>CAXIVR010000001.1:64529860-69592330 GCA_964035755.1 Teleogryllus oceanicus | reverse complement strand
TGCTGTACGTTCTTTACGCTTCTTCATAGCTCGCAATTTCCAACTCGCAATCATTACCCGCCCTCGCCCCCATGCCCGTTGATCCACCACCCCGCTCCCCTCCCCGCTGCACCCCGCCCCGCACCTCGGTGTCTGCCCCTCCCCCGCGTGCTCGCACTCCACGAGCCGTTACGAAATACGAGACCCTGGCCTTCAATAAAGACGTTAATGGACGGACACTTTACTCTGTTAAATGGAAGAAGAGAATGAATCTTGTTGCTTTTTGTGGCCGAGTCGTGGTCGTGTTTTCATGAATGAACGGAGGCGTATCCTCCCCCCTTCTGCGAGGAGGATCCCGCCGACCCCCGCCCCCGCGGTCGCCGTCTTGCCCCGCCGCCAACGCTGTTAGCGGTGGCGGTGGCGGTGGCGGTGGCGAAGGCGATGGTGGCAGCGGCGGTAACAGCGGGGGCGGCGGCGATGGTGGTGGTGGCAGCGGCCGGGGCGATGGCGATGGCGATGGCGATGGCCGCGGCGGTGGCAGCGGTAACAGCGGGGGCGGCGGCGATGGTGGTGGTGGCAGCGGCCGGGGGTGGCGATGGCGATGGCGGTGGGGCGGCGGTGGCGCGGTGGCGGCGGTGGCGGCGGCGGCGGTGGCGGCGGTGGCGGTGGCGGCGGGGGGCGCGTGCAAGAAGTGAATCGCTTGACCGCCGCGTACGCGGTCCCGCTGACACTTTTTGCGGCCCGCTCCCGGAAGTGGCGGCCTTTGCTCCTCGCGGAACCAATTGGCCGGGGCGCGGCGGGGCATGGCAGGAAGGGCGGGCGTTGCGGGGAGGAGCGAGGAGACGCGCGAGGGGGGCGGGGCGGTCAAGGGGTCCCGCCGCCAAGACGCTTCGTTCCTGGAGGAGAGCAGCGGGTTGAAGCATGGAGGTGTGGAGTGGGACGCAGCGGAGGGGAAGCGGTCGCGGGGGGGTTAACCAGGAGGTGCTGGGCGCTGGAGAGGGAAGGTGCGCAGCGGGATGAGGCGGGGAATTGGGAGGACGAGTAAAGCGGGGAAGTGCGGGGTGGAGTAATTTGGAGAAATACGGCGGGGTGTGAAGTCAAGAAGGCTGAATGACGGGGAGGAAAATAACGCGGAGAATCATCGATGCGCGACGTATAGGCCGTTCAGGCGATCTTGGGCGTGCGGAGGGAAATGTGGGGCGATGCAGTATGGGGCTGAGCAGTGGGGGTCGGTAGGGCGAGACAGAACGCGGGGGCAGGCTGAGGGGGCGTGGCAGGGGTGTGGGCGGGAAAGAGCCTAGGCTGGAATGTGCGAAGGGTGGTGGGGCAGAGGGGGCGGCATGGTGAGTTTCCGGAACGTGGACGCTCCTCTGTCGGGGGGGAAGGGAGCGGGGGGGGGGGGGCTGGGTGGCGGGTTGGGGAAGCGTGGACGCTTCGCTGTCGGCAGTGCGAGTGCGGAGAATTGAGGTGCGGGGCTCTGTGGACGAAGAGGTGCCGCGGCGTGGGTGCTTCGCTGTTGGCGGGGCGAGGCTTGAGCGTGTGGGCGGTGCGTTGCGGGGCGGGACAGGGTGTTCTGGACGAGGCGGTGCCGCGGCGTGGGTGTTTCGCATTAGGTGGGGCGTGGTTAGAGCGTGGTGGAGCGGGGCGGGGCGGGGCTGCGTGGACGAGGAGGTATGAGGGGCTGCGTGTACGCTTGGCTGTCGGCAGTGCGTCGGCGTGCCGGAGCGGTGCGTTGCGGGGCGGGGCGGGGCTGGGTGGACGAGGAGGTGCCGCCGAGGCGACGCGTCGTCCGCCGCGCGCCGCTGTTGACCCTGTGCGAGCGATGGGTCGCGCGTCCGGCGCCTGGTGACGCGCGCGTGCGGCCGCTGCGCGCTGGAGGCCAATGGCGGTTGGGTCGCTTCAACTGGGTCACACTTCCCTTTTATCCGCCGAACGCGCGTAATGTCTAGCGGGTTTGTGTTTGTATCAATGGTTACGTATAGGGAAGTTATTTGAGAAGGGACCACTTTGACAGGTCGAGAGACAAGTGAAGGTCATGCAGCGAGATGACATTTCAAGAGATAGTAGTAAAGCCACTTACAAATGAGGTAACTGTAAATGAACGCACTGACAAAATGAGTGCATGGCCATAACCTGCAGTTCTAATGTCACAAGTGGCCAAGCAGTAGCTGTCAAAGCAATCCCTTCTTACAATAATCTCGTTGAAACGTAGACAAGAGCTGGTTTTGTGTTCTGGACTGACTGGCTTATTTGTGTTTACGCGCGTCAACTGTTATGGAAATGAGTTCCGAAAGTATAGTTAACGTCTCATCACGGGAGATGAGTGTTCTTCCTCAGCTGGATGATGAGGTCCGGCGCTGACCTACAAGTCAGCTTGAGGGATTTTGTGCTAGAGGTGTCTCCTCCAGCGGGGCACCGATTTCGCCGGGCCACGCTGTAAGCTCCCAACTGATCTCCTAGCATGTGTGGTAGTGTACCGCATGTGTGTATGTGTGAAAGTGACGGGCAAGGACAGGAAAAGAAAGAAGAAGGAGGATAGATAGTGCACGTTACGTAGCCCGTTTATTAGGATATTTCTCTGGCATTCGCCTGGCCGCTAAAACTCTCCTACAAACGGCGACTGAATACATTCTAGCTTCTACCTAACGTCGAAACTCCTGTCACCATCTAAACTCCGACTTTAGGACCTCCCCGTCAGAAGTACTGCAGTGGCATCAGTTGATGCCATGAGCCATCTCAGCCGACTTGCGGCCAGGAAAGTTACTTTTATTATGGTTAGTTCAGCGATATACCACGTAATGTCATCCACAGCAGGGACTTTCTTACTGGGAGACGGACAGGCTGGCATTGTTTCTGAAATTCATATAGGTGAGGCGCAGTTAGGACCGCAAACAAGGCATATTAACATCCTTTTTTCCAAACTCATTTTTATGAGGACTTTTTTTCGGCGGGTACACTACCCCACGCTCTTCAATTCGTCATTCTCTGGATCAGTCGCCAATCCAAAAACTTCCCAATAAAGGGCATATTTGGAACTGAAGGTGCTCTGTTCTGAAAATACATTATTTGCGATTATTGAAAATTATATTTTATAATAATGACATAATCAATTTATAAAAATAAATGTCACTGTAGCGCCTCTGACCGGGAGGTCCTAGGTTCGAGTCCGGACGGTGGCAGGATTTTCGACACTAGCTTTTCAGCTAGGTCGAATTCAGTCGCTGTCTGGAGGAGAATTCTAGCGGCCGGCTGCTCTGATCGGTAGTTTTCCGTGGTTTCTCCGATCCACACAAGGCGAATGCCGGAGCCTACCAAACGGGCCACGAACCGCGCGCGATCTTTCCTTCCTCTTCCTTGTCCTATCGTCTCCCCCTTACACAGACACTTACACTAACATGCACTACACTACCACATATTCCGGAAGATCGGTCGGGAACTTAAAGCTCGTTCCAGCAGGAGCGCTGCCCCGCTGATGGGAGTGTCCTGGTTAGGGGAAACCCCACTAGCGTAGGTCGGCCCCGGATCTCGCCATCCAGCAGGGGAAGATCCCCATCTCCCGAAAAAAAAAAAACATGCTGTACACTAACGGGACTAATGATCGAAGCCGTTGACGCGCCCGGAAACACGAAAAAATTAATCAATCAATCAATTTAAAAATACAATTTATATTCTAAGTAATAAATTTCATTATTCATAATTTAATAGCTGAACGCCCAATTGGGCCCGTATCCCTTTCGCTTCTGTCTCTTATCTGTAAGAGTGCGGGGACGTTGCTTCCCTTCGCTTGTGGAACTTGCAGGAGTTTTGGACTTTATGCTAATACGAGTAATTGTGTAATTGGGGGGTGTTTCGAATATTGATATTGATACATTAATAATAATATTTATTGAGTCACATATAGAATTTCAATCGCGTAATACGAGTCAAATATGATGTATGTAGGGGTAGTGCAATAGTGCATCCCTTCTTGAGTTCCAGTATCCCTGCACTCTCGTTTGCTACACTAAGAATAAAGAAAGAAAGGAGCATTTTAATTTGACTAAACCCATTAGTGACATTAAAACCAATAGCGTTTAACTCTACATATAAAAGGCCCAAAATCAGAGCAGTGTATCTAAAAAAAGTATCACTTTTTTTCTACCCGATTTTTCTTATCGCCCTTTCCTACTGACCAATAATAAGTTTAACTTCTGGTCTGTTATTTTCAATATATGGTGCATTTTGGAACTCTGTTAGATGCAATTTCATTGAATAGTCCTATTAAATACCGCTCGTGCTTAGGAAATTCTCAGATAAATCCCAACATCGCTTCACGAGTCGGGGATTGATAGATAATTTCCTAAGTACTCATGGTATTACCTATCATAAATGTTCACTATACTTATGTTCGCTACATACAAGCATTTTACGTTAAAGTTATTCACTCTTCTAAAACACTGAGACAAGCGCATAACTGTAACAGGGAGTTACTTTGAGCAACGGAAGCACTCAAAAATCATTTGAATGACACTATTTAATTTTTACGCCAAAAGACGCAGTTGGCCTTGAACGATCCCCCGTAATTGGGAATTGCAATAGTGCGCTTTTGAAAAGCAGTAAGAGATCTTTTGTGCCGTTAATAGTCACTGGCCCTTGTAGTACGTACTTCAAACTGATCGTCCAGAACGGTAGAGGTACGCCTACATATATTCGCCACATCTTATTAGTTGGTGCAAAAAACAATGACCAGGCTGCAATCTAGAATGTTGCGGATTTCAGTATTCGCATAGATTTTGCAGCGTCATAACTATTAGGTTAATTATTGTGCTGTACACCAAACTTATATCCATAATCTGGGTTTGTTTGCTGACCTTTTGTTATTTAAACGACTCGTTTTAATTTCGCCTCTTAGTCTTAACGCCATTTTATTGCTCAATTCGTTATACGTTTTTTCCGAGAAGCTCCAATGAACATTTTATGACCCATAATATGTAATGGCCTTGTTTACTTTACTTGTAACTTCCTCCAAAGTGCAGGGATGTCTTTAACTGATTCGGGGAATATTGCTAGCTTGATATCCGCCATTGTCTATTAGGATTTAATTTACGTATAAGTTACATTTTGCACTCCAATGTAATTAATGCTTTGTAGTAAATGAGGTAGGCCCTACACTGCACAACTCGTCTTTTAAATATATATTATATGTATCACGCATGTTGTATTGTATGTTATTTATACGGGTTTGGAGCAATTATACGTTTTAAGATATTGCTTCCTATTACTTTGTATGATGGATTATACAGTCTGCATTAAATTCTGTGATCAGGTAAAATGCATTAAAAGGTGTAATTGAAATATAGACTTCAAAAGAAATTTTATATTATATCATAAATGTGAGAAAAACTGGTAAGAAATGACAACGTAATTATTAATATTATAAGCTCACACATTAGGCATTGCATTGAATATAATAATATTAGTTTTAATTTTTGGTTAATAAAAATATAAATACATGATTATAATAACCGACGCTATATACAGTGTTGAGAAAGTGCATTTAGAAGAAGTTTGCGAAAATAATTATTCCTAGTTGTGTTGGCTAGTTCAAAAAAACCATTATATTTTACTCTCATGTTAATGTCATTTCCTTCTTCAAAATATATCTAACAGTAGACTAAATTACTACATTCAAATCGTGATAGAACCTATTCATTTATTCGAGTCGTAAAGTTTGTATAAAACAAATCATCGAACTTAGTGTCAAAAGCAGAATGATGACGATGTTGGCTGCTAACCGACCGCAGAGCTGATCAGCCAGATATATCGAAAACATATGTATCAAAACTAGTTGCATCACATGACCTTGTTAGAAAACCGAACAATTCACTGTGAAATGTGTGTAGGCATTCTTTCGTTGAAGAAACATGCGAACTCGAACTTTCCCCTATGAGCAACTCTTAAGTGGTGCTATACATTTTCAGTTGTCGAGACCAGGGTCGATTTAGACAAGATATACCTTGCGCTCTTTGCGTTTTGTGGTTCAGGAGCACCCTCAGACCATCAAGAAACAGCGTGCCTAAATGGCTGCAAATTGAATTGAATTGATGCCTTTTTTTACGTGGCGAGACTCAGGCCATGGGGCCTGATCTTTCGTCTGACCACGCAAATTTCACTAGGCTTCTTTCACCGGGGAGAAAGAAGGCAAATCGTGTTGTGTCTGTTGCTGCTACCGAAAACAGTCAAAATTTAAATCATATAACAAGTTCTTGTTTCTTCGACTTATTAACAATTATATCAATAAGCTACAAGGTATTTCAATTCCAGACGGAGATTACGAAGTGGATTGAAATATTAGTTGAAATATTGTAGACCTCTAAAGCCCTTCACAATAGCTCACCGAGTGTCCAACCGGAAGTGGGTCCAAGCCTCGTAACGTTTAGACATGGGAATGTTTAATTACAAGCACGTACTGCATTTTATTATTTCAACTGCATTGTTCATTAATATTTAAATTATTTTTTGTATATTTTAAGAGATAATTGCACATGATACTTATGATTGTCTTCATAAAAAGCCCTTGTAGTCTCACATGCCCACCATCTCCCCCCCCCCGATCTCTAATCAGTTTCTAGGTCCGCGCAAGCCCACGGCTAATGACAGCACTGAAAGAACTCCCTAGTCACTGTGCCCTGGGTCACCCCATCCCGTACTGTTGAGTTCCACAAGAGCATTTCCCCTGCTTACCATACGGCCGTAAATTAGGAGCTGCTGCGGCCCATCTCCGTGGGCGCACCTTGGGCCCTCGCGTCCACCTGCTTCGACCCGACGCGAGCGCCCTCGGCAGCCTTTTCGCCGCCGCCGACCACTCGACACCAGCAGCCCCGCGCGGGGGCCCCAATCCCCCCAGCCCCCTGCCCCCTCCGTGGGGCCCGCGACATAAAATCCTGTCGCGAAGCCTCCACTGCCGGCCCCGCCACCGCCGCGCTGCCCGCGCCCGACCACTTAATCTGCCCAAGCCCCAAAGCTGCCCCGACGATGCGGTCGCCCGCGCGCGCCCGCGAATCCCCCCGGGGGGGGGGCCCCGCCGCCGCCGCTCCTCCGTCGCCGCCACACCATCGCCACTGCCAACGTTGCCTCAATGGCGCAGCTCGGGATGAGGGAACCTTGTTGAAGTGTATATTAATGTTTCAATTCACGGCCTCCCATCCAGCTGCATGGAATTTTTACTCGGGCCGCGCCGCGCCTCGCTTCGCCGACCACGTTGTTACTGGTCGGAGCCGCGCCGCGCGAAAGAGACGGACAGCGACGACCTGGGGCACCAGACAGAGAGGGAGACACCAGGTTTATTGACTCCCATGCACGCGACTCGCCTATCGCTAAGGAGTTGCCGGCGGCTGACGCGGGTGGGGGCGGGGCTGGGTGGACGGGGGGCGGGGCGGGGCGGGGCGGGGCGGGGGCGGGCGGGCGGGGCGGGGCGGGCGGGGCGGGTGGGGAGGGCGGGGCGGGCGGGGCGGGCGGGGCGGGCGGGGCGGGCGGGGGTGTTGCTGGCGTGGGGCCTCCTCTTCAGCCACCCCTCGCTCAGAAACACCCTTCGCCTCCCCCTCCCCCCGCGCGGCATAAAACTTAACCCTCGTTGACGCCCTTTGCTCTGGCGGGTGGGAGTAGGGGAAGGCCACGCGATAAAGGGTTCATAATTTGCTGTCAAATGCTGCGGAGATAAACGCGAGAAGTCTTTACGCGGCCCTTAGTTGCGGGTGGGGGAGGCTGGTGGCAAAATAATGGAGATTGTCGTATTTCACGGAAGGAAATGGGCTGTGGGATCGCAGTGATTGGTGAAGGGGTGTGGTAATGTATTCAGCTTAAGCGCTTTTGAAAATATTGTGCGCCTTCGGAGGGAATGTACTCGTGTTTCTCTAATCAACATGTGGGAAAGCTGAAGGAAGTTTCTTATCGCAATCCTGGAGAAACAACATTCGCCTGTTAATGAGTTAAATTTACTTTTATACATGAAATGTTTTTGTTAAACAGCGTTACAATTTAAAATGCTTTACTATAATTCCTTCTTCAGACTTTTCTTAAGAGCGATGGATGTAAGATATTTTTCAATGTCCACTTCTAACTTTTTTGGTTAAAATGTTTATCCAATATATTTAGTTTAAAATGAGCTGCCAAATGCTACGTGTTACAAACGATAAATGTTTGTACTGATATGAGTTCCAAGTTCACTTATTGCAAAATAAAAAAAGATTTGGAAATAAGTAATCTTTTCTTATTAGACAGAATAAAAAAAGTATAAAGTATAAAAGTATAAAGTATAAAAAACCTTTTCTTAAATAATTTTTAAAGTAAATTAAATTTTCGGAAAATTAGGGTTATCAACGAACAACAACAACACCATTCTCTTAAATGTCCTTCTCACGATCCAACAACAATGTATGTATGAAATTTGGCACAGCAGATCTTTACAAGCTAAGGCCTACCATATCCAAAACAATATGTAATCGATGCAGCCATTTTTTTGGAAATTTGGAAAATGTACCAGGGGCTTCATGTAAAGTACCCCCCCCAAGTAAAATATCAGTTTCAAATTCAAGGGGCAGCGACATGAGCCGTATCGATTGCGAAATATCAATTTTGGAGAAAATCGGCTGGACCGTTTAGCCGCTAGCATTGTTCACAGACGGACGGACAGAGGGACGTCGGTTTTGCCCGTCGTTCGATTTTTCGGTTCGATTCGACCCTCAAAACATGGATTCATTCGATTCGACCCCAAAAACATGGATTCTGGCTACATCCCACGTTAGAGGAATTTTCCCTTAAATTTTGTAACTGAATTTATCCACCTTTTCGTTACTAGGACCCTATAAAAAGAGTTTTTCTGCCAAAAACTTCGCCTTTCTTTTGCGCAGCATTTTATAAGTTTCTTTCTACTCCGTAGTGAGAAAGTAAAATGAAATGTTCTAAGAAAGAAACTTTCTTAAAACACATCTTATCTCAAGGACACAAAACGAAGAGGAGTGAGAAAGAGTAAGGAGCGGACGAAAGATGAGAACTCATGGACAACAGAAATTTTTTTTTCGAACCTTCTATACCAAACTAGGTATTTCCGCTGTTAAGCCTTCCCTTCTAAGGCCTCCAGGTGTTCCTTATGATACTTTGTAATTCTGCTGACATCAGGGTACCGGCTGCAAATGCAACTGGTGCGAGTTACTTATTGACGAAAAAGAAAACTAGGTATTATTCGAATATATGTCATCATAACGAATCTTAATTATCATTTCATAAAGCCTTATCGTGTTCTTTGCGAACAAGATCTCTTCACTATATAACTACATTGTTTTCTATTCTTTCATTTGTTATTGAATAGTCATAAGAGTCGTATCTTTTTATTTCCCTGTATTTTATTGCAAATACTCCCACCCCCTCTAACATCTAGTATACGTCCTTAATTTTTTCAGTCCAGACTTTTTTAAATGTCTCACATGTTGAGCTAAATTATGTTGCTTTAATTTCTTTTAGAAACTTCTTAGTATCTGAACAGAACATTCAGCATGCGTTTATGTTAAATTTGAAAAGTGATCATAATTATATACAAATAAACTCATTATCTCTGGGATCAGTGAAAGAACTTCGCAGCAATGATTTTCTTTTAAAACTGTGGAGCGATCTCCGCAAAATCCATACTTCGTTTATTTGATTCGGAAGGGCACGGCAAATGCACACACACTGTACAGGCACATCTATAACGTGCGTAGATAAGCAAATGGGATATAATTTGAATTATGATTTTCATCGTAATGTGTTTTACATTTTAATGTAAAGGACGCCTCACTTAACGATAAATATAACAATAAATTTTAATAGTAATCTATTATCTCTAAAAAAGGATATGGTTCTAAGATTATAAAATTATTGCTAATTACAGTTACAAGCTATAAATTTCAGTTATCGTTCTTCTTTCTTATTAATGATGATGCGGAATCTCAATTAACGTGTACATAGAAATGTCACATTAAGAACACATTTATTTTATGATTCTAATGATTTAGTAAATGTTTGTAGCGCATACAATTAAGAAGCAGAATATGTATGTGATAAATTTTGTATTCTTTTTCATGTTTAACTTCCTTCCTCTCATTTCCATCAAGCATTTCATTCACTTTCCCATGATCCACTGAGTAAATGAAAAAAATGGGTTTTTGCTTTCCTTCTAAACACTACATTTTTCTTTTCTATCTCATATTCTTCTACATACTATTTTTCTTATCAAAATTTTTTTGGTAAATTAAATAAAAATGGTTCAGGATTGTTAATACATAATGTGGAACAATGGACGTAATGAATAACAATGGGAATATATAAAAAAACAACTAATGTGCAAATGTTTTCTCTCCGAATAATAAGAAAGCTTGAAGTTTCCCATCCAATCGTTTTGTGTCTCTCAAAAGTAAAATGTATTGAAATCCGCAAAGTTGCTGATGTCCTAAATAAAAATAAATAAAAAATCATAATGACTGATAGACAAAAATTACAAAATGATGATGAGAATCTCAATAGAAAGTATAATTAAATTAATTTAATGTTAATGTGACATGTTATAAATAACATTTAAACAAGTAGTTGCAGTATAAACAATAATTGTCTGATAGAACGGTGAACTTTATGTTATAAATAACATTTTAAAACAAAGTAGTTGGCAGTATAAAACACATAAATTTGTCTGATAAGAACGGGTGAACTTTATTTTGTCTAAAGTCAAGTGGGGGTGTTTTAAAAAATTTCGTGCACAGAAAGTTTGTAAATTATTTTGTTCAATACAATTTTCTAAACCCGTAGTCAGCGTCAGTAACTTACAGTATTCAGCTGTTGTAATTCAAATAAAAAGTTATCTCTGAGAATAATGTTTTTCGATGAAACTCGTCCTCCTACAGAAATCTTTACATGACGGCTGTAATCTCAACACACTATACCTGTAACACTAATAAAATAGTCCAGGGATATAATTCCATTCTAACAACTTACTCCAATGATAATGCTATAAAATTGTGATATTCACGATATGAGAAAGCATCGTTATCAAATGTTTAGTAATTTTTCTTCAATGGGACTGAAACTGGGAACATTAAATTCGTCAATTTGAATATTTAAAAGACAGAATTTTTTTCGACAAAATATTATAAAGTCTCTACTAAGTTACTTGATATGGCATACTAAAAACACATTTGAATTCAATTTATTCAGATTCTGACTAGTAAAACATAATGAAATTTCTTCTTGTAAAGGGACATTTCACGTTTTTCTAAAAAATATTGTAAAAGTAGTTCTAGTAGTCCTGCTCCTAATGTTCACCAAATAGCTGTCATTGTGTTGACAACTAAAGATGTTCCATTTGTTTTTTGTGTAGGTTTTGTATAGTATAAAAATTTAATTTCTGAAATATTGCTTTTATGACCAATATTTTTTTCTACACCAAAGATCAATGCCTTCTGTTGTAATTTATTTATGAAAACATCTTCTGAAATATTGCTATAGCAAGGACGTCAGTCCATTTTGCGGCTTCAGAATGAAATTTTTACATCTTCCGACTCAAACTGTGAGATGTATTACATATTTAAACAGTTTTTAAATCAGCCTTGTACACAATCTTTTATAAACAGAATGGCAACCTCGTTAGTGAGTATTTATTGGACACGCGTTTTCTCTTAGGTGTCAGAGTGAAGTCGCATCGAAGGCTGAGACGTCGACAATCGACCATCTTGTCATGACCTTCCTCAGGACCGAAGTGCCAGGGCTCATACCTTCGACGTCACATTATTGGACACTTCAAAACGTACGAAGTGTTCTGCAAAATTTCCACGAAGTCAAATAGAGTTATTCTGAGGGCGCGATTTGCCGTTGGTGCGTCGCGGCAGGGCGGAGCGGAGCGGGGCTGGTGGGGCGGGGCGGAGCGCGAGGGGGGCTGGGGCGCGGCCCCTCTCTCCCGGGGCGCCGCGACGCCCGCCGCCGCTGCCAGCTGGGGCGGAAGGGTCCGTTGAGGGCTATTCGTCATGTGGTTAAGCCGCTCCAACCACCGCCCCAACCACCGCGTCGCACGCGGGCCCCGCCCCTGCCGCAACCTGCGAGAGGCCAGTCCTGTTTGCCCGCTTCGCGACGCTCAAAGGGTCGCCTGGCCGAGAGCGCAATTCTCAAAGGATTATGAGATTCATATGCGGCGTATGATGGCAATACATAGTTAGTTTGTATTCTATTTAGAGGGAACGGCTGTTTGTGAAAAACATACTAAGTGAATAGCTCTATTCATACCGAACATCTCCCGCGTTGCTCGAGGGAAGGTTACGCTCAATAACGTCGCGGGGCATATAACGATATGATACGTCAAACACGCTGCTGACGACTGCAGATAGAATGAATGCTGTTAAAACAACACATTTGACAAAATTTAAAATATTGCATTTCCCGAATAATTCGAATTTTGCTTTTTTTATAATGATATTTTCATACAAAATATTTGTGCCACTATAAAATGGGTGGCTCTTTTTAGTTTACTTTCATTTAGCCAAATTTTTACATAATTTTTTTACAAAAGAAACATGTTTTTAAACGAATAAAGGTGTAGAAGAAACGTCGTATCTTATGATAGTATTATATTTTGATAATATCAATAATACATTTTAAGGACACGTAATAGTTGGCCATTGTGCAATAATTAATGAAGCAACGTACTGAAATATGATGTCTGTTGAAAATACATGGCGTTTGAAAAGTTTCAAAATGCGCGCCATTGAGTCATGAAGTCACGATTCATAGCCGCGATACTGAAACTGATATCATCACGTTCACTGATAACAAACGGACAGTAGACCGCACGCGATCATATATGACTTTCTCGTCCTATCCTCACCCCTTACCCACACACAATTACACTTATATGCACATCACTTATTCACAAATGGAGAGACCACTCGGGACTTTAGATCTTCCCCCAGCTGCCGAACGCCGCCACCTCCTGTAATTAAAATCACGCACTACACTAACGGGTTCAATGACCATAGCAGTTGACGCGCTCGAAAACATGTTATAATCATTCAATAAATCAAAACAGTTTTGCCTTGGGCGCGCAAGCTCCAGCATTAGTAACCGAAAATATTTTGACTACCAGGCGCCGCTTTGTTGTGACACACTACATTTCTTCCAATAGTGATATGTGATTAACCCAGTAGCGCCCCGCCTTACATAAATGTAACGCATATCGCTCATTCTTATCCGGCTGCTTCCGATCATCGTTGATGGTGTTGTAATTTTAAAAGTGAAGGCTCTAACAGGATAAGGGGGGTTTCCAGCCTTAGTTTGCATTTCGACTCAGATTTTTCCCACATGTTTGGATGTAGAAAATATTATTATTTTCAAAATATATTACAATGGTGTACAAGTGTATTTTCAGTGAGACGTTTGTGTCCTAAAAGTTCTAGCTATCAGTCTGTTAAAAATCACTATTTCATATCGGTTGATATTGCGTAGGTGTAGTATCCTATAAGTGAGATTTACTTAGTTAAATATTTGCACATGATGAATGAACAGTAAGTATAAATGCTAAAAACTTTACAAGGATGTTACAAATTACACGCGTGTATGAATTTAAAGTCAGATTTATAAGAATGTGAACGTCTGTGACAGTACATAAAAGTAACGCTAAGCACTAACAGGAAGCAATTAAATATTTCGTATTCCTTCTACATTCCCTTTTATAGTACATTTGGTTAAAATAACTTTGTCATTATTAGAATGATGAAAATGTCGCTATGACAATTTTAGGGAATTGCTAAAAAATTTTCCATTGGATCCTTAGTCAAGGAACCCGTAGACACTGATGACAAACATGAATATACGGATGTCATAGGGAAAATATTTTTATAGGACCTTCCGACCCCAAAGTTTTGAGAGAAGGTTGAGCATACGAACAGAAAAGTGGTACTATTCCCGATCACTTCAGTCGGACGCTACATCTTGCTGATGTTGGAAAACGAGCTACTGACGGAAGAGTGTGGCAAGTACTACACACAATTCGTCAAGATTTTGTTTCAGTGTATTAATTGCATTGTGGCGTTGACAGTTCGCATGTATTTGCTTTTGTGGTGCATTTTGTAGAGAACATTCGAACAGTGGGTTTTGCTCGGTTGTACTGAAGTAGTGAAGTTGTTCACAGGTAATGTCTTTTTATTTCTTTTATTTTTTATTTATTTTGCGTCAAAAAGCAGTTAAAATCTGCGTATGACGTGCTATGGGGAAAAGTGAATTGTGTGCACATTTTCAAAATTCTGTGATCCCTACAGTAAGTCATATACTACTTAAATTTTGAATTTTTGAAAGGGAGAAAAAAAACTCCCATGTAATAAAAATCTATTTTCAAAGATAAATAAGCAATAAATTTTGTCTCTTATTACTTCCTGCCGCGACAACATGGAAACGATAATTTGAATAATTGTATTTTCCACTGTATTCTAGAAGACGTGCACAGAAAATGAAGTTACATTTATGTCCAGAAGCAAAACAAGGGGCCATCTCAGCATTTGCTCAATGGATCAGGGAAACTGGACGAAAAACCTGATCGAGATGTCGAATTCCAAATCGTTGCCCACGCGCCCCAAAAGACGCAAACGTACATTAACTGGACGCAGGGAAAGAGAAAGTCAGCGTAGGTGTCGTGATAGTGAGGTCATTTCGTTTTCTGTTTGGGTGATTGTCTATGAAATGTCAGTTTTGTTCTGCTTTGTACTTCCCATGCGAGAGAAATTTTGCAAACGAGTTTACTCTGTGTTGCTTGAATAAGAAAATAAGTTTACCTTCCAGCAACATGCCAGAAGTAATCAAATTTGTTTATAAGAGATGATGACACATCAAAACATTTAGGAATAAAATCCGTTAGTATTATAGTTCTCTTGTTTGTGTCATTTGGCGTATTGGGGCCATATGTGGGTCATATTGCATTGCCACCTTGTCATGGGCCATACGTGTTCAAAAGTTTGGGAACTCCACATCGCAGAATAACTTCGTTATACCCTGAAGATCCAAACAATGCAACATATTGTGAACATTAATCTGAGCACAGTATTTTACATTTATCTCCGATCTCACTGTCAAATTTTGACGGGTTCTCTCTAGTTTCTAGTTAATTGATATTTAATTTATTTTCCTTTACTTGTCGCATTGTTTCGTTTCGCTCACGGCATGTTAGAAAATAGTATACGCAAACACAAGAGTGAGGTGATTCGTCACCTTGTTAAGAAAAACTACTATTTTAATTCCTTTACATATTGTTAGCTATGACTAATACAAATATAATGAAATAAAAGAAAAAGTCAATAAACAATTAATATGGGCTCTGAAGGAGCGGAACTGTAGTCACATATTCACTTTTCGTCATTAATTCTATAAGTGTTTTCTTGTCAGATTAAGTCTTACAACACTGCCGAGAAATCAGAGCCCGCTTGCACTCGCTGTTGTCATGGCGACCCATGAGTGCATAGTACACAATGGCATTGTTAAAATAACAGTATTAAAATTGAAGGAATTTTTTGGGGTCTTGTAAAACGAATAACGCGTTAGTGAAAAGATACCATTGATTGGAACGTAGTAAAAACCTGACTGGCTGATCTATCTGAACTAACATTGAATTCTTGTTTATTGAGAATAAAAAACACTCATAGCACTGATCCGACAATGCTACCTGGGTCTCTTCTGATAGGCCGGATGCGAAAAGTAGAGAATAATAATATGCTATCTCTTACAATTTTTCCCTTTTCGTGTTTGGTCGTTTTAGATCAATTTTTGGGCTTCTTGAAAGTCTTATCTATTGGATATGATACCATAAGTAGTTGCGAAATTCCATCCATGGTTTCAAAGATTCGGGAGGCCCTAACTGCTGATTTTGTCGGTAGCGGGTATCCGTCACATGCGAAATAGGTTGAAGTCGTTCAAAGAACTCATAATATTTGTAGAGACCAGTCGAGTTTTGTAGAGATCAGCTGTTCTGATCAGACATTTACGTAGTTTCCCCGGTTTATACTAAGTGAATGCCAAAATACTACCCTAATAAACGGACCGCGCGGAATCTTCTGTTTCCATCCTAGTCCCGTACTCTCCCTCCCTAATATCCCCCCCACACACACGTATTCATTCATGCACTCTTCTTCCACACATGTTGGACGTTCAGTTGGGAACTTTGATATTGACAGGGCTGGGATGAGCAATGCCCTGCTGGGGAGATACCTGGAAGAAGAAAAACAGCCTGCCGATGTGTAGATCAGCGACGGATCTCACATCCCAGCGAGGGAGTCACACAGCCTCCTCCCTGGATATAATTTTATTACATGGGAGTTTTTTTTCCCCTTTCAAAAATTCAAAATTTAAGTAGTATATGACTTAGTGTAGGGATCACAGAATTTTGAAAATGTGTACACAATTCACTTTTCCCCATAGCACGTCATACGCAGTTTTTAACTGTTTTTGACGTAAAATAAATAAATAAATATAACTTTCACTACACTCACGGCTCTAGATCTGATCAGTTGACGCGCCGATTGGTTGGTTGGTTGGTTTCTTCGTGTTTACGGGCGCGTCAACTGCGTTGGTCATTAGTCCCGTAAGCGTAGTGCATGTTTGTTCTCGGTAGATGGCGGTGATCTTCCCCTGCTGGATGGCGAGATCCGGGGCCGACCTACCGTCGGCTAGTGGGGTTTACTCCTAACCAGAACTCTCCCACCAACGGGGCACCTCCCCAGCCGGGACAAGCTCTAAGCTCCCGACCGGTCTCCCGGAATATGTAGTGCATGTTAGTGTAAGTGTGTGTGTTTGTTTAAGGGGAGAGGAGAGGTCAAGGAAGCGGAAGGAAAGTTCGCGCGCGGTCCGTGGCCCGTTTGTTAGGGTACTGCTCCGGCATTCGCCTGGTGTTGATTGGAGAAACCACGGGAAACTACCGATCAGAGCAACCGGCCGCTAGAATTCTCCTCCAGACAGTGACTGAATACGACCTAGCTGAAAAGCCAGGGTCGAAAATCCTGCCGCCGTCAGGACTCGAACCTAGGACCTCCCGGTCAGAGGCGCAGCAATTGACGCGCCGAAAATCACTATTAACACACTCCCTTTAACCTGACATATCTGTAAATTGTTACAAATTTCATTACAGTGAATGCCCGCATATATCCAGACTTTTCAATTGTATACTCTTTCATAATTTCTTGTCTTATTGTATGTTAGTGATATCCTCGGATATTTAAAGACAATCAGACCACAAGTATTTTTAAACAATTATTATTGTTATCAATGCACTCACGTTGATGACAATAAAAATAATTCTCTTTTAAAAAATTGTAGATTGATTGTCTTGAAAAATGTGAGGATACCACTGCTATACAAAAATATATTATAGAAAATCATTGATTGGTTTGTTTGTTTGTTATGGTGAAGGTAGTTGACACGACCAAGGTTTGATTTCTGATGGAACGCAACGGAACGGCGTTCCGGTACGTCAGGAATAATTATTAAATTGTACTGTATGTAAAAAAACTATTTCTATTAAATTAAATATTAATTTGAGGCGCATTCCTAGACTGAAAATTTTAAAAATTAAGCGCTAGGCACCATTATTGCATCTATCGTGCGCGTAATTCTAGTGCGCATGCGAGTGCTCCGTTGTTTTGGGTACCATTGGTAACTTGTACTTGGGTTTTCGTAACGTGGCTGCTGACATTAGGTCATTTTTACACCTCATGCCTTATAAAATGAATCAATGATAAGCACGTGTTCGAGGCCATGTGCCCCGTTGAGAAGGACGTTCGCGAATTAATTAAAAATATTCATTATATAAGGCGGGAGGTGTAAAAATGACCTAATGTCATCGGCCACGATACGAAAACCCAAGTATAGGCGCGCGGCGATTTCTGCGCGCACCACTTCTGCGTCCTGCCAGTGGCTTCGCCTGCGCTCGCGCGCGCAGCTTCCACCGCGCCGCCTCCGCGCACCCGCCGGCCGGCCGGCTGCGCGCAGAGCGGTGCTGCTGCTGCGTCGGTCTCGGTGCGCTGCCAGCTGCACGGCTGCGCACCGCGCTGCGCGCCGAGTCGTGCCAGCGCCGTTCAGCGCCGCGCTGCGCTTAACTCAATTATTCAACCGCCGCAGAAAGTGTTTGTCGTCTCAATTAGGGTCTACTTCTTGGCGCGGACGCAGCCGGGTGTGCGGCGTGGCTCGGGGGAGGTTGTTGGTTGGTTAGTGATTCCGGGCGCATCAACAGCTTAGGACTTTAGTCCCGTAAATGTTGGGCATGTTTTCCCTTGGGAGATGGCGGTGATCTTCCCCTGCTGGATGGCGAGATCCGGCGCCGACCTACCGTCGGCTAGCAGGGTTTCCCACTAACCAGAACTCTCCCACCAGCGGTGCACCGCCCCAACCGGGACAAGCTCTAAGCTCCCGACTGGTCTCCCGGAATATTTGATTTGATTGATTGATTTTTTCGTGTTACCGGGCGCGTCAACTACTGTGGTCATTAGTAGGGCCCGGATTTTAATGTCATATATTTTTTCTGAACCTTCTGGTGAATTTTAAAACAATTTATGCACGAATCCAGATACTGTCGATCAGGAAAACGTATTTTTATTGTGCATATAAAGTCATATTTACAGAGTTTTTAGTGAAAGGTCATATGTGGCCCAAATTCTGCCATAAATGCATATATTTGTCATATTTTTAAGGACCGTTTTTAATAAAAGGTCATATTTTAGCCATATTTTGCTCCAAATACAGGGTTATACGTCATATTTTTAAGGACTCAAGAATAAAAGGCTTGAAAATGTGTAAAAAAAATTAAAGGTTTTTAAAAAAGGTTATTTCAAACAAGAAGTATGCAGTGGTAAAGCAAGTCGTTTGGTTTGATGGGTTTTATTGTATTGTACTTGATTTGTTTTACAGACACAAGCAATTTTTTTAAAATGCTAGTTAGTTCCAAAGACTGCAAGACGTATGTACCGTACTCACAATCTCTTTTTGAGTGCATTTTGTATTTGTTATACCTAAAAAATTAACACACCTTCTTAGTTGACGCGCTCGGAATCAGTAATCAATCAATAAATCATCAGATACCCTCGATTATTCTCTCATTCGATCTCACCACTCAACCTCTCACCTTTTCTCTTCATCCACGTACCCGCTTTCCTGTTCCTCTGCTCAGAAGCAGGTACCTACGTATTCACCTATGTATTCAGTTTTTTCCCCCTCAGTATTCCCATCTTTGCATGCACTAATTCATTCATCTCCTACCACTCCCACTCGCTCACCCGCAGCTTGTCATGTGCTCACGTCATTCTTCCGTTTATTCACTCATCTGCTCATCCTCTCGTCTATTTATCCGTTTACTTGCTCCTCGGCCCACATAGATCACCTATGCATGCACTTATTCATTTATCTCCTTTCTCGCTCTCCATGCTTGTCGCCGCTCACCTCATTCCCCCGCTTTTTTCCATTCATCAATTTACACGCTTTTCTGCTCTGCTAACCCCTCTTTTTTCTTTTTCCTTTTCTTTCCCTCATCTATCGTCCACTTGTTACCCGTTCGTTTTCTTGTCCATAGAACCTTTCAACCTCTCACCGGCCAGTTCATCCGTTCCTTAGAATGAATCCTGGCCACTTTTTCACTCTTCCACGACAACTCCACTTGCTCTTTAACCGTTAGCCCGCTCACACGTTCCCTCACCCATTTTCCTGTTACTCCCATTTATTTACCCGCTCGTTCGCTCATCCTCCCCACCACCCTGTCATCCGATTATTCTCACACGCTCCCTTGTACTACATTCATTAACACGATTTCCCGGTCACCTGCGGTTAAGATAATGAAAATGTCCAAGATAAACAAATGATATCCTGATGACTATTCGTATAGAAACGATGTTGGGTCCGTGAATTTTAATAGTTCTGTATGAGTATTTGATTTCTTCGTTCTGGAAACAATCAAGTTACGAAGAAAATATTTGCTAACTGTATTTACTACGTATAAATATTAACAAGTACATACATACACACTCCTACATGATATTCATAGGCCCACGTTGCATTTTCATCACGCATTTCTAATCAGTTATGTGCTTTCCGTTTTGCTCTTCATGCTTTTTTACTTCCTCGTCTAGTACGTACTTATTTAGTAAAGAGAATGTATTGCAATGCTGCAGCGAAATGTGGCAATTTTTCAACAGAAAATCTCATATTGTTGGTCCCTAATACCAAAAAGAGGGTAATTGTTACACTTATAAGTAGTAAATTACTTCCTCAAATACGTTGGGTAATCATTCATCACGTTTGATGTGTTCTTGATTCCTAAAATGTGGTTTAAGGCAAATCGTCTGTCTGTCGTTGTGTGAACATCACTAGCCCCTGAGTCATCCTATCGATCTGACCGAACTCCAAGCCCAGCGAATTTGAAACAAATAATTTGATTTTGGGGAGTACATTACACGAAATACGCAAACTAGATTTTCTCAAAAGCAACCATTTTTACTTAGAGTTTTCTCTAAGTAAGCGTATAAAAATGGGGTAAGTTCCATTTTCGCTCTCTGTATTTTCGGAACTTGCGACATTTTCATATTTTTATTTTTTCCCTGTGTATACAACATGAAAGTTTAATTTTTTAACGAAATATGCTCTTCAAAATTAGATCTTGTAATAATAACATAAAATCTCTGAATTTTCGAAATTTGCAAATGCAACCTTGATTTTAAAGCGTCGGAAAGGTTGTTTTACCTCTGAAGCTGAGGTGTAGTAGTGACGTGAATGCCTTGGTAAATCCAAGAACTTATGTTTGGATCCCAGTGGGATTAAAAGAATTGCTGGTTGGAAACATCTTTGAGGGTTTTAAGTAGTGTTATAATATTCCGTAGCAATATTACAAATATTGCGAAATATAGGAGCTTTTGTAAAACCATCTGTTTATTACACAATGAGTCACGTCTTCCTACGTTTATTTTGAATCGTGTTCATTATCTGAATATTGTTCGCTGCCCGAGCGTAAACATCATTCGCAAGTGTTCCTTGTGTGATTTGTTCGCAGTCCGAACTCTTCAATCACGCGCTGAATTCTACGTTTCCCGACCGGCAAGATCGAGCACTCTGCACGTCGGCGTAAGTTGGTCCCCGCGCTGATCGTCCTCTTTCAAGCGCGTCCTCGTGAAGGGCGCGAAACGAGGACTGAACGGGGACGGCCCATCGCTCATCGCCCACAAAGACCCCGCGGCGCGTCGTCCCGCGACCTCTTGTCCTCTCGGCCCACGCGGTCACTGGCGCGAGACATGTTGACACGTTACGGTCATGTTGCGTTTCGGAGGGAGCCAACAGTCACGTAGTGTTGTAGGGGCGGCTGCGTGTTCAAAGGAAATATTTATGTGCAGATCCAACGACCCACTTTTCTACACTGGGGGTTGGAAGCCTGCTCGTTCTGATGGTAGTGTGAGTGCGTGTTTTGGGGGTTCTTCCTACAACGTATTCTATATTCTATATTCATTGTAAGAAACGTAGTTTATTACTTTGTAAACGAAAAATCAAAGTTCGAAAATCATGGAAGACTGCGTAGTGCATAACCAACTCCATAGCCTAAGAAAATTAAAAATAGAATTGACAGACTATCTTATCACGTTTTTGGAAATTATCGCAATAACTTTGTCACACAAAAAGTTCGCATTTTATATCATTCACTTCTAGATAAATAACCTTCGAGTTAAGGTACCCTAAAACGTCCCAAAACATCTTATGACGTGTTATTTTAACATTATTTACATTATTGCCCATGCAATAATACATGAAGTTATAATAATAATAATAATAATAATAATAATAATAATAATAATAATAATACGGAAATTAATTATTAGGAAATATTGATTTGGATTTTTTCATAATAATAAGTTTTATTGAATTCTATAGGTTATATTAGAAGTTGTACCCGATTTAGATATCTCGGGAACTACAATGTAAAGGCTCCCTTCCGAGCACTTGGTAAAGATGTTGATATTTACCACAATATTATGATTGTTAATCTATTCTGATCATAATTACTCGTGAGAATGGACAAATAAATATATAGAAATAATAAATAAACAAATTACTAAATACATAAAGAAGTGCCCTACTATTGTGTCTCAGACTTATCACGTTCATACCCTACCCTAAGAATGTTTTTTACTCTTCTTCCTTTCCGGTGGACTCGGTGGGTCCAGAGGGTCCAGAGGGTCCAGAGATACAGGAGAACCTGCCCTCAGAATAAATATTTTCACTATTTTCCGAAAAGTTTCTTTTTTCTTTGAATCCGGCGTACCTTTCACTATTTTGTAGCGTCGATTGCTTCATTATTTCATTTTCTTTTAACTTCCATGATTATCAACCAGCAGGAAATCAGTCCCCCAGGACCATTCGAGAAAGTCTGAGAGTTTTCAATAGCTATTTTTTGCGATACATCTATAATTTTAAATTTATTTTGCAATAATTAAGTTTGATTTGTGGTGTTTTACTTCATATAATTTTTAACAAGATATTAATGATACCTTAATGGTCATCTTGTAGAATATGTTCCTCTTTCCTTCTGTGGATTTATGTATTGATTAATGTTATTATACCCCAATTATTCACGTGGACTAATACTATTGTTTGTTGTGATATCTTTTGTTTTCAAACTACTGGCCGAGTGTTTTTTACGACTAATGGAAATTGTAACTATAAGGTTATGCCCAAATTCCACCGGCCTACTTATGTTGCTCATAGACACTGAACTAATGCAGGTTTATATTTATAGGCTTGAACACCGCAGGAAAGCCGCAACCGACAGTTCCAAATCTCTCGGCCCTTGCGTGGGTTGCCGCCGCGCCGTCTGGCTTCTACGCAAATCCGGCCCTGATTACGAAGGAGCTCCGTAGGAATGAGCGTGTGACCGCAGTGCGGGGCTCGGCGGTACTTTGAGCACTGGAAGTAATGGGCTCTTGACGGAGCGCCGAGGGGAGCGACAGCCCACGCCTCCTCCGCCTGCCCCTCCCCTCCCCTCCCCCTCCCCCGCCCCCTGCCACTTCCTCCCGTTCCCCACTATTCTATTCTATTCGAGACGATTGGGGCGGAGCGCTTGGGGCGGGAGCTGCAAGTCGAACGAACAAATCTTACGGAGAAACATTCAAGAGGATTCTGATATGGGTCAAGGGTACCGTAGGTAATATGGCACTGCAAATAGACCAATTTGTAGAAAAAACATCGCTCTTGCTTTCACCGATACGAGCGTGGAACATGTATTTCCATAAATATTCCGGACGAAAGTTAATTATTTCTCTTAGAGATATCATATTAATTTTGTAAATGTAATAGTTATTTAAGCACGAAGAGTGTTAAAAGGGTTGTAATGATCGAGCGATGAGAAAAAGCTTGAGGGTATTTGGCCCCAGAGCTTTTTGTCGCCTAAAATCATGAGACGTCATTAACGCCCCTGGTACATATAAGATTTTATTTATCTAATTTTAATGATTCAGATTTACTTGCTTATTCATTAACTCGATGTCATCTTGACTCGGTTTGTCTTTTTATATTTATCTCCAATAATTCCCTTTCATAATTCCCTGAATAAGAGAACAGGTTGCATCATTCAACTGTTCACTCGTAACTATGATCCTTTTAATCCGTCAAGGCAAATAATTGAAGTATTAAAGCCAATAACAAGCAATAATGTATCAATAAAAAATAAATTAATTAAAATTTCTGTTAACAATTTCCTCATGTGCATCGATGAATTTTATTTACAAGTATTACAGGTATTTAAACCTATAATTGAAATCTTATTATTTTCTGAGAGTAACTTCATTGAACCAGAATTTGCTTTTGATTTGATTTATTTAGTCAGAAGCAGTAAATACTGTATGGGGGGAGATAATCTGCGCACGTTCACAATCAATATACAAGTTAACGAAATAGCGCAATGTCAGAGAAGTACCTGATTCCTTTTCGTTGGAGCTTCAATCCTAAGTTTTTTACTCAAATTTGAACAAATTTCTGACATGTTATATGTGCCAGAAATTTACAATACACAACGGTTCGGTACTGCGTAGGTGGACACGAATACCGCGTGAGACATGGATGATATCATCTCGTGATTATGGCCTCGTAGGCAAAGGCAAAACGACAACGTATGAATCATCGTGAACAGATGTTACTTTCAACGGCTTCCTACATACAAATCCATCGATAATATTTGCACGTTATTTTACAACACATTCCCCACAGACGCTGCCACCCGGTCCGCCGCCATTGCCTCAGCCGCCCCCCTAACCCCTGCCGCCACAGCTGCCCCCACAGTTCCCGCCAGCCCGCCCCGTCGCGTCACCCACGCAGCTTGCGAGTCCTGTGCTGGTCCACCGCCCTGCTTCCCCCCAGAACCCCCGCCGCCTTCTGCTCTAGGGTCGCCTATCAATTACGTAACGCCAAAGAGAGAGACGGGGTTTCACAAAGCGTTACGCTACGTTACAAGAAGTTCGGGGGATGTCATCGTGTTCAGTGTTATGTAACGCTGATTGTTTTTATTATTTTTAATTTTCAACGTTTTCTCAAATCAATACGTTGATTCAGTCTAACACTACAACTTTAAAATATTAACTAATTATATAAAAATATATTGTCCCCAATCTCATTGTTAGGTGCAGTCAAAATCGCCAGGCAATTCTGATTTTATCATAAATTCTAGGGGCTAAATAATGTGAGTGTTGTCGCAAGTGTTACGTAATTATTTAGAGGATTGAAGCGCGCGTTGTAAGTGCGTTACAGGGGGAGAGTGGGGATTCAAATTTGCGTTACGTGATTTATTGGCGATCCCATACGATGTCTCTGACGCTCTCACCATGTCAATCGTCTCCCCAACTTCCTCACTGAAGCCACCCACAGCGCCCTTCGAGCTTCCGCCGCCTCGACGACTTACACCACACCTCACCCCACCGGGAATGGTAGCTCAGTGCATCAACTGATGTCACTGCCTCTGACCGGCAGGTCCTAGGTTCCCACCCCACACGGCGGCAGAATTTTCAACACTAGCTTTTCAGCTAGGTCGAATTCAGCCGCTGTCTGGAGGAGAATTCTAGCAGCCGACTGCTCTGATCGGTAGTTTTCCGTGGTTTCACCGATCACCACCAGGCGAATGCCGGAGCAGTACCCTATTAAACCGACCACGGACCGTGCGCAATCTGTCCTTTCTCTTCCTTGTCCTATCCTCTCCCCTTACACACACACTTACACTAACATGCACTACACTATCACATATTCCGGGAGACCGGTCGGGAGCTTAGAGCTTGTCCCGGCTGGGGCGGTGCCCCGCTGGTGGGAGAGTCCTGGTTAGGGGGAAACCCTACTAGCCGACGGTAGGTCGGCGCCGGATCTCGCCATCCAGCGGGGGAAGATCACTGCCATCTCCCGAGAAAAAAACATGCAGTGCACTGCCGGGACTAATGACGAGAGCAGTTGACGCGCCCGGAAACACGAAAAAATCAATCAATCAATCAATCAACCACCACCTCGCCATCCCCTTCGCACAAGAGGCACCCGCTCAGCTCCGTGCCTACGCCGCCTCGTCGCCCTGGCTCTTCCCCGCGCAAATGCCCCTGCTCTCCCTAGCATTTCCACCGCCACTGCCTGTATACCCTCCGTGCGTCTGTCTCCACGTCGTTCAGACCCGCACCGGGCCTGGAGACGATGTGTCTGATTGCTCGGCGCCTTTGATTCAGCGCCAGCGGCCCCGCGCGGCGCCCACGCCCACCCACGCGCTGCCCTGCCCCGCGCAGTGGGCGAGAATGCTCTCAAATGAGGACCGTCGGATTTAACCATTCCTTCTGCGGTGAATTTAGTCCTTAGAAATGGCGATTCGGGTCACACCGGCTGAGTTTAACACAGACCAGCCTTGCCGCTGTATCTACAGTGACTCCCTTCGGTAGACCGGATGGGGTGGCTCATCATCTGATGTCACTGCAGTGCCTCTGACCACGAGGTCCTAGGTTCGAGTTGTGACAGTGGCAAGATTTTCGACACTAATTTGTCGGCTAGGAAAATTTTAGAGACTGACTCTTCTGATCGGTAGTTTTCCGTGGTTTCCCCGATCAACACCAGGTGAATGCCGGAGCAGTACCCTAATAAACGGGCCATGGACCGCGCACGATCTTTCTTTCCTCTTCCTTGTCCGATCCTCACACCTTACACACACTTACACTAACATGCACTACACTACAACACGAGTCGGAGACCAGTCGAGAGCTTAGAGATTGTCTCGGCCCGGTCGGTGCCCGCCTGGTGGGAGATACGTGGTTGGGTACGAGATACGCGGTAGGTCGGCGCCGGATCTCGCCACTTACGGCACTAATGCGTCAGTAGTTGACGCGCCCGGAATCACTAACAACCAAGCAACCAACCAACCAATCCCTAAAGTGGCGATTTTTTTAGCCTAGCTATAGAACTTCATGCCTTTTAGCCTAGCTATAGAACCGAATTCAGCCGCTGTTCGGAGGGGGATTCTAGCGACCGACTTTCCTTCCTCTTCCCTCTCCTTACGCACGTTGGCATTTTCAGAGTAGGGCACTTTCCGCCTTTTTACATTTCCATTCTTCATTTAATACAAGATTTAAAGTAATGACTTCGGTTTAAATTACAGTTAGCGCCACCGAATATAAATATTTTTGTTGTAATAAATATCGTGCGGTTTGAGAGGCATCCAGTAATTTTTAATTAATAAATACTATTTATTGTTTCTTTATTTATTACATTACTTGTAAGCATGGCCTTTATTTACCAACTATATTTGTATATCTATTGTCCTGAAAATCGTAAACTCTATTGGTTTTTCAACACAGAATTTCAGCTCGGTAACATTTAAAATTTTTAAGAATTAGTTGCAATACAGTAAGGCTTATTGCTGTGCAATTGAATAAAAACTGTTTTTCGTTATCATTTTATATATTTTTTCCAAATGCTGTAATTTTTCCTAACGCTGTAATCGCAACTGCGTTTAAAAATAAAATATAACTTTTTAAATAAACACGTTTTCGTAAAATCGCACCTAGGCACTCCGAGACACGAAAAGGAGCAGCATTTTTAAGTAAGACCAACTTTCCCATACGAATTACACACATATATATGTTTTACTTTAACGTTGTACTTGGCTTACTTTTTCTTTTATAAGTACGCGATCAAAAGAATGTTAAACACTGCATTAACTAAAATAACTTCTTAATAATGACTCCTAAGTTGTAGGGTTACTAGATTTATTCGGCGAGTCCATGGACGCTGTTTACCTTAGGATGGAACGAAACTTTCTAATAAAGTACCCCGAAAGTATTACATAATTGTGAATTAAGAGTCATCTTTGTGCTTTACAAGTTAAATAGCGTCTCCGCATTTACTGAAAAAAAGAAAAAAATCGAGTAACCTTAGCCCACTGTGCGCCGCCCGATGAATCAGTGGCCGCCGGCTGATCTGCGCCGCATGTGGCGGTGGCTGCCGGGGGCGCCCCGCGGGCAGAGCCACCGTCGCTAGAGGACTGCGTCGCAGCCCAGCGCTGCGATGGAGCATGTGGACAAGGCCCACGGCTGGAAGCGGGCCAACGCATGCCCTCAAGCCCTCGTTCTCCGCACTCTCCCAAGCTCACCACTCTGTGTCAAAGAGCCATTCGCAAACTAGCATCATATTGTGCAGCGATCGATAGAATTGAAACAAGTATAGCCAAACCAGCATAGACAGAAACCTTCCTTTGAGGATCCATCGTGCTAAAATTTTGATTGATCGTCATGGCTCTTCCATCGTCTTCGGCTCGGGGATTATAACGGGGATTAAGAAAGGGGATCCACCCCAGGTGAAATCATTCTAGAGAAAATACCAATCAATAATATTCTATGATAACAAATGAAGTGCTGACTATGTATAATATGTTTAGCACACGTCACGGTCTTTGACAATTTATTTGAAACTATCTACATAAAACTGTAAGTGTGCTACTTTTGTGTAGGAAATTACTGCCTAGATCTACATCCTACAGGTTGAACCTTAGAACTGCACACTGGGGTCTACTGGATCCCATCAACATTTCAAATTTACACCGAGTGGAAATTTCAGGTGATAGTCACATAGCGTTTCAAGTGAATTTGAATTGCACCATGAACTTGCCCTTATGCTACTTACTGTTCCAGTTGGTACCAACAGTGTTCCGAGGATAGAAGCTAATTCGTCGGTGGTGCAACTAGAGTCTACTGTAACCCAGTGTGTAATTTCTGACTGTTCCTCTCACAAATAATACAATAAACGTAGTATTCTTCAGGTCCGATGTAACAATTTCAATTCATAACATTTTAGTTCCATATGCAATGTTGCGTGATGATTTCAACGTGTATTTGTAACCATACTGTGGAATATAAAGAAACATTAGAATTAAAAATATGATAAATTTTACTTTTTAAATACCATTTTTGTTTGTTCTTGTTTGCATGCATTCTTAAATAAAAAGAAAATACAATAACACACTTCTGAATCATACATAATTTTTTGAATCTTTTGAAATAATAAAAATCATTGGGGTCCGTGAGATGTCGATTGTGCGATATTGATTGACCGTCATGGCTCTTCCATCGTCTTCGGCTCGGGGATAATAACGGGGAAGAAACTGGATCCACCCCAGGTGAAATCATTCTAGAGAAAATACCAATTAATAATATTCTATGATAACAAATGAAGTGCCGACTATATATAATATGTTTAGCACACGTCACGGTCTTTGACCATTTATTTGAAACTATCTACATAAAACTGTAAGTGTGCTACTTTTGTGTAGGAAATTACTGCCTAAATCTACATCCTACAGGTTTAACCTTAGAACTGCACATTGGGGTCTACTGGATCCCATCAACATTTCAAATTCACACCGAGTGGAAATTTTAGGTGAGAGCCACATAGCATTTCACCTGAATTTGAATTACACCATGAACTTGCCCTTATGCTACTTATTGTCCCAGTTGGTACCAACAGTGTTCCGAGGATAGAAACTAATTCGTCGGTGGTGCAACTAGAGTCTACTGTAACCCAGTATGTAATTTCTGACTGTTCCTCTCACAAATAATACAATAAACGTAGTATTCTTCCGGACTGATGTAACAATTTCAATTCATAACATTTTAGTTCCATATGCAATGTTAGGTGTTGATTTCAACGTGTATTTGTAACCATACTGTGGAATATAAAGAAACATTACAATTAAAAATATGATAAATTTTACTTTTTAAATACCATTATTGTTTGTCCTTGTTTGCATGCATTCTTAAATAAAAAGAAAATACAATAACACACTTCTGAATCATACATAATTTTCTGAATCTTTTGAAATAATAAAGATCATTGGGGTCCGTGAGACCCCAGTGTGCGGTTTATCTAACTAAATATAAGTGTGCAGTTGCAGGGTTAAGAGGAAAACAATTGCAGTTTGAGATTATGGCAAAAAAACATTAATGCTACACAATATACTAATTGCGCGTAGCTCTGAAAAGACGAAACCCCTTAAAAATCAGTGTTTTGTGTTCAGAAGTGACAAGCTGCTTGTGGACTCAAGTGAGTTCTGTGGGAACACGAGTTTTGGGGGAAGCTGGGACAGGAGGGAATATACGAGGAAATGCGGGGTATGACCCGAATTACATTTCATAAGCAGTATTCTACAGAATAAGATCTCTTTCCACTTTTGAACGACTGGAGATTGAAATTTTAGTTCTACTGTGAAGTAATTTTTACTTATAAAACAATTATTAACGAAGTGCGGAATTTTCGCACCGGTCCAGCTAGTATTCGTTATGACTTGCAAACATCGTAAGTCACTGTTAGGATATAATTATATTTGCAGCCAAACAATTTCGAAAATAATTCTTGTAGATCAGCAAAACTTTTCTCGTTAGTTACCTACCATTTTGAAGAATTGAAACATTTCTTTGTGAACTCTACTTTTATTATTGTAGAGCACAAATTATTTATTAATCTGTGGCATATCACAAATATAATGGTGTAAACAAATTTTGATTTCTAATAAAAATAATTACAAATAATTCTGTAATATGAAATTTCGTATTCAATTGCAGGAGCAAGGGAACACCACATCATCAATATTACCCTGGGGATCTCTTCCTCCACCACTGCGTCAATGCTGCGACTTCAATTTTCTTTCCACCGTTCCGTTCACAACTGGAAAAATACACATTATGAAAAGTAGAAATAAATTGTTAATGTTTCGCCCAAATACAATGGACATAAAATATGGCGTTGAATATTTGCTGCATACAAGAAATACTTGGTGCATACAAATTGAGTGTTCTTTCTTTGGTTAAAAAGACGAATGATGACGTCTGCTTGAACAGTAAATTAGTAGAATCAGTAAGAAATTGAATTACGGAGGATAAATATTAAAACAGGCGAAAGAAGAAGAACAAAAAGAATAGTCAGGAGGAAAGGAACGAGAAGATTACGAAGAAGAACAAGACGTTCGCCAAGAAGACGAAGAAAACATCACTACTAAGAAGAGAAAGAGGAAGAAAACGAACGCGAAGAAAAGCCAGAAGAACAAGCAGCTGAAGAAATGAGATAAGCTGATGATAGGCTTGGCGTCGAGGAGAGCGTCGACCGGAATGTTAGGCCAATGATGGCAGAGTTAGCGCCGCGGGCGACCGTAAGGAGATCATTGGCAGTAATCGCAGTGGGCGACGTGGCTGCCTGCAGTCTCCCTGCGCTGTCACCGATCGCCAACGTGAGGCGCCCCCGGGGAGTGGCAACAGATGCAATTCAAATTAATTTTTACATATCTGCTTGAACAGTAAGAGAGTAAATTGTTCCATACTCCTTGATCTAGAATTCCTCAAAATTTCAATGTTTCATCTCTTTTACTACTACTAATAATAATTATTACTATTAATAATAATAATAATAATAAAAATAATAATAATTAATCTGGAGACAACTGACCATCTCCTGCCAAACCGTACCATACTGACCAAGTATGAGAATGTTGAAAAGCATGACAAAGTGCCACAATATTTGCATTTGCGAGTTTTTTATACTGCATGCGTGAAACATTTTTAATCGTTTTTTACGATCAACAGACTCACACCAATTGAATTCCACATCTTAATAGGCTGAGAAGTAATCGAAAGAAAAGAAAGAAAGAAAAATGGAATTCTTTCAGACAGTCGTCACGCGGTGATCCAAGCTAAAGGTACTGCCTGTCACCAGTTAAGGATGTGCTGTTAAGGCTGAGTCACATTTAATACGGATTGTTTGGAAACAAAATCGTTCTTGATGTCCAAGCGCATTCTGTGAATGCATTCGTCACAGGGGTCGAACACACACACACACGCACCAGAAGGTCCGATAGTTTTGCTAAGATTGGCGTTGCTAGGAGATCCGTGAATCACCGGCTGCCGACAAGTCGACGCTGCAGATGACGCGGGGCAATGGAACGCCGCCTTCGTCACTAGCTGCAACACTACGCGGACATCTCGTCTCCTCTGTGGCAAAAGCAGCTCCAGGGCAAAAGATACCCATCATAATATATATTTCTCTTCACGGACAGAAATTAAAAAAAAAAAAAATATCTCTAACAGAAAGCACCCGACCGTGACGACGTCAAAAATTGGCTATAAAAAAACTACACCGTCAGCAGTAGCCTAGTTAAATAATATATTTAACTCTGTCTTCAGAGCTAGCCACTTTTCCGCAGTCATAGAAACATGCAATAATAATTCCCATAGCCAAAACAAAAAAAGCAACAGAGATAGATCGCGTCATATTAGCTTGACTGCAAACTTCGCTAAAATTTTTGGAAAAGTAAAATTTACCAGATTTAAATATTACTAAAAAAGTGACTCAATCCTAATGCTACAATTTGATTTCATAGAGAGAATACACTCGCAACATCAAATTTTAAAACTATCTGAATATGTCACCTCAGCCTTTCAGCCAAAGCACTATATCACCGTACTGCTTCTAGATATAGCACAGGTCCTCGACGCTACGTGGCACCGAATAGCCAGTTACAAACTTTCCCAAATTGGCCCACTCCATTACTTACAATCATCAACTTCTGCAGCAATAGAACCATCTCTGCCAAAGTTAATAGCCATATAGATTTTTGCATTCAGAATATCAAGTATTTTGTACTTAACTGTCGAGGGCCCCCTGAGTATGGAACAGCTGGAACCGTCCATTCCTCTGGTGAGTTAACTGATTTCAAGAACGTCAACTATTTACGTCATTATCCCGGAAGTGTAGTGCAATGTTATATCCCGGCAGGTTATGGTATTTCTTCCTCTTTGGAACGTGAGATCCTGATGGAATACGAGTGGACGAAGATGAAATCAAGCACGATCCATGACCTATTTGTTAATTTAGATACTACTCCGCAAGCCGCTCGTTGTTGCTCGGAGAAATAACAGAAAACTACAGTACCGGCAGCATATACGCGACTCTGACAGTTCAATGCACTGTTGCCACACACTACTACGCACATGGCACCACCTTCATCAGAGATAAATGAAATCTCAAACCATTAATACTTACTGATAGGCTATGACACGTCTTGATATCATGTTCGTAACTTTCGCCAAACCGAACTTTATCGTCTCCGTGACTTCGTGTGAGTCAGAGCGGCAACGCTGAACGCTGGCTATAAAAAGTAAACAAATACTCTGACAGTGGCAGAATCGGACCCCGGTTAGTTGCTAGATGCGAAAACTTGCCATTGTCGGGACGCGAGGTCTAGGCTTTTCGGGTCACCATTGCTGCAGAAAGGATGAGACATTGCCAATACAACATCGATATTTCTAAACATTGATGCTCAAAATTAAAACATCGATGTTGATAAACATCGTCCTAAAACTAATAAATTTGAAACTGGATTTAAAACTGGATTAGTTTTCATTGAAGATCAGGACGGGGTGTTTAATTTTAAAGTGTCTCGTTTATTACTATTTTTAATTAAGATTTGACTGACAAACAAATTTAAAAATCATCAGGACAATTAAAATACTTGGGTCAAAAATAATATACACTTCCTTATTGACGAAAATTCGATTTAACATATTTTTTTAAATTCATGATTACTTGCCACTGATGAATATTCAATTTATTTCTGCAAATTATAATTTAGGACTTTTACGATGGACTTCTCTCATTTTAAAAATATCAACCACATAAAAACATCGATCACAAAATCATTGATATTAAAAATCATCGGCTTCAAAAATTCGATGTTAAATACATCGATGATTTTATAAAAACATGGATGTTTGGAAAACATTGATATCCATGTCGCATCCCTACTGCAGAGGCAACGGTGTTGTCGCGGAGTTATCGCAGCCGGCGGCAGCGAGGGCCGTGCGCGAGGCCGGGTGGGGGCGCGGGGGCGTGCGTGGGCAGCAGCCTATGAGGCGCACGCGCGCAGCCGCGCACGCACGGTGCCGCGGCGCGCGCGCGGCCGCCCTTGCCGCGAACGCAGGCGCCCCGCGCGTCCCGCACGTCGCTCGCCGACGCGCCGGGCGGGCGGCGGCGCGCGAGGCGGCGCGGGCGCGCGGTCCCGCGGTGCGCCGCGCGGCGCGCGCGGGGCGGCGCGGGGCGGCGCGGGCGGCGCAGGGGCGGCGCGGGGCGCGCGCGGGGCGGCGCGGGGCGGCGCGGGGCGGCGCGGGGCGGCGCGGGGCGGCGCGGGGCGGCGCGGGGGCGGCGCGGGGCGGCGCGGGGCGGCGCGGGGGCGGCGCGGGGCGGCGCGGGGCGGCGCGGGGCGGCGCGGGGCGGCGCGGGGCGGCGCGGGGGCGGCGCGGGGCGGCGCGGGGCGGCGCGGGGGCGGCGGGCGGCGGGGCGGCGCGGGGGCGGGCGCGGGGCGGCGCGGGGGCGGCGCGGGGCGGCGCGGGGCGGCGCGGGCGGCGCGGGGCTGCCACTGGCCCAGCCACTCAATTCCCGCCCCGGGTAATTAGCGAGGGCGTGGCTTTGAGGTGCCTACACACTGCACTGGCGACGCGGGTGACGACGGGTAACGGGAGGGAAATGTGACCGTAAGAACGATATAATTGATTGTTGGAAATTAAGTTTTCAAATAATAGGATTGAAATGTTTATTTATTTTATTTAACGTGAAAAACAGTTAAAAATTTTGTGACGTACTGTGGGGAGAAGTCTCTTGACCTCTTGGATGTCTGTTTTAACTCATATACATATTAAATGAAGTTATGAATACATGTACCAAAGATTGTTTTCGGCCAGAATTGATTTGAAAATTTCGCTCCCATACAATAAAAAATTGGTTTGAGACCAGATGCGACATTTAAAATGAGATGTGAGCATGCATTCGGCCATTAACTTTCCCGCTGTGTCTCAGTAGGTAGTATTCAATTTCGACCAGAAATCTGAGACGGGGGACGGTATGGGGACGGTATGGGAGTGGGGATACGCGTGAGGACAGAGCGAAGGTGTTAAAACAATTTTCTCCTCATTGTCAAATAGAAACTTGTCATTCTGAGGCTGATAAATTTCGAAATATTGACTTATAAACGATGTAGTTGACTGAGGGGGGAGAGGTAAACCAAAGAGGAATGACAGAATCCGATTTTTAACGATATGCAAAGGAGAGGTCTAGAAGCGAATGACTGGAATGATAGAGGGGGTGTGGAGATTGGGATGCGAGATAACAGCCACAAGAGTTGTAACATACTCGCAAGAAGAACAAGAATTTACTGCTGAGTGTAAAATACTGATAATATATTGACGATTCTTTCTAATAATATAATTGTGTACTGCAGACAAATGAGCTCACTTGTCATCGTTTTGCTGACGTTTTTATGTCATGCAATATATCTAACGTTACTGACAAGTGTTTTCGTTTCCTCACATGGCACTACTCTGATAGCAGCACACTTCAATGCAACTGACACAGTTGGCTTTGTCACGACGCACAGTGTTTTGTTTGTAACGGCGCATTTGCACTCGTACCGCCAGATAACTGGACGGACCGCACGGGAGCACGGACAGAGAGTCAACTGTAGCGAAGAAATGACTCACTATCAGTAGCGAGTGTGTATGCAAAACCGAAAGCATTACTCGTCGCTATCAGTGCCACTCTTCTTGCCAAGAGGAGTAATCAGCCCCATGAAATCAGAATATAGTCACAACTTCAGCCAGCTCTCAAAACAAAAGGCAAACAGTTCAAAGTTCTTATTAATCGGTTACATTTTTATTGGGTTGTCGGGGTCTTTATACTACTAATGCCGTTGCGACCCATTAGTGATGATCAAATGAGTAGAAAATAGCGATAGTAATCATGCGAATGGTGAAGAAATGGACCGGCTTAGGTTGCTGAGGTATCGTTCGAGTTTCGATGATGGCAGGTTTTTCGACACTAGCTGTATAGCACGGTCTTACACTTATACTTACATGCCGGGACACCAGACGGGAGGTTTGAGCGTCTCCCGTCTGGGCGGTGCCCCGCTGGTGGGAGATACCTGATTTGGGAAACTCCCCCAATGCGATGTGTCGGTGCCCAAACTCACCATCCTGCGGAGAAACATCACCGCCACCTCACGTGATAAAATCATGAACTGCACTTACAGGACTAATAACCCTAGCTAGTGACGCGCCCGGAAACACTAATCAAGCAATGGAGAAATGGAAGGAGGAAAGGCAGATAAAACGGGAGAAACCCGAAAAAAACCTACCACTTCTTTCACTTCGGTTTGTCCACCACCATTTCCACATGAATTGGCCAGGAGTCCTCCTGTGCTCTAGCTGCGGAAGGCGAAGGCTTCAGAAAATCCTGCACGGAAGAGTTCATCAATTTTGCGTGATTTACTGTAGGCACACACGAGTACGCCGGCAGCCCAGCGTGTGTGCGAGGATGGCTCCTCGCATGAATGGACTACATCGCCCACTCGCCCTGAGCCGCAATGGGCCGGGGGAGGGGCGATTGCAGGCGTACGTCGGGGCGACGGTCACAGCGCAAAGGGCGCGACCGCGGGACCCCGACTTCCGCGAATGAACACATCCCCCAAGAGGCCAAGTGACGAGGGAGGTCGCAGGACCGCGCTGGTTTGGGCCATGTGCCGCCAATTGCCATTTCATGCCCGTTATTGAGGACGCTCATTGCAAGGTCGAACTTACAACTATTCCTGAAGTGCTCTGTCTTCTCAATGTGTGAAAACTTATGTATACACCCAAATAACTTCAGGGACAAAGAACGCTAGCACACTAGTTGGGATCCTGCGTCACAACGTACCCGATGCAATGAGCATCAATAGGGTTGGAATAGTGAGTCCATAGAGAGATTATGCAAGTCGTTCATTTGAAAGACATAACAATTTGTGGAGATCTGAACTGAACATGCATCAATAAAATGACGGGATTTCGATTGACATGTCCCGACATTCTCCCTGTTTTGTCGTCTACGACAGACGTTTTAGTATCTTGTAATGCTTATAAAAGCAAAAATGGACTCAGAGATACACAGATGTTCAATAAAAGCTTTTGGATTCTGTTAGAGGAATTCAGTTCCAATTAGTTCCTAGTTTCAACGCGTGTTTTCGATTGTACGACATGTAAAAACTCATTTATCTGATGATACGTTATTTCCTATTGACAACAATGGTTACGTACGACGACAATGGATTTCCCGTCTTTCAAAAACTCTCTATTATCTAGTCCTGGTGAAACCAAAAGTCAAAATAAAAGTCGATTTTAAGTATACCGCACTTCATGGAAGCTACCTCTACCGTTATCTTTTATTTCAATCTTTTCTGAAATTCTAATACTATGAAATTCCGTCCTTAATAATTGTTCTATAAGACAATTACACAAACCACTAACTTCTGGATCATTAACACAGTCCATTTTCACAAAAACTTGAGAGAAGCGTAACTTACGAACAACCAGAGATGGACTGTTCACCGCAATATTTTGCGGTGCCAACCGACCGTCCAAACGCGCATCCTCCCCTCTCCCCGCCCTTGAAACACGAGGAGCCCTAGGTTATCGCGGATGGCATACGGTGCCTTCACCTGTGCCGAGCGAATTCTGTGGACAGCGTTAGAACTGTTTGAAACTTCTCACTCTAACGCACTTCATAGCTCTTACTGATGCGACGTCTGACTGGCTCTCGGCAGCAAAACATAGTTATTTTTTACATCTGTTTTAAAGCTCAATAACGTTTTAGAAGATTACCAAACTTATAAAATATTTCTTATACACTTCGAATTACTAGGTATACCGACGGTGTATCGGAGAATTCGCTTCTGGTTGGACTTGGACATCTGTGACACAACAGCTCCTCTCATGAATGAGCAGAACGATCCACTCGCCCTCCACGCAACGAGCGATCCGGCGTGCGGGCGTACACCGCCGAGGGGGCGACGGCCACGAGGGCGCGACCGTCCGACCCCCGCGTGCGGGCGACCCCGACGCCGACCCCCCTCCCCCACACGCAGTCAGGGTCCCGTCACTCCCCGCCACGGCCCGCGCATCCTCACCCACTTGTTGCGCGTCCCCGCCGCGGCGCGCCACGCCCCGTGCGCGTCGGCGGATTTGACCCGTGGCCTCCGCCCGGGGCGCGCGAGCACGCGGCCCGTGCCTCCGCACGCGCGCCGCGCACGCCCACGAGCGACGCACGCGCGGGACGCGCCGCGCCACGCAGCGCCACGAACGCCCACGACACAGGGCGGGTTGTGTGAACCCCGCGCCCGGCCAGTAGCTTTCATTGATTGGTTATTTCGTGTTTCCGGGCGAGGCAAACCGGAGCGGTGGCTGAGTGCATCAGATGTCACTGCGCTGGCACTGCACTGGGAAGTCCTAGGTTCGATTCCTGACGTTGGCAGGATATTCGACGCTAGTTTTCCAGCTCGGTCGAATTCAGTCGCTGTCTGGAGGAGAATTCAGGAGGTCGGCTGCTCTGATCGGTAGTTCTCCGTTGTTTCTCCGATCAACACCAGGCGAATGCCGGAGCAGTACCCTAACAAACGGGCCACGGACCGCGCGCGATCTTTCCTTCCTCTACCTTGTCCTATCTTCACTCCTTACGCACACACTTACACTAACATGCACTACACTACCACACATGCCGGGAGACCGGTCAGGGACGTAGAACTTGTCCCGGCTGGGACGGTGCCCTGCTGGTGGGAGATTCCTGGTTGCGGAAAACCCGTTAGCCGACGGTACGTCGGCGCCGGATCTGGCTATCCAGCGAGGGAAGACCACCACCACCACCACCTCCCGAGCAGAACAGAACAGTCCGGTATCACTAACAATCAATCGGCCGAGTCAACTGATATGGTCATTAGTAGAGACCGGAATTTATGTAATTACATTTTTTTGTCTTTATTCTTAATGTCCGCAAAACTGAAATCTTGGCTAATCGTCGCCGTCCTAACACAATATCAATTTTTTCGTATTTTTACATATTTAGTACTATATTACATATTTTACTATTTTCACAAAATATTTTTTAATCTATCAATTTTCTTCTATTTTATTTCATTTTTATGACAATAGGTATTTTTTAAAAGAATTAGAATTTTTTCCTCCATATATACTACGTGCTGTCAACTCGAGATTCGCAAAATTAAGATACGGTGGGATGTTTTTACAGTCCGGCACGCCTGCTCCAGGTATTTCAGTAACGGGAAGTGCGCGACTGAGATCATTTTCACGTTTATATGTGAAAAAATCACTGACGTCTTGTTTCGTGACGTTTAATGTCAATTTCCGAGAAACTTTGGTAATCGCCGATGTGTAACAATTCGATGAGAATGCTGCACGCTGCGATGATTGGTTGCTGCTCGTAGATATCACCAATTTGTTCGAGGGCTTCTTTTGCGTCGAGTTGGCGGTGGTCTATGGTCCTGGATAGCGATAGATGCAGCTGTTGCTACTGACGCGAAAGTTGCAATGTGCCAAACGTGCATTAACTTGTGCTCCCCATATGATTTTTAAAACTTTTATATTCTTTTTAAAATCTGTTTAGGAATTTTTGTAAAGGTAATTTCCAATTAGGTTAATTTGTATATTTTAATATCCCATATTACATCTGCTTTTACATATTTATTATATATTCTTATTGTTTTCGTTAAATATTTATGTACGTATTTTGACGTTTCGTATTACAATTTTTTCCGGTCTCTACTCATTAGTCCCGAGAGTGTGGTGTATATTTTATCACGAGATATGGCGGTAATCATCCCTTGCTGATTAGTGGGGACTGGCGGCGCACTAAACGTTGGTTTCCGGGGTTTTCCTCAACCTAGTATCTCCCACCACCAGTGCACCGCTTCTGCCAAGACAATCGCTAAGCCCTCGACTGATCTCCCAACATGTAGGGTAGTGAAGGGAGGGGTAAGGAAGGGACAAGGAAGAGAATGGAAACATTGCGCGTGGGCAGAGGCCCGTTAGTTAGGATACTGCTTAGGCATTCGCCTGATGTTGATTGGAGAAACCACGGAAAGATACCTGTCAGAGAACCTATCCGCTAGCATTCTTCCCCAGGCAGCGGATGAATTCGGTCTAGCTATCTAACTAGTGTCGAACATTCGCCGGATCTCAAACCCTAGAACCTCCCGGTCAGAGGCACTGCAGAGTTGACCTGAGCCACGTGAACCGGTCGGATAGTAGCGTACGGGGGGTCCTAAGGTTCGCGACTCGACGGAGTGCTAATTTCGACACCAGCTTTATAGCTGCGTCGAATTCATATGTCGTCTGGAAGAAAAGTCTAGTGGCAGACTGCTGTGGTGGTGTTCGTCGTTTCTGCAATCATTATCAGGTGAATGGAAATGAGTCACGGATCACCTGCGAATATTCCTTCATCTTCCTTGTCCTCTCTTTTCCACTTACACGCACTAACAAACCCTTAGGTTCACTACACTACCACTTACGTCGGAGGACATACAGCATGTCCCTCTCTCTCTACTTACGGCACTTACTAATGCATTGGGTTCATTTACTCTTTGTCTATGAAGAACAAAATACTTACGTCTCGGCGGCAGGATTTTCGACACTAGCTTTTCAGCTAGGTCGAATTCAGCGGCTGTCTGGAGGAGAATTCTAGCGGCCGGCTGCTCTGATCGGTAATTTTCCGTGGTTTCTCCAATCAACACCAGGCGAATGCCAGAGCAGTACCCTATCAAACGGGCCACGGACCGCGCGCGATCTGTCCTTCCTCTTCCTTGTCCTATCCTCTCCCCTTACACACACACACTTACACTAACTTGCACTACACTACCACATATCCCGGGAGACTGGTCGGGAGCTTAAAGCTTGTCCCGTCTGGGGCGGTGCCCCGCTGGTGGGAGAGTCCTGGTTAAGGGGAATCTCCACTAACCGACGGTAGGTCGGCGCCGGACCTCGCCATTCAGCGGGGGAAGATCACCGCCATCTCCCGAGAAAAAACATGCACTACACTAGCGGGACTAATGACCAGAGCAGTTGACGCGCCCGGAAACATGAAAAATCAATCAATCAAAATACTTGTCAATACAAATCACATAACTAAAACGGCTGTTAAATTGGTTAAAAAACGTAAATAAGCGACTATCTTTATTAACTTTAATTCGTCACTTTAAGGCACCGCGCCAGGTAAACCACAGTGAACCGAAATTTTTTTTATTGCACTGATCAGCTTTAAACCCCGAATTGAAATCAATGAAACAATATCATTGCAGTCGGCTGCAGTCATCGTAACTTTTCTGCGGTATCTCCGGTCGATATCAAACGAATGCCGTAGTAGACAAACCTCGGAACACGCTCTACCTTGACTTAATATTGCCCTCGTTTCTCCTCATACACCCCTACTTACACATATACTTATTCTGACATACACTATACTTCCACACATATCGGGAGAACAGTCTGTAGCTTATAGCTTCTACCAGCTAGGGTACCCCCGGGGAGATTGCTAGAGTGGGGAAAATCCGCAGCCCAAGGTGTAGGGTGGCGCCGTATCTCATGTTCTAACGGGAGAGGAGTAACGCCACCGTCAGGGATATAGCATGCACTAGCTTACGTGACTAATTGCTAAAAGCACTCATGGAATTACTTACTGAGCACTAGCATTAGATGTCATACGCGGGAAGAAACGATATTGTATTTGTTTAAATTTCTACATATCTAGGAACTTAATGGCACTAATCACTGCAGCACTGCAGTCACTTGACATGAAAATGGCGATTTTGGAGATGTGTCGTTTTCCTAGTCCGTCGGTATTTGCGTATATTTTTGACGATCGAAGAGACTTGGATTTAATATTACGGGAATTTAAACTAGTGAAGTCTGCCAGGAGTAATCCTGGCAGGCTTGACTAGTTTAAATTTGAAGAACTTACAACATAAATGAAAATAAATATTGGTTACTAAAAACATAGTTAAAAGTAATTGGAAACGTAAAATTAATTAGAAAAATGTTGACGTTAACCATTACTGAGAAATGTGGACTCAAAATCGGATGAATTTATGACTGAACTCCTACTTTATACATTTCCCGATTGCGAGCCTTACACATTACAGGAAAAAAATACTTGTATAGAACGAGTGATATTCTGAACATTTTTCTTTAATATATATCCTTGAATCACATAAATTAGACAGCTTTGAAAACAGACATTTTTATGTGCGTCTTTGCAACGCCCGTGCAGCTTCAAGAAGCGCTTGTGATGCAATGCTGTTGTTTCACGATTTTCTCTACGGCGGTGGCGGCGGCGGCGTTGACCTGACCTCCAGGGCGTGCTATTAAATTAAGCCGACATCCGCCCGCGCGGCCGCAGCGGCAGCTGCAGCTGGCGCTGGCGTGGCGCTGGCGTTGCGTGGCGTTGTCGCCGCTCGCCGCGTCCGCGCCGGCCGCACGCGCGCCGCGGCCAACGAGGAGTGACGGAGGAGGCGCCCGGACGCCGCTGGACAAGGAGAGCCGCGGCTCGTCACTGGGGGTGGGGTGGGTTTTAATGAAATGTCATTTTTTTTATTTTCACTTTAGAACAATGCCGTTTAGTATAGAAATTCATTTTATGTTATGGCGAAAGGAAATGTCCCATTTTATAGGTCATTCTTCTATCATTTTAGGTCATATTATAGGTCATAGGTCCATCATTATTTTGTATTTTTTGTCGATTTTGACTCAAGTCATTCTTTAACTTTTCCGTCATTTTGAATGCATTTTTGCTGATTTAATCGATCACTGGGGGGGGGTTAATGAAATGTCATTTTTTTATTTTCGCTTTAGAACAATGCCGTTTAGTATAGAAATTCATTTTATGTTATGACGAAAGGAAATGACCCATTTTATAGGTCATTCATTTATCATTTTAGGTCATATTATAGGTCATTTATAGGTCATAGGTCATTCATTATTTTGTATTTTTGTCGATTTCGACTCATAAGTCATTTTTTACCTTTTCCGTCATTTTGAATGCATTTTTGCTGATTTCATCGATTTTAATATCATTTTTAATAAAAACTTGTTTCAAATAATATTTCCGAGATGCAACAAATGTTCTTCACAGAATTACTCAGCAGCCTATTCTCTTTGTTCGCTCAGAAATTGTTTTGACAGTCGTTCTGAGTATGTAATTCTTGTGACGTATATCAGCACCATTGCCGGATCGGCCGATTTCGGGATGAATAAAAACAGATTTCGTGGTAAACAACAGTCCAAACCAAAAGTTTGCAAGATGAGTTCACTCGAACGAATGGAAGAAGCCTGGATTACATCAGTATCGTATCCAACATCTTGAGTTGTTCATTTGAACTGGTTTTGATAAGATTTTTTACGTTTGGGGGGGGGGGGTTTTAATTGATTCTTTAATTTTTTATTTTTCTCTGCCTTGTGTGCACGTATGGACACGCGGTACGAAGCTGCATATAGTTCAAACTTTCATCATGAAACATGCAGTAATGCAATTATAACTTCATGTTGTTTTCCATCTCATCGTAAAAGGTTTCACCATGTACATTTCAAAATTTTGGCCGGTAGCGGTATCTCAGTGAATCAACTGATGTCACTGCAGCGCTTCTGACCGGGAGGTCCTAGGTTCGAGTCCTGACGGCGGCAGGATTTTCGACACTAGCTTTTCAGCTAGGTCGAATTCAGTCGCTGTCTGGAGGAGAATTCTAGCGGTCTGATCGGTAGTTTTCCGTGGTTTCTCCGATCAACACCAGGCGAATGCCGGAGCAGTACCCTAACAAACGGACTACGGACCGCGCGCAATCTTTCTTTCCTCTTCCTTGTCCTATCCTCTCCCCTTACACACTCACTTACACTAACATGCTCTACACTACCACATATTCCGGGAGACCGGTCGGGAGCTTAGAGCTTGTCCCGACTGGGGCGGTGCCCCGCTGGTGGGAGAGTCCTGGTTAGCGGGAATCCCCACTAGCGGACCGTAGGTCGGCGCCGGATCTCGCCATCCAGCGGGCGACGATCACCGCCATCTCCCGAGAAAAAAACATGCACTACACTAACGGGACTAATGACCGAAGCAATTGACGCACCCGGAAACACGAAAAAATCAATCAACATTTTGAGAGGAAAAAAATTAATATATTTTGTAAATATATAGAATGGTGTAACTATTTTTTTTATTAAAAAATTCAGACAGATAAGGATTAACTCGAGATGTCTGTGTTCTTCTCCCGCTTCTTGGTGAGATCCGACGCCCACCTACACGTCGGCTTGCAAGGTATGTCTCAACAAGGTGACTCTCACGTGCGCTCTGTAGCGGAGCACAGCCCCAGCCGACACAAGCTCTAAACTCCCGACGGATCTCCCGATATGTGTGGTAGTGCAGTGTATGGAAGTGTGTCTGAGTAAGGGGAGAAGTGGAGGAAGAATCGCGGTCCGTGGCTCGTCTCTTAAGGTACTGCTCTGGCATTCGGTTGGTAATGATCGGAGAAACCGTGGAAAACTGCCGATCAAAGCTGCCGGCCGGTAGAATTCTCCTCCAGATAGCGTCTGAATTCGACATAGCAATTTGTTAACATTTTTACGTCATTCTTCTTTGCTTTTAGAGCATTTTTAAAATGTTTTTTTTTAAATTCATTTTATTGATCGTTTTTTGTGATGTTTTAAGTCATCAAAATCCGCCATCAACTAATGACTGTAGTAGTTGACACGGACCAAAGATTGTATGACAATCAATGAACAATATGAAAGAACAGTAAAATATAGGGCCTTCTATGCGTATGTTGGTGAATCAGTTGAAGGTTGCACTGATCAGAAGTAGTCAGAAGTAGATTCTTAGGTTGCGGGCAGAACGGTGACACTAGCACAACTGTGAATCTCTGGAAGTTTGAAATGATTTTCGGAATGAACGTCTGAAATAATTTTTAATCACCCTCAACCTTCGCTCCAGGAAAAAAGGAAAATGTAGGAGATAGTGGTGACAGGGAAACTGTGGAGGTGTGTAGGAGGTTGCTGCGATGATGCAGATGGTGGCGGCAGACGAAAGAGGAAATACAATTGCTGTCCTGATTCAAAACAAAGTCTGAAACTGTCTCTGCCTTTGTTCAATAGATCAAAGGCGACAACACTCGAGACGGTAGTCGAAGACCTTAAAGAATTAAATAGTTACTTGTATAGAACATAAACAAAATTATATTTCTAGGTTTATAAATGCATCAATGTCTTCGTCATGAAATGAATACTGTTTTTTATTTCACTGAATTTGTTTTCTTTTTTTTTCATTTAGTGCGTTAAAACTGTTATGTAGTAGGTTCGACTTTGCATTCCATTTGAACTTGCTTATTAGCTTTGATATGTTTTAAGAAATCAGGTAATGCGTTGTAAAAAATATTCAAGAGATGTTTGTGGATTTTTTTTCATGGGAGTTCACAGTTCGGGCTTCCGCCCCACTCCCATTCCAGCTTCTGCCCCACCATCCATTCGAACTCGCGCTCTTGCAACTTCCCTTAATGAATGTTCTCGTAAAGCGGACACGCATGAATGAAGGAAGTTAGCGACTGCCTCGACGCGCGATGAAAGAATTTGTTACATGTGAACGTTGGAATTTTGGGTGTTTATTCTATTAACACCGGTAGTTGGCTTCAATGGCCGTCAGCGGTTTTCTTTTTTTCAGGAAATTAACGGTTGTAGAAGCAACATTGTAGGTTGTTGTTTTTCAGTAGTGACTTTCCCTCATACATCGTTGGGATGACTTTCGGCATTAATGAGGTCATCACCTCCTGCTGTGCCGTCGAGTTCAAATCTCCGGAGAGACGTGAGGAACTATTTTATTCTACACTCTGATTTCAGCTACTTTAGGAAATATGTAATTAAACATTCATTGTTCGAAATTTCTATCAATCGATTTGATTTATTTGGTAAAAGAACTGTAAAAACTGTATGACGTATGGTGGAGAAGATTATCTGCGCACGTTTTCTTCAGTACCAAAATCCCATCCCAACATTTTAACGATAGTTGAAAGATGAATAAACGTTAAAACAACAACAAAAGCAACAATAATAATAATAAGAACAATAATAATAATAATAATAATAATAATAATAATAATAATAATAATAATAATAATTTTAAAAGCGCGAGATTAGTAACATTTGAAAAGATAGACATTTCCTTCCCGAATTATAGGAAAACCATTTGCAACTGTAAACGAACTGCAGATTTATTTTTCTGCCTTACTAACAATATAGTAAGTCACCCTCAGCTCTACTCCTACCACTACAAGCAAAAGGAGAGCTCAATAAAACGTGCGCAAAGTGAAGCTACATTTATGTCCAGAAGCAAAACAAGGGGCCATCTCCGCATTTGCTCAATGGATCAGGGAACCTGGACAAAAACCTGATTGAGATGGGGTTCATTGACCCGCATTGTGTTTCAGTGTTGGGTTTCAAAGAATGTTTTGTTCCAGAGCAATTTGAGAATATTTCCTATCCATCAACGTAGTTTGAGAGGTTCATGTACTATATCAGATTACAGTATCAATTTATATATTAGGAAGTGCATAAACGTGGATTTAAGATCATCTAATAATGGCAGTTAATTTCATAACTACTCTGAATTTCATTAATCACGAATTTACACACTAATATCATTGTCATAGATCTTTATATTTTCAAAATATTTTTGATATATTAAGCAGGTGATCTAGGCCCTTTATCGAATTCAAAACACTGTTAGAAGTTTGGCATTGAGGCAAGCGTTACCTTGTTGAGCTTCGCTTGTTAATTAATTCTTCATTATTGAGTAGGAGAAATTAATATACGAGGAATAGTAATAATCGAATATATGATAGCACTTGAATTAATACAAAAGATAAATATAAAATTGTCAGGAGATGTTTGCGCTCTCTCTAACCACCCAACTTATTATTCCGCTTATTATTTTCTATTTATTTCCAAGGCAACACGTCGCCATAACATTGCTCATCATGGACGGGTCTCCATGACACTCCGTCGATGTTATGGATGGACGGGTCGCCACAGGCGTAATGAATCGTTATCGACATATTCACTTTCCCCTTTATCCTTTCATGTAGGATCCACTACTGGGTTTCTTATAGACAAGTTCATCTCTACATTTAAAAAAAATATTTTTTGGTTCATTTAAATCTCTATTATATCTAATTCACAAAAACTTTCGTAGAAAAAACATAACTCGTGAAAAACAAAACGAAGTTTGGAAATTCATAATATGCACTACCAACATTTTCGGATTTCAATGTGAGATGAACGTAAGTGAATTAGTTAGATTGTTGTCTTAAGTAATGTGAGGTATTTCCAATAAATTTTGTATGGCACAAGTCTTGTGGAATTCCATGATGAAGGAATAGAGAAGTAAACCATCACCCACTGTAAAAAAATTGCTTTTTCTAAAGCGACTTTCACATGTTTTATTGTTTATTTCCCGTTTTTTACAGGACAATGTCCATCATTCCAATAAACGCTGAGATGGGCGCTGGTTTTTATTCTGGATAAACAAATAGCTTCACTATGCGCACGTTTTGTTGCGCTTTCTTTCCTGAATTGCAGGTCGATGGATTATTTTGTGAGCAATAAGATTTTTATTATTCGGGACCGAATTTTTTTAGGTTTCAAATATTGTCAACCACGCTTTATTCTTCCTTCTAGTCCAACTGTAGTAAAATAAAATGTGAGGGATTCTGGAGCTCAAAATGTTCGTAGATTATACTTCTTCCCTGAACGTAACATACTTTTTACTGTTTTTTACTATTAAATGAAATAATTGAGAAATAAATATACGAATAAATGTAAAATCTCTCGAAATCTGCACTTCCTCGGACGGCTGCTCGCTCAACTGCGAAATTCCGCCCGCCCGACGCTCGAGAGCTAATCCGTAACTTCCGGAGTTCAAAGCATGTGGCTCCCCTCGCGCTTCTCGAGCTGTTTTCCGACGCAAATCCCCAGCGCGTGGCTCCCTTGCCTCCAGCACGGGGCACGTTGTGGCACGAGGGGACAAGGAGGGGACACAGCGGCGGACCAGTCGGCTACTTCATCGTGCGCTGGAGCAACAGGCTTTCTCCGACTGTATTTTTTTTTAATTTGTTGCGTCTACACCCTGACGCAATGCGTCTCCAAGCTCCTTAAGGGGCGTTGAGCGCTTTTTACACTGGGGAGTAATCCTCCATTAATGTGCTTTTATTTTTGGAGTAATCCTCCGTTAATTACTATATTTGTCAAGTCTCGTCACGTCGCAGTCAGTCAGTGCCTTTTATCCCTTCGGCCAGGGGCTCGACGGCGTTAGATCCCGGGGTTCCTGGCCGGTCACCCAACCACGAACCCGCGAGTCTCGAATTCGCTTAACCTTCGTGACTTCACGGAGCGTAGTAAACGAATTCGGCTAGCGCCGCCGGCTGTATTAATCCTAGAACACTAATCATGAGTCGAATCGACTCACATAGTACACATAAGTGCCCATGCGCACCCTGCCTGATGCACTAGCACTCTGACCGGTCACTAAGGTTCCGCTGTTTAGTGGCTCTTCTAATCCCTCCTGGGTTGTTTCTCTGACTTCTGCCAGGTTCGTGTGGCGTCATTTTCAAAGGTCCGTGAGTCGAAATTTCTTATGATTAGCAATAAGAGACTATTTTAGTGTGCGTCGATCTTACTCATCGTTAGTAGAAGGTACCTTTGTCTTGTTTTGTCTATTACAAATTGAATTTTGGTTCAGCCTCTCCATTATATGTAATTCTTTGACAACCAAAGCAAAAATTTCTTATTTACACTTATTTTACGTTGAGTGAGTCGATTCGACTCATGGTTAGTAATAACGTAGATATAAATATGCTCAGTGTTCTAAGGTTAAATCAGTGGTGCTAAATGAGGACATATCGCATTATTTGTGACGCCTCTACTCACTCTTACACGGACCTACAAAGTGTTTCAGTGCTTTGCTACGTACGAGGACAAATATTGAAGACAAATGGAGACTTTTTAAAAAAGTAATTGTTTGAAGATTGCCGTATTACATGCAAAATTACCGGAAAACTACTCATATTTTCGAAAAATTGAAAAGTACATTACGTAAAATACCCCCAAAAATTAAAATATGTTTTTCAAACTCGCAGGCCTTGAGTTCGTTCGGATCGATTGGGGAAAATCTAGTTTCGAGAAAATTGTCTGAACACTTTAGGTGCGGTTCAGACGGACAGGCAAACGTTTTGCGATCAAACGTTTTTCATTATCAAGAACCCACAAAACGTGGATTCTGACTATGCAACATATTAGACAAAATAATTTACCACACAAAGGAACAAGATTTATCGACTTTTTCATTACCAGGACTTGATAATAAGTTTTTCTGAAGAAAAATCTCCGATTTCTGCCGCAGCATTACAATACTTTTTCTCTACTACCGAAACGTAGTGAGATGAAAAAGTCCATCACCCGATTCTAAGGTTGGGAGTGAAAACTGAACAGTGAAAGTAGGATCGGAAGCGCTACATGACGTTATTTGGACACGAAAATTATCGATGCAAGCAACAATTCTCCTTGGGCAAGGCACTGGCATCAGGTGCACATACAAAGCTGATGTTAACAACAGGACTTAGCGTTAGGACCCTACAGTGTACAAAGCATGTCTTGCACTGCGGTAACGCATGCACGATACGCACCCGGTAAATCTTCATTAATACGAGGAGATATTGCAATGTCCTCCTGAAAAAGTCTCGATACTACCGGCTTTCGCGGTTTTCCAAATTGACACTCACAATTAGAATTGTTGCTACTCAAATTTTGAGGGGGTGGAATTATTATATTCACGTCCTGTAGAATGGCGTTCTCTTTCATTTAACGGCTAATAAAATAGAGGTCTGCAACTGAAAATTCTTAGTTATCAGCAAATCAGCATCCCGCGGTTCTACTGAATTCTGACTGATCTCCAAACTTTAAAACACACTCTAGCTCGAGTTCTGACCTCCAACATTATTACTAAGGACTACCAAAGCCATCCGGCCACTCTTTTCCCAGCGCCTAGCACATGTCTGTAGCAACCTCGACCGCGGCCGCGGGCTGTTGTTTTCCGAGGCAAATCCCCAGCGGCCCGTGCCCCGGGCGCGCACTTCCATCCACAGACGCGGACCCGCCGCGCCCGCCACTTCATTGGAGGCTGGGCGGGACGGGCGGCGGCCAGCCCGGCGGATCGGGTGTCCGGTCGCCCTCGCCCCCTCGCCCTCGCCCTCGCTCGTCCCCTCCCCCGCCCCCACACCCAACGCCACGCACTGGCCCAACGGAGCCCCAACACTCATCTTTCTCCACAACGTCTACAAGTAGAAAAACGGATACAACACTGAAATATGTTGTTCAGTTGTTCATTCGTTTGAATGATTGATTGATTATTTATTTATTTATTTATTTATTTATTTATTTATTTATTTATTTATTTTTTTTATTTATTTATTTATTTATTTATTTATTTATTTATTTATTTATTTATTTATTTATTTATTTATTTATTTATTTATTTATTTATTTATTTATTTATTTATTTATTTATTTATTTATTTATTTATTTATTTATTTATTTAATCTATTTATTGGTAATTGAGGTCCTAAGAGGAAGAGTGACCTAACAGGCATGACGGTAGTTAAGCCTCTCTTTGTCATCGCGGTTTTCACACGGTAAAGTCACATTCCTAAATTGAATTTTCTAGAGGGAGACACACGTCTGACTCTTGTTGCTTCAAAATGAAAGAAATCGTATGCGTTCGTTTGGCGCTTTTAGGGCGCACTGTGCTCCTCCCGCGCCGCCCGGGGCTCCGCCCACGCGGCCAGCGGCACCACCTCCGAGGTCAGCACATCCGGCCGTCGCCCGAGTTTGCTCGCAGTCCTCGGGTTGTTGGTCTTTGATTGTGAGGACGCCGATGTCACGCCCACTGCTCGGTGTGACGTCATGGCGGCCACTTGCGGAGGAGGGCACGGAGGACACTGCATGCGCGCGTGTGTATGTGTGTTCACGCATGTGCAGTACCGATAATTTTGAAACTTTTGTTCTATAAATGCAATTTCCTATTACTACGTAGCGTTTATACGATACATGGGAATGGACACATTGTGTAACTATTGTAGCAGCGTACATGGAAAGTTTACGACTATTACAGCCATCGGTGAACGTAGAAGAGGAAACATTCCATAACGTTCGTGTCTGTTTATGAGTAGAAAAAAGTACTAAAAACTTCATATGTAACGATTTGAAGAAACATATTCTTATAGGATTCTAGACAGGTGGCACACATGCGGCATTGAAAGCTGTGTAGCCACTGGATAGTTTTGCAATCTTTGTAGCGCGTAAGGCAATGACACGAATCCTTTAACATACATAATTGGCCTGGGGTGCTTAAAGTCCCTAGTATTTTGTCACTAGCATCGGAATATGTCGTTAATAAGAAAAACAATAATCTGAAGTTTTAAACCGTAGAAAAATAAGAAGTCGCCAAGCATTTCGTACTTCTAGGGAAAGTAATGGAACACACTAATGAGTTCCTGGATTTCTCAAAGTGATTTTCCACAAACTGAGAGAGAGAGACGGTCGATTTTTCAAACACTTCCGGCATTGCTTGTTCTATTTCACTTCAAATATCATCCGGTCCATTCATTTTACAGTGATCACTGTCAAGTGATGCAAAATAGCAACTCTCCAACATGCACATCTCGGGATAGAATGAAATGAACGATAATAATGATTTTAGAACAGAATGATATCGAAAGATAATAAGTTGCCTCTTTCACTGTAATATCCGGGTGATTCTGAGCCAAACACGTAACATTTTTCTTCTTCCTTTCCAGATTTTATCTCGCTGGAGACAATGTCCCGCGCGCTAGATGATTGACAGAGCTCCAAGTTGAAGTGCGGTTCTCGAAAGAACGCTCATAAATCAGCGACATCCTTATTTTTGAAAGCACATTCGGAGTATCAATAAGTTTATTGTTTCAGATAAGTTAATTGCCGCAGCTCGACGCTTTTACCCTCCAAGCACACTTCTCTATTTTCCCTTTCCTCCTTGACGCGCGCTCAAGACTCCCCAGATTCAAGCGATCTCACCCCACTCCGCTCTCCCGCGGCCCTTGGAGCGCGCGCTCTCCGACGCGTAATCGCCCTAACGAGGCATCACACAGTAGGGCGAAGTTCATCAATATTCAGCCCTAATTGCAAGCGTTTTGCCAAGCCGAATGGCCCAGGCAGCCAGCACGTACGTTTACTGTGACTGCGAAGGGCTTGTGATTTATTTTATTTTTATATCTTTTTTATACCTTTTAATTTCTTAGTATATTATTTATAGGTGTTTTATTGTTGTTATTTATTAGTTTCTCGCTTACAAATTTCGTAGTGTACAGAACGTATTGTAATCTGCAAAGGAAAACAGCGGTTTTTCGATATAAAAGGTGTATTGACATATTGTGGGTACCTGATACACGAAGAAAATGTTCTTGCTCTTATTTGTAGTAAATAACATCCCCTAATACTTGTGCAGTCAGAATCCATGTTTTGTGTGTCTTTGATACCGAAAAATTGGTTAACTGCAGAACGTCTGTCCGTTCGTCCATATCCGTCTGACATCAAAATGGATATTCCCCGATCGATCTGACTGATGTCGCGCCCACTTGAATTTTAAATGGGTATTTTGGTTTTGGGGTAGTGTTCACTTATAAATATGGGATCGATTCGATTTTCGTTGAATTCACTGAATGTTTGAAGATTGCAAAAATTTACAATTTTTCGGTATATTCTTACAATTACAATATTGAAAATACCAGATTTTTTGGAAATAAAATCCGTTCATCAAAAGTAAGTCTTGAAATAAGACCACATATCTTTTTTTCAGAGTGAGAGTAGTTTTGATGTTATTTTGTTAGCAAGCAAAAATATTTTAAAAACAAGATTTTCTCAAAAATTCTCCAAATATTTTCTAAATTACTGTTCCGGGCTAAAGGGAAGTACGCTTATAAAAATGACGCAGGTCCAATTTTCATTGAACTTTCCAAAATTGTAAAAGTTACAAACAATACCAGAAACTTCAACTAAGTCCATGTATCACCAGACAAGGATCATTTTTAATTTACACAATTTTTCGCCAACTGGACACCAAAGGTCTCTATTAAAATATTTCGTATTATTGAACTACAATATTAAAGTAGATACGAGGACCTCGGAAATTTGCTGATGGCAACTATGAACGAATAACTGCTAATGACAATCATTAGTGGGTGAAAGATTGCGCAATATGGTAGTTACCTTATTCCTTCCACCACATAATAAGTATATATATTAGCAGGCATATTTATTAGTTTATTATTATTATTTATTATATTATTATTATTGTTAGTTTTATTTTATTTTGTTTTTATATCTTTTTCAAACAAAGCCTCTTTCTCGCTACCACTCTAATGAGGTGTACGTTGAGCTCACACTAGACACTACACTTGCGTCCACATTGAGTATGGAGGCAGCAAGAATGGAAAACTTTCTAAGACACAACACACTCGAAATATCTCTGCCCAGAGCGAGATTCAGATCCGGGGCCTTTCAATCCATGTGCTGAATAGGCACGCATTGCACATACTTATAGCACGCAAACTGTCTGATACGAGAATTTTATTCATTTAGTCAGTTTCTGACTTTGACATAAATGTGTCCTAGACTGTAATTTTTTAGCGCCCTTTTAATTTGCTTTTTTAAAAATATTAAAGCTACTTACAATATTTTGAACAAAAAATTGTTGTACGATATTTGTAACCGACGCAAATATTGTGTACGTATAAGTAATTGATTATACGTTTACGTATAAATAATTCTCCCCGGGATATTGATTGAATAAATATACAATATTTTTGTATTCATTTTATCTGTATATCAATATTTGATTAATTAATACTTTCTTTTGTTACAAATATGGAAAGAAATATTTCTACAAAAATCATTCAAAAGTTCGCCTTATGAAATTTTTAATTCGCTGGAATTCGTTCGCTCCTCAACATTGTGCGCCTCAGGCGGCAGCCTACTCAACGTGTTCGGTAATCTGGAACTGCATTTAGTCCTCTCACGATTTGTGATAATGTTTTTTTGAGGTCCACTGTGCGCGTCGGCGCGGCGTCAGCGGTGTTTCTCTGTATTCTCGGCATCGGCCCATTGAGCGCCGCGTGCCTCCCGCCCCTCCGGCGGCGAGGCAGGGTGAGGACGGACGACGCGCGCGGAGGGCGCCGGCAGACGAGATCCCCGACGCCCCTTCTGCCACGCCCCCTCGCACCCTCTCGCCAGGAATATTGGTCCTCGAAACACGGACGTGGAAAATTGATTGATTGATTGATTGATTTTTTCGTGTTTCCGGGCGCGTCAACTGCTTTGATCATTAGTTCCATTAGTGTAGTGCATGTTTTTTCTCGGGAGATGGCGGTGATCTTCCCCCGCTGGATGGCGAGATCCCGCGCCGACCTACCGTCGGCTAGTGGAGTTTCCCCCTAACCAGGACTTTCCCACCAGCGGGGCACCGCTTCAGCCGGAACAAGCTCTAAGCTTCCGACTGGTCTCGCGGAATATGTGGTAGTGTAGTGCATGTTAGTGTAAGTGTGTGTGTAAGGGGAGAGGATAGAACAAGGAAGAGGAAGGACAGATCGCGCGCGGTCCGTGGCCCGTTTGGTAGGGTAATGCTCCGGCATTTGCCTGGAGTTGATCGGAGAAACCACGGAAAACTACCGATCAGAGCAGCCGGCCGCTAGAATTCTTCTCCAGACAGCGACTGAATTCGACCTAGCTGAAAAGCTATTGTCGAAAATCCTGCCGCCATCAAGACTCGAACTCGGACGTGAAAAAAGTGTATGCTCACCGTATTGAGAACTTAATTATTGAAAACGCGTATTTAAATGAGTTTTATATAATATGAAATTATATTTTTAATATAAGTAATATAAATTTAAAAATGTATTCAATAAAATGATTTAAATGCTTTACAAACGTGTTCATAAAACTACAAAATGCAGATAGAACGCAGCAGGACGTACACTATAGTTTCTCACGGTTAAGGTTGTAAAGTGACTAATGTTAAAAGTGCCCGATTAAATTGTAGTACATTAACCAGACGGTGTGAGTAAGGCTGTGTGAATGACGGTGAACGGATCAGCAGTAGGGTGTAAAGCTAAGAAAAGTAACCATGATGAAAACAGAACAAGTAAGAGTTAAGTAATAGAATAAAGGAAGTAAAGCGCGAAGTAATACAAAATCCTTTATGACCTACAATGTGGCAAGTTGGCCGCGCGTATTTCAATCTACATACATAGCTTCATCTGAATCGTCAAATTCATTCGCATTTATTCTGATATTGACAACTTTTGAATGAACCAATGTGGGCATTCTCATTTTGCCAGTTTTTGCATTACAATTTCTGCATCACTCCCATCTCATGACATCCTATGATAACATTGTTTTAGGAATGGGAACGGCGAGGAGGACGGCCACACTATTTGAGGTGCATAAAAATGTATAATGAAATGGAAAATGCACTGTCAAGCATGAAAAATAGAAAAGCTCCTGGGGTAGATGGTATCAATGCAGAACTCCTAAAATATGGAGGTGAAGAACTGAAGAACAGACTTCTTTAACTATTTGATAATTGTTGGAGAAAATGCCAAATACTCATTCGCAATGAGGGACGAACCCCGTTCGCCGTGAGAGAGAAACCCAGGCCGCTCATTTGCTACGCACTACATATCAATCCATTCAATTCATGCATCCACTCTAGACACACACGACCGGAGGGGGTGCTCAGGATATCAGTGCCTCTGACCGGGAGATCCAATGGTTCGAGTTCCGGCTGTGGCAAGGTTTTCGAATTTTTCGCCCGATAGCTATATTGAATTCAGCCGCGGTCAGGACGAGAATTCAGGCGGCCGGCTGCTCTGATCGGTAGTTTTCCGTGGTTTCTTCGACCAACACCAGACGAATGTCAGAGAACAAACGGCTTACATAATGCGCGCGATATTTTCTTCATCTTCTTTTCTAGCCCCTTACACACACTTACAAGCAGAATACTGCCACAATGCGCGGGAGACCATTGGGAACTTGGAGCTTGTCCAGGCTGGTGCAGTATCCAGGTGGAGGGAGATACCTTGATGCAGAAAACCCTGCAAGCCGACATAAGGTCTGCGCCGGGTCTCGCCGGTTTGCAGCTGAAAAGCACCGCCACCTCGCGAGTTAAATCATGCACTACCCTTACGGAACTAATGACCGTAGCTGCTGACGCGTCTGAAAACACGAAATATTCGATCTATAGAGGCGCACGACGTTCAGTACGGGAATCATAATACAAATGTCAGACAATAAGCGCATTCCACAAGCGCATCTTGACGCATCCGACTCCTCCGCTATGCACCTCGACGCCCCACCGGCGGCACGCGCCGGCACGAGGCGACGCACGCACGCGGAGGCACGCATGCCACGCACGCGCGTGAGCCGGCGAGGCGCGAGTGGGCGGGCGGACGCCGACGGGGGAAGAGCGCGGCGCGCCGCGGGACAGCGGAGGACAGCAGCTGCCCCCCCCCCCCGCCCGCGCCCCCCCCCCGCAGCCACGAAACAAGTGAACGCGCGTGCGCGTGCGCGCCGCTGGTGGGCAGCTGCTGGGTGTGGTGTTCGGTTGCGGCCTCCGCCGCCCCCGCACCTCCCGAGGGAGCTCTGATGTGTTGTGTACAACATGGGACGCGTTTTGGACAAAAAATTAGGAGGTGGTAAAAAATACGATATGATTCTCCGCCGTTGCCGACGCTTTCGGTGTTAGACTTGTCCGGACCGGTCTACATTGCTTGCTCCGACGCGTTTTCGCTCTAAGACATCTTTGTGACCCCGCCACCCTCGCTCCCACCCCGACTCGCCTACTTCACTACCACAGGCCACATCTGCAATCCCCGCATTTATTTACTTATCGAAAAAAATAGTGGAAACTCTATGTGACACACTTTTGCTATCCCGCACTTCCGAGCTCTCGAACTTCCGCCCCCTGCACATCCACATCAACGGACTTCCGCATCCCCGTCCGCACTTTCACATCCCCCCTTTCCGCACTTTTCTGGATTCCCACCCCCGTATTCCGCACCCCCTACTCCCACCCCCGCCTTCCGCATTCCAGCACTTCCATACCCCCACACTTCCACACCCCCACACTTCCACCCCCCGCAGATCTGCTCCCCCGCACTTCCGCACTTCTGCACCTCGCACCCCTTTCCCTCCTCACTTCCGTACCCCCGCACTTCCGCATCCCGGCACTTCGCATCCCCTTTTCCCCCTTTCCCCCCCAACCTTGGGTCCCGCACTTCCGATGCCCCTTATCGCTATCCCTACCAGCTCCGCCGCCAGCATTCTGGAGTTCATTGGACTTTTACGTACCCACGCTGTCTAGACTCTCATGCCGCTCCATCACGCGCCTTGCTGCTTCTCAGTGTTCCTATTTGCGGCGGTGTCAGATCACACACACACACACACACACACACATCCGCCGCACCCGGCCCTTTCTCCGCAGCCACCCTATCAGTGTACATCGTTACTCTCGTTGTCAGTCAGTTTGTCAGTGATACTTAATGCAGCCACATCTCTCTTCATTTTCCTACACACCACCACACGCCTTTTCACGCCTTCCTATGCGACTCTTTCCACCTCGCACCACATTTCCCCACTCCGACTCTCGCCATCGGGCACAACTTCACACTCCAAACAACACCACGCTGCTCTACTCCGCCCGATACTGTCACCGTACGTCTCACTCGGCGGTCGCATTCCGTCCCATTCGCGCGATGCCATTCCGTTGTGCTGCTGGCTCAAGCTCTGTCACCACTGCCCCTGCTGCTGCTATCGGTCGCCTACTGCCTTTTCACTATTCCTATTCTCTATCTATCTCTCGATATGCAGCTAACGCTATTTCCTCACGTTGCTCCCACACCACGATTAACTTCCCCTCTATGTCCTCAACTCCCACGCTCCACCACTATTCAGGATTTTCACTACCGCTCCCTATCTTTTTATTGTCCACTCCCGCTCTCCACCTCTTTCCCAGTCCTTTCCACTCCCATTGCCGACTCCCTGCCACCTTCTCACTCTCTCTATCCCAGCTCCCCACCATCTACCTCTATCCTCCCTCTCCCCGACCCCTCCACAGCTCCGCATCCTGCACCACCAGCCGCCGCCCGTTCAACTCGGCAGGAAACACAAACGTACTCCATCTCCATAAGGCGAAGTATCTGTCTCATCACTGGCCGCCGCTGCGCCCCGCCGTAACTCGCGCCGCCGCTCGGCGCCTTTGGACCGCTGCGCTGGGCGGGGCACTGCGGCGAGTCCGGGACGCGCCGCGCCTCCTAAATTCCCAATTCCGCTCGCGTGTCGGGCACCTTGCCGCGCCGCACTGTGGTCCCGATTCGCGCGAACGTGAACAAAAACGTTTTCAATTAGAGGGGAATTCGCAAGTATTCTGAGTGCGGGTGGCTTTACACTCGTAAGCACAAAGGTCCTCGCATCGATTCCTGTCAGTGGCGTATTTTCGGTCCTTGCTGAGGTGTTGGATCAAAGCTGACACTTGTCCGGCTGAGAGTTCTGCACGCTGGCTGCTCTGATCGGTCGTGTCCGTACTTGTCTGCAGTAATTTCCAGGCCAATGATGTAGCAGCACACTAAACAGCGCTGAGTTCATAATGTGGTGTAATATTATGTGTTGGGAGGAGGTACTAGATTGATAGGTGGTGGGCACCTATAAGTTTTACTCTTACTGTGCTTACAGATATAATGTTCTTCACTGCAGATTTAAATAAATATTTTCAACAAGAAATGAAAGTAATATTATGACTTTTGTAAGAATTATTGTTAAGCAAAAAAGAGGAACGAACGAAAGGTGCAATTTTTTTACATTAATAATTACTTAGACGTTTTGAACCCAGTGGTTCGTTGGAAAAATACAATTATATCAGATGACGTTTTGTCTGATCGATTTGTTCGAAATTCTCCATGTTTGCGAACAATTTCACATGAAACAGAAAATAAGAAAATGTGATATGGAATATGAAGAACTTGAGATTTTTGATAGCTTCCTGAATAATAGTGTCCTGTAAATATTCAAACTTTTATCAAAAATTTAACAAATCTTTCCTTTATTTTTATTTACTTTAGTTTATTTTTTGCTGAAATCGGACAAAGAGTGAATATTACATCTTTCATTTCATTAAAACTTTTCAACTTTTTAATTTTAGTTTTTTAAACCAATTTTTATATTTTTTTTTTTAATTTAATACATTCTAGGAACATAAATGCTTCAAAGGGTTTTTTATGAGCTTTGTCGACATCACAAAATATTTTTATTTACATTTTTTTCTTAATTTTATAAATAATTAAAGGTTAGCGCTCTACATGAATGTAGAGCGCCAGAGGCCAACACTTTGTAACGAAAGATTACAGTACACTAAATTCAAAGGCGAAAGAGCCGTTTTCATTACAATGTTTTTATTTAAAAAAAGAAAGGTTAGTATTTTTTCGAATGAACCTCGCTTTGCTTCGTAAAATATTAGTAAACAACAAGTTGCGATATTATAATTTACATGATTCTATAGAAATCATACATGGTAGGAAGAAATAATCCAAATTTTAAAAGAAATAATACAAGGGAAAGTTTAGAAAGATACAGATAAACGGAAAAAAAATATTTTAAAAATTCTAAAATTCATGTCGCCTTTCCAAATAGATTAATAAGTTGTTTGTTGATGAATTTGAAAAAATGGGTACAGGAAAATGTATTTTCTGCATAAGAACCTGTGAATAAATAAAATATGATAATATTGTGTAACCTTAACAAATACAACTAGAAAGCTTCTTTTCTTGTAGCGCACTTGTTATCACGTGTTTTTGAATGATGTTAATTCTACAGTTTTATAAAAGAATTAATTTCTTATATTTAATCAGCGATTTGTCACTCATGAATTACTTCTTTCGAAAAAATTCATTCTAAATAATCGTGTGAGTGCTAGTAACGCTCATCCTAAAAAATGACTAATAAACGCAAAATATAAGTGAATCGAAGAATCGCATGTTTACCTATGGAAAGCGTTCAAAAATGTACTTTACTGTATCGGCGGCAAGGGGCGGGCATTAGAGAGTAGTTTAACAAAATGATCACCCGCAGGTGATAAGCACTGAAACAACAATCATCTTATTAACTACTGAAGAGTGTATTGAACATTTGAATAAAGTAATATATTTTTGTCCGCTTTTTCCAGCTGTGAATCCACAGTGCGTCTCTCTGCGCCTGCCGTCGCCGCGCCGCGGAAACCGGTACCATCTGCACAGGGCAGGCGGATGGGAATTAGGAGCTGTTAAGCGACCGTGTTTATAGTGTCGCGTAATGTTCCTCGGTTTGTGTGGCATTTTTATCATTATTGTTACTGCGTGTTGGGAAGGGCGTGTTAAGCTAATAGCGGAGGAAGGTTACCGACTTACCGGTACACAAACAAGTATGTAGAAATAATGGAGAATGCGAAATAGAAACATTTTATTGGAGTTTTTATGTTTGCGGTTATTAAAGATGCAAACAGGTTTCGCTAGACGGAATTTGAAATTCGTTGAGAAAAGGTGATAGAGTCTGTGGATGTATCAAAACAAAGTTACTGAATAAAATTAGATGCTAATGATGGCAGGTACTTTATATTATGTGCTGGTATGTTCTGCTCTCTCACTCATTCTCACGTGATATGCAAATCAGTTTAATATTTCTGTCTGACGATTGTGGTTGAGAATAGAAATGCCGCAAGTATTATATTCTGATCTCAGTAGCAGAGTTCAAAAGAATGCTTGTTGTGTCCTCTGTGTTTTGGAAATAATTCACAAAATGTATGGGAATTGATATTTTGTGATTATTTTGAGCAACAAATTCAGTGCTTATTTTAAAGTGTTTAGATAGTCAAAATATTAAAATTAATTTACTTGTATGAAATGTATTGTAAAAAAGGCACTTTAAAAGAGAATACTGAAAGATTTTTTTGAAATTTACATAAGTCCTTTCAAAAGTTCATGTTTATTAATTATTCTCAAAGACAATTTTCGAAGAACACTGTTTGACGGAAGCTGAAAATTAAATTTTTAAATTAGTTCTAAATTGAAGTATCGTTATTTAATACCGACACTTGCGTTCTTTGAGATGTAGAAATTATCTTGTTTCTTGTTCATTTTCGTAGTATTCTTTAAGTTGCCGCATAAAAGTCGCAATGAATTCACAGCAGAAATTTGCGGGCAGATGTGTTCATTCACCTGTTGGCTAAGGTGGCTGTGGCTCCGGAAATGGTGACGATGGCGGCAGCTGTGGCGACGATGCTGGCAGTGGCGGTGACGACGGCGTAAGCTATGGCGATAATGAACGCCACGACGCGTAAGGAAAAAGTTATAGATACATCTATATCTATTAGCCTATGCGTGAAAAGTTACGTTTATAGTTCTCGATTGATAGGTGTTTGGCCATTCAAACAACTTGGATAAAATGGCGGGTCAATTGAAAAGTTGCGCAAAATCTCGCATGAATTTCGTAATTTTGTAGTACAGAAAACAAATATACTTGGGAAGATATATATATCTACTACTTATTTTTCAATGAAACACCTCCGGCAGTTGTCTATTTTCGCCACTTCAATTTAAAACGTAATTATTGACCTGTGAGTGACTCCATCTAAGTGAAGGTACATCTAACGCCGTTCCTGGATAATTAAGAAAATCCAACAATTTGATTCACCTGTAATTCTTTTACCTGGTAGATGCGTAGCAGTATTGAGCTCGGCGTGAGATTCGGGGCTTTCGCATAGGCGAAGAACACAACGTCAATGAAACAACGTCAAGGTCCAATTCGAATTTCACCGCATTTTCCCATTTCACCGTACTACAGCAGATGTATTTCTTCTCATATCTCTCTACACCTCGTCTTTGCTTAGCCTCTTCTGCCATTCTTTCTCTATCTAAAATACATTTAAAACACAAGATCCCTTCATACTACAACCATTCCTGTATCTTCTCTTTTTTTATTCACACATTCTTGTGTTTGGTTTACTACTTTCCCTATCCCTTTATAGAAAATATTATTATTTAATGTTATAATATTAATGTTTTATATTTTTCTCTGATATGCCATCCTTTTTCTATTATATCGTAGCTTTCCTGCTGACGCATTACACTGAGCTTATAAGTATACTTAACATTGAACAGGAGAACCAACAAGTCCTGGAAAGATTTAGCGCTCTACAAAATCTAGAAATATTTAATTTTTATTTGATGTTGTCGTCGATTAGTTATTAGACATAGATCCGCCGGCGCTCTCGATCTCCAAGTTGCCATATCGACTGAAACTACCTGAGGTGTCCATTAGAGTAGAATATTATATTAGAGACTTTTTTAAGCTGGTTTTTAGTAATACAGCCGTAATTACATAAATATGTATTAAACAACGAAATTCAATTGATGGGTTTTCATTTAACTCTGGAAGGATAATGTTAGAATGGAAAACTAACAACTGAAAGAGGACATCTATAAGTTGAAAATGAATTTGAGTCGTTCAGTGTTAACTATTGAGTCTTGTCAGATGGTGATAACCTTTGAGTCTAAGTTGGTGCCAATGTAATGGACAGTGAGTGAAAGAATTAACAAATTGGAAAAAAATAATAATGGAGTATATTTTACTACTATTGTGTTATAATACTTGTTTATTATTCTTTTTTATCCATTTCAGTTTTGTGCTATTACAGTACTTGAATTTATTCTAGAAAATACTTAATAGATCTCAAATACATTTTTCTCTAACAAATAAAGACCTTTTATAATTTTAAAGAAATTTTGATAAACATAAAATTTGATTAATGAAAGTATCAGGGAATATACAGTGAATAAATGAATCACTAAAAAAAAATAATAGATGTATACATCATAAGCACATTGACATCATTTAACAACAATAATATTATATTATGTTTTATTATATTATAACAATGTAAAAAACTGTTCTAACACTTTTCTTTTGTGCATTTTCACACTTTCCCTCTTTAAGGATCAACAGTAGTCTGTCATCACTTCATTCTATGTGCTTTAATAAAGTTTTTATCTCTCTTTCAGATCTTGATAAAACATCTCATGTTTATCTCTGAAATCTCCGAGGTTATCAGGGAAGAAATTATGGTGGTTGTGGAGAAAATAAAGTTTTATGCTCGTGTTGCATTCTAAATTCTTCATAGAAAATGAAGTTCATCATGGTTCATCATACATTCACATTCATCCATGGTTTTGAAATCTGCATGGTCTTTATTGCATAAAAAAATTTCTTGGAAACAGTTTTGAAACCTGACTAGGCCAGTCTTTCTTCATTACTCACGTTTTGAATTGTTCATCTTTCATCAATCCTCTAGTTTGAGGTGTCACAAAGATGCCTTCCTTAAGCTTGGTTTCTGAAAGAAAAGGAAATTTTATATATTTAAAGCACTCTCCATTCTTATTCAGAGTCTTGACAAACTGTTTCATAGTAAGTCTACCAAACTTGTCATGGAGTAGTGGCGAAATAATATTTTCACAATTAACCAAACTTCTTACGATATTTCTATCTCCGGGTTTAAAAGTAGTTCTAATTGACTTTTTGTACCCTTTTGACTCTGGGCAATTCACGAGCCCTGCTATCCGATTCACATAGTGCGCAGGGAATATAAAAGATCCTTCTTATGGTCCCAACAACATTCCAATTACTTTTAAGCCCCCGCAAACAACTAATTGGCGATCTTCATAATTAATGTTTTAAACGTTCTTCGATATTCTTGTATGTTTCCTTTAAACATATAGAATGGACTACTGGTACTAAGGCTTATTGATTTCCATTATGAAAAAGAGAAGAAAAAACAGCTTTGAATCTTCCTTTGGAAGAATCCATAAAAATTCTTCAGTGATCACTGATACATGCATTATATTCAGAACTTTGAAAGTACAGGGTGGATGTTGTTGCAGAACATAAACGGACCCTTCTCGTAAAGTAATTAAGGAACTTCTTCCTTCTTTCGATGCCAGTAAAACTTTGTGATGGAACGAGAAAACATTACTCTTTTAACCGTGAGCCTAATACGAGTATCTGCGCCTATTCCTTTCAGAGACCAAGATCTTGCACCAAATTATTACGTTCTGCTTGATTAAACAACTGTAGCCTTCTCTGTTCTTTTGGGAAATCAATAATGTCCATTTCACTATCATATCAGTTTGAATAATCTGAAGATAGATCTGTAGGTAGGTCATATGTTGAATTTGGTATAGATATGGCGGGACCATGTGGTACTGGTTTAATGGCGGATGGAATATTTGGGGAAACTATTTCTTTGTTCATTCACTTTGAAGAAGTAACAGTCATTCACATGTTCTGTTCTCTCTACACCACTGGAATACCAAAAGATAAAGATTTCTGTTTTCCTTGGTACCATTTACTACCATTTATATTTTCCTTGGTACCCAAACCTACAACACATGAGTGACAAACCCTATGGGAGACAAGGTTTATTTTGTTTCCTGAACTTAATGCCGAAATAAGCGTGAAACGCAATCCTTACAAACGAACTGATTATTTCCTGATGAACTGATGAATTTTAATGTAAATGATCCACATATGTAACTAAAACGTTTTGGATCACTTTCATATATTTTAGATGAAATTGCCATTCTTCAAAACACTTTGCTCCCCAATTAAATGCATGTTTACAGTCACTATGCCAAACAGTTTATCTTCAAACAGTAGCGATTTGCCTCTATATATAATTACATAAGTTATTGTAATAAATTACTCGCCTTCATTTGAAATATAACCAATCGTATATTTCGCACAAACTGTGGGTAAATCCACATATCTAACCAGAACGCAAAACAGATTCTTTCTTTCCCTGCTTTTAATAAAAAACGGCGAATCGCCGCAGCGCCGTATTACGTATGTTACTTCTTGACAAAGCGCGTGATAATATTAATTTTAAAAATCGTAAGTGTTGCAAATACTGTACATGATAAAAAAAACGTATAAATAAAAGCAGGGTGGAAAACTTATTTATACAGACCTATTTTCACAAAAACTGGCAATTCGTCGCAGCCTGTGTTATTATCGTTCTCAACGGAAGTCACCGAGGAAATTGATCCTACTTCAGAACAAGAACTCTTTTCGGAACACAGCTCAACAATCGAACAAAAGGGTTGTGACGATTCCCCGATGCAATAGCGATCACTTTGAAAAGATAATAAAACCTTTCGTTGCGATCGGTTGTGTATCCTTCGCGCGGTAGGGAAGTGGAGGGGAGGGAGGTAGTGTGGCGACCGGCAGTGGGCGTCGTGAGTCAACACACGCCCGGTTGCCTACGTGGGCGCCGACGGCGTGTGAACTGAAATATGCACCGCTGCTCCTGTTAATTTTAATGAACATATCATGTAGGTCAGTGGCGCCGGTCAATAACGGTTTTGGGGCGGCGCGGCACAGCGGACGAGGGGCGAAGAGACGGCGAAGCAGCAAGCGAAAGAAATGGAACGACAGCAAAGACGAAATGATGAACCGACAACTGAGGGTGATTTGAATGTAGCGGCGACTCGTGCTTAGGTTGCACGCATAACCTCCAGATAATCGAAAAAGATCTCATAATATCGTAGGAATATACATTTTCCTTTTAATGACATTCAATATTCAAGATATTGCAGCAATTACGTGGAATATGAAATCATTTTGAAACCAAAGAGCGTCCAGCTGGCGCTCTCTCCGGTGTCTGGTGCCTTGTCAGGTATATCACCACGCTTTTGGCTGTGTTAGGGAGAAAATGAAGAAATATGTGAAGAAGAAAATTACTTTCGAAGACGTGTCAACAATGACGAAGTAGGATGCGACGAAAATATTGTCAGTATCAACTCGAAGCGACGACAAAAACGTCAAAAGCGGAGGAGGTGCCGAACGTGAAAATGGTGAAGGTGTCATGACCGAAAAGAAGCAACGACGAGGGTGGACGGTAAAGTCGTAAATAAAGGTGATCCAAGGAACGAAGAAGACTCCGAAGAGATTAAGAAACACAAGAATAACAAAAACGTACGCGACGATAAAACTTACTCAAACGAAATCAGACGAGAAGGAGGCTCAGGCAACCGCAAGTGGGAATGACCAAGGCGCGTGCGCCATCGAAAGCAAGACAAATGAATGCGACGGAAAAGGAGATGTAAACGGAGTCGGAGACGAAAATCAATGCTGTGAAGACGCTGCCCTGTCACTTTGCGGCGACGCTCAGCAGACGCTGTCGCGCGCCTCTCTTGACGCGCCCCGCCCCCTCCGGCCCGCCCCCTCTGCCCCGCCCACGCAAAACACACTTGAGCTTCCCTCACTCTCCAACTGACTTTTCCTCCTCTGCTTCCATCCACTTCGTCTCGCCCGTTACAATGCTTTGCGTCACTTTGGACATTAGAAAAATTTGATATTATTTGATCTATTTCATCAAGAAGCAGTAAAAACTCTTTGAGACGAATGGGGGAGAAGTACAAGCGGCGCAAATTATCTTGAGTCCCAGAATCTCCACCCCACCCTTTTACTATGCGGAGTTGAATAATGTGTAAAAGTAACAACAAATCCAGGTTAGCGACATTTGAAAATCAGTAATTTTCGTTTTGGAGTAGTAAACAACTTATTTGCATTGGTAAACGAACTAAATATTTTATTTTAATGTATTGCTAAGAAAATAGAAACATGGTTCTACTCCTACCACAGCTATGAAATCCAAAGCTTAACAAAACGTGCGCTATTTCATGAAAATAATCCATTGCACTTGGCTAATTCATCATTTGCTAGTGAGAACTGTTAATTTATTGAATTCGACACACAATTTGTTTCATTTGAAATTTTAATTAAGCGAATATACGTATATTTAATTCTAAATTTCGAAAGTTTTATCAGGATAATTCCTAGAACACATCGGTATTTGCGAAGTTTTTTGAGTACTCTCAATGTTTCCTTTATGTAAATACATTGGGAATGAATATAGCTATCCGCATATTTGTTAATTTAATAATACTCTCTGTCCCTATAGTTTCGTAATCTCCTTCTCTAGGAAATCTTTGCACGGATCTTTTGCTGTAAACAAACAAATTAGACTGTTCAGAGAGTCGCACGCCCCAGGATTTCAACCTGAGCACTCTGTGTGTGTGAGAGAGAGAGAGAGAGAGACAGACAGAGACAGAAAGAGACAGGGGAGACAGGGAGAGACAGGGAGAGACAGGGAGAGACAGGGAGAGACAGGGAGAGACAGGGAGAGACAGGGAGAGACAGAGAGAGTCAGAGAGACAGAGAGAGAGAGAGAGAGGGGAGTTTCTTCCTGAAGGATGATCTCTATCACAGGTGATCCCCTCCCCTTCCCGTTTTCCTCGCGATAATATTTTAGTAAAGTTCAACAAATTATCTGGAATATTGTTCATGACTGTACTGCACAGACCAAGAACAGAAATCCCTACAATTGGTCCGCCCTAGCTCTGTAACCTGCCAAGTCGTCTCGAAATGTCTCTTTATTCTGCCTATACTTCGGGAAATCTGTGGGATTGATAAACGGGCGGCGTGTATGTTTCCATGGCGACGGCAGGCGCTGAGCCAATCGGAAATGATTCACAACGACCGCCGAACTGCTTTGCCAGGGGAATGTAAACATCAGGACGTACTCCACCGACGACAAGATTGAGTTTCGAGCGTGGGCAAAAGCCTGAGTCACCGTTTTCATTGACTTGGATTCGAATGACACATTAGCGAGTTTGTGCACGCCATAGCGCACCGCACTATCGCTCTGCTGTAGATGCGCAGATGCACTGAAGTGGTGCGAAATTTAATCTCCGCATGCGCAGAAGATCGACTGTCCTTTATCGTTCGAGGATGCACAAACTCTCTATTAGAGATGGTTAACCGTAACCGGTGAATAAAGCATCCGAAGAAGGTAGAATCTTATCGGCTCGGAAGCTCCTTCTGGGAGAGCATGAGTTTTAGACGGGTCCGCATACTCTGTAGTGAGAGTCCGTTTACCAAATCCTGAGTAGTGCAACAGGTTGCTTGCTATTTCCCTAGCGACAAACATTCTGGGCTCGCGCTACCTGCAAGTAAATATTTTGCGCTCATCAAAGAAAGGGTTCATTTGTAGAGCACTTCAGCTCCCAGGGTTGGGCGAGCAGTCGGTCACTACTCGCAGAATGTAGAATGTGTGGTGCCATCTTTTGGCAATTTCGCAGCAAGTCCTCGCTATCTGAACCGGAACAGTTGCTTAACAAACGGGTCAGGGTCCATGCGCGATCTGTCTTTCCTTTTCCTATCCTCACATCTACCTTACAATTATATCCACTCTACTAACCCACATGTCGGGAGATCGGTCGGGAGCTTAGAGCTTGTTCCGGCTAGGGTGGGCCCCGCTGGTGGGAGAGACCTGGTACGGAAAAATTCCCACAAGCCGTCGTGTACGAGGGCGCCGGATTTCGCCATGCATTGGAAAGATCACCGCCGCCTTCCGCGATAAAAGCACTACACTTACGAGACTAATGACCAGGGGTGGATTTTAATGAAATGTCATTTTTTTCTTTCCACTTTAGAACAATGGCGTTTAGTGTAGCAATTTATTTTATGTTATGACGAAAGGAAATGACCCACTTTTATAGGTCATTATTTTGCATTTTTTGGCGATTTTGATTAATAAGTCATTTTTACCTTTTTCGTCAATTTTAATGCAGTTTTTGCTGATTTCATCAATTTTAATGTCGTTTTAAATGGAACTTGCTTCAAATAATATTTACGAAATGTGACAATGTTCTTCACAGAATTCGATTTCTTTGCTCTGAAATTGTTTTGACAACCGTAATTCTTGTAACGTATATCAGCGCCATTGCCGGTTCGGTCGATTTCCGGATAACTAAAGACAGAAATTTCCTGGTAAAGAACAGGCCAAATCAAGATTTTGCAAGCTGAGTTTATTGGAACGAATAGATGAAGCCTCGATTTCATCAGTAACGTATCCAGCATCGTGAGTTGTTCATCCAAATTGGTTTTGATAAGAATTTTTACGTCCTTTTTCTTTGGTTTTAGGGCATGTAAGAGCATTTTATTGATCATTTTTGGCGATGTTTTAGATCATCAAATTCCGCCCCAACTAATAATCTTAGCAGTTGACGCGCACATTTGATTTGATTTGATTTTTTCGTGTTTCCGGGCGCGTCAACTGCTTTGGTCATTAGTCCCGTTAGTGTAGTGCATTTTGTTTTCTCGGGATATGCGCGGTGATCTTTCCCCGCTGGATGGCGAGATCCGGCGCTGACCTACCGTCGGCTAGTAGGGTTTCCTCCTAACCAGGACTCCAGACTCCTCCTTCCTCCTAAACAGGAGCGCCCCAGCCTGGACAAGCTCTAAGCACCCGACCAGCCTCCCGGAATATGTGGTAGTGTAGTGCATGTTAGTGTAAGTGTGTGTGTGCGTAAGGGGAGAGGATAGGGCAAAGAAGAGAAAGGACAGATCGCGCGCGGTCCGTGGCCCGTTTGGTAGGGTACTGCTCCGGCATTCGCCTGGTGTTGATCGTAGAAACCACGGAAAACTACCGATCAGAGCAGCTAGCCGCTAGAATTATCCTCGAGACAGCGACTGAATTCGACCTAGCTGAAAAGCTAGTGTCGAAAATCTTGCCGCCATCAGGACTCGAACCTAGGACCTCCCAGTCGGAGGCGCTGCAGCGATTGACGCGCACAGAAACAGTAGTCAATCAATCCTTGCTATCTGTCAATATCGAAGAAAATCCTCGCGATGTGTGATATTGCTGTGGGGGTCCCAATCCGGGAGGCGGCATTCGGTGAGGCGCAGGAATGGGCAGCGCCGGCGGCACAGCCAAAGCTTGAGGTAGCGCGGCGGCGGCGACTGCGTACAAGGGCCGTCATAAAGTAACCTCCCCCCTCATTCCACCGCTACCGCCGGCAGCACCATGCCGCTCGCGGCACCCGGCCGATGATGTAGTGGCGCGCTCATTACGCACAAATTACGTTCATTATTGTGCAACGGTCGCCTGTCTCGCGCGCACTCGCCGGACCAGCATGCGCGTTCACGCACCCTCGCTCTCGCACAGACGCATGGGCGGCGGTGCCGGAGCGAGGCAATTTTGGTCCCGGGGAAACGGAGCCCCCCCACACACACACCCGAAAAAATGAAAAATGTGAAAGAAAGCTCAAGAAACTGTATCAGATATTTTATTTCAACACATAACAAAAATTACAACGTTTAAGCTAGAAAACGTTTTGGGAAATATGTTTTAATAATGGTTTTCAGTAAAAGTAAAAGGATCAAATAATACTATTTGCGCGGTGAGCTTCAAACGCTAAAAAATGTTGAGTTCAGTCAGTTTTTAATAAAATTACTCGTTGTTCACGTGAAATAATAAATATGAATTTTAATAGAATTAACACTAACATTTAAACACCAATCAAAGTCTAACATTAAAATAGATATTGTAGATTTCAATTTTAATATTGGGGTCATTCGATTTATTTCATAGAGGTGTACCTTATAAGAAATTACAAATTATAAAACATTGAAAACCCGAGTAAAGATCTACACCAAAAACATTTTTCTACTGAAATGCCTACTTGTAATTTCAATATTGACAGAAAGTTTTATACTTAGGTAGATATAGATCACCATGTATAGAACTTTCTAAAACATGAGATATGACATAGTGCCGTATATAAGCTAGTGTGCAAGCTTATTTCTCAACGAAATAATTGTATCATCTCCGGTGTAATTTTGTTTTCCAGCTTATCCGTACTTTACTAATAAATATGTCCCACATTGAATACACGAAATTAGCCTCTATTTTAATAACAAGTGACCCGTGGTTGTTGGATTTGGTGCATTCGTGCCACTTAATTAAATTTCTCAGTAGAGTAGAAAAAGAAACTCTGAAGTGAAAAGTAGACATTTACATATTTAATATACTCTACAAATCTATATATATATATATATATATATATATATATATATATATATATATATATATATATATATATATATATATATATATATATTGACAAATAATTTTTCTCTCCATAGACTATTTAAAAAAACACTTCTATTTGAAGATGTTTTGGTAAAATTGGAACGTAGAAAATGTAATTCCTGAAATTAAAATATGTGTATTTTGTGGATCTCCGCTGAGTTGAAATGTGCATGACGTATCAAAGTCCTGGACACTCTATGAAAATGATCAGTTTTTCGAAGTATCATATAACAAATATTGCTGTTTTTCTCAAACCATAAAACAACGTATATTTGGAGATTTATTGGTAATAATATTTTGGAACGTGAACATACCAACACCATAGGCGTACACAACCTCAAACTAAAGGGGGAGTCTACTAGTTTTTAACCTTCTAAGCATTAAACATTTTTATTCATATGTGATATTTTATTGTAGCAGTACAACTATTTTCAGAATGCTGCTGGAGAGTGGCCTTTATTTTGGGGCGGTTGTAAGAGGGATCGACTTCGACTAGGCGGCGTTTTTCGGAGTGGTTTCGTACATTTTTTTACAGTTTTGGCCGAGCCATTTTGGAGTATTGAAGCATTTTTAATGCACTTTAACGGAGGGATTCAATCTAAAATGGCCACCTTGTATGGGTAAATTCGCAAGGTGTTTGCTTTGACTTCGTCCGTTACTCTAACGGTACAAAATGTACTACACATTACAATTTTTTGGCCGTTTAAAAACGTTTAACACATTTAATATGATTTTACAAAGTATATACAATGACATCTTGTGAATATAAAATCCTTCGATAAGAAGTAAATAATCCTTGCTCAATCATGCTTAAAGGGATCGTAATATCCCGATAGACTAATGTGCTCAGCTGTTTATCATCACTGTAAATCATCGCCCCATCGCGGTCAGGTTTTTCATCCTGTTTACAAGATCCTTCGGGTGAATGCTGAGATGGCCCCTTGTTTTTCTTCTGGAAATAAATATCATTTCAGTATTTGTGCACGTCTTTTAGAGTTCTGTAGGTAATTTAGATATTCAAATGATCGTTCTCTACGTGTTCACGGCAGGAAGTCATCCATGATTCCTTCACGAAGGGCACAAAGAGGGATAATAGCCTGATTCTGTAGCTTATTTGCTTTGCACGTAGTTTTTGTTACACTGGAGCGATTTTTTTATCAATTCTTGCCAAAAATGGTCAGTTGAATTGTATTCAGAAGTCTGCTTTTATGCGAATTGGGGTAGGGATCCCAGAATGTCAAAAAACCTACACAGAATACACTTTTCCCCCCATAGTCTTCCCATAGCACGTCACACACACACACACACACACACACACACACACACTTTTAAGTGTTTTTGACGTTAAATAAAATAAATAAATATAAACATTGATTTATACGTTATACTGCCCTCCGAGATTTTGTAAGTTTACGAAGATAAAGGTTTTACTGCAGAAGAATACGAGGCTTATTCCAGGAGGTCGAAACCCATCTCCCTCCTTGCACTCCCCGGTGCGCACGCCTATGATGATCACCGAATGGGCAAGATACTTTGTGTATTTTCCCTGAATCGAAAAACGAGCTTTTGGATTATTATGAACATTCATCGTATCGCAATCGTTCATAACTCTCATCATATACTCAACCCTTTAGTGTTCGTTGGTGCCTTATCGAACACTCATATAACACCGAATTGATGCAGAAGTATTTCGTGTGTCTTCCTTGAGTTTAAAAAAATGCATTTACGGTTCATATACGGTCAATCAATTGTGAAGGGAATGCGTGCGGCTTTCGTATCGACAACGATTTCGACGGATTCGTTTGCACACCGCACGCTGCATGGTCTGCGGTTGCAGTTGCGTCGTCATTTGCATCAATTTGTCACGTCCGCGCAGAACGACTGGCATCGGTGCTGTTTAGCTTTCGTTGCGGATCAATGGCGCAATTAAAGTGGATCACAGAGTATCAACAGCGGAGCACTATTTACCAATATTATGCGACGCGCCAATTGTGTCGTTATCGCGTTAAACACTAGAGTCGCGTGGCTGACACGAAGTGCTGTTGGAATTGTTTATTAAACAGAGGTAATTTCTGCCGAGGGAGTCCATATAGCAGCTACACGTACTATGTTACTCGCATTTGGTGAAATGGTGCATTGCATTTTCGTGTTACGTAGGAATAACAAGGAAAATGATCCCGCCATTTAAAACATACAAAATGTTTCAAATATAAAATTCTTTTGGTTTCTTACTTCCCGCCTTTGTTGAAATGGTGACTGCAATGTCAGAAAGTGGAACATTAATTTGAACAAATGCATGTAGATTGCTGTATTGAGATATTGAAAAATGAGAAGGATATACAGTTGACAAAGTTGGTTTAAAACAAGATATAAATTCTATTTCTTCTCAATTAATGATTAAAATTTAAGAGTAATAACATTCGTATTTTAACAAATGTCCATGTTAGGATTCGATTTACCAGTAGAACACTATGATAATTTTCGTAAAGGCAAAAATCAATTTCAAATGGTGAATGTCGGCGTCGTTCACCGAATTGCATAAATACGCTCCGTGAAGTTACGAAAGTTGAGCAACTAGAGACATCTCGGATTCCTACACACGTGACCCTCCTGGAAACTACTAACGCCAGAAGCCCATGGCCGAAGGAATAAAAGGCATTGACTGACTGTGATGATACAGGACAAAAGACACAAATTTAACGGTAGATTATTCCAGATATTTATATATAAGCTCAATATCCAAAAGGGCTAAGAGACGTTGCGAAAAAGTCGTCACAAATGTTTAAAAAAAGAGTGGGGACTACATGTGAACTTACTTTACATAGACTCGCTCGGGATAAGCATAGAAATAAATGATCTTGAGAATAATAATAGCAAAAGTATGCAAGTGCGATGTTCATGGGAACAATGCTTTTCGCATCATAAATTCAAGCTTCTCTCTTCTTAGAGAAGTGTTTTCTACCTTCCAGTTCATCGAACGCATGGCAAATGGTGGCCTAGCATGGAAACAACAAGGCTAGTAAGCACACACTTTCATGCTAAAAGGATATATATTTGATTTCTAGCAATAAGGTTATGAGATCACAGACCACTATGAAGAAGCCACCATTAAAATAATGCACTCTATATTGCAAAACTTCCATGAGATTTTAGGAAAAAATACTTTTGAAGAAAAGAAAATTCAGCATAATTTCAACCGTTTGCTTCACGCGTAACGAGAGCCTGGGCTTTATTGCTATTATTGCAATTAGAAAAAATAGCAATCCGACCTACACATCAGCTTGCTGTTTCTTCCCTTGCATATATCTTCCCCAGTGGGACCTGGAAAGATGGCTCGGGGCATCAACTGATGTCCCTGCAGTCCCTCTCATCGGGAGGTCCTAGATTCGAATCCCGACGGTGCGTGGCAGGATTTTCGACATTAGCTTGTCAGCTAGGTCGAATTCAATCGCTGTCTGGAGGAGAATTATAGCGGCCGGCTGCTCTGATTTATAGTTTTCCGTGGTTTCTCCGATCATCACCAGACGAATGTCGGAGCAGTACCCTAACAAACGGGCCACGGGCCGCGCGCGATCTTTCCCTCGTCTTCTTTGTCCTATCTTCACCCCTTACACACACTTACACTGACATGCACTTCACTACCACATATGCCGGGAGACCGGTCGGGGACTTAGAACTTGTCCCAGCTGTAGCGGTGCTCCGCTCAGTAATATGTTATGAGTTATGACTATATTTTGGTTACGCATCATAAATGTAGCTTCACTATGCGCACGTTTTTTATGCTCTGTGTGTGCTAGTTGAGGCAGGAGTAGGTCCGGTTATTGTGGGTAGTTATTTTGGTAGCAACAGTATAAAATCAAGTGGAGTTCGTTTCCCGATAAAAATAAATGTTCCATTGCTCAGGAAAGAATATATTGAAATTAAGATGCAAAATTAAAAGCATTATATATATATATATATATATATATATATATATATATATTAATACCAATTTTGTAGGCCCTGCATGCTGGAATTTGTTTGTTTTGTGTATTTTTCCGCGCATTTAGGAAAAATGTCGTTTTACAGGACGTTATCTTCGTGAACATTTTTCATTTGTCTTTCCAAAATGTTAAAACATACCGGTATATATTATTAAAATATCTTATTTATAAAGGAAATATGCAACTGTAACAGCAAATTTCGACGAAAAAATTACCATCTTTATCACTTTCACCTAAGATCCCTTATTGTGTATTTTATACATGCATCATTTTTATCACACATTATAATTAATTCGTCTACCTATTAGAATACCTATAAAATTCTCTCTCTCTCCCTCTCTCTCCCACTCACTCTCTCACTTTCTCGCTCACTATTTCTCTCTCTCCCTCTCTCTTGATAGCCTTTAACCTTTTACCCGTAGATATTACAATTAACTCTTCCTCTGGCATCTGTAATTGAGAGATATCTTCATGTGAGCCGTGAGAGACATGAAAATCTATTACTCATTAGGGTTTTACGATTGTTACTGCCCCCCTACTGTATGTAGACGCACTACAAGTTCTTTGTGTGCAGCCTCAGTGAAGTCATCTTCCTGACGGCTCTTTCGTGTAGCTCGTGGAATGCCGAGGTGCGCGAGCTCGGGGTCACGCAGGGGCTGTTGCTGCGCGCAATGGAAGGCCTGGGAGCCAGTTACCGCAGGAGCCGGCAAAGCAACATGCACCTAACGTTCGAGTGCTCCGAGGAAAATAAAGAGGTCGAGTACACGTAATGGTATCCCAGATTTCACACGTCAAAAATAAAAAAACATTTTTTTAAAAAAATCTTATAGTTTTTCCCAGATAAACAAGGGTTATGATAACGAGTATATGTTGTTGGGTTAAAAAACGTGGCTCAAGCCTGTTTGTAGAAAAAGTGTTTGTAGAACTACAAATAATGAGAAATGTCCAGATTTACATAAATTTTGTTATAATTTAGATAGCAGAAAAGAGGATTTTCACTCTGTTGTTCCCATCCCTTCAAATGTTGGCAAGACGTTCTGACTTCGAAAATTGCTTATTTCCGACTGAAAAATTAAAATTATAGGTTCAGGCAAAATAGTCGCGAAAAGCAAGTGTCAGCTTTGTCAAGCAAATCTTTTATGAAAACAAAGTCAAGTTTTCTGCAGGCTTGCTACTATTGTTGCAGGCAAAAGAACAATTACAATATAGATATAAATATCATACTGACTGTAACTTACATTTAATTTTACAATACACATTATGTAGACTGAAGGTGACGGCATACTTCTAAAAAGTCATTTTTCATAATTAGAGTAACACAATTAAACAAAAAGTTTGCTCAAGTTTCTTGAAATCGAGTTTAAATGAAAAAAATTGCTTTTACCATATTTATAAGCGAATATTGGTCTATTCACAAAAAATTAAGAAGTATTATCTTGAAACTAGCAACGCTTGAAGTTGAACTAGATATATCTAGAAAATATCATTTTTGAAAAAATCATATTCAAGATAAATAAACTTGTGTTGTTCACAGACCGACAGGAGAATGGACGATTCTGAAAACACTTTGGGAGTCCTAAAACGTTGATTATTTTACAATTTGGAGTCTCGATAATTGTTCAAAACATTTCACATGCCTTCCATTGAGGTCATTTTCATCATATTCGGTCAGAAACTTAAACGGTTTGTGAAAAACTTGAGTATAGATCGATTTCCTTAATCTCTGTAAAAATAGTTTTCCGTTAAAAAGGCATTGAAAATGTTTTTTTACTATTATAGTGTAGCTTGGTAATTACTTAATTTGTACGGGAAATCTGAAATTGGGATCTCCGCACTATGCACTTATTAAAAACATAACTAATGTAGCGGCGAGGTGTTATTGCTATTGGAATATGAATTGTAATAAAAAAAAGTCTTTAACATCATTTTTATGTTAAAAATATTTTTACGGCGTTACACAGTTAACTTCATAAATGAAGGAAATTCACTTTCCCCACCACTGACCATGCTCGCGTCACTCATTGCTTTATTTCCCGAGCAGGCAAACGTCAAATGAATTTGCATAAAAATGCACATAAAAATCACGTCAGTATCATATCAAAATCATGTCAAAAGCATTAATTCAAAAAAGTATTTAATGTGACAAAAAAATTATGTTTCCCTTTATATTTTCTGTTTCTTGGTTACCAAGTACTTTCTTGTTTTTTCTCTATTTTTTTTTCAGAATTCGGTCACCATGGCTCCGTTTTCAACACAAATAAATGATAAGAATCCCTCGTCTTTTACAAGTGAAACCTATTACGACTCTGATACACTGATATCGAATTTCGATCGTTATTTGCACATACTGCGAGTCACTAAAACCAAAATGTGAGCAATCGTTTTCTTGTACCTAAGCACTGACGAGCGCTTGCGCTTTACCAACACTTTAGTTGAACAGAATTGGGATGAAAATGATGTGACAAGTGACAGAACGCATAATTCTCACAAATAAGGACATTTCCAAAATTTGTTTTTGCTGGGGGATCTGAATAATAAAACTATTTTCCTTGCTCTCCTAACAACGTTACTGTACTCATCAGACAGTGCAGGAAACTTATCTGTTTTGGTGTACTCGAAGGTTTTTAACGAATGGCGAGGTACGGCAGCAAGCACCTGCCAGATTGAATCGCCGCAGTAGGGCGGAGCTGGCGATGAAACAGTCACAGTGAGCCTAGAGGTAAAGAGCCTGAGCAAAGGAATTTAGAAAAAGTAAAAATTCCACCCTCATAGTTTTCTTTGAGGTACATACATCCCTCGATTATACATATCGTTCTGTACCGTATTCCGGAAGCAGCGGAAAGGAGTCTCATTTTAAATTAAGAATGTCGAATTAACAGTATGAGCATATTTGCGGTGTACATGTATTACATTATACTAATAGGTTGGGTAGCGCGTTGGATTAAAAATACAGTACTCTATTTATTCAAATCTTTTGAAACGTAATTGTGAATTATTTTACCACTTTAAACGTAATATTAGCTTACGAGGAAAAATCCTGATATGTCTCACATTAATTCTACTGCATGCTGAAATAAATGAAAATATCTCTCAGGTGTTTCTTCTTTTAAGAGGAGAAACATGTTATAGAATTAAAAATACCTTTTAAATTGGATGTGTTTACTGTGTGGTATCCTCAATCCTTTCCTGTTTGGTCCCCGCATCATCATCAGTTTTATTGTTTATTATTATTATTATTATTATTATTATTATTATTATTATTATTATTATTATTACTACTATTATTATTATTAATATAAATTCGTTGAAACCTTCGGGTGGCTCATACAGCGTGCTCATTCCGTGGTGCGATTCCCGGTCGCGGTAAAAATAGTGCTGTACCTTTCTAATACAATCGTCTCTGTTCATGCAACTGTATGGTGAGACAAAAAGCTCGGGCAGGCCAAGTATGCTAGATACGGAAAAGGCAATACGTCGTGCTCGCCACACGTCTGCCTTACCCTAAAACCCTTACCCTAAATATATAAAAACAGGGCCCAGGCCTGGAAACACCGCTAGCTGGCAAAAGTCGGATGAATCCGACCCAAAACATGTCAGATACATACATATATTCGTGTATCTTATAACTGATTCATAGGAATAATTATTAAATAATAACAATTTTTCGTCAAGTTTGTTATTCAATATTACTTTAGTTATTTGCTTGGAAAAAGTTGCGGACAGTAAAACAGTTATTTAGAGCTAGCTGATGTAACCCGGCGTTGCCAGGGTACTTATTTACCTCAATCATCTATTAGGCAGTAAAAAGAATTAAATCTACTTAGAGTATAAAATGGAAGTAATTTTATATACACCTTCGTCACAGTCTGCTTCTCAAAGCTCCGTCCCGTTCCTCTTCACTCTACCTCTCACCATTCCCGCTCCGTCGTCCCCCGCGCGTTCCCTCATTAATTATTGGCAATGACACGCCCACGGTGAGGGGAAAGGTCTAATGGAAGTTTGCAAATTTTAGAAACAAAATTTAACATGGTTTTATTTTAACTATTTCATTATTATTACTATTATTCTGCCAATCGGTCGTCATTGGGCCACGCGATCTACGGGGGCTCAGACTCGCATTCTACGGGGTCATTCTACCGTGCATTCTACGGGGGCTCAGACTCGCGTATTGGGGTAGGTGCACGTCATTTTCTATTGGGAGGGGGAATCCGAAATTTAATGCTGATTCCATTTTTACACCCCAGTGTTGTTAGCCCTGGAGGATGGAGGGACGTTATGTTGATGATGATGAAATAGCCCCATACAAACATGCAGAGACATACACAACACAACCATGCCCGAGGCCGGACTGAAACCCGCCATCCTCTGGTCCGAGAGCGCTACTGCACAACTACCTACACGATCTCAGCCATCGGATCGGTATTATTATTATTATTATTATTATTATTATTATTATTATTATTATTATTATTATTATTATTATTATTATTAGTGAGTGGCGCATTGTCGAGACTCCAGAAGAACTAGCCTGGAAAGCTAGGAGCTCTGACCTAGCAGGGCGGCCCCTACTCACGCATTGTATAGGGAGGTTGCCGCTGGGTTCCGGCTGAATCCAGACGTTTGCATGTCGATGTGGGGCGCGAGGGATTAGAGCCTAATGGCCAAGGTGCCCACCCCGGGGACTTGTCCCTCTGACGAAGCATAGAGTTGTGGTGTTGTAGACAACACGGGGTGTCATACATACATAGATATTATTATTATTATTATTATTATTATTATTATTATTATTATTATTATTATTATTATTATTATTATTATATTATTATTATTAATAATATAATAGTAGTAGTAGTAGCAGCATTATTTTAATTATATTCTTTTACTTTAAAAGTTTTCTAAAATGACCTTCCAGGTCAATGACTCCATCACAAACAGATTTTTTGTCCAGTTTTCCATGATTCTTTTAACGAATTCTTGAAACGGCCCCTTGGTCTACTTCTGGAATAAAAGTATAGATATACCACCTCCGCCACACATCGCATTTTCAGTGTTTTTTAACGTAAAAGAAATAAATGATAAAAAAAATGCCGACCATCATCACTTGGGTGAATGTGCCGACCAATGGCGGCTCGGCGTATACTTGGGTTTTCGCAACGTGGAGCATGGAGGAGTTGTCTTCACGATCGAATATGGCACGGTCTTTTGCGTCTTTCTCGATCGTGCGGCCAGATGTCGCATGATAGCGACCGTATCAAGCAGTGCTGCAGACCGTATCAAGCAGCGAAATCTAGCGACACTACCGAGAAAGCCACGAAAAGTCCTCCAGGCGCCACGTTAGAAAAACCTAAGTCAGCAAGTCCAAGTGTGCTCTCCATTTTCCATGTCGCAGCCCTCACCGGCATCGCCATCACTATTATCGGCACACGTTTTCTTGAGCCCTCGCTTCGCGTTGGGAGAGAAGTTTGGTTATTTTCACAACAGGAATTTTATATCAAGTTCGTAGTTCGTTTTCCGATGCAAAATACTTTCTACTACACGGCAGCAAACATTTCTGGTAATTAGATATTGTCTACAGCGCTCCTTCGTATCATTTATTCTTAATTCAACTGATGTTGAATTGAATTGAATGTGCCTTATTTTACGTGGCGAGACTCAGGCCTTGAGGCCTGCTCTTCCGCCTGACCACGCAAATTCCGCTACGCTCCTTTCACCAACCATGGGCGAAAGAAGGTATTACTTGGGCGACGAAACAGGCGATTTGAATTTGGCTCAGAGGCATCATTTAGGCTTGAGGATCTTACATGCAGTAAATCTACTAACATGGGACAGCCGGCTGTACTTCCCCTCCGAAGGAAGGCGTACGAAGGATTTTTTCGCCCTTAAAAATCCACGGCTTCGAACCCGCAAACTTGGGTATAACAGCCCTATACACTAACCGTCAAATGGCAAAGGATGTTGGCAAAGGAGTGGGGGTAGGTATTCCGGCGCTCAAGAAAACGCGCGCGTATAATATCTCTTGCTGCTTCCTTCCTGTGCGGTAGCGCATGTTTACCGCGCACATGTTCTCAAGCATTTGCACCGCCCTCGTCGTCTCCCCCGCCGCCCCCTGCCACCCCCTGCCGTCCCCCCGCCCCCAGCCGCCTCCCCGCCCCCTAACCGCCCCCCGCCGCCGCCGCCCGCGCGCGCGCGCACGCGTGTACGCACGCTCCGTCCGGGCCCGCGTGTGCGAACAGCCGCAACGCGCCGACGCTGTTGGTTTTGCTTACGACTCCGCGCGCCTGAACGTAATTGCGCTGCTGGTGCCGCGCCGCCCATCAGCTGCCGGGGAAGGGGCATCCATTATTCATCAGCGCAGCGCTTCCCTGGACGCCGCGCGGCGGCCGCTGCTCATATGCATGTTTACTTTTCGCACGCTTCTCATTCAGAACACTGGATTTACAGGGCCGTATTGTCTGATTATTCCTGCGCGGGGGATGAACTTATCATTTCTTTGGCCTGTGGTAATAAGTGGACGTACCATACATACATTTATTTGAACTGCAATTGGATATGACCCGGTGGCAGTTAAATAACAATAATTACAACAACAATAATAATAATAATAATAATAATAATAATAATAATAAAGGAGTACAGTACAAGACGAGGACACCATTATCATACTATCACTAATACTAAGTATTATAGCAATTATTTCAACTCTGTTATGATATCTAATAATTATATGTTGGTGATATTAAAACTTAATACAAACTTCATAAATATTGGTTAAATTTTTTTTAAATTCATTGTTCGCGTTCAGTACACTTCACTACACTACACTGTTTTGCTTTGAATTACACTGACCAGCACTTACCCATTTAATATCTATTACTCTCATCTTGTTATATCTTCTTACTCATTTCTACTAAACAAATACTGTCTTATATCTTCATTGTTTCAATGCAGTGTCCTTGAAACGATGCTATTTTTGTGTTTCGGTTTGTTTATTATTCTCGATGATTGATAATATATTGGTTAACAGTACTATTCACATCTATTTCACCTTATTCACTAATCTTATAATTTAAAACTTTCTATTGCAAAGGAGGAGGATTCCTACTCGGAGTCCTCAGACTGGATGTCAATACACATTTTTTGAGGACTATATGGTATGAGTATTCGTTTTGGATTCTGTTTTGGCAGGTGGAAGTTTTGGCAACTCAGAAATGTAAGAGGCTGGAATTCGAAGTAAGTTATATTTTCAGTTGGTGGCCAGATATATTATATGTTCATAAATGAAATTCAACTACTGCTACGTCATCCCCTTGGAATTGATGGGAGGATACCATGGAAAAGAACTCATCTTATAGTCAGCCTGTAGAATTCGCATCCAGGCAGCTCCATTGCTAGACCGAGTTACTTGTAGTGTTTTGCTGCTGTCGAAAATCTGATTCTGCGACCTAGGTGTATGAAGATTGCCCGCTAGGACCCAGGTCTATCTCCAGGTTTACGAAGCTTCAGTTGACGACTTGCAACAAAATTCGCTCACGCATCCAGTAGAACACATGATTCACAGGACTGCCGCATCCCTTGGGAAGTAATCACTTTACCTATTTTACATTTTAACTTTTTTATATTTGTGTTTTTGTGTTTTTTATTTGTATGTATTGTTTCCCATAATTTTTATATTTGATCTTAAAATTTTTTGCGTAACTGCCACCGATCGTATGCTGCAGAAAATTTATAATTATATTAATTGAATCGATGAATCCATAAATCAGTCATCTCCATGGATACTATTTTTGCATGGGAGACAAAAAATTTAATCATTGAATACTTATGTGGTTTCCAGAGATTTTTAAATTTTTACATTACAATATGGGTATTTACAAAAGTTTCCATCACTATTTATTAATAACATTTATTGTTGTTGTTTTTTTCAATAATAATTAGAATTTGTAGACGACCGGTTTTCGAACAAAACATTAAAATATGCTGAATATTAAATTAAATAAGTAAAAAAATTTTGCAATTCAGATTAATGGACATAAATATTTATGTCACTGGAAAGAATCGATAATTAATACAAGCTACATAATTAACGCAAGTTAAAGCTAATTTCAGACTGTCAGTTCAAAAGTCCTTTAGTGCACGGTTACAACATTACATGGTAGAAAAACAGTTTGTAGATTCAGAAATCCTCTTCTGGATGATAATCATCTGTACAGGGCCACATACAAATTTCTTCATTGAATGACAATAACTTCTTTGTGATGTATTGCAGAACATTTTTATTTTCTTGTTATTTATGGCAAATTTTCCAGAATGTTTCCTTGGCTGGTAATGGAAGCACTTTCAGGGTAGTTTTTTGTACAGAGCAAATATAAATTTACACAACCATCATTGAAATGAGATAATTCCACTTTACCATGTGTCGAACATTTGAAAATAAAACTGCAATAATTTGATTCCGAAAATTGCTGTTTCTCATTTCTTGATTTTTCCAAAGGATGATAACACAGTATTCCCATTTTATTCAGAGAACAGGTTATCTCCAGGATAATAAATATTATTATCATTTTACAGATTTTGCTGGGAATATTCTTGTTTATATTTCTTTCGCTTTCCATTCAGAACACTGGATTCACAGGGTCATAATTTTCTACGCTTGGTATCAACATACTATTTTACGAGCTCTGATATTAATCAAATGCGATTTCAGAGGTTGAAACTATCTTGGAAAGTCGAAAACTCGGCAATATACCATGTTATGCTTGCGGAATTCAATAAATAAATAAACAAAAGTAGAAACCAACAACAACAACAATAATAATAACAATAGTAATAATAATAATAATAATAATAATAATAATAATAATAATAATAATAATAATAATAAATCTTGGCTATACACCCATCTCCTACAAATTCCCTCCTAATCAGAGACCCATATTCGCTCTGCCAAAGAATTGTGCAAGTAAATAGGTAATGTAACTATTACAATTAGATTTTAATTGTTACAATACATAAACAGTGAAATCGATAGTTCTACATTTTCACGAAGTGTATGGATCTAAAATTAATGAAAATGTTCTGAAAATCACGAATCATGTAAAAAAATTCAATAATTAATTTTAATTAATAAAATAATGTGTAGTCTTTTGTATTCGAACACCAAATATTTAAATGCGTCCTGTTTGCCAAATTACTATTTCGAATGCCATTTTGTGGAAGTTCCAATGACTTCCCTGCACGGCAGAGACAAAAGATCGGTAGTCTGGTGTAAACAATTAATAAATATTGATTTCCGTGACAAAGCAATTCGACAAAACAAGATCTTTGAGTGCCATTATTCCGAGCTCTCACCCAGTCCTGAATGATTTCCATCTTTTTAAAAGTTCTTTCTCTTTTGAGGCAGAGCAAAATCACATTAAACCAACTTTCCAGCCTATTTCCAACAGCTTCTTATATCATTTGGCATCTAGCACGAGAAGTTGTGCTTAACAATAAAGCCATCCTGCTAGATGCGCTGCATAAAATGTTCATATTGTTCGGGGAACTGCGAACCGTTTTGCTGTGAATGCTGAAGCAACACCTCTAGGAGTATTGTGTGCGAGTCGCACTGTAGCCTTCCTTTTGTGAGAAGTTGACGCTGTTGTTTTCATTCCTTTGACTCATCAACCTCTTCCTGAGGGGTGGGGGAGCGATTGTTCAGTGCTCTCTTTGTACTTCCGGCCTTCATTCGGCGTAACGCTCTGTTTGCTATCAGCTTTATCTTTCTCTTTGCGTGGAAACTGCAGATTCTCTTTGGGCTTTGTGGAAGGGAGTTGTTCGGAGTAGACGCACGTCACTTAACGTGAAGTGAGAAAACAAGGTATTTTATTTTCTGTATCAGACATGGTTGTAAATTTTGAAAGTTGTATAAAATAATGTTCCATTTCATATAAACTGATTTTTTTGAATTCGTTAAAAACAGGAACATCAATCAGAATATGTTATGGGAATAAGGTTAATAGTTTATATGCATTAGTTCCAACTTCAAAAGATTTTTGTTATTTATCACAAAACAATTAATTTATTAAAACGAATAAAGTTATTTTCGTAATGATTATTATTCATATTTATATAGAACTCTCAAAATAATGAGAGATAGAGTATATTGAGTAATCGTCAGTAAATGCAATTCTTTCCGGTCACCAAATACATTATCCTACGATATTATGATGGATGAAATGTGCAGGAAGAATCTTTAAAATACGTAATCGGAACGATTTTTATTACAGATTTAATATTGTGCATCAAAAATAGAAAAGTTACATCCCACATTCTCTTTGGGATATATATCGCTGGTATAACCGCTGCCAAATTTTTGCCATGTATATGCATTTGCATTAAAATATTGCTCTGAAAGCTCTTTTCCGTAAAAGTAAGAGATATTAGGGTATTTTATACTATTATTATTATTATTATTATTATTATTATTATTATTATTACTACTATTATTATTATAATTTTTGTTGTTTTGGTGGTGGTAGTGGTGGTGTTGGTGGTGGTTGTTATTCTACTGTAAAAAATTTGAACCAAATGATACTTTTATATTTAAAAAAAGTATACATGTTCCAGCAAGGTACGAATCGGCTTTTACAGAAAAAACATTATTTTTAGAAAAGACCTTATAGCTTTCTTTAAACTCGGCAAGAAATGTGGATGTGAAAAGAACATCAGTTCTTACATTTTAATTCAAAATAGAAAAAGTGTGAAAAGTGAAAAGAATAAAACATGCCGAACACATTTCTCGTTGTATCTCTCCAACAGATTGCTCTAGGAAGCTGATTTTTTGTGAATTTACGTTATTTTGTATTCTCTTTCATATCGGTACCGCGATTATCGATTTTGTTTAGGGGCATTTTCACTGCCTTATTCGGCTATACCTTTTGTCTAGGTTTTCATTATTCTGCTAAACTCTTCTAAAAAGCAACAATTCTGGTGAAAATATTGACTAAAAGTTTAGTTTGGTCAATATTTGTTCCATAATGGCGACTGTCTAGGTCGCACACTTTCAAATTGTGCGTATTCTCGCACACTTTCAAATTGTGCGCCCATCTCGATCAGGTTTTTCGTCGTTTCCCTGATCCATTGAGCAAATGCTGAGATGGCCCCTTGTTTTGCTTCTGGACATAAATGTAACTTCATTTTCTGTGCACGTCTTCTAGAATTCAGTGGGAAATACAATTATTCAAATTATCGTTTCTATGTTGTCGCGGCAGGAATTAATAAGAGCCAAAATTTATTGCTTATTTATCTTTGAAAATAGATTTTATTACATGGGAGTTTTTTTCTCCCTTTCAAAATTCAAAATTTATTGCTTTTTATCTTTGAAAATAGATTTTATTACATGGGAGTTTTTTTCTCCCTTTCAAAATTCAAAATTTAAGTAGTATATGACTTAGTGTAGGGATCACAGAATTTTGAAAATGTGCACACAATTCACTTTTCCCCATACCACGTCATACGCCGTTTTTAACTGCTTTTTTGACGTAAAATAAATAAATGAATTGCGCGTGTGCATGCGTGTACAATATCACGTTCATGATAACATGACTGCTAATATTATAATGCTGCCTTCTTCCTCCTGAGTGGGCCTAATTTATTTCAGACAGTTCATTGGACACTGGACTCGCGTGAATGTTATCAATGTTTTTGTTAGTCAATGAACTGAACAACTAATGATACAGGAAACAAGCAATCAACAGCTTGTAACTAAAAACGGGGCAAAGCATTTTTCATCTTTACGTCAACAGTTTCCTCCATCACTTTTGTTATTCATTAGACATAAGGTACGGCGATAGTACAATGATTATTCAGCACTTTCAACGCTGAAGAAGAAACATATTGTGATGGAAAATCGTATCTTGGATTTAGAAAAGAATGTTTGAATATTTTTTTTATTTCGAAAAGATGCCACACATTATATTGTGAAGAATAGTTATTCTATTTAACAACCAGAAATTTTATGTGTAACGTGGATAATATAATCACAAGCTATTGTATGGAGTGGATATGACTATGAAAATACGTGTAGCAATGTTGGTGGTAAGAGTTTCAAGGTTAAGGAAGGGGGAGAAGAGAACAAGTACTTGCATTCTGATGTTGTGTACAAATATGTTTTCAGAATGTATTTTTTTACTAAAAACCTAGGGAAGTTATTTCTCGCAAACATTTGAAAGGTGTACAGAATATGAACCAAGAGCCAAGAGTAAACATTTTAATCTGTTTTTGCTCTGCACTATATTCTCCAGTTTGTGTGTAAAGAAGTTGTTCTCAGTCGCGGTTAGTATTTCGAAGAAGTGCGCATGGTTCCGAAGAGATACAAACTGTAACGAAATTTTAACAAATAGACAAAAGACTTTTATAAGGTATCCATGCTTCTGAGGCTGAAACGGTAAAGAAATTAAATTGGTGAATATTGGTAACATTAAGAGGATAGTAATGGAACTAGTGGCCTGCAACAACAAAAATGCTGCTGAAGAAAACAAGACAAAAATGTGTATTCCAAAACGTAGCACCGGCTGTGTTTAAGAACAAAAATAAAATTGTATTGTATAATAGTACAATAAACTAAATATTTTAGCAACAAAAGTCTTCACTAATTCCCTAATAACATAGTGTAGTACATACGGATACATATTAAATAAGTTTTTTACATACGGAGAACATAAAAAAGTTGTTGTTCCATAACGCAGCACGTGAATAGCGAATATATAATGGCGGGCGACCTCATGCTGGGAGGCATCTGCAGTCGTTTGACGTCACTTATGCCATAAGCAGTGACGCACTGAGTATGACAATTCAGTCGGTACGCACAGTATGAAAATAACACAAAGTATTTTCATTTTTGAGTCCAAATCGAAACTATTTCATGGTTTCTGGATTTTTCGAGGTCCTGGGAATCTAACGACCCCATAGACAACATGGCCGGAGGCTGCGTAGGCTTGTATAAATTTCTGAACGTATTGTAAATACTTATCCCTCATCCCTCAAATATCACATGAAATTTCTGTTATTTTTTTGAGGTAAATAAATCAAATCAAATAAATTAATATTATAGCTTACGGATGCATCCTCTGAAAAACGACGGGGGGGGGTGAATTTCCCCTCACCAGTAGCCTTGGTGAGGCGGGAGTTTATTCATATACTGGGTTTACAATTTTTGCTCCAGCATTACTGCTTTTGGAGCTTGAGGAGGGAGTTATCTTAAAAAACTACTTAATATTAAAACTAAAAACTAAAACAAATGGCTCTTTGGACTATGGACGTTTTTATATAGAGGGGGGGGGCTTTTGTCTTAAGGCAGAGTCGTGTAACCGCTGAAACACGCGCGTGTAACCCAATGAGTATTGCGAAAGTAAGGGATATCAACTGTCGCTTATACACAACGCATAAAGACATTACGTTGGACGACGCACGCTGTTGGCGGGAAACAATAGCCAAGAAGGGGACACAACAGCTAATCAAAATGGTAACGCTTGCCTCGTGGAAGGTTTTTCTGTGTGGTTCATCTTTACCTTTTTACATCGGGGTGACTTGTGGTGTAAAATTTCTTCTGCTCGTCTTGCGTCTCTGGAAACCAGGCTTCAAAACCCAGTTGATCCAATATGATATTTGTGGTGGAACAAATGGGTTTGCGTCAGTTATACAGGCAGTTCTCTTACGCCTTGCCATTCCATTCCCCATTACTTCATCATGTGTATTATCATCCATCCATCCAACCATCTCCGGTAAGGTTGAAAAGACTTAAGAACTCGGGATAATAATGAAAATAAAACTATACGTTTTACCCCCGAAATGACTCGTGTTGTGTGCCATTACTTAAAGCATAATTTATCCTACTTTACGTAAACGATATGCCCTCGACGATTCGAAACGGAAGAACGGTTCTCTTTGCGGATGATACGAACATCCTTTGCAATAAAGAAACCGTAAATAGTACAATATCAGATGTTTCAAATTGGTTCCGAAATAACAAATTAATAGTAAACGAAAAGAAAACGGTTTTAATGCAGTTTTCCATTTCAAATAAACAATTCTGTGCTCCATTGAAAATGAACAGTGTACCATTGACTGATGTTAAGGCAACAAAATTTTTAGGTCTCTCAATTCAGTCAAACCTTAAATGTAACGTCCATTTAAATGAATTGAACACACAATTAAGTTCTTTATGCTACGCGTTCAGAATTCTTGCAAATTCAGTCAGCCTTCATACTGCTCGTTGTGTATACTTCGCGAATGTTCATTCCCGCCTGAGATATGGCATAATATTCTGGGAAATACATCTTATAGCTCCCAGACGTTTAGATTACAAAAACGAATTGTACGAATAATAACCAAATCCCACCCACGTGATTCATGTAAACCTCTCTTCATTAATCTAGGAATTCTACCATTACCGTGTCATTTTATTTACGAATCAGTGGTTTTTGTAAAAAATGACTTGCTCAAGGGCGGGAATATATTTTCAGAAAATGCAGAAGTCTATTACTATAACACTCGACGTAGAAATCATATTCATCAGGTGACAGTATCAACAGCTCATTACAAAAAATCACATACAATACATGTACATTATTTTACAACACTTTGCCAGATGACATTAAACGATTAAATTCAATAGAAAAGTTTAAATCCCAAGTGAAATCGTTTCTGCTGCATAACTGTTTCTATACAATTAGAGACTATACTGAGCATCACAAGAAAAGTAACATTAATTTTAACAATGATACATAATGCATTATTTACCATTTGGACTGTATAAATGAGTATAAACAACCTGTAACAACTATTGTACTACAGCTTCCGGGTCAATGACCCCCATCTCGATCAGGTTTTTCGTCCAGTTTCCTGATCCATTGAGCAAATGCTGAGATGGCCCCTTGTTTTGCTTCTGGACATAAATGTAACTTCATTTTCTGTGCACGTCTTCTAGAATTCAGTGGGAAATACAATTATTCAAATTATCGTTTCCATATTGTCGCGGCAGGAAGTAATAAGAGCCAAAATTTATTGCTTTTTTCTCCCTTTAAAATTCAAAATTTATTGCTTATTTATCCTTGAAAATAGATTTTAATACATGGGAGTTTTTTTGTTTTTTCTCCCTTTCAAAATTCAAAATTTATTGCTTGTTTATCCTTGAAAATAATTTTATTCATGGGAGTTTTTTTTTCTCCCTTTCAAAAATTCAAAATTTATTTTTTAATTAAATTTATTTGATCTTATTTTAAGATGTGCACACAATTCACTTTTCCCCATAGCACGTCATACGCAGTTTTTAACTGTTTTTTTGACGTAAAATAAATAAATAAATATCTCATCCCCTCGATTTGATCGTAAAGCAACTTGGAGCGTGGTATAAACGTGAGGGGGAGTTACATATTATTACTTATGGTTTAAGAATATGCTACCAAAAAGATATTTGGGTTTGGACGCCTCCATATGAAATTCACAAGGCTGTACAATTCTGTAGTTTTAGTGGCGCGCAATTTGGTAGTTGAAGTTTAGTGTTACGGAACGGGTGATAGTAGTGTGTTTGGAGATTGGGTGAATTTAAAAATGCAGAGATACCTTGTAGGCTTCCCTACATTTATTGTGATTGACAGGAGCTCTTGATTTTAAATGGAGGGTTTTTCGACAAGTAGGTGTGTGTTTTAAAGACCTACTTCGTCCATGGTTTGCATCATGCCCTCTCCCGATTAAAAAAATGTAATGAGAGCGTTTATAGAGCAATTAAATGGGGATATTTATAATACAGGAAATATTGAAAAAAAAATGTCCATACTGAATTCTGTAATATTGTGTATTTATTTATTTATTTATTTATTTATTTATTTATTTATTTATTTATTTATTTATTTATTTATTTATTTATTTATTTATTTATTTATTTATTTATTTATTTATTTTTTATATTTATTTATTTATTTATTTATTTATTTATTTATTTATTTATTTATTTATTTATTTATTTATTTATTTATTTATTTATTTATTTATTTATTTATTTATTTATTTATTTATTTATTTATTTATTTATTTATTTATTTATTTTTTTATTGTGATAGTTTGATTTTGTCCCATCATTTCTGACGGAATTTTCCAGTTTTTCCATATTACTTGCGCTTTAGGGCGTTAAGGGGTACATGTTAGGCATGGGCAGGACTCATTGTGTGTGAAAGAAGACTTGAGGCGGCCCGCCGGGTCATGAGCCGTCTAAAGAAACCGTGAGGTGTCGTGAGGCGTCGTGAGGCGTCGTGAGGCGTCGTCAGGCAACATGAGACGTCGTACAGCGGTATCATAACCATGTGGTGTCGTGAAGCATCGAGAGGCGTGAGGTGTCGTGAGGCATCCCTAAGATGTCGTGAGTCGTCGTGAGACGTCGAACGACGAACTGTGGTGTCCTGAAGCGCCATGAGGCGTCATGAGGCTTCATGAAGCGGGTGTTGGGCGTCGTGAAGTCTCGTGGGTGGAGTTAAGCCAGTGACATGACGCGTTGAGGCGTCGTGAGGCGTGGAGAGGCATCGGAGGCCGCCGTGCGGCGCCGTGAGCGGTCGCGAAACGACTTGAGTCGTCGTGAGGCATCGCAAGGTGTCGTGGAGCATCATAAGGCGTGCTGAGGGAGGCGCCTGTCAGCGCCGCGACACGCGCGCGTCCATCAGAGCGCCCGCCTCCCAAATTGCGCGCTTCCGCATGCGAAGGCTGTGCCGCGCCCCGCTTAACCGGCACCCGGCCCACCGGCCGGGAAGACAGAACTTCGCGCCGCCCGCCGTACGGGCCGCGGCCAGCTGCCTGTCCCGCACGCCCGTACCTCCACTATATTGCGGTTTGTACAGAGCTGCGTTTGAAGTAAATCAGCTGGTACGGTCTCGTCCAATCGGAAGTCCGAACTCCATTATGACGTCACTGTAGTGATATGTAAGCTCCCGATTGGACGGCACCGTAACAGCTGATCAAATGTCAATCGCAGCAATGTAATCCCAGTATATACTGCGGTTTATTCAGACAGGCCATCAGCTGTTACGGTGTCATCCAATCGGAAGATAGAACGCCACCATAGTGACGTCACTGTAGTGACGTTTTCGTAAATATGTGAAATTACGTACATGTGTCAATTTTGTTTTAAAGAGTAACCCATTTTTCTCAATTTTCTCCATCATGTTAATAGACCTTAGATGGTATTATTTACAGCTAATTATATTTTCCAGTAGTTTGCATCTCATAATAACAATTTAAACTAGCTGAATACACATACTTTCCTCGTATTATTTGTAACTTTTTCAATTTTCTAACATTAAGAATGTTCAACGAAAATGTAACTTACGTCATTTCTATAGGCATATTTTGCTCTATTCGTCAAAAAACGTTTAAAGAAAAAATGGTGCTTTATTTTTTTCGTTTTTTGGAGGAAAAAATAATTGCCTTCATTCCAAGCAAAAAAATGCACGAAAATTATTCGTATTTCAAAGAAAGTGTACTGGATCTTACTTAAAAATTTATTTTCTTAGAGCAGATATCATTAACGAAAAACTGTTTAGCATCAATACTGTAGGTTTGCACTGTTATTAGCAATTTTCGAAAATACAGAGTTCACCGAAAATCGGACCTGCGCCATTTTAAAAGGCGTACTTTGGTCTATTCGAGGAGAAATAACATATGACGCTTATTTCTTCATCGCTTGCGGTGTATCCAAAATTCGGCAAAATCGGAGAGATACACCTAGGGATGTTTCCCTTGATACTTTTTCACCTATTACTTACTTGCATTGTAAAGTGAGATTACTGTAAGAGTGATATTCAATTGAGGTATTAAATAAATTTTGTTGTTTAGTAAGAAGAAGGAGAAGAGGATTAGAATGATTTGTGTTGTTTAGTAATGATGTAGTTGAAAATGAGTGAAAACAGCATTTTTGACTGTGTCGCCGGCTTTGGGGGCAGACTAATGTCCTATGGTGTGCTCTAATAGTCGTTTTCTTAAATGAAACACATTTCGTACATAATAAAAAATAATTTCTAAATTAATATATTTGTGTCCTATGCCAGATGCCAGAAACATTACATTTTATGCCTGAAGTCTAAGAAAGTGTCTAGTTTATTTAAATTGTAAATTATTTTAAATGCTAATACGTCGCTTGTTAATGTATAAAATCTGAGATCTAGTTTTAACTTACATTATAACGTTTTTGAGTTATACATTGCTGCTCCATAATATCTAGCGACACTTTCTACATATTTTTCAGATTTGTATGACTTCATATAACCCTGTCTGTCTTTTGTAGAGGCGAAAACTATCAATATCATGATGCGTCATCGTCTTTTTCTGCCTATTATGCTGATAGTTAACGTGTTGACTTCCGAGGATGAGTGTTGAGGAGGCGATCGGTACACCTTTCCGCCTCACCAGAACACTCGAAGCAGTATGTAAAAAAGTTATTAAGAGATGTATACTGGTAAATATTGTGATTTTACGACCTACTTTTGCATTTTACTACCTCACGAAATACAACCCGAAATAGATTGTGCTACAAGGTTACGACGCCAGACAATTAACTTTTGGCCCCGGCGCGGCGTAGCGCTTCGAACCCGGCTGCCGCGGGCGCCGGCCTACGCCACGCCGACTCCACGCCACTCCACGCCACGCCAAGCCACTCCACGCCACTCTACGCCACGCCAAGCCACTCCACGCTACGCCAAGCCACTCCACGCCACACCAAGTCACTCCACGCCACGCCAAACCACTCCAAGCCACTCCACGCTACTCCATGCCACACCACTCCACGCCACGCCACTCCATGTCTTGCCACTGCATGCCACGCCACGCCACTCCATGCCACACCACGCCACTCCACCTCACTCCACGCCACTCCACCTCACTCCACGCCACTCCACCTCACTCCACGCCACTCCACTCCACTCCACGCCACTCCACCTCACTCCATCTCACACCATTCCACCTCACTCCACGCCACTTCACACTGAATCCACGCTCAAAATACAAGGAAAAAAGTGTACCATTGCACATTTTCCAAGTGGTTGCTCCATGAAGTACGCAGGCTCCACAAAGAAACTGTTCAGCACACCAACTGTACACCCAGTCCCCACTAACGCCAGTCCCTCCATCTGAAAATACACAGAGAAATCCGCATCCCTTCTATGCCAGAGAAATCCGCATGCCATCGAATGCCTTCTAGTAGTGTGGTCAAGGAGTAATCAGGGTCCACTATGAAAGAAGGATAGAACACGTTCCAACTCCTCACTGCCTCCACGCTCGGGATAGGGATAAATGAATCCCATTGCGTGTCTCCCAGTAGTACAACGAAGAAACATTCCGGGCTTCAAGAAGAGTTTAGAGACTCCACACAACTTGCATACACAAGATACAGAGTAAAAAGTGTACCTTTGCGCGTCACCTTGTGGTGCAGACAAGTAGCGCTCGCGGTTCGCATCGAAATAAGGAAACAGCGCCATTCATAACAAAGACTAACATGGGAGTGAGGACATAAACATATGTTTTTAATATAAACATGGTCGAACGAATCATTATGTAAACGCGAACACAGTAGCTCCTCATATCGATACAACAAATACAGCAAACAAAACGTGTATTTACAATCAAACGACACTGAGAAAAATCGACACGATCATTCTTAGAAGATAATTATTTCATATACCATAAACATCTCGGAAAAGTTTAAGGAGCGTTCCGTAAGCAATGATGATAAATGACCATTTATGATCTCACAAACTGCATTGAAAATGCTAGATATTCTTTAAGATTTGGCAGCGATATATGGAAGTGTGGTGGCTTATCACGTTAATGTGAACGTTGAATCGTGTAGCTTGCGAACTTTCACGATAACGTGGTATGTTGATGTTTAGGTTTAAACCTATGCTCATCGATGCAAATGATTCCATCGAATGACATGACACCAAGGTTTCGCGTTTACGGTACGTTGACGTTTAATTTTTGTTGTGAATGAGCCTTCCAGGATAAAAGGTGCCGACTCCGAGTCCATCTACACTAATTGTGGGAATTCTATAATTTTGTTGTATCTTTCTGTATCTTGTAGATTGACGATGACGGCAAAGCCATCGAAAGCCGGCTATCTTAATAAAGCCAATATGTTGACAAAGATGACCTCTTTTATTTCTTCCATCTACACTAACTCCACGCTTCACTATACTAGGAGAGTACTATAATCTTACGGATCTCGGAGTTGTGCAGCCAAGAACAACTCAAAGTCCATAAGGATAGCAGAATTGTATACTCGATAGACGCCAAATCATGGGCACACCTCCCCACACGATACAAGGAGAAGGTAAATTATTGTGCATTTTTCAGTGGTGCAAACAAGCATTTAGGACATACAGAATAACGAGCAAGAAGTGCCTACAATGGTAGGAGGAGAAGGCTAAAACATTTCCCAACACAGCAGCTATACTGAGGGTCCGCATAACACGTACGCATTGATTGAGAGAAAATATTAAAAGTGATTCAAGAGAGGTGGTATTAGATTATGACCTAATTATATAGTTGTTTTAAAATCTAGATTTCCTACCTTAAATGTGCGACATTATTAATTAACATATACATTTAAACATGTTTTTCTATGATTAACTTGGCTATCCGGGAGACGCCGCGTCCAGGGCACAGGTGCCAACGTTTCGGTCGCCATTCTGCAACCTTCCTCAGGGCGTAGTACTGCCATGTTTTTCTATGTGATATTCGTTTCTTTCACGAGCTGTAATACACAACGATTAGACTGTTTTCTCTCGACAAATGTTTCAGTGAAACTGTTCATTCATATCAAACTGCCATCTTAGTCATGAGCCTCTAAGTGTTTGGTCTTACGTAGTTCGGTCACAAATTTGCCCACAGTCTTAGAAAACACTATTTTCAGTTGATTATTTCAGAACCAGAATGCTGCCCAGCATGGCGCGGTTTGTAAACAAAATAAGTATTTTGTAAACTTTAATTGGTTGGTTGTTAGTTATCCCGGGTGCGTCAACTACGAAGGTCATTAGTACCTTATGTATAGTGTTTTTTTCCTCGGGAGGTAGCGGTGATCATCTCCCGCTGAATGGCGAGAGCCGACCTCGACCAACTGTCAGCTAGCAGGGATTTCCCTTAACCATGTAATTCGCACCAGCGGGACACCGCTCCAAAAGGAACAAGCCCTAAACTTCCGACCGGTCTCCCGGCACGTGCGGTAGTATAGTGCATATTACTGTATGTGTATGTACGTAAGGGGTGAGGAAAGGATAAGGAAGAGAAAGAGGAAGGAAAGTTCGCGCGCGGTCCGTGACCCGTTTGTTAGAGTACTGCACCGGTATTCGCCTAGTGTTGACCGGAGAAACTACGGAAAACTATCGACCAGAGCAACCGGCTCCTAGAAGTCGTCTCCGGACAGCGAATGAATTCGAACGAGCCGACAAATTATTGTCAAAAATCCTGCCCATCGGGACTCAAACCTAGGACCTCCCGGGCAGTGGCACTGTAGAGTCATCAGTGGATGCCCTGAGTTACCTCTCCCAGTTCGTGAAGTTTAGAACAAAGTAAATAGTATCTATTTGTGGAGAGGGAGTTGTTTCCAGAAACGTAAAATTATTCGTCTAACCATATTCCAACTCAATTTCCTTTCAATTCATTTAATTTTATTTATATGCTTTGCTAATGTGTATAGGACCCACAAGTATATTCTCTTTTAGTACGTAAGTTATTGAAGATCTGATTCCGCTTAAAGAGGTTTCCGCTCAAAAGAGCGGAGCGAGTCATTTAGCAGACGTCTAACTTACTTAACGCTGCTTCATTCACATTTTTGTTATTCATATTATTCAGAATGTTATTGATGAGTTTTTTTTATTTTATAGGGAAATATGAAATGCTTAATCTGAAATGGTCTATAATAGTATGTAGATTTTGAAAAAAACGAAATGTTTGTACTGTATATCATAATTGAATTTTATCAAAATAGCATAGTTTCAAACTTCACAGTTTGAGTAGTAATTTTCTTTCACCTTCCTTTGAAAACAAATAATCTGAAATGACGTACGTTGCTCTCTCAACACGAGGAAGAAATTATATAAATCTTTTGAATGGAAACTGATTACTTATACGTCACTGACAAGAACATCCAAATAAAAATACCGTTCAAGACATATTTAAGATTAATCTACATCGTAGCTAAAATATGAAAAAATGGCATAACGTCGAAATACGCGAAATTGATAGGGACTCTCCACTGGGTGCAAACATATTCGATTGGAATTTTAATACAAATGGGTTTCTTTATATCCTGAAAGCGCGATAGAATTTCCTGAAAATTTTATTATTTCATGAGTGGCTGTTCTGGTGTTTTTTATACATTTTTCCAAATTCATCGTTCTACATTATTATATACATCTGTTTCATCATTTTTTAATCTTATCAGCAACCATTCTTTTAATCTTCTTTAACATATCATACTTCTGCACCAGAGGTAGTGATACTTTCAACCACTGAGAAGCCAATAATATGCTTTGTTCTTTTTGTTCTTTTATCGTTCCATAGAATAGGGTTTAGTTGCCATATCATTCTTTTACCTTATCCAATTTTATTATTCATGACATTACTGCTTTTACTATTGGATGATAAAATGACCCCTCAATATTTAAAAGGTGTACAATCTTGAATTTTTCCAGTCTCTATTTCTATATCTTCCAGCTCGTCATCTCCCCCTTTTAGATACTCAGTTTTAGACATATTAATCTTCAGGCGCCATTTTTCAAATTCCTCTTTCAACTTACGGAGCAGATAACTCGAGTGATCCCCGGCCACGAAGACCTGATTGTTGGCAAAGAGTAGAGTAGTATATATAATTTCACCACCGACTGGAATGCCCATACCACTACATTTCCTCTTCCACTCTCCAAGGGCTTCCTCTAAATAGATTTCAAAAAATGGCGGTGCCATAGTACATCCATGTTGAAGGCCCTTCGTAACCACGAATTCTGAAGAAACTTTATTGCTTATTTTGGCCATGCTCATACAGTTGCTATAAAATTCTTTTACGGCACAAACATTAGTTATCGACACTCCATTTTTATATAAACTGTTCCACAACTTGTTTTGTGGGACAGTATCGTAAGCCCTATGTAGATCTACAAAAGCTATATGAATTGTTCACCCTCTAAAAATCCTTTTTTCAATCAGGTTTCGTATTGTAAATATCCCATCTATACATGAGCGCCCTGGTCTAAATCCATTTTGCTCTTCAGAATCCTTCATTTCCCTCTTTATTCTTTCTGTCAAGATACTGCCATAAAGTCTAGCTAATGACGATATTCCAATGATTCCATGATAGTTGGAACAGTCTTTCCTATTACCTTTGTTATACAGAGAAGTGATTATTGCCGTTTCCACTCCCGTGATACGATATGCCCTTTCAGACATCATATATCTTGGCCAGGATCTCATAGAGTATAACTGGTGCGAACTTTATTATATATATATAATTTTATAATACCTTACCAGGACCAGATGCTCGACCGTTCTTACTTAATTTTACAGCTCTGAATACTTCTTGAGTCGTTACCGGTGGAGTGTGTAAATTTCATTTGTGCGCTTCCCATTTACCATGTCCAGCAAAAAATGGGGTCTATCTTCCGTAAGCAGTGCTTACATTACTAAGCAGTGCTCATCATTCTATCTCTTCTAAATAATCAACGTGCTCAAAATTTGAAACTATTTACGATTTTTCAATAGTTCAATCAACTAATCATGCGATATGACGGATTCATGTGAATTCATTCAAACTTACGTCTGTCCAATTTACAGATCATCTGCAAAAATGTAGTTCATTCACAATATTTTGCAATTTCAATATCGCTCTACGCGGACCATTTAATGCAATAAAAATATCAATCATAATTACAACTTTACATTTAAGCAAAATAGTTTTAATGAAACAATTCTCTTATGAGACCACACTTTGAGTAGAAATTTTTATTCGCCCTGGCGGCATATTCTTACTGTCCACAATCCAAGACGAGCCAGGGTTCTCTACCTCCCCTCCAACGCCGTGGTGCAATTCCATCCTATCAATACAGGCCATCACTCGAGCTCCTTGACGCCGCTCCTCCCCGCTCCCACCCTTCCCGCACACGCCTCATCCGCCCCGTTCGCCGGTCCCCATCGAATTCCTGTGGGAAGGCGGCGGCGGCGGCGGTGGGGACGGCGAGGCCCGCGGAAGTCGCTCCTCCGTTATCTGCGTAATAGTCGGATTTAACCGCTGACAAATACATCAGCGTTAAGTTAATTACGCGCGTTGATTGGTCGCCTCACAACACCTCCTCGTTAAGGAGCGTCAGTTTACTTAAGTGAACGACCGCGGCGCCCGAGGGGGAGCGGAGAGTGGCGAGGCGGGGCCCTGTGGGGAGGGGGGAGCGGGGCGGGGCGGCGGCCCCGCCGGCGGCGCGGCAAGAGCCAGTTCTCCGCCCCGCCCCCTCACCGCTCCGCTCTCCGCCCCCCCGAGTTGTCGAGTCCGCGGAAAACTCGCTCGCGTCCGTCTGCATTCGTCTCGGCAGCTCCTTCGGAGCTAGGTAGGGCGCATGGGATGTTTAAAACATCGATGTTTTAATTATACACTAATAAACATGCTATTTTCCTATCCGTTTTTATTTACAGTACGTAAATGGGATATATTTTATTGTTTGGTTACCAGCATGTTAGTAGTATATTAATAAACATTATTATTGAATATAAAGTACAAAATTAACAATAAAGATCGTGTTTCGTTACTTTACCCTTTAGTCACTTCCATTCATTCTCCATCAAAGTAAAACCACCTAAAATTCCCTCAGATTGCACAGGCGAAATGTGCTTGATAAAGAGGATGACGCAAAACAACGATACTGCTGTGAATTGCTGCTGCTCTAAAACGTGCTGAATCCCCTTTATTAAAAAAAAACATTAAAAACTTTTAAAAAATCGATGATTTTGCAACAAAATATCGGTGTGAAGAAAACATCGAAAGCAAAATATTGATGTTAATATATCGATGTTTCAAGTGGGAAACATCTATTTTTTGCCATCCCTACACAAGGGGATGCGATTTCCGAATCTTGGTGTCTGTTGTATTCTGAAGATGGTTTGAGTTTATACTCATTCAAGTCCTAACGGATCCTGCTTATTCATTCCTAGAAATTGTTCTGGCGTTCAAAATGAACGCGATGCATTTATAAACTAATATATTGTAAATGTATAAAAATAATGAAAGAGTTCAGTGGCTTTGTCTTCATAACCTAGTGATTAGTTTTGTTAGATACTTAAAAAGCTTAGTAATGTTTGGCCTTAGGCATATTAAATGTAGAATTGACAACACAAAATCTATTATTTTTAATGACAAATCATATTAAAGCAATAACACATGTAGTATACACGTACTGCACTTTGTATTGTACATTCAGAGGTCCCTTTTTCAATGGGACATTAATATACATCAATGGTTCACACGTTCATAGGGTTTTCTTCCAGTTTCCGTTCGGCTAACATGAAGATTCTGTCTTCGCTTGCATTTGACAATGAGAATTTATTACCCCCATGAATGCCATCTTTTGACAAATAAATACATTTTTTAAATGTTCGTATTGTTGCACAACTTTCACAGAACTGACATTACGTAATTTTTAGATCAATATTTAAATACAGGCTACTAACATGTGCAAACACGTCAAAATATCCCTGTTTTCTTCCTTTTTGAAAGCAGTGTGTCGTGTTGGCCAATTCTAAACTTGAAAACATCGCGTGCTACCTAGCATCGATTAAAAATTCGAGGTGTTGTTCTCTTACTGGGCACGAATGTTGCATAGTATTCATAAAAACACTCGGAAGTTAAGAAATGTATATATACTTACCATTCTATGAAATCCGAGCTGGCGAAATTCTTTCCTTTTCGGGTGATCATGTGAAACAGACAACAGTTTTGCAGGGGATGTTTAAAAAATCGGTCTCCTGCATCGTCCATTTTCATGCCGACAGATATAACATTTCCATTCAGATTAACATGTTTTAATTCTTCATACTTCCAGTGGAAACTGCAAGACAAGAAAAACAGTTTCGAAGTACTTATTGATTATATATTACATATTAATTAATTAATATTAAATAATTACAGTAAACCCTCATTAATACGAATTCCTAGAGACCGAAATAATCGGAGTACGTGTTATAAAAAATCGTGTTATCCGAGTATTATGAAAGTCCCTATGACCGTAATCCCTTGCCGGGACAGAAGTTTTGTTCGTGTTACAGAAAATTCGTGTTAACGAGGGTTTACTGAATATTGAAGCACGTCTGTCACATTTTAAGATGTGATGGGAGATGGATTAAGAGAAGGTTATAGTTGTTTTCCTTAACACTTATAGAGAATTTTCGACTGCTTTTGTAAAGCGAATTATATTTTGTTGATTTGAAAATATTTCCAATATTTCAGATACAAAGAAGTAAAGAAACTTTGTCTTAATAGTTGTAAACATATCTCGCTCAAAATAGTTTATTTTCAATCAGTTTCTCTTTTTGAAATTGTAACTAACAGCTGAAGTTAGTAACATCGTAGATTGTGTTCCGCAATTCGTAGTAAGTGGCTTCTAAAATGAATGTCATTAATTGTTGTTTTAGTATAATTTTACATTGTTTATCTGATAATTAGTATTTGTTTATCGTAACCAATATTGAACGTTATTTTCTGGTGAATCATTTTTTTAATGAACCTGTTTGGGGGTTATTAATGGACAAATTTCGCAATAATACACCAGAAGGGATGTTATAGGGATGATGTCATGAGTATCGGGCAATTGTAGTGGAAGCACGGGCTTACGTGCTTGTATGTACTCGTCGACTTATTTAGTTTATTTTTAAAGTTCTTCACATTTCATCAGCGTTTAAGAAGTAAACGAATTTCGACATAACATTTCCTTCATACAAAGATGTCAGAGATGTCGAATAAATAAAATGTCCATTTAATATATGAGGCTGGGTTCTTCGTAACACATCAAGAAGAATTATACATGCCCATGTTTTGTACCTGATGCGAACATGCTATTGTAACATTTCACTTGATATCCGTTTTGGTGTCTTAATTCAATTTTTAAAGCGTTTAAGTACTGTTATGCTTCTCATTTGATATATTCCAAACATTCTTCCCACAGGAATAAAACATGCACGTGTCTTTCAAAAGAAAGGGGAGCTTTACCCTGTATAATATATTTACGGGACCGCGCTGTAGTTTTGTTAAGCTCAGATGATCCCTGTCACACGAAAGTCTCGGAAACTGAAGAGCAGCTGCTGGGCCGGGCCGGGCGGCGCAGGGGCCAGAAAGGGGCGACATGGGGCCGGGGAGGGGGCGCGAGTGGGGGCAGCCGCATGCCTTTGCGGCGGTGTCGGCGGGTCGTCGCGCATCGCGCCCGCTCGATCGCCCGCTCACCCGCTCGCCCACTCGCCCGCCTTCTCGCCCGCCCGCTCCCCGTCCGCTCCCCGTCTGCTCCCCGTCCGATTGCACGCCCGCTCGCCCGCCCGCTCGCCCGCCCGCTCGCCCGCCCGCCCGCCCGCCCGCCCGCCCGCCCGCCCGCCCGCCCGCCCGCCCGCCCGCCCGCCCGCCCGCCCGCCGCCCGCACGTCCGCTCGTCGCACACCCGCTGGCCCGCACGCCCGCTCGCTTGCAAGCCCGCCCGCAAGCACGCCCGCCTACTCGCCCGCCCACTCGCTCGCCCGCCCACTCGCTAGTTCGCCCGCCTGCTCGCCTACCCTCTGGCTCGCTCACTCGCCCCCCTTCTCTCAGCTCCACCGACCGCCACCCTTCGATCACCTGCCATCCACCTACTCGCTGGCCCCCACACCATTCCACACACCATTCCTCACGTTATATCAACAGATATGGAGATGGAAATCCGGATCTACCGCCAGCGCGGTCTTTTCCCCTCGCTACTCGCCTGCTAGTCTGCGCGCTATCCCGCACGCTCTCCCGGTTTCTCTCACCAGCTGTCCGTCCGCTATCCCACTTGATATCCGGCCTGCTATTCCGCCCGCAATCCTACCTGCTAGTCCATCCGCTCCCTTACTAGACTCCCCCTTTCCTACCGCTATCCAGTTCGTTGCTCTCCTCTCTCTATGCCACTTCCGATACCTCTTCATATCAACCTAAATTTCCAGCCAGCTACCCTTCTCGCAATTCAGCCAACCGTCCACCAAACTTCCGAATCAGCAATCCAGCCTGATATTCCACCCGCTTTTAGACTACGGTCAAGTCAGTTATCTAGAGAGCTGTCTAACCCGGTCTCCAAACCCAACCGTCCTCTGCTGTATCCAGCCCGCAATCCTGCAAATAGGCGGCTACCCAGCCAGCCATATGCCCTGCCCGCTGTCACGCACGCTCTCACGCACGCTCTCCTTTCCACTCGCGCGCCGTCCCTCCCACTAGCTCGCCTGCCCGCCGCCATCCCGCCGGCCGTCTGCCCGCCTGCCGCGCGCCAGGACGCTAAACGATTGAACCGGATCTCTCGATTTCAAGCGCGCCGGCGGCCGGCAGGCCGGCCGGCGACTCGTGTGAAGGGCAGGTCATGTAGCAAGTAGCCAATGACAGGCCACAAAGAAAGAAACAACCCAATCGACCGAGCTGAAGTATGTAAGCGTTAAACAATTAGGTTCGATCTAATCAAAAACACAAAACAGACTAATCAGTCAAGTGTCACGGGCCGCGAGATTACGTCAGGGTCGGGAACGTTTTGTCCGTGACTCGAGGTACTTCCACATCGTTTGATAACGCCGTAATCGAGCCGAGTGTCGTTTTGTGTTACGAAATTGATGATGATGAGGGTCATTCCACACCAATTAGTATCTTGAAAAAATGCGTAAGAATAGCTAAACCTGAACAAATTACAATATTTTAAATTTACTTATTGTGTTAATATTTTTTTCTTCTATCAAATGTCCATTGAAGTCAGCATGCTTAGCATTTCTGTGAACACGTGTCGTAAACCCTCTGTGAAAACGACTCGTTGCGGGTAGCATTTATTCTATATCATTAATAGAACATTAATTTTCACATTATGGTAATTTTAGCTGTTTTTTAATAACGCGAAATATTAATTTCTTAAACACATTCGTTAAGCAATATAAATTTGATTTTTATTAATAATGAGAATAATTATTAATTAACTGGAGCAATGATTCGGCTCTTCGTTCAATCTGGCAGTATTACTTTATCAACAATTATATAATTAAATTTCTTCTACATTCAATTTGAATGTTAAGCTCTTATTTTTGTATTTTAGAGATTTTACGATAAATATTTTTTAATTCCTCGAAGACACGTTGGTTCAGTCAATTTCAGTCCTCGACGTCTGTGAGGTGACGACGCCATCTATTGGAACAGTCCGCAACGCAGAATGAAAGAATGTCACAATGTATTCCTGTAATACGTAGTGCGTCACTGAAACTAGATTTGCTTAGAGAATCAACCGACGAAGCTAAAAGAAAGACGCGCCCGATAAAAGCAAAAATGTCATATTTAGCAGATCTGGTGAAACAGAGGCTGTGCAAACAAATATCGGCCACGACTCGCGTCGAAACGAAAAGAAGCCAGACGCGGACGCGGCGTTTGAGTGGCCGCCCCACCGCATTCCCTGCCGCACGCGGACGAACAAACGCCCCGGCACCGAACGCGCCAGCGGAGCGCCGCCTGAATATTCTCCAAATTCAGCCCCGCCCCCTGGGATCCGGCGCTCCCGCTCCAGCCGCCGACACCCCTGCCTCCTGCCACCGTCTGTGCCGTTCACGCCCACGCTGTCACCCCTCCTTATTCATCCTCGCTCTCGACCCCGCTTCTGATCCCGTTACCGACCCGTCTAATTTCCCCGCTCCACACCTCGTCGTTGACCCCACTACAAACTCCGCTACCGCTACCGACCCCGCTCACGTGCTCGCCATCGACCCAGGTACCGAACCCTGAGCGGGTTCCCCCCCCGCAACCGACCCCACTTCAGAACCCTCCCCCGCCCGTGCTACCGAACGCACTACCGGTCGCGCTACCAACCCCCACCTCAAACCCCGCCTTCGCCTGCTCTCGCGCACGACCGCCTTCCTCTTCTACCACAACGCTCCCGCCTCAGTACAACGCCACCGTCACCACCCTCAGATTCGCGGCGTCCTGCAAAGACGCACCCGGCGAGACGGAGCCGCAGCACTCCACGTGCAAAAGGATCGACGCGCCGAATCGAAAACGTTTTTCCACGCGTCACTCGTTACCAGGCGTAAACATTCCGAAACACGTCGAGGCGAACGTTGATCTGTCGCAGAGGCGGATTCAAAGGCAGGCGGGCGAGCGGGCGGGCGCCACGGACCGCTGCGCGAAGGCGGCGGGGGCGGCGGGGGCGGCGGCAGCGACTCCGCGCCGCGTCATATACACAAACACGGCGCGCACCGGACAAAAAAATAACTGGAGCTTCAAAAGTGGCCACTAGCTGTTTGCCGCGGGCTGCTAACTTCGCTCTCTGCGACTCCTTTTTTCTATTTTTTTTTCTTCCCGGCGGCGTCCCACTTCACGCGATAACTCTGGAATGCGTGCTTCCACCTCTGGATGACTGCTCCATCGCTCGGTGTACAGGCGGGAGCGTTGATGTGTTTAAGATATGGTTGTTATTTTCTCAAACGGCTAAATTAAACATTGCGTGGAAATGAATGTCCCATTCATGTCGTGTAAAATAAATGTTGCATCAATAGAAATGCTTATGCATAAATGACTTCAATATTCATCAGTAAGGGCTCCTATGAGTTGTAGGATGTTATCACTACAAACCACAATTGAGGAAACATTCAAAAGGCGACATGTCAATTTGGAAAACATTGTGTTCTTCCGTTGTTTTTACTTCGAATTATATTTCCAGAAAGAAAACATGAGATTTCTTACAATGCATTAAGTAGTATTTTATTCGTTGATTTATAGACGGAGGTAAGAAGTGTAAAATTTGTGCTATATTTTTCATTTTAATTGGAAAAGAATGAAGTGGATATGTCACGTTTTGAATGTTTGCTCTTCAATTTCTTTATGTAAATACGTATTTCGTTAAATGTTATAAGTATTTGTGGTTCATTTGTATACTCTCTGGGTCATAATGGCATCACAAGTGTCTTGCATTAACTGCAAATCAGATACAAAAGAGCAGGCGGCACCCATGTACTATTGTCCTGGTAGTGGACTCGGAGCTCCTCTGCTACCCAACCACTACAATGGTAAAGTATGTGCGATGATAAACCGGTGACTGTCAGCGGGGAGCGCGGGGTATGGAGGGTTGTAAAGCTCCTTGGTGTGAGTCAACCGTCTCATACTCCGTGCCTGGAGGGATGGGGACTGTAAAGGGCCTGCAGACGAAGACTTGTAAAAAGAAAACTGAGAAATTTGAATACTTATACATGCATTGTTCATATTACAAAACGTTAAGGAAAACTAACGCTTCTTGAATTGACATGTGTTTTTAAGTTTTCTCAACGATACTGATTGAGGTGATGAATTGAAAGGTGGTGAATCTGAAGAGGGAGTTCTTGCATTTTTCCAGATTCCAATGGTTTTCGACTGCAGTATTTTACCCAGAATCTTTAATCGAAATTAATGTGTGTTTTTTGTACTCGAGATAATTCATAGTTGTTAAATGATTTCAATATTTACATTTTTTTGGTTAAAAATTGTTTTCAAGTTCCTTCTCCGAATGTCATATCCGTACTAGAGCCCACAATTCGACCAGTTTAAAATATACAGCAATAAATATGTTCTTTTGAAACAATAGTCATTATTTTATCTTTGTTATAATCCGTGTTCTTGTTCTATTTCTCTATGCTCTCTTGTTCCTCGGCAAAATTCAATTATTTCATCTGTATCGTCTCAAAAATGTGCAGATTATACTTTCAAATACATGCAGCCTTCATTTGTATATAAGATTTTTTTGCTATATATTTTTCCATTCTGAAGAAACGAGGATATTTGTATGAACATATTTTTTTATTGAATTTTACAGTACTAAGTGATCTAATGTTAAATCATCAATTTATTCACGTATTGGGATTATGGTTCTAGTGAGATAATAAGGAAAAGAAATAGGCGATTTTGAAGTATGGGATATATGATTACATCTAACAAGAAAATAAATACTGTAAATTTATATCAATTAATTACTCCAGTATTATTTTTAGAATCCACATGGATATCCTAATGTTCATATTCTTTCTCTTTTTCCTTCTTAAAACTCTTCTGTTCACTTAATCACAACAGTCGCAAATAATTTGAGAAACTTCTAATAACAATGCCTATAGCGTAAGCCTTTAAAATCATTTTCATGGTCCACTTTATACTTGTCTACTTAAAATGCTGTGTAATATCTAAAAAAAAGATATATTTAATGAAAATTCCTACATTTATTTTAGTAAAAACAAATTATTACTAATCATGTGCCGTAGAATACTTGTAATGTAGGCAAAATATAACAGAAAGAATATAACTGCGATAAATGCATTTAGAAACAATTCATTTGATTAGAGAGATTAATTTTGAATTTTCCTTCTCCTGTATATACAGAGAAAATTATTACGACTAATTTAATAATATAATTACTAATACTTCATTTTATCAAAAAAATTCTGGTCCTTAATCTGACATGACAGTTTCCGAGATTGAAGTTGACGCTTTTATACACGTTCCTATCGTCAAACTCCTAATCAATAAAAACACACGGACTCCAGAAAAATATTTATCGTGGATTCTTTAGAACCCCGTAATGTTGAATTTCCCCAACCTGATTCTTGTTGGAACACACAACCAATAAACACACAAGATGTAAACATAAACTCAAACACTGATAAACTGAACATTTGTGCAGGGCTTACAGGCCTACAAATGGCAAACAAACTTATCCAGTTCATTCATGATATAGTAAACTAATCCTAAAACCCTGCAAGGATAGATATTCTTAAGGAAGTTATCAAAGGAAAACCCAAGTCAAACGCAAGTCAAACCCAAGTCAAGAAATAATAGATGTGATTCGATAAGCCCATCATTTTCTTTTCATTAGTTTTATTTTAATTTTACATTAAATTTACGTTAAATTTTACATTAGTTGGAGATTGACAAGGAAAGGATATCAATAACTTAAACATTAAAAAATATGTATGCAAATACGATGGACAAAGTCATACAAATTTCACCAATAAAACAAAATAATTTGACAACCACAAAAATTATGTCGACAACTTGATCAATAAATTCACTGAACTTTCTTGGAAATCATAGACTTTGAGTTGGATAGTTGCTAATAATTCACGTAAATTGCAGAGTATTTTCCCAAACAAGCACAAGATTTAATCCTATTGTCATCTCAATTTTTGCAGTTTTCGACCGCATATACTTAACACAATATTAAATGACTCATGCAACCGTAAGTTGTCAAATTTTTTGTAGCAGAGAAATTTTAAATATCACTGTATGCCATGGGAACATTTTAGTAAAATAAAGTTGTCATTAGGAGAAATTCTAAGACCGAAGGTTTCCCGACAAAAAATTACATTTATATCAGATACCTATCATAATCCATTATTAAAATTTCTAGTTAATCCGTTTAAAAATGTTGGCATTACGAGTTCCAACGCAATTGGAAGTTTTTCGGTATTCTGAAAAATGAATCTCTTCCCAGTAATAATGAAATATTTTTGCAATCAAAAGTGCAAAACATACGAAATGGTATTGCAATTTTTTTCTCAATTATAATAATAGATCACGAAGATTCCAAAATGTGTCCATTAAAGAAACAGCTATTAGAATTCTAAAAGTGATGTTTGGAACGCTTTAAAAGAGTTGGTAACTGAAGTAAAAAAAAATTAGTCATTAAAATACGCTTCCTAAACTGAACAACGGTCACTTACTACTTTAAATGTGTCACGGAAAGTTTATTTAAATATTAGAAGTAGTAGTCTTCAGAGTGCAAGTAAGTACGATATGATATTCTTGTTTTATCAGATATTTAGGTTAATGTTCTTCTAATAAAGATGAGCAGTTGGATAATTCATCACTTGACCTACAATTGAAGTAAAAATTTGTTAGCAAGCTCATACAAATTATTAATTACTTGCAACTATACAAAATGAAAAAAAACATTCAATATATCTTAAATGAAAAAAACAACAGAAAAAAGAATATAGTAATTGCCAACGACAGTATGTAGTTTGTTAACATAAACGTTGCCTGTGTGATGCAAAATACCTCATATGTAGGCCCTACATGGCAATTCATAGTACGAATTTCCAATGGGCTCAGAAACTGAAAGAAACCAATGCACCTTCGACCATGCGAGAGGTGTCTAAAGTTCTATTAGAAGCCGAGAAAATCGGGAAAAATCAAAAAGCAATGAGAGAGTTTCGATTGACTGGAACATGTAAGTATATTATTTTGTTATTCCGCCTATTCGCATATCGCGTGTACGGACTGAATTATCATACTAAATGCATCACTGCTTACGCGACAGAGAACGTCATGCCACTTAAACTCAAAGGAAGACCCCACAATTAAATATTTGGTATTCACATTTGGCGTTTTGGAATAGCAACTTTTTATATTCTTCACATGAAAGGAACTGTGAAGTATGAAAATGAGCAAATGCCGAGCTGACCCCTGGTTTTGCTTCTGGACTTAAATGTAGCCTCACTATGAGCACGTTTTGTTGTGATTTCCTTTTGCTGGTTGTAGTGGGAGAAAAGTCGGGGAAATTATGTGATGTTTTGACAATACTTTCAAATTAAATGTGCAATTCGTTTACCGATGCAAATAAAATTTCTATCGCTCGGGAGCGGAAATTTCTAGTTTCCAAATGTTGCCAACCTTGCTATTGTGCTCGGTTATTTATCATTTAACTTACAAAAGGGTCGGTAGGATTCCGGATCTCAAGAAAACGTACTCAAATTATGAAGAGTATGCTGGTTATCATTTTTAACTAATTCTAGTGTTACACGACAGCATTTTATTTGTTGTTCTTTAGTAGTGTGCGCACTCCGTTTTGGAAAACCATTTTGTGTGGTTTTGTTAAGAAGCATTGGTGCTAGTGCAGACTACTGATATATCTTAATGAATCAGTATGAAGTTGTTTAATATCCATTACATATTTTATATCCGTTTGTAATAATTAGACCCAATCGGACAGACTTTCTTTTAAATTTAATATTCACTCATAAAGTTTTGATTATTTGGTGTGGAATCTTCATTAAATATTCAATAAATAAACGAACACAACTAAAAAATAACCAACAAGGTCGCTAAACAAATTTCTATATCATACGTTCATGCTATGGTCACATATTTGAATTTACACTTGCGAATTAGAAGTGCAACATCTTGCAACATTGACCAAATCTGAAAAGGCTTCTTGAATCATAATCGCCAAAATATTCAGGCATGTTCTATATAAAATACCAAGAACAAATATACAGGTAAATCGAGGACAGAAAAAGTATTTTCACTCGATCTCCTTCTTAGATAATGTTTACTATATATTTTGAACTGTTAAAACCAGTGGCGTAAGTGGTTCTTTGGGAGCTATTCATGTAGTGTGTATCCAACTTGATATACTCACAAGAACTGTACATTTACGCGATATTTAAAATGTAGTGTTTGTTGATTTATACTTATTTATCACGCATTCAGTCGAGATATTGAATGATGTTCGTTACTATAAAAAAAATTGTTCAAACTGTGCATGTGTATATGTTTCATCTGCTTCGAGGGCGCTGAATCCTCACGAACCTCTCTCTTCTATTATTATATTTAGAGGGAGAGAGAGAGAGAAAGAGAAAGAAAGAAAGAAAGAAGAAAAGAAAGAAAGAAAGAAAGAAGAAAAGAAAGAAGAAAAGAAAGAAGAAAAGAAAGAAGAAAAGAAAGAAGAAAAGAAAGAAGAAAAGAAAGAAGAAAAGAAAGAAGAAAAGAAAGAGAAAGAAAGAAAGAAAGAAAGAAAGAAAGAAAGAAAGAAAGAAAGAAAGAAAGAAAGAAAAAGAGCATCATCTGATGTCACTGCAGTGCCTCTGACCGGGAGGTCCTAGGTTCGAGTCCCAACGAAGGCAGGATTTTCGACACTAGCTTGTCAGCTAGGTCGCTGTCTGAAGGAGAATTCTGACGGGCGGCTGCTCTAATCGGTAGTTTTCCGTGGTTCATACGTTCAACACCAGGTGAATGCCAAAGCAGTACCCTAAGAAACGGGCCACGGACCATACACGATCTTTCCTTCCTCTTCCTTGACCTATCTTCACCAAGTAATTACACACAGTTACACTAACATGCACTACACGACCACACATGCTGGGAAACCGGTCAGGAGCTTAGAGTTTGTTCCGACTGGAATGGTTCTCCGCTGGTCGGAGATACCTGGCTAGGGAAAACCCCGCTAGCCGACGGTATAGCCGGTTCTCGCCACCCAGTGGGGGAAGATAACTGGCACCTCCGGAGGAAAAACATGCACTACACTTATTGCACTAATGATCTTAGCGGTGGACTTGCCCGGAATTACTAACAATGAATCAACCATATTTAGAATTGTTAAAACCAGTGGTGCAACCCGAATGTTTGCAAAGGAGGCTTTTGGTGAAATGTGTAATGGACATGTCGAATTAAGAATTTGAAATTAATGCTGAATTTAAAATTTAATTTCCATGATCTATAAGTATTGGTTTATTGGTGATTTGTCGTTGGCGGCATTCAAAAAAAAAAAAAAAATTAGAGCATTGTCAATTAGCGGCGTCAAAAACAACGAATTGTAGGTATTTATAACGTTTGTAATTGAGACACTTCGTTGCCATAAAATATTAATAAAACTATATTTTGAAAGAATTTCATCAGCTTCGGAATTGTGAAAAGCTTATGGCACTTATTCAAAGCAGCAATTAATTACACAGGTAAACAATGATTTTGTTACATAAACAGTTTGTAGTGTTTCGTACGTATTTGCGTCTGCTGATTCCAAAAATAAATTCAGAAATTTTCTTTCACCCACCACTTTTTTGTAATTGTGAAATTATTTTTTTCCTGATTAGTAACATTCGTGGTATATATGATTCTGATTAGAAGTATTTTACATTTAAATTTTATTTCATTATGTAAACAATGAATTTATAAAGTTTGGTGATTGTTACCTTGCATTCACAAATTACAACAGTGTCAATGACAATCCGCTACAAAACTATGATTTAAGGTTGTTCTTTTTTTAAATTGGTTTATTTAAGGTCGCTTCAACATCTAAGGTCATTAGCGACCACTATTGCTGTTAACGGTATGGTAACAATGTGGATGAACGATATGGTGATTGATGATAAGGGGTGAAAGGACGAACACAATTACAACCATGCCCGAGGCGGGACTCGAACACGCGACCCTTCGGTCCGAGATCACTACGACACTACTGCCTTAGCGATCTCGGCCACCGGGCCGGCTGATGATTTAAGGTTGTTTTGCAGATAAATAAGTTTCTTAATAGAAAGAAGCTAATCATCTGCTCTCTTCCGTTGTCAATTGGATTGTGATAGAAATGTCTAATATCGTCCACTGAATTATAAGGTGTAGTGTACAATTGTATAGTGTATAAGAATCATGTCTAGAAAGTGTGTTAGTGATAAAAACCATTTCTGTTACGTGTGTGGTGAGCTGACTTTCAAAGCGCAGAGGCGAAAGTTTACTCCTCTAATAAGAAGAGCTTCCATGTGTTATTTCAACAACAAAACAGACCAGAACAAGACGGGCTCCGGAAATCTGTTGTGCCCAAAGTGTAACACTGTTAACTGGCTGGTTGAAAGCATCCCGTCCTATGCCTTTTGCAATCCCTATGATATGGCGCGAACCTAAGGATCATTTGACTGACTGCTACTTCTGCTTGACAAATATATCTGGAATAATTTCGAAGTTCAGATATATTGTTAACTCACGTCTTTAGATTCAGCTATTCGACCGGTGCTTCATAGGCCAGGACTTCCCATACCAACTCCACCGTGTGACATAACAATGACTGAGCAATTTTCCGATGTTTAGGTAAATTACAGAATGATCCAGGTTTTGCGGAAGATGATGCTATAAATGATCCTCACTTAGTAACACAGGCGAATTTAAATGACTTGGTTCGGGATTTTGGTTTAAGTAAAACCATGGCAGAATTACTCGCCTCAAGATTGAAGGAGCTGGGTAAGTACAGTCGAAAAATTCATTCACATCCATTTTAGGCGCGTGAATGTAATTTCAGCTAAAAGATCATAATACTACAGTGAATAGACACGAGAAATGTTTTTGATGTGATTACACGGATACCCCGGGCGATGAAAAAGTTCTGTAAAACGATTTGAAATAAGCACAAAAAAGTAGATCAGGAACACCATTTGTTTCCCTTATAACATAAAAAAGTTAAAATTTTGTTGGCTAGTATTATTTTTAAATGGAGAAAATATGTTGAGAAGACGTGGCACCTACATCCGATCACACACATGGCACATACATCCGATCTCTCCATACAAGAATTATGCTTCGAGAATTTTAAATCTCTTAACCTTTTTTTCATTTTTAGGTACATATCTAAATAAATGTAGCGTTTAATAGCATCATATATTCTTTTTATTAATTCAAGAATAACTTCAAAGAAAGAATTTATATTTTCCTAATAAACCGAGCATAAATTATCAAAAACTTCTGCAGTCATCATCACTGAGAAAATCATACTCAAAACTGGACTGTGATACTGACAACGCACGTCTTTATATATATATATATATATATATATATATATATATATATATATATATATATAATCTTCTATTGTGTATAAAAACGCACTATATCCTCCTAGTAGATATTTAGTAATAAATATATCGATAATATTTTATTAACAAAAGTAAATTAATAAATATATTTCATTTTGTGGCTGCAAATTTTGTCTTTAACAGACACAGACACTCCAATTGGGTAGTCTTGGCCCTGGCTTGATGATTGCTAAATAGGCTTTAGTCATAGGACTGTAGATAACGATGGATAGAAAATCTTCATTTAACTCAAATCAAATAAAAACCAATCATTCTCACATTCTACCGAATCTAACGAAAGTGAGTAGCAGTTAGAATATTGAGTAAATACGGGAAAAACTCATTAGTTTTTCTAGTTAAGGGTATTATGCAAGGCTTCAGCGGTTTGTGAATGCGGACATTAACTTTTCAATTAAACGTGATTGAAGTGCGGCTTTAATCACACGTTTCTTGAGTTGAGGTTTTGCCTTATTCTCGTGGGGAATAAATTGGTAGAGCATCAAACACTGGATAAAAATGATGATCTAGCAAACAGTATCCAAGCATCGTCAACAATATTCTTGTGACAAGTGCACACCAAGATACTTGAGGATTATCAACGTTTACTTTTATAGTAATGTTTCCACCAACACTCTCTTATACTCTACACTCTTATACACACTCTTATATGTATCTTGAAATCAAGAGTGACTAAGATTTATAGAATGTTCATTTATTCTTATTTCCTCCGTTTGCTCCACATGCAGAAGTTTCTATGTGCTTTGATTTTTTTAAGGTGCTTTGATTTTTATGCAACATTTTTATACGGCAAATGCTACTTCTTTTAAAATATTTGTAGGGGCACATATCTTTGTAAGAAATTTCGTAACCATCGCATATGCCTCGTATGAAGTCTTTCATCTTCTACCAGCAATATATCAACCAAACACTCACATGATGTCTCAAATATACGGACATCCGAAAATATGCGGGGGTCCCCTTTGTGTTGAAATCCCCAAATCCCCGAAAATTGTAAAAGTTTCATTTTCTTCAGGAACGTCTTAAAACTAATTGTATTGAACAAAAGTTCTGGAGACTAGGTAATTTTTTCCTTATCGCAATTTGTCGTTCAAAGACCGATCATGATATCAGGTCATTTACAACTTTTTTCATAATTATGAGTAAGTTTCGCGTATTTTTTAGTGAAATAGAATATATTTTTAAATAATTATTTTCTCAAAAACGGCTATAAAAATTTTTCCTTAAATTTTCTTCTCGTCTGTATCAAAGAACGGTAAAAAATGATACTGGTTCCATTTTCGACGAACTCTATAATTTCGAAAATTGCAAAAATTTAACATTGCATGAATTGCACAGTATTGAAGATAACTAATTTAATTCAAGATTTTGTCTTCAATTAAATCTTATCTCAAAGATGAGATCGTTACGATAGGCCAGGTACAATTTCTTAAAAAAACATGAGTTTTTGCATAATTCCTGCTTGATTTTATATGAATTTCTTTAAAAGAAACAATTTCTCAATGACTCGTACGCAAGGACGCGTACAAAAATGCTACAGGTCTCATTTTTATTTAACGATCTGAATTTTAAAAAATTGCAAAAGTACGAGAAAGTATGTGCTGTATTAGCACCGCTTGTTTTCCTTCGTAAACGGTGTTCTTTTCGCCATCGCCTCTCGGGCGCACGCCTTTACCCCGCGCTACAACCTGCAAACGTTCGGCCACCGCCACCGCCACCGCCGCCGGCCTGCGGCTAAGCAGCGGGCACCTCGGGGCCGCATCACGCGTGCACACGCTTTCCACGCACGAATTCACGCACGCACGGACACGCACGGGCCGCGCGAAGCCCGGTCCCCCCTCCCTCCCCCGCCCGCCCGGCCCGCGACGCCGCCGACGCGCCTGCCGCCGACGTCGTCGCAATTAAGTTGTAGCCGACGCCTTGCGATCAGCAGACCGCTAAGGCCTGCCCGGCCGCCGCCGCCGCCTTCGCCGCCGCTGCCTGCGGCTCCGACCGGATTTGCGGCGCGCGAACCCGCCGCCAAAGACATAGAGAGGCGAGGCGAATTATGGCGCTAAACAATTTTAGAACCGATGGCGAGGCGTCTCGAAACGTGTTTGTGTGCGTGCAAGTGTGTGTGTGTCTGTGTGTCTGTGTGTGTGTATGTGTGGAGACATTCTGCGGCTAAATTAATGAGCAAGTTAATAATAAAGTCGGTATACATTATTACACCCTAATATTCGTAATACGATTTGAACACAGGATGCTTCAAAAGTGGTAACGAGCTCTTCAATAAAATAAAACATTCGTTTTTGGGAAGTAAATGTTATTTTCTCTCAAAGAGTGAAAATTTCTGCAATTATTAATAATTATAATTACTTTATTATTATTATTATTATTATTATTATTATTGTTATTATTATTATTATTATTATTATTATTAATGATGATGATGATGATGATGATGGTGAAAAATATACTTTTAGGCATCAAGCACAAATTAGTAAACCCTCTTAATTTTTGCTCAAATTCATTTATTTACTTAAGTTTCATTAAGTCTTAGGAATCTCCCTTTGAATATTTTTAACTAAAAGAATTTTCATGTCTACGTACTACATTCTTCAAAGAGGTTCAAACATATTATTTTTGAATTATTTTTGTTATTTAACAATACTAAATTTGATACAATACGAAAGATTGCTATTTGAGCACTAATCTATTCTCTGAGTGGAAGCAAGCGACAACCCAAATAGTCACGAAGATCAAGATCCGGGAAATTATGCATATCAGTAGTTTTCCGAGTTCTGCATCGCTAAAAATGTTTCTGTGGCCTTAGTGCGTGAGTATTTGGAATTCGGAACTAACACTGTACGTATACGGGTAACAATTACGATTTTCGGAAAGAGGTTCATTTTTTATTAGTTGGATTGACTGTAAAGGATTTCTAGTGTTCGGTTGTTCTCTTGACCTCTTTTCTTGTTACACCTGATCTACGCAAATGGCAGAACAACTGAGTGGTGAAGAACAATTTGGCAAATTTGCAGAGTACAGTATCTTCAATATGTTTCGATTTATTGCACTTCACGGTTATAATGACATAAAATACTCTACAGCTCTTCTCTCATGTTTATTTTAAAACAAGTATTGTGAATAAACAAAGAAAAGTGAAAGAATCTTATTTCAGATCACTATGGTAAAATCTCAATCCAAAATCAGTGACAAGTTGATACAGTTCACATAACAAGAGGATTTAAAATCTGATAGTTTTCTATTCATTTACATATCTAATATTTACTATTAAGTATCTCGTCAATTTTTTTTCCACAGAATTTTTCATTTTGTATAAGTCTGTAAATACTTGCAATAAACCGTGAAGGAGTTTAATATTTACGGTGTAGTATCTCCTACTGGAATAATTCAAACAAACCATTATTTTTATATTCCTTAACAAATTAAAGCCTTTTTAACTGTTTCAGAAATGTTAAGAGTATCTTTTTCATTTACAAACAATGCTTTAGAGAAAACATTTGTTGTTTCGTTTATTTAACTTGCTTGGAAACGTTAAAGAAAATTCAGAAACTTTTTAGTCTCATAATGTTAAGAAAATTTCTTACTTCAGTCGAAAATAATTCAAATCATACATTGGAAATAAATTGCGTATTTATAATGTTCAGCGAAAACATAATTAATACATACTATTATTACTAAATATTAATAAAAATTGCTTAAAATATTTGCTCAATGGATCAGGAAAACTGGACGAAATGGGGAAAACTGTACGAAAAACTGGATCGATATGGAAACTCTTCAGTGTACTTTTTGATTATTCAAATGTTTAAACGAAGATGGAATAAAAAGAAGTTTTAGCTTGAAGCCGTCACATTTCGTGTAAACAACGTTGAATGCTTGAAAGCTTTAAAGACTGACATTGACTTGGTTTCCAATTGTATGTACTACGTTTATTTGTTTCCTTCCAAAAAGTAACACAATAATAATAATAATAATAATAATAATAATAATAATAAAATAATAATAATAATAATAAACAGAAGGAGAAGAAAGCAATTATATATTCAATCTACGTTTTTAACTATACATATTATTTATTGCTTAACATTTTATGAACATAAACCGGTCAAATATAACTTGTAAGTACGAGGAAAATCGCTAAAAATTGGTTTTGGTGTTTGCGCAATTTCCACAAACATTTCCACAATTTCACGTACTCAAGAGCGTATGTGAATGCGCTCTTGATAAAGAATTTCTTGATAAAGAGTAAAGAAATTCTACGAATCATGTTAGAGAACAACATATCGTTTATTTCTAATTGTCGTAAAATTATACTCTTTTATAGTATGTAGTATATAGAAGTCATTATTACCAAATATCGGGCAAGTAGATTTAGAATTAAGAATCGTTTTATACAAGAAAAAGAATCTAAAAAGCAATAAAATATGACTTGAGACTATGAAATATAAAAAGTAAACAAATAAAAGCTGAATTACAAATCAGTTGTAGAAAGTATTATGACTAATGTAACTTAAGTCAGAAATAGCAAAGCAAATAAAGAAAATATTATAAATGGAGATTATATTTTGTGATCGTTGTTGTAATTAGTATTATTAGATCAAAAGTGTCAACTATCCTAGAGAGACCAACTTTGGCGTCTATATAATTGACAAAATTGAAGCGAAACATTGAAGTTGATGTGGGTACGTAAGTCGGATGAATAGAACTAGAAGTAGGTGTCTGTTCCGAAAAGAGAAAAAACGCACTGGAGGTATATAGAAAACATTAGAATATGCAATGATTACGACAAACCCACAAAACTTAAGACTGAAAGAATGGACCACGTTGGAAGATAGAAATTAGGACTCGATTCTGAGATCATCATAAATTGCAATAAAATATTTATAAAACAGTAATAGATCAAAGACATAATAGACACGTTGCTTTAAATCTCTGCTCAATAATTTGTATTTCCATAGACACTTGAGAAAAGATTCTTTCTTCTGATAGATTCTTATAGTGCGATCCTTAAAAATTAATCAACGTTTAGCTAGTGGAAAGAGATGGTGTGGTAAAATACCTGTCTAAACTTCGAAAATTGTTTCATTTCATTCTCTCATCGAATGTCTTGTGTTTTATAAAATAATTGAAATTTCGAACTTTATACTATCATTATAAGTCAAAAGCAAATCATTTCATCATTGGGTATTCAGTTTATACTCTGCCTGGTCCCTCGAAACATAGGGAGATTTGTCGCAGTGTACGGAAATAAGTTACAATATGCAAAGAGTTGTAGAAATGCATCTTACCTTTCGGCGCATTGCGACTCCTCTCCAACGGAAGGTTTGCATGTGTATTCTGGATGTGAACGATGTGGCTCGTCCAAACTGTGGCCGGAAGCACTCTACGAATGCCATTTCGTTACGTAGCACTTGGATTAACTTCGTTACACAAGTAACAAATTGTCGGTATATTGGGGTTTCCGAGTTCTGACGGCGGTAACCTGTGGACAATCGAAATGTGAATAAGAAATTGTTATAAGACTGAAAAACTCATTAATAAATATAGGAATTTTAATTTTGAGAAGGATGCAATAACATAAATATGTCCATCAACCAACTTCTTTGTATCATGTAGATTACTCTTTAAAACAGTAACGATGTTAAAAATAGTTCCAATTCTGCGTTATCCGCTTATCATGTCTTTGTTTCTGTTGTTTTCAAAGTCCGTTTTCGTGTAGATTGAGCTGAACTATTGAAACAATTTGTTGTTATGCCAGAATTGCTATAAATATTAGAATTATGATTGTGCACTGAAATTGTAAAGTAATATTCGATGAAAGACTATTAATTTTTAAAAGGGAGATATTAAAAGTTAAAGTAACAATAGTCCAAGAAAAAGAAGCTCTTCAGAATTATTTAGAAATACATTTCCCAACAATTCACGTTCGACAACACATTAGTAGGACATATTACTGATAGATGTGTCGACAACGAAGCACTTGACATTGTAACGAACGAAAATAATTTTTTGAATTGAATTGGAATTTTTATAATTACAGGTCTTAATATACTCAAAGACAGCAGTAGGGGAATAAAACAAATTATGGTATTGTTATCCTTGTTTTAAAGCTACAACACTCTGTTTGTGGCGCAAAACAATTTTGTTTAATTGAACATTCTCCTTAAATGACACTTGCTTACAAATATACCCATTTAATTAAGATATGAGATACAACATGATTTACTTTGTATCCGCCATCTATTAAATAATTCTGCGGGAGGAGTAATGTAAAATATATAATTTTCATCCAACACAAAATAGTAAGAAAACAACTCATTTCATTGAAAACTAGTATTAAAGGCCAATATTTTCTTAATGTTTTTTTATTAAATGCTACGTTAAACACTGTCGAGCTTACAACGAAGCTTAAGAAGGAGAAAGAACATCCAATATTGATTGTATCCTCAGTGCCATGCAACAAAGTCTTTGGTAATATCTTTTGGACACATGTATTCAAATTCGTTCTGCAGAGGTATGATTTCTGAACGAAGTACAATCTCACATTTAGTGGCGACAGTCATTGTAAAGAGAAAATAATTGGTATTTTAATTTCTATTCTATTGAACTTTTCATACAATATTACCTGGAAGATCTGTAATGATTCCCACTTACCTTTGGTGGCATGCAACTGGTTCTTGTGTCTCATTTTCACAAATAAAATTCTTCTCAAATTTACAACCAAACTCTGCCTTAGTGTGTTACTATATCAAATACTACGTGATAATATTTTAATAATTTATTGTTCTTGTCGTTTAAATTATTTAAGTAATGTGTAATAATATAAAAAGTTATATGAGGTTTTTTATTTAACAATAGTTTTTGTTGATTTCACATTATTCTCAAATATACAGGATTTACAATATCATCCAGAGGCAATACAGGCCATTAATGTGTAGTGCAATGATGAAAGAGAGATTGCGATAGGTAATGAAATGAAAAACATTTACACACATTTTTATTAACCTTATAGGTTAATAACCTAGACAAAATCTAGTGACCAATGTATTTACTTCATTTACTTTGCATCTCTTGTGTATTTAAAAAGAAACAAAGTGGCGAGTGAAATTGTTTGCAGACAACTCTAGGAGCTTCCAGATTTTCGTTAGATGAACGCACTGCGATAAAACAAGATGAAGTAACCCTTTCAATTAGATGTCAATATATTTATTATATCATGGAATTCAAGTGTAAAAATTTAAAATGTTTAAAGGCAAGAAGATATATTGTATTATGTTTTCAGAAATAGCTATGCCTTGAGGAATAGAAAATATAAAACACATGTATTCAAAATGCTTAAGTACGCATTTCCATAAAAACGAGCATTGGAAACAAACGTTTCATTAGTAGAATTCAAGGCGAGGATTGCAGGGTCCCATACATGTAACAAATGAATATAAAAGTATCGTGAGTTCTACTCAAACATTTGGACGGACGAATAATATGGATAAGGAATAAACACGTCTATCTTTTAGTCGGGTAGGACTAAAATAACAAGTCGCTCACCTAGCAAGGGCCGCCTAACCTGTGGAGTTTGAGAATGTGATACGAGTAAAGTGCATTGTGTAGATAGTCGTAAACGTCTCACAAAATAAAGTACATGATGTATGCGATGTCAAATATCCCATATCGTGACTGAATAGCACAGAGTCGATTGCTTACAATAAAATGGCTCTATGGCAAGACGTCTGATTGCCTATTACTAATAGTGGATTTTGGGTCATGTTTTAGGGATCACACCAAATCCAGCGGCTGATGTCGAATAAAAAGCGACTAACAATCTGCAACATAGCTGGCTTTACATCAACGTCAGCAATTTTGAAAGAGGAAGATCATTAAAATTCGACCGCAGCGAAAGTATTGTAAACACCAATGAACTATTTCGTCACGTCTGGTATATCTATCGAAAACCAAAAACCTAAATTTAATCTCTTATGTACAAAATTATTTGCTGCTAGTAATTATTGAATCACACCTTTATATCTAGTAGAAATGATCGTACAGCAGAAATTATCATAGGATATCTTAAACGATTTTTTGTTTATCTACACATTCTCTATATTTCATGCCTTAACACCTCCGTTTGATCATGACTAGGGGCTGATTTTGATTACGTAAAACCACAAAAAATGATCAATAAAATGCTCTTAAAATGTTTTTGATGTGCCCTAAAATCCAAGAAAAATTACGTACAAAAATTTGATGAAAACCAATTGGGATGAACACCTCAAGCTGATGGATAACCAACATCTATCAAGAAACATGTTTCTGATGTAATCGAGGCTTCTTCCTTTCGTTCATGTGAACTTAGTATGCAATTTTTAGTTTCGACTGTTCTTTACCAGAAAATCTCTGTCTTTCGTTATTCCGAAATCGGCCGAACCGACAAAGCCACTGATATGCGTCACAGGAACCTTAGATTACATACAACGGCTGACATTACGATTTCTTAGCGAAGAGATCGAATATGCTACTTAGGAATACTGGGTAGAATATTTGATGCATCTAGTAAATGTTATTTGAAGCAAGTACTATTAAAATGATATTAAAATCAATAAAAACAGCGAAAATGCATTAAAAATGACAGTAAAATTTAAATAATGACATAAAAATAATGATTTTCTGAATGAATAAATGATTTTCTTTTGTCATAACATAAAATGAATGTCTATACAAAACGGCGTTGTTCGAAAGTGAAAAGAAAAAATGACAATTCATTAGAATATGCCCCCTAATCATGACATTCTCTTGAAAGCGCAGACAGTGCCTAGGAATGTTACACCGCGTGAGACAACGAAATAATACTCGCAGAAAAAAAAAAGGAGCTTATTGGACAGATCCTCATTGCAGAGTGTAATGAACTACAGCACGAGTGGCGATGGGAGCAGTTGTGGAAAAACACGCGAATATTGCTCTGTGCTCTTACACGTAGTTTTCAAAATATTTTACCGACCATAAATGTAGTACAACAAAATTATGTTCTCTACGCTATATCATCTGCTTTTTCCACTTCCGTAGAAATATACAATATTTACTTCACCGCACGAGTAGAAAGGTTATTGGTCGGCGGGTTTTTTTCTAACATTGAAAAAACCCTTCGAGAATATGAATTAACTAGGTGAGAAGTGCTTGCAAATGAAGTGGAGCAAATGAAACTCATTATTATTGTTTCTATTTAATAAGTATATTTTATATTCCGTTTTATTTGTTATTACACATATCAAAACATCACCCAACATACATGACAGTAAAACATTCTGACTATTAATATTTCCTCAAAGACTCTTTCTCCGTATTTGCTGATACAGAGGAGTGTAAAAATCTGAATTGTTTTCAAATATGTGAAGTATCAAATATTTCTGAAACATTGCGAATCTATAATAGGAATACTCGTGGTTTAGTGGTAGATATTTTAACAAACATTCAGAAAAGACACTACGAAACATAAAGTTCCTTCATTTCATTCACAATTTTTATGTTGAAATAGTATTACATGTGAACTTAATTTTCAGAGGCTATGAACGGAAACAGTTTTTAATTTTTTAATTTGTAGAGGACCGATGAAAAAAATATTAGTAATGTAAAATTCTTTGTTTTAATTAGTATTTTGTAGCGTCGTGATCACCATTCAACTGATGTTAAGAAATACTACCTTTTTTCTTTTTGAATATTATGCTGTTTTTCAAAGAATTCATTATAACTTAAGTTGATTCATATTTTTTCTGTTACATCGTATACATTTTGCAAAATAAAATAGAATTAAATTCTACACTAATGTTTAATCTACAATCGTACAATTATTAAAATATAATTGTTATAAAAATAAAGACAATATTGACGATGGATTGTTTTTTGTTTATGATGATATTCAACGATGGAAGAAATAAGATTGAACAAAATTGATTCCGACAACATGCATAACAATTTTGTTTTTAATTTAATGTACTCGAAGAGGAATTCAGCTTATTCAAGAGTGATATTTTCTTTGTATTAAAGATAATATCTATGAAAATCACTCTGAGAATTGTCTACAGAATAATAGTATATTGTAAGGTGTTGATTTGGTAGAAGACAAAATTGTTTAGAAAATGTGAAACAACCTATTTTTCTATTTTTTTTGGGGGGGGGGGGATTTATCATGGCAATCTTAGAGCTTATGTAACAAATTCACCTTTTTGTTTCTCAAGACATTAACATGGGGTGAAGCATTGCTAACGCTGTGACTAGCGTTATGAAGTTCCAGCTCTTACGAGAACAAATTATTATTACGCAACAACAGGCGACAACATTAGACGCATTCCCTAAACAAAGCTTCACCCGCTCAAAACACACTTTTCGTGGTTATTTCATGTAAATAAAACTATCAGCATCCGATTCAAACAACCTCTGGCGCCCACAAACCGAGAAGGCAAAAAAAGATAAGATAAACTAGGGGAAGAACAGTGTGGAAACAAGATTGAAACATATCGTATTACTTCCGAGTTGCGGAAGCCAACTCAGTTAGTGGAATCTCTCGGAATAACAGCCTGTTAACGCGCGCGCACACACACAGCCGAGCAAAACGCGCCCTTTTTTTCTTCGCCAATTAAATCCGACCCCTCCGCGAACCCCGCCTCTCCCCGCCCTCGACCCCGCCGCCGCCCTCGCCATGCAAATCCATAAAATCGCTCAATAAACGCTGGTTTCTCCAGCGCCCGGTCTCGCTAACTCCTACAGCTTGCTTCTCCTCTCTTCCGCCCTTCCCCGCCCCCGCCCCTTGGCGAACAAAAGAGCGATTGATTTCCTCAGGAAACTCAACTCTCCAAGCACTTGGCCCCATTCGGCAGCAGAAAGCGTTATCACAGGGGACTGCCTTTTGATGACAAGACATCTTGAAATTGATGCTTCATAAACGTCGCTTACATGAATACGAATTTTGATCCTGATTCTAGTCTGTTAAAAATACTTTTATTAAGTAGTTTTTGGAAATTGTCGTTGTCTTCCTATAATTTTGATGTTCTTTTTATTTCGTTTTTTAAATTGTTATCCATTTTCTTACATTCGGGCTGTTTTCTTTATTGATATGCATTACTCGTTTACGTGCATTCTTAAATTTGCGACAGATTGACAAGACTGTAGTAATTTAATCTCCAGTGCGTTCTTTTGATTGTATTAAAAATAAACGTAGCCAAATGATTAGAAGAATAGTACGAAATGTACCGGGGCATGGCTCAATATTTTTATTCAGAAATATTAAATTCGTAAATGGTTTCGCTGTTAACGTCTGAGAAAATTAATGTACAAAATATAGATACAATTTTAATGCGATTTTGTTTCAGTTAAGCAAGTAATAATTCGAAAAAAGCTGCGCATATTTCGATTAAATTTTGCTGTAACATATGGCAAACTTTAATACATCATCAAATCTGCACATCTATTATGTCACCGTATGAAATTCACTTCTGTCCGACACTTAATTCCAGTTCTTTCTTTTGTTTGTTTTTCCATCGATATCATCTCTCCATTTTTATCAAAAGTTTCTAATCTTTTTCATCAGAAAAAATAGGGCGGAGCGTTTTCGGAATAACTGAGATGAATGTTTTTCACAAACGTGGAAAAAACTATATGGTAGTTTGAATGCAATTTTGAGGTTTAATGTGTCAGTAATTTGATATGCAAGTTGTAAACGTGCTAACCCGCATTTCTTGTAAGCTGTAAAGTCTAGTCAAGATGGACGAGGTCATTATGCGAGAAGTAGAAAAATGTTTCATAACTGCAATCTTAATAGCATTTATTAACGTAAAATAATTCGCACAAAAATCGTCGATCTTTACATACACTGCAAATATTTACTTACTTTAAATTCATAACTGCATTTTAAGGAAGCCTCATAACAAACGCAGGGACTGCACGGACAACTGTAAGGACATTAACAATGCACAACAACTGTAAGGACATTAACAATGCCCTTGTACCTTCCCTTCACGACATACTAACATAAAATCTGGGCTTATAAGTCATTATATATCCCATCCTTAACAAGTAACGATGCTGACACAAATACATGAACAGCATTTTATTGACTCGAAACACGAAATATCACAAGAGAACATATAGGGAGAGTCGTCTTGAATTGACTAATGGAGTACCAGTTTAAATCTGAACAGCGGAGCTGATATACTCGCGTACATCATCTTTTTTAACGCACTTGTAATCAAACAGTTTTCAAATATGAAGGAAATTTGAATCGTTCAATAGCAAAAAGCAGTGGGTGAATAACAATGGTTTCCGACTCAATATCTGACAACACGCGCACAATGGGTTAGAAATAATCGACGCTTATTATTACTTAAAATATATCATTCATATTTGAGTTGTAAATTGCATTTACTTTTACCATACAGAGAGGAATATACAGAGCTACCACACCAAAACAATTTTCTACAAGAACGTCTACATTAATTCAGGCACCATGCCACATTAGTTCTATACTAATTACACCGTCACCGAAATATAAGAAAAAATATTCAAATTTCAACTTACCCTCGGGGTGAAGATGCACTCGAAGACGTGCGGCGAATAGGATCTCGTGTGTGGATGTGTGTAGTCACAACCGCCGCCGTCGCTGCCACCGCCTCCCCTTCATCCCCGAACGGTTCCACATCCTGATGAGGGTAGGTTCCACTCGACCACCTCTTGAGTACCCTTCCTCCCCTTGCCTACCACTCAACCCCCGGCCCTATTCTAGAACGATTCCAGTGATGGACGGATAAGGTTTGGACGGAGCTTTGGACAGTGAGGTCTTTGTTGGCGTTAGCCAGAAATGAGAACAAAGCCAATTGCGAGAAGTATAGGACAATATATTTTATCTTTTATACACGTTGAATATCTGTGAAACTAAAATGTACATAATTTGTTTCTTCTCTTCTTAAATTGCAAACAACTTTCCTCCCAACTGCTGTAACAACCAAGACAGAACTTATCTGGGGTAAGAATTAACAATATTTCTCTAACGGAATATTATTGAGCATACAGCGATAATATGGATTACACTGAATATAATTTATAAAGTTGTCTGCGAAAGTCTTAAAAAGAAGCTTTTCTTGTCGATCACGACGGAAACGAACAGTTTCGATGATTATTCGCGATTATCGCTTCTCGAAAATTGCTCTAGTGTTCGTTCAGTTAGGATAACATGAATTATCCTCACCGCAGATAAGTTCTACCCTAGTCAATTACGTCTTACAGCATTTGTTTATTTTATGCTGTAATGTTCTCACGCTATACACAATGTCAATATTACTTCTGCTTTAAATATAATATCCAATGTACAATAAATACAAGAAGCGTGAGCCCCATGGGCGAGGATGTTTTGACAAACAGCTGAAGCAAACGAATAAATGAACCAGGTGAGGAATACGCTGTATTGTGAGTGGTAATTCAAAAATTTGTACGTGGTAAAATGTTTGGGTGAAGTTCGCTTAGCAAAACAATCACCAATTTGACTCGCTTCGCTCCCGCGTTTCCAAATCGACTGCGAGAATATAGCCTTCGACCCCCGCGACTATGACATAAAAACATTCCAACCAGTCAACGCAACATGTCCAACGCATTTTACACCAAAATGCAGACATGACTTAACATGTCTCACTTCCCTTGCGTAACTATTACTGAAGTACTGTGCGCCATGAAAGTGTCTCTCCTCGCTCAGACTACTATAAAAATAAAAAAAAATAAAATAAAAATGACGCCCACTAAAAATTGCATTTGTTGGTAGCAACCAGATAACTGGAAAACAAGTGAAGTGGACAACTCTTCCAGCATCTATTAGGATTGTGGTGTGAATGCAATTTACGTTTTCTTTCATTGCAAGCTGCAGCTTGTGCTACCGACATCATTTCTGTTGCGTGCATCTCACCAGCAAGGTGCCACTGCGGAGACACATTCCTGGCGCGCTATATGTATAATGAATTAAACGAGCGGGTTCCACACGTGGCCTATTTATCCATATGCTTCAACTGTTCGTGAAGAAACTACTCGCGCCCGGCGGTGGGCGACGCGGGCGAGCTACGGGCGTCGAGGGGCGAGCGGCGGGCGGGCGGGCGATGCGCAAAGGGCGACGGGTAGGTGGCTCAATCGGCGGCAGGCCTTCGGGCTCACAAAAGGCTCAAAAGGAATGGCGAAGCGTCGCCGGCGTGTCTCAGCGACGCCCAGTCGCCCCCGCCATCACCGCCGCCGCCGCTCCGGTCGTCAATGGCGATTGTCGCGATCTTTAATTCATCGCTCAAATCACGCAGAAGCGGCGGCTCAGGGCGGTCGCCCGCCGCCGCCCGCGTCGCGCCCCGCCCAGCCGATGCCGGCTCAAGAATTCAAGGGAAAAAGCAGCGGGGCGGCGCGGGCGGGTGAATTATTGGCGACGCCGCCGTCCGTCAACGACCCGCGCGCCGCGACGCCCCGCGACGCCCGCCGGCGCCTCGCCGCTGTCCCCCGACGACGCCCCACCCTCAGCCGGCCGAGATTTCGGGCCCGTGCCGTGGCGCTTTACGATTCACAGAGCCCCCCGGGTACGGTCGAGCTACAGGGATAATTGAACAGACGCAATTTTCGGAGAAAAAATGGATGTCGAGCTGTCGAGAGAAATTTTGGGAAATATTTACAGCTTCTCAAAATTTTGACGAAGTAGATAAATTATTGTTGGGAGGTTTTGTCATGTCACGGTTGGCTTTTGGCTACCAAAGTTTTCGGCAGTTCCTGTGAGCATTTCCAAATTCACGGAGTGAAAGTACTTTTAATACACCAGCAATAATTTAGCAGTTATAATTTGGAGAAATTGCATCTGATGCCCATGGATCTGCCGAAATTGTTTAAACAGTTGTGTATAAACAGGTTCTGAACAATTATTTTGCGTCACAACCTTGTTTAATAGAGCAAATAATTAATTTATTAACTATCCCTTCAGTTTCTTCAAAACTTATGTTTCTGCCATTACTCAGAAATTTTCAAGGATCTCTATATTTTACTCTGCAGTTGTAAGTCCCTAGAATAATTCTGGGGAATTAAATGCATTTTTAAAAAATATGTTCACATTTCTGGAATAATTTTGGTGAATTCTAGATACGCTATACTGAATTTAACTTCTAAGATACACTTTTGAAGGAGCTGCATTCTAGAAATATTTATGCATTCAAACAAACATTTTTGAACAGGAGTAAGGCAAGTGAACTTTCGTGAACTCTATCAAACAAAAGCTGTGACTGGAGAGCTACTCAAAATGAATTCATGCGCACGAAATACAAAACAATACACAAAAAGCATACATTGAATGACGGAAAAAGATGCTGAGAACTTATTCAGCCACACGAAGTACAAAATGAAATAAAAGAAAGTACTTTTTTATAACGTGGGGAACTGCTCTAGAATTTGGAATCGTTGAAAGACCCGCGGCTCAAAGCGGGAGAGCCGGAGGGGCAAGCGGAATCCCAGAGCTCGTGGGAACGCGGGCGACGATATTTAGTGACGTTCATCAATTTTACATTAATTGCACCCGAGGGGCGGTGGCGCGGCGCGCGGGGGCGAGTCGGGGCGAGCGGGGTGTGGCGGGGTGTGGCGGGGCGTGACGAGTGTGGCGGGGCGGGCGAAACGACCAGCGGGCGCCAGAATACTGCGACGCCAATTGCCCTAATAGGCAGGCGGGCACCGGGCGACCGGGCGCTTTGGATCAGCTCCTCCTCCTCTTTATACAAGACGCTCCTGGCCGTTCGGTATGCAACACAGTGTACACGGTTCATGATTGCCCGTCATATTAAATTTCATCTGTTCGTACGGTGTGCAATTTCCCCCATTTGCGGAAGCTTTCAGCAGGAATTTTGAGCAAATGTTTTAAAGTTTTTTTACAGCTTTTTGTTTTGCTGTCGAAAATGTTGATTTTAAAGACTATGAGACAGAGTGGGCATTCTTGATGCAAATGGAAATCTAAGGCAAATATATTGCATCTCTTAGATGATTTGCAAAATGCCGCTGTTTATTTACACTTTTATGTGTGGAAGATACGACAATATTTTACGGAATGGAATACTAATTTTGTCAAAATTTTACTAGCATTCCTTTATACTTGAAATGATTTACTTGAATGTTTTCCAGGGGGAATAAAACATTTAGTCACCATGTATTCAAAAATATCAAAACATTACCCTAACATAAAGTACGATTCTCTTTGGTAAAATAATTATTTATATATTTTGAGTTCAGGAAGATATTTCTAGTTAGTCGAACACAAAATTGACATTTTCAATTGTATCTTCTGTCAGTTGTATTTGCATATTAAAAATAAGCTGACATAGTATTTCAATGGGCAAGAAATAAATAAAAACATACTTAAAACAAGGAGTATAAGTTGCGTACGCTCAGAACGGCCAGAGCTAATTCAAATCATCCCATTTCATCTAACAAAGAACAACATAAAGACTGTTATATTTAACAAGAACAACGACAGGTATTTTTATTCGTTCAACATTAGCAACTAAATTAGAGCAATATATTACATTTCCCACGGTCACATCAGTATGCCTAAGGCAATCGGGTGACTCTTAGGGCTTATTCCCAACGAAGAGAGTTCGAGGTAACTAGGTTTTAGAAACCAGATTTCCTCCGCGTCTCAGTAACAAAGTCTTAGCACCTTCGCCCAAACTGTCGCCCGGTGCCGCTGGTTGGCCTGGCTGGTCCCGCGGCGAGGCATGTGGCGTCGCGGCGCCGGCGACGAGCGGCGTCGGCCAGCGTCGGCGGCGTCGCCTCGGCTCCGACGCCGGCCTCAGAGGCAGCCGGCCGCGGCCGCCGCCTACACGACGACTCAATTGCCTCATTACCCAATCTCATCCGAACACGCCAGTGTTGTTTTCAATATCCTAACCACACGCTAGCGTAATTGACTTAGAGTCGCAATACCGTCACAAGACGGTGCGCGTGGGTCGTTCTCGGAGACGCGGACGCGTCGTCCAGCGTCCTACGTCCCGTCCCCCCTCCCCGGCCGCCCACGCCCTCGCCCGCGCCCCGGCCCGCCCTCGACCCGTCCTCTCGCGAGAGAGAGAGAGAGGACGGCCGGCGCGTCGACTGCGCATCGCTCGGCCGGCTCTCCTCTGCCAGCGACTGGCTAGAAAATTGGACTCATGGTTTCATATCCAATTTCTTTCGTCTGTCTGACTGTCTTTGAAGTACTATGCTCGTTATGAGATACGGTACATAAAGTGTGGTAGGAATTGGACTATAGAGAGTACATATCCAATTGGGCGGCGCGGGGCGCGGGCAGCGCGAAGCCCGGGGCCGACAGGCCGGCGCCCGGCGCTCGCGGTTAGCTGGGCCTCGACGCCAGCACCGTCACGGGCTTGAAGAGCGGCGCGCGGCGGCGGCGGCGGGGGCGGGTGCGCCGCGGCGGCGGGCTGCCGCGGCGGCCGCCGCCCCGGACCACCGCCAGCGAGCGCAGCGTCGAGTAGAAGTCGTGGTAGGGCCCGCGGCGGCGGCGGCGGCGGCGCCCGACGCGGCCGTGGCGGCGGCGTACAGCGCCGGGTGCGCCTGCAGGCCGCGCGCAGCGAGCCGTACTGGGCGGCGGCGGCGGCGGCGGACGCCGCGTCGGCCCGCGCCGCTGGGCGTGCCCAGCAGCCGCTCCACGGAGAAGCCGTGCGTGGCCACGGGCTTGGGCAGGCCCGGCGCCGGCTGCAGCAGGCCCGGGTACGGCGGGTACGCCGCCGTCGGGTAGCGGTGGTACAGCGCCGCCGGGTTGCAGTACAGCTGGCCGAGCGGCGACAGCCCCAGGGCCCCGACGGCGGGTAGGGCCCGCGGAGGCGGAGGCCGACGCGGCGGCGGCGGCCGCGGCGGCGGCTGCGGCGGGTCCCAACCCCCCGGGGTACAGCCCCGCGGCGGCGGCCCCCAGCACCACGGTGCGCTTGAAGGCGGCGAGCCGGCTCCGCGACGCGGCCGTGGACCGTCGCCGCAGCTTGCCCGTGGTGCCGCCGATGAACACGTCTTCGCTGGACGGGTCCAGCATCCAGTAATTGCCCTTACCCGGGTCGTCGTAATGGCGCGGCACTTTCACGAAGCACTTGTTGAGGCTGAGGTTGTGCCGGATGGAGTTCTGCCAGCCCTGCTTGTTCTCCCGGTAGTAAGGGAAGTTCTTCATGATGAACTCGTAGATGCCGTTGAGGGTGAGTCGCTTGTCGGGGCTTTGGCGGATGGCCATCATGATGAGGGCGTTGTAGGAGAAGGGCGGCTTCTCGTTCTTCTTCTTCTCCTCGGCGTTGCCGCCGGCCGCCTTGTCGCCCGCGGCGGCGGCGGCGGGCGGCGGCGGCGGCGCCTCGGCTGCTGCAGTCGAGCGGCGGGGGCGTGGCGCCGCCGGTCACGTCCAGGTCCGAGTCCGAGTCGGAGCTGAGGTCCGGCGTGAGCGCGGGCGCCGGCGACGGCGGGCGGCCCGCCGTCTCGGGCAGGATGGCGCTGATGCTGAACGACGACTTGAGCGGCGTGCGGGCCATGATCGGGAGCGGCAGCAGGCCTTCGATCTTCACCATGTTGTCATGGGGAGCGGGCAGGTGGGCTGCGGCGGCGGCGGAGGCGCGCGGCGGGGCTCGCTCCAACGCGGCGGCGCTCGCGACGACAACGGCCGTCTGCGCACACACAAGGCCGCCGTTAGGGCGAGGACGCAAGGGCCGGGGCGGGGGCACGGGGCGCGGGGGCGGGGGCGGGGGCGGGGGCTGGGCCGGTGAGGGATCGGGCACGCTCACAGATTATCCGATCCGCTCCTAGCCGACCCGCCTCCCAAGCGGAGACCGCGCGCCGCAGCGACGCAAACGTCACACCACACAAACGGCATACACGTCCACTCGCAGGATGGTAACGTGTCAAGTGGGCAGGCGAACGAGTCGGAGCACACTAGGCGAGTGGGCAGCGGGGCTCGCTCCCACCGCGCGAGGCGTGCGTGGCCAGCGGGCGGGCTGCGGCGAGCGCAAGCGACGCGGTGGCGGCGGTGGTGGCGGCCTGAGCACGGCGACGGCGCAGGGCGACTGGCGGCGGCCGCGGCGCGGGCCCGGGGGCTCGGGCGGCGGCGGCGGTGGCGGCCCCGCGCGGCGCGCGCGCCGGCCCGCCCCTGGCGCGCGTCGCCCAATCGCGCGCGGCCTCGCGCCGCGGGGGCCCGCCCGTCGCGCCCCCTCCGCCGCCCCCCGCGGCCGCGCCGCCGCCGCCCGCCGTCGCGCGCCGCGGGAAGGGGTAGCGTTGTGAAACACAAATAAGCCCGCAAACAAGCAGAAAGCGAGACAACAGCACAAGAGTCAAAGGGCCCGGAGTGGGGGTGCGGGGTGCGGAGAGGGGAGGGCGAGCGCACAATGAAAGAGACGCCCCCGCCGCCCCGCTGCCAGGTGGTCGCGCGGGAGGGATGGCGGGTGCCCCGTGCCTCGGGCCGCGGGTTCGTGGCCGCCTCTCTTCTCACCGCCCGCGCGTACCAGCAGGCGGGACGACGTGTGAACATAGACACCGCCCGAACTGAGGAGAATGGGCTTGCGGAGGGAGTGCCAATCATCCCAAAGGGTGGTGCTGTGAAATGTGGCTGAATGTATGTGTTGTTGTTTTGGTGTGTGCGTGTGTGTGTGTGTTTATGTGGAGTGTTAGGTTTAAACACTACGCTTCACGTGCCGTAATCATGCAAGAGAAATTCTCTTCCCGGGTATTGTTACTTTCTTGGCAGAGAATTATACTAAATATCGCTCCGATTAACCATTATCGCAGCGTTATTCGCCAGAATTAAAAACACAAAATTTAATTTCCTTAGAAAATGTGAGGAAACTCGGTAAAAATGAGAGGTTTGCGTATTCTTGAAATGTTTGTGTCTATTGCTGACACGCGATAATGCTTTATAATTTCATTGATCTCCGGAACCGGGGGCTGCAAAGGGTGACGGGGTTTATTCTGGGCGTGTGTCCCTTCGCACCCTGTTAATGACTCTCCAGCATGTAATAGCTCCCTGCGGTTTTCCTCAGTTCTCAGTTAGCCACTCTCTGCATGCTACCAGTTAAATTGCGGTACTGTGCGATTGTTCAATCTTGTTTCGTGTTATGTGGCATTTTCGTTTACTTGCTATTTGGTAAATATTTTCAGTCCTTTGACCAAAGAAACATATGTTCTTGGACAAGAATTCTGAACATCTTGTGGATACAATATTTGTAAAATTTTTAAGTGTATTTTAAATTGAATGGCCTGTCCCTTGTCAAACCTTACTTAGACAAACAAAATATAGTTTATCAAAATCTATCCATTTTAATTAAAACTATTTTTGGAATAATCCCATGGTTGTAAGTATTTTATTTAAGTATCTATTCCAAAATGCAGTATCATTACTGGCATTGAAATTAAAAGAAAAAAATTGAAACTATCGATATGCTGATCGATGTATGAAACTGGTTATACCGCGCACCACTTTTGGCTACATTTAGTAGTACGTTTCGCCGTCGACTATAGATTTCCATAATATTATTGAATTTTCTTTAAATCATAAATTAATAATCTTCAAGTGTTTCAGGTCCATGAGTTTAGTAGTGACCGCTTTAATCATTACTTTCCCTCACATGGCCAAGTCGTGAGAGGCAAGTTTCGGCAGTCTTATTCATTTCATGAAATGGAGTTCACACATGTTGTGAGGTTGTGCGCCGTCTTAAATTAGCATCGTGCATTGAAATTTATGCCGCACTCGGTATATGCGTTAGGTTACTTTTCAAAGAAGAATTGCCAATAAAATCTTCAAAATTGTATAAATAATGAGTTTGGATGTGACAATGCGTAAGTCTTTGACATTCATTTGCCCGTACCCTTTATTTCGATTTGTTTCAATGTTCTTGAGAATATCTGCACATTAAAATTTCAATAATAAATTTTCGTACACGATCTGCATGCTTCTTTCTTTGCTTTTCAGCATTTATTATAATTTTTAATATGTTCTCCCTTAGATTTTCTCTTTCTTATTTTCATTTCATGTTCATTTTTACGTTGAAAATGTGTGATGTAATGAGCTGTATCGTAGAACGTACGTTGCAAAATGAGAAAAATGCATTAGTTTATAAGGATCTGGGAGTGGCTTTAAATCAAGCATGAAGTGTTTGAATGTAATGTAATATAGAAATAAGGCTGGGCTAAAAATTGGGTTGGTAGATATTTAAATTGAAAAAATAACTGCTGTGTATACTGCTTACACTGGACTACTATTTGTCTATTCTCCAATGTAGTTAATAATTTAAAAAATACTCAGTTTTTTATTATGCATTTTACGTATTTTTAGAATATAATTAAAGAACCGGAATCATTCGTGATCAGATCAATAATAAAAAAATGTTTAAACGCACTTCAAGTTATTTTAAGTCCGAAGCTATAATTGAGACTATGTAAATTAGTATGTAGTAACAATTAACGTATGGTTGAAAACCATGTTACTGCACGAAATGAACACATAAGCAAAAGTTAATTATTTCCTGACACTTAAGTGAGTGGAAGTTACGTAGGCCTTTCTACACAAGCTATTACAGAGCGCATGCAGAAGTAAACCTTCTGTTCGAGACCCACAGGTTCAGTTTCTTCTTTAAGTAAAAATGGTAAAATCAATAGGCAATGATATTTAATAGCTATTACATTTCGTAACATTTTACGCACTTTTCCGTGATTGAAATTGAAGTGTAATTGAAAAGTTATTGTAAATACACCTTTCTTATTCAATCCGGTGCAGTTATCTTAGTTATTGCTGAAATATTGTTTTTCTCCTCGTACATACAAATACATCCTCTGCTGAGGAGAATGTGAAGGATATGTTTTGTATTTTTGCGTATTCACATTTTAATTGCATGTGTATTCAACAGTCCTACCTTTAGTACACACAAATCAAACCTGAAATTCTCAAAAGTGATATGCGTTAAACGTAGTAGTACATCCATTATTCATCATTCAAAAAATTGAAGGAAATTGAACTCGTTTCTACTAAAAGTGTATTAAAGAAATAACTGTTATCATATTTAACGCAACTACATATTCTTATCCCTGGAATATTACTATTGCTTATTTTCACGTACTGAATGGTAACATCGTAAACATTACAACACGCAATGAAATGTGTTTTAATGAAAATTTTCTACAAGTAGGATATTATTGATACAATGCGAAATACGTATTTTCTGGAATTCTAATAGAACTAGCAATGCCATTAGCAAAACCCTAATCCTGTGAAGTTAATAATGATGCCAGTTCTACTTGCGTAGTAATCTCTTGAAGCATTTAATTGATTCATATTTTCCCAACCTAAACCTAATGATACATTTTACATAGGTTTTTCCAACGCAAAGCTAATGACACGTTTTACATAGGTTTTTGAGAATTCATCTTCAATTTATTGGTGCTTGAAAAACGATGAGCTCATCACACGTTAACGCGCACCAGCACACCATCCCAGGAGCTTATTAGAGTAAGCGAAACGGATTAGCAAAACAGCGTTCCTCCTCCCCCTGAGACAGCGGGGCGTCGCACTCCACCCTTCGTCAAGCTCCCCCTGCCCTATGCGGCGGCGGTGGCGATGGCGGTGGTGGCGGCGGTGGCGATGTCGGTGTCGATGTCGGTGTCGATGTCGGTGTCGATGTCGGTGTCGATGTCGGTGGGGATGTCGGTGGCGATGTCGGTGGTGATGTCGGTGGAGATGTCGGTGGCGATGTCGGTGGCGATGTCGGTGGCTATGGCGGTGGCAATGTCGGCGGTTGTCGCAGTGGCGGCGGTGGCGGCGGTGGCGGTGATGGCGGTGGCGGCGGCGGCGGCGGAGCGGGGGCGGGGGCGTTGCTGTGGCGGCGGCTCTGGCCGTGGCGGCACATGTGCCCCAACGGGCTCTTGACGCGGAGGTCCAAAGAAAGGGCTGCAGGCGAAAGGGCAAAGCACGCAGCGGCGGCTGGCCGGAGCGAGGGACTAAGGGAAGAGAGGAATCGAAGGAGAGGTAGAGAGGGGTGCAATGCAGTAGCAGAAAGGAAGAGGAGATGCCCCCTTTGCTTTGCCAGCCACTTCGGCGCCGCTGCCGCCGCCGCCACCAGCGCCACCACACGAGATCTAGGGCCCGATTTCTAAAGAACAGCCGAATCTCACCACTTTCAAACTGAAGGGAAATGTAGATTGTTATTGCAGTAGAATCCCGCCCGAATAATCCGAACAAAATTCAGGATTGAGGAAAAAATAAGCAAAATAAATAAAATATAAATTTGTAGTGTATAGAAAAGATTTTTTACTCGCTGTAGAACTGAACTATTGTTTTGTAGCATTTTCCCCATTGTCAAGCCGCTTAACCACTTCCAGTTTTTCTTTTAATGAACAGGAACTGTTTTTGCTTGCTTCACATTGTACTACTGTACCGTGTAACACCTGATTTGTATTAACTTAATTTATGAACGAAAAAGGACGAACATAGCGTAAGTCCACTCAAATTCTTCCGAATACTGTGCCTAGAATTATCGTTAACAGCAGCGACAGAAAATATGCTTCAACTCTTCTAAACAGTGTAACAACCAATCGCTATCGCCTGCGATTTGTTATGTAGTACGTACTCTGTTGTTCGCAACGTATACTCCGTATACTCCGTTGTTCGCAACATAGCCACTTCATGTCGCTACGCTACGTTGCCGTTCTCTCACATTGCACGCTACAAGGCATTATGTCTGGTAATTCTGTACATGTATTTGTATATTTTCGGTACATTTTTGCGGATAATCCGAACATTTTTGAATCCGAACAGACCACACCCTATTTTATTTATTTTTCTCGATTTTGGATCGTTTGATGGACATGGCTAGTGACCCCCTCGTAGCTCTGTGAGACACAGACATGTCCTCTTAATTTCATATGGCCGCGGAGCCATCGCAATCGTTACAATGACGGTTGCGATCTCTAGTGGTTGTTCACAATAAATTAAAGGGTAATTACGAAGGTAAATTAACAAGAACATGCTCCTGATGGAATGCTACTTGTCACAATGAAAAATTTTGAAGAAGAAGCAGAAGAAGAACAAGCATGTGAAGATTTTGAGCAAATAGGAAAAATGCTATTATTTCAGGAAAACGAAAGTGAAATAATGTAAGGCAAACTTCTAACACTTCTTTCATACAAAGACGTTCGTATTTAGATTATTTTAATTGAAAATACGGGGACAAAACAACTTTGTCCAGTAGAATAGATTTTTTTTAAATGCTATTATTTCTCTAGGACACATACTTAAATATAAGCATTTATATGCATCAAATAACTGAAAAATGCATTTTCCCCCCTTGTGGTGATATTCCACCGGGCTCAAGGTGCTATTCAAATGCACGACTAGGCAGTCAGTGTAGACAACTCCCACCAATGCTACATAAGAAAGCTACATATGTTGTCTACAAGCAAGGCAAGGAATTTATTCTACCTTTTAATGTTGATAGAAGGTATTTTACAGATTTTCTTAAACTACCAAGGTAAAATCTGCCACCTGCTTTACTGTAGACGAGAAACTTAAATTCTGGACAGACGAAATCCATTTTGCATCCGACTTACTAGAGATCTTCTTTTAATTAAGAAAAATCAGTTCACAGAGTATATTTTCCACAATTTTAATAATTTGTAATATTCTTTTAGTACAAATGCTTAGTTTATCTGTCAGGAAATGTACGCACAAACCAAGGATTGAATTTGCCCCTGTGAATATATGTTTTAGTAAAATATTTATGTTTGTATTAATTTATAATGTATTTCTTCGTAAAATAATGTAAAGTTTTTTACCTTTCACTTTATTGATTTTACTATATAATTTGTAAACTGTTGCAGTAAATTTTTTAACATATATACCTTTTTCATGTCTAGTTTCATAATTCGACAAAGAATTCGAATTTACTTCCGCGTACATTGCCATAAGCATATTCGCATTCATTGTCAAGCTAATTCTTACAACTTTTCCAACAATCCTTCCATATTTGCTGCAAGCAGTGCGTCCCATTCCGGTTCATTTGCCTAAGTCCATGTTCACGATTGCGTAATCAATTGCAACAAATGCTGACCCGGAGGAATGGATCTCAGCCTCCAAAAGCCTATTTAAAAATCGATTTTATTTTGTAAGATGCAAAGAAACATACTTGAGAAAGTGAATACGATCGTGTAGTAAAAGTTGGATTACATACTGTCTGCTATTGACAATCAACTTTCTAAGTGAATAATATTGAATATTCAGTAGAAATAAATTTGTACATGCTCTCCAACAAATTGTAATTTCAATTGCTATTTTCCTCTGTTCCATTTGTTTATTTATTTATAGTAACACATTTCTACTCGCGAAATATGTAAAAAATATGCAATAGAAGCAGGAAATGCACCTACAAACGTAGTTTTTATACGGTGATGGTTATGCACAAGAAACGATGCTTTAAGATTCCCTGTGTGAGACGGTAACAAAGAATCTGAATGCACTGGCTGATGGGGAAGACGAAGGAAAGCGTCAGATATGCAAATACGAAAGAATGTCGTGCAAACAATAACGCGACAGCATTCTTTATTCCTTCTCTTAACTGCATACGCATGTACATAGAAGATCACTGTCGGACTACATTATCACAAACGTCAATGAATCAAATATTGAGAGTGCTTCCTTATAACGACTTTGCATGATGAAATAAAGTAGATAAACAGTTGCAGACATGTCATGCAGCACGCAATTCATAATATGCACAAAGGGAATGCTACAGGTGGAGGCAAGACCCGGAATGTGAATAGTCACTGTGACCTGTTCTTTCGAATTCTTTATTCCCCGCTCCTTTAGTTGCCACTTACTGTGCTCTGGGAACTGTGAATATAGGGATACACTCGCGGGATAGAAAATTGTTGCCTCTGTATTGCCACTGATGGTGAGTTCACATGATTTTTCGAAATTGTCCGTTTAATAAAAGAAAGGACGAAATAATGTGAAGGGCATGAAAGCTAAGCTGATTTGAATACAGAGAAAGAGGACGTTCGAAATAGGTCTCTTGACCTGATATTTACAATCGTTTAACGTTTCTGAATGTAAACGAATCTTGCATTGAAATGTTACGTCACCCATCGGCAAACAATATGTATTTCAAAGTTATCCCTCAACTATTTATATTCGTTATTAATGTTAATTGTAGGTTGCAAAATGGACATGATTAATAGTTGGCAGCGTACCATTTATTGGCAAATGTATCAATGTTTGCTCAGTTTGCAAAGTAGATATGTTAGACTCGTTTTGCAAATAGCACTAAACCTGGATATTTCTCTTATCCTAACCAAAGAAAAAATTAATGATGAAGAATCTATGTATTCTTCTTCTTGTTGCCGGTTTCTTATCCGCTACTTCGGTCTTCCAGCGCCTAATATTCTTTTCCAGTCTTCTCTGTTCTTCCAGGAATCAGGAGGTAATTTCCACTTCTCATTATCTTCTGATCTGGTCGTTCCACCCTGGTTTGGTCTTCCTCTTTTCTCCTTTCACTTGGTTGCCATTCAAATAACTTTTGGAGAGTCTTTTTCATCCTTCGCTGTAAATAGATTTTTAATTGCTTAATATTTCCATGCGCATATGGTAGATGACGTTGCCTCTAGTATCATATGAAAAATTTAAGGGTAATTTCCAACACCTGAATGGATTCGAATTTTCAATTTCTGCCTCACGAATACTGAGATATATTATAAAGGTTGTCTTGGTTAAGTCGTCAATGAAGATGTCGTATTTGTTGGTCAGTGCTCATTAATGTTCTTATACCAAATATTTATTGGCGATCAAGTTTCCTCAATCTCATTGGTTCAATCTTGTCCACGCACCAATGTTGTCCATTGTCGTACCATGAACTATATACCAGTTATTAACTTAATGTTATGAGACATGATGGATAGAAGCCCAAAGTTTATTGCTGATTTATCCTTGAAAGTAGATTTTATTACATCGGAGCCTTTTTTTTATTTTTTTTTAATTCAAACTTTGAAAACATGCCCAGAATTCACTTCTCCCCATAACACGTCGTACACAGTTTTTAACTCTTTTTGACGTAAAATAAATAAATAAAGTAAATAAATGTTCTTAAAACTTAAATTTAAACTTAAATCTTACAGTAGAATAATGCAATCGTGCTTTAATTAGCTCTGAATATATTTTTTGGTTTATAAACTCTCTACACATTTTGGGCACGTTTACCTAGGAATACGTAATATATTTCACGATCTAAATGTGAGAGCCACCACTACTGTAGATCTTTTAGACTGACGACCGCAAAGGTATCAAGAGATATTTGACGCAATTTTGAATTATACATATGTTAATTGGTTAACATGCTTCAAAGCACTTGAGAGCATACCTGTGTGATGAAAGTGAACAGAAGCTGCGTATAATCTATTTTGAGGCATAAACTACAAGTAAACTTCCAGTGTGAGCCCTAGTGGACCCACTCAGGTCCGCCCATTCAGGACCATTATGGCCTAGACCATTGGCAGTCTGTCACTGGTTTTGGTAAGTTAGCAGAAAAATAAATAACTTTTATTTTTGTTGATATTACTCTCTGCCAAACAGACAGGGAGACTAAACAAATGAAATAAAAAAGAATTAAATATACACATTAATATTCTTGTATAAAATTTATTCCATAAAATATCAAAACATTATATAATAAAAAATATTAAATGAACGTAAGTGCGATGTGGAGCAAAATAGCATCTTATTACACATAACTATATAGAGAAACTTTCTACGAGAAGAAGGTATTATCTGACGAGTGAGTGAGGTATGATTCTCGATTACATAAAAAAACTTTACGTCGTGTATAATTTTAGATTAATTTTATTTCAATTATTTTTATAAAAATAAAAAATAATGTAGTCACTTCAGGAGAGCGTGTGACACTACCCTGAGTTTTGAGAAGTCTAAATACAAAAAAAAATGCGAAAAGGAATAAAAAAAACATATTTTATCTAATAAATAAAGTCAACAAAGAACTCTTAACACAATGTTGCCACTTGATTTCTCAATAAATTGAGAGAGTGCCTTGTGCCATTACTGTTTCTGAGCGTATGCGAGGTGAGGCGAGGTTACAGTCCTACCATTCCTGACAGGTAATTACTACGCTTGGTTACTTTTGCCACTGGAAGAAAACTTGTACGGGCGATGATGAGGGGCGACTGATGAAAGATGAACTGTTATGAATGGGGTGCTGAGGACCCGAGAAGCCAATTACGTCACAGCTCTCCTGCGAAAACACTGAATTGATTGGCCCTCGAATGCGCAGACTTCAGCTCCGCGTTCTTGACCCTTACTTTAAGTCTCGATCTTCACCACTGAGGATAGCTGGCAATAACTGTTGCAATTACGAGTAGCCTGAAGCAATAAAAATGCTGGTGAACCAAACCTCACAAAATGGTTTACCAAAACGTAGCACGCACACTGCTCAATACACATACAGTAATCTCCTATAACGCTGCATTAAATTAAATATTTTAACAAAAACAATAATCGTCAATGCTGCAATGACGTAGTGTAGCATATTTATACGCGGTACAACTGTTCTTAATATAAAAAAATGCCGTTCCATTACACAACATATGAATAGCAAATATTTAATGGCGGTCTCTTCTTTGTAGCTATGCTATCGCGTGACGTCAGTTGTGCAGTGACCCACTAAATTTAAGAATTTAGTCGATATGCACAAAATGATATTAGGCGTATTTACAAATTCAAATATTTTTATTTTCAGCCAAAATCAAAACTTTCATTATTCTTGATTTTTGGGGAGTTCCCTGCTTTCTAACGAAACATCGAACCTCCCACATTATCGAAAGCTGCAATTCTTCCTTTCAATTTCTGCTCCTATCGGAAATTACTGATATACACACCAATTGTGACTGCCATTGTTGACTAGGCAGTATACGCCACTGGTGCACTACCTCATTAGTAGGGCGCAGGTGTTTGAAGCCTACGATATTGAAATAAGATGTGGAATACGTTCAAAATAGCTGCAAGATCACACACCCTGTTGTTTTCTCTTTTGGGTTCTTTCCTTAAATGGTCAAACGATGGGTCCGTGGAATAGATGTCCGTGAGAATAGATAAAAGCCTTACAGTCGAAACTCGAACAGCCCACACTGCAAAGTGCTAACACGTCTTTCAAAGACCAGAAATATGTTCACGCTGCATTATACTAATTATTACAAACATTTTTCAAGTAATTGATGTATGTCTGGGAGCCGAATGGAAAGCAATCATTGTTTTAAATTTAGATAAAATATGACAAAAATGAACATAAAATTTAAAAATTGCAGAATGAGACGAAATACCAAAATAGTGAAAATATGAATTCATTTGAACTAAAAACCGATCAAATTACAAACAAAATAAGCTAAACCACGTAAATTTCAAGTTTTGCAAACTAACAAAAGAGAAAAATATAAATATCTTGGCCCTACTCATTAGTCATTAGGTGTACGTTTCACGGGTCGTTCGACCTCATCTTCGCCGGCCGTCACGCATTTTCGGAGGCCTTTGAGACAGAGTTTTCGCTGCACCTGAAGGCAGTCAGTCGTGAGAAACAACGCGGGAGCGGGCTTTGGGACATTCCGTGGGCGGCGGAGGCGGTGAGGCCTGGTTGGGGAAAAGGAGGCGGGGTACACTCCAAGGGTGGCAGAGAGGGTGGGAAAGTGACAGAGACAGTGTACAGCGAGGGGTGTAGCAGAAGCAGAAGCAAACACAGCAGGGATGGCTACTGCAGTGGTGGTGACGAAAGAGAAAGCTAACGGAAGGAAACCTCCCACGCCTCCAATGCTTCTCACCACGCCGCCCACGCCACTCACGATTATCAGGTGGTTTATGCTGCCCATGCCGCTCCAGCTACCACCCACGCACGACTTCCATGCCACTCACCCACCCAACAGTCCACGCCACCTCCCACGCCATTCGCACCGTCCCTGGTGCTGTCTCTACCCACGCCGCCCACAACCCATCCCCAAATCCCGCGTCCCATGCCATTCACCCCGTCCCAACACTTGGTCCCCCACGCAACCAACTCCACCAATGCCACCCGCCGCGCATGCCACCCAACCACCCCCCACCCAGTCTCAACAGTCCACGCACCCCAGCGCCCTCGCACCGCCCCGCTGCCCACGTTGCAACCGGAAACTGCCCCGACCATCCACCTACCCCAGCCCCCTCAGTGTGTAATTGATGTCGCTGCAGTGCCCCTGACCGGAAGATCCTGGGTTCGACTCCCGACAGTGGCTACATTTTCGACACTAGCTTATCAGCTAGGTCGAATTCAGTCTCTGTCTGGAGGAGAATTCTAGCGGCCGGCTGCTCTGATCGGTAGTTTCTCCGATCAACACCACGCGAATGCCGGAGCACTACCCTACCAATCGGGCCACCGACCGCGCGCGATCTTTCCTACCTCTTCCTTGACCTATCCGTACCCCTTACACACACACACACACACACTCACACTAACATACACTACACTACCACACATGCCAGGAGACCGGTCGGGAGCTTAGAGCTTGTCCTGCAGTGGCGGTGCCCCGTTGGTGGGAGACACCTGGTTAAGGGAAACCTCGGTAACCGATGGCAGGTGGGCGCTGGATCTCGCCGTACAGATGGGGCAGATCACCGCCAGCCCTGGATGAAAAAATCATGCAGTGAACGTATGTGAATAAATTATCTTACTAGTTGACGTGCCCGGAATCACTAACAACCAACCAACCAATCCACGTTGCACACGCCCCTACGCAACCAACTCCATGTATATCGACCACGTCACCGGTATCACTCACTCCATCCCCACTGAATACGTTGCACCCTTACCTCACCCACGCTATCCCCGCTAACCTCGTCATCACCACCGCGCACGTAGCCCCTCGTGGTCTACATCTCTCACGTCTTTATCTCTGCCCCCCCCCCCCCCCCCCTCCACCACCGCCACAACTACCACTACAGTCACCACCATCACCCCCCGATCGCCGTCAGCAACCACAACCGCCTTCTCATCGCCTCCTCCGCCGTCCCTGCATTGCACCTTCTTCCTCGACCACCATCGCCGGGCCCCGGCCCGCGTGCGCCACCCCGCCGCTCCGGGCAGTCAGGTGTCATAAATACGTCGAACGCCGGGAACAATTATCGCCGGGGCTGAATGGGGCGAGTGACGCGCTCTCTGTCGGCCAGCGGCGGAAGGGGCCTCCCGCGCGGCGGGCGGCGGGCGGCGGGCGGCGGGCGGCGGGCGGCGGGCGGCGGGTGGCGGGCGGCGGGGCGGAGGCCCAGACGACGGAGGCGGCCCATTCTTCCCCTCGTAATGTCTCCTTTGAGAGGCGCAGGCTCTCTTGGGGATTATTGATAGGGCAGTGGCCATGATGAGAGGCTGCGGTGACTGCAGTGGGAGTACAAACGTCACACTTGCACGCGGCTCCGGCTCCGGGCAGAGTCGGGAGGCAGCGCGGAGACGAATGTTGCCCCTCTGTCGGCACACCCGGCGCGGGCGCTGCAGGCAGGCCGACGCTGTCACGCTCGCCCGCCTCGTCCATCTTCGCGGGGGGAAAAAGTTGGGAGGAGTGGCCTTGAGATGGGTTTGGAGACTAGGATGCGATGGTCTACACGGGGTGGAGCGTTGCGTCAACAGTGATTCATTGTGAGTGGAGGGTTCATTCGGAGGAGAGGATCTGTGTTGTAGTGTTTCAAATGACGGTGGTGATGATGTACTACAAACATTTCCGCGTGTAAGGGCAAACAGGGTGTCAATTAGCTCAAGGGCCAATGTGAAATATATGTAACAAAACTGAATAGTTGTATTGTTTTATGTTTCTTTCTCTACAACCATAGATCCCTGTCGGAAGTTTGACTATCAAGTATAGCAATGGGCATTAGTAAAAAAATAACGAAATATTGATATACTGAATCATATCATTTGTAGATATGGTAGATTTTAGCATTTAGTAAAATTATGAAATGCAACCAAACGCTAAAAAAATAGTCATTATGTTTGCTGGTCGGTACAGTATATTTCTGAAGGTTTTCAATCTACGATAAAATGAAAAATCGTTCGCAAAATGCAAAATCACGTATAACGTGTGAAATGATCGTGAAACTGCGAAATAATTGCATTTTGTTGTTTCCTTCGTGTTCATCGACAACACATCCAATGTTTGAAAACATTTAATTTGAGTGACCGTGTTTATTAATTTATAATTGTTACTAACTGAATAAACAAAGTAAAAATAGTAAGTACAATTAAAATAACTAGCCCTGAAAGCCTGGGCGCTCAGGATTTTCTCAAGGGGTCTCAGCTTCCTCAGTTCGCTGAAAGGAGAATGTCGCGGGAACGCGGCCTTCCTCTTCGGAAGGCCGTACGTTTACGGCGCACGCGTTATTTCTGACACTTTTTACGCTCGTTTCATATTTGTTGAAGTTCACAAGTGGTGAAATATTAAATTAGTTTCCCTTATTTCTCGATTATAATGGAAAAATCTAAAAGCCATCAAATATTTTTTTATCTCAAAGATTCCTCACTTAATAGTAAATTCCCAATAAACACTACAAAATGCTACATCTTAATTTTTATAATGCTAAAAAATTATATTGACTTGTTTTCAAAATGCAGTTAAAAAAATAAAGTTCTAAATTCTACCATCACTACTTATTAAAATGCGTACATTAGTAATAAGTATTGTAAAATCCTAAAAAAAAAAATTTTAAGGTTTAAAAAAGGAAAATTTAAAATTAATTTTTTTGGAAAAAATTTAGAATAGCGATGGAAATCACAATCTCATTCGTATAATGGTCATTTTGAAGACACATTTTCGCGTAATTTCGAATAGTACGTCAGACATAATTGATTTACGTGATACTACAAAATGAGTTAGAACTTCGTTGCAATTATTGTTTTTGTCTTAAATATTGTAATTCTGAACAGCACTTGGAAATATAATTTTGAAGATCCCTTTTTAAGCACGATTATTTTCACCACAAATTGAAATCGTTTGCTCACTTCTCTCCGCTCCTTTCCCGAAGGAAAAAAATTGTGTTCGGTGTACATATATTCAATATCGGTGTCAGCACTTATGAATGAATTGTATCTGATTATCGATAATAACAATGTAACTGCAGTATCAATACTGAGGAAATAGATTATAGACGTATAATGAATGGATTGTCGTAAAAGATTACAGTTTTAGCGTGCCAACTCTCGACTCATCCTGAATCGCATGCAAGTGCCCCCGCAAGTTACCTGGCCCAGAGACATGTGCAACCCATCTGGATGAGTAATTTCAAATTAATAAAAGCTTAGTAATCATACAGACTATCGACACTTTACGTTTAATACCGTCGTGTCGATAGTCTCCTCTACTCTGTATCAATTACAGTATGAAATGAAGTATCCCCCGTCCCTGGTCATGAAATGCACCGTCGATCGAAGCCGTTGGCTGCGCGTTGTCTGGGAAGCTCCGTCGTCGACCTGGACGTCCACGGCTGCATTCCAGCATTTAGAGCTCTGCACCACAGCTTCCCCGGTCTACCGGACTGTCAGCGCTCCGAATTCCTCCCCCGCCCCATGCGCGCACTTCCGCTGGAGCACAAGCTACGTCCGCTCGCCCCCACCGCCAGTGGTGCCCCGCCCCCGCCCCTGCCCCCGCCGCCGCGTCGGGACTCGCTCCCCAACGCTTTCAGCATGGTCTTCGTGGGCCTGGCCGCTGTTTTGGTTGAAGCGTCATTCGTGATCAACTCATTCATGTTAACACGAAAATATTTGTTTGTTTACATCGCCGAACTAATTTATTTTTATTTAATGCTCGAAACGCTATTTACGTATTTAAAGTCAAAAAACAAAAATTGTTTGGGGAAGGCAGAAATGGTACTTTTAGTGCAGGGAGAAGAGTCCAAGTAAACATTTGTTGAATAGAGGAAGAGAATCAGAATAAAAAATCCGATCGAGATGATAATCACACAAATTTCTAATTGGATAACATAACGAAGAACAGTTTTCTTGGCTCTTGAACTAGTGAGTTTACTTCATGCATTTAACGTCATTTAGAAAGGATTAGAGGATTAGTAAAAGTCTATAATGGTGGCTGGTAAATATTTTCAATAGACTGTTGTTGCTGACCTCGGAATTATATGGTTACGACGTCACATCTGAAAACAGGCAATAAATTAATTGGTTTCCAATCAACGTCGTAGACCACATTGCTGTAAATGATTTACTTTCGGCACCCTATAGGCTTCAGTCACCAAAAATATTTTATTCCCAGATTCGCTATCAGGGAATATCTTAAGATCGCCACTATACATGTTTGCCTATTACGTCAGTATTCCACTGCCTCAGCGAGCCTGAGATATTAATCGGGTTATAATTACCACCAGGTAATTAAATTATAGCGGGTAATAACTGAATAGTTGTAAATGGTTCAATTGGTTAACTGATTTACACATACATGTTTCTCATTTACATTACGTTTACAATTAAATGTGAATGACACCCTAGTTTTGCCTGCACAACCATACACGTCCACGCACAAGTCCGTAAACGTTTCAATACTGTTTTAATCACTTGGAAATCTCCAAATTGCATATTCCTCTTCCTCCTGTCTAAACATCATAAAATACACCACCATCACTAATGTCTCCATAGATACAATCGCAATGCACTTAGATTAATAAAAGCAGGTAATAACGATATTAGATTCTAATTTCTTCGACGCCTTAAAAAATAAATGTAGTACGTACTACAAGTTTCTTGGTGTACTTACGTACTGATCTCAATATCTTCACAACATATTTTGCTTCTTACAACTTCCTTCAAAAAATTTGAAAATAGTGTCACAATTTTATTTTCCCCCGAAAACCGAAACGACTCCATCCAACATAGTAACTTAACATGACACTTTTGTGCTCGTAATTGCTCATTGCGGATTTGTGTAATACTGCCACAAATACTAGTATTGTTTATAAGAACTAAAATGTTCTCAGGTATTGTACACAAATGCGATGATTCACAATGTCTGTCTTTGTAGGTTTCCGTGCGTTTAATTTGTATGTCTATTTTGTAGGTCTCTGTGCGTTTACATATACCGAATTAACGTATACGTATACGTAGGCGTCCTTGAATATTTGATTAGATTAAACCCCGTAAAACTTTCTGTATGTGAAATTAAACAGCGGATCAGGTTAACATAAATATTCATATTTATTGTGGAACAGTAATATGGAGGAGGGTCAAAAGTGTACAATATTTACAAATAATTGTTGAACATGTCAATTGAATATCTTAAGAAGTAATAGGAAAGTGTAGAAAAAGTTCGAAAAACAAAACTGCAAAGACACAGATATTCAAAGAAAATTAGTAAAAAAAACTCCAGAAATATCGTTTGTTCGCTGCAATAGTGGCACAAGTCAAAAACTCAGGGGTTGAGATAAATGAGTTTGAAGTTTTCACCTTGGATTCAAATGCATCATTTTGCATTCCCACTTCTCCCATTTATTAATAAAATACTGTAGTATAAGATATGCTGCTATTGCTACTTGAATTTTCAATTCTGAAGAGCGCATTGTCTGAAAATTCGTATGTTTTGGATTGTGGCACTATTGCAACCCGCGAGCGGTATATTAATACGGTACACAATATTTAATTGGAAAAAATTCTAAGGCAAAATGTCTGTTTAAAATTATAAATGACTGTCAGAACCCGGCACACGTTATCCTGCCCTCTCTCTCCATTTCTTTTCTATCTCCCTCTTTCCTTTCACTCTCATTTTCCTACTCACTTTCCCCCCTCTTCTTCCTTTCCTTCTCTCTGTATTTCCCTCTCATTTTTTCATCTTCCCTTCTCTCTCTCTTTCATTTTCCCACTTTCCCCTCACTCCCTTCATTTTCCCCTTAACTTTCCCCCTCTTTCCGCTCTCTTTTCTCTCCTCTCATTTTTCCTCTCTTTTCTTATCTCTTTTCTCCTCTCTCTTTTCTCCTCAGCATTTTCTTCTCTCCCTTTTCCTCTTTTAATAATTTGTTAATATATTGAAGATCTTCCACAGTCTTCAGTCTCCTTCACTCATTCACTTTTCATATTATGATATTTTAAAGAAAATTTCTGTTCGATTTTTTAAAAATTTTCTTTTATACAGATCTTGTCCTGACAATAACCAACATACACACACACCATAAACAACAAAAAAAGAAATATCTAATTTGTAGTTGTTCGAAAGTTATGCACTTACGTACATTTCGGCGATTCATTTTTAATTATGTAGATTTTATATGAAGCAGAAACGTTTATCTCTTCATGAATAAGCTTTAATCCGTTTATTTAATTAGTTATCTCTTACTGGAATCCTTTTCGTAAATCCGATGCACTTTGTGGATGTTCTCACCCTCGAGGACCGGCCGTCCACGCGACTGGTGGAACAGCCTGTGGCGTTCCCGTCATTCACCCGTCGCCTGCGTCTCCTCTCCGCCCCCGCTCCGCCCCGCACCGCCCGCGCGCCGACTCTCGCACCGCATTCCGCGCGGAGACCTCGCGCCAACGAACAATGGGGCTCTGGGCCGGCGGCCGGCGCGGCGGGGACACCGCCACTGAGCTGTGTGGGAGCCAGGCGGGAAAGCAACTGGGCGCGAATGGTGCATTGCAGGGATAGAACGGGGCGGGGATGTGAAGGGGACGGGGTTATTAGGGAATACATTATCCGGGAGGGGATGTATAGAGGCGGAAATGGGGGGGGGGGGGGGGGGGGGCGTGCCGGAGCGGGGAAGTATCTGGTGATGCAGGGGCGGGGAGTTATGGAGAGGATATGGACGGGGTGGGCAGTATTGGGGCAGGAATGTATCGGGGCGAGGATGTGGATGTCAGGACAGAGCTGTAGGAGCGGGGATATACCAGGACCGGGGGTGTATAGGAGCGGAGAGTGGGCGGGGGGAGGGGGGGGGGTGTTGGGGGGATATATCGGGGTAGGGATATACGGGGGCAGGGATATATCGGGTCAGGGATGTGTCAGAGAGGGTCTGTTTCTGGGTGGGGATGCAGCGATGTGTGATGGAGTGGAGCGAGGACGAAGCGGGACGGGACGGAGCGTAGATAGGATAGGATTAAGCGCGGGGAGATGGCGCAGTACGGGGAAGGAAGAGATAGAGCGGGAATGAAGGAATCGGGCAGAATCGGGGGGAAGGGCCACCACCGATTATAGAATTTTCCAAGGATGAGCAAAGTGACAGTTCGCGAAAACAAGTGAACATCACATGTATTTCAGAGACGTATCCCTCCGCCGCGACTGCTGTTCAGTCATGCCCCTTCGTAAAGTGCTAATGACTCCTGTGAAATCATCTTTAGTTGTTTAGAAGTCTTTAGAAGCTGAATTCTGAATACAGAAGGAAATGAGGGTTTTTTTGGCAAGAATTAGTAAGAGAATATTTGCAAGGGAAAATCAACTTAAAGGGCTCTTATCCCTAATCGTGCCCTTCGTGAAGGAATCGACTTCCTACTACAACATATATATAACGATAATTTGAATATTTCCCACTGAACCCTCAAAGACGTGCACAGGTAGTGAAGTTATATTTATGTTTAGAAGCAAATCAAGGAGACATCTCACAATTTGCTCAAAGGAGCAGGGAAATGACGAAAAGCCTGACCGAGTTGAGGGTCATTAACCCAGAAGCTGAGGTACAATACTGGTTACAGGTTGTTGAGAATTATATGATACAAAATAATATTTCATTAAATATCATTGTTAAAATTAATATTATTTCCCTTTTTGATGTTCGGTATAGTCTCCAATTGTATAAAAATTGTTACTTGAGACTAAACTTGTATATCGATTTCAATATTATAATGTCATCTGGCAGTCTTGTAAAAGAATATGCATGAATTGTACGTGAAATATTTTCTAGTGAGCTGTTGACACTGACATTTGATGAATATGATTACTACGTCCAGTGGTAATAGTGATAACTATGGACATCGACGTTTTCTGAAAATATATTCGCACTCTTCAGTAAGTTTTTTAAACTCGTTTTATGGTGCTCCGATATCGAAAAAGTGGATGAATCTGCATCCCAAGTGTTGTAAATTACTTTCCCTAACAGGTTGTGTAGTCAGCGTTTTGTGGGTCCTTGACCCTGAAATAGTGGTCAATAGCAAGACGTCTGGCTCCCAATTTTTGATTAAACGTTTTCCTCGGATGGAGCAAAGGAAGGTTAAAAAATGCCGTGCATATCATTTTCGTCGAACTCAACATTTTTCGAAAATAGCAAAAGTTTAATTTATTTCCACCTCTTCCTACAGCTACGGTACTGAAGATAGAGATGTTTCCCCTGAATGAAAGATTAAAAAAAAAAAAAACCTTTAAATAAGTTCATGTCCAATTTTTCGAAAATATGAGAAGTTTTCGCGTAATTTTGTAGGAAATATGCGTAATTCCAAGATATTTTTTTCAAAAGCACGACTTTAATTATTTATCGAATAAAACAAAGTACGGTTATAAAAATGACGAAGGCCCTATTTGCGGTTATCTCCCAGTATTTGCGAAAACTGCAACAAAATATCATTGCAAATTCACAATATGAATAATACAGGTTTTTCCTTAAAGGAATCTGATTTAAACGAGTGGTTCTACATTAGCTCATATATTCTGGTATTATTTCTAAATTTTGCAATTTTCCAAAATTCAGAGAGTTAAATGAAAATGAGACGTCCGTTCTTAAGCGTCCTTGGCTGCATCCGAGGAAAAAAATTAAACGAAAAAATAGAAGAAGTTTTTAAAAAATATATAAATTTCGTAGTAAACTATAGTAGAAATTACACGAAAACTCTTCTTTTTTCAAAAAATTAAAAATCTAATATTTTAGAATAGACTTTATTAAAAAAACACTAGCATCAAAATTGTATTTTTGGTTGGCTGGTTGGTTGGTGATTCCGAGCTCGTCAACAGCTTAGGTCATTAGTCCCGTGAGTATAGTGCATGTTTTTTTCCTCGGGAGATGGCGGTTATCATTCCCCACTGGATGGCCCCCACTGGATTCCCCGTAACCAGGACTCTCCCACCAGCGGGGCATCGCCCCAGTCGGGACAATCTCTAAGCTCCCGACCGGTATCCCGGCATGTGTGGTAGCGTGGTGCATGTTAGTGTAAGTGTGTGTGTGCGTACGGAGATAGGATAGGACAAGGAAGAGGAAGGAAAGATCGCGCCCGGTCCCTGGCCCGTTTGTTAGGGTACTGCTCCGGTATTCGCCTGGTGTTGATGGGAGAAACCAAGGAATATTACTGATCAGAGCAGCCGGCCGCTAGAATTCTCCTCCAAACAGCGACTGAATTCGACCTAGCTGAAAAGCTAGTGTCGAAAATCCTGCCGCTGTCAGGAATCGAACTTATGACCTCCTGGTCAGAGGCGCTGCAGCGACATCAGTTGATGGACTGAGCTACCGCTCCCGGTTTGTATTTTTGCAATGTCAATTTTTTTAAATTTCGAAAATACAGATTTCGTCAAAAATGGGACCATCACCGTTTTTTATTGTATTTTAATAGCCTATATATTACAAAATCCGAAAGAAAAATATAGATTCTTTTTGAGACAATAATTGTTTAATAATTTCTTTTATTTCACGCAAAATTGCGAGTAAAATGCTCATATTTTCGAAAATTTGCATATGACCTTATTTATAGATCAGTCTTTGAACATCAGATTTCTTAAAGGAACAAGTCCCTATCTTCAGTATTGTAGCTGTAGGAAAACGCCGAAAAAAATTGTACTTTTGCGATTTTCGAAAAATCAGGGACTTCAACGAAAATGAAATCTCAGCAATTTTTGAAACAATATTTTGCGCAAGCCGATGACAAAATATTGCTTTGTGCCCAAACGTTCTGGATCCATTTATAAGTCTGGTATTGCCTATGGTTTTATTAAATTAAGAATATGATTGACGTTTAAACGAAACCGACGAAACGCATTCCTGAAAATTAATGAACTTGATCATTAAGTACTGCTATTTGAGTCTATTAGGATTAGTGATGCTTGTTTTCGTCAGAAGAAACAAATGTCTATGAGGAAAGCCACAGAGAAGTTTTCTTTGTGGTTTTCCTCGTTCTCTTTTAGCAAATAGTTAGCAAAAGACCATTAAAGACAAAAGAAAGCCCACAAAGCTTCGTTCTTGACCAGTCATGCAAGTGACCCCTCGAGGGGTGAAACGTCTTCAATGACCAGACTAAAACGATGAGGATGCGTAATAGGGGTTGCTAGCTCGGTTCACACACATTGCGATAAGAATTATAGATCTTTGTTCGATTATGAAAAAGCAATTGCGCAAGTAAATAAATAACTATGTAAATGACATTAACAATTTACTTGTTCCGTAAATCAAATACACTTTTACTGTTTTTACTATAAGCAAAGTATACTAAACTGCGTATTACGTTGAAAACGCGCACTCACAGTGTGAACAACAGCTCATTTCTCCAACGGTATTTACTCCCGATTCTAATATTCATGTCCACAACCATTCGATTAACATATTAAATTATTTGTGTCATGCAATTTCTCATGTTTTCCAAATGTTAGAGATGTTTTGAATCCTATTAAGAGATTGTTCTTTCCATACACATTATACAGCTACCCATGAAATCGCAATTGCGCTGCGAATATTCGGTACGGACTTTTCTTTTTGTATCGTTTTGCCACAGGACGCCGTTGATTTATGATGTATTGAAGGCGTAAGTCAGCTTTGTTATGATAAATAAGCCATCGATATCTTGTCCTTTCACGTGCATCAAAATCTCATTGTAGAACTTGATTAATGTGCTTGTCGATACGCTAGCTTACCTTTGACATCACACATTGCCACATGTGCCATTCACTCAATGAATGTTGTGCCACGTACAGACAGCACAGACCTAAAAAACTAATGGTTCATACAATTAAGATTAAGTCATTAATCGATTTCAAGGAAATACTCTAATTCTATACATCAGTTTTGATACTCTTTTCTTTCGTACCATTGACATTAAACAGGGCGGAAAACGAAACACAAGAAATGATCGATGAACTTCATGTATAAGTATAAAAATACGATTAACGACAAAAATATTTCAAAATAAAATATAACGGAAGTAGTAGTCTCTATAAAAAAAACTTTTTAGAAAGTTCGTTTATTTTTATTTTTATTGTGCTTTTTAAAATGTGTTTAGAATGTGATACTTCAATTTGTATGACGTTTTCATATTTTAAAGAGCACACTTAATAATTAAAATTTTATCGATTTCTTCAGTCTGTACTCGGAGCTCCAAAACATCAAAATTAAAATTTTCAACTAGTCTTGGCAAATATTGTATTTTACTGAGCGAAGACCCACTGAGCATCTCTGTGAGAGATTTCTAATAGTGCAATTTAATAATGAAGGCGTTTGGGATATCTAATTTTGATTCTGGTGTAGTTTTCAGGTGTTTTACCTAGATTGTTGAGGAATAGTTGTGGGATGAATAACATATTATTTTAGAAATTGTGTGATAACATAGTGATGTTATTAGTTTAGGCAGTATTATAAAACAGTAACATTAAACAGTGTTTTTTAGACAGTGATATAAGACATTAGTGTACATTTATTTTTTTGTTATTTCTTGATTACATTGTTGATAAAAATGTTTTGTGAAACTGAGTTTGCCCCAAGTTCTTGAGATTTTATGTTAACATGCCGATGTTTTTTTAGAGGAATGTAGAGGAACGAGTTCCGACCAAAAACAATGAACAAAGATAAATTTACAAGATTTTACGTTTTTATATGATTGTCGACACAACAGGGATATTATATATTTATTAATATCCAAAGACAATAAAAAATAGATATTTTCTTTATTGTGTTGGTTGTGATGAAAGAAGCGGCATTGGTTAGTCTATAGGAATATGGAAATGAATATACATTCATTTTGTAGATATCAAAATGTTCTGCGTTGATGCCGACAGAATAGGTACAGAAAATTAGCGTTCAAATTATCGCAGAGTATGTTAGTTTGGTATCTTCAATTGTTTACTTCTTGTATACTTGTTTTATACGGGATTTAATTTGATTTTTTTTGTTTGAAAATATAAATGGTAATTTCAGTTTAGTTTTGTGTCTAAGGGAAATCTTGAGAATTTTAATGATTGCTGTGGAGGATTAAAATAGATGGTGTTTGTGTAGAAATTATTTTTAATGAAAACATTGTTGCTTTGGATTTCGATGGCATTACATTTAATCATATTTGTTGACCAGGAATACATTAGGTACAAACATTTTGTATTGGGTTTCCTAATATGTTTACTGTTGTGTTGCGATCATTTATTGCTGACCTTTAAGCTACAAGTTGTGCAACACTAATTTTGTTGGATGTGGGACTATTAACTGCGAATAATACTACACAGTGCACACAGTAGTATTTAATGACAACTAAATGAAATGGAACTAGTTATGTGTTGCTTTTGTTGTCAAAGGACACAATGGGAGATGGAGTTTCTCTTTAATAGTCATAGTTACTGATCTGCGAGATTTAAAGTGAATGTACGGTGTATGACCAACAGATAGGACTTCTTATTCGGAATAGAATCTATCAACAAACTCTGTATTCATTAAATGGGATGGATGATTATGGGAATCCTGTCAATGTTGGTCTTCTTATTTTCAAAAGCTCTGATTCACATTCGTTAATTCAAATTTTAGAAATTTTAGAAATTTTACAAATTTTACAAATTTTACAAAATTTACAAAGTTTACAAATTTTAAAATTTAAAAAACAGGCGAACTCTTTCTTTCATTTTTAAACGTCATAACGTATCTCAAGATTTCCTCATATACTTTAAAAAACACAAATCATTGTTAAGAAAAGTCATAACGCAGACTAAAATCATGAAACACAATCAGGATATTTTGAACTCAAATAACAAAGTCACCGGGGAACCTTCAAGGAGGATTCTTCGTCCGAGACCACATCGCCACTGAGGACGTCTGCCGTAGTTGCGGACGAAACGTCTGGAAATATGTTTTCCAATGGACCACGGCCCTTCAGCCCGGAAAAAATCTTTGACTACAACTCCGGCCGTGAAAGCCTACATTGTTTTATCAAATAACAAAACAAAAGCAATGTTTAATATAATAAAAAATTCAACCAAATCAACTAGAAATCTTGTAGAAAATGTTGTTTTAAAATATAACGATATAAATGTGAACATCCAGCAACAGTAGCTAGTCTCTTTATTCAATACTTTTCGAGAATTGCTGCCGATCTCACTAAGGGTTTTCAGCCACAAAATTCAATATCAGACATTTCCCCAAAAATTTTAGACCGGATGTTCGTTTCCGAAACTTCTTCCTATGAAATTCTCATAATAATCGGCAAACTAAAAAATAAATATTCTTCCCTTTAGATGAATTTCCGGATTCTTTGATAAGACCTGTGCGTTTGCCATTATACAACCATTAACTCAGATATTTAATGCATCCTTATTCACCGGAACGTTTCCAGATAGAAACGTTTCCAGAAAAAAGGCAACAAAAATGAAATTCAAAATTATCGGCCCATTTCTCTTCTATCAGTTTTTTCAAAAATATTAAAGAGACTTTCTACGTACGAATGGAAACCTTTCTCAGTAAACACGACACGCTTTCAGATTGCGAACATGTATTTAGAAAACAAAAATCAACGGAAACAATATTTTCTTTCCTTATAGATGTCACCTCATCATTGTATCAAAACAAAGCATCTATTGGACTTTTAGATTACAAAAAGTACGAATAATAACCAAATCACACCCACGTGGTTCTTGTAAGCCTCTCTTCATTAATCGAGGAATTTTACCATTACCTTGTCTGTTGATTTACGAATCAGTGGTTTTTGTCAAAAATGACTTCTTAAGGGCAGGAATATATTTTCAGAAAATGCGGAAGTCTATTACTATAACACTCGACGTAGAAAACATATTCATCAGGTGACAGTATCAACAGCTCATTACAAAAAATTCACATACAATACATGTACATTATTTTACAACACTTTGCCAGATGGCATTAACCGATTAAATTCGATAGAAAAGTTTCCATCCAAAGTGAAATCGATTCTGCAGCATAACTGTTTCTATACAATTAGAGATTATCCTGAGAATCACAAGGAAAGTAACATTAATTTCAACAGTGATATTTAATGTATTATTTATCATTGGACTGTATAATTCTAAAAAATATGTAACAAGTATTGTATCGCAGCTTCTGGGTCAATGATCCCCATCTCGATCAGGTTTTTCGTCCAGTTTCCCTGATCCATTGAGCAAATGCTGAGATGGCCCCTTGTTTTGCTTCTGGACATGAATGTAACTTCATTATCAGTGCACGTCTTCTAGAATTCAGTGGGAAACATAGTTATTCAGATTATCGTTTTCATGTTGTCGCGTCAGGAAGTATTATTCCTTGACGAAGGACATCATGGATAAGAGCCCAAAATGTATTGTTTATTTATCTTTGAAAGTAGATTTTATTACATGGAAGCGGTTTTTTTAAATTCAACATTCAAATAGTATATGACTTAGTGTAGGAAAATGTGCACAGAACTCACTTCTCCTCATAGCACGTCATACACAGTTTTAACTATTTTTTGACGTACAATAAATAAATAAAAATGAATACAGTGATGTACTTCAGGTTAGTCTGTGAAGAAGTTCCTTATTTTCTTAATTATAGAAATAATGCAATTAAACGTTTTGGTTAACCCTATTCAACGTACTGGCACAATTGGTGACTTTTTGACAGGAAATAATTTATTAGTAGCGATTTCAACTATTAGAAGCATAAAATATTTTCAATAAATTTTCACTGACATTCTTAACAGTTTGCTGCAGCAATAAATAAATCCAGGAAAGAAAATACTAGCACAAATTTGTGAATGTTGTTCCACTTCTCCCACAGTACATCACACACAGTTTTAATGGTTTCACGTTAAATAAATAAATAAATAAATAAATAAATGCTTTTCTGAATAAATGTTTCAATTTCGTATAACCTTTCCTTAAAAACTTTTGTCAAAATTAACCTGGGTATTTGCGTTGAAAAATTGTAAAATCACTTTCTAGGACTTAGTCAATAATGCGGTTCATCAAATGAATGTCGTGTCAGCAGTTTCGAAAGAAAATTTAAACATTAATCATATACAGAAACTGGTGGAGAAATTTTCTTTTACCGCCAAAGATGGAGAATCGGTAACGGCGGTCAAAGCAACACGCTCATTGCTAGTAAGGATATTGCTAATTGTTGCTCGGTAATAAAAATTATTTGCGCCGGCAAAGATTGTACAGATTTCATTAAATAGTACTGTATTCGTTAGGGGTGACTGATGAATCAGTCAATTTCTCACAGAAATGTTTCCGAGTTATCTCCTTTTATGTACCCACTGAGAGATTTTTTCCCTTAAAATCGTTGTCTGGACCACATTTTAAATAAATTGAATAAGTAACCGAAAGTTTGTTATATTGGCAGTGTTAGATATTTAAACTTATTACGATTATTTTGTTAATTTTTTTATTGATGGAATGACTAATTTTGTATATTCGTGTAAGTTAGTTTCTTTAATTTCCATTATGACGTTGCTCAGTCCAACGCTAGATGCGATATGTAAAAGTAATGAATTGTTTGAATTGTTCAATTCAGAAATCATGGAAAGGTATGTGTGTAGTACAAATAGTGTATTCACCTACCGTTTCTTTAATAATATCTTTGAACTACATCATTATCACCATACTCGGGGAATTGTAGTTGCCATTTTTCTAGATATTGTTTACCGATAGTCAAAACCTATGGGGCCGCCTAAAAAGTGCGCACTGCTGGATGAACTGGTCCTTAGAATTAAACTCAAATACGTCTATAATCTGAAAGTACAATATTCACTGTTGAGCGCAATATATGGATATTGATTCTCATTTAATGTTTGACTAAATTATACGAGAGTATAATAGAACATTGAGTGTACAATTATATTTAATGCATGTATATCAGGCAAAACCCCAATACTTTTGAAGTATTGTCATCTCAAGGGGTGTAGAAATAATGATATATTATTACCTTGATTATTACTTTCTCGTATACTACTCACGTAGTATAGATAAAGATTTGTAATACTGCAGCAACATATCGCGATTTTTCGTCAGAAAACTTCCTTTTGTGGAACCCTCGTAGAAAATAGATAATTCTTGTTACTATATGTAGAATATTAATTTCTCTGCAACGGTATGTAGTCAGAATCCACCTTTTGTGGGTTCTTGGCGACAAACAAATTGGTTAATGGAAAAACGTCTGTCTGTCTGTGTCTGTCCGTCTGTGAACAACGCTAGTGGCGGAACCGAAAGTAGGATTTTCACCAAAATTCATATTCTCGAAGTGATATGACAGGCCAGTGAATTTGAAACGCATGTTTTAATTTTTGAGGGTACTTCACACGTAGCATCAAGGACATCTTGCAAAACTTTCTAAAAAGTGACTAAAACTTTTGTTTTAATTTATTTTCCCGCAGTGGGCACAGTATGCTTATACAAATGGTAGAGTTCCCATTTTAGTTGAACTGTGTGAATTTTTGTAAATTGAAAAGGTTTAATTTTTTGTGTCTTCCTACAACTAAAACACTGAAGATGGAAATTTTGAATTCATGCAATCTGTTTTAAAAATTATATTTTAATGTAAGATCATGTACAATTTTTTCCAAAATTAGTGTCGTTTTGGGGAAATGTTGTGTGAAATAAAGTCAATTTTAAAAACTAGATTATCTAAAAAACGCGCCAATTTTTTCTTCATTATTTGTTTGGCTGTGATAATGTGAAGTACGGATATAAAAATGGCTTATTTTGGATTTTCGATGAACTCTCTGAATTTTCGAATTATGCAAAAGTTACAGATAATATGTGATGTTTTCATAAATAATACGTGCTGTTTTCATGGGGCTTTCTCCCCTGCTGCGCCTTAGTGCAGATTGGCGGAAAATATGGAAAGATGATGATTAAGAGAAAGAAATATCGCAATCGATCAAGTGACCGAGTAAGTGGTATTGGTCCAGAATTCACCTACAATATATCAGGGTACCACAGAAACCACTAATCAGAGCAATCGGCCAACAAATTCGAATCCAGCATGCGCAACAAACACACGAATATTAACAAATATCAAATATAATTCTGGCACCTTGCCGTCATCGAACATGCATGATCCCGACGACTGGTACTCTCGAGCTGTGAGGCGTTGGTTCCTTTGGTAACATGGAATGTTTCATATGTCGTCTGGCGTCTGGGAGGATGGCGAGCTGGGTGAGTGACGGGCTGGTAGGGTGTCGGGGTGAGGAACTGAGTGGCAGGGTGGCGGCGTGGCGGCGTGGCGAGCTGGCAGAGTGGCGGGGTGGCAGGGTGGAGGGCTGGCAGGGAGTCGGGCTGGCATCTTCTCCCCATTTGATGAGCATGGATGCGAAATATCAAATCAAATCTAGAATCGACACATCCCTAACGACTGCCGGTGGAGGAATCGGAAACGGAATTTGAGATTGTCACCTGGAGCATGGGCGGCGAGAGGTGTGTGTGCTGGTGCACTGTGCTGGCGGAGGGCCGTCGCATCCATCACGGAAGCGTCCGTGGCCTTGGGCTGGGACCGATGACTGCCTAAAGCGCTGCGCTGCACCTCGCCTTCTGTCCGCGGCCACCCCGGCGGAGCCGCTGCGCCGCGTCGGCCCCATACGTCACGCGGTGGTGGGCGGCTCTGCGACGTCGACGGGGAGGCCAGCGGGTCCTTGCAGGTGGACGAGATGGCGGAGATGGTGGCGACGGCGGCGGGGCAACAGGAGCAAAGCTGGGGGGGGGGTTTGGGGGTGGTAAATCGAGGGGGGGGGGGAGCGGGGACGGAGGGGATGGGGTGGTGGGGGCAGGGACAGGATAGAATGGTTGCGGACTGTTACCATGACGGCGGAGAAAGCGCAGTAGCGGGAAGGGATGAGTGACGGTGAGATGGGAAGGCATGGTGACGGGCTGGCAGTGTGGGGGGCTAATTGGACGGCGCGATGGGCTGGTGGGCTGGCAGACTGGCAGGGTGGCAGGTTGGAGAAATGGCGGTCTAGCAGGGTGGGAGGATTGTCGCTGGAAGTGGCAGGATATCGAGGTGGTATGATGGCAATGAGGCAGGATGGAAGGGTGGCGGAGTCTGAAAACGTGCTGGCGGGGATGGGATGTGAGGGGACTGTGGAGACGGGAGAAGAGGGGGTGAGGGGCGGGGTGAGGGATGGGCAGAGGGCAGCCTCTGCACCTGCGACGCGCTGACGGATACCTCGGCAACGTGCCGTCCGGCTGGCCGTGCGCATTCGGCCCAATCGTTTCGCGCAGTGGGCCCAATTGGTTAAAAATTTGACACTTACTGATCAATCTACAAGATTTTGGATAAATCTTACAATTACTTTACAAAAATAATGAAATTTATAATATATCCTCAATTTCTTAGAGATCAGCTAATCTGTAGTTCGTTAAACCTATTATTATTATTATTATTATTATTATTATTATTATTATTGTTGTTGTTGTTGTTGTAATTTTCATTTTTAAGTCATTTTTATTAATTCATTTATTATTCTGATTAGAATTCCATGTCAAGTAATTGTTTAAATTATGAAGAGACATGAAAAAGCCTTTAGATGCATTATAGACACAAACCGGCGTGGACGAGTGGCCATGTATGGTATTAATTAAATTAAAGGTTTAAGTGGGAATGCACGCAGCAACTTCGTATCTTAATGTCAGATCTGGAAAAATGCATAGGCTGACACTAAGGTTTTCATGATATGAGATAGCGAATATTTGGGACAAATGGGTTGGTTTTGTTGTCTATACCGTTAACAAACGCTTTCAGAAAACGATGAAAATGTATTTTGCGACTAAATAAGGACATAAAATGCCATTATTTTCTGAATTGAAATTTTTGCGCTCGCCTACTCCTCCATATGAATGTTCGTAATATTTTGTTAAAAAGGAGTTCTTTTCGAACAAACAGATACATTTAAAATTTACTAGCAGCAAATAAAGAACTTTTCGTACAGAAACTCTAGAGGCGCTACCACAATCATACAGTATCCAATTACATCAGGACAGTTTTCGGGATGAACTTCTTATTGTAAAAATATGCATAAATTATGTTTTTATCCCTTGCCTTATAAATGCAATATGTAAAGACAGTAAGATCTTAATGTAATTTTTCGAAGTACAGTATATTTTTGTGGAAGATTAGTTGTGTTTACCTTTCCAATAGATTATGGTGATGATAGCACAAAATGTTTGCCACCCTCGACAACATTGTTCTGAATTAAATAAGAAACGATTTCGACTTATACATTTTAAATAGATAATTGAGTAAGTGGATGAAAAATTCCGGTTGTGTTAAGCAAAGTTGATTCACCCTCATTGCAGATATTTTCATCCTAAAAGATAATTGTGATATTGTATAATTAACAAACACAGTATGACGAAAAATATGAAACATTTACAAAGATTTAAAATATTTCAATATTGAGACAAAATTTACACACATGATCAAATAAAAATAATAAAAATGAAGTTTATGGCGAGATATTATCGTTCTAACATTGATTTGTCAACAATTTATTAAAATGTATTGATTTTATTGTTCTTAATAGAAGAGTATATGAATGATGTAATACATATAAATTAATTGACCAAAAGTTTGTTCGAAGTAATTGAAAATCAAGTTAAAAATAAACGTAAATGTAAGAGGAACCAAAAATAGATTTTATTTGTTTTATGTACTTGTGTATTTAATGCCAAAAACAGTAGGAAACCATCTGACGTATGAGAGAGTAGCAGAACCTGTGCGCATTTTTTAGCCCCGCAATTCCTATACCCTCCCTTTTTAGTTGAAATTTGAATGAAGGTAGCATTAAGTACTGGCAACATTTGTGACAAGATATATTTGCTCCAATGTAATATAAGTTGTTACCATCGGCAAGTGAGCAACAAATTTTATTGGAGGGTACTGCTGACCAAATAACGTAACCCTCCACTACACCCGCGGCTAACAAAATGAGAACTGAAGAATCAGAGAAATTATATTTACAGCACAGAAGCAAAGAAAGGGACCGTTTTATAATTTCCTCGATCGATCAAGTGAAATAGGCAGAAAAACTTTATCGGATATTCATCGCATAGGCTTCCTTACGTCATTCGGAAAGTACCACGTTGAGTGGGGTAAGCAATCAATGTGAAATTCAGTCTTGTGGAGCAGAGAGCAAAGAGAGGAAAAGGATGTTACAATAATATTTTCTTTGATTTTGGCAGCTGACGGTTAATTGTGATTCTAAATATTTCTACATATACCCTAATAAAGACTAAGAACGAATGGGGAGTTCATTAATTAATTATTATTTCTATGAGTAAATGAGCATGCGAATAATTTAATGACACATTCATTCAGACGTCAATACATACAATTTGTGATAATTAAATTCTTTACATGTATGTTTAATTTTATTTTTTAACTTCTTCCTAGAATTGTTTAATTTATTTATGTTAGAGTTCAATTTTTATTCATAGGTTTCAGTTCTATGTAATTGTATTTTAACAACCAACAAACTGTACCGCAAGCCACCATTATGTAACCGTACACCAAAATGGTCCATACACCATCAAGCGTATACATATACATTTCTCTTCCTTACGTCACAAATATTTTACAATTTCTGGCTATTAATAAATGAAATCTATTTTCCTCTGCAAGACTGCCTTCTGTTGATGTAAGCCTGTAGCCGGTACTTGAAGGGGTATAGTTTGGGTGCCTATTTTGTGATTCCTGGTCATTGGCCCTGCCATCCTGTAGTGCATCTCAAATTCTGGGAGGTGGCAATGCTCCTCCCGGGCTGTAACACGAGATCCGTTGCCGACCTACACTTGCTTGCCAGTTTCCTTCCGCCCTCTTGCCCCAGTCAGCACAGTCTTCGCGTGTAAGTGTAATGTGCTCCCATAAGTGTAATGTAGTGCATCTGCGCGTATGTGTATGTGTGAAAGGGAAGAGGAGGGTCCAAGAGTAGGGAAGGAAGGATCGCGAGCGGTTCGTGACCGGTTTGTTATGGTACTGCGGTATTCGCCTGATATTGATCGGAGAAACCGCGGAAAACTACCGATCAGAGCAGCCAGCGACTAGAATTCCCCTGCCCTCGAGCACGCAACTGAATTTACCTAGCCATTTATCCAGAGTGGAAAATTCGATACCGGACTTGAACTCTAGGATTTAAAGTAATGTTTCGGAACAATTAAGAATTGAAGGAGCATCTATAGAATACGGAGCAATTAAGAAATGATGGTGCATTGACAGTATAAGGAGCACTTAAGCAGTGAAGGATATTGAAGGTATACGGAGATTTATACAATGAAGGAGCATTGAAGTTATACGCAACACTTATACAATGAGGGACATTAAAGGGTATACGGAGCACTTAAGCGATGAAGGAGCACTGAAGGTATATGGAGCCCGATTGGGCGGGCGCGCCACCGGGCGGTCGCACCCACTGTGTGTGGTAGAAACGCGCGTGGGCGCGAGGCTCCAAAGGGCTGCTGGCGGGGCACGGGGAAGGGGGCCAGAGGGGGAGGGGAGGGCCCGATGCATCACAGCCCGTCCCCAAGCACAATACTCGTGATGTAGTGAGACGGAGCACCGGCGCACCGCCGTCGCCGCCCCCGCCCCCGCCCCGCCCCGCCCCGCCTCCGCCCGCGCCCGCGCCGCTCGAGGAATGCGGGGCAGACCCTGGCCCCCATCGCTCATCGTCGCGGCTCGCGCCCCTCCCCCGCCCGGCCCCCGCCCCCGCTCACTCCCCCCTCGCCCCGGTCCAGCCGTGCCGCCGCCCACCGCACTTCCCCCGCGTCCGAATATCACTCCCTGAGATTTTTGGTGATGCTTTCTGCTTCTGAATGCGGTTGGGATGCGTCGTCTGTCCAGAGGCAGACCTGTATTTGAGGGGGACGGACATAATATTTTCTGGCTAAAGGGTTAAATGCCGACCTGAATAGTGAACGCCACTGCGACGGCAAACTCTTTGCACCAGAGTAAAAGTTCTAAGCCGACGTGTGGATTCAAACCCATTGTGACGAACTAGGCCACGGCACACAGTTATGTATCCTTTATGATCACATCAATCATCATTCATCATTTCGTATTTCCCAGGAAAACTTTGTGTAAGTTCCACATCTCCTTAAGAATATGACTTGTAAAACTTGGTATGATTTACGCACCGTAGAGTATAATTTAAAAAAAATTAAAGTGCGAAGGAATCAGCCAGAGATAATACTTTTTGCATAAAAAATAAATAGATTAGACGGATGGTATACGGACACTTTATCCGATATTTAAATCACGAAAATAGATTTTTAAACGATTGAAAACTGTCTTAGGTTTCAACGAATCAAGGGATTAAAAGATCGTTAGAAAATATAATCCCTATTTGAAACATTAAAAAAATTTACGTGACGAGGTAATGAAATACCCCTCATATACTGAGAAGTCTGCATGTGTCTGTGTCCGTAAGCGAATCCAGATCGGAATCCGAATTGTTTCGCTACGAGACGAAACCCGTCTCAAGATTCTTCTATTTGACTGGATAAATAATTTGTACCGAAATTGCATGACGCAGCAGGAAAATATTCATAAAAACTGTAACGATGCTGTATAATATAATATGCACAACTTCACATTTTCATTTATCACAATAATCTAATACACAATTTTTTTCAATATAATTTAATTTTCAATGTATTTGATTATAATATATACAATAGAAGAACAGAAAACGTGATTAATACTATTCAATTGGAAGGCATTTATTTGCTATTGATGATCACAAAAAATATTTTAAAATATTCTGACATTGATGAAAAACAAAGGTTAGGAAGTCTATCAGAAAGTAAATCAGAATTTAATTGCGAAACTTTACGTAGATACTATTCATTGAATCTGGAATTTTTCCGAATCGGGAATCTGTCATTTCTTTACCTTTCAATTTAAAATTCATTTAACACATGAGAAAAGCATCCTTCTCTATTTTACTATCCCTTAATTTTATGTTCCTCCTATTTTCGATGATTCATAACGATTGACTGCTTGTCTTATTAGATGCGACCCAGTTGGAAGGACTGTGTGAATTTTATAAATAAATGTGGTCTATTACAAACACGAAACTGTTTTCAGCACTTTTCAACACAAACGACCCTTGGCAACTCAGCAAACTACGCCAACAATCAGTAAATACAGGGTGATATGCCTTGAGGAAGGTCAACAATATTATATTGTTGACAATGACAACGCCTACAATCATTCCAATTATGTAGATGTCAACTACACCTCACCACTGAATCAATATATTGAGGAAGGTCGCAGAATGGTGGCAGAAACGATGGCACATGTGCTTAAAGGCAGCTCCAGAAATTCGTTATTCGACGAGTAGCGAGCAACCACTCGCCAGAGTACTGCTAATGAGTTGCTCGCTATTTGCTAAGTGCCGAACATTCGCAGCTCGCCCTACCCACCGCGTGTCGGTCTTTAGAACTCATCAAAGTGAGTGAACATTCGCCAAACACATCAGGTGCTCGGGATTGCGCGAGCAGTGGCTCGCTGCTCGGCGAATGCCGAATGTGTGTAGCCTCTTTAAGGTGCTTTATGCAAGCGAACATCAGTGACAAGTGTCGCCTGTGTAAGAAGGCCACCGAATCTATCCAACATATCTGCAGTGCATGCTCTCAGTTGGCACAAACAGATTATTTACATCGTCATAATAGTGTAGGCAAAATCATCCACCAAGTTTTTACCAAAAGATCGGACCTGATAAAGAATACTACTCCCTGATGCGCGCAAAACTACGCCCTGATGAAGGTCGCAGAATGGCGACCGAAACGTCGGCTCCTGTGCCCTGGACGCGGCGTCTCCCGGATAGCCAAGTAAGTTCAAATTCCGGCCGCGGAAGCCTACGCTCCCGCTTTAAGGCGTCTCCGGTACAGCCGATTGTTTACTGACTCCGGCAGCGGAAGACTACGCTGCTACGCAAAAATCTACCGCCAGACCCCGTTCCATCGGTGCGGTGGTCTTCCATTCGGTCTCCGTGGCAGAGGTGAGACGTGTCATTTTTGCGTAATCATCGCGAGACGTTTTGAATATTCGAGCCTACCTTTCTGAGGGAACTAAGAGATGGGAATTTCGAAATATATCTCGTACGATCGTACGTTTTTTAAATAGTCACATAACGCTCACGTTTCTGGTATTATTTTTCCACATCTTCTAAACACCTTAAGCCTTTAATGAAATTGAAACTGCTATAGAACGTTTTGGTTCGCTGTTGTTGTGGCCACGTACGTAAGATGGAGTGCAAGTCTGAGGTAGGGGTGAAACTAACACTTAATAGATTCCGATCAATATGGTAGGAAACATTTTGATTCACCATAAGATTTAACTGAATTTAAAAGGATACGGTTCTTAAATTACATAATCCAGCAGAAACATTTTTACTGGTGTCTTTTGTTAGCCTGGTGCTTTATTTTCAATAGAATTTTTACGCTTACTTTACAGAGCCACTTGTAAGCTTCTTAATTAGACATCACAAAGTGCCAAATTTAGCTTTTTCTTGGCAAAATGTGGCTTCTTTAAAGAAAACATTCCTCCTGTTTGCAATAAATTGTAACAATAACCCCCATCAAATACCCCTGAGTTACATAATCATTTTCGAAACAACTCCTTCCTTAGTTAAAATATGTTTCTGTTGGTAAAATTTAGTTCACAAATTTACCAACTAAACATCGGCTTTTCTGCACTGTGAAAAGCTTCTTTTCAAATTTTGAAAATCAAATATTTTTCATTTCAAGCAAGCTACGTTATCTTCTTAAAGTTTACGTACAATGCATGACAATTTATAGAAACCTGACAACACAACTAAAACTCAGTTAAAGCGCAGAAGTGGTATCTACAAACCGTAGAAAGTGGATTCAACCTGGGGGTTAAAACTAAATCAACTTTATAAAACATTACGAATGAACCAACAACTTTAACTTCGTTTGCCCAAACCTATTGTTTACTCTATTATGTCCCAACTCTGCGATCACTGCATGCTAATTCCTCAGCATATTCAGTCATGTACTGCCTGCCAAAACCAACATATGGGCTACTTTAGCCCCAGATTGAATACACTTTCTGCGTTTTAAAGATTTTTAGCATTTAATATATCCACGTACGGTTCCAAACTCCAATTTTATGTAAGTAATTTTAATGTTTATATTTTGTTATCATGTTAGATGTAAATAAATTTAGAAACAACAATTTCCTGGTATTCTACTAATAGATTGATTCTGTTTAGTCCGAACTGTATCAACTATCCATCTAACAACATCATCATCATCATTATTATTATTATTATTATTATTATTATTATTATTATTATTATTATTATTATTATTATTATTATATTATCAATGATACTTTACGTTCTAAGTATTTGGTGATTATATTAATTGCATTATGGGATACGTAATGAGCATGAGGTTGTCATTGTCTCCTAGGCTACAATCACAAAGAGAAAACATTTATGGCTTTTGTGTGATTCCAGCCCACACCTTTCTGATCCGCGTAGAGTGGTTGCCAACCATCGGGGATACGCAGGTTGACTATAATAGCTTAGAAACGCTGAAATCGTCTACTGTTGGAACCGTCGTTTCCGACTAGCGAACCGAAAAGCTCGGCCGTCATTATTACGACACGTGTGCGAAATTGGGCTCGTCGTGTTCTTCGACGTGGTCATTAGCTCCTTACAAGATCGGAAGTGGCGATAATCCGACGCAGTAGCCCGTCGCCGGCGTTAGCCCCCTCAAATAACTCGGGGCTCCTCGACCAGATGCGCGGAGGCAATCAAGCCTCCGAGGGAGAGAGAATGTCCTCAAATGTGTAGACACAACAGATAGCATCCACAGCACCTTACTATTAAATACGCATTTCTCCCGCTCGCATTTTAAGGCCTTTTCTCTAATGAGTCGGTGTGCGAGCGGGGGGTGGGGGAGGGGCGAGGTGCGCGTGGGGCCAGGTGCAAGCCAAGGACGCCGCGCTTTTTAAGCAAAGGACAGTGGGCCCTACCGCATGGAGAAATACATTATGTTTTGTGTTCGGCGTCTCACACAATGTACGTGGTAAGAAATCAAGTAGTATGCATGGTTGTGACAATTCTTTGTTGTTCAGTACTTACTGAAGTTGCTTTGTTGTTAGAGATTCCAGGCACGTCAAATATTGAGGACATTAGTCCATACGTGTAGTGCATGTTTTTTCATTGGGAGATGGCGGTGTTCTTCCCCCGCGGGATGGTGAGATCCGGCGCCCACCTACCGTCGGCTAGCAGGATTTTTCGCCAACCAGGTATCTCCCACGAGCTGGGCACCGCCCCAGCCGGGACACGCTCTAAGCTCCCGACCGGTCTCCTGGTATGCGTGGTAGTGTAGTGCACATTACTGTAAGTTTGTGTGTAAGGGGTGAGGATAGGACAAGGAAGAGGAAGGAGAGATCACGCGCGGTCTTTGGCCCGTTTGTTACGGCACTGCTCCAACATTCGCCTGGTGTTGATCGGTGAAACCACGGAACATTACCGATGAAAGAAGCCGTCCTCTAGAATTCTCCACACAGCAACTGAATTCGACCTAGCTGACACGTAGAGAGTAGAATCTTGCCACTGTCGGGACTCAAACCTAGGACTTCCCGGTAAGAGGCACTACAGTGACATTAGTTGATGCACTGAGCCACCTCTCCCGGTACTTGCTGAGAGGTTAGGGATTTCTTTATATGACCGATCATTAACGATGTCATGATTAATCATTAATGATATCAAAGTCTTTGTGATTTTTCCTTTTGCGGTATCTATTCGCAATATTTATGATGCTGAAAATATTGCTAACCTCTCTCTACATTTTGGAAGAACAGCATCTGTAGAAAACTTCACAAGGGAAACACGTATTTTATGTAAGAAAGAAGACGTTCTTTTCAGATCGTTTACTCCCGCTGCTGTGAACACGGTGATCAACAGGAAGACCTGTGCTCAAAAGAAAGTCAGAGGTGTCTGGCAACTTTTTCCACCCAGATGGAACAAGAGCAAAAGTTGAGGAGCTCGGATTGGGTAATGGTACGCCGCCTCATGTGACTTTTGCCGGAGAGACAATTGAAAGTTCAAAGAATTCTATTTATAAGGTGATAAACATGTAGGTCAGGGGTCCCAACAGGAATGTTTCTGACCCCTGGGGAGGGGTGACATTTTGAGAGATTACTAAAATTAAAAAATCTGCTGGGAGTCAATAACCTAATATGAACTTGGGGCTTATCAGTATACCGAAGATAAAGATCCTAATTATTACAAATAGATAATGAAGTTAATAAATAATTATTTCGTGATGTAAAGCTACAAAAAATATAATAAATTACGAACTTATTAATCTTCTTTCACATTCATCGTGCAATTTTAGAACGTTTAAAAAACTCAAGACCCTAACTAGCGTAACGTTACTTTATAAAGACTAACTAGCATAACTTTACTCTATAAATGGAGAAAATATTTTACGCAAAGCGCACTGTAGATATTGAATGGCTAGTTCATAGAAAGCTGTCATCATAGACTGAATTTTGTAACTATGCACGTTAGAAAATATCAGAAACTAAGCTACTCAGAAGTAGAATTGCATCTAATTATCATCTATTAAAAGATATGTATACGAAAAATATTGATATGCTGTTTTTTTATCTGTAAGTCGATCACATGGAATTAACTTTTACAGTTAATTAGTATACTGTGTAGAGAACAAGACTAGGAAGTCGATCAAGGAAACAAATATTTTGAAAGTTGCCGGTGCAATAAAGTTAGGAATACCAAGCTTGTTGGTGTTAATGTTTAATACAATAATAACATTCCAATTAATCTAATTGATTGTATTATATTGCATTATTATATTTTATTATTATTATTATTATTATTATTATTATTATTATTATTATTATTTTTAAAAGATACTGCATACATTACTGTAGTCTGTAACAGTACTGCGCCTGAAGTATGCCAACCTCTACCAGAAACGAAAAAAATCTCAATTTTGCTATAATTGTGTAATCCCAGGCGCCTCCATCGTTACTATTAAAATTTGGCATTTGGATTCTTGTAAAGGAATGGTCTTGTGGAAGGAAGTGAATGCAATTTTCTGTTCAAATATTAGTAGTTAATGGTTGGGGAAAGAGTGGCGCAGATAAAGTGGTTTCAATACATAGGTCAACGATACGACAGTCCAACATTAACATACAATGGAACAGTCGATACACTTTTGTATTTATTTCTGCACAATTTGTATAAACTTTATTTCAGTGTTATGAGTCCCGCCGTTGGCAACCTAGAACTGATTAATATATTACAATCTGCGGTTAATAAGAATAAAAAGTATATCAACCACAATAGTTTTTTAATGTTATTTAATTTTAAACCATTATCCAGACAATGTTTCAGAAACCTTTTCCCCAACATCAGTGGTAATAAAGAGATGAAAATAAGCATATTTTATACAATGGAGCTACAACTAATGACTACAAATGGAAGTAGTTAAATAACATAAATGGAACTATTTGAAATGTGGTGAAATTAGATACTTACTCCTGGATTAAACACATGGGTGCAAGGGGAAAAATACTTTGGCACCATGTTGTGTAGTACTAAGAGTGACTGACTAAGGGAAGTTGAAGGGGGGAGATAGAAAAGTAGACAAGCTGGTCAAAAAAGGATTCGATGTGCGGTTGCACCTTATCTGAGATAGTTAAATCATATCTATTGAATCTGCATTAATTCTGCAAGAAAATGTTTTCCCTATTTGACCCACAAATTGCAAATTTGCAATTATTACATTCTAATAGGTGGCCCTCTCCAGTATCAGAGATTTGTTAACAGCAAAGAGTGTTTGGGAGGAAGTTAGTAGTTTTGTATGCTACATTGTTTTTATGTTTTTGGAACACTCTGCCCTATCTCTTTAGATCTATATGCTTCCACTCGACCAAAATTGAGACATAGGTACCGGGAAGCATTCACGTGACACTTCCCACATATTTAGGTGGTTAGTGGCATTGGTCGTGAACATTCGAATGTATTTCCTCCGCGCCCTCATTCCGCCCTTGTCACTCTCCCTGTTATCTCCTTGTTTATGCAAAGGCAACTGAGCATCGTTTCCGTTCCACCCAAAACAAGGTGAAAAGGGGTAGGTCATAGGTTGTGGGGTGACACCTTCCGGCGCCAGCAGACAGTGAAGGTGGCACGAGCTGTTGCGCATGCATGTCTTTATTCCACCAGGCACACTTCCATAATATTGTTTGTTGTGTTTGCTCAGTAAATTACTTAGTGTAGCTTAGTACTTTACTTAATGACTTCAATTTACTTTATTTCTAATTATAATTATTTTTTGATTGATTGATGATCCCAGGCGTCAACTGCCAGGTTCAGTAGTCCCGTAAGTGTAGTACATGTTTTTGCTCGGGAGATGGACGTGATCTGCCCCCGCTGGATGGAAGCTGATGTGCTCGGAAAATGTTCGTTTTCATTGATGTGACCAAATGACCAGTGGATAAGGCGAGGACCGAATGTTCGTCGATCAGCAAATAGCAATCAACTCATTCACACTACGCGGGAATCGGCGAACAATCGCTTGCTACTCGCCGAATACAGAATGTGCGGACCCACCTTTACATGAAGTTTTGATTTTTGACAAATCAAGGACGTGAAAATATTTATATATACAGCAAATTGTCCTTTCATAGTCTATATGTTAAATATTGAATTAATGAATTAATGTATTTCACAATTATTAAGAATTTCATTACTTACATTTAATTTACCATTTATTATAATTTCAGTGTTAATTATATTACATTAATACATATACATATAATATATTAATTCATTAATACATTGTATCAATTACAATCATAATTGGTTATAGTGAATTTCTTTAGTAGAAAAAAATTAAATCAAGTTCTGGTTGTACTTAAAAATATTGGGAGAGGACAGTGTAACCCCGTCGCTCCCTCCAACGACATCCGTGATCCAATCTATTACACATGCACGTTTTTCTGAGCCCGGAATTCCTACTTCCCCTTCTTTAACTATCACTTCTTTAGCTCTTGTTGAATTATGAATAAAAATAGCAATCACCGTTGTTGCCATGTGATAATAAAGGTTTCTCTTTCATGGATTAGAAAGTATTTTCAGGGAAATATGAGCTACAAAAAATTGAGCTTCTGCAATTTTCACAAAAATTCATATATTCCAACAAAAATGAGTCATCTAACCAATGGTTAAGCATCCTGTACGCTTTTAGAGAAAGATTTAATAAAAGAAATCATAGCAATTTTGAGAAAATTTTGAAAAATGTTGTTGGGGTTTCATTTGAAGTACCCCGATAATCGAAGCACCCGATAAAAACTCACAGTGCCTTCAGATCATCCAGATCGATCGAGAAATATCAAATATGGAGAAAATTGTCTTAACGGTTTAGGCGCTGGCGCAGTTCACGACCGGACAGACAATTGCCATCAACCAATTTCTCGGTGTCAAGAACCCAGAAAATGTCCGCAACAATAAGCGAGGTTATGCTTTGTATTGATGTGCATCACTGGACTCGAGGTAGCTATACGTTGCTGTTGCATAGCATAACAAACAATACTCTGATATATTTGCTGCAGTATATAGTTTTCTACGAGGTGTTTGTGTCCAAAAGTCGTCGATTTTGAAAATTTCCGAGTTCTCGCTTGGGCGAACCCGTCAGCTAACGATGGAGTGTTTTAAACTCTCGCTAGAGCTTAGCATGATCGTACCGATTTTGGTGCGTTTAGAAGACCAGTACGGGGCTTCCGAAACGACAGGACAATATAATATGAACATGAATTATTCGTCTGAACAGTGTCATTTAACAGGGACAAAAATAAACTTGCTTCCTTGGTTTGTGAAGGGTAAGGCCTGTGGAAGACCTATTCAGTTCTCAAAAATTGTCACGGGATATTTTAGAATTGATTCAAATGAATGAAATCGGTTGCTGACAGTTTCCCACAAACAAGAATATGACCTTAATCTCACTGGTGCAAGAGGAAGATGAGTTATTTCATTTATCTTATGTCGTATCAAATAAATGTCTTTAACATACGAAAGTGTCACCTGCAAAAGATGCTAATTGACAAAAACCTAATTTTACAGGAACCACAAAAAATGTTTAATTATCAAAATATTAATAATTCTGCACTGTTTTTGCATCTAAATAGTTCCTATTTGCCTTATTGTGGGTACATAATCAGCATTGCTACGTTTCAGGAAGGCTATTACAGAATATTTGTCATTTTTAGGAACAACCTAGTGGCAGAAGTTGCTGTATGTAGCAGATGGCACCTTTTTACGACTGACAGACACAGATAAAATAAAATCTGTATTGGAATATTCATTGAATTTGGAAGAAATTGAATGTTTAAATACGTTTATTGTCATACACTACCCATCAATCAAGCAATTGACACTAACTTGTCAAGTCAACTTAATGGATGCCTGTTCAAAGCAACTTTAGTACAAGGGATTTTCTTGTAACGTGTTCACCAGTTTCGTTTAATGCTCTTGGTGTGCGGCAGGGGCGGATAGAACCAATTATTTTGGAGAAGATCATTATAGATTTTTGTTCAATAATAAACATATCTGTAATTATATTGTATATTTTTTGTAGCGTATATATGGTACTACACAATATGATAAATTCCAGATACATAATAAATTCCATTCCAGGTTCCATAAATAAATAATTCAATCAATTTTGTCAAATAAACGAAGGTAACGAAAGAAAACTCTGGGCCTTGGCAGGGCCCCCTGCCCCGCTTCCCCCTGGAATCAACCTCAGGTGTGCAGTACCCCCGGGAAATAGCACCTTTTGCATCTGACCGTAATTGGAGGTGTTTTCGCTTGATCTGCGTCCCACTTGTAGGTTTTATACTATTTTCCAGCATCTATGAGCTTTGAATTCTTCACCCTCTATCATCATAATGTACCTACTATTTTTACCTTTATTCAGGAGTTTTACGATGTTCGTGACGGTTGGCGTGGCAACTTTTCCATAATTTCTACGCACATAGCACCTACTGCATTTAATGTCAACTTTCGAGTATCGAAAATGATGCTTTGTAGCAAGTGTACGCTCACGAGATTGCACCAGCGACATAATTCCCTCGCATACAACCGTTCTACATTGAAATGTAACTTTCGGCAAAAGTATCAGTTAGCACGTTTTGCTGGTGACCACTTCATATGTTTCAGCCAGCAATTTTATTCTACCCGGTTCTTCCAATTCCACAACATTCCGTCAAGACGAATTTTCCGCACAGTCGAATGCAGTGTGACATTTGTCTTTCGGCAGAAGTAGTCTACAGTTCATGCTTCAACATTTCTTCGGCTGAACACTGTTTCGGTCTCATACCTGTCTCCATTCCTTTACATTTGGCAAAAGCGAGTTAAGCGTATACGTAGTAAATGTACAAATGTCATGTCTCTATGACTTGTCATGCAAAATCTCAAAATTTAAACGCAACATTTTTAACATATTAAATGTTTCTAGCAGGAATGGAAAAAGGATGTCAATACTACGTTCGGGTATTGTCAAATAAACTTCATGCAAGTTTTGAAGTCGAGAGCTGTAGATCCGATTGGGATTTGTACTCGTTCATTGAAAGAAATTGAAACAGTCGAAGGAAGAAACAATGTGCCTCATGCAGATGATGATGATGCTGATTATGATGATAATGATAAGCATTCATTTATAGAATATGACAGTCTTCATTTATAGGACATTTCCGTAACATTAGTACATTCTTGGGGAGAAACGTACAACTTACATAGAGAGGTAGTGGATACGTCCGGCTGAAGAAGATGCAGTCGAATAGAAATTAGTACCAACTCGATCGCAATAGAACCGGTATCTACAGAATTTTTTTAAAATAATTCAAAGTTCGCATAATACAAACACTAAATAAATTTGAATTCTCCTACCTTGTCTAGAAACCTCTCCCAAAATATTAATAAGTGTGGATACTATTCTCACGACGCGTCGCGACGTTACATTCAGACATGTGCTTTTAATACATTGCGATACCCAACATGCTTACGTTTAATGTATGAACAGAATGCAAGTGAAACTCACTAAGTTCGTAAACAGTTTTTAGGTACATCAAGTGTGGGTGTGTATGAGTGTATGTGTTTTAAAAACAAATACAAGAGAGTTCCATAGGTGGATTAATCTGTGTCCTCGATAAAAAAAATAAAATAATCAGTAACTTAGTACTTGAGTACTAAGTTCTACGACTTCAACGATTTCATAAATGAAAAGATAGAAAGAAATTTGTAAATAACTCAAAAACATAAAAATTGGACTTTGTAAATAACTCAATTTGTAAATAACTCAAATTTCAGAAATTTGTAAATAACTCAAAAACGAAAGAAATGGTGTACCGACGATTTAACAAGTTGATATTGGTGGCCGAGATCGCTAAGGTTGTAGTGTCGTAGTGACCTCGGACCGAAGAGTCGCGAGTTCAAGTCCCGCATCGGGCATGGTTTTGTTTGTGTTCGTCCTTTCACCTCTTCTCATCACCATATCGTTTCATTTTCATCGTTACCATACCGTTAATACCAATAGTGGTTGATAATGACCTAGATGTTGATGCGACCTTATATAACCAATTTAAAAAAGTAGATATTAAATGAGTAACGCAGACGATGGACGGCATGGGCAGCGCGCTACCGCGCCCGGCGTAGCACGGGTGAAGCAGGCGGCGGCGGAGGCGGAGGCGTCGCGCTGACAGCGGCGAAAACGAAATTCGGCGGCGACGGGAAACAGCCAGCGTGGCACAAAGGCGAGGAAATGAAGGCGGCGCTGAGGGCGGAGGGGGAGGCGCAGGTGGTCGCAGGAGGGGGGCCCAAGCCGGCGGCGGGGCTGGGGCGGGGGCGCGGGCGGGGGCGGGCACGAGGACGGCGATGGTTGCCAGCGGTTACGATGGATGCTGGGAAGTGGCGATTCGGGGCATGGTGGCTCCGATGGAAATGGAGACGAAATTTAAAACCGGCTGCGATAGCGCAGAGGTAACTCCGTTGCGTCTACAGCATTGTTGGCTAGTAGGTCCTAACAGGTGGCAAGATTTTTGACATTAGCTACATACTCGTAATTGAGTCGAATTCAAGCGCAGTTCGAAGGAGAATTCTAGCGACCGGTTGCTCTGATGGTAGTTTTCCGTGTATTTTTCCGATTAATATCAGGCAAATGCCAGAACTGCAACAAACGGGACATAGACCGAGCTCCATTTTCCTTTTCATTCTATTACATTACTCACATACATTCTTACATTCACTACTCTACCACACATGTCGGAAAATTAATCGGGAGCTGAGAGCTTTTCCCGACTGGGGCGCTATCCTACTGGTGGATATATTACCTGAAATAGGAGAACATCCCTAGCCTACGTGTAGGTTGTCACTCGATCTCTCCAGCGGAGAAGAAACACCGCCACCGCCTGGGTTTGGTTTGGTTTGTTTTTTTCGTGTTTCCGGGCGCGTCAACTGCTTTGATCATTAGTCCCGTTAGTGTAGTGCATCTTTTTTCTCGGGAGAGGCGGTGATCTTCCCCCGCTGGATGGCGAGATCCGGCGCGGATCTACCGTCGGCTAGTGGGGTTTCCCTTCCCCCTAACCAGGACTCTCCCACCAGCGGGGCACCGCCCCAGCCGGGACAAGCTCTAAGCTACCGGCCGGTCTCCCGGAATATGTGGTAGTGTAGTGCATGTTAGTGTAAGTGTGTGTAAGGGGAGAGGATTGGACAAGGAAGAGGAAGGACAGATCGCGCGCGGTCCGTGGCCCGTTTCGTAGGGTATTGCTCCGGAATTCGCCTGGTGTTGATCGGAGAAACCACGGAAAACTACAGATCAGAGCAGCCGGCCGCTAGAATTCTCCTCCAGACAGCGAATGAATTCGACCTAGCGGAAAAGCTAGTGTCGAAAATCCTGCCACTGTCAGGACTCGAACCAGGACCTCCCGATCAGAGGCGTTGCAGTGACATCAGTTGATGCACTGAGCTACCGCTACCGGTCCACCGCCTGGGGTATAACATGTACTACACTTACGAGAAAATGCCCTGCGTAGTTGACGCATTGGGAATCCAAATTCACTGACTTGCTCTCCAATGAAAACGAAATAAATGGCGGTATTATGTCGACAAAGGTCGTGATTGTGACTTCTTCAGGAGGGATGACATTTTAAGTGACGTTGGAGTTACATGTTGTTCGGTAATGAAGGAAAGCAAGGTTCCAGACTTGGACGTGTAAGCACTTGCCGCGGGAGGAAACATTTCTCAAAATTATAAACGACCTCTCCACATTGTTCGAGGCAAAAGGAGCGTGGATGTTACTAAAGAGACGCAACTAATTTGTTTCTAGCAAACGACTACTGAAAAACTTGATAGAACAATACTGGAAGCGCGATGGAGGTGAAGATATTAGCACATGGCGTAGCAGACGACGCTGGGCGAAATATGTAAGAAGTAGAGGCGTACACTAATTATGATAGCAAAGGCGGTGATGGAGAAACGGAAATACGAGTAAAGAAAAACCTCTCTGTAATGGACACGCTCGGGCTGAAAAAAATTCCGCTCAAGAAACATATTCTCAATAGAGAGGTGCTAATAAAATGGAAGATTTCGTCTCGAGCCCAGAAAATTGTCCGCTGTGAAGAGGTGTACGCTCATGAGAAGTGTCCGTTCAGAAAGGATTCACTAGGTTAAAATTAGGTAGACGTATGTGGCAATGGATGAGGGTACGATGATGGATGTATTAATGGTGTTTTGAAATGGGAGGTGTGTTGGTGATGGCAGAGGCAGCGAAATGAAACAAATTAGCTGCGACGAGGAATTGCGGTGTTCCAATTGTAAATGTAATAGAAGTGATGATTCTGATGATGATGGAAGAGAGGAAACAGAAATGTGAACAAATGAGTTGGCGATGAGGCGCCCAAGGTAATGGAAGGGGCGGTGGTTGCAGCGATGGCTGAATTCAGACCTCGACAGTGTACACGTTGGAGAAAATGGCACTCTTGTAGTCAAACTACCCATCTCTACATTTGCTCTAGGAATATACTGAAATTGGGCGAGATGGGCTTGAGATTATTGTGAAAATACTAGTAACTAATTAACATTAACTTTAGTCGCAATTTTGACTTGGTACAACAGACGTGCATAGATTTAAATAGTGCAGTTAGCGATCGTGATGAGTGATTGTACTTCCATTATGAGACCGTATTCGCCTGTTTTCTGGTATCAGAGGCATATGCAAGACTGATTCGATGCAACAGTGAAGGATGATCAGTGAAACATATCTGCACTAAAGTGAAGGGGAGAGAACGAAATAGGAAGAATCATAAAAATACATCTGCGGAATTATCCATCTGAAACGTCATATTTGTTATTTGCAGATGAAAAGTATCAAGTGGCAACTTACATTCAAGTGGAGAAAGAGGCGATGGGATGAGAATTTGTGATATTGAACGGATGTTAACGACGATAATAGTAATGATATTCCATAAGATCAAACTGATGGTTGGCTGAGAGGCACCGATATCGCGAGAACCCTTTTGTAAAGCGATGTTGCTCGCTACCAGTACCAAACAGAGGAAACAGGTTCCCAGATGTTGACATGCAGATCCCTGGCAGCTACATTACAATTTTCTCAACCAATTTCGATAATAAACAGGCGATCCAACCGATTGAGTAATTGAAGGAAACTAAACACAACGCCAGGATCTGAGCCACGAACGAAGTCAGCCTCGCTGTTGACAGAAGCTGCGGCGACTGCGGCGCAGGTGACAGCGTGAGTAGTGGCTAGCGACTTGAACGAAGATTCCAGTCCGTCCGAGGCTCCCCGCCCCCATTCACGCCCCTTCGCCCCCGCCCCGCGCCCGCCGTCGGCTCCTCCTCCACTTCTTCCCCGGAGCCGCAAAGGAGCTTAGCGCCGCGGCCGCGTCAGTCTGCCTGTCCGGCTGTCCGTCTCTGTGTCTGGAGTGTCCCCCTTAATAGTCTTTGGGACGGTTCAACCGATTAACTTGAAATTTCTACCGTGTATATTTGGGGGCTCCCCAGGTTTTTTTCATCACCTCCTGAGAAAGGGCGACCCGGTTTAAGAGAAAAACGTTCTTTTTCTTCTTTCCCCTCACCGTGGACTTCGAGGTCGCGGACGTCGTCGGAAGCGAATCTCTGCGCAGGCAAGACGGCTGCGGTGGGCGGGCGGAGGGACAATACGCAGGGGTGGGGTGGGTGGGGGAGGGGCGGGAACGGGTTGTTTTGCCCGACCGGCTCCGACAATGCCAAGAGACGCGATCCAGAACGTCCGAGGGAAAGGTGTTTCTGAGGCAAAGGACGATGTGTGCGGCCGACCGAACGCCATGTATTGGGGCTGTCACCGTCTAATCCCTCGCAAATTCACTGCGGCTTCGCCCATGAGCTGCTGAAGATTGGATGCGAACGTCAACCGCTGTTTGGAAGGAAGTCTGAACGAATGAACACGGTTCGCTTGCTTCTAATTCAGTTCTATAGTTGAAAACACCAGTAGGGGGTCAGGCTCAAGGCATGTCAAATGTCACTTTTAATTCATGTGTTTTTTCTTCTAGTTTTCTTGACTTACACTCACTACTGTGAATTACAACACCAAGTGAGTTAGTTCAGTTTACCCATTATTTCTCTATTGATGGCAGTTCATTCGAAATTTAAAGAAATGTGAACACATTGTATGTTACGTTTGATACAATATTATTATTGCAAAAACTATGATGATAGTATTAATTATTACGATCGTTTAAGCTTAGAGATTGGTTACGAGGGAAAGGTGAAAACAGTTGAATGATTGTACTTGTTCTCGTATGGAGGGAATTAGAAAGGGAATTATGGGAGGGAAATAAGAAAAGACCATCCGAGTCAAGTTAGCATCTAATTAATTTGTAAATAAGAAATAAAATCTTATATGCATCATGAGCGTTAACTGGATCTAATGAACTCTGGTGACAAAATGCCCTCAGGCCATAGGTCCTGGGATTTTTTGTCACCGCTCGATCATTATCCCTTATAACGCCCTTGGTTCATAAAACACCTTTATCACCTACCTGATTTCAATTTACCACTCTGATTGAAAGAATATGATATTTCTATGGTACAAGTAACCAATAATATATTTTATTGATAATATTATCCCAACGAGTTTTGGCGTTTAACCCACTTTTTGTTTTAAAGACAAAAAATTAAAAACTGTATATGACATGTGGGATGAAGTACACCGTACGCACTCATTGATTTGAAAATTATTTATTATTATTATTATTATTATTATTATTATTATTATTATTACTATTATTATTATTATTACTATTATGATTGTTATTGTTATTATTATTATTATTATTATTATTAATTGAGGCAACGCCACTCGAAGCCCCTGGTAGAGCACAGAGCGCTTTTTGCGAACTAATTCTCCATTCACATGTTATGTATGTCTCGTCTCGTCAGTCAGTTGTCCAGAGAACCAAGTAGCATCGCCGCGTACCCGCTTCTTACACCACGCGCCCCTGCGTCACTACCCAGCGGCCAGAATTGGGAAGGAATGAGGAAAGGGGTAGGGTTTTGGACACTTCACAAACGTTGGACCAGCTACTGTGAAGCAGGCAGACCCGTCTTGTTGGAACAAATTTCTCATGAGCTTGTCGGGGAATCAACGTAAATCAAGCTCGAACCTCCTTGTTGAACAAAGAGCGATTTCGCTCTGAGCCACGAGACTACTTCTTGAAAACAATTGAAAGAATTGAAAGAATTGAATTGAAAGAGCGCCGAATAGGAGTGATTGAAACAAGGCGAATGGACAGTTGTATCGTTACAAATAAATATGAAATATTGATGATGATAATGCCTGTAGAATACATCCCAAGGACTCTGAGAGCGTGAGGGAATAGTTGACAGTTAGGACCCGACCATTTGACGTTAATGTACTTCGCATATTCAGGTTAAACAGCTTTTAATGATGCCGCGACTAATGTACGAGAGTTTCGTCGTTTCACACTCCTGGACTTTGGTCAATCAATTTCTCATGCGTCGAATGTTAGAAGTATCTTTCTAATGATTCCCATGTGGAGGCTTTCATGTGAAACTTGATAAATTATGCGCAGGGCCAGTTTGAGAATTTCCACATATTGTTGTTCGTTACTGTACAAATAGGAGCCTAAAAATGCAAATTTTTATTTGAACTTCAGTTTAGTTCTACCACATTAAATTGCAGATTAGATTTACCTAATTTAAATATTAAAATTAATTTAAGGATTTTAAATAAATATTAGAAATCACTTATTTAATTGACAACAAATTATTCAGAACACAAAGTCGCTGAACTCACCACCAATTAGAGTGCGAATTAATACAGCGAGAATATACGAATTGACGAGGATTGTAACGATTGATGATTGATTGATTGAATGTCGTTTACGAGCACATCATCTATTATTGTCATTAGTCGCGTTACTGTACTAAATGTGATATCCCGGGAAGCGGCGGTGTTACTTCCTCGCTGGATGATGACATTCGGCGACGACCTACAGGTCGATTGCACGGGTTAAATTAAATTCTATTTTTACTGTTGTCGCTACCAGAAACAGCCACACGACATGATGCCATTTAGATACTGGCCTTCTTGATACTCGGAAGATGTTGAGTGATTTATGCTCCCGGGCACGTAAACTACTATGGTCATTAGTCTCATTAGTGTTCTAAAAGGCAAAACCCTGCTGATTGAAGTGTTAGCTTACAATGTATGAGTTATTGCACTTCGTTCCATCTTCACCCTTCATACCAATTACACGTTTTACAACTTCTGTGGTTTACGGATAATGAAACACAATCTATTTTTATGATTTTATGTTTGTGATATTGTGAGTGCAATTTGTTGTATATTTTTGGCGAAGAACTTCACGTTGTCTCAATAGTACTTATATGCCAATATGCAGTTTGATAAGCATGCACATCAGTATTTGATCTAGCAATACTGACAAATGAGTTTCAAACCCGCAATCCGTTAGAATAGACTGCTCACGTATCTCCATTGCTGCCAACGATTCGACTCACAGAAGAAATGAAGTTTCACGTCCACAATGGAACAGTATTCTTCGATACCTTCTACAAACAAGCTGTCGACAAATCAGAGCTGATGTTTTCTTTTAATTTCTATAGAAGTGAGATCTATAGAATTCCATTACAAATGGATATACAGCACAGGCACTGAACAAACAAACCACACAAAACTGTATGCAGCAGTCAGAAAGTAGGGAAGCTTTTTCATCCAAAATTCTCGTGTTTGTTTTCATCTTCTATCAATAATACGCTCGCGAGTGATGAATAGTATGCCACGTATTCGAAAGGTTTTGATACCAGTGATTCACAAAATTTTTGGTTAAGGTTGTCGTAACCTCATTCTAAATGAAATTGACATAGCGAAAGGTGAATTTAATTTTTGAAAAATCACCCTTGAAAACTGTATCTCTTCAACATTTTACTATGCGAATAAAATACACACATTGTTTCTTTGACATTAATTTCTTAATATGAGATTTAATATTTTTAAATTTCACGCCACTTATGATATATGAAAATTAAGATACATCTACTGATCTAACAGTGATACATCGAGCAATAGCATAATCACTACTACTTCTTTATGTAGCTAACAATTAACTATAAATCGTTGCGCAATTATTGTTTTTCAAAACGTAACAATGTATTTAAATTAAATACGATACAGACCCTGTGCTATTGTTATTATTCAACAATTGTTTTTAAAATATACTGTTACTAAAGTAACGTTATTGCTGTATTGAAAATAATTATTACGTTAGTAAGTTACGAAGTAGTGGGAGACTATTTTTTAAATATTTTTATAATAACAATAATTTAATAATGTTCGTAAACAAAAATGTGCAGAGAAGAGAGGTGTAAAGCTACCTGACAATTTTTTTATATTAAAAACTTAAAAAGTTTGATATCATTTGATTAATTTCGTTATGTGCATATAGTGATGTTACATGTATGGAAAACGCGCTGCCAATCTCAGTATACAGTCAGGAGATGAGGAAAACTGGATATAATTTTTCTCTTTGGATGATCAATATAATCTCTCATTGTATAGAAACAGATATGCAGCAGAAAATATTTTCCTTGACACATTTGTAAATCTGGTTTAATTCTTCAAAGTTATCTGGCAAAGTGTTATGTATTATAAATTTTTACTATATGGATTTCTTGTAGTATGCTGTTGATACGACACTTGATGAATATAATTCTTACGATGTGTTGTAATTATAAATATCTATTGCATGAAAATGTTACTCCCCTGAAGTAAGTTTTGGTAAAAACTACACACTCGTGAATAAATGGACCAAGCATTGATTGGATTCGAAGCTGAATGTGAAGAGGTTTGAAGAGTTGCGTGAATGGCATTTGCTTATTATTCGTACGATTTTTTCTTCATTCTAAAGGTCTGGGTATTTCCCAAAAATATCATGCCATATCTGAGGTGAGTAGGTAAGTACATTTGCAAAATACACGCAGTAAGCTACATGAAGGCGAATGACTGAATTAGAAGGAATTCTTATTGCATAACATAAAGAAATTAATTGAGTGTTTAATTCATTTATACAGATATTCTATTTGAGGTTTGAGTAAAATGAATGACCCAGAAAATGTGTTACCTTATCATCACCCCGTAGCATGTTCACTTTCACATGCGCATACGCATGCGATTGTAATACAAAACTGTATTGAAACAGTTTTCCCTTCGTTTACTATTATTCTGTTATTAGAAAATCGATTTGATAGATATGAAATCGTATTATTTATTGTATCTGTTTTACAATGAATATTTGTGCTATTGGCGAAGAGAACAAAGAGAAGTTGAGATTCAATTCTATAAACAAGTAGAAATAACTATTTTACTGGAACCTATAATGAGGATTTGGTGTACAAAATATGCATTATCGCATATGAATTAATATAAATGCTGAATTACGACACTGTTGCAGAAAATAAGAAATGCAACTGAACATTATTTTCATAAAGCTACAAAGGTGTAATCAGAGCCGTGTAATTACCAGCGAACATAATGAAAGTGATTCTACACAGAGTGAAAGTGAAAGTATTCTAATTTTTTTCAAAATACAGTATTTCCAAAAAATAATTGACAGAAAATTAAATGTTGATATGTTATCCCCTTATGAGAAAGTCTCGGGAATAATACTTGCTCGTGTCAACAGCATAAACATGATGTTTGCTTTTTTCATTATTCTAATGGGTCTTCATCATTGAGTTGTGATAGTTTACATATTTCTGTATTTACTGCAAAAAAAGAATCGGACTAAATGGCCTTTAATAGAGCCCAGTAAAACCAAACAAATGGCAGCAAACAAGTGAACAAAATGGAAATTAGTAAGAAATCAGAATTATGACGAAGCTGTTTTTCTGTCGATAATGAGAAAACTTTTGCTCGTGAACACACGGACACTGCGCTTTACGCCCAAATGAAGATCCTAATCTGGTCAGTTTGACCGTTCTCATGAGGGCTGCAGTTCGTCAACAAACAGATAGAGCCGGCGATAGCTTCGGGTTGCCTGCGATGTTTTCGACCTTCGCGGCCCCTCGGGTTGGTTCGTTCCAGTCTTCGGCAGCTTCTATCCCTATGACGGTAGGCGCGCCGCCAGATGAAGACGTGTCTTTTGTCCTGGGAGAAAAGGCCGCCGCCGCACTATGGGCCGGTTCAGGGAATTTGCGGGCAAAAATATTCTTCTCCCCCCCCAATTCTTGCCCCTTTCCCCATACGTACGGGGTCGGCGCTAGGGGACGAACTCAGTTTTTATTGTTTTTTCGCACACTTCATTTTTATCCTGATTTCGCGATGCCTTTACAGCCGGATGCACTTCCTGGCGTCAACTAAATGGCACACGCACGCACAGTTCGCATAGACCACAAACATAATCACGAAGCACATAACCATGCCCGGACGGGATTCGAACCCACGATGTTTCGGTCCGAGACCGTCACGACACTACTGACTGAACAAACTCTACTACCCGGATCGGCGCAAAACTATCTTCCTTCAATAATGCTAAATTATTATACGGAGCTTTGTAGACCGGGAAGTTTGAGGTTCGATTTCAGACGGGGGCAGAATTTCGGCACAAGCTGTGTCGAAGGCTACTGCCTGTATGTGAATTCTACAGTGCAGCTCTTCTGATCGATGGTTTCTTGCGAACAATTCCAGACAGTTGCCTTAGCAGTACTTTAAACAACGAGTCACAGACCGCGTGCATCGATCTATTCCACTTATAATCTAGAATTCTATATTAAAAGGGTATTTAAATTTTGTAGTTATAAATAAAACTTTCACGTAGTATTCCCACTTCTTTTTTAAATTATAATACAGCTTTCATAACATACAGTTAGTATGTATATATTTCCTTTTTCGCGATTTGTGTGTAAGTCACGATACGTAAATGTAATGTGGTTCGTGCATGCTCGATTTAAAAATAATAATACAACGAGTATGAATGTATTTGTGACCAGTAGCAGAAACAAATGCTGCTTTCGAGTCTGTGGATAATGGGATCCTGGAGCAGCAAGTTGTTTATTTATTTATTTTACGTCAAAAAAAGAGTTGAAACTGCGTATGACGTGCTATGGGAAGAAGTGAATTCTTTACACATTTTCAAAATTCTAAGTCATATACTACATGAATTTTGAAAATTAAAAAGAAAACTCTCATGTAATAAAATCTATTTTCAAGGATAAATAAGCAATAAGTTTTGGGCTCTTTTCCATGATGTCCTTCGTCAAGGAATAATACTTCCTGCCGCAACATGGAAACGATAATTTTAATAACGGTATTTCCCAATGAATTCTAGAAGACGTGCACAGATAATGAAGTTGCATTTATGTCCAGAAGCAAAACAAGGGGCCATTTCAGCATTTGCTCAATAGATCAGGGAATCTGGACGAAAAACCTGATCGAGATGGTTGTTCGTTCCCAAACAGTATGTGTGAATACTGAAGTTTCTTCCTTGTGTCATGACGTCAGCTGGGTCGTAAGCAATGACGCTCCGAGTATGCAAATATAGTCATAACTTACGTATGAGAAACTGCGGAATAACATAATAAACTTTTTTAGTAAAACACGAAATTATTTTAGTTCTGTATTTTACAGTGTTTCTCCGCATCTAACAAAACTATTGACACATCTCACGTGAGAAGAGCCTGTTTATATTTTCATCAATTAGGCATGTATTCGAAATTAGTAATGAGAGTATCATTTATAGTTTTTGAAGGCGTAGACTTCCATAGTGAGAGTGAATGGCCAACAGTTCTTTGTCATTAGCCTCGAAGCAGAAAGCAGTATGGCGACTGCAAAGTTGGCAACCGTGTCTAGAACGTTGTGGCTCTCGAACAGCCGATATTCCTAAGATTTTTTTATAAGAAACAGTCATACAATGTTGAGTAACAAGAAAATATAAATTTTATGACATTAACAATTATTAAGCAATATGCTTTCCAAAATGAGTTGAATTGATGACATACGGGCTTTTCAAAAATGCCGCACGTTTGCGAGCTTTCTACAAAAAGTGATAAAAATATAAAAAGATAATAAAATATGAAACAATAAGTGTTTTTGTCTTTTTTACACGTATATGAATCATACATTGACAAAGCCAATGGGGCACGGGGGCATGTCTTCCTCCCAACAAAGTATTTTTTCTTTAGCATCAGTTTAGTTTAAACAATAAACATGTATTGATCACATCACATCTGAAGGAGTATTTTAATCATGAATATATTTTTTAATCAAATTAACAGATGTAATATTTTTTAATGTTTCAAAAAAATTAGGGTTGAAATTACAAAATGTTTATGGCTGGAGGTTCGAAGGAAAATTACAGACTCCCCCTCCGAAATGGTTGAAACTGCTCCTGGAATTAAGTCAATAGAAGGGTTTTGAAAAAGGGAATTGTGTCCGCTTGCATTTTTCATTCTCCCGTGCGCCGCCGTCGCCAGTTGACCGGGCAGCGGGAGGGGCCAGTCGGCGCCTGTCTCGTGTCCAGTCCCTCGCTCTCGCCCCCGCCCCCGCCCCGCCCGGCCGCCTCGGTCACCGCGGGCCGCCCGACCGAACCGAAAACACCACTGGACAGGGACGGGAGCTGAACACTCGGGGGTAATCGGGACCGACGGAGCCGCAAATATTTGCAGACACCTCACCATTAACGCATGCGAACTGACCTGGGAACAAAATCAGGTTTCGGGAATGAGTTTGTTGTCCTGGTAACAGTCGACGGATTTTGAAGTTTATGGAAACTAAGTTCTACGAAATGAAACTATCTCTGGTTTGCAATAATCAAATTATTCATAACGATCGATTCATGGAAATAGTTGCAACCCACGTTACTAAATTAGAATTAACATATTGTTTCGATTTTCGCCACGAGTCTGGTGTAATGTGCTATTACAAGGTCAATTGATATTGACCCCTTCCGTATTAGCAACGACTCGTCCCGTCCTACGTATGTCGTCAGTGCACAAGAAAAGTGACCCATTTAAAACAGTTTATCCTAAACGGGGCAGATCATTACGCCATACAAGTAAAGGATTTTATTCTTTATACTGACTTGTGATATATTACAGTTGTCACTCTGTATATGATATTTTAATAGTAAACATGTTATTTTTAAATATATTTCTTTATTTAGCATCTTTACTGCAATGTGAGTTTTTGAGATGTGTTACTTCTGCATCGGCTGTCTCTGTCTGCCTCAGTATGTCTGTCTGTCTCTGTCTGTTCCTCCACCGCTGCCTCTTCTCTGTGTCTGCCCATCTCTGTCTCTCTGTATCTGCCTGCCTCTTTGACTTTTTCAGTCTTTCTCTGAGCCTAAGACATTTTTTAAATTTTGACAAAAATGAGTCCAAATTTTTAAAAACGTTCTGCTCCAATGCAGAACGGCGCGTTCAGGAATTGGCAAATGACAGATTTTCTTTAAAGTCTCTGAAATATCAAAAATTGCCAATATGAACTTTTCTTGGATATCTTTCTTAGAGCAATTTATTCTTCAATTTTAGATTATTAATCTATCATGAACAATGTTTTCCAACTATGAGTCGTTTTCGTTTAATTTTGAATCAGATTGTGACAATTTTTCAAAAACAAGTCAAGATTTCGTTTGCCGATCCTGTGGACGAGATCACTAAGGCCTTCTTTAGCGATCTCGGCCACAGATCGCCGATTTCTGTAGCAATCTCGGACCTACGGATCGCGGGTTTGGGTCCTGCCTCGGGCATGGTTGTGTTTGTTTGCGTCCTTTTACCCTCCCATCCGTCCTTTTATCCTCACCCAACATATCATTTCATCATGTTCCCAGTTATACATAACATTAAAACCAACAGTGGTCGCTAATGATCTTGATGTTGATGCGACCTTAAATAACAAAAAAATCATTAAAAATGGCAGAAAAGGTATGCTTGAACTATTTGTTACAATTGAAGCATTTAAATAAATAAAGAGGTACGTAATTTTATTTCGAAACTATCGTGCTTCATTTTGGTAAGAGGAGATTTTGAAGAGATGACTGACGAATTAGTAGGTTACAAATAGCAATATTTTAATATTAAGTAACCGTATGCCAGAAAGTACATGTGCGTAATGCGAGAAAGTACATGTGAAATTTTAGCATCAGCTTTTTCAATAAGGGAAGGAGGTATGCCTATTGTTTTCGCTATGTATTTAGCTATCAGCAGTGATAACTGCAATCGTCAATTGCCAACTGCCAACTGCAATTGACGATCACTGATTATTTCAAAAATGAAATAAATACCTATTTTGAAAATATTTTTATTACTTTGTATAACTTATATTTCTAAATTATTTATTATTTTATAATTATATATACTTACTAATAAATAACGAACTTTTACACTTAGTTTTAAGAAGGAAGCTCGTGTTTATTTTAAAAAGAAGCTACACTTTATAAAATATATCAAATAAGATTAATGAAATAGTTGTATTGGTTATGCGAGAAAAGAAGTGAACGCGCGCTAGTGCAGTCTATGACTAAAGTTTATGATTTGTATTGAAAAATGTGTAACATACATATTTAAATAATGAAGTTAAACCTAAAATCCCCTTGAATTCCGAACGTTTCTTATTTCACTACTTATATTATTGTAGTGTATTGACTTTTAAATTTTCTCTCTCATTTAATGAGTGTAAACGTATTTGCAGCTACGAATACTAGGGGTTCAAGGCTAAAATAAGGGGCTAAAACACAAGGGGTAGAGGGCATTTTTAATTCAATAAAAAATTATATTAATTGAAGGACCTCTACCCTGAATTAATAAATATTTAAATAATGAAATATAGTTTTTAATTCATTCACTTTATAAAATATTTTAAATTTGATTAAACTACATAACACATCAACATAAGATTTATTCTTATTTTTTTATAAAAATAAGTAGACTATACTATCACACGCTTTCACTGGCAACATAATTTTGACTTGTATTATTTGTAGCAATATAAAGACTTTCCTTTAAAGAAATATTCCGAAGAGTCTGAAAAGAATGACGCAACTTCAACGGGTGATACTTTAAACCTGAAGTAAATTAAGTAAGAAATTTTTAAATTATACAGCGTAAGCAAATGCAGTTAATGTAACTGCAATCGAATTTAAATAATATTTTTGACTTTTAATTTTGAAATAATAATTTATTATTTTTATATATAAAAGTTAGTTAATGATCAGCTGACGGGAAGTTTCTGCAGGCTAGGTAATTTTCATCTTTAGATGGCTCTAAAAGTGTTAAGCAATATTTTTGATACAATTTGAATTTTTTTTTTTTAATTAAACGTATTACAATCACTTTATTACACATTCTGGATCAGTATTATACGTGAAACAAGGTGCAGCATCTCAGAAAGTATTTTTGGACGTATCCCCTTTTTACGACCAACTGACAGACTCGTAAATAGAAACATATTGTCCCCATTTTATATTCAGCACTTTCCAGTAAGAAAGATACAATGAACGGGGTATCCCGTCTGAACAACCCATCGCTGGTTCCGTTTTCGACATGCTCCGTCCGCGATTTTCGCCAAATAGAGGCGCAGGCACTCGCAAGCAGGATGTCAACCACGTTCAGTTTCCAGTGGGGAGGCGACGGCCACGGCGAGAAAATGTGCTCACACGGCACGTTGCGCTTGGGCGCGTTCAAAAGGAGACCCCTCCGGAAAGGGAGTTTGAGGTAAACCCGTTAGGAGGGAACGTCCCTGACAGGCGACACTATGGAAGAAAATTCACTCGAGTGTCCTTTTTTTTCGCGGATTGCTTGCTTCTGCTTGAGCGCAGCGTTGTCACAAGAATTGTGTACGTAAACGGATGAATTCTTCAGACTTGAAGGTTTCGCTTGGGAAGAGAACATGTATTTTTGTGTGAGTTAAGCGAGTGGAGTAAATTTACGTGCAATTTAGCTTGGTAAGTTAAATGGCCAATGAGGATCAAGTGAAGAGGAAAGGCGAGAAGAAATTCTTGGCACTAATCGCGAGATTTGGAGATTTATATGAGAAAACCAGATGTGGAGATGTAATCTCCCTTGTCGGGCAGAATTTTGGGGGCAGTTGGTGTGCTGTATAACCTCTCGCCCCGCCCTCCGTTGTTGTGGAATGTGGAATGCTCTATGCTTTCGTAATAGACAGCTACTTCTTAATCGTCCCACCATCACAACCCATAAAATACCTAGGTCTTCATCTGGACACAAAACTAACCTGGAAAACCCACATAGATATCAAAATTAAACAAGCTAGAAATAAATTATTCCAACTCCGGCCACTAATCAACAAACATAAATCTCTGTCATACAGAAACAGTACAACACTATACAAAACAATAATCAGACCACTACTGCTTTATGCATGCTCCATATGGACAAACGCAGCCCCCACAAATGTCAATAAAATTCAAGTAATGCAAAATAAATTTTTAAGATTAATCACAAATGCCCCCTGGTTCATAAGTAATAAACAACTTCATTCAGAATTAAATATCAATACAATAATAAACCAAATAGCACACATATCACACAACTTTTACCAAAACCTAACAGACATACCAGCAGCATCCCATTACAAACTTCCGAAAAATCCAACCCACACTCGAATAAAAAGTAGATTCCCTTTTGAAGCATTCCTCAAAATTTTGCAGAATTAATGAACTGCTTGTATAGGTATTAATTCCTCTCCGCCCCCCCCCGCAATTAATTTTTATAATTTTATCTGCTATATGTTCCTTAATTTTTGCAATCTTACAATGTGTCTTTATGTATTGATTTTTTGTTTAATTTGAACTGCTACTAATCCTCCCGTTTTTTTAAAAAAAATTTTTTTATCGCTTACTTTTAATTTTATCTTAATAAAGCTGATATGTTGACGAAGATGACTTCCTTTATTTCTTCTCAAAATTTTAGCCAACCACGATCCTTAACACTGAGGTTCTCCCCTAGAGTGTCCTCTCCAATATATAAACTAAGTTAGCTTAGCTATTTTAACTAGATTAAGTCTGAAAAAATACATCTGTAAAGTAATGTACTGAACGAAGTAAATCTTGCAAAATGAATAAATATGTGTTATAAAAAAAACATCTTAATCGCGTTTTGATATGATTCATTCTCTTCCATTTTTATATTATATTTCCTTTCATTTTTATATAAACATATCGCACATACTTTATTTTAGTGCTTTTTCAGTTATAGTAATCTGAAGAGGGAATTAAACTACAATACACAAATAAATGTGATAATTATTTGAAATATAGAGCATTTTCTTATGATATATCTTTGCTAACCATTTCGTATATTTAAATTCATATATTCATATTCATTTTTTCTGTGAACCATTCCTTCAAAAGTTAACGGAGAAGTGATCACACGACTTTTTTGACACGTTAAAAAAAACGCACATGCGTTATATTTTTTGTTCTCTGGAATTCTTATGTTGTGTGGGGTAATAATTCAATCACAGGACAGACACACTAACATGAAGAGATGTTAACAGAATCAGAGGATATCTTTTTGTCGTTAACAACGTGAACTTTTTCTTTTAATGGATTGAATCCATCGAGTATGACAAACTAATAGACATAGCTCTGCTTTGTGCCAAATGATTGTGAAATATTTTTACATTGTTACAACAAATAATAATGTATACATTGTTATAAAAAATATAAATAAAATAAATATATAAAAATATAAACAAACAAACAACAAAAACACTAATAAACAATGGTCACCCAGTCACTAGGTATGTGGTCCAGAAATCATTGTCCACCGCGCGCCCAGGTACGTGCTTTGAGCGTGGGGGCGTGGCCCGGGGGGAGGCGGGGCGGGGGCGTGGCGGGGCACCTGGTCCGCTCCCGTCGCCAGGGCGGGCGGCCGCGTTTGAGTCGCTGCCGCCGCCGGTCGCGGTGCGGAGAGCGTGGGCGGAGGCGGGGGTGTGGTCCAGAGGCCGACTGGCGAGCTCCTCCGAAAATAAAGTGTTCTTGGCGGCGGCGGTGGCGGGTGCGGACGGGGCGCGGGGACGGCGAGGGCGGCGGGGGCGGCGAAGAGAGAGGGGGCGGGGCCGCGGTGCGTACAAAGGCTCGCCTTAACAAGAGCATTGGGATTGAGGTGTTTTTCACGGGAAAACGCCGCCGCCGACCGCTGCCGGTGCGCGGTGACGGGGGGGGCCCCCGGGCCTAATACTGCCGCCCCCGCCCAAGCCACCGCTGCCGCCGCCACCCTGGCGACAGATCAGCTCTCGTCGCCTCGTGGTGCACTCGCACTGCGCTTGCTGAGCTACCTGCACTTGCTGCATGCGCTGTTCCGCCTGCGATGAGCGAAGAAGGAAGTGGAGTCCCGGCTTGTGACGGCTCCTGCACTCAGGGTTGGTGGTTTACAAAACAATAACAATGAGATGGGTGCTGACGCAGACGTATCCGTCAACGAAAGTGAATGCACCGCGTGCTCATTGACCTCTCATGGTTCCAGATATTGCTGGGGCAGGCTTTTGTTTGGCCCCACAATATTATTGTTTGCAAGTCACCAAAGTTCGTGCCGCGAGCAGCCAATAGTATCTACTAGCTACTATATTAAGTACGAGATAAAAACATGTCTTAAAGACATTGAACCTGGAACACGGATTTTCTTCGCTCTGCCAACATATAAAAATTATCAGATTTCCTTCCTATTTCCGTCACTACTCTTTTTTGATGCACTGTAATTTTCTGACTAACACAATAAAATAATACATTTTTATTTGAATTCATATTTTGATTTTTTAATTTTCGTTTTAACTTTATCGACGGGAAAATTCACGAGTTTGCTTACTCGAACGTAAATTTTTCAGATCAACATGGTCATTATTCAAATAGTAGTATGACTTTATGTTATTGCAGTTTATTAACTAGCGATATTAGGCCTAACGTACGCATATAAACACCATACATAAACATGCACACACTGTAATCGGATGAAACAGCACAAGTAATCGGATGAATTTATGCCTATTTGAGAATAACCGAAATAATCTTACAATAAATATGGTGTGTGGTATTCCAGATATACATTATAATTATTCGAAATACCTAAACCTTCTACATTTGGAATATTAATATAATTTGTATTAGCATACTACCAGTAAAATAGTATAGTGAAAATAATACATGCGAATTCAAAATAATGAATGATTTAATATTCAAGATTTGTTCTGAAGTACAAACTGTTTCCTGTTATTGGTCTTTGGTGTAATTTTTATGTAGAGGTCGCCATGATTGAGAAAATTTAAGGAGAGTTGTAACCTTGAAATATGGTTAGTATAAAGATTTGCTCATTTGTTTAATGTGATTAATGTAAAAATAGTATATAGTATATTGTTAGTGATATCTCACTGTTTATTTTTTAAACAAAATCTCTGACGTCTCTGATGTATAAAGCAAATATATTTATTATTTATTTCAATTTTTCACGTCAAAACAGTTAAAAACGTGACTCGTATTAGGTGGAAGTCAATCTGTGCACTCTTTACTTCTCACCCGAACCTTCTTAAATCTGGGCCTCGAAGCCCTAACCCGGTTGCCCCGATAGTAGTTACAGCCTTGTAATTTGCTTTTGTGAACATGAAAGTAGACAATATCGAGAAATTCCTGTGGATATTTAAAGGAACATACTACTGAAAATTGAAAAACTATAACTTCAACTGAACTTTGTTTTCCCCTCAGGGACCAGCTTCAAGCTGTTCGCCCCCCCCCCCGGCATTACATCCACTCCCTAACATCCATAATTAGGATATTGTGAGGGGGTGACCCTCACTCCCTCATCATTTTCCCTCCGTCTAGTTCGCCAGGCCGACAACCTACCTATCAATAACCCGCTCAGGTAAAAACGGCCCTTTTCAGCGAGTAAGGAACATCCTCGTATTATTTTAAGTTTGTTAGAATGTACTAGTCGGGGAGTTTTTGGCACAGCTCGTACATTGTTTAATATTGCAAATGCAAATTTTCGTTTTAGTAAATGTCGTCCAGTCATAAATCTGAAGATCCTAATAAGTTCGATAATCGAATTTCACTTGCAGCTATGCTCATTTATTTATTTATTTATTTATTTATTTATTTATTTATTTATTTATTTATTTATTTATTTATTTATTTATTTATTTATTTATTTATTTATTTATTTATTTATTTATTTATTTATTTATTTATTTATTTATTTATTTATTTATTTATTTATTTATTTATTTATTTATTTATTTATTTATTTATTTATTTATTTATTTATTTATTTATTTATTTATTTATTTATTTATTTATTTATTTATTTATTTATTTATTTATTTATTTATTTATTTATTTAATTTGTTTGATTAAACATACTGGACAGTGAAAACTGCATGTGATATATAGTGAGAAGAGCAATCTGTTTAAGATTTTTTCACCTCTAGACTCCTACTTCAGCTTTTTTATTATACCAGCTGAATTATAAAGAAAGGTAACCATGAGTTTTCCAAACTTTGTTTAGAAGAAATATTGTCTTCTCGTGTAAAAGAAATTATTTGTATCTGCAAATGAACAACTGATTTTGTCTATTATTACTTATCGTGCCTTATGTGAAGGGATAGACTGATTATCGACAGAACAACGTTTTAAGAATAAACGTTTATTTACAATCTGTTCATACATGTGAAGAAGTAAATTTATTATTTTACGTAAATTACTTACAATTATTGGAGAAGACAGTCATTGTCAATAGTATATCTCCATTAATGCACTTGATATCAATATAACAGCACTTCATAATCAGTGAGGATGAAATTTTTAAGACGTCTCATTTCTAAACTATTATCTAGACACTTATAGCTATAGAATTTTCTAGTCTAGCAAACGGTGAGTGGTACGTATGATGCTGCTATCCTAATTTAGAATTATCGAAATGATTCGTTCCAAATAATGGTAACAGCTGAATGGTCATTATTGTAGAAAACGAAAAGAGAGAATTTTAAGAAAAAATCAGTAATCAAAAACCGAGTCATGAATGTTTAAAATTTCTAATGTATTTAGGACATATTTTTAATGTTATATCACACACACAGATTGAATATTGTGTTGTAGCTAATGCGAACTTTCATTTCTTTTGTACTCTTTCTTCGGAAACTTCGAAGAAGGAAATCTCAAATCGTTTATGTCAGACAAAGCCATACACTGAAAGCGGTGTAGCCAGGTGCGAAAAGCATAAGCTCTCTAAGAAATTAATTTGTCAAAACGTAAAAAATTAAGTGAACAAAGTCGGGGACACGATTTTCACTTTTACGTTTTAGTACTATTCTTTCAAAGGCTCTATTGTCAGAGACATACGTCTATATCCGGCTTTTGAAACTTCCGTCGCATTTTATTTCCCCACATGTCCAGCATTCGTTTCGCCATGAAACCATTCTTCATGCTTGGGCACTCATTGCATTCAGAGATATTTCCGCAGAAACACCTTCCGGCCCATGTTTTTCATCGGGACAGCACGAAACGATTTTTTCCGGCGTATCGATCAATCCTGAACCGAAGCAGGTGTGCCGGTTCACCTCGCGGCAACAAACAGGCCATATTCTTGTCTTCAGCAACCACAACGATTTTTTGCTTTCGAGCGCCCTACAATTGCAGCCCTATCGTCGCTCCCCTCTCTTGTAGAACGATCATTGGAGACGCATGAATTCATATTTCACTTTCAGTGCACATTGCCCAGCAAGCTGTTCCTAATGCCAGGTAATTTAAAGGTAACCAAATCTGGCCGTGAAAAAGACTTGTAAGGGCTTCGTTACCCGGGGTTGTTCCCCGAGGGAGGTGCTGACATATTTCAGAAGGGGCGGCGCGGCCCGCGGAGGGGCGAACCATGTCCTCGGAGGAGGAAAAGCGTGCCGCACCCCCTGTGTGGTGGGGGGAGAAGGGGGCAGCGAGAAAGTCTCCCTCCGTTCCACGCCGCGGAATATACGACTTGGCAAGCCGATACAAAAATAAGCGAGTGCTATGAAAAATCAGTGTTTTCTTAGGACGACGGTGGCTGGGGCGATTTCACCCCTCGTGGCGTGGATCGGTGCTGGGTGTCTCAGATATTTGAAAAAGGAAACATTGTGTGAGTGACACTTGACCTGCAGTCTTTCTGCGTTGCAGCATTTGGGTGGCTCGATTTCAGCTTGGAAGATGTCTTGTTGCTCCTCTTTCGGGCTGGATCGCCGCGTGCTTTTCTACGAGAGAAAATTACGGTAGTGCCAGATATAGCGATTCTGTGTATTCTGTAGGTCCTAAAATATCGTGATAAAAATATCTTTGTGTGGTTTTCTTTGGATAAGATTGAAATAGTGGGAAATTGCTTTTGTTGTGTGCGGCAGGACGTTCTATTCAGATGTCTTCCTCACCTGGGAGGTCTGAGAAATCACAGATATTTTCTTTTCTCCTGACAACGGCGTCTTTTCTTGAGCCACATTCTGAATAGAAAGATAAGACCATTGATTCGTGCTATATATTTATTATTAGCGTTACATATTTCTTGTTTTTTATTCCACACTCCTAGCAAAAACTTGAAGGATAAATCCCGCTACATTGAAACAACCACTGTGCGAATGAACACATGAAGGAGAATTGAAAGATAATTTGAAGAAAGAAATTTGATATAAATGGATACAAAGATAATCATTCACTCATTACACCAAATGCCCTAACTGCACAATTAAATCAACTAGTTAACTTTGTGACATACATCGCAACAGGCAAATAGATAAAAACAAGAACTGGAATCGTTTAGTTATCTTACACATTCACTCCGTAAATAATTACCTTACGCATTTTAAATACTCCCTCTGAGTCATCACTACTAACCTCGATCTGCCGTTGGTACTTTTCCATAAACACTATAATCCCCACCACTCCCTTCAGAATCATCACTAATAACAAACAAAAATCAACTCAGGCACCGCCACTTTTACTTCTGACTTCTATCAGAACCATTAAACTTGAATTTATCCAGAGCTGCACTTGACGTAAATCAGCTGTTACAGTGTCATCCAAACGGGAGAATGAACGACACCATAGTGACGTCACTGTAGTGATGTGTAAGTTTCCTATTGGATGACACAGGAACAGCAGATTTACGTCAAGTGCAGCTCTAAATAATTCGAAGTATGTACAGTATTACTGTCACCATCAAAACCAGCCATATTTATCAGCAGTCACCGCCGCATCACTTCGCCACCACATTTCATCGTCACTACACTCCACCTTTACTTCCCCCTTCATTTCCGCCGCCGCCGTCGCTGCAGTGCTGAAGGTCACGGGAGCACGTGTCGTCGCCCCGTCGGCGGTTTGTCGGCGCATTAGGCGATGGGTGGCCGATTAGCGCGCGCCCCTCCCCCGCTGCACCCGCTCCCCCTCCCCCTTCCCCCCACCTCCCAGGGAATATCGTTAGCCACGCTCGCGCACTGGCCGCGCGCCCGCCCCGGAGTCAGAAACAAACACGCGTCTGGACACGGGTTGAGCGCCGAATTTCTGGCTGTAAACAGACAACCTCCATCAACGTATGTAGAATAATCAGAAATGTGGGCAAAACCTCAACAATTATTAACATTACAATTCATTTTAATTTAGATTAAGATGAATACTTAATGTACTAGTGGTCTGCAACAGCAAAAATGGTGCTGAACGAAACCCGGCGAAATGGTTTTCAAAAAAGTAGCAGCTTACTGCTCAAAATATATAAATAAAACTCTCGTAAATCAGTGCAACAAATTAAATATTGTAACAAAAAATGTCTTTACGAATACAGCAATAATATGAGTGAAGTATTTTCGGATACACAGTAGAAGAGTTCTGTACATACCAAGAATAACAAAACGTTTTTCTTACACAACGCAACACGTTAATAGCAAATATTTGATACAGAGCAGCATCTTTCTTTAAGCCTTGCTGTCGCACGATGTCGACTGTGTCATAAGCACTGACGTACTGAGCGTAAATATTCAGTCGCCATGCGCAGTATTAGAAAACGCAAAATAACAACATCGAATATTGTTTTCCAGTCAATATCAAAACAGTTTCATTGTTTTTCGATTTTTTTCCAGTTCCTGGGTATCAAACTAAAACATAGACACCTGTGACAATGCCGGAAGCTGCATAGGTTCTTTCAATTTCTGCGCGCTTTGGAAATTAGTAATACTGTTTTTTTTGTTTTTTTTTTATTTTTCCTCGAGTTCCTGGGTTTCTCACAAAACCAGAGACACTCTCAAAAGGCTGGAGGCTGTATAGTTTCCTTTCAGTTTCTGAGCATATTGAAAATTTGTTGTATAGATTTCAATTTTTTTTGACCTTATACAAAAGGCACCCCCCAATGAATGAAAAATAAAATCAATTAAATAATGGAGGAAATATCACATCAAAAACGTAAATAAAGTATGACACGATCGCTTCAAAATGCATTGAATTTTGATTTGAAGTCCATACATTTAGATCTATGGCTCCTAAAATATAAACTGAATATTTGTAAAGGATGTTTGGAGCAGCCAATAAATAAGTGAAGTCGAAGGCTGCAATTTCTAGTTCCTGTAAGGCACAGTGCTTTCCAGAATGTTAGTGTCACTTGATTGGTTTCCAATTCCATCTGAATATCTTTCCATTCGTTACTCAACTTTGATCATTCCCCTCTCCAGATAATCCTACAGTAGAAGCCAAAGGGAAAACATCTTTGTGATGACATAAAGGCGCAAACTTATCCCTCGTCGACACTCGGAAATGAGTATGGCACTCATCAATCGAGTTAGAAAAATGAGAGATAAGATATATAAATGTTGTTGGTGGATAGTCTGAAGGACATTTAAGAGTGTAGAGTAGGTCTCATGTTAGTTGAAAACACTGTTTTTCGAAATTTGAAAAAAAAAAAAAATATTTCCGCGTTTTCCTACTACAATTATAATGATAGTTTTTTTTTAATGAAATGTGTTCATCAAAAACAGATCTTCAAATTAGGTCATGTTGAATTTTCTGAAAACATGAGTATTTTGTGTGTAAGTTGGCGACATAGTCGCCCTCTCCCAATTTATTGCGCTTCATGAAATGAATAGTGATGCTAGGTAGTTGAATGGTACATAAGTTAGAATTTGTATATTATTTCATATTTCTTTGTTCGTTTCTTCTTCGAGCTATTTTTATAAACTTTAAAATTAATCTTTTAAAAATTATTTAAAACCTATTTTAAATTGCATCCTTTAATTGAGTTAAATGTGAAAACGAATAGACGATTTCTCTTTGCTTAATAAGATGAGGGAATGAAAAGTAATGTACGTAAAATCCCAGTAAATTTCATGAATATAAAAATTTTATATTCAATTATTATATTTTTCTATTCATTTTCATATTCTTGCTAGCAATATCAACAATGCTAATTGGCAAAATGTGTACCCATACGAATTAGCGGCCCTTTTTGCTTGCAACTGATTGTTGTAACGCGGTACTGATAACAGAAGGTGATAATGACTTTTTTTATTTATTACTTCTCGTTCGACAATTATGTCTTTCGAGGGTTTTGAGAATACAAAATAATACATGGCTTCTTAGGATATGACCATTCTTAAGTCGCGGTTGGTTTCTGAACTTTATTGGTTTTTATTTTTAGATTTTTGTTCTGTGATTAAAGATGGTATACTGGTGGAAAGGTTCGAGGGGAAAGCCAAGTTAAGGAGGTCTTTGTTTATCTTTCGGGAATCTTGATATGATTCGCGGTATTGTTTGTCCTAGGTTGAATCTTGCAGAGCAGGGAGCATTTGGTAGGTGGTTGAAGAAATTGCTGGCAAGGTTTTTTATTGTCTCCTCAAATTCTGGTATGTTTAGTTCCCGTCGGATTTGTCGGTTGATCGGGGTTGTCGGGGATGTAGCACCACTAGTTTATATTTTAAATCAGAAAAAGGAATTTGAACCTGGCCAAAATAACGACTACCCTACAGGTCAGAAGCGTGTGGAAAAGAGTTGTTGTTCATCTGCTCACAAACCTAAATTTGTGTATTTACCACTCCCATCTAGGGGCGATTAGTAAATCGATGGTCAGACTATTCTGCTTGTGGGATTGCGACTTGAATTTCAAAGAATCTGATGTTCAATTTGTGGTTGACAAAGCAAGACTAGCGGTGATTACATTCGATTCTCCATTTTCTCCGCAACTCCTCATCACGCCAGTGTGATACACTACATTGTCGTCATGGTTAAAATCTTTCATTGATTCATGCACCGATACGAACAGCAACGATCCAGAAGTACTATTTGTCTCGTTTTGATCTCAAAAATTCAACACCATGGATGATTTTGAGAAAGAAAATACATTAATAATATTTGTACGTGACGGCGAATGTAATTGTTTTGTAATCATAATAAATTTGTTTACGGTTCAATGATTATGTGACTCCCGTTTGAATTCCTTAAAAACGTAAGTAAACGTAAGGCGCGGAGGCGGGGCGCGGAGGCGGGGCGCGGAGGCGGGGCGCGGAGGCGGGGCGCGGAGGCGGGGCGCGGAGGCGGGGCGCGGAGGCGGGGCGCGGAGGCGGGCGCGGAGGCGGGGCGCGGAGGCGGGGCGCGGAGGCGGGCGCGGAGGCGGGGCGCGGAGGCGGGGTGCGGAGGCGGGGCGTGGAGGCGGGGCGCGGAGGCTTGGGCGGGGTATGGGCGGGGCTTGGGGCGGGGCGCGGAGACGAGCTGGACGGGGCTGGTCGCAGGGCAATCTGGCCGGAAGCCCTCGCGATAACATCATAGCGATCAAGTATTCATGCTGCGGTGGCGGCAGCGACTAGAGGCTGCCGGCTTCGCGGGGCTGTCCCGCGGCCTCCCCACGTAATTGCTGTCACTTGCGCCGTGGGCGGAAGGGCTCTGGACTGGGGGTGGGGGAGGTCGCGGCAGATGCGCGTTCACACCGCCGCCCCCACTGACCACCCCCGCGGCCGCACGATGGCTTGAAAGGTGCCAAATGCGGACAAAATATTGTATTAAAGGCGAACGTATATCGATGGCTTAGAACACATATATCTAGAATTTCTGTTTATGTAAAAACCATGCTTGAAAGAGTGACAAGGTGCAACAATGTTTGTTTTCTGGGAAAAACATGATTGTTACATGGACATACAACCTTTGTAAACTACGTAGGTTCGAAGAAGAGGTCTTCAAAATTGATATTAACTCGAAAATGACCGTGAGTGCACATTCAGTGTTTGTGCACTAAGCCTGGGATATGTTTTACACCAAGGCATTGAACCGTTTCAAAATAGCGTGCTGGTACTGCATGTTTTTGTTAAAAAATTACATCGGTTTTGGGTTTTCATAAGAATCTGCTGTAGTTTCGATTTCGAAACAACTCCAAACGGTTTTATATATTTTTCCAACAATAATTTATGAAATGTTTAATGAAATTTAATTTAATAATATTTAATGAAAAATTACTTGGTCTCGTTTTCGCTCTATTACTCGTAAAAGTGACTACCGGTTTGTGATTTGATGTAGGTTTCCGATTGATGCCTTAATTCAAGCGCAATTCGTTGGTGCTTCTGTAAGGAGAAAAATTTTATTGTCATTTTTCAAATAGGATGGCTTTAATCTGAATTGGGAAATTTCTTTCGCGATTAATAACGAAGTGTTTTACTTAATATGCCGGGTTAATTGTGAACTGTGGTTACGAAATGTTTTCTAGTAAAAATGTGCTAATTCATTACAAACTTCTTCATTCTACTCGAAAATAAATATTTTTTAGATATGTCTCTTTCCTGGTTCACCAATGATATGGGATGGGCTCCTTATTTATTTGTGAATATAGACAGGACAGGAGGCTCACACCTTCATGCCCCAATCCCAACCCTAAATAACTGTGAAGAATATCCATGACCTTCCACTCTATGAAGGATTGTACGGTGAACATGTAAGGTGAATAAGATAAGAGATGAGAATCGATATGATGATGAGTAGGATGGAAAAAATATTTGCATGAGAAAGCAAACCACGTCGCAACCACTTGATGAACTGCCCCAGACTTACAGGGGAACTCAATGAAGCAGTCTTCTCTTGCGCATACATATAGCTGATGTCGAAAATCCACGCACCGTTGCGACGAAAACCTAGGTCCCTTCGGTCGACGAAGTTACAGTTGCGCATTTGATTTTACTGTGGCGAGATATTTTTCTCCTCGTTTTACCCAATTCGGACCACTGCGCGCCGCCCTGGACACCCCCCACTCCACCCCAGTCCAGCGACTCTCTCCACCTCGTGGATTAAATATTGCGCTGACCCGCTCTGGCCGCCACCCGTCTGTGGTCAATAGGCCGCGATCGCCCGCCCCTTGTCTGAGAAGCAGCTCACAGCGAATTGTTCATCAAAACGGAAATGCGTGATGGAGCGGCGGCCGTGGAACGACAAGCTCAGGCACGAGAACTGGCCCCTCATGTGGCCGTGGTGTCGTGAACATTGTTTTGGGGGTCAGTAGATCTATTATTATTATTATTATTATTATTATTATTATTATTATTATTATTATTATTATTATTATTAATAATAATATTATTATTATTATTATCATCATTATTTATATTACTAATAATAATTATAGTAACAAAAACTATAGCAACAAGCATTGTACGCAAATTCATGGGAAATGTATTTTGAATTCTGTATCAAGATAAGTTAAGTGTAAATTAATTGTGCTCTGATTGTATATATTTGTATAATTGATCATGTTAATGTACCAACTCCGAGTAAATAAAGAGATAAGAGTAATGATCTTAGTAATAGTACTAAATAACTTTCAGGACACACTTGAGTTTTCCTTGTGTGATGGCATTATTGAAATCTGTAAGATCGTGATCGTCTAAGAATACGAATCCTGCAAAGAAGAATGTGTGCGAAAATTGAAGTCAAAATTTTAGTAATAATATTTCAAGTTAAAATATTAATAAACACAACAACCATAAAAGAACTTTAATTAGTTTTTGTGACCGCGTCTATTCGTATCCCACGAGTTGGTTACAAAACCTACTTTCTGCACTGCTCTCTTGTGACAAGGTACTCAACTGCGTTGAGCGCAAATATTAAAAAGCATAAACCATTTAACTTCATTATTATTATTATTATTATTATTATTATTATTATTATTTAATTAAAATAATATTTTATCATGACTCCCGTAAATAGTCTAACATTACTCTGATTTGTTATTATTTACACTTAATTTATACTTATTATAAATAATAATAATAATAATAATAATAATAATGAATCATTATGATCCTCAATAGATTCAGAGTTCTCAAATAGAATTAAGTATAAATAAGAACAAATCAGAGTAATGTTAGACTATTTACGGGAGTCATGATAAAAAGCCAGAAAGATGAATTCTTTTGAACATTTTTGGATAATACAGATCTTTAATGAATTCTGTAAATAATATGTTGTAAATAATAGTAGTTGTAAATGAAAGGAATTATAAGAACCAGTGTTAATATTTATATTTCTTTTGTATTGTATATTATCGAATTATATTCTTAGATTATTAGAATCATTAGAAAAGTGTGTATATGATTTGTAGAAGATGTCAACAAAATAATGTAAAGCAGCAACTAGCTGTTGATGTTATTAAAAAATAAATTTAAACAAAAAAAATTTTTAATGGGGAGTAGGGCCAAATCTTATAGTGGCATCCGACGATCCATTCATTTCTTGGATGTGGAATATGGCCTATCTAGTTTGTTGTACAGTCTTATGGTGCCAGTGACGGACACTTCCTGCACTGTTTGTGCTTTGTGCGGAAACTAACAACACAATAAAGAAAAGATATCAAGGCCAAACAACGATAGAGCAATTAGGTAAATCGACATTGTTGCCCCGAAAGGCGTTTCCTCGAAACAATTAACGCGGCTCTAAGCAATATAATTGCAGCTCTTTCAACAACCGCACTAACCCTTCTCTCCAAATATAAATCGACACGCGAGCCTGGCAAACTAAATATTTTGTTTTTGAGGAGTTCATGAACGAATGTTTTTACTTTAAATGTTTGCATTGAGCATGTACACGAAGATAATGATCAACCTATGTATTAAGGAAATTATACAATAGAATAATTACAAATCTTACGTTTGTAAATAATTATATTGTTCCAAACATTTTTTCTGAGGATAGTAGCTTTGAATTTATGGGATACTGATGCGCTGAACACACACCATGTTTAAATTTTTTCTTCGATATATAGTAGTACTCAAGTCACTAAATCTTTATTTTTTACTTCCTCGTATCCATACGTAGTATACACGGAGTAATACACGTAGTAGTTTAGAGAAAGTTATGCAATGCTGCGGAACGGAATGGAACGGAAATACACGTTTTGGAGTCCCCTGATACCGGAAAAGTGATTTTTTTTCAAAACATCCGTTCGTCTGTCCGCCTGTCTTATCGTCTCTCCGTTCGTCTGTTTGTTCGTCTGTCTGTCCGTCTGTCTGACCTTCCGTTCGCCTGTACAATCCGCACTACTAACGCCTAAACCATACATACGATCTTTTCAAAATTGAAGAAACCACAGTCCATCTGGCTCTAATTGAAGCTTTGAAATTTTGAAAAACATTCTTTAAAATTTGGGGGTACTTTACTTGAAGACTTCCGGACATTTTAAAAATGTTCTCAAAAACGGCTCCAATTTTTTTCTTTAAATCTCAAGGTTAACTTAAATGTTCGAAAATTGCAAAAATTTGAATTTTTTCGGTGTCTTCCTACAACTATCAAATTGAAGACAGAGATTATTCCTTCAAATAAAATTTGTTGTTCACAAGTAGTTCTTTCATTAAGGTAATGTAGACGTTTTGAACATTTTAGTAGTTATCGTGCAATAGTGAATGAAATATTTGCAATTTTAAAAAATAACAAAAACAAGATTTTCACAACTACGGCTTAAAATTGTTCTTTAAATTTTTGGTAGGGGTAGTGCCAAATGTACCCTTTACAATGACATAAACGCCATATTGCTCTATTCTTTTGGTTCTTTCAAAAATTACAAAATGTAACTTTTTTGACTTGTCTCTCACGTCGTTAATATTTACATTAAAACGATTTCTTCAGATTGTTATATGTATGAGTGCATGTGCTTTAAATAACATCAGATATAGTTTCTTGAAAACAACCGTTTTCTGTTAAAATGAGCTTTCCGCATTTGCAGAATTCCTCAAAAGCCATTTTCTCAAAAGTGACTCCAAATTTTTTCTTCGAACTTGTGCAATGAATACTGATGATTGCACTGTTTAATAAGGTGGAAAGTTCATTTTTATGAATTCTTTTGTTTTTGCAGAAATTACACAAATGTAATTGTTTAAAAATATCTCGCACGTCGTCAATGTGAACATTTCGAGCAATTTGTACACGTTATTGCATTTGTGAGTGGAAGTGCTTTAAATAACTTTAAATGAACTTTTTACGAAAACTAAAGAGATTCCAGTAAAAAGAGCTCCAAATTTCGCATTTATAGTAACGCTTAATCGCCATGTTCTTAAAAAGGGCTTCAAATTTTTCAATGAAAATTTGCATTTAGGGTAGGTTTTACTCTTCTGTAATATTCCTGAAGTAATATTTCAGTTCTATTATAAGTAAACCGAAAAGTTGAGAAAATATCAAAAAATATTTTTTGGGCGACGATAGGTAACAGCTGACAAGAGGATGGGGCAACCAGTCCACACCAAGAAAATTAGAAAACTTTACTATGAGAATGTCTGTGCCATTCTGTAGCACCACTAGTTTTACATTATTTTTGTGGAGTTTGCGTATATTTAAACCGCTAACGACAGTTATACACACGATGTTTAATACAGTATTCAGTAGAAAGAACTACCACCCAGAGAAGCTCTGTTTAAAAAGTTGGGACCGAAATGTCCGCGGTTTCCCGCTCCAATGGCGCAGGTTCGACTGGCCTTCCCCAACAATAGAGCTGATTGCGTTCGAGAACTAAACAAACAGTAGGCCACAGATAATCGGTGAACCATGCCGTGCCACGCTATGCCAAGAAGGCCGTGCTCTTGAGCAGCTTTGGCCTAGGGTATATATTACACAGAAACAAATGGGAAAATACAAAAACAAATGAAGAAACAAGCACAGAAATAAATGAAAATGTATATTTTCCCCACAATGAATGTATATCTTTATTAACTACGTCGGAAAATATTTCTTTCTGATGAGGTAAATTCCTTGCAGTCTCGAATTATGTCCAGTAGTAATCAGGCTTCATTATAACTCTATCGTGCTGAGAAGTGTATTAGTTAACAAAATTTTCTAATTATTGATTCTACACATTTGACAGAACAAAAGTTGTATATATGGGGTCTAAAAGTATAAATGTAATTCAAATATTTGTCCCATAAGTATAAAAAACCACAAGAACCGATCCTGAACACAGCGTTATTATTTCCTTGTGGAACTTTCTTTACTTTCTCATATCTACGTCGTAGAAAGAAAAGTTATGTCATGTTGCAGGAACAGTTCTTATTTTTTACAGAAAAACCAGTTTTGTATGTTTCTATTATCAAAAAGTGCATTTGTTTATTCCTCTATTTACAAAATTACTTTTTCGAATATATAGTGTATCCATAGTCTGGTGGTCCTTTGTATCGAAGAAGTAGATTTTCTCAATCTGTTTGTGAATACAACAGTCCGAAAACTGTGTACATCATTTTCATCAAAATTGATAATTCTGGATGATGTCGCGGATCCTAGATATTATAAGCGATATATTTTTTTTTTTTGGTATCGCGGAACGTGCACAGAATAAACTTCTTTCCTTATTACGACACACACTTTTATTTGTTTTTTACTATAAATATGTAATTATATATATATATATATATATATATATATATATATATATATAAACAGACAAATAAATAAAAAAGACAATAAGTAAATAAAGAGATATGCTCACATTAATTGAAGCCATTTGGACATTTTCGAAAATTTCTCAAAAGTAGCTTCACCTTTTCTGCTCGAATACAACAAAGTACGTTTATGAAAATTGGGCAAGTGCGATTTTTATTAAAAACTATGCAGTTTCGATTATGGCAAACATTCTCGTTAGTTTTTTATGCTTCTGGAGCAATGTTCGTATGTGTGGTGTTCCAGTGGGCAAATGGAGTACTCGTAGAGGCAATGACTTTGGGGGGTTAAATCCCAGCCCAAACAAATATATTTTTGCATATTGGAAACAGTCTGGAGAGTTCAACTATAATAAACTATTACATAACCGTTACCAATAATACGAGAACATCGTGAAATGTATTATCGCCCGCAAATATTGAGCAACGCCATCACATGGCATGCAACGTTTTCTCAAACGTTTTTCACACACACATTGCATACATACAATTACCATCCCACTGCAAAACACATCATCCTTCCCAAGAATTAAAAAACACATATCGCCACGATGTCATCCCTCACCACTGTAATCCCATGCCACCAATGCCACCCTTAAGATAATACATATCTTAAACAAAAAACAACAACAACAACAACAACAAAAACTCAGGAACCGAACTGGGTAAACCCCAATTGGACATTTGTTCAATAAATGGCTCGCTCGTAGCTCATAGCAAAGTAGCCAGCCTTTCACCACTGAGGTCCGGGGTCGGTTCTCATCGATTCCCGTCGAATCTCATGTGAATGTTGTTCTAATAAAAGGAATTTGGCTGCTTTACAAGGGCTAGTCCAACCTCTGTGGAGTGTCCTAAACCCTACCCCTTTCCTAATTCCTTCCCATTTCTGGCCGCTTGGTAGTGACGCAGGAGCGCGTAGTAGGAGGCGCGTACGCGGAGATTCTACCTGGCGGTCCTCTTGACAACGACAGACGAGCAGACAACATAAAATACGCTACGTTAATGGAGGATTACTCCGCGCTCAACGCTCGACAAGGGGCAAGACGCGTTGCGTCGAAAAAAAAAAAGTAATGTTTGTATTGATAACACTGGAACCGTCAATTGTGAAGCCTTAGGGCTGGTCAGTGAAGAAAAAAAAATTAACAAAATAATACGAGAAAAGGCGTATGCTAAAGCGCCACTAGTTTGTTACGTAACTGAACGATATTCGTGTTTAATGCGAGGGAGCTATGGCGGTGTGAACGACGCCCTCGTCGGTGCGCGCGCCGCGCGACGCGGCTCGGTGGCGACCCGGCGCCGCGGCGGCGTTTGTTGTCGTAAGCATGCGCTGCAACAAGCGCTCGTGCAACATTGACGAGGACGCGTGACCGCGCGGCCTCCGCATGCACAATTGAGGCGAGGGCTCGTCCACGGCCGCTGCGAAGCGCCAGGTGCGGACGGCGCGGGGGCGGCGCGGGGGCGGCGCGGGGGCGGCGCGGGCACGCAACAGCCTGCACCATCCCCCCGCTGGGCTGGATTCTTTTTCTCGCGGTACAGAAACGGTTTGCAGACATTAGGATGTTTTACCAAGAAAGAGCAAAAACGAAACATTAGTTAGGATTAAGAAAAATAATGATAATTTTGTTGAAGTTAGGTATGCTAAATTAGTTTTAGTTAATTTTTGCTAATTATTAAGAAAATCCGTCCCTCTCGGCTGCTTAAGCCGCAGGTCAGCAGTTGAATTGTAAACCACTGTAGTAAATAAATTCGCGCTTCGTCAGGGGTACTGTGGAGGGGAAACATGAAAAAAAGGTTTGTTGCCACCGGTTGGAGTATTATAATACGTGACAGAGTGATAGAGAAATTAAATGTTGAGATGGCTTTGGGCATGAACTGATGCCACCGCAGTGCCTCTGATCAGGAGGTCCTAGGGTTCCAGTTCCAGTTCTGATCAGTAGTTTTAAATGGTTTCTCCAATCAACACCAAGCGAATGGTGGAGCAGTGCCTAAACAAACTAGCTACGGATATCGCGCGATCTTTCCTTCCCTATTTTTGTCCTTTTCTGATTCGTTACACACACTTACATGCACTACACTACCACATACGTCTGGAGACAGTTGGGAGCTAAGAGCTTGGCCAGGGTGGGGTAGAGCAAAGCAGATGAAAGATACCTGAAAAGGGAAAACCCCGCAAGCCGACGTGTAGGATGGCGTCGGATCTCGCCATCCAACGTGGGGAGAACACCGCTATCTACCTTGATAAAAATATGCACTACACATACGGAACTAATGACTATGGCAGTTGACGCGTCCGAAAAGAGGATATAATCAATCGATCACGAACTAAATAGGGGTGGGGCAGTTCGGGTACGCGGAAATTCGAATAATTGGATAAAATCCTGAAATGAAATTTAAAAAAAGTGACGTAGAAAAATTTAATTACAATTCATTAAATTAAGTTTTAAAAATATAAAGTACACGAAACAGTAAATATAGTAATGAATATAAATAAATTAGAGGTACTACAGAATGGCACAGATTTTCTCGTAGCATCTTTTTTCCTCGGCGTGAACTGGCTTTAAGATCTTCCTCCATTCTCTGGTCAGCTGCCATCTATCGTCACCAAAAGTACATTTTCTTGACATTTTCTTAACTTTTGGGTAACTTAATTGTAGAACCGAAATGTTGCTTCAAGAATATTGAAGTGGAGTAAAATATTGTCCAAAATAGAAATTTTCATCGAACATTTTGAAGCTGTTTTAAAAAAAAATTGTGTTTAAGCATTACTGTAAATGCGAAATTTGAAGCTCTTTTTCTCAGGAATCTATTCAGTTTCCGAAAAACTAAATTTGAGATCTTTGCAAGCACTCTCACTCACGAATGTAATAATGTATACAAATCGATGAAAATGTGCGTATTAACAGCGTGAGAGATATTTCAAAAAATTACATTTGTCTAATTTTTGAGAAAATAAAAGAATTCACGAAAATGAATTTTACGTCATATTAAAAACAAAATTTAAATTTTCTGAAAATTCGGAATTTGAGCTCATTTTTACAGAAAACTGTTGAGTTTTCGAGAAACTTTATTTGACATTATTTAAAGCACATGTACTGGTAAATCTAATAGTGTAAAGAAATCGCCTCTAAGGTAAATATTACCGACGTGAGGGATTGCAAATATTGCTCGCTCTATTGCACAAAAACCGATCAATTGGAGCGAATTTACACAGCACCCAAACAATGACGAATGATTTTACTTGCGTTTGTTATTAGTTAATGTTCGTGGACAACTTCATTCGAATTTCTACGAATGATCAATAGTGAATTGTGCGCAACATATCGAGAAGCCTGTCAACGTTTACAGTTACAAGAGGATTATATTAATTAGGATCACACGTGCGCAGATGTTTCTCCCCCCATACGTCACATAGTTTTTGTCTAAATGAATAAAACACACTCGCTGATGCAGTTATATCGTCTAAATTTTTTCCAATTTCAAAGTGCTTTCCATCGAACCCACATATTTTGTAGAACAAATACAAAGACAATATGGCTGATGACATTTTGCATTGAGTACGATCAACAACGGCAAATCACGAACTTTAAATTTGCGCAGAGATACACAATAAAGTCTCGCTCGTGGCACATAGCGAAGTCGCTAGCATTTCGCCACTGAGGTCCGGGTTCGATTCCCGTCGAATCTCATGTGAAATTTGTTCTAACAAAACGAGTTTGGCTGCTTCACAAGGACTAGTCCAACCCTTGTGAAGTGTCCTAAACCCTGCCTTTATCCTTATTCCCTCCCAATTCTGGCCTCTGGGTAGTGACGCAGGAGGCGCGTATGCAGAGATGCTACCTGCCGGTCCTCTTGACAACTGACTGCGAGGTGACGCGAGATGACAGAAAGTTAATGGAGGATTACCCCACAATTGCGCAATGTAATGGAGGATTACTCTCCAGCGCAAAGCGCTCAACGCCCCTTCACGGGCTTGGAGTCGCGTTGCGTCAAAATGGTGGACGCAACAATTTTTTTTAAAAAAAGGTGTTAATATATTTAGAGGATTTGTGCGTGATGATGTCTGGCAAGATGTTGCACGAATTAGAAATGCCTGCGCCTAAACGCTTCATGGATGATGCATTCAATAGTGAATTTGAACGAGAACGGCAATACGATAGAGATACTTTGAGTCAATCTGTACGTCAAGTCCTACTTTTAAATCTACAGCAAAAAACAGCTTACCTTTTGATAATGAAAACTGTAAATGTCGGCAATGGAGGAATTTGTTTACTCGATGCACCCGGCGGAGTGGTAAAACATTCTTGATTTCATTAATTTTAGATTCAATTCCGGTACAAAGTAAAATAGCACTGGCATTAGCATCATCTGGGGTCTCCGCTACATTGTTAGAAGGTGAACGAACCACTCATTCTGCACTCAAACTGTCATTGAATTTGCAAACAATAGATGAACCGACATGTAATATAACCAAAACATCAGCAATGTCGAAAGTGCTACAAAAGTGTAAATTAATAATTTGGGATGAGTATGCGATGGAGCAAAACGAGCATTAGAGGCACTCGATTGAATATAAAGACATTTGCGTAGCAATCAGAACTTCTTCGTAAGCGCGATGATTCAACTGGCTGGAGATTTTCACCAAACGCTGCCCGCCATTCCCAGATCAACAGCTGCTAATAAATGCTTGCTTGAAGACATTAAATTTATGGAGATACGTGAAACATCTCAAGTTAACAACGAATATGCGAGTGATGTTACAAAATGACATATCGGCGGAAGTGTTTTCAAATACAATATTAAAAATAGGCAATGGAAAAATTCCTGTTGACACTTCTACTGGCCTCATTCCGTTTCCACTAAATTTTTGCCAATTTACAACGTCAAAGGAAGAATTAATATCGAAAATTCCCAAATATTGATGTAAATTGTAAAAACCATGCTCAAGTCAATGGGTCGAGGGAACGATACATTTTAGCAGCAAAAAATAAGGTTGTAGATGATTTAAATATAAAAATTCACAGTCAAATTGACGGACAAATACATTCATTTAAGTCAATCGGTTCCATTACCGATCTAAATGAAGTAATCAATTATCCAACTGAATTCCTAAATTCATTGGATTTGCCGGGATTACCGGCACACAATTTACAGATCAAGGTTGGCTCTGTGATAATTATGTTACGCAATCTTAATCATCCAAAATTGTGCAACGGAACAAGACTCGCTGTTAAAAAATTGGGAAAAATTTGATCCAAGCTACTATTATGATAGGAAAGTTCAAAGACGGGGTTGTGCTTATTTCAAGAATATCACCAATGCCAACTGACTTTCCTTTTGAATTTAAACATGTCCAGTTTCCCGTGCGCCTTGCATTCGCAATGAAAATTTATAATTCCCAAGGTCAATCATTGCAATTTTGTGGAATAAACCTTGAATTGCCGTGTTTTTCGCATAGGCAGTAGTTCTACGTTGCGTGCTCGAGAGTCGGCAAACCATCGGTACTATTTGTTTTCTCTCTGGAAGGAAAAACGAAAAATCTTGTACATGACAAGGCATTACAATGGTTATGGTCGAATTATTTACTTGTAATTTTATTTCATTACATGGTCGTGTTGTAATCGGAAGATTTTGTCTCATTTTTTTGTCATTAAGTACGAAACGTGTAACATTTCTGGTACTTTCTATTTTGACGGGTTTATCACTTTCGATAGATCAAACGTGTCATTATATGAAATCATTGATAATCCGACTAATTTGAATTTACCGGAAGTATTACATTTCCTTAGTCCACCACTGTACACCACCCGCGTGAAGCCGAGGCGGGCATAAATAGTAAAACACGTCTTTCAGGGGAAAGTCTCCATCGTCATAATTCTAGTTGTAGGACGACGCCGAGAAAAGTTTGAACTTTTGCAATTTTCGAAAAATCAGGGTTTTCAACGAACATGAGATCTGTACCATTATCTTAAACGTCCCTTACACTCTCCAACAAAGAAATAATCAAAAAGAATGGAGCCATTTTTTGAAAATTTTGGAAATATCCCAGAAGTTTCATGTAACCCCAGGTACCCCCAAAATTAAAATATCATTTTTAAATTCAAGGGCCGCGACATCATACCAGATCGTTTGGAGAATATCAGTTTTGGAGAATATCGACTGGAGTTAGCCGCTAGCGTTGTTCACAGACGGACGGACAGACAGAAGGACAGGCGGGCAGACGTTTTGCCGTCAATCAATTTTTCGCAATCAAAAACCCACACTACATTGATTCTGGATACACCACGTGTTAGAAGATTGTTTTTCTAACTTTGGCAACTAAATTTATCCACTTTTTCGTTGCCAGGACCCGGTACTAAGAGTTTTTCTGCCGAAAATTCGCCATTTTTTCGCACAGCATTACATAACTTTCTCTCTACTCCGTAGGGAGATAGTAAAACTTTAGTGGTGGTATCCCACTTCAAAAGGAAAAAGTTATTATTGACAATGTTCTCTGTGTAGAACTATTTCATAGAATTTTATAGTTTCGTACGTTAAAAATAAAAAAGTACCTTTGCAAACATTACACTGATATACAACTTTCATTAAATTCGGTGAAGATATTCGATCATCGTTACTATAGAGTTGAAGTGAAGAACGCACTACTATTCATTTACGTATAAATTAAACTTCTTTGGAAAATATTTCGTTTCAAACATCTCAGTTCATTCCATCTAGGCTTTAAAGAGTTCTGAAATTAGGTAAATTCGCTTGGAACCGGAATCATTTCGTATTCACCACTATCACAACTACTACCCGTCGGCGCCGGCGTTCCCTCCACCATTCACCACTCTCAGCGACCACTATCGCTATCGCTTTTGCACCCTCCGATTGATTGATTTTAGAGGTCTCCCAGTCTAGGCATCCCAATCAGCGCGTCAACTGCTTCGTCATTAGTCCCGTTAGTGTAGTGCATCATTTTTTCTCGGGAGATGGAGGTGATCTTCCCATGCCGCATGGCGAAATCCGGCGCCGACCTACCGTCGGGTAGTGGGGTGTCCCCCAAACCAGGACTCTCCCACCAGCGGGGCACCGCCCCAGTCAGGACAAGCTCTAAGCTCCCGACCGGTCTCCCGGAATATGTGGTAGTGTAGTGCATGTTGGTGTAAGTGTGTGTGTAAGAGGAGAGGATAGGACAGGGAAGAGTAAGAATAGATCGCGCGCGGTCCATGGCCCGTTTGGTAGGGTACTGCTCGGGCATTCGCCTGGTGTTGATCGGAGAAACCACGGAAAACTACCGATCAGTGCAGCCGGCCACTAGAATTCTCCTCCAGACAGCGACTGAATTCGACCTAGCTGAAAAGCTAGTGTCGAAAATCCTGCCGCCGTCAGGACTCGAACCTAGGACCTTCCGGTCAGAGGCGCTGCAGTGCCATCAGTTGATGCACTGAGCTATCGCTACCGGTTCCACCCTCCGACGCAACCGCCTCAAACTCTGGCACCTTTCTCCACGGCCTCCACCCCTACCACCAACCTTCTTAAAGGCATCCCAGTCACCGACCCCACCATCTTAGCCGTCACCACTGCCGTCTACTCCACCGCCACCCACACTACCGCCGCCGCCGCCGCCGCCTACTCCACCATTCGTACCGCCGACACCATCTCCGCCTGAGCGTCTTGGACGCCGCGGCGTCCCCAGCGCGGCGGAGAGTGGTTCCTCGGAGAACGGTTCCGCGGCGTCGCGACGGCTTCGCCGGCGTCGCATGGCCGCGGGTGCCGGCGGCGCGGGTAAACAGCCGGAGCAGGGGGCGGTGGCGGGGGCGGGGGAGAGGCAGGGGCCGGCGCGCGGATCCCGCCCCTCGGCTAATGACGCGGGCGACGCCGCGTACGCGCGGGAAGACGCGGGGCGCGGGCCCGCGCTCGCCCCCGGCCCCGCGAGCACAGTGCCCCAAAGGCAGAGGGCCATGGAAGAACTCAACCACTAGTCACGACTCCTAAAACAAGGGCCACCAGAAGCATTGACAATACTAGGCAACGTAGCTTCATACAACACAGTCACACATTCAATACAACACAGCTTCCGGGTCAATGACCCCCATCTCGATCAGATTTTTCGTCCAGTTTCCCTGATCCATTGAGCAAATGCTGAGATGGCCCCTTGTTTTGCTTCTGGACATAAATGTAACTTCATTTTCTGTGCACGTCTTCTAGAATTCAGTGGGAAACACAATTCTTCAAATTATCGTTTCCATGTTGTCGCGGCAGGAAGTAATAAGAGCCAAAATTTATTGCTTATTTATCCTTGAAAATAGATTTTATTAATGGGAGTTTTTTTGTTTTTTTCTCCCTTTCAAAATTCAAAATGTTTGCTATTTATCCTTGAAAATAGATTTTATTACATGGGAGTTTTTTTGTTTTTTTTCTCCCTTTCAAAATTCAAAATTATTGCTTATTTATCCTTGAAAATAGATTTTATTACATGGGAGTTTTTTTGTTTTTTTCTCCCTTTCAAAATTCAAAATTTAAGTAGTATATGACTTATTGTAGGGATCACAGAATTTTGAAAATGTGCACACAATTCACTTTTCCCCATAGCACGTCATACGCAGTTTTTAACTGTTTTTTGACGTAAAATAAATAAAGAAAGAAAGAAAGAAATAAACGTGTCAGTTTCGTAAATACACTTAAATAATCATATATATAAATGTAGGAAATACATTGTTGATAATGTAATATATCTCAGTATTTCTAGATACAAAAATCCAAGAGACATGCTGTTTTCAGGAACATGATTTTAAAAATTGAGGAAATATACTCTGAACTGCACAAATACAAATCTTCAACAAAGATTTTTAAAATAGTCAAAATTTTAAAACGTCAGTACGTAACTTGAAAAGATTAATTGATACATGATAGCCGTGGTGTCAATAATCAACTCGGTTTTTTTTGACCTCCTAGATATGGGAATCCCACGTCCCCTTCCGCGCGCTATTCCACTTCTTCCACCGCCGCCGCCGCCTTCTTCTCCGCTGCGGGGCGGATTCACAGCACCCCGCCGCCACCCTGATCGGGGCAGCGCGGAATAAATCGCGATTTATAGGCAGATTTGTGGCTAAGGTTACGGCGTGCGCGTTGCGAAGAGGTCGAAGAGGCAGCAGCTGCCTTATTTGCGGCGACGAGCCACCCGAGCCGGCGCCCATGACGTCACTGCGCAGGTTGTTACCCGCGGCGTCGCGTGACCTGCGTCTCCCCCGCCCCACGCACCCTACGACGTCGGGGACCCCCGGCTCCCCAGCCAGCACTACCCCAAATCTCGCCCTTCTCCCCGAGCTTTCCCGTGCCCTCTCACTCGGCGTGAGCGTTTTTTGTGCAGAATCATTTATTTATTTATTTATTTATTTATTTATTTATTTATTTATTTATTTATTTATTTATTTATTTATTTATTTATTTATTTATTTATTTATTTATTTATTTATTTATTTATTTATTTATTTATTTATTTATTTATTTATTTATTTATTTATTTATTTATTTATTTATTTATTTATTTATTTATTTATTTATTTATTTATTTATTTATTTATTTATTTATTTATTTATTTATTTATTTATTTATTTATTTATTTATTTATTTATTTATTTATTTATTTATTTATTTATTTATTTATTTAATTTGTTTGATTAAGCATACTGGACAGTGAAAACTGCATGTGATATATAGTGAGAAGAGCAATCTGTTTAAGATTTTTTCACCTCTAGACTCCTACTTCAGCTTTTTTATTATACCAGCTGAATTATAAAGAAAGGTAACCTTGAGTTTTGCCAAACTTTGTTTAGAAGAAATATTGTCTTCTCGTGTAAAAGAAATTATTTGTATCTGCAAATGAACGACTGATTTAGTCTATTATTACTTATCGTGCCTTATGTGAAGGGATAGACTGATTATCGCCAGAACGTTTTAAAAATAAACGTTTATTTATAATCTGTTCATACATGTGAAGAAGTAAATTTATTATCTTACGTAAATTACTTACAATGATTGGAGAAGATAGTCATTGTCAATAGTATCTCTCCATTAATGCTGTTGATATCAATATAACAACACTTCATAATCTGTGAGGATGAAAATTTTAAGACGTCTCATTTCTAAACTATTATCAAGACACGTATAGCTATAGAATTGGAATGGATTTCTAATTTTTGTGCATATTTACACAGATAACATTATTTCTTAATAAACTGTTTCATTCTATACTCAATCTGAGCCACATAGTTTGGAATATACCATGGGACATTGGCAGTTTTTAGTGAAGTCGTAGGCTTCCGCAGCCAGAGTCATGTAAATGATCTTGGCTGTCCAGGTGACGCCGCGTCGAAGGCTGTGTTGTCGCACAACGGCCCTGAGGAAGACCACGACAAGGTGGTCGAAACGTCAGCAACACAGCCTTCGACGCGGCGTCACCTGGACAGCCAAGATCATTTACATTGGCAGTGTTTCTTAATATGTTAGAATGCAATCTTCCGATTATTTCGATATTGGTTTTGCTGAAGGTGCCCCAGAGATGTAAACAGTAACTCCATGTTCAGGTATCCGCTCTTCCAGTTTTCAACGCAGTTTCTGCGGGAACAGTTTTTCAATAGTTTTGGAGAAGAAAGGCAGCAAGCTAATTGGTCTACAGGAAACGGGTTCTTGAGGAAATTTTCCAGAATTGGATTTTACGGATTAGAATGATCTGAGCATATTTCCGAGTTTGTGGGAAATATTCTAGGCGCAATATTCTGTAAAATGGGTGAGGGATAATGTTTTTCGAGGATATTTTTGAATTACTCTACCAGTAATTAAATCAAAACCAGACGCTTTATTTTCTTAGACGCACCTCTTCAGACATCTGAATATATATTTTATATCATCTTCTTCGTCAATAATTTTTTCGTACTGTGTTCATTTGCTGGAATGAGGTTGAAACAATGCATGTTTTATCTCGAAATGTGGCAGGGTTTTCCGCCAATTGATGGTGAGATCCGGGGCCGACATACACGTCTGCTTGTGTGCGTTCTCCAATCTCCCCCAGTGGAGCACCGCCACAGAAGAGACAAGCTTCAAGCTTCCAACTGGTCTCCTGATATGTGAGGTAGTGCAGTGCGTGTCACTGTGTGTGAAAATAATGGGTAATAGGACATGGATGTAGAAGGAAAGATCGCGCGAGCTCTGTGGCTCGTTTTTTAGGTTATTGAATTCGCCTGGTGTTGATCGGAAAACCCACGGAAATCTACCGATCAGAGCGGTCGGACGCTCGTATTCTCTTACAGACAGTGGCTGAATTCGACCTAGCAATCTAGCTAATTGAACAATATTCCCCACTTCACAATCTTCCTCATCATTGCCGGAATTCGAACCCTTGTACCTCTCGGTCAGAGGCACTGAGACATCAGTTGGTGCCTTGAGCTACTCGGTACATTCGAGGAAAATGCCGGAGTATCCTACACAATGGCCCATTTAGCGCGCGCGATGTTTCCTTCCATTCCCATTTCATCCTTATCATTCCCTCAATCCAGACTAGGGCACCGCAAGAGAGTATATCACGTCCTAACCAACCCAATCATGACCGTTATGCCTCTGCGGCGAATCTTTGAGGATCCTGCAACTGCGCGGGCCAAGTGCTAGGCAGAAAAAAATAATATTGGTTTGACAGTGAATTGTCGTTGGCATTTAAATAATTCAAATAATTCAAGGCGTTGTAATTGCTAACAATATTGTTAACAATGGCAACGCCTTGCATTATTTCAATTAGAAGAAAAGAAACTAGTGTACCTTCTCGCATTGTTTGTAACTTTTGAAATTTTTGAAAATTCAGAGTTCAATGAACGTGAGACTTGTGCCATTTTTAAGCGTCCTTTGCCCTAACTGAAGAAATTATTAATTCAAAAATTCGGAGTAATTTTTGCGAAAATTTGGAAAATTTTGTAAATTTCCCATGTAAAAAATGTTTCCACACAAAAATTGAAATATCCGTTTCAAATTCTCAGGGCCTCGAGTTCGTTCAGATTTATTGGAGATCAGTTTTTCGAAAAATCATCTGAACGGTTAAGGCCCTAATGTTGATCACAGACGGTTGGAAGTACGTAAGAACAGACGGGCGGACTGGCACACAGACAGACTTTTCCCATAAACCAATTTTTCGGTATGAAGGGCCCAAGAAACATAAATTGTTATTACGCAACAAGTGTCATCCATTTTTTGATATCAGGACCCTTTAATACGAGTTTTTCTGAAGAAAAATTGCTGCAGCATTACAATATTATCTCTTTCCTTTATAAGTACGTAGAAGCGAGAAAGTTTCATTAGAGTACATTCGCCATATGCAAAGCCGAAGAGCGGTGGAGAGCGCCAGTGTTTGGACCAGCGACATTTCCCGTTAATGCGGTGCCAAATTTATTTTCAGATCGATGACTTTCCTCGTCACACAAGCGTGGAGATTTACTGACACCAAGCCACCGTTACTTCCTGGAATATCATGACTGTATCATGTGATCTCAGCCTGTGGCAGAGATGGGAACTGGACGCAGGACTGTGACAAGTGAGTTTCGTTAATGAACATATCTTGCATCACGCGATTTGGGGGCTGAGTGTTCACATCATGTGAACCCGGATGGCTACCGAGCAGTATCACAGAGAGGTATGAGGTGTTTGCTATCAAAACCAGTTCATTCCATAACTTTTAAAAATGATCTTTTTTGCCTTTTTGCTTCTGCGTCAAGCTGCGCGTAGAGATTTTTGCTTCTCTCGTATCATTTTCGCAAATGGAATTAAATGATATTTATTGCAAACTTCTCATTTGTAATACATGTGATATCTCGTCAGATATTACGCTAACACCGAAACGTCACAGTCAGGCTAAACGTGTCAATGTTGTATGATTTAATTTTTTTGTTATATGCAACAAGAAGGAAGGTTTCTTTATAAATACTGCAACGCTTTCCGCATGATGTCATCGCTCCCATGTTGAGCTCGTTATGATTTTTGTAAAATGTTTGTTTGGCAGCCTTTGCGAGACGGTTCTATCCACACTGTGACTGGTGACTCTGTGTGTTGCCTTTCATCACACGAATGTAAGGGAGCCGTGTTTGCAAAACACAAGCACATAGCATTCAACATGTTATTTTGAAGTGCATGTTGTTTAGTAGATCTTCTGTTAGAGATTCGATTTTATATTAAATGTAAGTATAATCCTAATTATGCAAAATACAGGGAATTTTATGTAATTGTTTTTAATGTTTGTCGATACTACAGGTCATTTCAAACTCGTCAATATGAGACATTCGGGTTTAAATAATTGTAACTGGCATTCCAGGTATGGCAGGGTAGTGCAATGTGATACTGCGTTTTACACGAAGTTAGAAACACTAGCCATATCATACGAGCGACTTGTCGATACCATGTATTGCCTATTCTTGAAATCGCTTGGAATATAGAGTGAGCTATATCGAATGGAATATCGCTATATCGCTTGGAATATAGAGTGAGCCCATCTCGATCAGGTTTTTCGTCCAGTTTCCCTGATCCAGTGAGCAAATGCTGAGATGGCCCCTTGTTTTGCTTCTGGACATAAATGTAACTTCATTTTCTGTGCACGTCTTCTAGAATTCAGTGGGAAACACAATTCTTCAAATTATCGTTTCCATGTTGTCGCGGCAGGAAGTATTAAGAGCCAAAATTTATTCTTGAAAATAGATTTTATTACATGGGAGTTTTTTTGTTTTTTTTCTCCCTTTCAAAATTCAAAATTTATTGCTTGTTTATCCTTGAAAATAGATTTTATTACATGGGAGTTTTTTTGTTTTTTTTTCTGCTTTTCAAAATTCAAAATTTATTGCTTATTTATCCTTGAAAATAGATTTTACTACATGGGAGTATTTTTGTTTTTTTTTCTCCCTTTCAAAATTCAAAATTTAAGTAGTATATAAAAGATTTTATACATGGGGTTTTGTTTTTTTGACTTAGTGTAGGGATCGCAGAATTTTGAAAATGTGCACACAATTCACTTTTCCCCATAGCACGTCATACGCAGTTTTTAACTGTTTTTTTGACGTAAAATAAATAAATTAATAAATAAGCTAATCCCTCACATTCATAATAATCTCCATTACTTTCAATTCCATCTGACAAATGCCAGATCTGTCATTTATATCCGAACCAATGAGATATTTTCACAGTTTGTGCTCTCGAATAAACTGACTAAACTTATCTTAGTCCGCTTGGTGTTCTTTGTTTATTTCTTTAATTTCGCTGCTCTGGAGCTTAGAGTTCCCTTGCACTGTAGCTCATTGGTCAGCGTGCTTGTGTTCCATGACGCGACCCCGGATTGGATTCCCGGTCGGGTAAGATTATAGTGTGCGTTTTATTTGCAATGTCCCAGTATTCATTGCTGTGTGACGACGAGAAGACTCACTTCTCAGGTTCAGAAGACCAGAACAGGGCGTGGGGAAGTCTTCGTGCTAACCACATGTACCCAAACTAACCACACGTACCACATGGCCGCGAGGCCGGGACGCTGTTGGTAGGCCCTGACCCGTTCGCGGGCTGTCGCGCCAAGTACACACAGGACAGAGAGAAGGTTTGAGTCCTTTTTTTTCGATACAATTATCTTTCTTAGTATTCTGCATTTTTAGAGCAATGATGGTGAATATGATGCCCAGTTATATTTTGTTGTTTTATTCATGCTACTTTTTAGTTTCAGCGGTTTTCAAAAATATCCACTATATCTGGATGAAATACTTCTGTTATAAACGAGTACTGATCAGTCCCATATGATCGCTGTACAATTGAAAGGTGCTTTCGCAGCAGCTATATTATTTACTTGTATGTGATCTTTTCTTTAAATTTTTTAAATTACTGTTCACTAGTTTTTCAAATTTTTAATTTCCAGAAATGCAACGGTTGTTGCAGTGGGCACTCGTACAAACCAAGAACAAGAAGATTCCCTACTAACATATACAAGATCTCTTTGATTCCATGCTACGACATTTAGAGGATCCCATTACAGCACGTAGAAAATTCAAACGATACTGAATTCTCACGGACAGATATCATGGCAATCATAGTCATATTTGTTTTGTCATAAACCTTTTTTGGTATAAAACTTATGTTAGCCAGCTTCTTGGAATTGATTTCCACGAACAGCAGTGACTTTGTAAAACAAGATGAAGAGATAATGGTGACATTTCAGAGAAGACGTATTAAGAATGCGTGTTCTCTTGCGAGATCACGGAGACCACGAGATCACTGCATCTGTCGCGGCTGTGTAACACTTTTGAAGAGCGCGCCTAGGAGGCAGCGCTCAGCGGCGATCAAGGGAGTCGGCGGGGGCGGCGGAGTAGAAAAGGCGCCGCCCAATCCCGGAAGACGAGCTGGCCGGAGAACCAGCAGCGGGGCAGCGAGTCTCCAGCGCCACCCGCTTTAAGAGCGGGCGCCGCCAGTCAGACAGCGGAGCGTTAGTGTTTGGTATTCGAGTGAAGTTGAGCAAGGAGATTAGTACGTTGTTAAAGCGATCGTTGGCCCGGCAAAATTATTGGTTATTCTGTGGTACTTATCTGTGGAACTCTGCTAGTTTTTTGGTACATCTCCTGGACTCTTGGTTTTTGATTTTGGCTATTGTTTTTGGTACATTCTTGGGATTCTGGAAGTGTACCTGCTGTACTTGCTGTAGTGTCAATAAATCTGTGTTTATATAAAGCGTGAATTATTCCGAGCATAACAGTATCATCATATGATTTGCATAACAAATCAACAGGCTTATCTCTCTCACCATAATAAAGCAAAATGCATCATTAGATTGACTTCTAACGAATATAAGATATAACTCATCTCCAAGCAACCCAACAGAGTAAAAACATTAAATCTCACTTTAGCGGCTGTATTTCGTAAACATCATTAAATTATCTTCCTCCTCACACCATCACTCCATCCTACATCTTTCACGTCCAGAGCGCGTTCTGCCGTCTCAACAAACTCACTTGCAATCGCCACTACCGTTTTCCTGCAAAGTTTGTCGAATCAAAAGATTGTCCTAGTCCTTTTTCTCCACCTCGTTTTCCAGGAACGTTAGCAGCTAGACTGCTAGGGTGAGGCAACTGTGAGGATAGACACACCACCAAATCTATACCACCGACACTATCTCCTCCGCCAACTCTTTTCCTAAATACTTCATATTAAACACACTACCACTTTCACTATCTCAGTCCCGCCTCTGTCGCCGTCGCTTATTCCATCACCACTATCACTGCCGCCGCCGCCGTTTATTCCATACACCACTATCACCGATGCCGCTTATTCCATCACACTATCACCGCTGACGCCACCGCTTATTCCAACACCACATCACCGCCGCCGCCGCTTATTCCATCAACACTATCACCGCCGACGCCGCCGGGTCCTCCGCGCCCTTCGGCCTACTACCATTCTCTGCTCTCCCACACAAGTTGCCGCCGCCTCCGCGCCTTCCCCCATTCCCCGTCATCCCCCCCGCGCCATCAGATCTCTCTCCGCATCATGAATTGCCTTATTTTACGTGGCGAGACTCAGGCCATGAGGGCCGCTCTTCCGTCTGACCAAGCAAATTTCGCTACGTTCCGTCCACCAAGGGAGAAAGAAGGTATTACTTGGGAGAAGAAACAGGCAATTTGAATTTAGCTCAGAGGCTTCATTTAAGTGTGAGGATCTTTTACATAAGGTAAATCTACTAACAGGGGACAGTCGGGTTCACTTCCCCTCCTAAGGAAGGCGTAAGAAGGATTTTTTCCGGGGGAAGAAGGAAAATCCGTGGCATCGATCGGGTTTGAACCCGCGAACTTGGGTATAACAAGCAGCATAAGGTATATAATCATGCAGCATACTCCGCCGTGGTTCATGCCTCGCCACTGCGCCCAGGACCCTGCCCCCGCCCTTGTCCCTGCTTCCGCCCCACCTCCCCTCCCCTTCTCATATCCCCCTTACATCTCTCGTCCGAGCCTTTGCCCACACACCCGCCCCCATCTCACACCCATCCTTGACCCACCTCGTCACTCGACCACACCGCTGCCATATTCACTCCCGTCGCCACCGCCTCCGCCTCCCCGGTCGCTACTGCGTCCACGTCGACTGCCCGAAACCACCCGATCATTCTCCCACATCCTTCGGGCTCCAACCCCTGTCCCCACCCTTGTCCCCCTTCCCCGCCCTCTCGGCCTCCCCCCCCCCCCCCCTCCCCCCCCTACTCGCCAAATTCACTATCGCCGCCACCGCAACCGGCTGCCCTCTCACTACTGCCGTCACGTCCTCCAACGCCGCCGAGACAGCGCCGCCGCCCTCACGACACCATCAGCCCCTTCTCCCCCCTCCCCCCGCCCTCGCCCCCTGCTCCCGCCCCCCCTCCGTCCCCGCCTCCCCCCCCCTCTCGCCCCCGCTCTCGCCCCCGCCTCCGCCCCCGCCCCCGCCCTGCCACTGCCACCGCCACCGCCGCCGCCCCCGCGCCGCAGCCGCCGAGGCAGCTGACGGCCGCACAAAGAGCGCATTGAAGGCGCCTCGCCTCAACACAGCGCTCTGTATATTTGGTTGTCAACTCGAGAGGTTTCTTTCTGAAACAGAAATCAATATTTTAATTGGCCCACCAGTCAAACTTTGAAGCTTCTCTAAATAAACAAAGCTTCAGCCTGACGGCGGCGGCTGCACCTCCCGCCCCCGCCTCCCACTGGCCCGGGTTCGGTGCCCGCCGCCGCCGCTCGCGCCGCCGCCCACGCCGTCGCCCCGGGCGTAACTTTCGCCTTTCGGCCCCTCTGTCGACGAATCAGAAGCGCTAGCGGTTATTTGTACGGGAGACAATTGTGGCTGGCATCGAGTGTAGTCTATTTGAGAGTTCCTTTAGTCACGATTGCTTTGTAACTTTGATAGTCACACGTTGTCTTGAAACATAAATCACTGTGTTTGGTCTTCTCAAGAAGCGAGAGTCGCGAAGAGAGGAAACTGGAAGTTCTGAATTTAACCTACGACTTTTTCTTGGACCAAAGGGAAAAGAAATATTTTCTGACATGCATATGTTTCGCATAAATTACACGTACTCAAACAATAATACAAAATATCTTCTCAAGAAATAATTTACTTCTCTCAATAAATTTAAATATACACTGTTTAATTAATTGCTTTTTACGAATCTATATTCATCATAGAGAGAATTAGACATAAATTCTTCGAAAACACAAATTTCACGTTACGAATTCCATAATTACTAGATGAAGCATCGTATTTTCTAATAAAATGTATTACTGTTGTTAATCCCATTGGAAGTGTCGAACTCACAAATTCACTACACATAATAAGCATTAAATATGAAAATGACAGCAAAATTTCATACTTTAGAGAAACCAGTAAGCTGAAACGGTGAAACATTGAAAAAGACGTGAAAGTAATTTGTGTTTTATCCAACATTCATTATGGTTCATAAAATTAATGAACATGAAGAAATGAAAATGGAGGAAATTATCAACAATGACCAAACAATTTCAGAATATATTAGTTGCCGTCGTATTGAAAAGTACATACTTTTCTTTTTTCACGTAGATGTGCTTAAAATGATTCGAAAATTGCCTACCAAATTTTGTTGTATATTTGTATTAACAGCTTTGACAATGACGATAGGTATGTATTTCAAACTATCATCATTTATTTTTAATTCCCATCAACTTAAGAACCGTTCCTTTCTGTTTCAACTTAAACATTTAATATGCTGTTCTATTAAGAATGCTCATTAAATGAATATATATCGAGCTAAGCCAGACACTGGAGTAAGTAAACTAAAAACGTTTCCAAATATCTGAACAAATTATTTTCCTTTGATTTTCAAATTTGTTTTCCAGCATAAATATACTGTGTCTTTTTAATTTCTTACTTTTCAGTGACTGTTTTTGCGAAGTGTATTCATCTAAAACGTATTGAATTAAAGTAACGTGCCAATGTCCTGCAGTGTATTGTCCGCTGAGAAAAGAATGTTTGTTTTAGCGATGTTTCTCGCTCAAACTGTCTCGAGCAAGATTAACGTTTGGTGTAGTAATATATAAACTAGATACTAGTTAGTTAAATGCCTATCCTGAAATTATATTCCAATTTATTACTGCAAATAAAAAATTCTGGTATTATTAGTATTAGTGTAAATTGTAGTATTATTAGTATTAGTGTAATATTATCAGTATTCGTGTAAAGAAGTTGGAAATATCGTGTTATTGAACTCAAAGCTTCAGTCTTGTTATAGAAAACTCTAATTGGTTGGTAGTATAAAAATCAACCATTAAAATCCTCATAGCACTATCATTATTTCCCTACCTTTCGTCCCTCAAATGGCTTTTCTATAGTATCATCATATATCAAAGATGAATTATTTAGATCTATTCTGAGAGGTTTAGATTACTAGCTCTGGCCATAGACTAAGCAACCTCGAATGGACGTGCTGCACTGCATGCCACTCACACGGTGTTAATTTGGTAAGTATCAATAATGGAGAGTTTGCGCACCCACGAACGTTAAAAAACTATCGATCTTCCGCGTATGCGCAGTTCAAGTTTCGCATCACTTTCATGCATCTGCGCATGCGCAGAAAATGGATTGTGCTATCCGCATTGGCGTACACAAACTCCCTTATCGCATTTCGATAATACCGACACATCAATCCTTTTTTCTTACGTTGACATGTAACAATAGAGATGTCGAATTATTGAATGTATCGCAATGAAGTATTGAATAGTATTACTGAATGTCACTGAATATATCGCAGATGGTGTAAGTCAAGAATTGCAATATCCCCGAGGGAACGGCTGTCGATGTGTTGAGGCCAAGTGTGAAAACTAAAAAAGGGAAGGAAGCGGCGGCTCTGCAGACCGCACCAACGTTTTGACGGCTAGAGAAGGCGGCGTCGAGACTTGGGTCGGGACGAGGGTGAGGGCGGTGGGGAGGCAGGGACGGCGCCTCGAGATGGTTGCATGCGGGCGCGTGTGCACGCGTGTGTGTGAGAGTGATCTGTGAGTCGTCAGTCGTGTATCCGTCCGTCAGCGCGAGCCGGCCCAGACGAGCCTCCGTGGCCTCCCGCCCCGCCCCGCTCCGGCCCGTCCCGCCCCACCCCACCCCACCCCGCCCCGCCCCACCCGCCTCGCCACGCCTTTGGTCTCGTTCCGACGAGCACCGCTCCCCGCTGACCGCGACCGCCTTTTCCCGCCTTCAGACGTTTCCTCATTCCGGTCCAAGTCATACGTTGTTATCCCATCCCACTCTCCCCCTTCACCTAGTATCATCCCATCCAACCGGCTCCATTTCATCCTACTTCTTTCCAGTTCCGCCTAGGTCGAGTTCGACCGTTGTCTCAAGGAGAATTCTAGCGGTCGGGTGCTGTACCCTAACAAACGTCCATGAGCTGCACGCGATCTTTCCTTCCTCTTCCTTGTCCTATCCTCGCCCCTGGCTTCCACTAATATGCATTACACTGGGACTGGGGCGGTGCCCCACTGATGGGAGATACATGATCATTAGAAATCCCGCAAGTTGACGGGTAGGTCGGCACCGAAACTCGCCATCCAGCGAGGGAAGATCACCGCCACCTCTTGCGATATAAACATGCACTGTACATGCGGTAATAATGACCTTAGCAGTTGACGCGACCGGAATCACTAATCATCCAATCCAATCACAACACATCACCTCACGCCGCCTGGCACTACCACCCGCTCCTGTGCAGCCCCTTTCTTATTATTCACTTATTCAGCGTGTTTCACCCTACGTCAACACGCCTCTCCTATCCCTTTCTCTTACGTCGACCAACGTGTTCTTGAAGCGCTTCTCGTTATCTCGAGTGTACTTCAAATCACCCAGCTTCTTTCCATTCCGTTGTCCATGCCTTCTTTGCCTGATTCTATCTTTAACGCCCTACCCTTCTCCTACACTTTAAGTTTTATTTTTCTTTAATTTATGCCAAGAATGTGTTTTTTTACGAAATAGTCTAATTTCAAGTTTTGAGTAAAGTAACGACAACTCTTCATAAAAATTTAAACAAGATGTTCTCAGAAACAGCTCCAAATGTTTTCTTTACATTGTTGGCGTGAATAGACCAAAGTTGGCTTAATATGCTGTATGTTTGAATTTCATGAAAACCTCTGGAATTCCCAAAGTTGCAAAAGTTCAACTCCGCCTGAGGTAAACGTTGGGTGGATCGAGTAGTCTAATGGATGATTTTGCTGGTCCGAAGTTAAAGAAACTATTCGCATACATGGGTACTCATAAAGACAACGGATCCAAAGCTGGCGTGAGAATGCTCCTACATATACAGTTACAAGTTGATTATATTAACGAAAGGCCATTGAAAATCAGACTCATGATTGATAATAAATATATACAATGAATTAGTGAAAATGCTCCCGATATTTCGAAACATAGAGAAGAAAGAATGATGTTTTGTAAAGAACTTAAAAAATGAACAAAATACCGTTTAGTATAACTTCATACAACTTGGTTATTTCAGTGTAAGAATTGGGTATCTTCCAGTAAATGGAGTAAAAAAACGCGTCCATAAACCAGTAACGAATGTTAATGGTGACCCATTGACAGACTTATGTGTACAAAATAACCTAAGAATTAAATTCAGTGGTGTCAACAGAGATATTATGGTACTCCATGATTATAAATTCAGGTTAACAGAGAGATCAACCACAAGTAGAATATATAATATGATTTTTAATTATATAGAAAATCCAGCCATACACGTGCTTCGGAATTTCATCATTACTTGGAGCCACTGTTAATGGAATGAAGTCCAAACATGTATATGGCTGAATTTTCTGTATATTAAAATTCGTAGTGTATGTATTACTTGTGCTTCATGCTCTGCTATCCTGAATTTATGTAACGTAAGAATTAAGAACACATTCTTTGACAGCAATTTCAAATATAAGTATACATTTATAAATGATACAAAAAGAAAGAAAAATAAGATCGAATATATGGGAAAACGTAACATAGAAACAATTTAAAATGAGTGAACTAAACAACTGTACTCAGATAGACTAAACGTTTTAATTTGTAGTACGCCGTCAAGTATTCGTGATTTTACTGGTGATGCGTGGAAGAAAAGTAATAGAGCCGATGAAGAATCAATTGTGACATGAGTTGCAATCCATCCATCTTATAAACATAAAACACCATAGTTCACAGAGGATGTGAAAGAAATAATGAAGTAGAAGAAGAAGAAGAAGAAGAAGAAGAAGAAGAAGGGTGTATTCCTGTGATATAAGTCATCTGAAGGTCTAGATGATACAATACAAAAACATACAGTAAAACAGCAAATATGAAAATTAGACAGTTGAAGGAAACATTCCTAGGTTGAAGGAAAGCTTTACCTAGGATTTTGAGACGGCTCACAAAGAAAAGTTTGGCGAATTCTGAAAAACATGAAGGTGGAATTCACTAACATCATTAAAATTTGCTATTATTGATAGTGAAGTATGGAAAAATAGTTCGAAAGCTTATATAAAGATATTCAAAATAAGACCTCGATTTAGAATTAATAGACATCACGAAACAAAGGACAGCAAAATCCCTGAAAAACATAAAAACATCGACTAGTGATGGAATAAGAATGAATTATTGAAATAAGGTAGCAAGGAGTTAGAGGATCAGCTAATTGAATTATAAAATATCATTATCAGAAGAGCGTGAATACCATGAGAATGAAAAACCAGCACGACCATACCTATCTTTAAAAAAGGTGCGAAGAATAGGCGAGAGAATTATGAAGGTTTTGTATTATTAAACACGACTCAAATTTTTTTCAAAGGCATTAGAAACAATATTCATATTTCAGAAAATAAATTAATAACATCAAAAATTTCGATCTAATCGACCAACAACAGGTGCCCATATTTGTGGGTCGCCAAGTAGACTAAAAGACGATTGAATTTAACGTCCCAGCCTTCATGTGCTGTATAGACCTAACTAAGGCGTTCAATCGGATATAACTACAAGATGTGTTAAATATACTGAGAGAGAAGAATATTCCAAAAATATTCATAAAGAGAAATTGAAGACATAAATACGAATATCCTCACGAAAATGCAAGTAGGAAATATGGTAACAGACGAAATAAGTTGTGCATCTGGTGTACGACAAGAAGATTCCTGTGCTTTGTAAGCTGGTTATGGATAAGATAATAGCGTAAAAGAAATGCCAGGATATGAAATGGGAAGTAAAAGAATCCCAATAGTATGCTATGTAGACGATGTAGTACTATTGTCAGATTCGGAAAACGATTGCATTATAGGCTATTGAAAACTGCAGAGAATAATGATTATATCAGCTGAGAAAACAAAATCTGTAGCAATTTCAAAGGATCTAATTGATGGTGGGTAATAAAATAATGCAACAATGAAAACGCATATCTAGGAGTGGACATTTCGAGCACGAGGGATCTATAATGAAGATAAACAATCAGTAATTAATGACAGAAGGTAGTTTTTTCGGCAAAAATATCGATCTTTGGATTTTTGCTTTAAAAACTAGACTTTTGTGAACAAGATTATATATATATTTTTTAAATTTGCCTTTTCAAAATTTGCCTTTACCAGAAAATGGGAACTGGTATGGGGAATGCCAGTTTCCCTTTTTCTTGTACAAATCTGCTGAGTTCTTGTAATTTTGAATTGGCGCGCTAATTTTTGCACTGAAGTGTTTCTTGTCTTTTCTTAGCATGAAGTTGGCGGTCATGTGAGGTAGCCACGGAAATTATATATTGTTTACATTTGGAGGGAAGAACGTGTGTTTGTTGTTGCAGTGAAGCGAGTTTTAGCACTAGTGCAGTCACGTTTTTCAGTGAAGTAGTAGTTTAGTGAATTTAAAATTCCACGGCGTAAGACTTTCGATAAAACAAAGATTCGTGGAAACTAGTTCATTCGGATAAAATAAGAAATTATTTTGGTCGACCCAGTACTCCGGTTGTGATTGAATCATCTCGTGCCAGTCCACCAAGGGCTTCACGCGAAAAATTGTGTTTTTGGAAAACAAAGGCGAAAACTTCCGTGTGGAAAGTGATAGAAGTGTTTGTATTTTAAAAGATGTCAGTGTGCAGTCTCAGGTTGGACAGCAAGCAGGTTGGCAAGCATCTGTCATAGGTTGGAGCAGCTTTCAAAAAAGGAAACTAGAAGATGAAAATGCGCATGGGATGTTTAAGGCAAGCTTTATAGCACATTCTTTTATTTTATTTTAGCATTTTCTCAAAACTTGATTTTTCGATATGGAGGTACAAGTTATTGTTATGTGTTACACGCATGATTATTTAGGTAAATCATTTTGAATTACTTATAATATTAGGCTAATATTATTTTAATACTTGCATTTTTAAACCCTGTAAATAATAAAGGAAGGTTTTAAAAAAAAAATGCAAAAAATTATTTTCCATTATATATTAGAATAATTAGCTCTATGATCTCAAATAATATACAAGTTTATTCTTTAATTCAGGAAAGTTGCAAAGAATTATCTCAGGAACTTTCTCAGGAAAATTTACGGCAGTTGTGTGTTTGTAGACAGAATTGTGCATGAATTTGTTTAACCTCCAGCCGTATTGTTATTATTATCTGTCTGAGGGTTTTCAAAGTTTAGTAGATTCTTCCGAATAAATATACTTATCAATTGGGTGAATTTGAAGAAGTTATTTTTAATAGAAATCGAGACATTTTTGTCAAACAGTGAGAAGTTTACAATAACTAGTGAAACAAAATGAGATAGAATAAAGATATAAAGAATGAGTGTGGAGTGACAGTTAAATTTATCAAAATAAAAAGAAAAGACAGAAATGAAGGCGTTTCCAGGGCAGATAATAGTAGGCTGATCAAAATAGCAAGAGATTCGGGACTCCTAAGTAAGTAGGATCCAGAAATCCCCCCAAAAAGTTGGATCGAACGCTGTGCACCTACATCATCTCCCGATTCACACTGGAGAGGAGTGTGAAGATAAAAAGTTTCAGAAGAAGAAGAAGAATAAATTTTGAAAATGTTTCACCTTCATGCACAGTACCTCCAAAACAAAAATATCCGTTTCAAACTGACAGTTCGGCCAGATCGATTTTGTCAATTTTGAAGAAAAATGTAAATAATGAAGTAAATACGCGTCTCATACTTTGAAATTCATTCCGTCACGCATGTAGTATCGCTTCAAACACGAGGGAATGATTGTCGAAGAATTATACAGTTTCTGTTCCTTCCTCACCGTTTCTCGTTTTAGTTTGTTTTCCCGATTCTTCGTCTTGCATTTATTCATTTATTTTGGTATTCAAAATATGCTTCTCTGCTGCTCTCTATGTGCTCTTTTAGCTTCCAACACTACTGACAAATCAGATCTGGAAATCGTACGATCTAACTTCTGATTTCCTGTGATATGTTATTCACATATATTCATATATTTCCGATGATATAATATCTACGAAAGTAGGTTATCTTGTGACAATAATTTATGTCGAAAGGAAAACTGTCTCTGGCGTCCTGCTTGTAATATTCGTACTTACTGGTCCTTGAAAAACCATGATACATTTCTTCCCATGAACTATTATAATTCAGGTTTGAAAAAAATCGTATTTTGAAGAATTCTAATTACATAATTCTGTTATTTCACCTAACTTTCCTTTTTCATCGTTTTATATTCTACTAAGATCTTTGGGTGTTGTTGTATCATTTTATGGGCAGTGACAAACTATTTTTGGCTTAAATTTTTAAGTTTTTCATTATCAAATATTTTTAAATTATCATTTTTCAAGTTTCCATACCATACATACTACATTAAATTATACTGAAAGTTTTCTAAAGAATTTCATTTCTACACTTTTTTATATTTGAACTCGTAATTTTATCAATATGTGGTGTTCACATGCCGTTGGCTTTGTAAAATTGATTTTACTCTATGATGCAATTAAAATTTTTTCCAATGCTTTCCCATCCATTCTATTTTTTATTGTTAAAGGGTTTTTGTCATTCTTGGAGCACGTTAACACGAATTTTAAATGTTGAAATATTCTAATTTTATGTATATTTTCTAAGAAAATTGTTCCTGCGTTTACTGCTCTTGGAACAAAGAAAGGAAGCATTTTTGCATTTATCTAAAGCATCAAGGGACACTGAACGAAAAATTAATCGAGACAAACCTACTCTTTCGACACATTGTTCAAGTGTAAATTCCTTTGCGTGTCATTTTCAGAAGTATGTGTAATTATTTTATCATCAGTAAACGTAAATATTTAGAATGTAGTTATTAATTTTAAAATTGTAATAAGTGTCCACGTAGAACGTAGGTGACAATGATATTGTGCATTAAAGAGATATATTTTTGAAATTATATCATTCAACACAAATCTCGAAAATATTTACTCCACCTGTAGAATACATTACTACATTTAGAAGTCATTCTTTTTATTTAGATTTTATTTTCTTGACATGTAGACCTACACGCGTATCTACGTATGGCAGACAAAGCACGCGCCATGGTAGTCCCTTAAAAAGGCGCTAGTTAGAGTATAACCGCTAAAACAAATTACAACATTTCTAATTTGAAGTATCCTGACAGGGGCGCAAATTCTGTTCTTGCCATGGGTGCCTGAATATCTAGATCCACTAGTGCCTACATAGCTCAGTAATTGTTTTACTCTACATAAGAATTATTGGCGTAACTTCCAGCAATCACTGCGATTGAGGTTAACGGGTGATAAATTATAATTAAGGTCCATTTCCGAGAATACTTTTAGGAATACATGGATTAAGTACTTACTATTTTGGATTTTTCTAGGATGGGATTTTTGTCAAAGTTTTACTTTGCTTAGCTTTGGTATTTGAAGTAGGATAAAGTACAAATCGGTAGATATATCCATAAGGTATCCAGTATATCATATCGCTAGAGATGCCTATGATGTAGGCATCTCTCGCCCACGGCACCGTGCAGAGCGGACATCGCTTAGTGTGGAACTCCGTTGGGAACGCTGCTAGCAGCATATTCCTAGCAGTTCTTATTTGTTCGTAGAGTGAAACACATTGGAGCCTGTGAAGTGAATAAACAGTGATGTAAATTCACCAACAGATCTGACCATAAGCTAGGCCCTGTTAATTCTGTATACCTGTGATTTATTACATCCTATCAACAACGGTGACGTACAACGTTTAATTGTGCCATAAGAATTTTCTATAGGACAGGCGCGTCAAACCGCGCCCGCACGAGCTACTTGCTCACCTGGGAAGCCCGCCACTCCTGCGAGCAAGGGCAACTTCCCCTGAATCCCCTCTCATTTCCCCACCAAGTTCAGAAAGGGGTGTACACGTGCGAACTGAAGCGCTGCGAGACGCGGAAGGATGGTTTCATGCGGAAATATGTTTGTCAGATATGTTCTATCAAACAACCGAGATTTGAATTATAGGTTTACGAATTCATTACTATTTATTACCATTTCATGTTTGCTTCCTTTTTAAATTCTGACTTGTATTAACAGTTTTGCAAAGGGGCAAGAACATTTTTGAATGGCGTATTCTTTTCTTGCTTACGTTGTGCGGTATGCTATTAAATCATTCAATTATTAGTTGCAACAATGTGAAATAAAGCAACAAGCCGCTATGAGTTAACAATTCCCGCTTACAGACGGGGAGTGCTTTTAACAGACAAGAATCTTTGTTAAATGTTCTAAACCTGAAAATAGAAAGTTCATGCTTTTAATTGTGTAAACAGCATTACAGAATAAAGATACTTTTGATTCAAAATATTTAATTTTACACTCAATTGAGAATTTGAAATCTGACTGATGAATTATTTCATTTTAATAGATCATGACTTTAAACAGAAAATGGATATGAACGTAGCTGAACTTGTGACAATAACCGTCAATTAACTTCTCACAAAGACGGTCGTGGGCCACTTATCCAGTGACGTACCGTTACTCCCAAGCGGTTTGTTCAACCCTTACTTTTAAATCTCGCGCCAATTTCTCAGGACGCAGTGCCCGCGAGCTTTAGTATGCTTGTTACCTTGCCCGCGACGTCGACATGCCTGCTGTAGGAGAAGAAATGGAGGAGGAGGAGGTGCCCACTAATTAAGAATAACCCCAATACGCAGACAGGGGGAGGCTACCGAGCCTTGCAGAGACTCACCTCGACAAATGAATAGTCAGGTCAGGTAAAAACAGCAGAAAATGTCAGTAAGCAATCCATTTAACCCTTTGGACAAAGAAAGCGTTATTTTGAAGCCAACAATTCTGATCTCATAGAATATCAAAGAAATTGGGCTACAGCAGCACCTACTTTCTCGTGCTATTGATAGCGGTTACGTATTATTATTGTTATTTTCCAAGTCTCTCGCCTAACGAGTTGTTCCACAGCAGTCACCGGCACCCTTTGAGAACCAAGCTGCTTGCTTCGCTTAAAAAGTCTGAAGGTCAGGATTAGAGATGAAGCTATATCTTTAAAAACGCCCCCACGATGCGTGCAGTACACGTAACACCCTATTGCATTGTCCGAAAGTGCCAATTTTTAAGGATAAGCCTTGCAGATGATGAAGTCTGTCCATTCGTAGAGATGACCACAGGAACTACATCCATAGATATCAAGCGCCACCTGTCGCTCAGTTCAATAGCCAAAGCCTGATATGTCCGCTTCTTTTCGGCAATGGATGCAGCAATCTTTTGGCCTAAGAGGGATAGCTGTGACGACAGTACCTTTCCGTGAAGTCTTGTCGACCTATATTAGTTGCCTGTTGGCTTTGATCTTGCAATCTATGGTGACTGCAACATTTCACAAGAGCTTAAACTGTTTCATCTCCAAGGTTGAATCCGACTTGAACTTGCATCTCTCTCAGTACTTGAACTTTTTCTGTAACATCTCTGACGTATGATACCGGGACCCGATGGACTACCACAGCAACGTCGTTGCGCCGACTCAGGTATTGTTGCAGCCAAAGCAGGGCACCCGTCCATTATGTGTCGAGAAATTAAATCTGTTTTTCAGAAGAAGATCTTGAAAATCGGTCATATACAATGATTTCAACAGTTTTCGCATAATTTGCGTGTTCGGGTATTATGTAATTATGAAGACTTTTTCCGTTTGGTGGCGCTCGAAGGCGCGATCTAGCCCTCGTGAATTTGATTTACCTTTTGAGTTATCACATTCTTTCCCACATTTGAAACACAAACAATAGAAGTTGGTTATTTATTCTCTTTGCACAGTTGCCTAGTTGTGTAATTTACGTACGAAAACTTCATCTATTCATTTCCATAATTCGAGTCCTGGTTGTTCCCATTCGAACTACCATAATAGAGGTTGGACAAGTCAGTTGGACAAGTCGGTTGGACAAGTCGGTTGCACAAGTCGGTCGGGCAAGTCGGTCGGGCAAGTCGGTCGGTCGGGCAAGTCGGTCGGGCAAGTCGGTCGGGCAAGTCGGTCGGGCAAGTCGGTCGGGCAAGTCGGTCGGGCAAGTCGGTCGGGCAAGTCGGTCGGGCAAGTCGGTCGGGCAAGTCGGTCGGGCAAGTCGGTCGGGCAAGTCGGTCGGGCAAGTCGGTCGGGCAAGTCGGTCGGGCAAGTCGGTCGGGCAAGTCGGTCGGGCAAGTCGGTCGGGCAAGTCGGTCGGGCAAGTCGGTCGGGCAAGTCGGTCGGGCAAGTCGGTCGGGCAAGTCGGTCGGGCAAGTCGGTCGGGCAGTCGGTCGGGCAAGTCGGTCGGGCAAGTCGGTCGGGCAAGTCGGTCGGGCAAGTCGGTCGGGCAAGTCGGTCGGGCAAGTCGGTCGGGCAAGTCGGTCGGGCAAGTCGGTCGGGCAAGTCGGTCGGACAAGTCGGTCGGACAAGTCGGTCGGACAAGTCGGTCGGGCAAGTCGGTCGGACAAGTCGCTCAGATGACTACCAAGTGCATAAATACGCAGTAGGTTGAAGACACGGACACATCACACGAGGCGTGATCTTTCCTAAGGCGTGAGGCTGTGATCTTTCCTAAGCTCAACGAATATTCAGCCGAAATGTCCTTAGTTTTTGTAAAATAATCCTCCCATCAATTGTGGCATTAATAAGAATAACAATTAGATATTCAGTTAACATGAAATTTGTTACAGAATATTTTAGGAAATATTCCTTTAAAGAAACAAATATGTTCCTCGGAATAAATGATCTTAGCTGTCAACAACATATGTATTATGGCAATAGCAATTTCGTCGAAAATTATTTACAGCGGATCTTACGATGTACATTTGAACAAACCGTTGTAATTCGGCTTTGAAAGAGCAAGGTATTATCTTCATTATGATTTTGTATCTCGAGGTTATGCAGAAAGTTCAGAAAATGTTGCACATCTGGGAATTATTTCTTTCTTCCCAATATTCTTCTTCTTCTTCTTCTTCTTCTTCTTCTTCTTCTTCTTCTTCTTATTATTATTATTATTATTATTATTATTATTATTATTATTATTTTCATATACATAATAAATTGTGTTAGCAGTGAAAGTCACTGTTTGGCTGTAAATATTACCTTGAAGTCTCGACATTCTCGTAAGTTGAAGCCTTGCGTGAGACGGTTCTCATGGTGGCTAGCAGTGATGAGCCGTGTGAATGTGTGTAAGTACAAATCTGAAGAAAATTATTTATTTCATTGCAAAGTCTACAAATTAGTCTTTCACTTGCAAAGAACACCGAATATAACATTAAGAAGGACATAACGTTGCTGTTGTAATTCTTTTTGCGAGAAGAGCACATTGACTCAAATAACTTATACTAGTTATTCAAATAAACCGTAATTCACTTTTGAAAGAAATAGATATGAATTTCGCATCATTACAGATACATTATTATTTTGGGGAGTATTCATACACTGTAAATAAAGTCTTGGCAGTCAACGCCCAGGAGACATTGGGAAAATGTTCGCACGGTGTTCGTACACAAAGAAGTATCTTCCTATAAAAAGCGTGCATAATAAGATATACATTTTAGGAAGAATTGATTTTGAATTTCGTACTTTTTAAAACCTATATTTTCTTGGAAGCGTCATTGTGTTGCAATTCTTTACCTCGAGGTTCGCGCAGAAAATGTACCGTATGAAACTCGAAGTAATGGGTATTAATGCACGAGTGTGAGGTTTACGATACTCGTGTATTAATACCCGTCATTACATCATCGTTTCATAATGTACTATTTCAGCACTGCAGTAGGAATTATGGAGATTCTCAGCTCGTTTAAAAATCACGTATGCCTCATCCCCAATTTCAGAATTGGCATTTAAAAGAATTTATAACATGGGAATATTAATCTCCCTGTTTTTTAAATTACAATATACTTTTAATATTATCCTGTAATGCTTCTAGTAATAACAATATACAAATAGGATTGATATCTTTATTCTGACTCATAACAATATAATTTGATAAAACGAGCTTTTCTTCTCCCCCATAAAAATTCGAATTTTGGACTTACGTACTTGTAGACTATATGGCAGTCAAGGGCATTGTGTGGTTGTGGCAGTTGTTTCCCCATAGGCTGGCGTGAGGCGGTTCGCACGGTGCAGGCGGTGGCGCTCGGTACGTGAGGTGCCAACCTTCGCCCTGTGCCGCCCGCGCCGGTGCCGTTGCCTCTGATTATCTATTGAAGCCTTCGCGTCGCCGCAATTACGCTCAGATTGTCTTAAGGCCACAAAGGTTGCGGGGGGATGAAAGGCTGAGGGCGGGGCCGGAGGGGGCGGGGCTGAGCGGGGGCGTAAGCCCGCTACCAGCTCACGCGCGGCTGCCTCCGTTCCCGCTTCCGCCCCGCTTCATAGGCTGCTTTTTGTTCCACTACCACGTTGCTGCTCGTTGATAGCTTCGAAGATTTCTTCTTGCCTTCCGTACTTTTCTTCTTGGGGAGTCCTCAGGTGACTACGAACGCTGTTCTGAAGTGGAAACAAACGGAAACGGTGGGCGAAAACTGTAGTTCTGCTCCCGCCAAAGTAGGATATAGCTTTGATGTACCAATGGGATATTATTTAATGTACCTATATTTTTATTTTCAGTACCACCAGTAGTGATATCAATACTGCTGAATAAGTAAGATCGAGTAAATACATTTTTTATGATCACGGAACATCGGCATTGAAAAAATCATTACCAATATCTAATAAGTACCTAACGTCAGCCTGCGGAGACATTTCCCAGCCAGGTATCTCCAACTAGCGGGGTATCATCTCAGCCGCGACAAGCTCCAAGCTCCCAACTGATCTCCTGAGAAGTATGGTAGTGTACTGCATGTGAATGTATGTGTGTGTAAGTGAGCGGTGAGGAAGAGGAAAGAAAGATCGCGCGCAGTCCTTGGCCCATTTGTTAGGGTACTGCTCCGGCATTCTCCTAGTGTCGATCGGAGAAACCACGGAAAACTACCGATCAAAGCATCCAACCGCTAGAATTATCCTTCAGACTGGATTCGACCTAGCTCTTTAGCTAGTGTAGAAAATTCTCCCATTGTCGGGACTCGAACCTAGGACCTTCTGGTCAGAGACACTGCACTGAAAAGTTGATGCCTTGAGCCACCTCGTGCGGTCGATTACATGTCAGTTAAGGCGAAAATCTAGTAATTCGTGAGTGAAAATCAAGAAATAGTTTGGGGAGAGGCAAAACTTCCCACAAAATCGCTTTGTAATTGCAGGAAAATACTTGACTTTTATTCGCAATGGAAATATTGGCAAAATAACATACAAAATTATTTCTGACGACGAGAAGAGACTTAAAAATAATTTGAACATTCTTTTCAATATTGCACATGCTGATGTTCTTTAAAGAATCAAAATCGAAGAAAATAGGGACTTTTTATTCTGATCCAGGCTAAAAAGAGGATACTTAGCTAGCGTAGTTACAAAACCTCTCCGTAAAAGAATAAAAGTGAATTAAAAAAGAATTAGGAGAGGAATATTAAATAAATAAATAATTAGGATACAATGTCCCGACTCAGCCTGGTATAAGGTAAGGCATGAAATATTTTATTAGCCCTAAATTACACTAGCCTGCGAATTTAAACTTTTCGTTGTAGCCTACAGTAAAAAACGTGATTTTATAATGTTGATGTGCTGAAGTCAAATTTTAATCGGTTTACTTCTATCACATGAGGTTTTCTTTCGAAATCACTTAATATGTATTGTATAATTACGCGAATTTCATTTCAAACGTTTTCATAATACTTTTTTTATTTTAAAGAAAAAGAATATTTAATATACACAACTTGCTGGAATTAAAGTGTAAGGTTGTTAATACATGCCACTAGAGTGATTTGGTCTTATTTTGTCTTGTTTTATTCACTATTAGAAACGCAAATTTCACACCCGTTGCTTCTTACTTGAGAAGGTATTCCTGTTCCTTCCCTATTTCACACAAATTTTACACCCGTTGCTTCAGTAAGGTCTTCTGTTCCCTTTTGTTTTAGGTTTGTCTTCGGGTATTTCATACTTTAACATACAACAATAGTCTGCAACCATTCTTATGCTTCAGCGTCCCTGCTTCCTCCATTCAAACTCCATCACATCCTTGTGAAACCGTTCGTCTTGTACTTCGCTAAAAGATCCTAGATTCTCAGGCAAATAATCTAGGTGAGAAAACAGGAACTGAATTTTCATACTCGTGTTACAACCAAGTTTTTTGTATGCTTCAAGCATGTTAGCCACAATTCTTGTTTTTACCAAGAAATTTTGAAATAACTTAATAGAACAATGTCCATGCTGCCGTCTCCTTTTCATCCATAGTGTTTTTAAATGCTGCATCTGACATCAATTTTCTTATATCAGGACTATTAAATATACCTTCTTTTAATTTTGCTTCAGATAGTAGTGAGAATTTCTCACATATGTACTTGAAACAGTTTCCTTCCTTCGTTAAAGCCTTTGCGAATTGTTTCATTAAGCCAAACTTAATGTGTAGAGGTGGCTGCAAAATTGTTGAAAGACTCACAAGACTTTGGCGCCCAACATTCTTACAACCAACTTCCCAACGTTTTCGAGGTGGCCAGTGTTTCTAATTCCAGTGATCAACTCGAGCCCTGCTCTCCCACAATCAAAGAAAGCACGGACATTTGGTAAAACCAGCTTGTTGACCCAGCAGCATTGTAATAACTTTAAAATGCCACTAACTTGCCAGTTTTGTTCATTGAAGTTTACTCGCAATAACATTAGTTGCAAATTTGCGTGTGATTCTTTGAGGATCACAGAATAGTCAACAGGCACTGAATCAAAAACGTTTCCATTACGAAGGAGAACACTCTTTACGCTTCGCTTGGATCTTCAATGCATACTCTACGTACTTTGTGGGTTGTCTAATGTTTACTTTAGTCTCCAAGTTTGATTCCAAAATAGGCAAGATACAATGTTTGTACAAGATCTGTAATATTCACCTTTTAGACAATATATATTTACCACATATGTAACAAAAGTGCTCTGAATCATTAATACCTACGTGATGCTACATGGTAAATATACTTACGTACTGAACTACAAATCACAACATTCAACTCCACAATACAGCTTGAAACTGATTTCTTTTCCAGATGACATATGAGAAGCATGCAATGTGTTATGCTTTCGTTATGCTTTCCAGACATGCAATGTGAGAGTAACTAAGTCTACTAATGTAAGTTTTCATAAAGATACGAATGTGTCTGTCACCAAGGATTGGCTTCTATATATAGACCTATATATTATCCCATAGGATAATGATAAGAATCATCTGGTGTCCTCGGTGCTTACTATAAATACATTTGGTTTTCAAACCTCACATTATAAAACTACACACGGTCAAGTATTACAGTTCGTATGATTACTCTTTGGGCATACGAAAATTACTCAATAAGGAATATAAAATAAAATTTAAAAACGTGGTACGTGATAGGATCTTTCTGGCTTTGAATTTGATTTCAGCATGCCAAAGATACCACGCAAACATTAAAATTTCGGAGACAGCAGTTCCATCGCAGAACAGTGTTAGTGGATGCTCTAGATGCGTAATCTGTTTTCTCGTCCAAGCAACAGCAGAAGCGATTCGTCACATAATCGAAGAGTATTTATTAGAAAATCTTCTAAAAGTCGAATGTGCAAACCGAAACGAAGAGAATGTGCTGAATATACAAAATGTGTGTAAATAAATGGCTTCCTTACAATTCTTACTGTTCACAAGAATGGAAAACTAATACCAGAATTAAATTTCGGAGTATCTAAAGAAAAATGTATTCAAATAGTTGTTCTATTTTGGGACGAAAAGTAACTCATAGGTATTTCAGAATTACCAAACGTTTCTGGCAAAGTACAAGCGCCGGTTGTTTTGTATGCTAGTCTCGAAGACGAAGTAAAAATTATATTAAGACAAAACTGACTCAAATACTAGTCGTTTTAATGGCATATGTGTCTTCCCCCACCAAAGATTGGGGAGAGAAGTGTAAAAATATTTTGCCCGATCTGTGATTTCGCTGCCCGGAGGATTTTCGAGAGCAAACGGCGATACAAATTTGCGAACGCCATCTTAGTAAGCCCAGACAACGCGGCGGTCACGAACAAACCAGAAAAACGTCACTTCATTTTTTTGTTTAGTTCAGTCATTTGCGGAGTGTCATACTGTGATTGCTAGCGCACCTTCCGGTTAAAGGCGCTGCAGTGACTTCAGTTGATGCACTGAGCTACCGCTCCCGGTGCGAGGCGTGGGAGGGAGGCTGAAGGAGACTTGCGCCGAGAGGTCTTACTGATTTTGGCTTCTTCACCGTGTCCTCCGCCTTTTCTAGAGCTCTAGGCGCCACGCGCACCAAAAATTTGGAAGAACGCTGACCTACGAGCCGTGATTGCTAGCGCACTGAAAACCGCCGACAATTTCTCGTAATAGCACGTACTTCGTCGGTACACCCCGACGAAGTTTAGGCCGGTAGACTGTAATGAACTAGACTACATGAAAGTGACGAATAATTACGAGGGCCAGCCACCACGCTGCTTCACGGACAAGGCGTGGGTTCTCGCAACCGCCAAATTAACTGAAATTCTTCTCCTGCATTTACGGGGCGCCCAGAGTAAATATCAATGAAGGACTTTAAGGACAAGATAAGGTAAGAAATGATTGATGGAGTATTCCAGTGAAATGCATATTGGCAGGATAAACGGAAATTCACCGAGAAAACTTGCCGTGAACCTGGTTCGCCTCCACAAATTCCACTTGGATCCGCCTGCGATCGAACCCGGGCACAAGCGGTGGAAGGTGTACAACAGTCTGACCACTATGCCACGGGTCGTCCTGATTTTAGATTTTACGATCTGAAACTGACGGACATTGTTCTGCCCTTCATCACCCTCTTTCTCCTTCCCTCTCCCTCACTCTGCGTCTCTCACTTCCCGTCTCTCTCTCTCTCCGTCTCTCTCTCCTCCCCTCTCTCTCTCTCCGTCTCTCTCTCTCCGTCTCTCTCTCTCCGTCTCTCTCTCTCCGTCTCTCTCTCTCCGTCTCTCTCTCTCCGTCTCTCTCTCTCCGTCTCTCCCTCGTCACTCTATCCGTCCTCTCTCCGACTCTCTGTCGCTTCGTCTGTCTGTCTATTCCTGTCTCAGACTTTCTCTCTGTCTCTGCCTCTCTGTGTTCCCCTCATTCGCATTTAGTTGCAGATTCGCACGTCTCTAGCAGGTGGGGTAATATAGAAGCGCCGGACAAGCAAAACTGTAAAGAATGTTCAAGAAGATTCATCCTGTAGATATGGTGTGAGAACGTTTCTTCGGCCTAACAATTTTAGTTTTTAATGCCCAAAACGCTTTGGTTGGGAGTTATTTAACGATGTAGATTCAAAAATATATATTAATAAAATCAATTGGTATGGAGAAGTTATATTTAATTTTTGACTTAATTGTATACATACATGTGTATGATACATGTACATACATACAAGTATGTATATATGTATGTACCTCCATACATACTTACATACATACATACATCTGTATTCGCCATAAATTTAGCGAACTGTCGAGCTAGCGTTTTTAGTGTAAATGTAGTAGTTAATGTTTTGTCACATCAAGAACGTGAAAACATACATTTCGTATGAAGGATATCAGTGAGAGGGGGAGCATTGATTTCAGGCACTTTAAATACGAAGGTCAATATTCCAGTAAGTGTAGTACACATATCTCGGGATGTGGCGGGTTCCCCTGCTCGGGACAAGCGGAGCCGACCAACAATTCGGCTTCCAACATGTGCCGTAGTGTAATGTTCACGTATGTGTGTGCAAGGGGAGGCAAGGGGACAAGGATGAAGAAGGAAATATCGTGTGCGGCCATTTGCTCCGGTATTAGCCTGGTTTTGAATGGTGAAATCACAGGAAACTACTTATCACAGTAACTGGCCGCTATAATCTCCCTCCAAAGAATTGCTGAATGCGACTTATCTAGCTCGTGTTGAAAATCCGCCACCATCGAGACTCGAACCTTAGGATATCCCGGCCAACAATGCTAGAAGCATCGATGTTACCGCTCAACTACCTCAGCCGGTACGTGTGATCGACTCTGAACCTAGCGTAGAACGATCTTTGGGACTACATATCCACTCCCGTTTCCCAGCATCTTCGTCATTAACACCGATCATTTCATGCTCCGTCTTGTACATGCTTCCCGTAGCGTCTTCGCTGTATTCTCCGAGGATACCACCTTCAGAAGCCGCGGCGCCGCGGGGCGTGGTGGCGTGAAAGCACGGGAGCTCGCTACTGCATCCGGGGGGGGGGGTAGGCGGGGTAGAGCGGGGGCGGGGCAGCGGGGAGCAGCGCGGCGCCGGCTCCACAAAGGCTAATCGAACCCTACCGCGCGGCATTCGGAAGGGGGCTGCGGCGGCGGCAGGGTTGAGGCGAGGGCGGGGGCGGGGGCGGGGGCGGGGGCGGGGGCGGGGGCGGGAGCGAGTGCGACGAGCAAGATGCAATCAAAGGCGTTATTGATGAACGCGAGTCAGTAGTTCGAGTAGCACACGTGAATCACGACGTAGCAGCAATACAAAACGGTGTTGGTGCATCCTTGATTACGTGGTTTTGTCGACACGCAATTTGATTTGTTGCAAATTATTAGCACCTTGTAGAGAGATGATTACGTGTATTCTTGATTCGATAAAGATTCCACGACTACTGCCTACTGATGTGATTCTGCGCCTAAGAACATTGTACGAAAGAGGAGAGCTACTCTGCGAAGTCATAGTGTGTAGCTCTTCACGTTAAGTAAAATGACTTAGCAGCTCCTGGAAATAAATCTTTTGGGCCACACACGACAGCTACTCGCCACCCACAAAGAACATCCGCGGCAAGCTTGGTTATTATCGCGAGGCACGTAATTGCAACGCAGCAGGATTTTGTGTTCTGAGAAGAAAATTAAACTAAATGTGCAAGAAATGTGCAAAAGTTAAACTAAATAAACACCTGATTTCAAACACATCGCCTATTTAAACGATTGTTCGCAGAAACAATTTCAAATATTGAAAGTGATTAAATCTGCAAATATAAAAAGACTTGCGTAGTAAGCCATAATGGCTCGTGTGAAATAAATTGCGAAAAACTGTAGTGAAAAACTTGAGTCAGATTTCATACGTTGGGGGTTATACGTGTGATAGGTCAAAAAAATCTGCTTTTCCATTTCACTCTTGAAACTTTTGACTAGGAAATTAAACGAAAATAAAACGGGAAACGTTTGTCAGAACTACTAACTAATAAATCATAGAAGTTTTAAAAAATCAGGTTTTGACAGTTACAATCATATCATTAAATTATCATAAATTAAATAACTTAATAAATACGCAATATATAATTCAACCCACATAAGATTGTATGATGCGATCCGCAGTAATAATTTCGCACGCAGATATCTGTTGTGTATTAAACAGTATCTCAGGATAACACATACCTACATTAAATACAACTGTATTACCAAGCGTTACATTTCATTCTATACACTCGCTAAAAAGCAACGTACGAGACACGTACTGACAGTCATGCCGCAACACAGTCCACATTTAAACATACGGGCACTGTCGGAGTTTTTGAAGGCGTCAAGCTTCCTCGTGGTAACAGCGAGACAGGATCCCGAAGAAATAGCTAAAAATTTCTCAGCGTGACTGCAGTTTGCCGACACAAGGCTGGTTCCTGTTACTCGCGTCGCGGGCTCGCTTTAGTAATCCTTGACGGCCGGACTTCGGTGCAGGCTGAGTGCGGGTGGCGTTGGGGGCGGCGGTGGCGGCCGGCAGCATTTCTCCGCTGTTTGTTTGTTTACAAAAGGCCAATCACAAGCGCTTGTGCGCGAGAGGCGCATGGCCTAATGAGCTGAGGCGCTGCGCCGCGTCACGACGGACAGCTTGTTTGGGCGGGGGCGGGGGCGGGGCGATGGGGGCGCTGTGAGCGGGTGCGAGGGCGGGGGCGGCGCGGGGGCGGCGACGCCCGCACGGCCGCAGCCGGCGACCCCGACGCCCCCAGTAACCCGAGCCGCGGCTGCTGCGCGCTCGCCCTCACCGCCACCGTCACTCCGTCCTCACCCGTCCTCGCCTTTTGCCACCCTGCCACCGCCCCACCCCGCCACTGCCGTTCCTCCTTCGCCGACCTCGGACGCCTCGTCAGGAGATCTAGCCCTCGCTTCCTCGCTGCCACCGCCACGTCACCTCGCCGTCCCGCCCTCACCCATTAGACCCTTGCCATTGCTGCTCCTCCGCCGTTCCCCCTTCGTTAATCGCACAGACACCATTGCTCTCGCTCGCAGTATCCTCCACGCCACGTCCTCGCGTCTGCTCCCCCTTAAGCATACCGTTACCGCCTCTTCCCTTTTGTTGCTCCCACTACCTCCCCATCCCCCCCTCTCCGCCCTCATCCTTCACTTTATACTCCTTCATCCACTCCTTCTGCTCTTTCGTTCCTGCCTTCTCTCCACCTCATATTCTCCGTATCCAACGTTCCCACCACCTCCGTTTCCGCTTCCTCCGTTCCACTTCCTCTGTACCCGCGTCCTCCTTTTCCGCATCTTCCGTTCCCACAAACTCCGTACCTGCATCCTTCAGTTTTGTATCCTCCGTTTCCGCTTCCTCCGTCCCGCTTCCTCTGTACTCGCGTCCTCCGTACGTGCGTCCTCCATTCCCACCTCCCCCGTTCCCGCATCCTCCTTCCCCTCAACCTCCGTTCCTTCGTCATCCTGTACCGCATCGTCCTTTCTTAATCCTCCATTCCTACAACTTACGTATCCTCCATTTTTGCACCTTCTGTTCCCACATCTTCCGTTCCAGCATGGCACGTTCCCGCTTCCTCCGTTCCCGCTTCCTCCGCCCCTGCTTCCTCCGTTCCCGCTTCTCGTTCCCGCTTCCCTGTTCGTTCCTCCTTACCCGCGTCCTTCGTTCCCACGCGCTCCATACCAGCGTCCTCCGTTCCTTCCTCCTCCGTCCCCGCTTTCTGTTCCAACATTTTCCGTGTGCACAACATTTTTCGTCTGCACATCCATCCTTCATCGTTTTTCTGAACATCGTGGTTGAAATTGTGAACTGTCTGTTACAATTAAATAGCATTAGAGGTGTAAATATTTTGCGTCTTGGTATAAACGGACAAATTCAATCAGAAAATTTTAAAAGGAAAAATGCAATTGATTTTTGAAAAAACAATTCTTGGAGAATTTCTTGGCGGAGTGTGAGATTTTGTACATCTTAACACAATGACGAACCAAAGAATCAAATAGGTGAGATGGGCTTCTTTAAAAGTATTCGTTTTGATGTACTCATTAAAGCAAGAGATACGTGCCTAAAGTTAAAATTGAAGTGTAAAAGTAGTTAAAATTTACTTCATTTTACTGATTTACAATGCTGGCTAAAACTAAAAGAAAGCTATGTCGGTCCCGACCTTTTGAGATGCGTCTACGGTTTCCATGAATTCACATGAACTTGGAAAAAATCCAAAAACAACGAAACAGTTTCGATTGTGACTGAAAAATGCATATGTTAATCCACCTTTTCTTATACTGGGATTAACGACCGAATTCTCATTCACTGTTTATGACATAGCTGGCGTCATTGAACATCAAAGAAGAGGCCACGCGCAATTAATATTTGCTGTTCAACTGTTTTGTTACGAAACAGCTATTTGTTCTATTTTCATAGTATGCAAAGAACTGTTAAATTTTATATATATACACACACACACACACACACACACCATTCTACTGTATGTAAGTGAAGACTATGCTTTTTCGCCTTACTTGATTAGAAAAGAAAATATTGAAATTGTACGCCGGAAATCAGCGGTTATCGAGAAAATCTTGTTCCTATGTGTAACAAAGAACTTCCTCTAACACTTGTAGTAACAATCGAAGTTTAGGGGGTTCTCGATACCGAAAAATTCATAAACGGGAAAAGTATGTTCTTCGGTGTCCGTCGGTCGTTGATCCTGAAATTCTTGATTGTTCGAAAAATGCGAAAGTTCAATTTTTTTCGGCGACTTCCTACAACTACAATATCGATACTTGGTTCTGAATGAAATCTGTTTTTCAAAATCAGATCTTCACATTATGTCATGTACAGTTTTAAAAAAATGTGAGTATCTTTTGCATAATGTTGCGTGCAATATAGGAAAGTTTTAATTTATTTTTTCAAAAAACGGTTTCAATTTTATTTAATTTTCGTCTTCTATTTTTTCTGGCTTGAATCTTTTGTTCATTATTACCTTTCATTCTTCACTTAAATACATTTTTCTCCCTACGATTGCCACATTATTTGCTGCATTTCTTCTGTTGCCTACTGATACGGGAAATTCAAAAATCGCGTACAAGTTTATTTACCCTAAGGGAATGCCTTCTCGAAGTTCTTTGGATTGCCATCATTTCAGTATTTTAGATTTCTGAAAAAAATCGCTTAATGAGCAGTTTAGACCAGTTCTTGGTAATCTTTGTAACCTGTGTTCACTCTTGAACGAGGTAATGAACAGATAAGTTAGTGTTATTTCACCTCTTGGAAATTTACAACTCTAAATTTTTCTTTCGTTTTTACACTTGTGAATTCTCAATACGTCACTTAATGTATATTGCCTGCGCATTCAACCGGTATCTCGCGGATTGCTCGCTTTCGCTTTTTTTATTTTCTCTTCTCTTTACATACAATTCGGTTAACTTTATGGTATATTCCATATTCATTATTGAGTAACCGTTATCACAAATTTCTAATAATCAGTGTTCAGGTTATACAAAAATTTGTGTTATTCGCTTAATATTTATCTTTATTACTATGGTTCTCTCTGGAACCCAAATTTTGTTCGTGTTGAAGCAAATTTCGGTTTAAGAAAGTACGTGGTAACGAGGTTTTCCTGTATTTTGCCAGATTGAGATAAATTTTAATTGTTTACTGCAATTTATTTGGCTATTATTGGCTGTAGAAAGGAAACTTCTTTCCTCCCAGTTCTCTGCATTTGGTATCCCTAGAAAATTCCCAGTAATTACTTTTCACAATGATGTTTATTGCTCGGAATCTTATTAAGACATAAAACAGAACCACATTCTACCATTTCATCATATACACTTTCTAACATCCGCTCTGAGACATGTACTGACATAACACATTAAAACATATGGCTACACTCAACGTTTTTATTCGCGCCAAGTTTTATCGTGACAGCAGTAACACCACAGCAATATCCGGAAGAAACAGAAAAATATTACAACAGGACGATAGAAATGAGAGCAAAAAATTGCAAACAAATTTCTCACATGGCTTGTGAACATCTCTTGTCGGATACTCTACTCCAATCGAAAGAATATATTCGAGTTTTGTTGTCGGAGAAATCCTTTCCTTCTCGTCTATATTGTTTATTTATTTCTCTCCTAATGTACATCCTCACAAATGTTGTGGAACCTTCCTTGATATTGAAAACAAAAATAGTTATTCTCAACTACTTAAAGAATTGTTTTTATTCGAGCAAAACCATTAAAAAAATTGAACCTATTTGAGAAACTCGTATTTACGTATGTTTACATTATGCGTCTACTGTATAAAGAGGAAGTTACGTAATGCTGCAGGAAATAGTGCCGACTTGTCGACAAAGACATTTTTGTGGGCCTCTAATAACTCTGGTTGACAGTGATTTTGTTAATTGAATTGAATTTGCCTTATTTTACGTGGCGAGACTCAGGCCATGAGGCCTGCTCTTCCGTCTGACCACGCAAATTTCGTTACACTCCTTTCACCAATCATGGGAGAAAGAAGGTATTACTTGGGCGACGAAACAGGCGATTTGAATTTAGCTCAGAGGCGTCATTTAGGCTTGAGGATCTTTTACATGCAGTAAATGTACTAACATGGGACAGCCGGCTTTACTTCCCCTCCGAAGGAAGGCGTACGAAGGATTTTTTCGCCCTTAAAATCCACGGCTTCGATCGGGTTTGAACCCGCATACTTGGGTATTGCAGTCGGATACGCTAACCGCTACACCATCGTAGCCGCGCGTTAATTGGCTGACTGTGGCTGTTTCTTGTGTAGTATGCCACGCTAAAGCCAAATATAACCACAAAATTTGCCCACCGGGTCAGTTTTTATGTAATCGTACATATACTAAAACGATATATATTTTCCAGATAGCCACGTGTCGTTGATGCTGAAACACACGAGACTGTTTGCCAAAAATATATAACGTTGAATTTACTGATGTGAAATAGACGCCAAGCGGGTCAAATCAGTTGAGCGGATCCGGAAATTGCGTCGTAAAATGTGGTGACTCACGTACACGACGCTCTAACACGGCGTGTTAATAAGAAAGTCATATGAATTGTATTTTGGATATCGAACTGATGATCAGCACAAATACTGGGACCCTCATATTTGCAGTGCGTCTTGTGAAACATTGTATAGCTAAACGGAAATTCGTGAAATATGCCATTTACAATTCCCAGGGTATGGAGGAAACCAAAGGACCACTCCATGGAGTATTATTTCTGCATTAACAAATGTTCCTGGAATCTCAAGCGAGACCAAGAAGACCATTCAATATCGCAACCATCCTTCAGGTTTTAGGCCTGTCCCATACAATCGTACTCACAGTGTCGACCTTCCAATTCCAGCGCCACCGGACAATTGGAGTTTGCCTTCCGAAAACTCTGGTGTTTAAACCTAAGTATCGGAAAGGACGACACTGAAGAGACAGATTTCGGTGGAACGCTTACAAAACCTCATAGAACAAATCAGTCGGAACTCGATGATATAGTTCCTAATTTAAACTTGTGGAAGAATCGGACAGACTTGTTGGCGTCTAGATTAAAGGGTTGGAACCACCTTCAGAACAGAACTATAATTACTGTGTATCGTCTGTGAATTACTATGTACTGGTAGAAGATCTCCGTTTGACTATTCTCCGAAGTAAGAAATCTAGTGGTTTGTACTGATGTTGATGCATTACTGAATGAATTGGCCGTGACCACCATGATTCTAAGGAATGGAGGTTGTATGAAGATTACTCTTAAACTCATTTTAAAAGCCGTGCTAATTCATATTGGAAATGTGAATTAAGCGATTGCGCTTGGGATTGGTCATATGGGCTGCATGTCCATATGAAAGAGACGTGAAACTTTTGTTATCGAAGATAAAATACCAACAGCATTTGTGGAATGTACGCAGTGATTTGAAAGAGTTTGCCCTTATGTTGGGTCTCCAACAGGGGTATACTAAATTTTGCTATTTTCTATGCGAGTGGGATAGCAAAAATAATTTTGCAAAGAAGAACTGGCGTCACCGACACTTGATACCTGGACAAAAATGTGACTTGGAAACCACTTGCAATCCTGCGCACGCATGTCTTCCATTGCAAATCAAATTCGGATTGATGGATAACAATGGACGAGATTTCCTGTACTTAACAAATCCCGAGCATCCGTGAGGCTAAAATAAGGAAGGGTATATAGACATCAAATAAAGGAGAATATGAAGGATCATGACTTTCAGACAAGTTTGAATGGTGCTGAAAAGGCTATATGGACGTCCCGTCAAAACGTCATAACTGAATTTCTTGGTAACAGAGAAGCCGAGAACTATGTAGAACTAGTATGCAAACTCCTTCACTGTATTATAAAGCTCTGGGATGTAACATGTTCTTTAAAATACATTTTCTGGATACACTTAAAACTTCTTTTCTAAAAATTTCGGCGCTGTGAGCAAAGAACACGGTGAGCGAATGCATGTAGACATTCTAACATTGGGAAAGGACATTTTGATTTGGGGGCTACATTAAGCGTCAACACATTTTCTAAATTTTCTCGAAAATGACTCGATGAGTTTTCGGATAGTAAGCCCTTAAAAAATGCCGCGAGTTTTATTGACCGAGAAATCCTTAATTTTTCGAAAATTGCAAAAGCTCATTATTTTTCGGCATCGACCCACAAGTATAAAACTGAAGATAGATATTTTTCTTAATGATATCTGTTGTTCAAATACACAAATATTGAAATGAGGTCATTTACAATTTTTTTTATAATATGAGTAGTTTCGCATAATTTTAAGTGAAGTATAGACACTATTTAATCAAGAATTTTCTCAAAAAAGTTCCAAACTTTTCATTATTTTTTTCTATGATGTAGCAATATGCAGAAATAAAAGTGTTGCTGGTTTCATTTTCGGAAAATTTGAATTTTCAAAATTGCAAAATGTTGACACTTCATAAGTACTAAATTGAAGATTGAAATGTGTGTTTTAAATGAAAACTCTTCTAAACAATCAGATTTTGGAATGGTCTCGTGCAATTTTTTGAAACGACAGTTAGTTTTTGCATAATTTCTGCTTGAAATTCATGCAATCTATAAGAAGAAAATTTCACAATATCAGCTCAAATGTTTTCTTTACTTTTTTTCACGAATAGAGCGAAAGACGCTGAAAATGGTGGAGGTCTGATTTTCGTTGAACTGTCTGAATTTTGGAAAATTGCAACAGTTCGTAATACTGCAAGAAAATATGTGCTGATGTAGGAACACGTAAAAACTTTTTGACAACTTCCGTAACGTTGACATTTTAGGCCACAATCGATCAGAATAATGTATTATAAATCGGATTGGCGAGGGACCTAGATGTGTCCAATCTACACGTACGGCCGAGGATATCTACACTTATCCTTTAAAATACACATAACCGAGTATTATGTATATGACTTGTACGTTGGGATTAATTCCACTTTCGCCAGCTAGTGGCGTTTCCAGGCCAGGATCCTGTTTTTATTTATCATCTACGCCTGGGGGTAAGAGATATACACGGTGAGTATAAAGTATTTCCATCACCGTATCTACCATATTTAGTCTGCCTGATATTTTATTTCATCATATAGCTATAGAAGCTAATACGATTTTATTAGAAAGCTGCGGCACTATTTTCGTCTCGGCCGGGAATCGAACACGGGAAGCTAGCACTCTGTCCATGAGCCACACGAGGGGCTTATGAACTGTGTAATGAGAAATATATTTCGAGACTCAATTGTAGATCTCAAGGCCTTCGAGTGCAAGTGCAGTGTTCCATGAATGCAGAGGCTGGAGCCTTCGGCTGGGGTGCAGCTGCCGCCACCGCCACCGCCGCCAACTCAACGCACCACTACCGCAGCCGCCGCCGCCGCCGCTCCGTGGCCGCCCCCTGTGCCGGGCCGCGTCACGCTTTGACACGGCCTAATCCCCGAATTTGGGAATGCTCACGCAAGGATCAGTGGGCCTCGGAGGCGAAGCGGCCGTGCTGGCCGTAGTGGGGCGCGGAGAGGCGCACGGTGACGCTGTCCTGATATCTACAACAGACATCGCCTGGAAGGAAGGCTCATGAAGACACTCGAATTGCTTACAGATTTAACAACAACAACAACAATAATAATAATAATAATAATAATAATAATAATAATAATAATAATAATAATAATAATAATAATACCGGGAGCGGTAGTTCAGTGCATCAACTGATGCCACTGCCTCTGACCGGGAGGTCCTAGGTTCGAGTGCTGACGGCGGCAGGATTTTCGACACTAGCTTTTCAGCTAGGTCGAATTCAGTCGCTGTCTGGAGGAGAATTCTAGCGGCCGGCTGCTCTGATCGGTAGTTTTCCGTGGTTTCTCCGATCAACACCAGGCGAATGCCAGAGCAATACCCTACGAAACGGGCCACGGACCGCGCGCGATCTGTCCTTCCTCTTCCTTGTCCTATTCTCTCCCCTTACACACTCACTTACACTAACATGCACTATACTACCACATATTCCGGAAGATCGGTTGGGAGCTTAGAGCTTGTCCCGGCTGGGGCGGTGCCCCGCTGGTGGGAGAGTCCTGGTTAGGGGGAAACCCCACTAGCCGACGGTAGGTCGGCGCCGAATCTCGCCATCCAGCGGGGGAAGATCACCGCCATCTCCCGCGAAAAATACATGCACTACACTAGCGGAACTAATGACCTAAGCAGTTGACGCGTCCGGAAAGACGAAAAATCTATCAATCAATAATAATGAGTTCATGAATAGAGAAGCTCAGGCCACTAGGCCTGCTCTTCCGCGTAACTGAGCCTCCCTCACCTTCACACCCTCACCATTATGCCCTTCACAATTGCTCCCGCCACTATCGAGCCTGTCACCATAGTGTCCGTTGCCATTGCTCCTATCACTATCACGCCCGTCACTATCGCGCTCTCCTCTATCGCGCGCGCGCGGGAATTCAAATTAGTACATACAGGCAGGAAACTGGTATCTTCTGAAATCTAGTGGAAGGATTATACGGTTGATTTCGGAAACTCACACATATCGGGTTGGGGGGCTCAGGGCATCATTTGAGAACTTAAGAGTTTGAGTCGCGTGGTAGGATTTGTGACTCTAGCTACGCAGCTAGTTCGAATTCAGCCGCTGAGTGAAGAATTCTAGCGACTGGCTCCTTCGATCGGTAGTTTTCCATGGTTCCTCAGATCAACACAACGCGAATGCCAGAGCAGTACCCTAACAAGCGGGCCACGGACCGAACGCGATCTTCCTTTCCTCTTCCTCATCCTTTCATCATCTTTACACACACAGTCACACATAGGTAATTCCACGTTCAATCGGCCGAAAAAACATGAGCTCTTCCGATTGCTCTACAAATTTTTTGACTTGTGTAGTGAGCAATGTGCTGTAAGAAAAGATAGAAGCATCATATTCAGTGCATATGCTTGACCTTTGACCTTCTTTTTATTTATATCCAAAATTAGTAAATTTTCTGAACATTTTTGACGATTTTCAGAAATAAATGAAATCTCACGTGAAAATTCGTTCTAATACAACAGGAATGTTTCTCCTAATAGTAAATAGTTTAAAGAAAAGGTTTTTTGCATTTGCATATATATATATATATATATATATATATATATATATACTACCCTACCAAATACAACGGGAGACTAGCGAAATTCAATTGAGAAGTCCTATTACGATACGAGCGAGAAATGAGCGAAACTTGATACGAGTGTATTAATACCCATTATATCGAGTTTCATGCAATACGTTTACTACGACTAATGATAACTATTATTTGGTAAAACTTTTTCATTGAGCGATTACGTGGCTGCTGGCATGCAGGATTCATTAACGGTGAGTGTCTTACTAGATGTCTCAGGTTGCATTGGTTAACCCTTTACTACTCTGGTGGGGATCTGGGGTCTCCCGGCCGAAGTATCTGTCATTATAATTCGGAAACCAATTATTAGATATCGCTCATGTTAGTATTCCTCAGTGGCATTGTGTTATTTGTTTTGACTGGTTGTGTGAAGTGATTTGTGGTTTATTTCGGGAATTAGAGGAGAAAAGGTCTCAGAATACCCCACCGTAGTGTTAACGTGAGTTCTTTTTCATTCCCTCGGTTCATGTTTTATGTATATTTAGAGTTTTTGATTTGTATTACTGTAAAATCACAAAGCAATTATATTAACCTTCAACATCCTTTGTGTCGGAATCAACCAGAAAAGCAAGATGGTACATGTGTGCGAAAAATGCGAACAGAAAGACAAAGATAGTTTGCGAAAAGTGCTGTAAACATTTATGCCCTGATCACAGACATTCAGTGTGTAAAAATTGCTTGTAATCTACGTTTTACTTATTATTATAAACACTGTAAACTGATTCAAAGAACAAAATTTGAAAAACAAAATTCATTGAGATAAAAAGTAACATACCTTCAGGGGCACTTGAGGACCCTGCCAGAGCTTAGGCGCAAGTAAATTTCACCAGAGTAGTTAAGGATTAAGCATAAACACATTCCGACCTCATTTGAGCACGAGTTAAGTTAGGGTTAATTTTTTGAAGTAAATTTCGTTGTTCAGTATTTGTCAGAAGTAATCTCACTTATCAGCTTAATAACTTGAGCACGTTTTCTTGAGCTCCAGAATGTCTACCTAATTCTTGATGGAAGATACATTATACCCCATTCAGGGTGTAATTTCAATGCTGAACATCCTTAACGGGAATTCAAATTGGCTACTTCGAAAGAAAAGATGACGCTATAAAAAAGAGCGTCTTCAGTAATCTCAACTGGTGAACCAGCATATTGACTTGTGGAAACCGCCCAAACAGACGCCATTGACTTCTAATCGTCAAAATAAGACAAAAATTACATCAAAATTGCATCACTAGATCTGTCTTCAGATAATAGCCCATTCCTTATTTGGTGAGCTCGAAGCTACAGAAGCCGCATAATTATCAAGATTATGACCAGGAGAGGTGGTTCATGGCATCAACTAATGTCATTCCAGGCCTCGCACCGGGAGCTCCTTGGCTTCGAGTCCCGACGGTGATAGGATTTTCGACACTAGCTAGATAGCTATGTCGAATTCAGTCGCTGTCTTGAGGAAAAATCTTACGGCTTGCTGCTCCGATCAATGCCAGGTGTATGCCGGAGCAGTACAAACGGGTCACGGACATTGTCAAAAATTTCCTTCCAATTTGCCTAATCAAGAACAGGGTGTATTCTCCAAACTCCTGTTGTCACATCAGGGACTCACGCCGGGATGTCTTTGGGTTCGAATCTCGACGGTGGCAGTTTTTTTGACGACGCAGGGTCGAACTCGATCTCTCTGGAGAATTGCAGCGGACGGCTGCTCTGATCGAGAATTTTCCGTGGTTTCTCCAATCAGTACCAGTACCAGTGCCGGAGCCATCCTGGCAAAAGGGCCACGGACCAAATGCTCAACTCGTTACTTTTCTCATCATTGTCCCCTCCTTTTCCCCCAGCATTGTCTCTGTCACCATTGTTCCCAGTGAACGCTGTTCTAAGTCAGTATTTTCCTCTGTTAGCATTGTATCCCGTATCCATTGCTCCCATCAGCACCGCTTCCGTCAGCATCGCATCCATGAGCATTGTTCCTGTCAGCATCGCTCCCGTCAGCAGCGTTCCCGCAAGCAGTGTTCCCTTCAGAATTGGCTTTCGTCAGAACTGTTCCTTGTTCTTGCCAATGTCCTCGTCAGCAATGGTCCATCGCTATGATTCCTCTCATTTTTGTCCCCCCTAAAGTTTGGTCCCCATCATCATTGTTTCCTGTCACCAATGGACCCCTCAGCGTTAGCCTCCATGTTCTCGGGCAGCATCGCCTTCTTCAGTTTCGCCTTCTGAGAATCCGCCCTGTCAGCTTCACCCATCCGCGTCGGTATCATCAGCACCGGACCGCGTCAAAAATGCTCTGGGAGACACCGCCTTCGCCGTGTGCCCGTCCTCAACTTCGGTCCGCACCCACACCGCCGTCGTTGCCATCGCAGCCGCCGCTCTCGCCACCGTCCTTGCCCCACCCCTCAGCGCCCGCGTCCGGAAGTAGCACGCAGGCCCCGCGACCAAGAAAGACCGGGGAATTTGTTTATCCAACAACGCCGGGAAATGAACCCACGCCGGGCTCTCATTAATAACGGTGTGTGCGTTCGGTGGTTGGCGGTTTGGGCGCCCTTGGCTGCGTCGCCCTGCGCCGCGCGCGGGCACATGAAAGGGAACTGGGGGCGGTCGCCTCCCCCTGGCCCTCCCCCAATTACCCCGCGCAACAAACAGGCGGGCGGAAGCGGCGTTCAATCACGGAAGGGTGGCGGCTGCTCGGCGGAGCGCCGGATGCCGGATGGCGGGCGATCGCCCGCTCCGACGCGGCGCCCGCACAGGGCGGGATGCCGCACTCGGAGAAGAGTCTCGCCTCTCGTGCCACGCCGTCGTTGGGTTCAGTGAACTGTTTGCGAATGAGTGGGATCGTGAGGACTTGCGCTCTGTAGAGTATTCCTAAGAATGAAAAATAGGTTCATTTCATAGCAAAAAAACATGATATAAAAAAATCGAGATTTTCGACACTGTAGTATATTCCTAAGAATGAAAAATACGTTAATTTCATAGCAATAAAAAACATGGTATAAAAAAATCGGGATTTTCGACACTAGCTTTTCAGCTAGGTCGAATTCAGTCGCTGTCTGGAGGAGAATTCTAGCGGCCGGCTGTTCTGGTCGGTAGTTTTCCGTGGTTTCTCCGATCAACGCCAGGCGCATGCCGAAGCAGTACACTAACAAACGGGCCACGGACCGTGCGCGATCTTTCCTTCCTCTTCCTTTTCATATCCTCTTGCCTTACACACACACACTTACACTAACATGCACTACACTACCACATATTCCGGGAGACCGGTCGGGAGCTATGAGCCTGTCCCGGCTGGGGCGGTGCCGCGCTGATGGGAGAGTCTTGGTTAGGGGAAAGCCCGCCAGTCGACGGTTGGTCGGCGCCGCATCTCGCCATCCAGCGGGGGACGATCACCATCTCCCGCGGGAAAACATGCACTGCACTTACGGGGCCAATGACCTTAGCTGTTGACGCGCCCGGAATCGTTAACCAGTCAACCAAAAAATCGGTATTTTCTAATATTAGCAGCCATTTTCTGGACGTTTCTGAACCGTGACATTGCGCACTGGGGATTTTCAGCCCATCACAAGTCCACCAGCGGGGATTGCACCAATGAAATTTAGTTCAGGAAGTATGGGTAGTCATCCGCCTATCACATGTCCAACCTTGCTGCAGCAAAATTCGCCAGCTTGTCAGAGAAGCAACGCGTATGATGAGGCAGTTGGAAGACAGCGGAGCTTCGTCAGTTCACCAAACGCGGCCTCGTCTGCTGCCCGTCGCGCCTCCGCCACCACTTTGCCCTCCTCTCTGCGCTACCCTTCCGCTTCCGGCGGGCGCGCGGCGGCATCTTCAAACCGGGGGCGTCGGCGACCACGCCCAGGGCTCCGCGCCGGCCCCGGGTCCCCGCCCCGCCCCGCCCCGCTCCGCAGCTCGTCTTTCCAGAGGCGCCGCCGCCCCTGGCCCGCCCGCGCGGGCGCCGCCCCTCCCCGCCCCGCCCACCGCGCCACGCCCTGCTCCGCTGCCGGCCCCGCTCCCGCCGACGCCCTTTGTGGAGCGGAGACGCGCGCTTCCTGTGGCGGCGCCCGCAAAGGCCTCTCCGCGCCGCGCGGCTGCGCTTCCTTCGAGGCAGCGCCTCGCGGGAACGCCGCTGTGAAAGGGGGCGTGGATCCCTGTGCTATCCGCCGCTAAACCTCTTTTCTCCACACTAGGCATTTGATAGGGGCAGGCTCGGGTTAATACCCCGAAGAGGTGGCTCAGGGCATAAAACTGATCTCATCGGGAGGTTCTAAGCTCGAGTCCCGGCGCAGGATTTTTGATAGTAGCTAGGTCGAGGTCAATCGCCGTCCGGAGAATTCTAGCGGCCGGCTGCTCTGAACGGTAGTTTTCCGTGATTTCTCGTGTGATATACCAGGCATATGCCGCAGCAATACCCTAACAAACAGAAAACGGATCGCTTACGATTTTTCCTTCCTCTTCCTAGTCTTATCCTTACCCCTTTCTTACACACACTTATAATTGCATGCCCTTCACTACCGGTCGGGAGCTTAGAACTTGTCCCGAGTGAGCAGGTGCGTCGCTGCTGGTGGGAGATATCTCGTTGGGAAAAACCGCGCTAGCCGACAGGTCGGCGCCAGTTCTCACCATCTAGCGCGAGAATATCACTGCTGCGTTTCGAGGAAAAACGTGCACTACATTTACGAGACTAATTACCTTAGCAGTTGACGCCCCGGAATCACTAAACCACCAAACAATCAATCGTGTTAATATCGTAAAGGGCTGTAAGAATAACCAGAATATGGGGGCCCGTAATTATATTGAAATATTCATCACATCATCCGTAGACAAGAAAGTGTCTCATTTCAAAAGGGACATTTTGCGGAGCGGTTTTAACGTATGCTGTGCTGTTTTGTTCATGGCGAAAGCAAAAACGTTTTGAACACTGCCACGTGAGTTATCTTAATCAAATTTTAACTAGGAGAAATAATATGCTACAAAAAATATGCTATTTCCTAAACCTGTTTGTACAACTAACTCACAAATAATGATTTTTGAATTGTCATTTGTTTTGAGCACCCACGGCGACTGATCAAAATTAAGACAAAAATAGATTATCATCTTTGTATAAAAATTAATAAAAAAATTAATAAAATGGGTGGTTACCAATGAAATCGTGTCGAAATCCGTATTGGAGAAGGAAATTTATTAATAATTATAATTACAACAATATATTAATAATATTTGTGAATGATAAACTCTGCTTTCATCTAAAAAACATAGATATGTTTTAACGAATTTAACATTATCTTGAAGAAACATTGGGGGCTTTCTTCAGCGAGAAGACATATCCACTGCTTAGTCTACTCAATCACCCCTAGGTAAATGAACTTGTCAGTTGTACGCGAGAACAATAAATAAATAGGTAATTAAATGATTAATGATTAACATCTGTTATACAATCTTTAAAATTGACAGGATTCTCAAGATTCATTGATTGATGATTTCGGGCATGTCAACCGCCATAATCATTTGTCCCGTTGGTGTGTGATTGTTTCTTATGCCTAGAGGTGGCCTTCCTGCTGGATGGTGAAGTATGGTACCGATATACACGTCTACTTGCAGGGAATTTCTCTCGCTAAGTATCTCCCCAACAGACTCCGGCCCAGCCTGGACAAACTCTAACTTTCCGACAGGTCTCCTTACTTGTTCTAGAGTAGAGTTTGTGTGTACAAGTATGGGGAGAGAATAGAAAGAAAAGGGGAGGGATGAGCGCACGTGGTCCTTGGACCGTTTCTAACGGAACTGCTCACCTGGTATTGATCTGAGAAAACACGGAAAACTACCAGTCAGGGCAGCCGGCCGCTAGAGTAGACCTGCAGATATAGGCCATCGGTGGAAGGCTATCGGTAGTTTGATCAGTATTAAACAATTTTTTTGAATGATTCCTGATTTCTTCCATGAAGCCGCGCCGACCGCAATCTCTCTCTCTCCCTTCTCTCTCCCTATTCTCTCTCGCTTCTCTCTCTCCTTTCTCTCTTCCATCTCTCACTCTCCTCCCCTTTCCCTTCACTCCCTTCCCCTTTTCTCTCTCTCCCGCCCCCTTCTCTCTCTCCCCCCTTTCTTTCTCTCCCTCACCCCTCTCTCCGACCAGAATATTGCTAGATATTGTAATTCAATCATTCTATGCAATGTCGATGTATTTCTTCCACGGAAAACTCCTGAGGCGATTTTTATGAGCTCAACATTTATCACAATAAACTTCAAAACATTATTCTGTTGAAATTTATATACGCTTCCAGTTTTAAGCTACTTTCGTCGTGTACCAGGATTGGCGTTGACCTAACAATATTGCGTTTACGATCGCGTTCCTTTGCACATCCCCAGAAGAAGAAATACGACAGGATATACGGCCGTATTTTGACATCGTAATTCTCACTGTGTGCCCAGATACCTCAATTCCCAGTCAGCGGTCGTGGTGTGCAGGCCGTTACTTCTATACGCTGCCCCAAGGAATGACTTTTACGAGTGGTGCCCAACGTGGCGAGCCAGAAAGCTTTTGCATGGGACTAGAACATCCGGAGTTTTCTAGCGGAGTCGCCGGTCGCATTAACTGCTCCCTTTCTCCTTGTGACCAGTTGGCCCGTTCGTGCCCTTGTGGTTTATTGCGGTCTTTGGAAAGCATTGTCGCTGACAGCCGGACACCGCTGGACCAGGTGGTGGAAAAGCAGCGGAGAGGAAGATGGCGGAGGAGAATTTCATATGTAACGCACTCAGAATTCTTCCAGATTCAGACATCCATCATGAAGCCTACGATAACACGGCGGAGGAGGTAAGCGCAAGCGATGTTGGAAGACAACGATTAGAGTCTATGCCTTTGATCTACGGAGCAGGACATAATAATAATAATAATAATAATAGTAATAATAATAATAGTAATAATAATAATAGTAATAATACTAGTAATAATAATAATAGTAATAATAATAATAATAATAGTAATAATAATAATAGAATAATTATTTATTTATGAATTAGTTGTGGGTCTTGGAATTATAAATATCTGCATTGCGTGAAAATATGCTCCTACCTTAAGAAACCAAGTTTTGAGACAAAAAGAATCAGATTCTTAAATAAATAGGCAAAACAATGGTGAGACTAACTCAATTAAAGGAGGCTTGCAGGAATCAGATAATAGCATTTATTTGTACAATTTTCCAAAAATGTAAAAGATTTATTATAAGATGTGTATTTCCTAATAATATCATGCTACATCCCAAGTAGAAATGTACTACCCCCTTTCCCAAATACATTCATCAGGCTTCATGATGGGTGTCTGAATCTGGAAGAATTCTGAGTGCGTTACATAATGAAATTCTTTTTCCATTTCATTTACATAAATATTCCATTTGAGGTTTGACTGAATTGAGTGTCCTGGATCCTGAAATTGTTACCTTATAATGAATAATATGCAAAGTTGCGTATTCATTTTCAATTGTTGTTTGTCTGTTGCCAGTTTGAAATGCAAAAACTGCATTGAAACAGCTTTTCCTTTCTTTACTATTAATTTGTTATTACAAACCCGATTGAAAAATCTGTATCCGTACTATTTTTTGTTTGTTTTTTTGGAAAGAATATTCGTGTCATCAGCAAACAGACTGTTCTTCCGTTGCTAATTGTCAAGGTCGTCTCATTTACTTATTGAATATAATCTCATCATATTTACAGCAAATCGAATATTTTAACAAAAACAATTTTCACTAATATTTTTTGAACAAAATATAGTATATATGGCTACAGAGTACAACAGTTTTTTATCTACTAAGAATATGATATGTTGTTCCAAAACGTAACACGTGAGTAACAAATATTTAATTGTGAACAGTCACTTCTTTAGAGCCTCGCTAACGTTCGAAATTAGATGTGATGTATGCAGTAATGCACTATGTATGAGAATTCAATTGGTATGGGCATTGTGTGATCAGGCAAAATAACACAATGAAATATTTGCATTTTTAGTGAAAATATAAACTGTTTCATTGTTTTTTTGATTATTCCTGAGTTTCTATGTGTTTAACAAAACCAAAGACACTATTCATATGCCTTGAGGCTGCGTGGTTTTCTTTCAATTTTTGCGTTTACTGGAAATTAATAATGTAATAATTCCATGGAATGGCTAATCATCACCAACACGTTGCGATGGTTGTAAGCAATTATTATTCTACCTTTATATATATTATTTTGTGGCGTGATGTGTTTTCAATAGTCTTACAAGACTAATTTTATATACTAGCTTTAACAAATGCAGGAGATTATTTACTTACATTCTAACACTAAACGGAAGAAAGGCCGGTCAAGCAAGAGATATATTGAGTATGCACTGCAAATATACCTGCAAACCCATAATTGTGACAAAACGACGCACTACATATTCAAGAGCGAGATGCTGGAGAGGGTTTAATTAATGTGTTTGTAAATTGACGTATGGAGTTGTGTAAGGGACAGTTTGGAAGTTATTTGGTTCAACTTGATTCATGATACTTCTGCAGTTTAATGCCACTAGAGAACACTCAATTTTCACATGTATGTGTATCATTTTTTATATGAGTGGTCTTGGTGTGTGCGCGTGTGTGTATTGTGAATTCATTATGTATTTTTTAAATTTTTGGTCTTACTTATTTTTGCTTTCTTGGATCAAGATATGAAGTATTAAATAGTTTACTCTACATTCTCCTTATTTTTAGTTTTCAGTAATTTGGTACACAATAGACGCCTTTCTTAATTTGTGATTATAACTCTAAAACCTGAGCCAGTGTGTGGCCATAACTGAATTAACTTTTACCTGATGATGACATATGATATGATATGATGCAAATGATCATGAATCGGTGACAAAATAAGAGACCGAGGAGACACAAGGACAACGAATAAATCTGTAACTTACTCTCCCCAACAAATCCCAGAAAATGTGGTTAGTGGTTGGCCATCCTCAGTGGCACAAGGACTTGGAGCATCGTCCAAAGGCACGGAACCCTAGGCTGCGGGTTCGAATCCCACGAAAGACATGGCTACTCTCATCATGCGTTTGTATTCTAGTGCGTTTCTCGTTCTCGTACACATATTGCAATCATTATTGTCTTCAAGGGAGCTCGTGGCGTATTCAGTTCAATTCATTCCGTGTCGAGGCTCAGACCATGAAGCCTGCTCTTCCGCCTGACCATGCAAATTTCGCTACGCCCCTCTCACCATCTAACAAAGATAGGATGTATCATTCGGCCGACGGAACTACCGATTTGAATTTTGCGCAGAGGCCTCTTTTAGGTCTGGGGATTTTTTACATGCTACAAATATATAAAATGGAATAACCGTCCTCACTTTCCCTCGAAAGGAAGGTGTACGATAGATATTTTCGCACTTAAAAATGCACAGCTTCGATCGGGATTGAACCTTGTATGATGGGTCCTACATATTTGACTCATCATACACGATTGTAATTGTATATATGACTCAATAAATATTATTATTAACCTTCGAACTCGGGTACAAAAGTCCGAAACGCTAACCATTACACTACAGAAGCCACGAGCTATTGACTTCTTCATTATACGCCTTCCACCACTGAGACACATTTCAATGTTCAATATGTGCATGTGGAATCTGTGGTAAACAAAGCCAGTTTCCGTCGGCCCGATGGCCGAGATCGCTAAGGCAGTAGTGTCGTAGTGATCTCTAACCGAAGGGTCGCGGATTCGAGTCCCGTCACGGGCATGGTTGTATTTGTGTTCGTCCTTTCACCCCTTATCATCACCATATCGTTTCATCCACATAGTTACCATACCGTTAACAGCAATATTGGACGCTAATGACCTAAGATGTTGATACGACCTTAAATAACCAATTAAAAAAACATTCTCGTTTCCCCCTGCTCCTCAATCCACTATGGTTTATCTTCATTAACTTCAACATCATCGCTATCAACTACTTATTAGTTAAGAACTAATGGCATTGGCTGTTGAAGATTTCTAAACCTGAAAAACATCTACATTGCTAATTTTCAATGCGCGCAAATGTTGAAGAATGCAGCTTCCGACTGTGAGAGCTGTTTGTGTTTTTTTTTTAATTCTTAGAAACACCGAATCCAAATATGAAGAAGGAGCTTAGATTCAGACTGAAAAATGCAAATATTTGTGATAATCTGCCTATTTTTATGCTGCGCGTACGGACTGAATTCTCATAATCAGTGTATCAATGCTTACGACACAGCTGACGTCATACGGCAGCAAGGTTCAAAGGAAGACGCCGCCTCTCATTAAATATTTTCTATTCCTGGTATGTAAATCCCTGTTCTACTGTAGTTGTACATATGTACAATTCTACCTTATTGCAGCATTCGTGAAGACTTTTTGAGAGAATATTTAAATTGTAGCGGTGTTATACAAGGGTATTTTATTTGTTGTTGAACGGTAAACGTGCTACTTCTTGGAAAACTATTTTTTGTGTTTTCTATAAGTATATTTGCTGTTTTTTTTCAAGTCCCCCCCACACCAGTAACCCTGGAAAGACGGTGATTTATTTACTTTTTGGGGCAGTACAATCTGTGCGCTCGCCGCAGCCCTACTTAACGTTTGGCAAAAGGGGGAAGTTCTTATAACCTAGCTGAAGCTAATCCCACAACTAACTTATAGCTAGAATGCCTTAACTAACCTATTTACAGAATGGCGCGTTGGCCGTTTCCTTAGATCTAGAAAAAATATAACTTGTAACTCTCGCGTTTTTGTTTGAATTGTTTTTCAATTTTAATTCTCATTTTCACTCCAATTCACACACTGATTCGCACTATTTACAATTATCTCGCATTGCATTCATTCACCCAATTATATTACATTATATTAACACTACGCCCAGTATTTACATTTGCACTTTCTCGCCACGGCACCGACTGAGCTGAAAGTGTCCGTGGCGCCCTTCAGTGGGGCCGTGTGGGGGCGCCGACATCCTGCAGCGCCGCGGCCTGGGCGTCCACTCCAATCGCCGACGGCAATCGCGCCACGCCGGCCACTGCGTCGGGTTGCTGGCAAAGCCATGCGAACTCCCGAGGGGCTATTTGCTGTTGCAGGCCGCTAGTAAATAAATGAAATCAAAATTATCAACACAAAAGTGAATAGCTGGCGTGCTGGACGGGTCACCCCAGTCGCCATTATGGAGATGAACCAGCGCCTCGCTGTCGGCATCTACGCAAAGAAGACTGGCAAAGGAACGTGGAGTTTGCGGGGGTCCAGAGGGTGATCGCAAGGGCAGCTGCGCGAGGCGGGGGCGGAGGCGACGGCGCGAGCTACGAGCACGCGCCCACAGAAAGCCCCCGCCTCGCCCCGCCCCACGCTACCCCGCATCGCCCCGCCCTACCTCGCCGCCGCTAACACAGACATTCCGTGTTTTTACAGCGGCCGTGGGCGACAGCGGCGGCGGCGGCGGGCGCGGGGGCGGAGCCCTCGGGGGCGGCTGCAAACGCTCGTTTGTGGGGCCGTCGCCGCCTCGGGCCGCCGGCCCCGGCCCCGGGGCTCGTTAAAGGGACAGCGGAGCCCGCGGGGGCGCCGGGCCGCCCCCGGGGCGCTCCCCCTCCCGCCGCGCGGAAGTCGGCGCTCGCGCCCCCGCGTCGCGTTGTGTCGGAACACAGCCCCGGCCGCCGGCCTTTCTTGCGCCCGCGCGCGCGGCCCGTGGAATAACAATGTCGCGCGACCTGAGGAGGCAGGCGCTCGTAACCTCGCCGAGGGCCGGGGGTGGAGGTGCGGGTGAAGGGGCGGGCGGTGCGGGCGGCGGAGGCGTGAGGGAGTCAACGCGAGAGTTGCGAAACGTTCCACACTTTCCACTATATAAGCCGCAGGAGGATGGGGCAGTATAGTGTTGGTTAGCACGCTTGATTCTCATGTGTAGGTATCAGCGTTAAGAGCCCTTAATGCGTTTTCGTGTCGAAATGGTGCTGAAACCGCATGTTCTTCCGCTTTCCCCTCTCGTTACTTCATTTATTGTACTAATATGGTCATAATCATAATCAATGTTGAATCGGGTATCATAGTTATGTTAGTTCTAAACACCTGATCTTGATAATTTTTTGGGTTCTTTCTTTTTTTTTTCTTTCTTTTTCTTTCTTTCTTTCTTTCTTTTTATTTATTTATTTATTTATTTATTTATTTATTTATTTATTTATTTATTTATTTATTTATTTATTTATTTATTTATTTATTTATTTATTTATTTATTTATTTATTTATTTGTTTATTTGTTTATTTGTTTATTTGTTTATTTATTTGTTTATTTATTTGTTTATTTATTTATTTATTTATTTATTTATTTGTTTATTTATTTATTTATTTATTTATATTTTCGTTTCTTCAACGCCCCCGCCCGCCCTAGGTAGAGTGGGAGAATAAGAGAAGGGGAATGAAAGATTAGTGTGGATTACTGTGGAAACTATTTTTCTGCTAAAGAGTTCATGGTGGGAAGAGGTCTATTACTGAGAGTTGCGGAAACCTATCTGGGATGGATAGTATTATCTGTAAAATCTACCTTATGTTTAAACGTAGCAAAACTGCTCTATTAATATCCCAACGACACACATAAACAACTGAAATACTTTAAATAAAACTGCCAAAGAGAAACTCTTACAAACTACCAATTTTTCTTTTCGAAGCTTCTAGCATTACAAGGCAGTCCCGGACGGTGTAAATCACAATGAAGAAGTCGGTCGTTATTACAGAAATGAGCGTTTTTCACGTTCCGCTAATAACCGTTTTCTGTCGGTACAAGTAGCCGGTTCAAAGAGAGAAAGAGCGGCTTGTGAGCACCGGCAGAAGTCCGAACAAAATGGATTTCTCTCTCATTATTTCTCTTCAGCAGACTGCAAGCTGTTCCCACCCGCCGACTCAGAGCGTGTTCGACGCCCTCACAATAAGAGGACAGCAAAGACGTTTCTCTCTGGACGTCGGCATCCGCCGCCGGTTGCAGTCACGAAGCCAAACACCCCCTCCTCTTCCCCCTCCCTTGCCGCCCCCGGTGCCGGGTGCAGCGACGGACGCGCTGCCAACACTTTTTCATCTGCCGCCGCCTCCGCTCTAGCCGCCGCCCCCTCCAACCCCGCGCCTACTGACCACTAGCTCCCCGTCACCCCTTCGTATGTCCACTAGCCAACCCCAATTTTGCTCCTCGCTTCCTTGCACCCGTTCTCTTGCACCCGTTTCCTTGCACCCGCTTCCTTGCACCCCGCAATTCCTTGCTCCCCGCTTCCTTGCACCCCGCTTCCTTGCACCCCGCTTCCTTTCACCCCGCTTCCTTGCCCCCCTTCCTTCCACCCCGCTTCCTGCTCCCGCTTCCTTCCCCCCTTCCTGTTCACCAAATTCGACACATCACTTCCCCGCTACCCTGCATATTAGACTTCACCACCGCACTACATTGTGCATTGCATTCTGAATCGTACACTTTGCACGCCACTACCTCTCATCCCACGACTCAGCTCCCCGCTAGTCAATATCGCGCTTTCCAGTCCTAACCCGCTATTACGCACCCCGTCACTCCTCCACTACCCCTACCGCCCTCCTCCCCCTCCTCCTTCCCGTGCCACTCGATTCAGTGCCATCACTACATCCTCCCTCACTGCCCGCGAGTTCAGTCACCTCGCTGTCTCCGCGCTCCCGCCGTCCCCGCTCGCGCCTCGGCCGGCTGTCGCCTGCCCCCGGGGGGCCGGGGTTCGTCGCGCCGCATTAGCCAAAACAGCGGCGGCTGCCGGCACCCCGCCCCGCCCGGCTCCGCGCCCGCCGCCCGTCGCGAGCGCTGCTTCTGTCGCAGCGGCCCCCGCCCCGCCCTCGGGCCCCCTGTCCCTACCCCTACCCGTAAGCCCGCCCCTCGTTCCGCTGCCCACTGCCCGACTCCGCGATCGCCCCAACTCCCACGGCCCACTTTCCTTCTGCTCCACTTCGCGCCACTTCGCCGACGAAGGGCTCCGGAGGCCGCGCCAGCGACACGCTCAATTGCCGGTCACCCGGAGCGTGGATGCGATGCCGCTAAACAGCCCTTTGCCTAGAATTAATTTTTCCAATAAACATGACTAACTTTGTCATCGCATACACTTTGATATTTTGATATGGCATGTATTTAGTGCAACACTTTACACGCGTGTTTACAGGCTTATAATAATTTAAAATGTCAGCTAACTTAATCTAGTTATTGGAGAGGAGGCTTCTGGCAAGAGCCTGGAGGTTAAGTATCTTGGTTTGTAAATATTTTAAATGAAGGTTGTGAAGATAATCACGTGGCAAATATTTTTTCTAATAAATATTCATTGAATTTTATAAGGGTAAAGAAAATGAATGTTTTGTAAAATATAAAGGGAAGAAAGTTTATAGTAATGTAAATGTTATTGAATGTCTCGAATTTTTTGTATATTCACGTACTTAAAACCGTCAATTACAACAGCTTGAAATTGGTATCTGTATAGTCGGGTTTTCGCTAGTTAGTGGTGAGGTGCTGTTGGAATGTTTGAAAAAAGCAAGGGATTTGGTTTATTGGATTAATGTTTAATTTCCTATGGAGAGTTTTGTTGGTTATGAAATATCCGGCATTTGTGATTAATCTAAGATATTTATTCTTCATTTGAAGTATGTTGACGTTACATCAAATTTAAATCAAACATTTCGTAAATGAAGGAATAATTAATATTTATGTTTAACATTAATGTTCCTTGAACAGTATAGTACATATAAAAACAAAGTAGTAAGTTTGGGATATCACTGTTCACTATCTAATCCAGAAGTTGGTTAGTGTTGAGAGGGCGACAAAATAAAATAATTATAAGTTATTCACAATTTAAAAACATGAATGAAGACATTGTTCGCTGTACCATCTTCATTCTCAATAACCGTAGAATAATAGCTGTAGAATACATTTTATAACAAAATTAGAGTAACATAGCTAATATACTGAAATAAAAAATTGCACTGAATTCTAACAATGCCTCTGTTTAAAACGCAAGTTTCGATATGTTTAAGTGAGATTAGAAGAATCGAAGAACTTGAAGTTATTTTCATACATCACTCTAGTGAAAAACATAACAACTTTGAAAAGAACAAGATAGCAAAGACTTCTAGTCGTTTGTTGCTGGAGAGTAAGTTCATAATATCATAGTCATTATAGTTTCCTTGACCCCAATTGTAATATTCAATGGGAATGTTAAAAATCTTCCTCAAATGCCTGCCTCCATTTCGGGCTTTTTGCCCAAAATGTTTGTTCTTTTTTCACCGCTCAGGTCAGCGGCGATCACACAGGTTGCAATCGGGTCTCGCGCAATACTCGGTCAGTTTTGGGAAGACTATATCCGAAGAGAGGAGTGCCTCAGCTTTCGTCCAACGTAACGCGTCTGTCTCATACGCTCAACCGACCAGAAAATGAAAACTAGACGATCTTGCTTTATTATTACTAACTGCCGGATAACGTACAAGAGGATGTCATGTTTTTTGTAAAAAATCGTCTCCTTTCTCTGCTGGTTCCGTTTGTGGGGTACGATAGCTCAGTGCATCAAGTGATGCCACTGCAGCGCCTCTGACCGGGAGGTGTTCGAGTCCTGCCGGCGGCAGGATTTTCGACACTCGACTTCAAATTCAGTCGATGTCTGGAGGAGAATTCTAGCGGCCGGCTGTTCTGATCGGTGGTTTTCCGTGGTTTCTCCAATCAACATCAGGCGAATGCCGGAGCAGTACCCTAACAAACGGGCCACGGACCGCGCGCGATCTGTCCTTCGTCTTCCTTTCCTATCCTCTCCCCGTACACACTCACTTACACTAACATGCACTACACTACCACATATTCCGGGAGATCGGTTGGGAGTTTAGAGCTTGTCCAGGCTGGGGCGGTGCCCCGCTGGTAGGAGAGTCCTGGTTAGGGGGAAACCCCACTAGCCGACGGTACGTCGGCGCCGGATCTCGCCATCCAGCGGGGGAAGATCACTGCCATCTCCCGCGAAAAAAACATGCACTAGACTAACGGGACTAATGACCAACGCAGTTGACGCTCCCGGAAACACGAAAAAATTAATCAATCTATCAATTTGTGGGGTACGATCTCTTTCAGCACGTTCTCGGGAATACGTAACAAACGCACTCGCATCGCAACAGAAGTAATGCAATTGGGGTTTCGTGCATCGCGCCTGAAGTGGCAATTGAAAATGGGGAGAGAGGGAACTGGCTCTGGCGATAACCGGGGCATATATGGGGCCACAGATCCCTGAATCCTGCTCGTTAAGGATGCCGGCTAAAAACTATAGATACGGTCCTCATTATGAAGGTGTAATATTTCCGCAAACAATCAGTTGCGTACCTTCCTGAAATTCACAGATCCTTTGGTCTATTTTGCCGTGTAATGTCTGCAATTCTTCAGTATTTTAATTAGGGGGATATGTGTTTTTTACGAAAGAAAATAAAATTCCACTTCCCGCAATGCTCCTGTTACAAGGATATTGGAAACACTAAGGCTTGGGATTCTTAGATTCGGTCTTGAGACATCACTAACACTTAAGGAGCACGAGAAGAGAGGTATAAAGAATCAGTTTTGTTGAAAATTGGTACTCCATTAACTCACTAATAAATTATTCCTAGTCATTGCACTAGCTGTTTTATTCTTCTAGTACTAGCTGCTCTAACTCCGTTTAAAGTAAAACTCGTCAAAATATTATGCATAAACACTCACGTAGTCGGCAAAAATAATATCAAAAATGATCGTAAGAAAATAGTTAATATTTTCGAAAGCTTTAGATGAGGCAGTGAAACTGGCATTCAAGTCACTGACGATGATGTTGCTTGAAGGAGGCTCTGAGGGTGTTCTCATAAGCACGTAAATTGCAGTGCTCGGGTATTTATTTATTTTACGTCAAAAAAACAGTTAAAAGCTGCGTATGACGTGCTATGGGGAAAAGTGAATTGTGTGCACATTTTCAAAATTCTGTGATCCCTACACTAAGTCATATACTACTTAAATTTTGAATTTTTGAAAGGGAGAAAAAAAAACAAAAAACTCCCGTGTATTTGCAAGATCGCCCGTTTTCGCGGCACATTCGCACTCCGAGGAAGGTCATTCCACTTTTACGAACCAACTCCCAAGACCTCTTCTTATTCTATTCACTGTTTTATAGCGGGTAAGGGAATTGAGTTTTGTTCGAAAAACATGATCGAGATGGGGGTTATTTACACAGAAGCTGAGGTACAATATTTGTTACAGGCTTTAGTCTTTTAGAATTATACAGATTAAATGTTAACTAATACATTAGATATCATTGTTAAAACGAATTTTCCTTTTTGATGCTCAGTATAGTCTCAAATTGTATACAAAACGTTATGTTGCAGAAAAGATTTTACTTGTCACTTAAACTTGCGTACCCATGTTAATTGTTTAATGTCAACTGACAGTGATTTGTAAAATAATGAACATGTATTTTATGTGAATTTTTTTAGTGAGCTCTTGATACTGACACCTGATGTATATAATGTCTACGTTCAGAGTTATTGTTATAGACGTCTGTATTAGTTGCTAATATGTTCCCGCCCTTGAGAAAGTTTTTTAACAAGTACATTGATTCGGTAATCGACAGACACGGTAATGGTAGAATTTCTAGCTGAATAAAAACGCCACCAAGCAACAAATACAGTTAGAAAATAACATTTATTCAACACTTTTTCTGTTGTAACGAATATAATAAATAAAATAAATAATGCACAAAATTAAAACAATTACTCAATTTCACGACGATTAATGTCACCGGGACAGGCGGCTCAGGGCATCAACTGATGTCACGCGTCTAACCACGATATTCTACTTTCCAGTCCCAACGATGGCAGGATTTTCGACACTTGCTACACAGCAAGGTCGAATTCAGCTACTCTTTGGAGGAGATCACTATCCGTCGGTGAATTGGGGGAATGTCAGAGCAGCATCCTAACAATTGAGACACAGACTGCACGCGATCATTCATTCCTCTTCCTTGTCCTATCCTGACTTACTTGCACTAAATTACCACACATCTTATTCCGGCTGGTGCGGTGTCACGCTGGTGGGAGAATCCTATTTGGGGAAAACTTCTCTAGCAGACAGGTTGGCGCCGATCTCACCATCCAGCGGGGGAAGATCACCGCCATTTCACGCGGAGAAATCATGCACTACACTTACAGACTTGTAGCCTTAGCAGTTGATGCGCCGGCTTTCACTAATGAATCAGGCGATTAATACCAATCAATGCTGTGGATGATCTAATGGATCAAGTACTCCCTGTGACTGTTTTTCTCGCACACGCATACGTTGGAGCATAATCCGACAACTCCACGAAGGTGGATGTTAGCAGTTGGGGTGACAGAGGACCGTAGGACGGATCTTCCAATGAAAATGAATGAATGAATGAATGAATGAATGACTGCCTTATTTTACGTGGCGAGACTCAGGCCATGAGGCCTGCTCTTCCGTCTAACCACAAAATTTCGTTACGCTCCTTTCACCTACTAGGGGAGAAAGAAGATATCACTTGAGCGATGAAACAGGCAATTTAAATTTAGGCTTGAGGATCTTTTACATGCAGTAAATCTACTAACATGGGACAGCTGGCTTTACTTCCCCTCCGAAGGAAGGGGTACGAAGGAATTTTTCGCCCTTAAAAATCCACGGCTTCGATCGGGTTTGAACCCGCAAACTTGGGTATAACAGCCCGATACGCTAACCGCCACCACCGCCGTCGCAATGTTGCAGGGAGGATGGAGTGCGCGCGAAGCCTCCGTCGGGGGCGGCGGGCAGGGGCGTGGGCGGCGGCCCGCAGCGCGGGACCCGCATCGCCCGGGGCGGCGGCGAGCGCGGGGGCGGGGAGAGGCGGAGGCGGGAGCCGAGGTTCTCGCCGTCGTCGGCCCGGAGCGCATCTATTGTCTCAACAATCTGATCAGGGTCATTGAGAGCGACGCGCTACATTGTCAGGCGGCCCCAGCCATTGTACACTTGTTGGGAGACTTTTATCGGGCAATTGCGGGCTGGCGGGGGCGGGGCCGGGGCCGGCGCAGGAAGCCGCCGGAGGAAGCGCCTGCTTTAGCTTAGCGCGTGAAGCGCGTGATGCCGGGATGCGGGCGGAGTACAGTCCCCCCCATGTGTCGCGCCACACCCGATGCGCCTCGCCCCAAACGCCTCAGCCGCCGACGCCTCTCGCACTGATCCACGCTGTCGGATCGCCCAACACCGCACAACCACGTGGCTACTTTAAAAGACATCAATCAAATTCCAAATGTTATAAATTCCCGCGTGAACATCTAAATCATCTCTCGGGTGATAATTGTCCAAGAGCGTTTGGTGTAATTTCTCTTTGCTTGCTCACCAATGTCCAGAGAAATGGGGCTAGAGAGGTAAAAACATTTGCATGCTTCTGATGGTTGTGGTAGCTCAGCTCAAACTGGCTGAGTAGCCTTTTCCATAATATTAAAATTCTGGTGGAATTTTTGTGATGAAACACGCTTGCTCTTCTTCTTCTTCTTCTTCTTCTTCTTCTTCTTCTTCTTATTATTATTATTATTATTATTATTATTATTATTATTATTATTATTATTGTAATTTTTTTCCATTGGCTGGTGTATATTTGAATTTCAGAATTCCATAATGAAAATCTGTTAATTTGTTTTCTGAGTGTAATATTAATCGGCCACAGATCATGAAATTCTCCCTCAATGGCATGCTCTTTTAATTTAATAACAAGGTCATAATAAATACTCATATACTGCGTTTTGCATTAACCTTTTTCTACAAAATATTCTAAGAAACATGTCGGTTTTGTGAAATTCATAAGAAATCGTCATAAAACCCTTTAAGAGCACTACTACTTCGTAAGGAAATTTTTCCAATTCTACATGAAAGAGATTTACAATGAAAAACAGATGGTCGCATTTTATGGTATAAGTGGAAACTCAGCTGTACATGCAACCCGCTACACACATTATGCAGTAACACACTTTAGCATCAAGCATAATTCCAAGTGGATCCGTCTTATGGCTTTAAAATCAGGCTGCCGTGTCTCAAAGCGGTCACGAATAATGTTTTTCTTTACCATAATCTGAGTTTTTGGACGTTTTATGATAAAACTCTTATAATAAATTATTATTATTAAATAAAACTCAAATAATAAATCTTTTATTACCTTTTTTCGTTTTTGGCATACCCCCGCTCCATATCAGTCATGGACGGTGAGAAACTAGTAGAAATCTGTGTAAAATTAAATTCACACGTCAATAGGTTCATGGCGGGATTTTAGAGTACAGTTTAGGAGCTGGCCGTTTGATTTTGGGATCTAGTAAGAAACTATTTTCTCATTTACAACAACGATTTCCAAAGCAAGGAGTGTTCACACGGGTCAACTTTCTTTAATATAATTTCTAGCTTCGAAGAATTCAAACGTTTATTGAAGAAACATTAGCAATGTGAATGTAAGAAAATTATTGAATGCGCTGTGATAATCTTTGTTTAACTGCTCCACAAGGTCATTCCTTCACAAGGCAACAGTTTGTATAAAAATATGGAAATAAACTACAACCTAAGCAATTATATTTATTTTATTTTTAATTATACACCAAGGAATACAAAATGTTGTTTAAAACATTAAGGAGAGTTTCGTCAATGGAGAGCACGAAGTACATTCCAGCGTGCCATGTGTACCCAAGTGGGCTGCCCACTAGGCATGTTCTGGTCTTGTGCTTATCTACGGGTCACCGGTGTGCCTCGTTGCAGGTTGTCAGCCTGACGGAAGGGATGGAGAAGGGGAGGTGACACCTGAACGGGATCGGCTCCAGTGTAGTGAAAGGATTGGCATGCTGGCCTCTGTAACGGGTCACCGCGGACAGCCTGACCCCAACTGTTGTACTTGAACCGTCCTGCATTAATCCAGCCTATGTGTGGCGCCACAGTTGCAGAGAACCGGAGAGCAACACTCCAGTCAGTTCAAATGTAGGTAGTAACTACGCGTAGTGACTACGCGCAGCTCTTCCTTGGCCGCCCCACCTTGCTGCCTTTCTTTGCTCATTCTGCAGCCCTTTCCCTTCCTGGCCCGTGACGCATTGGGCTATGCGGGGGCGCTCCGGCTCAAAAGGCCAGCGCCGCCCCTTATAATTCAGTCTTGGCTTTTAGTCCTTATATTAGACCAAATCTTCTCCCTTAACCTGCCCCCACTCACGAATCGACTTCCAACCGCCTGACATCCGTCATCGGCAGCATTTCCGGTGACTCAACTGCGACGCCGGGAGATTGTAGGGTTCAAGTCCCAGTGATGGCCGATTTTTGGCACTAACTATGTAGAGTCTACCCACACACTACTTCGAGTTTACCCATTCCCTAGAGGAGATTTCTAGACGTCTGTCAAACGGGCTACGGACCGCACGCGATCTGTCCTTCCTCTTCCTTGTCCTATCCTCTCCCCTTACACATACACTTACACTAACATGCACTACACTACCACATATTCCGGGAGACCGATCGGGAGCTAAGAGCTTGTCCCGGCTGGGGCGCTGCCCCGCTGGTGGGAGAGTCCTGGTTGGGGGAAACCCCACTAGCTGACGGTAGGTCGGCGCCGGATCTCGCCATCCAGCGGGGGAAGATCACCGCCATCTCCCGAAAAAACATGCACTACACTAACGGGACTAATGACCGAAGTAGTTGACGCGCCCGAAAACACGACAAAATCAATCAATCATTCAATCAATCAATCAATAGACGTCGGTTGCTTTGGGTGGTTGTTTTGGTTCCTCCGATCAGTACCTGGCTAATGATGAGGCAGATTCCTGACAAACAGGCTTGGGCCGTGGACGAACTTTGCTTTTTCATTCCTTCCTTTGTGCCTTCCTTTCCCCTTGCACTCAAACACACATGCACTACACTGCTTCACAGATTGGGAGATCAATCGGGAGTTTAGAATTTGTATCATCTGGGGCGAGCTGCGATGGGGGAGAAACATGAAAAGGTTCCTTCTTTGCCAACTAAGCTGATTTTATTTTGAATATTTTATCATGTTTGGTTATTTGTTAGAGAACAATTCACAGTAGCCCTGTTGAAAACAATTCCTTGAAAGGCACATTATAATGAAATTAGCAATGCACACATTTTCTTTTAGAAGAAGTAAGCTATATACTGTTATTCGGCATAACTTTTTACACATTTCTGAAAACCTACGTTAGAAACAAAATATAACAACACGGTGTTTCATAAGCTCTGTTCTGAGGCTCGACAGCCCGCTATGGGCCTTGGCCGACCAGCGGTGACCCTGACCCTGGCCATGGATAAGGGGTTCCTGTGGTTAGCACTAAGACATCCCTTCACCGTATATACTTCATAACCTTCGGGTGGACTTTCCCATTGTCACACAGCAATAGATATTGGGGCATTTGTAAGTAAAGTGCACCGGTATAATTTGCTTCGGCCGGGAATCAAACCCAGGGTTGCGCCGTGGAAAGCGAGGAAACTAACCAACGTGCCACCGAGGGAGGCGCTCATTCGTAAGGAAAGAAACATAATTAAATAAAATACATATACATGCCCACAACATTCACGAGAGTTTCACACGTCCTTACTCAAAACATCAGAACGATGAATTGGCCATGTACAAAGAAACAGCACTTAATGTCTCTTTGCAAAAATGCATAACAAAAGAGGAGGTACAAAAAACGACGCCAAACTAGCAAAAACACAGCGACCAAACTAGAGAGAATTCTCTCTGTGCATGGGACAATTCTGTTTTATCGAAACATCTGTCCACAAATGTGCCACCGGAAACATTTAGTTGGGCGGCATGTGTGAAGAGCCAACAGATAACTGAGCGGATACGTATAAACACTGATGTGCCAAACGCGCTCGCGACACTGGCGCTCTGTGGGCCTTAGTTTCGATAGGCGGAGCAAAAGTTCTAATGATTATCATTTTGTTAGTGCTTCGTGAAGTCGTTAAACTGATAAACCTAACTGAAAGGCTATAAATTGGTCATTTGTTGAAGAAAATTAACTGTTTATATATTTCTTATTTTCTGCATTTCTTTTCTCGATTTTGGTTCAGGTTCTGCGTTGGCCTTTCCCAAATACAAACAATACTTGTTTAATATATTTGTGTATGCAGCATATACTGTTTAATGTTCATTGAGAAAATACTTATTGTTGATCAATAAAATATTTATTTAGAAACTCGTAGAGAATTTGAAGACATCTGAGAATTTCTGAGAAAGTGTACAAATGTAGGACAACCAGGTAACGTAGAGTGCCATCTATTGTTTTGTCTTTTGATCTGCCTGCCTTGATATCTGGTGATCGAGGTACCACAAAATACGTGGAACCGAAGGCGGATCATTCAGAAAATTCATCATCCCTTCTAAAACACTTTTCACATCTAAACCATCATCAAAACGACAATTATTCATCCCTTCCCTCATTCATATCTTATTCAAATCCAACATTCATTATCTCATCATCCCAACACCATTATTCATCCAGTCGACGGTAATTGCAAATCATTGCTGCGATCTGCCCAGGAAAAAAAGGGGTTTAAGGCGTAAAGCTCTTGCGTGTGTACGCTCGTGAACCGGGTTAAGCACCCATTTCACGTTCTACCGCCTTCAATATTCTGTTTCTATTCTGCATCTTACAATTCGTGTTATATAATTTTTCCTGTTCATTATTTTTCAATTTACGAAAAAATGAACAACTTCGGTAAAATTGGGTTATTTTTTCTCTGAAAATCTGTGATAAGAAATATTAAGTATATTTTTTTTATTTACTTACTTTTATTATATATATATATATATATATATATATATATATATATATATATATATATCGGAAAATCAATTTCAGATCAATAAGCTTTTCTTATAGCTGCTAATAGCTATATAAACCTGCAGTTGATTTTGAGAAAGATGAGTATGACCGAGAATTAATTTAATAAACTCCAGTTGCAGAAATCGTTCAAACGATCAAAAACTCACTAGATTCTCTCTCATTAGTTTTACACGAAGGAACATCCAGATATCCAGTACTTAAAATTTTTTAATGGGTTTTGCGAGAATTTTGTATTTATCACGAAAAATACGCCAATGTCGCTTATGCGCACTTTGTCACGAGAATTCTAAAACAAATTATTGAATTCAGAGTCTTAACAATTCGTCAAGAAAATATGAAATATCATAGTATTAAATAAAATTTAGTGTTTGCAGCTTTTATCGTTAACTCTGAAACCTTTAATCATGGAGAATCATGAGGGTCAAGGCCAACGGCCTCGATGCAACGTGCTTGCCATGCCCAAGAGCCCGGGTTAGATAATGAAGAGTGGTCGATGGAGCCCCTCAAAAAATGAGTAGCTTTCCCAAACATCGCAGTCAATGTTACCGAAGCAAAAGGGAAGTTGAATGTAGAGGTGGTGCTATGTAATGGCGGTCGTACAGAAAAGTAAACATCAGACGGGTAAAGTGCCATTCGTTAGCCCGGTGAGGGCGTTTACATACTTTGGATAGATGAAGAAAATCAATGGCAAGCTACATCACCTCCTCCACGGCTCTGCCATTGATGCTTCTCTCTGGTGCTGCATTGAGGCTCAGACCTACGTTTGAAGAGATTAATACAAGGTGATGAAAAATTGATTTCTGACCCCTAACAATCAACTTACATATGATACGTCGTGGGTGCAATCTTGCGAAATAGTAAGCGTATACGTGCCAGCGAAAAAAAATGCGGCCCGTGATGACAAAAATTTCGATGCAACGAGCGGAGGTCGCTAGCTGGACGCTACGAAGTGTACCAAAGCGACGACCATAGAGAAATGGAAATGACTGGCAGCTCTTCGTGGTTCATAATTCTGAACAAAATAATCAACCAATTTAAATACAAATACATAATAATATAATTCAATTTGAATTATAGTGTTCGTGGCGACTAAACACACGTCGTGCGCATGGAGCCTGACACAAGTACCGTATGCATCAAGCCGCAAGTAAATTTCAGCACGTTAAAGTGGACATTACTTTCTATTACAAAACAGTGTTTGACAAGCATCTGGCTCCTCATACTGCCAATATAATATTTTTGGTAATCCCTCACAACTATATCTCGATTAAACTGTACTTTACTCTGGAAGCAAATTCTAGCGACTGACTGCTTTAATCGATAGTCTTGGTGACCAGTGAATGCCGGAACAGTATATAAGCAGTAATAAGCGGTACATGAATCGCGTGCAATCTTTCCTTCGTCATCTTGACGAGGAACACACGCAAGTGAACGTCCAGGTTCACACCGGATCTCACCATCCAGCTGGAGAGGAACACCGTCACTTTCAGGGCTGTGTCGTGCACTACACTTACAGAAATAATGACCCCAGTGTTTGACGCACCCGTAAACAATACTTATTCTCACAATTTTTCACACACATGACAATCGTGGATAAGTCTCCCATCTCGCGAGTCCGAAAGCATTTTTTTTTTAATTCTGTTACGTTCCTAAAAACGTTCTATTAATCATTTGCTGGCGTGGAACATGGAGCAATCCTCCATTAAGTTAACCATTGATCCCTTCGGCCAGGGGCTGTGCGCCGTTCGATCCAAGGGGTTCCCAGACGGTCACCCATCCAGGAACCCGTGGTGTCTCTAGCTGCTTAACCTCCGTGACTTCACGAAGCAAAGTTAATGAGATTGGCTACCGACATCGCGTATCACGCAGCGTACTTGAAGGGTTTGAGGCCTTATTCGACCAGTGAGTTTGGCGTTGGCGCTAGTGCGCGGCAGCACAAAGTGCAGGCGGCGCGGGGCGGCGCGTGGGTCGGCGCCAGAGGAGCGTGTCGCCGGTGTGTGACGCGCTGCTGCGGCAAAAACCAGCGATAATTGCGCGCCGGAGGACGCGAGTTGGCGAGTGGACGCAGCCCAGTAAGCCGGAATGCTGAAAAATGGGAAAACTTACGTAGACAGGAAAATTAAGGTGGAACAGATATCGGTTCGTCAGAAATGACTGGAAGTTTTTTTATTTATTTATTTATTTATTTATTTATTTTTATTTATTTATTTAATTTTATTTATTTATTTAATTTTATTTATTTATTTAATTTTATTTATTTATTTAATTTTATTTATTTATTTAATTTTATTTATTTATTTAATTTTATTTATTTATTTATTTATTTATTTATTTATTTATTTATTTATTTATTTATTTATTTATTTATTTATTTATTTATTTATTTATTTATTTATTTATTTATTTATTTATTTATTTATTTATTTATTTATTTATTTATTTATTTATTTATTTATTTATTTATTTATTTATTTATTTATTTATTTATTTATTTTATTTATTTATTTAGATATTTATTTATATTACATAAAAATAGTTAAAAACCGTGTGTGACGTTCTATGGGGAGGAGTAATATTTGTGCACGTTTTGATAATTCTGTGATCCCTACCGTAAGCCATATACTACTTGAATTTTGAATACAGAAAAAAATGGGTGTTTTTTGCGAGGCTTGTTAACAACAATATTCCCTCCGATGTAATAAAATCTATTTTCAAGGGTTCATTGAGTTTTAAAGACATTTGCAGGGTCAGTAAGTACGTGCACTTTATAATAGATATTGTTTGACAACATCTGAAATACACTGAATAAGCGAAAGTTACCACAAGCGACAACAACGTCTGCCCATAAAAATACTGTCGTTTGAATTCGAATTCAGTGTGATGAAAAAGGTTGGAAATCGCTCAGTACGACATATGTCGTTACGAAATTAAAAATTGTACATAAGAAATTCTTTTAATGTATATCGATGATTTTAAGATTGCGGATAACTCATTTCAAATGAATATGAAAACTATTAAAAAAGATAATTATGACTAACAATGGCATGCCAGGTTTTACGAGTATATGAGAGGTCTAAATTAATTAAAAATTCAAATTCTCGAATATCATTGTCCAATAGTTCTATTTATAGCAATTATTTTTAATATCCGTATAGTTTTTTTTTAAATTTGTCTCGTTAGAGAAAATTTCAAAAATGAAAAAGTTAGAAAAGGGGTTATACCTGGCTCCCCTGGAGTGGTCTGCACAGGTATATTCCTTCAAATATTGCACTTGTTTAAACGGCGACTGCGTATATTTATTTAATTTTGGAATCCAACAAATTCAGTATGACAGTTTGAATTTTAAATTTTTAACTTTTAACGTCACATTCATAATTAGCATCCTCTAAAACAGAGACACGATCCCTGACACTGAATAGAAATGACTACGGAAGTTTCCGTAAACAGTCGGTCCCTGTTATACGAGACATCTGTGGACATACGTTTTTGTCTTTTGTTGGCGGGAATGATAGAAGTGGTGAAGGACAGTAAGTGCATGTATCTTCACCTAATTTTATGTGTTTTCACTTTTTAATACACGTATGATGATATTTGCTTTTCTCATATGAACCTTACTTCCTTTTTGGAGCCATTACAACTGGGATTTTCAAAGAATTTATCTTTAAATTGAGATATCATCTCCCAGGCATCCCGAATTCTGTTCACCAGACGACGAACAGCAATATCAGTCGCCACGTTGGTGAAGAGTACATGTATTAAAACGGTGAGCATTACGCCTCGCCAAATACTGCACAGATCGCACCAACCGCTCGTCTGAACACGATTAGGACCGTTGGGACACGGGGACCGAAACCTTACTGCCTTAACCAAAACAATGCACATTGTAACTGGTCCCGGATATCTTTCACAGCTGGATTATATTGGGAAGGGTATTTTTGTAGCCAGAAATACCTTTTTTTGTCAAATGTGTTTGAGACTGAAACCTTCATTTGACTTACCGCTTGGGAAAATTAGTCACTTCTGACTTCGAGGGAAAAGATCTGAAACCAATATTGTGTTTATTGTTGACTGGAAACTCTTACAGGCCGGTCTTTTATATGCGGGAAGAAAAGGCTCATAATACTCGTTGGGACTGGGGGACGGACCATAATGTGTCTTATAAGAGGGATTCACTTATTTAAGCGGGTTATCTTCGTGAAGAGGGGAGGTACCCGCCGCTCAGGCGGGGAGCGAAGTGACAGGCCAGTACCACAGGGGGAGGGAGGGGAGAACGACGACAGAGATTGTGGCGTAGCAGCCAGAGAAAAGTTTTGCTGTGGGAAATTGTGTCTGACTTCTGATTAAACCAGTGGATCGAAACTTCGATTTTTCAACATGTCCATTCACGCTTCGTATGATAAGTGGTTCGTGCATCTTTTCTCAATGACGTGTAGATAACTCGTGTGTTGCTAATACAATGTTCATAATAAAAGCTCTGCTGTTTTGCGTAACATTTGGGAATATATATATATATATATATATATAATATATATAATTCCATTCTCAGGGGTAATCATAGAGAAACTTACAATATTGTGTTGTTCTGTACGGTGAGCTTTGTAGATTTAGAGAAGAAATAAAAGAGGTCATCTTCGTCAACATATCAGTGGTATGTAGTATGCAACTAATAATTCTCATAAGAACGTCAACAACACCACATCAGAATTCCCACAATTTTTAGATTTACTTGATTGATTGATTTTTTCGTGTTTCCGGGCGCGTCAACTGCTTCGGTCATTAGTCCCGTTAGTATAGTGCATGTTTTCTCGGAAGCTGGCTGTGATCTTCCTCCGCTGGATGGCGAGATCCGGCGCCGACCTAACGTCGGCTAGTGGGGTTTCCCCCTACCCAGGACTCTCCCACCAGCGGGGCACCACCCCACTCAGGACAAGCTCTAAGCTCCCGACCGGTCTCCCGGAATATGTGGTAGTGCGGTGCATGTTAGTGGAAATGTGTGGGTAACAGGAGAGGATAGGACAAGGAAGAGGAAGAACAGGTCGCGCGCGGTCCGTGGCCCGTTTGGTAGGGTACTGCTCCGGCATTCGCCTGGTGTTGATCGGAGAAACCACGGAAAACTACCAAACAGAGCAGCCGGCTTCTAGAATTCTCCTCCAGACAGCGACTGAATTCGACCTAGCTGAAAAGCTAGTGTCGAAAATTCTGCCGCCGTCAGAACTCGAACCTAGAACCTCCCGGTCAGAGGCGCTGCAGTGACATCATTTGATGCGCTGAGCTACCGCTACCGGTAAGATTTACTTGAGCTGAGTAAAATCTGATTCGTTATAAACATGACAAAAGTGCGTGTGATTCCTGCGAAATGCAGCCTCTTGCACGCGAGAGTGTCCGAGGTGGTCGGAGCGCGCACTGGCCTGCTGCTTCCGGCGCGGCGGTCGGTCCACGGGGGCCGGGCCGCTTGTTTGGGTGGCGGCGGCGAGGCTGCGTTGGAGGGGCGGCGACGCACGCTGGCGTCCGGCGGGGACCGGGGCCAGGGCTGGGGCCGGGGGCGGCGTTGGCGGCGCGTCGCCTTGTTAGCCGCGCCCGCCTCGTTACCGCTGCACGCGGTTGTTAGCCGAAACAAGAGGTAAGCGCGGGTAATAGGGGGCGGGGGTGGGACGGCGAGAACCACGGGCCGCGGCTGGCCAGGCTTACGAAGGGGAAAAGGGCAGGGGAAATAAAGAAGGGTTTGATCGAGGAGAAAGTAGAGGAGTGGGTGGTGAAGGGTGGAGAACGTAGAGGATGACGTTGGTAGAGGGTGTGGAGTGAAGAATATGCAGGGTGGAGAATATGGGTGAAATGGAGGATGTGGAGTGGGGGGGGAAGGGTTGGGGAGAAAGAATGGAAATATATTTGTGGAAAACGTGTGTGGTTCGGGAAGCAAAGGAGAAAGAAAGATATATAAGAAAGAAAGAAATTAAGCTTTTGAAGGGGCCGGAGTGGAGGAGGGCTACTGTTAGACGATGCAATGAGGCGAAAGTCACTGAGAGATGGTGAAGTGGCCAGCGCAGAGTGCAGACCCGGAAAAATCAAAGTTTCCAAAACCTGGTCTTCCAAATCAGTCCCACCGGAAAAATAAGGTTTCGTGCGTGCTGGCAGTTCAGTTGAATAAGGCAAAAGCGTGTTTGAGATCAGAGGGTTTGATGTTATAGTTCACCTATACATATTTTGACGTAATCATTACTTTGTTTAAAACTAAATTGAAAAGTGGACATTTTATTTTCCTTGTTTTTTTCCTACGAAGTAATGATGTGGATGACAATTTCATTTCCTTTTTAAATCAGAATAAAAATTTATCGTTATCGGCCGTTATTTGACGTAATCGCTAGAACAGGTCAAACTTTTGTTTTCGTGTCCCACCCAACAGAAACGTTTTCGCATTAATTCGCAATAAAGTGAACATGGCGTACACAGAGAGCGTGTACAGAAGAATATCACTAAAGATATACTACTAAAACGTACGTACACAAATGCGTGTGCATATATTTTTAAGCTATTTTCCAAACTTTATTGTATATTTATATATCATGTATATAGACAATATCCCTAGTAGGTAAAATATAGGTGTAGCAGGTTGGAGAATAGTATCAGTGGAAAGAGCCAAAATTGCGTATAGTACAATAGTATACATACAGTACTACAATTCTTTACATCCAAAAAATGTCACAAAAGTTGCTGTTCAATAATTCAACACGTTAATTATAAGTATTAAATGGAAGGCAGGCTCTTCCTTGAAGTCTTGCTGTCGCACGATATCCGTTGTTTCGTAAACAGTGGTCCTCTAAGTATGAGAATACAGTCGGTATGGGCAGAACGATAATAGTCAGAAAACCACCACCAAATATTTGTATTTTCAGTCAAAACCGAACTCTTTCGTTGCTCTTGGCCGTGCTTTTAAATTTCAAAATTAAAGTTAATGGACTGTATACCTCTGGCATTCTCATTTTCCCTATAATAAGTCAATGGTTAACCATGTATACTGACAAGGGTTGTGAGTATTCATTAGTGAAATGAATAATAAACACAGAAATGTTGAAATTTCAGATCTACTCAAGTTATTAGACTGAGCATTCAGTTTTCACAGAACATTATTAATTAAGTAACAATATACACTGAACCGTGTGTGTAACCACACGAAATTAATTGTAATGAGTTGTCTTGAACATTTGCAATGATAAAACATGTATTTCTCAAATTTAAAAAAAATTTAAATCAAATATTGTATTCATTATTTAAACTTTTTATCACAAAAAGTTTGCCTTTTTGGCATGTTTTCTGCAAATTTCATTCAATGGAGCTTCAAATAGGCGCTAGTATGCAATAGTGAATTTATTTAGTTAATCAATCGATTTTTGGTTGAAATGTTATTCTTTTTCAGCTTATCCTTCATTAAGTTCCAAAAGTTTTCTATTTTGAGTTTGTTTCCCGGCCATGGAAGTACGTTAATATATTTTTCCATCAGGAATTTTTTGACGATTTTAGCTTGATGACAGGGTGCACTGTCGTGCATAAACACGCACAAATCTTCACTAAAGTAGTCTGTGGCAGTTGTTCTTCCTTAAGAACTTTTAAGTATTGGACTTGTTGCATCGTTCCTTCTATGATATAGATATTTTCCCAGGACCCATGGAATATATTACGCCGCACACCATCAGCAACGGATGTTTAACATTTTGTTGGACACATTCGAACTTGAACTCTCACTAATTCGACGTCAAACATATCTGCAAGATTTGTCACATATAGTGAAGCATGATTTAATACTAAAACATTCTTCCAGACTTTATAAGTTCTAGTAGAACATCAAACCTCGTGCTCATTCGACGCGTTTCTTTGTCATTTCAGGTGTACTTTTTGCACTTTTCTTGGAATGTTGTGATATTATGTCCTCTTCACAGAGAACTCTTCTCACACTCTTGGGGAACACGTGCACCACCTACTTGCGTAATTCTTTGGAAGTATCTTTTTGTTCTTCATAGCTGAATTTTTTTAGTTTTATGTCTCCTGAAGAAGAGTCTCCTCTTTGGTTTCTTCAAAAAATTCTAGGCTCTTTTGTCAAAAAGGTTTCGTTTTGTCTCATTGCTATGCTGACTCTACTACAGAATTTTTATTGCGAGTCTCTTGACAATATGCGTCCTTCTTCCGGTAGAGAGCTAACAAACTCACCTTTACGCGTGGAAAGACCCTTACGCACTTTCACATTTCGCACTCTTAACGTACACTCTCAGACATTTCTGCATTAGGTTTCGATTGTTTTTTTCGTGTTTCCGGGCGCGTCAACTGCTTTGGTCATTAGTCTCGTTAGTGTAGTGCATGTTTTTTCTTGGGAGATGGCGGTGATCTCCCCCCGCTGAATGGCGAGATCCGGCGCCGACCTACCGTCAGTTAGTGGGGTTTCTCCCTATCCAGGACTCTCCCACCAGCGGGGCACCGCCCCAGCCGGGACAAGGTCTAAGCTCCCGACCGGTCTCCCGGGATATGTGTTAGTGTAGTGCATGTTAGTGTAAGTGTGTGTGTAAGGAGGATAGGACAAGGAAGAGGAAGGAAAGATCGCGCACGGTCCGTGGCCCGTTTGGTAGGGTACTGCTCCGGCATTCGCCTGGTGTTGATCGGAGAAACCACGGAAAACTACCGATCAGAGCAGCCGGCCGCTAGAATTCTCCTCCAGGCAGTGACTGAATTCGGCCCAGCTGAAAAGCTAGTGTCGAAAATCCTGCTGCCGTCAGGACTCGAACCTAGGACCTCCCGGTCAGAGGCGCTGCATTCTGCATTACCGTAGTAGGAAAGTCATAAAAGGAAACACAATGTAACATTAATGTAAATCTTAGGTTGCCGGCGAAAGCGCCAACTTCATCCAAAGGTTAAGTTAGTAATATGTTAGTTATTATGCATTGCTCCCTTCTTTGCCGCAAAAGCCGAAGAGCTGCGGCGCATGTATCTCCTAGATGCAATTAAACGACCGCTTCGCCAGTGCTACTGGCAGGGGGAATGTTAAAAAACTCTCACCATCAAGGTGCCACTGTGGAGTGACTTTTCTGGCACACTGTACAGTCGTTTAAAATCATGTAATTACGCACAATAGGTCTTCACTTTATCAAACCATTAAACTGGTCTACCACAACATGCAATGACAGTAAATGTCACACTTTTTAGAAGAAATGTCACAACGTTATGATATGGAGCGTTGTCATGTACGAAACAACACATGTACTATCGCACGCAAACGCCATTTGCAGGTAATCGAGATAGTACTGCTAGCCAATATTTATTAGTAAAATCTCGGCTTCATAAAAGTGTTGTTATTAGAAGGAATATAGCAGGTTAATACTTAAAAATGATTTTCAGAGCTCTAAGAGTCTGCTAGTATGTAACAAAATCAGAACTTCTGCATTTTTTGTTCTGAGTCTAATAATTCGAACGGATCAGTAATGTAATTATCAATAAGATTGACATAGGCAACTATTTCAATTAAACAAAATTAAAAATTGAGAGGTTTCCAGTATTTTTGTAGATGAGTTGATGCTTGTGATTTGACGCAACAAATTGCTATAAATTATTTCCATGATAAGTACACCAATTGAAAGAAGGAGTCGTCAATTAAATACTTAGTCAGCGCAAATTATATTTATAAATTCAGTAAAAAAAGCCCGTAATAATATGAGACCCAACAAGAAATGAAGAAAATTTGGTTGTAGCGATTACTCCTGACGCATTTAGTCTTTCCACGTTAACATATAGAGAAACTCTGTGTAACAAACACGTGGCCGCTACTACCCCTCACGAAGAACAGTGCAATTTACGGGAATACTAATATCTCTGCACTCAACGTTACATAATAAATGTTGCAACTTGCAAACAAGTGCTCTCTCCCGAGGGCAATCACAAACAACCGAGTCGACCGACGAATAATGTTTAAGGTACCGTCTTCACCTCCAACTTCGTGACTGCAAGAACTGATAATGGATTAAAAAGCAAAGGTCTATATTGGAAAAAAGAATTTGTGAAATCAGGTCTTCTAAGTAATTGGAGAATTTTCTCTCATATTTTAAAACATTTGAGAAAGGAGTAAAAATAATTTAAACAATTTCTGTAAAATAATTCTATGAAGTTTGGGAAACTGAGTGTCCAGCGTTCTCTGGCCATGTGTCTCTCTTTGGCGGGGAGTGTTGGCACATTTCTAGTCGTGCATGCGTCCACACACCGTGGACACAATGACACAATAATACAACACAGGCAGCTCGCATCTTGTGAGATTCTGCGAAGGTCAACAATGTATAAGAAACAATTCTGTGCGTGGAAAGTTACGTTCGTAACAACTATGAATTTAATGAAGCCTTCATAAACACTCGATCATGTCAGACATTAATTAATGTATTAAATATTACCACAATTTTTTACCGCATTCAATTGAGATACCGAATGTCTTTGTTCAAATAGAAAATTAGAAAAACGTTTTGTTAATGTAATTTTCTGAGAGGGGTTGAAGACCTCTGAGCTTCCCCTCCCCTTTTGATGAGCCAGTTCTAAAATCTAACATTGAAGAGCTTGAGAGGAGTAATGTGGCTCCAAGGGTATTATACCCTTTTATTTCTTTTATGTCATCATGATCTGTATAATAAGTAATAATATGTTTATAATTACTCCAAAAATATAATATATAAATATTTAATAACTTATAATTATTTATAATTTAATTAATATTAATAAAGAGTATTAATATTATTAATATTAATAATATATTGATATAACATTATATTACTATTAAATAAAAAATATTTAATACACAATAATATTCAATAAAAATATTAAAAACATTTTTAAAAAATTAAGTGATCTTGTCAATATACCAAATGTGGTCTAAATATTTTTTCTAAGATTGTTCAAAATATTCTTTTACGTGATTTATTGACGATCTTCTTTTTTCCTTCGCTGAACAATGACATTTAATTTACATTGTGTGCACAGAATTCATTCATCACATTCACCCGCATAGCTCTTTCCCATTAGCTTAATGTTTAAACTGGCAAAGTGTCGCGAGCGCGAGTGCGAGGGCGGGGGTGTAACAACGGGCGGAGGGGGCAGCGGGTCTTCGCCGCCCACGCTGCCCCCTGACGCCCGTAAATCCGTCCGCAGGGCGACAGATTTACGGGCCGTCGTTACCCGCTGCGCGCCGTTCGCGTCCCGCTTTGTCCGGGCTCGGGCCGAGCAGCTCGGGAGGTGCTGAGCTCCGGACGGGGAACCGCGGGTTGCTCATCCCGTGCTAAGTACACGCCCCCGCCCCCGCCCCCGCCCCCGCCCCCGCCCATCGGCGGGCGCTAGCGACCTCGTGCGGACACGCGTGCGTGCGCGGGCGGGCACGCACGTCCCGGTGCGGTCAGAGGGTCGGGCCAGCTGCACAACTTTCCGACATGCCGAGTCTGTTTGTTATAAAAGGCGGGGTTCGCTGACGGCATACACACACCACAAGAGATGCAACCATTAACTATAATCACAGATTAACCTGTTTTCGTTATTATTTGCTGGTTTATTTATTTATTTATTTATTTATTTATTTATTTATTTATTTATTTTTTTATTTATTTATTTATTTATTTATTTATTTATTTATTTATTTATTTATTTATTTATTTATTTATTTATTTATTTATTTATTTATTTATTTATTTATTTATTTATTTATTTATTTATTATTTTACGGTGACAAGAGATAACAACTCTTTTGAATGGGAGAGTACAATTTGTGCACGTTTTGTGTGCACCAGAATCCCTATTCTCTCTCATTTTCCACAGTTCCTAGAATTATGAATGAAGGTACTGTCTTCGTAAAATGAACTCCAGTAATCGGATGAGAAAATTATACTATGGAAACCTTATGTTACCAATTATGATTCGTTTCATGACCAGTCTTCATGATTGTATTCAATCTGCAGTCTCTTCGTGAATGATTGTTTAACTAGTCATTGTCGGGCAGTGAGGTCGAGTAGTGAGAACGAATTGTGTCGGCATGTGAGAGCGGGTTGATTGAATTATTGTTTCCAGACACGTCCTCTGGAATGCTCATTAGTCCCATAAGTGTAGGGAATGTTTTATCTCGGTAGGTGGCGGGGTTCCATCTACGCTGAATGCTTAGGTCTGGCGTCGATCTGCATGTCGGCTTGCATGGAATTTCCTCCTCCAGATATTTTCCCCCAACGAGACAACGCCCCAGCATGCTGGGGCATGCTCTCATCTCCCGACAAGTCAGATAGTGTAGTGCATATAAGTGCAAGTGTGAATTACTGATGGAAAAGATTCGACGAGGAAGAGGAAGGCGCGGCAATCAACAGATCTGACAAGCCGATCGCTAGAATTCTCCAGCAGACAACGAATTGATACGCACACGTTTTGTTCTACCGATAAAAACGAGAGAATATTTTTTCTTCTGTTCTCTGTTTTAAATGTATATACAAATTTTAATTTGATATTCGATATTTTTCACATGACTTATTCAATATCAAATAATTATTCCTGTGTAACTCTGATTTTAATATAACAAGTAAAGTGTAGCATCAACATCACATAGTATAAAAAATACTCATGACTAACACTGCAATAAATTAAGTATTTTAGTAATAATCGTCTTCATGCATACTGCATTAGCATAGTAAAGTATATATGCAGTACAACTGATCTTTATATACCATGAAAATAAAAATAATCGCTCTTCCAAAACTCAACACGTGAACGGCAAATATTTGATGGCAGGCGGCCCCTTCCTCCAAGCCTTGCCATGTGCTGGGTCTTAAACGACCTACTGAGATTCGCTGCCATCAAATAGAATCGCATAGAATTCAGTCGCTGCCCGCAGTACGGGAATAGGCAGTACATCATTATCAAATATTTGCATTTTCCAGTCAAAATCAAAACTCTCGTTGTTTTTTTGTTTCCCGAGTTTCCGATTTCAATTTCTGCGCGCATTGGAAATTATTGATGGTTTCGAGTTTCTCACGTGATCCCAGTTGTCTAAAGGCGGCTCCGTACATTCGTTATTCGGTGAACAGCGAGCAACCACTCGCCGACTCCCGAGTACTGTGGATGAGTTGCTTGCTATTTGCCGAGTAACAAATGTTTGGTGCTCGCCCTACCCACCGCATGTCGGTCTCATGAGCACCTCAAAGGAAGTGAATATACGCCGAACACATCAGCTGTTCGGGATTGGGCGAGCGGTTGCTCGCTGCTCGGCGAATGCCGAATGTGTGGAGCCGCCTTAACGAAATCATCGGCACCTCTCACATGACCGCAGGCTGCATAGTTGTTTTAAATTTCCATGCCTATTGAAAATTAGTAATACAGTCATTTGGGGTGAGTTTAGGTCACGGATGCTCTTCAATGAATATTTGTTAAATTAAATGTTGGCGTTTGTATTTTCAGTTGCTTTAATCACTGCTGACTAATTGACACTACTTAATGGTTAAAGCAACTGAAAATATAAACGCCAACATTTAATTCAACAAAATTTTTGATTAAAATTGTACATGGTGCAAATCCCTCCTCCATGGTCTAAAGCCACCCCAAGAGACTGTAAAGATTTTAGTGATTTGGGACATAATTGGTCTTTTCCGCGTTTCGGACATCTTCATTAATACGTAAAACCTACTGCACACCCATCCTCCATCCCATAACAGACTTTTATATCCAACCTCTGCGATCAAAACAAATGGACGGCCGAGGCCGACTTTCGCCTGAGCGACCCTGTCACTGCCTCCATCTGCCATTGACTGCGCGCTCTCTACTTTCGCCACTCTTCTCGCGCCCGCTCTGCGGGGCATTGTGCCCTTGGGTGCTCGGGGTATGCTCTCCGCAGAGGGCCTTGCTCGGGGCGTCCGCGCACTTCATTCTTCGTGTCGCCAACGGGCCGCATTGTGCGCGGCAGCTGGGGGCGGTGGCCGCCGCGGGGGCGGGGCGGGGGAGAGCTTGCTGGGCGACGTCCTTGGACCTCCCGCGGCGCCGCCCTAAACACTTCCAAAATCTCCACAACAGGCGCCTTGCAATGGGATATTATGAGCGACGACTACCGCACTTGCGCCGCACCGGACGAGGCCCCGGACGCGCGTTCGCCACGCGCGGTGGGCGGCCGCCGCCATGCCATGGCAGGCGCGCGGGTGGCGTGGCGTGGCGTGGCGTGGCGTGGCGTGGCGTGGCGTGGCGTGGCGTGGCGTGGCGTGGCGTGGCGTGGCGTGGCGTGGCGTGGCGTGGCGTGGCGTGGCGTGGCGTGGCGTGCGTGGCGTGGCGGCGTGGCGTGGCGTGGCGTGCGGCTGGCGTGGCGTGGCGTGGCGTGGCGTGGCGTGGCGTGGGCGTGCGGCGTGGCGTGGCGTGGCGTGGCGTGGCGTGGCGTGGCGTGGCGGGCGTGGCGTGGCGTGGCGTGGCGTGGCGTGGCGTGGCGTGGCGTGGCGTGGCGTGGCGTGGCGTGGCGTGGCGTGGCGTGGCGTGGCGTGGCGTGGCGTGGCGTGGCGGCGTGGCGTGGCGTGGCGTGGCGTGGCGTGGCGTGGCGTGGCGTGGCGTGGCGTGGCGTGGCGTGGCGTGGCGTGGCGTGGCTGGCGTGGCGTGGCGTGGCGGCGTGGCGTGGCGTGGCGTGGCGTGGCGTGGCGTGGCGTGGCGGCGTGGCGTGGCGTGGCGTGGCGTGGCGGGTGGCGTGGCGGCGTGGCGTGGCGTGGCGTGGCGTGGCGTGGCGTGGCGTGGCGGCTGGCGTGGCGTGCGGCGTGGCGTGCGGCGGGTGGCGTGGCGTGGCGTCGGCGTGGCGTGGCGTGGCGTGCGGCGTGCGTGGCGTGGCGGCGTGGCGTGGCGTGGCGTGGCGTGGCGTGGCGTGGCGTGGCGTGGCGTGGCGTGGGCGTGGCGTGGCGTGGCGTGGCTGGCGTGGCGTGGCGTGGCGTGCGGCGTGGCGTGGCGTGGCGTGGCGTGCGTGGCGTGGCGTGGCGTGGCGGCGTGGCGTGGCGTGGCGGGCGTGGCGTGGCGTGGCGTGGCGTGGCGTGGCGTGGCGTGGCGTGGCGTGGCGTGGCGGCGTGCGTGGCTGGCGTGGCGTGGCGTGGCGTGGCGTGGCGGCGTGGCGTGGCGTGGCGTGGCGTGGCGTGGCGTGGCGTGGGTGGGGCGTGGCGTGGCGTGGCGTGGCGTGCGTGGCGTGCGGCGTGGCGGCTGGCGTGGCGTGGCGTGGCGTGGCGTGGCGGCGTGGCGTGGCGTGGCGTGGCGTGGCGTGGCGGGTGGCGTGGCGTGGCGTGGCGTGGCGTGGCGTGGCGTGGCGTGGCGTGGCGGTGGCGTGGCGTGGCGTGGCGTGGCGTGGCGTGGCGTGGCGTGGCGTGGCGTGGCGTGGCGTGGCGTGGCGTGGCGTGGCGTGGCGTGGCGTGGCGTGGCGTGGCGTGGCGTGGCGTGGCGTGGCGTGGCGTGGCGTGGCGTGGCGGCGTGGCGTGGCGTGGCGTGGCGTGGCGTGGCGGCGTGGCGTGGCGTGGCGTGGCTGGCGTGGCTGGCGTGGCGTGGCTGTGGCGTGGCGTCGGCGTGGCGTGGCGTGGCGTGGCGTGGCGTGGCGTGGCGTGGCGTGGCGTGGCGTGGCGTGGCGTGGTTGCCTGGCGTGGCGTGGCGCTGGCGTGATTGGGTCGTGCAGTGCGTGCGGCGTCGAGCGTGGCGTGCGTGGCGTCGATTGCCGTTTCATGCCCGTGCCATGAGTACCATGCGATATTGCCGTTCGATGCCGCCTCATGCCGTACCCTGCCACGCCATGCCTCGACATCCCGCGCCGTGCCGTGCCTTGCCATGCCCTGCCCTGCCTTCCCGCCATATCGTGCCATTCCCTGCCATTCCGTGCCATGCCATCCATGCCTGCCATGCCGTGCCATGCCGTGCCATGCCGTGCCATGCCGTGCCATGCCGTGCCATGCCGTGCCATGCCGTGCCATGCCGTGCCATGCCGTCCATGCGTGCCATGCCGTGCCATGCCGTGCCATGCCGTGCCATGCCGTGCCATGCCGTGCCATGCCGTGCCATGCCGTGCCATGCCGTGCCATGCCGTGCCATGCCGTGCCATGCCGTGCCATGCCGTGCCATGCCGTGCCATGCCGTGCCATGCCGTGCCATGCCGTGCCATGCACGGAATGGCAGGGAATGGCACAATATGGCCGGGCCGGGCCGGGCCGGCGCGGGCCGCGCCGCGCCGCGCCGCGCCGCGCCGTGCCGTGCCGTGCCGTGCCGTGCCGTGCCGGACCGTGCCGGGACGAGCAGTGTCGTGCTGGACTGTGCCATGCCGGGCCGTGGCCGGCCTTGCCATGACGTGCCCTTGACGTGCCATGCAGTGCTTTGTCGTGCCGTACCGTGCCTTGCCATGTCATGCCGTGCCATGCCGAGCCAGGTCAGGCCGGGCTGGGCCGTGCCGGTTCCGGTTGGGCCGTGCCGGGCCGTGTCGGGCCGCGCCGGGCCGTGTCGGGCCGCGCCGGGCGTGTCGGGCCGCGCCGGGCCGTACCGGGCCGTACCGTGCCATGCCGTGGCGGAGCGGGCTGGGCCGGGCTGAGCCATGCTGTGCCGTGCCGGGCCGTGTGTAACGTAGTAGTTCCTGCCTAGCAACAGGAGAATCAATTATCAATTCACCCGACGTGTATGGTGCCCTTGAAGGTCGGAAATTGAAGAGATTTAGTCTTAAGCCTGTTTCACACAGTGTGATTCCCATTTAATTTCCTTGGTAGAAAAACGTAATCGGTCAGATTCCACTTTTTGCTTGAAAAGATGTTTATATGCTTCATTTTATGTCCAAAATCCGTACAACGTTACCCCAACACTGCTGGTGGCACCCAGCAACAATTCAATAGGCGATGCTTCCATGACATGACCCCTTTCGAGTATGTGCTTAAGTGAATTTAGAGTTGTTGGTTACTGTGATTGTATTCTGCTTTCATAACTTTCTCTATACTACGTATATCTTCTGTATGTATACGAGGAAGTAAAAGGGAAGGTAATGTACAACACAATTTTAATACTAAGAAACAGTGATGAAAGATTACATGCAAAATTGACAGAAAGTGAAAAGCTCGAATGATTTTTTCCCTTTTATCTATATTTCTACTTTCACGTATACGGAGTATATACGTAGTATAGAGAAAATCATATAATGCTGTGGAAAATCCATTTCGATATTTCAACGTAAATACACGTTTTAAGGTCTGATAACGAAAAAGTGTTTTTCAAAACGTCCGTCTGTCCGTCTGTCCGTCTGTCCGTCTGTCCGTCTGTCCGTCTGTCCGTCTGTCCGTCTGTCCGTCTGTCCGTCTGTCCGTCTGTCCGTCTGTCCGTCTGTCCGTCTGTCCGTCTGTCCGTCTGTCCGTCTGTCCGTCTGTCCGTCTGTCCGTCTGTCCGTCTGTCCGTCTGTCCGTCTGTCCGTCTGCCCGTCTGTCCGTCTGTCCGTCTGTCCGTCTGCCCGTGTGCCCGTCTGCCCGTCTGCCCGTCTGTCCGTCTGTCCGTCTGTCCGTCTGTCCGTCTGTCCGTCTGTCCGTCTGTCCGTCTGTCCGTCTGTCCGTCTGTCCGTCTGTCCGTCTGTCTGTGAACTCTACTAGCGCCTAAATCATACGTAGGATTTTTTCCAAAATGAATATTTCCCGATCGATCTGGCTCGATTCAAGGCGCTGCGGTTTTAAAATATATCTTTAAAATTTGTGGGTACTTCACATGAAGACCCGCGGACATTTTCTCAAAAACAGCTCCAAATTTTTTCTTTGAATTTCTTGTAAAAATATAGTAAAATATACTTATAATGGTGGCGTAGGTCCGATATTCATGGTTGACTCTCAATTTTCGAAAATTGCAAAATTTTGATTTTTTCAGCGTCCTCCTACAACTACAAAATTGAAAATAGAAATTTTTTCTTCAAATGAAATTTGTTGCCCATAATTAGTTCTTTCATTAAGGTCATGTACATTTTTTGAAACTTTTTGTAGCTTTCAAACTTTTTATTGGATGTAGTCTTTAAACTTTTAATAGGGATAGTGCTAAAAGCATTCTATAAGATGACATAAACGCCACATTGCTCTATTATTTGTTTTTCAAAAATTACATAATTTACCTTTTTTAGTTGCCCCTCACATCGTTAATATATACATTAGCGGTAATTTGTTCACATTACTGTATTTATGAGTACATGTGCTTTAAATAATGTCTAATACAGTTTCTCGAAAATTCAACAGTTTTCTGTCAAAATAAGCTGGAATTTTCAGAAACGCTGAAACGCCATTTTCTCAAATATGGCTCCAAATTTTTCTTCAAACTTTTCTGACAGGTAGTCCTAATTGCACTGTTAAAAATGACATAAAGTTTATTTTGCTGTATTCTCTGTTTTTTTCCAAAAATTACACAAATGTATTTTTTTAAATATCTCTCACGCCGGTAATACGCCCAGTTCCTGCGATTTGTAAACACTTCTTTAATATTCTTAAAATATTTCGGTTCAGCTATTAGAAAAATGAAAAATTCAGAAAATATTTTAAAAAATGTACTTAGGGCGGCGATAGATGACATCTGCCAAGAGGATGGGGCAAGACCGTAAAGCCATTCCACACCAAGGAAATTGGAAAAATATACTACGAGAAAGTCTGCCATTTGTAGCAACACTAGTTATATGATACTTGCGTGTATGTGATATTAATATAGTATGTCTATACGAAGCAAATGTGCCCACGGGTTACGAATGTTTTTCCTAGTTATGCACATACGAAATATAACGAGTAAAAATAAAATAAAAGACTCACCGTTCACCACACAGCAAATGCTTGGTCTTACAGCAGTTTCTTCTCTTCCAATATGGCGACCATGCGCATCATATTGGCGCACGAATTGTGGATATTACTCGCGCACTTTTCCTTGAACCCAGGAGTACCTTTTCCCACTCCTTTACTAAAATTAGTTGAATTAAGAGTAAATGATAGTAACAAGCATTGTAGACAAAATGTGATAACCAGAAATATTCGCTACCTTGAAATGGAAACTATTTTGCATCGAAAACGAGCTACAAATTAGATATAATATTCCTTTTGTCAAAATAACCAAAGTCCCCATCCCTCTCGCAACTAGCGAAACGAGGGCTCAAGAAAATGTGCGCGGATAATAGCTTTCTTTTCTGTACAGTATTTATTCTCTGACCGAGCGGCACCGAGCGTCAGGGCGTAACGAATTCGTCGGGGTGTCGCCGCCGCGCCGGCAGGCCGCTCTCACGACCTCCCAGGGGCCAGCGAATCTACTGATGGGGCCATTGGCAGTAATAAGAGGCGCGTCAAGTCGTCTTTGGACGCATGGAAACAATAGGAAACAGTAGCGACCTCCCGCGGGCCGGCGTCCGACTACCCACTCCGCCCCCGCGTTTCAATGCGAGCGAGCTAACGTGCGATTTCGCGCTCTCGCGTCGCCACCGAAGAGAGCGGTCGGCGACACGGGGGGCGCGAGATGGTGCTATGCCAGGCATGCCCGCACCAAGCCCGCCGCCGCCCCTGCTTTAGACTCTCGTTGCACGCGCGTTAGTCGCACAAACACTCCATGATCTTTGTCAAATCGACAGAGAGAGCAGCACGGACGGTGAATAGTTGTTCAATTCTTTTCAGAACAAAGGGACGAAATGTGTGAATAGTGTAGTTTAGATTCTTTGCAGAAGAAACCGATGAAATATTTCGAATTCCTGCTCAGTATCTCCGTGCAATTCCACATAACCTTATAACGATTAATGTTTTGTTAATTAAGATAATGGTAATGTCTCGTGTTCGTTAAAATCCCTGATTTTTCGTAATTTGCGAAATTTGAAAATAGATCTTGCAATAAGGTCATGTACAATTTTTGGAATTTATGAATATTTTTCGTATTTTTTTTAAAAGCTCCAAATTTTGTCTTAAAATTTTCTCCTCATATATATCAAGGGACGCTAAAGTATATGCTGCTAGTCTCGGTATTTTCGATTGAAAAATATAACATTACGAAACTAAAATTGAAGATACAGGTTTCGTCTTAAACAAATACTCTTTTAAAAATCAACAATTTGAAAAAGGTCATGTACAATTTTTTGAAAAAATGAATAGTTTTTGTATAATTTCTATCTGAAATGTATGCCATTTCTAAAAATATTATCGAAAACCGCTCTAAATGTACTGCTAGTCCCATTTTTGGGGGAAGTCTCCAAACTACGTAAATTGCAAAAAGTTAACATTTCAAAACTACAAAGGGGGTCAATAAGATAGGCAAAATGCCCCCAGGGGCTAAATATTTTTTATGTTGAAAATCGTAATTGAGGTGTAAAAAAAATCAAGCTTTTTGTCGGATTTAAATCAATTTATCCTGAGTACTTCCTAAAAATTAAAAAACCTGTTTTTAGCTTCTTATGTAAGTTTAATTTTTTAACCCCATTATGCCTATTGAATTATATTATCCTTGCGATTTTCTGTAGATGATAAAGATAATGGAGAATTTTTTCAGGCAGTTCAGAGAAGTTTTTCATCCGAGTCCGTCACAGTAAAAAAAATGAAAAAATTGAAAAATTTATTTTTCCTTCGTTTTTTAACAATGTCTTATGTTCTGCCCCAGAAAAGGGCTAAATAGGACTAGTAGCTCTGTAAATCCTCTATAGTTTCCCAAAATTTACACCTTTTATCTTATAATTTGCACCCAATAACTCAAACAGTATAAAACAAATAAAACAGTAATTTAATAGTTTCTTATTTATACTCTTCATATTGGGTTTTATTTTGTTAATTTTCCTATTTTTCTTGAAAAGAGAAATATTATTAAATAGAATAATAAAATGTAAACAAAAATTATGAATTTATAAAAAATAGAGCCATGTTACAGAAATGTTAAATATTATTTGTTATATTGCTCAAAAATATGTTACGTACTTATTTCATAATGCAATCACTCACGTTTTTGATTTAGATACATGTCATTCGGCTTGTTTGGCTTTTTAATTTCATAGAGAGACAATATCATATTATGTTAGGAGAAGTTCGGAAATGTAAAGTTTATTCTTCAGACTAATACATGATCGAACTCGAAGATTACATTTATTTAAAGTTAAATTCAATACCCAGAGGTGTTCAGAATTCTTGTTATACAATACTATCGTAAATGAAAAATTATTAATTTAACATCAACTTACTCATATGTGAAGCTTTACAGAACAATAGTTATCTCCTAAAGAACTTAGCATTTTCCAAATTCAAAACTTTTACCTCGCAAGATTTTATTGCAGAGAGAGAGAATCGCATAAAGGTCCTACGTCTGGGGGTTTTTGTATTTACGTTAGAAATAATGTTGATTCTATCTCCTTGGCGGAATTAAAAGTGTATTCAGTTGAAAATGTTTTCGAAATTTCTGTTGTACAACTTGCTTCGCTAAAAGAGATATTACTTTGCATCTACAGACCTCCAACAAAGAGAGCTGCAGATTATATTTTGTTCTTAGAAAAACTGGAGATAACACTTAACAAAGTCTCCAATCGCTCTTTTGAATTCATAGTTGTATGCGGAGATTTTAACATTGATTTGTTGGTCGAATCTTGCGAGAAAGAAAAGTTTCTCAATTTAATTAATTCCTTCAATTTAGACATCACAATTAATGTACCTACACCGATCACATTAAATTAGATGAAGACAATTGATCAAATTATAATTAACAAAACTACTACTCGATATGAAGTTGAAACAAAAGATTTAGGATACAGTAACCACGATGCACAAATTCTTACCATTATAAGAAATGCGAACACTGACACAAAAAAATAATACACGTATGACTAGATTGTTTACAAAAAGTAAAATAAAATTATTCATTGATTACATGATGCAGGAGTCATGGGAAGCGGTTTGTATATACACGACAAATATAATTCGTTTTTTTCAGCGCTTTCATTTCATTTTAACACTTGCTTTCCTCTTAAAGAAAGAAAATTAAATATTTCACGGAAAAATAATTCATGGATAACAGAAGGGATTAGGACATCTTGCAAAAGCGAACGAATTCTTTCTTTCATTTCTAAACTTCATAACGTTTCTCAAAATTTCATCTACTTTGCAAATCATTGTTCAGAAAAATCATAAGGCTGGCTAAAATCATGAAAAACGGTCAGGATATTTTGAACAAAAGCAATGTGAAATATAATAAAAAATACGACCAAATCAACTAGAAACATTGTAGAGAATGTTGTTTTAACGATATAAATGTGAACGATCCAGCAACAGTGGCTCGTCTCTTTAACCAATACTTTTCGAGAATTGCTGCCGATCTCACTAAGTGTCTTCAGCCCAAAAATTCAATAACAGACATTTCACCCAAAATTTTAGACACGATGTCCGTTTCCGAAACTTCTTGCTATGAAATTCTCAAAATAATGGATAAATTTAAAAAAATTCGTCCGCTATAGATGAATTCCCAGATTTTTTTTGTTTAAGACCTGTGCGTTTGCCATTATACACCTGTTAACTCGCATATTTAATGAATCCTTATGCACCGAAACGTTTCTACATATGTTTAAAACAGCAAAGATTAAGCCGCTCTTCAAAAAAGGCAACAAAAATGAAATTGAAAATTTCTATTCTATTAGTTTTTTTCAAAAATATTAGACTTTTTTACCTACGAATGGAAACCTTTCTCAGTAAACACGACGAGCTTTCAGATTGCCAACATGGATTTAGAGAATCAAAATCAACGGAAACAGCTATATTTTCTTTTCTGAAAGATGTCGCCTCATCATTGGATTAAAACGAAGCACCTATTAGATTATTTTTATCTCTCAAAAGCTTTTGCCGTCATTGATCATGACATTTTACTTTCAAAATTACCTTCATATGGAATCCGTGGTATTGCTCTAGATTGGTTATGTTCGTACCTTAAACAACGATCTCAGAGAGTGGAAATGCCTTACTGGATTGATGGAACATGACGTACGCACCTTTCCGTCTCTTTGCCCATTGCACGTGGAGTTCCTCAAGAATCAATTTTAGGTCGTATTCTGTTCCTACTTTACGTAAACGATATGCCCTCGACGATTCGAAACGGAGGAACAGTTCTCTTTGCGGATGATACGAACATCCTTTGCAATAAAGAAACAGTAAATAGTACAATATCAGATGTTTCAAATTGATTCCGAAATAACAAATTAATAGTAAACGAAAAGAAAACGGTTTTAATGCAGTTTTCCATTTCAAATAAACAATTCTGTGCTCCATTGAAAATGAACAGTGTACCATTGACTGATGTTGGGGCAACAAAATTTTTTGGGCTCTCAATTCAGTCAAACCTTAAATGGAACGTCCATTTAAATGAATTGAACAAAAAATTAAGTTTATTATGCTATGCGTTCAGAATGTTTGCAAATTCAATCAGCCTTAACACTGCTTGTTGTGTATATTTTGCGAATGTTCATTCTCGCCTAATATATGGCATAATATTCTGGGGAAATACATCTTATAGCTCCCAGACTTTTAGATTACAAAAAAGAATTGTACGAATAATAACAAATTACACGCACGTGATTCATGTAAGCCTCTCTTCATTAATCTAGGAATTTTACCATTACCTTGTCTGTTCATTTACGAATCAAAGTTTTTGTCAAAAATGACTTGCTTAAGGGCGGGAATATGTTTTCAGAAACTGCCAATGTCTATTAATATAACTATACTCGACGTAGAAATCATATTCTTCAGGTGACAGTATCAATTAAAAAAATTCACATACAATACATGTACATTATTTTACAACACTTTTCCAGATGACATTAAACGATTATTTAATAGAAAAGTTTAAATCCAACGTGAAATCGTTTCTGCTGCGTAACTGTTTCTTTACAATTAGAGACTATACTGAGCATCACAAGGAAAGTAACATTAATTTTAACAGTGATATTTAATGTATTATTTACCATTTGGACTGTATAATTCTAAACAATATGTAACAAATATTGTATTGCAGCTTCTGTGCCAATGACCCTCATCTCGATCAGGTTATTCGTCCAGTTGCCCTGATCCATTGAGCAAATGCTGATATGGCCCCTTGTTTTGCTTCTAGACATAAATGTAAATCCATTATCTGTGCACGACTTCTAGAATTCATTGGAAAATATAGTTAATTTAACTATCGTTTCCATGTTGTCGCGGCAGGAAGTATTATTCTTTGAGGAAGGACATAATAGATTATCCAAAAATTTATTGCTGATTTATTCTTGAAAATATATTTTATTACATGGAGCGTTTTTTTAATTAACTTAAAATTCAAGTAGTTTAGGACTGAGTGTAGGGGACACAATTTTTTTGTATTATTTTTACCCTCCTTGTTCAATCATCAAAATTTACACGTCCGAGAGCTCAAGAAACCGTGAAAGGATTATACTTCTCTGCTGTTTATGTATACACAATTCTAATAGTATCCAACACAGTTTTTAACTCCTTTTTACGTTAAATAAATAAAAAAAAAAGAAAAATAAATGGATAAAACTACTTTACATAATAATATTTTTACATACACAGGGCACCAAGAAAAAATGACAGTTTTGTACATTTACAAGATGCTATCCACATAAATGTCCTGAAATATCACTGAGTGAAGTGGGTCAGAGCATCCACTGATATCACTACACTGCCTCTCACCAGGGAGGTCCTAGGTTCCAGTTCCGACGGTTGCTGAATTTTTCAACTTTAGCACATGCCAGGAGACCGGTCGGGAGCGTAGAGCTTGTCCCGGCCCGGGGCAGTGCCCCGCTGGTGAAAGATACCAGGTTGGGAAAGCCCGCTAGCCGACGGGTAGATCTCACCATCCAGCGGAGGAAAATCAGTGCTAACTCCCGAGGAAAAACAAGCACTACGCACGCGGGACTAATTACCTTAGCAGTTGACGCACCCGAAATTAGTAATCAATCAAAATCATTCGAGTCCAATAAATTTTACCTAAATCATGTCGTATGAATTCAAATAAGTATCCAAGGATTCTTTTTAAATAAATTTTAAAATATTATTTTATTTATTAATACATTTCTCATAATTTGTTAAACGGTGCTTATTTATTCTGGTGTTCAAAATATCATTGTCTAATTGTGTTTGATTGTTTTACGTTCCTTCGGAATGGTTAAGAAAAATTAATTTCCTTTTTAATTTCGTACGAGGCAAATGTTCCTACATTGCAAATTATATATTGAAAATTTAAAAAATGAATAATTTTAATGTTGATAAACAGTTAGATAAAACAATTTAAATTTCCTGAAGTTAATTGGACTCTCCATTGTATTTATAAATACAGTTATGGGGAAGGTTTAATATTTTGTCTGAATGTTAAAGTTTCAGGGTTCAAAAATTTAGATTAAGTATACTTTTTATACGCTGCGACATTTCAATCTTTTGTGTCATTTTTTAGTGCTGCAAATCTGCATTCATAATTTAATTTTGTCCTGTAGCGAGTCGAATAAAAAGGTTACTTCAAACGAAACATCAAATAAAAAGGCGAGTTAGCTCTTGAACTCTTGATTTTTTTGCAACCTCGGGCAGAAAACTTATTATTTATGTTTTATTGATTTAGATTTGTTTTGATCCTTCTACTAGTGACGATAAATCGATCACTGAATTGAATGAGTAGCGTTTTATTGTAGATTAGTGATTGTTTAATTTTTGAAGTGTTTGTTTTTTCAAAACTGTGTGAAGATATTTTGATTGTAAACTGTAATACTGTGACAATTTTGATTGTAAACTGTACATTCATATCCCAGGTGAATGAATAATATATTTCGAAACGTTGGTAATATAAAATATTTTTCATTTACCTAACCAACTTTCCATTATCTACACAGAAATATTATATTTTACCTAGAAAAATAAAAGTGCAATTGCAAAGTAACATCCGTCCACGTTCAAGCTTAAATTAACACCGTTATCGATTATACGTGAGCAATGGAAAGAAATTCGCTATATTGAGCCTGAGAGTAGGCAACCCAGGGTCTCTCTGAGCTTTTCAGGTTGCCTGCTTGTAAGGTCCCAAGGCTTCAACGTAAGAGATAGACATTGATGCTAGCGCACTCCTGTGGCGACTCGTATAAGTTTTTCCACAGCGCAAGAGCTTACCAGGCGGATTTTATGAACTAAAACGTCGCCAAAAATAATGAATAAAAGGCTCTTAAAATATTTTTAAAATGCCTCAAAAGAAAAGAAAAATAACGTAAAAAAAATGATCAAGACCAGTTCAGTTGAACAACCTAAGCTATTGGATATGTAGTGGACGTTTCTTTCTTTCGTTTAAATAAACTCAGCTTGCAAACTTTTGGTTTGGACTGTTTATTACCAGTAAATATGTCTTTTGTTATCGGATGAACTAATAATGGCGCTGATACGCAACACAGGAACCTTAGATTACATACTCACAACGGCTGAAATTACAATTTCTGAGCGAAGAAACTAATAGGCTATTTAGCAATTTTGTGGAGAATTCATTGCATCTCATAAGTTTGATGCGAATACCAATAATAATAATAATAGTAATAATAATAATAATAATAATAATAATAATAATAATAATAATAATAATAGGTTAAGCCATTAACCCATTCCATCCTCAAGAGTATCCTTTCATTGCCTTATTGGTCTGCCCCTACGTATCCTCCTGTTCGGGTTGAAGTTGTGGATAATTTTTGGTATTCGATCTTCCATCATTCTCATTAAACGATCATGCCAATTCTTTCTTAGTACGTCAATTTTTTCAGTTAGGTTGAAGATCTTTAACTCGTCTCTGATTTTAGAGTTTCTTTTATGGTTCAGTATTGAATAGCCCTCCAAAGTTCGAAGAAATCTCATTTTCGCGATATTTATTTTTCTCTTATCTGTACTATTGAGGGTCTAATTTTCACATTCAAAGCTTATCATTGGAACTGCCATTGTTTTGTAAAATTTTTGTAATATATATATATATATATATATATATATATATATATACACACACACACACACACACACATACACACACACACTTGTCCATACATACTCGTGTTATACTTTCTCAATATAAACGCTTCGGATTACACTTATCATGTGAATTGGGTATCCATTTAATCGCATTAATACAATCAAAATGATATTGTAATTGATGAAATCGGCAAAAAATCCTTTAAAAATGAGGCGAAGATGTAGAAAATTACTTATTAGATGACATCGACGAAAGATGAAAAAAAGTCCTATAAAAATGGGTCACTTACTTTTGTAATTAGACAAAATTAAGAGTAAAAGTGTTGTTCTACAGTAAAAAACAAAAGATGTCATTTCATTAAAATACGCTCCTATTTGTAACATTCTTTACTTAGGGAAAAGTGAACATTCATTTAAACACACAAGGAGTTCAGTATCTGACGGTTCTAATGAAGTTATAGGCATCAGAACATTAAAACCAGTGGAAATCGATGCAAACGTTCAAAAGCCAGATAACCTATTTCCTACTCTATAGCTATTTTGTACAATACCGAGAACTATACCGAGTATTAAAAATGAAAATTACATTTATTTTGTAATAATTATACTATGGGTTAGTTACGTTTTGTGCGGTATGATTCCTAAAGACCGCCTGGAACCAGTATTGTATCGGCTTTTGCGTCTATGTTGCAATATCGATCATGTTTTTCGTCCAATCTTCCTTGATTTCATCGGATGTGCTCAAATGGCACCTTGCTTTGCTCCCGAATACACGTATGCGTGCATACGTACATGCTTACATACATGGATAAGTGCATACAAGCTGGGATATACATGACGTCCTGTAGCAACTGTGGCGAAAAATACCTTAAATTCGGTTTTCTTTTCATTCGTAACAGAAGCATCAATCAATCAATCAATCAATACAAATAATTCCATTATTAAATATGCATATTAAAAAACACTCCAAAATTTATATGCACTCACATACACCACGAAATCTCAAGGAACTCCCAAACAAGATCTTGCCATCCCAAAACTTGGGATAACTCTCCTGCTACACCTCACTAGTTTGGATACAATATTATATCTAATCGCCTCTTTCTGCAAATTATTTAAGGAATGCCAATTATAGGTTCGAGTCCGATCTATAATTACTCCCAAATTCTTTCGATTCACACAATGTACCAGTTGGTTATCTTACTAACAATATCTGTATATTGTCAGAGTTTAGGTATATGCTATAGCATAAATATAAATTTTGTCAAATTAATTTATTCAAATATTCTAATAATTATTTAAGAGCTAAATATGCAATATTCTGTGGGTCTGAAGGTATAACTTTCATTATGCATGAATTTCTCGAAAAAATCACCTAAAACAAGCAAACATGGACGGGGAAAATTAAAAATGAGCATGTGTTGAACATAGAATTAAAGTTTGAGAGCTGTAATTTGATAAGCTTACATAAATACATGCATTTGCTTGAGAATCCTCCCTCTATTACGTATCAGTTACAAATAATTTGAGAAAGTATGTGTTTTGTTGCACTAGTTTGACGTTCTTATGCGGTATATTGCGCTATGGATAATACATAATGGCTCAGAATACATTAATATTTGTGAACTAAAATGCATTTTACTTATCCATTCGCATTTTAAGGAATTGTAAATGTCTGTTTTTGGAAATATCTACAAAGGACTATAAAAGATTTATTCTCTTAACTAAAGCTCTTCTCTTAACTAACCACAGCACATACTTTCTCGTATTATTGGAAACTGCTATGTAATATAGAAATATTGCAATTCCTTAGCTACTAACACCTCAGATGTTACTTGAAAACGTCCAATTCAAACAAAAGCGCATGTGGAGTATATATGCATTCATTTCGATAGTCAGGAGCAGCTATCATTTCTTACATTGCCGAATCAATCTAACTGGAATAAGTTTAACTGTTAGAGTATTTTCAGCAACTTATGCAGAAACGAGCAACGCACTGTTGCCAGCGCAGCGCTGTCAAGACTACGTGCATTCGCTTGGCGAATATTATCAATTCTTGGCAAAAACCATTATTTCCACCAGTATTCAGATTTTAACTTGTTTATGGGTGAGTCATGTTATTCACAGTTGATAAATAACTCTAATACATATAAACTAATTAAATTATTAATATTCTACGATTATGTATCTTTAATATATATATATATATATATATATATATATATATATATATATAAAGTTCTTATTATAGATTGACACAACCTCGAACGACGCGCAAGAAAATAAAACTTCAAATTTTATAATATTGTGATTTAGTGGGTTTATTTAAAAAGATGTATAAACTAGCGTCTGTTGCAAAGCTCATCTAATATAATAAACATTTAAAATAGTAAAATGAAACTTTTAATGTTCTGTAGCCGAGAAAAGGCAACGTGTAAAATAAATAAATATGTAAGTATGTATTATGTAAAAGTATAAAATAAATCTTTAAGGTTTGGAGACCCTTGTTTAATTTTCAACTTACAAAATGTTTACCTAAAACGTGGACCTACGTTTTATAAGAAAAAGGGTAAACGATGTTTCACTATGTTGCTTTATGCTCGTTGAAATTTTAAAAGTAATATGGAGTGTAATGCTGATGTCATGCTGAAATACGCATAGAAAAGTGAACTCTCGTTAAGACAAAATGTAGTGTTCTATCCCTCGGAACACGGACAAAAAATATGAATTATCAAATAGCTTTCGAATAATTTCTAAAAGGTTTATTTGGAAACACAAGTTCAACTAAATAAAAGAGCTTTATCTTTAAATGAGCTGATTTTTAGAACAGATTTTGTTGAAGACAAAAATATCTTTTTTACATTTTGTAGTTTCCAAATGTTAAGTTTTTGCAATTTTCGAAAATACGTAGTTTAACGAAAATGAGACTTGCGCTATTCTTTTAAGCGTCCTTTCTTCTCTCCGTGGAAAAATAGTACGTTATGAAACGATGATGTAATGATGGGTATTAATACACGAGTGTGATATTACGATACGAGCGAGGAACGAACATGGTAAACTTCACATGAGGGTATTAATATCCATTAGATCGAGTTTCATACGGTACTTTTTCTACAATTTATGGTCACTTTTATAAGTTATACATTTACATTGAATCTTTTCGTGGCAGACATGCAGGATTCAGCGAAGATTCATTCCAAGCGGACAGCTCCCTCTCTACCCGACCGTAGGTGAATTTGGTTTACTGCGCCAGTCAAATAGGATCAAAGTGAAATGACGATCTACTTTATTTTAAATAATATTCCACGTACAAACTACTAAAATATAGAAATTAAAACTGACAAGCGTAATATAATATTAAATGCAATTTTAATGTACACAATCGATCGAAACATTTACTAAAACGATTCCCAATGATAAATTAAGTGTCAACTTAATCAAGTTTGTAAACTTCTATGTGATCAAGTTTGTAAACTCCTGTGTAATTAGTCATGAGCTTGAATCATAATGAAATCTTTATTGCAATGAGTATTATTATGCAACGGGTTGCAGCCATCAAATGACAGAATTATATAATGGAGTAGAAAAAAATAAAATTTAGAGCGTTTTTTGAGAAAGTATTTTTTTAAATTGCGTAAATTTCGATTACAAATTACGTAAAAACTTCAATTTTCCAAAAAATTGTTCTTGATCTTTTTGGAAGAGCTGATTTTTTACAATACACTGTCTGAGGCAAAAATATCTACCTTCAATTTTGTACTTTTGAAATGCTAACTTGAAATTTTCGGAAAACCGAGCGGTACCCGAAAATGAGACTAGCGCCATATTTTTACCGTTTCTTATTACATATGTGAAGAAAATTGAAAGAAAACATTTGTAGCGGTTTTTGAGCAAAAAAAGAATTTTTGCCTATATTTCGCGGAAAATTATACGAAAACTACTCATTTTCGAAAAGTTAAACATTACTTCAAAATCTGTCTTTAAATAACAGATTTCATGAAAAAATCTCTTTAATATTATAGTTATTGGAAGATGCCGAAAAATTTTGACTTTCGAAATATCAGAAGTTTCAATAAGAATGAGTCCTGCTCTTCTCTTAAATATCCATTACCCTCTCCCAGGAAAAAATTGATGCCGTTTTTGGAAATTTCCGAGGGGATTCTTGTAAAATATCCCTTAAAATTAAATTATCGATTTCAAATTCCAGGGACTGCAACATCAGCCATATAGATTGAGGAACATCAATTTTGGAGAAAATCGGCTAAACCGTTTTTTCGCTAGCTTTATGCACGGACAGACGGGCAGTCGGACAGACGGACGAGCGGACAGACAGACATTTTGCCGTCAATCAATTTTTCGATATAAAGGATGCACAGAACGTGGATTCTGGCAACACGTGAGAGGATTTCTTTCTATATTTAGCAAGAGGATTTATCCACTTTTCGGTACCGGGGCTCCGCAAAAAGAGTTTTTGTGTCGAAAATTCGCCGTTTTCTGGCGTTACGATTACAATGCTCTCTCTCCTTACGTTAGTAAGAGCGAGAAAGTAAAAATTAAGGCGATAAAAAATTGTTTCGGTCTGCGACAATTCTATAAAGGCTTTTGTAGTGTAGGGGAATTCCTTCCACGTTTCTAAGGTGTAGAGAACTCTCGTGTAGAGAACACTCGTTTGGTTTTGCTGAATAAACTTGTATAAAAAATTGAGAAAACCCCCAAAAATATAAAATGAAGACTCAGACTGCGAAAACAAACCAAAATTATTACAGGATTGATTTTCCCTTCATTCTATGACAAAAGAGCCAGACATTAGAGGAACGCTAATAGAGTGGAGAATAAATGCACAACATCGTATTTTGTATAATCAAAAATACATGTAGTTCTGCTGTTTAAGATATATGTATTCTTTATTTTTATACAACTTCTACAAAAGCAACAACAAATTTCTATATCATAGGAACTACAGTAATAATATATCATCGCCTTCTGAGGCCAAAATAAAATATTTAGAGGTTTGTTGATAATTATTCTTTTATTTTAACTAAATTCTAACTTAAAAAACTAGTAGTAAACACATTAAAAAATCATTTGTAATACTTGTTATTGCCTGAATATATCAGTGCCAGAACAAATTTAATTTGTGTTTCTTGACCAACCTGTAGAGACCTAACTTAAGTCCCAAAAAAAATTTAAAAATCACAAATATTTCTAACACTCTGTATTTACAAAAATCAGCATGGTAACCTATTAATTAAAACTTGCATCACCAGACAGTTGACAGGTAGCTTTAATGTGCTTTTTAGGTATTAGTTCTAGAAAATATTCTTCACCCATAATAGACTCGATCAGAATGCATTTTTCAAACACTCGCTAACAAATCGTTTGGTTAATATGACTCAAAATACATTCTTTGTTTATTGAATGCATTGTTACATATTGGAATGTTGTTTATGGAATGTTAATAGTGAACTTATGGAAATTCAAAAGAATTCAATCAAATCAATTTTAATTATATTACCAGTAAATTATTGAATGAAAAATCGTTCATTCAATAATTTACTCATAATATAATTCATTTTTTTCATTCAATAATTTATTCCATAACTTACTCATAATATAATTGAAATAAAACAGTGAACTTTCAATCACATTTTGGTACTTTCGGCAAAGAAAAAATAAATTCAGGAAGGACTATTTACATTTACCTTCGATGGGGATAAATACAGGGCGCCAGGAAAGTCTCTCCGCAGTGGCACCTTGAAAAAAGAAAATGGAAATACCCACTCACTACAATCGTAACAAATGCTGAAAATGTCCCATTCACTTGTTTCCCTATCTGCTATCTGTTTGCCAACAACATCAATGGCATTTTAAAAGGAGGCCCTAGCTCGGCCCAGTGATGAGAGAGTTTCCTGGGGCACTATTTAAAAAGTTGTGCTTTTACTTCTGAAGCTCTTTGGTTTGTACACAAACTGATATTTTTATTCCTTTTTCTAATGGTAAGATTGCTTTTATACTGCCAGAATGAAAATAATTTTAGATATCACTTTGCAGGTTTTAATATGTTCTAAATGTATCTCAACACCAAAAAGTAACAAGGAAAATTAAAAGTATAAGCATTTGAATAATTTATACCTTCAATAATGCTGTAACTGAAAATATGAAACAATATTCTGAGCAATAAAGCATAGTTATACTTGTTTCGAAAATAGTCAAAATCTTTATCGCTTTTCTTACAGCTGAACTTGTCCTGACAAGTCTTTTGGTCTGGCTTAAAATTGCATTATTGAGTCTGTATTTCAGACACTCTTCAAACGAATTGTAGAGATAGGCTGGAAACTGGAGATTGTTCTAGTACTATCGGATGCCGTGTTCTCATGAATCTGAAATTATTCTCCAATTTTCAGCAACAGTTTTCAGATTGTCGTCTTTGTTGCACCCATTTAACTTTAATCTTGAGTATTTTCTAGAATGACAATCCTTAGAGTGTCTTTCAATGACCACCTTTTGTCGTAAGAGAATTATTCCCAATCAGCATTCATTCTTTCTCAAGCATTCGTGAAACAGAGGCCAGGTGTCCTCCAATGTTTTCGGACAGTCCTCAAATTTCACAAGAGATACTATATCACGTAAATCACATTAGTCAATAATGCATTCTCTAAAACGTTTACCAGAAATATTTAAGGCCAAGGAAGATAGAAAATATTTATGAATTTGTAACAAAATTTGAATCATATTTGAAATTTAGGTGCCTTTTAACTGAAAAATGTAACACTTCCATAAATAAATTAAATGAGTTACTCAGTTTCAGTAATAACAATCCAGATATGAAAAAGTATCTTAAATCTTTATTTTTAATATTAAGGAGGAACGTTTCGAACAAAATATTCGTATTGACCGGCGTCGTATGTAAAATACTGATTCTAAAATAAAAATTGTCAAAAACTGATAAATGACTTCAAATGACATTGCCGACGTTCGTCAAGATCAATGCAGATATCGCTATACGCATTTGGTTTAAAACTGTTTTACACTGTATTCAAACAACTTTTTGAAAAATTATTATTATTTAACAAGACAATTATATTTAAAGTAAACAACTTGAGTTACCTTTGATGAATTTTTACCACTTGACTCCTAATAATAATTATTGCTATTTTAATAAAATTGCAATGAATATTATTTTCACACATTTCATCGCGACTTTGATGTATGGCTCATGAAAGGCCGTGCGACTTGTTTTGAGCAACGTTGTAGGTAGTATGATAGTGTATCGTGCGAGGGCATCAGAGAATTCTGTGGGCGGGGACCGGCACCGTTGCAGTCTCCACACGCCTAGATGACGCCGCAGTCCTCGAAGAGCGGAAGTAGGCGTCGGATGATGGAGGCGTAGGGCTCGGCGCCGTACGCCTTGTTGCGAGGCGGCTCCTCCTGCGGACACACGCAGTAAGATCAGCATTTCAAATCGCAGAAAGGTGGCAAGGCTTAGCGCCGTAAGTTTACCGATGTAAAGCCGCATGTAAGTTTACCGATTCGTTAAAGGACTCTTTAAATTATAGACAGAAAACTGGACCTGTAAACTGTTAACCATTCGTTAATGTACGCTCGGCTATATGGCTGCCAACACTACTACGAAAAAGTTATTTTCCTCTTAATGTCCAAGCTGTGTGAACAGCAGACCTAACGCCTTTATTAAAAGGCGTATGTATATTTCCATGCGTGGAAGGAAATTAGGGACAGGCTACTGACCGACCGACGTATTTAAGCACACTCTCAGAAATTTCTGCATTACTTTTAATGTAAAGTACATTAAAGTAATTATCATGCACGCACATTAAATTTAATGTAAGTGTACAATCAAATTTAATGTAAATAAGTAAGTTAACAGTCATAGATTTAATCTACATTGATTTTAATTTTGACCTTCAATTTGATGTACAGCTACATTAGTCTCCCTTTAATGTGCAAGGTACATTAAAATCCATGTACAGTCGTACATTAAATCTACATTAAATTTAATGTAATTTCTGGAGTAGAGATCTTAATTTCAGAATTCGTAGGTTAAAAAAGTGAAAAAGCGAGTACCTGAAAGTACTGCGCGATGTCGTAGTGCAGGTCTTTGGGCGCGAGCATGTTGGGCAGCTCCGCGAAGGCCGGGAAGACGGCGATGGCGAAGCGGCGCCGCAGGTCGGCGCGCAGCGTCTCCAGCGACGGCGCGCGCGCGCCCACGCCCAGCGCCTGCGCCGCCTGCTGCAGCGTCCCGTGGTACAGCTGCAGCAGCGCGTCGCCGTGCTCGCGCCGCACCTGCGACACGCAAAGACACGCTCTTACAGCGGTCAACGCGTAGCAATGCACGCTGGAAGGTGCTTCGCAAATGTTTGTTAAGCCTGTTTTACACGGTCATTTTTTCATCCTTTTTCATCTTTTTCTGTACAGAAACTGGATGGGAAAAGGACGTTCGGTTCTATGCGTACCGAAACTGGATGAACGTGATTCCAGCGTTTTACACGGTCATTCCTGGTCTGTACGTAATCGTGATGAAAATACTTCCTCCAAACGCCGCAAAAAGCGCTGGACGTTTAACAGTTGAACATCGCATTTACGGAAACAAATTAAATTAGCGGGAAGAATGTTAAGATAGTTACGAATTCGCAGAGTAAGGAGTAGAAAGATGTGTGAGGTATTGTGGTTTTATTTGCGAGAGGGTTCACTGAACGCAAAGACTCAATATCACAAACAACACTCAAAATTAAACAACACGTGCCCACGCTACGCACTCTCTCTCTCTCTCTCTCTCTCTCTCTCTCTCTCTCTCTCTCTCTCTCTCTCTCTCTCCCTCTTTCTTATATATATATATATATATATATATATATATATATATATATATATATTCCCCCTACCGGAGAACCCACGCAATCGAAGAAAGTTCCATAAGTGACCACGTGTTCACGAAGAAAGTTCCCAAGTGACACTAGGGGCGGTGTAGTCAAACTGGATGAAATCTGTACGGAAAAATGAAGCATGCATCATTTTTTCGTACAAATTACATCCACTCTGCTCAGTAACGACGAAAAATGATGAAAAAATGACCGTGTAAAACAGGCATTAGGAGCGTTCTCATTGTTTTCAAAGCACACTGTCAATACGCTCTCAGTACACTGTAGCGTCACGTTGGCGATCCGGCATGGGAAGACGAGCGGAAGTCTCGCATACCGGAGAGCTGAATAGCCTAGGCGCCACGGCGTTGGTGTACGGATATTTTTAGAGCAAGTGGACCCCGGCGTGGCTTGGACTGTCACGTGGTAGTACGCAAACCTCCCTCCCACGCTCAATGGCGGTCACGTGACGGCGAGAAGGCGACTTTAAAAAGAAGCCGACTAGATCACACCGGGGGTTTTGTATTAGGAAAACTCGCGTTTCACGCAAAATTTACGCCGAGGCTGGAGCGTGTTCATGCGTTGTACGGGTGACAAAAGTCACAGGAGTGGCGCGGTAAGAGCGAGTACTCGAGGCGGGACCTCACTAGAATATGTGGTTTATCCACAGGCGGGCGGGCGGGAAATACCGGAAAGTGTGTAATTACAGAGCAGTTAATGTAATTATTGTACATTGTTTGTAAATAAATCTTGTACATACCTTTCGCTTTCACGTCTCAGTTTTAAAATAAACATAATATTTATCACACAAAAAGTAAATTCAATCTAATATATAATAAAAAAAGAATTTTTACAGAAGAGCACATAACACTGCACTTCCTAATATCAATTATTTCTCGTGTGGCGTCATACAGTCGCCACATACAATAAATATTGGCTACGTGCATTTCATGCACAAGGAAGTAGGCTGCGACAGCGGGCAGCATGCAAGGGACGCCTCCCTGAACAAAGGCAGGCTATATCGGGACGGGAAACCCGGCTCTCGCATAGGGCGAAAGACAGAAAACCCCAGGGCTGCCGTGACGCTGCGTTGTCACGGGCCAGATTTGTGAACCCCGAAGTTCGGCTGTCGGGTAAACGGGCTGGCGGAAGCGGCGAGATGACGCAGTTCCGTCAGCCGGCCCAGAGGGTATAAAAGCGCACTCGCACACGACTCTTTCTTCTGATTCTCGAGCTCTGCGTGGGATGTCGTGTGAGAGTGCGCGGCGCGTGGCACGTCGGGTAGGCTACGGGGGCAAAGGGTCTGGAGCCGGCGTGAATTCGTCGTGATTTAGAGAGAAGGGTGCATCGTACCGCGGGAGTAATTATCTGGCCAGCGGTTGTGGTGACCAGGTGAAGTTCCTCTTAGAAATAGGCTGTAGATATTGTAAATAGTAGATTCGTTCGGAGGATATCTGTAATAAATATTAATATCACACTGTTTCACGTCTGTTATTCATTGCTGCGGCAATGACGCTCACTCGCAGCGCACTATATTTTTGTCGGCAAGGACACCACAAAAGGAAGTGTCGAAGCCGTTTACAAGTTAGCCAACTGCAAACGAACGAATGCGGGAAGAGAGTCTAATGGGTTCAAGGGCAAAACGACCACAGAACCTTCAGTTATGTTGCCAGCACTACCTCTCACTTTGGCTCATCCTTAGGAAAACCGCTCTATACAGCTGCAGTAGCGTGTCCTCGTGCTCGAGCCGCAGCTATGACACGCGCGGCCACGTTGGGTCACAAAGCGAACGGCACGCGCCCGCGATGCGCACGCATCAATGCGCACTCTAAGAAGCTACGCACACGTTTAGTACGAGCGCTCTCATTGCTTTATTTCATACTATGGCGCATTTCGGTTGTTAACATGCCTCAGAGCAGACCGGAAAGTGGGACTTAAGAGTACAGTGCACCGCAATGAATTCTCATACTAACTTGTATATTTGGAAAAGTTGTACCAACGTTTCTGATTTGTTTTATTTGATTTGTAAACATTGCCAGCACCAACGATGTAGTTGATTACAATAATGAGAAGGAAACACAATCATTCATGAAAATATAGATAACAGTATCATATGGTGAAGAAGTTAGAAAACAAAGTGTAATAAGTAAGCCAACATTACATCATTAATCATGTTAATGTTATTTGTGTTTTTTTCAGGATCAACATTTTTCATATTCTTTTATGTATCTTTTTTTCGATTTCTGTTGTATTAATTTTTCAGTTGCTTCATTGGATTAATCTATTATCGATTTCCGAACTTCTCCATCTTCCAATTCTATTTTAAAATGTTCAGCACTGCGTTTGTTTCACAAGCATCAAGAATTCAGGGAGCTCTAGCACCCTGAGTAATTCGCTATTGGCACTCGTACATTGTGAAATACTGCTATATGAAATTAAAATAAAAGTAATAAAATGCGACATAGTATGAAATAAAACGTTTTACGACACATAGGAGGAAATGTTACATTCCTCGTAAGAAATTCCAGACCTGGCTCCTAACGCCGCAACCTGGACTGGAAATATCTCTCTCTCGTAATGTAACATTTTCAGTCCTTATGACGGTAATTACTATTACGCCACTTGAAATACTTCCATTAAGCACCCAGAAGTTTGCTAATCCGCTCTCAGAACATACCTAAATACCCTTATAGCACGCTCTCAATAAGTTTTTTTCTTCTCCCATTGTATAATGCTGTCATTTATTGGCTGCAGCTAGTTGCATAATGGTGCTCATTACGATACAGATTTCATTATGATACAGGTTCTTGACCAATCACAGAGAAGTTTACAAACCAAGAATTGATTCTTAATTAATCATTGACAATCTTTCTAGTAAATGTCTCGTTCGATTGCGTACAATAAAATTGCGTTTGATATTGTAACGTATTGTACGCTCCACTCAAAATGGCGGCGCCAAGGGATTAGACGCAAGGGCCAGGCAGGATGTGAGAACAATGCGGTATGGGGAGAATTTCGAGAGCTAGGAAAGGGATGCCCAAAATGCGGGACCGGCATTTTTGCGCGTGCCGCGTGCAAAATTCTTAGAATCCAGGGAAAGGGATGCCCAAAATGCCTGGCAACGCGACTAGCGCGGGCCGTGTGAAAAACCCAGTGACGTTTCAGGTCACGTGGGTGGGAGCTATATAAGAGCGAACGCAGAGCGCGGGGGTGGGGTTTGTCGAGCTGAGTGGAACCCTCGTGCGAACGCACAAAACTTGCGCCCAGGGCGGTGCGGAGCCGAGCGAGGCTCGTACGGCAACCCATGTGTTGGGACGCCGGGGTGGAGATTTTCCACGGGTGACCTACGTCACGGGAGCTACGTGCTGTGTGCATAAGGTTCGCTGAGGAGTGGCGCGGGCCACGAGTCAGATTACATTTTTAAGGATCGCTCCTGCGATCAGGGAGTAAACGTTTTCCAAGAGCTAAAAGTAACTTAAATATTTATTGTAAATATTGTGAATAAACCTGTACATATTTATCATTGAAGCTCGTGTCTGTATTATTGTGTATTCCCACGACGTCACAATATTATATTATGCTTGTCAGTTTTAATTTCATTTATTAAGTTCAAAGGAATTTTTATAGTTGATTTGTAGTATCCTTTTTAGTACTGTTACGTTTCTAGGTGGTGAATTAAAAGTCTCGTATTATTTTAACAAAAACGTTTATTTTGTTACTTAACACAATCACTGAAAACACTTGATTATTTATTTACACTACACTTCTCTTCAGTTATTTACACTACACTTCTCTTGCTTTATTTACACTACACTTGTCTTGATTTATTTACACTACACTCCTCTCGCACACTCGCACAGTCCTAAGCACTGGCCACAGTTCACTGCACAGCTATCCACCGCGATGCACACACTTCACAGCTCAGCTTCCACTGCGGACTCAAGACTGACTCGCGGTCGCCGGCCCTCACGTATTTATACCTGTCAAGACAATCCAGAACCTTCCGGACACCGCGACTGTTCTGGAGTAATCCGCCGGCAGGTGATGCAACTCGTGCTCACCGGCGGCTCGTGGTCGCCGGCAGATGACGTAACCAGCGATCACAGGCTCCTCGGAGAGGCGCCGGGGGATGACGCAATATTCGTTACAGTACTTTCCTTCATTGTACATTAGGCTTCAAACACACTTTGTAACACGTTAAGTTGCAGATCGCGTAGGCGTAGTCGAAGTAAAGGGAAAGAATAGAGCTAGGTACACTTCTACACTTAGCACACAGCATAGAGGTAGGTAGCCTAGAAAAGAGGGGCCCGCTCAGGACCCTTTTCCATAAAACTTTTGTTTTTACATATGACATATTTTAGTACGATATAATAAAAAGTACTACAACAGAAACACTCGATAAAATTGAATAAATATTATTAATTTTATGGTGAATCATTTACAGTAATCCACAGTGAAGCCATCTTCTTCCCCAAATGTCATGTATAAAGTCCTCTGATTGTACGCTTATAGAAAGAGGAAAATAAGGAATAGATCAAAATTTCGGAACGTTTCGGAATTTCCTATGCCCGAGTCCCAACGTGGCAGGATTTTTTACACTTACTAGATAGCTATTGCTCAACCAGTCTAAAAAAAACAACTTTCAAGCACATGCCCCCACCAAAGCTACTAATATTTCCCCACATGCCTTGGGCTCTTTGTCACAACATAGCTCTCTCTCCTCTCTCTCTCTCTCTCTCTCTCTCTCTCTCTCTCTCTTTCTCTTGTGAGTCGCGCGGTAATTCAACACTGCGAGTTTGGCGATAACAAACTGATGAGTGAGTAGGATCTGACGAAAGACAGTTTTCGTTCTTCTAGGGGTTGTCCAAACGATCAACAGAAAATGAGCCGGGTCAAAAAAGGGTTTGTGTCTCCAGTCCCAGTTTTACCGTGGCTAGTGAGCAGTGACAATGTGTTTTATACATTAGCTACTGTTATTGCCAAATTTTGTTCACGATTGTGCTTTTTATAACGGCATCTTCTTCTTCATCGGCCAGTGTGTCGAATAGGCCCCTGAGAGGACAAGCGCGTGACATCGTTTATCGAGTGGTTCAGTACTTTCGCCAGCTCAAAATGACATTAAATTTGCACGATGGAAATGTAGTGCAGATGGCGAGTGATTCGACAGGTATTTCGGAATCCACACCTACCGTAATTAGGGAAGGGCGTGAAAGTATAGCGAAAGGTCAGCTCACGTTTTCAACTCCCAAGGGAAAGAAAATGGAGAGAACAAAACTGATCGAAGTGGATTCTTTCACAGATTCTGCTATAAAGCAGAAAATTCATTATTTTTACACTGAAAAAAAAAGGAATGTCCTACTATTGGAAAGTTATAACAGTACTGAAGGAAGACGGAGTTATCGACTGTGGCAGAGAATTCCTCAGAATGCGATTACAGAAGCGAATTTCAAGTGGACAAGATGCCAGTCCAATAGAAAACTCCTTATCAAACGCCCCGATATTGTGACATAGCGTATGCATTCCTTGCAAGAAATCCGTAAGTACAGGGAAGAAGAGTTTTATATTGTGTATACCGACGAAACATACATTCGGTCATCACATTGTGTAACATCGTGTTGGCAGTTCGAGGAAGAAACTGGATAGCCACATTTCTCTCCGTCTTCCACCGTACCATCCAAATTCAATAAAACTTGTTTGGGGATTTACAAAAGGGAGCGTGGCAGCAGAAAATCTTCAAAGTGGCATCCTTAAAAGAAAAGGAAACTTTTGCAGGGAAGCGTATGCACAATACAGTGCTGAATAATAGAAGAAATGCAGCGAGCATGTGCAGGAAATAGAGGCGACATGTAATAATTCAGACAATGTGATGGACAATGGATGATTGGTAAATTCGTCACAGACACTCCTGGGAGTGCGAGTTTTCGAATGCCCGAGAATTACCCTAACAAATGGGCTACGGACCACGCGCGATCATCGCATCCTCTTCCTTGTCCTTTCCTCACAGCTTACACATACTTACACTAACACACACCTTCCTTACACACATTATCACTCATGCCGGGCAACCGATCGGAAGCTTAGAGCTTGTCCCGGCTGAGGCGATGCCTTGCTGGTGAGAGATACCCAGTTGGGACTCCACTAACGGATAGTAGGTCGGCGCCGAATCTCACCTTCGAGCGGAGGAAAATCACCGCCACCTCCCGAGACAAAAAGAACATGCTCCACATGTACGAGACTAGTGACCTTGACAGTTCATGCGCTCGTAATCACTAATCAATGAATCAAGTAGTGTGAAGTTTCTGCTTATCCCGAACAGATCGCGTCGCTGCGTAGACGCCTTCGCTGTTCGTTTTTTTAGGTGCCAATGGTTATAGGCGTAGTGAGTTCCAGCCAGCGAACGATTATTTTGACACGTTTAGAAACGCTGAACACACTGAAGCCCACATCGTCCCACAAAATATGTTCTTCCGTCAGCCAGATAAGACGGTCGCCAAGTAATAATACTTCGGAAGGAGAGTGCAAAAGATTCGGAAGTATCAATTCAATGAATGCAATTAGTGGGATTATCTTATTTGACACGAGTGATTTGGTTAGTTTCAATATCGTCATTAAAAATAATTGAATTAATACAAACAATGTCGATAAGCTTTTGAGAGTATTAAAATGTGTCTTTTGGTAGGGATATTCAAAGTGAGGCTTTGCATGTTGAAGATAAACGATCAGCTCCAATCATCGAATTTCAACAAGCTCGCACTACTAGCTTTCGCCCCACTATCATCTAAACTCCTCAAAGAATAATCCACGAAAATAATGCTTCAACAAACAAATACTAAGTGAACTAATCTTGATTTCTATCAACGTAAATAATTGTCACGCAAACGTATAGAACAGGGAGTATCAGAGCCAAAAAAAATTGCCTACGTTCATTAAATGACTGCAATACATAAGTAAAGAGAAAGAAAAAAAGAGTAAAAGACAGAAAAAGAGAAACAGAGAATAAAAAAGAAAGAGAGAAAAGATAAAAGGAAGAAAGAAAAAAAAAAGAGAGAGAGAGGAAGAGAGAGGAAGAGAAAGAGAGGGAGAAAGAGAGAGGAAGATAAAGAGAGAGAAAAATATAAACGGACCGGAGATGCGTTCTCTTTCTGTTTCGCACCGAACGTCAAAGGCTGGTGCCGCGATAAGTTCCAAGAACGTCCAACTACGTGATCGAGAGCTGTTAATCTCTACCGCTCGCACATACTAGGTTTACTGCATGTAAAAATCCTCAAGCCTAAATGAAGCCTCTGAGCTAAATTCAAATTGCCTGTTTCGTCGCCCAAGTAATACCTTCTTTCTTCCCTAGTAGGTGAAAGGAGCGTAACGAAATTTCCGTGGTCAGACGGAAGAGCAGGCCTCATGGCCTGAGTTCCGCCACGTAAAATAAGGCTTTCATTCATACTGCATGTGCACTCTGGTTAATACCAATGAAAGAGAGGTGAGGGTTCAGTGCTGTCGCTTCCGTTCACAGTGGTATGAGGCTGAGCGCACTAGTTTCCAAAACTCACAGTGGGTGGTGGCTGGTGGTGGTAGCTTTTCGTAACGCAGAACCCCCTCACTGTCATCATATCACGTCTGTGGCTTCTAAAAGGTCCCGACAAAATTTAAAAGCCTCTTTCCCGTTCTAACAAGATATCAGCTTCTGCCAACCCACACCTTGTTTATTGAGTCCGACATCTTGCGGAGAACTGAGTCACGCCCAGGAGATTCTTATAGCAGTCTTTTCGAAAAATCTCTCGACTCACACCGAGACTTCGAGAGAAGTCTTGGACTGAATAAAAAACGGGTGAGCAATCTTGAAAGAAGAAATTAAATTAACAAAAGAACAAATAATGTGCCTTCACGCCCAATTTAATGGACTTTTTTTGTTGCGCTAGAGGCGAAATAAATGCCGCGTGCCTTCCCAGCGCCTAATCTATTCGTGGAGATGCGATGACACATTTGAGACCACCGAATCTCGTCAGCTTTTCCGAATTAGTTTCTTGAGCGATGTATAAAACCCGTGTATCGGCACCGGCTGTCAACATGTACATTTTATTTGTAAGAGAATTGCTTAACAATATTAGAACAGCGTTTGTGTGCTAAACTTATATTACAATATAGTTAGTAATAGTTAAAACTAGTAACAACCACTTACATTAAGATAGAATTATGCTCCTTGCACACTTATCATTACAAAACTAGGAGGTCGCAAATATTTAACTTTACGCTAGGGTCGTAATGAATAAGTTAAAAAAGCAAACAAACTGATATACTCTGTTGTTCTGTTTGTTTATTTGTCATTCCAGTCATCAATTGTATTGCTCTATCATACTTGCAAAATGTAAAGTCACAAACGCAAAAAGATAATTAATGTTCTGACCAGTTCCGTTTTCGATCTTCGGTACGATTTTGATTCTAGAAGTTATATTTGAATAAAAGTTCACATTTTCTTTTCATGCATTATCCTGCAACTGTTGTACCAAATGATACTTATTTTACAACAGAAGCGAGACCAAATGTGATGCCACAAGATAATGATACAAATAGTTCAAGGACTAGTCATCGCCATCGAGATTCGAACCGAGATGTCCTGGTTTACGCCCAAATGCTTCGAGTAATTATTGTAATTTTAAACCCCCAAAATTAAAAAGTTTTTTCTAGAATTATTACTAATTGGGCTCAAAAACCATATATCACATTTTTTAACTTTTCAATAATATTTACTTTTTGGCAATTAGGTTTTGATACATTGTAGCCAGATAAGTTGAACAAATGGATCGGAAATAATTTACACAATTCTTACAGAGAAAAAAATACTTTTATATGGAAGGCACTCACTGCAAAAGTCGCAAATGTTAGTTGAAGAGTAGTCCAGACATTTTTGCCTTCACACTCTGATCATGCATGTCATTCTTTCCTGTAGCTGGCTTAGTTTGTTCTTGCGTTCTTTTACATTCGCACATTACTATGCAAGTAGTAAAGAGAAACTATTGTAATCGAGCGGCGGGAATCGACCATTTTTTACGGTAAACCCCTTATTGTTGGTTCCTGGTAACGAAACATTGTACAAATAGTGTAGCTAGATGAAGTAAATTACCGTTGTGTATTCGAATCCATGTTTTATGGGGCCTTGACCCGAATAATCGATTGACGGTAAAAAAAACTGTCTCTCAGTCTGTCTGTATGTCAACTTGTCCGTCCGTCTGTGGTCAACACGTTAATTGCTACCAAATTCAATAAATTTGGAAACGCATCAACCACCTTCTACAACCACATTTTATGCGATATATCCATGCCATCATGCCAAAGATACTTACTGAACTTTCTATTAAAATACAAAATTGTTTCAAAGCCTTTGTCTACTGGACATTGTCACTGATTATATTTCCGAGAACGCTGACGACTACCCGAAACTTTTTATTGGCATGATTTTATGCGAGCCTGCTGATGATTTTCGATAAAATAGAAGTATTTTTCTTCCGAATAGTCATCGAAAGCGTGGTTCATCATGTAGCGTGGTTCGTAAAGCAGTACAACGAAATAAAAATAAGAGCTCTTTTTCAATGCTAACACAGAAGCTTCTCATTCATCTATTGTATTTCATTATAAGATAATTGTCAAAGTGTTGCTCCAACAAGATCAAGAGAGATATTGCTCCTCCACCATGTGACTCCAACAAAAATGATCATAAACACTGAAATTATGAATGAACAACTACCATATCGGTAGACTTCAGATAAGTCGACCTCTACGGGAAATGCTTTCCAAGAAAGGCAGCAAGCATAGTTTCTAGTAAGTTTGATAAGATATACAAACAAGACTTGTCTAGAACGCACGGCTGTACAGAATGAAAAGCCGCCAATTCGACGACTGTTGCATGTGTAAGCAAAGCAAACAGAAAATTAACCTATATTTGGTGAAAATATTCGCAAATTTATGATATTAGCCATTTCTTAAATATCACGAGATTCCAATCTCTCCATGCTCATTGTATAAAACAAATAACACGTGGATATGACATCACTATCCAAATAACGACGTCGGGCGTTTTAGTGCTAATTTAACAAAAACGAACAGTTTTACAAATTTATTTACTTTCTACGACATTACGTAGAAATTTTGTAAAACGGTGTATCTGAATTCATGTTCATTTTTTAAATTTATTTATAGTAAAAAAGTAAGAACTTTATATTACGCAGAGTACAATGTGCGCATGTTCGAGCGTAGTACCGAAATGCCTATCACCTCTTTTCTATGTAGGATTTTGTTTCGGGAACCTGCATTCATTCCAATCTTTTATTTGCATGTATATTTTAATGCCAAAGAATAATATATATTGTTATAGTAGAAATATTTTTTACATACTTTCAAATCGAATTAACTGAGAACGCAGGATTTACATTCACAAACTGAAATGTCTTTTGTCAAAAATTATATTTTTCCTCGACTGCCCCATTTGACGGTTTTAAAATGGAATATTATTTGTGAATTCGTCCATAATCATCGCCCGAATATGAAAGGTATAGTTGTCGTTTCTACATCCAAAATATTTGGTCTACTGGTTGTTTTCAAGTATGTAAACTACGAGTATCAATTCCACTAAATATATACACAACGTTTGTTGTTCATTTGTTTCCACTCTGGCCGCGGAAACCTACGTTTGTTGTACTTTGTATCCATAGATAGCCTACTATGTTATTGCAGTATTCATGAAGATGGTTTCTATTCTAATATTTAATTTATTTGAGTGATTATTGTAATAGTTATTATACAGCGTATTTCCACCGTTTAAGAGAATATTTTAGACGCCTAAAGTAGAAAGGCCTAGACACACATCTGTAAAAAATACTCTGTTACAAAGAACAGAAGAAGTTAATATATTATTGTAGTTGCGTACTTAATTTCGTCCTGTAAGTTCCACGCAAACGTTTTCACAGTTGGTTTCACTCCACCGTGTGCTTCAAATGCTACAGAAGTCAAATTACGATGTTTGCACGTCACTCAATTCAATGATACAATTAGTTTTCAATATGAAAGGGAAGCCTCCATCCACTTGGATTTGTGTTCCCTTGCTTGTTATAATGTATTTTGTAAATTTTTATTTTCTATTGTTATATTGTTTACTCCTTAAGCCTGAAATGCATCTCTGCTTTTGAATCGTAATTCTGTACAAAAGAATGAAAATTCTATAGGAAATTGTTACGTGATGAATTACCATTACTGACCATCCACAACTCATACTGTTCGTCTTTAATTAAAAAGAACCATTATACAGGATGGAACAACTAAAAGAGATAACACCCCTCATGTCTCCTCAACAGTCCAAGACACGAAGATGCCGTTTGGACAGTTGATTCATAAACAGGGGCTACTTAAGTACAGCGTATTTCGTCTTTGTACTATTTTTTGCTACGAAGATATTAGGTAAAATTGGTTTTTTTAAATGGAATCCGATGCTAAATTTTAGCTTATGGGCTTGAAAGACTATTTAAATATGTGTGTATCTTCGTATTTAAGATAATCTTTCTTTAGAAATTAATGTGTTTTTGTAACGTATTTTTGCCATTGAAGCGGCGATTTTCCATTCGTCCTTTCCTGCTGACTAAAAACTTTGCGAGTTCGTCCTTCAGACAAACGCGGTCATTTACTTGAGCATAGTAAGAACTACTTTCTTCGATAATAATTTTGCCGAAAGATGGCTTCGTCTAAGAAGACAAATCCTGCATTCAGGATTCCGGAAAGTTCTTGTTTTGTCCCGCAAATACAATTCTGCTATTTTGAAAACTGTGACAACATATTATATAATAATTATAAGTAAATGATACAATACATGAAGAATATTTTCTTAATCATAAGAATCAGAAGAAATGAATGCTCTAAGAAACTGGTAGAATTGCGCTAATCATGTCCCCAGTGGCGCATTTTATACTCCAGGCCTCCGCCGTTACAAAAACGCATGAATTTCTAAAAAGTATTCGCTTAAAAATGAAGATATATTCATATTTGAAATCGTCTTTCTAAGCCCATTACGATACGCTAAAATTTAACATAGGATTCCATTAAAAAAGTTGACCTTACATCTTCATAGTAAAAAAACAGTACAAAGACGAAGTGTGCTGTACTGAAGTAGCTCTCGTTTATGCAATCGAGTGTCGAAATGACATCTTCGTATCTTGCACGGTTGAGGAGATATAAGGGGTGATATCACTTTGTTGTTCCAACCTGTAGAAAAGAAAAGAAGAAATTCCCCCAGCAAAAAAAAGCGTCAAAAAAGTAAGAGTAAAGACGCAACGAATTAAAAAATGAAAACTACAAATGTAAAAAGGCAAGAGAGCGCGCTCACCTCGTCCGCGGGGCTGGTGTAGAGGAAGTAGAGCAGGTCGAGCGCGGGCGACGTCCACACGGCGTTCTGCCAGTCGATGAGCGCCACCTCCAGGTCGAGCGACGAGGGCCCGTCGCCCTTTCGGAACAGCACGTTGTTCACCCACAGGTCCCCGTGGTTCAGCACGTTGAAGCTCACGTCGTCGCGGGCCACAGCCGCCGTGATCATGTCCCAGCACTTGTCCTCCAGCGCAGACACCCTGCACACACGTTCGTATACTGTTACTGTTGTGTTTATTGTACTTGTATCTGATTTGTTGATAGAGAATTTTGTGTAATGCTGAGTTTTTGACAGAGAAACAGGTTTTTGTTTGTTTGTTATTTAAAGTCGCACCACATCTAGGTCATTAGCGACTACTACTGGAGTTAACGTTATGGTAACTGTGAAGATGAAACGATAGGGTGATGATAAGGGGTGAAAGGACGAAGACAAACACAATCACGCTCCAGGCGGGACTCGAACCCGTAATCCTTCAGTCCCAGATCGCTATGACACTACTGCCTTACGCGGCGATACAGGTTTTTTTGAATACAATTTTTTTTCTCGTTCCTATACGTAGCCAGTTACTATCTTGAATACTAGTGTAGTCAGAAATGAAGATTTGGGGGTTCTTAATCCAAATATGTTTTTCCCAGGCGTCTTTCCTGCCTATCCGTCTATTTGTCAGTTCGTCAGTCTGTCGGTCCGTGCAGTCTGTCAGTCGTCAGTCTGCCGTCTGTCCAGTCTGTCAGTCGTCAGTCTGCTCAGTCTCAGTCTCAGTCTCGTCCTCAGTCGTCAGTCTGCGTCGTCTCAGTCTTCAGTCTCAGTCTCGTCAGTCGTGCCTCAGTCCGTCGTCCCTCAGTCTCGTCAGTCCTCGTCGTCAGTCCTCAGTCCGTCAGTCCTCAGTCCGTCGTCCTCAGTCCGTCAGTCCTCAGTCCGTCAGTCCTCAGTCCTGTCAGTCCTCAGTCCGTCAGTCCTCAGTCGTCAGTCCTCAGTCCGTCGTCCCTCAGTCGTCAGTCCTCAGTCCGTCAGTCCTCAATCCGTCAGTCCTCAGTCCGTCAGTTCTCAGTCGTCGTCTCAGACCGTCAGTCCTCAGACGTCAGTCCTCAGACCGTCAGTCCTCAGACCTTCGTTCCTCAGACCGTCAGTCCCTCAGACCGTCAGTCCCTCAGACCGTCAGTCCCTCAGACCGTCAGTCCCTCAGACCGTCAGTCCCTCAGACCGTCAGTCCCTCAGACCGTCAGTCCCTCAGACCGTCAGTCCCTCGGACCGTCAGTCCGTTCGTCTCGTCCGTCGTCCTCAGTCTCGTCAGTCCTCAGTCCGTCAGTCTCAGTCGTCAGTCCCAGTCGCTCAGTCTCAGTCCGTCAGCCCGTCAGTCCTCAGTCGTCAGTCTGTCGTCTCAGTCTGTCAGTCTCGTCAGTCTGTTCAGTCGTGTCCGTCTGTCAGTCTGTCAGTCTGTCATTTGCCGTCTGCGTCGTCTCAGTCTCAGTCTAGTCTGTCAGTCTGTCGTCCGTCAGTCCTCAGTCTCAGTCTCAGTCTGTCTCAGACTGTCCGGCTCAGTCGTCCGTCGTCTGACCGACCGACCGTGCGTCGTCTCGACCGTTCGTCTGTCTCGTCTGTCTCGTCGTTCGTCTCGTCTGCGTCTGTCTGTCTGTCTGTCGTCGTCGTCGTCTGTCGTCTGGTCGTCAGTCTGTCAGTCTGTCCGTCTGCTGTCAGTTGCCAGTTAGTCCGTCAGTCTGTCAGTCCTCAGTCCTCAGTCTCAGTCCGTCACGTCTCGTCAGTCAGGGTCGTCGTCAGTCGTGCAGTCCTCAGTCCTCAGTCTCAGTCCGTCTAGTCGTCGTCCTCAGTCGTCAGTCCTCAGTCCGTAGTCCTCAGTCCGTCAGTCTGTCAGTCCTTCAGTCCGTCAGTCCTCAGTCCGTCGTCCTCAGTCCGTCAGTCCCTCAGTCCGTCAGTCCTCAGTCCGTCGTCCCTCAGTCCGTCAGTCCTCAATCGTCAGTTCGTCGTCAGTCAGTCTCTCAGACCGTCAGTCCTCAGACCGTCAGTCCTCAGTCTGTCAGTCCTCAGACCGTCAGCGTCGTCAGTCTGTCAGTCTCGTCAGTCGTCAGTCTGTCAGCCGTCAGTCCTCGTTCAGTCTCAGTCCTCAGTCTCAGTCCTCAGTCTCAGTCTGTCAGTCTCAGTCTGCGTCTGTCAGTCTGTCCGTCTGTCAGTCTGTCAGTCTGTCAGTCTGTCAGTCTGTCAGTCTGTCAGTCTGTCAGTCTGTCAGTCCTCAGTCCTCAGTCCTCAGCCTCAGTCCGTCTGTCTGTCGTCGACCGACCGACCGTGTCGTCTGACGTCGTCGTCGTCTCGTCTCGTCTGTCTGCGTCGTCTGTCTGTCTGTCGTCTGTCTGTTCGTCTGTCTCTTCGTCTGTCGTCGTCTGCCGTCGTCTGTCGCGTCCGGTCAGGTTCAGCAGGTGGCAGCAGGCTGTGGCAGGTCAGTGCAGGCGGGCCAGGTGCAGGTGCAGGTCAGGTCAGGCTGGTGCCAGGCCAGTGCCAGGTGTGGCAGTGTGGTGCCAGGTGTCGGTGCAGGGCCAGGTGCCAGGTGCCAGCTGCAGGTGCCAGGTGCAGGCTGCCAGGTGTCAGGCTGCCAGGTGCAGGCAGCCGGTGTCCAGGTGCCAGGTCTCGGTGGCGGCGGTCGTCAGGTGCAGGTGTCAGGTGCCAGGTGTGTCGCCGGCGTCAGGTCTCAGGTGTCAGGCCTGCGTGGGTGCAGGTGCCAGGCCAGGTAGGTCAGGCTAGCAGGTCAGCCAGGTGCGGCAGTGCCAGGTGCCAGGTCAGTCAGGTGCCAGGTCTGGTTCAGGTGCAGGGGTCAGTCAGGTGGCGTCAGTCGGTCGGTGGTCAGGCTGGCGTCAGGTGTGCGGTGGTCAGGTCAGCTGCAGGTAGTCAGTGGCTGGGGTCGTCAGGCTGCAGTCAGGTGTGTCAGGTGCTGGTCAGCGTGGCGTGTGTCTGGTGCAGGTTGGGTCAGCTGTCAGCAGAGTGTCAGGCTGTCAGGTCTGCAGGTGCCAGGTGTGCAGGCTGGGTCAGTGGCGTCAGGTCAGTTGCCAGGGTGCAGGTTGGCCAGGTGTCAGGTCTGGCAGTGTCAGGTCGCAGGTCAGGTGGTCAGTGCGGTGCCAGGTGGCCAGGTCGTCAGGTGCAGGCTGCCAGGTCTGGCGCAGGTGCAGGTCTGGGCAGGTGCAGGCGGCAGTGTCGTCAGTGGCCAGGTGCCAGGCTGCCAGGTGCCAGGTCTGGCCAGGTCTGCCAGGCTGGTCAGGTCGCCGGCAGCGGTGCCAGGTGCCAGGCTGCAGTGCCAGGTGCCAGGCTGTCAGGCTGCCAGGCTCAGCTCAGGCTGCCAGGTCGTCAGGCGTCAGGCGCAGGGCCAGTCCAGGTCGCCAGGTCGCCAGGTCAGGTCCAGCTGCCAGTCAGCGTCTGCCAGTCGTCAGTCGTCAGTCTCGTCCGAGTCCGTCAGTCCGTCAGTCCGTCAGTCCGTCAGTCCGTCAGTCCGTCAGTCCGTCAGTCCGTCAGTCCGTCCGTCCGTCCGTCCGTCCGTCCGTCAGTTCGTCCGTCCGTCCGTCAGTTCGTCCGTCCCTGGCCGTCCGACAGTTCGTCTGTCCGTTTGACCGTCCCCTAGTTTTTATTATCTCCTATGTTCCATAATGTACGTCAGAAAGAAAACTTATTTTGCAGATCCAGAGGAAAGCAGACTGATTAATTCATTCACAGAAATTTTTTTCAATACGTAACGCTTAGTGTTACATGACTTCTTTTATGGAATATGGTTTGTAAACAACTGTCGTACTTACTATACTATGTTATTACACTATTCGTAACGATTGTTTTTGCTAAAATATTTAATTAATTGCAGTGTCATACGAGAGCATTTTATTAGTTTTTCTTAATGAGTGAGCGTGCTCCGTTTAGGATTTTTTTTGTTATTTAAGGTCGCATCAATATCTACGTCATTAGCGACCACTATTTGACTAAACGTTATGGTAACCATGGAGATTAAGCGAAATGGTGCCGATAAGGGGTGAAAGGACGCACACAAATACAACCATGCCCGAGACGGGACTCGAACCCTCGACCCTACATCTCTACGACACTCCTGCCTTAGCGTTCTCAGCCACCGGGCCGACGAAGACTTCCATGCTGTTTCGATCAGCAGTATTTTCGCTGCCGCAGGCCACTAGTAAGCCACGAGTCCCTCCGCGTAGCCTCCCACTCGGGCCACTCGCGCAGCTGCAGCGCCAGCTGGCGCACGCCCGGCGCGGTACGTCTCGAGGAACTGGCGCGTGCTGTCGCGGAACAGCGACTCGAGGAACGGGAAGACGGCCGGCTGGTTCTGCGAGTACATGGCCATGGAGGCCGCGTGCAGCAGCGCCATGTGCTTCACCACGGCCTTGCTCTGGTCCAGGTCCAGCCCCACCTTGCGGTCCGCCAGCTGGAAGTCCAGCGTCGACATGTCCTCCATCACCTGCAACACGCGGGTGGCTGTCAATTCACGGTCAATCGGAACAGGTAAACTCTTTTTGAGACATGAGGACTTGTTCATTCCTACGATTTTATTAGTTGATAGTATAGCTTCTAATGGGCCTAAACGCGTGAAGGAACAAATTCATTCCCCTCGCTCTCACGAATCCAAGCCGACAATGAGACATTGTGTTCCATCTATTTTCGTACTACGCTTTCACCATTTAATTACATTTTATATGAAACAACCCTGCGTGGATACAATGAAAAATTTCGCACGCATTATTTGGCAAATAGTTTAGAAGATGGTGGTTTTGCTCGCTCGTATTGAAGTGTATATTGTCTTTGTAAGTGTGTAGTTGAGCGCGTATTGTCTTTGTAGAATGTCAAATTGTACGCAGTGCCTGACTTTGACGTATGTGCGCCGAAGGCTGTCAAATGTTTTAGCGCCCTTTTAATTTGCTTTTTTTACAATTAAAGCTATTTTTGTTTTTAAAAAATTGTTGCACGATATTTGAAACCGACACAAAGGTTGTGTAAATTACCACGATATTGATTTAATAAATATATTTTTGTATTTATTTTATCTGTATATTTCAATGTGTGTGTGTGTGTGTGTGTGTGTGTGTGTGTGTGTGTGTATATATATATATATATATATATATATATATATATATACACACATTATTATATAAATAATATGATTCACCTTCTTTTGTTACAAATATGGAAAGAAATATTTCTATAAAAAGCTTCAAAAGTTCGCCTTATGAAATTTTGAATCCGCTGAAATTCGTTCGCCCCCAAAAATTGCCCGCCCCAGGCTGCAGCTTACTCAGCCTATTCGGTAATCTGGCACTGGTTGTACGTTATTCATACGTAAAAGTGTATGAATACTCATATTGTTTGTTCACAGAAAAAAGACGCATTTTAAAAATATTGTCAATTTTTTACTAAAGCGAATAAATTTGATTAAAAATAGTCGATTTTTGTTGGTAACAAGTTCATAATGACGGTTCAAAAGACAGGGTGTATTTCTAATGCGTGCACGAATGGAAAAATATCTTTGCGGCCTGTGCCATTTGGAAGGTGTCTTTGATAGTAGAGGATTTCTGCACGACTTAGCATACAGCACTATCGATCTTCTGCGGATGCGCAGGTGCACTAAAGTGATGCGAAACTTGAAGTTCGCTACCGCAAGTTAGCGAGCCTACCGCAAATACAAGATTCCTGGATTTACTATTTTTTTGAGTTTTCAAGGTTTCTGAATAAATTAAAATCATTTTTATTTTACATATTTTTGAATAATTAAACATTGTTACATTTTGTACCGATCACACCAGATTTCTTACGTTTCATTATATTTTAATATATTAACACGTCAAAACGGAACACATTAAAAAAAGAATTTACATGAAAATGTCTCTTCAACAATGCAGTGTAATATTGCAGTTCTACGTCCTCTGCCTATACTTTGCCGAAACATACATGCACTGAGCACTTCTCGGAAATCGCGTATTCGTGATCAAGATTGAGTGGACGTTTGGGAAGCACATGTCATCGCAACCACGTGTATGCTCATATTTCGTACTAGCAGTACTCAAGTCGATGGAAATCTGACAAATATTTTTATTTATTAATTCTCGTTCGACTTTTGTCTTTCGAGGGTTTTGAGGTACATACTCATATACGGCTTTTGGGGAAATGACCACCCTTAGGTCGCGGTTGGATATTTAACTGTACTGATGGGTTATGACTATTCTGTCTTATAGGATGGTATACTGGGGGGATAGAGACAAACATTTGTTACAGTCCATTGTGGTTTTTGAGCTCCCACAACCCTGCCGAGAAACACACACCTCTTCTGTCAATCAATTCGGAACACGGATTTGGAACAGTTCTGTGCTGGAAAAGTGCAGAGCATTCCGATGAGATATATACTGTGGCGAAATTTCAAAATTAAGAAGAATGCTTTCTACTGGTCTCTCTGCCTAGAAAGGCCGAAACGGGAAAGGAATTATATATTAATAATATTAAGGTGAACATGATATTTTTTTTACGCTTGAAATAACTCATCCTCTGCATCACCCTGCGAACGAAACGCGTATTTCAGTACAGTACAATTTTTATATACTATTTTAAAGTTTATTATTTTTTAAATAATGAAGCTTCTCGATGAAACAGTTTATAAAATTTATTAGACTCTTACTGCCCTCTCGATGATATCGCTTTGAGTGAAATAAATTGAGTTGAAAAAAAGGGACTGATGGCTTTGAAAATTTCGTTTGCATTAAAAGACTGCTACACGTGTACAAATAAAATATCGAAAACGTCATATTACATCGTAAGCTTTATCATCTTTTGCTTCTCTATAACTCTGGGCTGGTAATGTTTACCCGTCGATAAGCTTAAGATAACAAAAATCTAACAATGATAAAATGTGCTGAAGAATTTGTTCAAAGTGTTAATATTAGATTAGTGTGAGACGAGTAGAATATCAGTGTTTGCCACGACTTCAATAAGTGGGTATAAATCTTTCTCTTGGCAGTAATTACTAGGGAGCTGATTTCTATGATTTTTGCAATTTTTTCCGTTGCTTCTGGACATAGCTAAGTGAAATTATTGATATTTGGTTATTATTGGATGCAATATAGATTAATGTGTTGGTGCATATTGGGCCAATTTTTCCTGTTGGTGAATATTTCTGTATTTATACGAGCATATTTTGCATATTTTGTTAAAATATACTTATCTCTAAAACGTTTCTTGTTTTAATAGAATCTATTTATTTGTGAGCGGACATTGATTAGATAGAGCTTGTCACAGTTTTTGTTTCTAGAGATGATAAAATAATTGTGTAAATGTAGGACATTTCTTGATATAATTTATTTTAACTAGACAGAAAAATGAATCAAGACATACAATGTATTTCACTAAGGGACATATTTACTTGAATTATTTCTCCCGTGAAGTAAGCTAGGTTATATTATGTTTGCACTAAAATATATCTTTTCACTCCAAGCGTGTATCTCCTGAATTTTATCAAGAAAGGTTTTACTTAGAGTACTTCATGTAACTTTGCGCAGCATGCTAACAAACTCGTTCCAGTGAGGGTGAGCGAGGCACAAACGACGTGCGGCTACAAGGGACCAAGCTGACGAGACAACAATACGTTGACGTGGCTGCATAATCGAAAACTTAATTCACAAAAATATTTATGTCTATAATATGCAAATTTTCCGAATTAAAATACAAACATTAATAATAATTTTTAATTTCTAAGTTAATAATATTAAGTATTTCTCGCATTTATTTTTTGCATTGCATTATTATTAAGTTTGTCCTTAAGAGTAAAAATTACATCGTCTGTTTTATATCAGTTTTCTAAAAAGCTAAAGTCTTTGTACCGTCGTTTTGGAAACGTCACAAATGAACAAATAAAAACTATTCATTACTTATGTTGAGTGTTTAATAGACTATCGATTGGTCGTTCTCGAACTGGTATGATCGGTTGTCTTCGAAACGAGCGATCATACCAGCTGGCCTCTACCAGGAAGAAAAACCAAGACAGTGGCATAGTCCGACACATCTAGATAGCTGGTGTCAAAAATTTCACACCATCCGAGTTGGAACCTAACACCCCCAGTCTGAAAAGGTTGAATCTTTCTTTGCGGTCTGCATATCTACACGGTACACGATGGGATGGAACCGCCGAACGGTTCGTTCGACGACCCTACCATAGACTGTGCAGCCAGGAGCTGTCTGTGGATATAATTCACCATGTGCAGTGGTCCGTGACGCAATATTAATTGTCTACAAAGAAATTCAGATGCTATTTAAATTTACTGAGTGCAATTAATAAAATTTTCACACAAATAAATGTTCTTTTCTTTTTATTGATCACTACATCTAAAATATGACAATGATATTGCATTGTCAATTGATACAAATTACAACAGTGACTTGGAGAAAGTCTACCTCAAAGCTGTGTGCGTGACTTGGTTGCCCAGAAAAGTTATATCCTTGAAAGTTATGGTATGACTGCCCCAGTAGGGGGAGCACATTTTTTTGGCGACGGTGAATAAGCTGATAAGTCATGTATCTATTGTCATAAGTCATAACTTAATATTTCAGGAGAGCAGAAAACAACTTCCAACTCATGCTGTAAATCAGTGATTAATGGTATTGAAACGAAATCTACACACAAATCGTTTCGTTTAATATCATTAATCCCTGATTTACTTCAGATGAAAGTTGTTTTTTGCTCTCCTGTAAAATTAAGTTTTCATGAGTTTAAGTTTTCAAGCTTACACATCGGAATAAAAGAATTAAAAATCAACAATACTTACATTAATGAATTCGTCTCTTGGAGTGTTTTAGAGCCTAGGTAGAAAAATAATACTTCCATTTAAAAAATCACAGCTTTGCCTGCATCTCAAAAATTAAAGAAAAGTTACAATCAAGGAAACAAAAAACTATTTCCTTCGTCATCTACAATAACTTGGCGCAAGTCTCATCCCGATACTTAATATCGTTTCGACGATATTCGCTGTGGCCAACTTAGGTGGTTTATCCTACATCAGTAGAACCCCGGTATTCCGAACTAATTGCGGGTGTGGTCTGTTCGGATTCGGAAATGTTCGGATTATCCGAAAAAATGTACCGTACATACTACAAGTACATCTATAGGATTACCAAACAATGCCACGTTAGAGTGCGATGTGAGAAAATGGCAACGTAGTGTAGCGTTCGCATCTTCAAGAAGATTCAGTTCCATACGACAAAAGAAGAATACCAAGTTCTTCTAAGCGAAAATTGCTGCTACATAAACATGTGGTATAAACTGTAGTTATCACTTTAATAAATGCATTTTGACAACTTGTTTGTATAATTAATTGATTGCGTATGCTTCCACGAGAATATGTAGCAGTATGCTCTGAGGAAGGCCACAACATGTTGGCCGAAACGTCAGCCGTCACTAACACAGACGCGACTCATCCCGGAGAGCCTAGATAAACTCTATAATTAATTGTTCAGTTCTACAGTAATTATAAAATTATTTCTGTACGCTACAAATACGCATTTTATTTATTTTGTTCATTTTTCCTCCATCCTGAATTTTGTTCGAATTATCCGAAATTTCGGATTCGCGGGATTCGGATTAGCGATGTTCTACTGTACTATAAATATAAATATATAAGAATGAATGAATGCCTTATTTTATGTGGTGAGACTTAGGCCATGAAGCCTGCTCTTCCGTCGGACCACGCAAATTTCTCTACGCTCCTTTCCCCAACTAGGGGAGAAAGTAGGTATTACTTGGGCGCCAAAACAGGCAATTTGAATTTAGCTCAGAGACTTCCTTTAGGCTTGAGGATCTTTTACAGTAAATCTACTAAAATGGGACAGCCGGCTTTACTTCCCCTCGGAAGGAAGGCGTACGAAGGATTTTTTCGACCTAAAAAATCCACGGCTTGAATTGGTTTGAACCCACAAACTTGGGTATAACAGAACGATACGCTAACCGTTACACCATCGCCGCCTAAGCACGCCCACTAGGAGATGTCAGTCAAGCAAAGCAGCGTACAATACAGCGTGTTCACTCACCAGCTCAGTACGATCCAACGACGCGTACACGAAGTGCGGCCAGAACGGTCGGAAGGTCTCTCCGTACGCACCCCGCAGCAGACGCAGCATGGCCGGCAGCGCCGATGTGTAGGCGGCCGCTTCGACGTCGAACAGCCTCGCCTCACGCAGGTACACTTCGCGCTCGTCTCCTGCAGGAAGCACAATTTGTTCACCGAGCTACTACAGCAATCGTTCAATACACGTTTTTTATAATAGGGAGTTTTAGCGCCGCGCGTAAGGTAGAGACGTTATACACTAACAGTCACGTGACGGACCTTGAGGTCATAACGTCTTACCTCACGCCTAAGGTACGACCTTATACCTTCATAAATAGTGCACGCCATATAGTGCGCGGCCATTTTGCCGCTTGTAAGGTGACCGTAGTGACTCTACGTAGGAGTCTCTACGGTCACCTTACAAGCGGCAATATGGCCGCGTAAAAACAAGAAACGTTGGGGATTGTTCCATCTCCGACAAACCGATTCTCATACGTGAGGCAGTTACAACTATTCCTTACTAACTCTGCAATGTTGGCAAGAATTAACGGTAAATGTTGGAGAAGTGACAGGAAAGAAATTTGCGAAAAAGAAGTTGAAATCATATCTTTGGGATAGGTTATGTCTTACTCTCATAATGAACGCTGTTTGAAAATATTTCCTACGTTCTCAAGAGCAGTAGATTGAAAATTCCAGACTGCATACTCATTGCAGAGACCCACAAAATCTTAAACTCCAAACACAATGTACATTTATTATACTCTTGTATTGTATCGTGGTTTAAACGTCTCGCCGCTAGCCTAGACTCTCTGATATATTATGCAACTTCTTTGGTCAACGCTTGAAACGTTTCTTTGCATAACGCAATGTCGCAATTTCTAAAACTTTTCAGAACGTTGTTCATTATGACCGTATAAAGTCGTTAGTCACGTGATCAATTAGGTTAAACCGTGTGGTCGATAAATACTCAAAATCGGGTTAAAGAAATGAATTTACAGACGTTGACTTGAAATGTATATTTATTTTGCTTTAAAGTAACAAACTTTTGATGTAACAAATATTAACATTTGAAGTAACAAACTTATATTCTTTCAGTTCAAAATACATTTATTACGCATGCAGTTTAAGGATGCCTCCTTACGCCTGGCGCTATAACTCCCTAATGATGCCAGTTCCTATGTCAGGGGTGTCCAACATCCAAGGCCTCACGGGCCACACCTAAAACCTTTAATATGGTTCCGGGCGATATTTTCATTACTCAAGCGACCCACACCTGACTTCCCCGTATTGTTTATCTCGGCACTTTACCTGGGTACCCTGATACTCCATCATCTGGATCCCATCACAACCCATAAAATACTTGGAACTTCATCTAGACACAAAACTAACCTGGAAAACCCACATAGATATCAAGATTAAACAAGCAAGAAATGAATTATTCCAACTTCGGCCACTAATCAACAAACACAAATCCCTGTCTTAGTTAATGCCTTATTTTACGTGGCGAGACTCGGGCCATCAGGCCCGCTCTTCCGTCTAACCCCGCAAATTTCGATACGCTCCTTTCACCGCGGAGAAAGGAGGTACTATCTTGGGCGACGAAACTAGCGGATCTCAATTTTGCTCAGAGGCTTCTTTTAGGCTTGAGGATCTTTATGGATGAATGATTATGGAATGAGGAATAAGGAATAGATGAATGATTTAATTGGATAGGTGGTTATGAAGTTATAGTGCAAAGAATGACAGGGTGATAATGCAATGAGGGCTGCCGCGAACCTGCTTTTCCGGCTAATAATTGCTTATGGATCGACAGGGATTTGAAAATCGGTACTCATACATGGAAAACTAGCAGGCAGATCACTATACCGCGGGTCACTCGATACTTGACTATGTAGAGTTTCTTGTTTCACCCGCATAAACTCTCCCACAACAAGTTCGTAACTAGATGACAAACAAAATAATTGCTGCGAGTTTTTCTCGCAGATGCACTAGTACTTCTAAAAATATTTTTATTGCTTTTCAATTATGGATTACCTGTACGTTACGGACATAGAATGGGCTTCCCATCCAGAGCCTCTGAATGTTGTCAAAGGCTGCTCCAGCGACAGACAAGGGCTCTACAAGATGCAAATACATTGGCGATGTTTTTATGATCGCAATTCCCAGGATTTCAAATTTGGCGTTTTCTTGTGGCAATGAACTAACTCTTCGTGCGCCTATTGGCAGTTTGTCGGACACTACGCTCTATATTTTACACATATATCTTTGACCGTGTGCAAAAGCGGAGATGAGTGGAAAACTGTATTCAGGCAGGAAGAGGTTACTTCGAACATTTCATAGTACGTGAAGTGTTTCAAAAGAAAAAAAGACGTAACAGTGCAGCAGGTTGGGAATGTTCAAAAGCTTTACATTAAAGTGTCTATATTTGTATAGAGTGAAGCGCAACATTATGGCGTGCACTTTGAAAACTTACATTTCTAGAGTAAAATCTCCGTGATTGACTGTGAGATATTTGAGTTTTTCCCATTAAATCACTACAACAAATATTTCATTCTCGCTTCAGCTGCGGGCCAGAGCAGTCGCTCCGTTATCAGCAGCTACTATCGTTTCATGCCGCGTAAGGCCAGGCAAGTTTCAGTCGGTCTTCAGTATTTGTCAAGTGTTTTGTCCGTCCACTGAAGTATAAATTTTATCTGAACTATTCAAAGTGCTACACAATCAGTGCACCGAAATTATTGTAAACTAGGGAGTGCAGTGCGCCCATCAACCATTCGTTACTCTCATTCATGAGTAGAGCTCGCTCGTGGCGCATAGCGAAGTCGCTTGCATTTCACTGTGGTCTGGGTTCGATTCCCGTCGAATCTCATGTGAAATTTGTTCCAACAAAACGAGTTTGGCTGCTTCACAAGGGCTTGTCCAACCCCTGTGAAGTGTCCTATACCCTACCCCTATCTTTATTCCTTCCCGATTCTGGCCGCTGGGTAGTGCCGCAGGAGCGCTTAGTCTGAGGCTAGTTGGAGATGCTACCTGGCGGTTCTCTTGACAACTGACTGCGACATGAAGTGACATATGACAGATAAAGTGGATAATGGAGGATTACTCCAGTGCGCAAAAAGATAATGGAGGGTTACTCCCCAGCGCAAAAGGCGCTCAACGCCCCTCAAGGGGTTTAGAGGAATGTGTTAACTTGCACGCAACAAATTTAAAAAAAGAAGAGGATTCTCGGGCAATGCATTTTTATTTTAGCTTCCTTGAGATTTCAACTTTGCAACTATATGTTTCATGAAAAACTGTTTGCATGTTTTCGTAGTTTTTCGGAGAAATTCATGCATAATGCATGTTTGGACGTTCTTTAAATTAAAGCTGCATATTTAGACATCTTTCTAGCATATTAAGTATTTTCGTATTATTTCTCTAATTTATGAATATTAAAACTGAGGTATATTTTGTATAATTGTAGTATATTGATCTTAGATCCTGTTAACATGGAGTTGTCTTTAGTGCTTTTTGTTATACTACACATTTTAATCTTGCAGTAAGTTACTTGGATTTGCGACGCGAGTACACGTGCAGGGAGTAACGATCGCGAAATGAATAATCAACGCCATATGATACATCGCAAAGGACACGAAACCAAAACTCAATATAATTTGATACGTGACAAAGAGGGAAGAAAATAATCAAGAACAGGGTCTCAGAATACACTTGAGTTTTCGTAACGTGGCGGATGACATTAGTGCATTTTGACACCTCCTGCCTTATAAAAAGAAGCTTTATTACAGTGATAAACACGTGTTTGAGGCTATGAGCCCCGTTGAGAAGGACGTTTGCGAATTAATTAAAAGGATTCCTTTTATAAGGCGAGGGGTGTAAAAATAACCTAATGTCATCTGCCACGTTACGAAAACCCAAGTATACTTTCGTGCAGCAGAGGGTTAACACGTTTCTTAATTGTGAAATCAAGTTTAAATTGCGCGTTTAAACGCGTCTCAAACAAAGGATTGCAAACTTCGATTGACTGAAGGATGGAAATGTAATTTATTGCAATTGCTGTAATAAGTAGGCTACACAGTAGGAATTGATCAATTAAATGAATGTACTGATTCTCTTTTCCGAGTCGAAATATTTAGTGCTTAAGTCTAATACTGCTGCAGCAATTATATCATTTGAAATACTGAAACTCAGAAAAGGATAAAACAGTGCCAATGGAGTAGATATGAAACGAAAAATAAAACTTTATTTTTTCTTCTAGTGAAAATAGTTTTGGACTACTATTAATAATTTTTTAGAAGATTTTTTCTGAGGTTCAAGAAATTGTTTTGTATAAACTGTTTGGGGAATTGTTTTTAAATAATTATTGTACGTGATAATATGCACATCTCTTCCAAACACTTCTCTGGAGTTTCACTATTTATCTCTATTATTTTTAATGTTATTGAAACTATTATAAATCGTAGGGTATTTCATACATTTTCTTTTGATTTCGTTTAAAGTACTAGTACTATCTTTGAGTCTGTAAAAATAATATTTTGATCAACACGAGAAAGTAGTACGACAAAACAGGTTGTACGTAAACCTGATTTCTACGACCAAATCACAAAGTCGAACCTATATAATTTCTGCCCAAACAGTTTGAACCTAAACGTTTAGCTAAATACATTTGAGTGAAGTACGCCTGTCTTAAATCTGACATTAATTTGCGTCAAAATGTGAGTAAAATTTGTTTTTTTACAGATTAAAGTTTTTAAAAAGTTTCAAGTGGGTCAGCACCTTCCATCTACTTCTCATAGTGACAAAGGTAGAGAAAGGAAAGAAACTGTCACACTTCGAGCAAACTTTTGTTACTGCGGTACCATTGCAGCCTGTAACAAATACATTTTTAATGGAAATTGTGATAGTTTTAGAGGAAAATATACTGTTCGAAAATATAGCAAATCCAACGTTTTAAGTGTTTCTAGAGAAAATATAAAAAGCAAGGCATCCCCGATCTACACAAATGAAAAAATTATCTTCCTTTTCTTCAGAAATTAGTAAGTCTTCCTTTAGAGGAGTCGAAGAAGTCTACCGGCAGTCTACCGGCAGTCTACCGGCAGTCTACCGGCCAGTCTCTACCGGCAGTCTACCGGCAGTCTACCGGCAGTCTACCGGCAGTCTACCGGCAGTCTACCGGCAGTCTACCGGCAGTCTACCGGCAGTCTACCGGCAGTCTACCGGCAGTCTACCGGCAGTCTACCGGCAGTCTACCGGCAGTCTCCGGCAGTCTACCGGCAGTCTACCGGCAGTCTACCGGCAGTCTACCGGCAGTCTACCGGCAGTCTACCGGCAGTCTACCGGCAGTCTACCGGCAGTCTACCGGCAGTCCACCGGCAGTCCACCGGCAGTCCACCGGCAGTCCACCGGCAGTCCACCGGCAGTCCACCGGCAGTCCACCGGCAGTCCACCGGCAGTCCACCGACAGTCCACCGACAGTCCACCGACAGTCCACCGACAGTCCACCGACAGTCCACCGACAGTCCACCGACAGTCCACCGGCAGTCCACCGGCAGTCCACCGACAGTCCACCGACAGTCCACCGGCAGTCCACCGGCAGTCCACCGACAGTCCACCGACAGTCCACCGACAGTCCACCGACAGTCCACCGACAGTCCACCGACAGTCCACCGACAGTCCACCGACAGTCCACCGACAGTCCACCGACTTTTGCCGAAAGCAGCGAGACTGATGATGACGGCAAAGCCGTCAAAACCAGCTATCTGAATAAAAATACTATGTTGACGAAGTGGCCTCTTTTGTTTCTTGGCATAAGAACGTCAAAAACACCAAATCAGAATTCCCACAATTCTAGTGGAGTCATTAAAATTTTTTGAATACATTAAAGTATCTGGAATTAATGTTTGGAGATATGGGTGAGACTGCTACGGAGAAATTACATAAGTGTTAAATTCAAATCGTGAATTGAAATTTCTCCAAAACGTAAAAAACATTGTGCTGAAAAATCAGAAAGTGCAGAATTGGCTTAGATTTCGTTTTTAAAGTACGCTCTAGTTACGTCTAGTGACGTAAAACTATCCTTTTCTGCATTCAAAAATAGTTTCACAAATTACCATTTTTTAAAAATCTTTCTAACCCTTTGCAGAAGTATATCATACGCTAAGGAAAAACGATAGTTTTTGTCAGTTTATAAGCAACCAACGACACAAAACCTTTTAAGTATGATACTGGTGGTTAGAGAATTACACCCCATCCTACATTGAAAGTAATTTAGAAGAAGTAATAAAAGTTTGCAGATTATGACGTACAAAAAAGGTGATTGCAACACACATTATAATCGCGAATAACTCGGAAGCGCCTAGGCCTCATTTGGCCTTTTACACCAGGTTTGCGTTCACCAGATTCGATGTAGCAGAGAGTAAAACACAGACCGACTATTTGCAGAAAATAATGAGGTCTGAATCGCCATTCGATACAGTTTAACTCCAAAATAACAAGCTTTCCTTACTCAACCTGGCCATTACTATACTAAACGTATACAAAATAAACCATGTTAAAAGAAGCATTCATTCTTTCTCATTTGTGTTCAACTACAAAAGCTAAAGGGCTTTTAGGAAGCAGTGACACCTGGGCGAGCCATTCCTTGTTCTCAAGAGCAAAGCCAACGGAATGCAATCCGTCTATGCCATTTCAAAAAGGCAGGTAAAGGCGTAGGGAAAGTTGGCTGCGGTATGCAAACGGAATACGTCCGAATTCGCAACTCATTGACCGTCACTGATGGCTACTAGAGATGCGACATCGACTACAACAGATCGATATTGGCAAACATCGATGTTCAAAATGAAAAGATCCATGCTAATAATACGACCAAAAGTCATCGATGTTTCGAAGCAAGATAAGTAACTTCAAGTATGAAATTCGTGCACAAAACAAATTAATTTGACAGTGGACATGTATATTAATTTATAATTAAAACGTAACTGAAAACAACGGCTCTTCGTGTGGAAAATACACGAGGAAAGACGAAATAAATATCAGGACTTCAGGATCATCCCGGGAAAGGGATATGATGATGAAAACAGTACAAAACGCGTTCACTTCGTCCAAACACATAAACAAACTGTGGTACTATCAGTTATATCATATTTTAACGTATATAAAATTGTGAATATGGGCATTTTTCATTAACAAACAAAATTTCGAAAACGTAGAAACATCTATGTACAAAAAACATCCGCTTCAATGCATCGATGTTCAAAACATCTTTTTATAGGCACATCGATCTTTCTATAGGCACATCGATCTTTTTATATGCACATCGGTCTTTTTATATACACATCGGTCTTTTTATATACACATCGGTCTTTTTATAGGCACATCGGTCTTTTTATAGGCACATCGGTCTTTTTATAGGCACATCGGTCGTTTTTTAGGCACATCGGTCGTTTTTTAGGCACATCGGTCGTTTTTTAGGCACATCGGTCGTTTTTTAGGCACATCGGTCTTTTTTAGGCACATCGGTCGTTTTTTAGGCACATCGATCATTTTCTAGGCACAAGGATGTTTTTATAGAAGCTACCTGTGGGCTGGCGCTTGACGACGAGGCAGCGCGTGCGGCGGGCGCCGGCCGCGTCCTCCAGCGTGACGCGCGCGCGCCACAGCTCGCCCAGGAAGTTGTCGCCGGCGCCGCCCGCGGGCTCCACCTCCAGCGCCGCCAGCCGCGCCATGGCGCCCTCCTCGCCGCTGGCGCGCAGCGCGTGCAGCAGGAAGTCCTCGCTGGGCGGCACGGCCGGCCGCGGCGACGACGGGATCGGGATCACGCCGCCCTCCTGCGCATCAGAAGCAACAACGATGGGCATGATTTTAAAACACCATGAGTTCTATGAAATGTAGGCTTTAAACATTGTCTTACAGTCTGTGTGTCGGTGTCGTTCTGTGTGTGTCGGTGTCGTTCTGTGTGTGTCGGTGTCGTTCTGTGTGTGTCGGTGTTGTTCTGTGTGTGTCGGTGTTGTTGTTCTGTGTGTCGGTGTCGTTCTGACCGGGAGCGGTAGCTCAGTGCATCAACTGATGTCACTGCAGCGCCTCTGACCGGGAGGTCCTAGGTTCGAGTCCTGATGGTGGCAGGATTTTCGACACTAGCTTTTCAGCTAGGTCGAATTCAGTCGCTGTCTGGAGGAGAATTCTAGCGGCCGGCTGCTCTGATCGGTAGTTTTCCGTGGTTTCTCCGATCAACGCGATCTGTCCTTCCTCGTCCTTGTCCTATCCTCTCCCCTTACACACACTTACACTAACATGCACTACACTACCACATTCCGGGAGACCGGTCGGGAGCTTAGAGCTTGTCCCGGCTGGGGCGGTGCCACGCTGGTGGGAGAGTACTGGTTAGGGGTAAACCCCACTAGCCGACGGTAGGTCGGCGCCGGATCTCGCCATCCAGCGGGGGAAGATCACCGCCATCTCCCGAGAAAAAGCATGCACTACACTAACGGGACTAATGACCAAAGTAGTTGACGCGCCGGGAAACACGAAAAAATCAATCAAACAGTCGGTGTCGTTCTGTGTGGGTCGGAATCGTTCAGTGTGTGAAAAAGGTTAGCGGTTAAACCCTATCACGGCTTTCGCCATAATTGATACTGCCCTGGCCTGCCTTCTGACTGATGTCGGGCCCCCTTGAATCTGAAACGGATATTTTGACATTGGCGGTACTTTACATCAAGGCATAACTATATTTTCAAAATGGCTCATATTTTTTATTAAACTTTTTCCTTGATAGCGCAAAGTACACTTCACAGGAACTTCACTAAAATGTATTTCTGTGTGGGTCGCTGTTCCTGTAGACTGTCGCGGTAGGTACTCAGGATTCTGTGGAGAACATCAATTGCATTTCATAAATACTATTTGAAGCAAGTACCGTTATAATGATAGTAAAATCGATAAAATCATCGAAAGATGTTTTAAAAATTACGGAAAAGGTAAAAAATGTCGTATTAGTCGCAATCGACAAATAATGCACAAAACACAAACGATAACAAAAATGCAAAAAAAGTATAAAAATGGATCATTTCCTTTAGTCATATGACAAAAAATGACATTTCATTAATATCAGCTCTCTATTTATCATCTCTAAACCCAAGTTTTGTCGGAGTTGAAGAGTCTTTTGATAATTTTAATTTAACAATTCAAGACGCGGGAGGATATTAGACACATATGTTATATAGACATGTGATAAAAGCATATGGAGATATTTGTGTATTAAATAGACGAATACTCTACTGTTTTGAGTATACTTTGAAAAAGAGTTAATACTTCAGGAAGAGATAGTTTGGGGAAATCCTATTTGCGGTCCCATTGAACAAACTGATCTCTCACCAAGTGTTTCGTGGTATTGACAAGCATTCTCCAATCATTAATAGCAGATTTATGGTGCTGATATAAATTTTTATTGTGCTCTTTAATGTTTTAAATATGGAATAGCTTCGTAGATTCTCGTTTTTACTTCATCTGTTTTGGAATCGCGTTCATAAAGCTTGCATAAGATGTTTGCCAATGTATGGAAGATGTAAAAGTATTGGTGCAGTAAAACAGATACCATATAACATGTTTCCTGCTAGAATTGGTTTGTATCCATTTCATTTTGCATTATTTCTCGAAATATCTTCTGACCATGAATCGATATTCTCGGAACACTGTTATCATTGTCATCATAAAGAGTTCCTTTATTTCAGACTTCAGCATGAACGATACGGAGCAAATTCGATATTTCTACATATACTCAGGTTTGTGCTATACATTTTTAGATTTGTGATTATCTTCTTTTCCTTTATTTATTACATATTGCCATGCTTATTACTTTTTCGCATTACTTCGTACTCGCGTAGATAAGACAAGATTTTGTAATGCTGCTTATATCGGCAATTTTTGGACTGAAATACACGTATTGTGCGGTATGGCACAATGTCTGTCTGATTGATTGTCTGTCTGTCTGATTGATTGATTGTTACCTGTCTGTCTGATTGATTGTCTACCTGTCTGTCTGATTGATTGTCTGTCAGTCAGTCTGATTGATTTTCTGTCATTCAGTCTGATTGATTTTCTGTCAGTCAGTCTGATTGATTGTCTGTCAGTCAGTCTGATTGATTGTCTGTCAGTCTGATTGATTGACTGTCAGTCTGATCGATTGTCTGTCAGTCTGATTGATTGACTGATTGATTGATTGATTGTTTGATCGATTGATTTTTTTTGCTGATTTTTTGATTGATTGTCTGATGATTGATTGTCTGATTGATTATTGTCTGATTGATTGATTGTCTGATTGATTGTTGTCTGATTGATTGATTGTCTGTCTGTCTGATTGATTGTCTAATTGATTGATTGATTGTCTGTCTAATTGATTTATTGTTGGTCTAATTGATTGATTGTGTGTCTATTGATTGATTGTCGTTGATTGATTGATTGTCTGTTAATTGATTGATTGTGTCTAATTGATTGATTGTCGGTCTAATTGATTGATTGTCGGTCTAATTGATTGATTGTCGGTCTAATTGATTGATTGTCGGTCTAATTGATTGATTGTCGGTCTAATTGATTGATTGTCGGTCTAATTGATTGATTGTCGGTCTAATTGATTGATTGTCGGTCTAATTGATTGATAATTGATTGATTGTCGGTCTAATTGATTGATTGTCGGTCTAATTGATTGATTGTCGGTCTAATTGATTGATTGTCGGTCTAATTGATTGATTGTCTGTCTGACTGATTGATTGTCTGTCTGACTGATTGATTGTCTGTTTGACTGATTGATTGTCTGTTTGACTGATTGATTGTCTGTTTGACTGATTGTCTGTCTGACTGATTGATTGATTGATTGTCTATCTGACTGATTGATATTCTGTCTGCCTGTCCTCAAACATTTTTTCCAAACTTTTTAAAAAATATCTCCAAATCTCTTGATTAAACTTTTTCTTCAGGTAGAGTAAAGAACAGTTAAATATCGGTGAGGTTTAATTTTTAAACATTTTATTCACGTATAGGAAAGGTCTCTAAAAATTCTGTAGTCCAATTTTCGGTAAACTCAATGGATTTTAGAAATGACAAACAAAAAATAACATTGAATACTACAACATTGGTGTGAGAGATCTTTCCTTAATGACATCTAGTTTTTGAAATAATATCAACCGCTAAATTTTTGGAAACAATTTTTAAAGCGTCGGGAAGACGGGGTGTATATGTTGGGCTGGAGGTGTTATGGTAACGTGAATGGCATGATAACTTTATAAACCAGAATTAGAAATCCAGTTTGGAGATAAGATTTTGCTGGTTGGAGACAAGTGTATCAAATTTATGTACTATGCATTGCGTTGCCATTACAAATAATGCGAAAGAGTGTGGGCTATGTTTGCTGTCTGTCTTTGAATGTTTTAATTTTTTTATTACATATACTTCTTTTCCCATTTCGTTTTTGCATCTTGTCTACTGATTCTGAAAATACATTCGGCTGAAATTATATTAATTCCTGAAATTGAGCGAATTATTTGTTATGTGCTCTTTTCGTTTGATGAGGTCTAGGGTACTAAACATTTTTTTCACTAGCTTAGTTGATATCGATATTAAATCAAATATATGTCATGTTGATTCCGCTGTATCAATTCGGTCTGAGGAGAAAACGATGCCTTTAATAATCTCGTCTTTTTTACTACATTCCTCTGATATATTTCACTAGCGTAGAAATGTGATTGTAGCTACGTAACGCGTAAGACATAAACATTGACTTGACGCCATGAAAGTGGTGATTCCTAAATGTCTTGATTAAATATCTACTAACTTGTATCTGATTCATATTTCAAGATGAAGTAACATTATTTAATTTACTTCATATTGTAATATATTGCTCCAGTGAATTAATACGGTTATTAAAAAAAAACATAATTTGATCAAAGACACATTTAAATATAGATTGGCATCTTCCTCGCGCACATTATTCCACTCCATTAAACACACTTCATTAAAATTGATATGCAGCAGTAGAACCAGAAGAGAAAGAACAATTATAAAAAACGAGATATCTATTTTCTTCCTATCACACACTGCCTTTGTTTGATACTTAAGCATTTATTGTAAAGTATCAATTGTTTGTTGTATCTCATTCATTATAATATCCCAAAATTATTGAATTTTATTAATTTACTTGATAAGTATTTTTAAAAAATGATGTGCTAAAGCAATGTAGTTTTAAATAGCGTTCCAATGACTCTTTCATTCTAGAATATATCTATAGAAAAGTAAAGAAAAACCCTAGCTGTAAAAGCATACCTGTAGTCTATGACATTTCCATTTCAACCTCTTACCGTTCTTTTGAAACCTTCATAAAGTTCCTTTCACTTGCCTCCTGGAGGAACGAGAATAGCGGGAGCCTGACGTTTACACGTTAGGCCAAAGTGACCCAACCACTGCGTTCAACTCGGCTCAGAATTTGCTTTCTTTATTTATAAGGCGAATTTGTTATGACTTCGCGGAAATTCTCTAAATGGAGAGAAAATCTCTGTACTTACAATCATGTTTTTGTATATATTTGCATTATAGTTTCTTCTCGTATAGTGCGTTAAATTTTTCACACGAAACAAATTAATAAAAATACATAAATAGTAGTTATTCAAAATCCACGCGAAGAGTGAAACTGATGTTGGGATATTTAATTGAATAACAATCACAGTTCTACTAAATATATGGGATAATTGAAAATATTGAGGCATCACGCAGATCTGAAGCAGCCGTTCCAGTGTTTCATTGCGCACAGAGCCGATCGTACCGAGTGCTGAGACAACAAGAGGCAGTGTGTGTTCAGGACGCGACATCAGTGTCGATGCTTTCGAAACTTCGAAGTTTTTATGAACTCATCGATGTCTTTTACGTCAATATTTTGAAGGCGAGGTTTTTTTTAACATATATGTTGGTTGATCAATAACAAGTTGATATTTTTTAAATGAAAAACGTACTATCACAGCCAAATTCTATAAACATTCGTTATTCATACATTCATTATTTATTAGAGCAATGTGACTAAGGGTGAAAAAGAAAATAGTTTTCGACAATAAAGAAGCCTGTATTTTTTAATTATCGAATCAGCTAATCCAAGTTTTGTCAATTTATTCTGAGTTTTTTTACTTTGTTTTGGCAGATAAATCTTAATTAAAAGTTAATAGAAAATATCACCATAAATTAAATATCTTCCCACATTAACTTCAATGGTGGGTGCTGTTTGTTGTATTTTAGGATCAAAACATATTCGTAAATATTTTATTTAATAAAATATTATTATGGAATATGTTGTGTTTCATTAAGAGGGAGTGAGAACATTCCCTACCAAAGACTAGAATATTAAGACCTATTTTTTTCTGTAGCATAACGTGATATTTACTTGTACCTCTATAGATCGTTGGATATCTGCCAAAGAACAGCTGCGTGGGATAGTTTAAGATGGCTTACTTTTAGGCGTTAGTTAAGTAGGTGTTAGTTACTACTAGAAGTTAGTTGAGAGTGCCTACTTTAAGCCTTTCTTCTGATGATAATTTGCAAGGTTGTTATCCTGTAAATAGTAGCATTAACAATTATTTCATGAAAAGAGGTGGGATAATTTTTCAAATAAGCGCAAAAGAAAAGATCAGAATCAATTTGACCCCTGTGCTAGAGCGCTTGACTAGTTCGTTATGGGCATGACAATAGGACTCACTGCATGACTTCATGCTTACTGACTAGGACTGTCTTCATGCTTATGCCCATTGTCGTTCGTGAATGTCCTGTTTTGTGGGGCCTTTCATTGTCTTTCATAGTTTGGAGATAAGGAATGAAAGACATATTTGTACACTAGTGCTTATTATATATTCCCCTAAGGAATGTTTCTTGTTTCTCTGCAAATTGATTCTCAAATTTACTCAAAGTTGTCAGCACGGCCTCTCCGTATTCTGATGTCCTTATTTAATAATCATTATGGCGTTCGAACTCGGCTTGAATATTTGAATATATTCATTTTTTTGTACTTCCTCTACAATTCTTTCCTTCTATTTTCCCTCCCTTATTATTTTATGAAGAGTGTTGCATCGTAAATATAAGACTCGCTCATCAATAAGTTTTTTCCTCAAACACGCTTCTTCGAGAATAAGTAAGAGATGGAAAAACAAATTTTCAAACACGTGGGGAGCGGAGGCGGGTAAGAATGGAAGGCCTTAACACAATAGGTACTACACAGAAAGGAGATGTGGAGGGTGGCTCCTAAGATCTTCAGTGCGCCACCGCGCAGCGCGGACCGCCATCTTGAAACTGTGCAAAGGAACCGTAAGAGTCGGTTCAAACTCCATTTTCTTAAAAACGACTCCAAATTCTTTAATAGAAATTGTCGTTTAGGACAATGTTTAACTCTTCTTTAATATTATTAAAGTAATCTTTCGGTACTTCTATTAGGAAAACGAAGAATTCAGACAATTTCAAAAATGTACTTTGGGCGGAGATAGATAACACTGGTTGAAGTATGTGGGAAGTCTGATAAACTAGCCCAGGCCAAAGAAAATAGAAAACGAATACGAGAAAATCTGTGCCATTGTGTAGCACTAGTTGTGTATTTATAAATTTTTATCTTCTTATCTGTATTTTTATTAATATTTGCCTATGTGCGATATTAATATTTGCCTAGACGAAGCAAATGTCCCCTCGGGTTCCGTATGTTTTTGCTAGATATACACACCCCAAATACGAGTATAAATGAAATAAAAGGCACCTTTACAATCATCCACCACACAACAAATGCCGGGACATAGTGCTGTTTACACTCTTTCAATATGGCGACCATGCGCATCATATCGGCGCAGGGATTGTGGGTAGCCTTCCTTTCTGTGTTGTACCTATTCTGTGACCTTGTAACTCGTTAAAAAATTGTGATGTCCAACCATAACTTCGTGTGCGTGTTGTGGGTTTGTATACAGTGGCAATAGGCGAAATTGGCGGATCCAATAGTAAGGATGGAGAAGTGAAGAGACGCCATGATCAGGTGCTTCAAACGATAATTAGACAAATTCTTGGTTGTCCGGGATGAGACGCGTCTTGGTCGATGGAGCTCCATTCTGGACAGCCAGGAATACAGTGACTCCGGCCACAGAAGCCTACGAATCCAAGTTATTAGACAAAATTCACGAGACGCAATATAGCTTCTCCGAAAAAAAAATTTCCGAGAAAATTATCTTTCCTGAAAATGAGCTGATTCCATTTTTGTAAATAGCATTGAAGTAGTGAAGTTCGTCTTCAAACAGTTCACGAAGAGACTGAGACCGGTTTGGGCTGCTCGTGTCATCAATTAGTCATCAGCCTGTCCATCAGTTTACCATTAGCCCATTCCCGATCCAGTTCGTAGAATAAATTGATGCCAGGTAGTGTAGCTAGCTGCGATGCCTCACTGGCAGAAGTGTCATTGCCTCTGCAGCATCACTGACAGCGAGGTCCTGAAGTTTGAACGTGGGCGTGGTCGCGACAGATGTGTAAGAAACAAAACTCGCTGGGTGTCACTGGGAGCGGTAGCTCAGTGCATCAACTGATGTCACTGCAGCGCTTCTGACCGGGAGGTCCTAGGTTGGAGTCCTGACGGCGGCAGGATTTTCAACACTAGCTTTTCGACACTAGCTTTTGAGCTAGGTCGAATTCAGTCACTGCCTGGAGGAGAATTCTAGCGGCCGGCTGCTCTGATCGCTATTTTCCGTGGTTTCTCCGATCAACACCAGGCGAATGCCGGAGCAGTACCCTACCAAACGGGCCACGGACCGCGCGCGATCTGTCCTTCCTCTTCCCTGTTCTATCCTTTCTCCTTACACACACACACACTTACACTAACATGCTCTACACTACCACATATTCTGGAAGACCGGTCGGGACCTTAGAGCTTGTCCCGGCTGGGGCGGTGCCCCGCTGGTGGGAGAGTCTTGGTTAGGGGGAAACCCCACTAGCCGACGGTAGGTCGGCGTCGGATGTCGCCATCCAGCTGGGGAACCCCCACTTCCATCTCACGAGAAACAAACATGCACTACACTAACGGGACTAATGACCAAAGCAGTTCACGCGCCCGGAAACACGAAAAAAAACAAACCAAACCAAACCTGCGTCTGCGCAACTCCGACTATACTGCGGTTTTTATAGAGCTGCGTTTGAAGTAAATCAGCTGTTATGGTGTCATTCAATCGGATGTCTGAACGCCTCCATTATGACGACACTGTACTGACGTGTACGGACGACACTGTAACAGCTAATCAAATGTCAAGCGCAGCAAAGTGAAAATCGCAGTGTATATAGTAGCCTTGTTGAGATCCACCTCACCTCCCCAACGGTCACTTCGGCGTGGTCTTGGGACACATCCGGCGCCAGCGTGGACCTTCCCTTCTGCCCTGGGATCGTTTGGCTCTCGCCCTCCCGTTATAAACACATTCCACAAATGTCAGGTATACGCGTTGGCCCGCTGTTTACGGCATTGCCACGTTCTGAATAAAGGACGCTACAGCATAAAGCGACATTTGAGAATAAAACCCGATTAAATTTACCCACAGAAGGAAGTTGTCATTCGCCTGGGAACACTCGATTCTCCCTTCCATGAGCCACGTAAGAAAAGCTACGCCTTTCGGGAGTTTCGACCTCATTAAAATACCTCACAGAGTGTTCCGATTGCGCTCTGTACAATGTTCAGTCTCAGAAAATAATATAAATATTTTCATCCGTGTCAATGATTTACCCTATATTACGGTTGGCCTCTTCTGATTTACCCTATATTACGGTTCGCAAGTTAGGGACTAAATCCAAACTTTGGCTAGCGCAATGATCAAAGAGTCCTTGATATGCGATTTGTTGGAACCTTCGTTGAATCTCATTGTACGTCGATTCACAGTCGCTGCATCAATTCCTTGACTTTTACGAGGTTTCGTTAAATGGGTACTTTTTTGCGAAATAGATTTGATTTGTTTGGTAAGTCCAGATCTATGTAATATTTTACTGATGTAAAAGAAGTAAACATGATACCGCGTAGTTTTCGAACGAAATGTTTGCGATGTTCCTAGTCGAACCAATCACTCGGTAAGTGCGAAGGGTGAAAACATACAAACGACGTGCCGGACATACTGAGATTTTTCACCTCGCTCAATCACTCTCACCTTAACCCTTCCACCTCACATTTCTGGTTTTCCAAAATACAGTCGACCCTGAATATAGTGAACCAATGTCACTGTCCCATTCCACATACATTACAACAAAGCACACCAGATGATTCGGTTACAATGAACCTCTACATCGGCTCTAATGAGCGCAGGAAATGCAACTTCCAGGAAAAGCTACTTCGCCTCTGAACCGCGAATTCTAGTAACACTGAGACTAGATTTACACGCTTCATTTTGACGAACGGTTTCACAAGTTGCAGCGAACTCCCAAATCGTACATCAAAAAGTAGAGTGTAAATTGGGTCTAAGAGTGTGCAGGCGGAGGGTCTTGTAAGTTATTTGTGAAGAATTTGCGACAAATAAAAGGGACTGAGGGAACGTTCAACTAAGGAAACCGATCTATGATAATTCTGACGAGCAAAAAGACGTAAATTGTAGCGGCCTGCGAGATGAAAACCAGTGAAATTACATCTTGGTAGAACATCGTATATGCTATGAAAAGATATTCCAGAACAGAAGAAAACAGTTATCATGATAAACTTGATACAAATGAAGAAAGAGATCCAGCAGGACATGAGTTATTGAAGGGTTTCAAGACTACCTACTAGAACATTTTGTGTGTGAGGGTTAGAATTAGGTGTCGAGGAAATAGGAACACTGTAAAAAATATTTATTTATTTATTTATTTTACGTCAGAAAAACAGTTAAAAACTGCGTATGACGTGCTATGGGGAAAAGTGAATTGTGTGCACATTTTCAAAATTCTGTGATCCCTACACTTACTCATATACTACTTAAATTTTGAATTTTGAAAGGAGAAAAAACAAAAACTCCCATGTAATAAAATCTATTTTCAAGGATAAACAAGCAATAAATTTTGAATTTTGAAATTTTAAAAGGGAGAAAAAAAACAAAAAAACTCCCATGTAATATCTATTTTCAAGGATAAATAAGCAATAAATTTTGAAAGGGAGAAAAAAAACAAAAAAACTCCCATGTAATGAAATCTATTGTCAAAGATAAATAAGCAATAAATTTTGGCTCTTATTACTTCCTGCCGCGACAACATGGAAACGATAATTTGAATAATTGTATTTCCCACTGAATTCTAGAAGACGTGCACAGAAAATGAAGTTACATTTATGTCCAGAAGCAAAACAAGGGGCCATCTCAGCATTTGCTCAATGGATCAGGGAAACTGGACGAAAAACCTGATCGAGATGGGGTCATTGACCCGGAAGCTGTAGTACAATAGTTGTTACAGGTTGTTTATACTCATTTATACAGTCCAAATGGTAAATAATGCATTATGTATCATTGTTAAAATTAATGTTACTTTTCTTGTTATGCTCAGTATAGTCTCTAATTGTATAGAAACAGTTATGCAGCAAAAACGATTTCGCTTGGGATTTAAACTTTTTTTATTTAACGTTTAATGTCATCTGACAAAGTGTTGTAAAATAATGTACATGTATTGTATGTGAATTTTTTGTAATGAGCTGTTGATACTGTCCCCTGATGAATATGATTTCTACGTCGAGTGTTATAGTAATAGACTTCGGCATTTTCTGAAAAAATATTCCCGCCCTTGAGCAAGTCATTTTTTTGAATTTAATCGTTTAATGTCATCTGACAAAGTGTTGTAAAATAATGTACATAAAAGACACGGTAATGGTAGAATTCTAGATTAATGAAGACAGGCTTACATGAATCACGTGGGTGGGATTTGGTTATTATTCGTACAATTCGTTTTTGTAATCTAAAAGTCTGGGAGCTATAAGATGTATTTCCCCAGAATATTATGCCATATCTCAGGCGGCAATGAACATTCGCGAAGTATACACAACGAGCAGTATGAAGGCTGACTGAATTTGCAAGAATTCTGAACGCGTAGCATAAAGAACTTAATTGTGTGTTCAATTCATTTAAATGGACGTTCCATTTAAGGTTTGACTGAATTGAGAGACCTAAAAATTTTGTTGCCTTAACATCAGTCAATGGTACACTGTTCATTTTCAATGGAGCACAGAATTGTTTATTTGAAATGGAAAACTGCATTAAAACCGTTTTCTTTTCGTTTACTATTAATTTGTTATTTCGGAACCAATTTGAAACATCTGATATTGTACTATTTCGGTTTTTATTACAAAGGATGTTCGTATCATCTGCAAAGAGAACCGTTCTTCCGTTTTGAATCGTCGAGGGCATATCGTTTACGTAAAGTAGGAACAGAATAGGGCCTAAAATCGATCCTTGAGGAACTCCACATGCAACGGGCAAAGAGTCGGAAAGGTGCGTACGTAATGTTCCATCATTCCAGTAAGGTATTTCAACTCTCTGAGATCGTTGTTTAAGGTACGAACATAACCAATCTAGAGCAATACCACGAATTCCATATGAAGGTAATTTGGAAAGTAAAATGTCATGATCAATGACGTCAAAAGCTTTTGAAGATCTAAAATAATCCAATAGGTGCCTCGTTTTGATCTAATGATGAGGCGACATCTTTAAGAAAAGAAAATATAGCTGTTTCCGTTGATTTTGATTTTCTAAATCCATGTTGGCAATCTGAAAGCGCGTCGTGTTTAGTGAGAAAGGTTTCCATTCGTACGTAAAAAAGTCTCTCTAATATTTTTGAAAAAACTGATAGAAGAGAAATGGGCCGATAATTTTGAATTTCATTTTTGTTGCCTTTTTTGAAAAGCGGCTTAATTTTAGCTGTTTTGAAAATATCTGGAAACGTTCCAGTGCATAAAGATGCATTAAATATGTGAGTTAACGGATGTATAATGGCATACGCACAAGTCTTTAACAAAGAATCCGGGAATTCATCTAAACCGGACGAATATTTATTTTTTAGTTTACCGATTATTTTAAGAATTTCATAGGAAGAAGTTTCGGAAACAAACATTGTGTCTAAAATTTTGAGTGAACTGTCTGTTTTTGAATTTTGTGCCTGAAGTCCCTTAGTGAGATCGGCGGCAATTCTCGAAAAGTATTGGTTAAAGAGATTAGCCACTGTTGCCGGATCGTTCACATTTATATCGTTATATTTTAAAACAACATTCTCTACGGGTTTTCTAGTTTATTTGGTAGTATTATTTATTATATTCCACATTGCTTTAGTTTTATTACTTGAGTTCAAAATATCCTGATCGTTTTTCATGATTTTAGCCTGCCTTATTACTTTTTCGTGAAATGTTTAATTTTCTCTTTTTAATAGGAAAGCATGCGTTAAAGAGAAATGAAAGCTTTGAGAAAAATAAATTATATTTTTCATTCGTGTCAATAGCGTTATAAACTGCCTCCCATGATTCTTTCAGCAAGTAGTCCGTAAATAACTTTATGTTAACTGTAGTAAATGCTCTGCACATGCGTGTTTTATTGTAACCTAGATTATTCGTTATTATTTCATATCTAGTTGTGGTTTTGTTAATTATAATTTGATCTATTGCTGTTTGTGATTTAAAAGTATTCCGTGTAGGTACGTTCACTGGAATATCTAAATTAAAAGAATGAATTAAATTGAGAAACTGCTCTTTTTCGTGGGATTCGCTCAGAAAATCAATATTGAAATCTCCACATACAACAATGGATTTAAAAGAGAGATTACTAATTTTTTTCAGAGTTATCTCTAGATTTTCTACGAAATTGAAATAATCTAAAGCTTGCTTTGTTGGAGGTCTGTAGATGCAAAGTAAGATAATTTTGAGCGTAGTAAGATGTACGACTGTTATTTCAAAAACTTTTTCAACTGCATATAAATTGAATTCTGACAAGAAGGTAGAATCAATATTATTTCTTACATAAATACACGAACTTCCGTAAGCAGGGCCTTTATTTGATTCCCTTGCTCTACAATATGATCCTGCAAGGTAAAAACTAGGAATTTGGAGTGTGTTTAGATCATTATGAGATAACCAATGTTCTGTAAAGCAAAGAACATCTATTTGACTGAGATCACACTCTAATATTAATAGTGTTCACAGCAAACAGCAATAAAATTATTATTTTTAAGGTTGAATGAAATTGTTAAAATTTCGATTTCGCAGGATATTTTACTTGTATACTATACTTTTACTATATTATACTATTTAAAAAGAAACTAGTTTACTTTACATTATGACAGAACTTCTGATATAGTGAGCCAAAATTCTTAGTCCCGAGAGATTCCCTATAACTTCAAATCAACAATATATATATATATATATATATATATATATATATATATATATTGGCATTTTAGGATGGGATTAAACAGACTTTTGCCAGCTAGCGGTGTTCCGAAGCGTGGACTCTGTTTTATTTATTGTCCACGCATGGAGTTAAGGGAGGCATTGTAGCGATCATGACGTATTCCGTTCATTTCCGACGACTTCATCACGTACCAGAAGATTACATTTTGATGCCAGAATCGAGTAAGGAGTGGTTCCCGGACCCCTTGATGTAGAAGAAATAACGCACGTGTATAGTAATATGCGTGACAGCGTTTACATATTCAAAATATAATGTATACTATATGTATACTACTATATGTATATGTAATGTAATAACTTTTGTTCCTAAGAAGCGGTATCATTCATAACAAAGTGAATGGAAAAAATCTTATTACTTTATTAACCATGATCCACAATACGGTTTAATTATAACTAAAAATCTGTTATTTCTGTGAATATCTTCTTTTATATTGATATAAAAAATATTGAATCCAGTTAATATTTCTTCTATTTACACAACAACAATTGGTTCAGTAAAGTCCTGAATATAAACAATCCTAATCACTTGAACTCTGCTTATGTTTGTAATTCTACCTACCTCGGAATTTCCCACTTCGCTGTTTGCGGTCACAGCATGTTTCGTGTGACAATTCCATTGTTATATGCAAAGGAAAAGCTAGTTGAGAAATGAGGAAAACCATTATTTCTACTGATTAAAATGAATAGTGTGTACCGCCTTCTAATGTTTCGCCCCACAAAAGAGGAATACTTACTTATCTTTTTGTACCTTTTAATCCTGCAATACTTTTTTCCACAGTATTTCCATTCTCTCCACAGTTAAAAATTTTTCGTCCTGCAGCTTTCGGGACAATGACCCCCATCTCAATCAGGTTTTTCGTCCAGTTTCCCTGATCCTTTGATCAAATGCTGAGATGGCCCTTTATTTTGCTTTTGGACATAAAGGTAACTTAATGATATCTTATGCTTCCGCGGCCAGCGTCATGATCTGGGCTGACCGAGTGACGCCGCATCGAAGTTTGAGGTGTCTGCATTTCGACCGACAACATATCGCGGTCCTCTTGAGGACAGTACAGTCCTGAAGAAGACCGCGATATGTCGGTCGAAACGTCGCCATCTCAGCGTTAGACGCGGCGTCACCTGGACTGCCGAGATCATAAATTCAACTTCATTACCAGTCCACTTCTTCTAGAATTTAGTGGGAAATATAGTTATTCAAATTATCGTTCTCCATGATGTTGCAGGAAGTATTATTCCTTGACGAAGGCCATGATGAGGGATAAGAGCCCGAATTTTTTGCTGATTTGCCCTTGAAAATCGATTTTATTAGATTGGAACGAATATTTTTGTTAACAATCTTTGCAAGAAACGCTTATTTTATTTCTGAATTCAAAATTCAAGTCGTATATGACTTAGGTTGGGGATCAAATAATTTTGAAAACTTGTACAGAAATCACTTCTCCCCGTAGCATGTCACACACAGTTTTTAAATGTTTGTTAGTAAAATAAATAAAAATCCAGCAAACTTCAAAAGTTTCCTGAATACCCCGTTTAGATCTACTCTAATGTAAAATTACATTATTAGGAATTATTTTATTTGCTTATAAAATCTCTGAAGTTTAATGTCTCCTGAAAAGTTTAGCTTGTCAGGAACCCAATAAATACAAAAAAATAAATACATAATATTTTAATAAAATGTATATTATATGTGCGGGTCTCCGGTGAAGATACCCCAAAGCCACTTCAAACTGAAAATGTATTATAAATCATTCGTTGCATTCCCCGTATTTGGCCATAAAGTATTATAATAATGCGGCGAAAATCAGCGATCTTTCGACAGAAAAACTCGTATTGCCGGATCCAGGTACCGAAAAAGTGGATGCATCTTGTTCCTATGTGTAGTAAATTAAAGTTCGCACAAAACTTTATCCTCCTTCCAGATATTCACACACCCTCGGGATATATGACGGTTTTACCCATTCCGGAAGATATAGCACCTGACATCTGTTGATATATTACATCTGGTATAACAGTCACGAGGAAAGTCAGTCGACTTCTAATTTTCGCCGCAATTTGCGTGCGTGATTGCACCCACTCTAGACCCGTAATCGAAATCCTATCCGGGTGCAATGGTCTTCAGTGCAGGTGACGAAGGGCCTTCACGCAGGCAAAAGCGAATCCGCATCCGAACAAAGAGCGTAACGGATGAGGCGGGGAAGAGGGGAAGGAAAAGTGACGCCATTGCGGAAGTGAGAACACGAGATGCACCAAAACGGAGCGGGACGAAAAAAACAGTGTGTGTGTGTGGGAGTCATTGGCATACGGTTAGTCACGAAGCATACAACCGCGAACGGGGAAAACTAGCATGTGGCCCGTCCGTGTATGGGCCTCTTTATCGTGTCAAAACACCTGGGCTAGAAAGCCATTGCGTTGGGTTCCCAATATCTCCTACAATAAATGAACGAAATACACATGTCTCAGAATAAATGTTACAAATTTCTAGGGCGGGTCGAAAATGATAACTTTTTACCTAAAGACGTACAACAGGAATTTTCTTATAAGGGATGAGGCATTTCCCCTGTTTTTAGGAAACTCCTTATGAACAAATGTTCGGCATGTCACGTTCGGATGCAGTCAAGGAGAATTTATGTAGTACCTGTCATTTACCCGTCGAATATCTGTGCATACAGATTTACCTAAAATTCAAGGGCAATTGTCACGTGTGCAAAAGCATATAAATGCATTTTATGCCACTTCCCACAGAATGTTCATTGGCAAAAGTGACCATTTTCGACACCTCTACATAACCTAGAAGTTTGTAACATCTATTCTGCGACTACTGTGGAGTATTTACACTGCGTACCAAAAACTTTTGGAGGCGTGGATTGTCGCGTGAAGCGTAAGGGAAACATCCCGTTCTAATCATTCCATCCTCGTCTGCCCGTCGACGAGTTGGTGAGACGGTGAGTAGGCGCGAAACAAAGACGCTAAAGCAATGGTCAAAAGTTGCCCCTCGATTGATGATGCCTTGTGCCTGAGACAGAGTTTTGCTCGAAGAGCATTAACTGTCACCTATACCAAACGCGTGGCGACGCTGGAACATCGGAAGGGAAGTGGCCCTGCGGCAGCACAAGATAAGGGAAACTGCACGGCTGTCAATAAAAATGTAAGCGAATTCGCAGTGGAAGGTTTTCTTCGACGAGGTTTAGTCGCATTGCATCATTCACCATGGCGACCCGCGGTGCAGTGATCAAGCTGCTTGCATTCCATCGTTGAGTCCGCGATTCTAAGCCCACTCGATCCGTATCAAATTACTATACACATCGGGAGACATGTCGGGAGCAAAGAGCTTATCACGACTGTGGCGGTGCCCCGCTGGGGGATATATCAGGAGGAGGGAAACAGCGCTAGCTGACATGAGGTGGACAGTGGATCTCACGGTCCAGCGAGGGCACACAACCACCTCCCATGATATAACAAGCACTAAACTTACAGGACTTCATTAGTCCCCGCGTCCGGAAAACTCGAAATAATGCATGCGTCCGGAGAACTCGAAATACTCGCTCACATATACTTTGATTTTTTTTATAGTGGCCGATGACATATCGTTGTTACACCTCCTGCCTTATAAAACGAATATTTTTAACTAATTCATGAATGTCTTTCTCAACGGGTGCTCCTGGTGTCAGAAATGCTTTTTACCAGGAAGTAGTTGTCTTTAGTTATCTCAAAATCGGCCGAACCATCAATGGTACTGATAAATGTCATTGGAACCTTGGATCACATTCTCACAACTGCAGACAATACAATTTCTGAGCGTACAAATCGAATAGGCTACTCATTCATCCGGTGGAGAAAATTTGTTGCATCACGTAAATATTATTTGAAGCCAGTACCATGAAAATGGGAGAAATCGGCGAAAAATTGCTCTACAAAAAAGCATTGTTCTACAGTGAAAAGAAAAAAAAATGACATTTGATTAAAATCCGCCCCCTAGCTATGACAATGAAGAGCCCGTGACTCACCTGCGGAGCGTCGTCGGCGGACGCGGTGGCGGTCGCGGACTCGGGCTGCGCCGGCGCGGTGGGCGGGGCGTCAGCGTCGGACATCGCGTGGCCTCAGCTGCCGCTCCGGCTGTTGCTCTGGCGCCTTCCTTCTTCTCTGCCTCTCTGCTCCCGCTCCCGCTGCCGTAGCCGTTGCCGCTGGCGAGCGACGCCGTCTGCACCTGCGGCCCACGGACACGACTCGTGGCGACTGGGTGGCGGCGGCGGCGGTGGACAGCGAAAGCAGGGCGAGGGCGGACGGCGGCGGAGGCAGAGGCGCGGGCGCGGCGCGGGGCGCCGGCGGCTTGGGTGAGGGAAGGCGCGGCGGGGGGGGGGCGAGGCGCCAGTGGCGCCAGCAGCGACCTGGCAGCAATGGTGGTAATTTGTAGGGGTTTTGGTGGTAATGTGGTAGTAATGATGGGTGGACTTTGCTAGTGTTGGTTGTTTTGATGTAGCGGTGGCGTCTATGGCTAGTAGCGATGGTTGTGACATGGCAGCGGCAGACCCAGGTAGTGGTCATTGCTGAAATAGGTGGTATGGCGACGTCGGTGGCTTTGATGTACCACCGGTGACAACTATAGGCATGGTGGCGATGGACTGAACGTTGCTAGTGGTGAAGGTGCTTGAGGCTTGTGGTAACGTCTCTGATTGTGGTCTTGGTGAATGTGGGGACTACAAAGAGACCTGGTGATGGCGGTTGTTTTAATGTAGCCTATGGTTGGGGCGACGGCAGTTCGCACATAGTGTCAAGGAGCTACCGTGGCAGAGGTGACGGCTAATACAGCTACTGTCGCGATAGCAACGCTGGCCAGTGTTGATGTTGCCATAGCCGTGGCAGTGGCAACAGCAACGGTGATGTCGACGGTTTAAGAAAAGTCAGTACAGGCACGAGTTTGGCGATGGCTGTTTGACTGGGCTGTGTTGGTGCTAGTGGAGATGGTGACTCACAAAGCATCACGGAAACGGTAGTGGAGATGCGGTGGTGGCAGGAATTCGGACAGAGAAACCTCTGTTACAGGCGTTGGTCAAAGAAATGGTCTAAGAGGTGGCACGCTCAGTTCCTGACGAAGTTCCCAAGCGCGTTGCGATCGCGATGTTCCGATACACAGAACTCTTTACTGAACCGTGCAGAGAATTTACTTGTCAGTTTTGTTTCTGTACGATGATACGGTTTGCAACTCTTTGTAAAACTGTAACATAATGTCCAGATTTTCGTGTGAAGTTTCTCCTTGGTTGACTTTGAGATTTCAAGATTACCGATTACACCATTAATGATAATGAGTAAATAAGCTGGCAAATCCCAAAGGTTTGAAAATTATAAAATATCCCCAAGTTCAGTAAAAGGGAACTGATTTACTGTTTCAACATTTTAAGTTTACTTGCGGTCTTGTATTCGTTTAGGAACCGCTAGCTTACGATAACTGTGATACCACAATATCATTCGAGTTAGAATTACGGTTTAATACGGTTGTTAAAAAAAACATCATTTGCTCAAAGACACATTTAAATATAGATTGGCATTTTCCTCGCGCACATTATTCTACTCCATTAAACACACTTCATAAAAATTGATATTGTTTTTCCAGATACCACAATACCATTGGAGATAGAATTACGGTTTAAACGAATGTTCAGGGTGATAAGGAAGAGGGGAACAGCTATTTCGACGATCGCCAGCGCCAGCCGCTTCGGTACCGGTGGTAGTCGCTGAGGCGGACACGGTTTCCGGAAATCGTGTTGATGGATACGGAGCAGAGTATCAATTGGAGTCAATGGGGCATTTTAAGCTGGGGCAGTGAAGAAGTAAATGGTGGTTACTGCAGAGGAAGAGAAAGCGACGCAAGTGGCTGATGTCTGGGAGAACATTGTGCATTCTATTTTCACGCCCCATTCGTATTACGGAGTGGTGACGAGGTACGTACGGATCAGGAATATCTTTCTCTCATTTGACTCACTTCGATGAAAATCGAGATATTTGGATTTCCGAAAATTGGGAGGCCTGTTATAGCTAGTGTGGCTTATATATGTCGCGAAGACACGATGGGGGGTGTATGTAACAGGAGAAAAATGAACACCGGGTTGATTATTAAAAGTGGCTTATTATGAGCCCTTGTTGCAAGTACATGGTTTCGTCCTCACGGAGGCTACGCATCCCAGCACTCAGTAGGTCGTCGCCATGAGGAGGGTGGGGGAGGAGTAGCAGGCAACGGCGGCGGCGAAGGCTGATACTAGCCTGGCGGTGGGTCGCTCGCTTCGGCACAAGGTCGATTCCCGTCTTGATCAACCCGAGGTGCACCCGTAGATTGGCACGCCGGCGATCACTACCGCGCTCACGAAGAACGGGTAACCAGTGACAACTTCCGAGGCCGCAACGTGGCCTTTATATACCGCCGGACCAGACCATCCCGGCGTCAGCGTGTTCGTGTTGCCCTATAATATAGTTCGGGACACAGGGCTGGGAGTGGTGAGCAGTCAGCTTGCATATACCGAAACTGCACTACTGCTTTAACGATCTCCGCCATCGGATCGGCTTTGGTTTTGTTTCTTACTATCTTCCTTCCTTATTACATTCTTTGATACTTCAACATCCGTGAAGGCGAAATCGCTGTTGACCGGCCGGAGGAAAGATTGATTGATTGATTTTCTGGTGTTTCCGGGCGCGTCAACTGCTTTGGTCATTTGTCCAGTTAGTGTAGTGCATTTTTTTTCTCGAGAGATGCCGGTGATCTTCCCCCGCTGGATGGCGAGATCCGACGCCGACCTACTGTCCGCTAGTGAGGTTTCCCCCTAACCAGGACTCTCCCACCAGTGGGGCACCGCCCCAACCGGGAGGCTCTATGTTCCGGGAGTCCCCCGGAATTTGTGGTAGTGTAGTACATGTAAGTGTCTGTGTGTGTAAGGGGAGAGGATACGACAAGGAAGAGGAAGGACAGATCGCGCGCGGTCCCTGGCCCGTTTGGTAGGGTACTGCTCCGGCATTCGCCTAGTGTTGATCAGAGAAACCACGGAAAACTACCGATCGGAGCAGCCAGCCGCTAGAATTCTCCTCCAGACAGTGACTGAATTCGACCTAGCTGAAAAGCTAGTGTCGAAAATCCTGCAGCCGTCAGGACTCGAACCTAGGCCCTCCCGGTCAGAGGCGCTGCAGTGACATCAGTTGATGCACTGAGCTTCCGCTCCCGGCCCGTGAGGACAAACCTTACTGCCGGAAGAAAGACGAAAACAAAACCGGCCGGAAGGGGGGGGGGTTCGCCGCGGCCGAGGGGCCCCCCCCCCCCTTCCCCGCCCACGTCCCCGCCCACGACCCCGCCACGCCCCGCGCACGCCATCGCACTAAACGCCATTCATTGCCATGGGACGGTTTAGAATGCTAGAGCAGGCGCTTTGAAATTCAGTAGAACCGCCTATACTGATGGACTTGACTCGGAGTTACAGCGCGAGGATTTTTATAGCCTTTTATGTATGTCATTTAATAAAATGTGTTATTCTTCTGTTGCATTCGCTCTTATCGCGTTCTTATGTACTTCGTATTAGATGTCAGTTCATCGCTCGGTTTCCAAGGATGGGAAGAGAGAACGAATAACGTCCTTGACCCGGGGAAAAATGGCTTGCTCCTCTGATTAGACGTTTATCGCTATTTCCTCGGATACTTTCAGGCGGATACTTCACCCAGGGGATGATGGACCACGTGCGATATTGCGTTTTTTTTTAAATTCTGTTGACCTTACCTATCCCTATGCACGTAAGTAGATGTGCGAGATTGAATGCACGGCGCATAACACACAACAAACTACGGACAACACACTCCATAAGTCAGAAAACTATTCTTGAAACATCAACAGGAAAGCCAGGGGCGGCGCGTTCCTACTAGGGACTAGTTGAAGGGGAAATTGAATTTTTTATCGTTCTACTACGGACGTGTTGTTGTTGCGTTCCTACTAGGGACGTGTTGTGAAGGGGAAATCTGAATTCTATCACGAATTCCACTTTGGGAACCTGAGGACACGGTCACCTCCGGACATTCTTTTTACTTACATCACGTATCTTAGTACAAGAGATCAATTTCCATCGTAGAGCCTAAGGGCGTAAAGTCGATTCCGGTTGACGTGAACTTCTGAGGACTATCATTTTTGGTTCACTATATCAGAGGTTCACTACCTCCCATGATGTCAAAATGAAATAGAACCCATGACATCCTTTAATACCTCTTGCACTGATGGTAGGCCGTCCACTGTCCGAAGGCCCTTTTACTCGCCTCATAATGTACGAGATGATTTTGGCAGCGGGATGGCGCAAAAGTTTAAGGAAGCTGATCGCTTTCCCGCGCGGCGCGGTGGATATCGCCAGGCTGTGGCAGTCGCGTGCTTCCTGTCGCCTACGTAGAACTCAACGCGCTTTGTCCTGTGGAATATTAAGTAACACCAAGATTAATTTTTTTAAATTTGTTTCTTCCCGTTCGACTTTCGTCTTTCGCGGATTGTAATGTGTAGAATGTTACATACAATGAATTTACTTGGCCATCCTCAGGCAAATGCGTGTCTCGGTATAACCCGCATATCATATTTGTATAACTTGATTTAGGGAAGTTTGCATTTATTGTTTAGAAGTGTAGGGGCGTGTTTTGTGGGAAATTGTGGCGAATGATTTTTTTATGAACTAGGGAGGACGAAAGAGGTCTTGGGGGAATCTGGATCTAATGCGTGAAGGATGATGAGCGTTTTGACCGAGATTGAATATTGGAGCGTTGGGACCTGCTGGGAGGAGAGAGTAATATTTTTGAGAGGTTTGTGAGATGAATTCTGAGAGAAAAGTTGTTTGAAGCTCTCGGATTATTTGTGAGTTTGAAATGAACCAGGGGTTTTCAATTGTCTTAGATATTTGTTTTGAACTTTCTGCAAAATGGATAGGATGGTTGGTGCTGTGTTGTGCCATATTGGGCAAGCATATGTCATTGTGGTTCTTATTATCATTTTAAAGATGAGCAACCCAGTTTCTATACCAAGGGTGGAGTTTCTATTGATAAACGGGTACAGTTTTAAAACTTTTGCTCAGTGTTTTATGGGGTATTGATTGAATGTGCGGTTTCCAAGTTAACCGTTTGTTCAGTAAGACACCTAGATATTTGGCTTGCGAAGAATGAGAAAGCCAGGGTAATTTTATTAATTAAAACTGAATTAATTATTTGAAACTAATTTAATTAATTAAAACTGAAGCAAGCATTCGCGCGTTGCCGCCACCAATTGCAGTCCACGCGGGACATGGCTTTTCATTCCGCAATGAAGTACGGTGGTAGTAACATAGTCACCGTAAGGTCCCCATTCCGGGTCCGCTGCCTTCACGTCAGGAGAGTCTTCTTTGATTATGACCTTCGACCGACGATATTTTTTTCAAGGTTCTTAGTGTTGGAATTAGTGTCACTGGCGCGTTATATTCTTTTTCAGCAGAGTATAACTTCCAGGACGTAGTTTTACCTACGTTTACTATAGCCGACGTTCATGTTCACTATAACCGAATCTCCTTGTGTTTATTTGTAATGTAAGTGAAACGGGGACAGTGACTTAAGTACAATAAAACCAAGGATTCGCTATAAGAGGAGTTAACAGTAATGCTACTGATTTAATATTACTTTGATTTCGTACTACTTTCTCAAATTTCTGAAGCAATCTATTACGCTAGTTGACGAAAAATGTTAACCCAAACGAGCGAACTGTGAATGTATACGTCATAAGATCGTAAGTCTGTACGACGTCGTAAGCGACGCTTGTGATACAGACTTCGGAATTAATCAACAAGAGGTCACGTGAATGCCGAGCACATGCATGATGAAGAGTTTTTATTAAGTGGGTACAACACTTTCAAATTGAAAATGAAGCTGACGACGGGAACGCACCAGTGGTCATAAAGTGGCGTGTCGCACGACAGCTGCAGTACAAACTTTTGATGTGTTCCTGCGGCGTTCGTTCAACCGAAATCTTTTACCCCAGGAAGTCGTATGATCTCTTCAGACAGGAAATGTATTGCGTCTTTTCCACAGTATCGATGATAGGGTGATAAGGGCATACGACGTAGGCTTTTCGCTATCATGTGTCCTAATAGCGAAGGGCAGTATTGCTAGCATAATAAAGGGTTTTTCAATTTTCTTCATTTTTTACATTTCGACCTGAGTTTCATGTAAGCCCTGAATCTGTAACATGGGAAAACCAGTTTTGCACCCATTCCGAAAGTAGATTCGCCTTCGACCAGTTTCGAACTCGCAAACATGGCTCAAACAATTCGATGCACATCACATCACCCAAGCGGGGTGATTTCGACCGACACTAAATTCGTCGCTATTGTGAAAAGATTATTTTTCGCACATTGCATTTTAGCGTTCGTTATATATTATTCTTTCATCATATTCATTAGTTTGCTGGTATTGAAGAAAATGAAGATAAATTGCCGGCCTGAATAACAGAGGTCACTAAGACTGAAGGGACGCGGGTTCGAATCCTGCCAAGGGCATTTATGTTTGTGTGTGTCTGTATACAGTATGCGCGATCCTCTACCGTTACCCCTAAGTTCTAAAACCAAAAATAATTACAGTGGTCGCTGTATGACCTAGCAGTTGAAAGGCGACCTCTAAAAAAAGATTTTACTTATAATAGAAACTTATAATAGAAACTTCACCTTCGTTGTGTGTTCATGGTTTTTTATGCTATTCCATAGAGCGTTATAAGCCCCCCACACACACACGAATTAAAGGCGAATTTCTTGAGAGGCATGAAGAAAAGTTGCTGAAAATTTGGCAATTCTTTGTTAATGTTAGAACTCGTAGAATTTATTTGGTCTTCTCGCACAAGGACGTTTCTTACGAAAACATCACTGTTGTAAATAAAAGTTTATAGCAAGAGAAAATTTGAAGCTGCGATATTTTTGACACGATTCGTGCGAATGGGAGTCATGCTTCCTTCTTTATTGTGAAACCCGTTCTTAAGGGTACCTGATGTTGACGAATAATGTTCATTGTTAATTGATTGTATGATGGTATGAAATTAATGATTATGGAGCAATCGTGTAATGTGAGGCCGGGGAGTGGAAGAGAACCGACAAGACCTGCCGTGAATCTGATTCTACAAAGGAAAGTGAATAATTCATGGATCGGCCTGGATTTTATCCCCAGTGCCAGTGGTCAATGTCCAGCGGTCTGACATCACGATCTCTATTAATAGTTACGGTTAATGTTATTCTCTTTCATGGTCTCAAGATTTTTAAGACTCGGGGAAAAGTTTCTTTTTGCCAGCTGTTCTGATTGTTCGTCTCCGCTCTGTGCTCAGACTATTCATTCCACACCCATGCCGCCGCTGTATTCATTGGGCATGGCCCACGTGCGATTATTCCTTTCTAATTCTCGTCCCTATCCATTTTTTAAAACCGGACTCCGCGGACTGAACACTCCAATCTCTGTATTACTCGCCTTCCATTTTCTCTAAAAGACTCCAGTAGTACTGTGAATACTCAAACTACAAAAATGGGAAATTGTATAGCTGGAGAAATTGGTGTAAAAAAGGAAAAACAAGAAGAAAGGAAACGTTCCTTCCGAAAATAATGTCAATTCCAGACGAGTTTTTTAGGTTATTAAAATCAGGTCCTTGACATCGACACGCTTAGAAGAACGAACAGCTCGAAAACACTTGCTTAAAGATCAAACTGGCAAAAACTGGGGCCGAGAAAGCGAGAAAACCAGAAACAAGCGCTCTGGTAGAAGTAAGTGATGCAATTGTGGCGCTGGCGGAACGTTGGCGGCGGAAGCAGCCTGGAACAGAATGCGGAAAGAACGTCGCTGCAGCAGGCCGATGGCGAAGGCCGCGGGTTGACAGTGCGCCGGCGTCTTAAGAAACGACGCGCCGCTACAGGGTTCCGAAACACCGCAGAATGTAAGGAATTTTTGTTAGTTGCATGCTTTTACACAATTCAACGTATATGATGCAAATGAATTCAACGTACATTGAGGGGGATTAATGCATGAGCAGATTAAGCACGTGTTTTGTGGCTTCCAGTAATTTAAACAATTAAATATTAGTTATAAATGTGTCAAATTAATTTTATTTATTTTACTAAATTTCTTAAACATGTTTAAGAGAGACAGTAAATAAATGTTTTTCTTTCTTATTTAAAAAAATTAACAATGCGTATGTAAACTTTTATGGCACAAAAACATTGAAGGATTTTTCTAAAAAAAAAAAAAAAATCCTGTAACTTGCGTAACGATATTCCAAGCCCTTTGTTTGGCGTTGAACGTGGAGTAATCCTCTTTGAACTCAAAGCAGTAATACGTCAAATCGTAAATCATTGCCTTTTATCCCCATCGGTCAAAAGCTCAGCGCCATTAGTATCGGGTTCCCAGACAATCACCCATCCAGGAACCCGCTATATCTCGGGCTGCTTATTTTCCGTTACTTATTGGAGTTTGGTTAAGACGTTCGGCTAGCGGTGCTGCCGTTTGAAATAACGTTTACGCGTGTAAATTGTACGTTTTATTTTAATATTGTATTTCTTAATTGAAAACATTATACTTCATTTTCGCTTTCATTTTGATTATGTGTGTCGAATATTACAAATTATTACGAGTCGCCACAGTTTTTGGCATTCGTTTGGTCCTTTAAGACGTTTATCCGGCCCAAGACATTGATAATCTTAAGTTTCCGTGGCTAGTTTCGAGATACCCATCGCTGTCCGGGGAACGCGCCCTCCGACAAGAACATGCAAAAATTTCGGTCAACATTTATTAAATAATTGATATGATGGTGTCAACTTATAAACAAAATTGCCCCGATGAAGATCAAAAAATTTTGTCCTGCAAAGATGAGCATCCTTTTTCAAGAAGTTATTGTTGCAATAAAAATAACTTGTAATATGTGTGTGCTGATTTTGTGTGTGTCATGAAAGACTTTAACGATAATAAATATGTTGAAATGTGTGTTTTGAAATTATCTACATTTGTGTTTTGACTGCCTATAGCAAAATGGATCAGTAAATGTCAAATCAAAATAACTCCTGCTAATAATTTTATTATAAGACTTTTGTTCCGTGTAGGGTGTATTAAAATTTTATTAGGTCGTACATTTAAAGTTACCACGTCCAAAATGACGTTTTGTATTAATAATTTTTGATAAATTTTTCTTTTTATATTGTTATTTACTTATTTATTTAAAAAATATTTCCTTCGAAGATAGTGTCTCGAGGGACACTAGAACTATTTGAAGTTTGATATATACAGAAGATCATATTAAATACAGAACATACGAGTATTAATACAGTAAAGGTTTTAGCACTAAGGCCTCTTTCTTTTGTCTTTGGTAAGAAGTGATGAACCGGCTCCGTGTCGTGAATGGTCGTAGGTTCAAATCTTTCACGAAGTACGTACACTTGTCATTGGCTTTTGTGTAAGTTGGAACGAGGAGGAGCGCACTTTTTCTGACTTAAACACAAAGAGAGTACGCGAGAGTGTTTCTGTGTGGTGTATAGACCAAGAAACCCTTTTCAGTGAGGGTAGAAAGGGTAAGGGAACAAACGCCCTTAAAAATGATAACAAAACATTCCCAGAAACAATGCTGCCCCAAGGGGCACCGGCCCTTTTGGCAGTTGCCCAAATTGCCAAATGCCGAGTCCGGTCTTGCTAACCATTCATTAGGTGGTCCCATCCTACGTCTACAAAGCAGACCTCTAGCTCTATGAAGTGTGAAAAATTGACGATGGCTTGAACATTAAAGCGTCGTGATCATCATGACGTTGGAATCATTATTTTGGTGTGCAATGTCTTTAATAACCTAAGGATAGGAGACCAGTGAGGTTTAAAAGATGCTAATTGCAGCGAATTTTCGTTACAATTTCTATCGACAGCGAATTTCAAAGATTAAGAGAGAGTACAATATCTATGGTCAGAGCATATCCACTTAAAACACACGCGTGTCAACTGAAAGTACAACGTGATGACGCGCTCTCACTGCACAATACACACGTAAATCCCAAGAATGTAACACATGTGTAACGGATTCAAACATCATTGGTGCAATATTTTACATAGAAAGATTAGGGGTTGCGAGAGTGTCGGATGTAATGTCAGCTAACATTGACTTCAAAACATTTTTTGGCTTCCTTTGGAAAATAACTAACAATTTGACAATCCTAGAATAATTCCGAGGATTTGTTTTAGGTGTCAGTTTGTAAATACATTTTAAATATATTAGAACCCAGTCCTCATATCCATCTCAATATGATCCTTATTATGGTACAGCAATCCTTATTGTAGTTTTTGGACTCCAAAATGTATAATATGGACTACCCAGATATTGTAATGCACAAAAACATCTAGTATAGTTTGTTACTGTACTTACAAACTGCATTCTTCAAAAGTAACTTATTAATTTGACAGATGAATTTTAAAAGGCCAAACCATTCCCGATATTTTCAGCATGAAGGATACTTTCTTGTCAAAGAGCGTTTACCTCCATCTACCGCGAACTTTAAACTTGTCAGAAGTAGAGTTTTGATGACTTAACACTCAACCCAATATACTTAAATTACGATCAACAACCATGCTCTTACTTCTTTGGAGACAGCGTACCCCCAGCGAGGTGCAGTGTGGACTTCGAGCAGCGAATTCAACTTCGACTACGACGACGTCGGCGGTGACGGCGGTGGTGACGACGACGGCGGCGGCGGCGTCCGCGTCCGCTGGTCTGTGGTCAGTGCTGCCGACTGACAAACTTCAAGCGTTCGCAGCCACAGCCATAGTCGAAGCTACCGTCACAGTCACAGGCGAAGCCACAAGCGCGAGGCACTGCAGCACCACCAGCTGCCAACCGCCCACGCCGGCCCAAAGCCGGATATTGCGCGCTTTACAGCCGCCGATTCGCCGCCGCCGCCGCCGCTGCCGCCGCCGCGTCCGCCCGCGCCCACGCCTCCGCCTCCACGCTCCGCCCCGCCCTCCGTCGCTAGCCTCCGTTCGACCGCGGGCAGGCAGAAATCCTCGCTACAGTTTCGCGACGCAGTTCCATTAATTTTTGAAACAAGAATGTTCCACATCTGCACTATATTAATAATAATAATAATAATAATAATTATAATAGTATTATTATTTTTGTTATTATTATTTATGTTGGCTTAAATCTCGGAAATCATCCGGTTTTCTCAGCACGGAGTGAACTATTCGACATAATTCTAATATGGCAGATTTTTTAGATTTAAGGATTATTGCATTGAGGTTTAACTGTAATTTTTATATATACTTTTCAGGTTTCTATTAACCAGACCAGTTGCTGTAATAACAAGTGGTATAACTTCAACAGAATTGAGACGATATATTTCTCTGAATTCTGTGCCCAATGGGGTATATTTGGTGATAATTTTCTGTTCCTGCCTTATCTATGTTGTGATCTGAGAGATGCATGATATCAATGAAGTAGAAATTTTTGGTGAAGTCGTGAACTACAATGTCTGGTCAATTTGCTACAATGGTTTTTGTCCGTATGTATTTGGACATCATAGTACATCGTGTAATGTTTGTTTTCCAATACTGGCTTGGCTTTATAGTACGGGCATATGGTGTCAGGTGATATTAGACCATATTTCTCTGCAAGAGCTTCATGGATGACGTTTACTGTTAGATCTTGCCAGCTTAGGTATTCTGTGTTTGCCAAGTTTGTGCATGACGTTATTATGTGGTCTATTGTTTGTGGTGTTTGATGGCATATCCCACATTCACTTCCGACGTCTCTTTTTTCAATTTAATTTTTGTAGTTGTTGGTAGCAATTACCTAATGTAGGATGGCATGGATAAATGCCTGTCTCCTCAAATGGAGACCCATCCCGAAGCCAACGCAGGCGTCTTTTTCTGCATTCTTTTCAGAGAATGGGGAAATCCAGCGTGAAAAAAATTGGACTTTCATGATTGTATTCAGTCATGAATGGTGGTTACATTCGGATAGTTGTCTTTATCGTCCATATTAAGCGGAATATACCCTTTCGAATATTGGAAATAGCATTGCACATATCTGATAGTTCAGATAAAAATACGTTTTTTATGTGCTCACTCGTTTATAGCACTGGCTTTTAATGTCTAAGAGGTGGTTTCCTCCTTGTTTTCTGGGGATGTACAACCTTTCTACATCACGTTTCGGATGGTGGATTCTGTATTTAGTGAGCATTGTGCGTACCAAGATATTTAGATGTTCCAGACCAGTTTGTGACGAATGTATTACGCCGAAGGAATACGTCAGTAGTGGGATACACCATATTTATTATTATTATTATTATTATTATTATTATTATTATTATTATTATTATTATTACTGTTGTTATGTAATAATAGTAATACTAAACATTGAGTTTTCATTATAAATTGGCTAAGCAACTTGACAAATCCAGACAGCTTTAATTCGCTTTGAAAGAACATAGAAGTGTTTCAGAAGTGAAAACTGTTCTCATTGAATTTTCAGCAACTGGTGTCAGTGCCGGAGCTAGACAATTTTGGGCCCCGGGCAATGCTGAAACATCCCCCCCCCCAATAAATTAAAAATGTTAAAATTGTATCAAGAAACTATGAGTTATTTTATCTGAACAAATAACAAAATCTACGCTTAAGCTACAATGTTATGCGAAATATATTTTAAATAATAGTTTTGAGTAAAAGTACTTAGTGATGAAATAATATTATTTCCACGGTGAGTTTAAAAGGCTAAAAAAGTGTTAAGTTAGTGTATACAGTTACGTGTGAAATACATGAAATAATACATATGAATTTCAGTAGAATCTATTTGAATGTTAGCGTCATTTGATTCATTTCATAAAGTCCTACCTTATAAGTAATGCCATTAAAATATAAGGTAAATTTTTTTTGAAATATCATACTACTGTACCGCATCTTATAAAATTCAATCACTATTTTCTTGAGTTCTGATTTCTTTGTCAATTTCTTCAACATTTTCCCCATCAGTTCCATGATCGAGCCCTTGACTTGCAGGGCTCCGGGCGGTCGCCCGGTCTCCCCATGCCTAGCGCCGGCGCTGACTGGTGTCATACCTCAAACTCTCAGCAGATAGCAGAAACATGGTGAAAGTTCCAAAAACTTTCTTCGTCTGCTATTTCTTTTTAGAACAAATGCAACAGGCAGGTGAAGAGCAACTCTTAGCAGAACTTAAACATTATTTAATGAACAAAACTTATCGCCGAATAGGCAGTGCAACGGACTGAATCGAATAATGTTCCTTTTCCATTCACACAGGAATCAGAAATACATTTCTCTCTAATACAGTGGCTATAAACTTCAGGCAGTCGACCGAAGAGTGATTTGGCAGTTGCGTAGACTGGAATTGCTGCTATTTTGCAAGGCTCGTTCTGCAAGGAAGCGCTCGCATGTCACGTAAGTGTCGTGCTTGTTTTTATCACGGGAGGTAGTTGTGTTCTTCCAACGGTGGAAGTTGTGATCTGGCGCAAACCAACACGTCGGCTTGCGACGTTTTCCCCAGTAATCTCGCACCAGCAGATGAGTCCCTAACATACATGGCAATGTAGTGCTTGTAAATGAAGTGAGAGTGTAAGTGCAGAGGATAGGACAAAGAAGAGGAAGGAAAACTCACGCGCGGTCATGGCCCGTTAATGTTAATGCTAATGGTAATGCTCCGGCATTTGCCTGGTATTGATCGGAGAAAGCACAGAAAACTACAGATTACATTAACCGGCCGTTGGAATTCTCCTTCAGACAGAACGCGAATTCGACCTAGTTAGTTTCGAAAGTCCTGCCACCGTTGGGACCCGAAATCTAAAACCTCCTAGTAAGACACACTGCAATGAGATCAGTTGATGCTCTCAGCCACCTCAGCAAGTGAAGGAAATAGGAGCAACAATTGGGCTATCGTTAAATATTCGCGTCTGTGGAAGGTATTTAAATTGAAACGATTGAAGGCGTTGTCATTGTCAACAATAGTATTGTTGACAATGACAACGCCTTCAATCATTTCCATTATGTAAATGTCAACTACAACTAAACCAATACAGCGCATTTAATGTCTGAAAACATAGTATCATCATGAGAGCGAACCATGGTTTTCGAATTATTTGTTATGTCTACGTCGTAATATTATAATACTACATGAACCTGCAAAAGTATTTCCAACTAGTAACTTTTTCCATACTGGGATTTGAACTCAGGTTTTGAGGTTTTGCATGCCATTCACGATAAGCTTTACAGCCTCGATGATAAAACAATCTTCTCTGAGCTTCATAACGAGATGAAAATTTGAATTTGCATTTTTTTTAAAGGCAGGAATTATACATGTCAGGATTTCACGGACTAGTTTTCAAGAACAGATTGCATTAAAACAAACGACTTTTATTTCAATATTGTAGTTGTCCGATCAATATTGTAGTTCAAGGAAGACGCAGAAAAAATAAAAATTTTCAAAGTTCGAAAAGAACAATTCAACGAAAATGTGACGTGCGTCATTTTTATAACTACACTTTGCTCAATTCGAGAAAAAATCAAAGTTGTGCAACCATTTAAAAATATTTTGTATGAAATTGTCTATATTTCACGCAAAATTACACGAAAACTATTCGTATTTTTTGATAATTCAACCAGACCGTATTGAATTATCCAACTTTAAAGAACACATTTCATTCAGGGAAAATCTATATACTCAATATCGTAGTTGTATGAATAAGCCAAAAAAATCTTGACCATTTGCAATTTTCGAAAATATAGAGTTTTCAACGAAAATGTTACTTCAATTTGAGGCTTACTTTGACATGTCTGTTTTAAATTCCCAATGCCTCGTTTCGGCCACAGTTCTCGGGGAATATAAAAAAAAAGGAAAAATCGACTCTATGGTTCAGGTACTAACGACCACGAAGGGAATGCATGATGTATTATATTTCAACGTTTCCACCAGTTTCTTCCAATTGAGTAAAAGAGAAAAGATTTATAGCTTGCTAAGTGAGTGCTAGAGTTTATGGACAAAGATAAAAATTTCTGTACTTCAGCTTTCTCAATCAGAATGATACTTTAAAAATGCTTGGTTAACAAAGATAACGGTTTGAATTACCCGGGAATATTACCAAAATAATTTTACCTTCATTATCTCAGAGGAGTTACCTCATTTCTAAAGTTCTCAGGGAGCAAATAAAGGAAGTCTAATTGTTTTAAACGTATTATTTCTGTTAATTTTAATTTCATGCATTATTCCTATTCCTAAAACACACGAATTCTTCTGTATTCGTGAAATAAGTGTAAATTGGGTACAGAGGGGAGTTCTATTATGTATCATCAACATCTTAAAGATTAATTAGCTCCTAATGAAATTTCCAAACTTTCCCTAGTAGTGTGTCTCAAATATTTGCATTCTTGCTTTCAGAACAGACATATTAATTTACAATCATTGTCTGTTGTCAGCAACATTGCTATGTCATTATTTCTTGCTATTACTGTGTAAAAGAAGCTTTGTAAATAAGTAAGCGAGCGGTAATTCCGCAATTCTGATTGTAGACACTAAAAAACGAATAATTCATCTTTCTTCTACAACCACAATGTCTCCTTGGCAATATAAATGCAGTAAGACAGCCGAAAGAAGCTCATCGTTTTTACGATGCATGTTTTTTTTCTCGTTTTGCCTTCTGCCACTTAACACGTCGTGACCGGACGCTTAGAACAATAGGCTCTCGCCGAGAGAAGTTTCAAGCTGAGTCGATTTTTAACATTAATTTACACTAGCATTATCACGACGCACAAATGCCTGCGGTAGCAGTGAATTTTCCACGATGGCACATGACTTTTTTAAAATTATGCTTTATTTAATCGGTAGCATAAACGACCAGATCATTTGCAACCACAATCAAAATACAGTATTTACTATGTACAACAGAACATATAGAAAAATTTAAAATTAAAGCACAATTATACAAAACAAAAAATGGAATTTAAACATTATCAAAATTGCGACAATATTCGTGTTTAACAGATTTTTCTTTCCTTACATCTTATTGATAAGGTTAATTTCTTTTAAAACTTTGAAGACATTTTCAATGTGGTGTTTGTTGTTAAGGATTTCCGAGAGAGTGAGAGGATTGCATATTTTTGCGGATATCTTGTAAATGGAACAGAACAATATGTGTGGTATAGAGAGTTTTTTTGGGTTGGAATAAAAGGGGAGCATAGTTTGATATTTCCTCTTGTGAAGGTAAAGCAGGTGGTCATCGAAGATACTTTTCCTGACCTGATGTAATTGGTTTGGTAATTTGGTACATTCAGTATTCCAAAGATCCTTGTTTCTTTGATGTCGTTGTGGGAAACTGGATGCTCTTCAATAGGTGAATTAATAGTCTTTTCCTGCTTCTCCAGCTAATATATTACCGGTAATACCTCTGTGTGATGGGATCCAAATGAGAATTTTTTTGTTGATTTGTAATAAGTCGTAATATAAGTTAGCTATTAAATTTACTATAGGTTCCTGGTTTTCAGTGTTACGTAGGCTTACTTTTGGAATCTGTAAAAATAACATATTTGTCTTCGGTTTGTTCTTTAATATATTTAAAGGCGAGAAGAATAGAATACCCTTCACAGTAAAAAAACTAGAGCAATAATCACTTAGCCTTGACTGTAGTATTGTCTTTTTTATGTGTACTGCACAGCCAGCTCCAATCTCTTTACGGGAGGCGTTGCTGAAGATGTGTGTATATCCAATGTTGATTTCGTTTATTTATTTATTTATTTATTTATTTATTTATTTATTTATTTATTTATTTATTTATTTATTTATTTATTTATTTATTTATTTATTTATTTATTTATTTATTTATTTATTTATTTATTTATTTATTTATTTATTTATTTATTTATTTATTTATTTATTTATTTATTTATTTATTTATTTATTTATTTATTTATTTATTTATTTATTTTACGTAAAAAAAGTTAAAAACTGCGTATGAAGTGCTATGGGGAAAAGTGAATTGTGTGCACATTTTCAAAATTTTGTGATCCCTACACTAAGTTATATACTACTTAAATGTTGAATTTTGAAAGGGAGAAAAAAATTGACTAGAAAAGTTCCAAATATTTATTTATAGACAGTCAAATTTTAAAATTTTTATTTATTATTTCATATTAAAAACATAAATCGTTTACAAGAATTTTCGGCAACGTTTCGGAGGTGAGGTGTACCTCCATCATCAGGCCGTGGCCTCCATCATGATGGAGGTACACCTCACCTCCGAAACGTTGCCGAAAATTCTTGTAAACGATTTATGTTTTTAATATGAAATAATAAATAAAAATTTTAAAATTTGACTGTCTATAAATAAATAGTTGGAACTTTTCTAGTCAATCCTTACTAACAGACAGCCTATTATCTTCTATAACAGGGAGAAAAAAACTCCCATGTAATAAAATCTATTTTCAAGGATAAATAAGCAATAAATTTTGGCTCTTATCATGTGCTTCGGAATAATACTTCCTGCAGCGACAACATAGAAACGGTAATTTGAATAATTGTATTTCTCACTGAATTCTAGAAGACGTGCACAGAAAATGAAGTTACATTTGAAGTTGAAGTAAGCTCGGAAAATTACCATGTTAGTATCTCTTTTGGGAAGATCATTGAGGCTGATGTTGATATTTATTAGGGAAGGAATCCGTGGAGGTCTTTTTTTAATTACGAAAGTTCGAACAGTAGGAAATGTGACGTTGATTTCTTCAAGATATTGTGTCAGGAGATAATAAACTGGTTTAGGACAATATTTGTTTCTGTGTGTACTTTTATAGAGAAAACATTCTTATAAACAGGATTATTAGGAGTGGATGATATTTTGCTGGAAAACGAAAAACACAGTTTTCTTCTTCTGATATGAAGAGGTTCTTCATTGGATTCCACGAGAATGCTCGAAGTTGTACTCGTTCGATATACGCTAATTGCTAATCTTAACCGAACTGTATCTTAACTGGACTGTATTGAGGCTATTTAATATTGTTGGCTTAGCTGACTGGTAAATAATTCCTCCATAGTCTATTAGAACAAATAAGAGCTTTGTATGTTGAAAGTATAACATTTCTATTGGCTCCTCACGATACTGATGAAATGGCTTTTATTATATTCATTCTTCGAAGGCATTCAGCTTTTAAATTCTAAATATGTGGTATCCATGTTAGTTTACTATCAAATAATATTCCAAGGATAGAACATTAGACTAGAAAATTTAAGTTGTTGTGATCCTATTGTAAGTTTTAACTGATCAGGTAAGTTACCCCTTTCATTAAAGACTATACATTCAGATTTGGTTTTAGTGATCTTGAAACCTGTCGTATTGGACCCAACTTGAAGTTCATTTAGAGTGGTTGGGAGCAATTCTTGAGATGTTGTAATACTTTTTCCACTTAATGTTATAATGATATCGTCTGCAAACAAGTATACTTTCTCTGGTCGATGGACATAGTTCGTGATATAATTTATGGCAATTAAGAATAGTAGTAAACTAAGCACAGATCCTTGAGGCACTTCGCTATTAATTGTATATTTCTTCGATAAAATATCCTTGAATTTAACTTGTAAAGATATATTCTTCATGAACTGGATTATGAATGCTGGATTATTTGGCCATCTACCCTCATTTCGTAGAGAATTTTGATGATTCGATCTCTCCATAGCAGGTCGTAAGCCTTTTCCATGTTTATACTAAGTCACAAGATGTTGGTCTGTTATAAAGGCATCACAAATGGATGTTTACTGGATCAGTTGTAGAACGATTTCGTCTGAAACCACTTTGGATAGGTGAAATTTTATTATAATATTCTAGGCACCCGTTAAGGATGACTCATGATTTGTTTTTGTTTCAGACTAAGAAAACCATAATTCTAATTCAATCAGTTTAACGCAGGCGTTTTCGGGTAGGCAGTAACATTTTTTGCTATGTTGTGCTAATGTTTTATATTCTTTATTGTGATCACAATAGCTTTCCTGAGACAAGTCAAGTTTTTTAAGACTTTTCGTCCCCCTGCCGCACAGTAATTTATTTTGCATCGCTAGGCGGACAAAAAATAGTTATCGTAATCTCGAGGGCACAGAAAAGCGAAATTTGGCTCAAACACTCAGGACATCAATCAAAATGAACTGAAGCATATATAATAACCATTCTGACAGTTGCACTGTAAGAATAATTTGCGACAAATGTTTCAGTTTTGATTATTTTTGTAGCAACTGTAAGCAGTAGTAACTTTTTGAGGAAACACAATCAGATGAAAATAAAAAATAGATCTTTTAACAATAGTGTAAACTTTCACCATACGAGTCATTGGCACTCCTGCAAAAAAGTGAATGCAGAATCCAATATTACGCCTTCGAAATTAATTTGTAGTTCTCCTTCCGATAAATGTTTGTAGATGCTCTGACCTCCACTTCCATCACAACCCCATTTCCAAATCATCTGCAATTTTTCCTCCGTTTTGTCATCACAAAGTTTCAAAACATTCGTAATTATTTTGGACAAACGTGTTAAAGTGAGGTATAGAATGTCCTGAAGTTTAATTTGAGCCGAAGTATCAGTCATACCATCACCCTCGGGTGATGGTCGGTTATCCTATTATTGACTTTTTGTTTCCTGGATTTTGTATCAAGGATAGAGTACATTTTTTTCTGAGCACACCCTCCCTTAAAGATATGTTTGTGTTATGAGACATTTTCACGTCCGATACCAAACCTATTGCTTCCTCGGGAGAATAGCATTCCTGCTGTGCTACATTGGAATCTTCAACGCGTTTCCTTCTATCTAGTGTTCTAGGACTACTAGTTGAGGCCTGTTTTTTGCCCTCGGTAAATGTCTTTGGCTACTTAACCGGAAACTACGCTGAACGTCATTTGACAGCACAGAGGAAGTGCTTTCTCATAACGTGACACAGATCATTTACCTCTTTTCTCTTTCCCTGCTTTCGTGATAGAGCTTCTTAGGCCTTACTCGTTTCGTACCGGAGGTTTCGAACGTTCCGATACCCAGAACGCTTCACTGAACTATGCAGAGAATTTACTTGTCAGCTTTGTTTCTGTACGATGATACTGTTTCCAACTCTTTGTGAAACTGTAACAGAATGTCCAAGATTCTCCTTGGTTGATTTTGAGACTTCAAGTCTTGGGACTTGATATGATATAATTAAATAAATTATTTTGGTTTTCTGTCGATAAATACTGACTGTCAACTCCTCTACTTGTTAACTTGATTATCTCCCTGAGATCACGCCACGCGAGTGCGCACTTCCTAAAAAGGAAGATCATATCTCAAAAACGTGCGGATAGTTGCATGAGATATTGCAGCAGCGTAGAGAGGAAATACGTAGAAATGAGTCAGTACAGTTTTGAAGTTTTGTATCATGAAAAAAGAAGTGAAGTATACTGATAAAATAAAAGCTTCTTTCAGTGTAATTTTGACCTGTAGCGGCGGTTCAGTGCATCAATTGATGTTACTGCAGTGCCTCTGACCGGGAAGTCCTAGGTTCGAATCCCGACGGCGGAAGGGTTTTCGACACTAGCTTTTCAGCTAGGTGGAATTCAGTCGCTGTCTGGAGGAAAATTCCAGCGGCTGGCTGCTCTGATGGGTACTTTTCCGTGCTTTCTCCCATCAACACCTGACAAATGCCGGAGCAATACCCTAACAAACGTGCCACAGACCGCGCTTGATCTTTCCTTCCACTTCCTTGTCCTATTATCACCCCTTACGCACACTTCCACTAACATGCACTACACTATCACACACACCGTGAGACCGGTTGGCTACTTAGAACTTGTCCTGGCTGGGACAGTGCCCCGCTGGTGGGAGATACATGGTTAGGGAAAACCCCGCTAGTCAACGGTAGGTTGGTGCCGGATCTCGCCATCCAGTGGGGGAAGATCACCGCCACCTCCGGATGAAAAAACATGCACTACGAGACTAATGACCATAATAGTTGACGCCCTCGGAATCACTAATAATCAATTTATCAATCAATCAACCGGTATAATTTTGAGAAATACCTTCACTAATTCGTGTTATCAGAGAGTGACATAATAGGTCTGTGTGTTCCATATCGACACAGCAGAATTTCAGCTTGCAGAGAACAGTAAACGCTTATTCACAAGGTTGCTGAGTCGCGTATGGCGATAGCACAGGCTTTGGCGCACCGAGGGCTGGCTTCTGGACGTTGCCACATCGTGGTACCAATGTATTTTTAAACACTTTTTTATGCTCTTATATATGTACCTAAAAGTAATATCAACTTAAGCATTTTTCAAAAAAGTTGATTTTCGCATTTTTGTCCAGTTAGCGAAATTGATTAGTGTGTGCCACGCCCTGAACTTTCTTTTATATTTCTACAGTTGACCGAACATATGCGGGAAATCGTACCTATATAAAGGAATGAGTACATTCAAAGTATGGAAGTTGAGTCGTTACAACAGCAACATTTTCATTATACAACATTTTCATTATTTATTGCTGAATGCGTGTACATCCCCGCAGTCCTAGTATCTCCGCTTCAATTGTCTGCATGACAGATTCCACTCCCATATTTACCACTATGAATCGCTTGAACAATCTTTGAAGGCACTTTTTGGATCGGATATACTATTTTCAGCAAACAAACATGACAACTCGTCGTTCCTGTATAACAAACAAGTGGAACTAAAACAGCACAAACTTTCTCGCAATATTTGTATTGGTTATGCAGTGTATGTTTCTAACAAGCAAATTCCTTTTCTACCCGGAGATTCTAACTCACATTCTTAGGTTTAAGAAGCTATTCACGTTTTCTTGAACCGCCAACCTCGGAGGTAAAACAAAATTAAGTTCATTATGCTACGCGTTCAGAATTCTTGCAAATTCAGTCAGCCTTCATACTGCTCGTTGTGTATACTTCGCGAATGTTCATTCCCGCCTGAGATATGGCATAATATTCTGGGGAAATACATCTTATAGCTCCCAGACTTTAGATTACAAAACGAATTGTACGAATAATAACCAAATCCCACCCACGTGATTCATGTAAGCCTCTCTTCATTAATCTAGGAATTCTACCATTACCGTGTCTTTTTATTTACGAAACAGTGGTTTTTGTAAAAAATGACTTGCTCAAGGGCGGGAATATATTTTCAGAAAATGCTGAAGTCTATTACTATAACACTCGACGTAGAAATCATATTCACCAGGTGACAGTATCAACAGCTCATTACAAAAAATTCACATACAATACATGTACATTATTTTACAACACTTTGCCAGATGACATTAAACGATTAAATTCAATAGAAAAGTTTAAATCCCAAGTGAAATCGTTTCTGCTGCATAACTGTTTCTATACAATTAGAGACTATACTGAGCATCACAAGAAAAGTAACATTAATTTTAACAATGATACATAATGCATTATTTACCATTTGGACTGTATAAATAATAATAATAATAATAATAATAATAATAATAATAATAATAAAATTGTCTTTATTAGTGGCGAGACTCAGGCCATTAGGCCTGCTCTTCCGCCTAACCACATGAAATATTTACATTATTTCTTATACTATGAAGAAGATGGAGGAGGGCATATTTTACATTTATATCTGGGAGGCAAAACTAGGGACCATCCCGGCATACGCCTTAAGCGATTGAGTAAACCCAGAAAACCTCAATCTGGATGGCGGCTGAAGGCCGAGGGAATTGACAATAATTGAAATATAAGATGTATAAATGAGTATATACAACCTGTAACAACTATTGTACAGCTATATAACAGCTATAACAGTATATAACAGCTTCCGGGTCAATGACCCCCATCTCGATCAGGTTTTTCGTCCAGTTTCCCTGATCCATTGAGCAAATGCTGAGATGGCCCCTTGTTTTGCTTCTGGACATAAATGTAACTTCATTTTCTGTGCACGTCTTCTAGAATTCAGTGGGAAATACAATTATTGAAATTATCGTTTCCATGTTGTCGCGACAGGAAGTAATAGCCAAAATTTATTGCTTATTTATCTTTGAAAATAGATTTTATTACATGGGAGTTTTTTGTTTTTTTTCTCCCTTTCAAAATTCAAAATGTATTGCTTATTTATGAAAATAGATTTTATTACATGGGAGTTTTTTGTTTTTTTTCTCCCTTTCAAAATTCAAAATGTATTGCTTATTTATTGAAAATAGATTTTATTACATGGGAGTTTTTGTTTTTTTTTCTCCCTTTCAAAAATTCAAAATTTAAATAGTATATGACTTAGTGTAGGGATCACAGAACTTTGAAAATGTGCACACAATTCACTTTTCTCCATAGCACGTCATACGCAGTTTTTAACTGCTTTTTTGACGTAAAATAAATAAATAAAAAATAAATAAATCATTTCTCAACCTGTAGCTGTGGACGCGTTGGGCATTTTGAGAATGAGGCTGAGAAATTACTACCATTTTCCCCACTTTCACGCCATACAATACATCAATATTAATAGGCCTACTTAGGGTCTACGTTTAGTTTTATAGTACTTTCTTGTAAATGAATTTCCCGCGTAGTTCGAGGCTTTCCTTTTATTGGTTGTAATTAGTTAAGCTCAATTTCTGGCGCCATTTTCACCAAGACTTGCGCGTGAGGGAAAAAGACTGCTCTCTCCCCCTCTCGTCGCTCCTCGCACTTTGATCTGCCTTATAAGCCAACCTGAGTCAGGGCAGGGAAAGAAGATGCACAGACAGAGCGTGCAGGTCTGTCGTTTCACATTTCATCTCATAAATACATTTCAAAGGGTATTTGCACTATGATCAGCGTAAAACGAAGACAAACAGGTGAGAAGCGAAAGTCATTAACTTTTATGCTACGTATACTTATCTCTGCATTATGATAAAAGCTGCGGAGCGTGAGATTTCACAACAGATAATTCTTCCCGAAAATATATCGTAAAGGATTGTTTCGCAGCTCTGCAAAATGACAGCGCATTCACAGAAATGCGAAATTCGGAAACATTTTCGAAGAGCGTATACGACAAACGGACCATTACAATGAAAACTACAGGTATTTATGTATTCCGTAACATTATTTTTAATATTTAAAGTAATAGAAATTGCTTGTATTGCTCAATATCTGTGTTAAAGACATTCAAATATTAAGTAATGAATGGTAGTATATATGCACGACAAACAACCCTGTGTGGAACGCCAAACCAACCGCCCTAGCGAGCGAAATTTGCAGTAGTTGGAAACAATGGAGTCCACTGCCTATCGACTTGGCGTTAAGAATTATAAAATGACAGACTGTGAATTGGAAATTTTCTCCAGATGGACGTTAAAAACATTTACAAAACGAACAATCAAAGCTGGAGTGTGAGTCAGAAAGTCGAATGTGTACTGAAACGCAAATAGCAGGGAGGGACGTTTTATTGCAGGGATAGCAAGAAATGTAAATATGACGATAAAAGCGAATCTTTGGATCTGACGGAATCGTCTGGATGGCGTAGCGAACAGAGATTCAGCGGGTAAAAGAAGATTTGAAGTGAAAAAGAAGCACAAAGGGGTGGAAGAAGGTGACCGTAGAATTGGCAAATGGTAGCGAGATGAAAGGTAGTGGTAATGTGGTAGTGGGCGTCGGAACCGTGAGGGCGACGAGGGAAACGGGGCCGCGGGGACAGTAGAGGTGAACGGGACAAAGGGATTGGAGAGCCTCCATTGTAGAGGTCAGAAGGGGGCTGCGAAATGAGCAGGGACGGCAGGACCGGAGAGTTTCGGGATGGTAGCCATGAGAGTGGTGGTGAATGGAACTGGGAAAACGAAAGCGGGGAAGACAGGGCGACCACAAAGAAGGCGGCAAACACGAATGGCGGAGTGGAGCGTAGATGACGGAGGAGATAGATGGTGAGCGTGGGGATGACGGGAACGGGTATGACGGGAACGGGTATGACGGGAACGGGGATGACGGGAACGGGGATGACGGAAACGGGGATGACGGGAAACGGGGATGACGGAACGGGGATGACGGGAACGGGGATGACGGGAACGGGGATGACGGGAAACGGGGATGACGGGAAACGGGGATGACGGGAACGGGGATGACGGGGCGTGGGCAACGGCCAGTGGTGTCGGAGCAGAGGATAACGACACCGGGGCTATAGGATTGGGAATAGGGGCGGGAATGACGGAGGACGCGGGGGTGTCGCTGCGGGCAGGGATTGCGGCGCGGCTAATTGCATCGTCCTCCGGCCGCTCGTTAATATTCCGCAAATGACTCACGCGCCACGCGCTCGTTAGCCCCGCGTCCCAACAGCCCCCGCCTCTGCCCGCGCTCCCCGCCGCCCACCGCCGCCCACGGCCTCCCACGGCCTCCCACGGCCTCCCACGGCCTCCCACGGTCCCCCACGGACCCCCACGCCAGCGTGCGGTTCTGCACTGCGAACACGCGTCTTAGCCACGGCCACCAAGGGGGCCCGCACGCTAAATTTGGGTTTATAGGGCAATGGTTAGGCGATCAGTTGTTCGACCTCCCCTTTCCCGGAACTTCCCGTACTCCGTAGGAACCTCCGATTTTCCCCTTCGTTACACTGAACCCATTCGGATTCACCCTTGTCATCGCTTCGGTATGCGATCTTACTGTAGCTCTTCTCCGCACTCTTTCATTCACTATAGATCTAGCTCTCACTCTCGTCGCAGTAATGAAGAATTTTAATTCTAGAAATATTAAAGTGTTGTAGTCGGTATCACGGACCACCCAAATCTTTGCTAACGTTCTTGCAAAAATTCAAACGGAGAAACGTATTCCCACGTAATTGTTAAATTTTCAACTAAGACTGATGATGAATAAAATGCCAAAGAGGTTGAAAAGGATTATTATTTCTTATTCCTTGCATGTCACATAGGGGTGTAACAAACGTTGAGGGTAGGCAAAACGGAGGTTGCGTAACCGTGGCAATTCCAGTGTGCACCCGAGAGCCATGCCTCTCCTAGATTCATTTTTTTAGTTACTAATTAAAATGATGCCAAGATATTGACCGCATCACATTTTAACGAGTATTCCCAGTATGTTCACAGAAGCAGCTTATACCAATGTATTTAGGAACGTTATTACCCGATCTTCTTTAAACATTATTTATGTATTTACCCTATTGTCTTTTTATTAGTTTAACTTAAAAACCTTGGTATACAAGCGTTTCAAATTAAAAATAGTAAGAAAAATAAGTATGTTTTACTGTGAGGAGGGCCGAAACGTTGGTCGCATTTATATTATGTACGAAATTTAAGATGATTTGATTCAGTAGTTTGGCCATACATTCTTCAATTAGCCAAGGCCACACCACTATATCAATTAGCATACACCACTGTACCACATATTACTGCAGGTATCACAAAATAAATTTTACACGTTTCTAGGGTATGTAGAAGCGTCGAAAATGATTCAATTTAATGATGCTCCATGTTCCGTGGCGAGGCGCAGGCAATGAGGCCTGCTCTCACGCCTGATCACGCAAATTCCGCTGCGCACCGTCTGGCAGAGAAGGTATCACTCGCACGATGAAACAGAAAATTTGAATTTTACTCAGGGACATCATTTAGGCTTGAGGATATTTTACATGCAGTAAATATACACGGGACAGCCGGCTTTATTTCCCCTCCGAAGGAAGGCGTACGAAGGTTTATGCGCCCTCAAAAATCCACGGCTTTGATCGGAATTGAACCCGCGAATTAAGGTATAACAGTCCAATACGCTCACCGTTACATCATTGAAGCCACATGTCAAAAATAATCCCTTTTTGACAACGAACATGTAGTGTGAAAATTCATGTAATGGAGTTTCACTTATGACATTTGCCCCTGTTGTTAGGGACCTCTGTAAGCGCTATGGTTTGGCAAGAACATGAAATCTCCTTGGAAACGTCAAAAGGTGACCTGCCAAACCCCAGGGCATTATGGGTTGTCTTATAAACAGGGTTTTAAGTTCTTATAAACAGGGTAAACATTTTCAACACGGACTGGGAATGACCAGCTTTAGAAAATAATTAGAGGAAGGTATTTAACATGAATAGAAGAAATATGTGTTTTAATGGAATAGTTATGGCGATACGCACTTAATATTTACCTAACCTTAAGTCTCAATTTATAAGTAGAATGAAAATCAAATATATAAAAGCTGATTATAAAATTTTAGAAATACAATTTTTCTACCCCGAAACAGCCTTTAAAATAATATACTCATATATTAAACATAAATTAAATGTTAATATTTTTAAATACATTCACAAATTATATTTTGACGCCGATTTATAGTGGTCTACATTTTTTTAATCCTTCTCGTCTTAAACGGGGGGAGTTGGTGGCTCCGTGACACCTCTCTGGAAACGTCTTGCGGCTGAGGGGATGCAATGAGTACGTACCACGTGCAAATTGTCGGAGGTACTTGCGGCAGCAAGTTCGAGCGCCAACGGCTGCAGCTTTTCGCCAACACGTAAATAGCTTGGTCGAACGAAGCTGACTCCTTGGAGTTCGCACTCATTTGGCGGCATGCGAAGACAATGGAACACAGCGCTCAGCCAGCTTAGCATAAACGCGCCAATGAGTAGGCGGTGCAAATGACCGCTGACGCTAACGCGCTGACCGCGCGCGCGTTCCCACCTCCCATTGCCACACCCCTTCCCCTCCCAACATTCCCCTTCCCCTCACCAACGCCTCGAGTCTTAAGGCCGCATTCACCATGCTCTGGTAGCTTTAGTCTCCCCCGAAAAGTCACAAAGCTGTTTTTCTAGTTTTTATGGCGTGACATGACGGTGGACAAGAAAAATGACACATCCCTATCATCGTCATTCATTAGTTAAGTGAAGAAATATGGTTAGGAAATGAATCTATTTTTGCAAGTAAAAAAATTAAAGATTTACTATCTTTTTTAAAACTTATTTAAGTCAGCTTTTCAACTTCTAATATCGTGTAGCTAACACTAACATTTGGGGTAACGGTAACGGTAACGGTATACATACACACAGAAACGTCCATGCCCCGAGCGGGATTCGAAACCATGACCTTTCAGGCACGAGGCAGCTACGGCTCTTCACCCTTAGCAACTTTATTATTTTTATAATATGCTGTATAGAATGAACACTTCGTCTTTGTCGTCGGTCTGGTGTCGCATAACCTTGAGACCGAGACAATGCGCGATAACTTCAGGCTTTGTCTTCGAATTCTGCGCATATTCATCATGTTCTCGCGGAGACCTTATCGCAGCGCCGTGTGTCTCACCCTCAACAAGCATTGTATCACATCACCCCAGAAATGAAAAAGAAAAATTGATCTGGACCTACGGCAGCCCTGTCCAACTAGTTGGATTCAGGACATCATGGCCTGAAAAACAACAAGAGCATCGCCTGTTGCTTCAATTACTCTTTCCCCTATGTAGGCGGTTACTGTGCCTCGAAAATTCGCAATGGCATCACTTCTGTTCAGGTTCCAAGAGGGTTCACTACGTTTGCCCGAGAATAAACTCGAAGACAAAATACTGCCAACCCTACAGAAAATACCAACACAAAATGAGCAAGTCGTTGTTGATTGGAAACATTAATCCTCTCGCCTACATAATTCGGTAATAGGTAGACAAGACAAGTTTAGAATTTTTTTGCCTCAAAGATGAATTGGCTAAATTTTTCCCATCCCGAAGAAAACCACACAAGTTAAAAAAAAACGAAGTTGAAACCAAAGTAAAAGAACACTTAATTTTAAAAGAAATCATTTAAACATTTCTTTCAAATAAAATAGAAAAACTTGTGATTAAATTTGAATTCTCAATGGATATTTCGAACCATAGAATCATAACAAACGTATACAAACAAGTGCAAAAACAACGTAAGTTCGAAATAATATACCCGAGAACAAACTACTACAAACATCATTCGTTATCATTGACTACTTCAATTTCATCATAACTAACCCACACAATAAACACTAGTAGCACATGAACTTACAGTAAAATTCCACCTTGTTTTGCAACTTTGCTACATATTTGTTATTTTATTTTCAATCACAATTATGAACGAAAATTTGTTCCCGGTAATGATGATACCAGTTCGAAATTTTGAAATGGAGGGGGGGTTATCTTCAGACGTACGTATGTAACTTGGAATCACTAAGTGAATATTTATTTGACTGTTCGAATTATAAATATCGTGGTTGTATATGAACTAACTTTCCAGAATAATATAATAATTCCTTAACCCCGGCATGGCCAAGCATGATATTGAAACGCAGCCGTTAGTGCGGGGGACCCAAGTGACCCACACGAAAAGTTGTCACAAAAAGGCTGTTATATTGAGTTCAGAATGGTATTTGCTTTATCACTTTATTGTTTATTATCTTACAATATTGTAAAAGAACAATTGTGTAAATTTTGTAAATATTTTGTAATATATTCAAAAGTTGAAAAAACAATGCTTTTGCATACTCATATAAGTCATGAAATCAACTTTGTAACAATTAACATATTAAACCTTTGTTATTTAACATCATTATTATTACAAGAACACTTAGACGCAGATAGAAAGAACTTTTGGAAAGAATGTAAAATAAATATCTACTTCTGAAATCCACTGTCTACTATCTCGCTCATTCATAGCTGTCGTAAACGCAGTTTCTTACAACTCGCGAAACACAACTGAAAATGTAAAACGCTGCATGGAGAGTAAATCAGAAGATAATCGCTAGCTATCAGTACTTACAAACCTAACACAATGGTGTCATTAGTCAATAAATAACAGCCAAATGCAACAGAAATATAAATGTGAACATCAAAATATCAACAACGAAAATGGCAAATAAGGGGTATCTTGAGTCCCCCAGAGTAATTTCTATGAAATCCAAAAACCACATTACTACGAAAGGTCTACCGGGAGCGGTAGCTCAGGGCATCAACTGATGTCACTGCAGCGCCTCTGACCGGGAGGTCCTAGATTTGAATCCTGATGGCGGCAGGATTTTCGACACTAGCTTTTCAGCTAGGCCGAATTCAGTCGCTGTCTGGAGGAGAATTCTAGCGGCCGCCTGCTCTGATCGGTAGTTTTCCGTGATTTCTCCGATCAATACCAGGTGAATGCCGGAGCAGCACCCTACCAAACGGGCCACGGACTGCCCGCGATCTTTCCTTCTTCTTCCTTGTCCTATCCTCTCCATTTACACACGCACACACTTACACTAACATGCACTACACTACCACATATTCCCGAAGACCGGTCGGGAACTTAGAGCTTGTCTCGGCTGGGGCGGTGCCCCGCTGGTGGGAGAGTCCTGGTTAGGGGGTAACCCAACTAGCCGACGGTAGGTCAGCACCGGATCTCGCCATCCTGCAGGGGAAGATCACCGCCATCTCCCGAGAAAAACATGCACTACACTAACGGGACTAATGACCAAAGCAGTTGACGTGCCCGGAAACACGAAAAAATCAATCAAATCAATCAACGAAAAGTGTGTTAAAATCTTCCAAATAAAGGAATATTTACATACGTGAGAGAAAAAATTCTCCTTTTTTTCTGCTCATCATAAGGGAAAAAAGAGAACAGGGGAATCTTTAAGTCCCCCGCTCAGCCATGCGAGGGTTAATAAAACCCAAAACATTAAATAACTCTAAAAAAATGAAACCATAAACTCCAATAAACCCCCAAATACCATCTATGTTGTTTAAAAAACACTTTTAAACACTGCCTGCAAAGTTGAGAGAAAAGTTTGAGACAATCGTGTAACGTTGGAAGGATCGGCGCGGGTCTACAAACGCAATCTTCGCAGAACTGACGAAGTATTTGGAATGGCCAGGTCTTTTAGGTAGATCTCACCTACAACGTTCTCCAAACAGCAAGGTTGGTGGAGTGTAACTGAGGGGGATTACTGGGGGATTACGGAGTACGGAGATTACGCAGTACTGGGGGGCGGATTTTAGTGACCAAAAACATCGCAAAAAATGAACAATAAAATGCCCTTGAAATGTTTTTAAAATGACAAAAACAAAGAAAAATGATGTATAAAATCTAATGAAAACCAATTCAGATGAACAACCCAAGCTGTTGGATATGTTACTAATGTAACTGAGGTTTCTTCCTTCCGTTCAAATGAAATCAGCTGCCATAGTTTTGGTTTGGATTGTTCTTTACCAGGAAATCTCTGTCTTTAGTTATCCGAAATCGGCCGAACCGAAAATGGCACTATAACACTCACAGAAACCGTAGATTACATACAACTGTGACATTACAGTTACTGAGCAACGATATCGAATATGCTACTCAGAAATTCTGTGAAGAACATTTGTTGCATCTGGTTAATATTATTTGAAGCAAGTACCATTAAAATGATATTAAAGTCGATGAAATCAGCGAAAATTTCTTTAAAATGACGGAAAAAGACAAACAATGACTTATTATTATTATTATTATTATTATTATTATTATTCGAAATCGACAACAAAAAGAAAAAAAGAAAGAAAAAACAACAAAAATTTGTAATTTCCCTTCATCGTAACATAAAATGAATGTCTGTACTAAAAGGCATTATTCTAAAGAGAAAAGAAAACATGACATTTCATTAAAATCCGCCCCCTAGTAATTACTCACTCCAGTAAGAGAATTTGAAAGGGCACTTATATACAGGGAGATGGGGAAGTGCTGGTCATTGGGGGTTGCAGAGGCATTCAGTAGACGGTGAGACTAAAAACAAACAATACTTCGTTTTTGGCCACTACATAAACAGTTCCGTTCAGGATAAAACCGTGCTTCTACAAAATGACATTCCTTTAGATGTATCACTTTCTTGCACACCCAAGATTTATCAATTCAGATATCGATCAATCAATAAATTGGTGAGCTACACCGAAATCTGGAACTCTCAGACGTGGCAATCTGTGACACAGACGTGAGCTTTTATTTTCTCGCCTAGTATATACTTGTGCTATTTACGTATCGTAGTAAAAGAAAGTATTGAAATCCTTCACTGAAAAGTTCCGAAAAACTTGTATTATGGGTTCTTGATACCAAAAAAGTGCAGGATTCTTGATTTTATTTGTTGTAAATTGCTTCTGGCATATTGTATAGTGAGATTCCACCTTTTGTGGGTACGTTTCCCCCTGTGTGTCTATCCGTCTGAAACATTTTGCGATTTAAAAACTATTTTTAATCGTTTAAATTAATAATTATCTATGATTCGTCTACGTCCACTATACAAATAAACAAATTCAACAAATATGTAATAAAAATATAGAACTAAGACTCCCCTTTTCCTTAGGCCCTCATGACGAAGGCATTTCAGTGTCCGGTCTCCTCTCTTTCGGATTTGTATCTTCATAAAAATATTTTTTTTATGTCGCGAATGAAAGATATATTCAATTATTTATTAACCCGATGTATGAAATGTTTCTTCCTTTGGAAATCAGGCGATATTTTTCAAACGTGTTTGCCATGTGGTTGTAATGGACCGGTCGCTTTAGCACCAGAGCTCCAAGAATGAATCAGGATAAATATATTCAAATGGATAAGTGTGACTGGGACCGTTGTACCCTTCTTAATCACATTTATCCCTTTGAATACAGTCTTTGGAGGTGAACATGAGTGCCTTTGATAATAGTGCTGAAGACTCGTGGAATGGTACAAAATAAGTTTCCATTAAAGATAATCTTCTCCCTCTTACGTCACATATAGTTTTTGACTAAATTAATAAATTTAAATCAAAGCATTTCAAGTGTAGAGCAGGTGAAAGGACGTGTTTCCAAGATCACTGAATTTTAAAAAATACACATTCCTAACATTATTTTCTGAGAAATCATATTATCAATCAAGTTTCATATTTAATTAACATTAAAATTACAAAATGTCCACAGAACATTGTGGGCTAATACTACAGAAGTTTTAATGAGTCTGCGTTTCTTGAATAATCATTTCATATTTTATAGCAACTTCAACCTTCTCAATCGTTCAGCTCATCCCAGATGGTGCATGTGTCACCTAATTGGGGACGACCAAGCCCAAGAGAAGCTATCGCCGGCCATGAGCCCAGGCAATTGTGATTGACAGCCCCTCTCCTTTCCTGACCCTTTGGCGGCCAAGGCAACAGGCGCCTCAAAACAAGTCACGCATCGCCATGTGAGCCGACTCGGGCGGAACTCCTACTATATGAATTCAAAATCAGATAGAACCACGGCGCCGATTGTCAATTTTCTCCAGGGAGACGCTAAAAAATTTGAAAAATAGAGATCGCAAGACAACAACCAGTGCTTTTATTTTTCTTAAAAAACTGTAGTGATAATACACTAATAAGGGGTCTCCGACAATTCCTACATGTGAACAGTTGCCTTGTCAGCAGCTCATGTATCTAATAAAGCTGGTACAATAAACATCCCCATATCTACCTCCAAGTTACCTTGTTATTTTTCGTTTTAAAAATATCAAAGTATTGTAACCGCCCATATGTCGGTTCCATTGATTTTTGAGAAGCACCCGAGAACGTCAACACACAATATGCAATTATAGTGTTAAGGAATTGCAAGTGATCGCGCCAGCAGTAAATGGTATCCCTTTCGAGAATTTATTAATGTTTCTGAACGCACTCACGTAGAACGGAACGACAACCAATCAAAAATCACCCTTGAAAATATCAGCACTAACGCAAAGCACCGCTACGAAAAGCTCTCTCTTTTGCTGCCGACCGCCGATCTGGACACACCGGAATTGTTCGTGTTGGACGGAGAGGAGAAGTCGCCGTATTTCGACGATAAGAAGCTTGAAAAAGGTAATTCGTCTCATCATGTTAAAATAACGATACCATGTATGAGAGAATTGAGAATTTTAAATCATGAATATTCTGATAAGTTCACGTGAATGCATTACGCAGAAATATAGTATTTTTCTATCAACGAGGAAATAATATATTTCAACGTTAAAAACTTATACTGAAGTGGAAAGCATGTGCTATAGGAAATGTTTCTTCCTATTTCCAGCTTTTTTTGTCTTTCGTCTTAGCTTAACACATAAGAAATTCATTACGCGGAGATATTGCAGTCATATTGTATAAAATTCGGAGGACTGTAGAAGATAGTCATCGGGGGACGTTTTCGCCGAAGGGGTTGCCACGACCTTGAAAGGATCTGGGTCGCCGTCGACCCAGCCGTCGACCGAGCTGTGGAAATATTTCTTCGAGACGACGTGTCGTAAGTCAGAAAGCTTCCCTAGAAATTCTCAAATAAAAGAGCTGTTTAAAGAAGCGAGAATTATGACACAGAGATAGAATTCACCTCACTTACAGACGTAGATAGTCGAAAATTATATTAAAACAATTTAAACGTAATCTTTTACAATATTGCAGTCGTAAAAGGAAGCCAGATAGGTAATCCATGTAAAGAATACTAAAAACTTATTGTTTCATTTTTCTATTAACGATAATATTTGTTCTTTTAGTGTGTGTTTTTCAATTTATTGTTTAATCGTTTTCAAATTGTTCAAAACCAATAATTAGTAAAAGAGTTATTATTAATCGTACGTTCATTGCATAACGATATTTTTTTGCTGGTTAAATTGTATAAAGTAATAATCTACGTGAAAGTGAAACAACTCTTGTAATATTTCTTTACTATTATTAGTATTTATATGTTTGATATATTTGTTGTGTTTTTATGAAGTGACGGGTAATATAATTTTATGTAATGTGTTTATGCAAGTGTTAAAACCCATTACCAAAGGCCAAAAGTTAGTAATCGAGGCGGAACATAGCGGAGCCGAAATTTATCACGAGGCATTTACCATTAAATGCTACAACATTGTAGCATTTCATGGTATGTTCAGCATTTTATCGATCACCATAAAATCTCACGAATTTTGTGAAAATTTAAATTACTGCGATAGTAAACACATGAATTCTGTTGCTTCGGCACCCTAGTACGATATTGTGGGATGTTGCTAGCGATATATCTATATAAATAATACTCGTATACCGTGGTTGGAGAAAGATGGATGCAAATAATTCTAATGAATCTAAAGAAACTACTTTCGGTTAGGAAATTGACGCGTTGACTTTCAGTGGCGACACCTTTATATCGTCAGTAAATACGATTCACGGAGTAGTTTCAGTTGGTGGAACGTGAGGAAAAAGAGGTTAATTTACCTAATATACATTTTTCTAATTGTACTGATAATATTACAATTAATAATAATTATTCCCCAAACCAATGTAAATTACCACTGAATTGTTTGAATCTAATTTATATTGTACATCATCATGTTTTTTCTTAACAAATATTTGACTTGCGATGAATCGATGTTTACGTTGCTAAGGATATTAAAATCCGTTGCTAAGGATGTTAAATTTTTTAACATACAGGTAGGTAGGTACAAGTGCTCTTAACAAACCTGCAGGATTTAATGTTAACGGGAGATAAAGACGCATTGACCGATAAATTTTATTAACACTTCACCCGGTATTGTCTCCAGCTGAATATTGCAGGAAAGCATACACTTGGTAGTGAGCGGTCACGAAACATCATAAACACAAACACTTTGAAACCTCATTAAACCCGAACACCTGAAATATCCTGCCAAAATCTCACGATTTCTGCACCCTTCAGTCTCGTTTCGAAAATGTTTACCTCCTCCTCTGAACATACTCCATAGTCTCACATTCCCAGAACTATCTCCTCTCTACCCGATGCAACAATTTCCTCAAAACTGTCTCTGTTGGAATACGTTACCAACTTCGGACAGTCATGCAGGGCAATATTGTAGTAAATATTAAAAATCAATACAATCCGATGCAGCAGAAAAACATTCGCAAATGATGTTTGCGAAAGATACATATACTTCACCATAACGTTCAATCCCTTTCAAATAAGAGTTCATCGAGAAGTCTCTTTAATGCAACTTAAATCAAATTGATGTTCTTTTTTTATAAAATATGTTATCTTGTAATGAACTTAGCATTATTCAAATTCCCAACCTTATCGTGCCGGTTATTATAATAGAGCAAAAATTAAAACAAGTGTCCTCCAAACAGGGGTTTCTGTACTTTCGTCAGAAAATATATAGATTCTTCCTTCTTGACGAAATAGTGTGTATACTGTTGAAAATAGATTTGAAATACTTGATACACATCCTACGCTCAAACGTCTCTTTCATTGCATCTAAAGGTCTATTTATTTATTTATTTATTTATTTTACGTCAAAAAACAGTTAAAAACTGCGTATGACGTGCTATGGGGAAAAGTGAATTGTGTGCACATTTTCAAAATTCTGTGATCCATACACTAAGTCATATACTACTTAAATTTTGAATTTTTGAAAGGGAGAAAAAACAAAAACTCCCATGTAGTAAAATCTATTTTCAAGGATAAAAAAAAAATTTTGAATTTTGAAAGGGAGAAAAAAACAAAAACTCCCATGTAATAAAATCTATTTTCAAGGATAAATTAAATTTTGAATTTTGAAAGGGAGAAAAAAAACAAAAAAATCCCATGTAATAAAATCTATTTTCAAAGATAAATAAGCAATAAATGTTGGCTCTTATTACTTCCTGCCGCGACAACATGGAAACGATAATTTGAATAATTGTATTTTCCACTGAATTCTAGAAGACGTGCACAGAAAATGAAGTTACATTTATGTCCAGAAGCAAAACAAGGGGCCATCTCAGCATTTGCTCAATGGATCAGGGAAACTGGACGAAAAACCTGATCGAGATGGGGGTCATTGACCCGGAAGCTGTAGTACAATAGTTGTTACAGTTGTTTATACTCATTTATACAGTCCAAATGGTAAATAATGCATTATGAATCATTGTTAAAATTAAATGTTACTTTTCTTGTGATGCTCAGTATAGTCTCTAATTGTATAGAAACAGTTATGCAGCAGAAAAGATTTCACTTGGTATTTAAACTTTTCTATTGAATTTAATCGTTTAATGTCATCTGGCAAAGTGTTGTAAAATAATGTACATGTATTGTATGTGAATTTTTTGTAATGAGCTGTTGATACTGTCACCTGGTGAATATGTTTCTACGTCGAGTGTTATAGTAATAGACTTCGGCATTTTCTGAAAATATATTCCTGCCCTTGAGCAAGTCATTTTTTACAAAAACCACTGATTCGTAAATAAGAAGACACGGTAATGGTAGAATTCTAGATTAATGAAGAGAGGCTTACATGAATCACGTGGGTGGGATTTGGTTATTATTCGTACAATTCGTTTTTGTAATCTAAAAGTCTGGGAGCTATAAGATGTATTTCCCAGAATATTATGCCATATCTCAGGCGGGAATGAACATTCGCGAAGTATACACAACGAGCAGTATGAAGGCTGACTGAATTTGCAAGAATTCTGAACGCGTAGCATAATGAACTTAATTTTGTGTTCAATTCATTTAAATGGACGTTCCATTTAAGGTTTGACTGAATTGAGAACCTAAAAATTTTTTGTTTTTTTTCATTTTCGATTATTTCGTTTACGGTTTCTTTATTGCAAAGGATGTTCGTATCATCCGCAAAGAGAACCGTTCTTCCGTTTCGAATCGTCGAGGGCATATCGTTTACGTAAAGTAGGAACAGAGTAGGGCCTAAAATCGATCCTTGAGGAACTCCACATGCAACGGGCAAAGAGTCGGAAAGGTGCGTACGTAATGTTCCATCATTCCAGTAAGGAGAGTAGGGCCTAAAATCGATCCTTGAGGAACTCTCCAATGAAGGTAATTTTGAAAGTAAAATGTCATGATCAATGACGTCAAAAGCTTTTGAGAGATCTAAAATAATCCAATAGGTGCCTCGTTTTGATCCAATGATGAGGCGACATCTTTAAGAAAAGAAAATATAGCTGTTTCCGTTGATTTTGATTTTCTAAATCCATGTTGGCAATCTGAAAGCGCGTCGTGTTTAGTGAGAAAGGTTTCCATTCGTACGTAAAAAGTTCTCTAATATTTTTGAAAAACTGATAGAAGAGAAATGGGCCGATAATTTTGAATTTCATTTTTGTTGCCTTTTTTGAAAAGCGGCTTAATTTTAGCTGTTTTGAAAATATCTGGAAACGTTCCAGTGCATAAAGATGCATTAAATATGTGAGTTAACGGGTGTATAATGGCATACGCACAAGTCTTTAACAAAGAATCCGGGAATTCATCTAAACCGGACGAATATTTATTTTTTAGTTTACCTATTATTTTGAGAATTTCATAGGAAGAAGTTTCGGAAACGAACATAGTGTCTAAAATTTTGGGTGAACTGTCTGTTTTTGAGTTTTGTGCCTGAAGCCCCTTAGTGAGATCGGCAGCAATTCTCGAAAAGTATTGGTTAAAGAGATTAGCCACTGTTGCCGGATCGTTTAATCTGCGGAGGTGTAAGGATGTGTTTGGCAAGTTCGCTACCGAGTGCATGTTTTCCGACAAGGTTCAAGTGAAGACCATGCCGGGTGAAGTGTTTTTCTGAGAGAAAGTTAAGCTCAAATAATTTAACATGTGTGCCTCTCAGATGCAGTTTTAATTTGTTGTTTGCGTGTCTAATTTCTTTGCACAGTGTTGGTTTGTTGTACCAGAAGGGCAGAGTCGAGATTACAATGTTCGTGTTTTGGGCGGCACGTTGTAGTTTGTCAACATGTTGCTCAGGTGTAAAGTGACCACCCAAATTGATGTCATTCTGCCCTCCTATGATGATGACTGTATCCCGTTTGGTGAGAGTTTTTGTGTGGGTGTCAATTCACTGATCACGTCGGCAAGCCTCCCGTTAGGTTTAAACACACACATGACAGAGAAATTGGATGGGAGTTTCCCACTGAGCAGGGAGGAGATTTGTCGCCCATGGCTATCTGCTAAAATTAGTACCTTTTTGGTGGGCTCAGTAGGAATGTCCTTGTTTACTTGTGGGCCAGGTTGCGCAACTCTACGTGTCTTTGTTTCTTTGCGCTTGCTAGCCTGTTTGCGTCGGTTTGTGGGTGGACGTGTCGATGATGGGAGGGGGTAGTGAGGATTGGGAAGGCATGGAAAATCATTGTCATAATCTAACACAGCAAATCTGTTTTGAGTCATGATTGGTTGTGATGCTTGTGTTTTTGCTTTCGCGGATGGACGGTTGAAAGTTTCTGCGGTGTTGCTTATTGTTGTCCAACCGTCTGAGTTTTGAACGACCTCTTCGAGCCTTCGGATATGTTCATCTAAATTATTGTTTACGTGTGTGAAGGCTTTCAGAAGGTCGGCTTTGAGAGTGTACAGAGTAGAAAGTGTATAGCGAATAGTAGCCATGTCACGAATGCGTATCAAATGCTTGGCAAATATGAGAATAAATAAATAGATGAGAAATCAGATTATGTGTCAAAAATGTTTCCTTTGTATTTATTTAAAAAATAAAAGAAATGTGATTCTAATTAGTATTTAAATGTTATTGGTTAATTGCGAGCAGAGTGGAGTGTGTTTCCGTTAATAGATCTAAGCTGTAAACTAATAAATACAATTAGATTACTATACTTTACCTCTTTAAAGGCCACAAAAATTCACCACTTTGATATTCTTTTGAAATCACAAGGTTCAAAATTTTCCGTTGCTAATATATACGAAACTTTGAATTTTGATGTTTTTCACAATTATCACAACACTTTCACTAGTTGTTTAATCCTTTACGCAAAACTAAATTTATTTGTACAGCAAATATGTATTAAAAGTCTTTGAACTCGTTAAAATGTACGTTTGTCCGTTACGCTGTCTTTTAAACCAATAACTATTTACTTCTTTTCCACTGCTTCGGACAATATAAATCTCTTTCGGCGTTCCTGTAACAAGTAAACAAGTAAAGAAAACAATTTAAAAACAAAAGGTACCTGAAAGATGTAAGAAAGTAGTCAAAATTAGTAAAATATTGGAGCACAGTCCGAGCACGTCAGTCACGCAAGGAAGCAACCAACCCTCTCCACTAAACTATAATTTAGGTCTCCACTAAACTATAATTTATACGAGTTTCTTCGAAAATCTACAGATAATTCTAATTCTAAAGTCAGTAATCGCTTCCATTGTTGTATGCGAAGATTTAAATTTTGAATTTCTGGTCGAATCTTGAAAAAAGAGCAGTTTCTCAGCAGATAATTAAACCGCTGAGAAACTGCTCTTTTTTTTTTCAAGAGTTCTCTTTCATGTTCTTCAGTTTAGATTTACGATAAAATTACCTACAGGGGCCACATTCAAAGAAAACAATCGATCAAATAATAATTAACAAAATTTCTACTAAATATTAAACTGTAACGAAAGAAATTAGGATATAGTGACCTTGGTGTACAAATTCTTAAAATTACGCGAAATGCGAACACCGGCACACAATATAATAATGTGTTGATTGTTTATTACGAGTAAATAAAATTATTCATAATACTATTTGTTACAGGAATCATGGGACACTGTTTACAATGCTGTTCAAAGAAACGAATACTAAAATTAATTTTTATCGATGCTTTCATTTCTCTTTAAAACGTTATTTCCTGTTTTAAAAGTTTAAATATTTATCGGAAAAAATATTTCGATAACACGGGAATTTAAAATATCGAAACGAATTTTTTATATCATTTCTAAGCATAACGTATTTCTTTATTTCCACCTCCACTTACAGAAATAAATATCATTATTATGAAAACTCATGAGGCAGACTGAAATCCTGAAACGTGATTAGGATAATTTCAACCCAAATAATGAAATGAATGCATTGATGAATATAATAAATTTGGTTGGTTGGTGATTTCGAGCGCTTCAACAGCTTAGGTAATTATTCCCGTACGTGTAGTACATGTTTCTTCCTCTGGAGTTGGCGGTGTTCTTCCCCCGCTGGATGGCGAGATCCGGCGCCGACCTACCGTCGACTAGCGGGGTTTCCCCCTAACCAGGACTCTCCCACCAGCGAGGCACCGCCCCAGCCGAGACAAGCTCTAAGCTCCCGATCGGTTTCCTGGAATATGTGGTAGTGTAGTGCATGTTAGTGTAAGTGTGTGTATGTGTGTGTGTGTGTGTGTAAGGGGAGAGGATAGAACAAGGAAGAGGAAGGAATGATCGCGCGCGGTCCGTGGCCCGTTTGTTAGGGTACTGCTCCGGCATTCGCCTGGTGTTGATCAGAGAAACCACGGAAAACTACCGATCACAGCAGCCGGCCGCTGGAATTCTCCTCCAGACAGCGACTGAATTCGACCTAGTTGAAAAGCTAGTGCCGAAAATCCTGCCGCCGTCAGGACTGGAACCTATGAATATGGTAAATAATGCGACCATATCACTAGAAATCTGATATATAATGTTTTAAAAGAAAATGATAGAGACACGAACAACGTGGTAATAGAGGCTAGTCTCTTCAATGAACATTGTTCGAGAATTACAGCTTATTCCATTATTGGTCTGAAAGTCAAAAAATTCAACATTAGCCGTTTCCATGAAAATGTTCAACACTTTTCGAAAATTTTCGTTTTCCTCATTTTTTTCCTAAGAATTCTCAAAATAAGTTCTAGAGGTAGAAAGAGAGGTCTTCAAAATTGTTAGGCAAACTCAAAAATAAATATTCGGCCGGTGTAAATTAATTTCCGGCTTTTTTTTGCAAACTTGTGCGCCAGCCGCGCCTGTTGTTATTAACCTATGCATTTTACCATGCCTTGTCCCTTGATTTACTAATAAGTTTTGTGAAAAATTAATTGCAGAAGGAAGGGTATATATTTTCAGACAATTCGAATGTCTATATGTATAATTCTAGACACAGGAAACATATTCCTAAATATTTAGTATCGGCAACTGACTACAAAAAAATAACATACAATATAAATTTTAAGTGCCAAGTAATTCTTTTCTGCAGCAAAACTGTGTTTATACAATTAGACTACATTGAACATTAAAAAGGAGAACAATAGTGATAGTAACAATTATATATAATATATTAATTTGTACTGAATAATTCTAAGAGATTCAATATGCCTGCAAAAACATTGTACCTGACTTTCTGGGTCAATAACCGCATCTCGATCAGGTTTTTCGTCCTGTCACGCTGATTCGTTGGGAAATTTGTGTAATGCCCCCTTGTTTTGCTTCTGAATATAAGTATAATTTCGCTAGCTGTGCACGTTTTCTGAAGCTCAGTGGGAAACGTTATTCTAATAATTATTCTTCAAGTTCCTGGGGCAATAAGCCAATTGTTCCACGAAAGACAAGATAAGGCATAATAGGCCAAATCCGTAAATGATTTGCCTTTGAAAATAGTTCTTATTACACGGGAGCAGTGGCGGCTCGTCGGTATTCGCAAGTTCACATGTGCACCCCCAAATAATTGCGGTGCAATGTTTCTTAAACATTTCTTAACATGAGAGAAATACAAGTCCTTTCAGAGCGTTTGCGAAACATGATATTTCAAAACACGCGCCGTTAAGAAGGTGCGATTGACAGTCCGCCGCTATTGCCCTTCATGACAGCAAGCTAGAGCACACTCAGGAAATGCGAGCGAACAGACGTAGTCGGCGGCTCCCGAGGGGCTAGAGGGGAAAGAGGGGGGACATAGTGGCATATGGGCTGTTGGAACACACTCCGGACTGTGCGGATATTACTGCGCAGGCGCGATCTCTGGAAGTACCTTGACATGTCGCGAAGATATAACACTCGGCTAGCACAAGTTTTTAAGAGAAGTAAGAGTGGCATTGATCGAAGAAAGTGTGAGATATCTCTCCATTTAAATGAACTCTCACCCCTCCCAAAGCAATTCTTCGGTAGCGCGCGAAACGCAAACGCATTGCTGTGCAGTGTTGCATTCATAAGTATTGTGTTAATCGAATGTTATTTGCACATTTTAAATAGAGTTTCAATTGCAAATCCATTCCTACAAATGTGAAAATCAAAATGTATTGTGTAAACGTATGTAGGAGGCTACTTTTTAATGAGTTTTGAAAAACCGAAGTTAGTGTTCGTTTTCTGTGAAGTGTGTTTGTACAACTGACAATGAATAGCTTCGAAAATATTAAACTACGAGTAACATCAATAAAAAAGTCACAGAAAAAATTGCTGAAAAGAAACTGCATTTACTGAAGCGACACATACTTTGTGTTACGTCGGTCAATGTAGACGGCAAACTATCAAGATTTTTTGAGTAACGGGTATAGAGACTTGTACTTTTAACCTTAAATTTGTACAGCGAGTTTATGGAAAATACTCCATAGCAAAAGTGCGAGTAAAAAAGTTTCGAATCAATGTGTTTCTTGACACCCTTTAAAAAACGTTCTGGAAGTGCTGAATCATGCGGTAACACGACGCAAGTAGTAAATATTTCGGAGGGGTCCTTGCCGAGCGAAGTCGAAACGGATGTTGTGAAAAGAAATGCGGTCAACCCTCGTTGGTGATAAAAGGAACTATTCAACCAGTTATCAAACTTCATAAGATACCTTGTTTCTAATTGTCGTTATTTGTGTTAATGAATATATGTGTATGCTTGCAATGTATGCCTGTACGTAGAGGCATGTGTGTGTTTATGTGTGTGTGAATGAGAGAGAGAGAGAGAGAGAGAGGGGGAGGGGAGTGGGGAGAGGGGGAAGGGAAAGGGGAGAGGGTGGAGGGTGGGAGGAAGGGAGAGAGAAGAGAGGCCTTGCACACCCTAATAGTAAGACCACGAACCGCCACTGCACGGGAGCGAATATTTTCTTATCAATTCTGGCGAAAAACGATCGCTACTTCCTGTATTCATAATTCAACTTTATATTCATAAGTTAAGGTATGATTCCAGAGCAGAAGAAAACGTGCAGAGATTGCACTTCTCTCCATATAAGTTTGAATATGTTTTGAACCAATTTTTAACTGTTTATTATTGTTAAAAGTAAATGAATGTATAAATTGAATAAATTAAATAATATGATGAAATTAAATAAACTGTATAAATTGAATAAATTAAATTAAGTACTTTAAATGCGTTAAGGGTGCAAAGACGCGAAAGACGCTACAGACGCTAAAGACGCTACAGACAGTGTCGCCAGGAGAGACATCTCTTCTATCCACGACAATTCTTAGCCCAGATAGAACACAGCTCAATAGCCACCGTATATATGAGTTAATGCGTGTTTCGAGATCACCCAAATGTACTGGATTGCACATCTGGGCCTGGTACGTTCCCTTTACCTTTCTAATTTTAGAGTTTTAATAGTGAAATAAAACCGCGGATGTGTTATATTTCTTCATCTTAAGAGATTGATGCTAAAGTTATTATAACATACTAAATAATGCGAACGTTTTCTTTGTAGTTAGAATAAATAATGATTATCTGAGAAAATAAATTTGACGGAACAAATGATCTTAACATGTGTTTGGTATAACATAATACACATTATTTTATAAAACAAATCTATGGACATATTATATTTCTTCTTCCGTAACCTTCATTTTCGTTAAATAGCTTCCTCTGCCCAAAAGTTTTAACTCGTCATAAATCCCTTAAATGAAATAATACTATTTTTAAGCTTTATGCTCATAGTTCTATCCCAGTCACAACTAGTTGTTTCAAGCGATGAACTGACTCAAAAGGAATTAAAAATTAGGCTCCCACAAATATAGGCGACATCTATTGTTCATAGACTTTTTCAGGAAATTCATGAATAAGAGATAGTACAGACGCCGTTGTATTGAACTCCAGTACGGTACTTTGTTGATATAAGTATTTCATTCAATGATAATTCAAAAGCAGATCATATAGAGCAGTTCTAGAATATTCAATTCCAAAACAATTATATTAACGATGTCACTAACACAAAAGGAATACGTTAACGTGAAATACATGTTCATCATGACATGACTGAATTTACAAGAACCTAGTTTAGCTACAAAACTACTCTCCAGATACGTAATCCACTTCAAATTACAATCTGTTTCGCTCTGATTTATTAATGGCATCTTCTACCTTTTCTGTTTAAAAAATTCCTTAGGAGATAAGCTTAACTCAATTCCTGTAGCATTTAAATCTCCAAGTCACTTGCTAAAACAGGGTTATGTCATACTTATCATCCAGAGATTTTACTTATCAACTACGAGATAAGCATTCCATGGGACCCCCGAAGATGGTCCAAAGTCCTTCAAACTAAAAATTAGGACGAGATGTATTACACTCAAGAAGTTACTGAAAGTTTAAAGCAGTTGCAAGTTTTGTGTGACCTAAATTATCGCTTTGAAACTTTTCAATAATGAAAATTTTGATTTCAGATGTATTTATATATTACTAAAAAGAGGCAACGTTTCACTTTAGACGCACGTGCACCTGCGAAGAACATGTGAACCTTGCCCAAAATCTTTTGATTTATATCTTAGGATTTCTCCGTAGTTGTGAAACACTATCTACTTTTAATACTTTTCTAACTTTTTTTTGTCCAAAAGAAGTCAGAAATTGCTTATGAAATATGCTTTGCATCATAGCAATATTATTTTATACTTGTTTGTAATTCCAAGTCAAGTTACATCAATACACGTACGTTTTAAGTCTTACGTGAACATTAAAAAACTGTCAAAGGCAGTTTAGGAAATAAACACGTTGAAAATGAGGTGCACCGTAATTCGAAGTGCAAGTCAAATTTAAAAAAAAACACTTTACTCAAGAGCAATGAAAGATGTTGATGATTGACTTGTGTTTAGCAAAGTTTATGTAGTTGCTTCAATACCACCGTCAATTAATCAATTTCGTTCTCATTTTAACCATTGATATAAATAATGTTTGAAATCCAAAATCATATATAACCAAATATTTGATATCCTTTATATAAATGTAGTTCATATTAAGTATATTATTGGACATAACGATTGAGCATATTGAGTTGTACATAACAACACAATGCCGTGAGGATTATTACAACGTAAAATTACGACCTCTCTGAGAAGAAATCAAAGGATATGGCGACGGAACTAATAAAATGGCTTTTCGGAACTCGGTGATTAGAATTGAAGACAATTCGAGGAAAACTTTTCTCTTTAAAATTACATTTGCTAAGTTTTATTCTCTGAATCTCTCTTTTGGTTCTTTTGGTTCTTTTGGTTCTTCTTTACTGTTATGCGTCACTGATGTTTGTGTAAGAGGCAATTTTGCTCTGGAGGAGAAATTTCATTTCCGCTGTTCCATAATGAAAATGCATTTCAACGTATGAGAACGTGAAAGAAAATTTGAAAATACCGCTAAAATCCCTTATTACCCAATTTCCATTCACGGTTGATGGTCGTTTACCCTAGAGCTGGCGCGCTACTTTACATACCTCTGAGTTACCGGCCGAGTGGTGAATTCCATTCACCAAATTGCTATTTGGGTGTTTAGGTTCATGAATAGAACAAATAATATGAAAATAGGTTAAAATGTATTCTGTAGTAACCAGCATTGTAGTTAAATGTAAAAAAAAAATTTTAAAATTTACAAAATGTAGTAGAACCAAATATTAAGTGCATATAAATCATGATAAACTAAGAATGCCGTTGATTGAGCATCTGATGGGGAGGTCCTAGGGAACGAGACCCGGCAGGTTTTGGTCACAAGCTTGATAGCTAGTCCGAATTCAGCCGCTGATTGTAGAACAATTCTAGCAGCCGGTTGCTCTGATCGGTGGTTTACCGTGCTTTCTCCGATCAACATTAGGTGAATGCTGGAGCTGCACCACTACCTACTGGTCATGGACCGCGTACGATTTCTTTCTTCTACCTTGTTCTATCATCACCTCTTACACATACACTTACATGCACTATACTACTACCCGTGATAGGAGAGTAGTCGAGTACTTAAGAGCTTGTCCTAGCAGGGGCGGTACCCCATTGGTGTGAGATAGTACCTAGATGGAGAAAATCCAGCAATCCGACGTGTAGATCGGAGCCGGATATCACTATCCAGCAGGGAAAGATCACTGCCACGTCCCGTGATAAAGCATGCACTGCACTTATGGGACACCATATCATTTGACGCGCCAGAAGACGCAAAGTAATCAATCAGTCAATAAAATTAATACACATACGACACCTTTTCACGATGACTTAGTTTTTCATTCGTTCACACTGTATGCAAGTACTCTTTTTGCATGAAATAATTACAGGCGTTGTCATCGCCAACAATGTTATTTAATGAAAGAACTAGCTTATCCATCATCAGAAGTTTCCTGATTCAAGAAAAGTATAATCAGGTTACAACATTCACTTAAGGACTAATCGATTACAAATTTATGATTAATTGATAGTTTATAATATGTAATATATAATTTTAAAAATAGAATTAACATCATAACAAATGAAAGAAAGGGATCGTAGTAATAAATAAAGTAACGTTTTAACAAATTTATTGTGATGTGCCTTTCAATTTTTCCCTCAATAAAACAATGAACATTCCATACAATAGTATGTGCTCATTATTTAAAGAATGCAAGCGATCATGTAATATTAATACTTTGCGCTGTTGCCAACACCAAACATTGAAGCGTTTTCCGGCAAAATGTACATTTTGTCAAATAGAATCGTCTGATTCTCACCCCTTGGGATGTAAACGCCAACCACAAATTACCGCTAAAAGAATACTCGTTTTGCAGGCGGTTGTCTCCTTCTTTACTTATTTATCTGTCCAAAAACCGAAAATCGTTGAAAACATTTTAGCGGCTGATATTATGTACTGCCTGTGCAGTACAGACCTGACGAGGACCGCGATATGTCGGTCGAAACCTCGGCACCTCAGCCTTGGACACGGCGTCACCTGGACAACCCAGATTATGACTCTGGCCGCGGAAGCCTACGATATCATATTAATTATGTACCATTTTAATATACCAGTTTGTATATCAATTATGTGACATATTAAAAGTACAAATTTGTGTACCGATTTATGTATATATTCAGTTCATAATATATTTGTTCATATATCTATGGTATTTTATGAACAAATTTAAGTATATTTTCAGACCGGGAGCGGTAGCTCAGTGCATCAACTGATGTCACTGCACTCTGACACTAGCTTTTCAGTTAGGTCGAATTCAGTCGCTGTCTGGAGGAGAATTCTAGCGGCCGGCTGCTCTGATCGGTAGTTTTCCGTGGTTTCTCCGATCAACACCAGGCGAATGCCGGAGCAGTACCCTAACAAACGGGCCACGGACCGCGAGCGATCTGTCCTTCCTCTTCCTTGTCCTATCCTCTCCCCTTACACACTTACACTAACATGCACTATACTAGTACAGATTCCGGGAGACCGGTCAGGAGCTTTGAGCTAGTCCCAGCTGGGGCGGTGCCCCGATGGTGGGAGAGTCCTGGTTAGGGGGAAAACCCACTAGCCAACGGTAGGTCGGCGCCGGATCTCGCCATCCAGCAGGGGAAGATCACAGCCATCTCCCGAGAAAAAAACATGCACTACACTAACGGGACTAATGACCAGAGCAGTTGACGCGCCCGGAAACATGAATCAATCAATAAATCAATATATTCAGTTCGTGTAAATCTGTTAGAGAAATACTTAGTACCTCAAGATTGTGGTTGGTTTGAAATTTTATTTTGAAGTTGCTTATGTGTACGATAGCTTCCAATTTGTAATAATGTGGGATGCTAATGTGGGATATCATATTTATTGGTAAAATATTCAGTTTTGCATTAAATATAATTGTGACATACAACAAAGACGGATTTTTTGTTTAAATTTTGAGTTACTATTTTAGGTACATTCATTTGGATATGTTGATTTTATTTTGCTCCAAAAACTGTCTACTAATTGTTTTTGTTAGTCACGTTTCAAAATTAATTGTTGGAAGGAATCAGTGTTATTTCTAAATATAAATGTTATAAATATGTATCACATCTTTTTGACAACAACTAAATATGAATAAATGTTCTGAAGGGGTTTCCAAACCAGAAAATCGAAATGTCAAAATTAAATGAATGTTTGAAGGAGTAATTGAATGAATGAAAACTTATTTTTTTCTAATTCATTGTTTAGATATTATCTTAAATTTTGGCCATAAATTAAATCACTTATTCACAGATAAGAAATATTTTAATAATTTACTTATAATCCCGATTGCATTAATGTATTGTTGAAACTGTCCTTGTGCACGTTTTTGAGGCAAGGGTCCTCGTGGAGAGGGGCATATGTAGGCTATCTTGGAGGCCGCGCCGCGACATCCTGCTGCTGTTGCTGCTTCTAACACGCACTTTATGGCGTTTTGATTTATTCGACCTCAACGTGCGGCCTTCTCTTGCGGCCGCCCCGCCCGCTACCCACCGCAGGCTCGGCCGGAGCGGCTGGCCGGTTGGTGAGCCGCGGAACGAATGCGGCTTTTGTTGTCGGCGAGGGGCGACAAGTACGCGTATACATGTGTGAACGTGAGTTTGTGAGGGTATGGGAGTGTGACCGTATGAATGTGTGACCGAATAAGCGGGTGAGCGTATGAGGTTGTGAGCGTATGAACGGCGAGTGAGCGTACGAGTGTGTGAGCGTACGTGCGGCGAGTGAGCGTACGTGCGGCTAGTGAGCGTACGTGCGGCGAGTGAACGTACAAATGCATACAAGCATTCCTGAGCGTCAAAGCGTATGACTGTTTCAGTGCCTGAGCGTGTTACGGCATGAACTCTTGAGTGCATGAGTAATTTGGTTTAAGCTTATAAGAATGTGAAGGCATGAGTGTACGAACACATGTACGAACACGTGTAAGCTTATGAGCTTATGAGCGGGGAGGGAACGAGCGCCTGTGCGTGTGGCCAAATTACTGTATGAGCGTATGCGTATGAACATGAGAGGGTGGAGTGAGTGAACGGCAATTTAAAATTTTCAGTTCCTCTCTCAAGAACGGAATGTTTGATTTTTCGAGCCTAGAGAAGAAGAAATTTATATAAGAAAATAACATTGGACTGTTTGTCGGGGATTACAAAATAACTATTTTTATAATATCCATTGCTTATTTAGATGATACAAATCCAATTCAATTGATGTTACGAGTTTTGCCTGTTTGTTTCTCACTGAAAACAAGTGTGTAGTAGAGCATAACTTTTGCTACTTTTTAAAAATTGATTATTTTTATACTTATTGCAACGTTATTATTTACAGGAACGTTTATATTTTTCATTCAAATCTACAGTTTTATTTCGAAATGAAAATTTGTACACGTGACCTTCAAAAAAAGTGGAAAAATTATGTTTGCATGAGATTTCGTAAAAGCATCGCGTCTCCCTTCGTACCCCTTAAAAGAAAATTTAAGTGTGTACTTTTGAAGGAATTTTGGAAAGGAATTTTGTTTCATTCAGATAATACAATTACGCTATGAATATTATATATAAACACATATAACATATATAAATATGTTTAAACTGATACTGAAAGTTCGCCGGGAATACGCCACAATATATCGGTTTACAACTACCCATAGCAAAGATGGTGTTAACAACGATAATCGTAGCAAACACGGCAGGTGTGGGGCTGGCTGGGACGGGGCGAGGCACGTGACTCAAAAGCGAGGCGGCGGTGGGAGTGGGTATGATGGGGAAAGGGTAGAATGATGCCGGATAGATGGAATGGGGCAGGGTGAGGTCGGACGAGATGGAAGGACGGGGCTGTAGAGGCTAGGGAGAATCAGGACAGGGTTATTCTTGGATTTATCTCCTCTCTGCAAACGCCAAACAATTAGCATATTTTTCGGTGGATCGCCCTCTCATGGAATACGGAGTGGCATCCATACAGAAAGTCGCACCGGAAAAATCTAGAATAGAATACAGAGGAAAGCGAATAACTTTACCTGTAGAACTAACACAATAAAAAGGAACATAGAAACAAAATTCAGATCTCGGGAAATTTCCTTTTGTAATAGAATAATTAGAGATTGAAACATTTTACCCGCAGCAATTTTCAAAACTTTTCCTCTAAGTGTCCGGAGTTTTAGAAATAAGTTAGAACAAGATGATAGTAATAGATATTAAATGAGTAAGTTCTGTGAAGTACGGTGAAGTGCTTTGAAATGCTGGTCAGTGTAATTCAAAGCAAAACAGTGTAGTGCAGTGTAGTGCAGTGTAGTGCCGTGCCGTGTAGTGCCGTGCCGTGTAGTGCCGTGCCGTGCCGTGTAGTGCCGTGCCGTGTAGTGCCGTGCCGTGTAGTGCCGTGCCGTGCTGTGCAGTGCAGTGAAGTGAACGCGATCAATGTATTTAAAAAATCTAATTTAGCCAATATTTATGTAGCTTGTATTAAATTTTAGTATCACCAATATATAATTATTAGATATTATAACAGTTGAAATAATTGTTGTAATACTTAATGTTAGTGATAGTATGATAATTGCATCCTCGTCTTGTTCTGTACTCCTTTATTATTATTATTATTATTATTATTATTATTATTATTATTATTATTATTATTATTTAACTGCCACCGGGTCATACCCAATTGCATTCAAATAAAAATGTATGTATAATTTTTGAGTAACTGAGTATTTGGTGATTTTCACTATTTTATATCAGAAATTTATACCGTAGTAAAATATTTGCTATTCATGCAAATTCTTAACGACCAATTAATGAAATCTTGAAGGCAGGTAAACGGGGCTTGGTCATAAGTAAACGCGAACTACAAGTTGGTTGTTTGCCGACATTTCGGAAAATTTATTTCCATCATCAGGGCTGAATAATACGAGGAAAGAAAACCACACACATTTACTATAATGCTACCAAAAAACACGCATCATATAATAACAATCCTGGCTGCAGTTAAACACATTTGTTGTGATATGACGCGTGTTTTTTGGTAGCATTATAGTAAATGTGTGTTGTTATCTTTCCTCGTATTATTCGGCCCTGAGGATGGATATAAATTTTCCGAAACGTCAGCAAACAACCAACTTGTAGTTCGTGATTACTAATGACCAAGCCCCGTTAACCTGCCTTCAATATTTGCTATTCAATTAAAATACTGTTTTCAAGAGTAAACTGTAATAAACGTTGTTATAAACATGTTATTCATAGCTGCCTCCGACGTAAATCAGCTATTATGGTGCCATCCAATCGGAAGGTTAAACGCCACCATAGTGACGTCACTGTAGTGACATGTAAGGTCCCGAATTGATGCCACGGTAACAGCTGATGAATTGTCACAGGCAGCTATGGGAAAATCGCAGTATTGGCGGGAGTACACTCTAGATATAATTCAGTCCTTTTCCTGTCTAATACAAGATTGTGATTAATAAATACCGGGGCGCACAGGATACTTTAACTAGCAACCGTATTCCATAGTGCTTAAACTTGACAAATGGTAGTGAAGCCGAAAAGACGAATGGGAGCGAAACCGAGAATCACTGATTCCAATACAATGTAACATGTCCGTCGAGTGGCTCATGGACGGCATGCTAGCTTTCAGTGAAGTGATTCCGGGCTCGACTTCCGGTCGAGACAAAAAAAAAAAGAATTATACCTTTTCATTACTATCATCTTAGTTCCTACAGTTATATGACGAAAGAAAATCTCAAGCAGGCCAAGTATGCTAGATACGGTGATGGGAATACGTCAAGCTCGCGTCATGTCTCTCTTACACACAGGGGTTGATAATAAATAAAAACGGCCCAAGTTTGGGAAAAATGTCTGGCAAATGTCGGATACATACGTTCATACATAGTACATACCACGTAAGAAATGATATTTCTCTTTGTTACTGTCGTCTAGAAAGCTAAGGCAAAACACAATGTACCCCTTCACGCCACACAAAAATTGACGAAAAATGGGTAGTGTGCAAGGAACTGAAAACAAGTTGCAAATAAAATGATTTTATTAACCCGATTAAAGTGTTCAATTTATCATATCAGAGAAACACGTACGAGATCACCTTTCTTGTGAACAACAAATAACAAATATCGTGACCAACTTTCTTCTAACAAATTCATTGGAATGTAGTCCCATTGTCTACGATATTTTTATCGTTGAATGACGTGCAATATGTTAAGTCCTTATCATCAGTAATTGAACAAACGGAGATGATGGTTCTGTAAAATCAACTCGTTCACACTCACATTAATGAAAAATCATTTGAATGCATGCAGTTGTGGGTATAAGAGACGAAAACTCAAATGAAATATCGCTCCTCTAAATTGCATTTATCTCATTTACATCGAACAGAAAATCGATTTTATGAAGATTATCCCTATAGTCATTGATAGTCATATGTTGTGGATGACTCTGTATACAAAATTAGCTGTGCTTTGGTCAATATGTCTTTGCTTCGGTACACATGTATACTGAAACAAAGGAAAGAATGTGAATGTACAGTGTACACACTAAAATGTTTCTGTATCTAATTTTCGATACCGAAAACAAGTTTACAGTGAATAGATTATGATAACTATGCCCACACAGAACTTTGAAATGTTGAATTAAAATTGATTGGTTGAAGATTAATTTGAACGTGCTTTAATAAAAGAATTAATAATGAGATTTTTAATGAAATGTTTGTAGTATTGACATTAAACTTCAAGATTGTTTAACGATGTAGCAATTTCCAAAGACTCTTTTTAACCCAGACATGCCTGATGTGACCACGAGCCATCAAAATAAACAATAAGGCAGGAAGGGCCCCTGACAGAAGGGATACAAAGCAAGGATTAACTACTAACTACTGCTACTGCTACTACTGCTACTTTTTTGCCTCTGTAGGCGAAAAATCTGCTGGCAGATATCTTGGAGCCGTCTCCAAGGTTATGTGGGGATGCCTTTGCTGCGACTCGCTAAAAACATCCCCGTTTACTACGTATCTCTCAGCCAGTGCGGAACTGTTAAGCACAGTACTTCACATCGGCGAGGCCTCATTATGTTGTGTTCCTGTCGGATCTTTTTTCCTACTCGTACTTTTTCTTTAGAACTGTTCCTACATTTTACTACCTGCTCCTAATTTTTATGTAAGTCACCAATTTTCTTTTGTCGAGATCATTCTTGTCATGGTGTCCAGATTGATGTCTTCTTGAATTTTATTTTTTAGTTCTTATCTCTGGATCTCATTCGTTAAAGTCAAATAAAATAAATAAAAACAAAATAAATACAAATAAAAACAAAACTATGATATCGTATAATGAATTAGTTTAAGTTTGTATTGTATATTTTTAAAAAAAAAGACAATATGCATGTAACAAGTAATGTACTTTAGCTTCCGGGTCAATGTCCCCCATCTCGATCAGATTTTGTCCAGTTTCCTTGATCCATTGAGCAAATGCTGAGTTGGCCCCTTGATTTGCTTCTGGACCTAAATGTAGCTTCAGTATGCGCACGTTTTGTTGGGCTTTCCTTTTGCTTGTCGTGATAGTAGTGCTTAGGGTGACTTTGTATTTTATTAGCAATACAGAAAAATCAAATCTGCAGTCCATTTACCGTGACAAATACGTTTTCTATGACTCGGAAACGAATTTTGAAATGTTAATCTCCCACTTTTTAAAATTTATTATTATTATTATTATTATTATTATTATTATTATTATTATTATTATTATTATCATCATCATCATCATCATCATCATCATCATCATCATCACTATATTTTTTCATCTGTCAACTAATAATAGTTAAATTGTTGGGAAGGAATTCTGAAACTCAAGGAAGCGTGCGCAGATGATTTTCTCCCCCCATACGTCACATTTTTCACTGTTTTGACTAAATAAATAAATAAATAAAGATATTGTGTAACGCACGTCATTTGTGGCGCTAGCACAGCGGTTAGATTTTTCGTCGCGTCTAATGCCGAATCTTTTTAGGTAGTGGTTAAAATTTCCGTGTCCTGTTAGAGCTTGGGTCATGAAGTAGTAGCTCAAATCAAATGGTGCACTGTACATATTTATGTAAATAAATGTTATCATCTGCTCTGTAGCCCTGATGAAGGCCAAATATATGGCCGAAACGTCGGCAATGTAAAGTGTCAGTTTTCTATCTTGTGAGAAGAACCAGTAGGCATAAAATTACAACGCGTTAAGAATTACATAAAATTACAACGTGTCATTGAATAAAATAATGTTTAATTAATTAGGCGAAAGAGCAGTTCTCGAGGTTCGAGCCTCGGTAGAAATACCAAATTATTATTGCGACGGCATCGGGGAGCAAATCGAGACGATCCGCAACCCCTGCATGCAGCCTCGCGTGTGACAGCGCTTTCACGCGCGCAATCTGCGCTCCATCTGCGCGAGAAGCCTGCGCGGGAATACATTAGAGCCGTCTGCGCGCGTGCTGTGCGCGATCGAGAACACTCACCGCTGTTCATTCGCCTCCCGCGCTTCCACCTCCACCGCCGCAGTCGCCACCGCCGCCGGGCCTGCACTGCTCCGCGGGCGGGACGCGCGACCGCCTTGGGCAGCGGCGGCGGAGGCTACGGTCGTGGAGGAGGAGGAGGAGGAGGAGCATGGCCGTGGAAGGCTGATAAGACACGGGCTCCGCGGGCCGGCATGCGGGACCGCGCGCGCGAGCGAATGTATGTGTGTCAGTATGTGTGTGTGTGTGTGTGTGTGTGTGTGTGTGTTGGCGAACGCGTGGGCACTCCACAGCAGCACGTGGAATGGGTGGAACAGTTCCGGGGACGAGACTGAGGTGACGCTAAAAAATTAGTCAAGCAACACGCATGAAGTACCTTATCAGTCTTTCCCGCGATAAGATTAACAATAATAATGACGAATAAACGGTCATTTGCGTTATATAACCGTACACTAATTCAGTATATTAATACATAATAGTAATCGCTTCAGCAACAGAAATGCTATTGAACAAAACCTAACTAAACCAAAATGTAGCACTCACATTGCTCGACAATAATAAATAATTACTCATACAACACTGCAAAACATTAAAAAAATTTAAACACTGAATGCACGAATACCGCAATAACCGTTTCAGTCGGTAGTGGCAGTACGTGGATTGGTGTAGCACAATCAGTTATTAGAAATTATCACTCAGAATCCTAATTGTTCCATTATTTTTGGATTTTCCGCACGTTTTTAATACCTAACAAAACTACGAATACCTCTCACACGCAAGACGCTGCCTAGCTTTGTTGCATTTTCTGCGCGCATTAGATGTTACTAATGGGATTTTTGGATATTTCCGAGTATCTGTGTACATAGCGAGGACACCACTCTCATGGCAGGATGCTGTATATTTTTTTTCAATTCTTGCATGCAATGGAAATTGTCGTGACCGTCCGCACGCTTTAGAAGGAACCGCCGCCGAGCGACGTCAGCGGGGCGTTACCGCTCTGGCGGGAGAGGAAGGCAACCGGTGCGAGCCGGCCTGGACTGTCGGCGCGCGGTCGTCACGCCCGAGCAAGCGGGTAGGGACTCGCCACCGCCCCTACTCCGCAGCTAGTCGGCGGGTCTCTGGCCCTACCGGGCTATAACAGGGCTCCGACCCGACGCCAGGGCGGATGGCGAGCGACGGTGTTAGTGAGTGGGTCCTAGCGAGCGGCTTGGAGAGTGAAGAGTGGAGATCAGCTACGACGACGACCAGTGCAACTGAAGCGGAACTTTCTTGTGGATATTTGACGACTCAGCTGATTTTGGGACTTCTTCTGGACAACGATAACACGGCTTCGCTTTTGGTACATTTTTGTGGTGATACGGAACTTCAACAATTGTACCTGGACTTGAATAAAAAATGTTTTATGAATTCTTGCCTTTTGATTGGATACTACAGAAATTTGTATATATAGATGATCTTTACTTTCTCGACTTACTTCGTAAGAAGAGAAAATGTCGTAAACACGCGCCAGAAAAAGGGGGTGTCCGATGAAAAAACTTATAATCTCCGGCCTTCGTAGCAAGAAAGTAAATAAATATTGTTCCTATATGTAGTAAATTACTTCCTCTAACAAGCTATGCAGCCAGAATACATCTTCCGATGATCGTTAATACCAAAAATTCTAATAACTGCCAAAAGTCCGTCTGTCTGTCCAGTCTGTCCGTCTTTGTATTTGAAGAATTTGTAACCGATATTTTAGTTTTGGAGGGTACTTTATATGAAGCCTCTGCATTATTTTCAAAATATTAAAAAAACGGCTCCACCGTTTCTGATTAAATTTTGTTGTTGAATAGAGTGAACAGAGTTTAAGAGAATGGTGTACGTCTCATGGTCGTTAAAAGCCTGATCTTTCGAAAATTGCAAAAGTTCAAACGTTTTTCGGAGTCTTCTTGCATTTGAAATATTAAAGATATAGATTTCCCCTAATGAAATCTGTTTCTTAAAGATAGCTTCTGAAATAAGGACACGTACAATTTTTGGAAAATTTGAGTACTTTTCGGGTAACTGTGCGTGAAAATACAGTGGAGACGGTACGTGCTGTTTTACCGCCTCTAGTTTGGAGTTGTTGCCTCCAGGCAGAACACCTCGGGTGGTGCATGTTAAACGTGTGGCGAACCTAGAACGCGGGCGGCCATCCTCGTTCCGTGCTCCGTGCCTCATGCCTCATGCCACATGTCGCACGCTATTCTCCACTGCACGACGCCAGCCGCCTCCCTTGTGGACCAGGCGTAAGCGCTTGCAGCTGGAACTCGAGGCAGGATGTACACCATGGAGGGGGTGGTAATGCCCACCACTGTTCAATATTGCTGCAGCACTCTTCTGCCTCTTCCTTCGCACTCTCTTCCTGTTCAATAAAGCGAATTATAAATTTGTTTACTCTTTCGTTCGGTTTCTATGTTTTTCCTCGTTTAAACTTTATTCATCCTTTTCCTTCTTCCTTTCGATATCGCTCTCACCTATATCTCTATATTCTTGCGCCCGGATGCTCTGATCGGTAGTTTTATGTTGTTTCTTCGAACAATAATGAACAACCAAACGAATGGCGGAACATTACCCTAACAAACGGGCCACAGACCGGGCTCAATCGTTTCTTTCCCTTTCTTGTCCCCAACTTCTCCCCTCTTAACCCACGTACGCATATGTGCTACACTACCACACATGTCGGGAGACGGGAGCTTAGAGCTCAGAGGATATTCAGCCACCTTTCGGGGTAAAACATTCACAACACTTACGGAACCTATTACTATAGCAGTTGACCTGCCTGGAAACAATCAATCAATCAATCAATCAGTTTCCTTTTTAATCAAATTTGATTCACTCTTTCGTCGATATTTTTAATTCATTCCCCAACATCTTTCACTTCTCTACCTTTTTACATTCTCGCCATTACGAAGGTACTTAATCGTAAAGTTATGTAATCGAAAGTTACGTAATCGTGCAGCGGGAACGACGCATTTTCGACGGAAAAACTCGTATTGCCGGGCTGTGGTAACAAAACAGTGATATCGTGATTCCCCAATCGATCTTAATGAACTCGAACTGGAAGTTTCAAAGGGATATTCTGATTTTTGAGGGTTCTTTACATGAAGCTTAAAAAAACGTTTTCAAACTCTTCTCAAAGATGGTATCAATTTTTTTATCCAACGTCTTCGGGTGGCGTAAAGGACGCTTAAGAGAATGGTGCAGGTTTCATGTTCGTTGAAAACCCAGATTTTTTAAAATTGCAAAAGAGCAATTTTTTGGGCGTCTTCTTTAACTATATTGAACACAGAGATTTTTTCCTGAATGAAATCTGTTCCTTAAAGACGGATCTTTAAATAAGTTTGTGTAATTTTGCGAAAATATAGTGCTCGTGTAATTTCACGCGAAATATAGGTATTTTTTTAATTAGCTTTTTTTTCGCAAAAACCGCTCCATATTTCTTTAATTTGTTCCACGGATGGAAGGGATGTTTAAAAGAATGGCGCGGGTCTCATTTTCGTTAAATTCTCTGAATTTTCGAAAATTTGCTAGTTTAGAAACAATGCAAGAAAGTATGTTATTGTAGCACCACTACTTTCTCTTGTATCTCATTTGCACTCCTGGTTTCTTTAATTTATCTTTTTTCTATCGTTCATTCGCATTCAGGAATAATTAAAGGGATAATCGTAAACTTCGCGTATATCTTGTAAAAGAAGAATTTCCTACTATCTCGACTGTACCTGTGCAAATACCGACATTGAATTTACAAAACGAACAACTTCATCACGAACGAGGCCATTTCGTTTTTCGTTGAAAACAGGTTTTTAATTGCATTTCAATTAATTAAATGGCATAAGATACATTGAAGTTATCAGAATATTACATAAAAAGCAACACTAGAAACAGAAAACCACCTGTCTATAAAAGTCTACAGAAGGACAATATTTTTGTCTAAGAGAGTAGGCAAGAAATGCCAATCGCATTCCGTGCCGCGAGGTTGTTACGGTGAGTCATGTCCGACACAAACTGTTGCCTTGGACTCTCACAAATGTCAATTGTTCTCGTCAATGAATGTGTGTCAGTAGTATCTACTGTAAATCATTGTATTGTTGCAGAGTCGAACTAATATAATTTTCTCCTCGCTAATGTGAAGAAGAAAGCAGCTACATTTGAAGGCTGAAAATAAAAACGGAAGCCAAAATTACATATTTTTATATTTATCATGGAAACTGTTGAATGAAGGCGGAAAACTTGGAAAAGTTGGGAGTATCAGTAATTTTTTCCTTGTAGATCAAAATTCACTTCAATGTATCACCATATTTGTTTTCAAAATCTTTTCCTGCAAACGTTGAATGTCACGAGTGAATTTGATAGTTTCGGCGTTTTCCTTAGAGACTTCTTTAACACAGTCTGTGGTTTAAAGACAGATATTGAATTAAGGTCATGTACAATTTTTAGAATATATAAATCGTTTTCGCTTAATTTTGCATGAAATATAGGTTAAGTTTAAAATATTTAAATAATTATTTTTCTCAAAAAGGCTCCAAATTTTTCTTTGAATTTTCTCCTTGTATGTATCAAAGGACAAAAAAAGTGGTTCTAGCCTCTTGTCTGGAGAATTCTGTATTTTAAAACTTTGCAACAAAATGCAAAAAGTTAACATTCCAAAACTACAAATTGAAAATCGAGATTTTGGTGTAAAATGAATTGTTTTAAACAATTAAATCTTTAGAAAAGATCAGATATAATTTTTTAAAAAAACGAGTAATATTCACCTAATTTCTGTTTGAAGTTAGTGATTTTTAAAGACTAAGACTACGGTTACAGTGAAGCCGAAGTATCAGTCGCTCGCTACCGGACGACTGCGAGCGAAATCGGACGACTTCCATCAGTGATCATCCTCGTTATAAATGTCATATTCTATCCAATCTTCACTTATTTTATCAATTCTTTCATTCTACAATTTCCTTAGGTCAAATTTTTGGTCCAAAAATTGACCAAAAAATGGATGCAAAGTAATGAAAACGTTTGTTCTGACTGTCGTATCTAGCGCTAATTTCGCTGAGTATCGCACGACACATATTGTAGCTACCATTCCCGCTCCTTTAATTTTTCGCAATATACTAACATTATGTTCTTGGTGATACGTGATATTGACTTGTGATTTACGATAATTGGCGTCTGAGCAGTGATTTTTGACGCAAAACACACACACATCAGTAACGTTTTCTTTTCATTTACTATTAATTTATTATTTCGGAACCAATTTGAAAATCTGATACTGTACACTTTACGGTTTCTTTATTGCAAAGTATGTTCGTATCATCCGCAAAGAGAACTGTTCTACCGTTTCGAATCGTCGACGACATACCGATTACGTAAAGTAGGAACAGAATAGAGCCTAAAATCGATCCTTAAGGAACTCCACGTGCAATTGGCAGAGTCGGAAAGGTGTGCATATTTATTTATTAATTTTCCGTCAAAAAACAGTTAAAACTGCGTATGACGTGCTATGGGAAAAGTGAATTGTGTGCACATTTTCAAAATTTTGTGATCCCTCATTAAGTCATATACTACTTAAATTTTGAAAAAAATGTAATAAAATCTATTTTCAAGGATAAAAAGGCAATAAATTTTGGCTCTTATCCATGTTGTCCATCGGAATAATACTTCCTGCCGCAACAACATATTTATTGCTTATTTATTCTTGAAAATAGATTTTATTACATGAGAGCCTTTTTTTATTATTTTCAAAATATATGTAGTATTTGACTAAGTGTAGGAATCACAGAATTTTGAAACTGTGCATAGAATTCACTTCTCCCCATAGTACGTCATACGGAGTTTCAACTGTTTTTGACGTAAAATAAATTAAATAAATAAATAAATAAATAAATAAATAAATAAATAAATAAATAAATAAATAAATAATAAATAAATAAATAAATAAATAAATAAATAAATAAATAATAAATAAATAAATAAATAAATAAATAAATAAATAAATAAATAAATAAATAAAAATAAATAAATAAATAAATAAAAAATAGATAGAATAAATAAATAAATAAATAAAAAATAAATAAAATAAATAAATAAATAAATAAATAAATAAATAAATAAATAAATAAATAAATAAATAAATAAATAAATAAATAAATAAATAAATAAATAAATAAATAAATAAATAAATAAATAAACAGCTTGAGTTGTTCATCCGAACTGGCTTTGGTAAGATTTTTACGTCATTTTTCTTTGGTTTTAGAGCATTTTTAAAGCATTTTATGTGCATTTTGTTAATTATTTTTGGCGATAATTTAGGTCATCAAAATCCGCCCCTAGTCATAATATAAGATAAAGTTTAGAACTACTGTATGAATTTTTAAAAACATAGACATTTGTTTCATGTAAAAGAAAATGTATTAACATCAATCATTCTTTAGAAATGTGTTTAATTCTCAATAACAAATAAATGGTCTAATGATTAAATCTGGTGATTCATCAGATTACTGGAGTACGCTTTTGACCATCGAAAGACATTTTCACAGCAGACAGAAGTGATACTTACTGAGACTAAAGATACGTGACATCATCGAACATTGTTGACAACCTACGGTTAATTATTTTAAAGAATACGTCAAAGATCTTTAATGCGTATACCTAAGAATGTGTGTGCGATTCACATGTTGTTACTATATGTATAAACACATTCGAAACGAAAGAGAATTTCGAATTTCATCTGATGCAGATGTCCCAAATCGATATATTAAAATTCGTAGGCCTAATTTCAATATCGTGGTCTTCAAATTATTTATTTCAAAATTTCTGGCTTGACTCATATCATTGTGAAAAACGATAGTTACCATGACTTTCGTGACATTTTTATAGCGGCGTTTACAGAAGTATATAGTTCATAACCAACAAATTATATTCCTGATGGCACGAGTTTTATTATAATATCATTCACAGTATATCATTACAAATGTGCAATAGAACGATGTTTCGTAATCACTTTCAATTTCTTTAAAATTCATACCAATTTTATTGTTTAGAATCTTGATATATTGAACATATTCATAAAGAGCGAAACGTAGATGAATTGCATTAAACAAGTCTTTCTCCAAGCCTTTCTTCATTGGGTTTGAAATTTCTTCATTGTGTTGCCTTTTTATTGACGAATCTGTAGGATTTGTAACTGACTTACAAAAGGGTGGGTACAAATTTTTACGAATTCACAATTACAACACGCTGGAGGAGTCATAAACATCATATGTCAGTATCAACAGCGCACTACAACAAATGCACAAGTACGTTACTTTACAACACATTGCCAGATGGCATTATACAATTACAATCTATACACAAGCTTAAGTGCCAAGTAAAATGTTTCCTCCTTCATAACTGTTTCCTTAAACTTTCCTGATCCTCAAAAAAAGTTGTAACAACGATATAGAATGCGATAGTTAACATTTCTTAAGTATAATTTTAAAAGTCTAAGTTTGCCTTAACAAGGAATGTGCTTTAGCTTATGTGTCAATGACACCAACATGTTTGTCGTTCATGGACATGTTACAAGAAACCACATTTCATGTTATTAGCTGCTTGGCTGTCCGGGAGACGTTGCGTCCTAGGCACACGTGCCAACGTTTCTGCCGCCATTCTGCGCCTTCCTCAGGGCGAAATGTGAGGCAGGTCGCAGAATGGCGGCTGAAACGTACCTAGGACGCGGCGTCTCCAGGACTGCCAACCATCTAATGACTCCAGCCGCGAAAGCCTACGTTCTCTCATTTCATGTTATGTTTGAATCTGACCTTATGATAACGAAACTGCTTTTAAAAAGTGAACATTAATGTGTCATCATTCATTTGTTTGAGTATATTGGAAGGTAACAGCATTCCTCCATTCGTCCCAGTACATTTTTTTATTTTAAAAATCGGAATCAGAACAGGCTAGTACTTACATTTCTACACACGCTGCATGTTCTGCGTGGTATGAAATTCATGTTGCTTGTGAACTTTCACCAATTGGGATCAAATGGGGGATCCTAATTGAACTGAGGGGTGACACCCTCTCAATGGGGGTTCCGACAGAAACCCGCCCATCAACGATAAAACACACCAGTAGTGACAATACATTTGATCGCGATTTACCAGAAAGAACGTACTATGAATAATAGTCGTTGACCAAAAGGATATTCATGTATTTTGGAAAACACCTTTAGATATAAATTACCTGCGATGTTAAAAAAATATAACAAATCTGTTCGTTTCAAGATATCTAGTGATATATTATGGCATTATTCTACAGTATGTCCGAAATGTATTTTTATTTGAAATTACATCGTAAATAAATGACCACATTCTTTTGTAATTAAAATTGATACAATTTATTGAATAATTGTTAAGTATTTAAGCAATTCTCTCTAAATGTAATACAATGACGATAGGTTTCGATAATTATAGGTATAAATATAGGTTTTATAAGCAACCAGCGACACAAAATCCTAAAAGATTGCTAATGCTAGATAAAGAAATACCTCCCAGTAGTGCATCCAACAGATTCAAGACGAAGAAAATTGAAGTTTGCAGATGATAATATAAACAATAGATTACTGCAACAACAGCGCATATCTCGAAAACGATGGGTCCTATGGCTATATTCATAGTCGTCACTTGTAGGATAAGAAAATACTTGAGCTATAAGAAGTTACTTTCGATAAGCAAATGCTAATACACATTTGGTATTCATAGACGATACTTATAATAAGTACGATGCTAGCAGTGTCTCGTGTGGCAACAGTGTATTGGCTGCTTCACAGCCTCTTGAATCCTGCCAAGAAGCGCTCCATCAAACTGGCCGTGAACTACCATATGCGTGCGCCCGTGAGGTAACTTAACCTACACAGTTTCTTAAATAGTGCCAGCATCTTAAACAAAGACTTAAACGTAGTGAAATCAGTAAATATCTAGTTAGTTAGAGGTTGTTTTAGCCACCAATGTTACCAAAAAGTGCACAACAAACGTCTTAGTAAAACGATATTTATTCTTAAATTCTTGATCGTTGTGCATTTTCAACGGGTTTTGCATGTCTCGTAAATATCGCTTGTTGCTACAAAGAAAGATGCTACTGTAAAAACCCTTATAATTTTTTAAATAAAAAATAATTTTTCGTCCATTCCATTTCTTTCAAATTACGACAGTTTTCAACGCATCAAGAGAGGCTTCACTTATAGATATAAGTGAAAGTTGGACCTTCCATAAGGATTTTAGCGGGTTATAAGGATTTTCTTATGGGATGGATAAGTTGCTACTATGAATTGGAAATCGTTATAAGGAACTCCTTAAGGTTTTCCTTATTATAAGTCACGACTATGAATATGGCCCCTAGTCCCTTAAATCCAAGTGAGGGGCACAAGTTTTGTGGGAACTGGCGAGTTCTGTGAGGCACGGGATTATATAACAGGTGAGTAACATGTGGGGAAATGATGAGGATACGTGGGGAGCGAATTAGATTCCTTTAACACAATTTTACAAAATTAGATCTTGAGAATTCAGTTGCTGTATGGAAGAGAATTCTAGCGGCCGGCTGCTCTGATCTGTAGTTTTCCGTGGTTTCTCCGATTAACTCTAGACGAATGCGGGAGCAGTACCCTAACAAACGGGCCACCGACCGCGGGCGATTTTTCCTTCCTCTTTCTTGTCCTATCCTCACCCCTTACTCACACACACACACACACACACACACACACACAAATGAACATGCACCACACTACTACATATGCCGGAAGACCGGTCGGGGACTTTGAACTTGTCCCGGCTGGGGCGGTGCCTCGCTAGTGGGAGATCCTGATTGGGAAAAATCCCACTAGTCGACGGTAAGTCGGCGCCGGATTTCGCCATCTAGTGGGGGAAGATCACCGCTACCTCTCGACGAAAAACATTCACTTCACTTACGGGACTAATAACCTCAGTTGTTGAAGTGCCCGGAATCAGTAACCAATCAATCAATCAATCAATCAATCAATCGTGGATTATTTCGGAGACCGAAACGAATCTCACCCCGCATTGAAGCCGTGCGAAGCCGAGCGGCGGGCGGCGAGCAACGAATCTCCGGGCGCCCGCAGCCGCTGGCCGGCGGCACGCGTGCGTGCGTGCGTGCATGCGCACGCGAGCGTGGCGGGCGTGATGCGGCAGGGAGGGGCGGGCAGGAAGGCGGGGCGGGGCAGGGGGCGGGGCGCGGCCCGGGGGGTTTGCAAACAACATGCGGCCCCTTTCAGCGGTGCGGCACCCGATCGGTCGCTTGTTTGGATGTAATGTGCTCGGGGGATACGGGAGGGGGAGGTGAATGGCGGGCACCCCGTGACGACCCGCCGCCGCCGCCGCCGCCGCCACCGTCCGCCTGCACACGCGCGGTGCCGCGTAAAAAGCGGGTCCCCGACCCCTTACCGCCCCCCTCCTCTTCCCCTCCACCCGTCCTGCGCCGCGCCATGTCGCGTCGTGATTAAGTGTTGGTCCAGTTGGAAGCGAGAGGCTAGGCGAGTTTTGTGTTTTTCTCCGTAACATATGTACACGTTGACTTCGCTGCCAACTAAACACTGTTCGAATTCTACCGCTGTCTGAAAGAAATTTCTAACACACGTGTTCTCTTATCGATAGTTTTCTATGGCCTCTACGATCAATACTAGGCGAATACCCTAACAAATGGGCCGTGGATCGCGCACGATCTTTCCTTCTTCTTCATCCTCACTCTACGTACACACACACTTACACTTCCATAATCTACACTGCTGTTGAGAGACCAGTCGGGAGCTTAGAGATTGTCATGGTTGAGGCGATGCATCGTTGGTGGGAGATAGTTGGAGAACACCTCCACTTTCTGTGAAAAAAAACATGCACTCCACTAACAGGATTAACAACCCTATGGTTGTTAATCCCGTTAGTGGAGTGCATGTTTTTTAGCTGACGTGCCAGGAAACACGAAATAATCAGTTAATATAAACAATTTGTCTTCTACCAATTTCAGTCCCACAAACGTCTTTTCGTGGGTTCGAGTTATATTAAATTTGATCTTTTATAAAGTTCTAATTTTTTCCCTGTCCGAACACTGGTCTATACGCATATATTTTATGTCCTTATTCGACGTTTCCTTATGTATTTGTGAGAAATTTATTGTTTCATTCGTTAACGAAGTGATCGAAGTCGTATTGCGGCGAGGAAAAACCATTTTTCTTTAGCTCTCATTGCAAATCAAATCCATAGCTCCCTTTGTCCCGTTCCGCGTCACGACAGATAGAGATTAACTGTTGGTCCAGATTGAGGTGACCGGCTCGCCTGGTTTGTATTTTACCGAACAGAGAACGAATGCACACACGGATTTCGTTTCACGCAAAACACTACGAGTTTAAAGTCGATTTCAAACAACTATCACCAAGAAATGTTTTGCGCAGTTGGCGATACACATGATTTATTATTTTGATTTATTTGTCAGTTTCGAATGATATAATACTAAACTACCAATTTCGTAATTTCAATATAAAGACAAATTATTTGAGTCTCTCAGTGCCGAACTATTGTTCGTTCAGTGGCTCTTTACTTCTAGTTTTTGTCCCAAACGTCTTACATAATTCTTCTTTGGCCCCGCATATAAAAATATAAAAGCAAATGCATCTGCTAAATGGACTTAAAGTGTTAATGTTATCTCGAATGAAGCAAGAGCTACAGGAGGAAGCAGCATCTTGCCTCTACCATATTGGAAACCATTTTTCGGTTTATTCCTTGTTTACACATTTATGTCCTTTATATCAAACAGTGAAATATTTGTAATTTTTGTAGGGAACATATGATGATGATGATGATGATAATAATAATAATAATAATAATAATAATAATAATAATAATAATAATAATAATAATAGTAATGGCGTGTTAAATATTTTTCAAAAAGATAAATGCGAAGAAACAAGATCTAGATGTGTGACAATAAAATCGTTTTCCTTTCTCGCGTTAGTTTTTAATATTGTGTACAAACCAAACTTAAACCATTTTTGTTTATCTTTTGACGAGTGCGAACACTTCAAATTCTAAAATTAAATAAAATGTCGAAAAAAGCAAGAGTATATCTTGTTTTATAATGTGTTGATGCTGAGATATAAACAATAAGATGTTTTACAATTTATCTAGTGTTGTGACATTTGCTGCCCTTGTTTTCTTTTAAGCAAATTTTCCTGTAACTGAAAAATGCTAAATAATATCCATCAATTCAATAACATGATATTCATAAAATTCAAATATTCCCTCCACCTAATAAAAATAGTTCATAATGCGTCGTGTCGATATGACAGGAAATTTATTTTCTTTGGAAAATAAATCTATTCACAGCACATAATTCAAAATTCGCTTATGTATCCAAAATCACACGAAATGAATGTACGTCAAAATCATGTAATGAATTTTCTTCTTTTCCTTATTTATGGAGGCAATGGGGAACATATTCGTTAAAAGCAGTACGATTCTACTGCCAGTTAGACTAGACTGTATAGAAAAATAGCATTAAGAACATAGTTTTTGTAACTTAATGAAATGAAGGGCAGAATTTCAGCAGTTTAGCTTTTCATCTACAACAGTAACTAAAATTCATTGTATCTGCCTTCTTTATTTTCCATCATAAATATACAATATATTTTGATTCCTTTTCTCATGCCGTTGTGTTTGATTTTTTTCTCCCTCTTTCGCCCGTTTCTGTGTCGAAGTGAGACTTGCAAACACTTATTCCGATTGTTGAGTTTTAAAAGATTCTCGCTCCTCAACGATATTATTTAATGAACCACAAGCAACTTCACCGTCTTTCATCTTCCACTTATTTCCCCGCGAAGGGCCAATCATACACCCTTCCTGAATTTTTAGCAGGGGTGGAGCGGAACGAGTGTTACAGAAGCTGTGGCAAAGGCAGAACGTGGTAAAAAAAACGCTGAACTTGGGTTTTAGTTTCTTCCATTTTTATCTTGCATAACCAAATGAATACATTTTTATGATAAACCGTTAGTAATGGGAATTGAGGCAAGAACACCAATGATCACTTTAGGTGATGATTCACTCGAATACATAAAACATTGTTGCGTCCCTGAATTTGAGTTAATCTAAAGACATAGTGACCAATGCATCATGTGAATATTCCGTGGAACGGAACAAGGCGTAATTGTGTCATATCGTTTGAAATTTCACATTAAAAACGTTATTTCTTACGTTATTGAAAATAACATTTTCCAAAGCATTACATTTCCATTTTATGTTATTTTCCAATTTACAATGAATTGCTTTTGTACCCATCGCAAACTAAAGTTAAACACTGACGAATGACAGCCAAATTCTGCGTAAGGCAAGATCCTAATAATTGCCTTGCTAATATGAGATACCAATTAAAAAAGTGCATTCAATTGAATCCATCAAATGAATATCATAACGTTCATGTTCTAAATATCCCCTGCATAATGATGTTTATATAGTATTGGATTGATACATGCGATATTTCATAGGAAATTCATTCGAAATAAATTTATTCATATCACTTTATTTATGATCGTTGCATTGAAAAGTTTTCTATGTATAACCGCATCAAGTAAGCTTACGTCGCCAAATCATAGGAAATGAAGGTGTGTGTGTGTGCGTGTGTCACAAATCGAACAAAAAATGAATAATTCAGAAAATTCTAGCAGCCCGGATCAGACACGGAATTGTGGCCCAGGCACACTGCCGCCGCAGTTGGTCTCGACGTCAAATCGCATCCAAATGCACTCAGCATTCACCAGGGGAGCAATTTTATGCCGAGACATCGAGAAAAAGCCGACAATGGAGCGGCACCGAATAAAACACGGCCCCTGACCGCGTCTCGCCCCAAACTTCCCGCCCCGGTCCACCTCCCCGCCCCCCGCGCCCCGCCCCGCGTCACCGCCCGCGCCGCGGGGAGCACGCCGCTGAACAATAGACGATCGCGATCGGCCGAATGGCCCCGGGCGGCGGGGGGCGAGAGGGGGCGGCGGGGGGCGCATGGCGCGCCGCGGGGCGTCGCTACAAACGAGAAGTGTGTTTCTTAAAAAAGCAAATACATGCGTACACACACGCGCGCGCCCGCGTCGCTCCCGCCCCGCCCCACCCCGTCCCGCCCCACCCGGGGTGCGCCGCTAAGGCTCTTGTTTTTACGCGGCGCTTTGCGGAGTCGCGTTGACAATGCAACGCGCGACCGCCCGCGGGTGCGCCCCCGCCCCAACTCTCGCCAACCCACCTTTTCCCCGCCACGCCCACCCCGCCCCCTTCGCCCCTACTAGCCCACCCACTACTACCAATACGTGTCCTGAGTAGTGATGGCAAATATTACCAAAACATCGATGTTTCGATACATCGCTAATGGGTTTTAGATGTCGATGAAAACATTGACGAGAAATCATCGATGTTAAAACATCGATGTTTTAATTATAGACTAATAAAGACCCAGAAGCTGAGGTACAATACTTGTTACATTTATATTTAGTCTTTCTGAATTATGCAGTATAAACGGAAAATAATACATTGAATATCATTTTTAAAATAAAAATTATTTTACATTTTCATTGCCAATTTAGTCTCTAATTAAGTAGGTTGTTTCTCTAGAAACAGTTATGCAGCAGGAAATATATCAAATGGCACTAAAATGTAGAGTGAAGCTGGAAAACTGTAGTTATGTAGGTGACGACTGGAGGAAATGACGTAGTGACTGTCCAAGATGGACATTTGCAATGAGTGCCTGGAATATAATTATTACCATCCATTGAGAATCGTATTCACTCGTCACTATAGATAAGACGTCTTAGATCACCAATTTAATGAATTAGTTCATTGTTATAAATAATTAAATAATTGAAAGAAAATTCTGTAATAAAATGTACATTCTCGTAGAAAACACACGTCTTCCATATTAAACAATACTTGTTCCGTCGTAACAAATCTTCCCATTTGAACTCCAATTTGAATCAATATTCACTGTCACACTAGGGATAAAACCTTGAATGTGGAGCCACGACGCAAAAGTATGAAATTACTTGTTTAGTGCGAAAATTCAGGACAAATTCCCCATCAAGTTTTTTTATTTATTCGTTTAATACAAAAAATAAATAAAAATTATATGTGAAGTTTTGCAAAGCGAGAGACTATCTCAGCATTTGCTGAATAGCTATGTAAAACCCGATTGAAATGGTAGACCCGGAAACTGTTTACAATTGATATTATAACTATAATTAAATGGGAAGAGAACAAAACATAGGTGAAATGTGCTTAAAAATTAGGTAAATGTACGTTGTAATAGATAAAAGGCATATTTGAACTGAATATTTTTAAAACCGATTTAAAGCTGCAGGATAGATGCATCGTTCCATTGTTTAAATCCCGTAAATCAAATGAATAGAATGGACGAGACTGCACTGCAAAATTTTGGTTTGATTTTGAAACTCTGTAAGTCATTGAGTTGCGCACTACGTATACAGTGGGTGTGACTGGGATATCAAAGGCAGAGAGATTGGTTAAGAGAGATATTCAATACGGAAATATTACTATGTACCATCATAGAAACACATATTTCAAGCTACTGTTTCTGTGATATGAATCATGTTTGATGTCGAGGCACAGTGTCATTTTACGTAATATTGTAATTAGTGTGTCAAATAACAAACTGAACCTGCAATGTGTATTTATTTAAATGTTTAGGTAAAAAACTCTTGAGTGGTTTTCAAATCCCTTAGATCATACATTTTAATAAGTCAGTCAGTCAGTTTAATGCCATTTTTCTTAAGTCAATAAGTTTAAATAAATCCAGTATTGTACTATTGATACAAATAAATTGCATGTTTGTATAGCATTCTCAATCAAGATTTATGCATCGGAACCTGCTGAGAGACTAGATTTTGACTTTAATCATAAGATGCTTTGTGCTACACCCTCCTGTCATTGATGTCGGAGCAAGATTTTATTAACTATCAGAGCCTGCCGCACTCAATAAAAAACTTTTTACCTACGAGTGCGCGGCAAAGAACTTCGGTGTGACGTGTGTGAACAAACACTGATCTGGTGGCGTTCGAACCCGGATCCGCGGGCGCAACCCCTCCGTCTTGGCCGAGGATGTAAAAAGGCCCGGAGCCCGGCCCCTACCCGAGGGCCGCCGAGCATCTGACAAGCCGTCTGCATCAACCCGCCCGCCTTTCTGCCGGGCCAGCACGACGTCGCGGAGTCGCCCCAACGGAGATAGAAAACGGTGAAGTTTGTCTTACGAGGAACGGGCCAAGAGTTACCTAGATCGCTCTTCGAGCATTAGTCAATGGACTTTAAATCATTTCCTAAAAAAAAATTACTAAATGATTGTTTCCTGGTTGCATGGCCGCGCCTTGGCTTCATCTTGTAATATTATTGTTAAGTTTAACCTTTATTTAAAAAATGAGCTAAGTAAACCATTACAATCTCACTGTAAATTTAGTTAATTTCTATTAAAATTTTGTTCATTACTTTCAAAATGCCAGTGTCTTTTATATTTCGCCAATGCCCGTCCTTCCATCTCACTGAAAGTAGATATCCAGCGTGAACCAGAGCTAGTTGGAGCATCACGACCACGTGCGAGTCACAACTTGGCTATTCTCATCGTGGGGCTAATAACTATCGAAACGAAATACATGCCAGTCACAATATTAAATATAATATATAACAATATCCATTTCCAGTTTCTTTAGTGAATTTACATCTTCCAAATCAATTCCGTCAAAACGCATTTGTCGTCATATTTTGATTCACAGCCCCTCAATTGCATTTCGCCGAGCTAGAAGAACCCACAATGCAACAATACACGATGGTTGAAACATAAGTCATGTCAATTACTATTTTATTTTCGAGAATGCAAGCATGGATGGAAAATGTGAAATATACGTATGAAAGGACAAGGTTTAAACTAAGTGCATTAACATTTAACGACACATCAAAATTGTGTTTCTCATATTTATTATAGGATTTGAAATGACTGTACTGGTTTCATGTTTCATAGCATTTTAGCATAAAGGAGTTCAACATTCCAAAAGCATTCAAACCCGTTCTAAAGGCCCGATTAGTGAGATGCTCTTGAGATGCCCGATTAGTGAGAGATTGCACGTCCCACTGCGGTCCGCGCGCGCGTGCACACACACACACACACACACACACACACACACACACACACACACACACACACACACACACACATCGTCACGTGCGGTGCTGATTGCTCTTTGCGACGCGTCCTTGCAAAAACAGTCCATCTCGCAACTGTCCGATATGGAAGTGCATTATTCTCAAGAGCTTCCACCAATTCCCTGTGACATCCTCGGGCATTTCTCCTACAGAAAACAACTACGTTTATGTATGAGCGCTGCTCAAAACGGGTTACATTCATCTCGCGCGGCAGCATACAGGCAACTGATCACACATTACTCTCTGTGCTAATAAAGACATTCACAGAGCCATCTGTTGGTGTGAACACACATTAGTACAAAATTTCTTTCACGTGACAAATAAAATTGGTCTGCTTCCAATCGTGTAGGTCGGCGCGGTATCTAATCATCCAATGGGGAAGATCCACACAATGTGCTTAGGAAAAACGTGAAGCGCACGTACGGGACTAATGACCTTAGCAGTCGACGCGCCCGAAAATACGAAATAATCAATCAATACACACACATACACACATTCATTGGCAGTATGAAATTATTTTCGACCGGATGCACATGCCCTAAAAATGTATAAAAATGTTTCTGAGACACGTCGTGTGTGTTCTAATTATAGCTAGCTGCATTGCAGGGGCAGCTCCTACCCGGTGGGCAAATGGTTGCAATCATGACGTTAGGGTTAAAAATAGTTAAGAAATAGTAACGCACGTTAGTCAGGATTATGATGTCACTTCTGTGCCTCTGTCTGGGATGTTCTAGGGTTCGAGTCCCGAGTGTGGCGGGATTCTGGACACTACCTAGTTAGCTAGGTCGAATTCAGCCGCTGTTTTGCAAAGTATTACATAGATATATACATGCATACGTACGTACGTACGTACATACATTCATACATTCATACATTCATACATACATACATACATACATACATACATACATACATACATTTATTTGAACTGCAATTGGGTATGACCCGGTGGCAGTTAAATAACAATAATTACAATAATAATAATAATAATAATAATAATAATAATAATAATAAAAATAGTACAGTACAAGCCGAACATGCAATAATCATACTATCACTAATATTAAGTATTATAACAAATATTTCAACTCTGTCATGATATCCAATAATTGTATGTCGGTGATTCTGAATTTAATTGAACTTAACTTATTAATTTGATCGTGTTCACTACACTTAACTGCACTGCACTACACTACACTACACTACACTGTTATTGCTTTGAATTACACTTACCAGCACTTCACAGCACTTCACCGCACATCACAGCACTTACTCATTTAATGTCTATTACTCTCATATTGTTCTAACTTATTTCTAAAGCTTCGGACACTTGGAGGAAAAGCTTTGAAAAGTGCTGCGGGTTAACTGTTCCAATCTCTAATTGTTCTTTTACAAAAGGAAAATTTCCCAAGATCTGAATTTTGTTTCCTTGTTCGAATTTTGTGAGTATTCTAGCGGTCGGCTGTTCTGATCGGTCGTTTTCCGTGATTGCATGTAAATAGGATGTGAATCGTCTTCACAATAACCCAGTGAGTTGTAGCGACGCTAATGAGAGTTCCGGGCCGTCCAAGACACTTAAGCCGTAGGTCGCGTTCTGCGACTGGATGAACGCATCTGGTTTTCTTCACAGGGGTTTTTCTTCCTGGACGCCGACTCAAACATCTCAACGATGCGAGGTCTTGCATTCTCCATGGATGTCGGATATTTAAAAGAGAGAAACTTCCTTATTTACCCTCATAACAATCGCATCTCTGTAGTTAGATTCCAATACTCGAATAAGTCCCACTCTCAAGCCTCCGTGCCACTTGTAAAAATGTCTCCGTCGCATTGTTCTCGCGGTGACAGGTACAAAAGTTAGTTGTATACTGTTTTCGACTGTAAGGAGCTATGCTTCAGTGTACAGCTTGTACGTGTATGCGTATTTTAGACTTTTTGGTCGATCAATCACTGGTCGCGAAATCAATCTCGGCCGAGGTGCATGAATTGTGCAAAGACGAGTAATAGAATGGCCTTGCTGCACATGCTGTTCCTAAAAATGATAATGAATAAATATCAGAATAAAATATTCCGAAAATTACATCCCCCGGCAATACAGCTGTAAACGGATCTGATATTAACGCAGATAATTAATAACGTTCAACGACACAGTAAATATTTGCGTTGTTTCCTTCATCGGACGAGATAGTTCGTCACATGGTTGTTATTTCTAAAATCCGATTGAATAGTTGGGAATTGTTTCTTTTCTTCAATTACAAATGTATGGGTTTACAGTGTTTATTTTCTTGAATGACCACTTCACGGTTATTAAAACTCTTGCACGGTGTTCTGAAATGCCCGTAGTTACTTATTACCCTCGGATATCTTCCCTTTCAGAGGGTACATCACTGCGCAAGCAAACAGGAGATAGCCATTCTTTCGTTCTAGGGCCATATGTCTAACGGTAAGTTGACAACCGTGTAAAGACCTACTAATACAAGATAAGATCTGAGAATTTTCTGTAAGCAGCTCGTTCAAACATTTTTAAAAATGCACAAAAGTCAAAGTTAGAGGTATGACAAGACTAGTTTGTTCATTTTCTTTTACTCACAGTGAATGTGGTAAATAAAATACACACATATGGCCTCTGATACCTTGAAGTAACACATATTCTGACATTTACCTTCAAATGATCATGTTTACCAATCAATTGGTTTAAAATCAAAACTTTTCTTTTAAGTTAGACCGCTACCCAATGAAACTGGGCCGGTTAAAATTCCCATGCATACTAATCCAAGACTTTCTTTTCCATATTCTTCGATTTGAATTCTTTGATTTAAACAATTCAAACTATGAAGCAGAGGCAGATCGATTTAATGTACTGCAGTACTGCAGGGCACACCTTCCGCACTTCCTATTGAAATATTTTTGTTTTACTGTTTTAATTTACTTAGAAGTAAAACTCCTGCTGATATCTTTTGATGGTCTAATTTGTTGCCGTTGGAGACAATACACTGCCTCTGCTGGCCGATCAGTAACTGACATCGATTATGTGAATATCTTCCATATCGGCATAGTGAATAGCATGGCTTTGCAGATCAGCTGATGTAAACGCAGGAATCGAATATTTGCCTACGTTCTGATATCCTCTACACGAGTGCGTTTATTGCAATGAGTGCTGCAAAAATTGTATCCCCAGACGCTGATAGAGTTTCATATCTTCGCCACCGGAGGTCACCAGAGAATCCCAGCTGTTATATGAGACTATGAGCGGCAGAGTGGACCAACCCACTTTGGAGAAAATGGAAGAAAAAAGGGTTCCTGAAACTTGTATTACATAGAATTATATTATTTGTGGATAGTGCTAATGCAGTGATAGTGACAGTGACATGTTAGAAAGTGGCTGAAGGTACATAAAAGTGCTAATACATAATATATAATATCTAAAATGTACATTTAAATGAGGGTTAGTCCACTTTATTGTTTCAGGATTTTGATGCTTAATGTGGATTAGTCCACCATGTTCTTTTAGGAGTTTTGGTTTTATTTTGGTGTAATAAGTGAAACATTATATATTTATTTCATTTATTTTGAATATAAATTTTAAACATAATAATATAATGTATAGTTAAATCTCATTGAGCAAGTTTTTAAACAGCTTTCTCCACCAGTAAGTCGTGTATTAGTAACTCACCATCAGGGGCCTGTACCGATGATCGAATATTGTTGTAAATCATGAAAACTGTTCATGACAAACTTGGAGAATAAAGCTCAGTAGCTGAATAAAATCCTTTCTTTGGCTTGACTGATGATATTGCCAGTGGAATATTGTAGTGGCAGTGCATTGTCTGTTGTAAGTGATTTTCTTTTACTAATATCAAGTATCTCAAAATGAACATCTCCTTATTTGAATATTTATATTGAAGTTTTTGTAGGAGATTGTTTTCTGAATCGCAGCCATTGGATTTTCGACCACTTCACCTTAGTATTCGATTCGATTCAGACTGTTTCCTGTTTGTAATTTTTCGTTCAAGTACCTTGGTAGAAATAATGTCAGATTAGCTTATTAGAATCACTGTGAATGAATTTTTCTTCCTAGCATTTTGTGTTACTAAATGCCAGTATTACTAAACATCAGGTTTGTTCATTTTACTTACAAGGAAGTGCGACAAATGAGAGATGGAATAAGCAATATTGTAGAGCCATATATGCGATCGAATACAAAAGGTTGCTTAGTCCACTGTGCAGTTGATAGGTCTACCTTTAAAGGTTGCACTTCCATAAAAGAAAAAAATATGTGTTAGTCCAGAAGAAAAGAAAAAAATGTGTGTTAGTCCACTCTGCCACTCATAGCCTCATATTCAAACCCGAGGTAAAGTCATTGTCAACTTTTTCGAATCATTAATAAATCAGTTTTCATAATCACTAAATTATACTGAAATACAATTTGTGCACGAACAAAAAAAAATCACGAAAATTTGAACTTTGTACTTTTTTAGACGAAAGTTGGTAATATGCAAAAATTAAAATTTCGAGAAGGAATGCAATTTTAGCGGCAGTGTTATGGAAATCACGTGCCATAACAATGAACTGTTTATTTCACATTTTCGAATGAAAAATAGTTCCGAAAACTATAACAATCATTTAAATTGTATTATGTGTGAAATGTAATAAAATAATTCATATTCATCAGCGTCTATGGTTTCGTTTGACAACAGGAACTCGGGGGAAAATGTAAAAAAACGGTTTCAACTTTTAACAAAAAAATGCAAATGTTTGTGTTACTTTGCTTAAACTCAAACTGTGCGAACAGACTGAATTCTCATGCTCAATGCATCACTCTTTACAGGACACCTGACGTAAAATACGGCGGCGCTAGCCGAATTCGTTTACTACGCTCCGTGAAGTCACGAAGGTTAAACGATTTCGAGACTCGCGGGTTCGTGGTTGGGTGACCGGCCAGGAACCCCGGGATCTAACGGCGTCGAACCCCTGGCAGGAGTGATAAAAGGCACTGACTGACTGCGACGTGACGAGACTTGACGAATATTAAAAATAAAGCACATTAATGGAGGATTACTCCCCAGTGCAAAGCGCTCAACGGTTATGTTACGATCTGCTGTACGGTTTATGTAAGATACGAGTATGTAATGGCAATATTCGTGAAGACCATTTTTGTTCAAACATTTTATTTGTTTCTGTGTAATACGAAAGTATTTTATTTGCTGCTCTTGTGGAGTGTGCGGTTTACTTTTTCAAAACTATTAGTGTGGTTTTATTCAGCAGCACTCTTGCTACTGCATGTCACTATTTCCTTAAATAGTCACTAAAGGGTCGCGGAGATTGTAAGTTCTTTCCTTTAGTTGATATATCAGCTGTTATAACTATTGCAAGAGTATTCTTCCTTAACTTTGTAAATCATAACGTTCCCTTAGATCCCGTCGGAACGATTCCTCATCAACGTCGAGAGCCAATGCACTAGGTCACCAACACACGAGTATGAATTCTTTTTTAAGATGCACCGCGCTTGAAATTGCTGAGAAATATTGTTGTATCAACAGACGGGCAAGAAACTCATACGGAGAAACAAGACGGAGGTGACATTTTAATGAGTCGAGCATGTAAAATGACTGACGTACATCAGAATATAGAAATCAGTTTTTAGTCAGGATTTTTCAGTATGTTCCAAGTATGCTCTCCTTAGTTAAATAAGGATGTTAACATAGGATAATTTATTTTACATATTAATAGTTATTTAATGGTATTTAGATCGCATTATTATAGAGTATGTATAAATTTCATAAGCCAAATTTTACATGAATATGTTACTTACGCAAATTTGGGTGGGTTTCCACTCCTAGTAAATTTCGTATTAGTTGACTTGCTTTAAATATCAACATCGATTGCAGTTGTTGTGGTTACCTCACTCTCTGATCCATGAATTTTAAGTCATATTTGTATTAAAAAAAATTAAAGACAAATTACGTTGTATTCTATGTAGCCGTCAAAATATTATATCCACCCTCACACAAACGACTAACGGAGATTGCATAAATATAAAAAAAATGGTTTATTGGGGGCACAGAATCGAAGGTGAAAAAATTCCGCTCCAATATCTCCAACAAAAATCATGACTCAACTAAAATTGATGTTCAAAAACGCCACGGAGACTTTCAATCAGGGAAGCTGAAGCAAACACAGCTGTGTTAAGACCTTTCTTACCTTTAGGGACCGTTATGATACCATTCTCCTTCCATGATCTTCTGTTTAAAGGCGCTACAAGCTAGGCAGGAACGTCGCCTGCTCTGTAGTTTTGTGTCATTCTCTTTTGATCCCAATATGTTTTTTCCTGTTGTAGACCGTCATCTGCAAGTTCATCTAGACTATAGTCTCTCCATCGTGATGTGGACTTCCCATTTCTTCTAGAAGCAAATTGATATCATTTTGTTAGCATTCTAGAAATTCAGCCTTTACCCATTCTATCAATACGTCCAAAGCAACAGACTCTCCTGCCTTTTATAACATTATTGCCGAACTATGTAATAAGCGTAAATAATATTAATTTGACTTCATTGTATGTTTTTCTTTTTGTACAGTTTTTATACACACATTTAAACAGCATATGCAAAGCAAGTAATGCATGTTAGAATATCATGTATTTGCAATTTTTAAGAGAGCTGTATTATATTCTTTCACTAATGAAGCGAATTTTAGCTACTGCTATTCATTATTATTTCGCCAAAAACTCCACCAATCGGCAACCGGCTTCAGAAACACTGACCCAAACCCAAGTAGAATAACAAGAAGTGAGACTCGACCCTGCCGTGTCCCCGCCTTCGGGAGCATCGCGGTTCAGCGAGCCAGCGTCACGGACGCCGTGGACGGCGCCGGGCGTCGATCGGGGTCGCTGGGCATCGCACGCGTCAGCCGTCAGCGACGCGGCCGCACCAGGCACCCTCCTCCGCGCCCCGCCCCCTCACCCTGTGCCCCGCACCCCGCACCCTGCGCACCCCGCGTCGCGTCATCCGCGGGCTTGTTTCAAATTATTTACAATTGGACTTTAGCGCGTCAGGCGCAACAAACAGCCCTGCCCGGGCGCTGTCACTGCAACACGGGGCTCGGCGCCGCGGCGCCGGCCGCCGCCCTCCCCCGCCCCACCCCTCCCCTCCCATCCCCGCCCCCCGCCACGCCCCCGCGCGCCCGCCGCCGGCCTCCTTTGGGCTCTTTATAATTGCGTCAATCAGCGCAAAAACACGTTTCTTGCGTTGCGCCGCCCTCGCCGCCCTGCCCCTGCCGCCTCCGCCCGCCGGCCTAACGAGGATACGTCACCAGACAGACACAAACAAGCACCATCGTTACCCCGCCGCTCCCTGTCTTGCCAGCGCCAGCGCCGGCGGCGGCGGCGGCGGCGGGCGAGCCACCCCCGGCGTGCGCGGCCTCCGCCCCCTGCAAACCAAAAAGTTGTCCCCCGGAAGCGCGGCGGTCCCGTCCCCGCCGCCGCCCGCATCCCCGCTCCCGGCCCGCCCCGCCCGCGCCTCCAGCGACCAGCACGCGCGGCTTTCTGCCCCACTCGCTGCTTCCCCTCCCCCGCCTGCTCCTCGCCCCTCGCCACCCCCGCGTGGTCGCCGAAGGGGCGTGGCCGCCTCCTTCGCTGCCTCTACTGCCTCGTCGCGTATTTGCGCAACTGAAATAAACGTTGTCTCGCCTCCAGCAAGCCGGCTCGCCCTCGCGCCCCCCCGCGCCCGCCCCCGCGCCCGTTGTCGCCGCTCGTTTCTGCGCGTTCCCCCCCCGCCCTTCCCTTTGCGGTCTGTAGCCGCGCCTCTCCTTCCCGCGGCTTCTTTCTCCGCGGCCGGCTCCTTTTTCGCTGGCGCCTTCGCAGCACGCCTGCCGCCGCGCCAGCCGTATCGATGTTTCGATGTGCCTCTCCGCACGACGCTGGCATACCTGCCGACCTGCCGTTCTTGCTGTGGGCCTCCGTTTCCTGGTGGAACAATAAAAGGCTTCACCTCCACGTCGATTGCTGGTCGGAAAAGTATTGAAGTAATCGATGTCGTTGCAGTTGATAGAAATCCCGACCGGGAGAGTGTTGCCACATTCGGGAATATCAGTACTGAAAAACGATGTTTACAAATGCATTTTCATGTGTATTGAATGTAATATTTGATTGATGCTGATTGTCGAATGTAGTGTCATTTTTTCTAGTGGCTAACGCCGCACTCGATATTTTTTTCCTCTTCCTCGTCTTATCCTCTCCTCTTACGTATGCATTCACTCACACTGCACCAAGATGTGTTGGTCGACGCCGGACCTCACCATCCAGCGGGAGAGAATTGCCACGACGTCCTGAAAAAAAGCATTTTATACACTAACGGGACTATTGCAATGGATGTGCCACAGAAACATCAATAAATAACTTCCACAAAAGTGTACAATGAATAAAAAGTGTCTCAATTCGAACTAATTTACAATTCTTTCTCTCCCTCTCTTTCCCCCCTCTCTCTCTCTCTTCCTCTCTCCCTCCTCTCCTCTCTCCCCTCTCTCTTCCCCCTGTCTCTTCCCCTCTCTCCCTGTCTCTCCTTCTTTCTCTCCATCTCTCTCCCCTTCTCTCTCCCTCCCTCTCTCTCTCTTCCTCACAATTTCCCCTGCGTTTTACTTAACTTGCTTCCTGACTCTCCCTCTTTCATTGCCATGCATTTTCTCTTTCATTTCATTTCATTATCCACCACACTTTTCCTATATTTCTACGCCTCATCTATTTTTTTAAAAAATCAAGGGTTGAACCAGAATGAAAATGGCGCGTCAGACCTTTTCTAAGAAGTATCTCTGCACAGCTTTTGAAATTTCTGTTATGTCTTGCTCCTGCGATGTTGATTTTCAAATTTAATATTAACTTTCTCATGGCTTATAAGAAAGAAGGGACAACGCACAGTCACTTTCGTCGAGCAGAAGTTCATATATCTATATTTATCTACCGGATTTTAAGTTTTTAAATAAAATATAATACCATAATACCAAATACAGTATTAAGTGAGTGGACAAAATGATCAAAAATTGCGACTTTGAATGAAAAAAAATGTGTTAATTCTTCAGTTATTGTGCACCTAATTCCAACGTTCAATTTAAAATTTCTCCCTTTACACTAGCATTTCTTCCTAGAATTCACGTATTTTCATATGCCTTGAACAAAATATCTTGTTTCTGTACGTGTAAATGTAGTAGGTTCTTTTTTAATATTCATCAAAGAGCAGTTTGTGTTCACATTATTGGACAAAGGAAGTCGCGATTATGAAAGTAATATTTCTCTAATGCATTATGTGTACGTAACTTCGGGGTTGGTTCCCGACAGCTCCTCTCAATGATCTAATCAGTTAATCTCGTATTGCAGCAGTATCTGGAAAATAACTGAAATTATTGGCAGCGATGTTCAATCACAATACCTAGGGATATTGCATTAAGTACTACCAGTTGATCACATGTCGCTCGTTAGAAATATAGAAATTCTCAACATTTACAATTTACTAGTTGACTCCATTCTTGTCCTTGAGTGAAAACATGAATTGAACGTGAGTCATGAATGTATAATATTTACCCAATGTTTCATGTACAAGAGTTAACAAAAGTTTCTCGCTTTTGAAAAAAACTCTATGTATTTCATTGTGGCGTGTTTACATCCTTTTGCTCTAAAGTTAGGGGGCGAAACGAAATGGGATAAACTCACGAGAGTCAAAATTTCAAAGATATAAGAAACGTTAGGGCAATTACTTCAAACAGTAAACGAAATGATAGTGAAGTTCCAATTTGGCTTTATTGTAGCGAATCCAGTTAAACTTACAGCAACAAATTAAAGACATGGTTGTCAAATACCGTTTAAAACGTGCAGTTATTTTACTTTATTAATTTATTATTTAATCTCCATTTGTATTTGAATTAGAGCCATCATAATCACTTTATCATTGAGGAGGCTCAAGTAACATTACCGTTGGGAAGATTTTAATTTATTGCGGTTTATGTGTTGTGGTCAGAGTATACGATGGACTGTTTTTTCCATATTCCTACAACAAATATACAATGGATACCCTTTAACCTGTATCTTTATATCACTCCATATACACACATCCTCGTGTTTGTGCTTTAGAAAAATGGAATCTTGGTGCAACCAGAAGAATAATATAATTCACATCTCCAGAATTACAAACAATAGGCTATCGGACCACACGACCTGTACGGGCCCTGAGATATAAAAGAATATTGAAAGTGATCATAGGGGAATTCAATTATTCTTTAATTAATATTAAAGTGCTAATTGAAGGACACTTTTAAAATGTGAATGTATTTTAAGGTGAGTGAGTGAGTATTAATTCAGGGTGCGCCATCTGCGAAGATCCTTTGTCTCGCAAATAGAGTGCATGTTATATCTTTGGAGATAGCGGTGGTTCACCCTGACTGGAAAGTGAGACTTGGTGGCGACCTACATGTCACCTTGCGGGCCTTTCCTAGTCCAGTACATCCTTTAGCGGAGCACTGCCACAGCCAGGACAAGCTCTAAGCTTTCGACTGATCTCCCGACATACGTTGTAGTGAGGTGCTTGCGTGTGTGTGTGTGTGTGTGTGTGTGTGTGTAAGGGGAGAGATGAGAACGAGGATGGGGAAGGAAAGATCGCGCGCTCACCGTGATTCTTTTTTTTAGGGTACTAGTTCCGCATTGATCTGGTACCAATAAAAACAGAAAAATACCGATCACTAGAATACCTCCGGCCCCTAGAATTCTCCTCTAGCCGCTGGGGTCGAAAATCCTCCAGTCGGAACTTGGACGGTGCTGAAACTTGGACCTCCTGGTCAACGGTGCTGAAGCGATGGTGATATTGCTCTTGAGCTCTCGCAGCCGGTTTAAAATCGGTATCTGTGGTTCCAACTTTGAAGTATTGCAGGAAGTCGGTAAAAAAGTGAGTTATTAAAGGTCTTGGAAGATAAAAAAAGTTTTTGTGGCATAGTTAGTAAGAATTTTGGTAGAATATTTTCTGAGGGGAAAAGGAAAACAACAGTCAAGGAAGTCTGCCGCCGTAAGAACTCGAACTAGGACCTCCCGGTAAGAGGCGCTGCAGTGACATCAGTTGATGCACTGAGCTACCGCTCCCGGTACCCAATTTTCGAACATTACATTGTTCCTTTCATCAATTTTTTATTCACTCGACGGTGAGAGAGAGAGAGAGAGAGAGAGAGAGAGAGAGAGAGACGGTGTGAGAGAGGGAGACGGTGTGAGAGAGTGAGACGGTGTGAGAGAGTGAGACGGTGTGAAAGAGTGAGACGCTGTGAGAGAGTGAGACGGTGTGAGAGAGTGAGACGGTGTGAGAGAGTGAGGCGGTGAGAGAGAGTGAGACGGTGAGAGAGAGTGAGGCGGTGAGAGAGACGGTGTGAGAGAGACAGTGGGAGGGAGACGGTGTGAGGGAGAGACGGCGAGGGAGAGACGGCGAGGGAGAGACGGCGAGGGAGAGACGGCGAGGGAGAGACGGCGGGCCGGGCCCGCAGTCATGAAAAAATATCTTTCGTTGTGTTTGGTCATGACCACACTACCAACGTTCATACAGAGACATCAGTAGGATCACATGTCCACAAAAGGTGTTAAGCTTTCTTCTTGAACTAGGCTCAGATAGAATATAGCACTCATTACTTCATTATTATATTTTATAATAATTGCCTTACAGCTGTCGCAGTTTCTCCGCTCTCAGACTCCAGCCATTTTTTCTGTTATCCGGGATGTAGTGGTCCCTCATATCGTTACACTCGAGTATTATTCGTATCGGTTACGTTCATGTCATGTCGAAATGTTATCATTATTCGTATAAACCTTCCAGGGCCCTGGAGATAATTCGTGAACCGTATTCCAACGCCGTGTAGTATTCATATCGTGAACGGCATCTCAACTGCAATCGGCCGCTCACAGCTTTCGCGTCGCCTCCGCGCTGTGTGCTCCCCGCTGTGTCACATATCCTCGCAGACGCCGTCGGCGACGCGGCGAAGCAGGGGGCGGGGCCGTCGGCGCGTGACGCGACGCGACGCGCCAAGGGGGGGGGCCGGTGGCAGCGGCGGCGGTGGCGGCAGTGGCGGCGGTGGCGGTGGCGGCAGCGGCGGCGGCGAGGGTGGCGGCGGTACAGGACGCGCGTCAATTAGAGCCCGGCAGGCAGCTCTGCATGACACTGCTCGGGTAAGCATTTTTCGGACGCCGCCGCAAACCGCCCACCCGCCCTCCGCGCGCTCGCTGCTAGCGTCGCGACGCGAAACGTTCCTCGTCGCCCCTACACCCCACCTCGGCCCGCCCACGCCGATCCATCCCCGCCTCACCGCGCTCCACCCTTCCCCCCGCCCGCGCCGCATTTCGTGCTCCGCCTCTCCCCAGCCTGTCCTCACCCCTCACCCTGCCCAGATTTTCATCCTAAGCCGAGCGCCTGTCCTACTCTCAGCACTGGCGTGGCCATCACCCCTGCCACGCACCCGCCACGCACCCCGCCACGCACCCGCCACGCACCCGCCACGCACCCGCCACGCACCCGCCACGCACCCCGCCACGCACCCGCCACGCACCCCACCACGCACCCCGCCACGCCCCGGCCACGCACCCGCCACGCACCCCGCCACGCACCCGCCACACATCCCGCCACGCTTCCAGACACTCATCCCGCCACGCATCCCGCCACGCACCCCGCCTCGCATCCCGCCATGCTTCTCGGCCCGCTCCCCGTCACACACACCGTTTCTCTCCATGCGCCTGCCCACCTCACATTCACCACTCTTCTGCATCGCGCCCCAGCACCTCGCGCCCGACACCATCCCGCCCCGCGCGCCATCTCGTTCCCGTCTGTCTTGCTCCGCAACCCCGCACCCCCCATCCCCACCCGCCTAGGCTCACTGTCCAACTGTGGTTCTGTCTTCCCTTCCCTCTCTGTTGCTCTTCCCATGCCGTCCTTTTCGCTCGCGCAAGCAGGGCTTTCATGCAATATTTTCTCTTGGCGCTGGCGAAAGGAGTTGTTTCCGACTACGGGAATGACTCATGATAGAGCCGTCACAGGAGATGGAATACATGAGCATATTAACCGTTGATTTAATAGAGTTGTAAAGGGGTGAAACCTACAGTAGCAGACAGCGCCCTACACTTTCCATGTCGGTTTACTGAGCTTCAATCTGCGATCTTCATATGGGAGTATTTGTGGTGTGCAAAGAGGGTGTGCGGCAGGTTTGCAGAATTCTTCTGGTTTGTTCTCCATTTCACAATTCTGCAATACTCATTAGCACACTCATTTTATCATATACACACATGCAGTTAATATTTGAGTTCGGGGAATCATATATATAAATATTTGTATGTATTTGGCAATTTAGGGTCGGATTAAACTGACTTTTGACAGCTAGCTGTGTTCTGGTTTAATTTATTATCCACACCTGGCGGTAAGAGAGAGATGTAGCGAGTATGCCGTCATCCCATCACCGTATGTAACATACCGATTTGTATTTGAAAGCTACAGCTCTATTTTTGCCCCCGCCGGTTTCGAACACAGAACCATCTCACATGAAGGTAGCACGCTTTGCATGAGCCACTCCAGATGGTATGTGTATAAATAAATAATTGGCACCCATTATCGAAATTAAACCAATGACTTTTTGTAGATATAAATGGAATTATTCTCGTTGAATTGGAAATAAAATTGTCAGAATTGAATTTCTTCCTATTTGATTTATGTGGTCAAAAACCAGTAAAAACTGTGTATGACGTATGGGGAGATTAAATTGATTGTGAAACTTTAAATACGCATTATATTGACTAATTAAAAGGGAGGAGGATAGATAGATTTTAATGACATTTAGAAATGAGATTGTGGAGAAAAGCGCTAAAAGATGGTCCGGCAATGACCGACAAAATAAGAAATTAAGTAGTAGTTAAAAAAAACAGTAGAAATAAAACTGATGGGTGTAATAAAGAACAGGAAGGCGATTTGAGTGCGTTGCGCCAAAATTGCCTTCAGGAACAATAAACAGAGAGCAAAGTAAATAAAAAAGGAGGGAGAAGGTATATTGGAATGTTTCATGATGTGAGAAATAAAAGAACCTATAAATAAACAATGAGACAAGGGGCAAGATAGAGAGATAAGAAATAGATTCACAGAAGAGGACGATGACGAAAACTATCCAGATGATTATGCAGAAAGGGGAAGTTAAACTCAACGAATCATACAATATCATCACTGGAACTGATATTTTTATGTAATAACATATTTGATGCTTAAAATTTAGAAGCTGGGAAAACAATAATGTATTCGAATTAGTATATCAGGATCATGTTTACTTATTTCGAACTAATCGTTATAAAATTATTATTTCAGCATTTTCTTCTTAGTGAATAGTTAAAATTAAGATTGCAATTTTGTTTAGGAGACATTAAAATTAGTTCATATTTTTAATATCATACTACCTACTGAATAGTAAACTATAAAAGTGTCATTTTATCATTAACACAGCTGTTCATAGTTTACTCGTATTTCCAGTTGAAATAATGATGATACGTGTGTGCGTTCGTTAACCGAGCTATTTCCAAAGATAAATGTATCAGCGAAGCGACGGTCGTTTTATACAAGGTGAGATGGCGAGTTTCTAATATAGATGAGACTTAAAATTAAAGCTGAAATAAGCGATCTTCACAGAAATAAATTAACGTAAACTACATTTGTAACTCAATCAACATCTATTATCTTAAGAATCCGCGTTTCTTGGCTTTAAAGTTAAAAACTTCGTTCACGGATCACGGGACCACAACTGACGGCAAAGTTGTACTTTGCCAAGCATACAGGACATTCCAGGAAATTCCTTACGGAACAGTATGCACAATAGGCACTGCATATGAAAAATAAATAAAGTTATATTCGATTCCCGTCGAATCTCCTGTGAAATTCGTTCCAACAAAACGAGTTTGGTTGCTTCACAAGGGCAAGTCCAACCTCTGTGAAGTGTCCTAAACCCCATCCCTATCCTAATTCCTTCCCAATTCTGGCCGCTGAGTAGTGACACAGGAGTGCCTATAAGGCAAGCGCGTACGCGGAGATGCTACGTGGCGGTCCTCTTGACAAACGACTCACGGACTACCGTATATAAAGTAACGGAGGATTCCTCCTTATCATAGTAATAATAAGCGCTCAACGCCCAATGAGGTTATCGAGACGAGTTGCATCAGTACAAAGACGCAACAAATTAAACTAAAATATGTATCCAATAAGTTATATATATATATATATATATATATATATATATATATATATATATATATATATATCGAAGATCCTTTTGACATTATTCGTTTCCAGAGCTTCTGCATCCTCATCTTCAGGTCTAATGAAATAATAAAATTCATCTTAATTCCTAAACTTATAACAATAAGCTAAGTTGAGTTCTAGATAATTATAAAATTTTCATTCAAACTTACTGTTCTTTCAACTATGATATTTTAAGAACAATGTAAAGTAAATACTTTAATCATTTAGAACTCAACTTAGTTGATGGACCTACAACGGTTTTTTTTTCATTCAAAATTCAAGTAGTATATGACTTAGTGTATGGATCACAGAATTTTGAAAATGTACACACAATTTTCTTTTCCCCATGGCACGTCATACGCAGTTTTAACTGTCTTTTTACGTTAAATAAATAATAAATAAATAAATAAATAAATAAATAAATAAATAAATAAATAAATAAATAAATAAATAAATAAATAAATAAATAAATAAATAAATAAATAAATAAATAAATAAATAAATAAATAAATAAATAAATAAATAAATAAATAAATAAATAAATAAATAAATGTTATAGATTTAGGAAATAAGACAAATTTGATTATTTCATTACACCTGAATATGAGGGCGCAAAGGCTCTCAAAACGTAGTTGAAGGCTGTAAAACAGACAAGATTAATTTTTACTTGTTATGAAATAAAAGATTTACAAAATTTTCTAACATAACATGTCTAAACATTGTAAAGGAACGTGTTTCTTAAGAGGATTATTCTCTTCTCTATATGCAGTAAATTACTTTCTGTACTACCATGTGCAATCGGAATCCATGTTTTGTGGGTCTTCAATACATCGAAAAATGGGTTTTCGGCAAACCTTCCCTTCGTCTATCTCGTGTCTGTCTGTCAGCCTGACTGCCAGTCTTCCCGTCTGTCTTTGTGAGTTAACGCTAGCGGCTAAACCGTACGTAGGATTTTCACGAAAATAGATATTTCTTAAATGATCTAGCTAATGTCAAGGCCACTTACATTTGAAACGGATATTTTCATTTTCAGGAGTGCTTTATGTGAAGGATCAAAAATATTTTCATATGTTCTTAACAATGGCTTAAAATTATTTCTTTCATTTTTTCTCGAATAGAGCGAAGTACGCCTATTCGTAAAATTTATACGTGTCCAATTTTCGTTGAATTCACAGAATTTTCGAAAATTGCGGCTATTTAATATTTTCGACGTCTTCCTAACAGTACAATAATGAAGAATGAGATTTTGTCCTGATGAAATCTATTCTTCAAAATTACATCTTTGAAAAGTGAATAGATTTTTTAAAGAAAAGTTTTAGGGTCATTTGCAGTGAAATTAATTTTTTAAAAAAATACATAAACAAACTTTTCTCAAATCTGTAAATATTTTTAAGATTTTTTTGTTCGAACCCGTCCGATTTTCATTAAATCTTCTTAATTTTCGAAAATTGCATAAGCTGAACTGTCTTTTAATGCATCTGGAAGGTAGTATGAGACCACGCAAGTTGTAGTGGATATGTGAATTAATTGCTAAACCAAAGTACTTGAGTTAGAATCCCAGTGGGGAGAAACATTTTTTTGCGGTTTGGAAAAACATTTGCGGAATCATCAAGTTTTACAATATTATGTACCCGTTTCAAATAATGCAAGAAAATACTTGCTGCTGTAACACCACTAGTTTTGTTTGATAATTGAACGATCATTTTTCATGGATATTTTATAATTCTTTTTATATTTTCTAATATTTTTCAGTCCCTTTTTAAATAAGGGCAACTACAATAAATACATTCAAAATTTATGTCATAATTTTATTCTATGAATTTCGACATTTCGGAGACTGTTCTGTCTCCCTCATCAGGTACAACTGTTATTCTATCCAAGAAAACGAATGGCAATATTTATACCAAATGTGGTTAGATTGCACTCTCCCACGTATATAACTAATTAGGAATGTTTTTAATATATATGTTCCATTTCATTTCCCTGGTGAGAATAACAGTTGTAGCTGACGGGGTAGGCAGAACAGAGTCCGAAATGCTGTCGAATTTCGTAGAATAAAATTATGATATACATTTTGGATGAATTTGTTGTGGTTGCCCCAAATTAAAAAGGGACTGAGAAATATTGGAAAATATAAATTATAATAGTGACAACCGATTTCAAATTTTGTAGTTTATAAATTATTTTTATTCACGCTTTTTATAAATAAATAAAAAAGGAAAATACGAGTTACACGATTAATAAATATTGCCGAATAAATTGTTACATCGATGCGACTTTGTCATTGATAAGAACAAACGTGTAGCGATTTAGTAATAAATAAAAGTATCAGCGGAGATATACGGTCGCTCTGAGTTTTTCTCTCTGATGAAATATTTCCACCGGTCGCTTTAAAAGGCGACGTGTGTGACATCGTCGTTCCGACTGACGTTCAACTTGATGTTGATGAGAGTCTGCCATCTTCGTTGTCACTGAACGTCACACGAACAATTTTAGCTGTTTTCTCTCTACCTCCTGTGCATTAGGAAATTCTCATGCATGCTGTCACATTGACGTAGAAAAACGAAATTGACGGATACAGACAGGACATTGACTTCCCTTCGAATCGTTACACGCGAATTCGACAGAAATGTTACATGAAGTAAATCGAAAACAGGAATATGTTGTTTATATTAACTGATGGTACATGAAATACATCCGTAAGCATTTTCTTTTTACACAATTGGACATTGCAGACATTTTATTCGGCACTGAATACGAAATAATTCTCTGTTAACGTAGCTATAATTTAAAAAAGGTAGTAAATTCTCCTTGAGCGTAGGTATTCTCTCATAATTCCATTGCACTATATCCATACCGGCCAGGAGCTCCACGCTACTAGTACCAGGGGTCCCCAGACGGTTATCCATCCAGGGACCCTCGGTGCCTCGAGCTGCTTATACCTACTTGATTTACAGAGCACGATTAAGCAATTCGGCCAACGACACCGGGCTATTTGCAAGCTTGTTTGACGCCGAATTCAGTCTTGTTTGCTGCTATCTATACGTCTTAGCAGGCCGACCGAACACCTCAATTGGCTAAGAAAATAAAAATCTCTTCCCAATCAATAGCGCATAGGAGCCATTCCACGTAAAATCGCTCAAAAAAGATTAAAAACTTGACTTTCATATTCTTATTTATTGTAATTTTTTATTTATTATATGGAGCAAATGAACACGTGTATTTTTTCTAACTTCACTATTTTTGGAAATATTGAATGTTGAAATTTGCTAAAGATGACACGCATCATTAAGTTTAAAGTATCACGTACGTGAATACACTAATTATAGAAATTCGGTTAAAATTCCATTCGAAACTTCAAAACATGTTTAATTTTTTGGATATTGCAAAACATTTTTTCTGATTTTTCGAATTTTTTAAATCTAAATTTTGAAAAATGAGTATTCTTGTAAATTTGATGAGCTGCAAATTAAAAAAAAATATTTATAAACCCATTAGAGTCTTTTTGACAACTGTAGAAAACATCAAAGTGGAATGTTAAAAAACTCTTTTAAAAAATGTGTTTAAATTTTTTGAAATTAAACGATAGATATTGAAATAAGGTCATGTACAGTTTTTCGAAAATTTTATTACTTTTCGCGTAATTTAGCGTGACATGCGGTCGAGAAAATACGTGCCATCACTAGTTTAGAATGTGTTTAGTATGTGTGCAGTGCCCACATTTTACTTTCTTGCTACGGAGTAGAAAGAAAGTTATTTAATGCTGCGCAAAAGAAAGGCAAATTTTCGGCAGAAAATATCTCATTACAGAGGCCTGATAAAAAAGTAGATAAATCCCGTTGCTAAATTTAGAAAAATATCTCTAACACCTGGCGTAGTCAGAATCCATGTTTTGTGGGTCCTTGTGGGCGAAAAATCGAATGACGGAGAAACGTCTTTCCGTCTGTCTGTGAATAACGCTAGCGGCTAAACCGTTCAGCCGATTTTTTTTCCAAAATTGATCCCTATCGATCTGGCTGATGTCGCGACCCCTTATATTGAAACCGATATTTTAATTTTGGGGCTACACTTTGCATGAAGCCCCTCCGACACTTTCCCAATTTAAAAAAAATGGCTCCATCGTTTCTAATTCAATTTTGTGGTTGGATAGTGTTAATGACATTTATGGGACTGCTGCAGGTCTCGTGTTCGCTCAAAAGCCAGAATTTTCAAAAATTGCAAAAGTTCGTTTTGTGTAATTGTATGTGGGCACTGTGCACAATTCTTTACCAAATATTTGTGCTCGATCCTTATCAAATAAACTATGGATTATCAGTTTTCGTACACGAGGTAATCTCGGGCTCCAGTGACCACGGATACTAGCAAGTAATTATACAATATTAGATTTGTAAAAGTGTTAAATGTTCCTGTTTTTTGTTTTGTTTTTTCGAAAAATATGCAAATACGTGTTGTTGATTAAAACGTTGAACAAAAATTAAATTACTTCCGTGCATTGAACCTAACAAAACATTTTTATAAGGGAGATAACTAGGGCGTTCCCGTAAAAAAAACAAGAATTTTTCAAGCCTATTACTCTAAAATGATCTATTTTACAACAAATCTTCTAGGAACGTTTTTGTAGGAAATTTTATCTACTTTAGTTTTGTGTAGAACATAATTTTCTTTGGGATTGACAGTTTTGAAGGTATATGCAAAAGTCGATTCCATATAAAGCTTCTCTTATTATAAACAACTGGTGCTTTTATTCAAGCAAAAAGCTATTAGAACCCATATTCAGTCATCATATAACCATACTTTCTTTTCAAACGATTCGGAGTCTTCTTAGTTCCATCTTGAGGCTACGTATTATTAAAAAACTGACAGCAAAAAAACGTATATAAATCACAACACTATCGATCTCACGTCAAATTATTTACAAGTTATGTGTATAAAATATCATATAAATTTAAAATCCATATTACCATGAAACTCATCAAAATCCTTTCATTGTAGTACAATTAAGTGATTCCCATGGTTAAAAGTCGTAAAATCGTAACAGTAATAAAAAGGCATTTTGCCAAACGTCCGCGCTCTATTGCTAGCCTTGTCTTTTATCGTTGTCGTCACCCACTTCTGATTAATAACTGTATCCATAATACAAGTATCGCACTTATCCTTAACATTTTTAACAATTCTCTTTCTAAACTACGGAACATACGGTAAAACAATCCTTATACAATCTTGATAATCTGTAACTTATACATCTTCGTGAATAACATTAGAAACTTTCTTACTCGCTTAACTCGCTTCGAAATGAAACTTATTAGGAAATTGTTATTCATTAATATTCTAAATATCATTTCTAGATTTTAACTATAAAACATTGTATCAGACAAGTTTAGCATCTTATCCAACAAACCAACTACCAAAAACACCGCATTTAAATACTACAATATTAAAAAAATACATCTAAGGACGTTTTAAACATTTTCTTTTTTAAAAATAAGTATTGATCCAAACATTACTGCTTCATTTGAAGTTCTGAGGACTGCAATTGATGTTATCAAAAGTTTATGTAGTTAATTGTTAGTTTTTTGGTTTCATTAATATAATACTTATATACTATTTACTGATTTAACACTTTTTAGTGTCACTGATGGGGAAATTTTGTTCTCGAAACATGTGAGGATAATAATGTAAAATTACGTGACAGTGTCAAGAGCTTATTACAAAAAATTCACACACAATATATGTACATTATTTTACAACAATTTGCCAGATTAAATTAAACGATTAAATTCGATTGAAAAGTTTAAATCCAAAGTGAAATCGTTTCTGCTGCATAACTGTTTCCATACAATTAGAGACTATACTGAGCATCGCAAGGAAAATAACATTGATTTTAACAGTGATATTTAATGTATTCTTTACCATTTGGATTGTATAATTCTAAATAATATGTAACAAGTATTGTATCGCAGCATCTGGGTCAATGATCCCCATCTCGATCAGGTTTTCGGTCCAGTTTCCCTGATCGATTGAGAAAATGCTGAGATGACTCCTTGTTTTGCTTCTGGACTTAAATGTAACTTTATTATCTGTGCACGACTAATTCAGTGGAAAATATAGTTATTCAAATTATCGTTTCCATGTTGTCGCGGTAGGAAGTATTATTCCTTGATGAAGGACATCATGGACAAGAGCCCAAAATGTATTGCTTCTTTATCCTTGAAAATTGATTTTATTACACGGAGCGTTTTTTTTTCAAAATTCAAACCGGTAGCGGTAGCTCAGTGCATCAACTGATGTCACTGCGGCGCCTCGGACCGGGAGGTCCTAGGTTCGAGTCCTGACGGCGGCAGGATTTTCGACACTAGCTTTTTAGCTAGGTCGAATTCAGTCGCTGTCTGGAGGAGAATTCTAGCGGCCGACTGCTCTGATCTGTAGTTTTCCGTGGTTTCTCCGATCATCACCAGGAGAATGCCGGAGCAGTACTCTACAAAACGGGCCACGGACCGCGCGCGATCTGTCCTTCCTCTTCCTTGTCCTATCATCTCCCCTTACACACACACTTACACTAACATGCACTACACTATGTCGTAGCGTGGTCGTTATATCATAACGTGATAAAATGCGTAATATACCGCAAATACATCTCCCCCCACACCAAATTGTTAATCACACCCTGGGAACCCCAAGGCCTTCTTAGACGGTTGAGATTTCTTGCAGATCCTTGTACAGAAACTTTAACCGACACACAAAATTGCCGTATTGTGCTGTCTGAATACATGCATTCGCGACATTTGTGTACATGCGTTCTAAGTCTTGAGAAAATCCTAATTTCTCGAAAATTGAAAAACTTCAATTTTTCCGCGTCTTTCGACAACTACAGTATTGATGATAAAAGTTTTTACTGAATTAAATCTGTTCTTTAAAGACAGATCTTGCAATAAGGTGATGTACAATTTTTCGAATGTATGAGTAGTTTTAGCGTAAATTTGCGTGAAATACAGGCACTTTTGGGGTACAAAATTGAAGACAGAAATGTTTTCCTTAATCAACATCGGTTCTAAAACCTCAGCTGTTTAAAAAAGGTCATGTACAATTTTTTTGAAAAAAGGGCAGTTTTTGCGTTATGTGTGCTTGAAATTAATTCAATTTATTAAAAAAATCTTAAAAACTGCTTCAGATTTGTTTATGGATAGAACAAGGAACGCTTAAATGAACAGCCCGTATTTCGTTTTTATTGAACTCTCATTCGTTTAACTCTTTTCGAAAAATGCAAATTTAGAAATAACGCGAGAAAGTGTGTGATCTTATAGCACCATTACTTTAAGTATCAATGAAATTTAGGGAGAAAAAATATAATTTTCGTCATCATTGTCGCTACAAGCATGTTTGTGGCTGCGAAGGCTTTCTCTGTTGCGCAGAAATACTTTTCGAATGGAGGAAGTCTTGGCTTCAGCAGTCACATTCAGTAACCACACATTTGCAGGAGACAGAAAAATAAACTGCCAAGAAAAGCCAAAAGTACGAATTCCCCACGCCAATACACAAAATCTCATAATTCGAACCTAACTATCACAAAATTCAAAAGGATGGTGATTTCCACCGTAAACAATCTCGTTAGTGAACGATCCTGCCGTAGGTGTCATGCTATACGTTAAAAAATCGAACAAGCTCAAAAGTTTTCATCCAGAAATCGTGCAGTCTAGAGTACTCCACGTTCGTGCATTACTCCATCTTGCTTACATCATTCCGCCATGTTCAACGCCAAAACGAATGGACGTTGTTACGAAAACACGTAACGGAATAAAAAAATATAAAAACAAATTATTTTATTTTGTCCTTACTCCGTCAGCATTTATCAGAATGAATTAAATTGCAATAAATAATTTCCAAACGTATAAGTGTGAATAAAATGGGTCGTACCCTCGTAGCGACACCCGTGCAATTCCTCTCCGCATTTGCCTTCCACACCCCCCAAGTACGTGCCTGTTATTTTACCATCCATCTTACCGAGAGTAGTTTTCCGTGAATTCTCCTATCACCATCAGGCGAATGCCGGAGCAGTACCCTACCGAACGGGCCACGGACCGCGCGCGATCTGTCATTCCTCTTCCTTGTCCTATCCTCTCCCCTTACACGCACACACACACACACACACACTAACATGCACTACACTACCACATATTTCGGGAGACCGGTCGGGAGCTTAGAGTTTGTCCCGACTGGGGCGGTGCCCCGTTGGTGGGAGAGTCCTGGTTAGGGGGAAACCCCAATAGCCGACGGTAGGTCAGCGCCGGATCTCGCCATCCAGCTGGGGAAGATCACCGCCATCTCTCGAGAAAAAGCATGCACTACACTAACGGGACTAATGACCGAAGCAGTTGACGCGCCCGGAAACACGAGAAAATCAATCAATCAATCATCTTACCGTGACATTGTCTCCCGCAGACTTCGGTTCGATCCAACCGCGTGAAGGGGCCAACGGAACGGCCCTTCACCCCTTCCTTTCCACCCCCTTCGCCAGCCACCCCACCACCCACCCCCGGTGCGAGTATTTGTCGACGCGGCGAGACCGACTCACTTGGCACCCTCGGAAGCGGACGCCATTGTTTTACATGACAAAAAGTTGTTCATTCCTGTTTTACACAAAGCGGACGTATCTCTCGCCGCCGCTGCCGCCCGCCGCCGCCGCCCCCTGCCGCCCCCGCGTCGCAGCGCCTTGCGGCCTCTCCGGTGCGGTCAAGGAGTCTGTGCACAATAGCCACGCAGTCGGCTATAGAATACGCCTCCATTTTTCTCCTTAACAAAACCAACTTGAGAACATCGATAGCTCTCGGCACTCGCTTGCCGTGTCCCAAACAATGGCGCAAAATGTTGGACGCGACGCAGTGGGTATTGTGGCAATATTGGCTGCGGGGTTGGTGGTGGTGCGAGGCAATGGGTGGGGCTGTGATCTAGGCGGACCGAATTTCCCCTTGTTCCCTTGGGGGGCTTGGGAATCTCTTGTATTACCTATTCCCAACTGTATTGCATGCAAGCTATGTTTGCGTTGGCGCAAACGTTTTGGGTACTGAGTAACTTCTCAAATTCTTTTAGATCTTGCTCAAACGAATTGAAATATATATTTCCAAAGTCATATTTCCGTTTATTTTCTAGTTTTACATCATGCATGTTAAAGCTCTAAAGTGAAAGATTTTGATGTATCTTCTAGAGAAAATTTAGGAGTGGATTGCTATATATTGAATAGGTGGCAGCTTTCGTATATAACAAAATGCTACGAAATTTGCGTTGTTTGAAATGCGCGTCTAGAATGGAAACGGGAAGATGGCGACATGCCCAACTTCGCACGTTCGCGGGAAATGGATGGGCAGAGGGTCTTGCTTAGAGAACTTCATGTTGTGTAATCGTCAAAAACGATTGTTTTTGACTATCAATTGTAATTATTCAATATATTTTTTTTATATATTCGTATCATTCTTGTGACATCTACGGAAAACATCAAAGAGGTTTGATTATTTGTAGAATATATTTCGTACATTTTGTAACATACATGAAGGTAAAGTTGAGAGCAGGATTTGCTGTTATAGCCCAAAATAATATCAGTATATATCTATGTAAAGATCTTGGGAAATATAAAACAAAATGCATGTTCATGGATATGCAGTATTTTCTGTCAGAACGTTTCTACAGAACTTTTTTCTCTGCGATATAATCGCACAGGTTCAGCTAGTACCAATATTTTCTTAAGACGCTTCTCAATCATATTGCCAAACATTATGTTCAAATATTGCGATTTTATTATGTCAAATGTTGTCCGAAAACCATTGAATCGTAACTTGAACTATGAGGTTGATTGTAAATACTTTCCCTTCCTGAATAAATTGCGAAAAGAGTATTTGACACCCAAGGTATTAATATCATAAATCGAGGCAATACTTGAGGAGTCAAAAGTTGGTCTCCTACATTACAAACTTATATTTGCTAGAAAATTGCTACATCTACGTATTAATAGCAGCTATTGTTCATTACTTACACACACACACACACGAATCATACATATAAGTAGATACGTCACGTACGCGAGCGAAAAGAAAGTAGTAATATTGATATTACATAACATGATTGAAAATCGCCTCACAGAAAATTGATGTGAAGAAATATAACTTAAACCAACGGTATTCGAAAGTTTAAATCTATTCTCAAGAACTGCGTAATCCTGGTTGCTTGTCTAGTTTAGAAATTCTCAAATTTTCTTGCGATGTCTTCTTTTAAAAGTGTGTTTTGCTTCAAGGGACCTTTTACATTTTCTTTATAATACGCAGCATAAAATATAACCCTAACACAAATAACTGTACTTATCTATAGCAAATTGTCAAGATATATGCACGAAAGATTTAAAAGAAAATTATGTATTTACGATCTTTATTTTTGTATTATTATTTTTAATTATATAAATATAAATGTTTCCAGGGACAAAATCACGATTCTTATTGCTCAACGTTCGATTTTCATTAATGTATTATGTGGGGCCTTGATACTGATTACATCGATTAGTAACTAGTTCATATTCATAGAGCCCCCCCCCCTAAACGACAACTTGGTCATCATCGATCCCCTTAATAAATCATCGACCCCCACAGGGTGCAAATTCCGCCCTGTGAATAGGGTGTCGGTGGCTCACCGTCAGCGGGGGTGGATGCCGCGCGAACGCGGGGCCGGGGGCGTGACAGGATGCGCTGAACTCGCCGAAGGGGGGTGGCGGTGGCGGGGCGGGGGGTGGGGCGGGGGGGGGGGGCGGGGCGGGGCGGGGGGGGCGGGGCGGGGGGCCAAAAAGGAAAGCGCCAGCGGGCCCGGCGGCGGCGGCGGCGGCGGCGGAGGGCGCGAGAGACAAGGCGCAAGGGCGGGGGCGGCCGCGTCACGCGAGAAGAAGGGGCGAGAGGAGCGGGGAGAGAGAAAGAACGAGGGAGAGAGAGTGTGAGTGCGGGAAGGATGGTGGGAAGAAGGGGGATATCGAGGCGTGAACACGCTTCGCGGTCGCGGCGTGGGTGGAGACACATTTGTGATTTTGCGAAGGCAGCGGAACAGAAGGGAGCTGCCCAATGGGAAACATGGTGGAGGGCCTCGGTGGGGGAGGGCGGTGGAGGGCGGCAGAGGGTGGCGGAGGGCCGTGAAGGGCGGAGGACGGCGGTGCGGTCGAAGCGTCGCGCAAAATTCGAGAGGTTTTCGTTTCCAAGCTGCGAGAGAAAATCACCCCTCAACAATCCTTTCTCACGAAATGTGCAAATGGTTGGAAAATGATGAGTAGTCAAAAGTGTGTTCGTTGATATACTTCACACTTTATCTGCATTGGATATTTCAGTAATAAAGGTCTTGTGAATTGAATTTTGATTGTTCTTGCAACGTCAGGGAAACTATATGTGCGAATAACGTAATGAAAGAGTTCCCTAACACGGAAATTCATTAAAATGGAATGGATTAACGAAAATAATTAATGGTGTGATTGTTTATTTTTAATTCAATTTGGCAGTCTTACGGATATCGCACTTGATGTAAAGCGTGGTTTTACTCGCGTCATTTGTCACAAACATTCGCCAACTTCTCGGCTTGACAAAGGCATATGTCTCTTTGTCAACATTCTTTTTTTTTTTTAAATTTTCCTTACATCTATTAGACGTGCCACATGCTTTTCCTTGTGTTCATTTGGATTTGAGTTTCGTTTGTGTGTTTTGCGAATGTGTTTCGTACGGAACGTTTGTACCTGTGCAAAGGTCTGCAGATGCTACATAACCTCCCTACTGTCTTCCTTCTCAGAAAGATATTTGGTCCTCAAAAAATTTGCAAAACAGACAGCGGACAAACAAAGAATTAGAAGCATTGTACAAGAAATCTAACATAGATGCAACATTGAGAAGGAGAACACTCGTTTGGTTTAAGAATGTTTAGAAAGAAAACAAGTAGACTACTTAAGATTATCTGCTTAGATTCTGTTGGAGGACCGACTTTGGTGGCTCAGGGCATCAATTGATTTTTATTTATTTAGTCAAAAACAATAAAAAACTGTATGTGTCGTGTGGGGGAGAAAATCATCTGCGTACGCTTTCTTGAGTTTCAGAATCCCTTCCCAATAATTTATCTATTAATAGTTAAAAGATGAAAATAATAATAATAATAATAATAATATAATTATTATTAATAATAATAATAATAATATAATTATTATTAATAATAATAATAATAATAATAATAATAATAATAATAATAATAATAATAATAATAATAATAATAATAATAATAATAATAATAATAAATTGAAAAAGGGAAAGGTTAACATTTCAAAAATTGGATATTTTCGTTTCCGAGTTGCAGAGAACTTATTTGTAACGGTAAATACAAATTTGATTTTTCTGTATTGCTAACAAAATAAAAACTTACCCTAAGCTCTACTACCACTACAAGCAAAAGGAAATCTCAACAAAACGTGCGCATAGTGAAGCTAAATTTACGTCCAGAAGCAAATCAAGGGGCCATCTCAGCATTTGCTCAATGGATCAGGGAAACTGGACAAAATCCGATCGAGATGGGGGCATTAACCCGGAAGTTGAATTACATTACTTGTTACCGGCATATTAAGACTTTTTAAAAAATATACAATATAAATATAATCTAATTTTTTATACTATATCATTGTCTCTAATTGTATAGACGATAGATTTCACTGCAGTGCCTCTGACTAGGAGGTCCTAGGGTACGAGACCCGACGATGGCACGATTTTTGACACTAGTTGGACAGCTAGGTCGAATACAGCCGTTGTCTGGAGGAGAATTCTAGCGGACGGCTGCTCTGAATGATTCTCCGAGGTTTCTCTGATCAACATCAGTCCAATGCCGGAGGGTGACCAGAAAGCCACGGGCATCGCGCGATTTTTCCTTCCTCTTCCTTATTCTATCCTCGTTCCTTATTTACACACATATGCACTACACTGTTACACATGCCCGGAGACCAGTCGGGTGTTTAGAGCTTTTTCCGTCTGTGGCAAATGGTTGGTTGGTGAGAGATACATTAGGGGACTGTCCCACAAGCCGACGGGTGGGTCGGCGCCGGATCTCAGCATCCAACGTGGGAAGCTCACCGCTACCTCTCGTGAAAAACATGGACTACAATTATGGTTGACGTACCCGGAAACAATAATCAATTAATCCAGTGTAAGGGAGAAGGAAAGATCCTTGCGACCAGAGATGGATAACAACGATGATACTGTAAACACGCACTTGGCTGCAGGACAGGGGATAACATCAAAGCACATAATACAACGGAGAATGTAAGTGTTAATAGCATATTGTCCACAAAATCGTGGGGACCATTATGAAAGTATAATACTAGCTACATTTATTATACATGTACTCAATTTAATTTACAACTATATGTATAATATGCGTCAATGTTAGCAAAGATTCTCATTTTCATAAAGTGTCATGGTGTCATCAATGTCGTGCTTTTATAACTTATTGCTGTTACTATTGATTAATAATGAATAAAAACCTAATGTGACCCAAACATTTTTCGAATCACTTCAACTTCTTCCTTCAAATAAAACTACAGTAAGATTGATGTTTTGAAACGACTATAAAAGTAATAAGTTCTATTATCATTGTTCTACAATGTCATTTTATCCTATCTCATATTAAAGTCAATACGGAAGTATAAAGCCAGCCAAGTAAAGTATTTTCTGCTGCATATCTCTTTCTACACATTTGGATACTAAACCAAATATCCGAATCGAAAAAGAATTTTATTTTATAATAACGACTTTGATGAATTTGTAAACCTATATAACATATATTATTTACAATTCTGAGACTATATGTCTGTATAAGTTGCTGTAAACTTTTCCTGTGTTAAAGGCTCCCATGATTGAGTTTCTCGTCCAGTCTCTCAACACAGCGCAATACAGCAAATTCTCAGATGGCTCTTACATTGCTCCTCGTCATTTCTTCTCGCTTCAAACGTCATAGGACTTTACTAAATAGAAAAAAAAGGACTTTTATTGATTGAAGATTTCGGGCTCGTGAACTACTGAGATCATTGGTTCCGTAAGTATAGTGCATGTTTTTTCATCTGGAGGTGGCTGTGATCTTTTCCCACTGGATGGCGAGATCCGGCGCGTTGATCTACCATCGATTTGCAAGGTTTTCCGCAACCAAGTATCTCCCACCAACAGAGCACCGCTTCAGCCGGGACCCTAAGTCCCCGACCAGTATTCCGGCATGTGGGGTAGTGTAGTGCATTTTAGTGTAAGATTGTGTGGGGGGTGAGGATAGGACAAGGAAGAGGAAGGTAAGATCGCGCGCAGTCGTGGCCCGTTTGTTAGGGTACTGCTCTGGAATTCGCCTTGTGTTGATCGGAGAAACCACGGAAAACTACCGATCAGAGCAGCCGGCCGCTAGAATCCTTCTCCAGACAGTGACTGGATTCGACCTAGCTGAAAAGTTAAAGTCGGAAATCTTGCCGCCGTCGGTACTCGAACCTAGAACCTCCCGGTCAGAGGCACTGCAGTTGCATCAGTTGATATACTGAGCCACCGTTCCGGTGAAAAAATGGATAATGAATAAATAAAATACGAATAAATTAAACAATATATTACTTAATAAAATCTCCTCTCTTCTTACACAAGTAAATTTCTTGACACTGTCAGTACAATGAAAATTTGAGAGTGCCGTAGTGTATAAATTGTTATTGTGTGTGTAATTCGTAAAACATCCGTTTAATTGAGCATTTCATGTGTAGCGAATTATTCTTTGAATCATCCTGTGTATCAAATTATGCAATGTTAAGCACGGATGCTTCCGCCTTGTGAACAAGCGAAGAGGTTCCACTTCATATCCCAGTTACACTACATCATCATTCATTTTATAATTATTTGGGAAAACAAATTCAGCATTCTGCACTTGTACACCATCTCGTAGAAATATAGGAATTTAAGTGAAGATCGCAACGAAAACGCCGATGAGAAAGACGACAGTAATCTGTAAATAAATCTGGAGGAGAATTCTAGCGGCCGGCTGCACTGATCGGTAGTTTTCCGTGGTTTCTCCTATCACCATCAGGCGAATGCCGGAGCAGTACCCTACCAAACGGGCCACGGACCGCGCGCGATCTGTCCTTCCTCTTCCTTTTCCTATCCTCTCCCTTTACACACACACTTACACTAACATGCACTACACTACCACATATTCCGGGAGTCCGGTCGGGAGCTCAGAGCTTGTCCCAGCTGGGGCGGTGCCCCGCTGGTGCGAGAGTCCTGGTTACGGGGAAACCCCACTAGCCGAAGGTAGGTCGGCGCCGGATCCCGCCATCCAGCGGGTGAAGATCACCGCCATCTCCCGAGAAAAAACATGCACCACATTAACGGGACTAATGAGCAAAGCAGTTGACGCGCCCGCAAACACGAAAAAAATCAATCAATCTGTAAATGAAGAAAATTCGCTACCAATAACTTTTTTTGGGATAATTTATTTATGTATTTTCATCTGGGAGAGTTGCGCCGTTTCGTTGGAAAGACGGCCGATTGGCCGTGCTCTGCACTAGTATTTTCGATTACATTTAAATCCTTCCTCTGGCGTGGATTTTGCGAAATGCGTGTCGTCAGCGTCTCTTGAAGCTCATTGGCGTGACTCACCGTTCTTCGTCAGATGACAGTCGCAGTTAATAATATCCGAACTGTCGGAGGGGGGCCTGAGATCTCGTTAAAATATGGTCTTACCGGAAGGATTTAGTATCGTTGAGCACTTGGCAAAGTTCTTTTACATCCCACAAGTGTGGCATGGCACATTAAGGATTTTAATTTTTCGTGATGTTTTGTTGCTTGTTATTGCTTGCGACATGGAAGTCGATATACACTGTATAGCATATTTGAATTAAGAATATTCTGGTTACAAGGGAAAAATGAAAGCATTTGAATGACGCTGAATGTTCTCTTAAGAAGCGAAGTTTGAAAGGGAATTTTGAGAGGGGAGTGTGAAAAGAAAAACAGAGTTAAGTTAACATGTAGTTAATTAGTAAATAAGTAAATCTGAATAATTAAAATTAGGTAAAAATAAAATCTTGTATGTAGAACGGGCGTTAACTAATTGTAATGATCGAACGGCGACAAAACGCGCGTGAACCTTTGGTCCGAGGTCGTTTTGTCGCCGCTCGATCATTAGAACCCTTACAACGCCCTTCGGAAATCCACTGCCTCCAGCTGTTATTAAACCCGCGAATTCGGGTTTTGGAAGTCAGTGCGCTCGACCCCTTATCACCGGGGACTCTTTGAGGGAAACTTCTTGATTCGCATCCACGGCTAAGACACCTCGTGCGCACTTCAACGGTTTTCCCACGGTCCGATCGCTCCGCTCGGCAGCGCCTCATCGACGGCACCCTTCCGTCTTCAACTCCGAGGTCAACACCGCCTCCCCTCCCCGACAACCCCTCAGCACCCCTGCCGAGCACCTCGGTCGACCTGGCGTTAGCCAATTCCGCGTGCACTCGCCCGCCGCCCGCAATTAGACGAGGACCGCTCGGGGGTTAAATGAGCCGGGTAGAGCGGGGGCGCGAAGGAGCGGCACCCGAGGGCCCTCCGCCCCGCCCCGCCACGCCCCGCCACGCCCCGCGCGCCGCGCTCCGCCCTCCGCCGTCGCCGCCACGCCCCTCGGTCGCGCCAGAAGTGCGCCCCCACAATGCCGCCGAATTACTTTACGTCCGCTGCGTCCTTTGGTGATCTTTTCGGCAGATGTGGGGGGGAATTGATGGTTAACGGCGACTGAGGCAGGGGAATGGGTAGGCGTACACTGATCTCAACCGGGGCGAAACGTACAAGAAGCGTATTATTATTATTATTATTATTATTATTATTATTATTATTATTATTATTATTATTATTATTATTATTATTATTATCATTATCATTATCATTATCATTATCATTGTCATTGTCATTATCATTGTCATTGTCATTGTCATTATCATTATCATTATCATCATCATCACTACTAATATTATTGCTATGATTCAACTTCATATAACTAGAAACTAAAAAAATAATTATATTATAATAATTTCTATATTTATGACACATCTTCGAAGATAGACGTTTGGGCGGAATAGAAGTTCTTCTCTACTAGGAGAGTAAAGAAAGTAGTGCTTATTCATTTATTAAGTTTTGATGTAATAAAATTTTCAACTTCAGTAACTTTTATGTAATTTCTTGACACATTCTAAAAGTACTATTTATAAGTTGTATTTAAATGGTTCAAAAGGATACTTGAGATGGGAGCGGGAGGGCTTTTCGATTGCAGGCTTTCATACAGCTGCCACTCGGTCAGGCGGTTCGGTCGATTGATTAATTGATTATTTCGTGTTTCCGGGCGCATGAACTGCTATGGTTATTATTCTGGAGGTGTAGTGCATTTTTCTCACGCGAAGTGGTGGTGGTTTTCCCCTGCTGAATGCTGAGATTTGGCGCCGATCTGCATGTCGGCTTGCGGGATATTCCCTAGGAAAGAAGCATTCACGAAATATATACAACGAGCGTCTGATTGATTCTGAAAGAATTCTGAACGCGTAGCATAATATGGTTTAAATACGGTTAAATTCATTTAGACCATTTGAGATTTGACTGAAGAGAGGCCCAGAAATGTTGTAACCTTCACATCAGTCAATTGCACTTTGCACTTTGCACTTTGCACTTTGCACCTTCACATCAGTCAATTGAAAAATTTCACTTTCACTGGAGTATGCAATTGATTATTTGAAAATGAAAACTGCATTGAAAGCTTTTTTTCTTTTTATCTATTGATTTATTATGAAACCAATTTGAAACACTTGACATTGTACTGTAAATTTCTTGCCTTGAATATTTGTATCGTCAGCTAGGAAAACTGTTCTTACGTTTCGAGTCGCCGAGACCACATCATTTGCGAGTAGTAGAAAGTGAATGGGCCTTAAAATCAAATCATGTGAGATCCCATATGCAATTGGCACTGAATCGGAAAGATGAGTAAAATAATGTCCTTCCATTCCACTCCGGTGTATATACTTTCTGAGCTCGTTGTTTAAGGTTCCAACATAACCGATCTATAGCATACTGCAAATTCCTTGCAAAGGTAAATGTAAAAGTACAATGTTATGATCAATGGCGTCAAACACGTTTAAAAGATCTAAAACTATTCCAATTGATGCTCGCCTTTCATCCATTGAAAAAGCGACATCTTTAAGAAAAGAAAATATGTCTGTTTCCGTTGATTTTTATTTCCTTAATCCATGTTGATAATCTGAAAACGCTTTGTATTTACTGCGAAAGGAAGATCATTTACTTCATTTGCTATTAAAAAAGAAAACAGGACCTAAGATCAATCTCTGCGGGACCCCATTTTTCAGTTGACAATGAATCGGAAAGACAAATAATGTTCTTTGATTCCCGTGAAGTATTTCTTTTCCGCGGCAATGCCACGAATTCCATATGAATATAAGTCTGAAGGTAAATTCATAAGGTTAATATTATATTATTTTGGAAAATCTTAAAGTAAGCCAAAATGTATTCTATTATCATCCATTGATTATGAGACAACTTTAAGAAAAGAAAATATGCTTGTTTCCTATATTTTGATTACCTAAACCCATGTTGGCGATGTAAAAACATGTTGTATTTCCTGAAAAACCTTTTATGCACTTGCTCAACACACCAAATCCACAGGCCATTCCTTCAAATTTAATGAGTTCAAGGTTGTGGACAAAGAAGTAAATTATAAAAAGAGACTGATCAAATAAATGATCCATATCAATAAGCATGATACTGTAAACAAAAAAACTGACACAGAGAGCTTTAGCAAAATATATGTTAATCTCATTAATACACCAAGTAGTTCCCACAAATCCAATTCCAAATAAATGTTTTTACATTAATTCTAATAATTCAATTTATTTACATTGTCAGTCTGTTAGTACCTATCATACTTTGTTATTTTGACTTAATTTCACAAACATGTGCATCTCGGGTTCATACTAATGATTCTGTTATAGAGTGAATTGGTTGTTTTTGTTTTGTTGTTTTGGTTTTGCCCATACCTCATTATTCTGTTTATCTTCTTTACCTGTGTCCTCACAACATACATTTTTTGACCAACTTCCATTGAAATAATGAAGTCTAATATTTTTTTGTTTTTAGAGAGTAATTTTAGATTATTTCAATAGATTTTTTGGTTCCTGTAATTAATTTAAATATTTTTTGTTTTATTGTATGGTCATATCCGGTTCCTTGGTCTGTTGTTGGAAAAAAATTTAAAAATATTATTAATATTACATAGAATAAGGTTTTGACAATAAATAAATTTTTTAATTAATAGATCTTCTCTTATAAACAAAAACAACAACCACAAATAACCGAGCATTAGTATTCACATTACAATAGACTATAGACTCGGAAGCTAGGGTGTACCTCACTCAGGCACAACTTATATAATTATCGGCTCACCGCACAACACTCTACTAGTATCATATTCATCATGGGGTGTGTTGGTGTGGTGAGGAGGATTGTTTGTCTCTCACTCCCCGAGAGGTGCTTGAAATGGAGGAGCATTCAGCAAATGTATTAATTATGTTTTCATGTTTTGGTTGCAAGGTATGTAACGGTTTTTGTACAAGATATTGTAAATGCAGACAGGATTGTTGTTATATGACACGTGGATTTTTGGTAGTATTGTAGTAAATGTGTGTTGTTCTCTTTCCTCATTTTATTCAGCCCTGAGGATGGAAATAAATTTTCCGAAACGTTGGCAAACAACTAACTTACAGTTCGTGTTTCCTTATGACCAAGCCCCGTTAACCTGCCTTCCAACCGTTAATTTTGTAATCGAGTATGTATTATTTTGCTGGAAAACATTGTCCCAAAAATTCTACGTAAACTGGCTGAGTTTAGCTCAGAGCCATCATTGCAGCTATCTCTTCAGTCACTTTGACCGGGAAGTCCTTGGGTCCGAATGCCGACGGTGACGGATTTGCAGTACCCCAAGAAACCTTAGCGGTAATGCCTTAGCGATTACTGCCAAATCGACATCTGCCATTCAGGGATGAAAGAACTTGCTTACATGATGTAAGTAGTATGAGTAGGATGAGTAGATGTGAGTAGGATGTCTACTTCTATTGAAGAAATAAAATTTGCAAATTATAGTACACAATGTCACGCAACAATGAAAAAGGTCTGAGATCCCCCATTGGGGACCATGACAGGTAATAGGATAAGGGAAAAATAAGCTAGAATTAAAATGTCTTAAAACCCTACTGACATAATATTCATATATGTTTATTTTCTAGTTATGCACAAAAATATCAGAATACTTTTAAATCTAGATACGTTAAATCTAAGGTGACCAGACGTCCTGTACTAGCCGGGACAGTCCTTTTTTTGAGTCACAGTTTGCTTTATTGCTATCGATATCGTTACCGGTAAATTCAATAATCCTAACCTTCGGCTTCTAACAGGTTCCACTTTTAGGTTTTAGAAATATGGTTTACAATTTGCCAATAATGTTCCACTTTTACAAAAAGGAATTTTTACAAATGAATATTTGAAATAAATTTGAAATTGCGGACTTATTTTCTTTTTAATCATGCTTTCCATTTTCATTCATGTTTAAAAAGTTTAGTTTCTACAGTGCTTTTTTTTTCATTTTTAAAATTCTGTTATGTGCATGTGTCGCGTTTTTTGTGTAAAAAAAAGTCACAATGTCTCGTTTTTACGTTTTTTAAGATTTGGTCACCTTAGTTAAATCAAGACATGTCTATTCTGAACCGAGAGACAGCTTTTACAAAATATGAAAATATGCTCTTGGCAAGTTCTTGGAAAATATAATACAAAACCAAAGAGATGGATAACGTCTCCTTCCTCAAATTTTAACAGTGCAGTTGACAATGGAATACGGAGAACTTCTAGGGCCTCAAACGTCATACTTATGCATTCACGTAATAAATGTGAAAAATTAAATGTTATTCGTAAATGTAATAACCAAATCTGACCATCATGCAGTCTAATTGTAGAAGATTATTGCAAGGAATACCTAGGGGGATATAAAGTAAGCTAGAACAAAAATATCTTAAGTAATTTACAAATAAATATTTCACAGTATCCTTAAGAATTAGTTTATTTGTAGGAAACTCCTTAGCGTAGATTTTGGTGCACTTGTCACTTCTTGGTGGTACCCTTATCACACTGGAATTTGTAGAGGTGAGTTCGGGAAGTTTTCCTATTTCACTTATTTATTCCGCCAGCTACTCGATCTGTACATTCAGCATTTTCATGTTATTCAGGTATTACAGCTCATTGTGTATATTTCGTGAATGTTCATTCCCGCCTGTGATATGGCATAATATTCTGGGGAAATAGATCTTATAGCTCCCAGACTTTTAGATTACAAAAACGAATTGCAGAGTAATAACCAAATCCCACCCACGTGATTCTTGTAAGCCTCTCTTTATTAAACTAAAAAATTTACCATTACCTTGTCTGTTGATTTAAGAATCACTGTTTTTTTGTTTGTTTGTTTGTTTTTTTGTCAAAAGTGACTTGCTTAAGGGCAGGAATATATTTTCAGAAAACGCCGATGTCTATTACTATAACACTCGACGTAGAAATCATATTCATCAAGTGACAGTATCAACAGCTCATTACAAAAAATTCACATGCAATACATGTACATTATTTTACAACACTTTCCCAGATGACATTAAACGATTAAATTCGATAGAAAAGCTAAAATATCAAGTGAAATGGTTTCTGCAGCATAACTGTTTCTATTCAATTAGAGACTAGACTGAGCATCACAAGGAAAGTAACATTAATTTTAACAGTGATACGTAATGCATTATTTACCATTTGGACTGTATAAATGTAAACAACCTGTAACAAGTATTGTACTGCAGCCACCGGGTCAATGACCCCATCTCGATCAGGTTTTTCGTCCAGTTTCCCTGATCCATTGAGCAAATGCTGAGATGGCCCCTTGTTTTGCTTCTGGACATAAATGTAACTTGATTGCGTAGGCTTCCGCGGCCGGAGTACGTCTGTTGGCTCTCCAGAACCAGCTGCGTCGATGTGCACGTAGCTGACGTTTCGACCAACATGTTGTGGCCTTCCTCAGAGCGTACTGCTCGGAGTTTTTTTAATTTTGTTTTTTAAATTTTCCCCCCTATATTGAAAATTCAAGTAGTATATGACTTCGTGTAGGGATCACAGAATTTTGAAAACGTGCACAGAATTCACTTCTCCCCATTGCACGTCATACACAGTTTTTAACTGTTTTTTATGTAAATAAATAAATATTATCATCATCATTATTATGCTTGGGAAATCTGAGCAGGATCACTCGCAAGGAGGAGGGACCCCTACAAATGAAGGCGACACGGCTTTTGAAGGGCCCGTGGGGGAAAAAATGATAAATATAAATGCTGCATAAATTAAATGCCTACTCCTTGCTTGTAAAATCTGTTAGTAAACAAACTACTGACGAATAACGTCATACTAATCAATAGAGACCGAAAAATTTGTAGTATGAAACATCAAAGTATGTACATAAATATGCAATGGAAACGGTAATAATATGTAATAAATATGTAAAATCGGATAAAATATGTAATATTATAATTAACTTATTGTAAAACGCGTTTGCATAATACGGAATTACATTTACAAAAAAGTTCTATACAAATTTTAAAAATAATACAAACGACTTAAAATCATTTGGAGAGCTTAAATTAATGCACACTTTGCACCATATAACTTTCCCATGGGTAGTAAAAGCTTTATCTATTGCTATTCGGGACTGTAGTTTTGCAGCCAGACTAGACGCAATAGAAGACATCGTACAATCTACGATCTTCAAACATCAATGCAAAGTAAAGCACTCTCATTAAATGTTAAACGTCGGCGATCGCCAATGTTTCTCCAAAATTAAGGTTATAGGCCACGAACCGCGGCGCGAGTGATACTTTTCACATCTAAAGTTGAGTCGGGTCAGTCCCTGACGAGCACTTTCCACATCTTAAGACGGCTCCACACATTCGGCATTCGCCGAGCATCGAGTTAGTGCTCGCCCAACCCCGAGCAGCTGACCGTCTCCACATTGGGTACCTAGAGGAGACAGTACGCTGTAATAATGTAGGAAAAATGCTGATTAAAAAAAATTATTTTCATAAAAAATACGTAATAAAATTGAAGAAAATTAATATATAATTTGCACAAGAAATATTTTGCGAAAATACCAAAATATGTTAAATATGTAATATACTAACAAATATGTGAAAATATGAAACGAAAATATTGAATATTGCATTAGGACGGAGCAGATTCGCCAAGTTTACACATTGGAGAACAGTAAGTAGAAAGACAAAAATATGTAATTACGTAAATATCCAGTCTCTAATAATCAGCATATCTCGTAACTCCAGATTGGACAGTTTTGCAATGTAAAGAATAATTTAGCTGGGAAGCAGAATTTTAGTTTCCTTTCTCGTTGAACTTCTAAATATTGGGGAACTGATTATTTAAGATGCTCGATTTGTTATTTACCTTCATTTATTACTACTCTTTTATAATTATATTTTATCACGAAGTAAACAGAAAATAGAGGAGGGAATGTGGAGATGCGAGGTTTTCTAATTAGAATGATGATAAGTATTTGTGGTAATTGAAAAAAAAAAAAAAAACTCGTACGGGCTTAAAAATGTCGGGGAGGAAGATTCATGAAAGTTTGTGTAGGCGCCCACGGAATCTAATATGCAATAAAAGACAACTGAGCAATTGCAAAAATAAAAACAATACTGTAGTAGTCGACTGTCAGACTCTCGTGTAATCCACAAAACTAAAAGAAATCATAGAAGTAAATTTCAAAAATAATGTTATCGTTAGTCTCTAATAGCCAGTGACATCTTATCATTGATCAATTCTTGACGTAAGACGTAGATCGTAATTAACTAGTAGGACTATGATTCCATTGAACGCAGTAAATCTGTGTGTACGAAGTTTACGGCATGTGCTATGATAAATATTGTTTCCAATATAATGAAATTGAGGAATTTTAATATCTATATATCCGGCTATCCGCTTCCCATTTAACACACAAACCTCGCTCTTCTCGTATGTTGCCAACAATGCCCATCTAAACATCTGTTTCGGCAGTGAATGTTCTACTTACATTTTGCTACACATTTCACAACCCTAGGCTGGTGGATTGATATTGTTTACCTTGTCAGTACAAAAAACATAAGGGCAGTCTGTAAAACAACGCATACTGCCATACGTATTTTCAAAAACATTACCATTTTTTGCTCAGAAGGAAATAGGACTCGGATGGGGAAGTGACACCATGACTTCCTAAATTTGATGGTACCAATGTCGTCAATATCGTTGCAATCCGAAGTTCAAATTGTATGTATTACGTAAACCAGAACGAAAACCAAAACAGGGAAAATTGTGAGGCAACGTTTTCCTACACCTACTGATATGAGTTATCGATCCCCCAGTCTGAACGCTTGGGCCGGGCGTGCGCCGTGGGCACCTCGGGGACACTTGTCATGGCAGAGCGGAGACCAGCTGAACGTGACAACGCGTAACACCGCGCGAAAAAACGTCGTTCGACAACAGAATTTCCACTCCCCGTACGTATCACCGAGGTAAGAAAGGGCAGAGCAAAGGTTACGACGCGTGTCAAAGCAAAGTGAAATCTTATTTACAAACGGTTGGATGGTTTATTTTCTAATTCGTTCTTCAAGTTTGTAACGTGGATTATTTTGAAGACAAATTCTTCCTAATAATTTAATACCGATTTTCTTCTTCGGTTTTCCGAAACATTTCAGAGAATGAATAAATATTATTATTTTCTAGCCACTTAATATATTTATGAATTAGCTTAAGAAGTTTTTGATCGCATACCGATCACCACCGGAGCTGCAAATTTTTAAAATTTTTTAATTGTGAATAAATTGACAGAAAATAAACAAATTAAAATTATATTAGTTTTGTAATCATTGAAATGAATATGACCGATTCACAACCGAAACGTATGACTTAATTTAAAGGCAATATCCTGGCCTTTTTTTTAAATTATTTGGAAGTTATCAACCTCTCCAACAATAACTTATTTAGCTCAAGAAATTTTTAGTTTGTCATAATAAACGTTTTTGAAATTGTTTTTGTTTATGAATTGGGATTTTGACATAGAATGGAATAGAATATGTATATATTTTTCATCATTTGTATATTTCAATTTAGAAAATAAATTAAAAAATAAAAATCCATTGTCTCTTATCTGGACATTAGAGGAAAATAATATTGTGTAGCAAAACACAAAAATTGCGACTCTTGAAAATGAATATGAAGAATATAATAGGTAATGAATGATTTATAAATAATTAATTCTTTAGTTTTCAAAAAAAATAATAATTTTTATAGTGAAAGAAAATTCTTCCTTTTGTGACAAGAGCCACAGAATACTAAACATGAATTTTTAATTTATTCTTATTATTTATCATTTAATATTAAGTCATATTTATTGTAACTTAAAAGTATTTTCTGATGGGTGTTCTATTTTTATAAGACATCTAATTAAATAGAATGATTGCTGAAGAATTATGATGTTCTGGAAACAATTATGAACAGATAATTTCATTAGAAGGGCTATATACACAATTGCAATTTAAAATGGCTTATTAAATTACTCATAGTTAATGTTATCAAGCTATTTAACACAAAGCAATTTCAGGTGCTACGATGACTGAAACAGTTTCAACTAAATGTATGGGTCCAGATAGCTACAGGTTGTAATTCCGCAATTAATAGTAATTTTTGGAAGATTTGTGTAGATCCTTCTACTCAGGTGCACTATAAGTAAACATTTGCATGGTCCAAAACTTTCTCACAACAAAAAATGTTACTGGCATATGTTAGAAAATTGATTTGATGAAACACTTAACATTGACATTTAAAATGAGATCATTCTTAATTAACATCTTTGTATGTTATTGTATTGTCATGTAATAATTTCAATTTTATTTTACCTTGTGGTTTTAAAGCTGTGTGAGCATTTAAAGTTCCAAGACTTGAATATAATTTGTGTAGCAGTTGTTGCCTATTAAGAAAAATGTTTTATTTCTGTGTCAGAATTATACAATTTTCTAATATTCATGAAATCTATTATTAATGGACTTTTAATTAATTTCAATGGAAGACATTCCCTTTGTATTTTAACTTTTGTTTTTTCAAAGAATAAATAAAAATAAGATTTTGCAATCTGTATATAGACATTAAATGCTTTGATGAACATGAAGACTGACAAAGTGTTTTCTGTCTCTCGTGATCTCTCTGATCCTATTTTTTAGTGGTACATTCTACATGCATTCACAATAGTTTCCAAGTGAATTTGCAAATGGCTCTAAAGAAAAATGATTGTGGTAACCTGTAGAATCTGGAAAATGATTTAAGGATTGATCATAAAAATTAATATGTACAATTTTTTAAACATAAATTTGAATATATGTGCAATACTTAACAATGGATACAATATTAAAATATTAAGTTCTTCTTCCATTACATTATGTCCATGGTAATATTAATTAATCACTTAAAGCAAGCAAACGGTGGTCATTAAACTTTAAAATAAAAATGGTATGTGTATTTGCAACCATTTTCCATAATATTTTATGTTCCGGCAATAAAAGAATTTTGAATCAGAATCCAGATTGATTTGCTGATATTAAAAAATATTTTAATATCAGCATGGTGTATACATTTATTCAAGAAATAATGTTATAAGTACATTAAGAAAACAAACATATTGATGGCGAATAGGGTAAAGAGATAAAGAAAAAGGTAAGAAAATGTATACATATTGAATATAACAAAAATAATTTTTACTATATGCTGGAAGAATATTATATTGAATTACACTGATACACTGATATACACTGATTTCTTCTGTACTAGAGTAGTGCAGGAAATTCTGTTTCTGACCTGCAACTCAGAATTTTTGTTTTCACATTTATAAATTATTTCATAGTATTGACGAATTTCCATGAAACAATTTCCTGCCTTACTATATAAAATGGTAATATGATTTAATTGTTTTTAGGCATGTCATCATGCATGGGAGAACCTTACAAAATGGACAGTCATCCTGGAGATACTGCAAAGAACTACATCACTGTTATACCTGTCGAATACCCTCGGTCTCGAGTTTATCCCCAACCTCCAGAATACATGGTAGAACCTTATAAGTAAGTTAAATTCTCTTACATCTTTGCAAAAAACAAAATTTTAGACACGGAATACTGCAGATAATAAAATTATTAACAGTGATGTTACAAGACCTTGCTGTCTCCTCTCCTCCTTTATGATGCCATTGAATATTAAATTTTCTTTTGAGATAAATTTAGTATAATTTAGTTTTATGGCAGTTTTATGGCTACATTTAGTTTGTCATCAAACATATTTCTGTTTCATTCTGAACTTAGAATTCTCTTAGAATTACATTCTGTTGAAAGTTTCTGTAAGCACATAAAACTCTAATTGCATTGCCATGATGTTTCAGTGATTACCTAAGAGAACGCACTCATGATGACTATGTCAGTAGTGATTACAAATTGAATCCAGAAGCTCAATATGAAGATCGAGGTCGATTATACACAGTTTCTAAAAGATTTGAAAGAGAGAAGCCCCATTTAAGCACAAGTTATTTGGATAGAGAAAGGGAATGGGAGAAATCTCTTAACTCCCATGCAGCAGCCTGTCAAGATCCTGGTCTGCCTGTGTCAAAGGAAAATGCCATAAATACAAATTTGGAGATGCAGATGAGTGAATCGCACCACAACGAAATGAACCCTGTGCAACGTATGGGTAACAATGCAGTGTACATCTCTTCCTGAGGGTTGCTTTCTTCACATTTGGTTTCTTTCTCTGTATGTATCATTTCTCACAACTCCTCTAGCTTTTGCTGTCTTTTTTACATCCATGTTTTGCTTATGTTTTATATCAAAATCATCACAAATGTAAGATCTTTTATCATTTATTTGGGGGTCTTAATATCCATTAGAATTTCTCTTTTTGTCTGGTAGATATTTAATAAAGTTACTTGGAGTAAATAAATTCCATAAGTTTTAAACTTTTAGCTTCAACGATTGTTCAAATTACCATGTAAAAGTACTGAAGTAAAGATTAGGATGTTTTATGGAACACATCTACCTTGTTTTAAAAAAGTGTTTAAAGCTTGGTTTGTAAAGTATCAATAAATTGCATTATAATCAGAGAGGAGAAAAAATTCATAATAATATTTAGAAGATTTCAAAGTGCACTTGACAATTTGTAAAATTTATGTTAACTTTGTAACTATTATTCTGTTAAAAACAATTCATTCTATTTTATTTTGTATGTGATTGATCTCAATAAAAATACTTACAAAATTACAATTAAATATAAATTTGAATTACTTCTCATCTAATATATTGGCCAACTATAACGGAAAATATTTTCAATTCTCATTATAAACATAAATCACAATCAAAGTTGTAACTTCTAATTTCCTCATGAGGCAATGTTTAGCTTTCAGCTAAACTGTTACCTCTTCTTTATTACAAAGTTTGAGGCACTTTTCCTATTTCAATATTGCCAGGGAATACGAGATATGAATGTACTATTCAGTTGCAATAGTCTAGTAAGCAAGTGTCTATGATTTCTCATTCAGCCAATTTCATTTTTCAATTCTTATTTTTACTTTTGAATTAATTATTATTGTGTATTGATATTACCATTAAATTGACTTGCTACTTATTGTATTTTTTGCTCTGTGCAGTTTTTAAACATTTAATTCTAGAATTATGGAAGGGGTTTTGTGGAAGTATATTCTGTCAATTCTCTAAATGTGTGAATTCATTCACTTTTATCTGCATCTTTTTCAGCTTTGAGTATATGTGTGTTTCTTATGTCACGGGTTGTAATTCATATGGAGCTGGAAGATGGTGGCAATGCTACTGCTCAAGATTTACTTCAGTGTGTTCTGCAAGAGGAACAATTGGCTTTGCCACGTTTAGCTGCGAGTATGTTCTCCCTCTGGATGAGTTCCAGTATTCTAGGTATGATTGAGAACAAAAACAATTAAATATTATTACACTAGCAAAATATGCTAATGTATTTTATAGAAAATTGGACAGAGTGTTTAAGATAATTAATATAATTAAGATAATAAATTAACACTACTCTTAGAGAAAATGAAAAAGGAGTGAATTTATTCAGTTTTATAGGGTAATGTGATTCTGTTGTTGCTCCCACGTATGCTAAATGATATCACACATACACACTCGATTGAAAATTTTCCCATAGACAGTGTTCCAACAAATAAGAAAAAGTCAATACCAATTTCCTCTAATACTAGACTACTTTGCCAAGAAAGGGCAAGTTTTGAATTAAACAATTCGTTAATCTCATGGGTTAAGATGGTTCTGTATTCACTCATGCAGGACTATCTTATAACCTGTGAAAGAATGAGCTTGAAAATGCAAATATTTTTTACATTCAGGTAAATTTCAAATTAAGTGTTCTTGTTTATTCTTCAAATTTTTAATTAAAGGAATTTAGTTTTTTAAGTAATTATTTCCAGTATTTATTATTAATTGTATTCTCCATGTTTCTAAAAAGTACTTGATTATATAGTACAATATAAACATTAATACGTAATTGTGCATAATATAATATATATTAGTATACATAAAATAAGTGTGAGAGTCGATGTAAAAATTCTTGGATTTTCCCATTGAGAAGGGAAGTGGAAGGAAGGGAAGAAGTAGGTGGCGCTACTGAAAAACTTGGCAACACTGTTATGTGAGAAGAAAGTCGTACTTTAATTGTTACAGAATCAAGACATGTTTTGAGTTTATCTGTACAATTAATGAGTTATGATGTATCTTTTTTAAACTATTGTTTTAATAATAATAGCATTTTGCACTTAAAGTGGTGTGCTTAGTTTTTGATTTAATACCACTTTCCACAAAATTTATAAATATATTATGTACATAATTTTAATAGTTTTTTAAGTTTTTCTTGTTGAAGTCTAGTAATTTATTATATAATACCACTATAGTGCAATTTGGCCCCTATCCTACTTTATTGATGCTGTGCTAGTGTATACCCCATAATTGTTTAGATGTTCTAGAGTACAACAATTTTGAATTTTATTATTTTACCTTAAATTTATAATGGGGTATTTATTAAAAGTTGTATCCCTATTATTCTGTAGGCATTTAGTGTTACTGCAGATGTTATTTTATGGTCAGTGTAATAGTTCCTATCCAATTGTGTGGGTTTTACCTTAGAAATAAACCTTAGTATCCCTTTTACAGAGCCAAAGTCTAGTTCATATTACCATATTTTCATTGCATATTATGGACATGGATTTTTGAATCAATAGAATAATAGTTTAACAAATTCAGTCTGCATTTTTGAAAATGTTCAAAAAAGGAATAGATTTGAGTTAATAGCACATTGTGAATATTACATGTCTATTTTGTAATTTTTGCACATATTGTCATCTTTGTGAATTCATGCTGGCTTCTTAAAACACTGTGTTTGATGTACATTTGTTTTATTAACAATTGAAGTTAGATTGTTATTTTTAGGTATTTTGAGAATTGGAATAACAATTCAGATCTATTTTCTCTTAGAAAAAAATTATTTTCCTTCTTCTTCTTTCTCATGCAGATGTTAGTAGTAGAGATTTAGTATACACCAGTGATAGTACAGATTTTGGTATGCACCAGTGATAGTACAGATTTTGGTATGCACCAGTGGTAAGGGTTGTCGTTAATTTACATTAAAAGTAAGCCCTAATTTTAATGCATGTGGCACACTTTCTGGAACATTTTGATTTAATTTTGTCAACAGTATTGTTTTATTCCTAAAATATTTCTACCTTTTGTTTATATTGTCAGGTATGGTTTCATTAAGTTGTTTACTCTGCATCTAATTCCCATGCGCTGAATCTTTTTAAAGTAATAATGTGTGCAATACTCTGTTAAAGGCTTTGAATAGGTCAATAAAAATACTTGATGTAAGTTATTTAAGATGTTTTCAAGGTTGCATAATATTTCGTGTATAAATTTTGCTGCTGCAGTGATCAGGGTCAGGTTTAGACACTGCAAGGCACCCTAGTACTAAATCATGTTAAGCATTATATGGAAAAAATAATTTAGATTTACCTAAAGAAAATACTAATTATAATAGAATAATTGTTTGTTCCAAAACAAATAATTTTGAACATATATTTTTTTGATAATTTAACATAAGTATCTTTTTACCTTTTTGACAGTCAATGAACATTTTTTTCAAAAAAGTCTTTCTTGTCAATACAATGTTCGCACGTTTCCAGTGATATTTACTTATATCTTCAGGTGTATACAAGTTACTGATATGTTTATATCTAAAAATGAAAAAATTACAAACAATTTTGATGATATTTTTTAAAATAAAAGAATTAAAAATAAAAATCACACAGAAATCAGAGATAAAGTTAAAAAAACAAGTAAAAGTGAAAAAATATGTAGTAAGTACAAAGTGTATAAATAGATGGGAGAGAACTTAACAAAACTTCTAAAATTAATCAAATGAAAAAAAATATAGAACTTCATAAAAAATGATTTTAAAAGGATAAATCTGAACACAAACAAGGGAAAAAAAGATCTCATTGCAATGTCATACATCCTCGCTTTAAGGAGAAGGAGGCAAGTATGAACAGAGAGCAGGTTAACATAAACAATAGGCATTTTAATTTGAAAAGAGAACAGTGAAAACAAGAAAGAAAGAAAAGAAGAAGAAAAAAAAAAAAAGAATTATACAGGCACACTAAACGAACATTGCCAGACCCCAAGATTTGAAGCATGATTCTCTCTGTATGTCAATGCTTTGAATGTGAATCTGAAGCCAGAATTGTGCCACCACCTTCCAGGAATTTTTTTAACACAAAAAAACACCATAAAATTGTAAATTTCATAACGGTTTTTCATTATAAAAAAAACTGGAGGGTGACATTGCACTTCTGGCTTTACGTTCGGATCCATCATGTTGACATACATAGAGAAAAGTGTCAAGTCTTTGGGTCTAACAATTTTTGGCGAATGTGTGTGTGTGTAACCAAAGGTGGAAGGGGGAAGGAACAGACCAAACATAAGTAGACTTAAAAAAAATATAAAGGTAAACAGAACATATCAGAAAGTATAAAAAAGGTTTTAGAGAATTTAATTTTTCAATTTCAGATATAAACATATCAATTATTATTGTTTGTATACATCTGAAGATATTTGTAAATATTACCTAAAACATTGTATCAACATTATATAGACAATAAAGAACCTTTTTCTTTTTTTTAAAAAAAAAAAAAGTTCACTGATTGTCAAAAAAGAAAAAAGGCTACTTGTGTTAAATTATTAATATTAATGTGACAATCATAATATTCACATACATTTAACTGTTTAGATATTTTTTTTATAAATACACTTTTGATTTATTGTCTGCAACTACATGTTTATTTTCTTACAAAGACAGACTCCGCTCCCCCCCTATTTTATAAAATTTCTTCCAAGGATGGAACCCCCCCCCAACCAAGCCCCTAACCAAGTGCTTCTGTTGCTTGAAGGTAAATCTGGTAGTGGTTGTGATTCATGCTGTATGCTCACTAATATATTATTGTAGTCTGTAAACCTCCATATTCTTTTAATGAGACCTTTTCAAAGAGTTTTGTGAAATGAAGTTTGCTATTTGTGTAATATGTTTCAGAACTTCAATTAAAGCCATACCATAAACCATATGAAATACGGCAGAAATGGAGAGTTCTTACAAATAAATACAGCACAGCATCTGAAGCACGTCTTCTGAGAGATGAACCAGTACTCTCCTTTCAAAGGAATGTTTTCTTTTCAAGAAGAGCAGAGGAACGAATAAAGTAAGTTTTTACTTGCTTCAGTTTTTTTTTTGGTAAACATTTAACATTATTATGTAAAAATTCAATACTTATGCTATCAGTTCCTGCAACAAATTTCATTCTTTCCATAGTTTTAAAATATTTTAGCACTAATAATTTAAATTTTACAATTAAGCTTACTTGCTGAAGGGTGTTTTGTTTTACAGGGACCAAAAACTATTGGATCTCTTATATGAGGAAGCAAAGTACAATATACTAGAGGGAAGATATCCATGTGAAGTATCACATTATATTATGCTGGGGGGTATACAAGCTCGCATTGAATTAGGTCCGTACATTCCACAGGTGCATACTACTCAGTTTTTCAGGTAATTGAAATATAAATAAGAATATATTTTTAATCAGGAACAGATGTGGACTTTCTATTTATATTTATCATAATAAAGAATAAGTTTAAAGCTTAACGATAATTATGCACAATACTTCTTAATAAATGGGGATTTATATCTTTATAACCTAAATATATTTTATGAGTGATTTCAAGTCACCTATTATTCAAAAATCAACATACAAGCAGTAAATATAGTATTCAACATTTCATTAAACCATTCACTCATTAAATTATAACTGAACTTGCAAATGGCATAAAAAAATAACATTAATTATTTGTGTTCAAAAGATGAAGAAGTTTATTTATGTAAGATGTTGCAAATTTGGAAGGTTTCTTAAAATAACAAATGTTTTCCTCATTTGTGTTCTGCTGAAAAAGGATTTTTTCTATGAAATTGAACTTCTTAGGGGGAGGGGTAATGACCCCCAAAGTTTTCTGCATATGTTTCTGATTGTAATATTGTTTGATGAATTAAAATTGTTTAATTATACAAAGAGAGTGTTAATTGAATTTTGCAAATGTAGGGAACAACAAAACAAATTTTTACCAGCTCATGTAAGTAGATCAAGCTGGTCATGGCTGAGGATAAGTGGTAAAAATTCTCCAGAAGTTCGATTGTTGGAACAATTCAAACGTATTCCTTCTAGTACTCCATCCAGGAAATTAGTTAGGAAATATTTAGAATTCTGCTGGTCTCTGCCTTACTATGGGTGAGTTTTATCTCTTCCCCCCCCCCCATTTGTTATATAACTTTTAATTATACAGGCCTATATATTTAATATTTCAGGGCAGCTTTCTTCCAAGGACAAGTAGAACAACCAGTGAGAGACTTAACTTCACTTATTACACATCAAGATATTTCTGTACTTGTAGCAGTCAATGCTCAAGGGGTTTATGTAATAGATAATGTACAGTGTGTAAGTGCCACATCTTATTAAACTTATGCATTCTTTTAATTGATTTACAATGTTCTATTCTATTATAAATTTGGTTTAAATTTCAGACTCTTCTATTGGGTCTTAAATATGAGGAGTTGTCATGGGATTTTGCAAAACCATCACAAGAAGATAATCCTGATTGTTTACCATGTTTATTTCTTCAGTTTATGGTATTAGAAAATGGAACACGAGTATCAAAAATTTTGCAAGTATTTTCTAAACAGGTGAATATTGATTGAGATTCAGTCTCTCATTTTTTATAATTGAGTAACTTTTCAACTCATGTACTCATGTGTATTGCAGGCCCCAATGATGGATACACTTATATCTGTATTTGTGGAAGAACTCAAACAGAGAACAGCTTATGTTGAGGAAAGTGAAAGGCCTCTGTATGATACTTCTACTGATAGTGATGGTACGGTTCATAAACTTACTAGTAGGTAACATTTTCTAAGTTACGAGGGAGTTATGAAGCAATATATTTTTGTCTTCAGAGTCATCATCATATTACATACATATTCACTGATACATAAATAACATTTTACTATATAGTTGAAATTATTCTTAACATAAAATTGTAAGTTTTTCGTTGTCCAGTACCAATCATAGTTTTCATCTCTCTCAAAATATTAGAGTACCTATGATAACACTGTCAGACTTTCTTTATAACACATCATTACCTATTCATATAATTAGTGTCATATTTAAAAATTAAAAGTTCTCTCATCTTGGGAAATCTTGGCCTAGTATATGTCATACATAAACTTAAAACTTTTACTTATTTCTTTGGTATAGAAATTAATTTTGCAATCATTGTTAGTTTATTGAAAAATCAAGATTGCATTTATGTAGTAGTCTCAGTAGAAATATATTATTCTGGACCATACATTAATGTAAATTCTTAATATTTTCTTAACATTTGTAAGAGCAGCAGTATATTTAAGTAATTATTAATAATTATTTTTTTAATTAGGTTATAAAATCTCCAGAGAGAAGTTTTATGATTGTTCAGTTTTGATCATTATATATTTAAGTTTTATGAAAACATCTTTTAATTTTCAAAATATTTATTAGATTGTTTTAATTTAAGAAAGTTACAGACGTGATTTTCAATCACTTGACATATTTTTATTCAATTATACATGTTGCAGAATATTTTAATTTTTTCTCATTTTGTAATGCTTCAAATTAATCACTGAGCCAATAGAGGAATGCCATGGGAATCATGCCCCCCCGAAATGAATTTTTGTTGTAATTTTACTATTTTTTTAGAAATGAATTACCACATTTGATTGCTGCATATCCAAAGGAATGAATTTTTTCTGTTGTGAATATACACTTTTTTTTATTTTAAGCTTAAAATTTGTTTAAAAATATTTTATTGTTTCAAATATTTTTGGGAAAGGAGTGGTGTCCAAATGGAAATTGGCCCTGCTGGAAATATTTTCTAGATCTGCTCCTGCACTAATCTTATTCTATATCAATGTCAGTCAGAAAGTGATACATCTTAAATCAGTATGAGTTTGTATATACTATCAATTATATATTTTATCGACATTATCCTTGTGTTAGAACCAAAAATTAAACCTTTTTTATATTTAATGCATTGGTTTCAGGATTAAATGTAAAAATAATATTGGTTGTGAACAGTCATAGGCTGATGTCTCATTATGAGCATCAAATATTAAGAACATATGGACATTTCATTTAATGGACAGTCATTATTTTGATGTGAATCTGAATTATAAGGTTTCTATGAACAATGTATATTTGGTTCCTTTACTGTTAATCTGGTCAAGCCTTATCACTTTACATACCTACATATCTTGTTCATCACAAATTATTATAATTATTACATTTATCACTAATTTCTCCAAAATATTCAAGTAGCATTTCAAAGTTTTTTTCTTATCTGAATGCAAAAAATTCTTTCAAAAAACCATTTTCTGTCTTCCATTGATGAATTATATCATCAAAATAATAATCATACCTGAATTGCACTAGACCTAATTTGTTTACAATACTATTAAGTGTTATACAATGTGTAAGAAAATTAAAATATTTATTGAGCACATATATGGTACAAATACAATTGTGTACGATTAAATTAGTTTTACTCCTTAATAATGTGAATAGAAGAATCTATTATGGTAACAATATCATCATATCATCATCATCATCATCATCATCACATCATCATCATATTATTATTATTATTATTATTATTATTATTAAGGTTTCTATATAATAATAAATTTCTAATATAATAATAATAACAATAAGAATAATAGTAATAAGAATAATAACAATGTTAATGATGATAATAATTGTAATGGTTGGTGATAAGGTCTCAAGTTTCAGTGCATGGTCGAATGATATTAATTATGTGTGCTTGAACGTAACTGTGATGATGTATCATGTGTGTTTAAATGTAATGTATGTCATACATGTGTACTTAAATGTATAATGTATGTGTTTGGGATCTTCTGATTGAATGCAGGTTTTGCAACTCATTTGAAACCCACATTTATTTCACTGATGCTTTTGGACAATTTAATCGTGGAGTAGTTTGCAACTACTTCCACTACGTACACTGGTGTACCAAAGTAGATACTGATTCAATTGCTACACAGTGCAGGACCTTGTTTCTGTAAAATAAAACTGTGTTGGTACTTACGGCTTCATGGAGAATTTATTTTTTCTCGAAATGCTCAAGAGGCATTCCAAAGATATTATTCAAAAGCTGTAAAATCACTGACATGCGTAGCATTGATTATTCACATATTGTTAAAATGCTTCAATTTGGGCCAGGTTTCAGCCTACAACTTGAAATTAGTAGACCATTTTAACCGTTCTCCACCATTATGCATTGACATATTGGAACAAGACTAAAGTGATGGCAAAAATAGAGACTTTTTGTTGTGCACCCCTCTTTGATTTTAGTTTATTTTATTTATGGTCAATTTTAGAACCTGTGTATTCTTGGCCTATGTTAATTCCTTTAAGTAACTAGTATTTTTATAACATGTAAGTAAATATACAATTTTATAACGTTTCATGGTGCTATATGAATTTTTAAAAATGTTGATAATTAAGAAGGAAAGAAGAATGAAAGAAAGAACAAAAACAATAATGGGTTTAAATTTTATTCACAATTTTTAAGTTTAAAATTAATCTTGTTCAATAATTATTTGCTGAAATGAGTACATATTCATATAAAACTAAGACAAAAATCACGTGTAAGTTTAAATCTGCCTTTGCTGTAAAAATACTATTTTGTTTCAACCAAATGGAGAATAATGTTGATGTCTTGTTTCAGACACACAAGTTCCATTGACCATGGTTAGTCGCAGGGAACAACCCCAATCCTGCCTTAGCAACAAACTGAGTAAACTTACACTTGCAACGTTTGATGAAGATGGTAAATAGTGACCTTGTATTAACTTTAACAAAACTATTTTTGAGGATAGACAAACATTAGGACAGTTTTTTCTTCTAATCCCTTTACTTCCATTGGCAACAAGTGACTTCTATAGTTCATGATTACATCCTTATAGGTATTTGTATATCATCATATTTCAGAAAATATTTTGTATTAATTTGCTATATACCATACTGACAAATAGTATAACATTGTGAAGTAATTTTTACAATCAATTTTAAATAATTATTTTCACAAGCTCTATTGTTTTTACAGGACGATGTATTGGTCAAATGGGTTCGTGGTCCTTCAGCTATTAAATGAAATACTCAACCACACATTCGGATTCATTCACTTCATGTCAGCAATTGAGAAGTGTTAAATAAAAAAATATTTTGGAAGATTTCATTTTCTGATTTTATTCCATTACATCATAAACTTTTTTCTTGATCAATTCAACATTATCGAAGATATTCTAAGAAGTCTGATTCCAAAAAGGATAACAACAAGACCTTTAATAGATGAACAGAGGAGGGTGTCGGTGATGTAGTATGAAACCACTTCACCAAATTGAACTACAGTGTTCAATGGGGTTCAAATATATGTCATTTAGAGGCTAGAACATTAATGGAAATTCACTTGTCATCTTCAAACCTATCCTTCTCAATCTTGGCAATCGTCCTCTTGAAAAGTATATATTTATGTTTGTAATATTGTATGTTAGTTGTGAAATTGAGAAATATTGTTCATAAAATCAAATTGTGCTGATTTACTTTATATTATTCAAAAATTGCCATCTGTTTTACGTTCTAAGTAATTTGTTTTATTTCAAAAGACGTGTAATTATAAATTTCTCCTGAATATCTTCTATCATTTAATTTGAGAAATGCAATACTACTTCACAATCCTACTCAAAGAGAATGGTGAAGTGAGAGATTAAAATATCTCTTGAATTAATAAAACATAGGGATCTCTATAACAATAAGTCCTTTACATCCATCCATATTATTTAGAAGCCAGAGTACTAGTTCAAAATCATTGTCATGTCCCGCAGCAGAAAAGATTAATTGATTGATGTTTTTAGGCATGTCTATTGCTGTGGTCATTAGTCCTGTTAGTGTAATGAATATTTTATCCTGGGGTGTGGCAGTGATTCCTTCCCTGCAGGGTGGTGAGACCTGTACTGCCATACATGTCGGCTTCCTCCCAGGTATCTCTCCCCTCCCCCAGTGGGCCGCCATCACAGCCAGGACAGGCTCTTAGCTCCCGGCAAGTGTGGTTGTGAAGTGAATGTGTGTGTGTGTGTAGTGTAGTGTGTGTCTACAAGGAGTGAGGATAGAACAAGGAAGAGGAAGGAAAATCATGTGCGGTCCATTTGTTCTGACACTGCTCTGGCATTCGCTTGGTGTTGATCAGAGAAACTATGGAAAAGTACCGACCTAAGTAGCCGGCCTTTAGAATTCTCCTCCAGTCAGCAATGCAATGTCCCATCTCTCTATAACACCATGTTAAAACTCAATTATCATGATAATCTGCCATTGTAGTAGCAATAACCGATCTGTGCCAGAGCATTGCCAGATTCTGGTTGTCGTATATAGTCGTTGCGGACCAGAACACCATATTCCTATTGGTTCCAGATCACTTTATTTCACTTCGTATGGCTATACCAGTTTTGTTGGCTCTTCACTGTATGTTGCTCCCATGAAGTAATTACTTACTACATTTCACTTGAATAAGAGTTTCATTCTTTTCTCCTTTTGGGTGAATTTCATGGTCACTTGTTCATAAAATTCTTCTTCTGACCGCTTTTTCAAATCTAAAATAAAGATTTTTGATAGTTAAAACCACCAAGTTACTCAACCAGACTTGTCCTTGTGGCTCTGAGATGAATCTTAATTTTCTTTATTGCAGAAAAATGTTTAAAAATCTAGCGCGCAGGTATACGCAGCTGATTATTTATGATTAAATAGTCAAAAGATGGTGGTTTAATATCTACGCAGCCATAAACGTCAATCATGGTAAATTCTATATTAAAAGCATAGATTTGTATAATGTCGTGAAAAGAAAATTAATATTACTTAATTTGCAAAACACCCCACGTACAATCAAGCGCATCTTTTTGCATATCTTGAGGCACTACTAAAATTAAAACTAGAGGTGCTACATAATGGCACAGACTTTCTCGTAGAAATTTTTCTAATTTCCTTGGTGTAGATTGGCTTTAAGGTCATGTTCTATTCTCTGGCTGGCTGCCATCTATCATTACCGAATGTACATATTCTTGACATTTTCTCAACTTTTTGGTTTCTAATAATAGAACCGAAATATGACTTCAAGAATATTAAAGAAAAGTAAAACATCGTCCAAAAATACAAATTTTCATTGAAAATTTTGAAGCCGTTTTCAAGAAAATTGCGATTAAGGATTTCTGTAAATGCCTAATTTGAAGCACTTTTTCACAGGAATGTACTAAGTTTTTGAAAAACTTCATTTAAAGCCATTTGAAGCACATTCACTCACAAATGTAATAAGGTATACAAATCGATGGAAATGTGCATATTAACGGCGTGAGAGATATTTAAAAAAATACATTTGTGTAATTTTTGAAGAAAAAAAAGAATACAACAAAATGAACTTTAATTAACAGTGCAATTAGCACTAACCATTGGAAATATCAGAAGAAAAAATTTGGAGCCATTTTTGAGAAAATGGCGTTTAAGCTTTTTCAAAAAATTCGGAATTTTGAGGTGATTTTTACAGAAAACTGTTGTTTTCGAGAAACTTTATTTTCCATTATTTAAAGCATATGTACTCATAAATCTAGTAATGTGAAGAACTTTTCTATAGTGTAATTATTACCGACGTGAGAGATAAGTCAAAGAAATTAATTTTTTGTAATTTTGAAAAAAAAAAAAGAAATAATTGACCAACATGGTGTTTATGTCATCGGATATGTGCATTCCATACTACCCCTACCAAAAATTCAAAGAAAAAATTTGGAGCTTTTTTGAGAAAATAATGTTTTTGTAATATTTAAAATTGCACATATTGCACGCAATATTGCGCAAAAACGACTAAAATTTTAAAAAAAAGTAAATGCCCTTAGTGAAAGAACTAAATATGGAAAACAAATTTCATTTGAAGGAAACATCTCCATCTTCAATTTTGCAGTTGTAGGATGACGCAGAGAAAAAATAAAACGTTTGGAATTTTCGAAATTTCAAAGTTAATGTGAAATTCAGAGTCCGTGAAAATCGGCCCTATATTACCTTTATAAGGTATTTTACTCTATTTTTAGAAGAAATTTAAAGAAAAAATTTGGGGCCGTTTTTGAGAAAATTTAGAAAATATCCGGGGGCTTCATGTAAAGTACCCCCAAATTTTTAAGAAAGTTTTTCAAAATCGCAGCGCCTCAAGTCGAGCCAGATCGACAGAGGGAATATTAATTTTGGAAAAATCCTACTATGGTTTAGGTGCTAGTGGTGGTTACAGACGGATAGACGGACTGACGTTTAAAAAGACACACTTTTTTGGTATCAGGGCACCCCGAAACTTGTATTTCCGTTGAAATCTCGAAAAAGGTTTTGCGCAGCATTACGTAAATTTCTCAATACTACGTATATTACTCCGTACATATACGTACGTACACAAGAAATTAAAAATGTTTTTCTGATAGTATAAATTATTTTCTTATTTTTCACATTTTTTAATTAGATAAAATGGTGTTAACGAAAAAAAAGAACACATTTCTGGCTGTAGAGGGGTGTGGGTGGTGTGATGGGGGCCAGGAAATCTTTGAAAAATCTGATTTTAATTTTAAGTTGTTGTGTAACTAATGTCATTTGGTTTATGGGGAACTTTTTACTATCTTGTGCGGGGGGGAACACTTTGCTCCCCCAATAAAAGATCCGAAATCCCGCCTCTGACACCACGTGTAATCAAAATAACGATGCATTATTCAACTGACAATATTTTTCATTCCACTGTTGATTGTATTTGGTTAAAAATAACAGAATAACCAGAGCTGTCAGAGAGCTGTCAACATATTTTTTTCTTTGTTAATAGAAATGTGTACTGTTTAAATTAATAACAGTTCAAAATCACGCATTTTTGTGACTTTACGGTATTTAAGGTGATTTTTAGAAATAATTGCCCCTTTCAGTTTTTGTATTATACATATCTTTTTGTTGTCGCATGTATTCAAATTTTTTGAAATCCCTGCATTTTCGAAAATTGCAAAAGTTCAGTTTTTCGGCGTCTTTCTATAACTACAATATTGAAGATAGAATTTTTTCCCTTAATGAATACTGTTTTAAATTCATGTCACTTTTTAAAATATGAATAGTTTTCGTGTAATTTTGCGTGAAATATTTTAAACAATTGTTTTCTCAAAAAAACGACGCCAATTGTTTCTTTAAATTTCTCCTCGTGTGTATCAAAGGATGGTAAAAATTGTGGTCCTATTTTCGGCAAACTAAATTTTCGAAAATTACAAAAAGTTAACATTGCAAAAGTACAATATTCACGATAGACATTTTCTCTTAAAGGAAATCGATTCTAAAAAATCAGATCTTTAAAAAGGTCACGTACATTTTTTTCCAAAAAAAAAGGGTAGTTTTCATGTAATTTCTACTTGAAATGAATGCAAATTATAAAAAAAATCTCAAAAGACCCTCCAATTTTTTTCTTTACTTTTTTCCACATATATCAAAGGGTCCTTTAAAAGAATAGCGTTGATATCATTTTCTTTGAATTCTATGGATTGTCAAAAATTGCAATGTTAAAACATTCGCAGAGGCACGTGTTGGGTTAATGAGACGATCAGCAAAGTAAACCGTCGCTAGCGACGACTACATATCCAGTCGAGTTTGTGCGAAATTTTCTCAAGAGTTCAACTAATAGTATATGAAGTTATAAATAATACGAGAATATGTCACCACTAGTTTTCATTTCGTTTATCTTCTAACCAAGGCTTCCTTAAATCGGGTTCCAGACAAAATCCTTCTTTCGTTTTGGCTTCTGAAAGTTTCGAGAAGCAAGATTAGAGATACATGAAACATTCCTCAAATTTGGGAAGCGTTTCGGGATCATGGTTCGGTGAATTCTCACATACCCTAGTCACTATTTTACAAAACAACGCGCAACCTGCCAAGTAAAGACCACGTACTTTCACTGTGAATTTCTTGCCACCGTTCGTGTTACTGGTACAGTGCTCCACTCCGGATTGGGAGAAATGATAGAATAAAGGAGATGAGGAGGACGATGAGAAGGGAATAGAAAGTAAAGCTCTCTCACGGTCCATGGTCCGTTGTATAGGAAGCTGTTCCGGCATTCGTTGATTCGTTGTTAGTGGTTCCGGGCACGTCAACCACTGAGGTCATTGGTCCCGTAAGTGTAGTGCATGTTTTTTCATCCGTTGGTGGCGGTGATTTTCCCTTGATGGATTTTCCCCGGCGCCGACCTACCGTCAGCTAGCGGGGTTTCCCTCAACCAGTTATTTCCCATCAGCGGGGCACCGCCGCAGCCGGGACAAGCTCTAAACTCCCGACCGGTCTCCCGGCATATGTGGTAGTGTAGTAAGTGTAAGTGTGTGAGGATAGGAAAGGAAGAAGTAGGAAATATCACGCGCGGTCTGTGGCCCGTTTGTTAGGGATCTACTCCGGCATTCGCCTTGTGTTGATCAGAGAAACCACGGAAAAATACTGATCGAAGCAGCCGGTCTCCAGAATTCTGCTTCAGACAGCGACTAAATTCGACCTAGCTGACAAGCTATTGCTACTGTCGGGACTCGAACCTAGGACCTCCCGGTCAAAGGCACTGCAGTGACATCAGTTGCACTGAGCCACCTCTTCCGGTCCGGTATTCGTGTGAAAATGATCAGGGAAATCACTGATCAGAACATTCGGCATGCGAAATCAAATCCGCGAAGTGCCACAAACGCATAGATCAAGTAATCAAGTCAAGCAAGTAATCAAGATCATTAATCAAGTAAATTTCTGGCACATAGTCGGGATTGTTTTTATTACAAATTAAATAATTACCTAATAAATACCATAAAAAGTTTATATACGGGCACAATAATTACAATAAACACTGGTACGAAGAAAACTGAAGAAATTTTGACAAATGGAGGACTCAAACAAGGATGTAGTTTATCTCCAACGCTATTTAATATATATGTAGATGATCTTATTAAAAAATGGAAATGTATAGTGGGCCCTGGAATCCAGTTAAAGAAGAATAAACATCTAAATGTTATTCTTTATGCAGATGACATAACAATACTGCAAGAAAGTGAAGACGAATTACAAAAAGCCGTATACAAACTACATCTACTGGGAGGGCTCGAATATAATCTCCGGATATCAAAAAAGAAAACAAAGGTTATGGCCCATTATGGTAAACACCCCGCTCGCTCAAAAATACTAATTGACGATACAGTAATCGAACAGATTTCTAATTTCAATTATCTTGGTTGCGAGATCAGTTATGACAGAGATAAAGACATAGAAAATAAGACCAATAAATTTCAATCACTATGTGGCATAATAAACCGAACACTTCAGAACAAAACAAGGAAAGACACCCAAGTAAAATTTTATAAAACAATGGCTGCTCCAGTTCTTATGTATGGAAGTGAATCGTGGATAAAAAAAGAGAGAGATAAAAGTAAAATCCAAGCAGCGGAAATGAGATTTCTCAGGAAAGTTAAAGGCTGCAGAAAACAAGATCACATAAGAAACGAAGATATCCGTAAAGAACTGGATATATATAATATAAATGAAAGATAGAGGAATACAGAGAATCATGGAGACATCACATTGGAAGAATGGGTGAAGAAAGAATTCCACGCTTAGTGATGCAATACCGACCGAAGGGTAGGAGAGATGTCGGGAGGCCCAGGAAGAGATGGAGCTCAAGTGCAAGTGAAGACGGAACAGGCATTCATGCCTAATCCCTGAAAGGAAGAAGAAGAAGAAGAAGAAGAAGAAGAAGAAGAAGATAGTCGGGATTGTGCGCACGATCTTCCAATCACTGGTACGCTCGGGCCGTAAGAGTTGCCTTCACGTCTTCACGCCTCGCCGCTGGCCAGTGTTTCTCGTTAAGGGATGAAACTCGAAAACGATTATCTTTTGCCGAGTTTGGTGCCCCCTAGCGGTCAGATGCGGTCAAGGGTTGGTGGCCGTGCCACTCCAACAGATCAAAGGAATTATTTCTTAAGTATTCTTCAGGTTCCATGTAGGAATTATGCGGGTTAGGTGAGGTGTGTATAGGACTTTGATACATTGGGACATTGGATATTGAGACATTTCACGACCTGCCACCTATCGAAGTGCGGAAATCCCCACTCGCCGTCGTCTTGCGGCCGTATTCTTTGAAACCGCGTCTCTGCTATCAGCTTATCTGTCGGTACCGTGTCCATTGACTCGGAGGGCACTGCAGGTCACCGACGCGTCGGACTCCCGAATTCTTCCCCTTCCACTGTGTGCGGCGCGCAGTTAGGCAGTGGCGCGCGGGGGTGGCGGCGTGGGAAGGGCCCTGCCGCTTCCCGAAAGCTCTCCCAAAGGCGTCCTGGGAAGGGGCGCGAGCCCAGGAACAAGAGGGTCGGCAGACCAAGCCGCCTCCTTTTTTTTTAATTTCTTTTTTTTTTTCAATTTGTCGCGTCTCAACTTGACGCAACGCGTCTCCAAGCCCATTAAGGGACGTTGAGCGCTTTGCGCTGGGGAGTAATCCTCCATTAACGTGCGCTATTGGGGAGAAATCCTCCATTATGTCATGTCACGTCACGTCGCAGTTAGTGTCAAGAGGACCGATAGGTAGCATCTCCGCGTACGCGCCTCCTGCTACACGCTCCTGCGTCACTACCCAGCGGCCAGAATTGGGAAGGAATAAAGATAGGGGTGTCTTTTTTTAATTTGTTGCGTCCTTAATCTTAACTTATCGACGCAACGCGTCTCTTAGCCCCTTGTCGAGCGTTGAAGGCGGAGTAATCCCCCATTAACATAGCGTATTTTATGTTTGTCTCGCCTCGTTTGTCGGTTGTCAAGAGGACCGCCAGGTAGAATCTCCACGTACGCGCCTCCTGCTACGCGCTCTTGCGTCACTACCCAGCGGCCAGAATTAGGGAGGAATTAGGAATGGGGTAGGTTTAGGACACTTCACAGAGGTTGGACTAGCCCTTGTGAAGCAGCCAAACTCGTTTTGTTAGAACAAATTTCACATGAGATTCGACGGGAATCCATGAGAATCGAACCCAGACCTCAGTGGTGAAAGGCTAGCAACTTTGCTATGAACCACTCGCGAGCACATGAGATTCGACGGGAATCGAACCCGGACCTCAGTGGTGAAAGGCCAGTGACTTCGCAATGTGCCACGAGCGGGTTTCTTAATTGAGATGTTTTGTACGGATTACAATCCGTACAAACCAGTAATAAAATTTCATGTCAAACCGTGTCCAGCGGGGTGAGTATTGCGAGTAAGAATTGACTAAGAGTCAGGAAGAATTTGAAGAGTAACAGGGTAGAGAAAACGTTACAGATAATCACTGATGTTTAGGTAGTCCTTAAACAAAATAGTACGCACAGAAATGTGGTCTGGGGTCCAAATCTTCTCAATGGACCTCTCCCGACTGTCGTTACTTGTTCTTCAACAATTATTAATAAATAAGGTAATAACGTTTCGTACCCAATGTAAGGAAATTCACTTTCGTTTCAGTAAAGAAACGTAACTGTCTTCATCTTGTTCATTCTGTAACGAAACTAAATTCGTGCAGACTGTCGTTTCGTTACTTGGAACGAAATTTAACTCACGAGAAAATAATTGTGTTACAGCGGCGCCGAAACAAAACATTTAGTTTCGTTTCTGTTGCCACCCTTGGTCATTACTAATTACATAATAGAAAACTTGCACTTATGCTCTCGTTTCTTCATAATTTCCTGAACCAAATATAGTCGAGTAGTTTGTTGGAGACGAGAGTACGGAAAGTGAGTTATTCTTGCAAAACACTAAGCTACGCCTAGTAAAATAATTCTCGCTGAACTAAAGTTTTATAGCACATTAATATTATAACATCAAAAATGTTGGAAAATGTAATGCAAAAAAATGGCATTCAAGCTTAGAGGAAGATAGAAAATTTAAAAGTAGATAACTGACTGTATGGCTCCAAAATTGTGCTAAACATCCCAAGTATTCAAGGTAAAATATTTATTAATGAATCACATTCGTAGCAATGGTGGAGAGAAAGGAAGCGATCTTGTGGAGTGAAATAGGGGATTTAACGAGAAAAAAATCAACATTTTTAAGAGCAGAATGATACATAAATAATGTTCATAAAAAGAAATGTGGTTTGCTATTTCGAGAGAGTGGGAAAAATATTAATTTAGACCTAAGAAATGGAAGAGTGAAAATACAGAAGATTTTTTGTGAACGGTTGGTTGCGCACGAGCAACATCGATTCCTAAATTTCGTAATTTAAGTGTAACATTTACTCTAGAAAACAGTGATAACAATAAAAGTATGTTTTACTTCAAAGCAAATAGCACTATTATCTCTGTTTGCTTCTCATATTTTCATTTAAGCGACCTCCAGTATTAACTGTCGTTTTTTGCCGGAACCATTAGTGACTAAGTAAGATGAGTATGATTAGAGATGGTCGATTGTAGCAATTGCTAAAAAGCCGAAATGTTGCCAAACCCTGAAAAAGTTAGTAATTGAATCTTTTCCGGTCGATATAGTATATTTCTGAAGGATTTCAATCTGCGATAAATTGCAGAATCGATCGCAAATTGCGAAATTACATGCAAAGTGCGAAATGGTGGTAAATCTGAGATAAAATTGCTTAATTGCATTTTATGGTTTCCTTTGCATTCACTCTCTAACTAGGGGTGCGACATCGACAACAACACATCGTTGTTTGAAAACATTTAATTTGAGATTGGGCGTATTTGTTAATTTATAATGAAGATTTAACTGACGAAACGAAGCATAAAATAAGAACGATTTAAAAAAACTGATCCTGAAAACGAGCGCTCAGGGGCATTTCAAAGGATCTCAGCTTTCTCAGTTCACTTTATGGAGGAGGTCATGGGAAGAAGAGGAAGACCCTACGCCTAAGGCGCACGCGATTAAAAAAATTGAAGTACTAAATTCATTCAAAAAGGTTTGATTGAATATTATGAACAAATTATATGAACTAAATACACCCTTTCAACAAGAAGATTGATTTTCACTCTAGTAGACACGATCAATTCAAAATAAAATTTGAAAATTTTTTATCTTTCATAAAAAGCAATCGTATCAAACACCATTTTTTATGATCGTGCAGATGTTATTCTCAAAAGTTGTCAGTAATGTTTGTGTATCAAGTGGAGGAGTGCGCAACTAGTTTGAATGCGAGTGCAGTATTATCATTATCTAAGAAAAGGTCAAGGTCTTTGCTTGGCATCTGCTGCGCATTCCAACACTCCAAATACACAAAGAATTATTGTAATATTATCTATCAGACTTCATAGATAGCCAGCACTGAAGGTGGACAAATTTTTTGAAAAAAATCAAGTTTTTTTTAGTAATAACGGCAGATCCATTTTATTTTCTTGATATTTGCATATTGCCTGGAATTAAAGCACACTACTTATCAAATACAGAATGTTTCTCTCGCTTTTATAAGTACAGTAGGTGGCCAAATTATTAGGGGCAGTACTCGTAAATGTGTAATTTCTAGTTATATCGGACCGGTCAGCGGCTCAGTGCGTGAACTGATGTCACTGCAGTGACTCTGACCGTGTGGTCCTAGGTTCGAGTCTCGACGGCGCAGCAGGATTTTCGACACTAGCTTGTGAGCTAGGTCGAATTCCGTTGCTGTCTGGAGGAGAATTCTAGCGGCCGGCTGCTCGGATCGGTAGTTTTCCGTGGTTTGTCCGAACACCGGGCGAATGCCGAAGCAGTACCCTAACATACGGGCCACAGGGCGATGTTTCCTTCCTCTTCCTTGTCCTATCCTCACCCCCACGCACATTTACACTAATATGCACTACACTACCACACATGCCATGACTTCGGGTACATTGAACTTGTCCCGGCTGGGGCGTTGCTCCGCTTGTGGGATATACCTGGTTGGGGAAACCCCGCTAGTCGACGGTAGTTCTCGCCTTACAGTGGGGGAAGATCTCCGCCACCTCCTGATAAAAAAAAACATGCACGACACTTGCGGGACTAATGACCTTAGTAATTGACGCGCCCGGAATAATCAATTAATCTAGTTATATCATCTTTTAGCAATTGATTTGGCTTCGATAATATTTGTAGTATTACTGTAATCATTACTATCGGTTTGAATAAGTCGCAACACTGGATGCCAGCGTTAATTAAGAAATAATTGATGTTACTTCTCATTCAATTGAAGTTTATTGAAAATTGAATTGAAGACATACTTTTTAATTGGCTTTTGAAGGTTTCTCCTTTCCAAAATATTCAAAACGTAAGTATTGTTCTTTCTTTCATTACTTTTACTAAATTTTATGTTAATTTCATTTTAGTTTTCATATATATATATATATCAAACAGTGCAGGTGATTTGAAAACTGTAGTTAACAAAATAAAAATAAAAAAGAATATCAGAACAAACTCCTGGAAGCAGGTCGTGTGGGCAAATGTGGCAGCAGACGATTAACCGAAGAAAACCTGTTTGCGCCCCATCCAAACATCACACCTCGCGCAGACTTTGAAGAAGAATAGGCCAAACTACACCGAAATATGACTATTACAAACTGAAATCGAGTAATACAACCTTTTTATATACAATAAAACTTCCTCAGTGCAGAATCTCAAGTGACCAACATTTTTTCCATATTAGATAAAATTCCGCATTATGCAACTTTAATACTGCCGAATTTGCGCTTGCCGGGACCGCGATTTATGTTCGCTTTAGATTTCCGCATTATACACGTTCCGCTTTGAGCAAGTTTTACTGTATTTACAGCACTAGTGCGTTTCATCAATAATTTTTTGGGGGTAATATTTTACAGGTGTGCTTTTCTGACAAATCAATGATGCAGATTTTGATCGACTGAAGTTCATTTGTGAGACGATGTCTTTGGGAAACAGTTCCATCCACAGTACCTTGGGCCAAAGAGGGTTAAACACCCAGTTAGTGGTGTGGTGTCGTCTATGCCCTCCACTGAGGGTGTATAGGGCACTTCGTAGAAGGGTCCATGAGACAAGACCAGTACAAACGAGTACTAGAGACTTGGCTACTGACAGTACAAAGCTCGAAGAATGACGATAAAGCCTGCTGATTAAGCCCGAATGCTAAAAGAATACATTTTTACGCACGATTCAGGACCGTGCTGCGAAGCCAAAAGTATTACTGCATTCACGACAGAAAAAAATCACCAGTTTCCCCTGTCCGGAAAATTCACCAGACATGAACCCTATAAAGACATGTGGGAACTTACCACACGGCCGATCACCAAGCAAGTGATCACCACTAAGAGTCAGCTCATTGAAATTCTCCACAAAGAATGGCATCACAACATTGAACTGCAACAAAATGCAAAAAGCATGCCGCGACGCATTGAAGCTATAATTGCATCAAAGGGTGATGTCACTAAAAACAAGTACTAATTTTACTAAAAATTGAATTACCTAAATATCTTATTGTTATCATGTTTTTAATAAAACACTTGTGAATAAAATATCTCTGAAGTCAAAAACCAACAATTTATTTGAAAAATGCAGTTAAACTATAAACCACACAAATCTGAGACGTCTCCCTAATAATTTGGCCACTTGTTGTGCATCCATAGACGAGCAGGGTCACGACTACACTGCGATTATGTGAAGACATAATATAAAGTTATAAATAATAGTTTATAATTAAGGCGCTGGTCTTTTTCACCAACCTCCGTGAAGTCACGGAAGTTCAGCAGCTTAAGACACCGCAGATGGATGACCGTCGGAGAATCCCGTATATTATCGGCGCTGAGCACCTGGCCCACAAGGATAAGAGGCAACGACTGTCGACGTGATGTAGGACTGATGATGTTCAAGGAGAATTACTCATCACGTCAAAGAGGTATGGATGGTTGTTACACAAAAAATGTTAAATTAGTGGTGCTACAGAATGGTACAGACTTTCTCGTATTGCTTTTCTATTTTCTTTGATCTGGGCTAGCTATTCGGACTTGCCACATCTCTTGCCAGCTGCCATCTATCGCTCCAATATTTTTTTATTTTTTTTTTTCAATTTTTCGGTTTCTTAATAGTGAAACCGAAATATTACTTTAAAAATATTAAAGAAGTGTAAATCCTCGTCATAAGTGGTTATTTTTATCGCGAAATTGGGAGGCGTTTGTAAGAAAATTGCCTTTTGAGCGTTACTGAAAATGCGCAATTTGAAGCTTTTTTTTTTTTCACAGAAAACTACTGAGTTTTCGATAAACTTCATTTGAAGTCATTTCAAGAACTTTCACCCACAAGTGTAATAATGTATACAAACTACTAGAAATGTGCATATTAACGTCATGAGAGATATTTTAAAAACATTGTATTTGTGTAAACAAAAGAAAACAGCGTAATTAATTTTAGGTCATCATAATGCAATCAGTACTATCCATGCAAAAAGTTTGAAGAAAAAAATTGGAGCTGTTTTTGAGAAAATACCGTTTCAGCGTTTCTGAAAATTCGGAACTTCGAGCTTATTTTTTTTTAAATTGAGTTTCCGAGAAATTATATATAATATCATTTAAAGCAATCTCCTCATAAATGCAATAATGTAAGCCAATCGCCACTAATTTAAATATTGAAGACGTGAGAGACAAGTCAAAAAATTATATTGTTTCGAAAAACAAACGAATAGCGAAAATGGCATTTATGTCATCTCATAGAGTTTTTTTTAACACTATCCCTTCCAAGAGTTTAAAGAAAATATCTGGAGCCGTTTTCAAGAAAATCTTGTTTGTGTTAGTTTTTAAAATTGCACATATTTCACGCCAACTTGCAAAAACTACTAAAATTTGAAATAAATGTACATGACTTTAAAGAAATAATTAAATATGGACACTTTTCATTTGGGCGAAAAATTTCTATCTTTATTTTTGTAATTGTAGGATCACGCCGGAAAAAATTGTAATTTTGATATTTTCGAAATTTCAGAGTTAACCTTGAAAATTACACCTATGCCACCTTTATAACTGTATTATTCTGTATTTTTACAAGTAATTTAAAGAAAAGTTTGGAGCTGTTTTTGAGAAAATTTTGAAAATGCATCGACTCAGGTGAAATGGACAGGTGTTTCTTCAATTTGGAAAAAGTCCTACAAATGGTTTAGGCGCTAGTGTTGTTCATGTTCACATACACCAGACAGACGGACAGACCTTTTAAAAAAAATTACTTTTTCAGTATTAGGGCATCCCAAAACGTATATTTCCGTTGAAATCTCGAAATTCATTTTCCACAGCATTACATGACTTTCTCTGTACTACGTGTATTACTCCCTATGTACGAATGTAACAGAAAAGTGACTAGAGGTGCTAGAGAATGGCACATACTTTCTTGTAGCAATTTTTTCTCATTTCTTTGGTGTGGACTGACTTTAAAGTCTTGCTCCATCCTCTGGCCTGCTGTCGTCTATCGTTACCGAACGTAGTACATTTTCTTGACATTTTCTCATTTTTTCGGTTTCTTAATAGTAGAACCGAATTATTACTTTAAGAATATTAAAGAACAGTAAAACATCGTCCTAAATAGAAATTATCATTGAAAATGTTGAAGTCGTTTTTAAGAAAATGGCGATTAAGCATTACTGTAAATGCGAAATTTGAAGTTCCTTTTCACAGAAATCCACTGGGTTTTCGAAAAACGTCATTTGAAGTCAATTGAAGCACATTCATTCACAAATGTAATAACGTATATAAACGATGGAAATGTGCGTACTAACGGCGTGAGAGATATTTAAAAAATATATATTGTGTATTTTTTAAAAAAACAAACGAACTTTACGCTATAATTAATCAGTCCAATTATCACTATTCATTGGAAAAATTTGAAGAGAAAAATTTGGGGTCATTTTTTGAAGAAATGGCGTTTGAGCGTTTCTGTAAATTTGGAATTTTGATCTCTTTTTTTTCAGAAAACTTTTGGGTTTTTGAGAAATTTTTTAGACATTATTTAAAGCACATGTACTCATAAATAATGTGCACAAATCGCATCTAATGTAAATATTACCGACGTGAGAAACAAATCAAAAAAATTACATTTTTGTAATTTGTGAAAAAACAAAACGATAGAGCAAATATGTTGTTTATCTTCGGATATGGTTGGTTACACTCTAACTCTACCAACAAATTAAAGAAAAAATTGTAGCCATGTTTGAGAAAATCTGGTTTTTGTAATTTTTTCAAATTGCAAATATTGTACGCGCTATTGCAAGAAAACTACTGAAATTTTCGAAAAAATGCTCATGCCCTCAATGAAAGAACTACCTATGTCCGACAAATTTCATTTAAAAAAATCTCTGTCTCAATTTTGTAGTTGTAGAAGAACGCCGAAAAAATTGAAACGTTTGCAATTTTCGAAAATTCAGAGTTAAACGCGAAAATCGGACTATACCACCTTTATATGTGTATTTTGCTGCACTGCGGCTTCTTCCTTGGCAACCCTCAAGTAAGACAATATAGTTCACAACCTAATTAACACAACAACTGATATCCTAAAATTTATGAACAAAAGAATGTTGACTAACTGGAATCAACAATGGACCAAATAAACAGCCACCTCCATCGAACACAATCAAATTACTTCTCAGTGTATCGAGATAAACAAATGACTACGCGAGAACAAGTATTGCTACAGGTATCTAGCTACTGTATCTAGACTTCTCTCCGGTCATACTAATAGAATACGCTCATGAGCCATTCCACATCTAATCGCACAAAAAAGACCAAAATTTGACCTTCATATTTTGAATTGTTTTCTATTGTTTATATTAATTGTATGAATAAAATAAGGTAGCACATGTATATTCATTTTTTTTTGTAACTTTATTATTTTCGGAAATATTGCATGATGAAATTTGCTAAAAATGTCGCGAATCACTAACTGAAAAATATCACATACATGAATACACTAATTATAGAAACTCCGTTCAAATCCCATTCGAAACTTAAAAACATGTTTAATTTTTGAGATTTTACAAAATATTTAATTTCCTAAATTTTCAACTTTTTTAAATTTAAATTTTGAAAATTGAATATTTTTGTAAACTAGATGAGCAATTTTTTAAAAAATATTAATAAACGCACTAGAATATTTAATGAATATTTAAAAAAAGTGTGCAGTAGATTGCTGCTACAGACGCGTTTCTTGCGTTTCTGGCGATGGGTTTCTTTGGATGAAGCAATAATTTATGTATTTCTTGAGGTGGTACAACTAAACGGTTGTATTACATGAAGGATTACTGACTCACGTTATGACTGATATTTTGAAAATTTGTGTTCCCTCATTTCGCACTTCAAATATTTGTCCTCACTTACCTTAGAATTCCTAAACTTTCGACACAATGCACAGTTCTAATGCCTTACCGAATTTACTTTTAGGTCTGAACAAATTTCCATTTTCTTCATCCAAATTTCCAGTGTTTTTTATCACGTGTTTGGTTGCTGCGAAGTGTCGTTTAATTTGTATTATTTTTTTTTTTTTTTCTCCAACTTTCAAAAAAAAATTTTTTTTTGAGGAAAGGAATCGATAAGTTTCTTAATAATTCTTTCTTTCTGATTTTTCAATTACGGCGAAAGATCTTCAGCGTGAAAAAAATTATCAGTAGCACTTCGTACTGTCGGAAATTTCTCATGGGGATACCGTTTCTGTTGCAATTTTCTTTTCTTCTCGGGGGTATCTCCTATTGCAATTAAACTCATGTTTATCTACTCAGCATTCATTTCGCAGACACTTGACGCACTATCTGATGAGCTTAAATTATCATTTCCCTGATTTTCTTCTAACTATATTCATTGGGCTTTCCGCTACTTTCGTTAATGCCGTGGGGGCCACTGATCTCGACGTTATCTTCACTAACAAAAACATTTTTGTAAGTCGACTCCCTTTTTTCCGATATGAATCACAAATACGCCAATCTAATGACTCCTCTAAATCAAGTTTCACTAGTAAATCGTGGTTTATGCGACTTCGAGATTTTACTTTTTTTAAAAATCATGATTAGAAAGATTAAATTTGAGATTTTCCTGGGTTTACTCAATCGCGTATGCCGGGATGGTCCCTAGTTTTGCATCCCAGATATAAATGTAAAATATGCCCTCCCTTTTCTTTAAATTTGTTCACAATTGAGGCATTCGGGTATTCGAGAATTTCTGACATTTTACGAAACTAAAATTATTGACTTACCACGTCTCTCTTGTAAATAAGAAACGTGGGGTCTCCTTATAACATATTAGTTTTAGAATCCAGAAAATTGACAATGAAAATACATTCATAATTTATGTTTCATTAGTTATGTGTAGCACACTTCCACTAATACGATCGTTGCAATTTCGTAAGTAATGTGAAATGTCCGTTCTCACTATCTCCGCCCGAACGCCTCAATTGTAATTATGAAAATGTAAATATTTAAGTGGTTAGAAGGAATCATCAGGCCTTGCGGCCTGAGCCTCGCCAGTAATAAAGACATTATTATTATTATTATTATTATTATTATTATTATTATTATTATCATCATCATCATCATCATCATCATCATCATCACAATTTATCTTGTTTCCACTCGTGCATCTCAGTTACCATGAACAAGAGATACACGTTCCAACTGTCATAATCAGCACTGGATCAACCATCAATGTTCAGAAACTTCCTCACGATGTTACATGTGTTCAGTATGACAATCTTTCGCATCTGGATGTATAACCACTTCTTCAGTTGCAGTTCAGCTAGGGATTCATGTAGGAACTTAGGAATTTCACCAGTGGCGCCTAGAATTATTGGTACAATCGTCACCATTTCCACATCGCTCCACATTTCCTTTATCTCATTTGCCAGAGGTTGATATTTTAGAATTTTTTCACTTCTTTTCTTTGGGATGTTGTGAGCTAGCGGGACTGCGACATCAATCAGATACACCTTTTTATTTTTCTTGTCATGCCATACAATGTCCGGTTTATTAGATGATACAGACCTATCTGTTATTATGGACCTGTTCCAGTACATTTTGTGATTATTTGTGTCAATGACTGGTTCGGGTGTGTACTTATAGTATGGTGTTAGGTTACCCGTCAAAAGGTTATTATTGTGGCATAGTTGCTGATAAACCACTTTACAAACGTCGTCATGTGGTTTTGTATATTCTGAGGATGCTAGAGAGCTGCATCCACTGATAATGTGGTCTATATTTTCTCTATGTTCTCCACATAGCCGACATTTGTCATCACGAACGTTATTGTCTTTCAGGATAAATTTACGGTAGTTTTTAGTTGATACTACTTGGTCCTGAATAGCTACCATGGAACCCTCTGTTTCAGCAAAAGTTCTCCTAGCACAGCCATTTAATTGACGACTTACGGTCCATCAGTTCTCCTCTATCTGGTATGGGTAGCGTCCGTGAAGTTGCTTCTCTTTCCAGTTGCTGATTTTCATCTCATTGGTCTGTATTTGCTTTTGTAGGTTCATTGTTTCATCAGACAAATTCAATGGTGTAATTTTCCGGTCAATGTATGTTACAATTCGATGTATCTTGCTTCCATTAGCTTTTTCGCGGAAGTACTGACGCAGTCTCTCCAGTTGTTGGTGATGGAGATTCACAATATCTATGACACCTCTTCCTCCTAAAGACCTAGGTAGGTGGAATCTCTCAACTGCGCTTTTAGGGTGGTGACATCTAAATCTGGTGCAAAGTACTCTGCTGTTTGTATTAAATGCATCTAGTTCGGTTTGTGTCCATCTGACAATACCAAAGCTGTAGGTAAGCACTGGAATTACATAGGTATTTATAGCCTTAATTTTCCTGCCAGCACTGAGTTTAGTTTTCAGAATTTTTCTCAGACGTGTATTAAATTCCTGGGTAATGTTAGATTTTGTAATTTTTTGGTCAACATTAAATCTTTGTAAATATCCAAGATATTTGTAATATTCCTCAGGATTCATGGCATGAATTCGTTCGTGTTTAGCATTTCCTTCTCCAAGGGTGTAATCCATCTGATGTTGCCACTTTCCTTTCCGCAGTGCATTTAGTTTACATTTCTCGACGCCAAAATGCATTCCAATATCATTGCTAAATTTTGCAGTAGTGTCAAGCAAATGATTAAGCTTTTCTCTTGTGGTGCTGAATAATTTTAAGTCGTCCATGTACAGCAGGTGGGATAAGCGTACATGATCGATTTTGCTGTTGATTTTGTAGCCCATTTGATCTTTATTTAACAAAGTCGATAGGGGATTCATAGCAAGGCAGAACCACAGTGCGCTAGGAGAGTCTCCTTAAGATTCCTTGTTTAATATGTATGTCTCCTGCATTGACATGATTATTTTGCGTGCAAATGTGCAATTGTTGTCCACCTTAATCTGTGCTTTAAAAAACATACAACAATGGGTCTATTTTGTACATATCAAGCACATCAATTAGCCAGGAGTGAGGTAAGCTGTCGAAGGCTTTTTGATAATCAATATAAGCTGAATATAACGTCCCTCCAGTTTTCTTCACATGTCCACAGACTGCCGCATCTATAATGAGCTGTTCCTTGCAGCCTTGTGACCCCCTCTTGCAGCCCTTTTGCTCTTCAGCCAGGATGTTATTGTCTTCAAGGTGCTGATATATCTTATCTGTTATTATGGAAGTTAGTAGTTTGTATAAAGTTGGTAAGCATGTAATAGGCCTATATTTCCCGGGATCAGAGCTGGGTATTTTGGATTTTGGGATAAGATAAGTTAATCCATAAGTTAAAAATGATGGTAGGGCTTCTTGATTATTCACGGCTTTTGTGAATAACCCTGCCATTGTTTCGTGAATGCTAAGAAAGTTCTTAAACCAGAAATTATGTATGTTATCTCTCCCGGTTCCCTTCCAATTCATAGTTTTCTTTACAGCTCTTTTAACATTTCAATGTGTATACTATGGTCATTCATCATGGGAATGTTTTCGCACTCATCTTTAACAGTTTGGATCCATTCAGCATTGAAATTGTGGTGCTTACTTTGTGTCCATATGTCTCCCCAATATTATTATTATTATTATTATTATTATTATTATTATTATTATTATTATTATTTTTTATAAATTGATCGTATCATCTGTCGTATCTCATACGGTGATTGCCACGCAAGTTGCACAGTGTACGCACAATTCACAGAACAAACTCTAGCACTCTTCTCTTTATAAGATGCGTATTGCGACTGATGCTCAGACAATTTTACTCAAATCCCTTGACAAGTGGTCTGTTGTATTGCACGAGCAAGGTCAGGAGGGCTCCCCATCCCACGAACGCAAAGGAATTAAGCAGTAAAATTCGTTTCGCTGTCACCCATACCTTCTGGGGACCGAGTGAACATATGAGTTACTAATATTTCTTGAAACCCTAATCAGGCACAGGTCATTCTTTTCGGCACTTGTATCAAAGACTGATCGAACACAATTCGTTTGTGCGGGAGCAAGAAGCGCGCATCCGCATACATACAATAGATTTTTTAGATGTGTACGTATTCAGTGCCCACTTTTTTCTTGTTTTGTAGAAAATGAATAAGAAATATGCCTATATTTTTTTCAATTTTTTATCTGAGCTAGTTCATACAGAAAGTTTCATTTTTTTTAAATAATTACAATTTTTAATAAAATATTTATTTTTTAAGAAAATAATTTATAGAGGTATAAAATACGCATTTCAAAGTATTAAATGAAACGAACCAGGAATTTTTATGTTAAGTACATTCGGAGCATCAATATTTTGCAGAGTACGCGAATATTCCAAAATTTAAATTAGGCATAACTATACAAAAAATAAACTTTCAGGAAAATAAAGAAATATGGCTCTCTTGTTTTGATGTCCATATTTAATGAAAAAATATCATATACTTAAAAAAAAGCCGTGTCAATTCTTGTGCGCTTTGACGTGGAATGGCTCTTATTTGAATTCGTTTCGCTGTCACCCATCCATTCTGTGGGCAGATTGAACATCTGAAATACTAATAACGCTTGAAACCCTAATCGCAGACGGTCATTATTTTTTTAGTTCTTCAGCACTTGGATCAAAGACGAACTCGAACTCGATTCGTTAGTGCATGGGTAGGCAGAGCGCGGCCTCATACTTACAATTGATTTTTTAGAACTGTATGTGTGAAGTGCCCACTTTTTCTTATTGAAAATTGTTCAAGGAATACGCCTGCATTTTTTAATTTTTTTTCTCATCGAGTTTACAGAGAAATTTTCAATTGTTTTGAAAAATTTAATTTCTTAAATGAAATATTTATTTTTTTGAAAATGTATTTACAGAGGAATAAAATACACATTTCAAAGTACTAAATGAGACTAATTAGGAATGTTATTATAAAGTACGTTTTCTCGAAATTTGTCATCTAGGCAAAATCGGGCTTTATATAGAAATTTTGCTCTAAAAGGATATCAATCCTATGCAAAAATATTTTTTTTTAATATTTTTGTAAGGTCCTAATCAGACTTGGGGGCATTTTGAGTTGGGCGTTTTGGTGTTCGGAGGTCTACATCTGCCAGAAGGTTTTTTTTTTTTTTTTTTTTTAAGTCAGAAGTTTGATTTGAAAACTTTTTTTTTATACTAGCATTATAGACGACCTTTCCTGTTTCAAGAAATCGTTCATATAAGGGCATTTTATGATACAAATGATTACATATTAGATTTTACGGCACGAATAATAATCACACATTCAGCCAATCGCAGTGAGAGAATCGTGCGGAGGTGAATGGAACAGCCGACTACCGTTTTCTTGCATGTCAAATACCCGAGACGTCACAAGAAAGTTGTTTCGCAAAATAAAGTTTGATTCTCTTATAAATTTATAATGCTATTATGCAAAAAATAATAAACTACTCTTAATATGTTGATCTGACAATTATTTTATTTGTTTATTATACGGGTTTATTGGCGCGGACAATGCCTTTAGGCAGTCTCAGTTAACTACATCCGAGCGGTCTGTTTGAAAGAAAGTGAGATCTCGTTAGGGCGGGATCTGGTGTAAGGGATTTAATTTTGCTGGGCACCTGCCAGGTTCTTTTGCATGCCACAAGAGTGAGATGACTACTGTGGATTCGCCCTTCGCAAATCCGCGCACCTCGGCCGGGATCAAGACCGGGCGCTAGGGGTTCAGAGGCCAGCAAGCTAATAAGCTAATAATGTGAAAGCAACATCAATCATCGAGTCTAATAGAGCAATAGCAATAGGCCTAGTGGTTTTATTACGGTCAATTCTCAACAGTTTGCATCGGCAAAATGAATTGTTATAACACCTATGTTGTAAATGTGAATGGTCACCCAATTTGAAAAATTGAGGACCTGCCATTATTTTCGCCAAATAAAATTCAGGTAAATTTGAAAAAGTGCTCAGATAATTTTCTTAAGAACTCTCTTTTTTTTCCTACTACTGTCACTGCTTGAAGATTAGTTTCACTTATCTAGAAACTGCCGGTAGTATCAACGAAAAGAGTTGAAGTCATGTCAGCCGATAGATGAACATCCTGACCTTTCACTCGATTGTATGAGACCTGATACTGAACGAATCTAGTTCAATCCAGTCCATCATATTCCCATTGGAGAGTTAGTTTCTACGACAAAAGCGTCATTACTTGCCTCTAAGCTCGAGTGTAGGATTATCATTTGTTGAAGGTTAGTAAAATAGCAAAGAAATACTATTATCATTTGAACTTAGCATCTACGTTGCCTATGACAGCGGAAGACGGGTATAAAAGCACCAAAATTGCTGAGCAGACTGTCGGACCTCTCCTGCCTCCAAAGAGCGTGCTTCTCGTAAGTATAATTGGTTTGGCACTCAGGCGCTCGCTTCCTAAGAACTTAATATTAAAATTTCGTTATTGGTAACAGTGAGATGGCCACCAAGATTTTTTTTAATGTTAGGGGTCTTCAACTTGGCGTGCTTTATGTGACTAGTGAACGTTTGCCGAAACAAGCAATAATACAGAAAAAAGTTACAAAGTATTCCGATTTGTTGCTGAAATACATCATTTAACATTAAGTTACAGTAATATTTTCCAGTGGTTACATTGATGCAGATATGTTACACGGCTGGTCGAGAGGTTGAGATGACTTTTACAACGTTCTGAACAATTAATAAAAGTATTTCGGTAATACTTTCGCGAAAATAAGTAAAACGAGCATTAATTATTGGTTCGGCACTCACGCAATGTCATGTTCATGAAGTCTAGAAACTGGTAAACACACCTCAGTATTCAAATTGTTATAGTTTCGTCGCGTATTAGTAGTTCTTATAATGTCCGATTGGAGCGCTAATTGAAATACCAGATGCGCTGTGCGATAGGACGTTTCATTTCGCACATATCTTTAAAAAAAAAACAACAACAACAACAAATAATTCGAAAAAAATATGGTGATTATGCAAACTAGTTTTGCGTATTTGAAAATATTTTATAGTTCATCAGTAAACATGTTGTTTCAGTATGTTAACCATAAAACTAACTTTGATATTTAAAAAAATATGTTCGAATAAACTTTTGTCAAAAACGAAATTCAAAATATTACCCCAGGATTCCCACACCATCTACACTAGAAGGAATTCGGCGCATGTAAATGAATAAACGAATGTACCGGCTTACGCTCCCAAAAACCTTTAATTGACTATAACATCTGCTCACATATCTCGAATTTGTATAGCACTTTATGGATACGCTGTAGTAAAGCGTCGAGATCTTTAGAACCTAGGAAAAATTATCAGTCACCGAAGTGGGAGGGTTCAATTTCATATGTTACAATCGCGCAATAATTACATGATTTTACAAATATAATTTATTGTTTAGCACACCTTACTTAAAAAAAAACTCTATTAAAAAATTAATGAATTGTGAAATGTGATTCATAATTTAGCTTTGTTAATTTCTTGAAAAATTGGCAAAATTTGGAACCAACAATGTAATAAATATTTATTAAGTCTTTTTTACCTAATAAAGGGTAAAGTTCATACAGGGGCAGATTTAGAAAGTTCTTCAGGCGCTGGGTGAATTTCAGTTTGGTCCCCCTATTATATTTCAAAAGAATTGATTGGAAAAGAAGAGTGAGAGAGAGAGAGAGAAATAAAACAAACTTAGCATAAAATATTAAAAATGTATTTTTGTAATGGAAATATTTTTTCAATTTAATGTCATGCAATCAGTATCTGATAATTGTTTTAAATATATTGAGTAATGTTACAAAATAATGATGGCTGTGGGAAGGGGAAATGAACTACAGGTCTTCATGGCTCTGCATCTGAGTTCACATTCTCAGTTGGCAGATTCTTCAAAAGCTACATTTTGTGCCACACAAAACTATCATCAGTGATAAAGAACAAACAAATATGCTTGCCTGTATTACATATGTGACTACTGATTATGACACTTCTGAGCTAGAATTCTGTTTTGAGTAAGAATATTGAAATTATCATTTTATTTGTCATTGTCACACATATGATTTGCTACAGTTTCTTTAATGAAGACTTCACGACCATTTGTATTTCCAAGCAATTAACTAAACTATAAATTATCAGTTGTTTAAGTACCTAACATAGTATCTGCCTTTACTTAAATCTTAGTAATCACAACAATTCTTCAAACACTAATGATCTTGGTTCCTTATTACAGTATATTTAAATAAATGTACAAAGTTTTTAAATTCCCATTACAATTAGACTTCTGAATGTGATTGATTTAATTTTCATGCTCTATCTGCTGTCCTTCACTGATGAAATTTTAATGTTCTAGACATATTTATACAACAATGCTGACCAAAGAACAAAAACAATTTTACAAAGACAATGGTTTCATCAAACTTGAAAATATATTTACAAAAGATGAAATGGATGTTTTATCTGATGAATATAATGAATTGTTCTCGAGAAAACAAACTGAAAGTGATATGGAAGCTTCTTGGAAGGGTAACGATATGAAGGAAGCTTCAAAGGAAACACCAGTAGTAGTAAGTAAAATATTTTACTTTCGATGGAAGCAATTGAATCCCTTCAATCATATATCCTACTTTTTGTCATTTATATCTTTTAAATATTGGTAAAAATCATTTAATGAGAAGGAATTTGTTTTCTGTGTTTTTAAGGTACTTTCTATACATAATCTTCAATTTCATTCTGCTATTTTTTCTCGTTTGCTTCAACACAAGAAAATATTGGATGCACTTGAAGACATCATGGAGACACCAAATATTTTATTGCATCACACGAAAGCACACTTAAAACCTCCATCAAGAGGAGCTCCATATCTGATGCATCAGGTAAATCAAACAAATAAAAACTTTTTTCTTCTATTTAAATGATATACTTGGATGTTCCTTTGAAACTCTTGAATAAAAACCTTCATTATTTTTATTTAAATTTAATAATTTATTTTTTACCTCAAAAGCAGATTCCTAAATTCTATTTGTTTTTATTTAGGTTGTAAATGTTAATTTAAATCATAATATCTTGAAAATTGATAATAAGATCATTTGTTTCTATTGCTAAAGTATGAAGACTTTAAGAATAATAAAGAAGTACATTTCTAATTAAATATCATTAACTTTTTAATTATCATCGTCATCATCATCATCATCATCATCATCATCGACACCAAGTATTAGATCTCTTGATCTGTTCCATCTCAAAATTCTTCATGCCATTTCTTTAAGGGACATTTCTTTTTCATTTGGTGTAATAAAAGAAAATTTTATTTACCTGTATTTGGCTTCTCAGGACATGACCGTTTAAGTTTTCTCAATATTTCTTTGTGATATTTATAACAGATTCAGAATTTAATTATCATCAATCTACACTTTTGTGGTATAATAGTGAACATTTAGTAACAAGACAAATAAATCTCATTTTAGCTTGTTCAATTCTCTGCAGCTGATCTCATGTTAATGTCCAGCTCTCACTACCATAAACTAGTAATGGCAAGGCAATAACATTGTAAAATCAATGTAGTTTCTTTTTGCACTTTATGGTTTAGAGTGGTAACATTCCACAGTAGTATGTAAAATTGTTTAGCTTTATTTCCATAGCTCTTGATTTAATAAATTAATATGATGTCCAAGATATTTAAATTCATTGATTTGGTCAATTATTTGGTTATTTATAATTATCTTTGCTCTTAAAGCCTCAAGTCTTTTAAATGCCATCACTTTTGTTTATTTGGTGAAATTTTTATACCATATTCATTAGCAATCTGACTTAATGTGTGAAATGCTACTTGAGTTTCTTGTTCAGATTTTCCTATGATAAGCTGGTTGTTGGCAAAATGTAATGTTGGGACCTCAACATTATTAATCTCAAAAAACACTTAAAGTCATCAACCACTTTCTAATAATCATATCTTATCACCCCTGTCTTACTCCCTGGCTTATATAAGCTGATTCTGTTCCATTTCTTAGCATTCTGATCTTGATCATATTATTTTTGCATAATGATTGAATTGCTGTAATATGATGAGAAGGTACTCCAATATTTTTCCATGTTTCCCATAATAACCTCCCTTTTTTAAACTTCAAATTTTTAATTAACTTAATTTAAAAATTAACCTTTGCAATATAATTTAATTATTTACTTCCTTTTTGCAGGACTATCACTACTTTCCTTTTAAAAAGCATTCCATGGTTGCTGTTTTTATTCATATGGATGATACAACTCCTGAAAATGGTGGGTTATGTGTTTATCCAGGGTCTCACAAACTGGGCCCATTGTATGACAAGGGAAGTGAGGATGAAAAAGGGGAAAGATATCATTACATGAAACCAGTAAGTAACTCATAAAAACTTTGCAACATTCTTCTTACATTATTATTGATTCTTTACATTTACAACTTGCTCACAGACAATATTAAAAATATAACTTATATAATTTTAATCAGAATAGTTTCAAATAGAATTTTGACTGTCATTATATTTTTCCCAGGAAGACTTCCCCATAGAGAAAGCAACTCCCATTCATGCAAAAAGAGGAGATGTTGTAGTATTTTCATACCTTCTTGTTCATGGTAGTTACCTAAATACCAGTGAGCGAGTGAGGAGAATGTTTCTTATCCAGGTGAGAAACAATATTTTTTACTCATTTAAAAAATATTATTCCTACATGTCAAAGAGATGAAATATAATTAAAATGGTTTTAAATATTTTTTTTTATGTCCTTCTAAACACAAAACTTAAACCCATTATTTTTATGAGAATAGGTTCCTAAGTTTATTAAGACATAAGATTATTCAGACTTACAATGTTTTTTTCAAAGAATGTAGTGATGTAGCATAATGACTTATTCAAAATATTAATAGCAAAAGGTAGCATATTGTATTAGTACAATTTTGAAGGAAGGTATCCAGTGTTTATTTTAAGACAATCAAATTGCAGAAATGTAAGCTTCTTTAATTATCCATAAAATTGATTTAAAATAACAAAATTTTTTCCTGAGCACATGCTCTTGTTCTCTCTGATGAGTGCTTATTGGTGTCATTGCAAAAGAGTTTTCCCAGGTGAAGAACAAAAGTTTAAAGTTCAAGATGAATATTCCAGTTTATATTTAATTTCAAAAAATTTTACTTGTTTGTGTTTTTAATATGAATGGTCAAAGACATTTGAAACCGGGTGACTACATCTAGTCAGGAAATGATATTGTTGTATTTTATCAAATTTTTATGGATAATTAAAGAAAATTGTATTTTAATTGTGTTTAAATAAGCCTTTTGTACCTACTTTCAACAATCATCTACATCATCTTGAAATAAAATTTGTTGAAAAGAACAAATATTTGTAAAACATAAAATATAGGTATTGTAATATTAAAATACATTTGTAATGTTCTGATAAATTTGTTTCTCTAAACTCTTGCAAAAGTTGGATGTTAAATCAAGTTGCATGTCTGAATTACTGAATTAAGAAGTTCTGAAGTCATAAGAATAAATTTTAAGTACATAAAGAATATTCAATTTCCATCTCATTTTAAAACTAGATAGTTTTATTATATTTCTTTATACTCTAAAGATACATGTGGTAATTTGCATCTGTTTATTCTTCATTTATGAAGGCTCTTTGGAATTCAGAATTCCTTTTTTATGTAAAGAAACATAAAAACAATCTACTATCAGGTTTATTTTCCTTCCTTTTTCTTTGTTTTATTTTTTCTTCTTTTTTCTCTTAATATCAGTGTCATTATATGTACATGCTAGAGCCAAAAGAAGAGTGGAGTGGGGTGAGGGGTTCTTCTGTTATATTGTTATAGAGAATGAGAGAAAATATTTTTTGCAAAAATGATATCATTAAAAGTACCATTCAGAAAAAATGTAGTATAAGGTACTATTTCTTGAGAATATTGAAATAAATTTGTCCTGTGACTTCTTATTCTTATAAATTTTCATTCTAACACTATTGCAATCAGGTGGAACTTTCACATATGGAAATCTTTTCACACAATTGGAATAATTAATTACTAATATGTAAGGCATTACTTAACACTATTATTAACTTACTAAATAGATACAGTAAAACCCCTCTTTTACACTTTTCATGGGACCATAGGAAAAATGGTGTAAATTGCGGGAAATGTAAATAAGGGGAAATGATTTTTTCTCTTCAAAACTATAAATAAATTGTATTTAAATACTAAAAGACCAATAAGAATTATAATATTCAGTATTATACACAAATAAGATTATACAGACAAAAAGAAATCAGATATTTTGGTTTGTTTTCTTCTTTAGCTTGGACTGATTGAATTTGAGACTCTAGTTCATACACTTTATCAAAAGTAGTATCACCACCATCTGCAGCAGAGAGGTATTTTTTTATTGTTTCTAGGGCTGCAAATGCTTGTGCACTCGTGGGAGGAGGTTGATCATAATCGTAACTGTCATCTTCACTTCCATCAGCATCTTCACCAACAGCATTGTTTTGAAGATAATCTTGAACAATATCTTCTAATGATGATTGTTCATCAGCAGTACGAACATCATTGTCCACAGATACAAACTCTTCAAATGAAGTTTGAGACTTAATACTTGTCCAGCCCTCACACTCAAAATCAGAAGCATCTTCCACGGCCTCTTCTGTATCTGCCAGGAAGCCAGCTTTCTTAAAACAGTTAGCAATAGTAGACTGCTTTACTTCCCTCCATGATTTTGCAATAAAATGCAAGGCATCTAATATCGAAATCTTCATTTCTGCTGCATCCTTACCACATTCAATGTACCTTAAATATTTCTGGACTAAATTTCTACGATAGTGCACTTTGAAATTATTAATGATGCCCAAATCCAAAGGCTGCAGTACACTTGTGCATTTGGCTGGGAAAACTCCATTCTTATGTTTTTTAAATTCAACGTTTTGGGATGTGCTGGGCATTGATCTACAAATAGAAGGTTTTTTCTATTTTGTGCTCCCATTTTAGCATCAAGAGCATGAACTTGCTGAGTAAATAACTCTGAAGTCATCCATGCTTTTTTGTTTGAGGCATACGATGTTGGCAATGTTCTTATGTTTTTAAAGCAACGTGGCTTTTTTGCTTTGCCAATAACAAACGGACGCAAGGTTTCCGTTCCATTTGCATTTGTCCCCAACATTACCGTGAGTCGAACTTTACTATGTTTGCCCCATGGCATGGTTCTTTTTTCATCGCAAACGTTTTATTCGGCAGAAGATTAAAAAATAACCCGGTTTCATCGATATTGAAAATATCTCTTGCATCATATTCACTAATTAATTCATGAAGGGTGGAGTCTTTCCAGGAAGAAACAATACTTTTATCAACACTATTCGATTCTCCACAAATTGCCCTATATACAACATTGTACCGATTCTTAAAACGATCAATCCAACCATTGGATGCAACAAAATCGTCTATTCCTAGCATATCTGCCACGTTTTTAGCCTTTTCCCTCAAAATTGTACCATTAATTGGTATATTGGATGCCCTTGTTGTCTCGAACCAGTTTTTAAAATCTCTTCCAGTTTCTCATATTTTGAGTATTTCACGTACTTTCTCTTTTTAGATTGTTGTCCGCACTCCTTTGCACTCTGTTCGATTATTTTTCGACACTTCACGATTGTATTTAGAGTTGAAATAGAAATTTCCAACTGCTTCGCCAACACAACACGTGGTCCTGAAAAAGCGTCCACTTTCTTCAAAATCTCCATTTTCTGTTCAATAGAAAAACTTCTTCTATCTTTCTTCTCCATTGTACACCACTTCTACAGCTCGAAGTTTTCGCACAATTCCACCCCGCAATTTACTTAAAATTACTATCACTTTCGCACTATCACAAGCCACAATGAACGCAGTACTGAATGGCCTAAGTCTCCCTCGGACCGACGCCACCCAGAACGACGCGACGTGAAAAAATTGCGCTCCTTGCGAGACCGGAAATCGGAAAAACGGCTTGTGTTGTGGCAAGCAAACTGTTGTATATTGCGGGAAAACTGAAATTATACTAACGTAAATGGGGGGTATTTATAACATGATGAATATACGAAAACTGATGGGACCGACAAGAAATGTAAATGCCGGGAAAACGTAAATTGCGGGAACGTAAAAGCGGGGTTTTACTGTATTACTCTATTCTTATTTCAGTTAATGGCTGCTGAGGATGAACCTGCTAATGATGAACATAAACCGGACGGGTTGGGTTCTACTGGAAGGAACTTGAAAAGAGATGCATCTATGAGCAACAGATTTGCTCACTAAAGTGAATCTCATTAATGCATTTTTAACTTGTTAAAACCATTGTTTCAATATATACTTCACATTTTGCAGGAGTATACAATTCCATTTTGAATATATTGTACTTATTGTCTGAAACTTGAAAGTTTGTCTAGAAGAAATCTTGTGTATTTCAAAGCACCACAATTATTGTGAAAGGTATTAAAAAAAAAGTAATAATTGTATTTTTGTACATTTTGGAAATATATTTTGTGAAACAAAGTTGATTTATAAAATGACTTAAATATGTATTTGAACCTTTTTCTTTGCTTCCTATTCCACTTCTTATTTTCAACTTTTGAACTCTTTAAGTTTCATTTCAACACCTTTCCTTAAAAGTTTAATTTTTTCAATAATAATGTAATGCCTACAAGATATAAAAATGTCATCCTTATTGTTTACACTCGAACCTGTCTTATGTGCCTTTCTAATGCTATCAAAATATTCTACTATCAATTTGGTAGAAACAGAAAAGATGCAGATCTTGAAATATTATGAAAATGTTTCTTGTGTCATGTGCATTGTGAGTTATTGTATTCAAATGATGTGTTCCTTTGGAGACCAAGAAAAGGCATTCGGGAACATTGATAAAAAAAATAAAAATTGTGTAACAATTATCCCAAAACTCAAAAAAGAACATCTGGAAGTCTTTTTTGTGGTATTACCCAATTTTCAAAGTAACTTACTAGAATTAGTAGCAAATGGAGTAATGTAAAAGTATGTAAGAGTTGCAATAGCCATTTCATTTTAACAGTGGAATCCACAATGTTTCTATTAGAGCTCATGTGAGTACTACTGTAGTTACAGTCCCAAATTAAGAGATTTCTGGATTTTGTGATACTCCAATGGACAAATGTCCTTCACAAATAATCTACAAACTATAGAGATATCAATAGAGTACAGCAGTGAGAAACGTTAATAAGTCAGACATAGACCTTTGACAGAGCCTCTGTTTGGCAAGTCACCTCAGCCATGTTCAAACTCTTGCTCAAGAACATTGTCCTTAAGCTTTGTGTATTGATATTGAATACTGCAGAATTAGATTATCATTTCATGTGCCTACTTCATGTAAGAAGTATCTACAATTTTTTAATATGAAATTTGATTGCTTTTCACATCTGCATTTCCAGGTGTTAAGAACTCTTGAGGTAAAATGAATTCCAGCTTCCACATTCATAACCGGTTAGTTGGAATTTTGGAAAATTTTTTTTTACCTTTCATCTTTGTATTTATTCTTGCATGATTATATTAACGGGCCATCTCTTTGCATGGAAGAGCAACTAGAAAAGCAGTGATGCAAATCTCTCCATTAATAAAATAACGAGTCAGAGAAGATATAACAAAGTTTTGGTCTGATACTGCTTATTTAGAAATCACTGAAGACGACAAAGCAATAAAGACTGTGTTGTTTTAGGGATGTAATTATTAGAAAGAAAAGAAAATATTTTTTCAAAGACTAGGTTCGGGCAAGAATGCAGATGGGTATGAGATTTGATTAGGTTGACAGACTTTGTCCAGTTAATAAATTATGAAAAATTCATATAACCTTAATAGACATTTTTAATGAAGCAGTTTGACTTACTTTTTCACTTTATTTCCAAGGTACTATTCAATTCTGATACAGTACAGAATGATAAACATTTACCGTAGAAATAAGAATCTGCTGATTAAGTAAATGTTAAATTATATTTTTTGAAATGGACAGGAAAACATTTATGAAGAATCTTAAAAATTATTAAAATGCTCATTTAGAAACCTCAAGCAAATTAAAAGCTATTTGCAGAACTACATGTTGAATTATATCTTACTGCCAAATTTAGCAATGCTTTCAGTTGAAAGGGAACTGTACTTCTTTTTCAGCAGGGATCTAGCATTTAAAGAGATAATTATAGATATTTTTACTGAAGCAGAGACATAGGCAGTGTGTAAGATCTACAAGACATTGGAAAAGAGATGTTAGCTTCCATCTTCTTTAAATAAAGTATTTTTCATAAAACTGATGTAGTTATTAAAATGACCTGATGAAATTGATAATAAATTTTGACTGATGAGCTACCATACCCTCCATCTAAACCAGGGCTGCTCAAGCAGAGCGATTCTGGAGCGCGGAGCCGTGTTGGCTACCGAGAGCGCGACACCGGAGCTCGAGCGTTGCTCGGCTCTGTCACACTGTCCCGATAACTCCAGTCACGGAAACGTGGAAGTCGATGCCACTTCGCAAACCGAAGCGTCCACACCGACAGTTTTCAATGCAGCATGGAAAGAAAAAATATCTTTTCGCAGATTGCTACAGCTCTGCCAAATGTTTAGTTTGCGAAAAAGTGCTAAATTACATGAAGTTTAATTTGCAACGACATTATATGGTTAATCATGCTGCTGAATATGACAAGAACTCTGAAGAAAAACGTTGGGAACTTTGCAGTGCCATGATAAACAATGTTTCTCAAGAAGTAAGTTTTGGATATTTTTTGATGTTTCTTGTTTGATGTTTGATGTTCTAACAGTAAAATAACATTAATTTAATTTATTTTAAAATTGTCTCTTTGGGACAGAATATCCTCTCATTCTTGTGTAAATTAGCTTCACTATCATACATTTACAAAACATCGAATTGTGGAAAGTATGTAGATGTATTCAGACCATTGCGTTCGGAATTTCAAACCCGATTTAAGAAATTGTTTGATATGGAATTAGAATTTAATATATTTGCTACATCTTTTTCTCTTGATGATGACTTTGTTCCTTGTGATTTTCCATTAGAAGTGACTGATTTGCAGTGTGAAACTGAATTAAGGGAAAACTTTCAAAGAAAATATTTATTAGAATTTTATGAGAAGTCGTTCGTGGCACATAGCGAAGTCGATTGCCGTTCACCACTGAGTTACGGGTTCGATTTCAGTCGAATCTCATGTGAAATTTGTTCCAACAAAATGAGTTTGGCTGCTTCTCAAGGGCTAGTCCAACCCCTGTGAAGTGTCCTAAACCCTACCCATTATTCCTTCCAAATTCTGGCCGCTGGGTAGTGACGCAGGAGCGCGTAGCAGGAGGCGCGTACGCGGAGATGCTACCTGGCGGTCCTCTTGACAACTGACTGCGACGTGACGTGATATGACTTAAAGGTAATGAAGGATTACTCCCGCGCAAGTTAATGGAGGATTACTCCCCAGAGCAAAGCGCCCAACGCCCCTATAAGGGCGTGGAGACGCGCTGCGTCAATTTGTTACAAATGAAAAAAAAAAATCTCTCAAAATCATTTTCCAAATTTGCATAAGAATGCAGTTCGAATGTTAAGAATGTTTCGATCAACGTCAAAGTGTGAGCGGTTTTACCTTTGAAAATTTGTAAAGTATCATTACAGATAACAATATAAAATGCATTAAGAACAATAATTGATTTCGGAAATAGCTTCATTTTTTTAAATTTTAATTTCCTTTACTGTCGGTATTTTCGTTATTACTTTATTTAGTAACATTTTCGGTAATTTTTAGAATAGTTTTATGATCAGCAGCATAATAAACAGTGTAATGTCGCTGCAATTAAATTTCTTAATGTGATTGAGCACTCTTTTGCAACTAAAAATTTGCCTGGGTATCTAATGAAACCATAAACACCTCTCATATGTCCAAAAGTTGAATAGTTTTTTTTTTTTTTCAGTTTCTATGTGCATTGGAAACTAGTAATGAAGATTATTACATGAATAAATACTTTCTGAAAAACTGTGGTGATTGTCTAAAATTGAAGTTTACAGCTTGTAAGTCAATACTTCATTCTTTGTAATTGAACCAAATTTGTATTGTGTTCAAGGGCTTAGTTAAGTGATAATTATGTTTGGATATCATGCTTTTAATAAATATTCTGCCCTTGATTCTGACTGTGATCTGTGTACCTGTTATTTTTGTCATGCTACGCCATTAGTCCGTATCTCTGCAGTTGAAGAAGAGCTTTCTGTGCGTTTTTGCGGGAGTTTTAATTCAAATTTTCTCTTTGAGTTGCTGAGAAGTTAATGTGCATTCAGTAGATAAGGAGGTCTGCAAAAATGAACCTTCCGGTATTTTAGAGAATGAAACAGTAGTAGATTTGTTCAATTCTTCTTCCACAATACTGATCATTACACACAATCAGATATTAATGAATCTATAAATTTGTTTTATGATTTTAATAATTGGAGTTTATTTTTATGCATTATGAGGTGTTCCCCACAAAGGATACTTTGAGTTAGCGTGGTGGAGATTGCGAAACTACTTGTAAACACATATTCACATTTTGTTCAGTCTTGAACATGTAATTTCCTTGTACTATTAATCAAGAGACTCAATTTCCTTCATATTCGTAGGTCAACTGGGGCTCATAGGAAGCTTTGAATTGGCACCTTTATCTGATTAATTAATTTGCATCCCTATTTACAAATTATGTAGAAAAAAATTATAATTACCATACTTCATCTAAAGTTAGGCCTCAGCTATTTATGATCGTATTTTCTATCTGATCAGACTACAATTTCAAACTTCCATCAGCAACTGGAACTCCAGGTACAAATCAAAGTTTAAAAACTTCTCAATGGAAGCAAATTAATATGTATTTGATAGTATAGGAAGGTCTACGCGGTTAATAATGGATCTAAAAGTGGAAGTGCAATATTTCAAGGCAAATAGGAAAATCGTGTGATGGGCTGTGCTCACAAAAAACTCCATACAAGAAAATAAGATTTTGTTACTCATGTAACATATGCATGGGCAATAAAATAAACACCTTTTTGTTGTGGATGTTGTTTAATTAACACTAGAATTTTTATTTGTTAACAAAATATTCACATTTGTTTTATGAAATGAACAGGTTCATAAGGTGATATGGATTTATATTCAAGCTAAAATTTTATTTTAATCACAGAACTTGTGAGTATTATTTATATTTTTGGGTTTATAAAAATTATAATTTATGTTAAAATGTTATTATTGAGTTAGCAAGATTCATACTCGCCCATCCATTGTTCGTATCTCTCTACATCTTTCTTGGACACACTAGCCTTACATCTTGCAAGAGCATCTTCAAAGTCTTGGGCTGTTACAGGCAAATCAATGTCTTCCTTCTTAATGTTTTTGATCTCCTCTGTAGTTCGACCGGCAATTTCACGTCGAACTGACATCATAGCGGCATTGCGGCATACGTTGGTAATATCCGCCCCAGAGTATCCGTCCAATCTTTGGGCGAGGTTTGAAACGTCGATATCATTTTCGACTGCCAATGTCTTCAAACACAGTTCAAGTAATGCGCGGCGGGTGGTTTCGTCTGGAAGTTGAATGTATATTCGTTTTTCGAACCGTCGCCGAAACGCTTCGTCGATGTCCCAAGGGTGATTTGTAGCGGCCAGAACCATGACGTATTTCCCCTCTTCTTGTTGCTCGGCGTCCAGGCCGTCCATGTGGATGAGGAGTTCCGACTTGAAACGTCGAGACGCCTCGTGCTCGGAATCCGCGCCTCGCACGGAGCACAAAGAATCCACTTCGTCGATAAAGATGGTGCTGGGCGCGTAGAACTTGGCCATGTCGAAAAGCAAACGCACGATTTTCTCGGAGTCCCCTCGGTACTTGGAAGTGAGCACGGACGAAGATACGTTGAAGAAGGTGGACCCGCACTCGGTGGCCACCGCCTTGGCCAGCATGGTCTTGCCCGTGCCCGGCGGCCCCACCATGAGGATGCCCTTCCAGGGCCGGCGGATGCCCTTGAAGAACTCCGGCATGAGCACCGGCAACACCATGGCCTCCTGCAGGATGGTCTTGGCGTTCTGCAGGCCGGCGATCTCGTCCCAGCGCACCTTGAGGTTGCGCTGGACGATCTCGCGCTCCAGCTGCTGGGTCATGATGGGGTCCCAGCCGGCGGCGCGGAACACCCGCTCCGGCTCGCTCTTGGGGCTGCCGGGCTCCTGCTGTATAACACGAACAAATTGTTTCATCATCAGGGAGTAATTGAGAATTTAGTGTTTCCAGGAGTGTCAATTACTTAAGGTAAGGCACTTAAGGTAAGTTACTTAAGTGTTACTTATTAGTCCCATAAGTGGATTGCACGTTATAACCCGGGAAGTTTCGGCTTTCTTCCTGCAAGGTGAAATCCGGCGCCGATCATCATGTCGGCTTAGGGTGCTTTCCGCTTCAGGTATTTCCACAAGCCCCCCCCCCCGGGCCAAGCTCTTTAAGTCCCAACTGGTCTTCTGACACGAGTGATAGTGTAGTACGTGTAAATGTGTATGTAAGGATAGAGGCAAGGATACGAAAAGAAAGATCGCGCACTGTCCGTCTTAACTAACCCGTTTGTTAAGGCACTGCTCCGGTATTCGCCTCGAAATAATTAGAGAAACAACGGAAAACTACCGCGCCGAGTCTTACCATCCAGCGGGGGAAGAACAGCGCCACCTCCCGTCAAACACATGCACTACACTTATGGGACTAGCCGTTGACGCTTCCGGAAAGACGTCATAATCAATCAGTCAACGGAAATCTACCAATCAGAGCAGCCGTTATCTAGCAGTTTCTTTCAGACAGCAGTTGAATTCGACTTAGCTTCGATGTAGCTAATGCCGAAAAACCGCCACCGTCGGGACTCGAATTCTAGAACATTCGGCTTCACTGAGATGCAGAGGCAACGGATGTACTGAGCCACTGCAACCGGTTCCAACGGAGGGTGAACACCGCCACCTCCCGGGATATAACATGCACTACACTCACTGGACCAATATACGTATAATAGTTGACGCAGCTGGAATCATTACTCGCTCGCTCACCTGCTTGTCGGCGTGGGCGTGGTCCAGCTTCTGCACGATGGTGAGGCTCCTGCCCGTGCGGATGGTGCGGGTGGCGAGCACGGGCTCGGGCCCGGCGGCGTGCGGCGGCAGGTGGCGCGCGTGGTGCAGGCGCGCCCGCGGCCGGAGGCTCGGGGTCGCGGCGCCGCATGCGCACGTCCTGCCGGCTGCCCGGCTGCGCGCGTGGGTGGTTTCGGAACCCAAAATGGGCCGTAGGTTTCAGGCAAGCAGCGTTTTTCTTATAATATTGTATGCGTTATATATTATTATATATTTTTGTTTGATTATTTGTATATAGGTGTCAATTTATTGGTGTATTTATTTGAAGAGGCTAGCAGATAACTATTGTGAGACGAAAATTCCTCGTCAACTATTTCGAAAGATTATTCCTTGATTAAAAACGAGAGGTGCCGGCCTGGATAGCCGAGGTCGCTAAGGACCGTAGGGCCGTGTAGTTGCCTTGGCAGGAGGGGTCGCGTTTTCGAATCCCGCCTCGGGCATGGATGTTTGTGTGTCCTTGTGTTGTCCTTACGTGTCGAGTTCCCCCTAAAGTTACCCCAATGTACAAACAAAGTGGTTGCTACATGACCTAGTAGTTAAAAAGCGTCCTTAAGAAAAACAGGGCCGTGTGAATTGAGACATGAACTGCGACCATTGCGGAATGTATTCTCGACGCGAAGTTCGGGTAAACTGCGAGTTCGAGCAGCGCGCTCAGGTCATATGCTTGGGCGGCGATTGGGAATTCTCCAGCTTTTCATATTTGTCATTACAGTTTCCTGCTGCTCCACGGTAGTGTCAAGTGAAACATGGAAGAGAATAGCCACGTTCCGAGAATGTGGAGACATGCTGTTACTGCTCAGTGAATGCCTTGGCAACGCCGACGAAGCTAGCCGTGTTTATCGAGAACGAACTCTTACCCGATCGTTACGTGCCTTGTGCGCAGACAATACGTAGCGCATTCAACTGAGTTGTTGAGACGGAAAAACTTGCACGTTCATCTGTCGATTCAGTACTAAAATTACACTACTGCGCTGATACAAAACTTGTATTTAACACCATTGTCAATAGGAAATAGTATAACTTTCACCTTGTATTAACTGCATTGATTATATCTAATTGTATTATTGTTTGATTTAATGTTGTACTCCATAGTATATGAAGTATTATGTATCTGTAACAGTCACTACTAACCATGAAGTTGATGCGACTATACATAAATTAATAAACAAAATTTAAAAACTTGTAATTTAATCCATAAAAGTCACGAAGCTACTCTAATAATAAAAGGAGAACAACTTCAGTAATCATTACATTCATTTTTACTTTTCGTATACATAAGTATATAAGATAGTAAATACGTAGTACAGAGAAAGTTTTGTAATGCTGCGGAAAATAGATTTCGAGATTTCAAGGGAAATATACTTTTGGGGTCCCCTGATACCGAAAAGTGTTTTTTTCAAAACGTCCGCCTGTCTGTCCGTTTGTCGTATGTGAACAAACCTAGCACCTAAACCACCCGTACGATCGTTCCCAAATTGAAGAAACCCTTTTCCATCTGGCTCTAGTTGAAGCTTTGAAATTTTGAAAAATTTCTTTAAAATTTGGGGGTACTTTACATGAAGCTCTCCGGAAATTTTCAAAATTTTCTCAAAAACGGCTCCATTTTTTTCTTTAAATTTCTTGTAAGAATAAAGTAAGAACTAAAGTAAGTCTAAAGTACTTGTAAGAAAGAGTAAATGTGGCATAGGTCCAATATTGACGGTTAACTCCAAATTTTCGAAAATTTTAAAAGTTTCAACTTTTCGGCGCTATAGCGACTATAAAATTGAAGATAGATATTTTTCTTTCAAATGAAATTTGTCGTACATAAGTAGTTCTTTCATTAAGATCAGGTGCATTGTTTCGAAAATTTTAGTAGTTTTCGTGCAATAGCGTGGGCAATATTTGCAATTTTAAAAAATTACATAAAACGATTTTCTCAAAAACGGCTCAAAATTTTTTCTTTAATTTTTTGGTAGGAGTACTATATTTTTTGACTTGTCTCTCATATTGGTAATATTTACATTAGAGGAGATTTCTTCACACTATTAGATTTATGAGTACATCTGCTTTAAATAATGTCAAATAATGTTTCTCGAAAAGTCAACAGTTTTCTGTAAAGTGGCTCAACATTCCGCATTTTCCGAAACGCTCATACACAATTTTCTCAAAAATGGCTCCAAATTTTTTCTTCAAATTTTTCCAATGGATAGTACTAATTGGACTGTTAAATATGACTTAAATTCATTTTGGTGTATTCTTTTGTTTTTCCAAAAATTATACAAATGTATTTTTTTAAATATCACACAGTGTAAGGTTTTTGAAAAATGTCTAATGTCGTTAATATGCACATTTCCATTGATTTGTATACACTATTACATTTGTGAAAAAAGTGCTTTCAATGACTTCAAATGAAGTTATTCGAAAAATCAATAGATTTCTGTGAAAAAGAGCTTCAAATTTCGCATTTACAGTAATGTTTAATCGTCATTTTCTTTAAAACGGCTTCAAAATTTTCAATAAAAATTTCTATTTTGGACGAGGTTTTATTCTTCGTTACTATTCTTGAAGTAATATTTCTGTCCTACTATTAAGTTACCGAAAAGTTAGGAAAACGTCAAGAAAATGTACTTTCGGTGACGATAGATGGCAGCTGGCCAGGGAATGGAAGAAGACCTTAAAGACAGTCCATTCCAAAGAAACTAGAAAAAAGTGCTACAAGAAAGTCTGTGGCATTCCGTAGCACCTCAGGTTATTTCATTCATCGCCAATAAAGATTAATAGTTTAGTATGCTGCTTGCTTCGCCAAGTCAAGGCTTTTTGAATTCAGAATGAATGTTTAAAAAATGTTCCAAAGTTTGTCTTTACCTACGTAAATATTCATAATTTACTAATATTCAGATATTAGAATTTCAGTACACAAATCTAAACGTAATTTGAGGAATGCAAAAAGCCTTGGACGAGCGAAGGCATACACCATTGCGAATGATACTTTCGTAATTCAGTGTTATTTATTTATTTATTTTACGTAAAAAACAGTTGAAACTGCGTATGAAGTGCTATGGGGAGAAGTGAATTCTGTGCACATTTTCAAAATTCTGTGATCCCTACACTGAGTCATATACTACATAAATTTTGAAAATTAAAAAAATGTTATTGTGCAATTAGCATGTTATTTCCAGAGCGTTGTAGCGAGGTGAAATGCAAAACTTGGCTTATTCCAAACTCAGATATTCTATGCCAATGCGTCCTTCCGTTGCGTGCTGAACTTAACTGTTATAGCGCCGCAGTACTGGCGGAATGATTCATAGTCCTTTCGCAATTGAATGGCAAATTGTGAACACTTTTAGGCACCTAGTAGCAAAAGCAATTAATATTTTTCGACTGTGAACGTAGATACATTCAGATACCACGTTTTTAGTGCAAGGTGCATTCAAAATATGCGCGATAATTACCACTGACCTATGAGAGAATCATACCTACATATCAATAGGGTTTCGTTTTTGGAAAAAGACAAAAGAAGAATTTTCTTCTCAAAATGATTTGATAGCCATTTCAATGCATTAGACCGATAAATTTACACTTGTTTATTGAAGGCATAGGCTTCTGCAGCCGTAATGAGTATGTACTCGGCTGTCCGGGAGATGCGTCCTAGGCACAGATGCCAGAGGGCGAAATGTTCGTCCTGAGGAAGGTTGCAGTCGTGGCTCGACCACAGTACAGTGCAGTTCGCTCCACTTATCACAGTCGATATCGCTCCGCGCCGGTCAGGCTACCTCAGCACCGGCACGGTAGTCTACTAGTGAACTCTGTGTAGAGTTCGTGTCTGTGTTCAGTATCATCTCCAATATCTGAACAAAACTATTTAGGGAAAAGTATATGGCTTATGCCATTCATCCATGCACAGCGCAAACAATGTCCGAAGCCCTGCGCAGCGTCAATAACGGCGACAACAGTGACGTTTCTCCAGTGTCGCCGATTCCAGCAAGCGGAGGCCATGGACAGCCTCGCAGCAACGCCACTCCCGACCAGCACCGAGGGCAGCATCAACCCTGCCTTGCTCAGCCACAACTACTCGTCACCACAACCACCACCTTCTCAGGCAAATGTCTCAGAAAAGGTCAGTCAGTAAAAGTGAAAGTGATAAGAATAGGAATAAGAAAATTAATCTGTCCAGTGACAATCCGAGGGCAAACTCAAAAAATCCACCGAGAAACAGTATAGCGTACCTGTTGATAACATATTCTCTGAACTCGGCGAAGAAAGTGATGATCGAGAGGACAACAGATTTCTATTCATAAATGAACAAAATAATGACCACACAAACTCTCTTGTTAAAATACCACCCATCTTTGTAGCCCACATTGAGAATGATGCAGAATTCAATAGGGAAATTACGATTAAAATAACTAACCAGTTTACTTCGTCCAATGTCAAAAACCAAATTAAAGTGCTCTTCAAAACTATTTCAGACTTAGATTGGCAATAAAATATCTAATCGGTACTAACAGGAAATTCCACACTTACAAAGTAAATTTTCAGCGTTTTCAAGAATCTTCATCCATCAATAACTCAGAAAGAATATATAAAGATCACAAGGAAAAGTGTCCATCGCTAATTAGTGTAACCAGGCTGTACAAAGACATCCCCATCCCGGTAGTGGCAGCCGAGTTCAACGGTAGCCAAAACATAGACAGTGTATTACAAAAAAATCAAATTTGTAACCCAATTGTCAAATCAGAAAAAAGGCCAAAGCCAAGGGTCCCATCAAATGCCTCCGATGTCTAGATTTTGGGCATACTAGAAATAACTGCAATCATAATATAACATGTATCTATTGCGCAAAAGATCACTACTCTGTGAATTCTACTCAAAAAGAAAATCCTCCTATTTGTAAGAAGTGCAATGGTTCGCACCGCGCAGATAAGAGATCTGAGGAATGTTCATACTACAAAAAGCTCCTAGAAACCCCCCAAAAATGATCAGCAAAGACTTTCAAATTCTATTCATACGACCCAAATAAACACCCAAACAAATTAGACGCTGCAATCACTAACGACCAGACAACATTTTACTCCAGTGTACTTCACGAACTTGACTCTGATCATCTTTCAATAATTATCTCTACTCATCAACATCCGCCCCCACACTACCCACCCCCACATTAAATAATATCAGCTGGAATGAATTCAGGAAAAGTATAATAATAACAACCCCCAAATTCAGTACTATAAAAACGCCTTTAGAAATAGTAAGTTCAATAGCATTATTAAACAATATAATCGTGCTATCGTTCAGCAACAAAATCACAGCACATAATAAATCAAATACACATACTAAATTTCCGGACCTCATATTAACAATAATAAAAACCAAAAAAATAACATGAAGACTTTGGAACAACAATAGAAATCTCAAATTTAAAGAACTTAACATTCTAAACGCCATAACCAAAAAAGCAATTAAAGAACACTATCACTCGTCCTACAACTCCTTAATTAAATCTCTAAGCAAAGCTAACAACTCACTTTGGAAATTTACAAAAAAGAAAAAATAATAAGAATGCCATCCCTCCGATAAACGCTCACTAGAAGAAAAGTTACCCCTATTGATAAAGCCGAAGTATTAACCGATTACATTGAATATACATTGACACAATAACAGTCCAGTCCATCTAGAATTTATAAAAATTGAAAATTCTGTTTCCGCTCCGAATTATAATATCCCACAAAAAATTAACTTCATTTCACCAAACAAACTTAATATAATAAAAAAACACTCCTCAAAAAAAGCACAGGGACATGACAATATCAATAATAAAATTAATAAAACCTACCCACACCTTCATAAATAATATTTGCAACTCAATATTAAGAATTGGTTACTATCCAATACTTAGGGAAAACTCAAAAATTATTCCTGTTCCAAAGCCAAATAAAAATCAAAGTATATCAGAAAGTTGTAGGTCAATCAGCTTATTACCAACATTGTAAAAAGTTCTAGAGAAGTTAATTCTGAAAAGGTTAAACAACTATTTAAATAAAACATATATATCAGTTTGGCTTCATTAACCAAGTTTCCACTATACATCAGTTTCTCAGGCTAACTAAACATACTTATTCAGCACACCAAGATAAAAAAACGCACAATAGCTACTTTCCTGGACAATAACAGTAATGATAGTAATTACTTGGTAACGGAGGATAACTCCAACAAAAGCGCTCAACGCCCAACAAGAGTTAGGAGACGCGTTGCGTCAGCAACGACGCAACAAAATAAAAAAAATAACGCCTTCCTGAACATATTCTCTAATTGTTAACAGTAGGTGCAGTTTGTAGCTTCCTACCCATTCCTGTAGTTACGTATTTTTTAGATGAGGAAATAAGGCATTCAATACACATGAAAAAGTGTTTGTAAACGAACTGTGTACATCCGAATGAAAAAATATTATTAATACAAAGAATAAAAATAAATATTAATAAAATTAACAAAACAATTATATAGTGTTATGAATTAGTTTACATTTGCATTGTATATTCTTTTTAAAAAGACTTAAATGCCTGAAACAAGTAATGTACTTCAACTTCCGGGTCAATGACCCCCGTCTCGATCGAGTTTTTGTCCAGTTTCTCTGATCCATTGAGCAAATGCGGAGATGGCCCCTTGATTTGCTTCTAGGCATAAATGTAGCTTCACTATGAGCACGTTTTGTTGAGCTTTCCTTTTGCTTATCATGGTAGTAGAGTTTAGGGTAAGTTCCTATTTTGTTAGCAATACAGAAAAATCAAATCTGCAGTTCATTTACCGTTAGAAATAAATGTTCTCTATAATAATAATAATAATAATAATAATAATAATAATAATAATAATAATAATTTCTCTATAACTCGGAAACGAAAATATCTAGTTTTTGAAATGTTAATTTCTCGCTTTTTAAATTTACTATTATTATTATTATTATTATTATTATTATTATTATTATTATTATTATTATTATTATTATTATTTTCATCTTTCAACTATTAATAGTTAAATTGTTCGGAAGGGATTCTGAAACTCAAGAAAGCGTGCGCAGATGATTTTCTCCCCCATACGACACATAGTTTTTGACTAAATAAATAAATAAATTACGTATAATGATAATAACGATAATATTAATAACAATATCAACAACAATAAAGGGAGGTTGCAGCATGATGGCCGAAACGTTGGCATCTGTGCTTAGGACGCGGTGTCTCCCGGACAGCCAAGTAAATGTTGGTATGTATTGTTTCTTTTCATTTTTATATTCGTCCTTTTTACTTTCTCGTATACACACTATAGAGAAAGTTATGTAATGCTACACGATTTGGGATCCCCTGACATAGAAAAAGTTATTTTTTCCAAAACGTCCGTCCATCCAGCCGTTCGTCCGTCCCTCCGTCCGTCCGTCCGTCAGTCAGTCTGTAAACACTACTAGAGCCTAAACCATCCGTACGATCTTTTCCAAATTGAAGAATCCCTAGTCGATCTGGCTCTAGTGTAAGCTTTGAAATTTTGAGAAACATTCTTTAAAATTTGGAGGTACTTTATAGGAAGTCCCTCGGACATGTTCAAAATTTTCTGAAAAACGGCTCCAAATTTTTTCTTTAAATTTATTGTAAGAATAGAGGAGCCACACTTATAACGGTGGCATAGGTCCGATTTTCACAGAAGATTCCTGTGAAAAAGAATTTTCAAATTTGAAATAATCCTTAATCGACAGTTTCTTAAAAACGGCTTCAACTTTTTCAACGGAAATTTCTATTTAGGACCAGATTTTACTATTCTTTAATATTATTGAAGGTAAATTTTGGTTCTAATATTAGGAAACCGAAAAGTTGAGATAATGTCAAAAAATGTACTTTGGGCGACGATAGGGCAACACCGCAAAGCCCGTCCGCACCAAAGAAATAAGAAAAATGTACTACGAGAAAGTATGTGCCATTCTGTAGCACCTCTAGTTTGCTTATGTGCAACCGAGCATACACTGATTTGCAGTAATAAATTATTAACTTTATTATTATTATTACTATTATTATTGTTATTATTATATTAACATTATAAGCAATAAACAATTCATTTGCCATTTTGCATCAGAAGCATAAATTGCCGGTTATTTTTTATTTTTTCAGTCTGTTAAGGGAACGTTTCGCGTATATCCGAGAATCGAAACGCTTTTCCACACTTACGGGAGATCATGAGCGACATTTGGGAACACTGAGTGCACTGCTTATTTTGACGGCCTAATAGCGGGCGCGATCGCCGGACCACGTGCGATTCACAGCCGTCGTGAAATGTACCCCGGTTCCCCTAAATCACACGTTTTATTTTTTCGTCTTCTTGTATCTGAGAAAAAGATTTTTTTTCTGCTGCAATACTTACAAATATTCTCAGCGCTTGGGCTCGCTTTAAGACGTCCGTTAAGAGAAATGTCGCGAAGAAATTGATGTGCCAAACGTAACGATGCGTTTCTCAGTAAAATGAAATAAGAAGCATGTGCTCATCTAACTGAGGCGATGAAAGAGGTGTCTTTATATGAAATGGCTCAACCTGTATACTATTTTATACTCCCATTGTTCTCTCCTCTTATCAGATGGCTGCAGCTCGTTGCATAATGTTATTTATTTCTTTATTTACGTCAAAAACAGTTAAAACTGTGTATGACGTGCTATGGGGAAGAGTGAATACTGTGCACGTTTTCAAAATTCTGTTATCCATACACTAAGTCCTATAACTACTTGAAGTTTCAATTGATTAAAAAAGCGCTCCCATGTAATAAAATCTATATATCTTCAAGGAATAATACTTCCTACCGCAACAACATGGAAAGGATAATTTGAATAACTGTTTCCCACTGAATTCTAGAAGACGTGCACAGATAATGAAATTTCATTTATGTCCAGAAGCAAAACAAGGGGCCTTCTCAGCATTTGCTCAATGGATCAGAGAAACTGGGCGAAAAAGCTGATCGAGATGGGGGTCATTGAGCCGCAGGCTGCAGTACAATACTTGGTACAGGTTACTTACATTTATACAGTCCAAATGGTAAATAATACATTAAATATCACTGTTAAAATTAATGTTATCTTCCTAGTGATGCTCAGTATAGTCTCAAATTGCATAGAATCAGTTATGCAGCAGAAACGATTTCACTTGGAATTTAAACTTTTCTATCGAATTGAATCGTTTACTGTTTTCTGGCAAAGTGTTGTAAAATAATATCCATGTTTCTAAAACTAATCTGTTTCTATATCTGCGTGACGAAAAAAACAGCTCAGGCAGGCCTAGTAAGCTAGGTGCAATTGTGGGAATACGTCACGCTCACCACATCTCTCTCATCGCTAGGCTTGGACAAACAAACAAATAAACAAACAAACAAACAAATGAATAAAAAATAAATAAAAAGATAATTGAAAAAAATAAAAAAAATAAATAAAAAAAAATAAATAAAAATAAATAAATAAAAATGAATAAATAAAAATGAATAAATAAAAATGAATAAATAAAAATAAATAAATAAAAAATAAACAAATAAATAAAAAACAGGATCCAAGCTTGGGATCACCGTCAGCTGGCAAAAGTCGGAAAAATCCGACCCCATAATACATTTATTCATACATAAACTTGATGATGATTATGATGATGCAGGAGCGCGTGCGTACCTGTTGGTGGCGGGAGGCGGGGCCCGGGGGTTCCGACGTGGAGTCCCTGTTGCGCGCCGGCTGCCGCGACTTGGGCAGCGTGGGCTTGATGTCGCGCGGGCGCAGCGGCGCGCGCGGCCGGGCGGGCTCGACGCGCGGAGGCTCGTCCAACGCCAGGAAGTAGTTGTACCTGCCGCGCACGACACGTTCCGCTCGCATTCCCTGTCTACATTCATGGCCACCAGGGTTGCCAATTGGGGAATTTTTTTCTCAAATTGTTTTTTTTTTTTCGTTGCACGGAAATAATGGGGAACTTAAATGGATGGGGTAATGTTTGGGAATTTTGGTGGGAAATTATTTTCATCCAGAGTCAAAATTGAAATAATATTCTCTCAATTATTATGAATAAGAAAGTAACAATTGATGTTATTTTCGCTCATTTTTATGTTAAAAAAGGCAAGAAAAAAGAAAGGTATCGAGAGATACGATAGGTATCGAGAAAAAAACATGAGAAAAACGAAGATAGTATAGGGATTCGAGCAGCTCAAACGACGTTGATAGGTTGATTTGAATTATTTGGATTTAAGGAGAAACCAATGGAATCGTCAGGGGTAGCTCATGTCGTTTGTCCATAATTTAGAAAATACTTTTCGTTTCAAAGTTGGGGAATTTCGTTTCATTGGAGTGGTTATTTGGGGAAATTCCGTTATACTGGTGGGGAAAGACACACCTGGCAACCCTGATGTCCACACTGTGATCACCACAAACACTGTCAGAAAATTCATCTCCGGTGTGCGAGACATGGTGGTAGAGGCGTAGCTACATTCGGGGGCTGTGCAGAAAATCCAAATGGGGCATCTCATTGTCTGTGCCAATCATTGCCAACTTTATTGGGGATCGGCGAGACTTTGGGGATCCCGGTGTCGCGCACCGATTGCACCAGCGTAGGACCCTGCCGCGCTGGTGCCCGTAGGCGATTGTCCCTGCACGGTGGGAGTATTCACAAAAATCGTCTGCAGCTAAAGTATACTCTCTACTTTCGGCAACATTGCGCGGCAGATTAACGAACTTTATCGGCTATTTTCGGTCAGTATTGTGGCATACACATACTTGGCCTATAAGCTTAGTGTCTATTGGCCGAAAATGCCGTGAAAGGTTCCTTCATTCGTTGCGTGATGTCGCTGGAAGTAGAGGTATACAAAATTTAAAGGCCGACGCTACGAATCTCCTCAACCGGAGTTGAATTTCCTCTCAGTCTTGGAGGCGGTTCTATACAGAATGTCTCTGAATAAATATATCAAACTTCTAGAGTAAGTAGGGGGGTTTCGGTGTAGATTACTTGCCAATGAACGTGTGGTGGGAAATTTCAGGAGACAGAGTAACATATGTTAGCCATTCCATTTGTTACAGACGTTACACTTCGACATCTTTTAATTCTCAAATCTTTCTCGGAGAGTTTAGTGTATTTTTTTACGAAACATATTGGTATAAAAAAGAAACGACTTCATTTCAGCATATTTTCTATTACTTTCTTTAATTAATTTCAAAGATATTAAAAGAGTAATCGTGTTACAGACGTTACAAAATTTGGAAAGTCTTAAAAGGGCTAAAAAATATATTGTTACGGACGTTACTCTCTAATTTGTTACGGATGTTACACATGACAGCTCAAAACAACATTTCACATAAATTCTTAATAGCATTGTGAGTGTGGTGCATGTTTTATCACGGAAAGTGGCGGGCATCGTCCCCAGTGGATGGTGGGAGACGGCGCCATCCTACACGTCGGTTGATTGATTTATTAGTGATTCCGGGCGCGTCAACTGCGAAGGTCATTACCCCTGTAAGTGTAGTGCATGGTTTTCTTCGGGAGATGGTGGTGATCTTCCGCTGGCGTGCGAGATCCGGCGCCACCCTACGTCGGCTTTTCCCTAACAAGGTTGGTCGCGTTTTCCCTAACAAGGTATCTCCCAACAGCCGTCAGCCGAGCGGCTTCACAAAGGATCGCCTCGTCAGTAAAAAGGCTAAGTAATTTATATCTTAACTACATTGAAAAATTAGATTTTCGAAGATTGGTGACGAGTAGTAATGCAGTCTCCGTGAAAACAACGCGTTGGTGCGCGATCTCCGCGTAATAACAGCATCAAGCCCGCATTACAAGAGAAAACGATTTCTTTTCGCCCAGACAAAGGTAATACTGACAACTCTTCAATACTCAATAATTCTTACGCTGAGGTAAACTAATAATTAAATAATTGGCTTTCAAAATTTCCCCTGGTGTCGAGGTTACAAAAGAAGGAAGGAGTGTTGTTATCCACCCGAATCATCGTTTGAAGCTCCCCCCCCCAAAAAAAAAATTTTAGCCTCAACAGCCTCCACCCGAGTCAGGCCGGCTGGTTGTGCTTGCGCTCACCCTGGTCGGCGGGGCACGACGGCGCCGGCGGCGGCGCTCGGCAGGGCGTCGTGCGGCGCGTAGGCGGGCTGGCGGGGCACACGCGCGGGGCCTCTGGGCACGCGGGCCACGCGCGCCGGCGCCATGGGGCCACCGCCGAAGAACGCGTCCGCCTGGCCCATGGCGTCGCTCATGAACGACGCCGCCGTGTTGAAGAACGGGTCTTGCAGGAACTCACGCATGAACGAGCCGAAGAACGCCATGTTCTGGAAGCAACAACAGAGGAGCAAAGCGTCAGTGGTGAGGGCGGCGCCAAGAGAGCCCCGCCCCCCCCACCCCGATTATGGACAGAGGTAAAAAACACACACACGTTGATATACTGCGTCTTGATATAATTTGGATTTATTTTATTATGATTAAAATCATGTTATCAATATTTATTAGTTTCAAACCTGGCGTTGAGTTTAAATTCAATTATATTGCAGTAGAAATATTAGGGAGAGTAAAAATATTAATAAAAATGTCATTTATATATTTTATTTTTAATCCATTTTCTTTTAAATAATACGAATTGAAAGCAATCTGTAAATTAAATAAAATTGTTATCACAAATAAATTCAATTTTAAAATATGTTTCTTTAATTTTCTTTAAAAGCCCCCTTAAATATTTTCTTAATTAGCCCTTGATCATTGGGCAGTGTAGAGAGGTCTTAATTATTTTCCCTCTTCCAGCTACCATTCCCAGCGCGGCATCGCCCCAGCCGGGACTAGCTCTGAATACCCGACTGGTCTCCCCTAGTGTAAACTTTTTTTAAAACTAAGCTGTACTCGTGGCTCATTGCAAAGTCGCAAGCCTTTCACCACTGAGATCCGGGTTCGATTCCCGCCCAATCTCATGTGAAATTTGTTCCAACAAAACGAGTTCTTCTGCTTCACAAGGGCTGGTCCAACCCCTGTGAAGTGTCCTAAACCCTACCCCTATCCTTATTCCTTCCTAATTCTGGCCGCTGGGTAGTGACGCAGGAGCGCGCGGTAGGAGGCGCGTACGCGGAGATCCTACCTGGCGGTCCTCTTAACAACCGACTGCGACGAGACGCGACAATATTAACGGAGGATTACTCCAGCGCTGTTAGTAATGCGAGGATTACTCCCAGAAGCGCAAAGCGCTCAACGCCCCCCAAGGGGTTCGGAGACGCGTTGCGTCAAACGAGACGCAACAAATTTTAAAAAAACGTGGCATCTGAGAGTATTACCTTCAAGATGGAATAAGGCACGACTTTTTGCGTCTTTCTCGATCCTGCCGCTTGAGTAGCTTGATCAGCAGCACTGCTTTATAGGTCGCGATCCTGCGACATCTTGCAGGATTAAGAAAGACGCAAAAAGTCGTGCCTTATTCTCGAAGATAATACCCTCAGATGTCACGTTAAAAAACAAGTATAGTGCATTTAAGTATGGAGTGTAGATGTACTATGTATCAGGAGAGAGGAGGGGACAATAATGAGAAAGAGAAGGTCGCGCGAAGGCTCTGGCCTCTTTGTTAAAGTACGGAATTCGCCAGGAATTGATCGGAGAAATCAGGGATAACAACCGATCAGAGGAGCCGACCGCTAGAATTCTTCTCAAAACAGCGGCTGAATTCGATTGATAGATTGATTGATTGAATAGTGTTTCAAGGTACGTCAACTGCTATGGTCAGTAGTTCGGTCCCGCCGCTAGGGTTCTTATGCTGAATGTGGCAGACTCTGCCCTGCTGGATGGTGTAATCCGGTGACGATTGTTTGTCGGTTGTTAGTGATTCCGGGCACGTCAACGACTACGGTCATTAGTCCCTTAATTGTAGTACATGTGTTTCATCGGGAGGAGGCGGTGATATTTCCCCACTGTATGGAGAGATTCAGCGCCGACCTACCGAGGGCTAGTGGGGTTCCCCCAACCAAGTGTCTCCCATCAGCGGGGCACCGCCCCAGCCAGGACCAACTCTAATCTACCGACCGGTCTCGCGGTACGGGTGGTAGTGTAGTGCATGTTTGTGTAGGTGTGTGTCAGGGGTGAGGATAGGACAGGAAAGAGAAAGGAAAGATCGCGTTCGCTCCGTGGCCCTTTTGTTAGAGTACTGAACCGGCATTCGCCGGGCATTGATCGGGGAAACCATGGAAAACTACCGATCAGAGCAGCCGGCCTCTAGAATTCTCCAGTCATCGACTGAATTCGACCTAGCTGACAAGCTATAGCTGAACCGCTCGCAAAAGAAACATCATGGCGGACGTACTTTTGGTAAAGTCTCGGAGGCTGCCCCTACCCTGTGGCATCTGAGATTTCCCCTCTCGGCGATAAGGAAGCGCGTAGGCGACAAAGAGAGCCGACTGCAAGACGCAGCGATTGCGCTGACCGTCACTCGTCATCACTGCCGTGCATCACTTCGTCAACAGAGGAACTCGCGCTCCCAGGAGTGTCCAAAGAAATGAATACATCGTTTGTTGGTCCATCACATTATCTGAATTATTATGTCGTCTCTATTCCCTACGAATGCTCGCAGGATTTCTTCCTTTGTTCAGCACTGTATTGTGCAAACGCTTCTCTGCAAACGTTTCCTTTTCTTTTAAGGATGCACCAATTTCTGCTGCCTCGCGCACTTTTATAAATCCCCAAACAAGTTCTATTGGATTTAGATCTGGATGGTACGGTGGATGTCGGAGAGGAATGTGGCCATGTTCAATGATTATTTGATTTACGACCTATCGTTTTTCAGTTTTTTACTTTGAATTATTTGTAATAATTGGGCTTTTGTGAATAACAGCAGCTACTGTGTAAAGCACACTGTCACTGCTCACTAGCGACGGTCAAACGGAGACTGGAGACCAAAATTCTTCTTCAACACGGTTTATTTTCTGTTGATCGTTTGGACAAACCCTAGTGTAGAAACACGTAAGTTGCCTTCCATCTGATCCTTCTCACTCATCAGGTTGTTATCACCAAACTCGCAGTGTTGAATTACCGCGCGACCCACGTGAAAGACAGAGAGAGAGCTATGTTGTGACAAAGAGCGCAGGCAGGCGGGGAAATATTAGGAGCTTTGGAGGGAGAGGCCACGTTCCCGCCTAAATCTCGCCACCGTCAGGACTCGAACCTAGTACCTCGGGGTCAGAGGCGCTTCAGTTGCAATGAGCTACCGCTCCCGGTATTGGCGGTGTGAAAAGCGAGATATCCCCTCGCCCGTACCGGTAGCGGTAGCTCAGTGCATCAACTGATGTCACTGCAGCACCTCTGACCGGGAGTTGCTAGGTTCGAGTCCTGACGGCGGCAGGATTTTCGACACTAACTTTTCAGCTAGGTCGAATTCAGTCGCTGTCTGGCGGAGAATTCTAGCGGCCGGCTGCTCTGATCTGAAGTTTTCCGTCGATTCTCAACACCAGGCGAATGCCGGAGCAGTACCCTACCAAACGGGCCACAGACCGCGCGCGATCTATCCTTCCTCTTCCTTGACCTATCCTCTCCTCTTACACACATACACTATCATGCACTACACTACCACATATTCCGGGACACCGGTCGGGAGCTTAGAGCTTGTCCCGACTGGGGCGGTGCCCCGCTGGTGGGAGGGTCCTGGTTAGGGGGAAACCCCACTAGCCGACGGTAGGTCGGCGCCGGATCTCGCCATCCGGCGGGGGAAGATCACCGCCATCTTCTAAGTAAAAAATGCACTACACTAACGGGACTAACCGAAGCAGTTGACGTGTGTGTGTGTATATATGTATATATACACTTATATATTGCTGAATTTTGTGCAAAGAGAGTGGTAACAGAAATCAAAAGAAGGGCCGAACAACACCCAAATGAACCTCCTGCACGCGTAATAAGAGAAGAAATACAGGGTACAGAAGATCAGGAAGGCTGCTGCATTTATCGGAAAGAACTTCCTTATTTTGCAGTGTCACCCGATCACAAAATGTAGGTTGGCCTCCACTGTCTCAATCCCTTCAAGAGTGTTCAGCAATACCACCATACGATGTTAGCTCAAACGGAGAAGCATTTTACAGCTCGACAGCAGAGACAATAATAACAGAATACTCATTTTTTATACAATGAATGGGTTGAACCATTTTCGTAGAAGCAGGTCAATTTTTTTGTGACGGAACGTTTAAGAGTATTTTGTTTTTCCGTTAATTTATTATTTGTTTACCAGAAAAGATGAAGTAACCTATACATTAATCTTTGAATATCTTAAAAAGTGTAACTGAGGCATTGAACATGGATTTCTCACCTGACTTCGTAATGTTGGACTTCGAAATGAGTGCTATTAACTCAGTACGATCCATATTACTAAGCAGCACAGTAAGTGGATGCCTATATCATTTTTCGCAGATTTTTGGCGGCAAGTTGTAAACTTAGGACTTAAGAGAACTTAGGAGAAGGTACGTTTCAATGAAGATGTCATAAGAAATGACATTCAGCGGCTGATGGGCCTTCCATCCGTACCTCTCGACAACATCGAAGAGGTGTTTCATAATTTGTTATAAATAAGCCACGACGATGTGCAAGACCATATTGACGTACACTGACACAACGTATTTGAGGGGACGACCTGCAAGACGAAGGAAGAGGGAAGTGCCACCTCGATTTCCTCCGCAATTATGGAATGAATATGAGCGGGTGTTAATCGAGCTGAAAGAACAAATAATTTTGTGGAGGGCTGGCACTCAAATTTTCAGAAGCTGATCATGACGCATCATGCAACAATATAGACATTTTTAGACTGTATAAAAAAGATCAAAGGGACAATGAAATCCTCTTTATTAGAACTTACTGGCGGTCATAGGAAATCAGATATCCCATTAGAAAATCGTATATTACAAATCAACGTGAAATTGAAAATATTGTAGTCCGATATCAAGGATATGCCGAAAATAATAATTTATATTTATATTTATGTAGCATTAGCTACAGAATGAAATTGTATAATACTGAAGAGAGCGATGGAGAAGTATAAATTATATTTACTAGTAAAAAAGAAATTTAATAGTATAATATTGTAACTCAATAAAACATGTATTTATTTTACAATGGACTATAATTGTGGACTAAACATTTAAAACATGGACACAATGTTAGTGGACATTTCAATGTGATGGACGTCAATTCTCAATGGATCATTCCTTCAAGTGGACATAAAAAAGCAGACGAAATTTTTATGGATATCTCATGTCACTAAATACGAAGTGGACTAAAATGCATATGGACGTAAATAATGTGGACGAAATGTTTCTGAACAATGTGTCTGAGAATCACTGCTGCAATGCAAATGTTTGCATAGAAGGTATTTTTTCAAACCAACTATTAAGTGCTTATTGCGGCTCAGCCATTCGGAAAATCTAAGGAATTTATTACACTAAATATGCTTAAAATTGTATCAACAGCTTATTTTCGAAGTTTCGTCGTTTCCTCCCTGAACACCCTCTGCAATGCCATATGTCAGGCGAGAACGAACATTGAAGCATAGAGATTTTCTCAATGGTTAAACCCTTGTTTTTATGCAAATAAACCTTGGTTACGGTCACGCACGAAACCTGTGCGTTGTCAATACGAAATCATGATTATTATGTTCAAGTAAATTTAATTATTTTATTTTTTGTATAATGTTATGTGGATCTCCTAACCTTTGTGCTTTGTTTTTGTCTATTTTATTATTTTGTTTTATAATTAGCTTTTGGTTTTAACGAAAACCTAAATGATTTTGTCTAATGTTTTTGTCAATTTTAGTTTTTTTTAAATAAGAAAACCACGTGACGTGACGTGACGTATACACATATATGGGAAATGTGTAATGAAACAAAGTGAATCAAATTTTGTTTTGATTGACATATTTGCTCGATTATATATTTTCTGAGAAACATTATTCTGATTGTCTCTAAACGCAAAGGATTCTTTATTAAATAATTTTATACAGTATTATAATTGATAAACAATTATTGTGCCGAGATTTACAATCTTTCAAAAATTGTAACAAATTTAAAAAAAAAAACATCGCCCAAAACCGTAATTATGTGCTGACAATGTTCAATTGAATGTTACGTTTACGTGCAGAATCATCAGCAAGTTTTCCGGAAAATTTTCTCGTTTTCTGTTTGGGACGAGAAGTTTGATGACAGTAGCAACTGCATAGTAACAATAAAAAAATAATTCTCGGGTAACTTTTTTTCTTTTACGACAATCAAAGTACAAAGTTTTCAAAATATGATTTATTTGTCCATATTCTGAAACACGATGTTTCGCGTAATAATTTTACGCAACATCAGGTGTCAACAAAAATATTATGCAATAGTTTAATTTTTTTTATTTAATAGGTAATTATTACAGACAAAGTAGAAAACTTGATGCAATGTGGTAGTTCAATAGTTTAATGTTACGTGATAATCATACTATTTACATACTGTTGACTGTTTAAATTCGTAACAATAAACTAAATTAAGATGTAGGCCCTGCGTGTGTCATGGTGTAATGAAACATTGAGAAGACTTCGTCGTTGCAGTTTAATTTATATGGTGATTGCTGTATTATGCTAATGAAATGCCTGTGACTCATACGTCTATGTAAGTCCCCCCCTCCATTACAAGGACATTGACCTTAGCGTGAATGTTGGGAAATCCCCGCATGAAAACTAGGGAATGAATAACGCTCAAGGTTCACAATCGATTTCACAGTTACGGCAGACAGAGAGCTAAGGTGACTATGTTTGCTTTCATTTCATACGTAGATTCACGGTTAATTTGAGAGGAGATCGAAAATGTTTGAAATTTGAGATCTTAGGTTATATTATTAGGTATAAAGCAATACACAAAAGCACCGAAAATTAAAATACAAAATATAAAATTAGAATGTTGCCACGATATGCAGTTCACTGAGACTGAAATAGAAAGTTGTTAATTAATCATCAATTAGAAATATTGGCTTTTTACACAGAAATCGCGGAAGTCGTCAACAAAAACAAATAAATTTTACACAAAAAACATTTCGAAAACATGTTGATAACTCGCAGGAATAACTTCGTGAAATGATAACTTAAGTTTTCAATACAATTACATTAAAAATTTTAATTTACATGCAAATGGACATATAAAATGAATAACATCCATGTTCCTGATTGCTTAATTTGGTTAGACGAGATGAACATCAAACGAAAATATTCTAGTACGTCGTCTGTAATAGTTTAGACATCGAAAAATAGAGTTTTAATATTAATATGAAAGGGAAAAGGTTTAAAAATGGAATGTAGGATGGGTGTACATCTGCAATTTTGGGGTCAGTGGGCCTCACGAGATAGTGATGCTCACGAGCCCAATGCACCGAGCCTGCGGACACATTCCGTGAGGTAGAACTGTCGGAGAAATACGAGATCGATCCAAGGGCGAAGTTAAAAGTTCGGTGGCAGGCTTGTGGCGTGCACCGCCCACTCGTGCGACATAGTGGCCTATTGAGGGGAAGGCAGACGGCATAAGAATCGATCTTTCAGCCAGGGTGCGCATTAGCAAACAATGCCTCGACCGGAATCTTCTCGGTCACGGTTCGTAGGGTTTTGCAGTGTTTGACGCCTCTTCAGCCGCTCTGATTTACCGACGAGATCGTTGAACTTTTTTCGGGTTTGTAGACCCTTTTTATACAGAATTATTTCATATTAGCAAGGGGCGTTAGAACAAAAATGTGCGTAACTTACGGAGAGAAAGAAATGCCCCTGGTGAACAATACTATGTAGGCCTATTCGATTGCAAAATTAATAATTTCATTATTGCCTATTAATTTTAGCAAGCACAATTCCATGATTGCAGGATGAATGCTCTTAAGTCAAGTTTTGGCCAATTTGAGTTAAACACAGTAACGATGAATTAAATTCCAACGTTTTCTTAACTAAAATGACTAAAGACAAATGTCACCTCCTTAAAAAAAGCGGGGGTAAATATAACGTATGTAAAATTTCGTTCCTTCTTAGCTGCATAAAATTACTTAGGTTGCATTAGAACGACTTCAAATATATAGCTCTGGATAAATATTCTTAGGACAAATTACAAGTTTTACCCCCCCCAAAAAAATGTTTTTGAGGATGACAACACTGCACTTTGACATAAGCATAAGTTTTAAACATAACGCTAGGTGCTCCAGCATACTGGAGGTTGCAACTCCATCGAATGACGGAAATGTTTCAAAAATTCAGAACACTAATATACAATGAAATGTAAGCAATTCATTTAAAGTAATTGAAACAGTTTAATGGGGGCCTATATTGAAACTACTTACATAATTTTAGAGATAACGTCTGTGTAAGGGTTTATTCACCGCCCGCGCACGTGGTTCTGGCTTTCATTTCCATTGGGCACTCAAGTTTTTGTATTAGTTATTCATTGAAGCAATTGATGGTCAATAGAATTCATTCAAAATATAAAAGAACTTGGTTTCGAAAAAGAGGTGATTGTACTCCGGCACTTTACAAGCACTATTTTTTGGATACTTTTATACAAAGGAAATTATTTTATTTCGAAAATTTCACTATCTGGATATACAAGTATATTGTAATAATTGTAGATCTTCCACACTCGTGTTCAAAACAAAGCTTGCAGGCTGTTAGCAATTCAGTAGTAACAACCGGAAACATGTACCCACCGTGAGTCACGGTAAGGGACTTATTCCCAGAACGGCCAACATTACACACTACTATTTGAATCAAACCTAATATCAAATGAAAATAAATTCTCCAAACATAATAAAGAATGCATTTAACACTGTCAATAATTGACTGAACTTGTATGCTTTCAATAACACGCGAAATTCATATAATAGTTACAGCTAGTGTCAGCGAAGGCAGAAAATTGGTATTCCCCTCGGACGCCGCGCCGTGCTCGGTGTCCAGATCCCCACCCACGGCAAAAGACTCATCGCATCGAAGGCCATATTGGGTCGTGGGTAGAAGCATAGGGCCAAAGATTAAATTCAATAAACGCAATAATAGAGCCAAGAACGTGATATGGTGAAAGGCCTGGGGGAGTACGTGACGCCGCAGAGAACTCTTACTGGGCGCTTTTTGGTTCAAAACGATTTCTTACACATTGATACTTTTGCAATATCTTTAATATTGAATATCATTTAAGGGATATGTATATTCATAACATATCATAAGATCTTTTTCGATTATCTGGGGGTTGTCTAACCGTGCAACCGAAGCGCGAGCCGCCACTGATTTTGAAGTATCTTGTTGGGGTGTAAAGTCGCATCAATCACTTTCAGTGGAGTCATGTGAAGCTGTGATTCGTGTGTCGATCAGCCTGCGATGTCATATCTACGAAATTACTAAATGATCCATTATAATGCCCGAGGTCACCATTCCCCAAGCATGGCCTAAACAAGTCATAAAATTTCATGGGGTAAAATAACTCATTATTTTATTATAATAGTTTATTGGTAAGATTTTTATTCGCATTGACTAATTAACGACTACCTAGTCTAGAAAAACTTTTCAAGTTATAACAATATTGATTGATGTTTCCGGACCGATCAACTACTATGGTCATTAGTCCCGTAAATGTAGTGCATGTTTAGTCGGGAGGGAGGTACCAGTTAGCTTCCCCTACTGAATGGCGATATCCGGCGTTAATCTACCCGTCGACTTGCGGGGTTTCCCCCAATCAGGTATCTCTCAAGACCAGGGTACCGTCCCAACCTGAACAAGCACTAACCTCCCGACTGGTCTCCCGGCATGTGTGGTGGTGTAGTGTATGTAAGTAAGAATGGAAGGAAGAGGAAGGAACGCGCGGCCGTGGCCCGTTTGTTGTGTGCTACTCCGGCATTTGCCTAGTGTTGATAGGAGAAACTACGGAAAACTACCAATCATAGCACCCGGTCGCAAGAATTCTCTTCCTGGCAGCATTCGACCTAGCTATGTAGCTAGTATTGAAAATACTGCCACCATCTAACGTGGGCTAAAACCCCACGACCTCCCGGTACAGAATGACATCAATTGACGCCTTGAGCCACCTAAACCGGTGAACATCCACGGTAGCATTACTGCCATTTGGACAGAAAATCGTTTGTGCAGCCCGCCGTTTCTTGCTCCACTGCATCTTCTGTAGAAGGCAAAATGGTGGTGGGCTAACGCCTTCTGTCCTGCAACTTCAGTAATTAAAGGATTAAAACGCGGAACTTTACCTCACACTTTTATTATCTTTGAACCCTCATTAAAAATTTAAAATTTACATTACGATGTAAGAGAATTCTCGTACACCTTGATTCTCATTAATGCTTCTCTCGTGCCACGATCGTATTCTCAATATCTTCCATTCCTTCAGCTGTACGTATAATCACATAAAAACGACCGAAGAATGATATTTACGGAACAACACAAGTACTTGCCTTTTCATATCTCAAAAATTCTTTACTGATATGTACCGATATAACTTTACTAGGCTCCGTTATCGTATCCTTATAAAAATCCATTCATATTAATAATGAATTCACTCGGTAACTAGGGCTAGTGGCGTCACAATTTAGCGTCGTATCACACGTCGGTAAGTTCTCTGTGCATCTGCAGTTTATTTGTAGAGTGTTGGAACAAATTCTGATTTCTTTGCTTAGTCTTAAGCTACCTATTCAGCATTTACGAAACAAGTTTTACAGTACTAGTACGGTACATAAAATACCGTACAGTGCCTAACAAATAGCCAGCCAAATTCATGAGTCTTGTGAACGCAAGTGAACATGCGGGGAAATGTTTGTGTAAGTTACAAAATAAAATGATTTTGCCATTTGCTAGTGCTCAGTCACAAATTTCATTAGAATTATATACACTGAAAAAGTGTTTCTAGTATACCTACAATATGTAATTCTCATTCTGCTGTTTGAAAAAATATCTGCCACGGTCCTGTTCACACTTGCAATACAGAACTCACTCAAACTGTTTTGATTCCAAATTTTCCTTCATTAAATTAAATAAGGAGAATATTTAGCAGGTATCTAAAAATAATCTTATATTAATAAAAAAAATTATTATTGGTCGCTAATGACCGTTGATGCGACCTCAATTAACAAATATGTGGTCTATTCAATATTGTATAAATTATTAGAATTTAGATTATATTTGGATAATTTAAGCCATGTGTAATGTGATAAGTACCATTCCCATTTCTTAGACAAGGGAGACAGCTTATGATTTAGCCTCCTGTTTACTCGCTAGGGGATAACAGTGCCTTTGGCTGACATTTCATCAAGGTTGTTGCTGAAATCATAATGAAGACAGACAAATTTTTTCTGATAGGGTGATGTTCGGATGGATGCATAATAGTACATGACAACCACAACACACCACAATAACATGGAGAAAATATTCATGCCGAAGATGAGATTTGAACTCGCTTCCTCCTGCTCCAAAAAATTTTGATACACTTCAAATTTCTGTGCTCCTCAGAGCAAATATATTTTTGTGACAATTTTAAATGTTTCAAAGACATAAAAAATCATAAAATTTTAAAAAATCTGAAGCTGTTTCTGTGCTAATAGTTTCAGGGGTATATCAAGGAATGGAGATGGGATTATTGAAGAAAATGAAAGTCTTATTGATGTACTAACTGTAATGATATGATAGATCACTGAAGACAATATCAAAACATGGAGATTACTGCATTTGATGTAACTTCAACTGAAACAAACACAGAAAAGTTTTCTGAATAATGGAAAGAGGGCTAATAAATAAGGAAAATTAAGTTTTTGAGCTTCAGCTGTTACTAAGTCAGAATTTATAGGTGTTTTCTGGTTGTGATGATAAACAGTAATGATTATCTTAATCTTCAAATATTATTTTATGATATCCTTTCTTTTTTATAGACAATCAAAATGCCATGAAGAAACTATAACCAATTTTTTTTTTAACATTTGTAGGTAGCACAACATTTCACCTGTCTACATTTTGCACACCTCTTTAGATGTTGCTAACAGGTACAATTAATAAAATTGGAAAAGTTGGAATATAGCTTAATATAATAGGAGGTGTTTCAAAATAAAATACTCAGTTTTTGTAAGTTTGTAAAAATCGGGTTGTCTTTTATTTTTAAACAACTTATTATTTTGACTTCTACTCTAATGTTTGATATTTCACTGATTGTAGTTGTCAGTGAAGCTTGAAGAGACGATCAAAGTGTAGACATGTGAAATGATTTGCTACCTACAAATGCTCAAATAAAATTATTTATTATAAAATTATTATTTCTTCATGGCATTTTGATTGTTGACAAAAAAAGGATACCATAAAACATACATATACATTACATACAGATACAGATACATTGTTGGTACACATACAAAATAAGGACAAAAATCATTTTGAGTCTTAATGACGCAACAGATGAAAGTAAAAGTGAACTCATGAAAGTGTAATAAATGCGTCAAATGTTAAATTTCCAGTCATTGAAGTATATGTTTTGAAGTGATTCAATCGAGAATATTCTACTGTTAAGTAGTTTATTAAAGGATGCTGTGATTTAAGAATTTGCTATCAGACAGACATTTATATAAATTATAAATGATATGTAAATTTATATAAATTTAATAAAATTTTAAAAAAAATTTTAAATAATTTTAATTTTTTTTAAAATTTAGAGATATTATTTTAATAATATTTAAAATTACTGTTTAAAATATGAATTTGTTTTGTTTAAATAATATTAATTTTAATATAAATGTACGAAAAACAGTAAGCTTCTATTAAACAATTTTCCTTTTAATAATCTGTATTGCTCGAAATGTATTTGACGCATAACTTATAAATATAATATATGTATATAAATATATTATATTGCAGCTGCTTGGATTTTGTTTTATATTTCAAAATTTGAGTACTACATATCATATGTGTGTAAAAACGGGAAAATACTTTCTTTTTGCGAGTTAATTTGAGTTTTATGACTATGGAGCAGATTTACATGACTTTGCATATTTTCTTCTGTTGCTTCAGACAATGGCTAAGTGAAATTTCTTGACATTTGGTTATAATTGAATGCTTTGTAGATTGTGTTAGTACATATTTAGCTGATTTTTCCTGTTTGTACATATTTGTGTAATTGTAGGAGCATATTTTGCATATTTCGTTAATAGTCTTCTTTGTAAAACATTTCATGTTTTCATATATTTTTATTTGTGAATGATCATTGATTAGAAAGAGCTTGTCACAGTTTGAGATTTTTTTCTTTTCTAGAGATCATAAAATACTTGTACTAATGTAGGATATTTCTTCATAACATATTTGTTAAATCAGACAGAAAAATGAAACAAGACATATAATGTACTTCTTCAAGGTGCATAATTACTTCAATTATTTCTCCCTATTTTCAACTATTATTATGTTTGCACAAAAATATAACTTTTCATTCCAATCATGCTTCTCCTGAATTTTATCAAGAATGGTTTATATAGGAAATGAAATATTATTAATTTCAATAGCAGATTAAAGAGAATATTTTATAATTGTTAGGTCATGAATGCATACTTTTAAAAGCATATTTTAAGATTTTTTAGGGCATAAAAATCCTATTCCTAGTTATGACTCATGATTTTAGGCATAAAACTCTCTAATTTCTAAGTAACTAATGTTTAAAAGAAAAATATAATTAAAAGATGTTTTATTGATATGAGATATATATTCACAGAATGCTGAACATTAACCCATGTGTTTTATAATACTGAACTAAAGTTTACCAATTTACAAATGAATGTCATTAGCTCAGCTAAATGAAAATATCATTCTCTTAATTATTATTAAAATTCTTCTCAAAATACAGAAAAATTAAACCTTTTATAATATAAACTAGATTGGCAAAATGAAATGTCTAAATATATATATTTTTTTGTTTCAACACTGCGGGGGAGCAAGTGCCTCCTCTTGCCCTCCCTGAATCCCTCCCCTGAAAAATGTATGGAGAGAAGAAATTAATAATGTATTTTTTGAAGATGATAAGAGCCAAAAGTATGCCACTTGTGTGGACTGGTTCCTTAATATCCTTGCTACTGAATTCCTTGTTTTTGCATATTTATTTGGTGAAATTATCATAGAAAATTGTTGTCTTCTTACAGAATTATTTTATTTTTCCCAATCTTCCAACTTTTTTCATGTTTTAATTAATTTTGTTCATACACAAGAATTGTATATTCATACATATAAGCAGACATATTTGCTTTGCTTTCTTAGTTTGCACTTTGCAAAGAAGTGCAGGTATTTCCAATTCATTAGTTTTAAAATTTTAAAAATTATAATTTTTACATCACAATGTAGGAATTTACATTTCAGTATACGCAAATATTAAAAAGTGTGTCTAGTGTTAATATGTTTTACTGGTAAAACAATTTCAGATCTTATTACTTCTGAAAAGCATTGAAATGTTCAAATGATTTTTATTCATTGATGCTAAATTCATCAATTCTTTTCTATTTGATAAAAGTTAAATAAAAAGAAAAACATGACAATTGGACATACATTATATCATCAGTTTATGGTACCTGACATTTATTTTCTTTTAGAAGCTGTTACCATCTTTCAAATGTGTAAATTAATTTTCTATCTCAAGAAAAATAATAATTTAAAGAATATTCTCAAGTAAACAACCCCTCTGCTACCCACTTGTCAGTTTACATATATTCAATTTTTTCATTTGCTTTTTAAAATAGATTTGATAATGCAATGGTAACATATAAGCTTTTAGAATTTGGATGCTAAAATTTTCTCACAGATATCAAATAATGAAAGAGGGTTGCGGAATAAGTTAGGCAAATTTGCCCCCAAGGGGGCAAAAATATTTTACATGGGAAATCGAAATTGAAATGTTAAAAAAACAAGTTTTTTGCATGAGATTTTGATAGTACCAACAGCCATTTCTGCTTCTTACATCTTTCTGAACCTAGCGTTATGGAAGCAGATGAAAAATAATCTACACCCTTCAATGTGTCTAATATTGATGTGACGTGAGGGACATCATGTCATAGATGTGAATGGCAGACTTTCTGCACCCGAGCAAAGATGTCAGATTTATTAGGGTAAATTGAAATAATGTCAATGCGCTGCAAAACTTACTTTTTTTTCTTTCAATTAAAATTTTCAACATAAAATATTTTTATTCCCAGGGACAGATTTGCATTTCTTAATCCGCTACCCCCTTTGTTCTCTATTTTCATTTTAACATCCTCAATTTTGGTCTCTTCGGTGCATGTTTCAATTAGAGGTGTACACTATTTAATCCTGGTTTTTAATTATTCTGTCAATATCTTCAAACGTTTTTTACTGTAATTATTTGTAATTAATATCATGTTCTGTTATTTGTCCTTTAAGTATTAATTACCAACAAATCAATCTCATTACTAACAAATGAGCAACGACGCATCATTTTGGTCCAGAAATTTTTCAGATATTTGAACACTGTTCTTTTCTTCGACAGTCTACATACACACATGCATGCATACATGCACTTATGTGTGCCCACCTCACACAAGCACGCACTTCAATTTTCTCCCTTTTGAATCATATAGAGTGTATATGCACAATTTGAAAAAAGTTTAGTATTGTAGATTGATTGACAATATTTATTACATTAAATTATTGTTCTTTATTAATTTCATTTCATTTTTTCTGAAGAAATGTTTCACAAACCTTGACGTGTGCTAATGAGTTTTCAAATATGATGTTTTCAGAATAGTATAATATGTATGTGTAATATGTACATAAACGATCAATGGATTTCATAAAAACGTTACTGATAAAACCAAATGAGGGACCTTACCAGTCTGCGTAGATTTTTGTAAAAGGTTTTCTTGTTTGAAAAAGTGCGTAACTGAATAATTTGTCAGGTCAACACTTCCCAATTGGAATGACTCCCAAAGGAACACGTTTAAATGTTCATGAAAACAATGATGGCACAAAGGAAATGCATAATGGCATAAAAAGGAGGCGTGCATAAAAATTTAAATAAAAATGTTTTTCCTTAGATGAGTCATTTCAATCAAGTTATACTTTACAATTGAAGACCTGAGGATATATTTTTGAAACCAATGAATGTGTGAGTGAAACAACCTTGGCTCTGGTCAACGTTTGCAAATAAGAATTAGGTATATTTATGTTTTAACTTCTTGATTTAAGACAACTAGTTATTATGTAGGAATTAAGTAACAAAATATATCAGTAACAGAATTTACTATTTTGCGTCATTTGTTTACAGCAAGTTTGTACAATAATCACCTTTCATAAAATAACAGACCCTGATTGCCGATTACAATTAAAACTTTTATCCAAAAGAGAACATTAAATGATGCACAAACTTTTGAAAACCACTGTTACTTAAAAGACTCTGTGATGTACACATAATTCTGTCATTATAGTAGCTCAATACATCAGTTTATAAGTTCTTAACTTTCAGCTGGCAGTGACATGTATGTTTGGTCAGTGCAAGAGACAAAAAATTTTTTTTAAATTTAAGGTTTGTTTCCTTACTTGGACTTTTTCAGTGTGGTTACATTTTTTTATTCATGACAAATCTTCCTGACTTTTCCTGAATTTCAAAGATATTTTTAATTTTTTCCTGATCCTATTTGTAGAGTATTTTACAGCAATTATAGAAAATTTTAAGCACAACCACAACTTGGGGTCAATGTATGTCATTACTTAGCCCTATCTTCATTTTATTTCAGATTCTCTCACATTGTCCAAAAAAAACAACACTATAATTCAAAATACTAATAACTCTCGATGTTTATTTATCAGTGCTCTGACTGCACTGTAAACAAGGAAAAAACAACAAAACAAACAAAAAAGGCAACAACAAAACGCAAATAAAAATTGTATCAAAAATACCTGTCTCAACATTATCTGAAGGATAATGTCTAGATTTATATTTGTCTCAGAAATTTCCTTTGCTTCCAAAGATTATGTCTGATGATTCTTCAAATTCATGAATTTTTTTACTTTTTCAGAGTAGGCAATTTGTTGGGCTTTTTAATTTTTATCTTTCTCCATAAGCCAAACTGGTCTTGTAAAAAGTATAGGAGTGGGGGACTTGTGACTACGGCAAGCACATATGCCTTCCACTGCCTTGCGCTCAGGTTCGATTCTCAATTGATTTATCTAATATTTGTGGTGGACAAAGTGAGCTTTTGAAAATTTTCTTGGGATTCTCCCATTTCGCCTTGTCTCTCATTCCATCATTTTTCAATCTTCATTTATCTCATTGTCATTTGTTGTTCATGGTTAACTTCAATTAATTCCACCCTCACATTTATAATGAACAAGACCCTTTTTAGTAAGTTTTTTAATGTAATAAACTACTAATAAGGAGTATGAAGTCAATCAGGAAGTTTAGAAAATTCTTTTAATCAGGAACTAAAAAGGAAAGTTTATCAAATACAGGCAGTGGACGTTTGATGTCCTTCCTAAGCAAACAGAAGAATCAAAATAATGGAGTAACTACATAAAATATCTGAGATTCTGTAAATTTGCCCAATCAAGAATGGTGACAATGATCCAAGGAGCCATGAAGATTTTCAATATGTACTAACTTGTAATAAATGTCAACCTAGAAACATTGTTCAATTGCCAAAACATGAACTTGGACCTCTTTCAGCAACACAGGCATAGCAAATACTCAATTAACCTGGGAGTGGATGCAGAGGGTGCCTGAGACACCCAATCACTCTTTTGGAGCCCGTTACACTTCGATATATTTCTAATCTTTCAAGCTCCTCAGTCATTTTTGAGGAAAGCTTTTTGAACATAGCTGGCCATTTATCTTTTAGCTGCTTCCAAACCTTTCTGAGAAATTCTGTCGCAAAGGAAATGTGGCAAGGCATGGGGTCACTGAGCCACACTGCTCCTCCTTTTGTTACTGCTGCTTGCCAAGCAATTCACAGCAGTTCACATTCAAGAGGCGTAGTAAACGGTTTTACTTCCAATAACAGACCGTGTTAATGTTATTTAGGTTCTTTTATTGACTGTAGTAAATTTATTTTTTACCAATTTGTGCATATATTTTAGTTTTCCCTTTTCATAAAGCCTTTCTACGTTACTGTTTACTAAAAAATAAAATACTGATGTGAATAAAATACCTCAACTATTCTTAAGTTGACTAATTTATTTATATTATGATGCTATAGCTATATTTATATTACATTGTAAAATATTTAAAATATATCATGTATATTACATTTTTACTATTTCAATACTTTTTGGCACAGAAAAGTTTCTTACCAATACATGAAAAAGCAGAAAAAGTACATCATTCTGTTCAATGTGTGATGCTATACATGCATTAATCACACAAAATACATTGGTAAAGGTTGTTTGAAAAAAGAAAATTCATAAAAAGTAGTCAATTACTTGTTCTTGCTTCCAAAATCTTTATTTAAAATTTAAAATAAACACAAAACATATTTACTAAAAAAACAAAAGAGTATTATTTATTGTTTTCTTGTCTTATTTACTGCAGGGTAACTTGAGTAATGCATCAATTCTTTACGAAACATGGCACACCAACTCCCGAGTTAGTGATGCAGTAATGTATTGTGTTTTCAGTAACATACTTCACAAAAAATTGATTAATTAGTTAGAATTAAAAATTACCAGTGGCATTTGTGAGTCTATTTTCAAAATCTGCTATCTTCTTTTCATAGGAGTTTTGCTCAGTATTTATTCTAGTATTTCAAAAACTTGATGAAGAAACTCAACATGAATGCTGATCAGAAATATATATTCAAAGAATTGCTTTATAAACAATTCATATTCATGGAAAAAATTTGTATTTACACATTTTTACTGGACTAGGGCCAACAAACTAGAATAATACTTTTTCTATGTCTTGCAATGTCTCGAAAAGGGCAATTGTAGAGGTGTATTGCACAAATCCATAATCACTTTATGAAACAGATCTGTCATACTAATACACAAAAATGTTCATTAACATTTTCATATTTTGTTTCAAATTTATTTAACTACTTTGTAGCTACTATTCTAAACTTCATACTTCACTGAATAGAACTACTACTATGTTATTTGTTTCTTTCGATAGCTATGATTGAAACATGACAATAAAGGAATTATGAAGATTTCATGTCTATAAACACAAAAACAACTAAATGCAAGCAGTATGAATAGTTTAGAGTAACTAGTTTACTTTTTTCTACAGCTCATGAGCATTCCCAAATCACTATTTATAAATATCACAAATAAAAAATATTTAATGAGTGATCACATTACTGAAAAAAATATGTTGTCAATATATTTTTTTTATTATTAAACATGTTGATTGTACATAGAACTTCTAACTATCCATGCATTCTATAAGTATTTCTTAAAGACTAAAACCAGAAGGTGGATGTTTTGTTTTTAATTTGCACAATGCAGGGAATTATATAACAAACCTAAGAATTGTAGAGCTTGTACCTAACCCTTTACACGGAAAATGAAATTGGAACAAAAAATAACAAAATTATGATAGAAAGTGACATGAGCAGTGGTGGACACTAAGAAAATGTGTGCCTCTGTAATGTTTCAAAACAAATGTTTTCTCATCGATTGACGACCGTTTCTGAAAACGTAAAGTGTTTTACCTGCGAGAATTACTAAGAACTGTGTGTAAAGAATGTGATTACTACTACAGATTTAATATAACAAACTACTAATTGTGTGAAGGATAAGTTTTTGGTTAGATTGGTGTAATTACAAATTCAGTTCTACAGATGAGACTGAAAGTCCCCTAAACAACAATTCAACGATGTATACGCAGTGTTTTGTAACATTTGTGGTTGTAATAGAATAGTTTGCAAAAATATTGATTTATAAATCTTTCCTACCTTTCACGTGAAGTAGTAGTACGAAACTCGAGATTCGAATACTTTCAACTGAAGAGGTAGATTACTTTCAATTTTCGTTTTAGATCAGTGTTCCATATTAATGTTGATTCATCGGCTATTAGCGAAAGCCTTTAAGCGCTGTTCTGTTTCCTTTTGCATAATTTCTCAACTATTCGGTGTACGGTGCATTGGCAGTCAACAGCCGTATCCTAGCAACGAAAGGTTCGCCGACTTCAAAGGAGGCGCTACTTGATGATGTAATGAATTTCTGTAAATAGCAGACAGATTTCTTGTTTCTGATAGGTTAGAAGTGGCGCACATATATAAATTATCTGCAATCACGACTAAATAGCACGCTTGTTTCCAAATACTCAAAATGCGACTTTATACTGTTCGGCAGCCCTATAATACTTTATATTAATCTAAACGACTTGGTAAGTATAATTTTCCCCCTTCATATTGGTGCAGAATTGACACTACGTATTCCGAAGAAGTTCAATTATCTATCTGCAATATATATTTCTGTAAAGCAGAATGGACCGTTCAAAGGTGGGTTTGTGAAGCAACATTTTTGTGGTGTTAAAATACAGCCTCCAGATGTTTACTACTGCACTAACGATGAGCACATGACAAGTTAGGTTCTATGTAGTAACAATTTCGCACTCCGGGTCTAAATACAAACCGCTTTCGTTAATATAAGTGTAGTAAATTACTGTTTTTTGTTTGCTAACCAGTTAAAACTTGAACATAATGTCGAGTCATGTTTGGAATTTGTTCTGGCTTTTCTTTATTTATGAACATATTACTGATTAATTGCAATGAAATTGGTAATATTTATTGCCATTATTATTATTAACAATTAGTTTGCTTTTTTGTATACTGGTATATGCGGGAATTTATGTACAAATTACGTAATGCTGTAGAATATTGATGTCATGTTTTGACGGAAACACATTTTTCGGGTCCCTCATACCAAAAAAAGTGATTTTTACTTTGCTGTTTTGTTTTTATTTTTTTCAAAACGTCCGTCTGTCTGTCTGTCCGTCCGTCCGTCCGTCCGTCCGTCTCTGAACACTACTAAACCATTGCGTAGGATTTTTTCAAAATTGAAAAAAATGTTCATCCGGCTCAAGTTAAAGCTTTGAAATTTTGAAACAATATTTTTAAAATTTGGGGGTACTTTACATGAAATCCTCCGGACATTTGCAATCTCAAAAACGGGTCCAATTTTTTTCTTTAAATGTCTTGTAAGAATAGAATAAAATACACTTATAAAGATGGTATCGATCCGCTTTTCACGGTTAACTCTGAATTTTCAAAAATTGCACAAAAAAATGTTTGCGTCTTCCTACAACTACAAAATTGAAGACCGAGATTTTCCCTTCAAATGAAATTTGTTGTCCATAAATATTTCATTCATCAAGGTCATGCATGCAATATTTGTAATATTAAACAAATAACGAAAACATTACACTCTCAAAAACGGCTCCAAATTTTTTCTTTAAATTTTTGGTAGGAATAGTGCTAAACAAACCCTATACAATGACATAAACGCCATATTGCTCTATTGTTTTGTTTTTTCAAAAATTACAAAAATGTAATTTTTTTGACTTGTCTCCCACATCCGTAATATTTATATTAGAGGCGATTACTTGACGTTACTGCACTTATGAGTACATGTGCTTTAAATAATGTCATATAAAGTTTCTCGAAAATTCAACACTTTTCTTTTAAAAGTGAGCTCAAAATTCTGCATTTTCTGAAACGCTCAAACGCCATTTTCTCAATAATGGCTCCAATTGTTTTCTTCAAACTTTTCCATCGGATGGTAGTGGCACTGTGTAATATGACGTAAATTTAATCTTGGTTTATTTTTTTGTTTATTTCAAAAATTACACGTGTTCTTGCCATTGTTCTTCAAATGGCTTTAAATGAAGTTTTTCGAAAACTCAATAGATTCCAAAAAGAGCTTCGAATTTCGAATTTGAAGCAATGCTTAATTGCCATTTTCTTAAAAATTGCTTCAAATTTTTCAATGAAAATTTGTGTTTAGAACGAGGTTTTACTCTTCTCTGATATTCTTGAAGTAATGTTGCGGTTCTACTATTAGGAAACCGAAAAGTATAGAATATGCCAAAAAATGTACTTTGGGCGACGACAGATGGCAGCTGGCAAAAGGTGGGGCAAGACCGTAAATCCAGTACCAAGGAAATTAGAAACCTTTACAACGAGAAAGTCTGTGGCAACTAAACTGAAAACTCTACAGTTTTCTGATAAAATGAGCTCAAAAGACCGGTATTTACACAAACGATCAAACACCATTTTCTCAAAAATGGCTCCACGTTGTTTCTTTAAACTTTTTCATTGGATTGCGATAATTGCACTGTTTAATATGACGTAAAGTAAATTTTGGTGTATTCTTTTGTTTTTTCAATAATTACACAAATATTTTTTTTGAAATGTCTCTCATTCCGTTAATATGCACATTTTCCGCAATTTAAAAACACTATTACTTTTTTGCGTTAATGTGCTGCAAATTACTTCAAATGAATATTTTTGTAAATATTGCAGTGAAAATAGCTTGAAATGTCGCTTTTTCAGTAACACTTAACGCCATTTTCTTAAAATCGGCTCCAAATTTGAAAATGCCATTTACTACTTAGGACGATGTTTTACTCTTCTTTAATATTCATAAAATAATGTTTCGGTTCTTCTATTAGAAAACCGCAAAACTGAGAAAATGTCAAAAGAAATGTAACTTGGTCGGTGATAGATGGCAGCTGGCAAGAGGATGGGGCAAGACAGTAGAGCCAGTCCACACTAAGGAAATAAAAAAAAACATTACTATGAGAAAGTCTATGCCATTCTGTAGCACCAGCTAATTTTTAATTTAATCCATTTGTGGCCACAAATACTTGAAATGATCTCTAGAATTCGCTTACGCTGTCGGAAGCTGCTAATCTAGTGAATGTTAAATTTCAGACTATCTTTCAAGACATCTGATATTTAAACTACCAATATCTCATTAATAAACCAATATTTTCAGACAATATTCCCTTCTACATACGATTTCACATCAGAAAAACAGTCCTGTAACTGGACCAACAACTTTGTATCCAGTTTTGGGGCTTTCCGAAGTGCCATGAATGTTGAAATCGACCCGAATAGATGGATAAGAATTCCGCAATGCCAAGAAAATGTAATAAAAAAATTCTACCAACGTTATATAAAATGAAACAATTAAATTTGTATTTTTTCTAGTATATGTGTTGACTGATTGAATTTGACAAATTTTGCAAACATACGGGTACCTCCACTTCTGCTCAACCTGTTATCTTACCTCACAGCATGTTGCGTACCAACGGATGTTTACATTGGTCGAATATCGCACGGTGAAATTCCTAAATTTGTTACTAACCAGAGAGTGATAATAATACGCAAAGCGGTAATTTCATTATAATATTTCTCTTCAAAAACCAACGGTGCTAAAACAGCATGTACTTTCTCGCCTGTCACTGCCTGTACTTTCACGCAAAATTTCGCGAAAAGTACTTAAAGTTTCCAATAATTGTACCTGACATTATTTCAAAATCTATCTTTAGGGAACAGATTTCATTAAGGGAAAAATCTATCTTCATAAATGTAGTTGTAGGACGACACCGAAAAAAATTTAAGTTTTGCAATTTTCGAAAAAGCAGGTATTTAAACGAATATGTGTTCTGCACCATTATCTTAAACGTTCTTTACACAATCCAAAAAACACAATAAAAAACGATGGAGATATTTTTTTGAAAATTTGGAAAATGTTCTGGGGACTTCGCGTAAAGTACCTCCCAAAATTAAAATATCGGTTTGATACTCCGATAGCCGATAGGCCGCGACATCAGCCAGATCGATTAGGGAATATCAGTTTTGGAGACAATCGGCTGAACTATTTAGCCGCTAGCATTGTTCACAGGCAGGCGGACGGACCGACAGACCGAACGTTTTTTCGAAAAATGACGTTTTGCCGTCATTCGATTATCCGGCATCAAGAACCCACAACACATGGTGCAGTGATCGGTAGTTTTTCGTGGTTTCTTACATCAATACCACGCGAATGCCGGAGCAGTATCCTAAAATCGAGCCACGGACAGCGGGCGATCTTTCCTTCCTCGTCCTTGCCCACACCCCTTCCCCACGGAACTCGCGCGCGCGCACATACACACACCTGCATGCACTACACTGCCACTCATGGCAGGAGTCCTTAGCACGCTTAGAGCTTGTCGTTCCTGGGATGGTGCTCCGTAATGGGTGATATCTGGAACAGGAATCTCCCAAACTGACGAGTAGGTCGGCGTCGGATCTCTCGTTTTACCGGGGGAGGAACATTTTGTCATCCAGGGATGTGACATACACAACACCTACGAGACTAATGACCATGGCATTTGACGAAAATAGCAATCAATCTCCATCATTGTGATCAATCGAGAAATATTCATTTTCGTAAATATCCTGTTAGATTTAGGCTCTAGAATGGTTCACGACAAAGACGGACGGACAAACAAAAATATAATTTCGGAATCAGAGACTCCCAAAACGTGTCTTTTCGTCAAAATATCGACATATCTTTTGCAGCATTTCATAACTATTTATACTATCTAAGCGAGATAGTAAAAATATTTTGGTTTTAATCGAAGTACATTTGGTACATTTGAAATAATGACACCAAGGTGCCTAACAATTGCATAACCACGCCAGTAGGTTCATTATATACAAGTTAGAGACGAAGTCCTTGTATGATTGTTTAGTTCACCGCGAGTTGGAATCTCGAGGAGAATGTCTCTTATAATGTAATCTACATGTATAAGAGACTCGCGGTTCTATTCTTGCCACACTTTACGACCTCTTCAGTTAAAATAGTTCCAAGAGGACACTTCTGTGAAGAAAGTTAACCTATTTTCTAGCGCAAGTTGAACAGCTCAAGGCAAAATATTTTGTCGATACGATCAGCGGCGATCTAGTTTGTGATACCAAACAACCCAGTTTTCTGCTTCATTGGAGTATGAGTGAAAACTGTGCCAGGCTTCTTGTTAACAGGGGACCGCATAATACTACTAAATTTCAAAGATCAGTTACGCCCAAGACAATTTTTGTCGTCTATACCTTTATAATATTAGGAAACTTCACACGAGATTAGAACATTTCAAGCAGTAAATATTCTTGAAATTACCCGGGACAAGCTCTAAGCTCCTGACACGTGTGGAAGTGTGGTGCACGTAAGTGTGTGTGTAAGATGATGATAGGACAAGGAAGAGGAATGAAAGATCGTTCGCGGTTCATGACCTATTTGTTAAGGTACTGCTCCGGCATTAGCCTAGCTATTTAGCTTGTGTCGAAAATCCTGTCCTAGTAAGGACTTGAATCCTCGTACCCGCCGGTCAGAGGCACCGTAGTAATGTCTTGCTCTGCGGCACCTCAGCCGGTATTGATGTTTGTGGAAATCGGTATAATGATCGAAGTGATGTAATGAGTTAGAATCGAACCTGGATCTTGACCTCACAGTGATTTCGTTTTTGGATTTTAGATCACCTTCTACGAATTGTGTTTTCTTCTCCAGTTGTCTGTAAGTCACATTTGTTGGGTGCACAGAATCCAGTGTAACACGATAGTCCCTTTGCCATTTCTGAGCAATCTTACTACAGGTGCGGTTAAGTGATTGTCTCTTCCTGGTGTTGTCATTGTTACTGTTATGGTTGTTGTCGTTATTATTGTTATTATTACATGAATGTACATTAAATATTATATGTATAGTAAATCCTCGTTAATACTAACTCGCTTAACACGAATTTTGCCCTAATTCGAACAAAACTTCAATCAAGGAATTACGGTAATATGAACATTTATAATACTTGATAATACGAATGTTTATAACATAAACTCCGATAATTTCGGCTTGGAATTCGTGTTAATGAGGGTTTACTGTAGTACTAATAACTAAATATTTTACATTGTTTTTTACATTTCAAAAATGATTTCGGACCCACTGCGAATTGAAACAGCCAACCAACTGTACGCGAAGGTTTATTCCCACAAATGTTCAAGGTATGTTCAACGGACCGACATCTTGAAGAAAATTGTGAAAGTATGAATTTCGTCCGTGATAGTTTGACTCACGGGGTTTTAGCTATAGACGTTCGTGTTTACCCGGATAGATAAAGAGGCTCGAGAAAATATGGCGCACATGCGAACATAAGTGTACTAAGTATGTGCTTAAAATTGTCGTTGGACAGGGCCCTTAATATATTTTAAATTAGTTCAGCAGCATTTAAAATATTTTAATATCATTTTTAATCGCAAAGGTTGGTGTTTTATTTTTATTTTCATATTTTGAATCTACTTCGTCAGTGCACGAGAAAAGTGACACGGGTCAAGAATCGTCATTTTTACTTTCTCGCTACGGAGTAGAGAAAAAGTTATGTAATGCTGCGCGAAAAAACGGCGAACATTCGGCAGAAAATCTCTTATTGCCAAATTTTGGTAACGAAAAAGTGGATAAATCCAGTTGCTGAATTAAAACAAAAAAAATCATCTGACACGTGGTGTAGCCAGAATCCATGTTTTGTGGGTTCTTAGTAGCGAAAATGTGATAGACGGTAAAACATAATTCTGCCCTACTGTCTGTCCGTCTGTATATGTGCATTTATACTACTGTGTATGTATGTAGTGTATGTATGCGAATCTTTTTAGAGACGCGAATGTTTAGGTCCCCATAAATAAAGCTCATCCTTTAGTTCCCAAACATTTAGATTGCAAAAGAAAATTATCCGAATAATGAAAACATGCTATCGACGTGATTCCTGCAAGCCTCTCATCATTGAGCTCGGAATCTTACCATTGCCTTGCCTATTTATTTACGAATCTGTAGTATTAGTCAAAACTGACTTACTTAACGGTGGGAACTTATTTTTATGTAATACTGATATTTATAGTTACAACACTCGACGTAGAAATCATGTTCATCAAGTGTCAGTATCAACAGTTTACTACAAGAAATCCACATACAATACATGTACGTTACGTTACAACGTTTTTACAGATGAAATTAAACAATTAAAATTGGTACACAATGGACACATTGGACGTAAATGTAGCTTCACTATGCGCACGTTTTTTTGAGCTTTCCTGTTGTGATAGAGCTTAGTTTCCTTGTAGTGATAGTAGAGCTTAGAGTGAGTTTCTATTTGTTAGCAATAGAGAAAAATCAAATCCATTCGTTTACCGTTACAAATAAGTTTTCTATAATTCGGCAACGAAAATATGTAGTTTTTGAAATGTTAATCACTCGCTTTTTAAAATTTATTATTATTTTTGTTATTATTATTATTATTATTATGATTGTTTTTTCATCTTTCAACTATTAATAGTTAAATAGTTGGGAAGGGATTCTGAAACTCAGGAAAGCGTGCGCAGAGATTTTCTCTCCCCATACGTCACATACAGTTTTTGACTAAATAAATAAATAAATAAATAAATAAATAAATAAAACCGGTTTCGCTCCTGTTAAACCCCATGACAAAACGCGACACGTGAAAAATGACAATTTTTGACCTGTCACGTATGATATGTTCAACTCGACTCCGGCTATAGTGAACTCGGGTAGAGTGAACCCTCGATTATGATGAACTTGAGTCACTTGTTGCGTTTCACTTACATAACAAATAAACAAAAGAAGATTTGGTTATAGGGAACCTGAACCTCTGCTATAGTGAAGTAGGAAATAAATCCAGGAAATTAATTGGATCTCTTATATTATTAGGCATTTAAAAGGATCTTCGGAGAATGGAATGGTGTTCTAACAGTGCAAGAGGTATTGAAAGGTGTGAAGACTGCATGGCCATACTTAGAGACATAGAAAAATGCAGAATCAAAGTGAGTGAGCACGAGTTCTGGAGAAGGATCTAATGAAAAACGTATGAAGCAAAAAATTTAAAATAATTTATTTTTTTACATACGAATTTAGATATTGAAATTTTCAGTTCGTGCTGTTAATTGATTTTGAGGAATGAATGAGGAAAATCAATCATTGGGGAGAAATTCCATTAATTCTGACATCATCAGATATAGTGATCGTCAGATATAGTGATCGTCAGATATAGTAAACCAAACATGGTAGTCCCCAGAAGTTCACTAAAACCGCAGTCGGTTCTATGAATGTTATTAGGTCATGGTCATGCGTAAGGCCCTTCAAGGTACAAATTCCTTCCTCCACGTATGCAAATATGTACGGGGCATTTTAGTTTGCAGTATTAGTACGTATTTATACTTCTGTGTAATATATGTTTATAGTGAGTGTATACAGGTCTTTTTAGTGCTGCCAGTGTAAACGGTTGACAAAAAGTGACATGTCAAAAACGACAATTTTTGACGTCACTTTTTTTGTGCACAGACGACATGTTCGAAATAAATGTTATTAAGATCAGGGTCCTGCATAGAGTCTTTGCCAAAAAAAAAAAATTTTTTAATTTTCTTGTGCACGGATGACGTATTGAACATGTCAATGTTATCAGGGTCATGATCATGCGTAGAGCTTCCTGCACGTATGCCGAATATACAGGGGCTCCTTAAGAGTTAGTACAGCTATTGTGGCGCGCGAGTAGAGTAGCAAATGTATACGACTCCAAAATAACCGGTTTCGTCCCTTTTAAAACCCATGACAAGAAATGTCATGTGAAAAATGACAATTTTTGACGTGTCACGTTTCGTGTGCACGGATGACAAGTTGAGAATATCAATGTTTTTAGGGCCATGATCATGCGTAGGTCTTCCTCCATGTATGCCCAATGTGCACGGGGTCCTTTAAAGGTTAGTACAGCTGTTGTAGCGCGCAAGTAGAGTAGCAAAGGTTTACGTATCCCTAAAAAACCGGTTTTGCCCCTGTCCAAACCCATGACAAGAAGTGACAGTGATGTTTTTAGGGCCATGATCATGCGTAGGTCTTCCTCCATGTATGCCCAATGTGCACGGGGTCCTTTAAAGGTTAGTACAGCTGTTGTAGCGCGCAAGTAGAGTAGCAAAGGTTTACGTATCCCTAAAAAACCGGTTTTGCCCCTGTCCAAACCCATGACAAGAAGTGACATGTGAAAAATGACAATTTTTGGCATGTCACGTTTCGTGTGCACGGATGACAAGTTGAGAATATCAATGTTTTTAGGGCCATGATCATGCGTAGGGCTTCCTCCATGTATGCCCAATGTGCACGGGCTCCTTTAAAGGTTAGTACAGCTGTTGTAACGCGCAAGTAGAGTAGCAAAGGTTTACGTATCCCTAAAAAAACGGTTTTGCTCCTGTCAAAACCCATGACAAGAAGTGACATGTGAAAAATGACAATTTTTGGCATGTCACGTTTCGTGTGCACGGATGACAAGTTGAGAATATCAATGTTTTTAGGGCCATGATCATGCGTAGGGCTTCCTCCAGGTATGTCGAATGTACACGAGCTCCTTTATGGGTTAGTACAGCTGTTGTAACGCGCAAGTAGAGTAGCAAAGGTTTGCGTATCCCTAAAAAAATCGGTTTTGCCCCTGTCCAAACCCATGACAAGAAGTGACATGTGAAAAACGACAATTTTTGGCATGTCACGTTTCGTGTGCGCGGACAACACGTTCAAAATATCGATGTCATTAGGGTCATGATCATGCGTAGGGCTTCGTCCGTGTATGCCGAATGGAAACAGGCCCGTTTATGGGTTAGTTGAGCTGTTGTGGCGCGCGCGTGGCTCGCAAGGCGGGGCGCTGCCCGCCGGGGGGCGCACGCCGCCCGCTGCCGCGTTACCTGTCGCGCCCCTCGCCCGCGGCCGTGGCCGCGTTACCTGTGCGCGCCCCTCGCCCGGCGGCGGGCAGGGCCACGGCGGAGCGCGCGGGGGCCGGCGGCGGCGGCGGCGGGCCGGCGCGGGCGCGGGGTGGGGCCGGGGCCGGCACCACGCGCACGATGTGAACGGGCGGCGCCGACGTCTTGTAGCGACGCAGGCGCTGCTGCTGCAGCCGCAGATGGCGCTGGCGCGCCTCCATGGCGTCGCGGCGCGCCGTCTCGCCCGGGACACGCCCACCCGTCCTGGCCTCGCCGCGCGGCGCGGCGCCGCCTCGCGTCACGTCCTGTCGCGTCGCTCCCCGCGCGCCCGATCGTGGTCGTCGGCCGACCGTGACGGACTGACGCTGGCGGCGTCGCCGCCCTCGCGGCGGAACGGCGGTGGCCGGCGGCGCGGCCGGCGCGCGTGGTGGGAGGGGCGCGGGGGCGGCGCGGGGGCGGGGGCGCGCTCAAGGGCGGGGCGATGTGGTGGGAAGTGGCGAGAAGGGGCGCGGACGCGGCCGGACGGACGGTAGAGGCGAGGCGCGCAGGGGTGTGCACGCGCGCGCGGAGTGCCTGACTGCGCTGGAATTCGGGGATGCTATTGCGTGGGCGTTTGGGGCGGTTCGTTGTCCTGAGGTACGCTGCGTTTTCCTGGAACCCAAGCTCTTTAATACTCGCAACATGACCCTCTTAAAATTACAAGGATAAATTGAAGGGCTTGGGGACAAACAAGATAAGCCACAGTATGCATTCCGCTACTCGGAAATATGTCTCGATTTGGGCAAAAGTGAGTGCAAAATAGAAGTAATTTACAAAGAGCTCTGAGGAATATTAAGATAAAACACAATTTGTCCTAAATTAAGATATTAACGTTTAAAAATTTGGGCAGGCTTTCTGTGTCTTATGTGACAAATCTTTATTCTTGCCCCATGCCCATCGATTTAAAAGCCTGATAATTTTTTGAATATTTGAGATAGAACTTTGAAATTTGTTCTTTAAATTAAGATTACGATGTTGCAATATCCACTATTTTTATTTGAAATGATTTCATTTTTTTTGACAATGCAGACGAGAAACGTTTGATTATTTCAGAGAAGAGCATGGATTGGGCATTTACATTTTGAATGGCGTTTAGAGATTACATATTGGTTGTATATTTGGGATCATGAAACCTAGCAACTTATACATTTTGCACAAATTATTTCTTTTCCACCTCTTAAACCCATTATTAAATTCCAAAAATTTCCAACTGCTGTTGATGTTCATAATATTGAATTTAAAATCGTAATGCTTCTGAAGTGTTTCCAATTTATTACTAGATAACAGAACTCCGCAAAGTGGCACCATCGAAATTCAGAGGACTTCAGTACATAATTGAAAAAGAATGTTGTAAGGGGCTGGGATTACCACTAAGGTTTTGAGGACGTAGGTTTTTTAAAGACTTTTGAAGGAAATACGTGCTTCCGATATTGGTAGAAGAATAACTAGATCTTTCTGACTTCTTACTTGTCGATACTTCGCTGTCAACGAATCGTATAATTATTTGGAGGTTACAAAAACACTGTTGCCATACTAGAATAATTTGAATACTTTTTTGTACGTCTACTGCGATAGAGGAATAAATTATATCTTCTTTATAATGTAATTGAAGAGGCCATGGCAAGAATATTTCAATTCCAAATTTATCAAAATTGAGTTAACAGGTTGAGTAACAGCAAATGTTCACTATGAAGTCTGTTAACTCACGGAGTTAAAAATTCTTGGAAAGAATTTGTCTAAACCCGTACTATCTAAAACTTTTCTACTATTGTCCATCAGAAATATATATAATAGAACTCCGTATTTTCTCAAAACTAATGACGTGAGTTAATATTTTCTTCCAAAGGCCTCTTCGAATGTTTTAACTAAACGTTGATGTGCGTATGAATGTGTAAAGAGGTACATTTCATCTGGAAAGTGGAGGTTTCTGTCTAACCGTGATTCAAATTAATATAGTTCCTCTTTGTGGATGAAAGTAATTACAACAGTAAAAGGACAAAAGTAGTTCAATACGTTGGAGCATTTCACGAACTATCCTTGGTGTAATCACCTAATTATAATTTAGGTCTTTATTTTGCTTTTCTTGTTGCAAAATATCTATTTTCAATATTTTTAATTTAAAATTACCTTACTGAGAAATTACAACTCCTAGGCGCATCCCTGTGAATTCACTACTGCCTCTAATTAATATGTGAACTGTAACTAATGCTTGCAAAGTGAACTGAATGCAATGAAAATGTAAAATGAAAATTCTTGTGGTGCATCACCTACAAATTTTTTATAATGATGAATGTATTTAACTCGTTTCACACTTCGATCGACAATCTTAATATATCTTATATCGTCGATGCATGAAAAACCAAGAAAAGTGAATCATTCGCAAAATTATCATATTGTAGGAAAACAATTTTATCCTGAGAGGAGTTTCTTTCGCGGACAAGTAAACGGTTTTACTCTATAAATTGGCTGGCATGGGAACTATGTTCGAGACATTTTCATTTCGTAAAAATATGCTATTTTCTAAACAAAAGATGGCTGAGAAACGTAGTTGCGACCAAGGCGCAACAAAAATTTAAAAAAAATCTTTTCTTTCGTTAACTGAAAAATAACGATTTTTAGATGTGCCACTTTCCTGCTGCATCAATGATATTACGCTATTCTTCGGCATAAATGTTTTGCACTTTCATTTCCATGAGAGTCGAATTGTGTTGTCTGATACGGCTCGCCGACCACACCTTGGAAGCCCTTGGTGGCCGCTAACGACGGCGGGGGCAGTGGAGGGGTTACGGCGTGGACACCGCTAGAGAAGAAGGGGACGAGAAACGCTGTGCGCGCGCACCCAAAAGCGAGGTAGAGGCGGCAAAGGGAGGTTGTGGAGGTCGAAAGGCAAGCGAGGGCGTCAATGAGGGAGCGTCGAGATCGTGTTAAAAAAGGGGGGGGCGGGGGGAAAGGGAGGGTGTTGGGACGGTAAAAGAAAAAGGGAAATACAACAGGGAGGGCAGCGAGCTAGGGAGTGGGGAGAAGTAATTGAGGACAAGGGCAGTTCGGGCGCTCGCGTGGGTGGATGTGAGAAAAATAAGTGAAGGAGTGAACAGCAATGTTTCTGTGTGTGTTTCAGAGAGACTGTGTGTGTGTGTGTGTGTGAGTGACAAAGAGAGAGAGAGAGAGAGAAAGAGAAAGAGAAAGGGAGGGGAAAAAGTGAGGTAGGAAAGGAACGTGTGTGTGGCGCGCGCACGTGTGTGTTTGTGCGTGTGTGTGTGCGTGTGTGCGTGTATGTGTGCGTGTGTGTGTGTGGTGAGAGAGAGAGAGGGGGGAGATGCAAGAGGTCGTGGCATTGGCACAGGGTCACGAACGAGTCGAAAGTGGGGTGGACCCAAGAGGAAGAAGCCCTCTTGGTCCTGCAAATGTTTCAATACAAATTATGAAATTTATTATTTTTCATAAATTTAAAATACGCATTTAATTGTTTTATACAATACATTATTAAATATTTGTACATTATACTGATAATTTATAATAATATAATATTTTTGTCTTTAAAATAGTGAATGTTTTGCGTACCCCACCTTTGGTCAGTCTAGCCTGCACAGGGTGAAGTGAACGTGGAAGTGTTCCGTCCCGCGAGGCCCGTGCGGTAGCAAAGGAGTATTGCCCCTTTAAGTGCTGGCGGCACGGCGCCCAGGGCAGTGGCCGCACAGGACAGCTTTAGGCGGCTTATCGATTGCCACGGCGCTGGCAAGTACCTTGTATTTGCATGTCCGGCCGGTAGCGCGGGCAGTGGACACAACAATCGCCGGAACAATCGATTTGAAGATATTCTCGTCGCGCCCGCCTATAATGAGTTCGCTCTGTTCGGATGGTTGAGGTGCGTGCTGAAGCCGGCACCTTTGCTTTGCATCTGACCCCGACCTGACCCCGGCCCGACCGCGACCTGACCCCGACCTGCCCCTGAAGCACCTTCTTAACTGGCGTGATTGCGTCTTAAGGTTACCACAATCCGATCTTTTGTCAACTTCTTTTTATCTTACCCCACTTTGAAAAATATTTACTTTTTTAGTTCATGGTAATTCTTATTGATAACTAATTTCATACTTATCCTTCACCCTGTTGCGGAACTTTGATCCTGCCGCAAGGCTGCAATAATGTGAACATTAATTTCTTACACTCTCCCCTTACTACGTAAATGTTAAAGAGAATATATTGTAATTGTGCGGTGGAAACCGGCGATATTTCGACAGAAAAATCTTATTGTCAGGCCTTCGTGATGAAAAAGTGGATAAATCTTGTTCCAATTTGTAGTAAATTTTCCAATCCTCTAACACGTGTAGTCATAATTCATATTTCATGGGTCTATGCGTCCATTATTATAGAGAAAAACAGTTTACGGCAAAATGTCTGTCTGTCTGTCCGGCTGTCTGTGGTCAACGCCAGGGCCAAAACTGTTCAGCTGATTTTCTCCAAAATTGATATACCTCGATCGATTTGAACGAACTCGAGGCGAGTCTGCCTGCCTGTCTGCCTGCCCGCCCGTCCGCCTGCCCGCCTGACCGATTGTCCGCCTGTCCGCCTGACCGATTGTCCGCCTGTCCGCCTGTTCGCCTGCCTGTCTGTCGCAGGATAGCTTTTTATTTAGGTAGCTGGTGTTTTTCTGCCCCAATCATTGTTAATCCAACTGGTCCCATCCAGGTCAATTATCGAATATTAACATAAATATCATGAAACGCCAGACAACTGATGGCAAAATTTCTGTCTGGCCGTCCGTCTGTGGTCAACGCTGACGTCTAAACCGTTCAGACGATTTTCTCCACAATTGATATTCCCCGATCTGAACGAACACGAGGTCCTGCAACGGATATTTTGATTTTGGCGTTTACTTTACATGAAACTTCAACATTTTCAAAATTTTGTCAAAAATCGCTCCTATTGTTCTCCTAAGCTTCCCTAAGCCGCGGATAGCGTAAAGGACGCATTAAAAAATGATTTCATTTTCCTTGAAATTCCTGATTTTAGGAAAATTATAAAAGTTACACAACCTTTTTCGATATCTTCCTACAATTGAAAATGATCGATATGTCGTTGACTGATGTTAAGGTGACAAAATTTTTTGGACTCCCAATTCAGTCAAACCTCACATTGAACGTATAAATTGCACGTACGATCATTTCCAAATTGAAGAAACCCCTGTCCATCTGGCTCTAGTCAAAACTGAAATTTTGAAAAACATTCTTTTAAATTTGGGAGTACTTTACATGAAACCCTCCGGACATTTTCAATATTTTCTCAAAAACGGCTAAAAATATTTTCTCTAAACTTCTTGTAAGAATAGAGTAAAATACACTAAAAAAGGTGGCATAGATTCAATTTTCACGGTTAACTCCGAATTTTCGAACATTCCAAAAGTTTGCATTTTTTCGGCGTCTTCCTACAACTATAAAATTGGAGATAGAGGGTTTTTGTTCATATGAAATTTGTTCTTTCAATAAGGTCATAAATAGTTCTTTCATTAAGGTCATATATATTTGTTTGAAAATTTTAGTAACCTTCGCGCATAAGTGCGTGAAAATATGCAATTTTCAAAAAATAAGAAAAACAAGATTTTCTCAAAAACTACTCCAAATTCTGTCTTTACAGTTTTGGTAGGAACAGTACCGAATGCACTATATCCGATGACATAAAAACTATGGTCTATTCTTTTGTTTTTTCAAAAATTACAAAAGTTTAATTTTCTTGACTACGTCGGTAATATTTACATTAGAGGAGATTTCTTCACATTACTAGATTTATGAGTACATGTGCCATGTGCATTTAATAGTGTAAAATAAAGTTTCTCAAAAACTCAACAGTTTTCTGCAGAAATGATCTCAAAATTCCGCATTTTCAGAAACGCTCAAACGTCATTTTCTAAAAAAGACTCCAAATTATTTCATCAGATATTTGCAATTGATAGTACTATTTGCGAGGCTTAATATGACGTAAAGTTCATTATGGTGTATCCATTTGTTTTTTTTAATTATACAAAAATAATTTTTTTTGAAATATCTGCCACACCGTTCATATGCACATTTCCGTCGATTTGAATTCATTATTATATTGGTGAGTGAAAGTGCTTCAAATGATTTTATATGAAGATTTTCGAAATCTTAGTAGATTTTTTAGTAGTGCTTCCAGATATCAAAAAAGTGCTCTTGATTGTACGCGGGGTGTTTTGCAAATTAAGTAATTTTAATTTTCTTTTCATGACATTATACAAATCTATGCTTTTACAATTTACCATGATGCCATACAATTTACCATGATTGATGTTTATGGCTGTGTAGACATTGAACCACCCTTTTTGGACTATTTAATAATAAATGAGCAGCTGCATATATCAGCGACTAGATTTTTTAATTTTTTTTCGCAGTGGAAAGCTCAATTTCTCGGAGGACGTTATTTGATGTTAGATATTTGGTATGAAAGCTTCACGAAGGCCAGGTATGACGCTGTACTTTCGAATGTTTTACACGAATTAGGCGAAGAAAATATTACTGACATTTCAATATGTCCTATAAAAACTCAAATTAGTCATTTTTGTTATTTCCTTATCAAAAGATGGAAAAATCGATGAAGGTATGAGCAGCTTTTTACAGAGATTACTGTGGCTACAAGAGGTCATCCGATTTAAATTTTTTTATTTTTTATTTTTTTAAAATTTGAATCTTAAAATAGGGACGAGTGTAGAGCAAGAGTTAATGAGAATATCATTGGTGGCAGGCGTAAAAAATCTTTGGATAGTGAAAGACAATGTGAGTAAAACTACGTTTCATTTTCGAAAATGTGGTACTGCGCAGTTTCAACCGTTCTTTCTACCGTCTCAACCGCCACTCTTCGAGTCCTGACGGCGGCAGGATTTTCGATACTAGCTTTGCAGTTAGGTCGAATTCAGTGGCTGTCTGGAGGAGAATTCTAGCAGCCGGCTGCTCTGATCGGTAGTTTTCCGTCGTTTCTCCGATCAGAACCAGGCGAATGCCGGAGCAGTACCCCACCAAACGGGTCACGGACCGCGCGCGATCTGTTCTTCCTCTTCCTTGTCCTATCCTCTCCCCTTACACACACACACTTACACTAACATGCACTACACTACCACATATTCCGGAAGATCGGTCGGGAGCTTAGAGCTTCTCCAGGCTGGGGCGGTGCCCCGCTGGTGGGAGAGTCCTGGTTAGGGGAAACCCCACTAGCCGACGGTAGGTCGGCACCGGATCTCGACATCCAGCGGGGGAAGATCACCACCATCTCCCGCGAAAAAACATGCACTACACTAAAGGGACTAATGACCGAAGCATTTGACGCGCCCGGAAACACGAAAAAATCAATCAATCAAATTCATCCGCCACTCCACTGTTTTCTTGATCCCAGTAACTATTGCAGCTTTGCAGCGACAACATACACTGTGAAAAGAGACCCAGAAGGAGGGGAATTCACTCTCCGTGAAGGTAGGGATAGACGGAGAGAGAGAGATGGAGAGAGAAACGGTGAGAGTGAGAGACGGAGAGAGAGACACAAGAGAGAGCAGAGAGAGACACAGAGAGAGGACAAGAGGACGAGAGGACACAGAGAGAGGACACAGAGAGGACACAGAGAGAGGACAAGAGAGACAGAGAGGGACACAGAGAGAGGACACAGAGAGGACACAAGAGAGGACACAAGAGAGGGACACAGAGAGGACACAAGAGAGGACACAGAGAGAGACACAGAGAGAGGACACAGAGAGAGACACAAGAGAGGGACACACGAGAGAAGAGAGACACACAGAGAGGACACACAGAGAGGAGACACAGAGAGGAGACACAGAGAGGAGACACAGAGAGAGAACACAGAGGAGAGGACACAGAGAGAGAACACACAGAGAGAGACACAGAGAGACACAGAGAGAGAGACACAGAGAGAGACAAGAGAGAGAGACACAGAGAGAGAGACACAGAGAGAGACACAGAGAGAGACACAGAGAGAGACACAAGAGAGAGACAGACAGAGAGGAGACAGAGAGGCAGACAGAGAGGGGACACAGAGAGAGACACAGAGAGAGACACAGCACAGAGAGGACAGAAGAGAGAGCAGAGAGACAGAGAGAGACAGAGAGAGACAGAGGAGAGACAAGAGAGAGAGAGACAAGAGAGGACAGAGAGAGACAGAGAGAGAGACACATAGAAAGAGAGACACATAGAGAGAGAGACACATAGAGAGAGAGACACATGAGAGAGAGAGACACATAGAGAGAGAGACACATAGAGAGAGAGACACCTAGAGAGAGAGACACCTAGAGAGAGAGACACCTAGAGAGAGACAGAGAGAGAGCGAGGCAGAGAGAGACAGAAGAGAGACAGAGAGACAGAGAGAGAGACGGAGAGAGAGAGACGAGAGAGAGAGGAGCAGAGAGAGAGACGAGAGAGAGAGACAGAGAGAGACGAGAGAGAGAGGAGACAGAGAGAGACGAGAGACGGAGAGAGAGAGGAGGAGAGAGAGAGACGGAGAGAGAGAGACGAGAGAGAGAGGAGAGAGAGACGGAGAGAGAGAGGAGAGAGAGAGAGAGAGAGAGAACGGAGAGAGAGACGGAGAGAAGAGACGGAAGAGAAGACGGAGAGAGAGAGGAGAGAGAGAGAGACGGAGAGAGAGAGAGAGAGAGAGAGAGAGAGAGACGGAGAGAGAGAGACGGAGAGAGAGAGAACGGAGAGAGAGAGACGAGAGAGAGAGAGCGGAGAGAGAGAGAGAAGAGGAAGACGGAGAGAGAGAGACGAGAGAGAGAGAGACGGAAAAGAGAGAAGGACGAGAGAGAGAGACGGAGAGAGAGGAGAAGACGGAGAGAGAAGGACGAGAGAGAAGACGGAGAGAGACGGAGAGAAAGGGAGAGGGAATGGTAGAACGTCTGCCGGTTCCGCTAGTTTTCTATAAGTCATTGAAAATTGCTCCAAGCACTTCAAAATCTGTCTTTAAAGCACTTCAAAATGTTAGTACAGGATTTCGCCGTCCACCTAAGCCTCTTAGTTTGCGTGATCCTGAAACTAGAAAACAGAAAGTGAACACGCTGTTAAATTTTTCCACTGAAGAACTGGGAACAGCTACTGAAATAAAATTAAGAAAAGAAGGAACAAGAGATTCTGTGAATATAATGCAGGGATTTTCAATTGCTTCTACTTACGGATGCACAACAATTAAGAAAGTGCGCAGATATTTGCATCAAGAACCATCTTCACTCTCTCCAGATCAATCCCTCTCATGAATGGTGGGTATGAATTTGTCTACTTGGCAATATTTACTAATACGAGTACAAACTGAGAAAAAATTGCGAATTATATCCACCTAGCAACAGAGTTAGAGGCGAAAATGATGTGCTATCCAGAGGGTGTGAAAGTGACAGAAATATCTGTTGAAATACCTCTACCGTCAGTTATTCACCACACAATTTGTCGTTTTGGGTCAAAATGGAAGAAGGCAAAAATAAATTCAAACTCCAAGCTAACACAGTACCTATACTGTGGTTTTCACAGAGCTGCGATTAAAGCAAATTAGCTGATATGGTGTCATCCAATGGGAAGGCTGAACGGCACCATTATGACGTCACTGTAGTGACGTGTAAGGTTCCGATTGGACGACACCGTAATAGCAGATCAATTATCAGGCGTAGCAAAGTAAAAATCTCAGTATATTTGAAATTATTATGAAATGGGGTTGAACGGATCAGATCAAAATACATACAAACAAAAGTTCGCCGAAGATAACTACACAGACGAAATTTTGTTGTGTATGTAGAGTAGCATGGGGCAAAAGTCCTCACGGGGCAAGAGTCCGATTAGCCTAATTACCGTTTTCGATAAGTGGAATTGGTACTTCTGCAATATAAATTGGAAGGTGTCATAGATGACCACTGAGGAGTGTTTGGTAGTTCCTGTGCAAATACTCCTGCGACAATTGCAACTTATTTGATGTAATTTTCAAGATATTGGAAATATGTTTACACTGTTAATAGCACAGTAATTAAAATCTACAATTAAGAGCATGACTATATGTACTACTGTGACATACACAACGCACTAGTAAAAAATTTTGTTGATGCCTGACAGAAGGCAATACAAATTGAGGTGATATGAGCGAGATATTCCCTAGTAGGTAGAGAGTCCATATTGCAGTAAAAAATATTTATTTGATATATAATTGGTTATTGCGAGACCTCTATATACAAAATCGAGACTCTTATGATGACTTTTATTTCATTATACGAATGAATTTTATTTCATAGATGGAAAATGAAAATATTTCCGTACTTCATAAAGACTAGTTTCTTAACTAGTACCAAGAGATCGCGTGGCCAAGGAATGAAAAATTGAAGCATAAGATTGAATACAAAAAGCACTATTACACAATTATCAAGAGCAAAATTATTTTAAAAAATATATATTATAAACATATATCTATATTTTATTTACAGTGATCGCTAATAATGGCCAGAATTTTCTCATCTGATTAAAGCGAAAAGTCTTTGGACAATGGCGTACTGTTTTTGGGCAATTGGGCAATTCCGTACTGTCTTTGAGATTGGCATACCCGCTCAGTGCTCACGCTCCTTTTTAGTTCCGTTGTTTTGATCACTTTGAATACAGTTCATGTCTGGTCGACAAGTGGAAAATATCACTATAAGCAAATTGATGGAAGATTTGTTTCCATAGCGAAATTTGAGACAAGACGAAACAATTCCCCTCAATGTCACGCAGAACAGTGAAATAATAGGAAGTTTTCAAATATATTTCAATGCTTGTTTCTCTCTAATTTTTATTTCTTTAATTATCTGAGCCAATGGTAAGATAAAACTTAGGTGATTCGATTGCTTAACTACAAGATCAGAAGTTTGGTTCTCTCCTATTTTGTATAAAGCTTCATATTGTAAGTTGATGTATTTTCACAAATGTATTTTCCTTTCAATTTATTTTTAAAATCAAGCATTGTAGTTCAGTAAACAATTTGATTAATAATTATATTCAGATAAAAACATTTTATTAAGCTTTTAATAATATTTATTTTAAAAAATACGGGCATGAGACTCCCAAAACTTATTTGGTAGTAGGGAAATTCAGCTCTGTATTTATCTATACCTTGAATGGTTGATAATAACACAAGCATAAAATATATTTTATCATTTCCACACATTTGATACCACTGTTCATTGAGGTGCTGACCTACACTGAGGGTTGCGACTTCGAGTCCCGTGTATCTTGCAACTGCATTGTAGAAGGCAATGAGTATTTCGCATAATGAAAGAGTATACGAATCATTTTCGAATAATTAATCGTTCGAATAATCAAACAAATAGGTAATCAGTGTTCAGTAGCAAAAGTCAAAAAGTTTACATACAGCACGATACGAAATAATAATGCTGTACTGAATATATAAAAAATCTACGAACTGTCAAGATCACCCATTTGCTCGTAGAGAGTGATATCAAAGTGATCAATTTGAAATATTAATTGAAATAAGCTTTTCATTCATATTGCACAAATCATTATATCCATCTCATTTCAGCTTTGCTGAATGTCTGGTTAATATCGAAGGCAATGTTTTCCAGGAGTGAGGATCTTTTAATTGCGCCCAGAATACCCAGAGGAATGCAAGATCTCTTGCCGAAATATCACTATTTTTTAATGAAGCGCGCTACACGCACGGTGTTGCCGAACTGCGCGTTACCGTCCCGACGCTCTAGGAAGCGCGCGAACGTCTCCCTTTGGATTGATTACAGCTTACGATTGTACAAACTTCTCCCATTTGAAACGGTGAATGTCCTTCAAATTGCGCACAATGATTCTTCGAAATGCTATCTACCTAAGGAACAGTTCTTAAAAACAATTTCAACAGTTTATTTTTTTCACAATATTAAATTTCAGGTCGGATCTGTTACGTCGCCATTAGAGCCCAAGTTAAAATGACAAATTTTACAGTCTCATTACGCAAAAACTAGAAGTTAAAAAAGCATTCAAACTCAACCAGAACATAGAACAACCTCTCATCTTTTTTTAATACAATAAAAAACGCATGTTAAACATAACACGTATCTTGCTCTAACCATCTTAAAATATATTATTCTTGCAGTTGGGGCAAGAGTCCTGGTGTGGACTATAGCCTCACTAATTATAGGGCATATTGAAATTTATCCAGAATGGGTCACTATCCAATTCTAGGTAGCGGAACTGTTTGGTAAAACGTACATGAAGAATTGTATGACTGAAAATACTGCGAAAGCTTTTGAAGTCTGTGGAATTGTACCCATTGACAAATTCGAATTTGGAGAGAAAGTCTCAGGTCACAGGCCAGAGACCCATTTGTCCCGCAACGCTGACAGATTAGTTGGCATTAAATGAAGAAAATCCTGAAGTAGGTAGCCATGTGATCAAACCCTGAATCACTCACCGGAGCCATCGTCATCTGTATTGAGAAAGGTCACAACACCCCCTAAGGAACGCAATTCTCCAAATTGTGAAACTTCAGAGAATCGCGGTCAACATTATTCGTCATTGGACATTATGCCCATCCGAAAAAAAAAAAAAGAAAAGAAAAAAGATTGATAGAAAACGAACGCCTCGAGGAAAGAAGTCCCCATACTGACATCGTCACCTCACAAGACTGCACCAGAAAATAGAGAGGAAAGGGAAAGAATAGAAAGGCTTAGTGCAAAAAGGTGTTAACCCAGAAAATGGCCAAATGTAATACATGGTGAACGTGCATGGAACTTTTTTTTAATATTACTAGAAATTATTTCTTTTTTATATCACAAATATTTTGGTTTAAACAAAAGTTGCAAAGCAACTGACAAGAAACTCATAAAAAAGTCTTTTGACGACAAAACCAAAAAGTGCCGTGGCATATAACGAAGTCGGATTCATTAGAGCTTGCTCGTGGCGCATAGCGAAATCGCTACCCTTTCACCACTGAGGTTCGGGTTCGATTCCCATCGAATCTCATGTGATATTTGTTCCAAGAAAACGAGTTTGGCTGCTTCTCTAGGGCTAGTCCAACCCTTGTGAGGTGTCCTAAACCCTATCCTTATTCCTTCCCAATTCTGGCCGCTGGGTAGTGACACAGGAGGCGCGTACGCGATGCTACCTGGCGGACCTCTTGACTCCTTAAGGGGCTTGGAGACGCGAAGCGTCGAATTGTAGAAAAAAATAAAGTTAACACCTTCATGCACTAAGCCCTTAAATTAATAAACCAGTTGCCACTGAAAATACTTTGTTAGGGCTGTGCCCTACTTGCAAAATAGAATTCAAGGACCCTCCAAGTGAAGACTGGATTCAATATGTTTCGTTTAGATTGGTGCCATGAAAAATGCACTTCCTATGAGGGAGGGCAATTTCTGTGAGAGAGCTAATATATGGAGTATATACTTTCAATTTATTATGAGATTTAATTTTTTATCAGAGTATTATTTGCAATTGAAGACTTTATTATGACCTTTTAGAATCTATGTATGTTAATTTCTTTCTAAAGAAGTTTATATGTTTTGTATATTTTGACTTTTGCTCCTTTTGTTTGGGGCAAAAGTTCAAACACTGCACTTCCTTCTTCAGTCTTTTTTTAGACATCAAATTTAAAGATATGCCATTCTTGTTTGGACAGTTTATTCTTCATACATTAAGCATAGCTCTGTCTAAAAACTGAATCAAAATACCGATTAAACAAGTGGAAACTCACCTTTTTATAAAAAAGGAGGACCCTTGCCGCACATTACCCTATGGTGACAATTCAAACGCGATGTGTTATGGACTGATGTGTAGTTTGAAAAAATTCTACACCATCCTCAAACCAAGTACTGTCACCCAGTAAAAATTATTTTTGCAAAGAAATGCGTAATAAACACTGAATTGAGCAAAATAGAATACTAGATAGGGCTATTAAGTCCAACCACTATGAAATTTCTCGATTCAGAAATTTCCATTACAGCAAGAATGATCTATTCCATGATGAATGGCAAAATCTGCAATGCCGTCAGGGGCAGATCCAGCCAGTCATTTTGGGGGAGGCCACTGTAGATTTTGGTAAATAATTAGCATTTGTTATTATATTGTATATTATTTATGTATTGTAGATATGGTACTATTCAATATTATTGTTTAAATAATTACATAATTCTAACTTTAATATTTAAATCCATGTTGTCAAATAGGAGAAGGTAAATGAAAACTCTAGGCCTTATGAGGGGATAGCCATGGCCCCTGGATCTGCCAGTGAATGCTGTTTCATTCTATCCCACCACCCAGACGTGTTACCTGAACAAAATGAATCTGACACTCACTCTGCACACAAAAATGTGAAGGTGGAATATTTTTCTTAGAAATATATCTTCATCATTTGTGGATAATGCTTCAAGATTATCTGTTTGGAGAATGCTATTCCACATTTCATATCAAATGGAAAAAACACACAAGTCACATAATGTTACGTGACTTGAGTGTTATTTGCTATTTTTCTAACAGCTTATCTGTTTATTATTTTAATTTAACTTTATATCAAATTTATATTCAGTACTTATGACATACTTTTAGCTTTAGTGTCTGAATTTTAAGCATACAACAATAATTATAATTTTATTTCTTTACCTTTCATTATCTTTAATTCACTTATTTCTTTTTTACTAGTTTAATTTTTCTATGAGCTATAATGTTTTTTATTTTCTGTTTTCTGCCTGATGATGTGGTCACAACTGGGCCGCAAAATGTTATAGGTAACACGATACCATGTTAAATCCCCTTTTCAATGTATGTTTTCTTCCTGAAGTCAAAAAAGATTGCTGAGCTCATCATTATAATCATCACCACTGTTTTGCTGAAATAACAATAGTTTTACAGCAATTTTTTTTGTATTTGTATGGAGTTTTATCACAAAAAAAAAAAGCAGAAGCAACTTGCCCTGGATTCAAAAACCACAAATGGCTGACAAATTTAGATAATGCCACCTTTTGGATGTCTATCAATTTTTTCATAATTAATTAATGGTTTGAATAATTGTAAGTCTTAATTGGGGCCAATGTAGTTTTAGGAGAATTAATCTAAATTTGGACATAAACAGTAATTATAATACTGCTAATGACATCTACCTCTGAGACACTAAAAAAAAATTGATCTCTGAACACAAATGTTTTTACAAAGTAAATAGCTTTTTGCTATCCACCTAGTGTGATGTATATCATGTGGTGTTCTGAAAATAATGTTTTCTGGTGTAAGTCAACTTAAAAGTACCAAACATAACTGTAAAAGTTCTTTATAGTGTCCTCTGGACTGATGCCACAGTTTTTGTAGTTATTCTACAAGAAAATTAGACATAAATTACATTTATTTTTAATTTGTTCAATTCATCATTAAAAACATTTAAAAAATGTTTGTTAATTGTTGACCACTATATTTGAAATCTTTTGGAAATGTCAGGTTGAGAGCTAGTAGCAGAATCCATTTTGCAATCAAAAAGTGCCTTCAATGTTTACAAAAATGTGCTTACTACATGGTAATGCGCTAACTACAAGACATCTTTTTCAAGTAATTTTTCTAACAAAACACACATCCCTCTCAAATCACCAGTATAGACAACAGTACTGTCAAAATCCATTACTTACATTTTTCCTATTGCCTCCCATTTTTTCACTTCAGGAAAAGGAGTTTTGGATAATTAAATCCCTGATAGTTTTCCAATTGAGGAACTCCAAGCAACTACTCTAAGTCTCCACAACTTCTCAAAACTGCCAACCTCTCTATATTTTCTTGACTCAATATACGTGATAGCAATTTCCAATACCAATGTAGGACACCACCTTGTAAAATCTACATTTCTAATCAATTTGTGTGAAATTTCTGGGTGCAGACTCAAATGCAGACTTACTAACGGCCAACTTCTGTGGATATTGGCCAAATACAAAGGTCCGATGTGTCAGCATTCCAACAGATTTATTGACTCTGACTCATTTGTCTTACAGGGCATGAGTTACCATGTAGTCCATGAAAATTCATTGTATCTCCTGATTTAAAAATTTAACAAGTTGTCTGAATGAAAATCAAAGCTAGACCCATTCTCTACAGACCTAAAAAAGAACATATTCCTAGGATATTTACATTAATTATGGTTTAATAATAATATGTAAATAATTATTTTGCCGATCTGGGTAGCCAAGATTACTAAGGCAGTAGTGCCATCGTTGTCTTGGACCAAAGGATCATGGGTTTGAGTGCTACCTTGAGCATGGTTGTGCTTGTGTGTATCTTTGTTTGCGAGTGTCAATTTCATCGTTATTTCCATACCTAATCCCCAAGAGCTAACAACCCTGAGGTATAAAAATGGACTCAGCATAGAAATGCTAATCCCCTTCTTTATGAAGTCATGTGCATACCCTGAGGAAAAATATGACTGGGCCTTGGTGGGTACAATTGCATGTTTGCATGGTCTATAGATGACCAATTCGCATCACAAAAAAACAATGTGTGTCAAGATTTTTTTCACCTCTTCATCTGCCCCAATTATTTTCCCTCACCTAGGTGTATATATACAATTATAAAGCATATTACTTCAACTATGTGCTGTTAAATAACTAAATAATAATTAAAAATGAATACAAAAAGAAATTAATTTTTTAGATATTGATATGGATATTATATCTTTAAAATTAATTAATTAACTAGTCTACTAGGTGAAGTATGTATTTTTTTTTTTTTTTTTCTTATTATTCTTATTATTTTTTTTTTTTTTCTTATTATTCTTATTATTCTTATTATTATTATTATTTTTTTTTTTGTTCGCGAATAGGCCATCTTGGACCACGCAAGACATGCACTTGCACGGGCTCAGTATTAATTTATCACGTTGCAAGTTTTGCATGTAGATGATTAGGGGGATCAGCATTAGGCTGAATCTGATTTTTACACCCCAGGGTTGTTAGTCCTGGAGGGATGGAAGATGAAATGATGATGATTATGAAGGATGAATGGACGGCACACACAAACAGACATACACAAACACACCCATGCCCGAGGCGGGACTCGAACCCGCGATCCTTCCGTCCGAGATCGCCACGGCACTACTGCCTTAGCGGTCTCGGCTATCCGGACCGGCATTATTCTTATTATTCTTATTATTCTTATTATTCTTATTATTCTTATTCTTACGATTCTTATGATTCTTATTATTATTATTCTTATTATTCTTGCTTAAAATAATATTTTATTACATTAGTAAAAGATGCACTGGGTTCTGAAAATAATTATTTCCAGTATTTAACAGAATATGTATTTTCTTCTCACTACAATCAGGGCAGCTATTACCTCTTCTAAGATGCAGATATAAAAACAATGATTAATTTTCAGTGAGGACAAGACAAACCTCTCTAACAGTAAGATAAAACATTATTTCACTTGCCACTTAGTACACTTTTAAAATTTTTATTAGGAGTCCAATAGGTTTTATTAGATTATTTAGATTTATTTGTTTGATCATCCATTTGATGTTGGTAGAAAAGGATTCTCATTTGAATCCCAGATGTCTTTGTTTGTGATGTGCAGTGGCGTGTCTTGCATTCTCCTGATTTCAGATCTGAGAAACTTACTAGTAAATGTGTGACTCTATTGTTTTGCACCACTAGATATATTTTAATACACCCCATTAGATTAGATAGAGTAACTAGAATTGTCCCAAAAAGACCCTAAGAAAAATAAAATGCAGTATGTAGAATCAGGGGTAGCTTGTAAGAGAGCTGTTGTGAGCACTGGATGTTTTATTACTGCTCATTTTTTTGCAATGCAACATTTTTTAGGTCACTTTTTAACTACTAGGTCATGTAATGATCCCACTTTCATTGTTTTACATTGGGGTAACTGTAGGGGGAACACTACACATAAAGGCAACAAATGCACACCGAACATTCATGCCCGAGGCGGGATTTAAACCCGCGACCCTTTCAGCTGAGGCAACTATGGCCCTACAGTCTTAGCAACCTTGGTTATCCAGACTGGCAATACAACAATTTATTAGGGTTAAAGTACATCAAACTCAACTTCAAAAAGAAAGTTTGTACAAACATCAATTGAACATTCAAGTGAATAAAAATGCTTAGACTGCAAAATGACTCTCTTAAATCATAATTAACCATTACAATAGAAGAGGTTGGTAGAGAGATGGTTCAAGAACATCTTCATTGTCTTTGAGAATACTGTAGCAGGAAATACTTCTACCCTTCATTGTTCATATTTAAATCACTACTCTTTTCTCAGAAAGTGAAAGTGAAGTGAAACAAATCAGAAACTAAATTCAGGATTATTTGATTTGACATATTAATTTCTTAATTGTAATATCCCTTCAACTATTTGATTTAAACTTATTTAATATTGAAAATTTCTAGGGTCAAAGTATAAAGTGAAATTATGAATAAGTGTGTATCAAATTAACCAGAGTACACTGAAATAAAAACAAGTTCAATGAAAATTACAAGAGTACCAAAAAGGAAATCACAGTGCTTACCAGATGGAAAGTGCAGGAATCCTGAAAGTTGTTCAGAATTAAAATCGAAATTAAAAATATTAAAATCCAAAAAATAGCTCTCAAGCTTGTAAGATAATAACATTGAAAACAACCATGACTTTTGCATTGTAGTTGCACAAATTGTAATTAGAAGAATACTTAAAACATTTTATCACTTTCAATTTTTCAGTAATTTTCTAACAAAATCAAATACTCGTTTACCTTTTCTTACTTTATTTATTCCACCTACAAAAATTAAGATTGTCACTACAGAGATTTAATTAAATATACTTCTGGAAGGGTGGAGGAAATATCACAAATAGTATTGAAATCTTTTAGATCATTTTGACCTCTGTGATAAAATATTTTATAGAATTAGACATCAGAGACTACAGAGTTGTTCTTTTTCAGTTGTACTCGTTATTTAATGCTCATAACAAATATTATAAAGTGTTATTATATATAGCTATATAGCTAGAAACAGTGTCACATCCCCTTTCAATTTAATGTTAAAAATTTGTACAGTTTCAACCTAAAATATATATTCCCATTCACTTGTTTACAATTTAGTGTTCTCTACAACACGCAAATGATACACAAAAGTTGAACTAAAATTACCTCCTCATAGCAGTTATCTTTTGGAATAGTTATATTTTTAATCATTGCAATTGTTAACCTTAAAATACCCTTATCTCCCAGCTTTCGTAAAGATATGTTAATTAATGCAGCATGTCAGACTGAGTTATGAACCACTACTTCAATCTTCTGGAATGAATTTCTTAAATGAAATGCACTTAAATGGTATGTATAACCTAATATTGCACTCTCTGAGATGACCGTAATTTATACCTTCATAAGAACTAGACACAAAGGAATGAATTGGAATAATGAAATATTGTCCCTTTACTTGTATATTATTTTTATATACCGTAGTTCAACATCGAGATGCTGTAAATATATACTAGATCCTTAAAAAAATAACTTATACATTCATCGCAAAGGAATTGATTCCAAAACAAATTTGATCATTTTCTTTCTGACTTAAGTAATATGTCAGTTTACATTTTGAGGATTTTTTTGAAGCAGTCTGTAGTGGAGAATATTTTGTGAAGGTTTTGTCAAAATAAAAATGTGTTTGTTAAGTGTGTTAAAATTATTTCTAATAGTAATAAAATGGAATTTTTGGAATGTCAATTACTGATGAAATTTCACAGTACTAATAAAATTAGGTAGTTATCTAGCAAAAGCTGACATGTTTATTTTTTAATTTTTCAAGAGAGCAAATTTAAAAGTAAAATCAGAAAATGTTGTAATCTCTGATTTTATGTAATAATACAATAGCTTATATATCTGATCCTTGAATGTGATAATTTCAGTTAAATTTAGTAATCATTTCAAATTATTATCTTCAATATTATAAGTTAGTGCAGTGCTTAGTATGTTTGACATACCTATATTTCTTGCCAAGATGTGACATGTCCAAATATTATTATTAAAAATTTTAAATTACTTGTGGTTATTTTTAACAAATAGGCTACGTTACTGAATATTTTCAAACTCATTCACAATAATGTAAAATAAAAATTGAACTACATATCACCTAATATTAAACTAAACATACATATGTAATACATGTTTTATTATTACCCAAATTCCTAAATTAGGCTGCATACACTTTTTGTGAACTTTCAGTCATCTTCACCATCACCATCTTCATGTGATGAATAGTCACGACAAAAATAAGTTATTGTTGTAGTAGCTGGGGGTATTGTAGAGTTATAGAATGCATGAAACATAGGATCAACAGGTGGTAGGAGGCTCAGTAGATTTTGCTTCTTGGCAGGATTTATAGATAATATCCACTGTATATTGGTGAAATCTGACAAAGCACACTCAATCAATTTAAAACTCGGAGCGGGGAACACTTTTCCCTGTTGTGTAGTGTGCTGTGTAGTATTTTAAATCTAAATATTTATTTTTCTTCATAAGTCACCTCTTTGGAATTTTAATAGTACAACAAACATCAGTTCTTGCTTCTAAAGTCACTCCATCATTTAGAACATTGATGGTTAGAGATTCATGTACAACAGGGTTTTCTTCTCTTGGAATTGAGTTTGTTGAGAATAACATTGCAGTATTTATGTCTCTGTAAGTATAATATTATTTTGAGATGTAGAACTCGCAGCAATGTTTCAATTGTTAGCTCTATTAAAATGAATTGATTTGAATTTCTTTCGCTGTACAAAAGCATCACAACCTGAATCAGAATTGGAATGACTAGAGTTATAATCTTGTGAACTGTGTTGAAATCTGATCTGTGTTGAAGTCTTACTGGTTCTGATACCCACTGATCATTTTTGCCCCTTGGAACATTATTGATAATCTCTTAAGAAAATGAAACGGAGAGAGAATTTAATTTTAAGCAATATGTAATCCTCCATTTACTTGGGATATTTGATTCAACAAAGCCAACTCAATAATCTTCTGTGTTCTACTTTGAAATATTTTAATTTATTAATCAAAAACTAAACCCTCCTGCTTAAAATCCAGGACAAATAACGTATAAAACTCATTGACGCAAGCATGGAGAACATTCTTTCCAATAGTACAAAAATAAAAATATGTGATAAAATGAGAACATGCTAACATTTGTTACAAAAATGATGGAACATTCTTGTCATAATATAACATTTTCTATTAGATCATGTCAGCTTTTGCCATAAAATAAAATCAAACACTCAGACATGACATGAATTTACATCAACGATATCCTAAGAACAACTAATGATAGATGGGTCATTTTTTGTCAGATAAAGGAAGGTAAATTCAAAGTATAGTCCTATGTCAGTCGAAAGTCCAATTTTACAATTTTTGGATATTTCAGCTTTTGCCAAATATCTGCAGAATTTATTATTGAAATTTATTTGAGTTAAGGATGTTGTATCTTTTTCCATGATAATTAGAAATTACCTAAAAAGTCTTCTTTAATAAAAAATCCTTTATATATATATATATATATATATATATATATATATATATATATATATATATATATATATATATATATTGAGAGTCAAAGGTATTATTAATATAAACAAGTAATTTCATAATTGAAATTGTATTGAATGTTACTTGTGTGTACCTCTAACTTATTGATTATTATATGTTGATTAATATTTACAATTGAGTTATGTGATCTGTTGAACTATATAAATTCAGTGAAACATCTCATTTAATGACAGACATAGGGAATGAAAATTAGTCAGCTTTAGAAAAGCATCTGATACTGAAAATTATAAAGAATAGTGAAGAAAAATTGTGAAATGCCATGTTAAAAAGATCACTGGCTGATTTAAATACAAAACTGTATTTAAATTTTGCTGTAGGATCCCAGAAACTACTCATGAAAACCATTTAGCTTATTTTCTTCAAAATCGATATTCTCTGCTTGATCGGAACGAACTCAAGGCTTTGCGAGTTTGAAACGAATATTTTTTTTTTTTTTTTGAGGCTACTTTACTTGGAGCTTTAATATTATTTTCAAAATTTTCTCAAAAACGGCTCCAATTTCTGTCTTTGGAGAGAGTAAAGGACGCTTAAGAGAATGGCGTAAGTTTCATTTTCGTAGAAACCCCTGATTTTTCGAATTTCGCAAAAGTGCAATATTTTTCGGCGTCTTTCTAAAACTACAATATTAAGTTAGATATTTTGCATGCTCTAAGAACGCCATTTACCTGGCGGACAGTCATGGCGAACACATGGACCATTTCTTGGCTTTTTATTACCAGGTCAGGTTGGAATCTGACACCTTTGGCAACGTAGAAAGTGGCTTCCGTGGACACCACGGGGTTCGGACAATGGACAAACAGTTCGGAGAAACACTTATAGACAATCTTTCCTTCTATGAAGTTCTTAATTTCGTTTTATTCTTCCTGGCTGAGTAAAAGTGCAATGCCCCAGGATGAGGTTTATTGCACTTCCTGCAATATATACCTTCTCTGGGTCTTGCCCTACTAATAGTTGATTAGCGTTATTGGATCTCAATTGGAGTGTTGTGATAAAAGACCAGGTTTCAGAAGACTTCAGTCATTCAAAAAGGAATTTTCAATCGGATCGTTTTTATGCGCCTTAACAGTTTTCCCTTGGGACCCCAGTTTTTGCGGCGGCTACCTCGTCATCGGCCCATTTCTTCTTTTGAGCCCTTATATCTTCTTCAGTATAGGGCCAGTTGAGTCTCAATGCTTTTGCAATCTTCAGTGTCCGTTGGAAGAGACTTGGACAGGAGCTTAGCCATCTGAAAATAGGTTCTGCAGATTGTTGTAATCGTAAACATAGGCTCATTGCTACCATAGGAGCGTAGTCCAGGCTCCGTAGTTCAGGTACCATTGGGCGAGTCACAGCAATTCCAGTCCTCCATCTCTCTTGGCAAGGTAGAATATGTCATCTACGTTACTCAAATACAGATGCAGAAACTGTTTGACTGCCATCCGGATTTGGCCGTCCGTTTCCTGAGTATTGACGTACATGGCATCGATAAAACAAGTTGGTAGAGGTAATGTTGCATTATATAGGTGTGAAGTAATGCTAACTTGTGATTGGCTTAAAATGCGCCTTCTGAAGCCTCGCTATTGCTTCCTTCAAATTCGAGATGGATGCTTTAGATGGGAAGCCGTTCACTCCGAGATGTGTTAGGGTATGATCATTACTGACCAGAGGAATTCCCCCCCCCCAACCTTTCCAGATATGGGGTTCTCAATGAACCAGGATCGTTCAAAAGTTCTAATTTGAAATGATGAACACTTAGCTATAAGCTGCCATTCTGAGGGCCCAAAGATATTCCATTATAATATCAACAAGTTCTTGAGCTCCTGGGGCATCTTTTGCTAACAGCACCATATCGTCAGCAAGTGCAAACACATACATACCCCCTTCCAATAGCCTGTATCCCGTCATCTTTCCAATTTCTCAAGCAAGCACCACTTCATAATGAAATTAAAAAGGAGTGGGGACAAGGGTTTACTCCTGTTTTACTCCTTTACGAATTGGCACCTCAATACCTTTCGAGGGTTGCTGAATGACAGTGAAAACATCAGTGTAAGAGTCCATTACCAAATTAGTAAAGGCGCCGTGATCCCCTTTCTGGAGAGAGCCCTCCGAATCGCTGCGAGAGGAAATGTGTCAAATGTTTTGGATATGTCTAATATGGCACCCACACCCCTCCTTGCCTTTTTCATGTCATAGACTGTTTCGTGGAGAATTTGAACATTAACGAAACAAACAGGTTCGGGAATAACCCTTTTTGGCAGAGATTGAACTTCACCACGGATCGAATGTGTCCATAATGTCCAAAAGATTCTTTTCAGCACAGAACCAATCGTGTTGGGGCGATAGTTACTTACAAAATTATTATTCTTACCCTCTTTGGCGATAAGGATCCTTTTTTGCGATTAGCTTCCCACTCAGAAGGCACAAAGCCACTATATTTAATCTGGGCGTACATTAGGGACAATATTTCAATTTTTGCTCCTGCTGATATGTGGCTAACTTTGACTCTATCTGGTCATGGAGCTGTGCAGTTTTTTATCCCAGCAGAGCGACTTTTAATTTCAGCTCATATAGAATGGTGTCGGCAGGGTTGGGCAGTATTTAAATACTTGCATTTAAAATACATTTTGAATTTGAAAAACAATTTTTGAGTTTTTTGGGACATATTTTACAGACGTATTTAAATACAAGAAATAGGTGAATTAAAACAAATTTTAAAATACTTTAAATACGGATGAAGGTAAGGAGGATAGCACTGATCTGCGAATTTAATCTTTCCGATCATTGCATAATGTTTAAATAGTTATCTTTTATATATCTGACACACTGATTCCAGGTCGGAGGTCAGTTTTTCTCTATCACAAGTTTTTTTTCAAAATCAAAATGAAAATTCGAGAACTATGAGACACGCACAGAGCCAAGTTTACAATTAATTTATTGTCATATGTAAGGAACGATTCTTTCGTATTATTTTTACTCATCTAAACACCTCTACATTACATATTAACATAACATTGAAATATATAATGCATCGCGTATACTGATATGAAGAACAACACAGTTTAAATGGACCAAATGTCTCGTAATGTATTTACAATGGTAAGAACACGGATTTAATTTTATAGCGTCTTAACTTAGTTTAAGAAACTTCTTTGTGTTGCTTTTCGCGCGTGAGATCTTGGATTTTCTCGCTTTAGAAGCCAACAGTAATCTGTAAGTATATTTTTATTCCATTTCCATTGATATCTGAGTTCCAATTCTTTAGATTCTGGTGAAATCTCTCTCCATGCGCTTCGCTCAGGATTCCTAGATACTCCAGGAAATAGTCCAGATGTGAATGTAACATGTGCACTTTTAAACTTATTTTGCTGCCAAAATCTTGGAAAGAAAAAAGCATTCTATCCATCATTTGCTTGCAGTCAGAATCCCTTCTGTTACGAAGAAAGGTTTTGACCACATCTCGGAAAGATTTCCATGCCGATCGTTCTGCAGCGCACATAACATCTTCAAAATTAGCATCAAATAGAAGTTTCCTGATATCTGGACCTGTGAAGATACCCTCTTTGATTTTGACATTACTGACCTCAGGGAATCGATGACACGGGTACTGAAAGCATTCACCTTCATTGTTTAGAGTTTTAACGAATTGCTTCACTAGTCCAAGTTTATATGAAGCGGAGATAATAGTATGACAGACTTGCCAACAAGTTTTTTTTGTTTTTCGAGGTTACAATTCACTTTCTACGTAGCCATTCTTTTTGGGTTCAGTGGTGCAACCTTGCTCGTGTGTCCCACTCACAGAAAGCAACTTTGTGTAACCTGCGTGTATAACGCAACAAAGTACCTTTGACTTTATAATCACCACAGACTTTTCACTTGTACTTCTGGTACTTCAAATTACACAATATCATCTCAGGAATGGATGAAAGTTTGTTTTCATTATGAAGAAGGACTCATTTCAAACTACGCTCGGAGGCATTGATAAAAAGTCTCCGATGTATAAGGTCGTACTGTGGTAAATCTAGTTTCAGCATACCCTCCGGGATGTTGTAGCAGTAACCAAAGTTCCCTCTTGAGAAAAGTCTTGTTCGCAGTATCTGTAATAGCAGTATGTCGTTCCTGGTGCCAATGCGCGAAATGTCTTTCGCGAAATGTAGACCCGAGTATCTCGGCAGATTCCTTTGTAAGTCCCAGATCTCAAACATTTAATCTTTCTCATTTAATGCACTTTACTTGAAACGTTTAGGTTCCTTCGCAAAGACTTCAGTCGAGAAATCACAGTCAGAGACAGTATCGGCCCTTTCTGCATCACTTTCAGATTCAGAGGAGGGACAGCCCTGTCCATTTTCCGGATGTTGTGGGGCGGGTACATGAGAACCACGAAGAAACGGGTAAAATTGCTGATGGAATATTGTTTGGATACACAATATTTTTGTTCTTGCTGTTAAATCCCTTCACAATTACAGAACAGGTTGAAGTTTAGAACACGGCACAACCTGAGGAAGTCATTTAAACCGGCAAATCGCGCCGCTCCGGCGAGGAGTAAATCCACTGTGGAGGGGACGAGAGGTGGTTAGGTGATTATAAGGGGAGGCAATTTCACCCTAGTATCTTGCCGAAGCTCTATTACTAAATAGTACTGATATCGGGGTGGTGTGCCTGTGTGATAAAGCTTGTTGTGTTCTTTCTTCAAAACGTGTTTGCAGCTACGCAATTTGAATCCTCGACGTTTTCTTGTAATGTGCTTACTGAAGTGCTTTCTTATAAATGTGAATTGGTAACTATACGGTGGATAGACTCAAGGATGTTTATAGTGATCGCGAGGGTGTAGCCCGATCCTCGCCGTAACTTAGATTCGGGCGAGCGAAGCGAGAAAACTTGCCTTTGGAAGTAATTTGGCATTAAATTGCGGCGGGAACAAAATGTATGAAGGGCGAGTCATGCAAATCGTCTCTGGGTAAGTTTTATTCATTTCTATCAGAGCCCGTAGCGTAATTTGAGAGGGGGCTTAAGGAGACTCCCCTCCTCTGCCCCCCCCCTTACCTCTTCTCCCACCCCACTCCGCCACGCCTTTAAGGGTGTGCCGTGTTCTCTACTTTAACCCAGAACAGAAGTAGCAGTCAGTACAGTGGTCTGAAGGTTCTCGCCGTGCTATTGAAATTCCGAATGGCAACACTATTCTCTCACAATTCATCCATTGTAGTAACTAATCTACACACCTTGTACAAGCGCTGTGTGGTGCCTACGCATTCACTGGTTTTTGATTGATTGATTGATTTTGACGTGTTTCCGGGCGCGTCAACTGCTTTGGTCATTATTCCCTTGAGTGTAGTGCATGTTTCTCTCGGGAGATGGCGGTGATCGTCCCCCGCTGGATGGCGAGATCCGGCGCCGACCTACCGTCGGCTAGTGGGGTTTTCCCTCTAACCAGGACTCTCCCATCAGCGGGGCACCGCCCCAGCCGGGACAAGCTCTAAGCTCCCGATCGGTCTCCCGGAAAGTGTGATACTGTAGTGCATGTTAGTGTAAGTGTGTGTGTGTAAGGAGAGAGGAAGGACCGATCGCGCGCGGTCCATGGCCCGTTTGTTAGGGTACTGCTCCGGCATTCGCCTGGTGTGCCTTCACTGGTCTTCCAGTTTGGTACCAGTAAGCATAGTAGGCCTTTCTCATGAGCTCGGTTATTTTGAGCTAATGTCTTATCGGCACGAAACTCCCACACACATAGCAGAATGTATCTGCATTGTTCTAGCAGCCACGACATAGCACATTGATAAAAATTTAATAAAAATATAATATTTTTTATTGAAATACGCGTTCAACTCCGTATGTTACCGACGAATGAAGACAAACGTCTCTATTCATCAGCAGGCGAAACAATTCAAACTAGGGGACACACCGCAACAAAATGTCGCTACACTGCAAAACTGGCTGCATTGTGTCTTGCCGGCTCTATACTGCGGTTTTAACGGAGCTCCCTCTCAATTCTACTCAAGGCCCGGTGGCATTATCGCACGGGTTTTCACGTCTTTCTCGGTCGTGCCGCTAGAGTCGCTTTATCTGCAGCACTGCTTGATATGGTAGTGAGCATGCGATACCTAGCGGCACGACTGAGAAAGACACCAAAAACCGTGTCATAATAGTCTCGATAAAATTTAGGTTCTGTCCTAACTGTCCAGCTGTGTCAATAACAGATAAAACAGAATCAAAGAAGACGGATAGGGCTGAAATCTCTTTATTCATCTCTGAAACTATAGCGGCCTCTCTGCTTTCGGGAGGCAGTGTCTATCATCGCAAGTTCCTCAGGGTCACTGCCTTGAGTTTTTGGAAGAGATTCATTACTAGTCTGTTTGCTTACCTCTACCTACAAAAATGTTTATGCTCCCTTAGATATTAGACCAATCCTGAACGATGGATTGCTACTCAGAAATTGCCCTCGTTGATCTTCATTGCCACTTTGCAACTGTCTGTAATTTTGTTTTGTCGAAAGTGAACGCTATGGTCTACTTTTTATTGCTTCGTCATTAAGGCAAATTCACGGTAAGGGCAATTATTTAAAATTCATTTGCAACTTTATCCCCGTGACAATCGATCTTATTCCATTTATAATTTTCTTGGTTATTTTCCTTTTTCATACGAATCACTCTGATAAATGACCGATTTCTTTTCTAGATTTGTTAAGTTTGGAAATAATTATTTTCTTCGTCTTGATGTATATTCGTTTTTAGATTTGGAGTTCTTGGGCGTTCTTTCATCTTCCTGTCTGATATTTGTACCTCAAACTGCCCAAACTGCCAATGAGGTGCACTGCATCCGACAATTCTTCCAAAGAAATAGTGTTGTACTGCATTTCCAACGATACTAATAATTATTTTACAAGTAAATTTCTGCGCGCATTGGATATTAGTAACGTTGATTAGTCATTTCAGTTATCAGAAGAAGAAAAAAGCATGCCAGAAGGTCAAGTAAGTTATTAGGTAAATAAAATGGTTGTGAAAAGCGATTTTAAATCGTGATTCAGGAAAATAAACCCATTGTTTTGTTCGAAAAGGTAGGATTTGTGGTAAATGAGAATTTGGGTTGCGATGAGAAGATTATCCTGAAAAATATTAGACGTATGAGAAAGGTCTTTTTATAGCCCGACCTTTTGACCGTGTGCATTTCTGTTTTGAAGCTGCTAGTAAACTTGACAACTAGTTATATCACTCCCAAGAGATTCCCATAACATGACTATAAAGTCAATATTAGAAGTCTGACGATTCCTGTATGAAAAAGAAATAAATATATTCGCCCCACTGACAAATGACCGATGACAAATGTTTTGAAGCATGCATTGAAGAAAATTCTTCATTTCGTAACTTTCTATCGAGCATAAAACACTTAAATATTGCATTCGTAGTTTTCCATGGGACTATAAACGTTTTTCATGGAACTGTAACGTGAAAAAAAGAGAAATGGACCTTGAGCGAGAAAAATGATAGTTTATGATCATGTAAATATTAGAATATTTACGAATAGTTGATGAGTAATAGTTTGAAGTAAACAGCACTAGTATTTTTTTTTTCAGTGTTTCGTTATTTATCGTGTTTATGATTTGAAGAACTGAACCATTTTGGTGGGTCAATGTCTCATTAATGGCTGTGTTGAGTTTTCAAAATAATGTGCAGAGGCTAATTCATGCATTACGCCTTCGGACGTTTTTTCTTTCTTTCTTTCTTTCTTTCTTTTTTTCTTTTTTTTTATTTCTGTGTTAGTATCACATAAATCGGCAAAATACATGCCAGTAACTCAACTACAGTGGTAACCACTACCACGAACGTGGTATTATGAGTCTTTAAAATGATGTAGTCTCTCATAATTACACGGTAATGAACATATTTACCGGGTACAATGGCAGTCCAATATAGAATTTACCGCCCAGCCCCTTTATTGTTAACGCAGTATCGTAAATCGAGGAGTATGCCTTCACATCGAAGGTGCATCTCCGCATCTTTTGAGACTACCGTGCAGCATCTCAGAGAAGGGAGTGATTCTCTTACCTGAAGCGACGAGGTCATCTTGTGGTCGCCATCGTGTTCTTCCAGCAGATCGGCATTGCAGATTCAGACCCAGCTGGCGTCCCGCTTGATACGGATTCTTTCTTACCTCCAGACAAGAGAAGTGCATATGACCGTATATGCGTTGGAGAACAAGGTCTTTATTGCCGGGCCAGCATGCTTCATTGCTTAGGGATTCGGTATAAATCGACTAATAAAATACAATGGAGTGGAATGAAGCGGCTTTTATGATTCCTCCGCTTACCTGCTGCGAGACGGTAGCCATGGGGAAATGAACTTTGTGATCTCTCTTTGAATATCACAAATCCTCTTAACGCATACAATTATTGTAGTTTTATCTCTATCTTTAGTTGAAATAATAATAATAATAATAATAATAATAATAATAATAAGAAGAAGAAGAAGAAGAAGAAGAAGAAGAAGAAGAAGAAGAAGAAGAAGATCGGATGAACGGTTGAGGTGCTACAGTTGTACACGGACCGACAAGCAGTGAGGTGGATTGATCGAAAGTGATTCCGGGTGCGTCAAGTGCTAAGAGCGTTAGTCCCGTAAGTGTAGTACGTGTATTTTGTTCCGGAGGTAGCAGTCATCTCCCTCCCCTTGGAGGGCTAAATCCGACGCCGAGCTACCGTAGGCTAGCCGGTCTGGTTTTTCCCAAGCAGGTTCCTTCCACCAAAGGGGCATCGCCCCAGCCGGGACAAGTTCTAAGTTCCCCGCCTGTCTCCCGGCATGAGTGGTAGTGTGGTGGATGTAAGAGTAAGTGTGTGTGAGTAAACGGTAGGATAGGACAAGGAATAGAAAGAAAAGATGACTCGCGGTCCGTGGCCCCTTTGGTAGGGAACGGCTCCGGCATTCGCCGGCGTTGACCAGAAAAACTATGGAAAACTACCGAACAAAGCAGCCGCCTGTTAGGAATGTCCTCCAGAAAGAGGCTGAATTCGAAATATCTGACTAGTGTCGAAAATATTACCATCGTCAGGACTCGAACCAAGAACCTTTTGTTCGGTGACACTGTAATGACATCAGTTATGCCCTGAGCCACCCTTCCCGGTCAGCCGTGTGTGTGTGTGTGTGTGTGTGTGCGCGTGCGCGTGTGCGTGCGCGTGCGCGTGTGCGTGCGCGTGCGCGTGTGCGTGCGCGTGCGCGTGTGCGTGTGTGCGTGTGCGCGCGCGCGCGTGTGTGTGTGTGTGTGTCACATCATTGGTTCGTTCAGGTGCACAAAAAGACGATTGATTTGATTTTACATACGTTTTACAAATCCTACAAGAGACGTGAAAAATTGTTTAAAAGTTGAAAATTCGAAAATCATATACACACACTTCTAGCTCATTTATATTAATTAATTATACTTGGGTTTAGAATTACTTGAAATGGTTTTCAATAAAGTTTCTGAAATTCTCAATAATTTTCTGCGTCAGAGGAGAATTGTGACTAAGAATAATCCCCGAATGTGGCTCGAATCAGCGAACCTTCCTCCGAAGAACTTCGTCCGTACCCGCCAATTAAATACTTCGGCCACCCGGGCGGGACATGAGATGTACACATCTATAACAGTAATAAGAGTATAGTAGTTGAGTTCTAGCATTAGGAAGCCGAAAATTGAGAAAATGTGAAAAACTGTCTTTGGGCAACCAAAGAAGGTATCTAGAAAGAGAATCAGGCATTAGCTGAAAAGCTAGTTCACACTATAGAGATTAGAAAACTATCTAGTGTTAGAAAGTGTCATTCTATAGCACCACTAGTTTATTTATTTATCATACGCGGAGAAAATTTAAAGAAAAAAAGATTGGAACGGTTTTTGAGATTTGTTTTAGAAATTGTATAAATTTCGGACACAAATTAAGCGAAACCTGCTCGTTTTCTCAAAAAGTTGTACATGACATTTTTTAAAGAGCTGATTTTTTTCAAAAGACTTTTTTAAAGCAACAATCGCTACTTGCAATTTTATACTTTTCAAATGTTACTTTTGGGGAATTAAAAAAACGGAATAACCGAAAATGGGACTAGTACCATATTTTTTACCGTTCCTTATTATATAACAGGAGGAAATTTCAAGAAAAAATTTGGAGCGTTTTGGGAGGGAAAAAATTGTCTACATTTCTCCCGAAAGTACGTGAAAATTATAAGGAAACTACTCATATTTTCGAAACATTGAACATATGAACATATTGAAATATCTGTCTTTAAGGAACAGATTCCATTAAGGAAAATAGCTTCTATCTTCAATATTACAGTTGTAGGATGGCGGCCTAAAATAAAAATTGCGATTTGTCTATTTTCAAAAAATCTATGATTTTAACAAACATGAGACCTTCACCATTCACTTAAGTGTTCTTTACGGTATCCAAAGACAAAGTTTGATCAAAAAATTTGGTGTCGTATTTGAGAAAAAAATTGAAAATGTATTTGAGGCTTGATGTGAAGTGCTTTCAAAATATCCGTTTGAAACTCTCAATGCCACGACTTCATTCAGATCGATTAGGTAATGTCAGTTTTGAAGAAAATCGGCTGAACGGTTTAGACGCAATCGTCGACCACAGACAGATAGACGTTTTGCCGTCAATCAACTTTTCGGTTTCAAGAACCAACAAAACGGATTCTGGCTACACCACGTGTTTTTTTTTCTATATTTAGCAGCAGGATTTATCCACTTTTTCGTTACAAGAATCCGGCAATACGTTTTTATGCCGAAAATTCGCCGTTTTCCCTTGCACACATGACTTTCTCTTCTTATGAAGTAAGAGGCGAGAAGGCGAGAAAGGCGAGAAAGTAAAAACAGTGCACAAAACAGACTGTAGATAGCAGTCTCAAAAACATTAAAAAATGCTATGGTGCATGTACTTCAAGAATTCTTGCTGTTTTTCATTACTTGCGTACACCTAAGAAAAAGTATTTCATCTTTTATGTTCTCAGGGCAGTATAGGTTACGTCCACTGACTTCGAACTTAATTCAACTATGGAGAGGAGTAAAGTAGAGGAATAGAGATTTTGGAGTCCAAGAAAACGTGTGCAGATTGTACCTCCCCAATTTTTCACTTTCAGTTTTTGCGGATTTTAACGAGAAATAAATAAATAACAATAAATAAATAAAAATAAATAATAAATAAATAAAAATAAATAATAAATAAATAATAAACAAATAATAAATAAATAAAAATAAATAATAAATAAAAGTAAAGCCTATGTAAAAATAATCTTATTATTCTCGTAAACTTCCCTTCATTGAAACAAATGTGCAGGTAAGCCTGTATCACTGAACCTCTGAAGAATAAAGCCACATTTTTATTGGCGATGCGACGTTGTAATCTATATAACGTGGAAACGGAAATGTGTTTAGAACTGACTAATTTTCGTACTTAAATTTTGCTTGTACTTTTCAGTGGATCATTTGCTTCATTGCATGGCTGTGCTTTCATGAATTCACAATATTCTGCTTTTTCTGCGAATCGGCTCTGATTGGGCCACGCGATTGTCAGGGAAAAATCAGACTCCGCCCGAGATAGGTTTTGCTGTATTTTAGAGGTTTGGAGTATCAGATTTCACGTTTTGTAAGAAAATGCAATGTGATACCTCTGTTTACGCAAGACAAGGTGTATTTTCCGTATTTTGTGAGTGAATTATAATTGTCACTTAAGGTCCGTTCTTGGAAAATAGAGAGAGCTAATACTTCATGAAGGCAAGAATATCGATTTCACATAAAATATAGAAAGGAACATTATTTACACGCTAACATTTGCGAACGTAAGGTTCCAACGTGTATAACCACAATTAAAAAAGCTTCTGGCAAATTTTACCTAGGGCTTACATCTAGGGAGTCGCTGAAAATCTTTCCTAGATGCAAATTTCCAGAAGGAAGTGATAACGCTTAGGTGATTTGGTTACTCAAATATTGGGAACCCTGTCAATTAATCCAATTGTTTGGGAATTTCTCATGTACTTAGTAGCAAACAGTAAGTGTACAATGTGATTGAGTACCATCGAAGCACTTAACTGTATATCCCACTTTTACTCTTTGTTTGATGTGTGTGTGTACTTGCATCAACTTCTTCAGAACTCCAATACCTCAAAATACTTGTCTGTTTTCCCATTGTGCTTAACGCATCCTTTTATTATTTCTGAACGAGGAGTACTCTACATCATCTTCGACAATAATCGTCGGGCCAGAAGTGAAAAAAAAAAAAGCAAATAATGCATTGAGTTTTGAAGAGTACGGTATTTAGTAAATTTGGATTTATACTTGGATTTATTTACAAAATTTGCAATGATACAGCAATGACTGACCCCCTATAAAGAGAAGCTTATTTTATATTATTTCTGCGAGACTTTCTTTATCGCACCGAACGAGTCTATGAATAAGCTGTTGTCTGGAAACCCCGGATGGTGTAAGTAATTAGTGATCACGGTAGGTTAATGGCAAGGCACTTTCCTATCGGGCTAGTAGGCCTGATGTTATGAAACTCAATGAGGACATCCGTATGATCCAATGGACTTCTTCTCTATCGCCCTCTTGCCAAACGAGCACGGAATCATCCCCGGAGGTTCGATAGGATATCACAAGTTAAACACAATAGCAGACTTGTCAAGGACTCGAGCACGGTAAATTAGTTTCCTGGTGTTCGCGGCCCTGCATTTAGAGCAAGATGTAAAAGTAGGGTTGTACAAATTGCTCCGGGGTTGCGGTATATCACTGGACACCGCACTCATGACAGTCCTTTGCAGAAGTCAGTTGGAAGTTATTGCGCCAAATATACGTTTATTAATTTACATATCTTCTACAAAAGTTAAGAAATTATACATTAAAATGAAATGACACATTAACTACATTTAAAATTGTCGATTGAAAATAAATTTAAACATCTTTAATTGAAAGTATCTTGATTTTGTAATCGTGTTCACTTGAGAGTGCAATAATTACATTATTTTTCCACGTTACTGTCATTTTCGGTATAATTTGAAGTAAAACTAGTACTATTTATGTATAACATCAAAATAGTATATACAAATACTTAAGTTCATAAGTATTAATTAGAATGCAGAAAAATGGAAGCAACTATTGTGATTAGCCAATGTTTCAGAATATGTAATTATATCTTAATGCAAATGCAAACAAGTACAAGAAGTACAAACACTGGCAACATCTTCAACAACAACATTTAATCCTAAATATAAAACAAAAAATAAATGGCTTATACTCGTACAAGTTAAATGTAGCAAAATACAATACTCGTATTATTGTAAAATACTTTTATATGATATGAAAAAACATTTAATTACATACCTCAGTAATACTCACACGAGTAATATCGCCTTCTTGCGTGGGACATTCTCGTATAAAGAAATATGTACCATTAGTTGACTGCACTTGTTTCATGTTTATCATCATCATCAGCAGCAGCATCATCATCCTTCATCATTATTATCATCATCTTCTTGTTCATATTGTCATCTTGTTGTTCTTCGTCTCGTCTCCTTTAACAACAAAAACATTTAATCCTAACTGTACAACAAAAAGTAAATGACTTATACAAGTTCAATGCAACAAAATGCAATACCACCATTGTAACCAACTTTTATCTAATACAAAAAAACCTTCCGTTCTCTAGTAATATGCACATAAGTAACATGTCCTTTTTTGCATGGGACTTTCTTGCATTAACAATCTTGCACTATAAGTTGACTGCATGTGTTCATATGTTTCATTCTTATGCTAGATATACATTACCACAAGTACTTGTTTTGTGGAAGTGACAGGATGGTCATTGCGTGATTCTTTATACCTCGATCTAGTCTTAAAGAAAATGTCTTGATTTGAGGATGCCACGTGTTGAAGGGCAGTATATCACCAGTCTTTGCATATTCCTATTTCTGTTATGTACTGTTTTATTTTGTACTTGAGGAACGTATGTTACCATGTCTGTATTGAATTTTGTTACATTCATTTTGTTGTATTTACCCTTAACCACTGTTGTGCAGTCATTCTTAACAGCAGCAAATATGAAATTACCACTGGACCACCACTCCACGTCATTATAAGGCTGTTGAGAGATATCCATCTTGATCATTGCTTGATAGTACATGTAGTTTTTAATTTAAGTGAATAAAAGTTAAACGTGACTTCTGACATGATGTCTTTCACAATGAAATTTGAGCAAGGCATATCTAAATTATTCATTTTTTTTTCAAATCCTGACTTTAAGTAAGTTGTTCTTCAATGGCATGATAAAATTTAAAGCAATTTCAGTTATAGAGACTGCATTCCGGATGAATATTTTGATGTAAGTGACAATTACACAGACTCTAGAATACATGTAGTGCAATTATAATGTATTCATGTTATTTATTGTTTTCTATATTTTTTACTTTCTCGTTTACATACGTATATACGGGAGTAATATACGTAGGATACAGAAAGTTATGTAATGCTGTGGAAAATCGATTTCGAGATTTCAACGGAAATACACGTTTTGGGATTCCCAGATACCGAAAAACTTCCGTCCGTCTGTCCGCCGTCTGCCTATCCGTCCGTCTGTATGTCCGTCTGTGAACACTCCTAGTGCCTAAACCATACGTACGATCTTTTCCAAATTGAAGAAACCCTTGTTCATCTGTCTCTAGTTGAAGCTTTAAAATTTTGATAAAACTGATGTCACTGCAGCGCTTCTGACCGGGAGGTCGTAGGTTCGAGTCCGGGCAGCGGCAGTATTTTCGACACTAGCTTTTCAGCTCTGTCGAATTTAATCGCTGTCTGGAGGAGAATTCTAGCGGCCGAATGCTCTGATCCGTAGTTTTCCGTGGTTTCTCCGATCAACACCAGGCGAATGCCGGAGCAGTACCCTAACAAACGGGCCACGGACCGCGCGCGATCTGTCCTTCCTGTTCCTTGTCCTAACCTCTCTCCTTACACACACACACACACACACACACCCACTAACATGCACTACACTATCACATATTCCTGGAGACGGGTCGGGAGCTTAGAGCTGGTCCCGGCTGGGGCGGTTACCTGCTCGTGGGAGAGTCCTGGTTAGGGGGAAACTCCAATAGCCGGCGGTAGGTCGGCACCGGACCTCACCATCTAGCGGGGGAAGATCACCGCCATCTCCCGAGGAAAACATGCACTACACTAACGGGACTAAAGGCCAAAGCCGTTTACGCGCTCGGAAACACGAAAAAATCAATCAATCTAAAAATTTTGATAATCATTGTTTAAATTTGGGGGTACTTCGTATGAAGACCCCCGGACATTTTCAAAATTTTACAAAAATGGCTGCAAATCTTTTCTTCAATTTTTTCCAATGTATAGTTTTAATGGTACTGTTTAATATGACTTAAAGGTCATTTTGGTGTATTCTTTTGCTTTTTCAACCATTAACAAATGTAATTTTTTAAATAGGTCTCACGCCGTTCATATGCACATTTCCATCGATTTGTAAACATTATTACATTTGTGAGTGGAAGTGATTTAAATGAATTCAAATGAAGTTTTTCCAAAACGCAATAGATTCCTGTGAAATTGACCTTCAAATTGCACATTTACAGTAATGCTTAGTCACCATTTTCTTAAAAACGAATTTACATTTTTCAATGAAAATTTCTATTTAGGACCAGGTTTTACTCTCCTTTAATATCATTGTCGTAATATTTCTGTTCTACTATTAGGAAATCGAAAAGTTGAGAAAACGTCAAAAAAATGTACTTCGGGAGACAGCTGTGAAGATAATGGGGCAAAACTTTAATGCCAGATCCCACCAAGGAATTTAGACAACTTTTTTGCGAGAAAGCCTGTGCCATTCTGTAGCACCTCTAGTTTTATATTGTTTCCACGTTCAAGTTAGTCGGTTTAAGAAACAATATTGTCTGCTAATTGCGCTGTCCGTCTGTAATAGAGAATTGTTTATTTATAGAAACTTGTTAATTTATTTCACATTGATGCTATAAAAAACTAATAGCTGAATGATTTAATAAAATATGTTACGGGCCCGCCTAATAATAATGAAATATTGAACATTAAGTAACGAAAATGGATATTGGAAGAAAGTGCAATTTTTTCAATTTATAAGTGTAACATTACAATATTCTTACATATTTACGAATTAATTTAAATGTTTGTTTAAACAATTACTGGGGTTTTCTATCCTGTCGAATCATTAAGCACATGCGTGCGTTGCTTACGCATTCACTCATTTATCAATGCATATACCAACGCAAACACCAGTACTAGCAACTATACAAACGAAATGTGCGATAGTTTATTTGAACATAAGCTGAAAGCAGGTAGTAGCAACCAATGACGAAATCAATTTTCTTCAACCTTCCAAATATGTTCTGCATTGCAAAGGCTATCAAGTCTGTAAATTGTTGCTGTTGGAAATACGAAACAATTGTTGCTGCAACACGAGGCCGACACGGCGATCATCGGTGTATCGGGAATATTTTATCCTTTTTGGAAACATTCTTGTTGGGATTCGAGCTTGAAAATAAAACAGAGAGAAATACCAAGGCGTTTGGAGAGGACGCGGATTCGAACCCGACAAGGTTTCCGAAATTTGCTTGATGTGTTTAACAACTTTGAGTTTTTGGCGCTTGCTGGAATTGGATTTGGTTATTAAACTGCTCTGATCAGCAGCTTCCATGGTTTCCATGTTCACTACCAGGCGTTTGTTGGGGAAGCACCTTATATTGCACTTAATGGTTTTCATGCAACAATCAAACATCCAAACTCTACGAAAATAAAAAGTTCTCCGCATTGCTTTAGATATCCCATGGAACGTTTCAAATGCCCAAATTCACAATGACTTGAAATTCCCTCCAGTCACTCATCATTTTGCTGGACTCTCGGAAAGATCCTTCAACAAAATTCATCACCTCCCTTTCCAATCTATATTCTCTCTTAGAAAAAAACACTAACCCTTACTTTAATCGTATCACTTCCCGATTCCCCAAAGAGAAATTCCTCTCTTCGTAACTCTTCTATCTCCTCCACATTTTAACCCCTTTATTCCCATACATTTCATAAATCATCAGGTGAAACTCCTAATTGTTTCTCCGAAATTTCCCATCGAGGAGCCCAGTGGGTTCAGTGGGCTCTTATTTTTTCTATTATTGTGTACATTTGTAGCGAATGGTATAACATCAGCTTTGTAAAGTGACTATACACGCCGTAACAGAAAAATATTTAATAAAAATAGGTCCTGGGCGGTCTTACCATTCCATTCCATTTCACTTCCTGAGTGCCAACGACAAGAGTACATACAGTGTTCTTGTGAATAAACATGACCCAAAGTTACAATCCACAGAGAAGGGATGGGAAGATACGAATGGGAAAATCCACACTGTGCACTCGCACGTTCTAAACTACTGCGAACTCATGGAATGGATGCGTGTAAACAGGGTAAACAATATTTTGTTTTTTAGCTCCAGCCAGTCTATCAGTCCCCACTCCCAGACAATAGCTTGCGGGCGGAGTTTTTCTCCTCGTAGAACGTGAGACCAGGCACCGACCTAAGGTTAATCTTACGACTGGTCCCCCGAAGAGTGCGATAGTGTACAGAACATACGTGTGAGTGTAAGTAAGGGGTCAAGGGCGAACAAGAATGGGGAAGGAAAGAATGCGAGCGGTTCGTGTTCGATTGTTCAAGCACAGTTTCGGCATTCACCTGATTTTGTTCGGAGAAAAGACGGGAAATACCGATGAGAGAACACCAGGCGAATGCCGGAGTAGTACCCTAACAAACGGGCCTTGGACCGCGCAAGATCTCTCCTTCCTCTTCCTTGTCTTATCCTCACCCGTTTGACACAAACTTACACTAACATGCACTACACTACCACACATGCCAGGAGGCCGGTCGGGGACTTAGAACGTGTCCCGGCTGGAGCGGTGCCCCGCTGGTAAGCGATACCTGGTTGGGGAATCCCCCGTTAGCCGTCGGTAGGTCGGCGCCGGATCTGACCATCTAGCGGGGGAAGACCACAGCCACATCCCGATCAAAAACACGCACTACACATACGGGACTAATGACCATAGTAGTTGACGCGCCCGGAAACACTAACAATCAAACAATCAACCGATGAGAGCAGCCAGCCACTAGAATTCCGGAGATGGTCTGAATTCGAGAGAATGAAGCTAGGTGTTAACAATCCCCCATCGTCGGTACTCGAACCCTAGGACCTCCCGGTCAATGCAGAGGCGACGGAAATGCTGCCTTCGAGCCATCGTAGCCGGCGGTAATGGTTAGATTGGTTTGGTTTGTTTTTTTCGTGTTTCCGGGCGCGTCAACTGCTTTGGTCATTAGTCCCGTATGTGTAGTGCATGCTTTTTCTCAGGAGATGGCGGTGATCTTCCCCCGCTGGATGGCGAGATCCGGCACCGACCTACCGTCGGCTAGTGGGGTTTCCCCCTAACCAGGACTCTCCCAGCAGCGGGACACCGCCCCAGCCGGGACAAGCTCTAAGCTCCCGACCGGTCTCCCGGAACATGTGGTAGTGTAGAGCATGTTAGTGTAAGTGGAGAGGATAGGACAGGGAAGAAGAAGGACAGATCGCGCGCGATCCGTGGCCCGTTTCGTAGGGTACTGCTCCGACACTCGCCTGGTGTTGATCGGAGAAACCACGGAAAACTACCAATCAGAGCAGGCGGCCGCTAGAATTCTCCTCCAGGCAGCGCCTGAATTCGACCTAGCTGAAAAGCTAGTGCCGAAAATCCTGCCGCTGCCCGGACTCGAACCTAGGATCTCCCGGTCAGAGGCGCTGCAGTGGCATCAGTTGATGCACTGAGCTACCGCTCCCGGTCGGTAATGGTTTGAAATGAAGGAAACTTATAAAGTAATATTGAATTGGGAGGGGTGGGGGCATGGCACCCATACACCCCTGAATCCACCGCTGATGCTGACGGTAGACTGCCGCCGGCCAGAGGCCTTGCTCGAGCCTTGCCTCTACCACCACGCCCGCCTCCACGAGGCAACTCACTTCCCGCGGTTTACTACGCGCGCCTTGGGCGACGTGGGTGCTGCGCGGGGCTGCGCGGCGCAGAAAGGCTCCGTCTGGCGGGCTATGCCGCGCCGCACTGTGCCGTGCCGCTCACGCGAATTTTACTGCGCGCATCAGCTGAAAATCGCCCCCGCGGACGGCGGCGCCGGCCGCGCCGCGCCAGCAAACAATCACGGCCCGGCACCGCCTAGCTCCACCTCGGTACAGCTCGCGTCAAAAGTGGAGCGTTTGATACGAATACGAATATGTAATAAAAAGCGGTGCCAGTAGTGGATGATCTCAATGTCAAAGAGAAACAACAATAAAAAACAACACAACTATCTTGCTGAGGAAGAACATTATTTTGTGAGAGCATAAGGAGTCGTCCAAGAAAAACATAAACACCGGGAGCAGTAGCTCAGTGTTGACACTGATACCACTGCAGCGCCTCTGAGCGGCATGTCTTAGGTTCGAGTTCTGACGGCGGCAGAATTTTCGACACTAGCTTTTCAGCTAGGTCGAATTCAGTCGCTGTCTGGAGGAGAATTCTAGCGGCCGGCTGCTCTGTTCGGTAGTTTTCCGTGGTTTCTCCGATCAACACCAGGCGAATGCCGGAGCAGTACCCTACCAAACGGGCCACGGACCGCGCGCGATCTGTCCTTCCTCTTCCTTGTCCTATCCTCTCCCCTTACACACACACACACACACACACTTACACTAACATGCACTACACAATTACATATTCCGGGAGACCGGTCGGGAGCTTATAGCTTGACCTGGCTGGGGCGGTGCCCCGCTGGTGGGAGAGTCATGGTTAGGGGGAAGCTCCACTAGTCGACGGTAGGTCGGCGCCGGATCTCGCCATCCAGCGGGGGAAGATCACAGCCATCTCCCGGAAAATTCCATGCACTACACTAACGGGACTAATGAACAAAGCAGTTGACGCACCTGGAAACACGAAAAAATCAATCAATCCAAAAATTTAAACACATATAGTTATATGACACTGGGACTAACAACCATATCTGTTGACGCACTCAGAAATACGGTTTCAGTCAATCAATCAATCGAGTCGCTTATCCTGCAGAGGATTTGGCCTCGCAGAGCACCCCGGGTGCGCGAATCTGATCCGGTCATTCACTAACTCCTTTGCCAGACGGCACTACACTTAAAATTTCTAAAGGATGTGAATGGTATCTTCGTGTACATTTTGTTTGTTCGACTTTGTGAGACCGGAAAGCGAGTATCTCGAAGAATGAGTGACAAGTCACGCGTGTATTTTGACATAGCGGAGAGAAAGTAAATGATCCAAAATCCCTTGTTTAAGTTGTGTTGTGTAATTGAACATTTGAAATTATTTCGTAGCAATCAGCACAAACGAACTTAATTTATTTTTCTGCTACCTCATAATCTTAATTAAGCGGCAAAGTCTATAACGGCCAATTTTCGCCAGAAACATTGGTGATCACTAACGACCGTGTTTTCGTGCAGTAAAAATCTCTAATACGGGCAGTAAAAACACCAGAACGTGCAAAAACCTGCAATAAAAATATCAAAACTTTTCAAGAAGGTGTTATTAAGCCAAAAATTTGCAGTGAATCCACATATCAACTTATTTTATTTTTTTGATGTGAAATTATTGTGAATGAAATTGATGATATTAGTGTTTTTATTGTAATTAAGTTTGTACATATTAATTAAACAAATCCTTTTTGATTTTTTAAATTGTATTAACACAAAGTTAAATTTGCACAATAATACAAAAAATTAAATACGAAAATTTAAAAATACAAAAATACCTTCAGAAATAAAAAATAATAAGTTATACAAGAAATATTCGTCAGTTTTCATTAAAATTCACGATTATCTACATTTCCAAATTATTTTATGAGAAATTACTACATCTTCTTTTATCTAATATCGACAAATAATATCTTCGTTATACATTTACACCTGTCTACGTTGCGAGCCTCACTCTAATGTGCGTGTGCACGCAGCTAAAAGCAGTAAAAAAAACTGCGTTCATTCTCTCTCGTATCTTCTAGGGCAACATCTGTTGCCAGAATTTCTATGAATTTGAAACGCAATGAAGCTTGCCACTAAGTATCGCGCCTGGACGTAAAGTTCAATGTGACTCGCGGATACAGTCTTTTGTTAGTAATTTCAGCGAACACTGACATAACGGATATATGATCCGATTGGAAAGATGGACACCGAACATTGCGTTAGCTGAGAAACGAAGAGCCACGGACAGTGTTTATGGCAACACCGCATATGTGTACTCCCAACTTCAATCCCTCAGCAATTTTAATTAGACAATAGGTATCATGAAAGTAATATATAGACGCTCAGCTCATAGGGCAACAAAATGCAAAATTGATACATATGAAACGGCTCTCGGGCTTCACCGTGCATCTAAATGCACTGCCGGGTTAAGTCATAAACTTTTTTTCTTAAGGGAAACCTTTAAAAAAGGTAAATTAAAGCAAGTTGATAATATAAGAATTATATTTTATGCAATAAAACAACGCATCTTGTAAATGTATTCAATAAAACCTCAAAATGGGCAATTTTCAGGCAGCATTATGCAAAACGTGCAATTTCGTGCAAAAAAAGTACTTAAATAACGTCAGTTGCATGACTCAACATTGTATCAACGTTTCATCCAATTTCAAATTAGCAAAGAAAAAATGAAGTTACACGTGAATTCGGTCTTTAGTAATGACTTACAAACTTGCGTACATTCCGGCAGATGGCACTTCAAGTAACTGCAGATCATTCAATTACACAGGAGATCTTTTTCAAAACTTTCAATATATTATGTCGGTCAAAACATGCGAGTTAAATTTGCCTGTTAATTCCCAATGATGATAGGTGGTGGGAGCTGGCGACAAGGCGCCAATAGCGGCGAATTGCCCTAATAGAGGCAACTGTCCAGAATAATAGTCGACTTACGTAAAACTTCAGACCCAATGTAGGACTTCATTTCAGCCGTCTTTTCCCCTTTCAACTCCTTCCTATTTTCGATTAAATTCTTCTAAACTAATTGCTCAATCACTGCAGGTAATTAAGAAGTTGAAACTTCTGAAGTGTAACCGGTGGTGAACTTCCGTACCATCATTAAGTAAAACAGCAAAATGTGTTTTGTTCATTAATTGTTCAATGACTCGACTCCTTTTTGCTTTCTTCTATGTCTAATATTAATAAATTGTTTTATTATTATTAAACTCTCAGAGATGGCTCATGGGAAGCTTACTAGCCCGTGTTTGATTAATTTCCCATGTTCGATTCCCAATCGATTCCTGGTGGTCCTCCGTTCGATTCCCGGCCGAGGCAAACATAAGAGTCTTAGCTTTCCTTTAAAATCGTCCCAGTTCCTGTAGCTGTGTGACGAAGAAAAGCTCAAACAGGCGGATCTTGCTTTTTATGGTGAAGAGAATACGTCATGTTCGCCTCATGTCACTCTTATCCCCAAGCGTGGGAATTTAAGTAGACCCAGGTATAGGGGACACCTGTAGCTGGCCGGGGAAGTCGGACTACCGACCCAATAACGCCAAATACATATTATTATTATTAAACTTAGAGTTTTGATATCGATGAAAATGTAATTTCAAAGAATCCAAACTAAGAACCAATGGTTCTTGTGGTTTTGCGCATCTCTAATTGCAGGCAATTTTTAAAATATCGACTCCATATTTGAACGAGATGTGAGAATTAGCGGGTGGCCAAGAAACTCGTTCGTAAACTAGTGTTACTTCGCGTCTGCCTGGCCTGACTTTACGAATAATGCTGTAGCTCTCAAAACTAAATATTTGGTCAGGAATATCTGGTATAAGCCATGTCTCAGTGATAACAATGATGGTCAGTTCATTTTTCTTAATTTTTGGTTGTAGTTCGAATTTGTACAGAAGGCTAGCAATGTCGGTATAAAATATTGTAAAATAGGTTACTGTTGTCTGCTCTAGTTTCTCTGTCAAGTGATAGATATGCAACTGACAATTTAGATGTACCTTTAGATGTGCCTATGTTTTATTGTAGCAGTTGGATCGACCTTCTGACGTTCTGCTAATTCAGATCTCATTTCCTGCAATTCAGCGGCAAGTGCGTTTGATCACTTTGGAAAATACATTCGGTGGAAAATATTTATGTTTGTGCAAAACTTCATACGCTTGCTCCCCAAATTTAAGTTTGATTTTCAGATGTATTTTTTTATTAGGATTAAAATTTCTCAGACTCATAACTTGTGAAACGTAAAGTATCAGTGAACAGCTTCTTTTCAGAATCCAATTTAGAAAGGTTCTTTAGAATTTGTTCCATATCTTCTTGTTCCATTTTTCTGCCTACTCATGATTACTTTCTTGGATTCCACGAAGAATTATATAATTTGCCCTCCGATTACCCTCAGCTTCTTCGGTCACCTTGTGTATGACCTGTGTGATTTTGGTATGCCAATTAGTTTTCAACATTCTCAGGCTTCCAGTAAATCCTTCTTGCTTTCCCAAAGCATGGAATCTACCTTTGAGTATAGCACTTTCATCCTTGATAACTTTCATATCTTTTCTTTTCTGTGGCTTGCTAGTAGTTTTCAACATCTTTGGAAATTTTTCCACTTAGATGAAATTTCCCTCAATATCCTCCTTGAATTTTTGTTATGATTTCTTCTGAATTTCTTCAAATACTTTTCTAGGTGTAGTGAATTCCTCTTTTTTATTTATTGACAAAGTTGGGTGTATGCTTTTTCAAGCAATTAGATACATTCAAAGAAGCCATATTTGAGTCCAGAACAAAAGAATCTGAAAGAGAATGTGAGGGCAAATCTATCACATTCTTTTGGTTTTACAAGAATTAAAGCTCTATCAATTGCCACGACTTTTCATCCACACACCTTGTGATAACGACTTTGGCAGGTTGTCAGGATATTACTCTTGTTACGGCCCTGTCACAATGACCACATTTCAAATTTCCGTTTTCACCTCAATTCAGAAAGCTCAAGAGTTAGTCAGTTACTTTGTGTCAGCATTTAAAACAAACACGACCAAACCCCACCACGAACATTAAACAATTAATTTAAAAAAATTGAACCCTGCGACAGTCCACACCCAAAAATGCAATATGCATCCCCAGCAGAAATAAATATAATAATAAAAAAAGGCCACGTAAAAATGTACTTGGACATGAAAACACAAATTACTAAAGACCCCGTGATACTGCATGCTAATTTCAGCTGCTCACCAGCACGTGTTATTTTACGTGAAAAAAAAATCTGAAAAAAATCAGGGCTAATTTTTTGAAATTCTAAACCAATTTTTCGGATGGAGGTCGATAAAATTTTAATTTTTCAAAAATAAAGGCCACCCTAATGTATACATGTTGTTGGTAATAAAAAATATTAACGCGTAAAAAAATACATTTGTGTAATTTCTGAAAAACAAAAGAATGCACAAAATGGCGCTCATTTCATGTTATTCAGTGTATTAAGCGCTAAGAAAATTGCCGAAAAAATTTGGGGCCGTTTTTGAAAAAATATTGAGTTCAATATTTTTAATATTCCTCATATTTCATTCATAAATTGGGTAAAACTACTAATACTTTCAAAACAATGAACATGACAATTTCTTAACTAATTGTGGATAGCAAATTTCGTTTGAAGAAGAATTTCAATCTTCAATATTGTAGTTGTGGGAGGAGGCCGAAAAATTCAAACTTTTGTAATTTTCTACAATTTAGAGTTAGTGAAAAATGGTCCTGTGCAATTTTTATAAGGGTATTTCACTCTACTTTTAAAATAATTTTTAAGAGAAAATTGTGAGCGAGGTTTCAGAAGTTCAGAGGCTCATATAAAATACTTCCAAAATTTAAAGAAAGTTTTTCACAATCATAGAACTTTTGTCAGAAAAATGGACTGAGGAATATTCAATTTGAAAAAAAAAACTGCAAATATTTCACGTGCTAGTGTTGTTCACAGGCGAGTAGACGGATGGAGACGGACGGTAGGCGTACAGACGTTACGGGAAACAATTTCGTCATTTTGGGACTCCAAAACGTCTCGTTGAAATCTCGAAATCGATTTTTCGCAGTATTTCATAACTTTCTCTATACTACGTGTATTACTCCGCCTGTACGAATGTATAAGAGAAAGTAACTAGTGGTGATACAGAATCACACAGACTTTCTCGTACTAGCTAGATTTTTAATTTCTTTGGTCTGGGCGAACTTTTTGGTTTTGCCCCATCCTCTTGCCAGCTGCCATTTATCACCGCCCAAAGTACGTTTCTTTGAAAACTTCTATTTTTTTCGGATTACTAATGATAGAACTGAAATATAACTTTATGAATATAATAGAAGACTAAAACCTCGTCATATATGAAAATTTTCGTTGAAAAATTTTGAAACCGTTTTTAAGAAAATGACGTTTAAGCGATCCTATTAGTACGAAATTTTCATCACTTCTTCACATAATATTTTTGAATTTTCAGAAAAAAATTCATTAGAAATTATTTGAAGCACTTCTATTTACAAATGCAATAATGTATACAAATTGCTAGAAATATACATATTAACGGCGTGAGAGATGAAAAAATACATTTGCATATTTAGAAAACAACAAAAGAATACAGCTATGGCTTTTATGTCATCTTAGGCACTATCCGTACAAAAAGTTTCAAGAAAAAATTGAAGCCTTTTTTGTGATAAAGGCGTTCCAGCGTTTCTCAAATTGCGGAATTTCCAGTTCATTTTCACAGAAATGTTTAGAGTTTTCGAGAAATTTTGTAATGAAGAGAAACTCAATATTTCAGAAAACATCGACAGCTTGGTCAACATTTCTACTGCTTCCTAACAGTTTTATTTATTTCTTTGATGCCTCACGTTCGTGGGAGGAGATCTTCACCGGTTGATCCTTCACCTGAAATGCAGATGATTAACGACTGGACTGAAACATTTGTAGAAACGATTTCAAAACATGTCGCAAGTCATGACACCAATATTGATTTTATCCACTCCTGTGTTTCAATTCTAGATAGATATTTATGATTGTGGTCCTTTAAATAAAAGATACGCCACCTCAAACATTATTTGAGGTCACGACTATTAAAACGAGCAAGGAACAATCAGAACATTTCCGCTGAACACTACTTTGTTCTCGCCACGTGGCCTCATCCAAACACTCGCGGCTTTTCAACCGATATTCCGGAGTGTTTTATGTATCGGGGCATCGCCACCTAGAGGTAGCGACCTTGGTAATGACATCCGCGGGGAGTAAATAAATACCTTGGAAAACGATAATAAGCGCTAGTAAATTATGTTTTAAGAGGACAGTGGGTCGTTAATTACAGCTATAAGTGCAGGAGCTGCGAGGACTCCCTCACCTCCACCCTGCGTGAAGTTATGACGTGCGAGGGCGGGGAGGAGAGGGAAGGAGGAGGGAGAAGTGGCGAACAGGCCGCACACTGGGCCGAAATGAACCAAAAGATGCGCATAGAATTCAGTTTTTATCGTCGAATAATGTAAAAACTATGGGACATGGGAGAGAAGACACATTTATGCCCAGAAGTAAAGCAAGGAGCAATTTCAACTTTTGCTCCACGATCAAGGGATAATGGCCGAAAAGTCGAGATATAAATACATTAAACAAATTTCTTCGTGGTATTTAGTAAGCTGAAAAATTTATGGGTCTAAATGTTTGTACTATTAAAATGCTCATTGTTTATGCGAAATAGCAGTCTGTTGTCTATCTGTATCTGCTGTGATCTGAAACATCATTTTTCAATTAGTTCCAAGATGTGCTTATTAGCATGTGATCATTCAAGCCTGAGTGTACGAATGTCATTTTTCAGACTTTGAATTGATTAGTAGTCGTTTTGATGATAAACACCAGTTCCCAATTACTTGCGCGTAACTGCCGTGTCAATTCCTACTTTTTGAGTCTTTCAGCACGAAAATACAATGGAAGTTGAGACCAATAGAGTTATTTCTATAGCATAAACTGTAATGAACTAATACAAAACTCTCTAATGAGAGCTATGTGAGCATTTATTACTAAGGTTATCATTTCTTCCAGTCAGATTCTTAACAAATGAACCCCTTATCTCCTTTGTTATTATTATTGGTGTTGTTGTTGTTGTTATTATTATTATTATTATTATTATTATTATTATTATTATGTGTATAGTTTTTTAATACTTTGTCATATTTTATCTTTTTCTCAAGTTTATGTTTCCATCTATTTAAAATGCTTCATTGGGTGCCCGATTTTGAATGGATGCCCTTCTCCCCTCGCCCCGCGTCCGTATCGAGAGCGCTATCTCGACCACGCCGCCACCGCGGCCACCGCCGATCGCCGCTCCGCCCCGTCCGCTCCCCCCGTCCGCGCCGCCCCTGCCGCCGCCGCCGCCGCCTGCGCCGCCGTCTCCCGTAATTACAGGCTCGGCCGGCCGTTCGTCAGAGGCGGCAGCCGTGCCTTACCCTCCGCATGTCAACACGGCCCGCCCACCTTTCACGCCCGGCTCAAACGGACGCCAAATTATGGTGCGGGTACAACGGGCCTCAAAACGCGTGCCACACGTGCGGGGGGCGCCCGGCCGCCCGACCCGCGCAGATGGCTGGAAACGCGCCGGGACACCAAAAGTCCTGCCGAGGGGCGACCGGCAGAGATAGCTCAGGGCAACAACTGTTGCTAACGGGCATTTTAGTGTCTTCGTTAGGTTCCTATATCAGTGTATAGTAGTCGTGTCTAATGACCTGTGTATGTCAATGTTTAAATGTTCCATTCAAGGCTGTTGTGTCCTCATAACGTTCCTATTCTAACTCAATACTAACAAGTGAGTGTACAAAGAACAAGATGTGAATATTCAAATATATAAACATACAAAAAGAGCACAAGACGAACAAGAGACTATGAACTGGCAATCAAGATTTTCTAATTTCCTTGGTGTGGATTGGCTTTACGGTCTTGCCCCATCCTCTTGCCAGCTGTCATCTATCGCCATCCAAAGTACTTTTTATTCTTTTTCCAATTTTCGCAATTTTTTGGTTTCCTAACAGTAGAATCGAAGTTTCTAAGTTAGGAGCCGTTTCTAAGAAAATGGGGTTAGGAGCGTTACTAGAAATGCGAAATCTGAAGCTCTTTTTCACAGGAATCTAATGAGTTTTCGAAAAACTTTATTTGAAGTAATTGGAAGCACATCCACTCACAAATGCAATAATGTATACGAATCGAAGGAAATGTGCATATTAACGACGTGAGAGATATTTAAAAAAATGTGTAATTTTTGAGGAAACAAATGAATACACCAAAATGAACTTTACGTCGTATTAAACAGTGCAATTAGCACTATGCGTTGGAAGAGTTCGAAAAAAAAATTTGGAGGAATTTTTCAGAAAATAGCGTTTGAGCGTTTCCCACAATGCGGTAACTAATGTTCATTTTTACAGAAAACTGTTGAGTTTTCTAGAAATTTTATTTGACATTATTTAAAGCACATTTACTCATAAATATAAAGTGAACACATTGCCGCGAATGTAAATATTAACGACGTGAGAGACAATTAAAAAAACTTCAATTTTGTAATTAAAAAAACACTTATGAATAAAGGAATTGGAGCTTATGTCATCTTATCAAGAACAGTGCTAAAGCCCTACCCCTATCAAAAGTTTAAAGGAAAATGTGGTGCCGTTTTTGAGAAAACCTTGTTATTGTTATTTTTTAATATTGCACATATTTCACCTAATATTGCGCGCAAACGACTAAACGTTTCAAAAACATATGCATGATCTTAATGAAAGTACTATTAATGGAGATCAAATTTTACTTGAAGTAAATATGTCTACTTTCAATTTTCTAGTTGTAGGAAAAGGCCGGCAAAAATTCTATCTTTTGAAATTTTCGAAAATTCAGAGTTAACCGTGAAAATCGGACCTATGCCAACTTTGTAAGTGTATATTGCTCTATTTTACAAGAAACGTAAAGAAAAAATCTGGAGCCGTTTTTGAGAAAATGATGAAAATGTTCTGGAGGTTCATGTAAAGTACCTCCAAATTTTAAAGAATGTTTTTCAAAATTCCAAAGCTTCAACTAGAGCCAGATGGACAGGGGATTCTTCAATTTGGAAAAGATAGTACGGATGGTTTAGGCGCGAGTGGTGTTTGCAGGCGGACGGACGGGCAGACGGACTGGCAGACGGACGGGCAGACGGACGGGCAGACGGACGGGCAGACGGACGGGCAGACGGACGGGCAGACGGACGGGCAGACGGACGGGCAGACGGACGGGCAGACAGACAGACGGACGGACAGACAGACAGACGGACGGACGGACGGACGGACGGACGGAGGCTGGTGTGCCAGTACAGACAGACATAAACAGGATAGCCCCAATTGCATTTTGTTGCGAATAATCCAGAAGTTTAAGATTAAGGTGGAACACTTCCACATTCTAGGATATAGCATAGAATTCACTTACGAAACTAATGAATCTATCGCGTCCGGAAACAAAAAATAACCAATCAATGTTTTCTTAGGCCATAGCGTAGAGCACATAGGCCAAATGTTGAAGAGAAAAACCTGTAAAAATTCTCGTAGGAGCAGCTGACTGCGCAAGTTACTATATGATTGAGTAGGAAATTTCACGTTGGTGCAATCGCAAGCAATCGCATTTGTGTGTGTTGAATGTTTCTTGTTCGAATTCTGGCTGGCTCGAAACTCAGAGCGAAGTCACTAGTCTTTTATTAAGGAGGTCCAGATTCGATTCCCGGACAATCTCATGTGTGATTTGTTCCAACAAAAAGAGTTAGGCTGCTTCACAAGAGGTAGTCCAATTCCTCTGAAGTACCTTAAACCCTGCTTCTATCCTAATTCCTTCCCAATTCCGGCCGTTTTGTAGTGACGCCGGAGCGCGTAAGAGAGAGGCGCGTAACTGGAGGTCCTACCTGGCGGTCCTCTTAAGTTACGGGCTAAGACTGTATAAAAAGTAATGGAAGATTACTCCTAGGGATAATAATGACTGTATGAAAGTATCGGACGAGTACTACTACTACTACTACTACTACTACTACTACTACTACTACTACTACTACTACAAATAATAATAATAATAATAATAACAATAATACAATAATAACAATAATAACAACAACAACAATAATAATAATAATAATAATAATAATAATAATAATAATAATAATAATAATAATATTCGCTTAACGCCCAATGAGGGTTACGAAACGCGTTACGCCATTACCAAGACTCAACAAGCTTTTTAAAAATCTACTTGAGGCACTGTTAGTATTTTTGTGTTAATATAAATTATATTTTGGAATTTTTTAAAAAATATTTTTACTGTTTTATGTGTTTTAATACACACACAATTTCATACAGACAAATCAATATTATTTTTTATGAATAAAAATTTCTTTGAATGATTATAATTTTTGTTACAATGTCAATAAAATACAGACGTCAATCTTTAATCAAAACAAATTTCTTAATTTACTTTGATATATTTAGCAACCATGGGCATAGGTATTGGAGAGATTTTTTATTAACTGGGCTACAGTAAGATAACAAGAAAAATGGCTTAAAAAGGATTAACTACTTTTGGATTTGCAACAATTTCAGTGAATAACATCAATGAATTTATTGATATTACTGTGCTCAGTGTAACATTTCCTCCAAGAGTTTTTACGAAAATTGATGATGGATAACAGAGAAAAATAATCCAAACTTTGTTACTGTCGATTCCGTTTTTTATACGATACGATTTTGCAATGAATGTTTTTACTTGAAGGCACATTACAGGACTGAATGGCATGCATTTTGGAGGAATTACTGTTAAAAGTGCACGGGAACAATAAAAAAAGAAAAATAGAAATCACGGCCTCCGGAATTTGATCAAGGAATATTCTACGTTCGAGTCGAGCTTACTGTCGACTGTACCACTAGTCACTCAGGCCACTAGCTTTGCAAGCTGACTGTGAGACAATTTTTATTCCCGGAAACGAGTGGCAATATTGTACCCCACTAACATGCATATGAGAATGTGGTCTAGGCGTGAAGAATACTTTCATGGCAAGTTTCGTTTAATTCCCTATTTTTCAACCGTGGTTGCCTCCTCGTAAGGGAATCCATTTATTAATTGAATGGAAACATGTTGTAGCATACAAAATGTTTTTTTTTAAGAAATTAAAACATTTACATTGCAATGCCATTTAAAAATCGGAGGCTGTTCATATTGGATCTTCATAACACGTTTGTTGTTTGGAAATTAAAAGTGTAGATCCGATTTTCCTATTATTTAAATTTGAAGTTGCAATGGAACCTTTAAATGTTTCACCGACCACGTTGGAATTGGAATTCAAAATTATTAATATATTTTCAGACGTAAAGTCCTTCGTTCTATAGTTATTTACAAGGCTTCATTATCGAAGTTACTTCTCCTTTCAATCACATTGTACCTCATGATGTTCAATTACGTCAGTACTTTAGTCTTACAATTGCGCGCTTGGCTGACCTACATACCTCCTCATTGGCAAGGGTGCTACCATCATTATTGCTCCGCAGAGGAGTTACTGAATTTTCAAACAGAAGACTCAGTAATTACGTCGGTGACAGGTTAATAAACATGGATGTATTTATTAATATGCGTCTCATTCATATCTCTACTCCTGCATTTTTCTACACCTAATTTATGTGTTCCAGTATTCCCTTCTACTGCTGTACTCTAATTTCATTCTTCCAAAATTTGTTGTTTTCTTCTCCCTTTTTTAGTTTGACAGGTAATATACTGGCTTTATTTAAGTTATCCGACGCCATTTTGGTTACGTCACAGATGACACATCTTCGCTTCGCACCCTATCATTTTAAAGCTGTTCTGCTCAGAGCGAGGAAAAGGAAATGAAAATCACAGACCTTACGTTACAGAAGTTTGGCTTCTAATCATCACCTACCCAAGCCATTTCTCAGAGGTAGTTACGCATCTGTTGTTGTTAAACGGGGTAGCTAAAAAGATCACACCTATATAATGGTTCGAAGTACGTGTGAAGTACGTGATCTTCAATCGAACAGTTGACACATAAAAGATTATCGAAGAAAATGCGAGAAACATGTACAAGATAACTGCTTCCCAGACGTATGCATTATTTATGGATATTTAAAAAAAATGTGTGTAGCCATTCACAAGACCGAAGTCCTATCCACTCCAATTGAATTCTGTAATGTGTACATCATATTCTTCACAAGAACGGCCTTGATGTTTCAAAATTCAGAACATCTTTCTACTTCTGATTTATGCGAATATTACAAAGGAAACCTGACAAAGGGCAAGGTTTTGAAAAGGAAAAGATGCGAAATTACAAGTGTAAAGATGAGTCGCATTCAAAGAAAACGTTGAACCACCCGGCACTCCTCAGGCAGTTCACAGCAGGCAGGCCCTTCCTTTGCGCCGAATTGCTCCATTGGGTACGTTTATCGGCCACATCTAGCATAATCTAGTCGCCATATTTCTTCCGAAAGCGGTGTGTCTGGCGGGATGCAAACGGGTTTCTTTTTGGGAGAATGCCGATAGCCGTTCATGTGATTCTCGACGAACAATTTGGAGATCGATCTAAAGTGGAGCTGGAACATCTTCACGCCCCGTTATTCTTGATATGGATTGTTAAGTGGTGCAACACCTGGATTGCTGGTGGAAGGGACGCTCACAGCTTTGAAGTGTGCTCTCGTCTATACAAGACCACACCTGAATACATTTCGTGTGAAATTTGTTGTAATATTGATAAGTTACAACTGAAGTTTGGAAATTAATTTATTCCGTTACATTGTGTCCATTTTTGCCTTGTCAATTTTTGGAATATAAGATAACTCAGCGCAAGAAATATTGTTATGGTTTTGCAGGACACTCTTATGTTATATTTGTGTTTACTTTTATTTTATTTTATTTAACATAAAATAGTTAAAAACTGTGTGACGTATAATGTTTGTGTGGGAGGAAGTGTAATCTGTGCAAGTTTTCATGAGCTCTGGGATCCTTACTCTGACTCTCATACATATTAAAATGAATTATGAACACAACGAGCGTTATTGGCAAGACTTAATAGGAAAATATTTGCTCCCGTGTAATAAAATCTATTTTTCATCACAAATCAGCTACAGATTTTGATTATTTTCCCTTATCGTGCTCTATATGAAGAAATCGATTTACTGCCGCGAAAACATTAAGAACGAGTAGTCCACTGTTTTCCTGTTTTAAAACTGTTTTTCCTTCGTTTATTACTAATTGTTATTACTGAACCAAATTGGAAATCTAATATTGTACTATTTACTGTTTCTTTATTGCAAATCATATTCGTATCTTCAGCAAAGAAAACTGTTCTTCCTTTCTGAATCGACAAGTGCATGTACTATAAGTACCGGAAGAGAGTAGGGCATAAAATCGAACCCTGCGTGACCCCGTGTGTCGTTGGAAATAAATGGAAAAAATGAGTAAATATTGTCCTTTCTTTCCAATATGGTATTTCAATTATCTGAGGTCGTTGTTTAATGTACGAATATAACCAATGTAGAACAATGCCACGAATTCCATACGAAGGTTACTTTGAAAGTAAAACGATATGATCTGCTTTTGAAGCAACTAAAAGTATTTCAGAAAGTGCTTCGTTTTGATCCACCGAGGAAGAAACTTCTTTAATAAAAGGAAATGTAGGTGTTTCCCTGAATTTTTATTTTCTTAATCCATGTTGGCAATCTGAAATTTCTTCATATATGTCGAGAAAGGTTTCCATTTGTACGTAGAAAAATCCCTCTAATATTTTTGAAAAGACTGAGAAAAGAGAAATTGATTGATAATTTTCTATTAATTTTTGTTGCATTTTTTAACAGCTGTCTAACCTGTGTACAACGCCGGGTGGACAAGTCTAACAAACTATTCTGAAATCTAATCCGGCCGAATTTTTATTTTTAGTTTACCGATTATTTTGAAGACTTCTCAGGAAGTTTTGGAAACAAGCATCGAACAGTTTTTTGGGAAAGCTTAATGTTGAATTTTGTAACTTTGCACCGTTCGTGGGATCAATCGCAATTGTCAAAAAATGTTAAAGAAACTAGCAGCAGCTGACAAATCCTTTATTTCTGTATCATACTTTTAAAACATTCTCGACAATTTTTCTATATTATGTGGTGGTATTTTTGCTATACAGTAAACCGTCAGTAACCGTCAAAATAATCGGAGTTCGTGTTATAAAAATTCATCTTATCCGGGTCTTATAAATGTCCGTATTACCATAATCCCTTGCCGGGACCAAAGTTTTGTTCGTTTTACGGTGAAAAGCGTGTTAAGCGGGTTCATGCTAACGAAGGTTTACTGTATTTCAATTTAGATTGTCATTACCCAACTTAGATTGTCATTACCTCATTTATTTTCACATTAGTTCATTAAATGCTGAACATCGTGTGATGTGTTATAAATTCCGGCAAGTATCTTGAAAAAATGTTGTTGTATATGTATTTTATTGCTCTTTGAACATTTATGAAGATTTTTTGTTAACTGACGAGTGCTTTGACCTCATCACCTCCTTCGTCTACAAGTCGGTGGGTCTAACTCGAATATTCTTAACAATATTTTATGAACCATTAATCTATCTTTGTCCGTTTATTGATTTTTAAGGAATGGTGTACTTAGTTTTTTTGGCTCAGGTGCGTAGTGTATTCTAATGACTTAGTACTTGGCGAAGTACATGTGCATTTATTATAAGTAGCGATTTGATGAGTGATTTAATACTGAACATCCTCTCCAGCGCAAGCAACAGATATAATGAAGGCAATATCTTCGATACTTTCCCTTCATAATTTTCTTCTTGTGTGTACTGAGAATATAATTCATACGTTTGAACCTTCCCTAGAGCACGTCTTAAAATCCGGGAAGGGAATTTATGATCATGTGTATGATCATCTGTATGAAAACACCGCGCTCGGCAATCTATTACAAGTTTTAGTAACGATGGAATTCTCAAGAAATTAAATCTAACAATGGCTTGCATCGATTTCGTATTCATCTATTCAGAAGGCACATCTAGATAATTTAATATTTCAATATATGAAATATTTACTCAAGTAATCCATTATACCTTTTAGCAGTGCATGCTTCCTAAGACTTTCCCTTGCATTCGAAATAGCTTTTGAAACGCTTCTTATTGCTCAATTCCCGTTTTAAAAGTATAATGCAACCTGCTATCCAGTACGTCAGATTGAATATAACTGGCATATTTAGAGGGATGTAATTTTACATTTTAAATGTGAAAAACTGGAACATTCTGAGACACGGATGGTCCGCAGTCTGTAATTAGTTGGACGTGGAAGCGCCGTGTCCTAAGGGCCACCGCAGCCTATCTCAAACGGCGACTTCTTGTGCGGTGGGTGGAGCAGGAGCGGGCAGGGCTCGCGGCCACCTCTGAATCCGTCGGCGCTTTTTGTGGTAGGGTTGCTCATTATGCATTCATACGCGCGGGAGGTGGGGAAACCAAGTTCTGGTTAACAGCAGGGGCCAGCGTCCTCTCAGCGCCGGGCATTGTTCGTTGCTTGGAGATGTTGACGATGTGGAGGAGAAACCAGACAAGCAAATGTATAAAATTTATTTAATTTATATTTAATATTTATTTATTTATTTACTTATTTATTATATATATTTATTATTTCTTTATTTATTTACTTATTTATTATTTTTTTATTTATTTAATATACACACAGTTTTTTTTAAATGAGATTAATACAAATGGAAATAAACTACTAATTGCTCCATTTGTTTTTTTGGCATTTCAGTAACTTCTAATACGAATGGAATATGTGCAAATGAGAGTTGAAAATTATCATTGCGCATGTTCTCTTGAGATCACGAAAGCGTGTACAGTAGTAAGAAAACTGTCTTCAAAACAGCAGACTTATGTAGGGAAAACATATTTTGTGGTAATATGAATGTTTACAAAGCCAGAATATTTCTGTCAATTGGGTATAATTTGTAGTATTGTTCTCAAGAATGGGGACAGGGGACCTTGGATTCTCTTATTAAACATTAGAAACTTGTTTTGTCCACCTGAGCTGAGTGGTAGGAAAGTCATATTGCGGGTTTGGAGTCATTTCCAGATGGTGCGTTGATTTGTTCATTACCAGATATTTTGCTGAGTTTAAAAGTATTGGCATATAGCTTTTACTTGAATATTTTGATTTGGGTCATCCAATGGATACGATCATGAATGTGTTCATTCTTTCCGGTGCCAGCAACTGTTTAAGGACACTAAGGTATGAGACTGCTTTGAATTAATTGATTTAAAGAAATTGTCAATATTCTTTGCCTGCAGTTTTCGTTTTCACTAAACTCGATATTCTTGCGAATCAGTTGAATGCATACGTAATAACTATCGAGTTATGTGCATACTGTCTTCATATGCACGAAGTTATCGAATACGCAAATTTACTCCAGGCCCACAACTTGTGAAGCTAGTTCTTTGGAGATTCTTAACTGATTTCTTCATGATAGGCAGCTATTGTCTTTCATTGAAAATTTGATTTTTCAACTCTCTTTTTCAAGCTATTTAAATTATATATAATATAATAATTATACCACATAATACATTAAGTATATAATATCTATATTGGCCAAACTAACTGAATTAAAATGAATTTAAAATAGCTGTAAAATTTTAACAAAATCATGTATATGGGAATATAAGAACATGTTCAGTCTCATTTGCTCCGTATAGATACGGTTTTTCCTACAGTAAATGTGAGATACTTTGATGACCTTGGGGTCCTTCTTTGGTCCAGACTACAAAAATAATAAAACGTGCTTCCGTTTCTCTAAAGATTCATTACTTCATTTATTACCAGTCGTTTCTCCTACACACTAGATGTATCAAGCATATCAACGAAACGTGTTATTAATTTCCCGCCCGGGAACAGCAGAGGTTTGTGTTGTATACCTGAATTGCATCTCTTAAACATTCAACTGTTGGTGTTGTACTCGTGCTTTGTGAATTTCGGTAAGTACACATTTAGAAAGAATATTTATTGTTTTTAATTGTACAATAAAGAGAATGTCGTTAATCGTTTCTTCTTGGCCAACCTTGTGTATTAATCTTTATAAACTTGAATATATGATTCCTTTCTTAGATCGTTTAATGTACAAATCATAATAAGAAATTTTCATGTTATTTGTTCTTATGTAGTTCATAAAATAACGTTTCGACAATGTTCGTATATTGTCATCATCAGAATGTGAAAATAATGACGTAACAAAACAATTAAACTAAAACACATTCAATTACAATCTGTAAAATTTAAAATGTGAATCCCTTACTAACCTTCTATAACGGATATAAACACTTGAAAATTTCACTGTCGGTGTAAACGTGTTTAACTGCCACAACTGAGGACACCATTAATACAAATTTTCGACTTAAATGAATGACACATATTTACAAATCTACACAAAACATGACCAATAATTACAAATAATAATAATAATAATAATAATAATAATAATACGAAGACGAAGAAGAAAAATACTTCTAATTATAATTAATCACTCAAATTAACCAACTAGAAGCTCTTCTTTCACATAACATTCCAGTGGAGTTTTTAAACGGACAGATTGTAGCTACTGTGTGCCCTCAGTATCAGGAATTTAGTCATTATGGGAGTCTCGATGATAAACGCATGACAAGAAGTTTACTAGAAAAGTTGTGTACGATTCAAAAGCGACTAAAGACAGGTGCAGCAACAGAATCTGGTGCTTTTACGGCTCATGAATCTGGCACTAAAGGTCAATCTGCATCACGTAAATCTGCAGCAAACAAGTTAGCTGATTCTGAAAGGTCAAACGACTTCAAAACGTAGAAGAGTGGGCATTTTTACTGTGGGAAGTCAGATCACATTAAGAAGTAATGCAGAAAATTGAAAGCTAAAAAGGAGAATACAACTAAGAATAACATTCAAGATTCTGCGTTTCTAGTTACAAGCAATGCAACGAATATTATGGTTCAGCATTTCTGACAAATAACAGTATGGCGTCAGCGAATTTGTCGATTGCAGATTCTGGTGCTACGCACTACAGGACATCAAATAAGCAGTATTTTGGGACTTACAATAAGTTTACCGTTCCAGTATCAGTTACAGCGGCAAATCAGAGGACTACGAGTTGGACTTCGGCTTATGGTTCTGGTATTGTGAGCATGGAGATGTTTTTCGACCACAAATGGACTCCGGGATAGTTGAAGAATGTGTGGTATGTTCTAGAAATTGCAAGATATTTGTTTTCTATCAAACGTTGACCTGTGCAGGGCATTAGAAACAATATAGAAAACGAGAAAGTTCAGCTGTATCGTGGTAAACAAATTGTTAGAACCGGTGATTGGAGAGTGAATGCGTATATTCCACATATGCGAGAGGTAGTGCCGCAAGTATCAATGACTAGTTGAATGTGGTGTCGCCAAAATGTCAACGCCGCCTACATAATAGATTTATTTAGGTGGGGTTGGTTTAATTCCCGGCTTACACACTAAGATCGCACGCCAAAATACGCCAAAACACGTTTTTTGAAATTTCTTTGAATCTTCTGGCTGGATCCGAAAACAGTTCTTTATTTTTTGTTTTTCTTTATTTATTTAGTCAAAATAACAGTCAAAAATTGTACGTGACGTATGGGGGAGAAAATCATCTGCGCACGCTTTCTTGAGTTTCAGAGTCCCTTCCCAACAATTTAACTATTAATAGTTGAAAGATGAAAGAAAATAATAATAATAATAATAATAATAATAATAATAATAAACAAATTTAAAAAAGCGAGGGATTAACATTTCAAAAACTAGATATTTTCTTTGCAGAATTATAGAAAACTTATTTTTAACGGTAAAGGAACAAACAGATTTGAATTTTCTGTATTGTTTACAAATAGAAACTCACCCTAAGCTCTACTACCACTACAAGCAAAAGGAAAGTTCAACAAAACGTGCGCATAGTGAAGCTACATTTACGTCCAGAAGCAAATCAAGGGGCCATCTCAGCATTTGCTCAATGGATCAGGGAAACTGGACAAAAACCCGATCGAGATGAGGGTCACTGACCCGGAAGTACATTATTTGTTACAGGCATATTGAGTCTTTTTTTAAAATTATACAATGCAAATGTAAACTAATTCATTATACTATTGTTTTTGTTAAAGTAAACATTATTTTTCTTTTTGACGATCAGTATATCTCCCTATTAGGAGAGCGAGACGCGTCGAATGACACCTTGTCTCGATTGGTGCTCGGGAAGTGGTCTAGCCGTGAGTGACGGAACCGCACATTCGCACACTCCGAGTTGCTTAAATACTGACAACATGGATAAGAGCCAACATTTATTGCCTTTTTATTCTTGAAAATAGATTTTATTATATGGGAGCTTTTTTTCCAAAATTTAAATAGTATATGACAGTGTAGGGATCACAGAATTTTGAAAATGTGCACACAATTCACTTTTCCCCATAGCACGTCATACGCTGTTTTAACTGTTTTTAGACGTAAAAAATAAATAAATAAAAAACATATTTTTCGATTTTTTTTAATCTTCTGGCCGGATCCGAAAAGAGTTCCCTATCAGGAGAGCGAGACGCGTCGAATGACACCTTGTCTCGATTGGTGCCCGGGAAGTGGTCTAGCCGTAAGTGACGGAACCGCACATCCGCACACTCCGAGTTGCTTCAGTACTGACATCATGGATAAGAGCCCAAATTTATTGCCTTTTTCTCCTTGAAAATAGATTTTATTACATGGGAGCTTTTTTTCCAAAATTTAAATAGTATATGACTTAGTGTAGGGTGTGTTCACAGAATTTTGAAAATGTGCACACAATTCACTTTTGCCCATAGCACGTCATACGCAGTTTTAACTGTTTTTTTTTGCGTAATAAATAAATAAATAAATAAATAAACTGTATAGTAATAGTAAACATTGCGCCAACCGATGAGACCCTTCAGGTGTGGTATGAATCTCTTGGACATAATAAACGACGCGTTCGGAATGTGTTGAAAAACGATGGCATAAATGTAAGCTCAGCAGAAACTTGTGATTTTTATGACAGATGTGCTTTGGGCAAGGCATTTAGAAAACCATTCAAATCACGGATGAATCGACCTGATGTTGTTGGAGAACAAATAAATGCAGATGTAAATGGACCGATGTGAGTTGAGTCCCTTCAAGATGAAAGATATTTTGTGTGTTTTAAGGCGATTACAGCAAATTTCATCATTTTCTTTTTAAAACACAAGAATCAAATTTCCAGGTGTTTTGGAAACGAGGCTTCGACTGCAGGCCATAAGCTGAAGACTTTTCGGTACGATGGTGGCAAAGAGTTTAACTGTGAAGATGTTCCACGTATACTTACAATAGTTCCACAAGTACTTACAATCAGAAGAGCAACCTTTGGAGAAGCTACCTGAACAATCACAGGAGGAAGTCCGCAAAACACGAAAAACCACGAGATACTGTGAAACCGCCAGCATGGATGACATCTGGTGGATACGAGATGTCTTCAGCTCTATCTGCAGTTACTGACATTGCAAATCCTTCATCATATGAAGAGGCCTTAATTTCGGAAAACGAAGTCGACTGTATTGCACCTATGAAGGAAGAAATGGATTCTTTACTTGAGAATTATACTTGGGAATTGGTGAGTCTCCCAAAATATACCATAGTAATTCAAAACGGCTGGGCCATCCGCACGAACTTGAATAATGATGGATGTATGACACGCTTTTATGCTCGACTCGTGGCTAAAGTGTCTGCTCAAAAAAGCTGGCAGAGATTATGATGAAACAGTCCAGTGGTACGTTACAACACTACGTGCGATATTTGCAGTTGTTGCTGAGGAGAAGATGGAATAACGTCAGTTTGACATAAAAACATCGTTGGAATCATCACCTCGTCAGCTTCAAGGAGAATCAAGGACTGGAGGCAACCTCTGCGTATCCTTGTCTGTTTATACGTATGAATAAGAAATGGGTTCTTGCCATTTACGTGGATGACGGAGGGGTTGCTGGAACAGATCAAGATGAAATTTATTCTCTTTTTGAACAATAGAATTTCAAAATCAATGCAGGATCTTTGAAAGATTTTCTGGGAATGCATATTGAGCAATGGGCAGATGGTATCTTTGTCAATCAGAAGGTCTATACTGAAAGGATGCTTAAACATTTCAGCATGCAAGCATCAAATCCCGTGACTACATATTGTGGTCACAATGACAATTGGACACAGAATCCAGTATCGACGAAAGTACCATACCGTAAAGCTGTTGGCTCTTTAATGTATATCATGACAGCTAGTCGACCAGATTGCCTTTCCAGTATCTCTAGCTGCTATTACAATGGATCAACCTACAATCTGGACAAATGTGAAACGCATTTTCGATATTTAAAAGATACGTATAACTAGGGCTCGCTATTTGAAACCCGTAATGGTGACAGGGTGCAGGAAGCATTTAGTGACGCTGACTATGCTGTTGACGTCAGGACTCGTCTGACACGACATGACTGACATGTTGTATTGTGACAATGTACAATGGAAACTCTGTGACCTGGACTAGTGAACTACTATGATCAGTGTCCTTGTCGACAACAGAGGCAGAGTTAATTGCTGCCAACGAAGGTGCCGCAAAGGTGCGAAGAGTTGGTACGGTTGAAACGTCATCTTGAGGATCTTGGAGTACAAATCAAGGAAAACCCCACATCACGTAATGATAACGCGAGCACTGTGAAACTCTCAAAAAATCCAGAGTTTCATAAATGTTCAAATCATATTGAAGTACGATATTACTTCGTACGAGACTGCTATCTTGACGGTCGAATTTTCGTGAAGCACATTAGAGAAGGAAACCAGTTGGCACGCATTTTGACGAAGCCATTTGATCGTCAACTATTCGAGCAGCTATGTAGGAAGATGGATCTTTGTTCGTGAGATGTACAGACTGTGCTTCAGTTGTCTTTGTACAGTTGTATTGTACAGTTTATTTTGTTTTTGTACAGTTGTGTAATATTAAGGACGAAGTATTGACGATGTAAATATTATGCATGTTGCGACATCTATTGGAATACTTCGGAAGCTCAGTTACAAGTTATTCTTTAACTCTGGTGGTAGAACCTGCTCAGTGACCGTGGGTGTTATTGATCTCTCGTTTGGAATTGCTTGGAAAATTATGTTCACAAATAATGAATATTCAATTTAGTTATTGTGGCGGTTAGTACTGATACTTTAATAAAAGAGTAGTAATAATAATAGTAATAATAAGTAACAAGCATAAAACAGAGGGAGACGTAGAGAGAGAAAGAAAGAGAGAAATGGAGAGAGAGAGGGTGAAAGGGAGAGAGAAAAAAAGAGAAACGGAGAGAGAAAGAGAGAGAGAGAGAGAGAGAGAGAGAGAGAAAGGGAGAGAGACATTAATTAAGTGATTAATTACTCCAGGGCGTCAAACCGGGAGCGGTTGCTCAGTGCATCAACTGATGTCACTGCAGCGCCTCTTACCGGGAGGTCCTAGGTTCGAGTTCTGACGGCGGCAGGATTTTCGACACTAGCTTTCAGCTAGGTCGAATTCAGTCGCTGTCTGGAGAAGAATTCTAGCGGCCGGCTACTCTGATCGGTAGATTTGCGATGTTTCTCCGATCAACACCTGGTGAATGCCGGAGCAGTACCCTAACAAACGGGCCACGGACCGCGCGCGATCTGCCCTTCCTCATCCTTGTCCTATCCTCTCCTCTTACACACACTTACACTAACATGCATTACACTACCACATATTCCGGGAGACCGATAGGGAGCGTAGAGCTTGTTCCGGCTGGGGCGGTGCCCCGCTAGTGGGAGGGTCCTGGTTAAGGGGAAATCCCACTAGCCGACGGTAGGTCGGCGCGGGATCCCGCCATCCAGCGGGGGAAGATCACCACCATCTTCCGAGAAAAAATGCACTACACTAACGGAACTAATGACCAAAGCATTTGACGCACCTGGAAACACGAAACAATCAGTCAATCAAACCAGGGCGTCAACGGCTAAGACCATTAGTCCCGTAAGTGTAGAGCAAGATTTTATCGCGGGTGGTGGTGGTGGCAATCTTCCCCCATTGGATGGCGAGATCCGGCGTTTCGGCTCACTGACTTTTCCCTAACCAGGCTTTTGACGCCAGCGGGGCACTGCCCCTGCCGGGGTACGCTCTGAGTCCTCGATTGGTCTCCCGACAGTGTGGTAGTGTAGTAGTGCATATAAGTGTATGGGTAAGAAAGGAGTAGAATAGGTCAAGGAAGGTGAAAGAATTATCGCGCGCGGTCCTTGGCCCGTTTGGTAGGGTACAGTTCCGGCATTCGCTTATTCTTGACCGCAGAAATCACGGAAAACTACCGAGCAGTGCTGCCGGCCGCTAGAATTTCCTCGAACCAGCGGCGTACTATCGACCTACTAGGTAGCTAGTGTCTAAACTCTATCCATCGTCGGGACTCGAACCTGAGGTCATCCCGGGAGATATGTGGGCAGAGCAATTGATTGAGATGGGTAAAAAGACCTTAATGGAGAGAAATAGATGTACATGGAGAGACATAGAGGTTGTTAGAGATATAGATGGATGGAGAGATAATGATGTAGAGATAGATGGATGGAGAGATAGATGGAGAGACAAAGAGACGGAGAGATAGTTAAAGAGAGGTGGAGAGAGAAAGAGCGAGAAAGCGAGAGGGTGAAAGAGAGAGAAAATAATGAGAAAGAAAAGAGAAAGAAAGGAACTGCACTCCGCGTGCCAACGGCCTATGCTGAAACTAATGTGTAGGTTTCTCTGTGAACTTTATAATTATTCAGCTACTACGGTAGGTGTCAAGTTGTAACTTTCACCATGATGTATGTCTTGCCTAGATAAATCCAAGGATCCCAATGGTTTTTCATCCCCTCAAGTAGTTTAGCCTGATAATAAATGTTACACTTACAAGTTTTTATAGGTCGACTTACTCTCACACGAAACGAGAATTTTTTCTTTAAAAAGTATTCGACTAGTTTAATTCGATGTCCGGAATGTTTGCTAAAGTTTTGTGCGCCTGCGTTTATACCCATACACCCGTTAACTTGCACAATCAATGGTCTGTCACACAAAACCCAAGAATGTCTCTACAAATTATACTATGGAGATCCAACGTCTTCAAACTTCGAATACTATTTGTGTTGTTTACCTTCGAAAAGAAACAGTTGTTAATTTATGCAGCAACGGTCATAGTATTATACCATACCTAATTCTTTTTTTCAATTAGTCATCGGACAGGGTTATTTCCTCCTAACTGAAGGAACATTTTCTAGCTTTTTTATGTATTGGTCATAGAGATGATTCACCTTTATTAATTTGAATTTGGTGTGATTAATCTAGCTTCATTAATAACTTTGGTCAAATTCGGTAGACATTATACATAATGTCTAAATGTTATTCATAATGGATGGTTTAATTACTTTGCCTGTATGTTCAGATAGATCGACGTAATTCGTTTTTCGATAATTTCTGCCAAAATCTTGTCGACTTCCTCAGTTAAGGTGAATGGAAAAAGAAATTTGTGGATAATTTTCTTTTTTCCATTCACCTTAGTACTCATTAACACTAAGAGATAAATGTAAATATAATTTATTTTTTCAGCTTCTTATCTCCTCCTCTGTAATTTGATGCCTGCTTTCGACAAAATTACTTGCAAAATGATTTGTCCCAAACGTGAATATCGGAATACTCTCATTTTCTTTACCTCTGTATAGAAATTACATGTTTTATGTTGTAAAGCATGATTGCAACAAGGAATGCGTGTTATGTGATATCTTAATGCAGTGTGTAGCCTAGTTTCACTTTTACGGCACTCATTAAAAAGAAAAAAGTACAAATACGGAACATTACAATAACAACTATCTGACCAATTACGGAATATCGACTGGACTTTCCTGCAAAAATGTTGCAACACGTGTTCCGTAAAGGGTACAGTAATTGGGGAGAGAAGCAAAATAATTACAAGATTCCGCTTTCGAGAATGGTGGAAATACTAGTTGACTGTGCAGTACTCACGTACATTACCTTGCAGATTCCGTCTAAAAAAACAACATCCTTCTCTTTTTAGAACGTACTTTGACAACAACACTGGTTAACAATTTAATTAGTGAAATTTCGTTACGACATAGTTGTGATACATTTGTTTTATGAAGTTAAATAATTCAATACAACCATTTTCCATTATTAATTTTATGGGTTCCTGTGAGACCGATTTATTTACCATTTTTCATTACTGATATTTTAAGGATAGATATTTCATTTTAATTCAAAACAAAATGGCAAGATACGTAAGTAATCGATGGTTTATTATTCAATAGTAATAATGCCAGTTATCTTTTTTGCTGGAAGAAATATTATTAGACAAATAATAAAGGAATTCTGTACTTATAATGCAAGTGTGATTCGCAAGAATAGATGAGCTTGTAATTCGATAAAGTGTTATCTATCAATTAATCTCACGAAAATATTCAATGGAGCAAGAATTATTTTATAACTAAAGTGTTGGAATGTTGAACACATAACTGGATTCTTTTTTATTAAAGAACATTTCTCTAATATACCAATTATTTGTTTCGAAGAACTACCAAACAAAGTAGAAAATATAGCATTAATGCTGTATGGCCATTTCAGTGATTTCAGTACTACCATCAACCTATTAATAATTCCTCAACAGTATAATGTAATCAGATATGCAGTAATTGCACATTTTTAAATGGGTATTACAGCATTCTCTCAGGGGAAAAACTACTTACGTTTGTTTGTAAGCAAATTCAGATGTGCTCGAACCAAACGTACGGATAAGTTCAATACAGAGGGAAAATATTCAGATCTGAAATATGAACGGTCTTCAAAGAATTTCGCTTATTCCTCGATCTCGCTTTGGATATTAAAGTCAGTGCTGAAAACATTTGCATTACTCCAATAATTTCCTTGTTGTTTAGAGGAGCATACAGACATTATTCCGGGGGGGGGGGGAGCATAATTTAAATTTGGCAGTCCAATATATATTTTTGAAACAAATAAAAATACTTGTTAGTTTGAAATAGAAAGCGCGTATTCATAATGGCAATATCCCTTGAAATGCGTTGTGGTCGATATGTGGCAATAGTTTTCAAGAAATTGAGTAAAATTACAAAATAAATAATGTTGGATTCGGGTCGAGATGGGATCGCCTCCTTGGTTCCGCCTCTGCTTCTGTCCCCATCCACGATCTATCGAACGATCACCACCAACTACTAGTCGTCGCCCCCCCACCTCGAAGCCGAATCAAGCGAAGATGCACCTGCGTGTTGTTGCGTGCGTCACAAAAACGCGCCCCACCAACGCCACGCCGCGCCGGCCGCCTGCGTCCTGGCTACCCAAGGCCGGCTTGTGGGGGGGCAGCGGCGTGTGCGGGCTTCTTGCGTCCAGGGCACCATGCCACGCCGCGCCACACCGCGCCACGCCGCGCCGCGCCACGCCACGCCTCGCCGCCGCACGCGGCCGCCGCCCCCTCTTTCCAAACCAAACGAAAAAAAACCACTACTGATTCCATATTTATACAATAGACCAATTACAGAGTTCAAATTCTTGAAATCCCTAACTGCTGGTCAGGCAAGCCCCACAGGTGCCCTGTGATTATCACATTAGTCTTCACCAAATAGGTTTGGACCACCCACAATTTGTAAGAAGCAACCGTCTTCGTTTCCCCCCCACACAATACTAGATTAAAGTATGGTCAATGAACCTTAATTTGTCTCGAAGCACACTCTCGCTGGCTTCCATTTCTTGCGAGCATTTTAAACTGAAATTTAATGTGTTTAAAAATGGAGTATTTTAGGTTTTCTGTGCAGTAGTGGGAGGGCAACTGTTTCTTATACTCCCTTTGAAGTCCGTGATTAAAGTCAAGCTCTAATCTTTGATCCAAATTATACGAAGTTCTTTCATGATAATCACAATGTATTTTTGTAATTGATGTGCCCCTCTGACGGAACATCTAACTTTACTTAATCTTCCTTCTTGCGTTGGAGAAAGGAGACGATGACCATATTCTTGCTAATTTTTATTTTACCTTTAACCACGTAAGAAACAATACAGCGATAATTAGTAGTTGGTGGAGCAACATCACGTACTTTGGATTAACAGTATCGAAATTGCTACCCATAGAAATATCATCCCAGGAGCTTCCTTCAGTAAAAAATTACACAAAACCTACATTTTCTGCTCACCACTTCAATTTGTGCCAAAACATTTTTGTATTCTACGTTTGATGCTAGATTTTAATGAAGCGGATATTTTTTAAAGTGAACATATTATTTCATATTACTTTCGTACAATTTTAAATTTATTTAGGAAATATCTCTGAGATATTAGCAAAGTTAGTTTCAGTCGTGTCGTAAGATTTGTTGAAATTTGACTCTACCCTTCGAAAGTTACGTGTATAAAATGTAGAAGTACTTCTTTCTAAAAAGGACAAGGGAGTTAAACGATAATTTTTCTTATCGTAAACACATATCTTGAACGAAAATAATTCAAAATTTCAAAATGTAACATATTTGTTTAATTCAAAATATACATTACAGCTTAATACTTCACAACAGTGAGAATGATAAAAAAACAAAACTGAACAGAATAATAACAAACGATATAGTAATTATTATAACAATACATGTACATGGAAATGCTGCACGTGTTAATATAAGTAACTTCTAACAAACAATTGAGAAAGAGTAAACATGACACAATTTTACTTTTTTTCTCCGTTCAACGCGAACGAAGAATACTCTTTACTTCAAGCGTAGTAGACTTGTTGTCTGGAGGTGGACTTTCCTGGCGTAACGCTCCTCTTGGAGCCGAAGTGCGTGGTCTGGAAGGAGTAGCCTCCGCTGAGCCCCGCAGGTTGGTCGTAGGCCAGCTTAGGAGCCGGGGTCTGCACCGCGACGTACGACAGCTGCTGCTGCGGCTGCGGCTGGGGTGCGAAGTAGGTGGCGGGGGTGGGAGCCTTGGACACGCCTACAGCGGGAGCGCGCGCGGGGCCGAGGGGGAAGTCGAAGGCGTGAACCGGGAGCGCGGCGGGCAGCGCGGGCTGGGCAGGCGGCAAGCTCAGCAACTCGAGGTTGTTCTTGGTGAGGTCCGTAGGCGCGGGGGTGTGCAGGGACAGATGGGACACGGGACTCTGGGGGACTTGCGCGCCGGGCTCGCAGACTGTGCCGGCAATCACCTGGTCCGCGTTCGCCACGTAAATGCGGAAGTTGACGTCCTTGAAGTCCAAGTCGGCTTCCAGGAAAACGGGCATGCGGTCGGACATCACCCAGATGTTGCGCTGGGCGTCGATCTTCACGTCGCTGGGGAATACGAGACCCACATCGTCCCGGTCGATGATGCCTTGGTACTGGGGCAGGTACGGGTTCTTGGAGTTCCAACAGCCGACGGCGTTTTGGTCGATGAGATTGTAGTACATGATGCCGAGGTCGTCCATGAAAGAAGCGGTGAGATGAGTGTTCGGGCCACGCTCCTCAAGAGCTACGAATTGATGGTAGCTGTCGAGAGCCTGTTCTCTGTTGCGAAGCACGCGAGTAGACACGGCGAACTCACGGTGGCTGGACAGAGGGTGGAAGAACAAGGTACGGAAACCGTCAGCTTGAATGGGGGATAGAGACATTCCAAAGATTCCTTCCTCACCCCACTGGAAGTTCAAGCCTGCGATGTTGTAATCTCCCTTGAGAGGATCGGGCATGAAGAAGCTGTGGGTGACTCGCCAAGAAGTGTTCTGCTCCCAGCTGTAAACAATGAGACCGTAGCCAAGCTCGTCTGATGCGTAGACGAAGGTGTCGTCACAGGAGTGTCCGATGTCGACGGCGATGTTGGCGATGAAAGTGTTGGCGTTAGTGTCATCAGGCTTGTATTGGTAACGGCGGATCAGCTTGTCTGTGGTGAGGTCGAAGGCGAGCAGGGCGTACGGACACACATTCTCCGTGGTGTTGCCGATACCCACGGTACCGGTGTCAAGAACCCAAAGGCGATTGCAGGCGTCGGCTTTGATGCGGTACGTGGTGGTGATGCCGTTGCAGTTTCCTTCTCGGTTGGTGTTCCAGTCTGGGTAGGGAGTCAGTTTGGGGGACTCCGTGTTAGCCGCTGATAAAGAAATGTAGTTCAGCGCCGAAGGAATTCCTGTGACATAAGAAACATTGAAATATTGTAAATTGTATTTGACTGTTGGTCACGGTGGGTTCAATATTTTCACAATGTTGGGTTTCTTGTATCGAACTGCCTCACATTTACAGTGTAAAAAATTCAGAGGGAAATTCATTCATCAATCAAGTATATAAACCCAAGATAACTGGCTTTTTAAGTCCTAATTTAGGTGGTTCATTTCATTAAGTTTCTATTCACGACTGAAAAATCGACAAAAATAGTCAGAAGTTTTCTTTTTAAACAACATGATCACGATTAATTTCTATGTATTAAGAAACAGTCCTTTAAAAAAATTGTATACAGTCACCGAATATATGTATTAAGGAAAATAATATTTTCTGTAAACACCATTTACAAGTATAAAGTTTATATATTAAAAGAGTTATATAAAGAAACAAATTAAACCACAATATGGTAACATTATTTTTATGAATAAAATTTTTAGGGCAGATTTGGCAATGGTATTGTTCAGTCGTTCTGAAAAATTGAATCTCCCACTTTTGATTTTAAATGTAATGAGAAGGAAGACAGAAGAAAATGCATTTTCGAAAAATAACATCAAACCTGTTGTAATGTTAAAAACTTCTGAAACATGAATGTAGTCAACATTAAAATGATCGACTTCTGGAATCACAGGCAATCGCTGATTGCACAAACGGCTTTGGGTGGAACACTTTTGTTTAATTCATTCTTTTCAAAGGCTATTAAAAAGTTTATAACTAAAAAGAATATAGTTATCGGTGCAGTTTCATTTTCAAGTGAATCCGCCATGACAAACATTTCCAGTAAATGTATAAAAAATATATTTCATTATATTATAAACAATTATTACACGATTTCCTACTTAATTTTATTACATCTCTTCAGATATTGATGTGATGACAAAGGATGAATTAATGTATTTCATTCGCATTAGAAGAGTTATTTTGCTAAGGTTACTAAAAGAGCTGCATCCCAGAACTCATAATATTGCAGTAATAAGTACTTTAAGAGATAGTCGAATCTCTTTTTGCTCATGTCAGTTAAAAATATCATCCTGTCGTGAGGGTTATGAAAAAACGAGTTTCAAAACTTGCTTCGATAAGAATAACAAAAACCATCAAATTTACTTTGCGAGAAGGCCAAATATAGTTCAAGAATTATACCCATTTTTCTGAGATTATCCATTCCATGTAAGTCACAAAATGAAATATGTATGTTCATGATATTTGAGATAATTATGATATGTCAACTTATTTTCCGAAAAGTTGAAGTATTCACCAAATCGACTTCAATAAAGACGAACAGAAAATCTCTTTCTGAATTCTGCCTGAACACTGATTTTAATTATGTCGTTACCATAAGTCGTTATACACTTGTTAAAAGCATATTAAGCTTTTAGGTACGAATACAGAGTAATGCATTTATATCGTTATTAAAATTATTATTATTATTATTATTATTATTATTATTATTATTATTATTATTATTATTATTGTTAGAAACTATTACAAAGGAGCATTAATTTGATTATTACGTTAGACAAGATTTATTTGTAAGCATGGAGTGAATATTTGTATATTTAGGACAGAGACTACCTTTGTATTTTGAGCAGTGTGGTTTTACAATATAGTTACTGAGCCTCTCGATAGGAGAAACTATGTATATGCCAATCCAGATAACTTACGACTGATGAGCGAAGGTACTCGTTTCCTTTCTTCAGTTATGGGTTCCGAATTCCGCTTAAAAATAATACTTGTCAATTTATAATGCCCAAAAGGTGTCGCGGCAAATTTCCTGACGGAAGGTCCTCCTGTTTCACCTTCCATTCATTATAATCCTCTCTTTTCATGTTTCAGCTTTTCAGTCACCTTTACACGCATCATTCCCTACATTTGCGTACTACTTTTATTTCTCTACAAAGACAGGTCGTGGAATAGGACTTCAAAATCAAATGTATCCCTGTGATACATGCACGTTAAATACTTTCAAACAAAGCGCAGAATTGTGTTTTTTCCGGTTCCCATGCCACATGAACAAGGTGGGTTCGGAATGCCCTGTGCACTCTCTCTTCAACTGACTGTACCCCCAGTCCCTATCTGGCAATGTAAATTGGGTCATTGTCTTGAAAAACGGGTTTTTATCGCACCCTAAATGAAATAATAGCAATATATTTCGAGCGTGCATTATCAGATGAGTCGGAAACTATCTCCACCTGCATATCTAAAGAGATGAGAGCTAAGTCTCGAACGGATGCAGAGGTTTTTCAGCTACTCCATGTTATATGTGCTACACTATTCTACGTTCTACATTTGAACTGGATTCGTCGAATGCTCACAAAATAAATTACGTGTTCCTCGTTTCCAGCAATGAAATTTTGAACTTTCTTGCTAAAGCACGTGCACATCGCCACATTGCATTTTCTATGTTATATTTTGACATTTTCATCGCATTTATGACTTTTTGTTTATTACAATTCACTGTCAACATAAATATATTTGCTTTTTAATTACTCACCACACTACGTACTACATACGTAGTGAAGAGTAAGTATACTCATTCTACCGCAAAAATCGGAGATGTCATTATGTCAGTCTGTGTCGGCGAAGACTTTCTACATTCGAAAATTAGAAAACATCGCAAATAAATAATGTTAATGCATTGTACTAGAGATAAGCATACAGATTTTTGACTTTTTTTAAATCTGGTCTAAAAGTAGATCTTAAAATAAAGTCCTTTACCACAATACTAAAAGAACGAGTAGTTACCACTTAAATGTAGCTTGAAATAAAGACAATTCATACATTAAAAAAATACCACTACGTTTTTATTTTGATTTCTTCCTCAACTAGAACAAAGGACTTTTAAAAATGCTACATTCTTTTTCGTTGAATTTTCTGAATTTTGAAAGAAGCAAAAGTTAAAAATTTTTCGGAGTTTTTCGGACAACTACAATACTGAAAGTGAGATTTTTTCGTGAATAATATTTCTTTCAAGACAATTCTTGAATAAGGTCATGTATAATGTTTCGAAAACATGAGAAGTTTCCGGGTAATTTTAAAGAGTACTTTTAAAAAGAACGCAGGACGAATATCCGGTAATATCCGGACAAATATCCTCTGTACTATCGAATATTGAAAAATTATTAAATGAAAAAATGTTAACCTTGTAGAACGAGAATATCAATGATAGATATTTTAAGTTAATAAAATCTCTCCTTTAAATTAAATTATTATTATTATTATTATTATTATTATTATTGAATTTACGTACATTTACAAACATTAAAATTACGTAAGTTTTTTCGAAAATAAGAGTTGTTTACGTGCAATTTTTGTATGAAGTAAAGGAAAAGGCAAAAGAAATTGCGAAAAGGGCTCCAATTTTTTTTTTTTCGTATTTCAAAAAGTAGCTCCTTTTCGTACGCTAATAAAAATGACTCAGGTTCGTTTTTCGTTGAACTCTGAATTTTTGAAAACAAAAAAAGTTACAAATAACGCGAGAAAGTATGTGCCGCTGTAGCTGGTGTAGTTGTAGAGTGCAGCCTCCCATCGAGGAGCAGCAGGGCGCAGCAGGGCGCGGCAGGGCGCGGCCGGCCGCGGAGGCCTCGCAGACCGGAAAGCGATGAAAGTGGTCTCGCAGCCACTTTCGCCGGGCGGCTCAAGCGCCTATCTCGGCTCGGGATCGGTGACATCACGGGCGGAATAAAGGCATCAATTATTTTCTGAATGGAACGAGTTTTTGCGGCGGCTTCCGCAGAGAAGCGTTGCCGCTGTTGCCTGCCGCCCGAGTTACTCACGCTTTAATAGGCTCTTGGCATTGGGAGTGTCGTTGGAACTTCGAGCGACCTCTTCAGAAAGCAAGCCCGAGGAGATGGAGATTGAGAAGGAGAGTGAAGGTGAGGGACAACGATGCGCAACATTTCCCCGTGCCCTTTGTGGCGTTTTACATTGTGTCCGGAAAGTCTCTGAAGAATGTTTTTGTTGCAATTTGTAAATATAATTTACAACATTGAGGTTTTCTGGGTTTACAATCGCTTAAGACGTATGCCGGGATGGTCCCTAGTTGTGCACGACGTAAGTACCAGACGTAAATGTACTCCCCTCTTCCCTCCCCTCTTATATGTTACTACCCTGTATCAATGTAGACTTAGTTGTTAGGCGGAAGAGGAGACCCTATGGTCTGAGCCTCGCTATTAATAGACATTATTATTATTATTATTATTATTATTATTATTATTATTATTATTATTATTATTATTATTATTATCATCATTATTATTACAACATAAACGTAATTTAAGATTTTTCTAAAAACGTGTCTCTTCATTGTGGTGTTATTTCGATTTCAATAGCTTCTCCAGTTAATGGGGGGTAATACAATACGCTATACAAGAGGGATGTGTTAAATTAATTGCTGCTTGATTGCAATTACATAATTCATTTAGTGTAAGGTTATATATCACGATTTTGACGTTATGCATTTACCAAAGACTTTTGAAGTTAAAATATGATATCTATTTAAGAGAGCAAAAAGTTCGACATGTAACTAAGATGACACAAAACACATTATTATTGCTGTTTCACAGAACGTAAACTGTGTTGATTTTCCTTAAAACAGTTTCTTGGTAACTGACTTACATGCTTAGTTAATTTCATATTTTTATTTTACAAATTATTTGGAAGATTTTCGTTTCATGCTATTTGTGTGGTCGAAGACTTTCATGGACACCACAACTTGGTAGAAAATTCTCAAAGTTGTACTCAGATAAGGAAAGATTGAGTACCCCTAGCATACGGCTACATATGCAGAGCGCAGTGACCTCTTAGAAATGGGATCGCTTTCCCGGCTGCGTTGGTAATTACTGGCATACAATCCTACAAATCACGCTGGAGGCCGAGACAAAACCTGTAATGTAGGTGCATGTTGCGGCAAGGTTGCTGCCGGGTTCAAACATGGGTACGAGTAGAACATATCAGACTTTGATTGCACTTTCTTGGCGCTCCCGAATGCATCGTTTATTACTCTTCCTATTTCGTAACTTGTGAGTACGTACTACTGCTCCTAATGCGTTTGGCATACTGACATATTCGGCACTCAAATCGTTTGCGAGTGCTGTTCTTTGAGCACGAAGACGGACCACAAACTATTGACCCGTCTCTCTCCTTCTCTAGTCATTTTCATTCTCATTTTTGTATTTCTAATATATTAGCTCATGCATAACGCATATAACATTAAATCACTCTGGTTACGTAACACCAGAGGGAACTGAAATATATTAAAGAACGCAATTTTGTGCGCGAAACTCATTAGTAATTGAAGGATTTTCTTTTGTCCCTCCCTGTTCCACCCCTGTGATAAATATGACTGTGGGTCTTTCCCTACTTCTGGCAATTGATCTTTCACACTGTGGGCATTCCGATCAATCCATATGAAACGTATAAATGGTGTCACAATGATCTGGATAGGCATAATGCAAGTGAATACGTATTAACATATCTAAACAAGGGATCGTTTTCTTAGGTGGGGGAAGGTCTTCTGCCCGTAGGCAGGTTTCGATTTGAGTCGAACTCTCCATTCCCTTTGTCGATATTCCAAAGCAGTTCAGTTTGTTCCTGGAGTTCTGTTGCTTTCTTCATGGATTCTGCGTGATGAATTCGACTTGACCCTAGATCCGGAAAGGAGCGCCGTCGATTCCGCCATTCTATATCCTGTTGGGAAATGCAGTGTTGTGCGTGAGTAAGGAATTTTAATATACCCGAAAGTCTCCATAATGACTTCGATTATTATTACTTCTTATCTTATGAAAGCTGTTTGGCGGGGCTCTAGGGTGAGAAAATATTAAATGATGGTGGCTGTTCAGGCTGCACTACTCTATTTAGGGGCTCTAAATTCGACCGCGAGATAGCGGAGGCCATTGTTTCTATATACAGTGTTGTCTTCATGGCCAAATCGAACACATGAATTCAAACTTTTGAGAATTAGATGATTTAACTTTGCCGGAAACACCCAAGAAGCATTACAGGGTCTTTTTCACAAGATATAAAATCACCGGGATGCAGGTCATTGATTTTGTTGTACAATTTGTCCATCTATTTTGGGCGGGTTTGAACCCGTTATTTGGGATATGGAGGTTGACGTGACTTCTCTAGCAGATCTACCAAGTTATCGGTTGTAAATTAATCTATTTACTATGTGGTTCTGAAAAGGTCACTAACTTCTATAATAATCACATGGGTAGAGTTAGACTTATTAATGTATGTGATATTTACACTTAAATTCCAATATTAAACAAGAAATACATGATTGATTTCAAATTGTGACACAAATGATTTTAGTATAATGTTGTACTAAAATCTAAGTACTAAGTACTAAGTACTCAGTTAAACTCAGTACTGAAAAATTAGATGAAGAAATATTTTGTTGTCAAACAATGATAGCTTCTTGATTCCGATTGCAAAAGAACTATAAGTTTGTAACGATGAAAATACTTTGGAAATAATTATTTATTTCTATTGTGGACGCCCTTTATTCTGCTCCCTTATATTAACGTACTATACAGCCGCTGTTGAAAATGCACCAAGATCATTTTGCGCCTTCTGAAATGTCGTTTCTCGAGCATTTTTCTGTATCTTGCTGTACTTTCAACTTGCACTTGATTTTTTGCGTTTAAGAAATTTGCTTCAACGGCCACTGTCCGGGAGAGCATTGCAACATTTCCGAGAAATAAGTTGCTCTCTCGAGTTTCGTTTTGCACTTTACAGCCTGGAATAAAACAGCGTTCGTGATCCAGCTCCTCTCTGCTCCCGAATGCAGGCCCTCGCTCGGCAATCTCGCCTCTTTTTGTTCGTTTTTTCTTCTCTTTTGTTTTTCAAACGATCTTCGAATCTGACAACCGCGTACGATGCTGCTTGGTTGGGGTTATCTATCAGTTTAGCATGCCAGCCTAATAAAAGTGTAAAATTAGTGGCCACATGGTCATGCTCATCTCCAAATGAAGTAACGTTGCCTTTCGAATACGCACGTGGATAGCCATGTGCATGTTCCTTGCCTTTCATTAGGTACTTGATGAGTGTTAATGCGTGTATTCTAAAAGCTGAACAGCCGGGGAAGTTTGTAGTATGTCGCATGAATATGGATATATGATCCTCGCGGATATCTGTGTGGTTGGGTGTTGGAACATAAGCTCTTTTTATTGTTAAGAAGCACGTGTTCATGCTCAGTGGGTCTCATTAAGAAACGTAATTGAACTGGGAGGATATTGAGCCACTGCCTCGCCAGACGGTGCATAGGGCAAATTGGCACGCAACGATGCAAATTTGAGTGAGTGGTGTGGGAATGTTGGTTTTTCGCGAAGACTGGGCATATATTTCAATGTTTGAACCACTGTAAGTGAGATACAGGCATTTCGATTGTCTGACGAAACCCAGTTTAAAGAACCTGGATAATGAATGAACGGATCGAATTATGTTGTTTCGGCTTGTATTAAAATTATAAATGTTTTGAGTTTTATATTACTTTTTCCCTCCCGTTTCAATTAATATTTTTGTGGTTGATTTGCCCTAATATTTGAAGGCCCAGTATATTAACCATCAGCACCTTTTCACAGTACCGTTATAAAGATAAGTAAATGTTTATAAGATAAAAGTAGTATGATTTTATATCTTCATTATTGTGTTTGTATCCAATGGCAAAATTGATGATAAATACGGAAAAATACACTTCATTATTCTGAGAAAGATACAAACATGTTTATTCATCGAACGAATCAAAAAAGCATCGCACAAGGAATCCCTCCAAAATTTGAGTGATTATTAAATATATAAAAAATAACGAACTGAAATCCAAACCTGGAGTAAAATGGACAACAATGGAATGTGTGATAATTTTAATTACATGTGCAAGAAAAATAATACTTATTAGTCTCTTTAAAAGATAATGTTAATATACTGTTCAAAGTATAGTAATGTGGACCTCTTCTAATATAAAAATCACCATGAATAATGATGTTTAATTAAGTGCACTAAGTGGTACAAACTCATTCAATAAAACAAGTGAACTTCTTTTGGATTAGGCCACACATTTGTGGCTTTGCAACTCACCACAAGCGAGTGTGTATTGAAATAAGAAGTCTGGTCGAAAAAAAAAAAGATTAGCGGAGAGTAAGATTATAATTTACCTCGCAGTCAAACACAAACTGATAGTTGTATGTCAAATATATTTGTTCACCTCAAGGGGGTCTTGTTTTCATTAGTTGATGTCACGCCACGAAAATTAAACAACCTATACGTACAATCCTATAATTAAATGTCCTTTAGAAATCGCAATACTACTTCGCCAAGAACATAAAATTACTTTCTAAATTTCTCAACTCGGTCGCTACGAAGCAATGACATTTATTGTAAACTGCTACACCAAAAGTATCAAAACCAGTTTTATGAAAGCTTCGAGTAAATGAACCCAGTACAAACATAATTTAATTTTCAAGTTTCAAATATTTCTGTACTAATAGGTATTGACCTACATACGTGTCAATATTCTTATTTAAAAATGTAAATACAATAAAATACTCAGAAACTGTTGATTACACATAATTACATCTCTAAAAGTCGAACAAAATCGTTTAACAAAATTAAATTTCTGCTCTTTTGAAATGGGAACAAAGTTGAGAACCTTACCTAACAAAGAAGTTCGAAGTCCCCATAAAACTTTATCAGATGAGATACATGACTTCCAAGTTGGGAAATGTTATCCTTTCTCTCTCCTGACCTCCGATTCATGATAAGTCACGCGTCACGTGTGGATTGGAAATGAGTAATAAACGTACACAACACTTTTGAAGATATTTTTCTCAGGGGATGAATATGTTATGTTTGGAGGCAATTTACTGTTGTGTGCTGGTCCACATAGTACATCGTAAGTACTGCATGCAATGTAAATGGTGAATATAAACAAAATTATATTATGTGATCGAGAAAAAATTAAAATTAAATGAAATGGAAATTAAATTAATGGAAACGTTCGATATTATGGCAATTCAAGTTGTCTCCGAAAAACACAATGCAAATCTGAGGAACGTGCAATAATACCAAAAAGAACATTTCCCTATCATTCTCGAAACAGTAGTTTGAAGTGGTTCAATTAAAAAAAAAATTATTATTCATGTTCGATATTATGTCTTTCAAGGGTTTTTATCATACATAGTAAATAAGTGGTTCAAATGAGTCACAAATTTCCCTGAACGATATTATCGTCTATTTCAGGCTCTTAATGAGAATTACAGTTCGTTAAGATATTGTACTCTGACTGTTATAAATCCTTACGACTTAATGAATACAATATTCTAGAGATCGAAGACAAATAAAAAAAAAATACAATTAACATTTTTTTTAAAATGACCCTGCATTCACCTAGAATTCAAGACTGAAATTCGACCAGAAAAACGTATATTGAATTGATGCTTTCCGGACTGGCGTTCCGGAATTCTAAAAATTTGTATCTGCTGTAATACAATAACTGACATTCTTCTGGAGTTGGTTCATGAAACCCCATATTTCCGAACTTAATGGATCCAATAAAAGAAAACACTCTAGACCTATAGGCAGCTCGGCGACTTGCTAATTGCTGCGTTACTCCGCTTACTTGTCAATCTATAACCGATTACCAAATTGATCACAAACGTGTTCGAAAAACAACAAACAAGATTATGAAGTGTGAAGTCGCCTGGGGGTGCCGCATTAATGGAGTCCACTTCCTGGTGGAGTTGACTGTCCGAACGAGTTACGTTCGCAACTGGTCCAGTCTCGCGAGCCCGCATCAACGGCACGTGTGACACGGCATACAGTGGTTCGAAGCGAACGCAATTGCAAAACCGTTCCACTACTCCTACAAACTTTTATGGACATCGGTTTGAAGGTTTATTCACAGGTTTAGGAGATCGTTGAATTAGAATCAATTTCAAAATTTTGTAATAAAAATGGTGTATCCAGAGAGCAAAAATACAAAAATATCATAAAAATACATAAAACGAAATTTCTTATATTAAAATGGATTATAAAAGTGAGTTATTTTTTCTTGTGTTACAATGAAATATTATATAACGATTATGTGAGTTTTCATGTTTTTTATTAAATAATTATTTATAAACACTAAAAATGTTGAAAATTTTTTAAATTTTAAACTACACTACTAATAATAACTACACTATTTTATTTATTACTTAGTCTGACAATTTTTATTGCAGTTGAAACTTCCGATTTCCTAGCTGGATGATATTACGCGAAACGCCATGTAATTTTTGTAATTAATGATCTCTGAGTTAATTAGTATCATTTAAAACTTCCTCTGCATATTTTTTCAAAACGTTAGAAACAAATAAACCATGTTACTAGCCTATACTACAAACGTATCGCAAAACGTCGTCGCATAATTTTTAATTTTCGTTCCTCGTGTAACACTGTGCGACGTTCCAACATGCCCGTCCAAATTTGACGCGTGTCCTTTCCAGGTTACGACCAGATGTAGAGCTGCTCGTCATGGCACGTGTTACACTTTCTCCGTGGCGTCGGGGGCGGTGTCTGCGTTGGCGGCAGCCTTATGTAATCTAAGTGGCGGGAGCGACAACTTTTACAGGACGCCGCCTCCGCCGCGCCCGTCTCGCCGCCACTGCCCCGGGCTGGAGCACCCCTGGAGGTCAGTAATGGCTGGTCGCATTAACGAGCTACAAAACTCGGCGGCCGCCGCCGCTCCTAGCCGGCATGGTAATTCGCAGTCCACGGGAACCCCGGTGTTATGTGAAGCGCGTTGCCAGTAGGAGCATCGAATTCAAAACACATCTTTGCCACACGCCCGTCGTCAGTTTTGATATATTAATGCAAAACACTAGTGATTATTATTATTATTATTATTATTATTATTATTATTATTATTATTATTATTATTCATGATGATAATAATATAATTAATATTATTACATTGTAAGAATATTTTCATTAATAATTGTAACATTTTGACATGTTTTCACTCCCTGTGTTATGAATATTCATTAGATCAGCCAAGGTACATGAATTTAATGTATCGGCTTCCCCAAATTAGTTCAAGACCATCTTTGGCCACCGTTGGCCATGAGGCTACCTTTGGCCTCAATTACAATATTTTAAATCGAAAATTATTTCTTAGTTTTCTTTCTACTCTCAAACAAGATGGATACACTCCTGTCGCCTTTTTAATGAACTTTAATGAATGTCTTTTTTTTTCTTAAAAATTGGAGGCATTGTCTGGTTATATTTTCATTAAAGTGAAAATATCCCTTTTCCTTTTGCTTAAGGATTTCTGTGATTTAAACGGAGTGTTCATTTCTAATTACTTATTTAATTACTTCTGCAGATTTATTTTGATTATATTGTTCATTTGCTCTTACGAAAGGACCACTTTAGTTCACCAATAAGTGTTTGGCAATGCGAAATATGTTCGACATTTTACAATAATTATCCACGTTAAATTAATTAATTTCATTATAAACCTTTCGAAATGTAAAATGTTACTGTTATTGATCTACTATTTTTCCTTCTGCTAAAATAGCGGCGTCATTTCAGTAGGTGGTCTTTCCGTTTTCTGATCGATGACCTTTCAGAGAAAGACATCGCCGCAGAGATCATTAGATAGCCGTGTTAGGAGGCTGTTGTTTTTTCTGGGAGGCTGGAGCTAGTGAATACGCACCAGTGAAAGTGACACAGACTATTCTTTCACGCAGTAAAATCTGACAGCAGAAGAAAAGCTGCACGAAAACAAACAACCGAAAACGGAGTACACGGAAGTGACGATCGAACACAAAAAGTAATTGGACGTCGTAGAAAGCATAAGGGTTTGGCGTTTTTTCTTTACAAGGAAAAATTACTCAGAATTGCATTTTCCGTGTTTGGTTTGCTGTCATACACCTAAATGACATGTGGCGAAGCTTTGTGGACGATTTATAACATATTACAAAATTCATTAAAACATATTCATGAGTTTCAGGGCAGCTGTGGATGTTAGTACATGAGTTTTTAGTACCGCATCAAATGAACAGCCATTTTATGTGATAGATTGATATTTCCGAGCACGTTAACTGCTATGGTCATTAGTTGTCTTCGTGTAGTTTTATCTCGGGAGATGTCGGTGTTCCCTCTCCTCTGGCCGGTGTGATCCGGTGACGACCTGCACTCAACTTGCGGGAGCATTCCCTCTCCAGGAAATTCTCGCGAGAGTCGCACCGCTCCATATGGAACAAGGTCTAAGCTTCCCATGGGACTCAGGCTTGTGTGGTAATGTAGTTCATGTAAGTGTGTGTGTGTGTGTGTGTGTGTGTGTAAGGGGATAGGATAAGGGTTAAGACAAGGAAGAGAAAGGGATTATCACGCGCGGTCGCTGACTCGTTTGTTACTGTTCTTCTTCAGCCTTCACCATGATCGGCGAAACCATTGAAAACTATATCAGATCTGCCGAGAGCTGCAATTCTCCTGCAGACAGCGATTGAATTCGACATAGCTACATAAATAGTGTTGAAAATCCGCCACCGTCGGGACTCGAACCCTAGGGCCTGACAGACCTGATGACTGATTTCCCTGAAGTCGCTGAAGAGACAGCGTCAATGGTGGCATTGCGCTGAACTCAGCCGACTTTTTGCGTATAGATTAGCTTGACTTTAATCTCGTGCAAATTACAAATATGCACTCAAATGATACGTTATAGTAGCACGAATGCTTTAAAAGATTATAAGGGTATAAGAATAAAGTAATTTTTTTTTACGGATTGGAATCATATGGCGTGTGCACACATTTATATGGTCCCACATTGCTTCATCTTGTGTTGAATAACCTTGACTCAATATCTTGTTATTATCTTCTGATGATATGTTTTCTTTCAACAAAAAATAATCAGTGATTAAAATAAATGGTGGCATAAATATAAATGGTGATTTTTATTATTATTATTGTTATTATTATTATTATTATTATTATTATTATTATTATTATTATTATTATTATTATACCGTTTATTGTTTTTCATTTCGATAAGAGACGTTTAGTTGTATAAGTTAAAAAATTTTCCTGCATTGAGTAAACGTTTTTAATGTCATGCATGATATAAATTTTGGTTTAGGAAGTATGAATTTCAATAACGGAGGGAGATGATGTTCCTATATTATGCTTAATAATACCGGTTTCTTGTGGTTTGCGAACTCTGAACGCCAATGCATGTCGTAAGAAACAGGTTTCCAAACGTGGATATTTTATCGATGTATCAACAAGACCAGCTTCGACTTGCATTCTACAACTTACATATTCCTATCAAACTAGTTATGGAATACTTTTTGTGCTGTACTGAGGAAAACTGGGAGTTACTTTACGTTACTCTTAATGGCGTACATGTCCCGATTGCATCCCGTGATCAAGTTTTCCTAAGCCTTTTACAAACCTTCGCAAGAAGTCAAAGCTCGATTGCATCCCTTTCAAATTTCCTCGCGAAAACAAGGAAGAGCTTGCGAACGTATCAGTGCCTACAAGATCGCCCTTCCGCTTTCATATTTGAGGAATATGACAAAGAAGGAATGCTCGTTTTGAGATTGCACATTTTGTATAACTCTAGTCTTGGAATTGTCGGATAGAGTAAGGAGACTTGTTATTTTGAAATTAAACTCTATTGAATGTTCTTAATTCATTGAAATTGAACACTATGTACACTATGGTCTTCTCCAGGGAGAGGTGGAAAGGGGGCCACAGTTTTTCCCGAAAATATGCAATATTAAATAGTAAGTATGTTTTTGTTATACACACACAGCTACGAAGATTCTTCCACGTTCATCTGTGTTCGAGGTTTTCTCTCTACTGGTGCGAGAACATCTTTTTACGTTACTCAGGAATGCAAAGATAACTAAATGGTTTCCTTCTTCTCGTCCCAAAACACCGGTCGGGATAGAATCGAGCTATGCCTTCTCAGGTAGCCAAAGGTGCAAAGAGAATACTATCTGGGAAGCAGGTGTGAGGGAAATGAGACTGCAGGATATAATTGGGTAATTCTGTCGATAGCATGGCAGGTATGAAATTGAAACGATTATATTTAAGGAATGAAATTATATAGGATCACATCTGCATGCATTGAATACGTACAGTCATATGTGCATTGGTGAAAATTTAACATACTTAAAAATGGGGGTCATATAAGATATCGAAATGTGTATGGATTTACAAGCAAATAAAGAAGATTTAAATCCAGACTGTCAAATACTGATTGTCCGTAATATAAGAAACATTTTTGAATAAATATTGACAGGACAAACACTAAGCTTATGATCGTATGAATGTATTTGGCATTAGAGTTGGATTAATCTGATTTTTGCCAGCTAGCGGATTGCTAGGTCTGAGCCCTGTTTTTATTTATTATTCACGCCTGGGGTGAGGGAGACATGTGGCGAGCATGACTAATTCCCTTCACCATATCTAACATACCTGAGCATGCCTGAGCTTTTGCTTTCGTCACACAGCTCTAGAAACTGAAACGATTGAATCAGAAAGTTACAGCTCTAATTTTGCCCGACCGGGTCTCCAACCCGCGAACGAACCACGGAAATCTAACACGCTCTCCATGAGCCACCCCAGGAGTGAAGCTTAAAATAAATATTTATTTTATTTAATAATGAGTCATAGGCTTCCGTGGCCGGAGTCATTGAATTCTTGGCTGTCCGGGATTAGCGGCGTGATGGTCAATGGAGCTGACGTTTCGGCCATCTTGTTGTGGCGTTCTTCATAGCTCTGAAGAAGGCCACAACAAGATGGCCGAAACGTCAGCTCCGTCCACCATGACGCGGCTAATGCCGGTCAGCCAAGAATTCAAATATTAATAATTTCTGATGCCTCGATCGAGTGAAGATGTTAGGCAAGCGCGTGGTTTTTTTTATTTTTGATTTTTTTACTTACCTTGACGCCAGCGGGGTACAGTGACGAACAGCTTGTCGCCCCACACCTCGATGCCGACGGGCAGGTTGTTCTCGGGAATGAAGTCCCCGGAGCGCAGCGCCTGCTGGCGGGCGCCCTCCGTGGGGTAGGCCCAGTCCAGGGAGCGCCACGCGAACCGCTCCACCAGCTTCTGCGCGCCCTCCGCTGCTGCAACAAAGCCCGCCGCGGGACGCTACGTTTAGTGGCCGCACACAGCACTCGCAGAGAACACAGCCATGCAGAGAAGTGCAATCTGCGCACTGTTCTTTATTTATTTATTTTATTATTTATTTATGTACGGTTAAAACAGTTCAAAACTGTCACGTACTAGGCGGAGAAGTGAAATCTGCGCACGGTTTCTTTCTTTACTTATTTATTTACTAATTTATTTATGTACTCTTTAAAAGAATTCAAAGCTCTGTGAGATACTATGCGGAGAAATACAATCAGTGCACTCTTTTTGGAACTCTAGGATCTTTGTCCTAACTCGTATTCACAGAGTTGAATTATGAATGCCGGTAGTAATGAGCGTGTTTTTGCAAGAATTGAAATTAAAAAATTTCGTTCCTGTGTAATAAAAACTGTAGGTGGATTGAATCTGTCCAGTTTTTGACGGGATGTTTCGTATTTTATGTTAAAAGTTTTGTTTCCCTTATTATAAGTGGATTGTTCCATAAGTCGTCGAAAAATGTAGGCAGTTCTTATGTTTGAAAGATTCGTCGTCTGAATATTCTAATATCGTTTAAACCGAGCTACATGTAATCGATGCGTTCACGTTATAATCTCATCAAATAGACTGATATCAGAAATATGTGTTTGGTATAGTTATTAAAAAGAGAACTTTGTTGATGTCAATAATCATGAACATGAAGTGTATAGAATTTCAAATCTGTTTCCGGAATTTTAAAAGGAGGAACATCAAATATCAGATATAATTGGAAAATATAAATTTGTTTATTATCTCTATTTGCCTGACCAAACATACAGTGCCTTAAATGCAGCCGTCTAGGGGAACAGAATTGAACTATATCCCCCAATTCCAATATTTTTTGTAATTTTACTCTATTCAAAGAAACTGCAGTGAAAGCTCCTGTCATGGCCACCTCAATCATCGTTCATCGTGGCACCTAGATTGGTTGCTGAAACATTCCAACACAGGTGAAGGAAAAGGGGATGAGTGTTTCAACGCGGGTACTCAGTGTAGCTACTCAGCTGCGATGATGGTCCCCCGTCTCCACACAGCATCCCGCTGTAGAAGGAAAAAAACCCATGGCGACTATGTACGAAGACCCGTGTATAGAAGGGAATCGCTCAAGACTATTCCGCGTTGAAGGATTACTCGGTCACTTCCATTAACGATAGTGTTTTCATGGAAGCGATAATTTATCTCAAAATATTCCATTTTCATTTTTTCAGAACACACCAGTCCTCGCGGTCAACGGCCAATCACATTTTTTTCCTTAACCTGTAAATCTGTATTAAAACCAAGTAATAAATCAATAACTGAATAGTTCTCTGAAATGTATTAACTACAGAGAGTAAATAATTCGGAGACGCAATGTTTTCGGCTAAGCGAAGTCAATATCAACTTTCGGGAAGCGTTAAGACGAATTATTTTTTCTTCCTTCATAACAGTTGCCTCCTTATTTACGAATCATTGATACAAAGGATTTCGAAGGAAGTGAAACAGGTAGTTGATTGAATTGCGGAAACTGAAATGGCACCCCAGACATAAGTAGCAGGAAAACAATAATTATTTGTTTCACAAAGGAAGGAGTTTAGTACTTTCAAACTATAAAATAATTTCCTTCTGTATAAATAAGAGTAACCAAGTTCCATCAATTTTTTGAAACGTTTTCGACTTTCAAACCCAGCGAGAATATAGACAATCTCTCTAAGAACATGGTCGCATTAATTTCCAATTTATTCAATAACTCTTTCATCTGCTATAAATTTCCTAACTCTTTTCACATCCTTCACTTTCACTTCTGCCCAACCCTGCTATGTATAAGTATTGCCGAATTAATCCATAAGAGGTACACGTGCATAATATCTTGCTTGATTGATGACAGACATTTTGTTACATAAATGCTAACTATAGTTTTTTTTAATATGTCCCTAGTGAATTTCCCATTATACAGGTAAATGAATTTAATTCAAATTAGAACACTGTTGTTTAAAAGGAAAGGTAACTTGCATTAAAATAAAATGAATTGTGACTAATCAAACTTCAACGTTAGTAGAAAGTTAAATAAAGTGGAACTTGGATGTTACCAATTTAGTGTTTCGATCGTTCAGTGAAAAGCATGTATCCCTCACACTGGCCCAAAGGCAGACGGCGTTGATAGGGTGCTTATAACGGGACTGGACGTCTGTATATCTTACGTTTTCTAGCCGTTCAGAAGAGAGGAAATTATTTGTTTATAATATAACCTCGGCAACCTCGTAGCAAGTACCCAGTACGTTTCACAAAACAAAATGGGTACTTTTAACTACTTTGTGACGTTAGGTTTTGGAGTTACTAGATAGCAGCATGTAGTACCCATATTTTTGTGGATGCCAATTCACTCAGGTGAATTTCTTCGAGAGTACTCAAAAAGGTTCCCAAGGATTTTTTAACTCCCTATACGACGATGTTGATAAGTTTCGCCGTAACATTAAAATATTTTCGGCCGGCAATACAGAGTACCGAACGCAGGAGCAAGTTTTTCAAACTTTGAAAATGTGTAGCAATGACAATAAAATTTGTAAAATATATTCCGAATCATTCAAAATTTTTATTGAATACATTCAAAGGAGTTTGACATATTTTCTGAGTTTTGACAGGTTCTGTATGTTTTTCACATGTTTTGGTATTGTAAATAGAACGCCATGTGGACAAACGTGTAATAATAAAATGGCGTATAAACAAATTAAAAATTTTATTCATAATCTAAAGGACTCATAAGGAAAATTTCATTTGATTCACATTCGTAAGAGTATGTTACGTAACGAGCTTGAGGCAGGGGATTCGCACACGTGCAAAGTTTGCCGCCAGAGCGTAGCGAGGGAGTCAAAAGACGTGTGCGCGAATCAATTCCCCATCTCGATCAGGTTTTTCGTCCAGTTTCCCTGATACATTGAGCAAATGCTGAGATGGCCCCTTGTTTTGCTTCTGGACATAAATGTAACTTCATTATCTGTGCACGTCTTCTACAATTCAGAGGTAAATACAGTTATTCAAATTATCGTTTCCGTCTTGTCGCGGCAGGAAGTATTATTCCTTGACGAAGGATATGATGGATAGAGCCCAAAATGTATTGCTGATTTACCCTTGAAAATAGATTGTATTACACGAGAACGTTTTTTTCTTCTTTTTTTCTCCAAATAGTATATGGCTTAGTGTAGGGATCACTTAATTTTGAAAACGTGCACAGTATTCACTTCTCCCCATAGCACGTCATACACAGTTTTCTTAACTGTTTTCAACTAACTAAATAAAAATCGCTCACGTGTTGCGTTTTTTTAACGCTCCGTGTGCAAAAGATACTTCGCACATGCATCGCAATATTTCGCGTACGCTTCGTTGTGTTCCGCATACTATAAGTTAGAATGAAAAAAAATGAGCTATTTCGCATTCGGGAAACAAGCATGTCATTCGCGCGCCGCCTCTTAAAAAGTATATTTATAAATTTCAAAGAAGTACAAAATACTAGCATCACGATTATAGCAGATTTAGTACACTGAAATATTACACTGAATAAGTCAAGCTGAAGTACCACTTATTTTCGAATACGAAACGAATTATAGTGTTGGAATGTGTTGGGTTACTTCGTATTATAGTCATTACGAACAAAAACACAAACAAATATGGAGCGAGTTAAACATTTCTCTCAGTAACTGCTGCGCACACACAATTGAGAAATACAGCGTTGTCTAAGAAAAAAGGGGGCAGATTTGAAAAAGATCGAAACGGAAGGTTTTTGTTTTTGTAGTGGGATAGTAAGTTTTTGCACTCGTATATTATACGATTTCATATTTGACTAGCCCGTTCTGCAGACGTATTATCGCATTAGTTGGTCGAGCACTCGTTCTTCAAATGTCACGCTCCGTTTCGCATGTTAAGCATCACCCGCTATTAAGGTTCATGGATGTTACTACCTGGTGTTGTTATGACAAACGCAATATGAAGATACATAACGTATCAAAAGAAATAAATTTAATATGAATTTAATGTTTCGATTGCCGGAAGCAGTGGAAAGATAATAAAGAATAGTACCACAGCAATTTCTGTTCGGAAATTGCTTAAGTTTTCGGCACACAAAAGGGCTCAATTTTGACACCGCGGTAGGTCTTCACAGTAGCTGAAACCGCACGCGTGAAACGCAAGCAAAAACAAAATTACGTGTCTAGATGGGTTTTTATTCGCATATAATATGAATTACTCACACATAGTTTTGCTTCACTGGTGTTTTAATTTGCCGCGAAAGAAATTTTGTTTGGTAGTAAAATACTTTCACAAATTGAGTCATGCTTTGATGAACCAGGAGCGGGAATAGATTGGACGCAGTAAACGAGTACCGACGGATTTAAAAAGAGCCAGTGACCTTCATCTTTGCCAGTGTTAGTATCCATCTTATAGAAACCAATTGGAAATAATTTAAAGAAGCAATAGGGCCCCGTTTATTTTTTGGGAAACAAGATACTCTTATAATTAATGAAAAAATGAAAACTTGGAAGTATGAAAACGACTAGTTTTCATACTTCAAACGGCTAGTTTTCATACCCTCACGTTACTTGTGATATTTCTATAAATACGAAAGCAGGTAAAATTTATAAACGTCATTTAAGTTCAGATATTTTGTAAATGCCTACAGTGACCTGTCAATTTTCCAGGATGTTATAATTTGTTCACATGACTTTCATCTCAATGAGGTTTTATATAGAATAAAATAAAATACTATTTAGATATTATAAACTTTTTCCCCAAATTTTGTCTCTGAAATTTACAGTATTTTTGGGATAACTTATTTTCGTTATCGTGTAAGTGATTGAGACCCGTACTCGATATCTTGCATCGTGACAAGGATTATTTTATTAAACCATACATTTTTATTTTTACCTTTATTATTAATATTGTAAAGAAATTTCATTTCTCAGGATTTCATAATTTTTCTGATAGTACTTTTTAAATTAATTGTGTCAATGTCACGATATTACAAATGAAGGGAAATATGCACTAAAAGTATTAAATCCTATTGATGAAAGAGGTACAATAGGCAAAACACATCCAAACACACCTGGACTATTGACAAGGTCAATCTGACATCGTGTGGGGTAAAACACTTTTTTTTCTGAATATTATCTAGATTCGCAATTTTTATACTAATTATCACATTCGCTCCATGTTCTTTTTCAATTGTAGCGTGAATGACCTACATATATACTTGTGGTCAGCGAGCTTACCGAATCGCCTTCCAAGAAGCTGGAATTCCCTTGATTGTTGTAGTGTGGTAGTAGGGATGGAGGTGATAGCGGTAATGTTACGCCGTAGATGTGCCAGTAGAATAAAATGAGCAATAGTTTCTTTGGTAGTCTGTGAACCTATTTGTAGTTATAGTGTTAGTGGAATTGATAGTGCAAGTAGTCTCAGAAAACGACGTAATGGTAGTGGAACTGATATTAATAGTCACAATTGTAATACTATCAGAAATGCTAATAGACGTATTGATAGTGGTAATAACAGTCAGTTATTGCAATAGGTTGGTAGTGATAGCAGTGATCTTAGCGCGATTGCAGCATAGAATGGAACGATAATGCGGTAAAGAGGCAAGTAGTAGCAGCTGCTTGGATAAACAATGTAAATCTGCAGGTACTGTAGTGAGAAGTAGTAGTAATAATAGTAGCAGAGGTAGGAATTTCAATAGCGGCAACCGTGACGATGGCGAACGACAAGCCTCAACGGCTTCGCCTGAAAGCTCCTCCCGTTTATCCGAGGCGAGCCCCAAACCACCTCTCCGCTCACGCACTACCGCACGCACGTGCTTAGAATCTGACGAACGTCGTGGTCGAAGCGGCATCCACGCGAGCGTGCGTGAGTGCGTGCACGCATCACGCACGCATACACACGCGGCTGTGCTGCTCGGGGCTGCGGCGCAGACGCCGGCGCCTCACGCACCGGCGCAATCTGACGCCACACTCTCGAGTGCACCGCCACCACTTGCCTTTTGGCAGAAAATTGCTGGTGTTATCAATTCTACAAAGTTCAAGAAGCAAGCAATTATATATTAATTAAAGGGAATTTCTGCCGTACCTCAGCGGTAGTCTCGTTGGCTTCCCAGCGCTGAGCGGGAGATCCTAAGGTTGGAGTAACGTCCGTGGCGAATTTTCCATTCTCACTACATAGCTAGGTCAAATTCAGCCGCTGTCTGGAAGATTCGTTTGCACCGAAATCGAAAAATTCTCGGACCGCGCGCGATCTTTCTTTTCCCAACTTTTGCTCCTCCTCTCCCCTTACTCACACACATCTACATGCACTACACTACCATACATGTCAGGAGACCAGATGCGAGCTTACAGTTTGTCTCGGTTAGGGCGGTACACCGATGTAACTCCAGCGCCTCGGACCGGGAGGTCCTAGGTTCGAGTCCTGACCGCGGCAGGATTTTCGACACTAGCCTTTCAGCTAGGTCGAATTCAGTCGCTGTCTGGAGGGGAATTCTAGCGGCCGCCTGCTCTAATCGGTAGTTTTCCGTGTTTTTTCCGATTAACATCAGGCGAATGCCGGAGAAGTATCCTAACAAACGGGCCACGGACCGCGCGCGATCTTTCCTTCCTCTTGTGCTATCCTCTTCCCTTACACACACACTTACACTAACATGCACAACACTACCACATATCCCGGGAGACCGGTCGTGAGCTTAGAGCTTGTCCAGGCTGTGGCGATGTCCCGCTGATGGGAGAGTCCTGGTTAGGGGGAAACCCCACAAGCCGACGGTAGGTCGGTGCCGGATCTCGCCATCCAGCGGGGGAAGATCACCGTCATCTCCCGAGAAAAAACATGCACTACACTAACGGGACTAATGACCAGAGCAGTTGACGCGCCCGGAAACATGAATAAATCAATCAATCAATCAAGCGGTACACCGATGGGGAGATATCTGAAAGGAAAATAACCCAATAGTCTACGTTTTGATCGGTGCTGGATCACATATTCCAACCAGAAAAGAACACCGCCATATCCTAGGGTACAACATGAACTATAGTTACGAAGTAGTTACAGTAGTTGACGCGTCCAGGATCAATTCTCAGTCACTCCGTCGTGTTAGCTACCGTGCATTATTTGTACCTCTCCAGTCCTGCCAATCCATGTGGAATTTGAGGACGATGAGAGCACTCGGCAGGTGTTCTCGAGGTTACATTTTCCAGCGATTTATTCCATCCTTTATAATACGTCACCATTTTTATTCCATCCTTTATCATACGTCACCATTTATTTCTATTATCAAATCATGTTATCACTCATGGACCTCAAAGTCTTTGGCAGGTGATGGATCCCTCACCCTAAATCGAAAGGGCTAGACAGCCCTATGATAGATTTTCGCCAAAATTAAGATAATCATATTCACATTCTCGCCTTATTGATTTTACATTTCGTATAAGTGGTGTAGCAAATGAATGCTGTGCTAGGATAAGATTTTGTTCTTTACTCTTTGGCGAGACACGTCGATTTGAAACATATATCATTTATTTCTCATAAAGAACCTGATGTGGCGTACGTATATCTCAAGGCGAGCCGTCCTATTATATTTGATTAGTTTTTACATCTGCGAGACAAGTTACACGTTTCGGACAATGAAACTTCTTGACCACGAGTAGTGAAGATTCATCAACGTCTGATTGTAATTCTTTCTAAATAGATTTTCAATGTTTACTTTCTCGTTACGAGATAGAGAGAGAAAGTTATGTAATGCTGCGCAAAAAAACTGTGAATTTTCGGCAGAAAAATCTCTTACAATGCACTGGTAACGATAAAGTGGAAAATCCAGGTGCTAAATTTAGAAAATAAAGTCCTCTAACACATGTTTTTTCCAGAATCCATGTATTTCCAATCTATCAGGCTGATGTCGCGATATTTGAAACCGATATTTTGATTTTAGGCGATAATGGGTGGTTTGAACCAAAATTGAAATATCGGTTTCAAATTCAAGGAACCGCGACAACAGCCACATCGATTGGGCAATTTAAATTTTGGAGAAAACCGGTTAAACGGTTTAACCGCTGCGGGGTTCACAGACGGAGAGACGGTGAGGCGGACAGACGTTTTGCCGTCATTCTATTTTTCGGTATCAAGAACAAACAAAACATGGATTCTACATCGCGTGTTAGAGCATTTTTTCTAAATTTAGCAACTGGATTTATCCACTTTTTCTTTACCAGGACCCGGTAATAAGAGTTTTTCTGCCGAAAATTCACGTTTTTTTCGCGCCGCATTACATAACTTTCTCTCTACTGCATACGCGGAGCGCGAGGCGCGCAGAGCACATATAGCCAGAAAGTAAAATCCCTGAAAAGAACTTCCGGTGATTTTTTAGTTAACAAACATGGATGCGTTGGTTTTATCGGTGAGGTTTTCTGTTGGCGTTGCAGTGCCCTATCCACTCTAGAAATGCAGTGCACACAATAAAATGTAGTTTCAGTATGCGCACGTTTTGTACAGTTCTCCTTTTGCTCATTGTGGTAGGAGTGTTGATTGATTGATTACTAGTAATTCCTGGCGCGTCAACTGTTAAGGTCTCTAGTCCCGTACGTGCAGTGCATGTTTTGTTCGGGAGGTGGCGGTGATTTTGCCCCGCTGGATGGCGAGATCCGGCGCTGACCTACCGTCGGCCAACAGGGTTTTCCCTAATCAGGCATTTCCCACCAACGGGGCACCGTCCCGACCGGGACAAGTTCTAAGTTCCCGATCGGTCTCCCTGCATGTATGGTAGTGTAGTGCATTTAAGTGTATGTGTGGGTAAGGAAGGGGTAAGATAGGACAAAAAATGTGAAGGAAAAATCGCGGGCGGTCCGTGGATCGTTTGTTGAGGTACTTCCCCGGCATTCGCTTGGAATTGAACGGAGAAACAACGGAAAACGACAGTTCAGAGCAGCTAGCCGCTAGAATTCTCTTCAAGACAGCGACAGAACTCGACCTACTTATCTGGCTATGTACTAAATCCTGCCGCAGTCGGGACTCGAATCCCTTCTCGAACTCGAACCCGTTCTAAAAAGTTTGATGCGTAACATTTCTTTCCGCCTGCGAGTTGTTATAATTGTACTAAATGAAAATAGTTTTTAGTTATGAGTTAAACCGTCTGTGTTTTCACATAAAATGCTTTGGAAATTTTCTATTGGCTGGACTTAGTGATGTTATTCACGATAACCGGAGTCTCGCCATTGTCTCGGAAAAGAACGAGCGAGTCACATTGGTTGTATCAAACTGTATTTTGGTTTAGTGGTGAGTTATGGTTGACATTTACATAATTGAAATGATTGAAGGCGTTGTTATTGGTAACAATACTATTTATTTCAATAAGAGCAGCTTTCGATGGCTTAGCCATCATCAGTGATGATGATGATGGCTAAGCCATCGAAAGCTGCTCTTATTGAAATAAATAGTATTGTTGCCAATGACAACGCCTTCAATAATTTCAATTAGGTACCAAACTGGCAATTTCTTGACAATTAGCCAATTATTGAAACGTGTGCCATTTTTGCATTCCCCGCCACGTATCGAGTTCAATACCACTCGCGTTCGATTTAGCCATATGTTTTAGCGGTTTCTCACAAAAAATATACTCGCCCCCTCAGGAAGACCTTCTGTTACGCCGTGACGAACTCGCTGCGTTAAGTGGATGTATTATCACATCCATTGATAGCAGCAATGCCTTTGCAAATGAGCGCTCGTCAAATCTTAGAAACGGTAAAGGCTATTATCTGTTTCCTCTCTCGTAATGGTTCCGATAATGGCTGTGCAGCCAGTTAACTTATTTCATCAAGCCAGCTGATGGATTTAGAAAATTCAGTGTTATCGAATTGCAGTTTTTTTATTACTACCTGAAAATCGATGTTGCATATTTCTTTAGAGTCTAGTGTTCAATAATTTAGAAGCTGTAACAAATAATTAATTTTTTTTGTGGATCATAGCACATACTTCGGTCGGCCTTTTCATGAAGTTTTCCTATATCTTATCAGCAAATGTGAAGTTGGTTACTCTTTAATTTTTGGTCACTAAATGTAATAATTTATTACTCCTCTACAAGACATGCATAGTTTTTGTCGTTTAATAAATTAAATTTTTCCATTTCCGTTTTAGAACAATAACTACTTTAATCATTACGGATCATCAGACCAAATTTTTATCGACTTAATAATAATAATAATAATAATAATAATAATGCGTATATCATTTTCCTGCTGAAATTATAAGTAACATTATTCTATTTCTTCTGAGAAAAATATTTATCTATGTTTATTTTGAAAATAAGAGTAAAAATCGTATTTTGTTTATTAAACGTTTCAAGATAATTATATTCGCGACTTTTGTCCTTTCCGCATTGCTGTACGAGTGTTAAGATTTACACAATTTTAAATTAACTCATTATAGTTTCATCCCGCACTGTTTTCTTTAAGATGCATTTGCTATTATTTATCTGTTAATTATTCTCTCTTTTTCTACAATATATTTTAGAATTCTACCAATTTTTCAACCTTTTATATATTAAGAGTTTATAGAAACCAATATTACAACGTAAACAAGACCTACCATTGGGGTTGGTAATTAGTTCAAAACATCGTTGCCAGTTCAAGTTAACTGCCTTTTCCTTCTAAACACAGTAATTCACAAACGCTAGACGTTCCAAGGGTGCTTTCTGTTCTTCCTGACAATTCAGAGAAATTTATGGTCATTCTAATCCATCTGAATCAAGTAGAACAACACTTCCAATAAGAATTAAATCAGTGTTCATTTACTACGAATCTTAGGTTTAATTAACTTCCCCTATGTTTACAGGAAAGAGTCGATCTGATTAATATAGTATGTGTTAATCCCCTTTTGAGTTTTGAGCGACATTGAAGCACAATGAACATTGCAATTACGGGGAACTTGAATATAACTGGCAATTATCTATTCACCCAACCTGCGGCCCTTCTTGTTGTAGTTTTAAGTTAGCCACACAAGTCGACGGATCTACTCCCAATGATTTATGAAGGCAACCGTTGGCCGCTGATCCCGAGTACATCTTTCTTACAGCACGAAGCTTCCCGTCCCTTCAGACTACGGCGTGTATTGCAGACACGCCAGCACGCCTGCCGAGATCGCGCGTGTCACGCACGAGCCCGTGACTCGGCGCGCGACTGGGCAGGCTCGCCAAGGAAGGGCTAGAGCAGTCCCGGGCCGTGGGCTCGCATCCGAGCGAGTCTCCAGAGGGCTTCGGGATCACGTGCATTGGATTATCCTTCCTTGGGCGACGCCACGCACAGACTACGTGGGAAAAGGGCGGGCCCTTTCCCCCCCCCAACTGCCACGCCCTCCTGGGGCCACTAACCTGGGCTTATCCCGGCCAAGAGGCCCACTACGGTCACGAAGCACAAGCACAGGCTCTTCATGGTGGAATCGTCACGCTTGCGAAGAGGCGGCGCCGTGTCTCTTCTGCCGGGCGGGAACAACAATGTCCTGCGGCTGGGGCTGCACTGTTCGGAGTGGTACTCGCCACACCGCGCGCGGTTAAATATCCGCGGGAGTCGGCGGTAGAAAGTGGTCTCCTTCCCTCGAGACGTCGTTCGTTCGTTAGTTCGGACGCGGTGGCGATGGAGGCGGTGATGGTGGCGGTGGGGGTGGCGGCGGTGCGGCGGAGGCGGCTGAGCATGTGGAGGTGGCTACGACGGGGGCGGTAGCGGCGGAGGAGGCGGCGGTGACGGTGGCGACGGGGGGGCGGGTGGGGGGAGGCGGCGGTGGGGGCGGCGAGACGGGGAGTGTTGGCGGAGGCGAAGGCGGGCAGCGGGGGGCGGGGCCGCCGCCGGCACACGCCGCCAGGGCACCCGCGGGGTGAGAGGAAGAGAGTGACGCAAGGGGGCGTCACCGCGCACACCACGGCCACCGGCGCGCGGGGACCCTGAGCCTGAGCCGGTGCCCGGCCCGGAGCGACGGGACGTCAGTGGGGCCAAGCCCACAGCCGCGGCTGCTTCCGCGTTGGATCTGCACCTTTTCCTCCTCCACACACGGGGCTTGTCATATGCGTTAACTGTGCAACTGCAGCTCAAGAGACCCTCGGCCAAACTTTTGCCAAACTTTTCATTACAATTTGGCAAGCAAGAAGTATTGAAAATATTATATAGTATTGTTCTCTATAATTTAAATTGTATTATTTTATTTTGAATACCCGTCTATTCTAATTACACAGAAGGTCCGAAATTTTGTTTGATAATATTGCTTCGCCGTAATATTTCTCCTTCATTATTTCTAATTATTTCGGCGTTGGGCTTCCTAAGTTATGTTTCGTTTCTTTCATATCGAAATTAATTCTAATCATTTTGATTTGACATTGTGCGTTCTAACATCCTGTATGCTAGCAAACGCATTATCTTCACTTCTCATGACATAACTCTAAGAATCAATGATTGATCGATTCGATATTTGTAAACTAAGTCGCACATTTTTATTGCGACGGTTTCATCGAAATTATTTTTTTCTTATGTGAATGATCAAAATTAAAAGGTTTAGTAGTGATATTTGAGATTGAAGCACTTGTTTATGGGTACTTACCATATTAAGTGATCTGAAGTTATTTTATTATATTTAACTGTATATTATGTAAAATAGAGTAATTATTGAAACTATTTCGTTAGTAATTTGATTTTTTCAAATCATCATTAATACAAAAGAGGACTTAAAAATTTAAAATTATAAAATATATAAAAATATTCATTCTGTATGGAAAGACATAGTTTACTTAAAAGATATTGCAAAAAGTATATTTTCGAAAGGACAATTGATTATAGATAAACTTTCGACAATGATAATTTGTTAACACCTTTAAAATATCGCGTTTTATAGTGGAATAAAAGAAGCCAAAGGACTTACATGAATCTGTAGAAAATGTCGATATAAAATACTCTGAGTAATCGAAGTCTAAAATGTGGGTTTGAGGAACAATATAAAATCTAGAAATTCGCTAAAATCTAATTGCTAGTGCTACGGAAAAGCACGGGTGGTGGCGTGAGCAAAATCTCCCATTCGTCCTTCCGAGGAGCCACGAACCGTAAAGAAAATTATCGGAGTTAATCTAGAAATGAATTAAGATAGGTTTATTTTACGCAGTTCATAAATACCAAGGATGTTGTGTCCGTCGAACCATGCGTCAAATTCTAATAGTCTCTAACCACAGCGTTGCGATGCGGAAATTCAATGCGGGGACTTTGTGACCCAACAGGGTAGGTAATTCCTGTTTTATTCATCAAGCAACGCTTCTCAACTTGCTGCAGCCTTTATCGAAAGAAATCACTGAAATGACAAAGCATAATTATTTTATGTTCGAAGTCATTCCATTAACTATTATAAATCCGTTACTATGTTGGAAGTAATTCCATCCAAGTAACACCATTCATGAATAGCGTTAATTACTTCTGAATTTTTCACTGTTCCTGTGAATTTAGGATTGTTTTGATTCATCTCTGTATCTTTTTCTCGATATTTTATATTTATTTTGAGTTTGGACTGAAGAAAACATACGAAAACGTATTTCTCCTAGTAGTTCAAACCGCCTAGTGTGGCTCCGGGCATCAACTGATGTCAATGCAGTACCTCCGACCGGGAGGTCCAAGGGTTCGAGCTCCGATGAAGGCAGGATTTTCTAGCTAGATAGCTAGGTCGAATTCAGTCGCTCTCCGGAGGAGAATTTTAGCTGTTGACTGCTCTGATCGGTAGCTTTCCGTAGTTTCTCCGATCAACTTCAGGCGAATGCTCGAGTGGGACCCGCACGCAATTTTTCCTTCCTCTTCCTTGTCCTACCCTCACCCCTTGTATACACACACACAAACTTACTTGGATTATGCTGCCACACTAGGAGACCAGTCGGGACCTCAGAGCTTTTATTGGAATTGGACCGGTGCCCCGCTGATGGGAAACCCCAACGTGTAGGTCGGTTCTGGATCTCATCATTCAGGGGAGCAAGAACACTGCCACCTTCTGACATAAAACATGTATTAAAATTACGGGACTAATGACAATAGCAGTTGAGGCTCCTGGAAACAAGAAATTATTAATCAAATATTGACTCAAACATCAATGCTTGGGTTTATAATATTTTTTCTCATTGCATAAAAATCAATCGTTTTAATAATTCTGTCGATAATAAGAATAATAAGTCGAGCGACTTTTGCCGACAGCAGCGAGACTGACGATGACGGCAAAGCCGTCGAAAGCCGGCTATCTTAATAAAGCTGATATGTTGACGAAGATGACTTCTTTTATTTCTTCGCATAGAATTTTGAAAATGTGCATCCAATTCACTTTTCCACATAGCACGTCATATGCAGTTTTAACTGTTTTTTGACGTAAAATATATAAATAAATAAATTATTGAACTTGATATAAATCAAATTTCTTTGTAGGCACAGAAAAATACGTGAATGAATAATGATTTTAAAAAACTGCATTACCTCTTCTATGTTTCTGAATATTCCAGAAATAAACTACCTTACCCTTCTTATTGCAACACATTTTTCATTAATGAATCTCCGGCATGCGAAAAGAAGACTTATATTCCGCATCTCATCTGCATTACTTTTAAAGAAGTGATAGTTTTCAACTTGAACTTCTCCTCTTCTTCAATTATTTTAGGCTGTCAGAGTAAGAACGTCCTCGCGTAATTATGTTGAATTATGCTACTAATATTTCAACTTTCTAGATTTCTTTTACCCTAAGCTATCTTTTGTTTGCCATATGTGTTTCCAACTTCTCACCAGTTTTTATTTGTTTCGTCGGTAGTTCCATTCTCCTAACCGAACTTTTTTGTTTTGCATTGGAAATGAATGTAATAGGAGATAAACACATCAAAGATATGTGTGGTTAAATATGGTAGCGAATGTTTGTGCTAACGGATCCCAACAAGAAACGAAAAAAAATAACTGAATTTGCATTTCCCCTCCAGAGAGGCGGGCTTAAATAAAATATTTGTCTCATAGAAGAAGCGCATGACAGATGGCCCAGTTTTGTAGCCAATCAGCTTGGTGACTTCTCAGTTCCAGCAAGATATAAATAGAAGAATTATTTGAAGTGGTTGATGTTTCTCTTGAGATGAAGACTCTCGAAATAGTTCTATAAACAGAAGATCGAAATATTGTATTTATAAGTGTATTTACCCTTACAAAAAAACTAATATTTTAAGCGATTAATTGTTTGTAATTGAACATTTATCCATAATTTGATACCATACTTATTATTTATTAACACGTTTTGAATATTTATGTGTTTATTAAATGTTTGTTTCCACACGCGTCCACTTAATTTACTTTTTTAATTTAGAGAGTATTCAAATTGATCGTGACTTTTTTGACGAATTTCCTACCACAATATTCTTAACCCATTAAAGCCCGAAATTTTTTTCTGATATTTTGTTCATATTGATCCTAATCGTTCTAAATGGGATACAAATTACGAGAAAAATGTTTCAAAATACAGTGGTTAAAACCATATACTGATATATTTAATACATTATTTTTTTCAGATCTGCGAAACTCAAAAAATTGAAAAAAAAGATAAAGTTATTCTCTGAAATGTTGGCATATTTACAATTCTGAAAAGATTTTTCTTTGAAAAAAGTTTCTTTGAAATTAATTTGATGAAAAGAAAAATGATGAAGGTGAATTAAATTCTTCAGTGGCACTGTACCTGTCTTGTGTTTACGAATTGTACCAACGAGAGTGATATACCTGTTAGACATATTTTCTAAGAGAGGAAGTGAGATAAAAAAGTTATCTATAAATACCACACTTTCTCTTGGAACAAAGTTGAATTTTTCTGAATTCATATTTTCAGTGACTGATGAACCCAGAGGTTTTCCTGGAATGCAGTTAGGATGCATAGATGATTTTTCTATGTTTTGTACATTATTTGAAAACTCCGCTGAAGAATTGAAATTCTCATTTTCCAATGCTGTCCTCTGACTTATAATGATAAAATCAAGAAATTTCTTCTCTTTCGTTGGAAGCTGGTGAATCTTTCTCACATGTGCGACACCAGCACTTTCTCCGAGTTTCCTTTGCCTAGATGTCTGAATTGTGAGTTACCTTCATCATCGGAGGGAACATCATCTTTATCGCTGTCAAGGTCATCTTCAGCGGGCATGAAAACAATGTCTAATGCCGATGCATCAACCACTTAGTTTGATTAAAGAGACGTCATCGTCATAAAGCGTCAGAAGATTATATATCTCTTTTATATTCCATTTGCATCCGTGAGAAAAATGTTGGCATATATGCCCAGCATATGATATATATTACGCTGATTTTCAATTGATATTTTCCATGAAAATAAGTATAACGAGAAGATCTTACTATTAATGAAATGATTTATATTTAATAACTTAATAACTAGCTTCTGTCATTAATGTTGAAAATAAAAAAAATCGAAAATGAAAGACTCACCTCTCCCCCATGTCAGTAGCATTCGCGTTGCTCGACAAAAATGAAATATAATACTAGAAAGATGTGAAATACAGAGGAAGCAGCGTTTCCACATCAACTCTCAAACATCTTTCTACTATTCCTTAGAAGCGATTCATGGCAATCGGTGTAATTTCATTCAATTAAAAAAACTTAGCCTATAATCGGCATACGTAGAATTTAATGGGTTAAGAAGTGTATTTTATCGTCCCTAAGATCGGGTATTTTCACTTGTCCGAAAATGCAGAGTAATATCGTTGCGTTTGTGGCACATATTGCCCCTACCTCAGTAAGAGAATCCTTACAAAATGATTGCCCTTCATTTGTTTCTCTAATGAAATCACGTATTCAATAGTAAAAAATATTGGTATACAGAATTAGTAAACTGGTTTCTACTATAGTAACTTGGACTCGTGGCTGGCAATCTGCATACTGCAATATTTTTATTCAAATATCGTTCTTCTTCATTTACTCATACAGGTGGAATTAACTGTCCGTTTATTTTAAACTCATTTTTAGAGTTATCCATGAGTGAGCTAAAAAATATGCAGCACACTGTTGAAAAACTATTTATGGAATAAAATAGCTTCTCGATCTTCAAACGCGTGTACCTTTTAGAAAATTATTTATATTTAAAACTGCCCCATCCATAAGACACAAATTTATTTATTAGGACATAAAGGTTGTTTATTTTTAGAAAATTACAATTTAAAATATCAATTTCTGAACATAAAAATCGGAGTTGAAAACAAAATTCTGAGATTAAAATTTATTCGATAAGTTGCAACTTTGCCAAACTTGGATTTCTTTAGTAGTCTACTTTCAAAACTAAGATTTATTACTGTTCATAAATGTTTGAGGAGAGACAAAAAAATGCATCGTTTATGGAGAAGGGTTCCGAAAAAAATGAAACCGAGTTCGACGTATACCTAGACAGATTTTCAGGAATGTAGAAGTATAAATGTAAAAGAAAAACGCATTTTCGTGGGCATAGAATCTGGTTCTGCAATAACGCTATGTGATATAATCTGGTTTTGTAACATAGCCTTGTGGAGTATCTCTCTGGTACACCTGTGCAGCCGGTGCACTTATTTTCTAAACAAAAACGACACTTTTCGAACTACAACGGTTTTTTATTTAGGAAGGAATATGAGTTGAAATTTCGTCGCGTGTGCAAAAACACAGCGGAATATTTTAAATCTCCGCCTACATCCGGTCCAAAATGTTGCCTACGGCGAGGCTACACGGCAAGTGTTTGACAAGATCTGTGACATTATCTTGTGTCAGCAAATGCCAAATTATTTTTAAATCGGGTTACAACCTGACATGATTTTCCTTGTAGCCGACTTTCTCTTCTGACATCCTCCACTCGATCTCATATCGCCCTAAATTCTTCGATAAACATAATTCCGGATTACATTGCTGCATTATATATGACATTGCCACGTCGAACGAAAATAATTAAAAAAGAAGTATGGCCAGTAAGAAACCAAAAAGTGCTCAAGGATCTCCTGGGGGGATTCCGCGAAGTCGCAAACTCGTTAATTGCAACATACGTGTAGCAGGTTGCCGGAGAAACCTAAGAAGTTTGGCAGCTCGGACAGAACCCAGTCAAAAGCCTCGGGGAACACACGTAACTCACTATTAGTTTGCAGCGACCACCGAACGTTTGTGTCCAGGCAGTTCCACATATTCGGTATTCGGTGAGTAGCGAGCGACCACTTGCCGTATCCCGAGTAGCGTGGATGGGTTGCCATTCATAGACCGATACACATTCCGTGTTTGCCCTAACTACCCCATGTTGGTGTTTTGGTTACATCAAAGGAAGCGAACATTCGCCGAGTAGTAGTAAAGGAACCGAACACTCCTGGAGTAGGAATGCGATATCATTAACGAAACATCGATGTTCAAAATTAAAACATCGATGTTAGAAATACATCCTCAAAAAACCATCGATGTTTTGAAACATCGATGTTTTGAAGTTGCTTTAGTATCCTCTAACCTTAAATGTTTGTGCAACAAAATATAATTTAACAGTTGCCGTGCACAATAATTTATAATGAAAATGTATTTGAGAACAAAGTTAAAAATGCCTCTCCAAGTGCGAAATACGTTAAAAAAATAAGGAAATACCATGGAATTAAAATCATCTTGGGCAAAGGTTAGTATGCTCGAAGGTAATACAAACCGTGTTCTATTGGTTCGAACCCAAACTCAATGATACCATCAGTTAAACTTTTAATTTTTACAAATTTATCACAATGAGCAATTTTCATTCACGAACAAAACATCAAAAGGGAAAACGATCCAAAAAATCATGTTTAAAAAAGATTGGCTTTAATGCATCGATGTTTAAAACATCTATTTTCTGTAGAAACGTCGACGTTTTGAAAACATCCTCATCCATGTCGTATGTCCAGCCCGGAGTCGTGTACTATTAGCTTTGGTTTGTTCGAGCGAGTCTGAGCGTCGGAGGTAGTGCGTCATTTGACCATCCTATTGTAGCTTCCTTGAAGACTGATTAGCTGAAGCAACCAGTCGTTGCCCACACTTACTTCACAACCATCTGTTTGACAGGAAAAAATGAACACTCTTCACCGTAGGCTCGCTTAAGATGTTCCCGAGAAATCTCTCAGGAACCATTTCAGTTACTGAGATGTGGTTTTAACCAAAACGAACGTATGCCAAGAGGTCGTAAAATGTATATTATCTTATATAATTTTTTATTTAAAAAATGTCGATAACACGTCGATTTCTTACATAGAACCTGTATATTTTGTGATAAGATAAATAGCGTGAAGACACAAGTTTGTACATATTCATATTACATTTCCTCATCTAACAATATTTTTTAAGGAATGTGGAGTGTTTACGACGCACTCCAAATCAGTACCGCGCAACTACAAGGAAACGCAGTGGAAGGTCTTCTGCTTCGGACATAACGTTTGTGTGATCAAGAACGCATTGTTTCTAAGTTATGCACGATCGATATCAGATACATTGAACACATATTAGACACACATACGAACCCCTAAAGCGGACCGTGTGTTTCGTTATGCATTTGCACAGGCCTCGTTTAGACGCACTTTTTCTTCAGTTGTATAGACTTTCGAGAGAAAATTTCCATGTTCAACTATTCCAAGTTCCGATGTATCATTATAGAACATTTCAGAAAATCGGATTTCGGTTGAAAATATTTTGCAGAACAACAAACAAAAAAGTCAATGCCCTATTCAGGTGACTCAAGGTAAAATTAAAAATAGACTTTGAAAAATATTAACACGTAAGTAACGAAATATTGTGAAAAGTGATACGGCTAAAGAGTTTTCCCTCCGTTGGAATTAATGGAAAGCAACTCGCCTTTGCTTTCTGCAGCAAGAAAGTGATTTATTTTTGAGAATGTCAACGTGATTTGTTTGAACAATTTTTTTAAAAGGTCAGATCAACATGTAGGTCATTAGCGACCACTTTTGAAGTTAACGTTGTGGTAACTGGGAAGATGAAGCGATATGGTGGGGATAAAAGGTGAAAGGACGAACTCAAATACAACCATGCGCGAGGCGAGACTTGAAGCTGCGATCCTTCGGTCCGAGACCGCTACGACACTACTGCCTTGGCGATCTCGGCCACCGGATCGGCACGTTTTTGTTCTTCTATGGAAACTCATGAAAAATCTAAGTTACACTTAATTAAAGAATGAAGACATCACACATTTTTGTTTTAAAATTTCCATTATTTATGATTTACTACGTCGCATTTACTGAGCCATTACCTTAGCTATAAATTACAATATTCAGAGATTAGTGTAAAAGCAGCAGTTTCTAGAAGTCATTTTATTGATGCCTACCAATAAAATATATCTTTCAAATAACAGTGGTTCGCAAATTGAGAGCAGCTTTATCGCAGTTGCGTCATTATACATCTACCACAATGTTGAAGTTTCACGTACATTACCTGCGAAACAAGCTTATTATGACACTATTAACCGAACCCTATGAGCGATATCAGACTAGGCCACCGTGAGTCGAATACAGCGGTTTCTTTACTGAAACAAAACATAAGTGAATATTCTTGCAATGAGTAAGAAACGGTATTGCCTTATTCATTAATAATATTTGTTGAAGAACAAGCAACGAAAGTCAGGAGAGGTCCATTAAGAGGATTTGGACCCCTGACTACATTTCTGTATTTCTATAATAATATATATACATATATATTTCGCACTATTTTGTTTCAAACCTATTTAAACATTAGTGTTTATTTGTAGCTTTTCCTCTATCCCCTATCGATAATTTTATTACTTTTCAAATTCTTCCTGACTCTTGGTCAATTCTTACTCGCAATACTCACCATTAACACCTCAATTAAGAATGGGGGGCTTGGTCTGCCCTTGCTCCAGGACCCGCGCCCGTTCCCAGGACACCTCTCAGCAGCGCTTCCGAGAGGCGGCACGGCCCTTCCCACTGCCTAACCGCGCGCCGCACGCTGTGGAAGGGGAAGAATTCGGGAGTCCGACGCGTCGGTGACCTGCAGTGCCCTCCGAGTCAATGGACACGCTACCGACAGATAAGCTGATAACAGAGACGTGGTTTAAAAGAATACGGCGGCAAGACGACGGCGCGCGTGGATTTCCGCATATCGATAGGCGTCAGGTCGTGAAATATCCTAATACTAAAAAACTACTTGCTATGATTTATATCACTATAAATATTTATAATATTTGTGAGTTTTGAAAGGTGCTGAAAAAGCTGGTAAAATTTCATGTGAATCTGAGTATCCATTTGATAAGTGTTGCGTGTTAGTACAGTGAAGCCTCTCAAAAAAGGAACCAGGATAAGCCTGCCTTCGTCGGAAAAAACTCTCAGAACGGACTATTTTCCAATGCAAAGTACACTGGATAAGTCGCAAACCTCCTTAACGCGGAAACCGAAAGTAATTTTTAGTACGACGATATTAAAAATTATGGATAAGACAGAAAACAAATAATATTTTAAAATTATATACTGACTTGTGTCTCCTATCAGGAGACACTCAAGGGCCGTCTGTGCTCGTACATTCGATTTATCTGCTACCCTCGGACGAAAGTCGCATTTCCCACGCTAGTAGTGCGAAAACCACTGTTTATTTGTAATAGCACTGACCTCCACAAACCCACGCGAAAGAAGGAGAAAGTCTTTCATAAACCCACGGGAACACTAATTGAAGAACATGAACAATGCAATACTTCTGTCAAGGTTATGATGAAGAGATTTAAAATTGGGAAAACTGAAGTGTTTGACACCTTAAAACAAAGACAAAATCAAGAATGTGCTTTTAAACGAAACTTTTTATTTGTGATTGACACAATATTAACGAGATTGTGATATGCAAATAGCCGAAACCTGAATCATCAGGTGAAGAAATCTGGTCTAACAAATATTGAAGAAATACAGTAAAATATGTGTAAACAGGAACCTGTGCATGCCGAAAGACCTGTCTTAACCGGAAAATTTCTCCAGCCCATAACATTAAATGGCATTTTACACAGCATCAAACGTAACCCGTCCAACGCAGAAATGGAAGGTTTTTAATGTCCTGCAGCGAAAGAAAAACCGAAAAACATGCAATTTTTGTGAATTTAATGCAATTGGTCGAGAGTCGCGAGAATCTCTTAGGTGATTAAATGCATCTGACAGTTTGTTTTAATTTCTCTGTCCCTGTGATAAGCATTTCAGTCCTGGCAGCCGCGCATTGAAGGCGAATGATTTCAGCTGTCAGCGTAGTATTCGACCTTGAGATCGCTTATCTTTCAAGGTGTATGCGGTAGGGGAATTTTCTCCCTCCCGGCTCTATGAGCGTGGGAATTTGTACGGGCATGACTTCTGTTCACACATCTCTCGGCCCCGCGATGCGAATCATAATCCCTCGGCCAGAGCCGCATTGGTCAAGGCCTTGCGAGAGTATCGGAAAGAAATACTTCTCTGGGCTATGATGCATTGTGCGTTGAAGAGCCGAGGAGCAGTCCGGCTGCAACCACTAGAGAATGAAGTGATGCATTTTTATGAGTTTCACTACCGGTTAAACAATGGTTGAAAAAAACATAACACTTTAAATGTTAGGTTTTTAAACTTCAGAAAATATAATAGAAAAGCTGTAAGTGTGAAAAAAAAATTAGTGCACAAGTTGTGAAGATTTTCCTTTCAATGTCAGAAATATGTTTTAATGTTAATTTATTGATTTCTTCCATAAATACGTTATATGTTATTATCTTTTTATAATTACATAAAATTCATGTACTTTACTAGTTTCAGGATGGAAATATAAATATAACAAGTGCCATAAAGTAGACAATCCTGCATAAAACGAAATCCCCCTTAAGATGGAACATTTTTGTCCCGATCTATTCCAGCACAGACATATTTTAATGTATTTGAATATTTATCGTATATCGAAGTTACATTTTAAGGGGCCCACATTTTTGCAAATATTGGACTTGAATGATTGAAGCATGTGTTCGGCGTTTTCGTCTGTCCGAACCTGCGATGTAAACGTCCGTTTTTGCCGCCTCGCCTGCTCTCCGAGGCAATTGACACTCTGCTGACATATGGATTGATAGCGGCGGCGCGGCGCACGAATAACACTACTTGCAAGTTATGTCACTGGGAGAGAAAGTAAACCTTTTTTGTGATGTTATGTGTTGTAAATAACGAAACTGAATCTTGAATAAAACACCTGGAAAGAAACTAAACTCCCATAATGATATACGTAGTTTCGTTCCTTAACGAAACTAAATTCCCAGCCGTAGTAAAATTTCGTTCCAGACGCAGTTTCGTTACTAGTCAATAAATTTCTTCGCCGCGCTTGAGACTTTAGTTGCGTTACGAACTTTAGCTTCTGTGGACAAAAAACAGTAACAAAAAGTCTAATTTCACTTAGTGTCGTTTCTGTTGTTATCCTTAAGTTCCTAAAGCCCAAACATGTTTTATCGCCACAGAATGAACTCTAGCGAAGTTCGACATGTGAGGGACCGCAAAAGTAAAATATCGTTTCGATGATCTCACTGGAGTATCTCCACCGACCGGCAGTGGCTAGAAAGTCGATTACATTTTTTTGTTTGTTTATTTATTTATTTATTTATTTATTTATTTATTATTTATTATTTATTATTTATTTATTTATTTATTTATTTATTTATTTATTTATTTATTTATTTATTTATTTATTTATTTATTTATTTATTTATTTATTTATTTATTTATTTATTTATTTGTTCATTTGGTTGGTTGTTAGTGATTACGGGCGCGCAAATTAATATGGTCATTAGTCCCGTAAGTGTAGTGCATGTGTTCTCTCGGGAGATGGCGGTGATCGTCTCCCGCTGGATGGCGAGATCCGGCGCCAACCTACCGCCGGCTAGCGGGGTTGCCCCCTAACCAGGATTCTCCCAACAGTGGAGCTCCGCCCCAACCGGAACAAGCTCTAAGCTCCCGGCGGTCTCCCGGAATATGTGATAGTGTAGTGCATGTTAGTGTAAGTGTATGTGTGTGTGTAAGGGGATAGGATAGGACAAGGAAGAGGAAGGAAAGATCACGCGCGGTCCGTGGCCCGTTTGTTAGGGTACTGCTCCGGCATTCGTCTAGTGTTGATCGGAGAAACCACGGAAAACTACCGATCAGTGTTGTTCATTGGTTCATTTGTTTTTTTATGTGTTTATTGATGGGTTTTTGTATTTTTTGTTTGTGTTTTGTGGTTTCTTTTGTGTTTTTGTTTGTTTAAATTGATTATTATTTATTTTGTTATTATAATAAGCTGATAGAGTGACCTAGGTATAAATGCGGAGCCTCAACTATGACCGTTATCACTAGAAAAATTAGCTTAGAATTTGCAATCTCCATATACTCCTTTTTCTTTCATATAAGAGAAAAGGAAATGTTTTATTTTAAAATTTGGAATGGAGACGGAGTTTATTATAACGCCACGACGCCAACGTTCGTCATTGTGGTATTCATCTCATCGTGACTTCTAAAAGACTCGTGCGCAAAGTACCAAAAAATAAGAAAAACTGATACTTCGCTTTTGCATTCCTCCTTCGTTCCATGTCATTACCTGATATTTCCATATGTTATCATTTTCTCTTCATTGAGTTAATTCAGTTATTTCTCAAGTAACTTTTTCTCAGCAGTACCTCAAAGAATCCCGGATGGGCTCCCTGCGTGTGCTGTACAAAGGGGAAGGTTGAAAGAAGGAAACGATCGAGGAAAGACCAAATCTGAACATCACAGAGCGTCGGCGGACGCCTCTTGGGTGAAACTGAAAACGGCACGTGTTCTCGATGTTGTGGCGCTCGTGCAAGAACGGCTTCGGACAGGTTCAGAAAACCTGTTTGAAAGTGCGTTCCGTTGCGTAGAAACATTTTCAAGATATTTAGAGGACTCGTTAAAGAGTCGCGTTTCCTTTCCAAACGGCGCATGAATGATAAATTGAATGGGAGATGGTTTTTTTACTTGCAGCAATTCGCAACGTCGTTGACCCTAGAAGCGTTTGTTAATAACGAAATGCTTTGTTTTTATTGTTTAGCGACTTATAGAACCTAATGAAGCGGTTTCCAATGTTTCTCTGAGGAGGTTGTTGAAACACGACATCGTTTTTTACAGTAGCTAATTCGCCCGTAAAAATGGAACTTGCTTCTAGAACGTTCTGAGTGAAAACTTCTATCACGAATAAATTCCTATAAGAATGTACAGGAATCTCGAATCTATAAAACAATTCAGAGATGCATTTTCTTTGTAGTGTACGAATAATGTTCTTCATTATCGTTACAAGATCGTACAAGGATAATAAGAAAGAGCAATATAATATCAAGGTTACCCAAGAATAAACTGAGACTGTCATAATTTCTATCTTCATAGTACCTGCCTCTATGATTTCCATTGCTTTACTGCAGATAAAACCTCGAACACTGAACTGATCTCCCCACCGAACAGCATGAACACAAGTAGAAAATTCGATATTCTCTCCCTGTGAGTGGCCATATCTTAAACACACGCAATGTAGAATGTTTTGTGTAAACTCTTCCTGACAAACAATTGTGAAACGAGCAGAAAGGAACTAAAAAAATATGACTAACTTCCGCATATATCGGGTTTATTGAAATGGTGATGTATCAGTTGGCTCTCACTTCATTGTTATATTTTTCCACCAACTTGTACGGCAAGAGTCGACACTGAGAACAAAAAATATGATACCTATATTATTTAAAAAAAAAAAAATAAAATAAATATCTACATTGTGACTCCTGTGTATCTTCGTGCAGAGTGCGAAGTTTAAAAGGCACAAGGCCCAAATTTGTCCAAATAAATCTTACATTGGCTTTCCCAACTTCAATAAAATTGTATTTCAGTATCGAAAAAGGTGTTAGTTTTGAAAAGAGTCTTGTACAGTATATCTTATTACACTATACAAATTAATCGTCGTTAAATTGTAATAAAGAGAATGGGATTAGTTTTCCCATTACTGGCTCGGTGAAATACAAATACTGGGTAAGAATTTTTTAGCTATTGGAAACTATTATTCATTCTAATGAACATGTTTCACTTAAAGTTCATATTTTGAATATTTATACCAAAATGGGACTAATAACGCCCTTGAAATCTTCGGTGCTTTGGCGGTTTGCTCCAGTGTGCAACGCACGAGACGGAAGGACGCTGCCTGTTACGTCCTCACTTGCGTCTTTTTAACGAGATGAATTAGCAGCGAATCCCATGATTTGGAGATGGGACACCACTACCATCCGTTGCGTGACGCGCCTAATTAAAAGCTTAGGCCAGGCGAAACTGGACGAGGGGGCAAAGCAGAACGAAGGACGTTCTACAATACCGAAGGCCAATTACCTTTATGCAAGGCAAGAGACATCGACCTCGCTTGAAAGTCTCCCGGGTTGTCGTTACATAATGCCCGCGCGAGGGGCTCAAAGCTGGATTGGACGCGCCCGTAATCGTCGCGACCAGGGTGGCCCAAGGGCGTGTCTTCCGACTTGCATCAGAATAATCGTTTCTCTGTAAGTACAGCAGCCAGAGCGGCGGGGACACGACATTTCGTTATTGTGTTGGTTCATTTCCTGGTCTTGGGAGTACACCACTCTCGTGAAGAAACGAATCCCGAAGGGAGCAAAAGAAAACAAATGGGACGACACCGTGGGAGGCCCTCTCTGCCGTCTTTCGGCGCCGGTGTGAACGATTTGTGAGGTCCTTGAAAGGAATGTGGGTGGGGAGGGTCAGTTCGAAGAGACACGCGCTACATGCCGTGCGGTTCACTTTCATGATCGGAAGTCATTATGAAGTTCGTGCCCTCTGGGACGCCTGAACGTAGCAACAGGTGGATGCCGTTGAAAATGCCAATGAAATCGAAATGATTATGTAATTATAACAGTACCAGAAATATTTGGAGTGTACGGTTTCGGACGAAAAAATTCTTTTCTTCGCGTCACGTGCGTTAATATGAGTTCTTAACATGTAATCTAACTAAATTTGAGTACCTTTCCTGGTAATGTGGTCGCTTCACAGAAAATAAATGACTATATATTGAGCGTGGGACTTAACGTTTAATGCTCTTTGATAAGTAAAAAACACAAACTATGTTGTGATGCATTTTGAAAGTATGTATGAAATTTTGTCACGCACAGTTTTTTGTTTTAAAACTGTGGATGGCTTTCTGAGCTATGATGCAGCCAAATACGAAAATACGCCTCCATAGTATCAATACTTTAAAAAATTGGATAAAAATAATATCATCAATTTTTAATTGTTTTTTGATTAACTAATATAACTTCATTATTGACAGCAACAATGTGTTATGATGTTCAATCCATATACCGAAATATAATGTATATCTTACATTACAGATTACTACGATAATGTAAATATTTAGAAACAAAATAATATCCACAATGATTAATGCATTTTATATATGATTAACATAAATAATTTTGAAGGTTTTTTCAACAAACGAGCAAAGCGAAAATACATTATACATTATTTGTACAAAACAGATTCGTACACTTTCATAAAACAAGAGAAATTTGACATTGAGAGTGTATGATATTTCAGTGGAGACGGGGCTAAGTAGTGTGATTTTCTCGTTACATTCTTAACAAAGAAAATAAAGAATTCAAAAAAAAAAGTTATACCAACAATTGCCTGATTATTTGGATACATATTGTATTTATTTTTAATTAACTTGAACACTTCACCTGACATCAAACCGAACTGCAGGAAAAAAAACTGTTAAAAAGTGAAGTCTTACAATTTTTGGGGTAAAATGGACATTTCATGAATAAACGTCTGGCAGAATATTCTAAAAGAATCTAATGGGGTCTGAAAAGCATATAGAATACAATGTATAATGGAAATATCATGTACAAATTTTTGATTTCTTCCAACTAATAGGAATAAATGGCTTTTAAAATTTGTTTCATTTGTTTGAGCCTTCATCTATCCTTCCTCTCGTTTTCCATATTTCCAGATCTTCAGTTTCCTTAGTGGACTTCTACTTCGTGACCAAATCAATGGTTTGTAAAAGGGCGTCAATTGTATATGTATTGCCCCGACTAAAGCCCTTTCAAAGTCATTGATTCAATTTGTCTGATACAACACCAAATACTTTTTCGAAATATTGATAACTGAAACGTAATAATATAATACTAGTTGTATCTGCAAACGTGTTTCCAACCCGCAATAATATCTGCCAAGACTCGGATTCGCTCCTATGTGCATAAGCTCCGCGGACATTCCTCAAGCTATGCCCGCGCTGGGTCTGTACGCCACTGACGGATGCACGACACAGGGGGGACGGCGCGGAACAGACGGCAGTTTTTGTCTGGATTGCGCGCATTTAAACGGGACGGGACGGTATGAGACCGCCGGCGAATGGACGAACGAACAAGCCGGATGGATAGGACGGTACGGACACGTCGGTCAGTTTCATAGTTCGTTATACTCTTTGCTTCATGTCATAAATTGTGCGCGAGGGCTACGTAATGTGAAGTGAAGGCGACAGTGTTGTGCGTTCATTTTTTATAGAAGGTGAAACACTGAGTTAAAGCCCAGATCATGGGATTCTGGTATAAACCGAACCCAAACTGACAAATAGGACTTTAATGTGTCATATGTAGACCTGAAAGAACATGAAAATTCTTTCAATATTGTGGGAAGTCTCAGGATAAATTTTAAGCTGTATATATATATATATATATATATATATATATATATATATATATATATATATATATATATAGTATTATTTCTAACTTCTCGCAATTTTTGAAAATTCAGAGACTTCAACGAAAATGAGACCTGCGCCATTATTTCTATCAGTGTCCTCTCGTACTCTCCAGCATCTGTTTTCTATCCATGGAAAGCATTCGAAGAAAAATCGTGAAGCAGTTTTTGAGAAAATGTTTTTCAAATTTGCATTAATTTACAAAAGAGAAAAGTTACGAAAAAATTATTCGTTTCTTCAAAAAATTGTACATGAACTTTTTTAAAGATCTGATATTTTGGAACAGATTTTAAGACAAACATCTTTTCTTCAAATTCGTAGTTTTACAGTGTTATCATTTTGCACTTTTTGCGAATACTGTTCGCAGCGTATGGGATAAGGACCACTTCTTGTACCGTTCTTTGGATCAAGTAGAGACACAATGAGAAAACTAAAAAGAAAAAAATAGAGCCGTTTTTGAGAACAATTTGAAAATGTTCTATCTTCATGTTACATACCGTTGAAATCAAAATATTCGTTTCAAAATTGCAGAGCCTGGAATTCCTTTAAATCGATCGGGAATATCAAGTTTGCAGAAAACCGTCTGAATGGTGTAATTTAAGCATTTATCGACGGACAGACGTTATGCTGTCAATCGATTTTTTGATATTAAAGGTCCACAAAACATGGATTCTGACTAAACAGTGTCTCAGAAGAAGTAATTTACTGCACATAACAAGATTTAACCACTTTTTCATTACCAATGCCCGTCAATAAGACTTTTTGTGTCGAAAAATATCCGTTTTCCGACGCACAATTCCAGTACTTTGTCCTCCTACAGAGTAAACGGAGAATATTGTAATTTTTAAGAAAATTTGGAAAATGTTTTAGGGGTTTTACGTTAAGTACCCCCGAAGCATTAATAGATCCGTTTTAAATTCGAAGATCTCCAACATCACCCAGATTGATCGGAAAATATTCATTGGTCATTTTTATTTGGTGACAAATCATCGGTAAGCTTTAGGCGCGGTTGTTCACACACGGACGGACAGGCAACGATGTAAAACGACCAATAGACAGAGAAGCGTTTTGAGAAAAAAACAATTTAAAACCTAGATTTTCTATACTACGTATACAAGGAAGTAATAAACTACTTATAGGAGCAAGAATAATTAATTGTTTCGGTATTTGGACCCCCAAAACTTGTTTTGGTGTCGAGAAATTGCTTCCTGCAACTTTACATAACTTTCTTTAATCAACGTAGTAGTATACCCAAAAGTAAAAATGAATTATAATATTCGTTTGGACATTCGTTTCACTGAGAGGATGTAACACCACATGCTTAAATCCTAACTTATTACAGCATTAATACTATTCTCGGCCATATTTTTCAATAATTGGCAATCCACACAGTTTTGCGTGGTCGAGTACTACCGAAATATAATTTTCCCCTGAGGATCAAAACTTAAATAATAGAGATTTCACCTCAATGCTTCAAAATTAAATGCAAAAATCTTCACCCTTAGACCAATTTTTCCTCTCCCCCGCCAAATCAGTAACGCATACATTCGTTGATCCCACCACAACAAATCATCAAATACTTAGGACTAAATTTAGTCCTAAGTATTAAGTACTAATACTTAGAACTAAAAAAAACACTGATTCGTAAATCAACAGACAAGGTAATGGTAAAATTCGTAGTTTATTAAAGAGAGGCTTCACGTGGGATTTGGTTATTATTCCTACTATTCTTTTTTGTAATCTATTTATTTATTTTATTTATTTTACGTCAAAAAACAGTTAAAACTGCGTATGACGTGCTATGTGGAAAAGTGAATTGTGTGCACATTTTCAAAATTCTGTGATCCCTACACTAAGTCATATACTACTTAAATTTTGAAGAAAAAAAAACACTCCCATGTAATAAAATCTATTTTCAAGAATAAATAAGCAATAAAATTTGGCTCTTATCATGTTGTGCTTCGGAATAATACTTCCTGCCGCGGCAACATGGAAACGATAATTTGAATAATTGTATTTCCCATTGAATTCTAGAAGACGTGCAAAGAAAATGAAGTTTATGTCCAGAAGCAAAACAAGGGGCCATCTCAGCATTTGCTCAATGGATCAGGGAAACTGGACGAAAAACCTGATCGAGATGGGGGTCATCTAAAAGTCTGGGAGCTATAAAATATATTTCCCTAAAACATAATGCCATATCTCACGAGGGAATGAGCATTCGCGAAATATATATAACGAGCAGTATGAAGGCTGACTGAATTTGAAAGAATTCTGAATGTGTAGCATAATGAACTTAATTTTGTGTTAATTCATTTAAATGGACATTCCATGTGTGGTTTGACTCAATTGAGAGTCCTAAAAACGTTGTTACCTTCACATCAGTCAATGGCACGCAATTCATTTTCAACGGAGTACAGAATTGTTTTTTTCAAACGGAAAATTGCATTGAAACCGTTTTATTTTCGTTTACTATTAATTTGTGATTACGGAGCCAATTTGAAACATCTGATATTGGTGTATTTACGGTTTCCAGTCGTCGAAGGCGTATCGTTTACGTATAGTAGGAAGAGAATAGGGCCGACAATCGATGCCTGCGGGACTCCACGTGCAATTGGCAAAGAGTTGGAAAGGTGTGTACATAATCTTCCATCATTCTAGCAAGGTCTTTCTACTTTCTGAGATCGGTATGAACATAATGGTATGAACATAACCAGTCTAGATCAATACCACGGATTTCATATCGATGTAATTTTGAAAGTAAATTGTCATGATCAATGGTGTCAAAAACTCTTGACAGATCTAAAAATAATCCAATAGGTGCTTCGTTTTGATCCAATGATGAGGTGACATCTTTAAGAAAAGAAAATATGGCTGTTTCCGTAGATTTTGATTTTCTAAATCCATGTTGGCAATCTGAAAAGAAACTGAGAAAGGTTTCCTTTCGTACGTAAAAAAGTCTCTTTAAAATTTTTGATAAACTGACAAAAGAGAAATTGGCCGACAATTTTGAATTTCATTTTGGTTGCCTTTTTTAAAAAGCGACTTGGCATCTGGAAAAGTTCCTGTGCATAAAGATGCATTAAATATGTGAGTTAACGGGAGTATAACGTTAGGCGCACAAGTCTTTAACATACAATCCGGAAATTCATCTAAACCGGCTGAATATTTTTTTTTAGTTTGCCGTTTATATTGAGAATTTCGTAGGAAGAAGTTCCGGAAACGAATATCCTGTCTAAAAGTTTTGGGGAAACATCTGATGTTGAATTTTTTGACTGAAGACCCCTAGTGAGATCGGCAGCAGTTCTCGAAAAGTATTGGTTAAAAAATGAAATCTCAGATTCCTGGACAAGAATTAAGAAGTTCCCGATACAAATTTTTTGAACATTCAGTATATGTTGGAGAATAAGTAATGTGCTTTGTAGGCGTCCTTACATTTGAGTAGTTCGATTTATATTTTGGTTAATTTATAAAGTTAATTTAAGTCGCCCAAAAATTAGCTATGTACAATTAGCAAAGTACTGTAGTACCGATCTATATTATCTATTCCAATTCATAAAATATTAAAGTAAACCATGTCGATTTATGCTTGATTAAAATTAAAATTTGCAAAATTAAGATATTTTAACATGAGTCAATTAAAGTGTTCAGATCTTTTACTTCATTCACCTGATACTTTAATTGAACAAAAATGTGAGTACTATAAGTTTTCGACGAGAGTTAGGTTTTACTTTTCTAACTCGTAAATATATTTATCGTTATAATGGTACTGGTATTAGCACAAATTAACAAAACTCAGCCAATGAAGTAGTGATCTATTAAGGCATTTAAACTTTCGGTGACAAATTTACATGTTTGGCAGTTTCGTCTATATCACGGGGTGATCATAAATAAATATTATCATTATGTGATCATTATAAATAAAGAAAATAAATAAATCATTAACGCTGGTTATCCCTTATTCCACTCCCTTTATATTAAGAATAATAAAAATATTTCATTTAACGACGTGCATTGCTTAACCGTAACTAAAGGTTGTGATGGTTTTAGATCTTATATTAGGCAAGCAAGGTCTTTTCCGAGTGATTTCAGATACTAAAATCGCACAATTTTGCCCAATATAGCTTTCTGGAATGTTCATATACATGAGAAGTTAATTTATGTTTTCTTATAATGCTCATTTGACTAACTACTTCGGAAAATCCATGTGATTATTCAATATTTTGATAACAGTAGATGAGAATCAATGTTACTTACGTAGACAGAAAGATGATGATCCAAACACTTGACTTGTTCAGATGATCAGGGAACATATTTTTCCAGTCTAAATATAAGCATACGAGAAGACGTGATCCCTAACTGATAACTCTCAGCTTTCTCCGTCGTCCTCGGTTCCTCGGTTATTTTTTCAACTCTGTATATTTTCAACATTTGATGAAATGCTCAGGAATATCCTAAATATCTTGTTCAATTTTTTCTGTTTTTATGTGAAGGTATTATTATTATATAATATACATTATGTGCTACATAAATTAAATGTGAGTTAAACAACTTGCGATTTACGTGCACTCTGACTGGTTTCAGGATTGTTATACGTAAATGCTTATGTTTACACATAAAGCGGTTAGTAAAATAATCGAAAGTGACAATTTAAGAGTTTTTCGCATTCAACCTACCAAGATTCTCTTTGAACAACCCTCTTCCCATTCCGTATGATAGTTTTCCATTTCCTCGCCAGATGTCAGGGCATCGCCTTTGATTTTCTTGACCCCGCAACCTGGTGACAATGTGTGTAGTTACGTAAGTCACTTGCATTAAGCTCGGCCTCCAGTTTGGCAGAACATGCTTCTGTTAGAAGCATTGTTTGTGATTGTAACAACATTCGTTTGGCAGTGTTAGTGAAGATTCCTGACGCCCGGCAACTAATAATAAATTTAGGTAAGAATAATGAAAATAAATAATATTTTGGTAATGATTGTGCAGGCTTCCATTTATCTGTTAATGCAATGTTAATTTTTTGCATTTTTCGAAATACAGGAAGTTCACTGAAAACAGGACAAGCATAACTTTTTTACCGTTTTGAAGTTTATACGAGGGCAAAAAAATTAAATATTTGGAACCCTTTCAGGTAAAATAATTATTTAAGAATTGTGTAAACACTGAATTTTGTCTATAAATAGTGTTGGAGGAAGAAATTTGTTACATATAGGATTTTCTAATTTTAATTTTTTGTTATCAGAGCCCAGAAATAACAGTTTTCTCTGAAAAAATTACGATTACTGGCGGAAGATTACATTTCTTCTAATGAACCAAGACTTAAATTTAAAAAAAGAATTAGGGGATTAAAATAACTACAACACATACATTCATTCTAACTTTGTAACTAAATGTATCTTCATTATCTGAGCACATTGTCTAGAATTCAGTGGAAAATAAGTTATTCAAAATATCGTTCTCCTTTTTCTCGCGTCAAGATGTTTCTTCACGGAGGACATGATAAGGGAAAGAGCCCAAATCTATAGCTTATTTACCCTTGAAAATATATTCTGTTACATCGGAGGGAATATTTTGTTAGCAATGCTTGCCAAAAAACTGTAATTTCTTTCTGTATTTAGAATTCGATTAGTATATGGCTTAGGGTAGAGATCACAGAATTATGAAAACGTGCACAGAATTCACATCTCTTCATAGCACGTCACACACGTCTAAACGTTTTTCACTTAAAACAAAATAAAAATAAAAAATGTAATGCACAAATTAAAAATTCTAATGCACAAACTTTTGCAAATTTCGATGATTCAGAGAGTTTAACAAATATAACAACTGCGCCATTTTATTAAACCTTCTTTACATGGTCCATGAAAAACAACAACAAAAATTGGAGAATTTTGGGAAAATTTTTTTAATTGCAATAATTTCATCCAGAAATTACGCAAAAATTACTGGCTTTTTTAAATTGTGCTTAATTGAAGGTTAAGCACAATTTTACACAAATTGAATACTGAATGAATTGTGTAAAATTGAAGATCCGAATCTTTTAGAACCGATTTCATTTAAAACGAAAATCTCTATCTTCCATATTGAACTTTTCGGATGTCATTTTTTTTTTGCAATTTTCAAGCATATAATTCAAACTCGCAGGGCCCCAAATTTGTTCAGGTCGTTGGGGGAATATCAATTTTGGAAAAAAACGGCTGAACAGTTTATGCACTAGTGTTAACTACAACAGACGGACGGAAGAACAACGAACAGACAACGACAGACAGGCAGACAGGCAGAGAGACGGACAGGCAGAACGACGGACAGGCAGAGCGACGGACAGGAGAGAGACGGACAGGCAGAGAGACAGACAGGCAGAGGCAGACAGACTGAGAGAGACAGACAGACTGAGAGAGAACTACACCAGACAGACTGAGACAGACACACAGACAGACAGACAGACAGACAGACAGACAGACAGACAGACAGACAGACAGACAGACAGACGTTTTGCCATCAATCGATTTTTTATGAAGGATCCACAAAGCATGGGTTATAACTATACAACGTGGAAGAGCAAGAAATTCACCTCAAAGAGTATAGAAAAAGGTTTTATCCACTTTTTCTATACCAGGGTCCGGCAATAAGGGTTTTTCTGTCAAAAATCATTTTGCCATAAATATTCGTTTTCTGAAATCTCTGACGTTTTCTTGCAAGCAGGCATCTCATAAACCCATTGAATTTTTCCTTTTATGTCTGTCGATGTAGAGTATAGTTGTGCATTTGCAGAAGCATCGTGAATGTTGTAAAAGTTCCTAAAAAAATGCCGTGGCCATTCTCACGTGCCTTGAGAAAGGACTGCAAGTACAGAAATGATTCAAATATATGCTCTTGTTTGACCTCAAAAACTGAATATATTCTAACACAAACTTGTTGAAAATGATTATCATAAGTTGATAAATTCATATAGCATTCGTATTTCAATTCATAATTTTTTCTCCAATTATTTAGGGATAGGGTGGATCTGGGTGCTAGCATGGATTCCACAATGGACATTTGGTTTCATTTATTTAGTCAAATAACAGTAATGTATGTGACTTAAGGAAGAGAAATACCATCTGCACGTTTTCTTGAGCTTTGGAGTCCCTACAACCAACTTTAGACCTTAAATATGTAATTAATGTATAAAAGTACCGAGACAACATGGTTACTAACAGAAAACTAAGCATTTTTGCTTTCGAGATATAAAAAAATCGATTTGAAAATTTGCATCGGCAAATGAATTGCATATTTGATTTTTACTTTTTCGCTACGGAGTAGAGAAAAAGTTATGTAGTGCTGCCCGAAAAAACGGCGAATTTTCGACAGAAAAAAACTCTTTTTGCTGGGCCCTGGTAACGAACAAGTGAATAAATCCAGGTGCTAAATTTAGGAGAAAAATCTTCTAAGACGTGGTGTTTGCAATCCATTTGCTGAGGATCCTTGATAGGGAAACTCGATTGACAGCAAAACTTCTGTTCGCGTGTGAACAACGCTACAGGCTAAACAAATGAGCCGATTTTTTCCAAATTTGATATTTCCCAATCCATCTGGGTAATGTCGCAGCCCTTGGAATTTGAAACCGATATTTTAATTTTAGAGGATAATTTACATGAAGCCCCTGGAACATTTTCAAAAATTAAAAAAGGTCACATCGTTTTTTATTAAATTTTGTTGTTGGATAATGTAAAAGACATTTAAGAGAATGGTGCAGGTCTCGTGTTCGTTGAAAATCCTGATTTTTCGAAAATATCAAAAACTCAATTTTTTTGTTTTGTCTACAACTACAATTATGAAGATAGAGATTTTTCTCTTAATGAAATTGTTCCTTAAAGATAGATTTTGAAATAAGATGATGTAGAGTTTTTTCGAAATTTTTAGTACTTTTCGCGTAATTTTTCGTGAAAATGCTGGCGAGAAAGTACGTGCTGTTGTGTGTACGTATCACCACTTATGCTGTATTGCTAACAAAAAGTAACTCGCACCTGGTCTACACTTACCACTACTAGCAAAAAGAGAGCTCAACAAAACGTGAGGTGTAGTAAAGCCACATTAATGCCCAGAAGAAAAACTAGTGGCCTCTTAACATTTGCTCAATGGAACTGGGAAAAACCTGTTCGAGATGGGGGTCATCTTATAGAGTGCATCTAGCACTATCCTTACCAAAAAATTAAAGAAAAAATTGGAAACGTTTTTGAGAAAATATTGTTTTTTAATTTTTTTAAATTGCAAATATTGCAGGCAATATTGCGTGAAAACTACTTAAGTTTTAAAAAAAAAAGTATATAACCTTAACGAAAGAACTAAATATGGACAACAAATTTCATTTGAAAGAAAAATAGCTATCTTCAATTTTGTAGCTGTAGGAAGAGGCCGAATAGCTGGATATTTTGTTCAATGAAATGTTTGTTGTTTCTGGTGTTGGTCAAATCATGCATGCGAAATTGTGATAGATGCATTTACTAATTGGTTTCATTGTTCAATCGTCTTTCTCTTATTCGTTCCTATCACTCGTAATCCACCTGCAGTTTTCCATTGGAACAAGTATTTTGTGTACTTCTTCCTTTCTCTCGAAAACTTATGTAGTATATCCATTTTTTCTTTCTTTCCCTTGTTTTTTCTCTATATTACTTATTGTAATTATGTCTATTAAAATCAATTACATGCAGATAACTACTTAATCCAGTATTTGTTAATCACGGTACTCTAATTCATTTACTTCACCTGCTAATTCACACCTTCATTACCACAATTATTACACCATGACTCACCTAGTCTTAATAACTCATGATTTAGAAATTGTCCGGAAGTAAGAGTAAGGTAGAAAGAAAGTATTGCAGAGAAACAGTACCGTGTGCATTTATTTTTCTTCTCTACTTTATGGTTTCTGTTACAAGGCCCAGAAACAATAGGTTGTAATGTTCAGAGATTTTGGAAAGTCACTTCATAATACAGACCTCTTAAACTTTACTTACGAAAACGTTTCTTTCCTTGTCGGCAGTGATGTAAATTTTGTTTAATTGACCGTGCACGTATTCACTTTGACCGCTGTGACATTGAACTTTCTATAGAAAGAGGAGAATGCTGTTTTCATTGTTACATTTGCTATATTCATTGTTACATTTTCACGTGTGACCCTGGATTTACATTGACGACCGTTCGTGCAGGGAACATGAATCAATGAGCGTTCACCAACGGGTCATTGTACGAACAATAAAATCGTGTTATGAGGGCGTTCTTTACCTTTAAACCTAGTTAAGTCGCACTTTCTCTTGTCTAGCCATAAATGTTCAGGATAAGCCACGCCCAAGTGATGTGTCATACTAACAGTAACCTCGTTCTGGCTTGCGTTCACTGTCACTAACATTAAAAAGAACCTGTTGATATAAATGATAACATTGATAATATTATTTGTCCATTGACGTATGAACATACCAACTTATTTTATTTCTATAGTAACAGGATTATTTTTTTCGAAACACGAAGTTCTCAATTTTTTTGTACGTTTTAGTTTTCTGCATGCGAGATGATATAACAGAACGCTAGTCATTAATGGGATAATTAAAATGTATATTTGTCTCAACTAAATTACATTAAATACAATAGAAAACAATGGGGTATATTTTATTTGCAGCACTTCATTTACGCGTGGAAATCTCTCTCAGTATTGCTATACATTTTATTGTCTTTCTAAAGTCAGTTATTCTTATAAATAATAGCTTTATTCGGTTTACTAGGTTCCCGCATTTCAGGTGGAAGAGCGGTTGGCGCTATATCAGATGCCGTAATCGTGTGCCCGCCCCATTGTCTCGGGACGGTGGGGGTGCTCCCAGAAGTCGTTGGACTTCCACACTGACTGTTATTTATTGTGTTCGGTTACACAAAATATATATTTTGATCTCTATTCAATTTTGATAAATTTGTTATTTTCTTTTATTGAGGAGCACTTGATAATTCCTTCATTTTGGCTAGGGGTGACATTTATGTAATTAAATTTAGTGTCACTCTTATTTTCTAAAAGTGCAAATCTATTTTTAGTTAGCACTAGTAGTACACCATTGACACTGTTAATTGTTTTTAAAGGGATTTTGCTTTTACCCATAGTACTTGAATGTTGTCCTACTGCTCTTGCTAAAACGTCTGCAGTTTCGGTACCTTCAATCAAGGATTTGTTTTGCCTTGAGCTGCACCGCTGACAGCTTCCTGATTACCGGCCTTATCAATCTCCGATTTTTATTGACTCCTGAATTCCAGTATTGATTGAGGTAATTGATTGAGCATTACATATACCATTGTTGCCTTGTTGACCTGCATCGCTTTGATCATGTACCGATGGCGGGACCGTGATGAATATGGTGTCCAATGACGCTGTGTTACACAGAAGAACATTCCCCGACTATACTCTGCTCTAGGCCAGGACTGTTTGAAGCTGGTTCACTGCTGTTGAAGTATTAGGTTCTATTAAGAATAGCGCTAATTTTCACGGATTCAATCTAACCGGGAGGTCCTAGGTTCAAGTTCTGACGGCGGCAGAATTTTCGACACTAGCTTTTCAGCTAGGTCGAATTCAGCTGCTGTCTGGAGGAGAATTCTAGTGGCCGGCTGCTCTGATCGGTAGTTTTCCGTGGTTTCTCCGATCAACACTAGGCGAATGCCGGACCAGTACCCTACCAAAACGGGCCACGGACCGCGCGCGATCTGTCCTTCCTCTTCCTTGTCCTATCCTCTCCCCTTACACACACACTCACACTAACATGCACTACACTACCACATATTCTGGGAGGCCGGTCGGGAGCTTAGAGCTTGTCCCGGCTGGGGCGGTGCCCTTTGGTGGGAGAGTCCTTGTTTGGGGAAACCCCACTAGCCGACGGTAGGTCGGCGCCGGAACTCGCCATCCAGCGGGAGAAGATCATCGCCATCTCCCGAGAAAAAGCATGCACTACACTAACGGGACTAATGACTGAAGCAGTTGACGCGCCCGGAAACACGAAAAAATCAATCAATCAAACTGCACGGATTTCACGTACTTATGTACGTTATATACTTTGGATAACTTAAACAAAAGTCCAATTGCCAGACACTTGAGTGTTCGGGAGGTGCTAGGGCTCCAGTCCCGACGGTGGCATGATTTTCGACATTAGATATATAGCTAGGTCGAATTCAGTAGCTATCTGGAGGAGAATTCTAGCGGGCGACTGCTCTGATCCTTAGTTTTGCGTGGTTTCTCCGATCACCAACAGGCGAATGTTGGAGAATCACCCTAACGAAAGAACAAGGACCTTGAACTTCTAATGGACGAATGACATTAACAGTTGACGCGCCAAGATACACTAAGCAATCAATCAATTGACCCTCCGAAGCAGAGCTGACCGCGATGTACCCTCTGCGAGGGCTCAGAGCATGTCATCCTATTGAGGTTCCACTGGTATATTGAAAGGAATAAGGTCGATTGGAAAAATGTAGTCAAGTAGAGCAAATATTGACTTGTTTTGAAATGGAAGATCACCGTTGCTGATATCTAGAAATTAAAAAGGCACTTGTGATCTGGATACATTTTCTCGGAAAATAATTTGGAGAGTCCATTTCAACTCGCAGAACAGACTGTTTCAACAGGATTTATTCGCCGTGTGAATAAGTGGGTGACAGTAAAGAAGTGAGATATCGCTTTTTCTTTGCATGTGATGTTACATCTGATTTCGTATCTCCTTCAGCAAACGGAAAATGAGAAGCGCGCTCTTTCTGCAACCTTCGGGGCCATAATAACATAGAGATTTTATATCTTCATTAATTCGTTGCCGTGGAAACTCGGAATTAATTATGAACACGTTTCATGACTACAACATCTATTAGTCGTATTTTATAATCGAAAAAAATGTTAATTTCATCATTAGATCCTACAAAAGGAGTTAGTCATGTAAACGCCGAAAAATGCCGATTCAAAGTAATTGAAGATGAAGGCAATAAATATGAAAGCATTTTTGGCCAGAAAATGACTAAATTTCAAGCCATCTGCGATAGCTCTATGGCAATATCTCTTATTCTGTAACATCATTGACGTGATAGGGTTCGGGTCTCTTCGACACTAGATGCGTTCTATCTGACTCGAATTCTACACAATCTGGAGGATAGATCTATCAGCCTTTAGCTGTGATCAGTAGTTTTTTTCGGATTTTTTCTTTGATCGCCGGTCAGTGCATATACCGAAACAAAGCCCAAACATTCGGACCACGGACAGCGGGCTATCTTTTCTTCATCTTCGAATCCTTCTCTCCTTACATTCATTCAGTTACATGCTACAGTCAAGCTACACTACCACACATATCGGGAAATCAGTCGGGAGCTTACAGCTTGTCCCAACTGGAACGGTGTCCTTCTGGGGGAGATTGTTGTTGGGGGAGTTGGAGGAACCCCCCCCCCTCTCCAGGCTCAGATGTGTGTGTGCGCCGGATCTCATGTTTCAGTAGAAGATGACTACCGCCGTCTTCCGGAATATAACGTGCACCACTGAAGGCAATTATTATCTAAGCAATTGACGTACCTGGAATCAATACTCACTGAGCTTCACTTCCTAAAACAGGAATCTGTATTAAAACGATACCCGGAGTTTCGCTAGCTGCACGGAGCAGCAAAAGAAGAGAAAATTTATGTATTGCTTCTTATTCGCATATTAAAATCGCCACCAAAGTGCATATCGATATTTTTCTGTACGAAATATGACTGTAAAATGTAATGTTTTAAAATTTACATTTCTGTATCTACTTGGCTACCACCGAAACGTCGCGTCCTTGGCCCAGAGGCGAACGTGTCGGCCGTCATGCTGCGACCTTCTGACAGGCGTTTCGCCCTGAGGAAGGTCGCAGCATGACGGCCGAAACCTTAGTATCTGTGCCTAAGTCTCCCGGACAGTCATGTAGGTACTGATTCCGACCGCGGAAGCCTACACTTCACATTCCTGTGTTTCCTTAACTCTGTATACTTACGACTTTAATAAAACTATTTTATGTATTGAAATATATGAAAAAATGTTATTTCTATGCAAACTTATTAACAATTAGACGTCTATTTTATTCACTTCAATTAGGGAATTTTTAGAGCAAAAAATCAGTCAAAATTCTTGTATACGCAAGCGCTCCCTACACAACCTTGCCCCGCGGGCGCCCGTGTCCCCCAGGTCTCAGTTGGCACAGCCTGTCGTAAAATATCGTGAAGCAGGTTTCCTTTAAAAGCTTTTCCCAATTTCTCGAAGGCTCTGTTGGATCATTTCCCCAATTTCTCCCGAGAAACGCCACAGACACCACCGCCACCACCACCGCCACCGCCGCCACCGCCGCGAAAGCGAGTCGCGATGAGGCAGGCAGGGGCTCGCGGGTTCGCGTGCGGAGACGCCAACGGCGGTACCACCCGCCAGACCAGCAGACCTAGTACTCCTTGGCCGGTCTTCCGTGAAACACTAGCTTAACGCGAGGTTGCTATGTGTGTTCAGTGGAATAATTAGCCAACGGAAACGGAAACTGTAGATGCAAGTCAAATAAGGAAATAAGATATTACCCAGGTGGAATTGGAATCCCACATAAAAAGCAGATAAATGATAATTGGAATTATTATCAAGAAGTCGAAATAAAACTGCCCGTGTTAATGTGTTCTTTGTATTGCAATTTTTATTATTATTGTTAAAATTTTTATTGATGTTGTAAATTTTGTGTCGGGTTTCTCACTCAGGGTTCAATATTTGAGGGGCCTTATGACATACCACATTCCTAGTTTAAGACATTTAGAACTGTGCGAACTCGAACATATAAGTTAGGTTCCACCTCATACCCTTATCCAAGAATTTAAAGTTGGCATTGTAAAATAGCAAAAAACAAAAGCAGTTAATAGAAATAAATTTGAGTACTTAAGAGGACCCTTCCTGAACGCTCTTCTAATTAGTTAATATTTAATTGCAAGCTAAAAACAATATGTAAAACTGCGGTATGTTATCAACTTTGTATGGAAACATTATTATTATTATTATTATTATTATTATTATTATTATTATTATTGTTATTCAAAACCTTTAAAGGCCTAAGAGGTCGAAAAAGAATCTTAATTTTCAATCTTAATTTTTTAAAATAATACTTTCGATTTTTTAACAAGATCAGTTCCTGTTATGACAATTGGTACAATTTTAACAGGATTAAGTTCGTATATTTCTGTATATTCTGTAGGGAGGGAAACGTATTTTTAAATTTTATCTGACTGTGTTTTATTGATGTGATATACAGGATGTGTAACATCGATGATGAATGCTTTATGTAGTAGTGTGTCTCATTTATTTGTCGGGATTGTTTATCAGTATGTATTGAAAGATAATAATATATTTTGAACTGGTTATTTTTTGTAACGAGTTTGGCTTTGTATTTATAATACGGGATGATATTTCATCTTCTGCCAGAAGGCCATGTTTGAAAACCAGTGCTTGGCGTGTAATATTTGGTGTCAGGTTGTGCCTTTGTAGATACAGCCTGTGAGAGCCAGATTTGTGCATCCAGAGACGTAGTGATCTATTGTCACGAATGATCGATGACACAATCTGCATTCATCCTTAACATTTACGTTTCCTATATTTTTGCAGTTATTACTTGAAATAATTTGGCCCAGAATTACTTGAATGGTGCCCTCCGTCTCTCCATAGAGATCCCCATCTCTGAGCCACCGCACTAAAGTGTCATAGTCGGCGCTTTCAAGAGCACAGGGAAATCTACAATGGGGGTGTTTTGATTTCCGTACACGAAATATTCCCCTTTCTGGGTGGTAACAGGCAACACACATTGTAGCTCATATTTAAGAGTTTAACTTTAGTCACATAATACTGTTACTTTATGTAGAGGCAAAAGTTGTTATCTCACGGGTTCATAATGCTTTCAGGTCTAGTAGAACACAATTGCCTGTTTTCCTGTACCATTCTGTTTAGGTTATCAAGATCTATTTGTGACTTATTGTCAATGCTATAGGAATAAGTCAACACAGAGATGCTCCAGAAGTTTACCGCTTTTACTTCTATCTTGGAAATGAGCTCGATTTCAAGAAATTCGCAAAGGCAGTGCCTAAACACATTTTCTAATTGCTGCTTGCTATGTCTGTGGTTAAGCATAAGATTTTGGTTGATTCCTAAATAATTGTAACTGTGATCAGATTGCAACTATTCTATTGCACGAGAATCTGCGAATGGTTTCAGTGAGATTGACGATTCAATTTTTCCTCCTTTGACATACACCGTGGCACATTTATCTATAATGAATCTCATTTTATCTATATTGAATTGTGTTTACATTTATTACTACTTAAAATTTCGGTGCCCTCGGTGTATCGACCTTATTCTCAGAACATAGTTGGTATTTATGATATAAGAAAATGGACAAAAATCAGTTGGTATAATTTTAGGAATTCTGTCGTAGTTTAATATACCAATACGTGAAATAAAAGATTTCGAAATGAATGGTCACATTGGACCGTGGTCGATTTTCTAATATCTTAGCATTGTACATAAAATAATGCATAAAAGGCAAAAAAGTCCTAGAAAGGTATTTTTGCAAAAAAACGGCATTTATGCTAAAAAAGCAGAAATAAGCATTATAAAACTTCATGTGACATTTAAGAACACAGAATAAATTGGCGTTTCCCTAAAAGTTCCATGTGCAATAATAACACTAATATGCTATGCATTCGTAAAAATGTTATGTTGTATAAGTGATAAGGAGAAACGATTATTCGAATAGCATATAGCCTCATGATAAACATCCGCATTAAGTTAACCAATTTTTGTCTGACACAGTTGCAATTAGATTTTAATTATTTTCTAACAAATAGACATGCCTTTTCTAATCCCACTAAATAAAAGGTTTCAAAGTTTCCTAAATTGCCTTGTAAACGCTGATATTGTTGTCAGACTTTCAAAATCTTGAACAAGGGTTTTCTAAGTGGTAACTAAAGACCGGATTTACATGCAGAAAAACTCTCTAAAACGTGCAGTAAAAACACGAAAACGTATAAAAACATGCAATAAAAAGATCTAGACTTTGTAAAATGGTAATATGTACACTCAAAACTCCAGTTAATCCACTTATCCACTAATTTTTATATTCTGTATGTGAAATTTAAGGTGAATGAAATATTATAATTTTAGTGTTTGTATTGTAATAAAATTTGCATATATTGTTTAAACAAACCGTATTAGATATTCTAAAAATTATTCGCACACAAAATTAATTTAGCATTAAAACACGACACAATAAATACAAAAATTGCAGAATACAATGTCTGTTGATTTACGAATATGTGGTTTTTGTCAGAAATTACTTGCTTAAAGGTAGGAATATATTTTCAGAAAAAGCTTATGTCTATATAAGTTTACACTCGACGTAGTAATCATTTTCATCAGGTGAAAGTATCAACAGCTCACTACAAAAAATTCACATACAATACATGGACATTATTTTACAACACTTTGCCAGATGACATTAAACGATTAAATTCCATAGAAAAGTTTAAATCCCAAGTAAAATCGTTTTTGCTGCATAACCGTTTCTAAACAGTTACCGATTATAGTGAACATCAAAAGGAAAGTAATAATAATTGTAACAGTCATATTTAATGTATAATTGACCATTTGGACTATAATTCTAAACCAACTGTAACAAGTATTTTATCGTAGCTTCTGGATCCATGACCCCATCTCGATCAGGTTTTCCGTCCAGTTTCCCTGATCCTTTGAGTAAATGCTGAAATGGCCCCTTGTTTTGCTTCTGGATATAAATGTAACTTAATTATCTGTGCACGTCTTCAAGAATTCAGTGAGAAATATAGTTACTCAAATTTTCGTTCTCCATGTTGTTGCGGCAGGAACTATTATTCCTTGACGAAGAACATGATGGGGATAAGAGCCCAAATTACTGATTTACCCTGGAAAATAGATTTTATTACATAATAGATTTTGTTACATAATAGATTTTAGCGAATATTTTGTTAAAAATCCTTGCAAAACACGTTCATTTTCTTTCTGTATTCAAAATTCAAATTATAGCTATAGGGTAGGGATCACAGAATTTTGAAAATGTGCACAGACTCCACATAGTACGTCACACACAGTTTTTAACTGTTTTTAATGAAAACAAATAAAAATAAATAAACAAATATTTCTTCAGAAATTAAAAATACTTAACTTACCGAAGAAATGTTCTTAATTGTTTTCATTTCAATTTACAATTATGTTTATTACAAAATTATTTTCTGAGAAATTATGTCTTCTGTCAACGAAAATATGTTCGAGACAGGAAAAACTTCGTTTTACAAGTGTACTTCTCTTGCGCCGAGCCTCACTCTGACGTACGTGAGCACGCTGCGAAAAAACGTCAAAAAGTGCGTTCTTTCTTGTGCCTCGCAGGGCAACGTCTGTTCCGAGAAATTCGATGAATTTGAAACGCCATGCAGCTTGCCGCTACGCTTCGCACCCGGACGTAAGGTCAAATGTCACTCGCGCATGCCGTCTCATGTTGAAAGTTCAGTGAAGACTGTCTAATCGGATATTTGATCAAAACGGATATAAGATAGACCCCAAATCTAGTGTTTGTCAAGCGGCCGTTCCCACGTGCCGCGGCGTGGACCTATCTCTGCTGCAATAACCCAGAAACTTTAATTAAAAAAAATGGCATCATGAAAGATACAGACACTCAGTTAATAGGGCAAAAAATGAAGAATTTGCACAATGGGTATAGCCGAATAAGGCGGTGAAATGTGCCCCCAAATCAAATCGATAATCGAAACCAAAACGATAAAGGGGTAAAAATTGAGACAGTGCTCTAACGTCATCACGTTGAAAACGGATTTCAAAAATTAATTAATTAATTAATTAATTAATTAATTAATTAATTAATTAATTAATTTATTTATTTATTTATTTATTTATTTATTTATTTATTTATTTATTTATTTATTTATTTATTTATTTATTTATTAATTAATTAATTAATTAATTAATTAATTAATTAATTAATTTATTTATTTATTTATTTATTTATTTATTTATTTATTTATTTATTTATTTATTTATTTATTTATTTATTTATTTATTTATTTATTTATTTATTTATTTATTTATTTATTTATTTTTATCTATTGATTTATTTAATATTTTTTATTTATTTATAATTTTGGCGTCAAAATTCGTAGGCAAAAGTTCTTTCAAATTGAACTGTTTCCACGTCTCTGCAGTTTTTTCATCTTGAAACCCGCAATAGATGCTGAGAACAAATGAAACATGCAAAACACGTTTCTCGTTGTATCTCTGCAACAGTTGGCCTAGGACGCTGATTTTTTTGTTCATCTGCGTCATTTTGTATTCTCTTTCATAAGAGCATCGCGATTATCGATTTGGTTTGGGGGCACTTTTCACTCCCTTATTCGGCTATATCCCTTGAGCGGCATTCGAGGATTACCCGAATGCCCTGCTGAGTTATGCCATTAAAAAATTTCTTAAATAAAACCTTTTAAAAAGATAAATTAAAACAAGTTGATATATAACAGTAATATTTTATGCAATAAAACTATGAATCTTGCAAATTTCTTCAGTAAAATCCCAAAATGTGCAATTTTTAGGCAGCATTACCTAAAACGTGCAATATCGTGGAGTAACCCCCAAACTTTTATTAACAGAGTATTTTTATAAACAGATACGATTTTTATAAACAGGTACGCCATGACAAGGCGCGTGGCAAATTTAAATATTTGAGAAAAAGGCTTTTACATTTTAGATGCGGCCAAACGGCGACAACAGCTATATTTAGCATTCTTTCAAGATACAAAAATTGAAAAAAAAATCGTCAAAATTCCAATACATACTCTTCTTAATGAGGATTTCTTGTAGTGTGTTGTTGATACTGACACCCGAAGAATGTGATTTCTACGATGTGTGTTGTAATGATAAATATCAGTATTGCATGAAAATATCTTCCTACAGTTAAGTTAGTTTTGGCAAAAAGTACAGATTCAATGCTCAATGATGATTGACTTGCAGGTATCATGCGGATTGCGATTTTTTATAATTCGAGTATTTTTTCAGCAATCTGAAGGTCTGAGAACTATATGATGAGCTTCCCCAGAAAATTATGCTTTTTCTCAGGCAGAAGTGTACATTTGCAAAATACATGCAACGAGCTGCACGAAGGCTGAGAAAAAATATAATTCTGAATGCGTAACACAATGGACTTAATTTAGTGTTTAATTCTGTTATATGTGAATTCCATTTGAGATTTGCCTGAATTGTGAGACCCAGCAATTTTGTTATCTTAACATCAGCTCATTGCATATTGTGCATTTTCAATGGAGCTTGCAATTTCCGCTTTGAAATGCAAACAACATTGAAACCGTTTTCCTTCGTTAACTATTATTTTGTTATTACGAAACCAATATGAAACTTCTGTAATTGTACTATTTATTGTTTCTCTTTTGCAAAGAACATTCGTGTCATTAGCGAACAGAACTGTTCTTACATTTTTATAGAACGAGGGCATATCGTTTACATATATCAGAAAGAGAATAAGGCCGAAAATTGAACCTTGTGTGACCCCATGTTAAATTGGCAAAGATTTAGAAAGATAAGTTAATAATGTTCTTTGGTGCCAGTACGGTATTTCTACACTTTGAAATTGATGTTGAAGGTAGATCTTCATGATAAGTCTTCTATATATCACACATACAGTATATTTTTTAACACTAATTGTGCATTAACACATTTTTGCCGACGAATTTTCTAATAAAAAAGCAAGAATGTAACATGTAATTTATATTTTAGACTACAAACTACATGGACTATCAACACTTTGTAGGTGGGCAAATCAGACGCACAAATTGGGTACGTAGTCCCGACCTGCGCTCTATGGTCTGCTGTTAACGGTATCGATGTACACCTTTAAATCACAGACCTGCCAGACTACATGGCCTCCCCTCAAGGAAAGTTCCTCTCTCTATCCCCACCATCGGCGCCCCTCTCATGCGTTGCATCACGCAACATCTGGGCGCAGCTCGGCTTCCGCAGTAGACCCTCTTGTAAGGAGAGCACACCCGAATTACGGCCCTGAAGTAAAACTAGTCGTGCAAAAACAGCGCATACTTTCTCCCCCGTATTTTCACGCAAAATTACGCGAAAAGTACTCAAATTTTCGCAAAATTTCACACGACCTTATTTCAAAATCTTGAAGGAACAGATTTCATTAAGGGAAAAATCTTTATCTTTAATATTTTAGTTGTAGGAACACTTCGAAAAAAATGTTCAGCTTTTGCTATTTTCGAAAAGATCAAGGTTTTTAACGAACATGAGACCTGCACCATGTCCTTAAACGTTCTTCATGTATGAAAATAGTGTATTATCCAACAGGAAAATTTAATAAAAACAATGGAGCAATTGTTTTGTAAATTTGGAAAATGTCCCAGGGGCTTCATGTAAAGTACTCTCCAAAATTAAAATATCGGTTTCAAATTCAAGTGGCCGCAACATCAGCAAAATTAATTGAGGAATATCATTTTTGGAAAAAAAAAATTGCTGAATTCTTGGGCCGTTAGCGTTAATCGCAGACGTTTTGTCGTCATTAAAGTTTTCGGAATCAAGGACCCACAAAACGTGGATTCTGGCTATACCACGTGCTAGAATATTTTTTTCTAAATTTAGCAACTGGATATATCTACTTTTTCGTTATGAGGGTCCTGTAATACGAATTTTTCTGCCCCAAATTCTCGTTTTCTTCGCGCATTACATTCCTCTCAGTTCCGAAGGGAGAAAGTAAAAATCAATGAATTTTGAATTTGTCATATAGGGTGGAAGACGACCTCTATTAGCCGGAATCGGCTGTTGTTTTCAAAATCTATATCGTCCTTTTTTCTATTTTATTTTTACGTAGTAGGGGAAAGTCATTTAATTTTGCAGAAAAACTAGATTATTCGAGAGAGGAGCACCATTTTTGAAGGGAAAACGAATCGTCAAAATATCGCATTTTGTGGCAATGATTTTCTACCATGTGGTAATACCACGAGTGCATTGATAATTACATAGAAAACTGGGATTTTATCGTTGAATTTTCGATGCATGAAGTTTCAGTGCTATTTATTAAGATTACTTCACGAATAAATTTTTCAGTAGTATGTTTTACAACAAAAGTATAGTCAGTCATAATAATATTCAGTAAACGTAAAGTTATCACGTTTTATTTTATATTTATGATTATTTGAAGGAAAAACGCCCGTACAATAAATATAGGTACTAAATGATTATTACTGAACTGAGTGATAATCGTACTGATACGTACAAAAATCTAAACAAAATAATGTATGCAAACTTGCACAAATCTTATAAGATACGTAATTTTACAGGCACTGTAATATTCGGGCAACATAGGAAAAGGTGATAATTAATATTAAATTACAGCTTAATATTTTGTAGTTAGTCTCTTTTGTTTTAAAACTTCCTTCATTCTTCATGGCATTAAAATGACTAATTTTATGGGATAATTGCTTTCAATTTTCTACCATTCTTCTCATAATCTTACTTCTAATTCATTTTTGGACCGAATATTGTGTTTGAAAATTCTAATTTATGACTCCTGCCTAAGACTCTCATTAGGGTTTAAGTCTGGAGATTGTGGTGGCGTGTCGAGTACCTTGGGACAGTTTTAGAGAAGCCATTCCCTGCCAATATGGGGCTTACGTTTAGCGTCGTTGTCTTGATAAATATTAAAACAATTTCGAATCTCCAGTTTTTCCTCGTTTCTGTGCAATTTGTTCTAGAGAATACTCAGATAGTGCATTTTGTCTAAGGTATCTCCAATAAACGGAAATTTCTCCCACTCCACCAGCCGCTACGCAGCTCCCAGTCATCAAGTGTCCACCTCGATGTTTTACTGTTGGCATGACGTTCCTAGTACTAAGTGACTAATTTCGATTTGTCGTCACCATTAGCCTACCATCCGAACACCTCAAATTTACTCTGGTCCATAAACACTACACTTTTCCACTACCCTTCATCTTTGTCTATATGTGACTTTCCAATATGCAAGCTCTTCTTTCTTTTTGTATGAAATGTCTGATGCAATGCTTTTTATTAGCTCATTATATCAAACATAAAAAATTCAAACTTAGAAATAAATTTAATAAAATTTGCTTGGTAGTCTCCAAAAGTAATAGGAAATTAATAAGAACCAGCCGCAATAACAGAGACTATTGGCCTGACGTGCTAATTGTGATAAGAATTTTTTGTAGTATAACGGTAAAAGGGATGCGCAACAGAGGAAGGAAAGAATCGTCTTTATTCCAGGATTGTCAACCTAAAAAAGGTATTTTTTATCAAAACTAAACATTAACAAACACATTAACTAGAGGTGCTAGAGAATGGCACATACTTTCTCGTAGCAATTTTTTCTTGTTTCCTTGGCGTGGACAGGCTTTAAGGTCTTCCTCCATTCTCTTGCCAGCTGTCATCTATCGTCACCGAAAGTACATTTTATTGACGTTTTCTTAACTTTTCGGTTATTTAATAGTAGCACCGAAATATTACTTCAAGAATATTAAAGAGTAAAATCTCGACACAAAATAGATATTTTCATTGAAAATTTGGAAGCTGTTTCATTGAAATTTGAAGCTCTTTTTCACAGGAATCTATTAAGTTTTCGAAAAACTTCATTTGAAGTCCTTTCAAGCACTTCCACTTACAAATGTAATCATGTATACAAATCGATGGAAATATGCATATTAACGGCGTGAGAGATATTTAAAAAAAATTATATTTGTGTAATTTTTTGAAAAAAACGAATACACGAAAATTAACTAACGTCATATTAAATAGGGCAATTGGCACTATCCATTGGAACAATTCGAAGAAAAATTTTAGAGCAATTTTTCAGAAAATGACGTTTGAGCGTTTCTGAAAATACGGAAATTTGAACTCATTTTCACAGAAAACTGTTGAGTTTTCGAGAAACTTTATTTGACATTATTTAAAGCACATGTACTTATAAATACACCAACGTAAAGAAATCGCCTCTAATGTAAATATTACCGACGTGAGAGACAAGTAAAAAAATTGTAATTTTCTAAAAAGAAAATAATATGGCGTTTATGTCATCTTATACAGTGCTTTTAGCATTATCCATACCAAAAATTTAAAGAAAACATTTCGAGCCATTTTTGAGACAGTCGTCTTTTAGTAATTTTTTAAAATTCTAAATATTGCCTGCCGTATTGCGCGAAAACTACGAAAATTTTCAAAAAAATATACATGAACTTATTAAAAGAAGTGATTATGAGCAACAAATTTCATTTGAAGTAAAAATCTATTTCTTTAAATATGTAGTTTTAAGAAGACACAAAAAAATCAAACTTTTGCAATTTTCGAAAATTTAGAGTTAACCGCAAAAATCGGACCTATGCCACTTCTATAAGTGTATTTTACTTTATTCTTACAAGACATTTAAACGAAAAAATTGGAGCCATTTCTGAGAAAATTTTGAAAATGCTCGGGGTGCTCAATGTAAAGTACCCTCATTTTTTAACAGTTTTCCAAAATTTGGAAGCTTCGACTAGAGCCAGATAGACAGGGGTTCTTTAATTTGCAAAAGATCGTACGTGTGGTTTATGCGCTAGGTTTGTCCACATAGGGACGGTCAGACGGACAAACGGACGGACGGACGTTTTGAAAATAAATACTTTTTCGGTACCTGGGGACCCCAAAACGTGTATTTCCGTTGAAATCTCTAAATCGATTTTCTGCTGCATTATATAACTTTCTCGATACTAAGTACTCCCTTATATACGTATGGATACGAAATCTTAATTTGGATTTTGTATAATATGTAATAGTGAGTTTCAGATCTTTTTGTGTTGGGTACCGCTTATGTTTTTTATACAGATTGTATAGTATTTTAAAAAAATGTTTGTTTTAAACAGATGATGAGGCAAATTGAGCTTCGAAACGTTGCTTTGTTGAAATATTAATAAATGCATTATTTACCGCAACAGTTTATTCACGAAACTATACGTTTCATGAATGGCCAAAATAATTTTCCTTATTACTAGAAAATACGGACAAGAATTTTAATGATTATTTTTACAATATCCTCTCTCTCATTATTCTCTATTTGCCTCCGTCTAGCCTTTATAGCCAACCAACGTACAAACAATCATCTTTGCTCTACCTTTTCGATCTAGGAATCCCTTCACATCGGTTAAGATTTCCTCATATACAAATCCATGTCTCTCACTCTGTCTCGCCTACATGAACCTGTTCGCTCCTCTTGTGTCCTCTCGCCCGCCTACTCATCCGTCTGCTTCTCTGTCTGACACCACACACCGGCCCCTCCCCCTCCGGCCCCGCCCACTACGTATTCAACCCCCCCTCCTCCCTCACCATCCGCCGCCCACGGGGTCAACGGCCAGTACCTGCGTTCGCCGCTTTCTTTCGGATAAAAGTTAAGTGACCGTTAGCAGGCGCACACTCCTCGGGCAGTAATTATGCAGCGTTTGCCCTCATCCCCCTCTCCCATCCCCATCCCGATTCCCTTCTGTTCTTCTTCTCGTTTTTTTCTCCTTTTTCTTCTTTTTCTTTTCCCTTCTCCAGCGCTCCCTCTGCCGTCAAGGCCCAGACTCTGTACAGCTCACCATGCGCTATTATATCTTCTGACAAATGATATCACTTGACGTGATTACTGGTTCGTACAGAGCCTATTAAAAACTCGTTTTCATTCATGCCTTGCACCGACGCAGTTCGACCTTGACGCCGCGTGACGGAACGTTGGATTTCTTAGGAGTGCGGGAGGCCTGTCGAATTCTTTTGATGCGAAGCGGCGGTGGTGGCAGAAGTGATCGCATCGATGGGGGCGACGCACTTACTCTTCGAGGCACCGGGAGCGGTAGCTCAGTGCATCAACTGATGTTACTGCAGCGCCTGTGACCGGGAGGTCCTCGGTTCGAGTCCTGACGGCGGCAGGATTTTCGACACTAGCTTTTCAGCTAGGTCGAATTCAGTCGCTGTCTGGAGGATAATTCTAGCGGCCGGCTGCTCTGATCGGTGGTTTTCCGTGGTAAGAAACATACACAGGGAGGTAATGATGCGTAGCTGCATCGATTACAAAACTATAGCGACAAGCTGTGGCGTACGCAATATAATAGCCACATGCTGAGGTGGCTCAAAGCATTAACTATGGTACTCCACTACCTTTGAACTGAAAGGTTTCGATTCCCGACGGTGGCAGGGTTGAACACTGGCTAGATTACTACAACGAATTCAACCGCTGTCTGGAGGAGAATTGTAGTGGACGGCTTCTCTGATAGGTAGTTTTCCTTGGTTTCTCCGATCAACACCAGGCGAATGCCGGAGCAGTACCCTAACAAACGGGCCACGGACCACGCGTGATCTTTCCTTCCTCTTCCTTGTCCTATCCTCACACCTCACACTTATTTACACTGACATGCACTACACTACGACAAATAGAGCTTAGAGCTCGTCCCAGCAGGAACGGTGGCCCTCTGGGGGAGATACTTGGATGACGAAAACACTGCAAGCCTACGTGTAGACTGACCCCAGATCTCACCACCGAGCGAAGGAAGAACACCGCCATCTCCCGTAATAATGTCCCTTTGCACTTACCGGACTAATGTCCACACCAGTTAATGTGTCCGAAAACCCGAAATAATCAATCAATAAAAACCATAGCAATTTTAGGGGAGAGAAGTTATGCCCAACGCATACGCCTCCCTATCTTGGGGTTCGAGTTCTACGACGCGCTAATTGATGTGAAATTTGTGGTGGACGAAGCGTGCTTTCTGCAGGGGTTTTCAGTGTTTTCTCGTTTCTCTTTCCTTCATTTCTCCTTCTTTATTCACCTCGTTATCATTATTGCTATGATCTTCTCATTAGAAGATGAGACTCGACTGCCTTAGTAGTTGAATGCTTCCTAAGCCTTAATAAATTAATGATGATTATTATGATTAACAATTAATTAGAAATGAACCACGTAGGAAAAAAACTTCCTCTGCAGATGAGCTTAAATTTTGATTGACCCTCATCATTCCCTCTGCTGCTGGGAACGATCTTTCGACTTTCGACCTCTTTTTCTATCACTTGCAGTTGATGTATTTCCAGTACTAATGTGTCACATCCACTTAAATTCCTACTTGCCTCATGATTTCTTTTCATCTCATTTTACACGCGATACATTCACAAAATGTTTAAACATATTTTTTGCCAATAGTTATTGTCTATATTAATTTCGATTGCGACAAAGAGCAGCTTCCTGAGAGGTGCCTTTGCTTTCGTTAAATGCGCAGGATCTGGGGAAAGATACAAAAGCAAAGGAACAGTTTCGATTTAGAATGAAAAATGCAATTATTGGTTTCTTTTACTTCGCCCATTTGCAAACAACTCACACCAACTGTACCAACTGTATTCTCACACTCAGTGTGTCATTGCTTGTGACAAAGCTGATGTCATGCGACAGAAAGGCACCAAGAAAGGGGCCACCCGTCATTAAATATGTTCTATTGAGCTGTTATGTTGTGGAACAGCAACTTTTTACTTTCTTGTGTACATACGTATATACGGGAGTAATATACGTAGTATAGAGAAAGTTATGGAATGCTGCGGAAAATCGAAACGGAAATAATTCAACGGAAATGAGATTTTGAAAAACATTCTTTAATATTTGGGGGTACTTTATATAATGCCCTCCGGATATTTTCAGAATTTTCTCAAAAACGGCTCCAAATTTTTTAATTAAATTTTTTGTAAGAATGGAGTAAATATGCTTATAAATGTGGCGTAGGTTGATTTTCACGGTTAACTCAGAAGTTTCAAAAATTGCAAAAGTTTGAATTTTTTCCGGAGTCTTCCTACAACGATAAAATTAAAAATATTTCCTTCAAACGAAATTTGTTGTCCATAAATAGTTGTATCATAAAGGTTAGGTACATTTTTTCCAAAATGTTAGTATTTTTTGTGAAATAGAGCGTGAAATATTTACAATTAAAAAATACAAAAACAGGATTTTCTAAAAAAACTGCTCCAGATTTTTTCTTAAATTTTTGGTAGAGTTAGTACCAAATGCAACCTATTCGATGACATAAACGCCATATTCTCTATTGATGAATATGTTTTTTGTTTTTTCAAAAAATACAAAAAGGTAATTTTTTTACCTGTCTCTCACGTTGATAATATTTACATTGAAGGCAATTTCTTCACGTTATAGTATTTATGAGCACATTCGCTTTAAATAATGTCATATAAAGTTTCGCGAAAACACAACTGTTTTATATAAATATGAGCTCAAAATTACGCATTTTCAGAACCGCTCAAAATCCATTTTCTCAAAAATTGCGCCAAATTTTTTCTTCAAATTTTTATCATGGATTGTACTGTTTAATATGACGTAAGGTTCATTTTGATATGTTCTTTTGTTTGTTCAAAAATTACACATCTGTAATTTTTCTGAAAAACCTCTCAACCCGTGAATATGCACATTTCCATAGATGTGTATACATTATTACGTTTGTAATAATGTATAATGAATCATAGCGCTTCAAATGAATTAAAAAGTTTTTCGAAAACTCAATAGATTCTTGTGAAAAGGAGCTTCAAATTTCTCATTTACAGTAATGCTTAATCGCCATTTTCTTGAAAACGGCTTCAAATTTTTTAATGAAAATAGTTATTTTGGAAGAGGTTTTACTTTTCTTTAATATTCGTAAAATAATACGTCGGTTCCACTATAAGGAAACCGAAAAGTTGAGAAAATGTCAAAAAAAATGTAATTTAGGCGGCGATAGATACCAGCTGGCAAGAGGATTGAGCAAGTCCGTAAAGCCAGTTCATACCAAGACTATTCGAAAACTTTACTACGAGAAAGTCTGTGCCATTCGGTAGCACTTTCTTGGTTTCACATTCTTGGCATGTATTGATTATTTGATTGATTAGTTTGATTTATTAGATTTCGGGCGCACAACACTTTAGTCCCAAAGTGTAGTGCATTTTTTATCGCTGGAAGTGGCGGTCATCTTCCCCCGCTGGCTGGCTAGATCCGATGCCGACCTTCGTCGGCTTGTAAGGAATTTCCCCTACTAGGTATCTCCCATCAGCGTGGCACCACCCCAGCTGGGTCAAGCTCTAAGCTCCCGACAGTGTGGTAGTGAAATGTATGCGTGTTGCAATGCTTCAGCGGAATATGTTGGATCCAAGGGCACGCTGGTGGTGTTCGTTATAAATAATAATGCCTGTAATGATTTAGCCGTTCGGAGAGCATGAACGACGTGGGGAGTGTGTGTAAGGTATGAGGAAAGGAAAGCGAAGTAGCAATTGAATATTTCTAAATTGTAACATTGTTTTGTGTGGAGACAATTTGCGGGCCTGCTTAGATAGTTCACCATTCATTGCTCAAAATTTTGAACAGTAATTAAATTAAATTTTGCGTCTTTACTTAGAAATTAAATAGTTCTAAATGGTGGCATATTTGTTTTTGTATTGACCGTTTGTGGTTGTTACCGCTTGATAGACCTGTGGTTGTTACCACAAAGGATACAGCAAGGATGTTGAATTCGTTGGTGCAGTTCGTTATAAGTAATAATGTCTTAATGATTCAGCCATTCGGAGAGCATGAACAACGTAGGGAATGCTGTACTTCCCACGAATCCAAGGTAATGTGTAAACAGTCAATAAAATTGAATGTGAAGAATTATTTGTATTTCATATTCCGTTTTCTATTAATGTTATTTACATAATCAATTACAGCAAACATACAACATTAATATACTAACCATTACTAAATCAATTTTAACAAACAATGCATGCTAGCATACTGATAGTTTGAATTAAAAATAATTAATATTACTCTAAAATATGTATTGAACTGGCTGAGTCATTTCTGATTTCGTGGCAGGCTTTTTGAAAATTAATTTCATTTTGCTAGACATACATTCTCTTTCAAAGACTATAACAAATGTCAATTTTTTGGAACAATTAAGTGGCAAGCATCCTTAGAGCGAAATGTATTTACATGAGCTTTATTCCTGTTTTTAAATTTTAAAGAAATTCAGTAAAAAATACGTTTATTATATTTTTGTTTTTTTAGATGTACTGTGATAAAGTGTTAAAGAAATTTAATAAGAAGTGTCATTTCATTGAGTTTTAATCAGATGTAATATGATAACTAGGGGCGAATTAATGAAATGTCATTTGTTTCTTTACACTTTAGAAAATCCTTTTAGTATAGATATTAATTTTCCATTATATCTGGAGCCCGGAAATTTGGTCAAATGCTTTTTTATTATTATTGTTATTATTGTATGACTTTCAACAATAGGAACCACTCAGTTGTACTCCTGGAGTTATCATTTTGCGTCTTTTTTCTATTTTAGCTTCTTAAGCCTATGTTTGGAATTTTGTCTTTGTGCCTTCTTCTGCCTTATGTGTGCCTTTTCTCCTTTCTTCGTCATTATTTTCCCTCCAGGCTCCAATCTCTATCAAGCTGTAAACACAATTGCCTGCACAACATGAAGACACGATCGTGTATTATCTTTCTGTGGACGTGGAGACTCCAGTGTCCGGTTGTGTTAAAAGCCTAAGGAAAGGTAGATGATACTAGTGAAGATTTTTCATATTTTTCATTGATGCTGACAGACTTGTTCGCTCACGAAAAAGTTCATCCGGTCTTTGCGTATGGTCTGGGATTTCTTTTGAGGTCGGAGCTGATTGTTCATAATACACCCTTCTTTATTCTTTTCTGTTATCTCTTTCCCCTCTTACATATGTGCAAAGAACGAAATATATAATTATGTTTTCACCTATACCATTTCAAGATTCAAAAGGAAGTCCACCATAGCATTTCATAGAGACAGCGTCGCGGGTAATATATACATAATAGTACATAATATTGAATTATAAGGTTGGTAATAGCAATATCTAATAACGTTAATGGACCTGCTGTGTATTTTCAAGTAAACAAAGAAATTACTATATAAGGCAAAAAGTTTACATTTCATTATTACATATTAAATCACAAAAATATGCGTAAAGGGAAAAATACTTCGTTTCATCCCAATTGCAATGTCATTTATGTTCCTTACAAATCCGAATAAAGCGCATATTTATTAAACACGATTAACATTTGGTCTTAATTTCATGATTATAACGTATTTACTAAACAAAATTGAGGTTGGTTCTGGTATTCCTTGCGTGAAAAAGCCTTTTCGTCATTGGGCATAATTTATTGTGAAACAGTTTATGTAAGTCGCTATGGCCTCTGAATTGGTTGACGCAATCGGGGGTCAAACAACGGCGTTCACTGCAAATCATTCTACGCAACTCCTTGCCGTATCGCAGCACAAGGGTAGAGTTGTCAATAATTAGAAAATATTTAATTACCATATGCATACATTAACCTCATATTAATTGAGGGGAAATCAATAAATTTATAACATTGCTGGGCAATAGAAAAAATGCCTTATATAAATGGATGTTGTAATAAATAAATGGATGTTGGTGTATATAAAAGAGGATAACTGCGATACCGGTGACAGATCTCCATGATAGTTGGCACATTTACGTTTTATACCCAGAAGGTTTATTGCTGTTAATTGTGTTGTAACTCCACTGTAGTTTAATAGAACTGAATATGCATATCAAATGCAACCTGCTGCACTCTGCAGCATTTTTTAATCTTTGAATCAATATCGCTTAACAACACCTTCACGAAGCGTTCAATGGCATTAAAAACTGAAATTTTGTGGTCAAAGGCTTCAAAGAAACTTTTCTAATACCGTAATCTACAGGATGAGATCTTCTCGAATATTCTATTACATTTTTACTGATCCGGCGCTTATCGATGTTACCCCACCTGCTCAGAGACGTGCAGACTTCAACTAAATGTGAATGAGAGGGACAGAAAAAGACAGAAACAGAGAGAATGAGAGAGAGACGGAGAGAGAGGGAGAGAGAGAGACGGAGAGAGAGACGGAGAGAGAGAGACGAGAGAGAGAGACGGAGAGAGAGAGAGACGGAGAGAGAGAGACGGAGAGAGAGAGAGACGGAGAGAGAGAGACGGAGAGAGAGAGACGGAGAGAGAGAGACGGAGAGAGAGACGGAGAGAGAGAGACGGAGAGAGAGAGACGGAGAGAGAGAGACGGAGAGAGAGAGACGGAGAGAGAGAGACGGAGAGAGAGAGACGGAGAGGGAGAGAGAGGGAGAGGAGAGAGAGAGAGGGAGAGAGAGAGAGAGAGAGAGAGAGAGAGAGAGAGGAGGGGGATATGAAGGGCAGACTAACGTCTACCGGATTCCGCTAGTTTAGTAGTTTCCCTTTCCCTTATCTTCCTGGAAGAACATATGGAACGGTGAAATATTAATGTCTGAAATAGAAGTTGTCCACTTGTCCCCTGAGATGCATCACGAATCTGAGCCCAGCGCTCAATCATGAAGCAATGGTCATCTACGACACACTTCTTTTCTTTGTGTGAAGAATAAAGAAGAAAGCGAACTCGTGGTTTCTAAAGATGCAGAATGTCAAATTCAAACACTAATGACATCCTCAGTCTGGAACTAAACAAAAAATAGAGGTTCGATACCGATCGACTGGGATTAGTAAATGTGAAAATGATTAAAACAAAATTTTAACCAAGACTAGGAGAAAATAGAAATAAATTTCAAGAAAAATTCTTAAAAAGTTAAATATGCGTGTCCTTTTATATAGATTTACATGAACCGGCAACCGCAGACAGCTATAATACCATTATACCATCCATTATACCACGGGCGGTCAAGCGTGTGGTCTCGAAAGAACGAGGGGCAAGCGAGCGCGGACCGGTAAAATCGAGGAGAATGCAGATATCTAGAAATGGCCTATATTTATGACTTGTTTGTGCATTTTTTGTCGATTTCGGCTAATAAGTCATTTTTTACCCTTTTCCGTCATTTTTAAAGCTTTTTTGATTTTAATAGTACTTGCTTCAATTAATACTTACGAGATGCACAAATGTTCTCCACAGAATTCCTGAGTAGCCCATTCGATTTCTTCGCTTAGAAATTGTAATGTCAGCCCTTGAATGTTTTGTGACGCCGAGCAGCGCCATTGCCGGTTCGGCCGAATTCCACTTAACGAAAGACAGATTTCTTGGTAAAGAACAGTCCATACCTATGCAAACTGAGTTCACTTGAACGAAAGGAAAAATCCTCGATTACATCAGTGACATATCCTACAGCTTGGTTGTACATCTGGACTGATTTTCATTAATTTTCTTACGTTATTATCCTTTGCCTGTAGGCTATTTAAAAACATTTTAAAAGCATTTTATTGTTCATTTTTAGATCATGAAAATCTGCCCCGTAGTGATAATAGTTGCAGCCTCAATATATCAACGTAACTTTACGCGCCCTTCCAAGTCATGAAGTGCTGTTGCAGACTTAGGAGCTCATTAGGGTTATTTGCGAATTAGTGTACTGCAATTCTGACGACCGGCTGGCCTAGAATCGGGAGCGATAGTGGTTCCGCGCTCAATGCAGAGCTGTCGTAATTTACCCCAATAATAATAATAATAATAATAATAATAATAATAATTCTTATTGTTATTATTATTGTTATTATTGTTATTACTGTTATTGTTGTTATTGTTGTTATTGTTGTTATTGTTGTTATTGTTATTATTTTTATTATTATACTTTGTTACTCCTCTACTTCTCCAGAAATGTTGGAGCATTTCTGCTCAAGACACAACTTGTCTGTACAAAAATGTGGAGTAGCTACAATGAAGAGCTTCCTCATACAGGGTTCTGACAGCTTACATGTAGTCTATCATTAATGATAATTTCGGTGCTGTCTTTACTTTCTTGGCCCCTTCATCCACCTTATTCAAGACCCAAAAACTTTCTGGCGACGCTTTAAAGCTTTCTGCGATGCGATAAAGGCATATTGTAGCGTCACGGTGGCGGCCGTGGGTGGGAGGAGGAGCGGAAGTATCGCATACCTGCGGGCATGAATAGCTAGGCGCCGGCGTTGGGATACATTTAAATAAAGACGCCAGCTTGACCGGGAAGGTCACGTGGTAGAGGCGAGCCTCCCTCCCACACCTAGGACGGTCACGTGACGGCTGCACTCTGGTATAAAATCGAGCCGACGAGCTCACACGGTGGGTTTTAATTCTGGAAACCTCGCGCGATGCGCAAAACTTTATGCACAGGCTGGAGCGTGTCGTGCCTAGTGAACGGGTGACGAGGTAACGATAGTGGCGTGGGAGTAGCGTCAGAGGAGGCGGGGCCTCCCTAGCTATGTGGGGTATCCAAAGGGAAATACAAGTGTGTAGTTTCGGAGCAGAAGTTGGTTATTGTACATACTTGTAAATATTTATTTATTTTTTATTTTTTTATTTTACGTCAAAAACAGTTAAAAACTGCGTATGACGTGCTATGGGGAAAAGGGAATTGTGTGCACATTTTCAAAATTCTGTGATCCCTACACTAAGTCATATACTACTTAAATTTTGAATTTTGAAAGGGAGAAAAAAACAAATACTCCCATGTAGTAAAATCTATTTTCAAGGATAAATAAGCAATAAATTTTGGCTCTTATTACTTCCTGCCGCGACAACATGGAAACGATAATTTGAATAATTGTATTTCCCACTGAATTCTAGAAGACCTGCACAGAAAATGAAGTTACATTTATGTCCAGAAGCAAAACAAGGGGCCATCTCAGCATTTGCTCAATGGATCAGGGAAACTGGACGAAAAACCTGATCGAGATGGGGGTCATTGACCCGGAAGCTGTAGTACAATAGTTGTTACAGGTTGTTTATACTCATTTATACAGTCCAAATGGTAAATAATGTATTATGTATCATTGTTAAAATTAATGTTACTTTTCTTGTGATGCTCAGTATAGTCTCTAATTGTATAGAAACAGTTATGCAGCAGAAACGATTTCACTTGGGATTTAAACTTTTCTATTGAAGTTAATCGTTTAATGTCATGTGGCAAAGGGTTGTAAAATAATGTACATGTATTGTATGTGAATTTTTTGTAATGAGCTGTTGAAACTGTCACCTGATGAATATGATTTCTACGTCGAGTGTTATAGTAATAGACTTCGGCATTTTCTGAAAATATATTCCCGCCCTTGAGCAAGTCATTTTTTACAAAAACCACTGATTCGTAAATAAAAAGACACGGTAATGGTAGAATTCCTAGATGAATGAAGAGTGGCTTACATGAATCACACGAAATAAATTTGCACATACTTGTAAATAAACTTGTACATACTTGTAAATGTCTGTGTGTATTTCTCCATGACGCCACAATATAACAGAAACATGAAAGTACATCAATGATAATTACTACTGAAACGAATAGATTACATTATTCTAACACAGTTAAATATTGCCCAAAACACCAATTTTTTTTTGGGGTTATCATTTACAATTTAAATTTCCGTAACAAAAAATTGACATCAGTCTATTCAAAAGTTTATTACATTACTGTGATTAATGTTAAGCGGGCAATTGCAAGTGGTACATATTGGGTTATGCTTTTCTCTAGTAGATGGTTATGGAAAATTTGGTATGGCCTGATCTAATGCATAAAAGGGTTATTTGTTCACGACGTGAGAGGTTTTAATACTATTTCAGGGCACGAAAGTCACCAATTTTCTTATGAGTTGTGCTTGCTTTGAGATTGGTTTGACCACATATTCTTAATGGCTTTCCCAGTATACTTCATGAAGTCCTTAATTGCGTAAGACATTTTGCTGTTTACATTCTCTTCAAAGTCAATAACCAAAGGCGAAGAAGTAGAAGACGAAGAAGAAGAAGAGAAGTAGACGAAGAAGAAGAAAAGACGGCAAAGAAGAAGGTCAAGAAGACGAAAAAGAAGAAGTCGACGAAAAAGAAGAAGACGAAAAAGAAGAAGACAAAAAAGAAGAAGGCGAAAAGGCGAAGCAGAAGACGAAAAAGAAAAAGAAGAAGAAGACGAAATAGAAGACGACGACGAAAAAGAACAAGAAGAAGGAGAAGAAGAAGAAGGAGGAGGAGGAGGTGGAGGAGGAGGATGAGGAGGATGATGATGAGGATGCTGATGAGGATGATGATGAGAATGAGGAGGAGGATGAGGAGGATGAGGAGGAGGATGATGAGGATGAGGAGGATGAGGATGATGATGATGAGGAGGAGGAGGAGGATGAGGATGAGGAGGATGAGGAGGATGAGGATGATGATGAGTATGATGATGAGGATGATGATGAGGATGATGATGATGATGAGGAGGGGGAGGATGAGGATGAGGATGAGGATGATGATGATGAGGATGAGGAGGATGAGGATGATGATGATGATGAGGAAGGAGGAGGAGGATGAGGAGGATATGATGAGGAGGATATGATGAGGAGGATATGATGAGGATGAGGAGGATATGATGAGGATGATGAGTATGATGATGATGAGGAGGAGGATGATGGGATGAGGAGGATGATGAGGATGATGAGGATGAGGAGGATGATGAGGAGGATGAGGAGGAGGATGATGGATGATGATGATGAGAGGAGGAGGAGGATGAGGATGAGGATGAGGATGAGGATGAGGATGAGGATGAGGATGAGGATGAGGATGAGGATGAGGATGAGGATGAGGATGAGGATGAGGATGAGGATGAGGATGAGGATGAGGATGAGGATGAGGATGAGATGAGGATGAGGATGAGGATGAGGATGAGGGATGAGGATGAGGATGAGGATGAGGATGAGGATGAGGATGAGGATGAGGATGAGGATGAGGATGAGGATGAGGATGAGGATGAGGATGAGGATGAGGATGAGGATGAGGATGAGGATGAGGATGAGGATGAGGATGAGGATGAGGATGAGGAGGATAAATCCTCAAAACACTACTGAGCAGAAACAGCATTTATCAGCAAAATACCATTTGTTCGTCTAATCGAGAAGAAAACGGTGGTGATTTTCTCATCTGTAATGACTCATCTGTATATCAGTGACATTAATGAATAGTGTAATGATGGCAATTCTGAATATGTGACAATTTGACATGATATGTATTATTTCCTAATTACCACAGAAAGGAAACTTGTCTTAAGCGTGATTCAAATCTGCAGAGGGGACATTAGACAAATAATTTCCCAGAATTGACCTTTTGTATATCATTTGACATTTTAATCCATCTTAAAAATATCAAATGTTAGCTCATTAATTTTTTTTAAATGTAAACCCAAGATTTATTTTGTACGGGTATATACTTTGAAGTTCAATTCAGTTGTTAATACATGTCATTCCTACCTCTTATTTTGATTGATTTGTTTTGATTTGATTATTCATTTTTTTTTTTTTTTAAGGTTTCCCTGTTTTTCTTTTGTTTGTTTCATATCATTAGTTATCGGTTGTGTATGCGTAGTACTAATTTCATATAAATTAACAAATGACTATACATTAACAATACTCGATGACATGCACACAGCACTTTTAGCAGAGTCACCGTGTCTTAAATCTCCTAACCAGAACGTAGAAGTTCATACAACTATTGCACTTGTAAGTAAACTCGGTGACGAAATCAAGATCCTTTATATGAAGCATGTCAAGGCCCCTGACAAGGTAACAAGCTTACTAGAGCTCGCGGGCACTGCATCCAGAGATATTGGCGCGAAATTTCAAGGAAAGGTTGTACAAATGTTACGAAATGAGGTATGTCACTGAATACTTCGCCCATGGCAGTCTTGGGAGAAGTTACTTGACAGTTATTGTCATAAATTTAGCTCCTTTAATTACTATTGTTTCGGTAAGCCGAATAAATTATCCATTAAAATTAAATAATTAAATTAAATTAATTAAATAATTTCAAATTCTCAATTGACAGTAAAAATAAAAATTTGGAATCGAACTTATCTTGATTTTGTAATACTTATGAGTGATATAAAAGCATCGACTTTCTACGTTCTGGTTAGAAGGTTTAATAGACATATTCTTATCTATGAAAAGCGCTGTCCGTCCATAAACGAGAATTGTCAACTTATAGAGACTTGTTAATTTATTTCACACTATTGCTAAATGCAATACATAACTGAAATATTTAAAATCACAACACAAAATGAAAACAAAGAAAGAATTTACCATACATATTTCGGTCACTGAGCAAAGATGTTTATAAAAGGGAAAATGTAGCAAGAAAATAAACATCAAATAGTAATAAGTAGTAACGAATATAAACCTAGTACAATTCTTGGTTATTTGATAGAAAAAAAAATCTAGCAAACATATCTTCGTATGAAGCCCCTATTTACCGCCTCGCGCCGCTCCAGCTTGTGCATGTACTCCTCTTTCTGGATTTTAAGGGGAAATGAGTGTGGGGTCAGAGGAAGTTGCCCGTGCCCGTAGGAGCGCAGGGCTCCTCAAGAAGGCTAGTAGCTCGTGCGGGCACGGTTTGACGTGCCTGTATCAGATTCCGAATTATTAATTTTACTCTCAGTTGATAATTTGATATCTGTAATGTTAATTTTATTGATAATTTCTTATTTTAGTAGAAGAATGTGGAATTAATATCTCTTTTGTAGCAATAAATGTGAACTGACTGCTCCAAAAGATTGTTATGGACATACCGCGATCCCAGAGTGTTTGTTCAACTTTCACTTTAAAATCTCACGGCAGTGTCCATTGACGAAGTGCACTCAAACTCTAGTACGCTAGGTATCTAGCTCGTGACCTTGACATGACTGCTCTACGACTTTGTAGTCAGAATCGAGATTTTATCGGTTCTTGATACCGAATAATTGGTTTACACCACAACGTGTCTATCTATTCGTCTCTGTCTCATTCTGTTTGACTGTCTCTATTTGTGTCTGTCTCTGTCTGTCTACCTGTCTGTCCGTTCACATGTGTTAACACACTACAACATTTTCCCACGATACATAGATTTAATAATCTAAAATAGAAAAAATCACGTTGTTGATTAAATGTCTCAACATTTTTATCGAGGTAAAGGTAACCTTATTTCTCACCATATTATAAATAAGTTTGGGTATGACCTGTACCTTGCCACATTATTAAATATTACCTGTTAATTTTGTATAATTTACTTGTCAATCTTTCGCGTTTATACAGTTTTAACCTTTGAAATTTTCTTAAATTTTTCTACGTATTTGATTCACAGGGTGAGTCACGTGGCTTTAGCACCTCCTTCAGTTTTTGAACGGTTGAAATTATTGCAATGCACTTTTCACATGCAATGCAGTGCTTGAGGAAATGGGGCTAATTCATACATGTATTCATTTCTATTTTATCATTATTAGTTTTGGAGATATTGTTAACATAGTTTACATAGTTTACATTGTTAACATAGATAACATTGTTTTTTAAATTTAATTTTACATATTTTTAGTGTATCATGACGAGCGTAAAAAGACGAATTAACTGATACACATTGTCGGATGTTAGATCAGCATTTTCTTGAGTAATTTTGATTTTTTGCAACACGTATTTACTCTCCGAGTACGTGCTAGCAGGGAAAGTCCTGCTAAACCATCGTTGGTGAACTAGTACATTTAAAATATATCTTAACCACAAGTTGCAAAAAATTAAAATTACTAAAAAATACATATCTAACATAAGACAATATGAATATCATTGAATTCGTCTTTTTACGCTCGTCATGATGCACTAAAATATGTGTATATCCATTTGAAAAAACAAAGTTACCTCAATATCTCTTAAAATACAAGTGAAAAAATCGAAACGAGTGAAAAAATCGAAACATCAGTTAGCCCCATTCCCTCATGCACTTTCATGAAAACTGCATTCCAATTACTTGAGCCGTCCAAAAATTAGGAGATACTAAATTTATGTGACTCATCCTGTATATTTGGTATGTTGTAATGAATTCCAACCCTCTCCATTCTTTCCGTTTCTCACTCCCTACGGATCTTTCTTCCTTTTACTACTGTCCTTTCCCCTTTCCCTTCATCGTTTAGAGTCTTGCAGGATATGATTCATTTCAATATTGCTATAAATTGTTTCAGTGTCCAGTTAATTTTTTTAAATATATATATATATATATATATATATATATATATATATATAAATTGCTTATTTTTTTCTTGGTGATATTCTTAGTTTCATGTTTTATAACAAGTTTAATATGTTTTATACATAATTTTCTGCAAGGTAATTCTTTCAGCTACGATAGAGACTACACTATTTAATGTAATTTAACACATCTTGAATTTATGATTTTAAGAATTGCTTATAATATGTTTGTTGTAGCCTGATGAATGGAACCAATGATGTAATCTAAAAAATTTTCCAAATATCTACCACACGATCTCACAAAGTTTTATAATTAAGACATCACTAAGGTGAATTTTTTTTTAAGTCAGTCTTAAAGTTGACGACGGATTGTGAATTATAAGAATTCTCGAAAAACAAAACTGAAATTTAAATTACATGATATGATTGATAAAATGGCGTCTTTAACGCCCATTCGTTGTATTTTTTAATGAAAATTTTCTGATAAAGGCAAGCATAGAAATTGATGTAGATATGTAAATAGAACTAAAAATTAAAAATTAATAGGTTAATATCTTGTAATAATTTCATATTACTTAAAATGGATATCTGAAAATAGTAAGGTTCTTTATTTGAACTCATATTTCAAAGGCAATCAAAATATGAATCTAAATTTAATTGATAAACGCCTATCTTTTCTGAGATCTAAAAAAGTGATGAAAAAGAAATTGAGCCTAGAAATATGCGGACTACCCACCTAATGAACATAGTAGTTGTAAACTTTACTGCTTCGTTGAGTTCTCGAGTTTTTTTTTCAGTAAAACCGAAAATGCTGAATTCGAAATATACTGGAGAAGCAATGAGTGTGTTTTTTGAATTTTCGGTTTGCGGCATTCCGAATTAAAAATGAAGTGTGATCCAGAAAAAAATGGAAAACGAGGGCTTCTTCCTTGTGTAAGTGAGTAATATACAAGCAATTATTTTAAGAAAATATTTTTTAAATAAAGTGTGAAGCGTTGTTAAATCAAACGCCTGAAGATCTTTGGATGCACGAGTAAACAAAGAAGAGTGTTATACTTAACGGGTTCTATCTGCGACACAGAATTTCTGAGATAGTTCACATCCATGCGCTGACTACGTTGAACGTATAAAAAATCAGAATAATCTACGGTGCAGTTATTAGACAGTTTGCTTTCCACCACTGGGATCGGGGTTTGATCATCGTTCAATCCAAATGGAATTTAAAGAGGATAACGCAAATTATCGGCAGGATTCCACGTACTTCTCTCGATTTCTCTGCTTCGTTTATTCACCATCTCCCTCTTCATGATGATTACTCACTTCATCTCCATAGTCGTTGTCGGCATCATTACATCTCCACACAAACGTATATTAGAGTGACGGGATTATGGGGATATTGAGATTCAGACTTAAAAGCTACAGCGATTGTGCCTCTCTTCGAAATTGTTTGCCTCACGATAAATTATTAACTCCAAATCCGCCATCGTCACGACTCGAACCCAACACTTCCCGTTCTACAGAGCCCCGAAGTTGCGGCCGAAGCACCCACACACGCTCCTGAAGCAGGACCACTTCTTATCGCGGCCCCTTTAATGACTTTCGTATCTGTCCTCGGCGGTTCCCATTACTCCCGGGGCTCACACGGCCAGGTTTGTTTTTGCGCTCTTATTTCTCGACTTCACGTTTACCACCACCGCCCCCGCCCCCTCGGCACTACCGCCGCCGTCCCCACCACCGCCACCTCCTCCTCCTACCTGCCGCCTCCGCCGCCCCCACCTCCCCACCACCGCCACCATCATTGCCGCCACCACCGTCAAGCTGCCTCCGCAGCTTACTCTGCATTATCCGCCTCCTTCTGCATTGCACCCGCCAGCTTCATCCCCGCCTCCGCCGTCTCCTCCTCCGCCCTCTCCTCCTCCGCCGTCTCCGCCTCCCCCCTCCGCTCCTCCTCCGCCGTCCCCCTCCGCCGTCTCCTCCTCCGCCGTCTCCTCCTCCGCCGTCTTCTCCTCCGCCGTCTTCTCCTCCGCCATCTTCTCCTCCGCCGTCTCCTCCTCCGCCGTCTCCTCCTCCGCCGTCTCTCTCCTCCGCCGTCTCCTCGTCCGCCGTCTCCTCCTCCGCCGTCTCCTCGTCCGCCGTCTCCTCGTCCGCCGTCTCCTCGTCCGCCGTCTCCTCCTCCGCCGTCTCCTCCTCCGCCGTCTCCTCCTCCGCCGTCTCCTCCTCCGCCGTCTCCTCCTCCGCCGTCTCCTCCTCCGCCGTCTCCTCCTCCGCCGTCTCCTCCTCCGCCGTCTTCTCCTCCGCCGTCTTCTCCTCCGCCGTCTTCTCCTCCGCCGTCTCCTCCTCCCCCGTCTCCTCCTCCGCCGTCTCCTCCTCCGCCGTCTCCTCCTCCGCCGTCTCCTCGTCCGCCGTCTCTCCTCCGCCGTCTCCTCGTCCGCCGCCTCCTCCGCCGTCTCCTCCTCCGCCGTCTCCTCCTCCGCCGTCTCCTCCTCCGCCGTCTCCTCCTCCGCCGTCTCCTCCTCCGCCGTCTCCTCCTCCGCCGTCTCCTCCTCCGCCGTCTCCTCCTCCGCCGTCTCCTCCTCCGCCTCTCCTCCTCCGCCGTCTCCTCCTCCGCCGTCTCCTCCTCCGCCGTCTCCTCCTCCGCCGTCTCCTCCTCCGCCGTCTCCTCCTCTCGTCCGCCGTCTTCTCCTCCGCCGTCTCCTCCTCCGCCGTCTCCTCCTCCGCCGTCTCCTCCTCCGCCGTCTCCTCCTCCGCCGTCTCCTCTCGCCGTCTCCTCTCCGCCGTCTCCTCCTCCGCCTCTCCTCCTCCGCCGTCTCCTCCTCCGCCGTCTCCCTCCGCCGTCTCCTCCTCCGCCGTCTCCTCCTCCGCCGTCTCCTCGTCCGCCGTCTCCTCGTCCGCCGTCTCCTCCTCCGCCGTCTCCGCCTCCGCCGCTCCGCCTCCACCGTCTCCGCCTCCACCGTCTCCGCCTCCACCGTCTCCGCCTCCACCGTCTCGCCTCCACGTCTCGCCTCCCGTCGCCGCCTCCACCGTCTCCGCCTCCACTGTTGCCGCCTCCACCGTCTCCGCCTCCACCGTCACTGCCCGCCTGTCGCCGCGTTCGCCGTCTCCGCCTCCACTGTCTGCCGCCTCCCCGTCTCCGCCTCCACCGTCACCGCCCGCCCGTCCGGCCTCGCCGTCTCCGCCTCCGCCGTCTCCGCCTCCACCGTCGCCGCGTTCGCCGTCCCCACCTCCGCCGTCTCCACCTCCGCCGCCTCCGCCTCCGTCGTCTCCGCCCCCTCCACTCCGTCATCGCCACTGTCACCGTCCCCTCCCCAATTCCGCCTCTTTCTCCTCCTCCTCCCCCTTCTTTGCCGCCGAGGCGCCGCGGCGCACCGCAGGTGTAGGTGTTGGAGTGTGATCTCCCACAACAGGCCGTGTGAAGAGGTAGGTAATGAACTTTGTACGCGTGTCCCGAGCTATGTTTGACGGAGGGTGATGCACTTGTCAGATCTGCGACTTGGTTACATGGAGGTAGACCCACCCCATATCTGATGCGGAAAGATGCTGTCGAGGAAGTGGAGGTACGAAAGAACCTGCTTGAAGCAGATGGGTCGGGGAGACATCGCGACTCGTGACAGCAGGTTTGATAAATACGAAGCACGTGCTCTCTACGCCATATATGATGGAGGATGGAATTTCGTATTATGAGAATCCTGAAACCATAAAAATAGGTATTCTTTGGGCATATTAGCGTCGCATTAATCCGACTTTTGCCAGCTAGCAGTGTTTTCAGGTCTGACCTTCGTTTTTTATTTATTATGCACACCGGGAGCAAGGGAGACATGCTGCAAGCATGACAAATTCTCTTCGCCCTATCTAGCACACTTGGCAAGCCTGAGCTTTGGTCCTCATACCACTATAGAAACTGAGAAGTTTTTAATGGAAACCAGATTGATTTTTACCCCGATTGGGAATCGAACCCAGGATCGCACCAAGAAAAGCAAAAAGGCTGACCATGAGCCATTCATGGAGCTATAATGGCAAAAATAACAATTGTGAATTATTAGATTACACATCCAATATAAGTAATTGATAGCTATGAAAATTTTTCATAAATCTATCATGCTAAATTCTTGTCATGCAGTAAAAAATTTCCTCCAGACCGAAAACACAATAACAAACACAAAAACAAAATTGATGAAGTTAATGCCTCTTTGTGTAAACTCATCGGGATAACTGTGATTATGATGATAAAACGAGAATAAATGATTTTTGACTGTTCAACTGCCAATGTAACCATGTTAAATGTAAATATTAAGATTAATAATAATAAATTTATTGTTAATAAAAATGTATTATTTCCGTTTGCCCTGCCACAAATTACATACAATGTCAGAATTCATAAATTGCTGCTGCATTCAGGATCTGTGAAGCTCTTCGGAAATTGTCTGAATTAAGGGATGGATGATCGGCTCGGCGCTAGACCAAGGAGTGAAAACCAGGACCGGATAGAGAAGGAAGCATTGCTACTATAGCATTCAGTAGGAAATTCTCAGGAAAATCAGGGAAATCACTGATCAGAGCAGTCGATTTGATTTCGGTAGGCGCAACTAACCAATGTTTAATAGCACATCAATATATTTCTATGAAAAAATCCCATACGTTGTTCCGTTGTTTCACCAGAGTCGTTTGCTCAACAATTCAGTGTAAATTCAAAACCAATAAGCAGACGAGATCTACCAAAACGACAAATTCTCGCTTTCTTGACGTTAACTTTCAAAAAAATTGAAAATATATTCGTCTTGGAAGCATCAAAACCTCTTATTCTCTTTCTAAAGAAATTTCGAGAAGAAAATAACTTCACAGTAAAATTGGTTAGAAAGGGAGGTGCGGAGTGTTCCAGAGGCCAATCTAACCATTGATTCTCATATGTAGCAGAGAACTACCGCCGTTTCAAACACTGTCTCCCTCCTCTTTAAATGACAAACCCTCCTTGCCCTTCTTACCATGCCCTTGTCCGAAGTCCATCCCTACGGCCGTTCATGTGAGATCATCAGTCTCGTGATACACGGATATCCCAAGTTACGGGCCCAAACAGGACAATGGATATTACCTATTTGAGTAAAGAGAGACTTCCAGAAATTTTCATCGCCAAGACTACCTGCTGCTACCTGGAGAGCGCCACAGCAACGATGGAGGTATATGTGACTACGCGAACCTCTAGAGGTGTGAACGCGGATATACGGACTTGCGGGCATTCAGGAAAACCTGAAATTACTGCAGTCCACGGAAGCAGTCCGCAAGATCCATTAACTATTCCTGAACACAAGTGTTTCCTAGACCTTGGGACCACTGTGATAGGTCTGTCAATGGCCCAAAACACGAATAAAAATGTTCCAAGGTAATATTTTCGCATTTCCTGTTGCTTTACAAGGGGATGCCACGTACCACGCAGGATATGTGCAGAAATTCCATAGATGTTAAATTCAATAGAGACTATTTCTCTCACCTCACTGAGCAGAATATCACGTAACCAAGAAGATTGATATATAAATGCATTAACTATGTTTCATATATTAGAATAATTAGATTAAAGAAGAAATTAAAGCACAATTAGAGAAAATTCAAACCCAGCCCCCAAAATCCCAGAAAACCCAGCTCCCAAAAATTGTCAGAAGATCTTTGAAAGAATATCTTACTCCCAGAGATCAACTGCTCGGGATCGAAATATCGGCTGACAGCCATTGAATATGTAGGGAGGATAGATACGGACGCGACGGCGGCGGCGACGGCGGCGACGACGGCGGCGACGACGGCGACCAGATATGTTCAAGTGAGGAAGGGCTTTCTAAGATTGTTGCAGGTAAACTGTCGAAGTATAATTAATAAACCCATTGAGTTAAACTTAGGAACTTAGTTGATACATGCGATCCAGATATAGTGATAGGGACAGAATCATAGTTAACAGATGAGGTAGCTTTTCTGAAATTTTACATTACGGATATAAATTATATCGAAGAGAGAAAAACAAGAGACGGTGACGTTTTTCTCTGCGTCAAGACATCGTTAATAGTTAGGAATAGTTGGTTTAGTAACAACTTTGAAATGTTAGGAATGGAAATTGACGTACTAGATAATTTCGTGAAAATTATTGCTTGTTACAGGCCGCCTAATGACGGTTATGAAATTTTAGATGAAATCGGTGATAGGGTGGAAAACACAAACGGTCGTTCTTTTCTTGTCGCTGGCGACTTAAACTTTCCCGACGCTAACTGGAAAGGGGAGGTATGCGAAAGGAAAATTCAAAAGCACGTCAATCGACTGGTATGGGAGCAGGGATTAACGCAGGTAGTCGACCAACCCACGCGGCAGAGGGCAATTTTGGACATTTTCCCTGTTTACCCTGCAGAAATGTTCCTATCTTGCGACGTCTTTCAGGGGATTAGCGACCACAAAGCAGTGATGGTAGAAGTACAAACAAACGTAATAACGCGACCTAAGGTGAAAGCAACGATCATCAGGCAATATAGAAAAGCAAACGTCGAAGGTTTACGTAGTTTCTTAAGAGAAAAATACGACTATTTTCTAAGAACAGAAGGGGGTATGAAGGAACAATGGGGGCTTTTAAAACAATCGTAGAAACAGCTTTAGATACGTTCGTTCCTTGCAAAATACTGAAAAGTAATCCTGATCCTGAATATTATAACGGGGCGATACGGCGTTTAAAGAGAAAAGTTAGACTAGATTTAATAGGAGACATCGCAGCATTGCTGACATGATAACCTTTAAAAATACTACAGAGAATTAGAAAAAGAAAAGAAAATTGCGCAGGAATTATTTTTAAGAAATATTTTGGAGACAGGAAGAAATAATTGGTCAGGCTTTTACAAATATGTCCGCAGACGCCGGGGGAATAAGGAAGAAATTCAGGAAATTCGAGACGCAGATAACGCGCCATTGCACGACGACCAAGCGAAAGCAAATGCGTTCAACGAGTATTTTGTATCGGCATTCAAACCAAAACGGGCGCAGGAGCAACTTTATTATTTTCCAATAGAAAACCAGTTCAAGCTTCATGCATGGGAACTCCGCAAACGTATAAAATCACTGGAAAATGGTAAATCACGCGGACTAGACGGCATCTTGACAGATTTTATTAAACTCTGTGGGGAGGCAGTATTTCTGTATTTGTTAAGATTATTCAATGTTTATATTAATAATGCAAGTTTACCAGACGATTTGAAGACAGCTACAGTGGTCCCAATTTTCAAAAATGGTGATAAAACGAAAGTTTGTAATTATAGACCAGTATCTCTCACATCAGTAGTATGCAAAATAATGGAGCATTTAATAGCCGGGTACATTCGCCGCGAATGGGAAAAAGCGAACTGGATTTTTCACGGAAGCATGGGTTTAGAAGTAAATATTCGTGCAAAAGCCAAATCGTTTCTCTTTTTTAAGATTTAGCTGACGAAGTTGACGCGGGTGGGAGGGTGGATGCAATCGTAATCGACTTTGCGAAAGCATTCGACGTAGTACCGCATAATCTAGTTATCAGGAAATTTTTAACTTTATGCGTTTATTTGCAAACGATTGTGTTATATACCGAAAAATCAAAAGTAGCGCTGACGAACAAACATTACAGCAGGATTTAGAACATATACGTGATTGGGCTGAAATAAATGACATGGAAATTAACGGATCGAAAAGCAAAACAATAACGTTCGGGCGGGGACGAAATGATCAGGAACCAGACTATCGTTTAGGTGAGGTCGTCATCTCAAGAGTCTCATCATGCAAGTACTTAGGCATTCATATAGATAGTAAATTATGGTGGCAGAAGCTTATAAATCAGGTAGTAAGAAAAACGTGGAAGTCCTTGCATTTTGTAATGTGAATTCTAAAGAAAAGTTCTGCAAGCGCGAAAGAATTAGCATATTTTTCGCTGGTTCGCCATCTCATGGAATACGGAGTGGCACGTTGGGATCCATACAGAAAGTCGCACCGGAAAAATCTAGATAGAATACAGACGAAAGCGAATAAGTTTACCTATAGAACTAACGCAATAAAAAAGCCATGGGAACCTCTAGAAACGAGAACAAGGGCGAGGCTTTGCGCTCTTTATAAATCGTACGTAGGTCAACCAGCTTGGAAGGAAATTCAGGTTAGACTAGAAAAACCAAATTATTTCGACCGAAGCGATCACACTCACAAAATTCGAACAAGGAAACAAATTCCAGATCTTGGGAAATTTTCCTTTTGTAACAGAACAATTAAAGATTGGAACAGTTTACCCGCAGCAATTTTCAAAGCTTTTCCTCTAAGTGTCCGAAGCTTTAGAAATAAGTTAGAACAATATGAGAGTAATAGACATTAAATAAATGCGGTGAAGTGCGGTGAAGTGCTTTTCGGGAGAGAAATGGAAAAGGATGAATTAGGAAAGATCGCGTGCGGGATGTGACCCGTTTATTACGGTAGTGCTCCGGTATTCGCCTGGGTTATTTGGGAGAAACGATAGAAAACTACGGTTCAGAATAGTGGGGAACCAGAATTTCTCTTTCGACCTACCTATTAAACTCTTCGAAATAGGCAAGTTCGTCGCATTCGAGTACGCGAGGAGCAACAGCGAAGCCCAGATCGGGGGACTAACTCCCCCATCCGTTTGACAGGGACGTATTCTCCTGCTCCAATTGGTACACCGCACCTGGACTCCGAATTCAGGGGTCCTAGGATACGTGGTCAGTGGGCCCTCGCCAAAGTTGAAATCCCCATAATATTTATTTCCGGTTATTCCTTTCTATTGCTAGAATTGCATGTCAGACATTTATTTCCGAAAAAAGAAAACAACGAATGTACTGGAGTGTGAGTGGTTGATAAAGAATTAAATGCGCTTCCGCCGTATCGTCTGCCATTGACAATCAGAAATTGCTGATGTGCAATTGCCTGACACCTACTGTGCGTCCAGAACCCATATTCTGAAGAAAAAAAAAGAGTTTAATTTTCTTGGAAAACTCAACGCAAGTGACGTGCAAGTCTGAAAATTTTCACATGTAGACAAAATTGTGTCCCTTAAAATATAAAGGAAATGGCTACTATTGATGACATCGATTTTAGTTAATGGGTGTCGATTTTCTCCTGAATTCCATCCCACAAAGGATTTTCTACTGAGGCAGTCTTCTGATCTGTGACCAGACCAGGCATCGTGTACCATGTCAATATATTTAGAATTGCAAATCTATAGATCTACATTTGGTTTTGCTGACTCACGTTAGTGATTGAGATTGTAATACCTGCGGGAAGCGATCTGCAATAGAACTACAGAAGAATCTTATTTATTCTCGCAGCACTCTTCTATTAGGCAGGCGAGATGTTTTGTATATTCCTCTATTTCTGTGTATTCGCTTTTCTGGATTATGTGATATTAGATTCATGCACAATTAGAAAAGGGCATTTAATAAAAAAATACGAATATTTCGAACTCCCCGACACCTAAAAATTGGCATTTATTTCTACTCATAATTATAAAATTGTTAATTTGTCCTCTAAAATGCATTCATTACATAAATGCAAGGCAAAAACTGCTTAAAGATTATCCTGATAGCGAGTGGAAAAGTCCAACGACTAACTTTCAAATGGAAATCTACGAACCGGAAACGCCACATAGTAAAACGACGTCGAAGTTTTTGCTTAATTAGCCCCACGCGTAAGTCCCATCTTTTCCACTTCATTTCTCGCGTGTTCTCGAACTGTCAGTACTCCGCCAGCTCCTCCGGAAACTTCAAGAGCGAGCGTTATATACGACTTCGGCGGCATACGAACGCATTAGAGGGCATAAGAAGTCACATAATTGCCTGTAAAGCGTCAGGACTAATATTCCTGATATTTGCCTCCATCACATTACGGAGAGCGACCACGCCCCTTTGGCGGCCTCCCCCCACCCAGCCCCGTCTTCCCTCCCTCTTCCTCGAACCTCCCACCCTCCATCGCCACCCACATGATGAGTGAGAGGAGTTCACGAACCCCCATGGCGATGGACGCCTAAGCGCGGCGCCAGATGTAAAGAGTGATGAAGAAAAAGAGTAACAAAGCATTAAAACTTGTTGCCAATTTGTATTCCCTCTGACTTCAATGTGTTCATAAACTTTGATTCATTTTGATTTGATTTTTTGATTTATTTACCTTAAAAGGCGTAAAAGTTATACGTGACGCATCGAGGAGCGGTATAAATCTGTTTGGTGTGCTCTTTTTTGCATCTTGACGAGACTGAGAATATGACTCGCAGCGGTCATTGTTTTCAAAAATATGAGTAATACACGAGAAAACTCAAGGAATATATGCAACAGCATGTGAAATATTTGCTGGAATTCTTACGATTAAATTAAAGCAATATAAGTGCAAAATAGCCATTTTTTCTCCCCATATTACATAGTTTTGCTGCTATTTGTACGATTTGTATGTATAGTTATAATTTTCTCCAACTCCAACTTTTCTTTTTGCCCATTTTCTTCTCGGGACTTTACGTTTTAACGATAGCGGTTATCTGATTAGACAAAGTGTTCTCGCAATTCGCTATTTTATTTCTTTCAAATATCTCACGAAAATTTGTCCCTCGCGTTTTATTTAAATCAGAATTTAGGAAAGTTGTGAGAATAGTAGTGTAAGATTATGGTAATTAAATGAAAACGTTTTTGGCATTTATAAGCCTCGGTACAGTGGCACTATTTGACAATTAGTGCGGAAATTCATCGACTTTTATTTGAAAATTGTTTATTCCAAATAGGTTCATTGTCTTGTCACAATGACAGAAAATCTGATATTAATTTACTTTCGAATTTCTTAAGTAATTACAACATAAACTCTGTAGTGGCAGCAGTGATATTGTAGTAATCCATGATTATAAATTCAGGAAAGAAGAGGTATCAACCACAAGTACTTTGTACAATATGAATTTTCTTTATATTAAAAATCATAATGTATAAATTACTTGTGGTTGATACCTCTGCTTTCCTGAATTTATAATTGCAACATGCAATTAGTTGAGGCATTTACGACTAGGAAAGTTTTAGAGCAAAAAACGTCGGCAGTGTTCCTTCTCCCCCTGTTCGAGAATCAATTTGGCAAGCAATACAGTCTTTACTAGAGAACTCGATAAGCAATGTACGACATAACGGCGAAGTGGCGGCGTCCACTAAGAAATGGACCACTGCGTGTAATAGCTTCCGAGGTACGCAGAAGAAACTTTGGACACTTAATGATGGAGAAGGCGGGTCCCGAAAAAAGAAGAGCAGTATGCATGCGAGGCCCCGACCTGCCGCGATAAGAAGGCCGCCTCGTTCATTACTTTTGGTATGCAACGTGGCAGCCAGAAAGGCAGGCAGTGGCGGGCACGCGGTGCCGCCGCCCCTGCTTCCACTCCCGCCCGCGCCTCACCACGCCCCCGCCCACTCAGCCGCTACCACCATTCCACCCTTGCCCCCACCCCGCCCATTCCAGCCCATCCCGTCCATGTCACCACCGCCCCTGCCCCCGCCTCTACCTCCAACCCTACCCCGCCCCTGCCACCGCCCCCCCCCTGCCCCCGCCCCTGCCCCTGCCCCTGCCCCGCCCCTGTTCCGCCCCTGCCCCGCCCCTGCCCCTGCCTCGCCCCTGCCCCCGCCCATGCCACTGCCCCTCTACCTCGCTCCCTCGCCCACCCCTCTCCTCACCTGCCCCGCCCTGCCTCCCCTGCCCCCTCCCTGTCCCAACCCCTGCCTTTACCACTGTCCCCCCCCCTGCCCCGCCACCCCGTCACTACCGTCAACGCCGACACCGCCCCCATCCCCACCCCTGCCCCTGATCTCACCTCCATCCCCATCTCCGCCACCACGCTGGGAAGAGTACAAGTTCGAGTCCCGCTAGAGCGTAGGCGTTCGAGCAGGAAGATGGGCGTGGTGCCGGGACGAGACAAGTGCGGCACGCGTCTTGTCTTGTAGTTGCCTCTCCGGCAACCGTCGACTTTTTTTTCTGCAAATAGCCTTTTACTAATTCAATTCTTCGTGTTCATTTTCTCCATCTTTCTTTTTCTTATTGTTTTTTTTTTTTCTATTTTGTTTTGCAAGAGTGGGGGGGGGTTACACCTGACCCGTTCTACGACTTCGAAATATTATTTTTCTCTCTTAAGAGGTCTATCATCATGTGCAGCAATTACACATGTAAAGAAAGCTAACTTTGTTGTGCATTTTGCTATGTTCTGCTGATGTATTGAGAAAGATTGATTAAATCTTTCATAGAGCAAATTCTTAAATTGGATTTATATCTGGGTAAGAGAAAACCTTTGTTACAGAATAAAATGTGGGTGACGTGTGTTACAGACTGAAACCAAAATCTGTTAATTAATTTATTTTTTCAGAAAAGTCGATTCCATGATTTATCTTTAAAATAAAATATATACAATGCGATAATTGACCGTAAAATTCAATGCCATGATTCTTAAATAAAGATCTTTTTATTTTGATTAAACTTACATATGTATCGCGAATGCAATAAGTTGTTTCAAAACTTTTGTCGTTCCAGATGTTTGAGTTTTTTAGATCTGAATGATAAAAGGAATTTTTCTCTTGAACCTGGAAGAACTTATAACCAAAAATATTGCATGTATGATTCCTTGAAAATTAAGATACGGAATTTGCAACGAGAAGTGTTTTTAAACATATGTAATTATCTTTTTCAGTAGTGTGTCTTATATGAAATAAATTGGGCAACGATATCTTTTTATTGAACGTCTTACCAAACTGCATATATCTGAAAAGCAAAGTTTAATTAACATGTGTGAATATTAAATTTCATATCGTTAGTCCAAACAAACCAAGGTGTCGAAAGGATTAAGCAATTTAGACCTAAAAGTCATGAGTTTGATCCATTTGCACAAAGTGAGAGTTATTTGCAAGTTTAGCCCAAACATAAAAAACATTGATCCCCCTAACACACAGTTTGTTCGCATTCTTTACATTCTTAACCACGAAAGAATAGCAGTTGTCCTAACCTCAATTATACGATTTTCTAATGATCGGAATCAATTTTGTGGGAAGATAGAACAAATGGAAAATATCAAGTATGGCAAAATTGTATAAGTTGCCACATGGAATCGCGTTAATTTTTTTTAATGAAGGCATTGTTTTTATGTTTTATTGAAAATAGAATAAGTACGTACATGCATTATTTGTATTTTATTACATATGTACTATGTAATGAGCTCTTTACATAATTTAATTAATGATTTTAAATGTAAATTTTTAATTATTATCAGTTTGCTGCACATGTCTGTCAATCTTATGAATTAAAGTAATGTTTTTTCTCTGAATCCGTCTTCTTTACTCAACCTCCTGACATTATCCAGTCATCCAAAATATTAAAATATTTGAAGCGACCCGATCACTATTTAATGCCGATACCGGGAGCGGTAGCTCAGTGCATCAACTGATGCGACTGCAACGCCTCTGACCGGGAGGTCCTAGGTTGGAGTCCTGACGGCGGCAGGATTTTCGACACTAGCTTTTCAGCTAGGTCGAATTCAGTCGCTGCCTGGAGGAGAATTCTAGCGGCCGGCTGCTCTGATCGGTAGTTTTCCGTGGTTTCTCCGATCAACACCAGGCGAATGCCGGAGCAGTACCCTACAAACGGGCCACGGGCCACGGACCGCGCGCGATCTGTCCTTCCTCTTCCTTGTCCTATCCACTCCCCTTACACACACGAATGCCGGAGCAGTCCCTACAAGGGGCGGTGCTCGCTGGTGGGAGAGTCCTGGTTAGGGGGATACCCCACTAGCCGACGGTAGGTCGGCGCCGGACCTCGCCATCCAGGGGAAGATCGCCGCCATCTCCCGAGAAAAAACATGCACTACACTAACGGGACTAATGACCATAGCAGTTGACGCGCCCGGAAACACGAAAAACCCAACCAAACCAATTAATGCCGATAATTGGATTTCAACTGTGCGGCAAAATCGAGGGAACATGACGTCTCGCGACCTGCATTTTTCCGTCGTAGCGCGGAGCCATGTGGCGTGGCGTGGCGCGACGTGGCGTGGTGTAGCGCTGCACCCTCAGGCGCGTAGACGCGGCACGAGAGGCGAGTGGCTGTGGGAGCGTCAGTCAGATTAACGTCACATTCCCAACGTCTCCGCGCGGCGAAGGCCTCTGAAAGGCCGCTGAAGGCGCGGTGGGCTAGCCACAGGCCGCAGGCCATTTTGCGCGCAGGATGGAGAACAGCAACCTGTTACTGTCCTGTCTTCGCTCACATCCTCAGATTTATTAATATGTCAAACGTGAACCAAATGCCACAGTAACTGCTCTGCGAAAAATTATTATACAAATGTTGTCTTAAGTACCAAAATTTTAATGACATAAAATATTTTCAATGGCGTAGAGTTCATCATCAAATCTTGCAGAGCCTGACCGGAAAATGGAAATGTAAAAGCTGGGCACAATTTTGTTTTTTTACACACACTCGTGAAGCTCTGATGATGATCGTTACACATTCAAAATGATCTTAAGTCAATAAAATTGTGATACCTAGGCAACACTTGTGTCTTTAATTATAAGAAGCTATCATCACCAGTAATATAAGAATGTTCTGCAAAAATTGCAACTCAGATAACAGAGATTGATATAGTCGTTTAGAGGTTGCAGTATGTCCTGGGCGACCCATGATCAACTGCTCAGATTGTTCACCTTCCACCTCTGGATACTGGAGTTTAAATCTTGGTCGATATATAAGGAAAGTATGGTGGACAAAGCGCGTTTGCAGCAGAGTTCTCTCGTTTCTATTGCCGTCCATTCCACCATTGCGCCATCATTCCATTCTAATTACAATTGCTTACGAATCAAAATCATTCGCTCACATCAGGTGTGGCTATAAGATTTAGGATCTGTTATCAAACGAAGACGATGCCACTACGTTTCGAATAATGGATAGTGAATGAAGGGGCCAGGCTAATTCACTGAACAGAAGGGACCAGGCTAATTGACGACGTCGTACGAGAGCCTGGTGGAAATAGAGACCTCTCGAAGTTATGGCGAAGTTATATCGCAAGTCTCTTCTGTTCAGTGAACAATCTGTTGGCCAGAGGAACTACTGTAGACAATGCAAGCATTATAAGAATATTTTACTAGGAATTATCTTGAGTTTAGGTCACCAATGAACGCAGATATTAAAATCGCCAACCATTTTGTCCTTTTGAAATGCCTTCCTTAGTACAATAACACAAAACTATTTACAGTTTATGTAGCGACGAAATTTAACGGCTGCCTTACTCATATATAGCCTACAGCAATCAACACATTCCCCATTGTAATGTGTATGAATTTACTTACCAAATTCTTGCAACATTCTTGTGGCTTGCAGACACCATCCTTCTTAACATTGTTCGCATAAACCGTACAATGCACACACTACATTACATTTTGATGTCTGGACTTGCAAAGATACTCTTATGATATGCCCGGTATCGTAGTGCACGTATGTGTGTGAATGCGCGGGAAGACAAACGGCGTGGATGAGAAAGCAAAAATCGCTCGCGGTCCGTTTGTTTAAATGATGCTCTGCATCCAACTGTTATTGATTGGAGAAACAATGGAAATCTCTCAATCAGAGCAGCCGGTCGCTAGAATTCTTTTTCATACAATGGCTGAATTCGACCTAGCTATCTAGTTAGTGCCGTCCACCAACATCAAGACTTGCCGTGTTAATCCATCACCGATGGGACTCTGATCTTGGGGTAGTGATCAAGGGAAATGAATCTTTGTGCCATACGATACATTTCTCTTCCCTTGATGTTTTGGGAATTAAAACTTTGGAGTAGATGTGTTATTTTCTATGAGAAAAATTATTAACCAAAAACAACACACTCGTAAGCATTTATTTCTAATTATTTTCCCTAAGTACATGGGGCATTTTCGTTATTTGTGATATAACAATACGGTAAAGTTCTGGATATTCGCATAAATCTGGCGTTGTTTTGGATCTCAAAAAAACTGGAGTATCTGTCTTTCTTTTGAAGGGCTATAAACTCGCTTTTAGGGAGTCATAAAAATACCTGCTCTATTGAGGAAGTAGGGCTACAATTCGCTGACTGTGAAAAGAAACTTTTAAGGCTTTCTCGCAGTTGCGTGGAGAGATAAAATCTAGGTAGGTGGTCCTGAAACGAACTGTCGAATTCCTTTGCGATGGGTCGATGTCTAATATTTATTGTTAACTCGCGTCTGTCATCGAGTTCAGACGATTACGTAACGCTGGTTTTAAACGATTTCTCCTCGGGAAAATTTACTCGAAATTCAACATTAGTTTTCCGGTCATAAATGTAATAAATAGAGTTTCTTGTGATTAATATTAGTTCCTAAAATCAAAACGTACATGAGACGTAAAGTTTCTTTTAAGACGCATCGCCAATAATAAATCTGTAGAAACTAAACTGCACATCGAGAGTATATACTTAGTATGTGAAGAACTGTTGTACTGTTACTGTGCTGTGCTGTGTTCTGTTAATATGCCGCACTATTCGTGAAGACGGTATTTGCTCAAATACAGTCGACTCCGGTTATAGAGAACTTCTCAGGACTCACATGTTTGGTTCACTATATCCGAGATTCTCCTTATCCGATGATGTCAAAATTAAATAGAATTTCTTCATATTGATTGATTTTATTAATATAGTGATGCAGCGAAATTAATTAAGAGCACGAACTGAAAATTTTAGTATCTTCATTTGTCCTTAAAAAATCAATTATTTTCAATTGTATGCTTCACTCATATTTCATTTGTAATTTTTCTAGATCCTTCTCCAGCCAGAATTCGTACTCTCTCCATACTTGATTCTGCACTGTCCTCGGTTTCGAAGTATATTAATAACACCTATCAATGCCTCTTCCACTGTCGGAACACCGTCCCGCTCTCCGAAGGCCCTTTTACTCGTCTAATTACATCTGAGATCAATTACTTCCAGGACGTTGTATTTCGTATGTTCATGCCGAGCTTCAGGTTCATCGGGGAACCAGTGATTTAAGTTCACTATATCCGTGTTCACTATAACCGAAGTCGACTGTATTTAATTTATTGCAGTGTTATACGTTAGTATTTTACTGTATTATAGATTTATTAATTCCTTGATGTTTCAGTCAACCTTGATGTCACGTCAACTATTAGGACCATTAGTCCTGTTAGTATAGAGTTATAAGCTCCCGATAATCTCCCAAAATGTGTGTTAGTGTAGTGCATGTAGGTGTGTGTATAAGTAAGAGGTGAGGATAGCACAAGAAAGAGGAAGGAAAGATCGCGTGCAGTCCTTCGCGCGTTCGTTAGGGTACTGTTCCGGCATTAGCCTTGTACTGATCGAAAATTTCACGGAAAAATCTGATCATAGCTGTCAGCCGGTAGGATCTTCCTGCAGGCAGCGACTGAATTTGACCTAGCTTGAGTTGAGAATCCACCACCGTCGGGACTGAAACCAAAAACCTCCTGGTGAGAGTCGCTGCAGAGGCAGCGACAATGCTGGCTCTCACTACCGGTTTTGTTTTCGAGAAGTGTGCATGTTTTGTGGGAAACCATTTTGTGTTGTTTTGTTCAACATTTTTGCTGCTGTAAAATACTAATGTGCGTTATTCGCATGAAATTCGCTAGAATACGTCGGTATTTAGGGAAATGACTTTTTCTGAATGTTATTTATTTTCGAGACATTTTGTAACAAAAAAGTGTAAAGGTTAGTAGTTTTGAATGGACATTTCGGATTTCCTGCGTGAGTGAAGCAACAGAGTAAAAATAACCGGACAACTTGTTTTACCCTTTTTTAGAGTATGGTTCGTTCTGGGTCTGCTTAAAAATCGCCCTCATTCATTTTATCCCTGGCTGAACGCTGCCATGTTCACAGTTGAACTTAGATCATAATTCATGTACTTCAAGAAGCGTGACACATGAATTACGAATTCTAGAGTGCCTACACTCCGTTATATACGTGCTTCAGATGCAGGGGGTCCGGTTTCTTAAATCATCTGGGGTGACTTGTTGAGTTTCTTCATCATACGTTTGATCCTGAGATCAGACAACCTGACATGTTTTTCACCGTTTCTCTGATCTTGCCGAGAGAAGATTCAAGTTGTACATCAAAGCTCAATGAATTTCCTTTCCTGCCCAAGAACAGTCGTGGGTATATGCAGGGCTCTCAAGCAACCATACACTTCTGCAATTGTTACAAAACTTTCTTTGGGGCTTGATCATAAAGCAAGTAGCAAAAGCACTGAAGGTAAGATCAGAACCAGTGAAATATATTGCTTACATAGACTTTGGGCTCATGATGTGCGATTCTTGTTTACATCTTGTCTGGTTAAGTTTACCTCACGTTATATTTTAATAATATAATCCTTATGTAAAAATTTGGTTATTTAAATTAATAGTATTTAGTATTTGGTGTTTCCGGGAACATCAACAGATATGGCCATTAGTTTAGTAAAGAGAAATAATGTTTTATCATGGAAGGTGGCAGTAATCCTTCCCCTGACTGGTGAGATTCGGTGCCGACCTACATGTTGGCTGGCGGGTTTACCCATATCCCATATCCTAAGTATATCCCACCAGCAGAGCAGGCTATAAACTTTCGACTGATCTCCCGACATGTATTGTAGTGTAGGGCATGTATTGTATGTGTGAGTAAGCAAGGGTTGAGGATAGGACAAGGACGCAGAAGGAAAGATAGCGCGTGGTCCGTGGCCTGTTTGCTATAATATTCCTCTAACATTGGACTGATATTAATCGATGAAACTGCGAAAAATTATTAATCAGAGCAGCTGGCCGCTAAAATTTCTCCTTCAAAGAGCAGCGGAACTCTATGTAACTAGTGTCGAAAATCGTCCTCCGTCCGGACTCGAACCCTGGGATATCTCAACTAGAAGCATTGCAGTGATATCAGTTGATACTCGGAGCGACCTCTGGCGGCAAATTATTAGTAGCATTTGCGAATTAACCAATAATAATATTAATAAATATATAAAAAGCAATCATAATGTGCTATATTTTTTGGAAGTGGAACGATTTATCATTTCTGAAAACATACGATTGGTACAACATGACACCACCATTCAAGAGTTTATTCTGTGCAAAACTCAGATTGCGTCTGCCACATTTTTGACGATAGTCTTCATTAATAAATTGTTTAATAAAAAAAATAATTTTTATTGAAAATGACTATTTATGTAACATATACATAATTACGTTAACTTACTTAAACTTCGATTTTAGAGGAAAGCATTGGTGCTGGAAGCTTTAGTGTCATTCATTTCAATGCTATTCTTCTGATATTGGCATTGTATTTCAAAAAATTTCACGTTGTGTAAATTTTATTCAGAAAGAAACACAAAAGCATTTAAGATACTAGAAGCATGCTAGAATTAAAAAGTTCAATTCCAGTTAGTGTTTTTAAATAGTTCAGAAAAGTAAAATGAGGAAAGGTCGCAAGAAAGTACAAATATAAAATATATTGAATAAAAGCAATCCTCAGGCAAAACCAAACAGTCTCATGAGGTATTGACCTTCACATTAATTTATTAAGTATCTGATGTCGGTTTCATCCTCATGCCGTGATTCAACAAAAGAAATCAAGTATCCGTATCTTGAAAGTTCGACTTGAATGAATGAAAATTTGGAAAATCTGGAGAATAGTTTGATAAAATGTTAATTCTTAGTAAGTGTCCGCAATGACTGGGCGGATTTGTTTTATCTAATATTCTATTTTCATTTTAAGATACGTGTCTAATGTTGGATTTTGAGCAATGTACGATATCAGTTTCAGTAGCACAATTCTCATTAGGAAATGCTGTATAAACAACGGTTTTCATTTATATTATAGCAAAGAAGTTTTTAAGTTCCTCGTTCTTTTCAGCTCGCTTTCCATTAAAGGAATGGGTCCGATGTGGTGTTATGTTTCTAACACCTCCGGGGGCACACAATATAATTGATTTTTTTGCTCCAATAATGATGTCCAAGTTAAAAACATAATCGTTTCTGAGATTTACTTTAGGAAGGTTTTGCAAGAAAAAACATAATGGATGTGGCTTCCCGGAGAATACGCCCCCTTTATTAATTATGTCCACAGAGTGTGGCCTGGACATTTCGAGAACGTTCTCAATGGGCGCCGTGATTTTGCGGGGAGAACGGGAGGGGGAGGGGGGTTGGTGAAAGAGGCGAGGGGGAGAGGGGGAAGCGGCTGGGCAGCCACCGCCCACAGCAGGTGGCCGGCGAGACGCCACAGTGACCTAGCGGCGGCCCCGTTGCCAGGGCACCGCCCTCGCCAACCTCCCACGAACGCCGCGCCGCGCCGCGGGCAGTGGGGCGAAGGCCAGTGGCGGTGCTCACTTGCAATCCTTCTTCCTCTTCCACATCCTTCTTCCTCTTTTTATTGTTGTTGTTGTTGTTATTATTATTATTATTATTATTATTATAAGATTTTCCTGTTTCCGGGCGCGTCAACGGCTTTGGTCATTAGTCCCGTTAGTGTAGTGCATGTTTTTTGTCGGGAGATGGCGGTGATCTTCCCCCGCTAGATGGCGAGATCCGGCGCCGACTTACCGTCGGCTAGTGGGGTTTACCCCAAACCAGGACTCTCCCACCAGCGAGCACCGCGCCAGCTGGGACAAGCTTTATGCTCCCGACCAATCTCCCGGAATATGTGGTAGTGTAGTGCATGTTAGTGTAAGTGTGTGTGTAAGGGGACAGGATAGGACAAGGAAGAGGAAGGACAAATCGCGCGCGGTTCGTGGCCCGTTTGTTAGGGTACTGCTCCGGGATTCGCCTGGTGTTGATCGGAGAAACCACGAAAAACTACCGATCAGAGCTGCCGGCCGCTAGAATTCTCCTCAAGACAGCGACTGAATTCGACATAGCTGAAGCCAGTGTCGAAAATCCTGCCGTCGTCAGGACTCGAACCTAGGACCTCCCGATCAGAGACGCTGCAGTGACATCAGTGGATGCACTGAGCCACCGCTCCCGGTTTCTTCTTCTTGTTCTTCTTCTTCTTCTTCTTCTTCTTCTTCTTCTTTTATTATTATTATTATTATTATTATTATTATTACCATCATCACCATCATTCAGTGATTTCATACTGCTCAGCCTTTTGTTCCAAAACGCAAAATGACATAGTCAATCATTTAATATCTCAGTTGAATACGTTATAAAAAATATAAACCAACAAAAAGTTATGCCCTCTGTCTGTCTGTCTGTCTGTCTGTCCGTCTACCCGTCTGTCCGTCTGCCCGGACTGTCCGACTGTCCGTTTGGCCGTCTGGCGTGTCGTTTGAGAAATTTTCGAAATATGGAGTAAAATCTGGACTAAAAAGTGAATAGGAAGATGAAAATTGTTAAAATAATTCATTAAATAATACATTTGATAAATAGAATGGTCATAAAAATTCGTTTTTTTATTAGTTGTAGAGTAGATTTCTTGCACTAAATTGGCATTTTTCTATTGTTAAAAGTAACTATTATAATACGTATTTGAAAACTTAAAAAGCGCTGTATGACAAAGCGCAGTGTTAATTTTTTGAATATTAAAATGTACCTTGTCTCTTAGTATTTTAGTTCTACTTAAAAGTTTGCTCAACATCAGAAGAAATAGGTCTCGTCTTGAACCTCGCAATATCTTGTGCAGTTAAACCTTGATTTACTATTAAATCCGATCCACTTATTACAATTGTACCAACCGTTGAAAATTATTCGATATAATTATTTAGAATTAATACAATACAGAACATTTTGCTAATAAAATGTTTAAATATGCAAACATACGTACTTTTCTGTAATGTTTAATATGTACTGTACCTGAAAATAAGTACAAATGTTGACTATCAAATATGTTGCGAATAACTTCGAAAAGCCTCATTCGAAATTGTATGGCAAAAGTTTGTAATTAACGAACAAATATATAATACATGCAAATCTCAGCCATGCTCATGATGATTCTAATTGAGGGCAAGCTTTTGTTTGTGAACATTGTGTTATGTTGCATATTATTTTTCTTTTTTTGTCGACATCTATCAATTTGGGGCAGCTGGTAATTTTGAAAATTATTGGCTCAACATATATAAAAGTTACGGTTCACCCTAAAGTACACAGAATGGTGAATAAGGTCTTCTCTCGTTTTAGAAGTAGTAGATGTTCTATATCCAAAGTGTCATGAACTGAGTTTTGAAAACCAAAAATGAAATGTTGCAAAATTTATTGACAGATCTACTAGGCGACTGGGCGAGGTTACCTCAGAAATATCTGTGGCATTGAAGTCTTTAATGTAAACAAAAAATTAAATGCTTACCGTATTAATTGTTTCTCACATTAAATTTGTTGAATCCACATCGTATTCCTATCATATCCAATGTTATGTTCTAAATATTAGAATCAGCGAGGTTTACAAAAATATTTCTAAAGTTACGAAATGTTCTCGTCCTTAGAAATAGTAAATTTGATAAAAGATTAGAATTTTTCCAGAAATTAAAATTACCTTAGAGTTTTATCATGAACTGTTAAAATCTTGCATTGTTCCAGTAATACGTTTGTGGTGGTGTGAATTCGGTGTGGACGATAGACTCGCCCATTCAGACGATTAATAGATGATTAAAGGGTTAACGTTCCGGCCCCCGGAAGTGCGTTTCTCGCCCACTGTTTCGAACGCAGAGGCAGGCGCCGCGTCGTGTGGGGGCGGTCTCCCAAAAAGCGGGCCGCGCAACGTGGCCTCCACCGCCTCTGCTACCGCCGCCACTATCACCACCACGACCACCAACCGCCCACTACACGCCACCACAACCGCCACCTACGCCGCTACCACTACCATCGCCATTATCACTACCACCGTCAACAACACCAACACCATCACCCTACTATCATCACCAACGCTACCCCCACCATCACCTCCCCAGCACAACCCCCCCCCCAGCGGCCACAGCTCCCACCGCCATCACAACCAGCACAGCCACTAGCTCTGACACCGTAATCACCATCGCCATGCACCACCGCCAATATCACCGCGACCACCACCGCTATCACCATTGCCACCACTACGACCATCACCACTGCCACGGACGCCGCCGCTACCACACCGACATTACCCCGGCCCACTGCCCCCGGCCCCCCCCCGCCCCCCACCCGCGCCCGTGGCGCAGGTGCGTGAGGTGCGCAGGAAAGCGCCAAGTGGGGCGACGCACACGGGCCACGCGCCAGCGCCGTTGTCCTCTCGCCCCTCCCACCCGTGCACCTTGCGCCACGCAACGCTCTCGCCGGCGCCCCTGCCATCGCCCTCCCCCCACTGCCTGGCGCATGAAGCACTGTCAGATGAGGCGATATGCTCGCCCCACTCTCCCTCCTCTGAGCCGAGATTCTGCTACTTGCACAGTGCCCTAGACAACCGGCGGACATTTCAGCATTTTCGGACCGGGAGAGGTGGCTCACGTCATAAACACGTCACTGCAGTGCCTCTGACTGGGAGGTTCTATGTTCGAGTCCCGCTGGTGGCCGGATTTTAGACACTAGCTGGACAGCACGGTCGAGTTGAGTCGCTGTCTGGAGGAGAATCCTAGCTGTCGGCTGCTCTAGTCGGTAGTTGGCCGTGGTTTTTTCGATAAATACTAGGTGAACGCTGGAGCAGTACCCTAACAAACGGGCCACGGACCGCGCGCGATATTTCCTTCCCATTCCTTGTTCCCCTCACCCCTTACACACACACTTACATGCACTACACTGTCAGACATGCCGGAGCCCCCTGCTGGGGGTCGATGCCTGGTTGAGGACATCACTCTAGACGACGGTAGGTCGGTGTCAGATCTCATCATCTAGCAGCGGAAGATTACCACCACCACCCGACGAAAAAAACATGTACTTCACTTACGAAACTAATGACCGTAATCGTTGACGCGCCAGAAATCATCAATCAATCAATCAATTCAGCGCTTTCGGTGAAGTATTCTGCCAACGCAATAGATTTAGTTTCTTCATCCAGAGTTGGATCCAGGAGGAGAAAACATTACAAAGAAGTATTACCGTTATGAATACCCCGTACAATTTCAACGAACCATTAAAACAAATATTACGAAAGTATGTAAGCTGGATCCGAATGCAACGAATTTTGGTTTACAATGTATCAAATATTTGAGTGGAAAGAACTAGTTTATATTTCTCTTGAAAAGTGATCTGGTGCAAATATAATAGAAGTCCACACTCTTAAAAAAATAGTTTGTTACCACGTATAGAAATTGCTGGAGAGTTGACGTATTTAAAAGTTGATATTGAAAGTCTGTGAAAATGATAAGTTTCTTCAGAAACAGTTCTCTACCAAAACAGGAACTCATGGGATATTTCTATACTCATTGCTAATATTTTCGAGAAAAGACACGAAAAATGTTTTGACCCAAGTCCATTGTATGACTCTGCCGTGAGTTTCGGGCATCCACGTGAACTGTTACAAAGCTTGTCCGTTTTTTGTACCGAAATAACCTTCCCTCCGAAGAAATGACGCCGTACACGCTAATTAACCCACCTCCGCCATCTCGATGGGAGAGAGGATTTAAAATTCTATAATAGTAATAAGTGTGTGGTGGTTTCAGTTCTAGCATTTGGCAGCCAAAATTGAGAAAAGATTAAAGAATGTCCTTTCGGCGACAAAAGATCTCAGCTGGGACGAGATCAAGACCATCCAGAAGCTAGGCGAGACTAAAGAGATTCGAAAACTAACTAGCAGAAGAAAGTCTGTGCCATTCTACAGCACCACTAGTTTGTTTATTACCATATTTTTTACCGTCCCTTATTACATATTTGGGGAAAATTTAAAGAAAAAATTGGTGCAGTTTTTAAGAAAAAACTCTTCCGTATATTTCAAGGACTAATTACGTAAAAACTAATAGTTTTCTCAAAAATTGTACATGACCTTATTTAAAGTGCTAATTTTGTACAACAGAATTTGTTAGAGGCAAAAATTACCTTCAATTTTGTAGTTTTTTTTTTTCAGTTTTCGAAACTTCCAAGATATCAACGAAAATGATACGTCCGTTATTCTCTTAAACGTCCTTCGCACTATTCAACAACAAAATTTAATAAAACATGTAGTCATTTTTTTGAAAATTTGGAGAATGTTCGAGTAGCTTCATGTAAAGTACCCCCCAGAATGAAAATTCCAGGAGCCGTGACATCAGTCAGAACGATAAGGAATATCAGTTTTGAAGAAAATCGGCTGAACGATTTAGGCGCTAGTGTTGGCCACAGACGTTTTGTTGTCAATCGATTTTTCAGCAAGAAGCAACAAAACATGGATTTTCACTACACCACGATTAAGAGGATTTTTTCTAAGTTTAGCAACAGGATTTATTCACTGTGTCGTTACCAGAAACGAGCTATAAACGTTTTTTTGTCAAAACATTCGCCGTTTTCCCGCGAACATGCTTTCACACATTACTTTTTGTTCTTACGCAGAATTCGTAAGGCGAGAAAGTAAAAAGCACCATTTGTTTCTTTGGTATTTATTTACAAATAATAACTACGAAAAGATACCGTCTTTCAGGCTAATAATAATAATAATAATAATAATAGTCAATCTTATTTCTATATTAATTAGATTATAATATGTCATCGAATTTAATATAAAAGTAAAAGTATTGTATTAATTGACATAAATGGAAAAACACTATTTATTTGTCGTTTGATCATGAAAATATTATTTTCATTTACACTTTTTGTACATGGATCATTACAACAATAATTCATTTAAACTTCTAAAGTCAATTTTTGTATTCCCCCACAATACCTAGGAAATGAAGCGGCGCCCATATGCGCACGTGCTTCCCATAATACACACGGTACACATGATCCAGTCGCAGGTAGACCATCCTGTCGCATAAATTCTTCTTGGCACTTATATACTTGCCGTGACACGTATTCTTAACCCATCACCCATTCTCTCTCGCTTACTCTCTTATCTCTTTCTCCGTCTTCATCGTCGCCAAATTCCGGGGCTCCAGAACTACCTTCCCCGCCACTTGCGCGGTTGGCTCTCCGCCGTGGCCCCCGCGATTCCTCCTCCCGCTGACGCGATGCCCGACACCGCGCCCCGCCCCCGCCATCCACCCCGCCGCCTTCGCCGCCACCGCCGCATTTATGATGAATAATCGACGAGATTACGGCGTTGGAAACCAATTGGCCGGCCGGCACCCTTCGCGATAAGCGGCCGGCGCGGAACTATCGACAGTGCGTTATTATGGCGGCTGTCTCGCGGGAGATGACGACCCGCGATACGCACGTTGAAAAATCACCGCCACGCAGGACTCTCGGTGCACGCTCAGCACGGAGCTTCGCACGCGGGCCTCTTCGCCGGCCGGCGCCAGCTTGTCCCTTGGACACGAAGGGACGAACCGGCTTAGCGCATCAACTGATGTCACTCTACTGCATCTGACCGATACGTCCTAGGTTCTGGTCCCGACGGTGGCAGATTTTCGACACTAACTAGAGAGCCAGGACGAATTCACAAGCTGTCTGGACGAGAATTCTAGCGGTCGGCAGCTCTGAACGGTAGTTTTCCATGGTTTCTCCGATAAATCTAGGCGAATGCTGGAGCAGTACCCTAACAAATGGGCCACGGACCTCGCGCGATCTTTCCGTCCTCTTCCTTGTCCTATCCTCACCCCTTACACACACACACACACTCATATGCAATACTCTACCACACATGCCGAGAAATCGGTCGGGAGCTCAGAGCTTTTCCCGGCTGGCGTGGTGCCCCGCTGGTGGAAGATACCTCGTTGGAGAAAAACCCCTAGTGATAGGTTGGTGCCGGATCTCACATCTAGCGGGGAAAGATCACCGCCACTTATCGAGGAAAAAATTCATCACACTTAAGGGACTAATGACCTTTGCAGTTGACGCGCCCGGAATCAATCCATCAATCAAAAACGAATTGTATTTGGCATTGTATGGTCGCAATAATCCGACTATCGCCTGCTAGCGGTATTCAAAGTTCTGGGCCCGCCGGCATTCGTCTGATATGGATCGGATAAACCACGGACAACTACCGGTAAGAGCATCTGACAGCTAGAAATCTCCTCCAGAGGTTAATATCCACGAATAGGGGTAAGGGAGACCTGTGGCGAACATGACGTATTCCCATTACTCTACCTAGCGTACTGGCTCTACCTGAACGTATTTTCGTCAGACATCTACAGAAACTGAGACGATTTGTACTAGAAAGCTACAGATTTATTTTTGCCCAGGGCGGAAATGGAACCCGGGATCGACTCACAGAGAGCTAGATCGACTCACCGAGAGCTAGAAAGCCATCCGAAGTCACGAATACTAGGAAAATTCAATAAAATTTAGCATGAATATTTTATTGTAGATCATTGCCGGGGCATTCTGTAAGTCCCAGGCGGGGTTAGGGGTAGGGCTTTGTGTTATGGTCCCACGTAGAGAAACACCGGCGGGGAATTGGAATCTCTGGCCGTGTAGTGAGTTGGATTGTTTGCCCCTTGCGCCCCGCATGTAAAAACTCGGGTGGCCGCAAGTTGGGGTCTGGTCTTCGTCATGGCAGTGCCCGACACTTATGGGTTTTGAGGAAGGACATACATCAATCCAGAAAGTTGGTAGCCTCGAGTAGGCGAGACTTCCTTACCCATGCAACGGGGTCTCGGCATCACGTTCCAATGTATCAGGATACCAGTTCATTGGTTTACATATTGTAGCGTCGTGTCGCTAAAAACACCGTGGGCACGTGGCGCGGTGTGCGCCGGATGCGAAGACAAAGACAGAAGCTATGACGCACGGGGGTTTTCTGACAGGGTGTGCGCATCGCTAGGGCGGAGGCAATGGAGGCGGCGGGCAGCATCGCGAGGGCTATTTAAGGGCCGTGAGAACAATAGCTCTTCCTTCTTGGTCCTGGCAGCAGCAGCAGCGTAGGTCGTTCGTGATAGGTGCGAACGTGGACGCAAGGAGCCGGCAGTTATTGTCGTGTCTAGTGAGACATGTAGTCGGTGTCAGGCAGGCGGTACTACGCACGGCGAAACATAGATAGTATGTTGCGGTGTGGTAGCCGTTGTAAATATCTCTCCTAGCAGTGGGGTCTATTTAGTTAGTTAATTGTATACAATGTATTGATTATTTGTGACTACGGTCTAAATTGTGAATAAACCTGCTGTTATTACAACCCACTCTCGACTGTGTACTGATTACACCGTGTGACGCCACAATATCCTACAATCGCGGGATGTGAGGGTAAGAGTCCTTGGTCGGATGCCTGTGGAGTAAAATCCCCCTGGTAATGTACAACTGTGTAGACTAGTAGGACTCAGAGAAGTTTTCCTATTCAAAAAATACTCTGGGGGTGGAATTGAGATCATTATTTCGACTTCCCACATGGCGTGGTGATTGGAAACATCCTACTTGGTACCCCGTTTTCCGATGCCCCATCGTTATCGTAAGGGTGACTGTAATGAGGAAACGGATTGGTGGGGATTCTTTGTTTCCCGGGTGTAACAACTCAGGTGGAGCTCTATTGGTCTTTTTTTTTTCATCATGGCAGTGCCCGATAATCAAGCGTAATGAGCTGTCCTTTGCACATGAGAGTTACATTTAATGACTCCGGCAGCAACCTGGAAAGATGGTAAGTTTCGAGATGGCGAAACCACCAAGGTTATAGGTGGATGTCCTCGTCGCGTTCTGGCGTATCCGAAAACCATTTCAAGGGTGTACTTAAACCACCCCCCGGGGGGGGGGTGATTAAAGCTAGTCCCCAACGTCCACTCCGTGGGTCCGACATTCCCTGGTAATGTAACAGCTGTGCGAAGTCGTGCAACAACACAAGGTTTACGATTTCATACGTAATGGTACCTAATCTTCCTAAATTACATACATGCGGATTGTTCAGAATCTGTGTATGTATACATATATGTATGCCTATTTTTACGGCCATGTTACACCATCGATGTCTAGAATGTTCTTTCCATTGGCTGAGATTAATTTCAGTTGCAGCCTTCTGGATACTTGCCGTCTCCGCAAGCATCGCCCCAATGTGATTTGCAAACCACTGACGTTTTCAATATCTACCTTTTTCAAAATAATGTAGCTCGTCAGCCCATCGATGGTTAGACCGATTAAGTCGTAGGGAGCCACGTTGCGCCAAATAGTGCTGAAGGCAGTGGCGCGTAGGCCTTTTGGGTTGCGTGCAACTAATACACTACACACTCACTCCAATTTCCGAGTGAATGAAGATGAAACTTATTTTCAAATTAAAGGCCCCCTGATAAACATAATCTTACTTTCTAATGTTGCGGCACAAATGGGCGAATTTTCTTCACAAAAACTCGTATCACGAGGCCCAGATAATGAAATATACGTAAATCGTCTTCTTGTAAGAATTAATTACTTCCTCTCACACTTTTAATAGTCAGAATCCATGTTTTATGGATCTTTAATAACGAAAAAAGTAATTGTCAGCAAAACGTCTGTCTGTCCATTTGCAGTCAACCCCAGCGCCTCGTTTCCAGCGATTTTCTCCATGTTTGATATTCCCCGATCGATCTCAACGAACTCATGGTCCAACAAGTTTGAAACGGATAGTTTGATTTTTGGAGATACTTTACACAAAACTCATCAATGTCAACTTTTTTTTTCAAAAATGGCTTCAATTTTTTTTATTAAAGTTTGTCCGCCGTGAGCATAAATGACGATTAAAAATGTCAGCCAATAGTTATAGAGAGGGCACAGCAGTGAATAAATTAGTAGAGCTATAACAGCACACGCACACACTTTCTCGATATTTCAGAATGTTCTAAGAAAATAAACCTGCTCAAATTTTAAGCATCCTTTTCTCTATCCGAGGAAGAAATTTAAAGAAAAACTTCCGAGTCATTTAAAAAAAAATATAAATTTGCAGAAAGTACGATAAAACTACTCGTACTTTTAAAAAATGTTCATGGCTTTATTACATACCTAAGTTTTACAACACATTTTGTTAAGGACAAAATCTTTATCATTAATCTTGTAATTTCGCAATGTTCATTTTTTGCAAACATGAAAAACACAGTGTTAATCGCAAATGAGACTGGCACAATATGAATGTGTCTTATGCTCTATTCCGTAAAAATAATGAAAGAATTTGGAGATGTTTTTAAAGAAATAATTGTTTAGAAATTGCTTACATTTCATGCAGAATTACGCGCAAATTAATTTTATTTTCGAAACCTTGTTCATGACCTTATATAAAGGTCTGTCTTTGAAGAACCATTTTCATTAAGAAAAATACCTATCTTTAATATTATGGTTGTAGGTTAAAGCCGAAAAAATTGCTGGTACAGGAATTTAAAATTATTTTAAAAATCTATTCCCAGTAATGACCAATTCCACGAGTCCAGCTAATCCTTCTTTGATTTTCCTTTTTCTTTGACACGCGAGATCATTTAAAGCAAGTCATCACTTCCGGTTTCCACTATTCTCTGACCATGGACACTTGTTTTGATTGGGCATGCTCCCTCCCACAATCATCCTCAATCCATTCATTCATGTTCGCCGCGCCAATGCTCGACGATCTGATTCTACTAAACATCGTCTTGAACACTTGCTTTAATTTATGAGCAGTGTTCGTTCTCATCTCCCGTACACGAACTAAGTCATAGCTTGCATTGCAGGGAATTACAATACCTTGCTATTGTGGGATAATATGTTGACGAAGATGACCTCTTTTATTTCTTGTAATACCTTGATACCGATAATCTTAAAAATATGAAAAGTTATTGAATGTTTCGTCACACCAAAGTTCGAGATTAATAAGGTAAAACAATAATTGAATTACACATATTTTTTTGCTATACTCCTAGTTAATATTTTCATTTTCCAAATGAAATATAAATTGAGCGATAATTTTAGAAGAACAAATATTCATATAAAATTTTATTACTACACATAAGGAAACAACTAGCCTTATAGTTTAACAATAAATACATTTACACATTGTTTAAAATATTAAGTACAATGAAAAAGAAACGTAAATATTATCTATTAAAATACACGAGTTTTGTATAGTAAACCTTCCACGGAGAACGAATTCTTAGTCTTCGATGTCCTTCTCGCGAACTGATCAAGTGAATTATTGTAAATTTCATCCGTAGTAATATGAAAGGGAATTTAAAAAATTGATACCTAGATTTTTTCTACTTATAAAAGTTACACTTATGAGGTTTTGCTGAATAATGTTAATCATTACATTAGTAAATATCTCAGGGAACAAAATTTTTACCTTCAGGAAGGTAGAGTGCTCACATAACTCAATTTTGTGCGTAGATTACAAATATCACAATAAAAATGTCATATCACGTCACCGTTTTTAAATATACCGTATCTTTATACCTATCATACCGTATTTTGCTATTAATGCAACTACATTTAAATTGCACCTGTAAAATAATTTTATTTATTTATTTTACGTCAAAAAACAGTTAAAAACTGCGTATGACGTGCTATGGGGAAAAGTGAATTGTGTGCACATTTTCAAAATTCTGTGATACCTACACTAAGTCATATACTACTTAAATTCCCAAAATTTTCAAAATTTTAATTTTGAAAGGGAGAAAAAAAACAAAAACTCCCATGTAATAAAATCTATTTTCAAAGAAAATAAGCAATAAATTTTTTGAATTTTTGAAAGGGAAAGAAAAAAAATAAAAATGGCCGAAACGATAATTTGAATAATTGTATTTCCCACTGAATTCTAGAAGACGTGCACAGATAATGAAGTTACATTTATGTCCAGAAGCAAAACAAGGGGCCATCTCAGCATTTGTTCAATGGATCAGGGAAACTGGACGAAAAACCTCTTCGAGATGGGGGTCATTGACCCGGAAGCTGTAGTACAATAGTTGTTACAGGTTGTTTATACTCATTTATACAGTCCAAATGGTAAATAGTGCATTATGCATCATTGTTAAAATTAATGTTACTTTTCTTGTGATGCTCAGTATAGTCTCTAATTGTATGGAAACAGTTATGCAGCAGAAACGATTTCACTTGGGATTTAAACTTTTCTATTGAATTTAATCGTTGAATGTCATCTGGCAAAGTGTTGTAAAATAATGTACATGTATTGTATGTGAATTTTTTGTAATGAGTTAAATAGGGGGGATTTGGTTATTATTCGTACAATTCGTTTTTGTAATCTAAAAGTCTGGGAACTATAAGATGTAATTCTCCAGAATATTATGCCATATGTCAGGCGGGAATGAACATTCGCAAAGTATACACAACGAGCAGTATGAAGGCTGACTGAATTTGCAAGAATTCTGAACGCGTAGCATAATGAACTTAATTTTGTGTTCAATTCATTGAAATGGACGTTCCATTTAAGGTTTGACTGAATTGAGAGACCTAAAGATTTTGTTGCCTTAACATCAGTCAATGGTACACTGTTCATTTTATCAAAGTGTTTTTGTGCTTCCATATGTAGAATCAATACACAAAATCTACTTAAAAATAAAATATTTGTTCAGTTTATCTATGCCATTTTCGTGAGATATCAACAAACTTACACTTTCGTGTTTTTTAACCTTCTGCATTCTAGGATTGCCCTGTTTATTCTCGTTTCTGGTAGTCGTTATAAAATACGTGTAGGTCTTAGTGGTCGTAGTAGGTGTTAGTGCATGTTTTCAAAACAAGTCACATGTACTCTCATATTTTCTACTGTCAGTCATTGAAAGGAATTTCTTGAGCCCCTTACCTTATCGCAAGTATTCAAGTATCCAACTGTTGGGCGGGGGGCAGATTCTGAGTCAGTCGGTGTCATTTAGAACTGTACCTGCAGTGCGCGTGAAGGTCATGTCTGGTTTGTATGTGCCTCAAATACATTAATACATTTTAGTTCTTTGGTATTTATAACGTGAAATTCGTCACATGATCTGTAGAATTGAATCGATTTGATGAAATGCAAATCGTCAAAACGTCGGAAGTGTGCGAATCAACCCGATAACTTCTGTTACGTTTATGAAAGATTTACATCCAAACATCACAGGAAAAAAATCTACATATTGTTACAGAACTTGCGTGTTCTTTCTACTTTGTCTGTCGTATTTGTGATCAGGACAAACCATGGGCTCCTGACCAGTATTGCGTCAACTGTACAAAGAACCTTAGGTTGTGGTTGTGTGGAAAAGTCAGAACATTGTCATTCGCCCTACCAATGTTGTGGAGAATACCTACAAACCATTTTAATGTCTGCATGTTATTGCACGAATATAAGTATTACTTGTTTAACTTGTATAATTTTAAATTTAAAAACCGGAGGACTGTGGAAATTAGTATAGTATTTTGTTTATTTCAAATACTAAATATGTTTTCATCTTTTGAACCGTGCGTGATGGAAACTCTTTAGGATGATTTTCGAAATCAGCGTGATCGTTTCCTTTGAAACCATCTACTTTCAACCTCAAGGTATGAAAAAAATGTTCCCTAGTGATATTAAATACGATTTTGCCTTTCTTAGAAACTGGACATCATTTTAAAGAAGAAACTCCTACGGTGTTGACCCATTCTCAGCTGATAATGGATGCTGTTAAGTATTATAAATGAGAGTCAATTAAGTATAGGGTGTCGACAAATTTCGGGTATTAGTCTGAGAGAAAAAATAAAGGAAAAATTCTCAATTTTTTTCTGTGACCTGTATTTCTCGTAATAATAATTTCTCTGAGACAGAGTATACAATATTATCATTACAGTATGTGAAACAAGCTTAGAAACAATCTGTTTGCTACCAATCCTAGGAAAAGACTGTGAAATTATATATCAGTATCGTAAAACTATAAGATTTATAATTTTGTCATAATGAAACGATTTGTATAAAATTCGGTTTTCATTATTCACGGCTTTATAATTGAACTACGTATTTTCTAAAATGTCCGCCAAAGAATATTGTTAAAAAGATAATACCACCTTACTTCCTGTAGCAGTAATTTAACCAGGACAGTAAGACAATGCTCCTCGACAAAGTGCTTGAAGAGAAGAAACGTGTGAGGTGACCGCCCGCGTCGTCATATACTGACTGACCTGCGCAGTTGCCTTCACAGGTTCTCGCGCTACTTAAACACACGCGCTACTTAAACTGCGCATGTGACGTCCGCTTTTTCAGCAGACATTCAGTCCCAGAATTGTGGGATGGAAATTGTGATGCGATATTGTTGACGTAATTACATGAATAACGACTTCCATTATTTCTTCATGTAGGCCCAGGGGATTTCCGTCATATTTTAGAAACTGCTCTGGCGGATTGCCGAGATGACTACCGTTAATTTTATAACTCTAGCGTGAGGAGCTCTTTCGAGACTCGTTGGGGGAAAGACTGTACGCGCCTCGACGCTATTCCTCGACTCCGTCCGTTTGGCGTCCCGCGTTCTTTGGATCGATTGCGCATGCGCTTTATGCCATTGCTCCTAATACAAAGCCCCAGCATGTATGATTCGTTTTAAAGATAATACATATCTCGGATTCCTTTTGATGTGAGTGTCTGTTGTTTTTTCGATTTGCGAACGGGAGGTTGCCGGTCTCTACCCACGCCGTCGCGTGAAAGGGCGCCCGCTGCGTGCTATCAAAGCACGGGGAGTGAAATGCCACGTGAGGTGCACGTGCGTTGTTCGCCCAGAGTGCGCATGAGCCCGCGTTCTTCCAACGCGCAGCCAGGGCGCCGCCCAGTCCTCAGGGGAGGGAGGAGGTCGATCAGATCCTCACCTCCCACCGCGTCCTGTACGCCTGGCCACGGATTCCCGTCGGGTCCTGACAGTCTCTCAGGATATCTCGGGAATCGCGCGAAACACGCCTTTCATGGTACGGTCTCTGGCGGATGGGAGGTCCTGGGAGTTTGTCAGCTAAACTGCGTAAGCTTCCCGCTTAAAATTTCTTTTAAAAAATTGGTTTACATTACTCAGAGAGAAATTGAACACGTATAATTATTTATGTAGGAACACTTGATATCCTGAATGTATCGGCTAGAAATTGATTTGCATATTCTCACTGAAATCCCCGAAGTACATAAGCGACCAGTTAAACTTAAGTTTCTCAATTTGGTTATGAATATTTCATTAGTTGATGACTGATCTCTCACCATATATTCTGGAGATATATCAGTGCACAAAATAATATGTAATGGGGTTCTATGTCATATGATCTATGATATGATATATCTAATTCTATGTCAAAAGATCAAGAACTCCGTGTCTGACCAACTTGGATGTTCATGAAATTTTGTATGCCAACTTCCACATGTCTCAAAGGAACTTTTTCTAGTTGTAGCGATATTTTTGAGTATAGCGATTTGTTGGATTACATATAGCGTCGGTATACGGTACGACTTTAAACTTTTCGCAGATTTTGATTACATTTGCTTTCTTGTTATTGCTAAACAAGTACACCTGAACTTACTTCGTAAAAAAATTCCACCCCATGCAGTCGAACTATTATAATTTTTTGTTAATACACACTATGTAAACTGCAACAAATTTTCTGAAAAAATGAGTATTCAATAAACGTTTGAGATTTTATTGTTGAAATAGTTTCCAAACTATTTAAAAAAGAAAATTAAAACCTACATACATTTTATATATTCATTACTTAGTTTCTGAATTGAAAATGTTAACCTCCTAGCTATTGTTATTATTTAAAACGAAGTTTAAATATCATTTTGGAAAAATCAGAGTAGGACATTTTCCACATTATATTACATGAAGGAACTTACTAGAAATGCTTTCAAGCCTATTTCATTAATAGGAGCTTCTTTTGAATATTTTAAAAGGGTGAACTGTATGACGTCGGGAGTATGTAACAGCCGTGTAATGTGCGTCGTTTTTTCCGAAAGAAAAAAAAAGTTCAATTAAAATTCCAATGTTTAATGATGTATTGGTTCCTCAATATTCAAGAGACAAAACTGAAATTTACCTCACAGTATCTAAACATAACATTGTGGTTGAAGACCTAACTTCAGCCTCCTAGCTTTTACCATTGCTGTAAAAAAAAGTGTAAAATGGATGATTTTTTATAAAGTCTAAAAATGGAGTAATTGTAACTATTTTAGAGGAAAGTACTTTCATAAAATGGTTAAAATATATCTAATTAGAAAAAGCATACTTTGGGATCCTAGACAAATTCTTCTCAAGTATTCGCCTGATACTTACTGGAGAAACCACGGAAAACTACTAATGAGAGTATTCGGACGATAGAATTTAGAATCCACTAGCGAGCGGCTGAAATCGACCCAGCTGTGTAGCTAGTGTCGAAAATCCGCCAACGTCGGACACAAATCCTAGGAGCTCCCAGTCAGAGTCGCGGCAGAAAGGACGGCAATATTTGCTCTAAGCTAAGCTCAGTTGGTCTACGAGTAGCAACCGAAATATCTTCATTACAAAACACAATACCTTTCTCAATTAAAAAAAAATTTCTAGGCCGATTTCTAAGAGTCGGAAATAATATTGTCGGACGGCATTGATGATGCGAATAGAGTTTAGTGAGTCTACGTTTTTTTACAATGTTTGCTATAATAAACAATAATCCACAAATATCATGGGTTAACTGTTCTTCTGGATTATTCTTTAATCCTGATATAAGATCATTCTCAAAAATTCTGTCACAAAATCCTCTATAACTACATTTCATTCTTCCCCGGATTTGCTTAACACTGCCACAGCTTTCTTCCCTAGTTTTTGAAGAGATTGAAACTCAGTCTAATTTGTTTATTTCCTCTCCTGAAATTGCTCTATTAATCGTTACGTATGCGAATGTACATAAACATTAAAAGCCGAGTATATTGTATGTTTATGTGAATACGGTTTTTGTTAAGTTTAATAATACGTTCTGGGTCACTATCATTTCCAAATAGGCATTTGTACAGTTAAGAATGTAGTGAAAAGGCAAACGTTTACTCATTCTCCAACATTACTCACAGTTCTGTTTTCTCCGTGTTCACTTGAAAGTCTTCAAATTTAATAAGTTCCAAGGTCCGTAGGTGTTTGCAAGTTTATTTTTAAAAATATGGTAATGGGTCTGATGGATAAAACTTAAAATTAAATTTGCTGCGCGATTCACTCTTTCGTTCAAATTAACTTAAATTATGTTCATTTAAGATGTCAACAACAGTGTAACCAACGTCTTGAAATAAAATTATGGCGTATTGAGCGAAAAATGCCTTTGGGTTCTGGAGTTTAATCAACTCCACTTACATAGATATATTTGGTTGTTTTGGTTGCGTTGGTTTAACCATCAAGATCGCAGCGTCAAAACACGTAAAAACACGCTTTTGAATTTTTTTTAATGTTATGGCCGGATCTGAAAATAAATTCAGTTTCCCATCAGGAAAACACAACGCGTCGAATGACACTTCATATGTCTTGATTGATGTACGAGAAGTGGTCTAGCTGTGAGTGTCGGAAAACACACATACGCAAATCTGCACACACGAATCACATGCTATATAGGGATTGTGGGTCTTGTTTCTGCGTAGTTCAAAATTTCTGAAAGATTACAGTTGGTTAATAGTTTAACATAATCAATAGTAATCCTCTTTTTATTCAAATACTGCACTGTTTCGTCTATTTATGGCAAAATTGAACTATTTTGACTTTTGAACTATTTAACTCACTTGAATTATTCAAACTCTAGCTTCGGCTGAATCCATTTCTTGTGGTATTCTAAACATGTACCTGAAACCAGACCGTATTTAAATACTTGTATTTAAAATACGAATTTTAAATATATTTTGTTTTTGAACAACTGTTTTTTAGTTTGTTTAATTAAGTTATCAAGTTCTAGTTTTACCTCAATAAGTGAATCGTTCTCTCTTTGAGTTTTTCAATATCCGGAAATACAGGCAAATGACATAAAATTAAGTATCCTTCGCTTAAACCGTTACAAATAAAAAAAATTGAGTAAGATCGTTGTAGAATGGCCTACTGACAAGAAAGAGGATTTCATTGCTCTGTACAATTCACATATGGTAGGGAAAGGTAGGGAAAAGGGGCAACCAACGTATTTTGAATGACGCAACACTGGTTTGTAGTTAACATCTACAAACTCACAGAATTATTTCCAGATTTCCCATTCCCAGTGTTCGTTTTTTTCTCACTATTAACAACTACAAATTTACCGATAATGATAGTCGAATTTGTACACTCATGAATCTCCAAGGAGCAACCATGCCCATGAAACTCCGAAGGCCAGTGGAATATTTGACACTGAATCATTAGATTGTAAGGAATGCGAGTTTTATTTTGCGGCTTCGGACATTTTGACACGTTGTGAAACTCAGAACCTGTTCTTTGCTCTTTCACTTTTCTCCGCGTTAGATTGAACCACACGAGACGTTTTTAAGTGAAAGCAGGAAAAAGGTTTCTGCCACCAGAAGATATACGATCAGAGTTTGAAATTTTGCTCCGCACTTAATTGATTTAATGTAACACGTGATTTAATATATCTTCGGTATATGTATTCAAAATATATGCTGACATGTTTGTTACTTTCTCGCCTTACGAAGTTCCTCGTAAGAAGTGAAAGTTATGTTTTAAAAATATTCTTACGAGACTAATACTGGAGCATCTAATTTTGAATCATTTCGAACTTTCAATGTGTAATTTACAAATCAAATTCTTGATCGTTTTGAAAGGAATGTCATTCCACAAATAAACTAATACTGTTACAGACGTACACAGCTCTACACTACTTTCTTTACTACTCCACACATGCCCCATACGACACATGCAACTTCTTTTTGTTTTGTATATATAAATCAATAAACAAAATTAAAAATCATGTCGCATATACAAAAACATCATATCCTATAAACACAACCTGCAATAGAACGAAATGCAGATACCAAATATTTATCGTTAAACTTTTTCTTCTTTTTACGATTTCGTGTTGGGAAGTTCTTCGAAAAAAAGAAAGTTATGTAACCGTGCACAGGAAAATTTTCGTCAGAAAAACTCTTATTGTCGGATCCTCGTGTGGAAAAAGTGGATATCTCCTGTTCCTAAATTTTAAAAAAATCCTTTAACCCGTCATGTAGCTAGAATCCATCCAATCCATCTTTTTTGGATCCTTCATACCGAAAAATCGATTGACGGGAAAACGTCCGTCTGTGGTCGACGCTGGCTCCTAAACCGTTCACTCGATTTCCTTCAAAATTGATATCCCCCAATGCAACTGAATGGAGTCGTGGCTTTGAAAGTTTTAAACAAATATTTTGATTTTTTCGGGTATTTCACATGAAGTCTCACAAACAAAAAAAATCTATTAACGGGAAAATGTCTTTCTGTGGTTCAAATTTTTCTTGAAAACATTACCAAATATTTTGATCAAACTATGTCTTTGGAAAACGTAAAGAACGCTTAAGAGAACGGTGGTGGTCTCATTTTCGCAAAAATCACAATTTTTTTTTGAAAATTGGAAAAGCCCATTTTTTCCCGGACGTCTTCCTACAAATATATTGAAGATTTTTTTCCTTAATGAAACCAGTTCTTTACAGACGGATCTTTAAATACGTTTATGATCAATTTTTTCGAAAATATGAGTAGTTTCTGTTAATGTTCGTGTAATTTTGCGCGAAATATAGGCAATGTTTTCTCAAAACCCGCTCAAAATTTTTGCTTTAAATTTTCTCCTCGTGTAATAAGGGACGGCTCATGTAATAAAAAATATGGTACTAGTCTTATTTTCGGGTATTGTTCCGTTTTTTCGAAACTACCTAAAGTGAACATTTCAAAACTACAAAATTGGAGATGATTTTTGCTTTAAACAAAGTCTCTTGTAAAAAAGAAGTTGTTTAAAAAAGTCATGCAAAATTTTTCAAATAAAAATTATCAAAAACCCCTCCATTTCTTTCTTTAATTTTTTTCCTCGTATGTAATTACGCATGGTACATAAATAAACTAGTGGTGCTATAGAATGGCAGAAACTTTCTCACACTAGATAGCTTTCCCTTTAGTCTGGACTAGCTTCTCGGTTAGGCCTTATTCTCTTCCCAACGGCCTTTTTGTCGCCCAAAGGATATTTTTTTCACATTTTCTCAATTTTTCGGCTTCCTAATGCTACAACTGAAACAATAATGTATGTCGGAGGAAGCTCTTAAAGCTTCTTAATTTATAATTGAATGAGCATGAGGAGAAAGGGAACAAGTCAAAAATGCAGTGTGCGAGTGTTATACACCATCACGCAATCCTAACAACGATACGAGTTTGGCCAATTGTTCTCGTAATAGTTGCTAATGGTTGCGTAATCATAGGCATTGTCAGCCACAATGACTGTCGCAACAGCCCTGAAGCTACGTTCTATGTCTCTTGGCGAGAAACTGATTCGCATATCCTGAGCTGCGTGATTTGGGTCGGTGACAATGTGCTTTACGCGAGTTATCTCGGATTCAACTTACCCCCGGCTGTGTGGACTCCCCGCTCTCCCGGAGTCAGCTGTTCCGTATCTGACGTTTGGACGCATCTCCAAGCGGTGTCACGCTGACGTACGTTCTGGTGTCAATGCTGTTGTTGTTCTCTGGTCTTCTCAGAATACAACACATGCCAGGTTCATTCTCAATTTAATCATACTTTCAATGTGATTAAATGTGCACAAGTTGTTTACCTCAGTAATGTCATGCCAACATCTGTTTTGTCAATCAGCTGATTCAAACATTCAATGTTTTCACACAACTTCCAAGTGAAATTTACATTCTAATTAGTCAGCATTAATTATTTTTATGTAACTATTGATTCAAGATTCATTATATTAAGTTGAATGAGTTTCACATCTTGTGAATGTCCCTCCACGACAGCTCCCTCCTACTAGAGCCTTATAGAAATTTATTTCAGATACATCAACGCGTCTGTCTGGCTAATAATAGGATAGTGGTCCTCCGATGCGATACTGGGTTATCAAGGTTATCAAGGTGAAGTAAGCATATTGTCCACAAAATCTACTGTCCGCTGCTCCACAACTGCTTACTCCTCCAATGTCTGTGAGACTAGCTTGGAAGTGGAGAGCCCATTCCGACCCGGATGGCCCAAGAGATTATATGGCGTGTACGGATCAGCACTTCGGACCAAAAGTCGCCGGTTCGAGTCACCCTCAGGGGTTTTAATTTGTTACTTATCTTTCCTAAATGTGTGGTAGCAGAAAATTATTGAGAAGTCGAGAAACTGTATTGAAAATCATTTGAAGCATTTCTACTTACAAGTACAATAATGCAGATGAATAAACCGGACTTGGTATGTGTTTCTCGAATTTGCAACTTTTATACATTTTTTCATCACTCTTATTCGATTTCTAAAACGTATGTCACGTCAAATAAATTGTCCTTCTTTGCATCTGTATCAATCGATTGAAGTAAACTAATGATTATATCAACACGAAATTTAAATACATTATAAAAACTACCCATGGGACACAGTCATGTTGTACTAGTTATTTTTGTTTTAATTAGTGTAGCTTTTTTAACTTTACTGGAACGTAAGGTTTTGGGTTATATTCAGATTCGTAAAGGTCCTAATAAGGTAGGTATTATAGGAATTCCTTAACCTTTTGCTGATGCCATTAAATTGTTCTGTAAGGAACAGACTTATCCTATGTTATCTAATTATTTAATGTATTTTTTTATCCAGTGCTTAGATTGTTTTTATCTTTATTAGTTTGATTAATTGATTCTTTGGAATGTGAATTAATTTCATTTGATTTGGCGTTATTTTTTTGTTGTACAGGAATAGGAGTGTATTCTATAACACTGGCTGGTTGATCTTCTAATTCTAATTATGCTTTATTGGTAGGACTTCGTGCTGTAGCTCAATCGATTTCTTATGAAGTAAGATTGGCATTAATTTTATTGAGATTCCTTTTACCGTGATATCCCTAACGGTTCCGAATATTATTCTCACTCTTATGTTCTTGTCATCGAAGCTTCTGTGGCGTAGTGGAATGGATGTCGGTAAATTAACTCTGAGGATATGAGTTCGCGTCTCGAGCGGAGATAAATTGTTGCAGGTTGAAAACACTTTTGCAAGTTTATGTGGTAGTATGATAAAGCGGAGCTGTTGGAAATGATGCGAGAAAGAATGTGCTTCTGGAGCAGCTCTAGTTTTGAAAAATATGTGAGCCTTATTGCCCAATTTCCTTATTTGGTGTGACTTTTATATTAATCTTCCTCTCAGTTTGGAGAGGAAAACAAATGTAGTGGAAATAGAGGTAGTGGAAGCCGTCAGGAGATAGTAACCCCTAATATATCTTCAATTATGGGCGCTAGAAAACAGAAGATGATAGTGAGTTATCCATGGAAAATTTTGTTCTCCATTGAGCGGTGTCTCGGCAGTTCGCTGAATCAGTGTTCCACCGTTCACCGATGAGAGCTCAAAGTTACTAGTTTTCCAGATCAGCATCAGAATCCAATTAGGGACACCAGACTGTCATTCAGGGCAAAAAAATAGATTTTCAGTTTTCGTCAAATTTCGATCGAATAAGGTGTAACAGGTACCCTAAGAACGATTTCGCTGAAATTTTTTTCACATTTAAATAGCATTTTTCCACCACGTGGGTTTCAATGCCTTGCCCACTTTTGTGTTACCTATGTATTTTAAACCCTTTATCAACTTTCTTATTAGCTGTTTCTCGTTAGAGATTTTTGTTTACAACTCGTGAGTGTGCTAGTTGTCCTGGGAGGGGAGTGTAGTCTGTGTTCTCTTGTCTGTAGCTTGTAAACATACTTTGAAAATCTGTTTTGATCGAATGTGTGTGCGAGTAGATGTTATTTGGTATTAGTACGAGACGAGAGAATTATTATTATTAACTTAACAATATTATCAGACTTATTGAGGAAATTTAAACAATGTAAACAGTGTGGTGAGTCAAGAGTGTGAAAATTTGTGAAAGTGCCAGTGGAAGAAAAGATCTAACAATACCTTTGGATATAATGTGTATTAATTGCTTATCTGTCATTTTATTTATGAGAGCTTCAAAACCAGAAGCAAAAATCCCTTATGAAATCTACACTAGTTAGTTACGATTTACGATTCATTGGCAAGGCCATGGCTGCAGTGAAAACATTTTATTCAGTGATGAACTTACCTCAACCAGCTACTAAATTCCAAAAAGTGACTGGAATGTTAGAGAAAGCTGAATGCGAGGTCAGTGAGGAGAGCATGAAAGTGGTTGCTAGGGAAGATCTCAAGGACGATGATGGAAATACAGATATAAAAGTTGCACGAGATGGAAGTTGGCAGAAAAGAGGACGTACTTCTTTGAATGGAGTAGTGACTGCCACAAGTGTTGATATATTGTGAAATAATAACAAAATACTGGAGGAGTTATAAACTCGATAAAGGAGAAGAGCACAATTGTGTGGATAATTTAGAGGATCAAGTGGGGGTAGTAATTGAAGTGCAAACAATATTTCATCGGTCCATGGAAACTAGAGCCATACGCTGTGTCAAGTATTTGGAAGATGACAATAAGGCCTACAACAATGTGGAATACTCTAAAGCTATATGGAGTTGTCACTGTTTCTAAATTGGAATGTGAGAGACATATCCAAAAAGGTTTGTAAACAAGGGTTAGATAATTATTTGCGGATATGAGGGGTAAGAAATTACAAGATGTAAACTTTTGACTAGACAAGGCCGTTTAACTAAAAATCAAATAGAAAACTTGCAAGTGTACTATGGACAGGACATTAGAAGAAATAGGGAAAAACAGGAAGCAATGAAGACAGATATTGGGGCAATATTTTTACTTTCTGGCACTTAAGAAGGAACTTCTTAACAAAAGAAAATTATGAAATGCTGCGCCAAAAAATGGCGAATTATCGGTGGAAAAGCTCTTATTGCAGGTCCCTGGTAACAAAAAAAGTGGATAAATCCAGTTGATAAATTTAGAAAAATAATCCTCTCATCCATGTTTTGTGGATCCTTGATAAGGAAAAATCGATTAACGGCAAAACTTCTGTCTGTCTGTCTGTCTGTCTGTCTGTGTCTGTCTGTCTGTGTCTGTCTGTCTGTCTGTCTGTCTGTCCGTCCGTCCGTCCGTCCGTCCGTCCGTCCGTCCGTCCGTCCGTCCGTCCGTCCGTCCGTCCGTCCGTCCGTCCGTCCGTCTGTAAACAACGCTATGGAGTAAACCGCTCAGCCGATTATTTCCAAAGCTGATATTCCCCAATCGATCTGGCTGATGTTGCGCCCCCTTGAATTTGAAATCGATATTGTAATTTTGGAGGATACTTTACATAAGGCCCCTCGGACATTTTCAAAATAATGGCGCCATGGATTTTGATTAAATCTTGTTGTCGGATACTCTGTAGGACGTTTAAGAGAATGGCGCAGGTCTCATATTGAAACCCTAATTTTTCGAGTATTGAAAAAATTCAAAATTGTTTCGGCGTCATCCTACAACTACAATTATGAAGTTACAATTTCTTTTCTTAATGAAATATGTTCATCGGAAACAGATCTTAAAATAAGGTCATGTTGAATTTTTCGAAAATATGAGTATTTTTAGAGTAATTGGGCGTCAAACTCAATTGCTCGCTCTGAAAATCCTATTGTTCGTGATCGTAATTACAGTGGTGTTTTGTGGATAGTTAGTTGGATGCTTGGCAAATTAGAATGTGTATATTATGTCATATTCCTTTCTTCATTTTTTACATTAGAGCTTTTGTTATACATTTGCAAATTTATATTTTGGAAATTATTTAAAATCTATTTGAAATAAATATGGTATAAAGATTGCTAGCCGTGAGTCGCCCGCTCCCAATTTACGCAGTTGGATGCTAAGTAAGTTAGAATTTGTATATTATTTCATATTTCATTTTATTATTGTTTATTATATTTTAATTTTATTTATGTTATTCCATTTTCAATTGTGTTAAACGTGAAAACGAATAGATGAGTGGTTATTGTTGGTTGTTGTAACCTATTGTTGTAACGCCGCACTGTTAACAGAAGGCGACAATGACGGCAGCCTTTTTTCGCGGTAATAATAAGCTAATACTTCTATATATTTGTAGAATATTACAATATCATAGTATTTAATAATTACTGTTATATATTTTTTCAATCTATTTGCATTTGTTTGCCAACGCTATAGAAGCAAATGAGATATCTCGCAAGTATATTTTTACCTATACTTGCCAACGCATGAGAGCAAACCTATACTTGCGAGAAATTTTTTCATCTGTTAGAATTTTTGCACAGCGCAGAATAAAACGTAATTAAGAATTACGTGATAAATAGTGTGTGATGCGTAATACACACTGTAATAACGAAGCATTGCCGGGTCCAATAGTGTTCTATAAAAAAATCAAGTTACTTGATCTAATAGTTTCTTCACAAATGGGTCAAATACGGCGTTAGATATTGAGGGAGTACAATGTAGCACGCGCCACTCAGAATGCGCCGGGAGAAACCCCTACTACCGATGAGTTTAGTGCACAACCACTATGAAGCCGTTAGCCGAACTTTGGACCAACCGAGCTAAGGCCCGAGCGGCTCAGAGCCCCCATCCCGTCTCTTCACTGCGCACATAGCACTAACGACGTGAGTACCGCCGAGAAGAAGATGATGATAGGTGTTCCACGTCCCGATTGAGCTTAAGTAGTCTAGGGTTACCGAGGTCTCCCAACTCGCATCCTCCGTTGGTGGCAAGTCACTTACTCAGTATGGGTGTATATGTTGCTATGTGAGTACCACCGATGCAATGTACCGGGCGGTTTTGATGGATTTCCACCCAGGGTCATCGGGCTCTCCACCTGCGGTTATGTTTAGAACGAGGCCCGGACGGGGGTTCCATTTTCCCGTCCAGACCAGAGGCCAGAGGCCAAAGACCTTGCCGTCGCTCGGAGGACCCATGTGCGGTTGCCCGTGTGTAGAGTTCAACGCATCGCTGAAGCGGTTAGTGACTTCGTAACGTATAGGTGTTACTATTTTTTGTTACCGACAATGATGGTCGTAGTCTCCCACATTCGGTATCTACCTCTAGGCCTGAGGCGAAGTTTCCCATTACTACTTTTGAAGGCTGACGGAGACAGTACCCTCGATTGTGCGGTGCGTGGTCTCAGCCTGTGACCGCACGACTTATTAGTGCGGTCTAATAGTAAGCAACCTTTATGTCGTGAGTGCTTTTGATCCCACCCAATGCTCTTCTGCTTACGACTAGAACCTGTCGAATGCTTGGGGGCGTGCGGTCGCATCAGGATCGCTTAGATCTAGACTCCTCTACTCTCGACACTACCCGGCGTCCGAAGACAGCCGGTTAGTGTCTACCCCAGCTAGCTCAATCGATGCTGGTACTCCGGAATACAGGGATCAGGGGCTCGTATTCAGTTAGCACCTGGGGACAGGTCGCCACCCTTGCGTTGTCGCCGGACAGCGAACCGCGTCGACTATGCAAATACCCGAGGGTTCCAACAATACGGTTCCGTCCGACATCAGTCAAGGGTGGGCTTCCAACACCACCGAAGTGCCAGTCTTCTCTTGCGCTTCAGTCCGCGGGCTCAGTGTTCTTCTTTCCTTCGGTCCGCGTGCAGATACCGTCCACCGTCTACCCAGTGCTAGATGTACTTACGACGCAGGTTTGCCGTACGCTTTCATCGAGTGCCAAAAGGCGAGACTTCCCATCTTCCCTTTCCACCGATAGGATGGGGTGATGTCAGGAAACGAGTTATCCACAAACGAGTCAGGAAGCGAGCACTGCCAGCTTTCTACTTAGGGACATCGAGCAAGTCCGTCAGTCTCTTCCCTAAGAAGCGATCGAAGACCTTCCCATAAGCTTTCCAAGGAAGAGCTGGACATTTCCGACCGGTTGCTTATCATGGAGTAGTTTGCGTCGGATTAGTAAGAACGGGTGAATGTATCAATGTCCACCAAGGACCTACCGCTCCCTGCGTTCTTCAGGCACACTAGCCTAGCCTGTGCTCCTTTCGGTGCTGACGAAATGGATATGCAGAGAACAGTCATCGGGAGAAGGCTTATGTTCCAATACCTGACGGCTCCTTGGCCCCTTTTGCATTCTTCGGCATTCTGGTGGTTACGTTTCCAATCCTGAGGGATAATCCACGCCCATCCAAGGACGAGATGTGAGTAGCACCGGAAATCGAGGCAACAAGACGGGGCATTTCAAATATCTCAGAGGACTTTTCTATGGATCTGCAGCTTCAGCCCATTCCCAAACGTGCCTCATGGTTGGCGGTTTTGAGCTCAACTGATGGGTCACGCAAGTCCAAATGACCAGGGGCACAACACTGTCTCCTGACTGTCCTACATGGCACTAACGACGCGAGTGCCGCCGAAAAAATAGGCCCTCGATGGTTGTTTCCAGATTCCACCACAAACTTTTGGCCTCCGCGTCCGGTGGTTCATCCTACCGTACATGTCGGAAGACCACTCGGGAGCTTAGATATTCTCAGCGTACGATGAGCTCCGCTGGTAGAGAGAAATCCTCCGCAAACCGACATGTAGATTTGGGCCACATCTCTCCATCTAGCGGGGGAAGAACACTGCCCAAAAACCTGGAATGAAACATTCACTATATTAACGGATCTAATGACCATAGCAATTGACATTCCCGGAACCAATCAATGAACAAACCGACCGGTCCACTGTCATTTCTGCTGACATCAAGCCAAGGTAATCATTTTCCTTTATAATTTCTTAATTAATTTCAGTGCATTATACTAGTACGAAAGTCACTCCAAAAGTAATGCCCATGATTTTTTTCAATTTACTTTCTTTGCTACGTGTTTGCTCTTTACTGATTTCATAGAATCATTCTTCTCACTTGAATTCAAATTTAGTTCAATCTGTTTTCGCAAGTTTAACTCTCGTAGCACTCCCTTAAGATGGCTGCAGCATTAGATGTTGATCGGAAGCATCGTGTTTTGATAGAATTTCTGTGCTGTTAAAATGAGATAGTGACAAGCATTCATAAAGGGTTAACAAATGTTTATCGAGATGATGCTGTTGATCGCTGTCGGTGGACTTCCAGATTATCTGTTAAGTTAGGACAAGCGAAACTCATATTTCCCTCCGCCCCAGCGGCAGACTATGCACGTCCCCTTCTGACAATGTGCAGCGCAATCACAATCCCTTTTTGGCTGACAAGCGTGTAACCGTGAAAAATTTGTCAATGAATTTTGATATAGGAGAAGCGAGTGTGTGTAGAATATTGAACGAAGTGCAGTTGAAAAAGGTTTGTGCCAGGTGAGTTCCAGGAGATGATGACACCCTTGATGATGATGACTGCTAAACAGTGGCTCAGCCCAGACTACCATGCAGGTATACATGCCCTTCTCGCAAGGTCGCGTAAGACAGTATAAAGAGACGGAGATAATGTGGAGAGGTGATTTGTTGTTCCTCAAAGAAGAATCAACATACTATAAAAACTGTGTGAAAATAAACTGAATGTTTAAGAAATTGTCGCGCATTACTTTAGGACCAGTTGCGTACACCTTCGCACACATCCCGGATGCAGCTCGTGTACCTGCCAGACGGGTGGACGGATGGACGGACGGACGGACGGACGGGCAGACAGACGGACGGGCGGGCAGACGGACAGACGGGCGGCCAGACGTGGATTTTGACAACACAACATGTTTTGTTGAGTAATTTACCATTTATAGATTCATATATTTTTTAGTTACCAGGGCACAATGGGAGTTCATCTGTCGAAAATTCGCCGTCCTTCGACGCACAATACCCTCTCTTCTTACGAAGTAAGGTCGAGAAATTAAAAATTGAAATGGTATCTCCAAGAACATAAATAGAAGATGTGTTGGAATGTCGCGGTTCGAAACATGAACATGCAATCACATGCCGTGTGGCAGAACATGAAATCCGTTCCGTTTTCGGCAGCTGGTTTCCGGAAATCGCTTCTTTACAGTTGCAGTACCAGTTCAACAAAGTAATTTAAATCCAAAACCAGCTGCTATCAAGTCGCGGCCTGGCGACTCTCCGAAACCGATGCAAGAAGGAAACGTGCTAAACCACCGTGAATAACATTTTACGATAAGGCGTATTTTACGTATAAGGCAACCGTTCACAGTATTAAGGACATAAAAATGTGTAGGATATAATTTCAATAAATTTTATTGCACATACAGTTCCGTGTACTGGAACTAAAGTACATGTTCCATTTTTACTTTCTTGTACATTCTGCATAATTCCCTGTTGATATTTCGTCAAAAATTTCGTATTGTGGGGCCCCTAATATTGAAAAAGTTGGAAAATATTGTTCCCGTACGTATTAAATTAATTCCTCTAACACTTTGTGTATCCAAATTTCACGTTGTGTGGAACCTTCTTACCGAAAAATTAATTTACTTCAAAACGTCTGTCTCCGTCTGGGTGTGGTCAAAACCAGCGTATTAACCTTTCAGCCGAATAACTCCAAAGTTAATATTCCCTTACAGATCTACCTTTCAGTGCATCGGGAATTAGAAATTCTTTTTTGTTTTCCTCTTTTGTTTGAAAAATGCTGTAAATTTTTAATTGATTTATTTTCCGATAGAACAGACTTGAAAATAGCATAAACCTTATTTTCGTCGAAAACTCCGCATTTTTCAAACTTTTTCGGCGTCTTCTTATAATTAATATTGAAGGTAGAGATTTTTCTCGAATGACATCTGTGCATCAATGACAGATTTTTAAATAAAGTTTTGCTATTTTTAATTCGCAGTTTTTCGAAAATATGACCATTTTTATGGCGCAAGTTTCAATTTCGGTGAACATTGTGAACATGCACGCAAACATCGAAGGAATATGCACATCGTCTATGTTCATTACAAAAAGGCTTTTGACAGAGTAGGTCATTGCTGGTTAGTGGATGTTATGCGCTTATACAAAATAGCACCACAAATAGTAAATATTCTTACCAACGTCATGTATCGATGGAACCCTAGACTAAAAGTGAAAACAAAGATAGCCGAAATTAAATAGCAAAAATACAAATATAAACGTGGTATCGTCGAAGGTAACACTTTAAGTCCATCTGGCTCTGCATGGCACTCAACCCTATATCCTGAATGATGCACCATATGGATACCAGTTACACAACAAAAGCACAAGAGGCCGACATCAGATTAATCATCTTTTTTATGTAGACGATCTGAAATTATACACAAGTAGAGAATACATATAAATGCACTAATCAAGACCGTCAGGAAGGTATCGAAAGACATCAAAATGTGATTCGACATTGAAAAATTCAAGGTCATGGTAATTGAAAAAGGCTGACCTGACAATAGAAAGAACATTGTATCCCTGTCAGTACAGAACTGACAAGGATGCAAGATGATGAAACTCATAAATACCTCGAACTTAGCCAAAGTCACGGCATATGCCAACCATGATGAAACACAAAATACAAAAAATATTTAAGGAAAGAGTACAATTGGTGTTGAAGACTAAACTTAACTCAAAAAATCTGACAAGAGCAATCGACACATTCGCTGTATCACTGTTAACTTACTGTTAAAAATCTCCAACGGCTTATCAGACTGAAATTTACGAAAGCAAACTGCCATCATCCATACGCATCAGCAGTCAGATTTATGCTACATAGAAAAGAAGGTGAATGTGAAATCATTGACTTAAAAAATTATATGACAGTCAAATTATACAATTACGTGCCTATTTCTGCAGAAAGCAAAATACTCTTTTACATAAATTGGTGTCACGAATTGACCCTGCACACGTCCCTCACACCCCTACTCACACTCTCACATTTATCTGACCGATCAGTATACCTACAAATGAAAGAAAAAATAGCTCATAAGCATCATAACCTAACAGAAAACTGGAAGATCAAGCAACACCATGGTAAGCATTGGCACGCCATCAATGCCGGAGAAGTTGACAAAGAAGCTACCAACACATGGCTTACCAGAGGACTCCACTATCCGGAGACAAAAGGGTTTATGATTGCAATACAGGACCAGATGATAGAGACAAAATTTTCAGTAAACATAGAATAAAGAAAAAAACTCAGATCTCTGTAGAAAATGCAATCTTTACATAGAAAACATAGACCATATCATATCCGCATGCCCCATTCTTGCCACCGGTAGCGGTAGCTCAGTGCATCAACTGATGTCACTGCAGCGCTTCTCACCGGGAGGTCTTAGATTCGAGTCCTGACGGCGGCAGGATTTTCGACACTAGCTTTTCAGCTATGTCGAATTCAGTCCCTGTCTGGAGGAGGATTCTAGCGGCCGACTGCTCTGATCGGTAGTTTTCCGTGGTTTCTCCGATCAACATCAGGCGAATGCCGGAGCAGTACCCTAACAAACGGGCCACGGACCGCGCGCGATCTGTCCTCCCTCTTCCTAGTCCTATCATCTCCCCCTTACACACACACTTACACTAACATGCACTACACTACCACATATTCCGGGAGACCGATCGGGAGCTTAGAGCTTGTCCCGGCTGGGGCGGTGCCCCGCTGGTGCGAGAGTCCTGGTTAGGGGGAAACCCCACTAGCCGACGGTAGGTCGGCGTCGGATCTCGCCATCCAGTGGGGGAAGGCCACAGCCATCTCCCAAGAAAAAAAACATGCACTACACTAACGGGACTAATGATCAAAGCAGTTGACGCGCCCGGAAACCCGAAAAAACCAAACCCATTCTTGCCCAAAGAAACTACATACACGGCAATGTTGCTGCGATCATATACGGCCTTCTATGCAGTCACAACGCATCTTGTTGGAAGACAATTCATATTACATTATCCATATTACATGGACCTAGCCGTAGAAATCACCAGCATCCTAAAACAAGAAGTCTCCAGCATCCTACCACTCGTCATATCGATCACAGGAGTCATCCCCAAACAACTGAAATCCCTAAACAACAGAGTACATCACGAAGTACATGAATCAGTCATCCCAGACAGTTGCCATAGTGTGAGAAAGTTTTTAAACTCCCAAAAGAGACTCAATACTATGTAAATATCTCTAAATAAGTGTAAATACCTTAAATATTTTCTTTTCTGTAAATCTCTGGGTATGTATCTGTAAATATTTGTAAAATTGTATGAATTCTTGTGTTTGCTAGCTCCGAATTTTTACGAAATAACCAATGTAAAAGTTGAAAATTTACAACACAACAATAATAATAATAATAATAATAATAATAATAATAATAATAATAATAATAATAATAATAATAAAGGAGAAAAATACACCTCACGACTATGCAAAAGGCTGCTTTACTGGGTTCCGCAAGCATCATGAAAACGTTCCTTTGTTTTGAATGAGATGGATGAAACTCCAAGGAAGTAAACACATCACCAAAATTATCATTAATGTAGGGCTACATGAAAGATGTTAGAACACTGGATGAGGAACCTCTTAGCACTATAGTAACTCCATATTGTTGTACAGACAAGTTGTGTCAAGCAGGAATGCTCCGACATTTCTGAGAAGTAGAATAATAATAATAATAATAATAATAATAATAATAATAATAATAATAATAATAATAATAATAATAATAATAATCAAAGAAAATGTCCGTCATGATACATGCGCAGACTTCTCAGCCTCTGTAAAATGGCTAGCACATGAATATTTATATGCTAAAACTATGATAAAAATTATATGCTATAAAATGTATATGCTAAATGCTATGAGGGTTTCATGCTAGCCATTCAAGATGGTTATTCCCACCCGAAACTACAGAAAGCAAGTTCAAAAAGGCCCCGCGTTCCAATCTGATAAATGCCGCAGATGTAACGTGCGGACGGAAAATATAGATCACATCATTTCAGAATGTGCAACCCTCGCAGAGACAGTTTACACAATGCGCCATAACCAGATCGCTTCCATTACACATCAACAAATTGAACCAACCAAAAATTTAGTGATCATGTCCCTCACTACTCATACAAACCTGAACCTATGTTCGAAAATTAAAAGGTCAGGATTGATTTCGATCGCACAATTTTAAGGCACAAGGCTCCAGAACATAAGAGGCCAGATATTGTGATAACTCTCACAGCGCCAAAAACTACTTTTCTCATTGATGTTGCAATCCCTTCCTACAGGAACATTCTCGAGAAAAAATAAGGAAGTACAGCGATCTGGCATATCAAATCAAAACTCAATGGTAAGTTGAGTATTCCAAGTATTCATTTTCCCAATAATTATCTCCAGTAATGGCTGGTAGGTTGGTTAGTTAGAGATTCCGGGCGGGTCAACAGCTTAGGTCATTAGTGCCGTAAGTGTAGTGCGTGTTTCCCTCCCTCCCCCGGGAGATGGCGGTGATCTCCCCCCCGCTGTATGGCGAGATCCGGCCCCGACCTCCCGTCGGCTAGCGGGTTTTCCCCCTAACCAGGACTCTCCCACCAGCGGGGCACCGCCCCAGCCGGGACAAGCTCTAAGCTCCCGACCGGTCTTCACGAATGTGTGAAGTGAAGTGCATGTTAGTGTAAGAGTGTGTGTGTAAGTGGAGAGGATAGGACAAGGAAGAGGAAGGAAAGATCGCGCGCGATCCGTGGCCCGTTTGTTAGGGTACTGCTCCGGCATTCGCGTGTTAATCGGAGAAACCACGGAAAACTACCGATCAGAGCAGGCGGTTGCTAGAATTATTCTCCAGACTGCGACAGAATTCGACCTAGCTGAAAAGCTAGGGTTGAAACTCCTGCCGCCGTCAGGAGTCGAACCTAGGACCTCCCGGTCAGAGGCACTGCAGTGACATCTGTTGATGCACTGAGTTACCGCAGTCGGTCCAGTAATTTCCTCATAGAAAAACACGTCAAATTAAACCTTCAAAAACTTGGTATCCCTCCAAGGCTTTTAAAATTAATGCAGATGTATGTTATCTTAAATACTTGCCGCATTGTCGGGAACTTTCTAAATTCTGATTCATAAATAAATATCAAATAACACACTTGGCCCGTTGTTATTTGAGAATCATGTCTTCTCGTGTACCAGCAATGTGTAAACAAATAATAACAATAATAATAATAATAATAATAATAATAATAATATCTTCCAATGAAAAAACAAGCTGACTGTTGTAATTGACATTATATACCTAGGCAATAAGCGAACAACTTTGCTAAAAATTTAGTCAACCCACAAACATTTGATATATTCTCTAAATTAAAATTATTTTTGAAATAGAAAGCTACAATACTTATCTAGTCTTTACTGCCGAGACAGTACAGAGTAAATCTATTAGCCTCTTCCCCGATCAAAAGCGGACTCATAAAGCGAGCGCCAGTGGGAACGAGCGACTAGAGAAAAACGCCAACCAAACTCATTAGGTAGTTGTCCCGCTATGGGTTCGTGCAGTGGGGCATGCATCTCCACGCACGATGCCAAGTCCCGTTGAGAAAGGATGACCCAACCGGTATAGCGCGCATTACGCCTTCCATCTCTTCCCTCCCCACTTTAATTGTTTGCTTTTCTGTGCAAACTGGAAAGGGTTTTCCTTATGAGAAGCCTTCCTCATTGAGGTGGTGGGAGAGGTGGGTGTAAGCGCGGTTTCCGCGCGATGTCGGGCATGCAGTGAAATCCGGGCTTTATGCCGGCGCGCCCACCCACAGAACCGGTAACTTCCGCCCGCCCGCCCCCGCTCACCACCCGCCCACGCTCACGCCACCCCCGTCGGTGTATGGCAGTGGCGCCAACGATATCATCGCTGCTCTGCCGGATTCGCCTGCTTCCTTCAGCCTGATTCGGTCACACGGCGCTGCACCGCGTCCTTGTTGAAAATTCGTAAAAACCTTGAGTTAGCCGATCTGGATGGCCGAGGTTGCCAAGAGCGAGTGCCGACTCAGCGCTTCGGTTCGGAGGCGCGTGGCTTCGTGTCCTGCGTTGGGAATGGTTGTTTGCCCCCTTGTCCCTCATGTATGTGTTGTCGCGGAGGGCCTTGCGTTCTGCTGACCTCAGATCAGAAAAGCCCTCAAGTGTGTTGTGTTTAGTGTGGCCGATTATGCGTCCCATCGGGACGTAAAGGGTAACCGCTAGCCGGCAGGCTAAAAGCCCTAGGGGGAAAAATCAGTTACGATTACGGCTGCTACACTCCGATTTAAACATAGTGGCACTTCAAGATCAAGAGAGAGAGAGAGAGAGAGAGAGAGAGAGAGAGAGAGAGAGAGAGAGAGAGGGAGGAGGGAGAGGGAGACTGTCATCCAATCGGGAGCTTCGTTACGATTTAAATAGTTGGTATTGGAATTTCCGATTGGATGACAATTCTTCCCCCCCCTTCTACTTCCAGGTCGAGATCTTGAAGTGCCACTATGTTCAATTCGGAGGATGAGATACAATTCTTTACCTTTAAGGTAAATGGTACTATTATTAAAAGATCACATTTACCAAACTTCACAGAAGAGTAGTTCTGAACTTGAAGTTCGAAGACAATTGTAACAAATGGTAATGGCTATTAAGGGTTGAGTGTTATCGACTTCGTTATTAATGCCTTTTCGAAATGCTTTTAAAACAATTATGCAAATAAAAAATAATAAAAAAACACAGTATGAAAATTAGCTTCAGATAGAGTGAACACTAAAAAATTATACGAATTCCGCAACACCCAACTTCCTTTTGATAAAGTCTAAAAATATTCTAGAAATAAGATGTATTCCCACTAAAACGCTAATCAATTTGGAAGCTGATTTCGCATTATTTTATTATTGTTATTATTATTATTATTATTATTATTATTAATTATTCTTGAACATAGAAATTCCATGATACGTTAGTTAATTGACAGTCGAAACAATGCGTCATGACGGGCAACGTCATTGCCAGTGGTGGTGTCGACGCCATTTATTGTGAGCAAACTGCAAACGAGCGCAATGACGAAATGAGAATTCGAACGTAAACTGCAGCTCTTTGCCAGTTATAGTTGTCAACATGGTCCATTCGGTGAGTAACCACCGGAGGTCCAAGGTTCGAGTCCCGATGGTGGCAGGATTTTCGACACTATCTAGATAGCTAGGCCGAATTCTGTCGCTGTCTGGAGGAGAATTATAGCTGCTCTGATCAGTAATTTTCCGTGGTGTGTCCGATCAACACTAGGCGAATGCCGGAGCAGTACCCTTACTAATGGGCCAAGGACCGCGCGTGATCTTTCCTTCCTCTTTTTTGTCCTATCCTCACCCCTTACTTTTTATTCTGTATTTATTCTTACATGCACTACCTTGCAACACATTTCAAGACCAGTCGGGAGCTTTGAGTTTATCCCAACTGGAGGCGTTGCATCGCTGGAGAGATTCCTGGGAAAACCCCTCAAACCGACGTGTTGGTCAGTGTCGGATCTAGCCATCCAGCAGGGGAGATCACCGCCCCCTTCCGCGATAAAAAAAATGCACTACATCTACAGGGCTAATGATCTTAGCACTTAACGTGCCAGGAATCGCTAAACAATCTATCAATTACTAATCGTCGTGCAAGGAATTTTTCACAAATATACACAACTTAATTACACCTTTCTTCGACAATCATGATGTTTGGAAATGAATGTTAAATATGCTCCTTATCAAAGTGTGGGTATTTTCATTTCGTTTAAATTCCTCTTCTCTGGTTTGGAGAGCTCATTCCTTGCATTACAATTGTATTTCCGGAAAACGCTTTATGTTATCGATGAATAACGTGCTTTACGCCCGTGGTCGCAGACGGCTCGCATTCTCTACTCCCGGTTATGAGCGGAGGCAAGTTCCTACGCGATGAAGATAGCAGATATTTTTAAGGCGATAATGCAGCCTGAGTTTGTCGGTGTGATGGGCATGCTGAAACGGTACGCTGATATCCGCGTTCCGGATTCAGCACACTGCATAAATCCATAAACGCTTCTTAAGCGAGCGCAACATTCTGTAAATGTAGAATAAATAGGAATGGAAATTACCTTCATGTAAATTGAGAGGCTAATAGAACGTCTAACTAGCTAATGTGACTTCCATATTGCTGTAATAAATAAGAGCTTAATGTTCGGGACGTTTTTAGAGCTCTGATTAATTCTAATTCCTGACAGGTATGTATTAAATGACGCCATCCAATTCAGTTTCAAAAAATGCTCTGAATAAAATAAATATTGTAGTACGGGTTCGTTCAATAATTACTTACCAGAAAGTCGTCTTTTTACTCTTTGCCTTATTCGTAACTATTGTATAAAATATGTTCTTCATAAGATTGTTAAATAAGATAATGTACATATTTTAAAAAATGTGAATAGTTTTAGTAATTTTGCGTGCAATAATAACAGAGGCACAGAAAAAAAGTTGTCAGCCCCAAAGACATGACACATGTTTCTCTGTATTTCGACGTGCTGAAACCGAATCTGAAACCAGAATTGCGCCATCACCCTCCATTTTTTTTAAATCACGCCATATTTTAACAAAATAGTGACGTATTTTTTGTTTTCGGGGGTTGTTGTCAAACCCAAAGACTTGATACGTGTTTCTCTGTGTATGTCCGAAGCTAGTATCTGAAGCCAGAATTGCGCCTTCCTTTGTCTAAGTCGCAAAAAAAACCTCGTGATATTGTTGTTTTTTCAGGGTTGTTGTCACAACCAAAGACTTGACACATGTTTCTCTAGGTATTTCGATGCGCTGAATCCGAATCTGAAGCCATAACTGCACCACCACCTTCCAATTTTTTGAAATCGTAAAAAAATCGTCAAATTGTATGTTTTGTTAGTTTTCAGGAGTAGTTGTCAGATCCAAAGACTTGACACATGTTTCTCTAGGTATTTCGACGCGCTGAATCCGAATATCGAGCATTGCGCCACCACCCTCCAGTTTTTTGCTCGCAAAAACCTATCGTGAAATTTGCAATCTACAATTAGCCCATCACTCTAAAAACAATTGTTAAATTTCTTACCCTGAATTTCATGTTTTTCACAATTAATTTGCATTTTTCAGTTCATTAGTGGCAATTAATTCATTAAGGTACCGGGACGCGTCTTTAGCGCGATGACACCCCGATCACTGTGCTCGCTGTCATTGTCTTCAATTGGAAAGATAAAGAGCTCATTCGCAATCCTATTAACATTTTGCCAGTTTGAAGTTCAAAACTATGTTTTAAATAAGCGTAAATGAAAGATGTTGTCAGGTATCAATAATGTTTTAAATCCTTCAATTCGTAATTGTCCACGTTCATTTATTGAGAAATGACTCGAACAGAAAAATAAGATATTTATTTATATATTTAAATTCTTGTTGAAAAAGGTTGATTAGGCGTCGCTGAAAGAATGGAAATTTTAAGAGTCAAGCTTCAGATTGTCAAAAATCATTATCACATTATTGTATCGTATCCATCTACAATATGTATATATCCGTATTCATCCCTTTGTTGTTTATTTGTGATTTGTTTATTACTTCAGAATTCCTCTTGAACAGAATATTGAGCTACAAACGATTATTTTCAGAGTAGTCGCAAAGGACAATAAACTTAGTGTATATTTTTTGTTGGCATTCATTTAAAAATAATATTTCTAGCTAAAAACTGAGTTTATATCAGGCAATAAATTTAATATTTTTTCACAAAACCTCTCTAGGAAATCCTCTAGTGAAGAGCAAATATTTTGTAAATTCTTTCGATTCTCTGCAGTTTATTGCACTCACTTACATTTACGTTAGAACTGACGAGAATTGTCTGAGCTAGCGGTTCCTGTTTCCGGGGGGTATCGTGCGTGTCGATATTCGGAAGTTACGGGAGCAAAGGATGCTCTTTTCTTTCACGCTTCACAGAAAAGGCGTGGGGAGCGTTTGGCAGTATCCGTTTTTAGAAATTTGAACACTGGTTTTCTAATTTTGCGTTTACTTCCTTTCGATTTTCTTCACACTTTTATAGTTTACCTTCCCATTAGCAATAAACATTAGAACCACGTCATAAGGAGTTTCAATTTCTGACTTATTCAAAAGACATTTGTTGCAATACAAAACGGTAACTCAACAGAACTTTCGAGTGTAGTCGGTGTCCCTACATTCCAGGTTTTTTTTATACAGGCAGTGGTCGTAGTGAATGAACTTGCCCGTGCTTTTATCAATTTACCTTTACTAATCTATTAACAGTTTCACTTTAATTTTTGGTGGAAAAATAAAATGACGTTCTATAATAAATTTAATAATATGTTTTAAGAAAATTTGAGCCAGTCGTAGTTCGACAGCGTTAGAGGCAACAACTACTGCTACGCTCTATCAGCTTATCGATACACTGTATCTCCGAACCAAAACACTTCAGTATTAATATTACCTAACAGTGTTATTTAAAGTGCTATCAGTGTTCCAAGCAGTGTACAGCGTTTCTTCAGGCCTGCTGGCTGGCTCAACGTATCCACATGAATAAAGCAGTACCAGCCAACCTCAAGATGAATCCGTCACTTAACCTCCAAGAGCAACCCACGAAGTCGTACGCCGGAGCTGCAAATACTGTGTTTTCCATCAAAAGTACAATCTATACTACTGGACGCATGCGAAAATCTAACTGTCAAAGACTATATAAGTAAACTAACCGAAATTATTCCCCCCAGTGCCATTACTTTTATATCAAGAATATCCAATAAGATAATAGGTGTTTGAACTCGAAGATCAATGCTGATCTTATAACTAACAAAACTACTCTGATCATTAAAAATACACTGTTAATGTAGACCCTAATTAACAAACTCAAGAGAATCATAATATCAAACGTTTCATCCCTTTTATTCCAAACGAGGAAATCACAACATTTTCAAGAATCATGACATTAAAACTACCTCCAGTATATCTTTCATCAGAGCTATCTGTCTGACCCTAACCTCAGTCACATTATAAGCTTCAGAAGGCGAATATTTATCCAACCTGAGGAACTTACAAACTCCTCAGTCATCAGTGATTGTATATGAAGGTCACATATAAAATCTTTTCTCTGCTGAAAACATTACTTGCTTCAATTGCAAAATGGAAGGCCATATTGCTAGTAACTGCCCTAAAATCTCCCCTAAAGAGAACTGCCTCAGACACTCCCAGTACAAATATACCAACTATCCCTTCTAATAATATGGAAGTACAGCCTACCATAACTGAAACACCCACTGCCCTCCACCAGTGACCCATGAACTTTCCTCCCTTAAAATGCCTCCCAATGAATCCTCTTCCTATCTGAAGCAACTAATAATGTTAAAGATAATAATCAAGATAACGATGTTAAAAACTAAAAAAGAAACAGAAAAGAATTCTTCAAAACATGAAGAACTGACCAAGATAGTAACTGATAAAACACTTGAAGACATGCTCAGCCAACAAAAGATCTGCTTGAAATGAACCAAACTCTTCCTCTGTCAGCAAATCAATTACACTTACTACTAGAAAATACTCTGGGCTCTGCTGATCCTCTAACCATAGTAAAGGACTATTCCAATGATATTCCAGCCGTTATAAAAATGCTCAATGACATTTACCCTGTATTAAAGGATTTTTACGATATCAAAGGCAGAGTCACCAGAATAATAAAAATCTGCAGAAACACTACCGAATCAGACACATCTGAGTTCGAATCCAGTATGGAAACTACTGCACTAAATTTTAATCCAGGTCTTTAAAACACCATTCCCTTGCTAAATAAATTTCAAGCAAACAAATGAAGATACCCAATGGAATATTAATGGATACTATTGTCGTCTTGAGTATCTGCAACTATTACCTAGATATCATTTGTTTGCAAGAAACCAATTCAGTTAATCATCTGGCAAATATTAAAATTATCAATGTTTCTTTAAAAATAGAACCACTGATCATGCTTCTGTGGAGTAGCCATATATTTAAAAGCTTCAATTTGGCTGATAACCTTATGATAAAATCTAATCACATCCTCCAGGAACGTCCTCAATTCAATTCTGTGAGACCTCAATTATTTGATAAGAAGATAACATTCTAAGGGATAATACTACAAAGTAATGTTTTAAAATTTGTAATGAAATAGATATTTCAGGAAATATTTAACTGTATTAAAATAACGTAATTTTCATTCCTTTGTAGTAACTAATAGTTATTAATTTTCATGTTTAAGTTTCATGTTTTATATCCATATCATCTCTGTACTGAAACCTCAATTGTAATCTCAATATTGTAAAACTAAAAATTGACAATGTAAAATATAACATATTGTATTTATTTAGTCGCTAATGACCTAGCCGTTGATGCGACTTAAAATAAAGTAAATTTAAAAAATGAAAAAAAAAATGAGCGCCGTTTTGAAGTATAAGTAATTTAAAACTGGTGATACTACAATAGCAGCATCTTTTGCAACTTTCGAACGTAAACTAAGATGATAAAAATGAACGTTAACTACGTAAGAATTAGGTTTATATATTTAATTTGTTTATATAATTTATATATGTAAGTATTATATATATTAAAAATTGGGTAGTGCAACTTAGAATCCACTAGTCATTCAAACATCAAAATTCTACAGAGATTTTTACGATAAAATACAAATGCTTCCTGGCAAATTTCTTTAATACTTTTCACCAGAGCTTGATTTTTGGCGGAACGCGACAGAACGGCGTTCCGGTGCCTCGGGAATATATTATTCAATTATTTTATAGATATATAACAATTTCTACTAAATTGGGGCGCGTTCTGCTTGTAATTTTTTATCATTCAAGCACTGCTTTTTACTCTGATTCCGACCTTTACAGAATGTAGCAGTATATAAGGAAAAGTATTTTAAAGCACCCGAATTAGCATGCAATAAACATCCTGAAGACAGACCACCAGTACAACTTTTACACCAATTTACCCTTCATAAAGGCATCAACTCACTACAGACTCGGAAAAGATCCCAGGTACAAAACCAGAATAAAGAACAGATTCCCGCTCCATTCTTTCCTCCAGATATTTTCAAATATCGATCAATTCTGTTGAGGTTATTTGTTTCTCTCCTATTAAGTTGGTTAACAATTTTAAATTAGATTGCTGATTAGATTGTTGATTAGATTAAGTGAATTAGATTAAGTCACCTTACAATTGCATAGTTTCTTTTGTAAACTGAACATTGTAATTTCAACTAAGAAAATAAATAAATTAAAAAAAAAAAAAAACAGACCACCAGAAGAAAAACATCACCCCAAAGAACTCAGCCACAGTTTCACAATATTGTATAAATATAACCAAAGAACCAAATCACCAAAAGAAAAAGAGGTGAACCAAACCACCGTGAACTGTGTAGCTTCAATACTTGAGAACAGGTCTACTAAAACCATATTTATTTCAAATAAACTTTCGAAAGAAATACTACATGTATTGAAACGCAAGTAATATGCACTCGTTACTTTTAACTTAGGAAACCGTAGATCTGTCTGAGATTTCTGATTTAAGCAAAGATTCTTTTCACGAAGTGCGTGATAACATCGCGTTTCATGCACGACCATTCACTGAAAGGTGCTAAGTTTTCTCGAAGTATTTTTCGATTATCATTATACCATTTCCATCAATTTCAAGCCTCATCGTAAGAATAATTTCCTTTCCAATCACAGAGAAAAAAGAACAGTTGCAGTATACCTGATCCATCATACTGTAACAAGGCAACGCATGATAATCTATGCCCAACCAGGTTCACTGTTCCTGTTTCGTAACGGAGATTGTTGGAACGAAACATTGCATCGTGAAGAGTCCCTTGTTGCATCCCTCTGAATTCACCTTGTCCGAAGTTAACGGATAGGAGCTGCAGAGCCCAAGCAACCTTGTCGGAAGAGTTGGCTATCTACTCCGTGTAAGCGAGCAACACAGGTTGGAGTAACCAACCTACCGTCATGACGTATTCGGACGAAACTGATAGAAGTGCCGGCCTTCCGAGTCGGCGTACAAAGCTATACTGGTTGAAGGAGTCAGACGTCCGTGGTGTATTTAAGGAATGCGTTATGCGTAGTACTTGCTATTAATAGAATATTCATTATTTATTTTTGATCCAGCTACAGTTCTGTATATTTACCTACACAACCAGACCGGTAAAATAGAAATAACTGCATCAAAATTACGCATTTAGTGATAACTAAATTTCACAATAAATTACACAAAAAGCCTCAAAAGCCTTTAAATTCTGCAGTCTGACTCTTCTGACAGTAGATATACATACATCAATAATGCCTGCAGTGTTGTTGAATAAACGACGTTATATATTGTAGGTTCATTACATATACATTACATTATATATACAGTACACATACATACATTATACAGTACATAATATAATGTCATGTATATTATATATTCTAAAACATCATGAAAATAACATAATTCACAATAGAATGGAATATATTGACAGAAACTTAATTGCAATGATAATGAAACATTGATGTACACACTTCATCATTGATGAGTTCAGGTGAATTAAATACACGAGGAGACTAAGAACGTGTTTAGGGGCGTCAGTAATTATTTTTAAAAAAAATCTTTAAAACTGTTTCACAAATACATATAAATAGCAAATTTTATGACTGTACAAAAAAATTAATTCACATTATTTTACAAAAACACCAATAGTTATTTAAATTATGGCTAAATATGAAGCTGAAAATTATTTTCGAATGTATTTTTTTGTTTATTTGTTTTAACCATTCATTTTACAAATTTAAAATTCTTGTTTTATGTTTATATTAATTTTAGACACAAAACCTTCAATTCTTTTAGCCCCTTCATTATACTTAGGGTTCTTGATTCACTAGCACAAACTTCATTTATATAAAATTAACACTTAGTTTACAATCATAATGAATTCGTAAATAGTTTACATACTATTAAAAACAAAAAAGTATGTGGAAGAAATCACCAACATTAATCATTTTATATTTTTTATTCTGTTATTTCAATTTCTGTACTCTAAATGCACAAACATACTATAAAAATCAAATCAAATTAGTTAAATTAATTTAAAAACTGGAATTGATTTACTTGCTGGGTCTGCAAATTGAATAAATCTCATTGCTTAGAAACCTCTTTGCCAATTTGACAATGTACAAGCTCAATGGCCTGCATTTACAAATCCTACACTCCCAACAAGTTAATATCATAACTATTGTTGTTATCACCTGAATGCAACAATAAAAAACTGTGAAGAAGAATGTGCACTCAAACACAGCAAATAAATGCAGTGAGAGGTCAGAATAAATCAGTTTTATTGTTGTGTAAGGTGGGAAAAGATGTATCACTTAAGTATGGGACTAAATGATTGGCATTCATTTTATTGGATGAATCAAATAAGTTTTCTTAGAAAATTAATAACCAGTTCTGAAACGACTTTTAAATTTGGCAAGATATTTTCTTAAATGCGTACTTTTCTGGATTGCTTCGAAATTTAGGATTATATCTTCGAATACTGTTGATTAATTTCACAACCACAGAGATCACTACTCACTGTAAGTGATACAAGGGAGGGGAAAATAATTAGGTGCAGACTCTTTGTCTGCTTGTACGCAAAAAAATGTTATAAAACCATGTATGTAAATAAAATAAAATAAAAATGCACATTTAATTAAATTTTGTAAATTGCCTATACCAATTAAGAACATGGAAACAGCAGCATTACCTCTAATGAAGACATAAAATATTGTTGAAGATATTACAATGTCTTTGAAATTAGTATTTGGACATGCGAGTGTGACTGCCAAGGAAAATTTTTAAACACCAATAAATTCAAATTCTGATGTGCAAAATATGAAAATGCAGAATACAATGAAATTTGAAAATGCAGAATTTGATCTCAAAAGGGCTCAGATTTCATTTTACAAATATGCTCCAATTACATCTACTGATGTAGTAGAATGTTCAAAAAGATTCATTTCTCACAAAAGGATGAATTTGACGGAGTAAAATTTAGAAAAATTGTTTATTGTTCCTGTTATAAAAGGCAATGAAAAAATACCAAGCTAAAATTTGAATGTGCATGTTTTGTTAAATTTTATCTGGCATATGTATTGCAGATTTTAGCATTTTAAATGGCGCGAAAACCATGTCTAGTGATTTTGAATTGTTTTAATTCAAGAGAAAAGTATTTTGTTCACTTGGCTGGGGAAATGTTTCTGAAAATGATCAACACAATCTGTGACATTTTCTCTGGTAATTTTGAAGATGAAAAATAGCCAAAATCATTGCATGTTTGAGATGGCAATGTTATTCTTACTATATGCTACAAACAGCACACTGTGGAGAACCCTAAATTATGAAAAACTTGAAACCTTTTTTTTCTTTGGAAAGCAAAGTAAAAATTAATAGTTCTTTAAAGAAAATTACAAATTGTCATACTCCATGATTTGATTCGAAAATCTAATGGTCAATCAATGTCATGAAAAACCAGCATTTCGGAGTTAATGGCACTGTTCTAGTGGGAATGTGAATATTTTTATTATTCGTACTTAGTCATTCTTAGAGCACAACTTCATAGTACACATTGAAACTATAACAGAATTATAACTCAATATAAAGTCAATTTACCTAATCAGAATTTTAAAATAATTCATGATCATAAAAGATAAACGCAAAGGCATTTAGAATTCACGATATCCATGATTATCTGCATCAATGGACCTGCTTCAATGACTCATTTCCATGACTTTCTGTGATCAATTTCCATCACCTGTGCCAAAACTACCTGAAAAATAAAATTAATACAATTAATAAATTAGTATTTGAAAATATAATTAAAGTGATAATTGTTGAAACTAAAAAACAAAATTGTGTTTTACAGCAGTTTTTTAAATTTTTTTAAGGAATGCATTATTATTTTATTAAATTATTTACAGAACATGATATGCTTTAGTATCAATTTAAACATGGTAATCAAAATTCTGTACACCTGTAACATATACTACACCACAATTAATTCTACAATTTTTAATTGCCATTAATGACACTTCAAGACTATATTCAAATTATTTCATTGAATTGGCAACATAGTTAATAAAATACTTTTGCATTTTAATACGAATTTGAAGTAGTTGAGTATTAAAAACTAATCAAATAACTTAAAATTTGTTTAGGTTCTTTTTTGACAATTGAAAAGAGCACAAACGAATGCAATATAATGAGTTTGGAAGCCAAGCTCTCTATAACTACTTAATAACATTAGAATTTGATTTGAAAGGATTTAAACCAATGAATTTTGAACCGATGTCACTCTCTTAGACCTTCCAAAATGAACTGAATAGCATGTCCTGAACAGGCCTTCTTAGGCATGTCCTGAATCGGCCTTCGCAGGGCGATCGGCGGTCCGGCGCCGCGGTCCAACGAGCCGCGTCCCACGTCCGCTCCTGACCCTCGTCAATCCACGGCTGAAATATCAGAGTTCCTTATCGCCCAGCAACACGCATGCAGTTCCCACTGGTTTCCTTCTTCGTTTGTAGTAGTTTAGATCTAAGGTTAATTTAACAACCGATGGCTCAAATTAGTTCTTATGTACTTTACTATTTTATTTAACAGATAATAATGCGTTGTGGTCAGGCTGCAGCAAGCTTTGGCGTGCGCGCTACTTCCTGTCCCCTCCCCCCCACACACACTTCCAAGAGCCCGCTGAGGGCCTGGGACTCGTAGCTGATAAATATTTAACGTAATTAATCTGCTTTTCGACATTTATATTTACATGTGTAAAATCGCAGACGAAAAATAATATAATTATTACAGTTTGTTTCAAACTTCGTTCCCGTTATGAGCAAGAATGACAGATATATTTTCTTTGCTTGATAAAGTCATAGTTATCGCATCGTGCTCCTATTGAAATAATGTTATATATTTGGAGAGGTTTTATAATGCTTACAAATGTCTAGTTTATAGATTCTTGCCTAATCGAGTGTTAAGAGCCTGTAAGTGCCTATATTGAATTTTCTGCATTTTTAATATTTATTGCTCACCATATCTTGTTTCCTACAATATTTTTTTAAGAAATTACTTATGGGTATTTTTTTATTTAACAAGTAACAACCGCGTAAAATCTGCCAGGACGTCCTCCGATTGAGAAGCTCTATATGTCCTGCTTATTCTTGCATGTAACGCGTGTGTGTGTGTGTGTATATATATATATATATATATACACACACACACACACACACCGCTTAAAGACGTATGAGAAATTTATACCTGTCGGGTTACCTTATTTGCCCGCCAGGGCATTCCAGAGAGCAGGAAATTGCTGTCTTTCCGATCTTCGCAATGGTTAGTGAGCTATCTGTTCCTTACCAAGAACACAACTGTCTTCAAAAATAGCTCTCCCAGCATCTTTCGCTGTTACAAGATAGAATGACATAAGATAGGCGCAATTTTCTTCGATAATTGTGCATTGGTTTCGAAGTGTGGCGCATGCCAGATGAGTAAATTTTCTGTTCCTAATAAGCATTTTTGCTACGATGCCAAAAGAGAAAGTTTCAAGAAGTGCATTGCTAAAGAGTGGATTTATGGAGCATATTTACGGTGGACTGGATATGGAATTTTTACCCGTGTTGTGCAAAGGTGGTAAAATGTGCAAAGAAATATTTCTTACATCATAAAAACACTGCAACTCAAGCAAAAAATTTAAAAAAAAAGGATGAAATTTATTCAAATCTTCAGCAAGTGCAGTCAAAACATTAAGGCAGGAAAGAATTTCAATACTCACTCCTACCATACCACAAACATTCCATTTTCAAAACTCGAAAATCAAAGTTAACCAGGTTAACCCACAAAATATACAAAATATAAAATTCCACACGAGTCAACTCTTAGGAAATATTATCTAACTTCGCAATATATTTTGACCAACAAAAAAATTCGACTTGCTTTTAGAGAATTTCGTTCATCCTTTATATAGTGCGTATTACGAATAAATTTTAAAATTATTCAACCATAATGCCCATTTCCCTGCCTTTTTTAAGCTTTTATTCCTAAATGCCTGCCTATTGTCAACTATAAGGCATATTTCCCTGCATATTTTTAAGTTTGTAATTGCCTATTTTCCTTACCTTTTTTCGACCTTTTTAGTGCCTACATGTCCGAGCTCTACTTATAGTACTACTTGACGCACTACTTATAGCACTAGTTGACGTTCATCCGCGCCAGGTGAACGACCGTTTTTCTTTGAGAGTTTTATACATTCGCTAAATAGGGGTTAATTGTCTAATGACTTGTTTGAAAAACTGGTCGCTATAAAAGGAAATTCCGCTTGTTTGAATTAGACTGAATGGGTAATTTATTGTAGTTGAAAATTACAATAAATTGTTGCAATAAAAAGTAATAATAAAAAATATTTTATTTACTGTATTTTAAGTATTATTTAAATACTTATTTGCGAAGTATTTTGGCAAAGTATTTAAATACAAAATTTAGAGTATTTTACCTAAGCCTGCACATCACGTTGTGAAATGGGGCCTAGCAAGTGTTGTTATTCCACGAACATTCCGAAAGGTATTCCGATCATTTAAATCATTGAAATGAAATACTTATTATTTTAATAATATAACAAAATAATGTAAATAAGAATAATAATGATGATAATAATATCCCGTTTGTAAGCCCAGAATATTTCGTTTTCTCAGAACCTTCAATGGCATGGTAAGACCCAACTCTGTATAATCTTTAACCTAGAATAGCTTTGCCGGCACTCATTGAGTAATTCTCGTGTTTCAGAAACCAGTTTCTGCTCTCCTTACGTCCATTGCCCTATGGCACACGCTGATGTCTATAACTCCTTCGTACATAACAGTATTCGGCACGCTTGCACACGTCTTTTTTACATGCTTCAAGCACGTATAAGCTCCTTCGCAATACGCTAGTAGTTACGCGCCTTGTACCTCCGCTTCAAGTGCTCGTCCTGCAGAAAGTGAACGAGGAACCTTGTTTTCAGGATTCCTTCGATAATTGTGATTACGCACGTGTTGCATTATCACCAGCATAGTGCATCAGTATGAAAGTAAGAAAATATTGTAGACATAACTAGTGGTGCTACAACACCGCATACTTTTCCTTATTATTTGGATTTCAACTGTTACATAAGATTATAATTCTAGTCGAACTCTTGCGGAAAGTCACTTATGAACTACGCACCGTTCTCGCGGCCAGCGACAGGTTACTGCATTTGCAATAGCCTCTTTGTCCGATCACAAGCTCATCGAGTGTTTCTAACGCGCAAAAATAATTGCCTGGGCGGGGATGTGAATCCAGGTCGAAAGTTTCCGCGTTCAACGCGTTGTCCATTACTTCGCGGCGCTCATTTGATAATCCAGCGGCCCCGAAGCATTTGAAGAAATCTTTTGTTTCTGAAATTTTGAAAGTTTTTATGACGCTTTCGTGCTTCAATGCCGTAATTCAAGACTAAGAGGTTTGAGACTCTGTGGTTCAGCACTCCGTAATTTGAAACACCGTGGTCCTAGACTCCGTGGTCCTAGACTCCGTGGTCCTAGACTACGTGGTCCTAGACTCCGTGGTCCGAGACTCCGTGGTCCGAGACTCCGTGGTCCGAGACTCCGTGGTCCGAGACTCCGTGGTCCGAGACTCCGTGGTTCGAGACTCCGTGGTTCGAGGTTAGGTGGCCAGGGTACTGACGGCGCTAAGCCTCTGTTTGAAAGAATAAAAGCAACATCACTTAACAAGTGACGCGAAACTGAAACATTGGTAACCAAAAAATACCAGGTCGACTGCCTTGTAGTTGTAATTCGTTAAAAATGTCACTTGTGTCATAAAATTCGGTGCACGTGCTGTTTCTAGTGCTTAGTACTAGCATTATTAAAGTGTGTTCGCATTTAAAAATACAACTAGAGATTAAAGTCTAAATAAAAAATAAATAATCACTTTCATTAACAACACTGCCAATTTACATCAGCACATGACAGGAGTTAAATAAAATTTAAAACTCCATACTCCAAGAACTCTCAAGAATTATCTCTTGTACATGAGATTCGATGTAAATCCTATATTACGTTCTAATTGGTTTCTTATTACAGAAATTCAACGATGTGGAGTAAACTACAAAAGACATCTAGATCTAAAAGTATGAGATCCATCCGAGCACCGGACCCTAAAGGAATGCCGGAGCAGTACCCTAACAAACGGGCCGCGGACCCCGCGATCTTTCCTTCCTCTTCCTTGTCCTATCCTCACCTTTTGAACACACACTCACACTAACATGCACTACACTAACACACTTGCCGGGAGACCGGTCGGGGTCTTAGAACTTGTCCCGCCTGGGGCGATGCACCATTGATGGGAGATACCTGGTTGAGAAAAACCCGCTAGTTGACGGTAGGTCGAAGCCGGATCTTGCCATGCAGTGGGGGACGATTACCGCCACCTCTCGATGAAATAGCATGTACTACATTTACGGGAACAATGACCTGAGTACTTGACGCGCTCGGAATCACTAACAATCAATCCGAGCACCGATTGAATTTACCTCACAGATAACATTGCCGCTATCTCTGCACTCAGCAACCTTGATCAGGAAATTCTAGGGTTCGAGTCCCGACGGTGGCGGATTTTTGACACTAACTCAGGGTCGAATACAGCCTCTGTCTGGAGGAGAATTCTAGCGATTGGTTGCTCTGATCGGTAGTTGTTTGTGATTTCGCCAATCAATACCAAGCGAATGTCGGAGTCGTAACTTAACAAACGGGTTAAAGACAACAAGCGATCTTTCATTCTTCCGTGTCCTATTCACTCCCCCTGCACTCACGCCCACACTACACTATCGCACATGTCGGGAGACCAGTCGGGAACTTCTAGCTTCTAGCTGTGCCCATGGGGGGAAATACTTGGACGAGAAATCGTCAGCATGTCAAGGTGTATGTCGGTGCCGGATCTCACAATCTCGCGGGGACGAACACCGCCACCTCCAGTGATCAAACCATTCAACGCAATGACGGGACCAGTAACTATACCCAATGACAGGAAACACCAATCAATCAAGGCTCTGCTATAGTGCGTGCGCTTGAGCGAGCAGGAACGTTGTAAACTCTCCGGGTGGGGCAGGCCGGCTGTCCCCATTCGACTGGAACCCCCCAGCCTTCAGCTTTCCGCCTTCTAGAACGTGAGTAAATCTGTTAGTCTTGCTCTCGACGCCTCGATACCTGCAGTTTACTGGGGCATAGCTGTTTTCAACCCCCTCCCTCCCCTCACAGCCACAGCCGTATATGCACCCGACGGCACGGCCAGGGGGAACCCCCGACGGCGCGTCTGCCGCCGCCGCCACCATCACCTCCCCCTCCTTCTTCTCCGCCGCCGCCGCCGCCGCGAAAGTAAAACAGCTCGTTACTGCAGCGCGTGCAAAAGGAGGAGGCAAGCCGAAACGCGCGCTTCGGCGCGAGCCGTTCCTTAAGCGAACCGGAATAGTTGCGATATTATAAAAGCGAGTATCATTAAAACACAGACATAGCGGACTCCTTTCACTGCGGTGACGTCGCGTCTCCGGGGAAGGGGGAGGAGTGCTGTGCGTCCCACGACATTTACGTTTCCATTGCGACGTACGCGTTTCCTGTGAAGTAGCACGTCCACTGTGAAGAAAAAAACTTGGTAGAAGGTAGAGTGTCTCGTGCCGCGGGAGGAAATACTCTGGAAGGACGCCAGGAGATTGCTTGATTTAATTGCTGAAAGTGGATTGATGTTGATAGCCATTGCGTAATATATAATGAAAAAGCTCTTGCTGTGCATTCATATTTCGATTCAATAGACTTCCTTTAACGAATTTTGGATGCGGTCGATAACATTTGGTGAAGCCGACTCGAATTGAAAGATTGGTTTAAAATAAACTATTTATTGTAATACCGTGTATATGTATGTTGTATAAGTATTTTTCAATCAGAATTGATAGTGGGTTCGATTAAAAGTTTGGAAATGTATTTTTTTCGTTTTTACTTTCTCACCTTACTGCGTAAGAAGTGAGTATTGTTGAATTGTTATTCTGCGATCGATCTGAATGAACTCCAGGCTTTGGGTGTTTCAAACGGATATTTTGATTTTTGAGAGTACTTAACATGAAGTCTCAAAAACATTTTGAAAGTTTGCTCAATAATTGCACAATTGCATGATTGCAGTTTTTGATTAAACTTTGTTCTCGGAAAGCGTAAAAAACGCTTAAGAGAATGGTGTAGGTCTCATGTTCGTTGAAATCCCATATTTTTCAAAAATAGGAAAAGTTCAATTTTTTGGGCAACTTCCTACAAGTATAATATTAAAGATAGAAATTTTTTTCTTTATGAAACATGTTCCTTAAAGAGAGATTTTGATAAAAGATCTTGTACAATTTTTCGAAAATATGAGTAGTTTTCGCGTAATTTCCCGCAAAATTTAGGCAATTTTAATTTTTTCAAAGACTTTTTTCTCTAAAACCCTTTTAAATTGTTTCTAAAAATTTGTTCCTCATAAGTAGTTCCTCATAAGTTCCTCATAAGTTCCTCCTTGAGACGGCAAAAATATGGCGCTAGTCTCATTTTCGGTGAACTCTCCGTATTTTCGAAAATTGCGTGTTGGAAATATTGCATGGACACAATTGCATTTTTATGAGTCGGCCACAATTCGAATCTCATGCTCCAATTTGTCTAATCAACCACAAAATCGTCCAGTTGTATATAAAAAATGGCGCACACTTTTTATTGAATATTGTTGAAAATATAAAAGAAGTGAAAGTGAAATGAACGAAATAGATATTAGGTAGATATAATTCATTCACCAAGAAAAAATAGAAGTAGAGAGAAAGAGAAAGGAAGAGACAGAAATAGAAAGCAAGGAAGAAAGACAAGGTAAAAAAGAAAAAGTAAAAGACTATTGGTAAAACCGCATTGCATCGCATTATTTCTAAATTTGCAATGTTCGAAAATTCAGACTTCACCATGATTTTAAGCGTTTCAAACGTGAAAAAAATGAGGAAAAATTAAAGCTATTTTTGAGAAAATATTGTTTTAATTGCATCAAGCACAAGTTACAGGAAAAATACTCGCTTTGTAAATGTACACGGACATTTGTATAGAGCCGATTTTTAGAAAGGATTTTGTCTAACGAAAAAATCTCTCTCTTTGACTTTTGTTGTTTTGAAATGCTAACTTTTTGCAATTTTCGAAAATACAGAGTTCGCTGAAAATGACACTTCCTCAATTTTTTTATCGTCCTTTGACACATACGAAGAGAAACTTTAAAGAAATAATTTGCGATTTTTAAACGAAATAATTGTTTAAAAAATAAAAATTGCCCATATTTCAAGCAAAATTACCCCCAAACCACTCATCTTTGCGAAATTGCGCTTGACTTTATTGTAAAATATCATTAAGGAACATGTTTCATTAAGGAAAATGACTATATGTTCAATAATGTAGTTGTAGGAAGACAATTTGAACTTTTGGAATTTTCAAAAATCAGAGATTTCAAAGTAAGTGAGGCCTGCACCTTTCTCTGAAGCGTCATTTATGTTATTCAAAGACAAAGTTTAAGAAAAAAATTGGATATCTTTTAAAAAAAATTGGAAATGTTAAGACTTCAACTACAGTCCCTCAAAAATCAAAATATCCAAGGTCCTATCCTAAAATGAGAGGACCTTGAGTTCCTTTAATTTCACGAAATATAATTTTTTGAGAAAATTAGCTGAATGATTTGGGCGCTATCGTTGACCACAAACAGACGGTCAGGTAGACGTTTAACCGTCAGTTGATTTTTCGGTATCAAGGACACACAAATTATGAATTATACCAATACCGCGAGTCAGAGGAAGTAATTTACTATATTTTCGTTGCCAGGACCCGACAATATGAATTTTTCTGTGGAAAATCCGCCGTTTTCCGGCGCATATTTACAATACTTTCTCTTTTTACGAAGTTGAGATAGTGAAAGTAAAAGAAAGGAAGGAAGAAATGAAGGAATAAAAGACACAAAGAAGAAAGAACGAAAAAAGAAAAACGAAAGAAAATCGAAAGAAAGATCGAAAGAAAGATCGAAAGAAAGATCAAAAGAAAGAAAGAAAGAAAAAACAAGAAAGAGCAAGAAAGTAACTGGGATGATATCGAGAACCGAAAACGAAAAAATGTCTTCCATTGTGTGAAATATCCGTAGCTGGTTCGTTCGTGCCTTTATGTGTGTTAAGATACTGTGTGCGTTGCGATAGATCTGTGCGAGCGGCAGGATCTGGAGCAACCGCCCCCGCCCAGCCGAGGCGTGGTCGCTCGGTGGACACATTGCGAGCGCCTGCGCGCTCCGCCCCCCCCCCCACGACGTCACGTGTTTGCATGTGTAGCGGAACGAAGTTCTCAAAACCAACAGCGGAAAGAGACACGTAAGTCTAGAGCAAAACAATGGCTGCATACCTTCTTTTTTCTTTATTTAATTTTAACTCTCCAGTTGCATTCGCGAAAAGGTATTATATTGCAATACATCCTGGTTGAAGGCGGATACACGGGGACAGGCAAATAGGACTCGGGCTTCCGTTGGAGGTTTAATTAAATTAAAGGAAAATGGAGCTATTGTGTGCTTAACTCTTTTCGACTTCTGGAAACGCTACTGTTCATCTTCGAATCACAAGAAGTGTTAGTTTTTCTTGAAACTTCGATGAGAAATTCTCATAAATCTTTAAATGCGTAACGCTACTGTATAACAAATTATAAAACATGCATTTGTATTCAAAATGAATTATCATTTGCTTTGACATTTTAGTTGGGTTGTAAATACACCATCATACCACATAAACAGTCATCTAAAAATGTTAAATGTGTCACACATATCACTGCCATATATAATATTCTTATTTTTTTACTGAAGTCTCTAAAGTAAGATTTAGGGCTTTGACAAAGATACGTGTCAAAAAGAGGTGTTATGGTAGTATTTGTTCTTAATTTACAAGCAAAATCTCGAATGGATATATGCCTCTGAAGTCCGAAAATTTTTTTGATGTTTCCATCATGACTTGTATACAGTTTGTATAAGATACAAACACTTCGTAGACACAACAATTTTCCATATCTTGGGAATGGGAAACAAATAGTGTATCTCCTTCACTGGCTATGTCATTTATTGTGAAAAGTAAGTAAAATAAAAATCAAACACGTGTTTGAATTCCCAACGAAAGAGAAATTTCCTCTTTCTAAAAATTATTATTTCCTGCATTTTGATCTCTTATTGGATCTATTCCGAATAGTAGTCCGAATACTTTTTGTGTTAGAAAATGAAATAAATGGAACTGTAGTGATCCGAACGTGATAACTTCAATTCCTTTGCCAACACGTCTCATTACTACTTGAATTTTGAAGAATTTAATTAATTAGTTTTTCTTTAATCTCGTAACGAATACATTTCTAGCATGAAGACTGCATTACTTTAAGTAGCTGTTTTTTAATATCAGATGTGGTTAGTTCGCCATTATCAGCACCTCAAATGCTCTGTACTTGCATAAAGCGGCTCATGATTCCCATTTTTCTGTCAGAGTCTCAAGTGAGCATATTGAACTTTCTAGATAAGACACAAAATATTTCTTTTAGGATGACACGGAAAACTAGCTGTGGCTGGCAACAGCAATTATCTAAATGACCAAAGTATTTTCTTTGACGTCGGTGGACCGTTATTGGATCATAATATACTTAAAACGTGGAATTTGAAACAAGTTCGTACGACACGTTTCCCAACAGGTCTTTCTTCAAATTTTATAGCAGAAACATGTAACATTTTATAGCAGGTACAATATTTATTTTCATTACATAACCAACCAACCATTAAAATAACAATATATTATTATTATTATTATTATTATTATTATTATTATTATATAAAATGACAATACTAAAATTGCCCTTTTTACTGTCGAGGTCTTGGCTAATAGGTATCTTAGCCTCTACCAAAGCACTGTAAACATTTAAAAACATGAAACATAAAAAAGAAATTAAACTAATAATTAAGAAGGCCTTCCCACAAAATCTACCCCCTGAAATGAAACTGTGTGTAAGTGTACCATATATAGGTCCGATATCCAAAAAGATACGTAGAATATTTAATAAATCTAACATAAATGTTTCTAACAAAACTGTCAACACCCTACAAACGTAGAGAGAACAAATTAAATATTTTAGAAAATTTAGAAATTTTAAAAATATACAAAAATTCCAACCTAATATGTCTCAATGAGCAATCCCAATTTCAATACAGCCCAATCATAAATTTATTTATTGACTAGCTTTCCCATCCTGTTATTTCTCCCTCACCTTCCCATAGTCTGCCTTCGCACATCGTACACATCACAACATGGCGTCATGTTAGGACAGTTCACCATGGTTAATTAATGTGCTTAATCCATGTTATTTGGGTGAGTACTCTAAGTAAATAATTTAATATTTAAGTAAATTATGTACTTCCTTGTAAGATATAGCTATTCATATGTTAATTTGTAATTTTAATTGTATATTGTAGAGCCACCGTGATGGGAAAATTTTCCCGAATCATATATATGGCGAATTTTCTGGAAAGTAAATTTATATAACCTACTATTGTGGTTGATATCTCTTATAACCGGATATTTTATCATGGATTACCACAAAATCTCCGTTCCCACTACAGTATTTAGTGTAAATATTTACATTATTTTAAATACTGTAATAAAGATAGACTAGTAAAAACTTGACATTTTCTTCAATGAATAAAGTCAAATCGATTAAACATTTGTGTTTTGGAATGCAAGTTATATAGACATAAGGGATAACGAAATCCCAGAAAAACATCAATCAGGAGGGTGGCTAAATATGAAGGATATTGACAAAACAGAAACTAAATTCAATGAGTGGGAAAAGAATAAAGGAAAATTTAAATAACATAAATATAATACAAACAAATAATGTTATATATCATATTCATTATTTATAAATGAAAAAACTCTAAACAATGTTAAGGTCAAAATAATGAAAAGGTATACTACCGTAATTACCTATGGAGTTCTCAGACGCGGAGGTTTTTCTCCATACCTTTTTATGGACCCCTTACGGCAGAAAGGGTATAGCCAAATTAGGCGGTGAAAAGTGCCCCCAAACCAAATCGATAATGCTCATATGAAAGATATTACAAAACGACGAAAAATCACAAATAACAAGCCTCTTAGGGAAACCTGTTGCAGAGATACAACGAGAAACGTTTTCCATGTTTTATTTTTTTCTCAGCATCTAGGGCGTGCATCAGCCTAAAAATAAATGCAGAGACGGGGAAACATAGTTCAATGTGAAGGCATTTTTATCAACGAATTTTGAAGTCAAATTCATGTAGAAAAAAATTGAAATTAATTTTCGACGTCATAACAGAGTACTGTCTCAATTTTTCTCCTAAAGTGGGTCTTATAACATTCTATAACATATATTTTTCAGATTTTTAAACACTGTGGACGGTAGTGAAAAATAATTAAACCCAATTTGTTCAGTTTAAACATTTGAAATTAGCGCCAAAATGCGAATGGAAAAACTTGTTTCACCAGTGTTTAAACAGTTTATATTAAAATTATTGAAAGGTCTTACTTACCAGAATGTTTTGGAACTTTATGCTGACAAATGTTTGTCTTAGGTGTAAAATATTTATATCATCAAAATAAAATTATAAATCCCCTTTTCTTTTTAGATTTATCTATTATTTCTAATATAAATAGAATTTACTAAGTTTTAGCTATATTAATCATTTATGTTTATAATATAAATCAAATTACTTATTTGTAGATTTATTAATCATTGACAATTAGATAATCATAGACAATTGAGCATTGTCCCTTTCTTCAATAACTGGGATCACGCATTTGTTTATAAACAGTCTACTCAACATTTCTGTTTTTTCAACATTTCTCTTTAAAAATAACTATTTAACAATTTTCGCCAAGTCACTAGCGTGTTCCCAAAGGGTGTGTAAATAATTGCAGTTATGTGGGAGCAGAATCCAAGGGTGCCACTTCCCTTCGCACAATATCGTTTCCCTCCCGATATTCCCATGGTGGAAAGAGATGGGTGTGCTCCTCCGGTGCACCGATTTTTGCTCGTTCTGCAAAGTTCTGCGAAGCACCAATTTCCGCCGGAACCATTTGACCACTTCGTTTGAAAAGCGAGACCAGACGTCGGCTGCCATGTTTCATGGAGTGCAAAAAATGTTGAGAAACATGTTTAATGTGGCATAAATAGACAATTTGCAACGGCGATGATGATGATGATAATGATGATGATGATGATGTTGACGCGGCTTGTCCCGGACAGCCAAGAGACAATTTGCAACGGCGACCAAACAAAAATAACATGAAAGGGTCATTGCAATAAAAGATGTAATATTTAAAAAGGTACGTATCTGATTCTGTTTCATTGACTTGTAACTGTGATAATTTTACCATTTAAAATTCAAGCTAATATTATGACACACAATGGTGCCTGATGACACATAATGGCTCATAGACTGAAGTCTGATGCGCAAGAGGCCACCCATCTCTTTCCACCATGCTTTCCACCAAGGATATTCCGATTGAGTTTGGTACATAATAGACCTATATAATTTCGAGTTCTTGCGTCGTGTTTAAATCTGTTTAAATTAGACCGTTTTTAATCATATTTAGACGTGAATTTCAAATGTTTAAACTGAAAAAAAAAGTTTTAATTTTTTTCACTACCGTCCACATTGTTTAAAAATCTGAAAAAATATGTTATAGAATGTTTAAGACCAAGTTTAGAAGAAAAAATTGAGATAGTACTCCAACGTTATCATGTCGAAAATGAATTTCAAAAATTCATTTATTATTTTTCTAAATGAATTTGGCGTCAAAATTCTTTGACAAACATACCTTCACATTGAACTATATTTCCCCGACTCTACAATTTTTTCAGCCTGATGCACGTAATAGATGCTGAGAAAAAAATAAAACATAGAAAACACGTTTCTCGTTGTAACTCTGCAACAGATTGCATATTCTCTTTCATATGAACATCGCGATTATCGATTTGGTTTGGGGGCACTTTTCACCGCCTTGTTCGGCTATACCCTTTGCACTTGGGAACTTGAATACTTGTAATATTATAATAAATACTTTCACATTGGATATGTTTTCAGATTTGTCTGAAGTACATACAATAGGAGCCATAAAATGCTGAAATCTCAAAAAGAATTTACCAGTAACATTCATAACGAAAACTCAAATGAAATTTGTGGAATACTCGGGGAAATAACAATCATTTTCATTCTTGAATTAAAATAATTGAAAAATAATTTTCAAAATATTTTCTGACAATGTTGTTTAATGTTTTTTCGTACCTATAAATATAGGTACGAATGTAATGTGTAATATGTTATGTTAATGTATAATGTTATACATGTCAGTTTCTACGTGATTTGTAATATCATACATGAACTAGCAATTACGTTTTGTGTTGGATAATTTCTCAACAAAATGTGATCGCTCTCTTTCCATAAATGGACCCAATATGATTTTATATTCTGTTCATGTCTAGACCAAATAAATATTCATTATAATAAATAATAATCCCAGTTCCATATTTGCAATATCGATTTGCTCTCCAGCCGTTCAATAGTTTTCGTGATGATTTGTAATTAGTATTTCGTAACTAGAAGGAAAGGTTCATTTGTATGCCTGACAGCAAGCGAGGAAGATATGTAATAATGTATACAAATTGATGAAAATGTGCAAATTAACGGCGTGAGAGATATTGAAAAAAATACATTTGTGTAATTTTTGAGAAAACAAAAGAATACACGAAAATTAATTACGTCATATTAAACAGTGCAGTTAGCACTATCCATTGGAGAAATTTAAAAAAGAATTGGCAATTTTTGAGAAACTGGCGTTTTTGAAAATGCGAATTTTTGAGTTCATTGTTACTGAAAACTGTTGAATTTTCCAGAAACTTTATTTGACATTGTTTAAAGCACATGTACTCATACATTTAGTAGTGCGAAGAAATCCTCTCTAAGGTAAATACTACCAACGTGAGAGACAAATCAAGAAAGTGTTTGTAATTAAAAACAAAAGAATAGAGCAATACGACGTTTATGTTATCGAATAGGGTTGGTTGGGCCCTAACCCTACCAAAAATTTAAAGAAAAAATTTGGAGCCATTTTTGAGAAAATCTTTCTTTTGTCATTTTTTGCAATTGCAAATATTGCACGCTATATTGCACAAAAACTACTAAAGTTTTCAAAAAAGTCTACATGACCTTTGTTAAAGAACTATTTATGGTCAACAAATTTCATTTGAAGGCAAAATCTCTCTTGAATTTTATAATTGTAGAAAGACGCAAAAAAATTCAAATTTTTACAATTTTCGAATTCAAAGTTAACCCGTAAAATCAGAACTACGCAACATGTATAAGTGTATTTTACTATATTCTTACACGAAATTTAAAGAAACGTTTTGAAGCCGTTTTTGAGAAAATATTGAAAATGTCAGGGAGGGCTCGTGTAAAGTACCTTCACATTATGTTTTTTTTTTTAAGTTTCAAAGATTCAACTAGACGCAGATCGATAGGAGATTGTTCAATTTGGAAAAGATCGTACGTGTGGTTAATGAGCTAGTAGTGTTCACAGACGGACGGCCTCTGTCTTGGAACCTGGAAAATTTCTCATGCCGTTAATATGCAGATTACTATTGATTTGTATACATTATTACATTTGTAAGTAGATTGCTTCAATGGACTTCAAACGAAAATTTTCGAAAACTCAATACATTCCTGTGAAAAAAAGAGGATCAAATTTCGCATTTATAGTAATACTTAATCGCCATTTTCCTAAAAACTGCTTAAAAATTGTCAATGAATATTTGTAATTTGGACGAGGTTTTACTGTTCTTTAATATTCTTGAAGTAATATTTCGGTTGTACTATTAAGAAACTGAAAAATTGAGAAAATGTCAAAAAATAAAAATACTTTGGGTGACGATAGATGGCAGCGGACCAGAGAATGGAGCAAGACCTTAAAGACAGTTCACAACAAGGAACTTAGAAAAATTTGCTACGAAAAGGTCTGTGCTATTCTGTAGCACCTCTAGTTGATATTGTGCGCCTAAAAAATGAACCAAATGTGTGATGTCCCAAGAACGTTAATATCGAAGCAACTTTGTCAGTGATATGAGTTTCAACATTAGGCAGAACAAACTAGGTGTAATATTTTGTAAAATTTACAAATTTTTGCAACTTCTTTTCATTTTTCCATCAACAACATTGCCGGTAGGAATGAGCTGTTCAGCATTAAAAGCAATCAAATCTTTAATGTAGCCACCCAAGGACAGGTACGACTCAGCAATCTAGGGATTGTATCAATTGAAAAAGGTATGCTTGTGAACTTCAAAGAGAAGAAGACAGAAGTATTATTTTTTTAAAATTTATTTTCTTCCCGTTCGACTTTCGTCCTTCGGGGATTTAGACGGTACAACGTTAATACAATGAATTTACTTGGCCCTTTCCTCACCCAAATGCGGGACTCGGTGTAACCCTTCCCTATTTTAAACATTTCATATTTGAACAACTTGACTAGGGAAATTTTCATTTATTGTTTAGAAGTGGAGGGGTGTGTTTGTGGGAGATTGTGACAAATAGTTTTTATGTATTAGGGTGGGCGAAAGAGGTCTTTGGCGATTATGCATCTAAGGCGTGAAGGATAATGAGCGTTTTGACCGAGATTGAATAATGGAGTATTGGGACATGCTGGACGGAGAGAGTAATATTGGTTTCAGAGGTTTGTGAGATGAATTCTGAGAGGAGAGGTATTTGGAGCTCTCGGTGGATTTGTGAGTTAGAAATGAACCAGAGGCTGTCAACGTTTGTCGTAGATATTTGTTTTGAATTTTCTGTAAAATGGATAGGTGGGTTGGTGTTATATTTGGCTAGCATATATCATTGTGGGCCTTATTATCATTTTATAGATGAGCAGCCCAGTTTCCATACTAAGGTGGAATTTCTATTGATAAACGGATACAGAAGAATTCTATGACCACGGTACAAAGAAGTTAAACAAAAAGAGCAGATTTATTATTCAAGTAAAACAAAATGTGAGGAGCTTGTAAATATACAGCTGGAAATATTACAACAAAGGAACATTTTTGTACGTTTTACCTGAATTCTCTAGTTTTTAAGCTTTTATTTTAATATTTGATTATAGCAATTTAATTTGAGAACACTAGTAATTGGAATTTATGTGTTACAAATTGCATTGCTGCTGTACACACTTTTCGTAAAATCTCAACTAACATTTTTAATGTTTTGAGAAAAAGAGCAGAACCCAATGACGTCATATTCCACTGATTTTCCTGTGTTTTGTATTCAGTGACAATGTTAAGCTTTTACATGAGAAACATATTCATTATTCCATTCTCGAAATACAGCACATTTGAAGTAGTATTTAGTATTTGTTGTAAGCAAACTGTGTATTCTTTTAGACCACCTGCACACATGTATTACTGGAAGTATATGGTAGTGATAGACTACATCATTTTGCTGTACGTTCAGATACAGGCGCACGCAATTATCTAGAGGAAACACTTTGTTGAGAGAAGTCAGATTTAATAAGTTTTCAACGAAGTTAACTCCATTTCCACCCCAGTGCATTTCATATTACCGACCTATTTTATTTGATGAACAATAATAAATGACTTTAAGAATTTTTAAATGGTGGTTTTAAATATACTATTAAAGTTTCCAAAATACAGAGAGGTCAACGAAAATAGGACCTCTGCATTTTTAAGCGTCACTCTATCAGAGGAACAAATTTGAAGAAAAAATTTATAGCCATTTTTACTTTCTCCCGACGGAGCAGAGAGAAAGTTATGTAAAGATGTGCGAAAAACGGCGAATTTTCGCCAGAAAAACTCTTATTCCAGGGCCCTCGTAACGAAAAAGTGGATAAATCCATTTGCAAAATTTAGAAAAAAATCTTCTGCCACGTGGAGTTCGTCAGCAAAACGTCTGTGTCGTGACCGCCCGCACGCATTTGAAGGAGCCGCCTCCGAGTGACGTCAGCGCGGCGTTACCGCCCCTGGCGGGAGAGAGGCGATCGGAGCGAGCCGGCCTCGACTGTCCGCGCGCGGCCGTCACGCCCGAGCAAGCGGGTAGGGACTCGCCACCGCCCCTACTCAGTAGTCGGCGGGCCGCCAGCCCTAGCGGGCTATAAGAGGGCTCCGACCCGACGTAAGGGGAGATAGCGAGCGACGGTGTTAGTTGCTGGATTCTGGCGAGCGACTTGGAGAATGAAGAGTGGAGATCAGCTACGACGACGACCTGTGCAACGAAAGTGGAACTTTCTTTGGATATTTGACGACTCGGCTGATTTTGGGACTTCTTCTGGACAACAATAACACTGCTGCACTTTTGGTATATTATTCTGGTGATACGGAACTGCAGCAATTGTACCTGGTCTTGAATAAAAATTGTTTTGTGAATTATTGCCTTTTGATTGGATACTACAGTCTGTCACAACGCTAGCAGCAAAACCGCTCTGCCCATTTTATCCACAATTGATACTCCCTGCTTGATCTGGCTGATGTCACGGCCCCTTGAATTTAAAACCGATATTTTAATTTGGGCGGACTTACAGATTTAGCCCCTGAAACATTTTCTAAATTTTCAAGAAAATGGCTTCACCGCTTTCTATTAATTTTTTTTGTAGGTTAGTGTCAAGGACGTTCAAGAGAATCTTGAAGATTTAAGTTCGTTGAAAATCTTTTCGTAGTCTTTTTACAACTAAAATATTAAAGATAGTGATTTTTTCTTAATAAAATGGGTTTCTGAAAGATAGATTTTGAAATAAGGTCATGTACAATTTTTCAAAATTTGAGTACTTTTCGCGCAATGTTGCCTGAAAATACGGGGGAGAAAGTAAGTGCTGTTTCAGCACTACTAGTTTGGCATTAAATTCAAGCAAGCTACTTTTATTAAACATCTGGAAACGACCTCCTTGAAACGTATACTTTTTAGAAAGATTTCATTTAAGAAAAATCTCTATAATACATTTTGAATTCTTGCGAAGTTATTTTTAATCAATTTTCAAAAATATAGAAAGTTCTCCGAAAACTGGACATGCGCCATTCTTAGGGCGTCTAGTAGCATTCTTTAAACGTCTTCAAGGAAAAACTGAAAGAAAATATTGGGACCCGTTTCGGACAAAATAATTGTGTAAAGACACCTCTATTTACGTAAAATTGCGCAAAATCTACTAATATTTTCGAAAAATTGTACATTACTTTTTTTATAGAAATGCCATTGAAGAACATATTTCATACATGAAAAATGTCTTAACTTCAATATTGTACTTGTAGGAAGACACTAACCAATATTTGAACAGCTGTACTATACGAAAATTCAGTGTTAAAGAGTAAAATTAAATCTGCATCATTTTTAAGTGTCCTTTGCTGTAACCGAGGAAAACAAATAATCGGAAACAGTTTTGAACACATTTTGAAATTGCTTGAAAACGGATAAGACAGACGGACAAGACGAGCCTACAGACGAGACGAGCTGAAACGAGCCGAAGAGGGGAAGAGCCGAGACGAGGGGAGACGAGCCGAGACGAGCCGAGACGAGCGAGACGAGCCGAGACGAGCCGAGACGGCCGAGACGAGCCGAGACGAGCCGAGACGAGCCGAGACAGCCGGGACGAGCCGAGACGAGCCGAGACGAGCCGAGACGAGCCGAGACGAGCCGAGACGAGCCGAGACGAGCCGAGACGAGCGAGACGAGCGAGACGAGACGAGACGAGACGCGAGGTTCTAGACGACTCTAGACAAAACAGACATTCAAGACGGGCAAGTCTGTGAGAATGACAAGACGTGCATGATTGTGAGAATGTCAAGACGGGCAAGATTGTGAGAATGTCAAGACGGGCAAGACAGACAAACAGAGACAGAGAGGTAGACAAGACGGACGCACAAGACAGATAGACAGGATGGACGCACATGTCATATACAACTGTTCTCTGCAGTTTAATATTAAATTATTTTACATCTTCATTGAAATGAAGCAAGTAAGTAGCTAATATGCTTAAGGTTGAACTTTCGCAGAGATATGAATACGAAAATATTGCATGAACATTACTAGCAGCACTCGACGGGAACCACGTTTTCCAAGCACTACAATCAAATTCCTTTAAAAAAATAATAATTAAATAAGAAATATAAAGAAGGTCTATTACAGAAATATGATTTTAGCTTTTTATATAGTATAAACAAAATAGTATGTCATGCGTGGAAAGTATTTAACGGGTTTCAAATGTGTTGTTTCCACCTTTACTTTCTCGAATACGTACGTATCTACGGAGTAATACACATTAGTAATTAGGAGCAATATTAGAATTAAGCGTGGAGATAGGAATAGCTGAAAGTTTAAGATACGTTAGATTTTAAGTACCCCCACCCTAATATATATGTACCCAATATAAAGTAGTAAATTATGTAAATACGAACGTATACGCGAAAGTAAAAATTATTTTGGGCGGCGATAGATGGTAGCTGGAAAGATTATGGTGCAAGACCGTAAAGATCGCCCACACAATAGGAGATTGGAAAACTTTACGTCGAGAAAGTCTGTGCTATTCTGTAGCACCACTAGTTTTATATTACATATTCCTCACTCAACTCAACTGTAGACGTAAATGCCGTGAAGATAATAAACTAATGAAAATATTGAGAAAATATTTTTTTTCATTTCAACGATACAAACAGGAATACTGTTTCTCTATTCCTTGTAGTTTACATATGTAAGCAACAACGTACATATGGTGCAAATATAATTCTAAAATGTGTACATTTTGTGCCAATATCTAATCATATAAAAGGCAGCTAATATTGCGAAATGTGAAAGACGCACATAAATGCCGGAAGTAGATATAAAATGTAAACGTGATAGTCTCTGGAATTTTAAACTAGTAAAACCTGTTTCGAACTACTTTTTGAGAGTGAGAGTGAACGTCTAGCCGATGTTTCTTACATAAGGCTAAAAGGTCCCCAGCCACCTTAGGATTGACCATTACACATAACATGAAGACAATCTATGCAAAAGCCACTGAAATGTAGTATGATGTGCGTGCAATGTGCAATCGAACGATGTGTTTGGAAAGTGAAATAAGCAAAGGAAAATATTTATATTTTTCATTTCAAATATTTCGTACTACAATATTGTCGTTGGTATCAAGGATTTAAATTCCTAAAACTATTCACGTGAACTGTTTGTTAGATAGTAGCGCATCTTGTAAATATTCTAAAATGTTTACAAGAATATGAGAACTAGATATTACCTATCCAGTCCAAAGAACGTTATATGTTGTGGGGAATAATTATTTGTCTATAGAATTTAGTAGAATTCAAATTCATATAGTTTTTTTATGTAACAAGTACATAAAATGAGTCTCTAGCATGCAAATTAAATTTTCGAATGAATTTTGAAATAAGAATCCCAAATACAGTTGAGGACGATATTCTCATTCGTATATGTTTAGTATAGAGAAAGATATCCAATGTAAGAAATTGATGCCGAGATTCTGAAGGAGGGGCTCGTGATACAAAAACGTTGTTATTTTCAAAAACGTTTCTGTCTACAAGCAAGACAACCTAACTCAGGAGTTTCCGGTGTCACCTACAGGTGACATCTTTGATCATTTTCTATAAATAGTCGTTTAAAAATTCGAGTAAGTTGGTGTCACAAAACTCGTATTTCGGTCTTTCTTAAACGTACTGAAATTGAAATTTGGTATCACTGTTACCTAGGAATTGTTTTCAATTTTTCAAGATGTCTTGGAGTAATTTTAGCACATCGTGCACGTCTGCTCTATCTATCTACAGAAATTGGACAGTAAAGGAAGTGCAAATTGGCAATAACCAATTGACACCTCAGCCTTCGACGTGGCGTCACCCGGAGAGCCAAGATCAACCAATGTTAATTGTTTCTCTTTGTACAGCCCTGCATTTCGGAATATAAATGCGGGAGTAATTTTTTTCGTAGAGCCCAAAATTATTATTACATTTTGGATAGGGTTGCAGACTTTTTCTGTGGTTTACTAAATTTTTTGTTCATTCGCCCGTAAGAACCAATGTTGATTGTTTCTGTTTGTACAGCCTTTAATTTTAGAATATAAACGGGGAGTAATATTTTTCCTAGAGCCCATAATTATTCATACATTTTGGGTAGAGTTTCAGATTTTTTAATTGTTTTTTAGATGGATTTTCTGAGTGTGCGCTGCTAGCTTTAGACTAAAGCTAGCAGCGCCCACAATTTTGGGAAATTCAAAAGAGCCTAAGATTCGGGAATTGAGTACCTAATTAACCCATAATTATCCTATAATTATGGAAATAGTTTTGGGTGAGATTGGTTTTTTGGCGCTGCTAGCTTTAGATGGCTAGTGACACTTCCAGGGACACCCCCTAAACCAAACAACGTAGTATTGATTTAGATAATAAACTGCACAAAGGTTAACCCATTTGTGCATGAATTTTCCTGACTTATTTTCGGGGGAAAATTATATATACGTATGTGTATTATACATCTAAATGACATGTGGATTATCAATATTTTATTCTCCACCGTTTACAAGAAAAACGTTATCCGATAAATCGGTTCACAAAAAAGGACACGGGTGAAATTCTCGGGTACCAAGTTATTTATTACTCTAGAAATAAATTAGCGACATTTTAACTTTGGCCCTTTTTGATGTCGAGACCAATTGTTTCGTTATATTTATGCTATTGGGCAAAATTAATGAAAGTATTTCGATTCTGAAAAATTATGTTTATTCATAAATGATACACTGAAATTTGTTCTTTTCATATTCCAATATGGATGATAGTCTTTGAAGCATGGGGATGCAATACCACATCATATTTTTGGTGCATGAAGTTTGCTTTACTATGAAAGTGGCATTTCTTTTCTGTAGATACAGAAATTATTTAGTGCTTTTTGCCGTCAAACCAGTTATCAGTATTTGGATAATTTGGCTTTTTTCCGTCTTGATGATATTCTATGCATTTTCATCAAGCTCAAACAAATATCTCTTCTGAACGTCAGAAGACAATGGGACTTCTCATCATTTTGCAATATTTTTTTCATCAGTAGCCAGGCATTCGCCACAGAAGTGCCAAAAAAATATGCAAATGTACGCCAATCCATTTTCGTTATCGCTTTCTGGTTCTGTAGTTTGCTACCATTTGTTCCACCAAATCCACCCCACTTATTTTTTGTACGAACTAAAAACTACAGGCTGTAGAACATTAACTTTACATTTTTTCTCTTTCGACTACCTCGTACAACTTCCTATGGGACTTATCTCTAACAGATAAGTCTCCAATCACAGGCATGATTGACACTTTTCTTAGCATTCGATATATCGGATCACATGCACTAATGGGTTAAGGGGATGGACAAATAAGTACTATTCAGAACGGCAAACCAAAATCTCCCATATTTTCCAGGCCCCGTATTTCCGAACTGATCGTTTAATTTTCGGAAGAGCTTTACATGATGCTCATAGGACAGTTTGAAAATTTTCTAAAAAATAGTCTCAAGTGCTTTAATTTCTTGATCGAAAAAGGACGGTCGTTCAAAACTCTGAGATTTCGAAAATTGCAAAAGTTTAACTGTTTATAACTATACCTAAACCACCATTATTGAAATAACAGATTTCTTTTTTATTTATTTATTTATTTATTTATTTATTTATTTATTTATTTATTTATTTATTTATTTATTTATTTATTTATTTATTTATTTATTTATTTATTTATTTATTTATTTATTTATTTATTTATTTATTTTTTTTTTATTTATTTATTTATTTATTTATTTATTTATTTATTTATTTATTTATTTATTTATTTATTTATTTATTTATTTATTTATTTATTTATTTATTTATTTAGTAAAAAACAATCAAAACTGTATGTGACGTATGGGGAGAAAATCATCTCCCACGCTTTCTTGAGTTTCAGAACCCCTTCCAACAATTTAATTATTAATAGTTGAAAGATGAAAAATCATAGTAATAATAATAATAAATTTAAAAAAGCAAGGGATTAACATTTAAAAAAACTAGATATTTTCGTTGCAAAATTACAGAAAACTTATTTTAACAGTAAAGGAATAAACAGTATTGATTTTTCTGTATTGTTAACAAAATAGAAACTCACCCTAAGCTCTACTACCACTACAAGCAAAAGGAAAGTTCAACAAAACGTGCGCATAGTGAAGCTACATTTACGTCCAGAAGCATTTGCTCAATGATCCCCTACCGCGCCACAGTTCTATTGCGACGGATATTCTCAGAAAGGGCTGGAAGTAGAAAGATACGGGGCCAGCGTTGTGCATGGTGCTCTTCTGGAATGGTATTGTGGCGTCGTGGTAGCGAAATGATGACACAAACAAGAGCTCTATTTACAATCTGATTATTTACAAGATTTTCCACAACTACAAGGGGGTTCAAATATGACCGGGACTGATTTTGTTTTCAAATACCCCGCCATGCGCAGTGTGCCCCGCCTGGCGACAATCTAGCCACAACGCCCCACCTCCCTTCTTTGCAGGTTAGAACCTGCTCAGTCGAGCCTGGGTCTTGCTAGAACGATGAGTGAACAAAAGGTGCCGCGGAGCGTGGAACATCGCATTATCATCAAATTTCTCGTTGGAGAAAACGTTCAACCGTCAAATTTTGCAGAGACTAAAAAAACAGTACGGGAAAGTGCCCCCACAGACCCGTGTGTTTGAATGGTGTAAGTGTTTCGGGAGGGGGACGAGGCGCTTGAGAATGAATCTCATAATCGTCGGCCGCAACATCCATAACCCCAACAAACATTGATCTTTAATGGGCTTTTGGAGAATAGGCGCATCACTATCAAAGAAGTTGCAAAAATAATTGGCATTAGTGGGATAGTGTAGAAGACAAACCGCCTAAAATATAGAAAAGTGAATGCTAGGTGGGTTCCACGCACTTTGACCGACGAGAACAAATTGATGCGCATGCAAGCTGCCAGTGTTCTTCTGATGCGGTTTGAATATGAAGGAGATGCATTTTTGAAGTCCATTGTAACCACTGATGGAACGTGGGTTCACTATTTTATTCCTGAGTCCCAGCAGGCATCACGTGAATGGACACGTCTCTTCTCCAAAACTAAGAGAGCGCGGAGATCCGTTCGGGGGGAAAAGTGATGGTAACTTTTTTGGGACTGGAAGGGTTATCCATGTAGACTTTTTTACAGAAGCTAAAACCATCAATGCAGCATTATTCAGCACTTTTGGAAAGGGAAAATCGAAAAGATCCGACCCAAACGGAAGAGGGTGGAAAGGGGTGCATTCCTTCAAGACAATGCACGGCCTCATCTACTAAAACAACCATGGCAACCATCAGCAAATTGAAGTGGCCCTTTCTACCACATCCGCCGTACAGTCCAGATTTGCCCCCAAGTGATTTTTACCTGTTTGACAGCTTAAATCACATTTGCAAGGCATGCGATTTGTGGATAATGACGCAGTCATTCACAGTGTTCGGGAGTGGATATGCCGACAACCAAAAGACTTTTATGAAAAGGGCATTACGATGCTCTCAGAACGTTGGAAAAAATGTACAGAATCTGGAGGGGAGTACTTCGAAGAATGACATGTACAAATACATTTTTGCTAATAAAGTATTTCGTAAAAAAAATCAGTCCCGGTCATATTTGAATCCCCTTGTATGTTCAGATCTCGGGTTATGTTCGCTATCGTAGACACTAGTTATCCGTTACTCCCAACGAAGATATCCGTTACATCCAACGCACTGCTTCCCATACCCTGGCTAAACATTCTCCACCCAGATGCTTTACCGCGCCGGTACCCAGACACCCAGTGCAACGCACTCACAGTGTCAGGAGTACCCGCCCGCCTTCCGGGCCAGCAGTTGCCAAGCAATCCGAAAGCGAAGTCCTTCTGCCTGGCATTTCTGCTCGCTTATTTTTGTCGGTCACGTGATCGCCCAAAGCCTCCCTGAGGGTGAGGGTGGCCGCTCGGCCAATACCAGTGGCGTATACTGGGGGCTACCGGGGCTACCAGCGGTAGCCCGAGAAAAATACAAGAACAAAAATATGTCAAGATAAATTATATTAAAAATAATTACAGGCTACATTCTTTTTCAGTGACATACATTTTTGAAAATTATGTATAATCTGTTCTGTTGAGATCTGCATTAAATCGCTCGCTATCGGCGCATGAGTCACGCATGAGTCGGCAACGCCGAAGAAACGGGCGAAGAAGCTGGGACCCAGCGGCATCCACACAGCGTTCGTTCGTTGTATGATTCACTCCCCCCTCCTACTGGTAAGATATGAGCCGGCCAAGGGCTCAGGTTGCCGATTTCTCGAGGGGATTCTTGACAGGATCTGAGCAGTTCGGAGGCAGTGGATGGACAGAATTAATTTGCTGTGCGCTTTTGCGCAAGACATGCACGTTTGGTGGTGATTGTACATATACATAATAGATTATATTAAGCGTGTTTTAAGTGTTAAAATTGCAACATATTAAGAATGTGATAGTGTCAAAATTAATAATTGTCAATTTGGTAAGACAATTTGAAAAAAATTTCACAGCAAACTTTGGAAAGTTTATCTGTTGATAATGAGTGTATTGTACAGAGTTTATTAGAGAAGTGTTTTAATAGTCGTTCGTATAACGAGATATTTTAAAAATGATTGTGTTTCAAGAAATTATAATATTGTGTAATAAAAATAGTACAAACTAGAAAAACTACATAATCGAAGATTATGTACAGGTATATAGTCAAAGATTATTTCTAAGATCAGCGGTAGCTCAGAGCATGAAAGCAGTATACACCACTGACCAACACATGCACGCCCTCGCGTCCGGGGCGGGGAGGGTCACTACTCCCCATAAACTGACCTTGCTTATGCCCAACCCTTGGTCCCCTGTGGCCACCAGCATTCCAACGCCCGCTGTCACGTTCGGAAGCCTGGCTACGAACTTTAATTTTTATTTTTTTTTAATTTTTAATTCATTAATTTTTGAAGAATTTACATAGCTCAGTAAAAATAACTATACATATGTATTTACAGACGTATATGCTAACCTTAAATATAATCTTACATACTAACAAGGGGGAGGAAATCCCTTTTCGGGTCCTCTGTCCGGATCTAAATCTGCAAATTTTTTTGGGAATATGTGATATGGATATTTGTTTTTGATTCGTGTTTGGTAATTGGGGTTTTTCGCTAGTTTGAATGGTGATAGGGCTGGGATTTGAGGTAGGTTATGATAAAAGTTATGTGATATGCGATGTATTGTTCAATGGGTTCCAAATTAAATTCGTTGAAGTTGATTGTTGGTTATATACCATGGGGCATGAGCAACTATTCTTAAGAATTTATTTTGCAGGACTTGTAGTTTATAGATGTTAGTTTTAGCAGAATTGATCCAAATTGGGCTGGCGTACAACATTAATGGCCTTAAAATTGTCTTATATGATTTATATTGCATTGGGCTGTTTCTGTAAATTAGTGGTCGTAGTTGTGCCAGTTTTATTTTAGCTTGGGTCACTTTGGCATTTATATGTTTTCCCCAAGTTAGCTTGGTATCAAGATATAAGCCTAAATATTTTACAGGTTTATTGGGGGGATACCTTTCTGTTGATTTGTTATTTAGAGTGAGAGGAAGTGGGGGAGAGTGGGATCTTAAACTAAATATTTTTGCAGCGGTTTTGTTGGATTTAGTTGAATTTTAAGTTCAGCACCCAGCTGTCTATCATATTTAAATAAAGTTATAAGGGGTTCTTAGCTCAGAAAAGGTTGTACTGAGGCAAATTTGCTGTGTCCGGCAAAAAAGGATAGTGATTTCATTAAGTGTGGGAAGGTCAGTGACATAGAAGTTGAATAGGGTGGGTGATAACGGAGAGCCTTGGGGACGGCTACCAACTGACGACGTTTCAGTATTGAGAAGCTTCAGAGAATAATCTTATTTGTAAGTGCAGTGGGCTCGGAAAGAGTGCTTGGGGTGCCTTAAGCACCCCGTGCGCCCACTCCGCGTTTTAAAGTTACATTGTTTAGTATTTTAATGTACTTAAAAGACAGTACATCCCTGCACATTGCTTCTGCTCGCTAAGTGTCTGTACTTGCTGATGTTGAACTGTTCACTTTTCAGTCCTTGCGTCTACATCTTTTGCTATGGTAGGGTCGAGAACTACCTAGCCTAGTGATGAATGAGTGTATGAACGGGATTACTTCTGGAATGGAAATTACAAGACTCGGATCAATAGAAACGCAGAATAACAGTATAGCAGTACATCTCATCTGATGGAAATATTATTCTTTTTCTATTGAACAGTAACCTAAATTTTAAACTACAAAATTGGTATCTCAATTCTTCTTTAATTTTTTTAATGTTACAGTAGTTCTTTTCACCGTTCAATTTTTACGGTTTTCATTTCCTTCGCTTTTCATATTACGCTGCTCTGGGCACACAGCCATTGAATCCTTCCGTAAATCAGGTCCTAAGATTGGGTCAGTGACCTGCACAAAAGCGAGATCTCAAAAGGAAGACTGACTACGTGCGTGTCAAAACCCTTTTTACAGGGAGTCATTTGTGCGTTAAATTACATGTAATTTTGATCACAAGTACCTTGGGAACTACACATCGCTACTTAGTGAACAGCAGCTCCCGAAATATTTCATGTCGTTCCCTTTCATTAGACTTTTTGCGTGCTCGTAATAAGTACCGTAGATTCGATTCCCTTAGGAAGATCTTCAGATGAAAGTATTGAAATGTTGCACATGTTGGTGGCAAAATGCCACTGTGGTTGGCCAGGTACTTAAGTGAAATTGGAAATGAAAATAAATCCAGTAAGTACAAATCATTGTCAATCAAATGTTCTTGTGAACTTCATGCAAATATGAGTTGATACTTAAGAAGGAACATTTTCATCTTCAAATCTATAATAAAAATAAACAACTCACTTCGCAACACACAGTGTTTGGCATGGCATCTTTACTTGAGTTGAAATAATAGTTACCGTTTCCAAATTCTTATATATAGTGCAGTAACCTGCATTCGCCCGTTCTTCCGTCCATCCGTCTGTCCAGCACTCACGGTTAGACCAATGTCTAGTTTTTCAAATGTTGCTAATCGCGCTTTTAAAAAATATTATTATTATTATTATTATTATTATTATTATTATTATTATAATTTTAACTTCCATTCATTGTTCAACTATTTATAGTTAAAATGTTGAGATGGGATTGTACTCAAGAAAACGTGCGCAGATTATCTTCTCCCCATACGTCATACACAGTTTTTACTGTTGTTTTTTTACCAAATAAATCAAAAGACCACTTCTCGATCAATCAAGAAAATGAGGTGTCATATGACGTATCTCGGTCTCTTGGTGGGGATTTGATCCCTTTTTGCTCATCCATCCAGATGATTTTAAAAAATTTGTCTAAAAACCTGTTTTTGCGATTTTTAGGGAACTAAAACGTCTTTTGAGTGACTTACGGCATCTATATCTGACGAGGTAATCAATGACTCTTTGAACCCTTAGACACAACTCGTAGTCTGTTTTTAAACGATTTTGGAAGATATTAAGGCATATATAGCGCTAAAACCCTGTACATTATTTCACTGCATTTACGGCTCAACATAACATTACAACTTAAGTGGAACTCATTATATTGACAATAATTTTTTTAAATATATTTCATTACATTAACACCTACTAAGGTAATGAAATAAGAATTTTTAAGCGTACTTCTGTCGATACTTTTTCATGTAAGTGCCTGATTCTGAGGGTAGACGAGACTGACGTTTTCAAAATGTCTTTTTAATGTGAATTTGCATACACTAAATGAACATTGTCAAAATACACGTACTCGCTGCTGTAGGAATCAGGCTAAACTAGTATGTAGTGTATGACATTAGTATTTACTTAAACCTTGGAATTCCAAATATTTTTATTTTTACGTCCTGAGTGTAATTTGACCATATTTCATTTCACGATCATGAAATTAAGTTACGCTTAAACAAATAAAAATGTAAAATCATATGCGTCCTCTAAGAGCAATAGAAGGATTACGAGATCTACCTCCAGCCCCGTAAAAAATAAATTCGATCATTTCTCACGAAACCTCCTGCTTTTCACTTCGTCAATACGAATCAGTTTGACAGATGCAGCTAATGAAACGTATTTTAGCCTTCATTTTCGCTGATTAGTATCTTCTTGCGTTAAACTGAAATATATTAAATACAATGGCCCAATTTTCAAAAATTTCGAAAAGCTATCCAGAATGATATTAAAAGAAAGTGGAGTAGATGCACATAAAACGTATTAAGGTGTGCTATTATTTCTTCTGTATTTTCTTTTTCTTATTCATAACTACATTTGTTATTTATTCTTAATTTTATCAAACTAATTGAAGGTTTATGAAAACATCAATAAAATTTTGGTGCATTTAGCAATGAACCAAAAATAATTAATCTTCTAATCGTTTGATAATACTTTGAATAGGGTTATTTCCTAACCAGTGGCCTTTGAATTCAATTCAAATTCCCGCCATCAAGAACTACATACAGGCAAAATTTTCTGTGGCTCTCTGAAAAATATAGTAAATTCATTCCGGTCTACATATTTTTTAGGTAAAAAATTAAAAGGGCAATGCAATTCTGAATGAGCGCCCAAAAAGTATTTGAAAGAAGTCATACTAACGGCTTAACTGCCAGAGCGACGGAAAGGAAGTTGTTTTGCGCGCCTCCAGAGAGAATGCCTCAGAGACTGTCAGGACGCAACGGGAATCCATGGCCAGGCGAACAGGACGCGGTGGGAGGTGAGGACCTGAGCGACCTCCTTCCTCCCCTGAGGACTGGGCGGCGCCCTGGCTGCGCGTTGGAAAAACGCGGGCCCCCATGCGCACTCAGGGCGAACAACGCACGTGCACCTCACGTGGCATTTCATTCCCCGTGTTTCGATAGCACGCAGCGGGCGCCTCTTCACGCGACGTCGTGGGTAGAGACCGCCAACCTCCCGTTCGCAAATTGAAAAAACGAGTCACCGCCGTTGGTGAGAGCAATACGTGATACGCGTTACCATTATAGTGAGCCACGTGCTGGGGGTTAAGAGCAGTAGCAGATGGCGCACGCGCAGTCGATCCAGAAGAGCGTGAGCTGACGGAGAAGTACGGAAGTGCCTTGTTGCTCCCAAATAGTCCCGAGGGCCAGAGACAGCTACTTCGTTTATAAACACCGTGTCTTTGTTGTAAAATGAACTGTAGCGATCTCAGCAATTCGGAAGCAATTTCCAAAAATTGATGGAAATTCCGGAGACACCTGTTGCACGTGCAGGCAGCTCATGCGCAGTCGATGGAACGCGTGTTACCATGGACCGCAACTACGCAGGTCAACAGGTGAGGACGCAACTGTAGCCTCGTTTTCAAATGTTCTTTTCATCAGGAATTTCGTGGAGCGTTATCCTCGGGTTAAATTGATCCCGAATTAAGTAGTGTGATTATGCCCTTTTAACAACGTTCTTGGACAGAATATAGCAAATATGTTGCTTAAATGTAAAATCGAGAATACTGAAGAAAAGCGTGCAATTTCAGGAAGTGAAACACGAGCACTCGTTGCTTGTACGTGGCCAATCTCTTCTCTAATTGAGATTACGTGTTTCCGATGGTCAATTGACATCTACAATCATTTGTAGCCAGTTAACAAAAATTTCATATTGTATAAATATAAAATTGTACGTACCATGAAATATAAATTTTTCTGGTTGTAAACTATAAAGTTTTATTGCAAGGTATGGACGAAAAAGTGATTCATTTCTCCCATCTCTCTCAATTATTACAGAAGCTTGGGAAATACGTTACAGCAAAACATTATAAAGAAAATGATTGCCGAAATTTTTTGACAAAGTAAATTGATATTTTTTTAAATTTTACTACACTATGTTTCTCCTTGTCTATTCTTTGAACCTCTCAGAAATTGACGAGAAAAATCTCAGGTTGTAAGGGCTAATTTGTAAATGCCCAACTTTGCATATCATTGTTTTTACAATCGAATTTTCGGTGTTCTAATCATCAAGGGACTCAGTTGAAACCTCTTCTCGAACTACAAGAGCCTTCAGTAAATTTTGAGGCCAGACAGGAAACTATTGTTTTGATGGTCAATTTTAATCTGAAGCGTAAAGTGCTACCTCATTAAAGACACTGTGTTGGAAGAACTGTAAAATGTTCTCAGTCACTTCACTATTGTCAAATAAAGGTAACACAACAAAACCTAAATATAACATTTTATTGCACAAATAACATTCCGTTCTTATCGGCAGAATTTTTAGTTGTATAATCTGAAAATATTTATGTAAAGTATTATCTTGCTTCACCTTTAAGACGATTGATAATCACTCAAATGATCTCAAAACACTGTTAAACAAACTATAGATATCTTGAATGTCGTTCAGTTTTACCAATGTAGTTTTTACGTCGATTTCTAATTTGAAAATCGTTTTGCTCTGTCACGTCAGGTTTTTAAGATATCGACAATAATTAATTTTCATGGAACACCGTTCCTCCATTTTTTATACCCATGTTATTTTTTATTTTTTCACGGAACGTCACACAATATTTTGTCGTATGTGAAAATATTTATTTTTAAGGTAATACTTTAAAGCAATTTCTACATCGCATTACTAATTTTTCATTTGTTTTTTAGTTTGTTTTTATTGTCAATATTCTGTCACTCGCAGGTCTATTCGAAGCACGAATGCGCGTTCTGGACTACATCCAACGCACCCATAGTTTCCTTCGTTTTCTAATATTTACGTCTTAGCGCAATAACAAAGAGAAACGCATAAACACTTGTTAACACAACATTTGAAATATTACAAGTCTCTCAGATTGCAGAAAAAAATATTTTGTACAAGTATGGAAAAACACCGTTCCATGAACCAGTGCTCACATGTTGTATTCTGTCAGGGAGTTCACTACAGAGTTTTGCTACACGTGCATAATTGAGATAAGTTCATTGATGTCCTTCCCAGATATCATTAAATAAATAGAAGCATTGTTTTTATTCGCGGAAGAGTAATATTCCATTCGTAACCAGGAAAGGAACTTCTGATTACTCTATCCGACGCAAATGACCGAGTGCTAAGGCGTAGTATGGCGTTCAGAGGTTGCATAAATTCACCGAATCCATTTTGCTATATGTGCAGCCATCTAACAGACAAATCCCATAGGAATAAGTTTATACCGTTTTTGATGAAAGCATATAAACAATACTTCTACTCGAAGTTGGATAAAAAATCGTGGGGACCACAGTTCATCTATTTGACATGTGCATGTAATTTACGCAGTTGGATAAGGAAGGCGAAGAACTCTCTACTGGCATTCGGACTTCCTATGATTTGGTTTGAATGAAGCAACCACACCAAACACTTATTTATGTTGTCATATGTCATCAGATTTTCCTACAACTCGTCCATCTAAAGTATCCAGACGTTCCTGCAGTTTCTAAAGCAATTTCACGTGACCCCTTCACTTCTCCAATACTAGTAGCACCTACGGAATATATAGTTGACGAGGAAACGCGGGAAGAAAGTTTTCTTGCATCTTCCAGCAACGTATCAAACCCCGACTACCAATCTGGAGAAAGTACAATGCTGATATTTGTGAGCTCGTACGAGACATAGCTTTAAGGAATGGTGAAAATGAATTTACGCCTTAAAGAGTTAATTTTCTTTCACCAGGTGCAAAAACTTCACAGTTTGGCACAGACACAAAAACTTGCAAAATTCTTTGCAATCAGTGACAGCATATACTAATGTCCAGACGATCAAGGGCTCTTGACAAAACTCGGGATGGAACACAACATGTTGTTTTATCTCTGTGTGGGAGAGTAGATATCGAAAGCATCACTACATAAAGATCAAATCATAAAACAATCAAAACTGGAACGTAGTCTGGAGATAAAAAGATGTTTCGTGTGCCTGTTGATTGACCCTGACCCAGTGATAATCATGCCCCCGTTTCACATCAAGCTGGGACTCAAGACAAATTTCATGATGGCACTAGACGACTTGCTTTTCGTTACCCGTGAAACAAGTTTCCAGAGTTGAGTTATGCGAAAGTGAAAGAAAGTGTGTTCACAGGTCCACAAATAAGAAAGGTAATTGCTGACAGCCACTTCCAAGACTTACTGAATGGTACTGAAACTAGTTGTGCTAAAACAGCACGTACGTTTTCGTTCGTATTTTCACGCAAAATCACGAGAAAAGTACTCGAATTTTCAAAAAAATTTACGTCTAATTTCAAAATCTATCTTAAAGAAACAGATTTCATTGAGGGAAGAAATCTCTATCTTCATAATTGTAGTTGTAGAATAACGTCAAAAATATTTAGAAGTTTTGCAATTTAAAAAAAATACGGGTTTCAACGAAAATGAGATCTGCACAGCTCTCTTAAACGTCCTTCACACTATCGAACAACAACATTTAATGAAAAATGACGGATCCATTTTTTTGAATATTTAGAAAATGTCCCAGGGGCCTCATGTAAAGTACTCTCCAGAATTAAAATATCGGTTCCAAATTCAAGAGGCCGCAACATCAGCCTGATCGATTCCAATATACCAATTTTGGAGAAAATCGGCTGAACGGTTTAGCCGCTAGCGTTGTTCAGAGACAGAGAAACGAATGGAGAAACGGACACTATTTTGGCTACAACAAGAGCTAGATGATTTTTTCCCTAAATTGAGCCACTGGATTTATCCAATTTTTCTTTACCAGGGTACTATAAAACTAGTTCTTCTGCTGAAAATGTGCCGTGTTTTCGCGCAGCATCACGTAACTTTCTCTCCACTCCGCAGCGCGAAAGTAAAAATTGCATTTATGGCATTCACATCAGCTATTGCCACTTTTCTTCGAAATTATAAATCTCCTACATGAATGTTGTGAAGAAGTGCAAAAATGACAACATATATCGTACCTGAAAATCCATCTCCTCGACTCGCATCTTGACTTCTTTCCCGAAAACCTAGGTTGAGTCAGTGACGAACACGGTTTTCACCTGGAAATCTCGGTCACATAGTAAGGTCAATGGAGTGCAGCAATGTTGGCTGATCAATACTGGACACTGGAGCGTGACATGTCAAATGCTCAGCACAAACGCAAATCATACACATACAAACACAACAAACGCATACAGCCAAGAAATTCAAACAAAATACACCTTATATTAAGTATTTTTAATGTGTATAGACGTACGTCTGTATTATAATTAAGAAATATATATATATATATATATATATATATATATATATATATTGGCGGATTCATTTAATTTTATGATCAATCCACTAGCTTTGTAACTTTATTCTTTTTTTTTTTTTTTTTTTTTTTTTTTGAATTACCATTTATATACCGAGATCGATCCGTCCTGACAAAATTTGTATGTGGGTTTGACAAGACCGTCTATGCAGATTTTCGGCTACGAACGTTTGCCTAATGAATATTTATTTCATTATTTGGGATTCAGGAATATTCCTTATCATAACCACTAATAATAATATCTGTTCAAATATCAAGTAACATTATAATTACTGGTTCTGTTTCACAGAAAAAAAACAACATGGATGGCATTTTCTATAACAATTCCCAAGAACAATAACAATAATAATCCTGTCGTTAATTAATATTTCCCGTTACTCTCGCCTTGCATGTATGACCATTACCTATTATTATTTTAATTAAAAATTTGTTTAAATATATTCCAAAATTTCTTGTTACATGACTCATATGTCTCATTTAATGACTTTCCTGTTATTGGAGTCATCCGACTTGGCCGTCGTTCTCGCGTCCATTCTAAATTTCCATTTTCAGCTTCGTCAAATCTCATTGTGGCATCTTCTTTTCCATACCTGGTTTATCCTTTTCTACACAAACAACATTTTTACCATCAACAATTTATACTTTCTCGGAGAACCTTCCATCACCATCCGATCGTCACAAGAGTCGGAATCTATGCTCCCAGTCTGTTTATAACACGCGCTATTCTACCGTCACACACGATATGCAGTACATACCTAAGTGAGTTTCTCTTTGGTCCAATTACGCAGGTTCATCCGCTTCCTTGCACGCATTCTCATTTCTAATTGGCTAATACCGCCCTAGCATCCTATTAAGTTATTCCTTGACTATCGACCCTTGGATCCTTTTCGTAAAAAAAAAATACTCACGAAAAATACTCATGTGTCAATACGATATTATATTCGCTACTAATTATTCTTCCCTGCTTCTTCCCTTCTCCCCTGCCCTGTTCTTCCCTTATTAATTACTCTGCCGTTCTTGACATTTTCATCTTTTATCACTCGCCATATAATTCTTTTATGATCCCCCATTCTTGCTATAGTTCATACTTATATTCAACTGATATATATAATCAGTCATGTGACTCTATCTCGGTATTTCTTTAGCTAATTCCATGTTCATTAGTAACAAAATTTTTTGTAGTAAAATGTAATTGGTTGAAGGAGTATATCTAAAAAGCGGCGGGCGACAGAGGCAAATGGTATATACATTTTGAATCAGCATGTTTTACTTATGTTAGGAACAGTGTTAAATACAATGATATCCGCCAATTTTTAAAATTTGTTTTTCAGTGTAATCCTCCAGGAAAACTTACGTTGGCATTATTTTATAACATGTTAAAATTGGCATCAGTCCAACCGCAAAACAAAATATGCCAAACAGTTCTAATAATTGAAAAATACTCCTTTAATTTCAGGTTGATCCATGTATAACTTGTGGTTGGCACGTTAAGTTTGTGGTAGATTTTCTCAGGGTTTCCACTGGACCTTACTATACCACTACTTTTTATTGACGGTAATTTCATTAAAGGAGCGCAATTCGGGTGCCAGGAAAACCACATTTGAATAGGGATGTGAGTGTGATTGTAATTGAGGATACTCTAATTAGTGACTTGTTAACATGTTATATGCAGGAAACGAAGAGTAGAAAAGACATAGACACATTTTAAATTTTTAATAAAAATATTTATTTACAATTCCTTAATATAATAATCTGTAAGTAAATTCTGTGAGAATTGAGGAGCGCTTTTCAAAACCCGATGAATGCCAAACTAATTGAATATATATAATACATCGTTTGGATATCTTTTGATCCGGTTCGTCATCCATCAAATCGGGTTTTGTCGAAACTCAAAAATTTGATTTATTTCATTTGACTTATTTGCTAAAAAAACAGTAAAAACTAAAACAGTAAAAACCCCATCTCGATCAGGTTTTTCGTCCAGTTTCCCTGATCCATTGAGCAATGCCGTCTTCTAGAATTCAGTGGGAAATACAATTATTCAAATTATCGTTTCCATGTTGTCGCGCCAGGAAGTAGAGCCAAAATGTATTGCTTATTTATCTTTGAAAATAGATTTTATTACATGGGAGTTTTTTTGTTTTTTTTTCCCTTTCGAAATTCAAAATTTATTGTTTTTATCTTGAAAATAGTTTTTATTACAGGGGAGTTTTTTTTTTTTCCCCCTTTAAAAAATTAAAAGTTTAAGTAGTATATGTTTTAGTGTAGGATAAAAGGGAATTTTAAAAATGTCCCAAAAAATTCACTTTTCCCCATAGCACAATACCAGTTTTAATTTTTTTGACGTAAAATAAATAAATAAAACTGTATATGATGTATGGGGAGAAGAATATTCTATAGAAATTTCTGTAGAGAACTACAAGCTATCAAAATTCCACGATTTTAACAAAAACCCTTAATACTCCATTCCGATATTTTGCATTTATCGATTTTTGAAAAGCGATCCTCAATTAAATTACGGGGCAACTAAAGTGCGCTGAGTTCAACTGCGTGAGAATTAAATCGAGCGAGAATCAAATTGAGGCTAGGAGCATTCGATTGAAGCGGAGGGGAGGAAACAATTGTTGGTCGTAGTCCTCCCGCGCCACGTGCTGCGGTGGTGGTGGGGGCGGGGGCGGGGAGAGGGGTGCGGGCTGTCGGAGACCACTTGCTGGAGCGCGCCAAAGGCGCGCGCCCCGGCGACTGCGGCGGTGGGTGCCGCTGCAAATCCCCCTGCGGTCACGTGAGGCGGCCAGGCGGGGCGCCGGCACACCCGGGGCCCGCCCCCCCCGGTCAAACCCGCCCCGGGGCCCGGGCGCGCAAACGACGCTACGGTGACATTTCATTAGAGATAATTCACCTTTTCTGGAATTATAGTTTTAGTGTATACTGCATTTCTTTGGTATACATTTGTTTTTTTTTTGTTTTTTTTGAGAAGCTGTAATAAACGTCTTTTTATTCACGGTAAAATGTACACAAAAAAATTCACACCAGCATGTCACAACTGCAAGGGTCCGCAGCGTATGGACATTCGGTCTGCAGAATGTAATTATTTTTTTAAAAAATCAGAGACCAACTAAAGCAACTCTAAAACTACTTTTGGGAAAATTTAAAAAAAACAAACAAAAAAAACAATACTTCCCCCATCTACCCCCCAAATTTTCCTAATCTTCGTAAACCGTCCATCCCAGTCATATCCCATACATATCAAAAAACCAAAGAAAAACCCACAAAAAACTAAAAACATACCCCAAAAAAGTAAATAAAAAAAAAATAACACAAACTAAATAATGTACATTTCTAGCCAACAATATTACAAATTATTTAATCAAAATAGTAGCATTCAACCATGATAAAGTATTCAAAATTCAATCACATCTTACTTTAATAACAATAATGCAGAACAATGAAAAAAATTAATCCTACAAAATTGGAAACCCTAATAACATCTCAAAAAAAAAACAAATGAACTAAAATATTTTTAAAAGAAAAAGGGTAAAATTACATCATCGAAAACGCCTCTTACTGCAGACAAGACATTTAACCTACCAGGATACTATGTAATAAGAAAAGACAGAGTAGATCAAAAAGGGGGAGAAGTCGTCGAAAAATCAAATCCGTAAACGCAATCTGACACACCTCACACTCCAGGGTTAAACCAGCCTTTTAAAAACCCTATAAACAATAGAATGGAAAAATAAAATCAATATACAAAAATATTTAAAAAAAAATAACCCCAACCTTTCCACAGAACACCCCGATGTTTCTGGGTGACTTAAACCAAAAAAATAAACTGAGGTTGGAGTTTCCAACAATGGAGCCTCAACACTTTAAAAAAATAACAGATTAAAATTGAACACACTTACGCGATGCAAACCCATTTCCCCGACATGGAAACCCAGAACTATATTAGATATAGCAATTACTAACACATATACAGTTTATCATTTTCCCCGTATCTGAAAAGGATTCAGACCATCTTAGTAAATAACCACTAAAAAAATCCCTTTCCCCCCCCTGCACCAACTAAATTAAAAAAAACATAAATGGGGGAAACGTTTAGGGAAAAAATAAGTGAAACAAAATTTAAAACATTAAATTCTCCCCAAAAAAGAAAAGTCTTCTTTCAGATAAACGAAATAATAATAAAAATAAAAAGCACTTCAAGACAAAACCCCACAGATTCTTTCATACAGACTACACCAGAACTACCCAAAGAAATAATAGAAATAAACAACACACGCAATAAAACTAGAACGCTATGGACCAATAATTGAATTCCACAACTGAAAAAAGAACTAAACCTCTTTAATCAAATAACAAAAATGTAATAAATATACACACCCAACAATCCTTCGACACCAAAATTCCACAACTGAAAAAAGAACAAAACCTAATAATACACCCCTACTCCAAAAAACCGACAATAATTGTTCAAAAGGGAGCTTTAAAATTCAAAAAATAAAATCCATTTCACCTTAAGTTAAAACCTTGTAAACAATTTCCCAAAGAAAAACCCTGGACATGACTTAATAAAAAATAAAAAAATTCCTCCCAAAACCATGTATAAATAACATCTATAAATCATCACTCAGATTAGGATATTTCCGAAGTCCTTGGAAAATATCAAATCCCGAGCCCCAACCCAAACACAAATCATAGTCTCTCAGCGAATTATAGATCAATGAGTCTCCTCCCAACTATTTCAAAAATATTTGTAAAAATAATTTTATAAAGACTCAATAATCATCTAACAAAGTCCGAAGCTATTCCAAATCATCAATTTGGTTTTAGAAACCATGTCTCAACTGCACACCAATTACTAAGTGTAACTGAATACATTCACTCTAGCTTTCAAGAAAAGAATCACACAATAGCAATACTCTTAGATATATCTCAAGCTTTTGACAGTCTGGCACCCTGGATTAATCTACAAACTCAAAACAATAAAAACGCCTAAATACTTAGTAAACATTATCACACAATTTATATCAGACAGATCTTTCACAGTAACCATAGACAATGGTAGCTCCAACCCACGCACAACAGAAGCAGGACTTCAACAAGGCTCACCACCATCCCAACGCTATTTAATCTTTACACAGCAGATATCCCCATCACACGTTACACGAAACTTGTACACTTCGCCGACAATACGGCAATATTCATATCAAGTCGCACGCTGTCACATAGCAGTACAAAAATTCAACAACATGTAAACAAAATAGAAGAATGGGCAACAAAATGGAAGATAAAACTTAACCCTAATAAAATCAAAATAAAAAATTGTTTCATTAAGACTATTCTCTGCCTCCCACCCATTACTATTAAACAATAGTATAATAAACTGGATTCCATTGAATCAATCAATCAAATTCTTAGGACTAAATCTTGATACAAGACTCAACTGAAAAAAAAACACATAAACATTAAAATACAAAGAAATGCAATAACACTATATAAAACCATCATAAGACACATAATGCTATATGCATGTCTCATATGGACAAATGCCGCACCATCCAACAAATAATACAGAACAGATTGCTCAGAACAATCACTAATGCTCCATGGTTCGCTTCAAATCAACAACTCCATTGAGAAGTAACCTATCAAAACATGCCTATCCAATAATTTCTACTCCAACAAAAACCAATAAAGCAAGTTACATCATTACATATGAAAGAGTATTATACTGATCTATGTACAACCCAACAAGCAATAAAGAGGGGGAGGGAAAAGTATTTTCACTTATTGTTTGAATGAGACCACTGAAAGAAATGCGAATTTCTTAGTTAGAAGCCGACAATTAGTCAGAAATTATTTATTTCATTCTTTTGGGTAAGAGATTGTGGCTCTTTACCAGTGTTATTGTGTATCATTACTAAAATAGTAAAAGATAAAATTCTAAAAACCGCTTATAAACCATTGGCAGTATCTAAAGAGATAAAACACCCACTTTAAGAAAGTAGAAGTCGTACTAATAAAAATATAAATTAGAAAGAAACCATCGAATCAGGTTTCACTGTAATATGAATTACCCCAAGAGTCTGACAACTATTCATAATTAATAAAACAGTTAACAATTAACATATAAAGCTAGGTTATGATCTAATAAACATTTTTGATTAGCAAAATATTGGGGGCCCCCATTTAACGGGGGTTTAAGGCATGTACGTAATCTGCTTTTGAATTAATCCTCCCGGGGCTATAATGATTGTCGTTCTCTTAAACCTTCCTTCTTGAGCCATAATCGTCCGCTGCGACCGCGCGGTATGGAAGGCATGGGAAAGGGTGCGGCCGCGGGAGGCAAAGGGGAATAGGCGTGGGCGGTGGTGGCAGCACAGCAGCGACTTCCGCCGTCCCAGATCGCGTGTCGTCGACGTCGTCGTCGTCTTGCGTCGCAGCGCCAGTGGCCCGTCCGGTCGTGCCGAGGAGGTGGTGTCCGTATCTATTCTCTGCGCTTTCCACCCGCCCACACTCAGGACTGTGGACCCGCAGCCAAAACGCTTGGTCCAAAACCTGATACAGTTTTCCAAACTGCGAAAGAAGGCCATGAAGATAGATATCGCATTTTAATAACTTTTCAACTTACAAAATTTCGGAGAGTTCAACGAAAATGACACCTGCGAAAATTTTAAGCGCCATTTGCACTATCTCTAATATAATTAAGAAAATTTGGAACCGTTTTTTAGAAAATGTTTTTCAATTGTTTTTACTTAAAGCATAAATTACATGAAAAATATTTGTTTTCTTTCCAAAAACTGTACATGACCTTTCTTAAAGATCTAATTTCTCAGAACACATTTCACATAAGACAAAATTCCCTATATTATATATTGTACTTTTTGTAATGTGATTTCTTCTACATTATTCGCAAATAAAATTCACCGAAGATGAGACCAGCAACACTTTTTTATTGTTCTTACGCGAGGAAAATTTTAAAAAGGTAGCAATTTTTTTCAAAAAATGTGTAAATGTTACCTATATTTCATGAAGAATTACGCGAAAACAACTCATAATTTGAAATAATTGTAGTTTCTGCTTATTCTGGTTATTCAAAATCTCCCAATGCGCAAGACATGCTGCGCGATTGTTCAAAACAACTGTTCCAGAAAGGAGGAAATTCGTTCCCATTTGGAACAAAAACGTACCCCAGGGGTGATCTCGAATGAGATTATTTTCTCATTGGAGCTGTGCAACCGGCGAACGGGGAGTGGCCTTTGAGCCTTGAAAAAAGGGGACATGCCAAGTTGTCCTTCACAGTTTATACATCACAGTTCTTGTGTTACAGTGTGTCACAGCCTAAATGTGAAAAGAATGAAATATAATTCATGACTTTGGATAGAATACTGATATAAAGTCATTTAAGCTCTCCACCTTATTGTGAAAATATTAATCTTTTAACTTTGTGCATCTCTCCCCCCTCCCCTCTCTCTCCCTTCGTCTGGCTGCATGATGATGTCAGTGCTGTCGAAAGCAGGCATATAACACTAAAACTTTCCTTAATTATGCCAGTCATTCTTTCTCAGAATCATTTCTATATTTATCTTTATATAGAAAATAAAAAGATGTTTTTTGAAAGAACACCTTCCTTGTTATATTAAAAAAAACATGTTCACCTTACGAGTAGAGATATTTCTCGACGTAACATTCAGGAACATATGGGATATACATTCAGGATATTTCTCGAAGTAACAGGAATGTGAATTGTTTCTTAACCCGAGATATGGCCTTGTTTGAGACAGATTAATTGATGGTTTCCCGGCACGTTACCTTCTTTGATCATTAGTTCCGGTAATGTAGTGAATGCTTATCCCAGGAATTGGCAGTTCCTAAACCCCTCGACGGTGAGATCCGGCGAAGACTTACACGTCGGCATGCAGGGGTATTTCCATCTCCAGGTATCTTTCCATAGGAAGGTCACCTCAGTGGGGACAAGCTCTAAGCTCAAATGTGTCAATGTAGTGCATGTAAGGGTAAGTGTGTGTGAGGGGAGAGGATAGAATAATGAAGACGAAGAAAGATCGGGCGCGATCCGTAGCCATTTGTTAGGGTTCTGCTCCGGCATACACCTGGCATTGATTAGAGAAACCACAGAAAACTTCCGATCAAAGCAGCCTGCCACTAGAATTCTCCACCAGACAGCGGCCAAATTCGACCTAGCTATGTCATGTCGAAAACCCGTAAGTGTTGGGACCCAAGTCCAAGAACCTCAAGTCAGAGCCACTGCAGCGCCAGAGGCAATTTGAGCCAGTAGGTCGCTTGAGACAGGTTGCATAATATTCTACCTCAAAACCAAAATTATGCTCACGATCAAATGGTATGCTCCCACTGCCGTCATGCTTCTATAAAACGAATAAAACTCTTGGGGTTGTAACAGCACACATTTTCTTGACTTATTTATAATTTTTGCGATTTTAAAAAATTCAGAATTTTCACCGAAAACGAGACCTACGCCTTTCTTTCAAGCGTCCTTCACACTATCCAAGGAGGGGAGATAACAAAAAAATTGAAACAATTTTTGAGAAAGAATTGAAAATGTATTTAAAACTTCATGTAATGAACCCCTCTCAAATCAGAATTCCGGCAGGAATTTTGTCGTCAGACAGACGTTTTGCCATCAATCATTTTTTCGGTATCAAGGACAAAACATGGACTGACTACATGTATTAAAAAAGTTACTACATATAGGAAGAAGATTTATCCACTTTTCCATTACCAGAGCCCGGCAATGGGATTTTTTCTTTGGAAAATTGCCGTTTTCCAACACACTATTACAATACTTTTTCTTCTTATGAAGTAAGGCAAGTAAGTAACATTGGTCAACATCGACTTGAAATTCTATAAATATTATGCACATCTACAGTAACTGGACAGATTATTATTATTTCTAAGAAAAAATGTAAAATATTTAGTAGCAGCAGTGTTTTAATTTCCGTATTTCTTGTCAAGTTCATGGTTATTTCACAATTGGAACGCAACACTCCCTTCTCGGTAAATAATATGTAATTCTGATTTTTAACAAGGTGTAAGACCATCAATAATCCAACACAGCAACAAAGAAATCCAGATATTTATTCCCTGAAAAAGTTTTGTTCATTGTTAAGAACCATTTCAGTGAGTGTCAGCATGTCAGTGTGATCTGACATGCTGACAGGTTGGTTTTGTTGGAATTAATTGTGATTTCGTTAATTCGCGGAGTTTCTTTTACGTGCAAGTTTTCGCAATTCCCGCAGAACAAAATTTGTACTAAAATTTCTGAATATTGACATGGGATAGCTCAAAACCATCACAGATAAACAAAAAGCTGTAATAACTCATCTTTGAACAAAAGAGAACTACAATATAAGTGCAATAATCCGAAAATGCAATGCTTTTCGACAGTCAGTCCCAAGAATAAAGGAGATGTTAGAGGAGGGTTTGACTTTGATCGCTATGAGGAAAGAGAGTCTAAATTATCTCAGAGTGGCCTAATAGTGTAGCCAGGGACTGTAGCACACTTGTAATATTAAGTCATATTTTGGTAGCAAGAGCATTGCAATTGTTTCTTGTAAAGGTCTTTAAAAATGTTCAGTGTTTTCCACTCTCTAATTGACAGAAATTGAGCATTAATGAAGTTATTGCAATGCATTTTTCACGGAAGTGCACGCGGAATGGGGATACATGTATTCATTTCTATTTTATCATTTGTATTTTTCGAGATATTGATGTAATTTTTTTTTCAAATGGAACAATACATCTTTTAGTCTATCATCACCAGCGTAAAAACGAATTAGTGATATATATATATATATATATATATATATATATATATATATATATGATAGAAATGTGATAGTGATGATAAAATACAAGTCACAAAATCAAAATTATCAATCAAATGCTAACATGTGACATATATAAAAATATATATATATATATATATATATATATATATATATAATCACATGTTAAAATTTGTAATAATTGATTTTTATGACTCTTTAACAGATATTATAACGCTTCAAGTACGAGCTAGCAGGGACACCGCTGCGCGACCTTGGTTGGTGGTCTATTACATTTAAAATATACGTTAAACACGAGTCGCAAAAAATCAAAATTACTAAAAAAATGCTTTTCTAACATATAGCAATACATGTATCATTATATTCGTCTTTTTACGGTCGTCATGATAGACTAAACATATAAGTATAGTTCAATTTAAAAAACACAAAGTTACCTCAGTATCTCTTAAAATACAAGTGAGAAAATCAAAACGAATACATCTATCAATTAGCCCCATCCCCTCACGCACGTTCGTAAAAACGGCATTGCAATGACTTTAACTATTCACAAATTACAGTGCTTAAAGTTACGTGGCTCACCCGAACAGCAGATTATGCGGCTATTCTACTACATACATTTGAAATCAAGGTATACACAGTACGGGATGTGACCATTAGATGACGTCTGAGCGCATTGGTGCACATGCAAATGTTAGTATCCTAGATACCGAATTCCAGGTTGGATGTCTCGAAAGTTGAACAGCGAACATATGTAACAATTGCATTTGTGTGAGGCAGAAATGCTTGTGACAGTCATGCCGAGCTACAAGAAACACTGGATGATACGGCGTTGCCCTATCGAACTGTTGCACGTTGGGTGAAGACCTTCAAACGTGAATGCGTAGCAACTGTTGACCTGCAGACTTGCTATTATCGAACCCTGTTTAGCGGATGAAAGGCGTTGGACTGTGGCGGAATTAGCTGCGTATACCTGTACGTCTGCATCGACAGTATTCCATATTTTACGAAATGATTATATAAGCGACAGGTTTATGCGAAGTAGGTGCCACAAGCTTTAACTGAGGAGCAAAACGGACTCGATACGTAACATGCTGTATCAATCTTGAGCGGTTCCAACAGTACTAAAAAAATAGATCTTTAAAAAATCATGAAAATTTTAAACAAACGAGTAGTTTTGCTTAATTCCAGGTTGAAAGTAATGCAATTTATAAAAAGTAGCTAAAGGACGCCTAAAAATGACGAAGATCTCATTTCCACAGAAGTCTCTGTATTTTCAAAAATTGGAGTGATTAGAAATAAAGCAAGAATATTTGTGTTGTAGCCCCACTCATTTTCTCTGTTATAATTTCTCCGTCGTTCGATCTTTGCGCGTTTTAATCACGAAGCTCAATCACGAGCCCACTGAGGAACAGACGGAGATGGCCGTTCACCGTGTTGAGGGGCGGGCAGTACCCTGGGGGGACTGCGTGCCCTCGGTCACCGTTACATGAGCGCCTGCGGAGAAGGCGGCGGCGTGGTGCCCAAAACGCCGGTGAAAGTCTAATGAATGCCTTGTTGCGCCGCGCCCACAACTCCTTGCGAAGTTACGTCCAACGCTAGATGTTACGATTGCCCCAGCGCCGAATTACGGTGCGTTATGAAAAACAAAATTGTCCAGTTCAATTTGCTATCTTAATCGTACATGCGATAATTTTGAAAATTCTTGAACGCGAAAGGCAAATGAAAAGAGAAGAAATGTGAACGAATAAGTAAACAAGACAGACGGATATGGCTGTTCACTAAGATGGAAGGCACCGGCACATACTTTTTCATAATGATGGAACGGCGGCACATACTTTCTCATATTATTTGTAATGGATTCATATAACACTAATGAGAACCCGTCAAACTTTGACGGTGAGATCTGAGATAAATGTAAAATACTGTGCCCAGACTAATGTTTACCATACGTTGCTCTTTTGGATCTTCAGGGTACAGTACTGGAAACATAAATTGATCGCGGCCGTCTGCGGCTAAGTTCAGCTTTTGCACGGCTTGGGCAGCCCTTGTTTGACGAAATCGCAGGCGGAGCCTCACAAACCATCTAGCAATCTCAACGCAGGCGGGGGTGCCCTAACAAAATTACGACGTACAAAATGGAGGGCGCAGGTCAGATGTTTGGGAAAAATTTTCAAACACAAAATACATGGAAGAAACACTTGTATGAACATGAAAGTAAATTCTTGAAATCTATATGAACACATAGCATAACCACTATTAACGATTCGTTTTGAAGAAATTACATTGATATCAGATAAAATAAACTAATTTTAGAACAATTACGTTCTTATACACATTTAAATTCTAATATTTTTGCCCAAACACAATTTATGAACTTTATCAAATGCCTGTACTAATAATTTTGCGATAAAAGATTAAAATTCATTTTTTAAATTGTTCATATGTATTTACATTTAAAAAATGAAAAATACTGTCTTTCTCGAATCGTTGGGACTGCTGGGAACCATTTAATAAAAGAAAATTAAAAGATCCACTGATATTTATCTTAAATAACAATTAAACAGATAAAGCAATTAATTGCATCTCTTCAAAATTGTTCTTTTGCTATCATCAAATCGGGATAACGGGACACCCCCGGCAAAAAAAGCGCATATTTCGGAATTGTTTATAAAATTTTAATTTTCAAAATTTTTAAATTTCCCAGTTTTATTTTTTGGACATCAAAAACCCCCCTTCCCCACTTTAGAATTGAAAAATTTTTTAAAATTGTTTATAAATTTTAAATTTTTAAAACAAAGGTATTGTTTTTTTAAAATTGCCTTAAACGGATGAAAATTTTCCCGCAATTCGTTGCGCTATCTTTTTCGTTTTCGAGATACGTAATTGTTTATAATAAATTAGCATGTCGACAACTATTCTTTTGCATTTCCCCGCTAAGCCCTAAAGCCGTTTCAAAGGCCCCAAAGTTTCCCGGCAAATACATATGGTTCCCTGGGGTGGAGGACAAACCCCCAAACACTTTATATTCCACGAAAATTTTACTGGTTAAAATTTCCCTTTTTTCAGCTCCAAATTTTTTTCATTTTATTCTTACTTTCAGTTCCATTTGTTTAACAATTACAGCTGATTTTAAAATACTACTCGAGTCCTCCCGTACAATCTTCAACGGGGGAAAAAGAAGAGTCAACAATTACTTAGAAATACCCCCCGGTAAAATTGCGTCCTTTCTCCGTTTAAAGGCGAAAAGGGGCTTGTAAGCATAAATCAAAATTTCTTTTTCCAGGAAAAAATTTATCCACCTTTTTAAGATGTAAATTTTTGTATATAAAATTTGGAAGTTTTCAAATTAAATATACAAGAAAACAATAATTTTAAAATTTTTTTCATAAAAATATAGACAAAAAAACTGGCCCTCAGTACCACGTTCAAATACAAATACATTGTTATGACATCCACAAATTATTCTAACCATAAGTTCTGTTTTAAAAATTGCATCAGCATGGAATATCAAAAAAGAAATATTATTATAATTTAATATTGACATATTTTTTTATGGACTTTTGCAATTGAAGGAAGGGAACTTTTGAGTTAGTAAATTTAATAAGGTGAAAAGTTTGCCCAAAACATTTTTAAAATTAAATTATTCCAATTCAAAAACAATTTTTGGAACATTTTTTTCCATTCGACACTAACACGCCAATGTTTTGGCCTCCCTCTGAATCTGGGATTCAAGCCTCGCACGCTTTCGCGTAAAAATCAGGGAATTTCTTTGGACGTCTTGAAAAGGTATACGGGTCTTTTTCATGAAACACAGAAAATCTCTTTAAAAAGAATCAGTCAAATTTTAAACTGACTACTACGACATAAAATCATAATACCCTAAATTCGGTTTTATTGTGTTCTTTTGAGCGTGTCCGTGTCCTGGTAGCAAACTTAACATAATCGTTAAAATTAAAAAACTTTTTGGGATAAAAATTTAGGATAAATTCACATCTCCTCATAATTTTTTGTTGAAAGTGATATGGGTTGGTATTATTGTCAATAAAATTGATTTTTATTTAACGAAATAACTTTTTGGATTTTTGAGGTTTAAAAAATTTTAGCTCCCCGTTTGCGCATAAAAAATAAACATTTGGTTTCCTGAGACGTATTTGTCATTCTTATTCATTCGCAGTATTGCAATCGCTTTCATTTATCATCGATCATGTTCATAGGGTTTCACATGTTTATTTGATCCAGGTAACCCCCCAAATGGACCCCCCCATAATCAAACGGTTCAGGGTATAGTTGATTTCGGAACAATGCAGATTCATGGAATTAAAGTGGTAGTTATAGATTCTCTAAAATAGTTTTAGTTTTCAAATTTAATCATATTTGTTTTTTTAAATTCATTTTTTTTTCATCAGCAATGGAAAATCATGAACATTCGAAAAAAATAATGTATCATATATTAGTTTTTAAACGATGTTGAAAATAAAATTAGTTTTTCATCGATTTTAAAAAAAGGGGTGCTTGGGCAGTCGTCGTTTGGGAATTTTCCAATTGATTTTTTGGAAGAGGGGGTTGGGAAGGGATCATGGTAAATTTAATTCGCAATTCATGATTTCATGAAAAAAATGACCAAACATCAATTTTAACGATCTGAATGAAATTTTCCTAAGTTCATCTGAGTTGAACTTTCTTCTTCTCAAATTCCAAATCAACGAAATCAAAAAAGAATGAAAAAAAAAAAATATTGGGAAAACGATAAATAATAATAATAATAATAATAATAATAAAAGTAAAAAAAGAATTTATAAATTTACAAAATAACTCAGTGCAAAAACAACCATCATTTTAATATAGGGGAAACGAATGAATTTTTAAAAGATTTTCATTGAATATTTTGATTAATTCATCAAATAAAAAAATGGGAAGACATTTTTTTTATTATTCATTAATAAACTTCCTTTTTAAAACCCCGTACTCAAAGCAAAGAATAAAAACTTGAAATATCGCAGTTTATCCTTTAAAATTTAAAACTTTAACAAAATGCATATCTGCATTCGCTATAGTCATGATTAGACATTTTCCCATTTCATAGGACAAGTGCCCTCAAACTTGAAAATGCGAAGACAAAGTGTCCCGTTTTCTTTTCCATAAAAGAACACAGTCGTATTTTTAAATTGGACAAGTGATCATTTAAAAAAACTGCATTTACCAACGAAAAACGGTGATCGGCTTTTTTTCTTGAAAATGATATTTATTTTTATTAAATCTTCTTTGCTCCCTATTTTTATATCGTTTTTTGGAACGATCAATGTTTAAATTTTAGGAAGGAAGTTAAATCCAAATAAATAAATGGAAAAATCTTCCATTCTTTTTTTAAAATTTGGGTTTTCTTTTGATGTCTGTCCACAACAAGAATTGCTGTTTTTGCCTTTACCCCCCTCCCCCCTTTCTCGTCAAGACGCGACAGTCTGCCCCTGATCCCCCTTTCCCCCAAAAGGAGTTAAAAAGGCTTCACGATTACCGTTTAATTCAAAATCACTTTCAGAAAACCTAATTTTATACTCGTTACTATCAGATATTATATATACATCTTTTTTAACCTTTTTTCAGGGTCTACCCATTGCTGATGATAAAACATATGTTCCTTTTAAAAAAATCGAAGAAGATTAAATTTCTAAAAATTAAAAATTTGAACAATTTCTCCGGCTTACTTCCCCCATGATTCCGCATTGTTCAACAAAACCTGTTTCGTTATCCTAACCGTTTGAAGTTTGGGGTGGTCCATAGTTGGTGGGACCCCGTTAATTAATATTTAAACTGCATTCTGACGGGCAGGTATTCCCCCTGTAATTAGTGTTTTTTTCACTTTAACCCTTGTGGCGTGTGAAATGTATTTTTTTATTTTATTTTTTTTTCCCGTAAACATTCGATAACAAAAGTAATATTTAAAAGGGGGATTTTGTAATGTTCGTAAATCGATATCAGTTTTTGGAAATTTTTTTGGGGTCTTAAGTTCCCAAAAGTGTTTTATTTAAAAACTCCGTCCTCCGTCCATTTTCCGCGGTCGTCTGTCTTTTCTCTTAAACACTAATTTTAAACTTTCTTAGAATTTTGTCAAAATTTTTTTTCCATTCACGATCGGGCGAATCGGGGCCCCCTGCGATTTGAAAATAATACTTTAAATTTTGGGGTTCATTTATTTAAACCCCCGGGGGACATTTTCAAACTTTTCTTCAAAACGGTTTAAAGTTTTCGACCTACATATGTAAAAGAAAATCCGCCAACGTCAAACTCAACTCTGGGGCCCTGCGGTCAGTAACGTTACAAAAAACTGTAACGATGTCACTAGCTTCAAAACCCTTTTGCAACGTGTACTTAAAAGTTAGTCTTATTTCCATTAAAAATTTTTTAATTTTTAATTTCAAATATTCAATTTTTCATATTTTTCTGCATATAAATTTAACAAAGCTTTTTAAAATTAAATGTTGAAGGGTTGTTTCAGAAATAGTACTTATTGTTAAAATAAACTTCAATCTTTTCAATTATTAAATTCAATACAACTCCCCACTGAATCAATATTATGGGTTCCCGGGAATCGTGTGAAAAAACGGGACAAATTGTATATTTAAAAAAAATCATTACAATGCAATTATAAAATTTATTAAAATTAATACAATTAAGATTTTTGTGTAAAAATTATTTCCCCCAACTAAAAATGCACCGAAACGAATTTGCTATTCTTGTACTATTCGTTACTTTGAATTTGTCTGAAGATTACACTGCGTTAGGACATATAATTATACATATTTCTTTTTTAAATAATCTCCATCAATTTATTTTTCAAATCATCTCGTGTAATTTTTAAAATATGAGTGTTTTTCCAAAAATTTTGGGTTATATGGTGACAATATATATGTTTTCGAACACCATGAATAAGCGGGAGATTTATTTCAAGTGCAATCTTTTAAATAAAATTTTAAAATACGTCTTGTTTAAAATTTTGTCGAAAAATACAGTAGTTTTTGTTTTTCGAAAGAATTTTCTGGCATAAAAGAACATTGTAGTTTAAACACTCAAAATATCCCCGGGGACAATATCTAGCTATATGGTTGGGTGGCTTTTCTTTTTAAAAGATCTCCGGTGCAAATTCTAGCGTACTTTTTTTTTTTTGATTCTGTACATAGTATTATCTCAGAAATGACTTTGAAATCAATTGTGCGTAATTTGATATATCGTTTTTTTTTCGATAATTATTTTTTTTTGTCTCTCAGCCGTGCTCTTCGTTTCCTTGGTTATTAGAAGGAAGTGGTAGTGTGTAAAAGTTGTAATATATTGAAACCCGTACCAAAAAAACAAGAAAATAAGACCGGTTTTTTTTGGGTTTTTTGGACAATGTGAAAGTGAATAACGGTCAATGGTAGGTTTTTTTTCAATTCAATTTTTTTGAGAATCGACTAATTCCCAGCTGCACTAAAACTCATTTTCCAGCAAAAGCTGTCGGCTATCCACGCCGGCAGTGAAATTTTTTGTCATCCTGGCTGGGAAGCGATAACCGAGCAAGTGGCAACAGCTCAGGTTTGCAACAGGGCTTGGACACAGGAGGCTTGGGCCGCTGCTTGGCTCTTTTAACACGAGATAGATTCTTCATTGTGGGGAAGAAAGGGGGAGGAATTTTTGAGCTTTTCCCTCGATCACAAATCAGGGCGACCGCGCAATTTTCTCCTGAATTTTGACATTTGAAAACCCGTTAGGAACGTTTTTCCCGGTTTTTAAAAAAATCTTTTCCCTCAATGCTTCTTGCGAAATTGGTTGTATTTTGATCTGTGAGAATTTAAACGTTTTTTAAAATTTAAAAAATTTCACAAAACAATATGAATATCGTCATCCATTTTTAACATGAAAAAGTAATATTTTTTAAACGAAACTTAAATTATGAAGACAGAATATTAACAAAATTGGGATTCCTTAGAAAAAACTTGTGCATCAATCAAATGCCCAGAAATAAAAATGGTCGGACATTTGCTTAAATATTCTATTTTGGTGCCCTCCGGGTTACTAATCTTCACTCAAGTTAGATCATATCCCCAAAAAAATTTTCATTTTAAATTTCTGAATTCACGGTTTGGGGATTAAAAATAAACTACAGTTTGTATAATAAAAATTATATAAAAAATCTTAAACCCCCAAATTTTTTTGATAAAAATGGCTGAATTCTAATGGTATCTTCTGAAATATTTTGATGTTTGATAGAAAGAAAGTTGTGAATGATGACATTGCGACTGTGCTGTTAATATTAATTTTTCCATTTCCCCAGGCAATATTCCGTCTTTTGTTTCTAACCCCCAAATTTAAATTAGCGAAAGCGTACCTCCCATCTCCGCCCGTAGATAAAACTTTTTCTTAAAAAACCAATAAAATTTCAATTTTAAATTTAAATTTAAATTTAAAATTTTTTTAAACTAATTTAAATTTCCAATTAATTTAAGTTCATTCACAATTAACTTTGTAATTGCAGAATTACATGAATTAAAACGGATTGTAGGCGTATTAGTATTTTTGATATTTTGCGTTTAAAAAAAAAAAATGTTCACGCATAGGTGTATTATAAAACCGATAATAATATCCCGTAAAACCCGTTTTATATATTTATATTATGAGACTTAGATTTGAAAAAACGTGGTCAATTTCTTGGCCCGCTACCTGTCGCCGGAAAAGGGCCCTTTCCGGCCCTTTCCCCTCCCCAAAAAAGTCCGGGGCCGAAAAAACCCTTCCGAAATCGACAATTGCAAGTTGTAACAGGAAATCTCGCATTTAGTTCAAAATCACATGTCAAAAGTAAAATTTTTATATCAATATACTATCAAAACATTAATTTTTACATAAATGCATTTCTTTATGATTATGATCGCTTGAAAAATATAGGTTCCCTTTTAAAAAAATCAAAGATAATTAATTTTCTCGAAACTAAAGTTTTTCAATTATATCTCTAACGCACATTATTTCCCCCGATTCCGTTTTAGCCTGCATTTAGATATGGGGAACCGTTTAAAATTATGGGGGGCCCCATAGTTCGGGGGATCTTAAATTCTGTTTTTTAAAATTTTCTTTAATTTTTCTTTTTCCAAAAAATAACCCTTTTTTACAAGGTTATTATTTTTTTTAATAAAAACAGTCGCTCGCTGGTAGTCGTCGCTTGGGACTTTTTGGAGCAGCCCCGCGCGGAAAAGGGAAAAGGCCGGGGGTTGCGACTTGCGTTTCCGCCCCCGGGTGGCATCTGGGCAGGGCGCCTGCGTTTTTTCCGGGTGGCGGGCGGGGTCCGCTTTGGCCCGGGCGACGGCGTGGCTTTGCTCTGGTCCCCATTCTGGCCCCCTCCCCTTTGTCATCGGCGGGGTTAGCAAAATCCCCCCTGCTGTGAATCGTCGCCCCCCGCCCCCAAATGGATCAAGCGAGAAAGACTGCGGAGACTTAAAAGGAATTGACGAACCGAGGCATTGGAAACGGCCAAACCCAGGAGTTAAAAAGCAAAGTTTTCGGGCAATCAACGCACCCGAACCTGGGAAATACCATAATTGATGAAGAGCCTTCAAAAACAAGGTAAAAGGCTCAAATTCGATGCTGGCCACAGCAGGCGTTTGGGGGAAAAAGGGCCGACTTTTCGTTTTTTCCGGGGATAAACGTTGTTGAAATCCGTCGGGGAAAAGAGCGGGGAATAACGAAGCCTAAGTCATCCTTTTGCATGTGGGCACAAATGTATCAAGGAAACCTATCTTCGACACTGGAACCATGCGTAGAATTGGGCCGTGCCTAACAAATTTAAAAAGGCGCGAATTGCTGTCGGTGTGATGAAAGCCGAGATGTACATCGGCGGACGGCAAATTAATCAAGGGTTACGGTGGGCCTGGGAAAATCGATGGCGAGATAAAAACCACTGGCTGGGAAAGAGGACCCGCCGGGACGGTTGCTCTAAATTTCCGGCGGGTTCGCCCCGCGCAGGTTTCGTCATGCGCGACTGGACTGCGCGCGAGGGAAACTGGGCATTGGTGCGGGGGAAGTGGAGGCGGGCATGGGGGCAGAGGAGACGACGACGGCGGCGGCGGCGGCGACGACGGGGGGGCCCGGGGACGACGACAGGGGGAGACGACGACGACGGGGGCCGGGGGGTAACGACGGGGCGGTTGACGGGGGCGGGGGGAGACGGGGGCGGCGGCGGAGCCGGGGGCGCCGGCGGGAGAGACGGCGGGTTTCAGCTTCGGGATCCCCGCATTCCCGATACCTTTCAGGTGAGGAAGGGGTTTATTGGGGTTTTGCAGGTGAACGTCGTAGTATAATCAATAAAAAAATAGAGTTTTTGGGAAACTAATTGTGCCGGTCCGACATATATAGGGGCTGGTCTGGCTCTCAAATCAACCCCCAAATTTTCATTCTGATTACAAGATTTTTTGGGGGGATAAAATAGTAAAATGGCTTCTTTATTTGCTCAAAACAGACATAAAAATTAGATTAGATTGGGGTTTGTACAGATTTTGAAATGTGGGGAAAAAAAATTCTACTTCAGAAGTGTTAAAAAATTTTCATCTATAGGCCACCGGGGGACGGGTGAAATTTTGGGAAAATATCTAAAGAACGAAATGAAAAAGGTATCCCATTGTTATCGGGGGGAGACTTGATATTTTAGCGCAAACTGGGAGGGAGCCTGAGCGGGCGAAAATCAAACCGTTAACAGACTAGTTTGGGATGGGGTTACTGGTAGTACGGTGGGGACCGGCGGGGGCGCGGTTTGGATTTCCAAAGGGAAAGATCTTTTTTATATCTTTAAGTCGTTGAGGTTGTGATCCCAAAACGGTTCTTCGTTTGCGAAAATATTTCAAGGGAAAAGTATTTCAAGGAACGAAAGTGCCAGTTTAAAAGCAAAAGTAGAGGGGCCATGAGTTTCTTAGAAAAAATCAACAACTTTCTGAGAACAGAAGGGGGATGGAAGAGATAGGGCGTTTAAAAATTTATAGACGAAGCTTTGAAAAGTTCACCCTCAAAACTCTAAAAAAAAATCCGGATCCCGAATATTAAATTCAAAATTAGGCGAAAAGGGGATAAAGGGGAAAAGCATTTAAAAAAAAACGCATACCGAGCATATGCATATTTTTGAAATTGTTAAAAATTAGAGCGAGAAAAAATTTCTAGGGGACTTTTAAAAAATTCTGCGAAAAGGGGAAAAAACTGGTCAGGGTTTTAAATATGTCCTAAAAAAAAGAAACAAAATATATCCCAGGGTTTGTGAACACAAACACACTCATCACGGCGACCGGGCAAAAGTAACGCTTTAATGGTATTTCAGTTCGGCAAAAACAATACGAACCATCCCCTTATTTTAAAGGGATTCGGTTCAAATCAAAATTTTTTTAATAAAAAGTTCTGTAAAAGTAAAAATTAAAAAAAGGTAAGTCAAGGGGTCAGCGAATTTTTAGGGCATAATTTAAAATAGGAAGGAATATTACCCTACTTAAATTTGTATTTCCGTGTCTAGAACAATTTTGGGCCTGAAGATTGGAAAAAGCTTTTTAGTACCAATCTTTAAAAGTGGGGGAAAAAATATACTAAATTTGGGAGTAAGTCTCACGTCATGTCCAAACTTATGGAGCATCTAGTTGCGGGGGTTTCATTAAGCAAGAGGGGGAAATCAAAAAAAGGGCTCTATCTGGCCCAAAACGGTTTGGATAATTATTATGCAAAGTCAGGGAGTAACGCTATTTCAGGACCTAGGATGAAATTGACGGGGGGGGATAGACGGTATTTTAGATTTTCCAAAAGGGTTTGATGTTGTTCCACACGACCGACTTGTTCGAAATTAAAAATTCAGGCATCGATCCCAGGGGGGGGCGTGGATTAGCGAGTTTCTGCGTGAACGCAGAAAGTCCGAATTGGGCAAAGTTATCTTCCTGCGAAGCGTTACGTCAGGAATACCGCAAGGGAGGCATTGGGCCTCTTCTTTTTTAGCGTTCATTAATGATTTGCCAGCGCAATTAATTTCAAATGTTCGGCTATTTGCAGACGATTGCATAATATATCGCATTATAAATTCGAAAGACGATGAAAATATTTCAACGGGGTCTTGATGCATTATCTTCTGGGGGGAAAATAATGGTTGAATAAATAGTTCAAAGCAAATCTATCACTTTTTTGGGAGAGGTCACAATTACAGCGTAACAAATTACCGTTTAAGTAACGCATTATTCGAAGGGTTTTTTCGTTTAAATACCCCAGGTATCCATTTCGATAGTAATTGCTGGAAAAAACAGTAGATTTTTTTTGTAGGGAAAGCGTGGAGATTCTTCATTTTGTAATGCGTATCTTAAAAAAATACGTAAACAAAGAAATTTCTTTCTTTCGTTTTTGTCCGATAATGGAATATGGAGCAATTTGTTGGGGTCCGCACAAAATTATGCAGTGTAAATTTGGAAAGGATTCAGCGTAGGCAGCTAAATTTACTTTCAGGGACAAGAAAAAGGGTAGGGTGGGATTCACTGAAAACAGGCGAAAATTTGGGAAGACTTTGGGCCCTTTTATAAAGCTTATGCGGTCATCCCCGGAAAGAAATTAAACGGGGCTAAATTTTCCTACGTACATCGGGAGAGGGGATCCCGGCACAAAATAAATTTAAGACCCAGAGAACGGATGTCGGGGAAATTTTCTTTACAAATAGAACGATAAAAAGGAAAGTTTCCTGCAAAAAACCCTTTGAACCCCTTTCCCCAACGTTCAACAATTTGGAAAATAATTTAGGGGATTTCTAAGTTTGAGGTAGTTAACTAGGAATATTGTTATACATGATAAGTGAATGAAGTGGGAATGTTTGGGAGTGTAGAGCAAAAAATAAGAGGGGTTTTTTTGTGTAATGGGGAGTGAAATGAAGTGAAGTGTAGGGTGAGTGGGTTTTTTGTTTAAGCACTCAGTGCTGTATTAGATTGACTTTCTTTTATCTTTTTGGTAATTTAATGTTTGTTTTTAAATTAAGTTTTATATTATTATTATTATTATTATTTTAATAATTTTTACTATTATTATTACTTTTTTTTTTTTTACTTTATTATTTTACTATTATTTTATTATTTTGTTAATCAAATTATTATGTTATTTGCATGAAAAATTTAAAATCATTATGTAATTAACTGCCACCGGTTACACCCCAATTCGTTTAAATAAATTTATCTTTTTTCTTTATCTTTTTAAAAACTCATGAAAAAAAATTGTTCCCTTTTTTTAAATTTAGTTACCCACCTCCCGGGAAAATTTCAACGCTCAAAATTTTTTTCGTTGTCCGCCAGCGCGATTTTGGGGGCAAAATAGGATACATGGGAAAACGAATGATGCGACAAAACTGACCGCCCTTGAAAAGATTCTGCTAGGGTATTATTTGATTGATAGTCCAACTTTAGATCGCGATATTTTACTCTTTTATTTTATCATCAATATTCCTTCGAGATTCAAAAATTTTTCTGAAACGTATTTCATCCCTCTTAATTCAAGTTTCTTAAACTACTGTGGAATAAAACTATTTAACCGCGAACTTGGGAAAAACAATTTGCAAAAGAAGAATAACGGACTCAGTTAAAAGCCATTCAAAAAAACATTAACAAAATTATATAAGCAGACAAATTTTAAAAAGCAAACAAAAAAAAAGACAAAAAAACAATTAAAACTATAATGATAATAGGACGCACTATTTGATAATCCAAAAAAAATAATTCCAGAAATCCGAAAAGGTTTTGATCCCCAAAAATTTGTCCCCACTAGGGCCGAAAAAATTCGGAAACGAAAAAAATTCCAAAAGGGCAGAGAGTTGTTACCATGTCCCTCACCTTTTTTTCCCAAGAATCACAGCCCTCCCCCACAAAAAAGTTGGGCAGATTAACCCTGCTCATGAAGGAGAATGAAGTTGGTTTTTGAACTTTACGTGCGGTTTTGTCCCGGGATCTACTAATGTTTGAAAAAGTTGACTACTATAAGTTTGGTTTGGTGTTAATTTTTGGTTTCGGAACTACATGAAAGAAATTTCAAAGTTCAAACAATAACCCACTGAGCAAGTGACCTCTCTGATCATTTTTAAAACATAGGCGCGTGAGGGGTATTGGGCCCTTTCCTTAATGGAAATGGAAACAACGTTTTTAAAGAAGTATATCGATTTGGGAAAAACATGCATTAAAAAAAAATTTTCATCGAAATTGCTCTACCATTAAAATTTTGAGCTCCTTAATTTCCCCTAAACATTGAAATTTCTATCATTACATGAAATTTTTATAAGATCGTTTTACCAGAACAAATCATCAGACTGATGGGTACTTCCAATATTGTCTGTGAAAAAAAACAAATATGTTAAATTAGAAAAAATTTTTTTTTCCCAAAACATGTGTATAAATTTTTGGGATGTCTTAATTTTATATTTAAATTTAAATTAAAAATTTAAACAAACTCTTATTCGTTTATTATATTGAATTTAAATTATTTTTTTAAAATTTTAAAACAGCAAAAGTGTTTATAAAGGAGTAAGAAGCATTCTTAGAGGGGGAAGTTTTTGTTGGTACATTCTACAGACTCCCCCTCTTTTGCCTTTGCCAGGACAAAAAATCTTCCAGGGTGGCCACTTGAATTAGTAGAAGAGCCAATTAAAGGGTTTCTTGCCTTAGAGTTGAGGGTTTCTCAAATATATTGTTAAATATACATTATTAAAAAAATTTTCTGCGACATCATTGAATTCCTCTATTATATTTCTTTAAGGGAAAAAAAGGTCTATTTGAAACTTACATGTGATTCAATTTCACCCAAAAATTAAAATATGAAAAGGATATATCCTGCCCAAAACTTGCCCCGTGGAGAAAATGAAAAAGAACTATCATGCCATCCTCTGCCAAAAGCATTTTGCAAAATAATTTCTTGCAGTAATTTCCTCCAGACTAAAAAAATTGACATACACTTTGCACCCCTGAATGAATGCATCCAACCCCAAAAAAATCTTCAAATTGGAGGGCAAAGTTATCTCAGCGTTGAAATTTCCAGAATTTATTTTTAACAAAACGACAAAAAAAAACTACGATAAAGAAGAATAGAAATTAAATTTCGAAAATTAAAAAAATCATGACAATAATTTCCCCCGATTTGCCTAAGTCACAAATCTTAATACAATTAATCAAGAAAGCAGGACACTACAAAACTATTTGAATTTTATATTTGCCAAGACGAAAGAATTGGGGGTTGGAAAAAAATGAGGGTTGGCATGACATTAGATCCTATAAACAATTGCGTATCTCAAAAGAGGGGATAGCTCCCTTTTGGGTTCGGAATTTTACATCTTGTTAAAGGAATTGATATAGAGAATAAAAAAAAATTGCAAAAAATTTGAAAAAATTTTAAACAATTTCAAAATTTTTCAATTTAAATGGAAGGGTTCTCAAAAATCCTGAACCAAAAAATGCGAAATTTAAAAATTTTGCAAAAAACAATTTTTTAAACAATTCCAAATTCCTTTTCTGCCGGGGGGGTTCCCCAAATTATCCCTGATTTGATGATAAAAAGAACAATTTTAATGGATGCAAATTAATTCTTAAATCTAGTTTAATTGTTACTTTAATGATAAATAAAGGGATCTTTAATTTTTTTTCCCTTTTTTTTTGAAATGGTTCCTAGCAGTTCTAACGATTCGAGGAAGTATTTTGCATTTTTGAAAAATTTTAAAATGAACAATTGAAAACATCAATTATAATCTTTTTTTCGCAAAATTCTGTAGTAATCTGGTCATTAGATAAATTATAAATTGTTTTGGACAAAAATATTAGAATTTAAATGTATAAGAACAAATTTTTCTAAAATTATGTTATTTTATCATATCAATGTAATTTCTTCAAAAAAATCGTTTAATAGTGGTTAAGGTATGTGTTCATATGATTTCAATGTTTATTTTTTCTAAAAGTTTCTTCCATTATTTTGTGTTTGAAAACTTTAGATTACCTAGCGGGCCCGTTTTTACGTCGTAATTTTGTTAGGGCATCCCCCGCGTTGAGATTGGGTTTACGATGGTTTTTAGGTCCCCCCGCTTTCGTCATAACAAGGGCTGGCCAAGCCGTGCAAAAAACGAACGCCCAGACGGCGATCAAATTTTTGTTTCCCGTACTGTACAACGAAGATTTCTGTGATGTGGGTTCCCCAAATTTTTAAACGTATGGGCCCCTGACCGGGGGGTGTAATATCGGGCCAAATTACACAAACAAAACACTATATCGCGTTAATTTTTTCTAAAGTTTTTTTATGAGTCATCTCTCCTATAACAACTCTTGATTTCTTTTTATATTGCCGAAGGTAAACTTATTTTCCCATTTTAACCACAGAGTAAACTGGTTTGCGAATTTTCCACATGGAAAGTAAAAACAAAAAAATGTTTTTAAAAACAACGCCAACAGAAAAAAGAAATTATCAATCCCCACACCTACGCTGACTTTCTTTCCGCGTCAGTTTGACGTTGCGTTTCTTGGGCGCGTGGGAAAGGAAAAATTGAATAACCGAACAACTTCATTACTTCATACCCAAAAACATTTCAATTTCTCTAAATACACCCAAAAAACAAATACATCAAACTTCCAACAACAATGTATTATTAATGAAACAAAACCTTGGCGAATTGTAAACAAATCTCAACAACCAAAAAAAACAAAGCAGTGCCACCCTGAAGATACTCTTTGGGAAAAAAAAATTGACTATTGATAGACTACTATTAAAAATGATTTAAAAAACTAATTTAATAAAATTTGTGAAACAACACAAAAATACGATAACATCTAGGGGGTCACATTCTTTCATTTAGAGGAAAAAAATACAATGGGTTCAGTGAAATAAACAAGCCCTAGAATATTTTTTTTTTATAAAATTAAAAATTCAATTTAATAATTTTTCAACCAGAAAACATTCCATTCTGCAAAAGAAGCGCCGGAGATACCCCATTTTCAATTTTCGAAAATTTTAGTTTTCGAAAGTTCACAGTTTTGAACGAAAACGAACTTCCGGCATATTTATAAGCGCAGTTAGGAAAAAGAAAAAAATGGAAAAAGAAGAAAAGTCTGTTCGAACGTTGAGGGAAAAACTGCTGCGCTTTAAACTCGATCCTGTTTTCCGAACCAAAACTCTTCTATTTTATAAAACTGTTATTTAAAATGCATCAGTATTCCAAGCAGTGCGCGTTTCTCTGACCGGCCTGCCGGTGGCTCAATATCCCAGAAAAAAGCAGTACCAAAACCTCAAGAAATCCGTCTCAACCTCCAAACAACCCCGAAACTTTCGGGGCTGCAAATTTGAGTTTTCCATCAAAAAAACAATCCTTCTGGACGCGAAAATCAACTTCAAATATATTTTAAATCATTTTTTCCCCGTGCCATTCTTTCTATCAAGTATCCAAAACAGTTTTGTGTTCTAACTCGAAGATCAATGATGATCTTATAACTAACAAATACCCTACTCTGATCATTAAAAATACTACTGATAATGTGAGACCCCTAATTAACAAACTCAAGAGAATCATAATATCAAACGTATACCCTTTTATTCCAAACGTGGAAATCACAAATATTTTCAAGAATTATGGCATTAAAACTACCTCCAGTATATCTTTCATCAGAGCTGGTCTGTCTGACCCTAACCTCAGTCACATTATGAGCTTCAGAAGAAAAACATTTATCCAACCTGAGGAACTTCACAAACTCCCTCAGTCATCAGTAATTGTATATGAAGGTAAACCATATAGAAGGTAAACCATATAGAATCTTTTTCTCTGCTGAAAACATTTGCATTTGCATTGTTTCAATTGCAAAATGGAAGGCCATACTGCTAGTAACTGCCCCCAAAATCTCCCCAAAGAGAATTGCTTTCTGGACACTTCCAGTACAAATATACCAACTATCCCTTCTAATAATATGGAAGTACAGCCTACCATAACTGAAACACCCACTGCCCCCTCCACCAGTGACCCTATGAATTTTCCTCCCCTTCTTAAAAGAAGCCTCCCAATGAATCCTCTTCCCTATCTGAAGCAACTAATAATGTTAAAGATAACAATCAAGATAATAATGTTAAAAAACTAAAAAAAAAGAAACATAAAAAGAATTCTTCAAAACATGAAGAACTGGACCAAGATAGCAATCCTGATAAAACACTTGAAGACATGCTCAGCCCAACTAAAGATCTGCTTGAAATGAACCAAAACTCTTTCCCTCTGTCAGCAAATCAATTACACTTACTACTAGAAAATACTCTGGGCTCTGCTGATCCTCTAACCATAGTAAAGGACTATTCCAATGATATTACAGCTGTTATAAAAATGCTCAGTGACATTTACCCTGTATTAAAGGATAGAATTATCAAAGGCAGAGTACCAGAATAATAAAAAACTGCAGAAACACCTACCGGAATCAGACAGATCTGAGTCTGAATCCAGTATGGAAACTACCTGACACTAATTTTTTTAATTCAGGTCTCTTAAAAAACACCATTCCCCCCTTGCTAAATAAATTTCAAGCAAACAAATGAAGATACTCCAATGGAATATTAATGGATACTATTGTCGTCTTGAGTATCTGCAACTATTACCCAGATATCATTTGTTTGCAAGAAACCAATTTCAAGGCTAATCACTCAGCTAATATTAAGAATTACCAATGTTTCTTTAAAAATAGAACCACTGACCATGCTTCTTGTGGAGTAGCCATATATTTAAAAGCTTCAATTTTGGCTGATAACCTTATGATAAAATCAATCACAACCTCCAGGAATGTCCCCAATTCAATTCTGTGAGACCTCAATTCTTTGATAAGGAAAATTTAGTACCATTCTAAGGGATAATACGTACCAAAGTAATGTTTTAAAATTTTGTAATGAAAAAGGTATTTCAGGAAATATTTAACTGTATTAGAATAACGTAATTTTCTATTCCTTTTTGTAGTAATTAACAGTTATGTAATTTTCACGTTTAAGTTTTATGTTTTCATATCCATATAATTAATATTGTAAAAACTAAAAATTGACAATGTAAAACTTAGTACTGTAAACTCATTTGCACCCTCATTATTGAGCTAATAATTACACCAAAAGTACTGAAATTTTCGAAACATTGAACGTGACTTGATTTCAAACCCTATCTTTAAAGAACAGATTTAATTAAGGTAATAAACTCTATCTTTAATATTTTAGTTGTAGGAAGACTCCGAAAACTTTTGCAATTTTCAAAAAATTACTTTTTAATGAACATGCGACCTACACAATTCTCGTAAACGTCCTGCACACTATCCAACAAAAAAATAATAAAAAACGATGGTGCCATTTTTTGAAAATTTTGAAAAGGTCGTAGGGGGTTCAAGTAAGGAAGTAAGGTACCCACCAAAACTAAAATATCGGTTTCCCATTCTCGGGGCCGTGGCATCAGCCAGATTGATTGGAGAATATCATTTTTCGAGAAAATCGGCTGAACGGTTTAGCTGCTAGTGTTGTTCACTCACAGACGGTTGGCAAGAGAGACGGACAGATTTTTTTCGTTATTCAATTTTTCGGCGTCAAGGACCTACGAAACATGGATTCTGGCTACACCACATGTTAGAGGATTCTTTTTTATAAATTTAGCAACTAGATTTATCCATTCTTTCGTTTCTACACTGAAAAAAAGGATACCATTAATCCCAACAAGGTTTCAATAGTTAAACAAAACCTTCGTATGCGAAACAGAGACCTTGTTGCTTTACTCCCTTTCCTAGTTACAACAAGATCTAAAATTGCTGACTTTGACGGACCAACCTTGATGAATCAAGCGGCCTCTGATTTCTGAGAGGTTGATGTTTCTTCATAAACGGACCTATCGGCCTCATCGAGCCTAATCATGTTCCAGAGCACTTGCTGGCCACAGCAACCAGGTACATTTTCAGATTATTACGTATTGAAGAAAATATACATTGAAAAACATCATATCACATTATTTCAATTACATAATAGAAGAATAGAAGCATGATGCGATAATTATGACTATCAACCAAAGAAAACATATCAGTCATTCTTGCTCAAAACGGGAACGAAGTTTGCGACAAACTTTAATAATTATTTATTTTCCGTCTGCGTTGTTACACATGTAAATATAAATGTCGAATGATAGACTAATTACGTTATATATTTTTCAGCTACCAGTCCCAAAGCCTTCGGCGGGCTCTTGGAAGGGGGGGACAGGAAGTTGCCCGCCCGCGCCGAAGCTTGCTGCAACCTGACCTCAACGCAATATTATTCGTTCATCCTAAGAAAAATCCTGATTTAAAGAAGTACAAGTGTAGGTTCACTATATAAGAACTAATTTGAGCCATCAGTTGTTAAATTAACCTTGCATCGAAACTACTGCAAACGATGGAGACCAAGCGTGTTGCTGGGCGATAAGGACCTGATATCAGCGGAGGGTCAGCAGTGAGCGTGGGAGAGGGTCGGCCTGCGAGGACATACTATTCAGTTCATTTTGGAAGGGTTAAGAGAGTGACTGGCCCTTTAGGAAAATTTCTTCGAAGTGGCGAAAAGCGCATCGTTGTGAAAGTTTTCAATTTGTTATTGTAGAAAAATACGTCGTTGGCGGAGGAAATCGTTGAACGTACTATGAGTTTACTGGTAAGTACCGTATTGAAACTTATCGTGCTGCATCAGTGTGAATTATAATCTAAAGGATATTGGTGGATATCTTTTAATAGGCGCCAGACTACGGAGTCTAAATTACCTCTTTGAAGTGAAAATCTTATTTCATTGGGAGTAAACGGGGGAATGAAGTTCGAAAGAAAATGCATCCTAAGAAATGTGTAAATGATGGATTAAAAGAGGATGGTTTCTGAATTGGTATAGGCAATTTTACAAAATTTAATTAAATATACATTTTTATTTTATATTTTTATATACATGGCTTTATAACAATTTTATTATTATTTTTTTTTGCATGCAAGCAGACTAAGAGTCTGCTCCTAATTATTTCCCCCTCCCTTGTATCACTGTCAGTTACCAGTGATACTGAGTAGTGATCTACGTGTGTGTGAAATTAATCAATAGTATTTGAAGAATATAATCCTAAATTTTGAAGCAATCCATTTTTTAAAAGTTTCAGAACTGGTTATTAATTTGCTAAGAAAACTTATTATTTGACTCATCCAATAAAATGAAGACAAGTCATTTTCCCCCACGCTAAACTGATGAGTCTTGTCCCACTTTACACAATACTAAAATTATGATTTCTCCCGACCTCTCACAATATTTATTCGCTGTTATTGAAAGCACATTCTTCTCTACAACTTTTTATTGTTGAATTCAGGTGATAATAACAATAGTTATGATATTAACTTGTTGGGAGAGTAGGATTTGTAAATGCAGGCCAATGAGCTCAAACATAGTCAAATGAGCAAAGAGGTTTCTAAGCAATGAGATTGATTCAAATTGCAGACCCTGCAGGTAAATCAATTGTGGGCAATACATTTTAAATCCAGTTTTTAAATTAATTTAACTAATTTGATTTGATTTTTATAGTATGTTTGTACATTTAGATTACAGAAATTGAAATAAAGAAGTAAAAAATATAAATATGATTTATGTTGGTGATTTCTTCCATATACTTTTTTGATTTTAACAGTATGTAAACTATTTATGAAATCCTTGTAATTGTAAACTAAGTGTTAATTTTATGTAGATGAATTTGTGCTAGTGAATGCAAGAACCTAAGTATAATGAAGGGACTAATAGAATTGAACCTTTTGTAACCAAAATTAATATAAACATAAAACAAGAATATTAAATTTGTAAAATGAAAGGTTAAAAGAAATAAACAACAAATACATTCGAAAATAATTTTCAGCTACATATTCAGCCATAATTTAAATAAATTTGGGCGTTTTTATACAATAAATGTGAATTAAATTTGTACGCGTGCAACTTCTACACGTGCACTTCTGACAAGGTGAATTCAGTGGGTGCAACAAGGGACTCTTTACAATGCACCTTTTCGTACCAACTATCTTCGTCACGAAACAGCAACAGTGAACCTGGTTGGGCCTATATTATCATGCATTCCCTTGATACGGTATAATGGATCAGGTATACTGCAACTGTTATTTTTTTTCTCCGTGCAGGGCATTGTAATAAGAGTTTTCTGCAGAAAATTCAGTTTTTTCGCGCAGCATTACATACCTTCCTCTGTACTCCGTAGCGAGAAAATAAAAATGTCGCGGCAATAGGGGGATCGAACCTTGCCTTCATAATCTTTGTTCTCATAAGTTCAGCAGTGACATAAAATTGATTGATTGATTTTTCGTGTTTGCTAGTGCATAAACTACTATGGTCATTTGTCCCGTAAGTTGAATGCATGTTTTATCACGGAAGTTGGTGGTCTTCTTACCTCGCTGGATGGTGAGATTCGGCGCCAATCTTCACGTCAACTTACGGGGTTTTCGTCAGCCAGGTATCTCCCACCAGCTGGGCACCACCCCTTCGGAGACGAGCTGCAAGCTTTCGACATATGTGGTAATGTAATGCAGGTATGTGTAAGTGTAGGTAAAGAAAAATTGAGGATAGAACAAGGACGAAGGAAGCGCGCGATCTGTGACCCGTTGGTTAAGGTACTACTCCGTCATTCGTCTGATGTTGATCGGTGAAAACGAAGAAAACTAACTATCAGAGGCGGTCGCTAGAATTCCTCTCTAGACATCGATTGAATTCGACCTCGGTATGTAAATTGGGTCGAAAATCATACTACCATTGAGACTCGAACCCTAGACCCTCCCGGTCAGAGGCGCTGCAGTGACAGTTGATGCCCTGAGCCACATGAGGCAGTTTAAAAGGAGCGTGTTGGCTACCGAGAGCGCGACACTGGAGCTCGAGCGTAGCTCGGTTCTGTCACACAGTCCCGGTAACTCCAGAGGCGGCAACGTGGAAGTCGATGCCAGCACTTCGCAAACCGAAGCGTCCACACCGACAGTTTTCAATGCAGCATGGGAAGAAAAATATGTTTTCGCAGATTGCTACAGCTCTGCCAAATGTTTAGTTTGCAAAAAAGTGCTAAATCACATGAAGTTTGATTTGCAACATTATACGGTTAATCATGCTGCTGATTATGACAAGAACTCTGAAGAAGAACGTTCGGAACTTAGCAGTGCTATGATGAACAATGCTCCTCAAGAAATAAGCTTTTTATTTTTTTGATGTTTCTAAGTTGTTCTAATAGTAAAAAAACAATTATTTTATTTACTTTAAAATTGTCTCTTTGCAACAGAATATTCTCTCATTCTTCTCAAAATTAGCTTCACTCAGTGCCTGTCTTTGACTTATGTGCATCCTGTCAAATGTTTTACCGCCCTTTTAATTTTCTTTTTTTTTAATATTAAAGTTATAATATTTTGTAATGTAATATAATATTTTGAATAAGAAATTGTTGTACGATATTTGTAACCGACGAAAATATTGTGTATGTATGAATAATTGATTATACGTATACGTAAATAATTCTCACCAAGATATGGATTTATTCAATATACGACAATGTTGTATTCATTTTATATGTATATATCAATGGATATATATTTGATGAATTAACACTTTTTTGTTACAAATATTGAATGAAATATTTCTATAAAATCATTCAAAGTTGGCCTTATGAAATTTTAAGGTTCCCCAAAAGGCCCAGCCGGCAGCGTACTCAGCCTGTTCACTAATCTGGCACTGACGTCACTGTCACACATTCACGTAACATCCAATTTTAGAAGTATGTAGATGTATTCAGAACATTGTGTTCAGAATTTCAAACCCGATTTAACGATTTGAGTCAAAATGAGAATTTAATACATTTGCTACACCTTTTTCTCATGATGATGACTTTGTTGCTTGTGATTTTCCATTAGAAGTGACTGATTGTGACTGCAGTGTGAAACTGAATTTGGGGGAAACTTTCAAACAAAAAAAACATAGAAACATTTATTAGAATTTTATAAGAAGTCCCTCAAAATTGTTTTCCAACACTGCATCGAAATACAGCTCAAATGTTACGAATGTTTGATCAACGTAAAATTGTGAGCGGTTTTACCTTTGCAAATTTGTAAAGTGTCATTACAGATAACAATGTAAAATACATTAATAAAAATAATTCATTTCGGAAATAGCTTCATTTTTTTAATTTTAATTTCCTTTAGTGTCAGTATTTCCGATATTACCGTACTTTATTTAGTAACACTCTTTTCGGTAATTTCTAGAATAGTTTTTATAATCAGCAGCATGATAATCTGAGTAATGTCGCTGCAAGTAATTTCTTAATGTGATTGAAAGAGCGAAGAGCAAGTGGCGGCTTCTTCTCGGAGCACTTAACTGAGCGACCCTGTTCTAAATAAAAATAATTTTTTGAACATATGGTTTTCTGGTTTGTTCATCCTCAGGAGTAATACGTAAAAAATAATCTTGATAAAAATGCTTAGTCGCAACCCTTTTTGTGTTCTTTCGTGCTATAGAACGATTTTCCTAAGGATGAGCCAAAGTGACAGCTAGTGCTGGCAACATAAATGAAAGTTCTGTGGTCGTTGTGCCTTCGAGCGCATTAGACTCCCTTCTTGTATTCGTTCGTTTGCAGTTGGCTGACGTGTAAATAGCGTCGACGCTTGCTTTTGTGATGTCCTCGTCCGACAAAAATAGAGTGCGCCACGAGAAATAATTAAATTAGGAAGTGCAATGTTATGTGCTCTTCCGTAAAAATTCTTTTTTTCTATAAACATTACATTACATTTACTTTTTGTGTGATAAATGATGTTTATTTTAAATCCGAGACTTGAATGCGAGATGCGTACCGGTGCACGTGTTTATGGCTTAAAATCATTTTTCTTTCCATTTACATTCGTGGCAGTTTTCTTTTACTGATTGTGAGAGCATGTCAAGAGATTTTACACATACGAAAAATTAAACGATTCTCACATTATACTAATCAGATCCTAAATTGGATGTTAGTTTGATTTGGATACATGATTGAAACCAAGAAATAATTGCAACTATTGTCGACTATATTTTATCCATATAAACAAATATCTAAAGCAATAACCCAAAACAGTTTAACTGAATTGATGCCATTTAATACATGCAAGAAGACTGGTGTAAGAAACAGGAAATAATCAGTTGCTCTAACGCTGCAACCATATTTATTTAACAATGTTGTACAGTTTACATTGGAGAAATTTCGATCAACTTGGTAATTGAATAAAGCAGCCTTTGCTACAGCAACGGATTAGATCTCTAACATACATAGATTGGACTGAAAAGTCGAATCGCTACAGACAGTTGATCCTAGTAAGAAATTGGATCGTAATAGAATAGTTGATCACAGAAAATATGGACATAACATCTAATATTTTTTATCGAAATCTTTCAACATTTATCACCAATACTCCTTAATTATTGTAGAACTGTAATATTCACTCAAAATACTAATACATGGGGGAATAAGAATATATTGTGATATTATTCTGCGATGCAATAACATACGTGTACGGCTTTAGTAAATATATAATATTGATATAGACTAGAATATGTGTCTGTTCAACAGATCAAAACAATTAGTTAAATATAACATCTATACTATGTGTATTTTCCAATAAAATAATTGCTTTTTAAGCAAATTATTTGTAAACAATACTAGAATAAATTTGAAAACATAACAATTTAGCACCATGTTGGAGAAAGTACATAAAAGCTTTTAGCTGTAAATCACATTTCATATTGAGCCAATGTGTTTATTAATGTAGACGTAATTCCAGATTCTTCTTTTTTCAGAATTCTTTGAATTCTTAATCTGGAAAAAGAAAAGACATTGAAGTATTATTCCATTTTTCATGCATTAAACATAACCCAGATCAGAAAGCACAAAATACAGTACATTAAACAGTCATCAATAAAAAGCACAAAAAAATATGAATATAAAATAAATTTAAAACTTTCGAAAATCTTCAATATACAATCAGAAAATTATACAAGACCAGCCAAAATTAAGTAATTCTCCGAAAAAAAATACAATAACTTAAATAAAAATGCTTTTAAAAGCGTAACCGCTATAGTAGAAAACGAAGGTATAACTTCCAAATGTATTGAACGTACACAATGTGGGATATGTGTAGGTCCATGAAAACAATGACTTTCAAATTTTCAATTTTCATTAACATCTGGAACTAACACCATATTATCAACAAAATATACATTGGAAATTTTGTCAATGAAGAAAGAGAGCAAAATGATACTAGAGGTGCTACAAGAGGAATTACTTTCTCGATTTTGTGTATATAATAATATAATGATCCAACTTCTATCCTACTAACATTTCACACATCCCTTCAAAAAGTCTTAACCAAACGAAGGGCCAGGAATTCGAAAAAATCACTTTATTCTAGCTTTAGGTTTTAGTATATTAATAGTATGGCGAGTAATTTTACATCCTAGAGTGCCTCTCACATCCCAGCTTCGATATCTCTCTGTCGGTGTAGTCTTCATTACTCAATCCTCTTTTCACCATTGCCTCTTCTACACTTTCTCCCCGTGTAAGTCTACTTCTTCCTCTTCTTCGATGGGTTATCCATTATAGTGCAGTCGATCAGGAGACAAAAGGGGGTCCACCTTGTAAAAGGTGAGATAGACTTTATTATTTATTTTGTTTCTATTGTTATTAGTAAGAAAATCGTAAGTTTCCCACCTGGAAATACTTCGGGAACAGTTTTTGATAGCCCCCCCCCAAAAAAAACCTTCGGGCATTTTTTGATTTGACGTAATAAATTTTTAATGGTTGATCTTAGCGCAAAAGGAGTTATGTACAATTTTAAAGGTCATAAACTTATCTATAAATTTGTTTCATAAATTACTTTTCTCGTCAAATACTAACAGAGATACAAGATTTTAAAATTTCACAAAATTTTCTTTTTTATTCTGAAGTTGCCCAATAGTACCAATAGTCTTCTGATGTAATATTTTTGAATTCCTAAGGACATTATCAATAAAAAGCGATTAAATACTAATGTTTTTAATACTTACTGAGGTGACACTCGTGTTTGAAAGTTCAATGTATTCAATCAATGTATTATTTTACCTGGTTCCTGGAGCGGGACATAAATTATGAATAATACACAACAGCTCATGTTGTTCAGTCCGTATATTCTGCATGTGACGACTTAATACTCGCGATACATGCCTCTGACGACATCTCATGATCACGCCACTAGGCAGCGCTAATAGTACACTTATAACACATCTTTCCCCTTCTAATCACACAATATAAGACAATACAAGATATAATAATAGACACAATAAAGACACAGCAAGACATCATAAATACAAGACACAACACAAGAATGACATACGGCAATACAAATACAAGACAATAGAATACAAAAACTACAGAGGACAAATTTTTAAACTTACAAATGTAGTCTTACTGGCCGTTTGACAACTCTGCCTGATCTGGTTTTGGTCATATTTGATTTCTCACCAATCGCAGTGACATCACTAACTGGATTGGTAGCATGATAAACATTTTCAATCCCTGCCAAATTATCATCACCAGATATTTCTGATGACTGTGTCACAAACAGGTTTAATGATTTTCTTAGATCAATTCTATTTCTACAAATATTTTTTTCATTTTTATCTTTCACTAAATGTGAACGTGGATTGATGTGTTTATCCACAATTTCTCCAGGTTCCCACAGCTTATTCACAGAATTGTATACATTTACACTTGCTCCTGGTTCTAAATCGCTAAATTTTTAGCCACTTATCATAATATTTCTATAAATATCTTGTCTATGCTTCAATTTATCAGATACACCATTATTTATTTTAGGTGAAAGTAATTCTGAACTAATAGGGATTTTAATTTTACATTTTCTACTCATTAATAACTCAGCAGGTGAGTAACCAATATGCTTTAAAGGCGAGTTTCTATACTGCAATAAAGCTACCATAACATAGTTTTATCAGTAATGATTTTTAACTATCCTTTTACATATTCCTACAGCTTTTTCAGCCAAACCATTAATTGTGGGTAATTTGGGCTTCTAAATGATAAATTAAGTTCCATTCACAAGCAAATTTTTTAAATTTCTGTGCTATTAAATGGTATATTGTCAGAATGACATATCAGGACTACCATGGGTGGCAAAAATTACTTTTAACGCTTCTACTACAGAATATGCAGATTTATTTCTTATTGGCTGTAATTCAATCCAATTGGAATATGAATCACACACTACCAAATAACTTTGCCCTTCTAAGGTGAAAATATCCACACCCAATCTTTTCCAAGGGCGTTTAGACAGAGGGTGCACTAATAATTTCTCTCTTTCCTGCTTGTTTGACAAACTATTACAAGTTTTGCATTTTTTAATAAAATCTCAAAGTCTTTATTTATTTCAGGCCAATACAAGATTTGTCTAGCTCTGATTCTACATTTCTCTATACCTATGTGACCTTCATGCAACAATATCAACATTTCTTTTTGCAGACTAAGTGGGACAATTACTTTGGAATCAAGAAATAATAAATCTCCTTGATAAACTAATGTTGTGTTTAAGTGCGTGATAATGTTGCACTTCCAATTCATGTACCTGGTTTTTATTTTCGGGCCAACCTTTTAAACAATATTCTTTAATAATTCTTAATGAAGTGTATTTTTGAGTTTCCTGTTTAAAAATTATTTTTTTACTATCAGACATTGTTAAATTTTTGAATTTTTTAAAAATTTGGAAACAACATATTCAAGTTCCAAATTTGTTTTAGGATTTTTTTTGTAACTGAAAGAAAAGTACGTGATAAAGCATCTGCTAAAGACAAATTTTATACGTAATCACAATATCATAATTGATCAATCTCAATTTCATGCGCTGCAAGCGCGGTGTTATTGACGCTATATCCTTACTTGAAATTGACACTAATGGATGTCTATATATATATATATATATATATATATATATATATATATATATATAATAATGAAATTTCTGTACCGCAAAAACGATACCAAGCATTTCCTTTTCAATTTGGGCATAATTTTTTTAGCTGAATTTAGTGTCCTCGAAGCAAAAGCAACAGATGATTATCTTGCAAAAGACAAGCTCCCAAACCATTCTTTGAGGATCTGTTTCATTGTAATTTGTTTATTTACATAAAATATTGAAGAGTGGGGCCGAAGTTAATTTTATTCAGTAACGACTTGTATGAATATCACTCCAAATCACGGTACATTTTTCTGAGTAAATTCTCTTAACGGGGCAGTTATTTTAGACATATTCGGAATAAAGTTACATAAAAATTTTGCCATCCCTAAAATTGACAACAGTTCGGATTTGTTTTCTGGCTTAGGCATGTTAATAATTGCATCTAATGAGATGGATTAAGTTTTATTCCGTTTTTCGAAAAAATTTGACCCATTTTTTTATAAGAAATTGTTTATCTTGTTTTTAGTAACAGATGTTAATAATAAAATGTCATTGATTTGTTATTCGGGTTCAGTATAATTAGGATTTTTTAAGAAAAAAAGTAAGAAAATTGGTAGTCTTGTTAGTAAAAAGCTAGAATCAATTATTGACGTTGTCACAAACGTTCCTGATGTTTTTAAAGGAGTAGGAGAATTTCCTAGAGAATATACGCTTAAAAATGCGTAATATGCTTAAAAATACATAATATGCTTAAAAATGATGCAAAGCCACATGTTCAACCACTTATGCGTGTCCCTAAATCACTGCATAAGAGATTAAAAGGCAAATTAGATGAACTTGAGAAAAAGGATGCTATTCAGTTTTGACATGAAAGATGGTTATTTTCAAGTAAAAGTAGATCAAGCCAGTTCTGACTATTTCACATTTAGCACTCCTTTTGAGCGCTATTAATATTGTAGAATGCCGTTTGGAATTTGCTCAGCTCCAGAAGTTTTTCAGAAGATGAATTACTAAATGTTTGGTGATTTAGAAGGAGTTAGTTTGTATTTTGATGATTTAATAGTGTCAGGTAAAGATGAAGCTGAGCATGACATAAATTTGATAAGATTATAAAAAAAGCTTCGAATACAATGTGAAATTTAATGAGAAAACGATTCTTCTTCATCTTCATGGATTTAGGCCTTAAGGCCCGTTTCCACATCAAGAGGGTGTGTCTCTCCATCTTGTTAACGGGCTGCCAACATTTCTTACTTTAGGATTATACGTGTCCATTATTATGGGAGTTCTGTTTGGAGGCATGAGTTAGATATGATCATGCAAGTTGCTCCTAAATGATTGAATTCTGTCCATCAGATTGAATATATTCCGTTGGGTTATGATATCATTATATTGTGTATCTAAGATGTTACCTGCTACTAAACGTAAGAATTTCATTTCGGTGCTTTCTATTTTTCTTCTGTGTTCTGTTTATTGTCCAGTTTTCGCATGCATCAGTTAGCATGGGTACTGCCATTGCTTTGTAGAATTTGAGTTGCGTGGTTTTTAAAGTCTTGATTTTTAATGTTCTTCTTATTGCCCCACACTATTTCATTTCCGGCTTATGTCATTTTTCTGCACTAAGATACAAATTGCAGCCTAAATAGGTAAAATTGTTTGTCTGTTCTATGGGTTCATTATTAATAACAATTTTACAATCTAATGTGGTTTGTTCCTTCAAAGCCCATTGATTTTGTTTTCCTAGTGGAGATTTGCATATTATATTTGGTTGCCTGTTCGTTTAGTTTGTGTGCTGCAATTTGTAATTCATCTTCTGAGCTACTCAAAATAACTTGTTCGCCTGCAAACAATATGGTATTTAGAGATTTGTCATTTATTTTATAACGTGTTTTCAATTGCCCTTGCCATTGCTGGACAATCTCGTCTATATAAATAGTAAATAGAGCTGGCGAAAGTGGGCACACTTGTTTGACTCCTAGATTTTTTTCACAAATTTATTACTTCCTTGAGATCCTTTATCAATGCATATTTTAGTGTCGAAATAGAGGCTTTGTATTGCTCTTATTAGGTGGTCCTTTTTTATGCATTATCTCCCAGAGTTTCTTTCGCGACATTTTGTTGAAGGCTTTTACATAGTCTATAAATGGTATATATGACGGTAAGTTAAGCTTTTCAACTACAAATTGTATTAGCTTTTCAACTACAAATATGCAGTCGGAACTAGGGATGTGCCCTTAACAGCTAAACTGTTATTTCTTAACCGTTAACGTTTCGTAACTGTAACGAGAAATAACAGTTATTTCGTTTATCCTGTTATTGGCTGTTATCGGTTAAAATGCATAGAACTGCAACCTATTGGGCCTAATCCGAACTACTACAAGCTTTTGTGGCAACAATTTTGTACAATAACAACTTCACTGCGGATAATCAATCATGATTTGCCAGTGTTCAAATTATAGATTCATTAATACATAATTCGTCATTATTACGCACCATGTGCCACAATATTTTTATATTTTATTGTATTTACTACAACAAGATGTTTGTCCTTTTAAATTAAGTCCGTCCGATATGTTAACTTATTTCTGTCCCATTGCTGCTTATGTGAGATCAACTAATATTTCCCTAGGTTCGATAAAATAAAACGAGTTACGGTCAAGTATCTCACATTATAATACTTGATATTCCACAGCCATTAACACTTTAGCTATAGGTAAGCAAATGCACTGTTTCTCCTCATTATTTTTGGCACTTGTCACTTCATTATGCACAAGCTGCATATTTGTAAGAATATTTGCAATCTGAACCCGAATCACTTTCATTTTAGTAATATTCTATATTCTATACACATTCGCTACACATTATATGAATTACTATTCATCCTTGGCAGTTCATCCAATCTCGTTCATATCAGCTGCTTCTCTGTCCAAACATGTAGTAGTGCAAGGGAAAGTAGTGCAAGGAAGCGCCGTAAGCTGCACAGGCTTTAGGGTGCTACCAACGTTATTCGTTTTGCGAGATTTAACTCTTAGCAGTCGTTACAACTGCTTTAACTCTTAGCAGTCAGCCATGTTAGGTTGCTCGCCATGGACCTGTTATTTTTAAACTGTTAGTAATAACAGCTATTACGAGTCAGCTGCTTTTGTGAAAACAGTTATTGAAGAAAAGCTGTTAAGCCCATCTCTAGTCGGAACATGTGCGGCCTGTCCTGAAACCGCACTGTTCCTCTAATAACACATGCTCATTAATTATATTCAATCTCCGAGTTATTATCTTAGCATATATCTTATAGGCTGTGTTGAGAAGACTTATTCCTCTATAATTTTGGCAATCCTGTCTGCTACCTCTCTTGAAGATAGGACATATAATTCCTTTCCTCCAATTTTCGGGAATGGTATATCTCCTGCAACATATATATATATATATATATATATATATATATATATATATATATATATATATATTATTTCGAGGAATTTCATTCTGTGCACACTTTAGTAGTTCAGCATTCATGCAGTCAGTTCCTGGTGACTTCTTATTCTTGAACGTTTGAAGTATGTTGTTCAGTTCGTCGAGTTCAATGGGGTCCGCTTCTATTACTGTCTCCGATAAGGGGTTTTCAAGAGTGTCTGTATTTGTTTACGGAAACTGATAGTATGTAAACCATTTTCTCGGAGATGTTAATTTTTAATGTATCTCTTTCTGTCGAGTTTAGATACTTCATTATTTTATAGGCTGTGCCCTGTGATCCACGACAGTCGTGTTTGATCTCGTTTATATACCTATCCCAACTTGCCCGCTTTATGTTTCTAATTTCTCTCTTAGCAATGGCACTTTTATTTTTATATGCTATTTTGTCTTCCACAGAATGTGATTGGACATACCGTAGGTAAGCCTTTTTCTTTTGATCAATAATTTCTTTTATTTCTTCGTTCCAATTTTGAACACTTCTTATACTTTGTTTTTGGTCTTTTACATAAGACTTCTTCTGCTACTTGTAATATTAGCTCTTTAAAATCTTGCCATTCAACTTTTTTTTTCATCTGTACTGATTGCTCTTTGATCTAGAGAAGTTAGCAATCGTGAGCAGTATAATCATCTTATACTCTCTTGTTGTAGCAGGTATACTTTAAAATTGGTTTTATTTTGCGTAACACTCGTTTTTTTCCTGTGGATCCATTTCTTAGGGATTTTAAGTTTACAAAGTACTAAAAAGTGATCTGTACTAACGTCACAGCTCCTATATACTCGTGTATCATTCATGTGTGGGGAAAGTTTCTTGTTGGATAGGATGTAGTCGATTATTGATCTCGTGCCACTTGCTGACCATGTGTTTTTATGTATATCTTTATGGCGGAAGAGGGTATTAGTTATTTTGTACTCATTAAAACTAACAAAATTTCATTATTCCTACCGCTCAAGATACTTTTTTATTTTGAGGGACTCCACTATATAAAAGTACATAATTTAGGTATTCCAATGCGCCTTTTAATTTTTTCTTTATTTCAGTAATTAGACATATATCTGCATTAATGTTTTCTAATTCTTTTTGTAGTATTTCTTCTTTGTGCGTCAATCCTCTTACGTTCCAAGCAGCTAGGTTTAAGTTCTCCAAATTCCTTTTTCTATTCCTCTTCTTTGCATGGGTCGTCATATGATTACTCCGGCTATTTTCTTGATGGTCATCAGTAAAGGGTTTGTCACCCGGCCGTGTTACGAGCACTGCGCGGGACTAGCTTGGTGATGGGGCTGCCATCTTAACTGCCTCCAAGCTGGCAGAGTGCGTTGTTCGGAGCACCATCCTACATGCATTGCTTTCACCGCGTTCGTTGCAATACCGCAGATATTGGGCCGCATCTACCCTGGGATTAGAGGAAGATTCAGGTGTCGGCTCTTCCGACGTTGGCCTTCCTCGTTGGCATCCTCCCGTTCTGGGAAGCATGCACTGCTTCCTCTTCTGGAGTACTTCTTCGTCTCATCCCTATCAGAAATGGCTTCTTCCAACACAAAGATGAGCATAACTATACATGGACGGACCAACAGAGAGATAGAAGATCAGTGATAGACTATGTGATTACTCTGCAGAACTTCCGAGGAACAGTGTTGGCTTTTCGGGCACACCGAGGACCAGATTGTGACTGTAATCACTAACTGGTGAAAATAATATTCCCTCCTTGGAAGCATTGTAAAGGGGATCCTAAAGATTTAAGAAAGAAAGAAAGCGAACAATGAAGTGCAACTTGGAAGGCCTGGCACATACTAGAACCCGTTATTTTTATCAAAACAGGTTAGATAACTTATTAAATGAAAGTACAGAACAAACAAATATTGACATGTATGAACACATTAAAAATGCCTACTCCATGCTGCGAAACACGCCTTAGGAGAAGCGGCCTTGAGACGAAATAAAAAGACTAAATACTGGATAAATGAAGAATTGATAAATGAAATTAAAGTACAGAAACATTTATTTGAAAAGTTGTTAAGTACCTATGAAGACAAATACAATTAAACAATCCATCGGAGAAGAGTAAGAAATCTGATGAGGAAAGAAAACAACAGACTTGGGAAAGGAAATGCAAGGAAATACAAATGTATATAGGTGGAAAAAAGAGACTGAAGTTTGGAAATACATTAGAAATATAAAATCACACTGCAGAGAGAAAGTTCAGATCCACAGTATTCCAAATAAACAATGAGAAGAATATCTCAGTAAACTGTTGAAGGAAGAAAATAGCCTGCGCCGCTAGCCGAATTCGTTTATTACGTTCCGTGAAGTCACGGAGGTTAAGCGAATTCGAGACTCGCGGGTTCCCGGTTGGGTGACCGGCTAGAAACCCCGGGATCTAACGGCGTTGAGCCCCTGACCGAAGGGATAAAAGGCACTGACTGACTGCGACGTGACGAGACTTGACTAGTATAGTAATTACTATTACTGAGTAACGGAGGATTACTCCAAAGAAATTCAAAATTTAAGTAGTATATGACTTAGTGTAGGGATCACAGAATTTTGAAAATGTGCACACAATTCACTTTTCCCCATAGCACGTCATACGCAGTTTTTAACTGTTTTTTGACGTAAAATAAATAAATAAATAAATAAATAAATAAATAAATAAATAAATAAATAAAAAGAATGCGATCAACGCCCAACAATGGGTAAAGGGACGCGTTGCGTCAACAACGACGCAACAAATTAAAAAAAAATACAGGCCGTCGTTTAAGCCTAATACCGAGATCATATGTCCAAGGGATTGTTCCATAAACATAACAGTCGAAGTAGAGAAGAGCGTAAAAGAACTAAAAAGTGGAAAAAGCCGCAGGGCCTGGAAATATCCGGCGTAAAACTAATGCGAATGATACAAGTATTAATGGACAAGTGCATAAATATCGTAGATGTACAAAATGAGTGGAACGTAGTACGCATCACACCTATCCACCAGAAAGGAAGGACATCTGCAAGAAATACAGGGTGATAGCAATAACTAATTCATTTAGTAAGATATATGGGAGGATATTGAGAAATCGCCTACAGAAGGAATATTAGATGCACGAAGAACAAAGTGGCTTTCGAGCAGGGCGCTCTTGGATTGATAATTTATTTTGTTTATTACAAGTAATGCAAAACAAGTGGCAAACGGGGAGATAATTACACATCGTCTTCCTTGATATCGCACAAGCGTATGACAGTATGCCAGCAGAGTAAGTATGGGAGGTCCTGCGACATCTAAATATGAATAGTACACTTATTGCTGTAGTGAAAGAATTATATTCAGAGCTCGCAGGAGTAGTGAAAGTGAGAAAGGATTTGATAGAATTTCCAATAACTAAAAGCCTAAGGCAAGTATGCTGCATTTATCCGACACTGTTCAAAATCTATGTCAATGAGGTCGTGCAAAAATGGAAAAGAAGTTGTGCGAGAATAGGAATTCCGGTGCATCTACTCTCCACAATTTACAGTTCGCTGATGACCAGGAAATTGTGGCGCACGACCAAGATGATATAGAATTCATCCTGATAGAAAAAGAGAGAGGAGTACGCAAAGTTGAACACGCACATACACACACACACACACACACACACACACACACACACAACTTAGATAAAACAATGTACTCGGCATAAAATTTCCTCAAAAATGGCTGTAAATTTTGAGATTTAACTTTTGCTTCAGATAGCGTAAAGAACGTTCAAGAGAATTGTGCAGCTGTCACCTTCGTTGACGTTTATTTATTTATTTATTTATATATTTATTTAACGTCAAAAAAACAGTTAAAAACTGCGTATGACGTGCTATGGGGAAAAGTGAATTGTGTGCACATTTTCAAAATTCTGTGATCCCTACACTAAGTCATATACTACTTAAATTTTGAATTTTGAAAGGGAGAAAAAACTCCCATGTAAAATCTATTTTCAAAAATAAATAAGCAATAAAATTTTGAATTTTGAAAGGGAGAAAATCTATTTCAAATAAATAAGCAATAAATTTTGAATTTTGAAAGGGAGAAAAAAAAAAAAACTCCCATGTAATAAATCTATTTCAAGGATAAATAAGCAATAAATTTTGTTTATTACTTCCTGCCGCGACAACATGGAAACGATAATTTGAATAATGGTATTTCCACTAATTCTAGAAGACGTGCACAGAAAATGAAGTTACATTTATGTCCAGAAGCAAAACAAGGGGCCATCTCAGCATTTGCTCAATGGATCAGGGAAACTGGACGAAAAACCTGATCGAGATGGGGGTCATTGACCCGGAAGCTGTAGTACAATTGTTGTTACAGGTTGTTTATACTCATTTATACAGTTCAAATGGTAAATAATGCATTATGTATCATTGTTAAAATTAATGTTACTTTTCTTGTGATGCTCAGTATAGTCTCTAATTGTATAGAAACAGTTATGCAGCAGAAACGATTTCACTTGAGATTTAAACTTTTCTATTGAATTTAATCGTTTAATGTCATCTGGCAAAGTGTTGTAAAATAATGTACATGTATTGTATGTATTTTTGTAATAGCTGTGATACGTCACCTGATGAATATGATTTCTACGTCGAGTGTTATAGTAATAGACATCGGCGTTTTCTGAAAATATATTCCCGCCCTTGAGCAAGTCATTTTTTACAAAAACCACTGATTCGTAAATAAAGACACGAAAATGGTAGAATTCCTAGATTAATGAAGAGAGGCTTACATGAATCACGTGGGTGGGATTTGGTTATTATTCGTACAATTCGTTTTTGTAATCTAAAAGTCTGGGATCTATAAGATGTATTTCCCCAGAATATTATGCCATATCTCAGGCGGAATGAACATTCGCGAAGTATACACAACGAGCAGTATGAAGGCTGACTGAATTTGCAAGAATTCTGAACGCGTAGCATAATGAACTTAATTTTGTGTTCAATTCATTTAAATGGACGTTCCATTTAAGGTTTGACTGAATTGAGAGACCTAAAAATTTTGTTGCCTTAACATCAGTCAATGGTACACTGTTCATTTTCAACGGGGCACAGAATTGTTTATTTGAAATGGAAAACTGCATTAAAACCGTTTTCTTTTCGTTTACTATTAATTTGTTATTTCGGAACCAATTTGAAACATCTGATATTGTACTATTTACTGTTTCTTTATTGCAAAGGATGTTCGTATCATCCGCAAAGAGAACCGTTCTTCCGTTTCGAATCGTCGAGGGCATATCGTTTACGTAAAGTAGGAACAGAATAGGGCCTAAAATCGATCCTTGAGGAACTTCACATGCAACGGGCAAAGAGTCGTTAAGGTGCGTACGTAATTTTCCTTCATTCCAGTAAGGTACTTCAACTCTCTGAGATCGTTGTTTAAGGTACGAACATAACCAATCTAGAGCAATACCACGAATTCCATATGAAGGTAATTTGGAAAGTAAAATGTCATGATCAATGACGTCAAAGGCTTTTGAGAGATCTAAAAATAATCCAATAGGTGCCTCGTTTTGATCCAATGATGAGGCGACATCTTTAAGAAAAGAAAATATAGCTGTTTCCGTTGATTTTGATTTTCTAAATCCATGTTGGCAATCTGAAAGCGCGTCGTGTTTAGTGAGAAAGGTTTCCATTCGTATGTAAAAAAGTCTCTCTAATATTTTGAAAAACTGATAGAAGAGAAATGGGCCGATAATTTTGAATTTCATTTTGTTGCCTTTTTGAAAAGCGGCTTAATTTTAGCTGTTTGAAAATATCTGGAAACGTTCCAGTGCATAAAGATGCATTAAATATGTGAGTTAACGGGTGTATAATGGCATACGCACACGTCTTTAACAAAGAATCCGGGAATTCATCTAAACCGGATGAATATTTATTTTTTAGTTTATCGATTATTTTGAGAATTTCATAGGAAGAAGTTTCGGAAACGAACATTGTGTCTAAAATTTTGGGTGAACTGTCTGTTTTTGAATGTTGTGCCTGAAGATCCTTAGTGAGATCGGCAGCAATTCTCGAAAAGTATTGGTTAAAGAGACTAGCCACTGTTGCCGGATCGTTCACATTTATATCGTTATATTTTAAAACAACATTCTCTACGGGTTTTCTAGTTGATTTGGTAGTATTTTTTATTATATTCCACATTGATTTTGTTTTATTATTTGAGTTCAAAATATCCTGATCGTTTTTCATGATTTTAGCCTGTCTTATGACTTTTCGTAACAATGTTTTGTATTTTTTAAAGTAGATAAGGATTTAAAAAAAATTCGCTTTTTAACCTTGTTTATCCAAGAATTGCTTTTCCGAAATATTTAATTTTTTTTTAAGAGGAAAGCAAGTGTTAAAATGAAATGAAAGAGTTGAAAAAAAAGAATTGTATTTGTCGTTTGTATCAGCAGTATTATAAACCGTTTCCCATGACTCCTGCATCAAGTAATCAATGAATAATTTAATTTTACTTTCAGTAAAGAATCTAGTCATATGTGTATTATTTATTGTGTCAGTGATCGCATTTCTTATAATGGTAAGAATTTGTGCATCGTGGTCACTGTATCCTAAATCTTTTGTTTCAACTTCATATCGAGTAGTAGTTTTGTTAATTATAATTTGATCAATTGCCTTCATCGAATGTTGTGTGATCCGTGTAGGTACATTAATTGTAATGTCTAAATTAAAGGAATTAATTAAATTGAGAAACTTTTCTTTCTCGCAAGATTCGACCAGAAAATCAATGTTAAAATCTCCGCATACAACAATGGATTCAAAAGAGCGATTGCTGACTTTGTTAAGTGTTATCTCCAGGTTTTCTAAGAACGAAATATAATCTGCAGTTCTCTTTGTTGGAGGTCTGTAAATTTCCAAGTATTATCACTTTTAGTAAAGTAAGATGTTTAACAGAAATTTCGAAAATATTTTCAATGGAGTACACATTTAATTCCGCCAAGGGGATAGAATCAATATTATTTCTAACGTAAATACAGGAACCCCCATACGTAGGACCTTTATGGGATTCTCTCTCTCTGCAATAAAAGCCTGCGAGGTAAAAGTTTGACGTCTTGAATTTTTCAAAAATTGCAAATGTCCAAATTTTTTTGGCGTTTTCCTACAAGTACAATATTGAAAATAGAGATGTTTTCTTAATAAAATCTCTTGATTAAAAACATCTTGCTTTTCTCTTAAAAAGAGAAAATTAAACATTTCACGAAAAAGTAATTCTTGGATCACACACGGAATTATAACATCAAGTAAAAACAAACGAACGTACGCTTTGGTTTATTTCTAAACATCATAACGCATCATCCGGTTTCCATATCTACTTCCGTGAATACAAAAGAATTTTAACGAAAGTAATAGTTCAGGCAAAAATAATGGAAAATAATATTTTGAACGCTAGTAACGAAACTAAAGCAATGTGGAATATCGTAAAAATACGACCACGTCATCACGATACTTCGTAGAGAATGTTGTCTTAAAGGATAATGAAAGAGAAACAAAAGTAATCCAGAAAAAATTGCGAATTTCTTCAACCAACACTTTTCTAGAATAGCCGTTATCTCACGAAGGGACTAAAACCATAAAATTCAACATCATATGCTTCCCAAAAAATTTTCGGCACAATGTATATTTCCGAAACTTCTTTCAACGAAATCCTCAGAATAGTCAGTAATCTAAAAAAAAAATATCCATCTGGTTTACATGAATTTCCGGATTCTTCATTAAAAACTTGTGCACCTGCCATTATACACCCATTAACTCACATTTTTAATGCTTCTTTATGCACAGGAATATTTCCAAATATTTTCAAATAAGCAAAAATTAAGCAACATTTTAAAAAGGGAACAAAAAATGAAATTAAAAATTACCGGCCAATTTCTTTGTCAGTTTTCTCAAGAATATTACAGAGGCTCATCCACACGCAAATTGAAACTTTTTCTCAGGAAAAACGAAGCATTTTCAGACTCACAACATGGTGACACATCTTCGTCAAACACATTGAAGAGCGTAGATTGTTTATCATCTACTTCCGTATAGCAAGATTCAAAAAGATATAAGAAGCAAAAATGCCTGTCGGAACTGTAAGACTCTTTATTGATACTAGAACCATCATCGCTGTCAAGTTATGGTAATCCATCTTATACAGTACAAGGTTATGTGGAAATATAATTAAATGAAATGCTTTTTCAAAGAACCATTGCTACAGGAAAAATACTGTTTCTTGTGTTTTTGAAACAATGAACCAATGTTCCTTCCAAAGCTCACCGGGAGCGGTAGCTCAGTGCATCAACTGATGCCGCTGCAGCGTCTCTGACCGGGAGGTCCTAGGTTCGAGTCCTGACGGCGGCAGGATTTTCGACACTAGCTTTTCAGCCAGGTCGAATTCAGTCGCTGTCTGGAGGACAATTCTAGCGGCCGGCTGCTCTGATCGGTAATTTTCCGTGGTTTCTCCGATCAACACCAGGCGAATGCCGGAGCAGTACCCTACCAAACGGGCCACGGACCGCGCGCGATCTGTCCTTCCTCTTCAAATTCCTTGTCCTATCCTCTCCCCTTACGCACACACACTTACACTAACATGCACTACACTACCACATATTCCGGGAGACCGGTCGGGAGTTTAGAGATTGTCCCGGCTTGGGCGGTGCCCCGCTGGTGGGAGAGTCCTGGTTAGGGGGAAACGCCACTAGCCGACGGTAGGTCGGTGCCGGATCTCGCCATCCAGCGAGGGGAAAATAACCGTCATCTCCCGAAAAAAAAATCTACTACACTAACGGGACTAACGACCGAAGCAGTTGACGCGCCCCGAAACACGAAAGAATCAATCAATCAATCAAACCTTCCGAAGCTCGTATTCGTTTTTGTAGCGACGCGCGTTTTTATACCGAAAGGAAATTGTAGTTGCGGTACACACTTAATTCCAAAACTGTTGTGTATTGAACATTTGCATAATTTCAGAGCATTTTCATACACGTGCCAAGTAGAGAACAAAAAGAGTTAGCATTATTATTAAATAACCAAAGCAACAACATTATTCTGGTAAGGTGGATAAAGTAGAAAAAATCATTATTTTTAGTTAAAATCTTAATTCGTGCAATATTCAAATTACAATAATATTATTTTTACAATTTTGTTTTTATCATTTATCTTTCCTAATAAACTTAAACAAAAAAATAAGAAAATTATCAACGAACAAACTTTAAGAAAATAAATTAAAAATTTTAATATTTTTTTATTTATATTGAGCTGTCGGGTGCAACATACGAGAAGGTTGAAATTTTGGAAAACTGTGGAGAATTTACAGGTCCATAATTTGCATTTAGTCCTTTTTATGATCTGTATCAGAAGATGAGATATTCTTAAAAACGAAGGAAAAAAGTATTTTTTCTTTCTATTTTTCCTTTCCTTTTTGTTGAATGTAAGGGTCAAAATCGGATATAAATGCCAAAAAATCTCGAAACATCTTGACCATCTATACAAAACAGCAAGGATGATTTAAGTCAATACTCGTCGGCGTAATGCGATTAAAAAAATTAAAATTCTATAAGGAGGTAAAAACCAAGAAGAAAATTCAGAGATTTTAATGAAAATCTGAGCTAAGCCGTTTTATTAATAGAACTTGGCTCCATTCTTGTAAAAAAAATAAGAAAATTGCAGACGTTTTTTGAAAAGAGCTTGGAGTGTTAATTTCTACAAAAAGGGCCACTATTTCGCGCCCAACCTGCTTACATTTTCAAAAAATTGGACATACATTTAAAGATCTAATTTTGAGAAACAGACCCCATTCGAAAATTCAAGTATTTCAATGAAAATCAGAGCTCAGTCATGTTTATAAGAATATTTTTGTAGTATTCCACAGAAATAAAAGAAAATTTCAAAAACTCGTTTGTACCGCTAAAAGTATTCTAAAATTTTAAATATTTATTTGAAAATTCACGGCTCCCTCAGTGGCTTGTGGATTTGCGTGCTCGCTTTCCACAGCGCAACCCCGGGTTCAATTCCCAACCGAGACAAATTATACCCATGAACTTACAAACGTCCTTACCAATTCCTTACGCATGACCCTATATATATTGCTGTGTGAGGATGAGAAAACCCACCCTAAGCTTATGAATACCAGTATAAGTGAAGGCATGACTTCCTGCTAGCCACACGAACCCCTTACCTCATGACCGAGAAGTTGGGTCACCGCTGGTCGGCCAAGGCCCGTCGAGCAAAAGAGCAGAAACATTTGAAAAACGAAGAAGTCTCAGGTAGATTAATCGAGAAATATAAACTTTAATAAGGGGCCTACAATCTGGATTTTTCTGTCGAAAAATGGCCATTTTTGTCGCTACAGCATTGCAATTTTTCACTCTACTCTACTCCGATTTAAATAGTGTCCCTCCAAGATCACGAGCTGGAAGGAGAGGGGAGAACGTTAATTTAATTTCGTTCCGTTCCTTTCATTCATTCGTTCCTTCATTTCGTTCATTCATTTCGTTCATTCATTTCGTTCATTCATTTCGTTCATTCATTTCGTTCATTCATTTCATTCATTTCATTCATCTCATTCATTCGGAAGCTTCGTCAAGAAGCTCCCGATTGGATGGCAGTGCCTCCCCCTCTCCTTCCAGCTCATGGCCTTAAAGGGACACAACATTTAAGCCTATGTAGGGAGTATGCGAGAAAGTTTTAGAAAGCATCCCGCAATGTATGTAGGCTACATCTAGGCCCGCAATGCATCATGACTATGCGGGACATGCTTCAAGGCGGAAGGGAGTGTGAATGTTAAACAGATTACTTTCGTTTTATGCTAGGGGTAGAATTCATTTTTTTACTTTACCTAATAGATGATTGTGATAAACAAAAACCTGAGCCGCGTCGAGAACTTCAAGTGGACTCAATAGTAAAAGTACTAGGTTTGCGATACCTCCATTCCATTTCGTTGGATGTGCTAAGACACTATATATTTAACAGAAATAAACCATATCTTCTTTCTTACCTCATTTCCGGATGAGCAGAACTGATGATCCACTTGAGTACTGAGCAAGTTCTCCTTGCGGAATAGGGTCTTGTAATATCGTATGGGAGTTTCATTCATGGTTTAAATCTTCTTATCAACTACACATAACCAGTCCCATGATACTGTTGGAATAGAATAAATTATAATTGCTGTGCTTGAATAATGGGAAACTGTATCAAAAGTTTTAAACATTTCACAAACATTAATTCCAATGTTAATACTAATAAGAAATTTAACATAAAGTACTACCTTACCAATGAGTTGGTAGAAGTGTGTATTAATCATTATTAGGTACTGACCAACATAAAATTCTTCAAACAATATTACTGAAAATTATCTGATGGTCATAATTGTGACACAAAAGAGTTTTCACAAAGAAAATTATAAAACATTACTTTGCTCATTGCACAAAAATACAAAATTCTAAACAGCTCTGATGAGTTTTTTATATATTGTTACTTAGGTTCCACTAAATTATTCAGTTTTAATTCCTTCTCGTTGATAATTTTAGTATGTGTTGGAACAAATATCATACATTCAGTAATTCAGCTAAATGTAATTTATGATACATATTTCATGAATTCATTTCAAAAGATTTTCAATAGCCCAAGTGGTACAAGGGGGTGGGACTGTGTTCAACTAATAAAGTAAAATTAAGAACTACAGATTCCAATATCTCATGAGGCATGATCACATTCACCTAGTAATTTTGAGATAGAAAACTTGGTAACAAGCAACTACATTTTTAAAGCTCTGCTATCATTAATTCATAGTTATAGAAGATTAATTAATTAATAAATTCAGCCCTTCAACTTCAATGGTCATTGCAACCCATGATTGATTTAAACAATATCTGGAAAAAATGAAGTGTGGAAAACCCTCAGAAAACCTTCCATAAGCTCACTATTTCCACTACAAATTCCCCATGGATTGGCTCGAACCTGAAAGAAATATGTGCAATGAAAGGAATATTTGTTAACTATTATGTCTCAAGCCACCCATCCCCCTCTTCTGGAGCATAAAGCTCAGAACATTGCTTTAGACCACAATACCTAATGTGCATTTGCAATTCACCCTTTATTTTCTTATTATCCCATGTACTAGAAAAAACTGAATATTTTTCTGTGTCCAAATAGATCATAGAGGTTACTTAAAAATGTACAAATGTAGATAGTCATGTGCATGTACACATATTTCAAATATTGTTGTACTTCATTAAATGAAAGTATTTTTCCACAAAGTAATTTTTCAGTATTCATGTCTCCGAAAATAATATTTGGCCTCTTTTGAATGGATTAGGAAAGATTGAACTCAGAAGACTATTTCCAGTTCAACGCTAGTAAAAATCACAACCTCTCATAACACTGTTATAAATGATAATTGCCACTTCTCGCAATACCATTTTTTAACATTAATTTTTTCTCCTTAAACCCATTAGTGTGTGTTCCATTAATAAAAGATTTATATTAAAATTGGATTGCATACTGAATAATATCAAAAATCTGTTCACGAAACGCAAGAAAGTACTAATGAAAACTTCTACAAGAAATGTATAAAAGTGCTTCATAATAATGAAAAGTAAAAATACACAAAAAACAGGCAGCATCTATAATGTTCAAACACATATCATTAGAAACCTAGAATTTATTCACTATTCTTTATCAACATTTTCCTCTAGATATATAAAAAAGTTAGGTATATTTTAAAAAGTAATATATTTGTGCTAAGCTATTTTTATAATGCACATTCATTTTTATTTATGTACGCAATGAAAACGTGTAATTTCTAATGTGACAGGCATGCACATGAGAATTTATTTACACTACACTACACTTAACAATTTGGTATTTACACTTTACAATACACCCAATTATATTTTTTGTTTTTTGTTGTTGCTTTTAACTTTAATACTTATTTTTATATCCATTTATTATTTTACACTTACATCAAAGTATTATTTAATTTTTATAAATGGTTTTTAATTCTCATAATGTTATACATTTAAAAAAATACTATTTGAATATGCTAATTCTAATAGTGGACTTGATGTACTATGTAATTTTCAGAGTGCAGTTCCTCCATCTCAGTCATGGTAATCTTCCACTGTCCTAGCAATGCTCTTGACAAGATACTTGTTGATAGTGAATTGCTTCCCGAATGTCACATGTAATATAAATTGCTTATTTATAACATAAATAAGAGTTATTATTAAAATATTATTAATAATGATGGGATGTGAAGACATTGATAGTTCTAATTAAACATTAAGTTTTGTAACATCCTGGAATAGACATACGTCAACTCTCATGACATGATGTACCTAAATACCTGCTGAAATAAATCTTAGGTCAATTCACAGTCACTAAGTTTCACAAATAACATAATTTTCTAAAAGGCTTAATTATTACATTCCTTAATTACTTAAATCATTCATATGGGAAATATTCTAAAAATTTCATTTTTCATTAATGAATTTATATCGCATAATTACTCCAAGCCTTTTGAAAGGAAAACTGCCAGAGTTATTAAATACTTATTAATATCAAATGCTTAATTGTTAATCTGGTAAATGAAGAATATAACTTAGTATATCTCCTAAAAGGAAAAAATGACTTCATAAATTAGAAAATTTTTACTTAAGAAATACATTGTGATTAAAAGTGAACCAATGAGTAAAATAATGTATTTTAGTGTCAGAATTTAGAATCATTTTTCATAAAAGTCTTTTTTCTTATGGTAATATTCTGTAGGTAGAAGTCATATGTTTCACATTTCAGTTTTCAAAAGTCAAAAAAAATATTATCATTAATGTTGAAAAAACCCTGTTCATTTATTAAGCAAAGAAATTAGGCAGATAATGAACAAATTAATGCAATAAACCATTCTTACAGTTCCAAGGAATCACATTGAGTCAATTATTTTTTAAATAGTATATCAGCTTTTCAAAATAAGAATCAGCCAACTTTTTTCATGGAAATGGAGATATGACATCACCTTTGATATTTGAATGTAAAAACCAACAACAACAACAACAACAACAACAACAACAACAACAACAACAATAATAATAATAATAATAATAATAACAATAATAATAATAACAATAATAATAATAACAATAATAATAATAATAACAATAACAACAATAACAATAAAGCATTCAACACTTTATTTCAAAATACAATTTTATGACTTCCTTAATTACACCTACCTGAAATATGTATGCTAGAGATATGTGGTGTGCATGTTATTACTGAATCTTCACAAAATTTTGTACAAGCTAATGCAGGTAGAGGCATACTGGTATAAAAACTCTTTGACATGAAAATAAGCAGAAAATGAAAATTTTAAAATAGAATAATTAATTTACCTATGATGTACTACATAAAACTCAACCATGAAAAATAATTACTTACTTATTAAAACTTACCTCACAGTACGGCATTTTATTCGCTGTTTCTTTTTTATTTTTGGTTGTTCTTCCATATCAAGTTATTTTACGTCTACTATAGAGAATACGTAGAGAAGAACTAAATCCAGGATTACCCACAGAAAGACCAAAATACGAACAAATGGAAATTCGCGCAGATCGTAATTATGGACAAAGTAAAATATTAAAGTTGGAAGATAATCCATACCTCTTTAATATTTAAAATTCAGAACACTCACTGCTAAGCTTTTGCAGACAACCACTGAACCCGCGCTGATGATAACAGTTGACACGGCATAACCAACCACACAATAAGTGACTTATATTGAAATGCAAGAAAATGCATATCAAGTAAATACCAAGCTCTCATTACAAACCTCTGTGATGGAACTAAAATGGATAGTTAAAATATGTTAAATGGTGTATTGTTTTGTTAATATTAATAACACTGTTTGATGCAGTTTCATGGATTACGATTCGGAGACAGGAGATATCAAGTTGGCTACAATGATCTTAAATAACCCATCAATGTATTACGTATAACTACAGAAATGTGAAATCCGAAGGAAAGAGAGAGCAGATATGCACTTCATTGCCGCAATCTGTCGCTTTGCATATCAACTCATAAGTTAACTCCCAAATGGCATCCATGTCTTTTATTTCTCCATTTATGTCTTGTTTCCGGCAGAAGGAAAGATAAGTTGATGGCAAAATCAAGGATTTGTGTGCAGTATCACTCCTTGCGATAACACTCTATGCTGTTCATTAAGTGAGATAATTATTGTAATATTTTGTGAGGAAAGAAGAAATAGACGACTTGACTGACCTTGCCAGTTGACCTGCACATAGGCTTAACTTGGAGACAGGGCCGCACAGAAGAGCAGTTGCCTACACCTCCATATTTTGAGCTTTTTTTAAATTCCTTATGCAATTTTATGAAGTACAAATCAATACATAACGTTCAATACTTTTAAAATATTTCCCTTATCGTGCCAAATCGTATCCGATGTCGCGGGATCGGGGAACGAAAGCGAAGAAGGAACGGTGCCATTATGCCTGGAACGAGGCATTCTGTTTCGTAGTTCGCATGAAAATTCGATTTAATTAATTAAGAAAGAAAGAATTTTGGCTTAAAGAACGTTGAAAATGATGGGGTTGGGCTCGTTCAATTATGTTTTATATATTTATCGGTCGAAAGCCGAAACCTCGTCCTGAACTTTGTCACGTGCAGCGAAGCCTCAACTGACTTAAATGTTTGGCAGAAAAGTTCTTCGGAATAAAATGCGTTGAAAATTGTGCGTTGAGCAGACTCAAGGATGTTTTGTACAAATCGCATAGGTCAAACGCCGGAGCCTCGACATGAAATTGTACGCGCATACCAAAATTTTAAACTTTTGTGATACATGCTATTCCGCAGGCGAGTCAGTGTAAACTGTTCACATTCCAACGAAAGTGAGTCGATTCTTTCACATTCTGACCCATAAAGAAGAAATGTCTTAATTACAAATATGGAGAAATATATTATAAAAACCGAATTAAATTAAAGAATATGAAAGATGTTCTTGTTCCACTGTGGCAGTGCGTGCTTGGAATGTAATGAGTTGATATAAACTAGGACTTTTGAGTGATATACCGGAAAAAGAGCACGTCACCAAAAGTCAACTTCCCAGAATTCGCTATTTTTTATTTTCTTAATCTTAAGTAAACATGGTTTCTCTGAAATATTAATTAATTACCACCCATTGTAGCATCGTAATGGATGTTTGAAGTTGTTATAAATATTTAGATACGTTTAAAAACCGAATTAAAAAACGAATTCGTAAGGCGAGAAAGTGAGTCTCGGCCCAGCAGTGGTAGCGTACGCACGTCCCGCTGCACGGCAGCGCTTACCTTCGCCTCAGTAGTGGCAAATCAAGATAAGCGTTAGGTGGTGATCATAGAATACGGAGCCCGTAACGGGCTAAGTTTATTTAAAACATTGTTTTTTGTGACTTTCTTGCAACAGTTAAGTGCCGACTTATTGTGAATGTCAGTAAACTCAGGCCCCTCAACGGTGCAACTAATCAGAAGTGCCATGGACACTTTGAACAAAGTGGATAGTGAATGTGATCATGTGATCTTCCAGTCAGATATTAACATAATAGGTCATCTACAACAAGAACTTCAACAACAGCAGCAGTATCAACAGCAGCTTCATCAGTTGCAAACACAGCTGCAGCTCGCGCAACAAGGACATACTCAGCCGCAGTCAATGGGAGTGCCTCAACAGTCCCATGGTCAGCTTCCGCTAATATCTCAAGCAGGGCCAAAAGCTACAGCAGAAGGAGACCAACAAAGTGGCGTATGTACTGCTGGTTCTACTACCTTGCAAAATTCACAAGTAAGTGACGTTAACGCCGATAGCAGATCGGACAGTAAGAAGCGCAAATTCTCCCAGCGTAGTGAAAGTAACGAAGAGCATAGTGAAGAGTGCAGTGAAATCAGTTATAGTATTCCAGTCTCATCTAAATATAAGTTGGTAGAAAATACTTTAAGTGATTCCATGGAAAAACCCAATTTAAAAAAAAAATTAAAATTTTAAAGCAGATAATGCTCACTTCTATTGAAGACTATTGCAGTTTTAGAAAATTTTGTGATGAACAAAACATTCAGTACCTACTACTCGTTCAGAGATCCAACACAAAAGCCCCTATCAGTGTTAATGAAGGACATACCTACAAGCTACTGAGAAAAAGACATTAAAGATGAACTTATTCGTTTGAACCTACCAGTGTTAAAAGTGTGCAGACTCTATAATAAGGAAAGCAAGTCCATTCCAGTATGTGCAGTAGATTTAGAAAACAATAATGAAGCCCGAAAGATATATTCTTTAAACAGGTTTATTCATTGTGTAATCAAAGTGCAACAAATGTTCAATTCTAGAATAATAATGAGTAAAAAATGTCAGAGATATGGTCATTCACAAGCAAACTGTGGCTATCATCCCAGGTGCGTAAAAGGCGTGGGAAACGATCATTATTCGGAATGCAAAAAGTGTAATGACGCCGCACCACAGTGTGCTGTTTTGAATTTCACGCAGCTAATTATAGAGGTTGTAGCTATTACAAAAAATATATTGAGTCCTTTATTCAAACTTCCCAAAAAGCAAATGACAGTAAATCGAACAACCGACGTACTTTACAATCCACATTTTCTCCAAACCCGCCACCACAATCCAGTAAACATTTCCCACCCATCCTTGCACGGCAGCCAAGTTCAAGCAGCCAAACAATGTTTACTGCCCAACCTACTAACTGGCCAAATATTATACCAACAATAGTTTCCCAAGTTGTATCCGCAATCGTCCCACAAATCCAAAGTATGGTAGAGAAAATCGTTACATCAGTATTAAATAATGGCAACTATTCTAGAGGTAAATAAAATATTGAACTGGAACGCCAACGGTCTAAAAAGACAGGAAAATAGTTTCCGATATTTCCTGAAACACCACGGTATTAATTTTGCCTGTATCACGGAAACCCATTTAATTCCGGGTGAAAGATTCAATATTCCGGGTTTCATCACGTATCGTAATGACAGAGAAACGTCACATATAGCGTCAGGCGATGTAGCTATATTTATATCGAAACACGTTAAACGCGCGCAAGTACCGACACCTACGTCAAGAAACTTGGAATCTGTCGGAGTGCGAATTGAAAGTAATGGCAAAACTTTAGCTATTATAGCAGGATATAAACTCCCTAACAGAAACGTTTCGGAAAACTCATACAGACGTATATTCAGTGATAACACTCCGACACCATTACTAGGTGACTTCAATAGTAAAAATATAGCGTGGGGCAGTAACTCGACATCGTGGCAAGGACAGAAGCTATCAGATTTTGCAACGGCATATAACATCAGCATATTAGCTCCAAATGAACCAGCAAGATACGCGTCCAATCCAAACATCATTTCAGATGTTTTAGATATTGTACTCACCAAAAATGTTAATTTTCCCATTCATCAAAAAGTATTACCGGAACTCATCTCTGACCACTGCCCGATACTAATATCCTTATAGGCACAAATCAATAGAATACAGCTCGATCAGGAAGTAAGAGGAATCGTAAATTGGAATAAGTATACTAATCTAATGTTATCCTTTTACTCATATCCGAAAAGTATAAATAATACGCGCGACATCGACCATGAAGTTGATAAATTCTCCAAAGCAACTATTAATGCCATCAAACAGTCGACACGACCTCGTCGAACGCCAAATGCTAAACCGATCCCAGTAAACATTCGAAATTTAATTAAATCAAAAATAATATGAGACGGTACTGGCAAATTACTCGAAGACCAGACGTTAAAACGAAAGTAAATAAGTTAACAAGGCTGGTGAAAACCAATTTTGACAAACTCCTTTTTTCAAGTTTCAATAAGTATATAGGCGAAATTCATCCAAATTCGAGTCACCTCTAGGTCAAGCGCCTAATCAAAGAAAAATCAAACATTCCACCCTTGAAATAGCGGTAATGGCGGAACACCTTGAAACTACCTTCAAACCGCACCCCGTGACCAACGCATCATTTAACTCCAAAATCGAAAATTTCGTCAACTCTACTTTTCCAACTGCCACACCACCCATTAAATGCATTACTCCATCTGAGACAGCCTTCGAAATTAAGCGTCTGAAAATTAAGAAAACGCCTGGAATTGACGGCATAAATACCGTGTGCATGAAAATGTTGAACAGGCGATCTATTTCAGCCCTGATGGCAATATTTAACGTGGCTTTAAGGCTTCATTATTTTCCTGCAACGTGAAAAAAGCTGTAATAATTCCTTTCTGTATAGCTGGAAGAGACCCGAGATACGTTGAAAGCTACAGACCTATTAGTCTATTGCCAACCATATCTAAAATATTTGAAAGACTAATACTATCTAGACTGATTATATTCCTCAATTCCACCAACGCTATTCCGTCGTTTCAATTGGGGTTCAGGACCAATCACTCAACAACGCACCAACTACTACGACTCACTGAAGAAATAGCACAAGGCTATCACCAAAAGGAACATACAGCATCAGTATTTCTGGATATAAGTCAGGCGTATGGAAGAGTCTGGCACTCGGGCCTAATTTATAAAATGCGACAACTAGGAGTCCCGGAGTATTTACAAAAGGTTATCGAAAGTTTCCTATCTAACAGATCGTTTATTGTAAAAATCAACTCTTCAACCTCTTACCCGCGCACCATTGCTGCAGGAGTGCCACAAGGATCGGCACTCTCTCCCATTCTGCTCAACATTTTTAGCTACGATATCCCCACTGAGGGTGACTTGAAGTTAACGCTGCACGCAGATGATGTCGCCCTCTTCGCAACGCACAGCGGCATTGCAGTAGCCAAGGACTATATTCAAAACACATTAAACGAGTATGTTAACTGGACTCAAAAATGGAGAATCAAAATAAATCCGTTAAAATGTCAAGCAAAAATCTTCCGTTACGCCGTCCAAAACTCTTACTGAATTAAGCCTTCACAATACATATATTCCGTGGACCTCCTCACCGATAAAATACTTAGGAGTGTTGCTTGACAAAAGATTAACATGGAAACCACACATAAATGCAATAGCTAACAAAGTATCTGCAAAAATATCAAAACTCTTTCCTCTAATCAATGCATCTTTATTGAAAGTCGAATGCCGATTGCTTCTATTTAAGCCCTTAATTCTACCAACCATGACTTATGCTTGCCCAGTTTGGGGTTGTGCAGCGACAAGCAATCTCCAAAAAGTAACTGCCATTCAGAATGTATTTTTAAGAAGAACTTTAAATGCCCCCTGGTTTATTCCGAACACCCAGATTCGCAGAGAATTGAAAGTGCCTTCATTAAGCGATCACATAACACAAATAGCTCAAAACTTTTACCAAAATCTTCACACTTCCCCATTCTCCTTAATCTTCAGCCTAGGTCGCAATGCTGCATACTCACGTATTCAATCCAGGTATCCCAAAGACCGATTCAAACCACCGTAATTCCCCATAACTGTCAATAGATCAAACTGAAACAGTCTTCAACCTCGCTTCATTTACTTGAGCCCAATGTTAACGTTATTCCGAGTAATATAAACCACTGCTAATGGATGGCCTTCCCAAAAACATTACAGGATAAAAAAAAAGGCGAGAAAGTAAAAGTGGCAGCGCTTGCTCGAAATGAGAGGGGGTTCATTAGTAGGAATGAGCTTTGGGTCGTTCCACGGAAACTCTCATTAAAACTCTGCCTTCCAGAATTCGCTAATATTTTTAATATTTGCTTCTTCTTCTTAACCCATTAATGTCTTTCCCTAAAGTTACATTGATGTTCAAAGCGCTCATGTAATACGTCTGTTAAATTTTTTTCTCTGGGTTTCTGATAAAAATCATATATTGATTTTCGAAACGCCATTTATTAGAGTATAGAGAGACATATACTTTCATTTCATATTGCTTTTGCACTTATTTTTCTTGTTAATAACAAGATCCAAACATTATTAAAATATTAATAATTTAAAATACTATATTTTTTTAAAATTCAAGTGAAAACAATTCAGTGAAATACTCACGCACTCCTCAAAATTATTAAGTCGGAACCTTAAAACAACGACCGTAAAAAATTAAAACTTTCAGCCGTATTTTTTTGGCCGCTTCCCCGACCCACTGGTGCACCGCGGCGTCGTTGGTGATTTCTCATGCTGACATACCGATGTGCGTTATATAACTTCTCTGGGAGGTTCAGATCATGGAAACGTATTTAAGGAAATGCATGGTTCATTAATCGAGACAACACAATAAAAAAAACCGTGTTGCTGGCAGTAGGACTGACTTCCTACGCTTACCAGTATGCTGCGGTATACTGCATTCACTCAGAGGAGCTTCTATAAAGTCAAAAGCGCATGCGCGAAGAGCCTATACTCCGATTTAAACATAGTGGCACTTCCAGGTCACGAGCCTGGCGGAAAGGGGAACACTTGTCATCCAATCGGGGCCTTCGTTACGACGTACATTTTTGGTATTTGCGCTCTCGATTGGATGACCTTATCGCCCACGCCATCCACCTCGTGACCTTGAAGTGCCACTATGTTTTAATCAGAGCATTTAGACAGAGAACAACTGCATGCTCACTTCAGGCCGGGTTGCGGCGCCTACTACTACCGTCTCTTTCAGCAGCTTTGTATTTTTGTCAGCAAAAGTGTTGCATGCTCAATGAAGGGCCGCGCAGCCAGTGTATCCTTGCTTGACAGAATTTCGAAAACCAAGTTGAGTTCTCAATGGTGAAAGTGGCAATTTCACAATATAATACAGTAAAATCTGTCTACACCGGAATCGATCGGGGCAAACAAATTCTGTTTAGTGAGTTTTCCATTTTATGCGAGGTTGTCCATTTTTGACATTTGTAATATTGATATTTTCGTTCTGAAAGTAGTAAATTGCGTGACTTTATTACAGTCATTAAAATACATTAGCACATAACGTATTAATGAAGGAAATTACCAATAAATAATCAAGTTTCCCTTGCTTCTATATGTTTGACTTTTTCATCCAAGGTTAGAGTTTTTTTTACCCATTGTTAAACTGGATGATAAACTCATAAAAATACACACCACATCACTGCCTAGTGGTTGCATACGAATTGCTTGCTGACTTTTTCAACGCACAATGCATCACAGCCGCACAATGACTTTGCGATACAATCGCATGGCCTTGAGCAGTGCTTATCTGACAGAGGGGTTACGACTTTCAACCTGGGGCAGGGAGATGCGTGAATAGAAGCCATGTCCGTGTACACCTCAGGCTCAGAGAGCCGGGAGGGAGGGAATTCCCCTACAGCCTAGGTCTCGAGAGTAATTCCAAGGACGAATTCTAAGCTGACAGCTGAAGCCCCTCTCCTTCAATGTGCGGCTGCCACAACTAAAACGCGTGTCACAGGTGGAGAGAATTTAAAACAGGTTTGTAGATCCCATTCTTTTCATTAAGAATATTTTGCGTCTCTCTGCCAATTGCATTAAAATCACAGGAATAGCGTTTTACAAAGTTTTCCGAGCAGTAGGACATGAAAAACCGTTCCGTTTCGCGTTGGACAGTTCCGTTTAATGTTGTGTAAAATGCCATTTAACTTCATGGGCCGAAGAAATTTACCGGTTAAGTCGGGTTTCCGACTTGCACAGGTTCCGATTTAGAGATATTTTACTGTAATTACTTTTAACTGTTTTTACTTCACGGTTCGCGCAGCATACCGAGCTTACCCGGAATGCACGCCACACGAAGAACTTACTCTTCTTCCAAACCCCAAAATTTTGTTTGGAATGATCCTTCTGCCAAAATATAACGCCTTGTATTTTATATATTTCTTCAAAAAGATTTTAAAAATGGTCATGCGGTTACTTTGCCTTTAAAATTTATTCACAGCGAATAAGGCCAACTCGATTTTTCACAAACCATAAAATTTTAATCAAAATGTGTTCAAATGAATGACATACTTTATATTCTTTTTTTCTTCCTTCCTTTTTTGTCTTCTTTCCTTCTTTTTCTTTTTTTTTTTCTCTCTACTTTTTTTTTTTTTTTTTTTTTTTTTTTTTTTTTTTTTCCTTTCGTTATTTCCCTTTCCTCATTTTCCTTTCATTCTTTCATTCACTTATTATTTATTTATTTGTGTATTTATTTATGAATAGTTGGAAGACCTTTGGGGTAATTCACGTTACACCGACACCGGGTTCGATTGATTGATTTTTTCGTGTTTCCGGGCTCGTCAACTACTTTGGTCAGTAGTCCCGTTAGTGTAGTGCATGTTTTTTCTCGGGAGATGGCGGTGATCTTCCCCCGCTGGCTGGCGAGATCCGGCGCCGACCTACCGTCGGCTAGTGGGGTTTCCCCTAACCAAGACTCTCCCATCAGCGGAGCACTGCCCCATCCGGGACAAGCTCTAAGCTCCCGACCGGTCTCCCGGAATATGTGCTAGTGTAGTGCATGTGAGTATGTGGTAGTGAAACGACACGTCAGCTAGCGCACGCAGAGAGACTGGGCAATACGCGTACTCGTGTCGCAAGATAGGCGGGCGAAATTAAGACACGACGTGGATCTGGTGGCGGGCGCAAAGAAGACTAGTCCGTGGATCTGGTGGTGGGCGCAAAGAAGACTGGTCCCTGGATCTGGTGGCGGGCGCAAAGGAGACCGAGTGGCCATCGGAGCAGCACCGAAGCGGGCTACGTGGCAGGAAAGCGAGTGGTGGCACAGTTGGATTTCCAAATATGCATAAAACTGAAGTGGGAGACAGGAACTAGAAAGGCAGTGTTAGCACCAGAAAGCAGAATATTAAATTTTTGCATGTTCGCCTTAAAGTGAGTAACGGCAAAATATTTGATATAACCTCGTACGCCGGTGGTACATTTCATTCCGAAGCTGTAGTAAAGAAAATTAATTTGTGTTCCTCATTTTGTGTATGTAATTATTGACGAGGACAATTTTGTATGTGAATATCAGTAAGGCCTGTGATAATGTGTACTGGTAAATCAATCCGAAAAGGAAAATTTACTTCACTTATTAAATTTCATTCACTAATATTGGTCAAACAAGAACTCCGTGTATGGATGTTAGAAGGCAAATGATCACTAGCTGGGTGAAGAGTGAAATCATTAAGCAAACATTTTTTTTGCAATTTTTCTAAGAGTGGTTAAGCATGTCTACTACTAGTGATTAAGCGTGCGTCCTAGCGCGCAGTTAACAATTTGGTTTTTTTGTTCTCCTCTTTTCTGTGACAGTGTAAAAGGTTTAATTCGTGCAATATTTTCTAAGAATATAGTACTGTTTTTACCTAATTCTATGTCTAGGTGTACGTCTTTCTCACATCCTAAAGATCCTGCCCCATGAGATATTTAAAGCTCGAAAGCGCATACTTTCCGACGGCTGCTACGGTAGTTGTTGGCGTTAGAATATATATATATATATATATATATATATATATATATTTATATATATATATATATATATACTCATACACACAATATACACACACACACACACACACACACACACAGGGTGAGTCACGTAACTTTAGCACCTCCTATAACTTTTGAACGGTTGAAGGTATTGAAATGTAGTTTTCACGGAAGTTCATGAGAAAATAGGGCTAACTGATACGTGTATTTATTTCTATTTTATCACTTGTATTTTACGAGATATTTGAGGTAACTTTGTTTTTTCAAATGAACTATACATTTTTTCGTCTATCAAAAAGACGAATCCAATGATATACATAATGTCATATGTTAAATAAGGATTTTTTTGAGAAATTTTTATTCTTTTGCGACCAGTTCTTAACGGATATTTTGAATGTAACCGACCGCCACAGAAGGTCACGCAGCGCTCCACCAGCCAGCGCGCGCTCGGGGAAGGGAAGCGATCTTAGTATTTCAAGACACAAAACATATTCCAAATATTCACTAAACTTGCCATTTTTTCCCTGAACTCTGCTTTCATCCTTCCCCATTTTCAAATATTTTATTACTTAAGGATTAAAAATATGGATTTGTCATATGTAGTATGTATTGAAATAAGATTGTTATTTAAATTTAGTTTAAAGGGATATCATACCACAGGATATTAATGGGATCTTGGAAACTAAACACAGTAAGAACAAATTATTAAGACTTTACAAAGAATATTGCATATTTTCAGCAAATAGTTTTATTGTTAATGATAATATAACAATACCTTGTGAAAACAAACAAATAGAGAAAGATAATGATAATGACAAAAATAAAAATAGAATTCAAAAATACTAAATAAATATACATTACTATTCAAATTACTTTAGAATGTGTTCAATATGACCACCATTCACAAACACATCTGCAGGCGCTTTTGAAAAGATTTCTTAACTGCGACCAATGTTTCTTTTTTAACTTCAGAACATGCAGCTACAATGCGTCTACGCATATCTTGTGATGTAGATGGAGCTTCTTGGTAGACGTGGTTTTTAAGAAAACCCCAAAGAAAAAAATCTAGTAGCGTCAAGTCTGGGGAACGTGCGGACCAACACACAGTACCACCCATTAATATCCTGTAATATAAAACCCCATTAACTGGAGTAGAAGTAATAAACAATTTTATTACAATACATACTTACAATAAACCCTTATTTTTAACCCTTCCATTTCTTAAAAATAAGCTGAAAATGGGGAAGGATGGAACGCAGAGTTCAGGGAAAAAACTACAACAGTTTTGTGAATATTTGGACCTGTCATAGTGCCTAGAGAACCTGTCAAGACCCCGGTCACACCACAAGAAACTAGAGATGGCCTTAACAGCTTTTCTTCAATAATGGTTATCACAAAAGCAGCTGACTCGTAATAGCTGTTATTAATAACAGTTGAAAAATAACAGGCCCATGACATGCAACCTAAAATGGCCGACTGCTAAGAGTTAAAGCAGTTGTAGCGACTGCTAAGAGTTAAACCTCGCAAAACCAATAACGTTGGTAACACCGTAAAGCCCGTGCAGTTACCTTACGGCGCTTCCTTGCACTACTTTCCGTAACATGTTCGGACAGAGAAGCAGCCGATATGAACGAGACTGGATGAACTGCCAAGCATGAATAATAATTCGTATACTGTGTAGCGAATGTGTATAAAATATAGAATATTACTAAAGTGAAAGTGATTCGGGTTCAGATTGCAAATGTTTTTTCAAATATGCAGCTTGTGCATAGTGAAGTGACGAGTGCCAAAAATAATGAGGACAGTGTTTTTGCTTACCTATAGCTAAAGTGTTAATAACCGTCGAATATCAAGTATTATAATGTGAGATATTTGACCGTAACTCATTTTATTTTATCGAACCTAGGGAAATATTAGATGATCTCACATAAGCAGCAATGGGACAGAAATAAGTTGACATATTGGACGGACTTAATTTAAAAGGACAAACATCTTGTTGTAGTGTATACAAGAAATATATCAATATTGGGGCACATGGTGCGTAATAATGACGAATTATGTATTAATGAATCTATAATTTGAACACTGGCAAATCACGATTGATTAGCTGCAGTGAAGTTGTTATTGTACAAAATGGTTGCCACAAAAGCTTGTAGTAGTTCGGATTAGGCCCAATAGGTTGCAGTTCTATGCATTTCAACCGATAACAGCCAATAACAGATAAACGAAATAACTGTTATTTCGCGTAACAGTTACGAAACGTTAACAGTTAATAAATAACAGTTTAGCTGTTAAGGGCACATCCCTACAAGAAACCACCGCCGGAGAGGCGGTCGCCGCACGCGCGGAGGATGTCCACCAGGCTGCCCCAGCAGGGAGGGCGTGGTCGGCGCGCCGGGCGGGCTAGCGCCGCTCGCGGCCGCGCTCGCCCGGTGGCCAACGCCCATCATCTTCCCCACGCCGACCCCTATTCCCCTCGCCCCCTCCCCCACCCACCCTCCCACTCATACGCCCAAACTCGTTCCCCCGCGTCCGTTGCCGTAACTCAAGCGGCGCGCTCTTAAAATTTCAGCTCCTGCATAAAAATAGAGATTAGTGATGGCAGGCAGAGATACGAGGCCAAAATGCGCGTGTCATCGTTTTCAGACATGTTAATAACTGACAAAGCTGTAGTAATTATTTCCAGAAACTGCCTCTTGCGTACGCACGATGCTTATCGTCGCTTTTCTGGATGCGAACAACCACATGCCTTCGCCCCTAAGGTAGTGACTGTGTTGATTGATTGGGAGCACATAGTTTGCATACCTTTCAAATGAAGCTCTTTCCAATGGGAAGAAATTGATTTTCAAATGTTCCTGTTAAAGTTGTTTCAAATATTGGGCAATTAAGGAAAAATGACACTAATAATTGGTGGGTACTTGTCGGAAATTAACCGGAATTATAATAAACTAATAGGCTGAATAATCAAAAATCGTAAAGTTACAATAATGTGTATTGAATAATGTAAGCTTTTGGCATAACATTAAATAATATAGCTCATAATAACTCCTGTCAACCCATTCCACACGCTCCAGAAATACACTTCGCGGGTGTGGAGTTAGGAATCATTGTATTCATTTCTTGTCCCGGCAAATTCCAACAAATAGGTACTAAAAGAATACTTTTATCGAATGAGGATAACTGTAGGCTTTTGGATTGTTTTAAATTTTGTTCTGAATAATTAGTTTTATCCTTGCATCAAGTTAATTACTGTGTTTTTAAAATTCTACAGTGTGAAGCATCAAAGATCAGCAGCAAAAATCTTAGAAACAGTTTGAGGTATCGGAATGCAGTTTACGTTAGGATGATTGTGGTAGGATGATTCTTGGATGATAGGGGGAAGTAACAGATTTAATTTCCATGGTTATAAAATTCTTAATTATGGAAAAAATGTAACTTCGGGAAATTATGTTGTTATTTTTTTCATAGTTCTTAGCATTCTTAAGTTCTCTAAGAGAGGAATACAATGATAAACAATTATTTTCATTCATCATTTGGGGTGAATACCAGAATTCGAAAGGTTAGAACGAGGTAGTAGGTATTGTAATGGCTTAAAGGCCTTCGGCCTAGCCACAGTGCATCAAGTTTTTTTTTCATTTGTCTGTAATAATTACCTATTAAATAAATAAAAATAAAATAATAAACAATTATTGTAAATATTGGGTATGATGCCAAAAACATGCGCTCTACATTTCCTCAGAAGGTTCGTCTGACTCGGTTGCGCTAAAAGAATTCATGTTTCTACCTCCCCATTTGCGTCCTCACTTTCACGGGGTCAAGAATGTACATGGCTGAGCGTACATATCCCGAATTATGGCCAGCCGAAACTATGCACGTGGCCGTTACAAAGAATTTAATGTATTTAAAAACCTAAAATTATTTTAATATTAAGCACAGTTACGGATTTCATGATATTGTAACGTCGTGGGTAGGAATCTTAACCACATAGAAACAGACACGAGTGGGTATTTACAAATTATTTACAATATATTATGTACAGGAACTAAAACCTCACTCGAAGGCGTTTGTCGGAGCTACCTGCCGCAGCCCCCCCTCTCCCAACACGCGCCTTGCGGCCGCGCCTGCGAGTAGCCAACTCAGCCGCTTCGCAACTGGGCACCTCATGTGTCTCGGAAGACCATCTGCCCTGAAATATAAGGCATACTTCCGTGTCCGGACCTCGAACACCTACTCGTGCCTTCAGCACTTCCGCGCCAGACTTGGCCGGACAAGTTTTGCGGTGTTTTGCCGCCAGGAAACCAGAAACGTTACCCCCGAATGTCGAAATACTTGTGCAGTTTTGTGAACGCACGTAAGGTGCAATGCACGTTCACGCCACTGCGGTGCGACCATTCCTACCCTTACGGGCATCTATGGTCAATCCTGCAACATGAAAAGAAAACAGATCGGTTAGATTTTAGCCAACTGGCGCGCGATTGTGTGCTGAAATTCAAAGCTTATATTTCAGGTCTCATTTTGCTGTTTCAGATTTCTCCTACTCCAGAAGTGTTTTGGTCGCTTATACTTCGCCCGCTGATCGGGTTCGATGAAGCGACCTCAGAAATGAGTGTTTTCCGAGTCAGTGGCTTTTTTGAAAAATTTTGTACTAATACTTTTAAGATGCTCTTTTAGCAGTGGCATTGAAAGATCGCGATGCAAATTTTGAATATAAGTGTTTATAGGGGCGCAGAGGGCGTCCCTAAGGCATTCATTTTGAACTACCTGCAGTTTATTTAATTGATATTCTGCAGCAATCGCCCAGCTAGGGCATGCGTAGTCCATTTGTGGCCTTATAACTGCTTTATAAAGCGTGAGGCAGTTTGCCGTTGACAGTTTGCTCCGCTTGTTAAATAAGCATCGCAAGCGGCCTCTGGTCTGCCGCGCTTTCTGCCGCACGTTATTTATGTGCAGGTTGAAAGTGAGTGAGCTGTCTAATGTCACTCCTAGGTATTTGACACTTTTGGCCCAGTTAATTACATCTCCACTAAGCGCGAGCGGCTTGGCTGCGCGAATCGCCGTCGCCGTGTGAAGAGCACAGCCGTGTCTTACTCACATTGACTTTGACCCGCCACAGTTTCAGCCACTCCTGGATCTGAAGTAGATGTTGATCCAAATACTTCTGGAGAAGCGCGATATTTCTCGACGTGGCTATTACAGCCGTATCGTCAGCGTACAGTGCGAGTTCCGTCTGAGGGTGCAAGGGAATATCACGCACATAGAGGCTGAAGAGCGTAGGAGCTAGCACGCTCCCTTGTGGCACTCCGGCCCGTATGGCGCGACAGGTAGATTTAGCATTCAGAAGCGTCACTTGGAACGTTCTGTTTGCTAGGAAAGAGTGTACAAGGTGCACTAGGTAGCTAGGGAGGTTCAAGGAGTGGAGTTTGTACAGGAGACCGACGTGCCAAACTTTGTCAAAGCGCTGGCAACGTCGAGGAACACTCCGCCTGTGAATCGGCTCTCGTTGAAGTTCGTCTTATGCGGTCTGTAATTCGCACAAGCTGATGTGTTGTGCTGTGGCCGCGCGAAAGCCAAACTGCTCTTATTCATTAATGAGTTATCTGTAACATATTTTAAAACTCTTTTAATATTAGTTTTCAATAATTTTCCGAGTGTATTTAATAAGCTGATAGGCCTATACGACTCGGGCAGTTTAGGATTTTTTCCCTGCTTGTGAAAAGTTAGTACATGTGCATGTTTCCACTGACTCGGAAAGTGCTGAAATATAAATATTGAATTAAACAGTGCGACAAGAAACATTATGGCTTGTTGTGGCAGCTTCTTAAGGACGTCGTTGCTGATGCCGTCTGGACCGGGAGCTTTTAGCTTTCAGCTCTGCAATGGCCGCTTTTACTTCTGCTTCATCTGTAAAACTCGGCTCGTCGGCGGGCGCGTGCAGTGCCGCCATTACCGTTTGTTGCACTTCGACAACGTGCGGTATTGGCGGCGCCTCCTCTACCGGCTGAAACTGAGATTCTAAAGCATTAGCGAGGAGTTCCGCTTTCGCCTCGTTCGACTCCGCGAACTCTCCTGGGCTGATTTGCAGCGGCGGCACCGTTACTGGTTTCCTAGAAAGCATGCGGGTAATTTTCCATAATGAGTTATCCTCAGGTTTGAGGCCTGATAGGAGTTTTTCCACTTCTGATTGCGAAATTCGGCTAGTTCGATTTCAACTCTACGCTTCAATCGATTTAGCTCTCGCTTATCAGCGGGTGTCGCGTGCTCTGCCACACTCTGCGTGCTCTGTTTTTCCTGGAAATTAAATTAATTAGAAAAGGGGTTAATGGCTGCTCCTTCTTGTAGGAGCGTTGCTTCTCAGCTGCGGCGTTTAGGCTGTCGGTCACAGCTTCGGCAAATTTAGCTGCTCCAGCTTCTATCTGCTGCGGATCTGAAAGAGCGGTTGCGTCTGGAATGCGCTGCTGCAGCTCCGTCTGAAATTGTTTCCAATCAGTGCGCCGCTTCTGCGTCGTAGGTGCAATAGACAGTGCAGCGCCGCTGCGTCTCATCTCTGCGATTACTGGGAAATGATCTGAGGAGAGTTCATAGGTGGTGGTTAGAATAGGTGAATAGTGGAGTTTATGGCAAAGCGCGATATCTAAAACATCGGGCCTACCATTCGTCGTGTGAGGATAGTAGGTGGGTGAGGCGGGAGCAAAAATCTCGCAGCCGTTTGCGTCGGCAACTGCTTTCAGCTTACGGCCGCGAGGGCAAGTGATGCGGGAACTCCAGGCTGTGTGTTTGGCATTAAAATCGCCAGCCACAATTGTTGGAGTTGAGTGCGCCTCGACTAGTTTAGCAATATCTGCAGCTAGTTGGGCGCACGTTTCGCGGAGCGGCAGACGAGCGTAAAGAGACAATTGCAACGGCCGCGTTCCGTCTGCACGACAACAGCAGTGGCCTCGGCGTGCTGCAGCTGCGGAGAACTGTAACATAATGATTTATGTTGCGTCTTATTAATATTGCTGTTCCGCCTCCTCTATTGGTGGGTGCCGTCATGTTTGCTGCTTGCGCCGCTCTGTCGTTCCGGTAGCAGATATAACCTGGAAAATTAAGAGAGAGATGCGGGCTTAGCCATGTTTCACCCAGCATCATGACAGAAATATTATGCCGAGCGAGAAAGCTGTGCAGCTCGGACTGCTTCACTCGCGCAGATGCCGTTGCAATTCCAAAAGGCAACGGTGCAGCTATTCCTATAGAAAGAAGGAGAAACAGCCATTATTTACGGGGCAGAGGTACGAGGTGGGGCGAGGACGAGGAAGAGCGTGCCTCGTCCGCCGCTTCGCCGCAGCGGCCGTCGTTACCTCGTGAGTGCACAAGATGTGTCACTACCACCTTGAGGATGGTTGCCGGCCACTCGGCCGGATCGCAGCCGGACACAGCTCGCATGAGCGCCTGCGTCACTCGCACCAAGTCGATCCCGTTGCGGGCGAGATCATCGATGGTGCGATGCAGCACGCGCTCCTGCTCGCTCATGGAGGATGGGACGGGGATCGCCTCCGCCGACCTCCTTCGCCGCTCCACGCGAGCGGCGCGCTCTCGCGGGCCGCGTTGGCGGCCGGCGGCTGCTCCCGGGTTGGCGGGGCGTGGGACCAGGGCGTCCGCGTACGTCCGCTCCTGGCGTCGCTGCTGCCGCTGGGCTCGTGGGCGTTCGCGTCTCTGCGAACGCTGAGACCGCGGTGGCTGCGGTGGTGGCTGCGGCGGAGGTGTAGAGTTGCGGCGGCGCGAAGGTTCGCGCTCCCGTGAGGGAGAACGCGACGCCTCCGACCGCGCATCGGCCGCTCGCCTTTCCTCGATGCCAGCGCGCCGCTGGCGGTCCCTCTGCTGCCGCTCGTGACGCTGCTGCTGGGCCTGGTTGCCTGAAACAGCGGCGCTTGTACTCGGGGCAACCCTTGTACTTAGCGCCGTGGTTATCGCCTGGCAGTTGGAGCAGTTACGCTCCTCCGCAGGGGTTTAGGCCCGCGGGCACTGCGCGGCGTCGTGGGCGTCTCCACAGTTCCTGCAGCGCGTGCGGCGCTTGCAGTTACGTGCCACGTGCCCGAAATCCAGGCAATTGTGGCACTGCGTGGGCCCGCGCGGTGGCCGATACACCTCCACGCGGACGCGGAGCCCACGTATGGAGGTTACCTCCGAAGCGCCCGGTGGCGCCCGTATCCGCAGGTGGCGATCACTAGGGCAGTGGTCTGCCCCGTCGTCCCGGCCGCTGGCTGCAATCCGCTCCAGCTTCCGCACCTGGAACCCAACACGTTCCAAGTTATCATGGAGCGCCTGAAAAGAAAGTTCCAACGGTATGCCCCGCAAAACATACCGCAGGAACTTTTCATTTCCTGTGGAGTACGTGTGGTACTCCACAGACTTCTGCTCCAGGGCGGCGAGCACATCCCGGTGCGCCTCCAGGTTCTCACACTTAACCTTTACGGCGTCGCCGGCCACCTCTGGTGATCGCGGCTTCGCCGCCGGTCGCGTGCAAGGCCTCGAGGAGACCAAAGATGTCCGCCACCCCGTACAGAAAGATGGGGGGTGGGCGGCGTCGGCGGGTGACGAGCGTGAACTCGCCATCCTCCTCCTCCTCTGCTGCTGCTGCTGCGCCGGGTGCGGCGTCAGGCGTCGAGGCGGCCGCGGCTGCGGCCGGCGGCGTGCCCGCTGGTCCGACCACGCGCACCATTCCCACCCGCAGACGGGGTGGCGAACGGTGTCGACGCGGCCGAGCTCGCCGGCGACGACATAGCGCTTTATAAAAGCTGTGGAGCTTTTATAATGCTAGCCCTAAAAAGGGCTGTGTTATAGCTGAAACGCCCTTAGAAGGGCGAAGCTACGCTCTTTGCTCTTTAGCCCTTAGAAGGGCTGTTTATCCCGGCGGCAGAATCTCCCTCGGCGGGCGGAGCGCTCCTCGGGTGCGTCCGCTCTCCTCGGCGTCCGGCGACCGACCCCGCAATCCAATCCAAATCCAATCCCCCCGAATGGTCCTGCGACGCACCTTAATATAGGCCCGAGTCACATGACCTCCTACGTCATCTGCCCCCCACGCACTCGTCTTGAAGAGAGTGCCACCGACGCCGCATTGTGTACCCGGCGTCTGGGATTTCCGTGAGGAGAGGCCTTTGTTCGGGAGCCTGTATTTGGCTCTCTCATCCCCATACCTTGCAACTCGGAGCAGGGAGTCAAGTCTATGACGCTACAATATTTATGTACTACATTTTATGTTAATCGTGTACAAATGTAAAACATCGCCCTTTTGTAATTTTAAAGGAATACCACAAAAGGACGAGTTAAATAGCATGTAAAATATGGTCAATTTGCAGGCTACATAACGGATACTTTTTACACCATTTTAGAGGCAATTTTACAATATATACCTTCTCGATGACTCAATTAGGTCAGTTTCTTCATTAACTTCCGGAAATGGGTCTTCCATAAATTAGGAAGTACCCGCCTGTAACGCGCGCTTGAACCTCTCATGTAATTACGTAACGCTTGCGACAGCACCCGTATTTACAACACGGGTAAGGTATTTACACGGGTATTTACAACACGGTTATAAGATTAAAAATGTATTGTTTGTGTTATATATTAAAAATGATTACAATTAAATTTAGAATTAGTTCGCGATGCAATCGCCACCTAACAAAAAGATTGGTGACAATTTTTGATTGAAGGAAAAACGCATACGTGAGAAAATTCCTGAGAAGAAGTGCACTCACCGACGTGGATGACGCAAAGGTGAGAGTCTACTGCACGAAATCTAAGTTATCGAATCAATATTCAATTGCTGAAAAATGATTCCCATATATTGTAACAATTTAAACGATATAATGTTTTACTTTTACCATTTTGAAATTAATTTGTTCATATTTTTAGTTTTGATATGAGACTGAATAAAATGAAATGTTTCAGCAAATTTTAAAAAATTAAAAGAAAATAAATATCAGTGTTACGTGACACTATACTATCTGTGTTACACAGAGTAAAGCTGCCTTAAGCCCTTCCGTCTCTTTAGCATGTCCTAATTTCTGTTGTTGTTGTTTTTTTTTCCTGAATGTTTCGCACAAAGTATTTTTTCACGAAATAGGTTGGAAAATATGCGTTACGCATACTCAGGTTATTGAATGTTAATCAAGGTTACTGAAAGTTATTATTCAAATTTTCGTACTCCATTTTCTCGCGGCTGAAAGTTGATTCCTTTTACGAACGGCAGGATAAGGGATGATAGCCCAAATACGTAGATGTAGAAACCTTTGAAAATAATTGTTACACGGGAGCGAATATTTTCTCATTTTTTCCCACAAACCGCTCGTTTCCTTCTGTACTTAGAATTCAACAAAGAAGGAAAGAAAGAAAGAAAGAAAATAAGAAAGAAAGAAAGAAAGAAAGAAAGAAAGAAAGAAAGAAAGAAAGAAAGAAAGAAAGAAAGAAAGAAAGAAAGAAAGAAAGAAAGAAAGAAAGAAAGAAAATAAGAAAGAAAGAAAGAAAGAAAGAAAATTGGAAAGAAATTAAGAAAGAAAGAAAAATTGCAGAAAATTTAACTTCAACGCGAAGAAAATCATACACGGGATATTTGCGAACTAGATCATGTTTTGTGGTTTCATAAATCAACTGGGTAGTGTTAAAAAAAGCTAGGAAAATTATTGCTGTAAAATTCTGCAGGAAAATGAAGAAAACATATTTTTCACTGTTGTATAGCCTTAAATAGAGAGCAAAAAACATTGAAAAGTTGTTGAAAGTGTGTGATATCACGTGAGCCAGTGACTAGCCCTTTATGGGGCACTGGATACCCTTTCACGTTCCTACTTTAAAATACCAATAAGATTTATTGGAAGATTATTTATTTAGAGATAATAAAAGGACGTTAATTAATGTGGGCTAGAGTATAAGAATTACAGTTTGCTTAAGCCATTGTTCTTATTGCTTCTTTTATCGGAAGCTTTTGAGCTAGGTTTCATTTTTCAAAGGTATTGTGTCGTGACACGTAACCTTGGTAACTCGTTAATTAATCTTTCATGTCTCATGCAGTAAACTGATCTAAAAATTTAAGTCCAATCCCAGCTATCAGTGGCAGATTTTTATTATTTTCTCTGCCATGACTTGGGATTTGCTGGTCTGGCTACAAAATAAAAGTTCTGAGCAACAAAATGAAAGAAGGAGGTGCAGCATTGTTACATTGGAAGTATTTATTGTTTCTTTTATTTATTTGTTAGTAGAAAACAGTAAAAACTGTATGACATGTGAAGGAGAAATAACACCTGCGCACGTTTTCTTTTTTTTTAAAAAAAGCGAAGTTAGCTACTTTTGATAACTAGACGTTTCCCCTCTCAAGTTGTAGAAAACTTATTTGCATCGATAAACGAGCTGTAGAATTTTCATTTTTTGTATTACTAACACAATTGTAACATACCGCAGGCACCACTCCTACCACTACTAGCCAAAGTTAAGCTCAAAAGTTTTGTATAAAAACTGAACCGTCAACGGGAAAACATTAAATCTTTGTTTCTATTTTCGTTAAATATAGCAATAAGTTGCTTTATTATTAAATTACAAGATTCAGGGAATTGTGTTATCTGTTCAGCTTGTTCCTTACACGAACAATTTCTGACAAAATCTCCCATGATGACCGCTATGACTAACCAATATCTTCAAACGGATTCATTGAGTACCATTAATTTGAAATAAAATGATTGTCTTAAAGTTCGAAATCTATACTATTATTATTATTATTATTATTATTATTATTATTATTATTATTATTATTATTATTAGCCAAGACGCCGGATTCATTAACATTGTACTTTGTCAGTTATATTGCAGTCGTAAAAATGTTGAAATTTGTGAAAAACTAAAATTTTACTTCTTCGTTTCGGAATTTGAAACAAGAAATTTACACATCATAGCCAGACGGGGGGGGTTGAGGGTTCCGGGGATTTCCAGGGGATTTCCGTTCTAGGCATACGATTATTTGAAATATATGGATCTGAACATTTTAATCTACCTCGCGAATCCAATTCTTTTGTAAACAAGGGTCACTTCGATAATATTCATTATCGCCAAAACGATTTGATAACGAACTCATGACAGTAAATATTATAAGTCAAAACTGGAAAAGAAATGGAAACGACACAGAAGGATAAAACTTGGCGAAAAATAAAAATTAAACTTCGCGCTCTGAATTTGACCGTCTAACATACAAGCTCCTGTTAGAGTGAGAGGGTACATAAATGCTAACTGGCAACATCGCATGGCCACTGTGGCAATTTTTCACACTCTGTGATACCCCCAGTATTGTAATTTTGGCAAGACGAGGGACATTCAGAGACAAAGGTGCATCATCATTGTTTTTCTATTGTTGTGTCTCTTGCAATAGTCGCCCCACTTTCAGGAAACTGTAGTCCACAAACCAAAAGAAAATATTTCCCGGGACATACGGAGCTTAAATTTTCTGAAACATGCCCTCGCCCAAAGTGTGATAATCTGGACCCTAGAAAGTTCCTTAAGCAGAGGCGCTCTGTCGCTCTCTGAAAGTGGAAACAAATATGGCGCTTCTCAAAAATGTTTGATGGTTTTAAAATGGAAAGAAGACCCCTTTGGCATTAATGTTAATGAATTTGAGACGTTGTTTCGTCGTATATATTTATTTTAGCATAAAGCTTTTTCGGCCGCATTGCGGCCATCTTCAGTGCTATTCTGAGGCGGCTGGTGGCCTCGCGAGACTCGCCCGAACTGCAGACCTCTATCAAGTACCCTCAAAACACTAGGTTCTGACTATGCAACGTGTTAGAGAAAGTAATTTATTACATACAGGAACAAAATTTATCCACTTCTTCATTATGATGACCCGGCGATAATGCGATAAAATTGTTACATAACCAGTGGCGTCTCCTGCTCCGTGATGATGGGGATGCGATCAGTTTTTCGGTTTAAACAAGGTAGACCAATTAAGGTGTCTATCCGTATAACGATGTACATACCTACTGTACCTTCTTTGAGAATCTAGAAAATTGCTAATTGTGCATTAATTGTGGGAATTCTGATTGGATGTTGTTGACGTTCTTATAAGAAGAAATAAAAGAAGTCATCTTCGTCAACATAACACAACGTAACGTAACGTAACATAACATAACGTCAACATTCTTCTTAATTGTGCATTGCTTGCTCTGACAATAATAAACAAAGGAACAATACGTGCATGCATGTGTAGTGTGGTCAAACACCCAACCCGCTATGGAGGCCACAGTCGTTATCACGTGACCACTGGGAGGCGATGGCGAAGCTTTGGAAGGGGGAATTTAGAAGCGCCAATAAGAAGTCTGAGTTACGAAAGGCAGCGTCGCATCATCGGCGATGTTTCTCGGGTCTGTCACATCCATGGAGGTTACAGACGCCTACCGGAAAGCGCTTGCGGAAAAATCGAAAAGTACAAACGGAACAGAGAAATGTACTTCAGGAGCAGAAAAATATTTTTAACGAAAGTTTTAAAAGAGTTTTAAGACAAGAAAATTTTAAACACATAACTCGCATCCATTGAGCATACGCCACTGTACATAACATACTTTCACGCACCGCTGGTTTTACCTTCTCGCTTACTACGTACTTACTACGTAGTAAAAAGAAAGTATTGTAAAGCTCCAGCGGAATGCTTCAATTTTTTGTCACAGGACGTAGAATATTGGGGCTCTGATATAGAAAATGAGAATAAATCTTGTTCGAATATGCAGTAAATTACTACCTCTAACAGTGTGTATCCAGAATCACGGTTTTGTGGTCCTTAATGCTGAAAAGTTGGTTGAAGCAAAACGTCAGTCCCTCGGTTGGTCGGTCGGACCATCCTTCCGTTTGTCAGACCGGTCGGTCGGTCGGTCGGTCGGTCGGTCGGTCGGTCGGTCGGTCGGTCGGTCGGTCGGTCGGTCGGTCGGTCGGTCGGTCGGTCGGTCGGTCGGTCGGTCGGTCGGTCGGTCGTCGGTCGGTCGGTCGGTCGGTCGGTCGGTCGGTCGGTCGGTCGGTCGGTCGGTCGGTCGGTCGGTCGGTCGGTCGGTCGGTCGGTCGGTCGGTCGGTCGGTCGGTCGGTCGGTCGGTCGGTCGGTCGGTCGGTCGGTCGGTCGGTCGGTCGGTCGGTCGGTCGGTCGGTCGGTCGGTCGGTCGGTCGGTCGGTCGGTCGGTTGTCCATTGATTCTTCTGTCCTTCAGTCGATCCATTTGTCCGTCCGTCTGTCCATTGTCAGTGGAAGGTCGCAGTATATCTGGCCAAACGTTGGTAACTGTGCTTGGGACGCGGGATCTCGCGGACAGCCAAGGATCTATTGACTCCAGTCGCGAAACCTATTATTTCATCTTACCGATTTGTGCCCCCAGATGTTCCAATAGCTCCACTTTTCATAGCCACCCGGCCGTATATTAGATTTTTATTGTTTATGGAGCCATCCAACCCATAATATATAGCAACATATTCTTAAATTATAAGAAATAATATGCAAAACTCTCAAAGTTTCTATTTTTTCCAGTTGCACAGAATACGATACGATCACGTGGACGAAGAAATATATTTACTCTTAGTGAATATCCTTCATTGGAGACGTTATTAAGTGAATGTCTGCGTGAGCTTTGAGTTTAAAAGACGCCTATTTAGATTTTCGAGAGCACAGTGTTAAATACTTAGTAAAAAATATCCTCACATTAACTTACTCCACTCCCTAACTTCGCTGCAAAGCTCTGAAACTGACGTTTCATTAGTTTTAATGTAGGCTCTGCCCACCTACCATCATCTTATTACAAGATGTACATGTAAAGGCTGTCGTTTCTTATTGTATTTCATTTCATTTTAATACAAGCAGAAGAAACAGATCATTGGGCTACAGCAACACACACTTCTCGACTTATTTATAAGAGCTACGTAATATACTGAAACGTGTATCCTACGAAAACGTAAGCCATCTCTTGAAAAGTTCTCTTCACATTACGAAGCGCGAGATACTTGAAAAAAAAACCCTCTTCAATTGTTTAAATTAAAAAAATTGTTTAAATTAAAAAACGTTTAAAGAAAAAAATAATATTGAGATTTATGCTTGAATGCTAACGATTTTGAAGCCGAATGCTCGTAGTTTCACGCAAAGACGATTATTCCATAATCAAGCTCTCACAATAAATTCTTAATATAGTGGTAGTTCTAAAATGTAAAATGCAAAATTATCCAATTATAACTCAAAATTACGTCAATATTACTAATTAAGAAAGTGTATATATGAAATTATTCAAATAATTAATCTAGAGAAATAGATTGCATTAGACGAACCCTTCAGATTCAACAATGCGCTTGTACGAAAGAGTACAAAATTTTTAACGTTTGTAAATTTCGAAAATTTAAAAATTTTGACTTACATGCGCACTTCACTCTATTCGAGCAAAGTAAAAAAAAGGGACCGAATTTTGAGAAAATTTTGAAAATGTCCGTCGGTCTGCACCCGTAACTGCAGGCATACGGTCAGGGAAACAAACATATTTTATTTTCAGTTCATTTTATTTCTCACATTTGTTGTGTTTATATCTATGTGAAATAATTTATGTTATAAGTGAATTCCTTAGTTAGAATTGAAAGGAGAGTAAGATAATGTATTGTAACAAAGCTTAAACAACATTTGTGTAAATTTGAGTTATTCTGTCATGCAAAAAAGCGCAATAAAATATTTTCTAATTATTTAATAAAGAAATAACTTGTCTAATAGAAAAAGTCCTTGTTATGATACTCAATTGTTTAATTGATACATAGCGGAGTCTCTCTGATGCATTAGTGTAAGAAAAATCCATGACTGTAGTTACGGGTTAATATGAAATGTCTTGAGTCGTCCGCGATCCTTATTTCTCCAATTTCTCCTACTCCTGTCCTTAGTGCTTAGTCTTAAGCTTTTGCCGTTACAACCCACTAATAATGTGATAATGTATATTAGTGAATATGGACACTAGAATGAATGCAAATGACTTCTTATCTTTATCATTAAGTACAGTAAAAAAGTATCAACGCATCGCATGCTTGTTATAACATCCTTTGAAAACCTGAATAGAATTAAAAATTCATTTACTCAGGGAAATTAAAGTAATTGGAGTTATGTTTCAGTTTCAGAAAATATATACCTGTTCCTTGTTTTCCCAAGGCCATAAAGAGGAATTAATCATTGGTAAAACCTACCATTAATTAACATTCAAAGCTTTCCAAAAGTGTTTGTTCGTTTTCCTGGGAATGTTATAATTCTTTATTTGAAGGACGTGTTTCACAATCGTAAAATATGAAAATTGTAATTAACGAAATATTTATGGAACATCACCTATCTGTTACCTCTCACTACTCATTTTGAGGCATTAACGTCTGCGTGAGATCTCCCCAATCAACACAGATCTTCACCTTGCCAACACGAGTCGAAACTAGACCATCCACATCGCAACTTTTTTGTTAATAGCTTTCCTTGACGAACGACGTTCGACCTCCCTAATGTGTCATAGTAATAATAGCGTGTCATTATGTCGGACATCCCGAACTGCGCATGCGCTTAACGTCGTGCGTCTCTCTGAACAACTTATTTCGACAGCTCATCGCAGTGGGATCTGCCCTGTGATTATAATACGTAATATTTCTAGGTCTCTGAGAGAGAGAAAAAAATATGTCGGCGAGATTTGAAGATAACAAATTAGAGCATGTGATTTGGACTTTACACATTAAGTAGTGGTAATTTGTTTTCTAATAATGTTGGAAATGTTGCAATGTGGTTGAGTTATGAAGAGTCATTTAGCTCGCCGACCGGGCGCTGTTGGGCGCGGCCACCGGGGCGGTACGCGCGGACAGACGAATGCCGTGCCATGAGAGGGCCGCGTTGGCATTTGTCCGAACGGCACTTGCTCGCTCTGCTGGAGAAATGGGCGAGGGCGTCACGCAAGACGTGCTCAGTTTCCCTCTGGAGTGCGGAGGAAAAAATGTACTCGTTTCATGGTCCTTTTTAAAGGATTTCGGAAGCAATGGAGCAAGCAATCAACGGATCAAATTCGGAAGCAACAAAATCTAAAGTTCCCGACTCGAGTTGAAAATCTGGTTTAAAATTTTTAAGTGTTATATTTCTTCTTTCTTTCTTTTTTCTAGTGTTTTTATCCAGCCGACAGCCGGTTACCCTTTACGTCCCGATGGGACGCATATTCGACCATACACTAGACACCAACAAACTTGCGGGCTCCTCTGATCTGGGGTCAGCAGGACGCGAGGCCCTCCGCGACAACACATACATACAAAGACAAGGGACAAACAACCATGCCCAAGGCGGGACTCGAACTCGCGATCCTTCGGACCGAAGCGCTGAGTCGGTAGTTGCTCTTAGCCACCTCGGCCATCCAGGTCGGCAAGTGTTATATTTAACGGTGTACAAATATTTTACACTCGGGGATAGGGTAGTGTGCCTGATTAAAAGTATAGTACTGTCTTATTTCGCTGACTTTTGTGATGTAACGTTACCAAAGTATAACGTTACCAAATCTTAGTACTGGTCACAAGAGACAATCGAATTCATCGGACCGGTGTTTTCCTCTTTTAGCCAGCAGGGAAAAGGTAAGAGTATATTGCAAGAAGTGAGGTCGGGCGAGATTGACACCAGTTCAGATTCACAAACCGAACAATTAAAAAATCAATGACGACGAATAATTGGCATCTTTGTAGATACAACTTTCAAACGCCAACTGTAGAGAGTTTTGCAGTTATCACTAATAATACGAAGAGGCACCGAAAGTTGAAAGGCAGTGCAAGATGCAAACCACGCCTTTTCAGTATAAATATAACGAAACTACATGAACAACACCACAAATAAAAGTTAATGTGTTTACTAGCCCCATCAGTGTATCTACGTATTTATGTGTTTATTAGTGATGCATGTACAGAGACTGTAATGCTTAGCATATGTGTAATATAAGCATGATGAAGAAAACAATCTTTACTTTCTCTCCATCCCCTAGATGAACTGGTGATAGGTGAGAATGGCGTATGGGAAGCGTGAATGGATGGGTGATGCTTTGGACATGGGACAGGTTAATTTGTTAGGTCTAGGATACAGACAGGTTATTTTATTCAAGGGAGGGCATTGTGGGGGGACATAGGTTTCTTTATTAAGGTGTAGGAGGGGATCACATATTATTTTAATGTGGATGTATTTTGGGGCTGGGGTGATGTCCTATGGGTTATTTCGTTAAAGGAGTTTTAGATCAGTTACTTTATTTGAAGGTACTGCGTCGCGATTGGTTGTTGTATTAAGGTATTGGTATTACTGCAGTATATCTGCTTAACTTACGGGGCTGGAGGTTGCTGTACTCCTTTTTTCCTCGTAGTGTTGCTCCTCCCTTAGAGTGCGATATTCATTCCCGGGTGAGCTGCGTGGATTTTCACTTGTATTTATGGCATGTAAAAATACGCTGACGAAATGCACAGAAAAATTAAATCCTCCAATTCCCACCCTATGAATCCCCGTATTCGCTTAGCTGAGCAGCGCTTCATGTAAGAGATAAAATAATATTCCTGAGACAGTTGGTGCGGAGTTCCCAGCCGGCAATTTGAAGGTAAAAATGTACAGGCAACGCTGGGATCTTATAGGGTGCCATCTAGAAAATCCCCTGCAAATTGTAGAGTGTGGCTCATTGGATTAAAACCCCAAGTGCCCGAATATTAAAAACAGAAAACAAATCAGCGTTGCTCCTTGGTCGTTTGTGTTGAATGGTAGTTTTCTGACTCTTCTCTGAATAACTTTTTGACACTGGAGCGCAGCAATGGAAAAGTAATGCGTTCGTTGAGGAATGAAACTGAACAAAACGTTTAAAACAAATAATAGAAAAAAGTTGATTGTGTTTCAATTCTTGAAGTTAGCAGATAAATATTCGAAATGTTTGAATATTGGGGAAGATTGCGAAGAATTGACTCAAGGAGAAATGTATAGTTGTGCGACGCATAAAGAATGGTAGAGTGAATAACCATAAGGGGCTAAGTAACAAAATCAATATATTGAAATAAAAAGACAACTTCTGTGAGAAACAGTTCCTGAGGAAACCCCCAGCTTTACTTAGCGATTCGTCTTTGAGCTACTTTGTCACTGTAGAACAATCATTTACGCAGGTCATTTGCACTGATACATTGCTCCATCGAATGGAATAAAGTCATTTTTTAAAAAAATGTATTTAGCCACTTATGACTTCTCACTCTTCAATAACCTCCATGCAGAAATTTTTGCTTAATATTCGCATTTCTCAACCCTGGTCAATGCTCTCTTCTTATTCCAGTCTACTTACATTATTTCTTAATTATGTGTAATGATTAAGGAGTGGATCTATAGGTGTTATAAAATGGAAAATAGGCAGGCAAAAAGGCGCTAAAAATTTTCAGAAATCGGCACGAAATAGACATTTAAACTGATAAAAGGCACATATAAGTAAAAGCAAATCACTGGTGATAATTGTTTGCTAATTTGACATTTTGTTACAGTAACAAATTACTACAAAATATGAAATCAAATGAGATATACACGTCAACCACCGTAAATAATGAACTGCTCATGTAAATCTCACGTAGATAACAACTTATTCAAGCAAAATTATTTTAATATAAAGTAGTATAGTGTTTGTCTGCTCAAGCCCAAATAAAAGTGTCAAACAAACACCTTGAAAAGTATCACATAGGAACTGAAATGGCAGTGTATTACCAAATACTGTTCAATTCAAGATGTGCTGAAGTAAAGTGTGATTTCCTGTCATTCAAAACATTTTTTGTGTTGTCGGAACATAGTTGAAAACAGCGAATTAAACAAAGCAAACGCGTTAGTATTTCAGAAGCATTTATTAAATTCTACCAATTTTTTATACGAAATTTGCGATTAAGAGTAGCGGTTGGGCTGGGCAATAGATGTTTCAAATCTACATTGTTACGTAGCGCGAGTTTAACATTACAATTAGCGAAACCATACATTCAAATGGAAAACATGTCTTCGAAATGCGAAAATAATATGAAAATAAACATTTATCTCACAATAGGCTCTCATTTCCAAAATAGGCAAAAATAGGCACCATAAAAATCCATTATGTGAATGCATTGATAATGAAACGAATTAATATATCGATAGCCTATGATTCTGAGCAAAAGAATAAAAATAGCAAACAGGGCTAAATCCGCCCTCTAGTAATGATGCACCGTTAGAGAAAAATTTACTCTATTGTAGTTTTGTGTATCACTCCCAGAAAAATCGGGCAGTCGTATTATCGTCAAAATTCAAAGATTTTCGTAGCACATCATGGAGATATTGTAAGCATCAAATAATAAACCAACTTAAGTAATTGAAAGTCATTTACTTCTTTGTAATTTAAATACAATAGAAGGTTAAGGATTTATGAATTCATACTTTAAACTATCTGTACACTCATTGATATTTTATTATGTATTTTAAATCTTTTCATCTTAGGCTTTTATAGATATGTGTGTATGTGTGTGTATGAATATTAGAAGAACCTATGAAAAATAGAAATAATCGTTCTTTCTGACGTTTAGAAAGGGAGCGTGAAATTTTATTAGCACTGCTGGGATGTTTCTATTTATAGAATTTTAGATAAAAATTAAGGCTCAATAATTTTGTTACTGAAATTCGAGATCCTGATTATATTGAACATTGTCCAATTGAAGATTACAAAATCGGTTGTTGATAGTTTTAGTAATTTGATTAACGCCGAGGATAGGTTTTCTTAAGTAACGACATGAATGATAGCCACTACTTCAGTAATGGCCATTTCAAGCCTCACATTTTAAAAATAAGAATATTATGACTTCCTACTCACTTCAGTTTTCGGTACAGAAGTTCATCTTCTTTTAACATGCTTCATTGTTCGTGCAGCGGAAGAAAAATTTAGTGGCGACAGATTTACAACCGAAACACAAGAGGCTCACGAGCGCGTCGTGCACCTTTAGAGCCTAGAACAAAGAGAAAAATAACTTATGTACGCCATTGACACTAATTTTCACATTCAAATTCAAATTCAGATGTAACTATATTAAGCTTGCATTTTTAAAATAAAGTTCTATTGGACTCTACCATTTGAAACGCTACCAATTTTACTAATAATGTATTACCGAGAGAGGCGGCTCAAGGCATCAACTCATGTCCCTGCAATGCCTGAGACTGGGATGTCCTTGGGTTCGAGTCTCGACGGTTACCGAGAAAGACGGCTCAAGGCATCAACGCATGTCCCTGCAATGCCTCAGACTGGGATGTCCTTGGGTTCAAGTCTCGACGGTTACCTAAAGAGGCGGTTCAAGGCATCAACTCATGTCCCTGCAGTGCCTCAGACTGGGATGTCCTAGGGTTCGAATCTCGACGGATCTCGCGAGAATTCTAGCGGCCGGCTGCTCTGATCGGTAGTTTTCCGTGGTTTATGCGATTAATACCAAACGAATGCTGGAGCACTACCGTAACAAATGGGACACGATCTGCGTGCGATCTTTCCTTCATCTCTCTTGTGTTATCCTTTACCCCCTACACACACTTACTACCGACACATAATTACCTTACTACTTCATATGCCGGAAGACCGGTCGGGAGAGCTTAGAGCTGGTCCTTGCTGGGCCGATGCCCCGCTGGAGAGAGATAACTGATTGGGATAACCCTGCTAGCAGGGAGGTCAGCGCCGGATCTCATCATCCATTGGAATAGGATCAACAATCCGTGCAGAAGAAACACTTGTACTACGCTTTCTGGACTAATGGTCTTAGCAATTGGCGTGCCCGGAATCACTAATCGATAAGTGAACTAATAATGTATTGGTAAACCAAATAAAAAGCGCATAGAAATAGAAAGTCGTATTTTTGCCGAATTGGCAGAGAGGCGCTTGTCCGCTTGCCTCGTTCTTCGGCCGTGCGATTCATTTGTTGGCGGGGGATTTCACTGTACAAAAACTGTTCCAAAGCCCTGGACGATGTGAGTATTACATTCACACACCAGCAGGAAACCCAGTACGTTAACGGCAAGTGAAGTTGACGATGTCGAGAGCAGAGGCCGCTACAGCGCTCACTGACAGTGCGATGCCACACACATACAAACACATGCCCTCCCGCCACCATTCATGCACTAAAGCACGCACGCACGCACACGCCCGGAAGATCGCCCGCTGCTCACGAAGTAGGCGAGCGGGTTTAGCGGAAAAGTCCCCGTCGCTGACTAATGAGGCCGGCCACGACCTACTGTGATTCGGGAGCGCAGGCTTGGCTTGCCTGCTTCCAACATACAAACGTTAATATGTTGTAAAACGGCTTTCGGGTACTCGTAAGCATCGATTACAGTCTGAGACCAGAGGCGTACTTGACGGTAGCGTGTGGGGCGGTGGGGTGGTCTGCCATGTGCGGTACGTATTTAGTGATTGGTGTATGTAACCTTGTGCTCTTTTATAAGCTCAAGAAGATATTCATAGAAGATACGGCCAGACCGCTATTTTGTTAACATAGTTCACTTTAAATGTCTAAAAAATTAACAACAGGAGGGTTACGGATTTAGGGAGTCCTTTGGCCGTGCCTCCTCCTAATTACAGCATTTGTTGATATTTTGATTCAATAATCAAAATGAAAATTATCGAATTTGAAAATATTATCATATACTGTTCTCATTATATTGGAAAGAAGAAATCCCATTGAGAAGTCCGAGAGGATGACATGTCAAAAAGAAAATGTTTTTCTTTAAGAAATAAATAGAAGTTCGAACTGTAATTGGCCCTCTCGTGAAATATATTTCTGGAGTGTGTACTCTACCCAGTTACAGAATAATATTTTTCATTTTTTCGCTTGCAAAAAATACAACCATGCTTAATGAAGAAGAAAATTCACAATTGACTTTATTTTGTTGTATATTTATACCGTCGAGAAAACTGTTACCATTGTAGTTCACGCATTTCATCAATCATACTTGTATCGTAAAAGCTGATCTAAATTGGGAAGTATGTAGTAATTTGCACGTATGAATCTAAAATTAACACTAATTAATAAATATTTTGAAAATACGAATAATAATAACTTTATCTTCATGTTAATTTGTCAATTAAAGATGAGCCACGCAGCTAATATAGCAGAATGTAGCGCAGCATCTGGGTCCCCAATCTCGATCAGGTTTTTCGTCCAGTTTCCCTGATTCTTTGAGCAAATGTTCAAAGTATTATTCTTTCACGTAGGAAATGATGAGAGATAAGTCTAAAATATATAGCTGATTTACCCTTGTAAATAGATTTTATTACATCGAAGTGAATATTTTGTTAACAATTCTTGCAAAAAACGCTCAGTTCTTTCTGTATTCAAAATGAAAGTAGTTTATGACTTAGGATAGGGATTCCAGAATTATGAAAACGTGCACAGAATTCACATCACCCGTAACACGTCACACACACTTTTAACTATTTTTTACATAAAATAAAAATAAGATAAAAATAAAAGTCGCACACTTTCGTGCGGGCAAGCAGTATCGTAATTCGCTTGCCTGAACAGAACACGTATGTGCCGAATGTGAATTAGAGAGCTGTTCTAGACTCATGACGGATTTTCTCAAAATTGCTCAATTTTGCGTGGATTTGGGGATGGCTTGAATGAATGTGTTGAATATTGAAACTGCCTTCTCTATTTCTTATGGATGATTTAAAATTTTGAATTCGAGACCATTACCTAAAGCCTCTATATTTAATTGTAATTGTAATTATACTTGTAAATATTCGTAATAGTTTTGTAATTGTCATATATCTAGTTGTAATAATGTTTGCCACCGAGCATTAGCTCAAAGCGAACTTTAATAAATCTATCTATCTAAGCTCGGCCGAGATTATCTCTCGTATCGCGAATCTTTCTCAGCCGAGAGCGTTTCAGGACTCTACGGGGAGAGATGTCTCAGGGCATCAACTGATGTCATTGCAGTCCCTCGGACCGGGAGGTCCTAGGTTCGAGTCCCGACGGTGGCAGGATTTTCAACACAAGCTTGTCAGATGGGTCGAATTCAGTCGCTGTCTGCAGTAGAATTCTAGCGGCCGGCTGCTCTGATTGGTAGTTTTCCGTGGTTTCTCCGATCAAAATCAGGTGAATGCCGGAGCAGTACCCTAGCAATCGGGCCACGGACGATCTTTCCTACCTCTTCCTTGTCTTTTCCTCTCCCCTTACACACTCATGCACTAACATGTACTACCACGCATGTCAGGAGACGAGTCGGGCGCTTAGAGCTTGTTCTGGCTAGGGCGGTGCCCTACTGATGAGTGGTGCCTGGTTCCCTCGGTGTTTTAAACTTAGTAGTAATTTTCTTCAACGTTTTAAAAATAAGGCAGAATTGTGAATGTTTGTGAGTGTATAACTAATACATTTTTATGGTCTCTGCGAGATAACTACATGGACATCACCACTGTGAAAAATGTTTGCCTTGGTGCTGCTGCCTATTCGTCCAACTTTGTCACGTTATTCGTTGTGGTTCAGCGGTTAAAAATGCAATTGGAAATTAAGGAAAAACAGAATGAACTTATTCTTATTCAATTCATTGCTAATGATGAACCATTTGAGCATAATATCTGAAATATTGTTCCTAATAAATTTAAATATTCCTGGAATTATTTATTTACATTTAATTTGTTTAAATTTACTACAAGCATTCTATATCATTTCATTTTCTCTCCACAAAGATACAAAATAGTGATGCATATAATTTCCACGTTAGTTGCTATGTCGGATTGGATTTTCAGTGAAGGTTTCGAATGTCGATCTCATGAACCTCATTCACGAAGAGTTTGCCGCGAGACTGTTAAGGAATGCGTGTGACGCCTGCGGCTAGAAGCACAGAAGATGCGCGCCGTCTGTTCGATTGGCGCCAGATGGCGCTGGAGAAGCTGCTAACTAGAGGGGCTGTTGGCCATCTGTGACCTCAAGGTCGTCATGCGAAACTCTGGATTCCATGGCGTTGATCTGACGTAGGTGGTAGTAAACTCAAAAGACTTTCTATTATTTTTTTGTCGCGCATTGGTCAACTTTGGACCCCGCGAACGTGTCATTGTACCCACTGACGCCCAGTTATATTTTCCTGAGAGTGCATGGGACTTATTTGGGGGGGGGGCGTTTATATATTGAATCCATTGTTGCACCCAAGGGTTGTTAGCCCTAAGGGATGGGTTATGAAATGATGATGATGAAGAAGATGAAAGGATAATTACACACATACAGACACAGTCACAAAAAAAACATCCATGCCCTGGGCTGGATTCGAATCCTCGACCCTTCAGGCAGCTACGGCTCCTCAGCCTTAACGACCTTGGCTCTCCGAGACGGCATTATTCTCATTTATTAATAATAATTTTTATGTGCACTATTTGTATTTAATTATCGTAAAAACAGCTACCAAGGGACAATTGGTATAATGTGTGTGATGGACTGATTCCACATTCAAATGATTTTCTTTAACTGATTTGCCCTAACATCTCAATTTTCGATTTTTTTGCCTTAAAACAATATTTCGGAAAATCGGCGACGTTTCTCGTGATGTAAAATTCTTATATTCTATTTTACGATATGTGGTTGAAATATGAATGGCCGTACCAACGAACGTGGTTGGCAATATTTAAAAATAAGATTTTTTGATTCCACATAATAGAAACTATTTGCTTCGCCAAATGAGTTAAGGAATTGTTTCGATAATACTTCTCACAACATATCTACTCCCACAGGTCTTACATTAGCCACAAAAAACCTTTTTAAACAAATATAACATCAATTTCAAAATATAAAACGCATTAAAAAATTTAAATAGCACATTATGTGACAAGAGTACGAAACTGCTGCTTCGAGGACGACACGAGTTTGTCGCCCGAGGACGTGCGAGCGCGAACAAAGACAAGTGCGTCTATCACCGCGTGCACGTGTTGATCACATTGCCTCGTTCATTTTTACTTTCTCGCCGACGTCTTCCAGAGAACTTAGTGCCTAGTGTGTGTGCTCCTGCAGTTTGTAGTCACAAAGACTGGTGCTCGCAGTGAACGTTCCACGCAAACGAGTCCCTGTCTGTGTCATGCGACACAGACTCATCAACAGCGCATGCTATTAGTCAAGCCCTGCTAACGCTTCACAATAGTCACACCAACACTTTCATCAACGGTGACGAAAATTCGACGCCGCAAGTTCCGTTGTCAGAGGAAGCCATGGACGTAGTACCTGGCATGGCCCCGCCCCTGACCAGCACACAAGGAAGTTCGGAGGCTACCCAGTCAACAGGAGCTACAAGCAGCACGGAGCAACAACCTGCAATGTCAGGTGCGGTGAGAAAAAGGTCACTCTGTGAACTTGATGACTTTCATAATAAAAAAGAAGTGCCAGCAATTACAGTGATCCATCATCCCATGCTAGTGACCTACAATATAACATGCCAGTAGATAACAGATTTCGTCTGCTTGGTAGTAAAGACCCCATGCCCGAAGACACAAGGTTCGAGTATCTAAAAAATCATCAACAAGATCAGATTAGTGTATCAAATAGAATCCTACCAATATTTGTAGCCCGCATGGAACAAGTTAATAACTTTGTCAAGGAACCAAAATTCAATGTAACCCAAAATTTCGTAGCAGACATCAAAAGCAACAAAGTTAAAATCAGTGCCAACACATCTACAGATTTTCGTAGCATAATCAAATATTTAATACAAACTCAGAGAAGTTTTCACTCGTTTAAAGATCCATCTAATAAAAAATATTCAGTTGTATTTAAAAACGTTCATCAGTCAATTACGGAACTTGAAATCTTCTCAGATTTAAAACAGCGTCACCCATCAATCACCAAAGTTACAAGACTACTAAAGACAATAATCCAGTTCCTGTGGTGGCCGCCGAGTTTAACGGAGGTGAACCAACAGAAACAATCTTAGCAATAACGCAAATATGTAATCACCGTGTAGAAAACCTCAAGAACCCTTGCAGTGTCAAAGATGTTTAGATTACGGTCACACGAAGAATAATTGCATTCATGTTATCAATTGTGCTTTCTGTGCCGGAAATCACTATTCTGTGACGTGTCCCAACAAAAATGAAACCCGTCTCTGTGCGAACTGCAACGACAGCGAGCGGACATCCGAAACCAAAATTGTTCTTATTTTAAAGAAATTCTTGAAAGAAAAAACAATAATCGCAACAAAACTTTCAGAAATGAAAACCTTAAAAACTCTCAATCCCCTCCCCACCCCTGCTCCAAATCAATCCAGAAAATTTCCCAAAATTACCCCAAACCAGTACTCTTCGAAACTTCACCCACATCGCAAACTCCAGAAATCGAATCCTATCCTATCCAATCCAATTCACAAAATTCTCACATCCACTCCCAGCCCTCTTCCAATCAAAATGATTATTTATCTAATTTCATCTTAAAACCCTCCATCATCCCCATTCAAAACTCAGTCACCGCCTATCTAAGCAATAATAGTGTCAACTCAACCCACTAATAATATATCCAACATGAATTCCAATAGCATCAATAATAAAAAAACAGAACTAATTCATTTTTTGCATGATCATAAAATTGACGTAGCGTGTATCACTAAAAGTCATCTCAATAAAAAGAAAAAAAACTATTTATTCTAGGTTACAGCACTTATAGAACAGATCGAACGGAAAATAAAGGAGGAGGAGTACCTATCGCGGTCAAAACTTATCTTAATCATCACCAAATTAATCTCCCTGACACACCAGTAATCGAAACTGTCGTTATCCAAATATATACACACATACACACACAGACACACACACACATATATAAGTCAACCATGGAAAATTATAACAGCTTATAAGCCCCCACATGCAAATTTATAAATGCTAACTTTCTTAATTTATTTCAACCTACCGAAAAAACTTTGCTGTTGGGTGACCTCAATTCAAAACACATAAGCTGGGGATGTCAAAATAATACATCACAACGAGAAAGTTGTAGCTCAACTAATAAACATTTCAAACCTAAGAATACTCACCCCGGCGTAGCCAATATACCACCTTCAGGATTGCCCACGGAAATCGGACATCCTTGACACAGGCATCTAATATTTTATATTACCTACACCTACTTTCGAACTCATCATACTAATATTTTATTCTACTCTACACCTACTTTCGAAATTAGAGGGAACTAAACTTATTAACAAATATCGTAAAAAGGCTTATAAATAACTTCAATAACCAAAAGTATCATAACTTAATCCAGTCGCTTAACGCAAGTAATAACACTCTGTGACAATTCACACGAAAAATACTTAAGGAGAAAATCACGATACCTCCTATAAACTCAACCACAGATAAATCGTTAATATCTTACCAAACGACAGAAGAACTAGAGAACTTCTTCCCTTCAACCTTCACTCTCAATAACAAATTATCATCCTGAACACGTCACTGTAACCAAATCAGCATCAGAACAAGAATATGGACCTCGCCAAAAAATATACTACACTTCACCCTCTGCCACTTAAAAACACACCGGGACACGACAATGTAAACAATATTGTATTAAAACATTTACCTGAATCAGCAATAACTGCTCTTACCAAGATCTATAATTCGTGTCCTAGAACAAATTACTTTCCGCATACCTGGAAACATGCTATCGTTATTCCTAATTGTAAACCAAATAAAAATCCTGCAAACGTTGACAGTTATCGTCCGATCAGGTTATTGCCATCCTTATCAAAAATATTCGAGAAAATTATTCTTAAAAGGTTAAGCAGTCACCTACACATACCGAAAATAATTCCTAAAGAACAATTTGGATTTACCGAAAAATTGTCTACTCAACACCAGTTACTAAGAATATCGGAACATATATACACAGCATTCCATTGTACAAGATCAAAAAAATTGGCACCCCATACTACATAAAATCAATTATCAACAGCTTTCTCAACAATATAACTTTTGCAGTTAACGTAAAGATCATCATTCAACCCTAGACTAATTAACGAGGCCCCAAGGCCAACTTTCACCCACACTATTCAACTTAAACGTTGCAGATCTTCCGAAATTAACGAATATTCACATAGCCCAATTTGCGGACGATACAGCAATATTTTCTTCTGGCAACTCTAGAAGTGGCAACATAAGAAATAGAACACAAGTATACCTCAACTTACTCGATAGCTGGGCATCCAAACTTAAAATCCAACTGAATCTATCCAAAACCGCAGCAAAAATATTAACACTAAGACCCTATACCTTCCCCACCCCCTAACAATAAATAACAATAGACTAAATTGGTACCCCCTAACAAACCTATTAAATACCTCGGATATAACAAACCTATTACATACCTAGATACTAAACTGAATTGGAAACAGCACATAGACGAAAAAATAAAACAATCTAAAATAAAACTACTGCAACTAAAACTTATAATCTATAGGAATAGCTCATTACCATATCATTCCACAATTGCAATATACAAAACCATTCTAAGACCGTTACTCTGTATGCTTGTCCCATCTAGATAAATTCCCCAAAAACGAATCTAAAAAAATACAAATCATTCAGAACCAATTTCTCAGAACAATAACCAACGCATCGTGGTTTGTCACCAATCATCAGCTTCATAAAGAACTCAATTTAGAACTCATTGAAAATCACATCACATTACATACATAGCCACCAACTTTTATTATTATTATTACTTCAAATCCCTTCCCTTGCAACCTTGAGACTCGCAAAACATCCGAACCATACCAGAATAAGAAACGGATATCTCTACAATTTATTCCTCAAAATCTTCTCCGAATTTGAACCTGAATAGAGGACTCAATAGGACATCCTCAACCTAATGTTAGATTTAAGTCTTAGAAATAAGTTTTAAATATAAATTAACACGAAAGCCAATCAAACGTATGTAAAGTTTACACTAAAACTTACCTATGTATAACCAACATCAATGAAATGAAAAAATAGAAAAAATAAAAAAAAATCACCGGGTACTTTGTAAGGAGGCGGAGAAGGGGGCGGAGAAGGAGGCGGAGAAGGAGGCGGAGAAGGAGGCGGAGAAGGAGGCGGAGAAGGAGGGGAGAAGGAGGCGGAGAAGGAGGCGGAGAAGGAGGCGGAGAGGAGGCGGAGAAGGAAGGGGGGGAGGAGAAGAAGGCGGAGAGGAAGGCGGAGAGGAGAGGAAGGCGGAGAGGAGGGGAAGGCGGAGAGGAGAGGGAAGCGGCACACGTAATAGAAGACGTAGAAGTCTTATTATACAAAGAATACGAGAATACAAAAACGAAGCATTTCCTATCGCGGAAAGTCAACTAAATGACTGGAGGGCTTATGGAGTTGCCCGGATCAGACGGCCCTGGTCTCCGAGAAGAGCATAGCGGAGTGATCGAGCCGGTCACTGCGTCTGGGCTGCCGGGATCAGCGTTATGTCTTCAAAGAATATCGTGAAGTGAATAATTTTTATATGAGAAATTTGGATAAGCCAAGTGACCGGGAGGTGCAACAGTTAAATGCATGTTTGCTGACAACGTTGTGTGGGTTTCAAATTGATTTTAAAAATATGCGCTGCGACAAATTGAAAGAAAAACGTTTCGAAATAACTCTTAATAAAGTAAATTTTTTGAAACATTTACATTATCTGAGTTCAGGAAAGCCAAAGGTAGAAATCGTGTTTAATATCACAAAATAATTGAAAAATGTAAGTGATTATTTTACAAGCTTGAGATGACATCTAAACTGAACAAAGAGAACTCCAAACCGAAGAAGGAAAAAACAAGAAGTCAAACAACGGAAGAAAGTTTAAGCGGTGACGTTACAATTGAGCTAGTTATGAATATTTGTATAAAAATATAAAAGAAATTTTCCTTGCATCTTTAAATAAACCTCTCCACGTGTTTCTCTTTAGTGCATTGCTGCTTTACATTGGACAGTATTTCTGGTGTTAAATGGATATATTTTCTCGTGCATTCTCTTACAATTTATTACAATTGAACAAAATTTCATTGCAAAGTCGGGTGACTCCTGATTGAAAATTTGCCTTGAGTCATGTACACTCGATTCCGAAGGAAGAAATCCCTTGGGTAGAAATAGTTGGATCACTTACGCCATTTGAATAAAAATTGTTCAAATTTTAAAAATAAATTAAAGCACTTTTTGATGATATCTTCTTGAGCACTTTTTGTTGATGGCAACACACGTGGAATGAACTTGCAACCACGAGGAATCTGGCGTGGCGAGTTCCACATGATCGTGTTCGTGTGAGTAGTTCTTAAGAGCGCGTGCAGATGGCGACACCGACGAGCAGCTTCATCCGCCCGCCAAGACTGCTGTTTGAATGAAATTGGTCAGCGTTGTCCCGCGACCAGCATAATAACTAATTCCGATGTTAAGCCTGGTCTGCCCTTAGTGGTGCAAATCCAACTCAATACCCTTACAACGTCACATGATATTATAAAGTAGAACTAATAAAATAAATAAATGAAAAAATGTCTAATAATAGTAGTTTATACAATTAGTTTATAATATTAAGCTTTATTGCATGAGTATATGTTTTGAAAACGAGCGACTTTAGGAGCGAGTTTTCAAATTTTTACGAATGCAATAAAGCAACATTATAAACGTGTTGCATACGCAATTTCTTTTTATAACAGCATTTTAAATTTATAAGAGAATCAAATTTCATTTTGCGAAACAACTTTTTTGAGACGTCTCGGGTATTTGACATCTGAGAGACAAAACGTTGATCGGCCGTTCCATTTACCGCTAGTTCCCCACGATTTTCTCGCTGCGATTGACCAAATGTGTGATGACGCCATCATTCGTGCCATAAAATCTAATACGTCATCATCTAAAACGCCCATTTATGAACGATTTCTTGCAACAGAAAATGACTTTTATAATGCTGGTATACAAAAAAGAATATATAAGCAGTAGTGTTGCAGGTAATTATCATTTTTTACTTTCCCGACTTAACACACACACATCTATATAACTAATTTCCAATGCGCGAAGGTATTGAAATTGAACTATGAAACCTCTGGCCAAGCTTTAAGTGTTTATACTTTCGTTAAATACCTAGGAACTTGGGAAAATCCAAAAACAATGGAACTGTTTCGACTTTAAATTAAAATATTTAGTTGTTATTCCACCCATTCCATTACTGTACTTACGGACTGATTTCTCATACTAAGTGCGTCACTGCATACGTACGACACAGCTGACGTCATGAGACTGCAATGATCCAAGCAAGATGCTGCCCGCCATTAAATATTTGCTATTCACGGGTTGCGTTCTGGAAGAGCATCTTTATTGTTATTCTTTATAAATAAAAAATGTACCGTATACTACTGTTTGTACGTGTGTCCGTCTCTCTGTCCGTCCGCCTGTACGTTTGTCGATTTGGATGAACTTCAGGCCCTGTGGGTTTGAAACGTATATTTCGATTTTTGGGAGTATTTTGCATGAAAGATAAAAATGTTCAAAAATATTCTCGAGAATAACTGTAAAGTTTTTATTGGTATAGTTGAATTTCTTCCTGTTGATCTTATTTTATGTTGCAGATAGATGTCTTTCAAGTATTTTTGAACCATATAGAATCAATCTTACGATGCTACTTGGAATTGAGACATTTTATTTTGTAAATATTTGTTTCCAAATGTACGTTTCGCATATTCGGCATGTGCTTTTTTAAAAGCAATATAGAACAAGCGGTTGACAATAGTGGAAACCTTACATTTTTACGTAATAAAAACCAAGGAATACAAAAATTTAAAATCTACATATACAATTTGGCGCTTAAAATCAGTGCTCAACATACAATATTATGAATTTTTTTATAATGTAGTAAAGGCGACGTCCAACTTGGTGGTTAAAATAATTCATGTAAATAAATATATAATTCATCAATAATTCATCAATAAAACCAGATATGTTAAAAAATGGATGTGCAAAGATTAGGATGATATGGAGTGATCAGTGAAAACGCAATTAAAGATGTTTGTTTATTATTAATGTCCTATAAATTCGATTAAGTTCGATACATTCACTTTTGGTGTTCATGGCATCATTTAATATAATATGTACCATTTCAGCAATTTGTCTTTTAACAGTTTGTTTTTGATGGTGTAAAATTTTGATTTTTTCGAATCCAATGAAGTGGTTAAGTTCTGTCCTATATTTGGTTAATGAGGTGTATAATGCTGAATCTTTATTTACATCGTATTTATGCTGATAAACGTGTTTGCTCAGGTATTACTTGGTTTCTCCAATGTATACCTGCTGACAGTCATTACATGGAATTGAGTCCCATTAGATTTATCTCCTACTTTTGTTTGATCCTTCTGTTTGTCGTATAACTGGTTGGTTTTATTTAAATTAAAAAAAAATTTTTTTTTAACATCTTTTTTATTGATATTGGTTCGTAAAATGGTAATGGAATTCGTGAATTATTGCTCCTTTATTTATTTATATTTATTTATTTAGTCAAAAACAGTCAAAAACTGTATGTGACGTATATAAACTCATCTGCACTCGCTTTCTTTAGTTTCATAATCGCTTCCCAACCATTTAACTATTAATAGTTGACATATCCCAAGAATATAATAATAATTTATTTGTAACGGTAAACAAACGAACAGATTTGATTTTTCTGTATTGCTAAGAAAATAGAAACTCACCCTAAGCTCTACTACCACTACAGCTAGAGGAAAGCTCAACAAAACGTGCGCATAGTGAAGCTACATTTACGTCCAGAAGAAAAACAAGGGGCCATCTCAGCATTTGCTTAATGGATCAGGGAAACTGGACAAAAACCCGATCGAGATGGGGGTCATTGCTCCGGAAGCTGAAGTACATTATTTTTTACAGGCATATTGTCTTTTTTTAAAAAACAATATACAATACAATGTTAACTAAATCATTATGCTATATCATTGTTTTATTATAGTAAACATTATTTTTTTTCTTTTTGACGATCAGTATAGTCTCAAATTGTATAGAAACAGTTATACAGTTTTTTTTTTAATTTCTTTTGGCAATGCTTTGTAAAGTAACGTACATGTATTGTATGTGGATTTCTTGTAGTGAGCTGTTGATCCTGACACTCGATGAACATGATTTTTACGTCGACTGTTGTAACTGTAAATATCAGTATTACATGAAAATAATTCCCCCAAGAAGTCATTTTGACAAATACTACAGACTCATAAATAAATAGGCAAGGCAATGGTAAGACTCCAAGCTCAATGAAAAGAGGCTTGCACGGATCACGTGGATGGGATTTTTTCATTATTCGGATAATTTTCTTTTGCAATCTAAATGTTTGGGAACTAAAAGGTGAGCTTCCCCAGAATATTATGCCATATCTCAGGCGGGAATGTACATTTTCAAAATACACGCAACGAGCTGCATGAAGGCTGACAGAATTAGAAAGAATTCTGAATGCATAACATAAAGAGCCTAATTTAGTGTTTAATTCTGTTATATGTATATTCCATTTGAGGTTTGTCATCGGACATGAAAACGTTAATTTTGGACATGAAACTTTATAAAATAAACAACTATTGTGAGGGTTTTATTTCAGCAGTTATGAATTCTGCCACTATTCTTGGTTGAAATGTGCCACACATACAGCCATTGTGGTTGAAGGGTTACACTTTCTTTAGAAAGGTAGACTCAAATTGTTTACAATGTTCACAGGTGCGAAATGTCTTCATTCCATTGATTATTTAGTATAATCTTCAAGAGAGACGAGTAAAATAAAAAAATTGGAGATAAAATTAAATTTTTACTTAACGCGACAGTTATCAACCGATTTCATAGTGAAGCATTTGTGAATATTAATTGGAGAGAAATCTACTGCCAGCTATAGTTCTCTAGCACGTTAGTGCTACCAGTTATCTAATCTAATAATACTGCTAATGAAGGGATACTCAGTTATAATACGTTCCATGCGCAAATACGCCCCCTCGTTCCAGCTTTCTATTTTTAAAATTAATCAGTGTAGTACGGTACCAATTCTTCTTTAAACATACTATTCAGATAATTCATTCACGCTAGAAATTAAAAGTGCGAGAGATTTAGAGGTGTTAGAGGTTTTGTTAAAAAACTAATCAAATAATAGTGCCAGTGAAGGGAAACTCAATCAGTTATAATATGTTCCATGTTTAAATATGCCCCCTCGTCCAAACTTTCTATTTTTAAATTAATTAGTGTAGTACGGTAGTAATTGAACTTAATTTTAACAATATTTACCTTTAAGTAGAAGGATATTTTTGATATCGTCTACAGATCATTGAACCAATTATTTTAACTAATTAATTTTGATTTTGATTTACATAAGGGAATCCATAGTCTGTACTTGGTGCATTTTAATTATTTAATTATTTAATTATAAGCATTTAATTATTTTGTTAGCACTGTTTTATCTAATTTTGCTTCATTTAACTTATATATAATGTTATAATTATATACAAACTTTTATAATTTTAAATGTACAAAATATTTCAGTATACCATGAGACAGAAACCGGAAAAGGTTTCGAAACGGTGTAGAAATGTTACAACAGAAACAAAACTAACTGTCTATAAATTAATCTTGGATCATTATCCCGACAATATTTTGTAAAAAATATTTCAAATATCAACCTGTCGTAGCAATATGCTGCATCTCTACTTTCGCCAACATTGCTAGATTTTTCAAATAGGAAAGTAGTTACTCTCAAAATGTCGAGATCGCATGCCCGCCTTCCCCCTCCCCTCCCGGGCCAATTATTACATAAAGATCTTGGCCGAGTCTCTCAACCAGAACTGACGCGTCTCCTTCATAATTATTTCGTGACTCTTCCGAAACTTATAATTGGCATTTAATGCAGTGCAGTTAAAAAATTATTATATGTTATAGAACATAAATTAAAGTGCGTATTGTAAACAATGATTTCCTCCGATGACAGACTATGTATTTACTTGCAATATAAACATTTTGCCCCCGAAATTACGGCACGCACGGAGCGGAACTGCAGCCTAAACATAGAGCTCTGCTTGTGGAAGGGTGAAGACGTGAAGCGGTGTTGGTCGTCCAGTATAACGCGATGGTGCCTAATCGCTTGAATCTCCCTGCTTAGCCCGTTTTTCGCTAATGTGGACGGGGTCTCCTAATAGGCAGATAGGCGGCGACGCCCGTTCGGTGGCGGCGGCGGTGGCGGCGGTGGCGGTGGCGGTGGCGGCGGCGGCGGCGGCGGCGGCGGTGGCGGCGGCGGCGGCGGCGGCGGCAGCGGCGGTGGCGGCGGTGGCGGCGGCGGCGGTGGCGGCGGCGGCGGCGGCGGCGGCGGCGGTGGCGGCGGTGGCGGCGGGGGCGGCGGCGGCGGCGGCGGCGGCGGCGGCGGCGGCGGCGCGGCGGCGGTGGCGGCGGTGGTGGCGGCGCAGGCGGTGCGAAGCGGGTGGCGGTGGAGGTGGTGGTGGCGGCGGCGGCGGCGCCCGGCTGTGCAGCCTGTAATCAAGCGGGCAATGGCGCGTGAGAACACGCCTCATTACCGCGTGTTATGACCAATTGCGGAGTCAGGAGCCGCGGACTGCGAACGGGGGCTGGGGGAGGGGGGGCCGTCGGCCTCCGTGCAGCTCCGGCGGCACCTCCTTCTGCATCTTCGCTGTTCTCATTCCCTCCCCCTTTTCCATACTCTGTTCCGTTGCTTCTGCCTCCCCCCCCCCAATACAAATTTCTTCCTTCGCGTTGTTTCATTGTATTAATTCTTCCGCGTTCCTTTTTGAGATGAGAATCTCTTTTTAATTTTATATTTCTTCTTCATCTTTGTTTTCTTATCGTCTTTTTCCATCTTTTTTGTTCTCGCATTCCCCACATCTTCCTTTTTGTCCTGTTTTTCTTTATCTTTTCTAGTGTTTTTTACTTTATCTTATTCCCCAATATTCTTCAGATTCGTAACGGAATTTCGGAATTAATAATGGCAGTATGACTTTTACCCCTATAACATCACATTTTCTACAGAAATATTGATGTTCTGAAGCAATACTTTGTCCATGTAAAATATAGAGGAAGAATTTGAATGTTGGCAGTGTGATATTGGTTTTACTTGTAATAACTTGCAGATTGTGTCCTCATACTTTTCTTCTTTTCTATCTCTACACCATCTTTCCGAATTTCGTTTTTTTTTTCTTTTTTTCTTTTTCTTTTTGAACTTCATGCCTATATTCTTTTGCATCTAGTAGAGTGGAATCACTTTCCTTTATCTTCTATCATTGTTCACTTTGATTTATTCTTTGGCGTCTTATTTTCAATCTCTTTCATATCTTTAAATATTTGTTCACATCATTACCCTTGCCTTGTCTACTGGCTTTTCGTTTCTCCTCCTTTTTCTTGTATTCATAGTAGAAGAAAAGATGCAGCTCTTTTCCACCTGCTACCCGTTGCGGCCACAAAGAAGTGGTTCTCCTTCGGATTTAAATGTTCGACCCCTGTGTTTGTACAGCGGGCGATAATGATGGTGCACGCCCCGTGTATTTGGGCTTCATGTTGCGGCCGCAACGGTGGGTGGTGGCGGCCTTTGGGTTCCTGTACTCACGGCCTTACGTTAACTGCGGTAGAAGAGTAATCAGACGCCTCATAAAGGTACGTGGGTTTATTCTTCCATTAAGCTCCTTACACATGCGCGATGCTTTTTCAGTGATGGCACGCTTGGTTGTGCATTATATGAGGTCTCTCATCACGTGATTATGCGAATGTGTTTGGACAATACGAATAGTAGATGGAGTTAATTTCCTCGCTATTTATTATCTGCAATAGCTAAATCGAATTCTTGTATTGCAATTTTGAATAATACATTTTAGATTTCTTGTTTTCGGGCTAACGTATCATTTTATTTGAAACGTGCCATTGCATGGTTACGGTTAAGTATAATAGTAATGTGGGTTTAATTTTTTGTCCATTACTGCAGTAAGTTTACTTGTTATTAAAGTGGAATCATATATTACTTTTTTAGCACTTGCAAGCGATATAAGAATCTGCCAATAATTTTAATTTTTCTTTTTTCTTCATCAATGTGTGTTTAGTAATGTTAGCTACTTGTATTTTAACGTTTATTTTCGTTTTCGGATTGCCATTATGTGTGTAAATGAGCATCCAAAATTTGATTTCTTTATAAATTGACATTACTGTTTAATCACGACCTGTATCTCATATCCATTCATATTTAATCGTATTAAAACGAATTCTCTCTTATTTGATTCTTTATTCCTTCATTTTGCATCGCTTTAATGTACTGATGTGCTTTACTATGATCGTCTCTGTCAAAACGTTCAATTGTACATCGCCAGAACACGGTCGGCCAAACTCTAATATTTAAGATCAAAATTGACGAGGGGGAGAATAGGGCACTTATGCCACCTAGACGCAAGGAAAATTTTATCTCAGTTTTTATGTCGATGTCAAAAGGGTCATGCAAACGGAATGAAGATTGCAAGAAAAATAATTATAACTCCCGAAGTTCATATCTCCGTCTGTAATTGTTGTCTAGACGTTTCAAATTCAAATTATGGCAGATTCATTTCTGCCAATTACTTATACACTAAAATCATTCCTTTAAGTTTCAGCACACCCCAGCTATTCCTGGAATTGAAGGTTTTGAAAGTGTTAATGTTAAATAATTCTACGACCACATCCTCCTGTATAAAACTGGTGGAATCCTTCAGAAAACAGAAGGATACTTTATTGATGTCTTAGTTTTCTTAAATTGTGAATGAGAACATCGGCGGTAGTAGAGGCGGTGTATTTTACTACATTAGTTTGAGACAGTTTATCAAAGATTAAAATGAAATTTTCTAATAGGTATTTTTGGAATTACTCTGTCCTTTCAAACAAATGTTTCGGCAGTTTATTACTCGTAATACGACTCAATGGGATTTATTAATATTTAATGTTAATGGAACCACTCTATCTCCGTTCATCTCCAAGATTTCATTGATTTAATTTGATTCTTTGGAAGTGGACTAGATTGCTGTTTTTACATTCCTATTTTGATATTGTAGGTACTTGGTGATGTAATGTTATACTGATGTATATTTATGTCAAGGATAGCAACGTAATATTTTTAATTAATTGTTATTTCTATTTTAATTAATTGTTCGTGGAATATCCCAATTAATGGGCTTGTGAATTCACGTATTTTTAAGACTTCTTATTACCTTGAATAAACAAACCCTGGGAGAAGCTCCATGAACACTCCCATACTTCCTCATTCTTTGCTGTTAAATTAAAGCATGTCATTTTATTCTCACTTCACAGAAGGACTATATTCTATAAATGGAGATAGGTTAATAACGTATTTACCCACTTCATAAATTTGTTCGTTGGAGAACTGCAATAGATTTCAGAGTAACATTTTAATGACTTAAAAGCAACGTGTTTCCCAACAAATGAAGTTTCGTAACAAACAAACAATGATTTTGAGAGTCACAATAAAAATGAAAATAATTAATATATACTGCAGTGCAAAATCGGGTAAATGTTTATTCCTAATATGACATGTTTTATACAAGTAAAACAAATCTTTTGAAATGTTTCGTAATTAGAATTTCAAGTTTCTCTTCTCCCAAACACGTTTTAATCGTATACATGGTGAAGGAGGTGTAGTTCATTTCATTGATCTTGTCTCTTCCACACAACTTTATTAAATAGACAGTCGTAAATATAAAACAGAGATTCATATAATTTCTACGCAGGCTCGACCAAGTAACTTATCGCCGACGGCTGATTCACAGATTCTTCACTCGTCCCCTGCCCTCCGGTCGTGATCAATGCCTTCCCGATTACAAGGTGACGCCTGCCGCACGAACTGCATAATTACAGGTGCGAGGAACCGCTTTCAGAAGCGTGAGCACATCGTCCGTTATCTCGTCCCAGATTAAGACGCCATTGGAATTAAAAGTAGGATTCTATCACGCAGCGTCCTTTTCCTAGAGACTTGCAAAGCAATGCGCAATGTCATTACAAAGGGGGAGAACTTATGTGAGATTAAAATGCCGTTAATATATTACTCCGTATCAGGGCGTATTGAAGGTTCATGGAAGTTGAATGTGTACCGTAGCGGGTTATCGTTGTCAGTTGTGTTGTCCTAGCAGCGGGGTATTATGGCAGACTACCCTAAATAAACAAGCAGAATGCTTTGCGAGGTCGTGGAGGCAATTTCGAAAGCTTCTCTGATCCCCGGGAATGCGGGTTTATGTATATGAATGCATGTTATGCTAGGTATATTAGCAGTAATAATTTCTAAGAGTTAAGAACTTGTAACTAGTGAATTTTGAGACAGTTCTTGAAATTTATTTGTTTGTTATCGAGAATTACCTTTGTTTATCAAAGAAGAAGCAATCGACGGGAAGTCGGTGATATCGTAATTATGTCGCGCTCTTACGATTGAGACGTCACACATGTGGGAAGTCAAGCACAAGCGTGTATATTTTCGTCAAGAATATCCAACTCTCTTACCGAATCCGGTGGTATGTAAGTTACCATTGGTTTTCAAAACCTAAGTTCGCGAGTTCGCACCCAGCTAGGGTGGCGGGTTGTTAAAGAGTGCAGAATTCTCAGTGTGGGACACGTCCAGCTTGCGGTATGGAAGAATAGCCAGAAAAATTAAACCCTCTTCTCTTCCTAATCTTATCCGACATTCGCTGAAATGGGACAGTTGTTTCGTTCTATTTAACAAATTTTACTTACGTTGTTTTCATATTAAATTCATTTATTTTTTTAAATTATCGTTCTCGGATCGGAGTAGTTGCGAATTTAGGAAGTATGTTGATATCGATATTGTTTGCCTTCAGCACAATGACATTTCTGTAGATGTAAAATGAAAAACGTTGATTGTTGACACATCACCTGATGAGGGAAGTGTAACAGCTTTTGAAACTTGTTTTATATTATTTTATATTGGTTTAATGTTATGTACATTTAATTTAATTTAATATTTGCATAAAACAAGTTCTTTCGTAATACCACTCGATAGATAGCAAAGTCCTGTGATTGACTTGTACCTGCTTCACATTGTCTCTACCCCAGGGGATGTAATTTGAAGATAGAAGATGGGCAGAGTTTCACTTCCGGAGTTCTTTTCTCCTGTGTGCAAGTTGGCACCCCTCGAAGCACGCTCCCGCCGCATTCTCGGGAGGCATCGAGTGGTGACGAGGGCTCCCGTGCGGAAAGTTGCGTGTGGTGCAGATGCATCCGTGTTTTACTTAATAAAAATCCGCAACTAACCAGAACGAATATCTAAAGTGAGGATCATGAAGTGGCTGCGGGCAATTTGGAAAGGTGTGATGTGGATTCTATAAGAGAGGGAGTTACTGTAGTTATATTGCAGAAAATTACATATAGTCATGAAGGGCAGACGTTGAAAGGAACAAGCCATGGGGATCAAACGTGGATGATGTTGGTCGATGTTTCTGGGCAGTGCGCTCTCGTCTGGTAAACGTTCGGTGAAGAAGCACGTGCGCACGTAAACATGCGACTCAATACTGTGTACTCCACAACACACTGGTATAGATTTTATAAGATGTCAAATATTAAGATTTTCTGAGATTAAATACAAAACAGTTGTTATTGGTCATTTATTAAATGGCTGCCGATACGTCTGATACAATTTTTAATTGAAATGAAACAAATATCCACTAACAACAACTTGATTTATTTAACCTCTCAAGACCTGAACATTTAAAATCATTTTATCAAAGTACAATGCCCCTGCTACCGAAATAAGATTGTGATGACATTGGAAACATTAAGTAGAGACTAGATGTAGGAATGATCTTGATAAACGTGAGAGCGTTGGAGCTTCCTAATGTGAGCTAGAATATTAATTATATTAAACTCGCATTTATGCGGGTCTGAAAAGCAAGAAAAATAATCAGTGTTTTCCATGCAATATTGGATCCAGCAGTAATAAAAATTAGAAAAGAGTGTCCCCATCCAATAAAAAGGAATAATGTATCACACGAAAATTTTGGCCTGCTTGAACTGTTACTTAAAAAACAACGATTTTGTTAAAAGATCGTCAGCAGGGATTTATCAGTACAGAATAACCAGGAGAATGAATATCAACCCCCAAAAGTCTCAATTTAAAATATTTACTCTTCGTAGGCCATCTACACCTCCAGAGTTAAAAATAGAAAATACCAATGCCCCATAACTCCCTTCCGGAACAGCAGTGAAATATCTCGTCCTATTAGACTAACATGAAAACCCCATTTACTCAATCTATCAAATAAAGCTTACATCAAAATGAGTGAAATTTTCCCCACATGAACTATAAGTTACACTTCAGTGTCAAAAGTAGTCTCCTAATATTTATTTCAATAATTCATCCTACATTAGCTTATGCCTGTCCTGTACGACATAACTCTCCATCGAGTCATATGAAATTACTACAAACGGTTCAAAACAAATTTTTACGTAAAATCATTAAATCACATTGGTTCATTCGCAATGGTCAAATACATCGTGAATTATCAGTTTCTCCAATTACTGAATTTCTGACAAAATTAAAGGATTCATTTTATTTCAAACTACAGCCCTTACCTTGTACTCGTATTTTTTTCAAACCAATTCAAGAATCATCCTCTTATTTAAACATAAACTCAAGCCTTTTAAGACAAAATCCCCTCAAAATAACATGTGAAATAATTAAACAAAATACGTATAATCGCCATCAGGCACAGGTCACATTTAGCTTAAAAAAATAGCAAAAATTAGGGTAAAAATCCAAAATTTTGGTGAAAATAATAATAATAATAATAATAATAATAATAATAATAACAATAATATATTCCCAACTCGTTTTACACAGATAATGTATATTGTAGTTTCTTGGAATTACTAACTATCGATAACCAGTTGTGATAGTAATATCATTGCACTAGTTAAACTCCCTGAAAAGCTTGGTCTGCTGGAGAGGAAAGAATTATTTTTTTAAGAAAATAGTACAGAACATTATCAAATTCACTCCCTTTATTGACCAATGTAATCACTGTACACATTTTCATACGTTATTAATTACCAGTCCTTTTCATCGTAATATTCTTTAATTTGTGGAGTGAATAGTTAAATGTGATATTGTCATTATTCGGCTTTCAACGTCATCTTTCATTGTAAATAACATGAAGAAACTGACTTATAATCCAGTAAACATGTGTAATCGTAATAATACAAACATTCTATGTGGCTAAAAATATTTGAATAGTAAAACCATATGAGAAAGTGGTATAACAAAGCAAGCAATTCATTATTAAACATTTAGAGAGTTTTACATAAAACAAAATCAGACAATTTGTAGACAAATTACAAGACATCAGAAAAGGCTTATTAAAAAGGGAAACTATTAGTTAAAATTCATAATATATCATTCAAGCTTCATGCAAAAGACAGGGAAGAGAAAAAGAGAAGAAAACAACTAGATGGTGAGATCAATTCAGTGTGTATGGAAATTTGAAGTTATTTGTAATTGTCGGAAGATAAATCAAAATAACAAATTCTTATTAAACAAAATTTGACAATATACAGCGTTGTTACAGCATGTTTGAGATAAATTTCTTGAACCAATTTCATAGACCTCCTGTTCCGGGATATTTTGCTGACCACAAAATTGGGCTACTACGATAAGTGAAATAAAACAAGTATAACAACTTATGTGGTAAGCCTTACATTCTTGATCATCGTGTTGCTATGCAGTACTTGGGTGATGAAATGAGGTTTTGTACTCGGGGCATTCGCGATCAGTTTCCTTTCAATTGAACCGAAAGATTTTGCACTTTTTTTCATGACATTGCAGTAGGAGATATATGTCTTATGTGCATCTTTCAACTTCATTCCGATAAATTCCGTTGTGGTAGCAGAGATCATGATGTAATCAATAATTTATAGGGATGAAAGTTAAATCAACCACATTAATATGAATATAATTTATTACAAAAACGCTACCAGACATGTTTCGGGAATTTTTCCCCCGTCGTCAAGAATTTAATTAATTGAAATAAGAATGTTTGTTATTTTAACTTCATTTAAAGAGGTGTCATATCATAGTATATTAATGGGATCTTGGAAAATAAACACTATAAAAATAAATTATTAAGGTTGTTCAAAGAAAATTGCATATTTCCAGCAAATAGTTTTATTATTAATGAGAATGTAATAATAACTTATGAAAAGAAAAAATGTAGGTTGATGACAATAACTAACTCTATGTTTCTATCAGTAAGTTATGATCAGCTTCCGGGTCAATGACCCCCATCTCGATCAGGTTTTTCGTCCAGTTTCCCTGATCCATTGAGCAAATGCTGAGATGGCCCCTTGTTTTGCTTCTGGACATAAATGTAACTTCATTTTCTGTGCACGTCTTCTAGAATTCAGTGGGAAATACAATTATTCAAATAATCGTTTCCATGTTGTCGCGGCAGGAAGTAATAAGAGCCAAAATTTATTGCTTATTTATCCTTGAAAATAGATTTTATTACATGGGAGTTTTTTTTTTTTCTCCCTTTCAAAATTCAAAATTTATTGCTTATTTATTTTTGAAAATAGATTTTACTACATGGGAGTTTTTGTTTTCTTCTCCCTTTCAAAATTCAAAATTTAAGTAGTATATGACTTAGTGTATGGATCACAGAATTTTGAAAATGTGCACACAATTCACTTTTCCCCATAGCACGTCATACGCAGTTTTTAACTGTTTTTTGACGTAAAATAAATTTAAAAAAAATCATATGCTTATTAACATTAAAGTTGTTTGCTCAAAATGTGCAAAATTCTTTGTACAGTCTCAATTATTTACTCTGATTGTGTTTTCTTTCAAGATCCCATTAATATCCTGGAATACCCAATTAAATGGAGTTGAAGTAGTAAACAATTTCATTACAATACATACTTACGACAAAACCTTATTTTCAAACCTTCAATTCCTTTAATCAAAAAGAGACGAAAATCTGAAAATGCGGTTGATGGAAAGCAGAGTTCAAGAAAACCTCGCAATAGTTTTGTGAATATTTCGAATAAATTTCGTATCATCAGATACTAAAATCATCTTCCCTTCCCCGGCCGTGCGTTTGCTGGTGGGGCGCTGCGTGGCCCTGTGTGGCGAACTGTTTAGTTTAAAATATCCGTTACACACGAGTCGCAAACAAAGCAAATTACTCAAAAAATGCTTATCTAACAAATTACAATATGTATATCATCGAATTCGTCTTTTTACGCTCACCTTCTACTGGTATTGCTTGTAGAAAATTACATTTAGCATTGTAAGCACAAGGGGGACAGATCAACACATCGTGAATCCTGAATGTGTTTAGGGACAATACAGTATCAGGTTCTACTAAAAGTAATCGGTGGTTTATAATGAAAATTCAAATTCAAATTCAAAATGTTTTTATTTTGCCATTAACATAGAAGTTACAATATTACATTCAAATGTGATGGGCAAAATAATTAGGGATTCCCTAGAAAGACTGTGTGGGATCTCCATCACTTTCGTACACAAAAATAAAATTTTCAGCAGCGAGAGGCAGCTCGCTCACTCAAATTAACATGCAAGAATAACAAAACAAAGAGTTTAAACCTAATACTTCTGTGCATTAATAAAATAACAAAAAAAATTCAGATCTAAACATACACTACAGTACTAATTGAACTTGATACCATAAAAAAAGTGTAATATTACTCTTCAAGGGTAATCAGATTACATTTTGTAGATTATGCAAATTTTTCAAGAACAAAAAAAAAGTTAACCCAGTGAGGAATGTTTGAAGGTAAAGATAGCTAACGAGCAGTGGTGAATTCTCCGATTCACCGCGTTTACCGCCGGTATACCTAGTAATTCCAGGGATATAAGAAATATTTCATAATTTTGCTAATCCTATAAAACGTTATTGAGATTTTCAAAGCTTTAAAACAGATGCGAAAAAATAACTGTTTTGCTACCGAGAGCCAGTGAGTCTTCCGCATCCGTAAGTGCTATGAAGTGCGTTAGAGTGAGAAACAGTTCTTAATGCAGTCCAGAGAATTCGCTAGCGCTTGGGAGGCCACCTTTTTCCAGCCGTGATAACCTAGGACTCCTCATGGTTTAAGGGCGAGGTGAGGGGTGGATCAGCGTCTGGGCGGTCGGTAGGCACCGCAAAATATTACGGTGAATGAACAGACCTTCTGTGGTCGTTCGTAAATTACACTTCTCTCGCGTTTTTGTGAAAGTGGAGTGTGTTAATGGCCCAGAAGTTAGTGGTTTGTGTAATTTTCTTATAAAACAATTATTATGACGGAATTTCATAGTAGTATTAGGATTTCAGAAAAGCTCAAAATAAAAGGCAACGGTAGAGGTAGCTTCCATAAAGTGCAGTATACCTAAAATAATGTTCAGGATTCGCCACTGCTAACGAGATTTATTTAATATCGCTGGAAATCAAAATCTCCTCCTTATCTCGCTCATAGGTTAATGTAAATATTCCCTATTCAGCAAATCTATCTTTTTTTGGTAGATGCTTTAGCAACCTATTTTCTATTTTCTAATAAAATAATGTTTTTCCGTTCACTGTTCAGTTTACGTGAAGCTGACGGTACAGTAATCTTGTTATATAATTGTTCACCATTACCAAGAGCGTACCATACACACGACGCAACTATAGAGTCCGGCGGCGGTCATATGCGGAAAGCCTGTAAATGCGGGTTCTCGACATTTACGACGCGCAGTGCCGGACGCTGCGCGAGCTATGGCAACCGATGGTTCGTAAGCGGGAAGCCTGTAAATGTGGGTTCTCGGCATTTTCCACGCGCATTGTCGGACGCCGCGCGAGCTATGGCAACCTGTGGCTCGCAGGCAGAAAACCTGTAAATGCGGGTTCTCGGCATTTTCCACGCGCATTGTCGGACGCCGCGCGAGCTATGGCAACCTGTGGCTCGCAGGCAGAAAACCTGTAAAAGCGGGTTCTCGGCATTTTCCACGCGCATTGTCGTACTCCACGCGAGCTATGGCAACCTGTGGCTCGTAGGCGGAAAGCCTGTAAATGCGGGTTCGCGGCATTTACCTCACGCAGTGCCAGACGCTGCGCGTTGTAAATGCCGAGTCGTGCTCGGTAGGTAGCTTCCCGGTCTGCGAGCGCTCACCAAGTAGAACCCCAGCGGTGGTCGGCTGGTTTTCGCGGAATGCAGAGTTCTATGGAAACTCTAGGAAGTTTAGAGCCCTGTCTCTTCTAAGGATGGGTCCGTGGGGGCATTGGTTTCCTTTAAAATAAGTGTAGAAATAAAATATTATTTTTTGAAAACTAATTTGAAGATAATCGTTACCTATTTGTTTTATTACTAACAACATAAGTATTTTAAAAATCAATGTTTTCGGAGTTAACACAGCAGTTTAAACTTAAAACATCGTTTCAGAAACTTTAAACGATAATTAACAGAAAATCAAAGCTGTTGTAACATATTTACTTCAGGAAACTTATTTTTTTTTATAGTTACTCCATTTATAAGGTTGAAAATACAAGTACTAATACTTTATTTTAAATGTAGTTTATTATTATATTTTATATTTTATTATTATTATTATTATTATTATTATTATTATTATTATTATTATTATTATTATTATTATTATTATTATTGTAAATTATTTTTTTTATAAATAGTCCCCTCTTAAATAATTTCTGAGGGAGAATTCAGTGTTAACTGCTATGGTTATTAGTACCGTTAATGTAGTGAATGTTTTATCCTGGGAAGTGGTGGTGTTCATCCCTCGCTGGATTGGGTGATTCCTAGGCAACCTACACTTAGGGGAATTTACCTTTCTAGGTATCTTCCCCAGCGGCACATCGCCACAGACGAGATGAACTCTAACCTTCCGACTGGTCTCGTGACATGTGTGAGACATGTATGGTACTATAGTGCATGTAAATGGAAGTGTATATGTACGAGGGAAGGAAAAGTAAGGAAAGAACGCCTGTGGTCCTTGGTCCTTATTAGTGTACTGCTCCAGAAATCGCCTGATATTTTTCAGTGCTCTAGTGGGGGTCGAAAATCCGCCACCGTTGGGTCTCGAACTCTAGGACCGCCCAGTCAGAGGCAGTGTAGAGACAACTGCAATGCTGGCTGTGACAACTACCTCTACCGATGCTGAATTCAACCTAGCTATTTTACTAAATGAACAATCAGAAATCCATCACAGTCGGGACCAGAACCTCTCGCGCAGAGACTGCCGCGGTAGCGGCAGCGGTTGTTGCACTTAGCCATCCCAGCCAGCAGTGGCGGTTTGCAGGATAGTGCCAGTGTGCCATGGCACCGCCAACAAAAAGGAACGAAAAGAAATTGTTCGCCCCAAATGTGTGTATAAAATCGTTTCTTTAAAATATCTTCTTTACAGTAATTCATTTGAACGAGCGCTTAGTCATTTGATGCTCTATCAATATTCTCTTCAAACGCAGAAGTCTAAATGCTATCTAGTGGCTTCCTCCTGAACCTCCGAGCCACCTACGGATTGGCACCATTTAACTCTGTATAAAGAACGCTGGATTTGTTTCTATGCATCTCTTATGTATCACACAGTGCCTAAATAGAAGTGGCACAGTACTTCACGTTCTGCTCCAGAGAGACCACCAATAGCACAATCTTCATCGAGCAAACTATCTCTCGCTCAGGACGACACCGATACCCTGGTGTTTCGCACATGGAGAGGCGGCGTACGCCGTATGCGTAAGGAGAACTCAGGAAGCTGTGACCTCTTGAGTTTACTGTGGGCGTTCAGGCTTTTAAGAAGAGAATTTTTATTTGCTCTTATTATTTTTAGTTTGTTTTCAGTTTAATCTTCATTATAAATTAACAAACATGGTCACTGAAAAATTAAATTTTGTTCCCATGAATTTTATTTTAGAAATCATTAAACCACTTTTGAAACATCGCATCAACGTTTCAAATCATGTGTGGTTTTTGATCGATGCTTTTTTAACATCGATGTTTTCATTTTGAATATCGATAATTGGTAACATCGATGTTTTGTTATCGATGTCGCATCGCTATAGCTGAACCGCTCGCCAAAAACCATGGTGGACGTACCTTTGGTAAAGTCTCGGAGGCTACCCCCACCCTGTGGCATCTGAGATTTCCCCTCTCGGCGATAAGGAAGCGCGTAGGCGACAAGGAGAGGCACAGCGATCGCGCTGCCCGTCACTCGTCATCACTGGCCTCTTCGGCAACAGAGGAACTCGCACTCCCATCTCATTCACAATCTCGCAATCACATTATCTGAATTATTATGTCGTCTCTATTCCCTACACATGCACGCAGGATTCCTTCCATTTTTTCCACGCTTCTCAGCAAAACGTTTCCTTTTTCTTTTAAGGATGCACCAATTTCTGCTGCCTCGCGCCCTTTTATAAATCCCCAAACGAGTTCTATTGGATTTAGATCTGGATGATACGGCGGATGACGGAGAGGAATGTGGCCACGTTCAATGATTATTTGATTTACGACCTATCGTTTTTCAGTGGATATACTTTTAATTATTTGTAATAATTGGTATTTTGTGAATAACAGCAGCTACTGTGTTATTCACACTGCTAGTGAGCTCACTGTCACTGCTCACTAGCCACGGTCAAACGGACTGGAAACCGAAACTCTTCTTCAAGACACGGCTTATTTTCTGTTGATCGTTTGGACAACCCCTACTGTAGAAACACGTAAGCTGCCTACCGTCTGATCCTTCTCACTCATCAGTTTGTTATCACCAAACTCGCAGTGTTGAATTACCGCGCGACCCACGAGAAAAATACAGAGAGAAAGAGAGAGAGAGAAAGAGAGAGAGAAAGAGAGAGAGAAAAAGAGAGAGAGAAAGAGAGAGAGAGAGAGAGAGAAAGAGAGAGAGAGAAAGAGAGAGAGAAAGAGAGAGAGAGAGAAAGAGAGAGAGAAAGAGAGGGAGAAAGAGAGAGAAAGAGAGAGAAAGAGAGAGAAAGAGAGAGAGAGAGAGAGTGAGAGAGAGAGAGCTATGTTGTGACAAAGAGCGCAGACAGGCGGGGAAATATTAAGAGCTTTGGAGGGGGAAGCCACGTTCGGGCATGCGCAGTGGAAGGTTTTTTGAGAGTGGTAGAGCAATAACTAGCGCTACCAATACAATTCCATACCGGCCGCCACTGCCAACCGATAAGTCCTTTCTGGAGCGGCCCTTGCCCGCTGCAACCGTGTGCGTGTGTCTGGCGACTGAAGGGCGGCCTGTCTGCGGGTGCGTTGGGAACGTCCGCAGACGTCGGTTATTATTTCAAGCCGATCCGCCGCGGCCCTCCCCCTGTCATTGTAATCAATTATTTGTTTAGACGCCCGGCGCAGCCTTACAACGCCCCACGCCTCCTCACCATGCTCATCAATCTCCTGCCGCTGCCCTAATGAAAAGCGTTTAACCTGTATCACTGGTGACAGTCTGTAATATTTCATTAGTGTGCTTTCGTTAAGTAGAAGTACTGATTGACAAGATTAATTTATTGTGGTGGCTCTCTCTCGGTCATAAAGATGTCAGTGGGATGCGTGGTGGACACCCCATCGATGTGCCCCGAGGTCGTTCAGTTTCGTTTGTTGGGCTGTTTGGAAGTGTGGGTTTGTGTTTTGAAACGGTGGCTGTGTGCGGAGTTTCACGCCAGAGTCCATACCACGGAGAGGGCTTGGGCGGCGTACGATTTTACTCAGAATTTCCCCTTTCGTGCAATTGGCAGATTAAAAAAAATCACGTTTGGGTCACTAACTATTAGAGCAACGTGGATATTATCGACTTGCGTTAAAATAGTATAGCTCTCCCTATATTGCAAATGAATTAGACAGGTAGCAAATGACAATGATAATTCACCCGCATGTTATAAAGTGTGCAACTCTCCAATCAGGTAAACTGTGAAAAGTACATCGTAAACATAAATGCAAAATCAATAATTCATGCAATAAAAATGTGCAGACTCAGTATATTGGCTTATTGTTTCAATTTAGTTTGTAAAAAATATGAATCTAATAAATTTTACAAAATATAACTCCTTTCAAACAAAGAATAAATTGGTGGAAGGGGAATATAGTAATTTGGTTTCATCATACTGAACACAAGTAACTTCAAGGGCTGTTGATTAAGTGCCTTTCTGAAAAATTCATTTCATGATTCAACTTCCTGACAATTTCAGTTATTTTTTCCAAGTGAAAAAAACAACAACAGATAGTTGGTTTTAATATTTTTTAATATATTAATTTTATTTCTAATATTTTCGAAAAGCTTTTAAAATTTAAGAAACATACCCGTGATTACCGAGCCTATTGTTGAAATTCCAATATAAAGTGCAAACACTTGATAATTATTATATAGTTACCGACTGATAAGAATTAAAACCTCTCGGTATTCAGTACAAATACTTTATTAACTTCTTTCTTTCTGTAAAAACTGATTTTCTTTTTTCATTTTACCCTAAATAATTTGTATATATCGGACCCAAACATTTTTCAAACATTCACTCATATGATATATACAGTCAAAATTACCATTACTGACACATTTGACAATATTACGATTTGAAATAACATTGATGGCGCCTAAAAATTCCTTTTTTCTTTCATTATCCGAAAAATGTCTTTTCATCCAGCAAAAGCGGAAAACTGCTTGTGAGACCCATAAAATCGTTCTAAAAATGTTAGAAAATCCATGGAAAATATATTGAAAAACGTTTTTGAGCATAAATCAGACTGAAGCTGAAAGCATAATTAAATAAACCTCCCAGATTATCCTTACCGTACTCTGAATCAGAGGAGAAAGAAGCAGATAATGAACTGCATATTGCAGCGTTTGCAAATGAATTAGTCACAGTGCTGAAAGGCAAAAATTATTTTCTGTGCAAGCTATTTTAAGTACACAGACATTTTAAGATTGTTCTGTGTCCAAAATACGAAGTTTTAAAACGTAAATATCCGAGATCTAGATTAGAATTGTGACATATTATAAATTTTTCTGGGATCTGTAATTGAAAAGTTCTCGTATCATCATTATATAATGTGTAGTAAATTTAAGTAGGGGAAAATGTAAGGTACTGTAAAATACGGGTTAAGTATATGAAAAAATAATTAAAGATAATGGAGTAAATAGTAAATTCTTAAAAGTTTAGGTTTTGGCCGGTCAGTGTCTACTTGGACGTTCAGGGACGCCGGGTGGTAGGCAGAGATGCCGTTTCGACCGACACGCTGCGAACTTCCTCAGGCATTTTGCCTCCGTATTTTTTAACACACATATACAAAATACAGACTAAAACATTATACATAGTTCCATAAAAAAAGTTACCTCAATATCTCGTAAAATACACGTGATAAAATAGAAACGACTACACATATCAATTAGCCCCATTTCCTCCTGCACCTCTGTGAAAACTGCATTGGAATAACTTCAACCGTTCAAAACTTACAGGAGATGCTAAAGTTCTCACTGTGTGTGTATGAAAGTATGTGTGTGTGTGTGTGTGTGTATATATATATATATATATATATATATATATATATATATATATATATATATATCAAATGAAAGAATAACTTGTATTAAAAAATGGGGGAATGTGTTGACTTTTGCTTTTTTGCACCACGACTGCTCACAGATAACCGAATATGAGAATTGAAGCGAACTGAATGGCAGTGTTTGTGAGGGGCGGAGCGGGGGCGGGGGCGGGCGCGTGTAAACACAGAGTGCGCATCTCCGCCGGCAGCGCGCAGCTCACCAGCCCATCGCGCGCGCCACTCGCCCTGCGATCGGTCCAGCCCAGGCCGGCCCAGCTCAGCCCGGCAGTGGACGCTGGCAGGTGGTAATTTCCCTCCGCGTGGACTCCTGCCGCTGGCGGCGACCGCGCGGGCGGAGGCGGAGGCGGCGGCAATGGGGCGGTTACGTACCACCCCCACTCCACCGCGCCGCGGACGCCCTCGCCGCCCTCGCCGCCCTCGCCGCCCTCGCCGCCCTCGCCGCCCTCGCCGCCCTCGCCGCCCTCGCCGCCCTCGCCGCCCTCGCCGCCCTCGCCGCCCTCGCCGCCCTCGCCGCCCTCGCCGCCCTCGCCGCCCTCGCCGCCCTCGCCGCCCTCGCCGCCCTCGCCGCCCTCGCCGCCCTCGCCGCCCTCGCCGTAGGAAGTAATGTACTGTATATAGTAACAGTATTTATTCATGTTTTCGTTAGGGTAATACGTTTTTTCTGCCGAAAGTTTGCCTTTTTTCGGCGAAGGATTACATAACTTTCTCGCCTTTCGAGCGCGAGGAAGTAATTCTCTTACTAAGAGGTAAGTGCGAGAAAGTAAAAATTGTCTAACTTCGGACAAAATTTTTTGGTAGAAGTTTTAATTTTTTGCTGAAAGTAGTATATATTTCAGTGATATGTATTGAAGAAACAACTTCACTAATACTACCGTTTTAGACCATATTTTCGCCCATTCACAAATTTTTGGCGCTTTATTGGTTCCTGGAAATTAATTCTTCAGTGAATGTCACGCCGGTAACGCTAAACGTGTCACTTTCTTCGTATACCCTGAATCATTGCATCAAGAAAGGAAGATTTCCCCTTGCTAGCGCCAAGTTGACGACCACTGGTCGTGTGTATACAAAGTTTTTGTTCTGTATACAATGTTGTCGCCATGGACTTTGGCAGGCGGGAATACTCCTACGATTTCTCAATGACGATATCAGACATGGCTTACCAAATGGTGACGTAGCTGACCGTCAGATATCTGAAGACAACTGTCAATGACCTTTATATGGTAACATAAAATGTTAATACCTGTCAATAACATTGTGAATATTACGAATAATTTCATAGCCATTTTTCATTTAAAAACAATCATTTTCAATTGGTCGCTTTTCAAGTATTGAATGATTAACATCTATTTAACAACCAATGTACATTGATGACTAGATATGTATTTTGTGAGGGTTCGTGGTACAATTTGTTGGTGGTTGCAATAATGAACCAATTGACGTTGTGAAAGAGAACTCCTAACCAGTTCATTCTGATTGGAGCACAATGTAAATAAATAACTAAAAAATCCAGGAAGATTTTTTATATCATTAGTGAAAATGTTGGGTATCATGGCGTACCTCAGCAAAAATTATCCGTTAAAAACTGAGAATACCTGAAAGCCCATTACCTGGAAGTTTTATGAATGAATTATTCGCCAGCTCATCGCTCACTCACTCGTACAGGCAATCAATTACATAATTCTCCATTTGTCATCCTGACAAGTTATTAGTAACATTATGATTAAAATTACTTGCATTTGAATGATATTGTTGGTAAATCTGGGACTCGATCTTTTTCTCGCTTTGTTGTTCAACCAGCGTCTTGAAAGTACTCGAAACTAATCTCAGAGATTTTAGCAAAACTAATAAACAGGAAGGAAATGTTTTCCTATTACTTACTTGCCGGTTTCTGGTTGCTTAAGAATCATTACCTCTCTAAACATTTTCTCACGCTGCTGGAAAACTTACGATTTGTTTTTTGTTGTTGGAGCTGCAGTAAATCAGTTTGGGCCGACAATGAAAGATCCTTCAATTGTATTGAATTCCAATAATGTGGAGTGAGGTTTAATGTGAAACCGACCATTATTGTGGGGTTGAGAATGCATACTCTGGGGGCAGTGGACTCTTGATTTGAATGTGCCCAAGAAAGTGAGTTTGAAATGTAAACTAACGAAAGCGAACAGTAGGTACATTTTTCCACTTTGCTACATAATATAACTACCTTAACGCTTGACGACACCTCGTCCACCCACTCGCTACACATTTCCAAAAGGTCCAGACAGTTCTCCTTCGACGTCAACGCCCCCGCACCGCCTATCCTGTCACCACCGTCACCACCACTAGTTTTCCCGCTTCACATGTCTACACAACCAACTACTTCCCCTCGGCTCCACGCCCACCTCCGCTCCACCCGCACCTTCATTCTCGCTGGTGCACTCCCGCAAGCGCTGGCCTGCTCGAGTTCCTCCGCCACGCCCAGTGTTATGTCGAGTGCTGCAACAAGCTGTCGTCGCTTTCATAATGTACACAGCCCCGCGGCCTTCGTGCTCCACGAGCCCCCGAATGTGGTTGTGTGAGTCTTATTTCCAAGCTTCTGGCAGATCGGAATGAGCGGTTATGCTCTTCATTATACAATGTATAAATGCATAAACCTGGCACATGCCTAGAGGATACGGGTGTGAAGCTTTGAGACGCCGATTGTTCCTGGCGTTGTGTATTTATGTATAGTGATCACGTTACTTGATCCTTAATGCTCAATTGATTATTGATTATTACTTTTCTTTTCATTATCATCTTAAAGACTCAACAGCAATCTAAACGTACTAATAAAATTTTGTCGATAAATCTCTTTCAAAAAAGAACAATGTTGGATAATTTTCTCTAAACAACAAATATTATTGGGACTTAAACTAAGAAAGAATTGAAAAGTGGTAGTATCCATTGGGGGTCGGTTTTCTTTTGAATAAGATTTCTTGTAATATAATGTACAGTATTGTATATTAATTGTATACTGGCAAAACTACCGGTGGCACAGTTTACGTTCATTACGTTCATACGTTACAACGTTCATTCGTTTTATCACTGTCTCTGTCTGTCAGGGGACACTTTACAAGAAGTTTACCGGTAAGTGCGTGTGAACATAAATATAACGATCACATTCGTTCCATGCGTAACGTGTAGTGCAAGTGAAATATATAATTTCTTATTTTTATCGGAGTTGTTGTTTTCAAGCCCAAAACGGGCAAAGAGTTATGAACTGTTTTTTTGTAATCGTATTTACGTGAGGGCTTCTGAAATCTAATCAACACAAACTTGGAGACAGTTTATAGGAACATATACGTTTTCGAAAATCACGAAAGAGTTAATTCAAATGCTTAAACAACTTAGACATTTAGGAAAGTTTATCATATCTGGGTCGTGGATAATTGGGATGATGTATCTGCTTCATAAATTTCCCCGTTTCCTTTGAAATCTGCTGTGTTGATAGAAGCCAGGTGGTCTAGAAGCAATGCTATATTATCTTCAAGCTGCTCTGCAGATCTCTTCCTACATTAAATTTATATTCATATTTCATCAGGCTTGGCATCAATTCTTGGACCTCGCGTACCATCATTCTCATACAGGAAACTTAGCTCCCCTGAGAAGCCAACATTTAGCATTCTGTACAGAAAGCAGTCATATTTGTTTGCATGAGCTGTTAGGTACTGTAATTAGCACTATACAGCAGCAACAGAAGGCATTGTGCAAATAAAATAATCGTAATGTTTGGTGGGGCGATGCAGGCCGAATTATTGTTTGTTGGATTTGGTGAAACATTGAACATACCAAATTTTATAATGAATTCGCTAAACGAGGATTGCATTCCTTTTACGGGAGACTGGATAGTAAGGTGGCCTGAAAAAATATGAGTATATCTAAATTTATTTGGTGACAACCAAGTTGCCACTTTATATAAAAATAATGTTTATCCAATGTTAAGCTTCGATAACATTAGCCCTACCTCACCGGCCTTGAAGTATTAAAAATAAGTATTTTTCTCCTAGGTTCAGGAGTTTCGCGTTATACAATTAGAACGACTAAATCGAGCCACGTGACATGTTACAGTTTCTACGCACACTGTAAATTAATTACATAGATGGTTTTCGATTTTCCACGACATCACAGGTTTTAATGAAACCATAGACAGCTCTCACACTCCAAAGGTTGCAAATTTTTTTCCAATTTCCCAGCGGGTTGGAAGTTGGTAATTTTATAAATACTTTTTTGAAAAAGTAGTCTAGTTTATTGTGCGCATCTAAAAATGTTATTTTTCGAAATGTGACAAAGTTATTAATATAATATATTGTTTTTAAAAATTCGTTTAAGAGTATTTTCAGGAATTTAGGAAATCGAATAAGTTGTATCGTCCTAGCTTCATTCCCAGTAATAGCTGGCTTTACTTATCCTTTGTAATAACTGGAACATTCGCTTTATTATTGTAATATCATTAGTTAAATATTTCTTGAAGTGCTAATTGTGTGTTTATGCATTCATGGTTTGATGCGACTCTTTTCATTTGCGAGCTCAATTCGAAACATGTAACATGGGAATATTATCCAGAAAATGTTACGGTTTTTGAGAATTTCGTGTACCCCCTTGCGTGTCGTGTCGCTGCAAATATTGAGTTGATGAGATCCACATTTTTATTGAGGAAATATACACTTCCCGTGAATATTTGCGTTATTAGATCAAAATGTCACAATACCTCCACTTCTATTGGACTCCTGATTGTAACCTTGAACAAAACTACCCAAAAATATTATTTGCGTCATACTTCGAGTAAGAACAAAAAATTGAAACACGCATCATGATACAGAAATAAATTTTTGTATTAAGCCCATTCCAATATTTCGGCAAACAGTTAAGATTGATTTCTAATGCCTTACACTTAAATATTGTTTTGTTTGGATTCTTAAATGCTCAGGGGACCAAGATTTGTTTAGTTTAGCTCCAGGTAAATCAATGTTTTGTTTTGGGTCCTGCCTCACTGCTTACCTTTTGAGGTTCTCTGCTAGCTCGCCACTGAAGGGATGATGAATCCAGAGCAAAATTAATGTGATAGAATTATCACGCAAGGAAGGAGTAAAACGAGTGGTTAAAATGAAGTTATTGTTATGCACATTTAAAGGATGTTTAATGAACAAGACTATAAAACTTATTTCTATAATACAGTGCCATCATAATTCGTTGTTGCTGAATGTATGAATCTTGCTAGAGTACGATGGGATGTTGAAGTTGTAATAAAAATGATTACAGTACCTGGCTTCCTGCACACAACCTTTCATCAATGAACATAGTACAATCTCACCAGCTGAGAGGAATCCTCATCAGAAGTTTGCTTGGAACTGGAATATTTCATTACTTGATATGTTGATATTTTTAAATTGTTAATGTCTTGTGAAACAATATGAAACAGTTTGAATTAAGTATATTTCTGCAATTACGCCATGCACAGGACTTTGTCGGTTGCAACTTGTTCACGTTGGCTGTAGGCATGTGCTCTTAACAGCTAAACTGTTATTTCTTAACCGTTAACGTTTCGTAACTGTAACGCGAAATAACAGTTATTTCGTTTATCCTGTTATTGGCTGTTATCGGTTGAAATGCATAGAACTGCAACATATTGAGCCTAATCCGAACTACTACAAGCTTTTGTGGCAACCATTTTGTATGACAACAACTTCACTGCAGCTAAGCAATCATGATTTGCCAATGTTCAAATTATAGATTCATTAATACATAATTCGTCGTTATTACGCACCATGTGCCACAATATTTTTATATTTTATTGTATTTACTACAACAAGATGTTTGTCCTTTAAATTAAACCCGTCCAATATGTTAACGTATTTCTGTGCCATTGCTGCTTATGTGAGATCAACTAATATTTCCCTAGGTCTGATAAAATAAAATGAGTTAGGGTCAAATATCTCACATTATAATACTTGATATTCGACTGTCATTAACACTTTAGCTATAGGGAAGCAAAACACTGTTTCTCCTCATTATTTTTGGCACTCGTCAATTCACTATGCAGAAGCTGCATATTTGAAAGAATATTTGCAATCTGAACCCGAATCACTTTCATTTTAGAAATATTTTATATTCTATACACATTCCCTACACATTATATGAATTACTATTCATCCCTAGCAGTTCATCCAGTCTCGTTCATATCAGCTGCTTCTCTGTCCAAACATGTTAGGGAAAGTAGTGCAAGGAAGCGCCGTAAGGTAGCTGCACAGGCTTTACGGTGCTACCAACGTTATTCGTTTTGCGTGGTTTAACTCTTAGCAGTCGCTACAACTGCTTTAACTCTTAGCTGTCGGCCATGTTAGGTTGCTGGTCATGGACCTGTTATTTTTCAACTGTTATTAATAGCAGCTATTACGAGTCAGCTGCTTTTGTGCTTTTGTGATAACAAATTGAAGAAAAGCTGTTAAGCCCATCTCTAGTTGGATGCGGCGACACACACACGGTCACGAACGAGAGAGGACAAACTTCTTACTGACTGACGCATGGGCGCGTGTATAAAGAGAGAGACCAGCTGACTGCGTGAGAACGGCCGTTACTAACCGCCACAGCCTCCGGCGATGTCTCGCGGTGTTGCGTAGTTGTTGCAATGTGGCATAGTTTCTCTGTAGCGCCGGTCGCTTATCGCAGGTAACGTTCCCCACCCGGAGACCTGCCCGAGTCTCTTACCTTCGAAGGCGTTTTGTAACAAATATGATTATTCTTACCTCATTCTGCAGCCCTTTGACTGATTGCTATTTCCCTGGATTCGAGTCTTGTCCATGCCTAGAAATCTGAGTTACCTTCGCAGGGTGTGTGCGATGCCCAGTAATGTGGCCTTTTTGCAGTTGACATTCTTGACTCCTGTAAGCTCTACTATGCCCAGGCATTTTGCCAGGCTCTTGGGCGTGGTATCTACAAATGCAGCTGTTACTGGCCAACCGTGCCATTCCGTTTTTAGAGTAATTCATATTGGTTCATGAGATCACGTTTCTCGTCATTATATCTATTCTGGAAACTTCTAGAATGCCCGTATCCACTATTTGTACGTGCTTTCTGACGTATCACTTGAATGACGGTGGAATCTAATATGTTATGAATGATCCAACCGATAGAGTGCCTAGATCTTGAAAACTCAGAGTATTTTCAAATTAGAGTTTTCAACCGCCTTGTCTGGCTTGTGCATCCTCCTGTGCTCAGTTGCCTGCAAACCATTATTTCTACACAGATTCCATTGTAGCCTGTTGACCACTCTGTCACGACGTTTATTGTAATCATTAGGCCTCGGATGCTTACGATATAAAAATCTTGAAAATAAGCATAGGCCGATACGTAGGACGATTTAGTAAAAAATGTCAATGTATTTTACAATAGTTAGTGTGTGTAATTATATCAACTTGTAAATTACGGCAGGTTGTTGCTTTGACTTTCGCGATCTTTCTTTTACCACCCACAACCTCTGATCAGTAAAGTTACAGCATCTGTATTACTTTGCAGTTGTGAACACATGTATGATCTTGTAGTCGAATCCCGATCAACGGAACTCTTCTAATAAAGTGTTATAGCCTCTAATCTATTGAAAACCCGAGATGTATCGACGACGTACGCTGAAATAATGATAATTATTTCCGTAAATCCTCAGATGCATGATGTCCGTCTGGCAGCCGATTTGAAAAAAAAATTGTTTCAAATGGATGGTTTTATTCTATGACCAGACGGAAAGGCGGTCTTATAGACAGCCTCCCTACAAATAGACGACATTCTTCTTCTTCTTCTTCTTCTTCTTCTTCTTCTTCTTCTTCTTCTTCTTATTATTATTATTATTATTATTATTATTTATTTTATGTTTTTATTAGCTGAACTGACTTCTTGGCTAGCATTTCCATGGTAAAAAGTTTTATTTATGATTTGTATGTTCATAATAGAATGAATTTAAAAAAATTAGAGTCGACCATTTTTTACCATTAAGAGCAATAATAAAGGTATCAATTAATATAGTTTTATTGTTATAATTACAAAATTAGATTTATCTTTAATCTCAGGAAACCGTAACGATTCATGTGTATCCTGGTAAGAGTATTGTAATTCACAGCGTTTCAACATTGTTTCGTAAGTGTCTTGAAACCGCACAGAACGCGTGGTTTTCTAGAATCCTTCCATCATACTCTAAAAAGCGGACTTGATGGTATAGTGATTATCATGCCGGGCTACTGATCGCAAGTTCGCGGGTTCAAAGTCGGGGAGGGGGTATTTTCGAGGTGTCAAAAAGCGACTGCATACATGCGGACGCTTGTTTTCATGCAAAACTGATTCCAGGAAAGGCATTTGGCCGATTCTTAACAATTCAGCACCAATCAGAGTTTCGATTGGAATTACCGGATAAGGTTAGGGATCTTGTATCTAGGCCTCCACTATCTGATATTTAAATCAAACATGGAAATTTGCGCACTAGTATCCCTAGGGAAAGCAATGGCCAACTGCCCTAGGTGTACGTGCCCAGGACAAGTCTCATAAGAAGGCGCTAGGGGCTTCTGGAGACTAACATACGCACAAATAAGTGTAAGGCAGTAAAAGAAGAAGGTATCCTAAAGAGAACTGGCTAAAAATTGTGCCAATGGCGACGACGCGTGGAGAGGAATCGAATGAGTTATTGATCACGTCTGTCTCAGCAGGGGGAAATCACGGTGACGTGGGTTGCCATGATTTCGGCGTAGTGCTGAGTTTGTTATGTAACTGGGACTTAGGTATAAACCAGGGTGCTTTTGTAATGGTTCGGAGTAATTTACTTTGGAACATGTGCATTTTTTGGGAGGATATTTGATTTGCTAACCGAGACCCAGATAGGAGAAGCATATGATAAGATTGGATGGATCATTGATTGGTAAACGTAAGTAACAACTTGAAGCCCCAGGGGTGATGAGTTTTGAGAATGGGATTTCATTGATCTGTTCTACGAACGGCCAGAGATATTCTGTGAAGAATGATTTCCAAGTGAGTCTTCTGTCAAATAGTTTAAACAGTATAAATAGTATTTCACTGGCTTGTTTGGGAGCCAAGTTATATGAGTACTTCGTCCTTAGTAGTTAAGAGGGGAAAGATTATTTAGTATGCAGAGCGTGAAGATTTTGGCTTGACTTCTGCTGCATTTATTTGGATGTGCCGTTTCTGGCCCCAGTCACAGAACTGGGAGAAATGACGTTGCAATTCTTGTGCGGTGTCAATATCACGGTTTAAGAAATATATAGCGATATCATGAGGAAACAGTGCAATGCAGATATGTGGGCAGTGCCCTGGAACAACAGCAAATAGTGCAATGGAGGTACATCGGTGGTATAATGGTTAAATACAGTGTGAGAGATTTCGTTTCCTGACACGGCGTAGCAGCAGCCACCGAGCGCTGTTAAACACGGCTCCTCTTCGCAGTCTGATCCGCTGCGCATCCTGCCCTCCTCCTCCGCCTCCTCCCCCGCCTCCTTCCTCCTCCTCTGCCTCCTCCCCCCTCCCCCCTCCTCCGCCTCCTCCTCCTTCGCCTCCTCCTTCCTTCGCCTCCTCCTCCGCCTCCTCGATGCCTCCTCCTCCTCCTCCTCCACCTCCTCCGGTGCCTCCTCTCGCCGCGCTCCTTCCGCTCCGCGCCCCGTCCTCTTTGCGGAAGACAAATGTCGCGGAAACCCAAGAAGGATGGGGAGCCCAGCGTGGCGGCTCCTGACGCCCCGGCGCGGCGCCTTGAGAAATAACGGGCGACGCGCGCCCGCTGGACCGCCCGGCCCTAGATGGCGCCGCCACGCCGCGCCGCCGCGCGTTTTCCAAATATACTACGTCTACGAGCGATTCCCAGGCCGTCTCGTTTCCCTAACCCCGCGTTCACGCGTGCTCCCGCGGGCCTGGCCCTCTTGTGGACGCGGCGGATGTCGTTTGTTACCAGGTTGTTCGCCGCGCTTCACGCCTGAGCGAGTTGGTCGGTTGGAAGTGGAGCACCTTGATCCATTGATCAGCGTTCTGGAGTTTTCAGACGCACAAAGACGGTTTTGAATAACTGGATCTCCCTCGGCAAGTTCTCCTGATTTCGTTTCACAGAGCAAGTAAAGAGGTGGTCTCTTGGTTTGCTTTTGACACATTTGAAACATTCTTATTTTGTGGGAGAACGTTTTCAGTTTGAGTGAAGCCGTATATTTCTCCACCAAACAGAGTGCCCACTGGCTTGTGAATAAACAAATCTTTAACTAATGAAAATATACTTTCTTAAACACATTTCTTCTCTAAATAAAAAAAATGACTTGTGTCCCTTTCCTTGGGTGTCAACGCGTCGTATCCATGTTACTTATTTCTAAATTTCAATGCGTTCAGAAATTGAAAGAATACTATGCAGCCCCCGGTCATGCGAGAGGTGTCTGAGGTTTTATTAGATAACTAGGAAGTCGCCAAAAATCCCAAAACAATGAATCCGTTTTGATAGTGACCGAAAAATGCAAATATTTGATTGGGTTATTCCGCTTATTTTCTCATCGCGGATTCATGTTTCGGTTGAATTCTCATCCTCAGTGCGGCAGTGCCTAAGGCCAGTTCCTCGGGGTCAGTGGTTAGCTAACTCGTCTTTGCACTACCGATGCGTGTGTTACATTCTGGCTGAGAAACGTGGATTTTCGAAGGGCGACAAATCCCACAGTGACAGTGACCTTGTCATGCTTGTGGCATGTAAAGAATGTCTTTTGCTAGGATAAACATCAATAGATAGATATTTTACATCGTCTCATCCCCAAAATGATTGTCCAAGAGGATGGCGTACAAATTTCCTCTAGAACTGTAAGAAGGAGGCAGTTTGAAGGTGACTTAATGGCACGACGACTTAAAACAAAAGTGAAGTCAAACTATCCTTCCACAAGGGACAACTCGTGAAGTACTCATTACCATTTGAAATGAAGATGTCGAAATTACCGAATTATGTAAAAAAAACCGTTCAACGCATGACCAGACGAATTAAAGCTTTAATTCTTTCTAAAGATGCTCACACCCGGTATTAATGAGTGTGTAGCTTCTCAAATTCTATACTTAAATACAAATATTTTGAGACAATCAAGAGATTTTAAATAAACATTTTCATTAAAATCAAATTTCCTGCACCCTTGCCCACGTCAGTACATTTAAAGATAAATTCTAGAAAACAATATGTATTTGAAAAAGAATACAGTGAATTAACATTAAAAAATTGAAAAATTAATTAAGAAAAGGACAAAATAGTAGATGAACATAAAAAATAACATATTAAAACATCAAATGAAATATTGCACCAATAAATATACAATTCTATAATTCGTGGGTCATTTCAAGACTTATGTCCAAGTTTGGAATGCTTCTGATGCGCCAATTAAAAATAGTATCCCTTACGTATCTGAGTCTTATTGATTTGGGTACCCGAAAAGTCAACATGTGACATGTTATTCATTTAGTTTTGATAGTCAGTTAAAAATTCGGTACTAGTTTCCACGTCTTCTGTTCGCGCAGAGACATCCGAGTTTCTCCGCGAAGAGCAAAACAAAATGATGGGAACGCTAAGAGATTTCACTCAACTGACTGTTGAGCTGTAGAAACAAGCGAGCAGATGCTTGGCATGTGTTTTGGAAACATCCTCTCCGAATGATCAAGACTTGTTTCATCTCTAGTAAATGACGGTTCAGTAATTTCATTTTTTTTTCATTTCATCAATTAACTCTATGACACCCATGTCGATCGTACGTTACATTGTCGGTCCTCTGACTGACTCCTCATTGCATTATTCCTCATCCCCATCGGCTGTGCTGTGCCGTGCCACTGTACCAAAATATGTACAAACAAAACACTGTACCGAAATCTACGATTTTATTGGGACAGAGAATGCAATAATCAACACTGCACTTTCTGTTTTATTACAACTCATAGTGTAACTCTCGGCCCAAAAGAGATCGAGTATGAAAACAAAAAGAAAGAAAAAGAAACACCATAACTGGTCATTATGATGGTAAAGGGATTTAAACTAATATTTTACGGATCGTGAATTTGATTCAGTAATGTTTGAGCAGTCAAGAATCAAAACAAAACAAAAATTCATTTCCAGGCGCACGATTATATAACTTTCTCTTCTTATGAAGAACTTCGTAAGGCGAGAAAGTAAAGATGTTTAGAAGTCTGTTAGTAGGCCAGAATTCCATGCTTCCTTTTTACGAACGATTTCAGAAATTTTATCCAACACGCTGGCACTCCACGATATCTGGGGCGGCAGACCCGCTGGGCGCGTGTGCGCGTTCCTTAAAACTCCAGAAATGGTTTGTCGCAATGAAACGCGTAAATGGGGTTAGAGATCAATGACACGGTTGCGTTCTCTAGGCTCCTCTATGAAAGTGCGGTGTTCGTAGTGACAACTGTTGTTATTGCTACAATCATAACTATAATAATAATAATAATAATAATTACTATTATTATTACTATTTTTCACAGCTTTCTGGTACATGCTTTAGGATATTACTATGAAAGCATGATTTCCATAGTACAGTACTTTTAACAAACATATTTACTTTGAGAACTAGTTAGAAGGTAAAAAATTCTACAAATATAATTGAAACACGTAAATTAATTCATAAATTAAACAGTTAAACTCTATAACACATACATTTATTTAGGAACCGATAAATCTTCAGACTTTCTACTACCTCTATCCTCGCTACCCTATCCTTCCCCCCTTTTCGTCCACGTCAAAGATCTCATCTACTTCCACGTCAACGACCACGTCTACATCCACATCCATTTTCACATACACATTTATATTCAATTCACATTAACTTAACTCAACCCTTCAGGTCCACCGCCTCGTCCACCTCCGTCACCCCGCCACCGCTGCAGCCACCACCAGCACCACAGTCACCCTCACCACCACCAGCATCATCATCATTATCATCATCATCATCGTTAATATTATTATTATTATTCATCCACAGCAACATCACCACTGCCAAATACATCATTACTTCCATCACCATTGCTACTCACACCACCGCACACTCCATGACTCCCCCTCCTATATACCCAGCACTGCTGTACTATCTCTATCCTTCCCGCCCTATCCTTTCCCCTCCCTCGTACGTCCACATGAACGACCTCGTCTACTTCCCCGACAACGACCACGAATACGTCCACATCCACATTTGTATTCACATTCACATTAACTTAATTCAAACTCCTGAGGGGCCACTGCATCATCCACCACCGCCAGCGCCGCCGCCGCCGCCCCAGCCAGCCCACAATCCCGCCCACATCACCACCGCCAACCATCACCACAACCGCCGCCACCATTCCCACCATCATCATCATCACCAACATCAGCATCATCACTACCGGTGTTGCCACCGTTACCATCACTATTTCTATCAGTACTATCAGTAGTAGCATCATAATCACCTATCCCAATCATTACCTGTGGAAATCGCGTTGTCCCCGCTCTACCATCCCATTTCCGCTACCGCCGCGCCGCGGGCACGACTACCACCACCGCCGCCGCCGCCGCTACCGCCGCCGCTCCTGGGAAAGAGTTGGCGTCGCGGGCAGGCGCGGTGCGGCGCGGCGCTGCTGACGGATCGGAAGCAAGATGGAGCGCGGCGGGCAGACGAAATATGAGAGCGTCCATGAATATACAAATGAGCGGGGGCTCCCTGGGCAGTGGCGCGCGTGTGAAGCGGCGCGCGCGGATCGCATTTCATCTGCTCGCGGCGGGCGCGCCACCCCGCCCCGCCCCGCCTCTCGCCCTGCACCTCCACCCCGCACGGCCACCCCACCCCGCAGCCCGCAGCCCCGCCCCATTCCGTCGCCTACCAGCATCTCCCCGCCCCGTCCTACTTCGTCGTGCCTCGCTTTCCCCGCTCCCCGCCCTGCTCTTTCCGCCTCGCCCCTCCCAGCCCCGTCCCGGACTGATCCGCCTAACCCCGTCCCCGTAGCATTCCATGGTGTCCCGCCTTGCACTGCCCACCCTGCAAGGTCTGCCATGCACTGCCCGCCCTGCACTGCCCACCCTGCACAGCTCTGCCCAGCCCCGCCCGTTCTATCTCGCTGCTGTCTCCCCCCCACACACACACACACCACCACACACGCGCCATCGTTTTCCACGGGCTTCGGTGACCTTCTCCATCGCAGTACACTGATTCCAAATAGATCAAAGACGAACAGCGATAAAAAGCAAAATGTGTTACCGAAAAATACTTATTTTTCTTGAGAACATGAGTGGATTTTGGATATCAATTTCAGGTTCGAACATCGTACAAACCTACCATGAGCAACATGAAGTAAAGCGTTTCATTCTTTAAGTATTAAACAGACAACTAACAGATTTGTGTAAAAGAAGCAAAATACTCAAAGAACGAGTTGCCAGAAATAAATAGTAAGGATGACGGAGAGCGCCACATTTTTTTGTAATAATACATAGTGTTTCAAAAATAGGGGACATAATTTGTGGTATGTATTCTTTATATGTAGACATTCCAAACAGACCAGTGCAATATGTGTCTGGAAATGATTCATTTCCGAGATATGGCCTTCACAACACCGGAACGCTTTTTCTTCCATAGGTCATTGCCGTGATAGGATACATTAACAGGAAAGTCCATTCCCAGGGGAAGGTTGCATTCAGTGTTGTGTTTGATGTTCGACTGTACGTCATGTAAAATATAATCAGGAGTTCGCAGACATACACTTCACGTACAGTAGGGCGGACGGCAATGCTGCTCTGGCTCGTCGTTTGTACCAGGAGAGGTTCTCACAGCGACAATGTCCAGATAGGCAGACATTTGTACGTCTCCATCGCCGTCTGTGCGAGTATGGAAGATTTAACTTTTCTGGTTTGGGGAGGGGACGACCACGATCTACAACTCCAGCTGTAGAGGAGGAGATTCTGATCGCTGTGAATACGAATCCTATCATCTCACGAAGATTTGCATTGCAAGCAAATGTTCCTCATACAATTGCCTGCAGACCGTTTCAAGAGTATCAGTTGTATCCGTATCATTTGCAACGTGTAAAGGCCCTGCTACCAGCATATTACCCTGCACGAGTTAGGTTCTGTCTTAGGTTTTTACAGCAGTGTGGTGAACTTTCTGCCTTAGTATTATTTACAGACGAAGCACAGTTCACACGAGATGGCATTACAAATTTCCACCACTAGCATGTTTGGTCATATGAAAACCCAGGTGCAACTATCTCATAATCAGGTGCGGCTGTCCCTTAACATGTGATTCGATATCATTGGTGATCGATTAGTTGGACCCCATGGATTTGTAAACACATTTACTGGGCAGGCGTACACAAACTTCCTGGGAAACACCATAACTAATGCTTATGAAGACACTCCACTGATCAGTCGTCAACACTTCTTGCATGATGGCACTCTTGCAGACTTAAGTCGTACGGCTCGACGGTGCTTGGATCGATGTTTCTTGATCGATAGGTGGCTCAATTGCTTGGCCTCCACGCTCACCTGATCCGAAACGTCTCGATTTCTACTTGTGGGGCCATTTAAAATCATAGCATTCGTTTCCGGTGCCTGATTTGGAATTCCATCGGAATCGAATTGTGGCATCTTGCGAGGACATACACAATACTTCTGGAGTTTGGGATCGTGTTCGCAGGTCAATGAGACCTAGGTGTGAAGTCTGTATTCAAGCAGGAGGTGGACATTTTGAACATGTTTTGTAATGAAAACCTGCGTGGTCCTTCGCAGTGTCCTTCGCACGCCTTTCTCTGGTGGTCCGGTAACCTGTACTTACCGAGGCATAGTTACATTTATCCCGTGGCAAGTGTACTACTCGCGCATTTTTTGTTGAACGATGGATTGAAGAAATGCAGCCGGAGTGGGGGGAATTAGTTACAAAGTCGGCCACTATAGTATTTACAGTAATGTCAACCTCTGGAAAATCAAAATTAAACCTTAGTAGTAGGTAGGCAACGGCAGGGACAGTCGATAGGAGTTTTAGGTACTTCCCTTGAAGGATCTGGATCTGCCTCAGCCATTTCTTTAAATAATGGTAATAAACCTGAACAGAAGTTCTCGACTATGAAAGCAACTAGCTTTGACTAGCTTCTGTTTCGCGCCAACCAAGTTTTAATGCTTGGAATGTTGTCATCAGTGCTTGTTGCTAGCTTTTGCTTTCAACTGTTTATCGCCCGAGGGGAAGCAAGGTCATCGTTCAAGGAAACTTGCGCGAGTAGTATGTGACTCCTTTCTGGGGAGAATGAGCATTATTCTGAATCCAATTTTCATCCCCCAGAGTTGCCACTCTTGGGAGATGGGATACAGAATGATGATGATAGTAATGAAAGTTGAATGGACGACACAGACATACAGATTTCCACAAACACACCCATGCCCGAGGCGGAACTCGAACCCACTATCCTTCCGTCCGAGATCGCCATGGCACTACTGCCTTAGCGATCTCGGCTATTCGGATCGGCATCTTTAAATCACTTCCGGAACAAAAAAGAGGTAGCCCAAAGTTTTATTGTTGTGTTTGTTATTTCTGAAACAAAATCGTGTAAAACGGAAAAAAATTAAGGTTACGCAGTTTAAAATATTAATTTGTATCATGAGCTTGTTTTTAATTTGCCGAAAATTTGCTGTATGAGTTTTTTTATGACTCCCCGACACACTGTGCGCTGCACCGCGAGCCTGCCTCGCGGATAAATTTTAGAGGAGCGAGCCGGAAGACAGGTCGAGCATTCGAGTTGGTAGATGTGGTCCAGTTGAGGATGGCGTTAGAGGCACGGAGATGGGTGATAAGCATAATCGTGAATAGTACTATGCTGTATAAGGGGGCTCTGACAGATATAGGATTATAGAGGAGAGTCTACATACTGTACCTGCACTAAAAATCTGCTGACAATGCTGTTGAATAAAACTTTCATTTTGAAGTAGGTTATCTTTAACCAGAGCAGGTTTATACAGTACAATCTAATATTTCAACGCCCTCTGGAGTTCCTATATAAAATATTTCACTGACATGCCGAAATTTATTAAGTCATTCTTGAGAACACTGCATTGATTTTTCTATATTTCTTGTTTTTCTCACCTCTTATGGATATTTCCTATGTTCGCTAACAAAATTAATTGAGTAAAACGAGTTTCAAATTACTCTGTTAATTTTTTCACCTTAAAGGAACACACAAAAGAGATAAGCTACGACAATAAGGAAAGGAGCACAAATTAATTGAAGTGAACTGTATCGCAAGCTCCGACTATGGGATCCCCGTATATCAGGACTCCATATGCGAGATATAGGCAGAAAAACATAGAACACAGTATGGAGAACAAAGATCTACACCAGAAAATCGCGTTCCTTTTTCGTTATTTTTCACTTTCTTCTTATTCTCTATCTTTTCATTATTTTCCTCCTCCTTCTTCTTCTTCATCTTCTTCTTCACATTCTTCGTCTTATCTTCCTTCCTCTTTTACTTCTCTTTGTTGCCTCAGGTAATATTAATGTCTCGTAACAATTGCTACAAAAGTTTATATGCATCTGGTTGTCTAAGAAAACATTTATTGACAACAGCGATTCGCAAAGCTGAGCCATTATTATAACCAATACTTTGGATGAAGGGAGGACGGATGAAGGGAAGACCGAAGTAGTGTTGATTTTCAATTTCAGTGTATTAATTATAAAAAAATAATAATAGCATATATTAGTTTCATTGCATAGTTCAATTTTATTAGGTTCTTGTGTTTGTATTACGTTTAACATTTTGTCATTTGCTCTTCTCTACTTCGAAATCTAGTTCTCCATTGAATCCATCAACATACTCTTCCTCGCCATGCATGGGCTTCCCATCTGCGTATAATTGAATGGCATTGATGGAACCATTCCGACATTCTCTAGATCTTTGCAATAGGTTTATCATTGGTCCATAATCGCACAAGATTATTGATTATAAAAGAATTAGGTAATCGTTGAAATTCGAGAATGACGCTGTGTTCTGGAAATCAAACGTCAGATACCGTATACCAACTCTTCATATATTTTTGCCCATTGAACTTTTTATAGGTTAGCACGAATAGAATTCTTCATATCTGGGACCAATTTTCCAATTTTCAGAAGTTCTTTGATATCTCCATTGAGTAATGTGTCACATAAAACAGTTTTGAATATCAGAAGTTATAACAAGAAAAACATTGCAATCAGCTGTTATGTATGAAAGTCAAAATAACACCAATAAATTTACGCACTCGAAACAAGAAGAATCTAAACCAAACCACGTGTACTATTTCCGCATGCTTATTCTCCGTAGGTAGAATGCATAGAGTGGAGTGATTATTTCCAGCAACTTTCCACAGAAATCGCAACACAAATGTGGTTTAGAAGGTCATAGTCCATACCGTGTAATACGTTTTCTGAGAATTGGATGTGTTTTGTAAATCATAGAATGTAGCTTCCGTGAGCTACTCCACATAGCACAATAAAAAATGTAACTTGAGCGTTGGTAGCATTCTGCATTTCTGGGAATATTTGATTATTGCAGCTATGATGAGCCAGCCCAGAAACTGATTGTTGTCAGCGAAGTTTCCAGCCTAGTTCTTTTGACACTGAAAAGCAGTATTTTGCGGCGTTAATGTATATTATTGTGTATTTATGTTTCATGAAACTAAACAATTCGATAACAATGTAATTGTTTACAACAGTTCGAATATTTCTCTGTAATTATTTTTATTTTTAACATAGCATAACGTAGGAGCATGGTTTTTCCGAATTGCACTTCATATTATGCCGGTGAACAGTTTTACAAATTGTAACAAGGAATTTGTTTCGACGTTGCAAACGGTACAGTGGCAGGTACTCTTATGATGTTGAAGTTACTACAGTTACTATTGTAGATAATCCTTGAAGATAGCAGCCATGAAAATGCGAAATGATATTTTGGCGGATATCGTGAAATTACGATGAACATGAATGTTATAATTTTAAAGTTGGTACTTTGTATTTGTTCTGTTTTAATGCAGAAAAGCAATGCCGATTATATAGAAGAAAGTATGGATGTTGATAATGTAGATTCTTAAAATCGTGCGTAGCATTTGAGACGGGTTGCCGAAATAAATTTCGTTATGACAGTGCAGAAATACTTGACCTTCGTGAATCTGAATTAAGGTATTTATTAAACAACCAACATCAGTGAAATACAGAATTTCGCGACGAGTTAATGAACGTCCTTTTGGGGTTAATTTCTGCAAGTCCAAAAAATGTGGAATAAACGATAGATGTAGCTAACAAAAAAGTGTTTTAAAAATGGGTTAAACTAAAAGTAATAATTATGATGAAAAGACAGGAGCTTTATTTTTCCAAACGTTAAAACATTCCTTTCATTCTTTTTATTCACTAAAAAATGTGTTCACAGGTTCACGAGATCATATTTTTTTTTTTAAAGGTTTTCTTTCAAAAATGCAAAGTATTGTGTCTTTCATTTAAAAAAGTAATTTATTTATAAAAAATATTCAAGGGCACTTTTAACAATATCTTCTATACGTTCAATTATTCTATGTACCACAGAAGAGACGAAGAAAAATAAAGCTAATTAGTAACTGGATTTTTCATTAGTAAAATACAAGACAATAGCTCCATGGCTATATTTTCTGATAATGTATTTCGAGTTTCACAATAATATTCGTAATTGAAGTGTATTTTTATGTACCTTATCACTAGAATCAGTGTCATGCACAAAAAAAAATAGCATGATGGATTTGAGCCTGCTACATGATGAAAGCGTAGGTTTCGCGGCCGGAGTCAGTATCTACTTGGCTGGCCGGGAGATGCCGCGTCCTGGACACAGCTGCCAACGTTTCGGCCGTCAAGCTGGGCCTTCCTCATGGTGAAATATATTACCTAGACCGCGGTGTCTCCCGGACAGCCGAGAAAAATACAACTACATGAAGTATCTTGCTGGGAATTACACCCTTTGCTTGGAGTTAAATCCATGAATAAATACTCACTGCATAACATTGACTTTATCTCATATATATTTTCTACGCTCGTTACTGAATAATAATATTGTTTTTCGATAACGCTCTTGCAAAAAACTATAGATGCAATACAGTTTCATTTTGTAAAATATTTCATGAAATCATTGACCAACCATTTGTTGTTGAAACTCAATGCTGAGTCCTCAGCTTCTGAATCTGGAAACGTGTTCTCCATAATAATATACTGTAATTTCATTTATCCAGAACTCTCGGTAAATAAATTTTTAAATTTTGATGCAAGCAATTTGATGCATGGTGCTTTTTCCATGACGTACTATTCAGACGTAATGTGTGCTGTGAAGAACGAACGTAGTGTTTTGGGAGTTGGGAATAAGAGATATTACGACGACGTAGTAAAAAAAACACAGACAAATACTACAATATCAAATATCGCTATAAAATATGTCGCGGTGCAGAAATGGACTGGCTGCTAAATATGCCGCTAAATTTCGGACACCACCGTTAGATTCTGTTTCCTCTGCGCGAGAGCGAAGAACGTGTTTGGTAGCGCCATGTCAACGGTCGCCTCTGGGTTTTACCAAGGTATGACGCTGCTCCGGGACCGCAGACACTAATAGTGTTTTCCAGTCGCCGCAGTGGTGCGCACTCAGTGCAGCTTTCGTGTTCCATACGACCGCTAGGGCGCACCAGTGCAAAGAAGCGCATGTTCCATTCGCACATCGACACGGAACCAGGGCACACCCGGGGCGCCCTAAACTGCACTGACGATCGCGTCAGCGCAGATGATCGCGGCATTGGGTGGTTATGTACGGAAGTTTTGCATGCTGATTTAGATTCGTGAAGAAATTGTAAAGGCAATTGAGGATCTTCTGTTGAGCAGGGATACTTCGAATGATGGAGTTTATTATGTTTTGGAAGAAATGTCTTAAAATAATTTTTGTGATTTACTCGAAGTTCGGAAAATCAGATCGTGTTTTCCTAAAATTTAACCTTGAATAACTTCATGTTAACATATCCACTGCTATTTAGAAACTAAAGTGTTTTAGGTACGTCTCAATTTCGAAACGCTAATAAAGCGAAAATAAAAAGTGACCTTTTCAAAATCATTCAAATATATGCCAAGAAATGTTTCTCGGACGCCCATACATACACAAGCAGAAATGTTCATGTTAATATTTTTATTGTTTTCATTTATCAAACAATTCTGCAGAAGCCATTCGGTTCAAAATCTTGTGTACTATATCGATCACTGACAAATCTCGAAAAATGAAATTTCGACTCATACGCATTTAAGTTTTCGTAGTTTTTAGATAAAGAAATCACACGTTAATAATTTGTGTATTAAGAAGTAAAAATTACCAAAAGACTTCATAAAAATTATAACAACGATTATAATTCAAAATTTTATTATTTTTCGAGTTCCATCAGAGTGACTGACCAAGAACAGCTGTGTATAATTTCACTGCATAGCACTGACTCAGTTGCGGAATCCGTTTCATTCGTAGCTGCCCTTTAGGCGTGTGGGGCAGCACTGTTGCGGAGCGATAACGTTTTCCCCTGCACTAGGGTGGGTTTCAGTGCAACGAATGGAAAACGCTATAAGGCGAACAGCTATAAGCCTGAATTGCCAACAGCCTGGCTAACTGTCACCGCAAGCCCAGCCTCTCACCTGCTTACTAGCATCCTCTTGGCGACCGAGCCTGGATAACTGCAGTAAGCACATGTAATACTGCATGGGTATTTAATATCATGGACATTTAAATTGGTTACAGAAACCAACCCAAATACACTCCGTACCTTAAGTCATCACCATAATTCCTCACATTTTCTTTTAGAGACCAGATTTTGCGACTGTCCAATGTAGCTTTCGCGGCTTCTAGGAATGTAGGCGATATGAGACTGTGACCCAAAATACAGCAGATTTGTAAGTGCATTGAAACAATTGTTGTTATAGTTGTTACTGACAAAATTAGAAAATCTAATACCGAAAAATTTCCATTTCTTAATAAAGTCAATGGGATAATCTCGAGGTATTTTGTCTATAATTTGTGCTACATTTTCTCCTTGAGACAATTCAACAATTCAATGTTAATTAAATTATTTTTAAAAAATGGACCTCTTTGTCTGTGTAGGGTGAAGAAATAGAAATTAAAAGTTACTGATCGAAACTACAAAATCTGTGGTACAGATATTCTCTACCAATTATGCATATGTATACCATTGTCATTTTGGAGGGGAGTATTGGCGTAGACATCCACTCTTGGCAGAGCCTCTAATTGTAGGACCTCGTAAAGTAGGAGGGAAACTGTAAACGCCGCTGGGCTTCCAATGTGTTCAAGACAGACTAATAGTGATCGGCAATCAAACGAAATTGAAGAGTTTATTCTGAAAATGACGTATCTTAATTTCCCTTTTGTTTTCTGGTTTTACGTGTCAGTATATCCTCAAGACACTTCTCCATTGAAAATTTGTGTTCAAACACTGCGCTTGTTCTGTGTTAAACTGTATCCGAAAACCGTTGAAGTTTTTTTTTTTTCTTTGAAACGGAACCTAATTTTTCCTTTAAATTTTCTCTTCGAATATATCAAGGGAGAGTAAAAACATATGGTGCTAGTTTCATTTTCAGCGAAGTCCGTTTTTTCGAAAATTGCAAAATGTTAACATTTCAAAACTGCATAATTGAAGATAGAGATTTTTGCTTTAGACAAAGTCTTTCAAAATATTATCTTCTTAAAAAAGTTTATGAAAAAAACGAGTAGGTTTCGCGTAATTTGCGGTTGAAATTAACGCATTTTATAACAAAAAAAATTTTTTTTCTCCGAAACCGCGGCAAATGATTTCTTCAATTTTTTCCAGGGGGTAGAAACAGGGACGCTTAAATGAATGGCGTGGTTAATTTTCCTTGAACTCTCTGAATTTTCGAAAATGGCAAAACTAGAATTAATGGGATAAAGTATGTGCTGTTGTAGCACCACTAGTTTTACAATTCCCGCACTTTGAAACTGAATTGCTAATGAAAATGTGACATTATCTTGAAACTGGTTCTTACATTCAGCTGGAATGTTGAAATATATTTTACAGTTAATTTATTTGTTTTAACTTACCTCAGTTGTGAGCCTTCTTGAATGCAAACATTCTGTTCTTTTTCAGTATGGGATAGGTAACTCCTTCCGGTTCTAGATTGCGCGATGATTGTTACACGAAGTAGATATATACTGGATAGAAATGGAAAATGTATCGCTCCATATAATTTTACATCTCTTAGTGCTAATGAAGAATGTGAAGACTTGTTAAAATTACAAAACAAGGTGTGTATTCGTTGATATAAGTAATATCTTATTTTAAAATACAATAAGAATTCCAATGAATTCAAGGTATACATAGGTAAAAAGTTGAATTTATAAATAATATATTTAATTTTTTGTTAAATGGGATTAAATCTTTGAGATACGATACTGATCGAAGGTGTTTATTTTATGATATTAAATGTATGCACTTTTATTTCTTGCTTCTCGAAAAGGTAGTAGTGCTGTACTGCTCTTCAAATGTTAATCCAAATTGTTAGTAATATTTTTAAAATGTTTAAACAATAAATTGAGATTCGTAGCAAGTCCCAAAATGAAATCAAAGGATGGACGGAAGACAGATTGTTGGTCTGTTAAAAGTCGTACATGCTATATTTTTTAATATGTTTAAGAATTTCTTGTCAAGGACAAGTCGTACCCAATGGTAAATAGAACCCAGTGTTTGCTCGCGATTCTTGTTTCTATTAGACGCAGATTCGTTAATAAACATTTGCAAAAGTGGTATTTGTGTAGTATTACATTTTATATCTTTTAAAAAATTGTTTTCGTTATTACAAAATTTGTACTATGTTCGGTATATAGATCTGAAAAGATATTCCGCTTAATTTCATCTTGTCAAGTTTAAATGTTAGGCATTAATTCATTAATTTATTGATTCGTGGTACCACAGTTCCTTTAAATGTCTCAGAAACCATCTTCTCGGTCACAATGAGGGAATGAGCATTAAATATTTGGTGATTTGTAAAGCATAGGCAGTGTATTTACTGAATCCCCTCCGATTATTGTACGCTTATGAAGTTGCCGATTGTGCGCCTTCTGCGAGCGAGCTGTTGAGTGTAGTGAACGTAGTTAATACATTCACCAAGAGATGGTGCTGGCATCGCTATTCGAAGCAGCGCGCTGCTTCGTGTATTCAGAGAAAACGAACGTTTTTTTGATGTGGCATCTCCTGCCATGAGATAAATTTATTGCTAAGATTCGATTACTCAATTAAATTTAATTGAATGTAATAAATTACTTTATATAATATAATAAAATATAATATAATAGCTATTGATTTTTATGCTGACATTTAAAAATTTATGTCTGATATTTTAACACCAATAATAATGAAAGGAAAATTATATTCGTAAGAGGAGATGGAAATGGATTTTGATAGAAATTGTGGCATCTCTCTCGATAGATACTACACACAGTGTTTCCGAGAAAAAATTCCTTAATAGTTATTACATTATCATTATAGAAAACCTTTCTTGATTTGGTTTTACCTGACACTAGTGGCCAGTACATTTTCCAGTTACTTTACCTTATATTGCATATTGTGAATTTTAATGTAGAAATACCTAGCGCGTATGAGTTTCATTTTTAGAAAAGTGATTTCAATAATTTTGTCAGAAGAATCTAACTGCATTTTGTAATACTCATTACATTTGCTCGTTTTAAATATGCCAAATTCTTTCGGCAATCGGTTTAACGTCTTGATGTGAACAAGTTTCAAAAATGGAATTCGATCCTTGGCACGGCTTTGATATTGCGTTTAGTACAGTGATAAAATTACGGTGTTATTTCCCTTTCAAGAGGACTCTAAATAAAATTATGAAACATATTATTATACTGTTGTACTTAAAAATTCATAGAGGAAAAAGTAAAAAATTTCTCAGATTTGCCACGATAAGCATACTGTTAACATATTTAATCAAAATGACAATAATTCTGAATCTTGGGAGTGATTATAATTTCTTCAAGAGGAAGGAGAGTCAAGTTCAAGGTTCATTACCTCTAGGAAGATAATGGTAGTTCATCCCCGCTGGAACGTGATATCTAGAGCCTACACATGGACTAGCGTGGTCCCACATCCAGGGATCGCTCCCAACGGTGAAGCACCATGCTCTATGCTCCCGACTGGTCTCCCGATATCTGTAGTAGTGTAGTACATATAAGTGTTTGGGTGGGTGTTATTTTTTATTTATTTATTTTACACAAAAACAGTTACAAACTGCGCGTGACGTGCTATAGGAAGAAGTTAAGTTATTGCTTCATTTGCTATTATGTTATACTATTAAGCTATTATATTGCATTGCTATTATATTAGTTATGTTATTGCTTCAGATTTGGCCATAAAGGTATTGATGGGAGAACCACGGAGAAATATCGATCAGAGGAACCGGCAGCAAGAATTCCCGACCAGACAGTTCCTGAATTCAATCTAGCTATGTAGCTAGCGTCGAAAATACGCGTACGTCGAATCTCGAACCCTAGTACCTGCAGGTCCTCGAAGCTGCAGTGGCAAAGGATGGTGTCACTGGGTCATAGGTAAAAGGAAGGTATTAACTACAGTATTGTGTAAACTAAAACCGAGTAAAAAAACATAGCAACAGAAACATACCAAGAAACTGACTTTTGATTCTCTGCCTCCAACATCTTATATAACATATCCATTTTTCCTTTCTTTTTTCAAAGAGATTCAAATTCGTTTCCCCTGCCCTATGGCATTTTTTATATTATAAATTAGTAGTTGTGCAGGCAGAGGTAAATATATGTTCATGAGGCAACTACTGCATTTACACTACGATGGCCATCATAACTCTAATGGAAGGAGTAAATGCAATAGTGGTCTAAACCATATTTTAAGGAAACAGAGAAAAATCAGGTGAAAGTTTCATAGTCTGGTCAGAAAGAGTTTTGAAGAGAAAAAATACGACTTCATTCTTAACTTTATAACGGAAAACTGCTCAAACCAACAATGTACTAAGATAGTTCTTCACAGATAACACGGTGTCAATAACTCATTTTTTTTATTTTTTGGCGTTACTTTACAATTACTCTTAGCCGTCCAATTGATAATAAGTGAAAATATGTAAATACATAAAAATAATAATGCACATTTTGAAAGGTTAGTGCAATATACAAAGTGTGTTATTATCTTGCGATCATTTTCGTTTATTACCGTTCTAATTTAAAATATATATCCCAGTGGTGCCAAACATTCCTTCCGTATGTTACTTTTTACTTCGCTTAATCGGTTCTACTCTAAAAAAAACTGCATTATTGTTTCAAAAATCGTGCTACTAAAATTCTGGCAATTTTGTTTAAAATATTGGCAGTACGTTTTGATCTTATGGAATATTTGGATATTATATATGGAATTATTTTTCACAGATTAAGAAATAAGTTCCTTTCACCAAAAAATGTTATTGTGTAGGAACATTAATGGGATTTGCTTTGACGCAAACCCTTGGTCGATCATTTAATGCGGCAATATCAAATTTTCAGCACCTTTTCTAGAATTATTTTTTCTTTACTCTGTCTTTCAGTTCCATGAGAACTAATATCATTTTTTAAAGTTACTTTCATTGTTTTGTGGTGACTGTATAAAATTGTCAATAACAATGATAGATATAATTCCTATTCGAAAATGTGTCATACGGTGCACGTCCAGAAAGGGTTATCGTATATCCAGATGCCAAAATGGCTATAATGCTAATGATAGCAGTCTGTACCATCTTCTTCGACAGTGTTATTATTTTTAGATTGCTGGGTTGCAGCAAGTTTCCTTTCGCTTGCTGAGTGAGATTTAATAAGTAGTCTTTCTAACTCTTGGACTTCATTTTTTGCCAGTGCTTGACTACAGTTTATCACTTTGTTTCACTTCTTTGATTGTGTCGAAACTCCCCGCGTCTTTCGCTCCAACCTTTGGCAGACTGCTTGAGGTTTGACAATGACAGCAATGGATGTAATGATGATGAGGAAAAGTCAACTATAAACTCTAATCGTCTTTCTTACTAACTGGTTCGTGAGTGTAGAGTGCCTGCTCGTACATTATTTTCTACCTTTCCCCGTGGAGCAACATTGGACTTCATTTCTTGCCGACAGTGTGTTTAAATTTATTGTCTGCGCGTCACTCGCAAATGATACGGGCAGCAGCGCCTGTTTCATAGCGCATGTTATGATTTATGTCGTCAGCTGATTGCAAGGATATAATAGATCATTCTGCTGAGAGATGCCATCACCCGTGTGGGGCTGGTAGAATATGCGTCGTCATTACAGGGTTCAGGCTCGGGCTACGCGAAATGATGGAAGGCTATTACGACCAGGAGGAATGGAAGTGATTCATCTGGGACAAAGGTGTGGTGCGTATTCATCGAACCATTATCGCCGTTTTTCGGTGCTGCGTGGAGCTCAAGGGCCTTGTCGTTGCAATGTTGGACAACGCGAAGCGACGATGACCGACTGCATACAGGCAATCAAACCACTGCAGAATTCAGGTCACTGGGGTTCGCTGTCTTCCTTGAGCGGCCAGTTCACCAACCTTGGACCCCTGACTTCGTTCTGCTTCGTAGAGCACGTATTTGAGACGGGACCGCTTTGCAGTATTCCAATAGTAACAATGCATTTGCAGCATTGTTTGGCGTAAAGTTGTAAGGTTTGAGACCAGGCGGTGGAGGATTTTTATCCCAAACCACATAGGTAAGTGAATTCAAGCATTGTCTCGAAAAACATCTTGGCGTCCGGGTGCTCTCATCGGTAGCTTCAGTGGTTTCTTCCATCAATACAAGAATGCCAGAGCACCACCTCATCAAATGTGCCACGGACTGTGTGCAATTTTTTCTTCCTTATTCTTGATTATTTGGTTTATTTAGTAAAAAAGCAAAAAAACTGTATGTGATGTTTAGGAGAAAAGGTAATCCGCGCCCTCCAAACTCCCAATTCCAACTATTTAGTACACATATTTGAATGAAGAATATAAGAACCAACAAATCGTGGTTATATTCTCTTCTTTTCCTCTTACCTACAGACTCTCCTACGCATGTCGGGTGACCAATAGGGAGCTTAGAGCTTGTTCCGGCTGGGTGGTTTCTCAGCTGAGGGAAATACCTGGAGGGGGTAATCCTCCATGCCGATGTGTAAGTTCCACATTCCAGCTGTGGAAGAACATTGCCATTTCACAAAATATAAGACGCACTTCACTTAAAGGACTAATAATCTTAAGCTGATGTGCCTGTAATAAATATTCATTCACCACTCATGCACTCATTCACTGTTTTTTGAGACGGACGTTTACTCACAAGAAAATGTTACAGAGCTTGAAAGTTGTGTGGTAGAAACAAAGACAACAAAAAAGTTTGTTGTTGTGTATACTGTTTATTTTGAAAACTTTCTTTATGAAACTTTTCCTTATAAAAAATATTTCCTAAATGTAACTTAAATATGACTGAAAAATAATCTTTTAAACCTTCCACATATCTTGTTTACCGACGGTACTTTAAAAAAATGTAATAACAATTTGTGACAATAATTGGTAAAAGTGAACCTCTTGTTTATTTTAACACTTGGGGAATACTTTTCTACAGTATTGAAGATAAGTTTTTTTAATGAAAACTATTGTTTTAAACGAGATCTTGAAATAATCTAAATTAAATCTTTGAAATTTTGGAAATTGCAGATATTCAACTTTGTTGTAACAGTATTGGAATGGCTTAGAACCTAAAATTCTGGTGGCGTAGGCGTAACGTTAATGGCGCGCTAAAGCTACAAACCTGAGACCGAATCGCACCGCGGACAAACAATTGAAAACACGTTTGAAAATTCAAGAAGTATTACAGTGATTGACAAAATGTAACTTTTTGTCTGTTAAATAGGACAGAATGGCTGTTTCTTATGGAATATGATGCTCTGATTTCAAATGTCCAAAGCATTCATTTGTAACGGGCAAGGTTCTTTTGTAATTGGCAATTAAAAAGTTCATACTGTTGTTAAGTAATTCGTTTTATTTACTATAATTACATATTATACTCTCAATAAAAATGTAATTTTGAACGATCATTTTCTGTATTTCCCTTGAGGAACATCCCTTTTGAGTGTCCAGCAATATCGCTTTTTAGTGTCCAGCAAATGTCTGCAAGCATATTCCTATTCCATTTTCCGTAATAATCAGGGTTGGGCCAAAGACTTTGAATTTAGTATATGAATACTTCTCCAAAATACTTTATAAATAAGTGTTTAAATATACACACAAAATACATTAGGATTTGATGTGCTAAATACATGTGTTTAAAATACCTCAAATACTCAAAATACTGTAAACATATAATAATTTTGTATTGTATATTTTTTGCAACAGTATGTTGTAATTGTGAATTACAGTAAATTAATAATTGACAGACATAATGATTTTTTAACTATAACTATTGTAATATATTGTAACAATATGTATAAACATTTTCAAATATAAAATGATATCAAAAATTGGCTAACACAAAGATATGGAATTTCCCTTGAAAACGACTAATTTTTCAAACAAATCATCAGACAATAAACCCCTAGTTAGCGAATATATAAAACTTGCAAAGGAAAAATGTCATTTAACTGGCGTGGATGGGCATAAACTAGTGTAATAACGAATAACGCTTCTTTTATTGCCGAATAATTATTGTATCAGATTTATCACTTAAAAGTGAAGAGAATCCAAATACAACAGCCCAAAGGAGCTTTTATTTTGGTTTCAATGAGGTGCATTCACTTGCGGAATCAAACAAAAAGAAACTATTCTCGTTCTAAAGTATCTTCTTCTCCGTCTGCATTTAAAGTATTTTAAGTATTTCTTTTTTTAAAGACACCTACTTTATGCATTTAAATACAGCTCTAAAATGCATGCCCCCAAAAACTCAAAAATATAGCTATTCAAATACAAAATGTATTTAAAATACGTATTTCAAATACAAGCATTTAAAAATACTGCCCAAACCTGCTAATAATGTTTTTCCATTGTTCCAAAGTCTTGGTGGGATCGCTTATCGTGTTCGCCGCTTATATCGCCGATTTTCAGAAACGAAGTCTAAGAGTAAATCCAGAAAATGCATTATTAGGATCATTTTACACCCCAGAGATTTATAATTGAAAGGAGTCCGAACACTAGTTATTCATAGTTCTCAGCTTTTCTTTTACAAGAAATTCAGTTAAGACATTTTTGAAGCAACTTCATGTAGCTTCTTCAACACAATTCAAAATCGCTCCAAGGTCACGATTATTCATAAGCTCCTTTATTTGGGGTCCTACAAATATATCCTCCTTCATTTTCGCGTCACTGGTCCTGCAATTACTTCTTTAAGTGTAGGAAACATGGCCCACTTTTACCCATTTTCACCAAAATTTTTATCTATCAGAGTTTGATGTGCAAGGATTTACAGGTGGTTGCAAAGTAATATCTTTTGTCCATGTATCAGACGTTTCTGAGGCCAGTACCTTTTCACTAAATGATTTTTGCGATCTCTGCTAGCCCACTCGCTTATAAAATAACAAAATTTATAATATTCTTGTTGATAACCTGTGCTATAACTTTCCAATTGCCGCGTACAGTCCACTGTTGGTATTCCATCTTTGTTAACAAAAGTTTCATGATGCCAAACGTCCCTTTAATATGGGCAGCAAAGGCAAGAGCAAGAGAATTAGGCACTTCAACGTTACCTACCCACACATACAACAGAAACTGTTTGGATGATTTACACACTGTCGTAGCATTGCAAGGACTCTGTTCGTACGAAAATTAACACTCGAACGCAACGTGACGAAAAGTCGTGCCCTATTTAGTAATATCAACACCTTTCTCACTCAACACGCAGGGCGCAACGGACGTGTAGTGACACACGCACACAACGGAGCGCGTGGGCGCGACGTTACGTGAGTCTCCGTAAGCAAATTTGCTCTACTGATTTGATCCTCTGGTGTCTGTTTGATATCTTTATGTAATGTACAATATTGTATATTGTTGGCTACTACTGTCTTGTAATAAACTTGCAAGCAACTAGGAATTCACCATAATCGACACGTGGCTCACTGCGAAATCTGTATCGTTTTTGTAGTAAACGTACGATTACAGAAAAACTGTGCCCGGTAGGCAACTTATATTCTCTAGCGTATTCGTAAGGTATCATTTCCATGTGCCACGAATCTGACTCCAAACAATCAAGACAACCAAAGCAAATACACGATTTCTACTTGAGAATGATCTGTAGGTTCTCTTGCCTGAGGTGCCTTAAATGCAGCCTCTTTAAGATATGAAACGTAAAGTTTTCCACTACACATGTAAGTTTTGGAATTTGCAATTCACTGCTACTGTACTTACGAACGTCAAATCTATACCACTCAAGGGGTTTCTATCCAAAGAGCAAGGAAATTAAACTTAATCTTCACGGAAATTTCTACAGTTTTCTGTTTTATGTGGTTAACTTCAATAATAATAATAATAATAATAATAATAATAATAATAATAATAATAATAATAATATAACTCATGGCGACATTAACCCTTCACAGGATGTGCGTTAAAACAGTTCCAGGAAGCATAATCGTTAATAATATAAAATTAAAGTGCAGAAACATGATTGTAATTACTCAGCGCTTGTAATCTTCTTGACTTGTCAGTCAACTCGCAAGACAGTTTGCGCCACCAAAGTATTTGTATATGTAATTACAGTGCTACTTTATTTCATTTCAAAAACTTAATGGTCCTCTGAAGATGGACGAATTTGGTGTAATGAGACAGCTAATGATGGATATATTATCAGTGTTACATGTGCAAAACATCAACTTCACAAACCGCGGCATGGGTCCTGCAGTTGTCAACAAAGCAGTGCTCAGATCTGACACGTGATAGCAATGCTTGCAAAAGAGATGAGTGCCCGGCGTCGACACGCCTTCCTCTGTCACGGACGCGTCGTTCCAAAGCCAAGACGACACTGTAGTACGGCCTTTTCCGAGGCTCTTCATAAACCATCGAAAGGCGACGTGCGTCGCATCCAGGTTTAGAAGACCACCCCGAAACAGACGCTGGAATAATTCTATTCTTCCAAGATACAAATACGCGGTGGAGAAAAGGCGGCCCTTTATCTGGAGTGAGCTATGACACGCGGTGCACGCAGAGAGAGACGATGGGCCGGTGACTCGTGGCTTGTCACATCGCCGCCCGCCACGCCACGATGCTTTCCAGGCTGGGTCGCCTTCGGTTCACGGCACAGTGGTCCCCGGCCTCAGGCCACGCGAGTTAGAAATACAGCATTCTTTCGTTCTTTCTTTCTTTCTTTCTTTCTTTCTTTCTTTCTTTCTTTCTTTCTCTTCTTTCTTCTCTTTCTTTCTTTCTTTCTTTCTTTCTTTCTTTCTTTCTTTCTTTCTTTCTTTCTCTTTCTTTCTTTCTTTCTTTCCTTTCTTTCTTTCTTCTTTCTTCTTTCTTTCTTTCTTTCTTTCTTTCTTTCTTTCTTTCTTTCTTTCTTTCTTTCTTTCTTTCTTTCTTTCTTTCTTTCTTTCTTTCTTTCTTTCTTTCTTTCTTTCTTTCTTTCTTTCTTTCTTTCTTTCTTTCTTTCTTTCTTTCTTTCTTTCTTTCTTTCTTTCTTTCTTTCTTTCTTTCTTTCTTTCTTTCTTTCTTTTTTTATTAATCGTGGATAATACCTCCTTCCACTCACTCTCTCTGCCTCTATTCCCTTCCTCCAAACATGTGTTCTGAATATTCAGATAGAAATCCTTAATTGTTCAATTCGAAATTTACTGTTTTGTTACTCTCAAACAATTAGTCTGATACTGATTTAGGTATCATTCTGATTGATATTTGTGCCATGTTAAAATTAAAGAAAGTACAAACTTACTCTTCGGAAAATATTCATTGTCATATTCGTCAGTCACCTTTCTGTTCTTTCAGTGTTTTTACAATTACTTGGCCATCTTTCTTCGGTTCCAAAATTATCTTTCTTTTTGTTCGTATTTTCCATTGTTTGTTACATTTGCATCTATCAAGCGAAGAAATCGTCGTCTAGAGAAATACGAACTCGACTCATACCTTTTGTACTTACCATTAAACATTTTGTAATTTTTATAAGAAAGAGATTCTAGGAGAATTCTAACGTCCGCCTACTCCGATCGGTAATTTCCCGACGTTTCTCCTATTAATACTAGGTGAATACCGGAGCAGTACTCTACCAAAAGGACTACGGACCGCTCATCATCTTTCATTTTTCTTACTTGTCTAACCCTCACGTCTTACTTCCGTGTACTTACACGTACACGTACATGCATCACACTATCACACATGTCGGGGGAGCCGTCGTGACAGCAGTCGGGAGGTTTGAGTTTGTCCCGGCTGGGGCAGATACCCGGTTGGTGAAACCCCGCAAACCGATATGTAAATCAGGTCCAGATCTCACCATTCAGCGAGGGAAGAACACCGCCACCCCCGTGATAAAACATGCAACGCGCTTACGGGACTAATAAACATAGCTGTTGAAGCACCGGGAACCACAAAATAATCTATCCTCGAGCATTGTCAATCGATTGATTAAGCGCTTTCACCTGATACGGTAGGTTCGAGTCCTGACGGCGGCAGAATTTTCGACACTAACTTTCCAGCTAGGTCGAATTCAGTCGCTGTCTGGAGGAGAATTCTAGATGCCGGCTGCTCTGATCGGTAGTTTTCCGTGGTTTCTCCGATCAACACCAGGCGAATGCCGGAGCAGTACCCTACCAAACGGGCCACGGACCGCGCGCGATCTCTCCTTTCTCTTCCTTGTCCTATCCTCTCCCTTACACACACACTTACACTAACATGCACTACACTACCACATATTCCGGAAGATCGGTCGGGAGCTTAGAGCGTGTCCCGGCTGGGGCGGTGCCCCGCTGGAGGGAGAGTCTTGGTTAGGGGAAACCTCACTAGCCGACGGTAGGTCGGCGCCGGATTTCGCCATCCAGCGGGGGAAGATCATCGCCATCTCCCGCGAAAAAAAAACATGCACTTCACTAACGGGACTAATGCCCAAAGCTGTTGACGCGCCCGGAAACACGAAAAAAACAATCAATCAATTCACCTGATACGGTATGTTTTGTCCAGTAGGTCACGTAGGCGATCTACCGTGCGCGTCCCGTGTTCTTGGGCAGCGTGGCTGGGAGCGGGCGAGCGCGTTTTGGGATGATGAAGTGTCCCCGACGGGGCGGCCGACTGGCGTGACGGTTGCGGCTCTTAGGCCGTGCGCCGCGCCGCCCCGCGCCTCCCCGCCCCGCGCCGTGGCTGCACGGGAGCCCCAGGCCGAGCCGGCGCTCTCGCCACGAAGGGAATTAGTCTAACTGTGATTCATTTACAGTCGTAACTGGATCAAACGTCCAGTGTAGAGCAACCGAGGGTCATCCATTAGCGCACACCGTACATGGCCCTCATTCATGTGTCTAAAAACAATTGAATTTATGTGTTACATATGTAATAGTCTAAAAAATCTTTAACGTTTTTGCTGAGACGGGTTGTTATACCCATGTGATATTAATGATGGAAAATGACTAGAGCACGCGAGCTAAAAACAGATTACTTTATATTCGTATCGCAACTGTTGATACCGCCACACTAGCTTCTTCGTGAACCTGAAGCTATAAGCTTGTCGCATGTATGAGCCAAGCATTTCACTTTTACTTTCCTACATACGTAGTAAAAGTAAATATTGTAATCCTTCGGTCAGTATTGGCGATTTTGCGACAGAAAAACTGATATTGTCGGGCCCTGGCACCGAAAAAGTACACAAATTGTGATCCTATACGTATACATTTCTCTCACATATTGTGCAGTTAGAATTCTCGTTTTGTAAGTCTTTGATACCGAAAAATCGATTGACGGCAAAATGCCTGTCCGACAGACTGTTCGACTGTCTCTGCGACAATCTGCCCGTCCGTATTGTGAGCTTTCTTTGACAGAATCAAGGGAAACTTATAAACAATATTTTTACTTCTCTCTTTAATGTGCTACAAATGGTTTACAATTATGATTAATCACATTTGTTTGTTTTGTGGGTCGGTAAGAGAGGTTGGCTCCTAAAATGCGATACGTTTAGAACGGGATTTTTCAAGTGATCGGTGAGATGTGTTTGTACGCGCAGAAATAAGCAATGTACTATTGATTGCGTAGGCTTCCGCGACTGGAGTTTGTATTGTCTAAGGCCTAGACTCTAGGCTATCCAGGATGAATAAGAATAAATAAAAGAAGTCATCTTCGTCAACATATCAGTCATATGTTACTGATATGTTGACGAAGATGACTTCTTTTATTTATTCTTATAAGAACGTCAACAACATCCAATCAGAATTCCCACTATCCAGGATGAGCCGCATGAGAGGCTGGCATTTCTGCGAACATGTGACCTTCTTCAGCAGGACACTCTGAGGAAGTCCACAACTTGTTGACCTCAACGTGAGCCACCACGACCGAGTCACGACTGAACCCGGATAGCCTAAATGATAGTAATGTAGTGATATTGCAATGTAACATAACTAAATTAAATTATCAGGGTTTTAAAAGGAATCAACCACAATAGTAGGCTATATGAATTTGATGTGTAGAAAATTCAGCCATATACGTGTTTCGGGATTTTTTTCCCATTATCATTGGCTCTACAATATTAAAATTATATTAACAAACAGACATAATTAACTGCAAGATACAGGGAAATATATACTCTGATTGAACATTAAAATTATTTAAATAAAGTAATTACCCAAGTAACATAGATTAAACACATTAAATAAACCTGGTGAACAGTACTAAGATGTCATGTTAGTACTGTTCACAGTGAATTTATTTAGCCTATTATTGTGGTTGATATCTTTTATATCCCGGATAATTTAATCATGGATTACAACATGATCTCCGCTACCACAACAGAATTTTGTAATTTAACTAATAATGAAGGAAAATATACACTGTTTTGGCACCAATAGTTATGAAGTACAGCGCATGTTAATATTTATAATAGATTTTATGATTTAAATGATGACAAAAATATCTTCAAATGTAACTATTTTCCTCCGTCTCTGATTTTTTCAGCCTGATGCATGCAGCGGAAGCTAAAAAAAAAAAGAAAAACACGTTTCTTATATCTCTGCAGCGAGCGGCCTATCGTGTAAGTTAAAATTTAATAAAAGGCAGATACACTTTAATTTATCAATTGTCCTTTTAAGTTATGTGCACTAATTATATTACCCGGTGATCAGATGCCCATTAAAGCCATTGGCTTAAAATGAGATTTAAAAAATTACTCTTTCTTTCAAAAGTTACATAAACTTGATCATTATTGGTACATTCACAATAATCAATATTACATGTCTTCATTTGATAATGAAAATAATTAGTATAATAGAAAGGGTTCGCGCTATTGTAAAGATTGGAACACTAAACAAGTCTATATGTAAGGCACGCCACGTGCACAAATCACATTCAGTTGCATTTCCAGGAGGCTTCCAATTGTTGCAAAGTCAGACTATAAAGTAGAATACAAAATGCAAAATAGCAATGAACAAGTCTGCTGAACGAACTGTCTTGAAGAAATCACTTCATATAGTTGTAACTCTAGACCACTATGTTCATTCTGGCAACATTGTTTAACCCAAGTGTTGTAGTACGTTACATATGCATTGGGTCGTGCACATGACGTCTGCCGGTCGGCTAAATTTCCATGCAGGAACACTTACATCAGCGAGAGCAAACAACGTAAGGTGGTCTGGTATCTCGTATGTAGCCCAGTAGTGACACCTCCCTCGAGTAAACACAGTTGTCCGATAATGGCATTTTATCTGCATTTATGGAGCTGTAAAATATGTAAAATATGTGAAATTCAAGCGGGTGCTTCACCTTTGCAATAACGTGTTTTAAGAATGGGGTCCGTGCATGACCAAACAAGGCCATCAAGTGCAATTTTTTTTGTCTTATTTTCTTTGTGAATATTTTGTGATGTTACCCACGGGTATAAGTGGACCCTTGTTATTTACTGTTGGAGAAAAATATTTATTAATTAGGTAATGAATGTATTTTATTCATTTTTAGATTCTCTGCAATAATAATCAAACTTCTTGGATGTATACTACGTTGGAAAACACATAAAGGTGAAATTTACATATAGAAATTGATTTCTACGAAAGTATCTTAATATTGCATACTACTTTACTAGCAGTGTAATTAAAAATAGATACTGGAAAATAATATTCCAAAGCCCAAAGCCCAAAGCCCCAATTCCAAAGCAGTTAAGTATGATATTAAAATAATAACTGTCGCATATTTCTTTTCTCATATTTCTCTTCATTACTCAAATCTCTTCCCGTTTAACAAATGTAAATTCTTATATATTTAATATAATAACTCTAAACATATCAGTTCAATAAGTTGCTGCAAGCCGTTTCTGTTTCAGTTTGCCGCCCCATATACAAAATCTCCTACTTCGTCTTTACCGGGAGCGGTGGCTCAGTCCATCAACTGATGTTGCTGCAGCGTCTATGACCTGGAAATCCTAGGTTCGAGTTCCAACGGCAGTAGGATTTTCGACACTAGCTTTTAAGCTAGGTCGAATTCAGTGACTGTCTGGAGGAGAATTCTAGCGGCCGACTGCTCCGATCGGTAGTTCTCCGTGGTTTCTCTGATCAATACCAGGCGAATGCCGGAGCAGTACCCTAACAAACGGACCACAGATCGCGCGCGATCTTTCTTTCCTCTTCCTTGTTCTCTCCTCCCCCTTACACACACACACACACACACACACACACACATACACACTTACACTAAAATGCACTACACTACCACACATGCCACGAGGCCGGTCAGTGACATAGAACTTGTCCCGGCTAGGGCGGTGCTTTGCTGGTGAGAGATACGTGGTAGGGGAAACCCGCGTTAGCCGACGGTAGGTCGGCGCCGGATCTGGCTATCCAGTGGAGGAAGGTTACCGCCACCTCCCAAGCAAAAACACGCATTACATTTACGGGACTAATGACTATAGTTGTTGACGCGCCCGGAATCACTAAATTCTTCGCCTTGTTCTATTCATGATATTTTACCTGACTTCTGGTCAGTCCTGTTTTAGTTCACTTCGTTCGATTGTTATTGCTCCTTTTATTTCACCTGTTGCGTTATTAATCCTTGGATACATTTCCTCTACTGAATCGTGACTTGTATTAAAATACATTCTTGAAAAATATTGATTGCAATTATAATAATTTGATTACTATCATCGGTAATAAATATAAGAGATTTAAACATTTAATGGTCATTGAGTTCCATGAGGTCATAAGTGAAACCAAATATAGTGCTTCTTGAGTATGCACTAAGTTTATACAGAGTGAGTTCTGTCCATTATTTCATGCACCAGAAACATATGCGCCCACCCACGAAGATATAAGATGCAAGATAAGAAACGCCAACACCTTTCCGCTTTCATTTATTATTCATTTTCAAAATTAGGAGAAAACCACTGTAATTTGCTTTCACCTGTTCGTGACTGAATATTAAATTACCCAAGAAAAGGGCGTCTTTTAATGTGCTATATATTTCAACAGAAGAAGCAAAATGACGGGGCAAGATTCGATAGATTTCTGAATATACATTTCCAATTCAATATGCGAAATTGATTAAATCTTTAGAAAGTCCACTTTAACACGTGTAATTGTTACTACAATTGCACATGTAACTGTGCAGTTGTAGTTTGCGTGTTTCGTACATTTGTAGTTTGCACTTATAGCAACCTTATAGCACTTATAGCAACCATGGTTGTACCTATAGCAACCTTTCCTTTAAAATGAATTTTCTGACGATCTTCAAATAACTGAATCGATTAAGAATAGACGTGAAGTGTGTTGTGTAAAAATGTATACGTTTGAATATCACTGAACGATGCCTATTTACAGAATTAAGATAATTAATATAGTCAGTATCCTTTTGTCCTGCCTATGCCATCGTATTCCCATGTAACTTCTTTCGTAAAAGTAACTAACTCGTAGTAGGCATACTACACTACTGATTTTTACACGAACCACACATTTATTCACTTACCATATCAATTGCATCTTCAGTTGTGAATTATAAAATTAACATGAGTTTCAGGGAGTCCGATCTTTATTTCACTGCTTCACGAATTCCGGTTTAAAATGTTGTTGAATCATTTTGGAGGTTGTTGGTTAGTAAAATTATTCAACATGGCGACGCTGCTAAAATACCGAATAATATTCATATATACATTAATATATATTTTCTATACGCTTATATAATGTATTATATATTTTTCCATTTGATTACAGAGGTTGTTTTCTTGTATCATATTTTTGTACCTATTTTAGTATTGTCGACTAGGCTGTAGAGTCTTATAGCCTCTGTACTTGTGAGAATTTTATTACATATAGTGCATTAATAAAAACATGCAAACAGAAAAGTTATTTCGAACTCTTACATTTGGATATATGAATGGTAAACAGATGGATAAAAGGGCAGATATCAGAAAAGTAGAGACAACCAATTAAGAATAGAAAACCTGGTACACAGCATACGAAAATGAAGCAAAAAACGGTTAATACGGATTTTCGGCATTACAAGGGATTGATGTAGAGGTTTATCAACGACAGAAGTAGGTTTGAAAACGCGCTTCAATAAAAGATATGAAGAAGAAAAGGTATGATTGCTCTCTTAGCACTATTCTCCGCGACTAAAGAGAGTACTGCAGCGAAAGTGCGAGCGGTTAGTGGTCTGGTCCATTTTAGAGCTTCGGGTACATGAACCAACGCAGCGTGGCGGACAGCGCGTTGGCGGCGGCGGCGGCGGCGGCGGCGGCGGCGGCGGCGGCGGGGCTCGTGCCTGCCGCGCATCTGCCTTCCGGTCGGCCGCACGGGCTGGGGCGGGGGCGGGGCGGAGGGGGCCGATCGGCGGGTGGCACCGCGTGCTGCCGCGGGCCTCGAGTAGAGGCTGGGGCGAGCAGGTGGGTGCTGCGGGTTCTCGCTGCCGTCGAGAAAGTAAAGCCCCCGATCCGCCTGGCCATGCACTCCCTTCCTTCCCCTGCTTCAGCGCTACGCACTGTCCCTGCACTTCCCTCTGTGCCCCTTCTTCTCTTATTCCCGACCAATCCATTTCACTCATTCCCAACCTTCCCGCATTTCGTCATACCGGGAGAGGTGGCTCGGGGGCATCAACTGATGTCAGTACAGTGTCTGACCGGGAGCCCCAAGGTTCGAGTCCAGTGGCAGGCTTTTCGATACTAGCTACAAGACTAGGACGAATTCAGCCGCTGTCTGGACCAGAATTCTAGCGACCGGCTGCTCTGATTGGTAGTTTTCCGTCGTTTCTCCGTCCAATACCCGGTGAATACCGCAGCAGTAACCTAACAAACGGGTCAGCGACCGTGCGCGATCTTTTCCTCCTCTTCCTTGTCCATTCTGTACCCTTTACTTACCCACACTTACATTCTTGCATGCACTACACTACCACACATACCGGGGGACTGGTCGGGAGCTTAGAGATTGTCACGTCTGGGGCGGTGCCCCGCTGGTGGGAGACACCTGGTAGAGGAAAAGCCAACAAACCGACGTGTAGGTCGGCACCGCATTTCACCATCCAGCGGAATACGACTTGTCGAGGAAGCCCGTGCACTACACGTACGGGACTAGTGAGGTACTTTTCCTTGAGCAATCAATCATTTGGCACTTCTCTAACAGGCTTACCCTGTAAGGTTCCTCCCCAACCCAACTAGCTTCCAACTATTTCGCCCGTCCCAATCCTCCAACTAACCACTCCAAGGGTTACCTCATCTTGCACCACTCTCCTCCATCTCCATGTCTCGTGCCCCTTCCCTGCCCTTCTCGGCCCTTCCAGAGAGTCCCTGGCCCTCCTCGCCACTTCTCAGACTTTCTCAACCATTCCTGGTAATCCCTGGCTCTTCCTGGGCATTTCTAGAAATCCAAGGTACTTCCCGGCTCCTTCCCGACCTCATCGTCTCGCGTTCTTGACCATTCTCATGATCGTCTCTCATTATCGCTATCTCTCGTCGTCGTTTTTGTCATCGTTGCCGTCATTGTCGTCGGTGACGTTGCTGTGACCGTTGTCGTCGTTGTCTTCATCTGCCGTTGTCGTTATCATGTGTCATCGCTCACGTCTCACGTCGTAGAATGTTGTCGTCGCCTTTTGTATCTTGCCGTTCTTTCTTGTCGTCGCCTTTGTTTTCGTTGTTGTTGAGGTATTGTCGTCGTTTTTGTTGATATCATCGTCATTGTTGTTGCTGTTGTCGTTCTCGTCATCCTTCCCCTCGTTCCTCCTTGTCTCTGCTTTGCCCTGTTCTTTCCGTTCTTGTCCGTTTTTCCTCTCCACCCTGATCTCCACTCCTTACTGGCTCCTTCAGCTCCCTATTGCTACTACCTTCTCCCCCCAAATTAACCTTACTTTAGTCACCCCGCCCACATGTACGTTGCCCTTTTCCGATTCCTCTGCCCCTACTCGTCGCTCTGGTGTGAAACGCTGTGCGTTGCAAGTGAAGTGCAGGAACGGACGCCCATTGTGGGATAGTGGAATTGCAAGGGGATGGCGAAACCCCTTCGCGAGAATAAGAATTCAGGAGAGGTTCGCCTTCGTGATCAGGCAGATGAAGTCAAAATGATAAGAATAGATGAGAAATAAGGAAAGACACGGAGAGCTAGTACGGGTCTCACATCCCCAATTTTTCAAGGGGGATCCACAGATCTCACAAAAGTACTCGTATCAATTTGAAAGAAGAAGTCCTTAACCAAACCCTTTTAACGTTTTATTCTTTTTAATTCGTTTGAATTTCCCTACGTCTCGTTGTTTTTGCCAGCTTAGGTGGCTCTGAGAATCAATTGGTGTCACTGCAGTGCTTCTGGCTGGGAGGTCCGAGGGATTGAGTCTTGACGGTAGTAGGATTTTCGAATTCTAGTACCGTCTGCTCTTATCGGTAATTTTTCGTAGTTTTTCCGATCAATATCAGGCGAATGGCGGAGCAAAACCCTAAAAAATGATCCATGGACCGTCCGCCATTTCTTCTTCCTCATTCTTTTATTATCCTCTCCACTTACTTATACAAACACACACACACATAACTGCACTGCACTACCAGACATATCGGGAGACCAGTCCGGAGATTAGAGCTCGTTTCGGCTGGGGCTGCGCCCTGCTGATAGGAGATACTTGGCTGGGGAAAATCCCGCAAATCGACGAGTAGGACGGCGCTGGTTCTTGCCATCCATTTACTACACTTGAGCTTGACCTACAATGACTTTTTAGTTGACCTGCCCTGATCCACTAATCAATCAATGAATCAATTCATCGTTGATTTGTGGAATAGTACACTATACACTGCCTACCTTTATGGTGCAGGCGTTTAGAACAACTTCCATGTACCCGACAACAAAAGCTGCTGTTCCTAGCCCTTTGTAAGGCATGGAGTTTTAAATGTGCGGGTTCGACGAGGTTGGCTTCTCATTGAATCACGTATCCGACCCAGACATAATCCCATTCACTATCATTTATCATTGTTTTCTCATGATCACTGTACTATCCTTTCTGCAGTGAAAATCAAAGGCAATCTGCTAGTGAACAAATGAGGAGGGCATGAAGACGTATGCCTATTTCGTCAGAAATAATCTGGCAATATGAGAAAAACTAATACCGTTAGAAATCAGTATATGGGCAAAACCCAACTATGCTCTATTCGAAGTTTGAAATTGTATTTTTCAATTTAATTTTTTTTATTAATATCAATGTCTCTAATTCACATATTTTAAATGATTTTAATTTTTAAAGAGTTGAATAAAACAAACTATTTATAATAAACGTTGTATAATGCATTATTTAGCTAACATTGAAACTCTTGTCACGAAATATTTACGTCAATTGAGTTGTGAAGTACTTCAGTATGAGGCACAGGCCTGAAAGTAATGAGAACGAAAATAAAGGTATTTTACGAGTGTTTCTTATGTTTCATTCTTCCACGCCCCCTTAGTGATTTGCCGGCAGTAACTGTCGAACAGCGTTCGTTTAGCCGCGAACTTTCCGTACGGTGAAACTAGCAATCTGTGCTTTGACTTTGCCAACACCACATGCAATGACCGCAATACGCCAAACACTGACCAGTATGCATGAGCACCTGCCCCCCAAAAAAAAAGAACTCGTATTTGATTTAAAAAATGATTTATTTCTTAATCTTATGTGCAGTCTTAATGTATGTTGAGTCTTTTGGGAAACTCCTATTTTTTTACTCAGGAAGAGTTAGCTGATATTTCTTTTTAGTTGATATTTTTGTGCGTGTTTACTGATTGCCTCCTCTCTATTATTGGTAATAATCAATCACGAGCTTACAGTAAAAAAATATGATTTATTTCTTTTTGGAAGTTCAAGAATTTTTGAAATGTTTGTTTGGTGTGTAATGGATTAAGAACATCTCTGCATATCCAGACAATTCCACTTGCAGTACAAGTTCTCTTACTTTTTTGTTCTCATTTTCTTATTTCTTTTCCTTTCTATTTCCCCTTTTCTTTTTTCTTCTCCTCTTCTTTTTTTAACACAGATGCAGAGCGAGTATTGAGTATGCTGAAACCGAGTGTTTGATGTGTCTTAAATCCTGCGAAGTGTAGCATGTGAAAGGCGAATATCGTAATTAATCATTATCATCATCATCTTCACGGCCTAGGTCTAACGGTCTCTTCCGATTGGATGGTCCATCGTTTTCATGGTCTTTTGGGATCCCTTTTTCGAAGGGGTCGATATTTCCATGCCTGTTTGGAAAGGCGCTGCTTCCGATTTGCTCCAGGAGTAACACAACTTTTAGTTCTTTTCAAATATCTTGAATTTTTCGTAATCATTTTCCATAAAACCTTTTACTGCCCTCAGACACTTCATATGTGATGCCTATATTTTGTCAATTTCTCTTATATTATAATTAGCCCTCAGAATTTTAGGCACAAAATGTGATGATTTACGTTCTTGCAATATTATGAAATTAGGCGCCTTAAAGCATGGAAAATGACGTTTTAGGCTCGTAAATGAGGTTACAAAATTATTAAACCAGACATTTAGCATGAAAAGTTATGTTTTTACATCTAAAATTGATAACTTCATTTCTTGCCATTTCTTTCATTCTTTCACACTTTTTATTCTCAACTTGTCAACAGCGCAGCTTCTAAAGGAATGGGTGCCATTCCCTAAGTGTATTTATAAGTACATAGTTTTGTAATTTTTTAGGCAGAATTTGGCAAAAAATATTAAAATGGCATCAACTGCTCTTTTAGATCATTTTAGACACTTAGATCCTTTCAATAGATATATTTTTTCACGATACGCAAACATCTGCAATTATTTTCCACAACCTCTTAAAAACTAAATAGGCATTTGTCCTAAAATCCGAAGTCTAATTATAATAAATGAGTCAATTTATTTAAAAAATGATACAATTCTTATAGACAGCGCTACGACCACGTACCACTGATAGTGTAAAGAGAGGATAAGAGTGAAAGAGGCAGAGAAAGAGAGTAATAGAAAGAAAAAAAAAGAAAAAAGACAGGAAGAGACAGAGAGACAGAGAGAGACAGAGAGACAGAGAGAGACAGAGAGAGACAGAGAGAGACAGAGAGAGACAGAGAGAGAGACAGAGAGAGAGACAGAGAGAGACAGAGAGAGACAGAGAGAGACAGAGAGAGACAGAGAGAGACAGAGAGAGAGACAGAGAGAGAGACAGAGAGAGACAGAGAGAGACAGAGAGAGACAGAGAGAGACAGAGAGAGAGACAGAGAGAGAAGGTACGAAATAAAAAGGAGAGAAAACTTACTTTCTCTCATTCTCCTTTTTTCTGATGTTACAACTATACTAGGACTTGCCTCTTTATGCGATTGACAATCGGGTTACGCGTCCATTGCGCTATAGTTCTCGGAGACGCAAAATTGTTTTGTGTCAGATATACTGAACGGCAGGAATGGCCGTTTCGCCGTGCTGTCGAAGGCGCGGGCAACGCAGGCAGGGATTGCGGTGGCTCGAGACACGCGCCGCGGTCCCGCGGGCGTAGCCGGGTGGCCGGTGGCCGGAGGGCGCGCGCCCAGATTTCGCCGCTGCACGCTTCCACCTGCGTTCGCATTCCGGCCACACGGACGCAGCCGCCCCTTTCCCTGCGACCCCCCGCCCCCCGCCCCCTCCGCGCTGCCCGCTGCACGCCCCACAGCCCCCCACGACGCCGCCTCTCGGACGCACAAGCCTCGCAGAGTTACACTTGCTTTTCTTTTTAACCTGGCCGATGACACTTCATCAGCTGTTACGGTGTCATCCAATCGAGAGCTAAAACGTCATCACGGTGACGTCCCAGTGGTGATGTTAAGCTCCCGATTGGATGAAATAGTAACAGCTGATCAGCTGTCATCAGCCAGGTTACAAAACCCAAGTATAGCATGCCCAAAGTTTCTTTCTTCCTTTCATAAGAAATCATTCAGGACGAAACTACGGAATAGAGCTTTGGGGAGCGAGCTTCCGCGCCCCAAGCATAGAAGTAGTGCGCAAATTTAACTCTAAAGCGATAGGCAAAACACCAGTGCACCCGCTGGTGGGAGATACCTGGTTGCAAAAAAAAACCGCTAGCCGACGATATATTACTCTCCCTAGAGAAAAAAATGTGTTTGTGTTATTGAGAATAAAGTATTGCATTGTTTAGCCAGAGCTAGACTTCCGAAAAAAGTATAATAATTTTATAGTAGCAGTGAAGGTCTCCTTGAACAAAGCTCAGCTAGTAAGTGGCTGCTGGAGCATGGCTGTATGCGAAACGACGTGTCTCGGATGGTGGCCAAGTTTCGGCGGCTCCTCCAGCCCCCGGCACGACCTCCCTGCGCGTCATGCCGCTCGGCGCTGTCGCTACGACAGGTGGCGGTCGGCGGTCCGTGGTGGTCGACGGTCGGCGGGCGCGTGGCCGCGTGATGGATAGGCCGAGTCTTCGAGCCCCGACCTGATTTAAGAGGCAGTTTCTAATGGAACACACAGGAATTAATTTGTGCGCGCTTGCCTTCCAATTAGATCGTTACACCTCCAAGTTGTGGTACCGTCCGACCCATTAGACCTCCCTCGATTTATCTGTGTGTTTATGTGCGGGTTTGGGTTTCTATGCGAAGCCCGACGCGTCGCAATGTTGATTACAAAATCGTTTCGGTTCTGTTCTGGGACTAGGCTTGCATATTGAAAACCTCATTTTAGCAGTGTATCGTTCCATTATTTTAAGCGGAATCGGGAATTTACGATAACGGCCTCATGGTGACACGTAATTTCTCCTGATCGTAATTTCTGGTTAGAATGAGACAATAATTCGGAGATTGACGTTACGATAACGCATGTGTTGCTTGGTAAGCTGAAGTGTTCGTATAGTGCACGGATTGACGTGATGCTCATTAGTTAAATTGGTTGGAAAGAAAATACTGGAAAGTACATCAGGATTTCTTGTGAACCACGGAATTAATTCATTTCAATTATAATTTCTTGCGAAATGATCATGAGGCGATTCAACTTTTTGAAATTAATTTTCCTGTTGCATTTTCAAATAATAGAATTCTTATTCAATTTTAATCTATTAATTGTATTTAGATTCAATGCTATGATTTACATTAAGCAAAATAAATATTTTTATTACTTCACTGCAGCAAGGCAAACAAGTAAGATTTTTTTTTACACTAATGTCGAGAATAACTACCTTGTTCTTCAATAATTCCAACCATGAAACCGTGCTGATGGTTTATTGCTGATATTCAAGTGGGCAACTTGCCAATGATTTTAATTTAATAGTATTATCTACGTCTGGTTCCAAAATACATAATACAGATAATTATTACCTCTCCCACACCAACTACTACTCTTAGGCCTTTCTAAACGTTTTATTTCTAATATGAATCTCAAATATCAAGTGCAGATATTTCGTCAAAATTTCACATAAAATCGATATAACTTCTAATGTTTCTCAAATAAATGTTTACACAATCTGGTACCTGCAAAATTGTTTCAATGTACTTCAATATATTTTTTCTTTTGCTGTCTCGAAAAATAACAAAGTAATTAGTTAAGAGAAAAATTAATCTTAACTAGAAACAAATATCTAAAAAAATATTAAAAGACACCTAGAGATGGTCAATTGCCATGGTAACATAAAATCAGTTAACGGGCTCCAAGACAGACCAGAGATATCCCCACGACAGAAGGAGCAGAAGAACCAAGTGGATTAAACTAAGAAAAACTATTTCTTCTGACTAAGAATTCAATCTTATTTTGGAATTTAATTCCTGACCATTCATGAAATTTCAAAACTAGTAAAATGTGGGCCAAGGACACAATTTATGAAGAAACAGTGAAAAGATGAAGTAGCATTGGAAAGAGAGGACACGAAGACATCTAAAATAGGAGAGATACGATGTCAGAATATTTTGGCGCATAGTTCCTAGCTGGGCATAACGGGAAGAATGATAGGTCGTGTTTGAGCCATCGTGGACCGGGAAGTCCTAGAGATCGAGTCCCGGCGGTGGCTGACACTACATAACTGGGTCGAATTTAGCAACAATCTGGAGGAGAATGTTGCTGCTTTAATCGATTTTTCTTGGTTTCTGCGATCAATTTCGGGCGAATTACGGAGCAATACTGATAAATGGGCCACAGAACTATTCTACCACACACATAGGAAGATAGAAGCTTGTGGAGCTCGCAGATGGAATGGTGCCTAGTGGTGAAGATACTTTCAGGTAAGTCGATGCGGATGTCGTCACCGGATCGGACATTCCAGCCGGGGAGAAATATCGCCACCTCCCGAGAAATAACCTGACCTAAATCGGTGCTAAGAGCATCAACTGATGTCTCTGAAGTGCATCTGATTGGGAGATCCTAAGGTTCGAATCCCGACAATGGCCGGATTTTCGATATTAGCTAGATAGTGAAGTAGAATTCAGCCTTTGACTGAACGAGAATTGTACCGGTCAGCTGGTCTCATCGTAGCTTTCCGTGATTTCTCCGATCAACACCAGGTGAATGCCGGAGCAGTACACTAGCAAACGGGGCACGGACCGCACACGATATTTCCTTCCACTTCTTCACAAGTTACTTGCTCACACACACACTTACACTCACTGCACTACCACATATGTCGGGAGATGTGTCGGGAGCTTATAACCTACTCTGGCTGATGCAGTGCCACGCTGATGGGAGATGCCCGATTGAGGAAAACCTCTCAAGCATCAAGGAGGTCGACGCCGGATCTCGCCATTCTGCGAGTGAAGATGACTGCCAACTCCCGCGACAAAACATGCACTACACTTACGGAACTATTGACTTTAGCATTTGACGCTAACCTGCCAGAAACATTAATCAAACGAAAACATGACTTACGCGCTCAACACACCCGGAATCAATAAATACGCACTCACCCATCTCGATCGGGTTTTTGTCCAGTTTCCCTGATCCATTGACCAACTGCTGAGATGGCCCGTTGATTAGCTTCTGGACGTAAATGTAGCTTCACTATGCGCACGTTTTGTTGAACTTTCCTTTTGCTTGAAGTGGTAGTAGAGCTTAGGGTGAGTTTCTATTTTGTTAACAATACAGAAAAATCAAATGTTTGTTCCATTACCGTTAAAAATAAGTTTTCTATAATATTGCAACGAAAATATATAGTTTTTGACATGTTTATCCCACGCTTTTTTAAATTTATTATTATTATTATTATTATTATTATTATTATTATTTTCATCTTTCAACTATTAATAGTTAAATTGTTGGGAAGGGATTATGAAACTCAAGAAAGCGTGCGCAGATGATTTTCTCCCCCCATACGTCACATACAGTTTTTGACTAAATAAATAAAAAAAATAAACACTTCAACGCCTTATTCACACCTTGTATCATCCTACGCCAACCCAGACGCGTTCCATTTGCAGCGCGCTGGAGCGGGGAGGAGAGTTGGCGGCCCAATTAAAGTAGCAGCCATATTTCGCCGAGAGTGCCACCATTGTTGTCTCGGAGAGATACAGTGGCGCCCGCGAGGTGCGCGGCGCTGCGCATAACTAAACGCAGTGGGCTGCGCATGCAAATGGAGGGGCTGCGCGCCGCGCGCTGTCGGCGGTTTGTCCGCCTACGAATTGTTTTTTCCTAACCGCTTCCCACCGCAGTTTATTACGCGACACCACCGCCGGATTGTGACGTCAGGGTAGTATGTATGAGTATGCGTGCTGGGGAAGGCTGCACGGCTGAATGGGTTAACTAAAGGTCGCACCTCTGCTGACGGTTTAGGTGTAACGTATACGAAGTGGGGGGAATGTGTAATTAGATCGTTTGCTTCGTTCCATGTTGTGTTGTATTTGCGAGAACTTGGTCAAGCTCATATGTTTATTCTTGTGAGGTAAAAGTTAGTTGTTTATTTTCTTATAAATATAAATAGTGTTGTTCAATTTTGTCTTCACATTTTCCTTTTATATTTTCCCTTTTATATAGTTACATATAAGGGACACTTAAAATAACTTGCTAAGTCAGGCGACATAGTAGAACTGACCTACCGGTTAGGCTCATGGTCATGTACACATAGGAGGCTGTTGCAACGTTGGTGCCCGCATGTTGAAAATCATCCACCTCGCTCCCAGACGTCGTCTTCGTATTTACTTCTTGTTATGACTTCTTTCTTTGTGTATTTGTTTCTCGATTTTATTCGAGAATACGATGCGATGTATTTCAAAACGCCCAGATTCTTATTAGATGTTTTCCGAACATTTGCCAACATCATTCCCTCTAGTATTAATTCCTAGGGTTACCAACTAAAAATATTTAGTGCAATGGCCTTCAACTGTTTTTCTGATAGTACTAATAAGACTACTGCTGCTAAAACAGCACTTACATAATCCAATTACTTCTAACTTTTGCAATTTTCGAAAATTCAGAGAGTTCAACGAAAATTGAGATCCGCAACATATTTAAGCCTCCTTTTCTCTATCCATGGAAAAATTTAATGAAAAAATTGGAGCCGTTTTAAAGAAATGTTTTATCCAGCTTCAAGGAAACATTAATCGAAAACCACTAGTTTTTTTCAAAAATCGCACATGGTCTTCTTTAAAGAAATAATTTCGTATAAAAGATTTCCTGTAAGACAGAAATCTATATCTTCAGTATTGTAACTTGCCATTTGAATTTTTTGCAGTTTTCGAAAATACAGAGAATGTGCCGAAAATTTGACCAGCGCCTAATTTTTACCTTCTTTTGATACATACGAGTAGAAAACTTTAGAAAAAACTTGTAAGAAAGTTAAAAAAGAATTATTTAAAAAATGCTCATATTTCGAGCAAAGTTATGCCAAATTTACTCATATTTTCGAAAAATTGCATTCCTCTGCCAGGGCCCAGAAATAAACGTTCTTCGGTCGAAAATTTACTGATTTCTAGCGCGCGATAAAAATACTTTCCTGGTTTACAAAATAAGGTAAGGAAGTAACTATAGATATATTAGATAATAATCATATATTTTGTCTTATTATTGAAATTAATTAAATAGAAATTAAAACAGTTTTCAATTCCACTAAAATTATATGTATATATATGTTTACATACATGTATGTATGTGTAAAAGACAAGGTATGACAAAACATTTAACAAAATCTCTGTTAAAAGCAAAGATTTCAGGATCATCTTTAGTAAAAAAAATGAAAGAAATAACCATCAGTAATATTATCCTTTTGATTGATGTATTATTATCGGAACTTTTTCGGGACTATTTTCTTACTATCAGTGGATATGCGAACATTAATTATGCAATGATTTTAAATTTACAAGAACAGGGAAAAGTATAGAAAATGTGACAAACAAATGAAAATTAACATACATGATACATAATAAAATTAATAAAATTAATAAATTAAATAAATTAACATACATAATAAAATTAACATGGGGCGGGTCTAGCCGATTATTTGTGTGTGTATGGGGGGGCGATCATAGAGTTTTGTTGAATAAAAAGCACATTTGTTATTATATTGTATTTTATTTTTGTAGTGCAAATATAAGATGCTATACAATATAATTCTAACATAAATATTTAAATATATTTTTCCAAATGAAGGTAAGAAACGAAAATCAAGGGACATTGGGTGGCTGTATCCGTCGTTCAGCTTAGCCTGCAACAAAATCTATGTATTCGATATGTGATGAACACATGCCGACGGCACCTGATGAAATGGACGTAGCATTGCTGTAAAGGGTTGGGGAAATGGCGTGGCTGTCTCGTGGCTCAAGAGAGAAGTCGCTCACCAGGGAGGTCCGGATTCGATTTCCGTCGATTTCCGGACAATCTCATGTGAAGTTTTTTCAACAAATTTTCAGTGATTTTTGAGTGAATTTTCAGTGGTGAAACCATTTCTATTCTAATGAGAAACGGACATATTTTAAGAATTGGCAATTAGCAATATGTAATAGTTTTATCGATAAATATTTATAATTTTCCATCAATTTTAATATGAAGAACTACGTAGAGTTGAAAATGAAAATGTTTACTTGGTCCTGATTGTAATTTGTATCTGGTATTAAACGGAAGTGGTTATGTGTAAGAGCTGGCCTAATTGCTTAAGCCTCACCGTTAATAAATACAATTTTATTACTGATTGTAATTCATTTACAATTACTAAATTGTCCGGCCATTTTTGTACGTATGCAACTAATTGTAGTACGCTTGAGAAGTTGATAAGCATTGGTCCACATCGAAATATCCACTGTAGAATTCAGTTAAAAACCGGTTCAGTCCTTGTTCGGGTCGAGTGAAATCTCGGTGATCATGTTGACTGGCAATTCTCTCCAAGCTGCAGATATTGGTTGGGATATTAATATGCCGAGGGGATACGCCTCCAACGCTACCCGTTCTTACCCCGGGAGTTGGAGCTGCGTGGTTCTCGAGCAGCATTCTTGGGTCGCTGTCCGCCCTCTCGTGAACGCGTCCGGGCTGCCGTCCACCCACTAACGCGTGCCGGCAGATTTATGTTCCGAGGCGCGCGTACAAGCTAACGGCTCGCTTCCAGTCGGTGTCTGCTTGTCCGCTTAAAATTAGATAAGTATTTCGTCAAAAGGTAGTTTTTTAATAGGAAAGAAGGCGTTGTGATGCGCTCTACATGGTTTTTATTTATATTCTTATTCCTTTGAAACTATTTTTCAGCATTTCCTCGAATTTCATCGATTGAAAAATGCTTGAATTCTATAAAGAGAATTTAAATACATTCTTCGTTTGTAAGCTAATAAAAACTATTGCAGAAATAGTAGAAATGCATCAAAACTAGATACCTGTGTACAGAGAGATTTCTTTGCGATAATATTCCATATTTCACTTCCGGTGTTATTAACAAATATGCATTTTCGACTAATGTTTTAGATTCATCAGCATGTTGCAGCGTTGGAAGTTATAATACGTTTCTTTGTCTTTCGCCGTGTAACTCCTTGATTACCAATTTGCAGGAAATGAATAATATTTTAGTAATATTTAGTGATAATACCGTCATTTTAGTTCTTTTATTTTCAACAATTAAACTCTTTCTCAGGATTAGCCGGAACGAACTGTAGGGTAATGTGGGGCGAGAGTGCACACTTTTTATAAAAGCGTGAGTTTCCACTCGTGTAATTGGTATATTGATTCCAATTTTACACAGTTCTATACTTAATGTATGAAGAATAAACTGTCCAAACAAGAATGGTACATGGATAATTTTAAAGTCTAAATAAAAGGTAAACCGAAAACATTAAAGAAGTGCAGTGTTAGGACGTTTGCCCCGGATGCGGGGTAGAAGTCCCAAACCAAAGGTGCAAAAATTTAAATGTACAAAACATCTAAACTTCCTTAGAAATAAATTAATAATGTTTACATGGCTAATATGCATTAAATTAATGTAATATCAGTTTCATTAGTAAATGATTAAATGTAAAATTTGTATAGTTTGTATAAATAAATAAATAAATAAAAAAAAATAAATAAACCCAACAATTGCAAATTATACTCTGATAAATTGAAATTTCATAATAAATTCAAAGCAGATACTGTACACATTAATTCTCACCCAAATACCACAGAAATTGCCCTCCCTCAAAAAAAGTGCATTTTTCTTGCTACCACTCTTTACAGGAATGGCATTGGATCCAGTCTTCAACTGAAGGGTCCTAGAATTCAATTTCGCAAGTCGGACATAGCCCTATAGAAGTAGGTTCAGTGGAAATTGGATTATTTTTCCCTTTCTTCTCTTATTGGTGGAGTTGTAAAGCGATTTCGTGTTGTCATTTATGGGTTGCTATTTCTCCATTTCAAGTGCAGTGTTGTGAGGTAACGATATCAGTATGGTGGACTTCCTTCATCGTCGCGTTCGTTTTCTATGTAATCCTGTCTTCGGAATGTACATAATGTATGCTGGAGAGTAATGTTGTTTTCCGCTATTCTCTGAAGTTTCACAAATTGTGTACCTTGGTGGGAGGAGTTGTGACCTTGCCCAATACAGATGACACTACGATCAATATAGATACAGATCCCAAACATAAAAAATTATCAATATTTAATATGATATTTACCATTTGGACTGTATAATTCAAAACAATCAGTAATAAATACTTTACCTCGGCTTTTGAGTCAATGAACATCATCTTGATCAGGTTTTTCATCTAGTTTCCCTGATCCTTTAAGCAAATGCTGAAATGGCCCCATGTTTTGCTTCTGGACATAAATGTAACTTCATTATCTGTGCACGTCTCTAGAATTGAGTGGGAAATGTAGTTATTCAAATTATCGATCTCCATGTTGTCGCTGCAAGAAATATTATTCCTTCACGAAGGAAATGATTAGGGATAAGAGCCCAAATCTATAGCTGTTATGCGCTTGGAAATAGATTTTATTTCATCGGAGCGAATATTTTTGTTAACAATTCTTGCCAAAAATGCTCATTTCCTTCTGTATTCAGAATTCAACGATGCTTAGAGAAGGGATGAGAGAATTAAAAAAAAAAAAAAAAAAAGTGCACTTTTCGCCGTTGCATGTCACAGAGTTTTTAACCGTTTTGACGTAGATTAAATAAAAACTAGTGGTGCAAAAAGAGCACGTACTTTCCTGTCCGAATTTTCACGCAAAATTTCGCGAAAAATACTCAGATCTTCGGAGTATTGTATCTGTACTAATTTCAGATCCGAAAAATTGTATATATACTTATTTAAAAATCTATGTTTAAGGAACAGATATCATTGAGGGAAAAATCTCTAACTTTAATATTTTAATTGTAGGAAGACTCCGAAAAAGTTTGAACTTCTGCAATTTTCGCAAAATTAGGGTTTTCAACAAACATGAGATCTGCACCATTGTCTTAAACGTCCTGTACACTATCCAACAGCAAAATTTAATAAATAAAGATGGAGTCAATTTTTTGAATATTTAGAAAATGTGCCAGGGGCTTCTGGTAGGCACCCCCAAAACTGAAATATCGGTTTTCAAATTCCAGGGGCCGCCTGATCGATTGAGGAATATCAATTTTGGAGAAAACTGTCTGAACGGTTTAGCCGCTAGCGTTGTTAGGGCCAGAGACAGACTGACTAACGTTTGGCAGTCATTCGATTTTTCGGTGTCAAGGACCAACAAAACATGAATTTTTTTCCTAAATTTAGCAACTGGATTTATCCGCTTTTTCGTTACATGTGTCCTGTAATGAGAGTTTTTCTGCCAAAAATCCGCGCACGATTTGGTCTCTCCACTTCATAATAAGAAAGTGAAATAAAATGAATCAGGAAACCATAGATGTTGGTTTTAATATATTAATAAAAGGAGTATTACTCATCTTCTTCAATGAATATTTTTTTTAAGGATACATTGTTTAGTATATATAGCTTCAGTATTTTGTTTCACACATACTATATTTTATTCCTTATGAAATGCAGTATTCCTCTATTTGTTATATTTAATTAACATTTTCTATTCAACACGTTCAATATACACTAGTTGCCATGAGTAAAATCTCATGAAGATCTCAGCCTGTATATCACAGAGTGAGGAAGGTTTCTTTGAGGCCATTGACATCAAATTCGTGGTTTTAAGACCCTAGAAGTCTTCGTTTTGGAGTTATTTAACAATATAGATTTTGAAAATGCGACCTAGTGTTGCGGATTGCATTTGACATGAATATTTAGATGCGTTTTTTCTAACAAATTCATGTTTTTGAAGTCAATGTACACATCGTCATGTCGCCGAGAAATCCTCTTTATTTAGAGACCTCATTTATAAAGTTTGGTTGCATGTGACGTACGGAAAGGGTATCTATACTTATGAAATAATACAGGAGATGGAACTACTGATGATTAAGGAAAACATGAAAGTAAAATGATAGAAAGGGTAAAGGAAAGAAACTGGTGGCAATCTAGAAACCAATTTCTATACATTTTAAGATATTACAGAAATGTAAAATTGCTCTTGCATTGTTTAAAATAACAATAAATCTTGTCTCAATAAACAGTTCGACAGCATTCACATTTAAAATTTACATAATATAATGTACATCAATCAATAGTACAACATATCTCCCTCTGAAGTTTAAATAATGTTTAAAGTTGGACTTAATTATTTTCCAAACGTTTCAACAATTTATTACTTTCCAGCACCTTTGTTAAAAAAAAAAACAGCCTTCACATCTTCTGATGAAAAATGATTTAAATCAGTGTTGTATTCTTGTATGGTTTCTTTATCATAAGAACATTTCCTATTCAAATATTTAGTTTTAGCCCTCACATTTCTATTTTGAAACATTGATATAACATTGTTATAACAGTGTAAATTCTCAAATTCTCATTCAGTTTTATGTGCAATTATTTCAAAATATCAGAAGTTCAGTATATTTTATTCCCTGACACAGTGCTTCCCATTAACAATTTATTTAGATAAAGCCATTGTTGCTTGCACTTTACATTTTCAATTGATAAGCGCATCATCTATTCCAAAAATAAATCCTCTATATGATTTAACATCAAATATTTTGTCCCAACTTACTCCTGAAAAAGGTTGCAAACAATTCATTTTATCGGTATAAATTAAACATAAATATAATGTTCCTTTAAATATCTTAAAATTATTTTTAATGCATTAATGTGAATCTCTCTTGGGTTTTCTTTATATTTACTTAAACTACTTACCGCAAAACCAATGTCTGGTCTTGTTCTTGTTGATAAAAAAATTAATTTTCCAATTACTTTATCATAAAAATTACTACTTCTTTAGTGTCTTCATAATTATCAAATTTGGTGTTTAAGCAGAATGGATTTATCACCGAATTACATTCTTTCTTTCCATATTTTTCCAAAATATCATTTATACATTTTTCATGATTCACATAGATATTACCTTTTAAAAATTTAATAACCATATCGAGTAAATGCATAGCATCTCCTAAATCTTTTAAGTCTAATTTTACTGAATATTTTTCCAAATATTCAATTCAAAATCTGCTCCTATTCCTTACTTGTAATATACACATGTAGTTCAATATACAAAAAATAATTTTTTCTCACATAATATGAACACAGCTCATTTATTGATTTTTTCATACTATTATGCCTCAATATATCATTAAATTTATAAAACTTCATTTGCGTTGCTTGTTTTACACCATATATGCCTTTCTTCAATAAACATATTTTATTTTCATCTATAAAACCTTGCACTTGTAGCATATAAACTTCATCAAGATCTTCATACAAGAAAGCTGTTTTAATATCTTTTTGTGATGGAATAATATTTTTAATTGCAGCAATCTTCAACAAAATTTGTATAGTTTGTGGTGTAATAGTGAGGGAAAAGTTTCAAATAATGCTCTGTGTACTTGTGTTCATAACCAGTTGCAGCTAACCTTCCTTAGAATTTATTCAAATTTCTATTCAAATCTTTCTTTGATGAAAACATCCACTTGCTTTTTACTGGTTTATTTCCATTATTGACATTTCTTTCAACTAACTCCCAAACTTTAAGAGATTTTAATTCTTGACCTTTTTTAATTATTTCTTATTCTTTCTGATTTTCTAACTATTATACTTTTTTATAATTTGTTAACTTCACAGAATGTATCTCTATATCACTATCTTCATTGACCGTAGGAAATAGTTATCACCTAATTTTTCTATAAATGGAAAATTCATATTAATTTTATTTGCTAAAAAATTTTACACCTTTTTCCATGTAAATGTTTAATAACTTCAGTATTTTGTTTAACATGTACTATAATTTATTTCTTATGAAATACAATATTCTCTATTAGATGTATTTGATTAACATTTTCTATTCAATACTTTTTTTTAACAAATGATATTTAAAATTTTTGTTCAATCTCATTAAACAATAGTTCAACAATGATACCTCCCACATGTCTGGAGGCTGCATAGTTTTCTTTCAATTTCTCAGCGCTTTGGAAATTAATAATATAGATGATGCTACTGATGGTAAGAGAAAATCATGAAAGTAAAATGATTGGAAGGATAAAGCAAGGAAACTGGTGGCAAGCTAGAAACGTGTTGCTATACATTACAAAATTATGAAATTTCTCTTGCATTGTTTAATACAACAAATTCAGTATTAATAACTTTGTTCAACAGCAGAATTGTAAATTGAACAAAAACAGCTAATTCATGTAGATTTGATATTGCCAAAATCGAAAATAGCAGAACAAACTGTTAAATACCAGTAGCTTCATTTTTTATTTTAAAAATGTTGATTTGGTTAGCATTTTAATGTATGTCACCACACACATTTTTTTAAAATTTTAGGTTGGCAATATCCGGGAATGTTTCCTGGTAGATGGCACGAAGTGAAGACAGTTGTTCATTTCCGGTTGGAAACACTGAAAGTAACATAACCAATAATTTGTTTTGTTTATGGTAGAGTCGATCGCAGATTATAAGTTGTGTGTGTGTTTCGTTTCTCAATGTGAATTTTTCAACTTCACAATGTTGGTTGTCATTCTGTGGTGTAATTCATTTACACGCTCGTGTTTCTATTTTATCGTTTGAAAATGACGAGTTTTTTTTTAAGTGTCTTGACTACGTGTGAAGTTTCTTCTAGTCGGGAACAAGCAAGCTGAGAAAATAAACCACTGATTAAAATGGCAAATCATTATGTTAGTTGTAAAATCAATGAACTGGATAAATCACGGATATCATATCTTTGCAACATTTATGATAGTACTCGCGAAATTCGATAAACTGTAAAGGCCGTTCAATATGCTAGAGAATTTCAGCTTAAATAAATTTTTTCAATTTTTGCCTATAAAATGATAATTTGTCTTAAAATTACTAATAAATGTGTGAAAGATTTTATAAAACGTGTCTTGACACTATGAATTTGTATTTCATTAATTTATTTGTTGCATATATTACAGAGCCAATGATTTATCGGTATGGCTATATCTTCATTTCTCTTGATCATAAAAATGTTAGAACATTATCTTAATTAGTTTAAAAAGATAAGTGTTTATGTTTGAACGGTGCTGGTTAGTATTAAATAAAATAATTATTAGAAATCAAAGCGATGGAATGGCCCTTGCAGATCTTTGTAGACGTTGTTAAATGATAACAGGAAACCAAAGATTAAGTGTTAAATTGCATTTATTACATAATAGTTCAACCTTCAGGTTCATCAGTGCATAAAAGTAAATACATTATACATAAATAAAAAACTTACTATTGATTTATAATTGATATAAATCTTTACAAAAGTGTACATATTGGACGCCATACAAGCCAAAACTGAATTAATAATCATAATAATTATTAGCTAGTATTAAATTTGCTAGTATTAAGAAGATACTATAAGAACGCGCACTTATTCGCCTATTTACTTTCATGATCAGTCACCAGCAATTTCAGATAGCATTTCATAGTTGCCGTGAGACACTTGAGTTGCTGGAAGGAATATTTATTTATTTAACGCGAAAAACAGTTACAACTGTGCGTGTCGTAGTATGAGGAAAAGTGTATTCTGTGCATGTTTTCTTAAGCCGTAGGGTTCCTACCAGAACTTGTATACAGATAAAGTTGAATTATGAATACAATGAAAGTATTTACTCCAATTTAATAAAAATATATGTAAAAGCAAATTATCTTCAAATTTTGACAGACATCTCTTATTTTTGTTCTCTGTGTCGAAATCGACGAAGTGTCTCGAAAATATGTTGAATGAATTTTTAAAAAACTACATTCCCTACTGAACTAAACAAAACGTTCGCGGAAAGTGAAGTTACATTTATGCTCAGAAGCAAAACCACGGACCAACAAATATGCCTTATTCATTCAATACATCTCGTTTCATAACTTAACGAATATGGGATCTGATTAGGATGAGGTCCTTTTATTTGCTACAAGCTTGACATGACACACTAAACATTTTCACCTCTTTGAAAATCCACCGCCTCCAGCCGGATTTGAACCGGCAAACGTGGGTTTAAGAAGCTAGTGAACTAACGCTTGCAGGATTGGGCCCGACACATAAGGATTCTACAAGCACCGCAAATGAATCCTGCCTTCTGAATACTTAGCGAAGTAATTTTGAGTAAATAAATCACACGATGCTTTTGAATGCAGAGGCGAGGGAGAAATCTCAGTGGCCCATCTGTCGGCCAAGGTACGGGGCGGCGGAGTGCAGGTGGACGCGCCACGGCGGACGCGTAAAGGCTTCCGCGTTTCCAATCGCCCATCCGATCTCCGGCGCTCGTGAGCGCTCACCTGTGCCCTGCGCGCGGCGCTCACGCCCGCCTCCGCGCCGCCCGGGCCGAAACACGCGCCAGGAAGCGGCTGGCGCCGTCGCCTTCGCCTGTGCCCTCGTCTTTATATTCGCCTTTGCCCTCGCTCTCGCCTTTGCGTTCGTCTTTATATTCGCCTTTGCTCTTGCCCTCGCTCTCGCCTTTTGGTTCGTCTTTATATTCGCCTTTGCTCTTGCCCTTGTCCTCGCCCTTTCACTCGTCTTTATCGTCTCCTTTGTCCTCACCCTTACCCTCGCTCTAGCTTTCTCCCTCGTCCTTCCCCGTGCCTTGCCGTGCCGTGCCGTGCCGTGCCTTGCCGTGCCTTGCCGTGCCTTGCCGTGCCTTGCCTTGCCGTGCTGTGCCTTGCCGTGCCGCCTGCCTGCCTTGCCGTGCTTGCCGTGCCTTGCCTTGCCTTGCCGTGCCTTGCCGTGCCTTGCCGTGCCTTGCCGTGCCTTGCCGTGCCTTGCCTTGCCGTGCCTTGCCTTGCCGTGCCTTGCCTTGCCTTGCCTTGCCGTGCCTTGCCGTGCCATGGCGTGACGTGACGTGGCGTGACGTGACGTGGCGTGACGTGACGTGGCGTGCCGTGGCGTGACGTGCCTCGGCCGTGCCTCGGCCGTGCCTTGCCGTTCCCTTGCCCTCGATTTCAATTTTTTTTCCCACTGTCCTCTACTATTTCCGCTTTGTCCAGCCCTCGCCCTCGTCCCCGTCACCACACTACACCTTCGCCCTCGATTTTGCTTTCGCCCCCCCCCCCTCTCTCTCTCTCTCTCTCTTTCCCTCTTTCTCGCCCTCCTCGTCGCCTTCACTCTCCCTCTTGCTCTTGCCCTTGCCCTCATCCTCGCTCTAGCCTTCCCTTTCGCCCCCTGCCCAGCCTTCTTGCTTGCCCCTGCCTTCATCGCCACGCCTGCGGTGGAACAGCGGACCCGAATCGAAATTTAGTCATTAGAAGCCGCGTGGAGATGCGTTGCGATCTGCACCTGCCGCCCGCCCGCCTGCCCGCCCGCCCGCCGTGCCGACCCATGCCGCCCGCACCTTGTGCTCTGCTCGTGGCATTCGCCGCCCTCGCCTTCACCACTCTCACCTTCCCTCTCCAGTTCCCCTACAAGCGGCGATCCGTAGCGTAGGGGCTAGTACGCTTAGCTGTCCACCTCTTGCGTAATACTCTTGAATCCCGGTCACCCCGGCTGGAATTTGTTGGACAAGGCGAGATCCTGGTAGGTTGGGATTGTTGCCGGCTGAGTTAGCTCAAGATAAAAACTGTTGCCACTGCAATGTCTCTGATAGGGTAAGTTGTAGTGTCAGAGTCCTGATGGTGGCGAATTTTCGACACCTGCTAGATAGCTTGTTCGAATTCAGTCGCTACTGTCTCCAGTAAATTAGTGGCAGTAACCGGTTGCTCCGATCGTTCCCTGCTTCCTCCGGTCAACACCAACCTATTACAGGAGTAATATCTTGACAAACAGGCCACGGACAACCACAATCCTTCCTTCCTCATCTTTTCCTCTCCCCTTACACACACAAACACACACAACACACTCAAATTTACGCTGTACAATACCATGCACTTAACTACCACACATCAGGGGTCAGTAGGGAACTTGGAACTTGGACCTTGGAACTTCTCTTGACTGGGGCGATAAGGAACCCAGTAATTATTTAAATGTATATTTTACATTTAAAGAAACTTACTTTTGTAATCTTCTATCCATTTCGACTATGTATATTTGATTTTAGTATATATTTAATCTATTACTTCACCTTTCCTATTCTCTTTTCTGGCTATTCAGCCCCCTTCAGGTCATGACCACTGATGTTTGTCGGAGATTTCTAACTAGGTTTGACATGATGGGACAGCTATACGAGAGTAAGTGATCAACGCTTCTAAAAACGGGATTTGGAAAAGGATAAGGAAAGAAGGAAAAAAGGACGGATCTCATGCAGTCCGCGGCCTTTATTCTGGGGTGCTGCTCTGGTATTCGTGAGGAGGCTATTAGGAAAACCATGGAAACCCACTGCTGAGACTAGTCGGCCTACGACTTCTATCCCGACAACCGCCACAAACACGTAGATGTAAAAAAAACATCAGAGCCTAGCGGGTATTGAACCTGCATCCTCCCAAGCACTATGTTGGAGCTCTATGATGTTGCCTTAATTCTAACCGCTGCCGGTGATGGTTCACCCTTCATCATAAACTCGGATATCAGCAGCATCGTTTCCTGATTTCTGCCGCAACACGTGCCGCAATACGTGCCGCAATGCCTATTGCGACCTTCTATCACATCACTTCCTCCGCCACCACCACATCATAGGACATTTTTCTCTCTCGCCGTATCGATCCCGTCAATTTAAGGCTCGGATCGCGCGGATTAACACTTGCTTCTTTCTTCTTTAATACGTTAGCGTCTGCCAATTCTCATTTTCGAGACTGTCTTGGCCGGCGGCAGAGATGCGGAAACCGGCGGTGGAGGCCTCGGTGGCAGGTAGTGTGACGTATAGCATCACTAAATTTTCTAGTGAGTACCTTAGTGTCGCGTCTCCGGCGCTTTAAACAGTTTTAAAAGTATTTTCATATTTATTGTCATAAGATTTTTGAAATTATATTAAAAAGATACAAAAAGGACCAGCTCTCTACAACCAGACAGTCGAAAGCGTCGTAACAGTGCTTGCCCTAATCTATGAAACGTAAAGGGGTAAATATAATAATTTCTTGCCATTTGCCCCATGCGTTACCCCCACGATTTCATCTATTTTACCTGCTACTTATTTTTAAATAGATAGATAATATTATAAATCATGATAATAATATTAAAAATCATGATAATGTGCTCCAAATATACCCACAAAATGGTGAGTGCCTCAACCAGCAGACTGAGGCAGCACTGAATGACAATTCGCTTATTTCAATCTGAGAAGCGGCAGTCAGACGGAAGGACAATCGGAAGGTCAATCGATCGGCCGGCCGGTTGGCGGACGAACTGACGGACGGACGGACGAACTGACGGACGGACGGACGAACTGACGGACGGACGGACGACGGACGGACGCGAACTGACGGACGGACGGACGAACTGACGGACGGACGGACGAACTGACGGACGGACGGACGAACTGACGGACGGACGGACGGACGACTGACGAACGGACGGACGAACTGACGGACGGACGGACGGACGGACGGACGGACCGATTGTGCAGGGAGGGAGGGACAGACGGAAGGACGGACTGTCACACGCACATTGCCCAATTACGTACGTTGGATATTTTTCTGCGGAAATTAATTTATTATTGATGTAACGCCATTAACTACTCCGTCACTATTTAAGAACTGCACATAATTATATTTCGTTTGAAATGGGAAATTACGTCCTTTTTGTGTTCATTTGTTTAGAAGGTCATAGTTTCCCTGTTTTAGTCGAATATTCTGAATGACATTCCTCCACTGGCTGTCACGTTTCAAATAACGTACATGTATCATTAAAAACTCACAAATTTATTTCCCTTTTTGTTTTGAAATTTGCAAGAGGAAAGAATTAACACCGCCTTTTAGCAAAGTCAGATTGCAGGAACACAGATAAATGTTTTCTGTTTGCATCATTTACACGTACTACCTACAAGACGTATGTCTGGTTATAATTTACCTGTCTGTAAATGGGACCGACCGTCTTAAACGGTGTGGGAAACAATGACAGTGCCGCAGACAACACATTAGGAACGACCATCTGGACTGGACGTGCATCTGCGGCTGTCACTGTCTCTCCGCTTGTCTACGACACCGGCACTTTCCAATTTACAGCCGGGAGTCAAAAAGTCCTTGCCGTAACGGCCGCAGCGTCCGGAAGCGAGTCATTACGACTCGCACGCGCCACTCCGCCACCTCTTCCGCCTCCGTCGCCACCTGGACTGTCTCCCCCCGCCTGTCTGCTCCGCCGCTTCCACCGCCTCATCCGCCGCCGCCGCCCCCTCCTCCTCCTCTTCCCACCTCACCCCTCCTCCGCCGCCGCGTTCTCCTCCTCCTCCGCTGCCGCCACCCCCGCCACCACAACCACTGCCACGCCACTCCCCGCTGTAGTCGCGCGGCCGTCACCGCCACCTCCGCCTCTCGAAGCACCTGCTCCACCGCCGTCGCAGCCGCCCCTTGGTTCACTCCACCCCTCCCCAGCCACCGCCTCCTGCGTCCCCTGCACTCGCCTAGGCCGCTGCGCCCCGTCTGCGAGGTGAAGTAATTGCTCACGCTCCTGTGTGCCAGTCAGCGCGTTTCTCAGCCAGTACTTATTTGCAATTTCATCTTGTGAAACAAGCTTGTGCGTTCCACCATTACAAGGTACAATTGATTATTGATTGAATTGAATTAAATTTGTCTTCGTTTTAAGTAGTGGGGTTCAGATCATGAGGTTTCTTCTCCGTGACCACTTAACTTGAAATTTTGAGGTCGCTTATTTCTGCGGACTACATTTGTTGTAGGTTCCTTGTACATGTAAATCGACGACAATGAATTCTTGACGGACCTCAGTTTTACCCGAAGGAACTAAAAATATCAGTATAATTAATATTTAAAATATTTATTGATGTGCATTTCTTTCTGGCGGGAAATAAGCCTCTGCATAATTACTGGCGAGTTTCCGAGAATAATAAATTTTGAAATCCAAATAGGTGGTTAGTAGTTTCATGACAATATCTCACATGGACGTTCCAACGATGTCCAGGGCCGAATATGTGACAAGTAAAGTTAGGATTACGGAATGCGGTTGGAAGAAAAGGCTACTTGAACAACGGTCCACACAACAACGGTTGATCTTTAAGATCTGATGGGATATCTCTTTGGATTGTTCTAATGTAGTCCAAAGGAGAAGTGACAGGTAGATTTAGGATGAACGGAACAAATTCACGGTTTCTCATGAACTGCTCCAAATTATTTCTTCACCTTTTTGTGTATATATAGCACAATTCGCTGACTTCTTCGACGTAGGTGCCATCTTCATTAAAACTTTTGAATGTCAAAAAAATATTTTTTTAAATTATTATCTCTGGCTCTTGGTGAAGAGTGGTGAAGAGTTTTTTCAAAAAATAGCACGAGTATTAGTAGGTTACATGTAATATAATTACATTACGAAACCTTTACAAATGTTAATAATATTTACTGCATCACTAATTTCTTCTGCCGTGCATAACTCATATTCGCCAAGGAATTTATGCTTCAATACTGTTTCTGTAATTAACAAACAAGTGAGTAACTTCGATTGATTCGAAGCAGATGGAGAGTATAATTCTCTGGGTGTCGGGGCAGGTGTTTCTCTCACGTTGGACCGGAAGAAAATGGATGGGCGTTGTTTATGTAGTTCCCCGAACACACGACATTCCAATATAGCCAGAAAGGTGTCTGGAGATAATGGTTGCGAGTAGGTTTTACCGGAAATTGTTACGAAGGGGTAAATATGTAACATTTAACCATAATATTTGTTGTCCTTCAATTGTTTGGTAAGGTGGTTAATAGATAGTGCGGTAAAATTTGCACGTTTTTTTGTTTTTGTTTGCCATCTTCTTTTAAGTTGAATTTAAACGTATTAGGGTATCTTATTTGAAAATGAATTAAAAGTTAATTTTACTTCATTTCAATTAAAGTTTAAAATTTCCTAAACTCGTACTGAAAGTAAGTTTCCTCGTTCTGTTTTGAAATTTCATAAATTCGTGTATTTTTAAACGACACGCGTAGTTTTTTTCTTTCAACTGCTAGATTCTTTGAATAAGAAAATTGGGCAACCGTATTAGACAATATTTCAAACCAGATTTCCATGAAAATAATTAATCACGCAAGACTCTTTAATAAAGGTTTTAGGAACACGCAACATCTTAAGACTTTTTTTTCTCTTTTGCGGGAAATAGAAAATAAATTATGTCTGGTAGTCTGCAGCAGCAATAATGCTGCTGAACAAAATCTATACAAAATGGTTTTCCAAAAAGTAGCACTTTTCAAGTAGCACTGCTCAAGAACAACAAATAAAATACTCTTGTGTAACACTGCAGTTAATTAAATAGCATAGAATATTTGTTTCGCTGCTTAGGAGTAGACATACGTATTGCCTGTGCTATCGTATTTAAAATACAATTGCTAAAAATACACAAAAGACTAAACAAACATAATAATTACAGATCTACATAATACAATTTTACAGAATAAATGCCCTCACCTTATCCTACTAAAAAAAGACATGATAGTATGAAATAATAATAATATTAAATAATTAGTTTTAATGTGGACATATTCTAAAAAAAATTAAAGTCTATTTATTCTACTTCTAAAATTTTTGACAGTTTTATGGAAAATAAAAAAAATTCTATATAGCCTCCAGCACCGGAGCAGGTAATTTGTAGCAATCTGTTTTCTTCTGTTTGCAAATGAAAATTTACCTACGTCCATTCCGTTTTCATTGTCGAATTTTTGAAGCTTGATCCTTCTGTTCAAAGCATATTGGCTTCACGCTCACTTCCGTCCATGGGGGATCACTTGTAATTGCTTTGAATAATGCACAAAGTCGCGATTTCGTTCTGCGTTTTCCAAAGGTTTCCATGGTATTAATTCTCTCTTAAAAAAATTTGCAACATAGTTTTGTACTTTCTCCAGTGATTTTATTTGATCTAAACAGCATGGATCCCAACATATGGAAATACGAGATGTGCGAGGAGGAAACGTCGAAACTTGGAAAATACAGACAATTTAAAGCATATTTTGTCTAATAAACGTCTTGGATGTATTGTGAATGGCTGAATCGCAATATGCACTGAAAAGTTGGATTTGAAAAAAATGCTTTCGAGGAAAAATTTGCATTGCAGAAGCATAGCAACACTACAGAAACACGTAAATATACGGAATATAGGAATATATTTGTTCACCTAGAACCTTCACCTAGGACGCTTGTCTGTGGCAGTCTGGACGTTACCAAACTGAAAAATTCCCGAATTCAAACAGCAATATTTCTCTGTTAGACTTACTAACTTTTTGGATTTGTCTCCATATTACGGGGAAAGAGTTCGAACGCTTTTTTTGAAATCTATAATAATAAATGGAATAAAATATAATGGGAGCATTTATTATGGTATATTTATATACAATAATAGGTTGAATTGTTTTTTGATTTTCACCAAATTCCGGGTTTTCTGGCAGAACTGTAGATTCCTCTCCCGTGCATTGAAGTTGCAACGTTTTCTTTCAATTTCTGAGCTAACTGGAAACAAGTAATTTAGATGTATTTTAGAAGTTGTAGACGATCATCTCTCTAATTTATTGGGACGAAATATTGATATTTTGTTGAAGACATGTTGGTCCTATCCACATTATGAATATCCTTAGGATGCTTAAATCATATAATACGATATGTTTTGAAAATCATTTTTCATCTGAAAACAATGTGTACTGATATTGTACATTTGCATCAAAATCTCGAAAAAAGAGAAAAGAACGTTTGGAGAAGTGATGCTATTTAGACCACCACATCCATAAAAGCTTTTAAAATTATGCGAATGAAGATTTCCTTAAGAAATGAATAAAAAGGTATATTTGTATGAAAAAAGAAACAAAATACTATTCTTCACTATATAATTGAATATAATCTGAATGAAAAGAAGCTCAAGTTATGCCCGAGAAAAGATTCTTTCAATAAAAACTGCATCAAAGTTCGTTCAGACATCCCAGAGGATATCTCAGACAAATAGCAATGTCGAACGAAAATTGCAACCTCAATTACAGATATTATAATATATAATTAATACAGATAACCTATATTGACGGCTAAAGTTTTCTACTGGATTAGAATTTGACGAAGTATTTCCTGAGAAAGCAGAAAAACTTTGTGGATGTAATTAAATGATTACAGGCCATAATAATTTGTGGATAGTAATACATTTCATTGGTGAGAATCTACTTGGCTATCCGAATAACAAAATCTTAACACTTTTTGCTGGCGACCACTCTTCACAACAAAATGAAGCACACTTTTTGAAGTCACGTAGTAAAGTCGTACATGTGGATGCCAGGTGTACACCAGCAACAAAGAGCCTGGATATTCCTGTATAATGGCAGTCCATTGAATGGGCGAAATACCGTGGTGAATTAAACCGAGGCTTGGGAGATGCGTGCCTGGGTCAAATAGGCGTCCGCCGTTATCTATTAGATTTTTATAGACACGTTTTTAAGAGGAAAATGTGTATATTGCTTTTTTATGGTGCCGTTCTCAATAGTTTAACCTACTGCACAACAGCGTCGTAAGTGCATAACACCAGAAACGTTAATGTTCTGTAAAAATAGCTTCACTTCCAAGGATCAAATATATATCCTTGGAAGTGAAGCTTTTTTAACCATTAAATGGTGAATTTATTATTTAGACGTTTATCTTTAGAAATTCTGTTACAGTGTTAAAAGAATATCGTGTGGGCCTGGAAAAACTAGTTAAATTAAGAAAATTTGATTACGTTTAGTAATCTTTTGTACTGGAATAAGTGCTTGAATAATGTGGACTGGATATATTTATTATAGTTTCAAATGTATTTGATGACTGTAATGTAATTAATATGATAAATAATGAAGGAATTAAATAATTAATGTAAAATTAGAGTCAAGCATTTATAATTGTTTTAATATGAATACAATCTTTGACACAGTCAATATTTCATGGAATCAAATCGCGAGAAGGATTTGTTTGAAGAAAATAATATAATACGCTCAAAATATGGATAACTATGCTAATTTATCGAAATATTACTTGTCTTATAACGCAGTTTTTTAGTCTGTACCACAACCTCTTTAGATCAGTATTCCGTATTCATTTATATTTAATATCGTTGACGAACTCTTCAGTTTTCGCTTTCTCCCTTCGGAGTAGAGAGAAAGTATGTAATGCTGCACGGAAAAACGGGGAATTTTCGGCACAAAACTCTTATTACAGGGCCCTGGTAACGAAAAAGTAGTTAAATTCTGTTTCTAAAATAAGAAAAAATCATCTAACACGTGGTATAGGCAGAATACATGTTTGTAGGTGCTTGATACCGACACGAATCGAGTGTCGGCGAACCGCTTGTCCACCTGCCTGTGAACAAAGCAGGTAAGCCTTTCAGCGCATTTCTCCAAAATTTATATTCTTGAATCGATGTAACTGATGTCGCTGCCCCTTGAATTTGAAACCGAAATTTTAAATTCGGGGATCTTTTACATGAAGCCCCTGGGGGATTTTCCAAATTTTCAAAAAAATTCATCGTTTTTCATTAAATTTTATTGTCCGATAATGTGAAGGACGTTTAAGTGAATGGTGCAGGTCTAATTTTCGTTGAAAACTGATTTTCCCAAAACTGTAAAAATTCAAAAGTTTTTTGGCTACAACTACAATTATAAAATAGAGAAATTTTCCCATAATGAAATCGGTTCCTTAAAGATAGATTATGAAATAATATCATGAGTTATTTTTCGAAAATGTGAGTACTTTTCGCGTAATGTTGCGTGAAAATGCGGGGGAGAAAATACGTGCTGTTTTAGAATTACTAGTTAGATTTTGCTTTAAGACAGAAATTGGAGCAAAGGCGTGAGATCAAAGTCATATTATTCCACACACGTGATAGATGAGATCACAGCTGCTCACATTTACCTGTAACAAAATGAAAGATTAACATCAGTGTGGCGTTACTGAGATTTTGATACGTAGACGTGACGTGGATACAAACGTTGGGATTTCCGAACGTACATTGTGTTGCATTTAAAACATGATACTGGTTTGACACTTAAAACGGTAATGTCCACGATGTTATCTGAATGAGGAATCAATTAAAAGTTTTACTGGACAAATTGTAATCGTCATTGCTGTGAAATTATTATTTATGTTTTAACATTACCTTAGTTACTTGCATAAATATTAGGTGATATTTTACCTCTGACTTGTCAATTTTGTATTCTAGGCTCACAATTACAGGAAAAATTACTAACGGTTTCTCGAATATTTTGATTTAATTTAATGGTTTGATTAACCATAATTTCCTTTTACTTCATTCGATTTCTGTCTATTATTTTTCTTCTTTTGCTGTGAAGAAATATCCTGTTGTTGTCACTCAACTTCTTATGTATATTTTTTTTTTGTTTTGCCTCTTATAATTTCTTCAGAGTTCTTTACATCAAAGACCACCAAAATAATGCGCATCTGAACAGGATACGTAATTCCTTAAAGACTTGGAGAAGTAGCAATTTCATTATCAGGTATGAATATATATCCTTGCATCCTTCCGTTCTTAATAGGAAACATAATTGTGGCTTGAATTTAAGGTAATCATAACTTTCTTATTCGTACTAAGTTATCTACGCTTATTATATAAATTGAAAATATTATTTCGTGTACTTTTAGAAGACATCAATATCCAAAAAGTTGTAAAAATAATTTTCGAAGTGCCGTTCATGTTGTTCAAGAAGAAAATGATGTAATGAATTGTAATTTTTTCTGTTTCTTACTGTAAGAGAAACTTTTTTTTACTGTAAGACAGCTGTTTAAATTATTATAAGAACCAGGAAGCAAACGATTCTGTTTAGGATTGATGCAGCCCTTTAGCCCTAACAAAGTACTTTGGTTTTTCTTTTCCTTTCATTATCCTGACGTCTCTCCCTTCCACCGATGGTTATTCGTCGCGGGTGCCTGCTTCCATCCTCACCAGAAACCGACGCAGACTGTACAGCAATTTGATGAATTACGCACGCAAGAAATGCCGTGGCGTACGCTCAACGTTATCTTCTTCCGCAAGTTTTTATTCACCCTATCTCGTAATTTCCATAATACGTATCTCCCGCACCATTTGTTGCCACTAAATTATATGATGCACTCGTTCCGGTTTACCTTTCCTATCGACACAGCTAATCGGCCAGTGCATTTTATTTCCCTAAGGGCGATTTATGGCTAACTTTTTCCTAATACCTCGTATTAAATTACTTTCTTATGCTCCCTTTTTCGTAGCGTTTCGGCTATTATCCACACTTTTGGGCCCGCCGTTCCGCCTCTTTGAGTTGGGGAAGCATATTCATCCCGGTGAGAGAGATTGCTACTTACGTCAGTCAAACCGCACTGCGGTTCGGAGCGCACGGCCTTTGGCTTGGCAGATAAACAGTCCATCCTCCACGAGAGGTGTGAGAGTGACCGGTGGAGGTGCGATGGATGGAAAGGACCGGAGTGGGCATGGATAACTTAACGGTTCCGGACGAGATCGGAAAAGAAGGTGGTGACGAGGGCTGTGGGATGTTACGACCAGTTTATTTGGCAATTGTGTTTGTGTCTGAGAAATATATTAGTTGTAGGTGGAGTGTCATTCTTTAAAAATTATTAATGTAATTTTTGAAGCACTGTTGCGAAATAAATATAGATATATCAACTTCGAATCAGCGGTTTTCCTTTTCATAGATCCTCAAATGGATTGCATTGAAGTGGAGGAAAGTATCTTGGTCAGCACTCCGCATTTTATTCTTTCTCGCCTTAAAACGTAAGTAGGAAAGAATTGTAAACGTGAGATGGTGAATTTTAGACAGAAAAACTGTTATTGTCTAGCCCTGGTCACGAAAAAGTGAAAAATCTTGTCCCAATGTGTAGTAAATTACTTCCTGTAATATTCTAATTCCTTTAGTTTCTGGGGGAAGTCTAGAAAACACAGGGAATTCCCTGCGAGTTTGAAGAGATATTCTGATCTACAGGGGTACTTTCCAAGATCCCTTAACAACATTTTCAAACTTTTGGACCCAACGTTTTGATTGGCGTTTGTTCTCAGATAGTGAAAACAACACTTTAAAAAATGAAATAGATCTTATTTGCTTTCAACTCTCCGACTCTTCGAAAATTGAATGAATTAAAAATACTGGAGAGGTAATTTCTTGTAAGCAGCAAAAGTGAGTATGGCTGAGCAACTGCCTGGTGAAGCGGTAAAACGTATGGCGAGTAAACTAATTAGACTTGAGTTGAAATCATCGACGAGGGTAAAACATTTTTCTAGTTGGAAATAGTTTTAAAAAAATCATATATTATTATAATATTGCGTAGCCGTTACAAATATTGCAAGAACGTATGTGCGGTTGTAACTTCACTAGTTTCAGTCACGAAGATGTGTAACGTTCGAGAAATTGTTCCATGTTCTAAAACAGTTACTCAATTTAGTAAATAGGTAGTACAGGCAAATTTGATAAGATCAGTTAACGGAAGAAATAAAAATGTTATCTGACCTTGAGAACCTCGGGGAATAATAGCATGCAGCGTCCAGTTTCCCACAAATATCCACTACTGGGTCTTTAATGATTATTGGAAATAATTGGAAGAGGTGTGACGATTTTCTTATTAGAAAAAGCCCGTACACTGTTTCATAATGTCCATTTAATAACACACAAATGTTTTATCTATTTTATTTATTTATCTTATTATTTATTTATTCATTTATTTAATTATTTATTTATTTACTTAAAACAAAGACAGAAAATTAAAAACTGTGGCGTACTCTGTTGAACGTGAAACCCTATTAAAGACGTACCAAAGGGGTTCTCCCCAAGGTACATCTCTGATTTTCTGACCGAGATGGATCTGATTTTGATTCTCTGATTTCGAGACTGACAGTTGCGAGCGCAGGGTGAGCACGGAGGTGGAGGTGAAGGCATTGGCGGTGAGCTAGAGCGAGAGAAGGGCGAGGCGAGAGAGAAGCACACGTGAAATTACCCAGAGATGCTGCGCGTTCGGCCCGATAAGATGTCACGGCGGATTCACCTCCTTGACCAGGGCGGGCGGTGCGGGAACAAGCAGTTTCTCGTCGCCCATGCAGCACACGTCAGCTAACTGTGCACCGTAATCTCTCGACACCATCGTGGGCGAGACGAACGAGCCGTGGGCTTCGCACGGCAGCCGTTAATGGGTAAGTCAGGCTCTCTCTCTCTCTCTCTCTCTCTCTCTCCCCCCGCCACCAACCCCCCTCCCCCTCATCACCCATCTCTCCACTCTCATCTCCCTTCCCTCATCTTCCATCTCTTCTCTTCTCTTCTCATCTGTTCTCTCTTCGTCTGCCCTCTCTTCGTCTGTCCTCTCTCTTCGCCTGTTCTCCTCTTCGCCTGTCCTCTCCTCTTCGCCTGTCCTCTCCTCTTCGCCTGTCCTCTCCTCTCCTCTCCCTCTCCCCCCCTCCCCTCTCCCTTTTCCCCCCCCCCCCCTTTCTCGCCCTCTTTCCCTTCCCTCCCTCTGCCCCCCCCCCCCCCTTTCCCCTCGCCCCCTTCCGCCCACCGCAGCAGACGTGATCATTATCTATAATTATTAAACGCGCGGCTCCGCGTCGAGCTCTCGGGAGATATTGACTGCTGCTCGCCCCGGCGCGCCGCTGCGTGCGTCCTGCCCAGTTAAGGAGCAGCCTCCGAACCTCACTCTATTTCCTTATGGACCAAGGTCGTACGTTCCCACGGGGAAGTGCGGTCCGCCCACGACGACGGTTGAAATGATCGTTAGCCAGTTTGAATATGCATTGGAATTGGCATGTAGGGACGTATTCTAGAGGATTTTCTGTGCAGCAGGGTCAGTGAAATGCGTGTATTACATAATTTTTCTCTTTCTTATATTTGTGTTTTTTATACAATAAGTCGGGGTAATTGTCTCATTTTCATGTTATTAATTATGTTTGTATTTATTTCTAGTTACATTCTTCTTGATGATTACCAGTCTTTCCCATACGTTAACTGTTTCTGGCGTTAAAAAAATTATTAGATAAATATCTGTTTTTGTAGAAACGCGTATCAACATACGGAGATGTCTAGGTCCCAGCATTGTTCTTATCGGTGAATTTGTGCTATTTCAGTTGTTGTTGTTATTATTATTATTATTATTATTATTATTATTATTATTAATAGATCTCATTTTAATGAAGCAATAGTACGCGTAACACTTGATGGTTTACTTACGAAATTCTACTGTAGAACTACCTCTTGTTCTCTTGTTTCAGTTCTGTCGTTAAGAGTTCATTATATGTCTGTGTAGATCTACTTTATAATTATAAGGTTTATTGTATTACTGATACTGCATTTTCATATCACCTTTCTTTAACTATTTGACCTGTATCAAAATATCTGTCTCATTAATATACCAAATTATCATACAGTTGTACTGTGTTCAATTGTCAGTAACATCCTCCTTAAATTTATAAAAATACAGTGTACGCACTATAGATAAATGTTTCAAATGGTGTAGAAATCGATGACTATATTTTGAAGGAAAGTAATGTTTCGGGGATTCCTAATACCGCTAAAGATTGTGGTTTATTCAAAACTGTCCGTTTGCCCTCTGTCCATTTGCCTGCCCTCCGTCCGTTTCTCAGCCCCCTCCATCCGTCTCTATTGCTGAACAAATTAGTACTTTAAACCGTGCACTAAATGTTCTTTGAAATGAATATTCAGTGATGAATCTGACGGAAAGTCAGGCCAGGCGAATTTAAAATGGGGCGAATTTAAAATGGATACATGATAGAAATAATAATAACAAACAATATTTTGGCACAGTGAAGAAAATTGGAGGGATTCAGTTAACTCAAATAGTATGTTTATGAATACGCGCTGTGTGATTGAGGTATGTAGGAAAGTATTTTAATAGATTCCTTAGTTTACCGGAGGAAATGTGCTGTACATTGAATTTAGTCCTTTGATCTTATGGCAAAAAATGTTCGTAATTCCTTAATCGTTTCCATTATTTTTCTCTTCTTTTAAATGAGTGACGTATTTTGCTGTTGTTTTCGTCGTCTTTTGCATCGTACACCTGCTGAAATGTTACTGAGTGCACAGTGAGTAAGCAGATATAAAGATAACAAATCTGCAGATACGGCAGCACAGCTGTAATGAGAATATTTATGAGTATTGAATGTCTATGTAATTACTCTACGTAATCTACAAATACAATGGATTTTTATGTCAGGATCCTTTTCAATTCACTATTCTCAAAGTCTTAATCTCCAGAAGACCACTTTTTTCTTCTTTTGGCGCGCACTTGCATGAATTCATGTGCTTCTAAAAGGAACAAAAAAGCTTGCTCGGCAAAAAGAAACATTGATGATGAATATATGAAAGACAACGTAGACATGAAAAATCACCCTTGAAACCTATATTAAAGAAAATAAACACATCCAAATTTATAGTAATTAATTATGTCTTCGTAATATTTGCAGATAATTCCATCGTAGAGTGATGTTACCGCAAGCATACATTTTAATTAATTGAAGTGTATTAGCGTATCATTCACTAAAACTTCAGATCTCAAAATTTTCCATCAACATAGACTTCAGGACTATATGACCGTGTAGTGATACAGTTGTATTTCACAGAGAAAATTCATCACTAAGAAGTTAGGTTCATATGATAATCAATTTTAAGAAAAAAAAACGCAAAGACATAGTACATGAGTCTCTTTAATCAAATGTGTTACGTTATCACTGTTTGAAGAGTTGTCGTAGTAATGCCCTGTTGTCAATTTCATGTGATGCACGTACTCCTGTTTGCAGAGGTCTGACAGCTTCCGTTATAATTCTGGAAGTGAACTGTATCGTGCAGGTAATCACGTATTAGCAACGGTGTGCCGTATAGGTGCAGTTAGTCTTTATCTACCTTCCTGAGTAAGCTCTATTACCATACAGCACTTAGTCTCTTCATGCTCTAGTCTTTCATTCTTTTCTTTTTTCCGCCTCTTTTTTGTAATTCCGTGGGATGTCGGCGGGTACTGATTTGCAGCGGTGAACTTGAAAATAAATTGGCTACCTCTTATGCAATTATTTTCCTTGCGTTAATAAATTCACGTTCCATAATGAGGGAACAGTCATTAAAATGTCGTGGGTATCGAACGAAAGGTGCTAACTAGTTAATCGGCGTTCTACAAGGGTGGGCGTCCCGGCATTTGTTGACGGGGACGGCGCGAAGGTAGCTTCCTGTGTGTAATGTGGGCGTGATAAAGTTGGAAGTAGGAGCGAGAGAAAGAAGACGGTCACTACGTTGCTTCAAAAAATACAAGGTTGCTAACAAACGACTGCTGCATATTTCAGCGGGCGTGTGCCAAATTGGGTTGTACGCCGCAAGTCCTCGTAATTCTTTGTGTAAGCGCTATACTTTAACTTCTGAAGTGATTACCGTTGTAATTCAGAACATTCAATTAATTTGACTACTTGCATAATACTCCATGTTCTAACATACGATTGCAGAATTTTAGTTGATGATAGATGCTCATTTCTGGCGAAAGATTTCATGATATGATGAAAAGACAAACTACAATATAGTTGTTGGAAGTAGGAATAGAGCTGAGAGATAAAGAAACATCATTGTTTAAGTACTTTAGTTTTTGCAGAATTTAAGACACTTTTCGTAGATAGAGGTGATGGCTCTGTGACGACAAAGAGACACTAAAGGTACTAAATATTATGAGAAACGCATACTTGATTTTTTTATTTATCGATAATTAATCGAAGTAAAGTAAATGTGAGGTACCTGCCTGACAGTTAATTTTTTAATCGCCAAATATCTCATTCATTTTAGTTGTAGTCTATTATTTTTCTTGATAACTATTGGTAGCAAAGATAATGTTACATATATTATATCTAACGTCTGTGGGTGTTTGCTGAACAACATAATTTAGAAAATAATATTTACGATTCAATCATATCAAAATTCGTGCGATATTTCTCCAAAAGGTTACAACATGCAACTTGAGAACTTGACAAATAAATAAACAATGTGGCATATAACGTATAGGCCTCACATTAAATATGCTAGGTAAGAGTAGTGATTCTGATAACTGTTATATTCTGATATTTATGAAACAAATAATTCTTCGCCTCATTTGTCTTGCACATTTGAATCTTGTGAAACGTTACATCAACTGTTATATTTTTATAAATGAAATAACATTAGCTATTCTATTACCTTAAAATTGTGACTGTCCAGTTGTTCATGGGTATGTCCGGGTGTAAGGATACACGCAGAGTTGCATAATGATCTTAGACCTGATATTCTATTCCTCAGTGTATTCTTATTCTCGGGTTTATGACTATTTATCGGGATTTTCCTGTAGTTTCTTAGAATAAATGTCACAATGAATTCTTTTGTTCCTGGTCAATATATGCAATTTGTCTTCTTGCCAAACCTTGCAGTTTCTACACTTTACTTTCTTGCTATTTATGATATGTGAATGACATTCATTATTATTATTATTATTATTATTATTATTATTATTATTATTGTTCTATTGTATGATAATTATACTCGGTTAGATTGTTTCTGTGGGTCGCCACTAGCAAACCCACTAATTAAATAGGAAATTACTACATTCCTCATCATTTTCTCATGTGGTTTGTGACCAGAAAAGTAATATAAAGATGTCATTGATAGTGAAAAGGGGATCACATCAACGTCTTATCGTTGCGTACATTAAGTAAAAAATGTTGGTACGTGGATCGTGACCCGTTCTACAGGATCGTATTTCGGCGTGGCCTAAAAGAAGTCAGACAACCACGACAAATATTGTGTTAAAGGGAGCCGGTCCCACGAGTAGTATCTAGTTAAAATAATGTACTCTGTCATAGAAGACTGTATCTGTATTTTACTTCACTGTAGAATCAAACTAAGAATCTCTGACTTGTAAAACATGGAGATTATCTGTTCACACATCGCGCTCACTAAACCTTATAATTAATAGGAATGCAAAAAACTCATTTACATCTACTTTAAAAATATTTCTTGTCAATGAAAAATTAATAAGAACATAAAAGTAGAAAATCTAATTTGAAACGAATCTACGAACCATATGAGACGAAATATGTTTGTATTAAAAGGTATATTCACTCAATGATATTAGAAGTTTGCCCTCAATATTTGGCGCAAAAAATTCATATAATTCCTGAAATAATATGTTGATACTAATTTGGTTACATGATTTCTCACTGTATATGCTCTCCATATGGCAATCTTATGGTGATCAGCTCCCTGACACTAATTATGCCATATGCGTTTATGTCATATGTTTCTTCCTGGAATACACTATCCATACTTAGTGTTTAATGGTTATTTTTGTTTTCTTAAATTATTTCCTTTGACACACGTTTTAAATACTAATGTATTCAAATCTTCGTAGTTTCAGAAATCGGTACAAAAATTCTTACTTTGATATGTATTACTTAATTTGAATTAACTCTATTGCGAACTCTGCAGCACGTGTAACCCGCAAAGTTTGCTCTGTAATTTGGGGATTGGGAATTGGGAATTTTGCTGTGTAATTTGAATTAGAAAATCCACTCGAGTTGCGCAATCACATAGGTTCTAAGTAAAAGAATCAGATAAGAGATACAAGACTTGGGTACCTTGAGCTCTAATTGGGAACTTTTCGCTTGCCTGCTTTTCCATGTGTACGTCACGAGAGCTTTTGTAACGTGGTCTATAAGCCGACCCAATTAAAGTGAGTCATGTTTTGTCCCTAGCTTTTTAATTGTTTCTCAGGCATGAAAATTGTCCAGCCATATTACTCCATTTTCAGAATGTCATAGCAATGAGTATTTGAAATCTTATCCCGGGAATGCTCGCAATAGGTAGACACACAAGTGCCCGCAATGTATCACTCAGATAAAGCTGCAACCTTTTTGCGGATACAATTGATCTGAAGCTCTATTTACTGAAATACGTATTTTATTCAGTTTGTACATGTCCCCAATGCAATTGTTAATGAGTCTTACTCTGCAGAATTTTTGTGTAAATACCTATTGTAAGAATGATAAAAATTGACAAAGTATAGGCAAAAACCATTAAACATCTTATTATCCGATTAAATAATATTAAATACAATTTCCATAAATCATTTTGGCATGATCTAAACAAATATATATATTTTTTTCCTTTTTTCACAAAAATATTTAGAAAGTCTTTGTCTCTTTTCCATTTTGCATTTTCCAGTTTGTATTTTCCTACAGATGTCTCCTGCATATTTTTTTCCTCTTTGGTAAGAAACTGTGACAGTCGATTATAGATACGGCAAATGATTACATTTTCTGAATAAGCACTTGACATAGACACGGCTGAAAATAATGCCTTGATACGAACAAATTAAAACGTACAAGTTTCAACGTACAAGCTTCAACATGCCTACTGAAAATTATTCAGCGAAAGGATAAAAATAAAAGGCTAGGCGATCTCAGAAAAGTACTATGTAGAAATACATGAAATATCAGACTATATGAAATGTATATGAAATAGACTAATACTCATGTATCGCAATAATTCTCAAATGTATCGCAATAATAACATAAAATTACCGTGACTTGGATCTCACAGACCTTTTGCGAGCACTCTCTGGTTAATTATTCCATCAGATCCATATGAAAAGAAAAATATGACACAGAATATTTTTATATTAAATGTTTATTTACCACCAGTTCACAGTGTGAACTACCAGTGAATTTTGACTTATAAAACTTATCATGACTGGAGAAAAAATTTTAGCTACTCCATGAATACAGCTAATTTACGTGTAACACGTGGAACTCCCCAAATGCTTTCTGCTTCCATAATTCACATATTTTCTTCATGTTGAATCATTTTAGTATTTTTTTATTCATACAGCTTTTAATTGCTATGTTTTTTATTTCAAAATTTTTAGCTATACATTATTTACATGATGATGGAAACACAATACGTCTCCGAAACGTTGTGTATTTTCAAGTCTCTTTGTGAAAACAACTATGTTTATGAACAGTTAATTTTATTTCAAATAAACTGAGTGTCTATAATTAAATGGAACCTACTAAATAGAAACCTATCATGGACAATCAATAACAATCAATAACAAATTATGATAATAACACCATTTTTTAAATATGTTAACAAAAATAAAAACTAGTGGTGCCACAAAATGGCACACACTTTCACGTAGTAAGGTTTTTCTAATTTTTTTGGTGTGGACTGGTCTTACGGTTCTTCCCTTCCTCTTGCCAGCTGTCATCTATCGCCGCCAAAAGTACATTTTTAAAATTTTCACAATTTTTCTGTTTTCTAACAGAACAGAAAGTAAAACATAAATATTACTTTAAGAATATTAAAGAAGAGAAAATCTCTTCATAAATGGCAATTTTCATTGAAAAAATTTGACCCATTTCTAAGAAAATGGCGTTTAAGCGTTACTGTGTATGGAAAATTTGAAGCTCTATTTCACAGGAATCTATCGAGTTTTCGAAAAACTTCATTTAAAGTAATTGGAACCACATCAACTCAAAAATGCAGTAATGTATACCAATCGATGGAAATTAGTTTATTAACGACGTGAGAGATTAAAAAAAAAATACATTTGTGTAATTTTTTAAAATACAAAGAATACACCAAAATAGACTTTTCGTTATATTAAGTAGTGCAATTAGCACTATCCGTTGAAAGAATTTGAAGAAAAAATTTGGAGCCATTTTTGAGAAAACTGCGTTTAAGCGTTTCTCAAAACGCGGAAATTTGAGCTCATTTTCAAAGAAAACTGTTAAGTTTTTCAGAAACTTTACGTATTATTTAAAGCATATGTACTAATAATACAAAAATATGATCAAATTGCCGCTAATGTAAATTCTAACGACGTGAATGACAAGTCAAAAAATTACATTTTTGTAATTTTTTAAAAAAAGCGAAAGAATAGAGCAATATGGCGTTTATGGCATCTTATAGGGTACATTCAATTCTATCCCTACCAAAAGTCTAAAGAACAATTTGCACCATTTTTTGAGAAAATCTTGTTTTTGTGATTTGTTGAAATTGCACATATTGCACTATTGGACGAAAACTACTAAAATTTCAAAAATCTATATGACCTAAATGAAAGAAGTAATTATGAACAACAAATTTTATTCTCTCTGTTCAATTTCATAGTTGTAGGAGGATGTCGAAAACAATTCAAACTTTTGCAATTTTCGAAAATTTAGAGTTAACCGTGAAAAACTGACCTATTCCATCGTTATAAGTGTATCTTACTTTATTCTTACAATAAATTTAAAGAAAAAATTTGGAGCCGTTTTGAGAAAATTTTGATAATGTCCGGGAGGCTTCACGTCAAGTACCCCCAAATTTTAAAGAATATTTTTCAAAATTTCAAAGCTTCAACTAGAGACAGTTGGACAGGGGTTTCTTCAATTTGGAAACGATCGTATGCATGGTTAAGGCGCTAGTGGTGTTCAGACGGACGGGCAGTCGGAAGGAAGGAAGGTTGGAAGGAAGGAAAATCGGAAGTAAGGAAGGGCGGTCGGAAGGACGTTTTGAAAAAAGTACTTTTGCGGTACCAGGAGCCTACAAAACAGGTATTTCCATTGAAATTTCCAAATCGATTTTCCGCAATATTACAGAACTTTCTCTATACTTCGTATATACGTATTTATATGAGAAAGTAAAAAATGCAGGCTCACTGTAATGCAATGCATGTACACATGTAAGAAGCTAATATCACTGAGCATGTGTCATTACATACTGGTTGAGATGTTTCAGAACAACAGCTATTTCACTGTTATGTCTTAGCTCTGTCGATATCTAACACGGTCAGCAGATGCATTATAGTGGCGGGCTGCTCCAATCAGGATTTTCCGTAATTTCTCTGAACAGAACCAGGCGCATGCGATTTTTCCTTCCTCATCCTTCTCCCTTCCTCGACCTCCCTCATTATACTAACGCTAATATCGGGAGATCAGGCGTGATCTTAGAGCTTGTTCAGGCTGAGGCGGTACCCCGCTGGCGGAGATAACGGACGGGGTCCCCCCTGATTAACGTGAACACCGGCTGAGGTGAAGGCAACATCTGATGTCACCGCAGCCTCTGAACAAGGATTACTAGGGTCGCGTCCTGACCAACGTCAGGACGTTGGCAGGCTTCTCGACACTGCTAGATGGAGGATAATTTTGGAGGTTGCTCTCTGGAAAATAATTCTAGTGATTGGCTGCTCTGATCGGTAGTTCCCCGTTGTATCTTCAATGGATACTGGACAATTCCCAGAGCAATACCCAAACAAACGGACCACGCGTGAATACTTCTTTCTCTACCTTTTCGTATTCTCACTCCTTACACACCCATATACATGTCGGGAAACCAATTTCGAGCTTAGAGCATGTCCCAGGTTCCCCACCGGTGGGAGATACTTGGGCCGTTAAAACCCATGGGGGGGAACACCGCCACCTCCCGTGATAAAACATGCACTACACATAGGGAACTAATGACAATAGCTGTTGACGCGCACGGAAACACGAAATAATCAATCCAACGTTATAAATAATTTGTCTTCGGAGTTCAGAAACTCCTGAAGGAAGAGCTGGACCAATCTGGCCGTGCGCCCCCACCTGGCGTCATCTTCAATGCCGGAAGTGAGGCGCCGCCCTGCCCCCGCGTACTCCCCCAGTGCCAGCCAGCTCCGCCGGGGCCGCACGATGGCAAGTGGCTCGTTGCCAGCGGCTCCAGCCGGGGGCGCAAGTGAGGAAAGCGATGAGCGCCAGCTCACTGATGACCTGCGGAGCTCCCAGAAAATTCAGATTAAAAGGTGGAAGAAGAAAAAGTAGGAGACAACATCAAATAGTTTCTCGTTTTATTGGTAACGGAGACGTAATATTATAATAGTGGAACTTCTCTCTTACAAACATATCCGTCATCTCCTGAAAACCCTGTTTATCAGAAGATTCATGTGGGATTCTGATTTACAGTTTTCAAAGATCTGAACTTTTTAAATATTTGCGGACTTTAATGAAAATAGAGCCCTAGCGAAATTATAAACGGACTTCGCTCTGCACAAGAGAAATATTTAGAGAAATAGCCTACCCCTGTGAATAGGGGGAATCGAACCCTTGGACTGAAATTAGTAAGACAGAGCGAGAGCCATTCTTCTATGGATCCACCTGTTATGTTAACGCGAATATTGGAAATGTATGAAAATAAAGAACATAAGAAAATTTTTAAGGTTTTACTCAGAATTTCTAACATTTTTAAATGGAACACAAAATGATCAAAGTATCTAAAATTGAAGAATAAAGAGCACTAAGGAAGAAATCTCATAGACTGAATGTTGAAGGTGTAGAACAGATTCGAATAAAATGATCTTAATAATTTTCTTAAATTCAGAGGTTTTAATTTTAATCAAACTTCTGCAATTTTATTAACGTGATTCGAACAAATACTTTCAAGGAAAACATTGGAGATATATTCGAGAAACTTTCCGAAATGTCCTAGAATAAGTAGCTTTTCTCCAGAACGAACATTGTGAAGTCGAAACTGAAACCTTCTTGCGCTGAGAGCCATATTGTTTGATTATTTCGTGTTTCCATGCTATTGTCATTAGTTCTGTAAGTAGAGTGCATGTTTTATGCACGGGAGATGGCAATGTTCTTCCCTCGATAGATGGTGAGATCTGGTATCGACTCCCACGTCGGCGTGCTTGGTTTCCCGCACACAGGTATGTTCTACGAGCGGGGTCACAACCCCAGCCGGGAAAAACCCCTAAGCTTCCGACAGGTCTCCCGACAAGTGTGGTAGTGCAGTGAATGTATGCGTTTGGAAATAAGGATAGGACAAAGAAGAGGAAGGAAAGATAGCCCGCGGTCCGTGGTCCATTTATTAGGTTACTACTCCAGCATACGCCCAATATTTATTGGAGAAAAAAAACGGAAAACTACCGATCAGAGCAGCCCGCCACTAGAATTCTCCTTCAGACAGCAGTTGAACGCCATCTAGCTACGGAGCTAGTGTCAAAAATCCTACCACCGTCGGAATTGGGAGCCCCTGCAGTGACATTAGTTGATACTCTGAGCCTCCTCATCCGGACGATTGGTTTGGTTTGGTTTGGTTTGGTTTGTTTCTTTCGTGTTTCCGGGCGCGTCAACGGCTTTGGTCATTAGTTCCGTTAGTGTAGTGCATGTTTTTTCTCGGGAGATGGCGGTGATCTTCCCCCGCTGGATGGCGAGATCCGGCGCCGACCTACCGTTGGCTAGTGGGGTTTCCCCCTAACCAGGACTCTCCCACCAGCGGGGAACCGCCCCAGCCGGGACAAGCTCTAAGCTCCCGACCGGTCTCCCGGAATATGGAATATGTGGTAGTGTAGTGCATGTTAGTGTAAGTGTGTGTGTAAGAGGGAGAGGATAGGACAAGGATGAGAAAGGAAATATCGCGCGCGGTCCGTGGTCCGTTTGGTAGGGTACTGCTCCGGCATTCGCCTGGTGTTGATCGGAGAAACCACGGAAAACTACCGATCAGAGCAGCCGGCCGCTATAATTCTCCTCCAGACAGCGACTGAATTCGACCTAGCTGGAAAGCTAGTGTCGAAAATCCTGCCGCCGTCAGGACTCGAACCTAGGACCTCCCGGTCAGAGGCGCTGCAGTGGCATCAGTTGATGCACTGAGCTACCGCTCCCGGTCATCCGGTCGAGAGCATGCGAGTTGTTGCTTCGTGTGGCCTCTCCGCACCTGTTGGTAGCCCGGCAGCCGCCGCATCCGTGAACGCCGCGTGCCGCCCCGCGCTGTGATTCGGACGGATGGCCGCCGGGGACGACGTGTCGTCCACAGGGCCTCGCCAGCCGCCGCGTAGACACGTCGCGCGGTAATTACGGCCCTACAACCGTGACCGGCGCTCCTCCCCGCGCCACCTCCGCGGCGTCCACCACTTTCCCGACTGCCCGGGAGCTTTTGACGGATTTCGGTAATCGAGGACCTCCTAACACCGGTAGCGGTGAATGTAAAGATAACGTCTTACGGCTCAAGTATTAGAATCGGTACAGTGATTGGTCGTGAGTGGGATCTGTGTAGCCACAAATTTGCTTGATGTGTTTAACATCGGCGAGTATCGCAATTTCCGGAATCAAATTCGTCAGTCGGATGCTCTGTAATCAGTAGTTTCCCTAATCAATTCCAGGGGAATGCCGGTGCATCATCCGATATTACAAGCCACGGACCGCACGCGATCTTTTCTTCCTATTTCTTTCCCATCATCATCATCATCATCATAAATCCCATTAAACTTATTATCTTTCTTCTTTGATGAATGTCTTAACACAAACAGTTCCACTTTAAATTTTAGACATTCAGATGTAATTTATTATAGTATTTTGTGATTACATTGTCGTTGTTGATGAGGTGACGTTTTGTCTACATCTTATAGCCGTCTTCAAAACTGGTTTGCAATTGTACGTTTTAAAAAATTATATTTGTATACTTTTTAATACATTTTAATATAAATATATGTTGACAGAAGCTTATATTTAAAAAAGTAGAGTGGGAATAATTTTAACTCTACTAAAATATTTACATTATTAAAAAGCTATTAACAGAGTGAGCGTGCGTTTCTGTTGCTCTTTCATTTCTGTTAAGCGTCTAATTTGAACACTGGAGATAATTACTAGACATGTAATACAATATTTCAACGGCCAAGGAAGGAGGGGATGAGGAAGAAAGAATTAATTTTGATTTTGATTGTTAAAATGGAAAAGCAAGTCGTAATTTCCAGTGAAAGTGTTGGATTTTATCATTGCATTTACGGCTGTATTCAGTTTTATATCTAATGTCTCTGACACTATTCTCGCGCCTTTCCTCGGTTCTTTGTCCTCAATTTTAACTTGTCCGAAATCTATTTTATCTCCTGTTTCAATTTGATGTCTTGAGACCGAGTTTAGTTTTCGCACGCTCACTCTGTTAATAGCTTTTTAATATTGTATACAATGTATATATTTTAGTATATAGTTTTATTTATTCCAACTACTTTTTTTAAAAATGTAAGCTTTTGTCAACATATATTTATATTAAAATGTATTACAAAATTATACTCCTATAATTTGTTAAAATATAGAACTGCAAACAAGGTCTGAAGATGGCTATAAGGTGTAGCCGAAACGTCACACCAACAAGTACAATGTAATCACAAAGTACTATAATAAATTACATATGAATGTCTAAAATTTAAAGTAGAACTGTTAGTATTAATAAATCTCATTAGCTTTTCCCTATCCGGATTTGCTCACCTTGCGGGAGAGCGACCTGTTCTAGCCCCCACCTCTTTAACTGATGCATGCTAACGGTAACTATTCAATTCAGATTGCAAGTCTGGCATATGACGTTTTTTTAATTATGATTCCGCTGCCGTCGCATTGTTCCTTCATTGGAGTAGATGGCGGCAGCGACAGATATGCAATGAGCGCGAGTCAGATATGCAAGCGGGTTGGTCATGCTAGAGCACCTTAAATATCAGTGCAAACCATGCAAGTTTACTTCTCGGTAATACTAGCTAGTGGTATTGAGAACATCTACGAGTATGTGATAGTTCACAAAAGGCTATTTAGCCAGTGCTATACCTCGGACGAATAGTAAGGTTTCAAAAGTTCACCTTAGTGCTCTTTTTTAGAAGCGGTTAGTAAAATTAGATTTGTAGAAAATTAGCAGGTAATTTTCTTGCCAGACGTTCCTTCGTTCGATGACAGTTTGCTGACCGCTAATCTGCTAGATAGATGGTACTACTTCCGTGAGATCAGGCATTAATATGCTGCAATATAGTGCGTTTCCGTTGGTCAGATGGATGCGTGAACTGAACTTAATTGTAGCAACTATATGCAATGCAGATTTTCATACATATTGTGCGATAGGCGATATTGTGCTATATGCAGATTCGTCATGTATTAGTATGAAATGCTTCGAAATTATCTGGGTTTCCTTCTTAACCTTACATATAGCACTCATTTTCACACCTACGGGAATCTTTTTATTTTTGACGCTAAATAAATCGATTAATGAATGTAGTGCACTGCCACCTTCATGTCAATAGCATCGAAACAGAAACGTCACTTGCTTGAAGGTTTGGCATGTAAAATTCCAAAGGAGTTTATTTGCTTTCTTTCGTTAACGTTATAATATTATGTATCAGCTGCTCAAATTCCGTTGAACGAGTAAAAAGAATTGCTTCACGAATGTCTTTCAGCGTGTGGTAATGTAATTTCTAAATGTGCCTGTGATTTCAATTGGCAACGGTTCTGTAATTTAAGTATGACAGATGAATAGCCAACTTGTCTTTAGATCTGTTGCGCTGACATTGATTGCACTGGAGAGAGACACCAGTTGGTGAGTTAAGTGCGGTACAAAGGAACACTATCTGGGTCACAATTAATTAATAGGTGGTCTGGTTTGTGGACAGTCACCCAATTCCAATTTTTGTACATATGTCTAAATATACTTAAGCTAGAAATTATTTGGATTTATTTTCCGTCAAAAAACAGTAAAGTCTGTGTGTGACGTATGAAGGAGAAATATATTCTGCATCAAGATCTCTAAACGGCATTTACATATATTTAATAAATTATAATATTTTCAATTACGTTAATTTTATATACCATGTTATATCAGTGATGGCGATCAAGACACTCGGGGCTTCGCGTTTAGAAGGGAGACCCATCTGCTGAAGAAACCTTCTTCACTGAGGGATCCCACCAACGCAACCAGTTTCACAATTGGTAGATTTTCTTAATAAATTTTGCCATAGTTTTTACACAACACCAGAACATGTAATTAATTACATAGATATGTAATAGATATTGTGTAAGAAAATTCTCGGCCAATATGCTGAATAATGTATAGTGATAAATGCATAGTTTTCAATATTTTGTAGGTTGAAGGTACTGGTTTAATTGCATGAGACAACCCGCAGACAAGTCCTCAAATGTTGCAACTGCTATGGAATCAACAAAGGAGGAGAGTTTATTCCATTCTACACCTCTTTTTGTATCTGAATGCATTTTCTGGACCTCTATCTGCAGCTTGATGACAGCGTCATTGCGAATACATCTCGAAATTGTACGAGAGTTCATTTAATAGTTTTAGCCTCATCGTAAGCAAATATGTATCTGCTATACTGGAAGTTCCAGAAATACGAAAAAAATTAAATGACGTTAAATGCTGTCATGCAATAGAAACCATAAGTGTCGAATATCAGATTTTATTTAAGAAAAAAAACTGTTTATTCACAGATATACACTACTATTACTATTACTAATGTATCGTCCATTACTGGCCACGCTACATGTTCTCTTCCGAGACCCAGTCATATTCTATCCTGGAGAAAGATTACCGTGTGTAATTATAGGGATAAGCTTTTCGCTGTATCCCTTCGTACGACAAGGTTGTTAAGCCTTGAATTATGAATTATGAGGTTATAGGATGATGAGGGCTGAAGGGATATCACAAATACAACCATGCCTAAGGAGGACTCGAACTTGCAGGCTCCTCGGCTCAGACGACGGCTGCCCCAACCGCCTGCTCGACGGGGTCGGATTATTGTTCTTGTCATTGTTATTGTAATTATTATTATTATTATTATTATTATTATTATTATTATTATAATTCTCTCTAGTAATCTAGTGCTATTACAATAACAACAGGCAAACACCAATGAAGTTTCTGTGGTCTGTTATCTTATTTTTATTAGGTTTCTGTTACGCTCAGGGAGTCTCCACTGGATGTAATATTTAGAAATTCCCAAACTATTCGGCATGTACGGAGAATAATAACATTCTTATATTGATGTGTAAAGTGTTTGGTTAATCTAGGATTCACATTTTTAACCTTCCATAAATTTTGTATTTCTTGTGCCAAATCCTTGTATTTATTCTGTTTATTTTCTATAGTTCTCATTATATTATTTGTATTTGGGACAGCAACATCCATCAAGGTTACTCTTTTATTAATTTTGTCAAACAAGGTTATATCAGATCTATTGTTGGGTATAGTTCTGTCTGTCAAGATTGATTAGTAATAGTACATCTTAAATGAAGAGTTTTTGAGAGCGGGAACTGGGTTGTACTAGTAGTCGGGCACGTCTTCTTTAAGAAACTGGTGTTTTGCGGCCAATCGCTGATGAATTATAATGGCCACATGGTTGTGGCGTCATAGTCTGTTTGTGCGAGAGCTGTGCAGCCAGTAGTAATGTGCTAATAGTTTCCGATTGTGTGTGGCACTTTCTGCATCAGTCATCTGTTGTTTTGGGGTCTCGAATTATGTATTTCTTATAATTTTTCGTGGCTATCACCTGGTCCTGAATAGAGATAATTAACCCTTCTGTCTCTCCATAGAGATCTCCCGACCGTAACCAGCTGTTTGACGTATTTTTGTCAACATATTCTTGGGAACGGTCGGGGTAATGGCTTCCATAAAGAGTTTTTCCGGCCGATTTCTGCATTTTATCTTGTGTGCTATCATTATTAGGATATTCTATGCATGTTGAAAGGTTTAGTGGTTTCCTTTTAAATTTCTTGTTTACTATAGAAATACTTTTCATTGATTTTATTTGTTGTAATTTATTTTTATTATTATTATTATTATTATTGTTGTTGTTGTTGTTGTTGTTATTATATCATGTTTCTTTCATAAAGTAATTTTTATCCCCATTTTCAATTAAATATCTACTTTCGGAAAAGATAAATTAACATAAAAGTATCTAAAGGGGGTTGTATTATAAAATGAATTAAGAAATGGAACTTTTAAAGCCTCCTTCACTTTTATTTAGGTACTACTACAATGCTCTTTTCATATTCCGTATGAAATTTATTTATATATTTTTATTATCTTTGTAGAACGTCTTATTTTTGGTGTATGTGTGTTTGTGAATGTGAATAAACGCAACACTTTTGCAAATGCACGTACCTCAGTTGTTCCGGTCACGACGGAACTTTCTCTCGCTCCATGAGATCTTTTTTTTCATGTACCACCTGTTCGTCAATGTAGTGAAATGTTCACAAATTCATATCAAAATGGCATTCAATCAACTAGCAAGAGATAGCGAACGAGATCTCGATTTAGAAATCCACCATGTGTGCCGAGTGCGTCTAATTTCAACTCTTACAAAAAAGTTCGTTCACATGAAACAAAAAAAGGGGAAATCAGCGTATCCAGTTGATGCGGCGGAAATAAAAGCAAAGCGTGCGGGTCATATGTCATTTACGTGTCTGGAATAAAGCGTAGTTCCAGTGCGACCCGAATCTGCCACTTCATCGCAACGGGGCTGGTGTAGCCCGTGTCCGGCGGCTGCGAGCAGGGGGCACCGAGATTGGAGGCAGCGCCCCGCTGCGTGTCGGATCGCGTGTTGGCAGTCGAAGCAACCCACGGCGGGCGGGGCCCCGCGCCACAGGTGGAAGTGGAGCGTGCTTTTCAAGACAGAGTTACTTCGATGCTGGTGGTGGTACTAGTTGTGGTGGTGTTTGTTGGTGCTTGATGTGAGGGTTAGCGGAAGTTTTTTTGATTGATCAACTGCTAAAGTCATTAGACCCGTACGTGTGACCAGTTTTTTGCTCGGAATGTAACGTTGATCTTCCCCCGCTGAATGGTGAGATCCGGCGCCAACCTTGCAAGGTTTCCCCAACGAGGTATCTCCCACAAGCGGGGCAACACCCCACCTGGGACAAGCTCCTGACCGATCTCCCGGCATATGTGGCATATGTACTGTATGTTAGTGTAAAAGTGTGTAAGTAAGGGACAGAATACGTCAAAGAAGGGGAAGTTAAGATCGCGTGCGGTCAGTGGCCATTTTCTTAGGATACTGTTCCGGCATACGCCTGATATTGACCGGAGAAACCCCGGAAAACTACCGATCAGAGCAGTCAGCCTCTAGAATTTTCCTCCAAACAGCGGCAGAACTCGGCCCAGCTTTCTATCTAGTGTCGAAAATCCTGTCATCGTCCGGAACCTGGACCTCCCGGTCAGAGGCACTGCAGTGACATCAGTTGATGCCCTGAGCCACCTCTCCCTGTTGTGACGGATGTTGTGTTGTTGATATTGGACATGTTACGTTTTCGTAACGTTCTATATCCATGTACGTGCGCCGAACGTGGAAAAATCCTGTTAGCTAATCAGTGATCTTCAGTTAAAGTCCGACGTTGCATTTTGTCCCTTCTGTACGGACTCTGTTCCTTAAATCCCCAAGCTTCCCACGTAGTCACTCATCCACGAATCCGAGGTGTCTCCAGTTGATTTACCTCCGTGACTTCACGGAGCGTAGTTAAGCGATTTGGCTTGTGACGCATGTTGTGCTGAATATGGAGTTTGATATTGATTTTTTTTTTCGTCAAAAATGAAATAACTGTATGTGGTGCATGAGGGGAGACATTAATCTGCGCATGTTTTCAGCTCTGGAACCCCTACCTCACCCTTAACATACTTGAATGCTGAATAAAAGTGTGAATAAAGTGAGGTTATCAATATTTAAAAAGGAAACATTTTTGAGTTATAGAAAAATTATTTGCATCGGTAAACAAATTACAAATTAGATTTTATAGTATTGCTAACAAAAGCGTAATTCGTGCCTTCCGGCTCTACTACTACAACTAATAGCAGAAAGGAGAACTCAAATGGGCGCATAATGAAGGTACATTTACGTTCAGAAGCAAAACAAGGCTGCCCTCTCAGCTCAGGATGTGGAGTGTAAGTAAGATGCGGAGGAGGTGATGCCAGTGGGTTCGTGGAGGTCATCCTCGAGATGGAAGTAGGAAGTGATAGCGATGACGGTGGGTGGTAGCAGTGGTCGCAATGGAGGTGATGCTAGTTGTAACAGCGATGCCGTTGGTGCCAGTTGTAGCGATCGAAATGGTGCTGGTAATCGAGTCGCAAAAGATGGTACTAGATGCATCGTTAGAGGTGATGCTAATTGTAGCGTTGGAGGTGCTGAAAGTTGAAGCGATGGAGACGTTTCTAGTTGCTCTGGCGTTAGAGGCGGTGACGGTTTTTATCACGGAGGAGATACTTTTTGCTATGGTGTTGTTGGTACTAGTTGTTCCAGCAATGGAGTGGTGCCACTTGTAGCAACGAGAGAATTGATACCAGTTTTTAAGACGATTATACTGTTCGGCAGGCGAAGCCATTTGTAGTGGAGCTAGTGGTGTCAGTTAAAAGAGAACGAGAATGCTGTTGCAGTGAAACAATGACTCGAGGGCGTTTCTGATAGCGTTAGAGGGAATGATTGAACGTGCCATTTGCTTGGGTGTTAAAATGTCTGCTATGAAGGTGACTATGGCATTAAATTATGGGGCGATTATGAGGCGACTGCTGGGGAAGCGGTAGTTACAGAGATGTTGTTAAAAGCCAATGAGTCTGTGGGACAATGTTTGGTGTGAAAAAAATTAAAATCATGATGATTAAGTGTGTCAACTGTATGGTTTGATAATTTAAAAATGGTTTCTCCTATACAACGTCGTTCTGGTTTCACTGCAATATCGTTTATGTACTAAACTAAATTTATAATCAGTTGAAATAGGTTACTGCCCATACTTATTAACTCCTTAAATCATAATTGTATCCTACACAAATACACGTAAATCCATTTTCAATTATCCAATGCAATGATTAAAAACAGTGTCTTAATATCGGCGCTTCATATACATGTGGAACCTTTCTTCTGAACCTGGTGGTGCCTCTGAGATGTCGCCCATATTTTTGAAGTTCTCAAATTGACTGAGATGGCTAAAGGTCGAATGCCTGAACAGTATCTTAACAAACAGGCCACGGACTGCGGGCGATTTTTCATCCTTCTCCTTGTCCCCTCTTCCTCCCTTACACACACGCGCGCGCGCACGCACGCACGCACACACACACACACACACACACACACGCACGCACGCCTACACGAAACACACACATACACATGTGTAGACGCCCAGGGAGGAACACCAACTCCCAGAATAGAATACTACCCTCATGTAACTAGTAGCAAATGTTTTTGTCATTTGTTCACCTAATTGAAAGGACGGTAGTATGTTTTTTCCTCACCCGGAATGATTTACCCGTATTATTATGTGTTATTAGAATTACAACGCAGAAAAAATACCAAAAACACTGTACACTTTTTAAAAAGTATGGTTACTTTTGTAACTGTTGTGTGTCCCAAGGTAGAACCAACTCTGTCCCAAGGAAAAATCAGTGGCTGTACCATGGGACAGATGTCCCCATGAGCTCAATAATTATGTAATATGGAAACTGAAGCTAGCATAAATTGCTTCAAGTTTAAAACCTATCTAAAATTTTAATCTACTACAAAATATACTATAATTATAGCTACTACAAATTCAAGAAAATTTGAAGGGAAACGTCACAAGGTGTAATACTTTCCCCAACATCTTCATTCCTGAGCTTGCTATTTCTATAAATTTTCGGAAACATCAGAATTGTTTTGTCTCTGCTTACTTTTACTCGTTATAACATTTCATGAATTCATGTTTGTATATGTCATGCAAAAGATAAAGGAAAGCGGCAGCCTGTTATGCACCAACCACTCGGAAACGACGTACTTTGATCCCCAGCCGTGCGTTGTTTCGTCCGGAGGTACCTTGTCTCACCAGTTTTTCCTTATCTCGCAGATTCCCACCTCGTAATTTATGCATAAGTCAAGTGTGTTAATTGGCGTCGAGTAGCTGGTTTTACGATCTAATAATTTTATTTAATTGTTTCCACCTTTTTGTCAAAAGAATTTCTCTTGAAGCAGCGCCTCGCAAATCGAATGACTTACTCTTAATGTGGAAATGAATTGCAGCCAAATGTAAGAAGAAGATCATATTTATAAGGAACGCTTCAAGCAAGAAATATTTTTGTTAACAATTTAATAAATTTATTCTAATACTACTCGTGCTTTACATTTATTAATTAAAATGTAGGCCATAAATTGAAGTTATATGTATAACGGCGGTATAACATTCTCGCATACTACTTGGGTAGAAGGGAGAAAGCATTGTAATGCTGCAGCAAAAAATTGCGATTTCTTCATTAATTGACTGTCGGGTTTGTGGGAGCGTCAGTTTTTTTGTCATTAGTCTCGTAAGTGTAGTGAATGTTTCTCGTCAAGATGTAGCGGTTATCTCTTCCCGTTGCATGGTGAGAACTGGTGCCAACATTCCCGTCGCCTTGCAAGGTTTTCCCAACCAGGTATCTCGCACCAGCGGGGTCCCACCCCATCCGGGACAAGCTGAAAGCTCCCGACTGGTGTCCCGTCATGTGTGATAATGTAGTAGTGTAAGGGTGTGTAAGTAAGAGATGACGATAGGACATGGGAGAGGGAAGAATGATTGTGCGATTGATAGTCCATTTAATACCGTAATTGCCATTTCAATAAATAACTTAACAGCCTCTCAAAATTGAAAAAATTAATATTCTCTGTCTTATTCCATATACGATACAATATTATCGGTTCGTCTGTTGGGGAAAAGAATTTTTCTATCTATTGTTGGAACAAAGAGACCTTCTCGGGTTTACATTTTGTCATCTTTACACCACTGAAAAGTGAGTGAAAAGGAGCACTGTACGGTACGCATATTGACTGTTAAAAGACCTGAAGATTTGAATGTAGACATAAAAGTAACCTAAAATTTAATGCACCCAGACCTGCCGATAAACACGTTGCAGTCTTATTATAGTATCCTTTGGTGCAGAAATTAGTTTTGGATTCGGAGCAACATTGTTAAAATTGAATGACTTTAACCCTTAACTACTGACGTCGGGTCAATTTGACCCGAAGGCATTTTTCTCTTGTTTATTTTCTGAGAACAGGGTGAGCTATGGAGGTTAGATTGATGGAGCACGCTGATGCGGGCATCATGTAATGCGGGCTCCGTGCTCTCTTCTGATAATGTTCCTATTCAGAGGGTACAATGAAAAATGTAGTTGATATGTTTTTTTAGACTTCACCTTTTTGATCCGTCGCCAGCGTTAGTGGGCGTTCCAATGTGGCGCATGTGCGAGAGTGGCGCCTTGGCGATAACTTTGACTTCGCGACTCATTTCAGAAATATTGAATTCTGTTTCCTCTGAGTGAAGAAACAGTTGGTAATTTTTGGAACATTCTGTAACAACAAATCGAACTCTCCTTTGGAATTCTTGGCAAGTAAAATAACGAGAAGTAAATTTAAGCCTCTTAGCGTTACAAAGGATGTGACAGTGACATCGCGTGTACCAGTCACATGACAATTTGTTGTTATTTCTTTTTATTCACAAGGACACGAAAATGGACGAACGCAAAGACCCTCTGCACAAGCCAGAAACTGTAAGTTTTTATAATTGAACGAAATTTGAAATGAGCTGTTTGACACTTGCAATCAGCTCTGTAATAATTACTGTGTAGGCATTATCTGTATTCTTTATTTCGTAAACGATATTGTTCATTAATTTTTGTATTATTTACTTAAAATTTATTGTAGAATATGTTGTCACAATTGTCAAAATAACATAATAGTATTTGCGTGACAAAACTGAAACTTTCCAGAATGCAGCATTTGAGTCTTCCTTAAACGAAGTCATTTTTCGGCAAAATTATTATCGAAGAAAGTAGTTGTTACTGCACAAGATCGCGTTTGTCTGAAGGACCGACTCGCAAAGTTCCCCATATCCTTTCAAATATCCTTTGAACATTTTGCAGTTTATTCTGGGGGCTCGTCAATAACCGTCCGTGCTCGTGGTTTGAAATTAATGAAAAAATATGAAAATAAGTTGCTAAAATAAGCTGATCTTAATCATGATGTAAAGTTATTGTCATTCACATATTTCAACAGAATATTGAACATTGTTCTTCAAACACTTGAAACAAGAGGTATTCTATTTAATTTACCCAACATGACGTTTCTTCAACATCTTCAACATCTCCCGGCTAGGCCCAGTCTTGGTGTCGTTTGTCGAAGGAACTATTCCTTATATCCATCTCCCTTCTAATTGAAGAGATGTAGACAAATTGGTAAGTTTCTCTTTCGACTCGTCATCGCCCAATTACAAACTGCGCTGTTAGGTTTTCTTGTACTCACAGCAGTATCATTTACATACTGGAATAGGAAGAGGTGGGCACGACTCTCCATTGATTTGAATGAGAAAGACTGGGTAGGCAATGGCCACTTCTAATTGTCGGTCACAAAATGAGAGATGAAAATAAAGATTAGGAAGTTGAGACCCTGTTGTCGAAGAGAAATCGTAGTTGAATTCGAAAATTTGTGGTCAATTTTGCAAATTTTTAATTTGTGAAAGAAATTATTACCTATATTCTTTTCATTCTTGTGTAATGCCAATACTTAAAAAAAATTCGAACATTGATGTTTGAAAAGAATAAAAGTACCAATAGAGCCAATAGTTAAGAACATTTTCTACTTTTCTTAACATTTTTGGACAACAGTACTAAATTCGCAATGTAAATCTGAACTGGCATCTGAATAAGCATAGATATTTATAGATAGATCTTTTGCATAAAGATGTCTAATTTTTAAGTTGATCATTTTTTAAAAAAATATTTACTTCGAAACCTAGATTTTGATGTAGCAGTGTCCACTTAAAATTTGCAAAAGTTTCGTAATGAACAGATGAGTATTTCAAAAATTGCCTTGCAGTAGTCTAACTTCGTTTTCGACAATTTAACATCCATGTCTGACGCCTTGCGGGTGAACGCTGCCTCCAGGTTTGGGGGCTGGCCTGCCAGCTGCCTGTGCTGTGGGTCCATAGCCCTCGGTCTCATGTTGTAGATGTGAAGTTTGTTGCTGTATTTCCATAACTTCAGAGGTGACAACATTGAGAGAGATGAAAGATGCACCATCGGAGTTCATAGTAATGGTGTCCGTACCTTGATGGTTTTGTATGGCTGCGCATAATACTTCACGCGTGTTTGGATCAATTGTGGAGGTCATTGAATCACTGGACGATGTTGCACTTCTATGTACGGAAAGCTAGAATGTATATGTCAAAGTAATTCACTGTTTATATTTCCTCAAATTCTCGGTACGTTTTAGTAATAATTTAACGAGAAAGTAAGTAGCGGCAGTATGCCATGAAGTAGCGAGTGGCTGAAGCCACTTGCTGAGCACTGTGTTATAGTATCACTTACTAGCTGGATTCCAACGCGGTAGGCGATATCACTGTTTTGAGACACTATTGCACTCGAACTGAAAGAGCTGTAGCAGAGCTGCATGTCCAAACTCGACTGCGGTCTAATGAGGAATGCTGATCGACCTACTAACATTAATAACAATATACATCAGATTCGTACCGGCTGTGGTATCTCAGGGCACTAACTGATATCACTGCAGTGCCACTGGCAGGAAGGTCCCGACGGTGGCAGGATTTTCGACACCAGGTAGATAGGTGGATCGAATTCAGTTGCTGTTTGGATGATAATTCTAACCCCCCATTACTCTGATCGGTAGTTTCCCGTGGTTTCCCCGATCACCACCAGGCGAATGCTGGGGCAGTACCCGACCGAACACGCTACGGACCGTGCGCGGTTTACCCTTCCCCTTCCTTGTTCTGTCCTCGCCCCTTACACACACTTACACTTTCATGCATTATACTACCACACATGCCGGGACCCCGGTCGGGACCTTAGAGCTTGTTCCAGCTGAGGCAAAGCCAGTTGCTGGGTGATTCCAGGTTGAGAAAATCCCCTCAAGGCGCCCTGTACTTTTGTGCTGCATCTCACCATCCAGTGATGAAAGAACACCGCCACCCGTGTTATGATACACTACACTTACGGGACTAATGATAATAGCAGTTGACGCGCCCAGAAACACGAAATAATCAATCATCAGGTTTGTTCGTAAGAGCTACATAACTGTTTTCCATTTCAACTAGAAAGTTGCGTTTTGTTGTTTGACATGCCTGTTGCAAGTCACTGCCGTCTATCTACTGTGCTAAGGACTGTCATATTATAGACGCACAGCTCTGAATATGATCAATATCCTTCCTCGTGATATTAAGTAGACTGCCGGCTAGAAAAAGATTTCTCACTGACAGTGAGTGAAATGAAGCTTCTGAGTCGCATATTATTTTCAGCATTGGATACTGTTTATAACTTTAAAATATTTTAAAACATGTTAAAAATTGAGACGATTACAGATAATAAGTTCCCTCTCACTCATCTGTATTTGACATTCTTTACGTGTCTATTGTATTAAGAAATGCCGTCGGTTTTGTCACGTAGGAGCAAAATGTGAAATTTTTTTTATCGTTCACTTTCAGGCTTGGTCTAGAAGTATACAATACGTATTCGAGTAAGAAAGGTAATATCTCGGGTGCTAAAAATAGAGGGCAAGAAGGGATTCTAAAGAGAACAGGTAACATAACAATTATTCTTGAGAAAAACATAATTTCTTCTAAGAAAAAGTTTATATAATCATACAGTAGAAGGGGATACTTACTTATCTAATTCATTTCTTCTTATATTTCCAAATTAGCTTATTTCCACGTCAGCATATGTGTGTGTTCAAAGTAGCTCAGAAACTTATATACAGACAAAGGTTCAGGTTTTGAAGTATAATTAATTTAGTGTGAATTAGAGAGTCGTGAGCGTTAGAAGCAGCAATTATTCAACAGCTCCTAATAGCGTAGCGTAACGTTGGTTATTGTCATTGAACAGAGATAAATCCTGACGTTAGACAGTGGAAACACAAATCATAAGGAACTGCTTCGAATCATCTGATAAAAGATGGAAAGATGAGGCAAAGCTGCCGCAACGGATTGTTGAGTCCAAAGGAGTTTGCAGGAGAGGAAAAAGGTGATGACCATCATTACGAGAGATTGATGCTTGCAAATTACTCCCATTTTCTTCAAGGTGTGAGAACTCGAGCGGGCTTCCTGGGCGGCGTAACAGATCTGTAATCTTGCGGCTCGACTCATTCCTTGTGGATTTATTATTCATTGGGTACATTTTGCTTTCAACAGTGTATGTCGACTTAGGCGTGAGTGAGGATGAAAGCAACAGTATTGGCACACGAAATAAGAGGTTGCACGAAAGGTCAAACATTTTTCAATTAATTTTATTTTACAGTGAGAGGTCACTTACACTGGCACGAAAGGTCAAACATTTTTTAATTAATTTTATTTTACATTTACATATTATGTACATTGTTTCGTGTTTAAGCTTTGAAGCAGGAGGACGGTGCCTTTCCCAGCGACAATCACGTTCAGACGCGAGGCTCTTCAGTTGATTGACCGAGCAACTTTGTACCAACAAAGTGTGAAGAGGGTATCTTCTTGCCACCTCCCTGATAGTGATTTAATTAGGTTATACTTTCAACCAAGGTTATTGTGAGGAAATTTCGTTAGGGAGCGATGACAGGATTTAAAATGAATTACGAAGGGAGAGAGAAGTATGTACAAGAAATGTTCTTATCTTAATTACTGTCGGAGAGGTATTGAAGAAAAATGTGAAATGAGAGTCTGCTTCTTAGGCGGGAGAGTGGGGGTTCATCAGTTCCTATTTTGTAAGTGACTGTACAGATTTTAAATTATTGAAGAAATTGTGTGCCAGTTTCGTAATAAAAGAAATAATCGGTTCTATTGCAAGATCGTTGTGCAGTGTCTTATTGTTGACAAACCAGAGGGCATTTACTGTTATTAAGATGAAAGATTTATAATTATTTAATCTGGTTGGGGAAGCTGAAATCCATACAGGGCATGCGTAAGTTAATATCGGACGAAGAATGGATTTGTAAATGGTTAAAGCGGAGTGAATTTTTAAAGAAGAGTTGCGGTTAACAATTGGACGTAAAATAGCGCACTCTGTAGGCTTCAATTACTTTGGACGAAGTGTGCCAATTTAATCTTGTGTCCATGAGAACGCCGAGATAACGAAGGATCAAACATTAATCGAATTGTTAACAAGTGGGGCTCTTTGGACGGCTCATGAGCAGCCTGCTAGCTCTGTGTAAGTCGATCTCGTGTTCAACTCTCGGTCGGGGTAAAAATGAAGCAGTAGCTTTCTCACACAAATCGTCTCAGTTTTTATAGTTCTGCAACGGAAGAAGGCAACTTTGGCCAAGTAAATTAGGTTAGGAGATGGGAATGCGTCATGCTCACCACACCTGGAAACACCGCTAGCTGACAAAAGTCAGGTTAATCCGACCCTAAAATGCCAAATACGTACAGTAACATGACAAATATCAACAGTAATTGAGTTAATGGTATGGACGATATACCTAATTGTATTCTTAAACAAATTTAACCAATAACCAAAAGTAAACTGTCTGTAATATAATTTGGAACTTTCTCCATACCATTAAACAAATAGACGGTCCAAATAATATCCTAAAAAAAATGTATAAGATTAATTAAATGCTAAATACATATTCGATCAATAACCAAAGTCAGTTAGCGAAGATAATAGCGAAGATTAGCGAAGAAAGATAATTTTGTTTATTGGACGCTTTATGTAATATTCTCATTATCGTCTTTTTCCTTCGTGTACACATGGAAGGGAGACTGTTCTAAAACCGCTCTATAAAAAGTTATAGTATTTTCTTTCAAACGTCATCAGTTTTTTGGTATTGTCTTTAGTTAATTATTTCGTGTTTAAGCTTTATTTGAAGCAGGAAGACGGTGCCTTTCACAGCGACAATCTTTCAAGGAATTCTAGTAATTATGGATATGAAGACGGTTTATACTACATATCTTTCCGAATGAATGTACCTCGCCCAATTACTCTAGCAAATTGGGTGTAATATGCTATTAAGATTAATTTCGTTTGCTATTAACAAACCAGGATATTGTTACTTTGGATAAATGATATTAAATAAGAGTTGTATGTGTCCAATAGGTGGGGTGCTCTATTATCATTTTCTCTCTAATAATACTAATACTAATAATATTAATAATAACAGTAATATTAATAATAATATTTTGTGTGTAGTGGTAGAACTATCTTTACAAATAAATGTGATGATTTTGTTTCTTTGTAAAAATGGAAGAGTACATTTTGTGTACTGGTCTGCCCACCAATTGTTTCCCCACCACTAGTCCCACAAGTTATCCACCAAAGATAACTTCACTAAAATACTCAAATATTATTTCCAATGCGCGTAGAAAGTCAAAGAAAACTACGTATTATCGAGCATGTGAGATATATTTGTTACTTTATTAGATACCCAGAATCACGGAAAATAAAAAAAGCATGAAGCAGTCTCGATTTTGAACAAAAATGGAAATATTGGTGTTATTCCGCCTATTCTCATTCTGTTCTTACCGGATGCATTCACGTAGGGCGTCAATGATTACGACACATGAAGTCACGTGAATCATGTGACAGCAAAAGTCCAAGCAAGTGGCCGACATTAAATATTTGCTATATCACGTGTTGCGTTACAGAACAGAAACTTAAGAGTTATCCTTAGTATGTAAAAAAAACTGCTGTACTGTACGTGCATTATACTATGTAGTATGTATAAATAATAATATGTATGTGGTGTGTATATAAATTGTAATACATTGCATGAATGATGCGTGTTGAAGTAAGTATTGCTGATTTTCTCTGGGAAGAGTGTTTTGCTAAAATATTTAAATTATTGCAGTGTATACGAATTTTGTTGTTTTTGAGCAGTGTGTGTGGTACTTTTTGGAAAATCATTTTCTGTTCTTTAGTTCAGGAGCATTTTTGCTGCTGGAAGCCACTGGTATTTTTCTAATGTGATGGTAGTAAAATAATGAGGCAACAATACTGATACCAAGCCACACCAATCGGTCAGATTCCAAAACATTATTCTACCAGAGTGAAAACTCTCAACAAAAAACACCCTGTCGCAAAATCTCGTACTTGTCCGAGTATTGTAATCATTTTCAATCACAAAGACGATATTAAACCTATTTATTACGCTGCGCTAAAAAGAATGGGAACTGATTATGACGTATGGTGAGGGAGAATCTACATTTAAGAAGCCGAATTTTAAATCTGGATAAGTGAAAGGAAAACATGGATTGAAAAATGTATGATTTAAACATATGGGGCAAAAATAGTAAACACCTCTTTCGTTCATGAACATTTTTAACAAATTGAAAATATAATTTATCATTTTCAAAAGGTTAATTCCAAAACTGCGTTTTTGGTTACATATGCTTTTTTAGTCAATATAAAACATCAATTTGTATACGAAATGAGACAAAGAAATCTAAGACGTTCCAAATATTCTTTTAAAGCGTTTAAAGTAAAGAATTTTAGGATGTAAATTGATATAAGTTAGTCTATTAACCCAAAAATAAACACAAACGCGTGCGAAGTATTATTACTCTACTTAAGTTCTCTTGATGTCCTCCCTAGTTAAGAAAGATGATCATTAACCAGAATAAAACTTCAAAAGTTGCGACTTTACTTTGGTCGTGATTTGAAAGCCATCGTCGGAAATTGACAAGGAAGGCGGGCGCGCAAGTGCTGTAAGAACCGCAAGGAGCAGCTCAAATTGGGTGGAAAACGCTGCGAAAACACCGGGCCGCACGTTAAGGTGGCCATTGAATGAATGCGCAGAAAGACATTACGCCGCACGTAATGACAGGTCGGGGAAATAATGACGGGGACTTTACGCCGGACGAAAGCAGCGGAGGGGAGACGACACATGACTTCTCTCGTTCGTCAGAGAAGTAAATAGCCCGTAACTAGAGCGCAACATTCAACGGAACGCTTTCAATTTAGTGACCACTCACTTTACGTCAGGTGGTTTGGCAACTTGGGCGTCCCCCCGTCCCTCCTCTTCACCTCTTGACTGCTCATTGCCTCCCCGTCTGTCCATTTCCCGCCTTCCCATCCTCTCATTCTCACTACAGCCTCTTCTCCCCATACTGCCTCCTAGTTCCGCCTGTCTCCCCGCCTCTCGGTCTCCCCGCCTCTCGGTCTCCCCGCCTCTCGGTCTCCCTGCCTGTCGGTCTCCCCGCCTCTCGGTCTCCCCGCCTGTCGGTCTCCCGCCTGTCGGTCTCCCGCCTCTCGGTCTCCCCGCCTCTCGGTCTCCCGCCTCTCGGTCTCCCGCCTCTCGGTCTCCCCGCCTCTCGGTCTCCCCGCCTCTCGGTCTCCCCGCCTCTCGGTCTCCCCGCCTCTCGGTCTCCCCGCCTCTCGGTCTTTCCGCCTCTCGGTCTTTCCGCCTCTCGGTCTCTCCGCCTCTCGGTCTTTCCGCCTCTCGGTCTTTCCGCCTCTCGGTCTTTCCGCCTCTAACCAGTTTCCCCGTCCCCTTCTCTCTTTCCCGTCTGTCTGTTCATCTCTTCTAGCTGTGTAGCCTCGCAGCCTCCCTCTCAGACACTCCAAAACCCTCTCATCCCCTTCCCTCTACGCCTGCGCTTCTCGGCCGTGTCTTCCCACTATCAAATCTGCCCCCAAAATTTCGCAACCTTCCTGACCCTGACGTCTCTCCTTTTTTCCTTCCAACCCCCCCCTTTCCCCCTTCCTCTTCTCCATCTCTCCCCTCCCCTTCCTCCCCCCCTTTCAATCCCATTCCTTTCCATCCCATCCCATTGTCTGCCTTCCCCTCCCTTTCTCTCCCTTTCCCTCCTCTTCCCTCCCTTTGCCTCCTCGTGTCCCGCCAGGCACGCTAACGAATATCCGCGCCGTTCCACGGTCCAGGCTCGTCTGTCGCGCCTTTATGGAGCCCATAAACATGGCGAGGGGCTCGTCGCGCGACGCGGGCGTTGTCGGCCGCCTCGCCGGGCGTCCCGCGCATTCCAGGCGCGCGCGCGCTGCGTCGCTTTGCGTCGCGTCGGGGCGCGTCGAGACGCGTTGGGGCGCGACGCGTCACAGCGTCGCGACGGCGCCCATGGCGTCGTCTTCGACCGCCTCTTAAGAAACGATAATCGTCGAACGGTTTGGAAAACACACATTGCTTTCTACTGTCGCCTACTTCTCGAAGGCCGTTCTTCTTCCAGACGGACCCCTTTCTTCTGGGGGCTTGTCATCACCTCGGATCGCCACGTCCATTACGGCGCGCTTGATGAGCATTGAATCTGTCCAAAGCCAACACGGAAGAGCAGGCGCGCTGGCCGAGAGGCGGAGACGGAGGCTGTGGTGGCTGCAGGTTGCCGCTGAGCGGGCGGCCGAGGTCTGTCTGGCCTGACAGGCTGCAGACATGCCCGCGGGCCGCATTTCTTGCCGGCCCATCCCCTCCTCACCCCCCCCACACACACCACCGCGCTCACTGGCCTGTTGCGTTCCTCTCATACCCCTCTAGCCCCGTCTCCCACCCCCACGCCCCAGCCGAATATCCGTTCCTGGCCGCCTTACACGTCCCTACTCCTCCCGGCCACTCACCCCTTTTGGGCTGTTCGCCCGGTGCCGAGCAGCAGCCGTAATCACTTGGCCAAACTAATTAATTCGTGTAGAGCAAACTCCGCGACACCACAGAGCGGCACCTGCTGCCAGAGAAAACGCGAAGGAGGAGCGTCAGAGAGGGGGTGAGGGACGAATGAGAGAAAAGGATAGCGGGAAGGCTGAAGAACTGTTGGTCGCACCTGCTAAAATATCGCGCGCAGTCGCTAACTGGCCCCCGTGCTCGGCCTGAGGCGCCCCCCCCCCCGTCGCTCGTGTTCGCGGGGCGCCACCCTTCCGCGCGCCGCCACTTCCTGGAGCCAACGGGTTCACCCTGCAGCCTGATGTTTCTGTGTGTATAAAATAACAAAATAGTATATACTATGTAATATATAATATATAATATGTAATATATAATATATATTATATATATATATATAATATATAATATGTAATATATAATATATATTATATATATATAATATATAATATGTAATATATAATATATATTATATATATATAATATATAATATGTAATATATAATATATATTATATATATTATATATATAATATATAATATATTATATACCTGATTGGGTTCAGGGGGATTTCTCCATCTTGTGGTACAAAACAAGCAGACATTATTATCTAAAACATGCTCTAAAGTTTAACTTTACACAATGCATTTTAGAAAGAATTATAAATGATTACTTTTAGTGAAGATAATAGTTACTGAAGTAACGTTGCCAAAAAATGTGCACAGATTGAGATTGGCGTCATTTTTATCCCTGAAGAGTACGATGTAAAAAATGTAAAATGTAGCATTCTCATGAATCTATTCACGTCCCTCCCTCCAGCCCACACTAAAGCATAAACAAAACGGCTACTCCATTTAATATGGATAAAATGACATTTAATAGCTAAAGCACAATTCTAACGAGCTGACTATTGCAGAATGCAGAAACAGACGGAAAAATGGAGATGGGTGATTGTTTGTGAATGTTCGTGATGAATCCAAAAAGTTTCGCATTTGGTATGTCGTAGCATATACAGTCGTCTCCAGTTATAGTGAACTCGGATATAGTGAACCACCGGTTATAGTGAACGTAAGTCACTGGTCCAGTTTCACTTACATTACAAATAAGCATACGAAAATTCGGTTATAGTGAACCTGAACCTCGGCTGTAGTGAACTTAGGAAATACGCCTTGGAAATTAATTATATCTTGAAAAATAATATATCGCCTTAGTGCCAAAACTTCCTACAACTACACTAGGCAGCTTAAAAAAATTTTGTCGGCCAAAGTCTCCCCAGAGGTGAAGTTAGCGGCCCCGGGAATGGGAACTTTACCTTACGATAACCTCACGATAACCTTATGCCACTGAGTTTCACTGCGGAAACAAAGGCTGTGCCCTGCGTGGGCTACTACTGGCGGCGGCGGCGGCGGCGACGGGCGATTGCTTGCTCAGTTTCAAGCTTGGTGTTACTTGATATTTCGCGGGATAAAGCGCGTTGAGTTCTACGTAGGCGACAGGAAGCACGCCTGGCGATATCTGCCGTGCCGCGCGGAAAAGCAATCAGTTTCATTAGCCGTTGCCACAATCCCGCTACCGAAAGCATGTTAGCATGATAGCTATGTTATTAGGCGAGTAAAAGGGCCTTCGGAAAGTGGGGTGGTGTTCAAACAGTGCAAGGGACATTGAAGAGTGTCAAGACTGAATTGATATACTTAGGCACAGAGGACAATTCAGAATCAAGTATGGAGAGAACACGAACTCTAGAGAAATTACTAATGAAAACTGCCAGATAGGTATTTATTTTCCTCTTTCTCTAATATGGCCTCGTATAGCCCTGTGTCGAGTGTACGCGCGCAGTATTCTTGTGATATAGGGATTCCTTTCCTGTGTGGTACCTTTTTTGCGATTATTTTTGCGTTGATTATTGTGCGTTGTTTTGTGATATGTGGCTATTAAGAATAGTGAGTGAGGGTATTAGGTCAGAAATGTCCATAATATAAATAATTGTAGATAATTTGTGGTGTAGATAAATTTTCGAATTTCGAAAGGAAGAAGCATTTGAGAAAAGAAAGAATCATTCGTTTAAAAAAAGCAAAATACATTTCCTTTCTGCACAATATTTAGCAAGATAATTTTCTCAAGAGTTGTTTATGATTGTATTATTACTAACGAAGTATATGTCAAGAAAAAGAATTATTTTCACAAAATGAAAGTGTTATTGTAGAAACTCTTTCCTTTGCAAGAAAAGAAAGCTTTATAATAATAACATACTCAAAAGTATATCAGTTTTCATCTCAAAAGTAGCGTGGACTTAAAGACGCTGATATTTCCTAAATTATTAAAGTTTGCCAAATCACGAGTTTTGTGAAAAGATACAACAGTAAATTTTATAAATAGAAAGAATGCAATATTATAATGAAACTACCAACTCTCCCTGTTCAAAATAAATGGGTAAACCCTACACTACATTTCAGTAGCCTCGTAGAATGTAGAGCAGCCATTTCCCTGTCGAGCCTTTTCGATCCGTAACATATAAGAACAAATTTCAATGCTCATGGCTGGATTCAAACCTCTTGAAACTTCAACATCTCGATAAACATTCCAACGCTCCCTACCACCCAGGGCGGCACTCAATTAAGAAATGTGGAATAAAAATATCACCTCTCCCCAACGTAGAGAAAGAGTACACGAATGAACACGATCGTTACTTACCGGCTCGAAAGTTTTACTGAAGTCGTGACTAGTGTCTCCAGAAACTATGGGAGTTCATGGGTTCATCCCGTACATTTAATGATAGAAGAAAATTTCTAAATAAATTTGAGTGAATTTAGTTTAGTGTCATTAATAGCAGGCCTTGGTGGCTTGGAACATTGTCCAAGTATGCGAAGCTGAAGACCACAGAATCCCGCGTGTAATGGGTGGGATGATAGATGGGAGGCTGGATGAAGGGATGGAGAGATGGATAGGAGGATGGATAAATGGGAAGATGAATGATTGGGAGGATGAACGGGAGGGTGGGTGAATGGCGGATGAAAAGTAGGAAGGGTGAAAGGGAGGATGGATGAATGAGAGGATGGAAAGGTGGTTGCATGGGAGGATTGGTAGTTGAAAAACTGACTTCTTCCGAATATTAGAATTGACAGAGCAAAGAAAGCAGACCACTTTGCAAGACTGCAGACTTTTTCTTTGGTTTTCACCAGTATCCGCCTTTAATTAGTCGAGTAATCACCATATTTCTTTACCGACTTCTTGCAAAATTTATATTCATCACAACTTACACAAAATTGAAGACAACAACGGGTGTAAATAAACATACCAACGAGTAACCACCGTGATCCATTGATGTGGGAATACTTCGCACCACATCAACATGTCCGCGTAGCGTTGAAAAAAGGAAACTAGCACATTGAACACACTTTTAAAGTGAACATTTTACAACATCTAGAAAAACGAGAAAATGCGACAAAGAGGTTCTGCGATGATTAAAGAAGATATAAAAACGACAGAACACAAGATTAATTGATTATTTTGCGTATCCTGGCGCATCAACTACTATGAACATTAGTCTCTTAAGAGTCTTACATTATTTTTATCACGGGATGGGAGTATCTTTATCCCTTTGAAGGGCGAGATCCGACGCCGACTTACACGTCGACTTGCAGGAGTTTCCCCAACCAGGAATCTTCCACTAATGGGAACCCAACCCAGACGGGACAAATTCCGAGTCCTCGACTGGCCCAAAACACAAGAACAGAGTGTAAGATTTTTTTTTTCTTAAAAGAACATCTCTAGGCTGGAGCACCGTCCATTTAATGCCGGGAAGCCGGGTCCAGCAGGCGCGCGGCGGAGGCGGTCGTGAGCGCGTGCGGGGCGAGGGGCGGCAGCGCAGGCAGGGCGGCGCGACCGCCCACCCACCGCGCGCGGGGCACGTCGTTATATCTCGTGTGCGTGAGCGCGGTCGTGCGCGGGAGCACGTGCCTGGGGATGCGTGGGGCTGCGCGCCGTGCAGTGGGCTGGAAAGGGCTCCAATGCGGGCACAGGACGCTGGTGCGCAAATCGTCGATTTTAAAAATTAATCTACTTGCTACTAATTTGCTATTCAGTTACTTGAAAATTAAATACTTTCAGTTAAACCACACTATTAATTTATTTAATAAAAATAATTTAAATTGTTTATAATTATTACATATTTTAGTGAATTATTAGATCATTGAATGAACTAAATACGTCCTGTGACTGAGTGTCGTTAATTTTCAAATAAGAACATCCCACGTTGAATTTTGAATTTTTAATACCAAATATTTAACATGGTCAGAAATTTTGAATTTTTATTGCTGATTTAATATCTTAATAAATAATATTTTCTTATTGTAAATTCCATTCAGCTAGTTTGTAATACATTTGAAATGTTGCTGCTTGTTTTCCCTACTGCTCAAGACGTTTTTTCAGTAGAAACACTGAACTTAATTCTCTTTTTTATACATTTATATACATTTATAAAAGTACCCTTTTTTAGTTCCCACCTATTAGAAGTTACTTAACTTCATAAACTGTCTGGGGTCAATGAGGTATCTACCACAATAATATTAAATGTAATTTTAATATGATTACATATAGCCAGACACGTGTTTCGGGAACAACCTTCCCATCCTCAGTGATTCTACAATTTACAATTAAGTACATAAACAAATTACACATGTATTAACGTCAACAAAATCATATATAAACAGTGATCAATAAAATAACTATATAAAATTAGTACTTACCCAAGTATCATGGAGTACCAGAAAATCTCCTCTGCCACCACAGAATCTACTTAACTTGATATTTATTAATAAGTATTTAATTTTTTGTGTGAGTGAGCGTATCGGCGCGGTTCCGTTCACATGCATTAATTGATTCTTTTGTGCTTCCGGGTGTGACGACTCCTACGCAAATCATTCTCATACGTTTAGTGGAGAAGTAGTTTATTTCTGTGAGAGGGCGATCTTTCTCCCCCGTTAACATGGCTACACATCGGCTTGCGGGTGTTTTCCCGCTTCCCTCCTCTTCAGGTATCCAGCGACGCACCAAGCCGGGATAATCCCTAAGTTCCGACTATTCTCTGGTGTGGTGCTTATAAGTGTTTGTGTAGATGTGTACGAGTGAGCATAGGTGCGTAAGGGTAGAGGTAGGGAAAAGGATGAGGAAGGCAATATCGCGTGAGGTCCGTGGCCGGTTCGTTAAGGGAATGTTTCAGCATTCCCCAGGTACCGATCGGAGAAACCCCCATAAACTACCTATCAGAGCAGCTGGGTAGAATTCTCCTCCTGACAGTAGTTGAATTCGACATACCTATACAGCTACAAGAATCAAAAATCATCACCGTCGGGACTCGAACCTCGGATTTCCCGTTCAGAGACGCTGCAGTGGTAACGGTTGTTGCTCGGAGGCATTTCAGCCGCTCCAGTTTTGACCAGTGTTGGGGATAATGTGGGGCTACCGCCTTCTTCTCTCGCCTCTGCCACGAACTGTTGCGCACCAGGCACGGAGGCGGTTCCCCGATGCCCTGCATACGAAACTTCTAAGAGAATCATGTGGTCCAGCACGAATAAAGGGACGTGCCCGATGATATCGAGCAGCGTACTTATTTTCAATGGGAGACGAAAGGTGTTGAAAGAAGGCCGAGGTGTTAAGTAGTAATTTTAAATGTTGATGAAGATTCAGGGGAAGTTAATGAGCTCAACCAGGGGCAGGTGAGAGATTTATAACCAGTTTTTCGAATAAAAGAACTTGTCAAGTTCTTGAGTGTCTGATTTTGAAACCGAAATCGTTGGTCGACCTGTCTGAAAGAGAAGGTTCACATTTGTAGGTATTCAAAAGACACTATAAAAATATTCTGAAAACGACTTTCAGGTATATTGAGTGTAAATTGTCGCAAAATATTCAACTAACGTGAAAAGGATGTTATGAATAATAGTAATGGATGTAATAATGAGTTTTACACGCGAACGATCATACATTTTACAAAATTTCGTAGTTGTGTTATTTTCTCACCGAACATACAGTTGGCATAAACAAAGAGTCTGGAAACAGTGTATTAACTTCTGAAGAACATTGCTTTGTTGGCAATTGAGGTAACGACACCAGTTGCGTTGTATTTCTCAGCCATGCGGGAGGGATGTGAAGCCCAGTAACCCACCTGTTTTTGTAGGTTTTCATGAGTTTTCAAACTTCATATTTATAACAGGAAATTAATTCAAACAGCACACCCTAATGACGTACTTTTACACGCTCGCAGTTGAGTTGTTAGGACAAAATTCGGAAAAAAAAATACCATGATTTGACGGGTATATTCTTCGACAAAATAACACTGATATCGTAAAGAAAAATTAAAACTTTAATAAATTAATGTCGACCACTGATCGACCACTAGTATCAACTATTACTTGATGAACTCACTTCTTCGACTTAAAAGTATAAAATTGATACACGAGTTGAGAAATTCTGACCACTTTTTTAAAAAAAATCATTACAATTCTGACATTTTACATGCAATAATAAAATTTGACACCATACAACAATGATGTTGGCGAAAAGTGTAAAGTAAGCAGTAACAAAATAGAAAATTCGTTTGTAAGTACGTAATGTAGCATCTTCAGTGATAACTACCCGTGGACGACGATCTGTGAACGAAGAAGAATTTTAATTGTGAGATTTAATTTGTTTTCAACAGAGTAGTGAAAATAAGTAAGATGTTTATCAATGGAAGCATCACAATAAAACCAATGCTGGCGATATTTTTCCTCCCTGTAGTTACAATATGCTGAGTGCGAACTAACAAAAGCAATAGATGCATAATCTGTGAAAACAAAATTGTATAGTGAGATAAATTATCAACTTCTTATCAATCTCTGCGAAGGGCTAGCTATTTGTAAAATGTTTATCCTTCTCTTCTATTATATTAAAACTGAAGTATTAAATTTACTGCCAATTTATCACGGGTTAGACACACAACATACATTCCTTACCTGTTGGATGTGGACGTGTGATTCTATACAGAAGCACGATTCCTGGATTTGAAGTCATTTATTAGATTGATGGCAACTACTATAAATTATCAGCCTTTTTCAACAATAAACATTTATTCCTGCATATATTACAGTTCTTTCCTTCTCATGTGAATAACTTTTAACTTTGAAACATTAAAAACACCGTACAGGTTTGACTATAGTTCGTAAGCTTACGTTCGTAATCTTGATTACTGGCTTCTGGGCTGACTAGCAGAATGTTGTTCATGGCATCCTTGGCGTGCCAATTCTCGCGTCCTTTCCTAAATTTAAAAAGATCCAGAATGTCCTCAACGATTGCTATTAATAGAATTTAATATTCACACAAATGTAATACGCGGTCGCGACATTCCCTATCTATGTTTCGTGTGAAAGAGCTACTCGCGACTGGCTGTATTCATCTACTTATTGGAAAATTCTTCCATCTACGGAGCTACCCTAATGTATATTCCTCGAAACATGGAGTCTATTTAATTCAAACTTCCGACTATTGCATTAATAAAATTCCCAATTACAATTTAACATTACAATTTACACATGACCAAGCTTTCAAACTTAAACTAATTCCAGTTCACTATCATTTACCTAATACCCAGCCTATACTGAAAATCCGATGCACCTCACCATTCGCTTACGTCTCCCAAAGAAAAAACGCGTCTCTCTAAAGATCACGACCATCCAACGCCCTCTTCACACCATCTGCACGTAATGTGTTCGGAACCGTGTCGATTTGCACGTTATGACTCCAATGGAATATCAAATTTTTGTTAATCCGTTGACCTATCAACGCGAATTCCTTGACTTCCAAGTCTGGAAACTATGCCATATTCCAACGCTAGATGTTGATTTTATTATTAAAAACTAATCCCAGGGTTCTTGGCTTATCACAATAGAGTACTAAAAAGTAACAAATTATCTTTTTTTAAACAGAAACTTGGAAAAGATTTTAACGTTTTTGCAATGTGGAAGAGAATTCCTGACACACTTTCTTTATGGTTGCAACACGAACAGATGAATGAGACTGGGCGTCGTCACAAGCTGATAGATATCGACAGATCGAAAGCAGAGATTCTGACGGGTCAAGACTAATGGAATGAAGTCGAACAGCCCTCCATGTCCAAGCTCTAAAAGGAAGAAGTCGAAGACTGTGTTCATTGTTTCATTTAAGCGATATATATTTAAACATATACATAAATAAGACACCAAATTTTGCGACCTCGAAATACATGTCGGTGACGTCAGCTGTCCAGAAATACCGATTCTGCTCACGATAAGATTAAATGAAACGGCAGTGTTCACTTATTACAATTAAACTATAATTTAATCGCATTTTCTAGAAGGTGAAAATACAGATCACTGCTGCCTTCACGACCATGCAAATCCGTTAGAAACATCGAGTGTGTTTATATGTCTATTATGTAGGAAGATCTGATACGAAGAGGTACTTAGAAATCCGTTCCACGTATCCGACACGTCGGGCATGAAATTCCTTGGCTACCAGCGTCAGGTTGATTGTGCTTGGGTTTCTTCCCTTGGGGCTCTTGTCGAGATTGCTTCTCTGAAAGACGGCTCCATAACCTGCACCCCGTTTTCTTTCGCACATCTGGTCCCTGTTGCCCCTACTACTCCACTCACCTCGTTTGTGTCTGTTGCATGTGGTTGCTAAAACTCTCATAGAGAAGAGAGCACGGATTCAATATTGTACAATTGTGTATATCATACAGAGACTTTTCTAGGAAAACGTAACAACTGTACCAGGTAGAATTTAGTTGCTGACAGTCACTACGGTATTTGTTCATGATAATTCTAATCAGACTGTAAGTTGAATTATAGAACACAAATAAAGCATTCAAAATGTATAAAATGTTCCGCGAACCAGCGACTTAGCAACTTTCCCCACGGATGAGAATACGTGACTAAAACTTTTCTTATTAATATTTATTTTCATTTAAAATTCAAAATATATTGAATTAATCTATTAAGTAATTCTAGATTTACTTCTCATACGTTATCAAACATTTAAAATAAATATTTGAACTTTAATGTTAATTTAAAATATTAAAAAAATTAAGTTAATCTTTGTTATGTGGGAATTCTAGATTATACGATTCTAGATTATATCGTATTATACATTTATGTCATCTATAATTACATTAAGCATTAAAGTCAGTGATATGCTACGTCTGTTTTAAAATTATTTGATTAAAATAAAATGGAAACGCCGTTATGATAAATATTAGTAAGAGAATATTAGCACAATTATTTAAATATTGAATACAATATATTGCACTGTTGATCATTACATAACTGATAAATGTGTTATTGGCCACACATACGTAGCAATATATGCCAAAACAAGTAATGCGTAATTAATGTATCCGAGCATTGATTTTGAGCAAACAATTTATTAATTTCATAACAAGGCAATGCACTTCATGTGGATAAATACAACTTCGAGCATACTCATGAAACCCTTAATAATAGATATAATCGCAAGAAATGCATTTAGGTAGAAAAGGTAAAATATGAAATGATAATTCAAACGGCGTCTACTAACGAATGAAGCCAGAAGGGACTCCTGGTGCGATCACTTGTAATTTCAGATGAGGTTTCATTCGTTTGCAGAGAATGTGGAAACCATTCACGAGTCCGACCTTTTGTTTGGCAGTTATTTAGAATATTTGTTAACATCTTTCAGTAATTCAGCTGTTAATTTGCTTTTTCAGTTCTAGTTATAACTCCTTGCAGACTGTAAATGTAAACTCTTATACTCAACTCAACTACGATTCTTTAAATGCTTCGTTTCTTGAAACTTTTCTCCGAAAATAAAACAATATCTAAATAAATGATAAGAAGCAACTCATGACAAACAGTTGCACTATCTAATACAGTGTCATAAAAGAATCCTTGTGCGTCTCATGAATATATGTGTAAGGGTCACGATTGTGAAATCTGGTACCTTTTGTGAAATGTGATGTGGGTCCTAGTAAGTGATAAATGAAGCAATTTTTGTCATATTTCTCAAAGATATACAATGAAGTTTATTTTTTAATTATTTCAGTTTTAAAGATGGAAAGTGTATATTTTAAAATTAAATTTAGACTAGTAGCCTACGAATTGGTTTAAGACCCACGTTGAGGTTCCCTCTTGATAAAATCTTCGCGGCAAAATTACGAACATGAGTTACAAAATTAAGAACACATTAATAAGCATTAAAACGAATGATGTTACTTTAGAATTATTTCTTCGTTTTAGTAAAAGATACCGATAAATAGATATCTGTACACTTAAGTCAAATGTTCTAGGTCTTAATCAATTTTTTCTACATTAATGCTGCTTCTTGTTTGCCTAAGGATTGCTTAGGGGGAAGATAAACTGCTTATCGTCTACTTGTAGTATATTGGCATGTTAACAGAGTTAGTACAAAATATTTTGAAACAAATGTCTTTTCAAAATTTTAAGTTTTAGTCAATATTTATTGAAAATCTATGGTTAGAAACTCGAGTAAATTCGTTTCTATTTCTGTAACCGGGAAAAGTGATATGTAAATTACGGATACCAGTGATTGATTTTTGGCGATTTTTATGTCTGTTATGTCCTCTTCACTTCAAATGTGTGTGTGTGTTCGTTAGCCAGAAATGTAGTTCTTTCTTTCCTTGGCTGTACAAAAGTCAGATTTACTTCATTTTTCATGAGAGCATGCCAAACTGAAGAAGTTATGTTCATTGATAATTTCACATTTATATTATGGCATGTATTAGTGAATTCTAGATTTACATGTGAGAAATCATCACCTCACAATTAGGATATTTAGGCTATTTTGTAGGTTATCCCTTGTGTTCTTACGTGCCATATCTATTCTTATTTTCTTTTTTTTTTAGCAATAGTCCTTACCCTCCACTGGGTCAATTCATAAAACACACTTTTGACTAACGAGATGCTTGGTATTTGGATTTGGGATTTGCAGAGGGAGAAATCTACCGTTCTACCAATGTACACGAAAAAAACCAGCAACATATAAATAAAAGGCCATGCCTAGAGCGGGATTGGAACTTGCAGCCCAAGATGTGGTGAGTCGCTGTATGCGCTAAAGCGCTTACGTAAAGCGTTCACTTAATATATTTAGTAGATAATGAACATGTGTATCAAACAATTCATAATTCCCCCATGTTTAGTATGGAATAAAATGATATTCAATGTGTATTTAGTGTATGTATTTAATGTTTTATTTCGTCTTAAAAATTTTAAAACCCTTAATAAAATTGCAACACATTGCGTCCATAAAATTGTTGCACAGGTTGTTTCAAGAATGTGACTGTAAATATATGTCGATACAGAATATTATATTTTTAAAAGGTTTTTTAAAATTTAAAATTGGTAAAAATTTGACTGTTATTTATGTTAATATTATTTGAGCTGTGAAGAGATCTACAATGTTCAGTGAAATGACATAATGATATAACAAAAAAAAAAAGGTATGCTGAGAACTTATTTTATCTGCAAGATCATTATCAACTAAATACATTATTTTTTATTATTTGATCAATAAGCAAACCATGAAAGAAAAAAATAGAAAACAAATGGCACCATTACTGCTTTTAAATTTCTATTACCTCTCGAGACATTGCCAACTTTAATATTGAAGTACCTTCTGTGATCATGCTGGTTATTTCCACATTTTTACGAGATGATATCCACTTGAAAAATACGAGCAGAATGTATTTCAAAGTACACCCAAGTACATTTATTCTTCTCGTACAAATACAAGTCGTGCATGTGTAAAACCCCTCTCATCCACATTGCAGTGCCACCCACAGTGACAATAATTACTAACGCTTCCAACTCGCAGGATATTTCTCGGAAATTTCTTTCTCCGCTTTCTTTGCTCCCTAACTGCACCCGGACACTGGAATGCAGTGATTTTTCTTCCCTTAAGTCGCATCTTCCCTCTTTTGGCGGCTACTTGGAGGGGCCCCGCCCTTTCGGCCCTCGTGCGATCACCACGCCAGGTCACGCGAACCGCCTAATCACGCGAGTCATCAAGCCCGTGCTCGGAGGTTTCCGCCCCGCTCGCTTTGCTTTGAAGTAATCCGGCTTAATTTCATACAACACTGTTGTGACCCAGTTTAGAAAGGCTTTTTTTCCACTTCAAGAGATTTATATTCAGATGGGAAAAACTCGCGGGGGAAGATCCTCGTGTGTTTTGTAAACATGTTCTTAATTCATCATAACGTATTTAGGCCACTTGGTTAAGTTTTTTTTAGAAAACGTTACGCACCTTTTTAGTGCGCTACGCTCTCATTATAGCCGAAGAAACAACATTTTGGGTGAGATTAAAAATGAAAGCATGAAACGTATAATGCATCATGTTATTAAAGTAATTAAATGTCCACGTCATCTGATGGACGAGGTCGGCACTCTAGCAGTCTTTCTGTGTATCTGTCATTAGAGAACACCACTACCGTCCTAATGACCTCTTCAGAGCATGTACTTAGCTTAGAAGTCCTTCGAAACAATCTAGCACTTGCACCTCAACGATGTGGAGTGTGACCTATCCCAGAGAATCGTTCAACCGTTCGTGTCCTTAAAACGTGCGTATGTGTTCACCGGTGTGGACATGTTGCCTGGTGTATGCATGTGTGTGTGTGTGTGTGTGTGTGTTCTTCAATGAAGTTACAAAAAACATTTATGGGGTCGTTTGAGGGAACTCGACATTAGGGAAATCTCGATACTTAAAAAGGAATCTTGCCGCCGACTTTCTATTGTATCGACGGTGGCAAAAACAATATAATAAAACAGTCCATTGTGCTGTGACCCACACGAATTCGTGGAAGCTCTGAATTTAACTTCATTCAAAAGTCGCATTGCCGCCTGGTTTTACACCTACCGTGTGAAGCGGTGATTATAATTTTATTAGAGTTATTCAACTTAGAATGGCGAATGGAGGCGATTAAGAGACCTCATTAGAGGTATTTGTATTGAAGAAAAAGCTTCCCTAAAACGGTTTCAATGGGTGAGTTTTTGTTTAAATACAAGAGGCAAACGAGTGTATATGTAATATTTATGGCGGTATAATTTAATATATGGCAATTTTCGAAATAATTTTCTTGGATACACGTTTCGTCTTCGTTAGGATACACAGTCGTACCTACAAAAATTCAATTTTTAAAAGGAAATCCTTAATTTATTCGAGTAAAATTATGTAATGGTTTTCCTCGGCATTTTCAAATAACTAACTAGATATACTCTTTTATCCAAAATCATGTTTCACTCTTTAATTTAAATTCATTGAATTACCTTCTAGCTGTGAGACTTATGATGATGATCACACACCCCAATGCCAAGAAGGGAGCACACTTACACCTTTATGCACTCTCTTTTCCAGGGAATGTGATCACATGGGGGTTTCCTTCCACTGTATAAGTACTGATAGGAATGGAGTGGTAAATAACGATGAGTAAAGACTAATCGATTAGGTGATGGTTCAAATGAGAGGCCAATCATACCACAATCGAATGGTGAAAAATATCAAAGCCGTACACGTATGTCGAACACGCAGCGTTAGCTCGAATCACCTGTACTATCGTCGTAGGCTGTGCAGATATCTAACCAGTTTGTTCTGTTCGTATTTTACTCTGATATTTCAAACTTGCGTTTTTCATTCAACATTCATAAAGGGATATTTCAAGTAAATTTTATTTGCCTACTCTCACATATCACGCTTGTAAACATCCTCTCTTTAATGACGCTTTAATGACACGTCAGATATTTCAACAGTCACACATCAATTCCATCCGGTACGTGGAGAAGCCCAGTGGGAGGGCCAACGACCGTCCGCAGATTCAATTGCTGTATAATGGAAGAAAAACGGTATATATTTAATAATTAACGCTACATGAATTTAACACTAAATTAAAATCATTTTCTGCAAGATTGCGTTAAAATATTTTCCGTTCTTGAGGTGTGTGATGGGAATAAATATTTTTAACATTTTTTGTTCTTGCTGTCTTTTCCTAGGAGACACATATGATCACGTCCGGCGTTCGAAGTACCAGTTCAAATTCCCAACGTTCTTCCCATTGCATATCAATTTTACACAATGTTAACTGAAGATAGTATAGTTTTTATGGGCACGTGTGTCGAACACTGGAATTTCCAAGAAGCGATTATGTATCTCGAAAGTTCTGAATTGTTTTGTAAACACTAGTAGAGAATTGAGTGATGAAATTATCATTTATGGTTAAGAAATGTTCTAAAAATAAAAGACCTAAAAGACGAAACAGTAATTCTTTACTCAAACAAGGATACAGGAAAGAAACTGCACCTTTTTCCTCGCTCCCCCTTGGTAGTCAAGATTTTTGATGAAATATTAATTTCGATTCATTCGATGTTGTCGTTCATATATTGTCGAAGTCTGTGTTTTCCTCGTACAGTTTTCAAAAAACGTACGTTTGTCAGGATGCTTACAGCTACTTCATTTGCATCCCCAAAATATCCAATAAACAATTACCAATCCGTATTACCAATAAATAATTATTTTACTTTCCCGAATATGCTCAGCGTCGAGATCCATAGAAAGCGTTTAGAATAATTTTGTATTATGCCGTTGACTGTATCTAAATGCCGGTCGTCACTAATACCAAATGTTGAGGCCATTTAGGATTGCGATGATACAGAACGATGGTTCTTTCGATTCTCATAAATCCATATATTTACAAATGTAGTACTTTTTCGTTGTTGTTTTTTTGTATCTCCCAAAAGTAGATTTTTTGTTTCGTATCAATACTTCTACCGACTCATTATTGTGACCTCGCAGCCTAAGTAGGCTGGAGCGAGACATATTCACGTCCGTGAAATATAAGAACGTACTTCCAGAGAACAATAAGAAGCCCTAGAGTTTGCACGGCGCAAGGCAGGCGCACAGAGAGGAGTAGACGACGGCTTTGCTTCAAGAGGGGTAAATGGAGGGTTAGCGAGGGGGCGGGAGGACGAACGCAGACTCCACGCAGACCTCATTCGTTCTCATTTCGACTACAGAGCTGCGTGAAGGAACACTTAATAGTATTGGAGTTCTACGAAAACGCTAGGATTTGAAATTTGGACGAAACCGGAGCTCCTATGGAGCATTGCGAAAGGTCTATAGAGGTAAATGTGAATTAGTTCAGGAAAATTTAAGAGGGTAGAAACATGCGTAATTTTGTAACTAGATTGTTCTAATGCGCAACGATTAAATTTCAGATTTTTTTATATTTTGGACTTGTAATTGATTTAATTCTCAATTGTGGGTGAAATTCCGAAATATATTCCGTTTTTTTTTCCTGGCAACATTGCATTGAATGACTTGCCACACTGCGGGTAAATTGAAAACTGCGGTATCCTGAAGCCTGCTTTGACGCAGAGATAATCCAACAGTTCGGGTTCACCGTTACATAGCAGTCTGTGGAGGTGATTCAGAGATAGAGTACCCGGCTCGTTCAAAGTAACATGGACGATTTCATTTTTACAGTTTTGTGAAGGAAATTAGACCAGAACTAATTCAGAAAGCTATGCGTTGCTTGTAATAGATAGTGCATAGTTTAACATTTCCAGTAGTTAAATAGTTAAGAGCGCAGTCATTAACTGCTTATGTATTCTCTCCGATTTTCATTGAGCAAAAATAATGTTGAGTAATGGAAAGGATTTAATTGAAAGGTAAGATGTCTTGGAATTTTTAATGGGAATTGGATGATTGAAATTGATGTGGATTATCTTGTATAATTTGTTCGTTGTAGTTAAATTTCAAACTAATATTTTAAAGATACATTGGATTGGATAATCAATCAATTTATCAGCCAGTTCAATAAAAGAAAGAGAGTCAATCATTTAAAAAGAGATCATATAGAAGTGTAAAATCTGCGCTTTTTTAATGTTTGTATTTATGTGATTATTTTTTCTAATTTTGGAATATGTGTGTTCTTTGGTTCAGAAATTCTCGTCATATTGAATTTTCGTAATCGAGTAAGTTACCTTTTGCACCTGAGATCCAAATAGAAAGAATGCTAAATTATTTTTGTTGGTGGAGGTAAATTTTGGCCGAGACAAAACAGATTATCTGCCAGTCTTTCTTTTTTTAATCAATAATCTGCACTCAAAGTTAGGGGAGTCAGGTGATTGATGCGCCACATACTAAGGTCCAGCCGGGACGTCAGCGATTTGGTTAAAAATAGGGTGGCGGTTGCATTATAAACAGAAGTTTCTGAACGTTCTGCAACAAGGAGTTTACAAACTGCTGTGCGGTAACTAAGAGTTTATGAGTATAACATTATAAGAAACATTTGTTCATTCCATTTTGCAATACATGATGGTGTGTTTTGACACTCGCAGTTACTCTCTCTGTAATTTTGCGTTCCATTGTGATGAACAAATTACAATTATGAGATTAGTAAAACGCCTTATGGAAATTGAAATGAAAAACTATTAAACTTAAACGAAGAAAGTTCCAGATGATTGTGATTGAATTACGCATGCCTGCTCCATCATATAAGACTATTTATTAATTTAAGCAATCAGTGGACATATAATATGAATTCTTTAAATTACTTCGAAAGAGGGAAGGAGAAGACTAAAATTATATTTGTGTGGAAACGCGGCTTGGGCTTTCTTCAATATCTTCCAATGTGACGCGTTGCTAACAAAACAACAACATTCAAAATAGAGATGTTTATTTAAAGATCTTTACTAAAAATGTCGTACAGTTATGGTTTACGATTTTGATATGTTATTGGCAATTCAGTGAAACAGGAATCTCAAGAAGGACGTCATCATATTGTATGTTTTTTGGTCGTACAACTATGCAAATTTTGGCCTCGTATTTTAACACTAATGAGTTTCCAATGAGCTCCATTTAACTGTCCAACATATCCACGAATCGTTAAGTCAAAAGAGTAATTAATATGTAAAATTTAGCACATGTCATAAAACGTAGCGTTGAACTTGTAAACTATATCACGATATTCTGCACTATTGTCATTGCGGCCCCAGTTCTTCCTCCCATGGCGTTTTTTTCTTCTACTCTCTGCCCCATGAGCACCACTCTGATCTGGGTATCGTTCAGGTAAACATTATTTTCCTTAAAACTCATCTTCCTCTCTTAACCAAAGTCATTTTGTAAATTGTGTTAAAATATTATTCGGTTTAAAGAGGGACGCCATATTTTCTTTCTTCATATTGATTTTTTACTTTATCTCCAGAAAAACATTAACCTAACCGTAACTAATTTATTTTGTGTAATACGTTAATTTACAGAAAAAAATTATTGAGCTACCCATCCCTCTGTTGACACCTAGTAAACCGGTTTTTTTGGAACTTCATATTTAGGCCTTAACACAACCGGAGAGAAGTTGATCGATCAGTCGAATTTCTGTGATGTCGGTCCATTTAATGATGACTATAAGGAGTAATTGGGCCGAAATTCCAAAAGTTATCATCGGATTCCACATTGGAGCATTTTATCCAGAACTGTCGTCTACGTATAATTTGTGAGAAAATCTGCTAATTCCAATGGCCATTTCGAGCGAGAACAAAAAGAAGCCAACTGGCAGTTTCGTAACTTGTTTCAAACTGGAAATTAGAAGCTCCGCGTGGTTCCTCGAAGCCCCGAGGAGGTCCGGCTTGGAAGCCCTCTCGGAGACGCCGTCAGTTAATTTTTGATTGGAGGTCTTGCTCAGCAGGAAGCGTCGCGCTCATCGCGAAGCTTCTGCAAACCGCGAAGCACCCACCGCGTCGCACCCGGCTTAGCCCCACCCCTCCCCATTCTTTCCACCGGGAGCGGGAGCTCAGTGCATCAACTGATGTCAATGCAGCGCCTCTGACCAGGAGACGTAGGTTCGAGTCTGGACGGCGGTAGGAGTTTCGACACGAGCTTGCCGGCGAGGACGTCGCTGTCTGGAGTAAAATTCTAGTGACCGGCTGCTCTGATCGGCAGTTTTCCTTGGTTTCTCCCATCAACGCCAGGCCAATGCCGGAGCAGTATCCTAACGAACGGGCCACGGACCACGCGCGATCTTTCCTTCCTCTTTCTCGTCCTATCCTCTCCCCTTACACACACACACACACACACACACACACACATTTACACTAACCTGAACTATACTACCACATATTCTGGGAAACCGTTCGGGAGCTTAGAGTTTTCCCGGCTCGGGCGGTGCTCCGCTGATGGGAGAGTCCTGGTTAGGGGGAAACCTCACTAGCCGACGGTAGGTCCGGACCTTGCCATCCAGCGGGGAAAGAACACCGCCATCTCCCGAGGAAACAATATGCACAACACTTACGAGACTAATGATCTAAGCTGTTAACGCGCCCGGAATCACTAACCAACCAACTTATTCTTTCACATAGGCTGAGTTTAGCTCAGTGCCAAGTTTGTCACCGTCTCAGCAGCGACTCTCACTGAGAGGGCCGAGTCCTTAAAGTCACGTCAGTGGCGGATCTTTCGGACTACCTACATAGCTAGGTCCCATTCTGGTGCCGTCTGTATGAGGATTCCAGCGGCCGGCTGCTCTGATCGGTAGTTTCCCTCGGTTTCTCTAATCAATACCAGGCGAAAGCCGGAGCAGTACCCTAACGATTAGGCCACGGACCGCGCGCGAATTTTCTTTCCCTTCCTTGACCATCTCCCTTTACGCTCACACACAGTACTCAACCACACATACCGGGCGTCCAGTGGAGAGCTTGGAGCTCTTCCCGATTGAGGCGGTGCTATTGCTATATCATATCATTGACAGGGAATTTTACTATTGTCAAATAGATAGCTTTGTCAAAAACTCAAGCCTGAGTATTAAAGGTGAAGGGATGTTTAAAAAGTAATTTCACCTTTTTCGTTTTGGAAAATTCAGAGATTTTAATGGAAACCGAACTTATATTTATAATCATACTTTGATTTATTTGGGTAAGATATTTCATCAAAACTTAAAGATCCGTTGCAAATTCTCAGGGTTTAAATTTATATCAGATCGATATAAGAAAAACTGCTTGGGAAAATTCCATCTCTGGTATAAGAACTAGGGTTGTTCCCTTGGTTAAAGCGTTGCACCACCGTATTTATTGTAACACTATTCTGCCTAATTTTTAGACTATCATTATGTTAACGTGGTACAAACGAGAGGTAATACTTTACAAATCAAAGGAAACATCGTTTACTTCGGTATTCATTTCAAAAAGATATGGCTGAACAAGAAGAAAACATACATATGACGAATTCTATAATGTTTTCATTTTGAAGTCGGTTAAAACCCGTAGTACTGTACACTGTACTTATTTATAATATTTTTAATATAATTTTGGTTTTATATATCGACAGTATTTTGTTTTGCACTAGACCTTGAATTTTATGGTCTCCATCCGGTGACAAATTGATTTGATCTCAGCTACTCAGCACACTTTATAATAAAATATCAACATTGCGAATGGTTTTTAAAACGTTTTTTCTCCCTGAAAAGTAGTAGCTAACTAAAGTTAGCTATCCTTTAGGTGAAGGATAAACATTTTATTGAGCATTCATGTTTGTCCTTTTTATCATAATTCTACAAATAAACCCTATTCGAAAATATTTCCTATTCTGTATCAATACGTCCTCACAAATACCCCGTATAGTCCAATTATAATTAATGTGAAGGTGCATAAATATATGAACATGCTCCTGAGGCTGGAGATGAATTGTGAAATAAATTGCTTTGGCAGGTGTTCGCAGTAGGGAGAAACTCTATGAGATGGTAATTTAATCATCGATTCAGCTCGTTGCAATATACTTAGATACAAGATAACCTTTTTCTTCTCTAACACCTAAGTTCGTACATGAAAATCATTTAATATACCACCTTGAACTGGACGGGTACCATACCAGCTTGAATATTATACAGCGTATGATCTGGTGATTAAGTTCATTTGTTGGAGTTGTTGGGGGCTGTAATAATTAACTATTTTTGACGGTCTGATAATTGTAGAACGTATTTCGGATTTTTTATAATCTAATGGACGATAGTACTGCCCATCTCTGAAACCAATATTTAGAAAGGAAAATTTTGTCATGTCAATCTCAATATTCCGAAACAACACAAAGAATGAAGAAACGCGTATAATTGTACGAAATGGCATAAAATCACAAATTTCTCTTCTATATCACATTGCCTTCAAACATTTGAGTTATCAATCACGTACGTGACATTTAGTCTGGTTTCATTTTTCCCGAATTTTGTGGTTCAATTACGACTCGGAATTTATTTCTGTCGTGTAACAACTTGTGTAATCAACCGTAGAGCTGATTTATGTATAAGGTTCAGCGTATTTCTCGTTCTTTAATGTTAGTCGTATCTCGTTTTTGTTGCTTCTGCAAGCTTGACAGATCCAGAACACGTGGATCTTGACGGAGACAAGTGACAGTAAGATGGACGTCTTCTCATCTGGAATTCTTAGTTGATAATGTATTTCCAAACGTTTCTGAGAAATTTCTACACGTCCTCTTTTTTTCTCTCTCTTCACCCTGGTTCTCTCGCTTCGTGCAGGTCTAGAAGATAATCAGCAAGGCTGATTTTGATATAGCTTCAAAAAAGAAGCAAAATCAGAATAATTGGATTTTCAAATAATCAAAGACCAAATTGTAGTGAAAGAATCCGTACATAAAAATAACACAATATGTAAATAGGTGAAAAATACGGAGATGTCTAATAGGCCCAAATGGCGCATGAGATTTTTAATGAAAATTACTTAATTGCCGTCGCAGTATCCTGAAGTAATCATCTACAGTCGATAAAACATTAATCAAGTACATGAACACTCACACTACTGCACTATTTTCAGCTTTCGCCAATGAACCAAAAAAGTTTTCAATTTCACAATTAAATAATTCCAAATATTGCCACTTCATCATATTAAGTTATAAATATTATATACTTCACAACAGAACTAAGAAATTGACAAAAATATTTGAAATTTTCTTTTTCTTTCTTATATTACGATGACAAAAAAGAAAAATAACTTTAGAAGTAGGTTGTAAGATCTTGAGAGAAACTCTTGCAAATTTCTGTAGAAACATTTCGTCGTTCCTCTTTCTTTCATATACTCTTCAGTTTTGTTTTTTACATTAAATATTTTTCGCTTTTTTACATATGCGACTAAATGCTTTCACTTTCGTTTTCTTCGATTGCATTTTTCATGAAAATTACTCTAACCAGTGCGGGCGATCCACATTTTCAACTTGGTGGTTCAGGAGGGAGTCTCGGTATTGATAAGTCTTTCCGAGATACCAGAGGCCACAGCCAAACCGCGTTCATGAAAGCTTCCACTGCACATAAAGTAACATAACAATAGACTGCTACCGGGTTTTACTTTTTACAGTTGTAGCTGCTTCTTTCGGCCATCTCTTATCTCACTGTTTACGTTGTGATTACTGTGACGAAAATACCCATCACAAAACCATTTTTCAAATATCGTATTAAAATCTTCTTGGCGTACAATATTCGGAACCTTCTAACCATACTGTAAGGTGAAAGCTACAAAGAGAGCCGGCAAAACAAATTGCAAATTTTCATAAGAAAATGTTGGTTTTCTTTTAAACCATTGTTTCCTATATATGTTTTTTTACACGAATGCAATTTTGTTTTTTGAAAAGTGATGCGATTTCAGACCTAAAATCTAAGAAAATGATCATATTGCTTTTATCTTAAAGATATTGATTCATCAGTGCATCAGTGGAATGAAGCATCTAGAGAATATTTTCAAATTTTTTGAAAGCATTTGACGTAATTGATCACAGAAATTTGTTTGAAAATTCCTTCATAAAGAATTCGTGTGTTTTCCCCACATTGGACATGTTCGTAATCTAACATCGATCGCCAAAAGTAGAAATACCTTATTCGCACGAAAGAATATTATTTAACCCTTTCCAATAATTTGTTAATTAAGCATGAGGTCTCTGAGGGTTCTATCTTATGCTTAACACTCTTTCTTATATACGTTAACAATACGCCCCCACCCTTAACAAACGAAAAAACATTTCTATTTGCAGATGACACGAATATTCTTTGCAAAAGAAAAAGAAAGATTTCAGAGTTTCAAATTGGTTTCGTAGCAAATGTATAGTAAACGAAGGAAAAAAAGGTTTCAATGCAGTTTTACATTTTAAATGGGCAATTGTATGTGCCATTGAATGTGAACAATATGCATCTGGCTCATTTTAAGATAATATAATTTCCAGGTCTCTCAATTCAGTCAAATAAAATAATTGAACACTAAATTAAGTATAATATGTTTTACATTCAAAATACTTCCAAATCCAGTTAGGATTCATGCATATATTTGTGTGAATTTGGCGAATATACATTCCCGCCTGTGATATCGCATAATATTTTGGTGAAACATATCCTATAGTACCCAGACGTTAAGATTGTAGAAAAAATTCGTACAAATATTAAGCAGATGTGATCTGTGTGATTCCTTCAAGCCTCTCTTCATTATGTTTGGAATCTTGCAATTGCCTTATCTATTTATTTACGAATCAGCATTTTCTCCCGAAACTGACTTATTTAAGAGTGGGAACATATTTTCATGCGATTGTTATAATTAGAATACACGTCGTCGAATTCACATTCATGTAGTGTCAGTATCAACAGCTCGCTATAAAAAATCAACATATAATGCATGTATGTTACTTTACAATCAATTGCCATATGAAATTAAACATTCAAAAATAATACACAAATTTAATGACAATGTAAAATCTTTTCTGCTGTGTAACTGTTTCTACCCTTTTAGATACTGTACTGACGAAAAAGGAAATAACAATGTTCATTTTAGCACATTTCATGGATTATTTAACATTAGTACTGTATAATTTTGAAGCAGTAAACATAACTTTAACAAGTAATGTACTTCGGCTTCTGTGTCAATGATCTCCGTCTCGATTATCTCGATTACATTTCGTGCGGTATAGCTGATCAGTTGAGCAAGATGGTCCCGTGTTTGGCTTCTGAACATTAATGTAGCTTCACTAAATGTCAGTCGAGAATCATCATAGACAATTCTACAAATACTGATACTGATTTCCAATTACGAATTCTCCTTAACAATCTAGACAACGCTCATCTATGTTACCGTACTTTATGCGTACTTCAAAATTTTCTAATTTATTGTTTCACTTACAATTAACAAATTACCTCACGTTGAGAGCAAGTTTCCTTTCTAGAAGCAAATAAACAAAAAAACACTTCATATATTATTATTTTATATTTATTTATGCTTTCGCAGCATGCGCTAGGACACATTAACCTTGATCTGGACTGTCAGTGTGTCGCCGCGTCGAAGACAGAGGTGCTGACGTTCCGACCAACATATCTTGGGCTCTTCTCTCGCTCACGGTCCGGTGTGTTGTTCTCTGACATGCCTATCCCATAAGGGATTCTTCATGTCTTGTTATAGTTGTTTGTACTTTTACTGGTTCAACGGACCCTTTTCCTCCATACGAGGATGAGGACCAAGGGTGTGGTCATATTTAGATATTTTTCTAGTTTGCCGTTTTTAGATTGTTCGTTAAAGAGACCCTGTGTCTATAATGATGGCGTTCTTTTATTATTTTATTGGTAACATTATATCTACGCGATTGTAATCCTGTTTTATCAGATAGAGTGGGTGTTATCCCTGTAGAGCGCTATTTTATTATTTTCTAGGTCTGATGAAAGTGAGTATTTGTATAATGGAGGAGTCTCCTGAATCAGTTTAAAATTCAATGCCAATGAATAATTTTAGTTACTTGATTGTGCCTGCCTAAGTATGCAGTATTGGCAAGAGCTGTGTATACTGCTATCACACCATAGATCGTCTCATTTGAGTGATTCTATATTTTACAGACATCTTTGATATTGTTCTTTACAGACATCTTTGATACTGTTAAAAGACTTACCAAAGAAAAAGTAAACATTCCTCCTTTACGACATGGATCGGAAACAATTTACTCTGACGAAGAAAAATCAGAAATATTTGCTGTACATCTAGAGAAAACCTTCAAACCGCATCCCGTTTCCGATATATAATTTAATTCCAAAATAGTTAATTACCTCAGTACTAATATCCCCAATGCGGCACTTTCCATCAAATTCATTTCACCTTCGGAAACCATCTCAATGATTAAACTTCTAAAATTAAGAAAATCTCCCGGTATTGACAGTATTAACTATGACTGCATCAAAATGTTGAGCAAATATAGCGGCTTTAACCGCAATATTTAATGCATCTTACGATGCAATTATTTTCCTACCGCTTGGAAAAGAGCTGTCAATTTTCCAGTCTGCAAACAGGGGAAAACCCAAGGATAGCTAAAAACTTTAGTCTTATCAGTATGCTTCCAATTTTATCAAACAATCTTCGAACGTCTAATCCACACAAGACTAATAAAAGTTATCAACAATATTAAAGCAATCCCATGAGAACAATTGGGATTCAAACCAAACCATTCCACCACCCATCAATTATTGCGTATCACTGAAGCCATAGCTAACGGTTTTCACCAAAAGAAGCATAGAGTGAGAATTTTTCTTGATGTAAGTCAGGCATATGACCGAGTTTGGCATCAATGCCTCCTATACAAAATGCTATCTTTAGGTATACCCGAATACCTACTAAAGATCACGGAAAGTTTCCTCACGAACAGATCGTTTGTAGTTAAAGTCAACACAGACACATCTACCCCTCACACTATTGCCGCAGGAGTACCACAGGGTTCAGTTCTCTCTCCCTTACTATTTAACATTTTCAGTCATGACATTCCAATCCAAGGCGGCTCCAACGTTGCTTTATACGCTACTCCTTGCTATGGATGCCCATATCCAAAATATTATAATATAAAATATACTATTTTCAAACTCCTCAAGAGACAGAAATGTCCAACGAGAATATATTGTTTTTAATTGATATTGTTCCTTAGATAATTCTTACCATTTTCATCACACAATCTTGAATTGCTATTAGGAACCCTTTCGTTTCTTGAAACAAGTTTCCCAACTTCAATCATTGGAGAGAGTTTTCTTTATCAAATGTTGAATTATTTAAGAGATTAGGATATTTTCCATGAATTTTATAAACGTTGTTTCAAGAGCATTTTCCAACATTGATCTCAGTCCATTCTCCCCCCAAAAAAAGGTGTATTAAGTTTGTGGTAATGTAAACATGCTTAGTGCCAAGATAAATCTTTCTTTACGTCGAGAAGGTGAGGAATAGTTTAATCTGTCATTCACAATCGTCTCATACACATCTTTTCTGTCATGAATAAATAGTTACAACTTGTTAAAGACATGAAATGGACATTCTGTAGAGCACTAAACCAAAAAATGTCATAATTGGACACTTTCTGAATGAGAGTAATGTTTCGTGACTTAAAAACTTGAACGAATGAAAGCGCAAGTCATAAACTTCGTCACGACCACGCTCGGAAATGGTCAATCATACGATGCAAGGACTGTTAGAAGTCAAATGGATGTCGTTGAGCTCTGAGGAACGTTTCGATGACGAAAAAACGAAGTAATAAATTTATCATTACTTTCCTTCTAATAACAAAAAAAATGCAAACAATGACCATTGACAGAGTAGTTAAACAATGGCAAAAACTAAGAACAGACAGAGGTCATGAGTGCGACAGAAGAAGTTACTGAACGCTAGACACTAATGGTCGATAGGTGAACGGCAATAATTATGTAATTGTGTGCTCCAAATCAATCACCGATAAATTAATTTTTGTTGGGTAGAAGCACTTAGATAGGAAGACGAAAAAATTCCCGTTAGAAGCATTGAGGAAAGGAGTGTGGGTCGGATGCGATGTCCGGAACAAATATTTGTCGGGGCGGCCATGCCTCGGGCTAGCTGGTGTTGTGAGGGGGAAGCTAGCGGCACGCTACGCGAGGCCGAAGGGGACATGCGGGGAGCGGTCGTAAAGGCGTTGGGAACTCCCCCGCCTCCGCTCCCAACGGGGTGTCGCTCCCGCCTCCACTCGCCTTCTCCCGCTGCCTCGAGGCCTACCCTCACTAATCGAGCCACGAATTTAGGGCACACCGTGTCCAGTACATAGCCTAATGCCGCATTGCCTCTCCTCCTTAGCAGGAAATAACAATGGTTCAAGCTAGATTAAACAAAGCTCTAAATATCCCCCGAAGCACTATCGTAAACTTTTGTTTTTTTTATATGCTGCCGTGGTAATTAAGCATCAATTATAGGTTACGGTTTAAAGTCGGCTTGTTTGGAGATGTGTAAAGGTAACAGACCGCGAAGATGCTGGTTCTGGATGAAGAACTGATGGCCAGTTCGAGTAGGTAAAACACTCGTTCAGTACCTTGAAGAAAAGTTATGGGGAAATTCCACTTAATTTACACAATTAACAAAGGAGTGTGCGACAAAATTCAAGTTCCCATGTCGATTTCAGTAGATAACTGAGCGTCTACTAAAATTTTAATTTTTGAAATTAAAATTAATTTTTTTACACTCAGCTATGAAATTGTGTTTTAGGAATTGTTAACGTCCTAAAATATGACATTTGTTTCCTAGGTCGATAATTTTTTAATCGTTTTACACTTGTAAAGACGCTACCTCATACTTTAGCAAAATACGGCCATTAGAAGCAAAATAATGAATGTTTTCCAAATTACATTCTACATAAATTCAAAACGAAATTTAAATAGTTTCACTTATGTGTTTAAAAAAAAGTTAAACACATTCATTTACGTTTTAAATTGTATTAGTTTCTTGCTTGATAGTCTTCCAAGCTTTGGTGCTGCAACTTCCCAGCTTTGGTGCTGCAAAGCATCAAACAAAGTGAACGTTGCAAGAAGTCAACTGATTGATTGTTTCGGGTTCCTCTGGCGTGTCATCTGCTAAAGTCATTCATCTCGTAAGTGCAGTAAGTTACATCCGTATCTCAGGAAGTAACAGAGTTCATATCCTGCTATAACGCGAGAACCAGCGCCGACCTTCACGCCGGGTTGAGGGGGGTTCTCCAGGTAAAGTCCATGTCTGGACAAGCTGTAAGCTAACGATTGGTCTCCCGATATGTGTGGTAGTGTAATGTATGTAATTGTGTTTGCAAAGGGGGAGAGAGGACAAGGATGAGGGATCAAACTTACCCACGTGGTCCGTGGCCTGCGACTCCTGCATTCGCCAGGAATTGAACTACTGATCAGAGCAGCCTGTAGCTAGAATTCTTGTCCATACAGCTCTTGAATTCGACGTGGCCAAAGATCTGCCACCTTTTCAATTCTATTCATCGGACCACCCCGTCAGCAATGCTTTCGAGGCATCGGCATTGCAAGCTCTAAGGCATTGCAGCTGGTCTATCTTTAAAAAGCTTTGACTTCGTCCCACTGACTTTCACCTCTTTTTTGCCTCTGAAGACGTTTCTGACAAGACATGGTCAAAGGTTTCTGGATCTTTACGATAGATACTTGTACAAGATCAGTGCCGTTTACCGAATAGTAGTTTATAAGTAACTTCTGTTGTTACAAAGAATGTCGCTTCTTATTGAAATTCTTCTTTCCTTTGAGTAAACACGTAACTTCCTCTCTTGAATGCCCTCGTACCTAAATTACAATGCGAATAAGACCTGACCGAGATGTGATGCGCCTCATATTTTCATTAAAATGATATTAGTTTGTCTAGTGGTGTTACAAAATCAATAGCTGTATATTTGACATGAACAGAATTCTCTTGTGGGTTATAGTATCGTTTTTATGGAATAATGTTTTTCAGTTTAAGAGAAAAAACTGAACCAAAGTCACAAAATTAATTGCTAACTCAGAAATGAATACGATGAATTTTTGGCACTATATGGTCCACAGTACTGACTGCGTTAAAAATCATATTTATTTTCATCGACGTGGCAAACAAACAATATTGTGATTTGTCACAATATTTGATAACACATACAGCCGAACATAGCGATGGGGAAGTTCGTCACGAGATTTGCATAATTATTTGTTCCTTGGCATATGCAATTTTTATTAAATGTGTCCCACATTTCATAAGAATTTTGCAAGAGCTTTTGTGCCAAAAGGATCGCTTCTTATTTCATTAACTGTTCACAAATGTTCGTCTCTACTACGGCGGAGAAATATCAAGAATGGAATTGTGAATGTAAGACCTCATTTTCTCCACACTCGCGAGTACCGAAAGTCTCAATGTGGAATGCCTACCGGTTTTGTATCTTGGAATCTTCGATCCGTTCTTATGTACCTCGGAAGCCATTAAGTATTATTAAAGGTGGTGTGTGTCAGTTCGATGAAGATCCGTTGCCCGTTGTCCCAACAGGGTCGGCGCGCGCGCTTCCGAGAACACCGCGAGCAACCGAATGATCAGAGGCGGCACAAGGGAGGGGACATCTGTTTTTCCCCCTGCCTTGGCTGGGTAACGAAGCGAACGCACTTGAATGGGAACGCCGGGCATTCGCAACCCTCAGTGCAAGGTGCAATTTATTTCGCTTGCCAGAGCTCATGTTACCCGTTTTTGAACTCACACAAACTACTTCTTTGTCAATATTGGCGGAATAATGGCGCGGGAGGTACTTCGCTGCAGGTCTCGGGAGTCTGTAGCGGGAGTAGGAACGCGATCGCTTCCCCATGAGGGTTACCAGTAATGCATTCCGCATTATCCTTCCTTGAAAATATTGACGTTGATTTCTGGAGATGAATGGTTTCCTGGTCGTTCGCAAGTACCATGTCTGAAATATTGTTGGCCACCCTGCTACTAGACGCTTTAATGTGGAAGATAAATTGGGACCAGTCTTTCTGTACCTCGTCAATATCGCAATTCCAGCATGACGAATTAGAAAGAACACACTCCCCGCGAAGGGAGAGTGCGTTGTACGAGTTCCCTTCGTTTCGGTGGTGAATGTTGCGTTAGGACGGACAAGACCGTGATCAAGAGATGTCAAAATGATGCCACACAGACTACATTAAGAAATTTCATTTGAATGCATCATTATGTATCTTTTAACAATTGAAAATATCGATGAAAATTTTCTGATTGGGCTAAAGGTGACTCATTTATAATTGGTTTCTCGAATCTATAAACGTTATTCTTTCAATTAGAAAAAGGCATTACAGACAGTGACCTCGAGACAGCCTTGTGTGTGATCACTTTCTCGACCTATTTAAAATCCCTTAAACATGGATAGAAATAATGTGAGCGGTGCGGAACACCGCACGGCTACAGTCCCATCTAAAAGTTCTGGACCGTCTTGGTTTTTATTTAAAGAGCTTATATCCAAATCTTCATTAAAGACATTTTTTTCAGGGAGGGAAATTATTAAAATTCAGCATTACCACCTTCCTTAAGTACCAGCAGATACCTTTTATAATAGGAGAAACTTCATTTTGACCAAAATATTTGGTTGCATGATGCAGAAGCATTTTAAGAAGATATTCATATGTAAAACATGAAAAACAAATCTGGAATGAGGGGTACGTCACATTGGAAATAAACTCCAATTTATCGGTTTGCAATTATCATTTTTTATACACATATACGTTCTTAAACTAATATGACAGAAATGCAAATACATTGAAAACGTTCTTAAACTAATTTAAGAATTGTGGTTTTGGTATTGGTCATCGAAACCTCTTCATTGTTATCCATCACTGTCAGTGACTTGCAAGACCCTGCTTGATACTGAATACAATTACATTAAGGACTTCTTAAACTTGTCAGCGTGTAGAACAAATTTCGAGAGTTCAGATTAGTAATTGGTAAAAGGTGATGTACGGGATGATAACTGAAAGAAGTTGGGCTAAACCGTCTTGAATAGGCAAAACAGAAAACGGAGTTCGTTTGCTTTATCTTAATTAATTTACTTCTCGTCAAAAACAAACATTCTATGTGACGTATGGGAGAAAAGTATAACTTGTAGAGGTCTTTCTTGTGCTCCAGAAGTTCAACCTTGTTTTATTATACACAGTTAGCATTTTAATAAAGGTAGCGAACGTAGTTACCAATATTTGAAAACGACGAATTTTATGTCTCAAATAATAGAATTTGTATTTGCATCAACAAACGATCTACAGATTTGATTTTATAGTATTGCAAACAACATAACAACCCTCTCTCTTCTAATTCTCCCGCTAATAATAAAATAAAGAGCTTATTGAGAGGATAATTCATTATCTGAAGAATATTTGCCATTTCACTGCATGTAATGTACTTGCATAGATTGTATTCGAAGATCGTGAACTATGTTTACATAAATGAAAGGAACGTAAGTATTTTTATTTACTGAACGTACCGCTGAATTGGTCACAATTTGCTTTCCTTCCAAAAGAAATATTAGTATTGTTCTAGTTTTAGAGAATAATGTACTATATCTGTTTGTCTGGATCGTCTAATCTATTCAGAAGATTCAGAGGGTTTTCAAATCGGATATTCATTTCCAGTCGCACATGCGAATTGGTAATAAAAGTACTAATCGTTTCGTAGTGGATGAAGCGAAATGTTTATTGCTTGGAGCGTATTTTGATGGCCTAAATATCGATAAAAATGGTCAATTACATGTTATTAAAATATTTTTAAAATGCCCTAAATGCAAAACAAAAAAAATTAAAAAATTGATGAAAACCGTTTGAGATGAAGTCAAGCTGTTGGATCATGTAACTGAAGCAATCGAGGCTTGCAACTTGTGCTTGCAAACTTTTGGTTTCGACTACCAGAAAATCTCCATCTTTATCCCGAAATCGGATGAACTCACAGTGGCGTTGATCACATGAACCTTAGGTTATATACAACGGCTGATATTACAGTTTCTAAACGAAGAAATCGAATAGGCTACTCAGGAATTCCGTGAAGAACATTTGTTGCATCTCGTAAATATGATTTGCAGCAAGAACGATTAAAATGGTATTAAAATCGATGAAATCAGCAAAACATGCTTTAAAAATGTCGTAAAAATATAAAATATGTCTTATTAGTCAAAATCGACGAAAAAAGAAAAAAAACAAAAAAAACAAACGCATAAAATCGGTTCTTATTTGACATAACATTCAATTAATGCCTACTAAAAGGCCTTGTGAAAAGAAAAAATATATACGTCATTAAAATACATCTTTAAAGACTGCTAAAATATAATATAACCTTAGAAATAAAAAGTGCAAAAATTAAAATTAGGGTACTGTCAGTTTGACACTATTACAAGGAGATAAGTGGTCCCTTTCCTTTTTTTTTAAATACATGCATTTGGTTAGCTAATACGTAATTGATTGGACTTAAAACTGGAATATAGTGATATTTCTCGTGTCAATTTAAACATTTCTTTACTTGCAACTTTAATTCATAAGACTTTCAATTTGGTCTCGACATTCGTCAAGATGAAAGTCGAAATTCGATGGTAACCATCGGCGGGTCGTGAGAATCCTACCCACGAAATATTACTAATGGAAAAGAAATATAATTTATTCATGCTTCAAGACTGATGTTTCGTGGATCGCTTTTTAAAAATTTGATTACTTCAAAAACTGCAGTGCTTCAAGGCGTACGAAATTTCTATCTTTCTACTATCTCGCTGAATCGATCTCCCTCACATCCTTGTCGCAATTCCAGATAAGAGCTTATTTATAAATGAAGTTTGTTTATGAGACAATAAAATACTTTTGTATATTTGTAGATGCAGTTTGAACTAAGTATCTTTGAATCTGTGGAATTATTGAGATTCATTTTGAGACAAGTTTTGTTGTTTAATGTTAACTGGCTTTTGTTAGACCACTTACTTACAAAGTTTCTCTTTAAGTATAATTGCGTATGAAGGAAAATATTAGAAAAACTAAAATTTCGTTTTTCTTTTTTTTTTTTCAAAAATGTGTAAGATGAAAATAATAAATTCAGCGCATGGCTGGTAACTGGCTCCCGTAGCACATGACTGTCAGTTTTTACATGAAATGTCTAACTGGAGGACTGTTTATAAATTTGACGTATCAGATTAAAGGATGCCGACATTGTGAGCGAATTCTAGAAACCTGCCAGTTAATTGATGTTTTATGGTCCAACCCAGCGAGTACTGGAGCATTCCAGGGAAACAGGGGCACTCACCTGTTCGCAAATTTCTAGATATATTGCAGCGTGGAGAGAACGCTGAAGAACTCAAGCAGAAAATTAATGATTATTTTCTAATAATTCATTTACAGGAAAAATAAGAATCAAATAGTTACCCGTGGAAGAAAGAATACTAGATTAATTATGTAAATATGTTGAAGGATCTAAATGACGAAGATAAACTGGGCGAATAACTCTCTCGAATTGGTAAAGTAGAGAACAGTTAAAGTAGATTACTAGACATTCTTTTAGTTAATCACAATTAGCAGTTTGACAAATTGTCTTTTTAAAGTTATAACAAAGCATAACACAGCTTTGTATAATACGATACAGTAAGTTAATTTTAAACGTAAGAAACGCGTAAGATATTTTTTAACACTATTGTAGGTGTAGAGTACAAGAGTTACCTCTAGACGTTTGGCCATGGTCACACATCTGTATTTGACAATGGCGCCTGAAGTCAGATCGCAGGAAAATCATTCGTCGCTAGACCCCGCCCACAAAACAAGGAGCTATATTTATAAATTACTTGTGTCGTTCCCTGGCTCAACGAATGCGGAATCTAATTAGAATGCGAAGTATCGAAAAACGTAATTTTGCAGTGTGACCTTTTTATACGCATAGGCGTGTCATAGTATACTGAGAATATTACGACTGCTGAAAATTAACAACTGCAAGCGATTTGAATACGAACTTGACTGAGAATTCCACAGTGCGAACTCCCATACCATTTCCACTCTACAGAATTAGAATGAACTTAGACGCGCGCTTTTCGCCCTCAGCAGAGATTCGCTATGGTGTTGGAATTCAATTTTCAGAAATATGTTGTCGTCTGTTATCTCTTTATTTATGTTCAAACATATTTTGACAATTTTTACACGACAGACTCATTATTATTTTTCAGTAATTTGTATCATTTAACGTTTTGTCCATTATTGGGGTCTTCTTCAAAAATTGTGACGGAAAAATAATTACAAATTAGGCTTCCAACGTCGTCGCAATCATGGACCTAAGGTATGTCATATTTTGTTTATTATTTTAGTTTTATTTTATTATTTTTTACAAATTTTATTGTTTCAATATTTATGACCCGATTGTAACCAATTTTGTAATTATTTGTAGACCATATTTTTGGAAAGGCTTCCAATAAGTGTTTAAACGTGAAATAAAATAAATTACCGAAGAAGAGTATTGATGCATCTGTTTTGAAAAAAAGGTCAGAATATTTGTAACGTTAATAACGTGATCAGCTAACACGCACTCACGAGTTACAGAAAGATTTAATACATACGTCCGTTTCTCTTCTGTTACAATTAATTCCTTCCATTGTCTTCCTTTCCATCCTATCGTCTCAATCATCTGCTCTTGATTCTGTCAGCGAGGTCAATTTCAATCTTGCAATTCTATCTCTCATGTTCTTACCAAATGAACGTCGGACGGGTTAAGAACGATAAACGGACAAATAAACAGATGCGTGGTTGACTTCTGGAAAGCTAGGAGTTTGATAACATAATCCACCAATTCTGGCTTCATACAATCAACGACGTGTAGAGAGTTTTGGCAGGAGGGGCATTGCCCGGAACCAAGGGACGCGGTTGAGATGCACCCTGCTGCCACGACATGCCGGTCCGGGGTGAATTAACTTCATTAGAAAACAAAGACACATCCTCATTTCATTGTAATTTTTGCGACTGCACTACCAAATTGTGGGTCAGCTCATGGGTCCACCAAATAACTGAATTGTTGTTATTCTTCCATAATTTCTTTGAACGGTGAAATCAGTGTTATTTTTAATATTATTGTTATTATTGAATATTCGTTAATTCGGGTGCGTCAAATATTCTTGGGTCATTACGTTCCGTAAGTGGATGATATATCCCGGAAGGTGACGAGGTGTCTTCCCGGTGGAGCGTGAGATCCGGCACCGACCTACACATTGGCTTGCGGAGTTTTCGCTATTCAGGTGTGTTCCCACAGCAGGACACCACCCTAGTTCAAGCAAGCTTAACCTCCCGACATTTCTCCGAACATGTATGGTACTGTAGTGAATGTAAGTGTGCGAGTGTAAGGGAGAGGAGGGAACAAGGAAGAATCGCGCCCGATAAAATGCGTGCGCCGTGGCTCATTTGGGAGGTTACGCCATCAGGTTGTGCCTCATTGTATCGGAGAAATCGCAGAAAACTTCCAATCAGAGTAGCCGGCTATTTAAATTCTCCTCCGGAGAGTAATTGAAATCGACCCAGCTATATAGCAGATGTCGAAATTAGCTGCTTGATTTTCTAGATCTCCTTGCCTTAACATTTTTCTAAAATTGTTTGTTGAGTCTTCGTCTACAACTTTTGTGGAATGCTTTTCCTCCTTGTACAGGTTGGATGGTTAAAGTCATCGGGAGCCTTAGAACTTTGCTTGATTAACGAGCCTTGGAGATGCGGAGGCCGTTCTCCCGTGACGCTGCTGCTTTAAGTCAGGTTTTCCTGTCCCTTCTTCCCAACCATTTCGTCGGGACGCTAACACCAAGTCCTCATACCTAAAAGGCATATCTGCTATCATCGGGATTCTAGCCCTAATACTTTCAATGATGCAGTTAACGATTCTGTCAGCGATGTTGAAGGGGCAACGGTAATGCTACCTTTGAGCCATATCAGCAGATGCGGATTTTGGTGGCTTTAATGGTGCCTGTAATGCATCTCAGTTATTATGCAGCTCAGAGGTTTCAACTCCTTTAATATGCTAAAGAATGGATGAAAGAGTATTGGCCTTAGCGAGGGAAGACCAATAGAGCGGTCCCGGGCAACAAAGGCTGGTCGTCTGAGAGAAATTTCTGTTATGCGTCGTTTTCATTTATCCGATTCGACCACCAGATATTCCTCATGAATCGTCAGTGACTTGGACCTTGGAACCAGCTGTGGAACGCCAGCGGTCTGTAAGCTTCGCAACGAAAGGTCCTGAATGGATGACAGTATTAAAGGTGTGAAAGGAAGATGGAGCAGTGAGAGGAAACGAGACATGAAAGATAAACGAGAAAACCTACCGTAACTCGCCTTCACCTCCGGAAATTCCACTTGCACGTACGGGTAGTGTAAGACAAGCAGTGTGACCGCTACATGCCGACTGATCTCCCCAGGTGCCCCGTGACACATACATGGTCCGCGATGTATTTATTTTATAATTTCCTTGTTTGTTTGCTTCTTTATTGACTTCTTTATTTATTGCCTGGAGACTGCGAAACACCGACGCGAACACAACCTCTCTACGGCGCTACGCAGCCTCCGCGCCTTAGGGCGAAGGGCGGAGTGCGCTTCTCTGCGAGGGGGCGTTGAGGGCCATGGAGGAGCGTGGCGGGGAGGCTTGCGCGGTGCCCCTTGAGGAATCCCGGTGCTTCGCGAGAAACCGCATCCGGTTCCACGTTTGCGGTCAAAGTCTTTGAATGAACGCCCTCTTTTACGGCGTGTTTTATGAGCGGGTTACGGCGGGCGCGGCGGGCCCCGCCGCTCGTTTAGCAAGACGCTTAACACGTTATTGGGCCCTCGCACCGCCGACGCGCCACGCGCCTCTCCGCGGCGCGTCGAGCCGCGCGCGTGGGGCGATTTCCGGCTCGCACAGCGATATTTCGGAAAATCGATTACATGCAAATCTCTCGGTAGCGCGGCGGGCCACGCGCGTGGCGATTTCGAGTTCGCACAGCGATATTTTGGAATTTCTGTTACATGCAAGCCTCTTCACAGCGCGGTGGTCAAGCGCATGGCGATTTCGGCTCGCACAGCGATATTTCGGAAAATCGATTCATGCAAGCCTCTCCACAGCGCGGGGCCAAGCGCATAGTGATTTCGAGTTCGCACAGCGATATTTTGGAATTTCTGTTACATGCAAGCCACTTCACAGCGCGGTGGCAAGGCATGGCGATTTCGGCTCGCACGCGATATTTCGGAAAATCGATTCTATGCAAGCCTCTCCACAACGCGGCAGGCCACGCGCATGGCGGTTTCTTGTTCGTACGGCGATATTTTGGTAAATCCATTGAATGATTTGGCTCTTCGCAGCAAGTCAAGAAGCAAATACGCGATATGAATAACAATGTATTGTTAGCACAGCGACATTTGAAATTGATTCCGGCGTCTTGCCATGGGAAAGCGTTTGCGTTTCGCTCAGCAAGATTAGGGTAAATAGGGTAAATGCAAGCTTCTCCGCTGGGCGACGGGTCACATCCAGCAATTTTGGGGACTCGGACTCCCCAGAGTTCGATTAGAGGCACCTTCCGATTAGAGGCACTGCATTGGCAGTGGTATTTCGGTTAATCGATGACGTGCAAACGTCTTCGCATATCATCGGGTGACGCGCATGAATTGCGTCGCGCATGAATGCGTTTGCACAATTTCCGGTTCCCACAATTTGCAATTCTCTCAATGTCCGGGTCGCAATTTCCATAATTCGATTAAACGTAAGCGTTTCCGCAACGCCTCATAAAAGCGATTGAATGCAAGCTTCTCTGCAGCGTGGAGGGCCACTTTCATGGCTATTTCTGGTTTGGACCGCGATAATTCAGAAAGTCAATTAAATACAAGCTTCTCCTCAGCTTGTCGGGTTACGTGCATTGCGTTTTGTGGTTTGCTCATCGATATTTCGGTAAATCGATCAATCGAATCTCTCTTCATCCCTCATCGGGCCAGGTGCATGGCCATTACTTGTTCGCACGGAGATATTTCGGTAAATCGATTGACCTTCCTTTTGCTTGTAGTGTTAGTAGAGTTTAGGGTGTTTCTATTTTGTTAGCAGTACAGAAAAATCAAATCTGCCGTTCGTTTACCGTTACAAATAAGTCTTTTAATATTCGGCAACGAAAATATATAGTTTTGAAATGTTAATCTCTCAATTTTTAAATGTATTATTATTATTATTATTATTATTATTATTATTATTATTATTATCTTTATTATTATTATTATTATTATTATTATTATTATTATTATTGTATCTTTCAACTGTTAATAGTTTAATTGTTGGGAAGGGATTCTCCGGGATCCACATGGAAGAGTGCGCAGATGATTTTCTCCCCCATAGGTCACATACAATTTTTGACCTTTTTTTACTAAATAAATAAATAAATCCCAAAGGTCATGTAATATCTTCTGTAAAGAAATAAAAAGTTGGTTTAGAAGAGACGATCTTCTCTTGAGCTGCTTCCGGAGACGCTCATTAGATATGTTGAATCAAGAATGTAGAATCTACATGCGTGGAAGGGGATAAAGGCATGACCATTCCGTTCACGTCCTTCCATTCTAAAAATTCTTGTATTATCTGAATAGTAGGTTGAGTAAGCTTGAAAAACGTTGAAACACTCCTGGAAGAATCGTTTCTTTCTATTTCACTCAATAATGGTGGACATTTTTACGATAATATATCTGAGAATTGGTTAAAAGTCAACAAATCAGTGCCACACTTACGAGTTTGCAAAGGAAGAATTGATGTGGAGGGAATTAAACTATTTTACTAGAAAATTGTGTACAAAAAAGTGGTCAATTTTTAAGGTAACACTTCTTCATAAAAGAACCGTGAAGCCATGAAAGAGAACAGTCTAATTTAAATATTTTCCACTTCTGAATATTGGATTTCACGTTCAAGGAAATTGTAAACAGATGAAAAGCGCAACTCCTTAAAAATGTCAGTGAAATTTCTAATTGTTTGTTTCTTTTAAAGTCTAAACTTAATTCATTTCACGGTAATAATTGTAAAATTAGATTTTAAAACAAAATTTTATGTAATCGATTTTGCGGAATCTGATTGATTTCAATAATGAATACAGAACTGTCTTAGTGATATAAATAATTACATTTATCTTCAAACCGGAGTCAGTAAAATACAAATCTCGTTTGAATTTTCCCTACCTATAAATCACCATAAAGGTAGTACAGTAGTAATATTGTGTAAAATAAAATGTCAACACAAAAATGTGAGAACTAATATCTATGTAGAGAACATTGTTCACACATATTGTATTAAAGTATTTTGCCAAAAGTAGAATAATAAGAAAACTGTAATTTTAATGCCTACTCAGAAATAATAATAATATCAGTAATAATATAATAAGAAGAAATAATAATGGTAATGAGCAGTAAAAAATATGACACTTCGGGGCCTAAAACAAACTCTGTTCAGAAACCATCGGGGAACTACCCAAGCATTCTCTTTATGGATCGTTGGAAATTTGGACGAAAGCCACAATGGTAGAGTAATAATACTTTTGGTTTAATAGAAAGCATAGATAAGCAATTAAGTTAATTGTCGGTACTTGAAAAGTGAATAGTGAGCATCTGTGTTAAAAAGTGGTTTCTTTTAATTGAGAGCTTCACGAAATGCTTCGTCAACCACTGGCGACACGCAATACTGGTGATCGTAAAACTCCCTATCAAGTGCTCTACTCACATATTTTTGACTACGAAGAAACCTTTCTTAATACCTGCGATAACGCATTTTCTTATCCTTCTATTGCCTGAAAATTCCGGTAGTCTCCACGATTTCCTTTTAACCACTTGGAATTAATTACAGAATTAGACGTTAAACTGGGTCATAAGAGACGATAAAACGGTCGTTTCCTGACGAAACCTATCCAAGATGTGTGTGTGTTCAGGGTTAGAAACTAAGAAAAGTTTTGTAAAAGCTTCAGTTGAGTCATATAACTAGTTTATCCTTGTTCTCTTGTAGGTAAATCTCAAACCTATGTGTGCGAGTTGTATATAATCAATTAAAAATATATTAACTAATTATTCAGTTTCCAGACTACCAGCAAAATAAAAAAAAGATATTTTATCTGTTGTTGCACTTGTGCATCCTTTAACATATTTTTGTACTGGCAGGAAAACTCACATAAAAATATCCCTAGTGAATAATTAAATTAAAAATAAAATATTCCCAAACGATCTAGTCTGTATCGAGAGAACAATGAAAGTTTTTAACATCAAACATGGTTCTAATTGTCAATGGAATCTCCTTTACCACCTACTTTTTCTCTTTCTGAGAATATGAGATTACCTGCAATACAATTCTCAGCACTCATGCCAGAAAACTTGTACTTGTCTTTACTGTTCATTGATAGAAAGTATTCATTTTCGGTACGCATACGGGAAGGACGTCATGGCCAAATAAAACAGCAGGGTATTTGTGTTCGTATTTAGCTAGTGTGCGCCCCGTAAAGGACAATATTAGGCCCGGTAGATCTCACAGTTCCTAATCGGCCACCCAAGTAGGAACCAGCGTGTCTCAAATTCGCTCAACCTTCGTAACTTCACGAGGTTAACGAATTTGGCTAGCGATGCAGGTTTCACGGTCCTGGCCATTCAATAGAATCATTTCAGCATTCTCGTATGTGACCGAGGGAAACCAGGGAAATCTCGGTGAGGATGGCCGGCACGGGAACTGAACCCGAGCCTTCCGAACGGCTAGTCAGCCCGCTATGCCCTGAGCTACTTCGCTCCTTTTAAAACAACAGAGTACTACAAACTAAAACACTGGGACGTCATTAATCAACATGGCAACACGTATGTTTATAGTGATTCCATAAGTATGACTAAGTTTCCATAAATTCGCACTAAAAAAATATTTACGCAGCTCGTAAGAAAGTGTCTTTGACCCATTTCCAAATACCTATCTCAACTTCTATCGGCGCCACGTCTTCCAACATTGCATTCTTGTGAACTATCTTAATGAAAGTTTTACTATTGAAAATGCATTATTTTCTAAGCATATTTTTTCACACTACTGTTAACTGACGTGCCTTCCAACTTCCGGCGACATGCGGTCATTGAGTCCGCGAAATTTTAGACATTATTTAGGTGTTCCTTTACATGGAGACTGGACAATTTTTTTCACATTAATCGTAATATAAAAAAGAAAAGTGAAAGGATTTAAAATTAATATATAAAATGAAAATAATAAAAGTATTTATTACTCGCCAAGTAAATTTCGGGTTACTATTTTTTCAACGTTTTTCTGTGTGTTATCAATTATTTAAGTATGGATAGAAGGTACCTAGAACGTTATTCAATATATTAATTAATATTTATTTAAATTCCATACTGTATTGTTATAAGAAAATTATCCGTTAATAAAAACGTTCAATGCATCATGCAACAGTTTTCTTGGAGGCTCTTATACAACATTTCTGTTTGTTTTTCTTCTGATAAGTGCTCATCTCCTGTCGGAACAGTTGTTGTAATCATCTCACACTTTTTTCCGTCTCCGCTGTTGCAATTTCTTGTAGTATTTCTTCTTACCTTCTTCATATCTCGTTCTCCTTGCATTCTGTCTTCGGTATGCGTTTCGTGGTCACTTTCAAAAGCAAAATCGTCGTCCTCATCATTGACAATACACCAGCGATTTCCTTTACTGACTGATTTCATGTACCATCGAAATTAGGATCCACATGAGACACTCGGAGATAGTCCGGAGATAGTCCAGCACGTCCACACATCTTCCCTGTGACAAGAAAAGTTCTACTACTGGTGATGTGCAGTCTGCGAGACCGCTCTAAAATCGCAACTGTCCCTCAAAAGTGAACGGCTGGCACTGGGTCCACTTCGCCGCGTGTGAGTGTTTTTCTGAAATATATAAGAAGATACAATACACAAAAACTCCCTGCGATATGCCAGAAGTCAAGGCTGTGCATTTATATTTCCTCGACCGTTAACTGGTGGCGTGCAGTCTCTGAGACAGGTAACGAAATAAAAGAGATATTTGAAATGTGTTACTTTTCTTGTTCCCCGACGATAATATCGTTCACTCTGAACGTAAATTATTTCGCTTCCGCGTACATTAATTTTATAAGTTCAATTAATATTTAATCATTTAGATATTTGACCGTATATCACCTTCAGTGAAATCCACGCCTGCAACGTTCCTTCAGAACCCAGAAGATAAACGGTCACTGCCATCCACTCGGTGGTCCAAACGTCCTCGCAAGAGTCAACGTCCTTCGCGGCCTTCAGCTCCTCCATGACCTCCGTCTCCACCGCTGCGCATTTCGTTCTATCGTCTGCACCGCAGCCCGCTTTCCTACAACTCCTCCATACCCTGTTCAGTTACATGAGCGATTATTTTTTGACATTCATCGTCATATGGGGACAGCGTGATGCGAGAATATTATGTAGAAATGATTTTCATTTATTTCACGAACGTTGGCTAATTTGTGCTCTAAACTGTAGTGCTCCGTATTACTTTGGCACAGCGCCAAGTGTGGAATAATTCTATAAATGTACACTTTAAACCCGCGATTTCAAGGTCTCCTAAATGGCAGTGGGCGCTTCGTGGCTTGCTAAGAGCTTCTCAGCGCAAATAGCGTCGGGAAAGGAAACTATTAGTAGTAACCTTACCCTCAGACGGCGGTGTAATAGATGTTTACAAAGTGCTCGAAAAAATCGCAATTTCAAACTTAATAGATAACGAATAAAATCTATGGGTAGCATTATATCTGTGAACAAGCATTGTCAATAACAAAATCGCACAAAAACAATCACAGGGTTTGATTAAGAAATGAAAATTTGAGAAATAGTTTATGAATTTGTCTCTCGGCATCTCTAGAACGTGATTTTACCAAATTGGTGGAATCGCATGGAAATAAGAATATATGCAAAGAAAAATAAAAGTGAAAATATAAATAAAAAAGAACAAGGTTCTTAAATGTATTTATATAAATCCAGTCTAATCGTATTTCATGTGTAAAGCTTAAAAGCGACCAGGGCAACGGTGACTACCTACAGCTCTCTTGTGAAGATGTGATCAACAGCCTGAAGGTGTGATTTCGTTGTGCTACCAGTGCCATGGACTCCTGTTGGTCGCATCGACCTTGATATCACTGCTTTAGACCTATTTAACGAGATATTACATAATTTCTTTGGTTAGAAGTCCTTATTATGTGAATTTTGTTGGAAGAATGCTGAAAGTGAAGAGCGCGAATGCTTTGATATTCGTCAATTGCGGGCTGTCACTGAAACTTCGACGTGCAGGATCAAACTTCGCATTTCTATAACAAATATTTCGTATTAATATCCTTACATGCTTTTCGATATGGCTTTTATATATTCCTACAATGTTCTGTTTAATCACGATATTGGAACAAGCCAAATTTCCGTGAACTCTATCCTTAAACTTCAACTGCTCGCACTGAACGGCGTCATTCCGAGGAGCCAAGTGGTTTTCGGGTCACCTGGCTAGCGGAAAAACACTACATTTTCAAGAGCGATTCGGCCGTCAGTCACGCTCAACTGTTTTATAACTTGTCAAAACAATCGTCCTTAGGTGTGAACCGAGCATATAACCTTCTACGATGCAAACATATCCATTATCGTCTCCATCTTCACCCGTGCCAACTACTGCCTCTGCATCCTTATGGATATTGGGTAACGAATCATGGTGAATTTTCTGTCCACAGTCATTGCTGTGTACCGTGGGGTTGGAATAAATATATGGTTCTGAGAACTGTTTTCAAGATATTCTGTTTATTCACGGTGCATTGTTCAATTGCTGATAAAAAATTTCACGGTCTTAAATCACTTGTTATTGTATGATAAATGTAACTTCATTTTCTGTGCACGTCTTCTAGAATTCAGTGGGAAACACAATTCTTCAAATTATCGTTTCCATGTTGTCGCGGCAGGAAGTAATAAGAGCCAAAATTTATTGCTTATTTATCCTTGAAAATAGATTTTATTACATGGGAGTTTTTTGTTGTTTTTTTCTCCTTTCAAAATTCAAAATTTATTGCTTATTTATCCTTGAAAATAGATTTTATTACATGGGAGTTTTTTGTTTTTTGTCTCCCTTTCAAAATTCAAAATTTATTGCTTATTTATCCTTGAAAATAGATTTTACTACATGGGAGTTTTTTGTTTTTTTTTCTCCCTTTCAAAATTCAAAATTTAAGTAGTATATGACTTAGTGTAGGGATCACAGAATTTTGAAAATGTGCACACAATTCAGTTTTCCCATAGCACGTCATACGCAGTTTTTAACTGTTTTTTGACGTAAAATAAATAAAAAATGAAAAGTGCACAATCAAAATTCAGAGCATCCAGAGAAATATAGAGATAGTGAGGAACATGCTGCATCTCTCCAAGTGAATTGCACAGCTCAACATGTACATAACCAAGTTATATGTTTGCCTCACTTCTGAAAAACAGATTTTGTATAACAAAATTGTAGTATCTGAAAAACGTATGAAGAAATAAAGGGTTGTTGAGTCTCTCGATGCATGAAGGAAATACCGAGAAAGTCTCTTTCTTCGCTCCTCGAGCCCAAATGAAACATTTCTGCCTCTCCCCTTCCTTCTTTCAGACGCGTCAGATCCAGTTGATACAGTTCTTACTTGTGACGTAAAATAAATAAATAAAATAGATACATAAACGTCAAATACGCCCTCCGCCGGTATGCAGTCCGTGCCATCTCCGCTCCCGCACAGCCACTCCCTCCCTCACCTGTGCCACTAGCAGGCGTGCCAGCCACCGCATTTCTCCCTCTCTCTCCCTCCCTCGCGCCGTTTTTACCGGGCGGCCGCGGCACCTGTCGCCCTGTCGTCTCATCAAGCGGCGCGGCGGGCCGGCAGGCAGGCCGGCCGACCGACCGGCGCTCTTCCTTCTCTCGTCCGGTTTCCCTGCGCTCCTGTCTATCGGGGGACGGCGGCGGCGGGCGCCGGCCCCCGCCGCCCCGCCGGCGCGCGTCGCGGACAGCTGGCACGCGCCTAGCGGTTCCCGCTCGAGATAAACTGCGCTGCACCGCGCCGTGCCACGCCGCCCCGCTCCCTCTATTGCGAAGCCACCCGGCGGCGGGCGCCCGCGCTTGCCAATCCACGGATGCACATCCAAAGGGCATGCGGGTCATGACCTCCTACCAAAACCAACCTTTTTTTTTGCCAAGATTTACTTTTTTGTCTTCTACGTACTTCCGTAGTAAAGAGAAAGTATTGTCATGTTGCAGCGGAAAGTGGCAATTTTTCGTCAGAAATACTCTTTTCCTAGGAGCCTCGTATCAAAAAAGGGAATAAATTATACATGTATTAAATAACTTTCTTACTGACAAAAATGGCGCAGATTCAATTTTCGGTGAGCTCTCTGTATTTTCGAAAATTACAAAACAGTATCATATCAAAAGTACCATATTGGTAGAGTTTTTTTTCTTAAATGCAATCTGTCCAAAAATGAGATTTTTTAATTAGGTTATGTATAATGTTTTGAAAAATCGAGTAATTTTCGCGTAGTTTTGCTTGAAATAATACAATTTTTAAAAACAATTTAAAAATTCTTTAAATTTTTTTCCTCCGAGGGAGTAAGGAAAGCTTAAAGTTCACAAGTCTAATTTTCGTTGAACTATTTTTTTTATATTTCACAAGCTGCCAACAAAGCGAGAAATGATATGCTGTTGTAGTAACATTATTTTCCTATGTATTTAAGATAATGAGTACATATTAAAGAATCTCACGGAGAAATACTTACATTTCCCCCAGCAGACGGCACTTCAGAAAATTCTGGACCCCAAGAAGAAAGCGATTTTTTCTAGAATGTATTTATGGGGATGGATGTGAAGTGAAGCTTTCTCCCCTTTGAAATACTTTCTGGTCTCTCGATCCTTTTTATTTTTTTAAAAATGTATTTCTACTCATTCGTCCTAAGGTCTTTCGAGGGATTTCAGTTTTACATGCTGATTGTTTGGGATTTGGGCTTTCCGTGACGAATTGAGGTTACAATTCTCTGACTGAATTATATAATTTGTCTTCTTGTAGATGCTATTGAGTTTTAATCTTGATTTGGGAGAATAAACTGTTAGGATTGCCTGTCGAGCAATTGGAAAGGAAAGGCAAAATTTACATATTATTAGTTTAGGGAGGTTTAAGAATATCTTTGGGAAATTTGGATTTGATTCGACTAGGGATGTTTGCTGTTCGGCCTAAATGGAATTTCAGAGCGGGAAGAGATAGGGGAGGGAAGAATAAAAATTATTTGCACTTTTTTATATGTTCAGTACGGTATCAATTCGGAGTTCTCTGTGAATTTGATGGTTCGGTTTAAACCTCTCTGTATCTGTGCTTCGTATCCCAGGCATGTTTGATGGAATTCAGGATGAGCCAGACCGATTCACACTGCGTTGTCGCTCTCCCATATTCCCTACCTTTTATTCAATCTCGCTCCATCTTCAGGAAGATGGCTCCACCAACGTCTCGCATCTCCGACATCAAACATATCGCTCTGAGGAGACGCCAGAAAAGAGAGCGTTGGTTCATATTCCGCTGGAATGAGTGATATGTCACCTGTGTTTAGAAGCCAAGCAACACAAGTATCATCCGTAAAGCACACTGTCCATAACCAAATCCTTTCTATACTATGCTTTATCATTAGTTATGAATAACACTTATATCAGAATACATCCTGAAGTTCTTTGCACACAATCTTTTCATGGGTTTTTCTCCGAACGTTTCCTTTTAAAATTAATTGCAAATACTGCACATGTCTAAATAAATCACCAAGCGCTTTTTACATTGATAAATAATTAAATCGCCGTAGCACCCCACAGCCCGACGGAAGATATGCACAGGGTGGATCCCGCTGCATGTTCGCTGGAAGCATTCCGCTCGCCTCGTCCGGTTTTTGTGGGAAACTGGTCCATAATTTTTCCTTGATGATAGCATGGGAATGAACGAGCAGCAGAGAGAAACATGAGGAGAAGTAGAGGAAAGAGGCGAGTTGAGCAGGAGACTTGACAACCAGAAAACAGACATACAGCGTGATGGGTATTCGTGCCGCATTTATGAAAAACGTTGAACGAGTCCGCGCAGGGGCCTCTCCGCATTTGTGGAAGTTCATTAGCACAGACGTCGACGATGTGGCAATTCCAGTTTCAGTCAAATGAAGAGATTTTTCTCCCAGACTTCTTCCCCATTACGAATTCTGCTCAAATCGCCAATTTCCCTCATAAAAATAGTTTTCGAATTTGCAAAGAAAGAAACGTTATCTAAAATGTACTCAATAAAATTCTTGAAATTACTAAATTTCACGATCAATTTTCAAACGGTTCTAAAAATTATAATCGTTAAAGTAAATATTATATAATTGACTATTGACTGTCAAGATTCAGAACAAATAAGAGCAAAAGAATATCTCAGAAATAGGACTTGAAATACTTCTAATATCTTCCACGTTAAGCGTTCAGCATTACATTATCATTGAAATTGTAAATTTCTCATAATATCGCAATGATTATCTTCGAGTAAAAGAATCGTAATGCCAAAAATGTTTGAAACAGACAGAATACATGATTAGTCATCAAGGAGATTGTGTGAACGAAAATGTTTTGATGTCAAATGGGTTATTGATTATTTGTTGTAATTATGATTGTATTTACGGGAAGATGTTTCTTCCAAGTCATCACGTAATCGCTAAAACTAAGAGTATTGAATGACTCGATTTGAACTGCGTAACTGGAAATAACCATGGAGATTGTACCGACAAATTACCGTTAAATATTATTATCATTACAACTAATTGTTAATTATCGCTAATCAATACCATTTTTGTTAACTCTACCATTTTGACCATGTCTCCTTCCAGAGGCGGGAGTATTTCAGAGGAAGATTAGGGGCAGGGTAATAAATTCAAGAAAAAACAGTTTCTTAGAATGTCAATTCATTCTTGAAATGCCGTCAGTTCGGGCTTAATGGGTATAGTATTTCCTTTCGCGATGCGTCCAATAATAAAATATTTGTTGACACGTGGGTAAACTTGCAAATAATGTATCTATACTACTAATTTCCAATACGCACAGAAATTAATAGAAATGCATTCTTTGGCCATCTCTGAGGTATTTATGATTTTGTTAGACAGACAGGAACCCGAAAAAAAACAACAACAATGAAACAATTTCGATTTTGGCTGAAAACGCAAGTATTTGATTGTGATATTGCCTATTCTCATACTGGGCGTACTGACTGAATTATCATACTGAGTTTATTATTTTCGGTACAGCTGACGTCATGCTACAGAAAGTCTCCAAGGAAGAGTCCATTCGCTATTAAATGTTACGATATATTACATGTTACAATATATAAAAAGAACTGCTGTTATTGCTGCTTTTATTTACCGCCTAAACGCTATACTACGTAGTAAAGTATAAAAGAGTATTGTGCATTGTCTTCATGAAAACTGTTTTTGTTAAAATATTTAATTTATTGGAGTGGTATACGAGAATATTTATTATTCTTGATGCGTGTGCTTGTTTACTGCTGCAGGTCAGTAGTAATAGTAAATAATAATAATAATAATAATAATAATAATAATAATAATAATAATAATAACTGCAACATCACTTGCATAAATATAAATATTTTATAGATTGAAAATATGGTTGTCTCCAACGTATTTATCCCGAAGTGCGTCCATTAGTGCACTTCACTTCTCTCCTTAGCACGTCACACACAGTTTTTAACTGTTTTTGGCGTAAATGTATAAAAATAAATAAATAAAAGATTTCCTGTCCACAGACACATCTGTGCAGCGTCAAGGTGTGAGACCTTTTCAGCTTGTGTTTCTCCCGACTTTCTTCCATTGGACTCCGTTCCAGATCATTTCCCCGAGCACTCGAGGACTCCGGATCATCGCCTGGGGCTCTCGCCTTTGCTTCTGCTCATCGGTTCACATCGTAAATTAAACGCCCAGGTATTTTAATAGGGATCTTTCTATCCGCACGGGATTCCGTTACTCGTAAAATTCAAAAGGGCAAAAGGATGCCGCCTGGACTTTCTTTTAAACATCTTAACTACTTCGTGTTGTCTCCTGGCGTTGCTGCTACAGAGAACATCATTTACCCTGGGAGGCCGGCCCGCGCCTCCTAAATCACGACTGGGCCACCGCCCCCGGTCATTATGCCACCATGTGGCTGTCCGGCACTCACCTAAATACTGGAAATTCCCCAATGCAATGTGGGGGTGCGGTTGCACTTCGAATAATGGCTTCCGAGAGGGCGAGAAAGGATCCAGTGCTCTTCCTATTATTTCACAGTCCTGATCACCAGGACGAGCTTCCAGGCTTCTCACTAATGGAATTCTCTGTGCCTTTAGGTGTCGAGAATGCAATGTACAACTAACAATTTGAGTCCCATTGTAGCGTGTTGAATGGGAAGCAATGCGTGTAGAGAGCCTGCAAACTTCGTTTTGGTGCAAGCTTATAAGGACGATGATGAAAACAATGGATAAAATAATCGAGTTGGGAAAATCGTACATTGGAGGAAATAATCCTTATAATCAACAAATAAGTTCTTACCATAAACAAGCATACCGTGAGACAAAAATTCAACTAGTCATACTTGTTTTCTCTCTAAAGATTGGTTGTACGTTACTCCAAAATTTACCAAGAAATGTTCAACACATCAAACATTGATTAAATGTCACACATTGACGATGGTAAAGATAATAATAATAATAGTAATAATAATAGTAATAATAATAATAATAGTAATAATAATAATAGTAATAATAATAGTAATAATAATAATAATAATAGTAATAATAATAATAAAACTAATAATAAATGTAAAATTGAGAATACTTGTTTTCCATATTATTTGCACAGCATTAGGACACGAAGGTATGAGATAAGAAAAATATGCAATGCAAGATAAAATTAATTGGAGTTTGGTTATACATATAGGGAGTACGTGAAAGATCTAGATGCAAGTTAACAAGCTATTAACTTCACTGATAGTACTGCAAGTATTCTAGTCTACGTTTCTCAATATATAGAACAAATGAAAATAGTATCTTATTTAATTATATTAGCCACGCCCATAAAATACTAAAGAGAGTAATTTATGTGTCGTGATGAGACCTTTTCGATGCCAGCCGGAAAACACTACTTTTAATGTATGACTATTGCTTTAAATCAGTGATCCAGTGAATACCCGATGGAAATTCATTCACCAGCACTTCGTATGACACATAATAATAGTTTCGATCCTCTAATTCGATAACATTCCTCGAAATGCACTCGCACGTACTCCAAAGATAATACTGGCAGACGATTTTTTTCTCACCTCACCACCGACAAAACATCTCATCATAACTTCACACATTTCTTTACGCTCCCTGGCTCCCATTAACGTTCCGTCACGGCTGTACAAACCAAATCTTCTGGGGCCTTCACAGCGCGACTGCCGTCGCTCATGACGGGGATACGACGTCGCTCTGATTATGTTACAAATGTACGTCTGAATCTGGTCGTCAGATCCCAGGAGGCTGAGAGACGCTACATTCTCCTCTGCTATTGCCAGCGTCAGCGATCAAATCGCGCATCCTCCATTGGCTCTCACGAGCACGGCAATGGGAACAGGCGTTTTTAGTCTGCTTATGCGAGAACGAGGCATCTTACGACGCGGACCTGTCAGTCTGGATGTTGGCACGGAGCATCTTGTTAACAGTTCTGCAGGTTTTGTGAAATCCTATATTTGGCAGCGTTGAAAAAGTTTCGCGCCGTAGGTATCAATTTTCACGGCGATATTTCAGAGAAGGAAATAAATAAGAGTCATCACGTTGGACGAATTGCTTCGCGAACAGATCGCCTCCATAAGAGGTCCTTGTTCTTCCGAAAATAAAAAGCATGTTTTTTCTCGTCGTTATATTGCCTAATTCTTCCTTTCGGCAGTTCGTAATTCAGTTCGGCATTAGAGGGCGGAAAAATTCAAATGTGAAATTCGTTGGATATTTTTTGGCTAGTATGAACGAATCAACGTTATTGCTGCTACCGATTGCTCTGTTTCTCAGAATATGAAGGTTTTGACAAAACCTATCGGCTGCTGAATGTTGCAGACTTTTTTTGGCAATAGTCGTCTGTAGCACATTTTGTTTTGTTTTCCGTCTGTTGACGGAGTTCCAAACCGAGAGGGAGTGCTAAAAGTTTTCCTTACTCGTTCATAGTTTAATGGAAGTCTTCCATGGTAATACACAATGAAACAAGGAACATCCCAGGATTAACTCGGTTAGAACTAGTAATACTCTTATCACCTTGTGTTTAACATTGTTGTTGAAAGGAATTGCCAGCTCACATTACTAGTACCTTACTCATTGCTGAATATTCAACAAATTGTAGAATAATGTTCTTAATTTATAAAACTTGAAGCTCTATTTCAACGAAATGATAATTCGAAATCGCTGAAAATACATGTAAACCAAAGTGTCCCAAATACGGGCTGTATTTGGGACACTTAGTTAGCAAATTATCTAACAGATATAGAAAACCTTATGCTGCATTTGGTAGTTTTGAACAAAAATATAATATTTTTGCTCAACATTTCTAAGAGCACACAAAAATGTTGTGTGTTCTTCTGCTGTTTATGACGAACTCGGGAGGGGGTAGTGCGGAATTATTTATGTATTACTCAATGTTCGCTGTGATTTTCTTTATACTCACTACATTTCTTTAATAATTAAAATTTGGTAGTATTTTCAATTAGAAATGAAACTTTGTATCAATTCTACAGTAGACATTTGTAATGCCGACTTATTCTTTAACGTACTACAAACAAGTTCGATTAAACTACATGATACAAACCTTTTATAAATTGGATTTCTACAGGTTACATCTCATCCATGCTGCATCCTAAAGGGAAACCACACTGACAAACGTTTGCTATTACAAATTTTTTCGTTGTTCCCCAAACAAGGTACTACATCATAAAAACAATTTCCCACCAAAAAATAATCGCCCATGTGTACATTCACTCATGCGCCAGAGGTGGCTCCATATGCAACATCTCCAAGTCAAGTGCGTAATTTTCTCCGAACTTCATCGCCGACTGATTGGCCGGTGCGGTCGTGCAGCGGTGGACCGGCGGCGGCGGCGGCGGCAGCAGTGGCGGGGAGGCCGGACGGCTGCGGCCGGTGATCAAACGGTCGGACGGGCGGCGGCCACTGGTGGTCGGTGGTTGGTGGTCGGCAGTTGGTGGTTGGCGGGCGGGCGGCGCGAGCCCGCGGGCGCTCCGTCACCAAAGGCCGTTTTTGCGCGCGCGTCGTGCGCCGCCCAACCGCGCAGCTAACCCTTCTTGACGCGCCCGCGCCGCGGAGACGCGGAGCCGCTTCTGGGAACGCGCGTGCGAGAGCGTTGGGGGCCTTGGCGTGCTAGGGACACTGGGCGCTCGGAGAGAAGCGCATTCCTTTGCGCCGACGATTCCGCGGTCAGGGGAGATCCAACTGGGGACCGGGAGCGGTTGCACAGTGCATCAACTGATGTCACTGCAGCGCTTCTGACCGGGAGGTCCTAGGTTCGAGTCCTGTCGGCAGCAGGATTTTCGACACTAGCTTTCCAGCAGGTCGAATTCATCGCTTCTGGAGGAGAATTCTAGCGGCCGGCTGCTCTGATCGGTAGTTTTCCGTGGTTTCTCCGATCAACACCAGGCGAATGCCGGAGCAGTACCCCACCAAACGGGCCACGGACCGCGCGCGTTTTTTCCCTCCTCTTCCTTGTTCTATCCTCTCCCCTTACACACACGCACACTTACACTAACATGCACTACACTACCACATATTCTGGGAGACCGGTCGTGAGTTTAGAGCTTGTCCCGGCTGGGGCGGTGCCCCGGCGGTGGGAGAGTCCTGGTTATGGGGAAACCCCACTAGCCGACGGTAGGTCGGCACCGGATCTCGCCATCCAGCGGGGAAAGATCACCGCCATCTCCCGAGAAAAAACATGCCCTACACTAACGGAACTAATGACCAAAGCAGTTGACGCGCCCGGAAACACGAAAAAATCAATCAATCAATTAAATCCAACTGGGTGTTTTAAGAACCACCCATCTACCCCAAAGCAGTATTAATACACTGGAATCTCTCTGTAACGCTTTCAATTCATAAAGTTATTCAAACTCCTGATTCACTTCATTGATTGATTGGTGTTACCGGGCGCGTAAACTGCTATGGTCATTAGTTCCACACACACGAATATTAATAGTATACTCGAATCTCTCTGGAACACTTTAATTTTATAAATTTTTTCTCACAATTGATCTATTCAATTGAACTCGATTGATTGATTGATTGATTGATTGATTGATTGGTGTGTCCGAGCGCATCAACTGTTATTCCCGCATAAACCAATATTAAAGCTTTCATTATTATCATTTCTTTTAAACTCCTGTTTGATCTGATTGATTGGTTTTCCGAGAGCGTCAACAGCTTTGGTCATTAATTCCACACATTGAGTACACTTACAAAATCTCTCAGTAACGCTTTCAATTGTTATCACTTTTCTTAAAGTCCTGATTGAGTTCCCTCATTGATTGAATGATGTTTCCGGGAGCGTCGACTACTATGAACGTTAGTCCCGCACATGTGCATTTTATGTCCCGGGAGGTGGCAGTATTTCTCCTGCACTGGAACGAGAGATCTGGCGCCGACCAACACGTCGGCTTGCCCTCCAGCGGAGCACCTTTCCAACCGGGACAAGTTCTAAGCACGTGACTGGTTTTCCGAGATGTTTGGTAGTGTAGTGCATATAAATGTGTATGTTAAAGGGAGAGTTGGGGATAAGGAGGGAAAGATTGCGCGCTGTACTTGACGCGTTTGTTGGAGTGCTGCCCCGACATTTGACTGGTATTGATAGGAGAAACCACGCGGAACAGCAGTCGGTCGCTAGAATTCATCTCCAGACAGAGGCTGAATTCGAAGCTAGTGTCGTAAATTCTGCCAATGTCGGGACTCGAACCCTAGGATCTTCCGGTCAGAGCAACTGCAGTGGAAACAGTTGTTGCCCTGAGCTAAATTATTCGACCCTGGACTTCTTAATGCTGCCAAGCTTTTAAAAGGATATCAAATGTCTAAAGTTGCACTACTCTCTATACCTAGGGTCTACGTATTTCAGAACTGTGAAGCGATGTGGGGTACTGGGAAACATACATGAAATAAGATGTTCGGGAAAGAATGAAGATATATCACATTTCATTTTCTTATGGAAATGCAGTGTCATACTTCTCTTCGCACGAAGCGAGCTGCACTTGAAACAACGTATGAATGGATTACACTCAGCACAAATTATTAGTTTTCAAATAAATATAAAATTACATTATAAATATTATAGTTTCGTAAACGGGATTATATTGTGAGATAACCGTAGCACCTAAAAGGCTGCGAAATGATTCATTTGATTCGTTTTAAATATATAAAGAATCTGAGGAAAAATAAATTCTATGCATGTATTTCTTTTATAGTTGATAACCTAATATAAATGCAAGTAATCTCTACAAGAGTTCGGTTCTGCTTAATGAATCTGTTTGTTCATTCAGCGCATGTATACTCTGTATTTAGTGGAGTGTAATTCTGTGGTTGAAGTGACGTTACTCACAATGTAATTTGTAATTGCACATTTCATTGCTCCAGTAGTAGCGTTACCTGTGATACTAATATTACAATGCTATTTCTTAATACAATTATTTTGCAAGGCGTGTATTCATATAGCGTAGTATCTGTCACCAGCGTTGATGGAAAATTCAGACATTTCTCAGACTGATACAAATCTCGTACTTTGTTATTAGAAAGTGTTACTTCGTAACAGTCTTTGTGATACAAATTGCACCTTGTAATTCCATGTTGTCAATTTGATGTAAGTGTTATAACACACATGAAAGAATTAACCTGTGTTGCTGGAATGTCTCTTGCAGTACTACAGTAACGTAGGCCAAGGCTTTAGCATTACCGGAATAAAATCAAATATTTGTTTTATCAGTACTTCCAAAGAATCCCAATTTAAAACCGTATCATGCTGCTTCACAAGGAAAAATGAAAAATGTGAGTCCTTTCTAGATACGTATAGTTTGCTCTGTGTCGAAACTTAGAAGTTCAGAGAAATGTTTTAAACTCGCACAGATACTACCACTAATCACAAGGAACTCATTTGGTACTCGACAACCGTATATGTCGATAGCTAAATATGCTCATGTTTGGACATACTATCGTTTGCACGTCTTTCTGCTAGAGTAAGATAAAATCCTCACTGTCTGACTCGACGAACGTCTGACGAACTTAACGTTGACAGACAAACGGTCAATCAGGTTTTTTATTGGCACAGGTGTGAAGGAACTCTAAAGTGGTTACTGTCATACATCTCCAGCACATAAAAAATGTTTTGCAGGTATTTAGTGATTCGAAATATATATTTCACCCGTAGTACATCTCGAAAATGAAGTTTTGAGATATCGCCTTTAAAATTTTCTCTGGATGTGAAAAGATATTTCTCTCCTTTACAGTTTGAGGGATGAAGAAGCAAACATTTCTAAAAGATTCTGTTAGTAATAATAAAATGTTATAAAACAACTGTCCAAATTTAAAATTCGTATTTTGAGCAGTGTCAGTAATCCAGCCCTTGAAAGATTTAAAGAAATCATTAATTACTTCACAAGTTCTTGATTTTGTTATAAATAATTAAAATATTATATGTCACCATTGCTAATATTCAATGTGTGTTATTGATATACCGGAAGAAACGCCCAATAAAATCTACTTTTTATCCCATATATGTAATATTATTGAGTTATTATGTGACGTATACACCACTAAGGAAATAAGCTTCAATTCTGTTGCAAAACAGTAACAATGAACACGATTAACATACGTGGGTGTATGCTTTTAAAACTGTTGTATGAAATAGAATCAACGAAAATAACATGAAAATTAGCTTGTAACAAAAGAGTCAGTTCTGTCAGACGTTAGATTTCCTATTTGACGTAAGGCATTGCGAGCAAAACAGTACCTGCGACATCGTAAATATGTTACGACGCTTTGTGCCGTAGAATGAAATACAAATGCCTTCATGGTCGCCTAAGGCGGGGCGAGCGGCTCAAAAGCGCGAGAGTGTAAAATCCTTCGAATCGTCCCGGAGTGCCAAGTAGAAATTGTGGCTACGTATAAAACCAACAACCTTTATCATTTCATTGTGGCTAATTATTTATGTGGGAGCGCGGCTGTATATTTGGGATGGGCGAGGAAGGGCGGCAGGCGGGGAGCGGAGGCGGTGAGAAGCGCGAGCGGCGGAGAGGCACGAGGCGGGCGTCGGGAGCGGGAATAAAATATCATGGGCCGCGTGGCAGGTGCAGGTGCAACAGCCTGACTTGGCGGCGGCCGCGGCCCCGATGTGGACGAGCGGCCAGTAGACAGCGTTGGCAGTGGTGGCGGTGGGCGGCGGTGGTGGCAGTGGGCGGTGGTGCTGGTGGCCGTGGGCGGTGATGCTACTGAACAATGGTGGCAATGGGCGTGGTGGAAGTGGACGGCGGCGGGAGTGATGGTGGTGTCAGTGGGTGGTGATGACAGTGAGCGATCGTGGCAGTGGGCGGGGATGACAGTGGGGGTGGTGGGGCGTGGGCGGTCGTGGTGGTGGGAAATGATGGTGAGGGCAAAGGCGGCAGTGGGTGCTGATGGCAGTGGGTTGGTGCAGGGGGCAATGGGATAGTGGCAATGTTGGCGGTGGTGGTAGTGGACGGTCGTGGTCGGGGGGCATGTGTGGCGGAGGGCGGTGGAATGAGGGGGTGCTCGTGAGAGTGAGCGGATATGGCAGTGCACTGTCGAGGCAGTGGTCGGGTGTGCCAGTGAACGGCGGTTGCAATGGAAGTGGTGGCTGTTGGCTGACGCGAAAACTGATCACCTCGCATTAGTTAATACATGCATTCAAATGTTCTTCTAATGAATAAGCAAACGTGATAACTAAAACGTTCATCAATTCGTCAATTATTCTTTTTATCTTTCCGCGACAGTCCATATTAAAATGTCGCCTTCTTATTATATTTTATGTATTTTTTTCCTATTTCAGAAAATCTTGCCTGCCGTTATGTGCAACTTCACGTCATAATTTCATCACTGTGTCTCATTACATATAAAATTTCGTTTTATTTTCTCAAGCTCGATAATGCCTTGGTGATGTGAAAAATCAGTTCAAAGAGAAACTTGTGGAAATGGCGTCAGACCGGACAACATAAAATCCTGGATGAGAATTCTATAATAAAAATGCTCTAATCGGTCTTTTCCGCGATTTTCTTGAAGTCTAGACGGTTTCTGTGTTATTTCTTTGAACAACAGGCTGCAAACCTCGCGCGATCATTCTTTTCCTATTCTTCACCGATTTCCATATCGTGGCGTCAGGTTAATTTAATTCCATTCAAAAATAATATTTTTTGAACTATTAACAACCCGTTCGGCTGAAGCCTTTCGGGGATTTTAAGATAATCTTTAATCTAGAAAGTCTCCGGCAATATTCCAAGTACAATCACGCAGGAGTTGTTTACGTTAGTATTGTATTACTGATACATTCAAGAAGCATGTAGTGATAGTCTGTTTTTAACCATTTTAGCACTATTTAATATTTTATAAATTGTGAATTTTCTATGTAGTAATTTTGTATAGTTTTATTTTTTGCTTTAACATTTTTATTTTGAAAATGACCTTACTGATTGGTAGAATCATTTAACTAGTAGGGTTATAAGGCTGACCCCATTAACTAGTAGGGTCATTAGAGTAGTGGCAGAATATGCATAACGCGCTTAATTGTCAAACTAATTGATGATTCTAGTTGGTCAATATCCGTCTATAATGAGTCCTCAGTGAATTTCTCAACAGAGGCTATGCCACAATAGTAGTTAATATATGTACTGTGTACGTACATCTCAGAAACAACTGGCTGTGGAAATGTTTTTTGTAAAAAAAAATCATGGGAAACCAAAAGCATTAACAAAGGCTTCGTGTCGCTAAACCCATATGTTGACTCGGCCTGGAGGGAGTAAAAATATTCAAATAAGTGATCCATACCAAGAGATTTGTGCTCTCCGAATTTCGACATATCATTTTCAAGGACGTCTTGTAGATGGCGAAAGTGACTAGTGGAATGTCGCGTACGGTAACAAGCAGGTGTAAAGAGTACCACGTCCTCTCGTGGAATTGATACGGAAGGTAAAAGTAATTGATCGATTTTACTGGCTAAGGTGAAATTCATATTTAAAATACCCTACGTAAAATCATAGTGAACGTCTTAATATTTACCGTGCTTATCGTCTTACTAGCACGAAGATTCCGAAATGACTTCGGAATATTAGTATAGTCGATGGGTCGTGAGACAAACTCAGAACTTCCGCGTAAGCAAACACTATATAACCTTTTATTCCGAACAGATTGCAGCCACATGTCGATACACATTCCAGAACAGTTTGCTGACCGGAGCTGTTTATCTCGCGTCCAAATATTTTTTTTACTCTGAATACTGTCTGTCTTGTAAACTATTATACGAAACTATTGGAAGTAAAAATAAACTATTTTCTAAACATAGCTTTCCACTTAACTTAAATCTGCACGTTTTTGAGATGTCACTTTTCTTGTGCACGCACAGACGATGCATACCTCCAAATTGACGTCATTGGCGTGAATAAGGAGGCCTTCATCTAAGGAAAGCCACGGTTCGACCCGCGTCCGGCTCCACATTGACGTGCCGCTTGCTCTTCGCCCGCTCTCTACATTGCTCTCCCTTCTCCCCGCAATGCCCCCACCCCACCCCGCCCCACGCGCGCGGCGGCCTCTCCACGACCCTGCGTTTCCGCTTTTTGTCGCGCGCGCCACCTCTGCTGCTACTACCGCCACCGCCCACCCCACCGCCAGCACCACCACCGCCAGCACCACCACCGCCAGCACCACCACCACCACCACCACCACTGCCAGCACCACCACTGCCAGCACCACCACCACCACCACCACCACCACCACCACCACCACCACCACCACCGTCAGCACCGCCAGCACCGCCAGCACCGCCAGCACCACCACCCCCGCCCGCACCCCCACGCCCACCACCACTGCCAGCACCACCACCACCACCACCACCACCACCACCACCACCGCCAGCACCACCACCACCACCAGCACCACCACCACCCCACCGCCGCCCACCACCACCACCACCACCGCCAGCACCACCACCATCGCCACCACCGCTGGTCGACTCTACGGTGCCGCCGCCCGATGTTGGGACCCCGTCGCCATCGCCGCTACCGTCGCCGCCGCCGACGCCGCCGACGCCGCCGACGGCGACGGCGACGGAGCAGTGGCCGCACGTAAAATATAGCTATTTCAAATATTTTTGTTCTTAGCTTTCGATTAATGACGTACTAAATATCTTCGTTAACACCATCGGCGGCGGTGTCGTTAGAGAGTAGCGCATGACCCATGTTTGGTAAGGACGGGTTCGGGCCTTGCTAGAGCACCTAATTATAAGCCGTGGTGGTGGCGGCGGCGGCATTCGGGTTCGCGCGACCGCGGTGGCTACGCGAAGTAGCTGTTGCAGGTGAAGTAACAATGGCTGAGGTGGCCAGGACCGTGTGGAGAACGTGATGTAGTTTGCTCGCGTGAATGGTTAATATAACTTGTAGCTCTGGATTGGTTGATAATTTTGCTGGGACGTGCTGACTATGTGTGAATATTGACGGGCTAATTGGAGACCGATTAATTAATAAGTTGAATGGTTGAGTTGCCGATTGGACAGTTTATTATTAACTGGTTAGGTGAGTGCTTGAGTAGTTGAGGTAACATTTTTTTCTGTTGTTTTACTTTGTGAATGTGGTTACACGCTTGAAAAGTATGTAATATTTAATGGGTCGCCGTACACGTTCACGTACCAATCTAGCTTCTAAATGAATTCTGAAAGTAAAATGACGCAGGATTTTTTTCACTTGTAATTTCTCTGAACATCACCTTTTTTAAAGAGCTGATTTGTTAGAACAGATTTTATTTTAGGCCAAAATCCCTCTCTTCAATTTTGTATATTTTAAATGTTAAATTTTTGGAAATACAGCAAGTTCGCCAGAATTGGGACTAGCACTTTTTTTACCGTCTCTTGATAGATACAAGAACAAATTTTAAAGAAAAATTTGGTGCCCTTTTGAGAAAAATTAAAAATGGTCTATATTTCAAGCAAAACTATGCGAAAAAAATGTTTTTGTAAAATTGTACATGGCCTTATTTCAAGATCTTTCAGCAACAGATATTATTCAGAAAAACTTCTTTATCTTCAATACAAGAGTTGCAGTTCACCGACGAAAAGAATTTGAACTTAAACCATTTTGGAAAAATCGGGGAATTTAACGAAAAGGAGATTTGTACCATTTTCATAAGCGTCCTTTACGCTATCCGAGGACGTAATTTAATTTTTTTTAATTGGATTCTTTTTTGAGAAAATTTTGAAAACGGTTGAGGCTTCATATAATGTACCCCGAAAATCGAAATTTGTTTCAAAGTCGGAGGACGTCGAGTTCATGTAAATTGATCGGGGCATATCAATTTTGGAACACATCGGCTGAACGGTTTTGGCGCTGGTATTGTCCGTAGGCGAACAGGTAGAGGTGGGCCGACGGACTGATGGACTGACGCACAGATGGACAGCGGAAAGACTGAGGAACAGAGATGTTTCGCCGTCAATCGATTTTTCGGTATCAAGAACCCATAAAACAAATGTTCGGACAACACGTGTTAGGGGTAGTAACATATTATCGTATATAAAATCAAGATTTATCCACTTTTTCTGTCGCTCTATTTCTTCATAAGATAAATCATTTGTGCGCCGGAAAACGGCACATTTTTTACAGAAAACTCGAATTGCCGGGTTCTAGTAACGAAGAGGTGAATAAATCATGTTCCTAAATGTAGTACAAAAACTTCCTGTAACAAGTCATGTTGTCAGAATCCATAATTCGTGGTTCAATGATGCCGAAAAATTGATCCGCGGCAAAACGTTTGTCCATCCGTCCGTCTGTCGGGATTTAACCGCTTTTTCGTTAGCAGTACCCTGTAATAAGCGTTTTCTGCAAAACATTCGCGGTTTTTCGTTCAGTATTACATAACTTGCTCTCTACTCCGTAGCGAGAAAGTAAACATTGGCTCGTGAATGGGGATGGCCGCCGAGGTCCTGGGGAGGTGGCGCCGTGGGTGGCGGGCGCGGCGCCAGCGCGGTCGGTGGCGTGAGTGCGGAGGCCCGCGCGTGGCCGGTGCCTCCGCGCCAACCTCTTAAATCGCCCAATGATCCACGCAGGGCACTCGAACCGCTCGCAAATTTCCCTAATTGATATACGGCGCGTGCGAAAAAATACGGACGCCTCGGCGGCGACGGTGAAGGCAGTGTTGGTGGAGGCGGTAGAGGAGGCGGTGGCGGCGGCTAGGTGGTGGCGTGGCAGAGGTGGCGCGTTGGCGGCGGCGTTGATGTTGGCGTTGGTGTAGGCGTTGGCGTTGGCGTTGGTGTTGGCGTTGGCGTTGGCGGCGTTGGCGTTGGCGTTGGCGGCGTTGGCGGCGTTGGCGTTGGCGTTGGCGTTGGCGTTGGCGTTGGCGTTGGCGTTGGCGTTGGCGTTGGCGTTGGCGTTGGCGTTGGCGTTGGCGTTGGCGTTGGCGTTGGCGTTGGCGTTGGCGTTGGCGTTGGCGTTGGCGTTGGCGTTGGCGTTGGCGTTGGCGTTGGCGTTGGCGTTGGCGTTGGCGTTGACGTTGGTGGCGGTGTTGGCGTTGACGTTGGTGGCGGTGTTGGCGTTGGCGGCGGCGTTGGCGGCGGCGGCGTTGGCGGCGGCGGCGTTGGCGGCGGTGACGGAGGCGGAGTTGGCAGAAGCAGCGGGAGCGGCGCGAGTTTCTCCAACTGCGGAGCGGCCTGCGAATTTATCCAGAACCGGGCGCGTCGCGCAGTGTCTTTTTACTAGACTTGTAAATTGTAACCTGACACTAGAATAAAACGTGGGGTATACGGCAGCGTTCACGAGGTCCAGAGGTGTAGGTTTTGTAACATAATGACCTTGCCCAGGAAATGTCGAAATTTGTTTTGGCCTAATTATTTTCTGTTTTTATGAGTTACTTAAATGTCTCTCTCGGCGTCTGTTCTCTTAAATCGATTTCCATGCAAGGATGTGTTCGATCGCCAGAGTGAGAAATCTGTGCTACACTACTGGTTTAAGCTTCCTCGTCATTTCTTGTTGTTAGTTCTGATGTTAATGCCATGTCGTATGCAAATGAAGTTCCCGGCCGGGGTCACAGTTACCCTTCTTGGTGTTCCGTCATTTCGCCTCTGGTAAGTTAATGCGATGTGATTATGTTTGTTGTAAAACGAACCCCCATATATTAGGGAAAAGGTAGCGAACTTGTTATGACTGTGTGTATAAGATTCCCGCATATCCTTAAAGCATTAAAATTTATTCATAAATTAATTATCGAAGCAATCAGCGCCCTGTTCTTCCTTATTATTAGCATTCCCTCAGAATGAAATATTGGCGTTTTATATAGTGATTGGTAATCGAATGTCGAGGAGGATCATCGAAAAACTTTTACAGCTACAATTATAATGCAGATCTGGTCGGGAATTTCTGAGCGAAAAAAGGCGAAGTGTTTCGCGAGCGGAGGGTCGCCGGCAGGTTTCCCGGGCCGCGGTCGGCTGGCTCGGCGGCGCGCTAATGAGGGATTTTAATTACACACACTTCTAACAAATTAGGTTCCTTAAGAAGCAATCAGCTGCCGCGAGAGCGGGCGCGGGAGGTGGAAGAGGAGTGGGCGTTGAGGATGGCGAGGACGAAGAGCAATCGGAGCATGCATAGGGATAGGAGAGACCTTGCTACTTCGGTAGAATGGAGTGGTGTTGCAGGTTTAGCGACATGTGGTGTACGGAGGTGGAAGTGGAGTTAGATGCGAGGGTGAAAGCCGACCGTGGAAGCGGACCGTGGAAGCGGACCGTGGAAGCGGACCGTCGGGAGGGACCGTGGAAGCGGACCGTGGAAGCGGACCGTGGAAGCGGACCGTGGAAGCGGACCGTGGAAGCGGACCGTGGAAGCGGACCGTGGAAGCGGACCGTGGAAGCGGACCGTGGAAGCGGACCGTGGAAGCGGACCGTGGAAGCGGACCGTGGAAGCGGACTGTGGAAGCGGACTGTGGAAGCGGACTGTGGAAGCGGACTGTGGAAGCGGACTGTGGAGTTCAGATGCTCTACTGCCTTGGGAACATCCACGCCAATTTTGGTTCTTGTTCCTGACATACTCTTCCTATATTAATGGTAATGATAGCAATAATAATAGTAATAGTGAAGCATTATTCAATGCCTACCATTACAACTACAGATTTTTTATTTCGGTATTTGTGGCCGGTATACACATCACTATTTCGATGCTCGGTTTTGGGCATTCGCATACACGAATAGCATACGCTTAGCGTGGCGGCTCTGGTGAATTTTTGTTAAGATGTTTTATTTGCGTTTTGTAAGCTCATAACAAAAATAAAATGCAAAAAGATTGCATTTCTCCGTCTTATCCATTTTCGAGCATAGAGCTTCCTTTCTCTCTCTCTCTCTCTCTCTTTCTTTCTTTCTTCTTTCTTTCTTTCTTTCTTTCTTTCTTTCTTTCTTTTTCTTTCTTTCTTTCTTTCTTTCTTTCTTTCTTTCTTTCTTTCTTTCTTTCTTTCTTTCTTTCTTTTTCTTTCTTTCTTCTTTTTCTTTCTTTCTTTCTTTTTCTTTCTTTTTTTTCTTTCTTTCTTTATTTCATTCTATCTTTCTTAGTGACCATGTGAATCGTGTATTATTACTTTCCATTAACATCTTCTCTGAATACTTGTCAGGTACAATGTAAAATTTTACCGACAGAGAGGTCGTTATTCACCACCGCGCTGTTGCTTCCTTCGACATGTGGTTGAAGTAGCAGTCTGGTTTCTTGCCGTTGTCTGTAGTCGAACATCCACTCTCATGGACATTAATCTGTTCACTCAGTAATATGCGGATGCACATGTGCATTTACGAGCTCCACATTTATTACATCCTTCTTCCTACCTACTTACCTGTTCCATTATTACGAGTTTAATCAAGTAACCATGCATTCGTTCACCGCTGTGAAATGTGTCCGACATGTCTTCATTTAAAGGGTATGGCCTCTACGATTTTTACGCCACTCCTTGTTTCTCACGCGCTAAAGACTAACATCTTATCGACGCATTTGGGAAACCTGATTCTGTTCTGTTTTTGAGGTTTGATCATTTTGCGTGAATTTTCAAGTACTTCAGTTTTTCTCGTACTCTAATTACTTTATTCATTTTGACATTTTAAGCCATCAACCATTAAAATGCTTAAGTCGACTCGCACAGAGTGCTTTGATTGACAGATGACAATCAAAAGTATTAATTTATCATTTTACGTGATTTTCGATGTTTCTTTTCTGACATTTCTATTTCGCTTTTATATTTTTTTAATGTGCTTCAGACTCTCCTAAATGTTTCCCAGGTATTCAAACCAACCATTTTTCTCTCCTATTTTGTTTCACCTATTTGTGATTGCTCTATTTTTCATTGTTTCATTCAAGGGAAACTTCCTCTTGCTTTCTCTGTGCCATTTTTCATTACTTCTGAAATCCTCATAAATATTTCGAAAGACTATCGTTTACATGTCGCATCCCAACTAAGCATTTCATTCCCATTTCAGTGAGGTTTTCTTCCCCTTCCTGTAGCCACACACTCAAAGCAACCTCTCGCACATGTGACTCCGAATTGCGTCCTCCCGCTGCCAGCGTGTGTTTTGTTTCATAATAAATAAAACAAAAATAATTACTCATCTCAGGTAAAACTGTTTCCATCTGCGCGTTTTGCTGGAACCTACCCCACATTAAAAAATCTGCTTCCCAATTCTGTGAGGAAAGCTGTGTGGCAACGCTGTCTCCGGGCGGTCTCTCGAGCCGGAGACTGTGGATTGAGTCCTGCCGGCCGCCAGCAGGTGCTTCTCGGCGGCGGTCTGTGTCATCGTGGACGGTCGCCTGCAGGAGCGTGATCAGCAGGTGGCGGAGAACGGTGGATGGTTAGTGGCAGCGGAAACTGTGCGGGCCACCACGTGCCGCAGCCCTTTCTCTTCGGCTTCTTCCTGCTGCCTCCAGCCACCGCCGCCGCCGCCCCTGCAGCAGCCACTGCCCACCGCGACCGCTGCTGCCGCCGCCGCCATTGCCGGCGTTAACCACCACTCGCCCAATGCTCTTCATTTCGCGAGCCACCTTTTTGCCTCCGTGTTCAGCTTTGCTTCATTCTCAAATGGCTGGTGCGATGGGCTTTGATGTTTCGAGAACGTTTTATTTTCGATGGGCTCAGAAGCGACCACTGAATGAAGACCACATATTTCACACATGTCCAGTTAGTTGCTTCGCTCAATTTCCCACAAAATCTGTAATTGAGAGTACTCGTTTTTTCGTTTTTGCTACTGATTCTTCTTGCCTAGGATCTCCTGTTTCCTTCTCTTCCTTTCAGATTTATTCCTGTCTATTCTTTACTCTGAACATTCGCCTTCGTTTGTTTTTTCTCGATTTCGTTTTCCAGTTCATCTTTACTGAGTGTGTACCTATTGCAAACAATTTCACATAATCCGTTATATACAATTTTCCTTTTATTCCTCAACTTCTAGGGATTAAAGATGTAGCAGAAAACTGTACTTGAGTTGAAATATAACAATATAAATATAATAATATTTTAAAATCGTACCAAACTGTCTTGCTAGTCGAAACATTTTCTTCGTTGTTTACCAATGCATCATTTAAAAAATGTATCGACGAAAATGAATAATCAATAATGACTAAGAAATTTCAAAATTAGTATCTGATTGTTTTCTTGTTTCGTTATCAAGAACTTTCTTTCCAACTAAAATATCAGTGCGCACCACATTAAATACAATTAATAAATTTCCTTACCACGGTCGCTGAAATAGTTACACTTGTTTATTGCAAACAAGAATATTGGCACATATATTAAGTTTCATGACTCATATCGTGATGGTTATTTTATCCTTCCTAAAAAGAGTCGCGTTTACCTTCGGCTTGTGGTCTTTTTTCATCGCATGTTTTTATATTTATTTTTTAGCACCTGAAAATTCACGTTCATGGCGTTTCACCGCGTAATTGCTACTAAGAAGCACAAAATATAGAAATGACGTAACTTGATTTCCGGTGTTTTGGTTTAGCCTGTGGTATTTTTATTACAGGGTAACAACCTCAAACCCACGTAAAGCTCGCGTGCCTCAGTCAAGTATTTTAGCGGAGAAAACAGTGGAAAGTTTATTGCATGAATGGACATGTTAAAAGACTGCTACTGCATTTCGTACGACGCTTCATTTTGTGACCTTTTTCTTTTCTCTCTCCCTCTGTCCTCCGCTCTCCATCTTCCTCGTTTAAACGTATTTTTTCGTTGTTGGTCGTATCACCTTCTATTGCTATTTATTAGAGAGTTCCTCTAATACATAATACTGCTACTATTATACTATAGTGAGCCTAAGTCGAAATCAAAAGATTGTAAAGTATTGAATTCAAACATGACAAAACCCACCGGCCTGTGCACCAATCAGCGCGCAAAGATAAAAAAAATGGTTCCTATAATATGAATACGCTTGGTAATTTTCATATTTATAGTTCTCTTAAAAGAAATAGTGTAAAGCTCAACGACTCAATGATCTTTTGCTTCTTGACAGTAATTAATAATCTTGTATTACAATTCTGATTGGGATATTCTGATTCTTAAGAAATTAAGATGTTCTCACGCACTAACGACGAGAGAAGAAATAGTACTTCTTTGTGAACAGTAAACGTTTTCAGGAAAACCGATTACGAATCGTACATGAACGAACATAAACTCGTTCCTCATCAAAGGAGTATGATTCGTGTAATTCAAACGGTGTTTCCAGACCGATGCATGAGGAACATTGCAATAAAGTATTCACGAATTATTGATACCATGGAGATAAATAGAAGATATTTCTAATAATGTGTTTATATTTATCTTCAACAAATTATGAGGCCATCTGGAACAGAAAGTATGATCAATATCCGGCGAATCCCGGCAATGGCAAAATTTTCGACACTAGCTAGAGAGCGGGGTTCTATTCGGCAGCTATCTGGAGGAGACTTTGCGGCCCACTGTTCTGATTTATAGTTTTCCGTGATGAATGACAAGGCGAATGCCTGAAACCTAACAAACGGGCCACGGACTGCGCGCGTTCTTAAACGAGAAACATCTCTTAGGCGTTTCCTCACCCTTCACCTACACTCACAAGCAGGACACTACCACACTCGTCGGGAGATCAGACACGAGATTAGAGATTGTCCCAGGTGGGGCTGTGCTCCGATGGACGCGATACCTGGTCGATGAAAATCTCCTCAAGCCGACGTAGGTGGGGAGATCTGACAATTCCGACACTGATCTTGCCATTCAGCGGGGTACAATCACCTCCATCTCCCGCGATAAAACATGTGGTACACTTACGGGACTAATGACTTTAGGAATTGCGGGCCCGGAAACACCTATCCATTAATCAATCAAAAAAATCCTGATTCGGAGTACAATTCTGAAATACATGTTCCCAAGTACTTCGATGCATGTATACATTGAAGACAATTCCAATCACAGAAATCAGATAGATCAACGTGACTTACTTCATTTTAATCAGACGCAAGATGGCGTAGGAAATAAGAGCATCGTTTGCAAGGACTTACGTGTACATATGTCAAATAGTATACTTTAGGACAGAATATCTTGAACTTGTGTAGAAAGTTATGTGACCCGCATTAACTTATAAATAAGAATTTCCCTTGCAAATATTATTCTTAGACATCTACATTGGTATTTCATTCCCAAAACGTAAATGTTCTTTTGTTTGAACCATTTACATTATACGTAATATATTTTCCTAGTTGTGTGATTACTTTGTAGCAGATGTTGCGATCTGATTACGAAGTAATATTGAGTTAATGCAAATGGTGTCACCGTTTTCGAAGTCCTGCTAAGACATTGTGTTATTTCGTAGTGTATTGTACTTCTATATATTCTTCGCAGTTTTTGAAAATGTTTGCAGAATTACAATAATTGTTCTGCACTCTACCTTCCACCATCTACCATTGAATTTCTTTTCTCCAGAAAGTCTCTCCCTCGTCAGTTTGTTGTGTTGGTTTTCCTGGTCGTTTAAATCTTTAAAGGTAGCGAGGAAAAAGCTCTGGAGGTCAAGTATCGCCGCGTCATCGACGTTTGTCGTCTTGTTAAGGAGACCACAGAACAGAATAAAAATGTGTAAAGAACCAAAGAAAGAGGTGTGAACCTGGTCTCTAGGCCAAAAAGAGGAAACCAGTGATATACGATCTGTTCAGAGAAGTGAGAAAGCGCAGCGAAACGGGGCAGCCGTTTGTCGGACAGTTGCCACTGACCTGTGGGTTTGCTACCTCCTCCATCTCCTTCACCACCGACACATCGCTACCATAGAAACCACATGCGCATTTACAGACATGAAGACTGCAACCGGTACATCCACCATCACAGTCAAAATCCATTGCCGCCACTCGTCACCGCGGCCCGTCCCGCGCCCCGTCACCGCGTCCCGTCACCGCGGCCCGTCACCGCGGCCCGTCACCGCGGCCCGTCACCGCGGCCCGTCACCGCGGCCCGTCACCGCGGCCCGTCACCGCGGCCCGTCACCGCGGCCCGTCACCACGGCCCGTCCCATCGCCATCACCATGTTTCATTTTAAACCTGTATCGTCACAATCATCGGGACCATCTAACTATCAATACCGCAATTAGGTCATCGCCTTCTAGGTCAACTACCATCAACAGTGTGAATTTCAGTAGTCGGCTGCTGTACTTTTTTCTATGGTCACCCGAAATACGCATCAATGCATCAACGCTGCAGATCTCGTTTTCCTAGCGCCACTGAAAATGACTTTTTGACGCTCGACCTCTTGTATTACATTCTCCCGTCACCCTCCATTCTTAGGTGTTCCTCTTTCTCTTCCACCACCACAAACTATTTCAGCCCTCAATCCCCACCTCTGCTGATTAGCATGCATGCCGGAATGAAGCGCAGCCGGAAACATTCTTCAAATTGAATCGGAGGAACGAGGATGACCGCCTCGTTTGGAGATTTGTTTCCCTAATTCGAGGGCTTCCGACGGCGCTCTTGGAGCTGCAGGCTACCGCGAAGAGACTCACAATAGATTACTCATCAACAGCTGCCTTTCTCTCGTTTCCACCCCATTCTCTGTTTCTCTACAAGCAGTCTCGATCGCCCCACCCCACCCCACCCCCCGCCACCCTTCCGCTTCGCTCACCCCCACCCGGAGCGCCCCGAACTTTCCATCGACCCCCTCCCGGCCACTACCACCTTCCAGCACGAGGCCTTACTATTATGCGGGCCACAAGGACGAGGCGGGCGCTACTCGGCAGTCGATTGATGCGTAGCTGGCGTCCCGATTCGGTCCACTTAAAATTTCATAGGCGCGCGTGAAAAAAACGCCGTGAAACGCCGTGAACACGATAAAAACCTCGCGCGGCGCCCGCCGCGGCGCTCCCGCCGATGCGCCGGCCGCCCCCTGGGGGCCGGCGTTGACGCGTTCGGGCCGATTAGGACGCCCGGTAAGTGGCGGGTTCCACTCCCGGCAAGGTGTGAACTGGACAACGGCCGTGTCCCAGTGCCCGGAGCCATCCCCGAACGCTTGTTTTTTGTTAATACGCCCCGTAAAACAAGTTGCTCGCATATATATGCCTTCAAATTTTGCGATAATTTGTCGACGACAACGTGTGATTTCTCGCAGGTCGGCCAACAACCAGCGCGCTGGTGTGTGTGTGTGTGTGTGTGTGTATGTGGAAGTAAATAATAAAATACGCCGTAAAAGCCACCCTTAAAGCATTCCTAACGGCGTCGCCGATAATTTTGTTGCTGTGGTGACGACAACCTTTTATCCTGCCAGTTCCGCCCTTTTCCCCGAACGTCTCGTCTCTAAATGTAAACATGGTGGCGAGAAAAAGAGGCGGGCTCCGAGCTGGTTTTACGACAAAAGCTGCCGAGGGTACATGCGGCCACCCGCAGCAATTACAGAGGTGCTTTGAAAAACGGGCGTGGAATGGCGGCGAGGAGGTCTAACACGGCAGAGGTGGAGGTCAGTCAGGCACGGAGAGGGTGACGGAAAACGAGCCGAGGCAGGGATGCCCCGGGCCACCATGCCTCCCAGAGGCAGGATGTGGCGATTGCCATAAAGTTACGGGACTGCTCATGAATGGATGGGGTAACAAACGGACCCTGCGGCCCTGCCCTGCGTTTCTCCATCCGACGCTCTGTTGCCCCAGGTCCAGGGGGCGTCTCATTCACGTTCTTCGGATACACAATGAATCGTGCGTTGGAAGTTGCCATAAAAATTAACGGCAATGTGTTCATTGCCCTACTTCTGCTGTATTTTAAGTAGATTTGAAACTATGGCATGAGGTGTCTCACCTGTTTTCCGACTAATTTCGCCCGGCAGGTATTGACTTTCTTGAATACATTTGTTTGGAGTGTCTCAAAACCACTTGAGGCTACATGGAAGAAGTGGACTTAATAATCTGAATTTGAATCAGACGATACTAATGTTCCTTACCATTATTTCTAACGTGTGGACCCGGGAATATAAAAGGTTCATTTTGATGTTGAAAAAAATTGATAGATACATTAAATAAAATGAATTTTGTTCACACTTTATTGATATTCATGAGCTCCCCAAAATCTATTTTTTCGGGACAAACTATCCATTGCCCCTTACAATCTTTTAAGTTCAATTTTATCTTTGCTTTCAAGGCCTCTACACAAAAAAAATTAAAGTCATACATATTATTTACTCGATTTACAATGGAATATCGTTTTCCTCAGATCGCATTATTTCGTGCATTTGATACAAACATTTGAATAAAAATGCTAATTTTAACTCATTATCTATATAAAGTACTATAATTATTTTTGCATAATTGTGTACTATTTGTAAATAATGACTTTTGCTAATGTTTTTAAAATACTCATATGTAATTGATTTTCTTCACATTTCCTCATAATATAGCCTTGTGCGTATTGTGTGTTGCGAATTATTATAATGATCCTTATCCTTACCTACTACTTACGGTCTCGAAAAAAACAGCAAACAATTGAGCATCTCCTAAGAGCATTGAAGTATTTCAGAGAGAATAAATTATTGAAATTTTCCTTAAATTCTGGCAAATAATAACAATAATAATAATAATAACAATAATAATAACAATAATAATAACAATAATAATAATAACAATAATAATAATAACAATAATAACAATAATAATAATAATAATTATTATTATTAATACAAGCACATTTAACAACACATTTGTTAATTTCGCGAGACTAACGGCACTGTTATCCATTGCTGCCAAAAGAACGGTTTTACGTAATAACATGATTTTCATGTCTTTTCTTTCCTGCACTCTTTCTCCAGATACTCATTCAAAGACATATTTACCTTGTACACAACATCGCACCAACTCTTTGAGTTTAAACATCTTTCAAGAGCACTGCAAAGGTCGTGTGTGAGTGAAGTTTGCAATTACATAGGTAAGAACAAGTAAATGCCTCCATTCATTAGCGTAACCATTAGTTTCTTGTTGCAATCTTGTAGGAATGACTCGCATGTTAGAGGTTAAACACATGTTTTCCTTCATGAAGTAACAAGTTCTTAACAAGATTGCTCGCTGTCCGTCCAATGGCGTTGTTGAAGTCTAATGAGCCGGTACGCATGTCACTATGCCATCGCCGCGAAAGAGGAGGGGGGGGTCGTCGACGATCACGCCGTTGCTCATGTCGAGCGACGCATTTAAATGCGTCGCTCGACATGACAATTGTTCTGTCAAATGTTTCATTGTCATTAACTCTCTCCTGGTCTCATTTCTTGTGGGTTGCCGGGATGTTGAAAAGTTATAAAACAGTATTATAATAATAATAATAATAATAATAATAATAATAATAATTATTATTATTATTATTATTATTATTATTATTATTATTATTATTTTTGTTATTATTGTTTCTATTATTAATATATAATAATAATCACTTTTCCCTCTTGGTATTAGAAACAATAAAAAAAATATATCTCCATTTTACATCTTCATCATAATTATATCTGCTTTACAATGATATTCGGTGACAGATGCATTCCCGATACATCTTTTGATAATGGGAATGCATCTACTTTCGAAGAGTCATTGAATGAAAATGTAGTTATAATGAAGATGTAATATGAAGGAATAGTTTATCCTTGATTATCCCTAATATTAAGGGGACTGTGATTATTTTTAATCGTCCCGCACAATAATATATATTCGATTTACCAACGAGATTTTTATTGGAACTGTATTTTTATTTTGGAATTTAACATCTCGTTCGCACGATGAGAAATTTAATATGGACGAAACCAGTTTGACTCATGCTTCATTCATTTTAATGTTTTATTGTATTTCATTTCATAATTTGTTTCAGTTGCCTTTATTTACTATCCGAGAAATTTGGCCAGATACTGAAATCAATAATTTATATCATTCTGACACAGTGTAGCAAATACAACGTTTGTAAAGATTGAGATTTCGCGATTATTTTATACAAGTTTAAATAAAAGTGTTCAATCGATGTAAAACGATGTAAGTTTGCAAATGAAAAATTGAATGAACCTGAATAAGAGTGATACGTAGGTATTTAATGATTAATTACTGCTAGACAACGCCTTTGTAATTAATTGTAGTGGTAATGCGCGTGTTTATGTTCGATGAAGTATAGACCAAGTTATGAACCTCTAAAAATAACAATTGACTAAGAAAGGTCTAAATAAGAGAGATTATTATAATTATGAAAGATTGATTTAGAGCGAGATATTGTGAAAATTAACTAAAGAAACAGTAAGAAATGAAAGAATGTAGTGTAGACGATATTTGCTCATCACTCTCATTATTCACATTCAATTGACTGTCTAAAATTATTAATCATCATGTTTCCCTTTAAAGTCAAACTCTTTCTCTATTTAGCTTCATGTATTTGGCCGTAAGATTTTGACAAATAGCTTATTACAAACATCCTATTAATTTATAATACTATTAATTTATATACATATATACAGAATTATAAATAATATTATATATTAATAATTATATATATTAATAATTATATATATTAATAATTATTATATATATTAATAATTATTATATATATTAATAATATTATATATATATAATATTATTAATTTATATACATATATACAGAGTTCGTTTGGAAACATCAGAGCGACGTTTCGGGAAACTCATTTTTCCCCATCTTTAGACTAGACAATTTAAAACAGACAACACATACAATATTATAAGAAAATACTAAAATACTACAAAGGAAAAAGAACATTACAAGAAAAACATATATAGCATTCGATATATTAAAACATAGAGACTTACCAATTTAAAACAAAACTTCAAAATAAAACCAAAGTAATATAAATATTTGCAACAGGGAGTGGAAACGCACATCTGGAATGGCAGTTACATGATTAAAACCCAATGTAAACTATCAGCTGACGGTTGGGAAGTGTTCCAAGAAAAAAGGGAAGGTTTCAAAGACAATACAGGAAATACAACATGCAAATTACAAATAATAAATGGGTTAACAAATACATAAAAAGGAATATTTATATAATAAAGATCGAACTTCACTCAATTATTTACAATCATAGGAAATTACTAATTCTTTCTCTATTCCATTTTCTGTCTCTTCCATTGTTATAATGAGTTAAACGTCTGTAACTTTCATTTTCGTCTAAGAGAATGGTCATTTACAACAACAATTTTATCAATAATTAGTGAAATTTTGGTGATCACTTCCCACAGTTATGTATACTCTTTGATACTTCGATATGTTTGAGTCATACGTAGACCCTGATGGACCTGTGAATAATTTAATAAACGACTTGTGTCATACTGGTTATCCAGAAGATGTTTACCAGTTCGTATCTATAGACCCGTGAATTTTATAATATCGATTTTTTTATATAAAATGCTACCCGTTTTAAATTCTTTACTATGTATTTCTAACAAACCTGGACCTGAGATATGTCACAGTTATATTATTTTAGTTTTATATTCTTCCATTTTATTATTTATGCTTTACAAATTTTATCGTTTGACTCCATGACTTGATTGTATCATCCTTTAATATTTTTAGAGTTTTTGTATTGTTAACAATTATTTGAAAAAATAATATTGTAGTGTCTGTTTAAAAAAGATCATAACACTTTTACCAGCTAAAGAGATAACAGACGTTAATTTATTCCTTAATATTATTTAATATCAGATGTTTCCTTAATAATAAGTATAATCAAGGACAAATCATTGTTTAGAATAGTTTTCATTTATTTTCATGTGATGGATCTAAATTAACGGCCAGAATGAACTTGTTGATATTGATAATAAAATAAGGAACTGGAAGAAATCTTTTCTTTTCGTTTACGTATTATAAGTCTTTTTTATTGTACATTCATTCTATTACGTGCACTAGTGTCTTACACTTTGACTTAAGATATCAATACATCCATTTACAAAACTTCACCCATCTTATGAAATATATTTTGTTATTTAACGTTAATGTCTGCAATTAATGTTAAAACTATCTGTAACGTACTGTAGAGATAAGTACAATCTGTGCACATTTTTCTGATCCCTCGGATTCATAGCCCAGCCCATACATTATACTAAGTTGAATTGTAAATTCAGGCAGCAATGAACGTGTTTCAGAAGAAGTGATCACAAATAAATTACTTCCGTGAAATAGAAACGATTTGCAAAGGGAAAATGAGCGACTGATGATGGCTATTACCCCTCATCGTGCTCTTTGTAAAGGAATCTACTTATCGTCGTGGAAATGCGGATCATTAAATATCTATAATCCCCGTGCGCAGATAGTGAAGTTACATTTACGTGCAGAAGCAAAACAAGGCACCATTTCAGCTTTTGCTTAAAGCATCAGGAAAATTAGATAAAACACCGCTGATCGAGATGGGTATAATAAACTTTTATATTGCAATTATAACTTACTGAAATAGAGCAATCTCATTTTTTCTTTAATGTTATGGAAACATTTTATTATTGTTAATTAATAATAATTAATTATATTTGAACTTGCAAATTAGGATTGTCTAATTGATGTATTTTTCCATCGTTTTTAATTTAAAAATTGTATGGAGAGTATGTGTGCTTTATTACGAAAATTAACTCCTGAACCGGCTTTGAAGCGCAGGTAGGCCACACGCGAAGCGCGTCCTAAATGTAATACACTCCTCGTTGTAGGTATAACAGTGTTTGTAGTGACTGTGGGCAATCACCAGTAGCAACCGCAGCCACACCGTTTCTCCTGGTCCAAATGGGACGATAACGCGTTCGGAAGCGACTATAGCTCCATCCGGTGAATCCAGTACTCCTCCTCCTCCTCTTTCTCCAGACCCCGACCGTCCTCCGTCCACAATCACGGCCCGTTTGTACTAGGTCGTCGTAAAGGGGTAAATACCGCTCGAATAAAAGGAAACATCCGTGCTCGATTTGGGTGCTCCGAGTCGTAACACCCTGGCATTACCTTTGATGGTGGCAACGCCGCCACCGCATGCTCCCGTTAGTCGAGTTGTCGCGAGGAGTTTTCGGGCGCCATGGCTGCCGCTGTCCCCATCGGCGGCGGCGGAGGGGAGGACGTCGCCGCCCGGGGCCTGCCGCGCCATCTCCACGTCCTGCGGCGTCAGTGTTATTACCGGAGGCGTCGCCGCCGTATTCAGTGTCAGATTTACCACTGGGCGCACCCCCTTGTGAGCTTTCTTTCTAGAACTAATTTCCAGCATCTGTTGCCGCTACATCGTCTCTGACCGGGAGATTCTAAGGTTCGAGTCACGACGGGGGCGAGTTGTAGGCATTAGTGAGCTTGGTCGAATTCCGTCGCTGTCTGGAAGAGAATTTTAGCTTCCAGCTGCTCCGATCGGTAGTTTTTCATGGGATCTTAGATCAACTCTAGGCGAATGACTGAGTATTTGCTGGTGACATTGTTTTAGATAAATTATATATCATTGAGTATTTCTAATGAAAAGAATACAAGAATGAATTTTCATAAACTGCTGTCATTACTAATCAAATTTAACTGTATTCTCCATTACTTCCAATGCATACATATCCTTGGTAATCCGTAATATTGATGAGTCGAGGCGTGGAAGCCTAACATTCAACTTGCATTTTGTCTGTGCTGTGTTTTGTTTGAAATTATGCCTATAAATGATGATAAATGTTATTTTGTAGGAAAGAGTCCATTTACGAAATGTAGATTTCAAAAAACACAAGCTTCCCGAAGATCATGGTTAGATATAACGTAGTACATCAACAGCAATTATCTCGTGATGCAGAATTATGTGCTAAATAATGAAAGCAAAATTTACTATTTGAATTTTGATTGTGGGTTGAGGTGTTTGGAGATAGCGAGTTTTGACAAGAAAACTCATAATTGGTGCCAGCATGTTGTTAGAAAATTTATGTCTACATATTATGGTCAGCAATACAGTTATTTTAATTTTTCTTTCTCGCATCACAACGTACATAGTAAAGAAAAAGTAATGTAATGCTGCGGCAAAAATAGGCGATTTTTCGATAAAAAAAAACTCGTATTGGGGAATACTGTTATAAAAAACGAGGCTAAATCTTGTTTTTGTAAGTGATAAATTACTCTTTAAAACCCCGTGTGTGAAACGCGGTTTCTCGAGCTTGTTTCCGGAGTGCGAAACAGCTAATTGTTTTACAGTGTGACAAAGATCGCGAAGCGTGTACGCAACATCTGTAACGATTCGCAATTGTCTTTCGTCTTGACGACATCTTTGTTTATTATTTACAAACAATAGCGTTAAGACACTGACTGGAATCCATTTACTTTGTACAAGTAAGGTATTTCTAGTTATTTGATATTTAATTCTTATTCCTTTACTTGACCCATTGCGTTTCGCTCACGGCGAGTTAAAAAAAAAGTTTACCCACACGGACGCAAGGTGATTCCCGTACTCGTCTCTTTGTCTTCTGTGGACGCGCGGACGACAACTCGACTCGTGCGTGAATCCCCTGTTTCGCGCCCTTCTTACGTGAACTATTGTTCTGTAACATATGCTGTCAGATTCCACGTTTTGTGGAGAGTTCAAATTTTCCGGGTGAGCAAGAGACTTAAAAAATGGCAGAGGTTCCACTATCGAGAAAATCTCTGAAATTTCCTACTTGGCAAACAAAACTTTAATATTGCAAATTTGCTATATAGGTTGTTTTACATGATGCCCTTACGCCGTAAGAAGAGAAAGTGTTGTGACCATGAGCCGAAAAACGGAGATTTTTTAACAGAAAAACTCTTATCGGTGGCCCTGGTACCGTGAACGTGGATAAATCTTGTTTTTTTTTAATGAAATATATTCTGAGGAATCTAGTTCACCGGATTTGGTGGGAGTGGGTAGAAACAATTAAACCATTACCCAATTGTTTCTACTCACTCCGTCCAAATCCTGTGAACTACCTTCCTCATTACATCATGGTCGTGAATTCTACAATGATTAAACTCTATTTTTTAAAACTAATCTTGAAATAATATAAGTTAATATTTCTGAATTTCTGAAAATTGCAGAGGCTGATTTTCAACTTTTTAAAAGTCTTCAAGAAGGTTGGGTTTAATTATGAGGCTGATGGTGTAAGGATAACGTGAATGGTGTGTTAACACTTAAAAACAGTTCGCCCCCAGCGCGGAGACAAGTTTTTTGCTGATAGGAACACTTTTTCAGGTTCAAGAGGTATAATATTTCGAAGGCATTGCGAATAATCACAGTTTTTGCTGTTGTAGCACAACTAGTTTGTCTATCGGAGACAAAAGTGTTTTCATAATAATCTTTTTTCATTGGTTGGTATTATTCCATGTAAAACAATTCGAAACGTAACATATTTGTTAAGAGACCATTGTCAATGCGTAGATATTCGGGCTTGGAAAGCGAGTGAATGTGAGATTGGTTTCGATAAAAACTGCTGAAATAAATGTATTTCTACTGCCCAAATAATTTTTTATTTTTATTTTAGCGAAGAGAGGATTTCCATGTTTAATGTCTTTTGAAGACAATGCGGTTGCAAGTAGATTCTTCCTTCTATCCCTTGTTTTTCATTTCCTTCATATTACTGTTCTCATCAAATCCAAGTTCGGAAAAAAATAAATAAATTAATTTAAAAAAAGACAGTTATTATAGTCTTTTACTAATTCAATTTAATAATTGTTAGTAACTCTGAAGTAACAACTCGCAAAGAATGTTGGTTACTGTGATTTGGCATTGGAGAAGCGGAACTCATCCTGTAGCTTTCTGTACATAGTCGCAATTGTAATTCTTTGAATGTTTCCCATTGTCCCTTGCAGATTCCCTTTCACACATTTCGACGCACAGCTATCACTTTCAAATGTTTTGATTCACGATCCAAAAATTCAAAACGTCAAACGACGTAAGTCGATTTTGAAAATCGTTGGACCCATTTTGATTCCGAACTTTTGTTCATTGTACTGCTTGTAAGTTGCTATTGCTGTAAGTTCTTGGTGTTTTCTTCCAAATTTTTCCAATTATCTTGCAGTGGCAAATACGTGACTAAAACCCTGTGACGCTTGCGGTTAATAATCCTTGGGAAGAAAATACATGTGTTTATGAGCATTTTGGGGCAGAGAAGCACAGATACTCTGTAGGAAGTGTTTTTTGTAATTTTCCAATTTCGTCGTAGCCTCTTTGTCACCGGAAATGTTTGCGCATTTCCAGGTTCAGAAGCGCTGCAGTGGAGTCTGGGGGTTTATTAATCTCATTTGCGACCTGTACGTGCACTACAATTATGACGGCTGGCCGAGTAACGTTCAAGTGGTTAAAAGTCGTGTATGATTGCAGGACCGCGAACGATACAGAACTGTCCATACGCCAATTCCCTCAGATCATAAATTTGCTTCTTTTTCGTTGGTATATGAAAAACATAATTTTTCTTCAATATTCCAAAATATTTTCTGTGCTTCAACACTCTTAAATCATAATCTCGAAGACATAATAGAAGACGAAAAATCGTCAAGAAACATTTCTCATCATAATTATAAGAACATTTGTTTTTCTAATTAAGGAGAAGACAGTGAAATTCTTTCGCATGAAATGACTCATTCTGTACAGAATACACGCTGGGTTCTACATCGATGTCACTTGCAGTCATTTCTGTGCGTTAACGTTTCTCCTTTACTTTATCCTCATATCATGTTACGTCACCAACACAAAGCTTCTGAAAAGAGTAGATCAAGCCAAGCGGAGTTTCCAAGACAGCTATATCTATTTTGTCACCATATTTTCTCCTGTAAACAAATCTTAATGCTTACGTCACCACATTTTCCACCTCATAAAGTCGTTTCCCGCAATCCGTCAGCAGTCTGATTTTGCAATAATGTACTCATAGGAGATGACTTCGAGAGCGTGCCTTGTTCCAAGATCCTTATAGGAACCGTCCCTCTCTCCGGGTTCTTTGAATGCGGGAAAGTGTCCGAACGTGACTTCTTGGGGCTATGCAGCGCTCAACACAAGTCAATCGATTGGCACCATACGCGTGCCAAAAATGTGCTGGAATACCATTAATTTTCACCGATATAGACCACTTGACAACACCATGTCGAAAACAATACGATCTTTAATATATGAAATACAATCTTTATTATTATGCCAATGCTTCAGCTATATGGACACCTCTTAAATGTGTAAATGCTTTTATTGCGAAGGTATGATGATCTCCGTCATCATAGCTTCACAACAGTGAAATGCGTCACGGAAGTCGAGAAAGCCTCGAGAAAACCTACTGCAAACCCAGTCTGTCCAGCAAAATCCGGAAACACGAAATACTCACCGACGATTGATTTATTGAAGAAACTGGTCGCGTCAACTACCAAGGTTATTAGTCGCGTCAGTGTAGTGCATTTTTTACCGCGGAGGTTGCGGTGATCTTCCCCCGCCGGATGGCAAGATCTGGCGCCGACCATTAATTTTCGAGGCTTTTCCCAATCAGTTATCTCCCCCCGAGGAAGGCACTGCCTCAGTCTGGAAAAGCTCTAACCTCCGAACTTGTCTCCCGACTTGTGTGGTAATCCAGTGCATGTAAGTGTGTGTGAGTGTAAGTAATAGATGAGAATAGGACGAGGTGAAGAAAGCACTGATCGGTCTGGGCCCGTTTGTTAGGGTATGGCTCCGGCATTTGCGTGGTGTTTATCCGAGGAAATACTATCGATCAGAGCAGCCAGCAGCTAGATTTCTCCTCCAGATAGTTCCTGAATAGGATCTACCTACGCAGTTCATGTCGAAAATCCTGCCACCATCGGGTTTCGAACCCTAGGACGTTCCGGACAGAGGCACACTTGGGGCGACAACACCTGAGCTATCTAAGCCGGTCTCACTCGTCGAACCACGAAATACGTTTCGTGGAAGGCAGCGCAGAGGACGCGTCCGCCACCATCATCGCGGTGTCCTCCACGGCCGCCATCGTCTTGCCCATTACCACCACTGTCGTCGCCGTCGCCCCCACCAACGATTAGCGTCTCCACACGGCGCGCGCCGCTGCGTCGCCGTCCTTTGTGTGATAAGCGGGGAGCTGTCAATTAGGCGGATACTTGTTGAAATTCGAGTTAATTACGGGCCTGCCGAGTTTTAGGGCCTCCGCGTCGTTAGACGACCCGTGCCTGGGAGGCCTAAGCCGCCTGGGGACTTGAGCCGCCGCCACCGCTGCCGCTGCCTGGATAACGGACGACGCGCTCACAGACGGCGCCGCGCGCGTGACCGGGAAGTCATACGCAGGGCGCGCTTTCTTTCGTCACGCGCGCAGGAAGGGAGCAGTCAATAAACATTCCCGAGTCGGAGCTAGGCGGTCGTGATGGAGCGGTCAGATACTAGGTCTTCCATCGCTTGGGCCGGGTTTCGATCCCGTCCGAACCATTGGTGATGGACAAAGTGAATTCACGGCAGCGGCGAGTTTGCTAGGCGCGTGTTTTGTTGATGCCTCCTTTTTACTTTCTCGCTATGGAGTAGAGAGAAAGTTATGTAATTTTGCGCGAAAACACGGTGAATTTTCGGCAGAAAAACTTTTATTACAGGGCCTTCGAAACAAAAAAAGTGGATACATTCAGTTGCTAAATTTGAAAAAAAAAAAAATCGTGGTGTAGCCAGAATCGATGTTGTGTGAGTCCTTGATACAGAAAAATCCAGTGACGGCAAAACGCCTGAACACCCGTCCGTCCGTCCGTCCGTTCCTCCGTCCGTCTGTCTGTGTGTCCGTGTGTCTATTTGTCTGTCGTCTGTCTGTTCGTTTGTGGACAACGCTAGCGGCTAAACCGTTTTTTCCAAAATTGATATTCCCCAATCAATGTGGCTGATGTCGCGGCCTCTTGAATTTGAAACCGATATATCAATTTTCGGGAGTACTTTACATGAAGCCCTTGGGACGTTTTCCAAATTTTCAAAACAATGTCTCCATTACTTTTCATTCAATTTTGTTTGTGAATAGTGTGAAAGACGTTTAAAAGAATGGTGGAGGTCTCATTTTCGTTGCAAATTCTGATTTCTCGAAAATTGCAAAATTTCAAAATATTTTCGGAGTATATTTAATATTAAAGGTACAGATTTTTCCCTTAATGAAATCTGTTTCTTAAAGATAGATTTTGAAATAAGGTCATATAAATTTTTCGAAAATTTGAGTAACTTTCGTGTACTTTTGTGTGACAATACGAGCGAGAAATTACGTGCTGATTTGGCACTAGTTGCTAGATGTGGTAGGAATAGAGCCGGGGATATGAGTTACTATTTTGTTAGCAATACTAAAAAATCGAATATCTGTACTTCATTGAGTAGTGCAAATAAGTTTTCTGTAACTCGGGGGGAAAATGCCTAGTTTTCAAATGTTGCTATTGTCATTTTGTTTGAACATTTTTTCATCATTCAACTGTTTATGGTTGAAAGGTGGGGAGAACCTGGAGCTCGAGGAAACGTACTCGATTAAAACGTAACGAGATTGTACTTGTCCCCCATAAATCATATTCAGTTTTTACTCTTCTTTGACGAAATAAATGAAATCAAATGTTTCCCAGGAGTCTTCTTCTCGTTTTGTTTCATTCCACCAATGCTCTATCATTACGCATAATTTCACAGTTAGTGCCAACTTACCAGTTTATCTCATCTGTCCTGTCTCCTGTCCCAGGAAACACCATTTCAACAACCCAACAATTTATTACTCCCATCATAAGGTACGACCAAAAGGCGATAAATATCGGAATTATAATGTAATGGTTGAATCTAGCAATTGGATTGCGATTGTGTTAATTTCGATATATCGCTAATTAATAAAGATTAAAAACCACAATCACACACTGCACTGTTATTTGTTAAACCCTTAGTTGTTGGTCGCTGGTGCTTGGTGTGTGTGTGTGTGTGTGTGGGTCACATACGGGTCAATCCATGTGTAATAGGTTATGGCAAAAGCGGGAACCGGGACGGGTACACCCGTTTCCCTCCGTCTCTCATTCCATCATTGCTCCATCTTCATATGCAAGTAAAAATAGTGGCCAGCAACAGCAAAAATGCTGCTAAACAAAACCACAGAATATGGTTTTCCAAACAGGGGAACACATACTGCTTGTTAAAGACCAACAAATAAAATATTATTGTATAACACTGCAATAAATCAATTGTTTTAATAAAAATATTGTTCACTATTACTAAAATAACATAGTTCAGTGTTTACGGTTACTGAGTACTTGACATGAAAGAACGAGAATTGTTTTCCTATCGGGTGTTAACAGTATGTCTCATTTTTTATTAAGCGTACAAATACTCCGTGGTGAAGTAGTGTAATTCAGTGGTTGGTGCACCGTTTGGTCTTAATGTAATGTCTTTTGAGGAAAGAAGCTGAAGAACCTAAGCTAATACGTCAAGAATATGACTTTTTCCTTAATGAAATATCAGTGACGCAGATGTTGCAGTAGTCACATTATTTGTAGACCATTCCCTGAGAGACATTATGGAAGGAAATGATTCACAGTTGAGTAATGGCCCAATAGTTAAAAATTAATATATTTGGTAGAAAGTTAAAGCACGTGTTAGCTAGGCAACCAAAGACTTCATCCCGAAATTCAACAATTCAAACATAGCATAATTTGGAGTTTCCTTATTTCATTGTACAAACAAATGTACTTATACACATGTAAAATGTACAAATAAACTAGAAATGACGACGTATAAACTGAGAATGTACTACCACTTCAATTGAATCATCGTGACGACAATATACTTCCTTTATCAATGACCAGTAAAAATTGTATGTGACGTAAGGGGGAGAATACAATTTCTTTAGCTCTGGAATATCTTCTCCATTTTTTACAATAAATAGTTGAATAATGAGTAAAAGAATCGACAAAGCGACGTCAGTAATATCTGAAAATGGTCATTTTCGCTTGTGAGCTATTGAAAACGTACTTTCAACAGTGAACGGACTACATATTTTAGTTTTTTGTGTTTCTAATAAAAATAACCCATACACCCGGGCCTACGTCTACCACAGTAGCGATAGGAGAGCTCAACACAGCGTGCGCATGATGAAGCTACATTTCTTAAGTGAAGAGAATGTATGACGCAACAAATGTGCCCTAAGGGTGTGTAATGATCCCGTAGGACACGTACCCTTACATACCGTATTAATGTGGAAAGGATAAATGTAACTCTAATTGCTGTGATTTTGTTTACAGAACGCTATTTTATAAGTAATTTCATTCCTTTTCATTAAATTTCCTTAATCTTATTGTTTTATGAAAAAATTTTAAATGTCCCCAAAATGTCAAGTAAACAAAAAGAACGAAAAAAATGTTTTTCCTTATTACAAAAATTCCTGATTAAAAAAATAAATTCCTTATTACAACTTGCAATTTAATATGTGAGGTGCCTTAATGCAATTTTGCATGTGAGGTGCCGGAGATGGAGGATGGTGCAGTGAATGGGTTGAGTTGTTCTTGATGTTGCAAGGTATGTAATGTTTATGTAATAGATACAAAGGAAATTGTAAATATTTTGTAACTTAGCTAAAAATTGTTTCTCATACGTGTGTTTTTTGGTAACATTATTCATGAACAGTGTTGTTTTCATTTTCCTTTATATTAGCCCTGAGGATGGAAATAAAAGTTTCCGAAACGTTGGCAAACAACTAGTGTAAATTTTGTTGACCAAGCCCCGTTAACCTGCTTTCAAATATTAATTTATGGTCGTTAAGAACTCTTCATAATGCATCTCATTTAAGGTTGTAATCACATCCTTTTCCCCCTTACTTCTTAATGTGTAGGAAAATTTCTATTCTCTAAGATTTCATTAAATATTTATGTTTATTAGACCGACTTATTGGAAGGAATGTTAGGATGAAATAGGTATAACTTTGTTTTCATTAGCATTTATCCTCAATTGCACATACAAATTGACAATCCGCCGACGCCTAAACTGTTTTAAAAGTATTTTCATGTGTTGAAAATTTCTTTCATTCTTCATTTCTTTCATGCGTAGCTTTGTTTAAATATGTTCTTACAGTACCTGGTATTGGACTTAATAATGAATCGTTGTAGCTGATAATGTTATACTCCCCTTCAAAAACATACAAATCTAATGGCCTTGTATGTTTCCTCCATACATGTTTCCTTCCTGGGTTATTCACTAAGATCGCAGCGCCAAAGCACGCCAAAAAAGTTTTTGAAAATTTCTTTGAATGTTCTGGCCGGTTTAGGAAATAAATTATCAGTTCCCGATTAGGAAACCGAGACGCGTCGAAAGACACATCGTATGTCTCGATTGGTGCACGGGAAGTGGTCTAGCCGTGAGTGAGGGAAATCTGCTCATTCGCTCCTCTGCACATCTACACTTGAGTCACTCAAATTCTGTATAGGGATACCATTTAGAAAATATGTACTAAAATGTTACTTTTTTAGTATTCTATCCTCATTTTCCAATTCCATCTCGTTGATAGTTTTTCCTTACAGGTACCAAATGACTAATACGTGATGTGGTGAAATAATATCGTTCGAAGAATGTAAGGTGACAGTTAATGCATGCTTTACATATCGCACCCTAAAGATTTGCGCAATTATTTTCGCTCGCAATTCAAAGGAATCTGAACTCTACTCTTGGTTATTGTTAGATAAAAATATATAAGCAGATTGTACGGTGGGAAATTTTGCAAATAATGCTAATAATATTCTTAGTATTTAGATGAATATTTATTATTTTTGCGGGTAGGATAATGTAACCTGGTGGCATAGCAAAAATTTACAAACATTACATTTAAGAATATTAATACAATATAACATTAAATTCCTTTTGAATAATAAAAATTGTAATAACGAATATAATAGCAATAATGGAAACAATATCAATAAAAAAATCGTATTAATAATAATGTCAGTATCTAATTTTTATCGCTATCCTGTACTGATATTTTAAACTATTAAATACTTGTCTATCTCACTACACTGCAGTCCACTTCCCAACACTACCTTGCGCTTCACTTCTCTTTCTGTTCTATTTCACTACATTTCTCAACACAACGAAAGACTTTCAAACAAACACGATATTAAAAATCATTAGTCGGCCCGGTGGCCGAGATCGCTAAGGCAGTAGTGTCGTATTGATCTCAGACCGAAGTGTCGCGGGTTCGAGTCCCGCCTCGGGCATGGTTGTATTTGTGTTTGTCCTTTCACCCCTTATCATCATCATATCGTTTCATCCTCATAGTTACCATACCTTTAACAGCAATAGTGGTCGCTAATGACCTAGATGTTGATGCGACCTTAAATAACAAAAAAAAAAGAAATCATTAATTATGTATTAATAAAGCAATGCAATTAATAATAATATTACTTCTTATTATTCTCACCTAATCATTTTTAATATTTACTAATATCATTTATTAATCACAAGTTGCCATAAGCAACATATTCCCATTGCTCTATTTGTGAAGGTCAATTTTTCAAAATCTGTTCCCTGTGACCTGACGGGATTTTGTGTGATTCTCTCTACTTAATTACATGGGCTTGCTGATCCGGATGTAGATATCTTTCCAAGCTGGTTAACAGGAATAAGCTACAGGAAGATGCCTATTGACTCAGAAAGTAAATTTATATGCTCTTCTCCGTAGTACTCCAGATTTTCGATTTATAAATATCAATAATGGTTCTAAGAAACCGCTCCATATTCCACTAAAAAGTAAATAAGAGGATAGTAAGCTAATTCTCTCGCTTTCATAGTTCTATTTTTCAGTTCCGCTTGATAAAACGCAATATGCACGTAGGCAATACATATCCATAATCATTAAATTCTTTGATTCACGGAAACGACGATCTTCAAATAGAATTCTTGTCTTTGGTGAAATTAATAAGCCAGTTGCCCGCACCAGCCAAAATGCTGCTGAACAAAACCATACCAAATCGATTTCCAAAAAATAGCAAGCACACATGCTCAAGAACTACGAATAAAATACTCTCCTTAAATATTTTTATACACTCTTAGGAATACTGCAATAACAATAGTCAATAATATGCATAATGAGGCAATAATATGAGTCAATGTGCAGTACAACAGTTCTTTGAATAGAGAAAAAAAAATGGTTCTATAAACCAACAGGTTAATAGCAATTATTTACTGCCCGACGGGATCTTTCTAGGCGCATGGAGTTAGCTGTGTCGAAATAGACTACGCACTGCGCATAGAAATTCTGTCGGCACTCACAATATGAGAACAGATGGAATAGCTCAGTCAAAATTTTGTATTTTCAGTAAAAACTTTTTTCTTATTTTTGGAGTTTCCCACATTCCTGGGAACGTAACAAAACCATACTCACCTCGCAAGTGGTCGGAAATTTCGTAGTTTTCTTTCAATTTCTGTGCGCATGGTAAATTAGTAAGGCAGATGGTTGCCAGTAACTTTTATTATTGGTCCATTTTATTCCAAGAAATTCCTTTAATCAAGTTACGAAACGTGAAAATATTGTGTATAAATTGAAGCGTTCAGTAGAAGGGGCTAGCCCACATTAACCTAGTTCAGACATACAAGTCCACAATGGATATAAATAACATATTACAATAAAAGAATAATATTTTAAGTTATATATAATGCAAATAACTCAACTTTACAAAAAAAAAATAGGAAACCCCCTTGTTCACTTAGCCTTTTAATTTTCTTCAGTGCCCGATTATTGTCTTAAGGCGGATTGTTTTATTGCGGATGCGGTGGTATAACGGTTAGCATATCGGACTGTTGTACCCAAGTTTGCGGGTTCAAACGAAGCCGTGGATTTTTAAGGGCAAAAAAATCCTTCGTACGCCTTCCTTCGGAGGGGAAGTAAAGCCGGCTGTCCAATGTAGTAGATTTACTGGTTAGACGGAAGAGCGGACCTGATAGCCCGAGTCTCGCCACGTAAAATAAGGCATTCACTAACTAACTACCTAACTAACTAAGGTGTTCTTAAACGAGAGAAAAGTATTGAGCCCTTTAGTAATTAAAAAAATGAAATCAATATAGATGTTAGTTACTCTTGCCTTTCAAATTTTAAAAATTAGTATTATATACTTTTAATATTATGACATAATCTAAAAAATGTGTTGTTGTTTACAAATTATTAGTATCATGTATTCGGCGGGATATTATGCACGTGCTGCTTCTGGTTATCAACGAATCCACCCCTAATTTTCTTTGAGTGAATTTTCGAGTCCCTAATGTTCGCGAGTGGGAATAACAACGCAGTCGTTTGCGTCATCTCCGTCTGCATCATTAGCTGTACTATGCGGAAATTGCAAACTTAGTTGCAATTGGTACTCTCACACTTAAACCGACGTATCTGGCGTCTAGAAATGCAATCTCCACAGCATAACCAAGCCGAATGCAATCTGAAGGGTTGAGCTCAGGAATGCAGTCACATCGAAGTCAAACAATTTTCACGAGTGGCTACGATCCATTTTGGATGATTCTGGTATCACCAATAATGGCTGTACGGAAAAGGCAAGCGACTGTAATGTACAGAGGAATGATTTGATCCATGCATGGCTCCCGGTCATGACAGTCTCGTGTATAGAATACGATATCATCTCACATTCTCAGGGCGGTTTCCCTCGTAAAGATGGTAATGAGTTTGCAAGTAGTAAAAATCGCTAATTAAAAGCTTAGTTTAAATCAGAAAAGATGTAGTAATATAACAAATTATATACAGTTTAAAATCCAAAATAAGTAAAAAGTAGTTTAAGAATAAGTGTGAAAAATATAGTGTATTAGCGTGTAGTGTATTTGTGTTTGTCTTATAGCCGAGACATTTTGTCTCTATTATGCTGCCTACGATTAGGTAAATAAGTAATTTGGTTTTTATATTAATCAATAATACATTTTTAAGTTATTTACGATAATAGAATTTTTTTAGGAAATTACATATTAAATTAAAAATTGAGTTAACAATTTGATGGAAGTACGATTGATTACAATGTTAAAAAGCACATTTGAAATAGATGTTCTGAAAACTTTTATCAAAATCAATTAGGCTTATAAGTGACGTTGATTTGAGTATTTTGAACTTCTCAAGTACTGTCAAAGATACTCTATAAAAGTCTTCTGACTAAAAACAAATTGTTACTATCACACTTGAAATCATTTTAAAAATGAGAAATAAAAAAATGATATAAAAAGCAGTTGAGGGTGAATTGAAAAATGGCATGAGTTCTCACAGTACACAATCAATGTTATTATGATTAAAAGAAAATCAAGATTTGCTGAGTGAAAATAGCAATTCAGATATTCGAAAAGAAAGATAAAGATACATCTTGTATCAAATTCGACTTCTTTATTCGTCTGATTCCTCAGGGTCTCCCTTCAGTTTTCAGGTTACTCTTTTCATTCTAAATAACGAATATACTTGTGCGTCATTCGAATTTAACGAAGGCGATATTCCGAACAATACAAATAGCATACCTCACCTTATTGTGCGATTGGATGGGATGAATACTTCAAGGCTACGAAATTGTTACACGTCGTCTTGCGTGGGTTAACCTGACCTCTCGTATAAAAACATGCTCGCACAGAATCAAGGTCCCCTTGCGCCCGTCTCAAAAACAAACCACAAAGCGGGCAATTTGAAACTTAAAATACGTATGTGAATAGGGTGCAGTAATTGAAATGCAGAAGAGTAATAAAGCAGGCAGTGGGAGAGAGGATTGCTTGCGAGATGGTGGAGATGCTGAAGGCAATGGCATCGGCGGCAACGGGATTAAGGAGACTGGTCACATACTAGAGTTCCTGTTGTCAAGCAACACACAGTTGCTGTAAATATTATTTTCCAAGGGCAAATATTATGAAGTGTCCATTTGGCAAATACATTTTATATACGACGGTGGATAATATAATTATTTTTCTGTTGTTGGAGAATGCAAAATTAAACACAATAAATCGAGTTAATTTGTGAAGAAGGTCCGCCACATCATTGAAAATGCAATGTAAAAGTTATTTGCCATTATTCTACATAAATAAAATAACACAACATCGATCATGATTATATGGGCATTATAGTGCACTTGAGTTAATAATTGAGAGATCTTAGATGTAGTACGTTAGCTAGTCAACATCAAGTAAGTCAATTTTAGCTGTATTTAGCTACACACATTTTTACAATTTCTGTACGCTTCTGCGACTGATGAACACGGCTCTAACGTAGGAAATATTCAATTAAATTCTCTAGTGAAATAGAGAAAAGTCGCTGGTGAGTAATAATATAGTGAATGGTGAAGTGGTTATGTTGAACATTTTATTTGCCCATATTGGGTTACTTTATAAATAGAACTAAAGAACGATAGTCAAATTATGTTTGTTGCATCACAGTTAATCGATGCGAAAGAAAATTCGTGTTCAGTCATCTTACGCAATGGAAACTTGGGAATTTTATTCTGTTTGTAATGCTAATCTTGTGAAAGGAATATTTAAGGTAATTTAGATAATAATTGGAAAGATTTGCCCTTGCCTTTCACTTCGTACACACGTGATGATGACTGCAATCTCCTTACAAAGGATTTAGAACGTTAGCTCTTTGGCGGTCTCATAATTCGAGTCACGTCGAGGTCTTTGTGGAATCTTCTGTCGAGCTAATAAAGCATATGAAAAGGTAGTACTGAAGAAGACCATAGTAATGAAACCGAATTGCAATTTCGGAGGGGCATAATTGATATTCGTAATGATAAGGACGACTCATCATTTCTCAGAAAACGCATAATGTTCCCTCCAGAGAAAGACACTTATCGACGTATGTGTATATCCGCGGTTTAAATGTCATTTTGGAAGCTATTTGGTTTGTAATTCCTGGCACATGTTCTATAAAAATCACAGAAAAACTTTTTTCTAATATGCATGTGGTTAGGAAGTCTATGACGAGGCAGCTCGCCTTCCACCTTGGGGTACCTGAGTTCAAATCTAGGCCGATGTGGAATTTGTGGGGGATATAGCTGGTTCGGAGCAGGTTTTATTGTGGATCTTCCGTTTACCTTGCCTATCATTCCACCACTGCTCCAACATCATTCAAAACCTATCATTACCCATTCATTAAAACCATGCTAGGTACTCCCGAAAGAGCAAAGAACTAAGGTTAATGAGAAAAAATGGCTTTTGGAAATCAACTTGCACCTTGCCTCAGACCGGAAGATCCTAGGAGTCGAGTCCCACCGGTTGCACACTTCGTAGGTGGGACTAGTTCAACCGCTGTCTCGAAAACTCTAGCGGTCGGCTGCTCATATCGGGTTTCCGTGGTTTCTCCGATGAGCAACAGGCGAATGCCGCGGCAGTACCCCCTAAAAATGGACCATGGACCGCCTGCGATCTTTCCTTCCCCTTACTTGACTTATCCTCACCTCTTACATACACACCTTTACATTTACACGCTCATCTCTACCACACATGTGGGGTGACTTGTCGGGAACTTACAGCTTGTCCCGACTGAGGCGATGTCCCGCTAGTCGAGATAACTTGTTGGGAAAACCCCGCTAGTCGATGTGTAGCTCGGCGCACAATCTCACCGTCCAGCGGAAGATCACCGTTACTTTCTCGGAGAAAGCATGAAATACACTTACGGAACTAATGACCATCGTAGTTAACGCACCAAGAAACAAAAAAAAAGTTAATTTATTAAATAATTCGCTCATCGTTCCTCCTGTCTCTTTCTCTCTTCAGCATACAAATCTCATTTAATATTGTCAGTATCTACGTAAATAATTGAACGTCACCCTTGAAACTTAAACTTCGACAACTGTGTCCCCTTTCCTCCAGAACCACTGCCACTTCCCCAACCCCGTCGTTCCCAACATCTCCACCGTCGCTGCCACGGCCTCTGCATCCGCCGCTTCCAACTCTCCCAGCACCGCAGGGCGCATGAGCGACCGAGCGCATGCAGCGGCGTCGGCGCGTCCAGTGGGAACCGTAATTGCGACACCGGTAGCCTCTGCACCTCAATCAGCGTCTAAATGTATCATCAAACGCGTCAAAAACTTTCGGAAGCCCCAATTTACAATTACCAGAATCAACTGTTTATTTATTCCTTTCCATCGAACAATGATTTTATAATCACACAGCTGCAGGCTTCAAATATCCGGTGCCAACGTTCTTTAATAAACACACTTCCCCCACCCCCGCTCTTCAGCTTTCTTTTGGATAAGAAATTCGTTCATCTGTGGGGCGCGTTATTCGTATTTTTTGGTGGCTAATCAAAGCCGGTCCAGCCGCCAATTAGCTCCGGTAAGCACTATTATTTCCGAAGCATGCGACGCCCGTGGGTGTGCTGAGGGGGATGGCTCGTAATTCGAGCGGTGTCCCGCGCGCGCGGGAACAGAGGCGGAGAAAAACGCCCGCCGCGCCCGCCGCTCCTAACGATCACGTTCGCCGCAGAGGGGCGTGGCCCCGAGGAGCCTCGCGCTTACTTCACCAATTTTTCGGTGATTTCCTGGCGACCGCACCGGGCAGTGGACGGGACGTGCGGCCGCAACCGGTGCACCGCCGACGGAATGCCGGTTGGTCAGGGGCTGGTGTTGGATCCCCGTGTGAAATTGTTTAAATGGGGAAAAGGGTGGTTTCAAAATATTTTTCTTGTGAGGTTGGTGGTTTTAAAAATTGGGGAAACTTTTAAAATTTGATTCTATGGTGATGATTCTTACATCACCAATTTTTCGGTGATTTCCTGGCGACCGAACCAGGCGGCAGGCATTGGGAGGTAGGTGCGGCCCCAATCGGTGCACCGCCGACGGAAAGCCGGTTGGTCAGAGACAGGTATTGGCTCCCCGTGTGAAATTGTTCGAACGGGGGAAATGGACTAACGGTGGTCTAAAAACTTGTTACAGTGTCAGTGTGAGGGAGTTTTCAAAACTTGGGGAAGCTTTATTAATTTTGCTTCTATGGTGATGACTAGGAGGCGGATTTTGATGTCCTAAAACTCTGCCAAAAATGATCAATAAAATGCTCTTAAAATGTTTTAAAAATGCCCTAAAAACAAAGGAAAATTGATCATAGCCACTTCAGACGAGCAGCTCAAGCTATTAGGATGTTACCGATGGATATCTTTCTGCCTTTTGTTTAAGTAAACTCAGCTTGTAAGCTTATAGTTTGGAATGTTTTTCACAAGAAAATCTGTCTATATTTATCGCGATACCAGCAGAACTTACTATGGCGCCGATTGGCGTCACACGAACTTTAGATTACATAGTACTCACAACGGTTGACATTACAATATATGAGCAAAAAAAATCGAATAGACTACTCAGGAATTGTGTGGAGAGTATTTATTGCATCTCGTAAATATTATTTGAATCAAGTACCGTTAAAATGACACTGAAATCGATGAAAGTTCTGCCACCAGGTTGTATATACCTATCTGCAGAATAATAAATATCTATCTATCTATCTATCTATCTATCTATCTATCTAAATCAGTGAAAAATGACGGAAAAGTTTAAAAAAGACTTATTAGCCGAAAGCGAAAAAAATGTATTAAAAAACGTATAAAAATGGATCATTTCCTTTTTGTCGTGACATGAAATGAATTTTTATATTAAACGGCATTCTTCTACAGTGAAAAAAAAGATATTTCATAAAAATCCGCCCCCCAGTGATGACTAATTTATATAGAGATAGAAACTTTGTTCTATAATTTGCTCTACGTTGCCCCTTGGTACAGAAAATGCAAGTATATACAATTACAAAAAAATATAACAATATAAAATACATAAAATTTAGTTTTTCAGAAGAGCTAAAAAACCGGCTAAGTTTTTAGAAATTCATGTGGATGTGTCGTTCTGTGGATTTAAACACTCTATGTCGTTATACAAAAAATAAGAAATATATCGCAATTATTATTAGAGAGTAGATTTCTATGATTTTGCATATTTTTGTACGTTGTTTCAGGGCATAACTAAGTGAAATAATTGGTATATGTAGAATGTGTGCTTTTAATTTTTTCTGATAATTCATATTTATGTAATTATAGGAGAATATTTTGCATATTTAGTTAACTGTAAAACGTTTCATGTTTTCATAGAATCTATTTATTTGTGAGTGTTCATTAATTAGAATGAACTTATCACAGTTTGCGTTTTTTTTCTATAGATGATAAAACATGCAAGTGTAGAATGTTTCTTGATATCATATTTTTTAAAACAAACAGAAAATATTAAACAAGAACTACAATGTACGTCACTAAGGTGCATTATTACTTTAATTATTTTTACCGCAAAGTAAGCTAGCTTATATTATGTTTGGACAAAAATTAAACTTTTCATTCCAAGCATGCCGCATTTGAATTTTGTCAAGAAAGGTTTATTCAGGAAATTAAATATTGTTAACTTTAAATGAATATTAAAGTGCATATTTCAAAACTTTTATGTCATAAATGCATATTTTAAAAGCATTTTTTTTTTGGGAAAAACCCAATTTTAATTACAATTCCGTTTTATCAAAATACTTTTAACTTACATATTGTTTTGTAGACTTAATATATAGACCAAAATTAAACATAACATAGCACACAATTATATTTGTACAATGATCATCGTAACAATAACAAAGAAATATTGGTTTCAATTTTTCAGGAATGAAACTTTTTAAATTATCGCATAAGATGGACTTATACGGACTAACGAGCATTTCCCATTGCACGAAGTTACAGCCTTTACACCTGCACCGATCTTCCGGTTACTATTCAATATCCAGTGGGACGGAATTGTCCCCACATAGCAGTGCACGAATAAAAGAAATTGTTTTGTATCTTGAGGATTCCTTTCTGTTCTCTACGAAACCCAGCCAGAAAATTACATCAGAAGTTGGATTGCATGCACGCCTTGCCCTTTTGTTATGCAATGTCGCTCTTATTTTGCAAGACTCATATTAATGCAATGCAATAGCACGGTTTTAGAGAGGAGGATGGAGAAAAAATGTGTTTGACAATGCAGAATTTTTAATCTGCTTCCCTTTCAGAAATACTTAGGATATATGAAGAATTATACCAAAAAATGCAGGAAATTGCTGAAATATGTAAAAGTGTGTATTTGTAGTAAAACATATAAATCTATGTAATTTGTAAAATATGTAATTATATGTATTAAAAACTCAAGATTTTTAGTCTCTAACCGATTCGAAACATGAATATATAGTTGATTTGTCCTTGACTTGGGATTTTACACAATTTATACTAATAATTTTAAAAAAATTTTTGATATATTCTTATAATATGAATCTACCGATGTCCAAATGTCAATTTCATAAATTATGTGACCAAATTTTGCAGTTAAGAGTGAAATATAGATATACTTACGAGTGCCTACATAAACAATAAAATCATGTGTACTACATAAACATACAGGTACTTATAAACCTGCACAGGCACTCATGCTCGCTTCTCTTCACTCATAAGCACATTAAAAAAGGGATACAAAGTTTACCTAACATTTCAATAAAATATTATACAATCCCTATAATTATTCCATTTTAATACGTTAAAACCTCACAATATACGCAACCCTCAATATAAAATACGTTCAATTAGAATATTTTAATTGTCACAATAATTTGAATTTTTCTTTTTTTTTACTGGATCTCTACCAGTATGGCTTTTTCTACTAGAAATAATATGAATCTAATCTCCCTGCGAGGGGTAAGACATTAATGTTCAAAATACGTTAATTGTTAATAGTATGTATTAAAATAAATTCACAAATATAATTATGAAGCGTAAAAAAAAATTATGTACGTTTTCAATTGCAGGGGCATGGCCACATGACTTGTGAATTTAAGTAGTTGAACATTTTGCATTTAAGGGATTGAACATAAGTGTACCCTTGCACCACAGGGTAATACAGAGGAGTCATATTATAAGTATGTATTAGGATCTTAACCACAACACATGTTTCTAGTACGAAGGGAACATTCCATTGACCGTGCGTATAATGGTTGAAGGAAACTGAAATCGCTGTTACATCTTTCGTTAACAGTAATTACGGTATAAATTACGTGACACAGTTCCAGTTTAAAATTAAAGATAATGGTGCGATAATGGTCACCCGAAATTACATTTGACTTGTCTTTATGATCTTGTTTATATGGAATAAAGTCGTGCTTGACAGTATTAGAGACTCATTAAGAAGTGTAGAAGTCGATTGATTAACTGATAGATATGAACGTTTTGGTACTCGTGATGAGTTTTTTATAGCACTTTCATTTCCTGCATATTTACATTGGATCTTGGGTGGTTTATATGTTATACTCGTACGAGTGTGCTTTAACAGTCGCGTACTTACACGCGACAATTTTTCTGGAATAAATGCAACATGCAAATTTTCGACGGAAATAGCGATACTAGGTGAAATTATTACCTTTCGTAGAGACAATAGACTTTTCTGTCGTTACTTTCACTTATACTAGCGTATATGGATTTCATACGCTGTGCTTGGAAATTAGCCATTCAAACAATCGATTTCGTGGTTTCGAAGGATATACCACGCTTTGGATTCTCCAAAAATATTGCTTACGATTTTGCATTTTAGGTGTTAGAAACTACTATTTTAAGAATTCATTGTAGTGAAATTACAATAGAATAGTCCAAGAGAAGTGGATACGGAAAACTAAGCCGTGAGAGATCGAATCCACGCCGCGAGAAATCGAGACAAATATTTGAGGAAATTATTTTTCTTTAAACATTTGTAAGAACAGAAAACAGGGCACTGAACAAAATGGCAGTAGTGTCATTTTCACTACATACTTTGAATTTTCCAAAGTTGAAAATGTGTTTTTTTCGAATCGTTTAGACTTCATTTGGCAAAAAGAATTTTCAAGTGACAGCTGAAGTATTCGTACAATCTTTAACAGTACATCTTACATCAACATCAACAGTTTTCTTACAATATTATATTAAGAACCCGGTCCGAACAAAATAAGAATTTATATGATGTAGAAACACCGCTAGTTTTCATTATACATTGCAGTCTCCTGATTTTTATATATTTTGACATTCGGACTGGACAGAGAGGCATAAGAGAACTGGGTTTAGTAAGTCATAATGACACTTGTTTACAGGTGTGCAATATCTTGTACGAATGCCAACTCTTTATGTGAAATGCCTTCCTATCGAGTAGAGGATAGAATTTCAAGTATTAGTTTTGAATGGCAACTTCATGACATTGAAGGTGTCTACTGTGCATTTATGCTAGTAGCATTCATGAGAGGTAGCAGGTAGGCATTTTGATATCACGCGACTGTTCTGGTTTCAGAACCTGCCGTACACTTGTGGTAATGGAGCTCACCGCAAACCCTTTTTGTACCGAAACCATGCTTACCAGCAAGGTATAACGATACCTTTTATGAAGTGTCGTTAATTCCAAAATAATTATTACATTGAGAACACGTCCATGAGATGACGCACATAACATAAAATCTGTTAACGTTCGCCGTGCAAAAAAATCTGAAAAAGCGCACTATATGTAGCGAAAATCGTACTAATCCAATATTACTCAAACATGGATGATGGAAACTGACCTTTTTACGTCACAAGGCGTAACTTGAGCGTACCTCAAAGACGAAATCTAAGCCAATTCTGCATTTTATGATTTTTCACCACAGATAATTTTTTATTACATTTTGGAGAAATTTCAAGTCACGATTTGAATTTAACACTTTATGTAATTTCTCCGTTCAGTGTCCAAACATTGATTCCAGACACTTTAATGCCTTCAACAATTTGTAAAGTGCTTTATTTATAATGCACTTAAAGTGCATTATCCTGTTATATAATTGTGTCGCTGTAATTTTTTCATTGAGTATATGCTTATTTTATTCGTATTTTATCTGATTCATTGTGTCAAGGGTTCAGACCTTTCTCATACCCAATAGATCCTGCTTCCTGAGAATTTTAAGCGCGCTTCACGAGCATTCATACTATGACGCTCTCCCCACGTGCTGGAAGGTAGTAGGTGGGTGTGTTAATATATATATATATATATATATATATATATATATATACTGTCTCTACCTATGAGCAATTTTACCCCTCTTTGTTTCGTGCAACTGTGCCCATATCAACGCGCACGCTGGCCTGCACCGCGGGTCGCCCGGGCCCACATCGTTGAAGAGGCACGCTCTTTAATGCATCAAGAAAAGTCACCCTTTCCTTTTTTTAGATTTATTCTGTATTTCAAAACCTCAGTTAATGATGTATTGACATTTCTATGTACAAGGATTATGCTACCAAAAATGCAAGCAGCACACGGCGCCACAGATTTTGCTCTGGATGTGACGGGACCTATTTTTTTGAGGCTTTACTAAACACTCTGGTGACAGGTGTCTGAACGAGATTATTTGATGCAAAAACATAAACGAGAAGAAATATCTCACAAGAGTCATTTATTGAAAGAATACCACTTTCTTCTCAGATTAGCACTTTTCTTTGCGGACGTGTACTAAATATTTACTGTTTATTTGTGAGTTTTCTAGGTACAATTAGTTGATTATTGAGCTTGATTATGTAATTTTGCAACTAAGAAGTGGTGACTTCTGACACAGGTTAATGCGTTAATGAGGGTGCCTCGTTCAGTGGCGCGGGCCCGAGCGGCGCGCAGAGCAGGCCAGCGGGTGCGACGACGTGGATGCTGTTAAACGCACCGAATCGAAGAGGAAAAATTTAATTCACGGGCTTCCAAATGCCATATAGTGCTTTTTAAAGTCTACTAACATCAAAACCCGTTTGATGTCTCTACAGATATGTTCAATGCAGCCTAATAATGAATGAAGAAATCAATCTCAGCTGTGTAGCTCAAATGTGGGTTGATATCAGTGAAGACGCACGGTGCAATTTTAGCCGACTGCAGTGAAATAGTAAAATAATGCGAAGTTTTCTTTGTTCTTAAAGTAGAGATTTCAAGCTTTAATATTATCTAAATGTAACGCATTTTGACTAAAAACTTACCGAGCCGAACCATTTAAAAAGTGTCTATTTCTATGGTTTCAACGTAAAATTGGCCATATTCTGGCTAATGTTGCACACTGTTTCAGTCAAATAAGTAATTCTCGGTGCCCATAAAATTGTTGCGGGATAACGCGGGCTCCACCTCAGCCAAACATCCATTGATAAATATATCATTAAATATTATTTATTCGTTGTTTTCTAAAAAGTAGCGAAAAGGGGGCGTTTACGGGGTTTGTGGAACCCCTAAACCCATTTAAAAAAGGGTTTTATTGGTGTCGATGTTGTTCTCGCATCTTTTTTTCACTAAGCCATTGACTTCTATTCTTTGGATACAATTTATCTTTCTTGACGGTATACAATATTAACCAAAAGTCTGAATTTCCGTAATCGAGTTGTAGTTCAGCGTACGCACGTGTGTGTGTGTGTGTGTGTGTGTGTGTGTGTGTGTGAAGGTAGGCGGGGAACATATGCCTCCATGAAATGAGATACGGTTAAATTAGACTCCTATCGCTCTTGTGACCATAATTAAATTGACTTTTTATTTAAAAGAAATGGAAACTTACCTTTACTCACTCATTGAGTTGTAATTACATTTTGTACTCTCTCCTCTAAATTTGCAGTTCACAATGTACAGACAAATTACGAGCATTTTGCTAACTTAGGTAGCTGAATTAAACACGTAACTGTAGTTGAAGTCACGTGTTATAAGGTTTTGAATTACTGTCGTGTGTACAGTGCATTCCACACGGGTTTCATTTATCCATATGCTTTCGCTGTGCGTCAAATAATCCTGGCGCTCTGGGCAGTGCGTGTTCGCTCCCCGTCGCGAGGCGGGGAAGATGGAAGAGGAGGTAGAGGGTGGGCGGGAGGGGGGTTGTGCAAGGTGGCGGCGCCCGTGCTGGCTCCATGCCGTGACCGGCGCTCGTTCCTCACCCCGCAACGAGCCAATAGCACCTCCTCCGGCCGCGACTTACAAGCCCGTCCCATTACGCGCGGCCACACCCTTCGGGCGACGTGCCGCGAGGAACGCCCCCAAACGGCACGCAGGCACAGGAGGGTACAGTCATATCTAAATAATGAATAAAATGTGGAGCCATATCTGTATATGAAGCGCTGTTACTATTCTTTTAATGATTTAAAAAATAATTAAGTGTGTAACATTAAAATTCAATATAAAATAAACATTCAATATAATTGTGTATCGATGTAGAATTAATATAAAGGCTAAACTGAATGTAAATTCAATTTATGTATACTTAGTTATTTGTTCGTATAAATTGAGAAAATATGTACTCCTACATTACGAATACTTGAAAGTGACAGCGTTGTGGTACTTCTTATTCCAGGACATTAATGTTCACTCTAGCCTAATGGTAAGTCTAGCTCTGATTATTTCTCACATATTTATAAATAAAAGAGCCGAAGAGAATATCTAATGGAGAAAACTTTGAGTTCAAAACACCTATTTTTTCGCATGACTCACTTGCCATTTCCTTTCTCACGATTGTCCGAATCTTCAGATATCAGAGGTCGTTGCGTGGGTCAAGAAGTACGAGATGATCAGAACCAGTTCTTCGAACTGAAACCCAATAAGTAGTATGTCTTATTTTTATAGAGTAAAACCGGAGCCAGAAAGAATGAAATCTGAACCGGAATAAAAGATCTTTATTATTTTATTTTCTGCTTCCGTGGCAACGTAATTGATTACTTGCCTTTTATGATATGATTAATGATTAAGGTTGTTGACTGTAGTAATTTCATGCGCACGAACATTGGGTGCCAAAAATAATTGTTTTTAGTTTTGCGAGTACACACAGAATTGTAAACGGTGTGTATCGTTTTATGTCAATCGATTTCATTTAGATCTTGTTTGATTTTTGGACAATTATATCTTCAAAATTTCATTTCTGGTGTCCTCTACTGTTTTCTGGATATTTACATTGGAAAATCTTTTTTTTACCCCGTGTCCAACAAGTTTGCTGTATTCTAGTACGTCTTCCCTTCACTGTCGGTAATTATTTTTGTTTTCAAAACAATTTCTTTAGTATAATTTCGATATCGTATAATATGGATTATGAGTACGGAAACTAGTCACAACATCGGTCGACGGTCAAACGCAGAGGTGGAACTTCCATTCAGGATTTGATGACCTAACCCAAGACGCACGGATGGCTAACGTAGAAATTGCATTGCGTGGAACTTAAGATTGTGAGTCCGAATTTTATTTGGTTATTTTCATTGTTATATCGTGGAAGCGAAGTCCAATCACCACTATTTCATAGTATGTGTCATCTGAAGAGGTGCCCACTTGCAGGATGTCATTGCCAGTGGAAACGGTATCGAATCAGCAAAGGCTTATATAAGATGAGTAGTTTCTGATGTTAAAAACTACACCAGCTTTTACCTTATAATATTAGTAATAAATATTTCCTTTACCGTTTTGGCATCAGAAGCTTAGATTCCAAAAGAAAGTGTTTATTTTATATTTTTTCAATTTCTTCGCAACCTCTTTGTTACGGGAAATGTATGCGCATTGCCAAAGCTCAAAACGCTGAGTTGACTTGAGAAGTCAATAATGTGTTTGTGAACTGCGAGTGTACTGTACTTCTGGCGGCTTTCTGGCGAGTTAAGATTCTGATGGCCAAAAATCTGGCGCAATTACAGGACCTCGCGTGAAACAGTACTGTGGTAAATTGTACTCCCCTTTCGTCAATTCACAAATTTACGTTTTTCTCAGCTTCTATGGGACTTCGGAAATTCTTAGAATATCTTGCGCTCTTCAACTCACTATAAACGAAACCTTCTAGTCGTTAAACAGGACGAGAAATCATCAAGAAACTGCTGTGAACAAACGACGTATTTCTCAGAAAAAATGATGTAGGAAACATGTTCATCTAAATCAGAAGAATACAGCAGTGCATTTTTGACCTGAATTGACTCATGCTGTACACTACGTTCAGAAAGGGATATTGTTCACGAAGGAGATAAGAAAGTAAATAGTGTGCAGAAGAAGGTGGAAGCGAATCAAATCATTATTCCCTTTGTGTGTAGTGTTAACTCGACTACTATTACGCAACGATCAGCAATGAGTTCCAAAGTAGATCATTTATCTTTGTTCGTGCTCTCAAACTGATTGACCGCTTACGATCAGGTAAAGTGAGAAGAATTTTATATTGACGAGAAAGTGCCTTAACCAGATGTTACATTCTCTAATTTCGATGCTAATTATAATTTAGAAAAAAGTCAAATACTTTGGGGTTTACCTAAATTTAGCAATAGCTTTTCCTTACCTCGCGTACGTATTACGGATGATACGCAGATAGATAAGTGTGTAGTTCTCTTGCAGTTTTGTTTTTATAAAAATTAGATGAGTGCAGGTAATCTGAAATTCAACGACTGCCAAACGAGTGCTAAAGTATGTGCGCTCATGGAAATTCTGAAACAATTTGCATGGGTGCGCTAATACAACTTCAACTATTTATTTATTGAATATAAAAATACAGTTTGGAAACTATTTTTGATGTATGGTTGAAAACTAAAAGTAGGTTGTTTTTTGCCAGACGCGTTTGTTGACAAGACCTTTGCCTTTCGTGCGTCGTACTATCCGAAGTTCTGAAACAATTTGCATGGGTGCGCTAATACAACATCAACTATTTATTTATTGAATATAAAATGGCCGGATAGAAATTGTTTTTATCTATGGCTAAAACAAAAAGTAGGTAGCTTTTTTGCCAGACGCAGACCTTTGCCTTCCGTGCGTCGTGCTATCCGAGCGACGGCCACGGAAGAGCTCGTGCCCTGCGCCAATCTATTTCTCGAGCGATCGGTTGGGCTGCCCTGGCCGAGCGACTGCCGCGCGGTGGCGAGGGGGGCGGTAGCGCTCCGGGCGACGCGCTCCTGATGCATGGAAACGCAGGGCAGCAGCGGGTCTCGTGTCGAGCTAGGGGTCGGGAAGAAGGGCGGCGCTTTCTCAGTGATGACTAGGGGGCGGTTTTTGATGACCTGAAACATCGCCAAAAATGATCAATAAAATGCTCTTAAAATGTTTTTAGAATGCCCTCAAACCAAAGAAAAATGACGTAAAAATGTGTTCAAAATCACTTCAGATGAACAACTCACGCTGTTGGATCCATTACTGATGTGATAGAGTTAGGGATAAAACGCAATGAAATACGACTTGACGTATGACGTAAGTTGCCAAAAAGTATCACTCCACATTCAACGTCAAATAGTGTTTGGAACGTTGTTACGCAAGTATAAGAATTTAAAGACATTACTTGGTGTATAAAATATTATCTCTTTGTTTTCCTGACCACTTCCGTGTGAAAAAACAGCACCTTACACAACGAATCACGGACCGCCCACGAACTTCCCTTCCTTTTCTAAGATCTCCAATCCGGACTGAGACACCACATGGGGACTCCCTCCCTACACAGCATATGCCAACAATAAATAGAGGTGCGCCGGCCTGGATAGCGTAAGTCGTTAACGTTGAGGGGCCGTAGCAGCCTCTGCTCGGAGGGTCGCAGGTTCGAATCCCGCCTCGAGAATTGAAGTTTGTTTGTGTTGTGTATACGTGTTCTCCCTACAGCTGCACCTACTGTTTAAAACTCACAGTGTTCACTATATGACCAAAGATGATGAGAAACGACCTTAAAAAACATAGAGATTTGTTGGATTGCGTATAGGCGTGGTAAGGAAAGGTGCTTGCGAGAGTTGAACTAATACCCTCAAACTCTCGATGACGGTATATGAGGCCATCCTCGAGTATTGAGATGTTGCTGGGATCAAACGAAGGAAAGTAATGAGTTTCGAAGCCTATGAAAGTCCCATATGCATTCAAATACAACACTTCGCATTGGTCTATTGGTAGGTTGGAAAGGCCTTAAATATTAGTCTAAAATCTACATCATATGTTCGCCGGCATTTCTGTTCAAAAGAAATTTATGTTCATCTTCTTAAAACCCTACGTCTTTGGGTATGATTGAGTCCGCGACGTGTGATATACGAAGCTATACTGTTGGAGAATTTAGTTTGATTATTTTTAACATTTTGGATTAAAATTAATATTTTATTCTCTTAAAGCAAGTGCATGATCACAAATTCCTAGATAAGAAGAATAATTTCTAACGTTGAGATCCAAGTACCAAATTTGAAAATGCCCAACACAACTTTCAAACAAACAACAACTTTCCAACACGCGGACATTATAAAATACGAGTAGTAAGTAGTTTAGTGATAATGGGGTTTAATGATTTCATAACAAGAAATCAAGTGCTACTATAGCATAATAAAATACCGCAGAAACTATCAACAATATTGAAAGAGTGGTAACACTTCATCTTATGATATTAAATCTTTAAACCCCAATATTGTTAAGCTACACTGGTATCACTGGACGATTAAGCCCTTGAAGCCAGAGATAAAATCATTTAAATTTGAGTTCATTTGAAACAAATTTGGCTGTAAAACACTAACAAATATAAACTAACAAAATAAAATGTGTTATTTTTATCTTGGGTTACATGATGATGCGAATGACCAAGTTGGTATGTAGTGACCTAAAAACGTAAATTAAAAAAGAAAACAATTTTAATGTACGGTTATTCTATATTGCTTTCGATTTCTACATTAAATAAAGGTGACAGAGCGCCACAAAGGTGACGGGCGAGGGTAAATCGCGGCATCACGAGAGTTAAATCGCCCGTCAACGCCCATCCACCTCTCGTTCCTTCATTGACGCCCCCGCCGCCGCCGCCACCACCACCACCATCGCCACCACCACCTCCGCCGCCGCCGTCGCTGCCACTGCCGCCACCACTACTGTATCCATTGGGATTGCCGTCGCCACCACCGCCACTGCCGTCGGCACTGCCACCGCCACCTTTGCTCCCGCCTTCACTACCGCCTCCACCTGCGAGGGGCACAGCGAACTGCCCCGTTATCGCAGCGATCGGCTCCTTCTACACTGCCGCCACCGCCCACGGCCGCCTAAAACGAAGCCTTCATTAACACAATGCTCAAGGAACAGGTCCGGTAATGAGCTTTGTTTAATTAACTCGGGGGGGGAGGGCGAGGAGGAGGCACGCTGGCGTCGTGGGCGGACGCGGCGGAGGGCGACGCGTGTTCTCCGACTCGCGTGTTGCCGAACGCGCGTGGAAGTTTATGGTGACGTAGTGAGAGGGAACACTAGGCAGACGTCGGCTCCGTGATGTAACTGGTGTCGCTACATGAAGAGTACGGTAACGGTCCATTCGATGTGAGAACTAAAAAAGAAGCTCACACGAAAGCATTTCCTCACTCCTGTGTTTTGTATTTTGGTAGGTTAAATTTATTTTTAATTTACGTGTGTTAAAATAATTAGAAAATGCAAAAGATACAAGGAATAATTTTTTTTCTGTCACTAACGAAGCAGCTTATTTTGATCAGAGAGGTAGGACGAGATAGTTCCAGGAAATCAAATGATTCAGAAATACTATATTCAGAAGACCTACCAGCCAGTGAATGAGACAAAAAGGCACATTTGAAATAAGGATACTGGTGTACTGTTTTAAATTACTTTGTTTATCACTCAGAATTTAGCTTCAAGACTTACTCTTAGCGTAGCAATTGTTGGTCAGACAATGAATATTGTCTTAGCAGTCTTCTTTTTATTTACTTATTTAACATTAAAAAAGTTAAAAAGTGTAACGTACTTTCGGGAGAATCGATCTCTACACGTTTCTTTAGTTGAACAGTCATAGATTTGTCCTATATCTTCGTACTATCAAAAAAAATTATTTAACGATTTTATACTATGTAGTTTCGTTCAAAGTAAATATAAGTCACGTTTTTGTATGTAATAATACCATTTACAATAATCTACGTAGGCATAAAACTGAATTTAAGTTTTATTTTTAGGGAATTAGTAAAAATTCCTTTACGTTTTTTTTAACTTATTAATTATTTTTTTAAAAACAAAATTCAAATTTTGGTGTTATTATGACATATTTGTACATATTTATCACGTAGAATTACTGATAGTGAACACAGCAAATTTGCTAAAATATGACAAATATATCCTGAGATAATAGAAGTTAAATTACTTTTACCGAATTATACTAAAATGTCTAAGAAAAGCATGGAAAATAATTGTGCTAAAATCTCCTGAAGAAAACACTTTCCTCTTCTTGAGTCTTTTGAAGAGAAACAAAAGAAATATACAATACAATTTATTTTGAAAGAATAATTATGTAAAACCCGTATCCTCTGAATCGTAGGTAGTTGAGTTTTATCTGCTAGTTATGAGGACACAGTGCAATACTCTACATAACATTTTATAATAAATCTACTGTGTGTCTGGTGGGATTGAAATTATACTTCTGAAGTACTAAATTGTGGCTGTTTAACTGCTGTTATAAGAAGTGTGGAGACACATCTCTCTCAAGGTTACGAGATCTCTCGTTGATTTCAAATGTCTGCTTTTGACTGCAAACTTGTCGGATGTTCTTCCACGTGTTGTCCGTTGCTTAACTGCGAGTTGCGGTCATTTCATTACTGACATTCTGATTATGTCGCCACCACAGTCCCTCAACCACTGTCACCGCAGACTAGTCCGCTGGCCCCGCATCGATTTCTGCTATTTGCACAACTTAATTGTTCCTCTAAATTCTGTAACCACCATTCCCGCAATGACAACACTGCCCTTGATCAAATACCACAAATTTAATTCAATAATTAATGATAATTCCCTGAATGCATATCACTCGTTACTTTTTTAAAGTAAGTCGTTATTTTAATAATCCATGATGAATCACAAACATAAAAAATTGTCTTATAATCTCGAAGGATAATTTGTTGAGAAACTATCAAAAAATAATTGTATTTCGATGAATGAAATTTCAGAAATATGTTTCGGAAAATTCAATGCATTCGCATTAATAATAATAATAATAATAATAATAATAATAATAATAATAATAATAATAATACATTTGGTGAGAGAATGTCATCTTTTGATCAGGTTTACCACTTGAATTTCATTCCTGTCTGGTTTCCTTACCTATCTGAAAATCGCCGTTGTGATTGCTACGTGATTTAACACATGAGGCGTAATGCAGCTTACTTAAATTGTTTTTTCCCAAACAATTAGACAATTTTCTTTAACGAATTGCCAATTTACATTTACATCCTTTTTCCCTATTTCCAAAAATAGGATTTTTATTTGCACTGGAAGGAGTTCGAAAACGAGAACACAATTCCAAATCATGGAGAGAAATGGATGAAAGTTGTTTGGACTCAGGACACGATAATTTTGCAACAGACCGTTTTTCTGGACATTTAAACTAATATTATTCTCAATTATTGTTCTCACCTTTCTCGAGTTCTCACATTTGCTGGGTTCATAGCTCTCTGAATCCAATGACATGACACGTAAATCAAATTTTTGATTCTGCTTCTTATTCGCTTTAAAAGGTGGCCTAAATCACTTGGTCAGAGAAAGTGAGTGAGGGAGAACCTAATAGTTCATAAGGAACATTCTCCTTTGTAAATATTTTCATAAGCAACCTGTGGCCACATGAGATACCGAAGAAATCGGGGAAAATGCAAAATAATAGAACAGTTTCGATTTTCACTGAAAAATGTTTGAGTGTGTAATTCCGCTCGTTCTTATGCAGCGTACGGGGACCGAAATTTCAGTCTGCGTCATAGCTTACGACACAGCAGACGTCATGTGACATCAAGGCTTCAAGTAAGAGGTCACCTGATATTAAAAATAATAAAATCTGTCTAAGCCGGAATTGCTCGGGACAAAAAAATAATTTCGGTTTAGGGATGTTTCGGTTTATTCAAGGTTGTCCATTTTATGACACTTGTGATATTTTCCCTGATATTGCCCTGAAAGTAGTAAATTACATCTCTTTATTATAATTATCAAAATATATTAATATATAACGTATTTGTGGAAGAAATCACCAATAAATTAGTAATAAACGCTCTTCATTGACAGCTACTGAGTTGAAAAATACACACCTTACATCCTAGTGGCTGTATTCCGACTGCTTGCTGACTCTTTTAACTCAAAATTCGTCACAACTCAGTACTATGACTTTCTAATAATCTCACATGGCCTTGAGAATCTGATCGAGGGAATCGATCTGACTTTCAACGGAGAGAGAGAATTCCCCTACAACCTACGCCTTGAGAGACAAGCGACCCCAAGGTTGAATTTTGCGCTGATATCTGAAGACCCTCTCCTTCAATGTCCGGTTTCCATGACTAAATCGCGTGTCACAGGGAGAGAGAATTTAAAAAATTCCATTTAATTAAAAAGATCTCGAGTATCTCTGTCAATTGCATTAAATTACCAGGAATTCCATCTTATAAAGATATTTTTCGCCTGCAGGACATAAAAAACCGTTCCGTTTCCGCGTTGAAGAGGTTTCGTTTTATACAGGTTTTACTGTATTTACCATTCACTTGTTACTTAAAGGAACAGAAACTTTTTTGATATTCATGGTAGATAAAGAACAGCCGATATGGGTAGCCGAGTTCGCGAAGGCAGAAGTGCCCTGGCTCCGACCGAAGGATCGTGAGTTCGAATCCCGCCTCGGGCACAGCTGTACGTTGTCTATGTGTGAAGTGCTTGTGTGTCACCTGTAGTTGACATCAGAAAGGGCATCCGGCCGTTAAATCATCGCCACATCAGTATAAAACGAATTCGTTTACTCTCCGTGAAGTCACGAAAGTTAAGCGAATTCGAGACTCGCGGGTTCTTGGATGGGTGACCGGTCAGGAACCCCGGGAACTATCAGCGTCGAGCCCTTGGCCGAAGGGATAAAAGGCATTGACTGACTGCAACTTGACGGGACTTGACAAATATAGTAATTATTCAGTATAGTGAATTACTCAGTAACGGAGAATTATTCCAGAAGAAAGCGCTCAACGCCCAAAAGGGTTAAAGAGACGCGTCGCATCAACAATGACGCAACAAATTTTAAGAAAAGAAAAACATTGTTACAACCGAGTTCCTTATATAATAAAGGATTAATGTATTACAATTTTATACGAGAGTTTTATTCATTCTTCAATCATGTATTCAATTTTATACGAGAGTTCTTCAGCAGTGCGCTTGATAGTTTTACAAAACTATTTGGTGTGGATTTGTTCACCAGCTTCTTTACTGCCACTTGTAGTACAGTAATAACACACGTGTGTAGTAAATGTTCACGAGCTACCTAAGCTGACAAAATATCTCCACGGGAAGCTCGAGGAAAAGTGTGGGTAACGTGGCCCCTGGCAATTGCGCTGTTTGCTTATACTTAGGCCCAGGTCCCAGCCGCTCCTCCCGGTTGAGCTGACACTGCGCTTATTACGGGGGGTCCCCATCCACGTGGGCCGGTCACGGGCGGGCGATAAATCAGCCGGCGGACGTCTGCACGGAGGTTCACGTTCGTTTACCGCCACCGCTGCCGCCGCCTCCGCCTGCGCCGCTGCTCACGCAGGACTTCAATTAACACATTCCCAGCCGCGCGAAACAATAAGAAGACGACGAAGCTGCCGCTCTTCTGAACAGGGGCCCAAGCGAGTGCCACCGTCGCCGCCGCCAATGAGATAGTCGCTGCCTTTGCTCTAGCTACTGGCGTTGAGGTAGTCACTGTCGCCTTCACCGCCACCGAGGTAGCCACTACATAATGACTTGGACTCTGCACCGAGCATTCATCTACAACAGGGGTGGCCAACCTTTCACATACCATGTGCCAAAGCGTTTCATTTAGTTACGATGTCTGATGAGCCATGGAACTCGCCCCCTTTTCTGCCTTCTTACGAGCGTAGTTGGGATTGAATAATATGGATGCGACCGTAGTCTGCGTTGATTATGCAGAAACTGGGATAACTTAATCACGAAATTAAATTACTTGATATCTTGCGACAGTTCCAAATAAACACGTTTATTGGAGCACCAATATATAATAGTGTGATGACTTCTTGGACAAACGAGCAACCACTCTCGTGGACAGCAGCTTGATGGCCCTACCGCAATTGGGGAATCACGATAAGTGAAGAACCAACGCACATTTCGCTTTACTGCTGTCGAAATCTTCTTGCTTTGGAAATTAGAAGCATACTCCTCAGTTGCTCTGATCAATCGTTTTCTTTGTTGTTTTTTGTCCAATACCAGGAGAATTCCGGAGTAGTACCATAACAAATGGGCCACGGACCGTAAAGGAACATTCCTTCCTCTTCTTTGTCCTATCCTCACCTCTTACTTACACACACTTATATGCACCACACTACCACATATGGCACACAGGACGGAAGCTTAGAGCTTTTCACGGCTAGGGCGGTTCCCTTCTGATGGGAGATCCCTAATTGGGGGAAAAACAGCAAGCCGACGTCTAGATCGGCGCCAGATCTCGCCAACCAGCGGGGACGTCATCCATTCCTGAGATAAAACATGCACTAGACTTACATGTCTATTGATGTGATCAAAAACCCGAAGCAATCAATCAAACCAGTGGTGGGTAGGAATGCGTTAACTATTTCTTGAAACAAAGGGTTTTTGATTATTGATTAAGCATTTCCAAAACTATTTTATACGCTCTTATCACTGCATGGTGCATACTGTGCTGTATTTTGAAGCACGCAACACTGTTCACTTACGGCACCTAATTTAAAAGATAAGAAGGTTCTCCGATGCAATGCACCACTTGTTATCCAAAGCGCCATATTTAGCACATGCACGTCAGGTTGGCCACTCCTGACCTATAATCTGATAGTCTTTGCCTTCACTATGAAGATTGCGTCGCTCAAACGAATCTTTAGCGAAGTTTCCTCGGATCTTTGGTTCATATTTGAAATTAAACTACAATTCTCATTGGGTATGCAAAATACTGTTCATTCAATACTCTCGACATGCAGTGTTATCTCCAAATAATTACCCCTGATACGATTGCATTTAAGGCTCACACAAACCGGCGCGGAAGATCCGCAGCGGGTGCGACACGGAAAGTTCCGTGCTAGTCGCGGCGGCGAAATTCGCTGATCCGTTCTCACCGGAGCGTCAATTAGGAGTCAGTGTTTGGTGACAAGTTTTCTTCCGATAAATATGAGACGCTTTTATTCATACAGGGGATAGAAATGCCTAGTTATTCGTAGTATGTTTCTTGAGCACATGCCGTATGGTACCTTTTCCTTCTTTAGTTACGCTTTTACCTCAAATTGTTAATCTCTTTAGAAAACGTAGAAAAGGGGTCCATGATTCTGACCTATACTGCGGTTTTTACATAACTTGACCTCAAGCTCATTGAAGACCCGTCACCACGGTAGCATTTAGGCACGATTTTGTGCGTCTTTTTCAGTAGTGCCGCTAGGTGCCGCATGGTCGTGACCGTATCAAGCAGTGCCGCAGATGAAGCGACTCTTCCGGCTCGACTGAGAGACGCGAAAAACCGTGCATAAATGCTACCGTGGTGACAGGTCTTCAGTGACCTTGAGGTCCAGCTCTGTGAAAACCGCAGTATATAAAAGAAAAAGTGATGCCATAAAGGACACACCTTGATGCTACAAAGGACGAGAAACGCGTTTAATTTGCTAGAATGACCAATGACTCAGGAATTTTTGAATCTGATCGTAGAAAATCTGACAACAATCATGATGCTAGCTGTGTAGCGTGTGTGAGACGAGAGAAGATAATCGGAATACATCGAGGGGTGAAGGTGCGTGGAAGCGTTATGCCAGTAAACGAGCACTCGGAGCATCGGACTAAAGTATAAAACTAAAAGTCATTGCGTTCCGAACATCAATAAGCAAGAAACTGTTAAGTGATGCGAAAGCACGTGGTGCAGCGGTTTGCGTGGGCTATAAACTATTAGGGCAAGGATAAATCAACGGCTTCGAGCAAGTACCCCGCCACAAGGACACCGAATTCGTGCCCGGACTTTGGAAGTGAACGGTGAAATAGCAGAACGCAGGGCACGGCACGGCGACCACGTGGACAGCACGCAGTCGGCGGGCGGGTGGCTCGACTACGTCAAGGACATTAGCAGAGGCGGCTACATTCCCACGACAGGACTGCGGTACCCTCAGATAAGTAACGAAGCTCGTAATATTCGTGAAAGTCGGGTGTACAATGTGGAGAAAGGACATAATAATGAACAATCACAACCGTGCAGAGAGGGAGGGATAGATTGTAACTGGTTAACATTAGGTAATAATAATACTGAATGTAAAAATGTAGGATGTAGAATATTGGTATTTCATTATTGCATAAGAGTGTGGGAGCTCCCGGATGATTAGATTTCAAGCATCAGTGATTGGTAATGATGTTAATCACGTTAACAGCATGCGATTATATAATGAAGATTTGTCTCGTTAAACATATTCCTGTTTTTATAAATAAACGAATAATTGTAATGTGTAAATTGGTGCATCGTGAATGGAATGAGAAAAGTATCAAATCTAAAGCCAGATGACATTAAACGATTAAATTCAATAGAAAAGTTTAAATCCCAAGTGAAATCGTTTCTGCTGCATAACTGTTTCTATACAATTAGAGACTATACTGAGCATAACAAGAAAAGTAACATTAATTTTAACAATGATACATAATGCATTATTTACCATTTGGACTGTATAAATGAGTATAAACAACCTGTAAAACCTTGTTTTGCTTCTGGACATAAATGTAACTTCATTTTCTGTGCACGTCTTCTAGAATTCAGTGGGAAATACAATTATTCAAATTATCGTTTCCATGTTGTCGCGGCAGGAAGTAATAAGAGCCAAAATTTATTGCTTATTTATCTTTGACAATAGAGTTTTTTTCTCCTTTCAAAATTCAAAATTTAAGTAGTATATGAGTAAGTGTAGGGATCACAGAATTTTGAAAATGTGCACACAATTCACTTTTCCCCATAGCACGTCATACGCAGTTTTTAACTGTTTTTCTGACGTAAAATAAATAAATAAATAAATAAATAAATAAAAAATAAATAAAGCCAATATCCTCCTAATAAAGGCGCTGCCCCCTAGAACGATCCCTTATCCTTATCATTTCGATCTTGCATTCAAAATTCTAATATGTAGTAAGTACTTGCTTGGTCAACCTGAATCCCTAATTTGGGAAACTGAGGTAAGTACGGTAAAATTTCATTTGTAAGAAAAACCTCTATCTTCAATTTTGTAGTTGTAGGAAAACGCCGGAAAAATTCAAACTTTTGCAATTTTCGAAAATTAAGAGTTAACTGTGAATATCGGACCTATGCCACCTTTATAAGTGTACTTTACTCTATTGTGAAAAGAAATTAAAGAGAAAAAATTGGAGCCGTTTTTGAGAAAAGTTTGAAAATGTCTGGGAGGCTTTATGTAAAGTACCTCCAAATTTTAAAGAATGATTTTCAGAATTTCTAAGCTTCAGCTAGTCAGTTGGACAGGGGTTTATTCAATTTGGAAAAAATCGTACGTGTGGTTTAGGCGCTAGTAGTTTTCAGAGACGGACGGACGGACGGTTGGACGTTTGGTAAATAACCACTTTTTCGGTATCAGGGGACCCCAAAACGTGGTTTACCATTTACATCTCGAAAATGATTTTCCGCAGTATTACATAACGTTCTCTACACTACGTATATTGCTCCCGTATATACGTATGTATACGAGAAAGTAAAAAGCACCCAATTTACACAATTGTTTATATATATATATATAATATATGAGAGAGAGGGAGAGGGAAACGGAGAGGGAGAGGGAGAGATAGCCACCAATCACGTAGTACCATGCATTTCAAATGCCCGCGCAATGGTCGCCTAGACGTCGTCAACGCCACCTGGGGAGGGAGTGCCGAACTGGCCCAAGCTTGTGAGCACGGAAGAAACGGAATCCACCTAGGGTTCGGGAGACGAGTGCGCACATGAAGAGAAGAGCATTCTGCTTGGTGGTGTGTTTGGTTACGGATGGCGGTGAGACAGGGTAGAGAAAGGACTGACCCTGGCTATTACCACACGGTCGGGCCCAAGCAGTGCCTGGGAAAAAGAATGGTCTTTTGGAGAGCCGGACTCCATGAAACGATTAACCGTTGGTGAGGTTACGTTGCGCCAGCCGTTCCACGAACGAAAGGGAGTGACCAAATGATTTTTGTTTTAGAAACTACATTGAGAGAAATTCAAGTGACCAACAAGAACGTTTTGGGCCTTTTTAAGGGAAGAGAGATTACTACAAACTCAATATAGCCATTCTTCTTTAACAAAACAGCATAATAAAATTTATGTTTGTTACTATTACATAGAAAGGAAGTCTAGATGTTTTGACTTACTACAATCGAAATTGTTTTTTTTGCTTTTTCTCTTTATTTCTGGTTTATGTGTGTGTATTTTTCATCATAGAGTAAGTAATGATTAAAGGCAGTTCGTGCAAGTCTGGACGTCTACGGGTTGATTACAGATTTAGGTGGTTATGTATACAACTAGATGTGCCTTTTTTGTTTTGAATTATATTTAGTATTAAGAGATTGGACATGAGATTTTATTACTTTTTTACCAATTTTTTTTACCAAGGAGCCCCGAAATCATGAAATATCCCTCTTCATGCTCACTTTCCCTGCTTAGATTTTCATACGTTTCAGAAAACATATGATACCACGTATAGAGAATAGTCTCAGTATATATAAATTATAATTCTATAGAAACATTTCACTACTGAAGTGTCCAAATGTTTAAGAACAAAACTTTTTAAAAATCGAAGTTTAATGTTATTTAAAATTAATTGAATTACTAAACACGATTAGAAGTATATTTTCTGATCGTTTCGTCTTGTCAGATTCACTGGCGGGCAGACATATTTGACATCTGACGAGTCTTTGCGTTGGTTGCCACAGCGGAACTCGAGCGGCAGCGGAAAAAACGCGTCCTAGCGCGAAACAAAATCCGCCGCGAATTCAACGCTGCCAATCCACTTCCGTGACGCTCGCGTGCCGTGCTGGTCTGAACATGCTTATAAGCCAATACGTGACGCGAAATTTCCGCCTAGGGTGTGGATCTTCCGCGCCGGGCTGTGGGGCCTCCTTTATACTTCAAAAACAATGGTAGTTTTTCATCAGCGATATGGTGTACTATTTTGTAAAATCATTCTATTTGCGACAGTATGTATCTGTGACTTCTTGCAAGAAGGGCCAATGTCAATATTCAAAGTTTTACAGAATGGGTGGTTTCCTCTTTTGGTAGAACATTGTATCTAAGTTACAATATCTGTATATTTCACTATCCCCTGGTAAGAAAATAGTTTTTAATACTTCATATCGTTACTTTTAATTTGGATAATAAATTAGTATTAAATTTGAATTGTTTAAACCTTATTTTATGCCATCGGCCCTTTTCGACAGATTCGAGTATAGGTCTTTGACCTGACATAAGATCTACCTGGCTGAGTGAAGGGGTGGACCAGAGTATTATATTACTCTTTTATTTAATGTATTATCCGTCCAGAATAGCAATTTTTGTGTGAGAACGAAGAGAATTACTGTTGTGTTGTGTAATACAGTTGTTTGGTTGTGATCTGAACACTTGTTAAATATGTTTGCACACTGTAAAAACAAAACACGAATTGAGAGTACAATATTTCTTAACACGAATAAATAATGACAACGTACGACATCTCGTAATAGACAACAGAAAGGACATGTGGAGTAGAACTATAAAAATAGCAAAGAGAGTAAGTGAAATTATTAATGTTCATATGAATTGATGTCAATTTCATTGTTTTCTGTTGCTTTATGAATGTTGTTTCGAAATTCTTCATAGGATATTCTTTTGGTTTGATGTATGAATAGTAGAAGATCTTTAAGATCCGTGAGTATGGTGGATGGTATCGGAAAACGTTTATCACTGATAGGCTCTAAAACTACTTGACTGGTATTTATTTATTTACGTCAAAAAACAGTTAAAAACTGCGTATGACGTGCTATGGGGAAAAGTGAATTGTGTGCATATTTTCAAAATTCTGTGATCCCTAAGTCATATACTACTTAAATTTTAAATTTTGAAAGGGAGAAAAAAAGAAAAAACTCCCATGTAATAAAATCTATTTTCAAGGATAAAAAGGCAATAAATTTTGGCTCTTATCCATGTTGTCCTTCAGAATAATACTTCCTGGCGCGACAACATGGAAACGATAATTTGAATAATTGTATTTCCCACTGAATTCTAGAAGACGTGCACAGAAAATGAAGTTACATTTATGTCCAGAAGCAAAACAAGGGGCCATCTCAGAATTTGCTCAATGGATCAGGGAAACTGGACGAAAAACCTGATGGAGATGGGGGTCATTGACCCGGAGGCTGCAATACAATACTTGTTACAGGTTGTTTATAGTTACAGGTTGTTTATTTACAGGTTGGTATTTATTAGACCTTTATTTCCAATGTCTGCTCCCTAAATGTTTCATCAAAGCTATACTAAAAAAAAAATATCTGGCAGATTTAGCGAGTATCACATATATTTAATTTTGTTCCAAGTTACACTTTCATTAGAAGTGTTAATTTTCCTATGAAAAAAATTCTGTCTCAAAATTGTTTGGAAAGTGTACAATTCAACCACTCATTTCAACCACTTCGAGGGGTTTCTTTACACGCTTCAGACTATGTAAGTAAGGCAAATATGTAATTTCAAAACACTCTTATACCTAAGTATACATTACTTTTCTTTGTATTTGCAGTTATTAAGTGTCATTCACAACATCTCATACAGTTTTTTTATCATTTCATAAGAAGAGATTGCTATTTAAGGCCCTAGGTCATCATTGCCTGCTATACACGGGTCTAAGCTCACATTGGCCCTTCTGACACCATCGAAATGATAAAACAATCGTAGGCCTATGTAAAGATCGATAGTGAAATCAGGAGATAAGATCGACTGTTGATTTTGGCCCTTCTTGCACTGAAAGAAGAGGTTTTAAAGCACGCATTTAAAACTCAAAAAGAAGGAAATTGGCCCTTCTAGCCACGATGTAATTTACATGATACAGAGTTACAAGAATAAGTGAGTCAATTTTCTCCTTAGCTGCCACGCATTTGTAATGAAATACCCTCTGGACGAGAAATTTTGTTTAGGAATTTTCAAAATTGAATCTTTCAATGTGAAGCAAATATGTAATTTCAAAACACTCTTATACCTAAATATACATTACTTTCCTTTGTACTTGCAGTTATTGTCATTCACAATATCAATTCACAATATCTCATACAGTTTTTTATTATTTCATAAGTGGTGAAACAAACGTAATATTATAATTTCTTGGACAGAAATAAAAATTAAGACAAGTACTTTAACTGTCCCCAGTAGTTACAATGATTTCTAACTGATACCGCGTGATTATATTTTAATCTACGAAAATACAATCGTATTGTATCTGAAAGTGGAGTACAAATGAAATTCACAAAAAAATTATTCCGGGAAATTAAAACAAACTAATGATGATGGGCGTTTCAAATCGGCCAGAGAAGCTCTTATGGCCAGTGCAATTATTGCTGCCTTCATATCTTCATTCGTCACTACTGTGTATTCCATTTGGGTTTGTAATCTTCTACATTTACGTTGCAGTTAACGGTTGAAATCGCCACCAACATGTAGATAAATTGCTACAAACACTTCTGTACGACAGTTCTCTTATTCACATTGCATGCTTGAATGAAGACAGATGGACTTTCTCTTGCCACTTTTGTATCTGCGAGGACTCCAGCTGCCTGGGATATGTAGCTAAGAGCGACGTATCGCTTTCCATCTTCCATAAATCTGGACCAGTAGGAAGGCGCTTGACTGGATAATGATGTAGAAAGTAAATTCTGATGCCAATCTTTCTTCGCAGAATAAAGTATTTCTAATAAATAATCTTTATTATGCAATGCAGGCCGGCTATGGGTCTTTGTTTCATATATATTAAAAGGATTCTGTTTAAAAAGTCATATGGAGCGGTAAGACCAATTATCGTCCAATAACTAGATTGTTAAACAAGATTAAAGTTCATCAGCGTAATATAAAATTTTCATTGGCTTAGAGACAACAACAGTTGTCCCTGCAGCATCTCTGATTGGGAGATCATAGAGTTTGTTTCGGCACTAGCTGTATAGCTTGGTCGAAATTTAGAGACGGAGTTATATTCTAGCGGACGGTTCTTGTTGGCAGATTTCAGTTCTGCTATCAAAACAAAGTGAATGCCAGAATACTTAAATAAAAGAAACGGGTCACGGATCGCGCGCCATCTTCCTTCCTTGTTCTTGTACCCTTCTCTCCCCTTACATGCAATTATACTTTCTAATGCATCTCAGATACGTAACTAATTATCATAGTAGTTGACGCGTCGGGAAACACTAAAAAATCCAAACTAATCCAACAGTGTTACAGGTTTCGCTTAATAGGCAATATCAGAAAACTGTTAGTGGGCGTTATCGCGTAGTATTTATTTATTTATATAGTCAAAAACAGTCAAAAACTGTATGTGACGTATGGGGGAGAAAATCATCTGCGCACGCTTTCTTGAGTTTCAGAATCCCTTCCCAACAATTTAACTATTAATAGTTGAAAGATGAAAATAATAATAATAATAATAATAATATAATAATAAATTTTAAAAAGCGGGAGATTAACATTTGAAAAACTAGATATTTTCGTTGCCGAATTATAGAAAACTTATTTGTAACTGTAAACGAACGAACAGATTTGATTTTTCTGTTTTGCTAACAAAATAGAAACTCACACCAAGCTCTACTAATACTACTAGTACAAGCAAAAGGAACCCCAACAAAACGTGCGCGTAGTGAAGCTACATTTACTTACTACTAGTACTCCTTAACTTTGCAGTATCGTTAATGCTAAGAACGAATCTGCTAAAAACATAATCAAAAACATTTATATAAACATAATAATATCTTCTTAAAATACTCCTCATGGTGATCTCGATTCATCACACTGACAATTATACAAAAAATAGTAGTTTGATATCTCCTTTGAGAAAAATTGCTAATCGTTCCACACTTGTCTTTCGAGTACATTAAAGAACGTTATAAAACAGAGCTTTTAGGATACGGACGTGGATAAAGTCTAGATTGGTTTTCTTCTCTCAATTTTAGGTTTTAATTGGTATAGATCTAAGCTACAAGGTAGTTCTGGACGGATGGGTGACAGAGAGTGAGAGATGCCTAGAAGTTATGAAGATTTTCATCGCTCTTTTGGGAATCTTGATTTAAAGCGGGGTCCGTTGTTGTTGTTTCAAAGTTAAACTTTGTAGAGCTGGAAGAGTTTGGTAATTTGTTGAAGAAATTGTTGGCCAGATGTTCTACTGTCTCCTTGGGTTCTGATACAACTTTTTCTCGTCTGATTTGTTGAGTGGGTACGAACAATAATGCATTTAGTGTTCTTCTGTGATATTTATTTTGAACTGAACTTAACCTGTTGATAGAGCTTTCTGCAGTTCCCCTCCATAGTGAGTATTTATAAAGCATTGTTAGTATTTTGACTGATTTAATTATTAATAATCTGCATACTACTCTCAGCGATGCACGTCGATGTATAATTGGTGCCAATTTGAAGATTTTAATTTTTGTTTTTCTATGACTGCGTATACGTGACGTTTCCTGATAAGTCTCTTGTCGAAGAGTACTCCTAGATACTTAACAGGCAAGGTTGACCGCGGAATTTTATTCCTTGAATTTTTATTTCTTGGAGATTTTTGGATGGCAGAGTAAATATTTTGGATTTGCTCTTGTGTGGATTGATGTCTCCTCTGAATAAAGAAACAATTTATAAAACAGGAACCAGCTGATGTAAACTAATGTTAGTTGACCAATAATTTCCGATACTAGTCCAATACAATGATGATTATGAATTTGGCAACTTAAATACATGATTGTTATTGACGTAAAATCAATCATGAAGTGAAAGCTTCAACCAAACTCTTGTACAAAGAGAAAATGTTAGAGCAAATGTGTGACCGATTTTTATTTTTCATTAAAGATTTTTATAGATTTCGGTTTTTTCAGTCATTCAGTTTGCTCATCCCTCGGTACTGTGGACAAACAAAGGTGGCTCAGAGCATCAATTGATGCCACTGCAGTGCCTCTGACCAGAAGGTCCTGTGCTTCGAGCCCCGACGGTGGTAGGACTTTCAACAATAGCTGACCAGCTAGGTCTAGTTCAGTCGGTGTCTGGAGGAGAATTCTAGCGGCAGCTGCTCTGATCGGTATATTTCCGTGGTTTCTCCGATTACGTGCTGTCGAATAATAGAGCAGTGCCTTAATAAGCGGCCCACGGAGAGCGCGCGATCTTTCCTCCTCTTCCTTCCCTCACCCCTTACTTCCACACATTTTCAATAACATGTACTAGACTACTACATTTGTCAGGAGACCGGTCGGGATCTTGGAGTTTGTCCCGGCGGGGACGGAGCCTCACTGGTGAGAGATATTTAGTTGCGAAAAATCCCCGCAAACCTACGTAAGTCAGCATCGGATTTCGCCATTCAGCAAAGGGCAAGATCACAAGATCTTCGCGATAAAAACATACACTACACTTACGAGACTAATGACATTAGCAGTTGGCACTCCCTAAACATCAATCAATCGGTAATGTGTATCTCTATGTAAGAGATTCCTCAAGATGCCAAACACTGAGGTATTATTCGTAGTTGAATATGTTGAATTTATAGTATCTAGTGTATGTTTACAATTTACAGGTCTCCTTCACTTTAATATCGTATCATGCGCGTGATTAAAAGTACAGTAGAGAATTTATTCGGCTATCTTTCGTAAAGTAAATATTTAGTTTTATTAATTCTAACCTAATCTAAACTAATTGATGTTTTTATAAAACCATGTATTTAACGTCGAATTTTTAGATGTTTTTAAGATCGATATTCTGTGTTCGATGTGTTTATTAGGTCGATATTTTTTCAATGAATAAAGGTCATGAGATACAAATCTATAATAATTTTCAAATATCCAAAAGTTGAATATTCTTCACACCAATGTGACCAAGGATTAAAAATAAATTTAATCGAGTTTTCTTCAATAATGAAGTTTCTACAATTTTTGCATTATCGAATAACATAATCTGTTTTGTTAGTTCTCCTGATGTTTTATCACTTCGTTTTGTCTGTTAAATCTCTATTAAAAATTATTAAACGATATGACTTTCAAATTAAATCAGAACCCCCTCCCCGCGTGAACTTCAATCGTTAATAAACGAAATTTATAAACATCGATGTTTAATAACATCCACTTTCTGGTATTTCCAGAATATCTGCTTTCTGGTCTGTATTTCTGAGGCATTTATGTAATTCAGAATATGTGAGTGTTAAGGTTGTTAAGTAGTAAATTAAGAGAACTAGCGTATAATCCCCATTGTGCGATCGATATTAGCGTTCGGAGCAGCGTGTTGGGATCCATATAGAAAGGACCAAATAAACTCCATCGACAGAGTTCAGAAAGTCCCAGCAAAATTTGTTAAAAGGGGAAATTGGTTAGGAAATATTTCTAACAAAGTATCGACTAGGGAATCATTGGCGAGTCATAGGGAAAAAGCAAGGTTGTATATTTTACAAAGTGTTAGAGAAAAATCCGGCATAGAGAGAAATTCAGGAAAGAATACATGAACCCATTTACTTAGCACGTCACGACCATATTAGAAAAATACGTCCAAGGAAACGAACTGACGTTGGAAAATACTCTTTTGTAAATAGGAATATCGAGCCATGGAATAGCTTGCCTACAGCACTAATGGTGACTTTTCCCACAAACATCAAGACTTTTAGTTTAAGATTAAATTCTAGTAATAGTGTTGTACGCGATAAGATCAGTAGTCTGTGAAGGGCTTCTGCATTTTGTACGTATGTCTTAAATGGAATAGTTTTGTACTACTATGTATTGTATTGTACGTACCTTAGTGTTTATTATTGTATTATATTATGCATTAGATGTATAGTAAGTACAAAGAATTTGAAACCGGACTTAATGCCCAAAGGAAATTAAATAAATTATCTATTTATTGTAAAGAAGTGGGGATTTGGACGTTACATAAATTTCACTACCCTAATGAGGTCTCCAACGTGCCCTCCCATGTGGGGAGCACGTGCTCTCCTTGTTTGCACGTTGCGCCCAAGGGGCACGTGCGGATACAAACGGTGACGTCGGATGACGCCGGGGCCTTTGGCGTTCTCTCAGAAATCGCGTGTCGTCCTGCCAACTTCATCCAAGGCACGGAAGTTAATAATTTAATTTCAGTGGACTTCAGAAGTCAAGAACGCCAGGACATGCGAGGTGTTTTGACCGTTCTAATACCTCTTTTCTGTACTCCGCGAGGATCCGGATCTCATATCGGCGGGGCGCCAAAAGCGGCAGATACAAAATTCTTAAATTTGTAGTAAATTGAAAAAGATGTGTTTAAAAATGTTTCAAGGAAGTGTTTCAAAAAGATAGTTCACAAAGCTGTCGAAGAATATGTAAATCAGTTGTCTTTAGGCAACAAATAAGCGGCTCCGATCTTAAAACCGTACTCGTGCAAAATAATAAATTTTTAAATAAGTCGGTGTTTTTGGACCCTGACGATCAATCCACAGAATCTCACATAAATAGTTTGTTTAATGAAAAATATTATCTGCCGTTCATTGTTTTTATATATAATATGATCGTACTTGTACGCTCTCTTTTATACATATATGTTTAAAGACCCTCTCTCATATTGTCTTATAGTATTTTCTGTTCTCTCTTTCTCTCTGAAACCTAAATTCTGTCTATTTCTCTCTACAGTGTAGGTCGATAGTGTTTTATTTAATGCATTGTTATGGCTGAATAACAGGCTCTCAAACGTGCTATATTTCTTTAATATAGTGAAATTTGGTGACAGTGTCTTTGGTGTTTGTGTGTGATGACATTTTCAAAAAATGTATTTATTACTTGATTAATATCTTCAAAAGAAAAATCCATGAACAATATATTTAATATTTAATATGTCAATGGGAGTAACTTTACATATGTATGCAACTTCATGGTTTCGAAGTAAATACAGTCCAATACAATCAAGTTCCTCCCAATCTGTAGAATCTCTGCTCGGACACCGCATCCAATAGTATGAGATTTGAGACGACTGTTGTGGTCATGCATTCGGCGGATGCTCTCACATTCCCTTAGTATTTATTTTTTGGCATTTACTCTCATACGCACGTAATCTCAAGAAATACAGGCTTAGTTCAGAAACAGCATTTATCTGTAATCTTTGTCTTTTCTCGCATCAATTGGCAGTTACTTTTAAATCTCCTGTAGTAAGACTTATTTTTTTACCCTTATTCTTAGAGCTTAGTAGTCCAATTGGGTTATCTACTGCATTTTAAATTTGTAGCGACGTTGTTTCGTTGGTTGAAGATCCTCGAATATCTCCTATATTTGAGACCAGGAAAGTATTTTATAAATAGAACAATGACAATTGTATTGAGAAAGAAAGTTTTCCCCTTTTATTTTTTTCGGCCACACCATTTATGTTTCTTCCTTTGCACCACCGTGATTATTTGATTGATTGATTTGTGATCCTGGGTGCGTCAACGGCTAAGATCATTAGTCATTAGTCCGTATCTGTTACGAGTTTTTGATAATACCTTAAATAATTCAAGTATTCCTCAGGATTGAAAAGAAGCATTTGTAGTTCTCATTTATAAGGGTTGGTCCCAATCAGAAGTTACAAATTATCGGGCTGATAGTCTAACATCAGTTGTCTGTGAGTAGATGGAGCACCTAATCGCTGAACACATTATAAATGTGTGGAGTAGAGAAAATTGGCTATTCGGGGGGGGGGCTCAATGGGTTTAGATAGGGTTACTCGAGCAAAAGTCAAACAATAGATTTTTGCCAGGATATCGCGGATGCATTAGATGCGGGTGTCAATCGATGCGTCGATAAAAACTTTACGAAGGCTTTTGGTCTTGTTCCCCATGATAGAATACTTGAAACACTATACAGAATAGGGCTAGACTCAAGAATGATACTATGGATTAAGAATTTTCTAAACCGCCACCAACGCGTTAGGGTCGGAAACAGCCTATCGGAAAAGTTAGTGTAATGTCTGGGGTTCCGCAGGGCAGTGTACTTGGACATTTACTGTATTTGGCGAATGTAAATGACATAGGAGAGGAAATAGGCTCAAAATTTAAACTTTTTGCGGACGACTGCCTTGTTTACAGAAAGATAGAGAACATATCGGATCGGGAAAAAAATTACAGCGAGACTTGCGATGCTTAGAAGAATGGATGGAAATCCATAGAATGAAGATATATCCGGATAAATGCAAAATAGTTTTACGCATAGTAGAAATAAAGGGACAGCTAGTATTTGCTTGCGGGTAAGATAATTCTACAGGTAAGTAGCTGTAAATATCTGGGGATGATAATTAATGAACCAATTGAATGGGGGAGGACGTCAGCTTTACTGTTGAGAAAGTGTGGACATTTTTACACTTTTTAATGCGAGTGTTAAAGAGGGGAAGTAGTAAATCAAGAGAACTAGCATATACAACCATTGTGCGTCCGGTATTAAAGTATGGAACAGCGTGTTGGGATCCGTATGCAATGGGCCAAATAAACTCCATCGAAAGAGTTCAGAAAGTAGCAGCAAAATCGTGTTCCCTCCTCGAGTTGGCGAGCTGATCGGCGGTTCTCAAGTGATAGTTGCCATTCAACTGTCAACATTATGGGACTGGGGTCAACTGACACCACGCCCAACGACGGAGGGAAAGTTGGGCGCCGACAGCTCAGAGTAATGCACAGTGTAGAGCTGACAATCAAATTTTAGCGCAATCGCAGTGATCATTGTTTTCCCACATTGTTTACTTACAATGCTCTTGACAGCAACTTCGCCCATGGCACTGCCGTAATTTTCAGCGTTGTTGTCGTAGTCTTAGTGGCTTATCTACGGACAAGGCATATGCCAGGGGCGATATTTAGAGTATACCTGCTAAAACCAGTAACGTCAACCCTAATTTGAAGTATCCTGTCAGGGGCGCATATTCTATGCTTGTAATGTCCCCCTCAATATCTAGGTACGCTTCTGCGTAGTTGATGTACAGATGGACAGATTTTCTTCAAAATTTTAGCGAATTTGAGGTTTATTTATGAAGTCATCGCCATAGCCAACGCCAGTGGCATTGCCTCTGTCTCCAACATTGTTGTCGTAGTAGTCTGTGCTGCAATCGGTCTTGTCGTAGTTGTATCTTTGAATGATATAGTGAGGCAGAATCAAAAACTTTAGCGCATGCGCAGTAGCCTTTTTTTTACGCGGTTCAGCTCTGTCTCTTTTCGACCGGAAGCTGAGGCGTGGTGTGTTGGCCTTCCCTCCCCGAGCGGTGCCGTCCGTTCACCTCAACTGCTCAACCGCGAGCTCTCTCATCTTCCGCACTCGTGGCACCCACACCTCGCCCTCCCTCGATAAAGAACTCTCCTCCGAATTTCGAAATTTCGCCCCGAGGGGCACGTGGGGCAGAGGCGCGTGTGTCCCGGGCATCCTGTTAGGAATCGCGCGTTCCTGTGCGCAGCGCCCCGAAAAAACAGCGCGCCCGCCAGCATCACGCACGGCGGAGTGGTAAGTGCTTAAGAAGCCACCGTGCTGGGCGCCGCTGCAATTAACGCGTCTCCTTCATTACAGGAGGCTCCCTTCTCGAAATTAATGAATTTATACTTTTCGTCGTACCTGCGGCATTCGTAATGGACGATTAAGCAGTTTTTCGGAAATTGCCTGCTTCGTTGGACGTCCCGTTACAGATACGTGCCAATTTGAGGGAGTCGCACAATGACCGCGGGGAGCCGGCAGCGAAAGTGTGTGACGCAAGAACTGGGCCACGCCCACTTCCGTACAGCTTTTCTACTGGCAGGGTCGAAGGGAATCAGATTCTTGGCAAATCGTTAGCTTCTAATAACAACTCGGACATGATTAGAGATAATAGCACGAGTGCTTTGAAAATTACAGATAAAAATGTACTAGTGCGCTTAATTTAATCTATAAAATAATTGATAAATGTTATAACTAGTATACGTAGAGAATTCTTTCTCTATTATTTATTATTTCTTTTAGTTCCTGTTTTCCAAGACAATTACTAGGAGGTACGATATGATATTTGAAACTAAAATTGTGTAGATTAAATTTTAGGGGTGTTACATCGTTTTGGGCTCCCGTTTGACCTCATCTTCAGAAACATTCTAAGGACTGCAATGAGACGTAATTTTATGAGATAAAACGTAATTAGTGTTTCATTATTAAAGATATTAATAGAAAGATTATCCAAAAATTACTGTAGACAATTTAAAGTATACCTTAAAATAATGATTTGTTATGTATATTTTCATTTTAAATAGAAAATAGTAATTATGATATATTAAATATATAAATGCGATTTTAATGTATATTTTAAATTAAACATAGTATTTTTAATATTTTTTAACTGTTTCTTTTATAAGTAACATTAATTACGTTTTATCGCTTTCAGTAACGTACATTTCTTAAACTATACCCTGAGATGAGGCCAAAATTGACATCGAAAAGATCACTAGAATGTGATATAAACCAATTATATTTGATATATCATACATTAGCCTTTCTGATTGTCTTAAAAAATAGGAATTAGCAGGAACGATTTATATACGATTTATAATTACAATTATTCGTCATATTACATTAAAAATCAATGATATGTTAATTTCTTTACTGATAGCTTACATACATCTCACAAAAAATCTCTCTTGTATATAGAGACTTCATTCAAATGAAAATAGATCATTTCAAATCATAGAAGTGTACAAAATGAATTGATAATTTTCGGTGTTGTTTGGAATTGCTGTTCTAATAAACCCGTTCTTTACAACAGACGGTACAGTATTTATGTGCACGGCTCAATTATCGTGAATGTCAAAGCAGTTGAGTAACTGCTCAAAACTGAATGAAGAATTTTGCGATTACTGTATCTCCTAAATCAGTTCAATGAAAGCAGTTCCTCCTCTTAGAAAGAATTCTCTCATTAATACTCGACGAAGTATATTGCAAATTATATCTCGATCGTGATGCGCTGTCATGCTCTCCGATACCCTCCCATCTACACCTTTCACATGGCAATTAATTACGTTAAGAACACGGAACCAGGCAGTTAGTATCACGCGAATGTCGATGGCTCGCGTGGGACGCCTCATCAGATTAGAGCCTGTTTCGTTAATACAGTTTTTTATCCATAGTGCGTGTAATGAAAGTTCACTTTCTGGAGGTTCCAAATCAGCGAAACCCATAGCGGGTTTCATTTGAGAACGAGAACGTCTGTTAATCTATAATCAAATGCCTGGTCTCGCATGGAGAAAAAGGAAGAAAATATCGTCCATTCAGGGAGATGACTACACATACTGATGTAATGCTTAAGCTCTAAATATTTTTTTTTATTATATTTTTTTAAAAGTGGATTTCATTTGTTGATTTAAAATGTCAGAAGACATTATTAAAATATTACTTGGTATGTAAAAGGAAAATTCTGACATTTTTCAATCTCGATCCTGAGTTTTGCTATTTTAAGTAACGGTTGCTACATGTATAGTTCTAGAAGAAAGTTAGTGATTTAAAAATTCATTACTGGTCCGGAGAATTCTGTTAGATAATTCTGCCAAAATTTGTATTGATAAAGAAGCATATTGGGCGAAAACTTATTTTCTTAAAAACTATTCAAAAATACAATTTCACTTATCACTTGTAAAAAAACATACTGAAATATCTTCATGTTACGTTTTGTGATTATTTGTCGCTTTCTCCAGTATTAAGCTTTCTACATAATCATAAAGATTTTGATATTCGTTAGATCATGTTTCCAGAATTTTTCGAAGTATTGTTACTATTCCGGTTGGTGATCTGGAACTGGTTATAACTCATGTCAAATATGTCACCATTTACTTAAAAAATAACATACTAGAATCATTATATGTATATATATTTCATTAACTGACTCATGAATTATTGGCATCCCAGAACTAAAGAAAATGTGCACAGAATTCACTTTTTCCAATAGTACGTCACGGTTTTTAACTGTTTCGAACCTCAGTTAAAATAAATAAACTATACTTGACAAAATCAAAATTCCACCTCAAGATGTACCATATTTACCATTGCTCCAACAAAATGGAATGAAAAGAAAATTCTAAAGCGTACGCAAAGCGAGAAACAAAAACGAATTTTGTTTTTAAACTTGTTTTGCTTCATTACCTTAGATTTTAGTAAACCCTACTACATTGAATTTTGAGCGAACAAATGGCAATAAGTTACGCATGAATTAAAAATATAAATAATAATTATTATTGTCTCTACATTTCCTTCTAAATGTATTATAAGTTTCGGAAAATGTCCTTATCAGTTCATTTTACTCTTCCCTGAAATGAATAACTACTAAAAGAAAGAACGACGTTGCTACAAATGTCTAAAACATGATCGCCGGTGGGGATAATGATTATCATCCCCGCCAACATTGGCATCATCAATTTCATTATTACTATCTGCATCAACAATCTTGTCACAATCGACATTATAATTCCATACCATGGGCATCCCATTTACCATCAGTCCCTACTTGAATCCGTCAGTGATTACGTTCACTGCTTTTAAGAAGACTTCTAAGAAGAACCATTCCTGCGCAGATGCAGAAGACGTTTAAGGTGTAATAGAAGAATGTGATTCGTCTCAACCTCACTGGAAAAATATTTCAACTGCCCATGTGTTGAAAATTTTGATTGACTGCTGCTCCCCTCTATTGATTGATTGATTTTTTCGTCTTTCCGGGCGCGTTAACTGCTTTGGTCATTAGTCCCGTTAGTGTAGTGCATGTTTTTTCTCGGGACGAGATCATCCCCGCTGGATGGCGAGATCCGGCGCCGACCTACCGTCGGTTGGTGGGGTTCCCCCTAACCAGGACACTCCCACCAGCAGGGCACCGCCCTAGCCGGGACAAGCTCTAAGCTCCCGACCGGTCTCCCGGAATATGTGGTACTGTAGTGCATGTTAGTGTAAGTGTGTGTGTTTGTAGGGGAAGAGGATAGGACAAGAAGAGGAAGGAAATATCGCGCGCGGTCCGTGGCCCGTTTGGTAGGTTACTGTTCCGGCATTCGCCTGGTGTTGATCAGAGAAACCACGGAAATCTACCGATTAGAGCAGCCGGCCGCTACAATCCTTCTCCAGACAGCGACTGAATTCGACCCAGCTGAAAAGCTAGTGTTGAAAATCTAGTGTTGAAAATCCTCCCGCCGTTAGGACTCGAACCTAGGACCTCTCCGTCAGAGGCGCTGCAGTAACATCAGCTGATGCACTAGGCTACCGCTCCCGCTCCCAGTGCTCCCCTCTATAGCTACCAAATACTGCCGGACAACTTCTCGCCGTCATTGGACGTGGCGTTGCTACGCGTTCGCAAACTGTGACAGTTGATGCTCTGTGAGCCCGATTACACTTTATGCATCGGGTGACAATTGCGTGACGGCAGTTGACCTTTGCATAGTCCCAATCATTCTCGGACCCGCCCACCAACTCATCAGGTCGTTACGGTCGGGAGAATTGGGGACGGAAGGTTGGTGGCAGCCGTATGGATGGCCGAGGTGGCTAAGAGCGAGTACCGACTCAGCGCTTCGGTCCGAAGGGTCGCGGGTTCCAATCCCGCCTTCCTTGTTTGTCCCGTGACTTTGTATGTGTTGTCGCGGAAGGCTTCGCGTCCTGCTGACCCCAGATCAGACGAGCCCGCAAGTATGTAGTCTATGTATCTAGTATATGGTCGAATATGCGTCCCATCGGGACGTAAAGGGTAACCGGCTGTAGGCCCTAGAAAAAAGTTTTGTGGCCGGTTTTCCTACAGCTGGAAAGAGAGAGAGAGAGAGAGAGAGAGAGAGAGAGAGAGAGAGAGAGAGAGATACAGAGAGAGAGAGAAAGATACAGAGAGAGATACAGAGAGAGATACAGAGAGAGATACAGAGAGAGACAGAGAGAGAGAGACAGACAGACAGACAGAGAGAGAGAGAGACTGACTTTCTCTGTGGAGTTCAGCTATACAGGAATATTTAAAATTGCTTTCAGACTTCGGAAAGTCAGCGTCCTCACAATATAAAAAGTCGTATGTAATATTTATTTATTTATTTATTTTACGTAAAAAAACAGTTAAAAACTGCGTATGATGTGCTATGGGGAAAAGTGAATTGTGTGCACATTTTAAAAATTCTGTGATCCCTACAAAACTCCCATGTTGTAAAATCTATTTTCAAGGATAAATAAGCAATAAATTTTGAATTTTGAAAGGGAGAAAAAACTCCCATGTAATAAAATCTATTTTCAAGGATAAATAAGCAATAAATTTTGAATTTTGAAAGGGAGAAAAAAACTCCCATGTAATAAAATCTATTTGCAAAGATAAATAAACGATAAATCTTATTAATTCCTGCCGCGACAACATGGAAACGATAATTTGAATAATTGTATTTCCCACTGAATTCTAGAAGACGTGCACAGAAAATGATGTTACATTTATGCCCAGAAGCAAAACAAGGGGCCATCTCAGCATTTGCTCAATGGATCAGGGAAACTGGACGAAAAACCTGATCGAGATGGGGGTCATTGACCCGGAAGCTGTAGTACAATAGTTGTTACAGGTTGTTTATACTCATTTATAGAGTCCAAATGGTAAATAGTGCATTATGTATCATTGTTAAAATTAATGTTACTTTTCTTGTGATGCTCAGTATAGCCTCTAATTGTATAGAAACAGTTATGCAGCAGAAACGATTTCACATTGGATTTAAACTTTTCTATTGAATTTAATCGTTTAATGTCATCTGGCAAAGTGTTGTAAAATAATGTACATGTATTGTATGTGAATTTTTTGTAATGAGCTGTTGATACTGTCACCTGATGAATATGATTTCTACGTCGAGTGTTATAGTAATAGACTTCGGCATTTTCTGAAAATATATTCCCGCCCTTGAGCAAGTCATTTTTTACAAAAACCACTGATTCGTAAATAAAAAGACACGGTAATGGTAAAATTCCTAGATTAATGAAGAGAGGCTTACATGAATCACGTGGGTGGGATTTGGTTATTATTCGTACAATTCGTTTTTGTAATCTAAAAGTCTGGTAGCTATAAGATGTATTTCCCCAGAATATTATGCCATATCTCAGGCGGGAATGAACATTCGCGAAGTATACACAACGAGCAGTATGAAGGCTGACTGAATTTGCAAGAATTCTGAACGCGTAGCATAATGAACTTAATTTTGTGTTCAATTCATTTAAATGGACGTTCCATTTAAGGTTTGACTGAATTGAGAGACCTAAAAATTTTGTTGTCTTAGCATCAGTCAATGGTACACCGTTCATTTTCAATGGAGCACAGAATTGTTTATTTGAAATGGAAAACTGCATTAAAACCGTTTTCTTTTCGTTTACTATTAATTTGTTATTTCGGAACCAATTTGAAACATCTGATATTGTACTATTTACTGTTTCTTTATTACAAAGGATTTTCGTATCATCCGCAAAGAGAACCGTTTTTCCGTTTTGAATCGTCGAGGGCATATTGTTTACGTAAAGTAGGAACAGAATAGGGCCTAAAATCGATCCTTGAGGAACTCCACATGCAACGGGCAAGGAGTCGGAAAGGTGCGTACGTAATGTTCCATCATTCCAGTAAGGTATTTGAACTCTCTGAGATCGTTGTTTAAGGTACGAACATAACCAATATAGAGCAATACCACGAATTCCATATGAAGGTAATTTAGAAAGTAAAACGTCATGATCAATGACGTCAAAAGCTTTTGAGAGATCTAGAAATAATCCAATAGGTGCCTCGTTTTGATCCAATGATGAGGCGACATCTTTAAGAAAGAAAATATAGCTGTTTCCGTTGATTTTGATTTTCTAAATCCATGTTGGCAATCTGAAAGCGCGTCGTGTTTAGTGAGAAATGTTTTCATTCGTACGTAAAAAAGTCTCTCTAATATTTTTGAAAAAACTGCTAGAAGAGAAATGGGCCGATAATTTTGAATTTCATTTTTGTTGCCTTTTTTGAAAAACGGCTTAATTTTAGCTGTTTTGAAAATATCTGGAAACGTTCCAGTGCATAAAGATGCATTAAGTATGTGAGTTAACGGGTGTATAATGGCATACGCACTAGTCTTTAACAAAGAATCTGGGAATTCATCTAAACCGGACGAATATTTATTTTTTAGTTTACCGATTATTTTGAGAATTTCATAGGAAGAAGTTTCGGAAACGAACCTTGTGTCTAAAATTTTGGGTGAACTGTCTGTTTTTGAATTTTGTGCCTGAAGACCCTTAGGGAGATCGGCAGCAATTCTCGAAAAGTATTGGTTAAAGAGATTAGCCACTGTTGCCGGATCGTTCACATTTATATCGTTATATTTTAAAACAACATTCTCTACGGGTTTTCTAGTTGATTTGGTAGTATTTTTTATTATATTCCACATTGCTTTTGTTTTATTATTTGAGTTCAAAATATCCTGATCGTGTTTCATGATTTTGGCCTGCCTTATGACTTTCCGTAACAATGTTTTGTATTTTTTAAAGTAGATAAGGAAATCTTGAGATACGTTATGACGTTTGAAATGAAAGAAAGAATTCGCTTGTTTTTACAAGATGTCCTAATCCCAGTGTTATCCAAGAATTGCTTTTCCGTGAAATATTTAATTTTCTTTTTGAAGAGGAAAGCAAGTGTTAAAATGAAATGAAAGAGTTAAAAAAAAGAATTATATTTGTCGTTTGTATCAGCAGTATTATAAACTGTTTCCCATGACTCCTGCATCAAGTAATCAATGAATAATTTAATTTTACTTTTAGTAAACAATCTAGTCATACGTGTATTATTTATTGTGTCAGTGATCGCATTTCTTATATGCAGTTTTATGAGAGCTAAGGCAGCCGCACCCATAGTCAGTAGCTACTACTCGTGCAAATGTTCTTGAACGATGACCTTGCTTCCCACTCCCTTAAGCAAGAAACAGTTGAAGGCAAAAGCTCGCAGCGACCACTGATGACAACATTCCAAGCATTAAACTTCGTTCGCGCGAAACAGAAGGTAGTTGTTTTCATAGTAGAAACTGAACAGACGTTCTAGACGAACGTCTGTTCAGTTTTATTACCATTATCTAAAGAAATGGCTGAGGCAGGTCCAGGTCCTTCTAGGGAGGCACCTAAAACTCCCATCTAGTGTCCCTGCTGTTGCCTACTCAGAGCGATGACCTGGCCGCACACGGCAGGTATGCCTTTGATTTTCCAGAGGTTGGCATTACTGTAAATACTCTAGTGGCCGACTTTGTAACTAATACCCCCCACTCCGTCCGTATTTCTTCAATCCATCGTTCAAGAAAAGTCGCGGAAATAGTACGTTGCTGTCCCGGAGATGCCGCGCCCCAGGTTCAAGTGTCAACGTTTTGGCAGCAATTCTACGACCTTTCTCAGGGCCAATATATTTTACCCTCGGGAAGGTCACATAATGATGCATGGTGGCAAAAAGTTGGCACGTGTGCCTTGGACACCGGAGTACTAGTTACTATTCTGTTCTTGTAAATTGTTAGCGTATTCCCGTCAGCGGAAAAAATGACGAGCTCTATAGTGAGAGGTCTTTCGACTGACTGCCACAACACACGACCAGAGAAAAGCAAGAAAATTGTAGTGGCATTGGAAGTGCCACGCTTCGCATGGACTGCGCGACACTCGCTGCTCTATTATTGTGTCAGCATTAATCATGCATCTTTAATGTGTTACACTTTTATGTGTACATTTCTAAGAATTGTTAATCATCTGATCGTACAACAGTGTTTCATAAGACATTGATTCATTGTATTGTCAGTATTTGCTGCACTGTCAGTATTTGTTGTACTGTCAGTATTAGTTGTACTGTCAGTATTCGTTGTACTGTCCGTTCTTTGATAATTTGAAATTATGGCGATTTCCAAATTTATATTTGCAAAAATGGCATCATTATGAATAGCAGAGGCCACGCCTCGTGCGTCTGAAGGCAATTTTGAATCGTTTTCCTACTAATGCGTACATGGAAATGCGAGAGAGCTTGTACATACACTTAGGCATTAAAATTGTAGGAGACTTTTTTACTGTTATTGATTATTTCATATATCAGTAAAAGGTATATTATGTTTTCTGTTGATAACCACTAACTTATATATGTTGCTTGAATCTAATACAAGAATGACGAAGAAAAATAGACACGTGATAAATACACACACAACTTTCACGTGTCAATTTCCGCAAATATGGTGGGAAAATCATTAATATGCAAACGGGGAACTTTGTTATTCGCGTTAACAGCATTTAATGAGATTTGCAAAATGAAGAAATAAATATTGCAGAAAAGATATATAGAAATATTGCAGTCGTTGGCAACGTGTTCGATTTTTTAGTTGTTTCTAAAATTGGTTCAACGAGTAGTTGGTGACGAACAAAGGAGTGTTTGTGATTATTCTAAGATACTCTTTTGCCACGTCCAGTGCAGTGCGAAGGATGAACTAAGTTGTTTTCAACAAACTGATAATCCATATGTGTGAATAGAATACTCATGAAATGTGATGTGTGTGTGGAAAATAGGATTCTGGAGCAGCCGTATTAGCCTGTTCTCTAAGGGCAGACGTAAATACTGAAGCTTCTTTCTTCTTCGTCGCATAACGTGAGCTACGTCGTAACCAGTGACACTGTGAGTATAAGCATTCAATCTGTACGCGCAATATGAGAATGAGTGATATAAAAAAATATTTGCATTTCGAAACTGTTTCATTGTATTTCTGTTTTCCTCTAGTTCGTAGGTGGGTCTCTAGCAAAATCATTGACACCGCTCACATGGTCGCAGGCTGCTCAGTTTTCTTTTATTGATGAGTACATTTATTCGTACTGTAGATTTGTAAAAGGTAATAATTAAATGCATTTCTTTGTTATTCCAGAAAACAGAAATTCTTTAGTTGTAATTACGTGAAACTAAGTTAAGCCGTTTCTGAATTTTGGTTTGCTATGCATGGGAAATTTTGCGATGAATTAATACAAGAATGTTTTATGCTTATAGAGGATGCGGTTGCCTTGAAAATAAGTGTTTGGAGAACTAAAATGGGTTTTATAAAATTGATGATTTGTTTGAAAAAAAAACAGTTACTTAAACACAAATATCTTATTATGTACAACTTTAAAAATCGCTCTCAACTACACAGCGCATTCCACAAATGTTCGGTTATCCTTGTGCTTTACCTGTTATTAAAAAATCTCGCGATCAGGTTTTTCAGATTTCTTTACGGTTCTGTGTGTTTCCATAATATCTCTACTGTGATTTGAGTCAAATTTAAAGAAATATAGAGATATTTCACAATAAAACATAATTTCTTGACTTAATTATTTGCAAAGGTCAAATCGTTGGTCTTTAACTTGTGTGCAGAAACCGTAGAGTATAAATGATAGGGGTGCAATTAGCAAAAGTCTGCGATATGATAAAGGATTATATTACTGTCTGGATAGTGAGGATAATAAACTAAATCACTAAATACACTAATGGTAAAAAAATTGTTTGGTTTTCGACTTGAAACATGAGTAATTAAAACAAATTGTGTTTATTTCTCTTGCTACTGTTATATATTAAAATTGTCTTTATATTTTAATGTATTGGCGATTGTAGGATTCAAACTATAGGTTTCATCCATTATCAGTTTTACCCGTTTGCTCTTTGTCAGTCCGAACCATTAAAATGTCAACCTTATTGATTACCAACTACATATAAAACACCAAATTTTTAATACGCCAGAAATTCATAATTCTTGTCTTAAAATTTGTGCCTTCTAATTTTTACGTATTACCACATCATATTACCCTCTTCCATTTATTCTGTTTGTGTCTGACGATCCTTAACTACTTCTTTAATGAACAATTCTTTCCTGTTCTGTTTTATGCTATTTATCACTTTTCTTTGAACGTATTTTCTAACCATTTGAAAAACTCTTAATTATTTGTCATCTAATCTTGAAACTAATTTATGATTCTTTTCACTAGTATTATTTTCTCGATTTCTTCTACAATCATTACCGTTCCATACACTCTTTTTGTTCATTCCCATTTTCACCAAGTTTTTCGGTATTTTCTATCTCGGCAAAAACAGATCAAACTACCCAAATATCTTGTGGGTTTTTTTCATTTTTACTTTCTTTTAACATTTCTTCTCCTGTACATTCCCAGTCCTCGTTTTTACTTCTATCGATCACCTGCTTGTTCTCTTCTCGGTTCTCTTCGCCTTACAATGCCCTCCTACACCATACTCTTCCCCGTCATGGCCTTTCCGACTACCTATGTGCCCGCGATTCTTATCTCACGGCGGCTAGCTTTGATAACGTGCCCCGTCTAGACGAGCGCAGGGTCATTGTCCTTTTCCAAGGTTACGCATTTTTGGTGAGTCGTATCTTGTTTAATTTTTATTTTTTCACCTGTGCGTGTGGCAGACCTGGTTCTAATGGCTACCAGTTTTCCAGTACTACTCCCTTCGAATGATCGATTGGATTAATTAGGTATGACGGGCGTTCATAAGATACCACGGAAAAGTGCTTGTGCATAAAAAAGAATCCCCACACCATAGAAAAATGACGCCCGTTTCCCTGGCAGTGATACCTGTGCGTAAATACCTTCGATTAAAACGACCTGCCTGCGTCTGTGCCACGCGCAGTGTAAGCGGATGACTTTGAACCATTTCTAAGCATTACTTCTTGACACGAGAAACACTTCGACTCAGGATTAATGGGGCTGCTTTGGAACACATTTGATTTTAAAGGACGTCTTGCATTATGTATAGAAATCCAGTTGGGGTTATCGTTTATTTATCCAGGAATTCGTATTTGAATGGCAATAAAATTTAGTCTTGTCAATTTATAAAGTCGTTGACGTTCACTAACAACCGAAGCCGTCTCATCACCCCGATCGTTTTCACTTCGTATGTTCTCACAAATGTTCCGATTGTTTTGGTTTTACGTTTATGGAAGTTATTTGGTAGAAAATGTGGGAGCATTGGCGAGAATGGGAAGTGACATTGATAGTGGAAAAAGCCAGCGAAGAGCCCTGTTATTGCATTGAGTGTTTTCTTTTATATAACCTTGGCAGAAATTATGTTTCTTTGGAAATGGTCATAGTTTTTTATTAAAGCTTTGGAATAGCTCTTAAAACAGCTAACTGAGATGCCGAGATAATAATATCTTACATCCTGTTCTCGACCGGACTCTCTCAAACACGCGCGATTTTCTGTTATTTGTGTGTTATTTCAGCAATTTTCTCAAACGAAAAAGTTCATAAAAACTCACATATTACAATTGCATAACTGTTATCTGCTTTTGTACTTTAAAAATTGTTCGAAAAACTCTACAGATATTTGATATACTTTGTGATGATGTTTGTCACTATTTGTTTCGTTTCCAAACATCAACGAATATTCTGCATGCGTCACGATTGGCTAATTTTATACACGATAGTATCATAAGCACACACGTATTTTTAAGGAAAAGCTGAATTAAATTACGTTTGCTTCATAAAACTAAAACTCTTCACGTACATTGTAAGTGTATTGTCCTGTGCACTGATTCGTAGAATTCCTATCATTGTGCAGGGCAACTGCACAATTGAATATTTGTAGCTACTCTGAGTAGAGGCGTTGCAGGCACTATGCCGCATTGGTTGGCGTGGCGGGTTGGTCGGGGTAGGAAAACGAGATTCGATGACTGATGCACGCGTTAAGAACATGGTCAGGGTACTTGACAGTTTTCAGATGGTGAGGAGAATAGTGCGAAACCTGTCATAAGCAATCGATAGAAGTTCCGGCGAAAATTGGCCGTTAATAGGACGGCCCGATTGATGAAGATTATGAAATTACGCGAAGTTTTCCCGTTAATTACTATGTTTTTATTTATTTGCTTCCTTCCGCACTGTAAATGTCAGTTTTTTTTTGTTTAAAACCTCTTCCTCATTCTCAGGGATGACTTTCCACCTCTTGACTAGAATGAAACTCATCCCTGACTGACTCTTAGTGAAACTCAATTTCCGACATCTCCAAAACGAGTTCACAGCAAAGTAGACTTAGAGAATGCTATTTATATCCAACAGAAAGGTAAAGCGTTGAGATGAAGGAGTTTGGTTATTATCTTCAGGCCTGTTTTGCGCACGTAGCGTGCTTCGCGATTAGTGGACAAATTCCAACAGAGGGCAAGCAGTGTTTCACAAACATATTGAGAGTGCAACGGTAAGGACGAAACAAACATGTTATTTTGTAGATATTTTAAGAATTATTGGTTGTTACCTGAAACGTAAATTAATTCCTATGCGATATATGGGACTACAGAAATGATCATTGTAATTAAGCTGACGGTGTGACCCGGCGCAGGAAGATGCTGAAACAACAGGAATCTCCTCCGTTCTTCCGCATCAACTGATGTCACTGCGGTCCCTCTGACCGGGAGGTTCTAGGTTGGTTTTTTGGAATTAGTCCTCTCTGGAGGAGAATTCTGGTGGCCGGATTTTCGAACTAGCTTGTAGCTAGGTCGAATTCAGTCGCTCTCTGGAGGAGAATTCTAGCGGCCGACTAATCTGATAGGTAGTTATCCGTGGTTTCTCCGATCAACACCAGGCGAATGCCGGAGCAGTACCCTAACAAACGGGCCACGGACGGCGGGCGATCTTTCCTACATCTTCGTTGTCCTGTCCTCATCTCTTACACATACACTTACACTAGCATGCACTGGTGGGTGATACCTGGTTGGGGAAAACCCCGCTAGTCGACGGTAGATCGGTGCCGGATCTCGCCATCCAGCGAGGGAAAACCACCACATCCCGAGCAAAATCACGCACTACACTTACGGGAATAATGACCATAGTAGTTGACGCACAGGGAATCACTAATAATCAATCAATCAATCCTCCGTTCTTCCAGTTTTTTATTGCGATTCAAATTGGCCTGAGGTGGCCACTTAATACAGATGAATCAAGGAAATGTGCCTCGCCGCTGTTCGCAGGGCCAGATAGCTGCTTAAAAGAGTATATTTACATGAGTCTTATGCAAAATCAATCGATACCACGAAAAAATTGCTCTAATGGAGATTATCGCTTAACAGAGGTGTTTGCGCAAGTTTCGCTGCATTATGCAGCGATTGGAGAAAATGCGTTTTAACACCCACCAAAATAATTTTTCGGTCATTAAAATTCCTGACAAGTAGCTTAAGGGGATGGATCTCTTATTTGTGTAGAAAAAATCACTGAAATGCACATAGCGTAAGTAAGTCAATTTTGTAGTCTATTTTGATTGTAAAGTGATTTGGAAGAACCCTCCCTGTCAATTAACAAGAGATTTTAATAGAATTTATGCAGGTTATTATTATCAGTTGCGTTTTATGCTAGAGTAATAATTTGTGTTACAAAAAGCCTGATTTAAATAAAAAAGTTTCAACAAAACATGGTTAAAAAGCAGGTATCGTTGATTTTATTTTTAAAAAACTGTTTTGAATATTCACGATCATTGAAAGTGTTATTCATTTTTTTGTTTGAAAAAGTATAATATGAGAAATTTTTTTTTTTAAAAAAATACGTTTTTTCAAACCATGTTGTTGCATTATCTTTCTATTGTTGAAAATGTTAAAGTAATATTTACAACCTACTAAGGAGAGTCATATTTCTTCAGTGTATTAGGCACCAACATGTCTCAGCCCGTCCGTGGTCCTTATCATGACAATCACAGAGCAAGTTGACCTCCAACGCTACACAGCATATATCAGAGCAATGGGCCAAGTAATGTTAATTTAATTGTAAGAATTGCACTTGCGAATGCAGACAATTTAAAAAAACGTGGCTTCACGAATTAGCGCATTGATTTTAATCAAGATGTCAACAGGATTGAAGTAGCTCTGGAATGGAGATCACAAACTAGCTTTTTTAATTCGGTACTATTTGGTGTAAAGGAAAATTGTCAGAGACAAACACGATCGTGGCAGGCGCCCCACAATTTTATTTCATCGTTCGCGCTCACGGCCACTTCGCGCTGCCCCAGTTGCCAGGGGACATAAAGTGGGTGAGTTTGGCTCCCGAAAGTGCAGACGCTCTCACAAGACGCGGGGCAGGTGCTTGGCCCATTGCTCTGATATATGCTGTGCAGCGTTGGAGGTCAACTTGCTCTTTGATTGTCATGATAAGGACCACGGACGGGCTGAGACATGTTGGTGCCTAATACACTGAGGAAATATGAGTCTCCTTAGTAGGTTATAAATATTACTTTCACATTTTCAACAATACAGAGATAATTCAGTAACATTGTTTACAAGAAAACTCATTATTATTTAATATTCGAAAATTAAAATGATCTAGCCTTTGCTCTCATTCCTTGAATGTTATATTATACATTTTGTCAACAAAAAATGAATAACGATCAAAATTACGTACTTACATACTTTCTGAGATATATACTGAATAATACACTTTTCCCGACTTTTAAAACTGCTTCTTTATTGTTTATTCAACTTTCGAAGTGTAAGTTTCTTTGTGGAATGGAAGAAGTATTTTTCCGTAATTTTCTAAATCATTTTTCTTGCGAAAGTGATTTTATCTAGATTGTGAACATATTCACTTTAGAAATATGTGGTCCGGAATTTGTATGCCTTTTCCCATACAAGTAGCTAGATAGGGTTTTTGTTGCGTAGAAAATTGACAAGCAATCACTCTCAGTAGCCGGTGAAAAGTTTTAACCAGCAGAAGAAACTGTAAGTTTCAATAAATAAGCTTCCATATCACAATTTAATGCACTCTTTCGTTATTTCATGAACGTCTTGTGACAGAACAAGAACACTATTCAGCAAATCCTTTTTTACCTTTCTATGAAACCAGTTCTCATTCATATTCTCACTTTCTGTCCCACCTATCCATCCTTCCACAATCGGCCTCCCTCCTTTCTCCCGTGTAATACTTTTACAGTTATTTGAGAAGAATTTATACAGAACGATCTATTCAGTTTTACTATTTGTAAATCATTATTACAATATTTCCAGCATTCCCATTCCTGTTGTTCAAGGCGTGTCCTCTTTATTATATTTATTAACAACTATAAGTTGCCGGCCTAAATGCCCGAGGTGGGTAAGAGCGTGTACCGACCCAGTGTTTCGGTCCTAAGGGTTGCGGGTTCGAGTCACGTCTTGGGCATAGTTGCTTGTCTCTTGTGGATGTGTTCCCGCGGAGGGCCTCGCGTAATGCTGACCCCACGTCAGAGGAGCCCGCAAATGCGTTGGTGTCTGGTGTATGACAGAATATTCGTCCTATCGGGACGTAAAGTGTAACCGTCTGTCGGCTGGATAAAATCCTAAAAAAAAGTACAACTATAAGTCTTCTTACATCCCATGATATAGCTCTCAAATGACGCTTTTCTTTTCGAAAGTAAGTATGACATTCCCCAAAAACCTGCCCGTTTTCTTCTTTGTAACACATGTATCAAATTTACAAATTTACAGTTGACTAAATATCCATATTACATCCTCCTTTTTATCCCTCAAATTTATTCTTAGAACATTATTTATTCTCATTTTAATTGCTTTCCGATCATTAGGAAGTTGCTTATACATTTTCCTTAGCACAACAAATATTTCACTCATATATTATCTTACTTGCCGTCACACTCGCACGTACAAACGTATGCTAATACGCAATAGCGATTTCACCTGACGTTGTCACATGACACATGACCATTACTCTGCACATCTCTCGCCTCGAACTGCATGTTATTTCCTCTTGTAAGCTCATCCAGTTACCGACCCGCCCCCACGAAGTCGCAGCGGTGGCTGAGCCACGCGCCAAGCTTGACGTCTCCCATTTCCTCTACAGCCTCAGACTCAGTCATCGCCATCGCCAACACATCCGTCTCCAACTCGTCCATCTCCAACTCGCCAGTCTCCTTTACAATTTCCTTCAACTCCATCGCCATCGCCTTTGCTATCCCATCGGTTTCGCCACGTCTGTGTGTCTAGCATCGTCACCAGCACCAGCACCGTCACCGTCACAACCACCATCGTCACCACCATCATCACCAGCACCATCACCGTCCCTGTCACCGTCCCTGTCACCGTCCCTGTCACCGTCCCTGTCACCGTCCCTGTCACCGTCCCTGTCACCGTCCCTGTCACCGTCCCTGTCACCGTCCCTGTCACCGTCACCGTCACCGTCACCGTCACCGTCACCGTCAGTCACCGTCCCCTGTCACCGTCCCAATCACCGTCCCAGTCACCGTCCCCGTCACCGTCACCATCACCGTCACCGTCACCGTCACCGTCACCGTCCCGTCCCGTCCCCGTCCCCGTCCCCGTCCCCGTCCCCGTCCCCGTCACCCGTACCCCATCCCTCCGCCTCGCCGTCGCCATTACCATTCTCCCCGTGACTGTCAGCGCTATTTGCGTCACCACCTTCACCCTCACCTTCCCCCCACAGCAGCAGAAGCGGCAACGGTCGCAAGGCACCCAAGTGAAATTCCAGAAACGAATAACCAGCTGCTCGGGAGCGGTCACCGAAAGCAGAACATCCGCGAGCGCGCCGGGCGGGCGTCGCGGGCGGCGGGGGCGGGGCTTAGGGAGGGCGGGGCGGGGGCAGGGCGGGGGTGAGAGCGAGGGCGGGCCCGGGGCGGGGGAGTGGCGGTGCGGGAGGAACGTGGCGGGCGCGCGAGCTCCGCCGGCGAGAGGACATCGGAGACTGGATGACAAATTGGCAGGCGGCGGCCCGAGCGCCGCGGCGCCCCACCCCTGCGCGAGAGGCCCATGCCGCCACCTCGGCAGTGCCGTTTCCATCCACGTCTCCAGTCCAGGCACAGTTCTCCTCGTACATTTATAAGAATCTGACGCTGTCATTCGCGTTGCTAGGTCTGTAATTTTCAATGTCGAATTTTACGATCCGGTAAAAGAATGCACTACATTAAAATGCATGTATCTCTTATGTTCCTTTGCTGCTAAAACAGATGTTATTTCTGAAATTGATTATATTTTTAATATGATGTTATTTTGGATACTTAAATTTCAAATACCAACACTTTTGAGAAGTCTTCTCACCTCCTTTATAGTTTTTTTTAAAATATCTTCTCTCCTCGTTACAGAGTACTTTTATTTTGAGAATAACAGAAAGATGAAATTCCATACTCCAATCCCAATCGCCATTATCATTTTTACTCCTATCCCCACCTCCCATCTCTTATATTTTCCATCTTCCTCGTTAATCCCACTGCCAGTCTTCCTACTAGATTTTTCGTCATTCTCCTCGCCAAGTCCGCCGTCAAGTCTCCCATTAGTTGCGTCATCATTGGTCTCTCTAGTCCCACTGCTAATTCTCCCACTAGTTCCATCGCCAGTTCTAGTCGCCACTCATTTCCCGATTCTTTCCCACCCCCAATTAGACCACCCGAATCCCACGCACCAATTCTCCACTAGTTCCACAGCCTTCTCCTCGCCAATCCCACAGCCATTCCCATTGCCTTCCCCACTGCCTGCGCCACCTTGCCGCCCGGTTCCACAAAACAAGCGCCACGACACCGGCGGCACGCGCCACTCCTCCTCCCGCCGCCACCGCCGCCGCCGCCGCCGCCACCGCCGCCACCGCCGCCACCGCCGCCACCGCCACCGCAACCCGGCTTCTTCATCTCCGTGCTCTGTCACTCTCTAATTACTGGTCCGAGACCCGGCGGGCGCCGGCTCGCCAGGTGGAGGCGAGGACTGGCCGAGGCGGCGGCGACGGCGGCGGTGGTGACGCGCTGGCGTCGGTGTCGGCCACGGCGCCGGTGGCGGCGGAGGAGGCGCCGGCGTCGACGGCGGACATGTCGACTCGGGGTTCGGGGTCGGCGGTGACACGGGCCGGGCCTTTGCCGTGGCCGCGTGCCACGCTCCGTTCTGCTTTCGGCCCGCGCACCTGCTGAGTCCGCTCGCCCGCGCGCGCCCGCGCTCTAAGAAGCTATTACGCGTATGAACGAAAGGACGGATAAGCTCTGGCTCGCGACTTGGAGACACGGACAACATGACGATGCTCTTCGGAGACGTGAGACTGCGGTGTGTCCTCAAATAAATTATCCATGTGCAGCAGCCATGATGATATTAATGAAGACGTCGTCGGATTTTATGGCTCACTGGTTGGATTTAAAAAGCACTTTGAGATGTGAAGGCGACGTTTAAATTTGTCTTGCGTTGATGTGTATTTCTGTTTTGTTGGATAATACATATCACCTGATTTTGCTTTTTTGTGGTTTCATGCTCTTGAGAATAGGTTGTCATTGTTACTGATGTATAACAATGTAGAATGTTAATTATATGCAAATTGCATATTAAATGTAAAAATTCAAGTAAATGTTATTAACATAATATGGACAGAAGGCAATGTCAAGATTAAATCTTTTGTTTTGTTTTCGTTACAATTTCATTGGACGAAATTTGCTTCGAGAAATATCTGTACAAATGGTTTTAAATTTTATTAATATAATAATAATAATAATAATATATTATTATTATTATTATTATTTTATTGTTATTGTTATTATTATTATTATTGTTATTATTATTGTTATTATTATTATAATTATTATTATTATTATTATTATTATTATTATATTCAATCCGGCCCTAGTGGTGTGGGGCTTACGCTACTTCTTCCTTCAACACTGGTTAAAATCCGGCTGAGCAAAGTTGGTTTTCTTTCAGCGGACTCCTCAGTGGCACATGTCATGATTGGCGTACGTAAATGAACCTCCTCCTAAATGCTCAGCAAAATTAAATCACGGACATTTCCCAACATTATCATATCTCGCACTCGCGCAGTCTGGGAACGACATAAGTAAAGGCAAAATTTGCTTGAAGCCACCAAAATCCAGTTGGAAGCTGTGGAGCCAGAATTTGAATATGCCCGACAATACAGCCTGTGTCTCGATTGGGGAATGAAGGATATTTCCAAAGCCGGGGACAACAGCAACAAACTATTATTCGGAATTCAAATTAACCCTTCAACCGGTATGCCCACAATTATTTCTAAGATATTTAATGTAGTGGCGCACGTATTACAGTGAAACAAATAGTTACATTGAAACCCAATGAAGTATAAGCTTATCGAACTAATTTTGTTTTCGTTTTCAACGGGTTCCTATACACTATTAGCCTTCAATTAGCGAGCTCATGTGAGATTAAATTTGATTGTATCCGTTTGTTTAATGCAAAGTAAAGACTACATCTTAGATTAAGAGAATTAGGAGTATAACGTAGGCTTTAAGAACATTGACTTTGTAAATGGTTGTGTTTGTTAGAATAGTGATCACACACTCATTCATCTTCATAATGAAGCGTATGGAAAGGTAATATTATGTTACTCTTGGACTGAGTCTTTTGATGCATCGCTCGCGTGATCGTTGTCATTATGTAGAAACCTTGCTTTCGAAAACGAAAACCATTCCCTCTTATTGTAAGCGGCAAGAAATACCTTCTGAAAAGTCGTCGCATAGAGTAATGACATATCACATGGTTATAAAATGTGTCTTAGTGCGTCTTACAAAAGTTGTTTAAAAATAGTGATTTGATTTACCTGAATTATAATGTGCGTCCAAGAATAATTTTTCTTCTTTTTCAATTATTTCATTTTTTTACCACTGTGTATTAATAATTTTTTTATTCTAACAGCAATGGCAGAGTAAAAAATTACGGAAACGGACGAGACAGACCTTTGACGAACAGAATTCGAATGAAATTGGATAAATACCAAAATAGTAATACAACTTAATCCATTTAACGCACTTTAAATAGTGTGATATCCAACTGAAACTACAAAATTTATTAGAATGGTTTATAATCTGTGTTATCATTTTCCATTTTAACAATATAATAAAAGCAATAGATTTACAAAACTGCAGAGATATTTCAAAATATCAGCAAATAATGTTGTATGTCTAAACAAAAAATATTCTTTACACCAATACTTTTAAAAAAATTGATAATGCTCAGTAACATGATGCAAGTAATCCATTCATGTAATCATTGTATATGAACCAAGAAATGTATTTTTTTATATCGGAAGAAAGTATTGCTTCTTACTGATACTTTTTACGACTTTATCTGCGATAGGGAGAAAGATGTGTCACGAAGAATACTTTTCAAACATTACGTATTTTAAGTGTAGGGTAATTATGATTAAACGAACATTATTTTTATTGAATGAATGTAGTAACAAATTGGCAGGAATTAAAAGAATTTTTGAAAAATTACATCGCCTTTCAAAGGATTAAACTTTCCAAATGCAATCTCCCGTGCACCAAGTACATTCTTGCATGGGTGAGATCGTTAAGGCTCACCATACCCTCCAAATATTCATCTAAAGCAGCGGCTTCCCAGCCAGTAACGTTCACGTGGTGCTTCTGGTAGTAAAAGCCTGAGCATGACCACTTTAATCAAAATTGCAAATTTAACTTTGAAGTCTTGAATGGAGACAAAAAAATGAAATATATATAATATTTTTGACATTTACTTCAATACTTTTTTAAATTATATTTTTATTTAAAAGTAAAATATAGAAACATTTCATTTAAATATTATGAACGTGGTGAGTTTACCTGACGAAATGATAGGAGTCTTTAGTTAAATTTAAAGTACTCCAATTTTTATTATTTTTGTGTATAAAGATATAAAAAAGAAATGAATAAGTAAATGAATGAATGAATAAATGAATAAGTAAATGAATAAATAAGTGAATGAATGAATGAATAACTGAATAAAATGTTTCTATGTATCATTCGTAAGTCTCCCCGAGAGCTAATTTGCACAAAATGTATATTTTTTCAATTCGTTACAAAACACCCTAATTACATTCCACTTTTTATTTTTAACTCCCATAACATGACAATGGCCCCAAATTACGTTAAGCACGTACCTCCATAATAATGTTAATTTTCCCCGAATTCCTTCAGGGTTCACAAATGCCCCAGAGGGATTCGACCGAGCTGCTTTGGGAATCACTGTCCTCGACTTCCTTGACAAAGAACTTGGCGAGCGCGCGCCGCGCGGGCGGCGAGCGCCGGAGAGCCCGAGGCCGCAATGCCGCGCAGGGCCGAGTCGTGTGAAAGTAGCCCAAATCACGGCACCGGCCGAGAGCGCCGCGCCGGAACCTTTTCAGGCCGACCAGCTGCCCCTGAGCTCCTGCACGCACCGGGTTGAGTGGCTCAGGGCAGCAATTGATGTCACTGCAGTGTTTGGGACCGGCAGGTCCTAGAGTAGGATTTTCTACGGTGGCACCAGCTAGATATGTAAGTCAAATGAAGCCGCTGTCTGGAGGAGAATTCTCGCGGTCGGCTGCACTGATCGGTGTTTTTTCGTGAATTCTCCTGTCATCACCAGGCGAATGATGGGGCAGTACCCTAACAAACGGACCACGGACCGCGCGCGAACTTTCCTTCCTCATCATTGCCCTAGCCTCATCCCTTACATACACAGTCTAGTCGGGACCTTAGAGCTTGTCTCTGCCGGGGCGTTGACCCGCTGGTGGGAGATGTCTCGTAGAGAAGAAATCGCAAACCGACGTGTAGCCCGGCGCCGAATTTGCTCATTGTGCCACCCAGGGGGAAAGATCACCGCCACGTTCCGCGATAAAAACATGCACCACCACGGGACTAATTACTTTAGCAGTTGACACGCTCGAAACACTATTCAATCCCGCACGCTTGTGTCGCCCCCCCCCACGCACTGCATAACCCCAGCGTACAACAGCACGACAGTCAGGGTGCATTGAAAAGGCAAGCTCAATTTCAGTTCACTTCACACCCAATTTAAGATTCCCACAGTATTCCCCCCTGACAATCCAAGAAGTATTTCAGAGGGAAGAGATATTTCAGTTAGAACCCCAGGATTCCTAAATTAAATTTTCCCTTGTCAATCCAGAAAGGGAGAGGCAATATCATTTTGAACACTTCCTCCTTCCGAATTTTCCTTAAAATTTGCTCGTCGCTTTTTCCCGGGACATTTTACGCCGGTCGTATAAGAAACGTTCTGGAGAGAAGGGACAGTTTCAGTTAGAACACCCCTTACTCTGTATTAAATTTTTAAAATAGTACTTTCTTTTTAAATTAAAATTTTATGAAATGGAAATCCGTAATTGGAGTTCTCAATTGTAGACAATGCCATTGTTTTGAATAAATTGATTAATGTTACAAAAAATGTTTGAGGAAATGGACTCTACATCCGACCCTCACTTTCCCATTGGTTCTTGAAATCATTATTGGTCTATTGACAAGATTTAGGGACATAAAAAAGTCAGAATAAAAGGTACCGTCTTTATGATATTGATATGTTCGATTTTCCGATTTTGGTATCGAAAGGCGCTCGTTTCAAAAATGAAATAAGTCCGGCGAGATCCGGAGCCGATCTTCGGTCGGCTAGCGGGGTTTCCCCCTAACCAGGACTCTCCCATCAGCGGGAAACCGCTCCAGCCGGGACAAGCTCTAAGCTCCCGACCGGTCTCCCGGAATATATGGTAGTGTAGTGCATGTTAGTGTAAGTGTGTGTGTAAGGGGAGAGGATAGGACAAGGGAGAGGGAGGACAGGTCGCGCGTGGTCAGTGGGCCGTTTGGTAAGGTATTGCTCCGGCATTCGCCTGGTGTGGATCGGAGAAACCACGAAAAACTACCGATCAGAGCAGACGGCCGCTAGAAGTCTGTAAAATGTCAAATAACAGTAGTCATGCCAGAACGACGCAAATTGCCACGAACGGAGTTTATACACCATAATTTTGGTTTGGTTTGGTTTTTTCGTGTTCCCGGGCACATCAACTGCTTTGGTCATTAGTCCCGTTAGTGTAGTGCATGTTTTTTTCTCGGGAGATGGCGGTAATTTTCCCCCGCTGGATGGCGAGATCCGGCACAGACCTACCGTCGGCTAGTGGGGTTTCCCCCTAACCAGGACTCTCCCACCAGCGAGCACCGCCCCAGCCGGGACATGCTCTACGCTCCCGGTCGATCTCCCGGAATATGTCTTAGTGTAGTGTATGTTACTGTACGTGTGTGTGTAAGGGAGAGAAGATAGGACAAGGAAGAGGAAGGAAAGATCGCGCGCGGTCCGTGGCCCGTTTGGTAAGGTACTGCTCCGGCATTCGCCTGGTGTTTATCGGAGAAACCACGGAAAACTACCGATCAGAGCAGACGGCCGCTAGAAGTCTTCTCCAGGCAGCGACTGAATTCGACCTCGCTGAAAAGCTAGTGTCGAAAATCCTGCCGCTGTCAGGATTCGAACCTAGGACCTCCCGGTCAGAGGCGCTGCAGTGGCATCAGTTGATGCACTGAGCTACCGCTCCCGGTTACACCATCAGGCTCCAGACAAATTCATAATGGGCATCTGCAATAAAATTGAGACCCCTGAGTAATGATATGAGAAGGTGGATATCTGGGAATACAACTCATACCCCACTTGAGTGTGTAAGAATGGGAAAGGATAGGATAAAGAAGGGGAGGAAAACATCGGTTTGTGGTTCGTTTGTTAGGGCGCAGTTTCAGCATGCGCCTGTTAATTTTCGGAGAAACCACGGAAATCTTACGAACATAGCAGCCGGCCGCTAGTGCGCTCCTCCAGACATCGGTTGGATTCGACCTGGCCAACTAGTTAGTATCGAAAATCTGCCTCCGTCGAGACTCCAACTCTAGAATATCCCGTTCATCCTCGCTAAACGTTCGTTCTGGTTCTGATCTACCTAGCCGGCCAAGGGTTTCGAACCCTGTGGAAACCAGGAATATGTTTTCCTACGGTCTCAGGAATGTGTTGTTACACCGCGCGGTTGTGGAGTGGTTAGTTTCTCCTATGACCACGTGTCCTATTTGAATGATTATCTCTTCTGATTTGGAAGGAGAATCCGCGTAACAGGTAGCGCATACGCCTTCCACTGCTGAGACCCGGATTAGATCCGAGGCCAAACCTTGCCAAATTTATAGCGGATAATGGAAGCTTCTCGCAAGTTTCCTCGAAATTAATCAGTTTTCTCTGCATCTCATTGCACAATCACTCCAATCACATACTCCTTACCGATTTAATCTAATTCGATGATCACTCGTAGAACTCAATGATTTCATCAGTAGCAGGGCCACCAAACCTTAATAAATTAATATTTTCATATCAGAGATCATCATTCATCCTCATTCACCACACATCATTTATTGATCCTTGAATACATTTGATAATTGAAGCCAAACTCACCCTTCTCATCTGTGCACAAAAAGATAGGACATAGTGATTTTATTGTCGTAAAACGTCTGTTGAGAAATAAGTATGTCCAGTTGTCAGTGTCTCATGAAATGATATTGTGGTCTTGTCCGTGGAACAAAGTGAGTTCCAAATCTGCGGGTCTGCCGAAAATGCTGTTTTAAAACGCCTTGAGCAAGAATCTTTCGGATGTGGAACAGAGGGCTCACGTGAGTGGTTAAATCCGCCGGTGCCGGGAGACGTGCCGGGAGATGACAGAAATTACATTTTGAGAAAATCTGTTAGGAAGAGGAAGTTTTCGACAATACATTCAGATGTAATTTGTTTTTGTACATTTTCCTATTAGAAAAAGTACTAGATAAAAAGGACCAAAAATTGATTCAGGAAATACTAAAGAAGTTGTAAGCATGAGATAAAAACTAGTGGTCATACACGTCCATCGCATGGAATGGATTTGCAGAATTTGGCAATCAAGCCTAAATTTCCACCAGACACTGATAGTATGGAACAAGATGAATGTCTCACAATCTTCATTACTGAAGTAAATGAAAAAAGTTGAAGAAAATATTGTTTTTTAACTTTTTATTGCTATTAAAAATATTACAAAGATTATTCACAGTGTAGCTGGAATATAATATCTTTGGCGACGAAATAAGTCGACCAGACCTGCATGAAACCGTGCTTCTTCATAATTTTTGTAAAGTCTCTCTTTTGCTCTGGTCTAACGATGTGCGATAGACTAACTAGATTTAGAATTCGCACATGAGAGAAGTTTCTGAATTAGGCTTTTCCTACAGCATTAAATAATTTTGTTCATTTACAAGACAAAAGTATACAACCCTTGCCCACGTTTTTCTTTTACTCTTTACTTCTGTACTAACAAATATTGTTGGTGCATCAAAAAGCATATCGAAAATCTTTTAGTAGGAGAATGATCATTTTTCAGGAGAGTGATCGTTTTTCTGGAGAATGATCGTTTTTTAGGAAAATGATCGTTTTGCAGAAGAATGATCGTTTTGCAGGAGAATGATTGTTTTGCAGGAGAACGATTGTTTTGCAGGAGAACGATTGTTTTGCAGGAGAACGATTGTTTTGCAGGAGAACGATTGTTTTGCAGGAGAACGATTGTTTTGCAGGAGAACGATTGTAACGTACGTTACATTTTCGAGTATCGAAACTCGCCTTTCATGGACCGATTGTCTTACGATCTTATTTGTATGAAACTAGATACAAGAGATTTCTGTAGTTGCATTTGTGAGCTACTAGTTTTACAGTGGATTTTTTGGGAATAAACTCACAAAGATTTGTGTCTTGTATGCGTGCATCTTCAAAATCTCCCACTATTGGTTTATCATCGACGAAACTACGAGAGTTTCTGAGGAACGAGAAAATTATCGTAGCTTTCCAACCAAACTTGCACTCCAATGTTCTCTTCCCATTTGTAACTTTCATCGTAAAAATTCCTTTCACTCCGTATAAAATATTTGCTAGACAAAGTGAACTCACGGCAGATCCCTTCGGGTTTTGCATTGCAACACCGGCTGGCTCACTCACTCACCACGTAAGTGACATCATCACCACATAAGTGGCATTATCATAACCACAATCATCGTTGTCATTCACGTCAACCACCGCAGGGCCGTGAGTTCGATCCCCAGTTAACATCACTACTCAGAGATCTCACTGGTACTGAAGCAATCAGCAACAAGCAAGCATTGCAAATCGAGCTGGAGTCCGAAGGGGCGGAATCTCCCTTACTGACGGAAGTTGCTGGCAGTTTGCATCAATGGGATGCGAATGACATTAATCTGATATTTCACGTTTCATAAGAAAATGCACGTTATAACTCCGTTTCACGAAACGAGTTGCAGATGTTATAACTTATGCCTTAATTAGAATTGCCATGTATGCTGCTGCTAAATCCACTTCTAATGTAGATACTGATACTCCCTCTCTTTCCTAATCTCGATTTCGCTCAAAAGTCAGACATCACTACTTTTCTCCCGAGTATGTCAAAAGAACAAGTTGAGGTGGCTCAGGGTATCATCTAATCTCACTGCAGTGCCCCTGACCATACCATGAGATACCCTGGGGTTCAAGTCACGGTGGTTTTCATAGTTAGGTCGAATTCACTCGCTATCGGAAGGAGAATTATAGGGGCCGACTACTCTGATCGGTAGTTTCCAGTGGTTTCTCTGCTTAATATCAGGCGAATGGCAGAGCTGTATCGGCCATGGACTGAGCGGGATCCTCCTTGTCTCCTCCTGGTCCTATCCTCAGTGTTTTCTTATGTACACACTTACATGCACTATACTATCACACATAATAATTAATTCATCAATATAATTGTCCTTTTGTCCTTGTGTTAATGAAATAATCAATCAATCTCAGAAGATCTCCTCCGTTCCTTTGCCAGGAACGCGGTCTCCGCACGCTCAGACTTCAGCGCGACTTGGTGTAATGCCCCCGGCTCTGTCGGTCGCTGTGCCCACGAGCAAAAGCTGTTGCCCTGGCGTTTGCGTTCGTGTCAACCTCTGAGCTAGACCACCAACGGCGACGCGCGACAGAGGTGACGAGAGGCGAAGAGAGGCGAAGAGAGACGAGGCGAGCAAGGATATTTTTTTATGTATACAAGTAATGTATACAGAATAAATAACACCGTTTGAAAATACAGAATAAAAGTCACACTTGAAAAGTAAAATTTGATACAAAGTTGTTAGAGTGTGCAATACGAGGCATATTGTTGTAAATTTAATAGACCGAAGTGAAAAGCTTGGTCTTCGTAACGTTGTTTATTCCATCAATTCTCAACAAGGTTTGAAATCGTACATTGGGCAAACTAAGAGGAAGTTAAAAACCTGTGTATCTGAGCATGTATGTAACATTTATGAAATTTCTGATCGTCAAAATTCAATTACAATACACCGGGTGGACAGTAGTCATTCCATGAACTTTACAGGTGTTGAAGTGTTGAAGTCGGAACGTGATTATTTGCGGTTGGTTCCGAAAACTCTTCATATTAAAACAAGTAATTGTCTCAGCACAGGTGAAATCAAATTCTTTCACGTGTCTCTATGACTCGGTTTTATCGAACTTTTTATAGAAATATATCTTTTATAGTTGATTGTCGCACTTCTAATATCTCCAGTCTTTTTGTGAGTTAAAGTTATCATTTAATACTATAAAATTATTCTGTCGTATTTTGAGATCCCAATAAAATTGTATTTCCACTATCGTGTTATCCTTGGCCTGCCTAAGCTATTCTTTCATCACATAACTATGAAAAATGATACGATTATATGGAGGTGAACGTGTACCTACAGACTTTCTAACGGAGTTAAATGTGACTTATGTTTTCTTACTGATGGGGATTCGATGGTATAACGGTTAGTGTACGGGGCTGTTGTACCCAAGTTTGCGGGTTCCCGCAAACCCGATGGATCTTTTACATGCAGTAGATTTACTGCATGTAAAAGATTAAGCCTAAAAGAAGCCTCTCAGCTAAATTCAAGTCACGTGTTTCGTCACCCAAGATAATACCTCCTTTCTCCGCTAGATGGTGAAAGAAGCGTTGCGAAATTGGCGTGGTCAGACGGAAGAGCGGGCCTGATGGCCCGAGTCTCGCCACGTAAAATAAGGCATTAACTAACTCATGCTTAAAATAGTATCTATCAACGAAAATGCCAAAGTATTGCATAACATTCGGTTGCAAAGAACGCCAACAAAATTGTAATGGGATTCAGTTCCACAAGCGTGTAAATATTGTTCAATGAGAATGCAATACTACAGATTATTTGGTAGCCATCACTTTAAACATATTTTTAAGTTTCCTTATTCACTGTTATTTGCCATAAGTTGAACTAAAGAAATTATTAAAATACGTTAACCCAGAACAATCCACTGCGTGAATATTAAAAAAAAGTCTCAAAGAAATGAAAGGCTCCAAGAAAAGTTAATTGCAATTTTAAAGTATTAAATATTGGTTCCTTACCAACTATTTATTGTTTTCGTGAACATAAAAGAGAATAAATAATTTAAATTTTAGTAAGGCACTAACACCTCGTATTTGTTTCCGAAATAACGAGGACGGGTTAGACGTTCACCATCATAGCGGACCGTCCCAATTTCTCAGCACAGTGCGTTGTCTCCAGTCTACACTAGAGTTCAGAGGAGGGGGTGATTCGCGTGGCTCTGCGAGCGGGCACCGGACGCGGTAAACCCTCGCCGCGAGCGTGCAGTCACCGCGAACGGAACGAGTCCCTGCAAACAGAACGGGTCCCCAGCATGCGAACGACGCCTCCAAAAGAAAACTCGCGTCGCACACACCGCGCAGACACCTCGCCGCTGTAATTATCTTTTTCACTTTCTCACTTTGCACCTTGCCCCGCGTCACAATTTCTTCCTGGCAAGAGGACAGTTGGATGTCCTCTTTGCACCTGTCTAAGACTCAGACTACTTGTTTGTTTTTTCTGGACACGCTCTTCCTTCTGGCGATCTTCCTGGACGCTTAGTCATGGGTGTCATATTCTTCTCGTGTTCCTTAGTTTTCTGACGTTTAGTGATCTTTCTCGTGTTCTAAAATGATGGTGTCAGCAACGTGAGGAGCATGTTTGATAGTTTCAATTGACCCATTTAAGTTGATATCAGTTTTAGATAAAGTAATGAGTTAAAACCCTTTTTTAAAAAAATGTTTAAAAAAAACCCACAGTTTCATTAATGTTGACACTCAGTCAAAGCCGGTTGCCGAAGCTTTCCTTCGTGATTTTCTGTCTTTGCCTCTTTCTGTATCTATTTTTTTATTTCACTGGCAAAATATCCAGATTATTATAATACTGTAATTGGTTCAAATTTCACTACAATATTCTAATTTTCTTACATGATATAAACAAAAGTTGCAAATCGCAAACTACGTTCGTGTTTTAAGAAAATCACTCGCATGAAATAGTTTGTAACATTTACAATAAAGTTTTTTGTTGAGACATAAAGTAGAACCATGTTCATATTTGCATGAGATACACTCGTATAAAGAAAAAACTTCCAAGGACTTGTTTGCTCAGAGTTTGGCCTTGCCTAGAACCGGAACTGATCTTGCATTACACAGCTTGAAACATATTTTATGAAAATACATGTGTTAATGAATTAATTCAATAAAAAGCTGTGTAAAATTTAAATGAAAACAATTAATTGATGTTAAAAAATAATGCGGAAATAATAATAAGGAAAACGTTATTATAGTAACTACTTCTATACCAGGAATGTCACATTTTTCGCGGAATATTTGCAAAAACTTCCACTTAGTGTAATATCTGGTTTACACAAAATTAAATGTATTTTTTATTTGTATTGCGGGCATTATACACATAAAGTACTGTGGTAATTTCAATTTTAAGAATTCTTTATGTCTTAACATACACATACACGAGCGCCCGAGTACGTATTTGACTCTCGGCTATTGTCCGTTTAATTAGAGGGACGTCACGGTGCTTGGAATGATCTCAGAATATAATACAATCATTTTTAGGGATTTGAAATAATTACATCATTTCTCTGATGATCCTTACCACCTGTTTACTGATGAAAAGTTGTAATTATATTTCGAGCATCACATAAGCATTTGCTTTTCATTTGACTTTTTTTTGCCATGACTCCAATGTTTTCGGTAAGTAATAATTTCTCTCAAAGATCGTAACAAAATTTTCTGACCGAAATATGTTTCTCAAGGTGGAGCAAGAAACAAAACAATTTTGAGAATAATTTGCATTTATAATATTCATTTTATTATTTTTATTTAGGTTACATCTGTGCATTTAATTATTTCACTAATGGATTTACAGCGCGTGTCATGAATGTATGAACCTCAAATTTACGCATCCAGGGTTTACAGTTTGAGTTGTTCAAAATATCAAATCGGGGATATCACCACATTGTGTTGAGTTGGAACACACAACTGATACCTTTCTATTGAATGAAAAAAGTCAAACATGCAAAAGCATACACCATGCAATTACATAAATATCCTGGGCTACTCCAGGATCTTAGCGTATCTCCACAATTGTCGTCTAAGCATGCAAAGTAATGAGGCACCTTCCTATCATGTGCGAAAGAAGTTCAAAGAGACGAAACCTGGAGCCACAACGGGCTGAAAAGGGGTGCGTATCACAAGTAACGAGTATTCAATGTTATCGGCGCGTCAACGATCGATTCTGACCCGTCAAAGAGCAATGCAGCTAAAAAACAAAACAAAACAAAAACGTGTCTTCTCTAGCGATCCCCAGTGGCACTGAAGGAGCGTGCAGGTACCTTATTATGATGCTACCATACTTTGAATGGATCAATGATTTCATGAATGCTATGTAGTGATCAATGATTTTATGAATGCTATGAATTATAATGGAGCAATCGTGGATTAAAGCAGCGGAACGAGAGAACCCGACAAAACATGCTGCTAATCCGCTTTGTCCACCACAAACTCCACAAACGTCGACGCGAATTTAAACCGTAATCCCAGAGGTGAAAGACTAATGTGGGTTGACCGCTACACCACAGGACGTCCGGTATGCACAAACGGCTAAAAATGTGCAGCTCTGGGGTGTAGCTCTATTATCTTTGAGATACGGTTGCGCGTTATTCTGGGTTTGATTGATTGATTGATTTTTTCGTGTTTCCGGGCGCGTCAACTGCTTCGGTCATTAGTCCCGTAACTGTAGGGCATGTTTTTTTCTCGGAAGATAGCGGTGATCTTCCCCCGCCGGATGGCGAGATCCGGCGCCGACCTACCGTCGGCTAGTGGGGTTCCCCCTAACCAGGACTCTCCCACCAGCGGGGCACCGCCCGAGTCGGGACAAGCTGTAAGCTCCTGACTGGTCTCCCGGAATATGTGGTAGTGTAGTGCATGTTAGTGTAAGTCTGTGTGTAAGGGAAGAGGATAGGACAAGGAAGAGGAAGGAGAGATCGCGCGCGGTCCGTGGCCCGTTTGGTGGGATACTGCTCCGGCATTCGCCTGATGTTGATCGGAGAAACCACGGAAAACTACCGATCAGAGCAGCCGGCTGCTAGAATTCTCCTCCAGTCAGCAGCTGAATTCGACCTAGCTGAAAAGCTAGTGTCGAAAATCCTGCCGCCGTCAGGACTCGAACCTAGGACCTCCCGGTTAGAGGCGCTGCAGTGACATCAGTTGATGCACTGAGCTACCGCCATCTCCGGAGAAAAAACACGCACTACACTAACGGGACCAATGACCAAAGCAGTTGACGCGCCCGGAAACATGAGAAAATCAATCAATCAATTAAATCCTTCGATGAAACCCGCCGTGTTTTATTCGCTTGTTAATTACATTCGATACCGATACAATAATTATTGGCAATCCCCATATCAGCTGATATTTAGTCTGTCTCAAAATGAAGAGATATTAGTGTTACCACCAACTGTCGATTCAGCATTCAGAGTTCAGTATGTTATATCCGACTTGCCATCACCAATCCGTCAGAACCATCCGACTCTTTTGTTTGATTGCGTATATGCCAGAGTCGACGCACTCGTAGGGCACTGCTGCTCCAGGGAACCTTCTGCATATAGTCGTCTTCACGTCTAATGAATTGGTAACGTCATCAATCATAAAATTTGTAATTCCGCAGAAAGATTTTCAAACCAACACTTTCTCGTTTCCAATCGTGGAATAGGCCTTTATTGATAACCGTGTCACCGCATACGCACCATCATTCATGAACAAAAAATGTTTCAGCAAAGCATATTTGCCGTGGTGCCTACCAGTGACCTCCACACGTATTGATTTTTTTCTGACAGAAATTGCCTTTCTTGTAATCAGTTTTCTTTCAGAGGTTCAAAAAGTACGAGAGGTTCATAAAAATATCTCGAAATTTCAAGAAATGTTTTCTCAATTACTTTTGTCATAAATGCTTGGGAACATAATTAGTGCAAACACTTTGACACACGAGAGAATTTTCGAATTTGATATTCGCACGGCGATCTCCAAAATATCCGGGCATACGCCTATTATATGGGCTGAAAGAATACTATCTTTGGCTATATTCTGCAGGAAGTGACGAGAAAAAACCTGGTATATTTGCGTTCTCGAGGTTGTATTGCCAAACAATTTTCCCGCGATTGTCGAGATTGTAAATTGGGCATCTATTAAGATTATAATCATTTATTCATTTTATGAGAACATTTTAAAATGATTAAAAAAAATTAATGAAAGTAATGAAACATTCAATGGGAGAAACTACAATGTATGAATGTAATAAAAATATGACATTTTGTAGAGCAATAATTATGAAGAAAATACGTCCATGGAATAATACAAAATGTGACCTTCCATTAAGATTTAAGTGATATTTAATCATCTACACAAAATAAAATTTCCTTAAATAGTACTCATCTTATTTTACACTAATTTACTTTCATACTACCTACAAATTAGTAAAATACCTTGAGAAGAGGGTGAGAAATTGATTCAAAATTGTGCGCATTATTAGTAGACTCTACGTGAAAAAGAAGAGTTGATAAAGAAAAAAATTATAACTTCACTATGTGTATGCTTTGTTGAGCACCTCTTTTTCTAACTATGGTTGGAGAAGGACTGGCGGTAAGGGTTGCTATTTTATTACCAATACAATAAAATCAGTTCTGCAGTTTGTAACTATTTGTTTTTTCGGGAGACGCCGCATTATAGACGCTGGTGCCAACGTCTTGGCCGCCATTCTGCTACCTTCCTCAGGGCGACATAAACAATGCCTGCGCTCTCAGTTCTGTAGTTTGTTTACTAATGAAAATAAGTAATAACCGGTTATTACAAGAGAACGAAAATTTCTAGTGTTCAAATGTTGCCAATCACGCTTTGCTAGTACTTTTATTCATCATTCATGTGCACAATAAGAGGATGGGGTAGGGATTCTGTAGATCCAGAAAATGTAGTTCACTTTTCTCCGTATGTCACAGTTATTTACGTTTTTTTCGACGAGGTTAATCAAATCAAACGGGTTTATTTTGCTCTCGTCATTAGAGTGAAAATAAGAAAACAGAATTGTAAAGAATTCTCTTGCAAGTGAATAGCAATTAAATAAAATGATATTTACTAATGTTTTGAAATTACTTACGGATGAGAATTATCATATAAACATGTTCTTCTTAAAGATATTGTCTAACAATACAGAACAAATTAGAAAAATATGTAGAGTAGTATATTGTTGTATGTAGATTGATTGAGATAAATTCTACCACTACTTTAAAATACCTGATCTAAAGATTCACCTAATTTTCTTTGCAAATAATTTGTATCCTTGGTAATCCTTGGTAACAATTCAAGAACTTGTTTACGAAGTAAGTTGATACAATAGAAGAAAATGTTCTATGAAAATTCATGTTTAACTAATTAAAATCACACATCTTATTATCTTTCCATACCTCCAGACGAGAAGAGGCATAAATCACTTTATTGAAGGCTGTTAATTGTCACAAAAATGCAAGACAATTTCCTTAAACATTTTAATTTGTATTCAGGAAATTCTTAATATCTACAATAATATACTTTCTAATAATGATATAAATTAATAACGCGAATGAAATGTAATTGCTACTGGTTACATTCATGTGTTCATGAAAATGAAAACATCCATTGACAGCATTGTATTACATTTTACGAGGAAACATAATTACTAATAGTGATATAAACAGCGGTAGCAGCTGCAAGTCTCAAATACGTCTAGTTTTCGCATTATTGTGAGTTTGATTTGTTCCTTACAACGAAGTTAAACGCCGATGCATCAGGAAACTCGAGAGAATTGGCAAACTCACATTGCCCTGCTGCCGGATGCAGCAAACGCCATCATTCCTCCGCGGTGGCTCCAATCATCTGAAAAAGCTCTTCGATGCGCAGAATAATAAACGACGAAGCCATTTTTATTATCCCTAATAGTGCTCCAGATCCTCGCTTCGAAATCGAAATTGACGACGCTCGAGTTTCCTGCGAGCGGTGTATTACAGGCGACGGGCCAACGTTATTAGTGCGTTCTTCGGCGCGTTCTGAACTGGAAAGGGAATGAGTTTCCCAACGTTCTGGTCCATTTCCTTTCCTAATATCGGAGTAATTTCGTGCTAAATTGATTGAAATTTATTTGCCACTTGAGACGTTATCGCCGTAGAATCTCGTTTGAGCTGATGAGTGGGAACTTAATGGTCGTTCTGCACAAACTGCGCCTAGATCCATTGGGACCTGCATTGTCGGTTGCGTGGATCCTTGTTGATGGCGGGAAAACGAATGCCTTTGAGAACGATCTGAAATGAGGAATAGTCTTCCCTACGAATTTTTCATATCATGAATATCTTTCGTGCCGATCAGCACACTATAAAAAAATCCACACATAACTCGTTAACACTATTTTGTAATGAAGTAACCAAATTATGTTCAACCAAAAACGAAAATTATTTTTCTGGAGTTACATTCATCAATTCATTTTTTAATTACACTTATTTACAAAAGTAATGAATTAATAATAGTGTATCACATGTAGTTAGTGAATAATAGGGTTATCCATTTTTAACTCCTTAATTAATGAATTTTTATTTTGAGGAAAACAATTATCCTATTTATTTTCTTTAGATTATGTAAGATAATTTCGAGTGATATTTTTCATATTTAAACCAAAATTTTGGTTTGTGCCATATATGCGGTAAAGCGAAGATATTACATCTATGGTAAATTTTTGAAAAACATTGAATTTCAGGTCAAAAGCACCATATATTTTTTTATTTATTTGAAAAACTGTATATCTTACAGTTTAAATTTTAGAAAAGTTATTTCTATGAAACAATGGAAAACAATTTGTCTTTGATGAGACATAGGTTGACTTTACTGTCACCAACCTACCCGGTTTATTAGGAGGTACCAAATGGATAACTCGAGTAAACAATAGTTCGTACTCGACACGTGACATCTGATAAACGTCACGAGAAGGATTGGTGTCGTGAATATGTTTACACTGTAATGGAGAATTGTGGGTACATTTTTTGAGGTGGATACAAGGAAAAGCCAAGTACTTGTTAAATAGTAACAGAGAGCTTATATTATCTTTTAAATGTACACTGTTTTCAGGTGAAAAAAAGCTAAGCTTTTGTTGAATCTCAAAAACATAAAAAACGTTGAACATGATTCCTCATGAATGAGACTGTTATAAATTTACAATAAATACGCAGAAAATATGAGCTGCAAAAAATGTACACACAAGCATATACCATTTTCGCACATAAATAAATCATTGTTTACACAAAGAAGCAAGAATCCGATGTTAAAGCTTTGAAACACCATCTGAACCCCATGCAGAGTTCAGTAAACAAAACTAAGTCCTTTGAACAGTTTAGGTTCCTTGAGATTTACCAACACCAACCTAACTACGAAATGATTGAATTTCATGATTTTTTTTTCAAGAGGGCATATCGTTCACGTACAAAGAGGATAGGACTTAAGATCGCACCTTGTGGGACCCTACGTTCAATTGGCAAAGAATTGGAAAGATAAGTAAATGATGTCCTTTTGTAATTAATTTTTTAAAAATTGTATAATGACAATGTTCAAGAATCTAAGTATTCGCACATTACACCCTTTAATCACTCTCTGATTAATCGATTGCCAGTTTCATTAAATTTACATAATTCGCACAATATATTTTACAGTTAGCTGTATTCTAGATTCTGTTTTCAAGTTTCGACAGTCCATTTGAGCATGAACTGTATACTAGTAATAGTGACTTGAATATACATCATCTAACGTGCTTTTGAAATAGTTTATGTCCCTTTATTTTGACATAATCATCTCATACCACAAAGAAAATACAGAGGATTTAAAAAAGAGTGTCTCTTGTTATATACTCTAGTCAATTTTTCGAGATACAAGGATTTGAGTCGGAAATTCCGAGACAAATTTATTAATTAAGCTTCTGCTTTGTCTTGTTGGTAAACGTTTAAAAGATTGATCATTTTTTCGTGATTAATTTTTCCGCTTAAAACTGCTTTGTTGGACATTTATTTCTGTGAAAAATGCGACGCACTTCATTTAGACCTAATGACCATATTCGTGGAATTCTACTGTCCTGAACTTTCATTAGCTACCGCAAACCGAAAACCACACATAAAACGTGGTTCAATTATTTACTCATTTCGGTTTACGTAAACTAAATCGGCATGTTCTGAGAAATATTTTAATTTTGACATTCAAAATACTGAATTACAGTCCCCCAATTGTGTACAGTTGAAATGTCTATCAATTATGTGTTTGTAGGAATAATACAGTTCCGATAAACAAGAATTAATAAAAAAGAGATTCTTTTTTTATTTTGCAGAATGCAAGAACTTATTGTTTTGTGTACCTCTGCAATATTTAAACTGTGACTGTAAAGCAATAATAAACTGAATATGAATACACAGCCGTGTCACAGTCATTCGACAAGTAAAAAAATCAATATTTTAATTATTGAAATGTACATGTATATTAGAATGTAAAAGTTCCGCGGACATTCAGAGTTTGAGATAATAATACAGTATTGTTTAGTCCAGAAACTTCTTCCTCTATATGTATTCTTTGTCTCCAATTCATGTAGATGGTTATCATTTCAAGTAATTAAAGTTATGTGTTTTGTGATTCAGATAAAAAACAATTACATGGAATTCACATTAACTTAATATTTTTTAAAAAAAATTCGGAATTATATGAATTAATTTCATTATTTCTGATATTAGTGAGATTGTATATATTTTTAAAAGATCAACACTGGGAACAAGAACCATATCGCATCTCGCTAACGTGAATGGATTTCGCGCGTCGTATTTAAATGATTTCTTGAAGCAGGACTCCAGGCGTTTCCGAAACTGAATGGGTTCACAACGCCCACCGCAAACACGCTCCCCGTCCCTGCATCCAGCCTTCCGCTTCTGTGAGGTCGTGGGTTGGACAAATCACAGACACGATGGCTTTGGTATATAAAGAGTTTGTTATATATACCAATGTTATGTGTATATATATATTCCGCCACACTCTCCGCCACAGTCACAACCAATCACTCTTTCCAATCGTGCTTCACCACGCTCCTAGCCACGAACACCACCATGCTCCTCACCATGAGTCCCGTCTAGTGATAGCAAATTTTACCCAAACATAGATACATTGCCAAAAGGTTGTCGATGTAGATGATAACATCCATGTTTAAAATATCGATTTTTTAAAATACAAAACAGGTGATTTTTCACATCCTATTTCCATTTTAATTATAGTATTTAAATAAGTTACATTTTATTGTTTGGTCACATAAATAATATGTTAAATAATAGTATTTTTTGAATATAAAGAAGGAAATAAAAAGAAAATAAAGGGCATCGTGTTTCGCTATTTTTCCATTTAGCCTATTCACTTTCATTCCTAAATCATCGAAGTAAAACGTCCCGGATCTAATGTGATATAATACGCAAATAATACAAGTAGTTTTAAGTATAACTAGCGTTAAATCACTCTGTCATCTCAAATTTTTATGAATATTCTATGTAGACAAGGTTCAAAATGGCGTTTAGCGATCCTATCACGTACAAAATCATCAAAAAGATAACATAAACATATTTATTAAACACGCGGAATATAAAGCGTTGGAATTTTTTTTTTTGGGGGGGGCAATAACTTTTTTATGCTTCATTAATAATCCTTCAACATATCTAACATAGCTGTACTGAATATTAAAGCCAATGCACCGCTTGCTTCAAATCCATTCAACGTCCCTTCAGTAAGTTCATCAGTCCTCACATTTTTAATGACGTTTAAAGAAATGAATACCGAAACACATGCACATATTTGAAATAATTTTAGATGATTTCGAGTCGATTTCCGACTGCAGAAACGTCTGCCCTAATCGTCATTAAAAACTAGCCCTACTAAACCGAAGAATTCTGCCCCTCATAAAATAATTCTTTATTTTATTTTATTAAGAGATATTTATGCCTTCTGTACTTTCATTTTTTCAAGTACTGAAGTCATTAAACTAAATAATGACCATTTTTCTCAAATGGTGAATATTGTGTTAACCTACGATCATTTTATACTTGTATCGAATATAATTTTGGGCTGTACAATATAGTATTTTGGGCAAGATTCTCTTTTCTGGAGTCAGATATGGTTCTCTGTTAGTAAAATTTTATTCTAAACAATTAGTTTTATCTGTATCTCTGCCCATCTTGAGTTATCTACAGCAGATATTGAACTAGCTTATTCCAGTTTCGTCAACGTTTACTTTCCGCTTAAAACATAATAGATATTTTGTTAAAATTATAATGAAGTGAGACAACGTTCAGAACCCCCCCCAAAAATAAGCACAAAGAAATCTCTCCCTCATCCCCCCCAAAAAAAATTAACGTATAAAAGGAAATAACCATCCAAAATGAATCCCTTAATTTGACAACACTGAACAACCCTGAACACTTGCAAACAGTAAACTGTATCGTGCCGTCTGGGCATCGACAACAGTGATAGATGTCAGTGACTATTGGTTTTGAGCAATTCACCAAAAAATAGTCACTGGAAATTTTATTTATATCGTGACGAAGTTTTTTTTGAAAAATCGATGTTTCTGAAAAATAAATGAATGTTTAAAAAACATCGCACACAAAACATGGATGTAAATATATCGATGTTTCTGGTCGAAAATATCGGCGTTTTAAAAACATGGATGTTTCTTTGCCATCCGTAGTCCCGTGTCGTTCCCCGCCGAAGTCCGCACGTGGAGCACGTCCGGCGCCCCGCACGCGCCCTGGTCAACGTTCTGCCTCACGCTCCGCGTGGCGCCTCGCCTCGCCTCGCCTCGCCATGCCCCGCCCCGCCACGCGCCTCGCGGCCTTCGACCTGCGCGCGTCAGCTCTCGCCGCCGCCGCCAGCCGCACATGGAGAGAGATCCTGGCTGCACCTGCACCACAGCCGCTGCCGAAGAACAGTGGGACGCTAGGAAGAAAAAAACGGGAGAAAATGTATATCCAATGCAAGAAACAAACAAAACAACAAAAACACCAAATCCAAAATTTCGGTTTTGATTAAAATACACGATATACATTGTAGTGTATATGCTTCACGGTTGCTTCTCCGGAACACCGACTGAAAATATTATAAAAATTTCGTACATGTCATCGATCGTTTTCAAAAGTTAAACTTCCTGAAATCCGGTAGTTGGGTTACAGTTGTAGGTCTTTACAGTCTTTAGCAAGCGAGAACGCTCGGCGCTGCCTTTGCGCGTGTCTAATGATTGCAAGAACACGGTGGTAATTATAGTTCCTTTTATTCTGCTGAGTTTATCTCAGAGCTAGTATTGCTGCTGACGCGCCAGCGACCACGGTCGAGAGCCCCGGCAGTGGTGGATTTTCGACACTAGATGTACAGCTGGGGCGATTTCAGTTCAAGCTTAGAATTTGTCCGTGCTCTGCTGAGGAGAGATACCTGGCGTGGGAATTCTCCAGCAAGCCGACGTGTAGGTGGGCGCCGGATCATACCATCCGTGCGATTGATTGTTTGTTACTGATTCCGGGCGCGTCAATTACTATGATTATTGGTTTTGTAAGTTTAGTGCGTGTTTTCGCTCGAGAGGTGGCGGTGGTGTTTCCCTGCTGGATGGGCAGATCCGGCGCGCACCTAGCGTCGATTAACGGAGTTTATCCCAACCAGGTATCTCCCACCAGCGAGGACCGCTCAAGCCGGGACAAGTTCTAAGCTCCCTATCAGTCTCCCGGCATGTGTGGTAGTAGATGCATGTTAGTGTAAAACAGTGGCCCATTTGTTAGGGTACTGCTCCGGCATTTGCCTGGCGTTGAACGGAGAAACCATGGAAAACTACCGATCAGAGCAGCCGGCCGCTAGAATTCTCGTCCAATTAGCGACTGAATTGGTCCTAGCTGAAAACCTACTGTCGAAAATCCTGCCGCAGTCGGGACTCGAACCTATGCCCTCCTGGTTAAAAGCACAGCAGTGACATCAGTTGATGCACAGAGCCACCGCCACCGCTACCCGACCATCCAGTCGGAAGGAACACCGCCACCTCACGGGATAGAATATTCACTACTCTAACGGATGGCCGTAGCGGTTGACGTGCCCAGAAACATCTATTATTCAAGCATTCCAAATGCTTTTATTTCCACGTGATTGTTATATCGATCCACTGTCCTACACCGCGCCGTCCCTAGCTGCGCGTGAGCAGTCATTTGCCCCACCCCCTCCGACTCGGGCTACCGCCATTGGCCGCGACCACCACCGCCGCCTTCATTACGACCCGACGGCTCGCCTTGCCCTTGCCACTCATTCCTAGTCGCTGTGTCATCCATCCCTTTTGTGGAAGCCCTATCGTCGAGCGGGTTACCGGGAGCGGTAGCTTAGAGCATCAGCTGATGTTACTGCAGCGCCACTGCCCGGGAGGTCCAAGGTTCGAGTCCTGACGGCGGCAGGATTTTTGACATTAGCTTTTCAGCTAGGTCGAATTCAGTCGCTGTCTGGGGAAGAATTCTAGCGGCCGGCTGCTGTGATCCGTAGTTTTCCGTGGTTTATCCGATCAACACCAGGCGAATGTTGGAGCAGTACCCTAACAAACGTGCCACGGACCGCGCGCGATCTGTCCTTCCTCTTCCTTGTCCTCTCCTCTCCTCTTTCATACACACACACACATACTCTAACATGCACTACACTACCACATATTCCGGGAGACCGGTCGAGAGCTTAGAGCTTGTCCCAGCTGGGGCGGTTCCCCGCTGGTGGGGGAGTCCTAGTTAGGGGGAAACCCCGCTAGCCGACGGTAGGTCGGCGCCGGATCTCGCCATCCAGCGGGGAAAGGTCACCGCCATCTCCCGGTGAAAAAACATTCACTTCACTAACTTCATTCACAGACTAATGACCATAGCAGTTGACGCGCCCGGAAACACGAAAAAAATCAATCAATCAATCGAGCGGGTTACTCACTCGCATTTCAATTAGACACCTGTATTTTTCATCCTTTAACTCTACCTAGCTACTATTCCTCGAGGGCCGAAGGGTCTACAGTTGACTAATGGAAAAAGTAAACTCCCGTTGAACGAAAAAGTACACATTTCCGTTTCAGAACTTTCCTGCACCCAGATGAGTACGAGGTAACGAATGAGAAGGATGCAGGAAATAAGAGGAGGGGGAGATTAAGAAAAGAAAAAGAGTAAACTCAACAAATAAGGAAGACAAAGAATAAAGGATGAGAAAGTACCTCAGATACAGGGATAAACTCGGATATGCGAGGAGGCCCTTTCTTGAGATTGCATACGCAAGTTTATAAAATATTACACAATTAATGATGGAATGAAAATTAAAAACATTGAGGAAATTTATAGATGGAGGAATTTATTACGATATAAACATGAAAATACTCCTGAAATTTCAACATATTATCCATCATATATTCCATATTGATTGGTCGATATTTGAACATGATATAGATTTTAAGAACGGTCCAGGTATTTCGCAATGGGTTATCTCTTTTAAGCTTGAATTCAGCATATCCATGGACTCGCACAATACTGATGCAAAATAATTCTTTATGTTTCTACGCTACAGTACTTTCCGCCTTTTTACACCATGTTACCTTCATCAGTACTGCCTCCGCTTCCTCCTTCAATACCCCACTGTCATTTTAGACACATTTGTGTGCTTTCAGTAGCCCTTCTCACACGATCTACATTTTAAGAGAAAGTTATTAACTTTGTAAATTACATAATTGGAAAGGAAATCAATGTATAATATCCCGTTTAGAAACTTTAATGTACTCTTTCAGAATTTAAAAAAAAGAGTTGAAAATCAATATTTGTTCCTATTTGGAGCCAAAGATTCCTTCATTTGTTGTAAGGATATATCGTGTGACTTTTAAAACTGCTTCTTTTCCTATTTTTCAGTCTGTATCTTGTCATTTACTTAAAAACAGCATTTTTTGCGACTTACACTCTGAGTTAACCGATTTCTGTTCATCGCTCAATGTCGGTTCTTCTGTATACCAGCTGAGGATGGGACTTCCTTGTACATTCCCTGATATCCTTTTTACCATGAACATTTTCATTCTTTTATCTTCCCCTTCTTTGACTTTCCTCTTTTTAATTTTTTCTAGTGTTGGCGCTGACCCCCGAGTCTTCCCATCCGCGTCTCGACCAGCTCAGCCGTCGCCGCTCCCCCCGCGCGCAGGGCCGGGCCATGCCGGGCCGGGGCGGGCCGGCGCCGCCGTTGCCTCGTGCATGCCACGCGCCGGGCGGGCGAGTGGGCGGGCGTCTGGGCGGGCGATCGGAGAACGGGCGATCGGGAGAGTGGGCGAGCGGGCGGGAGGCACACCGGATCGCCCCGGACCGCTCGGCGGCACGCTGCGCCGCGCCCCGCCACGCCACGTCGCGTACTTCCACGCACGGCCGCGCCTCGTCGAGGTGGGAAAAACCATGTAGGGCACTGTGATTGTGCGCGGTTTTTTGGTGGGCGGCCGCGGCGGCGTCGGGCCGTGCGGCCCGAAGCTGCCCGCCGCGGCGCCGCCGCCCCTGTTGTGAATGATTTAATAAGGTTGCGATGCGCCGAATCAATTATCTCGGTTGCATAGTGGATTCGGGTACCTGCTTCATATCCCCCTGCGGGGCCGGGCCTTTGTTTCGAACGATAATAGGTGTGTGAGTATGTGTGTGTGTTGGTGAGGGACGCCGGGAGTCGAGCGAGGAATTCGTCCAGGAAAAGACCGTTAGGCTCGTGGGGAGGAGGCGGCGTCGGTAGTGACGGCTGGCGGCGGGGCCAGGGGTGGCAGTGGTGGCGGAGGTGTGGTACCTTCGTTGCACCTGCCGCTACCCCGGCGACTGTCATCATTATCAGCTGGACCGAGTGAGAACCGGCGGCGATGGTGCGGGGGGGTGAGGGGTGCCGGGGTGCGGGGCACGGCCGGGGACAGGCGGCGGCGGCGGCGACGGCGGCGGCGGCGGCGGCTACGGTGGTGGTGGTAGTGGTGGTGGTGGCGGTGGCGGCGGCGACGGCTCGCGCGCAATCTGGGCCAGTGGGAGCCCCGGGACACATGTGGACACAGCAGCCCCAATGAAGGCGCTCTCATTACCTCCTGGACCGGCCCGCGCCTGCCGCCTCCCGCCCTCGTCCCGTCGCCCGCCGCCCCTCCCCCGCCCGCGGCTTGCCGCCCGCCCGCCTGCCCGCCCGCTCGCCCGCCGCTCTGCACAGATTGCGTCCGCTGCTTTTTACGCCACCTGCCCGCGCGCCGGCCGCGCTGTGGCTCGTTTTGGACGACCAGCTGGACAAAAATCACAGCGCGCTCTAATGGATTGGTCGGGTCCAGGTTGCTTTCGGACGTATTCTAGGGCACGCTGTACTCGGCGCCCGGATATAGAAACAATTAGGCACTCGCGTTCGCCGTGTACGAAAATACTAGTTGGTCGTTTTTTCTATTTCGCATCGTCGTGTGTCCAAATTATCAATCATACGTATTGTTTTCTTACACATCCTTACTTCTAGGAGCTATGAAATTGAGGTTTCTTGGAGATTTTTTCGGCGTTTAATTCACAATTGTTTCTATTCATGGAAGAATATGAGCATTACAATTTTCTTTTCTCTATTATCACAAGTTTACAATTTAAACGGAAGAACGTAATATTCAAAATCAAGTCTCTTTGGAATAGAAAATAATATTGTACTTTTATTTCAATAATGTGTTCTTTCCACGACTAAACTGGACTGCTACTATCATAAGAACACACGTTTATAAAACTAAGAAGAGTATGACGCGGACATCTATCAAAATGTCACCGGCAGAACTCAAATTCAATTAGTTTATGTCGATCTTTGAAATAACAACTTTTTCTCAAAGCTAATATTTGCATTTATATATTTGTCATTAGTCATAACTTTGCTTCTTTAGTCATGTAGTGTCAGCTCAACTTTACAGGCCTAATGCATGACGTTAGATTAGGAATTGTGCTAATTCCTTGTCATAACAAAAGGTCAAAAACATGAGAAAATGGATGGATGATGGATGTAAGAGTGTGAGAGAGGTTGCAGGACGGAGGTATGAAAGTACGAGAAAATATAAAATAAAAATATACAACAAAATAAAAATAAAATAATTGATTTATAAATTCATTAATTAAGACATAAATCTTCATAGTTCCTTCCTTCTAAATTTTAGAGATTGATTATCTTGGGAAAATCTAAAGCAATATACCAGTATGAATAGTGTAAATACTTGAGATAAACATTTTATTCTTCTCCCATTTTTCACCCTATTCTTTATTCCGTGTGAGATCGCTCTTCAGACTTCTTCGCTGCCACTTTCTCCTGCTTGCGTATTCCGTTTATAGTGTTTGTTCTTTCATAACATATTTCTTCCCTATAAGCAGTCCACTCCACAAGCAGTCCCCATTCACAGGCAGTTCGTCAAATAGACCTGCTGTTTCTGCATGTCATCCTCTCGGCCACATATCCCTTTTCTATTATGTATTATCCTTCCTAATTAATTTTCCATGACAACCACTTGAACATACAGGTTTCCACCAGAATTCCAAAATATTCTTCAGAGGTTTCTTTGTAGTTAAGGTCTGTTGTTGGTAAGACAAAACAGATCTAGCAGTCCTTTTCATGAAATGATGGGTGTAGTTACGAAATAAAAGTCAGCTTTTTAAGTCAAATTATTAGCACAGGTTTGAAAATAAAAAGCTGAGATTGTGCAGCACTGAACAGTAATATTCATTTTAATCTATAAGCTAACTCACGTTGATGAATGAGCACCCTGAAAAGATCAAAGAATGCAAAATTGAATCTTGATTGTGAGAAGTAAATGAGAAAACAAAGAAATACATTCACTGTCACGTTTCCTTTTGTATTGAGACTTAGCTGCCTGAACTGCATTTAAAGCAAGACGGCGATCGGCATCTATGATCATCAGGTTTTGTCTCCTGTTGCGGCAAGGACAAAACTTTATTACGTACACTACATGCAAAACTGATCCCCTGACCACATTGATCTGTCCTGACTCTATGATAAGATAGCTTTTATCTAGATGTGTCGTCAAGAACCTGAAAATTTAACAACTTTGGTGCTAAATGATCGAAGAGAAACGATGTGAACGTCCGATTAAAAGAATACCGAACAATTTAATTGCGCAAATGAAACAGAAACTAAACATCTTAATTATCTGCACCGCATTGGGGTTGACCGTAAGCTCTAAAAGGCATTGGAAAAATAAACTTATTCTGCATTTCTGTGCGATAGTCTCCGTACATGATAGTACGTGATGTCATAAAAACATACCTCTCTGGGTTGAGTCACAATCCGTGAGCTAGTTCGTACCTTACTAAGTGCTAGTTCACCCTGGCGACAGTCAGAATACCACTTGAAACTGTCCTGAAAAATGCTGTGACTGTCAAATGAACTGACATCATTACAAAAAATTTTCCGATGTGCCAGATCTGTGTTAATGATGTTGCCTTGTTTATGTCCCGCGAACATGATCTCTTGGTCGTGACGAGACTTTGGTTACCACATATTACTTTTACGCATCTCCTCTCGGGAGAGTAGTTGCGAGGGAGCCTTAGAGTTCGAGACATTCTAACATACTAAGTTCATATATTGGAAAACAGTTGCAATTTTGACGATTCATATTGTTCATATTCTCTATTGTTCACGAGCTGATCACTACCGTAGTGTATATGTCCCAGAGTTTTGATTGCTTGATTTGCAAATATGAGGGTCGATGTCTTCCATGTTTATTAATTTCAGAATTATAATTACAACTGCATATCTCACTTCTTCACTTTATTTTCTGGGAAGTATGCTAAACACGTTTTGGGCAGCTTGTATTGCGGCGATCAAATTTTAGCCAGCAAGATATCTGTGCGATATATCGTAAACGTTTGTGACATTTCTCTACTTTTAATATGAGGACTTGGTGGTTTCACCTACATGCTTCAATGTCGCTTTCACTTGCTTCTTTTGATTGACGTCTAAATGCAAAAATTAGGTATTTATGCACTAATTGTGTAATCGAAATTCACCTCGCCACGTTTTTATCATGAAACATTCCATCATATTCCTTGCAAATTCATTTAAAAAATGATTACACTATAATATGCAAAAACGTGGCGTCAACGTCAAGTCAACGCGGTGCTGCCAGGCAGAACACTTCGCCTTCTGCCATCAACGCCACAGAAGATGCCTGCCACAGTTGCAGGCGAAACGTATGGACAAGTCTCCATTAGACCACGGTCTACAAACCCGGAAATGTCAAATAATATGCAAAGAATTGGAATAGGTTAACAGTGAAAGATGGAAAGAAAGTCCGTGTATATATATATATATATATATATATATATATATATATATAAAAAGAAAGAAAGAAGCACATTTTATTTCATCTTCGAAGGTGAATTGCCAACACACTCGACCACCTGCAATGCACGAGCGGACAAAATCCCAAAACAAGCTTCTAAAAAATACTTGTGCAACACGAAATAGTTCAAGATAAGTCATACTTTCTTATAGCCATTACATGAATTTTTAAAATTTCGAAACATTGTGCAGGAAGAGAAAAAATTTCTCAAACATCACCCCACTTCCTCACGTCGTTTTGCATCCCATCCACTGTGCAATGAAACTCAAGACCGAATCTTAAGAAGCCAGAAACATGACCAAACAAAAATCCCCTAATAATACTGAAAAGTAAAGGAAACGTAAAAAAATTGTAATGTGAATGAAAAGAGTATAGTGTGATTCCTTGCAGTGTTTTGAATGCCTTCCGCGAACAGGTTATACTGATTGTCGGAGTTAAATGTGCAAGAGAAAAGTTCTTAAAGTTAAAAAAACTAATTCTGGTGACAGATTTCATTACAGAATATTAGTAACATTTTCTGAAAGCACAACAACAAGTAAACTATACACATTGCAATTTTAAATTTGAATGTTAAATAATGTTTACATATTTTTGAACTATACAAGAGTTCTGTAGAAAAATATTTAACCGTGCATGCACCAAATTTTTTTATTGACTCCTAAACCCCCTACCATGACCATCAACATGATCAGCAGATGGGCAACTTTTTCTCTGTCGTTCAAGTCGTGTCGCCACGTGCCGTTATGGATGATCGTTGATTATGTTCCAACATAACAACATAATTCGTTGATAATATTCATTAATTTAGTATCCTTTTTTACGTTATGCTGTGCTTGCTTCGATTAGTACCCCCTCCGCCAGTTGTCCTCATAGTTAAGCACCACAGTTTAGTTTGTTGGCATTACCGTGAGCGTGCATGCCTCTCTTCCAAACTTTCGGATTCACAAAAGTGAATACGTGTTACAATCGTGTTTTTAAAATGTGACACTAATTTACACGTATAAAACACCATAAAACCACGATTTGGTTGTCTCCAAGTGAGCCTTAATTCATCCGTTTTCACTCTTTGCATTTACTATGTTCTTTTTAATTTAATAGAAAATCAAAACTAATTTAATAGTATATTATTATTGTATACGCAGTTGATTAAATTTGTATACAAAGGTCATTAAAAATGCTTCAACTTCTTAATTTTTTTGTTTTTTTTGTTTCTAAAGGTCATTGTAATAATTAATTTTACTTTCCCTAGAATACCCTCCGTGGTTTATTATAGTTTATTGGGCATGAGGCTGAAGCAGTGTATTAAATTCGACCTTTTATTGACTTTCCGTTGTTATTTGATTTATGTAATTACAATTCTTATTTGCAAAAAAAAAATAATTTACAGAATTCATGATCTGATTTTGTGGTATCTGGCGACAAAACGTGACATAGATGAATAATAAAAGGTATCTACTATAAGAAATAATGCATTGATTATCTTTAAATTACACCTGGAAACATCATCCCTGTAACGGATTTTAATACAATCATAGTGAAGTCATATGACTGGCGCCCAAGCGTATAATCTTTGAGATTACACGCTTGGGAACCAGTCATATGACATCAGTTGGCCGTTGCATAGCCACCAAAATCGGAGAGCCCGATGTGCAGGACGTTCCTTTACGCCATGACAGATATGTTCGGCTCTCAAGATTGTTTTCTACGCATTACATTTAAAATTTAAAGTTGTTTATATATTTTAAAGCAATCTTTAAAGCAATCAAAGACCAATTAGATGAATAATATCTCTCTGGATTCAGGTTATATGTAAGGATCTAGGAATCCCGCAAGAATCTACACACGATGAGAACGGTGGCCAGTATCGCAGACGTTTGAACATGGTACGTTAGGCTAGGGGGCCGTGATGTTTTGTTAGGTTCCTCGGTAAATCCCTGAGAGTTTCGGACCGATCGTTATACTCAGTTTCCAGTCTTTTCAACTCTGTATGTAAATTTCGTAGGTTTTTTTATCTTCTGATTAAATCTGAAATCTGTTGCGATGGTCACGCCCATTATCTATTCTTGCTTTTCTTCGACGACGGTGATACCTGGCGTGATATAATCCTACCGAAGACCAATTTGGATCGTGAAATCCCAGAGAATTTTCGAATTGCGATTTTCGTACATTTTGTCACCTCCTCTCGTCTTATACGCGGACATTTATTCTTACAACATTACACTACAAAATACGTCGCTGATTGTTTGATTGATTGATTTATTGTTAGTGATAACGGCCGCGTCAACCCCTAAGTTCATTAGTTCCGTAAGTGTACTGCTTTTTTTCCTCGGGAGATGGTGGTGGTCTTCCCCCGCTGGATGTTGAGATTCGGCGCCGACCTACCGTCGGCTAGGGGGCTCCACAACCTGGTATCTCCCAATAGCGGGGCACCGCCCCAGCTGGGACAAGCTCTAAGCTCCCGACCGCTCTCCTGGCAAGTGTGGTAATGTAGTTCATGTTAGTGTGTGTGTGTGTGTGTGTGTGTGTGAGTAATGGGGTGAGGATAGGAGAAGGGAGAGGAAGGAAAGATTGCGTTCAGTTCATGGCCCATTTGTTTGGGTACTGCTCCGGTATTTGCCTGATGATGATCGGATTGATTTATTTATTGTTTGTGATTCCGGGCGCATTTTTCAACGGGAGGTGGCGGTGATCTTCCCCGGCTGGATGGCGAGATCCGGCGCCGACCTACCGTCGACTAGCGGGCCGGTATCTTCCCAGGAAGGAAAGATCGCACGCGGTCCGTGGCCCGTACTCTTCCGGCATTCACCTGGTGTTGATCGAAGAAAGCACGGAAAACTACCGATCAGACCAGCCGGCCGCTAGAATTCTCCCCAGACAGCGACTGAATTCGACCTAGCTGACAAGTTAGAGTCGAAATCTGCCACCGTCGGGACTCGAATGTAGGACCTCCCGATCTCTTACCCTGCAGAGATATCAGTTGATGCTCTGAGCCACCTCTCCCAGTCCCAGTCTCAGATGTGGCGAAGCCCTGCGAGGGAGATACATGGAGAGGGAACCCGCAAGCCACTGTGTGGGTGGGGGCCGGATATCACGTTGCAGCAGGGAAGGAACACCACCACCTCCCGGGATATAACATACAGATTTAATTTGAAGTACTAATGATCATCGTAGCTGACACACCCGGAAAGGCTAAATCAATTGTTACTATTACAATATTATTATCGAAATCTTCTTTAAAAATTATTGAAGTCTATTATTCAGTGGTTACCCTAACGACGAGGGTGAGTCTGTTTATGCATTTATCCGCCTTCAGTCATACGCGGGATCCAAGTGACTGCCCAGCTAGATCGCGTGTATGGCCCACAGCGCCGCGGGCGGTGCGGCGTCGAGCACCTCTCAGTCGCCGCGCCGCGTATTCCCCGCGCATAATGCTTTTTGTGGTTTGCGCGGCGCGGCGATCTCGCTAACGAGTGCGGCCTCGCCTCAAAAATGCCGCCGCCGCCGCCGTTCGTTAATGAAGGTGCCAACGACGGATTCGATTTCGGTCCCGTGGCGACCATGTCGCTGCGGCTTGCATTAGCTTCCCGGTTGGTTTTTGTTAGCTCGCGCGCTCTCGTGTGACCGCGTGCGAAACTTACACCAGCTGAAATGACGACGCGGCCGGTCGCCGTTGTGTTCTTTGGCGAGTCGTTCAATTACCGGAGTGAGTATAGCTTTTGCAAATAAATCATTAAAGTCGGTAAGTAGTGGCATGGGTTGGATGGGGTTGATTTAATGTGTGAGGTAAACTGCGAGGCGTTGTAAGTTGCTCTATACATCATGTCGAGGGGCACAAGTAATAACACTATAACTCAAAATTTAAGATTTTACTTTCGAACTAATACATGTTATTCTTATGCAAATTTTGGTGGACCTATACATCTTTCTAAAAAATGTGTTATTTGCGACAAAACGACTTGTATTTTTCCTGATATAACAGCCAATATTGAGTTCAATAACTGCCTCAGAGCAGAGATTTGGGGTACAAATTTTATGTATTAAATAAAATCGTTCTAAATGAAAAACACTATACCATTTTGAGACTAATATTGCGATGGACCTAAGAAGTGATGAAATCGCAGTTAGTGAGAAACCTGAAAAATAGAAACATCTCTAGAATGGGATCATAGCTATTATATCCAGAACGGAATTAGTATGAGATTGGTATCATCAAGACTTTAGAAAGTGCCTTAATGGTTAATCAGTCCATGGTCTGAAGTGTAGAATCTGAGAACGTTTGAGAATTACTGAAATAAATTATTTGCATTATTTAAAAACTACTAATACTGTGTATCAAGACATGAAAATTTTCGAATGTAAAATAATAATAATAATAATAAATACTTAGAAGCTTGGTAATTAGTCCCGCAATTTCGAAATGGATCACCAAACGACAAGTGATACACTGATATCATTTCTGTATCCGAATGTTTACAACTTTGTGACACCAACAGCGGATGTGGTGTGAACTGAAACTCAACACCAATACGTTTTCTTTTTAAATTTAAACCGCGTAATTATCTTTTTATTTTTTTTTTAATATTCGTTTTGCGCACTTAGGACCACGCTTAACAAGGGGGAGGATTTCTGGATTTCCGGTACTCTTTCATTTTTGTTGAACAATGAGCTATCTTCTCTTCAGACCAGCTAGCACCTGTTCTTTCTCTTGCTTTTTTCAGAAGATCTGCTCGCTCAGAAACACTTACTTTATTTTCAGTTACCAATATTTTATTTATTTGCTAAAAATATTCACAAAACTAATTTCTCTTAAAGATTAAATGCAATATCCTTGCATGAAAAATGAAAATATGGTATCCAGTTTTTCTTTTGCTGGTTTTTTGTTGTAAGTGGATGAACTCAAATTCTTATAACAATATGTGAGTGCTCCAAGATGGTCTCTTATTTATGGTAATATTCTGTAGGTTGAAAAAAGTAAAATTTAAATGTTGCAACATGGAAACTACACTGACATGTCATCAAGCATTTCAACTAGCAAATATTTATTTATTTGTTTCTCTGTTTATTTATTTACTGCACGTATACTCAGTAAAAGTGTTCGTGGCATGGGGAGGAAGAAAATTTACGTAAATATTTAAAAACAAACGGAAAATCTCGAAATAATTTCAAGGAATTTCAAGAGGAAACGAAAATAAAACCGATAAAAATGGACTAGCGCTAAAGACCTGGCGCTAAAATTTGTTACATGCATATTCAGTCGTTTAGATTAAGATGTTTATAAATAATTATCTAAATATATTAGATCAATTACGCAGCAGCAAATATGTTACATGGCATTTGAATTATTGTATCTATTGTAATTGTTTATTGTCATCTGGTGTGTTCGTTAATAACGTTAAATTATTTTAATTGATTAATGTAGTAAGGTTGTGTGTTTTAATCTTCATTGTTTCAAAATAGGTGTCCACACAGGAGTTAGTCTTTTTTGACGAAAACAACTTATTCGTAAATAAAAAGGCTACGCATCAAAAATAAGTCATAAGCGAAATTACGTTTTTTAGCATATCGATTAAGAGAAAAGCTGAGAGGCAATCCTGACGAATGCCAGTCCCATGAAACCACTTTCCTTCCTCCTCGATCGCTGGTAGGCCGATCATCTCGTTACGCTTGGAGATTACTGCAAGATCGCCTTCTCCCCGCCCGTTCATCACCTTAATAAGCCAAGTGCACGGGGAAACTGGACACCGGGACTCGCTTACGGGATATGGAAATACGAGGCGCTCCGTCGTGCGATGCGATAACTCGTACGCATCTTCGAAGGAGATCGAGGAATTATGAAGCAGTCCGTTGGGCAGCCTTCTCTTCTTGCGAAAGTTTGGCGCAGTAACTCCAACAATATTTATGCCCCCTCAATTACTCAGACGGAGAAGAGCGGGACTCGAAGACCCGCCCTCCCAGCTCGCGTGCAGCTGTGCGTCTGCTGGGAGAGGACGTCTGCGGATGCTGCGGGTGTTCGCGGTGTGCCAGGCTCACTCGTACATCTCCGGACGTGAAGCAGAGTTCAGGTAATCAGAATCTCGGATGATTCAGGTTGTAGTCATTAATATGCTAAGCAGCCCTCAGAGTCGTTCTGGATGACTGAAGACGAGAAAAATCCCTCGTTAGAGGATTTGATTTCAAGCTACACCAACCATGCGCATAAGTTGCAATAAAATTACTTAACTGTGATATAGAGAATGTCTAGTGCATTTACTTCTATTTTTGTTAAAAATATTCTTGGATATATTGCAGATATTTCCTCTCTGTTGTGGTTACGTTGAGGTAGCACATAGAGACATATTAGGACTGGTTTGTGTATTTTTAAAAGTTCCGGATTGTTTGATTGCAAATAGCTTCCTATAATGTTTACTACGATCTTCCGTGTATTTTAAATCACTTTAAATTGAAACCTCTTTTGAAGCTATCCAACGCTTAGAAATCCTTAATTTATCGAATATTCAAAACTGAGAATTTTTTAGTTTATACCTCATGGTATTTTTTCGGAAAAAAAACCTGGCATATTCCATAATTTTTATAATCCCCGCGAATTATTTGCTTTTTCATAATCCCCAGGAATTATGTGCCGCCGCAACATTTGTTAGGCACGTTTAGTAGTTTTATTTGCATGTATACCTGGAGAATAACACTTTTCAAATTATTACACACTCTTCTAACAACATGCAATTCGCTTTAAAATAGTCATTACAATCTTTCCAATTTGAGAATCGACATTGGCGTTTGCTGCTCCACTTCAAGGGAAGCAAGAATGTGGCAGACAAATAAGCTCTCTCGCAACGGCATAGGGCATTTTAAAAACTCTCGGATCCGACGTTTTCCTATAAAACCAATCGACTGCAGGCGCCTCATGATCATTTTTATCGCCTCGCCAACTACTCCAGGTCGTCCGCCACTTTGCAAAAACTGCCAGCGCATGATCCCGGGCGCGATCTTATTATCCAGTCGCTGGTTCCGAGCGGCCGGCCGCCTAAACGAGTAAGTAATTGAAGATGCCCGGCGCGTCCGCTCTTCGCGGCGTTGTATTTATGAATGATCGCGGTGGCGCTGGTGTTCCTATTAAAGTGCCGCCGGGAACCGGATTCGAGGTTGGGACACCCATGCAATTACTACGGCGCCGAACTAGTCGGGGATGCAGGCAGAGGTGGTGCTCGTGCCCACTTCGCCTGGGGTGGTCTCCCGCGGGTTCCTTGTTCCGTGCAGCTGCTGCCGGGCAAAGACGTGGCTTTTGCATCTTTTGCACCCTTTGCATCTTTTCCGCCTTTCGCTTTTCCCGCGACTTTTTTTTTTTAAATCCTCCTTTTTTTTCCCTTGCATCTTTTTGCCCTTCGCATCTTTTGCGTCATTCTTTCGCGAGTTTAGTATCTTTTTGCTCCTTTTGCGTATTTTTCACTTTTTGCATAAGCAAATGAAGGGGTCGTTCCCTCATTGAACGCCATGTTTCTAGAAAATAAAATGATGCACAATGACTTCAATATTCTCTATATTACATTCAAATAAATTCTAAAAAATAACACCAACAATGTTCTCTTAAGTCAGTCTTAAAAATAAAATGTATCCTTATTAGTCAGACAAACAATTTGTGTAATCAGGAATTATTTTTGGATTGTATGACACATGAATACTAATGTTGGTTGTTGGTACACGACGTTCCGTGAATTGATCATCGTCAATTGACATCACTAGGAATGCTGTAATAGTTACTTTGTAAAATTATAAAATTGAATTAATTGAATTTGAAGAATTGAAATTGATTGAATGAATACGACGCAAATCACAATTTGAAAACATTGTAATTGGCATAAAAATGTCCAATTTACAAATATTATTTATGAATGTGAAAAATAATTGATAATAATTATTTAATGAAAAAATTGAAAATTAAAAATATATAAATGCGAAACGCAAGAACAGATATTACTATGTTCGAACATAAGAACTAGAATAATTATATTCAGATATTTATTTGTTTAAAAAGTATTTGAAAAACGACATGTTGTAAGATATGTATGTTTGAGAGAAAACTTTGAGGTGTGTTTAAGGGAAAAAGTCATCTTTTTCAAGGGAGTATTACCCGGGATAAACCCCTACTGATTTACGAAATACCCAGGAATGAACTGTACTTCTATTAATATTAATATTATAAAAATCTTTAATGATATTTAAATAATTTAATTTTTTAATCAATTTAATCTTCGATTATTATTACTTCTCGCTTGAGCACGCTATTGGAACTCACATTATATTGATACATAAATATTTGTATCGTTGATTTGCCCTGCCATACTCAAATTTCCTAAACTGAAATGTTTTCATATTGATTCTATTTCCATTTACTTATGGGTTTGCATACACTGCTTCTTCTTACCTGTTTGTACGGGCAATCTGTACAGAATTGCATCTCTGGAATTCTGTTAATTAAACAGATTATTTTAATTGATGGCAACTTACTATAAATTATAGGCCTTTTGTTCAATAAAAAAATTTACACCTTTTAAATGAGCTCATTCATTGAATTGATGTTATTTCTCTCATATACAATAATTTTCCTCTTGTACAGGTTAAAAATCAAAGTTCGTGGCTTTCTAAGATCTTCGCGCACATCGCTGACTTCCCGGGTATGCTAGGATTGAAATCCCATCTTCTCCTTGATGTTGCCTATTTTCTATTAATGATACTGTCCCACCTACCGAATTTTCTCCCAATATCAAATTCTACTCAAAAATGTCACCTGGAGTTTTGTCAGTTTGATATCGGTTTTATAAAATATTACAATAAGTTATCATACGTTCGCGGACTTTCCTATGTTGTACCACGCGTGGGTACCTATTCGCGACTACCTACAATTAACACGAATTTTTGAATACCAGCCACGATTCTTCCTTATCATAAAAATTCGTTAAGAATACAGGGTCTATTTCAAATTTCACTTAACATTCAAAAATATTTTTAACATATTTAGGTTATTAACACTTAAACGCTGAAAATATCGACCCAATTCCGTATTACCCACTTCTCTCTTATTGAAAAATAATCGCGATGCTAACACTGCGCGTCCTAAAACAATGGCGATCGTTCCGTTCAGCCGATGTGTCCTCGTCAACCACTGTCGATAAATAGAGACTAAATACCAAAATTTCACCTTACTATCCTCACCGGGAGCGGTGGCTCAGAGCATCAACTGATGTCACTTCCGTGCCTTTGACCGGGAGGTCTGACCGGAAGGTTCAAGTCCCGACGGCGGCAGGATTTTCGACACCAGCTTCTCAGTTAGGTCGAATTCAGTCGTTGTCTGGAGGAGAATTCTAGTGGTATTGGAATTGTAGCGGTGTTGTCGGAGAAACCACAGAAAACTACCGATTAACACCAGGCGAATGCCGTAGCAGTACCCTAATGAACGGGCCATGGACCGCGCGCGATCTTTGCTATCTTCTCCTCTTATATACACACGCGTACACTAACATGTACTACACTACCACACATTCCGGGAGACCGGTCGGGAACATAGAGCTTGTCCCGACTGAGACGGTGCCCCGGTGCTGGGAGAGTCCTGGTTGGGGGAAACCCCGCTAACCGACGGTAGATTGGCGCCGGATCTCGCCATCTCCCGATGAAGAAACATGCACTATACTTACGGGACTAATGGCCTAAGCTGTTGACACGCCCGGAATCACTAACAACCAATTAACCATTCTATCCTCACAACAGCTCGTACACACTCTTTCTCTATATATTACAAGGGGCTGTGGAACTTCCCATTCCGTAATATTGTCATGCTTGCGTCTATCGTGCATTATTTACTGGTCGCCATGACAACCTGTCCCAAACCATTCTTTGACTAAGTTTGCATTCTGTATGCATTAATCGACTTGCTATTTACAAGTATTTTGATGCCGTTTATGTGAAATAAAACGGGGCCCTTTGTGGCTCATCAATTAAGGTTTCAATTGGAGTGCCGACAGTGAAATGAAAACACGAGATGTAAATTTCTCTATATAAATAGTTCTCTAAGCGCAATACAATTGAAGAGCTTGGTGGGAGTCACTCATGTGCTACATCGAGTTCATTCGGAGAAATAAAAATATATATTCAATCCGCCGTCTCTCGCCACAGAGTAAAGAAAAACTATTTTCATAGTACTGCTTCATTTTCCACATCGGAATTTGTCACAATAATTAAACGAAATGTAATAATCAATGTAGCAAGTATGTTTGAATCATTCTCTTTTGGAAATGTGGCCTATAGTCGAGACCTTGACTTATATTTCAAATTGTATCATCTCTTATATTTTATACGAGCGTACCCGTGCGAGAACTCTCGCGTGTTAAACTCCACTTTCATTCATATTTTTCCATTTCCATATTAAACTTGTAATATATCTTTTTCTTCACGACCCCCTATTCCTCCGTTACTTTTTCTACATGTCTCTTTTTATCTGATAACTATACAATACACCCTTGTCAATACAAAGTATTCTTGTTTGACGTTATTACCGCCCAGAGAGTGACAACGTGTATTTCAATCGCGTAAAATATCAAGTAATTAGTTTAATTTCACATACAGTTGCATATTCTACATGCTCTGAACAGGTGAGGTAGAATAGAGAAGCGTCGAACTAGCGAAAATGTAATAGATTTCAAGATGATGTCACCCTATAGACTCCGGTATGAGGAACGTTTCTTGGAGGCCATTGGCCTCAAAATTTTTATTTTTAAGGCCCTAAAACACTTCGTTTAGTAGTTAATGACATACGAAGATTCAAAAATGCTCGTAGATTCGAAGATACTCGTAGATTAAAAAATGAGTCCGAATGATGCGGGTTCCATTTTATATGAATATTTAGATGCGTTTTTTAAACAAATCCTTCATATTTTTAAAGTCAAAGTGCAATTCTTCAAGTTTCTGTGAAATTCTCTTTCTTTAGAGACCATATTTATAAAGATTGGTTTCCTGTGAGAGTTAGGTATGCAAACTAATAATAATGTAAGAGAACGATAATGTAAGAGACGATAGAGTGTGTGTGTGTGTGGTGTGTGTGTGGGTGTGTGTGTGGGTGTGGGTGTGGGTGTGTGTGTGTGTGGGGGGGTGTGTGGTGTGGGGGGTGTGGTGTGGGGTGTGTGGTGGGGGTGTGTGGTGTGGGGTGTGTGTGTGGGTGTGTGGTGTGGGGTGTGTGGTGTGGTGTGTGGTGTGGGTGGTGTGTGTGTGGTGGGTGTGGTGTGGGGTGTGGTGTGGGGTGTGGTGTGGGGTGTGGTGTGGGGTGTGGTGTGGGTGTGGTGTGGTGTGGGTGGGGTGTGGTGTGGGGGTGTGGTGTGGGGGTGGGGGGTGTGGGGGTGTGGGGGTGTGGGTTGTGTATATATATATAGATAGATAGATAGATAGGTTAATTTTTCTTTATACATTGTATTTAAAACGATGGATTTACACCATAATGATACTTCATGTATTGTATATTCAGTATTGCAACTACGAAGTAGGCTAAGGTTTGAGTGTAAATAAATATTCTAATTGGGACAGGTCTTTTTGCTACCTTTGACGTATGTATTGTACATTTTGAGGATAAAGGAAATTATTATTATTATTATTATTATTATTATTATTATTATTTAGTTGCGTATCGGCCATTACTGACCACGCTACACGTCTCTTCCGAGGCCCAGTCATTATGGGGATCAGATTTTCGGCTGTATCCCTTGGTAAGTCAAGGATGTTACGCCTTGAATGATGAATTATGAGGTGATAGGATGATGATAAGTGGTGAAGAGACAATCACAAATACGACCATGATTACGCATGACTCGAATCTGCAGCCTCGTCAGCGCAGAAGACTGCTTCCACATGTGTTTGCGCCACGGTGCGGACTTATTATCACCATTATTATAACTAGTATATTTTCAAACTATGGTTGCTATACTATCTCACGGAAGTCGTCAAAATCTACGTGGATTGAAGGAAGTTAGCAGCTGACTAGAATAGTCATTGATATTTTATTTCTAAAATTTAGATTTTTGTAAATTAGTATTAACTTCATAAACGAATTAGGTTACAATCTTTTTCGCCGCGAATTTCATCTTTATTGCCGCGTTAACTCGATAAATTCTTAATTCAAACATAAAAAATTCTCTATATACTTTTCTGGATTGTTTGAATAAGCTTGTCTTCACTGCATAATTTATTTAGTTCAGAAAAATGAGGAAACGACCTCAAGATGACTGTTTGTCGTTGTCGTTCTTTGTGAGTGCTGGTTTAAACTTCTACACCACCGATTATGAAGTTACTGGAATAACTTCATCGATGAAAAATGAAATGTACATAAACGGAAAAAATTCTGATGTAATAAAAACAGAGAAGGGTGAAGTACGCGTGAAACCTGCCATGAATTACAAAGTCCACGTCGACTGACCGGTATTAGAATCGTGGTGTCCATAAATAAATTATGAATGTTCGTAAAAGCCTTCTGATCAAACTCTGAATTCTCCACGTCTCATGACGTGTCACAGACTTTTCAATTCATCAAAATATAATGCTCTAATAAAGTATACTGCTTCCACAAGTACCTCAACATCACGCAATTTTGTGTAGTATTTGAAGGTCCCTTGATACTACGTTGTAACAGCTATATTCAAAAATAATATTCTCAAAAATGCCGTACATGATGGACATACAACAAACAGTAATTGGGGTTTTTGTACATGGGATGCCTTCGATAATATAGATAAAGTAGTTGGAACCGAAAGCTAATTCCGATTTTTTTGTAAAGACTGATAGTCTTTTGTCTACTAAAATGATATTTCTGAACTGTCATATTGTAAATGCAATATATGTTCATGAATATATATAGTCATTAGAAATTGGAATCTAAGAACGTTAACCGAAAAATTAACTCTACTAAGATTTTCCTATATCATCCCATTACACACTACAAAAGTATTCCACCAGGAATATCACAGAATTACAGATTACCTTACCTTCAGAGCATCCAAATACGGTAGAAATCATTATGTTACTGAACATTAAGTACATGATTATATCAAAATATCATCTTATATAAAAATGGCAGAAAACTTGAAATAATAACGTCCATAGTATGTGCAAAACAGCATGACCTCGCTCCGAACACTCCAAATTTGTACCATGATCGTCCGTTGGAACAACAACGCTGGCCCAACATTTGTTTCGAGATAAGAAGCCGAAAGCTAGCAGCCGGCGAGCAGTTGCAATTAGGCGTGAGTTCGCGGACGCAGTTTTTTCTGCGGTACAAGCCGACGGCGCGGCTGTACGTCTTGTTGTTTTGGAGGATAAACGACTCTGAAGTATAGTTACATATCGCAGACTTTACGACTTCATTCTCCTTGTCATATAATTCTAGACTTGAAGTAATTCCGGCACGAACGGTAATAGAAGAAATGGAGCCGTGTCTTCAAGAACTGCGCAATCACATTTAAGTTTGGAGACACAAGTTGAAAAATGTACTAATTTCGGAGACTTACAGTGACTTTGCTTTCGCAACCTGTTGGTACCGTAAAGAACTAGGCAGCTAACTGGTTCCCGATAGGTGTGTATTTCTCGCAGCCTCCGTAACCTGGAAGTACTCTTCTACACAACTCGTACTTGTTAAGGGAATTTTGCAATTTAGCGTGTGTCATCTAATTTGCATATGTTGTCATATCCAATTGTGCATTTATTTGTATGGAGCGTTTACCAATAAATAATTTCATAAAAAAGTGCATTTGGCATACATGCTTGCCAATTTTTATTCGTTTAATGTATATTCAAGACATTTAATATTGTTATGTATTGAGTGTGCTACTAACAAACAAACAGAGAATGTTTGTACAGGATGCCAAATACATTATATGCTCCCAATTTGAAAGTGCTTGTTCTCAATTTGAATGTGTTTGGTTTCATTTTGAAGTTGAAAAGGTGTCGAATCTTCTTGACAGAGACACTGTAGTTGATTCCCTGAGCCACCTCAGCCAGTGCGCTGGCTCCAAAGATGCTCCCTAGGCGCACCAGGACTAAGTTTTAATGAAAGCCTGCTTCGAAAATGCAAGTACGGACCTGCTGCCAATGGTCGCATCTCCCAAAATTACCCCATACGCTAACAATTACCATGTAATCTGCGATTACGATGTGATGGTGCGGCGGCATGGCGTCGTGGCAGAATATCAAACGCATCATTAAAGTGTTTTAGCGCACTTGAACTTGTGCACAATAGATTACATGATATTTGACTTACTGATCTCATAACGCTAGAGTTTCAAAAGCGTTTTAGCGGCACCTTACGCACTCATCACATCAATGCGCATGTGTGATTCACGTATGTGATATTCCTTTAAATTGTTCCATACACGAGACATGCTTAGAATTTATCGATGCCTATGATGACAAGTACGTCTTTTTCAACTTCGAAGAAGTAATTAATATCATTGGCGATTGCAAAAAGGAACCGCGTATACGATTCAAAAACAGTTATCGACAATCGCATGCATATTGCGACCTCCATACATTCCGCCACATTATATCTCCTTCCATTGTGATAGGAATTTTGAAGATCAACAAAACGTGCAAGTATCATACTTGTCTCCCTGGCGTCAATACAGAGTCTACTCTTCTTTTGACTATAAATTAAATTAGCCAAATCAAATCTGCCTATGGAATGAAGCGGTCGTCCTCGTGGGAGTAAGTGGGGGCTGCGAGCACGGGTGGAGCGTAATAACTAGGGGGCGGATTTAAATGAAATGTCATTTTTTTCTTTTCACTTTAGACCAATGTCGTTTAGTATTGAAATGCATTTTGTTATGACAAAAGGAAATGACCAATTTTTGTAGGGTATTATTTTGCATTTTTTGTCGAATTCAAACAATTGTTTTTGCTGATTTTATTCATTTAATGTCATTTTTAATGGTACTAGCTTCAAATAATATTTACGAGATGCAACAAATTTTCTTCACAGAATTACTCAGTATCCTATTATATTTTTTCGCTCAGAAATTGTTTTGACAGTCTTGTGAGGATTATCAGTGCCATTGCCGGTTTCGCTGATTTCGGGAAAACTAAAAACAGAAATTTCCTGGCAAAGAATAGTCCAAACCAAAGGAAGCCTCGATTACATCAGTAACGTATCCAACAGCTTGAATTGTTCATCCGAACTGGGTTTGATGCAATTTTTACATTTTTCTTTTGTTTTAGGGCATTTTAAAGCATTAAGAGCATTTTATTGATCTTTTTTGGCGGTATTTTAGGTCATCCGCCCTCAAGGAATAACTGATAAGCAAAGATCGTTAAGGATATCGTTATAGACTTAACTCTCAACGGATTTGCTAACGAGGGATATTTCTTCTTCATAGGATAAGCAGACTCTAAGTTACTAATACAACAAACTCTTCTTATGCTAATGAATCTGGTACACTCAACAAAAAATAGGAAAACTAGGTTTTTGAAGTAAGTTCTTGTTCTTCATGTAGATATTTTCAACGTACTGAGAAAAACAAAAATAAACTATCATTTGAATTATAATCCCTACAGTTACACATTCAGAATAGATGTAATCATAATCTGTTTTTCAACAGAATGTTCAATTTTGGGGAAAAATCATCTCTTGAAAATGTATCATGCCTATAATTCCGTTAATTTTTTGAAGGAATGATACATTTTCAACCCAAAATTAAAAATTTAACTGGCATTCATTTTAATTTTTAAAAAAAATCTTCAGGTGCGCAATCGGCAGTCATTATTCGCGAGAATCATATTCTTTGAGAGAAAGAGACACTCTAGCAAAAACACTCAGTGCATCTCTCCTCCACTTCCCAGTCGCTGCGCAATCGGCAGTTAGTCGATTCCTACGATGAGGGACAATAGACAAAATCTGCAGCTGATGTGCTTTGGCGAATTGTGTTTATTATACAGGAGGAAATGTTTTCTTACCAGTTCTTGTAAAGAACGATTGTTTGCACCTGTAATATATTCAACTCGATTATGGGTTAGAGTAGGGATCCCAGAATTTAAGAAAGCGTACAGAGTATTCTTCTCCCCACGGTACATCACACACAGCATTTAACTCTTCTTGGCACTAAATATGTAAAATAAATAAATAACCCTTAGTACTTTGCGTCTTCTATTGCTTCCGCCGTTTGCCCTAACGCCCTCTTACAAAAGCTACAGTTTCTTTTGTTGCTCCATGATTGATCGGAGTTCTCTACGGCAGAGTAATTCTCAGTAGTCAAATGCACCCGGAAACCTCTGAATCCATCTGCAACGTCAGTTCTCGCCATAATTTATGCAGGTGTAACAACATCAATGTTCTTCATTTGCGTAATCTTACGCGCTCACGGAGCGACTTACAAGGCACAGCATACACTTTGAACAGGTTCGAGTAACATTAACTTTACTGCTCTTCGCAATGAGATGAACCATAAGGTTGTACTTTCTCGTAAAGTTCAAACGTCAATCATACGTTTCGTGTGCGTATGGTGATGGACTCTACAAATATGATTGGATCTGAGCTGCATAGTTCCTTTTAAGGAACCTATTTTAGCGTATACAGAGGGAGGCAGGAGCCGCTTTACGTATGCGCGCGTTCGCTAAAGCTCCGAAACGTGCACCAAAAGGACCATATGAGATACCTCAAGCAAGAACACTACTAGTGTCTCTGACCGCGAGATCTAGGATTCCAGTCCCGACGGTGGATATTTTCGACACACGTTATATAGCTGGGTCGAACTGAGTCGCTGACTGGAAGAGAATTCTACCGGCCGGTTGCTGTGATTGGTAGTTTTCCATGATTTCTCCGATCGATACCTGGCAAATGGCGGAGCAATACCTTACCAAATCGGCCGCGGACAGCGTGAGATCTACTTGTCCCCTCCTCTCCCCTTAAAAACACATTTAAACTAACATGCATTGCACAAACTCACATATCACGTGACCAACTTCGAAAGCATACAAATTGTTCTGGCTAGGAACATGCCTCGGTGACGGAGATACCAGGGCGAGGGAAACTCCGCTGACAGACGTGTGGACGGATCTCACATTTCAGGAGGGATATATCATACGTCTCCTCCGGGGATATAGTATGAACTGTACTTACGGGATTCCGTGGCTTCTCCAATCAACACCAGGCGAATGCTAGAGCACTACCGTAAAAAACGAGCAACGGACCGCGTGTAATCTTTCCTTCCTCTTCCTTGTCCTATCCTCAACTCTTACACACACTTGCATTTGAGCACAACCACAAATGTTGGGAGACCAGTTGAGAGCTTAGAGCTCGTTCCGGAATGCCCGACGCCCTGCTGGGGAGATACATGGATGAGGAAAACCCTGCAAGCCTACGTGTAAGTTGGCGATGGACCTCACCATCTCGTGAAGGAAGATCACCTCCAACCTATTTTTTAAACATTAACTACACGTACGGGACTAATGATCATTGCAACTGACAGTAAACTCAGTGGAGAGGCAATACTACCGTATCTAAGAAGATTACTCCAACAATTCAAGCGTGCCTGTCGATTGGAAGCTAGCTACCATTCCGATTTTCAGGAGTGGTGACAGAACTATTTTAGTCAATTATAGACTGGTAAATCTCACGTCAGCTATGTATGTAAGCTAATGTAACACTGGATAACTAGCTCTATTACGCAAGAATTGAAAAAAAAGAATGGTTATTTCAGGGACAGCATGGTTTTAGGGATGGTTTCTCTTGCGAAATATTCAATCCACTATATCTACGAGATTAATAACCCCAGAAGTTTACGTGCCTGGAAACACGAAACAATAAAAAATGAAATCGTTCAAAGGAATCGAATAAATCGATTCTTAGTGTATCGCTGCAAAGCGTAGGCGCGTGCGTGAAACCGACCGCTTCCCACGGCCAGGCGCGTGCCGCGCGTCGCCACAAATCCTCCTCCAGCGCCGTGCACTCCGCTTCTTTTTGCTCGCTGCACTTGATCATATCAAGGCTGCGGCGTGGCCTTCGTAACGTGCATTGGCACTGGCCAAAACCGAGTGTGACCTCACGGGCGAGCCAGTTTCTCAGCGTGCGTGTGCCGCCCCGCGCTGACCACGCTGGCGCGGCGCGGCCGCACGACCGCCATACCACTCGACCGCCGCACCACCTGACATCCGGATCCGACCACGGCCCGAATAGCTCGTGACTTTGCTGTCGTATAGTATGACTCTATTACTTGTACGTTCTCTGGCAACCAGGATCTTCTGACGAATATATGGCTTTGTGCATTCGCTGGTCCTTCCGCTGCCAACACTCCCGTTCCACATCACCTCTCGATTTCTATCCCCACCTTAGATCACCGCCGATATACCACCACCTAGCTTCGATGCTTCTTGACTACACTATCGTACGAACACGCTGCCGTCAAATGACGCAGCCGCCGGATCACACGGTCGCCGCTGGAGCACACTGTCGCCGCCGCACATCATCGCCTACCCGACCACACTGCCCCCGATCCCACTGCTGCCCAATGTCCCTGCCCCAATCACTTGACACCCGACCACACGCCGCCGACCCACCCGCCCGAAAACACTGCCGCCCGACCACTGCGCCCGACCACCCCCCCATGCGCCACACTGCCCCCGACCACCGCCCACCACTGCCGCCCGACCACCTGCCGCCCGACCACTCTGCCGCCCGACCACTCTGCCGCCCGACCACTCTGCCGCCCGACCACTCTGCCGCCCGACCACTCTGCCGCCCGACCACTCTGCCGCCCGACCACTCTGCCGCCCGACCACTCTGCCGCCCGACCACTCTGCCGCCCGACCACTCTGCCGCCCGACCACTCTGCCGCCCGACCACTCTGCCGCCCGACCACTCTGCCGCCCGACCACTCTGCCGCCCGACCACTCTGCCGCCCGACCACTCTGCCGCCTGACCACTCTGCCGCCCGACCACTCTGCCTCCCGACCACTCTGCCGCCCGACCACACTGCCGCCCGACCACACTGCTACCCGACAACACTGCCACGCGACCACACCCCCCACAATGCCACCCAACACAATTCCTGTCACCTAACACGACCCCCGCCCCCGACCAACGGCCACCCGACCATACTCCCACCCGACCAAGCCCGTTCACACTGCCACCCGACCGCACGGCCGACGAACATCACTACCGACTGATCTTACTGCCTCTCAATCATACTGAAGCCTCATCCCACCTCTCATCGAACAAGAGTCATCTAACCCTGCCGCAAAGGATGCAATTGTTGGTGTTTCGCCGATTTGCATTCGGTCGACAAGTGAAGTTAGCGACCGAATTTTTTAAGCACTCCTTACATCTTGGACGTTTTTGCATAACGTCCGAAAAAGTTCTGAGAACATGTAAGATCGGCAGAACTGTTTCAAGTTATTTGGACAAAATGTTAACATGGTCATAGAAAAACCTTTTCGTTTCTTCATGAACGAAACGCCCTGTATGAGGCCTCCAATTCAATTCTACAAACGTTTGGAAGTAAATTTAAGAAGTGAATGAAACAGATTGCGGAAGGATTTTTTTCCAAATGTAAATTTAAGAAGTGGATGAAATAGATTGCGGAAGTTTTTTTTTTCCAAATACGAAACTAACCTCTCTCATTAATAGGATTACTAAGAACCTTTTGAAAACAAATCTCTTATGTCATATCCATTATATCTCGTTGCTATTAGTGAGGAGTTTTAATAAATTCCAATTCACCTATACTTAATAATTCGAAGACGGATGTCTGATGCTGTTGAATGCAGTGTGATCACTACCGTTTGCCCGAAACAATCGGCAGGCCATGCGCGTCAGAACTTCACAGATACTCTACTCTGGCCGTACATTCACAAACCCGCCCCGCCGCCGGACCACACCGGCGCCAGAACACATACTCGCCCCGCCGCACGGTCGCCGGAGCTCGCGACCGGACCAGTCCGGCGCAGACTGAATTGCCGCCCACCGTCAGCACTCCCCCCTGTCCGTCCTAAATCATACTTTCTTTCTATACCACTTCGCCTTCAATACAACTTCCGACCACACCATCGCGCCATCCTTCAAATACACTGCTGACCGAACATACCGACCGGGAGCGATAGCTCAGTGCACCAACTGATGTCAGCATTAGCAGGCGGTAGGATTTTCGACACCAGCTTTTTAGTTAGATCGAATTCATTCGTTGTCTGGAGGAGATTCCTAACGGCCGGCTGCTTTGATCGGTAGTTTTCCGTGGTTTCTCCGATTAGCACCAGGCGAATGACGGAGCAGTAACCTAACAAACGGGCCGCGGCGAACGGCCACGGACCGCGCGCGATCTTTCCTTCCTCTCCCTTGTCCTATCCTCTCCTCTTACACACACATGCACACACACACACGTAGACTAACATGCACTATACTACCACATATTCCGGGAGACCGTTCGGGATCTTAGAGCTTGTCCCGGCTGGGGCGGTCCCCCGCTGGTGGGAGGGTCCTGGCTAGGGGGAAACCCCGCTAGCCGACGGTTGGTCGGCGCCGGATCTCGCCATCCAGCGGGGGAAAGATCACCATTTCCCGAAGAAAAACGTGCACTACACTTACGGGACTAATGACCTAACTGTTGACGCGCCCGGAATCACAATCAACCAACCAAAACACCCCGAGGACTACACTACTGCCGAACACATCAACCCAACCCCCACACTGACCGACGGATGGGTAAATCACCTCTCTGTTTATTTTCAGCACCATTCATGTAAATGATTGCCGAACGGTACGCAGGACAGCGACGTGATCCCTTGCGAGTGCCTGCCCTCTCCTTCCAAGTGCCTGTTTCCTCGTCGTCTCGTCCGCGTGACTTCTTCCCGTGCGTCACTGCAATCGCCAAGGGCCGACCGACAAACTGCGCCCTCACAACCACTCGAACAACCTCGTTGCCCATCGGTCCTCCTCGGGACTTCAAGACAAACCAGCACCGCTTCCACAAACGCAAGTCTAACGTAGCCCAACAGCGCCCGAATGTCTGCGACCCGGTGTGTGGCACTTCCCCCGTGGCAGTACCGTACTTTATGGAGATGTTTGTCTCGTATAAAGACAATTACTTAGCGATTTATGACGTAGCCGGATTTGAAAAAAAAAAAGACACGCTGTAGCGGGTCTGTATTTTGAATAAACCATTAATAGCCACCATGAGACAATTCCTGCGTTTGGCTTCGTCTTTTTCGTCGAGTGCGTGGCTTTCTTCTCGGCTTAATTGACTTGTTCGTTTTGTAACGCAGCGTTTCGCGTCGGGCGCTCGCCACTTCTGGCGTCTCGTTTTTATTGTCGCCGCGGCCAGGCGGCGCGGTGCGTCTTTTCTCTTATTTGCTTCCTCGTCAGGTTTTGACGCTCCCTCTTCCCCGAATTTGGATCCCGGCGGCTGCGTGTGGTGCCTTTTTGGAAAATTCTTTCCCGCTCGTCAACTCGTATTTTCGTTGGCTCCCGCTTCTAGGAGCCTGTGTCCGCCACCTGTAAAAGTTTGTTCATTGTAACTCCCCATAACAAAGTCTGGTTGAAATCGTATTTGCGATGCAGGCTTAGGCAGAACATGCTTAAGAAAGACGTACACGTGATGCGGTCATTATACGCATTAGCATGAACATTTGTGAACAATTTGGTTTATAAATGAAGGTTAATTATGTACTGTCACTTGCGAATACTGGTTGCCCATTGTGCGTACTGTATTCAGTTCATACGTTAGCTTGCGAGTAAGACTGCGAGAGAAACTTACGAGCCTTTTTGATCACAATAGGCTACTGAAGTCATTTTGCGGTGATATTTTTAGTTGTTAATTTCAAAGTAAACAAAATGTATTGTGTTTGAATGTTTGTGACTACGGCTTTTTTGCAATTGTTTAAAACTACAAAATGATCAGGGATCTAAGTGTAACGAGAATGGGAGTGAACTCATATTTAAACTTTTTCCGTTAAGACTGGCGCACTCACTCATATTTCTCTTTTACACGAGGTTTAAAATTTGAAATTTCTTTACATTTTAGAAGAAAAAATCGTAATTTGTCATCATTGTCTTCCTGTACATTATTTAGCTCAAGTCATTTAAATTGAAACTATTCAGTTCACCTTGGCTTCTAACTGTTAGTGACTAACCGTTCACTTCTAAATGTTAGAGATGACAACTTAAGTACATAAATCATTAACTTTAATAGACGGGCGTTGTGAAAGTTCAGATGATGTGTTGATGTAAATTGATTTATCTTTTAGTGGGAACATTAACGTGACAAAGTTTGTTGCAAACAAACGAAGGATCGGAGGGAAAATCGATGAGAGTCAAGAAACTGAACATTTAGTGATTCTGATGCCACCTTGTGGAGTGAACTCGAAAAAATGAATTATGAGCTCGAAAAGCGATTCAAGCCAGGAGATATTTAAAACAGACTCGATGCAAGTATAAAAATAAATAGTAGGCAAGCGGGAAGAACGAAGCCAGTTTACTTACATATAATCCTATACCGTGCAATGGAAAGGAATAAAAAATAAAAGCCATGTAAAAATGAGTTTTTTAAAAATAACGTAATAAATTTAATGAAAACGGATCTCAGGAGTCCTCAAAATCAAATTTTTCTATTTCAAATTAAACTAGTTTTAAAAGTTATTTTCTATGCTTCCATATTGCATATTGATTTGATGATTGAATATTGGGTTGAATACTGCATTCCTTAAGAATTTGACTCCTTAATCATTTTAAATATGCCATGATTTAATTCAATACATATAATATTGTAAGAATCATCGTTTTTTAAAGAGAAAGTTTGTTATTGGTATTTTTAATCATCTGAAGTATTAATTTACTGCTCAGTCTATATATCAGTGTATTTGCTCCTGACTGAGGATAACATTTGTTCCTCGGCATTACTTAAACCTACAGGTTTTATATTTTGTAACGAATATTAGTTAAACCTCTGTCGTATCTGAATTCTAAGGCCTCGTATGTCTGTCAATATGTGCGTCTCTGTAATTCAGTGAAGGAAATTTTTCTAAGAACTTGGCAAAAGTCCCAGGACATTCAAAAGTCTAAGAGTGCACGACATTACTTTATTTGGAACAGCCCATATTTAGAGCAAAGTATTGTAGATTTGTAGAAGTTGGTTGCAACCCGGAGTACACTTTATAGTCAACCGACCCATAACATCTATAGTCGTGAATTGGAGGAATAATAATAATAATAATAATAATAATAATAATAATAATAATAATAAAAAATATCGACAGCAACAACGAACCCAAGTCTCATTTAAACTGATTTTATTCTTCGCTTTTTGTTAACATTTTCAGTTACAATTAGTTTCCTCTCTCATTAAGACAGTTTGCTTATTTGGACTTGCATTCCCTCAAAACGACAGTTTTAAAATTGTAAAACAATAACGTAAAATAAAATATATTTTATTATTCATTAAATGAAGAAGTTTATACATCATTCGCAATGAACGTATTAGCAAAACACATTAAACCGCCGAAACAACACCGCTCAGGTAATTCTTGAGACAACCGATTTTGTAGACCATAAAATTTATTAGGATGGTCGTATTAGCTTCCGAAACTTGAATACAAGTGTTCAAAACATGTGGGTCATGGGGGTCTACCATATATATGAGTCCAAACAAATATATAACGAAGTAATACATATGTTATACAAAAACAGAAATTCCCAATAGTACACGTTTCGGATACGGTAATAAATGTGTTCCAAGAGTTTTCGTATTGACCAGAATAACAAGCAGAAAGCCGGCTCTAGAGATATGGGTGTTTGTAGACGTAAAAATCCCGAATTCGCTAGTTAAATCCCGGCTGGGAGAGTAGTTTCAAAGGAAAAAAAACGGAATATGCCATTTTACGTTTGTGCTAAATAATAGAATCATCAATAAATGCACGGTAAAAATTAAACCTCTGACCTCTGACATTTCTCATTCTAAAGAGAACTCGTATTTGCTCAGCCAAGAATCCAGTCAAGTCAGTAATAAACGTGACTGAAATCGCTGCGGTTTTGGTTCCTGGCGGAGAATATGGGTGTGAAAATCAATTGGTAGTTGGGAGATGTGAGCTCAAATTAAAACATAAATCCGAACAACACAGCCCTGGTCAGATGTAGGCAAAATACACGTTTCCGCCCGGGAGTTTAGCGACGAGTACAACACAACCACGATAACACAATATCGACATGGTGGACGACGTCAACAACTACGATGACGTCAATGACAATGATGACTAAGAGGACGATGACAACGATGACAATCACTACAACATGGACGTCGCCGCCAATGACGATAATGAAAACGACAATTAGGACTGTAATGTCGACGGCGACGATCATACGAGAAGGCGACAACAACGAGACGACAGCGTTGAAACAAACTTGCAACACGGTACATCGAAGACAACAACGACGAGGTCGATGACGTCGGCATCACAGACGACGACAAAGATGCCGATGACCAACGACAACCACGACGGCCACGCCGACGATAACAGTCCTACGACAAAGTATTAGAGAGTTTGTGAGCTGTCGAACGTTAAAGCAGTATCGATTTTCTTTGCAAGAGCAGTTTAAGTTTCTCATCACTTTTGAGCATCTGCGCATACGCAGAAGATCGATATTCGGTCCGCTAAGACAGGCACAAACTCTCTATTGAAAATGGTTAAGAAGAATCGAGGAGCATGGGGAAGGGGAAAGGTTTGGGCAGTAGCATCATTGCGGGCGGCCGGCGAGACGCTGGGCCCCGGGGGCACTGTGCACGCGAACCGGTGGTGGGCGGGGCTCGGGAGCGGAAAACGGAGCGCAGAACGCCGCCCGCACCTCACAATACATCACATTAGGAATTTTAGTGATTCTGGCGCGCGAACTGCTATGCCCATTAGTCCCGTACTGTAGTGCGATTTTTCCTCGGAAGGTGGCAGTGGTATTCCCCCGCTGGATGGCGAGATCCGGCGACGACCTACCGTCGGCTAGCGGGGTTTTCCCCAACCAGGTATCTCCCACCAGCGGGACACCGCCCCAGAAAGGACAGGCTCTAAGCTCCCGAATGGTCTCCCGGCATGTGTGGTAGTGCAGTGCATGTTAGTGTATGTTAGTGTAAGAGGTAAGGATAGGATAAGGAAGAGGTAGGAAAGATCCCGCGCGGTCTGTGGACCGTTTGTCAGGGTACTGTTCCGGCATTCACCTTGTGTTTATCCGAGAAACCACGTAAAACTACCAATCAGAGCAGCAGGTCGCTAGAATTCTCCTCCAGACAGCGACTGAATTCAACCTAGCTGAAAAGCTAGTGTCGAGAATCCTGCCACCGTCGGGACTCGAACCTAGGACCTCCCGGTCAGAGGGACTGAAGTGACATCAGTTGATGCCCTGAGCCATCTCTCCCTCAGCCGTCACCGCGCCACCTCTTTAGCGGAGAGCGCTTGCCTCTTTTAAGGTTCCCACAGACCAGCGCGTTACATCCGATATCTACGCGGAACTTCCGCAGCGGAAATTTCATGTCACGTGTTGACTTATGAACGAGTTCAGGCCTGCGCGGAAGGCGAGCTTCGCGGCAAAGATGGGCATCATTTTATTTGCTGCGGATTTTTATTCGTGGTCGGACGCATTTTTCCGGCAAGGCAAAGACTCTAGAATATTTTCCATGCGTCAGTGAATCTGCCACGACAGAACGGCCGGAAAAATACTTCTAATCGTGCTCAGTAATTGAATTAATTTTAAAGAACATAAAACTTCAATTTTTAAAAATGTTTATTTCATGAGATTTTGGATATTCTACTAATATATATATATATATATATATATATATATATATATATATATATATATATAATTAAGCGTGTCTCATCCTTTGTAGCATCAATGTGTGAAATTTCTCCGAATCTTCTCCTTTCTAGGTCAAAATCATGGATCCCATTTCTACGTTTTCTAATGATATATTAATAGTTAGAAGAAAAATCGTAAATAAAGATAGAAAAAGTACTATTCGGCATGTGCTCAGAAACCGTTCTATGTGTAACTTGTCATTTTTATCCTCTGCATGAATAGAAGCGAGCGCCTCTTGTTAAGCGGATAGAAAGTGTCACCAAACGCTGACTCATAATTGAGGCTCTAATGTGTACAGACCAACAAATTCCACCGCCGCGTGTAGCGCGGAACTTTCGGCGTCGCATCCCCTGCGGATCTTCCGCGCCGGTCTATGAGAGCCTTTATGGGGACGCGCTGCGCTGGCGGCGGCTACGCACAATCTCAGCAGCTCGCCTCTTTCCACTCGCCGCCTCATTGACGGTCGGGAGGTGGAATTTAGTGGGTTGTTGTTAAGACAGGACTCCGGTCGATTTAGTAACACCGGTTCCTCTTCCAAACTACGGCGGCACGGCCTCTTTGGAAGGTTAATGCTCTGGCTATTCACACACTCAGAGCAGAGCGCAGAGATAGTATCTAATTTATTTTTAATCAATTTTTATGAAATGAGAAAGTATGAAATGCAATTGCAGGGAAACAACATCAACAAAAAATATTGGTCATAATAATTTTAAAATTTCATTTTGAATTCTAAGCACCGTTTGTACTTAATGGTAATTTTTGTCACCCTTCGTTCATATTTTCCAATTTAAGACATTTACTGAAGTTTAATTGTGCATTTGTTTGTTGAACACCTTTCAGGATTTCTTCAGTATTTTGTGTTTTTTATGTGTTATAGGTGTTTCTTGTACAGTGCGAAGCGTATAATATAATCCTGTAAAAATATAAATATGCATATAATGTAGATTAGACGCAATTCGACATGGACATATGCCTGAAGATATTGTGTCGTAGTCTGTAGTATTGTATAGTATGTTCACAGATCCTAATAGTTGAGGGTTGCATTCAAGCATGTGAATTGACTTCTTCGTGGTGCAACACCATTAATGTCAGTACATTCTCGAAAAATTGAAAAACTTCTCAGAATGGTCACTCTCTTTTTTTCTGCAATACATCGTTTCATAGCATTGGTGGAGTACATCACTACATGTTCGTATTGTGATGAAATGAAGTTTAGATGTAAACTCTCTATTTTACAATTAGGCAAAACATGATTATATAATGTATAATAAGAGTTATAATGTATAATACATATCATAAAAGTTTGTAATATATTTACCAAACGCTGACTCAAAATTTATTTTTGTACGTGTATACACATATACGTGTACGTACAAAAATAAATTTTGAGTCAGTGTTTGGTAAATATATTACAAACTTTTATGATATTTTTATATATACATTATATATATATATATATTTTTTATGAATGATCACTGGTAAATTCATATCACAATAAAAAATACTTCATTCAAATAATTTTCGCATTTTTCTCATATTTAAATATTTATTCATTGTTGTTTTGGTCATAAAAGTAATCGTTATACTTATGTTAGTGAAATTAAAGGATGAAACGACTGATGACGTAACCCCTTCTTTTGTGTAACAAATTTCGACATTCTGAATCGTTGATAACCATGTCAATCTATTATTGTAAGCGGGACTAATCGATTATTCATTTCTGACTTCAACCATTCTGCCCGTTTTAACGACATAAATTGATCGCTCTTCACTTTTATTTAGAATTATCGTTTAATGTCATGTGTTATTACGAGCGAAATAAATCGTACGCTCAGATACTAACAGTTGTTCTTCAAAAGGCATTTAAGTTCTTGCAGCTTTTTGGTATTTTATGACTGGTATTCTTTTAAAATAAAAGTTCCCAAAAGAACGTTTCGTGGCAATGTTCATCTTGTGAACACGATATTATGGTCTGTTACGTGAAGGAATCAGCTTTATAGTATCAGCAATATATTGACTGTGAAATGTTCGAAAGGCCTTCTGATTGCTGATGACTGTAGTGAAAGAGCGGCTTCCTCATTTATTGGAGCGATTTCGTTATGTGATTCTGCCAATGGGCTGATTCCTCTGCTCAATTGATTACAGGAGTTTGAATTTCTTTACGTTGTCGTAAAATGGTTCTGCGTGAAGGATATTAGTGCCAGTCGTTTGGGCGTGCTCCCACTGTTGTTGCTGCGGCTGCTGTTACAACTACACCTGCAGGGTCACTGTAGCGGGAGCTTGCATCCACCTGATCGCTAGAAGCTTCCAATGACCTCCAAGGTCACGAATGCAGTCACTGGAACCGGTCGAGGTCCGTGCGCCTCTGCCCCTCACACACATTGTAGCAAACGAGTATAACAATTTCTGACGTTCTAGGAAAACGTGGCAGTAAACGCGATATATTCCTCAAACATAACTTTGAGAATGACACCTCGCACAAATCATACACCACAACAAAAACAAATTGGTTTTTGCTTGTAGTATATGGAGGAGTAATGTTCTAATGGCCATTGTTTGTTTCTTTTTTTGAAACACTTCTTCACAATGGGCGCTGAAATTCTTAAAGTATTGATTTTACATGAGAGATGATTGGAATAGTATATTTGCCTTTCTAATGCGTGGTACAAGCTTAGGTGTCTCAGGGCATCGACTGATGTCACTGCAGTGCTTCTGACCGGGAAGTCTTCGGCTTCGAGTACCTAGGGGAGGGAGGATTTCAGAAAATAGCTAGATCGAATTCAGCTGTAGGAGAATTTGAGGGCGCCTGCTGTAATCGGTAGTTTTACGTGGTTTCTTGATTAACATCAGGCGAATATCAGAGCTGTAACCGTAACAAACAGGCCACGGATGATGTGCGATATCTCTTTTCTCTTTTTTGTCGTACCCTCACTCTTTATCCACACACACACACACACACACACACACACACACACACACTCTTTTACATTTCCACACCTATCGGTAGACCAGTCGGGAGCTCAGAGCTTCTCCCAGCTGGAGCGGTGCCGCGCTGGTGGGAGATACCTGGACCCGAATCTCAGCATCCAGTATGGGAAGCTCAGCGCCATCGCCATGATATATAACATGTCCTACGTTTACGGAACTAATGACCATAGTAGATAATTTTCTCGGAAACACGAAAAAATCATTCAATCCAGTGCATTGTAGGGCCCCTGTCAGTATTTATTGATTCCGGACGCGACAACTATTTAGATGATCAATCCTCGTAGTATTATCCAAGTTATACCGGGGGTGTTTCCCCTTTACCGGAACGTGAGATCCGACGCAAAGTTACATGTTAGTTTGTGAGCTTTTCTCGTCAAGATATCTCCTCCAGCGAGGTACCGTCCCAGCCATTACAAGATCTAAGTACCTGACTGCATTCCCAACATGTGCGCTAGTGTAGTGAATTACCTCTAAGGGGAGAGGAGGGGACCAGCATGAGAATGTGAAGTCGTAGACTTTTGCAGCCAGGGCCTTACGAATTCTATTGGCTCTCCGGGAGACTTCGCGTCGAAGGTTTTGGTGTCGACGTTTCGACCATCTTGTCGTGGCCTTGAGACCAGCCCTGAGGAAGGGCATGACAAAATGGTTGAAACGTTGGTACCACAGCCGTCGACGCGGAGACATCCTAACAACCAAGACCATTCGCAAATATAATGAAGGATTGATCACGGGCGGTCCATAGCCCGTTTATTTAGGTATTTCGCATTCGCTGAATTCACAGTGGATTTTGACGACTCAGTTTTGACGTCAGTTTACTATGCAATATCGGAATATATATTTTGACCCATGACTTTCTCCATTTCAATATGTTTTAATGATATTGAATTTATGTTCTGTGTCTTTCAGATTCAAGTTATATTAGAACTATACTAATTTTCATATTTTATCAAACATGAATATGTTAATGAAAGTTACCAAATTTGAATAAGTCATACGCAGTTAAAAATTGCAAATTGATCTATTGAGTACATATTCATTTTTTTTTAATTGGTTATTTAAGGTCGCATCAACATCTTAGGTCATTAGCGACCACTATTGCTGTTAACGGTATGGTAACTATGAGGATGAAACGATATGGCGACGATAAGGGGTGAAAGGACGAACACAAATACAACCATGCCCGTGGCGGGACTTGAACCCGCGACCCTTCGGTCCGAGATAACTATGACACTACTGCCTTAGCGATCTCGGCCACCGGGCCGACTTATTTATTTTTATTAATTCATTTATCACCAAAAAAACTAAAACCTATATGTACGTATGGGGAGAATAATAATTTAAGCCCATTTTCATGAGCTCATATTATACTTAATGAAATTCGTCCCTCTCTCTTTTTATATATCTCTCTCTATTTATATATGTTTTATATTAGTTCAATTATTTCTAAAGTTTAGGGTCGTGCACAATGCTTCCTCCAACGGCATTACTTATAATGTTTCAATTGAAGTCGTTTTGTTATTAATATATAATTTTGCTTGTGAGCAGCATTCTCAACAAGTCGAAAATACACTACTCCAGATTTTTTCTAATTTTCCATTTCTGACTGGGACATTCTATATTAAAATGAACATAAAATCTCTTATTTTCCTTCTTTCAATACCTGTCTGGTTATGTGAAGCGTCCTCCGTATACGAAGAGCCTGTTCAGAGTAATGTCATGTGGGCGTGAAATTTGGAGTGTCGCGAAATGGCATAGGTAATGTGAATGTCGCCCAGAGAAACACGAAAAGCACATGAGTAGTAATGACAGGTTCATGTGCACGTGCGCTTCTCAAACGACCACTGCGTGTCAAATAGTCCAACGTCTCACTTCCCACCACGATCTCCCGCCCTCTCCCAACGAGGCAACGAGCGCGAAATTTTTCGCACCCAGTTTTCTAGTCACGTTTTCGATCTGCAAACAGAAAACTCGCTACTTGCAATGTCGCTAAAGTGTATTATTTGCATAATATGAGCTCCTCAAAACTGCAAGTGGTTACGTCTAGTCGTTCCAATTAGAGTTCATGCTTCATTAAGTTGGCTCTTGGATTAGATAGGAACCAGTTCTTTGATGTTACTAATGGGCGCTTGAACGTTGAGAGCGTGTGCCCTGTGCTGGGCGTTCAGACACGGAATTACTTTTATCTCTCGGGAAGGTACGACGGGCAGATGGACGGATGGGCGGGCGGCCGACCGACCGGCCGGCCGGCAGGCCGTCTGCCGCCCCTGGCCACCGGCGCCATACGTAGAGTTGCCGGGCTGATCCACGGCCTACGTTGAAGGAAGCCAGTTGATAAATGCCAGTGACATCAAAGCGATGGTGCAGACCGTGCAATGAATCTTGCATTTAATAAGGTTGAAATTTAGATAAGAACGTCAGCTATTCTGAGTCAAATTCGTGCTTTTATCATTAGAATATGTCAACGAATATTTGGCATTTACAGAAAGGAACAATTATCGTCAGTGTAGTCATTAAAAATTTTTTAAGGGGTTTTATAAGTTAAATTTACTAATAACAATTTGTGAGAAAATTCGTCGACATTATCACCGTCGTTTCGTCGAAATTATCTGGATTATACTCGTTTCCTTGTCCTCCCACGTGGAAAGGCAGTCCAATTTAAAACGCCTGCCACTTCCAACAGCACCATATCTAAAACAAATTATCATATTTGAATTAAAAGTTAGTATGTTCATAAAAAAAAAATTAAATACCAAAAACATATAAAATAACAAAGAACCTTATACAAAAAGACGAGTTTAATTTTAGGAAAGCTACGATAAATATTATAATTAATATAACATAGAATAAACAATGGGAAAAAAAGATGGAAGAACTACGAGTAGTGCCCGAGCGGAATATATAAAAGAGAAAGATCTTGATGGTATATCGAAAAGGAAGGAGGAGATTGAACGTTGTATGAAAAAGTGAGAGAATCGTCGCGACGACGTGGAGACACGACGTGGAGACACGAATCGACGTGGAGACACGACGCGACGGCGCAGCCCAAGAGCAGTTGCGAAGAATGCGCCCGAAGAAGGAAGACAGCAATGGAATGGACTTTAGTTGACTACCAAAATATCACAAGGTAATGTGTAATTGTGATTTTATAAGTTAAATAATCATTATGTTCATTTTACTGTTATGAAAGGAAAAAACAGATTATTGAATCTTAATATTACAGGCAACCTCAAAATTGATTTTTAAAAATTCTCCAGAGAATATTCCTGCTTCATAGGAACAGACCGTCACCGTGAAGGTAAGTTAAGGCGGTGTAAGAGATATTTCAGTAACATGCCCAACGTGGGGCAAATTTATTAAAAGTATAATATTGTTGGATATACTAATGAGCTGTATAAATATAATCTAATCTAATAACCTAAAATTTCATAAAGGTATTTCAAAGAAAAGCCTTTTGAGAATTGAACACTTTGGGGTACAAAATGAAACATTCTGCTGAGGATATATCCGTTTTCCTACAAATAGCCAATTTTTGTAATGTGTAACTTTTGTTAGGCGATATCTGCTTTCTGATATGCCAAACTGTCATGTAATCATATTTCACTTGCTGTAGATAGTTTCCCTTTCCTTTTCCCTTGCTGGCATAACGCCGGTGAAGCAATTATCTTACTGTGTGCAACGATCCGACACTGGATAATACTTTATTTCTTTTTGTCGAAAACAGTAAAAACGGCATATGAAGTATTATTTCTGACTGCTTTCTTGAGCTTCAGAATTCGGAAAACGTGCACAGGATTCACTTCTCCCCATAGCATGTCATACACAGTTTTTAACTGTTTTTTGACGTAAAATAAAGAAATAAAGAAAAATAAAGAAGCTCCAGGATTCCTTCCACATGTTGATACTCGTAGTTGACTGATTAAAAAAAGTACCATAATAGCGAGTTAAATTCGACTTTTAAATTCCGAATATTTTTACTGTCTTAATGGAAAACTTATTTGCATCGGTAAAGGAACTACAGATTAAATTTTAGAGTACTGCAAATAAATAGGAACTCCGGCTCCAACCTTAACACAACTACAACAGTATATACTTTCATGCGTTATTAGTACGGTTTGCAATTTTTGAAAATTCGGAGACTGACACAAAAAAGAGACTTGTGCCACCTTTTCAACATTCTTGGCTCTATCCGAGGAAAAAATTAAAGAATTAAATTTGGAGCTATTATTGAGAAAACATCTAAAGTGTCTTTAATCGAAGCAAAACTTACACGAAAAATTATAGTTTTTTAAAAAATACGTTCCTGCCTTTATTTAAAGATCTAATGGTTTGGAACAGATTTCATGAAGGAAAATATCTCTATCACCAATATTGTAGCTTTGCTATGTTAATGGTTTTGCAACTTTCGAAAATACAGGGAGTTTACCTAAAATACGATCTGCGATATTTATAAGCGTACTTTGTTCTAATCCATAAAAACTGCAGAGAAACATTTGGAGCTATTTTTGATAAATTATTTTAATTGCCTTCTTTACGAAGAAACTAGTCATATTTTCGAAAAATTGTACATCATCTTACTTAAAATTTATCTTTGAGAAACATCTATTAAAATTGTAAGGGAAATCTCTATGTTCAATACTGTAGTTGTAGGAAGACATCGAAAAAAAATTGAACATTTGTTCGAGCGCCTTATTGAATATCTATGAAATAAAGCATCAGATTGTAATTCGTTTTTTTAAGTTTAGTGAGGGAAATATTACTTCCTCAAATTCATAGGCAATTTTTTAGACTTTTTATTCACAATTAATCATAATGTTATTACATAAGTACTATTTTTAATACGTTAAAATTTAATAAACTGAAAAATTTCAATGGAAAATTTCCTCTAACTATACGATTAGTTCAATTGGCAACTACAAGGTAGCCTAGTAGTATTGACTTAATTCACAGTAATGTAGATCCAATCTCACTTTAGCATGTAAATGTTTGAGTGTGCCTGCCTGAACACAAACTACTCAATTTAATTCAATGTATTACTTATCCCATTTGTTTATTCTATTCATTTGTTCTATGTATTTAACGGCATAGAAAGGACACTAGCGGCATTTCCAGAGAGAAAAGAGTTTCCTGTCCAGCAGCAAAGGAAGGAACTAATTCTGCTTAGGAATCGAGAGAATCTGGTCAAAGAAACAATTGATAGAGTGGTATTTATTCAGAAGCTGACAATAATAGTGTCAGGACTCTCAAATTCTGAGATTTATAATATAATTTGAATTATCGTTTTAATTGAAGTAATTAGAGTTCTACTGTGCCATTGTAATGTTTCAATTACAATAGAAATTCAGATCCCCTTCCTTTGTGTGTCAAAAATGGACAAATGCTCCCAAACATAACCTTATCAAAATACTAGTCGTTCGAAACAAATTCCTAAGAGCTGTCAAACATACGCCCTGATTTTTTGTTGTTTTTTTTAATTTGTTGCGTCTACAATTTTGACGCAACGCGTCTCCAACCCCTTAAGGGGCGTTGAGTGCTTTGCGCTGGGGAGTAATCCTCCATGAACTGTTTTATTGTTTTATTTGTCATGTCACGTCACGTCGCGTCGCAGTCAGTTGTCCAGAGGACCGCCAGGTAGCATCTCCGCGTGCGCGCCTCCTGCGTCACTATCCAGCGGCCAGAATTGGGAAGGAATGAGGATAGGGGAAGGGTTTAGAACACTTCACAGGGATTGGACTAGCCATAGTGAAGCAGCCAAACTCGTTTTGTTGGAGAAAATTTTACATGAGATTCGACGGGAATCGAACCGGGATCTCGGTGGTGAAAGGCTAGCGACTTCGCTATGTGCCACGAGCGAGCCTTAATCAAAGTTCATCATCAAAAAGAAACACCATTGAACTAAACATTAAACTTACCTAGTATCGCATAGCTTTAATTATTTTCATCCAAATCTCCACCTGGACAATTAAAAGAGAAATCTAAAATCGGGAAAATAAACAAAAAGCCAATCGCGGATCCAAACTCAATGTCGTAGAATAGACCAATAAATGTGTTTTTTTCTTATTTAAGGTCTCATCAACATCTAGGACATTCGCGACCACTATTGGAGATAACGGTATGGTAACTATGAAGATGAAACTATATGGTGATGATAAGGGGTGAAAGGACGAACATGAATACAATGAGATAAGTAGTAGGAAGCTCTAATCTCCCGCCTGATCCCCAGACAAATATGATAGTGTAGTGCATTTGAGTGTAAGTGTGCGAGTAAGTAAGGGGTGTAGGACAAGGAAGAGGACGGAAAAATTGCGCGCAATTTGTGACCCGTTGGTGAGGGTACTACTTCGGCATTCACCAGGTGTTGATCGGTGAAAACACGGAAAACTACTTATCAGAGCAGCCCGCGTTAAAATTCTCTTCGAGCAGGACCGGGACGTCCTACGTTCGAGTACTAACGGTGGCAGGATTTTCGACACTAGCTAGATAATTAGGTCGTATGCAGGCGTCTGAAGAAGAATTCTTATGGTCAGCTGCTCTGATCGGAAGTTGTCCGTGGTTTCTCCGATAAATACGAGGAAAATGTCGGAGCAGAACCCTAACATACGGGCCATGGATCATGCACGATCTTAAACTTCTCCTTCCTTGTCCTATCCTGAACCCATACATAGACAAACTTAGGTTTACATGCACTACTACCACACATGTTGGAAGACCAGTCGGGAGCTTAGAACTTGTCCCGGTTGGGGCGGTGCCCTGCAAGTGGGAGATACCTGGTTGATGAAAAATCCCCGTAATCCGACGTAGGGCGGCGCCAAATCTCGCCAGCCAGCGAGGAAACGATCAACACCACCTCCCGTGATAAAACATTCACTACACTTCCGGGAATAATGACCTTAGCAATTGAGTTGCCCGGAATCACTAATCAATCAATCAGTGTCGAAAATCGGGCTCCGAACCAGGGATCTGCCGGTCAGAGGCACTGCAGTGAATCTGTTGATGCTCTGAGCCACCTTTGCCGGTGTACTTAGTAGGAACTGTAAGTTATAATAATTTGAATTGTGAATCAAAAACCTGTAAATGTATTCCTTAACAGAATGTATTTCTATCCACAATATGGAATATATATTTTAATGTGTATGGGGCCTTCCTGAAGCACCAAGGGAGGCGCAGTACAATGGTCGAAGCTGAGCAGGACGGTGCCTGCGGCATGAAGGGAGGGCTCTCCAGCTTCGGAGGAGGAACACGGGTGGGCACATCAACACAAATAGGCGACATCCAGGTCGCCGGAGACGCCGGCGACCACGCCCACCCGGGGACGCGCGGGCGCCCGGACGACAAGGAAATGTGATCCTTGAGGTGGCGGCCACAGCTCCAGCAGCCGCCTTCAGGGGAAGAAGTCGTTGTTGCGCCTCCGAGGAGAGGTGTTGACGCTGATGTATGCTTTAGGAGATGTTCTGTCCAGTCCATCCATCAATGTTTGGGAGGCATTTGACCTTGAATCTGGCTCGGGGCTGTTTGTAAAGCAAGGAATTGTTACGTTGCCCCGTTTTTCGTTATCGGTTGGATCTCTGGGAGTGGAAAGTGGACAGTAATTAAGCTACACCACAGGGATGTGTTGGATAGGGTGCCCTGGAGAAGAGGTGCGTGGAAACATTCAAACAGTCCATGCTTAACACTGTATAATAAACTACTTTAGGAATATCAATTCAGCAGGTAAAAGTGATTTAAAAATAACTCTCATTAGGTACTTTTTTTTCGTAGATACGTTGTTAGGGATTTCTTTCGTGCTCTATAACCTAAGTAAAGCTCTATACACCTAAGATCTTAGTAAATATTGTGCTAATTCCTTTTTGACAACCACCGAAAAAGTATTTTTGATGCCAAAATCCAGCTATTCTAATAAAAACAATATTTTGTTCTTCATGTGTTATAAAAGGTAATTTCAGAACATACGATTTAATATAAACATTCAATTTATGAATATACAATTTTGTTTCGTTTTTAAAGTTATTTTACCTCCATCTATAATTTACCTTTCCCGAAAGTATCTTAGTAATAATAGGTACATCATAAGGTGTCAGATGCAAATATTTCTGTGATAATCATCTGCTCCACATCTATGCCGGATCCCCATTCTCTCTATAAATTGACTTTTACTACTTTTTCCAATACTGGGAATACTCGGAGTTACTGAGTAAAGTTCAGTCTTGACAAAATTGTACGTTCTATTAAAAGAACACCTCATATACTTCCGTGATGAAGAAACTGTGTCGGAAATAAATTTTGAACGAGATGTTCCTGTAGATCAGGTAATCAGTAAGACGCTCACAAGGGGACATTAATGTGTGTGAAGGAACAATAAAGAAAATCCACCAATGTTGCGTTTGTTCACAGTGCTGAATAACACAGATACCTATCGTCTGTGGCAAGAGGAGGTTACTTCAACCTTGTCTAAAGACCAAGTTAAACAGGGCAAGAACTGTGGAAAAATTTTCACAAAAAAAACAGTATAACGCTAGGAGCATTGTTTGTTTTTAATTTACTTGAACGCTCTCAAAGCGGTTGTTTAACTGTTATAGAGACATCTCAAAGGGTTCAGTACATGATTTTGATTATTTTTCGAAAAATATGTTTAACAGAGAGGCACAACATTTAAAAAAAATTGCATATACTGGTATTGTTTTGTCTGACTTTTCGTAGGTAATAAGGCGTGTGATTTAGAAATTTCTGATATATTTTTCCGAGTCGGGTACCGACAAGGGAATCTGTCTGGAAATTTCCAATTTACAAATGGTATTAATATTAATATGAAGATTAAGCCCGTACAATCGCTTTCGAACAAAGGCCTCCTGAAAGTCAGGAATAGCTTCTGAGTAGCCATCAAAGCAGCAACTTCTAATGTTATGAGTAGGTAGTACCTGTTAATTTTAATCAAACTTTTTCAACTTGCATTATAATTTAACACCAATCATTTTTTTACGAAAAGACAAATCATTAATCATTAAATTATACAGGCCTACATTATTATTATTATTATTATTATTATTATTATTATTATTATTATTATTATTATTATTATTATTATTATTTGTTTAGTCTTTTTAAATTGAACTTAGTTCATTTGCATGTACTATTCAGTCCTTTTTCACATTAAATTCACTTCTTATTTGATACTCAGTTTTATCACTAGTTCATCGCTGTTTTTTCTTCCATCATAATCTATTTTGTGCTAGCTGCTGTGTGCCTATCACTGTTACATAATCTATCTTGTGCTGTTGTGTCCCTGTTTCTGTATTTCGCTGTATCATCGTGTCTTCAATTTCCCCACACTACTCCTTCCGATTCGTGTATCTCACGTGGCGGTGGCATCGGCCAATCCTAGCAACGTGTATTCATTTCCATTTAATTTCTTCGCGATTGATTGAGCATCAGTTATTCCGGTCATTTTTCGTATCATTTCGTTTCTCATCTTTTCTTGGTACATGTAGTCTTTTTCTTCCCATCCTTCTTGGACAGACAGCAATCTTCTTTCCTTGTTTCTCTGTCAGAGCCCAGGTTTGAGCTCCGCCCAGGAACACTGGTAGAACATAACTATCCAATATGGTTTTCTTCGTCACAATATTTTGTGTTTTATCTAGAAGTATAAAGGATAATGAACAAAATTTATTCAATGCGAAAGCAAATCGTTTTTCGATTTCGAAATGAGATCGTCTCTGTCCTAGATAAATAAATTTATTTCCATACGTCTTTTTCATCATTCGCATTTTCTTCTACCTCTTTGTGATTTTTCATCATCAACGTAGTTTTATTAACGTTTATGATTAGACCCGCTGTTTTGCAGTGATAGCATGACTCTTATCATTGTCTCTAGTTCCTTGGCTGATTTTGCAAATGAAAGTATGTCATCCGAGACACACAAGAGTGACAGCTTCCTTCCATTGATTTTGATCCACAAAAAGTTTCAGAATACGCCCAATATTAATTATATTGTGTTCGCACTTCAAATATACACGGAAGCGCTTCTACGTTGGATGCTTCGCATCTTGTGATTCGCTGAGGTGTCTCCGGGTATCATCTTATGATACTGCAGTTTTCCTGACCAGGAGGTCCAAGGGTTCGAGTCCTGACAATGGCAGGATTTTTGACACTAGCTACATAGCTAAATCGAATTAAGTTTTTATCTGGAGGAGTATCCTGGCGGCTGGCTGGTCTGAACGTTTTATTTTTCATGGTTTGCACAATCATTACACAGCGTGCGATCGTTCTTTCCTCTACCTTCTTTTATCGTCACCTCATACTTACATTTACGTCAAACACACTACCACATATCCACTACCACCATCGGTAGGTTAGAGCTTGTCCCGGCTGGAGTGATGCCCCACAAATAGGAAATACCTAGATGAGTGAAACTCTGCTACCCGACGTGTTCGTCAGCGCCGGATATCACCATCCAGCGGAGGAAGTACACCAACCCTATCTCCTGCGATAAAAAAAACAAGCATGCATTTCAGTTACAGGACTATGACCAAGGTGGTTGTCAGTTCAGCGCTATTGTGTTAATTTTACGAGTGTAATATCCGCTGTCTACCCCTACTACTTCCATGTTGTCATCGAAGGCTAATAATGAATATGACTCAAATAACTTTTATTGTCATTAAAAAATAGCTGTATGTCATCTGCATAGTCTTTATGGCTTTAATTTTACTGAAATATCTCATTAATGTTAATACCTGAAGTTTCCAAATTGAAATCTCACCGGCGATGATGAAATGTTAGAAACCGCTGCAACAAATCGATATATTCGACGTATTTTTGGTTCTTGGAAGAATTGTAACTTGTCTACTTGAGAGTTCAAAGATAAAATTAGTTTTGAGTAGTCGATTAAGTTGTCGTAGCTGTAATTCGAAGAAATTCATTTGAATTGTTGTACGAAAGAACCTGCACTTACGAAACACTCGGCGCCGAGCCTGCCGTCTCAGGTCGTCTTTCAGCTCCGATGTTGCCCGCCAGTGCGGGCTCCAACTGGAGCACGGTAGGTGGCGGGCTCTGGCGGCAGACCGCAGAACTTTTAGAAGTTGGTGTCGATCCAGCGCGCGATTTGATTCTTTGACACAGCATGAAAGCTTTCTTGCACATGTGACATCATGTTACAAGTTAACTGTTAAAATATGATAGCATAATATGTTCTTTTGAAAGCGTCTCGTTGCATTTATAGTGTTACATTTCCCAATTGTTGTGGATTTCGATTGCTAAAGTATGACGTAAACTTGTGAAGAATTGCGAATGAATTGAAAAAAATTGCATTTCACCGAGGAAAGGGGCATTGAACAACATTATCGAATAAATATCTATAAGAAAATCTGTAAATCATTTAATTCCATAGGATAACTTCAATTTGTTATACAAGAAAATACTTATGTAAACGTAGGTCTTGTTTCCGAAAATTTTTGTCATTTTCCTTCCACATTTTATTTAATCTGCTCCTAATAAATAAGCATTGAATTCATATATTTTACTTTTGTATACGTTATTCACTCAGTAAAACTTCGAAGGTGTGACTTCAGTATTAAGTTCATAAAGAGCATTATATACCATGCCGAAATGTCTTTTATCTGAACTATTCTTGTAAACTTTCGACCAAATTGAAAAACTACGAACAATTCTCCTAATGTACCAAATGCCATCTAAGATAAATGAAGTCGTCTAATTCAAAAAAACTAATGGTGTGGTCTGTTTGTTCAAACTACAAGTTTCTTAGATGGTCAGTATTATCAAAAAGTAATTTAATTTGTTCCATTATACAATGTGTAGGAAGAAATCCTACTATATTTTTTCGACAAAAACGAAGGCATTTATTATTTCGAACCTCATCTTTAAAAAAATTCCATTAGAATAGTCTTTCTTTCCATTGTACCTCTGTTTGTAACGGTCTCCAATATTTAAATGCTTCCTGTGTGCGACTGAAATGAAAAGTCACGGCGTGGTTGAAGCGCCGCTCCGACTTTGTCGACAGAATCTCGCTGTCTCTCATCTGGAGCAAGGGCCATCATTATTCATCATCCGATAAGAAATATGAGCCGGCATTCATTAGTGTCTTCCGTTCTCCACCCCGTCCATTAGGACACTTTCTTCAGCCCTGCTCGACTTTCGTCTCCTCATCAGAGGGCAGCACGCAAGGGCGCCACGAGGGCCATTGCACCGATTGGTTGGTTGGTTGTGATTCCGGGTGCGTCAATAGCTTAGGTCATTAGTTTCGTAAGTGTAGTGCATGTTTTCCTCGGGAAGTGGCGGTGATCTACCCCCCTTGGAGGGTGAGATCCGGCGCCGACCTACCGTCAGCTAGCGGGGGTTTTCCTTAACCAGGTGTCTCCCATCATCGCGACACTTCCCCAGCCGGGACAAGCTCTTAACTCCCGATCGGTCTCCCGGCATGTGCGGTAGTGAAGTGCATGTTAGCGTTAGTGGATGTAAGTAAGGGGTGAGGAGAGGGCAAGGAAGAGGAAGGAGAGATCACGCGCTGTCCTTGGCCCGTTTGTTAGGGTCCTGCTCCGGCATTCGCCTGGTACTAACTGGAAAAACTACGGAAAACTACCGATCAGAGCAGCAGGCCGCTAGAATTCTCCACCAGACTGCGACTGAATTCGACCTAGCTGACAAGCTAGAATCGAAAATCATGCCACCGTCGGGACTCGAACCTAGGACCTCCCGCTCAGAGACGGGACTCGAGCCTTCGCGGACAAAACGCAAATGCTGGGAATTTCTGTTTGAAAATGAAGGACCTTCAAAAAATTACATTCATTTTTAGGCGCCGATGGTCTCTACAACTGTGGCGAAATCGAAATGGAAGGTGGGGGTTGATAAGAAAGGAAAGTTTTTACGCTATTTTTTGTATTACTAGTTTTGTGTTAAATGTAATCGAAAATTATTTTACATTACAAATTATTACATCAAAATTTAAATTTTTAAATTATGTAATATTAATTATATTATTAATTAAATATACAATAAAAAATTTCTATTAATAAAATCTATTTCGTTTCGATTTTTAAAAAAATTACATTATATATTAATATGCATAAAATTTCACCCCATTTTAATAAATTTACTTGAATGTTAATAAGAGAGTTGAACGTGGGACGTTCATCTCTGAGATGTGTTTGTAAGTGATGTAAATGATGAGGGTTAAGAAAAGCGTCTTTTAAAGAAAGATATGATTGAATGATCTTTTATATTCCTGTAAAAGGTTTACTTGTGTTTTTTTATAGTATTGTTGACGTTAAATGGACTTTGACTGATGAAACGTCTAGATTGAGCTGACCTCTGTGGGCGTACATATCAACTAACCGCCTGGAATAGCTAGTATACCAATCTACAAAATAAAATCTACATCATTTGTGCATCACTTCCTTTCCTCTTTTTGTGTCGTTCTCTGATTTATGAATGTGTATGGATTTTATATTAAAGCAGCACGATATTCATATGGGGATTTTTGGTTATGTTATCATGATAGAGAACATGGGCGCATTATAATCGGTTATTTGTTTTATTTACAAGCATATACACATATGTGTCATCTTAGTAGTATCTCAACGAAGTACTTTATTGATAATAATGACTGTGAAAAACAAAGATAAAAGTTGTACATTTTATATTAGTGGTCTACAGCAGCAAAAATTTGCTGAACAAAACATCACAAAATGTTTTTTCCAAATCGTAGTAAACACAATCTCCAAGAACAACAAATAAAATACTTTTGTATAATTATGCAATACATGAAATACTTAAATAAATTAACAAAAATAGTTTCCAAGAAAACTCCAATAACGTAGTATAGTATATATAAATACAACAGTTCTTTACATTCCAAGAATATAAAAAAGTTTATGTTCGTTATGGAACATCAACTTTTTCCTTGATATGTATTTATGTATTTATTGATTGATTGAATTTTTCTTGTTTCCGGGCGCGTCAACTGCTTCGGTCATTAGTCCCATTAGTGTAGTGTATGTTTTTTCTCGGGAGATGGCGGTGATCTTTCCCCGCTGGATGGCGAGATCCGGCGCCGACCAACCGTCGGCTAGTGGGGTTTCCCCCTAACCAGGGCTCTCCCACCAGCGGAGCACCGCTTCAGTCGGGACAAGCTCTAAGCTCCCGACCGGTCTCCCGGAATATGTGGTAGTATAGTGCATGTGTGAGAGGAGAAGACAGGACAAGGAAGAGGAAGGCGCGCGGTCCGTGGCCCGTTTGGTAGGGTACTGCTCCGGTCCGCTAGAATTCTCCTCCAGACTCCTCCATGCACTGAACTACCGCTACCGGTCTTGATATATATATATATATATATATATATATATATATATATATATATATATATATAAAGATTGGGATTGATCTCACGTAGGGCCTTGGTGTCGGGTGACGTCAGGTGTGTCAAAAGCAGTGACACAGTATATGAATTAAGCCCAACGCGCAGTATAAGAACACGTGGAACAATCCAATCAAATATTCGCATTTTTAGCTCAAAATTGAAGCCGTCCAATAGTTTTTTTGGATTTTAAAACCTTTCTAACATTTCGACAATGATATTGGCATTTCACAAAATATTTAAATATTACTTTCATGTATTTATTGTATTTATTTCATGTATTTATAGCTAAATATAATAATACCATTGAGTGATGTCCATTTCCAATATAATTCGTTGTTGGGGATATTGTTTGATTAGGAATTCTGGGCGCGTCAACTGCAAAGGTTATTAGTCGCATGAGGATATAATTCTGAAGAATTATGAGGGATCTTATAGCAAACGTCCAAATTAGATATACTTTCAGAACACAAAACATGTGGAATTAATTCATCTATTCGGTTAAAAGTTTTCATTTCTTTTCTGGGAAAACGAGATTTCAATCACTTCGTGTAATTATTTTTGAAAGAAAAAAAGAACATACAGGAAATGTGTACGATAAATATTGGCAGTTCTGAATTTCCCTCCCACGTTTACCGAAATTATCATAGATTGTCAGAAACGTTTCTTTCTTTTTGATTTTCTTTTACTCGTAGTTCCGTGCAGACGAAACTCTTCTCATAATTCATCTCACACTAGGTGAATCCTCCATTCTTCAACGGAACTGTTAACACATTCAAGGCCGCACAGACTATATTTCAGCATTGCAATACACTGAAATCCTGGGCAGCTTTGGAGAGCTCAACTGACCGTCTCTACTCTTGTCTTCATGAGGTATTAGTCCTCCTCCATTCAAGCAAGCAACTATTTCGTCATATCTTTATGACATTATGAATATCATACTTTTTTTTTATAATGAACCCTACCACATGCCCCTTCCCGATATTTCGTTTCTTTAGCATTCCATTTAGATCACATAGAGAAATTTAAGAACGTGGGCAAGACAAGTGTCTTATCTTTGTACTTCATCATATTGTGAAAACACAGCTGTTCATTCATTCTCCTCGAAAATATTAAATGAGTATTTCGAACTTTTGATACAGCAGAGTCTCCTAATTCAGAAACGCGCATCTTCCGCTGAGCGTCCCTTCCCCCCAGACGCTGAGCGGTGGCGAGGAAGGCTGAGGCGGCGGCGGCGGTGGCGGCGGTGGCGGCGGCGCGCGCCGCAGCACGGGCGACGGCGACGGTGGCGGCGGCGGCGGTGACCACCGCCGCCAGCGCCAGGTGCGCGCGAGGCCGGCTGCAGCCGCGACGCAGCCGCTGGCGACGGCGGCGGAGGTTGAGGCGGTGGCGGTGGCCGGCGCCTTTGGCCCACCTGAGCTCCGGGCCACCGCCGGCATCGCCGCCGCCCCGTCGCCGCCGCCTCCGGCTCGTAAAGCAGCAGCCACCGGCCGCGCTCGAGGCTCCGTCCCGCACACACCGGCCTCCAGCCCCGCCGCCACCGCCACCGCCGCCGCCGCCGCCGCCGCCACCGCCGCGGCCGCCGACTCCGCCGCCGCCACCGCCGCCGCCACCGCCACCGCCGCCGCCGCCGCCGCCGCCCCGCCCCGCCGCCGCCGCCGCCGCCCCGCCGCCGCCACCGCCACCGCCACCGCCGCCGCCACCGCCACCGCCACCGCCACCGCCACCGCCACCGCCACCGCCACCGCCACCGCCACCGCCACCGCCACCGCCGCCCCACCGCCGCCACCGGCGAGTCGCTGGAAGCGGACCGTGCTCGCGGCGAAGCGCGCCGGAAATGCGTGTCTCCATGGGCTCACACGATGAGAGAAATCTGGGAAGCGACGATTATCCGATGTTTCTCCATAAATCTGTCCTTTAGCGTTGTCAAGGACGCGTTTTCTTCTTTCGGGAATATGTGGAGCAATTGTTCAAAATGTATTAGACAATTGTCTCAATATTGTATCAATATTGTAATATATATCATTGTATATTGTAATATATGTAATATATCTCAATATTGTAATTAGTGTGAAGGTAATTTTTATTAATTCTTTTCTAAATTTTTGAACGTATGGTGTGGTATCAAATGAAATCAAGTTCATTTAAAATTGGAGAAAACAAAGTTTTCATATCAGAATATATCAAATCGGAAAATATTAAATTCAGGGACTTGGCCCCTTCAAAATGCATTATGTTTTGTCTTAGAGTAATCACATTTTTTATCTTCTGGCCATGTTTTTACTCGTGAAATCGTTCCTCACGAGAAGAGGGCTCTGAATGCAACATCATTTTGATTAAACTGTGCAACTTGGCGGCATGTGCCAGCTAGTTAGATGATTTTTGCTTCGTTGAGAATACAGTTTCATTTTGAAAACAATATTCAGACGTTACTTCCTCACATTACGTCAGACTTTACTGCTATACATTAAAAAGGGACCTTAGTGCAATAATTTTATATTTCTTTCGTAAGTAAGGTCTTTGGAAAAAGCGCCAACTGCGTTGGCTCAGGAGCAACATTTCCGCTTCCTCTGTCGCATCACTGGCCCTGGATTTCGCTCCTCGACGGTGGCGGATTATCGACACTGTTTAACTAGGTCAAATTCAGTCACACTGAAGGAGAATTCTAACAACGAGCTGTTGTGATCAGTGGTTTTCCGTGCTGTCTACGATCAGTTGTACTAGAGAAATAGGGACAATTTGGTGCCTGTAATACGTAATGGGCTACGGACCGCGGACGATGTGTCTTTCTTCAACCTCGTCCCACTTGTCCCCACAACAATAATTAATCAATCTATCAATCAATGGGAGAAGGTAGAATTGAATGTCTGAATCTCTCCCTTCCCTAGGTTGTCGTGCGTACAGAAGGTGAAGTACCCTGCCTGAAGTTGTCCCGGTATGTATTGAAATCAATTATTAGAGGAAAAGGAACTAATATATATATATAATGTATATTCGCCATTACCTGCCTCCCTCGTCGTGACGCACCCTGATCTGTCCTGCTCCGAAGCTTCCCCATCCCGCCCAAAGATTCCCTGTCCCGTCTCACCCGCTCAACTCCACTCTGACCCTGTTTACCTGCCTCAATTCACCTCATTTAATGTAACCTTCCCAATCCTGTTCAGCTACCGGAGTTGTTGCTACTAGCAACGTTGCTACCACTATTGTTGATACGGGCAACAATTGTTGTAGCCTGCTTGCTGTATTGTTCCATACTCAGCAAACGTTTAGTAACAGTTTTGACCTCCAATCACTCAAAATCTAATTGAAATGAATCAAAATTAATTTTAAAACATGGGTTTTACAACTTATTAAGAATCTTTGTTCAATTTACTCACTGTTTTCGAAATATTCACTAATACTGAAAGTGTACGTAGTCAAAAGTTTGCTTTGGAGGATAGAAAAGGAGAAAATGGATCCGTTTTACTAAATGTCATGTTTACAGTACCTTTTCTGCTCTTTTGAAGGTCATGCATACTAACTTTTGCAGACTATTAAAACTGTAGATTTATATGAAGAAAATATGATACACGAGAAAATAAAGTTGAAAAAGTAGTCTCAGTTTTGCCCGATTTTTTCATTGTTTGATTTGTGATTCCGGGCATACTACTGCAAAAGTCATTAGTCCCACAAGTGTAGTACATTTTTATCGCGGGAGGTGGTGGTGATCTTCCCCCACTGGATGCTGAGATTCGGGGCCGACTTACCGTCGGCTAACGGGGTTTCTCTCAACCAGGTATCTTTCACCAGCGGGGCACTACCCCAGCCGGGACAAGATCTAAGCCAGAACCGTCTCCTGGTGTTAGTGTAGTGCATATAAGTGTAAATATGCTTAAGTATAGGTGAGAATGGGATAAAGAAGAGGAAGAGAAGATAGCGCGCAGTTAGTGGCCCGTTTGATTGTGAGTACTGAGTGTGAGTACTGCTTGGGCATTCACATGATAATGATCGGAAAAAACACAGAACACTACCGATTGCAGCAGCCGGCCATTGGAATTCTCCTTCAGACAGTGACTGAATTCGACCTAGCTGAAAAGCTAGTGTCGAAAATCTTGCTGCCGTCCGGACTGGAACCTAGGACCTCCCGTTCAGAGTCGGGACTCGAGCCCTAGGACCTTCCGGTCAGACGCACTGCAGTGCCATCAGTTGATACTCTGAGTCAGCTCTCCCGGTAGTTTTGCCCGACAACAGATTCGTCATTCGCCTGATATTGATTGGAGAAACCACGGAAAATTACCGATTGTAGCAGTCTGTCGCTGGAATTCTCCTTCAGACAGCGACTGAATTCCACATACACTGAGCGATAGAGAAAGTACAGCTCAGTGTAAACTGCATCAAAATGTGTTTTGTCATTCCTAAGGTAACCTCTGACAGACTGAGAAGCAATCAGACAAAAATCGTAAAATCAAATGAACTGGTTTTAGTCTCACCTAAATATGAGAGTACAAAAAGTAATTTTGAAATCACAGACGGACACTCCGATTTTTTAGATAGATAATTAGCCAAAATCCGTCTTCAAACCGGTTTCGTGACAATGACTGCCTTTGATCCCCCCCCCCCCGTTAAATTTACGTTGGTCTAGTTCAGTCATCTACGATCTTCATTCTTTAATTTCACAAATCACGTAATTATACGTTTGAGAAAATGTAAGTTTGTCTTGTTATTTAACCGCAATGACTGCAACCACAACCAGTGGAATGGATTTTGATTTGAGTAAGGGGAACAGATCGCGTGTTCTACAACTGTGCAAAAAAATCACTGTCGCCGCGTAATAGGAAACAATCTCTTTTTTACAGCTGCGCAATTGAGTGCAAGTGGAAGTGCAAGTCTCATGATGTTGGATGTAAGTCGATATTAATGTCATCCGTCAAAAGATATTGTTGGAACATCTTTGTTGCGATCATTAGTCACAAGAAAGCAAGAAATGAAATGTTGTCGAGATGCACTTGTATACTGATATAGATTATAAAATAGTAAGGTAGTACGTCACGAGTTGAAGTTTGTGTTGACAGGTGGGTTATTTCATTTATGAATCTGGCAGTAATTTATCCCAACATGACTTACATGTTGATGATTGATTTTATTATTATGGAAGATGAGAGGAAAAAGGTGTTTCATTAAATATTCATAAAAAAGGAACTGTGAGAATTCCTGACGTAATATTCATTAGTGTTCTTTGGCAAAATAGTAGTTGAATAGGTTAATATTTTATTTTTCGTCCTCGGCAACAGAGCTTAATAGTAGCTTAGCTTACAATAGAGAAGATGCGTGCCAAAAGAACACAAAGGTTATATGCATGTAATATGATGATTAATAATGAAAACTAATGACGTGCATTGTTTTCCTTTTTCTCATGTATTCGTTTATACATTTCAGTAACTTTTTGATCTCTACATCTGCAATTCTAGACCGTAAATCATTGCCGCATCTTTACTGCATTGTGAGAGCAGCTTATATCAAGTAAGCGTTGTCTTATTCATGAGAAGATAGTGCTCTTGGTTCCTAGCTTCTATACAATGCGATAGCATCGTGTTTCGTGGGCAGTGAACCGATAGTGTCGCAGCACGTCTTTCGTAAGTGACGTGTGCACCTGACATCTCGATGTAATGATGTTTGCCGCCTGGTGTGCGATGAGGGAACTCTCTCTTTTACTTTCCCCACATCGACAGGGCTCTTACATATTTAAGTGATCTGTCATTTAAAGGAGAAATGAATGGCTTTTATAAACGTTGCTTTGTTTCATCATGAAAAGTAATTAGCAATTTTGGTATTATTACATATCTATGAACGATAATGTTTAATCTACCTAGATTCTTTGAACATTTATTTCTAATTATTCGAGGCGACCATATTTTTTTATTACTTATTGATGTTCATTTATACATAAGATTGCTGTTATCTTTCAGTCTTTAACGAATCGATATTTGCCCCGCTAACCCTGGATTCCTGGTGCCTATCATTACGTCGCTATTCCAAATTTTAACAGTATCTTTGCGGCATAGAATTTTTCCCCGCCTTCGCTGGCAGGGGTAGCCCGTAGGTCCTTCTTGGCTAGTTGATTTGTTCAATATTGGTACCCCATAGGACTATCTCGGCTACTCTTAGCCTAATTATTGGGAGGGCAAATTGTCAAGGAATTTTCAAGAAATTCTATAAGAAGAGGGCTTCAAGACGACATATTCTGGTGCTTGGGAGAGCCCTTTATATGCAACACAATTAACTAATCATGCTCAAAGCGGGATTCGAACTCACACCAATAAAATTTTATTTATTTATTTATTTACTTATATATTTATGTACTTATTAATTATCCCACCGAAGATTTTATTTGACAAATACCAGGTCGAAATGCCAGTAGTTAAATATGCACTTGTGAATTAGAAGCAACGTTTGTTGCATTATAAAGAAACAGTTACAGATGAAATAGAAACAAAATAGTAATATGTTGCAAGAGATTATACAATATATGATTAACTTAACATGTATGCAACATATGACAATTATTTTTTCGTGGAGTGACCAAATTGGTAGTGAATTTGAATGGTTAGGCATACAAATGAGGGGCAAATAAAGAAGACTAGTCATTATATTAAAAAGTGCATTAGCAAAACAACATTGAATGTTTAGAAAACTGAATTAGAGGATTGAATTAGAAAACTGACCTCATCGCACATATCTTGTGATGAGGTCAGTTTTTCTCGTTATTGAAGAATGTACTGATTTAATCAGATACGATCGTGTTTTCAGTAATCTAATACATGACAACAATGTGTGTAGCCTAAACTACGTACCGCACTGTATTATTTCGTAGCTATATTATTTCAAAAATATCACAAATAGTATATCCACATTTTTTGCATTAAATATTTACGTATGGCTCTTGAAATAAAGCTCATAATTGTCCATAAATCGTACATGGGAAAGATATAAGTATTGTAAATATTTTGTTGCATTTTTGATAAGAAGCTTTAAAAACCAAACGATAAGAAAAACAATGTAATAAAAATCAAGTTTTATTGACACTAATCCCATTTAATAAGAGACCGGAATTTTATGTAATTACATGTTTTTTATCTCTCTACTTATCGTTCTCAAAACTGTAATCTTGGCGAACCGTGCCCGTCCTAACACAGTAACAAACTTTTTTACATATTTTTACATATTTTGCTATTTGACAAAATATTTTTTTTATTCTGTCATTTTTTCAATTTTAGTACATACTATTTTCAAAACAGAAGTATTTTCAAAAAATGAGAATTTTTTCCTTCATTACTACTGAGTGCTGTCGACTCGAGTTGCGCTACGTGAAGACGCGGTCGGATGTTCTGATACTTCGGCGCGCTCCCATCAATTATCTCAGTGGAAGGAAGTGCGCTTCAGTGACTGAGAACATTTTCAATTTTAGGTTTGAAAATATCACTGGCACCACGTTTCGTGACCTTTAACCTTAATTTCCGAAAAACTTTGACGATCGCCGCAGTGTATCATTTCCGTGAGAATGCTGCCAGCTGCAGTGATTGTTTGTTGGTCTTACATATTGTCAGTTTGTACGGTGGCTTCTATTATATTAGTTTGGCTGTTAAACTACGGTCCTGGATAGCAATAGATGAAGCTTTTATTACTGACGGGCATGTTATATGGTGCAAAGTGTGCGTCAACTTGTGCCCCTAAAAGATTTTTATACCGTTTGTATTATTTTTAAAATTTGTTTAGGATTTTTTATAAAAGTACTTTCGTATTATGAAAATGTGTATTGCAATTAGAGTATTTTATTATTACATATTATATCCAATTTTACATATTTAATACATATTAATACAATTTTCCTTAAATATTTTTGTGCTACATATTTTGACGCTTCATACTACGTATTTTTCCTGTCTCTAAATATGTAAAAATCTAGGATCCATCATCGTAATTACAAGCATTAAACATTTTGCTTAATATTATGTGTTCATTTACACCGTTGTAGGAAACCTACTGAGGAAGAAATTCGCTATAAATTAGTTAAAGAAAACTATGTTTATTCACCGAAACATTATAAGTAATTGACTAGTGCGTGTCGCGCCACTGTTGACTGGAGCAAGTTTGTTGCAGAATGTTGTAACCTTCAAGCTGTGAGCAAAATTCCATGTATATTACAAGCGAGTTGAAGGTTTTAGTAGTAAGCGAGTAATGCACGTTTCTCGATACATGCAAAGCAATTCCTTGCGTTTAATTTGCTTACACAATAACCGCAAATAAAATCAATGAAATTTAATAAAATCATAATGTTTCAAGGTTGTATTTGAAGGCTAAAACAGCTTTTTTCGTCTTTACGCCGTTTCCAAACCCAGCATGACACGGTCATATAAATATCCAGACCGTGTAAGGCAAGTACCAGGAAAAAAATTCACATCCGCAGGCACGTGCCAGCCCACGCGCAGCGCGCCCGCACATTCTGCGCGCGCGCCTGCCGCAGTAGCCTCCACCCTCTGACCTAAGCGCGCGCAGCTGCTGCGCTCCCGTGCGCGCAGACACGGACGCACGGCGCGCAGTGCATCCACTCGACTGCTCCCGCCATTTCCGCTCTCCCTGCAGCGACTCTCACCTCGAGGTCCTAAGGTTCGAGTCTTGGTGGGTTTTTGACACTAGCTAGAGAACTAGGTCGAATTCAGCCACTGTCTCAAAGAGGTAGTTGTCCGTTGTTTCTTCGATCAACACCAGGTAAATGCAGGAGCAGTACCCTAACAAACGGTCACGGCCCGCGCGCGATCTTTCCTTCCTCTTCTTTGACATATATTCTCCCCTTACACACACACACACACACACACACACACACCTAAACTTATATGCATTATATTTCCGTAAGCGTCGTGGCAGCAACCGCATCCACACGGCTGCTCCCGCCATTGCCGCTCTCCCTGCAACGACTCTGACCTGGAGGTCGTAGGGTTCGAGTCTTAACGGGTTTTTGACACTAGCTGGGGAACTAGGTCGAATTGAGTCATTGTCTCAAAGAGGATTTTTGCGGCGGGCTGCTCTGATCGGTAGTTTTCCGTGGTTTCTTCGATCAACACCAGGCGAATGCCGGAGCAGTACCCTAACAAACGGGCCACGGACCGCGATCTTTCGTAGCTCTTTTGAGTCATATATTCTCCGTTTACTCACACACCCACACTTATATGCATTATATTTCCGTACATGTCGGGGCACCAATCGGAAGCTTAGAACTTATCCCGGCCTGGACAGTGCCCTGCTCGGGGCAGGTAGCTAGAGGGGAAAGTACTCCACATGCCGACGTGGAGGTCGTCGGTGTATCTGACCATCCAGCGGGGAAGGGCATAGCCACCTCTCAGAATAAAGCATTCACTACAGTAACGTGACATTTTATCATAACAATTGAAATTCCACCACTTGCAGTCGCTGGAAGCATCAATTAGTCAAACAATGAATCCACACGACTGTTGGCGCATAGCTTAGTTCGACATCACAGAGTTTTAGAGGTGTCACTGTAATTAGGTAACTGACCGTAGTGGCACAAGTGTATCGGGTGGTTTGACATATCGTGTTTTTTTCTTGAAGGCCACATCGAATCCCATTTCCCAATTTTGTTAAAATATATTTAGTGGACTCAAGCAGTAAAAGCTACTCACCTTTTCGGCGACGCTTCAAAAAAGAAAAAAAACACGTTATTTACGAGTACTTCATTCAAAAACTCGTTCTTTCCGAATGCGCTACAACCCAATATGAACCTTGAGTAACATCCGCGTTCTCCCATCCCGCGTAGTGCCAAAAGGCTTTCCAAGTAATGGGGGATGGGCTGTATGGGAATTCCGAATCAGCCTATCACCAAGACATATTGTCTGTACCCCAATGTTGCTGTCACTGTGTTGGAATCCGCTTCGAATAATTGACATTCAACAAAATGTTTTAATTTTTCATTATATGTAATGTAACTAGATTCACTGATAGCGAGTGTTCCATTGATATATATCGCGTACATTTCTTTGGTCGTTAATCTTCTAGGTGTAGAAGATGTTATATTCATGGAGATGGCGTTGTTCCTCACCCAGTGGATAGTGAGATCCTCCGCCAACTTCCATGATAGCTTGCGACGTTGTTCTCAGATCAGGTATCACTCCAGAGGAACCATGCGAAATGAGAACTAAACTTCCGTATAATTTCTAGACATGTATGGAACTACGGTGCATGTAAGTGCAAGAGTGTGTGAAAGGAGAGAGGAGAGGAAATACCACGCTAACTCTTGAGATCACCGCACTTATCAGTCGTTACTAGGGGTCCTTGATCAAATTCAGGCGGATGAAGATTTGTCTTAAACAATGAGTATGTTCCGTGCGTGATTTCTTTCTTCTCTACCCAACTCGTCCTCTCGTTCTTATGACCTTGAAATGGAGAGTCCCCATCGTCATACGTCTCCATGATTTAGGCAAATATAAGGACTGGGGTACCAATATGAACTAAGGGAATGTTATTAATGACAATCTGAGTAAGCATGTACTCAATATTAAATACACTCTTTACCTGTAATAGAAATATCCCCCTTCAATTTTTTTAAGTCCAAGTTGTACGATGCATTTTAATCACAAAAATTTGGTACCAACGTATCTATAGCATGTGAAAAATTCTGGGAATCCATTATGTAATTTAATATAATTTAAATATAAAATATTCAATATCAAACGAGTCACAGACTTCACAATAAAATACGTCTGATTGTCGATAGACAGCAACGCCTCTGACCGGGCGGTCCTAGGCGGTCCTAGATGGATTTTTGATACTAGCTTTTCAGCTAGGTCAAATTCAGTCGCTGTCTGGAGGAGAATTCTAGCGGTCAGTTGCTCTGATCGGTAGTTTTCCGTGGTTTCTCCTATCAACACCAGGTTAAGTACCCTACCAAACGGGCCACGGACCGCCTGCGCTCTTTCCTTCCTCTTCCTTGTCCCATTCTCTCCCCTTACACACACACTTACACTAACATGCCCTACACTACCACATATTGCGGGAGACCGGTCGGGAGCTTAGAGCTTTTCCCGGCTGGGGCGGTGCCCCGCTGGTAGGAGAGTCCTGGTTGGAGGAAAACCCACTAGCCGACGGTAGGTCGGCGCCGAATCTCGCCATTCAGCGGGGGAAGATCACAGCCATCTCCCGAGAGAAAACATGCACAACACTTACGGAACTAATGACCAAAGTAGTTGATGCGCCGGTAAACACGAAAAAATAAATCAATCGATAGACAGCCACATTCCCGATACTCGATACCTGCCTGATCTGAAGCGCCGTCGGAGGGTCACGCAGCTGTTAGGTGGGCACTTAATTTTATTTGTTTAACATCAAACAACACTGAAAACTGGATGTGCTAGATAGAGACGTTTAGTATGAGCACGTTTTCTTAAGCTCCCGAATCTACTCTCTTCATTTACTACACATAATTGAACGATGAATTAAGAGGCCAACAAAAGGTGACTAGCGACATTTAAAAACTAGAGAATTTCCGAGTAATAAAACTCCGGACATTCCGAGTAACAAAAATCTTGTCATCTGAAAATAAACTACAGATTATATTTTATTGTTTTGCTAAAGAAATAAAACCATCATACCACAACTAACAAAAGGAGAGTTCAATAAACGCGCGTATTGTGAAGCCTCATTTACGAGTGACGGTTATGATTAGCTATTGTAAGTTGGTAGAATTGTAAGGTTCCTTTTATTATTGACAGAGAGTTATAATTAATTATTTATTTCATTTCGTGGCAACGTTTCAAGGCAAGGTTAGTGTGTCATCAGGCATGTTGTTTTAGTGTCTAAGAAAACATAGACATCTCTGACATGGCCGAAAACTACATAGTTTTCATTGAACTTTTATTCCAACATTTAGTATTCATGTTTTTAGTTATATCATAACATTATAATATTTTCAGACATTTGGTACTCAATCTTAATAGAGAAAGTATTTTAATAAAATGTCCGTTTACCCATTCAGAAATTTCATGTTCTCGTTCCAACTTTTCGTCTGGATTGGTAGAAATTGACGATTAGAAAATCTGTCTGGCGCTTAAGGACACGTTTTGTAAGATAATTCTGGGAAAATAATGGAAATTTTGTAATACTGTCTTTTAAATTAATTACACGTTGTACTTTTAAAAAGGAAATATTCTATCCCACTCACTTATCAATGGAATTAGGCGATTCTGTTCTGCAATATTTCTCATCTCGAATGATATGGTCAGAAGATACATGAATGTATTAATGGGAGATTCGGTCTCCTGCCTTTCGTATCACTCTCAGGAAATGCACAAATGCAACAGACCAGGTACATCTGTGAGGCATACTACACTTCTTCAAAGTGCTTTTCTTTTGATACACTCGAGAGGAGCAATTATTTTTAATTATTTTACGTCAAAAACAGTTAAAAAATTGTGTGTGAAGTGCTACGGTGAGCAGTGAATTCGGTGCACGTTTCCATAATTCCCTGATCCCTACCATAAGTCATATTCTACCTAAATTTTGATTACAGAAAGAAATGAGCGTTAATAATGATTAAAACAGAAGTCTTTGCATACGCAAGTCTCCCTCCTTCCCGCGTAGAAATCGGTACTTCTAACAGCTGTCAAGTTCTTGTTTGGCATTTCCATTAATGAAGGTCGTCTTCACTTTTTAGGATGAGATTCCTGACTACCTTTTACGGCGCCTAAATCATTGCCATCAATAAACAGCATCGACTGCATAAGGCGATCGACAAGCGAAGTTGCACGGGGGCACAGGCTCATCAGACCCACACGCCAATGCTCGCATGTCTGCGTCACCTGGTCGCCCTCACATTGAGCAACACGCGTCGCCTTTCGAGCATTCAAGGAAAGCCGCGCGCGCAGAGAGAAAAAGACACAAAATGAGGCTGGGCACGCGCCGCGCGCCCGCAGCTCCTGCGCAGCCTCCACCGGCGGCGGAGGCGGATGTGGTGGAGGCGGAGGGGACGGAAATACCGGTGAAATAGTCGGAGGGAAAGGTGGAAGCGGTGGAGATGTAGGAGAAGGAGGAGAGGCGACGAAGGTGAAGGTGATGGATGGGAGGCGGCGGTGCGGAGGCGGCGGTGACGGAGGCGGCGGTGACGGAGGCGGCGGTTCGGAGGCGGCGGTGACGGAGGCGGCGGTGACGGAGGCGGCGGTGACGGAGGCAGAGGCGGCGACAGCCATTGGTTTGAAGGTGGCGGAGAATTCCGAGGCGGAAGAGGAAGCTAAGTGAAGACGAAACGTTCTGGAACTAGGCGACAGCATCGAAGGTGACGGAGGCGGAGGCTGAGGAGAAAACGGAGGCGGTGATGGCAATGGTGGAAATGGTGGAACGGGAGAGGAGGGGAAATAACAGAGGGGGATGGCAATGGAAAGGTGGTACGAGGGGGGAAATACGGAGACGGAGGCGAAAGCAGATATGGTGGTGACGGCAATGGAGGGGGGGGGGGGGGGGGGGGGGGGGGAGCCTGCGAAGGCTATGGGGAGCGGAGGTGGAGGCGGCGGCGGCGGCCGCGTGCCCGCGCAGCTGGTGCGGGCGCCGCTTGCGCCGCGCCGGTGCGGGCGGCCGCGACATCTCCTCGCTTCAGCTGCTGTTTGCGACGCGGCGCGGCGCGGAGGGGCGGGGCGGGGCGGGGCGCGGCGCCAACGGGTTGGCCGTGGCCCTGCGGCGCGGCGAAAGGCGCCCCGCTCTGCCGGCGCCCGCGTCCGCCCGCGCGCCTGCACGCCCGCTCGCGCAGTGGGCCCGCGGCGAACGCAGCGCGCCAACCAATGCCATTGAACTAATTGATTGATGTTTCCCGGCAAGTCTACTCCTGTGGTCATTTGTCCCGTTAGGAGTAAATGTTTTTAATGTCTGGATAGAAAGGTAGATGCTAACCAATGCCTTCAACTGTTGACTGATGTTTCCCAGCAAATCTTCTCCTATGGTCATTTGTCCCGTTAGTGCAGTAATTGTTTTTAATGACGGGATAGATAGGTAGATGTTAACCAATGCCACTCAACTGGTTGACTGATGTTTCCCAACAAGTCTACTGCTTTGGTCATTTGTCCCATTAGTGTAGTAAATGTTTTTAATCTCGGGATGCGTAGGTAGATTTATTGATTAGTGATTCCAGGCGCGTCAATTGCTAATGTCTTTTTCCTGTAAGTGTAGTGCGAGTTTTCTTTTTGGAAGCTGAAACGATTTTCCCCCACGGGATGGTAAGATCCGGCTTACCGACCTACCGGTTGGCTTGCGGGAAATTCCCCAATCAGGTATCTCTCACTTGCCAGGCATCGCCTCATCCGGGACAAGCCCTCAGCTCCCGACTGGTCTCCCGGCATGTGTGGTAGTGTTGTACATATAAGTGTGTGTGATTGTAAGGGGAGAGGATAGGACAAGGAAGAGGTAGGAAAGAACGCGCGTGGTTCGTCGACCGTTTGCTCGGGTACATTCGCTTTGAAGTGATCGGAGAATCCATGGAAAACTACCGATCAATGCAGCCAGTTTCCAGAATTCCCCTGCAAACAGTCGCTGAGCAATTCGATTAGAGACTGCCCAATAACACTTTCGTAAATTGTAACTTATTTTTAGCCAATTTGTCTCTTATGAGCAAATAAAACAATTACAACACCCCTCAGATACTTGTTCTATTTCAACCGCCTTTTGTTCTAAATTGAAATTGACTTCGTAAAACATTGCCGAAATTTTCTTCATTTATAATAACAATTTTTTTCATTAAAATAATACACTTTTGTAATAAAATAATGGTCCATTTGTAGTTCGATAGAAATGATGTAATAATGGATAAAGAATATTACAGAAATTTTCTAAGAAAGTTTGCTTTTGATCTACCTGTACCTTTTTTATATAATTTACTTATGTGAAATCTCCCTTCCCCTTTCAGGTGAACGTATTTTTTGAATGTCCCCTTCATTCAAATTTTACATCCTATGTTCGAGAGTAATGTCAATATCCTTTTTCATTTACATATGCGAGTAAAAATATGTTGGTGCCCTACCTGTAACAATGCGTCAAATATAGTTTGAAAATCTCAGATACTGACTGTTCTAAATCTCTATATAGAGACATATACGACCGCAATGTTTTTATACTAACCCTATCGTATCCAAAATATATAATTTCGACATGAGTTTCGAATTCATACACCGTGAGAATCTACAAATATAAGAAATAAATATAGTAAACTATAAGTTTTACAGTCAGAGGTAGTGTCCGTATAATAGTATTTCATCTCATTTTCATCTATTATTCAAAATTAACAAATATTTTGCAAATTGTTATTCCGATAAAATATTACAACTAATCCTGGGAGCTCTGCAAAATGTATTAAGTTGTGTCCTCCTTTTGTTCATTCCGAACCACTGTGCGGCGCCGCGCGCTCACCGTCAGCCCATGAGCCGGCGCTTTCTTCGCGACGGACGCGTTGCGCGATCGCCCAAAAGGATTGGACCATTGTGTTGCGCGGTTTCTGAATCCCAGATAATGCGCAGAAGCCCGGGTTTAGGTCATAGGGTTCGGCGTATTGTGCCACCTATTGACGGCGCTCGAGTTTTCTTCGCGTAAACGTCGCGGTGGCGGGTGGCACGGCGAACGGAAGGAGCCGAGGGGTGGGGGAGGGTGACCCAGGGAGGATGTAACCCTTCGCCGTCGGCATCTGGCGCGGCATAACAAGCGGAGAGGATGGGGGGTGGGAGGGGGCAATGGGAGGGGCACGTGCGTGACTACCAGCTACATTCACTCGCCCTCCATCGACTCGATGATCGATAGACGCGCTAAGGAGCTGTTTTCGAGTCGGAGGCGATGCCTCGTGCCGCTACTGCCGCATGTTCCTTGCAGATATATTCTCCGCAGCCGCCGGTCCAGCCGTTGCCGCCAGACTCGTCTTCGCCGCCGCTTCCACACCTGCGCCAATTCTAGCTCATATCTCAGCCTCTCTTCTCAGTTTCTGTTATCTTTGCCATCTGCTTTAAGGTGCTTCTCTACGTTAAGCAGTGACGTTACTAATGCCTCTCACTCACGCCTTTTTCAGGATAATAAATTATTTTATGTCTCATAATATGTATGATCCCCCAATACATTAACGCAGTATCTGGAATTCTGTCTGAATTTCTGCTGAACTTTTTTCCTGTAGTATAGTTTTTCTCTTCATAGGTTTACTTTTACTTATAAGCATGTACTTTTCTACATTTTGCTCCAATAGATTTTTCATATATCAAATGTATTTTTAATTAATCTTCTGAAACCTCGTTTTCTTTTTCTTACCTGTTCATCTGTATACTTTCACTCATATTATTAAACTTGATCATCCCCGCCTTTTTCTTCACACAGTCGATCTCTTTCACATCAGCCCTTATCTCTCGTTATTCCCTCGATCTCTTGTTAATGGGCCCCTTGTAACGCTTCTGCTCCTCGCCGCTTGCACAGCTTCGTTCCCGTCACTCTCCGTCATCGGCCCTGCCCCCGACACCACCGCCCCGCCACCTTCCACATCCACCTCACCTCTACTCCCCACCACCATCACACTCACCAACACCACCAACAACTACAACCAGAACTGCATCATCACCTCTATCAACAACACCACCTTCACCACTGCCGCGGTCACCACTACCGCTACCACCACCATCACCCCCCACCACCACCCCGTCGCAGCCGCCACCGCCTTAGTCGCCGACTCCTCTACCGCCCTCACCTCCACCACCACCAAAGCCTCCACCTCAATCTCCATTTCTACTACATTCTCCACCTCCACTAACGCCTCCATCTCATTTTCCATTTCTATTTCATTCTCCATCTCCACCAACGCCTCTACCTCATTCTCCATTTCTACTGCGTTCTCCACCTCCACCAACGCCTCTACCTCATTCTACATTTCTACTCCGTTCTCCATCTCCACCAACGCCTCTACCTCATTCTCCATTTCTACTCCTTCTCCACCTCCACCAACGCATCCACCTCATTCTCCATTTCTACTCCGTTCTCCAACTCCACCAACGCCTCTACCTCATTCTCCATTTCTACTGCGTTTTCCACCTCCACCAACGACTCAACCTCATTCTCCATTTCTACTCCGTTCTCCATCTCCACCAACGCCTCTACCTCATTCTCCATTTCTACTCCGTTCTCCACCTCCACCAACGCCTCTACCTCATTCTCCATTTCTACTCCGTTCTCCACCTCCACCAACGCCTCTACCTCATTCTCCATTTCTACTCCGTTCTCCACCTCCACCAACGCCTCTACCTCATTCTCCATTTCTACTCCGTTCTCCACCTCCACCAACGCCTCTACCTCATTCTCCATTTCTACTCCGTTCTCCATCTCCACCAACGCCTCTACCTCATTCTCCATTTCTACTCCGTTCTCCAACTCCACCAACGCCTCTACCTCATTCTCCATTTCTACTCCGTTCTCCACTCCACCAACGCCTCTACCTCATTCTCCATTTCTACTGCGTTTTCCACCTCCACCAACGACTCAACCTCATTCTCCATTGCTACGCCATTCTCCATCTCCACCAACGCCTCTACCTCATTCTCCATTTCTACTCCGTTCCCCACCTCCACCAACGCCTCTACCTCATTCTCCATTTCTACTGCGTTCTCCACCTCCACCAACGCCTCTACCTCATTCTCCATTTCTACTCCGTTCTCCACCTCCACCAACGCCTCTACCTCATTCTCCATTTCTACTGCGTTCTCCACCTCCACCAACGCCTCTACCTCATTCTCCATTTCTACTGCGTTCTCCACCTCCACCAACGCCTCTACCTCATTCTCCATTTCTACTGCGTTCTCCACCTCCATCAATTCCTCTACCTCATTTTCCATTTCTACTGCGTTCTCCACCTCCACCAACGCCTCCACCTCATTCTCCATTTCTACTCCGTTCCCCACCTCCACCAACGCCTCCACCTCATTCTCCATTTCCACCTGTGTGTCCGCCGCCGCCCCCCACCTCCGCCGCTTGGGGTCCGGCTCCCGACGCACCGCCGAGATTGACGGCCGCAGCGGTGGCGGCGTCGGCGGCGAAGCGGCGACGAGCAAGTGATGGCCCGGAGGGGAGGGGAATGTCAGCCCGGTGGACCAGAGATTATCAGCTGCCGAGGTTGGAGCTGCGGCGGCGCCCGCCCGCCCGGGCCAGCGAGCGAGCGGGCGGGCGGGGGGCCGCCCCCCAATTCCGGGTTGGGTTCCGCACGCGCCGCCCCCACCCCGCCGCCGTCTTTTACTGCCTGCGCCAACACAACCCCCGCTGCCGCTGCCGACATCCTCCGCTTTGCAAACTTCGCCGGCCTCGGGCCAAGGGCGTCGTCAGGAAATTTTGAGGGACATTAAAAAAATGAAAATCGACAACTCCTTACATTTGTGTCTATGGTAATAATTGTTACTGCATGCATTACCCTATTAGTTAATTACATACATTAATTTTAATATGTTTTTATTTATATGCAATTTAAAAATAAACATCATCAGCTTACTTAACGTTTCGCACATTAATGATGTAACACAACCATCACCTATGATCTCAACTTACTTAACAAATTCCCAGTAGCTGAAGGATGATCTGAATCCGCACAATCTCGCACCTTTGAACTAGCAATTTCATTCAATTCATCCTATCCCGTAATCTCGAAATCAGTAATTGTGCACTTTTCTTTACCAACAATGTATTTATTGGCCCCTTTTTAGTCCTCTCCGTTTCCCCTATTCACCACTTTCGGTGAAATAAAAACATTTAAACCTTATTTTCATAAATCTTTCTACTAGTATTTCAAAAAGTTTCGAATTAAATTCCGAGGCCACATTTCAAACATTTTAATTTAAAAATACATTAATTGTAAGTGTGGTATTATGACTCCAAAAATAATGCCATTTTCAAGCTAGTTGCAATAATTATAATGTACTTATATCAATATCAACATATCTTATCAACAAACAATATCAACAGATTTTATACAAATATTGTATAATTTTTTTATAATTCTGTATCTTTTATTGCGGAGGGGCGGGGGAGAATGGTCCTCATGGCTTCGCTGCCATCTGGAGGAGCACCTGTCTCAAGGTAGCGTTCATGTCTTCCAAACTCTTGTTGTACGTGTTTAACTCTGCTGGAGAAAAATTATTTCGTTCATTTCTAAATCGCAGAGACGTGGATTATAGGGTTGCGCGGGATAGTTGGAGTTCTGTTGCAATTCATCTGATTACATTCAAACCGGCTTAAGTGACTCAGGGCATTAACTGATGTCACTGCAACGCGGAGGGTTTTCCGAATCCGCAAATCGGGAGTTCTTTCGGATTCGAGTCACGGCGGTGACGGAGTATTCCACACTAACTACAGACCTAGATCGAATTCGACCGCTGTTTGTAGGAGAATTCTAGCGGCCGGCCTAGCGGCTAGTTTTCCGTGGTTTCTCAAATCAACAACAGGCGAATGCCGAACCAATATTTTAATAATCGGGCTACGAACAGTACGTGATCTTTCCGTCCTCTTCCTTGACCTATTCTCACCCCCTTACTTACCCTTACACTTACACACACTACACAACCAGACATTCCGGGAGACCAGTCGGGAGCTTAGAGCTTGTCCCGGCTGTGGCGGTGCCTCGCTGGTGGTGGTACCTGGTTGAGGACAAAAAAACCATACGCCGATGTGAAGGTCGGCGCCGGATCTCGCCATCCAGCGGAAGAAGATCGCCGACACCTCGCGCGATGAAAACATGCACTACTCTTAAGTAACTAATGACCTTTGCAGTTAACGCGCCGATCATCACTAATCCATATTATTATATTTAAGAAATAAATTCGAATTCACTGAGAATTGGGACTTCCATTGCGAACTCTGATTTCACAAATGTATAATTCGAAGCAACGTGTGTCATAGGATTGAAGGTGAAGCTTTACCGTGGGACTGGTTGAATCTGTTCATATTCAAGTCAATTGATTATCATCGACCGAGAACTGGTTCTTGACGACGGCACATAATAGAACCTCAAATCCTATAATATATCTTCGATGAAACATTGACACACGCCTTTATTGGAAACAACATATCGACATCAAATTTAACAAAACCAAAAATAAATTACAACAACTCAAACCTTTTATAAATAGAAATAGCCATCAGTCATACGACACTGCTCTGATATTATCCAAATCTATGGGTCAATCCATTTTAAGTGGTGCAGAATTTAATAAATTTGTTGCTTCGACCTTCTCGAAAAAAATTCATATTTTGTAGATAAATTTCCTTATGTTTTGGCTGTTCAAAAACATCTCTATTTTTTATTGTACTTGGCTTACAAATGGCGACCATTTTTGTTTTACGACGGGCGCAATTTTTTGCGTTTGTAAACTTTTACTTTTGTAAATTAATCAGCTCTGGAATGATCTACCATTCTAGAATAAAAAGCATTGGATTCACTATATTCTGGCCTACAAATCCAAATATTATTTACCTATCCTTTATGTTTCTGTTTGGGAAATATTTGCAACCAAATCTATGAAATGCGAATGACCGAAATTCGATTTACAGAGAGTAATTTCTCTAAGAAGAAAAAGAATCACAACCTATATTTTTTCTGCGCTTTTACACAAGAATGTACAGTTACTTTTTGTAAAATATCATTGGCAAAAAGGAACCACTTGAAAATTACGTCCTCTTAAAAATTGGAATTTTGGATATTTTCCAAATTTTCAACTGTAATATTTCTGTTGGGGGAACAAATAAAAATCTTAAAATTGCACACATGCTAGATCGCTATTATAATAATAATAATAATAATAATAATAATAATAATAATAATAATAATAATAATAATAATAATGTCTTTATTAGTGGCAAGGATCAGGCCATTAGGCCAGCTCTTCCGCGTAACCACATGAAATATCTACATAATTCTTATCGTATGAAGAAGATCGAGGAGGGCAGGAACTTTAGATTTACTTCTGGGAGACCAAACTAGGGACCATCCCGGCATATGCTTTATGCGATTGAGTAAACCGAGAAAACCTGAATCAGGATGGCGACTGAAGGCCGAAGGCTTTGACAATAATTGAACAGTTATTTTCTAGAAAAAATGCAATTTTTTCTACCAATTTTCTTGTCTTTTGGACGAAAAAACGTTCAGTAAACGTGGTGGTAGTTCCATTTGCGACGAATTTACTTTAAAAAAAATGCTAATATTGAACAACTACAATATTGAAGATAGTGATTTTTGTCTTAGAAGGTAATCTGTTTTTTAAAAAAATAGATCTTAAGAAAGGTCATGTGCAATTTCTTGAAAAAAAAAATTTTCTTCATTCCTGCTTGCAATTAATGCAATTTATTAAAAAAAACACTCCATATTTTTAATTTTTTTCTGCAGTTACAATATGGGAAGCTTAACAGGGTGCCGCAGGTTTCATTTCCTTTGAAGAATGAATCTTCGAAAATTGAAAAAGTTAGAAATAATGCGAGGCAGTATGTGCCGTATCACCACTATATTCAGTAGGGGAAACCGGGCCTAGTTGGCAGAAGGTGTTGATTGGCAATCAGGTTCCCTCATCGAATGCATAGTTTCCATAATCCTTGAGCTTGTGTCATATTATCCTTTAGGACATAGGGAACGTCCCACAGAAGTCTCAAACTCTCAGTGCAAAATTCGATGCCGAACGGCGACGATCAATGATCGGCAAAGGAAGTCTCAAGCTCTCTGTGAAAAATTCTGTGATCCCTACACTAAGCTATATATATATTTTGTATTTTGAAGAAAACTCGCTCCGATGTAATAACATCTATTTCCAAGGATAAATCAGCAATAAATTTTGGGCTCTTATCCATGACGTCCTTCGTCAAGGAATAATACTCTCTGACGCAACAACATTGAAACGATAATTTGAATAACTAAATTTCCCACTGAATTCTAGAAGACGCGAACAGATAATGAAGTTACATTTATGTCCAGAAGCAAAACAAGGGGCCATCTCAGCATTTGCTCAATGAATCAGGGAAACTGGATGAAAAATCTGATCGAGATGGGATCATTGACAATAATCCAATCGGTGCTTCGTTTTGGTCCACTGATGTATATCTGCACTACCGAAAATTGATTCCAAACTGCATTCACAACCATTGAAATGCTTGAAAAATACAGCAATTTTCTGGAAGCCACTCTTAAATCGAGTGAGTCCAGACACTCTAAACATTCGCTTCGCCGAACCGCTGGTCAGTGAGGCGTAGTTTCACAAGCGGTTAAAGTGCCGTCACTATTACCTACAGTCTCTATTATATTCATTTTGGTTCAGATCGTGAGGAATTTCTCACACGTAAGTGGATGTGTACCGGGGAAAATGAATAATTTAGCCAACAAAGAATTTCTTGCTTTAGAAACTCGAATAAGAAAAATGTTAGGGGATAGGTCACGGCATTTCAATTTCTCTTTATTTTGATTCCGCATCAGAGTATGCCATAGCATTGGTAAATTATTAATTGAAATTTCAGTAATACACAACTCTGTCAATTTACTTCTCAGATGAAGGACTTCCTCTGTGTGCATTAATATTGTGATGGGCGAAAACTTTCAGAAGAATTCTCTAAGCACCGATTTCAGAATTGTTTTATTTGGTTAACTGGATTATCGATTCTCTTTGTGACGGGCACGAACTTGCACATTTTTGTGTCCCGCAATATTTCATTTCACCATTAGCTTACTTTCACTATCATATATCCTTCACTTTCTTCCCACCTATTGACTATTATCTTGCGTATCAAAAGCTTCTTAAATAATTCCTTTCCGGGTGAATGCTGGTGTATTCCTAGAGAAATGGGCCACGGGGCGTGTCGTCCTCTTTCCACCTGGCTTGGGTTACGCACCCGCTGCACGCGCTACCGCAGCCTGCTGCGACGCACCGCCTCCACGCGCCACCCCCACGCACTCCCGCAGATCCTCCTCCTCCTCCTCGCGCGTCTGTCAGAATCTACCGTTCGTTGTCCGCCTTGGGTACGATTTCTGCGAGGGTATCCCCTTGCAACCGCCCCCATTGCTGTCCCACCGGCGAAGCGTGCCTTGTGCAATTTAAAGCGTTCCCGCTATTAGTTCGGGCTTCTTTTGTGGCGGCTTCGCTCCGATCGAAGGCACGATAGAGATGGCTAAACAGGCCAAATGAAGGGTGTACGGGGTTTTGCGGAGTAATGCAGCGTAACCGAGATAGAGCGGAGTTTTCTTCTCGTAATTGGTCGGGGTGTTAACCGTCTTGGGTTAACCAGACGTTGTTGTTCGTGTTTGGGTATTTGTCTTGCGGATGTGATATTGAAAGTAATTTGTAAATACGGCTAAAATACTTTTCGTAATACAGTATTATTACAGTATGGAATTAATGCAACCAAACTGAGAAGCGATAAATCACTTTTAGGTGGCGCTGGCATCTGTTAGGGTTTGATCAGTTCACGCTTTAAGAGCCATCAAATCAAAGTAATAGTAGTTTAAAACGGCGAATGCACACACTGATTCCAAAAAAATGGTATTTCTCATGTACATGATGTTCTTTTTTTTTTGTAAGAAGATGCCCCTACGAACAGTATTGAACGACACACGGCCGATAACTCTAATAACCCACTCAATTATTTCCTGTTTACTGGCTTAATGACGTTAATAATTATTAACAAAATTTTCTGTGCTTAGATGAAAATCAAAATATTATTTTTCCACAGATGTGTAACATATGTTATTTTCTTCAATTGTAACACTGTTATAGTTTCGCAGTTAACTTACAATACAATTTTGAATTAATTAAAAATAATTGTGAACCATAAATTGATACAACGTATGGAAAGTTTGCACAAAAGTTCCTCTTTGGTACTTGAAACGCCTTTTATACCAGAATAGTGAATAAAATGACTACTTCGCGTATTATGTAAACGTTTCAAGATATTGAGATGAAATGTTTACCAAAAGATTCAGGACATAAAGTTCCATCAGTTGTCGTTATTAGCTTTTTAATAACATTTTTAAATTTTAATCGGACTATCTTATTTCAGAAATTGTAACACTATATTTTTAACATGACTGGATAGGTCTTGTCAAGACAAATTGAGCAATGCCACATAATTTGGTATTTGATGAATAATAGTAAACATTTATAAATTTTAAAATACGACGTTTTTGAAGGTTTCAAAGTTCGCCGTTCACCGCACTCACAGCATTGCGGATTAAGGTGTTGTGGAAATCTAGCCTAAGTAATATGTTGCTTTTTTCCTAATTAATATTTATATAATTTTGTGTATTAATGCTTAGTTTGGGGATAATATTTTAAAGATTGATTGATTCAAAAGCTTTTGCACATTTTGTGAGACGAAGGCTACTATCATTTTACGAGTAACTTTCATTTCAAATGAGTAGGTGAAAACACAGCTTTGATGTTTTCTTTTTTTGTAGTAACATATGATTGGCGTCTAAATTTGCACATGCTCAAAGGTGAGGTCTTTGCCAAAAGACTTAACGTTTGCCATCAGTGGGAAAGGCTGGGTCAATACCGTAGATTTATGATATACTAAGGTACTCACTTCACACTGATAATGATTACAATGTGCAATTATTGTCTATATGAGTTAAAACACTCTACATAAAAATAACACGTGATGGCGAATTGGTCATATTTATGTTCTTACATCTTTCAAATTTAATGGCTAGTCGAAGAGTAGAACCAATGAATTGAGTTGCGCCATTTAAAACGAAGGCTCTTAACATTCCGATGCCAACTTGCATGCATTTATGTCACTGCTTATCGCTATATTACGAAATTATCTGATGTCCATTTGGCTCCTTGAAAGGAGTTGCCCACTCGCATCAGATGAAGGACGATGACTTCCAATATAAATGATGCTAGTGTTAGTATGGAATTAAACAGAAGTGCAAATTTTAGAGTAAGCATTCCATCGATCTATTTGATCGCAAGAATTTCCAAGAGGAAATGTGAAAATATTTAGACAGATATTTATTTAGTCAAAAAACAGTAAAATATGTATGTGACCTATGGGGCAGAAAATTACTTGCTAACCTCCAGAAGAAACTCAATACACTAATAACCGCTATTTCATATAAACTGTTTCAACTGGAACAATTTTGAGATTTCAGGTGTCCAACGCGCAAACACAGAAGTACTAGTTTGTGCTTAATAATAGAGATGATAACAAAAAAGAAAAATATTTTTATATGATATTTTCATATGCTCTTAAATTTGGAACCTAAGAAAATTGTCAAGACAAAGAAAATTTAATGTTTACAGGCTCCTGGGCAAAGTCCGGAAAAGCTGGCCAACATTCAAAACACTGCTGATGCTACAACAGCACATATTTTCTCTCATTATTTTTAACTTTTGCCATTTTCGACACTTCAGATATTTCAATGAAAATTAGACCTGGCCATTTTTAAGAAAACTGGCTCTTTCCGAAAAAAAGTTTAAGGAAAAAAATTGGAGCCTTTTTGATAACATTTTTTAGTATTAACTTCAAACAAATTTCAAAGAATACAACTCGTTTCTTTTTTCAAGAATTTGAGCATGACCTTGTTTAAAGATACATTTGAAACCGAAAGCAAGAAGAGGCCAGGATGTAAATGGACAGCAGAGCGGAAGAAACAACACAGTGAACACATGAAGAAAATATGGGCCCAGAGAAAACACAAACAATCATCATAAAGGAATTCAACTTTGGACTGTATAAATGAGTATAAACAACCTGTAACAACTATTGTACTACAGCTTCCGGGTCAATGACCCCCATCTCGATCAGGTTTTTCGTCCAATTTCCCTGATCCATTGAGCAAATGCTGAGATGGCCCCTTGTTTTGCTTCTGGACATAAATGTAACTTCATTTTCTGTGCACGTCTTCTAGAATTCAGTGGGAAATACAATTATTCAAATTATCGTTTCCATGTTGTCGCGGCAGGAAGTAATAAGAGCCAAAATTTATTGCTTATTTATCCTTGAAAATAAATTTTATTACATGGGAGTTTTTTTGTTGTTTTTTTTTCTCCCTTTCAAAATTCAAAACTTATTGCTTATTTATCCTTGAAAATAGATTTAATTACTTGGGAGTTTTTTTGTTTTTTTCTCCCTTTCAAAATTCAAAATTAAAGTAGTATATGACTTAGTGTAGGGATCACAAAATTTTGAAAATGTGCACACAGTTCACTTTTCCCCATTGCACGTCATACGCAGTTTTTAACTGTTTTTTTTTTGACGTAAAATAAATAAATAAATAAATAAAAAACAAAAAATAAATAAATAAAAAAATAAATAACTGAATAAATAAATAAAGGAATTCAAGTTCAAATGCTGTCTTTAAAATGGAATATTCGTGAATAATAATAATAATAATAATAATAGTAATAATAATAGTAATAATAATAATAATAATAATAATAATAATAATAATAATAATAATAATAATAATAATAAAATTAAAAAAGCGAGGGAATAACATTTCAAAATATAGATATTTTCGTTGCCGAATTATAGAAAACATATTTGTAACGGTAAACGAACGGATATGATTTTTCTCTATTGCTAACAAATAGAAACTCACCCTAAGCTCTACTACCACTACAGCAAAAGGAAAGCTCAACAAAACGTGCGCATAGTGAAGCTCCATTTACATCCAGAAGCAAATCAAGGGGCCATCTCAGCATTTGCTCAATGGATCAGGGAAACTGGACAAAAACTCGATCGAAATGGGGGTCATTGACCCGGAAGCTGAAGTACATTACTTGTTACAGGCATTTAAGTTTTCTTTTGAAAATTATGTAATGCAAATGTAAACTAATTCATTGTACTATATCATTGTTTTGTTCAAGTAAACATTATTTTTCTTTTTGACGATCAGTATAGTTGTATAGAAACAGTTTTGCAACAGAAAAGATTTAACTCTTAACTTAAATTTGTGTACCAATTTTAATTGTTTAATTTCATATCTAAAAACGTAAAGTAACGTACATGTATTGTATGTGGATTTCTTGTAGTGAGCTGTTGATACTGACACTTGATGGACATGATTTCTACGTCGTGTTGTAACTATAAATATCAGTATTACATGAAAATAAGTTCCCACCGTTAAGTAAGACAGTTTTGACAAATACTACAGATTCGTAAATATATAGGCAAGGCAATGGTAAGATTCCAAGATCAATGAAAAGAGGCTTGCAGGAATCACGTGAATGGTATTTTTTCATTATTCGGATAATTTTCTTTTGCAATCTAAATGTCTGGGAACTAGAGAATGAGGTTCCTCAGAATATTATGCCATATCTCAGGCGGGAATGTACATTTGCAAAATATACGCAACGAGCTGCATGAGGGCTGACAGAATTAGAAAGAATTCTGAATGCATAACATAAAGGGCTTAATTTAGTGTTTAATTCTGTTATATGTACATTCCATTTGAGGTTTGATTGAATTGAGAGACCTAGAAATTTGGTTACCTTAACATCAGCTAATTGCATATTGTTCATTTTCAATGGAGCATACGATTGCCGATTTGAAACGCAAAATTGATTGAGACAGTTTTTCCTTCGTTAATTAATTTGTTATTACAAAACCAATTTTAAATTTCTCAAATTGTACTATTCATTGTTTCTTTTTCGCAAAGAACATTCGTGTCATCGGCAAACAGAACTGTTCTTCCATTTTTAATAGATGAGGGCATATCGTTTACGTACAACATAAAGAGGATAGGTCCTAAGTTCGAACCTTGTGGGACCCCATGTTCAATTGGCAAAGAATTGGAAAGATAAGTAAATAATGTACTTTCGTGCCAGTACGGTATTTCTACTCTTTGAGATCGATGTTTAAGGTACGAGGTTATCCAATCTAGTACATGTACATGGGACATGTGTATTTAGCTTTTTTAATTATAGCGAAAAAATTGTTAGCCAATGCATTATGTAAGGTCAAAGCAGTAGATATTGTTTTTCTTTTTGATGATCAGTATAGTCTCTAATTGTATAGAATTAAACTATAGTTGTAATTCAGCAGAAAATATTTTAATTGGTACTTGTAAACTTGTTTTGCGATTTTAATCATTTAATGTCATCTGGAAATATATTGCATATTAACGTATTATTCATATTATATTTGTAAGTAAATTATTTGATATTTATAATACCACAATTTCTCTAGATAGAGAAAATTTCAAATTCCGCAGTGATCCGCAACGAAATAAATAAAGATGTAACCTGTAATATTATTTAATAAATTAATAAAAAAACACCTAAAAATTGCGAATATGTAATTTCTTCAGTAATTTATTCAGTGATGTCTCTTTCTTGATTCAAGTAGGGGGGTCAATTTGCCCTCGTGCCAACGGATAGTACTGTGGACTGCACATCCCGCGCGAAATTCATGGTACAGCGGGACCAACCACAAGCTCGCTCGTGGCACATAGTGAAGGCGCTAGCCTTTCGCCACTGAGGTCCGAATTCGATTCCCGTTGAACCTCATGTGAAATTTGTTCCAGCACAACGAGATTGGCTGCTTCACAAGGGCTAGTCCAACCCCTGTAAAGTGTTCTAAATCCTACCCCTATCATTATTCTTTTCCAATTCTGGCCGCTGGGTAGTGACGCAGGAGCGCGTAGCAGGAGGCGCGTACGCGAAGATGCTACCTGGCAGTCCTCTTGACAACTGACTGCGACGTGACGTGTCATGACAAATAAAAAATAAAAAAATTAATGGAGGATTACTCACCAGCGCAAAAGCTCAACGCCTCTTAAGAGGCTTGGAGACGCGTTGCGTCAATTTGTAGACGCAACAAAGTAAAATAAATTTGGAGAATATTGCTTAGAAACAGCTCGTTGAGGCTGCGAAATATTTTGAAGAGACTGAGCCAAGGAAACTCCTTATCGTCTTTTCGTGCAGTCCTGTCGTGAGGGGAGAGACTCTGAAACGACAATATCTAGACTATTAGCATTCCTAGGTATTAGTATCATTAAGTATTGAAGAAATTGTCAGTGTTACCTGACTGGAGAAAAATTATATAACTTCCTTCTGTTTTTTCTCGGAATTCGTGCGTGTGAGCTAAGTTTACGTGTCAACCATTCTGCTTTGCGAATCGTAGAGATCACGCATCGTAACACCAACCTCACGCAATGGAATTAACTTTTAGTGTACTCCACACATACGCGTGCATTACCAGCTTTTTACACGTGGCGAATCGCCACGAAACTGCTCAGCTTCGCTGATTTTCAATGTGACTTTGTCGCGTTTTAAATAGAAAAGAGTTGAATTCTAAGAAGTTTTCGACAATGAACTGGCGCTGTGGGAGTGGTCCGTCGCGAGCTCTCACGGTCCCCTTTGGAACTGTTCAAACAGTGGAAACGCGAGAAATAAAGTTATGTTCTCCCTGCAAGGTAGCCGGCGGTTTTGAGAGAAAAATTAACATTAAATTTGAACGCGCGATGTTTGAAATATATACTCTTTGCTGCGACAACACAGTTCGTAAATTTAGGGAATTGTGACCCTGAGTCTGCATGCCAATGTCACTGCACATCCTATTACAAAAATTAGTTTTACGAAAGTGAATACATTATGCATTATTGACGGGTCGACAAATGTCAGCGTTGGCGCAAGAATCGGCCAAATAGTTGGCGAAATATATCGACATGATTACCAGTGAATCTATTTTAAAGTGAAAATAATGGAGTATATGGTTTGGTGATTATTTACCTCTTCATATTTTAAAAAAATTCCTCAGAAAAACTACAATTCTTATTAACAGAAACACTATGATTATTATTTTCACCAAATAGTGTCAGCATTCCATCTGGAGAATCTTCAGACTTGTGTTGCATGTGATTTTGAAGTATAGGATGTCCTTACATTTTTTATACTTATTTCTTAGTTAATAATATTTTTTGTGTAATCTCTATTGAAACATTCTTTTAATATTTTCTTAAATTTCCAATACGTATACCTAACCCAGTTTCCACATTTTATTTTTTTATTTATTTTTTAATTTGTGGCGTTTTATACTCGATTTAGCTTTTTAAAAAGTTTCTGTAGGAAGCAGCAACATCAAAAACCCACATATACTTAGTTTCATAAAAAATTGAATCATGACCAGTTTTTGGAAGTTTTGGGCCCCTGGTGAACAATAAATGGTTTCTTTTATTGTAAATAAAATGACCATTCATTGTTGTCAGTTCACTTGAGTCACTTCTATTAGAATATTTGTCGAAAGGCAGACCTACATTTCATTATTACGAAACCTCTGCACGAATATTTTATGTATAAAATGTTCTCGAACTAAGACGAGATAAGTTGAACTGTTCATTCAGCTAGCGTGCAAACTTTCGCAGTACCATATACTATCTTTCATTTCCTGTACTATATGTTTAAATGTCGCAAACTTCTTCTTGAATTTCAGCTTGGTCCGTCTTGGCATGGACCGTTCAAAACCGTGGATGATAAACTCGAGTAATCTGAACACATCGTGCTGAGCTGGGCAGTAATTCAGAGTATTAAGAAAAAATGCCCCGGCCTGGATGGCCGAGGTCACTTAAGAGCGTGTACCGACTCATCGCTTCAGTCCGCAGGGCCGCTGGTTCGAGACCCATCTTGGGCATGTCCCTTGTCTGGCATGTATGTGTTGTCGCGAGGGCCTCGCGTTCTGCTGACCCCAGATCAGAAGATACAGCAAGTGTGTTGGTGTCTAGTGCATCATTGAATATGCATCCCTACGTGATGTAAAGGTAACCGGCTATCTGCTAGGTAAAAACCCTAACAAAATCAACAACAAAAAAATCGCTTGACTAGTTAATGCTTAAAGATATGTATTTTTAGTACAAGCGTTTCATGTTTCATTATCTCCATGTTCATTGTCATCATATTCTGTAGTAGCTCTCGCACTTTTTACTTTTATGTGTGTCCGCCAATATTTAAATACTGGGACATATTTATAACGAACCCTTTAAAATTTTAACTTTAACCACTGACATGTTTCTAATTTCAGATGGTGAATTTGAAAACATCCTAGAACCCGTTTCCTCGTACTTAACTTCAGACAACTTCCACCCGGACTGAGAAGGATACGTATATAATTAGTCGGATTCATGGTTTTGTAATGAAATAGGCGATGTAGACAATGTAGTGAACGAGGAATGTACGTTTGGCACTTCATCGTGTTTGCTCATGAGAAGGCGGTGCAATAGAATTGAAAAACGATTTTTTGGGCGTGGCTTGTGCAGCGGTTCCTGCGCATTCGTTTCAGTACCAACACTAAAAAGGTAATGGGCCTCAATACAATATGTCATATACGGCTCTGAACAAATTCGGCTTCATATTTACCATTATATACAACAGCAAAATGAGTGGGAACAGCGCGTTGTAATTTATAGTGCAGGGAGATACAGCTATGCAAAGTGCGGGAATGGAAAATTAGATTTGCACGCTCATCTTGTGTGACGCCGGTGGAGTCGTTGATCTGATAAGGGTCCATTTGGGCCACATGTGGATTGGGCGCAATTGGCATAACCTGTTTGGAGGTGACCGAGAACAGCGCTTTCGTTTGGTTACGGTGTTGCATAGACCGGGATCAAAACGCATCATTCATGAACAAGACCTACATCAACGGATCAGTGTGAGGCAAGCTTCAGCAATAGCTTGACGAAAATGTGATCAATGAAGTTGGTCAAGGGGTCATTCTTGCTCCTTTGAATTACGAGTATTTTTTATGAAAACAGGACATGCAGAGGCAATGTTCAGTTACCATGTTTCAGATTCTTGTCATTTTAGTCCTCGAATTTTTTGCCTTTTTCCTGCATTCCTCGAGTATCTCTTGCTTGACTATTTGTCATTCCTTATTCTCGTTTGACGTTCGACATTTTGAGAATGTGCGGGAATGCTTTGAGCATGTGCGGACATATCTCAATAATGATAATGTTTTTTTAAAGTTGATAGAGCCTATTACAATTATAGTATTCGTTAATATTTAGCCGACATGATGGTGGATAGATGCATTTGCGTACAACACCTGCATAAATACCTGACACGAAATGTTTCACTTTTCTTGCTAATAAAAACCTACTACACAGTGAGGATTTAACCGGCAAGTTGAAGGAGAAAAATAGTTTCCCTCAGCTCGTTCATTTTCCGAGAGAACATTCCAAATTACACCGTTGTCACGAGGTAGTTTCTCAGGTTACCATCGCAGAAGAATGATGGTAAAGAGACAAACTTCGCAAATTTCAGCCTTTCGCGCTGTATAGCTCTGTGGTGCAACGTATGAGAGCAGTGGTGTCGCTAGAAGAGCCGCAAGAGCTGGCACCATTAGGACCAAAATTGGGCGCCTCCCCAAATTCAACAGAAAAAATATAGATTAGAATGGGCTCTCTCCATTTGTGTATTAGATTCTAAAATATGCTAATGTCGTCTATGCTATGTCAAATTTATTTTTTAATTATAATTATTTAATGATTACGAAAAATGTGGCGGAATTAGGAGAATAAATTTATTATTTTTAAATTTAAAAAAATTGGTTTCAGCGAAGCTACAATTGTAATACGCAAAACCGAGTGACTCCACTGTCTGAAGAACGAAGTTTACTTTTCTACAACTCACATTTTATCCGTCTCAATTAAACCTAAAATAAAAATTAATGTAGTATAAATACCATCTCTAAAGGCACAAGTGTGACCTGAAGACCAGTGACCTGCATTAAAATATATTTTACTGAGTAGTGACGTGCAGCAACAGAAAAGCTACTCAGCAAAACCACACAAAATGGTTTTGAAAAAGTAGCAGACTGATCAATAACAACAAATAAAATACTCTTGTTACTTCACTACAATAAACTAAATATTTTAAACAAAACGGTTTTGCAAATACTTCAGTAACATAGTATAGTATTTATGCTGTACAACAGTTCTTTACATACCAAGAATATAAAAAAATTCTGTTCCAGTAACGCAACACGTCAATAACAAATATTTAATGAGGAGAAGCCTTGAAGCCTCATTGAGGCATGACGTCAGCAATGACGGAAGGAATGATGCATTGAATATAAGAATTCAGTCGTTAATCGCAGTACGAGAAAAAAGGAAACAACACAATCAAATGTTTGCGTTTTTCAGTCAAAATCGAAGCTGTTTAATTGTTTTGAATTTTTTCTCAGTCACTGGGCATCCAATAAAACCAGACACCTCTCATATAACCGCAGGATGAATAGTTTTCTTTCAGTTTCTGCACCGATTGGTAGAAAATGAAAATTAGTTGTTTTCTTTATTTCTCAGTGTATAGAATGAGGACAGTGTTCCTCTTTGTATGCATCAGTTTCAACCCTACGTGATGTAGAAGCACTTATCTCGACTGTCCATAGTGTTCTTCAACAAATGAATGCACCAATCGCTTCAGAGTGTAATTTCTAAGTGATAAAGTATTCAGTGAAATCGTTACATTCTTGTACGTTTATTTTCGATTTACATCATGATGTTCTTTTTACTTGAGATGTTACATCACATTATTTCCATTATTTATTGCTGATTTTACCGCTCGCGGTAAAGTTCTAGTATATCCTCCTCCTATACTTCAAACAAATGGACGCTTGTGGCGACGTATTCGCATATGCTACAACCCATCGCAGCTAACAAATGAGAATCATCATCGGACCGAAGCAGCGCAGTGTATCTCCGCGCCATATTAGCCAAAGCGACTGGAAAGTGCGCCCGTTCACGCGACGCGGTCATTCGCGGCTGATCATTCGCGCCGGGGGCCCCAGCAGGGCTTCGGCACCCGACACCACGCGGTCGCCCTCGCGATACAGGTTTAGTTTGTAGCTGGTATCCAGATGGAATTTCAAGGGGTGGGGAGCAATTTCAGTTCTAACCCCCTCCCGTCTTGATTAATATTAAAAAATTAAAAATGTGTATTCATAATGGGAATACCGCTTTCGAGTGATTGTGTGAGCATTTACTGTTTCTGGACGTGTCCTCTTCTATGGTCATTAGTTCCTTAGTATAGTTTGTTATATCACGAGAGGTGGCAGTTTTTTAACCCACTGTCACATGAGATCTGGGACCGACCTAAACTTCACCTTGTGAAGTTTTCCCTCTACAGGAAGCAGCCGGGCACCCCCTCCCCAGTCGGGACAAGCTCTAAGCTTCCGACTGGTCTCGTGAGCTGTGTGATGGTGTAGTGCATGTCAATGTGTGTGTGCAACAGGAGAGTAGAGGATAAGATTGTACAAGGGGTGATCGCGCGCGGCTCGTGACCCATTTGTTAGGGTGCTGCCTACGAATTTACCTCCTATCGATTGCAGAAATTACGAGAAACTATCGATGAGAGTAGCCGGCCGCCAGAATTCTCCTCTAGACATTCACTGAATTAGCCCTAGCTTTCTAGTTAGTGTCGAAATCCGCCACTGTAGAAACTTGAGCCCTAATACCACCCTGTATTTTGAAATGTAATGTTCTGAATATTCGGTAATTCTTTCAAATACATTGAGTTAAGTTACAAAAATGCATTGGGTTGAAATATGAAAGCCATGCCCGCAACACCTCACATCCGCCACTGGTTTTAGCTAGGTCTCTTATGGCGACAGAGATGCGAAATCTGACACTCCTCTCCCCCACATATTGTTCTTCTTCTTCTAAACCTTATCCCAGTTAGCTGGGATCGGCTTTTCGGATCTCCCACATACAGTCCTTACAGTTGACAAAACTAATGGCAGATGTAAATTACGTAACTACAACACAACAAAAACAACATTTTTGAAGCGAACGAGAACAAAAGAACAATCGGAACGTGTACTTCCGTAACACAGCGCGATATGTCAGAGGGAACACGTTACAAAAAGGTTGCAATTTTTCCAACCGATACTGTATCTTTAAAAAATTAATCCTTTTGAAATAAACATTTTTTTAAAATTTGTTGTGTCCTTAATTTTATCATTATCAACGCAACGCGTCTCTTTACCCCATGTCAAGCGCGTTGAGCGCGGAGTAATCCTCCATTAATCTCTCTCTATGTAAGCAGAGAGTATTGTAACATGCATTAACAATTTATACGTGCGTTATTGCACAAAAATTAATTATTTTGAGGTATTTGTGAAATAATATTTATAATCATTCAAATAGATGGTGCAATCTTAAAACCGTGCAATTTTTTTGTTTTTGGAAAAGCTAATAATGCCCTATTCTGCTGGTACAACTAATCGACGGACGAACTATAGTTCCCAGTTGCGCTATAACAAGAGTTCACAGCACGCGCTGCAAAGTTGTTGGTCGCCTTAAGACGTGCACAGAAGGAGCCCCTGCGAAATACGACCACTGTCACTTTTTAAATTTTCCTTTCACTTTTTTATTACCACACATCTGAGATGCAAGAGTAATTGACACTCAAAAAGGAGTAATGGTAATGCACAATCAAGTGAAAGTGTCTCAAAAGAATGGAGAAAAATTCAGTGGGAACACAAAATGAAGTTATGCATTTAACGCGTTTATTTTTTTGTTTTTATTTAATAGGTAAGTATCCCAGACAAGTTAGATAACTTGATGCTATGTGCCAAAGGCCTTTAAGCCATTACAATACTTACATCCTACCGGGTTCTAACCTTTCGAATTCTGGAATTCAACTCAAATGGTCTCTTTATCGCATCAAAGCAGCGGAAAACAAACCATGAGGTACGGCTGAGGAAAAAACCCTGAAGGGGGGAAAACCTGCCGTCAGAAGTCGAGTACGTGCTAATCTAACCGACAATTTTAAACTATCCATTTATTTTCTGTCGCGGGCGTCACGCATTCTCCTTCCAGTGTTTGGCCTCCTCGGCACCTAAAATAAAACACAGAAGATCGTCCGCACCAACGCCTCGGCCCTTACATTTCCGCTACCCGTTCCCTCTGTCCCTAATGTGCTTATTATTTTAACAGTTTCATTTTATTTTATTTAATTGACTTATTTATATAGTATTTATGCACCCACCCCCGACCATGAAACAAGCGTATCCTCCTCTTGCGTCCTTTCAATGTGTGTACTCACTTTCGCAACTCCATACCGGACTCGCGTAAATTTGTGCCACTAGCCAACGTTTTTCGGCCGTTGCTGCCAAGATCTCTTACCTTTTAATATCCGCAAGTCTATCGGAAATTAGCCGTTCTATCTCACGTGTTCTCCTATCCCCCACTATCTCCGGAGGAACGTCCCCCAGACCTGCATCTTCTAGTAGCAATTTAATTTTGTACAACCAGTAGCGTTGGTCGCTTCCCTGCAACTGCACTCTAAAGCATCTGTGTACAGTATAAGTGTGTCAGCCTGTTCACCTGCTAATTTAATTGAAAGTTTAATGGATTTTATTTTAAAATATTTCTAAATTCCTACACTACTGACCTCTCTTAAGACTCCGGCATTTGCTTAGAATCTAGAGACTCCGAGAATGAATTTGAAATTTTCTGTTCCGATGCTTTCTAGTCGATCTATCCTATCCACTCCCCAAATTTCTGTCCCATAATTCATAGCTGGGAGAACTAGCGATTTAAGCATTGAATCCACAACTTTGATCACACAACAAACGATTTCTTTGAGCCCAATTCTTCCTTTACTGTGCGCAGCCACTATGTGATTATTACATCCCCCATTCAAGGACAATTTTGCACCAAGATTTGTAAACTGTAGCGTCGTGTCGCTAAAACAGCGTGGGCACGTGGCGCGGTGTGCACCGGATGCGTAGACAAAGGCAGAAGCTATGACGCACGGGGCTTTTCTGACAGGGTGTGCGCATCGCTAGGGCGGAGGCAATGGAGGCGGCGGGCAGCGTCGCGAGGGCTATTTAAGGGCCGTGAGAACAATAGCTCTTCTTGTGGGTTGGGGGTCTCAGGGCAGGCGGTACTACGCACGGCAACACATTAGGTAGTATGTTGCGGTGTGGTAGCCGTTGTAAATATCTCTCCTAGCAGTAGGGTCTATTTAGTTAGTTAATTGTTTACAGTGCATTGGTTATTTGTGCCTACTGTCTAAATTGTGAATAAACCTGCCGTTATTACAACCCACTCTCGTCTGTGTACTGATTACCCGTACTGTGTACTGTACTCGTATGACGCCACAACACGTTTTGACACGGTCGATCTCCTCCTGAACGTAATACCATTTCTCTTTGTTACCCCAAATAAACCCATTCTTGTGGAAAACTACTTTCGTTTTTTGAATATTTACTTTTAGTCCCCATGTCTCATTATACATTTTTAGGATATTTAAACTTTTCTATGGCCCTCAATGGTCTCCGAACATAAAATTAAATCATCAGCAAATAGTAGTCCGGGGATTTTCAGGCCATTAATTTCCGGCGCAGCTGTGTTCGCTTCTTGTACCCACTTCAATAAATCGTTTATAAACAAGATAAACAATAGCGGTGAGATAAACAATAGCATTGCCTTCCAAATTACAAGCAGTTAGGAAGAATATCGAGGAATCTCCCATCACTTCCATTAGACTTAGCAGAAGACATCAAGTGGTTATAACCAGACTCCGTATAGAACATTTTAAACTCAGTCACAGCTACCTAATTAAAAAGGCTACTCCTGATCCTTGTCCAAATTGCGGACTCCCAGTTTCCACGAAGCATATTATAGTTGATTGCCACGTGATGGCTACTCTGCTAACGAACCTTAACATCAATGATAATCTCTACTGTATATTCAATTCTTATCGCGGTCAAAAGAAAATTATAGAACTCCTCACCAAATGTAATATGCTAAATAGTATTGACTATATATTGTCTGCCCTATGTATAACATCTAGATTTAGGATTTGTGTATGTGTAACTAGTATGTGAATTTGTAAATACTGTATTTTTGTAACTGTGGTCGCCAATGCCCTAGCTGTTTATAAGGCGACCTTAAAAATTTAAGAAAAAATAGCGTTGAGAGAGGACAGCCCTGTCTAACTCCTACTGTCGACTTTATTTTTCGCGTTTATTAGAAACGTCCCGTTTAAGGTTGCAGTTTCAGTAGCGTTTGCCTGATGGCACACAAACTTTTAAGTCAAAATTCAAATAAATTTATAATAATTTTCCTCCGACCACGACTAAGTACAAGCAAATGACGGTAATGGATACATACACAATATATTCTTGCATAAAACACAAATACATGCCTATACAGACCGTTAAGGGCCTCATTTTAGTCAAAACAATTGTAAAATATTTTTCGGGGTGTAATGCGACTCAAATTTAGTTTACCCTAGCAATGTTGGATAATTAAATTTCTGACTAGTAAATGTTTTTTTAAATTTATTTTCTTCCTGTCCGGCAGTTATACCTTCCAGGGGTTTGTATATTTTTATTTTTTAATGCATAAGATTTGGGCATACAACCTCTCACTCTCGTATCTTACTAGCTAATTTACAAGATTTCACACATTATATTTCTAATACATACGTCTAAACAATTTCACATACAATACACAAATTTTGCAATATATAATTCATTCTTAATTCTAGATACTCTATATACACACATTCAAAAATTATTGTTGAATTTGGGATGAAAATTTACATATCTTACATACATTATTATAGTGGATTAACTTTATTTTATGGCGAATTTAACATATCCTTGGGGTATCGTGAGCGTATTCTTTTGGATTGTTTAATGTTTTTCCCATTGTGAATTTTATACTGCAAGGGGAGGATGGAAGAAGTGTAAAATTTGTCACAGTTTTTTCTTAATGTTCATTAGGGGTTCTATTTGAAGTTCCCTTTGAATATGTGTATTCGAGATGAACCAAGGAGCCTTTGCACATTTTCATAAAAAATTGTTTTCTATTATCTGAAGTTTTTCAATGTTGGTTTTAACTGTGTTATTCCAGACCGGAGAGGCATATGTGAGAGAAGGCCTAATATTAGATTTAAATATTAAAATTGTACATTCCAAATTTAAGGCTGAGCGGAAATTAATTAATGGATACAGTTTTGATATTTTGGCGTGTGTTGAATTGGTTATTACTTCAATGTGCTCCTTCCAAGTTAACCTGCTATCAATGTGAACTCCAAGATATTTCATTAGTCTATAGGGTGGAAGCCATGGGAAGATAGTGTTATTTAATACTAGTGGGCGAGGTAACATTAGGTTACAAAGAGTAAAAAATTTCGTCTGGGTTTTAGTTAAGTTTATTTTTATTCTCCACTGACGTGCCCACTTTAGAAAGCCTGAGATATCCGCCTCGATGTTATCTTTTGCTATTTTTATATCTGTATGAGTTGTGTATATTGCAGTATCGTCTGCGAATAGTGCAAGGTTTGAGTCTTCTAATGTGGGAATGTCTAAAAAATGAACATTGACGAGGAGTGGTGATTGTGCAAAACCTTGAAGTACCCTTGCTCTTACTGTTCTAGTTTGCGAAAGTGCGCTACGTACTTTAACTCTGTACGTTCGATCTGCAATAAAACTACTTATAATATACTGTAAATAGAAGGGCACTTCCAGTTGTTTGAATCTAAATAGTTGCAAAATTACGCGACGAATACTCAAATTTTCAAAAAATTGTACATGACCTTATTTCAAAATGTATTTGTAAGGTAGATATTTAAAAGATGGGGAAAATCTCTATCTTTAATATTTTAGTTGTAGGAAGACACCGATTTTTTTTTCAATTTTTGAAAATTTCGAAAAATTAAGGTTTTCAACGAACATGATACCTGCACCATTCTCTTTAACGGCCTGTACACTATCCAAACCAAAATTTAATATAAAACGATGGATCCATTTTTTGAAAATGTAGAAAATGTCCCAGGGGCTTCATGTAAAGTACACTCCAAAATTAAAATTCCGGCTTCATGCAAGATGTTGTGACACCAGCCAGATCGATTGAAGAATATCAATTTTGGAGAAAATCGGCTAAATGGTTTAGTCGCAAGCGTTGTTCACAGACGGACAGACAGACGTTTTGCCGTCATTCGTTTTACCGACATCAAGGACCCAAGAAACATGGATTCTGGCTACACCACGTGATAGAGGATTTTTCTCCATTTATCAATTGCATTTATCCACTTTTTCATTACCAGAGCCCTGTAATAAGAGTTTTTCTGCCGAAAATACGCCGTTTCTCGCGCAGCATTACATAACTTTCTCTCTACTCCGTAGCGAGAAAGTAACCAGAAACCCTACGAAATCCTCCCCCGGCGTTGCACAAGCCTGCGGTCGGGGCGCGGCTCCGGCATGGAGCGTGCGTGCCCACCGCGGTGCATCTGTCAAAGCCTTGTGTAGTGGGCTGCCGCGCGGCAACGTACGGCGCTGCATCGGCGCGTCGACGCGCATCTCATTCATCAGCAGCGTTTTGGCGCAGGCGCACCTGGCGGTGGCGGTGGCGGCTGCAGCTGATCGGCAGGCGCCGCGCCGGGCACGGGCCGCGCACGCCGCCGCCGCCAGCGGGCAGCTGGCCCCCGCCCAGGGTAAACAGCACTCTCTCTCACCTGCCCCGCTGGGTCGGGCCCCGGGATTGAGTCGCTCCACGGGCCAGCCCGGTTCAGGTCGCCTCCGACGCCGCCACCGCCGCACACTAGTCGGAAACGGGCCGAAACGCGCCCGGGGAAAGTAATATGTTTTCAGAAAAAAAATATTTATGTGAGAATGTTATGTGTAACGCGTTTTATTAAAAAAATATCGAAACGAGAGATATAGAAAATTTACCAGGTGATTTAAAATAAATATTTTTCTTTTGTGTAACAATAGTTGCGTTGGTTCTTTACTTCTGAAAACTGATATTTTTAGAATTTGAGCATACTGTACTTATTTGAAGAAAGGAAAAATATTCCTTTCCTTAAAATTGCGGACTTCTGCTGTCTAGTTTTGGACTTACACTCTTTTAACACATCACTCTAGATGTATCAATTCTACAAACTTGGTTTAAGTACAAAATAAAATATCTGTTTTTGAATATTTACTTATAAAAGATGTCTTGAAAGTTGTACGTTTTGGGCAAATAGAATTTCTTGGCTTCCAGCAGTAAAAATGTTCAAATATTTAATTGTATATAACTTTTTGTGTCATGAAATTTACAATTTCATTGTGTTATTGTGCATCTCTAGATTTTAAAATGTATTTCCTATTTCAAAGGGATATTGTATATTCATAATGGATTAAGCTATTTGCTTATAGAACATGCCAAAACTATAATGTATTTTACCAAAGTTTGAGGGTTGATTTCAAAAAAATCATTTTAAAAAAATTGAGAAATGTAAGCATGTTACGTAATGGAGATTTTTTTTCGTTCACATCAACGACCTTTCCTCATAGTGACAGAAGTATACCTTTACAACACGGCATAAAAAGGGCGTCATTCGCTTTTCATTTGCGTTTCATTTTCTCATCAGTCTCATTAACTTTCATTGTGAGAATTATCTCTTCCGTAATTTAACCCTTGGATTGGTGCGAAAAAGTACTATCCCTCTTTTCATTTCACACCCGACATACTTCTACGGGGTAAATTCTACGCCATTCATGAGACGTTTAGTTGTTAATAATCATAATAATAATAATAATAATAATAATAACAATAATAATAATAGATAATATAAAGAAGTTGACATTACTATTAAAGGGAATGTTTAATAACTTCGGAAGTCAACATATTTGCAGACTTTTGTATTTGTATTGATTTGCGTTCTATGATACCTGCTGCAATTGGAACTTAGGCCTGTTGTGAATGAAGAAACAAATACGTAAATTAATAAAAAACAAGGAAAAATTAAACAACTAAACAAACAGAAAACAATGTAATAAACAAATAAATAAACGAAGTAAACGAAGAAATAAAAAAGAAATAAACTAACTAATAAACAACCAAATAAACAAACAAATAAATTAATTAATTATTACATTTTATAGTGACTTAATGGCAGCCGACATTTCCAAACACAGACGCGTTCGGCTTGTGTGTTTTCTGCGCGTATGAGAGCTTTCCCGTTCACTGTGTGCCGCTAGTCCCGTCGTAGCGCAGTGGCCGGAAATGCAATTTTAGCTGAGGGTTGCTCCTTGAAAACTAGTTTCAGAGAACGGGGCGCGTTCTATAAACACTTTCTTCCTGCCGTATTGTTTATTTTTAGAGCTTTTTGTTTTTAGCTTAAGCCGGTTAACCTTTACGCCCCCGAAGGTGTGTTCCTTGAACCACGCAACTGACATACCGGATCCTCGGCTGGGAGGTCAGAGTAATGCAAGACCCCGCGCCACACAACATGCGGAAAAGAAAGGACCAGCCAATATCGTCGGTGCTCAAGAACTGTGACACGTTTCAAACATCGTCATTTTTGGGTTAAGTGAACAAATGTTTGGTAAGTATTATGTTATTTAGAAATATGTATTTGCATACTAGTGTGTGTTAAAGTTGTGGTGTAGAACAAATATGTTGATGAAGAGAGTTCACGGCACAGCCGGTTTTCGTAGTGGAGAACACTTCGTCTTTCATAAAAGAAATAAACAGGTCATCTCGCAATAGTACCGTTCTGCAAGAAAGGTCTTTTTTTAAGTGTCACTTTTATTGTGCTCCGTCGATAATTACTATTGATAGTCTATTATTACTATGGTAAGGCTCTACGAATTTAAAGTAGATCTTTTAATTTTGGGATGCACTTTAAACCAGCAGGATATTTTCAACTTTGTAGAAAATGCTGTCAATATTAAAAAAAAAAAAAAATTACTCGATTAGAGGACGTTCCCGATTAAATATGCTAATTTTCCGATATTCATTAAATCCTCTCTTAAATATCAGAAATGGAAAAAATCAACTTCCTTCTTGAACCAGTCCTTCATTATTCAAACTTAAAGGATTAGTAAGATACAAGTTTCTCGTTTGTTATGTTACGTATTCGTACAAATCATACAAGAAAATATTGAATATTTTCTTTTCATTCTTATCTTTAGCAGGGAAAATTAAAAATCATCTCCGAGTAACAGACAGAGTCCTTAAGAAAAGGTTTCACAAGTATTTGTTTTTACTGTACATTCGGCCGGATAAAGGCTCAAGGGCGTTTAATATCATCTTCAGGTAAGAGCGCCTGTAAACTAATCGCAGTTCAAGTTATCTTCAGGATAAATCAAAAGTATCTCTCCTACTACCACTGCACGATAACCAAGAATTCGTTATTCACTATTTCACTGTGGAATTTGCGTTCGTTGGCAATACTTTCAAGTTCTGAAAAGCATTCATTGATTGAGGCAGTTTGATGTCGACGTTAAATTTTCGTGCGATGTTCATTGGCTTGCTTTTTGTAAACGTTCTTTTAACCGAACCATTTCGATTGGAGATCATAGATTTTTTGAACTCTGGAATCGAATAATAATAATAATAATAATAATAATAATAATGATAATAATGATAATAATGATGATAATAATGATAATGATAATAATGATAATGATAATAATAATAATAATAATAATAATAATAATAATAATAATAATAATAATACAGTTATGTCAGGCCATATCGTTACTTTTTATTCATTAGCAAACAAAAAGACTTTTCAATATGATACATCACCAGGAAGAAATAAATTTAGAATTTTCTTTTGTTGCAAAATACTTCGAAACATTTTCTTTTATGAAACAAATTACAAACATGCTTCATATCAAGAATGATTGGAAACAAAATAAAGCTTTCTTTTCATACAAACCCGTGGCTGATTTATAGTCATTTCCAGTCCTCAGAATTATTTCGCTCAGGTGGCACACGGCTTGTCTTGTCCAAATACATCGAGAGAATTTGATCATTAAAATGTTTCGGCATATATTAGACGAGCCGTCATTTCGGAAATGAATTTCAGTTAATCAGCAGTTAACATGCTACCCCTTACTTCATTATCCGATTCATAATATAATTTTCGATCCCAAACTTCTGAATGACTCTAACCAGAACTTTAACCGAAAGTGGTAAAACAGACCCTTAAGATTGATTGTTAGCGATTCCGGGCGTGTCAACTACTGAGATTATTAGTCCCGTAGGTGTAGTGCATGTTTTTCATCGAGAGGTGACGGTGATCTTCCCCCACTGGATGGTAAGATCCGGCGCCGACCTACCATCGACTAGCAGGGTTTCCTCAACCAGGTATCTCCCAACTTCGGGGCACCGCTCCAACCGGGACAAGTTCTAAGTCCCCGACAGGTCTCGTCATGTCTAGTAGTGCAGTGCATGTTAGTGTAAGTGTGGTAAGGGATGGGGATAGGACAAGGAAGGAAAGATGGCGCGCGGTCCGTGGCCCGTTTGTTAGGGCACTGCTCCGGTATTCACCTGGTGTTGATCGGAGAAACGACGGAAAACTACCGATCAGAGCAGCCGGCTACTCGAATTCTCCTCCAGACGGAATTCGACCTAGCTGAAAAGCTAGTGTCGAAAATCTTGCCGCCGTCAGGACTCGAACCTAGGACCTTCCGGTCAGAGGCAATGCAGTGACATCAGTTGATGCACTGAGCCACCGCTCGCGGTATATTCTTCAGAGGTACGTAACATCCTCATTACCCATATTTTAAATCTTTTCGTCATTTGTATTTCGTTTTGTGGGGTGTTTGGGGAGACTTTTCGACATACTACCTCTCAAAAAGTATTATTATTATTATTATTATTATTATTATTATTATTATTATTATTATTATTATCATTATTTATTAACTTTCTCAACAATATTGGATATTTCATAATACATTGATATTGAGATTCAATTACGTATTACAAATGGTTGAGACATTGTTTTGCTTTATCAGAACAAAAATGAAATCAGATTGATATACAAGAACACAAATCAAAATAAATTTAAATATATTATAGGATAACACATTCACATAACCATCAACTATCGTGTCCGATCACCATTACCACAAACATCTGCACGGTACTCACTAGCCCTTTATTATTATTATTATTATTATTATTATTATTATTATTATTATTATTATTATTATTATTATTATTATTATTATCATTATCATTATTGTTGTTATTATTATTATTATTATTAATATCTCTTTTCACAATCGTATCATACGGTAGCATATAGTCGCGGATACACCCACTGTCCGCAACATCGGCCGCGTCTGCCGCCTCAGAACAGCGAAGCGTCCAGATCGCGTGGGCAGCGCCTCTGCCGCTCCAGTGCGATGGAAGCGAGTGGCGCGCACTGACCGCCCGACGCCACCGGCCACGGCCAAGGCCGTCCCCGAGTCAAGGAACGTCCTCTGTCCATCAGCAGGAGGTGGATTGCGAGACTGCGATTCTCAGGAAGGATCCCTGATGAAGAGGATTGGCTCTTTGTGCGAAGCACTGAGGTCCTGATCTCTCCTTCAAAATATGTTTCTTTTTCCGTTCGCCCAATTATGACTATATAAGAGCCAGTATCGTGTTTCTCACTACCGTGTTTGAAAGAATGGAAGATGGATTTTATTATTAATCACGGTATGACCAAAAATCTGTGTAGATGAACTCGATACCACAATTATTCAAACCGGAGTGGAGCCGACACATAATTTTATAAATAATAATAATAATAATAATAATAATAATAATAATAATAAACAATTATTAAGAATTATAATGTAAAAACACACCATATAGGATATCAGAAATAATAAATAATACGTTTTTCCAAATTTAAATTATGTATTGCACTATTACTGACAGAAAAATATTTTACGTTGTTCTGAATATCTGAATTGCGGATTCGGTGGTATAACGGTCAGCATACCGGACTGTTGTACCCGAGTTTGCGGGTTCAAACCTGATCGAAGCCGTGGATTTTTAAGGGCGAAAAAATCCTTCGTACGCCTTCCTTCGGAGGGGACGTAAAGCCGTCTGTCCCATCTAGTAGATTTACTGCATGTAAAAGATCCTCAAGCCTGAAAGAAGTCTCTGAGCAAAATTGAGATCCGCCTCTTTCGTCGCCCAAGATAATACCTGCTTTCTCCGCTGGGTGGTCAAAGGAGCGAAATTTGCGTGGTTAGACGGAAGAGCGGGCCTGATGGCCCGAGTCTCGCCACGTAAAATAAGGCATTAACTAACTATCGTGTACATAGAAGTCTGCTTTTGCAAATAAATCAAGTCTCGTCAGAACAGCTCTTACGGTATTAAAACCTGTTGGTACAAGGCAGAAACCCTTAAGTAACCCTTGAACATATCAGTAAAAATTTTCTACGTTACTTCATCGTAAAATGATACAATGTGACTAATATCATTTAAGAAATTACAGAACCAATTCACAGATGCATCAGAAAAAAAATCTTCAATTTCGTCAAGTCGCAGAGAGCATTGTTTAAAATCCATGCTCTTCATTATCTTCTTCTTATGTTATTATATTGATAATAATAATAATAATATTAATAATAATAATAATAATAATAATAATAATAATAATAAATAATGTAATGACAAATTATATTAGATCTAAATACTATTATTACAAATGTTTCAACATTTTTTTGTGTAGAGAATTGTATATCCATACTGTATTAACATTATATCCATATTGTATATCCAATTGTATATCCATACTGTATTAACAGTAAGTATTAACATTAAACATATAACACATACTACATTTATCCTTACTGTATTAACAGAGAAGCTTTAACGACTAGGGCTACTCCCATTCAATTCATCTTCTTTACATTCTGCCTATTCTTCGTCGTGAGTTGAAGGCTGCAGCGTCTCCAAGTGTCAAAAGTATCCCAAATAAAACTGCTTCGAGTCTGCCTCGTGTGATGGGTGTTCCCATCGTCCACTGAAACATAGGTTGCGACGTGTGCACCTGCACTGACCTTGGCAGTCGCCCCTGCAAGTGTTTTAAATGCTAATAATCTTCGCTGCAACGAAGCTCTCTTGCAGCTTCTTTTTCTCCTTGTCGTTCCCTGTAATCTTCTCTTTCTGTTTGTCCGACCGTCGCGAGTGGCGGACCAGGTAGGGAACGTAACAACAAAGCACCGTGGTCAGAAATCTTGAAGGTTTGAAAACTTCATTCATTCCTATTTTGTCTTATCTGTCAAGAAGATCTAACTCCACACATAGGAAGTTTGGAATACAAATGGTTACGAAAAGAAATATCCTTTAGACATGGATTGATTACAACCTATACGATTTGGTGGCGCCATATGGTGCCACCTTTCGGCGATCGGTTCGTTGGTTAGTGATTCCGAGCGCGTCAACAGCATAGGTCATTAGTCCCGTAAGTGTAGTGCATGTTTTCCCCCCGTCGGGAGATGACGGTGATCTTCCCCCGCTGGATGGTGCCGACCTACCATCGGCTAGCGGGGTTTCCCCAACCAGGACTCTCCCACTAGCGGGGCACCGCCCCAGCCGGCTCTTAAGCTCCCGACCGGTCTCCCGGAATATGTGGTAGTGTAGAGCATGTTAGTGTAAGTGTGTGTGTGTGTGTGTGTGTGTGTGTGTGTGTGTGTGTGTGTAAGGGGAGAGGATAGGACAAGGAAGAGGAAGGAAAGACCGCGCGCGGTCGTGGTCCGTTTTGTTAGGGTACTGCCCTGGCATTCGTCTGATGTTGATATAAGAGACCACGGAAAACTAAGGAACAGAGCAGCCAGCAACTACACTTCCCCTCCACACAGCGAGTGAATTAGACCCGGCGTTCTGGATAGGGTAGAAAATCCTGCTGAGAAGCACTGCAGTGACTTCAGTCTATGCTGTGAGCCACATTCGTCTGTGAGAAGAGAACAAAGGGAGTCATCAGCTTAGTATAAGCCTTCTCCCTTCCCTTACGCTCAGAAATGAGCATGTCACTCATCATATCAGCCTTAGAAAAAACTATACATTCCATAAAGTTTGTGTAATATAATTTTGAATTTGACTTTTTTGAAGTATTTTGTAATAAAAAAGTATATAGATATGTTATAATAACATTGGAATTTTTAAATATTGATGATGTTTCATACTGTGAAAAATGTGACCGTGTGACGGTGCGGGGTCGCATTGATTCTGTTTGCAGAAGTAGCAAGCCGACAGGCGGCGCGGCGTTGTCGGTGAAAGCCGAGTTGAGGACGATAGCAGCTGCCGTGTCCGCAGGCGTGGTGCTGACGATGAAAGGGACGGCGAACGGCAGATGTAGAGCTGAATCCAAGGTATGCTGCCCAGACGTCTGTTGACTTCTGACACGTAGATGGATAGCTAGGACGTAGGCATGGAGGGCATACAGGGTGCAGTGGTCAGAGTCTTTGCCTTCTGTTATCTATGTGCATCTCTAATTCTTCTCCACGCTTGATTCCAAGACAAAGTATTTGTATGGTCATGCGAAAGAGAGATAGCATACGATAATACCCCACTGCTACTTTCGTATTTCATATCGATATTCGTAGTCTTATTGGGTAGCCCGTGAGTTGACGGCGCATTCATTTATGTACGCTATTTAATTATATAATAATCATAACTAATACTAATAAATTTTGAAATAATTATGTATGTAAATAATATTATATTTAAAAATATTTTTATTTAGGTTGTTTTGTGTAAGCTAAATAATTTTCCTTGTGTCCCTTACTTGTCTATTAAAAATTTCATTACATGCATATTTGTCATTTTTTGTCAGTTCTGCAGAAAAACACTATTCAGATAACATTACTTGAAGAAAGAAGATGACACGTTTGAAATATTTAGAAAAAGAACAAATTTTGAAGTAAAAAAATTCATTTGCTCTGTCAAATAATGGCAAGTCAGAGGACGAAATTTTATTTTCCGTCATAAAATTGAACTCAAAGGTCGGAAACAAAACTGGTTTCAGACTTTGCCAATGACCTGTTCTGCCGATTTAGTGCAGCTACGCTTTAAATTCCAGAAATGTGAATGAAACCCACAACTTCAGGTGGAGCCAGAAAGAAACTACGGTCCAGATTTTACAATATCCCAAAGAATAGAATCCGCGGTGTGGGTGTTAAATTCAGCACTGCCTATCCGCGTGTCCATAGTGATGGTCACGGTCTGTGCGCGCCGTTTATGGTCACATCACCGTGCTGCTTTGATGACCGTTTTACGAGCTCTAAGGGTGGGTAAGCCTCCCACTGCGTTCTGCGCCCTCGCAAACTGCGTTTCATGTGTTTTCCTGTACTTCCTGTGTAGATCTTTTTTCACTGTACAGTTTTTGGGCAGATTCTCGTACAAAACTGTACAGAAACTTCAACATCCCAAACTAGAAATATACGAAACAAAAAGTCGTGTTGACACGGTCTGCACGCTTCCTGTACGAGTTGTCACAAGTCACCGCCAGGGGCTCTGCCGGAAAGAAATGAATTGTGCCGTCCGAGTAAGTTTATTCGCGACATTTATGTCCGGGCGTTTTTTTAAATAAATTTATTGCGTCTACAATTGACGCAACGCGTCTCCAAGCCCCTTGGGGAGCATTGAGCGCTTTGCGCTTTCGGAGTAATCCTCTGTTAATAAAAGCTGGGGAGTAATCCTCCATTAATATTATGTCATATCCGTCACATCTCGTTACAGTCAGTTCTCAAAAGAAGCGCCAGGTAGGATCTTCGCGTACGCGCCTCCTACCGCGCGCTCCTGCGTCACTACCCAGCGGCCAGAATTAGGAAGGAATTAGGATACGAATAGGATTTAGGACACTTCATAGGGGTTGGACTAGCCCTTGTGAAGCTGCCAAACTCGATTTTTTGGAATAAATTTCCCATGAGATTGTCCGGGAATCGACAAGTTCTGATCTACTTTATTAACATGTTGGTTACGTGTTAGTAAAAAGACGAGAACTCGAATCCGCCATCCCAGTACACAAAATCTCACGAATCGCACCTAACCACAGAATTGAAAAGGATATACAATTTCTGCCGTACACAAATTCGTTAGTGAATGATTCTGCTGATTGAGGTGCTAGAGCCAAACTACGTTTGCTGTGTGAAAAAATCGAAAAAGCTCAAAAGTTCCCAGTTTGTTTTTGTCGAAAGTTGAGATGTCGCCAGTCGTCACCCCTACTACCACAATATTATTTTGCGCTCTCACATGAAAATTCTTAAAGATATGAAGGAAATGCATTTCTTTGTTTTTAGTTTTTATTCACATTTTGTCATATTATTCGTACTTTTTATTTTCATTTGACAAATTAATAGCTTCGTGTTTGAGCAGGACGGTGCACAGCAAATTTGCTTATTTTTCCACAGAGTATCTTATAGTAACACATGCTATTGAAAGTTTTTCCAAAATGACTAAAACTTTTAACGTTCTTGCGTTTTTTAGATTTCAAACACTTTACCGAATTTTGAGGAGATCGCGTCACACTTGAAAATTTTCTGTTTTCCATAAATAAAATATGAATGTTATGCATTCCATCCAGTTAGATCTTGCTGAAAGAATTGGTAGAGACAGAGGGAGGCCGCGTGTGTAAAGTAGATTGTTCGTTCGATCGACAATCGTGAAAAATCCCCAGAAATAGTCCTATCCTCTCCCCTTACACAGACACATACACTAACATGCACTACACTACCACATATTCCGGGAGACCGGTCGGGAGCTTAAAGCTTGTCCCGGATGGGGCGGTGCCCCGCTGGTGGGAGAGTCCTGGTTAGGGGAAACCTCACTAGCCGACGGTAGGTCTGCGCCGGATCTCGCCATCCAGCGGGGAAAGATCACAGCGCATATCCCGAGAAAAAACATGCACTACACTAACGGGACTACTGACCAAATCAGTTGACGTGCACGGAAACACGAAAAAATCAATCAATTAAATATTTCTCTTGGAGAAATATAGAACTCGGTTAGATAGCAGAGGCATTCATCAATGCGAGTAACCCCTTTGTTCGGTAGAGAGACAAGCTGGAAATGGTGTTTAGACATTTCCTAGTAGATGATCGTGGCTTTGATGGTTCTGCTTCCTATATGGACTTTTTGTGTCCTATGCACAACGAGATCCGTAATCTTCTCAGCTAGCAGTTAATTGTCAAATAGTATATAGTTTTGTACCACAATCAATCACAAAGTATTTGGTTGACTCACTTTCGATTCATCCAATGCGGACTGATATTCAACGCAAAAAGAAAAGTGCAGGAGCCGAAGTAAACCTAACCTGTATGAGAGTTGTCAACTTATGGAAATGAATCGTAAGAGACACTAAATTTCATATGAAAAACATTGTTTTTCCAGAGTAACAATTCAATACTTCTCTATTAACTATTTAGAAATAATTATTTCAATGCTCCTTTCACATTTACTAGTTCCTATTGTTAATTTATAAAAGTAATAAATGGTTAGGTATTTGTGATGGCTGCGGAGGCCCAAACGAGCGGCGGCCGATGGCTGCTGCCCATTGCGTGTCGTCTCGCGGCCTTCTCAAGTGTGCACAGGAGTACGGGATCCATGGTAGGCAGGATATGGGCCATGCAGGAAGTGGCTTGTAGCTCCCGTGCGGTCGCCTCGTCTTTCAGGCTCGCTGGGCGCCGACCCGCGGACGCCCGCACGATCGGCGGGGGCGGTGGGAAGGGGAGCCGTGTAGGAGAAGGATGTCGCGGAGTTGAAGAAAAGAAATTTATGATCATTGTTTTGATCGTGGACGCAGGAGTGGATTAGTAGGGTGTAAGTGGGCTACGTATGTGCTTGATACATACAGGCTAAACGTGGGACCCTAGTGAATTTTTAAACAAAATTTTAAAATAGCTCATAAATATGAACTAATTTAAAAAAAAATTACCCCATTACAATGTCGAAGAATGTTTTCTTTAAATACACTTACAGCTTATAGTGTATTCATTATTTTATTTGTTTTATTTGAATATTATTATGGTGCCCCGTAGTTTAGTACACTTTCGAACCTCTTATAACATTTTAGAGTGATTTAAAGCAAATAAAGAATTCTGTGCCGAGATCGCTAAGGTAGTAGTGTCGTAGTGATCTCGGACCGAAGGGTCGCGGGTTCGAGTCCCGCCTCGGGCATGGTTGTAATTGTGTTCGTTCTTTCACCTCTTATCATCAATCACCATATCGTTTCATCCACATAGTTACTATACCGTTAACAGCAATAGTGGTCGCTAATGACCTTAGGTGTTGAAGCGACCTTAAATAAACCAATTAAAAAAAAGAATTCTGTGGGACTAGATAATCAACCAAGATCGTTATTAGAATTGGCCTGTGTCGTTCAGTACTTTTCGTAGGACTACCTTCTTATAAGAAAAAAATCAAATAAATAAATGCCTTTTTTCTATGAATACAAATACTTGTTTTTATTGTTTATTTGTTTCCATACGAAGAAAGTTAAAAAACCCTAACGAACGCTGACGGATACGAGAAGTCTTTTCAGCCCTGTTTCGTGCCATTATGTCGATATAACAGTACAGTATTACGAAAACTCGTTAATCAGAGCATGCATGCAAAGATGCAGCCGAACACTCGCTTTACACCCATTTATGTATGATGTATGTTAATAGTTTAATGATGTACACGACAGACGCATTTATGCTGAACATTCACTTGCATGAAATGAGATAATATGAGGCAAGGTTTGGGAATTGGGCATTGTAATGTCGATTAGATATGGAGTAGGGGATTGGAACACTTTAAGGAGGCACTTGTGAACTTAATATCAAACAAATTAAGAGGTGAAATGCACCATGTTGCATACAACACAGAGAAGTTGATCAGTGAGCTTTCCCCGCTGGATGGCGAGATCCGGCGCCGACCTACCGTCGGCTAGTGGGGTTTCCCACTAACCAGGACTCTCCCACCAGCGGGGCACCGCCCCATTCCATACAAGCTCTAAGCTCCCGACCGGTCTCCCGGAATATGTGGTAGTGTAGTGCATGTTAGTGTAAGTGGAGAGGATAGGACAAGGAAGAGGAAGGACAGATCGCGTGCGGTTCGTGGCCCGTTTGATAGGGTACTGCTCCGGCATTCGCCTGGTGTTATGAAGCGGTTACACTGAGTTACCGCTTCCGGTACGAGCGAAGAACAGTACACTTATATATTATATAAATTTAGTGCATTATATTTGAATGTATAAATGTGCCCAGAGTGTCCCATAAAGGGCAAAGGCTTCCTGCAAGCGGGGAAGCTCTTGTGAAACTCACGTTGTGAGCTATTCCACGTAAGTATGCATTATCTTTACATTACAATAAATATAAAACAATACACGAAATTTTTAACTGCATTTCGCGTATATTTAGTAAAAACTATTTGCCTTAGCTAACGGTTTTCACGGGAGCGAATAGTTTCTTATCAGTTCTTGCCAAAGACGCTCGTTGCTACTTGCGTTTATAATTCAGCTTAATATAGAATACGAGTCCGGGTAAGGATCCCACCAAACAAGAAAAAACGTGATTAGATTGCACTTGTCACCTTAATACGCAGTTTTTAACTCTTTTCACATTAAATAAATATTTTAATAATATGAAAAACATTAGTTAATATTTGGAATGCAGCAGTTTTAAAGACGGGAATTATTTCTGAACATATCTTCAGATAAAGTGGCTTAACAAAAGTTACAGGATTAAATAAAAAACAAGGAGATTCCTGGATGGATGATAGGTGTCAAAAAATTCTGTTTAAAATCCAGATGAGGGCAGAGTAAAGAAGGTGGTCAGTCGGGAGATGCACAGGTGGTGGAGGGGGTGGAGGAGGTGTTGGTGCCGGTGGTGGCGGTGGTGGTTACAGAACTGGAGATGAGTGTGTTAACAAAGGTGACGATAGCACCGGGACACGACTCGTCGATGGGCCCACGTTTCCAGTGGCTGAAACAGCGAGAAATTGACACAGCTTGAAACAGCTTTTTCTTCACAGTGGTGTGCCCATGGTAGTATCAACTTTCAGACTGTCACGAGTATTTTGGGGCAACCACGAAGCAATAAAAAAGACAAAATGGCCGGTGGTGGTTTGCAGTTAGGTCGTTCTATGGTGAAAGAAAGGGCTCTATTTCGTTTATGTGTTGCCATTATTTCAAATCTTGTGATACTCGCACTAACTCTCTATATACTCTGTATTTATCAGATCTTTGTCGTACTGAAAATTGAAATTAACCTTTAATAGCATTTCGCATGACAATGAAACATTCATAATACTACTTGCTTTATTTTCCTCGAACAAATTTTATTTGATAGAATTCCTTCGAATCGTGCATATATCTATATGCGAATGAGGAAATCACACCTAGCTCTCCATCAATGTTCATTAGTAAATATTATAAACAAAACTTAGTAGTTTGAACCATTGTTTTGTAGTCCCCTACACGAGAAGAAAAAATGAACGATAGTAAAGAATTTACAAAGTTTTGGAATTAAATATCCTATAAAACTTGCATGTATTATTCCTCTTCTCCGACATACATCACCTATTACTTTTGACGGGTGTTTGATCCGTGCGTAAAGTACTTTAGTGATATATTGAATTTTAAAATATATAGCTGTAAATTATACAATGAACTTGTTAAATATAATAAAATTAAAAGAAAATAATTTGTTGTTTGAACTTAAATGTAAATATTATTTGTTTATTTATTAAATTTCTCTATTGCCCTAGGGTGACTCATGTACAACACTAGATTCCCGAACTAGGCCCAGACATTCAGTAAATAATTATTTTTACAATGAATTTCTTAATATTATATTATAATATATTGAAATATGCTTTTTTCGAGAATTGATGTCTTGTATTTTTATATTTTTTGAGGGTAGAGTAATTCCTACGTTCTTTTTGCTTTTGGGTAACACCGTTAGTTCGCCGGGAAAGTCGGACCATCTACAAACAAATGCGAAAAACATACTCCATACTATTAGGAATTAGTATATTTTTGAAAATTGAATGTATTAATTGTTAAAATGAAATTTAAATTCGAACTATTTTAAGCAGAAATATAGTAGAAGTAAAAAACCTAATACGAGCTCCGCGTATTATCAGAGTTTTATTAACTATGTTAGTATTTAAGCTTTCTATAAATTAAAGACTGAATCGAAATTAAACACTTGATTCCATAAATAAATTTATTATTTATGTCTCACTTTACGCTTAAATTGTTCTCCCGTTTTCATATGTTTTGCCGTTCCTGTGACGTGAAGAACGGTGATAGTTGCTCCATTATCACTTAAAATCTGAGGTTCCAAGTAATCTGGACATTCCATGAAGACCCGGCGTGTTATACCCCCAAAGAGATCAATTCGCCACTTCCTGCGCCACCAGCGCCCGGGCTCGCCGCGGGGGGTAGCGTCCATCCACGAGTCCATTGCCGCGGTCACGGCCCGCGCGACGCGCCGTTAACGGCCAAATGACCGCGCGGCTTTGATGGTCGTTTTACGAGTCCTGGGCGATGACAGGGCGCCATTTGCGTCCTGCACCCTCCACCGGACATGGGCGGCTCCACAGCTAAGGGATGAGAGCAAAAGTTTCCCATCTTTTTATTCATTTATTTATTTATTTATTTATTTAGTTAGTTAGTTAGTTAGTTAGTTAGTTAGTTAGTTAGTTATTTAGTTATTTAGTTATTTAGTTATTGTTTTATTTATTTAACGTCAGTTGAAACTATTATGGGAAAAGGTGCAATTTCTGAACGTTTTTTAGAGAACCTGAAATCTTAAACATGTTTATCATAAGAGAAATCTAAATAGTATGAAAATGATGGATTGTTAAATTTGTTTTAATACTTCGCTACTAACGAGTGTTTCACTTATATAAGTGTTTAAGAAACAAAATGAAATTCAACAACCTATACTCTGTGCACCATAACTTCTAGTGCTGATATAGTTACATACTTCCTTTTTGTCCCCATCCTGCTGCTTTCTATTCACATGTGACTACTTAATAATAATAATAATAATAATAATAATAATAATAATAATATAATATTTACTATTATTATTATTATTATTATTATTATTATTATTTATGTTTACACCTTGCTGGTTCACTGGAAGACCTGGTTCTCAAATGACAACGGGCTTTTCGCCAAGTGTGTTATTTGATATTTATTTAAGAATCTGAATTTAAAAAGTTCCGGACAATGCGTCAAGAATTTAAGATGACAGACTTCTGCATTATTTTAAAAGCCTTGGAGGGATAACAAGTTTTTGAAGGTTTTCTTCCACGTGTTTTTCTATAAGGCCAAAACTGGAGATAATTATTGGGAGAATGGATACTTGGTCCTGTTTCCATTGATCTTTAATTTGATATGCCAGATCGCTGTGCTTCCTTATTTTTTCCGACAATACTTTTTGCATGTTCCTGTAGGATGGGACTGGAACATCAATAGAAAAGTAGTTTTTGGCCCACAGAGTTATCACAATATCTGACCTGATATGTTCTAGTCTTGTGCGTCAAAATTATGCCGAAATAAATTCTGTCCTTGTCATTTTCCAACACAGGTTCAGGTTTGTATATGTAGTAAGGGGCATGATGATCATCAAATTTATGATTGGTTACAATTTGCTGGAGTATAATGGAAGCGATCTGATTATGGCGCATTGTGCAATCTGTCTGTGCAAGGGTTGCTCATCTTGAAATGATGTTATCCATATTTTCCGTCCACACGTTACATCTCGGGCATTTACCAGATTGGACCTTGCGATCTATTTGAACTTTTCTGTAGTTTCAGGTGGGAATAACTTCATCTTGAATAATATTATTATTATATTATAATATTATGTTATTTTTAGATTGAATAAATTAAAATTTTCAGTTTTTAAATGTTTTTCTCGACAAAACTTAAGGAATCATTTATAAATTTCCCTTTGACGTAATATGTTTAAATTAAGACACAGAAAATCTAGAAAAATAGGCATCGCAATATTTTTTGGATATAATATGCAACATAAATGACACGGAAATATCGGAGGGGCTGCCTTCAGACAACAGTACCAAAACTGAAACCGGAGCCTTGATTTGGGGATTCTGACACTCCCATCCTCCAACGTTGGTCACATTTGTATCAGGTAGAGGCCCAAATACTTTTATTTTGGGCCTCTTTTCCTGAAACAGGTATCTTTCTCAGAAAGGGAAAAAGCCTTTTTGGCAGAAACCCTGCTCCAGGAAACTACATTGCATTACTTGTCAGCTCAACGGGTGCGTCGGCGTCTCGGCCGTTTTTGTGCAGTTCATTCACCTTCGTCGTGAAAAGTGATTGGTCTGGTACCCATTAACCCTCTAAATCCGGGATAAACACTGTTATCGTGCAGTTATCTCATTGCAGTGAACACCAGACGAAAAATGTTCATTATCTTAAATCCTGTGCAACAAAGGACCTCAGATGCCCCCAGAAGTTTATTTCTGTCGTGTTTGTTTGATGTGAGACAATGTTTTGAAAGCTTCGCATTGTGGCAAACATAATAGAACCAGCAAATAATATTTCGCTCGAACTCTTGTAACATCCGCCTAGCTTCACGTCACTCGTAAACATCAACTGTATTTCTCCTCTTACAAAATTCCAGAGCATTTAGCATGATCAGTCAGTTCGGTCGACAGACAGCGACTTACTAGAGGCAGACTTCCTGGGATTTTAAGTGACGGGACCAATGGTGAGGGTGAAGGCAGAGTATGAAGGGTGGAGCGGCGTTGGTGGTAGCGGCGGGGCGGTACTCTAAGTGATGGGGATTGTGATAAGGGAGTTAGGTGTGTTGGGCGTAGTTGTGGAGGCGATGACTGTAACAATGTTGGTGGTATGGGGCAAGGTGCGTTGGTGGTAGTAGCGATGGGGGTGATGAAGATGGCGGTAGCTGCGGTGGTGATGATGGCGGTGATATTGGTGGTGGTGGTGTCGAGGGCTGTGGTGTCAGCGGTGATGAATGGTAGCAGCGGCGGTGACACTGGGGTAGCTGCAGTTATGGCAGTGGTGATGGTGGTCCTGGAGATAATAGCGGAGGTGGGGTGGAGGCGAGTTGGGTGCGCAATGACTGTGGCGGGAGAAGTCGCAACGTCGCAGGCGCTGTTGGCAGACGCCGGGGTGGTGGTAACGACACTGGTGGATGTATAAACTCTAGTGGCTGCGATGGTGATGAAGACAACAGAGGGGTAGCCGTGGTAACAATAGAGGCCTTGATGGTGGGGCGGGGCAACGGTAGCAGTGGTGGCAGAAGTTGGGCAGAGGCGCAGGCGACGGTGACAGCGCTGGCGGTGTCGGTATTGGCGGAGGTGGCAGAGATGGTGACGGCGATGAAGGTGGCAGCGGAGGTGTCCGGCCACAGGCGGGAAGGCACGCGCGCGGAAACACGGCTTTCGCTTTTAACGAGCGCAAGGAATTCATGGAGTGGCCGGCGGCGCGCGCGGGGGCGCCTAATCCGCAGAGAAGCGCGGCGAGGGCGGGGCCCCAGGCGGGGCCCCCCCCGCGCGGCGGAGGAAGGCAAGCGGTGGGCGCGGAGGTAGGAATACCATACGTCCTTTTTTCTTTCTCGCTACGGAGTAGAGGAAAAAGTTATGTAAAGCTGCGGGAAAAAAAGCGGAGAATTTTCGGCAGAAAACCAATTACTGGTATTGAAAATCGTCTTCCTACAACTAAAATATTAAAGATAGAGATTTTTCCCTTTAATGAAATCTGTTTCTTAAAGACAGATTTTGAAATAATTTTCTTATACAATTTTTTGAAAATTTGAGCTTTACAGAAAATGATGACTGAGATGTTAATTAGGAGAGAAATTGGGTATGAATAGTATTACGTAATCATTACTAAGGGCTAGAAAGTGTGTGCTGTTTTAGCTCCACTAGTTTACCACGCGACCAACTGGGTTTCGCTCAGAGGCATTATATCTGCTACGTTTGCTGCCTCTCTGACCTGGGGATCCTTGGGTTCGAGTCCAGATGGTGGCAAGATTTTCGGCCCTACGTCGGATTCAACCGCTGTCTGAAGGACAATGCTGTAGGGTACTGCTCCGGCATTCGCCTGGTGATAATCGGAGAAACGACGGGAAACTACCGATCAGAGTAGCCGACCGCTAGAATTCTCATCCAGACAGCGACTGAATTCGACCTAGCTGAAAAGCTAGTGTCAAAAATCCTGCCTTCGTCAGGACTCGAACCTAGGACCTCCCGGTCAGAGACGCTGCAGTAACATCAGTTGATGCACTGAGCTACCGCTCACGGTTTAAGTTCTTGGAGAGAGGAGTTCTTGGAGTCTGGTTCACGAGCCACACTCGCTGGTGAATGAGCGCTTATGCAACTGGATAGGTTGGAGACAAATGCCACAGAGACACGGCGATTTTCAGAGAACAATTTAGGCCGAAGAAGGTGTGACGTCGCGGAGGGTAACGGGGAGTGCGAGAAGTGAGATTGGAGGAGTGAGAAAGTTGATAAAGCGAGCGGTTGATGAAGGGAGAGGAACGTTGATTGATTGGTTTATTAATGTTTCCGGGTACGTCCACGGCTAACGTAGTGTAAGTTGGTCTCGTAAGTGTTGTGATGTTTTATCTCGGAATGTGTTGGTGGTGTTAGTCTTCCCCCACCCACACCAGGATGGCGCGTTCCTCCACCGACCCACACGTCGACTTGCTGTTTTTTTCCCAACCAAATACCTCTCACGCTAGCCGAGAAAAGCTCTTCGCTCGCGACTGGTCTCCAGACACGTATAATAGTGTAGTGCATGTAAGTGTGTGTGTGTGTGTGTGTGTGTGTGTAGAAGAGGAACGTCGAGATGTCGGAGGCGGTAGCGACAGCGCAGCCATAAACCGTCAGCGCCGATACCGTGTATGGAATTATATCGCGCCGGGTGGGGGGCAGAACAGTATCGCAACAACGTGCGTAGCGCCGGGGGAAAGGCCGGGAGGCTAATCCCCAGCGGCGTGCGGCTGCGTGGGCGGAGGGCGCGCTGGTGTGGGCGGGGGCGGGGGCGGCGGGCGTGCGGAGTGCCTCCCACAGGGGATTGGCGCGCACGCGCGGTCGCTTCAACCCGCCGCCGGCCGCCACTGACCGCCGGCTGCCCCGTGGGCCTCCTCGCCGATCTGCGCGCTGCGCCTCGGGTCACGGCTGACCGGCCCTCAATGGACGCGGCTTTCACCACCAATCCGCCGACAGATGTTTCTCTCAGCCAGACTGCTATTACTGGACGCGCGTTTCAGTGCTTTAACAATATTTGAGTTATCCAATTTCACAAAAAGATGGAGACGCTGGAATGGTTCCTCAAGAGCTTCGGTTTGAATGAAGAGTGAAGACGGGAGGAAATAATTAGTTATAGATGTGATGGATAGTACGAAGTGGTGTGGGAATTATCATGTTGGACTTTCGGCTTCCTGCATCAGCTTCTTTGTGGACTATGTTTGGCGTAGATCGCGTATCCGTGAACCAAGACTGTAAGCCAAGCTAAGTAAAAAACTGGCAGTAATAGGATATTGGACTTGGCGAGAAAAAAGAAATTGTGGACTTGCAAAAGTAGAAATGTTAGTCATTTTCACGTTATTAAGAATAACATACGATGAAGAAAATGAATCTTATTTATCCGTTAGTTTGGTGTAAGTGACTCTGTATTGGAGAGATTCAGTATGCCAAATTTTTGTTCGAGGTGGGTGGAGCCTCCGCGTGACAGAAAGTTCCTTCGTACATTTTTAAATTTTTAACACTTTCAAGGGAAAACATGTTATTCTGATCCCCTTCTAAAGCTACCCTTGGGACAGACATCCTTTATTGCCAATAAGGAGAAATTGCTCCTGTCTCTTCGATCTAGATCAGACATTGATTTGCCACAATGTTTATGACAGGAGCGGGGTAACACGAATGTAATATAAGTCATTATATATAATATATTGTGCTTTGGTTCCGGTATACGACTTTCGCTTCCCGTAATATTGAAGGGTTTTTATATAAGTTCTGTTTTGTTTAGATCGTTTCTGTGCACTAAGGATGTCGCAAAGTTTCGAACTAGTAAAATCTGGTGAAATATTTAGCTGGCCGAGGAAATATTATTGTGAAATTGCTAAAAGGGTTAGTTTTAGCCACTTATACGTTTCTAACAATAATAATATCTAAAGAAAATGAGCGTCACTATGCGTTTATTTTTAATATAAGTGAGCATTGCAGACAGACTACCGTCAAAATTGCGTGTGGGGAATTTCCTTCGTGCGTGCTCTGCGGGTCACAGGAGGACGTCATGTGGTGAAGACCGCAGGGCTCGACCACAGCGTTACTGGAGAGAACATCGGCGTAGACGGAGGGAGCGGTGGGAGGTAGATCGAGAGTGTGAACGACCGTTGCTGCGGTAAAAGACACCATGAAATAAGAGCTCTTACAACAAAACCACAATATAGAAGCGATTTCTTCCGCAAATATTACCAGTAGTGCTATACACCACATTCTTTCTCACACTATTTGTAAAGGTTGCGTAATATTATAATACTAGTTGAACCCACTTAAGGGATTACAACCTGCAAAAATATTTTTCCAGGCTGGGATTCGAAACCAGGCGCATTGGTTCCCTGGGGAACCGACTTATATTCTAGACCACCCAGCTGTTTGCGTACGAACAAAGCCCCGACATATTGGAAGTTTTGCCGCAATTATCGAAATTTCAAATGTTTTAATGAAAACAGGAGAAATATAAATTTATTAAGCAAACATTACATGTAAAACAATTGAAATAAAAAAATATTTTTGAAAAATCTTGTTTACGTGTTTTCTCATATACTGCTTATGTAGTACCGAGAAAGTATAGTAATGTTGCAACGAAAAAATTGCAATTTTTCGACGAAAAGACTCGTTTTGAAGCACTCTGATAATGAATAATTCTTACTTCTCTATGAAGTAAATGTTTTTCTCTAACACGTTGTGCAGTCAGAATCCACGTTTTGTGGGTGCATGTTACTGAAAAATTAGCTCCCTTAAAAATATTCGTTTGTCTGGCTATCTGCGAACAACACTAGCGGCCAAACCTTTGGCCGGGTTTTCACCAAAATTATTTTCATATATTTCCATCATATCCCCATCAATCCGGTTGATGTTGCAACCCATTGACTTTCAAACGTATTTTGATTTTTGGGCCACTTTACACTAAGCCTCAACATTTTCAAAATTTTTCTGAAAATGACTCCTACAGCTAACGTCACTAGTCCCATAATCATAGTGCATTATCGACGGAGATGGCCGTGATCATCCAACACTCAATGGTGAGATGCGGTGCCGACCTACTCGTCGGCTTTCAGTTTTTTGCCACCAGGTAACTCGCGCCTGTGGGGCACCACCCCAACCGGGACAAGCTCCAAGTTCCCGACTGGGTTCCCGCCATGTGTGCTTGTGTAGTGCATGAAAGTGTAAGGGGTGAGGATAGTACAAAAGAGGAAGGAAGATCGAATGGAGTCCGTAGCCCGTTTGTTTCAGTTTTGCTCTGGTATTTGCCTGGTGTTCTTTGGAGAAGCCACGGAATATTATCGATCAGAGCCATTCACCGGTAGATTTCGTCTCCAAACAACAGCTGAATTAGACCTATTTACGTAGTGCCAAAAATACTACTCCCATCAGCACTCGTACTCTTGGACCTCCCGGTGAGAGGCTCCGTAGTGATGCCCTTAGCCACCTAAGCTGATTTGTCTCTTACAGAAAAGTCTTTTTGATTGCCTTTGGGCAGTACATCTAGATTTTTCCTCCACCAATGTCACATAGCGTAAACTGCTTTTTAAGCAAAATATATTTTTAAGCAATTATCAATACTTGTGTTTTGAAAGTGGCTATTTGAATTATGCCATTCATAATTGGAGCGGAAATATTTCTAATTGACGGTTCCTCATTCATGTTTCCTTTTGCAGAAAACGTTTTCAATTTTAGCATTTTTTTATCTGATGTCATTCTTATGGTATTATTACTAACATGGTTTGCCGAGTTCGGGAAACCTTTCAATAACAATGCATACAAATTCAATTCGAACATTATATATATATATATATATATATATATATATATATATATATATATATATATATATATAACGTATGCTGAAGCTCGTAATTTTGCTTTCATGTTATGCAAACTGACAGTCACATACACTCACACACAAACACACATTCCCGTACTTATTCAACTGTCGCTCGCACTGTTCGTTCGGGCGCTTCACTGCTGTTCCCTTGATGAGTGAGGCGGAAGAAAACGAACGTGCTTTCACTGCAGACGATATGTCTTCCTGTAGAGTATTTAGTTTTCTACCATACACTTACCTTGCGGATGCTGGCGTCGGGTTTGGTCAGACACAGCCCCTCAGCGATTACCAGGAGAACTTGCAATGACCGGAAGTATTGTGCAGTTACGTAGTGGGCGCGAAAGTGCTGGTATTTATCAATCTTTAGCTCTCATATCCGCCCAAACCTGCCCCCTCTAGTGGTGTGAAAGGGAACTTCATAAATTTCCATGGAGGTCACTCTTTGTGCAACGAGATCTGAGCGTGCGCGAGATTACTGAACGCGAAGGATTTTGCGGAGAGATATTATCATAAAAAATGCGTAATACCTCCTGCAATGTGCATACTTATTGGATCAAACAGCAAAATTTAATTTGGAAATCATAGTATTCAAACAACTTAGGATTAGGATTTCATTAAAATATTAGTTGAACAAATATTATGTTTTTATTAAATTTTCTATCCAAATAAGTATTAATCTTTATTTGGAGAAACATCGGAATCATCTCGATCACAACCAACCACAGTGGAAAAAATAATGGAATTTATAGTTTGAGAGTTTTTTTTCCTTCCCCTGCTCATGGCGAAGCGATACTTTATTTACAATGCGGAGTACACGCACCGAAGCACTTTGGCACAAAAGAAGGAGGCGATACTAAATAAATACCTTATATTAACTTTACCAAGGGAAGTAGCCGCCATTTTGGCCGGCAATCTAAAATTGGCATACACACAAAATGGTATTTTTCTGTCTTCTTGTTGAGTTTGCTTTCCTTAGTCTTGTTTCCTTTTTCATTCATTCACACATTCTATTTTTGAATGATTGATGATTCCTGCTAAGGTCATCAGTCCCATAAGTGTCGTGCATGATTTTTTCTCGGGAGGTGGCGGTAATTTGTCACCACTGGATTGTGAGATCCGGCGCCGACCTAACGTAGGTCAACGGGATTTTCCACAACCAGGTATCTCCCACCAGCGGAGTACAGCCACACCCAAGACAAGCTCCCAACCGGTCTCCCAACATGTGCGGTAGTGTAGTGCATGTAGTGTGTAAGGGTAAGGGGTGAGGATAAAACCAAGCAGAGGCAGGAAAGATCGCGCGCGATCCGTGGCTCACTTTTTAGGTACTGCTTCGGATTTCGTCTGGTGTCGATAGGAGAAACCACGAAGAACTACCGATCAGAGGAGCCGGTTGCTAGAATTCTCCACCAGACAGCGACTGAATTCGACCTACCTATCTAGTTAGCGTAGAAAATGCTGCCACCGGCTAGACTCAAACCTAGGACCTTCCGGTCAGAGGCACTGCAGTGATATCTGGTGATGCCCTGAGCCACCTCTCCTGGTGACCCACTCATATTTATATCCACTTATACTTATTTACAACCATCATACCTATCACTCGCATGGGAGAAACGACTCTCCGAGGTTCTTCAACGGGAGTGCAGGGTTTTTTATTTGTTTCTTTTTGCAGAGCATACATGGATCTGTATACATAATACACTTTACATATGTAGTGAGGGCGTAAATTCTAATTTACCTAAAATTAAATTAGAAACTAATTGGGGTGAGAAAATCTTCTTCAGACATCTCTAAAAACCATCTATTTCGGAAAATATGAATAGGTATGCCTGGTATGGAATGCCTATTTTTTAATTCTGATTCTATGAGTAGGAGTTTTCCGGAGTCTAAAGTTGACTAGGTGTGTAATTTGAGATATGGAGTGATGTAACTGGGTAGAGAGGAATGCTTTATGTTGTTGTATGGAGTCAATTTAGAATTCTTTGTGGAGCTGTAAATTTGTGTCTAACCAAGTAGCATTTGTGATAGTTCTAAGAAAAAGGTTTTGGACTATTTGAAGCTTGTTAAGCAACCGGAGTGTAGTAAAGCTTGGCAGATGGCGCGCGCCGCGCCGCGGTGCTGTGTGGTGTCGGGGCGGTGTGCCTTTAAAGACGGAGCCCCGTAATGAGCGTGGGAGGCGTACAGGACGGAAGTGGTCCATCTTCGCGCGATGGACGGGCATCAGTCTCCGAGTAGAACCTCGCTGGCAGACGCACGACGTAAATGGACTTCGCCATTATCGCCGATCACGACGATACTAGTGGGTTCACGAGAGTATACGGGAGGTCAAGGACGGTCACATAATTGAACTTTAAACATAACTACACAAATGATTTTAACTCTGATATAACTTCGATCGTATTCGTTATATTATATGCATTACTTCGGGTTCTGAAAATTTTCAGTAATATGGGAACGAATTAGAAATTGTTTATAATGAGTCCCTTTTCTCTCGTAAAAAGCTGTCAAAGAATACGAAACATTAGAGTATTTCGTTTTAGCTTTCTTCATGCCGTTGTTGTATTACTGCGTGCAGTGCTGTAGGTCGAGTCCATGTTGATGGAGTAGGTAATTGCAAATAAATATTATAATGGGTGTGGCTGTTATATACGTCAAAAACGTAGACAGTTTCAAAACGACGTGAAGTGTTTCAAAACGACGATTTTTTAGGATATTGGGATGCATGATTAAGATATTTCTGACAATTCTACGTGACTCAAGTATTCTGGAACCCTCCACGGTTACAATATAAACACACAATAAACGATGACACTGAATGTCATCAGTTTCTCCGACGATGACAATTTTCTTAATTTGTATTCCTCCATCCGGGAAAAACTGTCTGGTAACAAAATAAAGATACTATACTCTATGGTTTTCGTCAGCAGCGTCTGGCAGACTATCAAGATTTTGGGAGTCACTGACCCCTACACTTTCGCACACCTTAATGTTTCGTGTGCGTTTTCCGAGGCTTTCAGTATACAAAGAATATGAACAATCGATTATAACCTACAAAAGTGTCGAAAAATTAAAATGATCAATACCTATAAGTCCTAAGGGACAGCATCTACCTCTGATATGCTCAATGGTCACAATAAATAAAAAATATTCATAACTGTGTTGCGAAATGTAAATCGAGTCATAACATCTAAAAAACAAATTTTAGTCCAAAATTGTTACATGTTTCACGAACTGAATATGGAAGAAAATTTTATTCTGGATGTTCTCAACGACAAACGTGTAATGCTCGGCCGACTAGTATCAAACTAGTGGTCTTCAGGAGAAATGTTGCAATCGAGTGTATAAAAGGTCCCGGAGAAGCAAACGTTGTCTGTTCCGAAACTACATAAGAGAATACTGAAGCTTATTTCTTCCTCGTCACGTGACGTTAACTGTGCTTTAAACAGACACACTAAATATGCGAATACAGTCGTAATAGCACGTATGAGAATTTGCTGAGTAACCGTGATTTTTTTTTCTTATTTCAGTCAAACTCGAACGTGTTTAATTATGGCCCACTCTTCCTGAACAGCTAAGGATATTGTACCCCTCACATGACCAGAGGATGCGAACTTTTCCGTGAATTGATAGGTATATTCGAAATTAGTAATATGAATTAAATATCTTGTGAATGAAAACTACTTTTCTACTCAAAGAGGGGTTGAAGAAATTGTTCCTTCAATCGGTACCCACATGCGTCTTAGTAATATTAAACGTGGATTCTTGTCTATAAGAAGAGGTCGATGCATATAAGACCACTTTGTGTATGCTACGCTCAATCAATTATTTAGTTTGATCGATTCTTTTTTTTTAAATTTTAGTGCGCCTTTTCGCTACTACAGTCATTTCCAAAACTATTCGGGGACACAGTATATTCCTTTCACCTTCCGTAGAATCCAGTTTTCTTCGCTATTAAAAATCTTGTTTGGGCGCCTCCCCTCCCCCTACCGAGGGTGTAGCTCGATTCTGTTTTCCTTATTGAACCCTCATATAATGTTACTCATCGTACTCTTCTTGATTCTCTTTTGAGCGATTTTTCACCAGATCTTACCTTTCAAATGGAGAAATACAACCAGCTGACGTTGTTCGAAAGTTCTATTTCTCCCTCTGTGACTCATGTTACTTCTTTGCAGTGGTTCCCACGATTCAAACTCTTGACGAGAGCAAACTGTCCCTGGCTCATGGATGACCTTCAGCGTTCGACGGCCGTTGATTTCAGGTTTTTTCTATGTATGTATATTCGAAGGACTGATATGTCAGTTTCGTCGCTCTCTATCTGAATAGTTTGAGACCCACTGATTTGTATAACTGATGATTAAAAGGCCATTTTGCTTCGTAAATCGACTTTTCTAGGAAGTGGTTTTCGTTATTTCGTAGCAATGACTTACCTAAATTATGCTGAATTAAAATATAATAATGACTTGTGTAAAAACTTAAAAAAAATATCGATATAAATGTATTGAACTCTAAATTAAATTCATTATTTTTCGCATACAGAGTTCTTTCAAATTCAGTCAGCTTTCATGCAGCTCGTTTCCTTTATTTTGCTACCTATTCCAGCCTGAGATATAGCATAATACTCTTGGGAAACACATTCTATAGTATCCAGACATTTATGATGCAGAAAAATTGTAGGAATAATTATCCCCGTCATTCTTGTGAGTCTTCATTGAGCTTGGAATCTTCCGTTGCTTTGTCTAGTTATTTACGAATACGATTTTTTTGTCAAAATTGACTTACTTAAGAGCGTGAACATACATTTATGCAGTAGTAATTATTACAAACTTCATAGAAATCACATTCATTAGGCGTACATCTCAGCAGCTCACTGAAATAAATTCTTTTATAATGCAAGAGCTCTACTTCAAAACACATTGCGATATTACATAAAACAATTAAAATGGATTCTCCAGTTTAAGCACCAAGTGAAATGTTTTCTGTTGCATAACTTGTTCTGTACAATAAAAGGCTAACCTGACCATCAAAGGGAAAAAATAATATTTTTAACAATCATAGGCAATAAATTTCCGGTTTCTATTCTCGGTCAGAGCAGATTATAGTGTGGACTTTCGTTGTAATGTCCCAGAATCTGTTGCTGTGTAACAATGAGAAAGATCACTTCTTATGTTAAGAAGACCAGAATACGGCGTAAGGGATGTCAATGTGCTAACCACACGTCCCCAAACCCATGTCCGCAATGTCGGGACGCCGCTGGTCGACCTTGTCCCCGTAAGGAGCTGTAGTGCCAGTACAGACAGACAGATAGAATGAATTAGGTGACATTTGTTCTCTATAATTTTTCAGAGGCTAAATATAGATCTAACAAGTAAGGTACATATTTCAGCTTCGGGTTCAATGACTCTCCATCTCAGTGTTTTCATGCAATTGCTGTAATGCATTTAACAAATGCTGAGATATCCTCCTATTTTTGCTTCTGGATATAAATGTAGCTTCACCATCTGTCCACGTTTTCTTGAGCTATCCTTCTGTAATTGTGATATAAATAGAGCTGTGTGAGTAGATTGTTATTTCGTTCGAAATACTAAAAACTCAAATTTTTACTTGTTTGATATAACTTGGTTGGTTTTCTGTAACTCGGGAACGAAAATGTCTAATAGTCAAATGTTGCTAATCTCGCTTTTGTTCATCAGCGGAGTATAAGGGTGGGGAAGAGATTTTGGAGGTCATTAAAACGTGCCCATATTGTATTTCTCTCCCTCCTCCCAATACCTCACATACAGTTCCTACTTCTTTTATGAAAATAAATCAAATCAAATCAAATTTGTACAGACATTTTAATGGAATGTAAAATATAATGTGAAAAGTACGTATACTGGTCATTTGTCAATATAAGTTTTCCCTTGAACGTGACGACAGGGAGTCTTTCTGAGATTATCTTGGACAATTTGCATCACTCGCTGAAGCTCATTATTATAAACATTTTACAGCGGCTCTTTGCTTTCGGCACCGACTCTCTCCATGAACGTGTATGGAAAAGCCGGTGTCAGAAGAGTAATGGGTGTAATAGCGATAGCGGATTCTCATATATCACGTCTCATTTCGAGAGGATTCTTACATATTTATGACCGAAGTGCTGACGTATTGCAATTTAACACCATAACAATGGGCAGTATCCGCAGGTCCACATCTTATAAAGTGCCGTCGCATAATTTTCGAATAAATAAGAATTGTAAGCGACACGCACCGGGAATGGAGTCGGCGGAGAGACGCGCAAGAGCGGGAAAAGGCGGGGGCAGCATAGACGACAAAGGCGATAACGTCTTACAATGCTACACCACCCCTACTCTTCGTCCATCATTAAAGAAATTTGCTAATTGAGATACTTAATCGAGTGATCACAGGTGTGGTGGTCCCAAAGGTGGAGGATGAGCCTACCGTTGGGTAGTATAAATCCGGTGTTCAAAACCAGGGATTCCTACCCTGAGATTCAGATCCCGAGATTAAATTCATAAAGTTTGAATCCTGAATTTAAAAAATTCCGAATTTCAAATCCCGAGTTTAAATTCCCGAGATTCTAATCCCGAGCTTTAAATTCCTAATTCATACCTCCAGTTTTAAATCTCGAGTTCCCAATTCTGATTTTCAAAACCTTATTATCAAATCCAGCCTCAAATTCCGCGGTTCAAATCACGGTCAATCCACGTGGAATCTGTTGTGGACCTTTGCGGCAAGTTTTCTCGTGGTTCTCCGGTTTCTCTTATTCCCCATTACACTTTTTTCATGTGGCGTACTGACGTCATCACCCACCCATCAGACAATTCAACAAAGAGACTAGGTTCTCAGGATTATCATAAAATATTATAAAGAGTATTTAATCAGATTTCATGAATTTTGTAATTGCATCCAAAAATATGTAACGATTAAGAGCGGGACTAAAAAAATTCTTGCAGATATCTCAATGTCCCAACTTCTACATCGCTTAAAATTGCTATGGCAACGTGATGGGAATTTAGACAATGGCAGCTGTTTGTAAATTCTCTCTGAAGATACAATTGAGAAGTAGTAAATGCGAAAAGCAGTAAAGTAAATAGTTAAGGAATGAAGGGAGTTACCCAGCAATATTTGCCTTTCATTTGCTTTAAAAAAAAATGCAATTGAGAAACATACTTGTACAGCGTATTGGAAAAAGAAGGTAACAATGAGCGTAGTAATCACAAGAAAAAAGCTATCATGTAAAAATTAAAAAAAGTCTTAAACAAAAAATTCCGAATAAAAAAGAATAATGGAAGATACTTTTAAATTGTTGCGAAAATTATGTATTTTTTTAATTGCTCTAAAGTGACGATTACAATTTTTATTACAAGGATAAAATGTAGTAAATTCTTTTAAATTGGTTCTACTAGCTGAAACATTGTTGATTCCTAACATACAAAATCAATAACAAAATTGAGTGAAAAGTTCCTGGGCACAAAGTGCTACCCACACTGAAAAAAAAGGTTACCATAAATCCCAACAAGGTTTCAATAGTTACACAAAACCTTCGAATGCGAAACAGAGACCTTGTTGCTTTACTCCCTTTCCTGGTTACAACAGCATCTAAGATTGCTGACCTTGATGGACCAACCGGCCTGTGATTTCTGAGAGGTTGATGTTGCTTCATAAACGGACCTGTCGGCCTCATCAAACCTAATCATGTTGCAGAGCACTAGCTGGCCACAGCAGCCAGGTACCTTGTCAGATTAATTACGAATTGAAGAAAGTATACATTGAAAAACATTCAACATCTGTTAAACACACACATGTGTGTGTATATATATATATATATATATATATATACATACATTTTTTCAATTACATAAGAGAAACATGATGCGATAATTATGACTTCATCAAGCAAAGAAAACATATCTGTCATTCTTGCTCAAATCAGGAACGAAGTTTGAGACAAACTTTAATTATTATATTATTTTCCGTTTGTTACACATGTAAATATAAATGTCGAAAGACAGACTAATTTACGTTATATATTTATCAGCTACCAGTCCCAACGCCTTCGGCGGGCTCTTGGAAGTGCGTGGGGGGGGGGACAGGAAGTTGCGCTGCGCGCCAAAACTTGCTGCGACCTGACCGCAAGGCAATATTATCCGTTCATCCTAAGAAAAATCCTGATTTAAAGAAGTACAAGTGTAGGTTCACTACATAAGAACTAATTTGAGCCATCGGTTGTTAAATTAACCTTGCGTCAAAACTACTGCAAACGAAGAAGGAGACCAGTGCGAACTGCATGCATGTTGCTGGGCGATAAGGATCTGATATCAGACGAGGATTGAAGAGGAAGCGCGTGACGCGGCTTGTTGGACCGCAGCGTCGCGCCGCCGATTGCCCTGGGAGGACAAACTATTCAGTTCATTTTGGAAGGGCTAAGAGAGTGACTGGCCCGTCAAGAAAATTTCTTCGAAGTGGCGAAAAGAGCATCGTTGCGAAAGTTTTCAATTTGTTATGGTAGAAAAATACGTCGTTGGCGAAGCAAATTGTTGAACGTACTATGCGATATAAGTACCGTATTCAAACTTACTATGCGATGTAAGTACCGTATTCAAACTTATCGTGCTGCATCAGTGTGAATTATAATCTAAAGGATATTGGTGGATATCTTTAAATAGGCGCCAGACTACAGAGCCTAAATTACCTCTTTGAAGTGAAAATCTTATTTCATTGGGAGTAAACGGGCGAATGAAGTTCGAATGAAAATGATACCTTCATTTACAACCGCCTATTTTAAATCAAACAACAATTGTCAACCAAGATTAAAAGAGAATGGTGGAATGGAATTGCAACCTTTAGCTATGTATATATTTCTATCATGAGTTGTAATAATAGAAAGGCATATATTAGTTTATGTGCATTTCTATTGGACATAACATACAAAACTTGGCCCTTAATCCAGCTCAAAATTATTTTAATGTAAATTGTAAAATTCCTCTAAAAGCTTATGTCGAACAAGATAAACAATTATTTCGTTTTTTGAATTTAATTCAAATTCTAATGTTGTTAAGTGGATATAAAAGGATTGGCTTCCAAACTCATTATTTTGCATTCATTTGTGCCTTTTTTAATAGTAAAAAAAGTTGAAGGCTCAATTGATTAAATTTAAAAAAATTTATTATTTATAATTCATTGAATTAATGGCAATTAGAAATTGTAGAATTAATTGTTGTGTAGTATTCCTATATGTTACAAGTGTACAGAATTTTGATTACTGTATTTAAATTGAGACTAAAGCCTATCATGTTCTGTAAATAATTGAACAAAATAATAATGTATTCCTCAAAAAACTGCTATAAAACACTTTTTTCAATAATTATCACTTTAATTATATTTAAAAAAACTATTGTATTAATTTTATTTTTCAGATAGTTTTTGGCGCATGTGGTGGAAATTGGTCATTGAAACAGGTGATGGTTTTTATGGATATTGTTAATTTAAATGGCTATTGCATTCTATGACACGATCATGAACATGTATTTGAAGGTGATGCCAATAGACATTTTGCTAATTTTGCAAGCATCATGGACTTTTGTGATTTCATTCATATTTAACATTCACAAAATGTGTATACATTAATGATTCAATGTTTTTAGTGTGTATCATTTGTGACCAGGCAAGTTATTTTAAAATTCTCATTAGGTAATATAACTTGTGTTATAATTCTGTTATAGTTTCAATGTGTACTATGTAGTAGTGCTCTCAGGATGACTACAAATGAGTATGAGTAATATAAAAAATTCACTTTCCCACTAGAAGTGTCATTAACGTCAAAATGCTGGTTTTTCAGGACATTGTTTTACAACTAGAGATCTGAATCAAGTACATGGAGGGTGACAATTTGTAATTTTCTTTTGAAAGATTATTAATTTTTACTTTGGTTTCCAAGGGAAAAAGCTTTCAAGTTTTTCATAATTTAGGGTTTTCCACAGTGTGCTGTTTGTAACATATAGTATGGATACCACTGCATTCTCAAACATGCAATGATTTTGGCTATTATTCATCTTCAAAATTACCAGAGAAAAATATCTCAGATTGTGTTAATGATTCTTGGGCAACGAAATGTCATTACTGTTGTAATAGTGTTGACCTTGATAATGTTCTGAAACATTTCCCTTGCCAAGGGAACAAAATACTTTCCTCTTGAAATAAAACAATTCAATATTACTAGACATGATTATCGTACCCTTTAAAATGCTAAAACCTGCATACATATGCCAGATAAAATTTGACAAAACATGCCAAATCATATTTTACCTTGGCACTTTTTTTCATTGTCTTTTGAAACAGGAACACTAAACAATTTTTCAAAATTTTACTCAGTCAAATTCATCCTTTTGTGAGAAATGAATCTTTTTGAACATTCTATCACATCACCAGATGTATTTGGAGCGTATTTGTAAGATGAAATCTCAGCCAATATGATGTCAAATTCTGCATTTTCTGCACTTGTATCACAATTGTTTTTCTTTAAATTTCATAGAAGTTATGAATCGAATTTGAATTTATTGGTCTTTATAATTTTTCCTTGGCAGTTACACTTGCATGCCCAAACACTAATTTCAAAGACATTGTAATATCTTCAACTATATTTAATGACTTCAATAGAGGTAATCCTGCTGTTTTCAATTACTGAATTGGTATAGGCAATTTTACAAAATTTAATTAATTATGCATTTTTATTTTATTTTTTTATATACGTGGTTTTATAACATATTTTATTTTTTTTTGTATGCAAGGAGTCTAAGAGTCTGCACCTAATTATTTTCCCCTCCCTTGTGTCACTGTCAGTTACCAGTGATACTGAGTAGTGATCTATGTGTGTGTAGTATTCGAAGAATATAATACCAAATTTTGAAGCAATCCAGAAAAGTATGCATTTAACAAAATAACTTGCAAAATTTAAAAGTTACTTCAGAACTGGTTATTAATTTTCTAAGAAAACTTATTATTTGACTCATCCAATAAAATGAAGGCCAATCATTTCGTCCCACACTAAAGTGATGAGTCTTCTCCCACCTTACACAATACTAAAATTATGATTTATCTCCACCTCTCACTATATATATTCGCTGTTATTGAGTGCACATTCTTCTCTACAGTTTTTTATTGTTGCATTCAGGTGATAATAACAATAGTTTTGACATTAAGTTGTCGGCAGTGTAGAATTTGTAAATGCAGGCCAATGAGCTTATTCATTGTCAAATGGGCAAAGAGGTTTCTAAGCAATGAGATTGATTCAAATTGCAGACCAGCAGGTAAATCAATGCGGGCAATACATTTTAATTCCAGTTTTTAAATTAATTTAACTAATTTGATTTATTTTTATAGTATGTTTGTACATTTAGATTAAGAAATTGAAATAACGAGTAAAAATATAAATAGATTTATGTTGGTGATTTCTCCATATACTTTTTTTATTTTAAAGTATGTAAACTATTTATGAATTCTTGTAATTGTAAACTAAGTGTTAATTTGATGTAGATGAATTTTGTGTTAGTGAATGCAAGAACCCTAAGTATAATGAAGGGACTAATAAAATTGAACCTTCTGTTACAAAAATTAATATAAACATAAAACAAGAATATTAAATTTTTAAAATGAAAGGGTAAAAGAAATAAACAACAAATACATTCGAAAATAGTTTTCATCCACATATTTAGCCATAATTTAAATAAATCTTGGCGTTTTTATAAAATAAATGATGATTATTATGATAATGAATATTAAATTTGTTTTTTGGGGATCAGTGATAAAAGTTGTTATTTAAATGTACTTGAGAAGCAATTTTAAAATAGTTTTGAAACAGTTATAAAACGTTAAAATAATTTTGAAACAGTTATAAAATATTTTGAAATAATTACTGATGCCAGTAAACATGTTTTTAGTCTCCTTGTGTATTTAATCCACCTGATCATAGAAATGAATAAGTGATCCATCAATGTGTCATTATCATTTGTTAGCTAGTTAGCTATTAAGTTTATATCAATATATATTTTATTCTATTGTGAATTATGTTACATTTTACACATTTTACTTTACTAAATAAATATTTTAATGTTATTATATATATATATATATATATATATATATATATATATATATATATATATATATATATAGTGTGTGTGTGTGTGTGTGTGTGTGTGTGTGTGTGTGAATATATAATACAATGAAACTACGTATAATATATAACTTTCATTCAGCAACAATGCAGGCATTATTGATGTATTTATATCTACCGTAATAACAGACTGGAGAATTTAAAGGCTTTTGAGGCTTATTGTGAAATTTAATTATCACTAAATGCCCAATTTTTATGCAATTATTTCCGTGTTAACGGTGTCTGGTTGTGTAAGTAAATATACAGATTTGTTGTTGGATCAAAAATAAATAATGAATATTCTATTAATAGCAAGTACTACGTATAACCCATCCTATACCCGTCAACGATCACTACTTGTAACACTAATAAGAAATGCTTAAATAAGGCAACACGTACGGCTGGCCCTTCAACCAGTATAGCTGTGCAAGCCGACACGGAAGGCCGGCTCCTTCTATCAGTTTCGTCCGGATGCGTCATGACGGTAGGCTGGATCCTCCAACCTGTGTTGCTCGCTTACGCCGAGCAGATAGCCAACTCTTCCAACAAGGTTGCTTGGGCTCGCAGTTCACCCAACCGGGGGGATGCGTCATGACGGTAGGCTGGATCCTCCATACTGCTGTTCTCCGTCACGAAACAGCAACAGTGAACCTGGTAGGGCCTATATTATCATGAGTTCCCTTGATACAGTATAATGGATCAGGTATATTGCAACTGTTCTTTTTTCTCCGTGCAGGAATCGCCATGGATCAGCTCACACTTTGGACCAACTAGCGTTAAAAGACAGACCTTCCGGCTGGGATCTGGGAACACTAGAACGCGATTAGCATCATCCCAATTTCCTGGATTAACGAATGATTTCGGGCACGTCAACTGCTATGGTCTTTAGTCCTGTTAGTGAAGTGACTGTCTTTGACGTGGTGGCGGTATTCCTCCTCCCCCTGGATAGTGAGATCCGGTGCGATCCTTCACGTCAGCATGCGGGGATTTCCTTCTTTAGATATCTCTCCAAAACGAGGTACCACCTCCCACAGAACAAGCTTAAAGCTTCCGACTGGTCACTTGTCATGTGGAATTGTGTACTGCATGTAAGTGTGAGTGTAAGTAATGGGAGAGAATACGACAAGGAACAAGGGGGAAAATTCGCGCACAGCCCATAGCCCGTTTGTTAGAGTACTGCTCACCTATAGTAATCGAAGAAACCACGGAAAACTCCCGATGTACTCCACGGAGTACTCCCGGTTAGAAGAATTATTCTAAGACTGGGAGTGAATTCGACGTAGCTATCTAGCTCGTGTCGAAAATCCGACGTGTCTCTCAAACCTTAGACCTCCAGGTCATTGTCGCTGCAGAGAGCGATAGACTCAGTCGGTCAATTTCCTAAAGAGGCCAGAATGAACCAACCCGACGCGACAACATATTGAATGCCGCCAACCTACTTGGGATAGACCACCACAGTAGAGACGGTTCGAAAACGGTGGAGCAGTATCGGCGCGAACGGCAGCAGGGGCGGGCCGCAGGCAGAGGCCGAAGGCGGCGTGTGCCATCAACGGCGCGTTCAACGGCTCGTTTAGCGTTTCTATGGTCGAGGAGCTTCTTTGTACACAGATTGCTTTCGCACTTCGCTCACCTGCGCTGCGCCGCGAGAGACGCGCGGTGCTGAAGGGGAATGGGAGGGGGTGGAGACGAAGTGCGGCGTAGACAGGATATGCCGTGTCGGCGTCCTCGCCCTGCCCCCGCGCGGATGTTTATGGAAGCAAGGCGCGCGCTGTCGCGTGGCGTGCGGCCCGGCTTGGATTTCCACCTGAGCGCCCGCGGGCTGCTTCGTTGCCGCGCCGGCCTACGCCGCCCGCCCCCGCCTCCACCCCCGCCCCCGTCTCCGTCCCCCTCCGCTTCCGCCTCCGTTCGCCCTGGGCGCTTCGGCCCCCCCCCCCCCTGCCCCGCCTCCGCCCCGCCTCCGCCCCGCCTCCGCCCGCCTCCGCCCCACCTCCGCCCGCCTCCGCCCCGCCTCCGCCCGCCTCCGCCCGCGTCCGCCCCGCCTCCGCCCCGCCTCCGCCCCGCATCCGCCACGCATCCGCCCCGCCTCCGCCCCGCCTCCGTCCCCCGCCCCCAACCCTCGGCACCGACTCCCAACCGCCACCGCCAGCACCCCGCCTCCGCCCACCTTCTCCAGCGCAGGCTCCGTTACTCACGCAGGAGCACCCGCATCCACCTTCCAGCTCGCTGTTGGCCACTTTCCATGCGTCTCAGGAGGAATCTGGCTACCTCAATCTGGGCTTGCCCCTTGGACGGTTTTGCCTTGCGCCTCAATATCACGTATCCGTAACCTCTGTTTTTCTTGTACTTACTTGCTGTGTTCATTCTCTTTATCCCATTCGTTTGCCCGGTTCTCCATTTTCTCTATGTCTTTTTTTCATTCTTTCTCGAATACTTCGTTTGGAGCCTCTCTTATTTTCATTACGTTAAATCGTATTTCTCTTTTATTCAACATTTTCGGCATTTTAATCGTTTCACTTTGAATAGTCTATTGTCAGTATAGTAGGTACTTGCCTCTTCTTCGGTTTTCACTCGTTTATTTTCGTTGATTCTCTTTTCTTCTTTCTATTTGTTTCATTCTAATACTTATTTTTAAAATTTTTCCGGCTATATCCTATTCTTTCCTTACATCAACTCTTCTTATCTCTCTGCTTTTCTGATTGTTCCGCCCCTCCCCTCTCCTCTCCCGTCACTCTTTCTCTTTCATTTCTCGCTCTCTCTCTCTCTGTCTCTGTCTCACAACTCGCCCTTTTCCCCCTTGCTTGAAATAACGATGTGTCGAATTCTCCTTTTTTTTTTTTTTTCAGTTCCTTTTTCTTTACCTCATTCTTCTCACACTACTCAACGTTTCATTTTAATCATAATTTGTCATTGTTTCTCCATTGTTATTTCCCGTTATTTTACTTTGTTTTTATCTATTTTAGTGTGTTCCATAATCACCTTTTTGCTGGAAATTCCTCGCTGTTCATTTGGCCTTCTCTTCCTGTGCCAGGCCGCTCCTCTCCGCCTCCCGCCGAGGCGTCTCCGCGCCTTCCGACGGGCTCTGCGCGCTAATAACGCGCGGCGGGAGGCCTATCGGGCGGCGCATCGCGGCTGAGCCGGGCTTAGGCGCAGGACAGTTCTGATTCACCGTAAACAAGAGGACAATGTGTCGCGCGGCAATCCCGTTAGGCGGGAGGCTTACGGCGAAGTGTGAAGCGCAGAGGCTGCGGCCGGATGGCTGTCCGCCGCCACCCCCGCCTCCACTGATGCCGCGCCGCTGTCACGCCCCCCGCCCTAGACCCCGCTCCCGCTCCCACCAACGCCGCCGCCGCCTACGCCACCATCCCCCCCCCCCCCCCCCCCCCCCCCCCCCCCCACCCCCCCGCCCTCCCCCCCCCCCCCCACCCCGCCCCTGCCCACGCGACCGTTCCCGCCATCGCCAGTACCAGCGCCACCGTCAGTCACCGTCACCGTCACCGTCACCGTCACCGTCACCGTCACCGTCACCGTCACCGTCACCGTGGCCGTCACCGTCACCGTCACCGTCACCGTCACCGTCTCCGCCATCGCCATCGCCATCGCCATCGCCATCGCCATCGCCATCGCCATCGCCATCGCCATCGCCATCGGTCACCGTCATCGCCATCGCCACCCCATCGCCATCGCCATCGCCATCGCCATCGCCATCGCCATCGCCATCGCCATCACCATCACCATCACCATCACCATCACCATCACCATCACCATCACCATCACCATCACCATCACCATCACCATTACCACAACCATCATGACCATGACGGTCACATCGGTCGCTGCGCCACCTCATCCGTTGCCGTCGCCCCGCTACTTGCCGTCGCCCCGCTACTCCGTGGTCCCATCACCTCAAGGCATGTGTGGCTGCAAAGGGAGCCATGAGCATATGTAAGGGAAACTTGAATGTGTACAGGATTAAAAATATTTTTGTACAGTTATAAATTTGCTTCAAAATTACATTGAAGGGCTTGGCACAGAAGCAAGGTATGCCACACCAACCACAGTCAACCTGCTATTCATAAATGTTAATATTTCGAGTATGGTGAAGATATCTTATCTTGTTTCTACGGGTACGTTCTGTTCACATTTATGATGGGCTTGAAGCAATAACAAACTGAGACACCCTGCGACTAAAATCGACGTATTAACTTTAACCATCTGCGGGAGGCTTACTTTGGTTCACGTGTTTTGTTTTGTTTTTGCTTAATACTTGCACAAATATATGTAAAAATATCGTTTAGAAATTTTATTTTCAAATTCTTAGTTTAAGAGTTATTAATAAATTAAATAAAAAAATATTTCCTTTAGTTTCTTTTAAATATCATCTCCTAAAATATTACTTTGCCTCGATTTTTTTATGATGGCTGCAAGTAAGGAGCACATGCTCTTGACTCATAATAATATATAATTAACATTATATTGTGAAACATTTTGTATGAATACGTTTCAATATTTTGTGAATTTATTTTACTATTGTTGTCAACTCAGTTCGTACTCGTTTCGTAGAAACAGTAAACAAATTGTTAATAAGAACTTGAGATATTTGTAGCACGAAATGTTTGTAGAGTTAATTAGAATGTTGGTGATATAGATACCTTATTATTTCACAATAAATAAACAGAGGTTGTCTGGTATCAAATTTATATTTTGTCTTAAGTCTTTGTCTTTATTGTTTGTAGAGTTGTTTTATTGACAGAATGTAAATTGTGATATAATTTTTCTGAATATTAACGTTCTATATTCAAACTGATTTTTCTAATGTTTAAATATTTATTTTCTTGAATTTGGCAAATTGGACACCTCTTTTGCTTCCTGGAACCTCAGCTTGTGCGGCATTGCATCATCTCTGCCTCCCACGTTAAGCGATTCCTCCCACACACCTAAAGTAGCCCATACACCTTCAAGCGTAAGAGCTGCATTGCGTGGCAAGCAAGGATTGCGTTGATTGTAAATTGGTAGCATCCTTTCCTAATGGTGACTATGGTGCGTTTAGCATCCGTGCAACGCAGGTGTCCGAGCTGCACATTAAGGTGCAACTGTTAAGAGGGCCCTTAGCCTACGACTCGCAATGGGGTACTGTCAGATCCTTCGAACGTTACAGTCGTCTTTTCACCATTCCCGACACCACCCACGAATTGGCTTGTTTTAAAACTGGTTTGTTTCAGAACCTCACAGGATTACCCGCATATTTATGTGTTTACGTATTCTTACGAAATTGAGTGTTACTTGTTACATGTGTTTGTCCCTTTCAAATTTATTTTTTCTCGGTTAAATTTCTGAATGTAGAAACATAAAGTGAATCTTCTCATTCGATGAAGTATTTCAGTTAAATCTATGAAAGCGATCTCTCAAAAATATAATGTAGTAGGACAAAATGACATTTACCGTTCACAATACAATTTTTTCTCTTTGAGCTTGTTGTTTCTTATACTGAATAACTCTTCCGGAAGTTAAAAAATATTTTGTTCAATTCCATTCTATCGTGTACCTTACACGAAATTCATCTAATTTTGAAATACTCACAAGTCATCTTTTACTTTCTTCACAAAATCATGTTATGTACTTATTATTAAAACCTTATTGGGACATACTTGATACGTGATTATGATGATACGTGAATAGTTTTAGAAGCATTACAATCAACTGTGATTTTACTACAAGATTTCCTATGAAAAATTATTTTTCACAAATTTATTTGAATAGCGGAACAAATGTAATGTTTTGTTTGTTATTTGGCGACCACTACTGGAGTTAACGGTATGGTAACTACGAAGATGAAACGATATAATGATGATAAGGGGTGAAAGGACGAACACAAATACAACCATGCCCGAGGCGGGACTCGAACACTCGACCCTTCGGTCCGAGATCGCTACGACACTACTGCCTTAGCGATCTCGACCACCGGATCGGCGTAATGTTAAAACTGTACTTATACAAAAATTTACTCTTATTTTGTCACCAATTTATGAGCGAGTAATAGAGAAACTATTATGCGACGTTTAATTACTATAAACCGAATTATCTCTGTGTCAAATGGGCCCGGCCTCGAGATGTGTTAAACAGTGAGGCATAAAAAGTATGTTTTCAGTATATCACGCGTAGCAGGGAAAAAAGCGATCTGCCCTCGCGACCTTTCCCCCTTTAATACAATTGTCTGTTCGAATCTTTCTAATTGCGCCTCACACAACCGGCAAATGTCATTTCCATGCTTTTCATCGCCTACGCGCGAAATCAATGAATTCAAGGGCGAGTAAAGCTGAATCACTTGGAAAAGCGTGTGGCTGAATGTTTCATTATCGCAAAAGAGATTCAAATGGATTTTTTTCGACTCGGCGCGCCGTGGCAATTGGTGGGTGTTTTTGCGCCCGGCGCGTCTCGAGTACGTGATTCGCGCTGCGGCACGAACCCGTGTTCCCGCATTCGGCGTTGCCTGCTCGTGGTCGGAGCGTTTTTGCGCGGCGGGGGAGGGGGCGGTGCCGGGGGCGGGGAGCCCACCGCTCGAATCGCAGCGCCGGCGCCCCAGGCCTGCTGGCGTCGCCGCCTACCAGCGTTAAGAGGTCGCCCGGCTTCTTTCTGGCTTGAGAATGACTTCCTCGCTTTTTGATTGATTGATTGAATGGTTACTGATTCCGGGCGCGTCAACTATTAAGGTAATTATTCCTGAAAGTTTAATGTTTGTTTTCATCTCGGAAGGGATGGCTGAAATCTGGCGGCGATCCTCGCACGCTGAATGGCGAGATCCGGCCTGGCATGTGTGGTAGGGTACTGCATGGAATTGTGTGTGTGTGTGTGTGCGCGCGCGTGTGCGTGTAAGAAAGGACCGAGGATAGTGCAAGGAATAGGAAGGAAAAGTCGCGCAATATCCGTGGCCCGTTTGTTAGGGTACTGCTCCGGTATTCGCCTGGTGTTGATCGGGGAAACCATGGAATATTGGCGACCAGAGCAGCCGGCCGCAAGAATTCACCTTCAGACAGCAGCGGCTGAATTCACATAGCTATGGGGCTTGTGCCGAAAATGCGTTTTGGTTTGGACTAGAACTCTAGGACTCTTGACTCCTCGGGTTGTACCATGGAAAATTCGGAGAGCAGTGATTTTGTTGATTGATTTTTTAGTGTCAACTACTCTGGATAGAGCGTCCTCTACTCTGGATCTTAATCCATTAAGTGCTATATCCCGGGAGGTGGCGGTGCTACTTCGTCCTCTGGAAAGAGAAATCTGGCACCGACCTACGCCTCGGCTTACTGAAATTTCCCCTCCAGGTATCTTCCCCAGCGAGGCACCGCCCCTGCTGTCAAAATGCGCTAAGCTCCCTACTTATTTTCATCAGACTAAAAATATATATACTCATTTGTTTCCACAAATAAGCAAGCAGCAAATCGTGTATTTGCTTCGGTGTATTTTATTTCGTTTCATTTTAAGTATAATCACATACTGTTTATTTTTAATTACATGTACAGAACACAAAGAAAATGAAATGCTCATTTACTAAGAATAAAATGTATCTAGGATATACGAATTTAAAAAATCTAAAAAAAAATGACAATCTTGGTAAGTAGCTGGGTAAGAATTTATAATTTTCTGGATTATCAGGGTCTGTTACGAGATCTAATAATAGTAAATATTTGCAAGTCTAGATGAAACCATATTTTTAAATTCCCCCCCCCCTAATACTTCCTGTACAATATTAAAAGATTTCATTTTCAATTAGTAAGTAAGAATTGGTTTTTAATGTGTAAAGTTGAATAAGAGAAGACCAAATCAAATAGGAGACTTTCCTAATGAAGACTTTTTATAATGCATTCTTTCTTTATTACCGTTCAGTAACGTTTTCTTATGTTTCATAATATTCTTCAGTATTAAATATTAATATAATTATATTACAAGTTCATACTCTGGTTGGTTGAACAGTGGGTATTCCATATAATAAACCATTGTTATTAACATTAATTTGTTGTTAAGAAATTTGTTGCTTATTTGTTTGTTTGTTGCTTTTCTTTTGTAGGAAACCAAGGAATCGACCAATCGGCGCAGCTGCCTTCGAGAATAGTCTTTCATCCAATGATTATGTACCTACAGCCAATTAACGTTTGTCGCCGTCAAGATAGAATCGAGGACCTTTTAAGATGAGAATACCCACTTTCCCTAGCAGATGACACCAAAACTTTTTCACAAATGTCGTTTTCTCCAGCTGCCAAGGCGATGTGACGGAGATATAGTAGCTTCACTCTTGCTACAGAGATAAAAATGACTTGTGTAATTTCTGTATCAATTCGATCATGATTACTCTACAGAAATATTTACAACTGAGTTGTAACAATTGAGTTATCCTCGGTTGCCAATCTCACTGGATATCATACAAAAATTAAATCTATTGTTTCAAATGCCTCACTGCAACGAAAATAATTTGGAAGTACATGATATTATTCTCACATACTTATATTCGGATAAAAATAACGTTTTTCTTCTCATTCTTCCTAGAGTTCTCTTTTTCGCCACATTTGCTTCTCAATCTCTCTCCCTCTTCTAAGCTCTTCGCCACATCTCTGCCCCTCTTCTTGGCTTTTCTCAGACCCGTTCATTACTTTTTATTTACCTGATTTTCAGCGATAATGTTTCTCCAATGTTCCTACTTTTTACAATTTAACGTGTTCTACATTCGTCTCGTACGTTTCTACGACTACTTCTACTAAACAATTCTTTTATATTTTTCAGCTTTTTTTTACTTCAAAAGAACGTTTAGTTTTCAGGTATTACACCATGGGAACAGAGGTTTCAGATCATCAAAATGCACGGTGTGTACTGATATTTGTACGTTATGAGCGTTATATGTTCAATGCGAAAGAGAGCATTCTCGTCAAGTGGTAGTTGCAAGTCAGGAAATACTGTGAAGTACTCTGTTGTATTACAAACTCCAATCCCCTCTACCAGTTCCCATCACGATCAAAACCGACATTTCAGTTTGTAAATTCCTCTCTGTATGCTCGCTGTTTTCCGGAGAAAATATAATTTGTCGAATCTTTCTGGAATATTGTAGTTTAATTCACGTAATAGTGACTTTTTAATTCATTTCATTTAATTTTGTATTTATTTACTGCATATAGGAATACTTATCTACTTGCTCTGTTCCAGAGTCTCACAACGAATGTTTTTTCTCGCGAAAAATTACGTATTTCCGACGCTACATTACAACACTTTTGTATCCTACGTACGTAGTAAAGTAGAAGGGAATATGTAAAATGAGTGAAGGAAATCATATCTGCATCAGTGATGCCAGACCTTAATCTCGTTACAAGTAGCAACCAGTAATTAAGTAAATAATACAATAGTAAAGACGAATTTTGCATGGATGTGATTCTAGGACATTCAATTAAAAAATCGCTACAGCAAGCAAACCAATTAACACTACTGACGACTCAAATGCCAAAGTCTACTTCTGTTAAATACATGTTGCTTTTTCAAACATGTTGCTTTGTTATTTCAAATATTTCATGAGTTCAACTCACTCCATTTATTTTTTCATTCGATTCATTGAATTTATTCTTTTGATTCAATTCATACAGTTCTATCGATTGAATCAATTTATCATATTCAATAAATTCATCATAATTTTTTTTAAATTAATTTAAAAAAACTAATTGAAATAAAATCAACTAATTCAGTTAGATCATTTCATTGGGCTCAGTTGAATTTCTTTGACTTAGTTTGATGCGAAATGCCCTCCCCAGCTTCCAATACGAGGACTCTCCAGCTCGAATTCTCCAGCTCCCAATACGAGGACTGCCGCTATCAGCGCGTGCCGAGCGCGGACGCCCAGGGCGGGCGGCTCACACAACGGGACGAGCGACGTGGCGAGGCACGGAGCGAGGAGGGGGGCAGGGCGGGGCGGAGCGGTGGCGGGGCGGGGCGAAGAGCGACCGGCCGAGGCGCGGCGGAGCTATTAGCACCGACTCTCTCATTAGCCTCGCGCCCGCCGCCGCGAGTACGTGACAGTGGCCGGAAATGCGAATCTGTGCGGGCACCCGGATCCCCTCTTCCAAATGCTGCTTTTTCTGTCTGACTGGGCTATTAATTACTTCTTCCTCTGTATCCCGTTTTAAGAAATGGAAAATACATCGCAATCTTAAGCGAAGTATGTCCTCCTCAAGGTATTGGTTTGACAGTATGAGAGCAGTCATAGATATAAAAACACGCTTTAGAATTCCGCTCCCTTATCTAGTTCAAGTTTAGCAGATATTTATTTACTATCACTACTCGTGGTCGTAATATGTTTGTAGATACATCAGAAAGATTTCGCATTATTTCCTGCAACGGTAGTAGAATATTTCTGTTGTTAGATTCCCTCGTCTTCGGTCTCGTACATACGTTGAATATTAACATTGTACAGTAACCGGTCGTACCGGACATTAACATTTTTCAATTTATCAAATCGACTGACCATGTTGGAAAATGGTATCTTGTGCTATGTGGGATACGTACTAAGAAATTACGTACTGGAATTTTTTGGCTGGCATTCATGAATGGTCACCGTTACACCGTCCTTTGTCTTCTATTTCAATAAAATCTCCAATAATCTCTCGAACTTTCCAGTTCTTACGCACTGAAAATTACATGATGTAAATAATAGCATTTGCTTACGTATCCGCCATATTTCCTAAAGTAAAAAGGAATATAAATAAATTCTTTTGTATGTGATTTTTCAGCTCTGATGAGTATCGTTATGCGGTATAATAGTTCTTTAGCTAATAAAATCCAAAATAACTGCACAACAATTGTTCATTAATTTACATCGCATTGAATGGAAACGTTTTATAGTGTAAACACAAGAAGATAGATTACCATCAAGTAGGCAAGAATTCATTGCAACTACAGAAAGTCACGGATTCATCGGCTGAGGGAAACCGATCTACGTTCGAGTGATGGGGGCCACAGATCTCTCCATTTACAGAAAGAGAGTTCGTGAAGAACGGGCTGTTTGAAATTCGTGGAAAGAAAACACGGAGGATCTACTTTCTGAAATGAAACGGATCTGATTTGCCTATCAAAACACCTATTAATATTTTTTTTATTTTAATGCAATAACAAAAATATATGGGCGCAAATGTTAAATAAGTAGTTAACAAATATATAGTGCAAATATTACCGTACATTTTTTAAATAATAAATGCTGGTGTTATATGATTAATTGTATAGTTGCATTGCTTTTTTGTAATATTTTGGTGCAGTGAAAATATGTTAGTAATACACGATCACTATTCACAAAAATTGTTAAAAAATAACGAATGGTGCTACATCAGCACATACTATATCGCATTATTTGTAACATTTCGAGAATTCGCAGTTCAACGAAAATGAGATCTGCGACATTTTCTGAATATCCTTTTCTGAAGAACGGGATGACACTATCCAGGAAAAAATTAACGAAAAAATTACAGGCAGTTTTGAGACACAGAATTAAAATTGCCTTAATTTCAAGCAAACTAAGCGAAAACGACTATTTTTTTAAAGAATTATACACGGGATTATATACAAATTTGTCTGAGGAACAGATTTTATTAAGGGAAAATACGATCATCAATATTGTAGATGTAGAAAAAGTAGGAAAGAGTTTGAACTTTCGTAATTTTAGAAAATTCAGAGATTTCAATAAACGTGAGATTTAAATTCAATTTACGAAACGTTGAAACTTCATGATAACTTTTTATTTTCTCATCTTCATTCTTTTCTTTCTTGGAGTACAAGAATATTTGAGAAAAGCAATGTACGGAATTAGAATAATCAGCGTTTCCAAGTTGAAAGTTGCATAGTGGTACAGTTATTTATTAATGTGTCGTCTTAATCTTTTTATCGCTCGAGGTAGTCTTCAGTAGTTTACACTGATATCAAAGAGAGAAAGCATGTTTATGGAAAATACGTTTATATTTTCATTTAACTGAGGTGGCATACGTGAAGTTCACGTAACAATTTTTAAATAAGAGAGAATAAATGGAGTTCTGTATAGATTTCTATTAGTGCTTGATTTCTCTGTTCTTTTCAAAAAAATGTCTTATGGGAAAGGAACGACTGAATAAAAATTTGACGAAAACTTCACGTAACAAGTAATCTTTTTTAATTTATTTGATTTATTTTCTTAACAAAACAATAAAAACTGAACGTGACATACGGAGAAGAATGCGCAAGTTTGATTTTAAACACAACATCATTTGTGTTGTTAGGCCTTATTAAATTTCAAAAAAAGAGAGATAAAATAAAAAATCGAAATTGCTACACTGTCTTTCGAATAACTTCTTTGTTTGAAGTCTAGAGTACCAACATATTTTGGAATATTCTTCAGAAGCTTTTACTCGCTATCCAGTACTGATATCAGAACCGTTACAACTGTAAAAATCTAAGCACTTATTAAAAAAAACTATTTTTGTCTTAACTAAGAAAATATTCATAATGTGAAAAGAAATTCATTATAAAATTCTTAACAACTACCCAGAACTCTAATTCGTGGCTCGTGGCGCAGAGAAAAGTCGCTCATCTTTCACAAAGGAGGTCTGGGCTCGATTCCCGTCAATTCGAGGACAATTTCATGTGAAATTCGTTTCAACATAACGAGTTTGGTTGCTTCACGAGGGCAACTCCAACCCTTGTGAAATGTGCTAAAACCTACCCCTATCCTATTTCCTTCCCATTTCTGGCCGCTGGGTAGTGACGCAGGGGCGCGCAAGTGAGAGGCGCGTAAGCGGGGATGCTACTTGACGGTCCTCTTAACGACTCCTGACACAACTTAGGGACTACAGACTTTAATATAAAATTACTCCAAAACTACTCCAAAATTACTACGCTCTACACCATGTTCTTCGCTTGTCAATGTGACAGTGAACGTTGTCACCGAATTGTTACGAAACGTTAAAAAAAACCTACAGCATTAACAGTTCTCAACTCTTTATTCACAAAATCAAACCGGATATTTCACTTAAATCAATTAAAGATGAAGTTATATTGGGATATTCTTGAAAACTCTGAATCTATTACCAAGAACTCTGATCGGAACTCAAGCAGATATAAACAATTTACAACGATCACCAAATACAAAATTCGTTTGATTGTACTGCATGCTAAGCACAATGATCGTATCTGCTACTGAGTTCAGAATAAGAAACCAAAGTTTACAGTTTAATAACGTTCCTTAGTTGATCCACAACTTCTTACTGTGTTCGATTCATTGCTATTGCTTTGCAAGTACTTGGTGAATATATGCAATAGATATTACTTTGTATGTTTACTATTTGCCATGTAGGACAAAATAATGTTAGTTATCTACATTACAATCAGCATTACTACAGCTACAATCAGCAGATATCACATTATTTAAAACACTTTTTTAATACTTCCCCCGTCCGTAAGGCGACAAATAAACCTTTGTATTTGGTAAATTAAATTACAGAGTGCCTCCTCCTAAAAATAACACAATGTGTCCAAAAAATGCAATTACAACCTTTGTGTTCAGAATGGTGTTATAGATTTCAAAATATTCTTATAAATATTATATTTAACTACGTACTACATACATTTATTTCCCTTCACAGTACGAAATCATATTTAAGAAACAGTTTGACATAAACGATTGAATAATCTGATTATTTTCCACATACGTCCAGATTTGCTGGAACTTCTCAGACTAGCACTAAAACGTTAGCATCCAAATTTAAAACAACCAATGGCCATCGAAAGAAAATCATTGGTCCAATCAACTTGGCTTCATCGCTATTTACATATTTTTAATACGTGATTCATGTCAAAATAATTGAGTATTACTTACATCAATATACGTGTGACTATTTTATTGCGTTGAAGAGTTTTCTGTTATGCCAGATTACATTATTTAATTAATTACGAATCGTTGCGACATAACATGACAGTTCTTTAGCCTACCGCGTGCTTTTTGTTATCTTCAATAAATCAGTGTGAAAATGCTGATATTTCCTGAAATATTGCAGAGATTCCAGTATTGAAACACATCATTTCATGCTATCCACCCCCAAATTAAACTCCTGCACATGAATTGATAAAATAGAATTGAATATTTGTGTTATTTAGCCCCATTCCATCGTGCACTTCCGTGAAAACTGCATTACAATAACTTCAACCGTTCGAAAACTGCAGAAGGTGTTAAACATAGGTGACACACACACACACACACATATATATATATATATATATATATATATATATATATATATATATATATATATATATAATATAGAGAGAGAGAGAGAGAGAGAGAGATACGAGCTCGAATATGCGCCCCGGTAACGGACCGGGCCATATACAAGAATTCCCAAAATGCCATCTTGGCGGTCCGCTAATTTGAACGCGGCACGACAACCATGTCACACTCTGACATCGGCCGCGGACACGTCGAGCGGAACGCATGACCACGAATAGGAAATTAGAAAGATTAACTTGGGAACGAGATCTTGTGATTGGCCGGTATTCGAAAAACGAGGGAAGCCAGCGGAAAGAATTTTTTTCCGTTGAAAGTTCGAACAGTATCAAAAAAATCTCGGAGGATGACGGATCGCTGCGGAACGCGCCTCACAATTCGTGTAAAAACCGGTATAAGTGATGGTGAGGGAAGAAAAACCGTTTACGAGTCTGTAGCAGCGAGCTTCAAACGAGATAATTTCATCCGAATACGTGAATAGAACGATCATTTTGCTCGTTTTTTTGATTAATAACGACGGAGAAGAAACGTGTATCAGTGGGAGCAAGTTACGTGAATTCCGCAAGGGCTGAATCGGACTCTTTTCCGGCGTACACCGAACAATTTTCTGCATTGCCGCTACGTCACATCACTGAAGCGAGAAGCCAAGGCGATAACCACTCCCAAAAACACCGCCAGAGAAGCATTTGTGTTGGGGAAGGAAGACGGGCACAGAGGCGAGGCCGAAGCACGTATCCACCGAGAAGATCGGTACGGGAACGCAGCGGAAGGAGAGGCGAAAGAGCGTGGAGGCCAGGCTACCCCGAAGCATCGCCAGCGCGCGCCGCCGCAGCTAGAGCAGCGAAAGCCCCGGAGGTCGCACAGGACGCGATCGCCACGTCCCCAGCGCCGAGGCGCCGTTCGCAGCACTCGACGAGGCCATATCACGTAACCCCCATCAGAGTAGCGTGAGTACCCGTGCGGCAGAACGGTTGCAGGAACGAAAAAGATGTAATGGAACAATGTTATACCACACTATTCTTTTAAAAGCTTTTCAAATATTACGCATTTCAAGCCACATTTGTGAATGCTGGCGTGTGGAACTCTTGAATGAAAACTATGTTAAGAACAGAAGTGATTAATTTGCTTTAAACAAGTCACCCAGTTAATTAAGTTTTCAAAGGGGTGTTGTAACTAGTAAAATTAACTTAGTAATAAGTTGAATAATAATTGAATAACGACCCCTCGCCGTATCTCCGGAAAGCAACTAAAACCCTGTGTCACGTTTCCTCTGGGCACAGTCTACCGACCGACTGAAAGCAGCGAGGTAAGCAAAGCGGCTCAACTTATTATTCAATTATTTCCCCATCTTTGTAATAACATTTGATATTAATTATTATTACTATCCCCCATTTATTTTATATATATATATATATATAATTTATATAAATAAATAAAATATAAATAAAATTTATTTTTATATTTATTTTAATTTTGTTTTTCTTTCTTTTGAATATGAGAATGTTATTTCTTCACATATATTTACAAGCTGAAATTTGAAGCTATTATCTGTATTAATTCCCCCCGTCGCAATTCAATTTTGCAATTTTATTGTATTTTTATCCCTTTCTTTTTTGATTTTTTTAATGTTTAATTTGAACTGCTACTAATCCTCCCGTTGCATTTCTCTCTTTTTTATTATCTGCTATCTGTAACTAAAAACTTTAAATGCATCCATGAATTGTAATTTAATTTTTGTCTTATTGTGTATTTATTTATAATTTTGTTATATCTTTCTGTATCTTGTAGACTGACGATGACGGCAAAGCCGTCGAAAGTCGGCTATCTTAATAAAGCTAATATGTTGACGAAGATGCCATCTTTTATTTCTTCTGATAAGAATGTCAACTACACCACATCAGAATTCCCACATTTGTGAAGGGTTGTTATTTTTGTTGAATTTGTGTGTTGTGTTTTTTTTCTTTTTGTTTCTTGATTTTAGAATATACCGCCTTGTATACCAGAGCCACAAGTATATTTCTTTGTGTGTAAGCTGGCCCGTATTTCCCGCCCATACGCATTTTCAGATATTAGACTCATACCAGGTAAACGATTTCAAACAACTCGAGAGGTCTCACGTCGGGACGGCAGTGTACTGTCGAACAACGCCGGTAACGCCCACGCGGTCTTACACACCCTTAGGGCTAACGACTCCTTCTCGCAACCGAGTTGTACTATGCACGGCGCGTCGGAGAGAAGGCCACGACGTGTGTTCCGTCGCAATATATATATATATATATATATATATATATATATATATATATATATATATAAAGAGAGAGAGAGAGAGAGAGAGAGAGAGGTAGGTGGGACGATCACGATAGATACAGCGATGGGATTGCGACATGCTCATCAGATATTTCTCTTACTCCAGACCTACGCCTGTAAACACCATTAGCAAGGCAAAGGCAAAAGTCGGGTTAATCAGACCCTAAAAATAAAATATACATTTTTATTTCATCTTCACTCGTGGATGTGCTCTCCGAAGGAAAACGCGGCTTTCGGAGACTGTGTAGGTGACGGTTGTGAGGACGGCGGAGCCCTGGGACTGTAAAAACCTAATGAGTAGTTGGTGCTGAGCCCGCGGCCGCGACTCGGGGCTGCATCTAGTGTACGCGCGAGGGACAGGGGGATGGGGGAGGGGAGGGCGGGTGGGGGGAGGAACGTGGACGATGAGACCGGCGCAGGCGTTTGATCTCGGCCGACGACTGCCCCCTACGGAAATTTGTCCCCTCAATCTCCGCCTAACGTGAGAATCGTTCCTTTCTATCGGCGCGTTCCGAAGGAAAAGATACGAGGACGCGCCGGATGCTGGGAGGACGCGAGAACGCCGCGCGGATCCCGTTTGTCTACCGGCGCGGCCTGGAATTGTCCAATTGTATTATTAAGCAACGACAGACGTTTGGTTGGTTTTGTTGCACGCGAGTGGCACTCCTTGTTTTGGGTTGTCTATTTTCCTTTAGTTATGTTATCGGGCGAGTCCGACCCATTCGCCTCCCAGCTTTGGGTTCTTCTCAACCCTCACACGGTCGTCCGAATTCTCGCTGGTCCATTCCTTCTTGCTCTGTCCCATCGACTCGCTCAGCCGTCAATCCGACGGCTGTTCCTGCTCCTGTTTCTGCTCGTAGATTCCACATTGCTAACATTTTTCTCTCCCACCTCTTTCCCGCGTCTTAGATGCACGTCAGTTTCGTCTTTTTGTCCTCCCATTTGCGCATTGTATAGAAATTTTCTTTTAGTTCGTTTTACTGAGCAATCTTTGTACGTAATTCCTGTGTTTTGGTTTCTTTCATTGAGCCTTACTACACTATATTGCAGGGAAATTCAATTGGAGTCCTGCGCACGTTAGTTTGATTTATTAAGTAAATGGATACTGGTGAATTTCAAAGAAAGCTGGAGTTGTTGATGAGATGTAAGGTGTTAAGGGGGGAGCTGCAGACATGCTACAAGGTCTCTGGAGGAAGGTTTGTGGATCTCATAGAAGGGTGAATGGGTACTTTCAGGTGGGAAAGATAATCATTTTGTGGTAGATGGAAGTTCTCGAAAGATTGCGGAGTTTATTTGATGAATAATTTAATTTATAAAAAGTGGTCGAGGTCTCTTTGAATTTGTGAAATGCATAAAAAAAGAACTTTGGTTATTCTTCTAAGGAATTTATATTGAAATGTTTGAAGTTGACGAAGGTTGGACGCGCTGAACCAAGGGTATTGACGGTTTATGGTTTAGTAAAGAACGATTAAGATTATTAGTTGTATTACTAATTCCGATTTCATGTGTACTGATTCTGCCTCTTGCTAGTGATGTATGAAAAATAGATAATTATCACCAAAGTTTGAATAAACGTTTTGTCTCACATTTTAATATATTTAAAAAAGCAGCTTTAACGGCTTAGACATCGTTTTCAGATCTCCCGTCTGTGAGTCAAATGTGACTATAAATACAAGACGTGCTCTAAATACTAATTACCGGATTCGTGACGAAATGTGCGATGTTAATATCGAATTGCAAGATACTATTTCCATTTCAACGAGTATTATCAGCGCACGCACTCTTTCTTGAGCCCTCATTTTTGTAGATGCGAGTGGAAAAGGACAGGGTATTTTGATGACAAGACATTTATATCAAATCTGTAGCTCGTGTATCCACGGAAAGTAATTTCTTTTAGACGGAAGAGAAAATTTCTGGTTATCAAATTTTGTCAACAACGCTCGTTGCTGTCAGAAATTCTTAATTGAACTTATGTTACTAAAGGAGGAGTATACGGGGCTCAAGAAAACGTGCGCGTATATAGTGAATTGACGATAAAATGTTTAGTGGCAATCCCATTCAACTGGTGGTGGTGTCTGTTACGATAGCACTTTAAAGGCGCAATGGCAAACTTCTGGACCATTATCTGTTTTAGATATATGGTAAGACTAAAGCGTAGCGCACAAGACGAAGTCTTAACAACGGGGGCGGATCCAAAGGAATATATTACGGGGAACTGTTTTGGAAAATTGAATTTAAATGGAATGCACATTAATTAATTCAACAGTAAGTTAATTTTATATCTGGGTAAAATATTTTGTAAGTTTTAAATGTTCTTGAACAAAGATTTAGTTAAATATCGTTTGGGGTAACCCCGAAAATGTTATAGCATTTACTATATTTTTAAGTCAGTTTTTTTATCTTCGAGGAAAATGATGAAATAAATAATGAATACTAACTAGGAAAACAATTTTGTGGAACGATTAAAATCAAGAAAATATTTCTTTTCAACAACCATCATCTGACCAAAGAAATTCATAAGCATTAACAAATTATTGCGTATCGTTTCCTTATGTTTCGTTTCTGAGGATTTGACACTGCTTTGAAATAACACAATCCGCTCTTAATTTGTTGAACAGAATGTATTAAGGTGTACTTGAATATCCTTGTATTCCAGAGCTTTCCTATTCTAGAAAAGGTGGCCATGAGCAGTTATGCAGTGAGTGCCTTGAAGGTCGCTCATAGATTCTATGACGTCTAAGCGGAAGAAATGCTAAGCGTTGCTTGTCTCGCATTTGCGTACAGGCCACGTTGCTGCTTGGAGCTCGCTCTTTGGCAGAATGCTTGCAGGAATGTCCGCACGTGTGGTGTTGCAGAATTCGGTTATTTACAATTTGTGATTATTTCTTTAACAGTATTTCGTTGACAGATGTCGTGCAAATGTGTAATGTTCTAGAAAATATCTTGAAATTGGTATTATGTGTCATTGGAATTTAGAATTGGAGTGAACGTAGTGTCAGATAAACAAAATATCTCGGCCTCCATAAACTGTTAATGTGTGTTGGATGTATGATTGATTCATGTATCAGCTTTCTGGACGAGGTATCTTCCATATTTCGATTACTGGTATGTACAAAATTTTGAAATAATATCGTAGAATAATTTTGGACCGATCAAAGGTTAAAGTTTTTGTTTTTATTTCAAGTGTTTGTTTTTAATCGTGTGGTGTTTCTGTTGAAGTGTTCTGTTTTAACTTCCATCCAATTTTTTCAACCAACTGTTGGAAAAAATATTTTTATTGCATTGCATTGTATTCACAATGTTATTTTTGGATGTTCTGAATATTTGTCACTTTAATATGATGTTTCAAACGTATGTTGTTTCTGTGTTAAGTATGTCTATTACCTCGGTGATAAATCACCTATTTTCACTATTTCTTTAATTTTTATATTTTTGTGATACACTTCACTCACCTTCAGTTTGTAGTGATTTTTGGAATATCTTTGCTACTTTGAACATTCTTTAAGTTATTTGCCGATCTACGTTTACTTCAGTGACATAATTCGAGTTTGCCAAAAAATAGCGAGAAGAAATAAGACCTTCGGACATCATCTATCAGATGTGACATAGCCATATTTCAAAAATCTACCATGAGAGAGCGGTAGTATCGTTCTCACTACATTTTTCATTGTTTTATTTATTATTTAACTTTTTTATTTTTATGTTCATTTTTATTTATTTATTTACTTTTTATTGTCAAAAAATGGCAAAAACCCATGTCGTCGGTAAGATATTGTAACGTCGCATCTCCGAAATCACATATTGTCATGGAACGAAATACTTTCTGTTATGGTCAAATCCAACTCGTTCTCCTAAATACCTAAGGAAATAATAATAGACAAAATCTTGCGACAAATGAAATTTATTGTTTTGTTGGAATTAATTTTAAATTTTTGAAATAATTACAAACATATCTTTTTAGAAAATACAGATAGATTTTTGGCATAACTAATCTAGACATGTTTCTAATTTTTTACACAGGAATAGAAGATCAAACAAATGACAGGAAAATCACATTGAAATTACTCTTTTACTAATTAAACAATGAATTTTATTGAAGTTAAGAACAAAATAGAAACCCACTACATAAGAAAACCGTGAGAATTAATATCGTCAGTCTCCCCCTTCAGAGATTTTTTTGAAAAAAAAAATGAATGAATAAATATAAATACTGGGAAGACAATTACTAATTAAATTAAAATTAACTTAAAGTTATTGTGAACAAAGTAGAATAGTGTAGTAAACTATTATGCAGGAACTCTCTACATACTATTACTAAATCTGGAAAGAAATTAAAATTTTCCCCGTATTGCACTTTTCACCGTATTATAAATAAGGCCCTCACAAAATGCAAAATAGCCTTTGGGAATTAATGATTTCATTGTTACCAAATATCAGTTTCGGTGACATCAGATAAGGGTAGCAATAGTAGAAGAGCGAGGCTTGCAGGATTCTTGAGGATGGCATTTGGTTATTATTCCTATTCTTTTTTTTGTTGCTTTAAAAGTGTAGGTATGTCAATGCGTTTCTCCAGAATATTGTGCCACATCTCGTACTTAATTCTCAAATAGTACATTCGCGAAATACACACCAAGAGGTGACAGGAGGGCGTCTGAATTTGAATGAATACTGAATAAGAAAATTATTGAACTCGATTGAAGCGTTCGATTAATTCACGTCGGGAGTCTATTTAAAGTTTGAGTGAACTGAGAATCCCAATTATTTTGATGACGTTTGATCAGGCAGAGACATTCATTTTATACGGAGATATTCAATTAACATACGGCGATATTCAAACATATTCATTTAATAGCCTGTTTGGAATACAAAATTGTCTTGACATTTTTTGTTTACTATTAATTTGATATCCGTTTCCATTTTTAGTTTCTCGTTACGGAGTAGAGAGAAAGTGTAATGCTGCGCGAAAAAACGGCGAATTTACGGCAGAGAAACTCCCAGTAACCAAAACGAGGGGTCCCAGTAACCAAAACGTGGATAAATCTAAATGCCAAATTTAGATAAACAAATCCTCTAACACGTGGTGTAGCCAGAATTCGTGTTTTTTGGTTCCTTGATACCGAAAAATCGAATGACGAAAAACAGGTGTCTGTCCGTTTGTCCGTCTATGAATAACGCTTAAGGCTAAATCGTTCTGTCTATTTTGTCAAAATTGATATTACGCAATCAGTCTGACCGATGTTGAATCCCCTTTGAAACCGATATTCTACTTGAGCGTACTTTACATGAAGCCCCATGACATTTTCTAAATTTTCAAAAAATGGCTCCATATTTTTTATTCTAGTTTGTTGTTGGATAGTGTGAAGAACGTTTAAGAGAATGGTGCATGTCTCAAGTTCGCTGAAAACCCTGATTTTTTGAAAATTGCAAAAGTTCAAAATCTTTTCGGAGTCGTCCTACAACTAAAATATTAAAGATCGAGATTTTTTTCCCTTTATGAAATCTATTCCTTAAAGATAGATTTTGAAATTAGGTCATGTACATTTTTCGAAAATTTGAGTACTTTTCGCGTAATTTTGCGTGAAAGTACGGGCGAGGAAGTACGCGCTGTTTTAGCAGTTTACATATTTCATAATGTATAAACCCCGCACACATTATCACACATATAACATAATATTACTTAAAACTTACTGCCCGTTTACTGAAACCACTTTATGCTTAATTGTTGCATTAAATGAGGAAATATTAGAACGGTTTCATTATTATTATTATTATTCATTCCGTTTTTAATCTTCATTCGTTCATAGTACTGTTAACCATGGAAAACTAGTATTCAAGAGACTATTTACCATTTATAGTCGCTCAAAAATTAAGAGGGGGCGAGATAATCGTTATTTCTATCAATAATCGTTGCAGGAATTCATCATGGATGAGCTGCACTCTCGTAGGCAGACGGAGTTCCAGATGGGGATGACTCGTGTTTAGCTTATTTATCGCGTTCACGACTCAACAATGTGTCACGTTGTATCGCCGGGCTGACCTCCTGGAATGTACGGCAAGCGACTGCATTTGATGATGAAAGATTAGATGTTCTTGCTTTTATGTTTCGTCGTGAAGAATGGAAGGAAGAAAACTATAGTTCTTATCGTTCAGTGATAATGAGATCAGTGCTGCCCCGATATAATTGAAATGGCATTTTGGCTGTTAAAACTTGACAAGGAACCATAAATTACTGTATGGGATTACATTTTTTACGCATGATATCCTTTACCGTACCCCCACGTATAAAAATCGATTCCGTACTACACCTAGACAGTGAAATAACGTCTTCTAAGCTAATAACATTTCGATCTTCTGTATGTTGTGCTTTTACTTTTAGGGCCTAGTTGACGCCTTTCTAATAAGCTGGGACACAGCAAGAAAAAACATGCATGATAAGCTCAAACCTAAAACGTTTTGAGAAGTTAGTATTATGCAGAATAGGGAAACGCATGTATGGCGACCTGTATGTGTCGGCGTTGCGCTGCACAATTTTTTTGAATGTGTCGAAAAAATCAGTTCATTTAGGGAATGAGTACACAGCTTACTCATGTTGTATATCGTTCGTTAGCCAAAGTGTGAAGGAGTTGTTTGCCATACCGATGTGGCGTCTCCAACTGTTCCCCTTATTGAACTCAGAGTGTCATTTTGAATTGGCCCTCTTAGATTATGAGTTCAGAGCTAATTTTATGTCGAATGGTAGACAATTCTTTTTTACTGCCGATTACCACCACGCCATGCCGTTTCGGGGTCTCTAAGTAGCCGCCATAGTGATTCAAAGATGTCAAATTTGTCACTAGGACACGTATCTTAGGTACACATGCGAGAAAAACATTTTTTCATTGATTTTAGTATCTACAAAATACCATACTGCTTGGATGTCTTGAACTTTGGACTTTGGGAAATTATCATTCAAAATCGTAAATTTTTTACAGCTGTGATGTATAACAGGTGCGTGTGCCACTCATGTTTTTTAAGACTTGTTTAATGTCTGACATATGTATAATATCCTTTTATTCCAGAGCTTTCCTATTCTAGAAAAGTGGCCATGAACAGTGCCACGTTGTAATAATTGTGGTAAATTTGTTATATATGTGAGCGTGTGCGTGTGCGTGTGCGTGCGCGTGCGCGTGCGTGCGTGCGTGCGTGCGCGCGCGCGTGTATAGTTACCATACGGAGATCATGAACTAAGGCGAGAGATAAATCTGTAAAATACCTTTAAAATACAGATAATATAATGAAGTTGTAATTATTCTGACTTTGTATATGTATTAATATTTGGAAAACGTTATTGCGGAAATTCTATGACAATCGATATTTTAACTATCGGTATCCCTTTTTTCTGGGTCAATAAATGTAGGTACATGTTTCAAAAAAGATATATTATTAATATAGCACTAGAGCACGACGTTCCATGTAATATATATTCCCTTCATCGTGTGTGAACAAAATAATTAATACACTTGTCTGTAAATGAAAACAAATTTTGATGATATTGTTGAGAACGAAAGTATTAAAAATAAAATTACATAGTAATCAGAGATGAAATAATGAAATAAAACAAGGATAAGTAAAAAATATGCATTAAGTAAAAAATTATAAATTGATGATAAAGAACTTTCCAATATGTGTTAATACCAATAAAAAAATTGGACCCCTGGATTTATAGACAAGAACGGAACACCACATAATGTGAACTTTGTAAGTTAATGCAATTATTGCACTCTTTGAAAAAACGCGATTACAAAATCAACAGTCTCTCAATTCAAAATATTTAATTTTACTCTCATTCGATACGTTGAAATATAAGTGATGAATTTCTTTATTAATAGATAATTTTTGTGCTTTAGTTGAGGAAATAAGAATTAATATATGTAAATGAGGGACAAAAACTCTCCACTGGCTTCTCCAAAATTCTATATCGTGTCCAGGTGTCAGGTATCGGAGTTCGGAGCTTCCGAGCTGGTCCCGGCCAGGGCGCTGCCCCACTGGTCGGAGATACCTGGATGGGGAAATCCCGCAAGCCGGCGTTTAGGTTGGCGGTGGGTATCACAATTCAGCGGCATCTCCCGCAACAAAACAAGCACTACACTTACGTTTCTAATGATCATAGCAATTGACGCGTCCGGAAATATGCAATAATCAATCAATCACTCCAGTGAGATGTTGCCACGCTGATGCTATTTGCACAACTCTTACTTTTAAATCTCGCGCCAGTTTCTCTGGACTCAGTGCCCGCGAGCTAGTGACCTTGTCCGCGTCTTGGACATACATCTTATATATCGATAATTTAGTTTAAGAAGATTTTAGCCGTTTTTGAGAACATATTGAAAATGATTTTGCCGCTTCGTATAAAGTATCCTCAAAAACCAATATATCCGTTTCAAACTTACTTTAGTGTTGGGATCATAATCGATCGGGGAAAATCAATTTTGGAGAAAATCGTCCTAACAGTTGAGGCACGAGCGTTGACACGGACTTACTGACGGACTTACTGACGGACTTACTGACGGACTTACTGACGGACTTACTGACGGACTTACTGACGGACTTACGACGGACTGACGGACTTACTGCGACTTACTGACGGACTTACTGACGGACGACTGACGGACGACTGACGGCGACTACGACGATGACTGACGGACTGACTGACGGACGACTGACGGACTGACTGACGGACTGACTGACGGACTGACGACTGACTGACGACTGACGGACTGACGGACTGACTGGACGGGACTGACTGACGACGGACGACGACTGACTGAGACGACTGACGGACGACGGACTGACGGACGGACGACTGACTGACGGACTGACTGACGGACTGACTGACGGACTGACTGACGGACTGACTGACGGACTGACTGACTGACGCACTGACTAACTGACGCACTGACTGACTGACGCACTGACTGACTGACGCATTGACTGACGGACTGATGGACTGATGGACGGACCGGACGGAGAAGCGGACGGAGAGGCGGTCGGAGAGGCGGTCGGAGAGGTTTTGACGTCAGTCGTGTTTTCTTATAAAGCCCCCACAAAACGTGAATTCTCACTTCACAACGTATTATAGGAAGAAACATATATGAGAAAAAGGTTTATCCATCCGACCTGACAATAAGAGTTTTTACCAGGCCCGACAATGCAATTCGACATATCAAGTGTGATTTACCACCAGGTATACTACTTCATATTTGGAAAGCCGTGTAAAATCATTGAGGGTAGTAGTGTTTTTTGTAGGCGGCTCGCGATTTCAGGAGTGTTGTTTAGAGAATTGATATTTATGAGAAGCGTATATGAGCGTGGGCATATTGAATCAATCCATCTTTGATATTATTATATGAAGGAAAGCACTTGAAAATCCTTTCAGACACCTGATAGGAAATTTCAGATATTTTAATTTGGGAATTTAGAGCAATATTCAGTTATTCATTGTCATAACCATACATAAGTCATGGTTTGATTTTGAATAGCTACATTCCTGTTGTATAATCCTTACTATATTTTATTTGCATTTTTGGTTGAGAATAATAAATGATTTGTGCCTATATTATATTTTAAACTTTTAGGTTTTTCTGTTTTTAGTACATAAATATTCGCATCCTGATGATTATATAGACATTTTGATTTTTGGGAGTAGTTTTCTGTCAGTATGTGCTGAATTACTAGTGTTCGATCATTTTCAAGTTTCAATAAAACTTCATGTCATGATCATGACGATTGCATTGTGTTGCAATGCGATTACTGTTGTGGATTACAAATGTGACGTTTAATGATTGTTCATTAACTTTCATGATTACGTTTTGTATTTAGTTTGTAGTCAGTCTGATTCAAATGGTCACGTTTAAGTTAAACGTGCATGACCGTCAATAACGTAGTGACTTTGTGGCATTGATGCAACAATAAAAAGTAACCCTGGATAAGACATGCTAATTGCAAAGAGAAAAACAAGAAAACTAAAGAACTTAAAAGATCGGACCAAATCAGTTTGCTGCCCCCCCCCCCCCTAAGATTTTGTTCCAGAGCCGTTATCTCTTAATGTATTCGTTAACACGTGTCACTACGTTTTTCTGGTCTGAGACGAAGGAAAAAGCCGAAATTTTTTCTTACAACTGTTTGATCTGTCTGCATTACCTTTTTTGTGACGGAAAGGCTGTCATTGCTTTCTGTTTGCAGTGGTAAAAATTTGAAACAAATATCAGAAAATCCTCCTTTGTTCTTGGAGAATTAAACCGGTTCCGATCCTTCGTGAGGTATGCAGAAGGTGGTGCCTCAGCTACGACGATACGTACGTATTTACCACATGAAACTACTCTCAATAGTACGATATTAGAACTTTATATATAATTGCAAACCATTTTTCTTTAATTATTCACCTCGCCATGACATGGCGGCCTCTAAGGAAACCAGACATGAGCGCACTGTGAGGAAAAGCCTTAGTGCAGAGAACAAGGCCTTGGAGATCTTCCGAAGTGAAGAAAACTGGTCACATCCTGCGTTACAAGAAATGAAGATAACAATGCTATTCTCCCCGAGAGTCGTGGGGTCTTCGCGGGAGTACACGTCTTGTGGTGCATTTTAATTGGAGATTAGTAAATGAATATTTGTCGGAGCCAAGTGAAACTTTCGGAGCTCGTATGGACCAATGGTGGAGCTCCTATTCATGCTGCGTGGTGTGTTGGTCGGTTTGTGCGGTCGACCGTGAATTTGGACTGAAGTCGTCTCGAGGAGGGGTAGGTGGAACGTTAGAAGAATACGTTGTAGGCTGATCTACTTGCTGGACAAGTCATTGTCTCCCCCTCCTGCTCGACGGAGGACGAGACACAATGGAACGAATCTGTGATTTGCGACCGAGGGTTTACCGAATGCATGAGATAGTAGTCAGCGCAGTTTCCTGCTTACAATCCGGTCGCTTCTTTTTCAGATCACAAAAGGGGCCACATGCAAATGTACTGGCTTTGCGCATTCTGGCATTTGCAAACTTCGATGAAGTAGTCAATATTATTCCATTTAGGTCTCTTAGTTCTCAAAGTAGATTAGAGTCAAAGTAGAAGGATTCAAAATCAAAAATTCGAAATTCAAATTTAGATTAAAAGTTTCAGCAAGTTCTACACAGGTGTTTATAAGCCAATATACCATGAATAGAGGTATTTATCCGACCTAAGAAGGTATTAACTAACTAAGAATAAAATAATAAATATCAAAATAAGGGAAAATCGGTGTATCGCGTGCCAATTGATATGTCGTTACATGTTTACGTTTTAGGAAAGAATTTTATTTATTTACAAGAAAAGCTCATAAGACTGGTTTCTTCCATATTCTTATGAAAAATTTCTTCCACATTTTCAAGTAAAATAGACACTAAAATATGTTCTCGAGTTTCATTTGGATCGGCTGAGATTTTGTAAAATTCATTGTTAGGTTATAAGTAGAACGAAAGTACTAAATGTATCAGAATTTGGTATGTACGCTCACAAAGTATTAAATAAATTGCAAATTTCAGTTAAGAATAATTTTCATCTTCAATTAAAATGAATTCAACGTCAAGATTTTCTTTCGAGTTCGACTTAAGAAATATATTAATAAGAAGACACTAATATACTGCTCTTTCCAACTTGGAAATTGTCATGTTGATTTCGAGACGTTAGAAGCGCTTTTGCGTGACATGTCCATGACTATCGACTTTTCACAATACAAATAGAATGTTAGGGTATTTAAGGCTGTTTCTTCTTTTCTAATATATTTTGTTGCCAGGTCTTTATCACCAGACGTTTTTAATATTATTTATTGAATTTGATCAAATGTCTTAAAACTCTGAGCAGGTTCCGTACCATTTCATATAACATTTTCAATTCATATGACCAATCAGCCTGTTCGCTGTGATAAAAATGTGTGCTACAGATTACTCGTATCTGTTTAAAGTCATACAGACATGAATATGGTGTGGCATGCCGTTCGACCTTGTTCATTTTGCGTGACTGGGGGACGTGACGACTCCATGCCTGACCGTAATCGTCTCTAATTGCCCGTGATCATAACAAACAGTGATCATCCGTGGTCACTCGTGGTCGGCAGTAATGGAGCGTGATCGTCCTTGATCGTTCGCGATCGCCCATTCATCTCAGCCTGTTCTGCAGGATGCACCTCCAGCGTGTGCAACAAGGCTGCTGGATACGGCTCATCGTCTCGCTTCCTCCGTGGAGCCGGCTCTGGTCTTGGCGGGGCTGGGGCTGTGGCAGGGGCAGGGCAAGAGGAGGGTGCGGGGCGCGGCGTGTGGGGCGGATGCGCACGTGAAAGGAAGCGCGCTCTCCACGATCTATATTGAAGTGCGCCTCGCATCCCAATGTAACGAGTCGTCCAACCTGAACGGGACGCGGCCTCGCAGATCCACACAGTTCACCTCAGCCGCCGCAGAGGGCCCACGGATGGGTAGTTCCGTGGCAAGCCACGCCACACCCTCACCGCTCCGCACCCTGCCGCACTACACGACGCCACGCCATGCCCGCACACTCACCGGCCACGACGCCGCGCGACTCGACACAACACAAGACACGATTGGACATGTTTCGACAGGACTCGACAGGCACGGCTCGGCTTGGTTCGACTCGACACGACTCGACTCAACACCACTCGACACCACTCGATACGGCACGACTGCACACGACGCGACACGACGCGACACGACGCGACGCGACGCGACGCGACACGACACGACACGACGTGATACGACGCGACTCATGACTCAACTCAAAACGACTCAACATTCTCATCCCCCTCTGCCCCTACAGTCCCGCCTACCCCTCCACGCCTCACCACGCTTGTCAACGCCCCGCCACCTAGGGCTTGGCCACGCTGTGCCAGACTGTAGCGCTGCGCGCGTAACATGTTGTTAAGTGGGCACTTGAGAAGATCCCGTGCTTTTGCCAATATCTCAAGCATATCGCTCGAGAGGAGCATCTTTTTGTGCGCGCACCAGTAACTAGGGATCGATGAAAAGAACGTTTCGAGTGGGCTGCTTGTAGCTTGTTAGGAACAAACAATAGAGGATGCGACCGCATATGCCGAGCGTTCTGTTAGGAGATGCACCGATGAGGAAGATTTTTACCCAATTTAAAAGAGAAAAATGAAACAGTGTGCGCTTCGGTAAAAAATGAAGCACAGAGTGGATAAGGGAGAGGAGGAAAAGAGAGGGGGAAAGAGGGGATGGTTCTATGGACGGCACCGGATCTTCACGAGAATGATCGGGAGAGATTGGCGATAGAATTTTATTTTATTTTTTATTTTTTATTTTTTTTTGCGCAAATGTGCTGAATCTGTCTTGGCTGGAGATTGCGGATGCAATTGTTATATTGCTTCATTTTCTCGCCGATTTTCCTTTTGGTATCTTTATTTCGCGTAAAATTAGAGTTGATCATCAGATTCAAGCTTCACGTAGGGAAATATATATTGCGTTCCTAGGCAATTTTGCGCTCAGGGTTGCATTGTGTAGCTTCCACATTCACTTACTTACTTACTTGCAAAAGACTATACAAAATTTGATTGTCATTTATAGTCATTTGTCACTAAAAAAACACATTTAAGTTAAATGTAATTCTTTTTCTTTTTCTTGTAATATATTGTGCTTCCTCGCCTTACTTTGTAATCGTGCGGCGGAAAACAGATTTTTCGACAGAAAACTCTTATTGCCGGGCCCTGATTACTTAAAGTGGACAAATATTGTTCATCTTTTGTAGTCACAATCCTTGTTTTGTTGGTCCTTGATACCGAAAAATCGAATGACGGCAAAAGTCTGTCCTTCCGTCTGTCCTGTCTGTCTGCCTGTCTGTCTGTCTCTCTATCTGCTTGCGCGCGCGCGCGCGTGTGTGTGTGTGTGTGTGTCTGTCTGTGGTGACCGCTAGCATTTAATCTGTTCAGATTATTTTCTCCAAAATTGATTTTCTCCGATCGATCTAAAAGGACTCGAGGCCCTCTTGACTTTCAAACGGACGTTTTGATTTTACTACTTCCAACATAGGAACGTAACGCTCGCCCAAAACATTCTAGGGGATAAAAGAGCTAACTTCATGAAAGAATTAGGAAAATTTCTCGGAAAGGTTCGGACCACTAGAGAAACGGAAATTAAGGAGTGGGAAAACAGCAGTGGTTAGTACGAGCAGAGCCTAGACTGGAGAGAAATATGTAATAAATCAATAAACTAACAATAATTAAGTTAGTCAGTAAGTTATGTTAGGTTAGTAAACAGTACAAAAAATAAATAAAAAAATAAAAAAAAATAAAATAAAAGTTATAAATTGTAGTCAATTGTTAAGTATAAGTAGATAAATAAGTCAATAAAATATATATATATATATATATATATATATATATATATATATATATATATATATATATATATTAACTTAAAATAAGTAAAATAAGTTAAATAAATTAAAATTAAATTAATTTAAAACAAGTTAAATAAATTAAAATAAGTTATATAAATTAAAATTAAATTAATTAAAATAAGTTAAATAAATTAAAAATAAATTAAATTAAAATAAAATAAAAGGAAACGGCTAAAAGAAGTGGGAATCGAAATGTTAGGGCAGAGGCGTTGGTGCGGACGATTTTCTGTGGTGCTGTTTGTTTTCAGGTGCGGTGGAGGCCAAACACTGGAAGGAGAATGCCTGACGCCCGCGCCAAATAAATAAATAGTCTAAAAACCGGATAGAGTAGCATGTACTCGGCTTCTGACGGCAGGTTTTTCCCCCTTCAGGGGTTTTTCCCTCAGCCGTACCTTATGGTCTCGTTTCCGCGGCTTTGAGGCGATGGAGAGACCATTGGGGGTGAATACCAGAAGGCGAAAGGTTAGAACTCGGTAGAATGTAGGTATTGTAATGGCTTAAAGGCCTTCGGCCTAGCCACATTGGATCAAGTTTCTAATTTGTCTGTAATAATTACCTATTAAATAAATAATAAATTTTTGGTAGTACTTTACATGAAACCTCATTTCAAAATATTCTAAAAAATTCTCAAATTTCTTTTATCAAACTTTGTTCTCAGATAGCGTAAAGAATACATAAAAGAAAGGTGAAGGTCTCATTTTCGTTGAAATCATTGATTTTTCTAAAACTCCAAAAGTTCAATTTTTTTGGCGTCTCCCCAACTACAGTATTGAAAAAAAAAATTTCCTTTCAAAAATCTGTTCTTTAAAATCAGATCTTGAAATACGGTGATGTACAATATTCGAATGTACAAGTACTTTCGCGTACTTTTGTGTGACATACAGGGTATTTTTAGATACTTTTTCTGAAAAAATGGAACCCAATTTTTTCTTTAAATTTTCCCTTTGTAGGGATCAAATGACCGTAAAAACTTGTGCTGGCTGTATTTTCGGCGAACGTAGTATTTTTGAAAATTGCAAAATATTAACTTTTCTCTGCTAATATAAACTCTGTTCTAAGAAATCATATCTTGAAAAAATATTATTTACCGTTTTTAGGTAAAGGAGTTCTACTCAAATATAATGCAATATATAATAAAACATTTTCTTAAAAACGGCTCCAAATTATTTCTTCACTTTTTTCTCACGGATAAAACAAGAGACATAAAATAATGGATGAATCTCATTTTCCTTGAACGCTAAATTTAAAAATTTGAAAATGCCAAAACTTATAGATAATCCTAGAAAGTTCGTGCTCTTTTAGAATCTCTAAACATTGATTGGACGGTTCCGGCCATTAGATCTGCTCTTTCGCCTAAGCTTGAAATCACACTATAACAGAGTCATTGTTCTTGATAGAATTTACGAGGGGTTCATCTGATGTTGCCCCTTTCCACCCGAAATGATTTCTGGGTTCGATTGTGCTCCCGGGAATCATCTTCAGCCACGGATACTTCCATATCTAAACAAGGCGGTTTCCCGGCTGGTAAGTTGCCGATGCATCACCAGCAGAAGCAACAGCAGTAGCTGCACTTGGTGCGGTAGAGAGTGGCGCTTGGCGCTCCAACGCCGCAGTCCATTAAGGCCGTCCGATGCATCTGATTTACAGTGTGGCGGCGGCCGCTGTGCCTCTCCAACACGCCGGTCTACGCTTGGCGAGGCGCTCACGTACACTTGAAGAATGGAGGGCTAGGTCAGCTCGGAAACGACCAGCTGAGATGGCTCGGTGACAATAACCGTGGACGCTGCAGCGCCCACCAAGAAGTCCTAGAGTTCGAGCACGGACAGTAGATTGTCGACACAAGGTGGACGATGTTGATTTCGGTTACTGTCTGGAAATATGTCTAGATATCTGAGGTACTTTCTCCTTGTCAGATACTTGGTGGTTGATAGCGGGACATGTCTGATTCAAAAGTTAATAATGGGTTTAATAATGTGAATATCAAATGGGGCTTTGATCAGCACTACATTACCACCAACCATGTCAGGTGACCAGTCGCTTAGAGCTTAGAGCTTCTCCTCACTGTGGTAGTGCCCTGGTAGGAGAGATATTTTAGAGGCGACCGCGCGTCGCTCCGTGAGAAATTTCTCCGTTGTCGGAAGACGAGAGAACATTCAAACCGGACTAATACGTCATAATATGTCATGACTTACAATTAGATACATGTAGAGCCTTTTTGGTGGTAATGAATTGACGATTGAGTAAATATAGTTAATTGGCAATGCGTGCACAAATTCGAACTGTAACGGATACTGACCATTCTGTAGTTAGAAATCTATGAATGAAAGAAAATGTTGTGAAACATTCGCCAATAATTCAACAATGTATTGAAATAATATAAAAATTGAAACGAGAGCTATTACATTCTGCAACAATATTTATATCATCTGTACAGATAGCTTAAACATTAGTTACAGTATCTGTGTGATAGTACTACAAACAAATCTTTATTTTGTAAGCAATATTTTTAATATTTTATAAGTTATAACAATGGAACGCTCTTAATTTAAAATATTTATCCTGCGATTTTAGCATGAAAAATAGTGCGTCTCAACTTTTTGTTTTACATAAGTTTTGTAGGGGTAACTTACTTAAATCATAAACATTTGTTTTGCCAAGTGCAATTTTTGAATTAGAATGCTGAAGTTCTTGAAATTTATTAGAATACTATTCACAAGAAAAAATACAATTGTACAAATACTGACCGGAAATGGTAAATACTTAATAATTTTAATTGGATTTTTAGAACTCATATTGTCCAAATACATTTCATTTTCGAGAACATTCATACTTTTTTATATAGATGAACATCTGAAAAAAATATTCGGCACCCATTTGGTACGTATACACATAAGTTTAATGGTAGTCGCCTTGTCGCAGTAAGCATAAATTTTCAAAATAAATGTTCATGTTTTGAGTGATGAGTGGTTTTCGATCGCCATTACATGATTGAAAATATTACACGTTCTTCACTCTGCGTTTTACAATTATGTAGAGGTAAGTATAAATAGAAAATGACTGCTACTAGGCCCAGCTGTAAACTAAAATTCCCAATTTTTAGAAACGCACTGTGAAAACTTTTGTAAGCAACCTGTGAATAGTTTGTCACGACGGAGAAGAATTAAAGCGCCCAACTGCTCTCGTCAGTAATTTTCCGTGATTTATCGTCGTGACGGGTGACGGACCGGACGCGATCTTTCCTTCCTCACTCTTGTCCCCTTCTTTCTCCTTCCAAACATATTTATACTTACACGCACTACACCACCCTGACGGGACATCAGCCTGGAGAAATGAACTCAACCCCGGTGTGGTTGTGCCCAGCTGGAGGATATCACTTGAAAGGAAAACCCCAGCTAGCACTCATGAAGGTTATTGCCGGATCTCACTCTCCAGCGAGAGGAGAAACATAGCCATATATCGGAATGTAGCATGCACTATACTTACAGGACTAATGGCCGGTATTACACTGTAAAACATATTTGTCAAAGATCTTCTATTAAAGAAAATATGACAGGGTAATAGCCAATATTTTATAAAAGATTTCTTTTATAACATTTCTTGGATAAAATATAGTCTGAAGCGTCCACGTTTTATTATTCATTTGGTAACATGGCGTCCGATTGAGGGGTATTGCTCCAACCGAAGTTTTTATTGCAGCGTGCGGTTAAATAAAATATTTATGTAATACTGTCCACCCGGACTACAAAAGTAAAACCAAATGAATCGACGCTTAGAGGACACATTTTCCCGAGAAATGGAAAATATGGGTTTCGGAAAATGCCCAATTCAGGAGGATATTTTTTTTAAACTTCCAAATCAGAGGACTTCGAAAGAAGGATGAACTAGAAAGAAAATTGAATGTTTCCTCATCCATCTTCAAATAATTCTTCATTTCGAAGTTCTTTAATTAATGCTTCACAAAGTACGACCCATGGCCTCACCATAGATGAATACTATGGCGTTGTTCGATGGCATTATCATCAAACGTTTCTTCTTTAAATTTAACTTCGTCAGCATTGAAATAGATTAGTTATTATAAAACATAAAGTAGCACCCACACAACTATTTGTGCGTCATCCACCGTAAATCGCGAGTAAAACTACATAAAATATTAAACGAAATGTAATACGTTCGTCAATTGTCTTTGTCGAAGTTTTCACGTCAACGTTCAACGAACTCCCACAAAGTTCTTCATCAAAGATATATGTCAAATACATTTTAAAGTGTAATACCGGCCAATGATCTGAGTAGTTTTTTGATTGATTGATTTTTTCGTGTTTCCGGGCGCGTCAACTGTTCTGGTCATTAGTCCCATTCTTGTAGTCCGTGTTTTTTTCTCGGGAGATGGCGATGATCTTCCCCCACTGGATGGCGAGATCCGGCGCCGACCTACCGTCGGCTAGTGGGGTTTCCCCCTAACCTGGACTCTCCCACCAGCGGGGCACCGCCCCAGCCGGGACTAGCTCTAAGCTCCCGACCAGTCTCCCGGAATATGTGGTAGTGTATTGCATGTTAGTGTAAGTGTGTGTGTAAAGGGGAGAGGATAGGACAAGGAATGGGAAGGACAGATCGCGCGCGGTCCGTGGCCCGTTTGGTAGGATACTGCTCCGGCATTCGCCTGGTGTTTATCGGAGAAACCACGGAAAACTACCGATCAGAGCAGCCGGCCGCTAGAATTATCCTACAGACCGCGACTGAATTCGACCTAGCTGAAAAGCTAGTGTCGAAAATCCTGCCGCCATCAGGACTCGAACCTAGGACCTCCCGGTCAGAGGTAACTTTGAGGTTTTTGTCAAAAAATACTGGGGTGGAGCACTCCTTCGCGGCGTGGCATAGCTGGGAACCAAGAGGCTCCGCGGGGTGCTGGCGCCGGCGTAAGCGGGGGCGGGGGGCGGGGGCGTGAGTGGCAGATGCTCCCTGGGGATGCGTTGCAGCGCTAGCTCCCCTTCCCCTCTTCTTCGTCGTCGTCACCGAGGTGTCGCGTCGCTTGTCAGGCACGCGCCCGTGTTTTGTGTCCGCGTGACCGATGGAGCTCGTTAATTGCCACTTCGGCGGCTGGAGGCGTGTGGGGGCGTGTGCGGGCTGCGGGAGATCCAGCTACCTCCGGGAGAAAATCTAGGGGTGAGAGGTGTTGAAGACATCTGTGCGGGGAAGGGACGGTTTCCAGACGGACCATGGGGACTTACCCCTGAAAATATTCGGAATAAAAAGTTGTTTTTTCTTAAATTATGCTTCAATATCACGTACATTGACAATATTTTTCATAGTATTAACTTTTAACCTACTGTATTAACGTAATGTTTTTAATAACAGCACCTGGTATAAATTCATCCCATTTCTAATAGATAAAGTAATAATAGTATAATGATTAATAAAAATATTTTTAGCAATTTCTTTTTCACATGTTTGTAAATTAAAAATACCAATCCAAAATTACATATAAAACATAGTTTTTTCAACAAATAAATTGAAAAAATTATATTGATTGATTTTAAAATCCCCTTCAAAATATTTCTTGAAGCCGCTCTTCGCAATTATGGAGTGAATCGGTTCACAACCGTCTACGATCTCGCCTCCTTTTGGTGTTATATATTCTTGACGCCCTTTCAGGTGACACTGAACCAGATCCATGGGTTTCTTCTTATTTTTTTCTTATTTCCTTTCAAAATGTCATCTTCATATCTTCTGTTTCCTTTATTTTTATTTCAAAATTGGTCATCTCTTATTCCCGCTTTTAAATAGTTCACATCATTATCTTTTTAACAACATTTCTATTCTCGTGTATTGTGTGACATTTAATTTCCAATATTTCTGTTTTCAATTGCTTCAAATATTTCTCCTTTTAATTTAATTTTTTCTCTCGTTTTTTAGTACATTGCTATTCATTTTGAATACATTTTGATTTTTTTTTTTCATTTTCACTTCCTTTACTTATTCTCCTTTTTCTTTTCTTCCGCACGGTGCTTGTTTCCCACTAATTACTCCCTCATTCATGTTTAGCCTGATGTTACTCTACCACCTGTGAAGCTTCTTTCTCTGCTTACTCACTTGTCATCCCCCAAACAACCCTGTCTTCCATCACCAGCACTCATTGCCACCTTGGCCGCCAGTAGCCAGCGCCTGCATCGCGCCATCACCTCGCATCACCGCCCCGTCGCCCCCGCAGCTCCCGCACGCCGCCGCCGCCGCCGCCGCCCGCTCTTTGTCCCAGCCGGGCGCTGCCCCACCGACGCCTCCGCCTCCGGCCTTACGCCCACCTGCGCACCCCCGCCGCTGCCAATGGACCTCCCGGGCGCCGGGACAATGATGACGCTACCGCGCTCGGACCGTAATGAAGTGCGGTCCGTTCGCCAAGACAAAGCGTGCAAAGCCGTCAATGCTCAGCGCGGGCCACCCAGCGCCGCTGCCAGGGCGATCGGTGGTGGAGGAGGTGGCAGTGGCTGCTACCTCCGCCCCGACCCCGGGCCCCGTCCCCTCAGTACCCGGACACGCCCACCCGTCCCGTCCTATGTGCCTCACCCTCGTCCCCGGCCGGCCGCCCCTGGCCCCCCTCCGCCATCCTCGCCTACACTCTCCTCACCTCGTCCCCCCCGCCTCCCCCGTCCCGCCTCGCCCCGCCTTGATCTGTCTCACCCTGCTCGTCCCGTCTCACCCAGCCTCGCAGTGCCCCGTCTAGATCCACCCATCCCCCGCTCCGCGCCATCCTTCTCTCCCCGCCCTTCTTTCCATTCGTTCCCTCCAGTCTGCTCCGCTCCTCCCTGCTCCTTCGCCTCCCGCCCCGCCATGCCTCGCTCCTTCGCTCACCCCGCCATGCGTCCCCCCCCCCCCGCCCCGCCCGCCCCGCTCCACCCCGCCCTGCCCCGCCCGGCTCCGCCACGCGCGGCGCGACCGTTGCCGCCGGTCCATTGTGACGGCCTCGCAACAGCTCCTTGAGGCGCGGACGCCGAGGCGCGCGGAGCCGCCCATAATGCACGGGCCGACCGCGACCAAAGGCGTTTCGCTGGGCACCGCCCCCTCACGCCCGCGCGCCGGCGCACGTGCACGTGGACGAGACAGGGGGAGGGGGAGAACGCTCCGCGAAGAATTCCCTTCTACGGTTTCACCAAAAATTCCTTGGCTCAACGACGCGGAGCGGCGGGAAGTTAATACTGAAAGGTAGTGTATTAAACGGCTTCCTTTAGGATTTGTGAGCGCGAAGCCCACTCCGAATTAGAAGAGTCCCGTAGCGTTACGGCCTGGACGCTGGGTTTCCTTCTCTGGGTTTCAGGGTTCAAACCTCTCTGTCTATCCAAGTGGAATTTGTGCAGGGGCGGATCAAGGAAATATTCCAGTGGAAAGGGACAGGGAACTCAGTAAATATTTTTTTAAATTCTTTTAATTATTAGCTTGAAATAAAATAATTCGATTATGGTAATAATGAGAAATATTGTGAATAAATCTATATATGATAAATATTTTGAATAAATTTACTACGATTACAAACTACTGGGGCTAAAACAGCACGTACTCTCTCCCCGTATTTTCACCCCAAATTACGCGAAAAGGACTGGTCTAATTTCAATACCAATCTTTAAAAAATATATTGCATTGAGGGAAAAATCTTTATCTTTAATATTTTAGTTGTAGGAAGTGAAAAAATTTTCAACTTTTGCAATTTTCAAAAAAAATGGTTTCTCCACGAATGTGAGACTTCTCATTCTCTTAAACGTCATTCACACTACCCAACAACAAAATTTAATGAAAAGCAATGGAGCAATTGTTCTTTGTAAATTTTGAAAATGTCCCAGGGGCTTCATGTAATGTATCCCTTCAAAGAAAATATCGGTTTGAATTTCCAGGCGCCGCGACATCAGCCAGAGCTGATTGGGGACTATCAATGTTGGAGAAAATCAACTGAACGGTTTAGCCACTAGCATTGTTAACACACATTCAGGCGGACAGACAGACAAGCAGACATTTTGCCGTCATTCGATTTTTCGGTATCAAGGACGCACAAAATATAAATCCTAAATATATAACCACGTGATAGAGGATATTTTCTCAATATAGCAACTGGGTTTATCCACTTTTTCGTTACTAGGGTCCTGGAATACGTTTTTCTGCCGTACATTTAGTTTTTTTAGCAGCATTACATAACGTCCTCTCCACTCCCTAGCGAGAAAGTAAAAATTGTCTTGGGAAGACGGAACGTAATCCCGTTCCCAAAACTCTGCCATTGAATTTGTGAGGAAAAAAGAAGGTTTACCACTCTCTTTCACTCTTCTTCATTTACCCTTCCTCTCGTTCTACAATTGCACCAACATAATCATACTGTCAAAATCATCTGTTCATTAAATCACATGTTTGTGTAGTACGTAGAAAGGCGTGTGTTTGTGTATGTATGTAGAGAATTGAGTGTTTGTAGACAAATGTGAGTACATATAGAGAAGCATGTGTGTATGTATGTGTGTAATGGTGTATGGAAATGTGTGTTCGTATATAGAGAAGTGTGTGTGTGTATATGTGTGTGTTTTTTAGAGAATATCGTTTTTTTTTAAATAACGAAGTTGATAAGGACACCGCTTTAATAACATTTTTTAATTAATATTAATAAGCTATATTTCAAAATACAACTTATTTAAAAAAATGAAATACGGTGGAAATGGAAAAAATTGTTTTGATCTGAGGGATTTCAAATTTAGTATTAATGCTGTTAATTTTCTCAGACGTTAACAGTGTTAAAATATCGAATTAATTTAAAGAGATCTATGAGTTGCAATATATTTTGAAGTTTCAGCCATGGTCAATTCACGTTTTAGATCTAGTGCATAGGTTTTTTAGTTTGTTGACCAGTATCTAAGTGAGACGTAGCAGCATGATTGGTGAGATAGATGTGAGAAATGCGCTCCGGTGTTTTTTCAATTAGGAAAGTTGTAAGGTGTTGATACGTGATCTAATTTTAGATAATGAGAGTTCTTAGCTTCTAGAATGTGTGTTAACATGAATGTTCATTACATTCGTGATTTCTTCTTTGTACCGTTAGGCACCATTACTTCGCATCACAAGATCCGGTACTGATGATCTCTCTTGTACATCACGAACTAAGGAAAACTCGAATAATAGAGGAAGTGATTAGAAATGTATATGACAGAGAATGTCATAATTTTTATAATGCTATTAGGAAATGAGACTCCTGGCCTTGGCGAAATCACCAAGCTTTTGTCTTCACTAATAATGAATGATTAATTATTGAGAAACGAATTCGCGCAACTGTAATAGTCTAATTGTATGTATTGAGGAACCAAAGCTCATCGACTCGTCTTCTCTTTACTTTGTGATCACAAACGCTTATCGTTCCACTATTTACACGGCGTGGAATGTGCTGTTGACTATGTAATGTAATAACAAGGTATCATCCGTTCATTATATATATATATATATATATATATATATATATATATATATATATATATTTATATATATATATATATATATATATATATATATATATATATATATATATATTAGAAACCAAAACAATATGAGTTGAGATATTATTGTTAACGAACTAACTGAAATCATTCATGCATAGGGGAGTAGTTACAAAGCCTTCACATGGTTATAGTTCATCGTTCATAAATATAGACTACGTTATATGGGTGTCGTATTTATGTATTATTGTTATATAGATAACGTATTTATGTACTACCCCTCATAATGTTACATATCTTACCGAAAGTTGCATATCGTACCGCCTCCCCAAAAAATGTTCTTTAGATATTCTAGCACAAATGCCAAAGAGTAGAAAACCTTAATTTATTAGTGAGCGAGCTTGTTTTAGCAAATATTCGTTATTCTATGTATACATTCCATGATAGTTTTTGGTAAAGGATTTTGGGGAAGCTACCATCCTCTTCTTGGTATACCACACTCTCCTTCGGTACACACGATCCCGATTCCTGGTTTCATGCTAGGGTTTTCGTTCTTTGATATTGACCCAGGATCGTGTTGGCCTCTCAGGAGCTACTTCAATTTAATAAGACTGAAAGTCAGTCCCAGAACGCGAAGGAAAACTGTAATGGGAGACGATGAGCCGACCACACAGAGTCAAGCAAAAACTATCGGTGGCGGACTATGGCTGAGCTAAACGGGTGCGCCGTTTGATTATTACATTCTTTATTGATCCGTAACTATGCGTGATTTGGGAGCTAGGTGCTCAGACATTTTCATTCGCATCACCGCACGTAAAAAGGGCAAAGATTGAAAAGTGTTTATTTCGGCTCAGGGCCTTACTTTTTGCGGCTGGTGGCACCCGTTTCGTGGAGCCAGCCGCGTTCGGCTCCGTGCCCTAGATCTGATTGCTCTTGTTTGTGACGTGACTCGTATAGCCCGCAAGCGTCCCTCTACCCAACATAAAAACTGCAAAATAAATGTATAAAGTGCTTCTTAGGCTACAAAACCATTTTCTCCTGAAATTGACACACGTAACAAGATAATTTCATGTTGTGTTATGCCGTCTTGCACGTAAACGACCCAACATTACATTTTCCTATAATGAATCACGAAAATCCGTTTAGCGAATACCATTCTGTAATGTTACTACGTATTTCAATGACCACTCATTTCTACTTAATAGTAAAAAAGTACTGAATTGAATACTATATATTTAGCAAGCATCAAAATGAGATTTATTTACGAAGAAAATGGTTCTATGACGTGTCGATGTGAAAAAATAAGACGTTTTATAAACCATTTTTTAAAAAAATGTATCAAGAATTTATTCTTAATGTCTAACATGTCAAGAAAATTACAATTAACATTAGTTAGATTTGGTATTTTATCAAATTATAGAGGAACTACCTATATGCACAAAACGATGATAATGAGGCTATTATAAAATAACTTCATTATACTGACAGTAGTGAATTATTTTAGATGTGTCACTTTACCATTGGAGTGATGTAATGCAGGTAGATTTTGAACGAGCATAAAACTTATGTATGCAATGGAGAAAAAAAATTTCTTTACAAATATTGTCAATGATAGAGATCAATGAATATATACAACGAAGTGACACTATGGAATTTTGGCCGTGTGTGCAAATTGAGATTAGACTCCATTTGCTGATTGATGACTTATTTTGCTGTTGGGACTTCGGGAGGTACACTTTAGAAATGAGATTTAGATATTATCAATTGGCATCACTGAAGTGAGCGACGAATCATTTCCTTATGTGGATGTGAAAATATTAACAAAGAAATTTCTCTCTGAAAAGTAGAATTTTATTGGCTACAAACGACACTTCTTCCTTTTCTTAGGATTCTCACCTGCACACATCTCGCAATATACAATCCTGAAATTTGCGTACATACAATATCCAGAATCTAGCATGGGAGTTTTTTTTATATTAGCTCTAAACTAAATTGGGTTAATGCTAATGTTAAAACATGTAGGATAGCCATTCAGTTATAGATGATTTTGATTATACAAAACATTACAATTGGAAGTTTACTTTACAGACATTTTTTTCTGAAAAGCAAAGAAACATTATTGATTGTAATAAGGTTCGTAACTTGGGATACCTCACCGTATAATGTATAGTGTACATCGTTAAAGAATCAAACAGGTATTTTCCGCACAAATACCAAACGAGTAGAGAACTTATTAGTCATTATATGTGAAGTTATTTTCAATGTCAGCAGAAAAAACAAGTTTTCATTCTGAATAATTCTGCAAAGGGGGGCCTGTATCATAGAACCATACTTCTCGCCCCTAGCCGTGGATTTTGCCGTGTCTGTCTTGGCAGCTCCAAACAAGCACGCCGCTCAGGTTCCGAAAGTCTTTATTTCATTTCGGGACAATTTTTTGCTTGTTCCGGCGGTGGTGGCGGTGGCGGCGGTGGCGGCGGTGGCGGCGGTGGCGGCGGTGGCGGCGGTGGCGGCGGTGGCGGCGGCGGTGGCGGCGGTGGCGGCGGTGGCGGCGGTGGCGGCGGTGGGACTGGCAGTGGCAGTGGTGGCGGCCCTTTTCCAGCGTTTGCTACGTAACTGCCGCAGTGCCCCGGATTTGATTGCTTCCATTCGTGATTTGGCCTGCGTCGCCCGCCCGGAGCTTGCTCTTCATTTTTTCTGCGTCTGCGGGTTTCTTTATCCGTCGCTCCCTCGCAGACCTGAATAGCGGGGCGAAGCCCGTCTCCCGCCGGCTATTGTGCCCGTGGCGGGTTGCGGACTCCGCGGCGCGACGGTGCCCTCCATAGGAGGACGGGGGAGGGGGAGAGCGTCACGAGGGGATCGCGGGGGTCAGGGGACGGCGAGTGACGACCGGTGCGCGGGAGGGGGGGGGGGAATCGGAGGGCGGAGGTCGACTCGACGCGACGCGGAGCGGAGACGGGGACGTTTGACCTGAGGCAGCGGGGAGCGGGGGAAGGGGAGTCACCTCGTAGGGCGGCGGTCGCCTCGACCCGTCAGGGTGACGTGAAGCGGGGCGAGGAATCCAGACCTGAGGCAGCGGAGGCGGGGAAGGAGGCGGGGCGGCAAGACGGGGCGGGTTGAAGGGGCGTTTGCGACGCGGAGCGGGGCGCGGCGCCGGATCGGCGGCAGCGGGGAGCGAGGGAAAGGGGGCGGGGCAATCTCGTAAGGCGCCCGGCGGAGGCCGCAGGGAGCGGCGGCGCTGGGGACACCTAATTTTCAGGCGGAATCGTGTTTTCAGGCGTGAACCTGTAGGTTTTAGTCCGACTTGTCCACTGGCGTAGATCTAATCCTACGACGGGTAGTTGTGTGAAGAAGAAGAAAGGTCGAGATGAAAGAAAACTTGAATATTGGAAAGTAGAGCCCTGTACCGTTTCAAGCAATAGTCTTAAATTCACTTATGGACATTCAAATTTGTTTTATGAGAATTTCAGGAATGCTGTATCTAACAAAACGAACTTTTACTAACCTTTCTGCAATACGAGATAGTACTGTGAATGCATGCAACTCTTGTGAGTGATAAAAACGGTCGGCCAAAATTAATTTCAAAAACGTATGTAATATAGATTTCTTACAGGTTTCCAGTAGAAATGTGCAACATTAAACTTTGTACCGAATATTTCATATAACTTTCACGCAAATCAAAACACATATTTGTTCATCACTCTTATGATCCTCGGTACCGTGAATGTAACTCCTCGTGAGATAATTTGTTAAACTTCGTAAATAAAAAAATAAAACCAAAATAATATAACAAGCTGTATCATACCTTGAGTCCAGGCTCGTAAAAAAGGCTTAATAATAACAAAAATATATAATAACTAAAATAAAACAAAGTTAAAACTTAACCCAAGAATTCATAATATATCACAAATACAGAAGTACATCGAACATTTATTCTCTTCTAACATCACTGTCAATCCGTTTAAAAATTACACAAAAATAGTTGATATTATATTAAGAAGGGTAATTACGCCAAAATCGAGGGAAACTATTTCACTGAACCCGTCCTTTCGTAAGTGTCAGAAGTCGCGTATTCGTTCCTCCTGTCGAATTATCAGTGCGAAGGTTCGCACCATTGTATCAAATGATTTTTTTTATCTTCGTTGCATAAGAAAAGTGTCACATCTAAACCATTCGTACGGTAAGAGAACGATTTTCTCATGAAAGGAGTCATTCAATATGCGGCCAATATAATATAATTATTAGGTCGCGTCAACCTCTTGGGTTATTAGCGATCTTATTTTCCCCAAGTGTTTTACTTTGTTACTTATACTGGCTATCTTGTGAACATCTTTGTGAGTATTTTAGCGATAAAATACAATGTGTTCTAAACACATGCATTTACGTAACTCAAACATGATTTTTGGGATGTCGTTTTTCTTGACTACCGGCAATGAATATATAGAGCGAAAAAGCTTCCAGATGATACAAACCAATTTGGCAATTTCTTTTATTCTTTATTTTTCCCTCATCTAAAGGACAAACAAATCTTTTAGAAGATATGTCGTTCACTGGAACGCTACACGTTCGAATTCATTTATTTTCTTGGAGTTAATTCGCTCTACAGACGTTTGTTCCAATACCAAATAGGGATTCTAGCAACTTGGAGTTACTAGTGTAGATCTAAATTCACAAAATTTTTTATAAATGTACGGTATCGGTATTTGTTTTTGTTTCTAGTTTGATAAGAGAGACTTTGAGCAAGTGTGAAATGTGATATGGCTGTGATTTAAAGTTCATGATAGTAAACGTTAGTGTCCAGATATATTTTGTTGCGATCAATGGATTTTTGTGGTTGGTTATACACGAAGAGGCATTCGTAAAAAATATTTTTTTAAGACTTGCAGTTCGTGCACATTGGTTTTAGTGGTATGGCTCGATACTCGTATAACATTATTAGTCTTAAAACTGTCTTGTAAATTGCTGTGGTGGAATTATACTGGATTGTGCTGATCTTTCTGTATATTATTAGTCGCAATTGTAATATTTTTATTTTTGTTTCTCACTTCTACATTTTTGTGTTTTCCGCAATGTAATTGGGTACAAAAATATCTCAAATATTTGAGAGATTTATTAAGGACGAAGGGGGATGAGGTTGTGCTGTTTTAGTAGAAATGTTTTGCGGCGTTTTCGTTCCCTGGAGCGTTTTTTCCTTCTTCTTCTTCTCTCTCTCTCTCTCTCTCTCTCTCTCTCTCTCTCTCTCTCTCTTTCTCTCAATGAGGAATTCCGTGTCGTGCGCAGAAGAGGGTATGTTCTAATCTTCATTCCGTGACAAACGATTCTATTTTTCTATAGTATATAAGAACGTGAGCGTCACTCATGCCCTGAAAACATCAAGGTCACAGAATTGCGGTCGAAGACATCGTTGATACTGTCGAGGACGCTACGTACCTTGAAAAGTAAGTATCAGATGACTTCATTCTTTTTCATTCTACATTATGCGTAGCGTAACAGGGTAAGGTTGAGAAAATTCAATATCTCTGCGGTGGTCTGCGGGCTACGTAGAGTATCTGGCGCCGAAGGGTCGTTCATCCCGGCGAACGCAGCGTGTTATCGGGTGGGTGCAGTGGTGACGGCTGTAGCGGCGACGGCGACGGCGGCGGCGAAGGTGGCAGCGGCAGTGGCAGCGGGGGCAGCGGTGGAAAATGGAAGAGGCGACGAAGAAAGAGGAGCAGGATGAGGAGGCGCAGGAGCGCGGCTGCAGGGGGGTTGGAAGGGAGAGGGGAAGGAGGAGGGGGGGAGGTAGGGTGAAGGAGGAAAAGGGGTGAGGTGGTAAAGGAGGAGGAGACGGCGGCGGGGCGGTTTCACGGACGTGGTGTCGCTCGGCAAAGGCCGTTCGTTGCCCTTTGGTTCGGCCGCACCTCAGGTGGAGCGCGGCGACGCGAAGCAACCGCAGGCGCCACTGGCACGTCGCATCTCCCCACGTCCCGCCCCCACCCGAGACCTCACCGCAGCTCCCGTAAACGCCAAATATGTTGCGTTTGGAAAACAAGGAAACAGGTGGATATAGTTTTGGTGGCAGGCGATGAGACAATCTAATGATGATAAATTATTTATTATTATTATTATTATTATTATTATTATTATTATTATGACTCAGTGAGATGTAACTGTTATTCCAAACTTCATTGAGCTTATTATTTGATAGCTTATTCTTTATTTTAGCCTCTTTCAAACCATATGTTAGACTTAAGTAATAATTGACTATCTACGATCACTGGTACCTGGCCAAATCATACTTATTATAGCTTAAAATATTTCTTTCAATATTTTAGAGGTCAAAATTATCATAAAAATTTGAGATCATTATATGACTGTATATATAAGCTTCAAGTAGATTTGAATTACATAACAATCTGAATTTAATGACGCGTCTACGTATAGAAGAGGTCGACGATTATGCTACGATTATGCGATAGGCTATGCCTCTGGAGTATCAGCATGAGAGAAACATAGTGAGAACTGCTCCTGGACCAGTGACATTCCCTTTGAGCGACTTATTATTAGCCTGTGTATTGAAGTGATCATCAATTTTCTCATATTCTTGCTTCATCTATAGGAATGTCCATGGGTGAATGTCCACGAACACATTTACGATGGCGATTGCAAAGGAGAAAGAGATTAAAATCAATCTATCTGCAGTTTACTTAGTCTTTACTTGTTCACTTAATCTTTAAGAAAATGGAACATTTCTCAGAGCTGAATAATTTCACTTTATATACAAAATATTTTGTCATGAATATTTTTTTAAAATTTAATGAAGCAATTTATCAAAGGTTTCGGTAATTATAGCCGATTAATTGCATCGTACCTTTCTTTCAAAAAATTGGTGGAAGTTATAAAAGACGCACACTACAAGTGCAAGCAAATGTCTACATTGACATCTTAATTGCAGTTCATTACATAAAATTAGAACCTAATAGGACACATAATTAATCCCATAATAGCGTTAATTGCAGCATGAGACATACCTTCATTATACCCTACTTTCCGCTCGGCGAATTGAATGAAGCTCACCCAAAGAGAAGTAACTTAATGAAAATGTTTCTTGAAATTGCATGGTGAGGAGCTGGTATTCAGTAACTTATCACGTCCAGTAGACACTGACTAGCAAGGTTTTAGTCAGCTCTCCTCAATTCTCAGACGATCGGTCACGAAAGTGCATCCACTGTGTGAATGACTAATTCCCGGATAGAATATGGCTGTTCTACAGTGTCTGTATGAGGGAGAGGGTGAGAAGATAGACGAATACTCGAACCTCCCTCGTCTGGATCGGCGACCGCCACCGCCAGGTTGTGGCCACCGTCGCCCCGCCTCGTCCCGCCCAGCCCCGCCCCCTCTTCCACTGCCGGCGGGCGGGCGGGCCCGCGGCGTGACGCCGGACCGCTTGTCACTTCAAGTGGTTTCAGTTAGAAAACCGAGCCCGGCACCCTCTCCCCTGCGCTTGCCTCTCGCCCCGGGGGGAAGACCAGCCTGGGACGAGTTTCGGGGAGTAGCCCACCCGCCGCTGCCAGCGACCCTCCTTGCTCCCTCCCTCCCCACCCCACCCCTCCTTTCTCCGCGTCCGGCGCCGGCCGCGCACGAGCTTCTAATGGGAGTCGCTGGTGCCACCGCCGCCAGACCGCCTAGGTCCCCTCAGCCGGCCCCGCCCCCTCGCCCCGCATTGCCTTGCCGTGCCCTGCTCCTGCCCGCCCGGGCCCGCCCAGGCCCGCCCCGGCCCGCCCCGATCCGCCCCGGCCCGCGCTGCTAATTTTTCTGGACGCCCCGGCCGGGTGACAGCGCGCACGGGGCCTAAAGGATAAATTGCTGTTTACCGGGCGCTCGTAAGGGGTCGTCCCGTCGCTGATGGGGCGGCGAGGGGCGCGCCGGCGGAGGCGGCGGCGACACCATCGCCATCCGACGCGCCGGAATGAATGGCCAGATCACTTCGGCGGAGCGATTGACTCCCGCCCTGGGTGTTTCTCGTATGAGTGTGATACGAGGGGAGACCAACCCTTTGTTGCGCAACTAATATGATTAATGGAATTGGCTGAGGACACTTCGGCAAGGAGGGGATATGGGGGTTAATTGGAGAGAATAAGATTGATGAATCTTAGACGAAAAGAATCGAAAAGAACTTTTACTGAGCATGCCAAAATTCTGCGGTTGTGTGTTTCTGCATGTTTTCGTTTATTGCAAGAGTAAAGATCAAGCATTTTTTTTATTTCAAAATAGTTGTCCAATATGAAGGAGGGCGTGAATGGATCTCACTATTGTGAATCACTTTTGTTGAATGAAATTCCGATTTTTGACGACTTATCCGCTTGAAAACATTTCAAGCAGCAATAGTAACTTATAAAAATGAAATAGTACGATGCGAGATTTTGGATCTATTAACGGGCGGTGGGGCAAATTTGAGGGGCATACTTTTTATACAATTTTAAAATTACAGATTTATAAAAAATAATTTCAATTCTCTGTGTTTAAATAATATTAATTTTAATAAAATGTACGAAAAGCAGTATGCAGTATGCTTGTAATAAACAATTCATTTTTAATAATCTGTATTGCTGACAATATGTATCTGAGGCATAACTTATAATATACACTAGTATTATATAGTTGCTGCTTAGATTTTGTTTCGTATTTTGAAATTTTGAGTACTTTGTATCATGTGTATAATCAGTGGGAAATACTCTTTCTTTTTAAGAGTTAATTCGACTGTTATGACTCATGATTTTAGGCATAAAACTGTTTAATATCTAAGTAAGGTATAAAAACAAAGTGTAATTGAAAGATGATTTGTTGATGCGGGATATATACAGTAACGTTGACCCCGTTTATCCCGCGTGTTTTATAACACTAAACTAAAGTCCACAAATTTATTAATGTATGTTATTGTTATGTTATATGCTCATCTTAATAAAATTATTGTTCGCTTAATTGTTACTAAATTTCTTCTCAAAATACAGAGAAACCTAAATCCTTTTTAATATAAATTTGAAGATCGGCAAATTAAATGTCTAAATATATATTTGTCCTACCATGGGGGGGGCAAGTGCCCTCTTCCCCCCCTCCGAATCCCATGTCTGACAATCACTTATTCCACGCGCTTTGAGTATTTACACGTGTTTTACAAATTTGATTGTTTAGCCGCTGAACGTTTTAAGTTTTCCGACCAGTTGCCCTTCATATGTTGCTGAGAAGCCTTCCAATTATTTATTTTGGAAAGTCAATTGAACTGTGACCCTTCAGATATGGATTCTGGTTTTGATGTAAAGTGAATATGTGATTGACTAATGAATAAGATTCTTTTAGATTTGGTGGCAAATTTTACCAACCAATTGCACACGTGTTTCTACGTTCCCAATTTTAAAATATCGAACTTTTTAGGTACACACGTGATAACTGAGCCATTCAAAATCAAGAGCATAGTTTGAACTTTTTCTGACAGATCGCACTCTTCATGTCTTGAAACTTGTGCTACTAATTCGGCGCACGTGAGACATTTGCAAATGAGTATTAAGTCTTGTCTTCCTGAAAATAACGTCACAGCTCATGTCATGGAAATAATATTGTCGGGAAAAGAAGGCCAGAATCGATAGCCCAATTGCTTATCTACGCTCCGCGAAATCACGAAAGTTATGAAATTTGAGAAACCACGGATTGCCGGATGCGTGACCGTCCGGAACCTCGGTTATTACTAACGATGCCGAGCCCTTGGTCGACGGGTTAAATGGTATAAGGCATCGACTGACTGCGACGTTACGAGACAAATTACAATAATTTAACGAACTTACGCCATTAAACGTTCAATGCCAAAAAGGTCTGAATAGATGTGATACAATGACACAAATTTTTACAAACTCAAAATATATTATTTTTTATGTGAATTCAGTGGAAAACAAAAATCAGTTTTCAGAGGGCGCGTTTTTAAAACGAGGCCTCGAATTATGTAATAATAATATAATAGTAACAATAATGTAATTGTAATAATAAATCTTTTTATATGAATTTGGAAAGTTTATTAGTTAAGTAATTGTTTTGGCCAAGATCATTTAATTTGCTTGCTTTTTAAGAAAACGATACGATATGATTTCACACTTTCTTGGTATAATTTCACCGATGTCCCGGACCCTCGTTACGTCCTTCTTCCCATCTACTGCGGTAGGTGACCTACATTGGATAATTATACCTTCTCAGGTTGTCATGTGACTGAACTTGTCTTATTACAGGGAAGTTCATGAAATTAGACAGCGGACACGCATGGACTCATTGCCAAATTTTTAAACTAGTCACCAAGTGAATGATGTTCTTCGTAGCATTTTTTTTCATTTCTAGCATCTGATCACAAAATGTTCGTGTGCATTTAGTCCTTTATCGGGCATCGACAAATGGATTAACCTTCCACAACAACACAATGTAATATGATTAATATTTTTTTATAAAATCTTAACTAACTACAAATCATCATGACCGAACACAATGTGATTTAGAATGTTCCCCTGGAGTAACTTAATCCATACGTAAAAATAGAGCTCAGGTTCTATTGATAATTAATTTATCGAAAGACAAAATTTAACTGAATTATATTAACATTATATGATAAAAATAAAATTTAGTTCTTGACGATATGAGCTTATAAGCTTGACGTAAAAAAGAATATTAAGATTTATGATATGATTAAACATTAATGGTTGATATTTTCTGCTTTTCATAGAGTCTGAACCTGCAAGGAAAAGTGACTTCTTTGACGTTTTCGGTCTTTCCTGGTAGCCTTTCTGCTTAACGCAATTGCAGTCTGATATGATATATCAAGAACTTAAAAAAATAGAGATTATATGACTATTTGTGTTACTGTTTTTTACTCTCATAATCTTCAATGTATAGTAGTTAATGGAAATGGTTTTCACAAGAACGTAGATGGCAAAAGTAAATTAGGTAATGCAAAGTAAATGGTGAAGAAGACCTTAGAAACGTAGAAACAAAGGTTGTTAGACTTGAGTCTAAGTGACCTTCTGGAATTAACATCCTTTTTTTCTAATCTTTCAAAGATTTTCATGAAATTATTTGCATCGATAGTTGGTTCTGTGAGATCCTTTCATACTAACTCCTTCTTTCGCTTCATAATTTGCCAATTAATTTTACGGCTTTCTCGTCTGAATTAGTTTTAATATGCTATTCAAGTGCGTATCTGACTTGTGCTTGGCGGCTTTTGTTAGTGTGATTTAATAATAGTGAGATAATCACCATCTATTGAGCTTCAGGCGGTGAGGAGTCATGGGGCGTCACAATTTTTAAAATTAAAATTTCATTTCTCATCTGCGTGTAGTGTGTTGATGTGGGTGGTCTACTCCAATCCATTTTAGAATTACTGAGTAAATAATTGTGGAATATAGATAATGGATAAAAATTATATTGATACTCTATTGACTGAGAACATTCTGAAGATATTAGGCGAAGAATGAAAAACGTAATTAATTAATTCATGGATTTTATGCTACATTGCGAAAGTGAGTATGAGCCTTTTTTATATACTTCAGAACAAAGGAAATTTTGTTTTATTATTTATGATTTACTGTTTCTAGTATACCTATTTGAAACACCATAGTCATCGGGAATGTTGTGTTAGAATTCAGAGTAATTCGTATGAGAGAAATGTTCTCATTAGCTGTATTTGTGGTTCGGATATACTTTGTAAAACATTTTTATTTATTTATTTATTTTTTATTTATTTATTTATTTTACGTCAATAAAACAGTTAAAAAACTGCGTATGACGTGCTATGGGGAAAAGTGAATTGTGTGCACATTTTCAAAATTCTGTGATCCCTACACTAAGTCATATACTACTTAAATTTTGAATTTGTGCTCAGTGTGAATCATTGATTTCAATAATTGCTTTTTATTCATGTAACTTCTTTTGGGGAAAATATTTTCAGCAATGATATAACGTTATAGCATAACGTTATAATATTTAATGCTATTTTAGAGGTTCACAGTTTCAACACGTAAGAACTTCAAATTAAAAATGTAGCAGACACTACTATGTGTAACTTTCGATGCTTCCTTGTTATTTCTTGGAAATGTGACTATTTTAAACGCCGCCCTCGGCATATTCGACGCACGTGTGCGTGTCCTCACAGTTCCACTTTTCAGGTGGATGCCACACAGGAGAGAGCTAATTTCCGTCGATAGGACGGAAATTGATTTTCGGTGACGCCATTATCTTCTCGTCGGCTTATATTGATTCTTATATTCTCCTCTTCCGCCGGCGAAGAAACTTCGTTCTTTCCAGTGGCATGTTTATGTTGTTAATGACGACGGCATCTAATTATCGCTGGACGGTTGGGGTGGGGGAATCATCGACGCTGCCTCGATGCCACCGAGCTCCTCGGTGGCTCGCGAGGCTCCGTATTTATCTCCTTGCCACTCCGTTCGGCACCTGTTTTCAAATTTGTTCCGCCTTATTGCCTCGGTAATCGCTTACTTAACAGTTTAATTTTTCTCGACGGGGAGGACCACCCTGAAAATCCCACGCCGGGCCGTAGGCACTCGGCTGCCACGCCCCGGACGCCCTGCTCCGCCCGGCAACCGACGCCGGTCAGTCACGTGGCACTCGCGCGTAATACCTATTGTGATATTGTTTTGAAAAATTGTTTTTGAAACGTTTTTATATAACGATAATAAAAATTAATAAAATATAACATGATTTATTTACATCGAATAATTTTACGCAACAACCAATCAGCATTCGCGAATTCTGAGAGCAACGCAATTATTGATAGAACCACCTAGCTCAAATGACAACAAAGTTTGCCATATTTGCGTCCGGACGTAGGTTAGTTCAGCTTAGATTCCTAGATAGACTAAACGAGCTACACCTAAAGGGGTCTCGGTAGACTAAGTGACGAAAGGTGTTAACGTTGAGTTGTCGAGGGAAGAACACTTCCAGATGATAAGAAATATCCTTGCTTGTAGCTGATCCATCACCCTTCACAATCATGTTGCTAGACGGGAGTCTAAATAGTAATATTAATACACAGTATTCCCTATAGGTAGCGGGTGCAAAAAATTTACGAAACATTTGGCCGTGTACAATACACTTCTTTTATGAAACGTTTGGTAAAACATTTAATGAACGTTTAATAAAACGATTTTTAAAGACTCTGGCCGTCTACAATAGACATAAGACCATCGTTGACATTTAATCTGCCAGAGGACTAGTTACGGAGCCTCAGCCACCCCTAAAACTCCAGAGAAATAAAAAGTAGTTTTAATCTCTGGAGATAATATTGACGATTATCAATTAATGTCCAAATATTGCCGAGAGACATACAATAATAAAAATCTGTTTAGGAATTAAGATAAAGTTAAACACATTTCTAAGAAATGTTCATCCACGTACATCTATCTGCGATATTTCGACATTACCTGATAATTGTATACAAAGAAATTACTTCTAAAAATTGTAAATATGGTTCAAAGTCGAGTATAGTGGATGGGCAGAAAAGTTGAACATTTATTCAATAGCCATATTTGAGTTCAGAGAAGAAATATGTTTAGAAAATAATATATTTTTGTTAGTTGAAACTGTATAAAGATAGTTTACAATGCCGCAAAATAAAGGTCTCCGCTCAAAACCAATCCGTTCTCCTGGAAACTAATGATTTCTTAAATAAGTCCCTTTTCTTGAGCAATAGCAATATTATGTCAATTTATGACATTTCTAGTGTTTTAATTTTGTATTTTAGAACTGTGTTTAAATTAAAACCGTTTCTAGACGAAAAATTAGTTCAGTCGAAAGATTAATAAAATTGCCATTAAATTGTATCACCACACTGTTTAAACCTATAAATATACAAATTGAAATTAATGTCTAATTTGAAGCGTTCACGACAAAATAATAGCCCCACTGATTTCACATATTGTAGTAAGATGTAATGCTATTTCACAGTGTATAAGACGCCATATGCACAGGCCATCATGTGTGAATGGATTACCATTGTCGTATGTTGACTGTTATATCCAGTTGAAACATACAGAGAGCAACACCTTTTCTTTCATAAATGCTAATAATTTTGAATTTGCCCTTAATGATATACACCATTATTATATTTATATCCAAAGTCTCAATTTAGCATTAAAAGAAATATAGTAACAGAAGTATCGTTTAATTTCTCAAAACCTCCTCTAATAATCGTTTCTAAATCTAACCCATATGACGATGAGGACATGCACACACACACACACACACACACACAAACACACGCACACACACACACACACACACACTTACATGCACACCGCGAGGAGGCGGGGTCATCCGAAGGGTCAGTGGGCGTGGCGGGCACGGACCTCCGAAGCTGCGTCGCCCAGCCGCCCGTCCTGACGTTTCTATTAACTCTCCGCGTCGTGGCCGCAGGGACAGCCCTAGTTGTCAATACAAAGCGATCGCTGCCCGCGCATAGCCCTGCCTTGTCCCACTCGCGGCGGCACAAAAAATCTTTAAGGAGCCATCAGGACCTTGACAACTGAATTTGATAATTTATTCTTGTGTACGCGGATACCGTCTCTGGGTTGGAAGACACACACGTTGAGAAATTAGAACTTGATTCGTTCACAAGATATACGCGCAGATAAAAAGTGATACCACCGCGCCGGGTCCTCTTTTATGCTTTGAATTATGCATTCCGCTCGTGATGGACCAGGGCCTACGTTCGATGAGGTAGGGAGGTTAGTGATCGGGTAATTGAGCCAGAGTCCGTGGCGTAATCTATCATGTGAAGTTCAAAAGAAACGACACCTCTTCCTCATCAAAGCATAGATTGTAATAGAGCCACGATTGAATTTAATCGCCCAAGAATATGATTGCATAATAGAAGAAGCAATAAATGTACGCCTAATGAAATGCAATAAATTAATTATCCGGTGTTGCTTTACGAATAGGGGGCTCCTGTTATCGAGACCTACTGCGGAGTAACAAAAACTGTGAGGAATGAAGCTTTACTGTTAACTTCTTTTTGTTATTGATTTATTGCTATTTTTGACGTTATCACACAAAGAATGTTTGCTAATGCCTTCTTCTTCTTTGTAGTGACCATACGTATTCTTATTATTATGGCTCGCGATTTAATCATCTGATATGATGATAAGATGTATTTATTAGTGTTCGCCTTTCACCTCTGGATTCTTGCAATCAAAACCTTATTACTTCTATGGAAGTATAAGATCATTCTGTACAGATTTATTTGTTTTTTGGCTTCTGGCGTACTTGTTTAAAACGTACGCTTTAATGAAAGGTTATAATATTGTTTTTAAGATGAAAATAGTTTTTTTCTTACTAATCTGTAGCCAATAATAATGATGTAATTTAATCTCTGTATTTCGTTTACGCTGACTCAATAAATTCAGTTGTTCAAGGCCGTAGCGACGTTTTTAGTACTTGCAAACAATCTTTGATTGTCTATTTTTGAATAGATCTTATTCTTCTACAATCAATCTTCTTCGTCCTACATATAGTGCGGGAACGGTATAATGGTGCGGAAAAATTGATGGCTGTATTTTGTCAAAAAATTCTATGTCCCTCTATTCAGGTTTTTAAGCTACTGAGACACTTAAAATTAAATGTACATTACTTACTCTATTCTTAATTAATTATTACTCTTCAGATAGTTAATGGAATTACAACGGTAGATACGGCAAGTAGCTCTCATATTCAAAATAGCAAATACTTCTTGGATAAAAGAAACACCTCTATTCGTTCCTGCAAAATATTAAGTATTTATAATTTGATAAAGAGATGATGTTATGTGTCCGTTGGCTTATTCTTGAGGATTTCTCTATTCAGGATTATAGGACACACAGTTATATTTTTTACTCCTTTTTGATTTCTCTGTCTAATTTCTGGAAAGTATTAACGCTGAGGGCGTTACTTTACGAGAAAAACACGCTGTAAACGTTCTATAAAGAAAATAAAAGCCCTCGAGTCCCTCAGTCTGAAATGCACTTAAACGCCTCTAAGCGTCAGACCCCGGCACCACGCGACAAAAATGGAAATTAAGATTTGAAACGACAAAAACGGGTAAGTATATTACGAAATTAGAAAGAGGAGGCTGAAACAAAATGAAAACCTCGGTCTGGTTAAAAAACCGGGAGTTAAATTGTATAGCCCCGAGTGGAGCCTAAGCTGCTGCTCAAGTTTGGAGTAAACCCATGGTTTGAAGGCGGGTGTTTTGTTAGATCAGTATTATTAGCAGCATAGTACGAGTGTTATTAGCCACATCAAGACCAGAAGCTCGATGTTATTCGGCAGTCGTCGACAACCCGCTGAACGGCGAGGTCTAGTGAAGGTTCGAAACGAAACGACATTCTTAAGAATGTCTCCGTGGACTAATGTTAATGTTTCGCGACAGGAAATAATCTGTAATAAATTACAAGCCTTTTGATGGTTCTAGATCAGCAATTTATAAAATCGCGGGTTTAGGTGCCGTTAATCATTCTTGCTCCGATCCTGCGGATGCTTCACAAAAAGCTAATTGTGGAGATGGATTCACACGAGTCACGTTCTTCGAAGCCAACTCGGTTTGCAAGTGTTGGCCCGCTTTCTCACAAGACCGAGAAACTTATTTGCCTTGTCCCGGGCATCTGGTATAAGGTATGTGATCAAAGAGTAGTAAACATTGCAAACGTTTGCTAACATTTGAATATTCTTTCTGTAGATCCTAATCAGATGATTCGTTCAGAATTGACAGATTCGTTTGACGAGCCGCTTCCTGTCAGTGGGAAATTAAAACCTTGCATGTCAGCGCCGGTCGGCCAGCCCGTCTTGCTGGCTCCTTGGAACGCTCGCCAATTGCCTGCCGATCCCGAACTTGGCGACTTAATCGCTAGTCGCCTGCCCAGAAAAAGGACGCACCGCCTCCGATTGGGGCGGTTGCATGTTGTAATTCACTTAGCACGTGCCTTTAATTCTGCCTTATAAAGAGGAATGTGTCATAATACACGATACGTGATTTGAGTGAAAGGTGAAGGATATCGGCCCAAATTGTAGACCTACATCGAAGGACGCTGACAACGTGTTGAGTCGTCGATTTGTAACCTAACGAGATAATTTTACTCGAAGAACAGGAAGTATCCGAGATTTTCACGTTCGTTTTTTTTCTACGTGGCCACAGAGAAAAGAATTAAGCAGTCACGACCCTTCCATTGACTTCACAAGAGAACGACTTGTGTATTCGCTACAAGGTACAGGACATACAAGGCAGTCGGGCGGCGCGGTCAGTGTTATTAAATTCCTCGCCTCAAACCTGCCTCCTTTTATTTTCCTTGTCCTCTTTCCCTTGGCGCCGGTCAATGTAAGACTTCCCGCAAGGCGACTTCTTGTTTGCTCTTTGTCGGCGCGTAAGAGCGTCTGGAAACGGGAGCGGCCGCGCTGTAAGCGGTTGTGCGGGCGAGTTGGGCTATCAAGCGTCCGGAATCGTATCTAATCGCATCGTTCCCAGACATGGCCGATCCCTCGTTGGAGTCTAGCGACGACTGCAGTCAGGCGAGCACACGATGGAACTGACCGGAATTTACTCGAAAATAAGCCAAAAATAGCGTGAAGGTAGTCATTCTATTCGGAAAGAGCAATGTATCTGTTAGGACTAATATACGAATCTGATTAATTCGTGAGTTTGCGTGTTAATGTTCACCTACCTCATATTAATTTCGTAAATAGGCATAACTTGAAACCTACTTAGTCTTTAACCCGATATTGATGACTCTAACCAACTCGAGCTGGCTACGGTTAGCGAAGTAGTCACGATGATAACACGTAATATGTGATGGACAGGAAACAGATTGCTAATGGTTCCTAAGGTTAGTGAGTGACGTGTAATTTCGAGTTCCACTAAAATAGATTGATTATTTCGTTTTTCGGATTTGATTTGATTTGATTTTTTTGTGTTTCCGGGCGCGTCAACTCCTTTGGTCATTAGTCCCGTTAGTGTAGTGCATGTTTTTTTCGCGGAAGATGGCGGTGATCTTTCCCCGCTGGATGGCGAGATCCGGCGCCGACCTACCGTTGGCTAGTGGAGTTTCCCCCTAACCAGGACTCTCCCACCTGCGGGGCACCGCCCCAGCCGGGTCAAGCTCTAAGCTCCCGACCGATCTCCCGGAATATGTGGTAGTGTAATGCATGTTAGTGTAAGTGTGTCTGTGTAAGGGAGAGGATAGGACAAGGAAGAGGAAGGACAGATCGTGCGCGATCCGTGGCCCGTTTGGTAGGGTACCGCCTGGTGTTGATCGGAGAAACCACGGAAAACTACCGATCAGAACAGCCGGCCGCTAGAATTCTCCTCCAGAAAGCGACTGAATTCGACTTAGCTGAAAAGCTAGTGTCGAAAATCCTGCTGCCGTCAGGACTCGAACCTAGGACCTCGTTTTTCGGAGTGTCAACTGATAGGTTAATTATTTCCTTAAGTGTAGTGCATGTTTTAACCTCGGAATATGGCGGTGTTCATCTCCTACTGGATGGTGAAATCCGACACCGATCTTCACGTGGGCTTGCGGGGTTTTCCTCATCCAGGTACCTCCTACCAGCCTGGTATCACCCCAGTCGGAACAAGCTCTGAGTTTTTGACTCGCCTCCCGACATGTGAACTAGTGTAGTGCATGTAAATGTGGTAAGTAAGTGGTGAAAATAGGACAAGAAAGAGGAAGGATAGATCACGCGCGGCCCCTAGCCCGTTTGTTAAAGTACTGCTTCTGCATTCTTCGGGTGTTGATCAAAAAACCACAAAAAGACACCGATCACAGCAATCGCCCTCTAGAATTACCCTCAAATAAGCGGCTGAATTCGACCTAACTATCGTAAAACAGCCTGCCACCGTCGGGACTCGAACTCTAGGACCTCTCGGTCAGAGGCACTGCAGTGTTCATTGATTCTGTCGTAAATTTATTTTTACACGATACCACCTAACTCAGATCCAGTATATAGTGCAGTTGACGCTTCGCTACATATTTCTGATTTTGTGTCGAGGTTTCGACCTTCGCGACTCGCAATAGGACAAGCTTGAGTCCGCGCAATGCAAAATGACCATCGCGTATTTTAAAGTTCAAAAAATCTCCTTGGGAACGTACAAGTGGCCTGACACTCGCAAAATCACCTTACGTTAGCCGTCGTCATTCATACAACTTTATTTACACATCTAATAAGTGTGTGAATTATCCGACATATTGGCCGTATTTCTGCATCAAGGCGTCACATATACACGTATTTGAAACAGTATGGATAGGTGTTGAATTTTAATTAATACTAAATTGATAAATAAACCTTTTCCCCCTAGAATTGTCATAAATCATTCATATTATTTTCGACTTAGTAATTATATTACATTATATTTCAGTTATTTTATTATATTATATTTCTAATTCTAAATTAATGATTTTGAATTATTTTAGTGATATAATTATATATTAATTTAGTATAATATAGAGTCTTAATGGAATTCGCTGTTTACCATATTAGTGGAAATATAAGTTGATCTATTTCAAAAGCAGCATTTTGCATACCCACACTGGTTGCAATTAGAATACGCCTTCTGAAACAACTTATGTCACGTACTTAGAAATCAGTAGTGTATCTTTAAGATATTGCTCAATCAGAAAATAAATATGAGGAAATATTGATTCTCTTAATGCTTTGTTTTATGATGGGTTTTGTCAGAAAATTGATGTGGTTCTTGAAATTTCTTTCTTGAAGAGAATAATGAATGATTTCCTGCACTCTAAAATGACTCGTGCTATACTTTGTCTCTTAAAATTTATGAAGTGGGCATTCTTAACTGAATATCATACTATTTTTGCTACACTCAAGGCAAGGCAGATATCAACTTCGTCGGTATCGACTTGTAATACATAAACTATTTTCACTATTTAAAACCCATATAGTATATCTTGAATTTTGGTTTTGAGAGGAGTTCGTAACACGATGTGTAAAATAGTAGCGTATGGACTTCAGAATGTTGTATCAGTTCGGCCAGCATGCTATAACCGCGTCGGTGGCTGGTCGTAGCTTCGCATCCCATTATCTCGACAGGACATCATCGGCGCCGTCTGCAGTAGAGGCTACACTGAGCAGTGCATGTCAATGAACTGTCAATCCGTCCCGTTAGAGCGTGGAGGAGCTGACGGCCCGTGGGACGGCGCCTACCCGCCCGCCCTCCCGCCCGCCCGGCGCCCGTCCACAGGGATCGCTGCAGACCTCACACGACGTGGATCCCAGACGGGGCGGTCCCGGCCTCGGACCACGGAGGCCCGCACGCATGCAAGCTCTGTGATATCGTCGCTTTGCTGCCATCACTAGTGCCATCTCCACTGCCGGCACCACCGCTGTCCCCGCCGGCGGAGTAGCTGTCATCGATATCGACGACGTAGTCGCCGACATTGTCGATACACATACAGCAGTTGCCGTTGTCGAATGCTTTCCGAAGTTGTTCCGGCGACATCATTGTAGTGAATGACATTTTGTAAAGGTTATCTTACTATGGGCCATGATGAACCGTCGCTGTAGTCTTCGATTCTAAACTCCGCGCCAGAGGGTTTGTTCGCGAGGTTATCTCGTCAGCGCGGTGGTCTCATCAGCATGATCGACTCGTTAGCACGGTCGTCTTGTCAGCTCAATCGTCTCGTCAGCTCGGTCGACTCGTCAGCGCGGTCGAATCGTCTACGGAGTCGACTCGCCTGCGGCCGTTAGGACGTTCGTTTCGTCTGCGGCCGTAAACCCATGGTTTTAGCCTTTTTACCATGTTTAACCTCGACTTCCTCATTTGCTTCCTCCTCCTCAGTTACCTTCTCCTCTTCCTTCGCCTTCACCTCTTTACCTTCTCTTCAACCTTCACATTCACCTTTTCATATTTTTACCTTCTCCTTATCCTCCCCTCATTTCCATTCTCATCCTCACCCTCCACTCTTTCGTCATCCTCATCCTTCGCTCTCTCTTCATTCTCACCATCCTGCCGTTCTGTCCTCGCCTTCCGCCTTCTCTTTCATTCTCCTCCCTCTCTTCTCCCTCGTCCACCCCTTTTCCTTCCTTTCCTTTTTTTACCTGTTCCACCACCTCCCTCTTCCAAAGCCTTCCCCCCTTTCCTTCCCTTTCTTTTCCCTCTCTCCTTCTGTTCCTCCTCCGCCACCGTGCCCAGCGCCTGTCACGCCAGACGACTTCTCAGACGCCACCCGTGAGCGACGCCGCCCACCGTGAATCGCGCTCATTAAGAACAATTACGACGGCTAATGGATATTGCTTAATTCGTGTGAAGGATAGCCTACTGACCAATATCACGGCCGTCACGCGTTGGCTTTCAGGAATTTGTCACTGCGACTCTCGAGGGCTTCCGCTGAAACGTCGTTGGTGGCAGCGGAGACACGTGTGCTTAGGGGGGAGGGATGTGTGAGAGCGGGAAAGAGTGTTGGAGCATTCGCATTTTTCAGCTCGTCTTAGGTGGCCCAAGAAGGGGACAACAGTTTTTTACATCTGCAAATCTGGAACTATGTACTTGTTTTACAGGTATTTTCTGAGGAAGCAAGTATCTTAAGATACACATAAAAGCTCTTTGCAGATGATTATTACGGAAATTAAGTGTTTGCAATTCGATGTTATAAACTAAATTATTTAATTTACCTGACTTAAAAAACAGCAAAAACTGTGTGACGTATAGAGAAGTACAAATTAATTTATTATACTTCTTGAAAGAGGGAAGATTCTGGCCGTAATGCCAGGATTGCCGCCCAAATTAGGAGTCATAAAAATAAAATGTTTCCGTTGTATTAAGTGGTTCAAATGTATAAGAGATTTATAATTTCAATATAAATTTCTATTATTAAGTTTCGGAAATCAATGCATTTCCATCTTCAGGCGAAAGACAGTAATGTGGGTCGTATAAACAATAATGAAAAGAAGCTTATTTTGTTTCAGTTTAATATACTCATCCTATATATTTTTCATTATTGCGAATACATTATATGACCTAAGCTAATGTCTTTTGTCTGAATATGGAAATACATCGGTTTTCGAAATGTGATAATAAATATTATAATGAAATTACACTTTAGAAATAGTTTAATCTCTGATTATTAAGGGAACAATTTATTGTTAATTCTATGGATGTGTCTGGGGAAAGTAGCTGCATAACCTTGAAATTGATTTATTATAATTTTATATTCCGTGAATATATTACATGCAGACATTACTGCCACTTCAAGAAAGTCTGATAGAAAATATCACCATTCGAAATTCCCAATTCCCAAAAGAGAACCAACCTACAACCTAAGGTATGATCAGAATACATAATTTAATAGCTCGTTTCACTGTTCCCTGCTTCGTCATTTACAATAAACTTTCAATTGAGCACTTATTTGAAAATTTCAATAATTTTAGCAGAGTCGATGTATTTGCATTAGAAAAGGGGAACTGCGAAAAGGTTTGCCATTTTGAGGGATATCAAACCGAAATATTGAACAATGAAGTGTGCGTGCGCGCGCGCACGCATATCTGTATGCGCGGGGGGGGGGCGGAGGTGAACGGCGAGTGCGATACTAATTTCTGAGTGTAGTCATGGAAGGAGGCTTACACGTTTATGTTCCCTTTTCCTGTAGAGGTAATCATCGTGATGGTTTACCTTTTCTTTCTACTGAATGAGGCTAGAATGTTAATAAGGGCGGATTGGTGATGATCAAAATGATGACAGTTCACACATTTTTTTATAGATATTTATTTTTCATTCGAATGTACATAGTTCAGTTACATTCACTTTTTCATATGTATTGAGTGGCTTACAACTATTCTCATTTCCTAATATGGAAAATTAACTCTAACGGGAAGGGGTCGGAAGCTACAATTTGCAGCTACTGTTAAGTTATTTGAGAATATGTTTAGGAAGGCGTTAACAGGGTATCAGTTTTTTATTCGTGTTGGAGTATAGTCTATTGAGGTGAAGTTGTAGTGGTATAGAGTTATTTGAATAAAAGTTATTGGAGAGATGGACTATGTGTTTAGTGATGGATGTTATATTACTTTTTTGTGTATTTGTTTGTTGGATATAAACCATGGAGTGTGAGTGGCTAATAGGACAAATCTATTTTTAATTATTTGCAGTTTATTTATCATATTATCAGATGCATTAGTCCAGACAGGGCATGCGTATGACATTAAGGGTCTGATTATTGATTTGTAAAATGTGATGGCATTGTCTATTGATAGGAGGCTTTTGGAGTTTACGAGGCGTTTTAATCGTGCTATTTTGCATCGTACTTGTTGAATTTGTTCGAATAGTGTTAGTTGTGTGTTTCTTCGCAAAAGAAGAGAGTGTTTGTTGACTAGGATCATTTTTTTATCTCGAACATTATTCGGTAATTCATAATATTAAAAATATCAGAAATATTCTTTGCCTGTAAGGTTCAGAGAACACTTTGAGATGAGCCGGTCTCATTAAAAAATAGAGGCACCTCCTGTCTCCTGTCCACAAACTAGTCTTCCCAAGTATGACTTCGTTGTGTCCGTTGGAGCCCTAGGAATAACCTTTATTCTTAACGCTCATCGCAAATGTATTTTCAGCACATTACAGTATTACTAGATCATTGCATTTTGATGATTATATCTTCAAAATCTTCATTAAAAACTGTTTTCACGATGGCATTAGAACGACTGATAAGGCTTTTCCATAATGCCATACCTACATTTTCTAAAATAATATGAGCATAAAAATGAAAGGAGGTAGATAATAAATCAGAAAGAATAGAAATAATGGTTAGTTGAGTGCCATGATTAATTTTGGTACGAAAAGAAGTACTTCAGCACTACTATTGGACACAGAAAAAAAGAAAGGTTCTATAAAAATTAGTTCTCAGCGCTCATCAGCATTTTGTGCCGTTAATGAGAAAACAATTTTAGTTATACAAATATGTATGGAATTAGTTTAATTAGGCCGTGAACTGTGTATTGAACAAAGAAGCGCGATTAATATGTGAAGTACGTTTAGTCGTGCTAATGCATTCTCGCTATCTTAAATGCACTTAAAAATGTTGTTTACATAAGTGTTATATTTACGTGGGGTGAAGAAATCATGATTTTCGTAAATCGTATGGAATCGTAAAATGCTCTTGAATAAAAATATTTTTCATTGCCAATTCATTAAACTGATCCCATTGATATAATTTACGTGGGCGATTTAGAGGAGATAACTATTTTTAAAAATTAATTGTTAACAAGAAATTCTTTGCGAGTTTTCATTGTAATTAATATTAATATTGATTTATGTCAAAAATTCCTGTAATGTGTAAAATTCCTGTAAGGACGTTTAACGACCGTTGCCTAGATTTAAAATAGTTTTAATTATATTTAAATCCCAAGTGAAATCGTTTCTGCTGCATAACTGTTTCTATACAATTAGAGACTATACTGAGCATCACAAGAAAAGTAACATTAATTTTAACAATGATACATAATGCATTATTTACCATTTGGACTGTATAAATGAGTATAAACAACCTGTAACAACTATTGTACTACAGCTTCCGGGTCAATGACCCCATCTCGATCAGGTTTTTCGTCCAGTTTCCCTGATCCATTGAGCAAATGCTGAGATGGCCCTTGTTTTGTTTCTGGACATAAATGTAACTTCATTTTCTGTGCACGTCTTCTAGAATTCAGTGGGAAATACAATTATTCAAATTATCGTTTCCATGTTGTCGCGGCAGGAAGTAATAAGAGCCAAAATTTATTGCTTATTTATCTTTGAAAATCCTTTCAAAATTCAAAATTTATTGCTTATTTATGAAAATAGATTTTATTACATGGGAGTTTTTGTTTTTTTTCTCCCTTTCAAAAATTCAAAATTTAAGTAGTATATGACTTAGTGTAGGGATCACAGAATTTTGAAAATGTGCACACAATTCACTTTTCCCGATAGCACGTCATACGCAGTTTTTAACTGTTTTTTGACGTAAAATAAATAAATATTTAGTCTTTTGTTAATATCCAGTCAGTAATTATAACAAAGTCTATATAAACATTTAACCTTTCATTAATTCACATTAAAACGAAATTTGTTAAATTCAAATTAGTTTGTGACATTTATATTGCAAGTATCATTCATCATAATTTACATGTTAAGTGGTAAATAAAATAACCAACGATATCGCAACACAGTAGTTCTTATTTTTTAGTTAGGTTTTATAGTAATCCGAAATTTTTTCAAATTTTCTGTGTTAAAAATTGTTCTTGTACATTTTGTTATTTAGTTAAGCTTAGTCATCAGCTGTCTCATCAGTTTTCTGATACAAGAAAAAAACAACTGATGATGATGGCTAAGCCATCGAAAGCTGCTCTTGTTGGAGTAAACAATGTTGTTGGCAACGACAACACCTTGAATTATTTCAATTATTTAAATGCCAACGACAATTTACCGCTAAACCAATACACAATTTCTGAGATTTGTTAAGAAAAGTAGAAACCACAATTTAAATAAGTTCTTGTTTTAAATATTGTATTTAAACCAATACATATACAAGAACTTGTGAACATATTAAGGAAAGAAAACAGGGACGAACTCTCACTCAACCTGCAGAAAAACCTTGATAGTGATATGGCTTCTTCCACATGTCTCTATCCTGGTCGAGCCTAAAGGCTTTCCGAAAAGCATACCATGCCGCGTCGCGGTTGCACTTTTGTCGCACTGCCGCCATATGGGGCTGACGCGAATGTATACCCTGCTCGAAATACTAAAGCTGACACTCAAGCATGCGCCCCTTCTGGACTCTGGCCGACCTCGAATTCGGCACGACGACTTAAGTGGGGAGCGAATGTAGATTTCGCCCACCGTTCTGTCAGGGAAATAGTCGAGAACCAAATGCGGTGTGTTAATGTTGCATTGTCTCTCTCGTGTTCATGTGTGTTCTTGTCCAATAATCCGACAACGCAAAAGCTGGAACAATGAAATTGGTGGAGGTGCTGCGGAACGGGTACCAGAACCTTCACAAAACTTCGTTTTCGCTCCGCATTCGCAAGAAACACCTGTTCTCAGTTTCCGTCGTAAATGGTCAGAGGTGCGATTGAGCTTTTTTGAAGCGCTCTCTACTTCGCACAAAACGCTCACCCTAGCACGTGATCGCGTCAGAAATTATCATCGCAAAATTTGAAATTTCCCGAAACGAACCTTCTGAATACACTTCACAAGTTCAAAGAACTTTCGATTTCACGGATCCAAAATGCGTTTGCGCAGTAAAGGTTTTTATAATTCGTTGTCGCTTTTTTCCTCAAATAGATTAAGTAATTATTAAGCTGCAATTATAGTCTCCTTCTGCAATTGTGTCTTTGTATCTGGCGTAATTTAAAAATTGGAGTATGAATATTAAATTACCCGTGAACAGGTCCAGGCTCCGATGGTGGTGCAAGCGACGTGGGACACGATCCTCTTTAATGGGCGTCGTGTGGGGCTTCACACCTTCGATGTTTCGTGTACCTAGCAATTGACACGCTTCTTACATGTAGTGCCAGGAAGAACAACGCCTTTATGTCGCAGACGGTGCATCTTTTTGCGAGAATTCTGGCCGCTAAATGAATGAAATCCGTTCTGTCTCCAGGCATCTATTTACCTTGAACGTTTTCTACAATATGAAGATAATTCCTGATCTCGGCTGGATATCCCAGACCCTGTAATTAAGCAATCTGGGAATATCCTTAAAAAAAAATGTGGCACCTGCCGCCGTTTTTAGGTAGAAAAAAGCTTTTACTTAAGTGTCACACGGCTAAATTACACGTTATATGGAGATGAGAAAGATAATTTCTGTTTTTGGAAGCCGCCACGCGCGTCGCTAGCGTCGCCTGTGCCCGGGGCACCGCCCCAGCCGCGCTCAGTACGTGCTCGCTAATTGCTAACCAATTGCCACAAATCCAGGACAGCGAAACATCTGACATGAGCGGCGCATTTGCTTCTAATTTTCTTTGGCCGACCGGCTCCGCACGATTGTGCCTGCGTTAACGTGTTCGAAGAAATCTCCGGCGAAATCACGACACGCGGCGGCGATGGAGGCGGTGGCGACGGTTGCGGCGGCGGGGGGTAAAGTGGGGTAGCTGTTGCCTCTGAAAACGCTGCACGCATCCAGTTTCCCATTCCAGGCGGCTGACTGGAAGAAGGAAAATTCTCTTTGTTTGTTTTTCGTCCCTTTGTACTGTTTTATGTAAATTTTAATTGTAATTATTGTGTTCTTTTTAATATCCTGATACGAGTTCATTATATTTCTATGTATTGATTCATAGCGTACACCTGGAAATTCATATACGTTGAAAACATATCGAAACGCTACTTCGGTGTGAAGAAAGTTTGTGAAATATAATAAGGCAGAGTATAATCATAAGCATTCTGAATATGTACTACATCATGTTATATTTTTTTCGGCTTGTAATAGCAAATCGCAAACATTACGGTTGTACAGACATTGCCCCTTTTCTCTTTAATTTTTCAGGGATAGAAAAAAACTTTTGTAATGAAAACCAGCTCATTTTAGTTACCAAAATTATATTTTATGCATTTTGGCTAAGTTTTGGGGGTTCTTTATAACATCACGAAGCCACATAATTTACTTCAACGGTTTGTTGAATTTTGTTAACAATATGCTAAATTTAAATTGAAATGCTACCTAAAATTTTTAAAAGTGTGCAAAGTCAAAATTATAATGAAGTCTTATTTTGAAATTCAGAAATTTCAACAAGTTTCTATTAATATGAGTATTTCTACGCATATATATATATATATATATATATATATATATATATATATATATATAAACATTTACTACAGCAACCTCATACTCTAAAACTGAATAAAAACTGAATTAGAAGCAAGTGCTTCAAACGTTCTGCCACGAAATTATTTTCAGATGACAATTTGAAATATTATTATGAAGCCTATTGTAACTTATTCAGTATTTAACTGTATTGGATGATGATGTGGGACGGAGCAAACTAATTATAAAATAGCATGAAATTGAGGCAGTTATAATTAATGGAAACATGTTTAATGGCCATTCAAACAAATAATTATAAATCGACTATTCCTTAATAAATTTGGAATTGAGCGATTCATTTGCTTCCGGTAGAAGCTGCAATAAAATGTGCTTTATACTCTCCCGACAATTATATATTAAATGTTATTATATGTCAAATTGTTTACGTTGAAAACTAGCAGTTTTTAAGTGGCTTTGAGATATTTTTACCTTAATATTATTACAAAGGATGAGAATGAATATATCGGATCCCATGCAAGATGCGCGCATTTAACTACAAATATTTTAGTAATAATAGTTGCGCAACAAAATTATTCGAGATAAACTATTTCTGAAAATTTCTGTAAAATGCGTTGAAAACATTGCGTTTTGTGGGATGAAGGCTGTTTTTCGTTAATCGCGAATCTCGACGTGGGCATGGAAATACGCGAGCGAATCGAGTCGAATTTTTCGAATCAAATTTCCGATTGTTGGCTTATCCAACTGTATTAACATAAATATTTTTAATTACCTCCCATTGAGCAGCTCATTATACACACGTATCATTTATTGTGTTTTTGCTGTTTGTCGCGTTGCGACCGATTCTCACGTGGAGGGTTTTCTGGGTAGAGAGGCGCGCGCGATCCCCAAAGAGGGAAGAACCCCCTTTTTTCAACCTTTGCCGCCCGCCACACGCGGGCAACCGAACGACCCAAATCGTCGACAGGCGATTGATAGAAATCCAGTTCCAGCGGCGCACAGTGGGGCCAGAGGAGGGGAAAGTTGGCAAAATGACCAAAATCAAAATGTACTTCAGACGCTTCATTTCACATGAAATGGGTAGCAAAATGTCTCCTTCGTCGTTCCCCGATCAGGAAAGGAAGGGGGAATCACGCCACTCCATTCGGTGCAAGTTTGAATTTGCACAATTGAGACGTGGCGCCCTTCTGCGCTCGTGCAGTAAGAAGAGTGGCGTATTTTTCGTTGCAAATATTTTGCTGTCTCGACTAGCAGAATCATACGTGCTATAGATACAATACCTGGAAATAAGTACTTTAAATCTGTATTTCTAAATAACATATTCCTTGAAGAATAATTTAGTAATTTGAAGTAGAAACTTCACGTGTCACAATGGAATTAAATTTTTAAATCCGATTTTTCATATAGTCTTTTAGTTCCCTTCCGAGCGTTTCCGAGCTATGATATTAACTGAATTTGATTCTAAAATTTATCTACTTTTCGAAGTATTAATCAAAGTGTGCCCATGTTCACCCCATCTTGCATTAAAGTACTTTGTTTATGATAATGCACATCTAGTTTTGTTAGCCTTTTTACCTACAATATTATTTCTTTGATGATCTGGTACTGATATCTCTTCATTAACAAGGAGAGAAATTTTCGGTGTTATTAAACACATTGAAAAGAAAAAAACGGAAGAAAGTGCAACCTGGAAGAAAAAAAGAAGTGCTTCCCATGGAGTTCATTGCATCTAACCCGCTGATTTCACAAATGGAATAGAGACAAATTATCACAATGTTATTGAATCTAGAAATTACACCAATGTTAATGGCTTCAAGTACAAATTCACTTTTTGAAATAGAGCCACACGATGAAATTTCTGACTTTGAAGTTATGTAAATAAATATTAAATGTCAAACAATTAAATAAGTTATTGGTTAATTATAAAATGTTTTTTTTTTGCCAAAAATTTCGAATATTCTTAAAAATACTTTTTGCCAACTTTTCCCCTTTCTGGCCCCACTGTGCGGCGTAACGTTAACTGATGGCATCCATCTAATGTTTGACAATGTACGCGCCCTGCCCTGCTTCGTGCGAGGGCTCCTTGAAGGGGGGCACGAGGGACGAGGTGAAGGGGGGAGGGGGCATTCATCCCGCGGAATCGAAGCGGATCAGGAGCGGGAACAGAGCGATGCGATCGATGAGGGAGGGGCGTTTGTGCAGGTCTATCGCGGATCGATCATCGACGCTGGCAGCGGGTTTGCTGCTGCGCGACGCGGCGCCACACAGTGGGCTAGGAAAGGCCGAAGCGCGCGCACCGAGTTTCTCTTGTAAATTCAATGGCTACTTTCAGAACAAACATAAATTAGTGATCTGTAACTTTTCAGTTGGGACCAAAAGCTTCTTAATGCTGCAAACAATACTGCTATAATATTGATGAAATTCGTAAAAATTGTTTCAATGTTTTTGAAGTTATATTCCAAACATTCTCCAGAATCGTTTAACTTACGCTAGATCTGCCTCAGAAGATGTACATACACACAATGTGACTTGAATAAGAAGTTAAAGAAGAAAAAAAACTGACACTTGTTTCTAAAATAAATCATTCAGTTACGTTATTGTTGTATGAAACACATATTTAATATAGTGCGAACTGAACAAGTGCATGTTTGTAAGCATTCGAAAATTACGACCGTTCTTATATTTAATTATCTTCATTATAATAATTTTCTATAGCTTTTTAATGGTCGTATATAATTTGTAATCTGCTTGGTGGTGTGATTTTGCGTCTTCCTACACGTCGGCTTCGAGGGTTTCCCTACCCAAGTATCTCCCACCAGTGGGGCCCCGCCCCATCAAGATGAGCTCTAAGCTCCTGACTGGTGTCTCAACATGTGTGGTAGTATAGTGAATGTAAGTGTTTGTGGAAGTAAGCGGTGAGGATAAAACAAGGAAGAGAAGGAAAGAGTACTCGCAGTGTGTGGTCCGTTTGTTTGAATAGTGCTCCGGCATTCACCTGGTACTAAATGAAGAAAAAAAGTAAAACTACTGACCAGAACATCCGGTTGCATTCATCTCTAGTCAGCGGCTGATTTCGATCTATGTAACTAGGTCGGGTCTGTCGGGACTCGAACCCTAGAACCTTCCGGACATAGACACTGCACTGACACTAGTTGAAGCCGTGACCCACCTCAACCGGTTTGGGAAATTAAAAGAGAAATCACGAGAACCACTGAATAATGCAGTCGGATCACGAATTCGATGTCGACAGGCGTCACAAAATCACTGACGTTGAAGAGATCAAGTACGTTTTTGGCACTTTGACGGAAATCTAACTCCGCGATCTTCCAATTTACTGGTACTCTGGTGCTCAAAGGCGTTGTCTTTATGTTCGCTGCTGACGGTGTTAGTATTTTCAATTAATAAACATAGAAAAAAGGCATAAATTAATCCCATTAATAGTTTATTACTGCGAATTTTCATTTGTCTTCTTTTTTGGCGCAATTGATTGATTGATTGAATGATTATTTCGTGTTTCCGGGAGCTTCAGATGCTACGGTTAGTGACCACGTAAGTGTAGTGCATGTTTTATCTCGGGAGGTGACGATGTTTCTGTGCCGCTAGAACCTTAGGTTCCGCGTCGACCTACACGTCGGATTGCAAGAGTTCCTCTTTCATGTATCTCCTTCAGCGTGACACCGCTCCAACCGGCTTCACCTCTGAGCTCCTGACTCATGTCCCCACATGTAAGGTAGAGGACTGCATGAATGTAGGTAGGTGTGTATGTGTGTGTATGCATGTGTGTACGTATGGAGAGAGAATGTGACAAAATTGAGGAAAGGAACACTGTCCACATTTGTTGCGTCTAGTTTGGTGCCGTACACTGCCCCGGCATTCTGTTATGGATCGGCGAAACCAAGGAAAATTACCGGTCAGAGCAGCCGGCCGTTAGATATCTCCTCTAGACAACGGCTGAATTCGACCTAGCTAGTTTGCGATTGTGGAAAATCCGCCATCAGCGGGATTCGAATGTAGGACCACCCGGTCGGCGACATGGCAGCAGCAACAGACCTTGCGCTGAGTTATCTCAGCCGGCGTGCCCACTTGAGCCCACTGTGTGCGATCGGAGTGCGGGGACAACGGGACGCAGCCCCTTGGTGCCCGATGAGCGACGCGATACGCAAGATTGTCGCCGCTGATGCGTGTTTCAGAAGGGGCGAGAGAAAGAGCAGAGGGACAGAATTAAAAGGAGATTTGACCTGGAAAGGTGAAAAGGAAATAATAGTTCGACTGCCGAGTGTATGCGACTGGAATGAAAAAAATGGTGGAAGATTTCCGTTGCTTTCTTCGTTGTCTACTAAATTCATGATGACCTTTCTTGCCGACGTTATTTTGATAGGTTCTGAGATGTTTCTTTTGTCGTCGATAAATGTTTTCTTTTTGGTTTATGTTAGTTCGTACAGTATTAAACTCGGATCTGTTCTTCAGTATTGGATGTATTATTGAATTTCGAAGATCCTCGATGTTATTCAGCTCTCCTTTATCCATAGTGTATTCATGTATTTACACGTACTTATAGAACCTGTATTTGAAAAGGAACATAATTTTTATCGTGGTTTTGCTCTAAATGTAACTCTTGTATTTATAATACAAGATTGACATTCAATGTAAAGATTTTTTAAAAGTCTGAGTAAAGTAAAAATCGCTGATAATTAGTATAAGATGTTAAAATATATTGATAAAAAAAATACATGTGAAATATATATACTTGTATTCACATGCAAGCGGTAGAAACATGAACGTTCTTTAACATCAATTCAATTTCAGTTGATTTCTTTATCGATGTTATTATTTTGCTTTGAATATTTTTTGTAATATTTTGTACAGTTTAAGTAGTAAAGCGAAACGGTTATCTCATAAATTTCATATCCATTTTATGAAGAAATTATTGTAATCAATAAATTCAAAACGTATCACCCTCCAAAACGAGATGTCTCCTCTCCTACATGAAACATCTCGACATAGGTTTCCTTCCAACTTTCATTAGCTATTGTGATTATGGTTTTCTGGGTTTAATGAATCGCTTAAAGCGAATGCACGGATAGCCCCTAGTTTGCCAAAAGTAAAACTAAACTGAATTCCCCGCGCCCCCTCGATCTTCTTTATAGCAGATAAAATAATGTAAATATTTAACGTGGTTAGGCGGAGGAGCATGCTTAATGTCCTGGACCATGCCATTAAAAAAATGCGTACATTGTTGTTGTTGTTGTTGTTGTTGTTGTTGTTATTGTTGTTGTTATTGTTGTTGTTGTTGTTATTGTTGTTGTTGTTGTTTTTGTTATATCAGTTTCTAAATCTGTAGTATAATGTTTCACGTCCCTCATTTCGACATTGAACAAGCGAAGCAGACAATTCCTGTTTACATGTTTGAAGAGTTCAAAAGAATTTCAAGCGAATCCAATTGCATAATATTCCAGGATTTAATGGTTACTTCGAAATATTATTTGAAGAGTTACGAATCGTTTCCAAAAAGACAATGCATAATTATTCAACATGTAAAAGATAATTTTGTATGAATTAGTTTTCTTTAAATACTTTTAAATTCTGATGATTCTCGACGATACCGAGGTGTCCTCAATTTCATAATATAATTTGCGCTAATTTGTTCGAACCCGATATCCTCTTTGTAATTCTTTTTTCGTGTTGAGGATTAAAGAGAGATATAAAAGAACCCTACTCTAGTAATAGAAATGATACTGTTGAAATAATATCTTTCGAAACACGTCTTGCAGATTACCGTATCACATTTTTGTAAAGCGACTCGTATAAGGTGCGGCTGGTCCATACTGAAGTGAAACTGTTTGTCCCCCTCTGTTCGTGAACTTCCTGCGACTTCAACTTTCCACCGCATCCATTTCAGCAAAGTCGGCAATTTGCGTCCGGCAAAGTTACCTTGTAAGACAACGCAACTTTCTTTGAACCAGTATGTAATTGGATATATGTAGGCAAGTGGCCGTTTATCTTCTCAGACCTTGGCAACTCCGTTTTCGGCTGCGGAGTGCGTATCTCCTTTCCCCTTGTTTTTAACTTACCGTATCTTTGGTAGTGCGGTCCTACAGGTTCAATTCGATGTTTTTGTTCGATATTTCGCGCGTTACCCCATTACAGTTGAGAACGCTGTGGTAGACGCGGCCGCCAAGCACGTTCTTGGCTCATTAATACAAGGAATACATTGTGCCATTTAGCGGGCTTTTATGACATCTAAAGGTTGACATTGCAAAATTTCTCTTGAAAATTCCTAATTCTAAAATTAATATTTAATAGACATTTCACTTCAATTCATTTTAATCTTGTGATTTGTACTCTCAGCAAATAATAAAAATAGCGCAACGTTGAAAACAAAAAGATGTATTAGGTCTGAAATTCAAAACCGAAACGTTTCCCCTGCCTCATCCTACGTCCAGCTGTCATTTATCGCCCCCGAAGTACTTTATTTACAATTTTTTTCAATTTTTCGCTTTCCTAACGGTATAACCGAAATATATTACTTTAAGAATACTAAAGAAGAGTAAAACCTCATCCTGTATCTGGATAGAAAAGTAATACTGACATCTGTAGAGAAGATAGATAAAAGAATATCAATTTGATCTGGAGTGGCGCTGCAACATTTAGTGTGGTTTTAATAAAAAAACTTTATGGTATTATATGTAATGTAGAGGAAGTGATTGCAAATAATTTGGGAAGTAGTGTTGAATGAGACTATTTGTAATGAGGTGTAGGATGAATTTTGAAAATTTGAAAAAATGGAAAATACGAAGGTTAGAGAAAACGGCAACAGAGTGCTTGGATAAGGAAAAATAGCTGAATTTTAAGAAACGGGTCAACGTAATCTCACTCTATCATTTTTCACATTCCAGTCCCAAGTGCCTCAGAATAAATATAAACAGACGAAGGTGATCACTTTTGGCCATAAACATGTGGTGGGAAATTTAATATAACGGAGTTACACATGTGACATCTGCCCCTGACTCTAGGCAACTCATCATGCACTGGTGTTTGACAGGTACTGCACGAAATCTCATTGATATAGATAAAGGCCGCCCAGGGATCTGCTCCAAGTAGGAGCCGCTGCTTGCTCGCTGCTCTTTGTAGTAGCACCATCGGCAGACGGAGAAGAATACGTCATCGATTTGCATTGATGCCATCTTTTATCGATGAAATACTTTTGTAACATTTATTGGAACATTTATTAATTGTGCACATATTTTTTTATTTGAAAAAAAAAAAGCATTTTTTCAATGCAGCGTGGAAAAAAATATTTTTGTAGATTGCGTCAGATGTGCCACATTTTTTGTTGCAAAAGAGTGCTCAATCACATTAATAAATTAAGTTGTTGTGACATTACAGTTTATCATGCTGCTGATTATAAAAAGTATTTAAAAGTTACTAAAAAGGTTACTAAATTAACTTATGACGGAAAGGCTGACAGTAAAGGAAATTAAAATTAAAAAATGAAGCTAATAGCGAAATCAGCTATTTTTGTTAATACATTTCACATTGTGATCGGTAACCGTACATCTCTTTCAAAATTTACAAATTTTCAAAGAAAAAATTCCGCTTACAATTGTACGTTCATCCAAACATACTTAACATTCGAGCAGCATTCCCATGCAGTTTCGGAAAACATTTTTGAGGGACGTTCTCATAAAATTCTAATAAATGTTTTTGTTTCAAATTGTTCTTTTAATTCAGTGTTACACTGCTAATCAGTTATTTCTAATTGAAAATCACAAGGAACACAGCCTATATCAAGAGAAAACGGCGTAACAAATATATTAAATTCTAATTGTAAATCAAATTCTTAAATCGAGTTTCCAATTCCAAACGCAATGCTCTGAATACATCTACACACTCTCAAAACTTCGAAGTTTCGTGAATGTTTGACACTGTAGCTAATCTTGAGAAGAATGAAAAGTTCTTCTTTCCCAAAGGAACAGTTTTAAAATACATGAAATGAGCATATTTTGTATGGTGTTATTTCACTGTTAATACAACATAGGAAGATCAAAATATAACGAAAATTTACTTCTTCAGACACATTGTTTTTATAGCACTGCAAACTTCCTTATTGAACTCCAATGTAGAGTACTTGTCATATTCAGCAACATAATTAACCTTTAAAATTGTTACAAATTGAACTTCATCTGATCAAGCACGTGATTTCGCAAACAAAGCTTTTGAAATAGTTGCCGCAATCTGCGAAAATATACGTTTCTTTCCAGGCTTCATTGAAAATTGTCGGTGTGGACGCTCAGGTCTGCGAAGTTCTCGCGTCGACTTTCACGTTTCCGCGATTAACATTATCGGGACACTGTAACAGAGGTTACCGCAAGCCGCTCAACGCTTGGCTCTGGTGACGCTCTCTTGGTAGCCAACACGGCTACGAGCTTCCGATTCGTTCTGCTTGATCACCCCCTGATATAGATAGTAGATTTTAGCAGTTCCTAAAAATACGAAATGTTACCTGCAAAAATAGTAATTGAATATTTGATGGTCGGTGCAGTATATATCTGAAAGTTTTCAATCTGAGATAAAATGCGAAATCACGTACAAAGTGCGAAAAGGTTGTGAATATGAGAAATAGTTGTTAAATTGAATTTTATGGTTTGCTTCATGTACTCTCTAAATAGACATTCGACATCAACAACAACTTATCGATGAATGAAAACATTTAATTTGTGAGTGGCTGTGTTTGTTAATTTATTATGAAGATGTAACTGACAAAACGCAGCAAAAAATAAGAACGAACGCTTGAACGAAACGCTTTAAAAAAAACGGATCGTGAAAACCTAAGCGCTGAGGGACATCGCGAAGGATCTCTTCCTCAGTTCGCTGAACGGAGAAGGTCACGAGAAGAAGAGGTTGGTCCTATGCCTAAAGCGCACGCCCTACCTTTTACGCTTTGTACACTCTTTACGTTTTATATTTGTTGAAGTTCACAAATGGAGTAATATTAATTTAGTTTCCCTTATTTCCTGATTTTAATGAGAAAATCTAAAGAGCATCGAAATAACGTTTTATCTCAAAGAGTCCTCAACAAATGCTAAAAACGGCTAAATGTTGATTTTTGTAATGCAATAAAATGCTGTAGACTTGTTTTCAAAATACAATTTTTGTTTTAATTTAAAGTGCTAAATTCTACCATCACTAGTCATTGAACGTAACACACCAAACATCAGTTGTTTAAAAATTTGCTATTTTATTTCCAACTTTTTTGTATGAGGAATCCAGGATAATTTTTTGGAAACTTTTTATCAACTTTTTTTTTAATTATATTTCAAGGGCCTGCCGTCATTTTTTTAATAAAATGCATAAATTAATCATTTACAAACGTGGAAAATAACTATTTGAAATTCTAGTTTAACTTTTGGAAACCGAAGCCAGCAATGAAATGTACCGATTGTATAATTAGTAACTCGGAAGTCGTAAAAAGACAACAGGATATACAAGCTTGCTCTATACTTGGTTAACCTGTTTACTTAATAGCGAGTGAATTAGCTCGTGTAATATTATAATTATGAACATGTCATATTCTCCGCTAAAATAAACATGTGATATGTTGCAGAGTAAACTATTTCTTTTCAATTATGTCTCACCCTTTTTTGAATAATTATAGCCCCATAATCTCGTTAATACAAGGAAACTAGTCGATTAAACCTTACTGTTGTGTAGTATTATTTTTACCTCGTTAACTATCTAAATAAATTAAAATTAAATTGAAAAGAAAACTATAAATGTTGTTAGAGACTTTTAATTTTTCATTTTATTAGAAATAAAATTTCCAATACGATGATATCACTATTTTTTCTCACTAAGACGCTTCCATAAACTCGTGGTCCCGGGATACTGCCCCGATGATAGTTAAAGCCCTGCATTAAAGCTAGTTTCCGCGCAGACGTGATATTGTACCTCATTGTGGAAAAATAACTTATAAGATAGAGACGCCTTTCAATCCAACTCTCGTTTCATCTCTCTCCCTTTGAATGCAATCATCTCTCTAGACTCCGCCTCTTCTAACTTCTCGCCCTCTTTCCCGGTTATTCCTTACACTATTATTCCTCAATAAAACTGAGCGTTAAACAAAATTCCAAGCCTCTTCAATTCAGTTTTCCACAGATAATGTCGCAGTGTCATTGAGTCGCCCTATTACCCTGGGTGTGGTTTTCAAGAGCTCGTTGCTGTCCTGGTGGCACCACTCCCCGACACTTCGCGGCTGGAGCGGTCGCAGCAGCGGCGGCGGCGGTGGCGGCAGTGCTAGTGGCGGTGGTGACGGCCACTGGGGACGCGCCCCCCTCAGAAGACGAGTCCCCCCAGCCCCGTCCTCGGGGGACGAAGTCGAGCGGGGGAAGGGGGCGAGGGGCAAGGGGTAGAGAGAAACCGCTCATGCGAGCTCACCCGTCGTGGACTGCTCCACTTTCTGGATGACGTCGCCTATCTCGAGTGCGCGTCTCCGTGTGCTGGCCGTTGCTGGGCATCGGCGCCTGGGAGAGCACGACCGGGATGCTCGCTGAGGTTGAGGCTCATTTGCAAGGGTTCGTTTCGCCCCGCGGCCGATTATTCGGACGCCCATTGCTGACGAATCAAATTGAAGGTTTTTTTGAAAACACAACTTTAGTCCGAAAAGTGAGATTTTAAGATACTAGAACTGTTGCTAAAGCTTCATAGCCGCCATTTGCTGACTGTGTTGCTGCGAACAAAATCAGCCCCTGTCCCTACTTATTAGTTCCGAAAGTCTTTATCGGTAAATGAACCATAGTCCTTTAAATGTAAGTTTTCTCCGTGATTATTTTTCAAGCATAGCTTGTCTCCAATATGCAATGGACGAATGTTTTTTTTTTGTGAATGTAGTTATTCTTGATAACCAGTATTTTTTGTCCTGGAAGTTTGGTGGTAGTGTATAACCTGTTCTTGTGGCACATACGTTCTTTCTGAGGCAAATCTGAGTAAGCAAGGGAGAAAGTAACAGCTACGAAATAGAATCTACATCAGATCTAGAAATAACAGAGTGGAGGAGACGTAAACCAAGGAAAGCGAGTAAAGAGGATGTAGTTAGAGGAAGGAAGGTTAAAGGAGACGCACACTTTAATCACAAAGCAATCTTCAGACGTTTTCTTAATATTTACGGACACCTGCTAAAATAGATTTATATCTAAATTTGTGATTAGTGGCAGATGGTACTATTGTGGAAAAGGAAAACACTGATAATGATGACGACTGCAGTAGAGAAGAACAATAAGTTGGTCAATAATATTCCGAATTGATTAAGTGCGCTAACTGTTTGCATTCTTCCTTTAAATATTGGAATATTACTGCACCAAATAAATAATTTTCCTAAACAAATCTCTCAATTTTTGAAAAACAAACAAACAAACAAAACAACATAGTGCATACTCGCCCCATTTTATCCAATAATTTTCACGATACCGTTCAAGGTAGAACTTCACTGAAGCGTTCATCAATATTTAAAATAGATTGAGAAAGTGCACAACAATATTCATGCTTCAGATGTGTACCAATTTCGTCATGGAACATTTTATCACTCTCGTGAAAAATTGTTTTTGGACTACGATTGTTTAAAAAGCACTTCAATTTAAAGCGTGGCAGGTGTGGTACGTGTCGAAACGATACCAATTTATTTTCCTATAGTTGCCGAACTTGTGCTGGGGCTCTCTGGTACCTATGATTTTGAAATTTTGTTCACTGGCGAATGTTCATATGAAAATATTATTTTTATTTTTCTAGAATTCAAGATGAATGCATTTCAGATCTTCTTTTATATGTTATCCATAAATGTATCCCACGTACAAATCAAATCCGTACATGGCGAAATCGCTCCACAAAAGTGGAGCGCGGCGAACCAAAATCAAGCACCGCGAGACCGAAGGGCGAAATATTAAAATGCGTTGGAAATTATGCGTCAAGGTCGTTTTATGTTAATCGAGGAGAACGATGGCGAGGCCCAGTTGCCAATTTCACATGTGTAGCGAAACATAAACTGCGTTTAAGAATATATAATAAGAAAGTTATGATACAAGCTTACACGACGCGCGACTTCTCAGTATTCGTTTTAACAGTAAGTTATTATGTACGAGTTTCCTGTTGAAGTTTTATAATTTCTTGTGTATTCTTTATATTAGAATTCTTAGCTACGCTGTTTTTCGGGGACTTTTTCCAGCTTTCAGGGGATGCCGATTACCCATTATGTCCATCATTACATTAACATCTTTACATTAGGCACACATGGGGGCTCCTCGGTCTGTGGTCAGCAGACTAACAGGGCCTTCCACGACAACACACATACATGAAAGACAAAGGACAAACAATCTTGCTGACGGCGGAATTCGAACCTGCGACCATACCGAGTGCATACCGAGAGCTGAGTGCACGCTCTACCCACCTCACGCATCCAGGTCGCCAGAATTCTTAGTTGTATCAGTTTAAATATTACTATTCAAGAAAAAGGAATCTACTGAGCGCCGCAAAAAGTCTGATCTAGACTGCCAAGTTCAAACAAAATTCGCTTTTTGGAAAATCAATTCTTGATTCTGATATTGTTTCGAGATGTTTTGCCTAGGTTCTATAGTTGTTGGGTGGGTGAAAGGTTTCTTATAAAATATGTGTAAATATGTAATACTAACTTTTAGCTGTTTGTTTAAGGAGTTTTCGTTTGTTTGTGAAAAATCAATGCGCATTGGCTATAGTTCACAGGAATTTGTTTTGGTTTACCCATATTTCATGGATATTAGTGTTCTACGAACTGGTCAGAGTAGTTACAGGGTATTGAGAGTCTAATTATTGCTTAGTTTATCTTAGTTTAGTGTTTTCAATTGTTAATTTGCTATGTTATTTTCTTAGGGGTCGCGAAATCCATTTCTACACTACTATTGCATGCACTAAGCTGATAGAGAGGAAGTTTTAGGGGAGAGTCGAGCTGGTGGAACGTTATACATGGTAATAAAGAAAGATTAATCAAATTTAGAAATATATTTCGGGAACTTCTACATATAGCATTATAAATAAATTGAACTGCACACTTGCCTCGTTTTGTACTACTTTAGCAAAATTTTATCCTTTTGTCAAACAAGACACATGTATTATTCCAATTTGTTCCAAAAACGATGCCTTATTACTTCAGATGTAGAAATCTCAGCCTTCAGAATGCGATTCTTCATTTAATCCATTGTTGCTAATGGTAAGGCTTAAACAATGATTTTGACACGTACCTCGCCTTCTTAAAAGTAGGAACTGTAAGGGCAGTGTCTAGATAGCGATGCAAACAGCTCCAAATCGTTATCTGCACTTCGCCTGTCCCATGAGTGTGTTCATAATTCAGATGGCGGCACACATCATTGAACCAATACGAAGGACTACATCCCATTTTCTGAAATTGTCGATACTATCACATAATGTTCTGATGATTTCATGGCTGTGATGTGTACTCTCTTCTAAATGCACGGTGCACAGTAACAGGTGCACTTTTCATATCCCAGAAGGTAAAACTATTTTTATGGCATACGCGGCAACATGGTCAATGCATTTATGATGCCACCTATTAAATACCAAGGAGGACAGCATGGTATGACAACAATGTGAGAGTTTGCAGTTATTCCCGTGCACCACTCATTATATTTCCGATATAAATTACTGAACTATTAAGCATGTCTAATTACCTTTTATTGCGCGAAGCGGTACGGATTTCGGTGAAGCTCCTTGTTTTAGAAACTTTCAAAAAATGATTCGCAGACCAAAAAAGACTTTAAATATAAAAGTACCAATGCCGCCAATAAAGTGATATACGCAACTGCTACAATTTTCCCAAAAAGGCCTTCACAAAAAATGTCATCCACATAGTACGATCTATCGTTAACTTCACTTAAAAATGTACCTAATGTTAAAGGTTTTATTTTACAGTTGGAGAGAGAACGATGAAAAAATGCATAATGTGTCCAGGTCAGCATTTTCCAAAGTCTTGGCCAAGGCCACACTTGAATGAACTATGGTTGTGTGACGCACTACCCCTCAAATTAAAGTACACCACGTTCGGTATATTAGTCACGTACCCTTCTATAGATGAACGAAAATTAAATTAATAAGATGAGCAAAATTACGTATTTTCAGTATTATTAATATTGTATACGAAGTCAAGGAAATTCATTAAAATATTTTGAAGATACACTAAAAATTAAAGTTTTTCAGTTTATTTGTAGTCGCAACACCAATGGTAATTAGAGGTCATTATTAAATTTTCCATATGGTTACAGGAGTAGAAGTAGTAAAACAAGTTTATTTTCTTTAGTTGTAGAAATGTAACATTGTTATAGTGTTCACAGTCATAATCAGAACATATGTATTTAGCCAACCTTGCACAGTCCCGTTATTTAAATGGATATAGAATTGCATTTCTTCATCTTACATTTTTTAAATATAATTCACTGATTTCTTATTAGCCTTCAAAGAAAAAACCTGCTTCGCAAGAGCTGATCAAAAATGGCAAGAAAACCACAAGCAAGTAGCTGTTAACTCATGAGTGTCCAGCCCCATTCTTTCTTCATCGCAGGAATGACATCTATCACGAGGTAATTGCTGAACAAAGCACACAGTTCGCGACATCCCATAAACCTAAGCTACACTCCTGGATTTCACGTTATCGGGTTTGAAAATCACTGAACTTGTCCATCTGCGATTCTTCAATTATAATGACATTCAGGACTGATGTTATAAAATACAATAATTAAGGATAGGAGCTTTTCTTTGTACTGTTCAGTTTGCGCATGTCTATATTTCTGTATTGTAAGGATTTCTTCTTCAAATTTAAAAATTATTTGTAACATATAATTTACAAAATTTATGTATTTAACTACCGTATTTAATATTGCAACAATCAAAATTTTAAAATGTAAATTCTATCAACTTTTCGGTGATTTAATGTGAATACAAACAATATGCGATTTCGAAAAAACATTTCCGCATGAGAAATAAACTGATACATTATGAGTAAATGTAGTCTGTTGTTGACACAATCAGCAATCTTATCATTATTCTCATGACACAAAAAATATAATATAAAGATCTTTCGGTTTACGTTTTCTTTTTCAGTTTATAATTTCAACTGTAAAATAGCCATATGATAATTTTCGTAAGAATGAAATCCTAGAAATTCCTGTTAAAATATATCTTTAGAATCCACCTACAGCACAGCAATTTCGTGTTGTTTTTCCTTATAATGTGAAATTGTCAATCCCTGAAAGAAGTTGAGGGAATATCTGAATGTGCGATCAGATTTCGTATTCGAATGCAAAAGTCTCTTTTACACTGAATGGACGCGTTTCTCGGGTAACCTTGCCACTTCTGTCTGGGGTTGTCTTTAACAGCCTATTACGCCTTCCATCAGACCAGTCTTCCGACATGGTGCGTCTGTCTGTAGCTTTCCTTATCGTGACAAAGAATGGTCCTGTGAGAGACAAACCCAGGAAGTCAAACAAAATTCTACCATTCCGTTTCTTCAATTAGCTTCACACAATATTATTCCCTTTCGGGGAAAATACAAATAAGTCAAAGAAAAAGTACGATGAAAAATGAATGCGCAAAATTTGAAAAACATTATATCTAAAATTATTCGTTACTTCCAGTAGCTTATTTCGCAAGAATGCTTTTGATATTCTGAAGTACTCTGCGCGCTTCAGGTTTCAGTTCACATAGATCCGACATTATGAGGGAATAATTCGTATGGAAACCATAGTAAATTTATAGCTAATAGATTTAGAATGCTGCATATATTTATCCTTATTTTTTTAGTGTCTTATTGCCACAAGTAAAAGACCATGCAAAAAAGTAACTCAAATTTATGTTCCTTATATTACACAATTACCTAATTTCAAGTACAAGAAGTGTAACGTTTCCTAAAATATTAATATAACATAATTAGAGAGCTACGATAATAAACAGTAGCCTTGCCACGTTCATTATGTTATTTCCGGACCGATGAGAGCCTACACTGGCATTTGAGAATCAACTAACTTATTTAATTAAACGATTTCAACATCGAAACTATAGAGGTCTGAAAATCTTGTGTATGAGGTAGAGTTAAGATATAAATGGTCGCACGTGCCTTGTAATCTCTTAAGTAATGGGAGTTGACTTTCAAATAGAATGATTATCAGCATGGGGAACCGTGTTCAATTCTAATAACTCTTAATCAGGTGTGTACCTGTTTTATTAGCCCACTAATATAGTTAGTCGTCTTGGGTGGTCGGAAATCTCCATTCTACAACCTTCAGTGCTGCGAATTTTAATCCCTCATAAAACAGCGTACAAAATCACAAATGTGCGACTCCTTGCAGTCGTGTGTTGCCACAGAATAAATGAAATGGTTTCTATAAAGATTCATTGCACTTCTACTTGAATACTCTGGGTCACGAACCAAGCATTTTACAGAATTATTGAGTAGGAAATGTGAGTTTTTTCATATAATTACGGAAGATCTCGAAAGAATGCAAGAACAGCAATCAGTGAAAGTGAGTAGATTGACAACACTCGGAAGTACCACTTCACGATATCTTCGCCCTTTCTAACGTGACAATTAAGAGGAGTTCACCTCTATCCGTAGGTAGCTTAACCGATATACCCACATACCGACCCAAATTACCGCCCGTTTCAGATTTTCATAATTACACGTCTCCACCAGAATGTTTACATTTGTGTGTGGTCCGGGCCTCAAGAGACGAACTCATCGAATCTTTTTATTTATCGAAAACATGAAAATCGTAAATTACCGTGATGATTAGTATGTTTCAACGGATCGCGGCAGCGGCGGGATGAAAAGTCTTGTTCACTAATACGAGTGCAGCCAGCGACTGCCCACCTAGTCACGCCCACATCGGGGGCCCGCCCGTGGGCTGCTTTTTGCGGACCCCCGCACGCGTGGGGAAGCTGTTCAAGGGGGGAAGGGGGAGCGCGGCGTCGCGACGCCGTCTTCCCCTGCGGCGTCAGAACGCAGCCGCCGCTTGCGACCGGCAACGGTGGCTCAGGGCATCAATTATGTCACTGTAGTCCCTGCGACCGGGTGGACCTGGGGATCGAGTCCCGCCAATGGCAGGATTTTCGCCACTAGCTGTAAAAGCTAGGTCGAATTTGCCGCTGTCTGGAAGAAAATTCTAGTGGCCGATTAATCGCGGCAAAGTCACGAGATAAAACATACACTACACTTACGGGGCTAATGACCTTAACCGCTGACGCACACGGAATCTCAATCAATCAATCCGCTGCTTGCGATTTGGCGCCCTCAGACGCTCCGGCTCACGTCAGCCGAAAAATGGGACCTGTCCGGTTATAGAACCCTACGGAGCGTGGGTTAGGGACATAAAAAAATTGTAATTGATAACTATCAGCAATGTAGAAAAAACTAATAGAAGTTGACTGAGTCTTCTTGTCAAATGTAGTTTGTTCTAGCTATAAGTGACGTTAAGTTAGATTGTAAATTTAAAACTGCAAAGTGTAGTTCTTCCTTAAGTTACTAATTTTTTCAGCACCTAAACTTTATCACATGAATCACACGTGATCTTAACTATTATTGAAAAAAATCAAGGTGGTTATCGACATGCCACCACTGACCATTTCCTTATTAGAATTAAATATCACGATAGTAAAAGGATATAGTATAATAACATTCACTTTAAAATTCTCAGAAATTTTTTTGCTTATTAACACGTGCGCAGAAATTTTTCAAATGATGTGCGTAAGATATCGACGAAAACCGTCAAAGCGAAATTGATTAATCGTTTATCGAGATGCTTCATCGTAACTTGGACGTTTCTTTCTAATCTCTCAATTTTTTGCGGGGAAATGCATATCATATTGTCAGAAACTGGCATGGCGTGTATGCCTATCGGTCCGTGCTACTGGCGGGTGGCAGGCGGCGGCGGCGGCGGCGGCGGCGGCGGCGGCGGCAGTCCGTCGGTCAGTGACCGCACGCGCGGGTGGGGGCGGCAGCGGAGGCGGCGGTGGCGGCGGCGGTGGCGGTGCCGGTGGCGGTGCCGGTGGCGGCAGCAGTGGCGGGCCAAGCTCGGGCGGGGCTCAACGGGTTGTTTTTCCCTCCTGCAGCCCTGGGCTCCGCCTGCTGCACTTTTTGGCCGCTTTCAATAGCATTCGAAAGGAAAGTATTTTTCCACTGAATGCAAGGGCAACAGAGACGCAACTCCGCAAATATATCAAGATCGCGGCCGGACAAAATACCGGCTCACCCGAGGAATGAAACAAAGAAGCGATGACTCGGCGAAGAATGAGGGGTTGACAATACGGTCGAGACGCAGCCGTTAAGCGAAGCAATCCGAAAAATGGCATGCGGAGGCGGACGGGGTAGATAAGGTGGAGCGGCTACGACTCTATCTACCGGTCCTTTCGTGAAACGTCCCACGCGAGGTGATGTTTAGGTGATGGCGGATTTCCATTAAACTTTTTTATCCTCGAATGGCGAGTTTTTGTTCTCCTGACAGGCTAAGCTATTGGCGAAAGGTGCCAAATCAAATTTCTACTGATGTACAAAATGTTTTGCATATTATTTTCTTTAGTTCTTCAAACGCATAACAGGCTAATTTGAAACCGACAGGATTGTAATACAAAGAATCTATTTCCGAGAACATAATATTGGAAACTTTTTTTGAATAAATGCAGACATAATTACTTTTCCTTGCAAAGACATTTCACTTACTTTTTAGAACGTGTTTACTCATAAAAATCATATTTTTGTATATATAAATAGTGTATAAAAATTCCCTGTGAATTTGTGGTGAATTCTAGATAGGGGAGTACGTGGTTTACCAGTAGATGTTTTCGGAAGTCTGCCATTTCGCCTCTTATTCCACCATTGCTCAATCAACATTCATTTCATGAACATCATCTTATCTATTCCAGGTAATCCGCAAAACGCTGATAAAAGAAATTAGAACATAGAAGTTATAGAAGTATTATAATTGTTGTTCATAGTGTTTGTGATGATTCAGACTTATCCCGAAGTAATGACTAGAATGGGCAATTGAATATAAAAGTATCTTAGAAGCACAGCTTTGGAAAATTTAATTAAGCAGAAGTTGCACCTGCGAAATGTATTCTTTTAATTAATAAGTACTGCTAATTTGTGATTATAATTAAAATACAACACAAAGCAAGTACTATTCCACTATACCAAGGGATAAAGCAGTCGCAATCCGTCAAGAAATATGTCCGCCAATGGCTTCGGGGGAAAAATGCGAAATGGGTGCACCGTTTCATTCCACGCAAACGACACCAGACAGAGTCGTCTAACGTGTCAATTTTGCACGAAGTGACCTCCTCACACTCCACACACCGATCTCTCCAACATACAATAAAGATTCGCCTAGCGGCATTGCGAATTCTCAGTAGCCTCGGAGCTTACACCTAAGCCCAGCGTGGATATCACACCTGCTTCACACGCTTTACCCTCCTATGAACTTTCTCGCAATGCTTTCACGGATTGAATGGCCAACTGGTAGCAAGCGAGGTACTTCATTCAATAGACAGAGGAATTCAGAGGATTGGCGGATTAACTAGTTGGTGTCCATTGCGAGACGCTGACCCAGGGCTCCTGAACGTCACACGGCCAGAACCGATTCCCGGGAACCAAATCGGTACTCTGCAGCCACAGCTCTTGTCCGCCCGCTCCACTGCAACCTCCGCCCCGCCCCGCTTGAACCTTCATTCCCTCTCCACTCTCACCTCTGCCCACGCTCTTCTGCCACCCCCGTCCCTGCTCCGCTGTCTCCTCCAGACTCCCTCCGCTGTCACCATCGCCCCCGCTCCGCTGTCACCTCCACCTCCGCTCCGCTGTCACCTCCGACCCCGCTTCGCTGTCACATCCGACCCTGTTCCGCTGTCACCTCCGCCCCCGCTTATCTGTCACCTCCGCTTATCTGTCACCTCCGCCCCCTCGCTTCACCTCCGCCCCCGCTCCGCTGCCACCTCCGACCCCGCTCCGCTGTCATCTCCGTCCCCGCTCCGCTGTCACCTCCACCCCCGCTCTGCTGCCATCTTTGCCCTTACACCTCTGCTACCTCCGCTCATACTCAGCTTCCATTTCTAACCAGGCTCCGCTTCAATCATCCACCCCTTCGAAGCCACATCCACCCACGCACCGATTGTCAATTTCGCCTCCCACCATTCCACAGTCCCCTTCGACCTAACCTTTCGCTTCCACCCCTGCCCAAGCACCGCTGCTCCTTTCGTCTCCGCTCTGCTGCCACCTGCGGGCTGTCATCTCCGCCTCTGCTGTCTCCTCCGCCTTCGCAGCAAGCTTCGCATCCGCTGTCACCACCACCAACTCTCACCGAGAGCGGTGGCTCAGTGCATCAACTGATGTCACTGGAGTTCATCTGACCGGGAGGTCCTAGGTCCTAAGTTCGGGTCCCGACGGCGGCAGGATTGACATTGACTTGCGAGCTAGGTCGAATTCAGTCGCTGTCTGGAGGAGAATTCTAGCAGCTGGCTCCTCTGGTCGGTAGTTTTCGCTGGTTTCTCCGATCAATATGAATATAATTTCTCTCGTCATTTCCAGGCGAATGCCGGAGCAATACTCTAATAAGCGAGCCACGGCCCGCGTGCGATCTTTCCTTCCTCTTCTTTGTACTATCCTCATTCCTTACACACACACACACTAACATACACTACACTACCGTACATGCCGGACGACGGTCGGTCGGCGCCGGATCTCGCCATCCAGTGGGGGAAGATCACTGCCACTTCCTGATGAAAAGCATACTCTACACTTACGGGACTAATGACCTCAGTAGTTGACGCGCCCGGAATCAGTAATCTACCACCAACCCTCCGCCGCCCGCCGCTATCCCCACGTCCCCTTTGTCCCCCCCCACATTTGCCTCTTCGCACTATCGCCATCTCCGGCTTCTTTGTGTCGTGTCGTCCTCCTCCTGCGCGCCCGATGGCCCTGCATCTTCTTCGCACATCTGTCAAGACGCCGCGTGGCCAGATGACACGCCAGGCGGACGCCGGCGCCGGTCGTCACCCTTGAAAGGTTTCACCATCTACGCGCCGCATAAAAAGGGGGAGGCGGAACTTTTAGGGTTTCTGGAAAAATCGTAAACAACGCCCTCTCTCGCTGCGCGACTGTTCGGAACGAGCGTGGAGGGGGCGTGCTTGGCGAGTACTCAGCGGCCGGGGAGGGCGTGAGAGGAGGTGAAGACAAAGACATTAAACGAGCCATGGAAGCTGCTTCTGTGTGCACCCAGAATTTTCTACGGCCAATTTGTAAATTGCTAGGTACACAGAGAAACTATTTCAGTAATGTTGAAATTCTTTGTAACAGATTTTTTGTTCCGTCTATTAAGAAGAATCACTCAGAAAGCTTAACAGTTAGTTTTAATAGAAAGCAGTGAGTGGTCATCTAAGGCGGCGGTGCATATATTTAAATATTTACTAGGAATAATCAGTCAAAAATTACAGGACGAAATAAAACTCGCATGTTAATAATACATTAAAATTAGGACGCAGATTTTAATGAAATGTAATTTTTACTTTGTCGCTACGGAGTAAAGAGAAAGTTGTGTAACGCTGCGCGAAAAGAATGGCGAATTTTCTCAGAAAAACTCTTCTTACAACTGGATTCATCGTTGCTAAATTCAGTAAAAATTCCTCTAACACGTGGTGTAGCCAGAGTTAATGTTTTTTTGGGTCCTTGATAGCTAAAAATCGCCGCGGCGGCGATTTGGTGTAGCGGTTAGCGTATCGGACTGCTATACCCAAGTTTGCGGGTTCAAACCCGATCAAGCCGTGGATTTTTAAGGGCGAAAAAATCCTTCGTACGCCTTTGCTTCGGAGGGGAAGTAAAGCCGGCTGTCCCATGTTAGTACATTTACTGCATGTAAAAGATCCTCAAGCCTAAATGATGCCTCTGAGCTAAATTCAAATCGCCTGTTACGTCGCCCAAGTAATAGCTTCTTTCCCCCATGATTGGTGAAAGGAATGTAAAGAAATTTACGTGGTCAGACGGACGAGGCCCGAGTCTGGCCACGTAAAGTAAGGCAAATTCAATTCAAAAATCGAATGACGGCAAAATGTCTGTCTGTCGTTCGTCTGTCCGTCTGTGAAAAGCGCGAGTGGCTAAACTGTTCAGCCGATTTTCTCCAATATTCATATTCCCCAATCTATCTGGCTGATGCCGGGGCTCCTTGGATTTGAAACCGATATTTTCATGAAACCCCTTGAATATTTTCCAAATTTCCAAAAAATGGTTCCATCGTTGTTGATTAAATTTTGTTCTTGGATAGTGTGAAGGACGTTTAAGAGAATGGTGTATGTTAAGAGAGTGGTCTCATATTCATTAAAAATTGGATTTTTGAAAACTGCAAAAGTTCCAAATTTTTTCGGCGTCTTTCTGCAACTACAATTATGAAGAAATTTTTTTTAACTAAATTGGTTCCTTAAAGAAAGATTTTGAAATAAGATCTTGTACAATTTTTCGAAAATTTGAGTACCTTTCACCCACTTTTGGTTGAAATTTGTCCAATTTTGCCTGAAACGGGCGAGAAAGTACGTGCTGTTTTAGCACCACTAGATTCTGTTCACTTTAGAACGATACCTTTTGGTTTATATTTAATTTTATGTTATGATGAAATGAAGTGGGTGATTTTTATGACATTTTCTGTGAATTTCTATTAATATTTTTACATTTTCCCACCATTTTTAAAGCAATTTTCACTTATTTTATCGATTTTAAGGTCATTTTAATGCAGTTGAATCGAATAATATTTACGAGAGGGATCAAACGTTCATCACCGAATTCCTATGTAGCCTATTCGATTTCTTCTCAGAAATTATAGTGTCAGCCTTTGTATGTAACTTTAGGATCCTATGACGCCTATCATCATTGTCAGGTCGGCCGATTCCACAATAACTAAATATAGATACTTCCTGATAAAGAACATTCCAAACCAAACGTTTGTAAGCTGAGTTGAGCAGCAAAACTTTGCACCATCTAATTCCTTTAATGCTACGTTTAAGGTTTTTCCATTTCAAATATCCTGTATTAACAGTAATAGTTTCTCAAATTTGCGTCCGCGTTTCTCTAGATAGTCGCGAAGCAATTTTAGGGAGACCCTGAAGAGGCCATCTGGTAAACAATTGGGCTATTTCGTCTTGTTGCCATGTCCCATGAAGGAATCATTTTTAGTTTCTTTGATATTTGTCATAATATTTTAGGCACACTGCGTTACTGGAATTCACGCCTATATGAAAGATTAGGTCCATTGTGTAGCCCTCGCGGTTTAACTTATTGGTCAGCGTGCTGGCTTTCCATGATGCGACCCCGGGTTCGATTCCCGGTGGGGCGAGATTATAATGTGCGTTTTCCTTGCAATGTCCCAGTGTATGTTGCTGTGTGACGATGAGAAAACTTACTTGTCTGGTTGATAAGACCAGAATCCGGCATGGGGATGTCTTCGTGACAACCACACGTACCCCCTTATTAACTCATGGCCGCGAGGCCGGAACGCTGCTGGTAGGCCATGGCCCGTTCGCGGGCTGTCGCGCCAAATACAGACAGACAGGTCCATTGTGTTACCAGCAATCGCAAGTACGTAAGCGCAGTTCGCCTGTCGGGGCGTCTTCCATTCCTCTTCCTCAGGAGCAGGCAGTTTAATCTTTTCGGTTCAGGATTGCCTGTAACGCCTATCAGCGTCCCAGGCAAGGGTTGTATTTTAATTGTTCAGTTTTCGCGTTTGTTCCTTTTTATCAACTAATTTTGTACTATGACATTAGTTCTTTGTAATAAATATGTATTTTGATAGTGTTTAACCCGACAGTACCTTGCAAATTCGGCTCCTGTAACTTCTCCCTAATCACCTAAGTGCATACATACCTAGCGCTTGTCACGGCCAGGGACATTTAATTCTTCTGCCTTCGAAGATCTCGAGCTCGGAGCGTGCGATTGCCCAGGCATCGTCGACTTCCTAAACAAATGTGCAAAAACGATTGCCGCCACTTCTTAACCAAAAATCAACTGCGAAACCGAATTAAACGTCGAGAAAATAACCAATTTTACCGCCAGATGGGATTCGTAAACTTTTATAGCGCCCAGGTCGGTTTTTAATTTTTGTATTGCTTATGGAGATATTCTCTCCGAAGAATATTGACAGCATATCTTTATGCCACCAATAGTATTTTTAAAAAAGCTAATCTACCGTGCTTCACTGGCTCAAACTTTAAACTCCCATCTGGTCACATAGAAAATTATTATTGATTAATTTATTGAAGTTTAGGGCTGTTCTAGTAAGGTCACTGAGGTCTGGAATAGATGGCAGTAACAAGGATGATGAAAAGAATTATGATAAGGCAAGACTAAAATGAGAGGCAGCAAAAACGAGAGATCCCCGCGAAAACCTGCCGAGAGCTCGCTTTGTACATCACAAATTTCACACGGATTGGCCGGGAATCGAACCGGGCTCACAGCTGAATGAGGCACCTGCAGATGGGAACGGAGCGGGGTGAAGAGGAGCGGCGTGGGGCGGGGCGAGTAAGGGCGTTGCGTAGCGAGGTAGGGAAGTTGAGCGGGAACAGATCGGGGAGGAGTGGGTAAGGGCGGGGGATGGAGCGGGACAGGGCAGAGCGAGATGGGGAGCGGGGGGGGCGAAGGGGGGCAGAGCGCAGCGGGGCTCAACGGAGCAGGGTAGAGCGGGGCAGGGCGGAGCGGGCTGAAATGGGGCAGGGCAATGCGGAATGGAGCGGGACGGAGCGAACGGGCTGAAGCGAAGCAGGTCGCAAAGGAGCTGGGCGGCGACCGAGCGGGGTGGCTCGCGCCGGCTGCCCAACGGCCGGCCGAAGCGGCGTCCGCTGGCCCTCTCCGCTGTCCAAACAAGCCCTCGTCGCCCCGCCCAGAAACAAGGGCGCTTTGGCCGCGGCGCGGGGCGGGGCGGGGCGGGGCGGTGCTGGCGGAATGCGCGATGAGAATCGTAATCCCTCCGGCGCGGCGCGGTGGCCGCCGCCGCCGCACCGATTTTTCACCAGATAGGCGTCTCCCGCGGGGGCCTCGGGGGTAGGGCCCGGCGCTGCATCGCCCCGCGCCGCGCGGGCCAGCGCGGGGGGCGGAGGGGCGGGGGAGGAGGAGGCCCTGTCGTGGCCCGTGCCGCCTGGCGGCGCCGCCGCCGCTGCCGCCGTGCCGGTCGGGGTTGTTTGTTCAGCGGCCCGTGCCCGCCACCCCTCCACGCCACCCACGCGCCTGCGTCACCCGGCGCGCGGACCGTTGCGTTGCTGCGGTTTCGTAACCGACCAAGGCGGGGGCGTTCTGGAATGTTCTCGCCTTTTCTCCCGAACTGGAAGAAATGTTTTAACACTTTTTCCCTTTGATACTGCGATTAAATCATTGGTTTGTGTCTAATGAGGTGTAATCCCTTACGTACACTACTTTGAAATGGATAATTATATTTTTATTCTACGATTTTCTTTGTAGAATCTATGAAGTTTTCGAGTAATAAAAGTAGACATCTATATGTAACATTGATTTATTTTCATACATTGACTTTTTTCACTCGACTATATTTTATTAAAAGTATTTAGCCTTCTTCGTACCATAATGGAATGTTGACCTCTTCTCTTTTCTGAATGTCGGGTTCTGAGAGGGGGAAGATACGGGACGTACTCCCCCACAGCGTCCCTGCCTGGCTTCGAGTAGGGTTTAGGAGAAGAGAGAACGGAGTCTGTTCCTGGCCCGTTGTAGAACGTACCGTTCCGGTAAATCACCTTATCACGAGATCAAGGAAACCACGTAAACCACCCATCGGGATTGTCGACAGACGAATTCGTTTCCGGTCGCGTTTCTGTCTCACGTATGTAACTTAATGGAGGGAGCGGCTGAGTTTACCTCAGATTCAGTATCGCTGTTGGCTCGCAGCGACTCCGACCGGGAGGTATTTGAGTTCGAGTCTCAACGGTTGTACCTTTTCAACAATAGCTACTTAACAGGGTCCTTCAGTCGCTGTCTGAAGGGAAATTCTAGCGGCCCACTGCTTTCATCGGTAGTTTTCCATTGTGTCTTCGAGCAATACCAGGCGAATGTCAGAATAATTCCTAACAGACGGGCCTTAGGCCGCGCACGATCTTTCCTTCCTTTTCCTGTTCTCTCCTTTTACATACACATTTACGATTACATCCACAGCACTACTACATGTATCGGAAGATCAGTCGAAAGCTTCTCTCGCTAGGGCGCAGTGCCCTGATAGGGGAGATAACTGGAAGAAGGAAGATCCCGCAGGCAAACCGTGTAGGTCGACTCCGGATCTCACCATCTACTGTGGATGGAATATCCCGCGATAAAACATTTACTACACCAGCTGCACTAACGGCCATTGCAGTTTACATGTTCGGGGACATCAATCAATAAATTAACATGCAACGAAAATATCTGCAACTAGACCGGAATCTTACCCACAATCTCTCAAATACAGATACTTTCGACCATAAGCTCTTTCCTTCGTGGTTGCCCTTTCCAGTGCTGGTGCTTTTCATATAAGAAAACCATGTTTTCAGACTATAAAATGTTAGTTCTTACCGTAATAGCACATGTGCTGCAAAGGTAGCTACATCTTCTCATTGAATTGAAACACGTATGGCACACTAGATAAGGAATTTGCCTTGTGTGTTGCTCATCTTTTCACATTAAATTGCAATCAAAGTACCCAGAAGAGTTTTTTCAAATAAAGTTAATGAAAATTTAATTAATTAAATTAGTTCTTAAATAAATATGAAAAATATTGTTGTGTTTGATTTTGAAAGTAATGAACTTGTATTTTCTCAACTTGAATACGAAAAATAAAATTTGAATCTATTGTTAAGCACATGAATAAAGTTTTTCAAACGGGTGAGATCATAGGAATAATATTCTTCCCCTGGTCCTGCGGGTTGTAAAGAATAAATTGAAATTATGCACCCAGTACGTGGCTGGTTGGACGAGTGAAAGCCTTTCTCATAGAACATGCACCCATGAAGTGTCGTCCATTTGCTCGCCATTGTGTTTCGTCATGTCATTGTAATGCACGAATGAAACGGTCCTCATACAAACGCGTGATCCTGCCCGATCTATAGTACGTAGGCCACGCGTCCTTGTTTACGTTAGCGTGAACGCCTAGGGAGGCGTAACTGTCGCAGATACTCAGCCGCCCTCCGTGACCCCTTCGCTCCACCCCCCGGCCCAAAACCATCCCCCCTGCAACTCCACCCCTCCGGGGCATACTTTTCTCGGAGAGCCGCACGTGCGTGGCCAACTGGCCCCTCTTTCACGCAAGAGTGACGCAGCCGATTTCGGCGGATTTTCGCAATCGGATCTTGAAGGGGGCCAGGGCAAAAAGCGTGGCCGGCCGAGCGCGAGGGCCTGGGCGCCGCCTACCCTTTCAACCCATCAGCCCCCAAGTGCTTGGCGCGTTCTCCTCGCCGGGCGCTGGCTGCGTGTGCAAAGGGCTTCGGTCCGATAGCGCACGCTTTTCTGTACACCTACTACTACTATATGGGTCGTTTGATTTTCTGCTCCGTCGCTCCGCTATGTGGCCCCTTTGTGGCGGAGAGGCCGGTCGCCCAACCCTTTCGAAGGGCCGAGCCGCGGACGCGGCGCGCTGGGTGTGAAAGGGCGGAATAACAAGTTGGGATTCAAGGGCGCGCAGAGGAATGGCGATGACGGCGGTAGTGATGGTGATGTTGATGAGTTTAATGGCGAGGATTGGAATGGAGTTGGTAGCGATCAGTATTGTTGATTGGTGGTACCGATGATTGACGTGGCTGCCGGTGATATTGGTGTGGACTGACATTGCCGGTCTGTGATAAGTAGTGACAGTAACGAAGGTGATTGTGGTCCGTGGGAGCACGAATAGGACGTGGGAGAGGGGGAAGACGCAAGTTAGGTTCCTCAGTGGAGTGATAGGGCCATGGTCTCCTATGAAAATATACGGAATTAAAAATGTTTTGGAAGAATTAGAAATAAGAATGTAAAATAAATTTATTTATAGTTATTAAAATGAAATTTTATATTTATGTTTATTCATCATATTACTTGTTGCTTTTAATTGTATTTTCAAAGTTATCTCAGAGCTTAAATTCTTACACTTTCATGTTGCAAATGTAATAATGGTAGACAATTTTTTCATTTTGAAATTCTGTAGAAATTAAAATAAATGCACTGGAAATAAAAAGAAATAATTAGTACCATCCAGTCTGAAGACGATAGGCTCACGAACTACGTTAATTCGACATAGCGTCCAGCATATAAACCATGACAGATATTAGCCTAACAAAACCCACATAGTCGCGTTAGATGGAAGACTTTTAGATATCACAATGGCTGCGCCAGGACGAAACATTCCCTCCCGGAAGGGAGCGCCTGTCGGTACAAATACTCTTCTTGGATGAGAGCGGAGAAGGGAGTGGCATTCGAGAGGCGGTACAGCATTTTTCAATACTGCTCCACCTGAGCCTCACTCCAGAGCCACCATAGCAACAAAAAGCGACAATTTTCCGTGGAATTATTTTTATTGATCTCTGTAGTATCATGACTATTGTAATAGTCGGACTAACATGATATCCAGTTGGCGGAAAATTCCATTTATAGTATTACTGTTAGAGAGACAAAATTTTGTGATGATAACTTCAACGAGTTGTTTACGGTTGACAGCGTTTCGTATATAAACTTCCAATATTTTGGGTCTATCCTAATTCCTCCTTGTAGATCTCTCTCATCCATGTCACATTGTTCATCTTTCTTCCAGCTCTTTGGAGACCTGCCACTCTTCTTTCTTATTGAACGTGTCCACAGCCACATTTTCTTTGGTTACCTTAGATGATCCTTCCGTAGGAGATGCTCATATCAACTCAATCGCTTGGCTTCAACCGAGTCTAAGATGATCCTTCTTCATCAATTCTGTGTCGGATGGCTTCGTTATGATCTCATTTTGACACACTGAAGCTCCTTCTCCAAAAGTCGTTTTTTGGGGACATCATCCAGGCTCTATCTTTCTTACTTAATTCCCACGTTTCTGCTCCGTAAGTTCATATGCTCTCTATTATTGTTTTATAAATAATTCGTTTGGAATTTTTGATACTTTACTGAGATGAAAAATGTGACGATTGCGAGGAAGGTGTGTTCGCCGAGATGGAAAATGGACGGAGGTGGAGGGACCGTGGAGGAGGGTCCAAGGGCTGACGCCATGACCGCCCCAGAAGGGTTGCGCGCCTTCGGAGGGAAGAATTGTGACGAGGGTTCCGAAGGGTTGTCCGCCCGATGCCTCTTGACCGCGAGTGACCTGCGGCTCTCTACGAAGAGAAAGAAAGAAATTCGAGAGGAGTAGAGGTTTCGTGGAGGCGGGGAATAAGCATGATGCTGGAAAAGATAATGGATTCGAGGTTAATGGCATTTTGTGATGACGAAAATGGACTCAAATTGATTAGTTTTTTGGGGACTTTTATTGTTTTCTGTACAATAGAGAATAAAATATACGAGATAATACACAGAAGATTAACTTGTTGAAAGGAGACTTGTTACAATGTGAGATATGATGTTCAATGTTGATAGTGTTTGCGGGGGTTTGGATTGTTGAATGGTGATAGGGATAGGCCTGTAATTGTGAACGATGTTTTAGTTTATGTGGATATTATGGTCGAGATGTACACAAAACTCGTAACAGATGATGAAGTTTGGAGGGTAGAGCGTTCTCTTATTAAACTGTGGAGTGTTTAGAATTGCGAAAGAATTTGGATACGCAAGGAGAAAACAATTCACTGTATACACTATGGAAGTTCTCTCTTGCCATAGCCTTGATTTCCCCCCTTTCTTCATTATATCCTCTCTTTTCGTTTTTCCTCTCTCCTCCTTCTTTTTTCCCATATCTCTTTCTCCCTTTTGCTTACTGATCCATTTTCTCTTTCTTCATCAATTCTTATTACTGCGTCAATACACTTGACAATTTTGTTTCTTGAACTGGTTTCCCATTAATTTTATTTGAACTTTGCTTCTGAACTTAGAGTTATGAAGCAAGAGCATCACACTCTTCACTTCAGTGTCGTATGTATCTTCTCCTTCAATCCAGAGGTTAGTCCCAATTCAGTATTCATTACATCGTCTGGAAAAAACATTATTTACCTCATACATTAGTTTCTTTGTAATTTCCATTAGTTCTGTGTTCCTGATTGGGAAAAAATTACAAAGCGTAAAGGGCTCAACCTGTTTGGGGCACAACCCGTGCCTGTTTTCGATTATCGTGTTCTCACCTCGGCGATCGCCTGAATGCACATTTTCGCCATGACCTCTTCGTTACTTCTATTTGTCCAATTGAGGGCCCATCGGTACTTGAGCTGTAACAAATTTACCCAAAACAATATTACGTATACAGACCCTCAGGCTTCGGGCAACTACAAACCTCTATTCTCAATGAAATCGACGTCAATCAAACCCGACGACGGGTTTCCCTGATGAGACATATTTCGACAAAAATAGAGATATTAACATTTATAAATAGCGGAATGCTTGCTGTAATTGGTGTGGCTCATATTCTTACTATTCCAAGACCTTCATATCCTGGGTGTGTAGAAAATGCTTAATATGCACTTGGAATTGTAAATGCCATTCTGGACTTGCATTTGAGACAAAACGCCTGTAATATACAAGGCGATCGCGTCAATACAAGATGATGAGAACAGAAGTGGCAACATAACTGCCTCTCGCATTGCATGCCTTTCAATCCTTCATAGAATGCAAGCTACGGCGGTTACTACTCTATTTAACTTATTACTGTACATAGCTATTGTACTATTTAGCAAACCTTGCAGAAATAGTCACGTCCATTAAGAGGTCACCACCGTTAACGGCCATTTTTTCTTTGAACTGCTTAATTCCCTTAAGGCACTGCAAATACTCTCACTTTTGAAAGGACACTTAGTTCCGCGATCAGCGGCCAAGCACTTAGATTAACCAAGAGATTTTTTAGGCATTCACAGTTCCCCAATGAATTTGGCATTTTGTTTAGTAAAGCTGTAAAAGCGGAAAACTGAAGAAGATTACAATTAATTTAGTGCATTTTTACATCAGAACGCAACGCAGTTTACTTAGAACAATGATGTCTAGAGGTGCTTATCTTCTTCTTTACAGAGCAATAAATCATTTATTTTTTCTACTTTACAGAGCAATAAATCATTTTCATCCATGCTCTGAAGCTTTTTCGCGGTAAGAATTCCAACTTCAAATCCGAGGAAAATCATATTCACGAATGGTAGAAAGCAGTGTTATGAAAAAGAAAATAGTCGATAACACGGAAATATAAATATTTCCTATGAAAGTTGTTTACTTCATTTGCATGGGTACAACAAGAGCTTGCAGTATTTTGGACCTTAAGTATAACGATCTAAGCATTTTGAAAGTCATTTCAAATAGCAAAATTAGTCCGGTTGATCGCTTCTCATATTCTCATCACCTACATTCAGCGGTCATGTGCGTCGTCAGTGATTGCTTAAGAACGGTTCCACTTGTATTCCTAATCTGCCCATACAAGTTCATGTCTTCAACTTGTATGCATTCTTGACGAGCAACAATGTTTTGACAAGAGCTCTAAAGGAAGCTGGTTTCATTACATGTAATTTGAAATTTGAAGGTGCTTTTCATATTCACATAACATGATTTGTTGACTATTATTTTTCGTGGTTATGGGTAATGATTCTGTCGGAACATCATTTAGTTTTATGTTCAGTATTACGTTGTCAGACTTTTCGTCATACCACATTATATTTTTACATCCCTTTTAGCGATTCGAATCCTAATAAATGGTATGTCGTGATCTCAGACTTTCATTCCTGATCAGTGCAATGGTGGTATCTCTAATACAAAGGTATTACATCTCCGTAACGTGTTAATGGTACCATTCGCCAACACCTTTTAATACATTGGAAATATTTATGAGCAATAATTTACACTTCGTACAGCATAATTCGGCGAGTTTTTATTACAGTGTTCATCTTGTTCTACACCGTCTTCAGAAATGTTGCTCGTTCTTTAGTGCATCATGAAACAGGCACTCAAATACTTCGCTTTATAAGCCTTAAAAATAACTTTATTGGAAGCGATTTGCGAGATGCCTTTAGAGTAATCACCGAAGCATGAAACCATCTGTTGTTAGTGGCGGCTTCCACATCTCAATTACAACTCGGGTTGCAAATCATTCGTAGATGTATTGTAAATGCGTTATTATTACGAATGGTCTTTCTGTTTACTTACTTGGCACGTGAAGGTTTCTTATTCTAACATTCCGTGCTTGTATTTACTTTACTTTGTCATGTTGTCTGGTTTATTTAATATTGTTGTAACTTTTATTGTATTCTAGATTGCTATATTAGAACTTCTTCTTATTCAGTACTTTAGGAGATATTAATAAAACACTATCTCCTTGAAAATCTCAATCTACATAGCAAATCAGCCTTTATTTCTAGCGACCTTCCTTACAACTTGCTTTTTCTCAAATAAGCCATTATAATTTCTCACTTACCTTGGCGACGCTGGGGTAAAAAGATACATCAGCTTTAAAGATGGAAGTGTATTTACGAAGAGCTTTCTAATAGGAAACACCTGCATCGTCCAAAAAATTCAATTCTGAGAACCGTGAAGACTCATGTACATACTTACACGGAAGCATAATATTCACTTGTCCTAGTGATTTTATTGTATTTTTTGTACGAATGGTGATTCCACGAAAATGGAAGAAATTGTAATTTTGCTTACTTAATGCACTGACGCGGAACACTTATGCGTGGATGCACGTAATAAACTGCGTCGTATAATAGAGGTAAAGAAAAGAAAACTAAATTATTCACCAAACGTCACAAATCTGAATGCAAGAGAAAACTAGAAAGAAGAAGAAACTATCAGTTGAACTCTTTTCGAGAAATGGCAGAGTAGTAAGACAACCAAAATCAAAACAACGCGAATGATATTGTATAAATGACTACAAGATTATGTGTAATAAACGAAAGAAAAGTTTAAAGAGTGCAGAAAGTGCGTGGTACAATATAGTCACAAATAATGAACAGTCTTGGAACTTTAAAATTTATACAAGGCTAAGCAAATGGAAAGTGAAAGGTGGAATTCTTCATTGAGAATTCTCTTCTTCGCAACGTCCGTCGTTAAAGAAACTCAGAGAATTCTGTACAAGTAAAACCTAGTGGAGCTAAAACAGGACGTACTTTCTCGCCCGTATTTTTAAGGAAAATTGCGCCAAAAGTACTCAAATTTTCGAAAAATTGTACTTGATCTTATTTCAAAACCCATCTTTGAGTAACAGATTTCATTAAAGGAAAAAATTTCTATCTTTAATATTTTAGTTATAGGAAAACTCCGAAAAATGTTGAACTTTTGCAATTTCCGAAAACTCCGAGATTTCAACGCGAGAACGCAATTCTCTTAACCGTCCTTCACACTATCCAACAAGAAATTTAATCAAAAACCATTAACCTTTTTTTTTTTTTAATTCGAAAATATCCTAGGGACTTCATGTAAAGTACCCTCAAAAATAAAATATCAATTTCAAATTCAAGAACCCGCGACATCAGCGAGATCGATAGGAGAATATCAATTTTAGAGAAAATTGGTTCAACGGTTTAGCAGCTGGTGTTGTTCACAGGCAGACAGACGTTTTGCCGTCTTTTGATTTTTCGTATGAAGGACTTACAAAACATGGCTTCTGGCTGCACCACGTGTTACAGGATGTTTAAAAAAACAATCAACTGTATTTATCCACTTTTTCGTTGCTATGGCCCTGTAATTAGAGTTTTCTGCCGAAAATTTGACGTTTTTTCGCGCAGCATTACATAACTTTCTCTCTACTTCTTAGCGAGAAAGTAAAAAATTATTGACTTGCGTCAATCAGATTTCTGAATTTATAATAAGATTTCTGCTCTGATTTTATGCAAAATTGGTGTTTGACAGCTGATTGCCACATAACAAGAAAGAAGGAGGCATATGCGATTACTTTGAGATAATCAGTAGTGTTAATTACTGCTACGACCAGAGAAAAATATGAAAATGATAAAGAAATTCCATTAAATGTTTGGGTGCACTGCCCAAAGAATTTAATGTTTCTTACAAGTCCTAAGGGTGGTCGGTTCACAGTCGCCACATTCTGTTTATTTCAATATTTTTCGACGTTATATAAGCGAAAAAATTGAATTAGTGAGTGGAAAAACAGTACTAGTCTACAATAGGTCACTTTCGTTTCTTTGTTTTTTAGAAGGCGGCATGTAACTACATATTGAGACTGAAAACGGGTAATTTTGATGCCATTTGACTTCAAATCAGGTAGCTCCTTCTCTCTTATGAGTGAAAGAACAATCTGTCGTGGACATATACTGCTCTACAACTCAGGATTTCAGACTTCTGATGACTGGCTGCTCGCAGCGAATGGTTTACATGTGTTATTTGCCAGTGGTATGCTGCTGATTTAATTAACTTGTTGTGTTGGTGATCGAGAGTGTGCCTGTAATGAACCATAGAGCGAGATGCGAGAGGAACAGTAAGAGAAGACCCAGAAATTTTCGTTATTTTACGCAGAAAGAATGAGAAAACAGTCAAGTTTATAAACAGTCATTCACGATATTAAATGGAATATCACACATTGAGATTCAACGACTCATAGGAATTCGTTTCTCAGATGTCTCCAAAAGATGGAAGATGAAATGATAATAACAGATCTCAACCTATCAAGTAGGTTACCATGAGGTAAAAGAATCGACAGAATCAATTCCAACGAAAATTGTACTCATCAGATCCTGTGACGTTAATGCTGAGTGAATTGAACGTTAAAACACAGCATGTTCACAAACAATATCATGAATAGTAAAAGGTTATAATATACAGTTGGACTATCCCAAGTTGTATTACTTATGTGCACTCTTATAACAATAAAATGTGATATTTTTGTAATACATTATATTTTGCAAGAAATGTTGGTAAATCTTGATTGAGATGAAAACAGTACAAGTCTACAGTTTTTGTTCAAATTATAACACGTTATTAATAAAATTTTAATCGCAATTATTCCTCAGAACATATTCGTTCGTCTTGGTTCAAAATTTATGAAATAAAAAAATGTTTAAATCACAATATTTTTTGTCATATCTAACCAAACGTTATACCTTGAATTTTCTCAAAATGAACTTTTGGACTATTAATGTTCTTCCAATCCCCCCGTTCAATTATATTGGGTACAGGTGTATTATCACTAGGTTTCTAGTCAAAATCCCGTATAATGTAGGTTAATTAGAAGTTCTATAAAACACGCCCTGGTAGGGACGGTAAAAAAATCGATGTTTTTAAAACATTCATATTTTCCATCAGAAACATCGATATTTTATTGCAAAAACAGATGTTTTCTAATTTTTTTAAGTTTAAAAAAAATTAAAATTTTAAATATTTCTGCGAATGTTTCTCCTTCAAACCTCCAGATTACACGATTTTGTTTCTTTAAACAGAAGTTATTCAATAGAAGAAATGATTGTAGACCTTGCTAAAATTCTTAAAATTTGAACACAAATCAGACTGATAGGTAGTGATGAAAACTTCGTTCTTTGGAAGCGCATGCCGTCTAACTAAATGACAATTCATATGTTGAATTATCAAAACTAGTGTAGCTTAATTTATTCTCATGATATGACTCTCGATATTTTGGAATTGTTTGATGAGAATACATCTTCAAGACCAAAACAATACTGACAAATCAAATAAATATTTAAAAACACATAAAAAATAAATAATAACAATAAAAAATAAAAATAATTACAAAAATTGAGACCAAACGTGTGAAAATATAACATCAGTATAACAATATATAATAAATAACAATATAACATCAAAATTGATGCAAAAGCTTCAAAGTAAATACAATGTCGATTTGACTAAGGATATTTTTACATCAGACGTGTTCTTAGTACGGGACCGAATTGAGCAGTTTGAGAATCACACGTATGAATGCAATGTTGGTGAAAAGTTAACATTTCACTATTTCGACTTATCCAAAATAAAGTGATTCAATTAAGACTTTCAACAAATTTTTTTCATGGGAATTTTCTTCCTGAGAATTTTGAAGTACCGGCACAGAGTAAACTAGTGTTCCTCCATTCTTGCACTCTCCTTGGCACTTGATCAACTAATTGCTACTACCACTGCTTCCTACATCTTTTCTGTGTAAAGGACGTAGTTATCAGTCATGATTACTAGCCAATATGTGGTTGAAACTAAACAAAAAATTGAAGGAAATGGTTTAAATGGTTTTTGTGAATGATACGGGGTTTAATAGATCTTCATTCATTTCCAATGAATGCATCCTCCGTGAATAAAGCTGTTCATAAGCCTCTTTTTATGTAAATAACTGTTATCAATAACAAACAAGCAATTAAATTTTTACTGCTTACTTTATTTGTTCCGCAGTTGCAAAAACACTTCGTTTTTTGTCTCTGACAAAACCTATTAAGAGTTTATCTGTAGAATTACACAGGCACACAAAAAATTCTCACACCCACATACTTGACAAATGAATCTCTACATATGTCGACGCGCTAAATCTGAATGTGAAGCCAGAGTTGCTCCATCATTATCAAGTTTTTGGCGAAAAAAAGAAACTAAAAGGTAATGGTGCAATTCTGCCTTAGGATTCAGAGCGTCGGCATATATGGAGAATTATGTGTCAAATCTTTGGGTCAGACAGCAATTTCCGAAAAAGAAAAAAAAACAATTTCACAATGGTTTCTCGTGGTTTAAAAAGATAGCGGGTTACGGCGCAATTCTGGCTTTAGATTCGAACTCACAGTGTCAACACACATAGAAAAAGACGTGTCAAGTCTTTGGGGTTGGCAACAACCCCCAAAAAGAAAAAAAGAAAACAATTTTACGGTGTTGTTTCGCGATTTAAAAAGAAAACTGGAGAATGATGTCGCAATTCTGGTTTCAAGTTCGGATTCAGTGCGTCGACATACATACAGAAATATGTGTCATATCTTCAGGTCTGAAAACTATTTTTTTTATTTTGCGTGCCTGTAATATTAATTGGTTTAAATGTTAAATACTATAAAATGTTATCAATCGTTAATTTATTTTATCGGTTTAAGGACTCTTTTGGTTTATTATAATGATCTGAATTTGAAAATTGTATAAGATGCTAGAAAATACTTATTTTAAAATAAAACGATTTTCTTCCGCTCTTTTCGAAATAGAATAAAACGAATAGGACATTATTATCTAACAATTTACAAATTGGATGTCAGAAAATATTTAATAGCCAACCACTCGATATTTATCGTCTCTTAATATGTTACATTCGTAAACTGAATGTGTTTTCGTTCTTATTACTTTTTCACGGTACAGTTTACGTGCAGATTGGACTTAAAGAAACGTCCAGTTGAGACTGTACGACTTCCGCATGAAAACTTTTGGCATGTCCGATTTTTCGTACAGATAACATACAGTTTAACTCAAGTGCCTCTAGCGGCAGAACCTTTTACTAACAGATTTCTTTACGGCGGGAATTGTCCCTCCTATTCAAAATGTTTTGGTTAGTTTAGATGCGGTTCGTGGGAGTTTCTGTATTGTCGTGACGGATTCGAGTTCTCAGCTTTTCTAGGAAGTTTATTTTAGATAGATAGATAGATAGATAGATAGATAGATAGATAGATAGATAGATAGATAGATAGATAGATAGATAGATAGAGGCAAACAAGATTACAATAGATTTACGACAATTACAAAATTATTACAAATATTTACAAGTAGAATTACAATTAGAATTAGATATTGATATTCTAGTTCTAAATTATTAGTTATCTCTAAATTGATTTATAGTTTATCATACACTTCACTGCACTTCACTTCACAACATAAGGGACATGACAATAATAATAATAATAATAATAATAATAATAATAATAATAATAATAATAATAATAATAATAATGATAATAATGATGATGATGATGATGATGTAACCAATAATAACTTAAAACTTACATCAAAATTAATGATGGTTTAAATTTAAATAGTTTTAGTAATTGTTCCAATCTACTATAGTACGATTCACAAACGAGAACTTGCTTATATCAGTTCTTTGCTTCTTGCTTTCTCTCCTTGGTACATCGTATTTTCCAAGGATGGTCTTCCCTGATTTTATAATCTGGTTTCTGTAATCTTTTACCGATGTACCAGGAGCGGTAGCTCAGTGTATCAACTGATGTCATTGCAGCGTCTCTGACCTCCATCTTCCGAGGAAAAACGTGCACTACACTTACGAGACTAATGACCTTAGCTGTTGACGCGCCCGGAATCACCAACCAACCAAAAATATTACCGATGTCTTCCCAAGCTGTATCCCCTTTGTATGTCTAGAAAATTACGCATACGCGTTTTAGTGACACTTGCAAATATGTCAACAAAATAAACAACACTAGTGAGTTTTTTTATTGACACTTGCAGGTATGTCAGTTATATATAGAAGTGTGATCCCACCTCTGCAGTAAAGACTTCCTCCATTCCGACCGGGTTTTATTTATTTATTTATTTCTTTTTCGCATGTGCATTTGCGTGCCGGCAGAACTCATGACGAGGTCTTTTGGAAATTCGTACAGAAATGGTACAGACCGTCTGAACACGACTTTTGGCTTCGTATACTTCTAGTTTGGGATTTTGAAATTTATGTACGAGAATCTGCACGAAAACTATACAGTTTTACTACTATACCGAAAAGTGAGGCCTTTATATGTGACTATAAGAGTCGTCCAATGAATTGAATCACAATAATGGAAGATCATTCTAGAGAGCATGCTTCTCATATGATTTTGTTCTCTATTGAATAACACTACCTGCGTGTGGATCATCAGAATAATTTCCTTAATCCTAAACATCATATGCAGATAAAGTAACTTGTAATGAAAAAAAGTATTTTTCTGTATCAATTGCTTTTCAATCACATGATTCCGTGTGAGTGAAATCAATTTCTGTGACAATGAGACCGCAATATATGTTTACGAGGATCATTTAAAATAAAAAGCGCATTTTTTGCAATGCTTGCGCTAGATTTTTAGATTGTGACACAGAATCGCCGAAAGAAATCGCACAATAGTGTCGAACTCCGCTAGTCACTTTGACCCGTTTTTTCGATTTTTGCAGTCAGATTCACTGGTAAAGTTGCAAGTTCGCCTAGCGTCGTAATAGGGATGCGACCATAGGGGGAATGCTGAAATAATTACGTAACATTAAAAGGGCATGTGAATAACGTCCGAAACAACTAAATGATTTACTACTTTGGTTGCAATCACAGTTTACACACAAAGCTATATTAAATTGTAAATTGTCTATTGAAAGTACTTTTTAGTAAAATTAAAATCCAAATTGTTTAAGACAGTTATGATTTTATTATAACAAACAATCTCAAAAACATTGTAAAATTTCTTCAGGTACCCAATTAACACAGAGATAATTAACTTAGTGTTATTCGTCACAGCACAATATTTCGACGAAGTTCCTCGTGATCTTCTGGTACACATTATTTAAATTAATAAAAATATACTATTCATCACACTATTAAACATGGAATATAAAATATAAAAAGGAGAAGAAAGAAATTAATTTATATATTCAAATTTTAGTACGCTGAACTAAACGGGAAGTAAGTACGCATTACTGAAAAGGCACACCTAATTTCTTTTGTTACTGACGTACAAAATGTTATTTACTTTTGGTACAACTAAGAACATTTTTAACCTTTGGGTCTATTTGATTTTTCAGATTTACATCTATAACAAAATATTTAATTTTACATTATACTATATAGTATGTACGATTTTCTTGAGATGTTCATTTCTGTGTGTGAATACGTGTTTCTTCAATTTCCGTATAAAATTAATTTATTAAATAACTGTTTTTGTTAACAAATTCATACGCGAGGTCTTGTCAGAACTGTGGGTGCGATTGTTTTGATTCATTATTTCGTGTTTTCAGTCGCGTCAACTGTTATGGTCATTAGTACCGTAAATATAATGCTTACTTTTATCACGGGGATGTGGTGGTGGTGGTGGTGATCTTCTCTTGCTGGATGGTGTGATCCAGCGCCGACCTACCCGTGGTTGTGCAGGGTTGTTCCCCATCCAAGTATCTCCCGCCCCTGCCGGAATAAGCTTTAAACTCCTGACTGGTCTTCCGACATGTGTGGTAGTATAGTGCAAAAAGTGTGTGTGTAAGTAAGCGGAGAGAATAGGACCAGGAAGAGTAGAGGAAGGAAAGTTCGCGTGCGGTCCGTGGCCCTTTTGTTAGGGAACTGCTTCAATATTCGGGTGGTAGTGATCAGTGGGAGTGAAATCAAGAAAAACTACCGACCATTGCAGCCGGGTGCTACAATTCTCCTCCACACAGTGGCTGAAGTAGACCTAGCTGTCTAGCTTTCGAAAATCTTGCCACCGTCGGGACTCGAATACTGTGACCCTCCCGGTCAGAGGCACTACAAGGACATAAGTTGATGCTCGGAGCGACCTCAACCGGTTTGTGGGTGCGAAAAACATTTTATTTCGAGGGCACTTGTCGATCAGAGCATGCGTTGAATCCAAGAAGTTAGCAGCCAGAAGGAAAAGAAAGTGATTCTCAATAAGCATCCAAGTATGACCGGAAGGTCCTAAATTCAAGTGCCGACTGTGGCAGGATTTTCGACACTAGCTTGTGAGCTAGGTCGAATTCAGTTGCTGTCTAGAGGAGAATTCTAGCGGCCGGCTGCACTTATCGGTAGTTTTTCATGGTTTCTCCGAACAACAACAGGCGAATACCGGAGCAGTCCCCTAAAAAACGGGCCACGGACCGCGCGCGATCTTTCCTTCAATCCCCACCCCTTAAATACACACTTAAACTAACATGCACTACACTACCACACTTGCCGGGAGACCGGTGAGGGAGTTTGCTCCGGCTGGGGCGGTGCCCCGCTGGCGGGAGATACCTGGTTCGGGAAAACCCCGCTAGTCGACGGTAGGTGGGCGCCGGATTTCGTCATTCAATGGGGGAAGATCACCGTCACCCCACCAGTATTTACGAACTAATTGGCACGAAATGTAAGCCAATTATTGTAACTAACCCACAACTTCAACAGCAATAATAACTTCTTCAGGGAAGAACAAAAAAACTGCTTACTTATATACCCAAGTTATTAACCAAACCATGAATGTGCATTTTTGAGAAAAAGGCAATTCAAGGTTGAAGACCTTGTAAAATTACGTACTTATTAAAAATTTACATTTTAAATTCACACAACTAAATTAAAAATTGCATACTTTACATACATAAATTTAAAAATTACAATCCTTTCAAATTTGTAATTGTACTTGGACTTCAATTTTTATTGTTATTTTTTTTTCAAAAATGCACATTCGTGGTTTTGGCATAAGGGGGACGCCCATATAAGTTTTTATGGCAACTTGTGAAGCTGCCATGAACATATGCGTTCGATGGGCCTTAGACGCACTTTCCTAATTTAGACATATACGAAGAGCTTCAATTAATTCCTTTACATTCAGAGTTGAGTGCATTGACTCCAACCTCCATCTGTGAACCTATGAAACCAATCACCGTGAAACCTCAAATTAAAAATAATTTATTTATTAAGTCATCAGAAACTCTAATAGTCCCCCAGGCAAATAATTGCGAATACCCTATAATGAGCAATTACGAAACATCTGTTGATTGGTAGCGCTATTTTATTAAGCTATCAGTATAAAATGTTAGAAAATTGTCTGACGCGCTAATTATCGAGAATGTTACGAAACTCGAATAGAACACGGGGATCCACATAGCTACACAACAGCACGGCATAACCTTTTCAAAAACGCTGAAAGCGAATAAAAGTAGAAAATAGTGCATATATTATTAATGATTGAGGCGTAGACTGTTTCTGTGCATGGGTGGCCCTTTCAAAACGCTACCAGCACATACCGAACTATATATTCTCGTACGTGCCGATGGATAACTTTTAATTTCTTAACATCATCATTGGTAGATCACACTACGTGGCATATTTCAATAAATATTCACATATTATATATTTTTATTATTATTACTATTATATTATATTATTACTATTATATTATAGTATTACTATTATTTGGAAGGTGGAGAATTGGCCATCTAGGACCACACCGACATAAACTTGCACGTACCGATGCTCATTTACATTTATCCCGTGGCAAGTGTTTGTAACTCCATTTGGGGGGGGGGGATCAGCATTATGCTTAATTAAATTTTCATCCCCCATGATTGCTAGTCCTGGGGGAATGGGATATGGAATAACGATGAAAGATTAGTTAGATTTTGTAATTTTTTGGTCAACATTAAATCTTTGTAAATATCCAAGATATTTGTAATATTCCTCAGGATTCATGGCATGAATTCGTTCGTGTTTAGTATTTCCTTCTCCAAGGGTGTAATCCATCAGATGTTGCGACTTTCCTTTTCGCAGTGCATTTAGTTTACATTTATCAACGCCAAAATGCATTCCAATATCATTGCTAAATTTTGCAGTAGTGTCTAGCAAATGATTAAGCTTTTCTCTTGTGGTGCTGAATAATTTTAAGTCCTCCATGTACAGCAGGTGGGATAAGCGTACATGATCGATTTTGCTGTTGATTTTGTAGCCCATTTGATCTTTATTTAACAAAGTTGATAGGGGATTCATAGCAAGGCAGAACCACAGAGCGCTAAGAGGGACTCCTTGGAAGATTTCTTGTTTAATATGTATGCCTTGACATGATTATTTTGCGTGCAAATGTGCAATCTGGTTGTTCACCTTTGCATCTGTGCCTTTAGAAACGATACAACCAATGGGTCTATTTTATACATATCAAGCACATCAATTAGCCAGGAGTGAGGTAAGCTGTCGAAGGCTTTTTGATAATCAATATAATCTGTATATAACGTCCCTCCTGTTTTCTTCACATGTCCACAGACTGCCGCATCTATAATGAGCTGTTCCTTGCAGCCTTGTGACCCCCTCTTGCAGCCCTTTTGCTCTTCAGCCAGGATGTTATTGTCTTCAAGGTGCTGATATATCTTATCTGTTATTATGGAAGTTAGTAGTTTGTATAAAGTTGGTAAGCATGTAATAGGCCTATATTTCCCGGGATCAGCACTGGGTATTTTGGATTTGGGGATAAGATAAGTTAATCCATAAGTTAAAAATGATGGTAGGGCTTCTTGATTATTCAGGGCATTTGTGAATAACCCTGCCATTGTTTCGTAAATGCTGGGAAAGTTCTTAAACCAGAAATTATATATGTTATCTCATAGTGCATAACTCGTTCTAGAAAGTTCAGGTAAGATAAGCTAAAATACAACGATTTACAATTATAGAATATTTATTGCAAATTCTTGTGCATCTGCGTGTGTTAAAGCATACCTTTCTACACGTTTAAATGAAGAATGTATAATACACAAATATCGTACGTTTAGAATCGTTAATGTTATTTCCGTTGTATTAAATAAAATATTCAAGAATTTTTGTATAGGCTTTGGGAAATGCAATTCGAGCGGGAATGGGAACGCGAGCGGGAGTGGGAACGCGAGCGGGAGTGGGAACGTCCTAGGGAGTGGGAACGCGCTAGGGAGTGGGAACGCGCTAGGAGTGGGAACGCGCTTGGGGGGAACGCGCTAGGAGTGGGGGGGAGTGGACGCGGGAGTGGGAACGCCTAGGGAGTGGGAACGCTAGGAGTGGGAACGCGCGGGAGTGGGAACGCGCTGGGAGTGGGAACGCGCTAGGGAGTGGGAACGCGCTAGGGAGTGGGAACGCGCTAGGGAGTGGGAACGCGAGCTGGAGTGGGAAGACGAGCGGGAGTGGGAACGCGCTAGGGAGTGGGAACGCGCTAGGGAGTGGGAACGCGCTGGGAGTGGGAACGCGCTAGGGAGTGGGAACGCGCTAGGGAGTGGGAACGCGCTAGGGAGTGGGAACGCGCTAGGGAGTGGGAACGCGCTAGGGAGTGGGAACGCGCTAGGGAGTGGGAACGCGCTAGGGAGTGGGAACGCGCAGGGAGTGGGAACGCGAGCGGGAGTGGGAACGCGAGCGGAAGTGGGAACACAAACGGGAGCACGAACGCGGGAGCACGAGCTCGTGTGCGAGTGAGGTCTGCAGTGGTTGGGTGCGAGCTGCCAGACTAAGAGCTGGTTGCGCCCGAAGCAGCCCCCGGGCGTGTCCGCAGCGCGCGGCCGCCGTCAAAAGGATAATTATACAATCATCGAACGGCCACTCTGAAAAAAAGAGGCCCTCCCGCGGGATAATAGAAATGAAGGAGCCGCGCGCGCTGCTATAAGAGAAACACGAGACAGACGTAATTACAAATCGAGGGGGTGCGGGGCAGGCGGGTTGAGTGGTGGGTGAAGGGAATTTGTGGCGCCGGCGGGCAGCGGTTGTTGCATATAGGGCTATCGATGACACTCGAAATGCTTAGACGTACAGAGTGGTCAAAATAAAGATAAGATTGTGAAGCCAGCGTGAAGAAAATAAACAGGAGATACGGAGGAGAGGAAAAGGGGAAAAGGAAGGAGAAGGGAAAGGAAGGAGGGGACGGAGGGAGGAAAAGCAGGTGGAGGGACGGAAGAGAGGGAAAGAAGGTGAAGAATGGCGGAGAGGAAAAGTAAGGATGTACCAGAGGAAAAGAAGATGGGGAATGAATTAGAGGAAAAGAAGAAGAGCAAATGAAAGTGGGGGATGGACGAGGAGGAACGGAGGAGGAGGGACGGAGGAGGAGGGACGAGGAGGAGGGACCGAGGAGGAGGGACCGAGGAGGAGGGACCGAGGAGGAGGGACCGAGGAGGAGGGACCGAGGAGGAGGGACGGAGGAGGAGGGACGGAGGAGGAGGGACGGAGGAGGAGGGACGGAGGAGGAGGGACGGAGGCGGAAGGACGGAGGAGGAGGGATGGAAGAGGAGGGACGGAGGAGGGAGGGATGGGGGAACAATGCACAAGAAATGCCTAGTGGGCGTCAGGTGGCTAAGGCTGTAGAAGACAGCCGGGGACGTTGGCTGCAGAACGAGAAGGGGTTGCAGCGTATTTCAAGAGAATAGGCCACATTGTTGAGCCATCACACAATTTTGACATTTCTCTTGACCGGTAGAAATGTCATGGCTCATTGCCTCTATGGACGTAGAATACGAAGATGAACTTCCACGGAAGGGATGTCACAGTACTTCAAAGAGAGGTATTGTGTCAAAAGACAGTCTACCAGACTATTCACTGAAGTCAGTTGCATTTCAATGTGTATTTCAAACTTTAAAATGTATAGTTGTTGTAGGAGAAAACGAAAAGTGATAAACTTCGTTCAATTCGCTCTCCATTCGCTGGTCGAATGTTCGTCGTTGGTAGAACGTTTAATATTAATCTTCAGAATATCAGTTATATTGTTACAAAGACATGTGAAAGCCCTTTGTTAAATTTGAGTGTCCTGCTCGGCAGGAATAGTGAAAATAAAGTCATTCCAACTCTTGAAATATGATCAGTAATACAGCTGTTTGTATTAGGGGGCTGATGTATAAATTTGGGTTGAGAGTTGACATTAAAGCAGTGATAATTCACATGATGAAATTGGTTATTTTTCATGGGTAAGTTCCAAATGCCTTTAATAGTCTTCGGAGAATTTTTGTAAGCCTGTTTATAATATGCATCTACAGAATTTTAAAAAAATATTTAAGTATTGTGTACTGTTAATTATGAAGCATTGGACGAACATTTTCATTTTAAATGGAAGTGATTGCTTGATTGAGTCAGGTTAATCGGGAAGACGAATTCGAAATGCAAGTAGTTCGTTACAAACGAGGAAAAACCAATTTCCACCTGTTTTAATCATCCATAGCGATTATTTTAATTTTCATGTGAATTAGACAACTTACCTGCTTGAAAATGGCAATTATTATTTAAGGTTATTTAGACTTTTTTAATACTGATGGTACTGGAAGTGTGCGTAAACTGATGTCACTGCTGTCCCTCTGACCACGAGTTCCTAAGTTCGAGTCTCGACAGTAGCAAGCTTTTCGACATTTGCTTGTCCACTAGGTCGAATTCGTTTCTGCTGCATAACTTTTTCTATACAATTAGAGACTATACTGAGCATCACAAGGAAATTAACATTAGTTTTAACAGTGATATTTAATGTATTATTTACCATTGGACTGTATAATTCTAAACAATATGTAACAAGTATTGTATGGCAGCTTCTGGGTCAATGACCCCCATCTCGGTCAGGTTTTTCGTCCAGTTTCCCTGATCCATTGAGCAAATGCTGAGATGGCTCCTTCTTTTGCTTCTAGACATAGGTGTAACTTCATTATCTGTGCACGTCTTCTACAATTCAGTAGGAAATATACGAGTAGTTATTCAAATTATCGTTTACATGTTGTCGCGGCAGGAAGTATTATTCCTTGACGAAGGACATCATGGATGAGAGCCCAAAATTTATTGCTTATTTATCCTTGAAAATAGAGTTTATTATATGGGAGCGGTGTTTTTTTTTCATTCAAAAATCAAGTAGTAATTGTCTTAGTGTAGGGATCACAGAATTTTGAAAATGTGCACAGAATTCACTTCTCCCCATAGCATGTCATACAGTTTAACCTGGTTTTTGACGTAAAATAAATAAAATAAATTAAAAAAATAAAAATACTCATTGATATGAAGCTAGATTTGTGCTGACAATGAGGAGTTCAAGCAAAAAAAAAAACAACAACAACAACAACAACAACAAAAAAGCAGTAACTCACAGTCGGATTTAAAAACGGGTCACTAGCTTAAAAGCTTCATTAAGTTTGGCGATCACAGCTCTAGGATTTCCCGTCGGGAAGGGAAGTCATGATAAAGGCAGTAACCGTAAGAGGACTTAGAACCATGGTATTGCATTTCGTTTTCGCTGAATTTAATTTATTCAAGTTTAGTGGCCATTCAAATAGTAAGGACTTTGAGTCCAACAGTGAAGATGTAATTAGAAAATGATATCAATAGTCTGTTTCTCATCATTAAGGCATTTAAAATGATATACCAATCATATAAAAGTGTAACTATTAACTTAAAATTAAAGCATTGTAATGTAAACATTGCGACAATACCTCTCACAATGTTTCATTATGAACCCAAGTAAACAAGTGAATTAGAAAAAGAAGAAAGAACACATTGAAAAATTTTACGTATGAAAATGAAATAAGTTGCATTTTCAAAACCACAAAGTGATAAATGAAAGTGGTGGAACTAAAACAGCACATACGTAACCGTAACGAACAAGTAGCATTGTTTGTTTGTTTGTTTATTTATTTATTTATTTATTTATTTATTTATTTATTTATTTATTTATTTATTTATTTATTTATTTATTTATTTATTTATTTATTTATTTATTTATTTATTTATTTATTTATTTATTTATTTATTTATTTATTTATTTATTTATTTATTTATTTATTTATTTATTTATTTTATTTATTTAGTCAAAAACAGTCAAAAACTGTATGTGACGTATGGGGGAGAAAAAATGTAATTATAACTTGAAGCTATTGTTTCGTCAGTCTTGAAAAAAACCTTTTCAGTAAAAGAAGCGCGGGAGATTCGAATTTGGAGTTTTCGAAAGTTCAAAAATTCAATGTATTTAATAAAAATCGGACTTTCGCAGTAATTAAAGGCGTTATTACTCTACTAGGAATTAAATTACAGAAAAGCTTTTTTGGAGAACTCGTACGAATCTAACACCATCAAAGTGGGAACCCCGACCGTATGCCACACGGCTACTTGTTAAGGTCTGTAAATACAGGACTGAATGCGTACCATATTATATACAATATTTTGGAGCTGAGAGCCTCGCGCATGCGTGGTGGCCTACTAAAAGAAAAGTGTTTTCTTTCGCAATGTCTCGTTGTCATTCGATTTGTAACGAAAACTGAACATCTAGAGCACTCTGGAAGGCCGTGTCTAAGGTTCAGCTGTTTCTAGGAAACTGTGTTATGTTTTGTGCGTGTTAGTCTCGTGTCGTTTCGTGTTGTTTGTTGTGATTACTGTTTGTTTTGTTTATAAATATGTCTCAAAGAACTTCTTGTTAGTGCAAAAACGGAAGGATCTGTGGAAATGTCCACAAATGTTTCGAAAAATCCAGTAAACAACTCTGTACTTCTAAACAAGGTATTTACTAGTGTTACAGAGTTTATGAATGTTAATGCAAATTCATCGAAAATTTGTGAGAATATATTCGTGATTGACGATCATTGTGAGGTGTACTATGGATTACAGTATTATCTCGCTAAAAAGTTTGAACTAAATACTACAAATTGTGTTCGTGCGTGTGTAAGGTGGAACATTGTGTTTAAAAGAAAATTGAAATAGTAGATGTGGTTGATAATCAGAACACTTTGTAAGATGCATGTCGACAGATTGAAGACATAGAAAATATTATTTTCCTTCTGAAGAAGCTGTAAATACATTGTAGGATGTAAACATTAGATTATGTATAAATGTGCTTTGGTAATTTCATGACTGCTGCTGAACTATTCAGCTGTGATGAATATGCCACCTACCATGAGGTAGGTGGCATATTCACACAGCAAGGTAATTATTCATCACACCAAGGTAAAAAAAATAGGATGTGTGAGCCATATCCCAAAAATAATGAGAAATCTGTTGAGAAAATTATGAACTGGTCTAAAGAAGAAACCATGGTGTGAAAAGAAAGGGTATAGGGTTAAAGGAAGATTGACTGATAAGCAAGTTGATTCTGTGAAATTTGTTATTAAAACAATAACACACCCAACTCATAGAAAATGAAGTAAGCAGTTTTGGCAACATTTGTTCATTAGGCACCACAGATCATGGCCAACAACATACAAGTGTGTAGTTCTCCCATGAATGATAACACCAGGTGTAAATACAAAAAAAGTATTTTAGTTGGATTGCAGTATTCACATAAAAACAGACCTCCTGTTGCTGTAATAGATGAAATAAAACCTATATCTAGAGACCTAGGAAAACCTGAATTTCAAGAAAATGCTTATATGGAAATAAACAAAATGTTAGTGAAACACTTGAATGGCATAGGAAAGATTGAAAGACATAAGAAAGCAATTTATTAAGCAACAAAGATACTCTGGAGACTGTAGCTTTTGATCCTGTAGATATTCTAATGATGTAAATATAACCAGGATGAAATATAATACAAGTATTAGGAATTTATTTGGGGTGACTATTATAAGACAATCCTCAATATGAACTAAGAATCCTTAGTGTCAGTGTCAAAGAAAAAACCGCTACTCAAGCTTCCAAAGAAAGGATGAGGGAGACTACAAGAGCAATGGCAGACAGAGAAAAGAAGCAAGAAGAAAATTATCGACCTAGAGGATATTAGAAGATTTCATAATGCATGTAAGTAATTTTTTCTCTCAGATTCAGGGTTATACATATTTGCCATTTATGGTGTGCTTTATTTTTCACTATTCAATGTAAATTTTCTCAGAATTACTTAAGAGATTGATTTATTTTTCTGTACTTGCATAACATTTACAAATTCTGTATCAATTAGAATTGGCAATTTTCCTACATTTTTAAGAGGAAAATTAAAATGACTAACATTTTGAAAAAAGGGGAGATTTTCGACGAAGGATTTTGTGAAATTTAAACAACTATTAAACTGACTGAAATTAGAAGTACTCATAGTGGCAAACTTTCTATAAAATATGATTTTTTATGTGAAACATTCTGAGAAGAAATGCATGAATTACGTAAATTCGTATTTCAACCCAGTCTAATATAATTTTTCGCAGAGAAACGAAATTACAATTTTTACAACAACGTTGCTGTAGGAAGTAGTAATGGTGATACTTGTATACACACTTATATTACATTTTTTACTATCGATTCAGCTAGTCAATTTCTTAACAAAAATATATTAAATTATAAAACGTTTAATATGCTGATTGGCACGTTTAATGAATTCTACAAGTAAAACTGTAATTTTTGGTGCAGAGGGGGTGTGCTGCTCACGTAAATTCAAAAATCGTCAAAACTTCGGTACTGTTGCCATGGCACATTCGGTTTTAATTGGGACATTTTATCTCTATCTCGTCTTCCCGTTTGTATATGGGGATTAGTTAAGAGCGTGTTTTATTCTCTTTACCCAACTCTGTTTCCTAAGTTAATGTATTAACGAAAGAAGTAGTGCGTCAAATTTTAGAGACGATTGATTTATTGTAGCTTTTATTAGTTATTTAGTTTTAATTAGTTTATTAGTATTGATTATTTATTGTCGCTTTACAAGAAAATATAGGCGTGTGTTTTCATGAAGACTTGTGACGACGTGAATATAATATTCTATTATGTAGTGAGAATGGAATTATTTCCAGACATGTAAGGGTTGAGCAAATATTTATAATGTTGGTACTTTTGTCGTGCAGTTTAAAGAAATAATTACATGATGCCTTCAAGAGAGTGGTTCACTTAAAATTTGCACTTTTCCATTACTAATAGTATGAGAATACTTATATTCACATGTAACGAACCGCAAATATTTTTGTAACATTTATGAAGACATCTTTATTACCCAGTGCAACACATTCATGCAAAATAATGGTACGCATTTGCGTTCAAGACTCCTTTAAAGCATATACAGCTTAATTAATTCGAATGAAACGCCTCACCTCCTCGAGCAAAGGAGATAAAGTTTGTTTTTTCCCTTCCTCTATTTATTTACCATCTCCTTTCGCTGAAAATGAAAGGAAAGGACATAATTCTACAGACAATTTGTTCTGAAAACTTGCTGGAAAAGCCATTTCTCTTTGTTTTTTTCTCTGAATATTAACTTGCAAAGTAGGGCAATAAATGTATGTGATATGCACATCCATTTCTTCAAGAGTATATAATATTAAAACCTAAATTTCCATTTTGTAACAGTATATTAACTTCTTTTTTTAAAATATAGTTCATGTGAAAATGTATTTACCTTTGTAGTTCATTGGCTGAATTCTTTCATAAACCGTGCGAAAGGTTCAGTGTCCGCTGTATGCCCTTCCATTGCTTCAGCAATTCTTCCATTATCCACGAATTACTGTAAAATGTTTCATATCCAACTGTTAAGTTGAACATAAAAAATATTCATTTTGATCGTATACAAATTCTTCATTGAGTAGACCATGGTTTTTGATCTATAATATTATACACTTGAATAAATTAAAAATTACCTAATAACGAGCAAATAACGACTGTTAATTTTGCGTACACGAAATGTATCTTAAGATATTCGTGAAGTATTTTTAAGCATTACATTTACTGTAATAGTTACGTACTCTAATATGTTAACAAGTTTCAATTTTATTTGTCCCCAATATGAATAATCAAGTTTACTTTAATGCCGTCCTTTATTGATATTGGAGTCATGCCACGTCTGCTCTTGCTGCGATCTCCAATAATGGACTATCATTTTCTTAATGGAAGATAAAGTATAACATGCATCTTGGGCATGGGGCATTTTCCGTCCGCGAAATCAATTTCCCTTGGATTACTTTCGCTGATAATGGCATACGTAGCTCGTGAATCTCCGGCGAACGGCTTCCCGCTGCTCTTTCGTGCCGACCCGGCACTCGATTACAAATTCCGTGCGCGTGTGGGTAAGTACGCAGGTTCCCACTCGGAGCGAGCAAATTGAATTGAAGCGCACGAGCATTACATGCTTCCCCGTAATGGGCGTAGCAAATCTTTCCCCTGTCGCGTCGCGGCACGGCGCCTTGGAATACGTTGACCTGCTGCTCTGTGCCCAGCGCTGGGTGAGCTACTCTGCATAACCGCTGCCATACGGCACCGGAAGAAGAATGGGCCCCGCGATGTGAAGCGGCAAATAAATCGCGGCGAAGGGTTTGTGTGTGGGCTGTGTGCAAACCAACAACGCGTGGGGTATGCCGCGTGAATGAGTATTTTGTTGGGGGAGGGACAACTACGTAAGATGAATCGAATATTTAGTGTTTCTCGGCGCGTCAACTGCTTTGGTCATTAGTCCCGTAAGTGTGATGCATCTTTTAACGCAGAAGATGGTGGTGGTCTTGCTCCGTTGGATGTTGAGATTCGGCGCAGAACTACACATCGGCTTGCGGCGTTCTGCTCATTCAGGTGTCTCCCATCAGCAGGGCACCGCTATAGCCGGAACTAACTCGAAGCACACGACTGGTCTTCCAACATGTATGGTAGAGTAGTGCATGTATGTGTGTGTGTGTGTGTGTGTGTGTGTGTGTGTGTTTGTGAGGAAGGACTGAGGATAGGACAAGGAAGAAGAAGGAAAGATCGGGCGCGGTCTGTGGTCTCTCTGTTAGGGTATTACCCTGGCACTCGCCTGGGGTTGATCGGAGGAACCACAGAAAACTACCGATCAGAACAACCGGCCGCTAGAATTCTCGTACAGACAGGGGCTGAGCTCAGGTTAGCTATGTAGCTAGTGTCGAAACTTCTGCCACCGTCGGATCACGAACTCTGAAACCTACCGGTGAGAGGCACTGCACTGACATCAGATGATGCCCTCAGGCATCGGACTCCCGTGAGATTAGAGCAGGATATATCCTGGAAGGTGGCGATGTTCGTCTCCGCTGAAACGGAGATCCGGCGCCGACGTACACGTATGCATGGAAAATTATCCCTCATATCCCCCCCCCGAAATGACAGCCCTCCAGCAGAGACCAACTCAATGCTTTCGTCACTGTTCCCGACATGTATGGTAGTGCAGTGCATTTGTGTATATTTATGAAAGGGGAGAGGAGTGGACAAGAATAAGAAAGGAATTTTCGCGCGCGGTACGTAGTCCGTATATTCAGGTGCTTTCAGCCATTCATCAGGCCTGGTATCAATCGGAGAAACTACGGAAAACTACCGATAAGAACAACCTACCGGTAGAATTTACCTCCAGCAACTCGACCTGTTTCTAGTGTCGAAAATTCACAACCGTCGTGACTGGAACAGTAGGACTTCTAATCATCGATTCTTCAGTAGCTTCAGTTCTCTACCTAAACCAGCAGGGTGTTGGGAAATGTCGCACAGAAGCCAGTGGCAGAATTGGCACATCTGTTCATTAAGCGAGGCTTGAATTCTGACTTGAGCCAATTATAAATATGCCAACCCTGGATTATTCCCTCCACTTTTCCGCTGCGTAAACTATGCAGCGGCTTCTAACAACCTACAACCTGTGCAAACAACACCACGACGGAAGGTTTATAATCGACCCAAGCAGGTTGCACAAGACACAAAAGAGGTTGCAAATTTGGCTTGAGAGTGGATATTGGTACGAAAATCGCTGAAGAAGCATTTATCTACTCTCGGTAGTAACCGTGTCTACTTAACCGATGTGACGTATTAAACTTTTTACTTAATATTAGGTTTATTTTTCACAAATTTTTTACAATTTTCTAATATGAAGTGCATCAGTATTCTCATTGAAGTAAATAGGGCGATCCATGGTGTACTGGTCAAGCTGCTAATTTGTACCTCTGGAATTAGGGTTCTTTTCCCGACCAATTCAAAACGTATTGGCGACAGGTTTCCTCGCGATTGTACCGTTTATCTGTGAATCAATATAATGTTCATTGCTGTAATGTTAATCTTAATTATTGACCTTTGTATCATCACCATAACATCGCAATCCACAAACGCCTTACTGGGGTGACCTCACGGCGGACATGTTAAGATTTCTAGTTACGAAACTATGACCACTCTGCCATCACTTCAAAAATGCAGGTTATAGAATAAATAAAGTAATCATTGCAGCGGTTTGCAGCCTATGCGCAACCATGCAACGTGTGGAAAATAAGAAGTTTCAGCACTTCGCATAATGTAGCCACGTTATGCACGAGCAAATATTCGTTTCGCAATTTTTAAAAATTTATTGATTTCAACAGAAATTAGACTTTCGCCATTTTAAGCGTCCTTTACGCTATTCGAGAAAAAAGTGTAATAAACAAATCTTGAGCCATGTGTGAGAAGTTTTTTAACAAGTTTTATTTCCTTTTTCGTTACCAGAACCTGACAGTCAGAGTTTTTATGTTGAATAATTGCCGATTTTCACTTTAGCGTTATAAAACATTTTATTTCGTAAGTACGTAGGCGGGAAAGTAACATTGTTGTCATGCCGTATCGTAATAAAGGAAACTTTCAATCCAAAACACCAGATGACTAACTTCAAGATATGTATAATAAAACCCAATTTACAATTTATTTGACTACTATGTTTTTATTTCAGAACATTTTTCCAAGTTGACAACTTTCCGTAGACTTCAACTCTGACGTAAGAGAGGTATGGAAAGCTACTGTGCATGAAATTTTCAATATTTGACACACTGTGTTTCAGGTTCTAAACAGAGCTTATATTCTTTGAATCATTTTCATTTAATGTTATAATAAAAATACCTAACATGAAAAAGTCCACGTCACGCATTACAAAAAGGAAAGTGCATTTTTAGTGAAAAAGTTCCTAACTTCCAGAACGTAGCTCAAAGCAAGTGGAGTAAGCTTTCACTCTTGTAGAAGCTGTTTTATCAGAATAAGGGTACGGATGAAGTGTCTCAGAATTTCCGCAAATCAACAAACCCATGAATATCCACATCTATTAGCATTAGAAAAACATTGCGTATTCACATAATTGGAAAATAGACCAAGAATTACAATAGTATCTACCTGTTCTGTATTCTCAAATGTTCAGTTTTGTTTATCACTCTCCTTTCACAAAATTTCAAGTCAATTATTGTGGAAGATATAATTTAAATCAAGAAAGACTTTGTCTAATTAGTAACATGGAAAAGGAAATTATTGCAAAATCTTACCTTAGGGAAAAATATAAAGAATATTGTCATAGAATGATCGCGCTCCTCCGATGGAAACTGTTTATCAAACTTTGATAAATCCTCGGCAATTAATTTTCGTGCATCGCGTACATTCTTCGTAATTTGCAGAATAATTAAGTTAATCGTATATTGCACTTCAAATTTATGGCCTTTGGCTGCAGAGCCTTTCGCTTATTTACATGCTTTTTATTGGAATGTCGAGTATGGCTGGTTTGAAAGACATGATTTTTTTTCAAACACAAATATTGTGCTGAATAGCGTGTAGGCTCACCTTGGTGTCTTTTACACCCACGAATTACACCCCACATGGTTATAATATTTTTAACGGAATTCTATGATGTCATTTTTCAACACTTGCTTAAGTTAATCAGTCTTGTATACATTATATCCTTCTCCAGATCCCAATTCGTGTAAATGCAACATACTTATCCTCTTTTTTCTTTTTTCCTCTTCTTCTGGTTCTTCTCACTCGCTCTTTCGCCCCTGTCCACCTCCGCCCAAGCGTATGCGGATGCAAGCCTTCTCGGCAGGTGGCCGACTTGTTGCAAGCAAAAAGGCGTCCGAACCTTCAGGAAGAACCTCGAACCCGTCCAGAGCGGCTGGGCCGAGGTACGCAGCATGTGACAATTTCGCTCGTGCGGAATTACCGTCATATTTCGAGCGGTGTACCCGCTATGATTAACGAAATGAATCCACATGCGGCGGGCTTAAATATTCAAATAGCCAACCGGTTCCCAGGTTCGGGCGGCGTCGCCGTCTGCTGCCTCCACGGAGTGCGAGAGCGGACGCTACTTGGCGCTTGTGGCGAGGGCTTGGGCTTGCAGTGCAATGCGTCTTCCGTGACCCGACGCCCCTTGACGTGACTTGCTGGGCGCGCCTGAACATGACTTGAGGGGCCTGACGTGGCTTGACGGGATTACGTGACGGGAGTGGACTTGACGTGTCGTGGCGACATGACTTGATGTAACATGATGTGAATTGATGTAAAGTGACGACGTGACTTGGCGTGATGATGGGATAGGGTAGGGCAACAAGCGACGGGACTTGTTAAGATAAGAAAATGGTGAGGCATGATACAACGCGACACGTCGCACTGGAGTACGGAAAAATGATGAGAAGCTTGGCGCAATGATGTTCGAAGCCACAAGGTCCATGCAACTTGACAAGAACGGGGATCGATAATAGAAAACGATAACATTAATATGAGAGAAACTTAGTGGAATTGTAGAATAAAAAAAATGCATTTGATTGGAATGTGGACGTGTTGAACAAATGGAAAGTAAAATGGGCATGAAAGGAACGATGGAGTAAGTTGTAGAGGAAGAACACCAGCCAATATGCCAAATGTTTTGGGAAAGGATGAAAAGTGATGTGTAGGTCGAAAATATACCGAAGAAATGACTCGAAATTAAACAGAACGAAGATGAAAGATCGTGGGATAGGAAAGAAAAAGAAAGAGGGGAGGTAGAATTGTTATGGTTTAGATATTGTAATATATGTTATGAGTAAAAACATTGTAACAATCTCTTTAGTGCAGAACTATTCTGTACCATAGTTGGACGTATATCATAGTATATAATTGACGTAATCTACGATGTGATCTATTTTTTTCTTTTTACTAACCGACGAACATTTTTACATTAAATTTTGATTATGCTGTCTTAACGATAACTCTCTGATGAAAACGTCTCTCTCAAAACGTAGAAAAGAAAACACTATGAGTGTATTATCAAAATTTTAAACTAAATTATGTATCAATTTGTGTTACTTATGTCTTAAATACGGTTTTCTTCTCGCTTGTTTTGGTACCGACAACTCACTCATGTCAAGATCGGAATTAAGTACCTTGCGCGACAAGAGTTTATTTCAAGTAAGATACGATGCAAGTGCTGTCTCATTTTTCAATCCTGTTTTTCTTTCTCTCGTATTTCACTCGCTTCATGTTTTAATACTATTTGCGTGTAGATCATACCGCAAAAATTACAGAGGTTTATTGTTACCCAAATGTGACAAGTGTTTAGTTCGAAAGAATGGAGAGAATTCTCAACGACTTATTGTGATCTTAGATATAAATGAAAAAAGATACACGATTGAAATCACAGGAAAGTGCAAGGGAAAGTGTCAAGAGAATAATTACGATGTAATTGATTTCAATTAACCTGTTTATGCAACCGCAAACACAGATGCGCATATCAAGATGTTCCTGTTCTTCACTTTTGCAATGTAAAAACAATTAATTAAAAAAACTTTATCATATCTTCTTCCTTTTGTTGTAATGAACCTCTATACTTATGGGATGAAAAACGCGTTTACAATTTTTTATTTTTACAATTTTGCTTCAGATTATTGACGCACATTTTTGTCGACCATTAAGGTCTGACAACTTCACTGACTTGTAGAAGGCGGAAGTAATTTCCACTGTATTTATTGGAAGGGTGTGGCGCCCTCAAACTGCATAATTACGGAATATCGTCAAAACTTGTTTTTCGGTGCCATTAATGTGAATTAAATTTGAAAATAAACGAGTTCACCGACTCGTCAGACTTAACCGCCGATCTTCAAATGGAAACCTCAGAATTCTTAATACGGATCAAAGAATGTGCTCATGAGTAAAGGGAGAGTGTACAGGACTTGTGATTTCAACCTTCCCTGCGTGAAATTAATTTCAAAATTTTTATATTCAATTTTCGCGATTGTTTAAAAATAAAAATAGCAAAAACAGAAATATAGCTGTTTCGCAACGGAGCGAATGAGTCTTGCTTATAAATGAGTGCATGTTAGTATAAATATATCATCTTATGCAAACATGAAGTAGGTCTACATTGGTAAATAAAAATCAAGAAATAATTTATTTTACAAGAGGGTAAAATGGTACTTTACATAAGGAGGAAGATTTTACCTTCCGAGTAACGGAAGAGCGAGTGAGGTATTTTTATTGAGTAGATAATTTTTTTATCGTCGTGTGTAATAGTTTCTTTTTTCAAATTTGTTTTAATAAATTCAAAATAGGAAATTGACTGTATTAGGTAACATCAGGTGAAACAGTTTTCTAACGCCGTCTAGAAGAATAGTTAAACACTTTTCAGCCGCCCGCGATAAAGTGGTACCAAGCCACATTTTAACAATTCAGAAACGTCTTCGATCTTAATAAAATAAATATTTTTTCAATTCAATACTATTTTACCAATATACTTGATTAACAATAAGAAATTTACTAAACAATGAAAACCTATAACATTTTTCAGGAATTCTAGTATCTTTTACATTATAGGCCAAGTGCCAACAAATGAGAGTTTCAGTCCGCCACTGTTTGCTTTCAGTTGTTTCGCAAATTGATGTACAGTAATAGTCACAATTAATTTTCTTTCCATGAATTTTTCCATGAATCTTTTTACCATGAACTAATCGCTGCGTTCTCTGAAGCATTCTGCATCCGGGATTGGATGTGGGTTCGGCAGAGCGGCAGAGCAAAGCATGTATTGTGGCTGCTGAGAATTTGCATGGATACATGGCAAAGCTCCTTTAATTACCACTCGAGCCTTGAGAAAGGACGCATTGCTCCTCCTTCAACTGCGTTTTGTTCTCTCGATGTCCCCGAGCGATTCGAAGTTGCCGCTACCTTTGTGACGCCTCTTAAAATTCCTCGGTGCCATGTAATGTATCTTGATAAGTTGTTTCAATGTGAACATTTACTTCTGCCTACAACTACGCAGAGTTTATCCGTTCTCATCCGTTAGGTTTTGTTTTCTGAGGGGAATATGAAGATCTAATTTAAAGGTATCTGAATAAAACATATTTGCCTTATTGAAAGACTGAACGAGAGGTGTTTCTTGCTGTGAAAAATACCAAAGACATATTGCACACGAAAAAAAACTTAACATTCTTAATAATGTGTATTCCAATGAAATAAAACTTCTAGTTTCTTGCTGCCATTAGTATTAAACCACGTTGACACCTACCTCTGCACCCAACTCCTGAAACTACTTCTTCTCCATCCCCTCCTCTTCCTCGTCGTCCGCGGTACTTCATCTGTTCTTCGCTCCCCCTCCCCCCGCTTCTGCTCCTCCTCCACCCTTCTAATGCTCCTCCTCCTCCTCTTCCCCCGCTCACCCTCCGCCGCTTCTCCTCCCCACTCTTCTTTCTCTTCGCCCCCCCCGCTCGTCCTCCTTCCCGCTTCATGTGCCTGCTCCCGTCTCCCCTCCCTCTTCTCCCCCTTATCCTCGTCCTTACTCTCCTCCGACTTTTCCCAGCGCCGCAGTAGCCACCGCCGCCGCCTCGCCGTGCGTCTCTGAATGGCCACTGAATGCCCACGCACTCTCCACCGCCGGCGAACACGGTGCTAACGATGTTCACGCGATGCTCGTTGAAGCCGTACAAAACAAGTGGCTAGTCATCAGACCATGCTCGCGCATAGGCTTCGGCGGATTTGCTGGCCGCCGGCGGCGGCGACGGCGGCGCGTGGACCGATGGCCTCCTCGAGGCCTCCGCCACAACCGACTCAGCTCCCGCACCATAGAGTAAAGAATTATATCTCTTTAGTCTATGCCCGTACTCCGCGGGAAGCGCCGCTCCCTGCATTCCGGCTACTGTTGCTCTAGATGCGTTTCTTTGCAGCGATGAGCGATGATCCTTCGAGTTTGCGCCCTAAGCTGCTGCTGGAGAACACCGCAGGTTTCGCGGCAGGTTTTTTTTTTCACGATGCTCCTGCTGCATCCTACTTCCCATTCAACAGTTGGTCCACCGTCATCGGTGTCATCAGTATCACGCTTAACTCGGTAACGCCTGTCGGATACAGGGAATATAGTAAGCTGATGTCAGCGCCTTTTTGGATGACAGTTCGGACATGAGTTGCTTCATTATTAATTCCACAGGAAGATTTGCACATTCTAACCTGACAAAACCATTTTTCAGTTTGCTCGTTAATATTGTTTGTGGAAAACTTTGGAATTCACAACACAAACGCTATTCGAAAGCCAAAACAAGGAATAATATCAGTTGCTGCTCTATGGATTAGGAGAAAATAAATTGAATATCTAATCAACGATCATTGACCATGTGCTTTAGAATACTTTTTACCAGATAATTTTCATACGTTTTGAAGATTCAATTGAAATAAATACAAGGATAACTGGTTTTAATTTGTATACGAATATAAACAATAAACAGTTTCCACATGTATTGCCATCATTTAACAAACACGAAATTATTATAGCTAATCACGTATTCCCGAATTGCGTGAACAATTCTTCACTAACATAGAAATTTATCAATATATATATATATATCCCCCTTAATTTTTGTGCTTAATGCATTTTTCGACAGTTACAATACTTGTTGATTTTTTTTAAAAATTTCAAATCCGTCGTTATCCCGCGTCGTCTTCGTCACCTTGTTCGCTAATATCATTTCACGCTTGCGTCTTCTCAATATCCGAGACCATCACTTCTGTAGTCGCCAAATTATTCCGAAATTTAAGAGGTATTTTCATGTCTCCGTCACCGTTTCCATATTGTTTTAAATGGCACAATCTCGAACCCTCTGCTTATCCACCCGTAGAAGCTAATGGCGCATGAGTGTGCTAACATGTTGACAATCACAAATCTCAGTGTACATAAGCGTAGAGCTATTGTTGGAAGAACAGACAGCTGTGAATTCTCTGGAGCAGCTAGCGTTGATATCCTCTCTGAAGAAGTGCCCATAAATTTTACCTGACATTATTCGCGTTCATGCTATGCTGACGTGAGTACCATCGTAATGTTCTTGCAGTCAATCTTGTGTATTGTCAACTTCTGAATACATTATATTTCATGCTACCGGTAATATATGGTCTACAATTTGATGCCATTGTTTACACTTTTAAAAAATACTATGTAATCAATTGATATTATTCATTAAATTTTTTTTTTCTGAAGAAATGTACATACAATCACGGAGATTGTCTTCGTATTTTCGTCGTAGTATAGGCAGGCTAATCTCTCCGTTAAATTGCACGTAAGAATTTCGTGCGAATGCAATATAATAACACTAGTCGCATGATATCGCAAAATCTGCCCAAAGCCATGTCCTACCAGTCATTTTGGCGCATTTCCTAGAAATTTACTCCCGACAGTATTTTAATATTTCAAAGTCCTACGAATTTGAATAACGTGCTATAATATTTGTTACGTAATTAAAAATAATATTCTTATTAAATCAATATTTCGTACAATTTCGCCACAAATATTTCGTAAATTCGAGAAGTGCAAAGATTTAAAAAAAATTCTATCTCATTATTACTTACAAGTAATTCAAACGTGGAAACTTTAAAACCTTGCTTTTGAAAAATATTTCTGAATAAAACATTTCCTGTAAACATTAGTGTATTCTTCCACCGTTAGCTACTTTCTTGTGATTCATTTTCTCCAATCTAGAAGTAAGATAGTTGGTACTCCGCAAAGCGAATGAAAGAGAAACTTGAATTAAAGAGCGCGCCAGATACGAAAGACACTTTTAAAAGGGTGTTGCGGACGTTTCTTTTGAAAAATGCTGAAACGATGAGTCATTTTTTCATTACCTTATCAGTTTAATACCGCGACGTGCATTTCATGTGAAAATGCTGCGAGTTTACAACAACGAGGAATACGCAAACATGATTTGCGTACAGTTTTTGTGATGGTAGTCAGAATCGATTCACTACGATGACGGTAGTCAAGAGCGATACATAAATATCACAAACGAGTTCCCAATCGCATTGTGCCGCACAAAAGCGGATGTAACCTTCAGAAGGTTGTGAGTAACTGCTTTATTACTTCTGACCTCCAAAAGCGGCGTTTGTCCACTTTGAAGAAGCAAGTTACGGCGTGTGAAATCCTTCCCAACAAAGGGCTGTACTCTTACAAATTTTGTTACAACTACTAGTCAGAGACTCGCGCATGCATTTTTGTACCTGATTTCTTCAAAGGCCTGGCATTTGCAGTAAGAAATTATTCACCGACAAAGATGTTCACTACAAGTGGAATAATTAATTCGAGAAAAAGTAATTTAAGGGCATCCTCTAACTCACATGCAGCACTTGAAAGGCGATTCCAAGTAGAATTTTTTCCTAAATTTTCTGTGTAGATTTGTCGGGAATAATAATTATAGAACTGCATTTGTTTGATGAAACGTTTTCCAAAGACACTGATAAACGGAATTCGCAGAATATTAATTACATTCTCTTCTAGAGGATGTATTTCTCTCGCTCCCTTTTCCTCAGTGTACGTGTACTTTCACTTCGATGCAGCCCCGCCCCATTTTAAATGAAATGTGCAAAACGTTCATTTGAAATATCCAGTAAGATGAGTAGGTTGCAGTGTATCTCAAAACTGGTCAGCAAGATTTCCTGACGCTAGTCCACTCGTTTTTTTTTGTTGTTGTTATTTTAGATTTAGGTTGCTGGTTTTAATTTATAGGAAGTTTAAAGTCCAGTGTACACACGGCATGTCAATAACAGATCTGCACTTGAAATGCAATTTACAGGTGTGTTATGAGGAAATCAACGATAACCTGAAATATTGCATTGAGTAGCTGCTTCTGTACTACAACGAACCGGTTTGTGTACCAGAAACAGAGGCCTTATTGAACAACATTTATAAGTACAAACCAGTGATAATTTAAATTCGCGCCAAAAAAGGCGCAATGAGCGCAGAGTTACCAGATGATTCGGAAAGACCCAATTTACATAATTCAATTGCTTTTTCTATTTCTGAGTATTTTTTCTTTTTAAGTAAATGCATGCATTTCGTTTTCAACCAATAACAAATTAAATGCTTGAGTGGATTTGTTTTTACAATGTTAATTTTGGCATAGAAGGTTTTTTCAAGTGTGTTTACTGCAGATCAACCATTCGAAATCCAGTTGGAGTTTTTTTTAGACCAAATATGCTTAAAATTCACTTGGGTGTATGTTTTCGAAGTTACATTGTCTCCTTGGACATCATGCGTATAAATTACATTACCAAATACTATGTGGCTAGGCCAAAGACTTTTAAGCCATTACAATGTAAATATTGTAACTTTTCTAACCATTTGATATTCTAACTTTTCGAATTCTGCTATTCACCGCAGATGACCTCTTCATCGCATCAAAGCCGCGGAACAGACAATACGGTACGGCTGAAGAAAAACATGAAGGGGAGAAACCTGCTGTCAGAAGAGAGTATATACTCACCTAACAAACTCTTAATAAACTATTATTTCTTGGCATGGATGTCACGTATTCTCCTTCCAGACTTCGGTCTACTCGGCACCTGAAATGATAGCGCGTCCTCAGAAGATCTTTCGCGCCCTCGCCTGTGCACTTATTCTCGTACACACACTTCCATTTACCCCCTAATGTGTTCATTTGTTTAGGAAATTTATTTATTTATCTATTTACTTATGTATTTATTTATCTATCTATTTATTTATGTATTTATTTATCTATCTATTTATTTATTTATTTTATTATTAGTTAAAGACTTATTTGTTTAAGAAAGTATTAATTTAATTCCTTATTGGCTAATTTATTTCCTCTCCAGTCTAGGCTCCGCTCATACCACTAACTAGTGCTATTTTCCCAATTCCGAATTACCGTTTCCAAAACAGCCCGAACCTTATACTTCGATTTTTCTATAGAGGCCGATGACATTGTTGCACTTCCTGCCTTATCAAATGAATATTTTTAACAGTGGCACAGCACATTTCTGAGGTCACGAGCTCTTTCACCCATCCACTTTCCTTTTCATGTTTTGGTGGCACAGCAAATGAAAATGAATTCTTTGAATTTACGTTTTATCCACCCGACCCTAAACCACGCGTAATCCCCTATTGAGTTCCTTTAAAGTGCGTAAACATAAACGTTCACAACGCCATATCGGACTAGTGTAAATTTGTGCCATATATATATTTTCGACCTTTGCTTCTAGGATATCTTGCCTTTTTACATCCAAAAGTCTATCAGAAATTAACCGTTCTAACTTGCGTGCCCCCTTTCGCGAAATATTTTCGTAGATTGGTCTTCCTGGCCTACAATTTCTGGCAACGATAATAAAATATGACCTTGAAGTGGGTTTGTATGTGAGAATCGAATCATGTTCGATCTCCAGCTGCAAGGTTTTTATTGTATTGCTTTCGTGATTTCTTTGGTGTAGAAATTTTCATTCTTCTCTCCTAGATTCATAGTGTCATAGTCAATATAATACTCATGAAAATTTAATGTAAAATTATCTTAATTTAGATTTCATTAATACAGTTTAAAAGAAAAACATTGGGCATATTTAATTATTAATCCAATAAAATGAATAGGAAAGCAAGGGAATGCTTATAATGAATCACTAGAGTTATTTTACTTCGGTCATTGCCATTTAAAACTAGAATCCACAACCAGTCACAAAACTGCGAAGTGATCTCTACATATAATATCAAATAAGAAGATTAATGCTCTCTGCCATGAAGATTAATGCACTCTGCGAAAACTATATTAATGTAACCTTCATATTGATCTCAGATAATTATGGTGACTATATACGTATATCATGTCAAAATGGGGTCAGTTTCACAAATACATCGTTAATATTGTTACTTCTTACAATGTATTAATACCGTTCACATCTGATGCCAAAGCATTTGTACTGTCAGAGTTCATAATCTCGTATGAAGAAATTGTGACTTCGTAAATTCTGATACATGGCAGAAATCAGAGTGCAGCCTCCTTGCGCTAGAATCCATCGCATATCGTCACATTTCTTTAAACGAAATACGAAAGTGCCACTTTCTATTTTTTGTTTGTATTATACAAAGTATGAATTCCAAGGCCTTGTAAGTCCGTGAAAAAAACCTTGCGGTACGGAAGGACAATTTAGGAACTTCGTATGTTCAAGAAAGTTTACGAAGTGCGATTAGAGAATTCGTCGGTATGTCTAATTGTGTTAAATAACTCTTTACAGTTAACACATGATACAGAAATAATAATAATAATAATAATAATAATAATAATGATAATAATAATAATAATAACAAATACAACAACAACCATGTTTGACTTTCAGTAATAGTTTCTAATAATTTGTTTTTCGTTTCTCCTGTTACATTGTTTTTGGAATTATGTGCATTTGGACAAAAGTGGCGATACAGGATTTTGCGTTCTCAACTGGCCATGGAATCAAATAGAACTCACAGGAAAAATTTTCTAATTCCATTCATGCTCTAAATAGTATGTTAATCGTTATGGAGTTTATCTCAGCCTCTTTGCATGATATGGATCTGGATAATCTGGTAAGGTTTAATGTACTTCATCCGCATTTGCGAAATTCTGCAAACTACGGTCAAATTGATCCTTACTCAAGAGTTTTCAACTTTATTACGCTATTAGAAAAAGTATATGTAGTTTTGCTGAAATCCATTCCTGCACTCAAAGAGCAACGTTCTAGTAAGCGAAGTACAGCTTCGTACAATCTTTATCGTTCATTTCCAATTCAGGTAACGCGAGTGGCATCCATCAAGTCCCCAGACCGCATCAAAACCTCACCACCTGGAAGTGCGGCCGTCTCACCGAGATAGGCGTAATTGCGTTCGCGCTGCACTGTCGCTCGCACCCCGTCTCAACTAGCTGCACCCCTGCTCGGCGCACCCCTCTTTGTGGGCGCACCCTTCGTACCACAAAGAGACCCCCATGATACGTTAGAGCTTTTACACCGGACCTGTTTTCGATCTACGGAAAGTCATTTGTCCAGGCCGCGCCCTGGAGGCGGGCAGAGAGGGAGGTGGTGGGGCATTGGCGGGACTGTGGCGGGTGTGTGGCGGGGTTCCGCCGGGACACCGCGGCGACGGCGCGCCGGGAAGGGGGGTGCGCCCCTGGTACGTGCTGAGGGGGAGGCAGGTTTCGCGGTAAGACGCTGCGATGGGTGGGACAGAGACGATGTTGGGTGAGGGTTGGGGTAAGAGAAAGAGAAGGTGGGGTGGAAGGAAGAAGAAGAGGAAGAGAAAGAGAAGGAAGCAGAGAGACAGAGATAAGGAAGCAGACAGAAGAGGAGGCCGAGAGTCAGAGAGGGAGAGAGGAGGCAGAGAGACAGAGAGAGAGGAGGTGGAGAGACAGAGAGGGAAATGAGGTGAAGGGACAGAGAGAGGAGGTGGAGAGAGAGAGAGGAGGTGGAGAGAGAGAGGTGGGGAGAGAGAGAAGAGGTGGGGAGAGAGAAGAGGTGGGGAGAGAGAGAGGAGGTGGAGAGAGAGAGGAGGTGGAGAGACAGAGAGGGAGGAGGCCGAGAAACAGAGAGAGAGGAGGCCGAGAGGGAGAGGAGGCACAGAGGAGGAGGGCGAGAGGGGGAGGGCGGATCCCTCGTATGGCACGTGGGCCGTCAAAAGAGCAACTGCGCCTAGAAACTCGCTCACCATCCCCATTACAAAAGCGAGCGAGCCCCACCCCCTCACCCTCCTGAAAGGGGTGAAGGGCGGCGGTAGGCCGGATGGCGGAGAGGGGTGGGTTTTGCAGCTTATTGCTCTATTCGGACGCGTTTGGAATTTTTTTTCTCCTCCGAACAACGCGAAAAGAAAAAAAAAGAAGTTTGGCGTGTTTCTGCAGAGAGGGGCGCCTTTTGAATTCGCGCCTCCATTGAGCGATAGTATATTTGCAAAGTGTTGAAATTCGAAATAGTTGATCAAACAAGAAAAACAGAGGGCGTTGCGAGTACTCCGGGACGCGCTAGCGCCTGTTCTGAAAAGGGTTTACCAATCGGGCGTGACCGTTAAGGAGTGCGTGTTCGGCGTACGGGAGTGTGGGAACGCGAGTTGCGAATGCGTGCAGTGTGATTTTTTTCTCCCTCCTTGTAGGCCTATATGTGGCAGTAAAGCAGTGCGAAGTTCTGCGAGAAAATTATTCTGACAGTCTCGCTTTTCCTGTTCGGCAATGACTGTTTTGAACGCACTGTCACCTCGCTAAGCTTGCCTTTTATAACTGTGTTAACGTAGTGTAACAGATTTCATTACTCGTAGCTGACTCCAATAAAGGGAGTAGCAACAAATTTACGAAGGGTCCGTGAGCAATGCCTTCTCATTATTCTCCATTACTTATTTATTCCTTCGATATAGTTGTATAAATGTCTCCACAACTTATTAATATGACCAAAAGAGAAGCTGAATTAAATTCAAACATTTTATCCTAAGTGTTTTATATTAGTTTAGTTTTAAAATCATAATTCCCTTTCGCACGTTTGTACAGTGGTAAATCGAAAATTAAAGGTACCGATGTTTTCAAATGTACTGAGGATATGTAAGCTACAATGAATAGCAGGCGAATATAATCAGCAGGGAACGGAATTTATTGGAATAAAAAAAGCAAAATATGTACACATACATGTATTTATTTCTTCTAAAATATGTACGAAAAAATAGAAAATATGTGAAATAAAAATTCGTTAAAATGCTGAAAATTCCACTCTTCAAGCTTTTTTCGAGTACAATACGTTGCCAATCAAATCTTAACATGGAGAGTCGGAGCTGAGAGAGTGCTACTCTCCAGAAGCAATTATTAGCTAGTTTCTCGAAATATATAATACTTTCGTAGTATATACAATTACGAGGAGCCGGTGCTAAATTGAATAGAACCGTGCAGCCTGTGTTAGAATGAGGGTGGGTGAAGGGAACATAAAGGGAACACCACTCCAGAAACGCAAGACAATGATCTGAAAAATATTTGTTTTATCGAGTTACGCATGGGGTCTATGAAAATGTGCATGTGTCATGGTTAAAGTTCCTTCTGCTTCACATATATTCGCTCATCCTTGATCCCGAGTATCCGCTTTCCAAGAAGCAGAATTTCACGGGGCGTGAATTTGACAATTAATAGCGAAGGTACGGTGTTAATACAAGCACATTGCGTGGTTTTGTAAGTATTTCTGTAACAAAGTTAGTTTTGAAGTAACATATATTCCGAAATCGCATGTAAAATGTTCGACATATTAAAATGTAATGAAATATGTAGTAATAGATAAAATATGTAAAAATATGTAATTATACCAGAATATGTAAAATAAAAATGGCTCTAATTCGTTCAGAATGTCGTGTTAAGTCTAAAAATATTAATGAATGCTGGTATCTTGTATATCTAAAAATATGTATTTACATGAAAATCCGTTCCCTGATCAGTAAACTCGTATACTTTTTTCTCTTCACATATACTAATGAATAAGACTGATAGAAAAAAAGAAGACATATCAATAAGTTGATAGAAACTACATGAAGTTTAAGGAAGGAAGCAGAGAAGGATGGGAAAAGGTTTTTTGTTTGTTCTTCGATATATTTTTCCGTGTCGTTAGATGAGAGATTATCACATTTATGAACCCTCAATAGTTGACATGAAGAAAGATGTGAGTGGATAATTTTCCTATACCGCAATTTTACGTGAGCTATGCTCCATTGGCAGCGGTCTCGTAAAGACGCATGTGTCAAGAGTTCCCGGTTGTAGCCCCGTAAGATAGTGCCGGCAGTACCTCCACTGCATCTGGCAATGCAAAAGTTGCAAGTACTTCCATGAATTTTTGCACAGTTTTGATGCTATCTATGCGTAGCGTTGGAGGATTTTATTTTTATTTGAAGAAGAAAATCTGACAGTTTAAATAAAAGTATGCAAACATGGAGAAAAATTCCCTTATGTCTTAGAGGGATTATTATTATAGGAAAGTAGAGGTTTCAATATATCTTTATTTCCATGATATAGCGCCGGACCTGTGGGCCCCTACCCTACAGGTATTGGGACAGCCGTTGATAAAAGGTTTCTTTGAACCCCGTTTGACATTCTATACGTGGCAGTTGTCAATCTGCTATCTATGAATTTTCGTGTGAGATATGTCAACAAGCTGTGTATTTGGTGTTAAAGTATCGCCACAGAACACAACATTTCCAAGAAAGCAATGAAGTCACTTTGTGTTTTCTCGGGGTTCTGTCTTCTCAGTTCATTCCTAAAAGAGAGCTGGAGATTTGTTGTGACAACTGTAGTAGACCAAACAAGAACAGAATGGATTTAAATGATCAAATGTTTCTTGTGATTAAAATGCCTACGATTCCGTCAACTTGTAATTTATTGTCTCCTGACATTTCGGACTGCATTATAATAGGTATTTTGGAGTAACTGAGAGAGGAAAGCTAGTGTGTAAATGTTTGACCCTCATAAAGTTGTTAAGATGGCACGGTTGCAAAATCCCTTTTAAGTTCTTAAAATATACACAACATAATCCCTTAAAATATACACAACATATTTACTTTCTCGTACACGTATGTACGTATACTCGTATATACGAAGTACACGTACACGTACGTATATACGAAATAATATACGTAGTATAGAAAAAGTTGTGTAATGGTGGGGGAAATCGATTTCGAGATTTCAACGGAAATACACGTACTACAATACACGTCCCCTGATACCGAAAAAGGTTTTTTTTTTTTCAAATCGTCCGTCCATCCGTCCGTCTGTGAACACCACTAGCGCCTAAACCATACGTAGGATTCTTTTCCAAAATGGATATTCCTCTGGCTCGACTCGAAGTTTTGAGATTTTGAAAAATATTCTTTAAAATTTGGGAGTACTTTACACAAAGCACCAGGGACCTTTTCAACATATTTGTCGAAAACGGCTCCAATTTTTTTCCTTGAATTTCTTGGAAGAATAGACTGAAATACACGTATAAAAGAGGCATAGATCCGATTTTCAGTTTGAATTTTTGGCGCGTTTCTACAACTACAAAATTAAAGATAAAGATTTTTCTTTAAATGAAATTTGTCATACATAATTAATTTCTTTCGTAAAGGCCATGTACATGTTTTAAACTTATCGTAGTTTCCGCTCAATATTGCGTGAAATTTATGGAATTTCAAAAAATAACAAAACCATCCGCATCAATATCAATGGACAATCTACAAAGGGAAGTAAATCCAGTATCTCCAAAATGTAATATGTATGTACCGATGAACTGTTTTTGTTTTTTAAGCCTTTTATCTAGGTGGCAGCCGGTTACCCTTTACGTCTCGGAGGGACGCATAATCGACCACACACTAGACAACACATTTGCGGGCTCCTCTGATCTGGTGTCGGCTGGGAGCAGACCTTCACAACAACACATTCATGAGAGACAAGGGACAAAGAACCATGCTGGAGGCAAGAGTCTAACCTGCAACCCTCCGGACCAAAGCGTCGAGTCGGTATACGCTGTTAGCCTTCTCGGCCAATTAGGCCGGCTGAACTGGTTTTGAATTAAAATTAAATAAGAGAATTTCTCAAAGTAATAACTTCTTTATCTACTTGTAAAGCAAGGTCAATTTTGCTGTTGTATTTCAAGAAACCTACTCCCGGCAGGCAGCAGACAGGAGCAAAACGCACTGCTCGTACGAGGGACTAATAAACGCTCTTCAAGGCGTTTCCCGACGCAATAACTGATCTTTTTGGGGGAATTTAAAACAATACTTTCAGGGGACATGAGCATCTGCAATCTTCATCGTACACTATACTTCACATATCCATTCAGATAAAAAAATCCAGGGAATGTTTGGACATGTCGCCTCATCCCTTGATAGTAAAGTCGGGGTAGTTTAAGGCGCGGAGAAACCACTCACGCCAAAAAACGATGCGTCCTTGTTCTCTCGGATGGTCGAGCCACCTAAAATTTGAGCAGTAAAGGGACTTACCTTCTGGCGGTTCAAGCGGAATTTCAACGTCTATTGTTTCAAGGTCTAGTCAGACTTTTTGGGGGGCCGACTGATGCACTCATTCCATTTCAACGAAGTTTTCAATTACGTTGTTGTTCCTAATAGACGATATCTGTTTACTAATACGACTCCCCCTCCCACTTCTTCTGTTTTAGTTAAATAAATAAAACACTTTAATTTATCATATACAAAAACATGTTATTACTAAGAAACGTTTTCGAAATTTAAATTAAGAATGCGTTCATAGCAACGGCAGTTAAAATCATCGCGAGTCCATTAAAAATATTTTAGCGGACTCTCGGGTTTAGATTTTACCAGTGCTCGTAAATCTTTGGATAAATATGTCCCTTTTCTCTCACTTATTCCCCATGTTCCATTAGTCCCACTTGCTCCATTTGTCCCCTTTTCTGTTTGTCCCATTGCCCCACTTTGTACCGGCGTCTATTTTGTCCCAGTTATCCCATTTGACCCTTGTCACATCTGGCCCCTTGTCCCATTTTGTCCCCGTGTCCCATTTGTCCCTTAGTCCCATTTGCCCCACTGTCCCATTTTATCCCCTTTGTCCCATTGTTTAATTTTGTCCAATTGTCGCATATTGTCCCTTTGTCCCTTTTGCCCCTTTTTTTTCTCTTGCTTTTGTCCTTTTCCATTTCGCCTCATTGTTCCATTTTGTCCGATTTTCCTCTTTGTCCCCATTGTCTAATATGTCCCACTTTCCTCGTTTTGTCAATTTTATCTCCTTGTGTTAATTTAAAACGGTATCAAGATCCTGTACCAACAACACTTGCTACAGAGCATCGAGAGTAAAGACAACTCTTAACTCATGAAAGTGTTAAACGTTTATTTTGAATAACAGAATAACTAGACATAACAAAAAACATTGTATGTAACACGTCTTGTATTAGCCCTTAAGGACTCGGTTAACTTAACTTAAATAGGAGCGATAGCGGAACCGAGTAGTTAAGCTTTCGGCCTCGTCCTTAAAGACTAATGTAGAGGACTTGTTACATAAAGAACTATTATTTAACTTTCTCTCCGTGTTGTTTTTTCCCTGGGTTAATCAAAAGCAAGAGTTGAATACTTTGTTTTGTTTTATGGATTATAATAATATTAAAGTAAATTTGAGTGCCTTTTTGAATTTTTAATGAAAGACAAATTTGTTTTCAGAGCAATTGTACGTGCAAATATTTAGTAGCTACGTTACAAATGAAATATACCACAGCTTTTGAAACTATTCACCTTGATACAAGTTACACTAATGATCTTTACAGAAGTGGGGAAGAGTTAGAAGACCATATTTTTCTGACTCAACGAGATCCTTATTTTTTATTTACTCTGACTGTACGTTATAAACTGTACGCATCGGAGTATCAATGTGTTTCTGTCCAGTAACTTAATTAATAAGAAGGTTAAACTAGGAGTTAGACTTTATATCTGCGCCGCACCGCCGTTCTAGAGCGAGTCTTTGCCTTAGCATGTGCCTCGGGAAACGTTCCGACAAGTATCTTGTTCCATATAACTGCCTTCAAAATAATCACACATTGTATAAATTAGCTGGCGCGGGCCCTCTTCCTTTCTGGGCTGACGTCCGAATCGTGCGCAAAGGCCAGTTCCTTGGGGCATCCACCTCCGTTCCCCTCCCCCGTCCAGTCCACCACGCCCCCTCCCCCCCCCCGTGCGTTGTGAAGGGCGCACGCGGCGCTGGGCCCTTGGCGCCCGCTCCGGCTGCGGGAAGCAATAAGAAGCGTGGGGCTGCCATAAACCTAAGCTCTAGTTAGTAGAACGAAACGTTTAGCGTGTGTTTTAGTAAAGGAGCGCGAACGCTTTTGTGATCTCCACAAACCGCGCGCCGGCATCTGCGCTCGGCCGGGCCGCGATGACATTGAAAACTCGTTAGCTAAACCTATCGTAACATAAGGATCGGCTTGTTTCAAGCGGCGCGTTTCAAGTTCTCTTAAATTAAGGAAAGAGATGTCCATGTTTCTGCGTAGGCCCCGAGGGCCGGCGCTCGGGATACGTAAGAGGGGAGATTAATTTCCTGCGTGGGAGCGAGGGGGAGGGGATGCGGGATCTATTCCTCCCACGCGTTGAGGTTCTTCGCGCCCGCGGCGGTTGAAAGTGGGTGGAGGGTGTGTGTGTGTGTGTGTGTGTGGTGTGTGGCGAGGGAGGGGATGTGACTGAGGAAGAGGGGGGCTGTGGGTGGTTTTGAGGTCGTTATGGGTGGGAGGATGTGCCTTTGGTTGATAAGTGCTCGTGAGGGGCCGTAAGAGAGGTAATGGACTTGGAAGTGGAGACGGTGAAGGAACTCCTATGTCACAGGGAGGGAGAAATATGATAAATCTAGAAAATGTCGTTTTGGAGGCGAATGGTTGAGAGGAGAATGGGACAATTTTCTTTTGCAATTACGATATAAGTTTAAAACTTGATGCTGATATGTGCGGAAATAGTGGTATAAGTCTTCCTTTGATATCACGTAAATAAAAAAAAGTCTGCCATTCCTTTAAACATTTGCGACTTGATGAAATATTTCTTATGCGATATTGTGCGAAAAAAAATTTGCCTCATTGTTTTTAACGAATGTGAATTATTGTGTTTACGAAATTATGAAAATGTGTATACGAAAATGTGTATATGAAATTATGCGAAACATACAGGACTTTTATTCAACATTACAAAGCTTTCGATGATAATTGGACATTCAAAGGAATTTCATAACACAATAAGGAATGCAAGGTCTCGTTCATGACTGGCATCATACATACGCAATCAAACCCAAACAACTCATAATTCAAATGGTTTTTTTGTACATAGAAATTACGAAATTACTGTTTGAACGAGAATTCTATTGAATTTTAGTGTATTCTCGTTGTTTGATGGTAGTACTTGTTTAATGTCATTGTAATGACTGGTCGAAAACCCTTTAAATTCCACTTCTAAGTTTCTTTCAAAGGAAGGTCAATGTTCTATAAAAATGAGTTAACAGTATTACTTCCAGAAGAATAAATTAGTCAGAAAAACTTCTCATGAATTAAACTAAATTAAGTTAAATCAGATTTTTCGATGACACAGATATTAACATTTCTGACGCTTTTACGGAATCATAAAAGCCTGAGTAAAGACTGCATAAGTTTGCAAGCTTAACTTCGAAAATCTCTTATATTATGCTCTGAAACGAGCAATATTGCTTCAAGACTTCTTTTAACTGTTTCTTCAACGTTTTCCTAACGGAAAGTACGTAATCTAGTTTACAGTAATTGACACTTTATTTGTAACTTGTCTAGAACTGAGAAAGGTCATGAATATTTGTGACGTATTAAGTGAAGTATCGAGTGACAATGTCATAAATGAAAATTACGACTGTTATTAGTTAGAATAGTACAAGAAAATAATGCCATGTGTACATTTCTTAACATGCTGCGTAATAAAAATGCCCCTTATTATTCACTCTGAGCAGGAAATGATCCTTTCTTTACGGGCTTCGCGACACTGCATTATTTTATGGTTTCCTTAGTCCCATATTTTTAATAGATGACGATGCCAGTTGCGAGAGCGACATGGAAAAAGCTCAATTTTTCCCATTTACACGACATTCATAATTTATTTCATTCTGTTATTCAACTTGCTCACTCTCATTAGACTTCATTCTTCACTACCTTCTTTCGTCACGACGCTGATGTAACTCAGGAGTTTGTGGTGCTAATGCCCTTTCCCTGGTGTCGAAGATACAGCACTGCGTCGCGGTGTCTCGCGCGTGATTCTGCTCCACGCTATTCGTCCCCATTCCTCAGTTGGCTCAGTGACATCTCTTCCCTCTGCAGCGTCTTGGACCTGGCGGTCCTAGGGTAAGAGTTCCGACGGTGGCAGATTGTCAACACTAGTTAATTAGGTGCATCGATTTCAGCCACTGACTGGAAACAAATTCTAGCGGTCGGCTGTTGTGAAAGGTAATTTTCGGTTGTTCCTCTTATCAATATCAGACGAATAATTGAGCAGTTCTCAAACAAACAGGCTACGAAGCGCGCGCGACCTTCTGCTTTTCATCCTTGACTCCTTTTACACCCCCACACAGGCGTTACACTGTCATTTATGCGTGACGACCAGTTGGGAATGTAGAGATTGGCTCTGCTGAGGAGTTGCTTCGTTAGGGGGGAGATTTTGTAGGGGAAAACCGCAAGTCGAGGAGTAGGTTGGCGCCGAATCTTTCCTTGCATTGGGGGAGGAATACCGCCACCTACGGGAATATAACATTTACTCCTCTTTCGTGTCTAGAGACCCTAGACAGTAGAAAACAGTAAATAGGTCCTTTTCTCACAGCAAAGCGTTTTAGCATTCGACAGGAACATTGATATTGGTGAAGTAGACAAAGCGGTTTTGCACAAACCTTCAGGTCGAAATGGAAGAAGTTCCAAACTGTTGTGATTGAATACGCGAAATTCTCGTAACGCCGCATTCTCTTCTTTTGCATTTGTTCGACTAGATCTGCCCAGCAACCACTGATATGTATATATAAGTATATTATTATACAATAGAAATAAATAAAACTAATGCTATATCTACAGATAATTATATATTCAGATTAGTGCCACCAAGTTCATGTTGCATCATTGGAATATACATTTCGCAGAATACACTGCTCCCAGAGTAGGGGTCAATTCGTCATAGTACGACTGAATATTGGATTACAATGCGATATAAGCCGCCCTCTAAATCTGGCGGAATAGCGGGCTCCGCTATTAAGAGTTCGATTCCGAGTTGGCGCATGCGCAGAAGCTCAAAAAATGCGGTCAATTGCTGCACGCTATACCGTGCCAAAACTCTTTAACAATTAATCACTCAATCAGTGCCGCTCAGGCTCGTTCAGGGGCGTGGAAGACAGGACGGCCGCGCGTGCTCCGGCGCCACGCTATCCCTTTCTCACCTCCTTGCGGTGGCGGGCGGCGGCGGGCGGCGCCGGGGAGTTCAATTTAGACTGCGTTTTTATTTTCCATCAGCTTCGCATCGAAGGCCTCTCTGGCACGCGCGTGAGGAACGCGAAGCCTTGAGCGCACGAGTTGTAAGAAGGCAAACCTACGAGCCGGCACCATCTCACTTGATGCGAATAGCTGAGGGTGTTAAACGGCTCGTACAACGAGCTGCTTTGTGAAGATCAGTATTTACCGTAAAAAAAAGTCTTGGAAAGGATTACACTTCATTCTTGTTGGAAACTTCGCTCAACCCTTGTTCGCTTCATCTTATTATATTTTACGCGGCAATCATGTCGACCTTTCAGTACCATATAATTTCGATTTTCGAGTTTCTTTGTTACCGAATTTTCGGGTATCGGTGTAAATTGACTGGTTAGTTTCCAATTTCAGTCGGAACTTACTTTCGGATTGAATATCGCCGAGTCCCTCACAATGCCATTTCGTTCTTACGCACCGGATCAAATTTTCCGCCGTGTTATCCCGTCGGCAGAGGCGAACGTTTTGAAATTCGGGACATCGTTAACTACGAGCGTTACTTCTCGTTTTTCGTTTCCCGTGCCCGCCGCCACCGCCACCGCCATCGCCGCCGCCGCCGCCGCCGCCGCCGCCGCCGCCGCCGCCGCCGCCGCCGCCGCGCCACGCCTCGCCGTGCCAAGCCGTATCGCATGACTTACAGTTCCACTGGCACGGTCGCTCTGGGCCATACGCCGTGCCCAAGCCGTGATAATAGGATTGAAAACAATTACCTGGCACACCGCACGTATTGTGACGCGAGTACAATGGGAGGCTTCAATAATCAGCTCGGAAACAATTATCTGTAAGAATGAAGAGCATTTCAAAAGCCTCTCAGCCTTCTCGTGCTATCGCCGCCGCCCCCGCCGTCCTCGTCGCCGCGCCGTCTTCGCCGCCTTGCCCGTTGCCGCCGCCGCCGCCGCCGCCGTCGACCGGACGAAGCCGCGAGCTTTGATTTACGGCGGTGGGCGTGCGGGGGCGGTAGGCGGCGGGAGGGGAACGCTCGAAGCGCGTGGCAGACCAGGCTAGGGGAGACGGGTGGGAAGAGGCGGAAAAAAATTGAGGCAAAGTGGTGAATGATGATCCCAGAACTATTGGGTGAGAACTGTGGACAATTGTCTATATATATGCTCCCGGATGCTAATGGTACGCAAGACAATAGTATAAAATGCTTACAATATAGAAGTACTTTCAAGTAATCATTCTGGAACAAAATCGGGGATATACTATGTTTAGAAATTTTATAAAGAAACTCGGATTAGTTATAATGTTTATTTACCTTACGTGTGCATGTATATTGTACATTAGTGCTTTGAACGTTTCGTACACAAAAGTGCGTTTAAAAATAAATAAAAACTTATTTTCTACATGAGATCTAGATCCCAGAGGTTCAAGAAGTATTTTACAACTTAACATTCGCTACAGGTAATTTGGGAGAAAATGTTTGAGACAAATTTTTTTGATTGAGGCGAGTGGCAGAGAGGGAACGGCTGAGCTGCTCACCGTGGACGTGTGGAGAACCAAGTAGTGGTGAAAACTGGGATTGATTGCAATGGAGTGGAAGGATTATGGTGGGGAAACGACGACGCTGGAAGATGAGGATGATGGGGGGGGGGGGGAAAGGAGTAGGAAGGGAAGGAACAAGGGGGAGGGCGACGACAAGCGAGGAGGAGAACGGCTAAGACATCAAAGGAGGAGGATGACGAGAGATGTGGAGGAGAAGCAGGAAGACTGCGAGGGATGACGGCGTGGGGAGGGAGGAGAAGGATGAAAACGGCGAGGCAGGAAGACGGAGAACGATGAGGAGGAAGAGCTGATGGCGGAGGAGGAGAGGGACGGTGGAGCAAGGGGTGGTCGGCGCGCGGGGGGAGTGGGGGAGGCGAGGTGGGCCGACGCCGGGCGAGTGACCGCCGCCTGGGGCACGCTTTTCGGCCACTACTTCATTGTTTGGCGTGCTTTATGGGCGCGAGGACTAATGATGGGGTAGTACGTGTTGGCGAGAGGCGTCCGCGCCCCTGCCCCATTAATAAGAGCGGGCGGCGGTGGCGGCGATGGGTCTTCTGCCGGCCGGAGAGCGCCAGCGCCGGCGTCCGCGCCCGCGGCAGCAGCCGTCGATGGGCGGCGGCCGATCGGCTCCACACTTCTCGCAGGGGTCTTGCTTTCTTGTTTTTTCTCTGCCTCGAGGTTCTCCTCTTCACGTGCCTCCTTTCTCCATTTTCACTTTCCTCTCATTTTTGGTTCTCCTTTGTTCTTTTTCCTTCATTGATTCGTGGTTCTCCTGGTCTCCTTGCTTCGTTTCATTCTTTTTTTGTACTCGTTTCTTTTTTATGCTCGTTTCCTTCTCGTTCTTTCTTCGTTTTTTCGCTTTTTATGTTGGTTTCGTTCTTCTCGTATATCAGTTTCTGTTTTACACTGTTGTACTCGTTTTTGTCTTCCTTCATCTTTTTCTTACATTTATTTTCTCTTTAGACGGATCCCCCTTTCTAAGTGGCCTTGCCTTTAGCCTTCCGCCACTCTTCCATTTGATTCCTCTATTTCACCTCTTTTTCCTATGGACTACATATTTCAGCTCAGATTCTTCTTTTACACAATTTCAATTGCTGAATAAATTTAAAAAAAATGTTTCCTTTCGTTCTCGTCTTTTTTATGTTGCTGTTATTGTCATATTAAATAATATCGTGCGTCTTCATAGCTTTTTTAGTCATGTAAGTTAAAAAGTTTTGAGCTTCAATGCAACGGCTATCTTTACATGAAATGAGGATCGGGCTCTGTGAAAAAAATTGCAGCTGGCATTAAAATACTGGAATCAGTGGTAGTAGAAGCAGACTTTGGTGTTTATATTTTAATAGTACTTTTAAAGGATTGAAATTATGGCTTGTTGCTACAGAATTGCACCGTTACAATAACGTAGAACATATTTTTTTTTAAATAATTTTTTGTTTCTCGGATATTAAAGTTACATTTTTTAAAATCATCGTAGACTACCATATATCACCATATACCATACCATATATCACGAGTGCTTCAAATGATACGGAAATGAGTAATGTACATGGGCAGTGATTCATATTTTTTAGCTTATAAAAACTATTTAGTTTAATAGTTAATTGAATAACGCCCATATCAAACCTTAATTCACACTCTGGAACATGCTTTTATTTCGCCATATTAAAAAAAGAAAGGATTTTCGTACGTAGTTTCCGATTTCGAAGGCATCAAAGGACAGATTGCAGCTTCTGGTTCCTCAAGAATATCACCCGCAACGAAAATGCGTTTTCTAACACGTTTGCTTCGAAATTCCCGGAAATTTTTGCTAACAGTCACCCTATATAACAATATATTGACCTGTTCTACTCAGAACACTAGGACAAAGACAATTCTGATTTCCTACAAACTGATAATTTCAAAATGTGCATATGGTTGTTTCAAAATTATTTTTTATCTCCATTATAACATAACGAAAGTTGTGTGTGAGACATCCTCTAACTTTTTGGGGCAGCAAGAATAAACATAATTGTGGTATGGATAGTTATGCATTGAAAATTGTGAAATATGTGTATAATTATGAGATTTAAAACAGGAATAAATTGCATTAATAACGCAGAAAATATGTACCACACAAAATCTCATAAAAATGATGAAATTATTATAATGTGATCTTTTCATCCGTTGTATTAATTCTTGAAGATTTAAGTAACATACAATCTACCAAAACAATCCAAGTTATGACAAAACTCACCTGAATTATGAACTGGAACTGTTATTGAAGGTCACTTAATTTTTTCCATTACAGTATGTAAGTCATCATTTTAAGGTTTGAAAACAGAAACGATTATCTTTTGCTTCTCAGAATTGATTTGTACTGAAGAAAACAATGTTCAGCTACCACAGATGTTATTGGTGCATATTTAAAGTTTGCTATTTCTTCCAACGAGCATATTTCTTCAATATCTCACAATTTGCTTTTCGTTTTACCGGACATATTGGCAATATGTTCTAATGTATGGTAACCCGGATTTTTTTAGTGCGTAATTACATTTTTCTTCTACAACCTTTGCAATTATTCCTGGTGCAGATTTAAGTCCTATTAAATGTATACTTGTGACAAGTGGCACGTAGCAACCTTCGCTTCAACAATGTTTTCTGCTTCATTTTCATGAAGTTAATTCAATACATTCTCAATAGTGCCAAAATGTCGACATTAATATATGGCAGCCTCAAACCAGGTTCCCTATCTCGTAATAATCAGTGCAGGAGAAAGTGGAAATTCCGGAGCTAATTGTTTAAAGAAATTGATTCTGTTGGGAAATTTAAGAAAAACCTTTTTAGCGCTTGATATTAAAGAATTAACTGTAGGAAAATTTAAGCGCACAATTTCACTCAGGCTGTGAACTGTATGTATCAAGCATATTACATGAATCGTTCTATTGTAAAGAAGTTTTAACCCCCTCCATTCTTTACCATCCATCCGGCCGCATCAGATATGAACAGAACTTTATTTTCATATCTAATTCCATCAGGCCACAACAACAACAACAACAACATTGCGTTATTGAACAATTTCGCTATTGTTGTATGATATGTCGCTGCTATTTCTTCAAATACGAGAAGATAAGCGTAATAAATTTCATTTTGAGCAAGCGTATCAACAGTTGCATTACATATAGGTCGTTTACGTGCATCAGGCGTTTCGTCTAAACTATCCCATATTGGATTATCTTTAATAGATTTACGAATTTCTTGAACATTTTTTCATATATTAATGGAACATAATGTTTGCGAAGATTCGATTCATGTGTAATAGTTTGTTTCGTATACACTTTTAAGAATGCATGTAATTTTATTTATTTATTTTACATCAAAGCAGTTAAAAACAGTGTGTGACGTGCTATGGGGAGAAGTAATTTAGGATGTTCTAACTTATACAGTGGAATGTAAGCACAAGTAAAAGCCTCACATAGGACGGTAAAGGTTTGACAACTGGGGCCTAAAGTTGAACTAGTTGTTTCGTTTGGAGTATTTACTTTTAGCATGAGCCGCTTCCCACTTTTCTTAGTGAAACTTTTTTTTTACATGTTTTGCTGTTTTCAAATGTCTCACTTGGAAACGAGTATGCGCAAAAATACTTTTTTCACACGCAACACTAGCCCATCAGAAATTAGAGCATTAAAAATTCTTAAATTCATTTTAATCAAAAGATTTGATTATCCTTCAGAACAATTACGTAACGTTGCTACCATTATTTGTAATTGAAATTAAAAATTATTATAGGGAAAGGAAGAGAATAGAGATTCCGAAGTTCAAGAAAAACAGCGCAGATATTACTTCTCGATCAATACGATCGTTTAACTTTTATATCTAAAATAAATGAATCAATGAACTCAATACCTTTTTTAAATAACATTTCTCTTTAATAAATTTATTTTTCATTAAATTCAATTTTCTGTTTTAAACACAAGTTTTTAATTTCATTGCAATATTTGTATTCAGTAACCTGGAAATATTATTTCCATATTTGTTATTGGTTTGCTATTTTGAAGTCACCATTTTGAAATTTCATTATGATATTCGAAATACATGATCTGGAGAACCCTGAAAGTGTATATTTTTTGCGTTTTTGTTTGTTTTAAATAAGTCGATCAACCATTTTGAATTTTGAATTTTCATTATGATATTAGATTTGCGCGACCTGAAAAACCCATTGTACCTTATCCTACGCAAATTCATTCGCATTTGCAATTATGGCCAGGATTTGGGCCCCTTTGAACCAGTGTGCACCATGAACGTCTCGCCGATCTCGCCGAAAATTTCCAGGCCGAAATGTAACAAAAAATTATAATCACTTCGTTATGAAAAGTAACTAGTGTTATTAACTTCGTATTTTTTTATTATTATTATTATTATTATTATTATTATTATTATTGGTGTTATTATTATTGCTAGTAAAAAGTAGGCACTAGATAAATAAAGTAATGAATAATTGCATTTTTTAGACCTTTTCCTGTGAAAATAGCAAAATATGTATGATTCTGACGATATGCTCTAAATATTATGCATTTATAAAGACTCCCAAAACATGTTAAAACATGCACTATAAAAACTGTATTTCTCATCAGAGAAACATTGTTCGGTGTACATATTACAATGTGTATATATTTAATTGTAATAAAAAAGTTGTTCTTACATACTTATCGTACTCCTAAATAAAATACATATGGATAATCATACCAATTGGAAAACATTTTCGAAACAAGGAACGAAACGTTATGTAATTTTTGTACGAAAAATAAACTTTCGAATATCAAACTTTCCCATGTTATTGTGGAAGATTATTTCTTTTTACCCCTACTTTCCAATATCATTATCTTAATTGGTCCTTGTCATCTTTTATAGTTACCAATAAATCATTATTGAATGTTTCATTTAAATCAGTTATAGGTAACTTATTGGATTTTAAAGTACATTACATTTACATTACTTAAAATTTGCGTTCAAATTATGATTCTTTATTGCATTTAATTCCAAACGAAAAGTAAACCATTGTCATTAAGACATTAAAATTTTTTTTTTTTTTTAAGAAAACGGAAAGTTATGTATGTCGATGTCGATTGATAATTCCCGAGTAATTATTCCGTATTTTAAAAGAAATATTTGGCAAGAAATAAAATATAATAATGTCATTTATTTCTAAATAGGTATCTGTAATGGAATATAGAATTTGACAGGCGGTATATAATGACACGAACGGAACTTAATAATTATATATTTCTTCAGTGCACTTTCACACATTCCTTCTTGTCGTTATTTGAAATAATGATTTCGGTGAATATAATTAATAAGAGTTTCGGTGAACACGTTAAATACATTCTAAAATTCAATAACCCACATAACAGCATCTAAAATAAGTTACCGTTAATTGCTAATACTCGGGACAAGTAGCGTTAATGACGGTAAATCGTCACGAGCAATAAATACGAGTAAAAAAAGGGAGTCTCCTTTTTAACGGTGAATCTCGCCTGCGCCCGCGGCCGCTACTGCTTGTCGGAACGGAAGCCCTCGGCGCCGAGGGCAATAAGAAGCGCCGGAAGCACCAACAGGGGCACCGCCCCCCCCTCGCGGGACAGACCTCATCTAATAAAGAGCCGCTACCGTTTCCTGGACCCGCGCCGTAACTTCCGCCCGACCGCCTTCCCTTCCCAATATTTGACCTCATGTATTCAGTCTCTTTCACATACTTTTGTAGTGCTTGCTTTTTTTCGTTACATCACTTCACCTTCGTCTGCTGTTTGATGTTTGTTCTCGACTCGTATTTGCACAGTTGCCCGCGTCCTGTCACGTTCCCATGCTTTTTATAGGCGCTCCGCCGCGCCCCAGAACGGTCACGTATATCATGGGTCCATGGGATCCCCGAAATTTGGAGGGAAGGTCGACGTTCCAGGGTGATGTTTGCCTTATGTCATCGCTCTCTCCCGGGAGCAAACACTTTTAAAAGGTACATTGTTTTTTATTTCAAGACGGCCAGGCAGCGAGATTCGTAAAAACCGATTTTCCCGGGATGCCACCGCGGTCTAACGCGAGCAGGAGAGTTTTTTTTGTCGTTGCTCTCTGTTGGCTGAAGCTTGTGCAAGTATTTTACCGTCGCACGCCTTCTGTTGCCCGGGTCAGCGAGTCGTTTTATCATTTATTAGTACTCACATCTCCATGAAATGGAAGGGAGTTCTCTTTACTGATATATGGAAAAGAAAATTCCACGTTTTGATGTCACATGCGATGATAGACATCCTTTTTTTAACAGGCTCACAAACAATTCTATATTTCTGTGTTTTGTAAATTGATTTTACCACATTTCCTTCTCTATGAAAGCAATATTCTTTACATAAAATTTGAATTAATGGTGAGTAATGGTAATTAATGTTCTTGATGGATAGTCAGTATTGAAGTATAAGCTGTTCAAAGCAAGTGTTGGAATATATATCAAATGTGTTTTCTTCACACTTGTGGGTAATAATGAAGGCCGAAATAACTATTTCAAATTTACAAATTTTGTTTATTTTTTCTTTAGTGTGAATTCGTCATTTGGTTTGTGCTGAATGGTTAAATTGTTTAAGTAGCAATTTCAATTATTATATCTGGAATGAGCGTGAAAAATTTGTGTTCGAATTCTTCACAACAAAGATTTGGAATAAAAAGTTATTTATATCTGTTTTGAATCCATCCTCTTGCTGAGGAATCCTCTTGTCAATATAATGGGAGTAAAAATTAAAACGTGCATCACACAAAAAATATCTTGTTTTATTAAACTTCTTTAAAAATGATAAAAAATAAATTCCTTGCTTTTTATGCAGGCAGACAAAACAGACAAACGGGACTCACCACAGTGTAAGTGCTGTACATGTCAACTGAACATTGGTCCAACAACACGCCATATCCCAGGGAGAGGTTCTGAGAATGAGAGAGGTCAACGTCATCAGGAGCGGGAGGGCGACGTTCATGAGTACCATGTGGAGGGGCAAGGAAACGGCTCTAGGAAGAGATCCCGGACAGGTGACACTGATCAGTCACCCACAAGCATTACTCCTCCCCATTCTTAAAACCCTCCACGTCGACACTACTACCGGGAGTGGTGGCTCGGTGCATCAACTGATGTCACTGCAGCGCCTCTGACCGGGAGGTCCTAGGTTCGAGTCCCGACGGCAGAAGGATTTTCGACCCTAGCTTTTCAGCTATGTCGAATTCGGTTGCTGTCGTGAGGAGAATTCTAGCGGCAGGCTGCTCTGATCGGTAGTTTTCCGTGGTTTCTCCGATCAACATCAGGCGAAGGCCGGAGCAGTACCCTAACAAATGGGCCACGGACCGCGCGCGATCTTTCCTTCCTTTTCCTTGTCCTATCCTCTCCCCTTACACACACTTATACTAACATGCACTACACTACCACATATTCCAGGAGACCGGTCGGGAGCGCAGAGCTTGTCGCGACTGGGGGGTGCCCCGCTGGTGGGAGAGTCCTGGTTAGGGGGAAACCCCGCTAGCCGACGGTAGGTCGGCGCCGGATCTCGCCATCCTGCGGGGGAAGATCAGCGCCATCTCCCGAGGAACAAAACATGCACTTCACTTACGGGACCAATGACCAAAGCAGTTGACGCGCCCGGAAACACGAAATAATCAATCAATCGGCACTACTGTTACCGTTACCGCCAGCCCCACAACAACAGTCATTACCGACGCATTACTATAGGACCTTCTATATCCGCCATAGCTACTACATACACTACAGCTGAGCGTTTGAGTGCATATTTAGTGTTTCCGAGCGTGTCAGCTATGCTCAATACGTCTGTGGCCCGTTTGTTAAAGTACTGTTCCCACATTTGCCTGCTATTCATCGGGCCTTGTACTTTCGCCGCTGGATAGTGAGATTCGAACGTTTGGCCTTCCCCGCTGGAGAGTCAGATCTGGCGCCGACCTACACGTCGGCTTGCGGGAGAATTCCCACTCGAGGTGTCTCCCCCAACAAGACACGCTCCGACATGTGTTGTACTGTATGTAAGTGTATGTTTGCGTAAGTAAGGGGAGAGGAGAGGACAAGGAAGGGAAGGTAAGATCGGGCGCGGTCCGTTTGCTAGCGTACTGTTCGGGCATTCGCCTGGTATTGGTCGGAGAAACCGAGGAAAACTACGGATCAGAGCAGGCGGTCGCTGGAGTTCAGTGGTCGAGTACGTCTTAACTACGTAACTGGTGCGGTAATCCCAGTGCCGCCGAAACTCGAACCCTAGGGCCTCTTAATCAAAGTCTTAGAAGTTTATGGTAGAGCCACTTCTGCCGGTCACAGCTGCCCCTATCAGTACAAAAGCCTCTACCGCCCATATCACAGAAACCACTGTCACCTCCACAATAACCGCCATATCACTATCGCTACCATTTCCACCAACACTACCCTCACCACTGTACCTGTACCACCACCACCACCACCACCTCTATTACTGTGTGAAAGATAACAATGAGGGAGTGATCTCAATAAAGCGATGCACGATTAGGAACGGGATGAGGTTCAGATGAGATATGGTGAAAACGCCTATGGACCTGAACCCGCAACTTTCGGCCCCAAGTATATACTTGGACCGTGCTCAAAGGGCCTTCAGCACGGAAGCCGGGAATATCGTCGTAAAGTTCTCCCTGATAAAATCCATTTTTTTACATTTAATTCGGATGTAATTGTACTTCCTGTTTAGTATTGCTAAAAATATTTTTTTGTCACAATAGTCAAAAAATTGTGTAGCCCCAACCACCACAAGTTTCTTCTATTCCCCCACCCTCCTAAAATTGTCGTTGTTTTACCACCTACGTCTCGTCTTTCTAGCTTCCGCCCCGACGTTCACAACACTGCTTCCGCCCTCTTTCCTCCTACTCCCCCCTCGACATCTTTGGCGTCTCGGTGGCGCCGCCTTTACCGCGAGGGTGCCGCACCGCCGTCGTCCCCCACCCCACTCCCCCCGCCGCCCACCGGGCGCCGCCGCGCCGGCGCTGAAACCGGAGCCCGACCTAACCTCCCCCGGCGTATTTGAACACACCTCCAGCGCAAATATTTAAAACTCAATTAAAGACCTCCCCGGAGCCCCGGACCCTTGTTAAGTGACGGTGCGTGGACCCGGGCCGGTCACTTGGAGCTACCAGCTCGGAATAAACAGCGGCGACCTGGGCCAACGGGGCCGGCTCCGCGGTCTTCCGGCCGACGCGACGCGACGCGATGCCACGACAGGCTCGTCGAAGTGCGACGTCACCAACAAAGCATCGATGTTTCAAAACATATATCTCCAATATTGAAGTATTATAGATATTCATTATACGTCGAGGAACAATCATCCGTGTTTTCAAACATCAATTTACAAAACTTTATCAGATTGAATTCTGAAAAAATAGACTACATTTATTGGCAAAAACTCTTGGAATTCTAGGAAGAATGTATTGTATTATTTAAATGTATAGTGATTGAGATTTCAGAATGTGCATACGTGTAATACTAGAAGCCAAGGAAAACTTCAAATTGAAATTGTTTGAAGGGGGATTAAATACTGTATTCCATTCTTCTTAACTATGTCTGCGTATTCCTCCCCAAACTCTTATCACGTATCTGTTCACGCCTACAAAAGAAAAGAAAATTCTACATTCTGTTACTCGGCCAATACCAAGCGCTATAATAGGTGGTCATTCAAGAATCGTCAGAGAACATCTCGACAGGCTTTATTTCCTATTGTGGTCTTTTCTCGTGCAAAACTAAAACGTCGACAACGTAAAAACACCATGCACAAAAAGTTGATGCTAAAAGAAAATTTTCATAAATCGATGTTAAAAGCATCGATACATCAATAATAATAATAATAATAATAATAATAATAATAATAATAATAATAATAATAATAATTAATACATCAATCAATATACAGTAAAATCGATGTTTAAAAAATCTGCATCGATATCGCATCCCTAGAGACACGAATCACGGCTCTGAAGAGCTACCACACCCGCGTTGCCAACTGTTCTGAACCGGACTGAGAGGCGTACGTAAGCAAAATAGTTTGTTGACTAACAATTATTTGTTAATGAAACCATTTCGGGAATTAACATGAGTCCATCATAATATACATTAGGGCAACTAGCTTTGTTACACATTTATTTCAACATGTTCATGAATAAATATAACATTGAAAACAGTACATAAATTAATAAAACGTTTAAAACTACAAATTATGACCACACATACATTAAATCCCCCATGAAGTCCCCTACAATGTGTATTTAGTTATAATTCCGAGTTATATTACGTTTATTAATTTGTGTACGGGTTTTTAGTGTTCGGAGTATTTATGAACGTTAACATTCAATAAACCTATGTCAGGGATAAATGTCACACATGTATGTTATTATCGTAAATTCTCAAAACGTCAAATATTTATAAACTGAACAAACTTATAATGGGTTTTAATTTTTTTACACGTAAAAGATATATTAAAAAATAGTTGTTTGAACAAAATTTGAAAATAGCATGTTTTAAAATATAGTTGCGTTGCTTGCAGCCGCCCTATGCACTCAACCAGTGGCGTAGTTAGGTAGGGGCAGGGTGGAGGGGCGGTCCGCCCTGGGTGTCACCATTTTAGGGGTGACACCAATTAGAACTTTTTATAGTTATTTATTTAAAAATAATATTTCAGTTATTTTGAAATACGTACAATTCTTTAATATACATGTGAGTCACTTGATGTGCATGAGGGAATGGGGCTAATAGATGTATGTACATACATCAATTAGCTAGTTTATACATATTTTCATTTTCATTTTATCACTTGCATTTTGCGATATATTAAGGTCACTGTTGGGATATTGAGATGTTTTGTTCTAATGCCACTATACATATTTTTAAGTCTATCATGTCGAACGTAAAAAGACGAATCCAATGATATACAAATTGTAATAAGTTAGATACATTTTTTTTAAATTTTGATTTTTTGCGGCACGTATTTAACGGATATATGAATGGAACAGTCCACCAGACAAGGTCACTCAGTGCCCTTCCTGCTAACTCGTGTCCGTTAAATACGAGTAGCAAAAAATCAAAATTACTGAAAAAATGCTTATCTAACTTATGACAATATGTATATTATTCGATTCGTCTTTTTACCCGCGGCATGATAGACTAAAAAATATGAATAGATCCATTTGAAAAAACAAAGTGATCTCAATATCACGTAAAATGCAAGTGATAAAATTAAAATGAAGATATGTATAAACTAGTCCCATTCCCTCATGCACTTCTGCGAAAACTGAATTGCATTAATTTCAACCGTTTAAAAATTGTAGGAAGTGCTAAAGTTACGTGATTCGCCCTTGATTATAAATAAATGTTAAGTTCAAATATACTTTATTTTTTATGAAATGATGTATAAACTATTCAGTAACAGATATTTTTATATTTAATTTATGGGGGAGAGGCAGTGATACCATTCGTTTTGTCCCGGGCGGCACCACTGATGCTACGCCACTGCGCTCTATACATACGGCATGTAGGTGCTTGTCCACTGTCCACCATGCGTCGCCGCTCGGCCGACGCGACGCCGTACCTTTCCCCTCCCCCACATCTCCCACCCTCCTCCAGACTCCGGTTCTGCAGCCGCCGCCGCTGTCCAGCCCGGAAGTCCATCGCTCCCTTCCGGTCGCTCCCGTGGGAAGAGCCCCTTGTGGAATGGACAGGCGGAAGCCTCCCGAGTACACAAGTTGTAATGGGGAGTTGTTTTTTAAACACGCCACAATTTGCATTAGACATATGGAAGGGAGCCTCGAAAATTGCTGTAACTCATTTTAATTACTCTAATTGAATGGTACATATTTAGGCATAGAAAAGGTAAATATAGAAATATCCGGTATTTCCCAATCGGTAATAATTGACGCGTTGGGTAGTAAATAATTTTACTGGACATCCATCAGAAATTCGAAAAGAAACTCAACGTAAAAATGCTGTTTTATACTTAAGAGACACTAGCCACAAGGCACTAGCGAATTATAACAGACATATTTTGCCAGTTCTTGAAGTCGCTTCTAATTTAAAAAGAACTTTTTACCATCAAGGCCCAGAATCTTGCTTTCGTTCAAAATGTTAGTTATCATTATTGACATCCGAACGCCTCAAAATAATAATATAAATAATAATAATAATAATAATAATAATAATAATAATGCTATTTTATAAGAAGCTGGCCTATGAATAAACCCGTGTTTAAAAGTTACCTTTAAGGGGGCACTGGTATTATTGTTAAAGTTGTTTGCAATAAATACCCCTGAAAAAACTCTGCGTATACCATACCATGCATTGACACTATGGGATTTTTACTTTGCTTGTGATGATACATGCATTGTATATACCTGTGGGAAAAACAATTAGACAAGGATTTTTATGTGTATTACAGCTATAAATATTACAAAGTAATTTCAAATGGGAGAGTTGGGAAACCGAACTTGGGACACGCGATCATTTCTGATTTCATAGCCTACTCAACCATATTTGCAATTGCTGCATATTTTCATTCAATCATTTTATATTTGAAATTCTATATTTGACATCTTCGGCTGTGAACGTAGCCTGTAGCTCTAGAGTGTTCTGCATGAAAGTGATTTTATTTTCCCGACGTGCTCATCTTGCCCCGCCAAGTGACTCCTGACTTACCTGTGAACTGGCGACGGACCCCTCTTAAACTGCAGCACTCGTCTCAAGTGGCCATCCCTTGTCTCCGAGGTCACGAAATGGGCTCTTCCAAATAGTAACGGATTTCTGTTGAGTGTTGCATGGCGCCTATTAATGGCCAAGCCAGACGTCTCGAGAAGTTCTTCATAGGCTATGAGAAGGGAAAGTCGTTTCGTTTTCGGCAAGTAGACACGAAAATTAGTTGATATTAAAAATGAAACACTCGATGGAAAGGGTGAAAATATTTTTGGTAAACATCCGGAGAAGCTTAAAGAGGCCAAGAAACAATAGTCGGCGGGACTGAAGTCTCACTGAAGGCTGAGTTGAAGAGAGAGTTGAGGATGGCGGCGGAGTGACACAGGGCAAGGGTAACAGGCAAACCTGTCGCCTTGAAAGTGGTCACTATGAAAACAGCGGCATCTTTCTTTCATTTTCGGGCCGTATTTGTGTTTGGAATTTGACTTCTCGCCGCCGCCTTCCCTATATGTTGGTCGTTTGACCTCTTCTTTTTCTTCCAAACTTCGTTTCTTATTTATCATAAATTTAAAAGTACCATTTTTAATTAGAGCAAGTATTGTTTTACCACATAGCGACATTGTGGTGAACCGATTATAGCAACGCGTGCGATATCGTGGATTTAACAGCAATTTCGGCGCTCTTGCGGTTCGCAGCAGTGTATCCGAGCCTTGTAACGTCTTATTAGGGCAAACCCTTATATGGGGAAAACAGTGATTAAAGAGTCACGAGGGTTAATTGGCCACACCATGTAATATCTGACCCCGTCTGCCACGTGAACACGCCATTGATATTGTCTCAATAGATGATTACATCACTGATGGACACCACATGTTCACTTTTAGCACCACCTGTACTATTTATTACTGGAAATATATTTATGGCTCTCAAAAATGAAAAATTACATGTACTCAAAAAGTAGCAATTTTATAATTCATTAGTATAAAAGTTTGAAAGAATCTTAGTGAGGTCAGTCTGATTTTTTTTATTTTTTTATTTAATTTTATTTTAAGTCGCATCAACAGCAGAGGTTATTAGCGACTCCATTAGTTACATAGTAGTTACAATGCTTATTGGACTTTTACATTAATATTACATTACATATAGAGATACATTTTGAAATATTTTTACATTATAACACAAGTGAAGCAACAAATAAATATATACAACAGTATTTGGAAATATTTGGAAGTATTGGAATATATTTATGGCTCTCAAAAATGAAAAATTACATGTACTCAAAAAGTAGCAATTTTATAATTCATTAGTATAAAAGTTTGAAAGAATCTTAGTGAGGTCAGTCTGATTTGATGTCGTTGAAAACTTTAAATCTTACGGATAAGATTTCCAATGCTCAACTAGGGCGAAGTGATCACCATATGATCTGATTAAAATTTTCACAATAACACAGTTGATTGATGTTTCCGGGGACGTCCGCTGCTATGATCATTAGTGCCGTTGGTGAAGTGCATGTTTCTTTTTCGCGGGAGGCAACGGTGCACACCCTTGCTGGAACGTGAGATTCTGTGCCGTGGGAATTCGAACCTCTTGGGAAGGATTTTCCCTCGAGGTATTTCCCCCTGCGAGTTACCGCCTCAACTGAGACACGCTAAGTTCCCGATTGAAATCTCGTGTTGTGTGGTATTGTAGAGCATGTATATGTGTGTTCGTGTGAGTAAGGTGAGAAAATAGGCCAAGGAAGAGGAAAGAAACATCGCGCGCGGTATGCGTCTCTTTGGTAGGTACTACTAGCGTTGATCGGAGAAAACGCATGGAAAACTACCGAACACAGTCGGCCGATGGACATCTAGTACGATGACTTGCGTCTCTATTCTCATAATTATGTGGGGTTGACTGTTTTGTAAAATGCAATCTATAATCATTCATGATGATGATGATGATGATGTTCGCGCAGATTTATTCTACTCTAAGCAAATCTATTCTCTCATACTTTTTTCGGTATTAGAAGGCTTCGTGTGTTTTCTTAGTTTTTAGTACATATTGCAGATGTTTCACATAGAAGAAGGCAATGCTGCAATGAAATAAATTGTGGAAATCATCATAAATGGACATTAGTAATTCCAGTAGAATGTAGCAGCAATACTTGTTCAATTGTAGCGCATTTAATTCGAATAAAACAATTATTTTAAAGGCATATAGAAAAGGAAGGAAATCTATTTATAAAGAATTATTTTTCTAGGTTCTATAGCTATCAAAGCTAGAGGTAATCTTGCATATTTGTTGTTAATATAAATTGCAATGCCGCAATGATTTTTACATTTCAGTATGACTTTTTTTAACTTTTGCGAAACGCTCAACATGAACTCATTCAGATCTCATTTGTCTATACTGTAAGAAAATAACACTCCTTCAAAACCGTCGTTTAAAATGGCGCAATATTCAGTGCATCTCTTCGATCAGGATATTGTCCAAAACAGGTGGAGTATACTCACATTTAAATCATAAAATAAGATGAATCAGTGGCCTGAAGCGGCCAAAATGCTGTCGAGTGTGCGAAAAATGGGACCAGGAGTAGCCAAATTTGCCTGTTTTCAAACGGCACACTTGAATAGTAAAGCTTCTTTATTCCTCGTCACATGACGTCAGCGGTGTCTTAAGCAGTGACGCACTGATTATTACAATATAGTTTTAATACAACATATGAGACAGTGTGAATGAACATAATCAAATATTTGCATTGTCATTCAAAATCGAAAATGTTTGTTTGCTTTGTTTGTTCCTGGTCTGCCAACGAAACCATTGACATCTCGCACATGGCCAAGTTCAGTTCACTTTTTCGTCCATTTATGTGTATATTCAAAATTAGTAAAATAGACTACCTTCGCTTCATGCAAAAAACAGTTTAAAGAAAAAATTGGAGGCGTTTTTGTGAAAATTATTGTTTAAAATTGCCTTAATTTCACGCAAAATTATGTCAAAACTACTCATTTATCGAAAATGTTACATGCCCTTATTTAGAGATCGGCCATTGAGTAAGAAATTTCATTAAGAAAAACCATCTTCAATATTGTGGCAGTTCGCACAGATTCTCGGTCGTGAACGCTAGTGCCAACCGTTCGCTGTTCAGATAGGCGTTCAAGGCGTATTACTAAGCGGTGCGTTCTCGAACTCCGAGGGCCGCCGCGCTTGTGTATAGTCCAGTATCTAAAAACCAGTGCTTTTAATTCATCTCAAGCGGACACATCTTTGCCTTTCATTTTCCTCCAATCCCAAAACGACCTCCAGCAGCATTGCGTTCATAATTTCAACCTCAAGACTTACCAAATCTAATCTCTAATATTACATCTCAAGTAATAAATGCTATTATCCTCTAAGTTCAGAATCTAATTCATAATGTTTAGAAAACCTAAAATATGGAAAGTAGTGACAGAACTAAAATTTATCAACTAAGCTAATGCTAATGGCATTAAGCTGACAAATAAATTCTTATATTTCATAAAGAGTAATATAATTAAATTAGCAGCTTTCACAGAAACGCACCTTGTATCAACTGGAGAAAGATTAAATATTCCTGTGTACAAAACGTGTAGAAAAGATTGGATATCACAAACTGCATGAAGTGGTAAAGCAATACTAGATAACTAATACTATTAAACACGGACAGATTCCTACATCGCTCTCGCCAAATTTAGAAAAAAATAAATATATTTCTTAATACTAATGAAATAGTAACAATGGCTGCACCAAATAAAACAGTTCCATATTTCGTTTATAATCACATTTTTAATAGTTATATCCGACTAATAATGCTAGGAATCCCAAATAATAAACATAGGACTTGGGGATGCCGTGCCACTACAGCCTGCGGATAAAGAGTTTAATTTTGCTCAAAAATATATTTGTACAATCGCCCCCTCTGCGTCGACTTATTTTCCATACAATACAAATGTAGTACCAAATGACTTAGATATAATACTAACCAAAAGTTAAAAATTTCCTATATTCCAAAGCGTATTACATGACCTTCTGTCAGATCACAATCCAATATTATGTTTTTCAAACCAATAGAAGAAATAAAATAAAAAATGAATGCAACCGTAATAGTAAACTAACCCAAATGTCCATACCTAATGCAAGGAAACTACTTATAAAGAAATATTAAATCTATATCAGATCTTCAATTCGAAATCGCAAAATTTAGTACAGCTACCATTTAGCCATTAAAACAAGCTTCGACTATAAAAATTAGACATAGTACTAGCAAGAAAAAATATTCCAAGACTGTTATTAAATTTAATTAAATACATGCGGAATCGGAGAAGATATTGGCAAGAAACACGTAAATACGGTATTAGATCTAAACTAAAATTATCGCGAATAGTAAAATGACAGACAAACAAGGATATTCCAAATTCCAGCAATTTTTAAAACGAATACAATTTCAGCTCATCTCTGACCAACAGTCAGACGTATCATAAAAGAAAAACTGAAATATCTGCTCTATGCGATCAGCTAAGATAGCAGTTTTTTCTTCATCTAGGGAAGTAACTGATCCTTCATGTCGAAACACGCCTCGAAATTATTATGACACACGCAATGCTCTATTAGAATCCCATATCCAAAATATTAGCTGCCAGTTTCCACTGAAAGGCTTCAAAACTGAAGCAAAAATCATACATAGCAATGTAGTCTGGCGGCGCCGCTGGACATCCTTACGTCGAGCTAGCGGCCGGCTGAACCGACGGGCCACAAAGCCAGCGGACGGGCAGGCGAAAGCCAGGAGCAGTCTCTCGTCGCAAGTTAGTGAGGCACGAATAAAAAGCAGAAACGACTGATTTCCACTGAATGTTTAAAATATAAATGTGTTTGGTACCACGCACAACGAATAAAAATTGTAAAATTTTTCTTCACATTGATATTTCACAGTTTAAAGGCAATATTGGTCGAGCACTACAAATTCAGGAGGACGTTCTGTTATGTACCTTGTAGCAAGCCAAATATATTTTATCATATTCCGGAAACGAGGTGATGAAAATTGAAAATGCATGAAGGATTACAATTGAAGAATTGTGTGTCTATCGGAAACTTGGCGTTTATACTCTTGTTGGACACAATTTTTTTTGATAAGGGGCGGTATATAAGCTTTCCACTGTCGGAAGAACAATGTATCAAGTGGTTGGATTTTTCCTGTGGTTCCGGGAGGTATCTGGAACAATTGTCTTGGCAGGAGGAACATCTTCAATTAAATTTTTTGTCATTGTACATGGTCCATGAAACTAAACGCAGAGCAAAAGTTTCACTTACAAATGGGAAGAACGCTTCATTAAACCATTTTCAACTCTTTTATTCCCATTTTTCCTGATTTTGTAACAGTAACAATTAGGTTTTCGGCTTGAAGCATTCTTTTGGAGACTACTGCACCGAAAAATCCTTTTGGTTCCTGCAGCACAATAAATAATTTAGGCATAAAGATCCATCCATACTTATTATTTCCATTAGTGTACAATAGTTATAAAGCACTAACTGATTGAGTAACAGTCTGCGTGTGATTTTCGCCAACAAACGACAAAGTCCGTTTTGATCGCATTTCGCGTTCAAATACACTTTGGTCTGTATTGTACACAGAATACGGTGAATAATGTGAAAATCTCTCTTTGCCATTTTCGACCAATTCCTCTGCAACCACATCCTTTTGTTTCGTCGTGAACATTAGTGCATGATACAAATTTTGTTATTTTCCTGCTCATTAATTTTATGTGCTATTTTAAATCGATTGATCCAGGCGTTAGAGGCAGAAAAATTCTTATTCTCGCTGCCAGTTTCTTGTGAAATTTGGAGGGTCCACTGTCGCAGATCTTCATCATTCACATTTTGATTCGTTTTTCTTTCTAGTTCAAATAAAGCCCAAAGTTTCTCATACATATTTTTTTGTGTTCTATAGGATTCACTGTCATGTTCCCACTTGCTTTTTCCACAAATACAGTTGTCGCCTTGACATCTCGCGGCGAAATTTCTACGAAATGTGATACTAATATCGTTTCTTACCGCCCTCATTCAACCAGAATTTCACACATTTTTTCTTGTAGCTATTGCTAACATTTTCATTTGCATTTTTCACAGGGCTCGAATAAATTGAACTGGAGGATTTGCAGGGTGACTGACATTTGGAATCATTAATTTCCGGCGATTCGCTGTATGATTCTAATAAACACTTATCCATATCATCACCCGTAGTATAAGTATGCTTAAGCAATCTGTATCACTGTCACTGTCATTTGATTCACAAACACTTCCTTCAGATACATCGAGGGTTGATTCCTCGTAACGCTCCACTCCTGTCCTATTATTTTCAATCAATTCAATGATGCATTAACTCGCGTTCTTTTTCATTAATATTTCCCATCGGAGATAAAACTTTGTTACGGAAGTAACTCAAGACAAACTCGACTATGTTTACGGGATTTAAAACAACTCTCTCTGTGACCATTGCGGATGTTCTTTCTTCCTTAACAAGGAAAGGCAAACTGGATACGAAACTACGCAGCCCTTGTTAATTGCAGGGCCGCTGACGGAGCTGTCCGACTGATGCGTGACCTTAGGGTTCTTGGCGCCAGCTCGCCAACAGTAAGGGCTGCTCAAATGGAACCGTAGAGTCCCCAATATTTTTCCTAGTTCTTATATGTGTTTTTCAATGTTTTATTTGGAGGTCTTGCAGTGGAAACTGGCAGCTAATATTTTGGAAATAGGATTCTGATAGTGCATTGCGTGTGTCATAAAAAGTTCGAGGGGTGTTCCGACATGAGGGATCTGTTACTTCCCTTGTGAGATGAAGAAAAAACTGATATCTTAGCTGATCGCATAGATCAAGTTTTCCGACCTCATTCTATAGCAGTACCGACCCACAATAAAATGATTGATGATTGTGTAAATGAGCCTCACATTTCAGTAACAAAGAAAATAAAGTTCATCTCTCCATCACAAGTTTAAAAAATTATTAGTTGTTTAAAAACGAGAAAAGCACCAGGGTATGATGGAGTAAATAATGAAACCATAAAACAATTAAACGATTACTTTATTGCCGCAGTCAGAGCAATATTTAATGCAGTCATACGACTGAATCACTAAGGCATGGGAAGCCGCCGTCATTCTGTCTTTTCGCAATCCAGGAAAAGATGCTAAATTGAGAGAAAACTACAGACCCATCAGTTTGCTTCCCACCATATCAAACATTTTTTGGACATTCCACAGGTGTATGACAGGGTCTGACATACATGACTAATGTATAAACTACATAGTCTAGGAGTTCCAAATTACATCCAAAGAATAATCTAGAGCTTTCTTACAAACAAAAAAATTCATGGTGAAAATCAAAGAAACAACATCAACTCCTCCAAATATCAACAGGTTTACCTCAGGACTCTGTACTGTCCCCAAATTATTTAATGTTTTTACTTCAGATATCCCACAAATGGGAGGCACTCTGCTGATGACTCCGCCTTATTCACTACCCTTGAAGACATTATCATAACCCAAGACCGGATACACCATAACCTTGGAGAACTAATATTGTCAAATCAGTGGAGAATAAAATTAATCCAGAAAAATGCCAAGCAAAAATATTCACACTTCGAAGAACTAAAACTCCTCCTAACTTAACAATAGCAGCCCGATTCAATGGAATAGTCGTTCAATTTAATATATTGGTGTGATTTTCGATAAAAGATTAATCCGATTCGATTAAAAGATAATCCTTGCAATATTAGATAAAACCCAGGGTAAGACGCCAAAACTGTATCCATTGATAAACAGAAAACCCCCATTAAAAATTGAATGTCAGCTTATGATATTCATTATATATTTAATATAACAATTATATATATATATATATACATACACATACACATATATATATACACATATATATATATATACATATATATACATACACATACACATATATATATACACATATATATATACACATATATATATACATATATATACATATACATATACATATATATATATATATATATATATATATATATATATATATATATATGAAAGACAGTATCATTGGGGAGCTACGTATGGATCTAATATAAAATCACATCTCCTATGTAAATATTATATAATCACTTAATCAAGCAAATTCCAAATTAAACATCTAACAACCGGAGCAGCGATGTAAAGCACAAAAAGTCAAGGATGCCCATTCGTAATAATGACTACGTATTAGAATAGACGGAATACTATAACAGAATCAACTGTGTTCATTTTTCAGTCAAAACTGAAACTGTTTCATGAGTTTTGAATTTTTCTCGAGTTTCTGAATATCTTAATAAAACCGCTGACCTCTTTTCACATGGTCGGAAGTTGTATAGTTTTCTTCAATGTCTCCACGCATTGGAAATTAGTAATAAAGATTTGTACCAATGAGCGCCCTCACCAGAAAACCCACAGAGGAACAAAACGCAATACACAACAAATGCCACTTCATCCCGGAACACAAGCTCAGAATAATCACATCGGCACACTGAAATAAAAGCATTATTTAAAGAGAGTTGAAAATAACTTGAACTCGCAGCTCCAGGTGATTATTTTAGACAATAGAAAGAAATCAAGTTTTTTTAATTATGTAAGGAATTATTAATAATATTTGCAACGATTACAATAATAATAATACCCTAATATAATTGACATTTATTTCACTTAAATCTTTTACTTCATGGTAAATAGTACTACTGCTCTTTATCAATTAAAATGCTAGAATATTTTATAAGTGTTTCATACATAAAAATTGTTTAGTTTCCATGACTATTATATGCTAATACAACACTCTTTTACACAAACTCCAGCAGTGTTCACTAATTAGAGATTAGTAAAGGCACTTGTAGCAACCCCAAGAGCAAGAACTCAGTTTTTGTTTAACATTCCACATCTCTTAATACCTTCCTATATATGGCGTGTAGGAAAAATAATAAATTCTTCAGTGGCACCGGTTAAATGCTGTTGATGATTTGAGGAACAATTCTTGTGGCGCTCCAGTCATTATTTCACCATCGGGAAGACATTGTTCAAAATTCTTACAGGCGAAGTTAACATACGTGTCCTCCGTGTTCCTTAAATAGTGAACATACAAAATTCATGTTATACGTCCAAGAACGAGTACTTTTGTTGCCATTAAATGTGACGTACAACTGGAGTAACGACTGACGTTCGGACAAGGATTATATACATTTTCACATCGTTTAAAATGATTTCAGGTTCGCGGACAGAGGCTGACTTTTCTGCCCAAGGTTTCGTTCTCATACCTGAAGATGGCCATATTAGGATGGTACCCTAATACGGAACGCCTCAAATATTTACTGCAATATTTATTGCTTGCGTATGTGGAGTCCATTATATTTTACGATGTGCTACGAAAAAAGTACGAGTTTCTTCTGAAGGATGAGTTTGATAGACTCTCCAAGTATTTCCGTGCTCCAAATGCAGGGTCAGCTACTTTTTGAGTCTTCGCTGATGCGGATTTAATGCTGTATGGTTTGTGTGGAAGAAGCATATATTCAAATCATGCTTGGACGTATGTTTTTCCCCTGTGTTTTATCTTTGAGTCGTTGAAATACGTATCATGCACCATACTCATTGGTTATATTGAAGAAAAAATCATTATGTGAATCAGCTTACTGGGTGTAGAAGTATTTCTCTTAGCAATATTGTAATCTCAAATTTGAATAAAAACATGATGGAGTGTAGTTTTTTCGCAAAAAAAGATGAAATCGTGACTGTGCCACCTCAGAATGCTTATAACGAACGCACTAATTTGCACAAATATATTAAGTGCAACGCATATTTAGAGATGTATGGATGTAACAATATTTTAAAACTAATAATTTATTGCTGAATAAAATACGATTAAGCTTAATTCGCTCATAAAATAACTTGGAAGACTTTCATTCTCGAATAACTGTTCGATAAATAACGCTTGAACGCTGAATATGCAATAAATCAATCTTGATAGCAGTAGTAGTTTTCATATCCACACCTGCATTTGGAACTCTACATTGACTTGTATAATGATGTTGATGTTTTTACGTTTCATGAGTACGTCTGCTAAAATATACTGAATATAAAACATTTCAACATATAAACATTTGAATGAATTATGAAAAGTGCAATTGTCGGAATGACATTATTCGATTAAACTATATATCTATTGCTGTTTGTAAGTAACAAATATCATTCAGCGTAAAGGATTGCACACAATTGGATCTAGTAAAAGTCATTTGTTTACTTGACTGAATCCAAGTGTGTATACTTGTGCTACGAACCAACTTAGAAAAATTGCAATTTACATCCACATACAAGTGACAAAGTAGAATGGATATTTTGTGTACTGGTACAAGATATTTGTGATATAAATCTGGATAATTGAACCACAAGGTAGGATATTAATGTAAAATAGTGAAAGTTTGTCATGTCAATAAAGCAGTGTCTGAAGTGACAGTCAAGGGAATGCAAAATAATAAAAATCTATACAATATTGTCATATTGCGTTTATTTTGCTGTGGCTTATTACAAAGTACAGCATTTGAGGACAATGAGACTAAATAATCGAGATTGATATGTAAAAGAATGAAATGAATATTGAGAAAATTCAGATGATATTTGAGTTCCCCGTAGAAACGTCATGAACCCGCCATATCAAATACAAATTATACATGATGTATCTCAATCCGATCTTCAAGTTAAGAAATGGAAACAATAATGTTGCCTGAAACCGTCATTATGATGTATTTTCTTAACTGTGAACCGAGTTCCAGTCAATAGAAGGTATGACTCCAATACAAATGCTAATGTCATCCGAGAAACGGTTACAGTTAATTAGCTATCAGAAGTGCAGTGGCACAACGTTCGTGAGTATAGCGCGTGAAACATGAGTTATGCGAATTCAAGCGTGAATTTCTGTTGTTTGATGCGGTTTGATTTATTTTGTCAAACAACAGTAAAACGTGTATGTGACGTATGGAAAAGAAAATAGAAGCTGAGCACAATTTCTTGAGCTTCAGAATCTTTTCCCCACCTCGTAACTATAAATAACTGAATGATGAATAAAAGTACCAATACTGCGAGGTCAGCAACATTTGATTGCTAGAAGTTTCACTCCCAAGTTATAGAAAACGTATTTGCTTTAGTAAACGACCTACAGATTTGACTTTGTAGTATTGCTAACAAAATTGTAAGCAAGACCCCGGCTCATCTCCTATCATAACAATCTTTTACTTTTCAAAACATGCGCAGCACGATAAGCATTCGCTTACTTTTATTCACTTTACCTCATAAAAATGAATCAGTCATATTGGAAGGATGTCTTGGTAGAAATTTGACAGTGTACTTTCGGGAGCTCTTCATCTCCTTATTTCTCCGCATTCTCCTACATCTTCCGGAGTTCTGTATACTGTACTACGGTACTGCTACACTGCAGCATTCTAAACTACAGTGCTTTCCGCCGTGGTATATACGGGATGTCCCACCAACCACAGCCACCCCCCCTAAACTTCGAAACGGTTCACGATGTCCAAATCCAGTTTTCGCTCAAAATGACGGAATCATGGGGCAAGTAGATGAAATAGTGTTTGTCCTATATTTAGTTTTCAAAAACTGTAATCATATTTGATTTTTTAAATAGAACTATCAATTTTTCTTACTAGCAACGAATAGATCATAAAAGGAGCAATTCAATGATGAATCATTTGTTAATGTTTTAATAATAATTTCAGTATATAATTATACTTTTGACTTTAAATTAAACGGACACTATTTCTTTTAGTAGCAATTGTAACTGTTGCCTTTAAGGAAGGTGGCGTTCGCGGCGCTGGAGGGGAGAGGAAAGATTGAGAATTTATACTAGTGTATTCTATTCTATACCATAGTGTTCTTGTGTACCACTCACAGTTTAACATGTCGTACACCATATTGCACTAAAGATACATCACTGATCGCGAGTAAATAATATTTCAAATATTGCAGATCGCAAATTAACGATCAAAAATAGATGAATAACATTTAAATTTAACTGGCCAAAACTCCTCGTCAAGAATAATCTTTGAAAAATCCATTCCGATCCGGAAGTAGTATAGCACGGGCGTGAAATTGCAGTGTATGCCAGCGACTGGCCACAGCTGCACCCGCCCCCCGGGCGTCCATCCCGTGGCGAAAACGGAGCCGGAAGGGCCGCTGCGCTTGGCTTATCGCGTCTGAGGGGGCTCCCCTTTCTAATTAATTTCAACGTGCGTGGGCAGCGGTTTCCGGGCGCCACCCGGAAGCCAGGAGCCGGCTGCCCGGAGCCCGCTGCCCGGAGCATCGCGGCCACTCGGACCTCAAGGAACGAGGGACGCACCCTGGTTCACGTGAAAGAACTCGAAAAAAAAGGACGTAATTTGAACACGTGATTTTGAACGAAGGTGGCGGAAAACAGGCGGATGTTTTAACTAAAATAGGAACGGGCAGAGAAATTATTGTGGTAATGATACAAGGCCTTCTTGTGTGTCACGATAAGGAATAACAACCAAAACCTATAGCTCATTTGTCGAAGCAAATAATATTTATTTCACGCGAGTGAATATTTATTGTTATCAAATATTTTAAGAAAATGCTCGTTTACATTTTTAATCGTAGTTCATTTTCGTACCTGAATAAGTTTTGGGAAAGGGGATTTTGGAGGTCCAGAAAACGCCCAAATAGTACTTCTTTGTCATATATCACGCAGTTTTAATTGTTTTTACGTTAAATAAATATAGAAATTAAGAATAAATGAAAATAAAATAAACACACAATTTTGAGCAAGAATATCAGAACTGAAACAAAATCCCATGTGTTGAAGACTTCATAGAGAGCACAGTAGCATGGTTCTCAAGTCTGGGTAATAAATTGAGCCCTTAAAAAAAATTATAAGTAGTATTGAAAATAATTTTTGGAGGAGGTGCTGCGAATTTTTATTACATCATGTAAGCTATTAAAAAATGAATGGATATAGAAGGATGTTAAAATGTTAAAAAGAAAAATTATGGTACGACCATTTAGTAACGATGGATTCTGAAAGACTTCCCAAAAAATGATACTGCTGGACATCAGTTGTGTGAAATCACGAAAGTTTAGAAGCTTGAGACACCGCGGGTTCATGAATGGGTGACCGCCTGGGAACCCTGGATATTAACCGTGTTGAGCGCCTAGCCGATAGCGATAAAAGGCAATGACTTACGACTTGCCGTATAACAGATGATGTCTCCACACACATATGTATACCCACTCTCACAGAATATGGGCGATGCCTTGTGCGGCCAAATCTGGCTTTCCACAGCTTGGACAACCATCGCTGGACACTTGACCAATCCTGGCGTCGAGGCGATCCGCTCTTATCATTGGCTTTTTGCTCCAAGTTTCAGACACGTCCCTTCCCCTCGAAGATTTTCCTCCAGTTATCTCAAAGGGCGGAGCAATTTCTGAGGTCAGTGACGCTGCTCGCTAACGGAGCAGGGGTAACAGAGAGGAGGTGAGGAAGTAAGAGGAGGTAACGGAGAGGGCACAGAAACGAAACGGATTGGTGCGCGGGCGAGGATCACCCGCCAATTGCACTGACGTTGGTTCGAACCCGTGGACGCTGACAAACCCAAAGGGGCAGCGGGTCACGGGAAGGGCTGACATTTTATCGATTCTTACCATGAAAATGAAGTCTAATTATGGTATCTATTGTGAGAAATTTGATGTCAGATTAAATTAATAGTATTGAATGTTTTGTTTCATAAACTATTTTAAAATGCTAATGGTTCTAGAGCAAGGAACACTAATATTACATAATAATTTTCGGGAACATAATATAATGCATTTACATAATATACACATTTCCTATCAAGCAAATTGAAATTCATGTTCACGTATTTAAAAACTTGTATTTTGACATTATTACGCCTTATTAAGGAAATGCAAGCAATACAACATTTTATTACGCATTATGAAAATGTAATCGCCCATTTTTTCTATATGAGCAGTAGCATGCAAACAGTGATTTCGTTAATCAATTAAAAATCACTGCGGTGTCCTAGTAGATTATCATTGCAAATTTATTGTTAATATTGTTTAGACTATTTGTAAATTGATGAATTTATAGTGATAATCGTGAAAAGGAACTAGGGAACCTCTCATTAGAAATATTTCGAAATATAATTGTCTTATTCTTCATATATTTTCAAAAGTTGCTATTTTCTGTTACACTGCTGAGAAGATTATATCTATCCCTTCCCAGTGATATTTTTATTTATTTATTTATTTAAGGTAATATACAGGCAACAGTACAAATCTGATATGGCTGAATAGCGCTAACATAATTAATTATTTTCAACATATCACATTGCATATATTAATAGCAAAATTGTAATAATTGATATCTTTAATAAATAGCTATAATATAAACAGCAAATTTTAATTCTTTTAATTTGTGGAAATCTACACTGAGTTAAATATTTTCTAAATATTTTTGAATAACCACGTAGTAAAAAAGAATAAATTTGAAAACCTTAAAATGTTATAAATCAATGTAATTTTCTTAAACGAGCTGTTAAGAAAGAAACAAAACTTGTTTGAATAAACTTTAAAGAGATTGAGTATTTAGTTAAAAAATTTCAATTCCGGGACAATTTTCCAATTAAAATATTTAAGCGGAACACAGTGTCTCCGAGTCGTATTATCTTTCCAATTTATGTTAGGTTTTTGTATGACCCCCAGAAACACTTTCTGGAGTGTTTAGTTCGATTCAAAGCTCTCTGCAATTCAAACTCCGGAAACCTTGACACGGTTATCGATATTGAAGTAAGAAACGGTTTTTATTCACACGAAACACACCGTCCTTGTTTTCTAATGATAAATTGTGAAATAATTTTAGCCATTATAAGATATACGGATGACAAATAATTTGTGCTCATAAGATCCCAATACTTGAATGCATATCGAACCTGAAAATACATTTGGTTTTAGATCAACACGGAAAACACAAGAGATTCAATGAGATCACAAGTTCTCAAATCTGAAAACTAAACTACAGTCTTTATTATTTTCACGAAATGAAACTCATACCTTCTTTAATAATATAAAAGAACTGTATTGTGCTCAAATATCTTGTCAATTAATAGTTCAATATTATTCGCAAAATTTTCTGAAAATTAGTATAAAAGTGGAAGTTAAAATATTTTTTATTAATTACAAGATTAAAAGAGTAAAAACAGTAAAATATGACTAATTTTAAAATGAAATAAATGACAAAGACAGTGTTACATCAAAAACGCAAAATTAGTTATAAAAGGCATGTTAAAAATCATCCCCTTCACGCGTATTAGATTTATAAATCCATAGCTAAGAAAGTTTAAAGAGTTTGCGGAGGACAGTAGCCAGCATCTCCTCTATAATCGACAAGCTCATGCCTTCTTCGGCTCTTTTCATTATCGTAGTGCACAGGAGCATGCTTTACAGTAAGGTCTGTTCTTCATTTGGGGATAGGGGTGGGTAACTGCACGAGATGTCCGTGCGAGAAGTGGCTGTGCCCGATCCGAAGGTGAATAATACTCTTGCCCGGGCTTAGAGCCACGGGATGACACGACAAGGGTCTTATGATCCTTGGGAGTTTGAAAAGAGTTCTGCACCTGTTTGCACTCAAATGCAACGTTGATAAATCTTAGTAAGAGTAGATATTACCATAAAGATGTCTTTCTGGCTTCCTCGAGGCCAACTTTACTACCAGTCAGAGGTTTCATTTCCACTTATCCCCACGTGGCCAGGGACACAGGAAAACGTAATTCAAATGATGGAGAATTGCGACATCTTCGATGTATTTGATGTTGATATATGATGTCAAAGGTTTACTAGGAGAGAAAGAGGAAATGGACGACAAGGCCGTAGCTTCCTGGGTCTGAAGGGCCGGGTTCCGCCTCGACATAGATGTGTGTTCGTGATGTCCTCATGTATTCTCCTACAGAAAACCCCAAACATAAAAATCACAGTGGTCGTTATATGACCTAGTAGTTAAAAGAGACATTAAAAATATATACAAAAAAACAACCCAATTGTCAAAGAAAATTTCACATATTTGAATCTGACTTTCAATAATCGTTGCCTTAATAAAACCTAAGGACTTTATTTCCTGGGTAAAATAGTATTATAAACGGAATTTTATTTAATCAAAAATTAAATTTTCATATATGGTCAGCTAATCTGATTATTATTTATAACTTAATATTCAACTCTCTCAGAGATTTCTACAATATTGCAATGATATTCATTGTAGCCAATACATATTTTATTCACACTTTCTATTTCTGTTGGTAAAATAAACATATTTATTAAACTGAGTACCACTGAATTTAATAATGTTCTTTCTATTACAATATTTCCATAGTTTTTAAGCTGAGGGAACAGTGACGGAAAATAATTTTCTAATATTGAGTTAAGACTTCATTAAATATTTTACTATATTTTACATTCTCGAATGCGCAGCACACTACAGAAACAATGATATCAGTAAAATGGTATTTCGGGGTTTTGAAGGAAAATTCGGCTTTTGAAATCACGAACTCCAAAAAAATATTTCCAAAAAGACTCTGCGAACATGTATTTATTTTTAGACTCGTTGTAGGAAAAGGACCTGTGTACACATGGTACCGCAAAAATTAAAACATTACTGACTTCTAAATCGATGTATTCTTTTCAAAATTGAATATATCTAGCAAGTTCACTGGGATTCTGAATCCAATGATATTCCAATATTTCTGGAGGGTATGTTACATTATGCTTATATTGCATTATTGAAACTTTCTGAAAAAGAACTCTTTCTTTTTTACTTTACACTCTTCATTCGAATACACTATACCGTTATTACAAATACTGTAGTAAATGTCACCTTTATTAATATCTCTGGATTTTTCAACATTACAATTACATAATCTGTTTCAAATTTCTCATGAACTCTTACTTTCTTCTCGGTATAATTATTCTACAAATGAAGTTATAAAAATTACAAATGTTTTCCAAATTTGTAAAATTGCTTTGCAGGAAAGCATACAAATTTTCCGTGAACGCATAATCTAAATTCTTCATATATTGACTGCACTTTCTTAAGGAGTAGAGAAAGTTACGAATGCTACGCGAAAAACGGCGAATTGTCTGCAGAAAACGCATATTACACGGCCTCATGACGAAAAAATGGATAAATCCACTTCTAAATTTAGAAAAAATCCTCCAAATCGTGGTGTAGCCAGAATCCATGTTTTGTGGGTGGTTGATAGAAAAATCGACTGACGGTAAATGTCTGTCCGTCCGTCCCTGAACAACGCTAGCGGCTAAACCGTTCAGCCGATTTTCACTCAAAATTGATACTCCCAATCGATCTGGCTGATGTCGTAGCGCCTTGAATTTGAAACCGATATTCAATTAGGGGGGAGGGTACTTTACATGAAGCCCCTGGGACATTTTTCAAATGTTCAAACAAATGGCTCCATAATTTTTTATTACATTTTATGGTTGGATAGTGGGAGTGATTTAAGAGAATATTGCAGGTCTCATGTTCGTTTAAAACTGATTTTTCAAGTATTCCTACAAGAAAATATTGAAATTTGAGATTTTCCCTTGATGAAACTTTTTCCTTAAAGATAAGATTTTTAAATAAGATCATGTGCAATTTTTCGAAACTTTAGCATTTTCAGCATAAGTTTCGTGAAAATACGGTGAGAAAGACGCTGTTTTAGCATCACTAGTATTCTTTAAAACTGTCCTACTTCTAGACATTAGGCTCTTCTCGAATAATTGCAAGTCCCTTTCCAGTTTTATTATGACAATGTGGTACTGAAGTACGCATGAGGAAAAGTAAAAATATTGTACTTTCTTTCTATAGAGAAAAGTTCCATTCTATTAAAATATAATTATATTATATTAATATATTTAATATTCCTATATTATACATTTTATATTATATTATATATCACAGTATATTTAAATTTTAAAAGGATTGACCTATGAAAACGAAAAAATATATTGAAACGATTATGTTCTATTTAGTATAGGTTTTATTATATTTAACTACTTTTCTAGTGGCAATTGAAACAGAAACCGCTTTAGCCGAATGGTTAACGTCATAGGTACACTGTCAGCTTACTAACGCTTGTGAGTCTGAACTAGAAGGTGATATTTTTCTTCTGTTATGGTGTGATTTCAGTAGAATATGTCCAATATTTGTAATTACATTAATTTTTGAAAAGACTTAGGCCGTAAAAGGGCCAGGTTTGTCGTCCATTATACGACGACCAGAAGCCTCGTTCTGTACTATCTGACTGAGGCGCTGGTCGTCCTATTTTCGAGGAACTCTATATATTTTGAAAATTGAAAAAGTTAACTTTTCAAAACTACAAAATTGAAAATAGAGATCTTACTGTTGAAAACTTTTTCCAATTCATGTAATAGTATAATATTGCGGAGCAGTGACATTAGAGAAGAAAGTATGGGTTAGTAGTACAACTACTTCGTTGTTTACATTATAAGCATATAATTCTTTAAGAAGCAATCAATCAACTATTTGCAGATAATTAAAATATTGTTAGCATTATATCATTCCAAGTTTAGGTTACAAGTTTCAGTGAATAACGAATGCAAATTTGTCCGGAAATTCTCTTAGTTGTGTTAATTGATTTTAAAAATCACATAGTTACTTCCTTAACTACGCGGTTCTGCATTTCAGACTGGTGTTTCACGACGAGTTATGCAGTTCAGTCTTATCGCGTAATGTGAGATCACCTTGAAGATATGGAGGGGGCAAGAAAGCAGTTCGCAGGATAGAAGCTACTCATGAGCCCTACACAAAAGACATTCGAATCGAAATATTTCTAACTAGAATCAACTATAGAATAGTATCGCGTTGATGATTCCACATTCTTATCAAGAATGAGTTTGCTGTAACCTGAAGTAAATGTTGTACATCATAAGAACAATAAATTTCAAGATAGAATTCATTCTACAACACCTCATCGGTGCTGTAAGGTACCTCTGTGATAGCTCCGTGGATTAAACGCGTAGTAGATAGAGGAATGGACGCCGATCAAATCCTGCTGAATATGTATTTTTTTACCTGATGCCTGAACATTAATCACTATCATCACGAGAGAGACATTCATTCTTGCAAGGAGAACAAACTTGTTTTGTAAACGATAATGGATTATATTAAGATTGTGTGCTGTATCTGTATTCCAAGCAATGACGAAACGAAATTTAAGAGATAGCTAAAATATTAACAGTGTCTCAATTGTAATATCATTATCATATTTTATGTAATCGTTAGAAATATATGAAAAGTCTGTACCAAGTTGTATAATCACTAGTAATTTAATATTTAACAGTTCTAGAGATAATCAGAACTTAACAAGTCTGTGGGTTTATTATAAAATTTTGAATAAAGGTAATTTCTTCTGTTCTTTTATTAATTGAGAAAGGAATATGTCTTTTTACACGTTTAACAAAGTTCCTTAGAGACTATTACGAACTCATTAAAATTACATTTTGTGTTTGTGCTTTGTGATAAAATGCTAACAGAACGCATCCCTTAATTGTTTGTAAAATTGATAATTTTATTTTTTTATCTTCTTAAAATTTTTAATGTGTTTTGGTAGGTGGAGTCACATTTCAAAATGTATGAACTCCAAAACATAATAAAGTAGTAATGGATTTGACGTGGTCATGTGAAAGAAATCAATATTTTTTATTATAATCTCCATTTTAAATAAACAATGTTTGATACGGCTAATCTTAGTGCGTAGACTGAGACTAAGTGGTGAGATTCAATCAGTCCCATTTTCACAAAGAAAATAAGGAATTTAATTATTTAGTTATATCCAATGATTATTCGCATGCTTGTGTAGGTGATCTAATGCACAAATCACCTGTCATTTAGTCTCAATATAGGAAAATAAGGAGGTGCGAATTTGATCTCAAATGTCTGGGATAATGTCGTTCTTTTAAATCTAAATATTAAATTTATTATAAAATTCATAAATATGATAACGGAGTTAGATAAATAAATATATTATCATGATTGTTAAAACATCAGTTGTCCTAATATTGCATTTTCCTGAAATTGTACTGCTTGAGAACGAATATGTTTAGGAATATGATTTATTAGTCTTAAATGTTACTCTCAGAGAAAATGGAGAAATTAAGACAAATATTTGTATCGTAGATACATTAAGGCTTGCAGATTACTGAAGATTCAACTAACTCTCTGTAGCTGAAATCGTTTGACACCGGGTTTTAAATCGAGGTATTGAGGATCGAGTTCAGCGATGCCTTTTTTTCTTCTGTTCCAGTTTTGTTTTACCTAAGTCTGAGAATTAAAGATAAGAATGTTTAGCGGAAAATACGTGTATTTATTTATTGCTTATAAGATCTTTGCTGAACTTTTATACTATATAATGTAATTAGTTTGATACCGCTTTATTACAAATATTTATACAAATGCATTTATTTATATTTAGTTCGTAAGAATTTAACCTAACCTCGCTTGAATTAAGATAGTGAATCGTTTTGACATATTTGCATTCACTTCCAAAACGTTGTCACAACTCTGTCACTTTTATGGGAAATGAAATGAGGAAAACTTATCCTGTTCGTTAGTGATATCCATATTGTGACCTGATAACCGTATTAATTGAGTACTAAAGATGTAATCTCTTCGACAGGAATCAAACCTGCATCGTTCGATTTACGACCAGTTGCTCTGACCACTGAGCCTGGAAAAATGCGTTTTACAGTTGGGTTCTTGGCTCGTGTATTCCTCACGCATTTGATATTTGCTCACCGCTGCATCATTTACGTAAGTCAATATGAGGGAAGGTTGACCTTTGGCAATTGATATTTGTTGTAACTTTTACACAACGTCGTGCCCAGATTGTGACAAATTACTGTTTTTCTTGATTAGATAAATACATCATATTTTGCAAATGAATCATTTATGTAAAAATAAACTCACCTTGAAATGACAATCAGTAATGCAGAAAATTCTCAGTACTGTTTTTGTATCTCACCTTTGGAACTGCTGTAATACGTTTAGATGGATTTTGAACTATGATAATTGTTATCTCAGCACAAAACAAAACTTGTACTTCTTTTTACTTCTCATATACGCACTGAATTTAGTAGTATAAGTAGTATATTCGTATGGATGTATATACGTAGTATATTCGTGCGTATACGTAGTATAGAGAAAGTTATGTAATACAGCGGAAAATCTGATTTCGATTAAACGGTAATACACGTTTTGAGTCGAAAAAGTGGTTTTATCCAAACTGTCCGTCCATCCGTCCGATTACTACTAGCGCCTAAACCACACGTACGATCCTTTCCAAATTGAAGAACCTGTTTTTCTGGCTGTAGTTGAAGCTTGGAAATTTGAAAATCTTGAAATTTGGGGATTTACATGAAGCCTTTCGACATTTTCAAAATTTTCTCAAAACGGCTCTGAATTTTCTAGTAAGAATAGAGTAAATACACTTAGAAGGATGACATAGTTCCAACTTTCATGGTTAACTCTGAATTTTCGAAATGTTAAAAGTTCTGAACATTTTGGGCGTCTTCCTACAACTACAAAATTGAAAACAGATTTGTCTTTCAAATGAAATTTGTTGTCCATAATGCGTTCTTGCATAACAATCATTTAGGCTTTTGAAATGATGTACATTTTTCGTGCAAAAGTGAGCTAATATTTAAATTTTAAAGAATGGTTTGAAATGCAAACTGCAATGAAATCGTTTTCTTCTTACTATTAAAACGTTTCAAAACCGATTTTGCGAAATCGTACTTTTATGTTTCTTTCGTTGCAGCAACATTCTTGTCTTCAGCTAGCAAACTCAACAAGTATCACTCGTCACACATTCTAATATGAAACATTATAAGTGACTGCGGAGGACGTCATGTAGTTCAGGTGCTTGTTTGAAGAACTGAAGACTGAGTTTACGTCCTGGCCTGTTCATAACTTTTATTTTTGACAATGTGTGAGATATTAATTAATATTTTTCCTTTCAATAATTAGTGATGCATTTACGATTGTCGTTTGAGAGTTTTCAAAACGAATGAATTGTAATAGTGTAAAATTTGTTATATATTAAGAAAACATTCAACAAATATCGAGAAAATAAGAGTTTATTTTTATATAAATGAGTAGATGAACAAAAAGATAATAACTGCGTAATGATAGGTGATTTTTCGAAGTCAAAATGTTTCTTAGATTCTAGTAATTACTTGCAGCAAATGAAATTCTGAAATGTCGGGCCGTCGAACGTGTTCCTAGCCCAACGTTATCACGTCTAATAATCTCACCTTGGGCAGAGGCGATATGGGTTGAGCGTCAGGCTAGAACCGAAGCGCCTGCAAAATTACATAGACTGAACTGAAACATTCTAAGTAGAATTAACTATTTTATAGTGCCGTAGATTTTGCTTTCTTATTGTCTCTTAGAGGTAATTTATTTAATATTTTAAATTGCAGAAGTGGAAAAGCAATGAGTTTGAAGACAAAATTCAAGATCTTAATTGAGTAAGTTCACTGGAAATGCTTATGACGACTGTGTTGGTAGCGCAATCGCTTAGGTGCATGGCTTCACAATAGAGGAACGCGTGTTCAAATCCTACGATATCTGCGGTTTTTACTTGACGAGCAATGAAAATCAATTCCTAATAACGATGTCGAGAATGTTCTAAACATTCCTTTTCTTTGCAAGAAGGTACTATTACAAAACTGCGGAAAGAATTTGATGTACTTTCTGATTACTGGTCGTTTACTAGATCATTCACTACTCCATATTTTCCTGTTCATAGCGTTTTGGTTTTACATTGGTATGTTCGTTTCCTTCCCAATCCCTAATACGAGTATTACGTCCTTTGTAATTAACTTTATTTATTTGCGTCTCACTTTGTCAAGTTTTCTAGCTGAAATTTTTTCTTTGTTTTAAAAATTAAGAAATGCTTAACTTCACAATACCAAAATATGAAGAACTAGAGGTGCTACAGAATGACAGACTTTCTGAGCAAATGCTTATAATTTCTCAGTGGACTGGTTTATGTCTTGCCAGCTCACATAAGGTTCTCTGCTTCTTGCCAGCTGACATCTATCGCCGCACAAAATACATTTTTGACATTTTCTCAACTTTCGGTTCAAAATAGCTCTTTTTCACAGGAATGTATTGAGTTTTGAAAAACTTCCCAAAGTCATTTGAAACTTCACACAAGTTAATAATCTATACAAATCTATTCAAATGCTCATGTTAAGCGTGAGAGGTATTTCAAAAATTACATTTGTGTAATTTTTAAAAAACAATAGAATAGAGCAATATCTCGTTTATGTCATCGGATAGGCTGCATTTGGCATTACTCCAACCAAAATTTAAAGAAAATTTGAGCTGTTTTTGAGAAAATCTTGTTTATGGAATTTTTAAAATTGCAAATATTGCACGCATATGTGCGAAATCAACTAAAACTTCAAATTTAAGATTTTTCAAAATTCGAGTTAACTGTGAAATTGGACATATTCTACTTTATAAGGTATTTTACTATAGAGTAAATAGTCCATAAGAAATTTAAGAAACAATTTGGCTGTTTTGAAAAATTTAAATGTCCGGAAGCTGAATAGTCCCCAAAAATTAATGAATGTTTTTCAAAATCGATAGCTTCAGCTCAGCGAAACGACAGGGTTTCTTCAATTTGGAAAATCGTATGCATGGTTTAGGCGCTAGAGTTGTATCAGACGGACAGCCGGACGTTTTGCTTCCAATTGGTTTTTTGGCGTCACGGATCCACAAAACTGGAATTATGGCTACACGCGTAGTTAGAGGACTTTTTCTCTTAATTTAGCAATTTTTTGATTCAGTTTTTCGTCACCAGAGCGCGGTAATGATTTTTCGCAGAAAATGCGCAGTTTTTCGTGCAGCATTATATAACATTTCTATACTACGTATATTACTCTGTATATACAAGTATACGAAATATAATGTGAAGTGTTTGTTAACATGCTCACGCAGATAAATTTTAAGGAATGTTAGTGATGAAGTTGAAAAAGAATTTTGGTTTTAAACCATGTATTTATATAATAAATATTCGATTATTAGTTGAAGTAAATATGTATCATGCCCATTTGCTAACATTCTGAAAGGCTACATTGTTGTGAATGATATTGATTAATAAATAAGTCCATTATTAAATATTCTTCTCAATCATTCATTCAAGAGATGTACAACTATTTTACTAAACCATTCCAACCATGGATCCAAAAATAAAAGACTCAAGGTCACGTGCCTCTCTCATCCTAGAAAATATTCATTCTCTCTCATAATGAACTAGTGGTAAACTAGTAATGAAGATGAAGATAAGATCTTTATTTATATATATTATTTCATCAGAAATAGTTCTTTACCCTTAACTTGACGTTGAAATACTTGTTACATTATTTTAGAGACACCCAATAAGTCATGCAAGATCTGGTAAAACAAATGTTGAAAGGTTTGATTAGTGCATACAATCCAAATAACTAAAAATGTTGCGGATATCGTTTAAGACTTCGAGAACGGCTGCAAAACCTTTGAATTCATACATAGCTGATTTCGCTTTTGGAGTCAAAGTATCACTTGAAAAAATAGGTAGAAAATAATATTTTTTTGTATCTGTAACATTTAATCCAGAAATTAATAAAACATAAAAATGGAGACTCAAAATAAATAATGTAAAGTCAAGACATGGTTGTAGGGAAATCTCGATATGATCTAGAACAGAAATAGGTATATTTCCAGTAGGAAAGGAATTTAAATATATCGATGATTATTAGAGAGGGATCTAATAATATTGACTTTATTAAAAATAAGCTAGGAAGGCCAATTATTAGTAGATCATAATATTTTATAAAACAAAATTTCGAAGAAAACTAAGAGACAATATACAAGACAATGGTGAGAGCTGTGTTACGATGAATCGGAAATTAGAATTAAAATGATGCAATAAACTTTCGGTTGAATGCTATGAAAATGAATTATTGGAGACGATGTTGTCAGTATACTGTTTGATAGAATACTAAACGAAGAGATTAGACAGATAATAATGATTGAGAGACAAGTGGTCGAAAATGTAGAATCCAAACAACTCCAATGGTATGCTGCAGAATGCATGCTGACAGAATATCAAAATTATATTTGGAGTGAATCCTTCGAAAGAAGAAAACGAGGAAGGCCAAGGAAATCTGTAAGTACGTCATGGATTTGACAGGAAGGCATAAGAATAGAGAAGATGCCTGATGGAATAAAAACATTGGTGTAGGATTGCGAAAAACGGTCATTAGAACGTAAATACTCGCTTAAGAATTCAATAATAATTACCTTAAACCTGAAGTGAAAGATACCGATGAAGAAGTTATGTTATTATGTGCTGGCAAAGTAAGTGGGAAGATCGTAAGATCTGCAGGATCTGTTAAGATCTTGCCGAATACCAAACCAAAACCAGTTACGTTCTATTTGAAAGATTAAATTAAAACAACAAAATTTGATTATTTTCTAGAGGGAGTCCTTTAGATAACAAATATCGATATTACTCTATTTGGTATTTATGATATTTGTAAACTTTGTCCATTTATCGGCATGATCGCTTTTTCAATGGGAACAACTATTCTCGAATTGACAGGTCGAAAAGTAAATATTGTATTTAGTAAAAAAAGATGATTGAATTATGTTTTCGAAAATTGACGGACTGAAGTGAAAAGAGAAAACTAGCACAATAGTAAATTCACATTTCTTGTATGTTGCACCAACGAATAATGTCAATTCCACAATTAAAATCTATTTTCGATCCACCAATAACATATGTGGTCTCTTTAACCTGAAATCTTTCGTTTAGCGGCGATAACATAATTCACCGGAAAGTGTTCGAGTTATCGACGAATGACAGAAATGTAATTCAATAGCCAGTAGGACTTCTGATGCAGTATTCCAAAGGCAGATATTTTAAAATCCAGACATTTGTTCATCATTTCTCTCCATGTATGCAACATGTATTCTCGTTAATGTTGAAATATCTAGTATCACTTTCTGGAACTAAGATTGGTAAAGGAACGCAATGGACTCTGAAGATTTGGTTACGAACCCAAATGCCATAGCGCAGATTTCTCCTTCTTCCTGACTAGATTAAAGTGGTCGCGAAGTGCAGACCAAATGCCAATGAATTATAAATTTGAGGTTATTTCTATTATTTAGATTTTCTTTGTAAAATCGTCTCTGCGTGAGATATACTATATACGAACACAAACTATCAATCAATGGGCAGCATTTTAAAACGTTACATCTGTAATATAGTCAATGCGTTTCAACAATAATAAATATTGAAGTTATAGTTTTAAAATTCAACTCTAATTCATATTAGTACTTTAATTAAATTATTTATAAATATTTATAACTTAAATGAAATTTTTCCCAAATAAAAAAATTAATTGCTTATTTTGTTTATATTTATTAACAATTCATTAAAAATTATAATATGCAGTAATATTACTGAAGATGTTAGTGAACACATATCCAATAAATTGGCAATTTTGTATGAAATGTAAAATGTATGAAAATAGAGAAAATTTTATTTTGCAACAATATTTTACAGAAGAGGATCCTATTCATTTTCTAACGATTATCGTGACACAGATTTCCGAAGTTTGAGAAAATTTGAAACATTATTAACAATTACAATTTTGAAATAATTTATGACAGGAGAATCTCTAGTGATTCTTAATGGATTAGCAAAACAGTGTTTGCATAGGTCTGCTTATCTAGAAGAAGTGTGTAACATTCCGATGACGTGAAAAACTTTGTGTGCATTGTCTGTCTCTCGAAAATAAAAATATCGTAATGTAAAATATACTTGCTATAATAATATAAATATATTAATTTCATTGGTTGATTGAAATCATACATAAATTACATGGGTAATATATTGATATGACTGTGTGTGTGTGTTCCTCCAATGTTCACGCAATAGACGAAAGGTGGTTTTCTACCTTTGCAAACATTAAGATATTAAAATGTTATATAAGAGTCATATGTCGTTTTTGATTCTCAGCAAAATCCTCAAAGACTAGGTATCACATATGATTTTAATATTATGGTAAAGAACTCCATGTAAAATGCAATCACTAACGTTAGATTGAAGAGGTAATTAATTGTGATCCCAAAACAAAAGATCAAAATCATTCATTTGCTTACAGCTGCACTTACCAATCATAATGTCTGCAGAAGAAAACTTGATTGTGACTAAATGAACTTTTAAATACTTTAAGTTTATTTAGTATTTTATATATCAAAACTATTTTATTACAAATTAATGTTCAGACCATATAGTATATTTTAATTGGGTCATCTGAGAAATTTATGATGAAGTATTTCACAACTGAAAGCTGCTATCTCGAGACGTGTTTGTGAAACTGACTCTAAAACGTATTTCTTTAAGTTATTAATTTTTCTAATAAAATAACTAGGTTAGACAATGCATACAATGCAAATTATTTGCATTTTATATTAAATATTACAATAATAAACGACGAAATGTAGACATGGAGCTTAATAGTCGTTGTCCAGTGTTATTTTTGCAAAAACCCGTTTTATAACAGTTTTAAAATATGTTTTACTGGAAATTGCATGCCTTTATTTATGTAATTAAATGTATATACAAAAATTTATGTAAAACTGTTGGTTGATTTAATATTTATATTCAAATATTTACTATAATATAACTCGCCATCACCGCCATTTTGTAATGTTCAAGATGAATAGTCCCGCCTCCCTGAAATGAAGCTAAAGCGGATTGGTCAGCTCGATCCCGCAGGGCGGGGCAGGGGTCGGAAAACTCTGGTAAAGTTCGGCTCAGGACATCGCCCATTTTTTGTGCAAGCGAGGGTACATGTTTGGCATTCTCTATCCTAGGCGGAGGCACAACCACCACTGCCATCACTTCCATGAACATGACGATGCGTCGCCACAATCCTCCGTGTGCGACCAAGTGGACGGGCTCGTGGTTCCCATGGACCGTGCTAATGACCGGGGGGACACCGGCGTCGAGTGATGGACAGGAAGCGTGGAGTGGGGTGATGCTTGTGCCCTGGGGGCAGCTAATGATATTGCGGAGCCCTCACATCCCCCTTTCCCCCTTCGCCGTTCCCTTCTCTCCCCCGACCCTTGGCGTCCCCAGTCCCTCCTCCTCCTCCTCCTTCGCCGCCGCCCGCTTCGACGCGTGTGAAAGTGTGGTGCTCTATTGTCCGCGGAGGGCTTTTAAGGACCGGGATGTAAGCGGGTATAATGGATCTGTTGTTCGGCGTCTATTCAGTGTTTTAATGCCCTCGCGACGACGCTAACTTCAGCCCGACCTCCGAACAGAACAGTATTTTTTGGGCATAGGACCGATAAAAATACGTTTCTCGATTTGGGCACTACACTGCATTTTTGTCTTTTTACATTTTATATTTTTCTGATTACGCCATATGAAAAATTAAGATTTTAAAAATATCGCTTTTGTTATTAATTGCAAGGCGAACGAACAGAGACATGACTTACTAGTTTTCTATTGTGTGTGGGCATTTTTCACAAAAAGTGGATAGAAACCATAGGATGCTTGAACTGCTTTACTTGAACGAGCCTTGTTTTGTCACTTGTGCAACACCAGAAAACGTGTACACAAAATACTTATTATTCTCCCAAATTCTACACTCGTATCACTATTTGCAAAAGGTGTGCTTTTAAGAAAAATGTTTTTTTTCTAACAATAAATTTAATGTTTGTTCATTCCTCCGGGTTATTTCTGAAAAGAAAATCGTTTTTTATTGCTATCATTCGCGTTGTGCAAAGGTGATTGGAACGGGGTACATGCACCGATTGACCTACAGGATGAAGTGGATTCAGCATGAACTTTTTTCTCCATTGCCTATCTTGAAACCATTTTCTAGATGAATGTACTCGGTCGCACGTTCCCATTGGAGACAAATTATCTCGTTCATTGCCTGACGCATTGTATGAATCTCATTTTATTGCTAGAATGCAGGGATTTTGTTTCAGAACCTACAGCAAACGTTGGCGTATTTTTGTATTGATATTGTATAACATTGACAGTACAAATTTGGAAAGCCAAATTGCATATTATCAAGAATATTTATTTCAGCTTTCTATTACGTTTCTAGTTTCAGTGCACGCGGAATTTGAAAGAAAGTAATGTAGACGCCGCTTATGATAGAAGTTTCTATGGTTTCATTACGTACTCATGTCGAGAAAAAATTCCAAAACAATGAAACAGTTGATTTTGACACAGAAAAGCAAATATTTGATAGTATTCCGGCTATTCTCATACTGCGCGTACCTCCTGAATTCTTAATGCGTTACTGCTTACAACACAGCTGAGGGTCATGCGACGAGGAAAAATGTCAATTTTTGTTGTTCCAGAACATCATTTTTCACTCGTCGGCAACATTTTGCTGTTGCAGGCCACTAGTGTCGCAATATTGACCCATTATTTGTTTGGAATCGTAGAATAACCTATAAAATTACTATATGTAGTTCGCGATTCACAGAAAAAATTACTCATCGCTCCGCGGCTCTTATTTCCTTCCGTGATTTTCACAACTCTCAGGGCATTTTTTGTGAGAACATGTCAGTGTAAATAGAGAAAAATATGGTTATCTCTGGATGCCATGGAAAATAATTTAAGGAAAGTTTACCATCAGTGACAAAGCCCAAACTGAATCAAGGGTGGATCCAGCCAATCATTTTGGAGAGGCCATCATAGACTTTTGTTAAATAATATACATTTGTTATTATATTGCATATTATTTTCGTAGTGTATATATGATACTATACAACATTATTTTAAAATAATTACATAATTATATCATAAATAAGTATTTAAATCAATTTTGCCAAATAAAGGAAGCTAACAAACGAAAGCTCTAGGCCTTGGGAGGCATGTTTTATTTATTTATTTAGTCAAAAACTGTATGTGACGTATGGGGGAGAAAATCATCTGCGCACGCTTTCTCGAGTTTCAGAATTCCTTCCCAACAATTTAACTATTAATAGTTGAAAGATGAAAAAATAATAGTAATAATGATAATAAATTTTAAAAAGCGAGAGATTAACATTTCAAAATCTAGATATTTTCGTTGCCGAAATATAAAAAAACTTATCTGTAACGGTAAACGAACGAACAGATTTGATTTTTCTGTATTGTTAACAAAATAAAAACTCACCCTAAGCTCTACTACCACTACAAGCAAAAGGAAAACTCAACAAAACGTGCGCACAGTGAAGCTACATTCACGTTCAGAAGGAAATCAAGAAGCCATCTCAGCATTTGCTCAATGGATCAGGGAAAAAAACTCTCTGATCGAGATGGGGGTCATTGACCAGGAAGCTGAAGTACATTACTTGTTACAGGCATTTAAGTTTTTTAAAAAAAATATACAATGGAAATGTAAACTAATTCATTATACTATATCGTTTTATTAAAGTAAACATTATTTTTCTATTTGACGATCAGTAAAGTCTCTAATTGTATAGAAACAGTTTTGCGGCAGAAAAGATTTTACTTTTAACTTAAATTTGTGTACCAATTTTAATTGTTTAATTTCATCTGGCAATGCGTGGTAAAGTAACGTAAATGTATTGTATGTGGATTTCTCGTAGTGAGCTGTTGATACACTTGATGAACATGATTTCTACGTCGAGTATTGTAACTATAAATATCAGTATTACATGAAAATATGTTCCCACCGTTAAGTAAGTCAGTTTTCACAATAACTACAGATTCGTAAATAAATAAGCAAGTCAATGGTAAGATTCCAAGCTCAGTGAAAAGAGGCTTGCAGGGATCACGTTGATGGCATTTTTTCATTATTCGGATAATTTTCTTTTGCAATCTAAATGTCTGGGCACTAAAGGATGAACTTCCCCAGAATATTATGCCATATCTCAGGCGGGAATGTACATTTGCAAAATACACGCAACGAGCTGCATGAAGGCTGACAGAATTAGAAAGAATTCTGAATGCCTAACATAATGAGATTAATTTAGTGTTTAATTCTGTTATATGTACATTCCATTTGAAGTTTGATTGAATTGAGAGTCCTAGAAATTTTGATACCTTATCATCTAACTGCATATTGTTCATTTTCAATGGAGCGTACGAGTGTCGATTTGAAAAGCAAAATTGCATTGAGACAGTTTATCCTTCGTTAACTATTAATTTGTCATTACAAAACCAATTTGAAACTTGTATTATATTGAAAATGTATTGGAACTTGTATTGAAAATTGTATTTATTGTTTCTTTTTTGCAAAGAACATTTGTGTTATCGGTAAACAGAACTGTTCTTCCATGTTTAATAGATGAGGGCATATCAGTAACGTTCAACAGAAAGAGGATAGGATCCATGATCGAACCTTGTGGGACCTCATGTTCAATTGTCAAAGAATTGGAAAGATAAGTAAATTATGTCCTTTCGTGCAAGTACGGTATTTTTACACTTTGAGATCGATGTTAAAGGTACGAGGTTATCCAATCTAGGGCAATACCACGAATTCCAGGTGGAATAAGAAGGTAATTTTGAGAGCAAGATATTATGGTTAATAACGTCAAAAGCTTTCAAAAGATCTAAAAATATGCCGATGGGTTCTTCATTTTGGTCCATTAATGAAGCAACATCTTTAAGGAAAGAAAAAATGTCAGTTTTCGTAGATTTTGATTTTTAGGAAACTGTGTTTTGAGTCTGAAAACGCTTCGTTTTCCTGAGAAAAGTTTCCATATGCGTATAGAAAAGCTTCTCTAATATTTTTGCACACGTTTTTACAGGTGCACACGTTTTTAATAAAAAATCGGAAATTCATCTAATCCAGATTAATATTTATTTTTTAGTTTTCCGACTATTATAAGGATTTCGTTGGAAGAAGTTTTGTAAATAAACATAGTGCAGAAATTTTTTTGAGAAGCTGGGGGGGCATGGCTCCCATCCCCGCCAGGATCCGCCAGTGAATTGAGCTGATCAACAAAGTTATTTTCGGTGAGTGCCTTTTAAACAGTTTTCATCCTGAATGACAAAAACATTTTCTGAACATTAATTTGAAAAATTCTCAACAATTTTTGTTGCTGTGTTCTTACCATCTTTTCATCAGCAATTACTTCAGTAAATTAGGTAGGGCACCTTGCAGGGACGCTTACACATACGAAAAAACACGTACAAACTTATTAGCAAAGGAGTAATTTAACTGAAGTATTGGAACAGACTGTATCGGCCTTATAAAAAAAATTTTAAAAAGGTTCTTTAATATTTACAAGGAACGTATGTACACAGATTCCTACAGTTATCCCTAGGCAACGAAAACACGCCACACACTTAGACTCGTATACTTAAATAGCTGGTAATAAAATATTTTTTTCTTACATAACTCTCAAATTATTGGTTCTCCAATTTCTTCACTTTCGTTTAAAAATTTCCTACGTGATAGCAAACAACCAAACGAGGAGTCCGAACAGATTTAACCCTTGCACTGCGAACGATTTTGATCTAAAACTACTGAGTTTTTGATGCCGTTTATGCTTCCCATTTAATGCCTTTTACTTATCGCGTGTACCCAATATTTGTAAGTATTTTCGCGTTTCGTGCTGTTTTTATGATGCCCTGCGCTAGTTTTATTACGCTGGGTGCTGGGGACGTAAAATCGGGCTCGCCAGCTGCGGGACTCGGGAGAACTAACCGGAGGTCAATGAAACCTGCATTGATGAAGCACGTCTAATGTAAGGTTTCCTGTGGAGTTCTATAAATGTTACGTTAAAATCTCAAAATATCGGGCCTTCAGAGGCTAACCTCAGTTTAATGAATATATTGCCTTCATTGTGGATCTTCATTTTCATCTCTTTGAGAGGAATTGCCGTGGTTGAATTTTTTGTTTGTGTTATTTTATTCTTAGAATTCAGAAGAATTATTCAACAAAATAAAAGTTCAACATAGTTGCCGCAGCAGCGATGTTGCCAGAAAAGAAAATGCTTGAGAGTTACGGCAGAAAGATACGAAGAAACGTTGTATTCTTTCAGTTCGCAGTGGCAATGCCGTTTATTGATCCGGAAACAGACATTCATGGGATAAACGTAATTCATACTATAATCATTATTATCACCAATATACAATTATATTTTAAATGTTCTATAAAAATGCACGCTGTGGAATCGTTGGAAACCATACTTGATTCCAGCAACACCTGTATTTTAATGTTTTTTTAACTCCAGAAATTATTATGGCAGGTATTATTACCGTATTACTTACTTCTTTGTGTTGTAGGAATTCTGATCAGAGTATAGTAGCTGTGAAACCCAAATAAAATATTGTGATAATATAGGTTCGGCCACTACACATCGGCATTGCGTTTTATTATTATCTAATGTTTCTTTGGTGACGAAATGTGTCAAATGACGATCTGACTTAAAATTAAATCCAAGAAAATATACTGATTTGGACGTATGAACCATAAACAGTTGTAAAGTTTTCAGTATTAGCTGTTCACATTAGTGGTGTCTAATATGAACAGCCCCAAGTATTATTCCCACATCTTTTTCATACTTTTCGTCTTTCTTCTTCCAGTCGTTCTTCTTCTCATCACCCCATCCTCGTCCTTCATTTTTGCCTACTTTTTTTAATTCTCCCTACTTTTTCTCTTCAAAATTTTCTTTTTCAACTCTGCTTCTCATTATGTATCAATCAAAGCTCTGAAGGTGAGCTTTTTCGTTCTCTTAAATACTTCGCCTGAGAATCAGCTCATTTTTTTATTTTAAAACGATGTCCGAATGTAAATTAACGAAACAACCTTTCCCTTCTTACGTAAACCTCCTATTCATGAACTGCGATTTCAATGGTTGAAAGGGTCCAACCCATATTACTCTTCTTCTAAGGTCGCTTTTCAACGTCTTTGGTCATAAAGCGACCAGTGTGAGTTTAAACGATACTGGAAACTGTACGGAGAACATATAAGGACAACACAAACACACACAAGCATCCATGCCCGTGGCGGGATTCGAACCCACGACTTTTCGAGTCGAGGCTGCTACGGCCCTTCAGCCAAAACGACCTGGGCTATCCAGCCCGTCCATATTACTCTTTCTTTTGCATTTCATTTAAAATGTATAATAAATTGTTTAAGAATGACGACAGTAGGTTTTTAAAAGAAGTCACGTAATTTTATTACTTCTAATATTCTAGAAAGTAATTTCGTTTCTTCCTATTTCGGATAAATTCACGATTCCGAAAGTATTTTTTCCGTGATTCGTCTTCTTTCTCCAAAATCCGACCGCTTTTTTCTTGATCCACAAACACCCCAGTGATAGTTTGTCTCATCTCTCCGGAGGGGGAGAATTAGACTGCAAAGAATAAACAATCCACAGCTCTTCCAATTCATACGAATATATATTTTTGGTTTACAGTGTCGGAAATCAACATCGGGTCGAACATTTTTTCCGGAAACGTATGACGTTGAATTTTATGGTTTTATTCCTTTCGTGATATATATATATATATATATATATATATATATATATATATAATAATATATATAATTTATTATATATATATATAATAAATAATATAATTATATATATATATATAAATAATATATATAATATATATATATATAATAATAATATATATATAAATAATAATATTATATATTTATATATAAATATAAATATAATAATAATTATATATATATATATATAAACGGTAAAATAAACGCGGTGTAGAAAATGTTGGTTGAAAAAATTTACAACTTTTTCCGAATTATATTACCAAATATTCCTTTACAAGAATATTTTCTATAAAATATCGAGATGATGTAGTTTTACAATATTTGTAGCTGCTGTAATCCTGATCATTTTCATTTTATTAGTGTGTGAATTACGGTGTTCCAATCTGGGGCGTTCGGAAACATTGTCACTAGTAAACCCTCACCGCCCTGATAATATTCCGTCTTGGTCTACAGGAGGATGGTGTCGGGAAATGCCTCAGTGATATCCCTCTAGAATTCCCATCATGCGTAGATAAATAATGGTTTCATTGAAAAGCAGCCAATACTGCTGAATTTCAGCGGGAATAATGTCAAAAGAATTGTGATTCAAATTAATTTAGTGTTTAGTGTGACAAAATGTCCACGTATCCGTTCCCGAAGATAGGACGATCCCTACATTGAAATAGCATCCGATAGTTGTCTCCCCTGTAAGTGATCCAGACAATCCAGACGATCAGTGTCAAGTGAGGAAAAAACAACTATGTCACAAGGTAACATTTTTGAAATTTTTTCTAGTCGCATCGTACAGACCAGACGGTTTTGAGTCATTCAACCAAGGTGCTTGGGAGTTATCTCGTATTGTATGTCGTTGTGATGCTCACTGTTGCCATTCATTAAAAAAGGAGTGCAAATACCACTGACCTCAGGGCGCCTAGCACTACCCTTCCCTACGCACACCAGGCATATCACTCTTCTCGAACGATCAAGCCTTTGTTCCTGACTGCAGCTGCCAATGTCTCAAGTACGATTCGTGCGCTACATATGTGCCCGACGCAACTTATACAGCCCAGGACACAATGTTTACGCGGGCAGCTGCTTATTAGAAGTGGAGCCCTAGTAACTCACGAAGACCTGCAGCTCCGGTGCAGCAGTAGAGAGTTTAGTGCTGTCCGGTGCTCCACAGACGCTGTTTTAATGCTGCACATGCTGCATTTCGTCACGCTTTAACTCTATGTAACACAAGTGTGTTCACCTGCTCCCGTCCCCTCTAATAGGACGCAATGACTTCTGGAGCCTGCGAGTACGTCTTGCATAGATTTCTTTGAGTGTCGCATTTAATGGTGTTCTCCTGTTCTTAATGATAAAAGCACGTTGCGGAACAAAGGGAATTGATGGCAGATGCCAACCGGGAGAGCGATGTCATAAAAAAGGAAGATGGCGTTCAAGTGTTGAGTGAGTCTGCTAGAACTCAAGACGTTCTCCTACGCGGTGACACTGAAACAACGAATCCTCTCATTTATAAAACTGAATGATGCTGGGAACAGCAATAGATATTGAAAATAGTTATATAAAAATAGTTCAGAGATGTGCAGATATGATATTTTATGATTAAAAGGAACATGGTTTCAAATATGATAGTTTTAAATTAGTTGCAACTTACAATGACTGCCCACAGTATTACTCTGTATTATGAAGTAAAATATAGTATTTGATACGTTATTTTAAGCATGTATGTGACTTGAAAAATATATCATGTTTCTCCTTAATTCCCAATTTATTAAAGCTAAATGCCTTAAAATATGAGTGTACCATTATTTCCTATTATTCCTCTAATCGGTAAATCGAATTTACGAAAAGACATTGGAATGCCCCTTTTGAAAATTTATCTGTCTGGAAGTAAGGGTTTAGGTCTCTAACTTATTTACTGTGTAAGAAAACGCTTCCCCGAGGTGGCAATTATTCTGAATATCGGTAAGGCATTCATGATGGCGATGATATTCAATTACAATTACAACAGGGCTGTAGAATGTACCCTTTCAATTTTTCTATTTCCTTCTGACTACTGTGCCGAATGCAAACCGAAAAAGTACGTTCATTTTCCGACAAACGCAATTTGGCTACTACACGTCATACTTTTAAATTGAGAGAATGAAAGAAAACAGTCGGATTTGAACTCTTAACATGAATATCAACATCTCGATCGGGTTTCCCCTAAAGGTTCCCTTGATCTATTGAGCGAATGCTGTAATAGCCTCTAGATCGATTCTACATGCGAATAGCATTTGGCTGATAGCACCACCATTCCCATATCACCACACTGCCAACACCACGCCTCCTCACGTCAACCACGAACAGTACACCACTGCACCGACTCCACACCACCGCACGATCACTACAAACCACACATGTACACCACCTCCATCACCCCCACACTACTATACCATCACCATCATCTCAGCACTATATCATCACCACATCACCATCACCATCACCACCACCACCTCACTTCAACACCCCCCACCCCAACCACACCACCACCCCTCACTTCACCACCACCACCCCACCACTACCTCACTTCACCACCACCACCACCTCACTTCAACACCACCACCACTACTACTACCTCACTTCACCACCACCACCACCGCCTCACTTCACCACCACCTCATCACTACATCAGCACCACCGCGTCATCGCGCCACTTTGGCAACGCCACCAGCTTCACCACTCGGCGCTGCGCCAGCCGTTCACCCACCACCGGCCCTCACCTGGCGTCGCCGCCGCCAAAGGCGCCCATGACGCTGCTAATGCGCAGGAAGTCCCGGAATGCGCTTTTTGTCCTCCTGCTCAAAACGTCCGTCGTAACCGCTAAATTTCCATCTCGTTGCTTGAAACTATGACTCTTGTACAAGTTTTTCCTGAGAATAGTGTGTTGCTGATGTGCTGTTCAATTTCGTTTTAATTTACTAGATTAAATGATCAATCATTGACATTGCTCCTTAAGAATAACAATATCTTCTTGGTATTTAATTGTTCTTGATCTTCTTACGAATGTTGTTGGGAAGGTAATTCCAAATGCAGTTCCTTGGTCTGTTTTCATTATTTGTAATGTCTTTATTTGGCACAGTTTGGAACTCCCGAGTTCAGTAGTGATGCTAATATGACATTCAAATTAAAGAAAATATAATGATGTAGAACAAAGCCCTCTATTAAATTTATTATTTATTATTTCATCGCCAGTTTTATTGTAGTGTCAGTTTCATCAGAATTTTCATATCTAGTTTGTCTAGGTAAACAACAAATGAGATGCGGATGCCCATCGCATACGCATCAATCCCTCAATCATCCCCCTTGTTAGCAATTCATTATTTACATTCATTATCGTTTTTCATTTTGAACTGATTATCATCCAGCTAAATCCAGGTAATCCCTCCTGTGTGAAATGTGTAGCTACATGTAGAGTGTGCATTTCAGTTTTTAATTCATTTTTCTCCAAATGTGGACGACAATATTCTTGCAAACAGCGAATCAATTGAACAGAAGACTGTCAATTTTATTCTGAGAACTGAAAAATAAGTGCAAACGCAAATTCCGATCAACGAAAAGGGTTACGAGTGTTTCCGTTCGGCCATTTAGCAGCCCCCATCGAAGCTCAAGCAAATGTTCTTAGAATATTTCTACTCCATACATCACACACTTTTTAAATGTTTTCGGCGTTTTAGTACTAATTAATTGAGATAAAGCATCCGCACCGACGATGTATAATACCCTCAAAATCCCAAGTTCACGGATTCGATCGCAGCTAATGGTAGTGGATTTTCGAAGGGTAGTAAATTCTTACGTTGTCTTGTGCTGCTTGTGGCATGTAAGGCCATAGTAGGTGCCCGGAAAAACTAAATGCTCCCACAATATTTCGCCGCAACGAGATCTTACGTTTTACCCTGTAGACAAAAAACCACTGAGACATTGCCCGGAGAATTGGCAATCACGTCGAGGCGTTGCACGATATGTCCACAAGGCGCGTGTGCTCAAAAGATCCTCTGGTCCCACGCCAGGGGTAGACTTAAAATCAACCTGGATCGAAATTGCTTCCTCAGTTTCACACTCTTCCTTTTGAAAAACGATTTCGGGAGTTTTGTCGAACGTGAACATGCCCAAGAATGTTACTGGGGTTGTAGAGACCCTGCGCGGACAAGCATATTGGCTAAAAGTATTCCTCAACAGGAAGCTTGTAAATCAGGGATAAGAACGCAGAACTGCGGCCAACGACACCTCCCCGAAAATTTTATTATCAATAAATAAATGAATTATATAAATAAATAAACTTAGAAAAATTACAATTAACGCAATGAATTTTATGACACGAAATTCGCGTTGCCATTGAAAATGACATGAAGACGTAGACGCAAAAAAGTAGATATAAATGTTAAATTGTGTAACAAATGTAAATACATATAATGTAGAATTATGTAGTAGATATAAGACTATAATGAAGTGTATATTGTAATTGTGGTATATAGAATTATTTAGTAAACATTCTGCATATAAGACTTGTCTAGTATAAACGTAATAAATCCATCAAATCAACCGACAGATAATTAAAACAAATGACATTAAGATGAGCTTCATTTCTAGAAAATTAACGATACCTGTAGTCTTTTCCTTTTGTGAAAAAACTAGAAACATATCATCTTCGATTGGATTAATTTATTACAAAAAATTATTACAAATCTAGTGTCACTATCACAATAGAAGTTTATGTATCAAAGGGATAGTTTACAACGAGGTGATTTAGCAAGCTCAGAATATTAACAACCTCGCCTCCACGTCACCTCTGTGTGCGGAACCACCTCGTTGGATTGATTGATTGATTCATGTTTCTGGGCGCGTCAACTGCTTTGGTCATTAGTCCCGTTAGTGTAGTGCATGTTTTTTTCGGAAGATGGCGGTGATCTTCCCCGGCTGGATGGCGAGATCCGGCACCGACCTACTGTCGGCTAGTGGGGTTTCCACCTAACCAGGACTCTCCCACCAGCGGGGCACCGCCCCAGCCGGGACAATCTCTAAGCTCCCGACGGGTCTCCCAGAATATGGGGTAGTGTAGTGCATGTTAGTGTAAGTTTGTGTGTAAGGGGAGAGGATAGGAAAAGGAATGGGAAGGACAGATCGTGCGCGGTCCGTTTGATAGGGTACTGCTCCGGCATGCGCCTGGTGTTGATCGGACAAACCAAGGAAAACTACCGATCAGAGCAGCCGGCTGCTAGAATTCTCCTCCAGACAGCGACTGAATTCGACATAGCTGATACGCCAGTGTCGAAAATTCTGCCGCCGTTAGGACCCGAATATAGGACCTCCCGGTCCGAGGTGCTGCAGTGACATCAGTTGATGCACTGAGCTACCGCTCCCGGTACCACCTCTTTGGAAAAAGTAACTTTGCAACAGGAGTGCATTCATTATTTTTTTACACACTCACCTTTGAGTTCAATTTACTAAGTAATTTTCCTGGTAATGAAGGAACCCTCTTATCGTCATCTTACAGATGGTAAACTGAAACAAATGGAATGAAGTTGCTCATACATACCCTGGCACAGTCGAAGTAGATTCAACGGACGTTTTAATTCCCAGCATTACTAATACTTGGTTTCATGTAACATTTTTGTATAGTGTTGGTATTATAAGCTCGCATTCATGATCTAATATCTTCTCTAAAAATTTTTCACCTGCTGTCAATGTGTAGTTTTTCACTCTATGTTCACCCTATGAAATTCATACTCAAAGGTGAGAGTAAAAATTCATTTTGTATGCTCTATAAGAGTCAATAAAATCAATCGATATTCATGTTTAAAAGTAATACATTGAAGTCTTTCAAAATTTAAAAGACAAAAATAACTACTTCATAAAATTTTTTTCAGCTTAATAGTGCTAATAAAAGATAGTGAAATACATTGATTTAATTTAATTGACATATTTTTATAGTTAATGAGTTTTCACTCCGGAAATAGGTGAGGCAAGGACGTTTTTATATGGTGTGGTTATATTACGGAAAAAGTGTACGCAGGATAATGTAGGTTTAAACAGGAAAAAAAGTATATAATGCTCAAGGAATTGTGGTCACGTTGATTTCACTTTATCATGAACGCTATTTTCTTTACGTCCGAAAAATGACTTTCCTTGAAGAAATTACACGATGTAGTTTATCACGTTAATTACCTGACTTTTATAGCAGTACGATCTGATCTGCATTGCGTATTAACCAAACATTCAATGAAAGGCTCATTATTTTTGGGAGTATTTTTGCTATTTTTCGGGTGTAAACGTAAAATTTGACGAGAACATGGTACTCTTAATTTCATGAAGTTTTCTTCCTCAATGACTTAATGTTGTTAAATTATAATTTAGATGTAGCGAAAGACTAATCTTTGTGTAACGTATTCTTTGCTCCCATTTCCCCAGATATATAACCACTTCTTGCGTGCGCAATTGAATACGCTGTGACCGAAAACAAAGCTTTAATTTTGGTTCATATACAGGGCTTAATAATGGTAATTTGCGTTGCATCGAGAATTTCGAGCTCGGATAAGAAAGAAGCTGCACCAAGAGGTTTCACAAGTAAAAACTAGATGACGAAGCGGAGGGGAGATTAGATGGTCCAGCGGTAAGCTTTGTGGACGTCGTTTGCGCAGCGTCGGCAGGTCCAGCTTAAATTTTATGCAGCCTAGAGATGGAAATCAGCTTTACGCAATTGTATAATGATAAAAGCAAGATTACGCCAGATAGATCACGTCCCTGGTATCTACAATCCACCATAGTACTAGAAAGGGCGAATATGTGTCTGCATCTCTTTCATGCTGAATGGAACACAAGAGACGCTGACGGTGGGTGTGGGTCTGAAATAGCCAAAATGTTTGCCCGGAAAGAGACATTTCCGGTAAAAGACGATCATATAGTTAGAATAAATCGTTGGTTTACGGGTGAGAGATGTTGGGTCGGGTTTTCGGGTTTGGGGAATACTCTAAACGGTAAAAATTTCCTCAATTCTTAAAATTTTCCAATTTGCTAGTTTGTGGAATATTTTAACTGTTAACATTTCCTAAAAATAAATTGATTATATCCACATTTTAATCTTTTAACTTTATTTAAGAATAAATAGTTTTACGACACTTTATCAAATAGTAATAATTATTATTGTTAATATTATGAAATATACGCAAAATCATTTACCATTATCTCTCAATGTTTTCAGCTTCTCTCAAGGCTTGAATTCTTGACTTGATGTGTCTTCGCTTGTATGCTGACGTGATTCCCTCCCTTTCTAGTTTTTCTAGGGGTAATTCAAAAATACGTACGCAATTTTAGCTTCAAAACCTCAATGAACCAATTATTAGAACTTATTAACATTTCACTGATTCTTTTTCTCCTTTTCTTTCTTATTTCTTTCCTTTCTCTCTACCGTTCCATTCATGCCGATTCTTTTCCGATTTCCTATCAAGCTCGTCCTCTCTCGCTTTCACTCCTGTCATTCATATGGAAATGTTCATCCAAATTGCGTGCGTATTTTTCATTGAATGACTTCCTATATTATGTACTATTGTAATATAAATTCTGCAAGTGGTCAGGCGGAAGAGCAGGGTAAATGGCCTGAGCCTCGCCACCAATGAAGACTATTTTTTATTTATTTATTTATTTATTTATTTATTTATTTATTTATTTATTTATTTATTTATTTATTTATTTATTTATTTATTTATTTATTTATTTATTTATTTATTTATTTATTTATTTATTTATTTATTTATTTATTTATTTATTTATTTATTTATTTATTTATTTATTTATTTATTTATTTATTTATTTATTTAATCATATCGGCATTTGTGCTGTCATACATTATTAAGAGAGTAGAAAATAGAACACGAAAAATTTCTACTATTGTATAAGCCCCCTCTAAGTTACTGACTTAGTAAAAGACTACCCGTGATTACTCACTATACATGATTGAAAATGCAAGACTAACTCTAAATTCTATAATATTGTCTCATGGTAACATGACTTCTTGGACGAGATGCTTGCCAACTATAAATATTATACAATCTCTGTCCAGAAATGGAGAATTTGAAAATGGTGGGCTGTTGAAATGTTTTTGCTGTTATCTGGCTGAATGGAAAAGAAAGCGATTTTCCTTAAATTTTAAAAATTGCTGACGGTTATGCTAACGGCTTTGTCATTGCAATAGAGGCGGTGAAGTGCTGCTGAGGTCACGGTTCGATACGATGTAATAGTCTAGCCAGTCGCGCTTGAACACAATTTTGGCAAATTTTGTAGAAGGATTAGAAAAGCTTAGATGATGGGAATGCATGCTGTTGGCGCAGCGGAGGTGGGATGCAAAGTAGCCGGAGATGCGGTGCCATGCGATGTCATGCGATGACACGCTAACCTATAGCAACATAGTACGATGAGATGTGATGCTGCTGGCAGTGCCGTGTGATGCTGGCGGCCGGTGCGATTCGAAGTCGTGGTGACAGAGCTGGTGGAGGCGGCGTGCCTCGCAAATGGCAGGGGCTAGGTCGTGTGCTCGAGGGGTGACGACCTAGCCGGTGGGAACGCGCTGAGAGCATCGTCCCCGCTTCCTCCCCCATCCCCAAAAGAAGCCCAGTGTCAGTGGCGGCTTCGTAGTGCGGACGCAGCGATGCAAGCACAAGCAACACCTGCGGCTCGTGCTGGCAGTCACCCTGCACGCTGCCCCCGCCGCCTCCTCCGGCCCCGCCCCCGCCCTCGCCATTGCCCCCGCCGCCGCCCCCCGCCGCCCCGCCGCCGTCCCCGCCCCGCCGCCGCCCCGCCGCCGCCCCGCCGCCGCGCCTGCCGCCGCGCCCGCCGCCGCCCCCGACGCCGCCCCGCCCCCGACGCCGCCCCCGACGCCGCCGCTCCGCCGCCACCTCCGCCGCCGCTCCCACTCTCGCCATCGCTCCCGCCCACGCCCCCGCCGCCGGCCCCGCCGCTGCCTCCCTCGACGCCACCGCCGCCGACTCCGCCACCACCACCGCCGCCACCGTCGCCACCACCGCCACCGCCCCCACCGCCGCCACCGGGGTCTTCGCACCATTCACAGCGCGCGCCGTTAATGGAAGCACTCGTACACACAACTCGCGCACTTAATTCTGTTTTCTTGTTTCGAATTACACTGCCTTTGTTACCCGAATAATAAATTATCCCCGCAACCTCTCGCGCTTGCCCTTTTTGTTTCTAACGCGGTGTGTAATTATGATCAGCCGTGAATTATGAGACGCATAAAAATAGACGTACGGTGCGGAGATTGCTGCAATTTTTGTGAGAGTCCCTTTTTTACCCGCGCGGAGCGTTGGTACGGCCGCGCGCTGGGAAGGGGCGCTGGTGCGGTAATTTCGTATTAGATATGCCAGTTCTAGTGTAGGGGGCGGATCGCCGTCGCATGTTTTTCCGTTATCGCTATTGACGCCCTCCAGCAAGCAACCGCTGCTTTGTGTGTTGGTCGATATTCCCCGAGTTTCCGGGAACATCTCCAACGAAAGCTTTATATCGGTTGTGCTCGGAGGTCATAAAGTATGTCGGCTTGGTTAGGTACATTTTCTTTTACTACGTAATAAAGAAGGAAAAGGAGAATACCAGCAATGAATTTCGTGAAGTGAGTAAAGAATCCGGTATAAAGTTTTTTCTCATTCATTAATGGATTCTAGAACTATATTTTTACATTATCTCCAAACATTACATAGTCGAAAATCATTCGATAAAATTGATTTGGTGTCCTTTTTGTTTCATGACTTTTTCGGTCAGTTTTCAGTAGTCGTAGAGGTTTTTAGTTAGCTTTTGCTGACTATTCCAATCGTGAAATTAAAAACAGTAATGTTTAATTACGAAATGCGCCAATCAGGTCGGTGTAGCTAATACAAGATTACCGCTTTTCTATCCGGTTTTCTTACCACTTCTCCCTACTGGCCAATCATAAACTGTAACTCATCTGTCTTAGGAGGCGATATGTATCGATTGCTGTGTTGGCGTGCCATAAACCACGTATATACAATAACATAACCTCTTCGATTTTAACAAGCTTTTAGTTATTTTCAATATTTGGCGCGTTTGGATCTCGGACTTAATTTCATTCGTGGAAGAGTCCTATTCATATGAGCTTTTCTGTAATAAATGGTTACAAAAATTGACTTGTAGATACTTTCTATTCATAAATAGAGTAGTAAATTGATTTAAATTATTTTTTGATGGAAATCTTTATTACACATGGATAATATTTTTTTATTCAAAGTAAAAATGCTTTGTCCTAAAATACACGTATTCTTCAAACTGACTATATTTTGTTCATCACTCTCTTTGTTGATTATAGGTTCAATATTTACATCAATAAAAATCCTAGATAAAATTGCAGCGGGCCTGACAATACGCGACAAGTACATTGCATGAAACTATTAGTAAATGATAGGTGCAACGCAAGAACAGCAACCAATGTGTTCAAATCATTTGGGTAATTACATGTAAACAGCAGAATACTGTCAATCCCGGGTGAATCCGTCTTATATCCAACGTATACTTTATCGTGTTTTCGATTCATGTGTCGCGACTGGATGTTTACTTTCAATAATTTTTTCTAGGTTTATAGTAGTTAAGATTAAACGCACCATTGTCCCCCATAATTTCAGCAAGGTATGACACCGATAGAGCTAGCTGGTACGTTCCGGTGAAGAAAATGATTAATTTTCGTTCTGTCAATTCCGGGAATTCTAAAATCTCTGAAGAATTTTTTTTTAAAGAAAATGGTACGCTTTCTGACCCACCTATCAACCACTGTTGTAAGAGTATTGCGGAAATCTTTTTCTAGCATTGATATGACTTACAATTTCTCCTTTAAATCCTCCGTCAGAATTCAACCATTTCCCATACAAATTGTTGATTAAATATGCTATTTTAACATAAGTTCCGACAACACATAATAGTTTATTATCTAGCTGATAGTTTAATACTTTAAACTTTCTCCCAATTCTACAAATAGAAATGACCGCAAACGCAAGCAGTGCCAGGCCCTATGAAGCTTGCCCCCCTTCTGTGTGTTGCTTTTCACACACTCTCATTCGCGCTCCCACTCAATTCTGCGTTATGGCTAACGCTCGCGCGTTTCGTAAAACTCCCGTTTCTTGATATTCAAAACAATGCAAACAAAAATCGAAGTACAAAAATTTATAATTTGAATTAATTTGTTATAAATTAAGTAAAATTACAGGTACGTTTAATTATTATTTTATAACATATAAAGCATTTTTATTTCGAATAAAATATTAATGGATGTGTAATAATAATTTTCAACAATACTAAGACATTTTCTATTATATTTTTTTATCAATTTTGACTCATCAATAGCCGGTGCAGCTAGCCGGCGGCGCTAGCCGAATGCGTTAGCCGAATGCGTTTACTACGCTCCGTGAAGTCACGAAGGTTAAGTGCATTCGAGACTCGCGGGTTCGTGGTCGGGTGACCGGCCAGGAACCCCGGGATCTAACGTCGTCGAGCCCCTGGCCGAAGGGATAAAAGGCACTGACTGACTGCGACGTGACGAGACTTGACTTGGTAATTAACGGAGGATTACTCCAAAATAATGCGCTCAACACCCCATAAGGGGTTTGGAGACGCGTTGCGTCAAGATGTGGACGCAACAAATTAAAAAAAAAACAACAATATTACATATTTTATAAACATATTAAAACATTATTTAAGGTACGGAATTCGTAAAAAGCATGGTTGCGACATCGGCCAGCAAGGACAAATAAACTCCTAGACATTTGCCGGGTTGAGCAGTCAAAAGCATACGAAATTGTTCACATTTCATAAGTAGCACTATCTGAAACTCCTTCTAGAAGTTTATGAATTACATGAATTTTTATAAAAAAATAAATAAATTTTTGGTAAACATTTTTATAGAAAAAAATTAATCAATTTATTACTCTATTTATGAATTGAAAGGCATCTATGCGTCAATGTGTTAACCAGTTATTACGGCAAAGTTCATATCAGAAGCAAAGAAGTAAAATAAATGCCATAAAATGATTATTATTGTAATTTAAACACGAAAAACTGTTTCTTCGCTGTATGTACTTACCCTGTGGACATTTTAGCCTCATCTTTTGAAAATAAAACTATTTTCTACATACAAACATGTGGGAAAAATCTGAGTCGAATTGCAAGCTAAAACCGGAAACTCCCCTTATCCGATTAGAGCCTTACTGCAGTAAAATGAGATATGGTTACGAATATCTCTAATGCTATTAAGTTTGAATGCCATGATTACGCGCGGATTTTGATAAAAAAATATCACCAAAAATGATCAATAAAATGCTCTGAAAATGTTTTGAAAATGCCCCAAAAGAAAGAAGAACAAAACAACGTAAAAAGGTGATCAAAATCAGTTCAGATGAACAACTCAAACTGATGGATATGTTACTGATGTAGTCTAGGTTTCTTCCTTACGTTCAAGTGTATTTTTGTTTGGACCGTTCTTTAGGAGGAAATTGATTGTAGTAAGTACCATTAAAATTATATTAAAATCAATAAAATCAGCAAAAACGCTTTAAAAATTACGTAAGAAGTTAACAAATGACTTAGTAGAAATCGACAAAAATAAAAAAAGCCATATAAAAATGGGTTATTTGCTTTTGTCATAACATAAAATTAATGTCTATACTAAAAGGCAATGTTCTAAAGTGAAAATACAAAAATGACAATTCATTCAATTCCGCCTGCTAGCCATGATGGTTAGTGCCTGAACGTTGTGACAGATCACCCATTTTTGTCAAGAGAATGTGTGGAAAACACCTCTTGCTACTTCGAATAACCCGCCGACTCAAGAAATCGAGAAGCCATCGAATTCTCGAGCGTTAAACAGTCTACCAATAAGAAAGCAGGAGAGAATCATTGTGACGAGTGTAGAGCTGAAATTCATTGGTTTCCGGAAGGTCACAGGAGAAGGCGGTTAGTGAGCAACGTAACCTTCCGTTCGATTTTGGAACGAATCAACTGGCATCTTACGAAACTGAGATTAATACTGCCAAAAATTAAAGGTAAATATGGTCTTGTCTAATGTAGAGTATAATTAATGTTTCACTAATGAGAAATATAGCAAAGGTAACAAAAGGTAAAAGGTCGTAACATGCATTTGTACAATGCGTGCACGCCACGAGAGGATTACACAATATTTAGAGTTTTCTTTCAACTGTTGTAGTTACTACTGAAACATTTCATTAAAATTTGGGTCTAAAATTATATAAACCTTTAAGATTTTTCGTAAATGGATGTGTATTAGTATAAAATGTTTAAATTGTAACTTAGAAAACTGAAGAGGAAATTGAATGTCAATGGTACATGAGAGGAGTTGCAGAAACGTGGGAATTTAAATGAAACGACGAAAAAATACACGCCAGCGCTTAAGAATTCAATTAAATGTATAAAAATCCATTTGATCCAAAGAACGTGTCGGCGTTGCAAATATAAAGCATAAACACGTCCAAGGGATTTGAATAGCTTACCAATTCTCGTGAAATCAGTGGTGCTAGGTACGCTTAGTACTTATCAAGTTTTCAAATTATTTAGCATTTAAAATTATAAAAAGGTATAAAATCAGCAACTCCGTCGGGAAACTTTGCAGCAAGCCAATGTGTAACTTTAGTAGCAAACAATGCACTTAGTGCTGAGAGCGAGGCGCTCACGGTCGTTTAACCCTAGTATGCATGACCAGAATATTTCACGATTTTCATGAGTTGGGTCCATTGAACCCCTTTTCTGCTTTGTTACACTAAAGAGTTACTTGATTTAATGCTGTTGAAAACTAGGGCGAATAGAACGCCATAGACTTAATTTTACTTTCATATACTGTTATTGAATTTGTGAGTATATATTTTATATATTAAACAATGCTTTACGCAAAATAATTATGTTTTATATTGTACAATAGAATTTTCAAATACCTGCTTGCTTTAGGTTCTGTGGCAATTTTTACACAATAAGTTACTGTGCTCTTGGCAAACACACTTTTTTCAAGCTCAGCAAACCATCATACTCTTTCTGTCAATTGATGATGGACAAAATGTGCATCTATTTTATGTTAACCGTCTGTTCATTTGCTGCAACCCATGGTATTGATAGGAACTTTTCCAAGTCCTGCAGAAATTGCTTGTGGAGTCGGATGTTGGCTGAACGATATAGGATATGTGGTTTGACCATTTCCAAAGATAATTATTTCAAGAACAGAAGAACAAGAACATTCTTACCATTATAGGAAATGCGATCACTGACACAATAAATAATACACGTATGACTAGATGTTTACTAAAAGTAAAATTAAATTATTCATTGATTACTTGTGCAGGAAATTTTTTTTTTTTTTCCTCTTCAAAAACAAAAATTAAATATTTCAAGGAAAAACAATTCTTGGATAACACAAGGGATTAGGACATCTTGTAAAAACAAGCGAATTCTTTCTTTCATTTCTAAACGTCATGACGTATCTCAAGATTTCCTTATCTACTTTAAAAAATACAAAACATTGTTACGAAAAGTCATAAGGTAGGCTAAAATCATGAAAAACGATCAGGATATTTTGAACTCAAATAATAAAACAAAAGCAATGTGGAATATAATAAAAAATACTACCAAATCAACTAGAAAACCCGTAGAGAATGTTGTTTTAAAATATAACGATATAAATGTGAACGATCCGGCAACAGTGGCTAGTTTCTTTAACCAATACTTTTCGAGAATTGCTGCCGATCTCACAAAGGTACTACAGGCGCAAAATTCAAAAACAGTTCGCCCAAAATTTTAGACACAATGTTCGTTTCCGAAACTTCTTCCTATGAAATTCTCAAAATAATCGGTAAACTAAAAAATAAATATTCATTCGGTTTAGATGAATTCCCGGATTCTTTGTTAAAGACTAGTGCGTATGCCATTATACACCCGTTAACTCACATATTTAATGCATCTTTATGCACTGAACGTTTCAGATATTTTCAAAACAGCTAAAATTAAGCCGCTTTTCAAAAAGGCAACAAAATGAAATTCAAAATTATCGGCCCATTTCTCTTCTATCAGTCTTTTCAAAAATATTAGAGACACTTTTTTACCTACGAATGGAAACCTTTCTCACTAAACACGACGCGCTTTCAGATTGCCAACATGGATTTAGAAAATCCAAATCAACGGAAACAGCTATATTTTCTTTTCTTAAAGATGTCGCCTCATCATTGGATCAAAACGAGGCACCTATTGGATTATTTTTAGATCTCTCAAAAGCTTTTGACGTCATTGATCATGACATTTTACTTTCCAAATTACCTTCATATGGAATTCGTGGTATTGCTCTAGATTGGTTATGTTCGTACCTTAAACAACGATCTCAGAGAGTTGAAATACCTTACTGGAATGATGGAACATTACGTACGCACCTTTCCGACTCTCTGCCCGTTGCATGTGGAGTTCCTCAAGGATCGATTTTAGGCCCTATTCTGTTCGTACTTTACGTAAACGATATGCCCTCGACGATTCGAAACGGAAGACCGGTTCTCTTTGCGGATGATACGAACATCCTTTGCAATAAAGAAACCGTAAATAGTACAATATCAGATGTTTCAAATTGGTTCCGAAATAACAAATTAATAGTAAACGAAAAGAAAACGGTTTTAATGCAGTTTTCCATTTCAAATAAACAATTCTGTGCTCCATTGCAAATGAACAGTGTACCATTGACTGATGTTAAGGCAAAAAAATTGTTAGATCTCTCAATTCAGTCAAACCTTAAATGGAACGTCCTTTAAATGAATGCCATTGACTGATGTTAGCAATATCTTGCGGTAATTAAGTTCATTATGCTACGCGTTCAGAATTCTTGCAACTTCAGTCAGCCTTCATACTGCTCGTTGTGTATACTTCGCGAATGTTCATTCCGCCTGAGATATGGCATAATATTCTGGGAAATACATCTTATAGCTCCCAGACTTTTAGATTACAAAAACGAATTGTACGAATAATAACCAAATCCCACCCACGTGATTCATGTAAGCCTCTTTTCATTAATCTAGGAATTCTACCATTACCGTGTCTTTTTATTTACGAATCAGTGGTGTTTGTCAAAAATGACTTGCTCAAGGGCGGGAATATATTTTCAGAAAATGCCGAAGTCTATTACTATAACACTCGACGTAGAAATCATATTCATCAGGTGACAGTATCAACAGCTTATTACAAAAAATTCACATACAATACATGTACATTATTTTACAACACTTTGCCAGATGACATTAAACGATTAAATTCAATAGAAAAGTTTAAATCCCAAGTGAAATCGTTTCTGCTGCATAACTGTTTCTATACAATTAGAGACTATACTGAGCATCACAAGAAAAGTAACATTAATTTTAACAATGATACATAATGCATTATTTACCATTTGGACTGTATAAATGAGTATAAACAACCTGTAACAACAATTGTACTACAGCTTCCGGGTCAATGACCCCCATCTCGATCAGGTTTTTCGTCCAGTTTCCCTGATCCATTGAGCAAATGCTGAGATGGCCCCTTGTTTTGCTTCTGGACATAAATGTAACTTCATTTTCTGTGCACGTCTTCTAGAATTCAGTGGGAAATACAATTATTCAAATTATCGTTTCCATGTTGACGCGGCAGGAAGTAATAAGAACCAAAATTTTTTGCTTATTTATCCTTGAAAATAGATTTTATTACATGGGAGTTTTTGTTGTTTTTTTCTCCTTTTCAAAATTCAAAATTTATTGCTTATTTATTTTTGAAAATAGATTTTACTACATGGAGTTTTTTTTCTCCCTTTCAAAATGCAAAATTTAAGTCGTATATGACTTAGTGTAGGGATCACAGAATTTTGAAAATGTGCACACAATTCACGTTTCCGCGTAGCACGTCATACGCAGTTTTTAACTGTTTTTTTGACGTAAAATAAATAAATAAACAGATTTCTTTTCTGTAGTACACTGGCATGGTAACTAGGGTGCTGCTTTTCAAAAAGAATGAAAGCCTTCCATGCTGAGATATCCACGATGTTGCACTATTGAACCAAATTGAAACCGACATTATTTGCCCCCAGATCCCTTTGTACGGGTCCCACGTGCACATGCCAACACCCCAAGATTTGTTAGCTCCCGCGTGCATCAATATTCCAGAAAAAAAAAGCATTGATTTCGTCTACTGTAACATTATTGTGTTTTTTTTCTAGTTGCCACTCCCTTACCTTCCATGTTCTTCCATGTTACCTTCCATCTTACAATTTATTCCGTTATGATAAGTGGAAGAAAATAATCCCAAGTATCTCTTGCTAAAAGCAGTTCGTCTTTGATAAGGATCTTTATTCCAGATTGACCCATTGCGTGGTATAAACTGGTTTGTTGTTACTTGAGAATAATAATTATTGAGATTATTTTCTTCCTCCTCACTTTCAACAGAGTCGCTTTCACTGCAAGATGAACTGGTGAAAATGCCTTCTGTGAGCGTGTTCTCTACGGATTCGTAGGAAATAATGCTTTTACCATTTGAAATATAATCTCCATGTATCCAGTAAAGAATATCATCTGAAGACGGTCTTTTAGCCATCTTGCCTGCAAAAAGTTTTCCTAATTACTGTTTTATTTGTTTACATTAAAATTTATATGCAATTAGCGAAATGATTTACATTCTAAACATTAGTAAAATAAGATAGTGATCTGCTGTCCCCCAAATCATCGTTTTAGATTCCTAATTGAAGAACTTCATCTACTTCGTTTTACAATAGGGACGTAATAACGAACATAACCTATAAAAGCATTCAGGTGAAACTGTATGTTATGAATGATAAAATTCATCGCATTCATGTACTCACCTTGATAGAACTTCACTCCGGAAAAACCATCTTCCAAGGAATAGTGTATCCAATGCGTGCAAAAAGCCGGTAAAAACCAGTCACTCACTTTCAACAGAATTACTGTCAAAAACAGCACATGCTGTGAAACATATGACAATCGGGAACCATGGAATAAAGTATATAATGTTTTCAGAGACATCACACAAACGAAAACACTGTCACAAAACGACCCATGTTATGGAAATGTATAGTGACTACAGAAATACAATTGAAAAAATATTATATAAGGTTATATAAAATCCTACATTAGCATCAGACTCCCAGATATCTGCAGTCGAATGTTTAATTTTACTCTGAACTGAGTATTTGAAATCTGATATATTCTTAGATTTTCATGGATCATTACTTTGCTTGAAACAGATAATGAAAATTGAAGTAGCTTTTGATAGTAAATGTCAATTAACTTCTCACAAAGAACGTCATGACCCAGTTATTCAGTGACTTACCGCAACTCCCACGCGGTGTGTACCCCGCTTACTTTGAAATCTTGCGCCAATTTCTCAGGACGCAGTGCCCGCGAGCTCTAGTATGCTTGTTACCTTGCCCGCGACCTCGACATGCCTGCTGTAGAGAATGAACGAAGGCAGAGTTCGGTTGCATAGGCGAATTATGAGATGAGGATACCATTTTAGACCTATACAGTTTCTCATTGTACGTGTAATTCCGAATAATTCTGAAATTAATAAATTTGTAAGTGTAACACCTCATAGTTGATTTGATTTCTTTTCGTCGAAAAATTGTACACACTTTTTATGTGACATACAGGGCAGAAGTACAATTTACGCAAATTTTCTTAAACTTCAGAATGTCTTCCCCACCCTTAACCATAAATATTGTAAACTCACGATTATACATCATTTTTATTTTTTATTATTATAGTCTCTAATTGTATAAAAACGGAAATGCGGGAGAAGAGATTTTTCTTTGTACTAAAACTAGTGTATCTATTTTAATTGTTTAATGTCATCTGGCAAAGTATTGTAAATTAACGTACATCATTATCGGTGGATTTCGGGTGGTGAGCTGTTGAAATGATTCTTGATGAATGTGATTTCTGCGGCGTGTGCTGTTATATCGGTTTTATATGAAAATATGTTCCTACAGTTCAGTAAGTTAGTTTTGAGAAAAACTACTGATTTGTAAATAAATAGATAAGGCAATGGTAAGATTCCAAGCTCAGTAAAGAGATGCTTGCAGAAATCCATCTAATTGTCAGGGTACGAAATAGGTTACTACTAAACTACAGAATTTCCAGAATATTATGCTTGTCACGGAATATACATTTGAAAAATACAGGCAACAAGCTGCATTAAGGTGACTAAATTTGAAAAAATTCTGAATGCGCATGCGCATTTTTCCGTTATCGTGAAGGACAGAGTTTAATTATTTTTTGCTCGTTCATCAATCACGGCACCTCGCAAGTAATTGTTTTCCAAGTACATACACTGATTAAAACACGATTTCGTTCATGGACTACTGCTTTGCTAACAACTCGACATATACGAATTTTGAATTGTGGTAATTATTTTCTAACATTTTATGATATTTAAGAACATAAGTGACAGGAAATCTATTAATAACACTTCCTTAATATAATACATCGATTAATAAGTGTGTTATACATATTTTCAACTGCAGCGCCAAGCGAAAAAATTAAACACGTTTATCTCGAAACTTCGTTTTTCAAGGTGTGTAAGTATTGTAGCCATGGGCAATTTATGGATATATGCACGCATATTGCAACAAGAACTTTAGTTGGAAATCCTCTGTGCATGAATATTGTGTTGAAATATTTATTCTACATTGATTATCAGTCCTTAATGTCATGATTAACCTAAGAAGCGAACCTGTTGAGCTAACATTTGCCGAAATATTTGTTAAATAAACACGGGATTAAATTCACTCCATTGAAACCACATTATTTTCCTTGAGATGCTATCGTTCCATATGAAACATTCACAACACATGAAAAATGTCCTTCTTCGTCCACTAGTTTCCTACTTGGCACGCGTATCTGGGTTGATGCGTATCTTAGACCTATTGTTACTACTAATCCTGGCAAACACTCTGAAGGACAACTTGTGTACACCTGTTGTGTTCTGGAATAATAAATGAATTGGCTCTTTTTCCTTCCTGTACTGTTACAAGAAGCATATTTATATTATAATATAAATATTTATTTGGATAAAGTGTGTGTTTGAGTTGAAAATGTTATAAATGCGTCTTTTCTTCTGTTTACGAATATAAAAAATGAATTGTTTAATATTGTATTGAAGGAGATGGAATATTTCTCGTAAGTCGTAACATTCAGAATTCTATTTTGATAAATGAAAACTAAGTTTTTTAAAGAGGACAATGATTTTTTTGTTATCATTATTTGTAATAACATATGTAATGTTATGTTACGTTAAAAGTTTTCAGTACACAAAACTGTTTGTTTGCCAGTTACTTTGTGTGTATGAAAATGATAAACGTTTGTATACTCGTTTTTGGACATACAAGTAAAAAGTTGCCCAATTGAACTAGCTATTCACTGAACAGAAAACTTCTGTTTAGTTTTCGAATTTGCAATCATTCGATCAGTGCTAAAAACCCATCCAATTTATCAAATTTAAAACCGATGATGTTCGACAGTCGAAAGCAATATTGAGTATTATTTTACATGCAAATGGAAGGTAACTTTTTTGCATTCTACCTAAAGAAGTAAACTTAAAGTTCAGTGGTAGGGACAAATTTATAACAGCAAAAATACGATTTACAAGTCTGCAACAGTCTATAGATGCTGCATTAGGCTGCACTTGGAGAGGTTTCATGTTCGTTGAAATCCCTGATTTTTCGAAAGTGCAATTTTTTGGAGGCGTCTTCGTATAACTATAATATTGAAGATTGAGATTATTTTTCTAACTCAAATCTGTTCCTGAAAGACAGATCTTCAAAAAAAACCATGTACAATTTTTCGAAAATGAGTAGTATTCGTATAATTTTACGCGAAATGTGGGCATTTTTTTTCTCTAAAACTTCACTAAATTTTGTTCTTAAATTTCTCCTCCTATGTATCAAGGAAAGATAAAATATATGGTGCTGGTCCCATTTTCAGCAAACTCTGCATTTTCAAAAATTGCAAAAAGTTAACATTTCAAAACAACAAAATTGAAGATGGGGATTTTTTCCTTAGAGAAATTCTGTTTAAAAAAAGCCCTTAAAAAAAGTAATGTACAGTTGTTTGAGAAAAAGAGTAGCTTTTGTGCTTGAAATTAATGGGCTTGAAATTAAGTCAATTTATAGAAAAACATTTTCTCTACGACCGCTCAATTTTTTTTCATTTTTTTTACACTGTTAGAAGAAGGGTCACTTAAAAGCAAGACGCGGGTCTCATTTTTGTTGAAACCTCTAATCTTTCGAAAGTGTGCAAATTTAGGGATAATGCGAGAAAGTGTGTGCTGTTATAGCACCTTAGTTGTTCTTTTTTCGAAGTCGCCATCACTAACGGGGATTGGTCATTGCTGGTGTAACCCCGTTTCGTACTCCAAGAAATCTTGTGAATGAACTTTCTCGCACAACAGGCGATATCACAGAAATCGTGGGATCTGTTCAAGTTATCAATTCTAGTTGTCATGTCCTCGTTCAGACGTCACATGCTCTGCGCCAGTCGACCAGGTATGCGGGCTAGCCTTCCGGGAGAAAAGGAGCAGCTCTCCGGCAGTGCTGCCCCGAGGCGTGGCCTTACTATTTTTGATGGCTGATGGCCTCGGTCAACACGGCATCACACCGCACGCGCGAAAAAATTGTCTCTGCGGAAACTGATACCTGCAGCATTCTAGGAAGCCCCACGACGTAATGACACCTGAATGATTCAAATGAAATGAGTAGAACAGGGGTGTCGAAACTCTTTAGCCAAATATGTCCCCCGAACTGCTGTAACAATGATTTCGTGATATTCATGCTAGTTATATTTATTACAATTATGTAATGGTATAGTTATCGAGTGTGATGATACTACTGATGATTGTAAAACTATGTTTAGTTTTATTTGACGTTATTTGTGAAGTTGTCACACTAAATTAAGCTCGTGATTTGTGTGTTCCTTTATGTTATTACGTCACTACTAATATAAATTTGAATTTCTCTTGATAGAGTAATTCGTTGCATTTTAAATAAGGTCGTGTTGACGCTTTTTTGCATTGGGTGGATGTACACAGCTCGAAATTTAAATATTAGCACCAGCAGTATTGGGTCAGTTTTACTTACAGCACCCAAAAATTAGAAGGTGGTCACATTTTGAGAATTAAAATAGAATTTTCATAATCCGAAAGAAATCATTCGAAATAACCATGATGTTGCTTAATTTGTTTGGAATGGTTTCTAAAAAGTTTTCACGTGGTTTATAAAGCGTTCTAAATGATTTTATCTACTCTTACAAATATGCCAGATATTTTGTATTATTTGTCATTCACTTAATTCGTATTTCATGAACAGAGGCTTGTTTGAAATTAGAATGTTCTGATGATTCGAAAAACATGTCTAATTTCTGAAATATTATGTTTTCAATTTCTTTAAATTCCACCTACGAGGGTTGTTATTTAAACGGGGTCTTTTCAGAGTGACCGAATATTCATTCCACGTTTGCTTCTGCATTCTTTCCTTTGAAGCGTTAGTGGTTGTCGCTTTCTCATAAATTTGGAAACCCCTGTTGAGTAGATTGTCGTAGAGGCACGCGTCGTCAGTCCAGATGGGTTCGGGGTGGGTCTGCGGTTGGGCGAAAAAGTAGTAACTTAGTCCGTCCGGTTCCTGCAGGTAACCTAGTTAATGGATTCTTCTTTTGTATTCTATAATATTCTGGAGCCGGTGATGTGTGAAATTTTGTTCCAAAGTTCCTGTCTGCGGAGCGGCCAACACAATGGAATAAAAATGAGACAGCGACTGAAGGGTCTAACGAGCTCTGTCTTCAGCAAGAGAATAGTACACTTTCTTGCGGTTGAATGTTTATTTAGGCCAAGAATGAATTTTGTGGTGGAATAATTAGTAAATCGGTTTTCCTCCCATACCCCATCTCCACTGAAATTCGTGGGCGTTCTTTTAAAATTAAGATAGTTGTTTTGCTCCGTCATTGCGTTGATAATAATGTACGAAAGAAATTACAGGATTCACAAGAATGTGGCATGTGAAGTATACAAGAGCGTAAATATGTAAATGTATAGTAAAATCTAATTCAGCATTTTTTTCAACCAAGTCAAGAATTTGACAATAAGTGTATTTTTTGATGCCACGTGTATATTCTTTCAAGGCTAATTCCTGTGGCTAGTATTATTTTCTGCGTAGTTCATAAGCTTAAAGAGCCTTATTAGTGAAAAATAATATTATTTGTGATATTATTACAGGGCCCTGGCAACGAAAAAGTGCATTAAACCTGGTTTCTAAATTAAAACTTATCTAACACGTCGTGTAGCCAGAATCCTGATTTTGTTCTTCTTCGATACCGAAAAATCGATTGACGACAAAACATCAGTCCGCCTGTTCCGTCTGTCCGTTCGGCCTGTGAGGAACGCTAGCGGCTAAACCATTCAGCCGATTTTCTCCAAAATTGATCTGGACGCTTTCGCTGCCTCTTGAATTTGAAACCAATATTTTAATTTTGGGATTACTTAAGATGGAAAATTGGAATGGAAAATTTTTCCTAATTAAAAAAATGGCTCCATTGTTTTTGGTTCAATTTTGTTATTGAATTTTAAGAGAATGGTGTAGGTCTCATGTTCGTTAAAAGCCCTGATTTTTCGAAAATGGCAAAAGTTCAAAATTTTTTCAGCGTCTTCCTACAACCACAACAATTGCGATGGAGATTTTTCCGTTAATACAAGCTGTTCCTTAATGATAGATTTTGAAATAGTCATGTACAGTGTTTCGAATATTGGTGTACTTTTTGCGTAATTGGGCGTGAAATTCAGGGAATTATAAATTTGGTTTAAACAATTTATTTCTGAAAAACGGCTCCATCATTTTTAATTAAATTTTGTTGATGGATTGTGTGAAATATTTTGAAGAGAATGGAGTAGGTCTCATGTTTATTGAAAATTCTGATTTTTTAAAAATTGAAAAAAAAGTCAATTTTTTTGGCGTCTTCCTACAACTACTATTATGAAGATGAACATTTTTTAATGAAATGTATTAATCAAAGACAGATCTTTAAATAAGATCATGTAGAATATTTTTTAAAATATGAGTATTTTTTGTGTGATTTGGCGACAAAAAATTGCCCGCTCTGTACTTCGTAAGTTACTTCGTAAGTCAGAATTTGTATATTATTTCACATTTCTTTGTACATACATCCGACCTTTTGTTATACATTTACACATTAATTATGAGAAATTATTTAAAACATATGTGAATTATATGAAATATAAATTGCTAGCCTTCACGGAATATGAGATTGAAATGCAACAATTACATTCAGCGCCGCGAATCGGACGCAGAATTACTGTGAATTACTTCTCATTGTTGGGACATGATATAGCTTTATGAGAAGCAGTTATAATTGTCAAATTTGTGTTGATATTTGCTTGAAAATATTTAGTTTTTCACTAAATGTGCGATTTGTAATGAGTTTTACAAAAATGATGACTCGACTGTGTTAATTCGGTAACTGTGGTATAAATAGTATTACATAACTATTACTAAAGGCGAGAAAGTACGTGCTGTTCTAGCACCGCTAGTTGTTTAATGAAGGTCGTTTGCTTCAGCTTTGCGTTTACAATTTTTTCCGTTCAAGTTATGAAATGTATGTAGTTAGTAGTATGCCTTAGTTCTGGTGGCTTGAAGAGCGCTTTTAAATAAAATGTATTCATTTAAATCTCAACTCTTGCAGTGTTGAAACGTTTTGATTTTTGACGAATAAATAATCGCACATTAGAAGGTCGATTCTCAGTAGACCAACAGTACAAGATGTGCTTGTAGATACAAATAAAAAACTACAAAAATAAATAGAAATTTCAGTAAAATTATTTGCGAATGTGTAATCCTTACGACGTTTATACGTATAAATATATTTAAGATAACACTTGAACATGGAAGTCGTAGTTGGTCTTCTCAATCTACGAACGCTTTAACATGAAAGAGCCTAATACCCCTAGACACAAATATCGGGGCCATTTAGTAACGCCGCCTCCGTGATAAAGGTCGTCTGTGAGGGGGAGAGGAAAGGTTCAGAAGACTTAATCGTGTCGGAAGCTCTGTGCATCGCTCTTTAGGGTTGGGCTTCGACACTTGAAAGCGAATAGATCTTGGTATAAAAGCTATTAGTGTCAAGCCGTAATTTATATTGGCTATTGAAGGGCTTCTTCATTACTCCTATGAAATTATAACCCACTATATATTTAGAGAAGTACGGGGAAGAAACGCATCGTACACTGTTACTGTAAAAAAGAGTTTTAAGTTTACTTGAAATATGATAGGCATATAATGTTTTAATCAGGCACATTCCACGCCTAAGCTCTTGAATTATGCATTTGACTACCTACATAAGCTTTCGGTAAAGACTCCGTCAGGGCAGTGTGATTGAATACGCATTATATCATTGGTGCCCACTCAGGGATTCGAAAGAATACAGGTGTCTATGAAGTTAGGATTCGTGGAATCTCGTCATTAGGTGAAATGAACTTTCTCTGAACGAGTTGAGGACGCCTCACCTGCTGTGGAAATTCGTCTCTGCAGTCGTGGAGTGAGGCCGGCCCATTAAAGAAATGCCCATTCTTATTCTGAATAAATTCTTGGCTTGTTACCTGTGGAAATTGACTGGTGCTTTCGTGTTTCATTGCTCATGGATGAGCTATTGTCTTGTGGTTGGAACATTAATTGGCACTACTGCGACAAACGCCTATTTGAAATTTCGTGGACTGAAGTTTCTGTACATTTTGCAGAATGTTTCTTGTGTGTATTCAATGTGTTTTTATTAATATCAAACAAAAATTAAATTAATAAATCTTGTTGATCTCTCGATATATCCTATTTGATTGTCTTTAATTTATTATACTACCCACCGCATTAAAATATTTTTGATAAATATTTTTAACATGTCTCATACAGGATTTTTTTTAACATTAATAACACGATATCTATTTATCATATTTCGTGTGACGTGAAGGCGATCATTACAGTTGTCATTTATAACATACTATTTTAAAGTCTTGGGTATACTTCTGTCCATTTTCTTTATTTTTTACAATTTGTCTTCTACGTAATCAGATGCAAAGTTTTCGAAGAGAGACAAGAATTCTCGCGTCTCACGATATTTATGCAAATGAGGTAACATAGGTGGAGGTCCTTTATTCAGTAAGACTCGAAAATTATATTTTGTATTCCACTTAATATATTGTGCAATAGTGAATATGCTCTATATTTGATTCATTTACAGTTGATGAGAAAAACGTTTTATTAAAGGGAAATAGTTCTATTTGTCCATGTAGGTTGCCAAGTGATCCAAAATCAAATGTTTCCTGTTGTGTTCTGAAAGTTACATTAAATGAATTATAATTTGGAGAATCGTGCCAAAAATAACACTCAAAGAAATAAACATGTAATAACAGTTGCATAATGACAATATTAGTGAAATTTTTTGCTATATAAGTCCCCATATTTACCCCAAAAATTGTCATCTGAAAATGGAGGGGGTCTAATGCGCGAAAATCTCGAACTGATGCAAATATATTTTTCAAAAATTTTCTTTTATTTTTCAATGTTACAAATGGTTAGAGTTTTTATTTCCGATTCCTGACGTGCAATTCTCTTCTTAGGACCTGTTGATAGTAAAAATCACACGAAATTAGCAGATTTAAATAATATTATTGCAATGAATAACACAAGAAGTGCATACTGAAATTTTCCGAAATCTTCGTTCCAAAAACTGACGGGGGTTATACATAGGGACCTACATTACAGGCAATACGTACTCATAACTTACATAGAGGATGTCTTCTAGAGTCGTTGCAGGTAACGGCTCACGGAATGAACGTGTACTTATTGATTCTGGTGGCCTCGTGTCTTGGAAGGTGACGGTGTTTCTCTCGCGCGTGAACGTGACATAAGGCGCTGACCTACATGTTGGCTTGCGGGCGTTTCCGCCTCTTGGTATTTCCTCTCCGTTGGCCACCGCCCCATTTGGAACAAGCTTCAACCTGGGATCAATGGCGCCAAGTTGTCTCACGCCATCGATCACGTGTTAGAATTTATCACTCACTCGATTTTTGTACCAAATTGTGTACCATACCGATTTTTGTGGGGGGTCTCATGTCTCAGAGCGAAGTCCCTCAGCTTTTTCAAGAAGGACCGGGCTCGATTTCGGTCGATTCCCGCACAAGCTCGTGAGCATTTTTTTTTAACAAAATGCGAGTCTGCCTGCTTTACTGGGACTAGTTCAACCCCTGTCAAGTGTCCCAGATCCTCTTTCCTAATTCCTTTCCAATTCTGTCTGCTGGGTAGTAACGCATTAAGTTGTAGAGACGTGTACGCGGGGATAAATATTAATGGGGGATTACTCTGTTATACACTCTATACGCTCGATTAGGGTCTTTGAGGCGCGTTGCGTCGGTTAATAAAATGAATAAGATACAACAAAATTAAGAAAATACCCATGGTTTTCGATTTTAATTTTTGGTTTTAATATTTTCTTTTTGTTTTATTGCATATTTTTTTATATTTTCAAATCATCATTGGTATTAGACATTGGAGAACATAATTAGTATTATATTTTGTATTGCAGAATGCAATATAATATATGTCACTACCAAAATGATTATACATAACATAATTGATGGATGGAAGCAGCAGACTCCGTTAGTTTATGCGTGACCTAATATGCATACTTTCCCAACATTCCTTCAACAACTCACCCTTGACATGAAGGACCACCGTACAAAGCGGCACGAACGCATTTTTCTCAAATTGAGTGATTTCAGGGTTATTACCATTACGTTACGTAACAATCAGTGGACACATTTGAAATGGACATGTGTTATTGAACTAAGTAAATGTTACAAGGATTTTTGGTTAAAAATCATAGAAACAAATGAGCCCAGAAGGTGTAATTGAACTTGAATGTTACATGCCATTGTTAAATTACAGAGAAAATGGAGCTTATAAATACATAAACTTGGCAAGTGCAAGATTGAGCACACACAAAGAATATCAGAATGCAATTGACACATAATGCTGCAAAGAAAGAACAACATGACAATAATAATCGCTGTCTGGAAGTGACGCCCGGCCGGGGCGCTGGAAGCGTGCCACCCACGCGGGTCAGAGGGCCAGCCGCCAGTGGGACGCATGCGGCGGCGCCGAGTCAGACAGAAGTGTCTTCTGCCTGTCGCACGGCTGCCAGCCTCAGTGTGCAGTTGAGGGTTTATTTATTTATTTATTTATTTATTTATTTATTTATTTATTTATTTATTTATTTATTTATTTATTTATTTATTTATTTATTTATTTATTTATTTATTTATTTATTTATTTATTTATTTATTTATTTATTTATTTATTTATTTATTTATTTATTTATTTATTTATTTATTTATTTATTTATTTATTTATTTATTTATTTATTTATGTGTTGTAAAATAATGTATATGTATTGTATATGCATTTTTTGTAATGAGCTGTTGATACTGTCACCTGATGAAAATGATTTCTACGTCGAGTGTTATAGTAATAGACATCGGCGTTTTCTAAAAATATATTTCCGCCCTTACGTCAGTCATTTTTGACAAAAACTACTGACTCGAGGCTTACAAGAATCACGTGGGTGGGATTTGGTTATTATTGGTACAATTCTTTTTTGTTATCTAAAAGTTTGGGAGCTATAAGATGTATTTCCCCAGAATATTATGCCATATCTCGGGCGGGAATGAACATTCGCGAAGTATACACAACGAGCAGTATGAAGGCTGACTGAATTGGCAAGAATTCTAAACGCGTAGCATAATGAACTTAATTTTGTGTTCAATTAATTTAAGTGGACGTTCCATTTAAGGTTAGACTGAATTGAGAGACCTAAAAATTTGGTTGCCTTAACATTAGTCAATGGTACACCGTTCATTTTCATTGAAGTACACAATTGTTTATTTGAAATGGAAAACTGCATTTCAAATAAACCGTTTTCTTTTCATTTACTATTAATTTGTTATTTCGGAACGAATTTGAAACATCTGATATTGTTCCATTTACGGTTTGGATGCGAATGACTAGCGTAAAATAAGTAAATGGTCAATTACTTAATTTCCTGATCGTACCTGTCAAACACAGACATCGTACACAGTATTGTGCAATGAGGAAGAACGGCAATAACTTGTCACTGCAACAGCCAATTAAAATAAAATGAAATATAATTAAACTTATAAAATAAAAGGTTGCTTGTGCGGAAAATAATTAGTATATATTTTGTACATGAACAAGTAGAATACAAGACAAAATAAGTTATTAACTTACATTTTCACGTACTGATAGTTGTTCCTTCACTGTAGTCGGTCGGTGGTGCATCTAAAAACAAACAGTCACACCAACTTTTGTTTCATTGATTCTCTACCACCAAGAGTCGTATCTAGGTATTTAGACGTCCATGGCAAGCATTGAACTTGCGCCCCTGTCAGAATACTTCAAATTAGAGTTGTTATTTGTTTTAGCGGGTATGCTCTCAATAGCGCCCCTGGTAAGTGAAGCCCATGTCCCGTGCCGCGTCTGCCGTATCTTAGAAATGCCTCTGCTACCACCACAGCATTACCTCCACTCCCGAAATTGAAAGAAAACTGCATTCTCCGGCCATGTGAGAGGGGTCTAAATTTTTGTATAATACTTAGACAGTGGAAAAAATAAAAACAATGAAACAGTTTCGTTTTTTACTGAAAAATGCAAATATGTGATTGTGTCCTTTTGCCTATTTATATACTGAGCATGTTAACTGAATTATCACGCTCAATGCGTCATTCCGCGGCAGGATTTTCGACACTAGCATTTCAGCTACGTCGAATTCAGTCGCTGTCTGAAGGAGAATTCTAGCGGCCGGCTGCTCTGATTGGTAGTTTTCCGTGGTTTCTCCGATCAACACTAGGCGAATGCCGGAGCAGTACCCTTACAGCGATCAGGAAGGACTACACGCGATCGGTCCTTCCTCTTCCTTGTCCTATCCTTTATTCGGATTCGGTGGTATAACGGTCAGCGTACCGGACTGGTGTTTCCGAGTTTGTGGCAAACCCGGTCGGAGCCGTGGATTTTTAAAGGCGAAAAAATCCCTCGTACGCCTTCCTTCGGGAGTACAGCCGGCTCTGCCATGTAGTAGATTTACTGCATGTAAAAGATCCTCAAGCCTAAAAGAAGCCTCTGAGCAAAATTGAGATCCGCCAGTTTCGTCGCCCAAGATAATACCTCCTTTCTCCGCTAGGTGGTGAAAGGAGCGTATCGAAATTTGCGTGGTTAGACGGAAGAGCGGGCCTGATTGCCCGAGTCTCGTCACGTAAAATAAGGCATTAACTAAACTAAACTAAACTATCCTCTCCCCTCACACATACACTTACACTAACATGCACTACACTATCACATATTCCGGGAGTTTAGAGCTTGTCCCGGCTGGGGCGGTGCCCCACTGGTGGGAGAATCCTGGTTAGGGGAAATCCCACAAGCCAACGGTAGGTCTCGCCATCCTGCGGGGGACGATCACCGCCATCTCCGGAGAAAAACATGCACTACACTAACGGGACTAATGACCAAAGCAGTTGGCGTGCCCGGAAACACGAATCAATCAATCAATCTATCTCAATGCGTCATTGCGTTGACACGTTGATGTCATGCGACAGCATAGCTCCAAGAAAGAGACCGCCTGAAATGAAATATTTGCATGTCAGGTGTAGCGTTATGGAAAAGAAACTTTTTTGTGTTCTTGATATGTAAAGAACTGTTGCACTGTGCTCATGCTATAATGTCATTGCAAGATTGGCAAAGGCTATTTTTGTTAATATGCGTAATTTATTGTACTGTAATATGGGAGTATTTTATTTGTCGTTCTTGGATAATGTGCGTATTACTTTTTGAAAAACTATTTCGTTTGTTTTTATTCCTCAGAATTTGTGCTGCTTTAGTCCACTAGTTTTCTGTTATTTGCGATTGTTGCCGCTGGTTACCATGTTCCGTGAAGGAAGCGAATTTAGTTTTTCTGTTATTCATTATATTGGACTAGGCACTGCCTTCTGGGAACCCAAGAGGTTAGTATCTAAGATTAGGTCTACTGTGTTCCTGGAATCGTACGTGCGTGCAAGTCTTTGGCATCTTCCTATCCTACGCCACGGGAGCAAGCAGCTCAGTCTTCATCTCTTGAGGGTTGTCCAATCCTGTCGGTTCTATTTTTGTTATATTTTATATTGTTTCTTCAGTTATTTGATTTTTACAAAGTAACTTTTGTACTAAAAGTATGTCCTTCATAAAAATCACTATTTTTGGCTTATCTTTCTATTTGTTAGTGGATTTAGTTGAACCTGATTTTGCATTTGCATTAAAGCGCCTGTAGATGTGGAGTTATTTTCCTTATTATTTTCCTTACGAACGTTGTAGTACTTCCCAAGCGTGCGTCGCGGCCAGAGATATTTAATCCTTCCACCTCCGCAGATGTCGAGTTCCGAAGTGTGCGATTACCCGGGCGTGCGCACGGTGCTGACTTCATGCACGGACGTGCGAGAGTGATTGCCCCCTCTCTCTTGCCGTCACTCAAACCGCGGAACCGAATTGTGGGCCGCAAAAACTTGCGAATTCTACCTTCATACGTCGTTCGAAAAGCTCTGCATTTTAGCGTCCCGGACGGTTTTCAATTTTTCAGCGCTTATAGAGACGTTTTATCCGAAAAATGTTATTTTCAGGGCATATACCTAAACCATAACTAATAATATGCACAAAAAATGTCAACCTTATTTCAGTTGCTTAAACTACGATATCATCTCGGGGACTCAAGGAATTATTAGCGGAAAGTACCCAAACCCAGGCCTCACTTTGGTTTCGAATGTTTTTAAATCCAATTTTCTTCTCAATTAAATGAAAATATATGCAATGCATACCTTACGTCGTAACACAAATGTTTGAATCTTTTAAAAATTATTGGCCTAGTAGTTTAGGAAGAAATTAATGTTTTCCTTAACATTACATTTTTTGGATTTCTAAAAAAGGTTCCCCTAAGGTTAGCCCCCGAAAACGTTGTAAGAAATGGGTAAAAATAAATGAAAAAACTGAAAATAGATTGAACTCAGTATTATTTTACAAAAATATTAGTTTAACATCTTATACACTAGAAATGTCTTGTGTCTCTTGCACGTAGTCTTTGTATTCAGGTGCGACAAATGTCACACATAAAAGCATCTTTTCCCGCCCCCGCGGTTTCTACATCAACCCAGAGTGAACTCATTAGGCACATCACCCTCAGTTCTACAGCTCTCTGAAAATTTTACACTGAAAACATGCATTCTGCATCTTCTTCACCTGGGAGGGAAAATATTCCTGGTAGAACTTCCAATACAGAAGAGTCAGAGGACATGTTCAATTCCTCGCTTGAGGTGCAATATTTCTTTTGCTTTTTGTTCAACTTTAGAATTTTCTTATATCTCGCTCTTTTTCACTTCTCTGGGATTAAATTTTGAAATTGCCTCTCGACCTCTTTATTCTTCCTGCCATCTCCAACTGACTGACTTCAGAGAAGGGTCTTGCTTTTTATTAGACTCCTAAGGTATAAGAAGCCAAATTCCATAATGTTTTCCATATTTAATTACAAAACATAATTCCATATTTATTTAAAAAACAAAAAATTGGGGGCAGACGTTAGGAACATTTGGGGGACCCAGTTAGGCACCAGCGTGTTTATATTCCAAATTCTAATAACATTTTTGCAAAGCGAGTAAAATAAATGATATTACCGTACATCAATAGCTAGTAATGTCTTCTTCAAAATAATGTAATGGTTAGTGGACTTATGGATGAAGGAGCAAAACGAGGCAGCTGAGGATCAGCACTTAAAAAAATTTTCATTTCACTGTTCGCACTAATGGCCGACTGTCCGGCAACAAGTGAAGATGATGACACTACCGGTTGACTAGGCTGCAGTCTTGCAAATAACAACTATTTAATACGTTTCCAATATGTAACAGCTCTATACAGAGCTATAAATCAAGGGGCTTGTATTAGGAACCAGGCCCGGGTTTGGGTACATTTCTCTATTTTTTTTAAATAGATAGGTAAGAACATTATGTGAGGTTTGATCAGAATTTAGTTGTTTGTAGAAACAGTTGTTCCTAAATGTAACAGCTCTCTACAGAGCTATAAATCAAGGGGCTTGTATTAGGAACCAGGCCCGGGTTTGGGTACATTTCTCTATTTTTTTAAATCGATAGGTAACAACATTATGTGAGGTTTGATCAGAATTTAGTTGTTTGTAGAAACAGTTGTTCCCTTCCCTTCCCTTCCCTTCCCTTCCCTATCCTACCCTCTTCCCTTCCCTTCCCTTCCCTTCCCTTCCTTTCCTTTCCTTTCCTTTTCCTTTTTCTTTTCCTTTTCCTTTTCCTTTCCTTTTCCTTTTCCTTTTTCCTTTTCCTTTTTCCTTTTTCCTTTTCCTTTTCCTTTTCCTTTTCCTTTTCCTTTTCCTTTTCCTTTTCCTTTTCCTTTTCCTTTTCCTTTTCTTCCTTTTCTTTTCCTTTTCCTTTCCTTTCCTTTCCTTTCTTTTCCTCTCCCTTCACTTCCTTTTCCTTTCCCTTCCTTTATTTTCTCTTCCCTTTCTCTTCTGGGCCTATATCCTCATTGCTATGAAGTTTATGGTCGTTTCCCTGTGATCTGTGAAACAAATGTAAACAATATTCCCTCTGTACAGTAAATATTGTTATGTCTTTTTGAGCAGCGTCTGTATTTTTTCCATTCTGATGTAGTGAGTATACAATTTAAAAATATTCATTATTATAAAACCACTCTCACGTGAGATTCGAAAAGTTGCAATATTTTGAATTATAAAATAATAAACGTCATTTTTTAAGATAATATAGTAAAAATGTCTTACGGGAAAATATTCCAAGGTTATACTACACGTCACTTACAAATGAGTAAATATCACTGTATGAGTGTTTCCTTGATTATGCTTTGAGCTGCGAATTAAAATTAATGATATAATGATAAAATAAATAAACCTTCAATGTAAAAATACGTTTGTACTCGAGAATTATTGCTAGATACTGTAAGAATAAATGTACGGTTTGGGTATAAACTGAATTTATTCAATGAGTGAAATTTATTTTTATAAAATGTCGAGTATATCACGTTAAATGATCATTACATTCATTCTTCTCAATATTCTTAATTTTTTCCGTAATACCACGGATCTACGCTATCGTATTTTACATTCTCGTGGTAATTTCGAATCGTTTCATCAGGGTTACCCCCAGCTACAAAGATGCTTGCCCCAACCCTGGGAGCTCCAAGAATTTTCTTCCCTGGTTCCACGAGACTATTGCATCTGTCGAAAAGCCCCCTTTAACCCATATCCCGCACACAATAGAGACCTCAAACCCCGCTTTTTTTCATTTCTGTAGATATTTTCTTTCTCTGATACTTTCACGTTCGGGCGCCGAACTGTTTCTCCGTGTCCGCCCGACAATACCGAATGATTCCCGCGAGCCCTGAATTATTTCCATTTCATGAAAGTCTTGCCAATTAAAGTCGTCCGTGGGATGAATGGGACCCTAATGAGCCGAAGCGGCCAGTGCCGGCTGTCAGTCAGAAGCGCGACGTTGCATTGCAGCAGCATACGAGATGAGGCCCGTCAGGGACGCTAGGGGAGTGTGGTGGGGAGCAGTGGGCCAAAACGACCTCTAAAGAGAGCATGGCATGTTTCTGTGATTAGCAGGCAAGCACATCAACAGCAAAAAATATGTACGTAATATAAATCAGTGACTGAAAAACAAATATTTTTATTTTATTATTGTGTATATTTATATTTTTGTGTACGTACAAAGTAAACTAAATAATTAATTAAAATATTTATGTCTCTAGGATGGCTCATGGGAAGCGTACGAGTTTCCCGTGCTGTGCTCCCGGGTTCGATTTCCGGTCGAGACAAAAAGAGAGTTGTAAGCTTTCTTATAAAATCGTCTCAGTTTCTATTGCTGTATAACGGAGGAAAGTTCAAGCAGGTGGATCTTGCTAGTTGCTGAAGAGAATACGTCATGTACGTCGCATGTCGCTCTTAGCCCCAAGGATAGGAATTTAACTTGGCCCAGGCATGGGGGACACTGGTAGCAAGTCGGACTACCGACCCAATAACTCCAAATACATACATAAATTATTTATCAACGTCTTCCAATGTCGGTTTTCTCTCAATATAATTTTAACGTGTTTTACTCTTGCAGAACTTCCCTTCTTTAGAAACGGAATATCGAGTACTACATAAAGGATTTAATTAGTTTCTGCAATATTTCTCTTTTATAGTTTTACAAAAAAATTAATATTGTCAAAAATGCGCCGTTGTTGCATGTTCCTTAATAAAAATTGCACTATTTTATCGCCGTAATTTACAGCTTCATCTTTCGATATATCCATTATCTTAGTGGTGGGAGTGATGATCTTCGAAAAATTACACTTTTTGGAGGAGTAGGTTTTCTCTGTTGATTTTTCTTTTTGCTCAGCAACGTTTTGGTCCATTCCAGGCGAGCGTGCGGTGTTGGTGGTGCAGTCAAAAGCAGTCGCCGTTGCAGCAGGGCAAAAGGCATCGGGGACAGAGGTGAAGTCGGTAGATTTGCTGATGATGAGAGTGGATTCGAAAAGTAGCGACAAGATAGCGATGTGATTCAAATTTGACTTCGGATCACAGGGAGTCAGGTGCGTCACGAAATGATAAGTCGTATGACATCCCGTACTTGCGAAGTCGTACGTGTATTCTCACCAGCGATAATAATGACACAACCCTTGGCGACGAAACCTTTGGAAAATACTGTTAGAGACCGCCAGATCGGTGTTATGATGGCAAAGCTTTCCCCATGCGAAACAGATGGCCGTGTGTGGGAAAACAGCGAAAGGTCCGCACTGTAGCCGCGCGACACTGTTTCATAATTCTATCAACAATTTTTAGTACACGGCATCTAATGTGTCACACATTACAACTTAAACATAAATTATCGTGTGACAATGAAATTTCAGTCTGTTTATTTTCACGATAAAGTCTATTATAAGCCATCGATTCTTCGTGTGGTGACTATAATCTTTTTTGATAATTTCAAAATAACGCTATTCCAAATTTCTTTTTCAAGAAATGACATATTTGTAGATGACAAAAACCCCAACTGTGATCGCGCCATAGTCTTTCGTAATTCTATCAGCAGTTTTAAGTACTTGTCATCTAATGTGTCACACATTAATAACTTAAGCATAAATTATCGTGCGACAATGGAATTTTAGTCTGCTTATTTTCACGATAGAGTCTACTATAAGCCTTTGATTCTTCATAAGGCCACTATAACCTTTTTTGTTTGTTTTCAAAACGTCGCTACTCCAAATTACTTTTTGATTAAATGACATATTCGTAGATGACAAAAGTCCCAACTCGTTTGTTGGAGATCAATTTTGAGTAATACGGCAAAATAAGGAAGAATACTCAGCAGTTACCCGGTGACAACGGACGCGAAGTTGTTTGAAGTATGTCAGCATCAGTGCGTTGCTGACGATAATGTCAAAGATTTTGGCGTCGGAAACAGGAATGGGAAAGAAAAGAAAAAAAATGATTAAAAACGGATGGTTGCAGTAGAAGAATGAGTGTTCACCGTTATTATGTAAGAGAAAGTAGTTAACACAAATGAGGAAAGAAGATATATTTGTTGAAAACTTCAGACACGTCTGCCGCTAGAGGAAAGACTGTATGCAGTGGCGGATTCAGAGGGGGGAGGCATGCCCTCCTAAACAGCGTAGAGTTTTCATTTCTTAACTTCTATTTGGAAAAACTCATTTAAATGTTTATTTTAAAAAATATTATTAAAAAATGAATTATGCAGTTCTTAAAAAAATAATGGTGTATAGTATCATGTATTCACTAGAAAAATAATATACATTATAACTACAATGGTTATTATTTAACAAAAATATATTATGGCTCCCTCCAAAACGTTCGATTGGATCCGCACTTGACTGTATGGTGTTTCCTCTATCGTGAGAGCATGTCGTGAAAGACCGAAACGCGATGGAGGGAGGAAAAGAGAAGAGGAAACAATGAAATGGCGGTGAGCATGCTAAGGATGGCACGGCGGATTAAAAAGATAGTAGAATTACGGAGTGCCAGGGGGTAAGGAGATAAAATAGTGGGGGAAGAATGCGCTGGCTGTGGCGGTAACGGTAGCGCTGACGATGGCAGTGGTGGGGGTCCAAGGTATGCGCCGGTACAAACACCAGTACAGCTCTTATTCATAGGTCGCCGGCACTGACGCTGCCACCGCTAGTGATGGCAAATTTTACCAAAACATCCATAAATCGATGTTTCGATACATTGCTAAAGAATTTTTTATGTCGATGAAAACATCGACGAGAAAACATCGATGTTTTTATTATAGACTAATAAACATGCTATTTTTCTATCCATTTTTAATTACAGTACGTAAAAGGGATATATTGTATTGTTTGGTTATCAGTATGACAGGAGTACGTTAATAAAAATTATTATCGAATGTAAAGAATAAAATTAAAAATAACGAACATCAGGTTTTGCTATCGATTTCGTGTTTCACTGTCGATTCAGGCAATGACACGCCTGGCGATAACATACATTCATAACAAAATCCCAGACATCCTCAGAATGCACAGGCGAAATGTGCAGCATTGTAAAGAGGATGACGCAAAAGAACGGTATTGCTGCTAATCTACAACGTGCTTAAACAACCTTATTTAAAAAAAATAAAAAATTGAAAAACCGATGTTTTTGCAACAAAATATCAATGTGAAGAAAATACCGAAAGCAAAATATCGATGTTAATACATCGATGTTTCTGGTAATTTCATTTGATTTTTTCGTGTTTTCGGGCACGTCAACTGCTTTGGTCATTGGTCCCGTTAGTGTTGTGCATGTTTTCTCGGGATATGCGCGGTTATCTTCCCCCGCCGAATGGCGAGTTCCGGCGCCGACCTACCGTCGGCTAGTGGGGTTTCCCCCTAACCAGGACTCTCCCACCAGAGGGGCACCGCCCCAGCCGGGTCCCGACCAGTCTCCGGGAATATGTGGTAGTGTAGTGCATGTTACTGTAAGTGTGTGTGTAAGGGGAGAGGATAGAACAAGGAAGGGGAAGGACAGATCGCGCGCTGTCCGTGTCCCGTTTTGTAGCGTACTACTCCGGCATTTTCCTGGTGTTGATCGGAGTAACTACGGAAAACTACCGATCAGAGCAGCCGGCTGCTAGACGTCTCCTTCAGACAGCGACTGAATTCGACCTAGCTGAAAAGCTAGTGTCGATGTTTGTGGTGGATAACAATGATGTTTTAAAAATATCGATGTTTTTTGTCATCCCTAGCCACCGCCGCCGCGCATTAACATAAATGTTATTTGAGGCGCGCATCGGACGCGCGGTCCCACGTGAACCGTTTGTAAATGTTTGCTCCTCCCGGGTCGCGGCGCGTTCGGCGTCCTTTCGGCGCAGCTCGCTCGCGTGAACTTTTCAAGAGGTTGCTGGTTCGCTACTTTTACTTTCTCGCTACGGAGTAGAGTTATGTAATGCTGCGCGAAAAAGCGGCGAATTTTCGGCAGGAAAACTCTTTTTACAGGACCCAGGTAACAATAAAGTGGATAAATCTAGTTGACAAATTTAGAAAAAAAACGTAACACGTGGTGTAGCCAGAATCCACGTTTTGTGGGTCTTTCGTACCGAAAACTCGAATGACGGCATCTGTGTGTTTTCTGTGTATCTGTCTGTCTGTCTCTCTATGTGTCTGTCTTTGTGTCTGTCTGTGAGTCTGTTTGTCTGTCTGTCTGCTTGTCTGTCTGTGTGTGTCTGTGTCCTTGCCAAAATGCAAAATTGCAAAAATTCACATTTTGTTCCTCCCTACTGCAATTATGAGGATAGATTTTATCTCTTAATGAAATCTGTTCCTTAAAGATAGATTTAGATGTAAGATCATTTATAATTTTTCGAAAATATGAGTATTTTTCGCGTAATTTTGAGTGAAAATACGGTGGAGAAAGTACGTGCTGTTTTACAACCACTAGTTCTTTTATTTATTTTTATTGCGCCTCTAGGATAACTCAAAGGAAGTATACTTGCTTCCCGGGGTGTGGTTCCCGATTCGATTTCCGGGAGATGCAAAAGAAGAGTTGTATCTTTCTTTTAAAATTGTCCCATTTTGTATAGCTATGTGACAAAGAAATGCTCAGGCAGGCGAATCGTGCTAGCTACAGTGTAGGGAATACGTCATGTTCGCCATATGTCACTGTTACCGCCAAGCATGGGCATTTCATTAGGCCCAGTCATAGGGGACGCCGTTAGCAGGCCGAAAAAGTCAGACAATCTATCCAAAATGCCAATACATATGTACATTTTTATTGCTTTTTCGAGAATGCCTGGTTCAGCCTAAGGGCGTTTAACATGTAGAATCTGAAAGTATTAAAGAATTTTTTAGTGAATGAGATTACTAATGGACACTTTCCTACAAAAAACAATACGAACACAATACAGAAAGTTGACTTGGAATTAATTTTCCATCAGTTGATTTACGAAATTGTGGAAGGGAAGACGGTGGCGACATTGGGCATATACCGCAATGTCTACGGCAAGATAGAAATGGATTGCGCCAAAATCACGATGAAGGTTAAATGAAAAGGAGTGCGATTGCTTGGTGATGTATACGGAAATTAGAGGAATGTTCGCTTCTTCTCGGAATCGGAGTGCCTGGCAATGATAGTGAAAGCAGTCCATATGTATAGATTAAAAACCTTATTTCATGGAGACTAGTAGTATACAGTCGAAAAGTCATTGTTTTAGTGTCAATTTCTTCTGTATTCTAATTTGTCTGGTTGTAATGAATTGGGGGTGTGAACAAGACAAAATAGCCATGAAAATTGAATCACTGATTTAAAAAAGAGGGAATGTTCATATACGTTTGTTTAGAGAAAACTAAGACAAATTTACTGACACAGTATCGTTCTAAGTTTTGTAATGCATTAAATCTAGTAGAATCAAGGTACTGAATTTTGAGTCGTTTTATATTTTCGATAAATCGATCAATCCATCCTCTTTCGCCGTAAGTGGATATTCTTCCCATTTTCAAAAATGACCATTTCATGGAATTTTATTTTTCAAAGAAACTGAAATAAATACAAGTTTAATTTGATTGTTTATAATATATAGTTTACACACTGTGTGTAATATTTAGTTTCCGCCTATCACCTTTAAAATAATGCTTTACTATGAAGTAATATTAAATAATTTTATTTAACGAATTGTAACGAGACTACTAATCTTCTTCATTAGATTGGGCACCATTCCTTGAGGACCCTTGAAAAATATTATAAAACTGTTATTCTGAAGAAATATATTTAATTACGTTTTTAATATCTTGTAGGATTTGAAGGAATTTTAGAATTGTATTCCACATTTTTTGGAGCGTAGGATATTTATTTTTCCTTAATAAGTCTGATGAGTTTCAACCCGTCTATTCCGAAAAAATCAGCACAGCCTGGGTTTTCATGGGTGTAGACTACTTCAAATACGTTAATGTAGCAAGTGAAAACTTCTTCGTTATGTAGGGCAATTAATGATTTTTTAAGTTGTATGGCCACAATTCTTTAAAATCAATGATGCACTGATTTTTACGATCTTAAATTAAAAAAGCATTCTGGAATTTTCCTGAGTTTAGATTCATTCCAAACGTATTGTTTCACAGAGGAAATTCGTTGTTTTTCTATCACTCTTTATTACGGCAAAATCCTTAACGCGAGGGGTGAAGAAGTAACCTTGTACAGGAAATTCTGTCGAAGTACATTGAACATGCCAGTTTCTGGGTACAACCTCGCAACTGTGTTAATTCAATGCTACCCTCCACAGGATGTGATTTTAAAGGAGGAGAAAGTCCGGAATTTCTTCCTTTTTTCACCAATTTAACACTTCAACCGTCTGTTAATTCATTGTTTCTTTGTATTTTCTTCTTTTTCCTCTGATGTATGAATGAAGAAAATGTATGAATGAAATGAAATGTCCATTCATTTTTTTATAAAAGGACCTTTTTCCCTTTTCTCTTTAGCGATTCAATTATATATGATTCAGAAAGAAGTATGAACATTGAGATCTGGATACGGTATTCGTAATAAATACTACAGAACTGGATGAAAATACTCAACGTTTTGAGTTTTTTTAATGTCTTCCATGTATTAGCCGGAGCCACTTAGACTTGAGATCAGTAGGCATCTCAGTTTTCAGTTTCAAGGTTGAAAAAGAAAATATCTTAAGAGAATAAGTGTATACTTCATTTTTACTTTCTAGTATACCCACGTTTATAGAGAAATATACATAATATATGAAATGATGCGGAAAATCGATGCGGATATTTTCACGGAAATATACGTTTCTGAGTTCCCTGCTACCGAAAAACTGTTTTTTATGTCCGATTTTTAATAAAATTAACTTTTTTTAATAGCGGTGAGTCAACCTGACACCATCGTGGGTACAACCTCTCAACTTTTATTTCAATCACCTGAATTTTTGAAACGAGTGAAAATATTGACAGAATTAAAACTATTCAAAGAGATCTAATTTTTACTTTTCACCCCTGCTGATACATTTACTGTTATCAAGAGTACAAATGACTCACCATATGTACCAAACTTCGTTGGTGGTGTACGATAATAAGGCATTTCTCTATTCTATGATGATTTCACATGTCCCAGTTTTGAATGTAAACTGGAGTGACCCCTTTATTTTGGTGATCATTTTGCCTCAAACCCCCTTACTACAAATACACCTACATTTTGAACCTCTCTGAAGGAAACAGAAAAAGGCGATGGGAGGGAAAGGGAAAGTTGTTGTGTGTTCTATTTTTTTATATTTTCGAAGCTGGAATGAATCAACAACTTGATCATGGGCTGAATTTAGAAAAATTCGAGATGCCGTATTCAGGTATAACTGTAACTAAAAAAAAAAGTGCGAACATTTAATAATAATGCACACCATTCTGAGAGTGGCGTCTTCCCTGAATTTCACTTTTAATACCTACTATCAATCTTCCCGTTTGTCAGCCCGCCCACTCGCGGGTCAGTCTTTTCCTCTGTAATAATTCCGATGTGGTGTGTCAGTAGACTCGTCGACCCTCACCTCGTGTACCGGGGTGCGCGTGCAATTATGGCATCACCCGCTCATCTGCGCCCTTCCTTGTCGCGGACGTGTGAAACAGCTCACTTCTTTTTGACTCCCTGCACCATTTTGCTGTCATATGTTCGTATCATCTACCGATCTCTGCAATGCACAAGAGTTACACAATACTGGTGCAGAGAATGCCTGCCTGAGAATTTACTGCCTGCATCTCATCAGGCCCACTTCCTTTTGACTCCCCGAACCATTTTGCCTCACGTATTCACGTACGCAGTCGTTTCTGCCCACACAAGATTGAAAAAAGGTAGGGAATTCATACCCTGTAATTTGTGACATTCAACTGGCCAGCCGCTTGTCACGAAGTCGACCTTTCAGTGGGTGAAATTGCGTTAACAGGAGCGTTACTTCTTTAGCGCAGTGATCACTCCTTATATAAAACGAATTGGTTCTTCGCCGTATTACATGGCCTTCGCTATGGTTGTGTCTGTTGGGATAGTCCTACTATTATGAGAACTGCCTCACATTAAAGTGATTTCAGGTTGTTGAATGCGAATCTAACACGCTGATACCGGGAGTATTTTTATTTTCTCTCAATGTGCATTTCATTTGTTCTTTAGGAATACTCTTACAACATTATATTAATAATTGCTGTGAAAATATGCGCACCTACATCTATCATTCTAGGCAGCTGCATTGGATGCTCATTATCCTTTTTTTTCAGTCCGTTGCTAACAAGTAAGAATAATTCATCTGTCACTGAAGGTTGTCATTTTTTCTCATAGGCGTTCCGAGGCGTTCAAGAAGCTGTAGCATTACAAATATAGTGGGTTACTACGTTGAACATAATAAAAATATATTATCTTATGAAGGTCATTTGTTTCACATTACTAACTTCAACTTCTGGCATTTCTCTTTAATTTCCCTTTTTTAATTTTCTTATTTTTTTTCTTTTGTTATTTCTTCATATATACACTTCTCCTCAAAGTATGTTACACGCAATTTTTAATCGTTTTTTACGTTAAATAAATAATAAATACATTTTTCCTAATATTCTAAGAATGGAGGGAAAAATATAATATATAAATGCAGTGTATCTGTTTAAAGACTTGAAAGAACTCATTATCAAATTGTTGGTCAATTTGAATGAGAGATAAATGATATTATTCGAAATTGACTCGCAAAGCCAACTGATGTCTTTTTGCATACTCGTTTACAGATAAATTTACTTCCTGCAAATGAAGAAAGAGGAGAAAAAATCATTTAAAGAACTAGGGTCTCAAAATCAAAAAATCATTTAAAATTAGTTCTGTTCTACTGTTATTATATTGTAATACAAAAATAATTTTGTTTCAGAAAATATAAAAATTCTAGCATTCACTCCCGGCCCTGATCGACGGCAGAAAATACGCAAAGGTCAGTGCGATAACACAATTTCTATGGCTGTCTTAGACGGTAAGTTTGCCAATGTTCTGTAAACATATAGGCTTATCATAAAACTTCATCGTAGCAATAATTAATCATCAGCAAAGAAAACTTCAAACCTTGCAGGTTTCGTGGTGTAAATAACAGTATTTAATTTTAGTATTCAAATATTTTAGCATACATACGGAAACACTTTAAGAACTCTCGGGAAAGGTTCTAAACATAAACTATTTCCTACGAAAATATGAATAACTTAACATGTGGAACATATGAGAAGACGCTACTCTCTCGTGTTCACTACGTACCTCCTGCAGCACCTACCGTGTGAACTGCGCGGTGGGTGGCTAATATCAAGCGAGAAGGTGTCGATGAGCGTAGAGCGACACCATGAGTTTGATTGTACGTAATTACGTACTGCCATGCGTTTCGCACTTGAGTTAACTTAACTATCTACGCATCTCAAGAAAGTACCTCCTAGGTATCATGACATCTTGTAAAACACAACCTTCTTGTGTATCTCAAATTATACTTGATTTGTAACCATTAAGTTCATTTAAAAAATATATTGCATGGGAAAATGCGGCAGGCACTTTCAAGACTTCTAAAAGTAAACACTTTCATGATGAAGTCTATATACCTAACATATGGAACATTGCCGAAGACTAAAGCCTCTCGTGTTCACTACATCCCCCCTGCTGAGCCCACGATGTCTACTTCTCGGTGGGTGGCTAATATCAGGGGAGCGCGCGTCGAAGGACTCAGAACGACGCCGGGAGGCCGTTGGCGTCGCCTGAGGACGCTGCGTGACACTTTTATCGACTGGCGCCCGCAGATTGATCGGGAATTTACGTCAGTGGTGCGCGGCGTGTGGTGCAAGTTATGCCGCTGCCTTTGTTGGTTGGCTGCGAGCGGTCAGTGCGGCTCCTGTCAGAATCCGTCAAAAGCGCGGAGGAGCGTTGTAGCCTTGGAACGCTACACTTGATGTGCTGAGGAGAGGCCCCGCTGTTTGTGCAGTTTGCGTGTCAGCTCGTGACGAGTGGCCCTCCGAACCTCCCGCTCAACTCATCGTGAGCGAAAGCGGTTTGTGATTTTTCGAGAATTTTCGTTCTCGCCTGCGGAGTGGATGAAGGTGTTTTCTAACTTTTTCTTCATTTTATTTAATACTTTTATGTGCTAATAACTTTGTATATTTGTTAGTTTGTATTTTTATATTCGTATGTTATATATACAACAATATTCAATACAGTCTGCTCTTTAAGAAAAATTAATATATATTTTCTAAGAATGTAGACATGGTAATGGATAATTCGTACACTTCATTTTATCAATATTCTTACTGTTAACAAATGTTCAATTTATTCGAGAAGGAATAGTAGAACAAAATGACGTAGGAGTTGCACGGTTAGAGAAGAAAATTTAGTAGTTGATTTGTGTGTAAATTCAGATCTTGTTGCACCTAGTACTCTTCTTTATCGGTATACTTGGATTATAATTTGAAGACTTTCTGGAGACTCGTGTAGAGTTTTATTGTCAAGAGGAAGTGCGAGATAGAGAGCAGAGTGTGTTTGGTATAACATTCTAGTGTTTACGTGTACTTTCTCACCTAATGTATTCTCACCAAGTTTCCCTCCGGTTTCAGAACTCTGAATCCAAAACAACAGAGTGTATTGCGTGCATATCTTGCTAAAGTAACGTAATTAATATTCTGAGATTTGCCAGATGGCAATGACAGGGATACCGCTTTCAATGAAAGTAATGATAATCTAGTAATAATATGCAAAACATAACAAAAGTGTGAACGTACACTTACGAAAATATTTCATTAAAAATAAGCGCACTACTCTTAGACATCATCAGATCTCCGTAGAGGTATGTATGTGTGTTTATTTTTGTATATGTCTGTGTGTGTGCGGCTTATGCAAAATATATGAATATCAGTAGAGTAAATATTGTAAATATCAATATTGCTAAAAATATCAATATTGCTAAAATTATTATCAGTGCCTTAAAACTAAACAACACTTCGTAACGTTATTTAACCCATTTTATTTGTTCATATATTTACTACGAGAGGCGTCTGAAAAATATATTTTTGGCAAACTGACTTTTAAGAATTAACCTACTCAATGGCCTTCCCCAACGATTAAACCGGTTTTTAAAATCATATTTAATAAAATGATGATAATCCCTGCAGTTGAATCTAGCACATCTACTGAGAGAGTGCTTCCAATCGAGTTATAAGACCATAGAATATCTTCGATTCATCTTTAATCACTTAGTTCCAATAATATGCTTTTCTTGAATAACATGATACACATCTATGCTCTCTAAGGTTAAGGAAACAAAGGGTACAAGGTGTATTAAAATGCTTAAGCTTTTCAACCAAAATCTTTGTTCAACTTTCAGAGTTACAAGGCATTGCATCCGCTCGGTCCCTTTGTCGTGGAGATGTCCGCGACAATTGTTATTTCACGCACCCTCGCGCTACGATTATTCCTTTTGGAAGCTTTGTTCAAGTTCACAGTCTACAATGCGATTCACACTCAGCTACACACGCAGACCATTGTGTGACGGTCGTGTTTTCCGTATCGATGTGTGAACAAGCAACCATTCTCCCCTTCTGCTCGATGCCACCGAATGCTGAAGTTTGTGCCAGTGCACTGACCCGCCTACCTCGACTTGCCCCCCATGTCCAGTTTTCTTGGCGTCCTGGCCACCTTCTTAACTTCTATTCTTTTCCAATTCTGCACGTATTCCACCGTTGTTCCTTGGTTAATTTCCGAAGAAATTCATCCCAAAATTGCCTAATATTTAATTTGAGTATCTACTGTGAAATACCAATTTCATTATCTCGCATCAAAAAATGCCCCCGACGTATCTTCCCAACCAACCATCTTCTCAAGTATTCCTTCCTCTCATCTCCATGATAATTCACCAAGACCCTGAAATCATGAATTACTCATCGTCCTCATGAATCCGGGCGTAACGTATCCCGGTAGAAGTCGATTTTCTCCCCGGTTGATGAATCTCAAAATGTGCAGCCGTACAGTTCTTACTGTAACCCCCGAACACTTCACAAAGTTCCTTATCGTCCGCCCACTCACCCGCCCGATCCGCCGTTCGCGTCACCCCGCCTCACCCTCTCTCGCCCTCGGGTGTTCGCTTCACACTCGGAAACCACTGAGCCCGCACGCTGTTTTTTGTGAGGTCGCTAGGCGCCTATTGTGACGACACCCAACGAGCCACTGACCCTACTCCAGCCTCCCAGCGTCTCTCCCTCGTCCGGTCTCCAGAACACTACGCGCTCTTGTGCTTTTCATGGTAATTGTATGCAAATATTTCGAACAAAATGCCCCAAGTCGCGTTTGACGTTTTGAAATAGTGACCCTGAAGTCCGGGAGCCCCGCCGGTCGGCTGGCCCTGTCTCCCCTCCGAGCAGAGACGGCAGGTCTCGGGATGCGATGGGATGGGATGGGATGGCGTCGACGGGTCGCGGGCGGGAGCTGTGAAATTCTCTGCCGGTTCGCTCCAGCATTGTTCTCGCAAGCGAGAGCTTCCTCGGGACAGGGACGTAACCGTTACAGGGTGACGCTCCCCGCTCGCTGATGGGTGAGATACAGCGCGGCGAGGGTATGACGGAGAGCGGCTGCGACGAAGGTGGCGCAAGGCATCAACTGATGTCACTGCAGAGCCTCTGACCGGGAGGTCCTGAGTTCGAGTCCCGACGGTGGCAGGATTTTCGATACTTGCTATATAGCAACGTCAAATTCAGCCGCTGTCTGGAGGAAAATTGTCGCGGCTGGCTGCTCTGATGGGTAGTTTTGTGTGGTTTACCCGACCAACACCAAACGAATGCCGGAGCAGTATGTTAAGAAAGGGGTTACGAATCGATCTTGATTTTTCTTTGCTCTTTCTTGTCTTATTCTCATCCTTTACTTAAATACACTTACTCATACATGTACTACACTACTATACTGGGCGGGAGCTTAGAGCTTGTTCCGGCTGTGGCGGTGCCCCGTTGATGGGAAAAATCCCCACTAGCCGACGCATGTCGGTGCCGGATCTCGCCATTCAGCGGGGAGAGGGGCTTCGCTACCTATCCTGATAAAAATGCAATACATTTACGGGGTTATGTTCTGTCATATTAAACCTGCATCTCGTGTGCGGAGAATCTCTTTCGACAGCGCTAAGATTCCTGATAATTTACAACTATTAACATACCTAGAAATGCTACGAGTGTTATTACAGCCAAGGCCAAAAGTTGAAAATTGTGTCGGAGCATAGCGAAGCCGAGATTTTTAATTTGAACGAGGCAGTAATAACACTATCATTTCGTGGTATGTTCAGCATTTTGTCGGTCACCATAAAATCTCACGAATTATGTGAAAATTTACGACATTACTGCGATAGTAAACGAAGGAATTCTTTTGCAGCAGCACGTTAGTACGATATATTAAGGTGTTGTTTGTGATATATCTATATAAACAAAATTCGTATACCGTGGTTCGAGAAACTGAACCTAAAGATACCTAAAGAAAGGACGTTCGATTTGGAAGTTGGCGCGTTGACTTCTAGTGGCGACACCTTCACATCGTAAGTAAATACAATTACTCGAGTAGTTTCATTTAATGGAATGTGAGGAAAAGAGGTTCGGGGTACCCCCGGGTAAGATGGTAAAAATTCCCCTAAACCAAACTGGAGGTACCCCCAGTTATACATTTTTCTAATTGTAATAAGAGTAAGAAATAATGAAGAATTAATTATTTAAAAATAATTATTTCCCAAATAAATGTGTATTACTTCTGAATTGTTTGAATCTAACTTGTTTTGTACATCATGTTTTTTCTTAACAAACATTCCACTTGCGATGAATCGGTGGTTGTTTACGTTGCTGATGAAGTTAAAACCTGTTGCTAAGGACGTTAAATTTCTGAACACTCAGGTAGGTACAAATACACTTAAACCTGCAGGGTTGCATGTTAACAGGTGTTAAAGACGCACGAGACCGATACAATTTTAACTTGAAATCTTATATGATATAAGACAATCTGTTTAAAACATGTGTACAGTTCAACTTTATTGCGCAAATTCAAATTTACAATAAATTACTTCAACCGCACTTTACATTTAGTATGAACGTTTCCTGAAGACTTCTTCGGAAGAATAAGCGAGAAGCTTTCTTGGTTTTATTATCATTGTCGTCTGGTGAAAAAAAAATCACAAAGGTTGCCAAAATTTAAACAGAATAAACGTAATTTCTTTGGTAGGCACGTAACACACACCTTCGATTTGAAGATCATTGTGTGGGAGGTAGCTGATGTACCTTTTTTAGACCTTTGTACACCTTTTTATAGACGAAAGTTGACCATCTCTGTGATAATTTCCTTTCAATTATATTTCATTTCTTGAATTCCTGTGCATTTTCGAATTCAAAAAAGGATATTAGCTTTCTTATTCTTCCTTTTGGCTCTTCAGATTGTCTCATTATTTACTATATTACTAATATATGAAAAAGTGCAGTAAGTGCGAAAGAAGGAAAGGAAAAAAGAAAGAAACATTGAGGCCAAATATTTATATTATTGAAAATATAAGTTCTCCTTTATTGGTCGTCTAAGTTTTCCATTCTGTGCCTTAATTGTAAGCGCTATAAAAATCTGCCATAATGAAGAGTGTGAGTAGTAATGAGTGTGTTATAGTAGCGCATAATAAGCTTGCGATACATTTGTACGTATTGTTTCGTACAATGCTAATTCATTGCATGTAATTTCTTTTGTGATAATTGTCTGCGAGTGTTGATGAGTGACATGGATTGATGAGACTAGCCAGGTGCTTTGTATGAATGACCGTGACATTCATATGATGTGTAGAAGGGTAAACAGGATGCTAGAAACTTCCGCGTGTGCTTGGATTTATTCTTGAGAACATACGTGATTGTAAACGTAGTTGCCGAAAAATTGTATAAATGTTTCATCTATACCGTAATAATAATAATAATAATAATAATAATAATAATAATAATAATGATAATAATAATAATAATTATTATTATTATTATTCTGTGTATAATATAAAACACTTTTATTTATTTATTTATTTTACGTAAAAAAAAACAGTCAAAACTGCGTATGACGTGCTATGGGGAAAAGTGAATTGTGTGCACATTTTCAAAATTCTGTGATCCCTACACTAAGTCATATACTACTTAAATTTTGAATTTTGAAAGGGAGAAAAAAAGATAAAAAAAACTCCCATGTTATAAAATCCATTTTCAAGGATAAAAAGGCAATAAATTTTGGCTCTTATGCATGTTGTCCTTCAGAATAATACTTCCTGCCCCGACATGGAAACGATAATTTGAATAATTGTATTTCCCACTGAATTCTAGAAGACGTGCGCAGAAAATGAAGTTACATTTATGTCCAGAAGCAAAACAAGGGCCATCTCAGCATTTGCTCAATGGATCAGGGAAACTGGACGAAAAACCTGATCGAGAAGGGGGTCATTGACCCGGAAGCTGTAGTACAATAGTTGTTACAGGTTGTTTATACTCATTTATACAGTCCAAATGGTAAATAATGCATTATGTATCATTGTTAAAATTAATGTTACTTTTCTTGTGATGCTCAGTATAGTCTCTAATTGTATAGAAACAGTTATGTAGCAGAAACGATTTCACTTGGGATTTAAACTTTTCTCTTGAATTTAATCGTTTAATGTCATCTGGCAAAGTGTTGTAAAATAATGTACCATGTATTGTATGTGAATTTTTTGTAATGAGCTGTTGATATTGTCACCTGATGAATATGATTTCTACGTCTAGTGTTATAGTAATAGACTTCGGCATTTTCTGGAAATATATTCCCGCCCTTAAGCAAGTCATTTTTGACAAAAACCACTGATTCGTAAATAAAAAGACACGGTAATGGTAGAATTCCTAGATTAATGAAGAGAGGCTTACATGAATTACGTGGGTGGGATTTGGTTATTATTCGTACAATTCGTTTTTGTAATATAAAAGTCTGGGATCTATAAGATGTATTTCCCCAGAATATTATGCCATATCTCAGGCGGGAATGAACATTCGCGAAGTATACACAACGAGCAGTATGAAGGCTGACTGAATTTGCAAGAATTCTGAACGCGTAGCATAATGAACTTAATTTTGTGTTCAATTCACTTAAATGGACGTTCCATTTAAGGTTTGACTGAATTGAGGGACCTAAAAATTTTGTTGCTTTAACATCAGTCAATGGTACACTGTTCATTTTCAATGGGGCACAGAATTGTTTATTTGAAATGGAAAACTGCATTAAAACCGTTTTCTTTTCGTTTACTATTAATTTGTTATTTCGGAACCAATTTGAAACATCTGATATTGTACTATTTACGGTTTCTTTATTGCAAAGGATGTTCGTATCATCCGCAAAGAGAACCGTTCTTCCGTTTCGAATCGTCGAGGGCATATCGTTTACGTAAAGTAGGAACAGAATAAAGTAAGAACAGAACAGAATAAAGTAGCAACAGAATAAAGTAGGAACAGAACACTTAAATTTATGATGACAACTCTTATCAGGAGTGCTAGTACCTGATCCTGGAATTTCTATAAATCAAATTTCTATAAATTTTTCATTTCTATAAATCATTTCTATAAATCAAATTTCTATAAATTTTTCATTTCTATAAATCATTTCTATAAATCATTTCTATAAATCAAATCAAAAAATAAATCAAATCATTTCTATAAATTAAATGTTTTACAATTAGCCGAGCACGTTATGCACAATGTACAAAAGTTTATGGAAATTATATGTTTTCTGCCTTTATTGGATTTTTAATTCGGTTACTTCTAAAATTCACTCAACTGTCTTATCTTCACAGATTCTATTTCATCGCTTTCTACTTACGAATTATAAAGAAAGTATTGTAAAGATGCGGCAAAACGGTGATTTCTCAACAGAGAACTCGTATTGTGTAGTCCTGATATAGAAAAGGTGCATATAGTGTCCCTATATGTAGTAAATTGCTTCCTCTAGCCCGAGTTGAAGTGAAAATCCGCGTTTTCTTGGGTCCTTGATACCGAAGAAACGAATGATATCCTTCCTTCCTTCCTTCCTTCCTTCCTTCCTTTCTTACTTTCGTCCTTCCTTGCTTTCTTTCTTTCTTTTTTCTTTCTTCCGATCCTTTTTTTCTTTCTTTCCTTCTTTCTTTCTTTCTTCCGATCCTTTCTTTCTTTCTTCCTTCCATCCTCCCGTCCTTTCTTCCGATCTTCTGTTCTTGCTTCCGTTCATCTGTCATTTATTCCATTCCTCCGTCCGTCCGTTCGTCCATCCATGGTCGACGATAGTGCCTAAACTGTTCAGACGACTTTTTCCAACATTGAAATACCCGGATCGATCTGCCCGAATGCGATGCTCTGCAAATTTGAAATGGATATTTTGATTATGAATGAATGAAATGATATTATGAATGAAATGATATTATTATTTTTGATTTGAAATGGTTATTTTTCTAAATAAAGTTATTATGAACAGAGGATGATGAAAGGCAATAGTAATTTTATACATAGTTCTGATGCAGAAGAGTCGTGTTTGAGAAGAAAATAAAACATAAACAAACATATCCACAGATTTCCATCATCATTTATTCTGAAGTAAGAGAACATGCTGAATTTACTAGGATATTTTCATCATTTTATTTAGCTTCTCACTTGGTATTAAATAATTTAGAGTTAATACAATGCCTGACAAAAAAAAAGTTTTGCAATTGGAAGGAGTTGTATAATACTACCCCATTTCGGTATTCATTCATAGCATTGATGTGTAAGTAAATGCACATCACAGTAAATGCAATTCACATGTATCCGTAATTTGTACAACGCCCAGCAGAGTGCATTCGTGATGTCACGGCCCAGTCGTTGCGCAGTTGTTATCAGTCAACTGCTGTGAGTCAGACAGTAAAGAATGACGTTTACGTACAACACCTGCTATGCCGCGCAGACGCATTGAACAGCCTATCCACCAATGGACTGCATTTGACAGAGACCGCATTGTTAGGCTTCTTGAGGCTGGTTGGTCGTATCGTGCAATTGCCAGGCATTTGGGCCATTCAGAAGTCACGGTGTTGGAATCAATGGGTACATGAGGGCACTCATGCACGTCGTGCAGGCTCGGGTCGACCAGGAAACACCACCTCGAGGGGGGACTGTCGTATGGTGCATCAAACAGTGCGGAATTCCATGATGTCGGCATCGGCCATTCACGAACTTGTACTGACGACTTTACAGCAGCCAGTGAGTTCTCGCACAGTATCTCTACGACTCGCATGCGCGGGATTGAGGTCCCACCGCCCAATGCGTCGGTTGCCATTGACACCAGAACACCGACGTCGGCGTTTGGATTGCTGCCATGCCCGGGAGGCATGGACAGAGGACGAATGGTGTTGCATCATTCTCAGTGATGAGTCCCGTTTCGCCATAACCTCTGATGACCATCGTGTCCGGCGTGAAGTGCAGAGGGCATATCCTGCGCGTATTGTGGAGAGACACAGGCATATCTCGAACATCATGATATGGAAAGCCGTTGGATGTGCGTTCAAATCACCTGCCAAAGCCATCAAAGTGCTTAGACAGTTTTTGACGGCACAGCGATACGTCACAGACATTCTGCGTCCGCACGTCCCACCCCTTATGTCACAGCACCCTGAGGCAGGGTCCAACAAGATTGTGCACGCCGATACACAGTACGCGTGTGTATGGAGTACCTGAAGCATGTTCAGTTTCTCCCGTGGCCAGCTAGATCCCCAGACCTGTCCATCATTGAACACGTGTGGGATGGAATTGGAAGGGGACTTCGCCGCAGTACGAACCTGAAGGAGCTGGAGAAACAACTGCAACAATTGTGGACGAGCTCAAGGCTGTTTGACGTCATTCCGAACCCCATAAGGGCACGCATTGCAGCCGGAGGAGGTGCGACGCCCTACTGATCTGGCGCCAACTTTTCACTTGTAACTGCCAACGGCCTTGTCCCGTTCATATCGTAATGTAATAACTTCAATTAAGTCGCATTGTCATTCAGCACATGCAGTTCAACAATTCCAACCACTTCTTTTTTTAAATTCGTTGCGTCGTTGATGCAACGCGTCTCTTAACCCTTGTTTGGGCGTTGAGCGCTTTCTTCTGGAGTAATCCTCCCTTACTGAGCATAATATAGTAAATAATTACCATGTCAAGTCTCGTCACGTCGCAGTCAGTCAGTCCCTTCGGCCAGGGGCTCAAAGCCGTTAGATCCGGGGGTTCCTGGTTCGGTCACCCAACCAGGAACCCGCGAGTCTCGAATTTGCTTATCCTTCGTGACTTCACGGAGCGTAGTAAACGAATTCGGCTAGCGCCGCTGGCTGTGTGCATCACCTTTTTTGTCAGGTAGTGTAGATACTTCACTGGAACGTGATCACCTGGAATGGAAGTAGTACATATAAATAAAATAAATAAATAAAGAAAAATTCTATAAAGAAAAATAAACAGAAAAGAAACCAATAAAAATGAATAAAAAATAATGAAAATGAAATAAAAAACCAATAATGCAATATTCACTTTTGCAATATATAGGAAAAGTTCCCACGAATGAGTTTTGTCTTTTGCTTGCTCTTATTTGCTTGATATCTCAACAAAAACCGTAATGTTTGGAAGAGCGTGGAATAAGAGCAGAACCTGAAGAAAAAACATTCCATCCCTAAGATCGATATTAAAGCGAGTTAGCCACCTATGGGAGGCGTCTAACCTGCTGCTTGAAGGGAGCACGTATTAAGCTTAGGCGTTATCTGGCGGACGTGCTTTATAATAAGCATGCGAGCGTGCAGCGGCGTGCTACGTATCCGGCGACGGGGAGCGTGGCAGCGGGTTCATAACTATGTTAGTTCAGCGGAGTCTCTTAATCATCCAAGAGATTTGCACAAGCCCCCTCTTTCCTCGCAATTAATTTTGAAGTATTACCCGCGAGGCACGGCGAGGCAGTGGTCGACGTGCAACACTGTCGGCCGGAGCGGGAATGGAGCGGGGCTGAATGGAGCGGGGCTGCCGGCCGACTGGTGCGTGGTGGGTAGGAGCGGTACGGGCGAGGATGAGTGTGGAGGAGCGGTGCGTGGCAGGGAGGGAGTTGCGTAGCGGGGAGAGAGTGCGTGTTAGGGGAGGAGGAATGCGTGGCGGGCAGCAACAGTGTGTAGCAGGGGGAGGGGTGCGTTGCGGGAATCAGCACGACGGAGCGGGTCAGATCGGTGTGGAGCGGGATGGGGAGGTGTGGAATGGGGAAGGGAGGAGCGGAGCGGGGAAGAACAGTGCGGTAGGAACGGACAGGAGCGGGGGAAGAGCGGAGCGGTGGGTAGCGGGGCTGCCTGCGCAGTGACTGTGCGGTGCGGGGACGAGGATGAGGCGAACCCGGGGCGAGGAGGAGAGGGAGCCTGCGGAGGGCGGCTCAGTGTCTCCATATATCACACGAATGCCAGGAGCCATTTGAACAGTAATGGCGTAGAGTCGATTTCTTTATCTCTTCGCGCGAGCTCTTGTCAGGGCTGCCGGTGATTTATTCTGATTGGATTTACGGTGCGGTACTAGGAGAGCTAGCGTGCTCCGCTCCATTCAAGCGGTTTCGGGTTCGACCTCGGAGCGTTTTCACAAACGTGATGTGGGTTCAGAGATGTATCTAAGAAGGGCAACGGAGTAGCCATTGTCGTTAAAAGCGCATGTAGTTGGAATAGCGTTTCTAGTTGAAAATGGGAGTAAAACTCAATATAAGGGAACGAGGTGGTGTTGAGATTAAAAATGGTAACAGAAGGATGTTAGCCGACGAATAGTACACAGTAGGTTTAATATTATAGCATCATTAAGCACATACGATGACAGCTTATTCAATAGTATACTTTTCTGTGATATCGAAAACATGAACAGTCTGCAGCAGTATGATAATATTCAGGAGCCTGTGCTTTGTTTTCACACATTACAACAAAATGTGTGTACAGCTGGTTTACTATTTTATTTCTTCATCGCTTTGAAAACTGGGAGAAAATTTATAAGGAAGTCCTCCAGAAAATACTTTTTTTTTGAAAAGCTGTTTATATTATTTATAGACTATTAAGACCCAGAAAACTACAAATAGAATGTTAATGCAATGAATTAGTGTTAGTGCAATTATTGTTATAGAAATTGCTGTTCTTTCTTCAGATATTAATGATTGCGTTTTATCATATTATTGTATTTAAATCTGTTGCGGCGAGTCTAGTATATCAAGTGCTGTAAAGGATGTCCTAGTCAATGACCTCGTCTATATCGACCGTTTTTCGTGTTTCCTTAGCACAGACAGTAGAGGCTCTTTTATGGTTTTTACTTTCTCACCTTACGAAGGAACTTTGTAAGAAGACAAAGTTATGTAATCGTGCGCCGGAAAATGGCGTATTTTCGCCAGAAAAACTCTTCCATTAGAGTACAAAAAACGTCTATTTCATATGTCTCAAATCGGTTTTACTGTTTTTGAAATATGTAAATATTATACTGGTGTTGAGTACCTTTGTTGATGGAAATTCACATTCTGTAATTATTAATTTTATAGTTGTGTATGTATTCGATCATGTTGTACGTTGTAATATGCGACAATTAAATTGACATCGATATTTTCGTTACCGACGCATCTCCCACATACACAAGGATAAGGCACAGAGGCGTCATATTTTGCAGAGCTAGAGGTATGACTCAAACAAAGGTTAATCCAAGGACAGAGTATTACGGGGTCATTCACGAAGAGTCTTGTCATTTTACATTGACTTCTACCGTCAACGTTGTGTACACTCATTGACAGCAAATTACTTCAGAATATGCTTCACTTTTGGGTGAAGAAGTAACAGTACACGTCAGTCACTCATAGTTTCGGTAGGCAAGGGTTAGTCGTTTTATCTAATGGAAAACGAAGCTACTGATACACAAAGGTAACAGAATATATGCGTACGTTTCAAAGAAAAAAATGCGGACCCTCGAAAAAAATAAGGGGAGGAAACTAAGAGGAGGTTGTGAGGAAACTAGTTTTGTGTATTAACTGTGTAAGACTCGTGCCCGAATTTTAATCAAAAGAGAAAGGAAGGGCCTGGGACTTCAAGGGTCGCCTGACGGGAGAGGGGCGAGATGCATCACATTATCGGAACCAGTTCATTTCTATATGCCGTGAGCTTGCTTATGTATAAAAGATTACATACTCTTTTCATATATACGGGGTTGGAAAACTCTGCTTTATTCACCTTTTTATGATGCATTCTTTACGCTGCTCTAGATGGTTTGGCTCGGGGCGGGTACAGCGGCATTGTTCTGCAAGACACTCGATCCGTCGGCTCTTTGCGTAGGGCTCCGGGCGTCATTGGCCACGTGTTTGTCGTTTTCTTTCCGTTCCTGTCGGAAGTGGTGCAAGCAACTTCTTTAGAAAGTGATGTTAGATGAATGGCTATCGTTTACTGGCTTATCCTCCTTATAGCCCTTTGGGTGGTCTCTGCTCCTTTTACACTTTACGAATACCCTATTAAGTCGATTAATCAAACCTTATTGAGCAAAAAAAAAAAAAAAAAAAAACAAATTCTGTATTCCTACATTCTTGAATATTGAAAATTAAATACTGTATCTGCCGAGATCATCAATGCATTTGCCAAGAATGTTCCCACTAATATACTGTAATGCTAAAACATACACTAGATCAGCATATTCATCATGGACCTGTAAGCACGATATGGATCTTTAAAATAAGAGAAATTAAAATGAAAATACGACTCTTTAAAAGCATGTGAAATACACGAAATACCTTTGATAGAATTTACATATACCTCTGCCAGAAAAGGAAGCTTTCATCGTGTCATTAAAATGTAATGGAAATCTGAAATGCTTCTCAACAAATGCTCTATGAACTGTTTTTTTTACTTACAAGCGGATTATTTACTTATTCGCTTTTTTCTTCTTCATTATATTTGCACATTCTTTTATAATTTGCAGAATTACTACACGCGCTTCTAACTATTAAATTATTTATTTCTGTCAAGTTGAGATATTCACGTGCCTGAAATGTTCAGTGTAACTCCACAGTTTGCGTATTATATGGGTAAGATAAATCACCTTTCGTCGATTACTCCCAATCGCAAAAGTATGTTTGTTCAACTTAACATGTCTATAATGGGTACACCACTCTGCATAAATTTATAGTACACAGTTTTCACATTGTGTAAGACTCTATTCAACAAAATTGGTTAATATTGGTTAATACATGCCGACTTTTTTAAGTAATATTAGGAAGATTCCTGTCAGGCATAAAGAGGAAGCTTGTATCAGTAGACACGAGGGTCCATCCTAGGAAAATGAAAATAGAATGAGTCACATAACACACAGCTTTTAGACGCACGGGTATCGCAATTTGCAGTACATTTATCATAGAAAAATGGACGGTGAAAAAGTACACAAAGTAACAAGCCTCGGCAAGTGCCTTAGTCTTTAAACTTGTTGCTATATGGTAAGTTCGGCGGACAACTTTATTTCGGGGCATTTGACAAATGTCGAGAAGAGACAGCCTGCATTTAATTGGCGGGCGTTGAAATATTTCAAGTAGAAGGCGCTGTGCATGTAATTGAAATTTCATGTAATAGCATAGAGTAAATGAAATTACTTATATTTGATATGTCATCCAGTTATTTTCGGTAAGGTAAGCGTCAAGAATTGTGGCCTTTCCGAAGTTACATCTTATAAATAGCTACATTATGCGTTAGTTTAGCGCCAAAGCGCTGCCTGCTAAATATTCTCAAGCTGTTGGAGACTTGGACACTAAACAAATGTACCCCACTAACTTGTGTGTTTTATTACGAATGTTCCTGAATTTCCATGGGATAAATACAAGTTTTCACAACATTACATACGTTACACGGTATTCCTTCTGGCGAGGCTCGAAGAAATTACACATGCACCGTATGACGAATTTATCAACGAACTTTTTTCCAGTGCTTGTAACAAAGTGGGAGGGGGATGGCGCGTGGAAAAAAGTCAAACATGTGAATGAAAAAGAAAAGAATCACGTGCCTGTCATTTTCCCCTAGAACCTGAAGATCCATTGCTGCTGTAACGCTCTGTAACATTGCTGTAACATTTTTCAGACAGAAACGTTATCAGTATGCGTATAATAATATTTGTAGGATAATTAATTCTTACAGCTTCAGCATAGTAGTGACCGATACTATTAGAGAGCTGCCAGGACATTCATATTTGCACGTAAAAAAATTTGTTCCCATTTCATCAAGGAAAGAAGAGATAGATGGAACAGTGTAGTTCGTTTCATAGGTGAACTGTGCTTAATGTATATTATCTTTAATATTAATTTGAATATTTCCAGAATACTGTACATGTAACAATGTTTATTATCGCTTTATAATATTTGGTGATAATAATATATTGAATTATAGTAAATGAATTTCAAGGCGTTAAACCCTGCCTTCCGAAAACTCTTTCTACCAAAAATTATCTCATACGAATAATTATCTCATACGAAAAAGGAGTTGGCTTACGGAAATTAAAGAATTTACTTGACGTAAAGTTGCGACATTAGAAGGTAATATACATAAACAGGTGGATCCCGACACCTGCAGTAGCATAAAGGAGGAGCAGGGTAGAGCACAGGACACATTGTTTATAAGCAAACCTGAAGGAGAAGGGAGCATAGCAGAAGCTCTGGGGCGCCAGCGGACGTAATGGTCTGAATAAAATAACTATTTGTAATTGATAATATATTAAAGCGTGCTGCGACCGTAGGTTGGAAATAAAAAATAAAAGCGGGGGAGGGAGGTAGCTGGAAGTTGCTGGGCGTAGGTGGTGTCTCTGCACGAGGCTGCCCCACTGAGATGCGGCTCCTGGCAGCCGAGTAGGAGGGGTGGGGAGAGAAGTCGTTTGACCCTTGGCCCCTGAAAGATTCATTTCGCCCCAAGCTGCCGCTGCCGCCGCCCCCGCCGCCCCCGCCGCCCCCGCCGCCCCCGCCGCCCCGCCGCCCCCGCCGCCGCCCCCGCCGCCCCTGCCGCCCCCGCCGCCCCATCGCCCTCCGCCTACCCCTCCCGCGCCCCCTGCCCCCTCGCCCCCCGCCGCCCCGCCGCCCCCCGCCCCGCCGCCCCCGCCCGCCGCCCCGTCCCCGCCGCCCCCGCCGCCCCCCGCCGCCCCCGCCGCCCCCCCCCCGCCGCCCCCGCCGCCCGCCTTCACCACCGCCTTCACCACCGATGTGTAGGTCGACGCCGGACTTCTCTATCCAATGGGGGAGGAATAGAGCCACCCCCGGAAAAAATTATAATAATGTAAATAAAATGTCCACTACACTAACGACCATAGCACTTGACGTACCCGGGAGCATCAAGCAAGCAGTCAATCAATACACGTAAAGAATACATAGTTTAATAGGGAGGGCGTTGTAAAAATGTTTCACAGCTTTGGCTTTGAGCGCGTGACTCCACATGCCGTCGTTATTTTGTCAACATTTTCTCGTGAAATATTTCTGGTTCTCTGCGCGTAAACGTTAAGTTGTTCGAGAGGGTAGTAGCTTATTTTGTTTCGCTGTGTATGACGCTGAGTAAGAGCTCGCCAAGTGCTGTAAAATAAAAACTAATAATGACAATACTGACAGGAAAAGGAAAAGTTACACTGATAATGATGATTTGGAACTCAGCGTCAGTGAATTAAGAAACTGTCTACCTCTTAAATTATCTACCGTTCTTGAATTTCCCCCTTTGTCTTCGTCCTCTTCCCAACTCTGTCTCTCTCTCTCCAACATCCAACTCCACCCTTCGTATGAAGCCTTGTTTTTTGTTTCAGAAGTTACAAATGGCTTTTACTTCGTACTTTGTACAACCATCTTTTCAATTGATGAGTTCTCTATTATCCAAGTTAAAGTTGCTTTGCTTAACTTTTAAAGAAATTTCTGTTGACCGACTACATTTTTAAATATAAGTAATATATTTACTAGTTATCAATGCAAATACTTTTTTATTTATTTGGTTAAAAATTTTTAAAAAATTATATTAACTAATAATGAAGAGAATTGAAGATGCAAATATTTAGTTCTGGAAATTTTAAAGCCTAGAAAAAGTACATTGGTATGCATACAAGTACATAAATTAATAAGTATTCGCTTAATTGCCTCAGTACCAATTCTACAATGCTACATTATTAGCAACGAGAGACTGTAGGGTTTTTATTTATTTGTGCTTTGTAATGGAAAAATCTATTAATCGTGTAAAAATGCTCATAATATTTTCTCAATAGACCTGATGACAAAAAGCGCTTACAAGAACTGATATGATACCGTTTTATAAAATGATATATTTGTTCCTAAAACGAAACCATAGTTCGTCCTACTATGGATCTCTAGAGCCTAGATCTCTAGAATACCCAAAACATCGCAATTCATCTTCTATTTGACATACTAGTTTAACGCATACAAACATGATACAGTTCGAAATATACACATGTCAAATTTTGAATCTACTAGAATTTGGCCAAATAAATCTCCAGGCACATTCGTTCCCGAGACCCATGTTCCAAGAAGTTGCCTTGGAACACGTCGGCCTTCTCAATCACCTCCACAACTGGATTACGAGCGGTTAATTAATTAGTCCAGGAGGCCCCCGGAGCCGTTCGCAGCGCCCAGCGCCCCAATGGAAGCTAGAGGGCCTGTCGGGCCCCGCCCTGCCGCAGATAAGACGATGACAGTTTAGACTGGAATTCTACTCGGCATTTCAGTGGTAACGTGGCAGACCGCCTGCTAACTACTCTTAACGTATGCCCATCCAACTGTGGCCCCAGGAAAGTTAGGAATATGAAAATGATTTATGTACTTTTGCTTCGCTAAGGCAAGGCGAACGTTATAATGGAATTTTGAATTCTTATTAAATAGCTATTTCTATTTCAATTAATTGTTTTATTTTTTTTTTATTTTTTCAGTTTTGTGCAGGATGCAGTGTTCAATGTTTATGTTTGGCAAATCTCTCAAATTTCATATAGACTTTTACATCGCACAGTTGTTTTTTATGCGACGTTGGTTTACCTTTATTAATCGTTTATCTCGCTACTCACGAATCAGTTATTACGTACGGTAAGGGCGTAGCAACGTACAAGGTGTAGTGACATACTAGCTTGGAGGCTTGAAAAAAGTGGGATATTGCAATAACTCAGTAAGTTGCTTATTGTTACGTTGTTTTATTATTTATTTTACGTCAAAAAGATCGGTTAAAAACTGCGTATGACGTGCTACGGGGAAAAGTGAATTATGTGCGCATTTTCAAAATTCTGTGATCCTTACACTAAGTCATATACTACTTAAATTTTGAAAAAAAAGAGCTCCCATGTAATAAAATCTATTTTCAAGGATAAAAAGGCAATAAATTTTGGCATGTTGTCCACGTTGATTACTTTACAGTAAGTAGAACAAAATATCATGAAAACCCTACACGAAATACCACACTTTTGGAATACGAAAGCTCTAGTAATCGAGCACTGACAGTATTCATTTTCCAACTTCGTGGGTAATGAACGTGAAAGGCAGTAAATGAGACAAATAGTACTAGAGAATGAAGAATATTGTGCCTTTCTTTCTGAGCGGTTCGCACGACTGCCTCCTTTTGTCGTGGTTGGGTCTGCGCTCCTATCTGCCGCCGCCGCCGCGTTTTGTTCGTTTGTATGTTCTGTTTCACAAAAGCAGCATTGTCTGTTTGCCGCTTCCAAATCTGTTTGTTCTCCTCGCCATTTTTCTTCACGAATCTGTTTGTTCAACACTCACTTCCTTACAAGTTATTTGTTTGATTACTTCATCCAAAAATTAAACGTTTCCCGCGGGAATTATAAAGGAAGCAATGTTCGTTATGTAAAGAAATTTAGTAGTATCTTGTATTGATTGAGCCTCCTGTTAGTTTCACCCAAATCGATATCTTCTATTCCATATTACTATACATATACGTACAAGGAGTTTGTATCGTATTCCTCAATATTTTAGATTCTTAATAAAGAATCCCCAATGTATTGTTTCTTTGTTTAAAGTGTGTATACTGCTAAACCACCTGTACACTGTGAAGTTCTTTACACCTTTGAGCTACCCTCCTGATTATTCTAAGTAGTCGTTTAATTCATCCAATAATCTTAGTCCACGTAAGTCACAACAATTTTTTAAAAATATATTTGACCCTAAAAATAAATTTTATAAAATTAAATTAGTAATATGTAATACTTAATATATTACCGATGGTGCATATTTTGTAACGTAATGATCATTGTATTGAAAAGGGACTATCTCAAATAAGACAAGAAATGATTTTATTAAAACTACATGACGTCAACTGTAAAAGTATCATATGAATACAGTAAGCCAATATATAATATATCATCATTCGTTAAGTTAAAAGCACATATTGCATAGTTTATTAGTTTAGCGCACATCGGAGATACAGTGATACAGTTCCTGGGCTCTGGGCACTCAACATCCTAGGTGCTGGTTCTATCCCCAAATTTTCTAAGTGCGTAAAAATGTAGTGGCATTGCCGTCCTTGTAAACGAACCGTGGCTAAATGCGTTTCAAAATTTCAATTCTCTCACTATTCCCGTCCTAATCAGATTGTATTTTTGCTTAGCAAAGCAACGCCTCAAATAATTGGTGAATATTAATTAAAGCGTTGTAATTGTGCTTGTAGTCGTCTGATATGGCAGTGATAAGTTTAATGAATGAATCTCGAAATGTCCAGGAATTTGAAATAAATAATATAATTTTATTAGATTCTTGAGGTATTAGTCGAGTTCAAATATAATTTTTGCTATATTGTATCCTGCTAAAAAAATCCAAAATCATAAAAAATTACCAATTTATGCTGGCTCACCATGATAATTGATGTGAGGGGGAATCTGCAAATCATTTTTGAGCCTGCACAAGTGATTTTTTTGTATCATGATCGTTCTACTAAGGGCAGGCCTGAAGCACTCTTATTACCCTTTGCACTGGGAGCATCCCCCCCCACACACAAACCAACCTCCACGCCGCGACTAGCGTCTGGACGTCAGACTGCTCGCGGTTGCGACTCCAATGAAAGCCCGGTTCAAGAACATGCTGCCTCCTGGCGAAACGCGTATAATGAACGCTCCTCAAATGATGCTTGTCCGCGTCCGTTACACCGCGCGTTGCACTGCAGTAAGTAAATAAGTCAATCAAAGGACGCCGCCACAGCTACAACGGCCGTCGCTAACACCGCCGCTGCTGCCTCCCAACTCTGCCACCGCCTCTCTCTGCCTCCTCGTCCGTCCCACGCTCGCTCTCGCTCCGTCTCCCTGTCGCCGTCTCCTCGCCATCTCCGTCGCGTCCGTCCATGCGCTCGTCTCGTCGCGTTCGTCGCCGTCTCCGTCCGCGTCGTCTCGTCGCCGTCTCCGTCGCCGTCTCTCGTCGCGTCTCCGTCGCCGTCTGCCGTCCGTTCCGTCGCCGTCGCCGTCTCGTCGCCGTCTCCGTCGCCGTCTCCGTCGCCGTCTCGTCGCCGCTCTGTCCGTCCCGCCGTCTCCTGTCGCCGTCTCTCGTCCGTCTCGTCTCTGTCGCCGTCTCGTCGTCGCCCTCCGTCGCCGTCTGTCGTCGCCGTCTCGTCGCCGTCTCGTCGTTGCCTCTGTCGCCGTTCTCCGTCGCCGTCTCGTCGCCGTCTCCTCGCGTCTCCGTCGCGTCTCCGTCGCCGTCTCCGTCGCCGTCTCCGTCGCCGTCTCGTCGCCGTCTCTCGCCGTCCGTCTTCCGTCGCCGTCTCCGTCGCCGTCTCTGTCGCCGTCTCCGTCGCCGTCTCCGTCGCCGTCTCTGTCGCGTCTCGTCGCCGTCTCCGTCGCCGTCTCCGTCGCCGTCTCCGTCGCGTGCGTCTCGTCGCGTCTCCGTCCCGTCTCCGTCGCCGTCTCCGTCGCCGTCTCCGTCGCCGTCTGCCCGTCGCCGTCTCCGTCGCCGTCCCGTCGCCGTCGCCGTCGCCGTCCGTCGCCGTCGCCGTCGCCGTCGCCGTCGTCCGTCGCCGTCTCCGTCGCCGTCTCCGTCGCCGTCTCCGTCGCCCTCCGTCGCCGTCTTCCCGTCTGCTGCTTCTGTCGCCGTTTCGTCGCCGTTTCGTCGCCGTCTCCGTCGCCGTCTCCGTCGCCGTCTTCGTCGCCGTCGCCGTCTCCGTCTCCGTCGCCGTCTCCGTCGCCGTCTCCGTCTCCGTCTCCGTCACCGTCTCCGTCACCGTCTCCGTCGCCATCTCCGCCTCGTTACCATCAGCGCCACCACCATAACCCCCGCCATTGCCATCGCCACCCCCATTACCCCAGCCTCCCAATCACTGTTGCTCCCGTCGTCACAGTCTCTGTCGTCTGGAACGCGGTGGTCTATGGGAACTAGAATTCTACACCCAAAATTAAAGTAAAATGTTGATTTAAAAAAGGACTAAACAATTCCACCGAAATAGACAGTAATTAGATAAATACAAATGAGTCACCAAAACGCAAGACCTATGCGTAATAAATATATATATATATATATATATATATATATATATATATATATATATATATATAATTACTAATTTCCAGTGCGGTCGGAAATTGCAAGAATAAGTTTCGATTTTCACTGAAAAATGCAAATATTCGCTCATGATGAGCAGCCTATTCTCTTATTGCACATACTGTAATAATACGAGTGCATAATCTGCTCAATATACTCATTATGCCATCTCTGAAAAACAGTGATATTAGTGTGCGTGTGTACACACACACACACACACACACACACTCACTCACTCACTAATACACCAGCAACTTCTCATTTGCGGCTTTGTCTATGATTATCGAACCTCTGAGACACTACAATAGCAGTCTTTCATCACATGTAAACAACTTTGCGACGATAGTTGACTGTAGGTGAAATCCGATAACCTGTGCCTAGGTTTCGACCTTCACGTACACTTGCGAAAAGGTGAGGGCGATAACTCCTGCATTAGGTAGATTGCTGCTCAGTTAATATCTTTTATGTATTATCGACGCTGAAATTTGTAATTTTAACATTTTTCGATGGAAGGATAGTGGGTGAGGTGACCTTGTCTGTTGACCTCTAGCTGTGTGTTTTGTTAAAATGGTTACATTGGATTACAATCGCATTAGAAATTGCTGCCGTTTCTTAAATGAAACCAAAACGAGTAGGAAGGTCGGTAGAATCTCGAGACGATATCACAGCATTGCTGGTCATCACTCAATGTCTCTGCTTTAATAGTCTGCCAACTGCCGCAGACGTGGCGTGCATTTATCGCCCGCTGGTCATCAAGGCGTCTCCTCGCGGTGTAAGGGGCCGCGGAGATTCGGACTTCCCCATTCCGTCTGCGGCGGCTGCGGCGGCGGCGGCGGCGGCGGCGGCGAGTGCGATAGAATACAAATGAATTACTAGAGTTTTTGAGTGCCTCTGTAATGCTCAGGTGGGAGGCAATGAGTGAGATAATATTGCAAGATGGGAGCTTAACGTTTCTTGGGGTGCTAAAGAATGTGGATGGGATGTTTTCCTCTTTAATAACAAATGTCTTGATGATTATCTTTGAGCATAGGAGTATTATAAACTAGTTTTCTGAGATCTTGCTAACAATGATATGTGTGGGAGAATTAATAAAAAGGCTTAGGTTTATTTGGTCAATTTTTTTTAACTTGATGTGCTGCTTTAAGATGCATTCTGAAATCATTAGGTAGTACTGCCGGACGATTAGCATTAAGTTTTTCTGGTACCAAAAATGAAAGTATATCTTTTCTAAGTGATATTCTCCATAACGTGTAGAGTCATCACGAAATCATATGCAGAAACGAAAATGAAATGTCGACAGTCTTTTGTTTCACTAACCTATTTCATAGCTCGAAATAAAAGTGAAGGAGATAAGGAAATAATATGATCACGTCATTTGATAATAAGTTCTAGTGAACTATGATGTGATTACATAACATATGATAAATACGCTTTTTTATTGTGGGAAAACGTGTTATTTTTCCATATTCCTCTCCGTATTTCCGGTGCCTCTCTGTCTTTCTCCTCCGATCCTCCTTGATCTCTCCCTCCTCTCTGCTCTCTCTTCTCCTCTTCTCTCTTTCGTCTCTCTCTTTCTTTCTCTTCTCTCTCTCTTTCGTCTCTTCTCTCTTCTTTCGTCTCTCTCTCTCTTTCGTCTCTCTCTCTCTTTCGTCTCTCTCTCTCTCTTTCGTCTCTCTCTCTCGTTCTCTCTCTCTCTCTCTCTCTCTCTCTCTCTCTTCTCTCTCTCTCTCTTCCTGTCTCTCTCTCTCTTCGTCTCTCTCTCTCTTCGTCTCTCTCTCTCTTCGTCTCTCTCTCTCGTTCGTCTCTCTCTCTCTTCGTCTTCTCTCTCTCTCGTTCGTCTCTCTCTCCTTCGTCTCTCTCTCTTCGTTCTCTCTCTCTCTCGTTCGTCCTCTCTCTCTGTTCGTCTCTCTCTCTCTCGTTCGTCTCTCTCTCTCTCGTTCGTCTCTCTCTCTCGTTCGTCTCTCTCTCTCCGTTCGTCCTCTCTCTCTCCGTTCGTCTCTCTCTCTCTCCGTTCGTCTCTCTCTCTCTCTCCGTTCGTCTCTCTCCTCTCTCGTTCGTCTCTCTCTCTCTCTCGTTCGTCTCTCTCTCTCTCTCTCGTTCGTCTCCGTCTCTCTCGTCTCTCTCTGTTTCTCTTTTTCTGTCTCTTTCTCTTCTCTGCGTCGACTCTGTCAACTTGCTACCCTTTCTTACCTTCTCCCCTCGTTTTTATGTGTCTTTCACTCACATCGACATTTTCACGCCGATCCCGATTCCTGCACTTCTTACGCACGTTAATTTCTCCTCACAAGTAGTAAATCACACGATCACGCCCCTTTCTTCTCAATGAATATGTTTTAAGTATCAACCCCAATGAACCACCAGTTGGCCTACAACCCTGAGCAAACTTTCTGTGTCAGTTCGAAGCGGTAATTAGAGTCTCTATATTCGGCAGTCCCGCCTTCTCTCGGCCGCAGTTAGTATTTCTGTCATGCTCTGCGTAACATGCAACTCCATACAGACTTTGCGATGCTTTTTACATGCAAGCGTCACTCCGAGTATCGAAGTGAAAAAGCAGAATTATTGTAATCGTGCGTCAGAAATAGTCGAATTCTCGACAAATTCTTTTCTCAGGCCCTGTAATCTGAAAAGTGGATAATCTCGTACCAACATGAAGTCAGAATCCATATTCTGTGGGTCATTGATACCAAAAAGTAAACTGACGTCAAAACATCTGTATGTGTGTGCTCAACGCTAGTGTCTAGACCGTCCAGACGATTTTCTCCAAAGTTGATATTGCCCGAAGCATCCAAACGAACTCGAAGCCCTGCAAGTTTGAAACGGATATTTTGATTTTGGGGGTTACGTTACATGAACATTTTAAAAATTTTCTCAAAAAGCCTCCAAATTTTTTTATTAAATTTTGTTCTCGGATAGTGTAAAAGAACGCTTAAATAAATGACACATTTGCTTTGAAATCAATTTTTTCTAACATTGCAATTGTTCAAACATTTTCAGTCTTTCTATAATTGTGGTATTGTGTATAGACTTTTTAAAAAGTAAAATCTTTTTAAATTTAAATAAAAAATTTTCCTTTTTTTTAATAAAATTTAAAAAATTTTCCCCAAAACGGCTACGTTTTTATCCTTTTCATATAGCAAGGAACAAAAAATTAGTACCGGTCCTATTTTCGTCAAAATCTCTATATCTTAAAAAATGCCATGCACACTTTTTGAAAAAGGTTAATTTTTGCGTAACTCTTTCTGCTTGAAGTGAGTACATTCTAGCGATTTTTTCTGTATTTTTTTTCCAAATGTAAAGTAAAGACGAGAGAGAAAATTTTATCCGATATATTTTTCGTTAAACTCCCTGAGATTTCAAAAATTGCAAAAATAATAAATAAACTAAATAAATAAATCAAAAATAAAAAAATAAAAATAAATAAAGATAAATAAAAATAAATAAATAGAAAATAAATAAATACAAAGTAAATAAATACAAAGTAAATAAATACAAAGTAAATAAATAAGTAATGCGAGAAAGTATGTGCTGGCGTATCACCACTAGTTACCAGTGATAGTACGTGAAACATGCGAACCGCGCACGCCGGCGAGGCAAGCCCATGTGTCCGTGGACCCGCCCCTTCTTCCCCTCTAGCGGAGCGGTGGGGGTTCTATATAAATTTCAAGCAGTTCTCAAACGGAGAGGAAAGGAGAAGGGAGAGGGAGGGTTCGTCTCTCCTTCGTTAGCGCGTTTGTTATCGCTGCCCCTCGCCCCTTTTCCCCGCCCCCGGACCGTCAAACCCCCGTGTTTTTCGGCAGCACGGTCGCTCCTCGACGCTCGCACTCTGTTCGCAACAACCCAAATACGTGAAGGAAAAGAAAAAAATCAAAACTCGACAAGTAAAATATTAATGAATGGACATGTCTGTGGAATGGTCTTTTTGTACATAGTTTGATTTAAGATATGTGGGTTACGAATTGTTTGATTTATTTGTAGACTAAGCAAGTGCTTAGGGCTCCGCTAGATAAAATGCCCTCATATCTTTGATTAAAATTCTGTATTAGTTCAGCAGTCTGTAAAAGTATTTTAATATTTCATTTTTAAAATTGTAATTTTTTTACAGATGTCCTGATTTCAGTATTATTAGGCGCCCCCATATTTTGAGTGTGATTAGTGCCACGTCACAAATTATTCTGGCCATGATTTTGCCACAAAATCCGATGAGTGTGTGGCCCCCACGCACGGCCAATTGTACCGCCCCAACCGTAAATATGCCCATACCTTGCCAGAGATACTGGTGAGAGAAAGTAAAAAAGGCTGCAAAAGTTCTCAAGAGTGTATTACGGGGTTGGATACGCGTATTCGATTTCTGTTAACATGAGCACTATTTTAAATTTTATAAAATGTGTTCAAAAACTAAGTCTGGCAACGGTGCAGGAAAAACTGGGTAATATTTTGCTTGTCTCATTATCTAGACATAAGGATCGTCAAGTATGATCCACGAACTACTGTTACAGGGCCTATCGCTCTTTCTGTCGTGCGGTCACCGAAATTCTTTACCACTTGAGTGAGATAGCTCCCTGATTTCACATAAATCCAGCGCTGCAGATTCCTAAGACGTACAAGCTTGCAAATGAGCGACTCTGGGACACTGGTACGTGAATAAGGAAATTTCAAACGACTGTAAACCATATAAATAAAACGCATATACATTTGATTTCACTATTGAGCAACTTCGTTTTCCCAAATTTTTACACATCTTGAGTCCCATGAGAAGTAATGTCTCGTTTTGTGGCTCCATAAAACACCTCGCTCTAAAGCTATTAAATGTACTCAAATTGAAAATAAAAATAAAGTTAAATGATAATACATACGTAATTTAATTTATTTCATGTGCTGCACCAGCAACATAAACATATTTTCAAACCTGGTTCTTCATCTAGAAATTTTGAAATATCGTACTCGGAATTGTGATTATGGTAAGGTAATTTACTAAACAGAGGAAAATATTAAACAAAAGGGGGGAATATTCCATAGTAAATTTATCGAAGAAGCCTAACTTAACTGTCCACCTTCTTTCGATAGTTTAACAAACTCGTGAATTTTACACCCAATTGTTTTTATTTAGTCCGCTTGAGCAGCCGAGGCGATATCACCGTCTCTACCGCTCTCTTACTGTGCAAACGTGTGCGGTAGTTATCATACGAAGCAATTGACAGTGAATCTGACTTTTGATTATTAGTGAATAAGTTTAATATATTGAGTGAAAAGAACTGTTATAAAAGTAATCGTACATACAATGTGAACTCAATTCTTCATATGAGGAACTCTTCAACATTTATGTCCATCGTCAACTAACTGCTAACCCTTATAAATTCAATAAAAGAAAAAAAAAGATATTGATTTTAGTTACAAAACGTACAGCAACGAAATTAAAGTAATTCCTGCAAGTGTTGAAAGCTACCGAACTCGCGTTCATCAGCATAGCAAAAAAAAAAAAGCCATGTTCCAGTTAAAACAAGAGTGTGCTTTTAGTGTAGCTCTCCGTCATATTCATCCTTCAGTTCATCCGATGTGGCTGCAAATAGAACAAAAACACCTGGATCATAAAGTAAAAAACTTTCACAATATCCAACATCAAGTGACCAAGGTCACACGATAAAAAACTTTCACAATATCCAACATGTCTATTCTTTGTTTATGAAAAAAGACAACAAAATAATGAAGAAATTTATGAAATAATGGGTTTAATGAATGCCAAAATTCGAGCCACCGCATAAGAAGAAATACGATATGCAATGTCATAATTGTCAGCAATGTAAACCTAGACGTGCAAAATGAGGTGGTCACCTAGCTGAAAGGTGAACAAATGATAAACGGACGGCAGCTAAATGTACTCTGTGTGATGACGCTCATCCTGCCAACTACTTGGGTTTTAGAATATACAGAGAATTAGCCGCTGTTATAACATCAGATTACAATGAGGCAGTCAATTACATCCCATCACCAGAATTCCTAAATTTAAATATTCCCCCACAATACACAATCCCTTACCCTCGCGCACTTCTAACAGCCGACCTAAAACCTATCCATATGCCAATGTCACGAACAACTAGACTGCAGATGTTGGAGAAATTATGAAGGAATACTTTTCTAAATTTGAAATCTTTCTTAAACAAACACGGAACAGATAAATTCAGTTCTTGACAATTTTTTTATTTCCAAATTAAAAAATACTTAGTGAATATATTCGCCTTATTACGAAATAGCACTGGAATGCAAACGGCATCGTACCACATCTCCAAGAACAAATTTTGTGTCTGCAAACTCATAAAACAGACAACGTTAATCAGTAAAATTCATTATTTCGAGAAATCTTACTTTTCTATTCTAGGCTACTTGATCTATAATTCCCAAACTCCTGATGGCACGGATCATGGAGGAACGTTTAGTGTTATATGTAAGAATATAAAACATTATGAACTAAAAGAAAACAATTATGATTATGTACAATCTACCAGCGTTAAAATTAACGATATTTTCGGCCCGATCATCATAGCTGCTGTTTATTGTCCTCCCAAACACTCCATAAAGGAACAGATGTTTCTTTCTTCAACTCCCTGGAAACAAGATTTATCGTTAACAGCGACTTCACCTCGAAGCTCGGGCCCAACGGCTCCCGACTTGATACTCGTCAACTCGATACTCGTAAAGTTTGCCAACTTGATACTCGTAAAGATCGTCAATTCTATAAATGGATTCAAAGCAATAACATTCCTACAATATCCACTGGGGAACCGACGTCCTGCTCTCGAGACGTTAATAAAATTTCTGATCTCGTGGTTTCTTCTGTGACAGCGTGGGATTGTCATTACAAATCACAGACAAGAGCTCAACAATTTACAGGCATACTTACAAACATTCTTACCAGCAATAATTTATCATATCTATGTACAACTCTGGTAGACGGTCCCTGGATTGCGTGAGCGATCCTTAACTATTTGCAATTAATTGCCTGACTCGTGACCGTCGCCACTTATTAAAGCCATAGCGTACCACTGTCGCAAGTGGAAGTGATATTCCACTTAGGCACCCGACACGCGGCAAAATACTTGGGATTATCCCTTGACCAACGTCAAAGGTGGAAACAACACGTTGCAACAGAAAAGAAAGAATTTTTTTCAGATTGCATGGTTAATCAATCGTCATTCACGTTTCTGTCTGTCAAACAAAGTACTTTACAAAGCAACAATCCGACTAGTACGGAGCTACGAAATCCAGCTACGAGATTCTGCTAGTAAAAGCAATATCGAGAATCTCCGGAATTTTGAATGAAAATGTCTCCGCCAAATAGTAAATGCACCCTCGTATGTATCCAACACCACCATACAAGTTCTACATATTCCCACCACATACGAAGAAATAATGCAAGACAGCGTTCGATACCTAGGGCACCTGAAGAAACACCCAAACGCCCTGGCCATCAATATTCTGGACAATAGTAATAACTTTAAACGACTCAAGAGACATCACATCCTAGACTTACCTTTCTGATCCAACTAATTAAGTAAGAGATACTCTGTTCAATGTTTAATGTCCTTTTGTTCATCATCAAGAAACTAGTTACTGAATGTTTTAATTTTAAAAAAGACGGTAAATTAACAATAAAGAAAACGTAAAAAAATATCCATTTTATTTTATTATCGTTAAAAACAGTAAGATTTTTATTGGGAGAGAGAAAAGCTACATTGAGTGATCAGAATCAAAGCAAAGGATCATCTCTGCGTGTGCTCAATGGATAAAGGGAAACTAATCAGGAAATGTGGATCCATGGGTCCATGTTGCTCTGAAAAATGCCTGGCGGTTCAGAGCCATTATCACATATATTTATGTATAAAAATCAACACGAAATTTCATAAAGAACTCTCATAATTTACTACATTCAACTTTCAAACCAAGAACACTTTGAGTAGTACCAACGTAGGAACCTACAATAACGAAGATAACAACTTAATCCAAGGTCACTTTGAGAGAAAATTTACTTTTACCTTTCAATGCCTTCTACACGATATATCTGGCCAGATTATATGATGTTCTTCAGCAGAGATAGCACAATCTTGGAAGCTTAATTTCTCGGAAAACTAAACTACCCATGGAAAGCTTATCCGCAGCCCCCTTATTATGGCTGGAGCGGTGTTCGCCTCTATAATAGCGCAGGGAACACTACCCTCGTTCAGGCGAGGACGCCGCGGTCGCCGGCGGGGAAAAATAGGGCACGGGGGTGAAACGGGAGTAAGGCTTTGTAATTAAGAGCGAAATTAGTAGGATTTTAGCGACCTACTCCTTGTTCGTACGCTCCCGAGAAGAAGGCGCGGTTCGTGGGGAGAGAGAGAGGGGTGGGCGGCGTGGAGCCGGGATGAAATATAGGTCAGCTGCAGCGGTGCGGCTTCTGCGGTTGCTGAGGCGGAGGGTTAAGCTATAAAGGTAATTTCTCGGTGGGCGGGGGGGGGCGGAGGCGGGGAGAAGCGGGGTTTTTCCGGGTAGGGGGCGGGGGAAAAAGGAGGGGGGGAGGCAGATGGCTGCATGTGGAAGACACGCGCGCGTGCGATGCGTCCTCCCCCCTCTCCCTCCCCTCTCCCCTTCCCCCCTCCCCCAACCGCTCTGCTTGCTGTGCCGTACGGCGGTTGTCTTCCGCTCGCCCGCTCTACTTCCGAACCGGGCGACACGTCGTTTACGACCACAAAAACTTGGCCAAAGCTCTGATTCTCACTTTCTCTCGGTGGTTTCAATGTTGGGCGCGTTAGCATTGCCTTCAACCTTTGGGAAATAAAGGACACATGAACGTTCATATCGAACAAGAAATGCACTTTAACCTCCACCACTGTAACGATTATTTGCTTCGTTGCTCTTAAAAACGAAGTTGTGTTCGCAAAACATGTGACAAGTTTCTTTCTACGTCAAAATTTACCTTTCTTTATGACACTGACGATACTTGTAAATATAACAAATGTTATGATGTTTCAGCAGAAACGTACGATATTTATCAGGGAATTTTATTTGGAAACAATGATGGTTGATAGATCTAGGTTTATTCGAAAGAATCTCCAATATGATGAAATGATCAAAACTGTAGGCCCTGGAACCCTGTTAGAAATTTTAGAAACTCAAATAGGCGTCAAATCGATGACACTTGAAATGAACACGGAGTCTTACAAAACAGTAAATGAATAAAATTAAATTTTCATTTATTACATAGACTCAATATGTCCATACACACTTCAATATTGTAGCAACTATGACGTCATCTACCACTATAATGCAGGACATTAAAATATTGTATTGATATATGTTACAATTAAAATACTTTTTTTGTTTAAAAAGAACTCTGTATGAGAATAAATCATGATTAAATTCTCACACCTGCAATGTGACTGCCTACTTTGCCCTTCGATTCGTATGTGCCAAGTCATTGTGGATAATATTTGCGAAACATTGTTTGATCTAAAGGGTGAGATGTAATACGATTGCATGACCCCATGACCCTGCGCATGACATTGACAGACTATTGATTTATTAAACGAACTTTAGTACAGTCATTATTCATCTTAATTCTGATGCAAGCATCATAGAACCAAGGACATTTAATGTTGTCTTCAGTACGCAGTAGGAACACACGCTGTTCCCATTCACTCTGCAATTAATACATTCATATTGTCATCTTTTCAATAATTCAAGAATTGTTTTCTCAAATACTGTAGTTTATCAAAATATCTTCTTATATGACATAAAGCATTAAAATCCAAATGCTTGAAGAAAGTCCGATTATAATATGTTCAATGATTTATAATATATGCGAATAACAATTGATTATAAACTTTCTTTTGTGTTTAAAAAATCAGAGGGCGGAACTGGCAAGAAATAATAATAATAATAATAATAATAATAATATTAATAATAAATGAATTACTAAAGTAACTTCTGAGAAAAAATAATATTCATGTCAAGTCATGACGGAACTTGGAATATCAGAACTTTATGGGCAAATTTTGAAGGAAAATAATATAGAAACATTTGAAAGGAGAAAGTTTTCTTTTATTAACTCTTTTCCATATTTTACTATGAATAATAATAATAATATAATTTGATAAAATTGAATTATTGGATTGAAAAATTAACTAAATAAAGCGATTTCCAAACTCAGCTGGGAAGACTAGAAACTGTGGGACTTAATGCTCCAGCCAGGAATTTAGGGGGCAATACACAGACACTTAATTAAACATTTGAAACCGTACGTCTCGATTCCAGCCCACACACTACAAGAGACCGAAATGTTGAACACCGCTCATATCAAGGTATGTAATTCCGAGGAATTACAATTAAGAAAGTAATTAAAAATTTGCACTTAAAAGAGTTTTGATGTGAAGAAGAGCATTAATTCCAAATTAAATGGTTCATTTTTCGTATATTCCCTCGATACAGACAAGAAACGTACTAAGCAAAATGTAATAATAAAGAAAAATCATGCTCCAAATAACAGTTAATTTGACTACCATGCTCTTGGTAAAGCACTTGTACTAAACCGAATGTTTCATTCTATAACACCGTTCAGCCACGACAGCTGTAGCCATTAAAACAATAGCTGTCAGCCACGACCTTATTCCTCTCCTACATCTCGCAAAACAAGAGCCACAAAGCACGTATCTTTCACGTACTGACACTCCGTTGTCTGGGCAACAGGAAAGTCACTTGCTACAACGGATTCGGAATTCAAATGGTAAAGCTTGTTCGGCCTTTGGGAAAAAATGTTTTCGTATCTATATCGTTCGCAAAAAAGAATCCGATGTATAAAAATATAAAATACGTTATAAAATTCGATTATGACAAATTACCATTGAAACATTATTTCCTTTTCAATCAACTTTCTGTACATGCCGAATGACGAAATCTGAACCGTGGCGGTCGGTGCCGTGCCGAGTACCCGTAATTCCCATTTGTGCCATCTTATTATCCGATATTATCCGATATAAAGCTAATATGTTGACGAGGATGACCTCTTTTATTTCTTCTCATCCATATTATCACCAAAATGTCAAGGCACCGAACGCCACGTGCGAACACCGTGCGCCGAACACCGGACGCCGAACGCCGAACGCCGTGCGTCGAACGCCGTGCGTCGAACGCCGTGCGTCGAACGCCGTGCGCCGAACGCCGAACGCCACGTGCGAACACCGTGCGCCGAACGCCGAACGCCGAACGCCGTGCGCCGAACGCCGTGCCGAACGCCGTGCGCCGAACGCCGTGCGCGAACGCGGCACCGAACGCCGGGCGCCGAACGTCGTGCGCCGAACGTCGGGCGCCGAACGCAACGTCTCAAAACTAATGCGCCGTACGCAAAGGGCGGAACGCATGGCACTGATCGCAGGGCGCGGAATGCGAAGGGGCTGAATAAGGCGGGGGGCGCCGAGCCGCCTAAGCGCATGGAGGGAGGCGTGGCGGTCCCTTGCTCGTCGGATGGCCGTGCGGGCGGGGGCCGGAGAGCGGGAGGCGGGGCTGGGGCGCCCGGGCCGCGTTCGCTGCTAATTGCTCCGAGATTGGGATGTCCCAAGCGCCCGGGCGAGCGTTATTGAAAAGGAACGGCCGACGCCGCGCCCTCCCCGCGGGCCGTCGCGCACGCCACAGCCTCCACACACACCGCTGCTTCCACGGCTCTGCCTCGACCTCGGCCTCGACCTCTGCCTCTGAAGCCGTCTCCAGCACGTCTCCACCTCCTTATCCACCCTCACTTCGACTCTTCCCCCTTCCCCGTTTTCGCTCCTGCCTCCGCTCTGACTCCAACAACCACTATCAAGCCGCTGCCTCGTAGACCTCAATCGCCACTCACTAAAGCCTCAGCGAGCTCTTCTTATCTCTCTCTATCCACATCCTCTCTCTCCCCCTCTCTTCCATAACTGCTACTGCAATCGACTGCATTGCAATGCATTTGTATCTCTGACACTTCTGCCCCCTTCTTCTGAACTATCCTCGACTTTCCGTCTCCCTTTCCGTCTCTATCTCCGTCTGGTCGAAAATGGCAGTGGCAGAGACAGTATCAGAGTCATTGTCAGTGTCATTACCAGTGACACAGCCACTGCCGCTGCCAATTTGTCTGCCACTGTCAGTATCACAGCCACTGCCAGTATCACAGCCACTGCCAAAATTGTCATTGTCACTGCCAACCGCTGCCACTTCCATCACTACCACAGTCAACGGCACTGCCGGGGTCATTGTCAATGTCTTCCACTATCACTGCCACTGCCTCAATAGTGACCATGCGTTCCCGCCACCGTCGCACGCGCTTACGTAATCGGGAATGAGACTGTTTTGCCTCATTGGGGCGACTGCGGCCACCGCCCCTTTGCTCTCCTCCGCAACCACCTCCTCTTCCCTTTCTCCCTGCTCCTCCTCCTCCTCCCGCTCCTCCTCCGCCTTCGTTCCGCCGCTCGAGAAGCTGCGGCGCCTGCGGTGTCCCTGGAGACCGTTTGGAATTGCAGATGACTCGTAGGTATTCCGATCGTTTGGGGAAGGAAATGAAGCTGTCATAACGCAACCCAAGGAAGGCAGTCAGTTCCACAAGAACCGCGCCGCGCTGCGTCTGCCTTAAATTAGGATGACTAGTAGTACATAATGCGGCCGTTGACGTATATTACTATGTATAACTTTCGAGAGATATTTTAAAGCGGCCCCGGGCAGGATGAAGGCAATAAATACCACCTACTTCGGACCTCTTTAGCTAAATTCTCTTTGTTGTACTTCTCACTCCAGTCCTGCTGGAGAATTGGAAGCTCGTTTTTTATGCATTACGTGTTTAAACGGTGTCTTTAAGTCGCAGCTCCTCGACTGTTTTCTCATTATCGTGGTGATGCTGCGGTTTTGGACTGCCAACGTTACGTACCGCTTGTATTAAGTTTATATATGGTGTTTACAGAGAGGGAAATTTAGACGTCACGTCTCATGTTGAATGAATCTCTATGTTGCGCTTACATGTGATTGTTGGTCAACTCGTCCATTAGCTTTATCCACGAATTGTGGTTACACGTTGGATCGCTTTTTACACATTTTACAATTACAAACATTTTACCATTTATTTCAGAGAAGGCTGACATCATATGAGTTCAAAACCAACGTTTAATAATATTATTTCACTCTGGGGATGCCAAAGGTAATAAAGATGAGGTTAAAATTTTTCATCCAGAAAATTTACAAAAATTTTAATTAATAAATTACATTTTAGAATTGAAAAAACACTGCAAAATAAGAACGCACACATGTCGATGTCACCGCTGATATTTCTGAATCACTCGCAAAAATTGGTATCTACATTTTGTTTCCTTACAAAGAATTCGCATTTTACATCCATTTCACACCTTTTTATGAAACTATTTTAATTCTAACTATTAAACTGCATGAAAAATCATGAATGCTTTGTATGCCATGTATTGCTTTATTTATTTGCATATTATGTTATTTACTGACGTAACATGAACGGCAACAACTATTAAAATAGCAATTCTTCCAAAAGCAATTATTGAATTGTTCAGAATTACTTCGGTAATTTTTGTGTCGCAAGATCAGAGAGGTGTGTCGTCTGTTCGATTGAGAATCGTGAGCCTATGAAGCAACAAAGTTCACTGGTTAGGACCCCGTCCCCCGATGTCATCTTCAATTAAGGAGAACCAATGGAAGAAAAAACCTTCAGTTATGATAGTTTCACGATTCTTAAGTGTCAGATTTTCTCATGTTGCCTGTGATCAGATTCAAAATTTCATTAACATAGTCACTATTTATTCGGAAGTACATATATACGTTGCTCGCCCTTTCAAAATTGTAGCATCCTGTACCTGAAGAGTTAGAGCGTTAAGCACCCACGAAAGGTAGAAATAAAATATAACAACTGAACATGCTGGCGTCGAAATATACGTACCCTCAACGATTCTAAATTCAAATTATAATATCAAAGCCATTCAGAAAAAAATCACCGTATTATTAATTATTATTTATTAAGTATTTTGTCATTTATTAATTAATAATAATTATTATTCAAGTAAAACTTAATGCACAATGGTCAAAGAGCACCCGAGCACGACTGCACAAAAATTACGGCTGTAAATAAAGCTCTATTTAAACCTAAGTTATTTGCAATAATTTAGTTTTAAAATGATTTTATATTAGTAGGCCTAAACTACTCTTGTTAAGAACCTTCCAGTGTAAGAAGATTACCCCACACTGGCAAATAACTGTCATTGTTGACAAGCATGGTAGGTATTGGTTTCTTCTAGGAGAAGATACGAGATGTCAGATATTACTGTTAGATGAAATACATGTCTTCAGAAAACTGTGACCGTGACTTCAGACATGAGTATTTTAAAAAAGGAGAATTTACAATATCGAACGCTCTCAACACAACAAACGTTGAGGCCACGGGTTTGCCTCTAATGTGCATAATAAGTGTCTACGAAAGTATTTAATTTTGTGAATGAGTTTTAAATAGCCAGTTCCGAAAGTATTTAAGCCAATAGCAAGGCCACGATCTGACAGCCGGCACGACGCGAGCAGTGTTTCGTTGCTGGGCGGCGCAGTGCACTAATCAGATGCACAAGAGCGCCAGGACGTGTGAAGGGCAGTTAACAGTATGGAACTTTTACACAGTATGTCATAAAATGACATTATGCACATAGAAGATACCACCCGTGCTCCGTATCATTTGAACCCTTTGAAATCGTTTTGCACAAAGTTCGTTCTTAGACAACGATAAATGAAAGCAGTTGCGTAGTCTATTAGCGTGCATGGCGGAACCTACCCAAACATTTACTGAAAATAAAAACTGTTCTCATTACTTCATAATGTGCTTATTGATATTTTTTCAATTTACAATTACCACTTTTCACATCTGGCTTTCAAGGTTTTCGCGTCTTGAACTTCCCGCTTACTTACGAACTTTCCCGTCATAGGTGAAAAGCTGTGGCGTTCAGAGCCTGTATGCAAACGGCTACAGCGAGCCGAAGGCTGGCCCATCGGGAGTCCGGGAGTGCCCTTTGACGGGTCCACGATCCAACACCAACACGACAGGCGCGCGCACGCACGCACACACACACAGACACACACACACACATTTTTGTTTATTGAATTCAATAAGTTATTTTATTTGATAATCCTAATCGTTGAAACTGAATTCGAGTTTGGTAGTAACTCAACGAGGTTGATGTCATCTAAAATAGTGTGTTAGCGATAATCCTTTTCGTCCTATAATCCTATAATCCTTTCGACTACGATCCGCCTTTCAATGCGACGCAGGCGGTGGTTGGCGTCGGGGGGCGTGGCGTGCTTGCGTGCGGCGGGCGCATGAATCGGATGATGCGGGATGCCCGGGAGGGTGAGCGACTGAAGGGTTGCGGCTGGAGGCGTCGCCTCATTGTACCGTAATAAATATTGACGATATATAAGAAAATTAAATAATTAAAATGATCAATTAATGAAAATAAAAGTTATAAGTAAAAAAAATAAAATAATAATAATAAAATAAAATAAATAAAATAAAATAATTATGAATAAAATGAATTAAAAAAAAATTAACAATGAAATGAAATGAAAAAATGAAATAAAAAACGAAGAAATATGTAAATAAGTAAATAAAACGTAAGCGCCTGAAAGTAGGTAATTTTATGCAATTGTAATTAAAGTATATTGAATTTAATTTGTTGCTCAAATTGATACCATTATTCTTTAGAACAATGCTCGATTTAGTAATCCAAGGAGGTTCATGCTACCTAAAATAAATCTTATTATCCATCTTATTTACCCGTTTGTACAACACCATCTCGGCATGGGTGGTGTTTTCCCGCCTAGGCGAGCGCGGGCATTCGGATAATGCGGGATGTGAGGCATGCGGGGACGGAAAGACAGACAGCGATACCGGAATATTTTTAATGATTATTGACGACAAGAAAATAAATATAATATTATAAATAAAAGTAAACCAATCAATGAACAAACACAAGTAAAAAATTAATAATATAATAATCATAAAAATCATTGTAACTCTGTAAAATAAGGTCCTGTTGTGTAACTATAATTCGAATATGTTGAATTTAATCTGTCACTGAAATTGAAAACATTTAATCACTGAAACAATAATTTAATATAATAACTGGAAGCCGCTAATAATCTACGTGGTTGGTACGACTTGAAATATCTCTCTCCCTCTCTCTCTCTCTCTCTCTCTCTCTCTCTCTCTCTCTCTCTCTCTCTCTCTCTCTCTCTCTCTCTTATATATATATATATATATATATATATATATGCCTATTTCTATTGTGAATGAGCCTTTTCGTTTCCCGTAGACGAGGCCTGCCGTCACTGGGAGGCGGTGTTTGCCCGCTGGGCGACGGGGCGTCCTTGCGTGAATCGGGGCGATGCGGGATGCGCGGGCGGGTGGGGGCGTCGCCACCGCAGGGAACACCCTCCATCACCGTCCCCCGCCGCGCGAGCCTTTGCCAGGCGCGTAAGTGCCCCGCTGACAATAGGGGCGCATTTTGCTATCTTGTCTTCATTATGGGCCTCCCGAAGGCGAGCCGTAAACAAGCGGGGCGCTGCGACAGCGCGCCCGCGGGCCGGTGGGCGAGGACGGTCCGCGGGGAAGCTGCGGCTGGGAGTTGTTTGTAGCGAGGAAAAAATGTGAGGTCAATACTGGTGATACATTAGTGTCAGAGACCAAGATGAAATTTGGACGAATAGAATGTACGTAGTTGTGGACGAAGTGGAGTACGTTGTGAGGAATACAATGTACGGGATGGTGTGATTCAGTAGAATGAAGGAACATACAACAGAAAAAAATGTACAGAAAAGGATTTTCTGACAAAATGGTAGGAGTTTCTTAACCATTACAAAGTCTCAAAACAAACAAAAGTGTAGCATGTGTCTCTTTTTCACTGGGCCACACAATTTAAAGGTCAAGCTTGCGGTCTATTTCATAAAATGTTTGATGTGCCAGAAACATCAACTCTGTTGGAACGAGTAACAATTCAATGTAAAGTATTTTTAACGTGACTCTGAGTGTAAATGCATATTTATCTAAAAACAACTCAATTTGTTTCTAAGGAATCTTCTAGAATTATTGGGTAACGAAATTAATCTTGTTCTGACTCAAGCAGGAAAATGCCAGATTCATGCATAACTTATTACGTTAAATTTAATTGCGTACGTAGTATCCCTCTATAACGCACTGTATTTGTGACATCTTCATGAACTCTGAAAGAAAGTAAGAAGCTCGCAATGAAATGAAAACATTCTAATATTTGACGCCTTTAAAATATGAGAGATGATCATTTTCTGTTACGGCAATTACAACATCTTTTTAGCATGCAGAATTCTTATCCAAGTGTACTTGCTCTCTATAGCTTCTGGGACTACTTCTGCATGACATACATTTGGTGGTGAAAACGCTCATGTTCGTAACAGACGCATCTAGATTTCTGGGAAGAAATGTGCTGGCAATCCAAGAAATACATTTTGATGGATTATATTACATGTCTTTGCATATGACTGCAATAATTCAACCATAATATCACAGTAATTTGAAGTTTCATAAAGCCGCATGAAGGAATCATGATTTCTTAATTCATTTCTTACACAACCTTTCACTTTGCAGTTTCAACTCGGAATAAGAGTTGTTTAAACTTTATGTATCATTAAATACCTTACTTGAAGACCCACAAAACGTCCGTAATTTTAGCCTCTCCTATATTTTTTTCTTTCAAATACTGAAACCTAGAATTATCTTTTATCGCCTAAACAGATTATTTTAAAAATTCCTCGCGTTCTGCTGACGAGGACCTCGCGTTCTGCTGACCACAGATCAGAGGAGCCCGCAAGAATGTTTTACAAACTAGTCAACAGTCTCCACTGCGAATTATGCGCGTGATATAGAGAGCAGCGAGAGGGGGCGGAGGCGAGAGTCGACGGCGAGAGGCGATGGCAGAGAGTCGACGGCCGAGAGTCGACGGCCGAGAGTCGACGGCCGAGAGTCGACGGTGACTGGCGCCTACAACAGCTCCGAAAGGTGGCGGGGACGGCTGTAATTGCGGCGGCAGCGGGTGGCTGCGGCGAAAGGAGCCAGCGAGAAGCGACGGCGAAAAATAGCCGTGGAAGGCGTCGGGGGGCTGCCACTGCTACGGCAGCGGGAGGAGGCGTTGGGGTAGGCGCGAACGCGTTGTCTCGGCAGCGAAGGAGCGCGGCGGGGCGCCGTCGCCCACAAAGGCCTCGCGACGCCCTCCGCGCCAGATCGATCTTCCGCTGGCACGCGAACGCCAGCCTCCGCCCTCCCGCCTCCTCCCACCGCCCGCTCCTCACCCCTGCTCCCCCCCAGCCCACCCCCCGCCCCACCCAGGCCCCAGCCCCCCCCGCCCCGCCCCCCCCCCGCCCCCCCCCCCCCCGCCCCCGCCCCCGCCCGCCCCGCCCCGCCCCGCCCCGCCCCCGCCCCCCCCGCCCCGCCCCGCCCAGCCCCAGCCCCAGCCCCAACCCAGCCCCAGCCCAAGCCTAGCCCGGCGGGTGGGCGCCTGGCCTTTTGTCCCCGCCTGGACACCCCGGGCGACGTATGTTATGAAAAGACCGTGTTGTCGTGGCACCAGCCCATTGCATCGCCTCTCAAGACGTTGAGCTTCCGTACTGACGCCCAACGCAGGCCCCAGGTCACAATCAAGCCTTAGTTTAGAGACGTCCATGTTTTAGTTCCTGGGTTTCGCTTTCCGTATCCTTAGTTTCCTTCCCTTTTCTTTAGTTTACTCATTTCTTCCAAAGTACTTTTTGTTTTCTCTGATTCAATCATCAGTCAACTTTCTTTCCTTCTTGACTGCCTAGTTTCACCGTATGCAAAAGTGGGCAATGCTCTTTTGAGAGTCAAAATGCGGTTCTTATTGTGAAAAGTGAGGTTTTCAAGGTTTCATTAATTTCATTTTTTTTATTAACTTTTTCGTATACTTTTGTTTTTCTATTTATACTTGTTTTAGAATTGTAGAATACTGAGATTTGTGTAGAATTTTGGGAAACATATTAATTATAAAAGTTGATTTATTGTATTACTGTATAATGTGATTGACAAGGCACGTATTTATAAACACCGCAACGCAGCTTTCATTCATATCAGGGAGTGCACTTTTGCCATCGATTTCCATTGTTTACAATCTGGCATCGATTCCCAACCCAGCTTGTTTCTTTCCCTTTCATACAGAATGCACAGAATTCTCAGCTCCCCCGCCACCGAGCATCCGCGTCTCCAGTTACTAAAGAAGGCTGAGTGTCCTGCTTTAAATGCAAATAAGCTGGCCCCGATAATAAAATGAAGGACACTGATCATCGTGAATTACGAAGTCAGCAACTGAAAATGCGGCACGCGATATATTCTCATGAAATTATTCATTTTAAGTCCACAAACATAGTTAGTAATAGTTTTCGAAGGTTTAAAATATTCTGATTTTATACCAATCAGCATTATTTTAAATTATTACAATACGTAAACGTGTTTTCCAATTTATAACCTCTTAAATCAATGTATTGTAAACGTATTCATGTGTTGGTTAATTTGTTGATCACATAACCCCCTTTGTTGTTTAAGTACGTTTTGGGATCGTTGACATCAGAAGATAACGAAATGCATAACCTTAATGACAAATGAACATTAAAATTTGGGAGAAACAAGTAGGTTTAATGGATGTATATTGAAAAAAACCAGTTTAGCATAACAGAAAAAACTTTATCACTTACAAACCTAAAATATCAGGTTTTGTAAATTAATTTTTAAACAAAAACCCTAAGTATAAAACAAAGAGGTGCTTTCAAGCAGTAGTTACATCTATTCATACTTTTTGAACTGTCAAAACAATTCCATCTTTCTGTGTTTGTTTGCCTCTATGTGCCAGACATTCCTTAGATTTGAATTAGTATCCGGGTTGTAAAGACATTGACCTGAAAGGAATTTCTTCCTAGAACTCTCTTTTCCGTTTGAAGAACAGCAGTCACTTCTTTGTCTCTCACAAAATTCCCATAATATTAATTTAAATTTTACTTGACGAGTGTACTTGTCGTACATCACATTGAAAAGTGACTAAAGGATTAATTATGGGGAGTTACATTTCTTTTATATTATCCCAAAAATTTGAATACATAGTTTATATTTTCAATTACAACTAACTGTTTTGAGTAAATTCTAAACGCAATTTACCCCGGGCTGTTTTTGGAATTGTGTTAAGAAACTTTCCAAATTCTGTTATCTCAATGAATTTTGGAATTAGGTTGACTCATTGAGTTGATTGAATTTCTGCGCTGCTTGCAGCCAGTCCCGTTATCTTCTATGGTTACCTAATAATTCTGTTTGTTTAGGCATTTTCAGTAAGGTAATGTACTGGAAAGATTTAACATCAGTGCAGGTAATCAGGAAGTACTAAAACGACTTGGCCCACTAGGGCACTGAGGTGAGACATCCCCATCGCTCTGCAGCTGCCGAGGAGCAGTAGGTTCAAGGACACTCCTGGTTCAATTTAAATAGCCAGCGTGGCAAGCGCATTTTCTCCAAGTGCTTATCGCGGGGACATGAGCCAGCTCCGAGGCGCGTGGGACTATTCAGCTCCCAGCTGTCGACCGGTGGCAGCAGGGTGACGGTGTTTACCAGGTGCGTATATCTGCAACTTGATTTCGCCTACCGACCGTCTCGACTTCAACTCCATTTCCGCGAGACATAATTGCACCCCCCCCAACACACTCGCTGGTAGAGGTGGAGTGGATGGAGGACAAAGTTCAACACACGTCCACATTCACAAGTGAACATCCTCGAAGGCTTCGGAACAGTGTGAAAATTGGGGGTGGAGAGATGCAAAGGTTCGTCCCCTGTGTTTATGCCCAGTTTGAAAAATTAATTTGTCCCACAGGGACACAATGTACTTTTGCTGTATTACATTACATACTACTGGTTACGTGATTGTTAATCACGTTTTACGCTACTCTGTGCCAAAAATCCAATTCATGAAAGACTTTCTCGCAAGTATGTGTTTGTTGTGTGTCCTGGTTTGGACATAGTACCCTGGTGTTAAAACATCCTCTCTCAGATTTGGGCCATGCGTTTGCTATGACACTGTCTTGAATAAATTTTATTTACTTGTCCGAGATTCAGGTAATAATCCTGGCCAATATATCACAAATGCAGGGGGCAGAATACTTGCATGAAGTGAAGACGCGCTTAATTCTCGTCTGTGCAGCGGGTTGCTTAGGGTTCAGGGACGTTTGAGACGTCATAAACGAATAAATCATCAACAACAACGCCCCCACATGTCCGACTTAATTCAAACTACTTTGGACCACTCCCATAACTAACAAGAAGAAAGTGTGAACATTTCAGCGAAACTGGTCGCGTAGTTTTTGCGTCTATGTGCGAACACTTTTGCACATTCCCTTTTATTTACAAGTGAGTCACGTAACTGTAGCACATTCTGCAGTTTTTGAACGGTTGAAGTGATTGCAATGCAATTTTCGTAGAACCGCATGAGGGAATAGGGCCAATTGATACTTGTGTTTATTTTTATTTTATCATTTGTATTTTACGAGATTTTGAGGTAAAATTGTTTTTCAAATGGAGTAATATATTTTTTCTGTCAACGTAAATGCGAAACTAATGATTTTTCCCCCTCTCTCTCTCTCCCTTTTCTCTCTCTATATATATATATATATATATATATATATATATATATATATATAAAGATTTATTTGAGTAATTTTGATTTTTTTGCCGGTCATATTTACCGGATATTTTTAACGGATAACAGTCCACCACACATGGTCGCGCAGCACTTCCCCTGCTAACGCGCGCACAGGCAAAAAAGCTGAGCACAAAAGATATATAAAGTTCCATTTGAAAAATAAACATTGTTCCATTTGAAGAAACAGTTACCTCAAGATATCGTAAAACACAAGTGATAAAAGAGAAGATAATGTAAAATTTTGCCCCCATTCCTATGACTTCTGAAAAATGTTTGCAAAATACCTGTTCAAACACTGTAGGATGTGCTCAAGTTACGTGACGCACTCCGTATATAGATAACTTTACGCCTCATTAAAAATGTTCGCTCATTCAAATTCAATGAAAAAAATCAATCTAAAGCAATCAGAAACGAAAATTTATCCATAATTATTAATTATTGGATTTGAGGGACCTTTCAACTATTTACATCTTTCAAGCCTGTGACAATCTAATGAATTAATAATACCAATATTCGAGAAGGTGAATGATGATGGAGTAATGATGAAACGAGAAGAACCCCATGAAATCCTGAGTTCTCTCTGTCCACCACAAATCCACGTAGATGAACCAGTGATAGAACCTTGGTTCCAAGGGGGAATAACTCATGCATATTTTAGAATTCATTTAGACTTCGCTCCGTAAGCATGGATGGTCTCCGTTTCACTGGTCCATTGCTTATTTCGTTCCCTCCTCGTTGAGATTTGATTGTTTCCCTTTCCCCCTCTAACTTTCTGCCGCTTCCTTTCTCTCTCTCTCTCTCTCTCCCTCTCTCTCCTCTCTTTCTTTCTCTCTCCCTCTCTCTTTCTCTCTTCTCTCTCCTCGATCTGAAATCCCTCTAGGAATGAATTTCTGAGAAAAAATGTACAAATGAAAAAAACAATTGTACGTATATTGCAATATGACTTACTTCCGAAGGGTCATTTCAGCAGCCATGGCAACTATCTTTTATTAGTCACTTACGCTGCAGGAAACAAAAATCAGGATATGCGATTAAAAGACGCTGAAATTTTCTTCACAATGCTGCTATTAAATTGGTTTCTGGGAACAAGGCGCTAAAGGTAAGGGACATTGAAAGATATATAAATAGAGATCACTGTCTTAATCATATTACGAGTACTTCTGAAATGAAACTCGTATATTTGAAACCGTAAGTGTCCTTTTTTTCCATCAGTGCTGTTAATGTAATAATAACATAAGTTACCTCTACGAGACACATTCTCAGCCGCAATAAGCCTTTGTTAAATAGATTCCAATTGTTGATCAATAATTTAAAATAAAAATCAATGAAATAATTTTTTTAGAAGAGAATCACTAATGCAAGTATGAGATCTTTCTTATATTTGTGGTAATTCACCGGAAACGTTTGCCATTATAATTATTTGAATTATATTTAATGCAATAATTGTAAATAACAAATGTATTTGTGTTACTTTATAATAGTAAATCTCCTACCCAGATACATGATAGGAAAAGTAATCAACGTTATTACGCGCAGAATGTTTCTGAAATAACCTGCTAATGTAGACGATAGAAAAATTCTTCCTATCACTTTTCGTCTAAGAACACGGCAGTCAGCTGCTTATGAACAGTACGTATGGACGTTTACATCTTTCCAGTTGATTCACTCGACTTTCACACAGGGCATATTGTCTACCACGTATATGTCGTCCCCACCATCTTGAAATTAACGTATTTTTTTTGTAATCGCCTACGATTTTTCACATGTTAGCAGTACGGAGTTCATCAGGCCTGTTCTATGCTCGCGCCGTTCGTTGTCTTGTAAGTGAGTCAAAGATATTGTAATAAAATGAAGTGATTATGAGGATATTTACAAAAACGGAACATATCCGCATTTTTTCCCCTAGGGTTTTTTCCAGGCGACTGCCGGTTACCCTTTTACGTACCTCTAGGTCGCATATTTGACCATACAGTTGACATAAACACACTTGCGAGCTCCACTGATCTGGGATCAGCAAAACGCGAGGCCCTCCGCGACAACATATACATGAGATACAAGGGACAAACCCCATGCCCAAGTCGGGACTAGAACCCGCGATCCTTCGGGCCAAAGCACTGACACGGTACACGCTCTTCGCCACCTCGGCCATCAAGGTCGGCAGTCGTGTTTTACACAACTAAATATATTTATAAATATATTATATTGGAGCGAGGACCTCTTACGAGGGCGATGGCTGCGGCAAACGTGCAGCAGCAGGAAGCTCGCGGTGAGTCGGGACCCAGCAGGTCGCCAAATAGGCAGGAATAGGCTTTAGAATAGGATGTTGGAACATCAAGGTCTAGGTCTAAGCTCGAAATCAAGACTTCCATGGGTACATAAACACATTTGATATTGTCGGTCTGTTGAAACTTGGTGAAGGAGGGTGAGACTTTAAATGTGTCTGGTTTACAGCCATATGCAAAACTAAAAACGTAGAGGGGAAAGGGGTAGGTACCCGGGAGGTGTTGCGTGCATATTTCAGGATAGGTTAGTGCGATTTATTTATGAAATTACAACAAACTCCGACAATTTTCTTTGTATTAGACTAGTAATGCAAAATACAGACCTCGCAATTGTATTTATATACCGTCACCCACAGGGCTCGCGTTATTATTCTCCAGAAGCTTTTGGTGAAATCAATAATTTCTTAGACTCGTTGAAGCAAAGGTATCGAATACTGATTTACTAGTCTTAGGTGACATGAATGCTAGAATTGGCATGAGCAGGAAGTATTTTCGGAGTTCGATCGGCAAGAAGCGAGAGCTAATTCTAGAAAAAGCAAAGACTCAGTCATCAATAATGAGGGTCAGGAATTGTTAGAATTATGCGAGAGATTTAATCTCGAAATCTTAAATGGCAACTATGGACAGGATACTGAAGGGGAACTAACTTTTATTAGTGGAATGGAGGTAGTGAATAGATTATGCTCTGTTGTCTCATGAAAGAATAAACAATTTATTAGATTTTGGAATCGAATTACGGGCAGAATCGACCATTTGCCTGTGTGCGTTCATTTAGCAGTAATGCTACTGAACTGCCACAGGCAGTGGCGGCGGAGCAACAAACTCACAATAGCAACCGACGGTTTATATGGAAGAGGAAAAGCGTCAGGAATTTGCAGAGGCTATTCTTAACTCGGTAGGTGGGCGGAGAGCGGTCACCGGAAAGGCAAGCAAAGAATTTAGAAAGGAGACTCTTTCGCGCAGGGAGGGGCATGCGAATGTGGGGAGAGGAGGAAGGTACTGACCCAAGGATGGTTTAGCGAGGAGTGTCGGTGAGCAGGCGTGAAGCAATAGTAGCCTTAAGAATGTTCAGAAACAGTGGAACGGCGGAAGGAGAAATAGTTACTTGTTACTACGTAGGCAATAGAGGCCACAATTAAGAAATCGAAGAAATCTTGGCAGGAGAGTGAGACAGCAAGAATAGAGGCAATTTAGAAACAATCATAATAAATCAATTTGGGACGTTATAAGATCACTGCGTAATAAAAGAATAAGTGAATGCAATTTCATCAGACGCGTGGAGCAGTACTTTTCACGGGCGCTCGAAATAGCGAATATTGAAACAGGGATATATATTATCACGGACCGGGATGTCCTGAATTAGACGAACCGCTATCCTGAATGAAGTGAATAGGGCTATGCTAGCCATGAATAATAAGAAGGCAGGCGGCGCGGACGGCATTCCGACACAATTTATTTCGGAATTGTGGCACATAGACCCAGAGAGTATTCTAAATTTATTTAATGCAATAGTTGATTCTGGATCGTATCCAGAAACGTGGAGTACAGCGATCCTCCAACCAGTCTTTAAGAATAAAGGTAATACGAATTGCTCCACAAAATTATCGCGGAATTAGTCTTTACCAGCGCTGAGCAAGCTATTTTTAAAATACTCAACGGGCGACTGAGTGAATGGGCGGAAAAGCACAGTAAAATATCAGAATTGCAAGCAGGCTTTAGGAGAGGCTTCGACTACCGACAATATCTTTGTGTTAGATACCTAGTAAAGCAGGCAGTGGCGTAAACGGGCCACTTATATTGCAGTTTTGTAGATTTCGAAATGGCTTTTGACTCTATCAATAGAAAGCTTTATGGCAAAAACTTAATGAGCTAGGCGTCTCACGTAAAGTTTTAAAGTGTTGCAGAGCATATACGAAGACGTAAATTTCTGTGTCAGGTGCGGTGATGGAAGTACAACGCGAAAAATAAAATCGACAGTAGGAGTAAGACAGGGCTGTCCTCTCTCACCGCTATTGTTTATCTTGTTTATAAACGATTTATTGACGTGGTTACAGGATGCGGATACATCTGCGCCGGAATGAGGGCCTGAACATTCCCGGACTACTATATGCTGATGATTTAGTTTTATGTTCGGAGACTATTGACGGCTTACAAAAAGTTTAAATATCCTAGAAACGTATAGTGAAACATGGGGATTAAAGTAAATATTCAAAAACCAAAGTAGTTGTCTTCAAGAATGGATTTATCTGGGGTAACAAGAGAGATGGTTTTACGCTCAGGAGGAGATTGACTGGTAAAAACATTTACATATCTTGGGCAAAATTTTCCATGAATGGGGGTTGAGTAATCACATAGTGGCGGCGCACAGTAAAGGAAGAATTGCGCTCAAAGAAACTGTTGCAGCAGTGCGCAGGGTTCCGGAATTGCCTTTAAAGGTGTGCGAGACGATGTTTAAATCGCTAGTTCTCCCAGCAATGAATTATGGGGCAGAAATTTGGGAGTGGATAGGATAGATCGACTGAAAGCGTCGAAACAGATTATTTCAAATTAATTCTCGAGTCTCTAGATTCGCAGCAAATGCCGAGTCCTAAGAGAGGTCGGTAGTGTAGGAATTTGGAAAGATTTTAAAATGAAACCCATTAAACTTTGGATTAAATTAGCAGGTGAACAGGCTGACTCACTTATAAATAGATGTTTCGGTGCAGTTACAGGAAGCAACCAACGCTACTGGTCGTATAAAATTAAACTGCTACTGGAACGTTCAGGTCTGGGAGACGTTTCTCCGGAAATGGTGGGAGATAGGGAACACGTGACATAGAACGGTTAATTTCGGATAGACTTGCGGATATTAAAAGGCAAGAGATCCTGGCAGCAACGGCCGAAAAACGTTCGCTAGTTGCGCAAATTCACGCGAGTCCGTTATGGGGTTGCGAATGTTACGTAAACACACTGCAGAAGGACGCAAGAGGGGATACGCTTGGTTCAGGGTCGGGGTGGATGCAACGTAGATTAAAGGACTCGAATGGTAATGGCATCTGTGTGCTTTGCGGTGATAGGGAAGACTGGATCCATATCCTTTAATTTGCAGTGCGACCGAAACTTGGAGAGGAAAATGGATGGGAATGAAATTACTACTCAACATAGGAACGTAACGCTCGCCCAAAACATTCTAGGGGATAAAGGCTAACTTCATGAAAGAACTAGGAACATTTCTCGAAAGGTTCGGACCACTAGAGAAACGGAAATTAAGGAGTGGGAAAACAGCAGTGGTTAGTACGAGCAGAGCCTAGACTGGAGAGAAATATGTAATAAATCAATAAACTAACAATAATTTAGTTAGTCAGTGTTATGTTAGGTTAGTAAACAGTACAAAAAAAAAGAAATATTAAAAAAAGTTATAAATTGTAGTCAATTGTGAGTATAAGTAGATAAATAAGTCAATAAATATATATATATATATATATATATATATATATATATAAACTTAAAATAATTAAAATAAGTTAAATAAATTAAAATTAAATTAATTTAAAACAAGTTAAATAAATTAAAATAAGTTATATCAATTAAAATTAAATTAATTAAAATAAGTTAAATAAATTAAAATTAAATTAATCAAAATAAGTTAAATAAATTAAAATTAAATTAATTAAAATAAGTTAAATTAAATTAAATTAAAATAAATTAAATTAAAATAAAATAAAAGGAAACGGCTAAAATAAAGCACATTAGGGGCGAAGGGAATGGGAATCGGAAATGTTAGGGCAGAGGCGTTGGTGCGGACGATTTTCTGTGGTGCTGTTTGTTTTCAGGTGCGGTGGAGCCAAACACTGGAAGGAGAATGCCTGACGCCCGCGCCAAATAAATAAATAGTCTAAAACCGGATAGAGAGCATGTACTGGCTTCTGACGGCAGGTTTTCCCCTTCAGGGTTTTTCCTCAGCCGTACCTTATGGTCTCGTTTCCATGGCTTTGAGGCGATGGAGAGACCATTTGGGGTGAATACCAGAAGGCGAAAGGTTAGAACTCGGTAGAATGTAGGTATTGTAATGGCTTAAAGGCCTTCGGCCTAGCCACATTGGATCAAGTTTCTAATTTGGCTGTAATAATTACCTATTAAATAAAAAAAAAAAAAATATATTTAAATAAAGATTTACTTTTTGCAGTCCAAACATGCTATATGAGGTATGAGGCACCAGCGCAAGCACAGTCATTGCGGAAGATTGTATAATGTATACGGAATGTATGCGGGAGATTGTATAATGTATCGTATTGTGTAATAAAAAATATTGTATAGTGTTTTAAACGTTCTTGGGGAGTTTGTTGAGATGAACACCTTTTAGTGTATTGGAGAGTTGGATTAGTGGGTTTATTTTACAACCCGGCCATCATTTGACTTTGCCATCGATTTTCGCCAAATCGATTCTTTTGGAAAATGGCTAAATCTTTTCTTCTTTTCGGAAAATATATAAATTTAACTCAACTCCGCCAATGATTGTTGTAGGTAATATGATATTGGGAGCTAAATCATTCCTCTATCGTATGTAATGCCGAGATTCTCCCATCGCTTAGGGGTCGGTCACCTCACATTTCATTGTGTGATAACAACACATTGTTCTTAATCTGTTGACAATGTGACATTTAATGCAGCCTTAATTCTATACTACAATATCGTCCCTTCTATTTACTTTTAAAACGCATCGTCGATGGAAGAAGAGCAAGAAATCTGCATATAAATAATGCAATATTTCAACTCTTCAGCGTTCATAACATATTTTGTAGTGTAATATATCATTATTTACATGTTAGTAAATACTAACGAGTGTATTTAGTTACCATTCAGCTTTTTATATAAATTGCGGGAAGACTAACACAACTCTACATTGAGAGATAGTGTTTCATTCATTTCTACAGTTCTCTGCTTCATTTTCTACAGTTCATTGCCTAGTATACAAGGTAAATCGTATTTAGTAATTACAAATATTTTGTAGTTTCGAAGTCAATTTTTAATAGTTAGTATAAATTTCGTAGTTAAATATATTCAGAGGGTAATATATTCAAATTAACTTTCTCCATGTTCTCGAGGTAGTAAGGTGATTCCTTCCGAAGGGGGATAACCAAATTGGTTTAATTTAAGTTTTTTTCCGGAATTTTTTTTGAAAATTTTTATTTTATTCTAATTAACTTCAAGGGTAGAAATCCCAGAATTTAAAAAAAGCGTGTGCAGCATACAATTTTTCCCATAGGAGGTCATACAGTTTTTAATTGTTTTTGACGGTAAAAAAATAAAAGTAAAAATATACAGTGTCTTACTATAGTGTCACAGTTCGCTTAACCGTTTCTCCTCTTCCAGACAATAAGTTGTAGTGAAGCGGTTCATTAACGTCACTTTAATGACCCCATCTCGATCAGGTTGTTCGGCCAGTTTCCCTGATTCTTTGAGCAAATGCTGAGATGGCTTTTTTTTTGCTTGCTTCTGGGGATGAACTACGCTCACGTTAGGAGGAGCTCTCCTTTTGCTTGTAGAAGAAGGAGTGGAGCCAGTGGTGTATTACTATTTTGGTAGCAAAGCAAAAGAATCAAATTTGCAATTAGTTTACCCCTTATTTTGCTTCTGCACATAAATGTAACTTCGTTATCTGTGCACGTCTTTTAAAATCCAGGGGAAACTATAGTTGTCCAAATTATCGTTCTCCATATTTTCGATGCAGGAAGTATGATTCCTTTACGAATGACATGACGATAAGTGCCCAAATTTATAGCTGCTTTACCCTTGAAAATATATTTTATTACATCGAAGCGAAAATTTTGTTCATAATCCTTGCAAAAAACGCTCATTTCTTTCTGTATTCAAAATTCAAGTAGTATACGGCTCAGGAGAGGAATCACAGAATTATGAAAATGTGCACAGAATTCACTTCTCCCAAAAGCACGTCACACAGTTTTTAACTGTTTTTGACGTAAAATAAATAAATAAATAAACTTACAGCAAACTCCGCGCATATCCTCTTCTAACGAGCAGATGTAAGTACGTGTCGGTATTGTCAACACAATATATATTGCGCTGTCGTCAACTGGACACGAACACTTAAAATTCAAGCTTGTGCTCACCCACAATAGCCGGCATCATTTTCGTTAGGGTCGTTACTTGATGCGGAAGGTTACAATCCCAGTACTTGCCGTATGACACCGTTAGGGGTTTATTTGCTCCGCTCATAGTTACAACGGTTATAGCTATCATCTGTGCTACCGTCACCGTCCCTAATACCCCTGTAATTACTTCCCTCACCACCAACGTCGGCATTATCACCCCAACCATCGCCACTGCCACTTGCATAGACCACGGCGCCTCCACCGCCACCGCTACCATCATCACTACCCCATCTCTTCTCCAGCACTATTTCCACTCCAAACCTTCCCCTTCCTTAACCAGTACTTGATATTTAATCCAACTCCTCAGTCCATCAAAATAATTACCTCCACATTCACTTTTATCGTCAAAACATAAAATATCGTCCATGATAATCACATCGAGGTTAGGTGTCGCAGGGCATCAATCGATGTCACTGCAGTGCATCTAACCAGGAGGTCCTAGGGTTCGAATCCCTACGGTGGCACGTTTTTCGACATGAGCTACATAGCTAGGTTGAATTCAGCCGCTGTCTGGAGGAAAATTCCAGCGGCCGGCTGCTCTGATAAGTAATTTTCAGTGGTTTCTGCGATCAACGACAGACAAATTCCGGAGCAGTACTCATGCAAACTGTGGACCGCGCGCGATCTTTCGTTGCTGTTCCTTGATATATTCTCACCCCCTTACACACATTTACACGTACATGCACTACACAACCACACATGCCCGGAGACCAGTCGGGGGCTTGGATCTTGTCCGGGCTGGGGCGGTGACACGCTGTTGGGAGACACGTATTTGAGGAAAACCCTCAAGCCGACGGCAGGTCCGCGCCGGACCTCGTAATCCAACGGAGGGAAATTACCGCCACTGTGTCGGCTGTCTTCATATATCCATTAATAACACTGGCCTACAAAAAACAAACTTTTCTGTAACAAGAACAAAGCACACTGTTTCTGTAAAATAATTTGCCTCTCAATTCAGATCTAATTTCAGAATTTCTGTGTCGGCTTCAGTTTTCTTGTGACGATGGTTTTTGTAATGTGCATGTTTCCCTATACATCATATGTATCTGGCAAAGTGACACGCTCTAATAACCACAGATCCACATAAGATATACAATTTAAAAATACAACAATATAATTGTTACGAAAAGTGAAGAAGTGGCTTGAAATGTTTCACAGGAGGCTTGAAATGTTGGGTCAACATGGATATATCCTCCTCTGTCTTCTGAATGTTCGTCACTATAACATTCATCTTCATTCACTGTCACGTTCTCAGGAGATAGTAGTACCGGCAATTCTTTATTGTGACATACAGGCCATATAGTAGATTGTAAATTAGGATATTGCACAGTTTTCTTCGTTTTTGAGCTGATTCCAGCTATTTGTGCCAGACAGAAATAACAGTTTGTTGTGTTATCCGTTGGTTCCCTCCAAATCATGGGAACAGCAAAGGGCATGTATCGTGAACCTTTAAACCGCCATGTCACGACACATAGTGGCAGGACATATATGACAGGTCCATTTCTTGTCCTGGTCGCCCACCTTACACCCCAAATAAAGTTCATAACACTTCCTTCTCAGAGGATTAAGATTCGAGTTTTGCGATTTCAGAGTTAATTCATCACGGATATAACAAAGTATGTAGGCTATTTACACAGTTATGAGGCAATTCGTCTTGTGAATTATAACAAAGCACAAACCTTCACAAATCTACAACAACAAACAGTCACATCCAAGCCGTTTTCCACGCTGACAGATCTTTTAATGCTGGGACGCAACTGGCAAGAAACACGTGGTTCTATCTATTCCAGCATGACTTATCAGCAATGTTACCAACCCTTTTTCATTTCCTAAAGGTGAAATTTCTAAATTCGGTTTCAGGTATAGGAATTCCTTGTACACATTTCGATTGTACCGGAACAAATACATTTACAGAATTATTAAATGAATCTGCCTCAAAATAACCATTGTGCAGCTTTTTTCAGCATTTCTGTAAATAGAGAGTATTGTGTAACAAGGAAACTGAGCCCGATAGGAAAAAGACTGATTTAATATTTGAATTCAGTGTCCAAGTTTTAGCTAAGAACACCATTCACATTCTTTGTTACAAACATTCTGTTCACCAGTGCACTTATTAACACTTCACACAATCAGATGCAATGATATCCGGCCCTACAGTCAGTATTATACTACGATATGAACATTCACTATTACATTAACCTTCATCACCATGAACTTTCTGCGCCCGTTTCCTCCATATCGACCCACCTCCTAATCCCCCAAACCCCGCCTGACATAGCCGCCTCCAATCTAAAATAGCATATGGCTTCAGTAGGCTGTTCTGCATAAGGGAAGGTTTTTTTCTGTGTATTTCATCAATAGTTTAATGTAGGGATTTCCATTGGGGTTAGTACCGACATCTTGCGTGTGATGAAACTTTAAAAGAAGACAATTTAGATCAGGGAGTCGATTTGGAGTCAATTTCCGAATATGCATTGGAGAGTGATCACTATAATAAAGATTAATAACCTACTTATTGCAAAAAAATTATGAAGTTGATATTTTTTATTTAAGCTTTAAAACATTTAATAATAAATTACAATTTGCTCCTCTTTTGGAATTTCAGATCATTTCCTTTAATAAAAATCAACATTTTATGGGATTAGAATCCCATAAATATACATATACAAGAAATAATAGTACATAGAAGTACAAGAAATAATACAATATATCACAACTAAACCCAATTTTTCAAAACTTTTGTTCGTATTATTTGCCTAAGTCATTTTACGTCATTGATGTATTTGTATTTAGGATTATGTTGTATGATGAATATTATAGATACAATTGAAAGGGGTCGATTTATTGATTGATTTTTTCCGGGCGAGCCAACTGCCTTGGTCATTAGTCCCGTTAGTGTAGTGCATGTTTTTTCTCGGGAGATGGCGGTGATCTTCCCCCGCTGGATGGCGAGATCCGGCGCCGACCTACCGTCGGCTAGTGGGGTTCCCCCTAACCAGGACTCTCCCACCAGCGGGGCACCGCCCCAGCCGGAACAAGCTCTAAGCTCCCAACCGGTCTCCCGGAATATGTGGTAGTGTAGTACATGTTAGTGTAAGTGTGTGTGTAAGGGATAGGACAAGGAATAGGAAGGAGAGATCGCGCGTAGTCCGTGGCCCGTTTGTTAGGGTACTGCTCCGGCATTCGCCTGGTGTTGATCGGAGAAACCACGGAAAACTACAGAATCAGAGCAGCCGGCCGCTAGAATTCTCCTCCAGACAGCGACTGAATTCGACATAGCTGCAAAGCTAGTGTCGAAAATCCTGCCACCATCAGGACTCGAACCTAGGACCTCTCGGTCAAAGGCGTTGAAAAGGGGTCGATGCCTAAAACTATTCTTCTAGACGGGATCAACGTAAGACAAGAGTTGGAATCCGTAGTTTAATGTAACGCTACTTTTACCATGCTTCATTTCCATCACTGCCACCGTCTTCATCGCCAGCCCGCTGGTCTGCCAGCAGCAGGTCACTAGCGGGCAGCTGGGGGCAGTCCGTAAGCGTGTCCACGTGCTCAGAGCGCAGTGGCCGGAGCGAGCGCTGCGGCGGTGTCGGCGGAGACGGCCGGGCAGGCTGCAGCGTCTGCACGCCCCCGCAACGCCACGCCACCCCACGCCACACCACGCCACGCCACACCACGCCACGCCACGCCGCTCCCCGCCGCGCCGCGCCGCGCCGCGCCCCGCCCCGCCACGCCATGCCACGCCGCGCCGCATCGCGCCGCGCCCGCCACGCCATGCCACGCCGCCGCGCCGCGCCACGCCCCACGCCCCACGCCCCACGCCCCACGCCCCACGCCCCACGCCCCACGCCCCACGCCCACGCCCCACGCCCCAGCCCTACGCCCCAGCCCACGCCCACGCCCCGCCCACGCCCACGCCCCACGCCCCACGCCCACGCCCCACGCCCACGCGCCGCGCCACGCCACGCCACCGCCACGCACGCCACGCCATGCCGCGGCACGCCACGCCACACCACGCCACGCCACGCCCGCCGCTCCCGCCGCGCCGCCCCGCCACGCCACGCCATGCGCCGCGCCGCCACGCCACGCCCTACGCCCTACGCCCTACGCCCCACGCCCACGCCACGCCCCACGCCCCGCCCCACGCCCCGCCCACGCCCCACGCCCCACGCCCCACGCCCACGCCCCACGCCCACGCCCCACGCCCACGCCCCACGCGCCACGCACCACGCGCCACGCCACGCCACGCCACCGCCACGCACGCCACGCCATGCCGCGGCACGCCACACCACGCCACCCACGCCACGCCACGCCACGCCACGCCACGCCACGCCACGCCACGCCACGCCACGCCACGCCACCCCACGCCGTGCCGCGCCGCCCCACACTACGCCACGCCACGTTACGCTACGCCGCGCCGTGCCGCGCCGCCCCACACTACGCCACGCCACGCCACGCCACGCCGCGCCACGCCGAACCGCGCCGCGCCGCGCCGCGCCACGCCATGCCGTGCCGCGCTCTCTTGTTGCTGGACGCCCGCCGCCGGCTCCCGTTTCGCCTTAGACAATGCTCTCGTCGGGGGTTATGACCGCTGCCGGCAATTACCGGGCTCCGCAGCGGCCCGCCCGGCCCCACCTCGCCCCGCCCCTCCCCGCCGTGCGCTATGAATAAACCGGGGCGGGGGCGGGGTGCACGGGCGCGGGCCACGGCCACTGGCCGGCGGCGGCCCGTGCGGGGGAGACTGACCACGCGGTGGCCGCCGTTTTGTTTGCTCTGCGTGTCGGCTCGGGCGCGCGCGCGCTCCGCTGCATGTCTAAGGCGTCTCCGATATGCCTCCGATCGGTTACGCGGCCGGCCAGCGCCGGCTACCGAGCCTGCTGTTTCTGGGCGAGACTCCATTGTTTGCGCAATGGCTTTTTCTGGCGATGTGCGGGGATCCGTTTCGGCGCTCAGGCCGGCGCGACGCTGCTGCCTTGCGGTCGGCCCGTTTGCTGGTCCAGTGGGCGGCGGCAGCGGGCGGTCCCTGCTGCCGCCAGCGCCGCTGTGGTCTCGGATGCTGGATGGTGGTTCGATGTAAAGAAAACTCGCCGAAAATGTTTGCTTTTCAGAGGTTTTAAACAGTCGAGACTCATAGAGGCGGCCTGTGGTGTTGTGGTCAGCCCGCTCCCCTTCCACTTTGGCAACAAATCCCGCTCAATCTGATTGTAGTTCACAATGTGTGTTTGCTGCAGGATTTTTCGGAATTCCCTATTACCGCTGCCTCTTCATGCACCATCGCTTCACTATTTTTCAAAACTATACCAATGTCACCATCCATTAAAATCATTCTTAATAAGTATGGCTGAAAATAACCGGGGACTGAGGATCAAAATGAAGAATACGAAATAAATGTTACTCACAGTCCTGCGTACCGAGGCCTTAATTCCTGTCGATCCTTGTCTCAGCTCATTTTGCCAAATATACTCTGCATTTTGCCTCGGATATTAACAGTGCATGGATCCTTACGGTACAAAAAATTCGAGAACGTACTATTCATACGTTCGCGACCATGAAGACCAAAAAAGACATCGGGACTTGTGGAATTAGAGTACGTAACATTTCTTCCCTATTGCCTGGAATAATATCATTTTATCCTTAGACTGTTGCGCTTTACAAAAATTATCACTCAAATATAATATAAGGTACGATTTGTATTTAATTAATTATATTCATTCTGATTATGGAACTGATTGGAATGGAATTCTTGCTAGTTCCATAGTCTATGCTACAAAGCTACCAGAACATTCTGAAGTTCAATGCTGCTGGAAAATAACAATAACGATATTAAATTCGTCTTTCATCAGACGCTTGCTGTGCTAATTAGAAGGAATATTTTTGTGAACGCTCTGCAAAGACTGGGCAGAATCGTTAGAAGCATACCCTTAGAAAATTGATTGAAGCACCCTCTTGAATACCCATTTCTGAGATACATGTGGAGCTACGTGTTGATTTAAACTACTCCGCACTACAAAATCACTACTCCGCAATTTCTGTAAGTTTGCTATTCTGCAGGATTGTATATAACCTTAATACCTGTACTGTAACAGACACATTTGATCTAGTACGTCATGCTATGCACTCCTATTGAATAAACTCCAAATTTCCAAAAGATAAATTTTGTTTTGAAGTAATTGATCAAAATTCTATTCAATCACATGAAAGACTACATGGCTGAGCAAGAATTAAAAATGAAAAAATCTACGATACCGTTTCGTAATCAAAGTATTTTAAATTAAGTATTTATTACTCTCGACGCTGACAGGTGGAAAAAAGTTAACCAGTATATTTTAGGAACGATGCTAACTTTTTGTGCTCGGTAAGAACAGGAAATAAAGCTATTTTGAAACTTAACTGATTCAATTTATCTTCATTCCTGAAAATAGCACGTTTGCAAAATATCAGAAAATTATTATTATTATTATTATTATTATTATTATTATTATTACGAAATGTACTCACATTTTCGAAAAATTGTAAATGACATTATTTGAAAATCTAACTTTAAGAAATAGATTTCATTCAGGAAAAAATTCTCAATCTTCATAATTGTAGTTGTACGAAGACGCCGAAAAAATGTTGAATGTTTGCAATTTTCGGAAAATCAGATTTTTTAACGAAAATTAGACCTGCACCATTCTCTTAAACGTCCTTTACACTATCGAAAAACAAAATGTAATGAAAATCGATGGAGCAATTTTTTGGAAAATGTCCTAAGGGCTTCATGTAAAGGACCCTCCGCTATTAAAATATCGGTTTCAAATTGAAGAAGCCGCAACATCAGTCAGTTCGATTGGGGAATATCGTTTTTAGAGAAAAATTCCTGAATGGTTTAGCTGCTAGCGTTGTTCACAAATGGACGGACAGACGGACAGACAGACCTTTTGCCGTCTTCGGATTTTTCGGTATCAAGGATCACAAAACGTGGATTCTGACTACACCACGTGTTAGATTTTTTTTCTAAATTTAGCAACTGGATTTATCCACTTTGTCGTTACCAGGTCCAATAAAAAGAGTTTTATACCGAAGATTCGCTGTATTTTTCGTGCAGCATTTCATAATTTCCTCCTACTCCGTGGCGAGAAAGTAAAAACCAGAGCAATGTGGTAAGCAGCCCGCACCACACTTGAAACTTCAATCGAGGCTTTGTTTTGAATGTAAAATGCAATCTGGGGAGCTAGACTCTGAGCAAATGAGTTGTAGAAGTGACTGCGTGGGGTAGGTTACAGGTCGGAGGGCGGGAACGGTATGGGCGGCGGCTTCAGACGGTGCAACAGGAGCAGCGGCGGCAGCCACACTCTTCAAGAACACCGCTGGGCACCGGAGCGTGACCTCCTGCGCCCGAGCCCGCGCCCGCGCCGACGCTCGCCGCTGACCGCTCTTTGTCGGCGCGCGCCGCCGCCCACTGCCAGCCGCAACGCTACATCGACCCTCAATGCCCCCTGCGCGGATTACCCCCCTGGCCGCGAGGGGGAGGCGGTCGAAAGTGAGGGCGGCGGTGGGGCTTGCGGGCGCGGAGGTGGCGGCGGCGGTGGCAGCGGTGGTGGCGGCGGCGGTGGCGGCGGCGGCGGTGGCGGCGGTGGCGGTGGTGGCGGCGGCGGTGGTGGCGGCGGCGGCTTCAGAGCGTCGGGACGTCAGGGAAAGGCCGTGGTACGGAGACTGGATGTGAGGAAATGCAGCATCCGCTACTGGATTGAGTGGGAGAAATCAGGAAGTGGGCGTGGTACGGAGACTGAGTGCTTAAGAGGGTGTGTAGGAAATGCACCATCCTCTACTGGTTTGATTGATTTGTGATTCCGGGCGCGTCAACGGTTAGGTCATTAGTCCCGTAAGTGTAGCGCGTTTTTTAACGTCGGAGGTGGCGGTGGTCTTCTTCTCCGAGATCCGGTGCCGACTTACGTCGGCTTGTGGAGATTTTCTCCAACCAGGTATGTCCCATCAGGGTGGCACTACCCTGCTGGTGGGAGCTGGTACAAGCTCTAAATTCGCGACTGGTCTCCCGACATGTGTGATGGTATAGTGCATGTGAGTGAAAGTGTCTGTAAGGTGGGAAGGACGAAGAGGAGGAAGCAAAGATCGCGGGCGGTCACTGGCCAGTTTGTTAGGGTACTGCTCTGTCATTCGCCTGGTGTTGATTGGAGAAACCGCGGAAAAATACGTTTAGTGCAGCAAATCGCTAGGATTCTCCTCCAGACAGCGGCCGAATTCGGCCTAGGTATGCAGCTAGTACCGAAAATCCTTCCACCGTTGGGGCTAAAATCCTAGGACCTCCCGGTCATATGCTCTGCAGTAACCTCAGTTGATACCCTAAGCCACCTAAGCCGGTACCGCTACTGGGCAGCGTCTGTAATTGCTCAACAGAAACATCGTTGCTTCTGTAGCATTATTAACCGGGAGGTTTAAGGAATTAAGATCCGAAAGCTGGTTGATTTTGGAAATTAACTTAATAGTTGGGTCGAATTTAATCACTGTCTGGGGTGGATTCTAGTGGCCAGCTACTCTCTTTGGTAGTTTTCAATGATTACTCCGTTCAATACGAGGCAAATCCCGGAACAGCATCCTGTCAAAACGATCACGGAGAGCCCGCGATCTTTCTCTCCTTATCCTTGACCCCTCCTCTCCGCTCACACACATTCTATCACATATCTTAGGAGATCAGATAGGACGCTCGAGCGTGTCCCGGGTAGGGTCGTGCTCTGCAGGAGGAGATATTGGAGAGGGAAAACACGTAAGTCCACGTAGATCAGCCCCGAAAATCACGATCCAGCGGGGGAAGAGATCAGCCATTTCTTAGGATGCAACACCTGCAGAACGAATAACCTGAGTAGTTGACTCGCCCGGAATCAATACAAACTCAATCACTCGCTAATAAAAGCGATCCATACTTGTATGCCTGCAAGAACGAATGGTACCAGAAATGACGTAGCACAATTTGGAGTAGGTGTTTAGAAAATAATTGTTTTAAAATATTCTATATTTGACGCAATCTTACGCAAAAAACTACTTATATGTTCGAAAAATTATACATGCCCTTATTTCAAGATCTCTCTTGGAACACCACATTCACCAAGGATCACCCCACAAAAGATTTCACCAAGGAAAACATACCTATTTTCAATATTGTAGATGTCGAACTAAAATTGGACCCACATCCCCTTTACGATCTGTAAGCTATCCGAGAACAATGTTTAGTAAAAAAAATTGAGCCACATAATATGAGAAAATTTTGAAAAAGTTAGGCTTTGTGTAAATTTCCCCCCAGTGTCAAAATATCAATTTCAATTTCGCAAGACTTTGAATACGTTCAGGTCGATCTGGGAATATCAATTTGGAGAAAATCCTCTGAACGTTTGAGGCACTAGCGTTGACCACAGACGGACGGACTGACTGGTGGACGTTTTGACATCAATTTTGACGATTTTTTTGGTAACAAGGTCCACAAAACATTCTGAATAGGCAACATGTTTGAGCGAGTAACTTAATACTCATAGGAACAAGATTTATCCACTTTTTGTATTTCCAAGGGCAGACAGTAAGAGTTTGTCGAAAATCGCCGATTTCCGGCACGCGATTACAATAGTTTCTCTTCTTGCGAAGTAAGGAGAGAATGTAGGACGAGACTATCCGTTCTACGGCATTTCACATACTTAAGGTATGCACTCGTGAAATTAAACCATTTATGAAAATACCTACTTTTAATAAAATTAATCTTTTTCTTTTCAGTTTCATTGATTTATTTCAATTGATTTATTTGAACAGAAAAATCAATCGATATTTTTTTGATTCGAATAAATCAAAATCGTTTGCGATTAAATATTACTACATCCGACTGTTTAAATTGTCACTTTCAGTACTCGCAAGAATCGAAATATGAATTTATATTCCAGATACATTTGTCTGCGAATTCTTGTAATTTTTACAGCTTTATTGGTTTTGAACGAGGATAACTGTATTGGGCTGAGAAAGTTCATTCCATATATTCCTTGTACTATTCGTGGATATCAAACGTAGAATGAATCTCATTGTTAGTAATCAAAAAGTGTTTTAGAATAATGGGAGAAATTCAGTCAAGGATGTTCTCTTGAAAGTTGTAGTTAAAAATAATGCATTACGCACATTGTTATTGGTTGACAGTGACTTTAAATCATCTCTTAGAAGTAATGAGATATCTCTCCTTGTTGAATACTGTAATAATTATTATAACTTATAAGCTATTGGTATACATTCGTTGGGCTCGACGTAACGGATATTATAAGGCTAAATTTCGCTTAGAACTTATTATGAAAACGGCGCTTTATTTAAGATTATGTCACACATTACAGATGTTATCTTCGCAGGCTCAGCTTACAATTAAGAAACTGCCTACTGCAATTGTCACTTTCCCATTTGGGTACACACTAGTTTAAATTGTCCCATAACCTTGTGAGAATCCTAAATGATCCCCTTACAGTGGAAATGAAAGGATGCGCTTTCGAAGAAAGAAAAGAACGAAGAAATGTGATAGATAGGTGCGTTGTATGGCATGAGAACGAATAACAATTCTTCGTAAAATAAAATGTCAATGCGAATTTGTCTTTATTAATCATATCACGCCTGACACAATTCTTTTAAAATGCACATTAGTGTGTGAATTAAGTAACAACATATCCCTAACATTGAAACATATCCTTACCATTACTCCCTTACTAAATGCTTCAAATTAATTTGCCTGAGTCTAAATGAAGGAGACTAAAGTAATACTTCGCATTCATGTTGCATCTGAATGAATATTAGTGGATTAGTGTAGTAGGATAGCAAAACAATTCTTCGGTATTCACTGTATTATTCCTTAAGTTGATGTCGGCCATATATTAACAAAAACACGAAATCACGCTCTGCTTATGTTTTAAATTCCGCTTGAAAGCCCGATTTGAATTTTATATTATCTATTATTTAGTATTCCGGCGATTTCACCCTCCAGCAACAAGAAGAAGTGAATATAAAATGTATTTCAGGGGGAGATCATTTTCAGAACTCCCATAAGTATTATTTTTGAAATAAAAAAGTTAAATGCGTTTTTTTTAAATGCCGATAATTTAGAATGCAACGCGATCAAAACGCAATAATTGTTTTTACAAATTGAGTGATATTACAAAAAACGTTTGGTTTAAGAGGGCATAGTCGTACTGAATCTCATATAGATGAATCCGTCAACATTGGAACCGCCTCACTGGCAGCGCATCGCAATATCTTGTAATGGTTGAACAACAGATGTTTGAAATGATTAAAGGCGTTGTCATTGTCAACAATACTGTTTATTTGAATAAGAGGAGCACCTTTCGATGACAGCCAATTTTAATCCGTTTTCTGCTGTCTGGAGCCACAAACACGACTACGTAGTGGTTTTTGTGGCTCCCAGACAGCAGGAAACTGATGATGATTATTAAGCCATCGAAAGCTGCTCTTATTCAAATAAACAGTATTGTTGGCAATGACAACGCCTTTAATCATTTCAATTATGTGGAAGCCAACGACATTTCACCGCTAAACCAATGAACAACAGATGACTGAATTGAAAGCTTCCGCAGCCATCTCGTTATACTCTGTACTCTCCAGGCGGTATCGCGACAAAGAAGTAGTTTATCAGATGTTTCTGTGTCATTACGTGACCTTCTGCGGAGCTCGATGGCCAATAAAAACGATAATTGACCCAATGTTGCGTGATCGCTTGTCCTCTGCTCCGTAGCTGCCGGTCGCCGAGGCCCTCAGCAGACTCCGCCCGTGACGTCGCTGACTATGCCGGCCCTCTGGTGGCGCGGTTGGGAACTGCGCAGGGACCTGGACCATGGAAGCTGTGCTTCCGAGTGAGGTTCACACCGCACGTAATGCCTGTAGGACGAGCGGTGGGAAGAAAGCGCCACGCGTTGTAATGTACAATGCAGATCTTGTGAATCAAGGGAGGGAGGGCATTGGGGTCATCCTCCCACTCGGAATTCAAAATTGGTTTTGCAATTTTATTCAATTTATTGCAGGTATTTCTTTCTTGACACACGTTTATAAGTTTCCTATATAAAGCAACACTGCTTTGAAATTATATTTTGAAGGATCAATAAACCGTCGCCATTCGTCTGGATACACAACATTGAATTCGCTCATTAACCCTCAAATGACTGCACAAAGATATAAAGTACCCTCCACAGCAAAATATTGGACAAAGGTCTCGTGTCTGCCTCTAAACTCCGTAATTCTTGTCCCCGCAGCAAATGGATTCCATTGCTTTAATCGGGAGCCTAGAAGATCACATTTTTGCAAATTCAGGTTTCGTTTCAAATCATGTAGGTCTTCCTGCTCTACTAAGTGCAAGCCAGTTTCAGACTTTCCTGGTAAAATTTCTGGATTTTTCGAAGTGGAGGCTTCTGTGTCTGGGAAAATACTGCTTCAGTTTCAATAGTTTTCATCATGCTTGCAGGGGTACAGGCGCTCGTCATATCATTTTGTGACACGGGTAGCATTGCAGAAGGAATATCTGTATACTCGCTTGCGTGTTTACTTTTTTATGCCAGATATTTTTGTCATGCAGAATTCATTCAAATGGTTTGTTTGTATTCTCTACAACATTGCTCGAGTGAATGACAATGATTTGAGTTTTCCATACAACTACAACCTAAGGTTCGTTATACAGGTGACACAACACTGGTGAGCAGCCCATGGTTTGGCCTCATCATCAACACCAGAGCCAAACTATGAACAAAGCGCAAGTTTTGTAATTTCCTCTATTTTTGTCGTTAGAAGTTAGCTTTCTTCCACAAACTTAACAGAAGTTATCGCGTTGATTCGAACAGTTTCGATGTGGAATGACGGTTTGCATTTTATTGAACTGATTCAATTCACGATATTATGGGGCGAGTTTCACTTCGCAAAACACAACTCTAATGTATTAATTCATTTGAGACACACGCAAACCAGACACGCGCATAACGGGTACATTTCCGCACGACATCGACCGTCTCAGCATCTGCCACCCCAACAATTGGATACTTGCGATAAGGTGAAGGGCTAAAAGAATTCATTTTGGTGACTGTTGAGCAATAGGAAATATGAACGTGCAGGTGACTTGTTTTTAAAACATCTACTGTGATCTAAATGAGCGCGAGTCTCACGCGTGAGAATAAAGACAGGCAGTGTTCGAATTCAGAAGGTAAAAAAGTGGCACGGATGAACTGAACAAATCTTTTATTTTTAAATTCATTTTATACGTATTGGTTCTACATACCTTGCATGTGGCGTATAAATGTATTTGCATTAATAGTTAACTGCGGTATGATACGGTATACATAAAAACTGTGACGTGATATGACGTTTTATTCTAATGTTCGTAATCTACCAATAAAATTTAGTACGTTGCACACTCTATCTGGAAATAAAAACCGTGTTCTCTAGTGTTATCATCAGTCTCCAGTGGAGGAACACCGCAACCTCCGCGATCATTCACTACAATAACGGGACTAATATCCATAGCCATTGATGTATCCAGAAATATCAATCAATCAATAGATGATATTATTCTGCTCGTCCCTTTGTCCTAGCATTGCCATCTCTTAATAATTCATTGCATTCTATTTTACAAAATAGATTTCATGTGAAAAAAGAAGAAAATGAATGTGTTCATTTATCATATTATGTTTCTTTACGCCAGCACCAAATGCTATTTTGGAAAATGAGCCCATGTTATGCAGTGAATAAAATTACGTGTATCTGGACTACAATGGTTCCTGACCACCAAGCCCGCATGACCCTCCCGTAACCTGCAAACCACATGGCACGCATGTCCAGCGGGAGTCTACACCAGTGACCCTCGCCATGAATGGGCCGCGGTTTCTAAGCCCACTCCCGCACCTTCCTTCTCTCATCCATTTGCCCTGTCGCAGGACCGTCCTTCGTCCTCCGGCCGTGACCTCCGGCGCCTGTCATTTGCCCCCGAGGGCTTCATCAGGCATAAAGCGCTCGCGCCCACTCGACTTTCTCTTTCCGCCGCCGCCACCGCCGCCGCCGCAGCCGCCACTGTCACCCCGCGTGGCGATGCCGCGATGCACAGTGGGCCAGAAGGGGCTGAAATGCGCGCCTTAGGTTTAGCTGTTGAAATAGTACTTGCAAAATGTCGACGGTGGTTACTGGTACTGAATCTAAGATTTAAAGTAACCATTTTTTAAAATTACAAATTACAGATGGCGCCCATATTTCATTACCATCATTATAAATTTCATGCGGTTTTTCAGGCGACTATGATTTTGAAATACCGTTTTTTTCATTTATTGCATAACTTGTATGAAAGTTCTCGACTATCCGGGTAACGTCACATCGAGAGCAGTAATGCCAACGTTTTGACCATATCGTGGTTTTCCTCAGGGCTGGCACTCCAGCCATGAAGGACACCACGATACAATGGTTCAAACGGAGCATCACTGTCCTCGACGTGGCGTCACCCGGACAGCCGGGAGCCTTCCCATGACTGGTCGCGGAGACCTTCCACGTAATTTGTACGCATGATTTTTACCAAGTCCCACTTTTCCCATTCTTCTGGGAATCGGAAACATTATATCTATTTGCTTTTGGCTGTGAACTGCAATTTGGAAATATTTAGAAGTTTTAGAAAAAATATTTCAGAATTTTTTAATAATTTGTTCAAGTATGGCAATATTTATAGGACAGAAACTGAGTGAATACGTCTGCTCACATGTTCAACATGCTGTCGACTCCAGTAATAGTGATTTCGGAAGTACTGAACCTTCGGTTAGAGGGAACTTAAGTCAATGGTCGCGTTTCACTTACATTACAAATAAGCTTAATCTTATTAAGCTTATTCGGTTATAGTGAACCTGAACATCGGTTAAAGTGAAACTCGATTGTAGGAAAAATTGGGACCTGGAAATTAATTTCCTCCTGGAAAAGAATATATCGACTCTGAGCCACAAATTCTGACTTTAGGCAGCTTGAAAAAAATATCGGTCAATGGTCATAATCGGAGAAAATTCTTCTAAGGTGATACCGGAGCCGGAATCGGCTCCTTACTGATGATCTCGTGTCACTCAGTTTCACTGTGGAAATAAAGGCCGTGTGCTGCGTGACAGTGGACTGCGAAACGGTGGACAATGCACAATCAACTATGGAGAGAGCACAAACTCTGGAGGATCAAGAGAAATGACTATTGTAAAATGTACGAAGGAAATAATTGGAAATAATTAATTTTTAAAGACGAATTTTCATTTCTTGTTGTTAATGTATTTTGATGTATCTTTGTAGTAATAAAATCAATCATTATGGAGGGATTCTATTTAATTTTATCGTCAGGTATAGTGAACATCTGATAAAGTGAATCAAAAATGTTAGTCCCCTGAAGTTCACTATAACGAGAGACAACTGTGTTTCGTAATGCTATTTTTTCACGGAGCCAAGTAGTCGCCATTACCTTAAGTTTAAATTGTTTCTTTTAATTGAATATTTCTCGTAATTTTCTCGTATTTTACGTCAAAAAAGCATTAAAAACTGTGTGTGACGTGCTATGGGAAGAAGTGAATTCTGTGCACGTTTTCGTAATTCTGTTTTCCCTACTGTAAGCCATTTACTACTTGAATTTTGAATACAGAAAGAAAATGAGCGTTTTTTGCAGGGGTTGTTAACAAAATATTCGCTCCGATGTAATAAAATCTATTTTCAAGGGTAAATCAGCAATAAATTTGCGCTCTTATCCCTCATCATGTCCCTCGTGAAGGAATAATACTTCCAGCCGACATGGTGAACGATAATTTGAATAACTATATTTCCCGCTGAATTCTAGAAGACGTGCATAGATAATGACATTGCATTTTTGCTGTAGTAGGCGTGATTACATCTTCTATAACACGCGTTCAAAAGATTATGTAAAACTTCAAATGCTAGAAGACCAGAGCCTAAAGAATGAAGCCTAAACATGGACACGTCTCGTCATTGGCGGGGATTTTGTAATTTCCTTCCAATGCGCACTTTTCTCGCCCCCTTCCCCTTTCAGCCCACTGTGCGCCGGCATGCACGTGGCCGCACGGGGGCTGCGGAGCGGAGAGGCGTGCGATATTGGAGCATAATGCGTTTGGCCGCCCTGTCCCACGGCTGTGCACTCACCGTGACACCCTCACACCCGCCCCCTCCCCTCCTACGCCGCGCGGCATGAGCGATTTCAAAAGGATCTAAGGGAGGTACTTGAAAAAAATAAAGGACACTTTTTGGAAACATGACCTTTATTTCGCAAATATTAATTTATGAATAATTCAAACTTAAAACATGTAAATAATGTTTTTTAGTCGTTATTAATACTAATTTTTCTACTTTAAATAGTATGAACCTGAGATACTCTTTAAAATATTACATTTTGAAGATATTTTAATTGTTAAAATTATTTAAATAAATTAACGAATAATACACCTTTTTTGGTGGTTTTACTAAGGACATTTACATGGTTTTACGAAGGACAGCAGGTGCGATGGCCACAGAACTCGGAATACGCTATGTCAGAAGTCGATCAGCCGAGGATTTATATTAATGAACCATTATCCGATGCAATAAAGGAATTCTAGATGTGGCTACATCTTTAGTTATTTTATTAAATGATTGGAATTCACAAGGTCTTTATTTTTTCAAATACTTACGTAACTTATTTATTAATCTACTTCCTTGATAAGGCTACCAAAATGGACATGTTCATACGAAAATTCCTCTTGCAGTTTTTGAAATGCCTTGCTCTGTTGATAAAAGCGGGGGCATGTAAACCGTAATACGAATTGTGGTCGAAGGTGGATAACATCTTCGCGCAGCTCGGGTGGCTTTTGAGTATGGCGTGAACGCACACTCTCCATGTTTGAGCAGCGCTTTTATGTGTAGGGCCCATGGCAGGAGGACACTCTCCGGCCATTCCTAACGTTTGTCGTCATACGGTTTCCTAGAGACTCACGGCAGTCTTCTCAAATCGAACTTCACGGTACTGTTGTCGAGTGTAGATTGTGTTGTCATAAAGTACCAAAATTTGTCCATGAACTTATTTCAAAATTTATCTTTCATGAATAAATTTCATTAATTGAAAAATCGTCATCTTTAATATTCTTGTCTCCCGACCAGACTCCCGGAATATGTGGTAAAGTAGTGCATGTTAGTGTGTGTGTATGTATGTATGTATGTATGTGTATGTATAAGGAGGATAGGACGAGGAAGAGCAAGGAAAGATCGCGCGCGGTGCGGGTGTTAGGGTACTGCTTCGGCATTCGCCAGCTGTTGATCGGATAAAACGTAAAGCTACCGATCAGAATAGCCGGCCGCTAGAATTCTCCTTTAGGCAGCGACTGAATTCGACCTAGCTGAAAAGCTAGGGTCAAAATTTCTGCTACCGTCAGGACTCGAACCTAGGACCTCGCGGTCAGAGATGCTGCACCTTATGTGGAAAGTATTTTAAGTCTTAGTACAATATAGTATAATACACTACTACATTATAAAGATACAGTGGTTAGGCGGATGAGCGGGCCTGATGGCCCGAGTCTCGCCACATAAAGTCATTATTATTATTATTATTATTATTATTATTATTATTATTATTATAATATACAGTGATTATTTTTCTCATTTGTAGAGCCCGAAATTGAACAATGTTCTTTATTAAATGAATACATATTGAATATTATTAGTTAAATAAATTTATTATTTTCCAAGGCCGTCAATACCTCCGAATAACAATTTAAGTGGTGGGCTCTCGAAAATAGTAGGCCTCTTAGTAATGAACGGGACATTGTATATCTTGGTATTGCTAGGCTTAATACAGTTGACTAGTAACGTGTTGAAAATCTGATATTTTTTGTAACGTGACAACAGGAAAATTCGACCAGCTTCAAGCAGAAAGAAACGTATATCGGTAAATATGAATGTTAAATGTTGTCTTTCCAGTGTGTTTATAAATTACCTAATTACGTATTTGGCATTTTAGGGTCTAAGTAATCCGACTTTTGTCAAGTGGTGGCGTTCCCTGGGCCTGGGCCCGGGCCCTGTTCTCATTTGTTTTCCATGCTTGGGGTAAGGGAGACACGTGAAGAGCATGACGGATTCCCAACACCGCACCTTGCTTACTTCGCCTGCCTAAGCTTTTTTTCAACACACGTCTATAAAACCTGAAACAATTCTAATGGAATTTTACAGCTCTATTTTTGCCCTTACGGGGAATCTCACTGCGGAAAGCTCCCATGCTGTCCGTCAGCCACCCGAGAGATTTTTTATAAAATATAACATACTAGCTGCATGTGACGTAAACTGTTTTAAAAATATTTTCATGTGTTGAATTTCTATAATAACTCATTTCTTTCGTGCCTAGCTTTGTTCATATATGTTCTTACAGTATCTGGCATTGGACTTACCAATGAATCGTAGTAGCTGTTAAATGTTATACTTCCATTCAAAAATTCTCAACCTCCAACACTCAATGGCCTCCATACGGGATATGAACAGGCAATATTGCAGTTTCAAAATTATAATGGCTTGCAGGAAAGTACTTGCTGGAATGAATAATGCGAATAGTTAAAATTTAGCAAAACTATGTTTTTACGTTTAATATGAACATAAATGATCACCTGTAAGCTGTTCTTCTGTTTTATTCCCTATTCCTATATTATGCCGATTCAATTAGTTCCGAAAATTCTGACGTAAAAGTATTTTCAACTACATTGGATTCCTCTGAGTTTCTTAACACATCAATATTTTTGTCCCCTAACTTTTTCAGGTTTTATATATATATATATATATATATATATATATATATATATATATATATATATATGTGTGTATATATATATACATACATACATACATACATACATACATACATACATACATTATCAGTTCCGTATCAGCGAACGAAGCACGAGAAGTGGTCTAGTGGTGAGTGATGGAACAGCACATCCGCACATCTGCACACTCGGGAGTTACTCAAATTCTGTATAGGGATAGATTGAAAGGAATGTATATATTAAATGCTTATTATCATAAATAAATTTAATACAAAATTTATTTTAATATCGAAAACTGCCTGCCTCCAAAACACTATGTGAAGACTTAACGAATCCGAGGGCCGACGTGGTGTTTGGTGCTGCGCCGTACCTGGCGGCGGGGGCGGGCGGCGGCGGGGCGGCGGCGGCGGCGGCGGGGGCGGGGCGGCGGAGACGCGGTGTTTGGTGCTGCGCCGTAACTGGCGGCGGGGGCGGCGGGGAGCGTCGGCGATGGCGGATGCAGCTGCCTGCCGCCCCCGGGTCGCGTTCCAGCCCCGCGCGACGTTCCCGCGCCGCGAACCAGGAAATGGCACCGCTGGGCCGCGCCGGCCTGCGATGCGTCAATTAAGGCTGCGCGGCCGCGGGCCCCGGCGGGGACGCCTCGCTGCGTCCCCACACGCCTCGTCGTCTCGACTGGAGGGCAGACATCCTAGCTCTGGAATACGGATGCTATTGCTTTGTTGCTTTTCAAGTAAAAGAATTGCAGACGTTGTCTTTGCCAACAATGTTATTGATTAATTGATTAGTAATTCCGGGAGAGTCAATTGTTAAGGTCATTAGTCGTGTAAGTGTAGTGAATGTATTATAGCGGTGATCCTCTCCTGAGAGCGAGATTAGTGGCGAACCTGCGACGGCTTGCGGGGATTTTCTCCAGCCCAGGAATCTCCCACCAACGGAGCACCGCCCATCTGGGGAAAGTTCTAAGCTTCCGACTGGCGTCCCGTCATGTGTGGTAGTGTACTGGATGTAAGTGTAAATGTGTAAGGGATGAGGATAGGACAAGGCAGAGGAAAGAAAAAATCATATTAGGGTACCGCTCCGACATTCGAATTGTATTTATCAGAGAAAGGAGGAAATCTACCGATCAGAGCAGCCGGCTGCTAGAATTCTCCTCCAGTCCACGAATGTCCTGCCACCGCTGGGAGTGGAACCTATGGACCTCCCAGTCAGATGCACAGCAGTGATACCAATTGTTACACTGAGCCACGTATTCCGATAAATATTATTTAAGGAAGGAATTGCTTTCGATGGCTTAGCCATCATTATTCGTTACCTGATACAAAAATATATAAAAAATTGGAACATAGGTATGGCAATGAGATAAGTGATGATGATAATGGCTATGCCATCGAAGGCTCTTCTTTTACTAAATAACATTGTTGACAAGGCAACGCTTCCAATTATTTTATTTGGAATGCCACCAGCGACAAATCACCTATTAACCAATATTCGTTTATCAGCTAGAACCCTACTGGCAAGACGCTTAAATATCGCTGTTTCATGGGCGCAAAAGATAATTGGAAGGCGCAATATATACTTTCGTTGTCACCATGTAGACACAGGTCCAATCTTTCGGCGAGTGGCTATGTTGTATCATCAATTTCATAAATTCATTAATACCTTCAATCATCAGTACGATTCAAAGCTCGGTGGCTGATTATTTAAACAACAGCCATGGCAAATAATAGTAATAATAATATTATTAATCACAATAATGATTACAATAAAATCAATAATAACAATAATAATAAAATAGTCTTACTAAACTGGAACGCGAACTCTATCACAAATAAAAAAACTGAACTAATTCATTTTTTACATCACTATAAGGTCGACATAGCCAGTATTACCGAAACACACTTAAACAAAAACAACAATCTAATTATTCCTAATTACACAATATACAGGACAGACAGACAAGAAACAAAAGGTGGTGGTGTTCTCATAGCAGTAAAATCTAACTACCAACATAATTTAACAATACTTCCAAACACACCGGGATTGGAAACCGTTGCAATAGAAGTTATCTTTAACAATAACGTATGGAAAGTAATAACTGCTTACAAACCACCAACTACCAAACTAGCCAACACTAACATACAAAATTTATTCAACCCAACAGAAAACGTTATACTCTTAGGAGATATCAACGCCAAACACCCAAACTGGGGATGCCAAAATAAAAATCGGGACGGTAAAATATTAACACAAATAATAAACAATCACAATCTTAAAATAATATCCCCAGTGAACCAACGTTTTTCCACTAGATCGAACATGCAAACCTGATATACTAGACATTGGAATAACCAATACCAACAATAACTTTTTCACATCAGTAATATTTGAATTAGATTCTGATCACATACCTGTTCTTGTCTCATCACAGCAACTAACACCACAACACGCCCCAAGACCACCACCAAATACACTTAAAATAAACTGGAAAAAGTTCGTAGAGTTAATCAAACAATCAATACCCAGAATAAAAATCCTAAACAGTCCCTTGAAATAGATCAGTCCGTAACAACATTAACGGACCTTATCAAAAGATCTATATTAGAAGCACAATCTCCCACTACTGACAACATAACACAAAGAAATCATAATAAACTTCCTCCCGGCATAATATATGCAATAAAAATTAAAAATAAAACGAAAAGACTATGGTATAAACTCAGAACACCCGAAATAAAGAAAGAACTTAACGTAATAACCAATATTGTTAAAAGACTTATAAAAGCTCACAATAATCAGCAATTCCACAATTTTATTAACCAATTAAGCAGCAGTAATAACTCTATATGGCAATTCACAAGGAAAATTCTAAAGAAGAAAAACCAAATTCCCCTACTAAATACACCCACCGGAAAAGCGCTCACGTCAATACACAAAGCAGAAGAACTGGCCAAATATTTCGAAACAACATTCGCAGTTAATAACACCAACTTCCACCCCGAACATAACAAAATCATTGAAAGTAGCAAAACATACCCATGCGGCCCACACCATAATATTCATTACTCTTCTCCCACCGAAATTAAAAAAATTATTAGAAACCTCCCCAATAAAAAAGCACCAGGACATGACAACATCACTAACATGGCAATAAAAAACCTACCCGGATCTGCAATAGCCTACTTAAATAATATATTTAACTCTTGCTTTAGAACTGGCTATTTCCCCCATTCATGGAAACATGCTATAGTAATTCCCATAGCCAAACCAAAAAAGAAAGCAACAGAAATAAATAGCTATCGCCCTATTAGCTTGCTAACTTCTTTCTCAAAAATGTTTGAAAAAATTATTTTACATAGACTTAAAAATCACCTAAAAGCAACCAACTCAATCCCCAAGGTACAGTTCGGTTTCACAGAGAAAATATCTACGCAGCATCAACTATTAAGACTATCAGAACACATATACTCAGCCTTCCAATCAAAACACTATACCATATCACTCTTTTTAGATGTAGCACAGGCATTTGATCGTACATGGCACCAAGCTCTCAGCTATAAACTCACCCAAATTGGCACACCTTATTATCTACACACAATCATTAACACATTTTTAAGTAATAGAACCTTCTCTGTCAATGTCAACAGCCACCTTTCTAACCCCCGTTGCATCAAAGCAGGATTACCTCAAGGATCCCCCTTATCACCAACATTGTTTAACCTGTATGTAGCCGACATTCCCAAATCAAAAAAAATCCATTTGGCACAATTCGCGGACGACACGGCATTATACATCTCTGGTAACTCACTAGCAGACCTAAGAGCAAAAACACAATTATACCTACACACACTTGATAGCTGGGCCGCGAAATACAAAATTCAGCTAAACCCACCAAAACAGCAGCAAAAATATTCTCACTTGACCATATACTCCCCCCTCCCCCTAACAATTAACAACATCCCAATAGAATGGTACCCTCCCAACAAACCAATTAAATACCTAGGACTATACCTCGACTCAAAATTAAATTGGCGCGATCATATTGAAACAAAGACAATGCAAGCCAAGGCAAAACTACATCAGCTAAAATCAATAATAAACAGACACAGTTCACTACAACAAAATACCGCCATAGCAATATACAAAACCATACTAAGACCTTTAATCACTTACGCCTGTCCCGTATGGATTAACGCCGCCAAAACAAATATTCGCAAACTACAAGTAATTCAAAACCAATTCCTGAGAACCATAACTAACGCCCCATGGTTCATTACAAATAATCAACTACATAAGGAATTCAACATTGTACCATTAGATCATCACATCACATACCTTGCTACAAACTTTTATCATAACATACACCAAATTCCAGCACTCACCGAATTCAGACTCGCAAAAAATCCAACCCATAAAACCAGAATTCAAAATAAATACCCTTTCCATATCTTCCAAATCAAATTCGCTGACATAGAACCAGATTAGAGGACCCATAGTGGGCAACCTCCCCTTTGTATAGTATGTAAGCTTAGAGTAAGTTAGTCAGTAAGTAATAAAAATTACATAAGTAAAGTTGTAATAACTACCTATGTATTTACCTACAGAAAAAAATAAATTAAAAAAAAAAAAAAAAAAAGAGTGGCTATGTTTTGAGAAAAACGCTTCGCTGTTCATAGTCAACTTTACGCAGCCCTCTCCTGATATTTTAGTTAATGAGTTTTTCTCAAAGCAATTTGATGGGGAAATTTTATAATAAAAGATATCTTAAAATGAAAGAAATATTTCACTGCATTTAATTTTTACGAAATATATATTTTGTATTTTTGCTTCATTATTAATATGGCAGTATAATTTCGCCCCATTTTACCCAAGGCACCTCAAATTTTTACGTATATTTTATAAGCATATCTTGTTTTTGTTTTCTTCAACCCCGTTGTGCAATCTTGGCTTTATAATGACCAACGAAAGAAGTTTTTATTAGATTGTGAAACGTACAGACATGTACGGGTGCCATTATTCAAGCAGTGCCCTTGGTCAAGTGCCTAATGATTGCTAATGTGTAAGAAGAAAACTCAATGTCTCTTAGGAACCTTCAGCTGAGGAATCATTTGCTGCATAGACAAACATTCTAATGACAGACTAGTCAAATTCAATTTTTTTTTATTTTTCCAATGAAAGAAAAATTGTATTAATGTTTTTGAGGGAGATGGAGAAAGCAAACAATGTTGCGCCTACCAAGTTGAAATCTCGCAAAAAAACTTTTTTTGCTCGGAATTTTGGTGAACTTTCGCAGTACTGTTTCTGCACAAAGCTAGCAATTTATAACAGTTCCTTGTACTTAATTTTCCTATCTGAAGGAAGTAATTACGATCTTTAGGTCTATGGGAAAAATTAAAAGATTCGGTAATAATACTTTTTCTCAGAAGTACTTGTAATCTCCATGTTGATGGATAAACCAAGGCATGTCAACTGTTATCCATACCAGTTATCAATGAAACTAAAAACAAGGACTAGTCATGTTGACTGTTCTTTTGGTTTGTCACGACACTCATGTTTCTCATTGTATTTATTTTAAAGAGGAAATGTTAATACTAGAATTTAACGAATGTGTTTGTTTTCTGTTCATTTGTAATATTAAACGTCACGATATTAAAGCTTCTACCCTTTGTTTTATGTAAAGTATACAAGGATACGCATACCTTACTTCCTTTTCCCTATCTCTTAAAATTATCATCTTGTAGATTTATGATTAATTTCTTAGTACTTCACAATAATTTCTCTCGTTACATGTTTTCAACAGAAGAAAAGTACAGTCATTCGGAGATTTTGTTGCATAATTTTGTTGTTAACTTCATTACAAAAAGTGATGTGTTTATTTATTTTTTCTTCTGTGGAGGTTTTGCAATGATATAAGATTTATTTCTCGTGTCTCCTTTTGAATTCGTGAAATTAATGAGATAATAATGGAACCATTTACTATCGTCACGTTGTTTGCATCAAAACCAACTGCAAAAACTCTAAATTCATGGTAGTTCTGTTTATTCGCAACGGCTATTCAGGTGGTTCTCTAATGCAACATTCTTGCGCATGTTTCATGTCTGCACGACGTTTTTCAAGGACAACATTGGTAGTATTTAGACAATTGTCATTCCCAAGAGGCTCGTATATTTTGGATTAATTCTCCAGATTCGACACTCTAGTTAAGTTAGATGAAATGTTCCTTTTTATCATCCATTCTCTTCGTCCCTAACCATTCCCTTTGCTTCGCCCTGTTTTTCATCTAGAATCCTTTCTTCTTCTTTTTATTATTATTATTTTATTATTATTTAGTTATTCAGTTTCTTCTGTTTGTTCTGCTGGGACGCGAAGGACGTTCTAGAGTCCTAGTTTGGGATGGTAAGTAATTAATACAATCTATAGTCAGATTACGAGCCAAGGGGGAAGGGTCAAAAATAAAATGCTAGAAAAATGTTTCAATTTGAACTTTTTATTTTAAAAAAACGGAGAATCTGCTTTGATTTTACGTAGTATTGTACATTAATTAAAACGACCTTTTTTACTTAGATCAAATAACTCATTACTTCTAAGTGAGTATTGCTTCAGCTTATAAATACATGATTTTTCATTTGTCTTCTCTAAACCTATGCACGACATCCTTTTTTACTTGTTTGCTTCGTTCTTGGATCAGACGTCCATGTACATTCAATATGAACAGTCCATTCAAGCGATGTTATGTTTCCATTACCCATACGGAACTATATGGACGCTCAATAGTACTCGTAGAATATGGTTGAAACAGATAAATAAACAGAACTTATTTTGTTTGTGGGAAAATGTCCTTGCTTCATTCGTCAGTTACTCCACTTTCAATTCTTTATAATTTTCCTTCTTCTCTGCCCTTTTCCTTCAAAAAGGTATATCGTAGTTCTTCCTCACTAGCAAAATTTCCTAGTTACAAGTCACAGGATAGTTGTCTAAAGTCTTCTATTGGCATCTCCAGCATATAGCAGAGTGCCAGAATAGTAAATAAAAGGTAGGTAAATTGTCAATAGAAAAATATTTACGGCTAGATATTTATAGTTCTTAATCTAACTATATCTCATTCCCTACCTCCTCCCTCACGTAGCTCTCATACCCACAGTTCGCAACATTGTTATATTTGCTGAAATGAAATTTACGACCTTCACTGACATTCTGGCAACAGTTGGACCTACAACTAGCTTTAAGTGTGAGCTCTGTCCGTAACCTCTTATGTTCGTTGAAAACGGATATTTCGAAAATTGCAAATAATTTTCATTTTTTGGGGTTCTTCCTACAACTAAAATTACGAAGACAGAGGTTTTTCCCTTAATGAAATCTTTTCCTTAAAAGTTTGATTTTACAATTTTAACTGTTTCTATACAATTAGACTATACTGACATCAAAAGGAAAGTAACATTAATTTTAACATTGATATTTAATATATTGTATACCATTTAGACCATACAATTCTAAACTCCTTGTAACAAGTATTATACCGCAGCTTCTGGGTCAATGACTCCCATCTCGATCAGGTTTTTATTGTCCAGTTTCCCTGATCCTTTGAGTAAATGCTGAGATGGCCCCTTGTTTTGCTTCTGGACTTAAATGTAATTTCATTATCTGTGCACGTCTTCTAGAATTAAGAGGAAATACAGTTACTCAAATTATCATTCTCTATGTTGTCGCGGCAGGAAGTATTATTCCTTCAGGAAGGACATGATGAGGAATAAGAGCCCAAATTTATAGCTGATTTACCTTTGACAATATATTTTATTAAATCGGGGCCAATATGTTTTGTTAACATTCTTTGCAAAAAGCTCTCATTTCTTTCTGTAATCAAAATTTAAATAGTATATGGCTTAGGGTAGGGATCACAGAATAATGAACACTTCTCCCCGTAGCACGTTACACACAGTTTTTAACTGTTTTTGACGTAAAAATAAATAAAATAAACGTGTTTTAACACATGTAGGGCGAAGAGGACCGATGTACTTTGGGGTCGAAACGTTGTGATGCAATTTATATAATACCATATTGCGTCTATATTTAAAGGGTATAATTTAATATAACCCTCGACAGACAATATTATAAGTTCTTTAATTTTTTATCGTTTTGGGGTATTCCAATTTTTATAATTCTGTTCGAAAGCGATCGTTTTTTAATTCACATTGATTTTTAGTTTTTGTCTGTATGCGATATTTTTTAAAATATTTGTATAGTTTTATTTAGGTTATTTTATTTTGTATACGTGATTTGAATTTCCATTTTCATTTCATACAGATCAAAAATAAAATTGTACCTGGTAAAGTTATTTCTTCAACTTTATCTAGTGCAAGTTTGGATGGTAAATATTGCAAATGATAATTCCGAATTGCCGAACAGCTTTTATAGTTTTCATTTATTTCTGGGCTATTTCTGTATCTAGTGAAATATTTAGTTGCGAGTAATGTAAAAGCTTTTTTTTAGAAGATGAAGTACGGTACTGTGAGTGGTCAAAAGATTTTCTATTATAGGAAAACGGATCTGCGACAATGAAATTTGGGGAAACGCATCTCTAAACAATCTCAAGGAAGAGAAAAGCAACAACAATTTTTATACATTAAAATTTCTTTATTGGCGCAGATTTTTGTTTGGCTCGTGGGTTTAGCATTCGTCAAATTCATATTACATACATTTTTTATTAGAAATATGTGTAGGTATGAAACAAAATTCAAGCCAACATTACGGACACCCTCGTACATTTGCCAGCGCACACCCGTGCAAACATAAAAACGTAGGGGCAGAGATCGCCAGATTTGAAGCAACAAACTTTGGACCTCGCGGCATCGTAAATCCCCTTGCAGCTGCACCTCTCGGCTCGACAGAATAAATTTAAGGTAATTGACACCAGTAGTGTCCACTTCAGGGACAAAATTTGAAAAATAAGAATTTCAGGTTTCCCACTTGTTTCAATTTTGCAGATCGTAGAAGCGAGCTGTAGAATGAAGATAATTTATTTCCTATTATTTTATATTTAAAGAGTAAGCTGAAAACGTAAGTAAACTTATTAATATTTGCGTTGAAATAATGCAACAAGAACCAATACATTTTTGGAAGTTTTTGGTCTCAAACACGCTCACAGTTTAGAATATCTGACAGTTAATTTGTCCAGTTTCTGTGCACATGCAATTTGTAAATGGCCACCACTGGAACAAAATCTGGTTTGTAAATGAAGAAAAAAATAGAACAAATTTAAAACTAGTTATTTTCGCAAGCCATATTTTCAGAACAAGGTATGGTAATATTCTATTGTGTTTTATATAAAGAATTTAGTTCTGTAAAATCAGAATTTTGAGAAAACTTCGAACATGTTGTTACATGTGTCCACTGTGCCTGCGCTTTTACCCTCGTCTCTCGCGTGCTCGAACACGAGCGTACCCGATTTCCTCTCCTCCTTCCACGCCCGCATAACCTGCAGTCCCGCGTGTCCTGCCTCCGCGCGACAGGGAAATTTCCATCGAATTACGGCGCGAAGAAACAATTGGATAGACCACGCGCTGCGGGTGTGAGTGGCGTTCACGTTTTGGCCATCTCCTCACTCGCACCGCCTCGGCTTTCCTCGATCCCTCAAATTTAGGAGCAAATTGGGGTCTGCATGATAGCGACGCAGCCACGAGCGCGGGCCAAAAGACAGCCATGCTCGGCACGGCTGCTCGTCGCCTTTGATGTCGTCCTCGGCTGCAGCCGGGGCGGAATGGAGTCAATTTGTTGTGGGCGGGGGAGAGATAATCTGTGAGCGGGGGACACTGGACGAGGGAAAAACTATTAACTATAAGGAAAAAGGAGCAAGACGGTTTGTATCGCTTATTCAGCAGCGGTCGTGGTTTGTTCGCCGTAAAGGTGTACTGCATAACTTCCCTCTGCGGTAAGGGAAAGGATTTCTATACTTCGTAGCGGGAGATTAATGGAGATGTTCGGGGAACCCTTTGACGGGGGCTGGGACATCCCGCGACGGTACAAATCGTCCAGCGAGCGTCCGACCTCCCAGCCGGTGGGTTGCCACCGCGCGATTCTGCGGGCGCGTCGTGCACCCTGCGTTTCGCGCCGGAGGCGATACCGATCTGGAGGCCTCCTGCCGGGAAGTGGACCTCGGAGCGGTTGCAGCCACTGCGGGGTCGGTCGCGCTTCTGGCTCCGCAGGTGAATAGCAGCGCCGCGGGGGGTGGGGAGGGGGGGGGGGGGGGGAGGTTCGCAGGTAGACGTCTTCCCGGTCAACAGGAAGGGACGTTTGCGGGGGAGGGGGGTGGTGGAGGGTGGCGCGTCGCCAACCCTTTCGGCAGCGTCGCGCCGACGATGACGATGACGGCGGCGGCGGCGTGGGAGGGAGCGGGCGTGGGTGGGGCGGGGTGGGGCGTGAGGGGGCGCGGAGTGGCAGAATAGAGGCGCAGGCGGGCCCTCACATTCACACCTCGGCCGGGGCCGGCGACGCCCCCGCAGAGGGGCTCGCGAGCGCGCGACCGCCCCCGCGGGCCTGGGTGGTCCTGTCCGGCGCCGCCCCCCGCCCCTCGCGCCCACCGCCCCCGCGAGGGTGGTCTGCGGTTACGCCTCCTGTCGCCTCGCGCTGAAGCCTTCGGAACAACTCGGTGTGGGCTCCCACGTCTTGTGTGCGGAATCTGGAGTAGCTGTCTTCGTCGGTGGTCGTTGAAACATCTTTACTACGTTGCGTCTCCACTTTCTGGGAAATTTCCTTTAAGTCCTGTCAACCAACAAAATGAGGTCCTCTAAAAATCAATATCTTCGATCATTCGCTCTCTTAGAACGAATTTCTCGAGACACTCTAAGGGTCCATTGGTGTTTCCTATTTCTCGTCATTTATGGTGCATGTAAATGTCCTTCAAAACGTTCATGAATTATTTTCCAGACTCAATAGAAGCGTCGGGTGTGTGTTTAATAATGAATTTTGCGGACAGACAAAGTAATTGGGAATTATGAACAACTTATTATTTATATTTAAAGTACTATGCTGTGTATTATTTGTGTTTTTTATTTTTTTTAGATATAATTCTGTTTAAAGTCAATATGACTCGCATAAACGTCACCTGTTCTCCGGTTTCTCGACTTAAAGAAGTCGCTGCGTTCGTCTACTATATTGTCAATAAGTACAGTTGCACAAGATGAAGGGAAGAAAAATTCAAATATTTAATTCTGAAATGAGGAATCCTGAAGTTTTTTTCAGAGGAGGTCATTTAAATTTCATATCCCTTTCTTCCATATATTTATTCAAGAAATGCACCACTTCTTTGAACGTATCTGTTCTTCATCAAAGGTCCCGCTCGCGTACACTGGGAATAATCGTTTAGAATGCGATGCGATCAATATCTTGCATGTGTCTGATTAAATTGAATGAAACTACAAACAATACTGGATCTAGGGGAAGCTTGGTTCTCGTCTCCCTCTCTTTGGATTCGCCCCTGTTCGGTAATCTCTCCTTTGTGTACCCTCAACGTTCGTTCATCAGCAGCCACTGACTTCTTCCAACGTCGTATGACTCTGATGCAGTTTATTTTCTTAACATCTCATGTTTTCTTGAGTTCTGGGATACCAATCCTAGCTCATATACAAGTGCTATTAAGAATACAGGTGAAAACTAGCGTTTTGACAAGAGTTGAGATATTTGCACCCGTATTAAACAACTATTTGCAAAGGCAATCCAGATACAGATTTTAGCTATTATGATGGGTATAATAAACTTAATAGAGTTCTTAATCTATTTATTAGAATGTGATAAATATTTGTAGCAGAATCAAATGTTGAAAATAGATTTGTTATTAGTTTCAATCGACTGAGTAAATTATTACAGCTTATTAACGCTTTTATACAGGATGATCTTGGGATGATCATGTTGGATGGACTAAATGTAAATTAAGCTTATTATTATTAGTGCGGAAGGGAGGAGAACATCGGAGTAATGAAGTTTATAAAACTATTTATTTTCCGTTAATAATGGCAAGAAAGGAATAGGAACTTAAAATGCATATTATCTCCTCTTTATTTTTACACAACGTTTTATAAATATTTTGGGATGAGGAACGATGCAGTAAACTCTTTTTTTGTTTCTAGACCAAAAGTCGTTTTTTGAACAATGTCTATTAATTTCGATTATGTAACGCAAAGAACTGCTGTTATAGGAATGAACATTTTGTAATTTCTATAAACAAAGACTGCGTAGTCCAGGTGGAATATTCAAACGGGTTTATTGATGTGTGCGTAGCCTGAATTTATATTCATGTAAAATATTGGTTCCAGAATATACCTTCGGTTTCCGACGGAAATCAATTGGAATATGCGTAGCCCAGTGACCGCACAATGCGCCTTTCGTATGGCCCGTGGGCCAGCTGCCCAGTCGGCGATCGCGATTGTTGCCATTCGCAACACACGGCGCCTGTCGACGTGCGTGAACAAACGCGCTGCTGGGCCCACCTTTGAGCGGGCGGGGGTTCGATTCTCTGCAGATGGGGGTCGCCGGGTGGCCAGTCGCGCGCTGAGCGCGGCGCGCGCGTGCCTGCCGCTCAATATGCTTACATTGGACGCCCGAGGCGGTGGCGCTGACTTAGGCGCTGGCACTGACTTTGGCGCTGGCACTGACTTTGGCGCTGGCACTGACTTTGGCTGTGGCGCTGGCGAGGAAGGTGGCGCTGGTCGTGGTGCGAGCGGTGGCACTTGCTGCGGGGTTGACAGTGGCTCTGTCGGAGGGGTTGGCGTTGGCGGTGGCGTTGGCGGTGGCGTTGGCTTTGGCGCTAGCGGTGGCGGTGGCGCTGATGCGCTAGCTGTGGCGCTGGTATGGGCTGTAGGTGGCTCTGTCAGAGGGTCCGCTGATGCCGCGTGGCGCTGGATGGCTGTAGGTGGCTCTGTCAGAGGGTTGGGGCTGGGTGGCGTGGCAGTGGCGGTGACGTTGGCGGTGGCGGTGACGCAGGCGATGGTGGTGACGCTGGCGGTGGCGGTGGCGATGGCGGTGGCGGTGATGGTGATGGTGACGCTGGTGGTGGCACTGATGGCGCTCTGGTGGCTCTATCAGAAAGGCTGGGTGCTGGCAATGGCGGTGACGCTGATGGCGCTAGCTAGCTTGCGGGGGGAAAAAACGACGGTGGGAGTTAGCAATTGGCGAGGGGGGTGGTGCCGGGGCTGTAAGCGAATACCATCGCAAAGAGGGGACAAATGATATAAGGGAATAACAATGAGTGGACAATAAATTGTTGTTTTTTAATGTATTTTCTTATTTAATGTACTATCAACATCTAGGTCATTAGCGACCACTATTAACGTTATGGTAACTATGAGGATGAAACGATATGATGATAAAGGGCGAAAGGACCAACACAAATTCTACCATGCCCGAGGCGGAACTCGAACCCTCGACCCTTCGCTCCGAGATGGCTACGAAACTACTACCTTAGCGATCTCGGCCACTGGATTGGATATTTTTTCTTTTTTTTTCTTTAGACAAAAATGTGAAAAAAGTTTATTTTTGTTTCTAGGTGTCATAAGCCTGCATCCAAACTTGAGACTAGTGGTTAATAATAAAACACTGCTAATATGTAAATAGTATTATGAGAAAATAAGTTACTATAGTTAAGGATGAAAATAGGACCTGACGTCATTTTACGAATCTCTACATTTTGGAATAAATTTCGTATACAGAGAGCAATAATACAGTGTTCTTTCTAATTAATAGTACTTTTGTGTCTGCAGTTACGTTACCAAAAACTGAAACCCTAGTGAAGTATCTTTGACAAGAATCATTGCATCTTATGAATAAAATGCGCATACTCGATGGAATATTGAATACGCAATTCGAATATCGATTAACGTAAAGGGTCCCTCAAGAATGTGAACTCTTCTCATCAGTAAAGTTTATCAAATTAGATTTCAGTTGCGAAACCAACGTACCGTTCTCCATTGTTGGAATTTTAGCGATAATTAAACAAACATTCTGCAATCGATCAGCCGTCAGAACATTTTTTCAGTGCCGGGACGCACTGGAGAAGAATCTGCGAAACGGCGTGGTCAATATTAACCAGCAGTTTGATAGACTGCTAGGAATTAGGATTATGGTAATTGGCAATGAACTGGCGACGGGACGAGGCTCGCGAAAAGCGAACAAGGCCGCCAGATGGCGCGTACGATGCTCTCGACCCGCGCCTACTTCTCATCGTTCGACTTCAAAGCGGAATGCTATCAGAGAACCATATCTCTCATTGAATTTGGTCAGTCTTAAATTAAACATCTCATTAGAGAATCATACACGGCGTGGCGGAGGACTTCTCGCTGATTGTAGATGTTGCGGAAGTCCGCCTGTAGTACCTCGTCTCTTCACACCAGAACCGGCTGAGGTGGCTCTTTCCTTACTCTTCCATTTCCTTTTTCTCATCCCTTTCGTACACACACACACACACACGTACATGAGTCATATCCGTCCGCTATTGCAACAACAGCAACGGCCATCCCCACATCATATCAGTTTTAAAACCTAACCACAGCGGTGTCGCGGACGCCCGAAAAACAAGGGTAAGGTTCGCAATGACGATCAAGAAACGCGCCTCTGACCGGAAGGTCCTAGGTTCGAGTCCTGACGGCGGCAGGATTTTCGACACTAGCTTTTCAGCTAGGTCGAATTCAGTTGCTGTCTGGAGGAGAATTCTAGCGGCCGGCTGCTCTGATCGGTAGTTTTCCGTGGTTTTTCCGATCAACACCAGGCGAATGCCGAAGCAGTACCCTTCAAACGGGCCACGGACCGCGCGCGATCTTTCCTTCCTCTTCCTTGTCCTATCCTCTCCCCCTTACACACACGCTTACATAACAACACTACACTACCACGTATTCCGGGAAACAGGTCGGGAGCTTAGAGCTTGTCCCGGCTGGGGCGATGCCCCGCTGATGGGAGAGTCCTGATTTGGGGGAAACCCCACTAGCCGACGGTAGGTCGGCGCCAGATCTCGCCATCCAGCGGGGGAAGATCACCGCCATCTCCCGAGAAAAAAACATGCATTACTCTAACGGGACTAATGTGCAGAGCAGTTGACGCGCCCGGAAACGTGAATAAATCAATCAATCAAACAAGGGAACTAAGAGACTGACTCACATTGCCTCTGAGTCAGGGAGCTCTGAAGTCCATCCTTACTCATCCCCAAAATTTCCATCCCTACAACCAAAGATCCAAATAAATAAAAGTACATCTTGCAGTGTCACCACTGCACTCCTGAATCTTTCCCCCTCCTTCGTCATGATAAGCGCCCTGCGGGCACATAAATACAGAAGCAGCCCTGCAAGCGAGGTCACATTTTTAGTTGTATGTCTTGCCAGTCATATGTATTGAACTTGTAAATATATTCACTTCTTTGTCGAAGTCTAAGTGTCTTCGTTACCCTGAAGATCTTGCCAGTCAACTTCACTTTACTCATGCACTAATGTACCATACATGCCCGGAGACTACAACTTGTCCCAGCTGGGTGGAGCACCGCTAGGGGGAAATGCCCGAATGAGGGAAACCCTGCAAGTCGACATATAGATAAGCGCAGGATCTCGCCATCCAGCAGGGGAAGAACAGTGTCTCCCGTGATAAAAACATGCATTGTACTTACAGGACTAATGACCGTCGAAGTTGATGCGCCGGGAAAGACTAAATAATCAGTCATGTTGTAGGGCAGTGTTCTCCTCAGGACATTTGAAGACAGTCAATACACTTATTTATGTAACGCAAATATTTATTGTAAGCAAAATGAGTTAAAACACAGCTCGCGACTCAATATGGCCGCGCCGTCCCGAGTGTCACATAAGAAATTTATTTGTAAGAAAACACTTATATTACCGACTGGGGAGGTCAACCTCTTATTTCGATCAATTCTTTTATTTTCATTTGATTATGATTTTAGAATGTGACTTTCTTTATATTTAGTGTTTTTCTTATATTTTTTTGTGTGAGACTATCTAATGATTCGACCATATTGAGTCGCATAACGTGTTTTTAGAGCACTTCGCTTATAATAATATATTTATGTTTTGAATGAATGAGTGTATTGGTTGTCTTCAAATATTCTGAGGATAGAACTGTCCAATAACATACCGTATATGCAATCACTGATTGGTTTTAATTAAAAATAAATTACCACCGGGCTTGCTTTCGAACAGTGGTTCTTGGGCTACCGCGCAAGGTAGCCGTTATGTATACGAAAACTACAAGTATATCCGGACTCATTATCACATTGATGTGGAAGTTTACGGTGAGTTTACAGTCTCTGAATCTCCAGAGTCTTCGATGCCCGGCTGAGGATTTTCAAAGGGCGTAAAATTCAGAGTTTCGTATTTTGGGCATGTAAAACGACCCTGACTAAATTGACCAAATTATTTCTGACAGACAAAATCCTGCAACTACTCTCGCCCTAATACTGCTTTATCTGGAGAACACTTCATGGCCTCATCTAATGGATAAACATTGCTGAGACAGTTTCGTCGATCCTTGGTGGCTAACATAGGAGTCCAAATTTATTGGCAACTTTGGGAGACTATAGAACGCCACTTACAATATTCCCAGCAATGTAGTTTATATCTGGGGTGGGCCACTGGTTCAATCTGAAATGCCTAGGCTTTACAAACAACCTAAGGAATACTGTGTACGTTTTGGCTGCCATTAATCCTCGGCTCGACTACTGCGCCCTGTCAAAGGAGCGGGCTGCAGGAGCAGCCTCTGGTCGCAGACCTACGATCCCTTTGTCTCGAGGAGTGCACACATGCGTGTCGACGCTACGCTGGGTGGCGAGGCAAAAACAAAAAAAGTTTCTAGGTGGTCGGATATCGCGCAAGCGAAGGGTTCAGAAGGTCCAGAACAGTAAGAGCGTGTCCAGGCGTGGTTAGGGGTGGGACTTGTGCCAGCTCATACGAGAGGGACCTAAAATAAATGGAAGTTTTTATTTATTTATTATATTATAAAATACTTAACTTACTACGTACAAACCATTGGTTACTGCAAAATTCATGCATACAAGAAACTTCCTAGTGACCAGCAGCAAAAATTCCGCTGAACAAAACCACACTCAATAGTTTACCAAAACGTGGCATGCACACTGCTCAAGAACAATTAAAATACTCTCCTATAACTCTACAATATATTAAATTTATTAACAAAAATTGTCATTATACTAACGTAATATAATATATGTGAATACACAATACATTTCTTTACGCGACATGTAAACAGCAAATATTTCGCGGCGGGAGACCTCTTCCTTGGAGCCTTGATATCGCATCACGTCAGTCGTGTCGTAGGCACCGACGCATTGGGTATGAAAATTCTCTTGGTAAGTGCAGTTTGAGAAAGGGCGGAGTAACACAATCATATACATCAGACTGTTTCATTATTTCTTAATTGTTACTGAGTTCATATGTACCTTAGAAAAACAGAGACAGCTCACACATGACCTGTGGCTGCATAGGTTTTATTAAATTTCTGCATGCATCAGGAAATAGTAACATATGATATTGTGAATCTTGTGATATTGTGAATCTTAAACATATGCCTTCGTCTGGGAGTTATGTTCAATAACTTAGTGACATTTAATAATATGGATTATGGTAATTATGTTTTGTAAATAATGGTTTTTCACATATTGTGTGGAAGTGAACCAATTTTCATATTTTCAGGAAATTTGCAGAAGGTCGCCAGTTTATCGTAAAATTTGACAAAAAATGACCCCCTATTATTGTCCACTGTATAATCTTTGTGAAGAATTCTTCCTATTACCTCCTCGCTTAATCTTTGTGACTCTAATGAATATTGGTTTGTTTGTAAATTGATTGCGAAATAATCGATGTTCCGACAGTGAACGTTGCATTATACAATAATTAATTCTAGGTCATTAATATGTTGATTCCAGATTTAACTACTGGAATTTTTAATCTGTTTTGGTTTAAACGAGTATACGCACTATGTCTGTCTTCTGTTATTGATTTCTTCTGCTGACAGTGGGAACACGTATAAAGTGGTTTGATTTGTAACCAGGACTATGTAAACAAATTAATAGTGCGCACAAATAGCTTTCTGGTTACGTTGACAAGAAGACTATCTCACTCGTAAATGTGATGCATGTCTGAGGAAAGGTTATCTAAATATTAAATGGTACTTTAATTATAAAATTGCCTTCAACCTTCAAATGCAGAATTAGAAAAGAGCAAAGTTATCTATTACATAAATCTCTATAGATGTAATGAATTAATGAAGGCATTACTGAGGAGGTCTTTAGACACACTGATGTGAAATAACCCAGTAAATTAGAAATCAGAAATACTACTGTGAAGCGTGGAAATCCATTGAGAAAGACATATATCCTTCAGAAACATTTTATATTTATTTTTACTGCTATCAGCTGGGAGTCAATGGACCATTTCGCTAAGGATAAAAACACGAGAATTTTTTATAGATACCGAAATAGGCCCATTTAGTTGAAGCTACATATCTTACGCTAAGAGTTCATTAACACATCCGAATTTAAATGAATGTCTGCATGCATTAGAAAACGTATATGGTTCTTATCACTTCGTGACTTTTTACTGATTGACTATTTGTCTTTACATCTTCCGAAAAAGAAAGGGAATCCTGGCGTGGTGGTCTCCCTGCTAGTCAGCCCGAAATTCATGGGTGAAAGTTGATGACCCCCAAAATACTCGTATCTGGATACGTACTCTAGTAGTTTTTTTCTACGCATCTTCCGGAAACTTAAATTCGTAATTAGTAATTGTGCAAATGTTCTTAGTAGTATGCATGCTACCAATAGGAAATGTTCTGTTTTTATACGAAAATTTCGTTCCATCCCACCCCTTCTCGCATGTATGGTCACGTTTCATTTGTCCACCGTACCTCTCTCTCTCTCTTTTTACTCTATATCGCCTTAACTCTCTCATCTTTTCTCTCTCCCTTTCTACGTCTCCCTCGCTGTCGGTCTCTTGGTGTCTTTTTTCTGTCTCGTACTGCGTCTCACTCTTTCGCTGTCTCCTTCTGTCTTTCGCTGACTCCTTCTCTCTTTCGCTGTCTCCTTCTGTAATGACGCATGAATAAATGTCCAGAAACGTAAAAGTTCTGAGCAAAGAATAAGTGACTCCGTATTTTAATAATCGATTCTTTCGAATCTGCCTAATGGAGAATCCACAGCAAAATTTGGGGTATTACGACAATACAAGAATGTAAAGAAAACGTGTCAACAGATTTTCTTGGTAGTCAGTAATGAAAGTATTATTCTTCATTTCTGAACGAATGAAATTAATTCAGAGAAGACTACGTCCTAACCTTTCGCTATTCATGTTTTCTATTTTTTGTGAAATGAAGACCATGAAAAATAGATCAATTAAAAAAGAATTAAAAATCTATGAAGGAAATTTTAAAAAAATTATGAGAGAAGTATTTCAAAATTTCAAAATTTAGATAATACTACATAAAATTAAAGAATGAATAGTCATAGAATGTAAGATTCGTGCTATACAATCGCAAATGTCATTTCTAAAATATTAGAAGTTTTTTCGTTCAGATTAATTCTCATGAAAATAAGAATTGCCAGAAATATATGTTAAATAATTGCAGGAACGTATTTATATGAAATAAAATATCGGAGTTTCAGTAGCTTTCCAAAATGAATGCAATATATACATTTATGAACTAAATTTTAAGTAATTATAATGGCAAGTCCGTGTGAAGCATATTCGCTGATTTCAGGAAATACATACAAAAGTTTAAAAAATACCAATTTTCACGTAATAAATACTAGCACCGTCAAGATTCGTAACGCTTCCTGTTTTCTTCCAAAATCAGTAGTAAGCAGCAGATGGGAAATCCTTGCCTCCAGACGCCCCAGCGCCCTGCTTTCCTACCCAAGGACAGATGTCCCTTCGCAACCCGTCCGCGGGCTCGCCCTTCGATTCAGACATCATATCTGGCCCGCATTGTCCCACGGGGTTTCTGGGGCACCAGGTAAACGGGACCGGACGAAACCGAAAAGTTCTGCAAAATTTGCCCTACATATAAAAGGCGAGTCTCCCCTCTCCGAAAAATACATTTTAAAGGACGCAAACACATGCCGATAATGGGTAGGTTTGAGTCAAGGGTTTTGAAAGGAGCAATGCATTCATATTCGCGGGGCCATTCAGGGCACCGAGGTTGGCGGGGTGGGAATAGAACGTCTCGGAGGAGCATTGTGGGGCGTCGCGGCGCGGCGACGTCGGCAGCCAAGAGCGCTGCGCCCGCCGCCGCCTCCGCCGGCGCGGCTGCCCACCCGCTCATAAGCGGTGGCGCGGAAGGGGGCACCGGCTCGGCGGCGTAGGGTGAAGGGTCGCGGGAGGGGGCGGGGTGGACGCGAGGGCGTCGCCGGAAGGGTGGCGCGGGCCCTGGGAACCGACGTCCTGCCGTCGACTCGTGGGAGGATCTCCCTTTCCGTCTTCCTGGAACTTCCGCGTCCAAGCCCCGATGTGGAGCAGTAGGGCACGTTTTGACGCGCTGGGAACGCGGACGGACAGGCGATCGCAGTGGGGTGCTGGGGAGGGGTGGATGCGTGCGCGCTTTGGTCAGACCTTTTCTCACTTCGGATTGTTTCTGTACTTCGATGCCCTTCTGAATTGACCGTCGTCCAAAAGGATACCGTTAAGATGAAAATGTTCCCCTCAACCAAATGACGTATGAGTTGATATAAGATAATTCTAAAATAAAAATAATATTTTTGAAAGGTTTCTTAGTCCCCGTCCCACCACCTACATCCCTCTAAAGCCAAAAACGTATTTTTTTAATTTTAATTTTTTTCGTCAACAACACAATTTTATCTGACTGAAAATTTTTTCAGACCAAAATCAAACAAAAAAGGTTTTTGGGAAAATAACAAAAAATATTTATTTGTCTTAGAATCATCGAACAGGCTGAAAAAATCTCAAACGTTCCTCTTAAAACGCAATGGTTGTGAGTTTTTTCGTTTTTTTTCAACAACTGGACTGCAATTTAAAAAATAAAAACCAAACGTTTTTGGCTCTAGCAGGGTATGGGTGGTGGGACGGGAGCTAGGAAACCTTTCGAAAATATTATTTTTTGTTAGAAATATTATGTAACCACTCATACATTTGGTGTAGGGGAACTTTTTACTATCTTATCCGGGGGTACTCTTTATAAAACTCGACAATATGTTGTAATACTGAATAAAATTTCGGATTCCTTTTTAAATTGAAAATTGCGGTAGTATAACGGTGACTTTTAGTAACGTTCTCTAAGGAATATTAATGAATTAATATTTGTAGATTTTTGGCAATTCGGTGACAAATGTTCTGATAATGGAAATTAATAGCTTTCCTGAAAACCTTAAAACGTGATTAATATATATTTAATTCTAAGTCACATTTCATGTGATAATATCATTCAAACGCGTCTCAAAACTTTTTGGAGATAAATTTTAATAAAATTATGCTTCAAGTTTCGTCATTCGCTGAATATTTGAGTGAATGGATCAATGTGTACTTTTTTCATTATTTATGGAATATTTTTATATAAATGAAGGGTGGGATAGTATTTCTGATTTAATTCATACCAATTAAATGAAATTCAAAAAAAAGCAAACGACTGATACGTGGTTGTGAAATTCAAAGACTGACATTCTTCACTGAATCGTTGAGAGCAAATGAGAGATAATACTTAAATTTAGACCGAAGACTTGAGATATCTCAGGAAAGTTAAATGTTGCATTAAACAGGATTACATAAGAACAATATCCAGAAATAACGAGGTTTATACGTACTATATATGTAGCGTAAGATAGAGAAGTACAGAGAATTGTGGAGGCGCTGTATTGAAACCAATGAAAAAAATCACGATTAGTGATGAAGAGTGGACCGAACGAGCGAAGTGATGTTGGAAGACAATGAATGAGACGGTGTGATGTGCAGTGAAGACGGAACACCCTGGAATGCCTAATCCTTGAAAGGGGGAAGAACTATTTTTCATGTACATTTACATTTACATTCACTTACATTTTTATTTGCCTTTGCGCAGTTTCCGTTAAACTTCGTATCTTTTATCGAATGAATGTCGTAACTACACCGCTTGCATTGGAATACAAAATTGCCTTAATCCTTTCACTATACGTATCCCTACGTTCAATGCACGAACACAAGAAACTCTTTAAGTGGTTCGATCCATATTCTCTGCAAAATGGAATGAGTATTTGTTCCGTACATAGCAAAGGGGTACTGACATTCCGATACATTCAAACGACTGAATGGTAGTTAGCTACATTTTATTACAAATTAATATTTACTCAACTTTTTTTTCAGATGGAATACACTCTTCTGACGTTGGCAAAATGACCTGGAAGAGGTGAGACTCCAGGGAAATGAAATTTTGCAGTAATACGTAAGTAAGCAAGACAACTAAACTAGAAATTCAATTTAAAGACAACATACAAATTATACATCGATATATTTCATACTGCGCAGATGATACGTTTCGAATGCACGTGCAAGCACCAGTGTGGATACTTAGATTTACATTTCACCGATTGGAGACCGAAACCCTTTGCCGAATCCTTTTCAGATCAACGAATGTTTTTCACTGATTGATTAATATTACTAAATAAAATTAATACATTTAATTAATATGCTAATTTACCGACCTAGTAACATTTCGAACATATAAAACTGCCAAAAAGTTAATTCATCTATTAATACTCCTGTGAATCACGAACACATTCAAACACACGAATTCAAACTCATGTCTGATTTTTGAAAAGATGTCTTGCAATTCACAATCTAATAATAATTTACTATTTCTTCATATCGAGGTATGTGTAAGAAGTGAATCGTGGTAGTGTCTCCTTAATAAAAGAAAAACTTTTGGGTAAAATTCCCGATGAACGGGAATACCACGAGATCAATTGTACCTTCCCCTTGCCGTTAATGAATACCGAGGTGTTCTCAAGGGCATGCCAGTTAATGCATGGTTCTCGCTATACATTCGAGGAGAGAATGCTTTGTAATTGCGTAATTGTGTTGATATCCAACGTCCGTGCACCTGCGCCATGTTTTTCAGGACGCTCACGTGTTCCTTTATACGGGTCAGTAGTGTTTGTACCCCTATGTAATGTTTTACATAGTCCTCTGGCATTTCGGGCACGTTTCATCAAGTCTCTGCTAAACTATTAATATCTCTTTAATGCATCACCTACAGTACTTCCCAACGATTCGATTCGATGATACATTTAATTGCAGAGCATTCAATGCATTAAATTTTGATTTCTCTTTTATACTCCAACGCTTGCTGAAATTGGTTTGTGAATGAGTACGTAGGTTGTGGTATTTTATAAAGACAAGGTTAAGTGGTCTTGACTTTTAATGTCAGTGTAATTTGTTTGTATTCGTGAACGAGATTGATGCTTCTAAAAAGAACGGTAAAATAATGCCAATGAGGAATATCACCTGGTTGAAACGATGCATGTCCGGCATTCACTTGAAATATCTCAGAAATAAATAATTAAAAAAACAACTTTCTCCTGAAATATTGTCCGACGAGGAGTAAGGTCATTTCCATATTGGATGGTCGCAATTGTGTTTGATAAACGATATACTCCTGTACATGTTCTACTCCATTATTACTTGTAGAATATTATGTAAAAATGCAAAAAACGGGTGAAAATCTAGATTTAGCTATTGACAAAATAAATAATTTACATTGACATTGTTTTTAACATATGTATATGAAATTTAATATTAACTTAACACTTTTTAACAAGTTATTGTTCAGACAATGCAAATAGTAGATTACAGTTGTATCATGAGAAACCATAAAAAATGTAGATGTAAATGGTATTAGAATTATGATTGACTAATTCTCTGGCATATCTTGGGAAGCGCGGAAGGCGATGTAGGTCAGCGGGACTCGTCCGGTGAAGACCTCGCTGCTGGAGGCACATCCTTCCCGCCCGCCTTCCCTCCCTCCCAACCCCCCACCCACCCACACACACGAGGCATCCCGTCGGCGGACGCGGGATGCTGGTAGACGGTGCCCGGCGGTAGCCCACATCGCATGCGGGAACCGCACCGACAAGCACCGCCCGGCTTCTTCCCCTCCTCCCGCACCGCACCCTCCCCGCCCCCTCCCGCCGCCTCCTCCTCTCCTGCTCTCCCGGTGTTTCGAGATTCCAAATGACCCGCATCGTCTTACGCGCTGGAAATTATGAACCCTCGGAGAGGATTCCGATGCAGGTACTGCGATGCGTCTATCTCGAGCGACCCCTATTCTTTCCGATGCCGCATTCCGGCGGCCGGAGAGCAGGCGGCGTTTCTGTTGCGCGTCTCCGGAATCGAGGAGGAGACGCGCGCTGGGCACAGGCTTTTAAACGTCCCGACGCTGACGAACGGCCGAGGAAGAGGACGGGGAGAATTGAAGACCTGAGGCACGTGCCGTACACGTGCTCCTCATGAATGTACACGCTGCGTAATTGGGCCGCAATAACTTTCTTGCGGCTTGTTCTAGACGAGCTCGTTCAATGTAATGGAACTATTCAAGCTCATTACTGTATAATTTGTCGTGTAATGATAATTCATTGTAACCCTTCGTGCACTTATGGCTTAATTATCTGGTGCTGCTGGTATATACTCCGTTAATGTTGGCATACCATGGATATGTTTTTCGTGAGCGTTATTATAAATAGTAAAACAGAAAACATAAAGTCTTATAAGGCAAAACTTACTTTCTTACTTTCCTAATAGCGCGATTCTCCTTTTCTTCTTTTTTGTGCGTCATCTCCCTGTTTAGAGATAGGTAGCCAATTACTGGAACTTGTCTTGATAGTCAGCATTGTGACACAGCTCCTCGAAATGTCTGCCCGAAGATTACATTTAGGAACTTCTTTGTGAACTTCATTGGGAAACAATGTCCAATGTGCATGTATGTGTTTAATTTAAAGCCGTATCTTAAATACACATATGCAATGGTCTTCTAAATATAGTACTGTAATAAAAGAAACTGCAATGTGATGAAAAACTAGTCTTGTTCACTATTTGCACTGCCAATATTCCTTAATTACAATGCATTTTTGTTTCTTACGTATGAGGTGCGTTGTGAAGAAAATCTACCACATTTGTGCTTCAAATACGCTTGTCAGTTTTGTATGTTGTTAAGTGCTTGAGAACCCGAGTACAACACATGGTTGTTTAGAATACATAAATAGTTATCACTTAAAATGTTTTTTACATAACAATTAGAATTTCAAGATGACATAAAATTATTTTTGCTTCAGGAAAGATTTTTGCTTCAGGAAAGATTCAATCATACTTTATCTATTGTAGTAAGTGGATTGCTTTCAGCTTTCTACGCGGTAGATACTTCTTGTTTGTTGTCCAAAGTAAATATTGAGTAAAATATCGGGAAGAAATATAACTACAAAAATGAATGTCCTGACCATAAAATAAAAAAATACAATTTGTATAAAATAAGAATTAAACTCTTCAATATCCTTTTTTAGAACAAATTGAACTAGACACAGAAGTAAAGAAGCGATGCACAAAGAAAACATTAAATTTTTTCCCTAATGTCACTTACCCTCCTAACGAAATCCATGAATCAACACGGATGATAAGATTGAGCAAATAGATATCCTGTAAACCCCTTCATTCTGAAAAAAGGCCATCAATACAATCTGCCAAACTCTACGCGCTAAATCATCGAACATTCATCACTCTATAACCATGTTCTCCGACGAGCTGTTTTCCATTTCCATAACTTCCGTTCAACTTTTCAACGCAGCCGGAGCCTACCGCACCGCTTCTTCTCCTACCCCCGACCCTTCCCTTCCATTGCATTGCGTTTTCTTCTTCAAGCACCCTAAAGGTGTGTGCCTTTGCCTTTTCTTCCCACTGCCGGTCGGATCTCCCCACCCCCGCCTTCTGCAAACCCCCAAACCCCCTAAAGCCGGCTGGTTCTGTCGACTGTGACCCGAAGGTTTCAAACCTCTTTTGACAGCCCCATTTTAGGCAAGGGTTAGGATTCGCGGATTTAAAACTTGTTTACGGGTGCTCGAGACAGTTTCTGCTAACGTTGCAAGATAAAACGGCCGCCGGAAAGGATGCCGCTAGAGGGAGGAGGAGGGGCACAAAAGGTGTGAGGCTGAGCGAATCGAGCGAGGCGGGGCGGGGTGGGCGGGGGTGGGGTGGCTCAGTGGGTCAGCGGAAGGAGGGGGCGGTCGCAAACGTGGTCGCGCGCCGCAACGCGAGGCCCACGCGCCGGGAGCGAGCCACAGGGGGTCTTCCTTTTTGTCTTTTTTGCCTCTCTTCCTTTTTCTAATCCTTCCCTTTATCCTATCCGCTCTTTCCTCCTCCTATTTCCCCCCTTCTTTCTTCTTCCTTTTTCAACCTTCTCCTTCCTTTTTGTCTCCTTCCTCTCCTCATTTTCCTCCACCTCGTCTTTCCTCTCCAATTCGTGTTCTCCTGTCCCACTCCTTTCCTCTACTTTCCGATCCCCTTCCTCTCTTCCTTCCCTTTACTCTATTTTTCTCCTCCTCTTTTCTTCCATCATCCCCTTTCCACTTCTGTGTTCCTACCCTTCCTTATTCCCTTAGTTCCTTTTCTTCCTTCCCTTCCTATCCTTCTTCACCACGTCCCCCTTCCTCATCCCCGAGTTTTTAAAATCACAGACTACAATCCAGAAGTTAATGATAGGAGTATGTCGTAAGGTATTTACTTGTTTTCCAATTACCCTTGCATACCGGAAGCGGAATTTCATCATTTTATATGTCTTCCAAATAACTGCATGCTATTTGACAAATCAAATGAACATATTATGGGGCATTCCCAAAACATGAAGAACCTTGGAAAGGAAAATTTGTAGCAGGTCTGTAGATTCGATCGTGACAGTCTTATTTGCTGCCAACATCAGTAGTTATTCGACCGCAAATAACTTTTTCTTACTAAAACAAAGAAGCAAATCGTGTATTATACAACTCGCTATTTTTTCTTTTAATTTATAACTTGTTTTTTTTATATCTTTGGTTCTTTACTCAGAAGGGGTGAAGTATTGTGTTTCCTTTCCTATGGCATTGCATCATTGTATTACGAATACTTTCATTACCTTCCTTTTTTTTATATGGGAGTCTTTTACCGCACGAAAAATACGTCATTGCACCTTCGGAACGCATCAAAAGTTCAAGGGTCAGGGACGAAGTTCAGAGAATGAATAAATAAATTTATACATTTTCCCTACATTTGATTGTCGAATCCTGAATGAAATAGATGGTCCAGATGTACGTTATTTGATGTTGCGATGTTGCCAAAAGTAATCTTTTTCATACAGGAACAAATCTGAATTTAGTCCGTTTCCATATGTAACGACACGGACTCACGGATAACATTTTATAATACGAAATCCGGGGTTCTCAATATGACGATTAAATTAAGTTTTGAGTAACATTTTTAAGGATTAGCCCAAAACTCGATAAGATGAATTCGGCTTCGGGGTGGAATTTCGTTTCAGCTTTGCTCAGGCTAATATTCATATTTAAAAAGAAGACTTTGAAATCATTTTAGTTAGAAGGAGTTCAAATGCGGATTCACTGGTCCACTATGATTGATTGATTGATGTTTTCGTGTTTCCGGGCGCGTCAACTGATTCGGTCATTTCAGTCCCGTTATTGTAGTGCATGTCTTTTCTCGGGAGATGGCGGTGATCTTCCCCGCCGGATGGCGAGATCCGGCACCGACCTACCGTCGGCTAGTGGGGTTTCCCCCTAACCAGGACTCTCCCCCAAGCGGGGCACCGCCCCAGTCGGGACAAGGTCTAAGCTTCCGACCGGTCTCCCGGAATATGTGGTAGTGCAGTGCAAGTTAGTGTAAGTGTGTGTGCAAGAGGAGAGGATAGGACAAGGAAGAGGAAGGATAGCTCGTGCGCGGTCCGTGGCCCGTTTGGTAGGATACTGCTCCGGCATTCGCCTGGTGTTGATCGGAGAAACCACGGAAAACTGTCGATAATCGATAATTCTGCCGCCGTCAGGACTCGAACCTAGTACCTTCCAGTCAGAGGCGCTGCAGTAACATCAGTTGATGCACTGAGCTACCGCTTCCGGTTGGTCCACTATAATAAAGCCAATCACCCCATGTGATAGAATCTGAATCAAACTGCCACGTTTCATTTCGTCTTCGTACATAATAGAACGCAGTGTCGCAACGTACTTTTCTGGACCAGGAGTGTTAAAAGAAATGTTTTACGTGACACTGTATACTCCTTGTTTCCATAATACCTTTAAACGTTCGTCAAACAAACCGAAAAATTAATCTTCAGAACTCCAGTTTTTTCCACTTTTACTTCTTTTTAATTGGATATACTTATTTAGTTAAGAAAATTTTAGCCGACTTCAAAACGGATTAATAAATACATTTTTTTTCCTTTTTATTGTTTCCTCCCCCTTCCTTGGCCATTGAATATTACATGTTTCGTCTTGTAACCGTCTCCAGATTTCAAGGAGACTGTAAACAGAAATGAAGTAACAGCGAGCGGAAGTACGCACGCTTACAATCATAATATTGTATATAATGTAAATATGTTAGTATAGTAAGATTCCAACTGTAATTTGTAAGGTAAGCTTCTGTCAACAGATGTTTATTGTAAAATATAATAAAAATAATGTACTAAAAATTGTTAAAATATTCAATTAAAACACGTCTGAAGGTGTCTAAAAGGTGTAGACGAAACGTCATCAGAAAATACTATATGTAATAATATACCCAAAATACATTTATTCTGGAATGTCAAAAATAAGTTTACAAAGTGTTCTCAAAACCCGCTTCACATTTTTATTTCAAATTTGTTTTGTACGACTTACGAACTATTAACAAAATCATCGGAAACGAGTGCTATTTACATTACATTTTTTGAATTAAAAAAATACACAAAATTGTTTATGATCTTTCTTTATGGAGGAAAAATTAGACATTGCAAAGAAAGAGCAATCCATTAATATTTTTTATGAAAATTCAAAATCAAAAACTCAACTAAAACGTGAAATTCACTTCGAAATACAAAAACCCCTTAAAATTAAGAAATATTTATTTATAAATATTTAGACTTGCGATTTCGGGATGACTTTATATAAAAAACATTTGCCGCATGATGTCATAACCGAAGAAAAACTAAAATAGGGTTGAGGCAGAAGTCATGGGAACTATTTTTTTTTCTTAAGGACATGTTATCGAATCGCACAATTTCATTTGAAGTCTGAAAGAAATGTGGTATTATGGTGTGTTCACATCAACAAATACCTCTGTGACAGTGCCCGAGCTAGACAATTTTGGGCCAGGCGTAAAAGTCGCTTAACCCGCATTTTGCCGTAACACGAACAAAACTTGGATCTCAGCAGGGAATTACAGTAATATGGTCATTACTAGTAATCGGTTAACACGAATTTTTTAAAACAGGAACTTCGATTATTTCGGTCCCTTAGAATTCGTGTTAATGAGGGTTTACTGTACTTAAGGTAAAAAAATTACTTGAAAATGTTCTAATATATCAGACTACTGTACCGCGACTTATAAAATAGGATAACAATTTTCACGAATTCTAATTTCATTTTCAATTTTTTTCTAATTTTTTCCCATCAGTTCCATCATCGGGTCCCATGACTTACGTGGCCCTTACATCGTCTGCCCACGTCTAGCGCCGGCCTTGCTCAGTAGGTGTCTCTATTAGCACAGGGAGCAACGTTGAATCAGTGTTCTAACTACCGCCGTGCGTGATGATTGTAGCATGTTTCGAGCAGCGCTCATACTTCAAACCAGCCGTTCTCCATGGAAGAAATGCCGGAGAATGCCACGGGGAATCTGTTGAAGCTCTTGGGAATAAAGCCCTTCCATATCGGACAGTGGCGAGATGCGCAGATTTCCTGCTAGAACGCATAACAACCTGAGATCAGCAATGCACGTAACGATCTGTGTGAGTGCGCGGACCGATGTGGCAGGTGTGGTAATCGAGCATTTGCCGAATCAGACCTTCAGAACGGGTACGTAATGCTTTTGGAATGTAATGAACTCGTATATGCTAAAATGCTTTGGAACAGGAAACCAGTAGTCATTGAATATACCTTAATAAAAATTAAAACATCAATTTTTATGTGTCGTTAAATGTCGATACATTTAGTTTATACCTTGTCCCTTCATGTCTATATTTTACATTTTTCATCCGTGCTAGTATTCTCATAAAAAATAGTTGCCATGACTTATGCTACAACCCTTATTTTTCTTATTTGTAATTTTTATATTCTTATTTATATTTCGAAGTTGATTTTACTTTAAAATATTATTACCATACTCTCGTAAACTTCAGCGGCCAATAATATCGCTATCATTAAAATATTTAAATGGATTTTGAAAATTTTTCCTTGTTGTGCCTACTTTAAACTGTAATAATGGAATGCAAGAAATCAGTGTTAATTTTAAAGTAAAACATTCTCGGGCTAATGCACAGTTCTCCATTTAGATACCATTAATACTCAGAATGTTATTTAAAAAACCATGAACTTCCAGAATCCTTGGTATTTATTACTTGATTAATGGCGATCTTTACATTACACAGTAGGTTCACTTACAAACCAAAATTTCCGGGTTCATTTATCTCACGACTTTTCAGAAAAGTTCACAGATATTTTGTGTGGCCGCTGCAGGTATCGGGGAAGTTTATCTTAGGTTTAGCAGTGTTGAGGTTAATTGGCAAGATCAGTTCCAGAGATATTCCTGTTATAGATGTTGAATTAAAGAAAGGGGTAATTACAAAACTTTCAAGGTATACGTATGCGGTTAGGTAATTTCTTGTAATATGATTCTCATCCTATTTCTGAGGTACGTGAAACGTTACCCTCCATAATTCAAAGATTTGACTGGCGAAGGAGACTCACGTCCATTACACAATAAGTTTCTTCAATCGTGTTGTATTTAATCATCCCTCAACAGACGTGGCGCATAGTTTCTTTCTTCAATCATTTGGATTGAATAGTTCTATTAGCACTGGGGACGTAAGTAATTGCGAGAGGCGGTCTTATTAATTTCTATAGACATCGCTCCCTCCTTCTAAGGAACCTTTCGTAAATGACGCTGCGCCCTTGAGAATCAGACAGGTTTTGGTGAGAGGAAAAGAACACGAGAATGGCGGAGATGTTTCCACTTCTAATGTGAAGTCATAAATGTAAAAAAGAGCACAAAGTTTAAGTGAGTAAAAACACATGAAGGTACACTGACAGAGATACGACATAAAGAATAAGAAAATACACTCCGCGTCGAAAATCGCTGAATTCAGGAGTTAGTTCCTTCTGAGACAAAAAGTGAAACGAAAAGACATGAGTTATGGGAAATTCTTATTGAGCTGTAAACCAGTAAGAGTGTGTTACGGAATGGCATCGGGTTGCTATGTTTGATACCAGTTTGATGTCAGAAGACTCAACGTGAAATTTTAGAAATTCTGAAAGTTGTATGAGCAAACCATTCTATATAGCATTAATTCTCTTGCCAAGCTTCTGTAGATTTTGTGATAAGGTTGAAGTGTTGATAGCTCAGCCAATAATATTGCATACATTTCCGCCTTACTTGGGATCTTATTGGACGGCAACGCTATGATGTCAAATGTTCCGTAAACTGCAGAATAGCTTACCACTGGGTACTCTCAGCCAAGGTAGAATCATTGAGAGGTAGAAACAGACATACATGTAACATTACATAAATTGTCGCAATATGTGTGTACTTGTAGCGAACTTACGTTATTGATCTGACATCAGAGGATCTTATATCTTCTCCCTGAAATCAGAGTTTCAAGGTGTCGGGATCTGTTCACGCACCCAACTGTTATGTACTAACCGCCGGTGATTTCTCAAACGAATTTATTTTCGACTCTTTCAAAGCAATCACCGCCGGTGAATTCAAAGCAAGTTGGAATTGCAGCTGACTTCTGCGGCTCTAAATTACACATCCAGAATTATATAAAACAATTGTATTCTTTGACATGTGAAGGGCTTGTAATGCTCTGCAGTATTTAAGTCCTTCCACTTTATACCGTCGCATGCAAATTGGATTTGAAAATAAACGAAACAAACAATTGCAGAAGAGAATATATCTATTCGCAGATAAATTTAAGAACATACTATTTTCTGTTAGTTCGCATGTAGTGTGTCTACAATCTAATTTAAATGAAAATTTAAACTTTTAATTGTTAAATATTGTTTTGCTTGAATTTACAAAAAATAATCAATGGTTAGCTGATCGGAAGTTACTTCTGTACACAATCATGAAAGGAAGTAAATCAAAATGTATTCTGTAATATATTATTTTCTGTTAAAATAGAACTATTTAGTTTGATACACAAGCTGTTTCTATAAAAATATAAAGCTTAAATGCTGATAATAAATGTATTTGCTGAAACTAAATTGAATGTAAGAGGTAAGTGTACTTTGTTTAAAGAAACTATGCGAATACCAACTTGTCTTCCCGCTTCAGCAAAAATCTTTTGCCCTTAACGGCTGAAATTTCAAATTTTCAATAATAATCTAAAATTCAAATATATAATTAAATACTTATTTATATAAATGAATGAATGAGCATTTGTATCTCCCCTATCACTTTCACGTATCTGATGTTGAAGACACGAATACGTGCAGTTTTACTTGGTGAGTTACAGTTCATTCAACGAGAACATTTTCTCTCTTAGAGAGTACGTAGTAGAGAATTGGCAGCGCGGGTCGGTGGGGTTTGAGCGGAAGCCCACGGGGGCGGGGGGGCGGAGTCGGCGGACCGTATGAGTCGGAAGGGGGAGGGGCCGGGAATGGGAAGGCGCCATCGCCGCGCCGGGTGCGGCAGCTGTCCGCCAGGTGTGCGCACCGACACACGCCCCACGCACGCGTGCTCGCACAGCGGGGCCGGCGGGCAGCCCCTGGCCCCTGGCCCCCTCACCCCGCCGCCGCCGCGCTGGCCCTTCAGCGCCGCACGCGCTCCGCGGGCAGCCGGAGGCCCCTGGGCCCGGGACTCGAGGGGCGACCCGACGCCCGCCCACTCCGACGCCCGCCCACTCCGTCGCCCGTCCGTCCCCAGCTGCGGCATCCCACGTCGCCACCTCCAATGCCGTCTCCAACACCCCAATGGTATGACCGGGAGCAGTGGCTCAGTGCATCAGCTGATGTCACTGCAGTGTCTCTGACCCGGATGTCCTAGGTTCAGGTTCTGATGGCGGCAGGATTTTCGACACTAGCTTTTCTGCTAGGTCGAATTCAGTCACTGTCTGGAGGAGAATTCTGGTGGCCGGCTACTCTGATCGGTAGATTGCCGTGATTTTCCCGATCAACACCAGGCGAATGCCGGAGCAGTACCCTAACAAACGGTTCACGGATCGCGCCCCTTCCTATCCTCACCCCTTACACAGACACACTAACGTGCACTACACTACCTCACATGCCGAAAGGCAGGTCGGTGACTTAGATCTTGTTCCGGCTGAGGCGGTACCCGCTGGTGGGCGATACCTGGTTGAGGAAAACCCCGCTAGTCGACGGTATGTCGGCGCCGGATCTCGCCATCCAGTGGGGGAAGATCACCGCCACCTTCCGATGAAAAAACATGCACTACATTTATTTTACTAATGACAATAGTTGACGCGCCCAGAATCACTAACAATCGATCAATCAATCAACCAATGATACGACTTCATCGCCGCCTACGTCACATTTTCGTCACCCTTCGGTCACCGCCTCCATCTTCTCTCGTCACCTTATCACCCCTCCGTGGCGCCAACCCTTCGCACCATTTCGTTCTCTCCTTCCTTCCCCTTTCCCCCCCCACCTCCACGCCACTATCATCTTTACCGCCATTACTCCTCCATTCCAAAGCCGCCACCATCACTAATCACTCTATCGCTACCTCCATTGGAGCATTTATCCCCCTTCTGTCGTCCTGCACCACTCCTCTACGCCACTTGCATCCCAACCTTTGTCGCATCCCAACCCACATCCTTCCCCCTTCCCTCTCTCTTCACCGCCTCCGCGGCCACCCCGTCGCGTCATTATCATGGCATCATTAACCCTCAATTCCCACCTCTATAAACCTTAAGAGTTTCCTCCTCCATCACCCTTCCTACACCGTCACCATCACACTGTCTCTACTTTCTTCTATCGTCATCATCCCTCCATCACCGCCTCCATTACCTTCCGCCATCGACTCCACCGCCTTCCCCCGCCTTCACTGCCACCGCGACTTCGCGTCCTCACCTCTTCCGTCAGGCACGTCAGCCCTTACCACCGTCTTGCATACGCCCCTGCCTCCACCTTGCCCGCTTTCGATGCCATATATATGCGTATATTTTCCGCCAGAAAAGTCACCGTTTACTTCATCTCTTCTCCTTTCTTCCCCCCTCCTCCCCCCCCCCCACCACTTGCCCCCCTTCCTCTTTCTCCCTCTTCCCCGCCATTTCCCCACCACCATCATCATCCCTTCCGTCATCTCATGCCTCTCACCTCATCCCCTCCCCCCAACCTTCCCTTCTCCTCCCGCCTCCCGCAACCGCCCCCGCCCCCCGCCTCCCGGCCCCCGCCGAGCGCATCGTCAGCGCACCGGCGGCTGATTGAAGGAGGAAGTGCGGTGGCCGGCGCTTCAGCTGCTGGCGCGCGTGCCCATTGGGTGCGATCGCGCTGCGCTGCAACCAGGAAGCTCTCGGGGTGGTTTTTGCCCCGCCCCTCCGCAACGCCCAGCAAAGAAATGCGCTCATGACGGCGGGGCATTGTATGGCGCGCGGTTCTCCCGCACCTGTGCGTCGTCGAGGAGGAATTGAACGCGTACGTTTTCTCTCACGCAGTCACCGGAGAATGGAGCCATATATTGTTCTATGCGATTGGCTGAATTTCTTTTGACTTTCTTTCTTCTTTGTCTCGTCACCTCTCTGCGGCGCTTTTCATCTTCACCGGTTATTTTCGTTTTTGTTTTAGCATATACATTTCAGACCAGGAAATGTTTTCTACGGAAATAATTGAAAATAATTGTGCTTTTTATACCTTTTCCAAAACAGGAATAAATTCGCAGGGTTTCTCTGTACATTTCATTTTCTTATATTTCCGAATTCTGTTGTCAAGGATGCGTTAGTCAAATATTACATGACATTTTCGGTGCACTTTTGCTGAAGGTTGATGTTAAATTATAGATGATGTATTCATGCAATGTTTTATGCGTTTTGTTTCCTGTTAACCATCGCAAAATCCTTACGATCATTATTCAGTTACTACAAAATGCGCATTTTTGCAGAACTTTAAACGTAAGCCAATCATTCAATCTAAAAGCAGATATTTGTAATACATGATGTGGGTGGAACCTACATTTCGCGTTCAGATAAATTACGTTTGAATCCTTCTCGTATCAAAAGTAGAGCGAATGCACAGCGTATCCAAACTCTTCCTCCTCGTAGTGGCACTAGTTATTAATCAACTAATACTCATACGGTTTTAGAAAAAAGGTGTATGACATTATTTAAAGTTCTAAAATTGAGGAATACGTTGCATCGAAAAAATCTGCCTTCTTAAATATTGTTGGGGAAACAGTTTTCGAACGTGTCATACAGTTTTGCAATTTTTAAAATTTCATAGGTCTTAATGAAAATCGGATCAATTTCATTTTTATAAATGCATTTTCTTATATTCTAGGAAACAATTTAACCCGTATCTGCGTAGCACATATAGGCATACATATAGGCAGCCTGTACGTATCTATAAATAAGTCAAACTATCACCTTAAAATGTTGCAGTAATGCAATTAGAAATTCATGTTTCCATAAAATCCTAAAAGTTGCCACTATATACATTTCAAAATGTCGAGAAAATAAATTAATTCTTGTTTTAAAATTATACAATGGTGCAATGAAAATTTTAAAAAAAGTTATTAAGGCAGGTAAGGGTAAAAGAAAAGTATTGCAGACCTTTTTCCGGAATATATCGAAATTATCATATGGGTTTTGCAAAGTACTTCCAAAAATTAAAATATATTAAAGATTTATGGAACGTCTAAACCAGATCTTACACCTGACGAATTTATCACGTTTCAACTCAAATACTCCTAATAACACACTTGTGAGTGGCACATACTTATGTTCATCCACACAGACATTTCGATTCTCGATTTCAAAAGTAAGTGTTCCTTTTGCCCCCTGCACTAATTTTAACCGTTATTTATAAAAGTAATAGGTAATCCTGATGTGTGAGGGAAGTAACAACTCAAAATCGCCTTATATGCGGATTTTAGATCCGAGAATTGGAGATAGTTGAGAAGATAGATGAATATAGAATAGAAGTTGAAATGATTCGAATAATTTAAAGCGTAAAATTGTTCATGATTGTCTTAAACGCAATCGAATATTCTGACGTGTTTTCAAACCGCTTTCTTTCATTTCTTCTTCTTCTTGAATCTTTTTTTGTTTCGTCTCATGGAAACTGCGTTGACGTTCCCCACCCTTGCCCCGCCCATCCTGCCACTGTTTTTCTTGCTACTCTTCCCGTTTTACCTTTCGTCATTCCGCCCTCCGGTCCTCCGACCTTACTTTCCACCTTTCTTCTTTTTTATCACTCCCGCTGTTGCTCCGCTATTCAGTCGATCGTCCGGTGTTCATTGCGCCGTTCCTAGCACCATTCCTCCCGTCCATCGGGTTTCCCTTTTTCCTTTTCCTCTAAATTTTCCTCCTGGCGTTGGCTCTGTCCTTCCTCCCGTTCTTCCGGCGTTCCTCCTGCTGTTTCGCTTTCCCATTTCCTCTTTCCATTCCGCCGTTCCTGCGGCGTTACTTCCGCTGTTCCGCTATTTCTGTCACCATTTTCTCCGGTGTTCCTCCCGCTGTACCGCCATTTGTTCATCCCTGCGCTATCATTACTACTCGCGCAACTTTTCTTGAACGATGACCTTGCTTCCCCCTCCCTTGGGCAATAAACAGTTGAAGGGAAAAGCTCGCAACGAGCACTGATGACAACGTTCCAAGCATTAAAACTTCGTTGTCGTGAAACATAAGCTAGCCAAAGCTAGTTGCTTTCACAGTCGAGAACTTCTGTTCAGCTTTATTACTATTACCAAAAGAAATGGCTGAGGTAGGTCCAGGTCCTTCAAGGAAGGCACCTTAAACGTCTATCTAGTGCCTCTGTCGTTGCATACCTAGAGCAATGACCTCGCCGTACACGTAGTGGATTTGACTTCTATTTTCCAGAGGTTGGCATTGTTGTAAATATTGTAGTGGCCGACTGTGTAACTAATACCCCCACTCCGCCGGCATTTGTTCAATCCATCGTTCAAGAAAAGTTGCGCGAGTAGTACTTGCATTCCCACCGCTATCCACCCTCCATTTCTTCCTCCCGACTTCCCACCTTTGCCCTCTCCCAGCGCATCGCGTCCGCCCTGGCGGCGCTCCGCCCGGGCTCCGGTGGCGTCTGCTCACGCGGAAGTTGCTTCCGCAAGCGCCGCCGCCGCCGCCGCGGGATCACATGCCGGCGACCGCGGGGCGCGGAGGGGGCGGGGCGCGGCGCGACACCAGCTGCGCGCAGTAGGAAGTGGTTCGCGCGTGCCCGCTCCCGCGGATTGGTCGCGTGGCGCAGGTGCCGGGCCAGCTGCCCGCGCGCCCGGCCAGATTCGAGCTCATTCATTGCAAGAAACCTGCGCCGAAGTTCCGAAGCGGCCGCTGCATCGTTTCCCTTGTATGCGGAAGGCGCGCGAGGGAGCCAGCCAGCGACACCGGGCGCCCGGCGAAGTAGAGCGCGGCGCGCGACGCGCGTGCGGCTTCGCGCGGAGATCGGGGTGGGCGCGTTACGTGTTTACTTTTAGCCGTGTGTAGCCTGCGCTTACGGCAGGCAGGTGCTACGTGCAGGTGTAAACCTGTTCATTTGCGCCTTGTAATGTTATTGACTCCGAGGTGTGGATTTAATCAGCAATTCATTATCTCTCTGATTGCGGAGTCAATGTGCTATTCTTACTTAGACATTCGTCTTACATTTCTTATATTCATATTTTCAGGCTTTTTTTTCCTGAGATAAATTTTTCTTCTGTGTGGTTTAGTACAATTATTTTACTGAAACTAATAGAATGATTTCTTCTGTTTATTTTCGACTTCTGTGTTGGGTACCATTTCCATCGCAAACATACATCGTTAATAGTACTTCTCAACATGCATCAAGAAGAATAATTAGAAAAGTCTATCTCAGGAAAAATATATCTTATGAAATCTTATAAGATATTAAGATATGAACAAATGAAAAGATTGGATTTTGATCATAGAATCCCCATCTCCAAACCAATAAAAAAATGCATGGAAATGTATGAAACCAATAGTCGTGAAAGGCGTTCTCCCTGAAAACGTACTGAAATGTAATCTACTATGATCGCATGGCCGGCCTCGGTGGTTCAGAGACTTGGAGCAGAGTTCAAGTACGCGGAGGCGAAGGTTGTGGGTTCGATTCCCGTGTAATGCAGGGATGTTTTCATCATCTGCTTGCGGCGCGGCAACCTTATTCGCCACTTATTCCATGTGAACTATTATCCAGTAGTGCATTTCTCATCGTTATTCGTCTCTCAGGATCCCCCTTATCTTTCATACACTGGGAAGCAAAGCCAGACAACCTCTGGTATCTCCCGACCAGGAACGGGAAAGACAAAGGCGAAGCCAGCTGTGTCACCTACTATCGGACATAAGTACGGCTCTTGGCATCCGACAGGTTTTGAAGTGGATATCGTATATCTATGATGTACATTAGAGAGAACCCAGTGACCACTATTCCTTTGAAATGCGCACGACCTTTTGCTTCATTTATTTTCGTAAAAAAAACGCTAAAACTGTGTGCGATATATGAGGGAAAGTTATAATCTCGGCATGTTGTCTTGAATTGATAATAGTAGTTCCAAACAGTGGCGGTGAAGAATGCTAGTAATGCTTGATTCTCAACGCCACGCCCTCTTAATTTACATTTGTTCGACTAGAACTGTCTAGAACATGTTGCGGAATCTTAGAAATTTAGCGGAGCACAGGCGCCACGGAGGCCGGCCATGTTGTTTGTCGTACACGATACAAGTCACGTGATATATCCGGTAACTTTAATAGAATATCGTTTTCCTCTATCATAATGTCGAGAGTTTGCCCATGCGCACAGGCTCAGAAGTGAAAATGAGAAAAAAAGATGCCAAAATTCTGTATCATCAAACCAATCAAAACTAAGCGGAAGCCGGCTTATGTAGCTCAGAGCAGCAGTTGATACCACGGTAGTGCCTGTGACCAGGAAGTCCTTGGGCGAGTCGCGACACTATATAGCTAGGTGGGCTAACAAACGGGCTGCGGACCACGTGTGATATTTACTTCCATTCCAATCGAAGGGATCATTGGCATCCACGACCCGTTTAATACGAATCTGTTCTGACAATCGCCTGGTCTTGATCGGAGAAACTACGTTAATCTATCAATCAGAGCAGAAGGTCGCTACACACATACACACGCACGCACACACACACACACACACACACACACAAAAAAATACTCACACACACCGCATCACACAACGCCACGCCACGCCACCTCCCCACACACACACCACACACCACCCCACACACCACACCACACACTATACACCACACACCACACCACATACAACACACCACACCACACCACCTCCAGTCCCACATGCTCATCGGCGGCAGGCCGCCAAGGGAAGGCAGCCGCCCGCTGTGGGCGACGCGGACCGGACAAAGAGACCGGCGCGCACGCGACGCCCCCGGGCTGCGTTTCTCCAAGACCCCCTCCCCTCCCCCACTCACCCGGCGCCAACGAGCCACAAGCGTCCTCTCCCAACTTTCTTTTGATTTTGCCTCCTGTCACCTGCTCTGCGTGGCACTGCCCGTCGCGCTGAGATTGCTCATGTCTAAAGATATGTTATTTTTTGTGTTAATGTTGTGTGTCGCGAAGAAAATTTTAAAATAATGAAGTATTTAATTTTTAATTTTAATTATAAGAGGATGGATTTATAACATATGTATGAAATTGATATTTAGCGTTCATTATCGAGCGATTACAGCGACAACTACAGTTATAAGTCTAGAGTTAGTTTTCAAAAAGGTACGTACGGCAGAGAATCAATTAGCGTACTTCCAGAGCTATGTTTGAATAATATAAGAAAACCAGATTCAAGTGTCCTTTTTTCACTGCATAAGAACATGGTGTTATTAGGAATTTTGCGTTCTCGTAAAAATATGTCCATTTTGCTGTAAAATTATTTTCTCCTTAAAATTCACGAAAACAATTATTGAAAACTAAGTCCCAACTATTGAATTCGTCGAGAAAGCACAAATCGTTTGAAGCGCCTAACAATACATTAAATAATTTTGTGATTCTAGATTTTATCTTTAATACCAAACACTAATAACTGTTTTAGTATCATCAATGATAAAGGGGTCTCCAAAACTCACGTTCGTAGTTAAAACTCGACTGGAGAGGGTGACCGTGAAACTATGAAGCCCGGAAAGTCCTAATCGTATTACTAGTCACAAGAAAACTATGCTTAACGTGTGGCACATTCGGGAGTTGAGGAAAACTGATAACTGAAGGCATTACACAACTGGATAAAAATTACGGAATCAGTGAAGGAATGAGATAATCTGTATGAGACATGTTACGAGCAGAGACCGACATCTGGTGGAGAAAGTGCGAGTCAAGTCGCGGGCGCTGTAAGAGACGCCCACGAGATGAGTATGCTGCAAAGATTTTCTGGAATAGGTTACATAAAAACGTGCAGCCCTTGTGGTATACTCTGGCTCAGCACTTATCTCCAAGCCACCGGTGTGACCTCGCTACTTGTGTCAGCCGATGACGAAGGAGCGAAGATCGGGCGCAATTGGCTCTAGCCTAGTGAAAGGCGAATGGCACGCGGGCACTGAAGCGAACTACTGCGCGCAGCCTGACTACAGTACATGCATTTGAGCACCCGCGCTGGAGGTGGACTTAAAAGAACACTGGGGTGGAATATGGCCAAATGGCCGTCTCCTCTCCCTCCATGAATGCCTCCGTCACAAATTTGGTGATACGGTGCGGACGAATAACAACTTTCTTAACTTGTTGCTATTAACTTTCTCCGTTATAATTCAATGTTTTTTAAAAATAACTAATGTTTTTAATATATTCTTGTAAGATACTTATCAGCCGACGAGTTTTTGACAAGCTAACCTAACTGCCTTAATCCGTATATTTTGAATAAACTCATTTTATTTATACGCTGTATCGGATTGTGAAAATCAAATACCCATTCTTTTTATAAACGATACTTTCTTCCTCAGCATGCCCTTTGAGATTTATGCATTATGTCCCGATTCCTAGTATCGGGTCATAATGGTTTGGTATATTTTGACGGCAAATCGAAACATAGTAGAGACGTTTAGGATTAATTTTCAAATGTCCAGAATGACTTTTAGCTCAAATAAAGGCATACAGTCCTAGATGACACAATGAAAATTGCAAAATAACGAAGAGAACAATGGCGGTGAAGGGAGATGGTGCTCAGGCGTGTGCCTTCTTGGTGCCAAAGAGGTAAAATAAGCATTTACACATGAATGGTATATCTTCATTGACGAGTTACGTCGCTTTCCAGAGGGGGTAAAAAGTGAATGTAAAACAAGCCGCTGGCCGCCCGTTAACGGCTGTGTACATTAACTACCACCTGGTTATGCGCAATAGCAGTTTAAATGGATCTATTTATCCGACATCAGAAACACTCGTTAATGCCATTGCAGGAGATGTGTGTCAAGCTAAGCAATAATTAGTTTGGGAAAATGAAAGACTACAAGGCCCTCAGACTCCTTGTATAGATAGAAACGAAAAGCGGTTAATTAACTCCCTTAATTGGACGCCAGTTTGCGTAGTTAAGGTGTTGTACAAAATGTTTCACAACACTTCAAAAAAATTAAGCAATATATTATGAAAAACAAAAGAATGGTGCCACAATAAAACACGGTTCTCTTTCCTGAGTTATCTTTTGCTGGTCATTCAAAATCTATAAACTTACTTTCCAATTTACCTCCGTAAATCAGGGGACATTTTTTAGTAAGAGAGACCTTCCAAAGTTTCTCAGCAATTTTATTGTCTTACTGTTCGAGAAGAAGTTTTTTAAAGAAATATTTTTGTTTTATATTTTTATCTGCTTCAGAAGAAACTACGAGAAAAACAACACTACTCGGTAACAGCGAGGCTGGTTTGGCTGATCCCTCCACGCGATTGGGTCACATTCGAAGTTGAATCTGTCGTACAATGCTCTTTTCAGAGCCGTGCCGGCATCCTAGAAAGCAGTACATCAGTTGGTTGATTCGTTGTTAGTGATTCCCGGCACGTCAACTGCTGAGGTCATTAGTTCCGTAGTGAAGTACATGCTTTTATATCGGGAGGTGACAGCGATCTTCACCCGCGGGATCCAGCGCCGACATACCGTCGGTTAGCTCGGATCCCCCAACCAAGTATCTTCCATCAGTGGGGCACCGCCCCAGCCGGGACAAGCTCTAAGCTCCTAACCAGTCTTCCGGCATGTGCGATAGTGTAGTGAATGCTAGTGTGTGTGTGTGTGTGTGTGTGTGTGTGTGTCTGTGTGTAAGGGGTAAAGATTGCATAAGGAAGAAGAAGGAAAAATCGCGCGCGTTCCGTGCCCCGTTTGTTAGATAGTTAGGTTTAGTAGAGTAGCCGGCTTCTAGATTTTTCCTCCAGACAGGGAAGAGAATCAGATTCACACGTGCTTAATAACATTAACTTTTATTATTCTTAGTACGATGGATTTAGTAAAAAGATCGAGCTTTCATTTCATTGTTCATATCATTCATTGTTGTGGTTTGAAAACTTCAGTAGCCAATTACAACGGGAAAACCGGATTCGAGTAAAAAAATCAAGTCTTGCATCATTTCTTTTTTGGGGGAATCTATTTTCAAGGCTTGATATTTCAAACTTATGTGACAACGTTGTCGTTTTAACAATATAACACGAATAAACGATTCACTTTCAGGGTACTGGTGCAATAAACATCGGGGATTGGATTCTGATGACCTAAAAATTTTTTAAAAATAAACTATAAAATGACTTTAAAATAAGGGAAAAATGACCTAATTTTAAAATTTGTATGAAAATTATTCAGTGAATTTTATAATATTAAATTAATTTTATTCATATAAAATTATATTTAATATTAAGTATTTTTTATGAGGTAATGTAATCCTTAGTTCCGTTCTACCAACTGCCTGTTTCTAAAGGTCGAGCAAGTTACCGAAGATCCGTGTAATTTTGGAAGTTCGGTCGGCTGCTCTGATCATTAGTTTTCCGTGGTTTCTCGGATCAACACCAGGCGAATGCAGGAGCAGTACTTTACCAAACGGGCCACGGACCGCGCGCGATCTATCCTTCCTCTTCCTTATCCTATCCTCTCCCCTTACATACACACTTACACTAACATGCACTACACTACCACATATTCCGGAGGACCAGTCAGGAGCTTAGAGCTTGTCCCGCTGTTGGGAGAGTCCTGGTTAGGGGGAAACCCGCTAGCCGACGGTAGGTCAGCGCCGGATCTCGCCATCCAGCGGGGGAAGATCACCGCCATCTCTCGAGAAAAAACATGCACTACACTAATGACCACGGAACTAATGACCAAAGCAGTTGACGTGCCCGGAACCACGAAAAAGTCAATCAATCAATCAATTGGAAGTTCGAAAAACTGAATCGACTACAGTAGTGAATTTTGTCATGAAGTGATCATACAATTTTCAAAACAATGCTTTTAGTGTGTCATAGTAAATGCATGAAATATTCTCTAACAAAAAGCACGAAAAAGAACAAAATGCGTAAAAATTAAGAAAATCGCGCAAAAGTAAAAAATGACTTAAAAATGGCAAAAAAATGACTTAATAACTGCACTTTTCTATTACCTATATGTAGTGAAAAGTACACATTTACAAGTTAACTGCGTTTAGAATGTACAAATGGAAAGATGACATATCATCAGAATCCGAAACCGGGTAATCACATAAGATTGTGAGGAAGTGTTTGAAGGATTGTTTTACTGGTCTCTCAAGAGTATTAACTCATGAGCCGCCTCGGACCCAAATGTGCAATCGCAAGGATTCCGTGCAGGCTAAGAACGTCCTTAAAGTCCCCGTTGAATAGAGGTCCTCCAATAGTATTTTTCAACAAAAATTTAATTAGTTCATATCACCGTAAAATAATTAACAACTTAATTAGCAATAAACAAATAATAAATTTAATTCAGATTTTAAAATATGGGTATGCATATTTTGAATAAAACTCGCGGTACAAAAACGTATACAACTGTTTTCTTTAAATATATTACGTATACAGTAACCAGGATTTTTTTCAGTTGGGTGCAATAGAAGTAGCTGTCTAGCGGAAATAATGTAATTTTAGTAAATAATTAAAGCTGTGTTCAATATGTGGATATTACTACAACGCTCCTGAATTTCGTTATCCTGAGGACTATTGAAGATAATCCGACCGTGCGTCCCTAGCATGTGGGGTGGGGAACCGAATCGAACTGACTGTATCGTGCGCATGTGGACCGGAGGAAGAGCAGTAGGTAGCGGCTGCTCTCCTCCGTATCAGCAGTAGCGAACCTGCCGCGTGCCATCCTCTCGTCGGCGGCGAGGTGACGGGTGAAGCGAGCAGAACGGGAAGGTGCATTGATAAGGCCATCCCGCCGCCCCGTCGATCCACTTATCAGCTTGACGCGCATCCGGCCACGAGGCCTGCGCTGGGCTGGGCTGGGCGCTGCTGGGGTTGCAGCTAGTAGGTGCAGCTGCCCGCATGCCACGCACTGCCTCAGGCCGCGGATGCTGATTACAGTGGGCACGCTGGCTCAAGCGGCCAAGTTAAAGGCAAGGGCGGTTTCAGATAATTTTAAAGCGGGTTGGCTTGATTATTCCCGTCAGTGTAGTGCATGCTTTTGTCTTGACGATGGCGGTATTCATCCTCCGCCGGATCGTGAGTTCTGGCGCCGACCGACACGTCGACTTGCGGGTTTTCCTCATCCAGGTATCTGGCTCCAACGGGGTTCCAGCTGAGTTAAGTTCTAATCTTCCGACATGTGTGGTGATACAGAGTATGTAAGTGTGGGTATTAGTAAAGGATGAGAATAGAATAAGGAAGAGGATGGAAAGATCGCACACGGTCCGTGGCGCGTTTTTTAGGGTACTGTCCCGGCATTCGCTTGGTGTTGATCGGAGAAACAACGGAAAACTACCGATCTGAGCAGCCGGTCTCTAGAATTCTCCTCAAGAAAGCGGCTGGAGCGGGGTCTGTTTAAAATTAAACAAAACACTTTTTAAAAATGGTGTTTAAATTAAAATATCTATTTATACATCACTCTCATTTTGTATATTTTAATTTATGAACTGTTTTAAAATGAAATCTTAACAACATGTTCATGAATGTTTCTACTTCCACAACTTTTCTTATAGAAAGAGTTTAAATTTATAGTGGGTGCCAACATTGAACACTTTTAAACATTTTTAACTTTTAAATGACTTTTAAAAATACATGAATTGTTAATAGTATTAAAATGAGTACGAAAAAGTGCTTGATGCAAGTTTGTCTTTGTGTATATTTTGTAAAAATCTGTATATTTTCAGGGGACATTGTCGTATGCCTGTGGCTGAAAAATGAAAATTACCCATTGCCCCCCATAAATAACCATAAGCACGTATTGAAGAAGCACTCATAGGAACAAGTGAATCGCCTTTTCAATACGTAAAAGAAAAAGAATGATCTTTATAGTTTCCCCATGAAGATAATCTGTAGGTTCAGGCAATCTATTTTTAAACATTTATACTTTGATTTATTTAACGTGGCGCCTCAAGGTCACAAGCTGGAAGGAGAGGGAGACACTGTCATCGAATCGGTAGCTCCAATCCAAAAATTTAAATAGTAACGAAGCTCCCGATTGGATGACAGTGTCCCCCTCCTCGTTCAGTTCGTGGCCTTGAGACGCCTCGTTAAATAAATCGGAGTATAGACTTGAGCATATGTAGATTACCGTGCAATATCGAAATTCATTGTTTGTGTTAAGTGGTAGCGACGCAGGTTATATTTTTCTTCAAGTGAATCAATGAAAGTATAATGAAAAAACACGAATTGACAAATGTCCAATTCATTTATTCAATCGTTGGACATTGTGCAACCTCCAAAAGGTCTCTACATTAAGGGATGAACCTTGTCAGAGTTTGAAAAGAATATCTAGGCCCATACAGTATATCAATTTAATGATTGTACGTCAACTGTTGAGTTGGTCATTTAGGAAGAAGAACCCACAAAGTTCCAGAGAGGCCTTATTTTTTTTACCAGTTGGAATATGTGTAAATACGGGTTTCTAAAAGCGTTACTTTCAGTCAAAACAAAAAATCCGAATCAGAAACTGAATCTGAAAAAGAACAATCAGAAAAGTCAAAGAGCTTGACTAAAAATATTAAATAACTGTTGTTTAAGTTTGGTAAGTTTTGTGAACGAAGTAAATTAAGTTATTTAACAACAGCATTTGGAATTTACGTGTTAAATTCTGCTCATCATGTTAAATCCTAGAACAATACCGCCCCCTTTGTTTTTTTCAAGTGAAATATATTTCCTCGGTCCAATTACTTCGTGCCCTGCAGACTGGCGCTGGGCCATTTGTGTAAGGACGTGATCGTCGGCAGTGTCGCAAGAAGAGGAAACGTTTAGTTACCTCAGACATTTAAATCGAACAGACACGAGCGCGGCATATGTTTGCGGAACGGTCGCTCCGTGCACTGACTGCAACCATTTCTTCGTTCCGAGGCAGCTTTTCGCTCGCCTGCAGACGAACTCCCGGAATGCATGCTTATTATCACGTGGGTTGCGTTGCGAAAATACAAGATACTGTGAACTTAAGTATCCTTGAAATTGGGATTTTCATCGACTATGGTGTTGAATTTAAAAAAATGTAATAAACAAAATAAACAGTATATTTAAGTTTGAGAGTGCATTATGTTGAATTTAAATTTGAAATATCATACGAGTATATGTTTGGGGGAACCTCAGTCATACACACTGTGGTCGGAAATACATATTTAATTTTTTTGAACTCGGTTTAGAATTTTTTTCTGTGTACCTGAGGAGTACCTTACTTTTATGAAATAATGAATTTACCCCTCTTTCAGAAGCCGTAGAATTAATTTAAAAGAGCTGATAAAGAAATCATATTAAAAGTAGAGGGAGAGAAAAGGATGTTTTCGTCTCAGACAAAGACAGCACGTCTGAAATACTTAACCTAAGCAATTCATTATATTTTAATGTAACAACAAGAGTTTCACAATCGGCGAGATTCAGGTTCGTCAAATCGGGTTCGCCTATGAATGGACACCCACAGGAAAGCCTCACTGGTTGTAAATCAGTTGCCTCTTATACAGGCTTCATGGTTCGGACAACACGAGTAATGCGTTTACCGATTTACAGCCGGCGCAAGACAGGGTTGTCAAGCTTGCCTTGGCCGTAGATGTTAAAGAATGGCAGCCACGCTCAAAGGAAGCTTGCAAGCCTGGCTTGTTGAATGCGAATCTATCACGACCGTATTGTTCCCACAGTGAAAAAAACAATATCCGTTACAGAATAACAATGTTTAATCCCGCTTTGAGGAAACTTCAAGGAGAGCATTATGAATTTGTAGAGGCGTCTACTATTGATGTGCAATATGCTATGACGATTTGTTCATAATGTTTGATTTGAAAACTGTTTTAATTTGTTGTAGATGTTACAAAAGAAAACTTGAACATGCAAAAACTTCACTTAGGCCAAAAATGTTATATAAAACCGGGTCATTCTGAGACTACGATCTTTACACCACCATCAGCCCGTCTTGCAAGTCTCGCCTAAGCGTGGATATATCCCTGAACAAGTCATGCTACGGAGGAAATCTCACGCCGATAACGTGTTCGCTCTGAAAACACGTCGCTTTCCCGCGTCGTGGCTTGTATCTCCGGCTGGTCCCTTTCGCGGAGGCTGCTGCCTCGACGCGGAGTAAGCCGAGGACGTCTGCTTCCCGCTCGTAACCGCCCCCGCCACGCCTCCCGGGATGAATATTCATGCGCCCTTTGTACGCGCTCTAACTGTAGCTATTGTACGCACGAAGGCACACCGCACCGAGCTGCAAACCCGCGCAGCGACTTGGACTGGCCTGCAAGATGTCCTCAGTCCCCAAATTTGTGTCCGTTTCCGGTCGCGACACGCCTCCCATAACCCACATTAGAACACCGTAGGCTTTCCTTTTTTATATTCTTTGTTTCACTTATTCCTCTTCTACGCGTTTACATTTACGACGGGTATGTGAAACGTTTGTGCTGAACATTGCGAGCTAGATAGTTTGTATTAACATTCTTTTTTTATTTTTCTTAAACTTTATTTTCATGTTCAAGATTTTTCATTGTCCTTTCTTTTTCTTCGATTCCATTCTATTCATCTGGTGTATCATATCTTCCCTTTTTCACTTCACATCCGCTTGCGCTTGCGAAATTTTTAAATTCAATGCAATTTAAATCAAAAAGATATGTACCAAGTCAGTTGAGATATTGTAAGTAAAGTATGTAAGTGTATTCGTAATCATACATTCGTATATATTTATTCATCGTATGGATACAGTTTCATGTTATTCGAATTAACAATTGCTGCAAATGTTACACATTGAAGCTGATATTATGTCAGGTCAAGGAAAAACTGCATATTTTTTTATAAAGGTAAGCACCTTACTGAAACATCTGAACAGTTTAATTTTCGTTTTTACTGTTTTAACGTAGATATTCGAAAATATTAGTACGTGTCACGATAGAATGCACACAACTTACCATTTGTATGGTGCTTATTATTGTGTGCTTTACTAATTATTTTGTGCGTGCTTTCACATTGCTGTTTTTGTTTTTTCAATTGTCTTGATATTCTCATACAGTGCCTCTGCAGTCCTTTAATATAAACAATGTTACTTCGAAGTAAATTTTTATCTGATGTGACAATGGTTTAGCTAATTCTGTTGTTTCTCACTCAACAACCATGTTGGATATATAATTGTATGTGCAAATATTCAGACAGTACATGTACATTGTATACTATACAATTCTAATCCCATTGAGCATTTTTTGGTATAATTAACATTTTTTATATTACCGCTTACTTACTTACTTACTTATGCAGGGTGTCTCGAAATAAATGTTGCAAACTTCTAAGGTATGCATCGAAATTTATCACATTTGCTAACAAGCATGTAGTGGGAAATTGCATATTACTCACATGCGTTTGTGTGATGTTTGACCGTGATTGTTGGGCAACCCCTTATGCACAGACGTTCGGCAGGTGGTACATGAAATCTCCTCGATGGCGTCAGAACGTGATCTGCCGAAAATTTACGCATGAACAGTTGCCTAAACTTCTGGTCGAAATATCACTGTGTAACTCAGATATATGAAATTTCCCACTTTATTGGCATTGTTTGAAAAAAAACGCAATCATTTTCCATTCCTCCATATCCCTTTTCTATACTTATTCCACGTTTCTATACTTATTCTAAAATCCTGTACATTAAATCGTATAAATGTAGTTTCATATATCTGCGCACGTTTTCCTGAGGCCTGTGGAGGTGTTATTGAGGAATTTCGTCAGCACTACCAATTCAATAGCAACAACAATATTTGTTCTCAATGTTTTCGGTACTGAGGCGATTAATTCATGTGGGACGTGATAAAGAATCCTAGGAAAGAACTGTATGTCATTTTCCTCCGCAGATAGGTTATATTCTTCGTGAGTTAATATTCTTCGCTTTCAAATGTTGCTAAAAATGCTGGTAGCTGACTTAATTTAGAATTCTACTACGTGCAGTATATGAGCGGGGATAGGGGTTCCGGAGTTAAAGAAAAGATCACAGTTTGTATTTCTTTCCCAAACTTTAGGGACGTGGTTTGTCGATAAATATATAATTTATATAAATGATTTTCAGTAAGAGTATGTGAAGAGAAAAGAAATGTATTGTAACTCAACTTATTCATGTTACTTATAAATGTTTACATTGATTGAATCGGTGAGTGCAGAAACTACTTAAGTCCAAATTTTCACATTTGCCAAACAGTTATTGTTAATGATATTTTTAAAGCACGTTTACGAAATATGTTTTAAAATGTTCAGAACAATGTAGTTGCAATAGTGTGTGTTCGGAGACATTTTAAGAGGCTTTTTCTCAACTAAAGGTTACTTTTATTCTCAAGTGGTGAGCTATTGTACTGAGGTCTTATCAAAATTGAAGTGAAGTTTTTACTACGACGACGTTTTTATTTAATATCTGAGCTTTATACGACCACACGATTATCCGCTTCTCAGAAGCGACCCGATCTCCTTTTAATTCGGATAATTGGGATTCCACTGTATAACAAAATCGCATTTCATAAGTCTGCATACGTAGTTTGAGGCATCCACATGCACATGCTTTGTGAACCGGTGTCCTTGCACGGTCTTCATTTCGCACCGAACCCCCACCAGGGCAGTACCAGACGCGGGATGGGATGCGTCGAGGCGCGGGCGCCGGCCCAGACCTGGGGTCAGCTGGCGGGCGGTGCGGGTGGGCAGTGCGGGCGGTCGGCACTCCTCACCCTCTGCCCTCCCCCTCCCCCTCCCCCTGCCTCTCTCCTAACCCTTCTCGCCCATCCCCCTGCACCTCCTCGTCCTCCTTCTCCTCGACCTTTCCTCCCCAGCCCCTCCGCCTCCTACGAAATGCCAACGCTTACTCAGCCGTCTGCGCGCTTTTTTATGGGATCGCCCCGAAAGCATGGCTGGATTACCATATGGGGCGCTGCATCGCTGCAGTGCCGCATATGAGCAGGGCGCGGTAATTGACCAGATGCTACGAACGGTGGGAGAGACGTTGGATGGTTTTTTTCTTCGTCGAGGCACGAGAGGAAGAATAGTAGGAAGAGAGACGTCAGTGGTAGACAAAGGAAGGAAGAGGATGAGGAGAATAATAATAATAATAATAATAATAATAATAATAATAATAATAATAATAATAATAATAATAATAAGAAGAAGAAGAAGAAGAAGAAGAAGAAGAAGAAGAAAGAGGGGTATGAGCAAAGTGAAACGTGGGGGATGAGGAAAATATATTGTGTAAGAGAGTTAGTAGAGAGAAGGTGTAAAATGTGCCCGTATATTCGCTGAAATAACAGAATTCTCCAGTGTTGACAGTGACCACTAATGACTACTAAAAAAAAGATCTGGGGGTGAGTATTATGCCACTTGTCTGTAATTGTTTTGTCTCCTGTTGTTTGCAGTGTTGTGCTACTGTTTTAGGTATAGTATGTTAACATGTAATCCTTCCAGTTATTGTTACCTAAGGAGGTGATCGTGAAAAATGATAAAAGGTAAGCAATAAATGGCACAGCATTAAATTTCCTGTGATCATTTCACTCACCCCCAAACGTTCTTTCAGTGCATTATCATAATAATAATAATAATAATAATAATAATAATAATAATAATAATAATAATAATAATAATACCTGTGTATTTCCAGTGCTGACGTACAGCTTTGGTATTGTCAGATGGATCCAAACAAACTGGATGCATTCAATACGAATTGCTGAGTACTGTGTACCATATTTACATGACACCAATCTAAAAGCGCTGTTGAAAGATTCCATGTACCTAGGTCTCTAAGAGGAAGAGATGTCATAGATATTGTAAATCTCCATCACCACCAAGTGGAGAGACTACCTCAGTACTTCCATGTAAAAGCTAATGGAAGTAAGGTTCATCGGATTGTAACATACATCGACCAGAAAACCACACCAATGAATTTGACTGATGAAAAAATGAATCTACAAAAGCAAATACAGACTAATGAAATGAAAATTAGCAACTGGAAAGAGAAGCAACTTCATGGACGCTACCTATACTAGATAGAGGGAGAACTGATGGACTGTAAGTCGTCAATAAAATGGCTGTTCTTGGGAGAGTTTTTTTCTGAAACAGAGGGTTTCATGATAACTATTCAGCATCAAGTAGTATCATCTAAAAAGTATCGTTAATTTATCCTGAAAGACACGAACGTTCGTGATGACAAATGTCGGCTATGTGAAGAACATAGAGAAAATATAGACCATATTATCTGTGGATGCAGTTTTCTAGAATCCCCAGAATATACAAAACGACATGACGACGTTTGTAAAGTGGTTTGTCAGCAACTATGCCACACTTATAATCTTTTGACGTGTAACTGAACGCCATATTACTCTCCCGAACCAGTCATTGACACAAATGATCACAGAATATACTGAAACAGGTCCATCATAACAGGTGAGTCTGTGTCATCTAATATACCGGCAATTGTATGGCATGACAAGAAAAACAAGTTGTATCTGATTGACGCTAGTTCACAACATCCCGAAGAACAAAGAATGAAAAAATTGTAAAATATCAACCCCTGGCAAATGAGATAAAGGAAATGGGGAGCGACTTGGAAATGATGACCAATAATTCTGGTGAAATTCCTAACTTCCTGAACGAATTCCTGACCGAACTGCAACTGAAGAAGGGACTATACATCCAGGACATATACATGCAGAAGATTGTCATACTAGACACATTTGACATCGTGAGGAAGTTTCTGAACATTGATGGTTCATCTAATGCTGATTATGACAGTTGAAACGTGTACCTCTCGTTCATGATAATAAAATGTGCATGTGTGGAAACAAGTTTAACTGTGATGTAAATAATAATAGTAATAATAATATTATTAATAATGATATAATAATAATAATAATAATAATAATAATAATAATAATCTTATCCATAATAATCTAGTGGAATTTGAGAACTATTGAAACAAAATAGAATAAATATACATTAAATCTCTAGTAGTTTTAGCCTACGATACATCTAAAAACTCAAACAAAAAGGTGCTTCTCTAGAAGCTGGGGAGGTTACGGAGTGGTAGTGGAATCAGGTCGGGCGGAGACGTTGAGAGGAAAAAGGACGAGACGGCGTCAACTGGACGGCGCGGAGGCGGGAGCGGGGCGGAATGGGACGGGGCGGGGCGGAGTGGAGGAGGGGTCGAGTGCATCTCTGCTCAGGTGGCAAGCGAGAAGCTCTAAAAATGAAATGACCTGCGCAAGTGGCCAGCGTGCACGGCCAAGGTTCCGTATATTCACCCTTCCCATTCTTCTTTTCGACACTGTTCGCCTCTTCTTGCCAAACGATTTTTCCCTTCAGATGAATCCGCAATGTGTTGGATTCTGCAAACTGTCTGCTACTGGTTTTTGCTTAGATATGCTCTGTTTTTATAATCTGCTAGAAGTAATAATTCCCGCGTCAAAGCGTACCTTCGCATCATATGAGACATGTGTCCGATACATTATCCGTGTTTTGAAAGCTTTGTATGCCTACAAATTCCTTAAAGACATACCCTATCACTGCTTCTTTGCAGGTCTCAATGCCCTACTCAACATATTAATCCAACATTCTGGTAAATTATCCCGATTATATTTGCTCTTTTTGAATCGTGATCTAGAAGCTAAAAATAAGTTGATATACCTGACTTACCGTGAAGTGTGTGATTCCCAATAAATAGAAGAAAGAGGAATACATACAATAATTTATGAAAAAACTCTCCATAATCATTGAGAAGAAACAACAAAATGTTTGTAAATAACTAACACGATATACCTTCCGGTAATTGACTGAAGATCTACAAACAAATATTTTTTTCATTTGAAAGTTACCTTTCATTGTTAGAAATGAAACACAAAAGTACCATTAGTAGAAACACAAAAGCAACAAGAATATTCCGACATGGGAGAGAATGCCTGAACCAAGGAAAAATATATTTTTTACTATATTAATCCTTACGAATGTGTACTAGACATTAATTTCTATTTATAATTAATTATAAATTAATTATAAATAATTATTCAAATTATCGTTTCCATGTTGTCGCGCCGGGAAGTAATAAGAGCCAAAATTTATTGCTTATCTTTGAAAATAGATTTTATTACATGGGAGTTTTTTTTTCTCCCTTTCAAAAATTCAAAATTTAAGTAGTATATGACTTAGTGTAGGGATCACAGAATTTTGAAAATGTGCACACAATTCACTTTTCCCCACAGCACGTCATACGCAGTTTTTAACTGTTTTTTTACGTAAAATAAAATGAATAAAAAAAAAAAAAAAATAATTTGTTTCATAAAAACTAATTTTGATTATAATTGCGCCAATAAATAATTATAATTGACAAACATTAGACTTAAGAATGTGTGAGGCACTGTGTGTTAACCACTATTGCTCCACGCTTCTCGACGCCTGCCGGCCACTAGGAAATTCTTCCCGCAATTGAGATGCATGGCGTACTTGAGATTGCAGAAGATTCCAGAAGTGCACAAAGCGAAGAAAAACGCTTCAAGAAACGAGATATGTCTTGGAGCAAGATTGGTGGTTTGTCTCCAGACAATGGAAAGCAAGAACCAAATGAATCTTAGAGACATTCCTTGCTCCCTACTATTATTCTACATATATAGTTGTTTTTCTAATGCTTTATCTCCCAAGAGAAAACTTAATTGTCGAATCTATGAATTTTATTATTCTTTTTTGTTCAAGCCCAATTCGATCAGCCAACATCTAAAAATTTAGTTTTCGTATTCTTCTTCTTGTAAAACGTTACACCATTCTCTTGAATGTCTTGGTATGCTCCAACTCTGCTTTCTATTTTTCCTCTATCTTGAACCACCTCATGCCAATTCCTACTCCCTAGTCTCTTAATGTCCTTCAAAACATCACCTTTCCATCTGATTTTCTGTCTCCCTTTCTTTCTTGCTGCAGTGGGGTACCAATTATAAATCTTTTTCACTATTCTTTCGTCTTGCATTCGACATAGGTGTCCAAACCAGCCATGCCAAAGTGAAATAATGTGATTTAGAATGTTTTTAGATTTTATGATGGCTTCAATTTCGTGATTATACCTGGTCCTCCAAAAGTCTCCTGCACTTTTATTGGACCAAATATCTTTCTCATTATTTTTCTTTCACATACATTTAGCCTTGTAGAATCATTTTCCTTCAGGGTCCAGGTCTCTGCCGCGTATGTTACTACAGCGCGACTATTACTATTGTGTTAGTATTGCGACTTTATAAAGTCGAAGTTTGGCACTTTTTGAAAGTAGCTTACTTCTGAATATATCTATATTAGCCAAATGAGCACCGTTCCCCGCAGCAATTCTTTCAGTTATCTCACCTTCGATTATATTGTTCTTATTTACTCTTGAGCCAAGATATGTGAAGGAGTTTATTTCCTGCTACTTTTGATAATCGAAAACCTCTTCTCTACAGTATTCATTATAAGCTTTACATCTCATGTACTGTGTTTTTTCTTGGTTTAATTGCTAAACCAAACTGCTAATTGCTCTTTCAGTTGCACGTTCAGCACGTCATACGCAGTTTTTAACTGTTTTATTTTTACGTAAATAAATAAATAAGTTGTATAGAGATTTTTTCTAATGCTTTCTTGCTGTTAATAAAACATCTTGTGCATATGCTATACATTGTTTCAATCTAGTGGTTATAGTACCTCTTACATCTACGGCTTTTAAAATAACGTCTTGTGTGATGTTAAAAAGAATTGCCGATAATGGATCACCTTGTTGGACTCCAAATTGTATCTCAAAGTCCTCATCTGAATTTTTTATCTTTACTTTAGCTTTTGTTTCTGATAGGGTTAATTGGATCAGCTTCCTCAGTTTGAAGGGTAGTTTGTAATGTTGAAGCTTTCCCAGAATTTTATCCAAAGGACTGAATCAAAAGCACGGGCATAATCTACGAACATATTATGTATTTCAAAATTAAGCTCGTACCATGTCTCAAATATTTGTCTTGTTATAAATATGTTATCAATGGAGACCTATTTTTCCTAAATCCAGATTGGTGATTGCTAAGTTTATCTTCCACTATTTCAAATGATCTTTTGTTTAGCATAATTGCAAAAATGTTGTTATAATTAACAATGTAATTGGTCTGTACTTCTTGCATTTGCTTCTGTAACATTTCTTGAATACTGGGCAGATAATGCTTTAATTCCACTGCGTTGGCATTCTTTCCTGTTGCCATATATTTAGTATTCAGTTATGATATTCTTTTTTAATGAATTCTGTCGGGATGTTATCTGCTCCAGATGCTTTCTTTTTTTTCTTCAGATTGTTGATAATATAGCGTATGTCGTTGAAGGTAAGCTCCATCTCCTCTTCTTATGGCGCATCATCTCTACATAATATCTGATTATTTTGCTGCAGTTCATTTATTTTATCTGAAGGATTAAATACTTTTATAAAGAATTTCTCCACATTTCTAGTACTTTTGCTTCTTGTATCAACAGTCTACCCTGTTCATCTTTATACGTGTTTATCTGCCCCATGATCCTTTTCTTACTATTTCTTAGTTCACCAAAAAACTTTTTTCATTGCGTTTATAATTACCATTCATTGTTATGATTTCATCAGCAAAACTATACTAAATTGATACGTGATTCCGGGTGCGTCAACTGCTAAAGTCGTTAATCCCGTACGTGTAGTGCATGTCGTCACCGCGGGAGGTGGTGGTGATCTTCCCCCGCTGCATGGCAAGATACGGGGCCAACCTACGTCCGCTAGCGGGGATTTCCCTAATAAATCCCACCTACGGGGCACCGCCCCGCCGGGACAAGCTCTAAGTACCCGACTGGTCTCTCGACAAGTGTTATAGTGCCGTGAACTATAAGTTTGTTTGTAAGTAAGGGGTGAGGACAGAACGAATAAGATGAGGGAAAGATCACGCGCGGTCCTTGGCCCGCTTTTGAGGATACTTGTCCGGCTTTGACCTGGTGTTAATCGGAGAAACCACGGAAAACTACCGATCAGACCAGCCGAATTCTCCTCCAGGAAGGGGCTGAATTCGAAATAGCTAATGTCGAAAATCCTGCCAGTGTCGGGATTCCAACCCAGGACCTTCCTTTCAGAGGCAGTTAATTACATCAGTCCTTGCCCGCCCTGACCCACCTGTGCCGGTAAACTACACGGGAATGAACCGTAACGTGATACCGTAACGTAAACCGACTGAACGTGATTTTTGGATATTAGCATAAGTCTCACTTTAATAGACTTTTTCCGCGCTGTACCACTCTTCTTGACGTTTTAAAGTTGAATTTCTGGAAATAGCGTTGCCATGGCATGCCAAATTTGACATGTGTTCACAGTATACGTGTCCGCATTTGGTTGTAAAGAAACGGTTACAGCAGAATAAGAATGTAAAAGATTGCCTCCAAACGTTTTAAATCAGCGTTACGTCGCACATATTTGACACCAAGAAAAACTAAGATATCCCCATTTTGTGCCCCCTGTCCTAGCTCCCTTTTTATAAAAAAGAAAATTTTTCATTTTTTAATTTTCTTTCGTACGGTAGAAAGCTTAACAACTAGAATAGGTGATATGCTCTTATTGTTAGAATACTCAATAAAAATTATATTTTTTGACTAATTTGAATTTTTAACCCGCTTAAGCACGATTTTAAAAAAATTTTTTTTTGTATATTTTGTTTTAAACACGTATCAAAACAAAGAGCTTGAAAAATTCTTCACGCAAAAGATTATTCGGGGCTAACTAAATACTAAATAAAAAATTTAGTTTGTAATAGATATTTTGAGTTTGGTGGATACTTTCCATGAAGCCTCAATTATAATTACAAAATTTTCTCAAAAATCGTTCCAAATGTTTTGATCAAACTATGTCCTCAAATAGCGTTGAACACGTTTAAAACAACGGTGCATGTATCAGTTTTGTTGAAATATCTGATTATTGATTGAATCCCTAATTTTGTTGAAATCTCTGATTTCACGCCGTAAAGGTTGAAAGTTCAAAATTCTTTTCGGGATCTTCGTACAACTATAGTATAGAAGGTAGATATTTTTTCCTTTATGAAAATTTGTTTCTTTAAGACTTCTTGAAATAAGGTCATTTACAATTCTTCTAAAATATGCATAACTTTCGTGTAATTTTGCGTGAAATTTAGGCAATTTTAAACCAAAATACTTTCTTAGAAATGGCTTCATATGATTTCTTTTTCAAAATTTTGCCTTAAACAAAATCTGTTCTAAAAATCAAAACTTTAAGAAGATCATGTACGATTTTTTTTAATGAACGAGTAATTTTCGTGCAATTTTTACATGAAATTAATACATTTTATTGCAAAAATTGTCAAAATCGCTCCAATGTTTTTCCAATGAGGCGTGCTTAAAAATTGTTCACGTATTATTTCCTTTGAAATCTCTGAATTTTCCAAAGTTGCAAAAGTAAGAAAATAAAAATGCCAAACTCTATATGCTGTTGGAGCACCACTCGCTTTAGATGTTTGTGCTTAGTTACGGACATCTCGGAAAGTCTGCATGCCTTAGGTGGATGCGTTGAACTGTGCTGAACAATCGGCGAGAAAGATCTTTATTTTATGTTCAAATGCGGAACGACAGAACGTCTTTTTAAATGCTGTGAATCAAGGTGAGAAGCCCTCTAAGACACCCAATGTTCTATGCTTAAAAATTCATTGAAAAGTGTTCTTAGAAGTAACTGTGCAAATAAGGTAAAAAGAGTCATGGAAGGTTTTTTGTCGTATACTAATGAACTAGAAGGAAAGTTCATGGGAATGAAGTAAATGACTCTGTATCAGTAAATCTCGAAGTGCGATTGACAGAAGCGACTTTCCAATGCGTAATGTAGTAGCACAATTTCGGCAACTAAAAATGAAAAAACGAACCAGATCGTAACCGAAGGTAACTGGATTCTACCGAGAATATCCTCATAAATGATACTTGAACGGTGAGCAATTCCGTAGCGAGTGCGCCGGACATGTTCCGAAATGTCAAGTACGAATTTGCTGCCCTTCTGCGGCGCTGTGGATGGGAGGTGGCGGTGGTGGCGCGGCGCCAAGTGTCTGATGCACGTGGGCGTTGCCCCCCTCTCGGTGCCGCGTGCGCGAGCAGACTTGCCCCTCCCGCCCACGCCAGGCTGACCTCACACGGAACGCGCGCTTCAAACGCACCTTACGATTCTTGGCAATGCATTATGAAAGCTGTTAGTTCTCTAGCAATACGGCATAGCAAGAGATTCTAGAGCCTGGAAAATAGAGACCTCTTCTTCAATCTCTGAAAACATATCCATTGAGCATAGATGGGCTGTATTTTGGCCGTTTTCATCTCCTACCGGCCGCATTAGAAACGGCCCACCCGGTTCAAAGAGATCCCAGCATGAGCAATTAAGTAATGTTCTTTAATTCTCAGGCTCCGGAAATGTGTTCATTGTTTTCCCCCGAATGTACTGTATTTGGGCGTTTTCAAATTGGATAAGATCGACCGGTCCAAGACTTTTATATTTTTAACTTTTACTATTATCACTCCTTAGGATTATTACCAATCATCGTTCCAAGTTCTTGTTATTTGTTTTCGTTGATATTGAAGTTATCCAATGCCTAGAACAAGAATGAACCCCCCTCGAACGTCACATACATTTTTAGTATTTTCGATAAATTAAATAAATAAATAAATAAATAAATAAATAAATAAATAAATAAATAAATAAATAAATAAATAAATAAATAAATAAATAAATAAATAAATAAATAAATAAATAAATAAATAAATAAATAAATAAATAAATAAATAAATAAATAAATAAATAAATAAATAAATAAATAAATAAATAAATAAATAAATAAATAAATAAATAAATAAATAAATAAATAAATAAATAAATAAATAAATAAATAAATAAATAAATAAATAAATAAATAAATAAATAAATAAATCTCCTGCTCTCAATCACCGCCGCCATGGTCTCCCCCTTTTACCTTAAGGGTGGTGAAAACAACGATCACCTGCAGGGCGGAGGCATCCCCGGGTGAGCAGCGGCAGCAGCTGCGGCGGCCGAGGCGGCGGTGCGCTGTCTGCATCCGCCATCCCTGTTTGGGATAATGGCAGCGTAATCGGCGGCGGCTGCACCACGACCCCGGCCTTGCACCCGCGTGACAAGGGAAAGCCCCCCAGCCCGCCCACTCGCCCACACGCCCACGCCCTCGCGCGCCCACGCACCCCGCCCGCCCGCCCGCCCCTGCCCTCACGGCCTACACGCGCCTCCCTACTTGCCCACCTGCCTGCCAACCCATCTGCTCACCGTCCTCGCGTCTCCACGCATTGTCGATGTAGTACAAGGAAAGTAACACATCGCTCGTGGGCAGCAATACTGGCACAACTGAAAAAATACGAATTTTAATAATAAACACTCTCCAGAATTGCAGATTGGTCTACTCTTCAGTAGCAACTGCAGCTTATCTTATAATACAGTATTCCGCCCACAAATGGCAGAAGTGTGAATGCAAGAATGGCGAATTTCAATACAATGTGAAATCTTCAAACTCATTTACTTCAACACCTGATTTTTTGAGTTGCGCCACAATTGCAGTCCACCAACGATCTGTAAAAAAATATTATTGAGCATGAAAACGGTTTTAACACGAATAGAGACGTCTATTCCGGTGTCAGAGACGAAGAGGTTTTACTCCTTACGCACACAGTCTCTTGAACTAGTATCTTCAAGAAAATTTTTACTTGAGAAAGTAAACTGTTTTCTAAACATTTCCTTCACTTAACTAAAAATTACGGAACTTGAGATGAGTCATTTTTCTTGTGCACCAAGGTGTTTATCGGCGTTATTGTTTCGCATTCTACGCTCGTCATATTCATTCCTGTCAGAGAATATTGACTTATGTGTTTATGACCTTTGAATATTAATAAATGTGTTACGTAAAGCTGAAAGTTGTTCTAAGCTTGGAAGAAGTGTCAATTTGATATTTATAGTCGATCCAGTCCATGATAAGGGTGGCATGTAAACTTGTTAATAATGTAGAGATTGTTTAATTGCTTACTGATTTTTGAATTCTTAGTCTTGATTTATCTGTTCAAACACCGATGTCGATATCCCCATTGAAGAGATTATGATCCCATACGCACTTTATATATTATCATTCGTGTTTTTTTTGTGATTTTTTAAAATTAAATTGAGATATTAACAAAAAATGTCTCTGCATTCTAGTCACTTATTTAAATATAAACATTCCACCCTACGTTTATCCCAAATCCCTCTAACTGAAGAATTTAAGTTGTTCTATTCCTCCTTTCCCTCCCTTTCCTTTCGTTTTTTCCTTCTATTTCTCTCATCTTTCTGTGCGTTCTTTTGACGTACCTCTTTAACCTAGATTTTTTTAACAGCCATGTATAAATATTTTTTGCATTAATTGACCAAAAAAGTTTGACAAGTGCATTGTAGTTTGATCCCCATCATGAAATATGTAGTGAAGTTAGAGTTGCCGCTCGCATGCATACGGTGCCCTTGTGCAGGGTGCAATTTGCACAAGGCGTTGCAAGCAAGCTGCACCGCCCTGCCCGCCCCCCCCCCCCTCCGCCCCGGTTGACGTTCGCGCGGCCGCGCCCGCCCCTGCCAGCGCCCGCCCAGCCCCGGCCGCTGGGCGGCGGCGCCAAGGAGCTCGCGGGAAGTCACGCGTGACTATCTGCTGGAGGCGATCCGTGCCCTTGTCATCACGCGCCGCGCCGCGCCGCGCCGGCTCGCCTCGCCGCAAAGGCTCCGCAGGCGGCGGAGGCGGGAGCAAAAAGGGAGGTGGTTGAGGCGAGGGTGGTGCGGTGGTGAAGGCGGCCTAGGTGAAGGAGGAGTCGAAGATGGCGGTGAAGGAGGTGGAGGAATAGTAAGAAGAAGAAGAGGCGGAAAATGTGGAAGCGGAGGAAGAGGTGGGAAAGGGGAAGATGGCGGAGAAAGAGGGGGGAAAAGGGGGGGGGGGAGGGGGAGGGAAAGAAGAAGAGGGGGAGAAACAGGTGGCGGAGGTTGTGACGATACCAGTGGCTGCGGAGGTAATAGGCTCCGGAGAAGAATGAGGGGGAGGCGGCGGAGACAGACACGCGGCGAAGTTAGATGAAGACCTTGCGACGGCCCTGGAAGCTATGAAGAAATTAAAGATCTCTGCACATTTATCCCTTTTTTGTCGTGCAGCGATTTCGTAGGAAAATATCTACCTGTTATTTTTATTGAAGCTCTCCTGCTGTTCTGCTTAAACCCAGGGAACAACTAGATGGTATGTTTTTTTGGCTCTGGAGTCTTGGGATATTTGTGTTCTTTTTCAGATTATTCTTCAAGGTATGAACATGTATTATATAAAGTCTTATTACCCATTCTGAAAAAGTATTTTATGTAGAAGTTGACTTCAGATATTGACACAACGTTCTCTATATCCGAATTTATTGAGGTTGTTAAAATGTAATGAAAGAGAAAACCTTCATATTCTCTTAGTTTAAAAAAAATATACTCAAAATTGTATAAAAATCTGAAAATTAATGTTTGTCATATTTCATGAATATTCACTAAACTTAATGAATAATTAAGCCATTTTTCCTTTTTATATTCATTTTATTCTGGCAGTTCTCAAGAGGACTACATAATTTCTTGCATTTTACTTGAGCAGGGAATTTCGATAAGCCGTATTTGGCACGTTGTTCATGCACTTGATGTATAACGAGAAACTCTTTCAGAAACTTGCCGCCGTTCACACTGGTGCGCACATGATCAACAGACAGGGCAAGAAGCATTTGTACGATGTGTAATGGAGCGTAAAGCTGATCAGACACACCAGCGAGGAATGGATCGACACGCGATCTTGTCAGCTGGCCAAACCTTGCGCTGTCTGCATGATGCGTGAAGTAAACAGAAGTATCTATTACAGAGTGAACTTGTATGCCAAGATTACATCATTCATTATTGAATTCATTCATCGGCAAAAGCTATGTGAAACTGGTTTGTAACCTCCTCGTTTCAACTCCGTGCATGCATGAAGGAATAACATATCGAAGAAATTTCGAAAAATATAAGTAGTGTCGAGGCTTTATATCATATCCGTATTAAATACATAAATACTCCATCATCAGTAAAATATCGTTTAGTTCAGTAAAAGACGTTTGTAATTGTTCTATGGGTATTGTTCCAGAATTTGTCAATATCGATAAATGTGATCTGAACTATATTTTGTACAATTTTAAAAGAGAACTTACAATCACTATATAAATGATGAAAGAAACAGAGAAGGAAAGGCAGTAATTAAAAACGAAGAATAAAGAACGAGGAGAAAAAAATAGAGAAAGAATGAAGAGAAGTAAAGAATTAAAGGAGAGTAAAGAAAACAAAGATAAAATGGGAAGAGAGCCAACCAGTATCGAAAAGAATGGACTTGAATATTTAATGAGGTTTTAGTGGAGGGTTGAAAATAAATGTTCATTTTATTTTCATTTCCATATGTTTTGGAAAATGTATCATAAAATATTTGCACAATCCAACCACCTTTAAACCTAAGCAAAAAGAGCTCTTGGAATAGAAATAAGGCTAAATTGGAAATAAATAATTCGTACAAAAATGTAAATATACTCAGCTTATGAAATTGAATGATGGCGAGCATAATTTGTATACTCATGGTGAATGTAATTCATGACGAGCGCATTCAAAACTCGCGGTGAGCGTAATTTAAACACTCAAAATGAACACTTGCCTCAGCTTTGGTTTGAAAATGTTTCTTCTACATGATGACATGTATGTATCAATTACAATACCTAATATGAGAATAATCAATAACGTATAATAAAGACTTTTTAATGGATTTCATTTGACAGTTCCCTGTTGACTTTTTCCCAGTCATCAGACGACTGCTCCCTTCCCTTTTCAGTTATAGAAAAGTAGTGGCTGAGATTTGTTTTCATGAAAAAACAAAAATCAACAAAAACAATCTTACGTTTTGAATTGTAAACATGTTTTTTTGTTTTATTTTTTTAACTTTTATTCAAATTTTAACTATTTATAATTTAAATGTTTGGAAGGGATTCTGGAGCTAAACAACAGAATCGTAAATGATCTTCTCTCTCATACGTCACATACAATTTTTACTGTAATTTTGACTAAAATCAAATCAATTTTTTCTATCGAAGAATCGTCGTTTTGGATCGCACGTTTCCAATACTTTCTATTCTTTTCAAGTAAGAAGAAAAAGTAAAAACGTATTCATAGGTATTTTCATTTTTCCAAAATTGAACCCCTATCTAAATACGGACAGTATTTTATAAGAAAGATCGTAAACCATGTATCTACTGCTATTGATGTACCTTTGTACTTTGTACTTTGTACTATTGTAAATATTTCCTTTTAACATACTCACTCCTTACGAAACACTGCAAAATGAATGAAAGACTGCGTACCATATTCTAAAGAATCCAATCCAAATTGTTACGTTTAAACGGACAATTATAAAATAAAACCTTTTGTATCAGAAACAATGTTTAAGGTAATTAGTCATCAATATCTATTATCAGAATGGAAATGGTAGGAAATGGAATTTCTGAATTTCCTATTCTAGTATTTGTTTCCGGGCGCTTCAAATACATAGGTCATTAGTTGAATCAGTGTTCCTCTCACGGTGGAAAGTGAGATCCGTTGTCCTCGTTTTGCTACTGAACATTAATGTAACTTCATTATCCGTGCACGTCTTCTAGAACTCAGTGGGAAATATAGTTATTCAAATTTTCGTTCTCCATGTTGTCCCGGCAGGAGGATATTACTTCACGACGGACATGATGAGGAATAACAACCCAAGTCTATAGCTGATTTCCTTTGAAAATAGATTTTATTACATCGGAGCGAAAATGTATTAACAATTCTTGCCAAAAATGCTCATTTATTTCTACATTCAGAATCAAACTTGTGTATGGTTTAGGGTAGAGACTCCAGAATTAAGAGAACGTGCACAGAATACACTTCTTTCCGTAACACGTTTTTAACTGTTTTTGACGTAAAATAAATAAAATGAAATAAAAATGAAAAAACTGGTGAAATGAACGCAGGCCCGCATATTCACGTGGATCGTCCTCCTTCCGGACTGGGCGCACGAGCATGGGCCGGCCGCCCGCAGTGCAGCGCGCTCGCGGCCTTGGAAGGCACGCGTGCCGTGACATACCCGTGGCGTGGCGTGGCAGCGCGCGGGGGACGGCGGCGCATCGGAGGCCGGCAGATTTATGGTGGGCCGCCCCGGAACAGTTACGGCGGTCGGGCGGGCGGGCCATCCTTCAGGCGGCCGTCTGCCCCATTTGCATGCGCCTCACACGTCCGCCGGCGGGTGGTCCCGCTCCGTCCCGCCCCAGCGCAGGCGGTCCAGGAGCCAAGCGGCAGCGCGGCGGCCGCTAGCGGGGATGCGGGTGGGAGTGGGCGTGGTGGGTAGGGCGGAGGGAGATGGAGGAGGGGTGGAAGCGGAGGAAACAGGAAAGGGGGGGGGGGGATCGCGGAGTGAGTAGGTTGGGGTGCTCAAAGGAGGAGGCGGGGAGTGTAGTAGATGGAAAAAGAAAAGGAGAAAAGGAGGAGGAGATGCGCGGAGTGAGAGTGAATTGGTGGTGCTCAAAGAGACGAAGGAAGAGGCAGCAGAGTAGATGGAAAAGGAGAGGAGGAGGAGGAGGAGGAGATTCGCGGAGTGAATTGGTTGGTGGTGCTCCAAGAGATGGAGGAAAAGGCAGCAAAGGAGTAGTGGAGTAGATGGAAAAGGAAATGGAGAGGAGGAGGCGGCGGAGGAGACTGTTGCAGTGGTAACAGCGACAGAAGAGAAGTGGCGCCAGAGGCGGGGGTTGCGACGGTACCAATGGCTGCTAATGCTGTAGTGGGTGGGGGAGGAAGCGTACAACGTGGTGGCGGAGGCGGAGGCTGAGACGCGTGCGTGTACCATCCCGCATGCCTCTCGCGGCCGTGGTGGCTCGTAAAGCACCGGCCCCGGCTCCCGCTGCCACTTCGAGGACCTGGGAGGTCCCGCGCGTTGCTTCTGCCCGCTCCGTTCTCTTCCTGCGTTTAACGTTTATACGGAATTAGCTTCACTGTTTGGCGGCGTCAGTCCTCCAAATTTTGTTCTTGTGTTCTAATTCCCGTTTCATACTTGGAAAACCCAATGGTCCCGGCTGAATCAAACTTCCTGGCTTATTATTTTCTGTAGTCTTATATGCATTTTGTCCAGTTCCGCAGAATTGTCCTTAAATTATTGATTAACAACAAACGAAACATGTCTCTAATGTCATTTGCACTACTCCATAGAAAGAAACGGAAGAGCTTTATATGTAAAGTAGAGTTTGCTAAATAAGTAAGAATGAAGAGCTGCTTGAATAATCTTAATATCACACAGAACGGTTTCGGATAGCACTCATATAATAACACACCTTTAGTATATTACGTTACCCAGTTAGTACGACTACATGATATATGCAAGAGATGAAGTTCTGAGATTCAATACTTATTGAAACATCTAAAAGTAACAGTAAAAACTCTCCCTAACCACCAACCGCAACCCCCGGCACCTTATCTCCATCGCCCTCACTGCCATTTCTCCCACTACCACCGCCGCCACTGCCACAGTCACAGCCACGTATAAGTGCAAATTAACCACCTCCAGCAGTTGTACTGCCGCATACTGCATCACTGTTATCAGTGTCACCGACACGAGTGTCACCGTCACCAGTCACCATCATCACTGTCTGGGACAATTTAGACACCGACACCAATTAAGCCATTTCAGTGTCACCACCGTTAGCAAGTCAAGGCTACCACTGGCCCCGCCCTACCTGTCACCACCACCCGCCACCATCAAGCGCTCCCACACCGCGACTCCCGTCACCGCGACTCCCGTCACCGCGACTCCCGTCACCGCGACTTCCGCACCGCGCTCCGGTCACCGCGACTCCGGTCACCGCGACTCCGGTCACCGCGACTCCGGTCACCGCGACTCCGGTCACCGCGACTCCGGTCACCGCGACTCCGGTCACCGCGACTCCCGTCACCGCGACTCCGGTCACCGCGACTCCGGTCACCGCGACTCCGGTCACCGCGACTCCGGTCACCGCGACTCCGGTCACCGCGACTCCGGTCACCGCGACTCCGGTCACCGCGACTCTCGGTCGCCGCGACTCCCGGTCGCCGCGACTCCGGTCCCCGCGACTCCGGTCGCCGCGACTCCGGTCGCCGCGACTCCGGTCGCCGCGACTCCTCCGGTCACCGCGACTCCGGTCACCGCGACTCCGGTCACCGCGACTCTCGTCGCCGCGACTCCCGTCGCCGCGACTCCCGTCGCCGCGACTCGGGTCACCGCGACTCGGGTCACCGCGACTCGGGTCACCGCGACTCGGGTCACCGCGACTCGGGTCACCGCGACTCGGGTCACCGCGACTCGGGTCACCGCGACTCGGGTCACCGCGACTCGGGTCACCGCGACTCGGGTCACCGCGACTCGGGTCACCGCGACTCGGGTCACCGCGACTCGGGTCACCGCGACTCCGTCACCGCGACTCCGGTCACCCTCGATCCCCGTCACCCTCGATCCCCGTCACTCTCATTCCGGTCAGCGTAACCTGTCACCGCTACTACTGTCCCGAGCCAACGACAGCCCAGTAGCCGGCTGCCGGCAGTGAAGCATAACGCCGATGCCGCGCACGATAGCAAGGCGCTTCTCCAGCGCAGATCAATAAAACACACGCCCCGCTCCGAACGATAGCTACCCGTTCGCTTCCCGCGACCACAGCTCCCAGGCAGGCGAAGATGCTCCGGCCCTGAAGCAGCTGGCTGACAGTACGTCGCCAGTGGAAACTACCTGTTGAAAGCTGTTGAATTTTTTAAGGGACATATATTTCATCATTAACAACATTTCCACTACTATTTTCAATCACTTATCAGTGCAGAATTTAGAGCCTAGATAGATTTATATATATATATATATATATATATATATATATATATATATATATATATATATATATATATATATATATACTGATTTCCTAATGCAACACCGGGAGCGGTAGCTCAGTGCATCAACTGATGTCATTGCAGTGCCTCTGACCAGGAGGTACTTGGTTCAATTACTGACGGTGGCATGATTTTCGATACTAGCTTTTCAGCTATGTCGAATTGAGTCGCTCGCTGTCTGGAGGAGCATTCTAGCGGACGGCTGCTTTGATAGGTAGTATTACGTGGTTTCTCCGATCAACACCAGGGGAATGCCGGAGCAGTACCCTACCAAACGGGCCACAGACCGCGCACGATCTTTCCTTCCTCTTCCTTGTCCTATCGTCTCCCCTTTCACACACTCGCACTGACACGAACATGCACTACACTACCACATATTCCGGGAGACCGGTCGGGAGCTTAGAGCTTGTCCCGGCTGGGGCGGTGCCCCACTGAAGGGAGAGTCCTGGTTAGGGGGAAACCCCGCTAGCCGACGGTAGGCCGGCGCCGGATCTCGCCATTCAGCGGGTGAAAATCGCCGTCATCTCCCGAGGGGAAAACATGAACTACACTTACGGGACTAATGACCTAAGCTGATGATGGGCCCGGAATCACTTACCAACCAACGAACCATCCTAATGCATTCTGTTATTTGTCATCCAGAAACTGAAAAATTTCATCACTTGTTTGGTATTATTGTACAAATATATAAGCACATGAGATAGCCTTTCAAAATTTCTTGACATAATCCAGCACTACTTTTATTTAAATAAGAAAAATGTTTTCATTAATTAGTTTTCAATTTTGTTTTCTGAAAATCGTTGACGTAATTGTTATATTTATAATAATTATTTGCAAAGTTAAAATTTCTACCATGAACTTTCTCCTCAGTACCGTCACTAACCTGGAAGCAAAAATCTTGATCTTTGGAGGTGAACTGGAACTTCGGACCTTGCACGATGCAATCCGGTTCTTAGGCCTATTATATTTACAACAAAGTCATCTCGTAAGTTCTTTTTATCGTCCTTGTAAGTGATATGTGGGCCACATATCGTGCAGAACGCACAGTTGCTGATTTGCTTCGACATTTATTATAACCTTCAAACATTGCGTCGACCTAACAATGGTGCCTAGAACTTGACTCGGAAGAACTGTACGTGAGCATGAATTCTCTTCACGCATGCATAGGTGCCTTAAACGCTCTTTCCATATTTGCGTAATTACTTGTATTAAAAACTGCTGAAAGAAAGGAACAGTGGTTTATTATAAAAATAGGAAGTTATAAAATGAATTTGTGAGAAGAGGTTGTCAGTCTGCGAGTTCCTTTTTAAAATAAACTAAACCTTATGCAGGTTAACGAGGTAAAACGTGAAAGATTACGAGCATTTTTCTTTCTTAATTGGAATTATTCCCTGTGCGGTGTGTGTTTTGAGTATTCAGGTATGCGAAACCGATATTTCGGACGAGACTACTTAATAACGCAGTAGTACAGCATAACTCCTGAAAGAAGTGACGTTTAATACATCAGCTTGACAGGAGAGTCCCATATCCCTAAGTAAATGTGCAAAAATTCCAGAAGTCCTTTCACTGTGAGATTTACAGTCGCTTGATAGCCACCTGCTTTAGATATCTCAGACAACATACCATTGTGTAGATACCTTTCTGACGACCATGGCATATTGTGTATGAAATATAAATTGCGAAAGTAATAAAGTAAATTGCAATGAGTATACTTGAGTTGAGAGCAACACGTTTTTCAATAAGGAAAAATTTACTTATGTATGTACTGCCCTTGAACGTATGTTTGAAATACTGAGAACCATAATGTGGGCGTGTTTATTATTGTTTAATATGTGAAAATTAGTATCTCGTAACATTTATAAATTGTATCCTCGTTGCAAGTTGTATATTCAGACCATCCACTTTTCTTCATGGCATTATAATGAATTCAAATCCATTTCATTTCAATATTGTTAAAAATAGTAGATAAATGTAATACACAACACGGCAATAACTCATGTAAACAAATTTAATTTTTATTTTCTAATGCTGCGGGGTTTTAATTTACAATTTTTAACTCTTAAATTTCTCCATATTTTGCATTTATTTAAAAAGCAGTATGTTTTCACTTGCATGACTATTTTAATAGCAACCAACTGTACACACAGAATTGTGCATTCCACTACATCTTATGTGTTGTTTTAGTTCCAGCCCAAGTGAACCGTGTTCAGTGAACCGTGTTCCAATTTGTGTCCCACTTTTATTACTTTCTCTCCTTAAGTGCCAGCTTCAGTAACTTTGTACATCTATTCAATTTTACAACCGTATGTAAGTTCTTAACTAGTTTTAATTATATGCTCATTGTCATTAATCAAGTCAATGCCTACTGATTTTCTCAAGCTAATAGCAACACTCCCTGTTAATATAAACAATTAGCTGAGTTGTCAAAGTAAGTGTGAGGGGGTGGTGCTAATTGTGCATTCTGCGCAACAGTCCTCCGCCTCAACACTCATCCCCGTCAGCAACAGTAGTAAAATACATGTCTAATGGCAGATTTTGAGATCCAGGAAGTCTTGGGATCTTGCCATATGGCCAACCCGTCACAACAGAACAGTTGCCCTCTTAAGGCGCGACTCCACTTCTTCACATTTAACACCAACACGTTAAATGAGAAACAAATACATGTTGGGAATCCCAATATGCATGTTAAATGTTACCCCGTGATCATTGAATCCACACATGTTAACTTGCCCGCAGGACTTTTATTGACAACGATAATGCATTCAGATCATCTTTGCATTTACATTATATAAATGTAATTTTTTAAAATTTTGTATAGTTATATGCTATATTACGATCGCAATGGTACTGTTTTCTATTTGACTGCGTCCCGGGAACAGAAGAACGTAACCACTACTATGTGGTTCACATAGGTATCGCACTTTTGTCCCTAACTCTGCACTCATTTTCAACAAGTTTCCATAAATTTAGTCGCACGATCATAAACTCCAAGAAGTTCATTGTTCCTTCGATTGACCATTTCCTTTCATTTAAATCTAAAACACCGGAAATTGTATTTGGAAGTATAGTTCTTGCCAAGTAAACTCACGATCTTGAAAGAACATAAGCCCACATTTCGCAATGGAACGGTGGACTTAACAAGTTTTCCATTCTTGCTAAAAAGCACAAAAAAATTTGAAATGTTAAGTTCAACGTTTCTATGTGAACACATTAAGCAGTGTAAACACGGTATATATAATCGTTCGTTCAATATATATATTTTCATGTACGTTCAGTATTTAAAATGTTAAATAGTGGAGATGTCTCTTCATTGTGATAGTGAAGAAAGCTTGCACTTCTTCCCATAGTACGTCACACAGACTTTTGATGTTAAATATATATAAATGCATAAGTACATAAATAATTAAGAACATGAATAAATAAATACATAAATACAAAGCTTTCCTGAAATAACAACAGGAGTATTAGAAAGTTCTTCCTTCCAAGCCTAAATATTGAGAATTTAACCATCGGTAAGAACATAGAATTCAATGGCTTAGCGAAAGAATGCAAGAACAATATCGGCGCCAAAAAAAATTACTTTCTCGTATACATACGTATGTACGGAGTAATATTAGAGTATAGAGAAATTATATGATGCTGCCGAAAATCGAGTTCGAGATTTCAACGAAAATACACGTTTGGGGTTTCCTAATTCCGTGAAAATTATGATGAAATTATTCTGATAAAAATGTTTCAAGTTCCAGGAAAATGAAAAATCGTATTTTTGTATCTTATTTTAACCAAAAAATGTACACTTAAAGAGATATCTATGAAGCTCATCCGCGTCATAGGAAGAAAGTAAGTTTATAAATTACAAAATTTTAGGAAAAATATTTAAAAATAACTATATTAAAAACAGAAAAAAATCTTGATATTTATTTGAACTTTGAATATCAGATTTTCTTTTAGTTGTCTGACACCATAATCTTTTTTATTTCTTGAAAATTTGACATACATTTACTTGACCTTAGCAAACCTATTATCAATACATAATTCGAGCGGTCGTTCTACAGATGTCATAATTGGGTTCCTTCTTGATACCTTAATTAGGAATGAAGCTGCAGATTGTGTAGGTTACATTAAAAGTAACTGTTTAACTACCTATTTCTCTGACACTTATTATAGTATGTACGATCGCCCTTTTTAAACCGCGTGGTTAATATAAAATAACATCCTTGTGCATAAATGAATCTTATATTGCTGAATCATTTCCTACACATCTTTAATCAGCACGTCTGTGATCTTTAACCTCACCAACTGTTTAAACGTAGCGGATCTGTGGGCGCTGGATTGGAACGGATATTTAGGAAATGCCACAGCAGTCATGAAAGAAGGCGCAGCGAATGTTATAAATGATACGCATTTACCATGGAATTGAAAGTAGCTTGTGTAACCTGACGTGATCGCCCAAGTTCCAAATGTCGGCTTCTCACCGTTGGGGTTTTCCATTAAGTGAATTATCGGCAATGACAGGCTGCGGATATTTGATTTGTCCAAACAGGTTCCCCATGTGGCATTAAGCTGTCATCGGCTTCCCGCGTACGTGCCTCCAGGCTGTCTGTTGAACGGACAATATGCAGGAACACCACAGTCGAAAATGAGGACCTCGATCTAAGACAAACTCAGAATAGAGGACACCCAGTTCCTCGATTTTTTGTTATCTAATTTTGTTCTCCTCTACAGTGCTTCAGGTTCTAGAATGTGTAACTTAAAATGAAATTTAAAAAATGTATCTCGTTGGTTGAACTTAAAAATTACACGATTATCTTTGAAGTATTGAAAATTAACGTTTATGAGTTTTCATTAACAATGGATATTAGTACTTTGAATAAATGTAAATTGTGTAATGAGCGACAAGAAGTATCTTCATAAATTCTGAAATTCTAACACAATGGTATTGTCTTCCTTGCTCAAGGGCAAGTGCCACAATCAGTTTTGTGAATTTAAATTTATAAAAATAGAGTAAAATTTCGTGTTGTACCAGTTGGAGTTACTATATCATGCACTTCTTCAGGCTTTGTAAACACAAATATCTTAGATTTATTATGGTGTAAGATAATATTTTACATCCATACATTTATGTATTTATTGTCCAAATAGCAGTAGCACTTTTCAATTCTGAGTCATTCTTTCCCGTTCATTAAAAAACTTTTTGTTTTTCGAAAAAGAAAGTATTATTTTTCTATTCTTTGGACTCTTAGTGACTTGCTAGTAAATTGCTGTCTAGTGCGAAAGCTTCTACCATTCTCAAAGAGCGAAGCATGAAGGGTTACAAGGGGTTATCCAACGAAGAAATGTACAAGAAAAAGATTAATAAAATATTTTTCTACTCCCATTTTATAATGCTATCATTTGATGGTTGCAACCGGTTGCATAATGATACGCAATATGATAGAGATTTCATTATGATACAAGTTCTTGACTAATCACAGAAAAGTTACAAACCAAGTATTGTGACCATCCGTTTGCCGAGGTCTCGAAAACGGAGCACATCAATATTCAAGAATAAGATGAGCTGTTTGAACGCGCGCCAACGCGCATGAATACAATCCGAAAATGAAAACTACGAACTATATCCGTAAGGGAGCGTCTCGGTAGAGTATGCGACACCGAGAGTCGGGAGAAAGAAAGCTTTCTTTTCTGAAGTAACAGCTGGAGAGTGAGGACCTACCGATCACGAGAAGGCGGCACCTCGTACTGCTACGGACTTCAGGACTGCATCTACGATAAAAACTCTTCAAGACATTCGAGGAGGTAATTATCATATTACAAGGCAGTAAAACAATTCATCAGGAAAAGGATGAAAGTATAAGTGACGCATTTAAAATCTTTGTAAGAGAGAGGAGTGTGAATAGCATGAAACTAACGGGCCATTCATTTCTTTTCTTTGCAGTTTTTTTATTTTTATATTTATTCTTCTTATACGATAGACTCAGTTGTCGTATTGTAGATTCTTTTAAATATGGAATTAAAAGCTAGTTACATTCTATAAAAGAATACGAAAAGAGTATCAACGGAAAACGAGACGGAGGCCACATCGTGAGTTGAACAACGGTACTGGAAAGGGGCGACCGTGCGGTTCTGCAGAGGGGCGGCTTTGCTCCCGACCGAGCTGCAAGGACAAGGACACCGAGCGACTGGAAGAGTCGACGCCGTAGATTTCTCTACGCCGTGAAAAGACACAGTAAGGTCGTGCCAACTTGAACAATTTGTAGATATTAGAAGGAATAATTTGTTTCGGAAAGAAAGTATTAGTACAGGTTCTTTATACCGATATTCTGTAAAAAATAGAATCAATCTTTTCTTTCAAGAAAACTTAGCTAATTGTAAAGTTGCAACTAGGAATTTACGACTGGAATGATTAGGCAAAGTTTTAAGTATTCTTTGAAATTGATTTAAATGAGAGAAAGGAAACAGTGTAGTTAATTATTGAGAGTGTAAGTTGTTTTCTTTTTTTCAGCAAGACAAAATTCTTGTATATGTAAAGTGTTTTATGTTCATTGACTGTAACAGCAATTTAATTAGAATATACTTAAGTAAGTGGAAAGTGATTCGACTTGAGTTTCTGTGTAAATGCATTCAATCCACAACGGCCCACATGACCCTGATCCCCGCTATTCTAATTGTATTTTTTTATTTTGCGCCCACCTTGAAAACCCATTCTGAGCTAGCCGGCGGAGGGGTGGGTCGCAGTATTGACACTTAATTAATCATTGAGAATTGTTCCAGTAAATGTTTAGCGTGATTGTGTGAATTAAAATTGTATTTGATATTATATTATGCTTGTCAGTTTTAATTTCTTTTTTTATTAGTAATTTTGTCGTGAAATATCATTTAAAATAAATTGGATCCTAATTTCCCTTTGATCCTATTTGACTAGCGCAGAACTGGCAGGCGGACTGGTAACCACAGCCACCTGCGACAGCATGCGAGAGTAGGGTTAGGGAGGTCTCCGCTATGTAGCCTTGGCAAAATTCTGCATGTCAGTTGCCACGAAACGATTCAATGTAAAAGTTTAACTAATAAATATTAAAGAAAAAATACTCTATGAATCTCAATGTAATGGGTATTATTACACTCGTGTTAAGTTTACGATACTCGCTCGTTCCTCGCTTATATCGTAATATCACATTTGTTTATTAATACCCATCATTACATTATCGTCTCATAATGTACTAGTAAAGATTTGTCTATAAAACAAATTTTCTTCAACTAGTGAGAACCAGTGCGATTAATTCGCACGGTTAGTCAAAAAATGTTCACATGCTTATACAACCTAGACTAAAACTGAAACAAACAAAAACGCTGTGAACGTGAACATTCTGAATACACGTAATATATGTGAAAAAATAATACTGTATTTCTCTAACCTTCATTCAAAGGCTACATATATAAATAATTTGGAATCATTAATTATATTATGTATTTAACGCACCGTCCGACACTGTAATTTTCTTCCGAAAGATCGCGCGGCAATCAGAAATTACAGATCCCCAAATCTACGTTTTTTTAATATTTACGTATTTTTAACGCACTATTTCAATACGAATGTCCCATGTGCAGGTGAAAAGAAACACGATTTTTCAATCCATTGCTTCTTTATACAGATCAGTTTCTTATGTCGCCCAATTTATTGAAAAGACCAAACAGCCCTTTAAGAAATAATGTATAAGATACCGAGTCCATTTTCAAAGTGAAAGCCAGAAACCGCCGTGCCTCAGCGCCTTGCCACCTCGCACTGTAGAATCCTCGGAAAGGAGCCTGAGAATAACAGATTGCTATCCGACTTTCCAGGATTAATTCTTCATAAGAAAATATATGCAGAATTAAGAGCATCGCACCAGCGTCGCAACAGCGTTGCGCGCATCGCAACAGAAACCCAAGGGAGAACTATCCTTATGGGAGAATAGATAATCACTTCATTCGTTGAATAGACATGTACCTCGTTTGTGTGCGTTTCAGTGCGTGTGATTCGTCCTTGCCATAAAAATTCTGAGAGTAGTCATATTTCGTATACTTCAGCTCTTTTGCGTAAATCGTGTTGTAAGTTATTCAACCGATAACTAAGGCACAAAATAAACTAGTTGTCAGACCCAAAGACTTGACATATGTTTCTCTGTGTATTTCGACGTGCTGAATCCGAATCTGCAGCCAGAATCTTGCCAGCACCCTCTATTTTTTTAAAAAATCGCGAGAAACCACAGTGATTTTTTGTTGTGTGTGTGTGTGTGGGGGGTTAGACCCAAAGACTTGACAAATGATTCACTATGTATGTATGTCAACGCGCTGAATCCGAATCTGAAGGCAGAATTGTGCCACTAAGTTTTTAAAAATCACGGAAAAACACCGTAAAATGGTAGATTGTAAATTTGAGGGTGTTTTTTGCGATTAAAAAACCTGGAGAGTTGTGGCGCAATTCTGGCTTCAGTTGCAGATTTGGCGCGACATATGTAAAGAAACGTATGTCAAGCCTTCAGGTCTGATAACAATACCTGGAAACAAAAAAAATACAATTTCACGATGGTTTTTCGCAATTTAGAAAAACATGTAGGGTGGTGGCGCAATTTTGGTTTCAGATTTGAATTCAGCGCGTTGAAATATATAGAGAAATATGTTTCAAGTCTTTGAGTCGTACATATTTTTCTGTGTGCCTGTGTAATTTATAGGGTTTTCTAGGTCTTAAATACAGGGTAACTGGACGACCACTTCCAAACATTCTTGCCTTTAGACCTCTGTCTACACCTCTCTGATTTTGTCACGCTACGCTCTGCCATTTACCGCAAATCATTTATATCATGTTATATGGGCCTGTGAATTCGGAGGCTTCGCGGACAACTTATTCTTGCATTTGGTAGGTGCATGGGTTCAATTCCCAGACCACCCGACTCAGAGGAATTTTTACGGCCGTTTCCCTCACTCAACCGAGACGAATGGCAGGCCGTAGGCGTACTCAAAAAACCCTCCTTCAGGACGTTTTTCTTCTCAATCCCAGCCTTCTCCAACACGATCCATAAAGACTTCTCGGCAACGCAGGCACGGGTCTCCACATGCCAGCAGAACGTGTACTCTGACGTGGAACGGCACCGCGTCAAAAAAGACCACTCTTTCGGGGAGCGAATGCATCTCCGCGATGTCCCACGGCAACTCGGGTTGACTGAATGTCGTCAGAATGCATTCGAGTGAAATATACGTTGTCATGTTCAAATAGTTTGCGTGATTTTAACCAAACCGTCGGTGCCTCGCTTTACAAACCGGGAGGAATATGTGTCCTTCAGGACCTCCAAATAGGAAAGTCGGAATAAATTATGTCACAAATTATCGGTTTTCACAGACGGTTTTCGATCATGGGATTTGGTGAATAGAATCTTATATATATATATATATATATATATATATATATATATATATATATATACTAGTTGTGCTGGTCCATGGAGTTAATTGGCCATACACATTACTGCTACACGACGCATTCACAGGGTCATAATCACTTTTGCATATGTTTAAAAATCTAATGGTCTCTCCCACAATTTCTAACTTGCAAAATAAAAAAAACTGCAATAGTTGTGTCTTTTGCGCTGTCAGTGGAAAAAGATTAAAGAAAAAACTTGAAGGCGTTTGAGAAAAAATATATTTTTTATCAATTAAAGTAAAAATTACGCGAAAACCATTGATTTTTTCAAAAGCTTCTTGGTGGCATTTTTCAAAGATTTATTTCTTAGAACAGATATCACTGAAGACAAAAATCTGTCTTAAATGTTGTACTTTTATAATGTTATATTTTTAATTTTTAAAAATTCCGAAATCGCAAAAAATGGGACGAATATTCAGATATTTCAACGAAAATGAGACCTGAAATGAGAAATTAGTCAGGCAGACAGATATTTTGCCGTCAATCTACTTTTCGGTATCAAGAACTACAAAATGTGCATTATGATTACCCAACGTTTTAAGAGGCAGTAATTTAGTACAAATAACAAGATTGATCCACTTTTTCCACTGTGTACAGAGGCCTGACAGCATCTCTCCTAATATTTAAAAATGTATTATTTCAAAGTGGTGAATTTTGATGTGTGACTTTCGTTTCCGAAGTATTTGGCATGAATCTTATCCAATTCTGAAGTGGCATTCGAAACATGTGATGAGGCAACAGCGTTTGTGGCACCTGCGGATCTGTAACCCGCACCTTTAGTTTGCAGCCGAGAACCGATTTTATATTGGACACTTAAAATAAGTGTTTAACTGATCTGGTATTATAAACAGTCCTTATTTTCGAATGAATGGGAAGATATCTACCACTCATTCTTAGGTAGGTCGCCTTGTTCCTTACGATGTATCCCCTATCCCTCGTAAGCGTCCCTCATTCGTTTTCTCCGGTAATTGGTTTAAGACATTTTCTCACGCGGCACGTTTCTACAACAGAAAAATATTTCAATATTTCACATAATATCGAGTATTTTTGTTCAAAAGACCACTCATCACTTTCAATACGAGACGGAACATCAGAGACGTAAATAGTGCATTGAAAGAAGGATGAACGATTTCGAAAGAGAAGCACTATCGTCGGGAACACACACGCCTATCGTCTATGAATTCGAGTGATTAAATAAGAGTTTTATGTTTTTAAGAGTGCCAGCGTCGAGTTTGGAGCCCTGTTAGTGTATCTACAACACGGGAGGTGGTGGTATTCCTCCATACAGGAACGGGAGATCCAGTGCCTACCTACACGTAGGGTACGGGGTTTCCTCCATCATTTATCTTCCCCTTCATGCACCACCCCAACCGGTACAAGCTATAGGCTCTTGACTGGTCTCTAGACATGTGAGGTAGTGTGTGTGGGATGTTATGCGTGTGTGTGTGAATGAGGGGATTGGAAGAACAAGGAAGAAGATGGGAAGTTCACCCAAGGTGTGTAGCTCGTTTATTAGGTTACTGCTCCGACATTTGCCTGACATTGATGATCTCTCATCACGTAAACTTACCACGTATACTTACCGATTCGTGCAGCCAGTCGCTAGCATTCTCCTTCAAGCAATGGTTGAATTGGACTCAGCTACATAGCTAGAAACGAAAATTCACCACCGACGGGACACGAATCGGACTACAGTCTCCTGTCGGAGACGCGTAATATGTTTATCTTGAAAACTTCTAGCTAAAAAATCGCTTTATCTGTGTATCAAGAAGGTAAATATTATAATTAAGAGGCCTGCCGCCTATAAATTCAGCCCAAAGCATGCCCAACGGCGTTGTTCCCCGTGAAAATTTCGAAAGGAGGTCCGTAGCACTATGTAACAATAACATTTATTTCTGTATGAACAATTTCTATTTTTTCCCTTTGTTAATTTGGTAGTTCCAGCTGATAATCGATAGCGGCGAATCGATACACATTTGCGTAAGAGGCTCTCCAAACCGCCTGGCAACATTGTAAATGATTCACCATAAAATCATTTAATTTTATTAATTAGCATTTATTAATTTTATTGTATTTGTATTAAAGTTATAATTTTATTCACCGTGTAATATCCTTAACTTACTTACTTGTAAAATATGTCACCTGCAATGAACATGGTTTAGTGTAAAATTGGGGCCCGGAGGAAAACAGAAGTGTAGTTGTGCACAGATTGCACATCTCGGCATAGAACGTCACATTCAGTTTGAACTGGTTTTGACGTAAGATGAATAAATAAATAAATTAGTATTAATAAATAAATATTAATAAATAAATATTAATAAATAAATATTAATAAATAAATATAAGTAAATAAATAGTAATAAACATATAATTGGCTTCTCGTATACTTTTAAGCTGCAAACGGTTATGGTCTCAAGTGAATTTCCTTGACGCTGTTCCGTCGTGCGGGAGGGCGTGTCCGTCGCGTGCGCGACGCATGAGCCTCCGTCAGCCGCACGCGGCCCACGAGTGCGCGGCTTTGTGGCGCGAAACCTCTACTTATCCCCCCTGCCGACGCACGCCGCGCTGCCCACGCCGCCACGCCGCACGCCGCACGCCGCGCGCTTGCTCTCTGTATTAGTGGAGCTCTCGAGCCTTGGTCTCCTTCCTGCTACGACCCGGGCGTGGTGGAAGATTGAAGAACGTACAGTAGAACCACTCGTTTGACTCCTCGTGATATCCGACTCCCTTGCCTCTTTTCATCCCTCCCCCTTCCCCCGAATTTTCGACTCATTCGAGGTTGATGCTTGCACATTGCGCTTGCACATAGATTGATTGACTCATTTTCGTGTTTCCGGGCGCGTCAACTGCTTTCGTCATTAGTCCCGTTAGTGTAGTGCATACTATTCTCTCGGGGAGATGGCGGTGATCTTCCCCCGCTGGATGGCGAGATCCGGCGCCGGCCTACCGTCGGCTAGTGGGGTTTCCCCCTAACCAGGACTCTCCCACCAGCGGGGCACCGCCCCAGCCGAGACAAGCTGTAAGCTCCCGACCGGTGCGTACTCCTTCTATGAAAACCATTTTGTTAGGCAGTTTGCAGGCCTAGTAAATTCAGTGCATAATAGAAATACTTCTATATTGGGGGTCTACTGTACTCAAGAATGCATGAAATCGTACATTCTACACGGATAGCTCCTGAAAGGGAACCTAGCCTTTCCCACTTCTTGTCTCATATTTTCAGAAATTTGGAAGGTAAGTTTTTCGATTTCCCTAAAATATTACTACGTGTAACTGGAAAGTAGGTAATTATTATGCATCGTGTGCTGACTTACTTTCGCATGACGCAAGTGCTCGCAAGTTTGGCGGGTGACTTTCAAACTGCATAGATCTCATAAATACTGTTTATTAGCCAGACGTTAGATTGTTAGTAAACGATTATTGTGTGACAGCAGAGGCAGTACTCATTCATTGGATGGAAACACAAAGATTCAGGAGCATTTCCGTCTTGCTCCTCAGCTTTGAGACTAAGTTAATAGTAGCTTCAAACTTAGCACGACATATTGTTTTTAATCTCACTTGTAGCGCATCCTCTGTAAGTTCTAATTACATTAATTGTTTCAATATCACCGATATTATCGTATGGAAATGTACGTAACCTCAAAATATGGGTATAACCAAATAAAGTTGTCCTAGAATTAATTTATTACTATCAGCAAATATGTTATATCACTGATTTTCATCTTGATATAATATTTGTATAATTTAGCATGCGTTAATAATTTGACGATACCAAAATATCGTTTGTATTCTGCTTTTTGTCAATATTACTTATATAAGTATTCTGTATATTGAAGGCATGCAAATACGAGCGGCAAGTAACTGGTTTCCGAACGTTCTTTGAAAGTTCCTCGTACGAAAGTGAACTCGATTCTGAACAAACGCTCTTTAAACAAAAGGTAGTCCGAAGCATCAGGTCACCGATCCCCGAATAACGGAAAGAGCGCGACTTAATGAAGACAGGCGCATACCTTCAAACCTTGCGTGTCTTCGATTGATCGATTTTCGACGAGCGTCTTCCCCCCAAGGCGCTGTGCCCGTCGGCCGGCGTTGTTGTGAAGGGTCTTCACTTTTCTCCCTCGAAGTAGCCGCCTTCCGTTCAGAACACCAGCCTCGCCCAGCGAGCCCGTGCTATTTTGCATACACTCTCTCACTCGCTCGCCTTCAAACTTGAATGGTAGGTTCAAGATGTGTTTAGAGTCTCCTGCCTGATTGACAGCACAGCTCCGAGTTTGTTTCCGTGCCCCATCGGCATCCTTCATCTCCGCGCCAATTCTCCGCGTTTATCATAATGATAAAATGCGCTCTTCCCGCTCGGAAACCAGAGGCAAAAAGAGGTAAACGGGCGGAATTCCCGGGATCCGAGTCGGCGAAAGCAGCCGAATTGCCGGGTTTGAGGGAGGCTTTGCTGCTTTAATTGCAAGGCCGAGTTCGACGCCCGGTGCGATGAGCATGCGAGCAGCCGCTTTTTGTTAAGCGTCGGAGACCAGGGAAATATTTGCTCGCGAGCTAAACATGACAACAGCCCTCCCCCTGCCATGCACTCCAACAGGAACGTGAATAAGAGGTCATGACCCCTTTGGACATGATGCTACTGTTGTTTTTCTTGTATATTGATATTGTTGTTGTCCATGACCTTCCTCTTGATACGTGTACTGCCGTCAGTGCCTACTCCTGACATGGATTGTTTTGTTAGGTATTTTGGAATGTGCCACTGCATGGTTGCTGAATGCTATTAATTTTGTTTGACTCCCGTTTGGGCGCTGGGGACCACCCACCACAAGAATGCTCTCGCCCATCTATTACCTGCGTCGGTCCCTGGCTGAGCAAATATGGAATCTGTTTAGGAAGGGAATTGTAAAGAAATAAATCGCTTGATCAGAAAGTCTGTGTCAAGAAAACACAATCCATTTCTCTGCACGTTTAAATTCCATTTCTCTGCTTTTAAATTTACATGGCTTGGGAAACATTGCAATGGAGAAATATCCAGATCTCCGATGGAAATGCATCACAATATTAGATGTTCTGTATTGAAGTTCTGAAGCAGCCTGTCGATAAGATCACAAAATATGCTCCGCTGGTATCAAGAGACAGTGGCATATGGATCATGTGAGAATCATCCCCTATTTTATACCTAGCATCGCAGTAATTCCGAAGACACTATTGAAGTTTGTAAGATCTGAATATAAATGTGAATATTTATAAGATTGGGGAAACGCTGTGGTCATCTCAACGACTGGAATAGCTCGAAAGTTTTTGGGGGTAGGATAGATGTGAATTCCTACCAAAAATACATTGATAAATATTCTGTGGCCATATATAACCTGTGTATTTGTTCTTATGAAAGTAGAAAATAAAGAAAATTGTATTATAATAATAGTAATAATTAAAAGAATGGGCACAGCGCAGATGAATAAAGATCATTCAATCATTTATGTTGCTTAAATAGAGAAAAATGAGTTCAGAATCGTAATCAGTTTTAATAGCTACCCAAGATCAGGCGTTGAGATCACGACATTATGTAAACGTGGTTCTCAAAATTTTCCAAGATGATAAATGCTGCATTTGCCAGGAAGTAGACACCGTTGATCACTGCGTGTGAGCTTGTCCAATTCTAGCAAAGACCGAATACTTGAAAAGACACAACAGGGTAGGTAGTTACCTCCACTGGTAGATCCGTATCGCCCTCAAAGTTCCAAACACATTCCATAAGTATTACAAACACTCACCAAAACCGGTGACGCCTGTTGGACTGTGAACAATATTTTACGACCAACAAATTCAAACACGGAAGCGGCAAACAAACCGGATATCGTTATCCGGGATTTGGAGAAAAAGCGTGTCTACTTGTAGATGTTGCTGTGCCATGCGATCAAAACGTCGTAACCAAGGAGGTAGCGAAACGACTTAAATATAAGAGTTTGTAAACCTAGATCAGCCGAATATGAGGCGTAAAAGCACAGGTCGTCCCGATATTTATTAAAGCTCTGAGATTTGTTCCGCAAAATTTGTATTAGAACTCGACTTAGCTCCCAGGTCATTCAAAACACTGGGAAGCATCGCTTTATTGGGAACAGTCCACATTTTGCGCAAAGTATTGTAGAAGCACCGATAGGCCGTAGATATGCTCCTTAGGAAGCTGTTTGCAACCCGAAGTAGACTTTATAATCAGCCGACCCATAACATCTTTAGTCGTGAATCAGAGGGATAATAATAATAATAATAACAGTAATAACAATAATAACAATAATAACAATAATAACAATAATAACAATAATAACAATAATAACAATAATAACAATAATAACAATAATAACAATAATATCAATAATAACAATAATATCAATAATAACAATAATATCAATAATAACAATAATAACAATAATAACAATAACAATAACAACAATATCAACATTCAAATAAGTTTATTCATTGAACGTCGTTTTAAAAGTGACAATACACAATTTAATTCCTCATTTTAATTGCTTCTCTTTTTCACCTAGAATGAAATAATTACAGTAATTTCAATCTTCTCCAAATGATTCTCTGATTGTGCACAGTATTTTGCCCCGTTTTTTATGTTTTAGTGTTGAAATTACCGATTTTAATCATGTATTAATAATCTGCAGAGTCAAAAGTCCGGACAATGTACGTACATTCTAACAATAAGTAAAAAAGAGTGCTTCTCCAATACTCGTATGGTAGTGATAAGAGAAACCATAAAAACCACCGATTAGGGTTGTCGACCTATTCTAGCAAATTTCGAACTACCGCACAGAAACGAACTCGTGATCTCCAGCTTCACCTCATAAGCACTCTCGATACTAAGACGTTGCCTTAAAAATCCCACCAGCCTACGCTGGTCTCGCTACAAATAGGAGCATTTATTGATTTTACAACAGAATGTTGTCGAGTAGTCGTGCATTGGAGCTATGTGATTGGCCAACACTCAGGATGAACTGTATTGTTCGTTATTTTCGAAATTGATGCCAAATGGATGCCCAAGACTATGGACATTTTTAGCTCTCATTCGCCAAAGTTCAATACGTCATATATAGTTTTTACTGGCATTTGGAGAAAAACAAATCATATAAAACACGGTCTTCGTCATTTCATTAGTTTCTTGCATCGTTGCTAAACGGAAGTAATATGATTTCTGGGAAGTGTTGACTGGGAGTCGTCGAAAGATTTAATATTGCCGTGTACTTAGCCGTAGTATTTTGCATATCACAAGCGTTACGAAACATACTACGGATTTCCTGTCTTTCAAACACCCGGGAGCTCGAATTTTGTCAGTCAGTGTACTAACCTCAGTAATACTGGGGGCGGTATTTTACTATTTATTCCTTTATTTTACGATATTCCCGACTACGCCCATTCTTCTCCTCCTCCCAATCCCACTCCCTCTTACCCCCCCTAATCCTCTTCCTTTTCTTCACCCTTTCCCACCTCCAACTCCTCCTCGGAGAGCAGCGTTGGCTGCCGAGCTTCCCAAGGCCGGGGCCGAGTGCCTGAAACACGAGCTTATCGGCTGCTGCTCGGTCGATGGCCCCCCTGCCCGCCCGCGATTCGCGTGCACCGCACCACACCTCGCAATGAAGCCTCAGGGCGCCGACCTGCGCCCAGGCGGGAGTAGGGACTGTGCTCCATGTCGCCCGCCACGCCTCTCGGCACCCGCAACCTCCGCCACCCTTCCCGCCAGGCTGTCCGTTTCGCCACGCTGCCCGACCCGCCACGCTGCTCGACCCCCCGCCCGCCACGCTGCCCGACCCGCCACGCTCCCCGACCCGTTACGCTTCCCGACCCGCCATGCTGCCCGACCCGCCACGCTACCCGATCCGCCACGCTGCCCGAACCGTTACGCTGCCCGACCCACCACACGGCTCCTCCCTCACCGCCAAGGCCCCCCACGGGATGCTACTTCAAGACACACGGTCTACAAATTGTGCCTGAAATAAACATCTCAAAATAGCATTTTGACAGGGGTTACAAGTCGATTGCTAAAAGTTAGAACAATTGTTGCTAAAATGCAAAATATTTACTGGTCTATTGACAGTAATTCTGGACGGAAAACCCCGCTCAAAAATATTTCTTCGTCGTGGCGTACGCACAGGCAAAATATCGCCTTCGGCAGGAAAATTCGCGATATTATCGCCTCGTACGTAAACGAACTAGCCCTCTCCCCCTGAGACAGTGTCCTTTCCACCCCTTGGGATGTTGTTTCAATCAGAAACAACTGTGGTTCTACCTGCTAGCGATTGGTCAACGCGTCCCTCCCCCTGGCAGCGGGGTGTCCAAGTTTGTCGGCGCGGGTGTGAAGATTGCCGGCCAATTTTTGTGAGGAAACGGGTACATATTTTGAGATACTATTTAATTCTGATTACAAAGAGTTTTCATTTTTTCTAATACTTCTTCTTTGCCATTAAATCCTTAAATTGTTTTGTATGTTTATGGCACACATTTCTGTCATTTCCTGTAAATTACGTATGGTCGTAAATACGAGATTGATTTGGCTTACACATTTTTCTGGACCAATGTTTAAATTCAACCTATACCTCTTACAGAAATGATCTCAAGAAATCTGTGGGACCGTTGAGAATTCGATAGCACATTCAGCTCGATTCAACTTGATCGTGGATTGACAGATTGCGGTGTTGACTGAAGGTGCGTGATTAATGAAAAGATGTATACCAAGTAGGTGGGTGGAGGATTTTGTGCAGTGTAATTGGCGTTGTTTTCATGTGGACACACGTGGGTGTGTAGTAGGGGAGTGCACATAGCTAGAAATGTGGAAATGTCAGGGTAAGGATTGGAGAGATGGGTAAGTATTTCAGAAAACGAGGAAATTGAATTCCCACACACGTCACATACATTTTCACTGCTTTTTGACGATAAATCAATAAGCCATTGTAGGTATATTCGGATCAACATTATTTTTTCATATAAGTAGCTCATATTGGCAGTGTAGTTATTATTTTCAGAGAATAAAAGTACACCCTTTGAATACGGAACTCGTGCTCAAACCTATCCGAGATTATCTTCACTGTCATTTCGACGCAGATTACGAAGAAGTAAAGGAAAAGTTATTTGTAGAAAAAGTACGTGAAAGAAGTATAAAAAACAAATCTGCCTCTTTTTCATCAGTTTGATCATTAATATATGTATATTTTTTTGAGAAATATTAAAATACCAAATTTTTAAGTATTCTTTGTTTTCAATATATAACATTTTTATATTAATATATCAAAATAATGCTTATAGATGGAGAGACACTGCAAAAATACGTATCTGATGTATTGTTTTTACCAAATTAAAAATGTTCTTATTTCTGCAGAGGATTTCCTTCCAGAGTAGAATTCGTGTATGGTAATTAATGTATATAGTATAATGAATAAAAGGGATGGCTTGCCTTTTTCACAAAGAAGAGTATTATCTCGCGTTTATAGTATTGCTTTGTTCCCCATTAGGCCAAAGTGAAATACATTAGCGTATCTAAAACAGGGCAATCGCCCGGAATACTATTTGTGGCGTCGAAGGTGGCGGTGACAGAGAAAGGTAGCAGTGGCTCTGATAGTGGAGGTGGGAGTGGCAGTGTCAATGTCCGTGACGGTGTCAGTGACAGTTTGGGGGTTTGGGGGGTGTAGGTGTCGGTGACGATGTACGTGGCCATGCCGCTGGCGATGTCTGTGGCAATAGTGGTGGCGGTGGCAGTGGCGGTAGTGGTGACGGTGGCAATCTTGGCGTTGGCAAAGAATATTGTCGGGGGTGGTCGCGATGGCTGTGCCGACGGGAAGTGTGGCGATGGCATGAGTGACGGATGCTGTTCTGGTGAACGTGAGGGGCAGATGGAGCGGTAGCAGACGCAGTGACGATGGCATTAATGACGGTGGCGGTACTGGTGAAAGAAGCAGTTGTGGCAAGGGTGGAGTGGTGACAAGCGACAAATGCGGCAGTCGCAAGTAAGGCGGAGGCAATTGTGACGGTGGCGATGTCAGAGGCAACTGTGGCGTTGGCGGCGGCGGCGGCGGGCGCGGCAAGTGCAGGCGTCCGCAGCGCGGATAAGCGCCCGTCGCCCACCTCTCTCGCGTCTTATCTCCGCGAAGCGCCCGCCCGCCGCCCGCCGCCTTATCGACTGGGAAAGTACACGCGCGCGTCTTCCGGCGGCGCGGCTGTGACCTTCGGGGCCGCGGGAACCCATTAGGCGCGCTCGTAAAAGGGCCCGCTTCGCTCCCCGGCGCTGCCAACGCCGACGGTTTCATCTCCCGATCGCCCGCTCGCAAGCCGCCCAACCCCCGCCTCCGCTCCCGGCCCGCTCGCGAGAGCTGGACCGCGCACGACAGCGAGGTCTGCTGGTGCGCCGTGCTGCGTACGTACGACGTTGGAGGGTAGAGATTTTGGACGGGACATCAAATAATTGAGTTGTTTGGAATCGTACGGGGCTGTAATAACTGATTTCTGACAGCTGATAATTGACGTCGCCCGATGGTAGAAAAAATCTTACAGAAGATTACTGTTGAGACGTTAAAAAATAAAATGATTATTGTAAATGAGAATTATTTGTAATGTCGTGTTGATATTGATATCTCATAGATGTTGAGCGTCTTGGTAATCTGTGCTGTCGTCTATGCATTTCGCGTGGCCGCCACCGCCTCCCCCTCTCCTCGAACGCCTCCGCCCCCACCTCCGCCTGCACCTCCGCCCGCGCCTCCGCCCGCGCCTCCGCCCGCGCCTCCGCCCGCGCCTCCGCCCGCGCCTCCGCCCGCGCCTCCCGCCCGCGCCTCCGCCCGCGCCTCCGCCCGCGCCTCCGCCCGCGCCTCCGCCTGCGCCTCCGCCCGCACCTCCGCCCGCGCCTCCGCCCGCGCCTCCGCCTGCGCCTCCGCCCGCGCCTCCGCCCGCGCCTCCGCCCGCGCCTCCGCCCGCGCCTCCGCCCGCGCCTCCGCCCGCGCCTCCGCCCGCGCCTCCGCCCGCGCCTCCGCCCGCGCCTCCGCCCGCGCCTCCGCCCGCGCCTCCGCCCGCGCCTCCGCCCGCGCCTCCGCCCGCGCCTCCGCCCGCGCCTCCGCCCGCGCCTCCGCCCGCGCCTCCGCCCGCGCCTCCGCCCGCGCCTCCGCCCGCGCCTCCGCCCGCGCCTCCGTCCGCGCTCCCGCCCGCGCCTCCGCCCGCGCCTCCGCCCGCCCTCCGCCGCGCCTCCGCCCGCGCCTCCGCCTGCGCCTCCGCCCGCGCCTCCGCCCGCACCTCCGCCCGCGCCTCCGCCTGCGCCTCCGCCCGCCCTCCGCCCGCGCCTCCGCCCGCGCCTCCGCCCGCGCCTCCGCCCGCGCCTCCGCCCGCGCTCCGCCCGCGCCTCCGCCCGCGCCTCCGCCCGCGCCTCCGCCCGCGCCTCCGCCCACCTCCGCGCCTCCGCCGCCCTCCGCCGCGCCTCCGCCCGCGCCTCCGCCTGCGCCTCCGCCCGCGCCACCGCGCGCTGCCTGAGGCCTGAGAGTCGCGGACGGCTCCGCGCGGGCGGTGCGGCGTGGCGGCGCCGTCGAATTGCCTTGATTAAAACTTGATTACCGCGATCGCCCCAGCGGCGGGCCGTAATGAGCGCCTAATTGAGTTATTCACGCGGCGTGCGCCCGCGGAGACGCGCGCCCGAGATGCGGAGATGCATCGGGGGCGGTTGATGGCGCTGGACGGCCCGGGCGGCAGCGGCGGGTCAGTGCGGGTCAAGGCACCGGCGCTGGCGCTGAGCCGCCGGACGGACGGAAGACACGTGTGCCCCGGCGCGTGACCTGCGTCCCGCCAGGCCGCCCGCTGCCGCCACCGCCGATGTTGCGCCCGCCCACGCCGTTCACAACCGCCCACATCATTCACAACCGCTCACTCCGCTTACAAACTCCTAGGCCGATCACAACTGCCTATGCCGCTTAAAAACGCCCTCGCCACTCACAAATACCTATGCCGCTCAGAACAGTCCACGTCGTTTACGACTGTATTCGCTGGCTGCTCACATCCGCTCATGCCAGTCACAATCGCCCATACCAATTACAACCGCCCACGCCATTCACAATCGCTCACGCCACTCACAACCACCCGCCGACACCTCCCACGACCGCCCACACCTCACAACTCCCCCCCCCCCTCTCAATCCCCCGCGCCTCTCAATCGCCCACGCCACTCACAACTGACCACGCCACTCACAATAGCCCATTCCAGTCACAACCGCCCATGCCACTCACAACCACTCACACCACTCACAACCGCCGACACCTTTCACGACGGTCCACACCTCACCCCACGTCCAGCGCACACCCACGACCACGACCACCCCGCCCCGCCGCCACAACCTCCTACGCTGCACAAACCGCCCATGCCGCCCATGCCGCTTACAATAGTCTACGCCATTGACGATAGTCCATCGCACTCCCGACCACCCTCTGCTCTTTGAAGACATTCAGAGATCAGCGGCGCTAGACAGAGCGAGAAATACGCAATCTTAATGTGTATATATTATAACAGCTATAATTTCAAATATGATAATAAAAATGACTTTTGTGCCATTAGTAAGACGCTATCTATCCAACAGTTCATAAATACGATACGCTGTATGGGGAAATTCCTCTCTAAAAAGTTCACGGTGAGAAAGGTTCGCATGGGGTCAGCAAGTTGGTTTATATTTCCAGAGTGAATATAAATGTTAAGCGCCTTTCCATCGTCATTGGTAAAAAAAATTATTTGGTGACCAGTCGCTGCATTTCTGGACAATACACGATACTAGATTACATACGCTTTTTTACTTGTGGCTTTTTGAAAACCTTTATCGTTGCTGTTCAGAAAAATGATGTATCCGATGTTTCATTTAATCACTGTCAACACTGAAGAAAGTTTAAGAAGCAAGAGTACTGCATTATTTTATTTGTGATTTCACGGGTCGTATAAACATTTTCTTCTTTATCCTCAAGTTTCTATATTTAGTCATAGTTTGAACGCTCAGAATCTTAAAAAAAACATTACCTACTGAGAGAGAACGATTAGGGAATGTGCGACGAAAATCTTAAATTGTTAGTTTGTCACGTGAGCTCCTCTGAAGAAGAAAATAAATCATGTATGTGTGAACTCTCTCTCGGGGAGCGTTACCGTCCTTGCCTTCTGTATGCCGCACCTATTGTGTGAGCAATGCGAAATTCCTAAAATGTGAAATTCGGCCTAATTAATTTTCATCGTCTTTTCCATCGAACTTTCGCAATTTACTATCGACTTGTGTAATAATAATAATAATAATAATAATAATATATGCACCATCCTATGAAGTTGCATTATTCCGTAATATTGATAAAATTTTTAAATTTTGTTTGGTTTCACTCAAACTTAAAACATCCAGAATCTGTTTCATTTAAATGTTTGAATAGAGAGAAATACTTATAAAATCATCATTCGATTTCTTATATTTTCCGTATTTTAATCTGTATTTATTTTAAAACTCTTTTCCTTTGTGACAGTTCATGACATCAGGAACAAACGTCCACATAATTTACAAGAAAATATTTAGGTTCAGTAATCCATGTAATTGCTCGGGATTTCTTTTGCGCTTCTTTAAAATACGTAAAAATGTTTCAGTTGCAACACATTTTTCTTAGTGGAGGAGAAAGAATGAAGAGCCTGACATTTAACACGTCATCAATTCATCTTCACGAAAGGCTGTGATAACGGCATATGCAGATAAGATACATACTTCTTCTTAGACTTTTGCTGTTAGATGAAGAAAATGCAGATGCAAAGCTTCGTAATTTTTTTCTGGCAAGACTCTAAAAATGATATAAATATTTACGGCTTTGAATTTAAATGTAAAATATATTTTAATAAAAACAGGATCTCAATTGTCGATTATGTTGCTCTTCGCTCGATTGAACGAGAATGAATGCAATTTGTAGTGATATATTCAACGTTTGGGAATATGGGATATGTAATATAATATTATAACTTTAACCGATCTCACTCCAGAACCCTTGAGACAGATGTGTGAACTCTTACGGCCATCACATCTGCTTGTAACACAATACTGACCATCATATGCTAAATATCTTCACTATCGGCTTCACACGAGGCAGCTGTATAGGGAACAGGCATTGTATTCTTTGAACGCATTTCCCCTAGTTCCATGACGCGATCGAAGGATCCCTTCGTGAACATTCTTCGATTCATTCCTCGAATTATCTCATCAAGATTGGTGTCGAGGGCGTAGAAATCGACATAATCATCTCCTCTGCGGGTGACCATCTCCAGAAGCATCGTCATGGCTCGTCGTCGATTTCTCGATTCGAGGCACTCCCTGTCAGGTCAAGGGAGGTTTAGAGGGCGGTCATCCAACTAATCGAATTTGATCTTCTGGGTGTTCTTTTGCTCATAGGCCCACTTTGTTTACGGTCACGAATGCTCACCGTAAGAAGAAAATAATGTAAACGAACTCTAAAGAGGAAGCTGCAGTTTCTAGTAAAAATGTGGGAGTTACAACTGCTTACATCTCGTACACGTGATGTTTTGAGACATTTTATTCAATGTTAAAAAATAAAATATTGTTCTGTGATTTAACACTAGGGAATGGAAAAAATATGGACGAACTAGTCTTTAATTTTCCACCTCTTTTAACATCTAAACACTCTGATTCCATTTCATATTGTTATCATATTGACATTGGAAATAAAAACATCATAGGTATTGCAAACATTTCGAAACTTAACAGAATCTGCAACTCCACAGAATCTGCCAGTTCATAATTCTCAATCTCGGTCAGAATTTGAAGTTAGCGTTACAGTCTTGGTATAACCAGTGTTTGGGGCCAATTTAAAGTTTACGCTGTTAATATTGTCTTAAAATGTTTTCATGAATGTTCCGTGCTGGTTTACGATAGCTACGAATCGCGTCTAGAAAGTTGAAAATTAATACCTATTAATTGACCTCTTTTAACCTGTTCTTTTGGAGTTGTCTCCGGAACATCGTAACATACCCGACGCTCACGGCAATGCTGACGTCTCAGAAACCCTTGACGGTCACGGCACTGCGGACACCTCCGTCACCCTCGACGGTCACGACAATACTGACACCTCCGTCACCCTCGACGGTCACGACAATACTGACACCTCCGTCACCCTCGACGTTCACGACAATACTGACACCTCCATCATCCTCGACGGTCATGAGACCATACTGACACCTCCGTCACCCTCGACGTCACGACAATACTGACACCTCCGTCACCCTCGACGTTCACGACAATACTGACACCCTCCACACTCTCCCACACTCCCGAACTTTGTAGCACACGATATCGCTGACATCTCCATCACCGTCCGCGCTCATGACCTCCATGATGCCTCTGTTATCCCCAACTCTCACGACACCGCTTATGTTTCCATCAGCTTGATGTCAGTCATTTTTTTCAGTGTAGAATGAATGTAGCGGACGTTATTCTATAATGTTCCTCTGTGCTTCAGACACTATAAGGAGATAGTGCAAAATAGTGGGACAATTTAAAAGAATTTGCTTTCTCTTGCTGGAAAAGTACTTATATGGACTTGTCCAGGGAATAATCATTTCTAGGTGCATTTATGTTTTCGTCACTTTGTTATGTTCAAGAAAAGGAAACCAAATTAAGTAACTTGAGAAATATAACTTGAATTGGCAGATCGGGGAATGTTTATTGGTTGTCACACTGGGTGAACATGATTAAAAACGCCACTTATATGTACATTTTTCATCCACATTTAGTTTGACAATGAATACGCTGGATTTGCATTACACCTAGGATTACTCACGTTTCATTAAAACAAATTGTTCAACATTCCTCTGGATAAAATTCCCAGTTCACCTTTTCGGCAAACCCTAACGATTGTGACACTGCGGGAATTGTGGCAATTGGGTTTGGTGGAAGTTTACGCATCGTCTTACAACCTTCGTCACCCATTTCCACGATGACGTCAAAGCCGTCGAAAGTCGGCTAACAAAATAAATTCACGTCAACCAAGATGAAGCCTCTTAGTTCCTGTAAGATTCCTACCGAGGCCACTTGGTCAACAGGCGAACGCCGGCCAGCAACACCGCGGCGAGCTCTTCGGCGTCGGCGCGGCGCCGGGCGGGGCGTGGACAGCCCTCGGCGACGGCGTCCCGGCACACAATGGGCCGATTGACAGCCCGGGGCGCGAGCGCGGCGCACAACAAGCTCCGCCATTAACATCTTATCGGGGCCGCCCGCCGCAGCCCCGCCCCGCCCTCCGCGCATGAAAGCCGCCCTGTCTCCCTCCTCCCGATATCGGGAATGTATTAAGGCAGCGATCGGCTCTCGCCCCGCCCGGGCACCGCTGGAGGTAAATATATCTATTAGGAAATGGGTGTACAAAGTGCGGACGAGGTGCCCTACCTCCATTCTTTCTCGCGCCCCGCCCACCCCGCCCGCCCTGCGCCCCCTACCCGCTCTCTCGTGTCCTGCCCGACGTCTCCCACCCTCGCGCGAACGGCTATCGCCGGGGAATATCTGAATGGCGAGGAAATGAGGCAAGGTGTCACGACTCGTCGCCCGATAAAAGGCGGGGGCGCGCGCATGCCTTCATTGAGGCGCGGCGCGTGGCTCCATTGAGCGACCGGCACGCCACGCCACACCGCGCCACGCCACGCCACGCCACGCCACGCCACGCGGCGGCGCCCTCGCGCTCTCGTATGCATCGCTCAAAACCATCATAATGAAATACGCCGATAGCGGCGTGTGCAAATGCGCGTATAATATGCGGCCGCCGACCGCCGGCGTTGATATGGTAATGGCGAGCGACGACGACGGCGACGGTGGAGGAGGCGGAGGGGCGAGAGGTGGCGACAACTCGCAGCGTCACTGGAAGCGCCGAGTTCTCGAGGTGCAGCCACGGTAGGCAGGGCCGGGTGTTGGTGAGGATAAAGCAATAAAGCGTTTTCCATCGGAACTGGAGGTAATGATGAGCGTGATAGTAGCTGATAACAAAAAATATGCCGGTGTTTGAGCATGTGGAAAATTGATTGATTAATGATTCCGAGCGTGACAACTGCTCAGGTCATTAGTCCTCTAAGTGTCGTGCATGTGTTCTCCGCGAGAAATGGCGGTGATATTTCCCCGCTGGAAGGTAAGATCCGGCAGCGACGTATCGGCGGCTAACGAGATTTCCCCACAATCACGAATCTCTCACCAGCGGGGCACCGTCCAAACCGGGACAAGCTCAAGCTCCCGACCCGTCTCCCGGAATGCGTGATAGTGTAGTGCATGCAAGTAGGTAAAAGTAAGGGCAGGATAGGACAAGAAAGAGGAATGAAAGATCGCGCGCGGTCCGTGGTCCGTTTGTTAGGGTACTGCTCCGGCATTCACTTGGTATTGATCACAGAACACTACCGATCAGAGCAGCCGGACGTTAGAATTCTCCTCCAGTAGAAGAACATTGTCATGAATTTGAAGTCTTCGGGGTGATGTTAATAGTGAGCGGTACTGCTGGTGGCATGTGGTGGTTGGTGAGGGATGGTTGGATTTTGGGAGAGAATATCAAGAGCTGATCGAGAGACTGGTGGGAGACAGTGGGGTCCGTTTGGACCTGGAGGCTGAAATGTCGGTTGAATGGATAGCGGGACTGTTGACTAAACTGACGTTGCACTAATGCCTGGACAGGACTCTGGACCGGAGTTGGACTTGAAATGTACTGATGGCGGGGCTGATGATATACTAATGATGAACTACTAGCCAATTGTGTTGAACGGATGGCGGGAGTGATGGCGGGTCTGATGATGTTTCATATGACCGGACTGATGATCGTCTCTTCACCTATCTGAGAACGGGTCTGTATACGGGATTGTTGGAAGAAAAATTCCCTTCCTTGAAGTGTTCTATCACTGTGCGAACGTAGTTAGCTACGTTTTGTAGCTCTGCAGGTCTTTGAAATGGTTACTGTTGTCAGTTTTGCTGCTCTAATTGCTACGGAATCGATATCGTTGGATCGATGAACGCTCGGTATATTTTCATCAGCGGAAACAACACTATTGAAGACTATGTTCATCATTTTTTTAAATATTGGATTATTGATATATACTTTAATTTAATTTACATTAACGCTTTAGAAACGAATGTTAGATGTATAATATATATGTGGATTATTTGGTCACAAATTTGAATTTCTAAACCATGTTATCGTTTCTAATAGCAAAAGCGGGCGCAATTATTACAGCGGTAATTGTCTAGTATTTTAACATACTAATCTTTTTCCGTCCTAGCAAGGAGGCGCATTTGATAGAAGACTGAATAAACAATCGGAACGCTCTGAGAGTTTAGTAGACTGAATTGAAAAGGTTATCAGATCCATTAGTAGTGAATTACTTGTGATACGTTAAAGTTTCCACGAGTGGTGGAATGTTTCAGAAATTTTGAGTTGATTTATGAAATGTAGAACCAAAGTCTGTTATAATAAATAAGTCCTTTGTGGAAAAAAGTTGCTATTTGTCAAGAGTGGTTGGAGTAGTTGAGAGACAGCCAGCTGGACTGCAATAAGAAATGTTCAGATGACTGAGGTGTTACAGTATTACTGAACATAATAGGAACAAATTTGACAACAAAGAAACAGTAACAATACCATCGCACCATAAGGGATGGTTATGGCAATGTTGACGATAATGTAAGTCAACATCCCGTGAAGATACATATACATGTCTGTGGCCAGTATACCAAATATACACAAGCTTAAATAATATATTTACATAATAATATTTCCTTCAAAACGAAGAGATTATGAGAAATTTTATTAACATGCCGTTCATTTTTCGACTCTATTGCTTTTCAATCCAGTTTGCTGTTCGACGGCCACTGACACCACAGATAGTATTTCGGTGAATGGATTTCAACACATTTTCAGTGCAGTCATTACGACAGAACGGTTCCATAACTACGATAAAATATTACCTTTAATCTTCAGTGATACTAATCGGATTCCAAGGACAGCCACTTCGGATACGTTAATTCTCCCTGGTATCTGGTTTTCTGGAACATTGGTCATGCGTCTTCAGGAGTGTTGGGGAACGAGATTCTCGTTACAATTCCGTTAGTCCTGAAAAAGCCCGTGTATGTCTTTGTGACAGCCCTCACCTGTCAAAACAGAAAGAGGAGGGTATAATATTTCTTGTTATTTTGAATAAGACATTTGAGGCGAGCAATGGTAGATTAGTTCGTTTCACAGCGAGTCACACTAAAGCAGAACACATTCAAAGAATGTTGTACATGGCTGAAATGATTTATTTAGAATTAAAACAGGAATCTACTGTATAGATCAGATCATGATTCACCAAATTAACAGGATTTCTTAACTTTTTATCGTACTCGAAATTAATAAATATACATCCTTTTGCAATGAAATCTATTGTTAAATGTCTCATTAAGTGCGGGGTTATAAATTATAAGATCTGTAGGTGAAATGTAACCTTAACTACGCTTATTAATACGTAACATACTAATCTCATTACGTTACCATTGTTTATTTTTATACACGAAGTTATTTTTTTCATGAAATTTATTTATTAGTTGAGTAGGCGTTCAGTCTGTTTTCCAATATCTGATTTACTGGATTTCTTACAACACGATATGTTGTCCGAACACGAAAATCTTAAAGCGGAATTAATAACGAAATTTTTACGTAATTAAATGTATCCAGCAATATTACATAGACTAGAACACTGAAAGTTGATACTTATTGTCAGAAATTTATCCTGATCCCATCATATGCATAAAAGATGCATGCATGATATCAATTAGCTTCATGAGTTTGCGGAATTATGGTGAAACATCAGTTTCTATTCTATTCCAAATGAGTGGAGTGCATGGTGGATATGGACGATAATATGAAAGATAATTTTTCGGGATATATTTCCATGACTTTATATTGTTCTCAAAGAAATTACCATTTAGATGGAATTTTTCGTCCTGACTTCCCATGATTGAGAAAAATCGTTAGTGCCGCTGGATTTTTTCTGGACACTGAATGTTCCTTCTTTGTTTGCCTCTCAGATACTATTTAGTTTTTACTGATTATAAGTATTAATGAATATAAAAAAAGTAAAAGCTAGAATACGTATTAGAAACAAACAATGTTAAGAATTTGTTAATGATCGAATCATTTGCTAGAAATCCCACAAGGTATTTAAATTATGTCTTTGGCCTTGTTGTTGCAGTATATCCCTAGGAAGAATTTCCCTTGTAACACTTGAAAAACCAACCTGCGGAGAACAAGCGCAAAAGACTCTGCTCTATATCCTCCTGCTATAAAAAGTGGCTCTCAGGTCAGTTTCATTACGTGCAACTGCTACTTAATGGTACTATACCGGTTACATTCCCAACGACCGTGCTTGTCGATCGAGTCTTTAATCTCTCCGAACGGCGCCACAACCTTGGCCCATATCCTCACTCGGCCAAGCCCTCCGCGGACGGGAGATGCGCGCTCCCAACCCGCGCGCTGGCCCGTGGGCGCAGGCGGGCGACGTGATGCATGAGGCGCGCGTATCTTCCCACGCGTGTAGGCGAGCGCAGGTAGCGTGACGAGTATCACGAGGTGCGCGTTGGAGGAGGGCGCTAATGCAGGCTGCGCGCACGCACGGGAGGGAGGTTACACATGAATTCACTTTCTGGCGGACGAAGACGCCCGGGAATAATGACGCGGCCGCCACCCGCGCTATCGTTTGCTGTCAAAGATCGAACAAGTGCAGGGGGAGGCGTGCTGCGCGAGGCGCGAGGGCGTGGGCCGAGGACGTGATGGAGGGCGTTGGCCCGGAAACGCGTGGATGGGATGCGAGTCCGAGGCCATGAATGGGTGTGCGTGACTCGGTGGTGATGTAGGGGAAGCGAAAGGGGAAACCTTGGGCAGCACCTGGGAGCAATTAGTCTATACAGTTCACTCCGTTTATAGTGAACTTCTGGGGACTAACCTTTTCGGTTCACTATATCCAAGGTTCACTATATCCGATGATGTCAAAATTAAATAGAATTTCGCCGGGAGAGGTAACTCAGTGCATCAACTGATGTCACTGCAGCGCCTCTGACCGGGAGGTCCTAGGTTCGAGTCCTGACGGCGGCAGGATTTTCGGCACTAGCTTTTCAGCTAGGTCGAATTCAGTCGCTGTCTGGAGGAGGATTCTAGCGGCCGGCTGCTCTGATCGGTAGTTTTCCGTGGTTTCTCCGATCAACACCAGGCGAATGCCGGAGCGGTACCCTACCAAACGGGCCCCAGACCACGCGCGACCTTTGCTTCCTCTTCCTTGTCCTATCCTGTCTCCTTACACACACACACTTACACTAACATGCTCTACACTACTATATATTCCGGGAGGCCGGTCGGGAGCTTAGAGCTTGTCCCGGCTGGGGCGGTGCCCCGCTGGTGGGAGAGTCCTGGTTAGGGGGAAACCCCACTAGCCGACGGTAGATCGGCGCCGGATCTCGCCATTCAGCGGGGGAAGATCACTACCATCTCCCGAGAAAAACATGCACAACACTAACGGGACTAAAGACCGAAGCAGTTGACGCGCCCGGAAACACAAAAAATCAATCAAATCAATAAATAGAGTTTCTCCATATCGATTTTTTAAACATACAGATACAGAAAAATACTTTAACAGCACGAACTGAAAATTTCAATATATTCATTTCTTCTTAGGAAAATCCACTAAGATTGAAATTGAAGCAAGCAATCGCGCGTCGCCGCCGCCAGTTGTAGCCCACGCAGGACGCGACCGTTGTTTCCATGTGAAACTGAGTGGCACAAGGTTCAGTAAGGTGCCCGTTCCGGGTCCGCTACCTTTACATCAGGGGAGACTTCAGTTATGACCATTTGTCGACGATATTTTTTTCAAGCTGCCTAGTGTTGGAATTCGTGGCACTGAGCCGATGTATTCTTTTTCAGGAGGGAATAAATTTCCAGGACGTTGTAATTCCTACGTTCACTATAGCCGAGGTTCAGGTTCACTATAACCGAATCTTCTTACGTTTATTTCTAATGTAAGTAAAACAGGACCAATGATTTAATTTCACTATTACCGAGGGTTCACTATATCTGAATTCACTACAACCAAAGTCGACTGTACGTTGTTCAGTATTGTGCCGGACATAGTGTTGTGGTGTACTGGTTCCTCCTAAGCTCACGTTCGGGGGTGCAGTTAGGCTGGCCGGCTGAAGCTAGTGGATTTTGAGAGGCGGAAAATCATCAGTGTGCAATGACACGCTTTTGTCTCTGGATAAATGCTGCTAAAAAAATGAAAATCTCCCACCATGTCTATCCCAATTAGATTCCATATTCGGTCACGCAAGGAACGAAAAGAGAAATGAAGACGCACGCGTAAGGCTATTCTTGTGCCGGTCTCAGGTTGTTAACAAGGGATTGAAAAAAATACTAGCTGGAATTGGATGCTCATGTGTTAGGTAGTTAGTAAGTTAATGCCGTATATTACGTGGCGAAACTCTGGCCATCAGGCCCGCTCTTCCGTTGTTTCCAAATTTGAAAATTGCCAACAATAGAGTTCATATCTGGGATGAGCAACGGGCAAGTTTTCCAATGCCCGGGCGTTTAACTAGAACAACTGTTCAATTTCTTTTTCTTTTCTTCTAGTAGTTGAGCTAGGAAGACCGTTTAGTCCGCAACAAATCTACGAACTCAGAGATCGAAGGGGGACGGATTTTTGTTGCCAGCCAAATAGTGGAGTCAAGGATCCTTCTTGCTTGAGACTTGTCACGGCATTTTCTTTCGGTTGCTTTCACCTGATCAGTTTTAAGGGATACTTAATGGGTACCTTATGAATAAACTAAGAAATCTGAAAATTGCTTCCTTCAACTTTCCATTACTTTCCATTACATTACATTGCCATTACTTTCCATTACTTCACACGTTAGATTGCTTTATTTCGTTTGTTATTTAACTTGTTTTTTCCTCAACCTGTTACTATCAAAGTTTAAAGTGATACAACCCTTGATAATTATTCATCGATATGTATTTCTAAAAGACTGACCCTAAATAATCTTTCAGGAAGTGCCTCTAAGCACAATAACATACTTCTCACGCAATAATAATTAATTTATTTCTCCGTAAATTTCCCGATTATCACATTGCATTGATTAAAATATACGATTTCAGAAGAAGAATATTTCCAGCTCGACGCTTTTACACAAGAATAAATAATTTTTTTTAAAATGATACTGAGATTTCTTTACCTTTTATATGAGTAATCGTATGGTATCTAGAATAGGTCTCTAGAAGAGTATATCGTTAGTTTAACATGATTTAGTTTTAAAACGATTCCAATGCATATTTCTTGTCGATATAAACATTTATGTATCAGTGACTGAATGTAAATGATTTTTGGAAGACTAGTTTCCCGAGACGGAGCTGAGTGGATGGTGGCTGGGAGTGGGAGTTATTGGGAGGGCGGAGCCTGGAGTAGTAATCTGAAAAACAAGTTTTGGACATTGGTTTTGGTTTATTTGTTTTCATACATACGTATCTAACTATACTTATAGGGTGCAGTTGCGTTTTAGCAAAAATATCAAATATGGACAATTTCAGAAATTACAATTTTGTCAAATTACTCTCAGCCAAACCGCATGGTAACTACTAGGCTGTGATTATCTGGAGAGATGGCTCACGGCATCAGATGATGTCCCTGCAGCGCCTCTGACCGGGAGGTCCTAGGTTCGAGTCCCGACAGCGGCAGGATTTTCGGCACTAGCTTCTCAGCTAGGTCGAATTCAGTCGCTGCCTGGGGGAGAATTCTAGCGGCCGGCTGCTCTGATCGGTAGTTTTCCGTGGTTTCTCCGATCAACACCAGTCGAATGCCAGAGCAGTACCCTACCAAACGGGCCACGGACCACGCGCGGTCTATCCTTCCTCTTGCTTGTCCTATCCTCTCTCCTTACACACACACTTACACTAACATGCACTACACTACCACATATTCCGGGAGACGGGTCGGGAGCTTCGAGCTTGTCCCGGCTGGGGCGGTGCCCCGCTGGTGGGAGAGTCCTGGTTAGGGGGAAACCCCGCTAGCCGACGGTAGGTCGGCGCCAGATCTCGCCATTCAGCGGGGGAAGATGACCGCCATCTCCCGAGAAAAAGCATGCACTACACTAACGGGACTAATGACCAAAGCAGTTGACGCGCCCGGAAACACTAAAAAAACAAACCAAACCAATCGACCCTAGCTCTGCTGCGAGGTCGAATTCAGTCGCTGTCTGGAGGAGAATTCTAGCGGCCGGCTGCTCTAATCGGTAATTTTCCGTAGTTTCTCCGGTCAATACCAGGCGAATGCTGGAGCAGTATTCTAACAAACGGGCCATGGACGTGCGCGATTTTTCCTACCTCTTCCTTGTCCTATCTTTTTCCCTAACAGACACTTACACTACCATGCACTACACTACCACATATTTCGAGAGACCGGTCGGGAGTTTTAGAAGTTGTCCCGGGTGGAGCGGTACTCCGTGGGTGGGAAAGTCCTGGTTAGGGGGAAATCCCGCTAGCCGACGGTAGGTCAGCGCCGTATCTTGCCATCCATCCGTATCCAGCCATCTCCCGAGTAAAAAAATGCACTACACTTACGGGACTAATGACCAAAGCTGTTGACGCGCCTGGCATAACCTACCAACGAACAATATTGTGAAGTATTTTCTTTTCTTGGAGTATTAGAGTTACGATTGTTTTAACTGCAGTCGGAGTTAACGACGGGCATCATTTCATTTATTATGTAAGTTCTTCAACAACAAAGTGTAGTGCGTACAACCAGAGATATGGAATTATAAATCACAAATTACTGTATTAAATAACGTAAAGAAATGTGAAAAATATAGTTTTATTTCAAATAAATTTCGTTAAAGTAAATTAACTTCCAACATGAGAGTCAGATGTTCAAATCAAATTAAAACCGAATTCATATGACCTTTGTTTGGCTGAAATTGGGGCTGGTTCCTCCCAAGGTCGGGGTAAATAAAAAAAGTTTTATCTGTCTAGATAGAAGTTATTTTTAATTTTATTTATGGATCTTGTATAGGTTTTTTCTAAAATGAAAATTAGTGTCGACTTTTATTTTTGGTTCATATGTTTCCAGAATATTGATTATTTTCTTTAGAGCCAGTTATAAATTTTAATTTGTTTTGTATGTTCTCTACAGTGGAGTACATTTTTAGTAAATAATTTTAAATGTGTAGATTGATATAGAACTATGTGGTTCCATAATACTGTTACTGGAAATGTATTAGAGTCTGAAAGTCTGATTTAGGGTAAGAAAACGTTTGTTGGGATTGTAAACTGCGGTCATTTTCATACCTCGCTAACTTCAAATCAATTACACGTATAATAAAGCAGATCTAATTTCAGTTAACCTCTTTAAACAGAAGAGAATTAATACTAAATTACTCTTTAATTGCGACTAAACAGCTCTCTCATGCATCGTTTCCTCCTGAAATTGGAAACACATTATAAACTATACGGTATATAATAATAATCTGATGGGATTTGAAGCAATAAAGGTAGTTGATGTGGGGACACCGGCATGTTTCTGTCTTGGTTCGATCATCAGAGAGAAACAGGGCTATTACAGATACCGCAGCTGCCTATCCGTATAATCGTTTTATCATTTGTATCTAGTCTGCGGTTCCATTGCAACAAAAGCAAAAAATGTCTTTGTGTATGAATGGTTACAAACATTTCATAATGGTCGCAAATTATTTCAAGTGAAAGCCGATTATTTTAAAAATATAGTGTTGGAAACTACGGAATGTCTTTCATCTGTAAAAATCAGCCAGTAACAATGAGAAAGTTTGGAATATTCTCCAACAATGTGTGATCATGTAAATAAGGCATGTGGTTATGTTTCCTGGATAAGTGAATTATTGCCACATGAGATCGAATTGTTTATGTTATGACAGTGACACTGCATGAATAGTTGGTGCACAAGAGACGAAACACACACAAAAATTGGCATCTTCTTGGAGAAAGGTTTAATCTGAGCAAAGCCATTTATTTCGCTGTTTTACTGTACTTTACACTTGGTATTTTGTGTAATATCTTAATGAAACGTTTCAAAGTAAAAATAAAGTTTCCTAAACAAATTTTTCACCTAAAACTAATTTACGATGTTTAAGACATGTGACTTGTTTGTGCACCAGCTAAATGTAGCAGTGTGATGTACAAGTTCTCTTGGTGACTTGTGAGAAGACAGAGTTGTGTGTTCTATTGAGCTGATAGATTTGAGAAACGACTCTTTAAAGCAAATTCGCTCTCTAGATGTTAATATGGGCTTTTAAATGTGATAGCTCTAACTATCGATTCCGGAAAACAGCGTCTGAGCCAATTGCCTACTTTTGTACTTAGAACCTCAATCATTTTACAGGCATGCCTTCTGATACCCCGAGGGCAACCTCCCGGGCCATTGTACACTCTACACGCCAGTTTAACCTTCAGAGCCGCCAGGTAGCGTTTGGGATCTGGTGCAAGGTTGCCCGGATAGCTACGAGATTGCCAAATTATCGCGAAGCAGGCAAACAATTGGTGAATACGTATTAGGAAGTGGTGGCAAGCTGACGCTGTTGAAAGGCTGCCAAAGTTTTGAGTGATTGGTGAAATCGTCGGAAGAGAACGTGACAACAGGAGTGTGATACGAGAGGTCAATTTCAAAATTACAAAATGTTTGGCTTTAAAATACGTTATGTAAGTTCTGCAGTTTGATAATTGCGTTTTTTCGAGTGTGACAGCAAATTAATATCTTGTAATTTTAAGAATAATGAATCGCTTCTGAAATACAAAGTATTGAATTAAATAATGTGTACAATTGAAAATTAATTAGCTTTCTAGAAAATAGAGAGGGAGGAAGCAATACACAATTGATTCTGTAGGGTTGAGAAATATTATTAAAAACAATTCAGCCATCTAGATATACTATAATATACTCTTCTGAATGTGAGCCTATAGCTTCAAGCCATCACAAAACTTCTTAATAATTGCGACTAAACTTCATAGTTTGAATTCGTGATTAAACTTCTTAGTGAACATACGGTTCCCTGATTAAAAATGTAAAAGTTTATAATTTGATATATTGTTCGACATCGATGGACAGTGTTAAGAAGTGAACTTAGGTCGACAGAGCCGAATAAGTTAATGTTATTTTGTAGATACAAAATCGTACACTATACGTCTGGCATGATTTCAGTGTTTCTATAAATAAGTCGTTGGTGCACTAGAATTGGGATCTATCTCAAAAATCGTTATTTGTGAGCAAAAATAACCTAAAAATATTGAATTATTCCTTGTAAAATTTTCATGATAGTTTACAAGATATCCTGTATTTAGAGTAAAACGCTTCATATTGACAAAAATAGAAGTGGCTCTGCTCAGAAACAACTGTTCACCCAAAAATGTCAGTATTTGAAACGTGTCGCTTTTCTTATGCACCGACGAAATATATTTAAAACATTGTACGAAGGTGAACAGGTGAGGTAATTGCTTCGTATGTTATAAAGTTACATAGGCGGAAAGAAAAGTACAAGACGTACTACAATTTAAAAGTAAAGCTGCGAGCAGTAACAAAGTATGTATGAAAGCGCGTATAGTCGTCTGTGTGGAGAAATCGATGAATGGACTCAGCGGTCACGTCCAACTGAAATCGAAACGGCCAGTGCAGTGGCATTGACAAAACCGTTACGCAGCGGCGCTTCGTAGCACGTCCGTGGCTCGAACGTGGGGCTCCGGGGCGGTGGGCGGATGGTTGTGGAGGAGGGGGGCAAGAGGGGGAGGCAAGGGGGGAGGTGGCAGGGTGCCGGGCGCGCGCGGTGCGACAGGTGGGACGGGCCGACAAAGCTCCCGTCGCCAAGGCGAGTAGCACCATTAACCGCGCTTTGTTCGGGGCCCGTACGCTCCGCGCATTTTAAGAGCGTTGTCGCGGGTCTTAACGAAATGGCCTAATTAAATGCGCTCTTTCCTCGCACTTCCTGTTTGGACGAGCGCGGCCTAGGTGAGGGCCGATGTGATGGGCGCTTTTTCGGGACCCGCGCCTTGTGTTTGATGGCCCACGACGAAAAACATTTAAGTCTTTAAACTGGTTGACAAATTGCTCGGATTTTACAATGGTTCCATTCAAGAAGGCCTTGCATTAAATGAATTCTGCTTCGAGTGCATAAAAGAAAGCGTCTCGACTTGTTTTTCTGGCTCTCCCGCGCTCTTTCTTTTGCATTGTTTCTACATTGCGATGCAATTTTTACCTGTTTCGCCACGCGTATATAAGAATGCACCAAGTGTCCCAATAAATATTATTTGCCTTCCCAGTATCTCATTTCAAAGTACAATCAACCTTTCACTATAACATACTGCTGTTCCTATAGCTGTCGTCGGGAGTGAATGTGTGTCTTGACTGAGTTCGACGGCGTCAGATTTGAAAGACGAGCTTCCCGAAATAAATTCTTTTTTTTAATTAGTAACATGTGTTGTTTCTAATGCCTGGGCTGCAAATTTGTCCGTGGCCAACCTCCGACGCGGTATGTATTGTTGTGCACTTTCAAATTTGGCACTACACGAGCACTCGACCCTACCAAGAGGTTTTTTTTATGTTGTTCTCCAGGGACCGACAGGAACACCTTCAGTCATATTTATACGTTCTTCCTGGCTGGACGAATAGGAAGAGCTTCTTTCCAAAGAGATTTACTATATCCAAGAGATAAAGTTTTTCATGAGTTGAAAGTACTGGAATTCAGCCTCATAGTTCAAGACAATTTAACGATTTTTAGATACCATTTAACACAGAAGATACGTAGTTTTTGAACCCAGTATTTGATGGATAGCATGATGGAGAAGCATTTTGAGAATGTACTGATATGTAAAAGTAAAAAGCAAACGGAAAATGATATACGTCACTTCGTAAATAAGTACTAGAAATTAGATCTCATTAGAACGAAAATAATGTTCTAATTTAATGGGCATTTATTCAGGATTATTTTACATGCTTCATACATGCCATAGCTCAAAGGTGGAGTTCCGCCCTGTGAGAATTCTACACTCCCAAACGAAGTAAAACCCCACAAACTTAGGTTTAGGAAGCCTGTTTTGCTAACTCACTATTAGCGCCAGATAATTAAAATGACATATATTGTTTAAACTTCTTCAGGTCTATCGTCCGACATGAGAAACTGAAGGGAACATTCCTCATAGACATGACTCAATCGTACAGTAAAGCAATACCTGGTGAAAATAGTGATCACTCACTGACGGAAGGATCAGATTGTGGACCGAAATTGTATTCACAAGTGCATTTCCACCCCAAAGTACGTCACACAGATTTTAAATGTTTTTTGACGTTAAACAAATATAAAGTGATTTTATAAAGTCATTTTAGACGAATAAGTAATCGTTATAAGAGAAGATTTGGAGGGATCGATTATTTAAAAGGAAAACTGGTAAAAATATAGGCTATGGTTTCCAATATAAGAAACCCTTTGCCTCCTTGGCAGGTGCTTCATTTCAGTGTGTTCAAGTGTAAAAGAATATATTAGCTCTCATTTGTCACGGAATTGTAGATGAGTTTGGATCACTATATTTTGTATTTGTCATCTCAAAAGTTTTCTAGGTACATATATGTCATTTATTTTCCTGAAACTTATTTATATGTTTGATATTGTTTGGTTTAATGCCTTCCATGGAATATGAGTATGATTGTGATCTTTTTAGTGTATTATTGTTTATGATCTCAAACTGATAAAAAGAGCCTGAAATGGGATTATACGTGTGACACGTTCTACATACGCGCTTCTTGACCACATTCAGCCCGATGTTTTCGAAAACGACATTTAAGGTAGGAGCCCCAAATATTGCGTACGTTTCTAACGTCGCCTATCAGAACGGTTGCTTCTTCATTAGCACTTCTGGATAGTCAGACTACTGGAACTACGAAGTTATCCCTTTCAGTATTTGTGCATGAAAGCAAGACGCACATGTGTTTCATTTTCTGAGTACTTTTGCTGATTTCCATGTACTGAAACAATGTACCATTTGAGGCAGAGATAGTAACTGTAATAGGATACTTTTAGAATAGTTTGTTTCTTTTTTGTGATCCGATTCCGAATCTGGAAGCAGTAAAATTTGAGACTTAGGTTCTTTCCAATTGTCACTCTCAGCGGTACTCTCAATTTTAACCCAATTTAGTCGTAGGCGATACTAGGGATATATTTTCACTTTCTCGCTACCGCTTACGCGGTAGAGAGTTACGTAATGCTGCACGAAAAAGAACGGGGAATTTTTGGCAGAAAAACTCTATTAAATGACCCTGCTAACGAAATGTGGATAAATCCAGGTAGCAAGATCTTCCAATTGAAATTAATACTTTACAGTATCCGTGCATATTCGTACTGTGTGGTACAGTACCTTGAACCGTTGCGTATCGAACATGCACCGATACCTTAAAGTATTAATTTCAATTGGAAGAAGATCTTCCAAGATAAACAATTGCATTTCTCAATGCCTCTCCAATATGGTCCTTTAGACCACCATTGTTTAAGATTAGAAGTGCCTGGTTTTATACTATATCTCGACATTACGATGGTGTAACATAATCTAGGAAATTTACAGACATTGCAGAGAGCCTTACAATTTAGGCCGAAACGTCTGCTTTAAATATATTTAAATTGACTGGAATCATCGTTTTTTCTTGTAATGTTTGATTTATCCAGTGAATTCTGATTTATTTTAAGATGTAAGAAGTTACAATAACGAGAAGTAAAACTTGAATCTACGTAAAGACAGAGTATGTGACTAAAAGGAAATTAAGACCTAGAGATATACATGCGGTTTGTATGCTTTTTTAACTGCTAGGACTTTGAAGGTGTAAAAGGATAACTGGGAATTAGGTGCAGTCTTTCGCAATGTCTGCTAAACGGAGGGGGGAGATTTGTGTTTGGGTTGGTTACAGGAATGGGACGGAGCGGGGTGGGGAGAAGAAGAAGAAGAAGAAGAAGATAGGTACGACGCGGGATGTAGGGAGAATCAATAAAATTACTTGCATTTCACAGTAATATGCCCACATTCATTCCTTTTGAAATCTAAAACACCATTGTGATAAACAAGTGCTCGGCAACGCCGGGTTACTTCTGCTAGTACATTAATACATGTAGTATTAATATAAATACAACAAATAACAGTTGATAATAATACACTAAAAATATTTAGTAGACTGATAATTTTCCATTTCCACATTATTGCATAATCAATGCGATACACTTGTATATCCATATGTCACATGGCAAAAATACATCTTTCTTTTTAAAAGTGACGAACGACAATAGAATCGAAATAACAGTATAAAAATTGAGAAAAAATGAAAAGTTACATTCGCAGGAGTATTTTAAAAGAGAGAGAAAGAAACGAACTAAGTGCGCAGAGAGATTATGTAAATAAAAATTTTATGTAGCCAACACCCATCCGGCAGTGTCATATATTGAAAGGCTTACGCAGTATGATGAAGAACGAGATTCTGTGATAGTGTCCGTTTTATTTAAAAGCTTTCGCAATGCGAAGCAACTGCTGTCAGTTGGGGAGTGTACGATCCACGCTGTCCGAATGGCCATCGGTGCACCACGGAGCCTGGGAAGATGCCCAGGCGGCGTCTTAGAATAATCATCAACATCTTGTGTTAATGAATACACCTTGCAACTGAGGATTATCTTCCCTAATTTATGTTTGAGTATTCTCAGCTTATTTACTATTTGGCTCTGCATGACATTAAACAAAATTATTCATGGAAACCGGCACATCTAAAAAACTCATTTTGCACGAGAACGGTTTAACCCCAACGAAGTCGGTTATTTCGTGGTCAAAGACGAAGTACATGCCGACTGCTATGTGAAGAATAGTTTGAATTTTTTACCGATAAAATTATGGTATTTTCAAAATACCACTTCTCGTTTCTTCACTTCAATCGAAAGAAACGGTTTTTGAGAAGTGTCGCTTTTTTTAGCTCTAACGATGCATGCCTTGAAACAAAATTACAAATATACAATTTCGAAAATCTCTGAGAGGCAACTCATCCAGCACTGGTATTTGCCTGGAACACGTTCTGACACAGTTAAAGAGATTTCGAGTAAGATATTTCCACCATGTGTTGATTGCCATGAAATGATTGTCGACTCCCTACACGCCCTACAAGTTTGGAACGTTTTCTCATGAACCATCCTGTAGTGTTGCGGAGGTACGTCCTGCCAGCATCGCCCGCGCGGCATGACGTGTGGGCGGGCGCCACGTTGTCGGCGGCGCCTTTGCGCTAAGGCTAGTTAAACGCACGGGCGCGGCCCCGACGCGCAACTTCTCGAAAGGCGTGGCGGCGCGTGGCGGGACGGGCGGCGCATCGCGGGGCGGCGGGGCGGGGCGGCGTAGGGCGGCGGGGGGCGGTGCGGGGCGGTGAGGTGCGGGGCGGGGTTGCGCGGCGCGGAACGGGGCTGGGCGGGGTCGTGGGCGAGCAGGCGGAGCCGCGCCCGCCGCCTTCTGCTTTTCAAAGCCAACTCGCGAGCTCGCGACGCTGCAACATGGACGAACCATAAGTGAGAAACGAGAGATGATCTCTTACTTGTTCGAGCTTTGTTGAATTGTCACAACAGTCTACAAGAAAACTTTGGCGAAAGAGCAGGCCTAAAGTCTGAGCCACGTAATTAATAAAGACTTTCTTCTTCTTTTTCTTTTTCTTCTTCATTTTCTTTTTCTTTTTCTTCTTTTTCTTTTTCTTTTTCTTCTTCTTCTTCTTCTTCTTCTTCTTCTTCTTCTTCTTATTCTTATTCTTATTCTTATTCTTATTATTATTATTATTATTATTATTATTATTATTATTATTATATTTTCTTATTCTCCCTGAGGCATTAGAACTCTCTGTCTGTTGCAACTCGTTGATCTCTGCATCGTCTGGTGGTTGTCCCAGTGCTTCTTTTCCTTCCAAGCGTGTAGAACCATAGTTGCGTAAGTACCTACATGATTATTTTCCATACTAAAAGCATGTTTTTCCATTTATTCTTATATATTTCCATTTTGTCGTTTAGATTGTAATTTCCGAGATTCTCGCGGATGGCCTCGTTTTTCAATCTCTCTTCTTGCTTCTTCCTAGGATCGACCTTACAAGTCTCATTTCAGCAGGCTGTTCTCTGGAATTCTAAACTGGAATATAGAATCCAGTATTGACACCTATATACTTGGCTCCAAGGTATTGCCGTAACGTTGTGTAATGTATGTATTGTCTTTTCGAACTTTTCCTCTAAATGTTCATTTAATGTTCTCTATTATTATTATTATTATTATTATTATTATTATTATTGTTGTTGTTGTTGTTGTTGTTTTGTGGCTGCTGTTCCCTCTTGACTCTTCAGAAGTGAACATTTTCAATTCATATCATCGAAGTAATGAAGATCTCCGCGACGTCGTATACTTCCTTGGCTCTACGTGCTGTGCCACCGGAGTCGGCAACGACGCTGCAGAATGAGGTACTCAACTCGCAGAGTAATTGCGCTTGCAACGCAACTCGAGCATTCATGTGCCAACACCTCCCCTCCGCAAAAAGCGTCGCTGCTAGTACTTACTCGCCCCGACAAGCACCCAGGCCTCCCAACCGCCAAGCACTCGCGCCTCGCGCCTCACGCGTCTCGCAGTAGGCGGAACCGGACGGAAACGGGCCAAGACGTAAGGCAGTTTTTCACAAAAATTTTTTTTACTAATACATATTATTATTATTACTATTATTATTATTATTATTATTATTATTATTGTTATTATTATTATTATTATTATTATTATTATTATTATTATTATTAATAGTTCTTAATATATTAAATAATATTCATGGTTCGAACCGGGTGGACACGCACCCAGAGGCAAAACAGCGTTTTGCGAGATAACAAATTTTTACTGATAAATGTTATTATTATAATCAATACTACATACTATATTATATATTATTTACATTGCAGTTGTTTACAAGATAACAATTTTGTAATAAATATTATTATAAACTAGCGCGTGAACTGCAATGGTCATTAATCACGTAGGTGTAGTACATCTTTTTATAGCAGGGAGTGGGGGTAATTTTCCCTCATTGGCGATTCGGTGCCGACCTACACGTTGGCTTGCTGCTGTTTCCCCAACATTGTATCTCCTACCAGCAGGGCATCGTCCCAGCCGAAACAAGCTCTATGCTCCCGGTCTCCCTGGAATATGTGATAGTGTAGGTCATGTAAATGAAAGTGTGTGTAAGTAAGGGATGAGGATAGGACAAAGAAGTAGGAAGGAATGTCCTCCCAGTTCGAAGGTCCGTGACCAGTTTGTTAGGGTACTGCTCCGTCATTCACCTGATGTTGGTAGGAGAAACCACGGAAAACTACCGATCAGAGTAGCCGGTTACTAGAACTGTCCTGACAGCGTCTGAATTCGACTTAGCTATGAATCTAGTATCAGAAGCCCTTTCCTCGTCGGGACTGAAACCCAAGGACCTCCCATTGACAGACATTGCAGTGAAGTTTGTTTGTTGATGCCCTGAGCCACTTAATTCGGTGATCGTACTGCCTTCATCGAGCGAACTAACAGTGTTCGTTTGGTTCGAACACAAAAATATATTTTCCATCCGTCATTTACCAACATTTCCTTACCAACATTTACAATATTGTGATTGTCGGAATTTTTCACCAACTGGAGACGGACCTCACGCGATCTTTCCTTTCTCTTCCTTGTGCTATCCTCATCCCTTTCACACACACTAACATACACAGCACCACACATGCTGGGAGACCGGTTCGGGACTTAAAACACGTCCGGGCTGGTGAGATACGTGATGGAAACCCCGCGAGAAGGTCGGCGCGGGATCTCGCCACCCAGTGGGGGAAGATCACAGCCACCGATGAAAACAGTCACGATGAAAAACATGCACTATACTTACGGGAACCGGGAGCAGTAGCTCAGTGCATCTACTGCGCCTCTGACCGGGAGGTCATAGGTTCGAGTCCTGACAGCGGCAGGATTTTCGACACTAGCTTTTCTGCTAGGTTGAATTCAGTCGCTGTCTGGAAGAGAATTCTAGCGGCCGGCTGCTCTGATCGGTAGTTTTCCGTGGTTTCTCCGATCAACACCAGGCGAATGCCGTAGCAGTACCCTAACAAACGGGCCACGGACCGCGCGCGATCTTTCCTTCCTCTTACCTGTCCTATTATCTCCCCTTACACACACACACACACACACACTAACATGCACTACACTACCACATATTCCGGGAGATCGATCGGGAGCTTAGAGCTTGGCCCGGCTGGGGGGATGCCTGCTGGTGGGAGAGTCCTGGTTAGGGGGAAACCCCACTAGCCGACGGTAGGTCGGCGTCGGATCTCGCCATCCAGCGGGGGAAGATCACCGCCATCTCCTGAGGGGGGAAACATGCACTACACTAACGGGAGTAATGACCAAAGCAGTTGACGCGCCCGAAACACGAAAAAATCAATCAATCAATCACTTACGGGACTAATGACCTCCGTAGTTGATTCCTGGAATCTCAATCAATCCATCGTAATTTTTCATTCACAAAGAACCCATCGAAATTCCAATCGAGCACAAAATATCGATGTTAGAAAACAGTCGGCTTTAGTGTATCGATGTCGCATCCTTACAATGCGCGTGTTTGAAGCACTGTGCAGCGCGGGGCACGGTAGTGCTCGAGCGGTCGGTGCGCGAAGGATGCGAATCGCAGCGGTTCCGAAGCGTTGGCGGCGCAGTGGCCCCGGCGCGGCGTGGTGCGGCGCGGCGGCTGGCGCGCGCGTTCCGGGACCGGCGGAATGCGTCTGGCGATGCCGGGCGTGCTTTCCCGGAACGAGCCCGCTCGCCCGGTTTGGTTGGACGGTTTGGTTGCCCGCCGCGCCGCTATGCAGGCTCCCGGGCTCGGGGGACCGTTCTAAGTTTATTGTTTTACGCCACAAGTTGATTGCTTAATCTAATAGTGGACTGCATTCTACTCTTTCCAAGTAGTGATATTCACTACTAGTTCAATTGAAAGGCTTAGTGCAAGAAGGTGTCGTCAAAACGACAAAACTGTTTTGTCGTCAAAAGGACTTTGAGTTTCCTGTCAGTTGCTTTGCTATTTTTGATGAAAATCACGGTATTTGTCATATAAAAAAGAAATGAATTCCAGTAATACAAAAAAATTACAAGTAAATTTCATATATCTCCTTTGACCTTTTCTGAGTTAACACCTTCTTGCACTAAGCCCTTCAATTCAATTATTTTACTTGCCTGGACGCGGGCCATTTGGCCTGCTCTTCCGTTTGATCAGGCAAATTTGGCTACGCTCCTTTCACCATCAAGCGGAGAAAGGAGGTCTCACACGGGCGGCGAAGTATAATAATAATAATAGTAATAATAATAATAATAATAATAATAATAATAATAATAATAATAATAATAATGTCTTTATTAATGACGAGGCTCAAGCCATAGGTCCTGCTCTTCCGCCTAACCACTGAGTAAGTATGTGATTTTAAATTTTGCTCAGACGCTTCTTTTAAACTTGAGGAACTTTTACATGCGGTAAAACTACACCACGGAACACGGAGGTTTTTTCCCCTTAGGTATCCACGGGTTTGAATCCGCAACTTGCCGTGTGGTATGAATCCACACTTGCCGTGTGGTATGAATGAATGAGTGAGTGAATGTGTTCCTATACATAAATTAAGTATGAAAGAGAGTGTGAATGAGGAAACAAAATCAAGAACAGAAAGAACAATCCTACGAAGTTTTAAATTACAATTACATTTCAATTAACTTTATTTTATTAAAACGTATTTGCCCAAAGAGGCTCTGTTACAATTTTAAGTTAGTTTTTAGTTATTTTTTTTTTAAGAAATTGCCTTCACGTCCGCTCCAAAAGCATTAAATGCTGGAGCGACGAATACGAATAAATACGAATAAATTCACACCTCGCCAGGGATACTGGCGAGGGAAAAAATCCGCAACTCAAGTTTAACAGCCCGATACGCTAACCGTTATACCGCCGATACCGCTATACCGCGAAACATCTATTGATGATTGAGTGAGCGAGCAGGTAAGAATTGATTCGCCTCGATTTCATTCGATCGACTTCATTAGTCCCGTACATTACATCCTGGGAGGTGGTGATGTGCCTCGAAATCTGGAACGTGAGATCCGGCACCGACCTGTCGACTTGTAGACCGGTCCCCCTTCCAAGCATATCCCCCGCAAAGCACCGGGTTTCGACTGCTCGCTGACTGTCTACTGAGTCGTGCGGTGGTTATGAGCTTGTAAGTGCGACTGTGTGGTGTAAAGGAGAGTACAACAATCCAGAAGAAAATACGCGTCCAGTCCGTGGCCTGTTTTAGGGTACGGTTACGGGGAGAACACCTTCTTCTCTTGGGATATAACATCAAGTACACTTATGGGACTAAAGGCCTTAACTGTGAATACTCCCGGAAACTCTAAACAACTCTCTGAGGGCGAAGGGGAAGCTTTAACTTGCAACTCTGTCATCTCTCCGTCGGCTTCCGTCAACAAGTTCGCGAGTTCGTTGACGGAAAAGACAGCGATTGCAGCTATGCAACGGTTAAATGGTGCCACGGCCGGCCTGGATAGCCGATGTCGCTAAGGCTGTAGGGCCGTAGTTGCCTCGGCTCGCAGGTCGTAGGTTCGAATCCCGCCTCGTGCAGGATGTTTGTGAGTGCTTGTGTTGTCCTTACGTGTCATGTTGCCCCTACAGTTACCCTAATGTAAAAAGCGGTCGCTACATGACCTAGTAGTTAAAAACCGACCTCAAAAATGATGCCTCGACAATTGACGCCCTATGCGCGTGGTGCGATCCTACTAGCAAAGCACAGATTGCCACTCGTACCCAAGGAATGCGTCGCTAAGACGGAAGCAAATTGTTCCGCGGTTATTAATGGTTATAATGGGGTACAGTTGTCTATCAACATTTTAGTGCATGAACACTGGACATTTTCTCTTCACGTTACAGTTACAGCATTAACGATTCACTGAATCATATGATTATAAATCTCGATTGTCTTCTTCCTTTCCTCTGTCTCTGTGTACTACAACTTCTTAAAATATTGGAAATAGCACCCAAAACACCCAAAAGGTATTACTACGAAAGTTTGTACGTTGCATGCCAACTTTTCACCATTCACCATACTTTATCATAGTGTTCTTTTCGCTCTTTGGTTTACTATCATAGAAATAAATGTGTTGAGATTGATCTAAAATAAAGGTCGCCCAGTTTTATGTAGTGTATGTCGTGAAAAATATATCTGACATCTCGTTGGGAAAGTCTGACTACTAAATGCAATTATGGAACAAATACAGTTTTAATATTTGACGCTTCTTGGAGTATATATATATATATATATATATATATATATATATATATATATATATATATATAAATTGATTATGCCATCAGCTGGAAGAGTGTTCCTCGCGAGAATGCTGACGGATTGTGCGGTTTGGCGGAGCCACTGAAATCTTCCATCCATTCTGTGTTATAACGCTTCCACGTAGAAGTCAAACATACGATGGCTGCGGGGAATTATTCATCGTAAGGTTCTGTTTTCTTTAATTCTAATACTAATTTACTTTAATTTGTATTATTGTTTCTTTATTACGATTATTATTTGTTTACATTCTTATTAATCTTTCATTATCCATAATGTTTATTAATCTGTTAATTCGAAATTATTTATTCTTTAAATATTTCTTTTATTCTAACAAAGATGAGAATATAACACTGTACAGTTGGGCTTATTACAATATCTAAATACAGTTTTAAAAGAGAGTATTCTAATATTTTGTGATCTTTTATCTTCTTATCGCACTATAGCTTTGTAAAATTCGCATGAAGTAAGGTTCTCATGACACGATTCATCATGTTATTTTTCGTGTAACTGAAAGAAGAATTAAATATGAAGTACAAGCATGTTTCGTGCCTCTGTTTACTTGCTTGTAGCTCTCGTAAGTAGCTCGCAGACGTATACTAAATATTATCGGCGAGGGACTTCTCTTAATGTAGTTTCTGAGATAAATATACACTTTATCCGATATGAATTATGCCTTGAATTCCATATATATAATTTTCGATATGTTTGTTTTTGCTAGCGCAAAGTCTATAAATACTATAATATACACTATAAATGTTACATTATATCTGTAAATAATTAAATTCATATCTATTATTTACCTTTTAAATGATTTTGTTACGTTTTGTGAAAGATGTTGTTCATTGGTGGCAGTTCGGTGGCGCCGGTATCAGCACTTCTCAATCTTCTCAGAGAAGTAATTTATATTAAGCACCTCAAGATGCCGAGGGACCTAGATACTCTCCGTGCCATGCTCCTAGCTGGCAGGGAAAAAAGTTTTTGACGTTATGGCAAAAAAGACTACGTTCAAGGAGAATTTCACCATGTTTAATGATTTATGACCAAGTTCAAGGAGAATTGCTCCGTTTTCTATGCCAAATGAAGGTTTCGAACACTTACTAGTGTGTTCCATAAAGTATACAGAAGTCACATAGATTCTGCCTCACTCTGTGCTGAGATCATCAGTATTCCCAAACAAGGCCAAGTTATAAATAAAACAATGTGTACTACCTTAACATCAATACGGTGGATCCCTTATTGAACTGTTAGAGGAGAGAAACACATTATTTAAATGCTATGTAATTTTCGCCAGTGAATTCGCTACCTTCAAGGGAGAATCGTGCCACAAGCAAACAATGCCTCATAAAACAATATCCGACAGTTTATCACCACTCACTGAAGTCTTTGTAATACAAATTGCCGTTTTTGGAGAGTGTCTGGAATGACACCGAACCACCTTGTAAAAAAGATGCTTAAAAGCACATACTCTCTCGGATTATTTCTTACTTTTGCATTGTTCAAAAATCCGTAGTCCTTAGAAAATCAGACGTGCACTCTTTTTTAATTGAACTTTGCTATACTCCTGAAAAAATTAAATAAATTTTCAGCGCTTTTTAGAAGATTGCTTTCTCTGTAAATTGCATTGAATATAAGCAAAAATTGAGAGAAATCCTCCTGTTATTTTTTAAAAAATTATATTTTAAAGATCAGATTTTCAAAAATACAGAGAGATTGCCGAAAATTTGATTATAACTATTTCATTCAGTCCTTTGATACATATGATAAGAAAACTCAAAAAACAATTTTGGTGTCTTTTTGAGAAAATTTCAAAATTGCCGATGTTTCACGCAAATTACGAAAACACTAGTCATATTTTCGAAAAATCGTACATGTCCTATATCAACATCTGTATTGGAAAAACAGATTTAATTGAGAAAAAATCTGTCTTTAACACTGTAGTTGTAGGAAGACGCGGATTTTTAACGTTTGTAATTTTTGAATAGTCAGGGAGGTTCAATAAACGCGTAACCCGTGCCATTTTTTAACTTTTTTACGTTATTAGAGGACAAAATCAATAATCACATAGAACTTTTTTGAAATAAGTCGTTTTTGAGAAAAGTTTGAAAATGAGGTTTCGTGGAAAGTACCACTGAAAATCGAACTTACCGTCAAACTTGCAGAACCATAAGTTTGTTTAGATCGAACGAGAAATCAGTTTTGGAGAAAATCGGCTGAACGGTTTAAGCGCCAGGCGTGGATCACACACGCACAGTCAGACGTTTTGCAGACAATCGATTTTTCAGTACCAAGGACCCACAAAATATGGATTCTCACGAAACTACCTGTCTGAGGAAGTAATTTGCTACCAAAACCAACACGAGTTATCCACTTTTTTCGGGCTGGCAGTAAGAGTTTGTCGAAAAAGTTCGTCGCACGAACACCAATACCACCAACACCACCAACACCACCAACACCACCAACACTACCAACACCACCAACACCACCAACACCACCAACACCACCAACACCACCAACACCACCAACACCACCAACACCACCACCACCACCAACACCACCAACACCACCACCACCAACACCACCAACACCACCAACACCACCACCACCAACACCACCACCATCACCGCCCTCGCCACTAACACCACCATCAGCCCTACCAAAGCGACCCAACACGCTTCAGTAGGCTGTCCGCTTCAGCGCCCAGAGAGCGTGCGGTCTAGTGAACGTGACCTCTGGCGACCTTGCACCTTACGCCTCCGTGAACTCACAAGCCGGAAAATATGAGCAATTACGAACGTCTTCTTTTTCTTTCCGTTTTGGACAAAAAAGTGTTGCGTTTCCTCCATGATTTCTGAAAACGACCTTTGGCAAGTTCTCTGACCGCGTTCGATCCCTCACAAAAAATAAACTATCGACATATTAGGTGATTAAATCCAATAGAGCAAGATATGATCCGTAAAACCACTGTTATGATGAAAGACTACTTCGGAACAAAGGATGTTTCCGTTGTACAGAATCAATTGTTGACAATGAGCGACGATACTCCTGTAAAGTGTTATAATTCAAATCAATCCTTTTAATCTGTGAGTAACGTCGCATGAATATATCTCAAGGTATTTGCAAACCTTATTGTTAGAAATAATTCTTGCTAGAAATGAATTAGCGTCAAAAATTTTAATGTGATATACATAGCACGTAACATACAAAGTGGCGCGAAAAGAATGTAAATTAGATAATAACGAACTTTTTTGTATGGTGGATGACAAGTGGTTGCGAAAACAAAACATTGAAAATAATGGAGTCCATGCACATTCCTAATCGTTCGATATTCCACAAATAATGGATTAAACATTTGTCGTAATTTACATATTAGCATTTTAAAAAATTTCTGTTACAAACGATAATGCAGGAGGTGTGTGTCTCAACAATTCGTATATCCTACATAGGCGAAACTCTTGAAATAACTCAGAAACTAGAAAAATAACGAATAACAAACATCGTCAACGATAGTTGCTGTATCTCTTGTCATACCGCAAGCATTGACAAATGACATTTAAATCTTCAGAAATTCTGCGGACAGGTCCTCATTCATTTATTGCAAAGCATATCTGACTGGGGATTATCCATGTACTCAAGTTCGTGTAGCTGTGCTTAATCATCGAGCACAAGTTTAACAGTACTTTCAAAACGACAAAACTCATATTTTCTTATCCTAATATCACTACTCCCCTTCAACGTTCGCTATAATGTTAATTATTTTCTCATAATTATGACTTACAAACAGACGTCTACGTAGAGTTCATGCGTAGAGCAACTTTGCGGCATTCGCAGCTATTCTTCCAACTCCCAGAATTGCACAGGCGCTGTAAAGAGGCGCAGACTTTCCTGATGCGACGCAAGTGCAAAAAAGTCCGAAAACAAGCGGCGTAACGCGAAGGTTGCCCGCTGGAAGACCTCGTCGGCCGCCAGAGAGCGTCGCGCGCTTTGTTGCTTGCGGCCGAGAGCAGAGTGGGGCAGGGGACAGGGAGGGTGCGGGCTGCGACGACCGCTGTTCGAAACCGGTCCCTATTCGTTTGGGTGCTAATCTGGCCGTGCCATCTGTTGAAATATGACGCGCGCGGGAGCACTTGTCAGGCGCGCGTTGACAATTCACGCGCGCCGTTACATGGGGGACCGCCGCCGCCTCCGCCGCCGCCGCCCCCACCGCTGCCGCCCTCGTCGTCGCCTCCATCTGTCTCTCCTTTCCCGCGTCCCGTTTCCTTTCCGCCTCCTATCTGCATCATATTACTGTCCCACTCCATTTCGCAATCCCTTTCCCTCTCTGTCTTCCTCCCTCCGTCTCGCTCTCTCCGTCTTCTTCTCTCCGTCTTCCACTGTCCGTCTTCCACTGTCCGTCTCTTCCCTTCGTCTTCCCTCCGTCTCCCTTCCGTCTTCCCTTCCGTCTTCCACTCTCCGTCTTCCACTGTCCGTCTTCCACTGTCCGTCTTCCACTGTCCGTCTTCCACTGTCCGTCTTCCACTCTCCGTTTCCCCCCTTTTCCGTCTTCCCCCCGTCGTCCTCTTTCTCCGCCGACTACCTCTGACTCCTCCGTCCACTTTTCCCCGTCTGTCCTTTCCCGTCTGCCTCTCCATTTTCTTCGTTTCCTTAATCGAAATTCTCGCTCCTACATCGCCGTCGACATCGTACACTTGCCATTGCCGTTGAGAATATTGGAATCGAAGACGTCATTGTCATCCTTGTCAAATTTGACTGATTAAGCCCAAGTATCTTAAAGCTGGAAGTTTATTGGACACGGGTGAAGTTTATTGGGGAAACGGCCTTGGAGCTTCATTTTGGGGCAACGTTCATGGAAATTGATGACGTCGTTGAACAAAGATTCCGACAAGCGATTAGGCTTCCGACATCGATGTCGTTTTCAAAACGACGTTTTTTTTTAAATATGGATTTTTAAATAAACGTCGATGTATTTAACAAACCAAAAATTTCTTCCTTCGAGTATGGATCTGTGTAAATTAATGGATAAATGAAAGTAATAATTTTATTTTACTAAAAGTGATTTTCTCGAATTAATTTCACCTAACGATTTCCTAAATGTAAAAATGGAAATCATAAAGTAATTCAAAACAGCATAAAATCAAACTTTGGTAGAAGTTGAGAAGTTTCATTTTACCGCGTAAGAAACAGTCATCTTTTTATTACTAGAAATTTCACTAAATTTTGACATAATGCATCGTTTTGGTGAGAGTTTTCCAGAGTCCATAATCCCTTGTGGTCCTAGTGGACGTGGACTTCTTATTGCCAGAGGAATCTGTGACTGTATAATTCTAGCTATTGTTACAATTGTTTTACAACCGTTAGTATTAACAATTTTTTTCATCGAAATACTCATAGTAAACCTAGTCGTTACGGTAGTTGACGCAATCCTTATAGTAGTTCATTGTCCACCTCAGTTGTTTCGACACCGTCAGCATTATCGGCATCATAATGGTCACCATTCTCATTCTTGTCTTTTCTGTCATGGGTTGCAACATTGTCAATTTCGACGCTTGTTGTCGGTATCGTTGTTATTCTGGCATATTTCTTCGTTTGTAAACGTGTAATATATTCACAGTTGTGTTTTTTATCAATATTCTCATCCCCTACACATCACTGTTTGGGGAGTGATGTGTAGGGGATGAGCCACGGGAATTTTCAGCCGCGGGAATTTTCCTCGCGGTATGCACCACACGTTTGATGGAAAATATAACTGTGAGTATGTCTCGTTGGCATTTCAAAGATGATGAAAATTGAAAATTCCGGAAAAATCATTATGATCTATGACGACCAAGTGATAGAAAAGTTAGCAGTGCGTTATACGTGCGAGCTATGAATGCAGAATAATCTTGCATAGATATTAAGTTCTGGTAAGGAGTGGAAAAGTAAACATTTACTTTTATTCCACATTAAATGAAAATATTAAATACACCATATCTACATGTTGTTCATTCGTGATTTTATTTTCGCAAGACCTTGCACAGTTGTTCGTTATGCCTTCTGTATTTCATCAATTCCATAAGACTCGCAGATCTATTGTTCATTATTCCAACTCGTTTTATGCCAAGCCCTTTCCGATTCCAACTGAAAAGGAACGGACCAAGAAAGAGTGCAGCCATACAAAAAAAGCGCCAGCGTAAAGAAAAATTCAGTAAAACATTTTTCTTTCCCATACGTCACATTTAGTTCCTACAGTCTTTGACGAAATAAATCAAAACGAACAAAAATATTTAGATGTCATATACTGAATGTGTCTCAGGGTAAGGTGCATCAAAAACTCGAATTGATGGTTCGAGTTGCTCTATTTAGTTGAAAAAAAAATGTCTTTATCTTCTCGCCTTGCTACCTAAGATAATGAAGTATAGTAATCGTGTGCCGGCTAACAGCGATTTTTCGACAGAAAAACTTCTTTGCCATGCCGTAGTAACAAAAATGGATAACTCTTGTTCCTAAATGAAAATGAATTACTTCCCCTAACACGTTGTGCAATCAGAATCCGTATTTTGAGGGTACTTGATACCGAAAAATCGTTTGACGGCAAAACGTCTGTCTCTCCGTCTCCCTGTTCGTCTCCCTATCCGTCTGTCCGCCTGTCCGCACGCCCGTCCGTCCGTCCGTCCGCCCGTCCGTCCGCCCGTCCGCCCGTCCGCCCGCCCGCCCGCCCGCCCGCCCGTCCGTCCCCCCGAACGTCCGGCTGCTGTCAAAGCTAGTGCCTAAACCATTCAGCCGATTTTCTCCAAAAGAGATATTCCTCAATCAATTTCAAGGGACTTGAAGCCCTCTCAGTTTGAAACGGGTTTTTGATTTTGGGGGTATTTTATATGAGCCTCAATTACATATTACAATTTTTCTGAATAAGTTTCGAATTTTTTATTAGAGTTTGTTTTGTGATATCGTACAAAACGCTGAAGATAACAGGCAAGGTCTCAATTTCGTTGAAATTTTTCGAAAATTGCAAATTTGAATTTTGTGGGGCATCTCTTTACGGCTTTAATATTGAAGATTTTTCCTTAATGAGATTTTTTAAAAAAATTCCAAATTTTTTTTAAAATAGCAGGTGATTTTAAAACTTTTTAAAATGTAATTATTTTCTCAAAACAGCTTCAAATTTTTTTTAAATTTTCTCTTCGTATGTATCAAGGGACAGTCAAAAATACAACTTGTATCGTTTCTGGGGATCTGCCTGTGTTCTTTTCGAAAATTGAAAAAAGTTTGCATTTGAAAATTACAAAGTTCCAGGTAGAGATTTTTGCCTTAAAATCTGTTCTAAAAAATCCACTCTTTCAAAAAGATCATTACAATGTTTTGAAAAACTAGTCGTTTTTGCATAATTTGTTTGAAATTAATGCAATTTGTAAACAACATTTTCACAAAAACAACTTTAATTTTTCTTTACTTTTTTTCCACGGATAAAACAACGGACACTAAAAAGGAAGGCACAAGTCTCATTTTCGTTGAACTCTGAAGTTTCGAAAATTGCAAAGTTGAAAGTTTTATGAGAAGATATGTGCTGTTGAAGCCTTAGTAGTTTATCTTTTGTGGCTAACTTTTATCTATGGGACGTGTAAGTTCTGCTGGCCTCCCGGGAGTCATAGAAGTGATAATGGATTCTGCATTGAAATATGATGTGGTCAGAATTTTTTATATGATGACACTGTATAACCTTTTGGTATTCTGTTATTTTACAAATCAATATCTGCTAATGATGTCTTTCATGAAATTTTCATTTCGTGTAGAAACAACATTTCCTCACAAGGAAAAATGAGTAAACGCATTGTTATTTTTGTAAATTATTCCACATATTGTACTTTGTGTCGTAATTTGTCACATGCAAGAGGTTCAAAAGGAGGATACTACAGTATGTTTAAGACATTAACCTGTAATTAAATGCAGATAACGTTCGAAAATCATAAAATACCAGATTCGGAAAATTTACTGTTGTTCTCTCGCATTGTCAGTAAAATGTGTCAGGCTGGCCGATTATACTTTCACAATTTTCTCTTCTATTACTTTACGGTCTTCGTCAAAAGAAAGTAAGTATCTTTGTACACTGCATAACTCAATGCTAGCAAAATTTCTCACGGTATGACAGATAAATCTGTAAAATAAAAAAAGAATGTAATTGAATGAGTCTGAATCTAACTCTAAATATTCAGATTCATAAAATTTATCTGGTGTGAAAAGTCACCCTATTTAAGCGAGAAGACGAAATACGCATATCTTATCTTTGTCACTCTATTAATTAATTTTTATACAATTTTCACGAACCTCACCATAAATCTGTAGATTTTCCTGAATTCTTCATTAACTAACCTCTACAGTATATGTTACACATAAATTTCGTCTCCCCAAGATTTACTATTATAAGCACAGCCAATGTTAATTTTATTTCCAGTTTTGGACAGACCAGCGCAGATCAAAGATATTTCTAACGTTGCCACATAAGGCATCGGGAAGCAGGTCGTTCTTCTAGTCTGGAGAAGTTCGATCACCGTGTAAGCACACATCTCACAGTGCTGATATAAGCGACGATTTGGAAGGAAGGAACGTCGACACCGAAACATCTTCATAGCGCTCCTCCACGTCATTGGTTACCTGTGATAAGGAGTTCGGGCATGCAAGGCGACAGAAACTTGGCTACTGAACCTATCAAAGTCCTTACCGAGCGATGCGGAAATTTATCACGACGTAGATAGAATCTAATCCCAAAGACCACCGCGCCGCGGAACGCAAAAGGAGCAACGCAGCCTCTCCAATCATGACGACGTTTGTCTGTCGCTAATTAATTGATTCGCCGGCGGCCAGCGCGCGCTCTCCTAGAGCTGCCGAGCCCAGGATTGTAGCCTTCCTTGGTGTGATGGATCGTCCGATCAAGCAGCGATCCACCGTCTTGATTTACTAGGGCTGGCTGCGTAGCGGACAACGCGGAACGTCCCGTGTCGCTTAGGGTAATATCTCGCGCGAACGACCTCGGTCGACGGCTGACTAGTTTCCTTTTCTATGCTTTCTTGTTTACGGGATGCTGTGGTGGTCGGTTCCAACATTTACACATTAATTAACGTTTGAGATTTGGGAAGAACGTTCTGTCCTGATGGGAGTGTGCTTAGTTAGTTCTGAATTTTGGCTAACACCTATACTGAGATTACGGGCAAGAGTTGCTTAACTACATTCACCCGCATCACTTTGAATTAGGATTCGTAAACGAGAAGGAACTGTGCACATTTTATTTCTCTTGAAATTCACATTAAGTCAAAAAAATAGATAATTTAAAAACTTGAAATAGGTTCTTGTTTAACTCAATTTCATTTCATAAAACTTTGTTTCCACGGATGCTAATTACAATTCCTATTTCAAATAAGTTATTTCAGTAGCACTTTATTTACTACCAATATTGTTACATATGTTAGCAGTCTTGAAAAGGGACTTACTTAGTGAATTGTCATTTTATTTATTTCATTTTAAAGTCATTCTATTTTTAAATGAATAAATAGATTTAGACTTGGAAGTAGAATAAAAAAATTCAAACAATTTTTATTTGTAAACTGGCCCAAATCAGTGTTTCATTTTGCTTGGATATTTGCGTTGGTGATTTATTAGACTACTTTGCGAAAACTCTTTACCAGTACCAACTCACTGAGTTAACGGCTCAAATATCTTATATCAGAAACATATTAAATTACTTAATACTAGTACAACGTTAAAATGGCATAATATACACTATAATGAAGTTAATCGATTTTGCCAAAACTTTGTAAGAAACTCTAGAGCCACGGTCTTGCTAACGTTGCCGAAGGAAATTACTGTTACACACATTTCCATAACGCACAGATAGCTCCAAAATGTTTAGCGCCAGCATAGAGCGCAATCGGTAGCTTTTAAATGAGACGGGATGGAGATCATGAATATTATGTTTGTACTATAAAGGTTCTACCCCCCTGAGAACCATGTAATCACGATTTTGTGAGTCGAATTTCAAACAAGCCCACATCTCCGCACATTCCTGTACGCAGTTTATCTCGGCAATAATCTCCAAGGCAAGATCGCGTTGGATGAAGCAGCAAAGCGTGAAGCGAAGCATGGCAATCAAGAACAGAACGCTGGGAAAACAGAAACTTGTTTAATGCATTCGACTTCAAATAGGATTCATTGATATTGCAACGATGACTAACGGAAGTAGGATACTGTATTTACGCAAGCATAGTAGTCTATGAAATCAATAAATTCGTCCCGAATAGCCAGAAACTTGAAGCTAAAATGTTTATTTTCGAGAAGCTTTTACCTTTATCAATAAAAAGAAATATGACCGGAAGGAATCATAATAACTCATTTGAAGATATTGTCCTAAAATATTTGATTGTTTGGGTTTGCAATTATGTTATTAGGAATGTAGTTCGACAACAAATAAAATGGAAACTTGTGCCGCGTTTTCACTGATGTCTAGAAAATAGTGACGAATATTACAAGAATAGTCCCATAGACCTACCATCACTGTGAACCAGACCTCGTCTGAAAGACGTGTTTTGTTCCAAGTTGTATTCTGTTCTACTAATATTATTGATTTCTCTAAGTTTAAAACTTCAGCCTTTTGAAATTTTATTTTACGTTTTTATATCATTTAATGAATATGATTTTGCTGATACCGTATTTTACGTTTTTTATATCATTTAATGAATATGATTTTGCTGATACCGTATTTTACGTTTTTTATATCATTTAATGAATATGATATTAACAACGTTTCTTTTTGAAAAGGCTCCTCTTTGGTTTACATTCTGATATTGTATAGCCTTTATTTCCAGCAAGAATCACTACTTATTTAAAACTTTCTATTTTCACAGCTACAGCTTTATTCGCCTGAACGTATTTCAACTCAAGAAATAATACATATCGAAAAATAAACAATACTTTTCCATACTTACATATATATCTAATAATATTCTATTGTCATTACATTTTCAATTCACTAAAGGGGGGGGATAAAGCTTTGGAGTATAACCTACTATGATTTCACGACCTTTATTTCTAGTGCGTTTCTTGTTACATTTTTTCCCTTACGTTTCTTCTGTGTTGTCCTCCTATAAATTCATTGAAATACGATTAACAAGGGTATAAGTTTCAATCCGTGCCGCACTTGGCTCCCCACGAAGTACGACCAGTTTCCCCTGGCGGAGCAGATTTCCAGATCCCGGGCGTCCCGCAGAAGACAAGGGCGTGGCGCGGTGTCACGCGGTAGACAATGACCCGTGCGCGGAATACGTGAACAGCGCGCCGGCGGCACGGCACGTGAGAGGGCGACGCGGTGGCTGCCCTCACGTGCGCGTGCGTGGGCGAGAGCGCGACGGGGGAGGGGGAGGGAGGGGCGAGGAAGAGGAAGTCTCGAGGACGGCGTGGAGCGGTGCGGCCCGCTGCGGCTCGGTGCGGGTCGGTGTGTGGGCGTTTTGATCGCGCTGCCTGGGCGGTTCGTGGAAGCGCAAAAAAGAGAAGCACGAGCCGAGGAAATCCCCGTTCGTGGTTGAGCCGCCACCGCCTCTGCCTCCGCCGAAGACGCCGCCGAAGACCCGACGCCTCCGTCGCCTACGACTTCGCCGACCCCTCTGACTTCTCCATCGCCTCGTTGCCTTCTCCGCCTCCGTTGCTTCGCTCGCTATCGTTCTCATCTATCTATCTATCTATCTATCTATCTATCTATCTATCTATCTATCGATCTATCTATCGATCTATCTATCGATCTATCTATCGATCTATCTATCGATCTATCTATCGATCTATCTATCGATCTATCTATCGATCTATCTATCTATCTATCGATCTATCGATCTATCGATCTATCCATCTATCCATCTATCCATCTATCCATCTATCCATCTTTCTATCTATCTATCTATCTATCTATCTATCTATCTATCTATCTATCTATCATCTATTATCTATCGATCTATCTATCGATCTATCTATCGATCTATCTATCTATCGATCTATCTATCGATCTATTCATCTCCATCTCCTCTATCACTGCTGCTTCTACCACCACCACCACCACCCTCCCCGCCACAGCTATTGTCAATACCATCACCATAGGCGCCGGCTTCGCCACCATCACGGCAGCCATCACCGCCGCCGCCACCACCATAACCATTACCACCACCATTGATAACACCACCGCCATCCTCCTTACAACAGCCGCCGCAACCGCCACCACCGTATCCACTTTCCCAATGATATCCGCCGCCGTCATCGAAGTACGTAACTGGAGCGGCAACTTGTCCGTAACAGCAACGCAGTTGACGGAGGTGGGGACGGCGGAGATAGTATGACGGTATGACAGGGTCAGCACTGAGAGCGAAGAAGTGAGGGCCGTAGTTGTCTCCCGCGCGGGGGTGGGCCCGAGGCTGGGCCCCATTTTGAGCAGGGCGGGGGGGCGGGGCGGAGCGGGCGGGCGTGCGGGGAGGCGTGGCGGGCAGCCGTGCGATGCCGTCGGGGCCGATCGCGCGCGCCCGAAGAGACCCAACATCCCGAAGCGCGCGCTCCTGCGTGACCTGGCGCGCCCCGCCGTCCCCACCGTCCCCGCCCCCGCTACCGCCGCCCCCGACGCCCCCGCCGCCACGCGGTTGCACCTGTTGGCTGGACACCGCGTCTTCCCCTCTGCGCTGCTGCGGCGTCGCTCCGGCCTTCCCACCGGCTGCGGGAGCTCAGCGGCAGCATATGCGACTCTGCATTTTCGTGAATTTTCGACACGAGCTACAACATCGGGTCGATTTGATCGCTGTCTGGAGAAGAATTCCAGGGGTCGACTGCTCTGATTTGACGCAGTCAATCCTAGGAAAGGAACCTACTCTTAATGACCTGCAACCATTAAGAATTGTAACAGAGCGTCGGCCGTTACATTTGAAATAAATTAGTCCTAAGAATATATTTTTTCTTGGCTCCTTTAAAGATAAAATATTGGGCTTTCTTGAGTTTAGATTTATTGTGTCAATTAAAAAATTGTTTACATTATTTCTTTTCTCAGTTGCTGCCGTAAATTATAATTAAAGATCCCGTTTGAGTACACCTAGGCCAAGAAATTTTCCTGCATGCGAATTCATCTTAAAACTGCTGTCTTTTGAAATTAAATAATTCGTTACTTTCAATTTACTAAGTTACTGAACCATGGATATACTTGTTTGTACTCGCCCTCTCTCGACGTGATGGTTCTTTTATCATTGTGGAACTACAGTTGACTATCTTACGTCTTGCACAGTGTTCTGCGAAAAATCTAAATTAAAATGACAATGCATAAGAAACCCTTTTTTTATTTGCCCATCGTTCATTCATTCATTCATTCATATTTCCCTTTTACATTTTCTTTTTTATATTGTGTTTTTTGTGTCATTATCTCTTTAAATTTTTTGTCTTTTGTCCCTGAATAACTCTGTAGAGTTTTCTCTTGCATTATAATTCACAAACCAAAATGAGCTTAGCAATGTGCATTCTGCATGCTTTTTCCTTTTGTAGAATAGGGTTTCTGATAAATGTTCAGGAAAAAATATCCTCATAGATATGCATCTTGAGATATCATCAGCATGTTCTGGATAACCATTGCGGTTACAGGTGGGGCATGGGCGAAACGTGTTGCTGATAGTTTCTGCCACACAGCTACCTAATCTCATGCATTACGAATGTTAGAGTTATAATGTTAAGTTATTTAAGCTACATAATAATTTGATAGCGGATGTCTAGTACAACGAAATGAAGTGTGGACACTACCGTCGTTGGCCTTTCGCAACCTCTTGTCTTCGGCCGAACACGGATCTACCCTGACCCTACCTTTAAACGGTCGGGGGCATTCAACACCATGGGCACCACTGCCAGCATCGCGGTCCGCCACGCCGACGCTGCCGCCCCCGCAACTCGCAACTCTCCACCGTCACCCCGCCGCCGCCGCCGCCGCCGCCGCCGCCGCCGCCCCGCCAACGCCCATGTCGCAGCCATCGCCACCCGCCCCCCGCCACGCCCCTGCCCCGCCACCGCCACGCCCCCCCACGCCACGCCCCCAACCCCACCCCGGCCTCCGGGCCCATTCCCGCCCCCACTCGCGTTCCCCTCCGTCCTCGACTCGCCGCCGCCGCCGTCTCGGCGACGCGTGCGGGCGAGCGGTGGCGGCGAGGCGTCGGCGCCGCAGCCGCCGCACCTGTTGCCACTATCACCTCGCCCCGACCCGACCACCCGTCCGCCGCCGCCGCAGAGGTTGACGCAGCCGCCGCGCAAGTGACACCGCCCAAGCGCCGCGCCGCGCCGGCCAAACGATCGCGCACCCAACCCAGGAACGGTGCCAGCGCAGGGGGTTCGGAGGATGGAGCACAGTAGGGCGGCGATAATTGAAGAGCTGGTCCAAGCTGCATACAGCGTCGATAATTGTCGAAAGCTTATTTTTAAAGAGAGGTTCCTCTTTGAAACTTTCCAGGAAGGGAAAGTATTTAGCCTCATAGTTCAAGATAAGATTCGTCTGTTTTCGAACACCGTTTAACGTAGCAGAGATGACATATTTGAACATAATATTTGACATAACGTCGGAAAAACATTAAAAATATCTTGATACGTAAATCTAGAAAATAAAGGACGTTCTAATGTATATGTGTCGGTTATTTTGAAAATGCTTTAACTTTATCTGCTGTTCGGCGTTGCGGCTGTCCACGTTGTTGGAAACTTCTCCATGGTAGCGAACTATTTGAAGTAAATAAAGAGATACATTAGCTTGCGTCATATCAACGCAGAGCGGATACCCAGTCTTCCAATATACCAATAGGGGGGAAAAATATATCCTGAATCCAGTGATAAGCTTCACGTTCCCGTAAATATTGAAGTATTTCCGAAATAACCTGTTAATTTGATGGTACAATGAAATCAGTTCTGAGAGATTGCGTATTTGTATTATTGTTGTGGTTATTATTATTATTATTATTATTATTATTATTATTATTATTATTATTTTCCTTTTGCACATTATTTTCAAATGTAATTCGATGTTTTACAAAAATATTTGGATTAATTTTTTTTGGTAAATTCTCTTTCCGAAGGCGCGATAGAATTATTCCACGTTTTAAAGGCTGGGACGTTTAATAACCTTTGCACGGAGATTATGATTTGAGAATGTCCATAGCTCTTACATTGTACGTTATTTATACGAACAGTTTCGGACCCTATTTACTTTTTTCCACGTCATCAGTGAATTCGTTAATCATCTTTATTCTCCTTTCTACTTTCGTGTCTTTTATTGTATTGTATTCAACCTCATAAATAGGTTTTCCAGATCACATGAACAGAATGTCTCTTTTACAGAGAGAGTGAGGTCATACTGTGATGCAAGTTATGAAATTAAGATATTGCCATGTCATTTTTCTTTCCACTATAGTTCTTGTAGGTATAATTGTGTTTCCAGCCCAATATTAATTGCATTTGTCACACATTGCAGTCGGTACGTCAATTTCTTCTGCCACGTTTAATATACGAAGTTTGCTGCTTCATCCAGATTTTACTGGAGGACTTCCGACTTATTCCATGTGCAGTAGTGTGTATCTAATGGTTTCTTTCAACAAATGTATTTACTGGCGGAAACTATACATATAATAAAACTCTTTTCCGCAAGGATAATCTGTCTTCAAGTACAGTCTTACGTGTTTTCAAAGAAAGGAGTAAAAGTTGGTGCCGGGCAATCATACTTGCTGGGTGGACATATCTTTTTTCTGCTATTTTTTCACAGATTGTATTTAAATTATCAGCTATCATTAGACTCGCAGTATAAGTAAACAATTCTGAAAAAATCAGCCTTGAATGTGGAGGTTGTGAATATAATAGCCATATTTAGTCATGCTTATATGAATACCTGTCTACAGGTTTTTGGTACGCACACATTAATTTTTTATCATTTATTTAATTTGCACGTGTAGTTTCATTGCCAATAGCGTATTAACGTCATTAGCAGCTAGATATATTTATTTATTTATTTTACGTCAAAAAACAGTTGAAACTGCGAATGACGTGCTATGGGGAGAAGTGAATTCTGTGCACATTTTCAAACTTCTGTGATCCCTACACCACAACAACATGGAAACGATAATTTGAATAACTATATTTCCCAATGAGTTCAAGATGACGTGCACAGATAATGACGTTACATTTATGTCCAAAAGCAAACCTGATCGAGATTATATGGTACCTACCCTTTATCGACCTTTGATTCGATTTAGTACAGATCGTTTTCCGATGATGTCGGTGTTTTGGTTGATTAGCAATTTACAACCCTAGATAATTTTGATAAAACATTATATTTGCTTACAAATCGGTTATGTACTTGGCGCAGACTGCAATCACAGTTTGCAAAACAGCTTCTAGTGCGCCGTTCATTTGCGTTTGAAGGCTACTTGTGGCAGTCGGTTTGTTTATTTTTGTCGGGAGTGGAGACTCGCCAGAAGGCGGTCGCGTGCCAGCCGGCGGTAGCGTGTGGCGGCAAACGCTCGGGAGCTGCCTGATTACGGAGGCAACGCCCGGCATCTCCGGTGTCAGTTCCCGCTTCCTTCTATACCCCTTCCTTCGCTTTCTCTCTGCTTTGCTTACTTTCCTTTTCTCTCTTCCCCTTATTTCGCTCTTCAGTGATTGTCTCGTTCCTTCCCGTTCCCTTCCTTCATTTTTGTCACCCTTTCTGACTTTCTTTCTCCCTTCAAGGGTTTCTATCTCTCTTTTGCTTATTATGTTTCTCGCCCTTTTATCTTGCTTTTTTCGTCTTTTTCACACATTTCTCAGTTTTTTTTCTGTAAGTGCAAATGTCTCACGCTGTGCGTTCTTTTCACTTTCTTTATCATAGTAATTTAGAGTTCATCTTGTCTCTCCTTGTTTTACTTCATAATGGGTCATTTTCTCTTGTTATTTCGCCAATTTTACAGTTTAGTTGTTTATAAATTCTCAGTCATGCCAATTCTATTTCGTTTCACTACAGTTCTTCCATTATTTCCCATTGTGTTCTGCTATTCTTCTCTATACTTTTAGACGAATCATAATTTTTTTTTGTTCCCTCTTTTGGTTACCCACAAGATCGACCAGGAACAGTAACTTAGAATTATTCTAAAGTAATTGGAAGACATATATTAGCGCAGTTTTGAACGCCGGAACTGAAACATGCTGTTATTAAAATTATTTATTTGACGTAAATTCTACTGGCAGACCACAAATGGTTCCTGAATTTGAAAGTATATTTTCTGGCAAGGTAAAGCTCGAGATTAAAGAAAGTGCTCATAAATTGAAATTTCAACTTAATTACAATACACGTAAACTCTAACCTTCAACAAAACAAATCATACTTATTTATTTCCGTATATATACGACATTCAATTACATTTTTGGAATTATTAAAAATTTTCTCCTAAAACTCAGTACGTAATGTTATTTCTTTATTTTATTAACTTTTTGCGTGAATTCTTAATACTCATTTATCAATAATGCTACATCTCTCCCCCATTTTGCACTACTCTTCTTTCTGTTCTACCTCCAGTTCGTCGTGTCGAGAATTCGACGCTGCTACACGTCCTCTCCGCCACATTGGAATTGCTGCCCGGAGCCTTCGGTCTTGCAGACGGGAGACTTCTCGTTACACGGGACAGAGGCGGCAGGTTGCCTGTGCGCAACACAAGGTCACACGCGGCTGGAAGTAGGCCATAGGGCAATTAGAGCTAGGAGAATAGTTTATGCGCCTGGAATCCTGACGTCCGCGCGGCATTGACGGTGGCGGCGGCGGGGGCAACGGCGGCGGCGGAGACGCGCCGGCAGCATTTTCATTCAGCGCGTTTTCTCGCGAGACGCGACTCAATCGCGCAAGAAGCGGGAGGAGCGACGCGCTGGAGCACAGTTAAGGCGATTTATTGCTGCTCCGTCGCGGCTCGAAGTAGGCTAACAAGAAACTCCTCCCCGGAGCAAAAATTATTCTGTCACCGAAATGATTGAGTTCAATTAAGACAATTTAATGTATTCGCTACTGGTTTTGATACTTGAAGCCCGTAACTGGGCTAAGAATCTGACGAAAAAATCGGCGTAAAACATCGATGAAGCTCCCCCCCCATTACCTTTAGGCTAGGAAACGAACATACATTACCTGTCACCAGTGATTAACGCGTGGTCCTCAATTTTTATCCAGGATGAGCGCAAGTATCGTCATAAATATTCCAGCAGAGAAATGACGAAGAAACTGGAAAGTGCAATTAAAGTGTCTCCTTGTCTTACGACGCATTTCGAGGGAGAGATGTGGCCAGCGAAGCGTCGAAAACCGGTCACTCATAATGCAAGATGGGCCAATAAATGAGCGTTGAATTTTGGCGGAAATAGTAAAGCTCCTGCAGTATGCGTTTATGTATGTGCTATAAATGTACCAAAGAAATTGGTTTGCTTGTTCGCCGAAGCTTTCCTTATTTTCCGAAGGTCCCAAGGTCTTAAAGCAGGATGTAACCCATGATCTGGGATGTAAAATACCTAGACCACCAACGTAGATTCAAATTATTTAGTACCGAGCGTGTTTATAAATAAAATGCATCACTTTTGAGGGGCGAACTGAACTAGCGCTTGGACTAAACGGGGTAAATGGAGAACTTAATGAACCCGTATTTTACTAAAATCGTTGTACTGAGAAAACTTACATTAAAATAGAATGTTACGATTTGCACTTCCTTAAAAAATCACCAAAGAAATCACAAATTGTCAATTATTAAGATTCGTGTCTCTTCCACTTCTTTATGAATTTCACAGCTTTAATAATGTATTCCGTACGAAGCCTTTTTTGTAGTAACAATTAAGATGCTTCACTTTGTCTTACATTTCTTATTAATGTACTCAACATAATTTGGTTAAAAAACACCTAAAATGTTTCAGAGATAAACCATAAAGTAGTTCATCTGTTGGACGGTAGTGTACATAACGGTCTGTGATGCTGACGACTATTAGGATATTACGGATATTGTCGCAACAATGAAATTACTTTCCCATAAGTTATTCACAACCGTCACATTGGCCGATATAATCATCAGCGTCTTCAGAGTTGCGTCATTAACTTCAAACGTGATCAAATTTTAATGGCCTGTTTCGAAACGAAATAATCATGGACATAATTTTTGTAACATGTGCTTAACTGTACCATAATCGACTTATAATTTTTTTAGCGTAGGTATAGATGTTACAATGTATTGCAAAGGTTAAGATAACTAACACTTCATTTAGAAATTTCAAAACTTTTGTAAAAAATACGAAACAGACAAAAAATCCGAATTAAAACAAAATTATGAAGTTATCAAAAGTTTATTTCTAATTCTTGTTAAAATATTCTTGCGAGCTTCAGGAAAATGCATGTGTTTCCGGAGAACGCTCGTAATTGACTTTCACTTTCACTGACAAGAGACGATATGCCGACGAGTCCTCGCTCATGCATTCCATATATTTTACTGCTTTCTACTTGAAGAAGAATTACACGTTTCCATCATGATTTGTTGAGATTCTGCTAATGGGAGCCATCGTTTTCCGGGTCTGGTCGTAATCGACAGTGGTTTGCACACCTGCAAATAAGCCGTGAAGGTTGTTTTTTCTGGGTTCGTTTTTTTATCTTTCTTGCCTAATTTCAGTTAGAGTAATACTGTGAGTGATTATCACATTGGCTTCTGTTAATGGTGGGCATCTCGATTGCAATCTGGATAGAAGCGATTCTGTGACTTTTTTGTGTATAGATAAATTTCTACTTTTAGGGGAAGGGGGGATACATTAAAGTGGGTGTAAGAGGCGTTTAAGAAGGGCAAAGATGCTTCAATCTATAGCAGCGCTTAGCCTATATGTGTCCAATGTGTCAACTGTGGTTAATGAGCAACAGCAAACGGTGGTTGGCCTGTCCCACATTCTCTCAGCCAAACCGCATGGTAACTACTAGGCTGTGGTTATCTGGAGAGATGGTTCACGGCATCAAATGATGTCACTGCAGCGCCTCTGAACGGGAGGTCCTAGGTTCGATTCCCAACGGTGGCAGGATTTTCGACACTACCTTGTCAGCTAGGACGAATTCAGTCGCAGTCTGGAGGAGAATTCTAGCAGTCGGCTGCTCTGATCGGTAGTTTTCCGTGAATTCTCCGATCAACACCAGGCGAATGCCGGGGCAGTACCGTAATAAACGGGTCACGGTCCGCGCGCGATCTTTCCTTTCTCTTCCTTGTCCTATCCTCACCCGTTACTTACACCAACATGCACTACACTACCACACAAGCCGGGAGACAGGTCGAGAGCTTAGTGCTTGTCGCGGCTAGGGTGGTACTCTGCTGGTTAGGGAAAATCCCGCTAATCGACTGTAGGTCGTCGCCGGATCTCGCCATTCAACGAGAGAAATCACCACCCCTTCCAGAAGGGGGAAATGTATGCTACACTTACGGGATTAATGACAGCAGTTGCCGCGCCGAGAATCACTCATATTAATTCGTCTATCACCACCAAATAATTTGTTCGGCATAGGTGGCTCAGGACATCAATTGACATCACTGAAGTGCCTCGGTCCGGGTTGCCCTAGGGTTTGAGTCTCGATGGAGGCAGGATTTTCGACATATCTAGTCCGAATTCAGCTGCTGCCTGATGGAGAATGTTAGCAGCCGGCTGCTCTGAGCAGTAATTTTCCGTGGTTTCTCCGATCACCACCAGAAAAGTAACGGAGCAACACCCTAATAAACGGGCCACGATATTTCCTTTCTCTTCCTTGTCCTATACTCATCCCCTACTTTCACACACTTACATGTACTACACTGCCACAAGTGCTGGGAGACCAGTCGGAGCTTAGAGTTTGTCATTGACGGCCTGGTGCCCCGCTGGTAGTACGTTAGGGAAAACTCAGCAAGCCGACAGTTAGGTCGGCGCCGAATCTCTTCATCCAACGGGGAAGATCACCGCCTCCTCCCGCGGTGAAAACGGGACTAATCACGATGTAGGACTAATCACGGTGCAGAAGATGCGCCCACAATCACTAATCAATCATTCCACGGAATAATTTGCGATCGCTATTTAGCCATTCCAGTGGGGACGTGAGCGGCCGCGTGCCTTCGCTTGTCTGGGTCCTTCCCGTGGTGTGTCACATCCTCGGGGGCTCTGTTGCGTCTCCGTGCAGCTCAGAGGACGTCCCGCAGAGCTCGACTGATTTAATGAAATCGTAAAAAAAGGTGCATGAGCACGCGCCGTTCCCTGCCCGATGGCCGGTCACAACATGCATATTCATACGGTTATTTACGCGCTGCGGTGGCTTGTCAGGCGAGGCGCCGGGCCGACCGGGGTCCGTCTGATTCCGGTTGGCGGCGAGGGCGGGATACGTTGAGAGGAGAGGAACAGCCTAGGGAAGGGTTCGTTCATTCTTCCACGACATGTTTTTGACGTACCACACGCAGTTGAATAACAGAGGACCCATTATAAAAGGAGTTGCGGAATTGCTTATTTTTCCTCAGAGATGTTTATTTTCTGGAATGTTTTTCTCGTGAGGGATATTTTAACAATTTGAGTGAAAATTTATCTTCATTTTACAATTATTTCAATATGATAAGAGCTCCCATCCGAAGTGTCCGGTAGTGTGCAGAGCAGTTAGTCCTTTCACTGAGCTGCGGAGAGTTGTAGCTGTGAAATTTCGAACTTCTTCGCACTAACGTTGAACAGAGGTGTGCCGAAGTATTGCTGGTGTATTAGGTACGACGAGAACCATGATTGTGGTTCCTTTTACCTATTGTCCTTCCAATGTTTATGTAATGTTACATTCGTGAACAGCGCAAAAATATGAATTGAGCGCCGCGTCGCGAAGTTTTGAAAGCAATGCCACATGCCCATAGTTCTATCATATGCAGATACGAACTGTCACTGCAGTTCATTATCGCCTTTTAAACACTGAGAGATTTGGTTACTGTTAAAAACCATTCTGTGAAACAATGAGTAAGTAGTGTCAAGAGGGACCCGGAGATATGGCTCAGTACATCAACTGATGTTACTCTAGTCCCTCTGACCGGGAGGTCCTAGGATCGAGTCCCGATGGTGGCAGGATTTTCGACACTGACTTGTCAGCTAGGTCGAATTAAGTTGCTCTGGAAGAGAATTCTCTGGAGAAGAATTCTAGCGGTCGGCTGCTCTGATCGGTAGTAACACCAGGCGAATGCCGGAGCAGTACCCTAACAAACGGCCCACGGACTGGGCGTGATCTTTCCTACCTAACTCCTTGTCCTCTCCCCTTACACACACTGACACTAACATGCACTACACTACCGCACATGCCGGGAGACCGGTCGGGACCGGGAGACCGGCCGTTCAGCTTGTCCCGGCTGGGGCGGTGTCCCCCTGGTGAGAGATACCCCGACTGGTCGGCGCCGGATCTCGCCATCCGGGGATTTAAGAAAACAGCGCCCTCCAGAGAACAGCATGCACTACACGTACGGGACTATGAACCTTAGTAGTTGACGCGCCCGGAATCACAATCAATCAATCATTATTGTCAAAAATATCATGATTCATTATTCTATTTGGCGTATCCTGCTTACAGCTTGAGCAAAGATTTAAACAAAATTTGCTTAAACTCTTATAGAATATTAGAGACGCGCACTGGCTCACTTTGTTTACAGATTGCACCACAATTTTATACACGTGTTGTAATTAAAAATTGCGTATTAAACCGTTGTGCCAGGAATGGTTTAGAAAAACATCGACTGTTAAGACAGATAATGTGTGAATGTCGGAAGCAGGCAACAATCATGTTCAAGTTATATCGATTACAGTATTAGAACTACACAAGAATAAAACAAAATGTACGTTAGCAACACTATAAAATTAAACAAGCTATAATATATTTAAATTAAAAGAGAAATATTCACATAAAATATATTAAAACCAATGATTATCATATAAACGACTGGTTAATGGGTGGATAATCTCGATATGATAAAATATTTCAAGAAACGAATGGTACTGAGTAATTTGAATGATCGTATGTGTAATATGAGCGTTAATAATAGTGGCGACAATCTTTTTACCGACATTCTAGATTTTTATGGAGAACGTAACGTTGGCAAGGTGCCAAAGACGGCGTCTGCGGTCGAGTGCGTGGGTGTGGTGCAAGTAAGAAAAGGCGCGGTCGATGTGGTTAGTCTGAGCGTGTGTTGAACACCTAGGCGTGTGCATACAATTATACTGTAAAGCAGGTGAAGGAAGTTAATAGAGCCCTAGTACTAGTTTATGAAATGAAATGTAGGACACCAAAATGCTTTAGAATAAAAACCATGCTATTACGTCCATTAATCAAAAAGCACAGATAACTATTTTACATACGATAATAATAACACTCAAATCAATATATTGCCTCTTTTCGTAATGCAAGCTAGACAAAAAAAAAAAAAAAAAAGATAACTACAAACAATCAATGTTTCTCCAACGCACAACCAACGAGCAACTGCACAAGTAATTCGAACTATGAGCAATAAATGAGCATCTAGCATACCTAAACCACAATACCTACCGTATCTTATCCTAATATGAGCATCCATACAATGTAAATTAGGTATTTCCTGAACAAGACACAGGATGAAGAATATATCCTAGCACATTACATCTTTTTACAGCTCACATATCGATAGATCTAAAAATAAACAGATAAATTTGTTCAAGGTATATTGTATGAATGATCTTGGCTGTCCGGGTGACGCCGCGTCGAAGGCTGTGTTGCCAACGTTTCGACCATCTATTCGTGGTCTTCCTCAGGGCTGGTCTGCGACTGGTAGGCAGTTTGAAGAATACGGCACGAGCAACATGAATTACGCCCTTTAGCCTGGAAATCCAGTTATTAAGGTCCTAGGACGCACTCTTTTCGAGTTTTATGCACGATTGCTGTCTAGAAATAGGCCGTTAAGATTGCCATCCCGTTTTGCATTTAAGCCTCCCTAATGAAACGCCTTTTTCAACAAATATCAATGTTTGTGAGGTCGACGCAATTCATCACCCATCTGTCATGTTTTTCATTCTCTTGAACCTCATTTCTTAAAATTCGTAGGGTATGACAACCAGAGAACATATCTCTACTACGGAAATAAAATATGTAACGATTTCACTACGTTTCACATTGCCTCGTATTCCATTGCTTCGTTTTTGCATTCCATTTTCATTACACTTCTATCCACTCTTTCTCCACACTTTCGAAGTGGTATCAGCTGGTGTGCTACTTTAATGTTAAACCCTACTGCTATTGCAATTAGCAATGGAACTCTTTCCGGAACTTTGCCCGGAGTGTTCTAGAACAAATATCCCATAGCAACATGAAAGCGTGCTAAATTTAAACCGAGTACAAATTTAACTTCGGCCTACGACGTTAATTTCTGTGTTGATCAGAGAGGAGTGTCTATGAGAGATCAAAGATGGATTGGTAGGGGAGACAATGTTCTTTGAGAAGCGTGGAGGGTGGAATCGCTGTGGTGGACGCACGGTGCGCGGAGAACGGGCAGGGCGCCGTATATGACAAATTCAGATGCGCCAACTCTAAAAACGAACCACCGGCAAGGAAAAACGGATGATGGCGCGGGTGGCAGGGCAGCAGGAGTTAGGTTGGTGGACTACCGCAGACCAGAGATATCATTACGCTGGCGGCAGGCTGCGGCTGTGGCCGGCGGCAGCCGAGATTCGGGGAGGCGAAGCGTTTGGCGCGCAGGAACAGGTGGGTGGGCGGTGGGGGTGGAGGCGAGGATGGAGGCGTGGCGGGGCGGGGGCGGAGGTGTGCGAGCGGACGTGTGTGGGGGCGGACGTGTGCGGGGGCAGAAGTGTGTGGGGACGGAGGTGTGGGGGGAGGCGAGCGGGGTCGGAGGAGAGCGGGGCAGGGGCGGGGATGGATGCGGGGGCGGGGGGCGGTGTGGGACAGTGGGGGGAAGGGGGGGGGGGGGGGGGTCGGGGGGGGGGGGGGGGGGGGGGGGGGGGGGGGGGGCGGGGCGGAGGCGAAGGCGGGGGTGGACCGTCCACGGCGGCGGTGGCCGGCGCGCGCCATGGCCCGCGCCGCCCATGGTTCGCTACGCTTTAGCGTCTGCCGCTTCGGCTGCCGTGATTGGAGCTATTATAGCTTAACGCTTCACAGGCTACTCTCTAATCTTTGACCTCCCCGGGTTTTTACCGGCGCGGCGACGGTGCTTCCAGTTGTTCAAGCATGAAGGCAGCCTGTCTGTGCCTTATCTTGTTCCTCGCGGTCGGTCGCCGCGGTCGGTCCCTGCGGTCGGTCGCCGTGACGACTTGCCGTCGCGCCAACTGCGCGCTTCACCGCTTCGCTTATTCCCGCTGGCGTCTTGCCGGGCTGCCTTGTCGCCTTGTCGCGCCGTTTTGTTTCGTGCGCCGCAACTGCGAACGATGTACCTTTCTCCCGGCACCTTCGCGTCAGCCACGTACGATGTCCGTGTTGGGCTACGCGACCTCACCGCTTCGTGTCGTGACCCTCGGAGTAACAATAAGTACCTACAGATGTAAAGGTGTTATTGTCCAGAATTACAGGATGAGGGTTTCAAACACTTTCCGTAGGCATAAATGAGCGTGTAATGCGACTTTGAAAGCTATTCAAGGAATAAATATATGTTTCTGATGAAAATTGCAATAAAAATCTGTCATTTGAAGCATTCGTAAAATAATTGTAACTTTTCGATGAAAACAAATAATTGTGAATTGAAACGATGGTTCGAATAGTGTATTATATTTTTCTGTATTAAGTGTTTGTATGTTCTTTCAAAAAAGCGTCTGCTAATGTGTTAATAGAATTTTACAAGGTCTACATGGTCATTAGTGCATGATGATGATGATGGCATTCCTCTCGTTCCCACTTGAGTGGTCGACCTCTTCTAAATATTAGTTATGATGAAGCGCGAAATGTTGTTCTGGTGGTTTCATCTTCTCTGGCTATTTGTCAGACTTCAGGCGCAATGTTTCACAATTCTTTATTCTTTCCCACAAATTATCCGAACTCTTCTCTTGAGAACCTGTCGAGGTATGTTATTTCCTCTTATGGTGATGTGCTTGTTCATAGGCGTTGCCCAGTTGTATTTACTGCGTCATGGCAGTGAGCATTTCGAAGTATTGCCTTTAACACCCTGCGTGCCTTGAATATTTACTTATATAGTAAGTGAAAGAAGTAAAAATGATGAATGATTAATTGAAGTGTTAATGGTATCATAATATTATATGTGTTCCGTTATGAGGACATGCACAGTAGACACTGCATATTCATACGAGATTTAGTGTAGAAACAATTACAAGGTTATTACTCTAGTAAAAATAGGAACATCAATTGAATGGCGAAAATCAAATCTATTACAAACTTCTGTATTCTCCTCTAGATTGCAGTTAATTTTTTGTAACTCAATTTCATTATTTTCGTTGCTCTCCTATAACTGGTATTTCTAATCCCTAGTGTGTCTCGAAATCAAATCGTTGACTTCTTTGCCTCTTTGTAACCACAACGCTTTGATCTGTGACTGAATTCCCATTAAGGGTTGAGAAATACATTTTCGAACGGCCAAGATTACAGAGTGGAACATCAATAATAGGAGTTAATTGCAAGTTGGTGTGGAATTTTTGATCTTTTCTTACTATTTTGCGCCATGTGCGTCACCATAGAAATGAAGTCGTTTCTCATACGATGTCTGTATTTTTACTCGAGTAATAATCTTGTAATTGGTTCTGCACTAAACCTCGTTTGAATACGCAGGTGAGACGTAATGGCTGATGTTTTATATGAACATATTTTCTACCACGATTTCTTCTAACAACGAACATTCTGGTTTGATTACCAAGGCCACATTCGTATGAGCTGATACATGCCGATGGATATCTTTATCTCGGAAACTGTCGATTGCATTTTTCCACCCATGCTATTTACGACACGTTTCTTCATCTACGTGTTGTATTGCTACAATTCGTTGTGTTCAAGGTGTGATTGAATACACAGTTAATAGCTGATAGACAGAAAAAATACTACGGTCACTTCAGATTCTTTGTCTCTCTAGATTTATTGTAGCATATATCGTGCGTTCAATTCACACACAAGGAAATAAAATTTTAAAAATATCGAAACATGTAATTGTATTAATGAACATTGAGGTTTGTGTTCAATACGTGCAAATAGTCCATGAAAAAGTACCGAGACAAATTTAATATCACTACCCGCATGAAACAGGAATCCTAGCCGTCAAATGCAAATGGAGCTGTAACAAGCACTGTTGGTGCCTTAAAAGGGTTATAAAAAACGTATTCAAATCGTAATACTGAGATCACGTATAGCTAGCACAGAATCGATGCGCATTCGTTTCCTCAGAAGCAAATTTCTCCTCTCCATTCTGTTAAAAATTGCGAGACCTCTTCATTTTCCAACATCACTATGAAGTGGAGTTTGTAGTCGAATTCACTTCTTATACATTTTTTATGTGCTCTGTATCCTGAATAAAACTGCATAAAATGATGTAAGGTATTAGGACATCATGCCACATTCAAGAAAGCAATTCATTTTCCAAAGCAAACAAGTCATGAAAACTTCCATTCACAGCAAACGTTTATCAACGGTGATGATCTTCGAAATCAACACTCGATGACGATCAAACTTTTGCAATCTGGAGATGATTATTCGCACGAGATCCTCCTCTTGTGTGTTCGCTGTTCGAGACTACGAGGCCATGGAATGCCGTACACGTACGATGTGTTTGGTCGACCGGCTGCTAATAACGACTTATCTCTGCGCTAAAAGGCTCGCTGGCCTTCAATACAGAGCTGTTTGCATCACACATTCAGCGATTATGAAGTCGCTGTGTATCAGTCATCTTCATGAGGAGAAAGGTCGTTTTAACGACATCCGTGATCTGATACGTCTACTATTATAACGTTCACGAAAAGTAGTATATTGCTTAACTATACTAGAGATATTGTGATTGTAGACAAGTGAGTATAATTATGTTTTCTCTTCATAAACAAGATATCCATGTTTTAACAGGAATTGCTTTGTCCTTTGTATCAGATGTTTTCCAAAATTGTAGTTTTTAGTTTTTCAATTTTCCATATATTCACTCCATTCTTCCGTTTTGAAAGTCAATTTTCAAAAATAGATTTAAACTACTATAATTCCAATGCATTTTTCACTCACATTTACTAAACAAGGATTCTCTTTGAAAGAGAAAATTTCTTGATACTCACAAAGTTACGTAGACATTTTGTCACTTAAACTAAAGCCTCAAATTCAAATACCTCTCCTATAAAATTTACTTCTGCGCAGTTAGAACCGTTTTATTTTAAGGTCGCGACGTGAGGAAAATGTATATTTTTTTAGTTGTTTGCTAGGTGGAATTTACTTTGATCGAGTTTTAAACTACGTGTGCTTTTAAACGACGCGAACACAATCGAAATCACACGCACGACGAATTGCCAGATTTTCCTTGTGTCCTGTGTTAATTGTTCGTATCTAGGAACCTAATTTTAAATGAAATGCAAATTCTCCCTCTGTAGTAAGAAAGTATGCTCACTGGGAGTGTGCATGAAATCCATTTCCATTTATTTAACGTGATTTCGTGATGTATATTTTGCCTGTTTTCTTTACAAGCAACATATTTCTACAAACCGCTTATTATTCTGCATATTTTGGTTGAAAAAGTTTATCGTTATAAATATATTCTTTTACAATCTTCTTTTTTTATAAATGTCATTTTTAATTTGGTAATGTGTGTTCTTGTATACGTGATTTCATTATCTGGATCATTCATAATATTTCACTGGAAAATCACGATCATTTCATATTATGTGCAGTCGAGTCCATCCTGAAATCCGGTTTGTTGATGAACTAACGCACGTGGCGTGAACTTACATATGCCACTGAAGGGGCGTTCCCTACGAATATAAGCGAAACAAGAGGAAAAAGAAACTTCCCTTTTCATGATATGAAGATGGCTGCCAAAGGGTTTCCAGAATTAAATTCCAATATATTTCATAAATATATTTCAGAATTGTGTTGAAACATGGTTGAAATGCTAACTGTTAATTCTATATAGCGGCTATTCCATTGTGGAAACTAATATTACAAGTACTACTCTTTAAAATTTTATGAAGTGATATAGTAAAAGTAGTGTCAGATAAATGCACTGAGCGTAAAAGTATGAGAAACAATATTATAATGAGTTGATATAAATTATAGGGCATATTGTAGCGCATATTGTCAAAGTGTCTATTGCAGATTAGCATACATATTTCAGAGATTGTTATTGCGTGTAAATCCGGTCCCTACTCATCTAATAGCGTTTGCATCCAGAAAGGGAAACCTTTTATAATGGAGCGTTGTAGGCCGAAAGGAGGAATTTCTCGTTTGATTGAATAGTCATCTAGCGATGTATTTTTCAATTTAGCTCAACTCGTCACGGCGTGTCTAGAGAAATGTCGCAGCAAATGAGATATTACTTTCGGTCATCAGGCACTGCGGAATCATATTGTGAAAAAATGTTTAAATTAGGTCATAACGGCGAAAAACTAACTGGCACCCACACAATCTTACACTTTGCTCTCTCCACTTTGTGCAATTACGGAAATATTTTAAATTAGAGAGATGATAATGTGTTTCGCTTAAAATCTTCGTAACTATTTTTGGCCTCTTTATGACGACCCAATAAAACTATTGCTTTACGATTTTCTTCCTGCGGTCTCTGTATAAAATAAATAATAAGTTCACGTTAACAACGTTTTCTTACTAACACGTCATAGTTCGACAATCTGCGTGATTGAAAACTGCATAATTCTCGTCCTACTTATTTCGATTGTTTGTGCAAAGCCAATACTGTATTCTGTTGTAATCATCAGCCGTACACAACAGCGCAAATAAGTAAGTAGTTGGTTTTAATGGAGGGGGTTGAAGCCTGATAATGCACAGTTGTGGCCTAAGAAAGGATCCGAGTTGCATGAAGATCAAGAGCGGTGGCGGAACCGGCTTTTCGTGCTGTACTGCGCTGACACGAAAGGAAATATTGCGACTGACCCCAAGCAGGAGACCCCTCGGTCAGACAGACCCTGTTACTCAAGAACACGTTCCTTCTGACCTGCAGGTCACCACAGTCTCGTCCAAAAAGTCATATTCAAGTACAGCATCCTTGTTCGGTTTGCATGCCTTGGAAGTGATTGACAGGAACTTCGGGTATGTGTTGGCCAATTCGAAGTTTGCTGGCCACCCCACCCAACCGTAACTGCCAAATTCGCTCTTTTGACTTGTTGAGAACTCTCTATCAAGTTGTTTTTCTTTGATGAGGTTCTGATTATCTCCAAGATAAATTGCCTTTTGACTGATCATTAATGGATCTCATAGTGACAAATGAAATAATAAGAGATGACTTCGACCTTGTTTTATGACCACGTGCATACGGAAGGTAAGCAACTTACGTTGGATTTGGCATATCGGGTCAAAGTTTAATTAGTAATTCGCATCTTCTTCCTGTAGATCCTGAGCTCGTTATGTTCGGGTTAGTGTCTAAATGATTAAAACTCTCACATTATATTACCGAAAAAATGCTTATGGATTTTTCGGTTCTTCCCGGTCAGTTCCGTGTTTGTAGTAAACCGTAACTAACTTAACGGGACTCGACACGAGAACTTTCTCTTCTTCTTTACTGATTACTTTCAGACGTGCCGCGATGATGTCATGTGGAGACCAAAAGCAACAAGACAAACATCGAAAAAGTTCTTATTTTCGCTTTGTCTTGTGCCAAGAGATTACCATTCTTTTGAATATGCCCCTTCAAATACCCTACAGTTCCAAGCTACTTGATTGACCTCATATCACAAAGTTGACAAAATGGCAGATGTGACTACTGATGGTGATATGGAGTTCGCACATCCGTCGATCTTAATTTTATCATGTGTCCAATGAAAGGATTCCTTCCCCAGGCGGCTCAGCTACAGATCTTCTTCCATGCGTACCAGGAATATTCGAGTGATATCCTTCGCTCCTCTCTGTCGCAGATGTCGAGTATAGGTGAAGTTTTACAGGTTCAGAATCAGTGGCTAGATGCAGCTTGTAGAAATAAATATTCTAAGCTGTTGAATTTCACAAAGCAGATTTATTTATAATACAAGTTTACAAATATTCCAATTGATGTGGCCGAAAATAATATAATTTTGATATCGAGAGTTACTAACAACGTCTCGTGGCCGAATGCTACCCTTGATAGGCAATTCCACATTTTTATAACACACGTGTTATATTTTTATTTGTTCCGTCGTTGACGCAACGCGTCTCTTTACCCCTTGTTAGGCATTGAGCGCTTTCTCTGGAGTAATCCTCCGTTACCAAGTAATTACTATCATTACTGTTACTGAGTAATTACTATATTTGTCAAGTCTCGTCACGTCGGAGTCAGTCAGTGCCTTTTATCCCTTCGGCCAGGGACTCAACGCCGTTATATTCCGGGGTTCGTAGCCTGTCACCCAACCAGGAACCCGCGAGTCTCGAATTCGCTTAACCTCCGTGACTTCACGGAGCGTAATAAACGAATTCGTCTAGCGGCGTAGGCATTCATGTTAATCGGACTTGAGACGTCAATCATGACTGGGAAGATATGTCTCTTTCAAATGTAGTACAATATCGTAGGAACCAAATTTTTTTGACCTGGTAATTACACACGTCTCGTAATGTCATCGATATCAAATATTCCTCAGGTTTCCGTGGTTTCAACACCAGGCGAATGACGGAGCAGTATCCTAACAAACGGGCCACGATCCGCGCGCGATCTTTCCTACCTCTCCCTTGTCCTATCCTCACACCTTACTCACACACACACACACACACACACACACTTAGACTCGCATTCTCTACACTACTACACACATGCCGATAGCCCGGTCCTGAGCTTAGAGCTTGTCCCAGCCGGGCTGGTGCCCCGCTGGTGGTTGCGGCAAACCCCTCTGGCTGACGGTAGGTTGGCGCCAGATCTCACCTTCCAGCAGGGGAAGATCACCGCCACCTTCCCAGGAAAAACATGCACTACATTCACGGGACTATTGACCTTAGCAGTTGAAGCACCCGAAATCACTAATCAATCAACTGGTATTCCAGAATACTCCTATTCCTCTGACCTGATAATTTCCCGCGGTCTTGATGAGGATATGTTTCGGAGAACATTGTTTATTGAGCAACGATATAACTATTGGGATTGCAACATAACGCGGCTCGTGCACGGCGAGTTTCAACTCCTTACAGCGTGGCGGGGCGGGGCGAGGCGAGGCGCGGGAACGCCGCGTGTGACGCGACCGCCGTGACGTACAGGTGCGTCGTTGCGGTGACAGTCCGCGTTGGACGCGGCGCTGCGGCGACGACATGCGACGACAGGCGACGTTGGCTGCGGCCGTCAGGACACTGGGCGGGGGATAGTTCTCGGGCTCATTTAAACATAGTGGCGCTTCAAGGTCTGGAGCTGGAAGGAGACAAGGGGACGTTGTTATCCAATCGGGAGATCCAATACCTTTAATCTAAGTCCTAATGAACTTCCCAATTGATGATAGTGTTCCCTTCTCCTTCCAGCTCGTGATCTGGAAGTGCAGCTATGTTTAAATCGAAGTATAAAAGGTTCAGCTTAAAAGGCGCTGTTCAGACAAATTCTGGATCTTAACATATTGGCATGTAGGGTGCAGTTATGATAAGGCTAACGTGAAGACCTTAACACAAAACTACGCAATTAAATTGCAAATGAAATAATATTTAGAAAGTATTTCTTTGACCCCGGTGAATAAGCTGATAAGTCAAAAGAACTTAATTTTAGAGGTGAGCAAAAAACGCTTTAAACGAATGCTGTAAATCAGGAATTAATGATATTCAAAGAAAACCTACATACAAACAATTTCGTTTGAATATTACCTTGGTTTGAATATCATTAATCTCTGATTTACTTCAGTTGAAAGTTGTTTTTTGCTCTCCTGTAAAATTAATTTTTCTGTGACTTATCAGCTTATTCACCGGGATCAAAGATTTAATATGCCAAGATGTTCCACCCATATATATATATATATATATATATATATATATATATATATATATATATATATATATATATATATATATATATATATACTTATAGTGTCGTCACTGTAGAGACTAGAAATAACTGACCAAGTGCTGTTGTGTGAATAACTTTTATTTTTATGTACAAAGTAGTATTCACCTTGACAAAAAGTACTATTTCAGGCGTTATATCAAGTTTTGTAGACTCTAAATGAAGTGCATGGGGAACAATCATCACACGTTCACCTTCATGGGGATGACGTTATGAAATGTTTTTTGCAGTAAAAAATTAAGTCTTATTCATAGAAGGGCATTCCGAGTAGCCTAATGTCAGGAAAAGTATCTTCACTGTAACATCATCACTCATCACTCTTCATGAACTTCTGGTATCATTTTATTTCTTTCTCACTTTCTTTCTTCTTCATTTATCCTTTTTTTCTTTTTTTCCATTTGCTTCTTAATGTTTTCATTTGAATAATGTTTATATTTCTGCGTTGCATAAATTTTAACAAATAATTTCGCCAAAATGTCACCACAAAACCAAAAATGTCTCCACAAATTTCTTGAAAATTATTTATGGTTAAATTCTTAATGTTCATCCAAATTCCAAACAATACTTTCAGCCATAAAGACTAACGATTGAATATTTGCTCAGTTTAAAAATTGAAGCTTTATCTCCCGTAAAATAATTTCCGGTGTGTGAAACTCAAACGAAATTATGTATAATATATGGAGTTTAATATATCAAACATTTATTTCATGTAACTTCCATTCATATTCTGTATTACAATTTTTTCCCTATACTGTATAAAATGTCGTATTTAATTAAAAATATTTAATTATAAAGTTAGTTACTTGAACTGTATTAAATTTTTTATCATTAAAATATTAGTATATAGAGTTAATTCTTTCGTTTCGTGGTTTGTTTCTTGTTACACCAGAATATTCATCAGAGAAACGTGAGATTTATTCCTTAAAACATTTGTAATGTATTATTTCTATAATTTCATGGACTTTGATAGTGACATTCGAAATAATATTGATTAAGAGTGCCGCACAATGTTCCTCAATGTATCTTTAAGTGGATTCCCGTTACTGCATTGAGAAAATTATGTAGGAAGTGTATTATCTTTGTTATCGTAAGTCACAATTCTTCCATTTATCATTATTTCCATTTTCTTGTCGGCATGCCTGACCCTCTCACCTTTCCTTCTTTCTTTCTATTTTTCATTCCACCCCTGTGCAAGTTAGTCTGTCTACCATGTTATCTTCTTTTTATCTTGACATCTCTAACATCTAAATTCTTCTTTCATAAAAGTTATTTTCTGCTACTTAAAGCACGCACGTAACTAACTACATAGTAGAAACTAAGTGTTGTTTCTTTTGCCTTCTTTTATTTTCTATATTGTCTTGTTAAGTTCTTCAACAGTAAATAATAAAACACTCTGAGGTGAGATTTAAAAATATATTAACTTTTACATTTTCCTGATTGATATTTATGTTATAAATAGAGTGAGTTGTTATTTTTCGGGGAATGCAATACTACATACCATACTGAACATTAAAACACGTCGGAAAACAGCATTTTTGTTGAAAAAATTGGTTTTTAAAATGAAAGCATATATCGGGCACTTTTCAAGAATCAATCGTATGTCAATCCATTGTACTTCATTGAAGGAATGCATTTTTGAATGTGCTTTCAAAAACCAACGCTGATAAATCATCACTGATTGTTTTGTTGACTACCCCTTGACTTCGGCCATTCGTATTGTATATGCAAAATGGACATCACGGCATCGGCAACACTGCTGGTCCATAAATCAAGATGCAGGCAAAGAAGATAAAAAAGGGAATATTCTAAGAACGGCCTTACTATCACGCGTACCAAACACATTTTGCAGTGTGTGAATTCGAGAATAGACGTTGAGAGCCCAGGTCGCGCCAGAACCAGCCACCGCGTGGCTTGATTGGACTCTAACCGGCTACCATTGAGCGCCTTATTCTCCGCCTCTCCCCGTCCGTCCTCGCGCTACCCACGCCCTCACGCGTGGCGACAGCGCCCAGGGCGTCGGAGGCGGGGGCGGCGGCGGGGCGGCGGCGGGCGGCGGCGGGGGCGGCGGCGGGGGCGGCGGCGGGGCGGCGGCGGGGCGGCGGCGGGGCGGCGGCGGGGCGGCGGCGGGGGCGGCGGCGGGGGCGGCGGCGGGGGCGCCGCTCGTAAAGTGGGCGGCCGCCCTGACCACGGCTAATGCAGGGCGCGCCGAGGCGGGTTGCGGGCCGTCGCGCCTTCGCGCCTTCGCCACGCTCCTCACGACCCCGCCCGCCGCCGACGCCGCACAGTGGGCGACAAGCGACCCACGCGTAGGAAAGGCCCTGAAAGAAGGAGCTGGTCTCCTGGCGCGGAGGAGAGACCCCTTCTAATTCTGGCTTTATTATTTTAGGTTCCCTGGCGGTAAATTGATATTGTCATTACGTGTAGTGCATCTTACATCTGGGGAGGTGAAACCGGAAGCGGTGGCTCAGTGCATCAACTGATGTCACTCCAGTGCCTCTGAAAGGGAGGTTCTAGGTTCGAGTCCCGACGACGACAGGATTTTCGACACTAGCTTTTCAGCCAGGCGAATTCAGTCGCTGTCTGGATGAGAATTCTAGCGGCCGGCAACTCTGATTGATAGTTTTCCGTGGTTTCTCTGATCAACACCAAGAGAATGCCGGAAGAGTTAGACTTAGAACTAGAACCTAACAAACGGGCCACGGACTGCGCACGATCTTTCCATCCTCTTCTTTGTCCTATCCTCATTCCTTACACTAACATGCACTACACTACCACAAATGCCAGGAGACCGGTCGGGGATTTAGAGCTTGTGTCGGCTGGGGCGGTGCTCCACTGGTGGATACCATGTTATGAAAAACCCCGCTAGTCGACGGTAGGTCGGCGCCGGATCTCGCCATCCAGAGGGGGAAGATCACCGCCATCACCCGAGAAAAACGTGCAATACACTTACGGGACTAATGAACTCAGTAGTTGACGCGCCCGGAATCACTAACAATCAATCGATCGGGAGGTGGCGGTGTTCCGCCGCCGTCGGAAGGTGTAATATCCCGCGAACATACTACGTAACATCCCGCGAAGTGGCGGTGTTTCTCTCATGTGATAACGTGACATGCGGCATTGGCCTACACGTCGGTTTGCTGGAGTTTATCACCTTCAGGTATCTCTACCTGCTTAACACCTTCACAGCCGGGACTAGCTCTTAACTCCCAACTGGTCTCCCGACGTATGTGGTAGTGCATGTGTAAGTGCGTGTGGGCGCGAAGAGGAGGGGACAAGGATCAGGGAGGAGAACGCACGCGGTTAATGGCCCGTTGTACTCCTCCGATATTCACCTGGAATGGTTAAGAGATACCACTGAAAATTACCGATCAGAGCAGCCGGTTCTAGAATTCTCCTGCAGATAGCAGCTGAATTCCACCAACCCAACACTTGTCGTCACTTGGTCAGGCCACGCGTCAACGAGTTGGCGAGTTGCTTTCAGTGGTGATTTAGTTTTGCAATGCAAGAAAGGATCGAATGCCATGGTGCTGCGTTCACATATGCATTATTTGTGAATTTATTTTTATACTGATAAATATTAATAATGAACTTACTTATAAATTTCAATTTTTTAAAACTGTTTCAGAGCACTTAACCATTGTAATTCAACTAGAAAATGGAGTGGGTAAGAGACGAAATATTGATAAAAATATCGTTCTATTTTTTTTCCCGACTTACTAAATTAAAACATTATCATAGAAAGTAATGTATTCAGTATTCTCGTAAAATCTATTAAAAATATCTCTCTTTAATTTTGAAAAGTCTCTTCACTATTTATCGGTGCCACATATTTGTTATGGACGCTAAGTAACTCATAATCAAAATGCAATGCAGTGGATTTATTTTTCTACGATTTTTATTATGGAATTGACTAAAAAGGACCACGGTGTATCACATGGAATTATGATTTCAAAACGCGAAAAGAATTTTGCCTGTGACAAATGTTTTATTTAAGATCTAAAGTCTAAAAAGCTTATAAATTAACTAATTCAGTAAAATATTGCAAAGTTTAGACATTACACTCACATTGAATTATTTTTATTACAATCAAATTACTGCTGTTTCGTAGAGCGTTTCGAAAGTTCTAATAATAATCAATTATAGGTTTTCTGTCATTTTACATTTTTGTTCAAAATGTCATTTGTAGCCAGTGCACGAAGCTGAATTAAGTTAGTAATTAATCTCTTTTGATAGACAATGTTTTCGCGAAATCGAAGCTTCACACTTGGAGGCCCCAAAACGGTTACAGCAGTTTTAAGTACGTTTTATTTTCCCATTACAATTTCCTGCAGTTAAAAAAATTCTTTGACTTTCATTGTCTGGTCTGTTTTTTAAAAAAAATCACGTGTAAGATTGTTCAAATCTTCAAATTGGATAAACACATTTAAAACATGATATAAATATTCACCTATTCTCTCAACGACACAATTTGTTTTTTTCTTTCTATGCTCGCTTTGTCTTTCATTTCGGACCACTGTGCGCCACTGGATGAGATGCGGGGAAAGGGGAGCAGCACATAGAAGGGAAAAGCGACAGTCTTTTTGGATGTTACACTTCTGGCATCAAGCAAACTAAAAGAACCATCACTAATTGAAGAAGGGATGAATATAGTATAAACACTACAGGATTCGAAGTTTGGAACTCCATGGTATTTAGTTGGAAAACAATTTACGACGTTTCGGAAAAATGAATTTGACCTCAACCCACTTAGTTTGTTCTCTACATCCACCTCCTCTGCAAGAAATCTGAACGAATAATTTGATTTCACATTATATCAGAGATCTACATTCACGCGTAACAGACTGAAATTTTAAATGGAGGCTACAATTTGATATTTGTTACTCATGCGTGGTATTTGTTGTTAGATCTCGGCTGAAACTTTCAAAAATAAATTGCCAATTGATGTATACGTTGTGTTTTTATTACATATTACAAATACATAAAAATTGAATAAGAAAGTTCCGGCAATTTTTCTTAACTAAATCTCTTAACTCATGGAATTTAGATATTTTATTTCGAAAAAGTTCAGTAAAAAAGGTGTTGAAAACTTATCCATCTTTATCCATAAAAAATATCAGAACTGTATAGAAATTATTCTCAAAACTAATAGCCTGGTCTCACATTATGACATTTTCACTTGCATGACTTCAATAGCAGACTGTGATGGAGTAACAAAATGATGATTATGGACAATAAAGGAGATGAAACAAAAGAAAACGGTAATGTTTGCAGCGATTAGATATTACCGGCGGAATGGAACAGAATAGTGTAGGATTCCGGTGTGAAGAGACGTTGCATGACGGAGGTCGGAACAGAGGGTGGGGCAGTGTAAATGATGGTGGCACAGCCGAGGATCCAAGAATTGTAGAACGTAAGCAGTGAGTAATGATGACGGGGATGTTGGCGATGAAAACGGTTGCGGTGGAACGAATGGCAAGGAATGAGAGTGGTGCTTGGGGAAGCGAGTGGCGGGATGAACAGAGAGAGTGGCAAGGTTATTTGACGGTTCTAGGATTGGAGCAATTACAGGGGCTCTGATGGTGGCATCTACAGTCAACCATGGGCGGTCAAAAGGTAGCGACGTAGTTTGCGCTAATGAAAAGCAGGAGAGGGTGTTGGGAATAAAGCTTCGGAATAATAAGCAAAGTGTTAAGGGCCAGAAAGGCTTTATCTGTACAAATACAGCCGTTAATCATACCTACTGTACATGTCAGATGCACCATTTATTTACACAAATTCCAAGAATCTCTGTTACTAATTACCAATGCCCAGAGAAATTGAAAGAAAACTATGCATCCCCCATACATATTAGAGGTGTTTATGACTTTGTTAAATACCAGGATCTTGGGGAGAACCCAAAAGGATCCATATTATTAGTTTCCAATGCGCACGGAAAAACTTAAAAAGACGTAGGCGTAATTGTTTTCTTTCAATTTCTACGCTCACTGGAAGTGTTTAGTATGGGTAAATAAAATAAAAAGTACATAAAATAAATAAACAAATATAAAATAAATGAAATGATAAAGCATATAAAAGAAATTAATGAAATATAAATCACTGTAATCAGAGACAGTAATTACTCCTATAGCCGGATTTCAAAATCAGGATACTGCTACTTCCTGGGATGTGAGTTGCATAAAACGGCACGTGGAAACAAAATATATTATTTCAATTTATTCCCCCTCAGAGCAACATCCATTTGCCATCACATACTTTTGATATAGGCCACAAAGCTGCTTGAAGGAGTCAAGGAAGGCCTGTTTGGAAATTGAACGAAGCACAAATGTCAAACGTCGTTTGATGTCTGGGAAATCTGCAAAACGTCTGTCTTGCAGAACACCTTTGAAGAGAGGGAACAAAAAAAGTCAGTAGACTCCAGATCAGACGATTACGGGACGTGTCGGATCAAGAAGTTGCCTTCACGGATCACGGTATGCGGGCGGGCGTTGTCATGCAACTGATTCCACTCCTGCACATCTGCGAGCGAACTCGTTAAATGCGTTGTATTAAGAGCTTCAAAACACCTTCACAGAATTCGCCATTGACGATTTTTCTTCCGGGGCAAATTCGTAGTGGATCATGGCGTTTCTGTTAAAAAACACAAGTAAGCGTGTATTCATGCTGGACGTCTGTAGGCAGCTCTTTTTGAGGAGCTGAGACACCAGTGAGCACCATTCCAGTGATTGCCAATTTGACACTGGATCGTCCTGGTAGCACCAGCTCTCATCGCTTATGACAATGGTTTGAAGGAAGAATTGCGATCACAAGTGTCAATAAACTATCAGTTAAGTAAAAATGTCTCATTTTGTTGCGCGTTTGGAATAGATTAATTGAATTTACACGATTTCTTATGGGATAAATCTCTTCAATTTTCGTGTATTCCGTTGTCGTTAGAATATTACAGATTACGACAATGGATGTTACGTGGCAAGAGGCTACAATTATGTTAAAGGCGGGATGAATCGGAAAGGGTTCAAGTGAAAAGTGCAGATTTCGCAGCACTGGTGGAGTCGTGAGCGAGAGAATGTGAGGACAGGGCGGCAAGGTAGAAGGGCGTCAGGAACCGCATTCCCATCTGCGATCGCCTGCCATCCCAGCGCCTTTGTGTAGTCCCACAAGCAGTACAAGGAGTACCGTGCATGGGCCATACGTGCGTCACGATTTTTATCGCACTTAGATGCGCGTTCATGACCATGCAAATAGCGTGTTAACGGCTTTAACCCTCGTTTCTTTTGTCCTCCGTGGCCTCTGTCGCTGTGCTCTTACTTTCCGGCGAAATATTTGATACTCCAGAACGTGTTTCTCTCAGTCTCCTTTCTCTCTACAGCGGTTTCTCGTTTGTGTCTTTTTTGTCTCGTGTAACTGCTTTAATAACCTTGAGTCTTCCCCAGCACTTAACGTTATCTTATGCACAACTGTATATTCCACATACATTGCACAATAGTTGTATAACAAATTAATTGGCACGAAAATGAAGAGACCACCTACGATCTTTATCCCAGCACTCTCCTAAGTACGTACAGCATTTTACGCAGTTATCGTAATGTTTCTACGAATAAACTTAGAATAGTTATTCAGTCACTGATATATTGTTGATACTATAGGTATGATAAACGACTCTTGTAATATAAATCCCGTGGAAGTAATGTTGCTGATTATAAACAACTGGGGGTTTTCGAAGTCTTTGCTACTAGTTGTATATCTCAGATCACCATTATGGATAAGCAATTTGCCAGGTCTTTCTTTCTCATCTCGATTTCTAGGGATAGTCATGATACTTGTAAAAATATGTAGACCGAAATATTATAACAAAACTATTGCCCGTACATTCAACTTCACTATTTGTCATTTCAACTGATTTATTTCAAAGCATCCAAGAAACAAAGTGCTAGTAGAGGTCTTTATAATTCGCTACTGCAATTTATATTATGACAGAAGAACAAATGTCTCACAAAGGGAGTCCAAGTACCATAATTTGTGGCGTGCTGCATTCGCGATTTAATTACACAACTATCTTGTTTCATAATGCATTCCAGACACTTCGTAATAATTTTCCTGAAAAATGATTGATAGGACTTTCATTATACATTATTTTTATATCAGATAATAACGGCAATTTATATAATACAGACCATTTCAATCGCTAAGCAGGCGCTTGCGATGTTTTGTATCTCGTTTCTCGTCACAGGGTTGCGTTTGTCTCTGCACCGCCACGGTCTGCGCCTTCAAGTTTTTTCGTTTCGACAGCGCGCCAGGAAAGTCTGTAGTCCGAACCGAGTCAGGAGCTGCCACCGCCGCGGCGCGCCGCCGCTACCACCCTCTCCTTCGACGCCTTGCGGGACGTCAGTGTCGCATGCGTGCCGCCACCTTGCCCCCCCCCTGTGCCCCATTGCTCGTAAGCCACCCGTCAGACGGTGGGGTACTGCCTGCGCAGTACTGCCTGCACAGTTGTGATATCAACATCATTTTTATTTTCTGGCTACCGCTTACTCAGTAGCGAAAAAGTTATGTAATACTGCGAGAAAAAACGGCGAATTTTTGAAAGAAAACTCTTATTACAGGACTCTGTTAACGAAAAAGTGAGTAAATTAAGAGACGAAATTTATAAAAAACAACTCTAACATGTGGTGTAGCCAGAATCCATATTTTGTGGGTCTTTGATACCGAAAAATCGAATGACGAGTGTTCGTCCGTCCACCCGTCTGTCTGTCCGTCCGTCCGTCCGCCTGCCCGTCTGTCCATCTGTCCGTCTGTCCGTGTATCCGTCCGTCCGTCTGTCCGTCCGTGTGCCTTTCTGTCCGCCCGTGTGTCTGTCCGTCCGTCTGTGAACAACGCTAGCGGCTAAACCATCCAGCCGATTTTCTCCAAAATTGATATTCCCCACTCGATTTGGCTAATCTCGCGGCCATTTGAATTTGAAATCGATATTTTAATTTTGCTGTACTAGCTGTTTACACCACTAGTTATTGATAGCGCGCTCATCAGCATGGTACCACAAGGGTAGGAACGTTTTTAAAACATCGATGTTTTCCACCTGAAACATCGATATATTAACATCGATGTTTTGATTTCCATGTTTTCTTCACATCGAAATTTTATTGCAAAAACATCAATTTCTTTAAATTTTTAATTTAAAAAAAAATAATTGGGGTTTAGGCATGTTGTAGAGTAGCAACAATTCACATCAATATCGTTGTTTTTCGTCATCCTCTTTATCACGCTGCATATTTCGCCTGTGTAATTTGAGGGGATTGTCGGTGGTTTTATTTCGGTGGTGTATGAATGGAAGAGACCAAAGGGTAAAGTAGCAAAACACGTTCTTTATTGTTAATTTTTTCTCTTACATTCGATAATAATGTTTGTTAACATACTACTAACATGCTGGTAACCAAACAATAATATATATCCCATTTACGTACTGTAATTAAAAATGGATAGAAAAATACCACGCTTATTAGACTACAATTAAAACATCGATGTTTTTCGTCGATATTTTCAACGACATCGAAAACTGGGGAGAAACTTTCTTGGCACACTGTAGCTACCGTCGGTTTGCCCAATGGCTGCACGCCTAATTTAATGAAATCGCTGGGATATCAGAGTGCAAGATAAGATGATGTCGGCGGCCAACACATGTCCGCAAGCCATCTTTGCCGGTCAATCCTGTTTTCGGAACAAGAACCTCCCTAGTACCGCAATGAAAAAACAACACACAAACTGACTAATCACAATAATTCCAAATTAGTATACTTGCTACACTTTTAGCAGTAAAAGGGTAAAGTTTACTAACATTGAAATAAATTTTTGATTGTTTTATTTTCAATTAACTAGTTCTTGGCGAAAAAGTTATTTTTCTGAGTAATTGGTGAAAGTATTTCTCAGCAAACCGTCATTACTGAATTAATCAATCGTATCATAAACAATTTAATCGTGAATTTCTCTCATTGAATCTCAATGAAAATTCAACAAATATCCCACGAAATATTCCTGCAAGTTATAATTGAATTGAAATAATTTGTTACAATAAAGAACCCATACACATGTGGTAAGGGATTTTGCTGGAACAAATGCACTTCTATTTTGAGGTGAAACGATGGGGGCCAGATCTTTTCAGTGGTTTCCTCCAATCAATACCTGCCAGATGCCGTCTTCTATATATCTGCGGCTCCCTAAGCAACGGATAACGTATTAGGTGTGTTCCTTCCTTCCTCAATCGTACTCTCCATCCTACGTATATCACAGCATGGAGAGTCCTGTCGAAAAAACATTCTGAAGTGGTTATGTCTGAATTGTTCTTCTGTAGTTCTCCAGCAGCTCATCAAAATAGATGGATGAAAATTCAGACCAATTAATTTAAACATAATTATCATGCGGAAAGGAATAAAATGAATGGTTTTAAATAAGATTTAATTAATTTAATTAATAATTAAATAATCACATTAACATAAGATTATCGGAAGTTAGTAAAAGCAATACACATTTAAGATGTTGAATGAACGAAATTTAACTAGCAGTTTTGTTGAATTTATTGTTACATACAATGATGCGATATTCAGAATTTGTTTTTATTGATAATTACTTGTCTCATTGTTACATGCTAGGATTTGAAATTATGAACATGAATTGCTCACAGAATAAAGCTTAAATTTAAAATACAATAGCGTGACATGCATTCTCCATTCTCTCAGTAAACCACGTGTTTGCTGATGCTAGGAATGTTGACAGTTTAGTTGAAATGTTTTACAGTACTTTACAGATTCCAAATGTGCACTATCAGATTTTGTATGTACCACCTGTTTTGTGGTGCGTAACTTTGCATAACTTCACCAACTGAAGAGGTTTATTAACTGATGTTCGCTCGGCACCAAGATCTTGCACGACGAAAGGAAACTACACTTTGTTTTGAGTTTAATGCGCCTTCAACGTCAAGGAATGTTTGAATACGTAAATTCAATTGCACTGAGTCTTGTTAATTTTGATTTGTGTGACGTGGCTTCGCTAATTACGACCGTGAACGAGAAAAACAAGATAAATGTTGCCTGACGCATAAACGCGTGTGCGAGGGCTTGGGCCCAACCCTCGACCCTGCCAGGCTATACTGCGCTTTTCACAGACTTGGACCTGACGTTTCGTCAGCTGTTGGGCCAGCTGTGACAGTTCTCAAATCGGTTTTCTTACACGTCACTATATGTAGTGACGTATAGGCTCCCGATTGGAGAACTGAGTGGAAACCGCAGTATACTGCTTGCCGGAAGAAGCGTGGGAATACTCTCGAACGCCGTCCGCAGCGATGCCTCGCGGAGCCGCCCGGCTTGTGCCACGTTGTCAACTCGTGGCCTTGAAGAGGGCGTTTTGTAACAAAGGTATTCGATTTGAATGTCTCGGAATGATGTATTCCTGTTGTAGAGAGAATTTGGAAATGTTACTTACAAGTACAAATGGACTAGAATTCGAGCGGTATAGACTAGCTGGAAACCCCGGTCATTTCCTGACGTTCATGACACTTGCATCAAATAACAGTAGATCCATCCCTTAGCGCAAGAAAACAGGAAAAACCATTTAATAATTTTCAGTGACATTAATTCAGATATCCTTAGACCGGCTGAAGTGGCACAGAGCATCAACAGTTGTCACTGCATTTCCTCTGACCGGGAGGTCAGGGGGAGGTTGTTGTTGTTGTTGTTGTTATTATTATTATTATTACTATTATTATTAAGACGAAGTATAAAAAAATAATACATCGATCTGTGTATCAAATCAAAGCACATTGGAGGCCATTTTTAGGAAGGTTCCATTTTTTCATCAACAATTTTTCTCGGATAGTGTGACATGCGCATATAAAAATCAATCTCGTAATTATATATTAATGCAAAGTACATTATTAATAGATTAATTACAATTTTCCAACGTTATTAATGCGCAGTTCTCATTGTATGCTTATTTGAATTTTCTCCCTCCCGCGCAGGCGCTCCCTACCTCATCCCTGCACTGCGCACCACATTCACCCCCTACAGGAAGTAGTACATCATCGCTAGACAGGTAGTCAGGGAAAGCGGCATATGTTTATGCCCGCGAGTCCTACCCACCAGTTGTAAGATGAACTCTAGGTTCGTGATAATCTATTGTCTTGAGGGTTCTCTATCTTAACACTATAGATTATCGGAAGTTAGTAAAAGAACGGGATAATTCTGTTGCAAAGTAATTCTGTTGCAGATAATTCTGTTTTAAGAGTGCCCAAAAGTTTTTGGCCACGATAGCCGGGTGATGCATTCAACCTAGTGAATCATAAACATACAAATATATGCTCTTGGCTATCATAAACATACAAACATATAACATATTTACAGATTGGTATTTCCAAGAGTTTATACTCTTGGAAATACCAATCTGTAAATACCTCGCGATAGTTTTCATTTCGTAGATCCCCAATGAAGTGTATCATTTGTTTTCATCGTTATATTTTATGTCTGGGAACTTGTAGTGATAGTATCCATTTTCATTACACCATTTTGCCATTTTGTTGCATGTACTGGTTCATTTCATCACGTAAAATCTTCTTGAGGCACTATACTATTCTTTCATTCTATACTTCATCTCCATAACTCGCCTAGAGCTGCAGTTTTCACTGTTTTTAGCGATAAAAATAAATTATGAATAATAATAATAATAATAATAATAATAATAATAATAATTAGTGAATACATAGATGATTGCATTAGTGAAAACAATGTATATCACGTACTTGCAAGCTCTATTATGATATTATGGTAAATGAAGTAAAGGATTTCTAGACTAGAAGTATTTTTCATGGTGAGCATGAACGTAAGAACGTGTAAATATTCGTTTCGTGATTCAGAAACGAAAGCTACAACAAAATGCAAATTTTGTGAATGCAATTAAGGAACTAGTAGTGTTGCAACCGGTCGCGTATTATTTGGAACGTTTAGACTATATTATAATACTGCAACTTGTATCCTACGAATACTGCAGCCATCTTTTCGAAAACGCTGCAACAGAAAAAACAACAACAGGAGATTCGAAAATATATACATATCTTTAGTGTTTGAAAGTACAAAAAATATAATGAAAATCGTACTTTTACCATATTATCAAGTGCATTGTGGCTTATCCTTACGACAGGTTTACAGCACCCATTTGAAGTCTTTTTGAGAATATCTAGTTTACATATTTGTTGATGATTGTCTCGAGTTGACTGAAAATTACGCGAATCGTCTAATATTTTGAAAACAAATGTACATGCAAGAATTTACACTGAAGCGTCAGAATTGTGCTCTTTTAAGACTTGGGCCTTGAGCCCCGGTCCCGGCAATGCCCAACGGCCAGATGCCGCGTGGGTGATGGCTCATTCACGGCAGCGGCGCGGCGCCTCGGCTGCGTCCGGGAGCAGCCGGGGACCGCCGGGCGCGTCGTGAGTGCGTGCGTGCGTGAGGCAGCGTGCGTGACACGCATCATGGCAGCGTGGGACGTGCGCGCGTGGGCTGCCGCCTCCACGCGCCGCCACCGAAACCGCCAGTGCCACTACCGCCGCCCCCCCCCCACCGCCAACGTCAACGTCACCGTCACCTCCACCGCCACCACCGCCACCACCGCCACCGACACCACCGCCACTGCCACAGTCACCGCCACCGTCACTGCCACCACCACCACCACCACCACCACCACCCACCGTTGCATTGGCCTCGGCAAACTACAAGCGGCGAGCAGGGCAGGGTTGGTATTCGGAGGCAGTGCCACCTTAGAACAGACAAACTGTACTGACAATTATGATTGCGTAATGTTCTGACAATTAAATCGGACAGAGTACTTGCGTTTTCGCTGACTATGAATTTTAATTTTGTTGCCGGCATTTCGGCCCGGCCATTTCGGACCTTGCGCCGAGTTCATAGTGTGCAGTTTACGATACAAGTAACATTAGGCTCCAATTTCTGAATAGTGCTACGTAGTCTTCGGCTGCTAATTTCCTCAACAGAGTTTCTTTCTGACAAATCCTCTATAGAAAGGAATGACAGTGTTCGGGGTAGTTTTAAATAAGTCTTTCCAACTTTTTCTTTTTGAGAATGTGCCTCATTTTCATGAATGTTATAAATTATTCACATTATTCCAGCTTATCACATGAACATCTGCAGGTGAATGTGATTTATTTTTCATCCAAAACCATATGAACTCTATGTGACGTATGGGGGAGAAGTATAATCTGCGCACGTTTTCTTGAGCTATAGAATCTCTTCCTTGCCCTTTTACTGTACACAATTGTCAATAAAAGTACCATTGGCAGTTAGCAATATTGGAAACCTAGATATTTTTGCTGCCAAGTTTTAGGAAGCATATTTGCATCGAAAAAGAACTACAAATTCGATTTTATGGAATTGCTAACAAAATAGCAACCGGCCCCGGCTCTACTCCTACCACTAGGAGCAAAAGGAGTGCTCAAGAAAACGTGTACATAATCATGCTACATTTGAATGAAATACTTTTACCATGGTTCATAAAAACGTTAAAAATGCTGTAAATAGTGCGGTAAATCTACTTGTTATTCTGTACCTGATGACAAGAGCCAAATTGCTTTGCTCACCACATGGTTTGCCAAAAGTTAAAGGAGTTTAGATCCTTCAAGAGAAGTTATGTAAAAGTAACTTATGAAATAGATACTACGGCAATAAAAATTCAAAATGAAAGAGATGATATAAATTATGTGTAATATAATAGTTTAATAAAACATATTTAGCAGTTTTGTCTATAATTTATGTATTCATATATTGATGACAACTTAATTTTAGACTTGATTTTAACTTTTATGGAAAACAGAAAGACTATCTTTTTAAACAATTTGCTTTCTCGAGAGAATATACCCGCGACATACAACTTTCCAAAATACAGTTGTATTCAATATTCAAATGTGTATTTTTTAACAAAAAACATACTATTTATTCAAATTAATCACAGTTCATAAGTGTTCCCATAATTAGTGTTAATAGATGTAATCCCATTGTATAAAGAAGTATGAAATAGTACAAACAGCAGGTAGTACAGTCAGTGACAAGAATTGTATATTATTGCTTGATAGAACCGCGGCGTGCATACACAAGCAACTGTTGGAACACCTATTACAGATAATGCAACAAAAATTTGGTGAAAATACAGTTTACTCTTACATGATCACAGTCTTAGCTTTCAACATAATTAACTCGACGGATCATTACTTCCTTTTCTTCGTGTATCGAGTCCTCCTACTCTATCTCGCATGTAGATTGGCTCTACCGAATCAACTTTGCAGTCCGCACGAGTCACATTCTCTTTGTAGCATGTAATCATAAGGATAGTAATAAAGGAACGTGCCTCGACCGGCATTATATGGTAACGGTACGGCCACGCATCAGACGAGAAAACCCTGTTGGCATTCGTGGGGGGGGCCTGTATTAAGTGACTCATAACCACACAGCAGCGCGTACATTCTGTCTTCTACAGAACTTCCTTCGAGTTATCGACAGTGAGAAACCTGTCTATGAAGAATATGCACCACAAAATTCTTCGTTCATAACATTATTTTTGCGATGATTCCTCTCGATTCATACTTGCATATACTTACTCATATGTTTACACATTTAATATGCGATCTAATTATATGCTTATTCTTGATATTTCCTCTCGCAAATACTTATAAACGCCTACTCGATATTCTTGCTTTCGATACGCGACATACTTGGATATCATCATCGTCATGGAGACCTGATGATTCGAGATTCTTATTGCGAAAATGAGCACTATGTCGTCGCCTATTCAAACACAACAAAAACAGCAAAGACACATCACATAAGAGTATCATCGTCGTTGCGTTGATTTCAGTAACAAAAATTGTTCTACACCTCTTCCAAATACGAATTGTGTCAGTACAAGCGATGAAACCACCACTCACTACAAAGATAGGTACATACTTGACTGATACATCCCTGTTCTCTCAGAACTTTGTGTCAAACACCTGAGATTTCAAAGAAAACGAAACAATGCTCTGGCATCTTGAAGCGGAATTTCTAAAACGTCGATGTTTCCCAAGTCTTGTCATGACTTTGGAAATCATCAGACTTTCCGTAGTTGTCTGATGCACTTATTAGATTTCAGCTAATTTTACAGTTACGTCACTATTGTTCTGGAGAGGCAATATGACAATGGAAGAACTAGAAATTACTGAATGACCATAGGGGGCGGATTTTGATTACCTATAACATCGCCCGAAATGATCAATAAAATGCCCCCAAAATGTTTTTAAAATTCCCTAAAAGCAAAGAAAAATGACGTAAAAAATTGATCAAAATCAGTTCAGAGGAACAACTCAAGCTGTTGGATATGATACTGATGTAGTCGAGGCCCCTTCCTTTCGTTCAAGTGAACTTTGCCTGCAAAAGTTTGGTTTGGACCGTTCTTTATCAGGAAATCTGTCTTTGGTTCTCCCGAGATCGGACAAACTGACAATTGCGCTGATAGGCGTCACAGGAAACTTAGATTACATACAACGGCTGTCACAATTTTTAAGCAAAGAAATAGAAGAAACTACTGAGTAATTCTGTGGAGAACATGTTTTGCATTTCGTAAATAAAGCAAATATCATTAAAATGATATTAAAATCGATGAAATCAGTGAAAATGCTTTAAAAATGTTGCAAAAAGGTATGATATATTTAAATATGAAGTAAAATGATTTGTTGGTACAAAAATGGATAATTTGCTTTTTTCCCAACCCTTTTGGAAATTTTAACCAAAAATAATAAATTAAAACCAAAAAAATTAAAATTTGAATCAGATAAAGAAATGCATTTTATAAAAAAATGATATAGTGTTCTGCTTTTTGCATGGGGCCATTTCTACTTTTTGGAGCTGTGACTTTCGTTCTAAGAAGCCTAGAACTCCGTTGCATCAAGGATTGCCAACAGTCCTGCATTTGGGATTACAGTCCTTCATTGCCGTAAATTGTCCTCTCGTCGTCTTTTGCATTTTAAATGTCCTCCTTTTTATGAAGTTTTTAATTTTTTGTTATTTATTTTATCACATGACTAACATCTACGTTGTATGGTTTATTGTTTAGTTTAGAGTAGAATACGTGAATATCCCTTTTCTGAACGCTGACACCCGCACATAACACACGTATGCATGATAGTGTCTGTCTAAAATGTAAAAGAGACGCTCAGACCACCTTCATCCGCAATTTGTACACGAATCTTTTCACTCGAGTCGCAAATCGAGAGAAGAAAGAAATAGAGCTAATGTTAGTCTAATTAAATATTTATAAAAGGAAATGTGTTGATATGCTTTTTGCTAATCAAGTGTCCTCCCGTTTACATGAAAATTGTTGGTAACCCTAGTAGAATCTCTTAAAAAGTACGTCGCTACCTATACACTAAATATTGTCTTATGTGTGACCTTTACAATGTAGGCAGGAAAACCTATAAGGCAGAAACTGTATAATTCTGGGAATTATATTTCTTTCAAGTTTTTATAGTATTTACCAACAAATCTTATATTTTGTTTTATTTTCTCTCGGTGATTTCATATTGCGACATTTACTTCAAAAAGACGAGCTATATTGTTGAATTTGTCATATATTCTATAGATCTCAAAGAAGACGTTCACATTCTGATTATCATAATGTATCCTTACTCTTGATAATTTTGTAGCTGTCACTCCTGTTAGATATACCGTCTTACTTCTGAGCAAACAGGCCACTTAACTGACAAGGGTATAAATAATTTCTTTAATAATTATTAATTTCAGGTAATTAACTGGACTAAACGAGTCCTTTGATATCATGCACTATAAAGAGGGCGCATTTTGCGTATGGATACATCTTCGAGGTAGGTCTTAATATGTGAAGTACATCCCGAAATTAAGAATCTTCAAGTACGTCTCGTTCAAAAAATGTGATGCCATGTTAATTATAAGAGAAAAACTGTGGTATGACCGCTCCATTTGATTTATGGATGACGTGTTTATGCATGCATATGTATTTAACTTTGTAATTACACTTAAGCGTTTCACAGAGGGCGTTTCTTTAAATGAATTTGAAGAGACTGGATAGCTATTTATTTTTCTCTCTGAGAAAAAAATATACCTCAGAGTTTGCCTCGTGTATGTAATTATAAGATTTTGTTAACATTTTTTTTAATTGAATTAAAGGAATTTAACTTTTTTGTAGTTTGATTCTCCTTTTCCAATTCAATATTTGTATATTTCCTCATCAGCTTGTTTTGATACTTTCATCTCAAAATTAATATAACATAACCTCTACAGAATAACTCGTATTATTACAGAATAAAAAGTGTGTACGGGCATTTCCGCATTCATACGCACATATTCATTCAATAGTTTAAGTCAATTCTATCCCTGGTGTACATAAATTACAAATGTTTCTTCTACCTTCAAATATCTGCTCTGCTGGAATCCAAGAAATGTATTAAAATACACACTTCATCCATTGTAATTTTTATTGCTGATTCCTTCACCTTAGCATTAAGCAAGGCAAGGTATTTACATCTTTTATGTAATGAGCATTCAGTAACTCTTGGTACTTACGAATACTTTAGGAATGACCTTCCAATTGTTTCCATTGAAAACTTCAAAGCGAGTGGCGTGAAACATACAATCTCCATCTTTAAGTGGGGGCGTCTACTTCTTGTTCGTGGGCGGTGTCGGCGGCGGAGGTTACGGCGCCAGGACGCCCGCCTCCGCCGCCTCCGCCGCCTCCGCCGCCTCCGCCGCCCCTGACGCCGCCGCCACCGCCAGCGTCGTCCCCGTCGCCTTGCGACTGGACGTCGAGGTGCGAGCGTCCGCGAAAAATAAAACGCAAAGGACATTGCCAAGGCGAAGAGCCGACTTGGGCTCCAGTGCGCGTGAGGTAACGCTTTCCGAGAAAGCTTCTTGGATAGACGCCCACGAACTGCAGCCCGGCAGGAAACATTAAATATGCATTGAACGGAGACGGGACGCTCCTCAAATTTTTGATGACCCAGAGCGATAGACGCATGCTTCCGAAATCTATCATCTGATACAGAAATCAATATACGCATGGCATTACACCATACGAGAAATCAATCTGACCTCTAATGGATCACTAGTGCGGAGGCCTGTTATGTTTACAAAATGAAGTGTTAATGAGAACCCCTACCCACCACCCCACCCTTCCAGAAGGAACCGGTCTTGTGCGCTGCCAGGGTCTGGAGGCTCGACGCGTAAGATTATTACATCCATGCGATTGTAATTAAGCGTGTCGTCTTTGCCATGCTGCCCACTCCAAACACTGACGGCTGTTCCTTCTGTGTCGAGATGAAGGACGCGCCCAATCGTTCTGATAAATCAGTCAGCACTTGATAGTACCCCATCAGGTCGTCGTTTAATCAGTCGATTGCTGTTATTACGTTAAATGATTAAAATTTCTACTCGGCATCAGTTTATCTATCAATTATGAGTTTACACAATAAAAACGGCGTTTGTGTTCTCGTTAATGGAAAAGGGGAAGGACTTACGACCGATATGGCGCCCTATTAGGGATGATGTGCTCTCCGGAACGTAAACGATATGCTTTTGATATTAACCTCTCCCAACAAGTGAAAAAAGTAGTACACGTGATGGAAGTGTTTCAGCTTCGACAAGATTTAGACTATATTTTCAGGGAATATTGAAAATGTTTTTGTCTAAAAATAATACATCGTGAGAGATTTTACCGGGTGGTCTATTTACATTGAGTCATTGAAATATCGTATATACAAAAAAAAAAGTTCCCAATAAATGTCAATATTTTTTTCATTAGGAAATTCACCTGTGCTGTAATGAACCTACCTCCACCCGCCAAATTGTGTGTAGTTGGGGGTCAACTTAAAAATTTGTAAGTTGAATCAATCAATTTAAGTTGAATTAATCAATCTGGCATTTGCTGGGGTGAAGCAGATAGAATATAGCTCACTTATGTTGTACGATGCGCATATCTTCAGATATTTTGATATCCCGATTTAAATGGACCACCCAGTATATTATCTCCCGATAATTAATATTCATCGAATGTCAACATTCTTTACTAATGACATACTCAATCTTATCATTGAATACTGGATGATTTGACATACTGGATGATTTGACATTTGACAACTTCGATTTATATATGGTGGCCGATGACATTAGGGCATTGTTACACCTCTTGCCTTATAAAATGACTCTTTTTAACAGTGTAAGCACATTTCTGGGGTCACGAGCCGCGGTGAGAAGGACGTTCGCGAATTAATTAAAACGATTCATTGTATAAGGAGAAAGTGTAACAATGACCTACTGCCATCGGCCACTACAGAAAAAATCTATGTATAAATTATGTACTTGAAAGGGAATGAAGAAAGTGCGGGTAAAGAACAAAATTCTCAGAAGGATAAATACACCATTAGTTTTTCATAAATCACAAGGATTTCACATTTTACGTGTTGTACACAAATTTGCGGATTCAAAGCCGATTGAAGCCGTGGATTTTTAACGACGATCGATAAATCGTTCGCCTTGCTGTGGAGGAGAATTTAAGTTGGCTGTCGCATGTTATATATTTACTGCATGTAAAATACCATCATGCTTAATAGAAGCATCTGATCTAAATTCAATTTGTCGCACGAGTAATACCTTCTTTCTCCACTTGATAGTGAAAGGAGCACAGTGAAATTTGCGTAGTCAGGCGGAAGAGCGGTCCTGATGGCTCGAGATCCGCTACGTAAAATAAGGATAACTGAACTGAACTAAAACGTAATCGCACATACATCACTCAGCAAGCGAGCTTACGGACGTTAGAGTAATAAGAATGAATGTAGACTACGCAAGAAATATTCTCCGGAAACACTTCGATTATCAACATACGTATGTGATTATCGGGAGAAGAATTATTTTCAAAATCTCACACAGTTGATGCCCAGAGATCGCCCAGTGACTACCTGATCTCGTGCAATTCCTGCCATTAAACATTGAAGATGCGTTCCTCAATTAAGCATTGATTGATTAGCGAATTCGGGCGCGGCAATTGCCAAGGTCATTAGTCCTGTAAATGTAGTATATGCTTTTCATACTGGTAAGTGGTGGCGATTTTCAGCCAATGGATGGCGAGATCCAGCGTCAATCTATCCGTCGGCTTGTGGGGTTCTTCCCTAACTAGGTATCTCCCACCAGGGCATTGCTCCAACCGGGAAAAAGCTTTAAGCTCTCGACTAGTCTCCTGGTATGTGTGGTAGTACAGTGCCTGTAAGGGTGTGTGTGTGTATCTATGTGTTTAGGTACGGGATGAGAAATGGACAAGGAAGAGGAAGGAAAGATCCCCACGGTCCGTAGCGAGTTCCTTACGGTACTACTCCGGCATTTGCCTGCTGTTGATAGGAGAAACTATGGAAAACTACAGATAAGAGCATCGAGCCGCTAGAATTCTCCTCCAGACAGTGGCTCAATTCGATCTAAATCACTATCCAGTGTCAAAAATCCTCCTAACGTCGTGAGTCCCAACCTTAGGACTTCCCAGTTAGAGGCACTGCAGAGACATCAATTGATACCCCGAACCACGTAAACTGGTCCCTCCCTCAAGGGTTAATCCGTCCCGCTCCTCATGTGAATCGACACGGGCGCCACATGACATGTTCCTGCCCTTCCTTCTTGGGAGCCGTGCCTCCTTAAACAGAGCAAATAAATCCTGCCTAGCTCCGCCGACCCCGTCCGACCAGTCGAGAATCTAGAAGCCTTGGGTTTGCGTTTGTTACCTCCCTTTCTTTGCCAAAATTGATTTAAATATTTATATTGGAATATGTAATTATTTGAAAATAATATTATATAGTATTATATGTGCACTACAAAAGTAATATACAATATAATAAAATATGTTTATTATTTAAGAAAAATCTATGATCCCCCACCAAAATGCTCGGCTGAAACCGCCCCAGCGTCCGGCCGGCTCACCCCGCCCCGCCCACTCCTACTCCGTCCTACTCCACCCTACCCCACCCTACCCACCCCACCCCGCCTTGCCTCGCCTTCCCGGGCCCTGTCCCGCTTCGTCCCGTCACGCCCAGCCTCGCCACTCTGATTCGTCCCTCTTTGCCTTTCCACGCCCTCCCGCGCCGCCCCCTCCCCTCCAATCCGTTCCCCGTCCCTCGTTCCACTTCAACCCGCCCCGCACCGTCCAGCTCCGCCCCCCTCTTCTCCAATCCGTTCCCCTCCGATCCGGAGTCCCCCCCCGCCCACCCGCCCCCCTCCGACCCGCGCCTCCCGATCCGTTCCTCGCGCCCGCCCCCCCCCCCCCCCGATCCGTTCCTACCCGACCCGCGCCTACCCGACCCGCTCCTACCCGACTCGCTACGACCCGACCCGCTCTTACCCGCCCGGCGCCTACCCAATCCGCTCCTACCCGCCTCGCTCCGCGTGCCGACGCGGGCATTCGCAGGTTGTGTAGTCCTGCCCCCTCCCCCGCAGGGGTCGTGGTCCCTTGGACAGTGCACCTGAGCGCCCCTGTCTGCTGCCCGCCGCGGCGCGCCGCGTCGATGCGGCCCCCGCGCCATATGGCACGTCCGAGTGGCTGTGGAGCGCGTGCTGGGGGACGGCGCGCATGCGAGCCCGGCTGTGAGACGTGCGGGGAACGGAGAGGGGGGGGGGGGGGGCCTCCGCCGTCCCGTGTTCCTGGTGTGAGAGCGCACGGAGATGGATGTAAGATGCGGGGAGGAAATGGAAGTTGTGTGTAGTATATGAGAGCTCATTTCTTTCGCGTCCCGTTTCGTTTCCTTTCGTGGTGTACCGATAAAAAGCAGGAAATATTAGCCATGTGGTTCATCTGATTTCGGTTTTACCAAAATATCTTTTTTTTCGGTCAATTTATGTGCAATGTAGAATTGATTTGCGCTTCCTCAACTCGTTGTGTTGTTAATCATGGGGTGCATTTCGAGTGTGCATATTAAACTTTTCTATTCTTCCTGCAATGAATACGCTTACTTTCTTGTGATTTCTAGTTGGAAAATATTAAGGTCAATAGAACGTTCCCTTGTTCATTAAGAATACTTAGAACATTGTGGACATTCACTGCTATTTTAATGGATATTTTTATTATGAAACATTTGGGCCTAGTGTGGCTAAATCTATCTCTGGAGGAACCGTGGTGAGTCTACATTTATCATTTATTTACATTTTTACATTTGTTCCTTAGTTTAGGGCGACGGTTACGTGTCCCGCTCACTCTCTCAGCATACGTGACGGATACAGCGTCGGTCACCATTGTCGTCTGAACGATACACACGTAGGGGCGAAGTGATTGATGGACTGTAGTTCCTGGCCGACGAGCGAGGGAACAAATTTGACAGGACACAACGTGCTACTGCGTGTGTGCGTTCGTGTGTGGTTTCAGAATTCATTATTCGCTAAGCGAAACATCCCTCAGGCTCGGATAAGGTAGACAAAACAATGTCACAAATACTTACGCGTAACGTAGGGGGCATGGAATGGCAGATATATGAAATATTTTTTACATTAAACATGATATTGTCCGTTACGAAAAATGGGATTACATATCAATATAATACCTAAACTCCGCACACATATTTCAAACCAAAATCATGAGCTACAATTTACAGATAATAAGGAGCAACTTGCTTTTTATTAAAATTATTATCATATCGGATTTTTATCTATTCAGTACTTACATCCAAGAAAACATCACATTAAACTGTGAGTAAGAATGCGGGACCGTTTCTCCTCATTAAATCTCAAAAACACTATTGGAAGTTTAGTTTGACCTTAATATTTTGCTTTTCATGTAGCTAATCGCGATTCACACACAGAATCAGGATCTTCACCTTGATATATTCCAAGTATACAAGGAGACGTGGTTGTTCCTTAATTTGTTTCGCAACTTTGCTCAATTCTTCGGTATTAGTATTCATCAGCCATGTACACTGTCCAGTTCGCATGAATTATTCATATGTTTAACTAAAATTTACATAATATTCTTATGTGTCATTATATAATTCATGCGTGTTTTCTTTTGGAACCTTGTGAAATCAATTTCAATGACCATGTGACGAAATTTAAACAGGCTCTCATGGAATTACTGTATTTAGGCAATAATTTGCGGTATATGTTGTATTTCCTCCAAAAAAAAGTGTTAGTAATTTAATAAAGCTCACTAAGTTATTATCCTTAGACAGTGAAATATATATAATTAACGTTCGATGTTCTTTCATCGAATCATGCTAGCATATGACGCAGACTATTTTCTCAATATTGAGAATAAAATGAAATATTAAGTAAAAATACAAAAAACGTTTTCTGACGCAGTAGGTTTTTCATTTTTCACAATTCAGGTTATTATTTCCGTGACAGTAACATTGTAAGGTAATGTGAATATGAAATTAGTTGCTCAACTCGGGAGAGTGTTGCAAAGTATGCATGAAAATACATAACTGAAAACTGTCATAACTGAAAGTTGTTAGGTTTAAATATACGAGTTATGTTGAGTATCACGTGTCAGAATCAAGGCCACGATGGAAAAATATCTCCAACAAAATTAGTCGCTTATGACTGGCGTTTAAAATAATTATTACATGTTTTTATCAGTGTTTCAGGTGATCACGAAGGCATTTTCAAGTGAGAGAACGGGCTTCAACGTACCTTGAACGCGAGTGACAAGTATCTACTGAATATCTCATGGAGAATACTATTAGGATATATCTTAATTTTGTTTGTATAAGCGATTGTTAAGTTATGCGTATATTAATTCTTACGAAAAAATACAACTTTGGTGAAATGAATAACCTGTAAAAATGTTCATTTAAAAAACGATGATTTTTCCGTTCAATTTCCCTTCATTCATAGAAAAAATGTTGAAATGGTCCTTCGCCTTCCTTTTGGGCATTTAAAAGTAGATTAAATTTTCCCGCTAACGTCAGATTCAGACTGAACTTTTTTCTTATCATAACAAAGAAATAAATAATTATATAAATAAATAACCGAATTGACGTTCTCTAAAACGATCCTGATCTGAATATTTTCCAGCGTTTTTTGAACCTATCCGTGTATTTTTCAAATTATAATTACAACATTTCACTTTTTCCATTTATACTTTTGTTTTAAATTTTGAAAGGTTTCAAGAGATTTTTTTATATTTGATTATATTTATTTTCAAACAAAAATAAAATGTGTATTTTTATTTAGTATCAAACTGCTTGGCCAGAAAATATGCACTGAATCACTTTATTATGTTTACACATTTAAAGTTGGCTTGAATCGCATTGTCGCATTGAATCGCATCGCATTTAAGTTGCATTAGCTCAGTTCAGAAACATGGAAACATGAAAACAGGAAACACGAAGCATTTACAGGTACTATTGTTGAAGTTCATTTAACTATAAAAGTTTAGTACGAAGAGGGAGTGCGTGTAGATGTATGGTTTTATAAAAAAAAACCTTTTAGATACCATACTGGTCGCGACTGATTACGACCATACTGGTCGTAAATCTTCATAACTAAAACTCTATAGAAATCGGAGCAAACGAAATAATAAATCTTTTTCTCGTTTCTTAACAGGTTCAATAAATTCGAAAAAGATAAAGAGTTGAGTATTAGCCAGACATCTGGATTACTATGCCCGGCAGAGTAGAAGGACCTGAAACCATGTTGTCGGGAATTCCAAAAATCTAAGCAAGTTTCTGCGGAAAACAACCAGACTGCAAATTCATTACTTGAAATCACGCACAAGAGACTCTAGTACTTGGCATTCTTCTAAACGAACGGGACACAGATTCTTCAGACAGGCAGAAGACCAAGAAGACGGACGCATTGAATCAGAAATGAGGATAGATACATAATTTCTCCTTTTTTCACGTCCGCGTTAATGAATTCACTAACGTCAAAAAGCGAAAACTAACATGGCACGGGAAATACGTTTACCTGCTTATTAATGTTTGTAATTTTTACAGCCGTTGCTCGTAGCAACTCAATCAAGCCGTTCGACCACTGCTGCGCACCGAATCACTTTCTCGCCATGGGGCTATTAGGGAGAAGAATCTCGGTGACATGGACGAACTAGATGAAAGCGAAGCGCCTTGAGGAGATGGATTCTTCTCATCTGTTAGCGCGCGCTTCTTGCGACCGTTGTGTACCTCGGAGGGATTCACAGATGAATTTTCACGTGTACGTTTTTAAAAAAACGGCTGCGGCGGCGGCTGCTGCTGCTGCAGAGGCGGCGCGCGTTGGCGGTTGTTTATTTGGAAGTACTCGGTAGCCGGTCGCTGTCTCTCATCACGACCTAACGAAGCTCTAATACGACGCGCTCATAAATTAGAGGGCTTGTGAGTGCGCGGCGCCGGCGGCGGTGGGCAGTGCAGCAGGCGCTGGTGCGTGGCGCCGGTACGTGGTGCTGGTACGTGGTGATGGTGCGGGGCCACTGCGGCGCCTTCCTCTGTCGTGCTCTTGGCGGCCGTGCTCTGCTCTGCGTGCCTGGGTTGGGACGGATGCCTGGTGTTATTCGTCCGAGAAAAGGGGCAACCCGCGGGGGTTGCGAAGGGGGAACCGTAGGTTTTCCACGTCCGGGTATTTGGGTTCAACTCCAGGGCGATCCATGAGGAATTTATGGTGAATAACGGTTTGCGGAATGTTTTCTTGGAGTTCTCCGGTTTTCCGCCAGCGAGCTGGCTCAGTATCAACATCCGTTACGTGTATACCATTGTTGACCTAGAGGTCTTGAGTTTGAGTTCCCGACGGTGATGTATTTTCAATACCAGCTACATATGGTACACAGATTGGTTGAATTCAACCACCCTCATGACAAGATCTGTTCGGTAGTTTTCCGTGATTTGTCCGATTAATGCAGATGAATAGAGAAGCAATACTTTAATAAACGAGTCATGGAAGGCGCGATATTTCCTTTCTCGTCTTTTAGCCCTCTTCTTCCGTTATACACACAACCACTACATTACCCCACATGTCGTGAGACCAGACCTTTTCTCGACTGGAAAAATGCCCCATTGACGGAAATACCTAAAAGGAAAAACATCTGCAAGCTGAGTTGTGGGTCGGCAAGCTCACGTTACAGCGAGGAAACTCGCGGTGCAAGGCATGCACAACATTTCTAGGCCTGGTGGACGCACCCGGAGGAACTAAATACTTCCTCACTCACTCCTAGTCCTATCAGGTTGGTTGGTTGTTAGTGGATCCAGGCTTGTCAACCACTGAGGCCATTAGTCCCGTACGTTTACTGTATTTTTCATTTGTATCTCGGGAGGTGACGGTGATCTTCCTCCGCCGCTGGATGGCGAGATCCGGTGCCGACCTACCGTTGGCTAGCGGAGTTTCCCTCAACCTGGTATCCCGCCAGCATGGCACCGTCCCAGCCGGGACAAGCTCTAAGCTTCCGACCGATCTCCAGGCATGTGTGGTCGTGTAGTGCATGTTAGTGTGTGTGTAAGTGGCGAGGATAGGACTAGGAAGATGTGGGAAAGATCGCTCGCGGTCCGTGGCCCACCTGATAGGGTACCGCTCCGGCATTCGCCTGGAGTTGATCGGAGAAACCACAGAAAACTACCGATCAGAGCAGCCAGCCTCTAGAATTCTCCTCCAGACAGCGACTGAATTAGACCTAGCTGACAAGCTAGTGTCGAAAACCTTGCCATTGTCGGGACTCGAACCTTGGATCTCCCGGTCAGAGGCACTGCAGTGACATGAGTTGATACACTGAGATACCTCCCCCGGTCGCAGTCCTATCAGTCTACCATATTTCTTGTCAAGTAAAAATTGTCATCCTTCGCTGTACATTGATCGCTGGGTTGGGATTTTAATCCTGACCGATCCATGTGAAAACGCGCTGGTGAAAGTGGATTTCCAGGTGGTTTTCTTCAGGTTCTCATAATTTCTGTGCCTCTCATTCAACTATCCCATCGTCGTCGTCGTCGTCGTCGTCGTCGTCATCATCATCATCATCATCATCATCATCATCACCACCATAATATAAAATTTCCTCGTTATTACGAATTCATCAAATCATTCCCCCATTCCGTTTATGACCTTACGTCTCAGGCACTAAAGAAACATCATTCATCACAATAAAGACCATCCATTGAAATTTTTGCCATCTAGATAAGACCATACCGAAAACGTACTGGAGTCGTAAAAAACTCCGTCCGAAGTTTAGTTTATATTACATGCTGTAACGGGCGTTTCAGGCATGAACAACAGTAAAGGGTAACGATTGTTTCAAAATTTCAAACTTTGTTTCATGTAAGAATTAACATCATTTTCTAACATGTAACGGAGGCGCATTTTCACTTGTTATATAGGGACGTGGAATTCAGCTGCTGTCTAGAAGAGAATTGTAGCGTATGGCTTCTCTCTGATTGGTAGTTTTCCGTAGTTTCTCCGATCAGTACCAGACGATTGTAGGAGCAGCATCCTAACAATCGGGCAACGAACCGTCCGCAATCTTTCCTTTCTTTTCTTTGTCCTATAATCTCCCCTTACTTACACAAACTTACCTGCACTACCTACCTCACATGTCAGGAAACCATTCAGGAGCTTAGAGCTTGTCTCGGCTGGGGCGGTGAGGAGATATCTAGAGAGGAATTCCCTTACAAACCGAAACGTAAAGGTCGGTGCCGTATCTCACCCTTGAATATAGAGGGGGGAAACGCCTCCACCTCCAGGCATAAAAAATCACTAAACAGACCAGTTGACGTACCCGGAAACATCAACGCATTCATAGTGCGCTCCAGTAATATCAGCCAACCTGAGTCACCAATATATGATGTGAAAATTAAAACTATTATCAACAACAATTATAGGTTCTTTTTTATTTCATTTATTTTGTTACAATGACGAGATCTGTGAGATATTAAATAGCGAAGTTATTAAATTTTCTTTTGTCTGAGAAAAAAATGCTATTATACATTCATTTACAACAAAATAACTTGAAGAAAATTCTCTCACTTATAAATAGATCATATTAAAAGTTAATATATTCCAGTGTTTCGAAAGAATGCATTCTTGTTCCTATGTTCTGCTTGTTCGTTTTGATGACATCTCGCTGTGTTCTGGATTTATTATTTTCGTTTCAATGAATTGTGATATTTAAATGAAATACATTTGTGTTTGCCTTGTTTGCCTCTAGAGAGAGATGTAGCTTTTGTTCACCAAACAACACGTTCACTTTACGTTTTCTGACATAATACTTAAAGTATGAAACTGTTGCTACACTTATTCTTTAGCATTGCCTTTTCTTTTTCAATTTGAATAGCGTGTAAGAGATCAATCTACGTCTTCACCATTTCCCAATCACTGGATTGCAATTTAAATAATATGTATATTTAGGTCATATCAACCATTTGGGTTATTAGCGACCTCATTCTCTGTACATTTACAGACACCTTGCAAATACTTTATCCTCACATTACATTACTGTTTTAAATTACCGCACTACATTAATCGTAGATTGAGTTCATTTCTTGATTACAGTAACAGCGGAATTTCACTCTAAACACAATTTCAGAAATACTTCGTATTTCTTTGTATTTGGCTATACAGGTTGATTTATTTCAGGAATTTGTTCCACAGTTCCCTGTCTTTTAGCACTACCGCAGATGTGTTCAGCATGCATTTTAGGCTTGTGAAAAGGTGCCCAACGGAAAAGAACACGTTGCATAGGTCGCAAAAGGCTGTAGCATTGTACGAGAAGTAATGTTGGTGGGTGAACATGGGATGACATTTTCTGCATCTTATTAATACTACCTGAACTGCTCTGCAAAACGTGACAGCCCTCTTGTAATTTTAGTTAACTAAATAGCAAATTTATATTATAACCCTGCCTTTACATTTGAATTCCTAATATTTCTTGAGTAACTTAAGACATTAATATAATGTAACTCATATTTCTTAGTTTCTGTGTTGTCCATTAAGTATGAAATTAAAACTTTTGAGATGCTTTATTATGTTCAGTTTTAAGTTCATGTAGTTTTTATGTTCAAGTAAAATGAAAAAAGTTACCAGATCACATAAGTTTTATATCATAATGGCAATTCTTTTCCTATGTTCTTGAGACAATATTATTATCCACAACGAACGAACAATTTTTTTATTAATGTGAATACAGAATTGTTTGTATAAGTTGGTTATTTCCCATATTTTCATCGGATATACAGCCAGTCGTTTTTAAAATCCTTTCTTCTGTCCACTGAAGTGCCCACTGTCGACACCTAATTGAACCCCTTTGAACAAAGGAAGATTGAATTGATCCTCGATCCTTTGTGTGCACATAAGAACCCGTCATGATCCTTATTGAAGGCTAAATGGCCAATCGAATACTTAGCTTTCAAACAACCGATGCTTCACCTTGGCACTCAAACCCCAGTGTTAACTATTGGTACGAAACTCTGCAATTTTTACATCCGAATTTGGTCATCATTCCCACGTTCTTTACATGGCGTGCCGAATACCCAATGTGGAAATATAAGCATTGTATTCTCTTTGTCTCTATTGTTTTAGGGATCCATATCCGTAAAGGTTTAGCTGAATGATTGCGCCATTGTAAATATTAGTGAATCATGTTGTGGCAAGGCTCTTCTGTAGCAAATCATTATATGTGGTGACACCTCAATTAGAGACCTCAATGCACATTCTGGGTAATAGTTATTTCATGAATGGTAGATTTACTTCATAATTAAATATCCTTATCTCTAAATAGTTCAGCCTACATTTTGAATTTAGATGCACTGACACTAAGAGGTGAAGTGAGGGAACATTAAGGTTCAATAATCTGAAATATCGTGGTATACAATAAAAATGGTTTGTCTCAGAAAAATTCGGAAATTATCAGAATTGAAATCTTACTAAAAATATACATTTTCCATATGGAATTTGATCTCCCATGGAACAACATAGCCAACCTAATGTTTTCTATTTTTTAAATGAAGCACATAATTTTGTTCCATGGAGTTTTAAATAATTCATGAAATTTCCACGAGCCAAATATTTGCTAGTGAATTTCCCTATGTGACGAAACATGGTCAACTGGACATTAAAATGCTGAAAATAGTGAAGTTAATCTTTTGAAAAATACACATAAATGTATAATAAATTACCAAATAAAAAAGAATATTGAAAATAAATTTAAATAAGATGCTTAATTCCCTTGACAATGTATAAACATTTTATCGTTTCAAATTTTTCATGCAAATGGTGTTTCTTAGCTTTGAAGGAAGAAAAGTTTCCGACATTTGAGTAGCAGATAGAACAAGATTTCCGGTATTTGGGATATTTATTCCCTTTTTTCGTATTTGAAGAGTTCAATAAAAATTGCAACTGTCGGCCTGGATAGCCGAGGTCGCTAAGGCGGATGAGCTGTGTCTACCTCGTCTCGAAGGGTCGCGGTTTCGAATCCCGCCCCGGGCATGGATGTTTGTGTTTCTTCATGTCCTTATGTGTTCCCATTACACTTACCTCAATGTTAAAAATCACTTTGATTGCTATATGAGCCAGCAGTTAAATTCGAAATAAATACATTTTATAAAAATTGCAACTATTTTTCTGTACAAAGTTGGTATTTCACATTTTCGCTTTCTATCGTATCCGAAAGGAGAGGCCCATCAGAGAGAGCGCCCTTTCTTTCCCTCCCTTCCCCCTCCCCTCCTGGCGCGCGCCCCTCTTTTTCTCAAAAGCTGCCCCTTTTCCCCCAAAAGTCGCGCAGCCGCTCTAGCTTCCGCGGGCCCGCTCTCATTCGTTCTGGCCTTCAAAGCGCCGCGAGGACCGTTACATCCGTCGCAAGTGACCCGTTCACCGCCTTTCTGTCCTTCCGCCCTCTATCAATCTCGCTCAACCTCTCCTTTCGTTCCCTTCGTTGCCTCCGTCCCTCCCGGCGTGAGAACGGTGCCATATGGTACGCGCTCGGCTCGTAAAAAAGGCGGTAATCTGATTTCCCCCCTTGACCCATTATTTCAAAATCTGCACAGGTAATTTCGGCGAGCATCCAATGGAACCCGATTTCTACGCGCGTGATAAGAGCGCAGGAGAGAGCGCCAAGGGGAGCGAGAGGGGGGAATTTTAACATGTTTCAGTGTAGCGCTTTTTCGCCAGGGCCCAAAAAAAATATCACTAACTGAAACCTTTATTCAGATAGCTGCCGTATTTGCATACATTAAAGAATTACCATTTCATTGAAGGGTCGTCCAATTAACATTTTAAAGCCGCATTTAACTGGCTGCCGGCCGCCACTCGCGCTTCGAACTTCTGGAACGACCTCCGCGGGGACGCGCCGGAATTCTTTGTAATGCCCGAGGCGTGGTGCGTTATCGCCATATCGCGTAAGTGCCGTCGGCGCCAAGGCAGGCTGGCGTGCGCCGTTGCTGGGAAGCACGGCGGCGTAGGCATTTCGTCCTTCATCTTGGCTCTACGCATCCGATACATAGCAACGACTGGATAAATTTGCATTACTAAAAACAATTTCACAGCCCGCGATGGGAAAGCTGATATCTCTCACGAGATTCCACGTTCGAGTACAGGAGCGGAATCTCCTTTTAGTTTCGTTTTTCTTTCAGAACAGGCGCCGACCACAGGCGTTGGCTGGTAGCTTACGCACTCCGGACTCTTGTTCCGACAGCGGTCTGAAAGTCTTTCAGTCTTTCGAGATTCATTGCTTATTCTCTAGAAAGCATCGTGTTCCTGTAATGTAAACCTCGGACTCCAAATGCTAGCCCGCTCCAACGCCCTTGTGTGATGTAACAACGCGCCTATGAGAGACTTCAACACTAATTGTGCTCCTCTGCTTTAACTGCTGGAAAACGATCCAACGATCCAGATTTGCAATATGAGTTAAATAATAAGGGTGAATAATTCGTCGCGTTTTTATTTAACTGTTATATCAAATTTCGAATGTTCAAACTTTGAATTTATAATGGAAAACCATAAAAAATTTCACACTTAGAAATCCGTTTTGAGATACTTAAAAATATTGGTTTCTTCCATTCAAAATCGAGTTCGTTATCTAACAATATATAGAAATCTTGCGCAAGAATACTCCAGAAATTAAGAAAATAATGAAGTATTGTTTCGTTTGTATTAGATTACAAGAATATTTTAGGAGTAATTACCCGTAACGCATGTTTCAAAATTATTCTTCATTACACAAGACCAATGTAGCAGTTGGATGATGAAATATGTTAAGAGGTATATTATATTGCATTTTAATATTTAAAAATAGATTGTGCAAAGAAAAATTAATCGATATATGATGTTTCAGTAAAACCGTGGTCTATTTCTTCTTAATTTAGCAGAGTAACGGTTATGTTTGTGGGCTAGATAATCTTTGGTAGCTATGTGCACCTGCAAGATTAATTAAGATTAAAGCAACATTAATTCATCTTATTCTCGGTATTAATCTATTGACAGATCAATTAGTATGATACACAGGATGTTGCAGAAATACCCCCTGTTTCATCATAAGCTAAAGTTTTTCAAATTAATGTCCAATCTTGTTGGATGATGACAGAAATTTACTTTATATTATTTATCACTTTCGTAAAAATGTCAAGAAGTCTCAAGTTGCAAGGAGGTTACCTTTCAAAGAGATTTTGTAAAAAAATGAACACTTAAGGTGATTTGTATTAAAAAATGTGATGGAAAATAACGGTGTAAAGTTCGACCGTAGATCATAAATTTATTATAGGTCGTAAATTGATGCCGATATCAGAAGTGACTTAAAAGCACAACAAACTGCTAATTGCAGGTGGCCCTGTCAAAGTACGTAAGATTATGATCTTTTCTTACTCATTACCTGTGTTGAGTATCAATATTCATGTTAATTTATTTGTCAATAGAATGCAAGTTCTAAGAGTAATTCAAATCAATAATTTCGCACTAGGTTGTTTCGTACTATTTTGTTGATTAGTTACTGGATTTTGTTTTGCCTTCATGTATGTCAGTCTTCAGTTGTATTGAGAGCATTTTATGTGAAATAAAATAACTTGTAACTGACTGAAGATTTTGAACCACTTTGACAACCTGGAAACAAGACTATTTTCTATAGCAATCAACGAAACAATGTGTTTAATATAAGAAAACAATGAAGGAAACGCATGCTTCACAAAAGAAAAGATTGTGGCCTTTGGAATTAAGAAAATTTACTGCATAGTCTCCACCTACAAATAAGTGCACAGTAATGCAGAAGTTCAATGTAACTACTGGTACTAAAACTGCGCGTATTTTCTCACTCGTACTTTCACATAAAATTATGCAAAAAGTACTCAAAATTTCGAGAAATTGTACGTGACCTTATTTCATAATCTATCTTTAAGGAATAGATATTATTAGGGGAAAATCTCTAGCTTAAATATTTTAGTTGTAGAAAGACTCCGAAAACGTTTTGAAAAGTTGCTGTTTTCGAACCACTTGCACAATTGTGTTAAACGACCTTCACACTATCCAACAAAAAATGTAATCAAAAACGATGGAACCATTTTTTTAAAATTTTCAAAATGTCCCAAGGACTTCATGTGCAGCATTAGCATCTCGCGTTGTTCATAGACGGACGGACAGGCAGACAGACGTTTGGACGTCATTCTATTTTTCGAAATCAAGGACCCATCTAACATGAATTCTAGCTACACCATGTGTTAGAGCAATTATATTTTCTAAATTTAGGAACAGTATTTACAAACTTTTCGTTACCAGGGTTTTTCTGCCGAGAATTCGCCGTTTTTTCAGAGAGTACTACATAACTTTGTCTCTACGCCGTAGCGAGAAAGTAAAAATAAAATTAAATGCTCGTAGGGTGGTAATGAATTTTGTAATTAATATAAGAAATATATTTGTAAGTAATACTGTGAGACTTTACTAGATAATTTCACTGGAGAAAAATGCTTTTTTCGAAATAAGAAAAAGAATGATATACTCATATTACGAGTAATCTCTGTGGCACGAATTTCTATTATTTAAAATATTGTGTATAAATAATTTTCGCAATATTTTTGTATGTATCAAAATACAATATGCCCCAATATTCCAAAAGGAAAAAATAAGTGTATATTTTAATAGCAATATTGCCGCACCATTTTTCAGTAACAACGTTGGAAATTCGATCGATCGATTAATTAAGTCGATCGAGAGATCGACCCGAATGTTACTCAATGGTCAATAAATTAAAACGAATTTTCCTTCGAATGTATTCTCAAATCTATATGTTTACATATTAATTGTTGATTCGTTTATAAGTCATAATTCCAGTAATTTTATGTAAACGTTCATGGAATTTATTAAGTGATTCTTGACCCGTTGGAATTATATGTCATATGGATCCTGAGCTTAGGTCCATAAATGAAAGCCAATACTTTACGTTGCCGACGTATCGGTGTTTTATTCGGCATTCATCAGGGCTAAAAAAAGTAGATTAAAAGAATTTTATAGCAGTACGTACGGTTACCATTTCAATGATAAAATATTTGTTGGCCACATAGAGGTAAAGAAATCGTAGAACGAACGATTTTCATAATTTATAATCCTACAGGTAAAAAACCGCTTAAATGACATTTTTTATCTATGAATGTAATGTTACATGCATACTCCTGTACATTTTTTAAATCTACTTTTGTAGCCTATATGAAAGTCGAATAAATTGCCGAAAAGTCGGCAGTGTAAAATGTTGGTTTTCTTTTATTGATCTAAACTCAAAAACCACTGGACATATATTAATAGAATTATACTACAAGAGAAAGGAAAAAAGGAATAATGGACTAAGGGAATGTTGTAAACATTTATATTATAAATATATAAGATTTGTATGTAAACATTGGTGGAAACATGTAAGGTTAAGTATTTATAGTAGGAAAAACATTCTGACGTGGAACGATTAGGGTCTGCTTGTTTTAGCGTGCTGGTAACTGAAAATTATCCTGAGATGCTAAACCAATCAATCTGCATCCCTGCATCTGCATTCCAATCAATGCAAATACCCGCAGATCTATAAATACTTAAAAACAATTTTATACCGTTGGAAGCCAAACTCTTCTTCCAAGTAATTTTAATATATTAAATGAAATGCACAATTAATGAAGTTCTCTTTCCTCGGACCCCGCTTTTTATTATTTCTGATTTAGACCTGCTGAAAGAGTGTTTTAGCAAACCTAGACGAGCAGCACGTAGAAAACAGACGAAAGGAAAGAAGCAATTGCTACATGCTAATACCTGGCTTTTTACTCTCTCGTATACATATGTATATACAGGAGAAATGTACGTTTAATATAGAGAAAGTTATGTAATGATGCGGAAAATGGATTTCGAGATTTCAACGGAAATGCACGTTTTGGGGTCTCCTGATATCGAAAAAGTGTTTTTTTCAAAACGTCCGTCCGTCTGTCCGTGAACACTACCAACGCGTAAACAACGCGTACGATCTTTTCCAAATTGAAGAAACCCCTGTCGATCTGACCCTAGTTGAAGCTTCACAATTTTGAAAAACATTTTTTAAAATTTGGGGGTACTTCACATGAAGCCCCCCGGACCAATTTTTTCTTTAAATTTCTTGTAAGAATCGAATAAAATACATTTATGAAGATGGCGTAGGTGCGATTTTCACGGTCAACTCTGAATTTTCGAAAATTGCAAAAGTTTGAATTTTTCGGCGTCTTCCTACAACTATAAAATTGAAGACGGTGATATTTACTTGTTGTCCATAAATAGTTGAAGTTGTAATAACTTGTTGAAAAGAATTGTTTTCAATAAATAGTTATTTCGTTGAGGTCATGTAGACTTTTTCGAAATTTTTCGTAAGTTTCGAGCAATAGAGCATGAAATAATTTTAAAATATTACAAAAACAAGATTTTCTCAAAACGGCTCCAAATGTTGTCTTTAAATTTTTGGTTTGGATAGAATCAAATGCATCAAATCCGATGACATAAACTTCATATTACTCTTCTCTTTTGTTTTTTCAAAAAATACAAAAATGTAATTATTTTGACTTGTCTCTCATATCAGTAATATTTACATTAGAGGCAATTTATTCACATTATTGTATTTATAAGTACATGTGCTTTAAATAATGCCAAAGAAAGTTTCTGAAAAACTCAACAGTTTTCTGTAAACATGTGCTCAAAATTCCGCATTTTCTGAAATGTTCAAACTTTTTTTCTCAAAAACAGCTCCAAAATTTTTCTTAAAATTTTTCCAAAGGATAGTGTTAATTGCACTGTTTAATATGACTTAAAGTTCATTTTGGTGTATTCTTTTGTTGTTTTTTAAAAATTACGTAATTTTTAAAAAAAATATTTCTCGCGCCGTTAACGTGCACATTTCCATCGTTTTGTATTCATTATTCTATTTGTGAGTACAAGTGCTTTGAATGACTTCAAATGAAGGTTTTCGAAAACTCTGTAGATTCCTGTGAAAAAGAGCTTCAAATTTCGCAATTACAGTAATGCTTCATCGCCATTTTCATATAAACGGCTTCAACATTTTCAATAAAAAAATGGTTCCAAGTTTTTTAATTAAACATTTTCCTCTGATATAACGAAAAACGCCTAAAAAGGGGTGGTCTCACTTCCTTCTAACTATCTGAATTTCCGAAAATTTCAAGTTCAACACTTATTCGGCGTTTTCCGACAATTATAATATTGAAGATAGAATTTTTCTTTAAAGAAATTTATTCTTCACAAATCTTTTTACAAGATCATAAACAGTTTTTTGAGGATATGTGTAGTTTTGGCGTAATTTTACATGAATTATGGGCAATTTTTAAACAATAATTTTCTCAAGAACTTCACCAATTTTTTTTTGGTGAATGGATTTTGATTGAGCAAATGACGTTAAAAATGGCGTAAGTCTCGGGCAAAAGTTAGTATTGATGATAGGATTTTTTCTTAATGAAATCTTTAATAAAAAATGTCTTTAACTCAGGTCATTTGTAATATAAAAATAGAATTTTCCGCTTTAATGTTTTTCAAAAAACGATTCCCATTTTTTCTTTAATATTTTTCCTGAAATAGTGCAAAGAACATTAAAAATTTTACATGTTCAATTGTAGGCGAAATCTCTGTATTTTAGAAAATGGCAAGAAATTGGCATGGCAGTACTACAATATTGATCAAAGAGATTTTTTCCTGAAACAAATCTTTTGAAAAATATAGATGTTTAAAAAATTCGTATACAATTCGTATAAATTTCGTATTTTCGTAAAATTCGTAAAAAAAATCGTATAAGCATTCACCCTGTGGTTAAATTTTCAGAAATAGTTGAGATGGCGCTGGCTTTCTCTGTCACAGTCGTCGCTCAGGTCGTTGCGCAGCTTGTCAACCTCGTCCCCGCCAACGCCCACTCTCCCACATGCCTACTTCCTACCCACTCTTCCCACGCCGTCTCCCCGCTCACGTCCCAACACACATCCCCACCAAGGTGTTTGCCAAAAGAGCCTTCTCGTTACCGAAAATGCCCCCCCCCCACCACCACCTGGCTGCAGTACCCTCTTCCGTCGTCACTGTCGCTGTCTCCTGCACCGCCGCTGTCGTCTCGTGCTGCCGATAGTCTGCTACTGGCGCCACCGTTGTCGCAGAGTGTGCAGAGCCCGCCGCTTACAAAACTCCCTCAGTGACTCCGCCGTGTCTATCTCCAGCGCCGGACCTTGTAATCTGGTGGCGGCCCCGGCACCTACAGAGGAGGCGGAGGCGGAGGCGGAGGCGGAGGCGGAGGCGGAGGCGGAGGCGGAGGCGGAGGCGGAGGCGGAGGCGGAGGCGGAGGTGTTGGCGGAGGCAGTGGCGGAGGCGGTGGTGAAGGTGGACCACGGTGAAGTGTCCGCGGTGGATTTGATACCCGTCGTTTCAAGGCGAACACCAGCAGCCGGTGGTTGAAGCTGCTCGTTTTTGTATCTTACAACAGGTATGCGTCGGGTACTGAACAATCACGTAGGACATAAGGAGATAATGATCACCTGCAAGAGAAACAATGGCAGATGAAAAAGATATTAATGTATACTTTTTCGACCTTAATTCCGTCTTACAATATAAGTTTTCCACTTCACTTCTATGTCTTCTTTTCCTGTTTAAACGAGAAAACTCTTATGGGAAATTTTAAATACGAGTATGGTTTAAATTTTTTCTTCGGTAAATGTATTACACAATTGAAGCAATTTCTGCGTTTTGATCTTTAATAATATTTATGAAGAAATTCTCTTTTTGCCAGAAAACGTCTCTGGATCGTGGTGTAAATCTAGTTTCCCTATGATCCTTAATGCGAATGCTGAAATATTTTAAAAAAAAGTATTATTATTTATTTAGCGCCAGAAATTTTAAAAAAAAAAATTGACGTTCTTAAAGAGAGCTATATTTGCTGCCCAGAAGCAAAGCAAGGGACCAATTCAAAATTTTTACATTGAAAGAAGGATACTGGACGAAAAAATCGAACAATATTTGAGTAAAAGACCAAGAATAACATAATAAATCTCAACTTTAAAAACGGAGTCATTTACGACATATACCGTAGTTATCGATGCATTATTTATTACTAATATGAATATTAAAATAATTGCCCCTATCATGAAATATAATTATTAATGAATTATATTGTTAATTTAAATGACCCTATTTTAGCAGTCAACATAAAGAATCAGAACGCGCGTAGCTCACCCATTTCTATTGTTCTGTAACAGCTCAAATATTTGTCTTGTTCAAGTCTTTGGGGAAAGTACCTTGGTTTTCTCTTCTCGTTGCTTCCGTTTGAATCTTTGTGACAACGATGTAGTGTTGTGTACTAAAGTATGTGAATTACATAAACCGAATAAACATGGCCACTCAAGTTTAATTTCTTTATCGAGATCTATGGCCAATAGGTCTCCAATTGGCCGACCTGCCGCTACGTTTCGGCAAAAAACACAATTTTGATCGAGCAAAAAACGCTCGTTCACGCGCACTTGTAGGCGGTATGACGGGTAGGGAGAGGGGGGAGTCCTCGTTGCGTTGGAGGGGGAGGCGCTGGTGGCGGCTCCAGCCTTTGCCAAAGCGCATGGGCCGTCTCTTCGTCTGACAGCCGTATCAATAACAGCGGTGATGGATGACAGAGCCTCGCATTCGCCGCCGTTTGCCGCCGCAACAAAGACATTATGCCGTACGCGCAAAAGCTTAAGAGGAGCTGATTGCAGTGATCACAACTCTTGCTATCGATCCTGTGGATTTGAGAACCGGATTTCTTTACATCATCATGCACAAAGGATGTGACACATCTAAAAGATATTCAATTTTTACTTAGCCTGCAAGTGCATCCTAAGGTTATGTCGCTTTTTTACTCTCCACAACTGCATTTTTGAGATCTTGACCTCCGTTTAATATTTCTTCTATCTTTCTACTTTAATTTTAGTCGCTAGAAACGGAATAATTCTCAGAAGATATATAGGTAGGTCCTGAAATTTGATTCTATTACATCGAAGCATATGCAGGTTTTTAAGTCCCTATTAATAGTTATTTAAATAAATAATATTTTTTACTTTGAGTGTTTGCTTTTTTTAAAATTATTAAGAAACGAAGTTATTAAGAATAAAAAACAATTTTATGTGAATTTTTCGAGAGCGTATCGCACAGGTCCTGAGATACCCTGCATATGCATTCATTTGGTTTCTGGAATCTGTGCATCTAGTCCATGCGGGTTAAAAGAAAATACATATGTTCAGAAAATATCCTGTTTATATTAGTAACGTTTATATAAAGTTTGTCTTCTGGGAAGCCGGTGTAGTTTGGAGTACATTGAAAATCCTGCAGTTCTACAGTCGAGCTTGTGATTTTCTGACATTTGCAGAGAGCAGATTTGTATCTGTAGTTTTACTGCTATGTTTTATCATAATTACTCACAGAACCTTAGACATATTACTGTATGTTATCATGTCCACTCGCTCTTTAGAAGTGATCATGAGAGATGAATGTTTATGATAGATGAATAATTACAGACGAGATGATGTATAAATAATATGTGTGAGAAGCCAACAACGCTCTAATAATCTAGTGAAAACATCTTATTTTGTAACTTGAACCAAAAACCTTCGGCTGCAAAAAATTGATTATCTGGTCCACTTTCTTGTGCTATGTACGAAGGCTAGTGTTTGTACAGAATTTGTCAATACCAGAAAAAAATGTCAAGATTCAAGAAACAGATTTACGGATCAAGATATGGAGTGCCCGGAAGCACCCGTGACCAAAATAACTGGAAGCACCGTGACCATAATAAAAAATGAAAGTGTCATATATGTTTTTTCCGAGAAAAAATGTCTTCGATTGATTGATTCGACATTCCGGCTAGAGTTGGCTAAGGTCATTAGTCCTGTAAATGTAGTGCATGTTTTTTCCCTCGGGAGAGCCAGTGATCTTCCCCCGCTGGCGAGATAGTGAGATGTGACCAGGGGGATGGTGACATCCGGCGCCGACTAAGCTGTGGAACAGCGGGGTTTCTCCAACCAGGTATCTCCCACCAACGGGGCACCGCCCCAGCCGGGACAGGCCTCTCGATATATACGGCAGTGTGTGTGTGTGTGTGTGTGTGTGTGTGTGTGTGTGTGTGTGTGTGTGTGTGTGTGTGTGTGGAAAGAGAGATAGGAAGAGGAAGGAGAAAAGTGATCGCGCGTGGTCCGTGGCCCATTTGTTAGGGTACTACTCCGGCATTAGTCTGACATTCGTCGTAGAAACCACGAAAAACTATAGGTCAGAGAAGCCGGCCGCTAGAATTCTCCTCTAAACAGCGACAGAACTTCACCTAGCTATTTAGCTAGTGCCGAAAATCCTGCCACCGTCGGGACTCGAACGTAGGACCTCCCGGTCAGAGTCCTTGCAGTGACGTCAGTTGATGCCCTGCGCCACTTCTCCCGGTAAAATTGTCTTAAAAAACTAGATATAAATGTTTCTTTCGGGCGTGTAGTTCAAGCAGACTGCCGCAGATGCACTGTGCAACGGCAATGGGCATTGCCTGGTTTCCCCATGTTATCGGAGAAACTGTCGAGTAATTTTCTGTAAAGAACATAGCATGCCACTTACAAAAGCCCTTGAATATTATCGTATTTTATGTGTAATATCCATTCAGTCCATTAAATCAACTGGAAATTAAATTGTTTATCAAACTTATTACCACGATATGTAGAGACGTTTTAGATAGCTTCATAAATGATAGTCCCCTGCAGACTACTATTAATACCATGACATACAAAAGAACCTTTTGTGTCAAAGCGTTTGCTCATGCAAATATTAATTACTTCTAGGCACCCTGTTTGAATTGTTGCTTCCGACAGTGCTCTGGTGGAGTTACAGGGTGACCAGCGTCTTTGCAATAGAAGCGTGATCAATCAAGCAATTCTACAAAGTGTTCGGGATTGCTTGTGGCAGAATGGTATCACTATATGTGCCATACGACGACCAACAAGAAAATAGTAGATCATTATGTTGTTGAAGTGAAAGGGTAAAAAGCACTAGAAAAACTACGCTGCTTCCTGCTATATTGTACACAATAGTAATTGAAGACTGGATAGTGTCAAATTTGATTTTTTTTTTTTTTTTTCAGAAAAATGTCTTCCGTTCTTCGTGAAATTCAACATAGAAACTGGGATTTCTTTTGTTAGGCTAGCTTCCAAACACCACATCTATATTATTTACGCCACACAGGATGAGTCATTTGAGGTTTTAAAATCACACACTATCGTCTTCTGGCCACTTAGATGAACAAATATTTCTTATTTGATTTTATATATTTAATTCACACACTGTTTTAACTGTTGTCGTTAAATATTGAGGGGAAAGTGTATTCTGTGCCTTTTCCTAATTTCTGGAACCCTTACCCTGACGCATATACAAGTTGTCTTATGACTACAGGTAGCAAGGTGCTTTTTGGCAAGAAATGAGAAGAAACGTCCTATGTCGTAACGATCTGCAAAGGCAATCAGCTACAGATTTTTGCCATTACCCCTCATCGTGCCGTCAGTAATGCAATCAACTTACTGTCGTGAGAACATGGAGAACGACGATTTGAATAACTATATTCACCACTAACGTCTAGAAAAATATATTAATAGTAAAACTATATGTCCAGAAGCAAAATAAGGGGCCATCTAAGCATTCGCTCAAATTATCAGGAAAACTGGACAGAAAACCTGATCGAGATGAAGGTTTGACCTAGAAGCTGAGGAACAATACTTGCTACTGATTGCTGAGAAATGTACAGTCCATATGGTATTAATATATAGTTTAACTGGTATTAAATATAATTGTTAAAATTTATATTACATTCGATTTTTATGCTATATGGTATTCAATTGGATAGAAACAGTTATGCAGCAATAAAGATTTGACATGGCATATAAACTTGTGAATCGATTTTAATTGTTTAATATCTTGCAATGTCTTGTAATATAACGTATAGTTGGATCTGGTTATATTAATTTTGCTGTGATACACTTCATTACAGGTCGAAGATAACTATACGTAGTTCTAAAACGTTCGAAGTGTTGTGTTTATGGTGAATCAAATGCTATACATATCCAACTATCGCCGAAGGAATGATGTCCTTTGTTAACGATACACACGATGATGTTAACACATCTTCGAAACCTAATTTATATACGTTGTGCATAGTCAGCTATGTAGCATTTAAATATTACTGTTTCCAGTTTTTATTTTTAATTAATCCATGTCAGAGAATATTTTCTCCTAATTTTGCAGGAGAAGCTCACTTTCGGGACGCAATGTGTCCCTCAGTTGTCTTGAGTAATGGACGTAAAGATTTAACAACAATAATAATAATAATAATAACAATAATAATAATAATAATAATAACAATACTAATAATAATAATAATAACAATACTAATAATAATAATAATAATAGTATTAATAATAAGTTGAGAGCATACAGCACATCACATCAGGATGCAAATTAATGGCCCAAACAGATTACACCTATAGGTACAATCAAGTTGCAAATATCATTCACCAGAAACTGGCAGCAAAATCCAACCTACAAGAAATGACCTGCCCATATTACAAATATGTTCCCGATACTGTACTTGAAAATTCAAACTATAAGTTGTACTATGACAGAGAAATTATTACAAATAAAACTATTCATCATAACAGACCAGACATAATTTTCATAGACAAACGGCAAAATATTGGCTTCCTGATTGACATAATTGTTCGACAAACAGCTAATCTTCAAACAGCACATGCAGAAAAAATAACAAAGTATACAGAATTAGCATCATGGCACTATGGCATCTCCAAAAAGTTCATATTGTTCCTCTGGTCATTTCGTGCACAGGGGTAAAACCACGTAAATAAAAACTTAACCGCAAAAAGAATAATTTACAATGTTCGAAAATTTTCAAAATATTAGAACTCTTGATTTCCGTTGGACACTCATGACGTTTTAGCCGTCTCCGGAATGATTGGTGCAGGTTATAGATGGCTGTCCTCGATTAGCCATTATGTAAATGTCCTAAATGTTGAAGAGCACATGTGATAGAAAAAACAGTTCATAACTGTACGGCGAGGCAGCTTACAAAAACGACGTTAAATTACTTTTTTTTCTGCCATAGACTTCAATTCACGTAGTAGTTGCCACTCATCTAAACCATGTTAACTGTACACAGATAAGTCTTATATTAGTGTCCTCTCGTTCATTTTGCGGTTTCCTTTTATCATGAGACTACTTGATACATTTGCATTACCAGGCAGTATTGCTTACCTGTCAACCATGTAGTGATAGTTACAACGTAGTTTCTATCTTCCACGAGATGTACGTTTTAAAGCCTCTCTTTGCAGTTGAAACTGCTATAAACAAATTGTTTTTGCTATATGATATATTACGTGGTATATAAATAAAAAATAAAATGTAGCTTCAAGTACATATCCTTTAACATTTTGAGGTTCGCAGTATTAATCAAGTAACTCGGGTTTTCCTATTGAAAACACTTTTCAATTTAAAAACATCTATCTCCCATGCAGACATCGTGGTAATAAAATTAACTCGTATTCTATTGAAGGCATTAGAGCGTATCAGAAATCTACACACGGTAGAGCAACTTAAGAACTTTATGACCGAATGACGTAAGAAGATGATGTTGATGAAGGAGAAGGAGCAGATCGTAAAAATGTTCGTTCTCGGGGAAAAACGTGGTGATGAAAACTCTCAATGGTACAGCGTTCCTTTCTTTTATGATGGATCACTTTGATGGCAGGCTAGGGATTCACGCTGAATTCATAATTTTAGGAAATCAAATTGTTGATGCAAAGGAGAATTGGGTAAATATAATGAAAGATATCATTACTTGTGTGTGGAAAATGTTTCCCAACTTACCTTGGATATTACTCTTTTTAAGAGCGGGTACAAATGGTGAGAGGCACGAGGACTTTGCCATCCATTGCTGTTGAGATTTATTAAAAATAATTACTATTTTTATCCTGACGCATCGAGAGCAGTATTCCCTTTATGTATGTTATATTTGTTTCAAAGCTGTAACGCTTTATGGTTTCTAAAATATTTATGTGAGGCCCGAAGTGGTATCCCCTGAAATACATTTTGGATTTCACAGTAATACCTCTATAGTCATATCTAAATGTTGCATTAAATGTAATTGGTTTATTTCATTTTATTTAATATTTTTTAACATGTGAATTTATTCATTTAGTATATACTAATAATATAGTTTTATTTCATTTAGTATATACTAAACTAGTGTCTATATGAGATGGTTCAAAACGCGCAGCAAACTTTCTTTCATACTGCATATACACGCATAAAACCCTCAGAATGACAAAGTAGATTATCTTAATCGCGCATAAAGATTTTGTCAAATCTTCATTCATTTTCTTGTCACATACACCGTTTTGAGTGTCTATTGGATTGGTTCAGTATTGTGGCAAATCCATATTTAAAAGAATTCATATTCAAGACAAGTAACACTGCATCAAGAACTACGTAAATAATTATTTACGTAGTTCCTGATGCAGTGTTACTTGTAATAAAAAGTTAATGCAGTGTTACATATAATAAAAAGTAGGCATTGTGTGAGCATTTCACCAATTATAATTGGTGAAATGCTCACCCAATGCCTACGTTTTATTATATGCTCTGTAACTGAAACTAAACGTTTTCGCCGGGTGAGGTGGCTTAGTGTATCAACTGATGTCAGTGCAGTGCCTCTGCCCGGGAGATTCTAGGTTCGAGTCCCGAGGATTTTCGACACTAGATTGTCTGCTAGGTCGCAATCAATCGCTGTTTGGAGGAGAATTCTAGCAGCCGGCTGCTCTAATCGGTAGTTTTCCGTGGTTTCTTCGATCAACACTAGGCGACTGCCGGAGCAGTACCCTAACAAAAGGAACATGGGCCGCGCGCGATCTTTTCTTAATTTTCCTTGTCTTATCCTCACTTACACACACACACACACACACACACACACACTAATATGGACTACACTTATATACATACCGGTCGGGAGCTTCGAGCTTGTCCCGGTTGGGGCGGTCCCCCGTAATGGGAGATACCTGGTTGAGGAAAACCCCGCTAGTCGACAGTAGAACGGCGTTCGCAGATCTGCCCGCAGGGTTAGAATAGATTCAATGAAACAGCAATATTCCTATGATATGATCCTTTTCTTTTTCTCGTCATTACAAAACTACTTTGTACAAAGAGAAAGTTATGTAATCGTGCCGTACCCGGGTCACGAAAAAGTGGTTAAATCCTATTGAAAAACGTAGAAAAAACTCTAAATCATGGTGTAGCCAGAATCCGTGATAAATAGATCATTTTTTAAAATATTGAAAGTAAAAAGTTAAAAATTTCCTTAAAAAATTAACATTTTTTTCTCAAGCGCCGCTCCAAATTTTGTCGTTAAATTTTTTCCACGGATAACAGAAGAATACTTAAAAGAATGCTACGGAACACTTTCGTGGAACTCACTGAATTTTCGAAAATTAAAAATTTAGAAACAATGTGAGAAAGTATGTACTGGTGTAACACCACTTGTTTTTTTAGGTTTCTTTCAAATTTTTGCGTAGAATTTACTCCAAAGTTATGAATTTATTTTACAGGTTTTAATCTTGTAATTTGTCTGTGAGCTTTCCTTTTGTAAACGTATATTAGTTCAAAATACCTTTATAGAGGTATATAAATTATATTCAAAATAATATATACATAGTAATAAATTATTTACTATATAATATAGAAAATGAATGCCTATAATCATTATATATTATAATTAATTCATTAAATAGTTTGGAAGCGGTATTTTATCTCTAATAGAACCCGTGCTTTACATTAGAAAGTTTAAACATTCGTAATTTTCAGCACTATCAGAAATTGAGCTAAATACAGAGAAATGAAACAAAGTATGTCAAGGTAAATGGGAGTATTTCATTCAAACCTGCTCGCAAACCTGTTTTGGTCATCGCCAGCGCCTCGTCCAATGCGCCAGGATCAAAGATCCCCGGCGTGCAGAGATGGGAGGCGCGTCGAGCCGACGGGGTCATCACATGAAGCTCTGCGAAGACGTTGGGGTTGGAACGTGTAGCGAAGCTTATGACGAGGCGAAGGCTACCGACGAGGAAAAGAAACGTGACTACTGAGATCTGCTGGTGTGTGTGATTATTGAAGCAATAAATAATACTGGAGTAAGCCGCGTTTTATACTACCCGACTTTGAGATTGAAACACCTTTTACGGAGTGTCCATAATAGCCTCCACACAGGAGGCAGCCATGTGTCGCGTCCTAGTGTAAAGTTGACCTTAATTAAATGTGTTTATGAAGAAAGCAAAGTGATGTTTTGATATGCTTAGGGTGGTTTGTTTTCATTATGTTACATGAGTGCAACGATTAAAAGGTATATCTGGGTTTAGCTTTGCAGATTCGCAACGTCCTTGTCTTCGTGTTACTACCAGATTTAGTTGATTAATCTATGTGTGTGTGATTAATCAATATGGTCTGACAATCTTAGTCTGATCGTCCAGTCAAGCATTTGAAAAAAGACTACATTCCCATGCCTTCATTCCCAAATTTCCAATAAATATTTTCATGGTAGAGATGTGGTTTCATTGTAATTGTTAAATTCTCTCATATTTAGGGACAGTACCATATTTTTTCGTTTTTTGAGAAAAAAGTTCTAGATGAAAAATGTATATCTTTGAAGCAAAAATTACTCGTTTGAAAACTGAACACAGCTTAGTGTCAATCGACATTATCTAACAAAAATAATTAGTTTACAATACGCACAAAATTTCAAACACAAAACATTTATGTGCGACTTATAGTCAATCTAAATTCTGTTGTATATTTTGTGTTGAGTAGTAAGAGTACCTGTGTTGTAAGAAAGGAGAGACGGTTAGCACTCCCCTAGACAAGGATGGAATGGTTGAGGCACTGCTAACTATTCAGCAACTTGACCACATTTTTTTCTCGATCAGGTTTTTCGTCCAGTTTCCTTGATCCATTGAGCAAATGCTGAGATGGCCACTTGTGTTGCTTCTGGACATAAATGTAACTACATTTTCTGTGCACGTCTTCTAGAATGCAGTGGGAAATACAATTATTCAAATTATCGTTTCCACGTTGTCGCGGCAGGAAGTATTATTCCGAAGGACAACATGGATAAGAGCCAGAATTTATTGCTTATTTATCCTTGAAAATAGATTTTATTACATAGGAGCTTTTTTTCAAAATTTAAGTAGTATATGACTTAGTTTAGGGATCACAGAATTTTGAAAATGTGCACACAATTCACTTTTCCCCATAGCACGTCATACGCAGTTTTAACTGTTTTTTGACGTAAAAATAATACCTTTATTTCTTACTTCCTACATAAAGACATTGCACATTTTCAACAAAAAGAAAAAAACGACAAAACTTTGATATTTTTATTTTGTAAAAATTATTATTTATTAAGATGATATTAGTTTATATATTAAAGTGGAGAGAAATTAGAGCAGAAATACGATTTTCACTCAGATATTTACGGTCATAATTGCAAACAGAAACTTCTAACCGTTTAAATTTTACGCACTATAATTGCAATGATGACGTTCGCTAACATTTAATACACACAAAAACAATCATAAATATTTAATGCTTTGTAACCAATTCCAGTTTTTTGAGGAATGCCTTCAAATTGAGAACAGAAAAAGAAAGTTTGATCTAGTTTGTCTCCCCATCCCTTGAGGTTATTAGGGGCAGATGTTTACGTTCTTGCACTTATATAGTTTATATAACTTTTGTCAGGATGTCCCATATCCAAAATAAATTCCTCCCATGAGATAACCCCGACAAGTCACTTGCTTGAAAATTTGATTTCGCCACCTGTCATTTTGGCAAATAAAGTGAAAAATGCTGTGTGAAATACCATCCGAAAGGAGAAAAATGCAGAGGATAGCGATAACTGGTGTGTATTGTCGTACATATACACGGGGAACTTGGATATGACATACATAGTGTGCATTGCTCACGTAATAAAGAATGTATAGAAGTAATGAGTTCCATTTCATAAGAAATTAATGTACCTAATATGTACAACTTGACCAGTTCAAAGTATTACTGTTTTGAAATCAGACGGACATTCCATTTTAATGTATGTAGATTAAATTTGATTCTTTAATTCGCGCGATTGTTTTGATTGTCATACTTCAATTCTTTACATTCCTTTGTATTACGTACTTTGCCTACTATCCAAGGAAGTTTTCGACAAGTGACAAACATCTGACAATTTGTTCTCAAAATCACTAACTATTGTCATTGGCCAACAGCTCAATATTTTTTGCAAAATTCTCGCAAAATAGGAAACGAATTCGAAATTGTTGTATCCCTGTGTCATACGGTATGAATTCAGGCTTCACATTCCTCAACAAACTACACCCTTCAAAATTAACTTAACCATCAACTCTAATTATCGGCTTTTGTAGTATCAATTCTCTGTATTGAATAAAAATTAAATGGCTTGCAAAAGAAATATTTTAAGCTTGTTTTGGATCTATACACATTCTAAAATTTATACGATTTACAGTCTCCTAAATTAATTAATAGTAAATTATTAGCTAGTCGTATATTATTAAGAAAATCAGTATATTGGAAACAACTCTACAGCCCATGAGCAGTGAAAGTTATTTCGCAAAATACTCTTGATCTCTAGAAAAGGAAGATCTAAAAAACCGCTTGAAATTATTTCCGTTTTCTGGATTGTTTCTAGCGTACTCCTAAAAGCGACAGTTGACCACATCGTTACACTATTTACGAACTCCCCACGAAAGTAGCAGACACGAAATATCTTGCAAATGTCAGTTGCCACAGCCGTCTCATTATCAAGTGGACTCATTACTGAGCGAACTAATCTACAAGTTTTTTAGTTTGTAAATTCTGCTGTGCTTCCGGCAACCACCATTAAAATACTCTGCTGCAGCGGATTACGAATCGTACTGTGTACGTGCAGCTGCGTAAAATGCAGACCTTGAAACTACAGAGCTTCGTACGTTGCAAGAGCAGTAAGTCTCTTTTAAGCATCCCGTACTGGACCTCCAGCTGCCTGGGCAAGTAACATGCAAATACAAAACAGGTGCACTTGTTTGGAAACGCACTCAATACCCTGAAACTCGTGGATCAATAATGAATGAGACGGTTCGGTTAAATAATTTTCTGTGCACGTAGTCGCAGGGAATTGTGGTGCGCCGTGTATGGTCAAATGCGCTCTACGTCCGAATGTATCAAGTTAACTTTATTTAAAACAGTTGCGAGTAAGAAATTCAGGTTCTATCGGCTTTAATATTACCGTATTGATATCGTATACCTTCTAGCACCAGGGAATTTACGTAAGAGAGTTCAGATATATGGGAACACTCACTCTCGAGACAATATATCAGATAAAATAATGAATGAATGTCACGGAATGTACATGTTTTTTATTTGCAAAACTAACACTAAATGATAGAAAATGTCTAGATACCTGAAAACAAGGGTATTAGTTTAACTGAACAGGCATTTCATTAGGGATTGACGGTTAATAATTATGTTGCAAAAATATATGATCCTGTGAAAGAAAATAGTTGCACTGCATATAGGGGTGAAAGCTCAATATGAAATGCACGCGATCATTGCAGAATACTCATCATTTGCTATTGTCATTTATTCTGATTCAATTTCTCTGTAGTGAATTGTCATTATTGATTCGAGTATATTAGAAACTTTTTATTATTTCCTCTGTGCATCTAATACAACTGACCCTTGTCATTATACGAAGAATGACATTTATGAATGGTATTGGTTATCAAAGAGTCGCGCAATGAAAACTATGTGTTTGCTGAAAAGGGATGAAACAAAGTAGTAAGTTACACAATTAATTACAACGCAACATAATTACGTCTAACTAATTATACCATTATCTACATTCTTCTGTTGAATCACCTTCCGCATTTCATTCCACCTCCCGCAGTTTTATGATACTCGTTTGGGGCAGGAAGACTTAGCCGCAAGTCCAAAAAACAGACACGACCTCTGCCGCCGTTGATGAAGCAATCAAACAGGCCGTCACTTCGGGGCGTGAAGATACAACGTCGGTGGCTGGAGCGTTGGCAGCGACACTGGCGGAGACGGTAACAGTGAAGGTGTTGGTAGCAGTCACAAAGGCGATGGCAGAGATGATAACACCGGCAAAGATAGTAATGGGAAAGAGGGACGGTGACACGAAACAGGAAAGGCGGCCAAAGCAGAAATGGTGACGAGAGAGGCGCTGACAATGAAGATGATGATGTCGATGACGATGACGTTTCGGCCGCGGCAGCAACAGAGGCTTATGATGTTGATGGTAGCGGCGACGATGACACTGGCTTCTGCCTTTACGACGATGAAGACGGTGGTGACGGATGGGGAGTTGAAAGTGACGGAGGAAGCGACGGAGGCGACGGGGGCGGGGGGGGGCGAGGGGAGGCGCGGGGGGAGGGGAGGGGAGGCGGAGGGGGGCGGAGGCGACGGAGGCGACGGAGGCGGAGGCGACGGAGGCGGAGGCGACGGAGGCGGAGGCGACGGAGGCGGAGGCGACGGAGGCGGAGGCGACGGAGGCGGAGGTGACGGAGGCGATCCTCGTGTGCTGCCAGGCCTGCTGCCTCCCGGCTTCTGGTTAAACGCCGGCAGGCGATTTAGCTGCGGGCGCTGCTGCGAGCCAAAGTAGTTTCGCACCTCCGTTACTCCTTCCAGTATTTTACCGGAGAGGCCACTCGAGTCGTCGATGGTGTTGCCGCGTGGGAAGCACCAGGCAGGGCTTTGAAAGCGCTCAATTGAGATGTTAAGGAAAATGACACGGATGTTTTTGTGTTCGTTTTGTTTATACGTTTCCTCTCTGAAACGAGGTGATTTCTCATGCATGAAACGTCTTTATTATAATTAGAATAGTTTACACAATCAATTAACTGGAAAAGGCAGAAGCAGTGGTGAAGAAACAATCGGATCAAATGATGTCACAGAAGAATAGTTTCCACACATGTTCCGGATTTCCTAATCGGCAATAGTTACTGATCGCGTAGAAAACAGGAATAATTACTGACATGCTCAAATTTACATCTATAAACATTGAATCAAAGAACTTGGAAGTGTAAATTTTCGATTACTACAAACCAATCCCCAGTATTCGTTTGGATTACCAGACCCGATCTATTGATGCTACAACTGTACCATTAGTATTTTCTCGCATTACTTGCAGTTTTCAAAACATAAAAGAGTTCAACGAGCATGTGAGCTCCGCCATTTTTAAACATCTTTTGCTGTATCCCAGGAAAGTATTTAAAGAAAAGTTAGAGCCGTTTTTAAGTGTAAAATGTTTTAGGAATCATTCATGAATTATTAAACGCTAAAGAGAGGGTGAGACGGTTTGTGACCGTAATATCTCGTGTTACATTGAGGTAGATGGTGTTAGTTTACTTTACGAAATGTTGATTTTTATTTTTTCCTTCCTTCCTTTTATTGGGTCTTGCATTAAAATATTAACAAATCAACTTGACGGACCGATAGACGGACGGACGGACAGACGGACGGACGGACGGACGGACGGACATACAGACCTACGGAAAGACATTTGCCGTCAACCAATATTTTGGGTATCAAGAATCCACGATACGTAGAATCCCACTACTGAGCGTGTTAGAGAAAGACATTTTCTACACAAAAGAGCAAGATATTTTCAGTTTTTCGATATCAGGATTCCAGAATAAGAAATTTTCGGTCGAAACATTGCGTGTTTTTGCAGCAGATTTACAATACTTCTTTTATATTACGTAAGGAGCGATAAAGTTAAACATCTACGACCAAATACTAACACACAAAAAAGGCATAGTTAAATATAGGCATATGGAGAGGTGGCTCAGGGCATCAACTGATGTCACGGCAGCGCCTCTGACAGGGAGATCCTCGGTTCGAGTCCCGATGGCAGGATTTTTGACACTGGCTTGTCTGTTAGGTCGAAGTCAATCGCTCTCTGGAAGAGAATTCTAGCGGCCGGCTGCTCTGATCAGTAGTTTTCTCCGATCAACACCAGGCGAATGTCGGAACAGAACTATGGAATGTCCTAACAAACAATCCATAGACCGCGCGCGATCATTCCTTCCTCTTCATTGTCCTATCCATACTTCTTGCACACACACACATAAACATACTGGGAGACAATTACATTACCACACATGCTAGCAGACCGGTCGGGAGCTTAGACCTTGTCCTGGCTGGGTGCCCCGCTGGTGGGAGATACCTGGTTGAGGAAAACCTCACTAGCCGACGGTAGGTCGGCGCCGAATCTCGTCATCTAGCGGGGGAAGATCTTCGCCACCTCCCTAAGAAAAAAACACGCACTACGCTTATGGGAATAATGACTTCAGCAGTTGACTCGCCCGGAATCACTAACAATCAATCAAGCATATAAGTATATCGTCTAGTTCAATCTTTTAAAATGGAATTTGTCAAATTTATACGTGATCTAGGTGGCAGATTTTTTATTTACAGCGTTGGTGATTACATAGTTTAGTTTAGCTAAACCAACCGACGGACACTAAGAGGGAGGGAGAAAACAATTTTTAAAACACTTTCGAAGGAGGAAACTTCCTCGTTTTAAAAAATAAGGCTTAGTCATTTGTTTTTCATGCAATTAATGAGTATAAATATAAAAAAACTTACACTTCAATTAATAAAGTTAAACCCTCAAGAAGAATAATAGCGTGCTAATGTCAGTGGGTGAAGGACATCAGCAAATGTCATATGACAGAGAATTCATCTACCTTTGAATCGTGGTCATATATTTTATTAGACTAACACAACATATTCAATACACATGAAATGTATGGTATATATAAATGTTCTAAATCATAATACATTAGTCTCAACATACATATTTATAGATTTCTTTTTATCTTAGACCTGAGAGCAACGCTGAAATATGTTCTCGAAAACTCCCCAAATCCACACACTCCCCAAATTAATTATGAATAAGATTTTTTAACGAAGCTCGACTTAAAAGAAAATTCCCCAAACTATTCAAAAACCAGGAGAAACCTAATGTTCAAATAAAATATGAAATCATACAATAAAAAGACGAAACCACATGAGAATAGTTGAGAAAAAACTATAAAATCTAAATAAAACTATGCAAATTACTTTTAAAAATTGTGCGAAAACTCTTAATCAGCATTAGACGGCGAGATATAATCAAGTACGTCGATTACTTCACGTTATCTGCCACCTCAATTGCTATACCATCAAGCAGGCACACATTACTAAAAGTAAATTAATATTAGTAAATAACATTTCTCGCTTATTTCTTTATATTGTCTTCCTGTGTTTATAAATTTCACTTCATAATTTCACTGCATAAGTTTTTTTTACAATAGTCTCAATAGAGAAAGTGGATAGGAGGAAGAAGGAAAACTAATCCGGCACAAAAAGTTAGCTTAAGCATAACTAGGAGCCGTTGTGCATTTCGAGGCGAGCCAGAGGTCAGCTGGTCGTCAGCGCAGCAACCTCTTGTGATCGCTTCATGGATCTTCGTTTCAGACTCGTAACTTGCGCCACCACCTCCATATTCGTCGAGTAGTGCCTCAGACAGGGAGGTCCTAGGGATTGAGTCCAGACAGCGGCAGAATTTTCGACCTTAGCTTCATACTTAGGTCAAATTCAGCCGCTGTGTGGAGGAGAATTCCAGCGGTCGGTTGTTCTGATCGGTAGTTTTCCGTGGTTTCTCCGATCAAACCAGATGAATGCCGAGCAGGACCCTAACAAACGGGCCACGGAACGGACGCGAGTTTTTCCCTTTTTCTTCCTTGCTCTACCCTCACCGCTTACTTACACACACTTACACTTACATGCACCACACTACCATGATGTTGGTAGACCAGTCGGGAGCTTATAGATTGTCCCAATTAGAGCGGTTCCCCGCTGATAGGAGATATCTAGTTGGGGTAAATGAACGTATAGGTCGGAATCGGATCTCACCGACCAATTGGAAAATATTATCGCCACACCCGTCATAAAAATGTGCACTACACTTAAGTAAAATACAAAATAATCAATCACAGAAGTCATGGTCGCCGTCGCGACCACCACATTTAGCTGATAACTAGCTTTGCCGCTCTCTCTCTCTCTCTCTCTCTCTCTCTCTCTCTCACTCACACTCTCTCTCTCTCTCTCTCTCTCTCCACCATCCCTGACCAGGATGTTGTAGGGTTCTAGTTTGGACCTTAGTGAATTTTTTATAGCAGCTAGATAGCTACATCTAATTCAGTCGCTGTCTGGAGGAGAATTGCTGCGGACGGCTGCTGTAATCGGTAGTCTGCCGTGATTTCTCCGATCGATATCAAGCGAATATCGGAGTATAACAAAAAGCCCCACGGACCGCTCGTGATCTTTCCTTCTCCTTCCGTGTCCTAATGTCTCTCCTCACTTATACTTGCACTTCAATGCCACGCATGTCGCGCGATCAAGTCAAGAGATTATACCTTGTCCCGACAGGGGAGGTTCCTCGTTGGGGAAGATGCCTGGAGAGAGAAAATCTCTTGCAAATTGACGTGTATTTCGCTGTCAACCTCACCATTGTACGAGAGAGAAACACAGCCACCTTCCGGGATAAAAAACATTTACTACATTAACAGGACTAGTGAGCATAGGACTGAACGTTCCCGGAAACATGAAACAATCAAATAAAATCTGACCAGGCTGCATAATTGTCAGTCAGGAAACAAACACAGGTGTAGGACGAGCGTAATTCCGCAATTTTTGAATTCAGATTACTTCATTACAACTATTACGTTAATGCCATATTTTTATTTGGTCCTAAATGTTTAATTTTAATGATCATATCGTTAATGCACATAGAAAATGACGTTATACAAATTGCCATTTTGAAGAAGAATGATTTCATTATCTTGTGTGTTAGACGTTTACTCTCATACGCGATCTGCTGTCCTTTATAGGCCGACTGTCAAATGAAATATCTTTATAAAAATATTACTAAAAATCATTATTTTCCGAACATATTTCTTGCTAAACTCCAAGTGAAGAAATTTGATGTGTTAATTTTCTTATAGTCAACCAATATATGTTTTGTTATTTTTTGTAAAGCATAACACCTTACCATAAACTTTATCAGTGACAAATGGTGACCTGTTTCTCTTCTGGGTAAAAACACTTTGCATCATTACTATCATCAAGGAGACAGATCATCTCAACGCATTTTTTAAAAATATTTGCTCATTTTGTTACAGACTTTAATTTTCCGAAGGGTTATCTGGTATTGTTTTTAAATCAGTACTTAGTCTTCGTAACTAAAACAATATACAGTTTTGGGGTACTGTATTTGCATACTGTAGTTAATTGATTCAGATACAATGTAAAACACCTCAGTGAATGTTTAAATATCTTTTAAAAGTTATACAAATTTACTTTTGTACAATTGACAAAAAAATTAAAATAATATTCGACGAAAGAACTCTAAACAATAATAATATTTTCATTGTTAGTGAGCAAGAAACTTTATTTGGGCGAAACTTTCAAAATGAGATTTATTTAAAGGTAATTTTTTATTTTAATTTTTGTTGCCGGATTTTGATATTATACGTATCATAATCTCTTCGAACTGAAGGTTGGTGGGGGCGCATAAGCAGGAACATCTACGTATTCTCCTATTCCTAGGCGGATGATCAGAGTGTCTTTGATTCCTTTCCCGTCCACTAGGCGTGGTAATCAAAGATGATGACTGATGGAATATTGTGAACGGGTTAATGATTCAAATGAGATACGTATTTTTGTGAGAAGTCAACCACGGCACAATCCCTGAGTGAAAACACTCTTTGAAACTTTGCGCAAGTCCTGGTATTCACGCGTAAACTCACCCTAGTAAACCGTCCGTGGCTCCAAGATCAAAGGCTTCCGTGGCTTCATCGCAACAAAGGGGAAAAGAGGCGAAAATGGTACAACTGAGAAGATAAAAAAACTTGAAAAACCGTGATGTTTTTATTACGTGAGTACCAATATTTTCGTATCAATTCTTGCCAAAAATGCTAATTTTCCCTCATATTCACAATTAAACAAATTTTAGGATAGGGATCTCAAAACTTACTACAATAACCAAAAAAGAGGAAAACATATCTCAAGCCGCAGAAATGAGGTTATTAATATCTATACTTAGGATATGGCGACCCAAAAGGTGCCTAATAATGAAATTCGCAAAAGATTACATGTGAGTTTCTTAAACACTATGTATAAAAGAAAACAAAATGATGGAACCATATACAACGAATGTCAATGAAAGTTCGGCAAAAGTTCCTAAAGTTCCTGCAATATTCAGTTCCAGGGAAAGAAAGTCCGGGGCGCCCAAGAAAGAGATTGGTGCAACAACAAATGTACAACCGCAACGAATAGCAATGAAATGTATGAAGAAAGAAGAAGAAGAAGAATACCAATTGAACATTGAACCTGGATCCATACTTCATCTTAATATAATAAAGAAGTGAAGGTAAGGGTTCCGGAGTTCAATAAAACGTGCATAGATATCCTTTCTCCCCCCGTAGGATTTATTTTTACGTAACATTATTTTCTAAATCACCGTCTCATAATAAAGCTTGTCCTGTTTTTTTTTGCCGCACTCATCACAAAAAAAATTAGAATAATTTTTCCCTAAGAGCTCGTTTCGGCCCGGCTTAGGACAATGTGCGCCGCCTCCGCAATCACCATCACCGCCACCACCACCGTCACCGCCACCGTCGCTTCCAACGAACATCTCGGCGCCTCGAAGATCGATCGGGCGGCGTGCGGCAAACGAGCCGGCTGCGACGGCTGCCCACGAGCCAATGCAGCAGCCTCTTACAAGCACTCTCAGAGGCCAAGGCGAAGCCGAGAATAAGCACACGAGGTGGAATGGCGGTAGTCGGCAAATGGGAAGTCTTTTCCATCAGGTTACAGTGCCGACTGGTGAATGACGTGAACAGACAAGAAACACGATTGAAGTCACTTTTACATTGCCATTCGTAACGTTTGAGTAGATGTGGGAAATCGTGTGTCCACGTGACGAGAAGTGGTACAACAAACATGAGATGCATATTATGAGAAACTGCCAAAAAAAATTTAAAGTGGTTATGTTCAGAAAGACGAAGGGAAGTGGAGATAGGAATGAAATACCGATAGGAAGAGAAAATATTGTTATACAATTAAATAAAGTGGAGAAGAAAATACTGGTGTACGATATGCGTTATAATTAATAGCATTTTATGAATATATGCAAATTCTCTACAACAATCAAATTTATTCACGGTCAATGTATGAAAATACGTGCAAGGTATTAGGAGAAAGTGTTGTACTCGATGGGTAATTACCCACGTCATGTCTCTTCCACAGGCACAAGTTCCGCCGATGCTACAAGTTTTATGACAACTAGGAAAAAGTGCAAACCTGTTCATCAAGGACTTTATAGGTCCGTCCAATGAGGTTGCATTCCCTGCAGTTGACTTTTTATTGGCGTAGAATCTCGTTGCATGTTGGTTGCTCTAGTGTAACTGCACTGCGGGGAGATCCTTTCGCCTATGAAAATAGAAGAATTTTGTTGGTCGTTGAGTGAAGAATTTCGCCCAACGAACGATAATATGTCTGCCTTTGGGAGACATCATTGGTGTAATTGAACGTTGCCAGTTGGTCGCTTCAAGGTTTAGGGCGTGGCTAGTTATGCACGCCGCCTAGAAAAAGAAGCTAATCATTCTATTACATGAAGACTTAATAGACCTGTCGAACGGGAGCGGATAGCTGTCGGGCGACGTAAGATTGGTGCAATTGCACGTTGGTTGTAGCCTCAAGGCCGAGGCGGAGCTAGGAGACTCGTTTCGCCTAGAGGAGAAGACAAATGAGCGTCGCCTGACCACTTCGTAGAGAGCGGAGAGAAACTGGAAGGGAAGTCTAGTAGACACAACATTGGTGGATCGGTGAACGGTTGAGTGGATAGGCTTCTCTAGGCTTCTCTAGGAGCGAATAGGCTCCTGGAACGCAGGCGGCGTGTCCTATAAGAGAGGCGCTCACTCGTGATACGTTAACGGGGTGGAGAGGGGGAAATGTGGGCGGGCGTGACCACATTTCTAACACGACGGCTGCGACTTCGGCCGCCGTGTCTACATCTTCACAATTCTTGCTATGGCGCCAGGAGCTCTGAAAACACGTACGGCCGGGCATTTCAAAATATTAAAGAAAATATTATTTTTAATTAAGTAGATTAATGCTAAAGATTATTAAATTAAATTTTATTTTCAATTTGTAAATTTTAATTAATAAAAAAACCTATGAACAGTACTGTATTTATCTTTTTTAGCAAAGCTACGTATTGTACTAGAAAAAAGTGGGTACTTAAACAGATTTTAAAGACACTAAAATATGTTTTAAAAAATATATTGTTTGCTATGTTAATTAAGTACATCATTTTGCAGCATATTTATATTTCATGAAAATACGTTCATTCCTGTACATTTTCAAGAAGGACATGGCCTCCATTGCGCCCTGTGTGGCACTACTGTATAGCGAAACGCACTGGAATGGAGTTGATGACGCTTTCTGAGAAGCAACATTCTGTCGACACTGCCGCCTTACATATTCTAATTTTTTGGATGTAATGATTTATGAAAAATAATTCAAAAGATCCAATTACGTTTTGTGACTGAAGAGCTCCATTCACGGTCCTGCAGCAAATCAGGAAACGTTCTCAGTACGTTTTCTGTAGGTCAAGGAAAACCGCATAATATCTGTTAGAGATTTTGGATTTAATGAGTCATTAAGTGTATCTGGCAGAGGAAAACTGATCATCTTACACTTGTGTGTCCGCAATTCGAATTCCAATTAATCAGTTTCAATTAAAATTAATCATGTGATTTAATATTAATTATTATCATTATTTAATGCTTTTTTAATAATACGCTGTCCAAATTCAGAAAGATTGAATCTTAATTGATTTTCAAGACCACATATAAGAAAAGCATTTATGCTATTTATTAACCTTAGGCATTCCTTCATGCGCAATGACACAGCATTTTCCGAAGAAAAGGTCTATGGAAGAAATCGTCAAACAATTCATTGGCAAATACAGATCAGTCAATATTTATATCTCTCAGACATTCAAACAAACACTTCCGAAATTTAAATGAACACTTTGAGCAAATTTTAAGAAAAGTAGTTTACAATGTGTTTACTGGGAGTACTATCAATATGAGGTTATGCGAGGACGGCGTCGTTGAACAGATAGTATTTTTTCTGGTTATTACGAAAAGTAAAAGACGCACTGAGACAGTATCAGCTCATTTCGAAAATTTAAATTGTTCGGTTCGTATTTATCGATGGGGTTGAAACAACTTGGTATCCATTTCTGCGATGCGGTTGTTTGTACGGCGGCGGCGGTGGCGGCGGTGGCGGCGGCGGCGGCGGAGGAGGCGGCGGCTGCGGCGGCGGAGGAGGCGGCGGCGGCGGCGGCGGCGGCGACGGCGCGTGCTGTGGTAGGCGGGCGGCAACATGCCTCCCCCGGCAGCTGCGTGTGTCGTAGCGGTGGCCAAGGCTGGCTGGCGGCGCCCGGCCCGTAGGTGTCGCGAACCATGCGGGCCTCGTGCGCTCAAGGCTTTCCGGGTCCCGCTGATTGCTGGCACACACGCCACGCGCCCGCCACCCGTGCCGCCGCCGCCGCCGCCGCCGCCGCCGCCGCCAACCCGCGGAACGCGCACGTACACACGAGATGTGCTCGTCCTGTCAGATCTCTCGGAGGCACCACCCTCCCTCCCCCTCTCCCTTCCCCTCCACCCTGCTAGGCGAGACGTACCCTTGAAGGGACCACGAGTGAAAGGAGTCTGCATCACCACCACCACCACCTCCTCCTCCGCTGTGAAAATACCTCCCCGCCCTCCTTTCCCCTCTACGGCTTGCACATCCGGGTGCGAACTGTCCGCACAATGCGAAATTTCCCCAGGCGGTTCCGAGGAATCGGGGAGCGTTTTGCCTCGCCATTTTCATCCATTCCGTCATAACCTGCATAATGAAACGGCTATTTGAAAGCGGGTTCTCTTGGCAGACCGATCACGATAGGTGAGTAATTTGCACTATTTCGAGTCAGCAGGTGTCAATTGCCAGCCCGCGGGTTGAAACGATTTATAACAGTAACTCGTGTTAGATCGATTCGATTCGGCAAATGGAAAACGGAGGTCAACTACTGCGACAGCACGCTCAGATGGATCCTTTCCATATTGCCAGATAATACTGAAGAAATACCAACCCTGCCCGGACAGTTTTATCTCATGTTGTGATCTCAAAGTAGTTTGTTGTGTTGTTACTTAATCATGCAGAATCATTGCAATTCAATGAATCACTCTTGAATAGAAATACTAGTTTTTCGATTGCAGACGTTCGTGCATGAGAATATGTAACACATATGTCTCACGAATAGAGAATATAGTATTCTGCCCTGTTTATGTTCCTTGCCGGAATTCACCACAATAATTTGGAACAAGCAGAACACTTGAGGTGAATGGTTTCCGGTAGCTCTTGCAATTTTTATGGATCCAGGTAGACTAACTAGCAGAGATGTAAGTGCTTTAAGAGCAGTGCTCTAAGTGTTTCCGCGTGAGTTGTGACGGAGCAAAATCTATACCGGCGTTCATAACTTACGTCGTTGACACGAGTGTAAATGCGAAGGGAATTACCGTTGATTTACATCGCAACAGACAAATACGGCACCGCGCGTTAGGCGTGTCGCGTGCAATAGTAGGCGATTACGACAGAGAGGAGAGGACGTTCAAGAACGCATGTTCACTAGCAACGGGGTTGGTGATGATGGGCTCCGTGGTGACGGCATTACACTGCGAGCAGCTCACGGCTTTCCATTCCAGTCTGTCTGATGACACGTAACTTCGCGACCTGTACTTCTCGTTTGACGAACCGACCACCTTTGAACCTGATCATCTTTCTTATTCTTTGGGGTTTCGTGTGTTCGTTGTCCACAGAGATATTTGCCAACTGTGATTTTTCTAATGTTCCCTTCCAGGAATGTTGCGTGAACGATTAATGGTGTTCTTGTTCTTGGATTTATCTCTGTATGTTTACAGTTCTAAAGTTTCCGTAAAATTTAGAGAATTTTGTAATTTCTTGTGCACTACATACAAAGATTCAATACAACTAACTCGTTCACTCTCGGCCTCCTCTCTCTCTCTCTCTCTCTCTCTCTCTCTCTCTCTCTCTCTCTCTCTCTTTCTCTCTCTCCCCCTTCCTTCTCTCTCATTCTATCTCTTTTCTCTTCTTCCCGCTTTCTCAGTAACATTTCTTTCCAATTCCTTCTCTTTCAGATAACCAGTATCTCACAGTCAGCCATTCTAACGCACACTGCATGCATTAAGACGTGCGTTACAATGCTGATTCATTAGAATGACACTGCGTAGGAAATGAAAATCGGTAATAATTTGTATTTTGCGCATTAGTGCCTATTTTGGCATTTGTAATATCTTTATACAAAACACGTGTATCAGAGGGTCTTCTTATTTTCATTGATACTTATTTACATCCAGAAAGTAACCTATCACAACATCCTTTCACTTCTACCAGTCGAGAGGCAATCGGCGAAGGTTAACAGAATGGGGCTAATTTGACAAACTTCTCGGAGGCGTTAGCGAGGTTAAAATATGTCAACATTTGCAATAATGCTGCTAGTGGAGAGCGCGTAAGATCGAAAAGACTTCTTGAAGTCCGCGGAAGTAAACAGTTAAATTAAATAACTAATTCGTAAATATTTAACAAAGTATGTGAGAGGGAAATACAGAAACGAATATTAGGAAGATCTTTATGTTTTAAGGGTTGAGATGTTTGTAAAATAACTAAGTATGGTATAGAAGGGATTATTGCCTGGAATTTCTACCACTCTAAAATTTATGTTTGTAATTGGAACGCATATTTCATTCACAAATTACGTAAATTGGAAAATCCATGATTTTTACATGTACGTAAGTAGAACTGTTTGAATTAATACAGTACGGGAATTTATATGAACTTAAACGTTCGAATTATTCCAACCAATACGTCTTCGTAAAAAGTGTTTCTTGAAATTTCTTTCTTTAATATTCATTACTCTATAACGTGTCAAAGCTTAGCCGCTCGGTATCCTATATCCGGTGCGAAGTTCCTTCTTGCAATTCATTTTAAGTTAGTATAATTATTTTGATGAAGAAACGAGAGCTTCTAATTCTTTCACAAACGCAAGAAGAAATTTCACATCAATGTAAATATTCATATTACCAAAATAACGTCTGACACTGTAGAAAATCGATAACTAGAATTTCTTAATTTTTAGAATCTTCTTCGTTGGTTTTCATAATCCGTATGTTTGAAACTTAACACTATAAATATGTTTAATGTCGAATTATTCAGTAACTGGAAATTCTCCTCTTCCTTCTCCACCGTCTTCTTCTTCTATTCCTTTTTTTTTTTTCCTTTTTTCCATCCTTTTCCTCGTTTGCTTCTCCTCTTTTTCCTCTCCTTTTCTTCTTTTCTTCTCCTCTTTTCCTCTTTTCCTTCTGTCTTCTTCTCCTTCTTCTTCTTCTTCTTCAACTACTACACTTTCTTCTTTTTCTCGTCCTCCTCCGTTTTCTTCACTCCTTCCTCTCTTTCTTCTCCTATTTTCCTTCCTTTTCTTCTGCCTTCTTTAACTTCATCTACTACTACAACTTCTTCTTCATTTCTCCTTCTTCTTCTTCTTTTCTTCTTTTTCTTCTTCTTCTTCTTCTTATTCTTCTTATTCTTCTTCTTCTTCAAATCAAGTACGAGTGTATTGCCATAGAATATTCGTTTGGGAAGGATGGCGGCGCCATGGATCCCGGGGACGCTCTGCCGCCCGGCAGGGGACATACTCATTAACCTCCGGGCACCTTCCTTCGGCCCGGCACTCGGCCCGGCACTCGGCCCGGCACTCGGCCGGACGCTTCGCCGAAGACTTGCGACTGGAAAGTTCACTGGCTGCTCAGCAGATCCGGTTCCCACAGCCGCGCCACCCAGAGGCTGCTGCTGCTGCTGCTGCCGTATCGTCGCCCGCCCTCCCTAGCCCCGCCCGCTACCGCCTTCCGCCCGGCTCAGGCACGCCTGCTTGTATTTTTGTCGCCCGCCTCTTCATCGGCCTTCCCTTGTCTTCTGTTTACCCCCGCCACCCAATCCGTAACCTTCCCGTTCCCAATTCTTTCGTCACTTTCTCGTCACCCTCCCGCCACCTCACTACATTTCTGTCACCTTCCCGAATCGCCTTTCAGACTCCACATCCCAAGCGGCTAACCTCACGTCACACTCCTGACATTCCCACCGGGAGCGGTAGCTCAGTGCATCAACTGATGTCACTGCAGCACTTCTGACCGGGAGGTCCTAGGCTCGAGTCCTGACGGCGGCAGGGTCTTCGACACTAACTTTTCAGCTAGGTCGAATGCAGTCGCTGTCTGGAGGAGAATTCTAGCGATCGGCTGCTCTGATCGGTAATTTTCCGTGATTTCTCCGATCAACACCTGGCGAATGCCGGAGCAGTACCCTACAAAACGGGCCACGGACCGCGCGCGATCTGTCCTTCCTCTTCCTTGTCCTATCCTCTCCCCTTATACCCACACTCACACTAACATGCACTACATTAGCCCATGTTCCGGGAGACCGGTCGGGATCTTAGAGCTTGTCCCGGCTGGGGCGGTGCCCCGCGGGTGGGAGAGTCCTGGTTAGGGGGAAACCCCACTAGCCGAAATGACCAAAGCAGTTGACGTGCCCGGAAACACGAAAAAATCAATCAATCAATCCTGACATTCCCGACCTTAACGCTTGCCGACCGTCCGTCCGTCCGTCCGTCCGTCCGTCCGTCCGTCCACTGCTCGTCTGCCCGCCCGCCCGCCTGTCCACCCGCCGTCCGCCCGCCGTCCGTCCGCCCGCCCATCAGTTCTCCTGCCCGTCCGCCCACTCGTCCGTTTGTGAGTCATTCCGTTTCCTTATCCATAAACTCCCTCCCTCTTTCATTCATTCAATCAGGTACTTTCACTCACACTTGTACTCACTCATTCGGTCCCTCATCCTATCCCTCCTTTCGCTCTTCCCACTAGCCTCCTGTTTTACCACCTACACATTTCCCCCTCCGAAATTACGATGTTTCCCTACATAAGTTATTTTTTCGCGTTTGTGTTCAGGACTTAACTCCTGTTGACGATTTTAAATAAGGCACTGTGATGCAACCCCACAGATATTTTTAAAAATTCAATCATGAGAAATGAAACTAGTTTGCTCTTGACCACGTACAGTAACATTCTTGTAAAATTGATTGACGATGCATAATCTGAGTACACATTCCTATTCATCTCGTGTATAATATTCCAAATATTTCATTCATTTATTTGAGTTCTCGCCCGCTCTGAAAATTACGTAATGTTATGTGCGAATAAACAATACATTTTGCTGATAATGTCTGAGACAACAATATTTATAATTGAACAAATGCAAACGAACCAATATTATTTCTAAAAGAAAAATTATATTTTATGTTTTCATAACAAAAAATTACCACCGTGCATCTTGTATAATAAAAATAGGTATTATTCATTGAATGTGGCATGTTTATTAATGCATTTTCCCTCCATGTACTTTTAATTCCCAGTGTAAAATAACATAAAAATATAAGTGTTATGTTCGAACGTAAGTTCATCCATGTACTTCGTTCAGCAAATTTTCTGAAGATCGAGAATTTGCAGTCCAAATTGTTTTCGAATTTTCGGCCTTGTAGACAAGGTTAGGTATACTACATCGTTCCAGTTAACCAGATTTTCATACTAAGCATATATCACACATTAATCATTATCTATAACCTGAGTCGTAGTAGTAGTAATAATGTTTGATCATAGTAATTTGAATGAACCACAATGATAAAAGGTTTGGGCCAGCACGTAACGCTTAAACATATTTATGTAACGAGTTTTTGCGTAATAATGGATTTATCAATTATTCTTTCTTTTACGTAAAAAGTGGTCGTATCAAATTGCAAACAGGTTTTCATTTTCCTCATATAACTTACTGGAAGGTGAATACTCCTAATTTATTTTTTTAATTTTTCTGATCACTTCCAACATTTTTGGAGGACGTTGTCCCGTCTATACGAAATACATCCCTTTCATCCAGAAATAACAGAAGTAACTCAACAACTACCTGCTCGAATATCTTTATGCAGCTCTAGAACGAGATATCCAACGATCTGCCGCCTCTGAAAGTATCACGCTTACCGCACGACCGTATCAGTCAGTCCACCGGTAAATTAATATCCAAAAAACTGCAAAGTGTCCCGAGAGATTCAGCTTCTAATTACGCGTCGGAAGAGGTCAGGACAGGCAGGGCTCCGCTTGGGCGATTCGGGGGCTGTTGGCACGTCCAGGCGATCAGGTTCTTCCAAGCGCTACCATTCGCAAAAAGGCGACCACGCGCCCAAGTGACGTAAAAGTTGACCTCGCGCTGGGGTTATAAAAAATAGCCAGACCTATATCCCCCGCGCCGAAGCATTTTAACTGTACACGCTCACCAATTAAGAGGCAGTAGAACGTATTAATTTTTCGTTGGCCGGGCGTTAAAGACCGAGTAAAGAAGGAGTCCCTTATGTCAGGTTTGAGGCAAAATGCGAAACGGCCTTTGTGTCAATGCGTATGCAAATGTATTGCAGCGCTAGTGAACGCCTAAGGATTTTTTGAGGGAAGGGATTGGATACTGGTAGAAATTCATACCTTACTGTAAAAATATATAAGACGTGTAATACGTAAGCTTAATGTTTATGATCCTTTGTTTTTTAGGGTTGTAATTATGATTGGTCTGCTGCATGCAAAAGATAATTAGGGTTAACGACCATTCACCGTGCGCGTGAACACACAATTAGTAGAGCGCGGTGGTCGCGGGTTGTCCTGTAATTTAGCTTGTAATTGCGCGTGCGCTAATTTATGTGCAACTAGCATCTTCCTTGAAATAATGAGATCTATAACTTCTGTCCTCGGTGATATCATCGAATACGTGTTCGACCAGAACGAGGAAAGAACATCTTCGCTCTTCGATCTGCAGGGACGAGTCTCCGGTTAGGATGGCCCGAACATTAAGCACAGTATATACTGCGACGTCGCACACGACTTAAATGTCTCGGAAATAAGGTCGTTAAAAATGTTTGTGAATACGACGCATGATTTACAACTTGGAATCAAACGAATTCTTTGGATCGAAGAACAGATCACCGGCTCTCTCCCGGTCGTTTTTCATAGACTGCGAAGTAGTTGAACTCCAATAATTAACATAATTTTCTTTCCTTCCAAAAGACACACTCGCACATCATTCTACATCATCTTGCCAGCTAACCAATGTTCCGTGACGTCCAGAATTATAATACGCAGTAGCGCTATCGTGATGGATAATCTCTTCCAAGTTGCTACATATTATCACTAGACTCGTTATACCAAGTTGTTATCACTTGAATCGATATGGGAGATCCTAGGGTTCGAGTTCAGAGAGTGGCAGATATTTCGGCACTAGCTAGGTCGATTTCAGCCGCTGTTCGCAGGAAAATGACCTGCCTTTTTGTTCTTCAGATTGTACGTTCTGATGACAATCTTATAGCCTTTCCGTCTCTTCCTCGTTCTTCATCTTACCTCTAAGCATGTCATCTTCCTCCACTATCGCTTGCGCCTTTTCCTCCTCCGCCTCCACCTACGCCTCCACCACCGCCTCCGCCTCCGTAACCGCCTCCGTCACCGCCTCCGCCACCGTCGTCCCTGCTACAGCCATCGCCTGCGTCACCGCCACCACCACCACCGCCGCCGCCGCCATCGCCATTGCCATCGCCATCACCATCGTCATCGCCATTGCCATCGCCAACGCCACCACCGCCAGCGCCACCACCACCACCGCCGCCGCCAACGCCACCGCTACCACTGCCGCCACCGACGCCACATACACCGCCGCCGCCGCCGTCGCCACCGCCACCACCGCCAACACCTCCACCTCCACCTCCACCTCCACCTCCACCTCCACCTCCACCTCCACCTCCCTCCACCTCCACCTCCACCTCCACCTCCACCTCCCCCACCGCCACCGCCACCGCCACCGCCACCGCCACCGCCACCGCCACCGCCACCGCCACCGCCACCGCCACCGCCACCGCCACCGCCACCGCCACCGCCACCGCCACCGCCACCGCCGCTGCCTCCACGGGCGTCCGGGCGTCGTCAACGCCGCCGAGGCAGCCGCGCGAGCGTCTCTTGATTTACCGCCACCGCACCCGTCGCCGCGCGGGTACCCTTCATTAGAGGTGCCACCCAGGCGGCGCTCCGCGCGGTAGCAGTAGCAGTGGCGACGGCCGCGGCGGAGGCGACGGCGATGGCGGCGAATGAGGCGGTGAAAACTCTTCAAGAGACAGTGATGGTGGTAGTGGCAGATGCTGTGGAAATTTTTGAGGTGAGAGTTTGGCGAAATCGATGGTTGAGGTGGAAATTGTGAAGGTGACGGCAGTGGTGTTGGTTATGAAGCGGTGTATTTGATGGCGCTGATGATGATAGTATTGGCGTTTTTTTGTGATCTAGTGGTGGTAGCAGCTCTGCTACGGTTGTCGTTAATATTGTTTGTGGTGGTTATAATGCTATCGGTAACAGCATTGCTGTTATTGCTTTTCGAAGTAATCACAGATTTGCTTCTGCACCTGATAATGATTGCGTTGCTTGTTCCAAAGGCAGTTTCATACAATATTTAAACGAATATTTAAAACATTTAAAAGAAAGACGTGTTTAATTGAATTCATTTATGGTAATTACTATAAAGTGGATTATATGCAAATAATATTATATGCAAATATGCATAAGCATGCATATTTTATTTGGTTTTTTAATTCCCTGTATGTTTTTTATAATTTGCCTTACACCAGAACTGTCTCGTTCTCAGAAATGTAAACCGTTGCATTTGTTTCATTTTTGGACAAACATTGGCATATATTATTGAATATTGACACCAGAAATGCCGAATCACATTCAGTCCTCCGCGTCTGTAAAATTGTGTGAACCAAACCTTGTTGTTATAATGTGCTGTTGTGGTGTGTTAATTCTAATTATATAATACTAGTGATGGCAAATACAAGTACACATGTTCGTCCACATTCTGAATAAGTATTTTAAAATAAATAATATATTATTGTATATAACTTATCGAATATAGATTATTCGCGGTACAATTTTATATAAGTAGTTAAAAATGGCATTAATTAGCAGCAGTACTTATTTTTTATGTAGTTTTCAAATGTATACAATTAAATTTTTGTTTTCGGAAATAAAGGAAAGTAATATCACGAAAAAAGTATATCAAACTTTTCAAGTTTTAATCGCAATATTCTGTTGCATATGAGACAAATAGTGTATTTGCCAACCCCATTTGTGAAAAATCAACATACTATTCACTTCCTTTTTAAACTCCTAGCGTATTAACCGTTCATCCTTCTTCAAGAACTAATTTTTCTTCAACAAAGTTTAAAATTAACACTAAAGCAACTTTTAGAATGCTTCTTTTAAAAATAAACTATTGTTAGAATAATAAAATAAATTCCCAAATAGCACTTCATTTTGCTGCTTATTTAAAATTGTTTCAAATATTTTTACTCCATGTACATTTTCGAAGAAAGTGAATGATGACATTCGTCCCTTCTGGCGGATTATTTGGCTTGTGCTAATGCGGAGGAAGGGAAAACGGCAGAAAACCGCAGAATCGGTCTTACGGTGGCTGCTGTAATTGTGTCCGAGTCGATGGCAGTGAAGGCAGAAGCCGCGACAGCAGGTAGCTCGCCGGAGGCTCGGCAGGACGGCGGGAAAAAAAATAACGCAGAGCCCGGTTGTAAACATACTGACACCCGGCTTTGCTGACGACATGGGAAGGCCGCAGCGTACGTGTCTCGGGGTCCCGCCGTAGTCATCAACGCCCCCGCCGCAGCTGTCTTCGCTCAGCCTTGAGCGCCGAGGATGCTACGTCTCCTGTCAGGACTCTCATGCTGTGCGCGCCACCGTTCCCGCCGCAGTCTCCGACTGGGAGGTCCTAGGGTTCGAGTTCCGACGGTAGCGGATTTTCGACACTAGTTACACAGGTTGTACTCATTCGCTGTCTGGAGGAGAATTCTAGCGGCAGGCTGCACTGATCGGTATTTTTTCGTTGTTTTTCCTATCAGCTCCTCGCAATTATGCCGGAGTAGTACCTCCCAGACCGGTCACGAACCGCGCGCGGTCTTTCCGTCCTCACCCTTGTCCTTCCTCTTCCTTTACTGCACGCACTACATACCCCAGTTGGGGCGTGGCCCGCTGGGGTGATACCAGCAGGAGAGAAAATCCAGCTAGTTGACATACAGGTCGGCACCGGATCTCACGTTGTAGTGGGGAAAAACACCTCCATCGCCCGCCAGAAATATGCACTATGCATAACTAACGGCCACCGAAATTGACGCACCCGGAACTAGAAAATACACACGAGGAGCGCGTACTTAAGCTACAGTAAGTTCTCAATTTAATTTGATTTGATTTATTTTGTCAATGTACTTTGAAATCTGTAAGTGACGTTTGGGGGAGCACTACAAACTACGATGATTTTCTGAAGTTCCAGAATATCTTCCCTACCTTTTTGCCATAAATATTTGAATGGTCAATCACATTTCCAACAAAGTGAGGTTAGCAACATTTAAAAATTAGACATTTTCGCTCCCGAGTTATAGAAACATTATTTGCATCGGTAAACGGTGTAAGATAAGTATTGTCAAAAAAGTAATGTTGATTCGAAAATACTTACATTGTGTATAATATGTTCCCCCCACATGGACGATTAGATTTTCTGATACTATTACTTTAAAACAACGATATTCAGAGCGTAAATATCATCAAAAAATAACTTTCCCTAATTTTCACCTCTTGTTGGAGCTGCCATCATAATCCGAGAGTGAAGTAATTATCCTGCAATTTTTCAAACTTAAAAGAGAATTCTTAATTTTCTGCCATCTTTTTATTGAGGACAATTTGCTTCCTTGCTTAAAAGAAAAATTTTTACTTCCTTTTCTTCATTTACTGGTCTCTGGCGTCCTTATCCTCTCTAGTCTACTAGCTTACCTCCTCAACCCCTCCCCCTTACCTCCAGCTGACATCGTCGCATGAAATCGCCTTATTAGTCTCACGGCATGCGGTGTGCTGTTGTCGGCGGGGTGTCGCAACTAGTTAGCTTTGGGCTTTGGTTTTGGCAGCGGGCGTGTGGGGCCCAATCCAGAGTGCTTCGTTTGCGCCTTTAGGTTGGGGTATTCACACATAGTGTTTTGCAAGATTGGGGATAACTAGCCGGAATATCAAGGAGGAAAAGTCTGACGGATCTTCGTATAGAAAAAATGATTTATGAAATGGGTTCTCGGCCTTCTACAGGATACGACTCCGTATTACTCACTAATAAAGCGATGTTTTCGGCTGGGTTCAAATTTACCTAACACTCTTGGCAGTTAGAAAAGTGATGAAGTAAACGGGTTTTAGAATAGTTAACATGCTCAAATATTCGAGAGGAATACACGCTTGGCTATAGAGGTTACTGAAAGAATCCTGCCACGAATGCTGACATTATCCTCTTTCTCTCAAAACATAATCGTGTTTCGAAAGTAAAAGTTCAATCGTCAAATCATTCTTGTTAAATAGAAGATATTACCCATTATTATCGCGTCTAATGGTTCAGCAATCGAAGCTTCATAAAAAAACAGCTTTTTATGTAGCTTCGGTTGTTGAACGATTATTTTTTTTAAACTCTGACACGCCAGATTTCCGTTAGTTAATCCTCACGAACATTAATTACGTATACAGTAACAACGGCTCTTTGCAATATATGTTGCGTATCGAGCCAGAGGTGATCTCATCGAGTCAGAGGTGATTAGATTGAATGTGTTTGGAGGTGATTTTCTCTTTTCCTCATTTTCGTTTCGTATTTTCAAGTCTCATGATGGTGCATCCCTTACACCAATCCACACTTTTCACCATTGTGTCTCCTCTATTTTTTCTGAGACGCACTCTCAGCACATTGTAATTATCTCCTTGACGAAATGTAAGTCAGTATTGCCTCTCTTCCGTTTTCAGTTAACTTCTTCATCTGCGAAATAATACATTGCTACAGAAGGTCACACACACTTTCATTACTCTCCTATTTTGTTGCCGTCGAATGATATATTTGTTTATCACAATTCCAGTAGTCTCAGTTGAGAGCCTCAGAAAATCCTTCCACGCAAAATCAAAATGTACCGCTTCCAAGCTTCAAGCTGCAGTTTGTGAAGTATACGAATGGACACCACATCGGCACACAGTATCCAGCAAAAAATGTGTGCGTGGATGGCAAAACCTATTCATGGAATATACCCATACAAGATCAGCTAAGCATATGTCGATACACAGTCGTCGAACTGCTGGTTGATCTCAGGGCATATCTTCTCTGAAACTGAAGGATTCATGGTTGCCATACAAGAACTATTCTAACACGCAATCACAGAAAATACGAGTATATACTGAAAGACCCAAGTGTGAACGATTACCGCTGCCGATTCGGTTGTGAAAAAATTGAATCAATACAGCACGTTACGTCAGACTGCACACATATAGCTAGATCAGACTACATGAGAAGGCATGATGCAGTAGCGAAAGTAATCCAACAATAATTGGCCCTGATGTATCGGTTATCATCCAAAGCACGAGTTGCGAACGATGTGTAAAACCCTGAGGGTGTTTTGAAAAATCATTCATATTGGCTGTACTGGGACAGAATGATTCTCACAGACAGAATAGTCATCTGCAATCGACCTGATATTGTTCTGTTCAATGAAGGAAACAAGTCGATATTATCGATGTCTCAATTCCGAACACTTCCAATCGACAGTTGAAATACACAAAGAAGAAGACTATGTAGACTCTCAGAGTCTATCCTTCAGCAACTGAATGCTGGCAAAGTGAAGATCATTCTTATTATAATATCAAGTACTGGAGCTATCCCGAAGATCATATATCACAGTCTCAAGGAATCAGATTTTCCTGAAAACCTATGGAGGTTTATGCAGAAGGTTACTATCATCTCAACGGCTAGAATCGTCAGGAAAGTGGAAAATCAACATAATTATATACAAAATTATTTGAATACATGATTTAAATACAGGATTTGTACTGTGATAATATTAATCTGTAAAATGTATGTAGTCACCGTGGAAATATGATGTGCAATTAAATAATAATAATAATAATAATAATAATAATAATAATAATAATAATAATAATAAAAGAAGAAGAAGAAGAAGAAGAAGAAGAAGAAGAAGAAGAAGATTAAGAATACAGAACAATAATAAACCAAATACTTACAACAAGTTTTCAATATTTCACTACCACGAACACAATTTATGAGATCACATTTGACTTACTACTACTTCTTCTTTTCTCAGTCGATTTAAAGTTTCCATTCAGTTAAAATTGCATTAGGAGAGTAACTTATTTGTTATTGTGAAAATATTTTTCCTAATTTTTAAGATCCTTTTTCCTACTTTCTATTCCTACCGTAATTTTCACAGAGTACATTTCCGGCGAGAAAAATAATTCTGGTGAGAAAATAAAGTATATTAAACCGTAAAACTGCATGTGACGTATGATGTACGTACTATCCATGCAGGTTTTCCTGAGAATCATTCCCATCTCTCTTTTACTAAAGAAGAGTTAAATTTTGATCAAGGTAGCAATGCGCGTTTGATAACCCTTGAAAAAATGTGATTGCTTTCATGCATTTTTAACATGGATTTCTTATTGTTTTTTGCTGTTGAAACCAGTATCTGATAAAAAGTTTCCTCGTATACCGTAGGTATGAACAATTCCGTTACGAATGAATATTTGATTCCATTTAAGTAAATCAGTTTTTGTGAAAACTACTGAGCCGTAAATAAAAAAAAGCATAATAGTGGGAATATTTCAAAGAATGAAGAGACCTACATGATTATGATAAGGATCATAATTGATGATTTTATTGATACGTTGAGGTTTGTGCCGCCATACTTGCTCTTCTCCTAAACATAAACTACTAAGTCATTCGTGTGTTACTTAGTATGTGTGTCTTGTCTTTAGTAAAACACCACACATTTCTCGTGAAACACACCGGCGTCAATTCAAAGCTAGTGTTCATAGCCCCTTTCTTTCAAAAAGTTCGAACCTCTAAATCTCTAAGACTTAAAGTGTACATGCTTGCTGTGATCATCTTAAATTGCAATCAAGTCGAGGGTTCAGTTTCCGAAATTTCTCTTCTCCCCCTTTTGCACATTACATTCATAAGAGTATATTGGATAGGCATTCTTAAGTTCCAACATTGCCTTCATCTGCAATACATGAAATGGGATATTTTTTTTGTTTTTGTTTTTTTCATGTTATCTTCGTCCCTTTTAGATCAGTGTATAATCTGTTTCATAGACGAGGTTTGAAAAGAGATGTCTTAACAGTTTTCACCGAGTTGATTGATTGTTATGTCGAAAGTTCTCTATTGCATTGTCTTGACCTTTTGTTTTTTGAAGAACGACATGAAAATATATCTGGATACAGATTAATTTTAATGGTACTATTAAGTATAATCTTTTCGTATTTGAATATTTCTTACTATCTTAGGATTTGGGTACTTTTTATATTTTACCTACCCATCTTACTACTTCCTTATATGAAGTCTTAGATTAAATAATGAACTTGGGCGGACATGGTGAAAATGAAATTTGTTCACGTTGTGCGGCGCTGTTTTAAATGTACGTGATTTTAGTTGTTCTAAATTGGAACTGGGACACCTAACTGAAAAACAAAATATCCCCCAATAATTCTCAAATTAACACAGTCAGTGATGCTACAAATATTTTTGCAGTGTTGCTGTGCCTTACATGGCTTATTCCTCCCGAGAAAATTAACCCATTCCCGCCTCGCAATTTATGCGAACCTCGTGCAGGTTTTATCGTCCATTGTATAGGAGAGACGGAAGGAAGACCTGCCGTAATTGAACTTCTTTCCATAGTTCTCTTTACAGCATTATTATATAGGTACTGAAAATGGGCAGTAAAATACTACATACGTCACATCCGAACTTGAAAAATATAAATATAAGGTCGATAGTAGTAGCCGTATATGGGTTTCACTGCGAAACTTAAAATGATGGACGAAGATTAGAAATGTATTACTAACTTCAAGATATTACAGTCAAGGATCTAAAATACTTTCGTAAACTAATGCAATTACATATGCGTTGACATACGTATGATTAGGCGAAGTAACATTTTTTTACTGAGATGTAAAACAAAAAGCATCTGGTATTTCAAAAGAAATTGAAGCCTACAATTTTTTTCCAGAAACAAAATTAAGTTCCATTCCCATATCGCTCTAGGAATCAAGGAAGGCTGAACAAGAATATGAAGATAGTCATGAAGATCAAACACAAATTTATATATTTTTTAAAACCTAATACAGTGATAAAATAGGATGTTAGTGTAAGTTTCATTATAAAAACCAAATTTACTATTTTGTTTTTCTGATTCAGTTAATACTACATATTATTATTATTATTATTATTATTATGCATTATTGCTGCATTATTAATGCAGCAATAATTTATTAATATTGCTGCACTGCATTAATAATAATAATAATAATAATAATAATAATAATAATAATAATAATAATAATAATAATAATAATAATAATAATAATAATAAACCAAACTGCACCTAACCAGGAATGCCTTTTTTTTGCGTGTTCGAGATGTCTTGGCGTTTTTAATCTTTATCGAATTGTATAGTTACACATAAATTGCTGGTGGATTTGTGATGGAGTGCTGTAATTCCAGTTCATGCTAAACATATGAAAGGATGGTATAATGATTTTATCCGCAGATTCTCTGTAACTAAATCTGCATTATGAATCTGCACCTTGAGACTAGGAAACACCATAAATAATAAAAAAAGTTTAGTTCCGTATCATACTTATTACATTCGTGCGAACACTTTACATTTAGATCATAGAAGTTATGGTGAGTCCGACCTATGTAGTAGCAGTGTTGGCGACCAACCAGCAGCTTGTGCTGGCACTGGCTATAAATGAATCGTAAAAGTATCGACCGTATAATGTTATTCTGTGTTATGTGTTTGCCGTGTTTACTCTCTAGAACTGCATCCCCGACAACCAAGTCAATTTTTGTTTATCCATTTAAGACTGTCATTCAAAAATCTGACGAACACTGTCAGTATCTTCGGTGATGGTCCATTAGCGAAGTTATTAGGTGTGAAAATTATTCTTTCATACCCGAGACATTTTCCACTTCTCATTCTTTCTTCCACATGCTCATCCTCACAGGAAACATTTCTGTAACATTGCGCGCAAGAAACAACTATATACTTTAATAAATGACACACATTAAAAAATATCATGTCTTCGATCTATACATTCCAAATGAAAAAAACGCACCTAACAGCATTCTCTGCATGAAATTCTAATTTTATGAATGCCTTCATAGGAAGTAGATGTACTGAGTAAAATTAACAAAGAATAATATGGCTAGAATAATAAGTACACAAATGATACTAATTGTACGGAAAATCATAATATACCACTGATTGGTTTTGAGTTTCAAGAGCAAAATATTTCACAAATAGACCTATGGAGGTTTAGCTCATTAATTTTTGTTTTTCTCTTCAACTGAGTAAGTTCTGCAAGCTTCATTATTTCATTTAAATTCTTACGTCATTTATTACAAAGTATGGAAATTTTTTCATAGCTTTGATTTACCAAGTATTTCGCCCGCACCTCCCCTTCCCCAAATCCACACATTTCTCAATACAGAACGAAATCTCGAATTCAAGTCGTTTTTTTTCGAAGTAAAAGTTTATTAACTATAATTCTCTCACATACTTAAAACTGAAGACTGTTTTGTGTTGTTCACTCTCACAATTTTAGAAAATCCCGAAACAAAACGTTTGTCTTTTCCTGAAATGGAAATTAAAATTCGTTTAACATACAGCATTTTATCTTTCATTGGCTTAGCAAGCTGCGACACACTGTTTGAAAGCCACTCGCTGCGGCCTGTGACAACGACTTATGTCACCCGGCCAATTCATTCCGCATGCATTACCATGTAATCTAGTGTTGCATGGCTGTCGCAGACGTGCTGAGTACGTTCACCATTTTTTAATTAGCTGCGACGACAACTTGGCGCGTGAATTAGGAAGAGTAATGTATTGTTTTGGGAAGGGAATGCGCCTGCTGTCAAGGTTCACTCTTTAATTATTGCAACACAGTTTGCTTCGCGCGCTTTCCAAACTTGTTTTTATTCTCCTCTCACAAAGCACAGAAATGACTGTTTGACTTGCAAAGTTTCTTGGTACTGAAGGCTGGCAAGTGTGGAAAGCCTACCTCGCAATTCGTGTGCAGTTTTGCAGGGAATTGATATTTGCCAATGTTGTGATTGGAATAACCAAACGAAATAAAAATTCTCTGTGAAAAGGATATTGAGTGTCTTCCTGTTAGTCAGGATCGCTTATATTAGTATAGCTCTCATCTATACTCTACCCTGAATGTATCATTTCATTTATAGTTTACACGAATTTAATTGTATAACGTATGAAACATAAAGGTCGTTCACGATAAATTTAATACAATTACTTGTGGATATTCCGAACAGAATCATTATCGTTTACGCATGCTTTTGATGGGCTTATGATTACTAAATTAGATGGTGTCAACGTATTAAAAATATTGTTTGTTATGGTAATATTTTCCCGTATACGTTGGTATGCAAAATGGACTACCTCAGTAGGTCAACTGGATATTACGTCAGTGCTATTATAATCACGTCACATTCATTTCATCTTATATTTCAAAATAGTTTAGGTCATTAACATTGCTATATAAGTGGAAGAAATTCCGGGTTCCACCGAATATTTATTCTCTTATATTAAGGTAATGTCGATAATTAATACAAATCAAAAATGTTAGACCAGAAGTGGCCTATTATTTAACAGCACTAAACATGATGATCAGAGAAACAAAATAATTGTTTAAATCTACCTTATTAGTGTTTAAAAAAATTGAAATTATTTGCTTTTTTTTTCAAGTATACTTCTTTAATGAAATTTTCAGATTCCATACTTCAATAGATTCATTTCTTGTTCAAAGAAATCCCTGTAGCATAACGCTATTTTTGCTTTTCGACTCTGAAAGCATTAGTTTCATATTTCTTCAGGCGCCCATCCGTTCACCTCGTCACTCTCCTAATTTAATATTTCACTTTTTACCAGATTCACAGGCTTCTTGCCATCATCCTCCAACCAGAATCTCATTATAGCGCAGGTTTAATAGCTTATGATATTCATAGAGCAAATTGTGTTAAAGGCGCCCTTCGGTAAGAAGCATGACGGATACCTACGCGTGGCTGGTGAGCACGACGAAAGGCTGAATAGGGAAATATGACGAGGTGGAATCCGAAAAGCGCGCGCTTGCTCGCCCTTGCGCGAGAATCCGTGGAGGCGGGGTTTGAGACGACTTGTGGCAGTGGCGTTGGCAGTAGCAGTGGCGGTGGTAGAGGCGGCATAAATGGTGGTGGTGGTGGTGGTGGTGGTGGTGGTAGGAGGAGGAGGAGCGGGAGCAGGAGCAGGAGCAGGAGCGCTAGTTGTAGGAGCGCTAGTTGTAGTAGCAGGAGCGCTAGTTGTAGTAGTAGTAGCGCTAGTTGTAGTGTTGTTGGAGGAAGTTATAAAGGTGACAGTGTAAGTAGTAGTCGTAGTGGTAGGGATAATAGAAGTGGTTGTGGTGGTGGTGGTGGCGGTTATGATAGGGGTGGTAGTTGTGTTATTGATGCTAGTAATCGTAGCGGTGGTGGTGTCGGAGACGGCCAACAGGGTGACGGTAACTGAAAATGGTTTGACGATAGATGAATGGTTAGATTTGTTGATGGCTGATGGATGCCGATGAAACTCGCCGACGCACGGAGGGGAGACCCATAAATGGCCAGACTGCTAGTTTCCATCTCTCTGTATCAGAGTTCAAACCTTCGTCGATCCATGTGAAATCAGTGGTGAACAAATGAAGTTCGCGACTGATTTTATCGGGGTGTTCCTGTTTCTCCATACTCTTATTCCTCCATCGTTACATAACCAAAATCCCAAGTATGAAGAAGTAGTCTTATACTAAAGATCATGAGAAATATTGAAGTCACAGAGGTAAATGCAGAAGTGAAGAACTTTGTTTTATTTTTTTATTGTTGCCAGCATTTCTTTCAAGACGCAGGCAATTAGAAATCAGAGAAAACGTTCTTCAGTTTCTCACCCGATGGTTATTTAATGATGACGATTTAGAAGATTTTATATATACATGATATTTGTTTATTTACCTTTGCTTTCTACGACTCAGATATTTTCTGAAAATATCAATTATAACGAGGATTTAGAATCCATAATTTCTTGTTTCCGCTCTTCGGGATTATCGCTGTAGCAATCTGCGTCACCTGCTTAGATAGAGGAAGGAATTACGAACGAAAAATAGAAAAAAAACGTGAATATGAAGGTGATCAGCGACGGCTGCATTGATAACTAACGCTTACAGAAAAGTTGTGCCGTGAATGACACTATCGGAGTCGCACTGTTTTATCGATCGTTTTCGCTTGCTTGCTTTCGCAGTCTCGGTAGGCGCGTGTGCTCCTTATCTATCTTTGAAATCTAAATGTAGGTTCTTGCAAAACACCTTCATTCCCTTCTAACTTCGTCCCCCTGGTGGAGTCTAATATTCGAGGCTTTTAATCAGTTTCTTTAAGATTTTTGCGTAAGAGAAAAAACAACTACAGGGAACGATAAATACCAATCTCTCTACATACAAATATGAAGTCAATTTGAAGAAACATAATTAACTACAGTGGAATATGGTATTTGCATTGTGTTTGAAAATAGCTAAGACAATAGTCTTTATTATTTGGCATTATTTAACCGCGGTTATGGAATATGGGAAACGAAGATTAAGTGTGATATTGGCCTGAACTAAGGCCAGGATGGAGAGACGACAGTTCATGACAGTAGATAATATTTAATAGATGACAGTGACATCGAAGATATCGTGACAGAACCTTTAAGAAGTGGATCTGATAGCGGTGACAGGTAATTACATCAGTGACTTACACGTAAAGAACAATGGAAATTTACAGCAGTGAATATGCAAATAACGAGGACAATGTCGTTCATAAATAAACTATAACAGGGACAATGGCAGAGACAACTATAAAAATGATAATGTTGTGTTATGATGACAGTTACGACTCAACAATACACTGAATGACAGTAATATCGTCAACAATTTCTGTTGACAGGGAGGGCAGTGACTGAATGTATGTTGCCGACAAGGGTGGAGGAGACGGTGCTATCAGGGGATATTGACAGGCGAGCCTGAAGCGCTAGCAAGGAGGATTAGGCAAGAGATATTAGGTCGTCACGCGTCGCTCGATTCTTCCCGCTCCACTAACGACGACCCTCCCCAGGGGCAAGAAGTGCGTCAGCATCTCTCGATACGAGCCTTGGGGGGGGGGAACGGGGAGGGAACCGTGAAAGTTGGACTTCTTTCACTGGCGGTGACCATACGATTGTGCACATGTCCCGTGCACTGAGGACATACAGCCGCCGTGAGTGAAATTACCAATATCTCTTAGCGAAACAAGTAGATCACAAACAACTAGCGGTAAGCTGTTATATTATATTACTAACATCTAGAACAAAGACCTTTATCCTGATGTTGAGCTAGCAGAAACAACGTAAATTATAATATATTGCTATTACCATATTGATAACATTACAATTCATTAGCATTCCCATTACCAACACTATTATTTATATTAATACATTTAGAGGGGCAAGCGGGTGCGGGGAGCAGTGGTATGGTGTTGGTAGTATAATTGCTTGCCTCACTACTTACCTTGACAACTCAGAGTTGAGTGCTTACGTTCGAAGGAACATTACCTATTTCCTAAGGCGAACTGAGCGCCTTCGGAAAAATAATCTAAAAATGGCTCCTGACATCGTAATGGGAGCTTTGTTGAGGTAGATTTGTGAAATATGAAACTCGTTTATACAAATTATAATTAAAAACAAGTAATTAGTTAGAAAAGGTTAATGATGCATTAAGGTGCAGGTAAGAATGGTTCTTGTTCTTGTTAATGCCTAAGAAAACTGAATAGTTGAATCGGCTGATAACAATCATTAGTGTTTATAAGTGAACTTAAAGAGACTGTACCACAGGCTATACGATAGATACTCTTGTGTACATGAGTATACTAATTATAGCATGAGCATTATTGAATTTAAACCAGCCTAATATTTGCTGTAAGAGAAAAAAGAAGTAATAAGAGCGTGTGATATTAGATTTCGTGTGATGAGCAAAGTATACCAAAGGGACGCTTGGTACTGGGAATTTCAGAAGAAATTTGCACATCCGTTGAACGGGAGGCGTGCCAGTCCTACAGTGAAGCGTCAGCTGGTGAGTCGGAACACGTGGCACACGCGACATTTGCACGACACCAGGGGCAGCAGATAGAATACCAATATTAAAGTTATGGAGCGAATAAGACATTGAAAAGTAGAATTTTCACTCGCGTACAATTATGGTGCGAGCAGCAGTCAGACCCGGATGTGTCCCTTACAACAGCGGGAGCCAGTCTAAGATCCGTCAGAACGTTTGTAAATAAATAACGCATTACAAGGTCAAATTCAAACACGCAAATATTAAAAATGATGGTGCAAATAACAAGAGCGAGCCAGAGACAGAAAATGTACTAGTGATTAATAAAATCATGGCGAGAAAGCTGAGAGCAGCGGCACGATCTCCGCTTCGCATTCCTGCTCACAGACGAATGGCGAGTGAGCGGGCTCTCTTTTTAAATTTATTTATTTAACAGAGTGAGCGGTGCTTCCCACTACAACATAGGCAAAGAGCATCACGTAGACACTCGTCTCCGCAATATTGAGTGTCTTCCTGTTAGTCAGGATCGCTTATATTACGTAGCTGTCATCTATACTCTACCCTGAATGTATCACATTTCATTTAAAGTTTACACAAATTTAATTGTATAATACATGAAACATAAAGGTCGTTACTCACGTCCCGCACACTCACGTCCCGCACACTCACGTCCCGCACACTCACGTCCCGCACACTCCGCTTCGCATTCCTGATCACAGACGAATGGCGAGTGGGCGGGCTCTTTTTTTAAATTTACTTATTTAACAGAGTGAGCTGATTATACAACGCTCAGCCATATGGCTTTTCAGTTGTTAGGAGCGAGCATTTTCAGACGAAAATGCGAAGGGGTGGCTACGGCCACCTCCCATTAAACATAGATTGAAATAGTGCGAATGATAAAGTGGAGGAATACATATTGTTGACTTTTTATGGGAGGACTATTTATTTCATTATCTTATATCAGTTAGTTTCCGGAGGAAGATGTTGAAGGGGAGTCGGTTGCGGAGGCGAGTTTCTACGGGATGCTCTTTACCTATGTTGTAGTGGGAAGCACCGGTAGCTGAGGGTAGATTTTGAAGGAATGATGGAAATTTAATGATGTATGAAGGACGGGCTCTACGGCTAGGTCTTTGTGAAGGTTAGTGTTGCTTATAAACCAATGTGCGTTAACTGCAGTTCTGAGGAACCTATTTTGGAATATTTGGATTTTGTTGATGGTGGCGGGCTCTTACATCAAAGAAGGCACTCTGATACCGCGCGAGCAAATGATTGGCCAATAGCAGCCAACTTTGCGTGAAACTAACTGATTGAAATTAGCATATTCTTAATTCATAATTAAAAGGTATTGCATGACTATACAAGGATTAGAATTTTCGAAATTGTAACGTGTTTTATTGAATTAAGTTATGAAAATATATTAAGTGGTGCAATTATTTTCGGAAGGCGTTGGTAGTGTAACGTCTCCTGAGCCGTGGGCGAAATCCTGTGAATCAATATGATGCTTGTGACGTTGCGATTTTTTGAGAAGAGTTTCGTGTAGCTGCATGATATGTGATGGTATTTTGATTACAACAAAATAACTCGTAATGAGCTTGGCTATGAACAGTATGTACGTGTAACTAGAATGAGTAATGCACTTAAAATATATTTAAATAAACCTTAAATAAACCATGACTTAACAATACAAAATACAATAAATAGTTTGTACAGACAGAGATGGACTGTGTGACAAAGCGTGTGCAGCAGATTCAGTGGTTTTAAAAGTAAAACTTGCACCGCTAACATTACGTATTTTATATTACATATTTTATATGACATCTTTATATTAATATATTAATTATATTAATACTTATGCATTATTATCATTATCGGCGGCAGCAGAAACAATAACATACCTATCGACATTTTTGCGGTTGAGAATCGTGTTCTAGTAAGTGACCGAATATCACAATATTTGTCATCTCTCCCTTGGTAAGGAAAGCACCACTGAGCCATGTACCTCGACGGTCGTCACACTTTTCGATGCGTTGGAAGCAGTTTTTAATTTCTTTCTCTTGTGATTCAGGTGTTTCCGTTTTCACAAGCTGCACCCTTGTTTTGTCCTTTTAAATAAAATGATTTCCATCGCTTCAGGTTTTTATAGAATCGCTCGGGAAGTAGACAATTTATGTCCGATAAGGAAGTTCATGTCGTGAAGACATGATGGAAGGGAGTATGTTTTGGGAGAAAGATGAACTTCGGGTTGATTATTGAATGTGGTTTATTAAGAGGCCTTGTTGCAAGTACGGTTACATCTGAACAGAGGCTACGCAGCCCAGCACTCAGTCGGTCATTGCCATGAGCGGCTAAGGCGGCGGCAAAAGCGAATTGGCTGGCGGTGGGTCGCTCGGTTCGACACGGCGTCGATTCCCGTCTCGGTCAACCCGAAAGCAACCGTAGAGTGAGACGTCGGCGATCACTACCACGCTCACGAAGAGCAGGAAACAAGCGACAGCTTCTGAGGTCGTACGCGGACTTATAAACCGCTGGGCCAGTCCATCTCGGCGTCAGCGGGGGTGACGTTGCTGTAGTTTGGGGCACACACAGGGGAGCGGGGATGGCGAGCGGTCAGCCTATATATCCGGACACCATACCCGCACGGAGGGCGAGCGGCGAGGGGCGCAAGACGGCGTCGCCTCACCACAGTATATTGTCCAGACGTGGCATCACAGTCTTCACCTTGGTTTCGTCCACCTCCATCTTAAACAATCAATCATGGAAGCCACATTTGTAGAAAAATGGCGCTCAGCCAACGCTTGTAGAATTGCCACTATGACTTCCGTATTTATCCTCATAAACATTGAATATAACTATATCCAAAACGTGTAAATATGTCTGAATATTTGTTGTTTTGTGAAATATCTTTCAAAATTATGTTAACGCAGATATAAATAACATTTAAGAATATACCATTATAGCGGTGCATGAAATAAGAAAACATACATAATTTATATTCTATTTTTGTCTATCTAACGGATAGAAACAACGCACTCAATAAGGAGTCATTTTTACGCACATCAAAAATTAAGAATTTTGCAGCAGAAACATGCCATTTAAGAAAAGAAACCACTTTTTCAAATAGGAAGAACTAAGATTTTTGTCATGATATCAAAGAAAGCTGGTCAAATTAAAATATAAAAGATGATCAATATTCAAAATATATTTCCATTAAGAATTAATTTCTTTACATCTATTATACCCGTTGCATTTTCATTTAAATATACCATCAGAAACTGAAAATGAGTTAGCTGATCACCCTACCACGGAAATTTTGATAGATCACTATTTGCATCTCTTTATTTTTTCCTGTATTTCCGTTAAATAACATGTCATGCGTTCACAATATCAACTACGCAATGTAAGCTAAGCATCATTCTAAGAATAATGTAGTTTATGTCCTTACAAATCTTTAATTTCTTTGCGAAGAGTACGGCGACAGGATTTTCGACACTAGCTTTTCAGCTAGGTCGCTGTCTGGAGGAGAATTCTAGCGACCGCCACTCTGATCGGTAGTTTTCCGTGGTTTCTCCGATCAACACCTGGCGAATGCCGGAGAAGTACCCTACCAAACGGGCCACAGACCGCGCGCGATCTGTCCTTCCTCTTCCTTGTCCTATCCTCTCCCCTTACACACACACTTACACTAACATGCAATACACTACCACATATTCCGGGAGACTGGTTGGGAGCTTAGAGCTTGTTCCGGCTGGGGCGGTGCCTGTTGGTGGGAGAGTCCTGGTTAGGGGGAAACCTCAGTAGCCGATGGTAGGTCGGCGCCGGATCTCGCCATCCAGCGGGGGAAGATCACCGCCAACTCCCGAGTGTGACCGCTCTACCTTTTCACTGTATTCACTAAAAAGCCTACAGCGGGTCACTCAAGCAACCTAGTAGTATTACTAGGTTACTTGTTATGACAATATCTTACTAGGTTACTGTGACTTATGACAATATCACACCAAAAATTAGGAATGGTTTTTATATGTTTTAACTGCCCTACAGGAGTGCGTTCGTCTTTTAACCCACTTTTTGTAATAAAAGAAAGATAGGCAAGTTAATCTTTTAACTATGAACAGCGTTCTGGATATATTCTGTCAAATACTTGAATACAATTTTATCTGGCATTTACACACGGCAATGAAAAATTCTATCATTTGCTCTATCTTTAGCAATTACGTGATTACCTAACAACTGCTGTTGCGTTTTATCACTTGCATAAACACTTTACATAAAATTATATTAACCTTCACCTCACAAAAACACAATAAAATAACTGTACACAAGACATGGAAACACAAAATACTGAAAAAGAATCACATTCCAAAATACCCTTTACATACACTTTCAAAGAAATTGCCACTTGAATAGCGAATGAAATATGTACAAGACGTTTCACTTTCACGTGGATTATTACCTTATACAATTTAGCCAGCAAAGAAAGAAAATGTCGTTATGCAATGAACGTACGATTAATAATAACTCTTTTACTAATTATTGGTTTTGAACAATTTGAAAACGATTAAACAATAAACAACAAATATAACAAATATTTAATAGAAAAATGAAAAAAAAATAGGTTTTTACAATTCTTTACAAGAATTTGCTATCTGGCTTCTTTTTACGACTGCAATATTGTAATAGATTACGTTTAATGATTTTAATATAATTACTCGACTATCAGCGTCTGTAAGTGATGTGAACTCTTTCTCTGTAGAATAATTGTCGCTTCTTTAAACAGTTCTTTTTTTGATAATTTCTAGTGAAGTTTTTTTTCTGACTTACGACATGTCGTCTCGAAGAAATATTTCCACAGCTTGGAGCGGCGACGGCGACCCAGATCCTTTCAAGGTCATGGCAACCCCTTTGCTTCGGCGAACACGTGCTCTGGTGAATCGCTATCACAGTCCTTCGAATTGTATACAATATGACTGCAATAATTCCACGTGATGAATTTCTTACGTGGTAAGCCAAGACGAACGACAAAACAAAAAAAAAAGAAGCTTTTTCAAGCTTCTTATCGTCGAAATACGGCGAATTCTCCTCTCCGTCCACCACGAACAATTTCGGTGCGTCCAGATCGGCGGTCAGCAGCAAAAGAAAGCTTTTCGTAGCGGTGCTTTGCGCTAGTGCTGATATTTTCAAGAGTGATTTTTGATTGGTTGTCGTTCCATTCTACGCGAGTGCGTTCAGAATCGTTCCATTCTACGCGAGTGCGTTCAGAATAAATTCTCGCAAGGGATATTATTTACTGTTGGCGCGATCTCTTGCAATTCAGTAACACTATAATTGCATCTTGTCGTGTCTTGACGTTCTCGGATGCTTCTCAAAAATCAATGGAACCGACATATGGGCGGTTACACGAGAAAAAAACATGCAGCACACTAACGGGACTAATGACCAAAGCAGTTGACGCGCCCGGAAACACGAAAAAATCAATCAATCATTGTGAAGAATGGTATTGAAAAATGACTGTTCACTTATGCCCAGAGTCCTCTTCTATTAATATTTGGACGACCAGAGACAGTGCATAAAAAATGACAGTGAGCATGAAAAGGTATATGTGATGAATGAACTGTGGTTTGAAAAATAGCCTTTTCTTGACTTAAGCTAATTAAATAAATTCCCTAACCATTAAATTCTTGTCGTGATTGTGATATATCGAATTTTCTTCTGTCCCGAAGAGAGTCAGGTTTTCGTACTTCTTTATCAAATTTCAACCCGAAAATTGTGCATTGTATTAGAAAATGTAGCCTTTGAAAGAGTAAGAGTAACCTGCTAAATTATTGATGGTAAATGTTTATGTTTCACTTTGTATTTTAGTATAAATTTATCGATGCAACACTTAAAATTACATTTCCCTTTTATATAATCGGAAATCATATTTTAACACAATCGCTTCAAAAAATTAATCGCATATAGTCACGACAGGATGAATAATTGAATCAATAACGTAAATCTTTCAATCTTTAGAAGAAAAAAATTATAGGCACTCGTAACTGCTTTTCTTAGTATTGAGGTATAAATTTGTCATGAGGACGAAAACATCGAGACACGTGAAAATTCAGTCTCCTGGAAATTTGATCTTGTGGCAGTCGGGAAAGGCCAGGTGGATGAAAGAAAATAAAGGAAACTGTATGTAATATTTTAATATTAAATTAGGTTATTCAGAATTATCACCAAAATCTAGAGGTTTTCTTCCAAATGACAACTGTCATAGGGAATTTATGTCGCGTAGATGTATCGTATAGAATAGCCTGGTGAATTTCAACACATTGTGCTATACGAGCGGAGACATGGCTGTGCATCGTTTACGGTGTCCTTTGATGCGAACCACTCCATTCAGAGACAGAGGGATCCTGTCGCCAAAGAAGAAATATCTCGTGATTCCCTCTCCGTGGAAAGGGGCGAGGGGGCGATAAATCCCCCGGGTGCGATGAGTTAATTTTCGGGGAGGGGGGCAGCAGGGGCGGTCGTCACGGGGATGGGGGCATCGCGATTCACGCGGCGCAGGTCGCAGGCGGTAATAGATCATACCCACAGACCGATGTCGGCACCTCCGCAGCCAGCCTTAGTCGGCACCAACGTCATCTAGGCCGAGTGGGTGGCGGCAACTCGGAGCATAGCGGCAACTCGGAGCATAGCGGCAACTCGGAGCATAGCGGCAACTCGGAGCATAGCGGCAACTTGGAGCGTAGCGGCAACTCGGGGCATAGAACAGGGCTGACAAACACGCGAATGACCTGCAAATCGGTTCGGCATACGCGACATGGCAATTGACCAGTTCCTGGAGAATGGTGGCAGGACTTACCAAACTCCATGACAAAGCTGAAAATTGGATCAAGAAAATGCGTCATGTGTGTTTTTTTTTCTTCTTTTTTTCCTAGGTATTTTTCCAGTCGACAGTTGGTTATCCTTTACGACACGATGGGACGCATATTCCACCATACAGTAAACACTAACGCATTTTGCGGTGACCGGGAGGTCCAAGGTTCGAATACTGGCAGCGGTAGGATTGTCGACACTAGGTTTTCAGCTAGGTCGAATTCAGACGCTGTCTGGAGGAGAATTCTAGCGGCCGGCTGCTCTGATCGGTAGTTTTCCGTGGTTTCTCCGATCAACACCAGGCGAACGCCGGAGTAGTACCCTACCAAAAAGGGCCACGGACCGCGCGCGATCTGTCCTTCCCCTTCCTTGTCCTATCCTCTCCCCACACTCACTTACACTAACATGCACTACACTACCACATATTCCGGGAGACCGGTCGGGAGTTTAGAGCTTGTCCCGGCTGAGGCGGTGCCCCGCTGGTGGGAGAGACCTGGTTAGGGGGAAACCCCACTAGCCGACAGTAGGTCGGTGCTGGACCTCGCCATCCAGCGAGGGGAAAATCACCGCCATCTCCCGAGAAAAACATGCACTACACTAACGGGACTAATGACCGAAGCCGTTGACGCGCCCGGAAACACGAAGAAATCAATCAATCAAAAAACATTTTGGGGACTTCTCTGATCTGGGATCGGCAGAACGTGAGGCCCTCCGCGACAACACATACATGAGAGACAGAGGACAGACAACCATACCCAAGGCGGCACTGGAACCCGCGACCCTCCAAAAGAAGCGCTGAGTCGGTGCTCCTAGCATGCTCTCAGCCACTTCGGCCATCCAAGTTGGCTAAATGCGGCGGTGATTGATGAAAAATTGTAATATTATAAAAAGGTTTTAATATCTTTCTTTTTAGAAAATTGTATAGATTTTTTTCGTTATTCATTAATTAATTCATTAATTAATTCACCTTTCAAAGGGTCTCTAGCCGGGTAACAAGTCCAAAACAAACCTTTAGTCACGGAGTTCCATCCAAAATATAAACAAATTGCAATAGATTTTTTTATTATTTATGTCTTATAGGAATTAAATGAACTGAAATTCGACAAGTTGAACACATTTTTTATAATATTCTATGGGGAACTCATCAAAAACAAAGGAAATTAAACTCCGGTAATTTCATTCCATTCTCCCATACGTCATACTCCTATATTAATTTCATTTCTTTAAAACAAATTTTTTTCAAAATTTCCAGAATTAGTGAAAAATTATTATTATTATTATTATTATTATTATTATTATTATTATTATTATTATTATTATTATTATTATTATTATTTTTTCAGACTTTCAATGTTTAAAAAGTCAACCATCTGTTGCCTTTATTATTCTATTTAATTTTGTGGTAACTATTAAATCTATATCAGGTCTCCGATATTTTATTCGTCAAAAGTGTTTTACTAAAAGGAAGCAAAATGCTAATTTAATTTATTTTAAAGAATATCAAAGAAATATAAATAATCGTAAAGAGACCGCTATTCAACATTTATTATAATATTATTGTAATTTTTTCATCAAAACTGCCACATGACAGCAGCCAAACGAAATCACTTTAAGGGACGCGTACTCGATTTTGATGTACTTTAAAAATTCAATTGCGCTTCGCGAAACTACCAAATTGTACCAACAGATTTTCCGAGAGGAGGAGGAAAGGAAATGAATTTGGAAGGGGATCATTTTCTTCCTCCTGGCGAGAAAAACCGCGTGGAACCTTCCCGCTCCAGAATCCTCAGCATCCCGCTATCAGAGGCAGAACGTATTCGTTATTCTTTATTTTCCTTAAGTTGAGATTCTACTCGAAAAATGAGAAAACTTCGATTTTTTTAAATTTTCAAATAATCTCTAGACTTTCTAAACATTTTGATATATTATTTATTGAAAATCTTTTTTGTTTATTTTATTGCGTTTTCAATTAATAACAACACAGACAGGTTGACGTTTCAGAATTTCCATGGTTCCTCATAAACCGACATAGTTATGAATTTTATTTACTCCCAAAGTCTGTAGTTCTCGTAGTTTCATCTTTGGTTATGTTGTTTATCCGTGCAATTTGGCAGGCGTGTTATTGGTCTGTGTTTTAAAGTTAAGTGTTGTTATTTTCTCTCTTTTTGGGTAAACGGTGAAAGAGGTTGGTGTATGAAAGAAACGTCTGAATTAAAATTTATCTTATTTGAATGCTATATTTTTGTGATGAGATTGTTTTTGTGATATATTCACATTGTATAAATAGCTAGTTATATTAGTAATTTCATTATTAACAAATTACTCATTATATGTTCTAGCCTGAAGATGAGGAAAAAAATAATCCATGCAACTGTTGCAAGACAATAAAAACAATCTCCATTAACTGTTTAAAAATAAGGGGCCAAAGCCGAATATAATATTACTTTTCCTCCTCCTTCAATAAGATTAGAGCGGTGAGCCCACTTCCCAGTTCTGTTTATGCCAACCATTGTTCTCCAGACCCTTGATTTATGAGAGGAACTAACTCTTCTGCCATCCTGTCGAAGTATTGGAAACATTCATTTTATTTATAATTCTATTTACTATTCCGTCGACTTTGAACCGTGTATGTGGACCCTAATTTGGAAAATCTCTGAAGTTCTATTTGACATATTGTTTCTCAGAAGTCATATAAATTTATTATGCTTACTTATATTTCTTATATTTGAGAGTATTAAATAATTTGTAGCAAAGGTAATTGAAGCTAGAAACTAGTTTCAAAAAGTTCTTGGTTCATTGCAGTTTTATCATCCCTAAATATTTACAAATGTTTAAAGCAGTGTAATAAAGCGTCAATTCAATGACGTAGGACTTCAAAAAGAGTAAAAATGGAACAAAAAGGATTAGATCCTATTATTAATTTTTGGTCTTATCTCTGACGGGACGCACGCGTTGAAGTGTAAGATTTGGTATTTGACTTCCCTGTGCAATTACAAATTAATAAGTTTGGATCAGCAAGATATCATTGAAGACGTCATGGTTTTTTTCTTCCCTGTCCCAGTCACTTAATGAAAACCTTCAAGCAGAACGTGGGATAAAGGCCTGCCATTAGTCCACACGGGCGTTATTAAACGGTGCGTGCTCTATAACCAATACGTACGGAAGAGGAATGATAGTATTTTAATAATCTTACAGGTCCTTTTAATCTAACAGTATTGTTTTAGAGTAATAATATTTTAATTATCTTAGTATATATTTTTGTTCATTACCAATTTTATAACAATAATACCGAAAACAACAAAAACAATGATATATGGACAGTAGATAAAAAAACGGTAAATTTGATTTGATCCAAAGAAAAAATACTACCTAGTTCTCAACTTCATATTATGTTGAAACTATTGTTAAGGTGTGTAGTTTTGAGAACCTCGAAACCCGTCTAGATCCAAGAAATAATGGGATTATTTATTGTTGTTGTTATTGTTTATTATTATTATTATTCCTCTACTTCACAACAAAATATCTATACGTTGCTTGAATTTAAAATCTATTCCAGGTTCTAACCAGCTTCCTAAGGAGTAGACATATGGACTCTTGGTGCCTCTACAATACTTTGTCGATTTCCAAACTCTTGTATTTGAGACGTTTCTCTGCCTCCTTGGTTACGACGTTTTGATCGCAAGGCAGAGCCACATCTACAAGTAGACGCGATTTTTCCTCCGAATCCAGGACAGCAATATCCTGTTTGTTAGCCGTTTTCGTGAGATCAGTTTGTTACAATTTTGTATACAGTCCAACAGACGTCACCGGTTTGGCTCGTATCACTAGAAGGGGAACGAATTTCGGTACCGAGACAGATCTGCTGAGGGCACGACACCTTATCGTGTCTCTTCATGTATTCGGTCTTTGCTAGAATCCCACAATCTGAGACAATGTGATCAATGGTTTCTACCTGTTCCTGGAAGATGCGGCATTTATCATCTTGGGAAATTTTGAGAACCGCTTTATTATAATGTAGTGTTGTCAACGCTTGGGCAGCTATTACATCTGCTTCTGATTCTAGCTTAATTCTCCCAATTTTTAGCTACATAAGCTACATAAGCCATTTACCATTAGCCATTAAACACTTTTATTGAACTGCACCTTGTTCATTGTTTATAAATATTGTCCATGAATTGGTTTGCCTCTCCGCGACTTCTTTAACGTTTTTTATGTCTCACAGTTAATGTTAAGTAGCAACATAAGTTCAGTGTCTGTATTATTCTGCGAGTCTTGCATAGGTTTCTTCGCAATGCTTCTTGCTACACTAATAATGTCTCTGTTTCCCGTTATTTGGTCATATTTAATGACCTCCCTCATTAGCGAGTCTTCTCGACGACTGACAACAAACTGTCGCATCTCGACTGTTGCATTGTGCCAGGAGGCTTCAATTTGTCTGAGGCCTCTTCCTCCTTCCTTACGCGACACATAAAGTTTGTGCACATCAGCTCGAGGATAGGGGTCATGATGCATCGTAAACAGTTTTTTTTGTTTTTCGATCCGTGATTCGAATTTCTTCCTGAGCTCAGTTCACTTAAATAGTAATAATAATAATAATAATAATAATAATAATAATAATAATAATAATAAAGTATAATGCCGATCCGGGTAGCCGGAGATCGCTAAGGCAGTAGCGCCGTAGCGGTTTTGGACCGAAGGATCGCGGGTTGGAATCCCACGTCGGGCATCGCGGGTTTCTATGTTTGTGATTGTTCATTTAATCATCATCATCATCATCATCATTCATTCATTATTATTATTATTATTATTATTATTATTATTATTATATTAATAACAAATAAGTTAATTTCGGCACATTACATGAGGCTGCACACATATTGCTTGATCAGAGTACAGGAACAGGTATGATACCGTTACGAAAATAGTCCACCCAAGAATTGGTCCAGAAGTACCAGTTAACTTATGAAGCGCAAGCTCCATATACTCCGCCGTGTATTAATCGGAGAGTACATTGAAGAATTATTCTAATCGGCTGTACTGAGACAGGACCCTCCTCACAAACAGAATAGTCGTCAATAATAGTCCAGATAGTGTTGTATCCAATAAAGAAAATTGATATCTCAATCCTGAACACAACCAATATTCAGTTGAAATACACGGAAAACGAGAAAAAGTATGTGGATCACTTGTTAGAGACTATCCTCCAAAAATATAATGCTGGGAATGTGAGAATCATTCGTATTAAAACGCCGAGTACTGGAGCCATCCCGAAAATAATGCATCTAATTCTCATGGAAATAAATCTTTCTTGAAATCTATGGAAGCTTAAGCAGATGGTTACCTTCATCTCCACGTCTAGAATTGTCAGGAAATTTGTGAAAATCGATAGACATAATTAAATTTAAAATAACAACCATGACTTGTGCTGTGGTTATATTACTCTGTAAAATTGACTTGCTGAGAACTAACGTGCTCTATGGTACAATTAGCACCATGGACTTAAACCAATGAGGAAGTGACTAACATTAAAACAATCTGCGGTTTTTTTCGTGGCATCTACAATGAAAAACATTAGAACCATTGACCACATTAGAATGTATAGATACTCACCTGTTCAGATCAAATTTACCAAATCCTGGATTTTAGTCAAAATGTTTCATAAACCACTTGAGTTCCAGACCAGCGAATTTTGTTGTCACCATAGAGATGAGGTGTAATTTTTTATAATAATAATAATAATAATAACAATAATAATAATAATGATAATGCTAATGATAATGGTAATAATAATAATAATAATAATAATAATAATAATAATAATAAATGTAGTGATGAGCATCAGATTCTTTCTTCTGCGAGATGGCTATGCTCAGTATCATACCTTCCGTTCTTTGGTTCGCCCCGCGTCGCCGACGAAGGTAGGCAGCGGTGGCGGCGGCGGCGCAGAGGGCGGGGCCGGCGCCTCCCAGTCGCGTGCTCCGTCCGCCCGTCTGCCCGTCGCGTCGGTCCCGCGCCGTCGCGTCGCCGCACGCCGCTTGCGAAACGCGCGCCATTTGGCGTGTGCCTCCTTAATCGTTATGGTAATAGGCCACGCTTCCTTGGCGTACTCGCTTCCAGCGCAGCCGCCGCCGCTGCCGCCACCGCCTCCAACCGAACCGCCGCCGCTGCCTCCCCCTGCCCCGCCGCAGCCGCCGCGCCGTCCGTCCCGCGGGGGGAAAACCTCGGTGAATCGTATTAAATCTCAAGGTGATGGAACACAATTCAACCTTCTATTGTTTTCAACTGAAATGTAAGCCGCGGGGCGCGTGGGCGCGAAAGAAGGCGACAGCTGCTGCAGGCGGCGCGCGGGCGGGGCCGGGGGCGCGGGAGAGGGGTTGGGGCGGAATTGCAAGGTGGAGGCGTGGGCGAGGGAGACAGGTGACGTGCGTGGTAGTTTGGACAGGGAAAGGGTAATTCGTGATCGGGCCAGCCGAAGACACAGAAGGTGAACGAGGATACCTCTGTAAAACGAGAAGAGAGAACATGCAAAAAACATGCGTGGGAGGTTAATTCAATAGGCAAACATTGAAGTGTCGGAGAGGAACCCGCTAGCAAGAAATCGAGATGAAATATTAAACCGATAATTGGGTGGGCTAGAATGCAAAGGATGTGGGTATGAGTTAAGACTGAAGTGTTGAGACTGAAGTTGAGACTGAAGACCGAATTGATAACAGTTGAGGCAGAAATAATATGATATGTTCAGTGGAAATATATTACAATTTTAGGTTTTAATTCATATTAACTAGAGGTAAAAAAAAAAAGGCAGAAAAAAACAAATTAAGAGAAGAAGAAAGATATAAAATACAAATAATCTAATGAATAACCAAATGAATCTAGGTAATACGGAGTATTTTAGAATATGTTAGAATTTTAGAATATTTTAGAATAAAAAAATGTGATGAAGAAGAAAAATCATGTACCAAAGCCAACAAACTGGTAGTTCACTATGGTATATGGTGCGGAACAAGAGGGGTAGGATGAATAATAGGCAAACGTATTAATTGTACCAAAGCTAAAACTGACAGAATAAAGCGCCTTTGAAACTAAACTCAGTGCAACTGGTGTATGTTACATTCCTCTAGTTCGAAAAGGACGGTTGAAATGTGGACAGAGTGGAAAAGAATAAAAATCAGTGGATTAATGTATAATCAATCTATGCACATGCTCAAGGCAGAGGCTCCAATAATAGATGAGAAGGAGCCCAACATTTTTTCTACACACTTTTATATTGATTTATATTTCTGTAAAACCTTTTTTAAATTTTTGTTCGTGATGACAAAAGTACTAATATATTAATTTAATTAAGAAAATTGTGAAGTTATAATTTATGAAATATTTCGAATTATTTAAATTCATATATTCCATTCATATAAAGTTTACAGAAATTCGTTCAAAGATTAAATCGAAATAATATTCTTTAGAACCAAATGCACATTTAAAACATTTGCAATAATCGAGATATCAGTACTTTCAAGACAATAATTATAGGTAATGCACGTTTCAGGGCCAAAGCCGCCAGGTATATTAAACCTACAGCATGTACTTATTAAATATAATATTTATAGAACCAACAGATCAAATGATAAATCTTTGATTTTTCAACTAATAAAAAATATTGTGAAATAACACCAACAACCATGATAAAAGTTAGTTATCTTGATAAGAATCACGGATTTATATAGAGATTTAATAATCCCTACTGGTCTGTAAGCACACATTTTTCAACGGAAAACATTGGCGTCATTTTCATAGCATAACATTTTCTGGGTACAAATAAATGTTTTGATTGCTATGCAATGGTTATAGATTTCTTTTCATATTAATTTGATTGCTTCCGTTTTACATTTCAATATTCTGAGACGATTCCTGATGTTTATCCGGTGCTGCGAGTCGCGTACAAGGGGCCGGAGCCGTCAATTTATTCAAAGCTGCGTCGAACGTAAATCAGCTATTACGGTGTCATCCAATCGGAGGGTTGAACGCCTCGAGAGTGACGTCACTATAGTGACGTGTAAGCTCCCGATTGGATGGCACCGTAACAGCTGATGACCTGCCAGGCGCAACACTGGATAAATCTCAGTATAGGCGGTTTTCCAAGAGCGGCCCTCCCACGGAAGGATATTAATACGCCCGTTCACACCGCCCCTGTAGTTCGCCCGCCTTCCTGCCCGCCCGTCCGCCCTTCAATGCCTTTTGTGCTATACTTGCGCCACAGCCTTTGTCACCGGTATGGTGTGGGCGACCCGTTTTCTCGACACCGCAACCTGTCTGGCAGGCTTTGCTGACGAAAATGTCTTCAAGTGCTCTAGTTGCTTACTTATCGGTTTTGAAAAACACGGTGTTGCAATACAACTCCCGACTGGTTTTTTAGCACTTCCAGAATATGGTTTTCGGTTTCGTGTTCGTATGATTGTTTATTTTTTGGTTTAACTCCTTTCTTTATCTGATTGCCCTTGGCATTAGTAGGCGCACATTAGTAGATTTTCTCTTTATTTCACTGGTTTTAGCATTTAAATTATTTACACGAGTATAATTTGTAATTCAAATTAGTTTGGAGCATTGTCAAACATGATATTGATTTGCTCACATATATAGTTCTTCTGTAGATCATGAAAGATGTTCGACGCATTCTTAGCACAAGGGGAAGATATGAATAAAAATAATATAAACAATTTCGAGTCTTATGTGACAAATATTGTCGTATTTTTACGTTCTTAGAAGATGACAACGGTTGCTTTTTCAAGCTTTTGTGTGTTACCAGGCTCCAGGAGATAAAGGTGCTGCCAGTAAATTGATCCGGGGTCCCAGAACCTCATGGGACCCCATGGAAATCAAAAAGTGACTGAAGGATTCAATGAAGTCCAAAGCGTCCACCCATTTATAGTTTATTATTTGAAAATTTCTATACTTCATTTAATGTTTGCCTTACCTTATCTTTCGCCAAGTTCCTAGTATTGGGAGAGGTGACTCAGGGCATCAACTGATGTCACTGCTGTGCCTCTGGCATGGAGGTCCTGGGTTCGATTCCGACGGTGGCAGGATTTTTCGACAGTAGCTACATAGATAGCTTAGGTCGGACTCAGTCGCTGCCTGGAGGAGAATTCTAGCGCTAGATGCTCTGTTCGGTAGTTTTTTGAGGTTTTTCCGATCAATACCAGGCGAATGACGGAGCAGTACCCGAACAAACTAGCCACGAACCGCGCGCGATCTTTCCTTCCTCTTCCCTGCCCTATCCTCACGCTTTACCTACACACACACACACACACACATTTCCATGTACTACTCACATGTCGGGAGACTGTTATGGAGCTCAGAACTTGTGCCGGCTGGGGCGGTGCTTTGCTAGTGGAAAATACCTTGTTGGGAAAAACACCGCTTGCCGACCGGAAAGTGAGCGTCGTATCTCTCCATCCAGCGGGGGAAGATCACCGCCACCTTCCGAAGAAAAAACGTGCATTACATTTAATGGCAGCAGTTGAGGTGTCCGGAATCACTAATCAAAGTTCCAAACGAATATACAGAATGTTTAAAAAATATAGGGCATAATTTCAGGTATATATTCCCCATATGTAGACAATTACAATAGTCAATTACGTGAGTCCGAATATGCTTCATTTCCGGATTATATCCTTCACAACGCTGAAATTCACTTGAACGTTTATCTTTCCGCAGGTCGTTGTCATCACAGATGATCAAAATGTCCACCTCCTTCTTGAATGCAGACTTCACACCAATGTCTCATTGACCTGCGAACACGATCCCAAACTCCAGAAGTATTGCGAATGTCCTTGCAAGATGCCACAATTCGATTCCGAAAGGATTCCAAATCAGGCACCGGAGACGAATACACCAATCATCCCTCACAATCGAGAGGGTTTAGATCAGGTGAGCGTGGAAGCCAAGCAATTTGACCACCTCTGATCTATCGATCAGGAAACCTTTGATCCAAGTACTGTCGCACGATTGAAGTGTGCAGGAGCTCTATTATACAAGAAGTGAGCGTGTTTGTGACTGATAAGTGGAGTGTCCTCATAAACATGAGGTACGGTGTTTTCAAGGAAGTTTGTGTACGCCCGCCCCGTAAGTCTGTTTACAAGTACATGTGGTCTAACTAATCTGTCACCAATGATACCGGCTCACAGCCTGAGGGAAAACCGTGCCTGCTGATGAGATGGAATTTCCACTTGGATTTTCATATGTCCATCCATGCTACTCGTGTGAAATGTGCTTCATCTGGAAATAGCACTAAGGCAGGAAAGTTCGAATTTGCATCACACTGCTGCAAGAACCACTGTCAGAACCTAACTCGTGCAGGGTAATCTACTGGTGACAGGGCCTGTGGACCTTGCAAATGATAAGGATACAACTGATACACTTGCAAATATCTCCAGACAGTCGTATGGGGAACATTAACTTGCAACGCTATCCTTCGTGGGCTGATTCAAAGAGTCGTGTATACTGCGTCCAGAATCTCCTCCTCTACAGCTAGAGTTATATACCTTGGTATTCCCTTCCCCAAACAAGGAGAGTTAAATTTTCCATGATCGCATAGACAGCGATGGAGACGTACAAATGTCTGCCTATCTGGACATTGTCGCTGTGCGTACCTGCCCTGGTACTAACAACGAGCCAGCGCAGCATTGCCGTCCGCCCTACCGTACGTGAAGTGCATGTCTACCAGCTCCTGATTTGAGTACATGGCGTACAGTCGTACGCCAAACACAAACTAAATGGAACATTCGCCTGGGAATGAGCTGTCAGAGAGTCATATTAATGTCTCCTTTCACGGCAACGACCGATTTTTGACACACACTGTATTTGCACCGTAAGTCACGCGTGCTACGATATTTAAAGTCACGCTTGACTCGCGAGCTCTAGTGTGTTTTATTTCACGTTTGCAGAGACCACAAATCTGCAAAATTGGACCGGGAGTGAGAAGTCGAGCGCCGAAGGATTCACGAAGTCATATCTAATTATGCCAGTATAATATTTTGTAAGAAGTAATAATATAAAGGTATATTATTATGTTTGTAGAATTTTAGCAGCCAACCTGGATGACCAAGGTGGCTAAGAGCGTGTACCGACTCATCACTTCCGTCAGAACGGCCGTGGGTTCGAGTTCTGCCTTGGGCATGGTTGTTTGTCCCTTGTTTCTTATATATGTATTGTAGCGGAATGCCTTGCGTTCTGCTGACCCCCAGAACAGAGAAGCACGCTAGTGTGTCTTATGTATGGTCGAATATGCGTCCTATTGGCACGTGAAGGGTAACCGACTGTCTAGAGTATAAAACACTGGATTGGCCATTCGACAATTTTTCCAGAAAAAGTAAGTTTGAACTGGGCGGACATAACTTTAAATGTTTGTTTTTTGTCATATAATCTATTTTGCAAAATACATTTTATATTCTTCCTCCGTGCCCTGTAATGTGTGTAAAAATATTGTTGATACTTAAATGGAAGAGAACGATCATGTAAATGGAAATACAACTTGATTTCTAAGCGGTAATCTTGATTATTACCAGTATACAACTTCAATGAGACACAAACGGTCTTTACAGGCGTTTCACTGAAGAAATTGTCACGTGCATCCATGAATTAGTGTCGTGTCAATGTGTAAAATGTAAAACTCTAATCGACAACAAATTGGCTTGGACACAATTTCTACTACAAATGTGATACTTGACACTATTCATCCAACCGACACTACAAACACGTCAGGTTCTTACCTACTACATTACCACTTCGGAGCTTGTCCTTACGTGGACAAACGGATTGTCGAGATATGGCGGACAGGGAATGGTTTTAAACAAGATCCGTTAGAGTTTCAAATAAGAAATTTTAATCTGTGAATGGCGACTTTAGCTACGAATAAAAATTATCGAACAAAGCCTATCATGAGTGAATAGAGCAAGGTCGAATTCTTTCTGTCTGCAGGAGAATTCTAGCGGCAGGCTGCTCTGATCGGTAGTATTCCGTGGTTTCTCCGATCAACACTAGGTGAATTCGGAGCAGTACCCTAACAAACGGGCCACGGACTGCGCGCGATCTTTCCTTCCTCTCCCTTACACACACTACACTAACATGCACTACGCTAACACACATTTACATTTTTAAACTACGTTTTCACAAACGTAGTTTATGAAATGTAAATAAACTCCTCTTTTTGCTTGAGCAAAGGTTTCTTTAAATGTTCATACATTCGTTTTCCTGTGCCTCATTGGGGCCATAATAAATTCTGCTAGGGGTTAAGGGCCGTCTATAAATTTCTTGAAGCGATTTTGGCGATTTTTCGATCCTCCTTCCCCCTTGGTGAGATGTAATATTTGGGTCGACCCCCCTCTAATCTCACCTGAGATTATTCAAAACGCGTAATTTTAATTTAAATACATTAATTTGGGATTGATTGCATTGTGATTTATTTGAAAAATTGCTTAATTATATTTATTTAAGACCAGATATGACTAGGATTTAGAAAATAGAGTATCTGAATTACAAAAAAGGGGTAGTTGTTCTTGAAAATTTCTGTAAAAATACAGTTAATTAGATTTATCTCATTAATGATAAAAAGTTTGATAATTTTTGTTTGATTCCTTTCCTTAGTATACTGTGCTATTTATTGTAGCATTCACACAACCACGATAAAAATTATAGAGCAAGATTTAGTCATATTTTAGTGTAGAATCGTGTTTTACTTAAATTGTCTCCGTTTTCTGGCAATTTAGCAATTTTAAGGAAAAAATTACGTGATTTTGCTGAGACCTCCCTCCCCCCACGTAGAATTAGGTGAGATTCGCTTGACCCCCCTCCCCCTAAAGACCTCACGTAATTTATGGATGGCTCCTTAGTAGAGGAAATTAAAACACGAATGTACTTTTGTTTACTTTAGATCTTTTAGTGATTTTGACGTATACTTTGTTTTCCTTAGAACATTAATTGAGATTGATTAATGATTCCGGGCGAGTCATCTGCTAAGTACATTGGTCCCGTAAGTGTTGTACATATGTTTTACTCCAGAGGTTGCGGTTATCTTTCCCCGCTGGATGGTGAGATCTGGCGCCGTGGCGTGTTTGTTACAATACTGTTCCGGCATTCGCCTGGTATTGATCGGAGAAATCACGAAAAACTAACGATTAGAACAGCCGGCCGATATAATACTACTCCTGACACTGTCTGTATTCCACCTAGCTATCCACCTACGGTCGAAAATCCTGCCACCATCGAGACTCGAACCAGTGATCTCCCGATCAGAGGCACTGCAGGGATATCAGTTGATGCCCTGAACAACCTCCCCCAGTTATTTTACAAGAAAACTGCACGTTGAACTGTGCCACTGACTCAAACAGTTTTTCCACATTGTAGTTTGTGAAACGAGCTTGTCTCGGTTTTATTGGAAAACATATTGGAATATGCCGCTCCTTGGGTGGCTCTTGGACACCCTTGCTTTCTGCGAAGGGGTCCCTTGTTTCATTCCTAGCCAGGGAAAAATAAAGCTGTAGCTTTCTAATAAAAATATTTGCTGTTTCTGTAGTTGTATGAGGAAAGAAAGTGTAGGCAGGTCAAAATAGCTAGATACGGTGATTGGAATGCGACATGCTCACCATATGTCTCCGTTGCCACCAGGCTGAAGCTCTGGGAAATCCGGAAGTAGGCAAATGTATTAATCTGACCCTAAAATGCCAAATACATACATACACATACTGGAATGTACATATTAAATTTTAAATGTTTTTCACTAGATATGTTTCATAATATTATAAAATTACGCGTTAAGTAATGATACCTGAATTTTATAAGCATGTCATACAGTGGAAAATAGTGGGATTGGTAAATACAATTTTTTTTAGAAATCATGAAAACATCAAATAACATTTTCTCAACCCATAAATAAAATAAATATAAACTAAGCATGAGTTTAAAAAATACTAGATTAGTGACAGAATATATGTGAGCGATACCTGAGAATAAATATATATTTTACCCGAGAAGCATTACCCGAGAATAATTCCTATACATGCGCCAATGTTCCTATATATACTTCATAATTACTATACATACTCCTACATGTTCCTGCACATCTGCACATTTAATGAATCCTACTCTTTTTAGATTTAACATCTTTGACATAGCGAACTTGACCGAATTTGATAGTCCCTTCTCTTAGTAGATTTAAACCATCGTATTATTAAGTAATATTTAATAATAAATATTAAGTAATATTTAGTTTTTTGTATATTTGTCAATTTCAAAATAATTACAATAATTTTTAAGCAAGAAACCAGTTTTGACTATGTGTAATCAATATAACATCTATAAAACTGTAACTGGGTTTCCCATCTGAAAAAGAATTTGGGCGGCCCGAGACAGACCTCAACCCGTTAGTCCTTGGCGTCTCTCCGATTGATACGGTCAATTATCGGCAAACTTACACTTGATGGAAGACTTCGGCAATTGTGGGCTCTGGAGAATGGCTCGTCGCCTTGGTGACCCGGGGCGGGGCGGTGAGAGCGGCGGTGATCGGGTAGTTTGGAGGAGGGCTGTGTATTGAGGATGACGACTGGACGTCTCAAGAGCCCAGAGGCGGAGTTCTGGGTGTTTCTTCTATTGTGTCTCCTGTCAAACCAAGGCCATTCCAGCTTCGAGCCAATGAGGAATGTAAACATGTCTCATGTTGTGGCAGAGCGTGAATGCCGTCTTTTGAGTGCGGGTGTTATTGTGCCGCGCGCTGCCCGGCCGCTAGCATTACGCGAAGGTAGTGACGGCGGTAGTGAGGGCGGTAGTGACGGCGGTGACAACTGAAGGCCTGCAGACGTTGCTTATGAAAACTTTTCGAATTACTTCAGATTTTGAATGTGTTCTTTAATATATAATTATATTGATTTAATATTTTAAAACATCACAGGCAATTGTGAACATTTTAGTGGAGGAATCTTACATGAAAAATAGCAAACATAATTGGTTTCTCCTTATAGAAGAAAGAAGCCCTACGACATCATCAAAATTTAGAAATATTATTAAACAATACATTACATATTTAAATATAATCTGCAAAATTTCATGTCAAGTGTCAATTTTCTTCACTTCCATTTTTTTAAAAAAGGAACACAACGTGTCAAAAGGAAACATAACACAATACTTCCTTGCAGAAAAGAGGAAAAATGCTTTCCCCTTCGTTTGTCGTAGGATTCCGAACACAAAACTTTTTTTTATGTTTTGACCGTTACTGAGTATTATTGGGAAGTAATTTAGAGTGTTCGATTCTTATAACACCTTTTTTTAGTTTAAAAACACTTTTGGATGGAATTCCAACTACGAAAACTCCCTAGAAATGTTTAATTAATATTTTAAGAATCATACTGATTTTTTGCATAATTTTGAATTTATCTTTAATTTTGCTTCTTCAACAGGCAAAGGCGCTTCGATTCTTTCCTAGAATGTTGGAGACTGTCCAAGAAAAACCTCTCCTTGCTAGTGAATATCTTCGGTGATACTGTTTTGTTTTTTTCAGTGAACAATTTATGAAGATATTTTACTAAATGGCCGATATTGAGAGTAAAACACTTCACCTATGCCGCAGTATAAAGAACTCCACTCATGTTAAGACCGTTCTGTTGCGTTTTAAGGTATGTCACTTTCCTTTCCTCCGACGTAGTTTCTTCTTTTGAATATTTCCTAAACTACTGGGTATATGTAGATGCAACGCGACAAAAAAAGCTTTTTTTTGTTCCAGCATTATAAACATTTTCTGTTGCAAGAAATCGTTCATAATCGGGCATTTTACGGCACAAATGATGACGTATTAAACTTTATGGCACGAATGATTGCGTCATCACGCATTGAGCCAATTGAAGGGAAAGAATCGGGGGCGGTAGAGGTAAAGGGAACACCGAACCACCGTTTTCTCGCATAGATGTCAAATACCCCAGAGGTCATAAAACAATTGTTTCGCAACATTGTTAGATTCTCATATAAATTTATAATACTGTTATACAAAAAATAGCGTATGCAACTCGTTTATAATGTTGCTTTATTGCATTCGTAGAAATTTGAAAACTCGCTGCTAACGTCGCTCGTTTTCAAAGCATGTACTCATGCAATAAAGCTTAATATAATAAACTAATTGCATAAAGTACTATTTCCTCAACGTAGAATTTATTGTGATAGGACCATACCTTTTCCTACTTCGCAAGCGGACTCTCGTCCGCTGCTTCATGGGCCTCCGGCTCCTTTCCTCCCAGCGTCGTTCTCCGCGCCGTAATGGGAGTCGAGGGACGCGTAACGGATTGAAGGAGACGCCTCGCTTATAAGATACTGACGCACGGCACGGTCCAGGAAAATGAATGAGGCGTTACGCAATTATTCACTTTCCCGTATCAACATTCCTTCCCATGGCATTAATTTTAGCTTTGGTCATTATCGTGAAGTTTCCCCATCCTTCTTCTTTGCCTCTCTGCCTATAGACACACAGTGTATCGCATGAAACAGTTGTTTTCTGGAGCAGACGTACCGAATTTGGTATTATACGTTTCAAAATAATAGTTGAAATTCCAATCCTGAATATTCGTTCCATGTATGAGGATATAATGGACAAAGCTCGTGATTTTCAGGAAATTTTGTTCGTTTGTATATTTAGAAATTATGATATAATTTACTTTTTACTAGTTTACAAGTATTACAATTCAAAAAATTTGAGGGACTGAATAAAAAAGAATGTAAGAGAAATATTGTAGTAAATATGCTGGATATTGCCTGTAAATTGTTTTGCAAAATTTCTAATTTTCTACACATTTTCTAATACTATGTAACACGTCACTCTATATTAACAACGATCTAAATCATTCTATGAATTTAAACATTTAATGCGTAGATATTGCCGATAAAAATATTTGGTACAGATCCCATAACATAAGAAACTAATATTTGGACGGGTTTTGTGCATTGACCACTCACTACAAATACACTTTGTTTTGCTTGCCGTTCAAACACATTGATATACATGTCTCTACCAGACGCCTAAGCTGATTGTTGCTCTTCCCACACACGTTGGACCATTATAATGTATTTTAGATCTGTTACTATTTAATGTATGCCTTCAATACAATATGCATGTCATCTCCTCACTCATTAGCTTCTGCTCTGCAGGCGCAGTGATGATCCCACCACGAATATATAATAGTCACAAGCAGGAAATGTAGAATGGCGTACATTTTTTAAGTCCTCGCCATCAGGTCGTCAATATACGTTGATGTTATGTGATGTCATTCATTCCTAAAGTATCATATTTAAGGAACCGTTAGCTATGAGTACAACCCCAGGCTATCAGTTGATATGCGGTAGGAAAGGAAGAGCCAATTAATTGAACGCAAAGAGAAACAAATATTTCCCTAACTCGTGATATGTGAGCGAGGGATATTATGATAATTAATTTTCGATATTTCAACAGATTTCATGACATTAAACAAAATGGAAATTTTGAATGCTACTGAAATTTTTCTCAAAAACAGTTCAATTTTTTTCTTAGAATGTTTCCCTCTGCAAAAAGGGTATTCTCTTCTATACTATTCCGAAGGCGTAGCATGTTAGTACAGTGTAGGGCAATTCAGAATGGTGTGCAATGATGGGTTGTGAAAGTGAACATAACATATGTTGATTTGATTTTATATATTATTATTTATTATTGTTGTTGATAATATTACAGTCATACAGTTATTTTAATTTTTGTAATGAAGGCTCACCGAGTTGAACCCATCCGCAGTGTAAAAAATCCTATTTTTTTTTGTTTGAGAAGTATCTAATAATTAAATCTAATACTAAGAGTAATCCGATCTGTTTCTCTATTGTACTTTTCCTGCAAAACCGTTTTCACCTTATCCTTACGGTTATCTGTTGGATAGATGTTTAGATGCAATATCTCTCTGAATCCCCGTCCACATGTCGCTCTCAGTGTACACCTGCACGCCCGCATGCTCTCCCTCTTGTCAAATTGGTGGCTGCGCACTCAAAACAAGGCCTGCCAATGCTTACTGAGGTCCGCGTCTAGATGCCCCTATATCTGTTAAGTCATTTTCAACATATTCTTCTTAAGAATCTAAGAACAATATGCAAATGGCTGATGTTAAGGTTACGAAACTTCTGACTCTCTCAATTCAGTCAAGCGTCAGATGGAATATCAATATAAGTGAATTAAACATAAAATTATGTTCACTATGTTATGAATTCAGAGTCATTAAAATTCAGTCAGCTTTCGTGCAGTTCATTGCATGTGTTTTGCGAATGCATATTCCTCACATTTCCACCTGAGATACGATCGTATAACGTAGTATTCAGAGCAAGTACATCATATAGGACCCAAAGTTTTAGATTGCAGAAAAATCGTACTATGTAGGTGTGGGAACATATGTTCATGCAATACGTATATTTATAACTACAATACACGTTGTAGGAATCATACTTATCAGGTGTCGGTATCAACAGCTCACTACAAGAAATCCACATGTACGCTACTTCACAATGCATTGCCAAATGCGATTAAACAATTAAAGTCAATACACAAGTTCAAATGTCAAGTAAAATGTTTTCTTCTGCATTACTGTTTCTACATCATTTAGAAACTCTACTGACCATAAAAAGGAAACTTAATTTTTATTTTAACAATGATATTTAATGCATTTGTTATCCTTAGTGCTCTTTTTTTTTTACAGACTAAGTTTGCTTCTAATGAGTATTGTACCTCAGCTTCGGGGTCAATGATCTTCATCTCAATAGGGTTTTTTGTCCTGATCCTTAAGTTTCCTTGATCCTTTGAGGAAAAGCTGAAATGATCTCCGGTTTTCTCCTGGACATAAATGTAGCTTTATTTTGCGCTTGTTTTGTTGAGCTCTCTTTTTGCTAATTGTGATCGGGAGTATAAAAATATACTGGTTTGGATTTCTATTTATTTAGCAACGCGAATGAATATTACTTGGGTAATACTAGGAAGTGAAAATGTATAATTTCCAAATATTTGTAACTTTCGTAATACTTTTATTTACCATTCAACTATGAGTAATAAAAATATAATAATAAAAGGCATACTGGAGCTCAAGTAAACGTGCGCTGATAAAACTTCTCTCCGGTTCGTCATATCCATTTTTTACTAATTTTCGACAAAACAAATCAAATCACTTAAGTGTAGAACTATCCTAACAAAATACTCTCAAGAAAAATCATGATTGGGTGGAATTGCGGGAATTATTTTACTCATATTTGTATTATCAAGAGAGAATTCAAAATCATTCTTACTACTTGCCTTAAAACATTCTGAACCACAGCGAAGATATCCAAAGATTCAAAAGGGTCATAGTATGTTACGTAACCGCGCGTAAGCGATTTTTCGCACACACCTCGCGATGCTTCGCGCGCGCTTCGTAATGTGTCATTATTAGTCAGAATGAAAAATAAAGCTTTAGAATACTAAAAATAAGCACTAGAATCTGTGTTGCGCGAACAGCGTGTTAAAATAGTATATTACGTATCACGTACGCGAAGCCAGTGTTTCGCGAACGAGTCGAGTTTGTTCCCCGAGCGCATGAGAGGACACGAAACCCCTCGCACAAGTGTTGCTTATACTATTTTTTCACTCCTGGGCGAAAGATGTTTCGCACACACTTCGTTATGTTTTGTAAACTATTAGTTATGAAAAAACTGGAACACAGCAAATAAGCACGAGAAACCGTGTTTCGCGCACGGCGTATTAAGATGATTCATTCATTGCGATATTACCATGCAGGTTAAAATTTCTATCATTGCCCACTTTTAAGCGCAAGCAAGAGAGAAGGCTTTCACCTATATAGGCTATCCTTGTACAACCTGAGGAGGTGATCCCAGGGAGGGCTTCCCTTGTGTGGAGGATGGATGGGTGATCAGGATACAAGAATGATGGTAAATTAATTGATTGATTTTTCCGGGTACGTCAACTGCTATGGTCGGTAGTTCGGTTAGTGTGGTTGAATGTTTTTCATGCTTTGAGGTTCCGGTGTTCTTCCCCCGCTGGATGATGAGATATTTTACCGCCTGACGAGTCGACTTACGAAGGAATCCTCCTCTAGTTATCTCCCCCAGTGACAAACTCTAAGCTCCCGAATGGTTTTCCGACATGTGAGGTAGTGTAGTGCGTGTAGGTGTCTGTATGTAATGGGAGAGAAGAGGACAAGGAAGCCAAAGAAAAGATCGCACCCTGCGTCTGGCTCGTTTTTTACTGCTTCACCATTCACCTAGTACTGATCGTAGAAAAACACGGAAAACTACAGATGAGAGCAGCCGGGCGCTAGAATTCTCCTCCAGACTTCGGCTGAATTCGACCTAGCTATGTAGCCAGTCTCGGAAATCCACCACCGTTAGGAATCGTGAACGATGATAGAGAATGGTTATGGATGGTTCATATGGGATGCACAGGAGAATGAGAAACCAATCGTACCGCAAAACATAATGCAACCAACATGCGTTACGCGGAATTAAAACTTACAACCTCCGGCTCCACTCCCTTGGACCAAGCCTTTGTCTTTCCCGGTTGGTTGAGTGCGAGACCTCATCCTACAAACTTAAAAATACGTAATTTTTGTGAACCTTCTGGCACTGCGAAGATGGATATACTGGGGCCTGTTTGAAGGGTCGATTTAGTAATGATGTTGTGTATGTCATATGACAAGCCAACATTCTGTGACAGCTTTACCTCATTTCATGGCACGGTTTGCTTTCCGCGGCATCTTCTCTTTTCATCATCTTCTTCTCTCTCTTTCTCTTTCCCTCTCTCTACCCTTCTCTTTCCCTTTCTGTCTCTCTTTCCGGCACCTAAGGCGTACGTGATCGTTTCTTTCCCATCCTTAACAAAGACTGATAGACAGATTTTCAACGCAATATGGCTCCTCCCATATGATCTAGAGAGATTCTAACAGTACTGAAAATCCGCAATTGCTAGGCCAAGGTTCTTGTTGGGCTGTAGAATAATGAAGTGACGAAGAAGACCACCGGCTACGATGATTCTGTAGTAGCCTTTCCTGTGTCTCTGTAACGTCGAAGACGGGAAGGTCTTGTGTTTCAAGTACCGGTGGATCCTTGACACTAGCTTCATAGCTAGGTTAAATTCTGTCGTCTTCCAGCGGCCGGCTGCTCAGGTAGGTAATTTTTCGTGAGTTCTTCGTTCAACACCAGGCGAATTCCGAAGCAGTATTCTAACGAACGAGACACGGTTCCCGCATGGTTTTACCTCCATCCTAGGCACCTCCTCTCCTCCTATATAATACTCTACCATACACGTGGGGGATTAGCTCGTCCTGACTGGAGTGGTGTCCCGATGGGAGAGAGACCTGAAGAAGAAACTCCGCAAGCCGACGTGTTGGTTGCCGCCGGATCTCATATTCCAACGAGGGAGAAACATACCACCACAGTTTACGCTCCAGGACACACTCAATAATCAAACTAAGAAGAAGAGGCAGCAGCAGCAGCAGCAGCAGCAGAAGAAGAAGAAGAGGTAGAAGGAGAAGGAGATGAAGAGGCAGAAGAAGAACAGGTCAAAGAAGAAGAGACAGAAGAAGATGAAGACTTTCATGACCTTCGGGGCTTGCTCCTTCCTTCAGCGTGCGCGAGGTCCACGCCCTCGCGGCGTCTTCCTCTGCCTCCCCCTCCCCTTCCCCTTCATACCCGTGGCGGGGGACAGCGGCGCCATTCACCCTTCTTCAGCCCAGCCATCAACCTCGCCCGCAACGTTTACCTTTCCTTCCCGGGCGCACGCCCGCCCCCCCCCCCCCCTAGCCGGCCCACCCTAAACTTCGGGGACTTCTTATTTTTTTCTTGCGTTATCACAAACATTTTATTTATGTGGTTGGCATAAAAAACTGTTAAAATGTGGCATACGGGGAAGAACAATCTTTTTAACAGAGCTCCTAATCCATATCTTGGCTTTTTCACAATACAAAATTTAATTTTCAGTAAAGATGCAACGAGTTATTTTTGCCAAATTTGGTAAGAAATATTCGCTCCCGTGTAATAGAAACTTTGCATTGGCCAATGGGCTACATATGTAAGTATATTTTTGTTGTTTAAACACTAAATTTTTTACCCCATTTCACAACTAGGAAATTATTTGTATATACAGAGAATAGTTTCTGCAATGAACTTCTTTATAACAAAAACCGTTCTACAAAGTAGACATTCCTTGAGTTTATTTGCTTTGTTTTAAAGCATACACGTGGATGCGCTCCTTCTGGAAAACGATAGCTCTCTATAACGCAAGGAAGTGTGAGGTCCTTTGAGTTTCGTTATAAAGATTTAACACTCCTTGGAGTGTTTCCGTACTAACGCTATTTATTATATTTAGAACTACTCGTTAAGAATGCGTATCGTATGGGTACATAAATCGATACTATTTGATCAGAGTAATAGTTAATTACTTTTCTTTACTATTTGGGGAATACATGTAAAGCTTTCGGTTGATTCTGAAATAAAGAGTTAAATAATTATTCCAGACTTTATTGTTATCAAATGTTAATTATTATCGGTTATTAAGAGAACTTCTATTCGTATGTCCTGATATTTTCTTCATCATTCATAACCGATTCATTCATATCATTCGTAAGCCAGAGATTTTTAGAGGATTGTTCTCAATGGTTTTCTGGAAAAGGTCCCTTTTTGTCTGATAACCTCTTAATAGTAATTAAATACTACATTTTGAATCTGATGATTCGTTGTCTTTATTCGAACGCAATAGATGCCCGACATTTTAATTTTATAAAAACTGTTAAACTTATTTTATTTCTTACCTTCTTACTTTCTTCCTTCTCCCTTCTTTTCTTTCGTTCTTCCTTTCTTCCCTTCTTCCCTTCTTCCTTCCTTTCTTTCTTTCTTACTTCCAGGTTATCTTTTAGATTTGAATATTTGTTAAAAAAATTGTTAATGGATATCCCTCAACCGGTAGGTCATGATTCATAATCAACTGATTGTAGGACTCGAGTACGAATATGGCAATTTTAATGTTCTCTGTAGTATGTAAGAATAAACAATTTTGTACTATGAAAGTTATTACAGCAATATAATCTACATTCCCCTTTGTGATATCAATTATCCCAGTCTAGAGAAAGAAACAAGTGTGATGGCTACAAACACTCAGGGCTAGAATGTCACTCCCTAGTCAAATGACTGCAGAATCGTTCATTTTATATGTCACAGAACTTTGAACATAGATCAGGGCACTTTTTCCATTTATGTCGATAACGTCTACATTTCCTTTGGTATTTAACGTTACTTTCCGATTTTGTAAAATTTTTCCCATGTCTGGTGTAGTTTATATACTGTGTGTATATGCATAATTATTCCATTCATAATATTTTTTTTTAATTGCATACCTCCACACGTCACATATATTATGTTTCGTATGGAAAGTGAAGCTCATTTTGAGGTTAGATTAATCTGCAAATCCATCAAATTAGGACAGATTTATTTCTAACAAGAATAAAATAAATATTGAGTCAAAGTGGCATTTTTACTTGCTCTTTAGCGGCTTTAACATTGGTCCAGTGTCTTACGTTTCCTGACTGTTGGCAGCGCCGATTCTCTCGGCGTCGTCTAATTGTGTGGTGAGCACGCCGTAGGAGTCCTATGGCTCCAGACAGTGCTCTTTCACGACGAATGAACGCTTGTAAATGAGCCCCGTCATTTACGTCAATACTTTGTTGGTTCACCTGTACACAGAAGCGATGTCGTATCGTGTTGAATGACACGGTTGCAAAGTACTTGTACATACCTGGCCATTGAAGACGGTTTACATGTGTGTACAGGCATGTTTATGGGCAGACCCCATCCATTACGTCGGTCAGCTGTCCAACAAATTCAAAGATGAAGAATGTCCCATTTACGGGGCATAATGACACACTTAAATGCGTTCCGCATCGTGTGTTACATTTTTACAAGTGCTCCGGAGGCTCTGGAGACTGTAACTCCTTGCTTTGCTGCTCATTAGATGATGGAGCGTAACATGACTAGCCGTGACATCAATCCTTACGTTTCCGGACCCATAACGGAGTTGCTGCTCTGCTGTCTGTACAAAAGAATACTGCTAATAGAAACGGATCTTCTAAATCCTTATTTACATTTCTATCTCCTAATCCAGCTGTTTCGGACTTGCCTTTGAATTTCCATTAGTTCTATAACAGTTCGCCGAGGAGGGTAAAAAAATTAAGTTGCTTTCCCCGCGGTCCGCCCCTTCTGTCATCTCTTCCCCATTCCTCTGAAATTGTGTAAAGCAGAGCAAGGGTTTGACGCATAAAACCCACCCTTTTTCGGTCGGCAAGGTCTTTCCCCTGTTAAGCCCCGTTTCATAGCTTGTCTCGTAGCCATCCAAAAAACGTGCCCTTCTACCTACTTTATTCAATTGAATCCTATTCTTTGGTCCAAAACCCGTGATGTTAATAAAATGCAGGCCGCTAGGGGACGGCTCGCGCGTGGACGGAGGGGCGGCTGTGGCTGGGAGGACGCGGGTGCGCGCGGCAGAGGACGACTGCAGCGGTGGGGAGGATTGGAGGATAAGACTGGACCCCAGTGCATCGCATTGATATTTGCGGGATGCAGGGAAGTTGACCCTTGTGTTCTTTCTGAAAAATATCAAATTATTTGCATGCACTCCCACCGAATGGAATAAGACAATAGCGTGGGTAAAGTAGAAAAAAAAACATTCGTCACTACAGTAATTCGTCATTCAATAACAGTATGTGTTGTTCTTATGTTTGAAGTTGTATGACAATTGCCAAATTTGTCAGGTCATGTGAATAAAGCTTTAACATAAAATGGTTATTACCTAAAGCAAGAAAATTGTTCCCCTTTTGCATGGAGCTTCAAACACGTAAAAGATTTGGTCAGGTCTTCATATTAAAATAATATCAATAGTTTACTTCCTATTCCGTGTACCTACTTTAATATTTACAATATACTTTAATTCTTAATACAGTGTTAAATTTGTTACAAAGAATTCTATTATTTTGATTTCTTTATTATTTTGCTAGTTTTGAATATCGTTTAGTGTAAAAATATAAATTGTATTATCTTCATTACAGAATACCATTCACTAATCTTTCTTCTTACAAAGTACTGTACTTTTCCCGGCATTGAGCATTAGTTTGCTATTTTTCATGCTTCCATGTACAACGGGGTCATTAGAATGTAAAACCAGTATAAAAATTCTCTAATAAGAACTGGCATGTTATTAGAAAGCAGTTTTCTTTATCTGAAATCTTTGAAGTGATTTTAACTATGAGATAGCGTGTTAATACAAACCTTAAGATCATATGGCGCCTGCCACATGAAAGTTCATGTTGGGAAATAGACGATATTTTTTACGGTTTTACAAAGGGATTGTAAAGATAAGTGAAACGAAATAAGTAACAAATGCCAAGAAAGGAGGATCAACTGCAATTACTGTGGAAGTTATAAGGGGAGTAATAATTCTTAGGATGAACAAACCGTCGACCCCCCTCAATGATTTGAGAAACCCCTTTTTCCGCTACCCTCCTCAATTACCAACAACTGGAGACTTCAACGAGCGATCGAGAGACGAAAATGCCGAAGTGGGGCGCGAAGACCGGCCTGAGCAACTCGCTGACACGCATGAAACCTGGATGCGCGATTTTACGAAAATATAAATTGTCAGTTAACGTGAAGAAAACGCGGAAGGAGTCTGCTGTGCGGCAAATAGCTTGCCGGCCGACCTTGGGCGTAACTTTACGTAAGAAAAAATATCACGTTTGCGGGAGAAACAGCTTAAGTGGAGCATTCTTTCAGATAGAAAAAGCACTTCTTCAAGTTAAAAAATGAAGAGAGCACTCTTGTATGGTCTATAATGTCTGATAATAGCCCGTATTTTTAAAATTAATTATTTTTCGCTTCCTTATAAGGAAGAAATATCTCCAAGTTTTGCCTCCAACCTTAAAGTTTTGCAGTTCCTGTTTCTTTGAAAGGAATAAATCTGTCATAAGTATGAGACGGCGCGTCAGATAAGGGATTGAGGCGATTAAGGATAAAGTGGATTAATGGCTTGTTCGTCTAATGAGATTATGGGCCCCAGTACCGGCGACGGTGACGGCGGCTGCACCCGGTTCAAACGAGCCAGAGGTGATTAGAGCTCGCGGAGATGGTCGTTGGGGAAAGTAGTTGGTTGATCCACAAGGTAGTGATTGTGAAGACGTGCATGTTCTCGCCGAACCGCTGCACAGCTATTTACACTTTCCGGCTATTTAGATTATTGTTCGATATTATGGATATTACTTACTGAGTAGTATTTATTTGCTAAATGGAGATGATGCTGAACGAAATGGCTTCCGAACTGTAATTTCGGAATCAAAATTTCACTTGTTCCTCTTGCATTATAATTCGATCGTTTTGGGTAATGACAGACGATTGGTGTTTAAAGTGATATATGAACTCGATTATGACAGCAAAATATAATATAATATAGAAGTACTGGAATGAAAATTATACCCACTACCTCCTTTACTAATAGCATCATTTAATTGGCAAATGTTCAAGCAACGCATACAAGAATTCAACTAAAGTTAAATGAAAGTAAAGTAGGGAACGAGAAATGGGAGAATTTTCCGCTCCATATTCCTACCTCACTCCGCCTTAAATCTTTTTTTCTCAAAGTTTTGTATTTTTGTTCATATAGAATTTTATTGTACAGTTTTGAGCTAATATTTCTCTTTTCTCTAGGTTTATTTTCTATTAAGCACTCATCTGTTTATCATTATCCTTTACCATTTTTGTCTTTTGCGTTCTTTTGACCACATTTGTTTTCTTTTACATATTCATTATATTTGATAGGGCATATACGCACTTCGCACTCATTTCAGTTTCTTTCAATGCTTTCTCCCACCGATCATTTCCATTGCTACGCAATCGAAGCACGTCCCCTTCTGTAGCCTGTTGGACCTGAAGCCCAACTCCCCTTTTACTGCGCGACGCCCCGTCTTTGCGAATACATGAAATCGAATGAGCTCGACGCAACGCTGCCGGTCCCAGCGGGGTCCGCGGCAGCCTGGACCTTTGTCTCCTCGCGTACGCCCCCCAAGCCTTTTACCATCTACAGCGCCATCGTATTCATATCCCTCGCACTTCACGCAACCTAGAGGCCCTGCGATTGCATTTCCAACTTTGCTCACCTACTCATACCCCACCCCTCGCCAGTCTCTCCTTCACCCTTCGGTTGTTCTCTTCTACTCCCCCTCACCCCTCGCCATCACCGACCTCCTGGTACTCCTCGCCTCCTCGTCCTTGCTCTCAATTCCGGTAACCCCTCCCTTTTTTTCTGATCCCCTAACCCGCCACCACTATTTCAATATGTTTTTAAATGCTAAGTTCCACCCGGGTGAGGCTTCCATACCCCCGGTCGCACCCCTGCTGTCAAACGTGTCTGAAGAAGGTTTGTACTTAATTCTAGCTCTTGAAGCACCGTGAACAGATATCTCATTTGCAGTTAATTTATATTTCTGCTTCCTCTTTGCAGGCCCTGTTCCGGGTGTGGCACTCATAAATATCAAGATCGCAGTTGTCGGAGAGGTACGTCCGTGAGTCTTCTCAGGTAAGAAAAATAATGTGTCATATATTAGTAGCCTGAAAGAAGGGATTATAGTCATTTGAAATTTTTTCCGTTGCGCTATAGACAATGGGGAATTTACTGCGAAATCGGCAACCAGGAACTGGTTATAACCTCATGAATATGGGAAAATTTCTAGTAACCTTCTTTTATTTTGTAAATGAAATAATTAAATAAGCCGTTATAGAAAATATCCCAATAAATCGTTCGTGATGCATGAATGGTCACGATAGCAAAAAAAAAATAAAACCTTTGGCGACGATCAGTAAACGAGCTGGAACCGACGAACCTGAGCTGTTTCTGTATTCTAAGTCAAAGTTCGATAAAACGGACAGAGGTGTTCCTTTGAATATTTGATGAACCACCCAGAGCGCCTGTTTCATGCCAGAACAACACGCCCAACAATGTTTTGTCTTCCTGAATGTCTGACACGAAACCTTCTGGTGCTCAGAAAGAATGAGAACTATCGACCTTCGATCAAAACATTGTTTTCTGGATACGATCATTGTAAATCTAAATTTTGAACACGTATAATACAGAATATTAATGAAAAAATTATTGTTATCTGAAAACTAATAGCGTTAACTCTTCATCCAGACATTTTTCAGTAATCATAAACACCGGACAGTTGTATAAAATTGACGTTATTGTCTGAATGGACATGCAGATATTTCACTAACCTCTTGCAAATCTCACCATCAATCACTTAATGCTGTTTGTCTCTCATCTCACAATACTATATGTTTCTAGCATATTTAAAACTGCTTTATAAAGATATAGAATTTTATGCTGAAAATGCCAATAGCAAAAGTTTTTTTTATTGAAGCACATCTCATTCATGTTCAATGAAAATCTTGCAAAATCAACAATGACCCCATGCTTTCGCAGGGATTTCGGAGTACACAAATTCTCGCATTAACATTTTTCTCCAAAACACAAATACTATACAAATGTGAATCATAATGATTTCAAATTTCAATTAATACAATGGTTTTGTTTTGAACAGAAGTATGTTTTGGCCGAATTAACCCATTTGTAATATCTTTCTAATTTTAGAATCTTCAGCGTTTTTAGAGACCTTGAGGAATGGTTTTAATATTTAGGTGAAAAATCGTGAAGTTCTTGCTCCAAACACGATGTGACAATCGACCGGTGTTAATAGACTCGTCATGTATCGCGTGTACATAATAAAATGAGAAAAATATTAAAATTACGAAACACGCTGAAGTAAAAAAGTGATCCGTAGTGTATCGGTCAGGACACTCAGTCTCCCCCAGACAGGAGAAGGTTCAATTCCCATTCGATCCAAGTGGAATATATTGAGGAAAAAACAGGTTCGCGGATCCTCCCATTTTACTCGTCTCTAATTCCATTATCGCACCATCATCATTTCATCTTCAGCATTTGGCAATCAATTTTAGTAACACGAAAATAGTTAATATGACAAAATTATTTTATAATTTGATATGCAACGAGGCAAATTGATCCAATTAACCAATTCAGTCAGTACATTTTATAAAGTATAAATGTCTTTGAATGGCCTAGAACTTGATAATGACAACGAGAATTGGTTGTCGAAACGTACAAATTTAGGGCAAAAACATATGTAATGCTTCCTTTTCAGTATGTATTAAATATCCTCATATAAAAAGTTCATTACTGTAATATCAATGGAACTAATAGTTATTAATTAATCAGTTAAAATTAGTAAAATAGTCGTTAAACTAGGAACTGTGTTTGTGATGATTGAGGGGTACTCAATGTAGACTCGATCAATAGTCTTTATTTGGGAAAATCGCAACTCAAAATATAAAAGATAATTACATTGTAACGCAAACAGTATTTTTATGGGGGGAAAGGCTATAGAAGTTTATATTATTTTGTTGTTTCTTATAAAGCAATTTTCATTAATGCTGAAATTAATTTTTTTGTTTATTTATAGGTATTTATATATAATATTGACTGGCTTCGTTACTCGAAAAATAATTGAAAACAAGATTTGTGAATATCTTTCTCCAGCTCTTGGTAGTGGTTGAAGAACCACAAGGCCCCGTCTTCCCCCCGATTGCGCCAATGTGAATACATCACTCAAATGACAGCTCAAATTGCATCTGCTCCTCCTTCAAATGAAGAAGTGAATTCCCGCATGCCGACAAACGCTCGCCTTCCCCCAGCACCGTGCATATCGTGTTTACCAAACAAGCGGCTCAAAGGAGTTGTTGGGACGTGTCGTATTGCCCACGAGCTTTTGCGATAAGGAGCCTTCTCCAACAGTGCCGCCTCCGCGATCCACATCCAGGGGCGGATCGAGGGCGGGGATGAGGACGGGGTCAGGCGAGGGCGGAGGATAGGGCGGGGGCGGGGCTGAAGCGGGACGTTCGACTTCCACCGCGTCATGCAGGTAATTTGTTCCCGGCGGGCGCCCGCATGGCTCGTTTCGGGGGCGAAGCGTAATTAGTACGGCTCCGTGTCTTCAAAGGAGCGGCCGCGCGCTGGGCCGGGACGCCCGCCAGCCTCCGCCTCCGCCTCCGCCGCCGCCGGGCCGCGTCGTGTTTCGTCGCGTTGCCTCCGGCCCCGGGAGCCGACCCCTACACCCGAGACGCACCAAGTACGTCGCGTCGGACGCAGTTGAGTCGCCGACGCTGTCTTCATTCACCCGACACTCTCGAAACTTCATAAATCCCCATCACAATTGAGCATTTCCGAAGTGACGAATCTCCAACAAAAATATCTACTGATGTCAATGCAGTGCCTGTAACCGCGAGTTTCTAGGTTTCTAGTCCCGACAGTAGCAAGTTTTTCCACATTAGCTACATAGTTAGGTTGAATTGAGGCACTGTCACGAGGAAAATTTTATCGGCAGGCTGCTCTGATCGGTAGTTTTCCGTCGTTTCGTCGATCACCTCCAGGCGAATGTCAGAGCAGTACAAACGGGCCGAGGACAGCGCGCGATCTTACTTTCCCCTATTTTACGACTTCACCTATTCTCACCTCTTACTTACACACACTTACACTCATATGCGCTATACTATTACACTTGTCGGGTAACCAGCCGTGAACTTAGAGCTTGTCCCGGCTGAGAGTCTGAATGAGTAGGTCGGCGCCGTATCTCGCCATGTAGTGGGAGAACATACCCCATCTACTGCGATACAGCATTTACTACACTTACGGGACCAATGAACAGTTGACGCACCTGGAATCACTAATCGCTCAGTCCAAGAAATACAATTTTTCAGAAAGGAACAGTATTCAAACTCAGACGCACCGTTCATGATTAGATGCAACGATTTTCAGATACCGTTTAACATGGGAGAAATTCTATTTTTAAGAATAATTGCCAATTATTTGATGACAGTTGTTTCTGTATATATTGTATCAGTAATCTAAGAGCATAATTACATAGATTTACGTATAATAATAACTTTATATTATCTAATTAAATCATGTCAAATTTTATGTGTTGGTTATGCCCTTTGCATGACAGTAAATTGTTGGTTATACGCGAGACATGACAAAAGATTAGACATAGGCGTTTCTATGTACCTCGTAACTATTGATAGATTGTCCTTCATGTTTGCGCAGATGTTCGCATAAATCCTTTGCTTTATCCATCCCACGACAAGTCATAAGTTGTTCGTCCGACAAAGCCATAACCAATAAACCCATCGCTTCATCGTTCTTTCGGTGCGAGTCTTGCCAGACTTTCAAGCTAACCTCGTTCTCCGCGATATATTTTGGTTTTTCCGCAATAACAATTACATCATACAATTGATTGGGACATAGCAGCGTAGACATCCGCGTACCCCAAATCATATAGTTACTATTGGTAAGCGTACCAATTTTTTCGAACGCAATCGGAACGTTATCGGTCTTAATTATTAAACCACGTTAATCACACTAATACGTAAATCACATAACCGCGTAACTACGCTCTGCTACCAGTTTTATTTTTACTATTTTTCATAGTAAAAAGTCGTCATATGACGGATAACAATCGTTAATATTTTGATCAACTTAATGTATTGTACAGATTGGTTACAGAACGTTTTCGCTCCAACAAGAAGGACAATCTATCAATAGTTACGCCTTACATAGAAACGCCTATGTCTCTTCTTTTGTCATGTCTGGCGTATAACTAACAATATGAAAATGAAATATTATGAACAAAGAACATGTTTGAACATTATTTAAAGAGATCTTCCTTCAAAACACTTCAAATTTGTCAAGTGATTGACTTAGCATTGGAAATGAGCAGGAGAGACGATCCACCGCTGGTGATACCACTATTGGGGTAAAACCAATGGGACACTAATTTTGAATTATATAATTTTCATCATGGACGTTTATAGTAAAATTAACTAAAATTTGAAAATTTCATAATAAATATTTTAATTCAGTTAGGTTATCATAGTAAAGTGTGTAACATCATGATTTAAATATGTTTTATCATAAATATCATATTACATTTAAATATTGCCAGACTAACATTTTCTGTAACGACAAAATTATAAATAAGAACTAATGCTAATACACTTGATATACACTTTCCTTTGAAAACAAAAAAAACGTTATCATGTATTCTATATTATAAATTTTACACTGAAGTAGGGAGAAAGTTGTGTCACTAATTCTTCACAGAGTGCCACCAACTACAGCTACGCCACTGAAGTACAACCGCGTTCTTCCAGCCACTCTAAGTGCGACAAATAACACATTGCGGCTGCGAACAAGAGTGGATCAAGGTCCACACAGGGATATGACCCTACGCCCCTTGAAAATGTACAGAATTTTAAAAAAATATAAATAATATATGAAAATTATATATTATTTGTAAATTTATTTTACTACTATTAAAATTTGTTGATATGTTTTAAAATTTGGTGATATAATCGACACAGAGTTTAAATTAAAAATTATTTGTAGTAGTAATAGTTTACTGTCAAGTGGAAGGAATGAAGAATCACCCCCTTTTCTCACCAATCCAGATTACCACGTCTCAGTTTATAATTGCCCAGAAAGACAAGTACCAGAGGCGCCGGTTAATTAGTCACCAACGTCACGGCCGGGATATTTCATTAATACGAAAAGGAATATCATTCAACCAAGATGCTTCAACTGTATTGATATATTTTACACGTTGTAATCAAATGATTTTAGCATCGAAAATCTAAGGGAGCTTACGTCTGCCAAGCGCCAGAAAATAAATCCTTTTTTAAGTACGCACATTTAATGCGTTTATTCGAGTTTAAAGGTTTTTTTATAGTTGGGTCTTTCGGGCTGGGCTGCAAAGGTATTGTCCAAACAAAAGCAAACTGCTGCTATTTCTTTCACGACAGGAATAAATAACTCTTACATTAGTAAGTTAATTTTGTAACATCCATGAAAATCATTAGCCATAGAAAGGGTAAACAATAACTCATCTGCCTACTCGTGCCAGGTTGATGACACAAAAAATATTTACATTTGCTTCTAATTATATATGTTTGGCGGATCGCAGATAGTTGATTGGATTGTTTGATTGTTAGTGATTCCGGGTGCGTCAACTACTGAGGTCATTACTTCCGAACGTGTAGTGCATGTTTTTTCATCAGGAGGTGGTGGTGATCTTCCCCCACTGGATGGTGAGATTCGCTGCCGACCTACCGTCGTTTTTCCCTAACCAGGTATCTCCCCGACCAGCCTCCCGGCATGCGTAGTAGTGTAGTGCATGTTAATGTGTGTGTGTGGGGGGTGAGGATAGGAAAAGAAAGAGGAAGGAAAGATCACGCGCGGTCCTTGGCCTGTTTGTTAGGGTACTGCTCCGGCATTCGCCTAGTGTTGATCGGAGAAATCACGGAAAACTATCGATCAGAGCAGCCGGCAGCTATAATTCTCCTCCAGACTACGACTGAATTTGACGTAGCTGGAAAGCTAGTGTCGAAAATTCTGCCGCCGTTGGGACTCGAACCTCGGACCTCCCAGTCAGATGTACTGCACTAACATCAGTTGATTCACTGAGCCCCGCTACCTTTCTGGATAGTTCTTTCTATCCTTTGCACATAGTAAGTGTGTTGTCATTAAAGTTACTTGAGCTCTTCACGGTCAAGGTAACCAATAATAACTGGCTGATTAGCCAGGTCTGCTTATACAGATTAATTAGACTTCCGCTTCTTTATCAATAGTAGAGGATTATTTTATCTATTCTTAACGTTAATTAGGTCACAACACTTCTTTAAATTAGTTTATAAACAATTTCTGAAACACTTTTCATCGTAGTTGTGTCTCAGCAGTGTGACTTCTCTTTTACATTCCTCTGTTACACTGAGATTATTTACTGACATGTTCCCATTGCTTTCGTTCTTTCTGTTGGAAAACTTTGTCGTCACTTCTCTAATTTTCTGTTTGCGCACACGCAGTTTCTTTCATAGAAGGGCTGCTCTAGTGTGGAGCCTCGCTTTTGGCCTGGCCTAGCTCTTATCTATAGGCAATCGGTGTATCCCGTAGGAATGTTATGTCAGTTCCGCGGGAGAGGAGGGGGGCTCAGAACCGATCGGCTCTAGTCTAGTGAAAGACGATTGACACACAGACAACTGGAGACAACTGGCTGTAATGAGGTTCGGCCCTGTAATGATGTTCGAACATGTTTTATTTGTTTATTTTATGAACTTCAAATTTATATTCTGTGAGGCTAGTCCGTAGACGTAATACTCCCGAAGAGGGCCTGTGATCACTTCGGACCGAAACATCGAAAGAATCAAAAAATAAAACCAGACTGAAATTCAATTTTTAGACGTAGAATAGAATTTTATTCTCATGTCTTATGCTCCACCAATATTTTGAAAAAATATTTTAATGTAAATTTTATCAGTTTCTTATGTCTGCTCAAAAAGTGACATTACAATTATTGAAATATTAATTATACAGAGAATTATTACCTAACTGAATTTTAAGATGAAGGTTGTGTTTCAGCAACAGACCATTCTGTTTTAGATCTCTAATTTTAAATTAATTATATGACGTTTTTGTTTATTGTAAATAAATTACAGTAAATATTTTTGGAATTGCTCAATGCCTTTTCTAGAAGAGATAACAATGTGATGAAATTGGTCTTTTAAGATGAAATACAAATTAAGGAGAAATATTGATCCGTTCTATCACATTTTTTTCTTTCCATTCCTCTATCACTAATTTACAATGCTAACAAAAATTGGAAGAAAACCATGCTGTCTTCCGTCATGTGAGAGGTGGTTTTGGTTTTGTTAGATACGCAGAAACTAGGGAAAAACTTATTGCTTACGATACGGCTGGAAACAGTTCGACACCCTTAACAGAATGATTGCCGGCGACTACCGTTCTAAGGTATACCAGGTGTAGACATATGTCTTTTCCGGTTTTACTAAGATGTGGCTCCGGCGAAGTGTACGCAGCATATGAATTTGACACTAAGTATGTTCTCCTTACATTAACCTACCAACACCGTTTTCCAGAGTCCGCCAAACACCATGTGTTTGATAGCGGCTGTGTTGTATCGTCCAGTGATCATGTCAACGTTTGTACCTGAAAAAGAACATTAGCGTCACGCATTGCTTTTTTATTTAATCAAAAGAAAATGCTGTGTAAAGTTATTAGAATGCTGTGTAAAGCGATTAGAACATGTGAGACGTGATTTCCACAATTTAAACGGGTTGATTTCAATGTGAAAGACTGTGCGCACTCTGGTAGACCATAAAAGTGCGAAGACGAATAATTGCAGGAGTTACTGGATGATGACCTAACTCAAACTCAACAGCAATGGGCAAAAGCAATAAATGTGTCACACGAAACAACCAGCCGACGTTTACGAGCAATGGGGAAGATCAATAAACTCGGTAAATGGGTCCCACACGATTAGAACGAACGGCAAATGCACGACAATGCGCCAACTCAAATAGCAAAACCAGTGAAAGACATCTTGAAATCGCTGGATGGGACATCCTTCAGCACCTGCCATACTTTCGCGACCTGACGCCACTTCTTCGCATTGATGCGGCACGCGTTCGCAGAGCAGCACTTCGGCAATTCCGAAGAAGTTGGAAAATGGCTTGATGAATAGTTTTGCCACAAAACACAATCAGGATTTCTGATAACATACCTGAAAGATGGACAAAGTGTGTAAAAGCCGATGGCCAATAGTTTGAAAAAAAATAAAAAAATAAAATGAATTTCCCTTGATTGATTGATTTTTCGTGTTTCCGGGCGCGTCAACTGCTTCGGTCATTAGTCCTGTTAGTGTAGTGCATGCTTTTTTCTCGGGAGATGGCGGTGATCTTCCCCCGCTGGATGGCGAGATCCGGCGCCGACCTACCGTCGGCTAGTGGGGTTTCCCCATAACGAGAACTCTCCCACCAGCGGGGCACCGCCCCAGTCGGGACAAGCTCTAAGCTCCCGACCGGTCTCCCGGAATATGTGGTAGTGTGGTGCATGTTAGTGTAAGTGTGACGTGGCGATAACCTAAGCTTGGCGAAAACATTTTTCTGCATTGTTATCGGATTTCATATTCCCGATACATGTCACTGTTTTTCATTGTTACTTTCTCGCCACCACTTACGCAGTAGAGAGAAGGTTGTGTAATGTTGCGCGAAAAAAAAACGGAGAATTTTCGCCCGAAAAACTCTTATTACAGGGTCCTGGTAACGAAAACGTAGGTAAATCCAGTTGATTAACGTAGGAAAAAAATCATCTAACACGTGGGTCCTTGATACCGAAAAATTGAATGACTGCAAAACGTCCGCCCCTCCGTCTGCCGGTCCGTCCGTCCGTTCGTCTGTCCGTCTGTGAACGCTAGCGGTTAAACCGTTCAGCTGATTTTCTTCAAAATTGATATTCCCTAATCAATCTGACACGCGGTCACTTGAATTTGAAACCGATTTTTTAATTTTTGGGGTACTTTGTATGAAGCTCCTAGACAGTTTCATTTGTTTTAAATGGCTCCATAGCTTTTAATTAATTTTTTTGTTGCACAGTGTAAATGACATTTAAGAGAATGGTGCAGGTCTCATGTTCATTGAAAACTCTGCGTTTTCGAGAATTGCAAAAAATGTACAAACTTTTCGTCTTTTTCCTACAAGTACAATTATAAAGGTAGATATTTTTCCTAAATAAAATTTGCTCCATTAAGATAGATTTTGAAGTAATGTCATGTACAGTTTTTCGAAAATTTGAGTACTTTGTACTTAATTTTGTGAGAAAGTATGGGCTGTTGTAGCACAACAGCTTTAATCTTAATCAGCAGTGAAGTTATTTAATGCCAGTGGAGAGACCTAAGATGAAGCGGTTAGACTACTGGCTTGTAAATGCTGTTACTGGAGTTCAAATCAATGTGGAATTTGTGGTGAACAAAGCAAATTGGCGTCAGGTTTTTCTCGGGGTTCTCCCATTTCTCGTATACACTTATACGTATACACTTGACACAGAGACACAGAGACACAGAGAAGAGTTTCCCCTTCACACAAATTAATTAATTTTCACATAAAGTAATGTTTTGTCTTGATGGAAAAATCGATCAAGTTACAACTTCAGCAATGACACAGAGGAACACGTTCTGTTTAATTTAGTAAAGCTGAAGTAGATCATTAGACGAACCAGTCCTCTTCCAAGTTTCGATAAATTTGCATTGGAAAGGGGACGGTGCCCAAGCATTCGGCGTCACTTCCCGCTGCCCGCGTTCCTACTGATAGTCCTCCATCATTTCGTCTCGGTTCGATGAACGAGAGCAACTTTTCAGCACCTCGCGGCACAAGGAAATGGGACTTCTCACGGTTCCCGCAGGCAGCGAAATAGCGAGGGGGAGCGCGGAGCAAATTAGAAAAGACGGCCGAAAAAACAAACGGCTGCTGAACCCCGGAGAGAGCGTTGGTCGAGAGAGCGGGTGCGAAGAATCACGGCGCGTGGTGTCCGCAGGGTCACGGCTGGGGAGTGAGAGCACCAGAGCACCTATATCTGGATGTAGCGTATATGTAGGCGAATATTGAAAAAATCTGTAAATCTTTAAATTGAAAAATGTCAATATTTGAACGCGTATACTAAAACTGCAGCATCTCAGAGTGCCAGTCATACAAACTCAGAAGATGTATGTTAAAACGCTGCCGGCCAGTTCATCTTACTTCCTTGTTACCACCATTTACTTTCACTATAAGTAGTAGTTATCATGAGAATAATTCCCACTCAACTCAAATAAAACCCACTTACCCACTTTTTAACTTAACCACATAAAAAAATTAAACCCACTTAACCCACAGAACTCACGATATATTTCTTATATCGTGAAACACTTCATTTCATTTTTTTTGATTCTCCGTGAATTGTTCATTGCCTTCAAGAATGGAAATGGAATGACAATATCTGTGGCTGAATTTTAACAATCGATACCTCGAACTTCGGTCATTTTGAGATAGTAATGTCACATGGAATATAAAATCTACCGAATTCTAACGACAAATATGACAGAAATTAAAGACACATTGGCAGTCGTAAAGGTAAAATACACCTCAAAATATCTGCACATGAAAATTCCAATCGATTCCATTAGTATTACATAGTGCATAAATGTGTATGTGAAAGAGAGCAGGGAACACGAATGAGGAAAGAATTATATCGTGCGTTCCGTGTCCTGTTTGTTAGTGTACCGCCCTTGCATTTGCCTGCCGTTAATCGAAGAAACCACGAAGAACTCTCGATCAGAGCAGCCTGCGTCTGGAATTATCTTCCAAACAACGGCCAAATTCGACCTAGCTAGTATCGAAAATCCACAACCGTCCGCCCCGCCCTAGCGCTCCCGATCAAAGATACTGTAGTGGCGACAGTTGGTTCCCTGAGCCATGTCAGCCTCTATAAAATGATCATAAACATGAAAATTATCTGTATATAATATTTGTAGTGCTTGGCAATAATAATTTACGTAACTCGTACTGAAAATGAATCTTAGGCGTACAAATAAAATGTTAACGAACAAGGCGGCAGTAGAAGGCAATTCTATACAACAAAGACATTTTCGTACGAGTTTTACTATTTTTTACAGTAATTTATATAAACTGGAAGCTGCTATGCCAGCTGGTAGCTACATTGATTAATTTTTTTTTACTTTGCAGTACCAGTAGTTTTATACCGTCATGACATCTTTGCGGTACGCGAAGGGCATTGCGGTACGCATAGTCTAATTCCCTTATTTTATCGATCACATGCGTCTTTAACCCCTGTTAACATGCAACCCTGCAGGTTTGTTAAGTGCACTTGTACCTACCTGCATGTTAAGAAATTTAACATCCTTAGCAACGGGTTTTAACATTCTTAGCAACGCAAACAACCATCGATTCACCGCAAGTCTAATGTTTGCTAAGGAAAAAACATGGCCATTTAGGAAACAAAACAGATTCAAACACTTCAGAAGTTGGTTTGGGAATAATTATTATTAATTGTAATATTATTAATAGTACAATTATAAAAATGTATATTATGTAAATTAACCTCATTTTCCTCACATTTCACCAAATGAAACTACGCCGGAAACCTAATAAACTGACGATGTGAAGGTGTTGCCACTGGAAGTCAACTTGCCAATTTCCTAACCGAAGGTCATTTCTTAAGGTATCTTTAGGTCCAGGAGAATTATTTGCATCCAATTCTCTCGAACCACGGTATATGAATATTGTGTATATAGATACATGGCAAGTAACACCCCACAATATAGTACTAACATGCGGAAGTAACAGAATTCACGTGTTTACTATCGCAGTAATGTAAATTTTCGCATAATTCCTGAGATTTTGTGATGACCGATAAAATGCTGAACTTACCACGAAATGTTACAGTGTTATTACATTTGTAGGTATGTTAATAGCTAAAAAAACAGTTAAGAACTGTGTGTTGTGTATGGGTTCTTGAGCCGAACGCGTATCGCGATGTTAACGTTTCCAATTTATAAACTTTGAAGTTAATCACTAATTTCCCTGCATGAGTGCTTAAAAATCCAGTGTATCATGGATGTTTGATTGATTGATTGATTGATTGATTTTTTCGTGTTTCCGGGCGCGTCAACTGCTTCGGTCATTATTCCCGTTAGTGTAGTGCATGTTTTTTCTCGGGAGATGGAGGTGATCTTCCCCCGCTGGATGGCGAGATCCGGTACCGACCTACCGTTGGCTAGTGGGGTTTCCCCCTAACCAGGACTCTCCCACCAGCGGGGCACCGCCCCAGTCGGGACAAGCTCTAAGCTCCCGACCGGTCTCCCGGAATATGTGGTTATGTAGTGCATGTTAGTGTAAGGCTGTGTGTGTAAGAGGGAGAGGATAGGACAAGGAAGAGGAAGGAGAGATCGCGCGCGGTCCGTGGCCCGTTTGGTAGGGTACTGCTCCGGCATTCGCCTGGCGTTCTTGGATGTTGGTATTGTCGACCTGCTTGGGATATGAATTGCAACCGGATGCAGAGGCAGAGGCGAAGACGCTCGGCAAGCAACCGGCAATGGTTGATGACGGCCGGAGGTGGACCTGGAGGAACGGAGGTGGCGCTCAGCGCCGAAATGAAGGCGAACAATGGAAGCGACCTGGTGCAAGCGCTCCACTGTTGCGTCCTCAAGTGCTGAGTAACCGAGCAGGTGGAGCCCAGGGAAGACAGGCAAAAGCCCTCAGAGGACACGACCAGGTGCCACACGGCCAGAAGGCGTTCGTTATATGCAGATTTCGTTCCAAAATCCCGCATTAAGAGCGTTGTATTGGATACAAGCGACAAACCAAGAAAACGAGTAATCAGTGTAGTTTCTAAAGATGAAAATGAGAAATAACTTCTACATTTAAACAATAACTAAAACAAACTGACTAAAATAAAATAGTAACAGGATATCTCTGAATTTACTTACACTAACATGCACTACACTACCACACATTCCGTGAGACCGGTCGGGAACTTAGAGCTTGTCCCGGCTGGGGCGGTGTCTTACCGCCGGTGGGAGAGTAGTGGTTAAGGGGAAACCCCACTAGCCGACGGTAGGTCGACGCCGGATCTCGCCATACAGCGGGGAAAGATCACTGCCGTCTCCCGAGAGAGAGAGAGAGAGAGAGAGAGAGAGAGAGAGAGAGAGAAACATGCACTACACTAGCGGGACTAATGACCAAAGCAATTGACGGGCCCGGAAACACGAAAAATCAATCAATCATTACCAATAATGGTGAAATATATAGATATTGCAATATTGCAATGTTCCACCAAAAGAGAAAACTCCCCATTCTGTAAAAGTTTCCGTAGAGACAGTGACCCTTTTTGCACCAATCCACAGATATAGTTCCAGAAACAGTACTACTAGGGCATTCATCCATCGAATGTCAGGAATAGAATTTCCAGAATTCAGAACACTAATACATTATAAGAAACTCATGTCAATTCATAAAAACTAAGTTTAATAAAAATCTTTATTCAAACATTGCTTGCTTAATGTAATGCGTAGTGTTGAAGTCAAATATTCACACACTATACCAGCTCCGGGTTTGATTTTGAATGCACACTCAAGTTCTTGTACATAATTGAATCCATACAATATAAAAACGAACAAGGATTCGAAAATATGGTTATCACACACTGGCATTTTGCCATAAGCACTATTATTTGGACACGTAGTATACCAGCTCATTCTACAAATTTTGTTGTTTTGCTATTGCTATTGGTGATGCTAAGAAAATAAAATTATTTTATATCGAAAGTTTTGCTAGCCTGCTATCGTTTGCAATATTGAAAGATCTATATTTTTTTTAGGAATGTATGTTCAATTAGGGTGAAAGTTTTAAGATGTTCAGAACTTTCCTTCCTAAAGCGATACGTAACAATTATTTTTTTGAAATGTGACCTACGTTCTCATGTTATGAGATGAATTGTCGGTTCTAGTTCACAAACAACAGCAGCAGACGGCAATAGCATCCACACTGATGAATAACGTGTATCAGTAACAACAAAACGTTTCACAAACAATAATTGTTGCTCTAGATATCTTTGCCCCGCTTGTGGTAGATACCTGGTTGGGAAAAAACCTCTACTCGACGGTAGGTCGGCGACGGCCTACCTACCTCTTCTCGCCATCCAGTGGGGGAAGATCATCGCCATCTCCCGGTGTAAAACAAGCACTCTTACGGGACCAATGACCGAAGTAGTTGGTGCGCCAGGAATCAGTAACAATCAATCAATCAATCAATCAATCGAGATCTATTATGCACGACGAAGCGAAATGACTCCGTGGAGAAGCACTGCACACACCCTTCTTTCAGATTATTACCCTCAGTGCACGCAGTGGCATGCACTGAGGGTAATAATTTGAAAGAGAGGCTCTTTCAAGGCTTTCCAGAAAGGAAATTGCACTCATCAAATGCACATTTTGAACCAACAAAGCTAATACAAAATGAAAAAAATACTCGAACATCCTGAATGATGCATCCAATACCGTCAAGAATTACAAAGGCAAATCAGCTACAGATGTTGGCTATTATCCTTATTCGTGCATTGCGTGGAGTCGACTTACTGCCCCGAGATCATGGAAAACGATATTTTGAATAACGTGATTTCAACTGGACTCTAGAAAACGTTCACAGATAGTGAAATTACATTTATGTCCAAGAGCGGAATAAAGGCCCATCTCCGCATTCGCTCAAAGGATCAGGGGAACTGATGGAAAACCTGATCGAGATATGGGGTTATTGACCCCGAGGCTGAGGAATAATACTTATTTCAGGCATATTTAGTCTTTGAGAATTATGCAGATGATGGTAAACGATAAATTAAATATCATTGCTAAAATCAATAATACTTTCTTTTCATGCTTAGTATAGTCTCTAATTCTAAACCGTTATTCAGCAGAAACAAATTTAATTCGTACTTAAACGTGCCGAATAACATCTTCAATGAAATAATGTATATGTATCGTATATGAAATTTTCGTTGTGAGATGTTCATGTATATGATTTTTACATCGGGTGTTATAGTTATTGATATCTGTATTGGAAAATGTGTTACACTTTTTCTAATTTTCAAATTTCGGGGGTTTAAACGAAAATATATCTTGTGTTTAGATTCATTGTTCCCTGTTTGTATAAGGTTTAAGAAACAATTTGGAGCCGCTTTTAAGAAAATCTTGGCAACTAATTTTTAAATAATTCACAGGAAAAGTCACTTAAATAGGGATGTTCATGGGGATGTTGAAGGTGAACAAACATTTAAAATATTTAACCAACAAATTGTATAACCTCCTTCTTTTGAAGATGAAATAGAAGAGGAAGTAGAGTAGAAACAAGAAGGAGAGGAAGAAGTAGAAGAAATAGATGAGTAAGATGTAGAATATGAATAAGTAGAAGAGGTAGAAGTAGGCGAGAAAGACGATGATGTAGAAGAAGAAGTAGAAATAGAAGTAAAGAAGCCATCTGTCGTTGCAATGTCACGGGCTCACTGTGACGATAGGTGGAAGCGAGTGGTTCACATCTAAGCCAAAGAAATTCAAATCAAAACAGTACAATATCGTTTTTGCCAATTTTTAGTTTGGTAGGGAAGACGTTACGCCCGTTTACGGGTATATTTGCAGCCACTTTAACTCGCACAGACTGACATCTGATTACTAAACTTTGAAAATATATGTTAATATTCATCTATGAATGGATATATATGTGTGTGTGTGTGTATTCATAATCCTATTTGAGTAGTTTCATTACTTGAGCATGAGTATAATATTTTGATTGCTAAGAAATTTGTAGACAGTTAATTTAATTCACGCTCCCCGCAAGTCGATGTAGGTCGGCGCCGGATCTCGTAAGTCAACGGGGCAAGATAAACTCCACCTATTGCGATGAAAACAAGCATTATACTCACGAGACTAATGACCTTAGCAGTTAACGTACCCGGAATCACTAATCAGTCAATATATCAATCAAAATTTAGTTCGTTAGTTAACACTGACTTAACATTATACATTGTTCTTACCTGTCCCTTTTTCTCTACCCCTGTAAATATTGTCTTTAAATTTTGTATGTTTATTAACTTATTATATCACTTATTAATCTTCATTGTTTGTCTTTTATTTGTTATTTATTTTTTGCATCTTCTTATTTGAGACAATCATTGGTACAGATTAAAACGGAAACACCTCAATTACAAGATATATATGTGGATGTTTTTAAATGCTTAAATAACTTTATTAACTTATTTTTCCTTATAGTTTTAAATGGTGATCACCTAATCTCGCACTCCGTACACAGCTGATTTGCATGTTTTCAAAACACTTCCCAGATATCTACATCCTAAACTATTGTTTTATGCATTCCATGTTTAACATGAGAGAAGAATACCGGAAGATAATTCGAAATCGCTGCTTCCTCCTTAGTATTACTTATTATTCATTATTACTTTCTTAAAGCCATTTTCTTTTTTATGAGACTTTTAATTACCTTGAATTTAGACAGGCTGAGTATAGCTCAGCGCCAGCATTACCGCTCTGTCCGGGAGGGCCTAGTGTTCGAGTCCCGGCGGTAGCGAATTTTCGACATTTGCTTGAGATGAGTCGAATTCAGCCGCTTTCTGGAGGATACTTCTAGTGGCTGGCTGCTCTAAGAGGCAGTATTTCGGGATTTCTGTAATCAATACAGACGGATGCATGCCAGAGTAGTACACTATGAAACGGTCCACGAACTGAGTGCGACCGTCCTTCTTCTTCTTAGTTATTTTTTCTCTTGTTATACACACACACTTCACTTACATACATTACTAAATACGTCAAAGGACCAGTAGGGAGCTTAGAGCTTGTCACGGCTGGGGCTATACCCCGTTAGGGAGATACTAGGAGGGGAAATACCTCGCACGCCGACGTGAAATTTGGCGCTGGACTCAACATCAGTGGAGAAGGAACGCCGCTATCTCCGGCTTAAACATTCACTACAGTGATGAGACTAATGACCAGAGCAATTGACATGCCCGAAAGCATCACTCAATGATTGTTTTGATATTGATGTTAAGAAAAGAAATCTCCATTCATAAAAAATATGTGTCGTAGTTGCGTTCTGGCATTCGTTTCCCTTCAATTATTGAGAGGTTTGTACGTGCTATGTTCCGTCTTGTAACATATTTCATTAATTCATTTCATTAATAGAGTCACGCCATTGAGCATTAACTGCAGTAATGAAGTGAAAAGTATGTAGGGCTTCTACAATATCCCAAAAATTAATAATCATATTTTTTCAGGTTTATGATAAAAAGTATGGCTTACAATCGTAAAATAGCATTTTCAAATTCTTTTAACTATTTTTATTAAGCTGAACCCATAACCCCGTTTCAGACTTACCGACAAAAATGTTGTTTTTATGCACCATTAATAAAAATACCAATATTCCAAATGCCTTGAACATAAAGTATTTAGAAAACTGTGTAAAAAGCAGTATCGTCCATGTACGCTTAAGCGCTTCTGTGAAATGTAAGTAAATGACACTTTACATCTAGTCGCTCTCCCAAAAACTGCCAGAAAAAGGTTGGGACTTGTTCAAAGTAGCTTCTTCATTGCGGCAAGTTTCATATAAAATTAAGGACAGATTTTCTTTTCGTGGCACATAAATGTAACTTCACGAAGAAATGACTGAATAAGTAAGATTCAAAAAACAGAGATGATTGATATATTCTACTGTAAAGGTGAAGATGTCATGCAGTGAAAAATGTTTCTTGTAAACTCTTAATTCCGAGAACTCTGATAAAGTTGGAGACGATCACATTAGGCTGCCGTAAGTTCTAAGCAGGAAGTCTCGGTTTGTCTTCGAAATTAGCCAATGAAGTTAACAATTTCATAAATTTTCTTTTATAATTTTACTCGGTTTTAAAAATAAAAATATTTTAATTTAAAAATAAATTTTCTGATTAACTTTAGTGTGATTGCTACCGGAATATAAAGAAAAATATTAAACCCATGCATTTTTACATCGTACGTTAAAAATTCTTCAACCTTTGATGCTGACAAAGGGTCCACTTATTTTACGTCGCGAATTAACACAGTCAACCAGTATTTCGTGTGCATATATAATCGACTATACTTCAAATTATTATATTATAATTATTTCAAATTATCAAAATTACTTTATAAAATCCTGTACAACTCTTCCCATTTTTTCCACCGCAACGAATTCCAAGACCCTAGATATGGATGGTAGTGAGTGGATGTAGTGGATGTAATACAAAGCGGGATGAGAGGTACAGCTAGATGATGCCCCCCAATGGGATAAAACAATTCAGTGTCATTGTAAAGTCCCTTCAAAATGTATGTAACTCATGAAAATAATAAAAACTGTACTTATTAACTAGTAAAAACGGGTCCAATGCATCATTTTTCTGTAGACTGCAGCAAAACGATGAAACCCACAATCAAATTGGGGAGTGAACCCGGAGTTTTATTGTTTAAGTACCTAGGTACTATACACCGGTACTTACAGTTTTAACGTTTTGTTTCGCTTTATACTTACACAAGTGTTGTTTGGAAGTCCAGCTAAATTTTTTAAGTAGTTTTCTTTAGGATAATAATACGAGTATTATAAAATCTTATTATTGAATTGCAAATATATAAAAAAATAATTTGAATTCAAAAATTTGAACGGCCAAAATTGAGTAAATAAAGATGAAAATTACGAAGATTTGAAAAACAAAGAGTATAATAAACGTAGAAATTATATATTCCAAATACATCACAAACCATATCGACGAATTATCTGCTCTAACTTATGTAATCCAATATAGTCTTTGAAATAATAAAGACAATACAAGAGATAGCATAAAACACGATTTAGGAATTCGTCTAATGCATTTGTATCTAATATTGCTTACTGTGTGGTATTTCCAATATTTTTTTTAGTTTTACAGATAACCTTTAATTGTGTATGCGTGTAGTTGTAATAATAGCTACATACATTACCATTTTTCAACATATATTTGACAAAATGTGATTAGACGTGTGTGTTTTAGACGTTTCGCCAAAATGTCAGATTAACTAACATCTTCAAGAGAGTCTCTAAACTAAAATCAATATAACATAGAAAAGAAATTTCACTGCTAATGATTTAACGGCAATGAGATAACAATGTTTTGGAATAGATTTGGTCTCTCAATAAGAATTGAAAATAATATACAACGTTATCGCTACGTAAAGAAACAAAATAATGGAATGTTTTAAATGTCATTTCTAGATGTCGGTACGCTAATGCTTTGATAGCTCAATTAATCTTAGTACTAAAGGCGTTATTGCATTATTTAAGGGACTTTCGCCAGTCGCGGGACAATAGTTTGGTCATGTCAAAGTTTCCTATTGAATTCTACTTTTATTAATAATAGAAAAGTCGCAAGTAAAACGTACATTCAGTCAGCGACGCATCATGAGTAATATGTCGGCGGTGCAGAAATTAACTTCCTTAAATGCAGCAGTTCGCGACCCCCGTATGTGCCTTTAAATTGCAATTATTTTCAAAATTTCAAAATTAATAGCGATAATAGCTAGCCTAGTATACTCTCAGAATGATACGGAATTATTCTATCATTTTATATCTCTCTTCCTCTATAATGGGACCGGGAGAGGTGGTTCAGGGCATCAACGTCAATGTGGTGTCTCTGACCAGGAGGTTCTAGGTTACAGTACCGACAATCACAGGATTTTCGACACTAGCTAGATAGCTGGGTCGAGTTCTGTCGCTGTCTAGATGAAAATTCTAGCGGCTAGCCGCTCTGATCGGTAGTTTTTCGTGGTTTCACCGATACCAGACGAGTGCCAGAGAATCTCTTACAAACGGGCCACGGTCCGTGCACGATCTTTCCTTCCCGTTCATTGTCCTATCCTACCTCTTGCACACACTTTCATGCAATAAACTTTCATACGAGTTGGGAGACCAGCCGGGAGCTTCATTGTTCCGGCTGGAGCAATGGCCCCCTGGTGGGAGATACCTGGTTGTGGCAAACCCCGCTAGCTGGCGATAGGTCGGCGCCGGAACTCACCATTCGGCGGGGATAGATCACCCGCACATTCCCTGCAAAAACATGCACTAGGCTTACGGGACTAACGACCTTGATAGTTGACGCACCCAGAATCGTCAATATCTAATGGACCTCTGACCGCCCCGACTCGTCGATGCGCCTTTCGCTCGAAGCCCGGACCTCCGCCACCACACGAGTCGGCTGCCTTGAGGAAAGGTTGCGGTCGCTCCTTTCCCAATACGACCCTTCCCCAACTTTAATGCTCCTTTTATTCTTACTCGGAATGGTTTCCTCCGCCGCCTGTCCGCCTTCTATCAGCTTAATCGACCCGAGTACTGGAAATGGAACTTAAAGTAAATGGAAGCGAATAGAAGGATTCCTTTATCGTCACGGCCAGCGCAGGCTGTAAATATCTATAAGTGTAGACGCGATTAATCAGATCGAAAGTATCAAGGGAATAAATTCCTAATGTTGAGGACGTAACGCTGGGAGTGGAGTGTGGGTTTAGCGGCGTGTATTAGCGTCTGGCCGTTCGCCGCGGGGCCGCATAGGCCTAGGTCAGGGCGAGGCGGAGCTTCGCCGCAGGCCCATCTCGAATAATGGTTCGTACCGGGGGCGTCGGGGGCGGCGCCGACGGCGGCGGCAGTGGCGGTGGCGGCGACGCCTTCTCCTACTTTTATTTTAAATCCAACAGTTTTGTATTCTTTATTGGTATTAGGATGTTTTTAAACAAACAAAAAAGAGCGGAGAGCGCAAAGTGGTTCTAGGTTAGGTGCGGGTTTCTTCTTATTAATTAGTAATCCAGGTGGCTGGGCCGTGAAACCTTGCCGAGTGAGTTACCTTGCCGGCGCGCGCGTGCACCTGCCGCGCCGCCGTTGTCCGGATAAGATCCCTCCGTCGCCGCCGCCACCCGCGCCCGCAACACCACCACACCGGCGGCGGTGGTTCAGAGGCAACACCATTGTCCCTGCAACATCGCTGATCGCGAGGTGAATTTCTTTATCGTCATGGCCAGCGCCAGCGCGCAACACTATAAAGCTTGGAGGCCCGATGGTGGTAGAATTTCGATGCTATACTTGGGTTTCTGTAACCTGGCTGATGACAGCTGATCAGGTGTTACGATTTCGGCCAATAGAGAGCTTAAACGTCACCACAGTGACGTCAATGTGATGACGTTTTAGCTCTCGATTGGATGACACCGTAACAGCTGATGAGCTGTCATCGGCCTGGTTAGAAAAACCCGAGAATAGTTACGTAGCTACATCGAATTCAACTTCTGTCTGGAGGATAATTCTAGCGGTCAGCTGCTCTGAGCGGTAGTTTTGCGTGGATTCTTTCGCTAATCCTAGGCAAATGCTGGAGGAGTACCTTTATAAACGGGCCACGGCCCGCGCGCAATTTTCGGTGCTGATTCTCAATGAGGCCAATGGGGCCAAGCTTCCTCTCCTATGTTAAAAATATTTTCTATGTGTATTCATTTTATGCAAAATTATTAACTATTGATTGGATCACATTTCCAAAAGGTAGTTTCATTTTGAATACATTTATACCACGCCATCAATTTTATAAGAATTGTGTTATGTTTTTTTTTCAAAAATAGTTGTAAGAAGGCGAGTGACAGAACTATAATTGTTCTTCTAACCTCAAATATCTTCAGAACTCGCTCCTGCACCCATACCACCACTGCCCTTGTCGGTCTTCTCTCCTTTTGTTTTCGTATATAGGCATTCTTTCCCAGCTCTCCCTACCTTCGATCACCTGCTTGCTTCTTCTCGGATTGAATTTTCTTCTACCTCCCCCTCCCCCTCCTCCTCCTTCTTCTTCTTGTTATTATTATTATTATTATTATTATTATTATTATTTTATCATTATTATTATTATTATTATTTTAATAATAATAATAATTTTTAGTTTTTTAGTGTCCTCTCGGTCTATTGTGTGATTTTTACTTTATTTACATTGCCTTCAGTTCCACAAATTTTCTGCCCTACTTCTGTCTTTTTGTAATATCAGCTTCTTCGTAAATAAATTTTACTTCATTTTCTTCATCTTTTTCCTTTATATGGTGGCTTATGGTGCTGGTTTTTTCGTTTTCTTTTTTTCTTTGTCCCTGAGTCTCTTTTCAAATCTTAAGCTTATTTTATGATCTAATATTATAATACTTTCAAGTTTTCCCTTACTCTTTTCCTATTTCTCCCGGTATGCTTTCGCGCACCAATCTTCTATTACGACTTTTTTAACTCCGAATTTCCGTCTGCGACTTCTGTCATGTTTCTATCGGATCCCCCTGGCTTTTGTCATTCATTTCCTCCTCTTCTACCTTCTTCCCTGCTTGAAACTCTCCGCCGGTGGGTACCTTGGTGCTTGCGTCACGATCTCCACCTGTACCTCCATCGGCTCGCGTGCCCGCCCCCACCTCTGCTCGGCCGCCGCCGCCGGCCGCGCCGCGTGCCACTGCTCCCCCCGGCCCCCGTGGCACCCGGCGCGCGCGCGAGCGCGTCCCTGTGCCGTTCTCGCCCCGCCCCCCCCCGCCCTCCCCCTGCCCCACACCGGCTCGTGCGACGCGATTGCCAGCTGGCCCAGTGCGAAGTTCCCCGACCCAGCTGGAAGAAAAATCTGCATTACTATTTTTTTCTTTTCTTTCGCCAACTGTTCAAACCGACTTTGTTGGCTCAGGGCATCAACTGATGTCACTGTAGTGCCTTTGATCAGGATATCCTAGGGTGTGGGTCCCAACGGCGGGCTGATTTTCGACATTAGCTACATTGCTAGGTCGAATTCAGCCTCTGTCTGAAGAAGAATTCTAGCAACCGGCTGCTCTGATCGGTAGATTTCCGTGGTTTCTTCAATTAACACCAGGCGAAAGCCGGAGCGGTATCCTAACAATCGGGCTGCTGACCGCGCCTGATCATTGCTTCCTCTTCCTTGTCCCATCCTCACCCCTTACACACACACTTGCATGCACTACAGTACCACTCATATTGGGAGACCAGTTGGGACCCTCGAGCTTGTCACGGCTAGACTGACGTCCCGGTGGAGAGTGATATCCGCTTGATTGAAAACCCCGCTAGCCGATGCGACGAGCAGATCGACTCCAGATCGCACCATCCAGCGGTGGAAGGTCACTGCACTTCCCTGGGAAACAAGACATGCTACACTCATGGGGTAATGACCTTAGCAACCCGAAAACACGGAATAATTAATTAATTATATCAAATGATTATGCTCCAAAACATAACATGTGCGTGTTAAAGTAAAAGAAAAAATAACATTTGACAATATTTTAAAGCTCACAGTTAATCGTGTATTGCTTGTGTTTTCAGAGATTTAGTTAATATATCTGTTTCGGTTTAATTAGTTTTATTTGAGGAAGAGGATACGTGGGTCCCTGGAAATTATTAAGAGGCAACTGCGACGCGTCTATATATCATTTTAATGTGCGGATGTTTCTATTTTTTCCCTAAATTTTGAATACGGGGTTGGAAGAGAAAGATTGCGGAAGAACGATGTAGGAGAGGGTACTTTCGATTTCTAGATGTTTTTGTAATTGAGAGTTGCCCACCAAATGGAGAAAGCCTATGCGAGGGTTGTGCGAATAATGGTTTTATAAAACAGTTCTGAATTTGTCAATTTTTGTGTAGAATTACGTTTAGCATAGGGTAAAAACTCAAGTTTTTCTTTCATTTATTTTTTGACTATTGTTAGTTATTTCCATGTTAAGCGACTATCAAGATAAACACCAAGATACTTGGCAGGTTGTCTGGGAGATTGCCAACGTGTTGGTGTAACCATGAGAGTAATTGAGTTTGAAAGTAATGACCACCTTTTTCCACCGGCTTAGCACCAGTTGTACTATCCGCGCGCAGTAATCCATGGTGTAGTGGTCTAATCGTTTACCTCCCGTCCGTAGGAACGACGTACCACTCCTAGTCCGTCTATGGTAAGTTTATGGTGTACAAATGGGTTTGCAGTAATCTTTCTTAAGACTCTTCCGTTTCCCCTGCCTGGCTTTCCATCATTGCCCTAGTATCAATTGCATATCATTATCATCAACTGAGTCACCGGAGGTATGACTGGTAAGGCTTATGTACTGACGGTCAACATAGTATTCTATCAACGCACGTTTCCTTGAACTCTATTTTTTCTTAGTGGGAGAGGTTAGAATATTTGTCGGTATTACTCTCAAAACAATTCCTCTCTAGATTGCCAATACAATTAGTTTATATTCCAGATAAGTGAAATTTTCCTTTAAACAAACATTACCAAGAACCCCCGGTGCTGTCTTTATTCATAAATCAATAAAAATGTATGGCAGCATAGATAGCACTAGATTTCCGTAGTTGAAGGAAATGCCCATAGGTAGTGCGTCAGTCACTTTCCAAAACCTGTTTCAACCACTATAAAATAGCCGTTTATATCATTAAAAAATATAATATAAATATCTTTATTTTAGAATTTAGTATTGTAAATTTTTTGACAGTAGTTAAGGTAGTTTATTGTCGAGAATGGTCTATGAAATCTAAGATTTTTCCATGTTTTACAAGAAATATGAAATGCTTCTGAACCTTGAAAATTCTTAAATGTAGTGATGACTTAAGTGCCTGTTTTTAGTATATTATACAATTATTGTAGCCTCTAGGAAGACTCATAGGAAGCGTACTAGCTTTCCGTGGTGTTATCCCGGGTTCGATTCCCGCTCTTGGAAAAACTCGAGTCTTTCCTTTCAAATTGTCTGTTTCAGCTGTGAGAAGAAGAAAATTTCTGGCAGGCCATGTTTGCCACTTACTGTGAAAGAAATGCGCCATGATCGCCACAAGTCTTTCTTACTCCCCAAGCGTGGAAATTAAACTAGGCCCACAGATGGAGGCCGTTAGCTATCCGCGAAGTCGGATAGTCGACCGAAAATGCCAAATACATGTAATTCTTGTTGTTATTTATTTACTATTCTTTAGAAAGAAAATCTGACCCTTTTTATTTGAATATGATTCAGTATGATGAAATATTCGAGTTAAATTACTGTAAATCTTTCATGTAAAATAATGAGTGCCCGAACAATGCTTTCCTACAACGGAAACGTAACAAAAATAAAGCAAGAATTTTACAATAGATGGAATGTGCCCCAATAAACGTATTCATTAATTACTAGAAATAGTAAAGATTCTGGCCATGTGGTGCCTTGGTGACATTTTCGTCCTTTAATTTCACAGAGACTTTGCACTGTGCGGTAACCTCTTGCCTCTGCTACCATGCTTTTTAGAGCCCCACTGCTATACTGCCCGGCCCAACGCCCCAGCCTGCCGCCCCTCCTACGCACCCTCATCCGTCATAACGCCGTCCCCGCCGCCCCCACCGCCCCCACCACCCGCCGCCCCGCCGCCCCGCCGCCCGCCACCCCGCCGCCCCGCCGCCCGCCGCCGGCCCCGCCGCCCCGCCGCCCCGCCGCCCCGCCGCCCGCCGCCCCGCCGCCCCGCCGCCCCGCCGCCCGCAACCGCCGCCCCGCCGCCCCGCCGCCCCGCCGCCCCCGCCGCCCCGCCGCCCACGCCGCCCACGCCGCCCACGCCGCCCACGCCGCCCACGCCGCCCACGCCGCCCCCGCCGCCCACGCCGCCCACGCCGCCCACGCCGCTCACGCCGCCCACGCCGCCCACGCCGCCAACGCCGTGCCCCCGCCGCATACTCCGCACGCCGCGACCAGCCACGCCGCGCCAGCACGTTCGCTGCCGTGTAGAATCGCCACATTCGCGCGCACTTTTTGTACTTCCCCAATAACAAAGCCGTTGCTTTCGTGAAATCGTGAATGTCTTGTCTCCTCACGATATACAGAACCTGCAGCGGAATAACCGAAAAAAAATGTTTTTGTGAGGTAGTCTGTATAAAGTCATTTTGTGATCGGGTGGTAAGAGGCGGTTTTAGAAGTTATTTTGAGAGCAACCCTTAAATGTTTAAATTGCATCGAGTTTCAAAATTATTAAAAAATAAAACATTAAACTATATATAATTCTTCTATAAAAATATTTTTACTAAAAGGCTAGACTTGAATGTAAACTGTAAAACGTTTAAATATTACATTTATGTTATCAGATCAAAAATTATTGAGATTAGGCGGATCATGCTGACAATGAAGATAAGCAGGACAATTTGTTATCGATATGTAGCTCACTTTTACCCATGATTTGTCTATCGTTATATTCCACTTCATTTTATTCTTTTTTTGTTGACCATGTATATACATAATAATTGAGTTGAATTAATGCAAATTTGTAATATGACCGATCACATATTTCAAGGCGATTCGTGTACTAATTGTTTTATAGTATATAAATATGTCGTGTTTTTAACAGTTTTTGAGTTTGTGAGTATATCCTAGCCGCAAATTCATATGCATAATTGTTGTTTTTTAATGTTTGTTGATATGTGACACTAGAATCCTCTGTATTTACGTGAAAATACATTCCTAGCACGCCTGTCAAAATGATGCTGGACATAAGTATTTTCTCTCATTAATTGTATTTCGTTATAAGTCCGTAACGGTTTCATCAAAAAGAAACTTGTCCTTCCACACTATTTACGTTCACCTCCCTAATGAACTACTGGCCGCTTGAGCTGCTTGTGTGCCTCCAGAGCTACAGAAGGACCTACGATTACATTTCTTTTACTCTTGGCACCCACTCTATGATTACTCTCATGCATCCCCTGTGTGTTCTGTTAGTTTGGTCGGCGAGGTCGTTCACCTCGGACCACTTTTAATGAGCAATGGAATGTCTTAAAAAATGAAATTCAATGAACTACAGTAAGTAGTGTTGTGTTTTGAATAGTATTGATCATCGGAAAATTATATAAATATTGGTGTTCTTTTATTCCGTAAAAAATGTATCCCCTTAGACCTCCTAGGGTTAATATTAGAATCCTTCCTGAACGTTGACAGACAAGTATTCACTATAGTCTGTTTGTCTCCCCCAGGGTTTTCCATTTATTCTTACTTCTTCAAAATTCCCTGTCCGGTCAGCATTGCTCGTTTCGCAGTGTTGCAGATGGCTGTCCAACAATGGTGCCTATCTCAGGTGGCAGACTTCTTCTAGGAGGAATACAAATGTTGACTCCCCCTCACACACACACACACACACACACACACACACACACACACACACACATACTGAATGACAAATGTATCGATTCTTGTGATGATTATGTGAAAAAATAATGCTACATGTTGTATCTTGTGCAGACTTTTTTTTTCAAGAAATAGTATTCTTTTTTATACTTGATTGTTCAGGGAAACACTATGTCCTAAGGAACGTTGCCAACATTTCAGACGTCATACTACGACAGCTAAGTCCACTCCGGCCGCAGAGACCTAGCGCTTTCATGTGTTTGGATGACGACCTAGGGAAACGTACTTTCTGGATGTATTTGATAACTGCCAATGCTGAATTTTGGAAATGAACATTTATTTCTGCAAGTAAATGTGAAATATTTTATTGTATTGCAATACAATTTGAAATAAAAACATCTCAATACAATGTAAATGTAAATTAAAAATATCAATTAATAAAATATTTTACCAATTGGAATGTTCATGTAGATAGTGAACTATCGCAAGAAATTACTTCATTACCAAGAATTCAGTCTAGGAAATTACTTTACGTCTTCCGTGAACGATAAAATCCCAAAGCTGTCGTCGTTATCATTTATTTTAAGTCGTATGATGTAAATTATACATAGTAACTGGTCATCAAATCTTCCAGAAACTGGAAAATCAAGTGTAAAGACTAATAGATGAATAATTAGTATGACATCAATCATGCTTATGTTCAATTATAAGTATGACTTAAGCGTATTCTCAAAGACTTGAAAATGTAATGCTCTGATTGTTAGTATAGTTTTGAAACAATTATGGAAAAAAATCCACAACAACTGATTTCTTCACATACAGTTAATGGGCTTGCAAAATACAGAAAACCTCCATTATCTGCGGTAATGACTAGAAAGGTAGTCCATGGAATATCGAAAAACCCCGGATAATCGAATTATTTTTTATTTGAGTGCAATAATTAAAATATAAATTAAGAACAAATGTGAAAAAATGAGAAGTATTATATTTCACCTAATAATTAATTCACGTCAATTTAGTAGTTATTATTTATATTATTATATTTTTAAATTTAAGTTAAGTTAATGTCTTATTTTACGTGGCGAGACTCGGGCCATAAGGCTCGCTATTCCTTTTGATCACGCAAATTTCGCCAAGCTCCTTTCACCATCTAGCGGAGAAAGAAGGTATTATTCTGGGCGACGAAACAGGCGATTTGAATTTAGCTCTGAGGCTTCTTTTAGGCTTGAGGATCTTTTACATGCAGTAAATCTACTACATGGGACAGCCGTCATTACTTTTCCTCTGAAAGAGGGGAAAATAATTTTTTCGCCCTTAAAAATCCACGACTTCGGGCGGGTTTGCACCCGCAAACGTGGGTATAACAGCTCGGTACGCTAACCATTATACCACCAAATGCGCAATTTAACATTATTATAGAACTAATTGTTTTTTTAACTTAATATTTTATTTTCTAATTTCTGTCATTCTTTTCCCTTATCAATTTACAATTCACTATCAAATCAGTTGATATAATTAGTTTATACATTCCGAAGCAGGCCCCGCTACAGATCAGAATCGGGAGGGTCTTTCGTGCCAATTTTTTTTATTCATTTCATTTAATAATTTTAGTTATGAAAGATACTCCTAGATAATTGATTTCTCGGACTAATGAACTCTGAATAATGAGGATTTTGCTGCAATTGTAATAGAGACACATCATCGACACTATCGCGAACTAATATGATTCTCATATCTGATCATTACTAAACAGAACAAAGATTAGTTTCCTTTGAAATTAATGAAAGTGAAGATTCGATGTGATAAAATCAGATGCAGGGAAATGGAACGTTTCAAATTTGCACTTGAAATAGCAACGAAATTACATTAGCACACCCATTTATCGCAATATTAATTTAACGGTAATTTGTTGACAAATATTTTCTTCTCTGAGAACATTGGCCTTAGGCCATGTGAGAGGGCGCTACTGTTTCCTTAGATACACAGTATCTCGGTAATGTGTTATTCCGCTTTTTCTCGTACTGTCTCTACCGACCGAATTCTCATACTCAGAACGTCACTGCGTACGACTCAGCTGACGTCATGCGACACCAAGGCACCAAGGAAGAGGCCACCCGCCATTAAATATTTGTTACTCGCGTATTATGTTAAGAAACAGCAACATTTTTTTATATTCTTTGTATGCCTGTGTAAAGAACTGCTGTTCGTTGTGTCTATGTAAAGAACTACTGTCGAGTGGGATACATTGTTACTGCATGTTGATTTTTGAATTTTTTTCTCCCATGTCGCATCCATTAGACCTGGGGAATTAAGCAAGACAACCTACGAAGGAACTGTCCCTGAAGCTGTTGTCCGGCACTGTATGCACTAGAGGCGATCTTGTTAAAATCTTGTTCTGCGTTGTTCACGTGAACTTAGACCACTGTGTCTTCTGTAGCGAAGAAACTCTTACAATCTGCTATTACAGGAAATTATTCTAAATTTTGATGCAATGGCTTTAATGAAGAGAAGTTTCAGCTTAATGTAACCACGTTTACATGAGGGTATGTAAATGTCGGAAAAGTGACTGAAATCAAACTCGATGGATTCATGTTGTGCGTAATGGAACCAACAAAAAATGCATTGGAGAAATTTACCCCATCCAGATATTTTAATCTGAGACCGAAACCTTGTACGTCATTGAGCAGTTCGGAGCAGTAGGGAACCGAGGGCTCTTCAAAATCAAAGATTTACATTAAACCGCCCAAATATTGAAACCAAATTGTCCATACGTGTATGTCCCTACAAAAATGCAAACTTGAGATTTTGTCAATGTGGATGCCAAAGATTTTTTAGCATTTTCTTCATGAAAAATGCTTTCTATATGGCACAGAAAATCAATATACACTGTAATAGGCGTCACATACGAGTTACTTTGTGGCCATGATTCCTCCCCTGCATTGCAGAGGGAAATAAAACTGGCCACAAAGTAGTCCCATAAGAGACGCATGCACCAGCTGCTCCGTCCCCATTGGAGCATCTACATCCCAATAAGTTTGTGTCAAAAGTTTACCAAAATTTCTTTCTAGTCATTAGATTTTCGGATGTTTACAATAAATAACTGTTTCGAAAAGAGACTGATCTATATTTTTCAATAGGTCTTTTGACCTTAAAATAAAAACTGACCGGCCAGTGGAGAAAAAAGGCAAAATCCATAAGGAAGTAACACAGTTTTAAGGAACACTATGTTATTGCAGTATCCATGAAGATCCTTTTTTCAATATTTAATTTATTGCAATGTTATGCGATAGTATGCTATCTATTTTTATTAAGTATCATTAATGCTGCTTTTCGAAAACAATTGTGTGGTTTTGTTCAGCAACATTTCATCTTCTGCAAGTGAATATTATATTTACGAGAAGATTTATTATAATATGAACATGTATGAAAGGTATATATTAGAAATGATTCAAGTATAATTAATTACTAAAATAATATAATAAATCATATTTGGAACGCTTCTTTCTTGGGAAGTACTTAGAATTACTGAATTCCAGTGGAGTGACAGTATTATATATATAACACTGTAACACTTATATATATAACACACGTAATATGAAAACATACTTCATAAATCTATTTAATTAGATCTCAAAATGTGGTTATTAATAGAATTCAATATCTTATAAGCCATCATGAAGTTGCTGTGTAAACATGTAGTAACGCATGTTCCTCGATTTACAACTAGCCACATCTAAAAGTATGTGCACGTCATCGACTTATGCAAAAATATCGCATTTTCCGTTTCTTCCGCGTTTTAAATCCAATGGTTCAACGATCGCAGCGAGCCAAACACCCCTCTCTCGGAGGCAATTCATCCAAATAATTTATTTGTAATTGCACGTCGTAAGGCATGCAGGCAGGTCTTCTGGTGCCGTCATAACAGCCACCTCATAAGCGCAATGTTTTATGAACACTATCGACAGAAAGCGCGGAAAAGTATGACCGGTCGGGCGATTCGGGCGCAGAACTCGTGGCCCCCCGGCCGGCAGGTGGACGCGGGTTCCCAGAGTGACGTCGGCGCCCGGAACCAGTTTCGAACACCGCGCCGCGTTCTGCCAGTTCTGTGAAGCGTCCGTCAACCTCTGCGACCCTCCCCCTCCACGCGAATCCGTAACGCACATGGCGCACGACTCGAAATGTAGAATATATGGAGATGCTGACTTTTCGCGAGTAACCACTGAATGAAAGGCGGAAATTTGATCGAAGTGGCAAGATTTTGCGACGATCCTATTATGTCAGAGGCGGATGATGTTGTCAAACCGTATTGCGTTGCCGATCTGCGAGCGTTGCTGTGACTTCGTGTGCAAGAGCAGGCTGCGCGGTAAAGAACTGGGACAGACGAACGTTGGTGAAGGGGTGCAAAACACGTGCGCAAGGCCAAAGACCTCGGAGACCACCTGTCCACCCGCCCGCCGACCGCACATCGAATAACTGGAGAAGCGAAATTGTTTTCAATGTACGGTACAGAGCGAAAAACATATCAGTTGTTATTGACTGGCAGTATCGGGTAGTCATCGAGGTTTACGAATGCATTCCGTATTTTGAGGCAAGCATCGTATGTTCGCTTGTTAATTCAGAGAGTTTTTCAGGAGTTTGTCACTGCCAAATTTCGTGTTTTGATGCGACGGTCGGAATATATGAGACGGGTGGGTACGAGAAGAGTCTCTGTGACGAGAGGACAGGACCGGGAGAGGCGTAATGCGGCGATGGGGTGGGTAAAAAAGCGGGCGCGGGGTCAACGCCCTCGGAAACCTCCTGTGCGCCGACAATAATGTTCAGGAGGGGCCGCGCCGCGCCGCTCCGCGCCGTCCGGAAACTGCAGGTGCGAGCTGCGCCCGCCTGCCTGGTCGGCGGCCGCCGCCCCGAGGGCCGAACGAGGCGCCTGCGCCCCCGCTGCCTCCCCGTCCCCAGCATCCTCCTCCCCCACCACACCAAAACTGTAACCCTTAAAAGCCGTTTCAATATTGAGATTGCTTGATTATTTAGTTTCCGGGCGCGTCAACTACAATGGATGTGGTCATGTTACATTCTGGGAAGTGACGGTCTTTTTTTCCCTCTGAAACATAAGATTCGGTGCCGACGTACAGGCCGGTTTGCGGGGTTTTCTCTCCACGTATCTTCCATTGCCACCTCGCCCCGGCTGCGACAAGCTGCAACCTTCGACTGGTCACCTGGCATGTGTGGTAGAGTAGTGCATGTATGTGTGTGTGTGTGTATGTGCAAAGATGAGGAAGGAACGCTCGTGCGTAGTTCGTGATCAGTTCGTTTAAATTGTTTTAGACATTCGTCTCGTGATCAGAGATACCACGAAAAAGTGACGTAAACGACTGGTAGAATACACCTTCAGACAGTGAATTGACCTAGATAGTATATAGTTAGTGCCGAAAATCCGCCACTGGCGTAATCGAACCATAGAAACCACCGTCAGCAATAATGCCACCGGAACTACTGGGCTATTTTCACCAGTACTTAGACTAAAAACAATAGTTTATTTAATACATTGATGGAAACGTAACTGAATGAAACTGTATTGAGTTCTGTTTTTAACACATAATTTTGTGCAATTTGTAATACCATGTCCATGTTTCAAGACGTGACTGGCACTGTATATACTATCTTCAGGGTTCCCTACCCGAAAAAAAACGCGTCACCATAACAGCGACCGTGACTTTACGCAGATCAAATGTGAATCGGGTTGTAGACCAAATCTGTTACAACATAATACGTTTTTTAAATAAGGATCTCGATATCCGTTTCAAAGCCGAAACGGAAACGTTCTGTTATTAATTTCTAAAATCAAAAGTAAATTTGAAATATTGTATTAATCGAAAATGAACGTAAAACGCTATTTGAAACAATATGATGTCTTTCTTCCAACACTAGAATTCTGTTCTTAAAGCTGTTTTGTGAAGTGCCGTAGATCCAATAAACAAAATTTTAATACGGGGCTTCCCACCAGCAAAGGTCAGTCAACTCTTTATTTGGTACTATCAGCACTACTTTCAATGTTCTTTGTTTCCTGTTTCAACAAATATTTTGGAATATATATATATATATATATATATATATATATATATATATATATATACGAAGAGATGATTGTCTATGAATTATAATTTTTTGACATGTACCAATAATTGTTTTAACGTTCGATCTTTAATAATACTACCGCCAACTTTAGGTAAATTAAGGACATATAAAACAGAAAAAAACTATGAGCGGTTTTCCAACTTCACCTAATTGGCACTACTTAGTGTGAAATGTTAATTTATTTCAGTTATGTTGATTTTGAAATATTGCAGTTAAATTCACATTTCTTTCCGATAAGTATGTTCTGATTTCATTATATCCTTACTCTTTGACATTGCACCACTTTTTTATGTTACAGAACATTAAATAATAAGTGAAACATGGCTAGAATCAATTCTTACACTGACGGCTCGAGTCACAGCAATCTACCAATCTGCAACACTAATAATACCGACTTTGATGATGACCTCCAAATGATAATTTCTAAACCCTTACACCAGAGAACCTTTCAAAATTAGTAATACACAATTTAATAGTTAAATATGAGAGTATAAAAGTAGGTAGGCACCTGGAATTCACTGTGCCAAAACAAGCTTTTCAACTAGTTACATATATAAATAATGCATTATGTAACTCATTAATGATAATCTCTTAACTATATCATGTTAATTCACACTCCCTGTATCTTTAAAGAGCGACAATTACGGAGTTCGAGACACATCAATGATGTTTTGTTTTTTGTTGTTAATTTTTTTTTGCATTTCAGAATCCTTTACACTGGTTTACGCTTACGTCACTTGTATGTACGTGACACAAATGTAAATTCCCTGCCAAGAGAATGACCCTGCATACTATTTGTATCTTTCCTGCACCATAAAAACGTCACATCGTTAAGATGTGCTCTGATATTTTAATTTCAACGTAGAATTTGCCTCTGGACATGTTTCCTGTCTTTCCCCTGTTACATTCGCATGCATGCGACATTTGGAACTATTTTACTCTAAAAGTCACCATCGACAAGAAGGTACAAAGCTTTTCCCTTTTTGCACATTACTTCTTCTCCGAGGTACATTATATTTAAAATGTATGCTAATTTATTCTACTGTATAATTTAACTATTCTTGGGTTACGCGCTGAAAAAACTAGCACGTCTTATGTGTGTGTATTATTTCTCTAGAATTATTTGTTTCTCGTGAGAAAATGTATTTCCAAGATCATGCTAGTAGGTCGAATTCTATGTCCATTACAATTAATCTTTAAATTTTAAAATAAAAATATCAAAAACAAAACAAATTCATTATTGAAAATCCATAATTATTCCATTCTGTCAGTAAACAAATTCAAGTTATCACTCCGCTGAATTGCTAAAGTTGTATGTAGTCTAGCGAAATACCACTCATTTCTTTAATTTCATTTCCTCCGTTTTTGAAACATTTAAATTGAAAAACCCTATTTCAATTCAAGGGATGCGACTAAAAACAAAATGTAATAGATATTAAAAAGTAAATGGAAGCAAATGATATCAGGCGTCCCAGGGAAGGGCCACTTCATTCTGTAGCAAATCTATCCATATTGCTTTTATAATGACAAAATGAAGATGCAACTGCAATCGCGAAGTTGGAAAGCTGACATTTGTGGTTTAAATAACTGTTCATAGACAACTACGTAAATGCTAATTTGTAATAGAGGAAGAGCTTGGATTCCAGGCAAACTTTCCAACATATATGTTCATTCGTTATGCTATTTTAATGTATAATTCACTCAGCATACGCTAACGGACTTTTCCTTTTATGCAACGCAACACTATGCAATGACTCGTTCATAATGACCTTCACTACGGCCATCACACACTCTACTAACCCGTTACATCAACATCGACCGCCATCGTTAGTACTACGCTGACCGTGACCATGCCAGCGATCAACTCACCCAGACCTTGTCAACAATACTCTAGAGGAGGGGCCGATGCATTGGTGTCAACTCATCTATATGAAACTCCATTGTCACTGTTATTGTTACTGTTTTTTGCCAACACTGTGAATGTATTTTCACTGCATCTTTGCCTTCAAAGATTACAAACACTTCTATCAATACTATCGCCAGCAATTGAGCTCGCTCCGATATAAAACATTATTCGAAGAAAGTCAGTCAACGTCTTTACTGCTACTATCACCTGGCGCTAGCATTAAAACTATTTAACTGTACTTGTTTCATTCCACCTGTGCTATCCCAACCGTCACCTACTCGTACTTCGACAACCATGGCCACCAACACAACGACAGTTCCTGTCTACGACGAACCCCGGCGGACTACAGTCACTATCACTGCTATCATTCTTTGCACTACAAATAACACGACCGTCATCATTATGACCACTGATTCCCGTCACTTCAGCTACAAACAACAATGTCGTTTCTTTCAGCATACTCAACGCCACCACCCACCAGAATTTGTCGTCACCGCTCCAACCAAAACCAGAGCCACCTCGCCGCCGCCGCCGCCGCCACCCGACCGCCTCCACCGCCCAGCCACCTGCAGACGCGCAGGCCCACTCATTAGCGGCCAATTACCGCTCCCGTCTGGGCGCCGCGAGGAAGTCGCTTGGCGGGCGCGCAGCAACAGGTGCACGCGCGCCCCGGAGTCCCGCGCCTGCGCCGCTCCCCGCCGTCACCTCTCTGATGCCGCTGTCACCTCCGCCGCCGCACTTACAAGAACCACCACAGGCATACAGTCACCGCCGTCGTCACCGCAGACATCGCCTTCGACACCAACACACATCGCCACCGACTCCGAAGGCCATCGACACCGTCATCACCGACACCAGCGCCTTTACCGTCACCATTGACGACACCGACAACCACGTCTTCACGGTCAACGACCGACACCTCCCCCACCGTCACCGACACCCCCCGTCACCGACACCCTCACCGTCACCACACCCTCACCGTCACGACACCCCGTCACCGACACCCACCGCACCGACACCTCACCGTCACCGACACCTCACCGTCAAGGACACCGTCACCGCCCCAAGGACACACGCACGCACCGACACCGACACCGACACCGCACCGCGGACACGCACCGACACTTTACCCCCCACACGGACCGATACCGAACCCAGCACCAACGTCATCACCGCCAACTCCACCGACATCGCTCCCACATACATCGCCATCAGCACTGTCTGCGCCACTATCAGCTGCCCGCCAACGTCACCGTTATCGCCGCTCTCTTCGACCAGAGACCATCCTCACTCGCCCCGGGCTCCCGTTTTCGGGTCCTCGTCGCTGCCTGCGGCCACGTCTAGGACACTCGCTCCTCGAACTCGTCAACGCGGGCGCTGGACCATCACCCGTTCGTCCAGAAACTGGAACCGCTGTACATTCGGTGTCTGAGGGCGGGCGAGCAAAACTCCTTGAACGGTACACGCAGAATGTAGAGTGATGGTCGTAGATAAAAAAATCTCTCAAATAATACGAGGATTATAGTAATGTGGAGCGAGCTGTCAGTGATTTATAATGAATGACCGGAGATACAAAATATTAAGGGATTCTTCAGGGTCTACCCAAAAGAGACAGATGTGCCGTACCTGGTACTCAATCCAAAACCACATCAGTTGTCCCACCGAGCCAGTTTACATTAAGATTTATGTTCGATTACTGGTCCGAGCAAGTTTGGCCATTAGACCCTAAGTGGCAAAATACGACCCCTTTTCTAAATGTACAATATCAAAAACGTTCCTTATGTTGAAAGATATTTAGATGCCGGTAGGCAGCGAAGGAAAGTGTGGTCCGGCGTTGGCAGTGCTTTGGGTAAGAAAATCTTTATGTAAATTATATTCGAAGCGAGTCCAAGCCATGATTATTCACTCGATTATCTTCTCAAGAGTGTTAGTAATGCGGCGATTTCCCAAAAAAATTAAAACAGATTCAAAGGTTTATTAGGATGTTCTTTTAGGATTGTCGTTAGGATTGTTTATAAAAAGTGTAATTCTACTCCTGCTCTAATTGTGATGTGTAAGAAACATTTTATTTCTAATTAGGTTCCACTGAACTGATTTTCTCATTGCAACCTGATTCAATTGGGTCAACAATAGTTTACCTTCAAATTAAAGAGTTGTCGCAGACAGCCCCGGATTTGCGATACGATGAAAGTAGTAGAGAAGTCAAAGAAGAAATTGCAATGACATCATAACTTATTTGACTTTCTTTTGCCTGAGTAAACTTTCAAGAATGCCTTCGGGCAGAAGAAATGACCTGAGGTCAGATAATATATTTCTAGCGCGAAGATGTTTTTTCAGTCAAAATTCAAATGTATAAAAGAAAGGCGTGATGCACTCTCCTTGCCTAAAAAACTTATACCAAATCAGTAGAATTTAACTCTTCACTCTATTGCTAATGGAAAGTCAACTATGCGGTCACATGTGATTCTGTAATATTCATGCAATTATTTCTAATGAAGCAATAATAAAGATTGAATAATGAGAACATTACCTGATTTTTTTATTCACCTTATGTCTTTGTGTTACTTTGGCCGTGCGGCATTTCTTTTCCCCGGGCAGAAACAACAAATAACCAAAAAAGCTGAGTCATCGTGCCACAAGCCGATGCATTTGCTTCTTACAGAGCTAGCGATTCCACAAAACCTCAATACTCCTGAAGAAAGCATGCGTATGAGACATTTTAATTTCGCTGTCTGTTTATTTTATACCACTTTGCTTAGGATTTTAAAAATGGGAACGTTTCTTCAGATAGTAATATCTGGGTTCCTATTTGTCCCAACATTTGATTTTTCAGGATAAGCAGATTACTATTACATATGACACAATTTCTAGAAAGCCTTCGTGTTGCTCATAGACAGCTTGCTATCTTTCAATGGTACGATCGCAGGTTCGATTCTCGTTCGGGGAAAAATAGAGCTATAGCTTTCCATTACACTCGTTTCAGTTGCTATATCTGAGTGACAAAATAAACGCTCAGACTGGTCAAGTAAGCTAGATACGGTGAAGGGAATATGCCATGCTCGCCATACCGCCAGGCGTGGATAATAAATAAAACAGGGCCTACGTTTGAGAACACCGCTGCCTGACAAAAATCGAATTAATCCGACCCTAAAATCCCAAATAGTAGAAACAAATACAATTTTTATTATAGTTGATGCGAAAAGTAACACCTGAAAACTGCGCCAACCAGCAAGACGTTTGGTGGGTGCGGGGTCTTTGCAACAGGCGAGCGAGTTCCCCACGCGCCCGGCGGCCGATGCGGCGGTTGTGGGCGTGAGAGGGCACGTGTTTCGTTACGCAGACTGGGCACGCGCAGCGCAGGACTCGCGGCGTCTCTGCCCCGCGTCCTTGTGTCCGCTTTTTACCCGCTCCTCCAGAGGCGGCCCGTTACAAGTCTTTTCGCGGCGACGAATACAGATCGCGTCGAATTTGTTATGGAGAACCGATTCCTTGGATGGATGACGCTTCCGTGCCGTCGAAACCAATAGGCAGATTTCCGTGTTTGGATTTATCTCCTCCTCCAAAGGCAATGTCGGATTGCAAAACACGTGCCTTTGAATCGTTAATTTGTATACTTTCCAGAAGGAATTTGTCAAAGCGATGCGTGCAGAAGTGCGATGTTTCGTGGAAAGCGCGTTTGGTGGGGTAGCGCCACGTCGATTTGTATGCTCTCGAGCGGGCGTGTTGGAGCACTCGCAAAGCGGACCCTGACTCGTTTTGGGAAAATCAACCCGTCACTGCCGAACATCGTCCGGAAGAGAGCCGAGCCGTCGTCGGCCGTTGCGAAAGCGTCCTGACATTACGGTTCATCTGCGTGCGGGCACTTCTTTCGGCGCGGGAGCCATAAATTTATTCTTTCGCGTGTTGCCGGGTGGCTGGGCTGGGCTCGGCGCGGCGCGGCGCGGCACGGCGGTGCGGGCCGGTGGCGGAATGTAACCTTGCGTGGACAACAGGTGAAAACACGAGTGCGTTTCCTCGTAGGAGGTCGGCATGTCCGCAGCGCGTGCGGCGCCGGCGCCGGCGTGGATGGGCTGGTGGTCGACGTCGTGGATGCCACGGCCCTGGCAGCCACTCGGGTCGTCCCCAGCCACACGCCACGCCACTCCAAGCCAGGCCGCGCCACGCCTTCGGTCTAGCTGAGGAACAACATCCGTAGCCGCAGTAGCGAGTCTGACCGAGAGGTTCTAGGGTACAAGTCCCGTCAGTAGTGGATGTGCGCCAGAGGAGAATTCTAGCTGCCAGCTGCTCCGATCGGTCATTTTCAGTGGATATCAGACCAATATCACACGAATCTCGTAGAAGTTTTCCAACTAACGAGCCACGGATCACGCGTGATCTTCCCTGGCGGTGCGGTGCGTTATTGGGGGATGTGTAAGTCGTCACCGTATCGTACGTTCGAGCAAAGGTGAAACATCCCCTCTTTCCGGCAATACTCATATGTACTGTTCTCATGTGAGTAATGTCTAAAGTAGTTAGCGTGCACGGATATACTAAAGACTCCCTCACTGTGGTGGTGGTGGTGGTGGTGGTAATAGTAGTGTTAGTCGTCGCCGTGGCGTCCTGGTCGCGATAGGTTCTGCCAGGCATTTGGCACGTCCACAGCCACACGCCACGCCATGCCACGCGCCCGCTCCGCGTCCCCCGCCCTGCGCGGCCCCGCCCCCGGCCATCTCAAGACGTCCACCTGGACTCGAAGGCTCCATCGCGTGCCAAGCCCTTCCGGATTTTGGCGTGGCTGGCCGGCCGGCTGCGAAGTCGACGACTTCTCTGTACCCCTGGGGGTGCGAAAACCGTTTTTGGGTGACGTAGGTCCTGTTCCTACAGGTAGCGACTGCTGTTTCGTATTTAGAGCACGTGAATCATAAGGATTTCCCCGATTCGCAGTCTAAATAAAGAATATTTGCGTGGAGTGTGAGTTAAAAGTCATTGCACGCCTTTTCAAAAATAGTAGCGGCTCAACCAGCATGAATGTTTATGTACAGACACGCAAATCGTAAAGACAAACTCATGGTTAACGCTGATTTCGTTTCAACCACGATGTTTACATATTATGGGAGTTGAAGAAATGGGTTCTTTGGGCTACAATGTTAGGATGACTTTGGTTATTATTAATGTCAACATTTTCATATTCAGAGAAATGAAATTTACAAACAACATCACTAAGAAATATTAACAATAGTGATGAAGACATTGCGAAACGTTTGGAAAAAGAAACCTCGTGTAGTAACACTTGCGCATATCCTCCGACCCCAAAGCTCGTTCCGCTTCTAAGAGTTGGATTCGATTCCCGCCTTAGTAAAATTTGTTGTGTACAAAGTGAAAATTCCGCACATTTTTTTGAAGTTCTCCCGTTTTTCCAGTCTCTCATTACATAAAGTCTCCATCGTCTTTCATTTTATAATCATTATCGCAATCATCACATAATCTCTTAATTACTTTAAATAAATAAATAAATAAATTAAATAAATAAATAAATAAATAAATAAATAAATAAATAAATAAATAAATAAATAAATAAATAAATAAATAAATAAATAAATAAATAAATAAATAAATAAATAAATAAATAAATAAATAAATAAATAAATAAATAAATAAATAAATAAATAAATAAATAAATAAATAAATAAATAAATAAATAAATAAATAAAATTTAATTAATTAATTAAAATGATTCAATCTTTCTTTATAGAGTTAATCAATACAGCAATGAGCTAGGAAACCGTATTGTATCATTTGGCTTGAATGGTCAGCCCGTGGAGCGGTCACTAAGGCGGAGGACTGGTCTGTCGTGGAGAATTGGCAATTGTCACCAGCGCGTCGACTACGGCGCCTGTAGCGGTCTTGAGGACGCGAGCGGGAGCGGGAGCGGGAGCGGGAGCGGCGGCGGCGGCGGCAGTGGCACGCGCCCGCCAGACCCGTCGCGCCGGCTGGCGGCCCGGCCCCCGCTCCACCACCCACCGCTCCCCGCCGCCCCCGCCGCCCCCAAGCCGCTCGCGCCAGCGTCTGCCAGCGCCGGCCGCACCTGGCGCTCGAACATCCGGAACCCTTGCGCGGAATTTTGCTTGTCGGCAGCGGCGGCGGCGGCAGAGGCGGCGGCGGCGGCGCCCGGCGTTTCCGCTCATTGTGCGCGCTGCCGCCCGGCGCCAAGGCCGTTTCCCGCGCCCCCGCCCCGCCCCCTCCCGCCATCCCTCGCCCACACGCCCCCGCACCCATCACCCCCTCCGCCGCCTCGCCCACGCCGACTCCGAGCGCTCGCGCTGGCGGTGGCGAAGTAGCCGCTGGAATGGCGTGCGGCCGCCTCTTCTTGGAAGACGGTGGATGTTAATGTGTTTTTAGCTAGCGCGCAATTCGTAACCAGGCGACGTCGAGCTTCCTGCCGCGATGTTCTGGGGTCGCGTTCGCTCCTCCAAATCATTCTCTTTAATTTTCGGTTGTACTTGAGGAAGCCTTTGCGTTCTGTTTTTGAGTTATTAATCAAACGAAGTTACGTATACATACAGCTATCATACTTTACAAAGGCCATCAGTATTCAGTGCGTATGCCTCACTTTCTCTTTTGTTTTGTTGTATTTCTTAGCTTAAATAAAACAACAAACGACAGGTCATAAATTATTCATTCACGCGTTGATGGAATGTTCGAAAATATGAGGGATATTATTATTTAATATCATATTTTGCATTGAATATGTTGTGTATTTTGGTCTGGATGATATTACGTGCTTCTAATTTTCACAGAAAGGAGTGCTCCAAGTTTAAATGTACGCTGAAGAGAAACAACACATGTAATATCAGAACATTCTAAGGTTCGAGGTAATTTTAAAAGTTGTCGGTGTATGTATGTATGTATGCAAAAAAATGTTCGAGTTAATGATAATGAATTCTTCAGTTAGAAGAAACTAGCAACTGCCCAGCCAATCCTTCGGCCCATTATCTTTCGCCAAGCTTTCTGGGATATTAAAATAGCAGGGCGGTAATATCAATTAATTTACTTCTTATCATAATTTATTGTTTTCCTAGTAACTTTCCCTAAAATAATGGATTGGATTGGAGGTATCAAAGAAGGAACATTTATTTCTGTGAATTAAAACCCACCAAGCTTTTAAAAAGAGGCGAATTTCACACACATCCAAACCGACTTGCTTGAAGAACGAGTTTCAAGAGAGATCGAGTCCGCTTTTTTATTTGAGCAAAAATACTGAAATAGATACACGTTCTTCTCATAAATTTTATTTTTATCAAGAATTATTCTTATGCTTTAGTTTTAGAAATAACAAATTTTCAGAATCATAATTTCATTGAATGATATATCGTGATTGGTTTTTCCTTGGAAATACAGGAATACGTTTTACTTTCCGTAGATATAAAACATCGAAAATTCTGCTGCGAGTTCCTGGCTCTTGCCTCAGAATAAAAAAAAAGGGGCCCTGCAGCCTTAGAACTTGGAGATCAGGTAATCTAGATATTAAAGCAGTAATTTTGGTAACATTACTTTGGGGATTCCATTGAGTGGCGGATTTTCGGCACAACGTAGCTGTATCAAATTCAACCAATCGGGAGGAGTATTTTAGCGGCCGGCTGCTCTGATGTATATTTTCTCTCGGTTCTTCCATCAACACCAGGTGAATGCTGGACCAGTACTTTAACAATTGAGCCACAGAGTTTAGAGTATTTCACGGTTGGGTGGTGTTCCGCTAAGGGAAAGTACCTGGAAAAAGAACTCCACACGCTGACATTTAGGTTCGCATTGAATGTCATATTCCAACAGAGGAAGAACACCGTCCCTCCGGAATTTAATTGTGCAGCACTTACGGGACTAATGATCATAATAGTTGACATCATAGAAGAGTAGAACGAGAAAATAGAAGAGTAGTAATCGCCATCGTAGAAGCCGCCTGCAATTAAATATTTTCTATTAACGTTATAGAACAGCATTTTTTATATTATTGGTTTTGTCCTGTTTATATACAATACTATGTTATTGCTGCACTTGTAAAGAATATTTTTTTAAATATTTAATTTATTTTAATGTTATTCAAAAACATTTTATTTGTTTTTCTCGAGCGATGTGCGTGCTAATTTTTTGGAAAACTATATTTGGTTTTTGTTCAGCAGCATCTTTGCTACTGCAGGTGACTAGTGAGAAATTGCAACGTAGTACTTCCCAGTTATCGGAGGGTATAAGACTACATGATGGGAAACAGCTCCGTATATCTGCATCGGTCGACTGCCCGGGAGAAGAATGAAGCAGATTGGAACGGAAAACGAAGTATGGGTGTGGCATCGAGAAGAGAAACTGGTGCAGAGAGTAGTGTCATGGTTCCGTATTGTCTCTACTGGAACTGAACGGAACCGGTTATCTCAGATTGGTGTCAGGCCAAGGGTTTCGAGTCGATATTTCAACTTGTGGAACACTAAAATATATGTCGGTCGAAATGCTTTTTTTACGCTACGTTATAGATGGATTAACTAAATGGCGTTTTATGAAATTTCCTTTGGAGGCAACGTATCTTTAACTTAATATATTAGACCGGTGTCTCCGTGGTCACCAGAATGTGCTGACAACTTTTAATTTGATATCTTGTAACAGACCTTTAAAGATTTATGACATACTTTTTCTAGACATCATAACTGTCAGCACGAATCATCTTCACTTTGTTGAAGGAGTGTTAGTATGTCTACCATTAATTTCCCATAACTATTATGTTCTACGGTAAATATTCACGAGTTTTTGTTATTCCATCTTTTCAGCTTTGGAATTAAAATCTTGTCTTCAGATTTGTTAATATAATTTCTAATATATTACTTGTGCAATGCCGTTTAAAACTTTGTCTTCTTTTGAAGAACGTTATTCAACCTTAACTTTTAGGCTCATCATAGATGGAAACTGATAATGATACAGCAATCAAATTCCGAACATCCGAAAATATGTTATTTAAAGAAGTAAGTGGATGTGTTTGGTGACCAGTGCGGACTACCGCAAAAGAAACAGTACTTTACAGATATTTATGAGGTACATAGCTAGTTGTATGAAATACGATCTGTCTAATCCTATTTAAAAGTTAGTGAACGAATACTATGAGTATTTAGGTTTTTATAGATGACTCGTCGATTATAGCATTTTACATATACTGTCACTTTTACATTCGTTAACAAATAAGATTATCTTAACGACCAATTCGTTTCACAGGTAGGGTGGGGGTGACTGGGGGTGATGGACACAAGTTCCTATGACGTCCACATAGCTTCCATGTGCCCTAGCTTTGTGTCACGTATCCTTGGCGACCTAACGGATTTCCAACAGAAATCTCCGTATGATCAGTCTAACGATGGTGGAACCGCGATCTCAAATGTGTTTTAGAGCTTGGAGAGTAACATTTTCGTAGTTAATTGATTGTCTTCCCTAATATTGAGGATAAGGAACCCAACAAGGTATCTCCCACCAGCGGGACACCACCCCAGCCGGGACAAGTTCTAAGTTCCTGACTGGTCTCCCGGCATATGAGGTAGTGTAGTGCATGTTAGTGTAAATGTGTAATGAGAGAGGAGAGGTCAAGGAAGTCGTAGGAAAGATCGCACGCAGCCGTGGCCCGTTTGTTAGGGTACTGCTCCGGCATTCGCCTGGTGTTGATTGGAGAAACCACGAAAAACTACAAACCAGAGAAGCCGACCGCTAGAATTCTCCTCTAGAAAGCGACTCAATTCGGTCTAGCTTACAAGCGTGTGTCGAAAATACTCCCCTTACTGTTGGGAATAGAACCTATGACCTCCCGGTCAGAGGGACTGCAGTGACTTTAGTTGATGTGACTTTTAGTTAGTGACTTTAGTGGAAGATATTTCATGTGGCCAATTTGGTGGCCACCAACGGAGAGGTGGTCCATCTTGAATTGTAGAATATTTTCTGGATATTTGACAAGTGAGTCTTTTATTTACCTCTTATTACTAGTAATTCTTTCAACGAAGACAAGTTATTAAATGGCAAGTTAGACAAGTTAAAGTTGTTTGGTGGCAAATAGTATGAAATTTGATGGTGATACTGAGATTATCGACAAGGAGTGTCTTACGGTCTGAATTTTGCACCTCGATCACCGCAAAACCCTATCTTCGGCTCCTTCCTTATTCAAGCTCATTCATCCCGGCTCATTCACTTATATTATACTGTATAAAGGATTTTTCAGATCTGAAATCCGAGGGAGTCGATCACTCCTAGAACCTAGCAATTCTATTGTTAGGTACTATTGAACACTTCTGACAGCTACTCTGTACTTTAAAACTTGATGTAAATAGTTGAATTTTGTGAACAATGTAAACTATGAACAGCAAACAGGTTTTTTTTTCAGAATTAGAAAGTGAAATGGTTTCTAGGATATAAACATTTGACAATTTTTTTAAATTATTTTAGTAATGTGGCGTAAAATCCAATACTCAACTTCACGAACGAGAGAAGTGTTAAGTATTGTGCTGCTTCTATAGCAAATAAGAAAACCTTCCTGCGAATTCATTAGAAGGCCTTCGAGAGGTTCACGTTACTCAAGTTTCAATATTTTCTGCGGTTACTAACTTACATCTGCGCGGTTTTAATAGAAAAAACCAATAGGATATAGTTAGGAATATACAAAGGCATTTTTGCGAAGGCCGTTACTGGTATGCTATTTTTTTCTTTGCCATTATCATTCAGTAAGGGGGTATGGTTATTAAAAATATCAGAAACCAGGCATTTGATAGTCGTCTACTGTCACAGGTGCGAAGAGAACACGTAAGTGACAATAACTCCTTCGTATTTATCCCAAAATGATTAGGTAAAAAATATAATGAAGTGTTAACCGCAGAAATAAACTTTTATTGCAATACTCTCGTGTTGCGTTGCATGTTCAACGCCTCCCTGCTTTTGAAACTATTATTTCCTGGGTCGCTAAGAACTTCCAACACCGACCTTGGAATTTTCAATTTGTATATTGCCACGTCTCTGTTTATTTATCGTGAAAACAGTAAAACCTGTAGCTGTCGTATGGGCAAAAATAATATCAAAATCCGTTGTCATTTGAATTCCACGAGTCAAATGTTTTTGATAGATGAATTAATAAGATTTTTCCATAACATGGTAAAGCGACCTATGATGTACTGAACTACATTTTAGGTCCCTTGTTATGGGAAAACATCTGGTATTTTAGGATAGTCATTATTATTATTATTATTATTATTATTATTCAGAATTACATTTTTAACAGGAGTTAGGATATGCTTAAACTATGCAATCTTTCTTGAACAATTAAAAGAATTACACCCCTTCATTAGCAATCAAGATATAATTCTCTTTTGTACATGCACACTACCAATATTTCAGCCATCTCATAAAATACACTCTTTACCAAACTGTTTGAATCACACAACACATTAAGCCACTTTCTTTATTTGCTTATTTATTTAAAAACAAAGGTAGTTACAATTTTCTACACCCTCTATGATATAGGACAAACATAAGATAACATAAAATAAATAACAAAAAAATTCCTTTTTTTAAATTTATGGGCAGTGATTATATATTTATCAGTGCTGAATCTTCGTTATGATAGAATGAAGTTTAGCCGCAACCTCTTTAATTTCCTTTGCAAATAGTAGACAATATATTTACTTAAAATTACTAAAATCCCATGGTTTATTCGTAACGCTGTTACAAAGAGAATTTAATTTAGAACCAATTAAAATATATTTAGAAAAGGAAAATTCGAAAGTTTTCAATATTCTTCCCGAAGATCATTGTTCTTCCTTTTTTAATTTATACCAGTCATATAGTGAAACAAAGATATTCAAAGCCTGTTTCTCGAAAGATGTATTTAATCCAAAAAAGTTACTTTTTTCTAAATATGTAATATACCTTCGATTCTATATTTGCTATCCCCAAACTTCAGAGAACTAAATTCATAAATATATTATCGTCAGCCAAACAAGACAGTTAAGTTCTGAGTAACGGACTCTAAAAGATATTTATTTTTCTACTCTAACTTCTTCATTGGAAGATAGTAATTTCGAACAAGCAGAATAAAAGAAATAAAAAAAAGAGTGAGATTTCACAAATTTGTTGTTATGGTCACACTGCGCCAAATTCATTGCAGCTTTAACAACTTTCGCTTTCACATCCGCAAAAAAAAAACACGTTCCTTAAAATTCACAACTATACACAAAGTGATATAAAACATTTAGAGGACATTTGAAAATTATTTATATTCGTAGCGACAGTATTAATACTTTTGAGACTAAGATTTATCAAAAAATTCTTAATGTATAGGATAATTGTAAATCTCAATTAAAACTTAAACATTCTAAATTATGTATTACAATCAGGAATGAACTTGGAAGGGAAACTCCACAAGCTAGCGTGTAGGACGACGCCAGATCTCACCATCCAACGGGGAAAGATTACCGTCACCTCCAGAGGGGAGGAAACAAACACTACACTTTCGAGAATAATGACCTTAGCAGTTGACGCACCCAGAATCACTCATCAATAAAAAAAATCAAAGAAAGTGATCCATCGCGACCAGCAATTCGTTTCGGAGCGATCAGACCCCGCCCTTTGCCGACCTCCTTCGCGCCCGAAGAATTGCAGGCGTCTCGTGACTGGGGTAGACGGCGCTGACCACAACAGCATCGCGGCCGCGGTCGACGGGGCCCCGACAAGCGCACAAACTGCCGCAGTGCTGCTGTGTCTACAAAGAATCTAAGTGGGACCATTATCTGCGATTACTGAAGGTCCCCCGCACACGGACATGGTCGGGAAGCGGAGAAAGAGGTTTCGCTACGATGGAGACAGAGCGCGGTGCCTTGTGGTTAATGATAGTGCCACAGCAGCTTTCCAATTACCGATTCCGGAAATAATTGAGACGCATATTTGCAGTAGGGAGATGCCTTGTGGAATATTAAGCATCTTATTTAAATATGTATGAAAGTGTTTTAACAGATCATACTTTAGAATTATTGTATAGAGACAAAGTGTCGTAACACATACAAATCATGGAGAATAAGAAGTATAAATCGTATAAATATAGTATAAATAGTGAATAATGAAAAGCTTGAAAATTTAAAAAGGGGCGCCCTTATATTCGTAATTGCTCGCAAGCGTATATGCGCTTGTGTCGATATACTAATAAATTCTTTCCATATGTTAAAAGTGTTCCGCGGAGCGGAATTCTTAAATGAGAGTTGCATAACTTAGCGTATCTTAGATTGAAAATATAATATTAGGGTCATTTTCAATACTAGTGGTGCTCAAACAGCACATACTTTCTTGATTTTTTGGTAACAACTGTGTAACGTTTTATTTTTGAAACTTGTGTCCAAGGTTCGCGCTCACCTGTTTCTTTAAAATAGACAAACGAACGCTCTTTGAATTGATATTATGAAAGAGCAATATTTGTAAATTTAAAACTAGTTCTTAGTTCGAAATTATTTATTATAAATATCGTGAAAACTTTAAGGTGTACGTGCTATTATTTTTAAATACTTATTGTTAACGACTTCTAATCTCGCCCATCGATTGGACCAGTCTGAAGATGTACTTTCAATTTTTTAATTAACCATTCAGTTGTATCTCTATGAGAGAACTGATAAGCTCAAATTCAGAAATATGAAATAAAAAAATTAACAACAAAATATTACGAAAATTTAACATTAAACACTTGCATTTTACTGAATATTTTTGCCCTGTAGCTGTTAATAAACCTCGTGTAAAGATACAAAATAATTGGTTTGATACCTTCTATTATATTAGACAATCTTACTGTATACCTATCATATATTCAGAATGTACTGTTGTGTTTTTACTTAACTCGTAATTTTTGTGAGGGCATTGAAACGGAAATTTTATTTTATTTACGTATTTTTAAAATTACCCATTGTCAGATTGGTTTGACAACGAAGTGCACTTGAATCAAAATAGTTTAAAGTTTCTTGTTTAATTTCTCTGTGGGTAAAAACCTCTCATCCATATTTCAATGTGAAAAAAGATTTATACATGTCTAGAACTATTTATTGATCTCTGTCGTACCCTTTAAAGATTTATTACCTCAGTTGCAGATATCATGAATCTTGAAATAACAAAACTTCAAAAAATTTCATACTTTTCTGATATGAAATTTTTTCCCAAAATGCATTTTTGAAGGAAGTATGCTGAAATACCTATATTTGTGATGACCATATTTCCGATAGCCCACTTGTAATTTTTCTGTACTGTGCCCTGCAATAATTAATGTATGGAACTTGTCCATCTTCTAACCGAGGAAACTATTGAGCAGAGATAAATATAACACAGTTATCTCGTTGAGCGACCGCATTTACACTAGACCAACTGCGCTATATTTCCAAATGAGAACGGGGGACGAATAGGTCCAAATGACGTATGGCCCTACCATTTGTAGAAGTGCGTTGAACTCCTTTTCCTCTTGGGGTTGGCGAATTGAAATTTATCATCCTTAGGAAGTCGTAACATCCGTAATTAAACCGTCAAAGTTGAAATATATTTCGAAACAATTAATATAGAGTAGAGAGCAGTGAAAAATTATTTGGTTTTTAGGATCGCGTTCCCCATTAACCGGTCTTTATGCGATTTTAGGTTGAAGAACCGCTCTCCCACAAGGACATAAAAGTGGAAAAAACGTTCTTCTGCCTGTTGGATCGAGTTCGGCGGAAGAGAATGTTAAAGAGGTTCGTTTGCAGCCGCCTTGCCCGGCGTGGACCCGGCTCGCGAGTTAGTGAAGGGCGAAGGACGAGCCCTTGAGGCGAAGCCGGGGGACTGACCTCTCCGGTTGCCCGCCCTGCATCGCCAGATACGACAGCAGGGCTCTTATGCAGCCGATTCCGGTTACAGAGACCAAAATATTTGATTCTATTTATGAAGGGTTCAGTATATCTGATATGCCAAAATAAAATAGTTTCTTTACGATTATTGTTTTTGTTATTTCAGAGATCTCGAGTCGACTGTCGTTACTACAAGATTAAAGAGGGGAGCATCAGTTTAGTGATGAATGTTTGATGAAGAATCGGTTTGAAGCAGGTAGTCCATAAATAACGGAGAGTTATGATCGGTTAGCAGAGGTTGATATCAACATTCACATTGCGATCTGCAGAGAAATGAATAGAGTACTAATATATCGCATTATCATGATGTTGGCAGCCGCATACTCCATTAAAGAGGGGTCCGAAGTATTGATGCACGTTGCTGAACAAAATTTCGCGCATCGTTCAGTTCTAGACTGTGAAAGGCACAGTGTTCGCCGATCGGACGACAACTTTACATTTACTCATGTTTTATGTAAAATATGTAATGGACGAAAATATAAACTAGCTGTCTCCAAAGAACACAAAAATCATTATTTTTCGGGAGAATTTATGCTACACAATTCACTTTCTGAGTACCAAACGATAGAATGAATGGAAATGACTTAGACCAAGGACTAAAATAAATATTTGTCCATAAAACACAAAGATCGAAATCGTATTTTTCTAAATTCACCTCGAGCCACAAGAGCTCTCTCGAGCTACAAGTGGAAAACGTACATCGTTTGCCTATGCGGTTTTAGAATACAGGCAATTGCAGTCATAGAATGACTTCACTTGTCCTGTAGAATCGCTGACAATCGACTAAGGTCTCAAGCCCACAGGCACAGAGGGGTTGGCTACGAAGGGATTGGTGGGCACGGTACTCAGCCTCATGAAGTGGGTGCTGCTCCGCCATTCACCCGAAAGTTATCAGAGTAACACAGGCTGAGTTTAGCTCAGAGCTAGTTACTGCAACAACTTGGTCGTTGGTTGGTTGTTAGTGATTCCGGGCACGTCAAGTACTGAGGTCATCAGTCCCGTAAGTGTAGTGCATGTTTTTTCATCAGGAGGTGGCGGTGATCTTCCCCCGCTGGATGGCAAGATCTGGCACCGACCTACCGTTGACTAGCGGCGTTTCCTTCAAGCAGGTATCTCCCACCAATGGGGCACCGCCCCAGCCGGGACAAACTCTAAGCTTCCGACCGATCTCCCAATATGTGTGGTAGCATATTAGTGTGTGTGTGTGTGTGTGTGTGTGTGTGTGTGTGTGTGTGTGTAAGGGGTGAGGATAGGACAAGGAAGAGAAAGGAAAGATCGTGCGCGATCCGTGGCTCGTTTGCTAGGGTATTGCTCCGGCATTTATCACGGATCAGAGCAGCTGGCCTCTTAAATTCTCCTCGAGACAGCGACTTGATTCGACCGAACTGACACGCTAGTGTCGAAACTCTTGCCACTATCGGGACCTGCAATTCTGAAGAAACATGAAGTATTTAAAAAATATCAGATACATTTCATTCAGCATCAATGTAATCCCGAGAAAACGATATTTATTTCTGAAGATATTCCTCATTTATTAAAACTTATCAGAAATCACTTGTTAGATCATGGGTTTTGGATTGACGATAGATTTTTAAATAATTCGTTTTTAGAAGATGCCATGAAACAAAGAAAGTATGTGATAGAAACAAAATATAATTTAACTTTAAATCACGTAAATATTTGTGGAACGGCAAGGCGGAATATTTCAACAGCAGCACAAACTTTATCTCATGCGATTTCCTGTAGGAACAGCGAAAGCAGTTTCTTATACTACAGAATTATTCTATAAGTGGTTTTATACGTTTAATTGGATTGCAGTGAAATTGATAATTCCAGTGAAAGTGATAATTCCAGTGGTTCTGGCACAGCATTGGAAGCCCAGGAGATTGTTATTAAAGAAATGAATATGTTTATATAAAAAAATGACAGTCAGTATGCAAAGAAGATTGTTACCATTCCAGAAAGGAATTTTTTCACTCTGATTCATCAATAATTGTATTATTTGAACATTTAAGTGAGTTGTTTCGCATTAAATACATTTTAACTTTGAGATTGAATCAGGTTATTTTAAATTTTTGTATCTATAATATTGATGGGTGTATCAGATGATAACTTCTGTGCTTAAGACAAGTATATTGTTGCGATGGTATTTATTGGAAAAATATCTTTGAGATATGTTGTGGCAAAACAAATACTGTGGAACGATAGATGCGTAATTGAAATGAGTAAAGTTTCTAAAAATTCAGAATCGGAAACTTATTACATCAGATCACATTACAGAAGACATTTTTAGCTCGATACTAGATTTATCAAAATTACAGAAGCGATCTCAAAATTCAAGGAAATGTTGTTCAAGTATGAATTTTGATTTTAGCCTTTCAAATTTAGATCACACAGATTTAAATGCCAGCAATTCTGGTGACATTCGGCAAGTTGAAACATTCTCTTCTGATATAATGAAAGAAGGATCCAAATTTATTGCATTTCAATTTGAAATATTTAAAACGGAATATCCTGAACATGGCGTGCCAACGTCAGAGGTGGAAATTTCAGAGAATGTTCAATATGATTGGATAATGGTGCTGTCTGGAGAACATTTCACTTATCTTTTTGCTAAATTAATGCATGGAATATCATTATTTTTATTTTAATAATGATAATAAAAAATATTTAATATATTGCGTGGTATAACATTATAAAAGTAGCATAGACTTTCCAAAAAGTGTACTATTTAGCTCAAAATGCTTTGAAAACAAATGATTTACCTCCAGAAGTAATAGCAACATTTGTTAAAACTAGAAGTCATAAGCCTGCGGGAGCTAAATAAGTGTATTCCTTTTTTTAATATTAGTAAATGTAAGAAAAGATTGAATTATACAAATAAATAAAGTATAATACATTTAAGTACACTACATATAGCATTTTTATTTATTCTTTCCATTCATTTTTTACATATAATTTCACATTGCAACAATTATATATTTTTTAAAGTTTTGCTCTTAAATAAAAATAACAGTAATTCTCAATAACTTATAGAAACTTTATAAAGAAAATAAAATAGCTGTTGAATAAGAATTTTATTATAGTATTTAGATTTTATGAACGTGAGAACGTTTAAGTTGTGTGGAGATCTAAAATGTTATATTTGGAGAAATAATAAATTCATAATATTAGTTGTAACATATTTTTCTATAACAATTTGTTTTGCGAAAATAAACGGGTGATTCTTCTGACAATCGATAGAGAAAATCAGTTATTTGACATGAAAGGTTTGGCTGTCTAGTGTGCCTTTAGATATATCAACGGGTTATGAAATGGGCAAGTGGGCACTTAAGACGTCACGGCAGTTGAAAGTTAATGCTTCCGGTGTGCGCGGCGCGCGATCTAATGTATACAGATCTTGGCTGCGATGGTTTCCGACTGGGGAAGATACCTGGAAAAGAAAATTCCCTGCAAGATATGGTGTAGTTCGGCGCCGGATCTCACCATACAATGCGGGAGGAATACCATCACTTCCAGACAATAAATATCCACTGCACTAGAGGGACTAATGACCATAGCAGTTAATGTACCATCAATCAATCAGAGAAACCACGGAAACCGCCGATCACATATGTTGATATGCCAATTCAATTCCGGCAGTCGCCACAAACTCGTTCAGGTTCAATACTTCAAGCGTAATAATCTGACATCTGACCGGCACCAAACCCGATTCTTCCCAGTCATTGGCCGCTCGAGCGTGAGTCGTTGCCTTTACCACTCAACCAAAGTTCATAGGCCTGTGCAGCCGAAAACAAGAGAAGGGCAACCTCATTGATGGGCCCCTATTAAGCAAATAAAATATACTCGATAAAAAATTAAAAAATATACGAAGAATGAAATTATAGCTGAAACGATACACTTCAGAAAAATAAATGTTTTTATGCTTGACAATTTACACGGTCCCCCAATATCTTGGAGACTTCCCCAAATGTATAACAATTTCCTAAATTGTCAATAAAAAAACGTGAGAATTAAGGATTCAACGTATTTAACGAATCAGAAATATGTTTGTACTTAAGGCTATGGGCCCCTTCGAAAATTTTCAGAGGAAGCGATACGTCTTCGTACCCCTCCGTTTCGCGCGGCGATGCAGAAACTGGCGTCTAAAATGCACGATGTTTTGTGGAGTGTAGGTTGGCGGCGGCGAGGTGATCGCTTAGACCAGCGGCGGGTGAGCTCGGGCAGGTCGTGAGATGGTTGCAGCTGCGGCGGTAGCGGTGGTGGCGGTGGCGGCGGTGTCGACGGTGGCGGTGCTGGTGGCGGCGCCGTTGCGCGTGCCTCAGCAGACAGGCACGCGCCGCGCTCCGCCTCCGACACGCCTCCGCCTCCACCTCCTCCTCCTCCTCCTCCTCCTCAATGTCCACCTCCACCTCCTCCCCTCCGCGTCCGCCTCCGCTTCCACTTCCCACTCCGCGTCCGTCTCTACTTCCTCCTCCATCTCCACCTCCCCTCCGCCTGCGCCTCGCCTCCGCATCCCACTCCGATCCACTCCACCTCCTGCATCCCCTCCGCCCGCCCTCCACCTCCTCCTCCATCTCCACCTCCCCTCCCCGCCTGCTCCGCCTCCTCCTCCGCCTCCACCTCCACCTCCACCTCCACCTCCACCTCCACCTCCACCTCCACCTCCACCTCCACCTCCACCTCCACCTCCACCTCCACCTCCGCTGCCACCTTGCCTCCGCCTCCTCCTCCGCCTCCACCTCCACCTCCACCTCCACCTCCACCTCCACCTCCCCTCCACCTCCGCCCCACCTCCACCTCCACCTCCGCCTCCGCCACCCATACCGCCTGCGCCTCCACCTTTGCCTCCACCTCCATTTCCACCTCCGCTGGCGCAGCAGCGCTGCCTGCGGGCGCTGCATTCGCCTACGTTTCTAGCCGCTCCTGTTAGAGTAGCTCCTCGTGTTGTTGCTGTTGGTGTTGTTGCAGTTGTCGCTGATGTTATCAGAAGTGGGTGTAATTCCCCTCACCTTTATGTATTTGCTATCGAATCATGGTAAGTAGAATTTGTGGTAGATAAAGTGTATCCCGTTTCTCCTGCCTCTCATGCTGCCATTGCTCTTTCATTATTCATATCCATATCGTTTTCCCGCATCATTTCAATCAACATTTTTCTCATCAGGCATAGTCGAAAGGCTCGCTAAATAATGAGGATCATAACAGAAGATTCATGTCGGCTTTGTTATCCTTCCAGCTGCTGTCATTGTAATAGCTGACCTGAATGTTGATTTTTGTGTTGGTGGTTCTTCTGATGTGGTCTGTATTTTTTATATTGGCAATGTTGTTGAGTCATCTTTTGTGACAGTTATTGCAGTTAATGTTGATGCATCTCTTGTGATTGCTATTGCTGTTGTTAATGTTTTTCATCCCTCTATTTTGGTTACCAATTCTCTTGTTCATAATTGCTGATACTATTGTTCTTGGTACTGCTGTAGAGCTTGTGCTGCAACCGTTCCTATCGTTTATGTAACATTTGCTTGTACATACGTCGAGCGTCACTTGAAATTGCAACTGTAAACATTGCGTCAGTCGTCACCGAATAATATGAACTATATTACAGTCTCTTTCCTTGCCCTTAATTTCCGTACCATCTACAACCAGTGAAATCAATATTTTATTATAAAAATTTCCCCTAATCGGTATTGCTTCAAGTACCTCAAAATCTGCCTCGGTATTGGTAATTTTGTTCAGAAAATTCAAGGACGGTGGTTCTGATTTATTGTATAACAAGTATTATTGTTTTCATCTTGTAGTTGTCATGTGAAATTGAATCGCAATGTGTTCGCATAAGATATTCAACTCATTATTATTCATAAAATCTCAATCAATCTGATACGTACATTCTGTCATAAATCCTACATTTCCTAATGCTGTAAAGCTTCGAGACCTCCGGGCATGAAAATCAACCAGTAACATTTCATTGTATTGACTATTACCAACACCGACACCATCAACAATACCGCTGCACACAAGAGGACTCAACCCCTCACCACACCACCACCACCACCACCACCACCTCCAAAATAACCACTAACATAACCACCTCCACCAAAACAACCACCACTACAACCACAACCACTACCATCGCCACCACCATCACAACCATCTCCACACAACCACCATCCCCCACACCACCACCATCCAACACTAAAAACTACCACCACCACCTTCCTTCACCACTGCGCCACGACGACGACCCCCTCCACCGCTGCTTCTGCCGCCGCTACCACCGCCGCCGCCGCTGCTGCTAATGCTCAGGAGCGATAACTGAACCCCGCGCTGGCACCGCTTATTAAGCTGTCGAAGCGGCCTCGCTGAGCCGAGGCTCGCCGCGTGTCGACCGGCGGCCTGCCCCGCCCGCCCGCGAACCCCCGCGTCGCGGCCTGTAAATATGTCGCCGCCGCATTTTTTTCCCGTTGAGCAAACTATGAAACTGCCGGTGAAGATTTCCGTCGCCTCAGTTTCCCAGTTGTGCGAACAACGAGGCAGGTAGCAGTGGTGAAATATTTGCAGTTGTAAATCGCCTTCACCGGGTTTTATACGTTGTGCACACAATAAAACGTGTAGAGGTGGCGACAGATATGCGTCCGGCGTGAGGAAGGCTTGACAAGAGAGGCTTGCCGCTGGGTGCTTAGCGCTATCTTCAAGCTCCCTGGCGGCTGGAGCAACCGAACTAATTTGGGCAAAGGCGCACTACGGATTTCTCGAGGGAGTGTGAATGGGTTGAGAGCCGATGTTTTAATGAGAACGTAGGCTTCCGCGGGCGAAGTTAGTAGCTACTTGGCTGTCCGGGAGACACCGCGCCCTAGACACAGGTGCCAATGTTTCGACATTTCGCCCTGAAGAAGGTCGCAGAATGGCGTTTGCTCCTGTACCTACGACGCGGCGTCTCCCGGACAGCCAAGTCGCTGATCTTTTGATGTTTTCTTATAAATAATTTTTCATGTACAATGAATATAAAATATATATTTATTTGTTGTCTTATATTTAATATTTATAACGTTAACAATTGATACATTGAATGAGTTTTGTTAGTAAATAAAATTCGTAAATGCTGTAGTTTTAAATACGTATATTGGCTTCTGGCGGGGTGAAGCCTCATAAGGCTTGCCTTCGTGAATGCTTGGCTTGAAGCCCCTTGCTTCACGGGACATGAATATTCTTTTACTTTTCTGCTCCTCTCATCACCACGATTGAAATGTTTTAGTGCGTGGACTAGGGTTAAACTCATGTGTTTATATGGCATTTCCCTCACAGTGTATGTGATACATATTAGAAGGTAAAATACAAGTGGTACAAGTAGATATATGTAATACTAAAATTTAATGCGCTTAAAGAAAAGAAGAGCCTACTTAAAGATAAAGATATGGAAAAGTTATATCGAACATTCTCGTGAAAGAACTCTTCAATAGGGAAACTGAAAGCAAAATTCGAACTGTAAGCAAAATTTTTTTCATTGAGTTCTAGATATTGCACATCTCTTGGTTCAAGATTGTACGCCTTACACTCCCCAGGGAGGAAGGGTACCCAGAAAAATCGAACCTCTCAAAATGTAATGTAAGTTCCCTAAAGATCTCATTGTGAAGACTACGGCTTGAAAAAAATATCATTCCGTTTGCCCTCGAAAACTAGGTTACAAGCACGTAGGATGCACCTTTTTTTAGGTATGCGCGATCGATGTGAAGTAACAGATCGTTAAGCGGACCGAATCTTCCGATTGATTGGTGATTCCGGGCGCATCAACCAAAAATGGCAATGGTCCCATAAGTGTAGTACTCGTTTTTATTGCGCTAGGTGGCGGTGATTTTTCTCGATGAATGACGTGATCCAATGCCAACGTACCGTCGGTTGGTTTATTTGTTTGGTTTTTTCGTGTTTCCGGGCGCGTCAACTGCTTCGGTCATTAGTCCCATAAGTGTAGTGCATGCTTTTTCTCGGGAGATGGCAGAGATCTTCCCCTACTGGATGGCGAGATCCGGTGCCGACCTACCGTCGGCTAGTGGGGTTTCCCCCTAACCAGGACTCTCCTACCAGCGGGGCACCGCCCCAGCCGGGACAAGCTTTAAGCCCCCGACCGGTCTCCCGGAATATGTGGTAGTGTAGTGCATGTTAGTGTAAGTGTGTGTGTAAGGGGAGAGGATAGGACAAGGAAGGGGAAGGAAAGATCGCGCGCGGTCCGTGGCCCGTTTGGTAGGGTACTGTTCCGGCATTCGCCTGGTGTTGATCGGAGAAACCACGGAAAACTACCGATCAGAGCAGCCGGCCGCTAGAATTCTCCTCCAGACAGCGACCGAATTCGACCTAGCTGAAAAAGTAGTGTCGAAAATCCTGCCGCCGTCAGGACTCGAACGTACCGTCGGCTTTCTGGGTTTTCCCCAACCAGACATCTCCAGCCAGCGGAGCACCTTACCAGCCGGGACAACCACTAAGCTCCCGACTGATTTCCCGGCACGTGCATAACTAAGGAGTGACGATAGGACGAGGAAGAGGAAGGGAAGATCGCACGCGGTTCCTGGAGTTAATCAGAGAAACCACGGAAAACTACCGAAGTTCCATTGCTTTTGGCACATCATCGGCTAAGATTGGTTGAGTGTAAGTGACACAAAATATACTACAGAACTAATACGGATGATTATGGTAAAGTTTTGGACTGAAAAAAATCGAACACTTAATTATTTATATATTTATTTAGTCAAAAATCAGTAAAAAAAACTGTATTTGACGTACGGGGGAGAAAATCATCTGCGTACACTTTCTTGAGTTTCGTAATCCCTTCCCAACAATGTAACTATTAATAGTTGAAAGATGAAAACAATTTTTTAGAAAAATAATAATATTAATAATAATAATAGTAATAATAATAATAATAGTAATAATAATAATAATAATAATAATAATAATAGTAACAACTCATCCTAAGCTCTACTACCACTACAACCAGTACTACCACTTTTTTCTCAGAACTATTCTCTATCATATAAAAAATTACGAAGTAACAAACTCACGACCGCTTTCTTCTGATGTTCCATTTTTTCAGTAATTGTTATATTAACAATCCTACAACACAACCGTAAATTGAGAAGCCCATTGAACTCAGTCGAGGAAATTGTTCAGAACGAATCACAGGTTTTTCATGAGTAAAACTGGTTCGTAGCTGTGCACGGTAATGTAAGAAGGCGGTAGGCTTTCCAACAATGTGGATTTCAACACACACGTAAGTTAAAGGAGTATATCACGTGTTACTATTTTTTTATTTGGGAGTAATTGGTAAACTACCATTCACTCTTCATTTTAGCGTTCTCAATATTGTTTAATTTTCCGGAAAATAAAGGTAACAAATGCATACATTAATTTATTTGAATTGTATAGTCATATTATTCATTTTTTCATTTACTCTGTTGTCATTTTTTTAATGTTTTATTTATTTAAAGTTTCCTTTTATTTTGTCGGTGTTGTCGACCCTTAGTTGCCATCTTAATTAGAATTGTATGTTTTTACTTCATCGTTTAAGGAATGCCTTGGGATGGTCCTTAGATGTATTCCCAGAAGTAAACGTTAAGATATATTCTCCTTTATCTGTGTTCAGGCAGAATAACAGACATAATGGCCTGAGTGTTATCATTGGTCAATTTCATTTTTATTGTTATTATTATTATTATTACATTATTATTATTGTTATTATTATTCAATGAACCGTTTTCGCCTCGTGTAAGGATTGTGACATTCTGGTCATTTTAAATTTTATATGGCGTGAGACTAAAAAATTGTCTTCTTTTGGCTGCATTCTCCGTCGTTGGTCTCTTCGTTATCATTCATCTAAAGCCGCAGTTCCCAGACTTCTCTTTCATTCTGTCGTCGATGGCATCTAAGTAACAGGCCACATAGTCTTCGTACATGGAAGCTATTAAAACTGTTGTGTCTGCTCGCCCGTGACGTAATACTACTGACCGGAATATTAACAGCAGTTCCATCAAATTTCATGCGAAGTTGCACGAAAATTTGTTATTAAATCCAATTTAGCCTCAAGAAATCCTAGAATTACGAGTAGTTTACTCAGATGACTAAAGTTGTGAGGATAATTTTCTAACATATTACTCAAAACACAAATTTCTACAAAAATGTAAAACCCGAAGCTGACGATGTATTTATCTCGTTTTTGAGAAAATGTGTTTTAACAAAAACTCAGAGACATGAAAAGAACTCACGCAAGCAAATTGCTAACGCCAGCGTATTCGGAATAGCTCTTTTGCCGGCAAATCTTTATTTAATTTATGTTGTGCAATTGACTCTCGCAACATGATTCGATGAGCTTGTTTCAAATAACGTTGAGGTGAAGTTGCATTATTGATTAAATGCCATTGCTTCGCTCATTCACATTTTCTTAGTATAAATACTAACGTATTCGGAATTCCCACATTCATACGATAACAGTCTTTGAGTGGAAAATACGTATCGTTTCCGAACTTTTTTCTTTTGGTTTTCTCATGATAGTTAATTTGTTTCAGAGTATTTGTATATTTCTCATTCATAAGAATAGGCACGATTTTCCTGTTGGTGAGTCCTTTAAACTCTAAAGAACTTATTTTTACTGTATGGTGCAGTAGAGGTACTCAATGTTAGTCATTTGATGAATTGTTTAAAATTGTTTGTTTAAAATCTCTTAAACTTCGTTGATGCGTGTGCTAGTTGTTAATTAAAAAGAACGTACCAATCTTTTAATGTATACTGTAAGAGTGTGTTCCGTAAACGAAATCTTACTGTTAGAAGTTGAGACATTATGTTGATAGATATGATAAAAACAATAAAAACGTTTCATTATAACTTGACATCAGAAGTCTGTCCCAGATGGACATTTCATTAGGCATGTGGGATCCAGTAACTCATTCCTTTCAAAGTGCAATTTTGAAAGACTACACTACCCCCGTAGTCTCGTTTGATGAATAACTGTAGTTATATTACTGCCTTTCTCCTCTCTTCTTTACTTCGAGCACACAGAATTGAAATGTCGCTCCCTTTTTAGCTACGTTACATGGTACAGAGCTTTTGCACCTCTAGGTCACGCTAATTCTTTTTCTTATACTGTTAACTCAAATGGCTCGAAAAACATTTCGATCAGAGCAAGGTTAACTGGTGTGCGGGCGTAGTCACTCATGTTCAAATGTAGAATTGATGTTCTGAAAGGTACCGCACAAACAGCTAATAATAACGATTACGCAAGAATTACGAAACGATTACTTCAGCGCTGTAATCGCTTTTATTGCGATGGCCTACAAAGACCAATTGACATTTTGTACATTGTGAGCATGCCACCAAATGAGTTTAGCTAAGATCCAGCATTGCCACTGTTTCTGCAGTGATTCTGACCGGGTGGCCGTAGGGTTCTGATCCCGACGGTGACGGATTTTCAATACTAGCTAGATAGCTAGGACGAATTCAGCCGCAGTCTGAAGGAAAATAGTAGCGGCTTTCCGTGTTTTTTTTATCGATGCCAGGTGAATTCCGATGCAGTGTCTTAAAAGATGGTTCACGGAAAATGCGCGATCTTTCCTTCCCCTTCCTTGCCCTCTTCTCTCCCTTCCCTTCACTCGCTCACATTACACTCATACACTTACATGCACTACACTACAGCACATGCCAGGACATCAGTCAGGAGCTTACTTTTGTCCCGACTGGGACGGAGCTCCGCTAGGGGAGGTACTTGGATGGGAAAATCCCTCACAAGCCGACGTGTAGATCGGCGCCGGATCTCACTATCCAGTGGGAAAGGAACATCTCTACCTTCGGCAAAACAAAACATTCCCTACACTAACGGGACTAATGACTATAGCAGTTGAGGGGCCTGGAAATAATGAATCGATTCATCATGCAATCTGTCAAGAGGTCAAGTGTGATAGATCGACAAGTACTTTCGACAATTGCTTCTTCTTTGTTAAAAAAAATCGCAAATGAAAGAAAAAAAAACTAGAGTAAAGTTATGAATACGGAAGCAGTATCTAATTGGCTCAGGAGACTTTTTTCATGTTATGGAATGTTGATGGCTGGAATGGTTTTTTCAAGTACTTCCATTTTTTCGGCGTCAGTATGAAGAAAAGATCTGACACTACGTGTCGTTATAAAACAGAATTTATAACATCCTCCACATAGTAAATTAACGGAACATCTTCTTTAAGTGCTCTGCTACAAGGGCATTCTTCTGAGATGTACCAAAGTGAAAGGGTAGTTACGATTGTAAAATTCTCTAGCTATTACTGTTTCCCACGCCATCACAAGAGACCAATTTCTCAGAACGATGTATAGAAAATTTATATACCATTTTAATTTGTTAGTTTGTTAGAGACATCACATAAAACTCTTTTTATAGCCACATATTTCGATTTTAGAGCATATTCGTTAAAGATATTTATTGCACAAAACATCTTAATTAGTGTTTTAATTCATCAATTTTGCTGTGGAATCCATTTTTTATGAATTCCTGGGAACTTTTTGTTAGAATGTAAAGATTTCTTCGAATTTCGCAATTACAAAACTACTAAATTCCATGAAAATACAACGTGTATATGCGTGTGCGTGCGTGCATGTATGCTAAGTGTGAACGGATGCCGTCAATTATTATCACTCTTGGACACAAATTCATATGACAACATTAACCCATTGAAAACTAAGGAAGTAAATTCTAGTTGAGGTTTATCAAAAGAAAACAAAACTACTTCTGTAATTTACAACCGGGAGCACACCTACTTATAATGAGATTTAATTTTAACTTCCCCAAGAAAAGAAAATGTTCAAAAAATTCGTCATTTACAATTTATGAAAATGATAAATTTTTCGAATAAGGTCTGCTGATGGTTTTCTCTGAGAATTCCATTGATATAAATCTCGTTCTCATAATGCTTCTGGAAATCAACCGTCCTGTACTGAACACCATGTAGCAGTATTTCTAATGCCTGCCTCATTTGATCCATTGTTGCAGTTTGAGGCCTTTCCACAGCATCGTTTTAATTTTTTTCTTGGATAATTTTAGCATGCATTTTACCATCATTCCTTGTGCGTCCGTCATGTTCTCAGAAAATTTTAGGCACATTTCATTAGGAATAATGCTTTCAAAGTTTCTATAATTTCCTCGTCATATGGCTGTAATAGCGAATTCGTATTGACCGGTAGAAAAAAAACACTGAATCCATTATTTATCAATTCATAGTGTGTGCTGCAAGTTGTCAACCAATAAAACTACTTTTTTAGCCAGTCTATTTTACCATTTCAGTAACAGTTTTGAAATATGGAAGCTGTTATCCTTGCAGAAGGATGTGCACGATCAATTTGAAATTTGTAACAGCTTTTAAAGCTTCGCAGCTTCTCACTTTTGTTAATCACCAGAAATCTTGCTTTTTTCGAAAGACATGCAAAAGAGGTTTTATACATTTTCACATTGAATATTCGATAAAGGATAAGCATTTCAATATAATGATAATATAAAAGGAAATTCTGATCACAGTAAACGATGTCATGCCACAGTTCATGTAACTGGTCGACAAAGTAAATGAGAGAGAATGCCAAATATAAGATGTAAGAGGTTGTGACCTGTTTTCCACAGGTCTCCCGAGTCCATGGCCGTCAGGCTGGGTCGTCATCGCATGGTTGCAGACAGAAGAGGCTGCAGTGCCAGAGTACACACTCATATAAACGCATATATATATATATATATATATATATATATATATATATATATATATATATGTGTGTGTGTGTGTGTGTGTGTGTGTATTAATAATGTCTCTGAATAACATTTAAGAATATATATTTTTCATTGTTTTTGCCTTACTTCGGAATGCAGTCTGCATATACCTAGAAAGTTATTATTTTTATTGTAATTGTGCTGGTACTCAGTAAAGAGAAAACTTCGGAAGAGTTTTCGACAAAGCTAAGGCATACAAATGTACAGTAGTGTCACGAAATACTCCTGCATAACATTTCGTACCAGTCTCCGATAGAATCGCAATTTTCACTAACCCAGCTTATTTAAAGTGCAAATACCGCTACGTGTATGTCTCCGTCGACAGAGAGTAATTTTCCAAAGTTTTCTAAATTCCCAATTTCAAACTGTTCTGCACCGTAGGATAGTCTTTTCTGTTAGAAAAGAACTAGTGCTAAAACTGCACGTACTTTTTCGCCCGTACTTTCACGCAAAATTACCCGAAAAGCACTCATATTTTAGAAAAATTGACACCTACACCATTCTCTTAAACATTCTTCACACTACCCAACAACAAAATTTTATAAAAAACGATGGAGCCATTTTTTTTGAAAATTTGGAAAATATCCCAGGAGCTTCATGTAAAATACCCTCCAAAATTAAAATATAGATTTCAGATTCAAGGGATGCAATGTGAGGCAGTTTTATTGAGGAATAACAATTTTGGAGAAAATAGACTGAACGGTTTAGCCGCTAGCGTTGTTCACAGACAGACAGACGTTTTGCCGACATACAACTTTTCGGCATCAAGGACGCACAAAACACGGATTCTAGCTACACCACGAGTTAAAGGATTTTTTCTAAATTTAGCAACTGGATTTATCCACTTTTCGTCACCAAGACCCTGTAACAAAACTTTTTCTGCCAAAAATTCGCTGTTTTTCCGCGTAGCATTAAGTAACTTTCCCTCCACTCCGGAACGATAAAGTAATAATATAAAACCGTTCAATTATTCGTTCTAATGTTAGGGCATGATCTCATTTTTGCAGTAAAATTTAAAAGTTTTGGTGAAAAATGAAATATTTAGTCAGATTCAAAATAAATATGCAAAGAATATGGATATGTTCCTTATATCAGAAAAGAACGCATTCCTGTGCATTACATGAGTGGAAACTGGCCATGAATTTTTCGTTCATTTATTATTCTTAAATACAAAATGGATAGTTTCTTTCTTAAAATAATTCAAACCATTTTAAATTTTTTGTATGGGAAAATAAGGAAAATATCGAATTCTACTCGGAAAAGGTCTTTTACTTTTGGTACTGCATATAACCAAATTCTCTCCTCACCACTGGATTCTCGAGGGTATTTTATATGTACAGACCGTTCGGTGTCTATTTGCTCGCTTTGGTCCAGGTCTGATGGGCGAGCCATTTCGGTCTGCGCCGAAGAGGCAAAAAACTGGAGGTAGTTCTTGGGCGGGAGTAACGGTGTATAATTCGCCACCTGCTTAAATCGAGATGCCGATGGAGGAAGAGAAAATTGTTCGAAAGTGTCCGTTTTTTGTATGCACAATTAAGCTTCTATTAAATGGCCTAACGAATGCCAATTGTACATTTAAATAGAAGTTAGTACCCTTCTAGATTACTCGATAATAGCAAGAGAGTCTTCATATTAGTTGTTAATGCAGGAAAACAGTAATGCTCCAGTCCATAGATTTATTTTCTTTGCATCATTTATTCGGGTGAAAGTAATTCAATCAGGAAATAAAATCGATTTGCAAGAGCTGTAAGAATAACTAAAACATGATTATATTAAATTCATTCAGTTATTGCACTGCATTGCAATAATAAACATAATTCTGGTATTAGAAAGAATTGCATCAATTTATTAAAAATTATTTCTTATTTCTAAAATCTATGTGATGTGGTGTATCTTCGGCATACATCAGAGAGCTAACCAAACAAATCGCACGAACCTAGTCTTAAAATATATATTTCTGATTTAATAGTCCAAACGAGTCAGAAAAACTATAATGCTATAAATATCAGTTATTTGTTTTTTTACACTTTTCGTGCATGCAGAAACGCAAAAATTAAAAAAAATTAATTCCATCTACGAAAAACTTGTGAAGTTCTAAGAGATATTGTTGTGTGTCTAAAATTACTGTTTATTTGATGAAAATAAGTAATTAAGTCTTGACATTGTTTTGGAATTGCTTTACTAGTGATGTTTTTGATCCATTAGAAACACTGTGATAAATGTAAATGCCTTTTTTATTTAACTAGTGTAAAGGAATGAAAAGGCAGTGTTTCATAAGTCTCTTGTATTAACGTTGTACTCAATCTTGATAATTTCAAAATGATTGCCGAAATTATTTTCCTAAAAATCATCACGGTTACCAAAACCTCACCTCTTCGTTCCGAAGGTAATTTTGAATTCAGTATATATGATTGATGCGTGGCACGCACCTACATTCCTCCACGAAGAGGCGTCTAGTTCAACGAAACGACAATGTAATTTGGTGAAGGCAGAATTCCATACTCAGTTCTTGCCGAAAAGCGTGTGGGGAGATAAGCTAATAAAAGTGTTAACTGGATTTTGATTTGACTTTTTCAAGTTTCCGGGCACGTCAACTGCTTTGGTCATTAGTCCCGTTAGTGTAGTGCATTTTTTTCTCGGGAGATGTTCTGTGATCTCTCCCCGCTGGATGGCGAGATCCGGCACCGACCTACCGTCGGCTAGTGGGGTTTCCCCCTAACCAGGACTCTCCCACCAGCAGCACACCGCCCCAGACTCTAAGCTCCCGACCGGACTCCAGGAATGTGTGAAGTGAAGTGCATGTTAGTATAAGAGTGTGTGTGTAAGGGGAGAGGATAGGACAAGGAAGAGGAAGGACGGATCGCGCGCGGTCCGTGGCCCGTTTGGTAGGGTACAGCTCCGGCATTCGCCTAGTGTTGATCGGAGAAACCACGGAAAACTACCGATCAGAGCAGCCGGTCTCTAGAATTCTCCTCCAGACAGCGACTGATTCGACCTAGCTGGAAAGCTAGTATCGAAAATCCTGCCGCCATCAGGACTCGAACCTATGACCTCCCGGTCAGAGGCGCTGCAGTGACATCAGTTGATGCACTGAAATACCGCTCACGGTTTAAGTGGTCTGGAAAGACCGTAGTGACTATAGTAAGATTTGAGAGGAATGAGGAAACAAAAGATTACTCATCGGTAGAAATTGAGTAGAATCCAAAATTACTTATAGATTGATGATTGACGGTATGAAAATAGATGAAAACTGTCATAGATGAAAACTCACATATGTGTTAAATGCAATCTGTGCACTTTTTCTCAGCTTGGGGAACCTTAGTTGCACCTTTTCTATTGTTTAAATTGAACTATGAATAAAAATGGCAAAGATTGTTTTTGTCAAAATTTGCGAACAACAAATCGCGTGTAACAGAAAATATTTTCATTCGTATTTTAACTGTACAAATTTTGACTTTTATCTCCTATTGTGCCTACGTGAATAAATCATCTCATTACCGCATGAACCTAAATAATTTTTTATTGTACCGTTCACAAATAATAGAAATCCCCAGTTACTAAGTAACAAAATTCTTCACTAACACATAATTCAAGAAAACGAGCGTAGATAGTGAAGCAATATCGTTTCAGAAGCAAAACCAGAAGCAAAGCCATCTCAGCGTATTCTCAATAAATTAAGGGAAACTGGATGAAGAACCTGATAAAGATGAAGATTATTGACCTAGAAGCTGAAAACAAATACATGTTACAATGATATTTAGTGTTTTGTAATTATACAGTTATCAATATACACTGAAGCAACAACTTGTCAAAACACTCCACTTCTGAAATTCCCTGACCCTCCATGCTCTGATGTCGATCTTCTCCCTTGAAGTGATTTTTTAATTTTTATTATTATTATCATTAATAACAATAATAATAATAACAACAACAACAACAATAATAATAATAATAATAATAATAATAATAATAATAATAATAATACCTAGCGAAGTGGTTCAGTTCGTAGCGCGCTGACTGGGCAGTAGGGAGATCCGAGTTTGATCCCCTGGTCGGCGATCCTGTTCGAGGTTTTCGTGGTCCTCTCATCATCATCATCATCATCCTATCGCCTCATAATTCAAGGCTTAACAACCTTGTCGTACGAAGGGATGCAGCCGAAAAGCTAGTCTCCATAATTACACACGTCTCTCTCCAGGATGCAATATGATCGGGCCTCGGAAGAGAACGTATAGTGTGGTCAGCAATGGCCGATACACTAATAATAATAATAATAATTATTATTATTATTATTATTATTATTATTATTATTTAGCGAAGGATCGTGGGTTTGAATCCCGCCTCGGGCACGGTTGTATGTTTGTATCTGTATGTTTGTGATTGTCCATTCACCTTTCATCTTCATCATCATCATCATCATCATCATTTCATACTTCATCTCCCGCGGGCTAACAACCCCGGCGAGTAAAGTATCGGCGTATAAGGGCTGATCTCCACAAAAAGGTCACGTGCACTTGCCCCCGTGAGAATATGAGTGGGCCTCGGTGGCTACAAGTGGCGCGTTCGCGTGGTCCTAGGATGGCCAGTTCGGTGACCAAAAAGAACAATTATATAATAATGTATTAGGTCGCAAAACAATGTATATTGAGAATGAAGTATTGGGGAAGTAAAACTATATTTACTGCGCTAACTTCAGAAGCAATAAAAGGATCGCCTCAACATTTGCTCTCAGGATGGTAAGAAAATAAGGGTGACGATTTTTACATGATTAGAATGATAATGAGGTAATAGTGGATTGAAAGGCAGAATAAACTGAATAATCCCAAGAAAACCTGCAGCGGACCCGCATTTTGCACTACAAATCCCAAATGAATCGACCGGGATTTGAACTTCGTAACCCAGAGGTGTAAGTTGAGCTTTCTGACCAGTCCACGGAACACTACGTTAGAAAATATTACGGAAAAAATGAAAATTATGATTGATCTACTGAGTTTCATAGTTAAAAGTGTCCGAAGTCGGAACACCGCCGTTCCCTGCCCAGCCCTGCTCCGCCTCCAGCGAGGAAGGAGGAGGCAGTGCAGAAGACGCAGAAGCTTGTTTGGTCACACGGTCGATGGTTGCTCCGTACTCAAGCACCCACTTGTCAAACCACTCCACTCCTGAATTTCCTTGACCCTCCATGCCCTGGTGTCGATTTTCTGCCTTGAAATACAAGACAGCTGCTTACAAATTTACACATATTAGACGCTCTTAATGGCTGTCAAGTGATTTCGATCGCTTTAATACGCCATTTCCTATTTCTTTCCATTGGAGCAGGAAGCGAAGGTCAATGACGTGTCCGAACTCATTACATGTCGTTGGCATGTTGTGTTATTCTGTCATTATGGTGTTCACTATTAATTCGTTATTAATTGTTTCATCAGAATTAAACACAATTTATCATCTCCATGAAATTGCTCATAACTGCTCCGTAGATAGAAGATTGAAATGTTTGTAATTATGTGTGCGACTAGCAAAGACACATTAACACCTCTTACAAAGTGGAAAGGCTCATCAGGCCTTAAAAAAACTCAATTTCAGAACGCAGTGGATTTATTAAAATTATATTAAAATTATTATTTTTTGCAGATTCATCCGATCTTTACAACCTCTTATCTGGAAGACTGTGCGTGACACACGCGCACGCGCGTCACGCACACGCGCACGCGCATGCGCATGCGCATGCGCACGCGCACGCGCACGTGTGTCACGCACAGTCTATATATCAGATTTGCTTTCAAAAATTGCTGCTATGAATTTAATTATAGGAGCATTACATTGAATGGAGACAACAAATAACAAGAACCAAGAAGCATAATATCACAAAACTACAATTGTGTAGCTGTTATCAAACTCAAAATAATCGATCAATTTACATAGAGACATGTATATTACTTACTAATATGTTTTCAATAATGTAAACATTTTTAATAAGGTAATATTTGACTTATTTAAATTGGCTCAGTATTTTGAGATTTAGGTACAAACGTTAAATCCGTATGTTTATCATCTGTCACGCCCGAACCCCATCTTTTACCTGTTGCTCAATGGTATCGTACACGTAAATTTCAGAAAACAGGACATCGTGCACTACAAGCTGCGGAGTTGCTTGTCTTTCGTTTGTCAGGGTAGAAAACGTGAGTCAGGAAAACCCGGGTATGGACTGTTAGTGTAACTGTTCGAACGCATGAATACTATCTTCGGAAAGCGGGTACACATAGTCATGTCTATCAATTGTAGGAATAAATTTCATTTACAGTAGTATACACTAGTAGAAGTAGTTTACATTTATAGTAACGTAGTGAATTTGTGTGTGAAAGAGAAGCTTGATTTGTTTATTTTTTGTGGTAGAAAATGTTATTTACCTAGGGAAACCAGCAGATTCTATCCATTGCTACGAATCCTTCGCATGAGTGAATATTTAATGTTTCCGTACCGTTAACTTGGATAACCGTTAGTTTCGTAAGTGGGGTGGAGTATTGCTATTTCCGCTAGAACGTGAGATCCCGGGAATTGGTAGTTTCTCTCCAACACTAACCGCTACTAAAACTAATCCCGCCCCGACCTACTCGTCGGCTTACAGGTTTGTCCTCTCCAGATATCTCCTCCAATTGAGCACCGCCCATACCCCAAACTCCCACAACTCTAAATTCCCTACTGGTATTCCTACCTTTGTGGTAGTGCAGTGCATGTACGTTGTGTGTGTGTGAGAGAGGAGTGGAAGGGAAAAGGGTGAGGAAGAAAAGATTTCGCGTTGTGCGTGGACCATTTGTTAAGATATTGCACCGGTGATCACTTGGCACTGATCGAAGAAGTCATGAAAACTACAGATAAGACCAGTCGGTCGCTAGACTTCTCCTTTCCACTGTAGTTGAATTCGACCTAGCTGTGTAGCTAGCTAGTGTCCGAAATCTGACTCTCTCGGGCCAGAGGATCTCCTGGTAAACGACGCTGCAGAGGCAACGGCAATGCTGCCTCTGTGGCATTCCAGCCAATGTCATTTCTAGAAATAAAGTTAATTTACAGTCTGGAATGAAAATTCCTTTTTGTTTTTTCGTGGCAGAAAATAGTATGTACTTACGGCAACCAGTAGATTATATCTATTCCAGCGAGTCATTGCAATGAGTGTAAAGCCATGTGATGTAGGGCGGGCCACGATGACCCCAGTCAGTGGGTGCCAACAGGTTTCCGGGGGTCCTTGAATGCATCTGGCTGCACATCTCGTCCTTCGACTCCTCGTTAACTCCTGACTCACTCTTCTTATTTACACGTTGTTTTGTAATTGAAATCCACTGTCAGACAGTAACTGATTGATGATTACTTAACACGTCAGATCCGCTCTATGGTTTTTGTGGGCTTAAAATCGTGTGCGAAGAAATGTGGCGAACATCGTCGTTTTGCCGCCTCCGTAATATACTGAACGTTTTATCGTGCATAACGAAATACTAGGATGATCACTCTTTTGGAGTTTATTGATCAGACAAGCGCGTCGGTTTGCTAAAGCATCGCTAACGAGTAGCATCTCAAAAGTCGTTTCGGTGGCGTTTTCGACCAATGGGAAATGTGGAGTGGGCAATGGAGTCGGCAGATCACCTAAGGTGCAGCGGCAGGAGCATTTTAAGCACGCGGAAATGGGCAATCAGCGAATTTTAATTAGGTTCTATGTGATCCTCAACAAGGTATCTAAATTGGCGCTCTTCGCTCTTAGGAGCCTTTAAGTAATCAACAGCCATTTAAGTCAAGCTTGAATAACTCGAGCGGACAGATTAGAACTCTTCCTATGATCTGAGATATTTCGGGTTATAATGAACCGAAATTTAGAAGCGAGTTGTAATCGACGGGACGATGCACGACGCTGAAGGAACGTTTGTCAACCAGTTCGTGTATATTTCCGCTCAAATATGTTAATCAGAGCCGAAGAATTGCCACTTTTTTTCGGAAGATAACCCGCTAACCACGGGGAAGTTCCCATCTTCGCTGGGCCGCGACTTGCCAATTTATCTGAAAGAAGAAACCGGCTTAGTTCCCGTTCTTGTTCTTTTTTCGTTCTCTTCATCTTGCATGCTCAATGAAAAGAATCTGCCCGGTTCACTCAGTACGCCAGTTTTCAAGCAACAAGTGGCTTCATCGCTCACGTCCGTTAAATAAAGCGCCGACACAATGTGTCCCATCAGCGAGTTTTCGTGTGGCAAGATAAAATTGCCTTCATTAATGATCTTCTTTCTTCCGGAAATTCCGAATCACATAATATCTAATCGACTATCTTTCATATTAAGATCATTACTGTATGCTGCGATTAAAATTTACATCTTGTGTTAAATCATTGGCTGAGAAACCTTACGATGTAATAGAATGATGGTTGTTTACGACCTGCAGGCCCTGACCACATTTTCGAAAAAACTTCAAAGTAATGAATGTATCAAAAAACCATCTTAAACCATTGTAATGTATAGTTACTAGCAAACTGGACTATATATTTTCGAATACAATATGGATACGTGTGCCACTACAAACACTAGTAAAACTTTAAAACTAACGAATTTGCAGTGACTGTACTTTCACTTTCTCTGAATTTATAATGGCCATCACCGCCTTCTTCTCTTCTCCCTATTACCTTTCCGCCGCCTCCTCCCCATCTCCCACCCCATCTCCCCTTCTCCCACCCCATCTCCCACCCCATCTCCCACCCCATCTCCCACCCCATCTCCCACCCCATCTCCCACTCCATCTCCCAACCCATCTCCCACCCCATCTCCCAACCCATCTCCCAACCCATTTCCCAACCCATCTCCCAACCCATCTGCCAACCCATCTGCCAACCCATCTCCCACCCCATCTCCCAACCCATCTCCCAACCCATCTCCCAACCCATCTCCCAACCCATCTCCCAACCCATCTCCCAACCCATCTCCCAATACATCTCCCAACCCATCTCCCAACCCATCTCTTAACCAATCTCCTAACCCTTCTGCCTTCGCACCATTTTTCTCCCACTTCTCATTTCCTCTCCTAGCTTTTTTCCTTCCCATCTCTTCTTCCATCGTCCTTCCATCTTCTCATATCTCCCATCTCGGCCTTACCTTAATCCCCTAAACACACCCTTCAATTGACGGCTGCGGCTGTTGGATCGAGCGGAGTAACGCCTCTTCCTTTTTCCCGAAAGAGAATTTCGGTGTCCCGCGAAAAAATGCAGGGAGTCAGTGTGTGGGCCGACCTTTTTCGGACGAATTTCTCGGTGGCTCCTATTAGCTCATGGGGAACAAGCGACACCGGCGGTGGCTGGCGGCGGCGGCGCGCGACGACTCGCGAGTTGTCATAAACATTCGGCTGAGGCCTGGGCGGGCGGCTGCCGAAGGCCTTTGCGGTGAAGCCGCTCCCCGGCTAACGAACGTACGACGGCCACCGCCTTCGCGGCCTTCGACGCAGGAAGGCGCGCGCCGATGTTCGGCTGTCTCTTTTGCCGGATGATTGACCACGCCTCGGCTAGTGCCTCTGTCTGGGAGGGCCTAGGGTACGAGTCCCGACGGTGGCAGGATACTGGCTACAAAGCTAGGTAGAATTCAGACGCAGTCGTCGGAGCATTAGCGTAACAAACGAACCACAGACCGCCCGCGATCTTTGCTTCCTCTCACCAGTCCTATCCACATCACTTAATTGCACACACACTTACATGCGCCACACTACCCCACATCTCGGAAGGCCAGTTGCTAGCTTTGAGCTTGTCCCGGCTGAGGCGTTTCCCCACTTTTGAGAGATACCAGGTTGGGGAAAATCTCGCAAACTGACGAATGGATCAGTGTCGGTTGATTGATTGATTTTTTCGTGTTTCCAGGCGCGTCAACTGCTTAGCAACTGCAACGTCATTAGTCCCGTTAGTGTAGTGCATGTTCTTTTTTCTCGGGAGATGGCGGTGATCTTCCCCCACTGGATGGCGATTCGGCGCCGACCTAACGTCGGCTAGTGGAGTTTCCCCAACCAGGACTCCCCACCAGCGGGGCACTGTCCCAGCCGGGACAAGCTCTAAGCTCCTGACCGGTCTCCCGGAGTATGTGGTAGTGTAGTGCATTGTTAGTGTAAGTGTGTGTGTAAGGGGAGAGGATTGGAAATGAAGAGGAAGGAAAGATCGCGCGCGGTCCGTGGCCCGTTTAGTAGGGTACTGCTCCGGCATTCGCCTGGTGTTGATCGGAGAAACCACGGAAAACTACTGATCAGAGCAGCCGGCCACTAGAATTCTCCTCCAGACAGTGACTGATTCGACCTAGCTGAAAAGCTAGTGTCGAAAATCCTGCCGCCGTGAGGACTCGAACCTACGACCTCCCGATGAGAGGCGTTACAGTGACATAATTTGATGCACTGAGCTACCGCTCCCGGTCCCCGTGTTAAAAAACTTATAGTACACGTACGGGACTAATCAGCATAGCAGCTGACTCTTCCAAAATCATCGATCAATTAGCCAACCAACGACGCCTCGGAATGATCACGGTGTAGGCGGCGGTGGAATACACAGGGCGAAGAAAATGGATGCACCTTTTAAGAGTAGATGATTTTCTTAGTCGTGGCTTCATGAACCTTCATGAACTGATGCATCTTGAACCTTACACTAGTCACATACTTATGTGCTCCTGGGATATGGAGTCAGTTGACCGCGAGGTTTGTCGTTACAAATCACGTACATAAGACAAGGAATCCATGACCATTGAGGGTGCGACCCCGCGTCCCTTCGGACCGAGACACTGATTTGATGCTCACTCGTAGCCACCACTGTTATCCTGGTCGATATTTTTTAAACGAATTAATAAGGCGAGAAAGAAAGAAAGAAAGAAAACGTAAAAGAGAAATATGATTCGAAAGGAAAAAGAAGGAATGAAGAAAAGGAAAGGATGAAAGATATATAGATAGAAAAATAAGAAGCATAGATACGAAGGATGAAAGATAGATTGATCAATAGATAGAAGTATAAAAAGATAAGTAGAAAAATAGAGAGGAAAGTGGAAGGAAAGGGACCGTTAGCGATGTCCCAGTGGCTGCATTGTCGCTGACCAGGAAGTCCTAGGTTTCGAGTCCAAGCGGTAACGAGTTTTAGACAGTAGCTTTATAGTTAGGTCGAATTCAGACGCTGTCTGGAGGAGACTTATAGCCACTAGATGGTCAGATTGGTAGTTATCCGTGGTTTTGCCGATAAATACTAGGCGAAAGCCGGAGCAGTATTCTAGCAAACGGACCACGAACCGCGCGGATCGTTCCTTTTTCATCTTTCTACCATCTTCCCTCCTTACACACACACACACACACTTACAAGCACTACCACCCACATGTCACGACATCAGTCTTAAGCTTAGAGGTTGTCTCGGTTGGAGCTATCTGAAAGTAAACGGAACACTGGAGCGTCATATTATTATAGTGTACTGTGAACTCTAGACATCAGTTGATTTTTCTTCAAATATATCATCAGTACTAAACTTCAAACTTCGCGTTTAGAGAGGTCCTCAGCCATTATCCATATCTGCAATGTTACTTGTCCACCTCTGTTTGCCCTGTTCTTGGTCACCTGCCTGCAATGACCTGCCCGCATGACCGATCGCCCGCATCTCGCCGAGTCACCATTCACGTCTTCACCTTTACTATCCACGCTTCTGGATGCAGAATCTTCCTACACTGAAGTTCTTCATTGCTATGTTTTCTCATAAGTTCAATTTTTTGAATATGTTTTTTTTAAATCAGCAATTATTTCACAATTTCAAAAACCAATTTCTTCATACTTTGATGCCAATATCAGTTGTGTATTCGAAACTAAAAGATTATGACAATGATGGCAACCATAAATACGAAACAGGCACCTTTGAAGAACCCTTTTCAAATTTCATCAATAAAAGGCACCTTTAAATCGTTTATTCTAAAAGTGTGAGACTCATGATAACGCCTGAGTTTTCGTAGAGAACAGCGAAGTACGTTAGTAGTTTTAGTTATTTTGCAAGAAAAATATGACGCTGATGAAGTGTTGCAGGGCCAATGAAATTCACGTGCTGCATTGCAGGATTAGGAAGAAAAAAAACTGCTTTTAGACACTTATAATTTGATACAGTATTAGAGATTCAACTGATCAAAAAATGAACCCTTATATCCCGTTTTCGTATTATTTCAAATCCGCGCCCGTCAACATTTCCATTATATTGTGTACCACCACCTACGGGAATCGCCCAACTGCATCCTCCGGTCAGTTTTCTCTCACTCCCGCTTCCCAGCCTCCACTTTTCGTTACCTGAGAAAGAATAGCCCGACTGCATCCCGTTTCGTTCATCCGGTGTCTGGAGGGGTAAATATTTTGCTCAGTTTCTATTCATAAGTAGTGCAAATCGATCAGTATTAGAGTTTATGCACCCTCGAACATTTAAACACTGTCGATTTTGTGCGCATGTGCAGTTCACGTTTCGCACCACATTAGTGCATCTGCGCATGCGCAGAAGACAGATAACATTGACCGCTATGGCGTTCACAAACTCTTATATACTAAGGATACAACGATAAACGAACAAATTAATCCATACACAAAGGATGAAAATGGAATGAAATGCAGTGGGGCTCTGCCTTTTACGAAAGATAGGTAAACGACTTGGGAAAAGTTGACCACTGGATGCAATAGGTATACGCCTCCGCCTACAAATTAATCTCTTTTCGTAAAGTTCTTTTCTCCCCATCTTGTTTTGTCTTTCGTCGCTCTTTAGTTATACGCTTGTTCGCTCCTTAACCTTCCATGCATTTCTTTGTATCTGCTGTATCGCCATGCACTGTAAGGCTGTCGTCCTCCACCAGTATCGTGGCTGACTTCTCGACCCTCTGCCGCTCTTGGTGCTCAACCTCCACAACGGCCCCTCTGCTCCTGACACTGCTCACGTTCTCGACCCTGCCCCTGCAAACGGGCTTCGGGCGTGGTTAACACAGTATCCGAGTCAAGGTTGCTGCTTCTGGTGCTCCAACTCTGGACGCTGTATCTTGCCGTAAAAGAGATGGATTTGTTTACACGCATGAGCTCTTCACCAACGTCGTCTGGTTGTGTGTGGCTCAGATGATTATTTTATTATTGATTTGGATTGTAAAATGAGTGAAAAATATTCTGACGGTGAAAGAATATATTTGCTGTGTATTTCAACGGGTTGGGTTTATATTTACTTTCTCCCCTTACTACGTAAGAAGAGGAAATATTGTATTCGTGCGCCCTAATTTTTAGACATAAAGCGGTTATTGCCGGGCCCTCGTAGCGAAAATAAGAATAAATCTTGTTCATATCTTACGTAGTAAAGCTGCCTCTAATACGTTGTTTAGTGAGAATCTACATTTTGCGGATACTTGATATTGAAAACTTATTAATGGCAAAACATCTGTCTGTCCGTGTCTGTCTGTGGTCAACGCTAGCCCCTAAACCGTTCAAAGGATTTTTTTTCAAAAATTGATATTCCCTGATCGAACCCAAGTCCCTGCGAGTGTGAAACGGATATTTGGATTTTTGGGAGTACTTTACTTGAAGCTTGAATGTTCTTAAAAATGGCTCCGAAATTCCGAGACAGGAGGAATATTTTGGCTACAAATAAAGTCCAATAAATTGAATTTCATCATATCAACGTCATTTTCGTTAAGAATTATGAATTATCAATAATTAGACTTGCACTGTATTCGAAGGTCTTGGTCATTGTTAATATTTTTTTTCATTCAGTGAATTTTATTATCAGAATCGTTATTGAGTAAAATCTATTCAACTGATCTACAAAACGTGTCGAAACCTTAAATTATTGAGTTTTTGCGACATAAAAGTAAAAATGTTAAAAGATCAAATGATAATTTATTATAACATAAAAGTGCAACAATTATTTATCAAAACGTTTTATATGAATTGGATTTTTTCACTTCTACCATATTCCCACAATCTCATTTTGATTATTTTATTAGGGGACGATTGATTGACTGATTATTTCTTGTTTTGGGCGCACAAACGGCTATGATCACTAGCTTCGTAAGTGTAGTGCATTATTTTATTATGGGAAATGGCGGTGATCATCCCCGCAGGACGGTGAGATCCGGTGCTGACCTACGAGAGGTTTTCCCTCAACTAGGTATCGCCCTCCAGAAAGTCACCGCCACAGCCGGAACAAGCTCTAAGCTTTCGACTGCTCTCCTAGCATGTTTGGTAATGTAATGCATGTATATTCTTTTTTAACGTGGTATCTGAGGGTATTATTTTTAAGGTGCAATAAGGCACGACGTTTTGCGTCTTTCTCGCTCCTGCCGCTAGGGTCGCTTGATCTGCTTGATACGGTCGCGATCATGCGACATCTTGGACTAGGACAGGACTAAGAAAGACGCAAAAAGTAGTGCCTTATTTCATCTTGAAAATAACACCCTTAGCGCCACCTTAAAAAATACAAGTGTGTGTGTAAGTAAGTGGTGAGGATAGGACAAGAGAGAGCAAGGAAAGATCGCGCGCGGTCCGTGACCCGAATGTTAGAGTACTGCTCCCGCACTCGCCTAGTGCTGATAGGAGAAACCACGAAAAGTGCCGATCAGAGCAATACTTCTCTGTGTACTGCCTCTGTGTGTGTGTGTGTGTGTGTGTGTGTGTGTGTGTGTGTGTGTGTGTGTGAGGGTTGTAAATAAGACAAGAAAGAAGAAGGAAAGGTCGCGCGCGGACCTTGACCTGTTTGATAGGGTACTACCCCGGCATTCACCTGGAATTATTCGGAAAAACTACTGATCAGAGGAGACGGCCGCCAGATGGCGGCTGATTCGACCTAGCTATCTAGCTAGTGTCGAAACACCTACCACTATCGGTACTGGAACCCTGGGACCTAGCGATCGGTGGCACCATAGTGACATCAGCTGATGCCCTAAGACGCTGCCAAACCATCTCAACAAAAAAAAACCCTGCTATTTCGTTTCATTGGTAATTGTAGTTCTAATGATATTATCGGCTCACTTTGGTGTTACATTTTACCACATCTATTTATTATACGAACTGCGTATTTATTTGCAGACGATTGGGTTATATACCGCAAATTCTAAGGTAGCGCAGGCGAACAAATATTACAGCAGGATTTAGAACATTTACGTGATTGAGTTGAAACAAGTGACATGGGAGTTAACGAATCGCAAAGCAAAACAATAACGTTCAGGCGGAAGAAAATTATCAGGAACCGTATCGTTTAGGTGAGGTTATCATTCAAAGAGTCTCATCAGGCAAGTATTTAGGCGTTCATCTAGAGAGTAAATTAGGTTGGGAGAAGCACCTAAGTCACGTAGCGAAAAAACAACTGGAAAACTGCATTTTGTAATGCGAATTCTAAAGAAAAGTGCTATAGACGCCAAAGAATTAGTGTATCTTTCGATGGTTCGCCCTCTCATGGAACACGGAGTGGTACGTTGGGACCTATACAGAAAGTCTCACCGGAACAATCTAGATTGAATACAGAGGAAAGCCAATAAGTTTACCTATAGGACTAACGCAATAAAAAAACTCATGCGAACCTCTAGATACAAGAACAATAAGGACAAGGCTTTGTGCTCTTTCTAAGTCGTGGGTAGGTCGACCGGCTTCAATAGGTTAGACTAGAATAAGTCTAGAATAATTCAGGTTAGACTAGAAAAACCAAATTATTTCGACCGAAGCGATCACACCCACAAAATTCGAACAAGGAAACAAAATTCAGATCTAGGAAGTTTTCATTTTGTAACAGAGCAATTAGAGATTGGAACAATTTACCCGCAGCCACTTTCAATGCTTTCCTTTAAGGGTTCCAAGTTTTAGAAATAAGTTAGAACAAGCTGAGTAATAGATGTTAAATGAGTAACTAAGTGCTGTGAATTGCAGTTAAGTGCTGTGAGGTGTAATTTAAAGCAAAACAGTGTAGTGTAGGGCAGTGAAATGTTGTGATAAATGTATATAATGCCTATAAGATAAATGTCTTCTTTTTAATATAATTTAGCCAATATATAATAGCCTCTTCATCTATGTAACCAGTATTGATTTTTAGTATCACCAACGTATAATTGTTGTATATCATTGAAGTGTTGAAATAATTGTTATGATACGAAATATTAGTGATAGTATGATTATTGCATCCTTGTTTTGTACTGTACGCATTATTATTATTATTATTATTATTATTATTATTATTATTATTGTTGTTGTTGTTGTTGTTGTTATTATTATTAATATTATTATTATTATTTTTTTAAATAAACTTCCACCAGTTATACCCAATTGCAGTTCAAATAAATGTAAAATAATATTAATTTGTGCAACATTCTTTACTATATTTCTCGCAGTTTGATTATAGAAGCAGACGTTGTTAATTTACTGTGTGTCTATTCTAACAACGGGGATGCAATATCTGGGAGCCATTTTCAATAAAGTGAAGGGCCATCACTTAAAAAATAGTGATTATATTAAAAAAACGTTTTTAGACATTCAAAAAAGTATCTGAAGTAAAGCATGTAGCCTTAGTAAAGTTTATAAACGCTTGGCACACCACTCCAACAGTATTATTATATTCCCATTATTCATTAGTGACACTAAACTAATTAGTTTTAAATAGCACGTACGCATTTAGGTCACGTTTGCTACAATCTACTAAAAGTATATTATGAAAACCACAAGGAACCACTAATTTCCATGACTCGCCAACCTCATTGAATTCAACAACATTCTCCTAAACATTTTAAGTACTGGTACAGTTCTTTAAAACGTTCCTTGCCTGGAATTGGAAGCTTGTTACGTGGCATTGAGCGGTGTGAGTGAAAGGCTGTACATCTCAACGACCAGGATCTTTTCATATGCCTGTGAAGGAAGAAAATTGCAGACATTTACAAAACATCTATTAACGAGTGCTTCCTATAACTTCTTACAATCAGTTCAAATTGCAACCTATTAAAACTATAATAGAATTATACGCAGAGCTGAAGAAACTGATGAAACTATGTCACGTATGCGACAAGTCTCAGTGTTGTGGGTCCTTCTCAACTTATAAATGAATTTTCTGGACAGAGATCTTTTAATGAACTTCATAAATCTCTAGATCTCTAAACGAGGTCTCTAACAAGCAAACATATGACTGTTTCCCCTTGTTCGTTCATTTTTCAACCTACAGTAAATTTCGTCCTTTAGGTTTAGTACGTAGAGCAGCCAATTACCACAAGGTCCGTATAATAAGGTACGTAGAAGTAATCGATTCTAAAGGTAAATTAGCACCAAAACTGAAACAAATTACAGTCGACTCTGGTTATAGTGAAAGCGGATATAGTGAACCCTCGGTTATAGTGAACGTAAGTCACTGGTCCCGTTTCACTTACATGACAAATAATAAGAAGATTCGGTTATAGTGAACCTATCCTCGGATATAGTGAAGAAATACAACGGAATAATAGGAAATACAACGTCCTCGAAATTAATTCCATCCTCGAAAAGAATATATCGCCCCAGTACCACAAATTGAAACACTGGGCAGCTTGAAAAAAAGTTTGTCGGTCAAAAATCATAATCGAATAAGTCTTCCCTGAGGCAAAGATAGCGGACCCGAAATGGGGATCTTTTCTGATGACTTTATACCACTCAGTTTCACTGCGGAAACGAAGGCCATGTCTTGCGTGCACTACAGCTGGCGGTGGCGATGCTATTTCTTGCTTCAGTTTCAATATTGGCGTTACTTGATGATCTGCGGGCCACAGCGGGATGAGTTCTACGTAGGTAGGTGACTGGAGGCGCAAGAGTGCCATATCCTGGCGATATCTGCCGTACCGCACGGGAAAGGGATCAGTTCCGTTATCCGCTTGCGCCATCCCGGTGCCGAAAACATCTCGAATGTTAATAGGCGAATAAAAGAGCTTTAGGAGTGTGGGACAGTGTTCCAACAATGCAAGGTGGATTGAAGGATGTTAAAAGTGCTTTACGATACTTGGACACAGGACAATACAGATTCAAGTACGGAGAGAGCACGAACTCTGGAGAAGGATCTAGAGATATTAGTAATGAAAGAGTATGAATTAAACAATTGAAAACAATCATTATGGAGAAATTCTATTTATTTTTGATATCATAGAATATAGTGAAGGTCTGATATAGTGAATCAAAAATGTAAGTCCCAGAAGTTCACTGTAACCGAAGTCGACTGCACTGTTTTTACTGAAGTGATTTCTAAATTTAGACTTAAGTACCTGCAAAGTGTCCACTAGAGTCCCTGATTAAAATTATCCCATTTTTTCGCATATAGTGCATTTTACATCACATACAGGCAAGTTTTATTTGTAGAAATTTGATCTATCTACAATTTTTATTCTGGTCGTATTAGTTAATTAATTGTTACTACCGTTACATTTGAGACATTTTCCCGTTTGACGCTGTCACACTACCACCGATTTTGTCGTGGCGAAAACTGCTATTACCACCACCACGATTACTACCACTGCTACTACTACTACTACCACTGCTGCTGCTACTACTACTACTACTACCACTGCTGCTGCTACTACTACTACTACCACTGCTGCTGCTACTACTACTACACTGCTGCTACTACTACTACTACTACTACTACTACTACTACTACTACTCCACTGCTGCTACTACCACCACCACCACCACCACCACCACCGCTGCTGCCACCACTGCCACCACCACCGCTGCGCACCACCACCACCACCACCACCACCACCGCCGCCACCACACCACTACCACCACCACCACCACCACCACCACCACCGCCACCACACACCACCACCGCGCACCACCACACACCACCACCGCTGCCGCCACCACTGCACCACCACCGCCGCTGCCACCACCACCACCACCACCACCACCACCGCGCACCACCACCACCACCACCACCACCACCACCACCACCACCACCACCACCGCTGCCACCGCTACCACCACCACCACTCACTACCACACCACTCCCCACCACCACCACCGCGCACTACCACTCACCACCACCGCGCCGCTCGCGCGCCACCACTACTACACACACTACTACTACTACTACTACCACTGCTGCTACTGCTACTGCTACTGCTACTACAACCACCACTACCACTACCACCACTATCGCTACCACTACCGGTACCACCGTTAGCGCTACCACGCCTGCAATTGCTACTCCAACTACTACCTCCACCGTAACAGCTACTGTTACGATTACTATGTTCACTCCTGAAAACCAATAAAATGTTGGTATTACACTGCTTAATTAAATACTTTAACAAAAATTTCACGAATACTGCATTAACATAATGTAATACGACTTACGTAGTATTTATTATAATTTACGCATGCATCCTACAGAAAACGACCTGGGACGGGGCTTTCATCTTAACGCAAAGTCGTATCCCTTTTTTCGGGCAATCCGGGCACAGATGCATGATGTCCGTGCGTGGCTCCTCGAGGATATGAAACGGTCAACTGACTTCTTCTTCTTCTTCTTCTTCTTCTTCTTCTTCTTTTATTATTATTATTATTATTATTATTATTATTATTATTATTAATGTTGTTTTTTCTTCTTTTAAATATGACACGTGTTCTTTCATTGTGTGGATCTACGTAAATTACTCTTCTGATTCAACAATTAAAAAGCAACATTTAGAAGATGGACTAATGACATTTTTTTCAATATCTCATTTGATATGCGATATGTTTAATATGCACATTGATTTCGACGTGGAATTCAAAAACACGTAATAGTTTCGAGAGATTGCTCCTCGGAGAGATGTTGTCGTAATGGGCTGTACAACTCCACGGCAAATTCGCCTCCTCCGCATCTTTGGCGCGTGCGCCGCCTGCTGAGTGCCGGACGTTTTCCAAACGGCCTGTAGCAGTTCTGTCGCGCGCCGAGACGCGCGCTGTCGCCCGTCCACCTGCTGCCCTCCGCTGCAGCCGCCGCCGCCGCCGCCGCCGCCGCCGGGGCGGCACCGGCGTGACCGGCAGCTCAGGCAGCACCTTGCGCAGCGCTGCTGCCCCTCCCCGGGCCGCCCGCGCCCATCATGCCCCGCCCAGCGCCCGTCATCGCTCCCGCTCGCCTCCACGGCTCCCCCCCCGCCAGATCCTGCGCTCTGCCACTCCCGGCCCCCCAAGCAATCGTCGTGCCCCCTTTTTCCCCTTCCCGCCTCCCCCCCCCCCCCCCCGCCCGCCCGCCATCACCTACAACCCAGCTCGCCCTCATCAACGTGACTACCCCATTACCACCCCCCCATACCCCCCGTCTCCGTCCCGTCACCGTCACCCGCCGCGCTACGCCCATCCTGTTATCGTCACTACGCCTTTACCGTCACCATTGCCGTGACCGTCAGTCACAGACGCCATCGCTGTCGCTTTGTCTTTTACCCCGTTACCGTCATCATTGCTGTTAAAGTCATGGTCAATATCGCCGTCGCCTTCCCCGTCGTCATCACCGTTACCGTCACTGTCACCGTTCCCGCTCTCTATCGCCATCCTCCCCGTTGGCCCATGTCGCCTTGGCCCCCCCCCCCCTTCCTTCTCCTCCCCTCCTCCTCCGCCCCCCCCCGGCCACCGCCCCAGGCGCCACAACGTGACACGGATTAAAAAAAGTCGCGCATATATTAATGCGACGAACAGGTTCGACAGAGAAGCGAAAAATATTCGCCAGGAGACAACCCCCTCTGCATGTTTCATGTAATGAATTCGTGAATGGACTTCATGATTGCACACTCAATGAAGATGTTCTACGTCTAGCTTCACATATCTCGTCTGTCATAGACGCAAAGAAGACATGAAAATCTCTGCTGCGTGATGAAAGACGATTTAATTAATATAATCCGGCGATGTCGCTGTATTGCTGACGTGTATTGAATGTCTCGTAGACTAGACATACAGCTTTTTGTTTTGAGTGTAGCTTTACACCATATACACAGTGTGATCAAATGATAATAGTGTGATCAAGTTCAGAAGCTTGCCGGCTGTATATCTTAATCTTTTCCATCTTTACGTCGCGAACCAGAGTTGGTTTAAAAATGCCTAGCACTTTACACAGAAAGTACATTTTATCTTCTGTCTGTCCCACAAATCTATGTCTACTTTGTGATTACCTTCCGAATACTGTATCAAATACGAGCCAATAAATTTCGAAGAATATTCAAAACGCCTGCCGATGTTATATTGGTATAGCTAGCAGAAACAACTCCCTTATATGTTGAGTACAACATACTTATCTCCCATGGCATCCAGTTTTTTGTGTTTCGATTAATAAATAAATAAATAAATAAATAAGTAAACAAACAACTTCTTAGCTATATGAGAAAAAACAAAAGTGAAAGATCTTTGAATTTTTCCTAAATCGTCTGCGAGCAATCGAAAAGATAGTAAATTTCTTTCTTTTGCCTCTTTGGAGTGCAAATGTAGCGTTTCCATCCTTTTAAAAATAACTTGCCGTTTTTGTTTCACCTTAATAATAAATACTTGACAAAAATTCGACATACTTGAAAATATAATATTACTATTTCGGAATAAATACGCATTCTCGAATATGCCTGTGTAGAAATCGTCTACGATCCATCGAAAAGATAATAAATCTGTTTCTTTTGTCTCTTTGGAGAGCAAATATAGCGTTTCTATCCTTTAAAAATAACTTGCCGTATTACTATTTCGTGATAAATATACACTGCGCAGTGCCTGTGTAGATGTTTGTGATGTAGAAACATGAGTTATATGCAAGCTACATTCTACGGAAGACATCTCCGAGAAAGCTTACCCACTCAGGTTCTTATCACCATCACCATTACCATTCCAAGCCGCGCCCACCAGTCCCAGAAGACGCTCTACAGGTTTACACCAAAAAGATGTCGATCGAAAACGACTGAGGGATCCCAAATTTAATGCGTGACAACAAATATCCAGCAGGGCGTTCAGTGAGATAACTAATAATCCGCGCGCTGGAATGCCGTGTGTGCAGCAGCAGGAGCTGGGCGGGGCAGCTTGGCGCCAGCGACGGGCAGTGAACGGCGGAGGTGGCGACGGCGGTGACAGTGGTGGCGGCGGTTGTATTTCTTGTAGACCAGGCACGTCAAACCGCGCCCGCACCAGCTACTTGCCTGCCCGGGAAGCACGGCGCTCCTACGGGCATGGGCATCTCCCGCTGACTTCGCACTCCTTTGCCCTTAAAATCCAGAAAGGGGTGTATATGCGCAAGCTGATGTGGCACGAGGCGGTGAAAAGTGGCTTCATATGAAAATCTATTTGCCAGATTTGATCTATCAAATAACTGAGAATGTGTGACTGATATTATGTGTATATTCTTCACTACTTATCACTTTTTGATGTTTATTTTCTTAGTAATTTCTCACTTATATAAACATCTTTGCTACGTGAACGGAATATTTGAATGGCGAATTCTTTCTCTGTTTTTGTTTTGCATTGTGATATTTAATCAGTCAGATATTTATTGTATTTAATAATAATGTGAAATAAATTAACAAGTGTCTATAATTTAACAAGTATCGCTTGCGGACCGACAGAACTTTTAACAGATCAGAATATTTGCCTGTTAAACCTTCTAACCTGAACACAGCAAGTTCATGCTTTTATATCACTCTTAAGTAAATAGGATTACAAAATCAAGATACTAAGGTAATTTTATTATTCCATTTTATTGGGGAAATTTCTTTGCTTTAAAGAGAAAATAGGTATTAATATACCTAAATTTGAAACAATAACTGTCAAGTAACTTCTCCCAAAGACTGTTGTGGACCAGTATAAATGTAAACAACCTGTAACAAGTACAGTACTGCAACCTCCGGGTCAATGACCCCCATCTCGATCAGGTTTTTCGTCCAGTTTACCTGATCCGTTGAGCAAATGCTGTGATAGCCCCTTCTTTTGCTTCGGGACATAAATGGAACTTCATTATCTGTGCACGTCGTCTAGAATTCAGTGGGAAATATAGTTATTTAAATTATCGTTTCCATGTTGTTGCAGCAGGAAATATTATTCCTTGACGAAGGACATGATGGAAAAGAGCCCAAAATTTATTCCTGATTTATTCTTGGAAATAAATTTTATAACATTGGAGCGTTTTTTTATTTTAAAAAAATTAACTCAAAATTCAAGAAGTATATGACTTAGTGTAGGAATAACAGAATTTTGAAAACGTGCACAGTATTCACTTCTCCCCATAGCACGTCATACACAGTTTTTAACTGTTTTTGACGTAAATAAATAAATAAATAAATAAATAAATAAATAAATAAATAAATAAATAAATAAATAAATAAATAAATAAATAAAAAATAAATAAATAAATAAATAAATAAATAAATAAATAAATAAATAAATAAATAAATAAATAAATAAATAAATAAATAAATAAATAAAAAATAAATAAATAAATAAATAAATAAATAAATAAATAAATAAATAAATAAATAAATAAATAAAAATAAATAAATAAATAAATAAATAAATAAATAAATAAATAAATAAATAAATAAATAAATAAATAAATAAATAAATAAATAAATAAATAAATAAATAAATAAATAAATAAATAAATAAATAAATAAATAAATAAATAAATAAATAAATAAACCCTTACTTTTAAGTATAGCGCCAATTTCTCTGGACGCAGTGTCCGCGAACTGTAGTAAGCTTATTATCTTGCCCGCCACCTTGATATGCCCATTGTAGACGGAGCACACATTTCGTGTCTTACGTTCCTTTTACTCTTAATAGCCTTAATACGGTTAGGATAATGGTACTGGTTGACATCCTCAGGATAGCAAAAGATTAAAACATGCCGTAATATAAAAACTAGTAGCGCTACAACAGCCCATACTTTCTAAAATTTTGGAAATTTTTGCAATTTTTGAAAGATCAGAGAGCGCAACGAAAATGAGGACTACCCCCAGAAAAATTTGGAGCGGTTTTTGAGAAAAAATGTTCATTTTTTAAAAATTACCTTATATTTCGCGCCAAATTACACAAAATAATTTGGAGTAATTGAGCAGGAACTTATTTAAAGATCTGTTTCTAAGTACCGATTTCATTAAGGAAAAAAATCTATCTTCAATAAACTTGTAGAAAGACACAGAAAAAAAATGCACTTTTGCAATTTTCCACAAATCTGGGATTTCGACCAACATGAGACCTGCACTGTTCTTTTAAGCGTCCTTTACGCTATACAAGAACAAAGTTTGATCAAAATATTTGGTACCATTTTTGAGAAAATTATGAAAATGTTTTTGAGGTTTCTTGTAACGTACTCTCAAAAATCAAAAGATCCTATTTGAAACTTCCAAAGCTTGAAGCTCATACAGTTCGAATGGGGAATATGAATTTTGAAGAAAATCAGCTAAAGCTTTCAGCGTTGACCAATCACGGACAGACAGAGATTTTGCCATCACTTGTTTTTACGGTGTCAAGGACCCACAAAAATGGATTCTGGCTACACTACGTGTTGGAGGATTTTTTTTCTATAACATCATCACATAACTTTCTCTTCTTACAAAGTGCATTCGTAAGGGCGAAAATGTAAAAAATACACCGATATATTTGCTCACTACTCGAAAAGGTGGCTAGTAGGGACATTTAGTGTTATTGAAGATAATTAATAGAAAATAATATAAAACATTTGGATTACAAAAATTGCTATAGGTTTGAGACGCGAGTTACAATATTGTCGTATACTATACGATATTGCGATATTATCGCATACCATTATACCATACGATATGATCGTATATTAATCATAAAAGAGACCTCTTGTCGTAGCAGTGATCTGCGTAGAAACATCTATAAAATGAAACATAGTTGTCAGGGGAGACAATGGCAGTAGTTGCGAAAGTGATGAAGACTGCGTCGGCGGCAGCGACAATGGCGTTGGCAGCGGCAATGACAGTAGCAATGACAGCAGTGGCAGTAGCAGTGGCAAAGGAAGCTTTGGTGACGGTGGCATATGGGAAGTCGGTGACAATGGTTGCGGGGGCAGAAGCAACCGGGGCTGAGGCAGTTGCGGGCGCAACGACAGTGACATCGGCACGGCAGTAGCAGTAGCAGTAGCAGTAGCAGTGTCCGTGACAGTGACAGTGGCAATGTCAATGACAATGACAATGGCAGTGTCAGCGGCAACGGCAGTGGCGGGAATACGGAAAGGAGAAGTAGAAGCAGTGCAATGGTAAGCACAACAGCAATGGCAATGGAAATGGCAGTGGCAAATGCAACGCAGCGGTAGTGAAAATAACAAAGGCAGCGACAGTGACAGTGACAGCGGCAGCAACAGTGGCAGTTGCAGAGATAGTAGCAGAAAGAACAGTGCAGCGCACGGCAATCGCAATGACAATGGTAGTAGCAGTGGTAATGGCAGCGGCAGAGGAAGTGTTGGAGACAGAGCCAGATGCAGTCACGGAAGCAACGACAGCGGCAGCAGCAGAGGAAGTGACGGAGGCAGATGCAGTCACGGAAGCAACAATGGCAGGCATCACGGAAGCAACGACAGCGGCAGCGGGAGAGGAAGTGATAGAGGTAGAGGCAGATGCAGTCACGGAAGCAATGGAGAGGCAGCGGCAGCGGCGCAGACATCAGCGGCAATGTCGGTGGCAATGGCGACATCGCCGGCGACGGCGGCGCCCACGAAACCGGCCGGGCGCGCCACGCGCCGCGAGCCGCGTCCCAGACCGCTCGCATTAATTCAATAACGACGGCCCAGTAATTCCTGTCACACGCACATCATTACAGCGCTCAGCGCGGGTCCACGTACAATTTAAAAGTAATCAGATGTCTTTTTTGTGAGCATCGTGTACTATTTGTATTCCACAGGTGGGTTTCATGAGTTCGAGGAATTTTAGAAATGTAACGAGTCAACGACATGTACTCGAAGCAGACGACTTCTTACGGGTTACGAGCACTAGACAAAAATTTTGAAATATTAACGGTGAAGTGCCGTATATTGGATGTGCTTGACGTTTTATCAACTATGTTTATTTTCATATTAAACTCATCTCAAACCGGTTTGAATTGGCTCATTTGCACACGTCATCCGGAGAAAAATGCGTGGACACACCTCCAGGATAAAGTTTTCGTAAATGCAGTGCATTTAATTCCGTTCGTTTTAATGTGTACCCTGAAGACCTTGAACTCAAAAATTAAAAATTAAACTCGTACTGTAATTTTGATGTTTACTCAAAAATTTTAGATGTGATGATTTAAGTTACACTTTTATGAAAATGAATTATTTCAGTATTCAAAACATGATAAAAAAACGTAAAAAAATATTTTAATATTTTTTTTCAATCTTTGAATATTATATTCAGGGATTCAATCGCATTTCCACCCTTAACGTGGATATGGCAGTAGGTACATAAATGTAAGGGTGATAGTCTGTATTCCTTTCTGTCGTTTATTTATTGTCAATCCGTCAAGACGCTCTGTCAGACATGGGCTACGGCAATGTTTTGTTGGCTTCATGTTGTGGTAGAACACGAGCATGTGTAATAGACGCTTGATGTGATTAGTTATTTCTGTAGGGAGTCGCATCTCAGTACATCCATTACTAAATCATTACAAGTTTCTATGCCCTCCTTTTTGCAAAATTCTTCCCAAAATAAGTTTCTTCATTCCAGAGTCTGATCCATTTCCCTGAACCTACTCATCAATGAATCTCGCAATAGTACATATTCAGTTCAAATGATAGGCAAAAAGTGATAGATTTAAAAAATGGAGACGATGTAATGATACGTGGAAAACAGTTGAATGCTGTCTTGGATAAATTATCCATTACTTAACAATTCATTTGTTCATCTTGTACGTTGAACAAATGAATCGCTACACAACTTCGTCCATTTTAAGTCCTTTCCTATTTTCCCAAAAATAAAAAACTTCTGCATGTTGAGGCAATTGATTCGTTTAACCTTCAATGCACGTAGTAGGCCTCAGAGGCCCGACGGTGTTTCTTAATGTTGTAAATATTTTCCTGTTCGCATTACAGGTGTGCCCTTTCATGAAACCCTCTATTGTTGTTTCTTTTCTTATGAAAAAAATGTACAGTAAACCACGATATATTTTCTTTATTTTTCAACTTTTCTGCGGGCAGTCAATTTTTCCACAAAGTGGGCCTTTGAGGCCCGGTACTCTGTTTTATCTTAATATGTATGCATCTTAAGCACATTAACATGCGTTTATCTTATGAATATCATAAGAAAAATAACAATTTATTATACAAGACGAGAAAGATATACTTGACGAGAGAAAAGTATTAACTCATGAGCGAGATCGTGAGATATTTCTCGAATAGATAAAATATTTGTATCATGTCTAATACTTGATTTGATTCAGCATTTTTAGTAAAATCCAAAAATAATGTCATATTAGTTTATGTCAGATTAAATAGTTTCCTTCGTCGTCACACTCACTCTCCCGAGGGCGTAGGGTCAGGTTAATTTTTTATCGCCTTAAGTGATAAAGAAGTATTATAGCAAAATTTGGGTATATTAATACGCAAATGCAACCATTAAGTGTCTTAACAAGTAAGATCAATAATTTTGCATTGATTCTACGTCAGTGTAATTGATGCACCGTTTCGAAGATGATTGCGCCCGAACGCCACGGCAGTTAACGCAAAATCCGTTAGACGGTAGTCCAGTATGACCGGTTTTCGCTCATCATGGAGTCACGAGCGCAATACGCTCAACGGATCAAACTGATTGCTTGATTGACTTATTAATGACTCGGGGCGCGTCAACTGCTAAGTTCATTACTCCCGTAAGTGTAATATATGTTTTATCGCGGAAGGTGGCAATGATATTCCCCCACTGAATCAAAAGATACGGCGCCGTCCTACACGTCTGGATTTTCCTCAACCAGGTATCTCCCACCAGCAGAGCACTGCCCAGCCGAGAGACACTCTAAGCTCCCGACGAGTACCCCGTCATGTGTTGTAATGTAGTGCATGTAAGTGTAAGAAAGTACAATGCGTGATGATAGGACAAGGAACAGGAAGGAAAGATCGCGCGCGGTTCGTGGCCATTTGTACCGTACTGCACCGTCAATCGCCTGGTGGTGTTCGGAGAAACCACAGAAAACTTCTGATCAGAGTAGCCTGCCCCTAGAATTCTCCTCCACGTAATGGCTTATTTCGGCTACCTATTTAAAGTACAGCCATATACTTTCACTTCAGCGATCCTGCAGTTGCTGAAAAAACTTTTATTTTCTATTTGGCAGGAGGTAATTGCAATGACGCAGGAGCTTTTTAATGTTTTTAACCTATTGCATGTAATATTTTTTGTAATTTTGCTTCATGTTTTTTGTTTTCTCGTTACTTCAAGGGCTTGTGAGAAAAGTCATTTCTCAAGCCGGTGAACATTCCGGTTGGCTCTACCCCATAAAATACCCCTTTCATCGCAACGTATCAGAATCGCCACTTTTTTCTACATTTCTCCCGCTCATCGAAGCTTCTTCCTGCAGCGCAGACAGCGCCTATCTATCTCCCTTCGGAGGCTTGCGAAATCGCGGTCTGAGACCTGGGAAAGTCAACAGGTCGCGAGGATAAGCGCGGCATCGCTTACGAGGCTCCGGGCGAGAGGCGCCGAGGGGGGCGGGGCGGGCCGGGGTGAGAAGCACCATTGAGAGGCCAGCCATTCATCCCGAACGCCTTATCTCTTCCTTATGCATCGGCCGTCGCTGCCCGAGTGGCGGTGGCCCGTGCGGGACACCACGTCCAGACGCCACGCCGCGCCGCGCCGCGCCGCCTACACAACGACTTGGCTCACTGTATTACACTTGCTGAGAAAACCAATTACTTGAGCGTGCGACGCTGCCTGCCTGCTTTTCTGGCATCGAAATCACACATTTTGGCACTCGAGTCTCCAAGGCTTATAAGGTCGCGCGCGTGACGTGGGTGGCGTGGCGATGCGGATTTCCTGGAGAGGGAGAGGTGGTCGGGGAGCGGTCGGTGCGTAAGAAATCAGGACGGTGCTTTCCCCCCAAAAGTATGAAAATGGCGAATTTTATGAAGTTCTGATGAACCGTCCATCCGAACAGCGACTAGAACAATCGAAAAGGCAATCTATGGTATTGTAAGAGAATTAGAATAAAAACACACGACATGTTAAAAAACGTGCGCGAGTTCATTCGCGCGCTCGTCTTTTGTTTGCCCTCGCGTACGCTCGGGTGATAAACTGTACTTGTACGCTAATCACCTGTTTCGCGTACTAGTTACGTATTTTACTTTTTTAAACTGTGAAGAGGCATTTTTCAAATGTCTTACGAAAAGACTAACGTCACCTAGGATTTGCGCACGTTTTCTTTCTCGTTTTGCTACATGCGAGAGAAGAGGGTTAGGGGGGAGTTGTTTATTTTGACGGCAGAATTATTATATCAAATTTGAAGCTCGTTTATCGAGGCGGAATAGTTTCTTGAACAAGGTAGACAACATTTTTGGTTATCAGATTTTGTGAACTACGCTTGTTGCTAGCATTTATTTTTCTTTCAACTACTGTTAATAAAGGAGTTGGGGGTATTCCAGGGTTGAAGAAAACATGCGCCTGTAATACGTAAGTTAGTCTTTTCTTGAGACATCTGAAAAATGTCTCTTCTCCGTGTAAAAAAGAAAGTTGCGTACCAAGTGCGCAGAGCAGATGATTCGCGTGTAAGTCGAGTTTGTGGCTCGAGTGTATACGAGGGCAACCCGACGGTACACGAATTATCTCTTACACGTGTTGCGCATATTTTGCGTGATGCAAAAACATGCCGTGTTTTTTATTCTAATTCTCTTGCAATATATTGCTTTTCCTTTCCATTGTTCTAGTTGCTGTTTGGATGCGCTGATCGTCAAAGTTTTCTAAAAAAAAATTCCTCTCGCCTTCCAATCAGCGATCAATCGAAAGCCTAATCAATACATATTAAGCGTTTTGGTTTAACATTTTAGTTTTGTCTCTTCTGTTTACAGATAGAGACATCTGAGAAGGTCTCTTTGCCATTTTGACCAATGTCGCTAGAACTAGATTCTTTTCAGCCTCTAAAATGCTTTTCATTCTCGTTTTTAAATTTATTTCTTCTTGTTTGGCAATACAGTATTTCAAGGGTTTTAAAAATACATACGATTATTACATGAGAATTTTGGATTGGCCATCCATAAGGTAAGTGGGGTTTACACTCTGACATATTTATTGATTTTATGTTATTGTTAATTAAGAAGAGAAAGGAATATGATTATGTTAAGGAGCTGAGGGTATAGTAGTTTACGGGGGTTTGAATTTGTCTTTGGGAAATCTTAACTTTATGCGAGGGTGGAACGCATTTTTTCCCATGTTAAAAATGATAGTACTTGCTGAGGTATGCAGATTGTTGTAAAAATTGTTAGCTAATTTAGCTATGGTTTCTTCTAATTTTGTAATTTTTAATTCTCGATGAATTTGTTCATTTGTAATGAACCAGGGGGATTTAGAGTATTGCTTGGAAATATATTTTGAATTACTTTAATTTTATTTATATTGCTAGGAGCTACACCTCCCCAGATTGGGCTTCCATAGGTTATAGTAGGAAGGATTATCGATTTGAATATTAGTAGTCGGCATTCGATTTTCAATGTAGAGCGCTGGTTTAATATTGGAAATAATTTTAAAATTTTTGCTTTTGCTTTATTTGCAACCGCATTGATGTGCGGTTTCCATGTTAACCTTTTATAAAATAAAATGCCAAGATATTGTACTGGTGAGGAGGCCCATGGTATTTTCGTTCCTTGAATTGATAGCTCAGTTGAATTTCGTGGTCTACAAAGGGTGAAGATTTTTGCCACACTTTTATCTGGGTTAATTTTAACTCTCCAATTCTGTGTCCAGTTTATGTACTCATCGAGATGATTTTGTATGCAACCTTTCGCTAATAAGATATCGGAATTTGTAGAAAATAGGGCTGTGTCATCCGCGTATAATGCAATAATGGAATCAGCGTGAATTGGTATGTCATGGGTATAAATATTGAATAATGTTCAAGAGAGTACTGATCCTTGTGGTACTCCTGCAGTTATTGGGTAAAATTCTGAAGTAAAGTTGTTGATTTTAACGGTAAATTTTCTGTTAGATATGAAACTTTGAATAATTTTTATTAGGTATTCGGGGATTCCCAGTTAAAACATTTTGTATACGAGTCCTGAGCGCCAGACACTATCATAAGCCTGGCATATGTCTAGAAATAATGTTACTGTGTGCTTCTTATCGTGAAATCCTTGAGCGATTGCTTCGGTTAATCGAAGAAGTTGATGGGTAATGGCGTGATTCGCTTTGAAACCAAACTGAACGGATGGTATGGTGTTTGTTGAGGTTACAAAAAGGTTCAATCGAGTTAATATCAAGTTTTCATATATTTTTGATAGTATACATAAAAGACTGATTGGCCCATATTTTTCAGCTAATATAGGATCTTTGTTAGGCTTGCAAATTTGAATTATAATTGCCTTTTTCCATGCTGTTGGGAAATACTTAAGACGTAGGGAAGCATTAAAAATAGCCTATTTGTTTGACTACTTTTCAAATAAGGACGTTGTGGTAGTAATGGGAAATGTTGGTTGGAGAATATTGCTGGGGTAGGGGTGTTCTTTGACAAATTGGAGTAATAATTAATTGATTTGCTGAAGTTTAGATTTGAAGGAAATTTTTTAAGAGAATTTAAATGTTGATAATATGTGCAACCTCTATAGTTAGCTGTGTGAAATTCGTTGCAGTTTATGCACTGAGGGCGTGCGTCTTTTAATTTTCTACATTCGGAATAGTGATGGTTCCCTACGCATTTGACGCATATGGCTTCGAAACCACAATTACCTTCTGAATGGCCATATCGTTGACACTTCTTACACATTATAATTTTAGATTTCATTCTTTGTTGAACTCTAACTACACTATATAAAAGTCTTTTTAGGTTGAATACATTCCAAGCCTCTGTTGTCTGTTAGGTCCACTGCCCAGATTGGAATGGGTTTTCTTTCCTTATTGTACAATCTACACACTGATTACTGGTAAATTGTTCCGTATTAGTTCATCACTGATTTCTTGTTCAGAGTAAATGACGGGCAAGTCTTTAATTACCACAGATAAATATTTCTCGGTGGGATCTCTATATGAATAGTATTGAATTCTAAAATTTCGGAAGTTGTCAATAGCGGTGAACATTATTTTAACCGAGTCTTTGTTTGGCTTAGTTGTGAAGTTATTTTCGCCTATATTTTGATGTCTTCTAATAGTCTTGCAAAATTATCAACCGCGTGAATGTTGATAAGGGGAATTTTAATTTGGACTGGATCCGGTTCGTAGACATTCATTGTCACTGTCACCTAGTTGCATCATTTTCCGCTTCTTGGATTCCTTTCCGTAATTATTAGTATTACTTACAGAAGATGATTCTTGGGTTTGTGGGCAGTGTGTTGAAGAGCTACTGCTCTGAAATACTGAAGTTGAGGTTGCTGCTCCTTCATTTGTGATAGATTGCATACCATAAGGTTGAACAGGCTGACCTTGCTGTAGCTGGTCTGTTGTTGGCATTTTTCTTGGTTACCTTGGAGTGCTGAAGTTGTTGTAGTTGTTGACGTAGATGATTAATTTGTAATTCCTGCTGTTGAATAATAGATGATAGTTGATATTCAACAGCTTTAGGTACGTATTCTTCTTCGTTAGCTTCCGCCATGTCTGGCGTCCAGAGGCTAGAGTCCAGAGGTGAGGGCTCACCTCTAGCTCGCCAAATTATATTTACCTTTTCACTTATTAATAACAGAGGATACAGTATTCTGACTTGTCACTATCACAGTTTTAAACTACCCAAATACTGGTTTCACTAACGCCACGCACAATTCTACACTGATCGCTGAGGGTTGACTGTTTCCAGAAAGCGATAAGAGCTGCCTCGGGCACGAAGCGTTCGTCTCGCCTCGGCGGCTCGAACCGAACTGTGTTCATCCTCCTTCGATAGATCTGACAAATCAAGGCAAACTTCTGTGGTCAAGTTTTGTCAACTTGTTTAAAATTTATATAGCGAACAGATAACTGTCCACAACTACTTAAAAGGTTGCATTAGCCTTACAAAGTGTATTCGGAAGGTAATGAAATATGCTTGTAACGTATAGCATGAAAAAGAAACGTACTCCTCCTGTACATAGATGCTTACGATATATAACAAAATCTAGTAAGAAACTACGAAAGCATTATAACGCAAATCCTCCACATTCAAATGATTTCGGTTTTCTAAAAATGACCGAAAATTATTAAAGTATCCGCACGCATTATAGAAATGATGAACGATCAAAATGATTTTATGCAAAGAAGTATGTGTGAAGTCGAATTTATGGGACGATACAAATCCGCGAACTTCCCCTGTGAAAATGTCTTTGTTAAGAAATTTTCAGAAACTTGTGCTAGATTGATTTTTTCTTCTAAATTTTTTTTTGGTTTCTCTTTAGTTCGTTAAAAATATAATATAAAATATTTTTTAAGGATGAACTTGATCATTAAGAACATATTTTAATTTTTATTTAATTATTACTTTCATTATTTTATAATTTATTGTTCATTATTTAATTTTTGTATTAGTTTCCTTTTTTCATTTCTGCATTAATATTCATTCATAATTTTCATTGGTCCAGCCTAAAGAAATTTCTGCTTACTCCAGTGGATGTTGGTGTCTCCAAACCAGAATCCTTTATGAATTTGATCGTCACTGGAACAAAGAGTAGAGGGGTTTGCTAGATATTTAAGTGCTTTTTTTCCTTTTTGATATTTTTAAGTACACTGTTGTGTCTAATTCACACATGTTCGTAATACTGGATCATGCATTCTTCAATGTCTTAATTGAGGATACAATTTTGTAGAGTTGAGGTAATTTTGTTTTTACTTACAAACTGTTATATACATTCTCGGATAACCTGCCATAGGCTATAAAACACGAATAACAGAAGACTTATTTACATTGAATTACAGGAATTGTATCCAAAAATAATGCTGAGATTGGGGACGGAGGTCAATCACACGTATATACAATCTTGTGTGTTTCCCATGTATACATACATGCTGGGTACATAAATGCACTTTTATCATACATTACATCTTGTGTGATTGAAGTTAAATATGTGATTAGAAATATTATGATTTTTATGCCTCTTGCCCATGATTTGCGCACAGTTCTATTTTCATTTACTTCGTTATCTTCTTTTAGTTGCATCATCTGCATTATCATTCTCGACAATTTACGTGAAATTAGTTTACTGCAAATTTTTGTACTTGTGTGAGAGAAGTCAATAAATTACGCAGTGAACCATAAATTAGTTTTAATATTCAAGAACCATGGAATGAGGTGACACAAAAGACAAATATTAAAAAAATATTTCTATTCATTCCTCACAAGGGTACAATTTCTTTTCTCCTTCCTGAGCGATTGTAATATCTTCAATTGAGATATAAATCTATGCCAGCTTCAGGGGTAAGTGGCAGGATCCATTGTGTGGTAGCAATTATCCCCAAGGACCAACAACTGAGCAAGTGCATTTCAGAGGCGGAAAGTCCTACAGGATAGGTTCCTTCTGGACGACCTCCTTGCCTTCGAATGCAGATGGTGAGATTATTTGTCCCAATAAAAATTGGGCCCGAAAATAATTCGTTGTAAACAAAAAGTAGCCCACCGCCTGCACATAACGTTCCCGTAAAGTACGGTCCTCCACATACGACGCTGCGAATAAAAAAGGAGGGGGTCGCAGAATATGTCCGCGTGAAGAGCACACGGAATGCAATAAAACTGGAGCTGCGTGGATGAGCGCGAATCGTAAAGTCCATCGGACAACACAAAGGCATGCCGCGAATCCAGTCAAAATTCTGGTTCATCCTCTGGAGATGCACCGGAGAGGGGGGCGGAGGGATGCGAGCCGATGACCCCCGGCGAGTTGCAGCCGTCCTGAGGGCTTCCTTCCTGAATACTTGAATTCTTTAGAAACCGCTTCGTTTTGGTCTTGTTTGAAAATCCTCTACGTCGTCCTGAGGACAAAGCAGAGCTGAATTCTAATTCGGCCGTATTCTTATTCACCGCACAAACCCTACCCCGCGCTTCTCCCGCGGCTGACCGGTCTTACCCACAAAATATAACTGAGGGCGACGAAAGGACCGCCGAAAAACAACGGTACGTTTGAGACAAGTTGCTGCGCTGGAGAAATTCTTCGAGGGCATCGTTTATTAATAACGGGAGCTATATTTTCGGGGTCCAGGTATTCTGTTTGCCATCTCTGTTGCAGCTTTTGCATGGCGCGACAGGATGAGTGGATGCACACGACGAGGTAGAACAATGCACAGGTCTGATTTTTCGTAAAATAAAACAACCAGCTGTGATAGCTCAGTGGCAATACAGCTGCCTCTGCAGCATCGTTGACCGAGAGGCCTTAGGGTCCGAGTCGGAGTTTCGGATGGTGACGAGTTTCGACACTAGCTACATAGCTGGGTCGGATTCAGCCATTGTTTGGAAGAGATTGCTAGCGGCCTACTGCTCTGATCGGTGGGTTTTTGTGGTTTCTCCAAGTGGCGAATGCAGGAGCAGTATCCTAACAAACGTGCGTCGGACCGCGCGCGATCTTTTCTTTCTCATCCTAAGTTCTCTCCTGTCCCCTTAACACACTTTCATATACCATATGTGTGGAGAGTCAAGTCAGCAGCTTTGAAGTTGGTCCCGCTGGAAGCGCCTGGTCGTACGTTCCAGAGAGGGGGATCACCATAATTTCTAGAGGTATAACGTGCACTAGATTTATGGACTGACGACAGTATTGACGCGCCTGGAGTCAAAAGATTCTCACACAGTCGCCCATTTCGTAGAAGAAGCATAAAAATTGATGGTATCTTAATAATATTTTTTCACATTTCTCAATACTATAATATTGAGAATGTACCACAAGAAATGGAGTTTTCAGAAGCAACTGAAACCAATTCTACGACTACATTGTATTGATCATTGTATCAATAAAAAATCTGCGAGTATTATTTAATAGTAATTTGTGTGTCGGGGTAAAAAACAAAGGATTTTGGAGGAGGTTGGTAAATAACCCAGTCCAAAACATTCACATTTTTCGACTGAGGTGCATACGACGTTTTTTTTTAACGTTCCTCTAATTCATCTATTTTGGTACATTTTTTGCTAGTGCAAAACCCTTCTCTCTGACAACGTACATACTATTCATTGTGTAAAAGAAATATAACTATCGGTAGTCCCATAACCATTGTTGTTATATTGATTGTTTATCAGGGATCTTGAGTTGTTTTGAGGTATTGAGCCATGCAATGAGCATTACTGCTTTTATCGGCGTATATTACGGAAATATTTCGGTAATTTTCTCCGGCCTAGTTCGAGAAACCTGAAGTTAACGGTCAATCAATAGTAGATAAATGGCTGCTTTAAGGGGTGAGAGTACCAAAAAAGCATATTATTATATAATGGAGTGGTACATTGTAATATTTTCAATTTTAGCAAATGTAAGATTTTTAATGTTATCAAATATTAGATTTTTAAATGGACTCGGAACAAATTATTCATAACAGAATATTAAAACCTGTAACAATACCATAACTTTAAAACAAAGACTGAAGAATCACAAATAAACGCTACCTCATTTGCATCATCACTTTCAATTTCTTTGCGCTTCAAAACAAAGCCGCTGCGAGAAAGATTTTCTTCACGATTTGGCCTTTGTCTGCTAGACAATTCATATGAGCGAGAGCCCCCGTCACTGAAACGTCCAAATATTGGTTTTCTAATGCCCCAGTGGCGCCCTCCACTTAACTTCCAACGGCGACTGACCTTCCGACATCTTACGCATTAATTTCTGGGAACCGCTTCTTTCCGTAGCATGACGTCAGCTGGCAGAACAATACCGCAATCTCGCACCTGTGCACCGCGAACGCCGCGCCGCCCCCACTCCCGGGCGCCTCCGCTTTCCGCACCAGACGCCGCTACGCCCGCGATTTCCAAGGCAGCGCCTAAGAATAGAAGTGGTAAAGAAAGCGTTAATTCTATTATTATAACATGACTATCACATTTATTATTACTATTTATTATTTCTCTTATGAATTATAAAAATATACCAGTGTAAACTATAAATTACGCTATTTAGGAATAAAATTGCAATTTTATCCAGACGTAAAAAAATATTATTTGTTTTAATGCTAAGGCCCGCCCAAGATTTATGTACGTCGATGAATGATAATAAATAAATAGGTGATTAAAGTTGGAGGCAATGGTGGAATGAGAAGCAGGGGAAACAGGAGAACTCTGAAAACTCATGCCGCAATTCCGTTTTGGGCTCCACAAATTCCATATGGATCAAGTGGGAGTTGAACCTTGGCACCAACGGTGGAAGGCGAGTGGATGAGACCGCTGCTGCTACATTACGTGTCGACCAATGTGAAAGAATTCTTACAGTTTTCGCTCCTTCAATCACAGGGAAACTGAAGAATATCCATGATCGAGAGGAGGTCGCATCCATTTCCTCCGACCTCGCTTCCACCTCTAACGCACCGCCGTCCCCCCAAGCGTCCTCGCCTCCGTCCCGCCTCCGTCCCCGCCTCCGTCCCCGCCTCCGTCCCCCGTCCCGCCTCCGTCCCCGCCTCCGTCCCCGCCTCCGTCCCCGCCTCCGTCCCCGCCTCCGTCCCCGCCTCCGTCCCCGCCTCCGTCCCCGCCTCCGTCCCCCCCTCCGTCCCCGCCCCGTCCCCGCCCCGCCCCCCCCGTCCCGCCCCCGTCCCCGCCTCCGTCCCCGCCTCCGTCCCCGCCTCCGTCCCCGCCTCCGTCCCCGCCTCCGTCCCCGCCTCCTCGTCGTCTCCGTTCCCGCCTCCTGCTCATCATGCTCCTATTTCCGTCTCTTGCGGCCTCGCGCCCCCGCCGCTGTTGCCGCCGGAAGCGTGCCGCTCCACGAGCCCAGGCACATGCCCCGCCGGCGTCGGCGTCAGCGGCTCGGGAGCGGCGCCCATCGCGTGCACGCGACGCCCTCACCGTTATCAAGGAGATCAAATGGAAGAACAGCGTAGTCAGTAGATGCGTTCTTCCGGAGAAGCCAAGACGAGCCACGGCAACCAGGTTCCCCGAGACACGTTGGAAGCTCCCCTTCGGCCACTCTGCTACCAAGTTCCCTTGCAGCGTTCTTCCATAACGGGTACAACGAAACAATACACAGAGACATGATAATCTGCTCGGTTTGGTTTATTCTCTCTGCTCTGAAAGTGCTCTAGAAAGATCCACAGTTTCGATAAACATATTGCCCTCCATATTTAGACTGAGAACTGGATAAAAGGAATGACGAAGCGTAATGATGCATTAAGAACCATTGGAAAGGCTCGTCGGTCGCATCAGCTGGCTCTTGTTGAACAGCATTTCTGCCCAATTTGACACAATCTTGCCCTCATACGACTGTAAGAGTTTGTGCTAGAGCTCTTTGGTCAATGACATTCATGTTAAGTTTTTTCGTTCAGTTTTCCTTGATCCATTGAGCAAATGCTTAAAATGAGCCCTTGCTTTGTATCTGGACGTAATGTAGCTTAATTATCTATTCATGTTTTCCTGCGCTCACTGAGGAATATGTTATTCGAAAGATCGTTCTCAATGTTCTCGTAGCAGTAAGCCGAGTCCTTCACGTGGGGTACGATAAGGGATATGAGTTCCTTTTTAACTCGTTAGCCGTTGCACATTCTTTTTATTAAACAATAGCAGGCACATACTGTCTATTTTAAAATTTTGCAATAAACATTCGATGCTATCTGAATTCATAATTCAACTTCATACAGAGCTAGGATAGGGATTCCAGGGCACAAGAAAATGTTCACAAATAGTGAAGCAACATTTATGTCGTGAAGCAAAACATGGGGTCACTTCTGCTGTTCAGTTCTGCATTTCGGCCATAACGCTACCAACAAGTTGAAAAATTAACATTGTCCATTTCCAACTCAAATGTAATTCTGAGATATAAAAATATGCTGAAAGCCATGTCCATTTTCAAATAACATTCGATGCAAATAACAATTTTGCAATAAACATTCGATGCTATCTGAATTCATAATTCAACTTCATACAGAGCTAGGATAGGGATTCCTGAGCACAAGAAAATGTTCACAAATAGTGAAGCTACATTTATGTCTTGAAGCAAAACATGGCAGAAGAAAGTTATTTCCTATAATAGTATAGATTATTATAGGAAATAACTTTCTTCTTCCTGACCATTGACGCAGAGATAATGAGAACTAGTGTACTAGTGACAGCGACTACTACAGACCATCATTCTTTGTCCATTCGATGTTGCCGTTGAGCATCATTACCGCTGCAGCGATTCTGACCGAGAGGTCGTAGGGTTCGACTCCTGATGGTGACGGATTTTCAATACTACCTGTATAGCTAGGTCGAATCCACTCGCTGTCTGGAGGAGAATTCTAGCGGACGGATGCTCTGATCGGTAGTTTTCCATGCTTTCTTCGATCAATACCAGGCGAATTCTGTGCAGAACCCTCCCACACGAGTCACGGATCGCGCGCAATCTTTCCTTCCTTTTTCTTGTCTTATCCTCTCTTCTCAGAAGTTCTTATCCTCTCTTATATGCACTACGCTCTCTTATACGACTTATATGCACTACGCTCTCTTATACGACTTATATGCACTACGCTCTCTTATACGACTTATATGCACTACGCTCTCTTATACGACTTATATGCACTACGCTGCCGTACCTGCCGGGAGACAAGTCGTCTCGCTGGAGAAGAGTCCTGGAGGGGGATATCCTCCGCAAGTCGACATATAGGCCGGCCCCTGATCTCATCATCCAGTGGGGACGGAATCACGGCCTTCTCCCGTATTATAACATTCGCTACATAAAAAGAATTCATAGCCATAGCTGTATACGTAATCAAAAAACATCAATTAATCATGATCCGTCTAGGATCATTAATTCATAGTCATCTATTTCGATAATACCTTATTTCACATTTTGCTGCCAATATAGAAAATCATTTTCTAATTTAGCTCCAGAAATACTTAAACGTTTTCGTCAACATTTCAAACTGGAAAGTATTTTATAGCTTGTTTTGTTCTGAAACGTTATTTTATTACAAAGGATGGAAAACTATAACGGTCCTGTAAGTTTTATAAAGAACTTATTAGTAAACCTAGCAAAAAATGCTATTCAAGTCAGACAACAGCACTGGTTTGCTGATGAATAAGATGTGAACCGAGATAATATCGAATAATAATAATAATAATAATAATAATAATAATAATAATAATAATAATAATAATAATAATATAATAATATAATAATATAATAATATAATAATATAATAATATAATAATATAATAATATAATAATATAATAATATAATAATATAATAATATAATAATATAATAATAATAATAATAATAATAATAAAATTAGTTCAAAGAATTGGTCACCCCGAACGGGATTCGAACCCGGGCCTTCTGGTTTACGCCCAGCTGCTCTAACCCTTAATCTACCGAGACAACCAACCCTTTGAACAGTTTTCTTGAGCGCGATTATCGCTCATTCTATGTATAATGGTCACCTTGTTGAATGCACGTACGCTCGGAGAATATGTTCCGCAGACGCACAGCTATCCAAATTGTGACCGTGTTACTGGGTAACAATGTATTTTAATAATTAAATTAGTTCAAAGAATTGGTCACCCCGACCGGGATTCGAACCCGGGCCTTCTGGTTTACGCCCAGCTGCTCTAACCCCTAAGCTACCGAGACAACTAACCCTTTGAACAGTTTTCTTGAGCGCGATTATCGCTCATTCTATGTATATAATGGTCACCTTGCCCGTCACCTTGTTGAATGCACGTACGCTCGGAGAATATGTTCCGCAGACGCTTTAATTATTAGAATACAATTATTAGAAGAATAGCAAGAATTAGGAGAATATACAAGAATAGAATTATTAGAAGACAATTTAATTATTAAAATACATTGTTACCCAGTAACACGGTCACAATTTGGTTAGCTGTGCGTCTGCGGAACATATTCTCCGAGCGTACGTGCATTCAACAAGGTGACGGGTTAAATAATAATAATAATAATAATAATAATAATAATAATAATAATAATAATAATAATAATAATAATAATAATAATAGGAAAATTAGGTTAAAACATGATTGCGTCATTACACGATGCATTGAAGGAAAAAGAATACCCATCCGGCTCGCAGTTTCCGATACAAATGACATGTAAACTCATTACTTGTAGTTGGTAGCAGCATTCTCCAACTTTCCTGGATCAACTCATCAAAATATTACAAAAACGCTGTTCGTCCCAGAGCACTTTAATTTTTTTGTTCTAAGCAGGAAATGTAGTTCACAAGTTTTTAAGGGCTTCGAAGAATGATATGACATTATTACACCGGAATGGATGCTTTGGTGCAGTAATAGATGGCATGAAGTAAGTAATGTCGGTCCTGAAGCTGCTAAGAAGACATACCATTAGAAGGCCGTGTCAGGATCATCTACCCAGCAGTTGGCTCATGCAACGCATTTAAGGCGGGACTGCGGTGTCAGGTTATCCCGTTAGATTATTTAGACCACCACGGGGTCGATATCGACCCGTAGGATTGAGGAAATTTTGGATAATGTAGACCCGTAATTTCCGATCTTTACCTTGCATTAGCCCCTTTTGATCAGAGATTTGCTTCATCGACCCCCTTGACTTTCTTCTACAACATAGAGCAGCGAAAATAATCATAACACAAATAATTGCACATAAATGACTTTATAAAACATTATAGATAAAAATGTGAATAAATGTTTTGAAAAAATCGTGTATTAGGATTATGTTTTTTAAATTTTTTTACTATTATAATTTTCAATTTTTAGAAAAATGGACAAGTATTATTAGAAGTTCTGAATCTTTGTGTAAAAAGACAGTTAACAACTGCATTTATATTTGTTGGAATCAATAGGATTTAGATTACACAGATCAGTTATCGATCCCGATCCCGTTGGAAGGAACATGTAGACCATGGGTTCCCTACAGGGCCGATATCGCCCCCTGATGGTCGTGAAATTCTAAAGGGGGTCAAAGAAAATTAGGAGGTCGACAGGGAACAATAGCCGAGTATAAACCGTCAATTGATCGGTATATTATAAATTTAATATCCCATTGATTACAAAATATATTCATGTGATTGATAATTTATTGTATTCAGGTATAAAGTGACAAAAATCCTGAAAATAACTTATAAATTTCTTCCTTATCTTTCTTATCCATTTTTCATCGTTCATAAAACTCAAGAAATTAAGGCTGTGTATTCACGTCACTCAATGGTGCAAAATAATATTTTACGCAATACATACATACACACACACACACACACGCACACACACACGCACACACACACGCGCACACACACGCACACACACACACGCACACACACACGCACACACACACACACACAGATATATTGCGACCCACCCCTCCGCCGGCTAGCTCAGAATGGGTTTTCAAGGTGGGCGCAAAATAAAAAAATACAATTAGAATAGCGGGATCAGGGTCATGTGGGCCGTTGTGGATTGAATGCATTTACACAGAAACTCAAGTCGAATCACTTTCCACTTACTTAAGTATATTCTAATTAAATTGCTGTTACAGTCAATGAACATAAAACACTTTACATATACAAGAATTTTTGTCTTGCTGAAAAAAAGAAAACAACTTACACTCTCAATAATTAATTACACTGTTTCCTTTCTCTCATTTAAATCAATTTCAAAGAATACTTAATACTTTCTTTCCGAAACAAGTTATTCCTTCTAATATCTACAAATTGTTCAAGTTGGCACGACCTTACTGTGTCTTTTCACGGCGTAGAGAAATCTACGGCGTCGACTCTTCCAGTCGCTCGATGTCCTTGTCCTTGCAGCTCGGTCGGAGCAAAGCCGCCCTCTGCAGAACCGCACGGTCGCCCTTTCCAGTACCGTTGTTATTCTTTTCGTATTCTTTTATAGAATGTAACTAGCTTTTAATTCCATATTTAAAGAATCTACAATACGACAACTGAGTCTATCTTATAAGAAGAATAAATATAAAATAAGAAAAACTGCAAAGAAAAGAAATGAATGGCCTCGTTAGTTTCATGCTATTCACACTCCTCTCTCTTACAAAGATTTTAAATGCGTCACTTATACTTTCATCCTTTTCCTGATGAATTGTTTTAATGCCTTGTAATATGATAATTACCTCCTCGAATGTCTTGAAGAGTTTTTATCGTAGATGCAGTCCTGAAGTCCGTAGCAGTACGAGGTGCCGCCTTCTTGTGATCGGTAGGTCCTCACTCTCCAGCTGTTACTTCAGAAAAAAAGCTTCTTTCTCCGACTCTCGGTGTCGCATACTCTACCGAGACGCTCCCTTACGGATATAGTTCGTAGTTTTCATTTTCGGATTGTATTCAGGCGCGTTGGCGCGCGTTCAAACAGCTCATCTTATTCTTGAATATTGATGTGCTCCGTTTTCGAGATCTCGGCAAACGGATGGTCACATAACCCTTCTTTCGAAAAAAGATTTTGTGGAATTTGATTTCATATGCCGAAAAAATCTTTTAACCAAACTTGATGCTCTTCCTTTCTTCTGTCTTGATTCTGGAATGTCGAGCTATCTTGTTTCTTCCTTCTCCTTCTTCTTCTTTCTTCTTCTCCTTCTTCTTTCGTCTTTATTCTTTTATCCTTTCTCTTGACATTTATTTTATTCTTTAAAAGGTCGTAAACTATGGAAATTGTACTTTCCGATTATCTTCCCACTTTCCACTAGTGTGCTTTCGCAGCAACTGAAGAAATATTGCAGTGTGTATGGCGAAATTCGGAATAAACCTTGAGTAATAGTTCACGCAACCTAATAAACTTTTGAGTTGTTTCGTGTTTTTAGGCGGTGCAATCTTATCTATTTCTTGCATTTTCTCCAAGTTCATCTTGACTCCGTTGACTGTCAAATCATACCCCAGGAATTTAACTTGTTTAGTGCCAAAATTACTTTTTCCAAATTCAACTGTAAATTATTTTCAATGAGACGTTTCAGCAAAATATCTAGCTTGTTCATGTGTTCTTCAAATGTCTTCGAATACACGAGCACGTCATCAATATAGATAAAAGCATCGCTAGACATCTCTCTGTCAATGATATTGTCTAAACATTGCACAAGAGCAGATGCACTGTTCTTGAGTCCAAATGGCATTCTTTTGAAAACATACGAAATTCCCCGGTGAATAAATCCTGTATATTGTCTACATTCAGGTGCTATCGCTATTTGCCAATACGATGCAGTGAAGTCGGTTGAACTCAACCACTTGATGCCGGATAATTGATTAGTTAAATCCTCTACACGCAACGGTCTGTCTCTGTACGGTAGGGTAACATACGAAATTCCCCGGTGAATAAATCCTGTTAGGGTAACTTGATTCAATCGTCTTGCATCTAAACACAACCTTATCTTCCATTACTCTTTTCTACGAGCACTATCGGACTTAGATAAGAGGTTTTGGACTTCATGATAATATCATCTTTAACCATTGTAGCAATGAGCTTATCCACCTCCTCCTTATGTTTTTCTGGAATGACATATTGGTAACCCGTGAATGGCGTTTTATCTGTTAGTTCTATTTCGAATTGAAAATCTTTCACTGGATTCTTGTTTTTGCAAAACACTTTCTGATTCCTAAGTAATACTTCAACTAATTGTTTCTTCTGATTTTCATTAAGATTAGAATTTCCTTGCACATGCGAACGAATTTTCAGCTTCACTTCTTCTTCCTTTAAACAATTCGCCTCCCAATAATTCCATGTGAACGAATCAAATTCGAGATCCTGTTGATTATTCGGTTTTAACGTTATGGTATTTTTTTCTAAGTTGATAACAACCCCATATTGTTTCATGAAATCGATCCCAGTATGAGCGGATATAAAAGTTCCGGCGCTACTAGGCACACAACTTGATACTTATTCTTGCCTATCTCTATATCCAAATAAACTTGTCTTGTTATTGGCTTTGATTTTTCCGATTTGCACCTATCAGAAAAGACTTTACGAGCGGCAATGTAGGTACCTCCACTCCCTGGTTTTCAATTCATTCAACAAACTTTCCGCTATGACGGAGGTCGCACAACCTGTATCCACTAGTACTGACGTATCAACACCCTGACATTTAACCTTAAGCTTCGGACACTGTCGCCTGGATCCGATCTGCTTTTGTTCTTCTTCGTTCCACGGTTCGTCATCAAATGAGATTAATTCGATCGATAATATCGCCACCTCTTCTTCCCTAGATTCTTCTATTAGGTTTGCGGCGGGATGGCGTGTCGAAACAAACCTTTCTAATTTTCCGTCTCATGTCCGCGAGATGTACTGGGTTTAGTATTTCTGTTTTGGAAAACTCCTCTATCAATAGAATTTTTTCTATTCCTATCCTTAGACGGCGTCCTATCTTGACTAGCATAGGTCTGTTCTTCTACGTGCTGTTCCGATTTGTAAGTTCCTCTTTTCTCTGATTTGTTTACATAATGTTGCTGCTGCCTGCTGTCTTGGCTTTCTACCGGACCACTAACATTTGCCCTTGCTCTCTGTAACCTCTCATTGTACACGAAAGTCGCATCATACAATCCCAGCTGCGTTATTAACTTTTCCGTGGACATTGGCAAGAGATTCTTAAGCAAATTTTGTGTAGCTGACGGAAAATGACGTGTTAACAAACAGACAATTTCGTCATCCGGGATCGTCGGAGTACATAATTTGAAACTAGCTAACTTCTCCTCTGCATATTCTTGCATGGACATCGTACCTTTCTTCCACGTACCATACATTACATTAACTTTGAAATTAATTTGAGTTTCATTGTTCCAGTATCTTGAGTAAAATTTTTCTTTAAATTCTGTCATAGTTTTGGTAATTCTCCTAAACTATCTGCCCATATTCGTGCATTACCCTGCATCATCTGATAGACTATGTGAGTTTTCTTATTGTCCGGAACATAATTTAAAGAAAAGAAATTATCCACCTGCCTCATAAATACGCATGGATTTTCATCTCCCGCTGCACTAAATTTAGGAGTACACGGTAATGAAAAATACGTGTGCGGAACGTTTCCTCCACTCGATGGTAAATTTTCAATTTGATTTTCAATTCTACAACGTCATTCGTACATGCTGTAATTTGGTGTTGTAGAACCCATCTTGTTCGAAAGAGCTTTTATTCCACTATCTAATTTACTAGCTTGAACCTTAACTTGTTCCGTAACTATTTTTTGAAACTTCTCTACACCTTGTTCTATCTCAGTCTGCCTGTCGGACACGGTGGTTATAAGATCTGATTGCATTTCGATCCTATTTTCAAATCCTTTCGTAACTTGATCAATCTTCTCTTCTAATTCATGACCCAGTTCCGTGAATTTTTCTTCTAACTTCTCGTGTTCCTGCCCTAATTCTTGTTGAATCTCATTCTTAAATTCGACCTTCCACTGTTCTGCTAATTCAGTGAATTGCATTTTTATATTCTCTTCTAACTTCCTATTATTTTCTTCTAATTTTGTTTCTAAGGCATTCTTGTTCTCCTCTAATTTAGTTTCTAAAGCATTTATTGCCGAGTTATTCTCCTCTAATTTTGTTTCTAAAGCATTTATTGCCGAGTTATTCTCCTCTAATTTTGTTTGTAAGTTAGTCCCTAATTCCTTTATGTTTTCCTCTGTCTTTTCATTCTGCATTCCTAACCTCGTATCTAATTGCTGCATGAATTGTCCTATTAATCGTTGCATCATTAAATTTGCCCTGTCGAGGTTTCGTTGTTCCTCATCCGGACCTTGTGTTGGCGTTTGTTGTGATTCCGTCGGCGAGGCCATGCTAGTTTCTCCTGACGTTCCTTGTTCTACTTCTACCGTTTCTTTCGCGATCATGGTACTTGGAGCTTGTCCTCCCACTTCCTATCGCTATCTGAATCCCCAGACGATCCTTCAACGGTAGTTAAATTCCTAGCCGCGTTATATTTATCTGCCATTTTGACTGTATTAACTGCCTAGACTCAATCAATCCTCTTTCCCAGACACAATACACATTTTACAAATTATTACACACACCAATACCAAACACTATCTCGAACAGATAACACTTTCATATAATACCCTTTTTGAAAAACACTCCAGAAAAAACACACTTTTACACAACACCTTTCTTTTTTTTTGTTCTCTGTAACCTGTTCAGCAATCTTAGTGAATTGTGATTCAATTGTATTAGAAATTTTGGTTCCACCAAATTTTGGTCTCAGTTTTTTTCAAATCGAGTTTTGGTAAATGCATCCAATAATCGAGCCCCGCTTATGGGCGCCAGTTGCGACCCACCCCTCCGCCGGCTAGCTCAGAATGGGTTTTCAAGGTGGGCGCAAAATAAAAAAATACAATTAGAATAGCGGGGATCAGGGTCATGTGGGCCGTTGTGGATTGAATGCATTTACACAGAAACTCAAGTCGAATCACTTTCCACTTACTTAAGTATATTCTAATTAAATTGCTGTTACAGTCAATGAACATAAAACACTTTACATATACAAGAATTTTTGTCTTGCTGAAAAAAAGAAAACAACTTACACTCTCAATAATTAATTACACTGTTTCCTTTCTCTCATTTAAATCAATTTCAAAGAATACTTAAAACTTTGCCTAATCATTCCAGTCGTAAATTCCCTAGTTGCAACTTTACAATTAGCTAAGTTTTTCTTGAAAGAAAAGATTGATTCTATTTTTCACAGAATATCAGTATAAAGAACCTGTACTAATACTTTCTTTCCGAAACAAGTTATTCCTTCTAATATCTACAAATTGTTCAAGTTGGCACGACCTTACTGTGTCTTTTCACGGCGTAGAGAAATCTACGGCGTCGACTCTTCCAGTCGCTCGATGTCCTTGTCCTTGCAGCTCGGTCGGGAGCAAAGCCGCCCCTCTGCAGAACCGCACGGTCGCCCCTTTCCAGTACCGTTGTTATTCTTTTCGTATTCTTTTATAGAATGTAACTAGCTTTTAATTCCATATTTAAAAGAATCTACAATACGACAACTGAGTCTATCGTATAAGAAGAATAAATATAAAATAAGAAAAAACTGCAAAGAAAAGAAATGAATGGCCTCGTTAGTTTCATGCTATTCACTCCTCTCTCTTACAAAGATTTTAAATGCGTCACTTATACTTTCATCCTTTTCCTGATGAATTGTTTTAATGCCTTGTAATATGATAATTACCTCCTCGAATGTCTTGAAGAGTTTTTATCGTAGATGCAGTCCTGAAGTCCGTAGCAGTACGAGGTGCCGCCTTCTTGTGATCGGTAGGTCCTCACTCTCCAGCTGTTACTTCAGAAAAAAAAGCTTTCTTTCTCCCGACTCTCGGTGTCGCATACTCTACCGAGACGCTCCCTTACGGATATAGTTCGTAGTTTTCATTTTCGGATTGTATTCAGGCGCGTTGGCGCGCGTTCAAACAGCTCATCTTATTCTTGAATATTGATGTGCTCCGTTTTCCGAGATCTCGGCAAACGGATGGTCAATATATACATATATATACATATATATATACACATATATACATACCCACATACACATACATACATACATATATACACGCGGGATCAAGGGGGATTTCATTTTCCAAGCGAGGGCACCTAAGCGAAGGCTCTTTCCCCCCCATCCCCGCGGGTGTACGCCGTTGGGCTTGTAGTAGGATACTTGGGATCACAATGTCGAAACACGAATATCGCGATACGCACTTCTACCCGTAGTCTGGATGAGTCCGTCTCGCCAGCTCGAGACTACCATCTTTCCGGGTTGACCTACCAACTTACCTGAACTGTTTCCGTCGCACAATGCGTTCAGGATGAGGTCCTCCTCAAACCCCGTGAGTACCGCGTACCTCCAGGACGAAGCCAAGAAACCAACTGGGGGCCACCCGGGTTGTTATCCCCGGGGCCACCGAGACCCCGACCGATCTCCTCTCTGCAGTATACCTTTGCAAGCAAAGCGAGGATCACCATAAAACTGGGCACCCGGCCGGGATATTCCAATTCTCCGCCAGGGCTTCTCTATGCTGGACCACAAACGTTGGCGTTCCCAACCCCTCCCGCGCGGAGGCGTTAGATCAGCGTGGAGAGCATGTACGAGCAAAGGTGATGCCCAATGAGACATTCGGGTGAGGAAAAAGACGTATGTTTTGTACTCAGCAGCGGCAGTAACGTTTTTCTGCTACAGTAAAGTATGCATTCACTGACAAGAAAAGAAATAGTAAAATAAGGAGTTAAGGAATATGCAAAAGTACTTATTACCCTATAACTGATCGGGAAGACCATTTGTTAAGAGAGTGAGGGAAGAAAGAGTAGGAGCGAGATAGAGAAGAAAGGCAAATGAGGGGGAGAGTTATTGAGAAGGTGAGACGGAAGAAGGGAAGAGAGAAAGAAGAAGAATGAATAACGCATTTAGCATTGAAAAAATTACAAGAATGCAGCCTACTCTATTTAAAAATACTTTAAATAATCATTGCTCCCCCAGTTCACATTCCCATGTTTTTCAGCTCAATGATGTAAATTCCATCAAATTTTCTGAATTTTATAACTTCCTAATGATCACTCACTCCTGAGCGTAAATGGAATGGTTTTCGCTCCCTGCAAATTTCTTCGCCAGCACGCAGCGAGTGGAAGAGCTCACGAACTTCAGAGAATGAACGCCCGAGAATTTTATTTCCCTCCACTTCCCTCCCCTCTCGCCAATCATGTTCTCGCCTCCCCTCCACTCTGCTTCCTTTCTCTCTCTCGCTTCTCATTCCCCGACTATCCCCTCTCTCCTTCCATTCTCTCGCTCTCGCCTTTCCTCAGGAACGCGCTTTTCTTACTAATTACGATTTTTGTAAATATTTCTTTCCATTCCTTCACATGGTTTTAACTGTTTTTACGTAAAATTAACAAACGAGAAAGGTATTTTTCTCTTGGAGGAAAGTCGTCGTATTAGTTCGTTACTTAAATCCAATTTTGTAATTTTAATTTCTCACACGTGTAATTTAATTTCATATGCCCAATCTTTATTATTACAATGGTCTCTATATACGTATTGTATTCATTTTCTGTAGACTAAGCTAATGTTGAGATATTTTATTGAGTGTGAGGGTGAACATTTTGAAAGCTAAAGAAGCTTTCCAGGATGACAACAAATGCTGTACGTTGAGATGAAGTGATTCATCGTGTAGCCCGGTATACACGGTACAGTCTTCGTGCAGATTCTTATACAGTTTCTATAAAGAAACTTCAAGATCTCAAACTAGAAGTACAAAAGCCAAAAGTCGCGCGTACTACGTCTATACGTTTTCTGCACGAATCGCCACAGGTCGCCGCTAGCGAGTCTAAAGAGAAACAACTGAATTGCGCCGTCCGAGTACTGTCAATGGTGGTATTTCTGTGTGTGCTTTCTGGTTATGATTTTCATTTGCAATTAATTAACCATGAGGAGCATAGAGAATAAGAAAAGGAAGTCAATAATTGGGAAAAAGAAAGTTTATAACAATATATCACTTCACAGAATCGCTCTTTGACACACTAACCACAAAATCTCAATAGTCGATCACCGTTAGTTAATCATTCTACCGCTAGAGGCGCTTGAGTGTAACTGTAGGCTTTCTGCATGAAAAATTATGAACATGTTCATATAGAAAATGTGCAGTCTGAACTGTACGTTTTCTGAACGCCCAATCTGTATGAAAACTGTACCGTGTATACCGGACTTAAGAAATTTATTGGCCACGTACGGAATAAAAATCACCTTTACGTGTAAAAAGGTTTTTGAAAACAGTAGATAACTCACATATTGTACCATGCACATTTGCGAAGCAATTTCAAGCTTCTTAACGAAGAGATTTTATATGAGATCAGAAGGATAAGAAGTACGGTAATTCGAAATATAATTATATTTATTTTTGCATCATAAGATAGTCTGCTATATTGTAGCATCTTTTATTTACCTTCTTATTGCCCAAACCTAAACTCACGTGAAACAAGTTTAAATAAGACATTCGTTGACAATATGTATCTATAGTATTGTCGTGCATTAAGGCTGGAAACGCCCCCAGATCACATGTTCGAAATTATATTCGTTAACGTGTAGGGTTATTTATTTTTCTCTGACGTTTAAAACATGTAAATGTGGAAGTAAGTAACAAGACAAACTACTATTGAGAAAATTTTGAGTCATAATGACTGAAGTAGGTGTCGATTTCTGTTGCAAATATTGAAAAATGAGCTCTTGGAGTCCTCAACCAACTTCTTGCCTTTGATAGACAGTTTAATGGACCTTCCTTCCATGTTTCCTCAGAAAACACTTTTGAAACTCCAATTTACTGGCACACCACGTACCACTTCCATACATTAGCTTTCGTTTCACGTAACGTACAACCCGTGTGTTTGTTTCCTAATTTGATAAATTCATACTGAGAGTGTTCAATGCAAATTTCATGTCAACAACCAGCATGACTTCTCAATGCAGGTACGGCTACTCTCCTTCCACCACTGGCAACCATGTCGTACTCAGCCTGTTTTCAATATCCACTACTTGTATTTCGCCGTACTCACATAGCATTATTTAGTAGTATATCCTTCACAGAATACTTAGTATTTTTCTCATTCTCGCCATTATATATTTAACTTCTTCACTATCATTGTTGGTACCGTTCTTAACCAAAATTTCCTATTCTCTTCACTTTTGAACTCTAGGATTATTCAACTTCAACTATTCTATCCTTTCAAGTCATCTTCAGCTCTTCAACAATTATTCTATTCTTTCAAGTCTTCTGTAGCTGCAATGAGATTTGGCCCAAGGACATTTTTACCTCTACACTCTACAGGAGGGATGCCCAATCCTTTTCTTGCATAACCTTTAAAAAAAAGTGTTTGCTTCATCGATCCCCTCAATATTAGTCTATCTACTGCAGTTACAACCTTTCACATAATTATATCACAAATAATTGCAGATAAATTACTTAAGGATATAATGAGATAAAGTATAGGGACAAAAGTTTTAAAGGAAGTGGTGTCTTTTATTTGAGTTATTATTTTTGTATACAACTTCAATTTTTACAAATATAGGATATTAAGTGTTTTGGTGGCTTAAAATGAGGAATTAATTAAATATCGCCTTCCATTCTATTAGTTGTAATCAATTAGACCTTCATTATAAATATCAGTTGCCGGTGCTGTGCTTATTTACCTGTCGACCCCTAATCGACCCTTCGATGGCCCCATATAAAATTTCATAAACCCCAGGGGGTCGATTCCAAACACGTTGAGAGCCCTAGTCTCTAATATCTAGTCAGTAATGGTCAATGGATATTTCGATCTTTATCTGCAGCTCCACTTCAGCTACCTCTGCCGTCACCATCACCTGCACCTCTCATTTTTACTCATTTCCCTCTCCCATTCACCTCTATTTCCGTTGCAGCGAAATTCACTAACATTTTATAAGTTTTTAAAATGTAATATATCTAAACCCTCATACATTTAGGGCCGTAACTTTTGATAAGATCACTCTTGTCATCATTTGTAAGTTTTCTAGCGCTTTGAACGGAAGCAACACAACCCACCTCTCTCGTCTACTACTCTCGACCCGTGGTTACGAGTGTTGTCGTTGAAATTACTTTAGTTCACCACCACCACCACCACCAACGATATCTCCCAAATCCTTGAAGGGATGCAAATGCAACATATTTGCACATTTTCTCCCATTTCCATACCCGATCATATCCCTCTTCCCTATATTTCATACACAGAGTATACGTTTCGTCCGCAATATTGAATTGATTGATTGATTGATTTTTTCATGTTTCCGCGCGCGTCAACTGCTTTAGTCATTAGTCCCGTTAGTGTAGTGCATAGTTTTCTCGGGAGATGGCGGTGATTTTCCCCTCGCTGGATAGCGAGATCCGGCACCGACCTTCCGTCGGCTAGTGGGGTTTCCCCCTAGCCAGGACTCTCCCACCAGCGGCGCACCGCCCCAGCCGAGACAAGCTCTAAACTCCCGACCGGTCTCTCGGAATATGTGGTAGTGTAGTGCATGTTAGTGTAAGTGAGTGTGTAAGGGGAGAGGATAGGACAAGGAAGGGGAAGGACAGATTGCGCGGTCCGTTTGGTAGGGTACTGTTCCGGCATTCGCCTGGTGTTGAGCGGAGAAACCACGGAAAAGTACCGATCAGAGCAGCCGGCCGCTAGAATTATCCTCCTGACAGCGACTGCACAGCTCCTGACAGCGACTCGAACCTAGGACATCCCGGTCAGAGGTGCTGCAGTGGCATCAGTTGATGCACTGAGCTACCGCTCTCGGTCCGAAATATTGAAGTTTCCACAGTAGTACCCGCCGTATGAACATCTCACTTACTTTCTACTTGCTCTTGAACACCCGTCCATACGTCTCGTCTCCTTCCCTTTCGTTTCTCGATTGCCCACACCATTGCTGCTCTCTAGCATTTCCTCCAAACCGGAACCCCATTACGCTGTCATCCCTTGCCGACGCTTAACACCATAATCCTCATCTACTTTCCATTGTTTCTGCCGCCGGGGAACCACTATGCCTCGCCGCGTCACCGCCACCGCCACCTCCGCCTCCACCGCCGCCTCCAACAACACCTCCACCTCTGCCCTCATCCTCCGCCTCCACCATCACCTCCTCCTCCGTTATCTCCACCGTCTCCTCCGTTTCCATCGTCACCTCCGCTTCAACCATCAGATCGCTGCTCTGCCGTCTCTGCAAGCGCTTCTGTTGCACCTCTCGCTTTGCCGCTGTTGCAGTCGCAGTTGTGCCACCTCCGAATTACGCATGTTATACCGCATACGCTGATTTCATTCCCGCGGTCGCCAAAGCACAGTGATTTGAAACACGAATACATCCATGTTTATAATTGTTTTGCCAGTACAAATTAAAAGGCAATCAATTTGCATAAAACGAATTATAATACACATAAACTGTTTGCCTATTTTTGTTATTTTCAGTAAGGCAGAATTATGTAAGAAAATAATTGTGCTATTTTGAAATATGGTGCCATGAATATTAATTTTAACATGTCGGCATTTTCAAGGAAGCAGGTTGAGGTTGCCAATGAACTACTTAGGTCATTAGTCCCATACGTATAGTGCATTTCCCCCCTCGGGAGATGGCGGTGATCTTCCCCCGCTGGATGGCGAGATCCGGCGCCTACCTACTGTCGGCTAGCGGGGTTTACCCCTAACCAGGACTCTCCCACCAGCGGGGCACCGCCCCAGCCGGGACTAGCACCCGACCGGTCTCTCGGAATATGTGTTAATGTAGTGCATGTTAGTGTAAGTGTGTGTGTGTAAGTGGAGAGGAAAGGACAAGAAAGAGGAAGGAAAGATCGCGCGCCGCCCGTGGCTCGTTTGGTAGGGTGCTGCTTTGGCATTCGCCTGGTGTTGATCGGAGAAACCCCAGTAATAAACCCAATTAATATAGCACGGAACTCAAATATTTTGAAATGAAAAGACAAAAAAGAAGAAAATTTACGTTTGTGAATCAAACCCATAAAAGTAAGTAACAGTAACCCATAAACTTAAGTATCAAACAGTACCATCTGATGATATAAAACGACATAAAGTACACATTGAAAACTTATGTTCGGTATTTAATAAGGATAGAACAGAACGATAGAACATAGGAAGTTAAAGACGGCAACAGAATTAACAAACCCGCACCATCTTTCAGGTAAAAATGAACCTCAAATTTATAAATACATTGCATCATTGTTAATTTACATTTGGAATTTTTTTATGAATTTTATCTGTCGTAAGGGATTTTTTGTTTGTCTGGAATTCTGTTTATCGTTTTTTATTTCGTTAAAATTTGTGCGCAGAAAAATTGCGGTGACCTCTCTCCACAAGTTCGCATACCTCCCTCCTCCCCCTCCCTCCGGCAAAAAATACGACGCGCAGCGAAAAGGCAAGTTTCTTTTGTTCCTCGAATTGAACGAAAAAAATTTAATGGAAAAAATTCTTTTGTAACAGATATAGTACATGTTAACTTATTTTTCCACTTTATCGCCACACGAATTGAGGCATTTTCAATAGTGGGATCATCGTTTGTATCCCTGTATCGTAGACGTCTGTCAAACTAGGTTAAGTACCAGTGTGTACCAGCCTCCTGCAAATCTGTGTCACTGTGATGCGCGTAAAGCTGACCTTCCTGATCTTCCTTTTCTCATATTTGTCCCCTCCTCTCCTAATTCACACACACACTTAAGCAATACACTACCGTACAGGCCGGGAGATCAGTGCAAAGCATAGAGGTTGCGCCGGCTAGGGCGGTGCCCGCGGGAGATGTCTGGAGGAGATTTCAAGTTTCAGCGCAGTAGTAAGACTGCCAACTCCCAAGTAAAGCATGCAATACACTTACGGAACTAATGATCATAGTAGTTGATGTGCGCAACACTAAATCAATATTCATGGTATCAAACCGAATTAACGCCTACGAGCGCGTTTGGACCGTTCACAAACCACTGTGCATCGTGCAGCATTCCGCCGCTCTCCCCACCCTTCCCCATACCCCATTCCTCCTAGCCTCCTCCAGCCTCGCCCCGCCCCCCCCCTCCATTCCTCCCGTCTCAATTGGGCTCGCCGCGCCCCCCACGCCCTGCCCGCCCACTCCGCCCCCCTCACCCCCACTCCATCGCTCCCCACACCTTTTCCCTCCTCGCCTCGCCTCGCCCTGCCCCGCCCAGCCCTCGTCACCGCCGCGTCGTGTCGCCGCATGAGAGCCACTTCAGCGGTCGCTTTTATCGGCCGGCGCAAGGGGGGATCTGCGCGCGCCGCGGGGCAGGGCCAGACCGCGGCACGCGATAGCTGCACCGCGAGCTCATCCGGTCCAGGGGGTGCACGCGGCCGAGATGCTCGCCGTAATGATAGGGGAATGGTTTTTTTATTACGACGCTGTTTCACTGTGCTGTTTTAGGGGTTAATGAATGAAAAAAATAAAGAAGAAATGACGATGAGGACGACGATGATGATAGAAAAAGGGAATGAAAAGAAGGGGACCCAATATGCCGTGAGCTCCGAGAGCTCACGGTATAGCGGGCACATCCCGTGAACCCGACATGCCTCGATTTTCATTTTTCCATTCAGATTATTGTCAAACTATTTCGTATTTTTTATCTTATATTCTTTTTCGTCTTAAATTCATAAAACCAGTTTCCTCGAATTTTTAAACTGAAGTCATTTTTGAAATGGTCACGTATGAATATATTTTGTAAACATAAATTTTCATCGGGTATGGAATGATTGATGTCTGAGTTTTCAAGAATGAATACTTGCAGTAGTGCTGAACGTTTCTGTGAAGCTTTGTGATAGAGCATTTGGAATAATATTGTGGAAGATTATAATCGTAAGCACAACGTCAGAGAATAAAATGTCGACCTCATGATTCTTGTACACAGGGCGGCATATTCTCGAAGGACGGAACTTGTTCTGTAGGTCATGCCATACTTGAGGCATGTTAACGATTTCTGATACGTGCCTAACAAAATTAAAACGTCTGTCAATTTACACCCTAACTAGATACATATTTCATCAGTTAGAAATGGACGCAAGTAATGGAATAATGTAACAGAGCTCATTGTAGTGTTGTTTTCTGACCACGAACACAAGAAACAAAATAATATGGGAAGGCTGGAAGATCATATGCTGCCTCGTAAGAAATTTCCCGGAAGAGAATCCATGTGGAGGTAGACCAATGGACGTGTGTACAAGAGCCTTGGCGTTTGATATAAAAACAACTTAAATTAAAAATATTAAATGCGTGAAATGAACTTACATGATCCTCTTATTTACCACGCTCTTCGTTTTTTCACCTTGTGATTGAAATAGATAGATCGTCGATTTTGCTTGACGAAAAATTGATAAAAAGGCGAGAAATACCAGTATAGACAAAAATACCATTCTCCTTGGATATTTATCGCAAATTACACACCTATTTCAAAACCTTTCGGTTACTTGAAATCACTATTTCAGAAACGATAAACGAGCAGTCTAATATTGCAAGAGGGTCTGAGGTTTCGTTGTTACCAACGCGAGGAGATGATGCAACTGACAAGGATCTGGAGTGTGGAAAGGACAACAGAAAACTGAACACTAAATGAAGAATTGGAAAGTAGAAAAGGAGAGATCGACTGGTATAGGGTGAACAATTTTGAGATACGGTTGGAGTTGGAATTGCTAGTGAAGAATAAAGACAACGAAGTGGTTATGAGTAAAGGAGAACAAAAAATGAGAGAACTGGAAGTTCAGTACATAGAGACATGATCTCAGAAGAGGTAATAGAATACGATAATTGCGGAACTGAGGTTGTTAGATAAAATTGAAGATGTGTTTTGTGGACGAGGTGTTACTGGAGAGCTAACTATTCAAACTGAGAATGATTGCAATGTGATTCTTTGATGGTGGTTAAAATCTAGAGTAGTAGAATTGGACGAAATATTTGTTTATGGATGTCGCAATACATACTTCCGAAATAAACAAGCAGTTGTTAAAGCATTTATAATGGTGTCAGGAATGGATAAGGATGCGGAGAAGATGTGACTTAGAGGTGGAAAATTACAAATTAATTCTTGAAGCGGAAATTCCGGTGGAACCATCAACAGTGAAATCAGTGTACTTCATTTACATAGTACTGTGTCTACGTGAAAACAAGCGGCAGCACATTCAGGTTTTTACACATATATGCCTGTAGGCATATATGTAGGCACAAATTATGTGTACGTAGGCACAAATTATACATGCATATACATTATAAAAAACATGTTTTAAACATAATAAACACGAAAATACATATACACTGTTTCTTAGTTCTAACAGAATACATACATACACAATCACACATTCATGCTTACATAATGCATTCAGTCGACAATATTAGCTAGTACAATAACTACGACTTTTTTCCCTGCCGATATGGGCGTGACCGCGTGAACTCAACTTCCTCAAACGCAGCGGGAAGGCGCCGAGAAAATTGACAGGCAAGAGAATGATTCGGCGATGTTGGAGGGGAACGGCGGTGGCGAGGAAGGAGGCGGCGGAGATAACAAGAACGGGGACGTGGGCCGAGGAGCTGCAGTCGCGGTGACTCCGGAGGCTGCGTCGGCGACGAGCTTTGGTCCGCGGCTTATCCGATGGCTCTTCGTGAGCGCTTACTGTCCGCGCCTTCCTACAGTTGTTTGTTCAGGTTCTTAATGAGCTGCTAATCGCGATGACACACGCTGCGGGCCCTTGTAATCGGTGAGAATCGATACGATCTAATGAGGTGGCGCGGGCTTTGGAGAAAGAGAACGCGTGGGAAAGAAACGAGTTTGGCAGGCAAGGCTGCCATAGCCCACGTTTTATCTGACTGTAACATTACCGACTGCGATAGTGTAGCTGATGAAACGAACGATCTTTATTTTGGAGCACTTCATCATTCTCATTCTTGAATATAATGAGAAGCATATATCAAATGGAAATAAAAGTAAAGAAAAACAAAGGTGAGGATGAAAAGATTAATAAGAGTCCAAAATGTAGAAGTAAAATAGCACTAAAAAGGAGGCAGGAGAGATAAGCCCAATGAAATAAGGACGAGTGAGCTTGCACAGCCTCAAACAAGAGGGGGACAATTACATTTCTGGGGCCCCTTTTCCAATGAACCTTTATTTTTACGTATGACATACTTTACTAGTAAATTCATTAAACATATTACAATGAAAATGAAATTGTTGCTTTAATGATATAATTAATAATTACAGTTGATTTTATGTTGAACCATGAATAGGGTTGTCAGATGACTCGGAGAGCCTCTTCCTATAATGTAAGACAATTTCCCAAAATGTCAAGTATAAAAGAGGAAAATCACTAGGATTCACTACATTTTCGAATTAAAATCTTTTATTATGTGAGGCTACGGTGCCCCCTTGAAAATATTCAACGGCTCTATATATTTCGTATGTGTGTATAGAGTACGTGTATGCAGTGTGAATGAGTAAATATTAGAAGGAGAATCAAGTAACGCAAACGTTAAAAAAGTGGAAGAATTTCAGAAGCTAAAAAGAAGGAAATGTGGGTATGTGTATTAAAGAGACAGAGTTTCTGTATGTTCGGTTGGGGAAAGAAGAAGGGACGAAATTATATACTTTTGAACCCCAAGTTTTTTTCTACCTATCCATGCTGTTGCATGATTCTGGAATCGAACCTTGAGATCTTCTAGCAAAGTCCATTCATGAATACGATTCGGCCTCAACGGTAAAAGTAACCGGAGGGTTGTTGAACGTCCGCTGAGTCAATACGCTACCGCACGGAGATGCAGCTCCTTTCGAAAATTGGGTCAGTATAGCTATTAAAATTTCATCTCCCTAGGCGACTGTTGGACACAACAGGCCTGTTTGGGACCTGGAGACTTCCGGACCACATTGCACCAAAATGTCCGTAATAAACATTTATGACGCTAATGATCCGTTTGTATAAAACAGAGTGGCGGTGCGACAGAGCGGGCGGGGTGGGCGGGGGGCGGGGCGGGCGGGCGGGCGTCCGTGCGGCACGGGCCAGCGTCTGTCTCCACCCACTTCTCCACCCCTCCGCTGTTCCGCACACTCCACTTTCCGGGCGATCAGCCGGCGCGGCAGGGTTGCCAACGTCTGAAGCCCATACTACAACGTTCGATTATCAGATAAGCCGAGAAGTTGCGTTTTGACAACATGAAGTAGCTGTAATTGTGGAAGACTTCTGTTTCCGAGTAGTTGTGTTACTAATCTCCTGCACAAGCAGAAAAATGATTTTGTGTGGAAACTGTAGTAAGGTTAATGATGAATTTCATTTTATCATAGGCATTCGGGAAAACAATGATGGAGAAAGAAGGTAAAACTGGGGACCTGGAGAATGCTCTTCGATGCATTTCCTTTGCTCGTTCCTACCTCTAAGACAGACAAGTCATTATTTTTACATAAATACATACTAAATTTCACAGTTGTAGTCCTGTAATAGAACAAAAATATATATACAGAAATTAAGTGATAATACAAACAAATAAATTTATTGCAAAATATTTACAAGTACTACCTAGAATATGCATACTCTTTCACACATACCAGCGTATATGCATACGCATGCCTCTATATACGCGCAAACATAAACTCATGCAACATATCACGCATAATACACACAATAACATGGAAAACATTGAGACATTGAGTTTATCAAATTATTTTTCCGATTACATGAAATGAACACATAATTACCCGCGAGTTGCGAAAATACGAAAAAGAGTGAAAAAACCATCAATCCCTCAGGAGATCAGTCTAAAGCCTCTTCCCTCGAAATCACTGCTCCACAAAATATTTTTTATCTTCTTTGTTATTTAGCAAGAAGGATCTTCAAAATTGTTCCAGGATAACGGAGCCACCACTATACCACGAATATGCCCCGCGAGAAATCAGCGTATCCTTCGACGACCGGTACGCAAATACGAACATGAACTATACATACATGGAACACAAACACTTAAATATATACACATATGTACGTATAAATTTACATAATTTTTCGTATTCACTCCGACATCATGAACACTTGTGAATTTCAAAATGTGGGTACTCGCAAATGAAATATCATACTCCCATTTGCATACATTCATACACATTAACCGACAATTGAAGGGCTCAGTAGAACTAGAGTTAATCCCACATTGACCTAGTTCTGAGATATTGACGGTTTTACTTGAAAATTTTCAATATAATTCAGTACACTTAAAAAACGTTTAAACAACTGTATACTTGCATTTAATTCCATAATGTATTTAAATAATATGTTACACTAAAATATTAATATTAATTAATATACGTTTTATTTAATGCCAATAGCTCAGTTTCACAAAGAAGTGGAGTAACCTCTTGTTGTACGGAACTATTCAATTTATTCGAACAGTACTTGGATACACATATACATACCAAATCGTTTTCTATCGAGATATACGAAAATCGATTCAATGAAATTATACATCAGTCATGTGTATAGGAATTGCACATATTCATCCTTATACTGTGATATGTTCCAACAACTGAGAAAAATTCTGGCTAAATGTAGTTCATTTCTTCATAAGATAGAAGAACGTGAGCTGTTCAGTTATGTAGAATACTTACTCTTTTTGCGGGGATGGAGTTACCTACACGACGGTAAGGATATTTAATTTGTCTGGATTAAATCTCTCCCTAACTTCGAATTCATTACTGAACAAATTTATCTAGTAAATATTAGGAGTATTTATTTCGAGTTATTTATTCTTATATATTTGCTTTGGATAGAGCGCTCATACTGGTAGTGTACTATACGCGCACGTTTTCTTGAGCCCCGGAATACCTACCCCCACTCCTTTGCCACCATTAGTTGAATTAAAAATAAATGATAGCAACGAGCGTTGTTTGACAAAATCTGAAAACCAGAAATGTTTGCTCCCGTGTAATAGAAAACCTTTTGTATCGAAAAACGAATTAGAAATTCGATATTAAATTGTTTTTGTCAAAATAAGCAAACTTCCCACTCTTCTCGCAACTAGCGAAGCGAGGGCCCAAGAAAACGTGCGCGGATAATATCCGTTCCACCATCCTTCGCACACATTCATGCCGAAGAGTTGGTAGCCCTCGTACATCACAACGGCGGCACGAGGCCTCGTTCCACCCTACGAAAACCTTCTGAGAAACAAAGGGTGCCGATGCTCTTACTAAACGCCGCGTCGGCGCGGGATATTAATGACGCGGAGGTGTAATTCCAAAAACGGTGGCGTGCGCGATGCCCTGCGTTCAACTCGAGGGAGGGGAGAAGGAGAGCGATTGTGTCCCAAATTGGAGGTTTCTCTGCTGGCTCGTCTATCGTTTTCAGAGAAAATAGCAGAAATTTGAAAAAAAGATTAACAATTAGCGACTAATCGGCCGGTAGTCGGAGCCGACGATAGCTTTAATAGCTTGGGGCGTCCGCAGTTGTGTGCTGGATAGCCGACCATCGCTTTCGCGGCTTTTCCTTGAGGATTCATTGCCGACTCCACGTTATATCACGTGGTTTGTCTCCGGTTTCAACCTTCAGTTTTTGTATTGGTTTATTATATGATGTTAGAACTAAAGTATATTGTTGGTTTTCATTCATTTTACACTACCTGTTGGTCGTTTTTTGTCTGTATGTATTTTAGATTAGGTGTAATTCACGAAATGACGTAAGACTAGTCACGAACGCTTGAAGAATATGTCATATTTCGTCAGTTAATGTTATCTCCCATGTGGTAACACTACTTATAACTTTACATTGTAACGAATTATTAGCAATGCATTAAGCTTAGACTTACTCCAAAAATTTGAACTTTATTTGTAATTTCAACTTCCCAATTACCTCAAAAATATCATTAATTTACAATACATTATGAAATAGGATTAATATATATTTAATATTCCACGTAAGCTTTCCTGTATTTAGTTTTACTTACCAGATATGTCACATAGGTAACAAGCGACATTATGTCATGATTATAACATTTAGGACAGCGATCCTATGAGAACCGACGTGACCTATAGCGTAGATGACGCTCACTTTCCATATACCTTAATAGCAAATTTTGTAGATGTGTTAACTCTCCTGCAGTCTCCCATCATCCTGCTTTAGTGTTTTTTATCTTCGAGCTTTAATCATTTGAATCACAGAATTTTGAAAATATGCACACAATTCACTTTTCCCCACAGCACGTCATACGCAGTTTTTAACTGTTTTTTGACGTGAAATAAAATAAAATAAAAATAAAAAAAAAAAATCTTGTTTTATTGATTTCTAATGTTACCGTTTATCTCACCATTTACCGTTCACCATTCGTGTCAATGCATTGCCATATCTTGTTCTCCCTAGAAAGAAGCCTTGCTATTCGAACATTGTTTTTTTACATTGTCTCCGTCCGTTCGAGTGAGTATTTACTGATGCCGGATTTGGCAAACATCGAGTTCACTGTAATGCATGTTAAATACGGTAAAGTGACGGCACTAGGATTCCTCCGATTTGGAGTCAACTTACAAATACGTTTGCGGGGTCTTCCTCCTCCTGGTAACTCCAAAAGCACCTAACCTGGACAAGCTCTAAGCTTCCGGCAGATCCCCGACATGTGTGACAGTGTTGTGCATGAGTGTCTTTATGTAAGAAGAGAGGAGGGGTCAAATCAGAGGAAGAAAAGATCGCTCCTGGTCCGCGACCAATTTGGTAGGGTATTTCTCTGACATTCACCTGGTATGGATCTGATGATTAATGGAAAACAACCGATTAGGCAGCCAGCCACTGGACTTCTACAGACATTGGTTGATTTCATACTTAGTGTTTTTCACTGTCTGCGCTTTAATTTATTATATATTATTAAAAAAATGAAACCTTACGTAGCAGACTATTACATAATCTCTAAGTTATTCAGCTACAAAATCTTTACATTTTCAAAATTTGTTTCATATAAAATTTATTACTTATCTGCGTTTCCGCCTTGTGGATTCTGGCTTACTTCAAGACATTGTACTTTAACCCATTGTACCCATTGTGTTATTTATGTAATTGTACATTAAGAATTTGTGTAATAGTCTGGTAACTGCTTTTAAAAATACTTGGTTGGATTCATCCCAGCTGCCTGATGTCCGTCCGATTCTATTTTGCAACAATCTAAACATAGCCCAGAAATGGTGTGAACTGTGACGGCCAAATTTCAAAGAAAAAGACTCCCAACAGCCTGAACGTCGCTCGACCATCCCGCTCCCCTCTGCGTTCTTTCGCTGGCATGCCATCAACTCTGCTGCCACCGGACCACCTCGCGACCCATGGCGCGTCGCCCACGCGCGCTGCCTTCGCACTTGCCTCCATCTGCCCGTCCATCCGTTTATCCGCCCGCCACCCTGCCGGCACCCCCCCAACCCCCCCCCCCCACGACGCTCCGTCTCTTCACTCCCGCCCTATCCACACCATTCCCTATCCATACTACCTCAACAACGCCTCACCCTCCGGTGGCCTAAATCGCTAAGGCAGTAGTGGCGTAGTGATCTCGGACCGAAGGGTCGTGGGTTCGAGTCCCGCCTCGGGCATGGTTGTATTTGTGTTCGTCCTTTCACCCGTTATCACCACCATATCTTTTCATCCACGTAGTTACCATACCGTTAACAGCAATAGTGGTCGCTAATGACCTAAGATGTTGATGCGACCTTAAATAACCAATTAAAAAAAACGCCTCACCCCGCCATATCCCCCTACCACGTCTCTCCTCGCCATATCCCAACCCACCACGTCTGGACCCCCCGCCAACCACCCCCGCCCCCCGCGCGGCAGAAGTGCGTCCGTCCACTCCCGCCCATTCCGCCCCGACGCCGCGCACTTCGAGATCCGAATCTGCCCCAACGGGGCGCGCTGACCACCGACAGGCAGCTGCGTCCGGGGGCGGAGAGGGGGCGGGGCAGCGGCGCCAGCGCCAAATGTGGAGATGGGACACGAGCGAGCTGGCGACCGGAGAGAAGGGATACACGGAGGCAGCGGCAAAGACACAGAGAGTGTAATGGAATAGAAAATATGGTGATAAGCGGAGAACGGAGTAGGAGAAGAAATATTAATACATGTAGAGAGCAGGAACTAGTCGGAGATGTCGAGGAGAAAAAGGAAACGTAACAGCAAGATCTATAGTCAGAGAGAAAGAAGTGTGTACAGAGGAAAAAATAGCCCGAGAAAGGAGAAAATGAAGAAATATGAGGAAGTATTAACTAAGGACGGGCAGTAGGAGCATGGGACATGTAGGAATGAGAGGGGGAGTGAAATAGAATGAGGCAGAGAGAGAAGAAGATGACGAACATGCTGACAAAAAAAAAAAAAAAAAAAAAAAAAAGGAGAATAGGAGTAAAGGAAAAAGAAATGGAGGAGGAGGCGCACTAGGTGATGAGAAAATTGATGAGAAGTTGAAAGAGGGGACGGAAGCGGAAGAGGCCGTGGTGGAGGTGAATAAGAAAGCGAATGGGGAGGAGGAGGAGGAGGAGGAGGAGGAGGAGGAGGAGGAGGAGGAGGAGAAGGACGAGAAGGAGGAGGAGAGGAGACGGGGAGTGAGCAGGCGGAAGAAGATATGTAGGAGGAAGCAGGTAGCAAAGGGGAAGGGGCAATGAAGCAGGGGTGGAAAAGCGAGAGAAGAGAAGAAGAGAGAGTTGTAGGAGAGCAGGAGAGGGGAGAACAAAAGGAAAGAGCAGGGGAAATGGCGCAGAGGTGGAGCGGGGCAGGAGAAGAGGAGGAGCAGGAGTGGTGTAGCAGGGGCAGGAGGAGCTGGCAAAGGAGACGCAGACTGAAGAGAAGTCGAACAACAAGCAAGGGTGGTCGATTGATTTTTTCGTGTTTCCAGCACGTCCACTTCTTTAGTCATTAGTCCCGTTAGTGTAGTGCATATTTTTCTCCGGAGATGGCGGAGATCTTCCCCCGCTCTTCACCGGTCTTCCGGAATATGTGGTAGTGTAGTACTTGTTAGTGTAAGTATGTGTGTAAGGGGAGAGAATAGGACAAGAAAGGGGAAGGACAGATCGCGCACGGTCCGTGGCCCGTTTGTTAGGGTACTGCTTCGGCATTCAGCTGGCGTTGATCGGAGAAACCACGGTAAACTACCGATCAGAGCAGCCAGCCGCTAGAATTCTCCTCAAGACAGCGAGTGAAGTCGATATAGCTGAAAAGGTAGTGTCGAAAATCCTGCCGCCGTCAGGACTCGAACCTAGGACCTCCCGGTCAGAGGCGCTGCAGTGACATCTGTTGATGCAGTAAGCTACCGCTCTCCGTGGGAAGATCGGGCAGGGGCGGAGGAGGAGGAGCCGTCGGCGACGGAGGCCGTGGCGCCGACGCGGCGGCGGTCGGCGGCGCGGGAGGGGCGAGGGCGAGGGCGCGGGTGCGGGCGGCCGCTGCTGCCGTCCACTTCGCGGAACGGTCTTCCGCGTGGCCGCGGGCCCCGCGCTGGCACGTGGCCGCTTCCCGTCGCTCGGCCCCCGGCCCCGCCCCCCGCTCGTCACAGTAGCACCTGCAGGTGGCGGCGCGGGCGACACGACGCTGGTGGCAGCCTCCGCGCCGCCGGCGCCGCTCGGATGCCGGAGAGCGGCTGGCGTGGACCGGTACAAGTGACGACGACGGAGGTGGAGGTTATGGTACAGTGTTGAGCGAGGAGGTGAACACAGGCAGTGGTGACTAGTGATGAGATTATAAACACTAACCGCGGAAAGGGTGAAAGAATTTGGGAACGAAAAGGATTAATTGCAAAGATGAAAATCTTTCTATTAGGGTGAAGGGGAAACTTCACTGGAGGCATGTGACTTGGTTTTTTGATTGATTTTTTCGTGTTTCCGGGCGCGTCAACTGCTTTGATCATTAGTGCCGTTAGTGTAGTGCATGTTTTTTCTCGGGAGATGGCGGTGGTCTTCCCCCGCTGGATGGTGAGATCCGGCACCGATCTACCGTCGGTTAGTGGGGTTTCTCCCTAACCAGGACTCTCCCACCAGCGGGGCACCGCCCCAGCCGGGACACGCTTTAAGTTCCCGACCGATCTCCTGGAATATGTGGTAGTGTAGTGCATGTTAGTGTAAGTGTGTGTATGTGCGCAAGGGGAGAGGATAGGACAAGGATAGGTCCTCCCGGTCAGAGGCGTTGCAGTGTCATCAGTTGATGCACTGAGCTACCGCTCCAGGTCCCGCGACTTGGTGCTAACATATGCTCTGTTGCTATCATTGTACGTAGCAGCCCCCTTCTTTCATTGGCTCTAAATGGCTCATTAAGAACGAAAATGGGAGGCTACGCCAATATCGCACTTCTCGACAATAATAACGGCGTTTATGGTGTTACAGCGTTAGTGTGGGTGGCGGTAACGGCGATCGATTCTGTGGAATCGAAAATCGATCGTCTCCCCAATCACCATCCTTCGTCTTCTCCATCTGACTCTTTCGTCCCTCCCGGACTCTCCCCGCCGCGCGTCGCCTCGTCTCGCCCTGGTCGTCCCGCCCTGATCCGCCTTGCCGTCCCATCTTTGCCTTGCACCCGTCCCCCCTTCTCCTCTCCCCAAGCCATACCCCGCTGCCCTCCCTCGCCCTACCACCTCACCCGCAGAGATCCTCCCCGCCCCACCCCGCCCGGCTCGGCCCGCTTGCCTGTCACCCGCTCTGGGCGACCGCCCGCCCGCCTGCCCGCCGGCCGCTTGCTCTGCACGGGTTTCCAACTCTCGTCGCAGCCGCCACCGCCCCGCCGCCGCCACCCCCCCGCCGACCTAAACGGCCAGCGGAGCTCCGAGGGGAATATAATTGGCCCTATACCTCCTCGTTTTGTCCGAATGTGAATTTTGATTGATGCTGAATGGGTGGCACGCTGATGAATAACTGACCACAGCTGCGAACCATTTTTAAACCCGTGGCTCCTCATGAATGGTTTCATTCTTAATTGAAAGAGAAATCTGAAGCGATGCCGCTATGAATAACTAATGACCATTCTTGTTAACTCTGTCTTGTGTAAGATACTGCTTGGTTGCACTTCGAAGATGTTTTATCGATTGTACTTGTTTCAAAGTTGTTATTGCAAATTTAAACCGTTTTTAAACCCGTTTTTTTAGTGAATGTTAAATAGTTAATTCATTAAATTATTATCTTAAATAATCAATTTCATTTCATTCCAGTAATTTGGCTTATGCTATAATTGTTTTTATGTCTGAATAATGCAATATCATAATTTCGAGTTGATAGTAACAGAAGATATTTCGCTTTCTTTAATAATATAACCACTGTTTTGTAATTTTTTTCTATTTTTCTATTTTCTCTTGTTAAAGTATAAATTAACTGAATATAAGTGTCCGCATCTGAAAATTATGCATATTAAATTGTAATCGACATTGTAATTATATTTTAAGTTTTCTTAATTTATCTCAAAACAATTTATTGTTCAAATACTTTTTATATATTGTTTATATATTTCAAAACACGTTCATTCAGAATACCACGCTAGAAGTGGGAAATACTTTTTCAGACCCATACCATATACATTGCGGGATCGATAAGAAGTCGACAGTCGAACTTGCACCTGAGAGAAAGGACCTCGTCGACCAGGTTTGAACTCCAAATTCCCAATAAAACAAACGACAGATAAATTGCGTGCAGTCGTATTTTAGATGACTCGGACGCTAGTGTGTGCGTCGAAAACACAGCCATACACTTACCGGTCATTCACGGGGAGCTAATCCCCAGCTGCGAAGTGGCCTTCGGTGTCGGCCACACCCGATAAGTGCGTTCGGAAACAACTGTTCGGGAATTTTATCAGCGTGCGCTTTGCATACCCGGCCCGCGAACACCGGGAAGCACGGCCGCCGCGCGTGCACGCGCCGACAGCACGCCTGGCGCGAGCGTGCACACGCGGCCGCTGCCACTTAACGGACGACGCGCAGTGGGTTCGGTGGCTGGTCGGTGAGTGATGCCGTCAACAGCTTAGATCAACTTTCCCGTAAGTGTAGTGCATGTTTCCTCCTCGGGAGATGGCGCTGATCTTCCCCCGCTGGATGGCGAGATCCTGCGCCGACCTACCGTCGACTAGCGAGGTTTCCCCCTAACCAGGACTATCCCACCCGCGGGGCACCGCCCTAGCCGGGACAAGCTCTAAGCTCCCGACCGGTCACCTGGAATATGTGGTAGTATAGTAAACGGTGAAAGAAGCGCAGCGAAGTTTGCGTGATACGGCGGAAGAGAAGGATGGCGTGATGGTCTGAGCCTCGTGACGTAAAATAAGGCATCATTGATTGAATGCCATGGAAATGGGGCACAAATTTAAAGAATCTTACACACTTCACCTTTCATTAACTGCGAAATAATCCGTTCATTTATACAGCTTTACCCTCACCGCCTGGCATGTGTTCGAATTAACCGGTTGCTCGTAGCATTAGCCATATTTCGGACTTAAGACGCAACATATGTACTCCCAGCACTCAACTCATTTATCAATCTCAGTAAACAAAAAAAATGTATTCTCCAATATTTTGATAATAAATATTTTGTATGAAAAACAATGGCGCAACCAGGTTTTTTATATGGGGTCGCAAGTACAGTGTCTAGCCGATTTTATGGTTTCTTATAAATCATTTTTAATTTACATTGAATTTGAAACTAATTGTTGTTCATGATTTACAATTATTAAAAGCGTATTCAATTGAAAAGCTGATAGTCTTTTCTTACCAGAGAAAATTATTAAAAACTGCATTTCTTAATTCGGATCTTCTGAGGGGGATGAAGCCACGTGATACCTACACTTGGAAGCGCTACTGATGAAAATACTTGCTTTTTTCTATTATTTTTAAGATCGCGATACATTTTCACGGTTCCACTGCCCCTTTTCGTTTATTTTTGAACGATTCGCTGGCGATGGTCGTTTGTCGCGCGGTACCTGTTTGGCGGCGGCGGTGGCCACAGGGCGTCGTTTATTTGGAAGGAAGTGGGTCTGCACATCGCGGTTCCTGCATTGCTGCAGCGTCTCGGGTATCCTGAATGCGAAACGCTGTAGTTGCGATAATGTGGCGAGGTAACACAAGTACAGAAGCAGTTATAAGAATTTTACCTGCGATTTCTATAAATAAGGAAAATAATAAAAATAGAAAATTACGCTTAGATCAAGTAAATTTAATTGCCCGAAAATTTGTTTGACACGTGTATGACGTACTCACAGTTTCCAGTCACACCTTCAACAGTTTAATGTTCTTTTTACGGTATGATCGAGCAGCATTTTTTTTTGCATTTGTTGTAATTCAAATTATCATACGAGTACTTGGCGTCTTCATTGTGTAGAAGTATTTTAGGCACATATTTCGTTTCAGTAATACTTCTCTAGGTGGTTCTACCCACATTATCCTTTCATTCTCATGAGGTGACCTCTATTTTGTTTTGTTTTTCTCGCCTATTTTATTATATAACCTCTATTGCTTCATTTACGTTTCACGGTCGGATCTCTTTTTCCTCCTACCTTTTCGTTTGCGTCGTCTCGTTTTCTTCAGCGTTCGTTATTACTCCTGGTTCATCTCTTCAGTCCTCTCCCACCATGCCAAGCCTTTTTTATTCAAAACAACCGGCTTAAATTGCTCAGTGACAAACATTCGTTGCCACTGTAGCGTCTCTGGCTAGGAGATACTAGGTCTCGACTACTTGTTCACGGGGCTAATGATCAAGAAGTTGACGCGGTAGGGAATACAAAATCTTACAGTACAGTTCTTCCATCGTCAAATTTGTTTTTATTTCATGAGTTACGTTGAAAGTTTTCGAAACCTGAATTCTCCCTTGAATTTTAACGGCTTTTAACCAACGATTCGAATTTGCGCGTATTCGAATCTACAGAAATTACTTTTTAGTTCGTATTACAGCAGTTGAACTGCCCACTGCAAAAGACCTTTCAAGCTTTCCAAGTAGGGAGGGCGAACTCCACAGATAAAAGATTCTAGAAAAACTCATTATTTTCCGCACAGGGTGAATTCAACAAAATGTTACTCTGAAAAACATATTTTCTTTGAGAGAGAGGGTTGAACGTCACTTATTACATATTGGCGCATGATCTGCCCTGATGTACTTAACAATAGTGTATTTTGAAAATGACCGCATGTTGAGACCGGCTGATATTCAAAATTTCAAAATTTAAGTAGTATATGACTTAGTGTAGGGATCACAGAATTTTGAAAATGTGCACACAATTCACTTTTCCCCATAGCACGTCATACGCAGTTTTTAACTGTTTTTTTGACGTAAAATAAATAAATAAATAAATATTGTACACGGAAACAACTATTCCCACTGCCACGCGTCTGACAGGGAGACTACCCCATACATCGGGAACTTAGAGCTTGTCCCGACTTGCGCGGTGTCCTGTTAGAGGAGGTACCTGGAGAAGCACCCCCGTCCCGTAAGGCAACGTGCAGGGCAGCGCGGGAACTCAAATCATTAAAAAAAATCAATCACTCAACCCAATGTTCGTGCTTGCTACGTGGTACGTCTCATGTCTTTCCCCGACTCGCATTGCCTTTTTCTCTCGACCTTCGGCAACATCTCCGCTCCCGCGCGGCCGCGACCGGCCTCTGGGTCCTCTCGTCCGGCGTCACCGCCACGAGAGGCCATTGTGGCGGGTCGATTATGCAGCGGACGTGTGTCCCGTGGCAACGACGCTATTCTTGCGTGCGGCGCGCGCTCGTTAGTGATGCACCTCGCGCCTCGCTCCCCGCGGCGCCGGCCCACGCCGACGCCGCCGCCGCCGTCGCGACGCCTTTGGCAAACGCAGCCGGAGGTTGCAGCGCCCACGACACAGGCGGACGAGCCGCCCGCACACTCCGATTGATTGATGGATGATCAGTGATTCCCAACACGTCAACTGCTAAGGTCGGTCTCGTAAATGTAGTGCAGGTTTCTTTCCTTGGGAGGTGGCGGTGATCTTCCCTTCTCCGCTGGATGGCGAGATCCGGCGCCGACCTACCGTCGACTAGCGGGGTTATCCCTAATCGGGAATGAAGTAGGTTCCATTTAATCGTGAGATGTCACGCCACATCAGCAGGATGTACACGTGGAAGTGGGCCCTCCAAGTGCCTTAGCCATCACTACTTTTTCTTAATCCAACCCCCCTCTCATCACCTCGCCTTACTCTTACTCCCCTTCTTCTCCTCCTCCTCTTCATTCCCTCCATGCCGTGCCGCCCAAATCGATGCCGTCTCGATCTCTCGAGCCTGGCTGACTTGCACATCTGGTCCGGGCTGTAAAACATTTTCTATGAAAACAAAGACCTCATGACTTTATAACATGTATCGCATCTGCTCCAGTATTCATATGGCTCCTTCTATCTCCCTGGGCATCTGCTTGCTCGTCTCATTTACGTTTTGACCAATTGCCTCTTCATAAATCAGTCGGCCGATCTCTCCCGCCCGCGGCCCGGCCCGCCCCCCTGAGATTCCCTGCTTTTCGATGAGATGCTGCCCCCACCCACCTCCTCGTCGATTAGATGGATAAGACTCTTGCAATATTTTGCCCAGCTGTGTATCCGGATTCGGGAAGTTACAGCGCACGCTTTCCACGAGGTATTTCTTTGTGGGATATTCGCGAATTCAGGGAAAATACCGCTGCCGCCAACAGACATAAGTCTCACTAAAAAGACGCGCAGGCCGGCAATAGCCTGGCTGTAACCTCATATTGGCAAGACGGCATCGCACGTACAAGCCAGGCGGCGAGCCGGCAGCTCGTGTTGCGTAGCTCCACTGCACGTGGAAACGGCGGCTAATAAAATGCTTGAAGACGCTGAACTGCAGCATTTGTTGACGTTGAATACCAAATTTCGTGATGCAACATAAACTGGACTCGCCGAACAAGATTTTTTTTCTCCTTTTCTTACTCGTGTACCAGCGTTTTGAATATACATTGTAAAATTTATGAAAGATGCATCCACCGGACACAGAGAAATATCTGTCCCGAGTTTTATTGGACTGAATTTTGCACAGGAGGTGGTGAGGCTTTATGAAAAAGCATATTACTCTCTTGCCTCATAAATACTTAAAACAGCTAGGAAGATTTTGCGGGCCTTCATTCACTACGAAACGTGCACCTGCAGTAGAGTTCGTATGCTCCTGAAGTCTGCGTACTTGTAGCTTTTTGCGTTGAAGTTACTCCGGACGTGCCAACCTCAGAGTACATTCGCGTATGCAAATGCGAACTCAGCTGCTATGAATTAAGTAATAGCATGGGCCGGCTTCTCCCCGCGTAGGACGACTCTTTTTAAAACACTTTTTATTACGTAGATTGGCACTCTGATCAGATACTTTAACTATACTAGCCAGAGGATAAAAGCAACGCTATAAGTTACATTGAGTGTGCGATGAGAAAAAACGTTGATGAATTGGCACTTCAGACTGGCGATTCTGCTGAAAACTTTTAATGAATAATTTCGGTTCTTTTTGTCCCAAGAAGAGAAAACCCATTAGAGGCTGCACGTTAAATATTAGCAGGCAGCCTGCGTATACAGCATAGGAACAGTGGATGTTTGGTGAACGTTTGGTATTCTTTCCACCACATATATGTGCAAGTGGGGTAAGACGTTTCATTTTCTTCTGGTAAACAGACTTTCCGTTTTATGATTAAAAGAGCTCTACTAATTGAAAACCGGGATTTTTGTGATATTTTGTTGTCATTTTTGTTTATCAATGTTGTTTGATAGAATTCAATATTGTAAGAGACAAAGGTTGTTCTAAAATTACTTAAATGTCGAAGCCAAAGTACACAAAATAGAAGGGTACTTTATGGAGGAATGTATTTTTAAACTAAGAAGGACGGAGAATAAAAGTAATAATTAGTTGTTACTATTATCTATACGTTTTTAATCATATAATTGATTAATTAAATTGCAGTAAAACCAAATATTTCACTTCTGTAAAATTTAACGACCTACCCATATGAAGATTAAGATTTGAAAATCAATTTTTATGTACTTATTAAATATTTCTCCTGCATTGTAACATATTTTTCAGATGTTCAATGAATTTCATCGAGGTCTGTCTTATACTTCTGGTGAAAATCAATCTGAGAAGTTCCAAAGGACTTGCTAGGGATATTAAATGAAGTGGAATTCTGAAAAATGGTCCTGATTATATTTTCATAAATTTGTAATACTTCAAACGACAAAACTGTAATAAGACTTTTCACACATATAATTATATGCTTTATCTCAGCTGTATATTCCTGAGACGGTTTCATATTTTCATTCACTATCACATTATTTCATTTATGTAGTGCATATTTTTCTTTGAAGGAAGCTACACAATTGCTAATATTTTCAAGGGAATGATTCCATGACAGTTCCGTCTTCTTATGTCTGAAAAAAGTATGAAAAGGAACTTCCAAAGTTCTCCCATTGAAGGTGCTCTGTAGGTGTATTGAACTGGCCATATTTTTTGGGTTTATAATTTCGAAATTTAGGACACATTGATTACAGTGTCACCAATTTTTTATGGTGTGTTTAGAAAATATTATAATAGTCAAAATTGTTTATATTGTTTTTATTTTGTGGCATTGTTTCAAGTAGCAGGCGTGAAATATATTTTACAAATAATGTAACCTATTTAACATATAAAACAAAATCTTATAACATATAAAATATACAAAACATTGAAAATATAAGGTTAGTGCAACTTCAGAGATAATATAGTTATTAATTACACGTATTCATAAAAACGATGTGTCTACAAGATATACTTATTTATTTTAAACTAAAATTAGTTAAAATTCTATGACGTGCTACGAGAAGGGAATTCTGTGCACCTTTTCATAATTCTGTGATCCCTGTTTTAAGATATACACTAGTTGAATTTTGCATAAAGAACCAATTGAACGCTTTTTCCAGAATTGTTAACAAAATATTCGCTCCAATGTAACGAAATATGCTACGAATATATATTATAGATAGCGTAAATCAGATATCTATGTAGTCTCTCATGCCTCATCATGTCCTTCGTGAAGAAATAATACTTCCTGCCGCGACAACGTAGAAAATGATAATTTGAATAACTATATTTCCCACTGAATTCTAGAAGACGTGCACAAATAATGAAGTTACATTTATATCTAGAAGGAAAACAAGGGGCTATCTCAGCATTTGCACAAAGGATCAGGGAAACTGGACGAAAAACCTGATCGAGATGGGGTCATTGACCCAGAAGCTGACGTATTTGGTGATAAATTTGAATAAGACTATACACATTCTATATTTCCTAAAACATTTTTCTCTGGAATACTATTTGAATTACTGTGCACAGGCGGTATTATATTTGGGCGCTTAATATTCGGATTTCGCTGGTTTTTCCTTATCTTTTATTGTTGGGTAGTGTTGGTTCACAGGTTAGAATTCAACCAAGAGCGCGCGAAAGGAATTAACCAGTTCATTCTCTTCTGCTTCTCCCCTTTTTTATTTGGTCTCCACTCTGTAGTAACTTCCTTCGACGAGGATGCGTTCTCGTTTAATCGCTATAGTCGGCAATGCCCTGGCGCATTGCAGCGAAGACCACGTTCGCCTTCGATACCTAATGAGAAGGTTGTGACCAAAAGCGGCTCCTTTGTGAATGGTCCAGCAGTTCTGCATTGTTGAAATGAACAATGAATTATTTTAATTGTACCAACGTTCACATTGTTTCGTAACATCGTTAATTTTTCATGTAGCCGACCTTTTCTAAGAAGAGGCAGAAAAGACGTGAACATCAGCATTTTTTCCTCACGTCAGATTGATATGTGCTCTTCCTTTCTAGTATACTATCATTCATTGTCCATCGTAGAGATGTCTTCGAATACCACGAATAGCATGACCTTTTACTGTGTCAGTGTGGGCATGTTTAAATGTTCTATAGTACTGTACTACTATGTAGTAAGATTCTATTTGACAGACAGAAATAGTTCAATCTATTCAACCCTTACTTTTCACTGATTAAGTGATAACAAATTGTAATTATGCATCATGTCTTTTCATGAGCATACCTAAGAAAAATAGATTGTAATTTGTAAACACAACAGTAAACGCATCAATGTACGGCAGGTAGTTAACATTGTTATAAAATAAATTTTAGAAAAGACTTCAGAATATAAAATGCATTGAAATGTGCATGCTTGACGTATATTTCGAAGTCGGCTTTCCTTTTTTATATATTTTTTAAAAATTTTCAGCGAAAATAAATTTTTCCTTCCTTGCATCATCTTTACAGCCGAGAAGAAAGGCAATATTTGAAAATTCAAAACTGGTTTTGAAGTACCACTTGTGCTATAATCTTCAGTGCATTGTTCTCTCTGACTGGGAGAGTTGGCGCAGGGTCATCAACTGATGTCAATGCAGGGCTTCTGATCGAGAGGTCCTAGCTTCCAGTCGTGACGGTGGCAGGATTTTGGGCACTAGCTAGATAGCTATAGGTCGAATTCAGTCGCTCTTTGGAGGAGAATTCTAGCGGCCGGCTGCTCTGATCGTTAGTTTTCCGTGGTATCTCCTATCAAGATCAGGCCACTGCCGGATCACTACCCTAAAAACGGACCAAGGGCGACGCGCGATCATCCCTTCCTGCTCCTTGACCTATTCTAACCCCTTACTTACGCACACTTACACTTACATGCACTACATTACCACAAGTGTTGGGAGACCGGTCGGGAGCTTGTCCCGGTAGGGGTGGAGCCCAGCAGGTAGGAGACACCTGGTTGAGGGAAGCTCTCTGAATATTTTCCAATTACTTATGACTCTACAAAGTAATATATTTATGTTTCAAATGATAAAATAAGTTGCTTCTTGTGTCACCAAGAGGGTCATACTGCTAAATATTGCATAAACTTAATGAATGACAAGTAAGAAGCCATACTATATATCCTGAACAAAATGAAAAGGAAAATCAAGATAAAAATATGGAAATAGACAGTGCTGTACAGGTTATGGTTCATGAGGATAATTCGACTGCTGCTAGTCAAAGGAAGGAAACCAATCAAGAAGATAATACTGAGGATGAAAAGAATGTTCCTAATACGTACCAAGAAAGCATTGAACATAGTTCTACGAATTTTAACTCTCATAGTGCTTCCCAATAAATGAGAAACTCATGGAAAACATGCGACAACCAAGAACAGACACAACCAGAATCCAGGAGACAAAGAGAATACATTCATCCACTAATTTCAGCATTTCAGACTGTACTGATATCCCAGAACACACTCACAGTGCGCTTAAGAAAGTAAGAACTTCATTACCTGAAGATCTGGAGAAATGGAATGGATTAGAGAAATAAAAATAAAATTTCAGACTCATTAATTCCAAATTTTCTCTATCTCAATGCATAGTGCAATTGATTTTATTGTTAAATCTTATGACCATGCATATAATGACATTCCCATGTTTGTCAAACATACAGATAATGTACCTGGATTGGTTGTCATGCTGCAAGAAATACACAGGCACCAAAATAAAGAAATGTTAAAAGAAGGATAACAACAATAGTGAAAAATTGTTAAATAGTGAGTATGAGTCACAAGTATCAGATAAAAAGTAGCAATGAAATTTGAGCAAGTCACCATAAATTTACAAACTGTGATTTAAGAATATTATTTTGGAACACTAGAAGTACTTTCAGAAGAATAGAGGTACTGCAGATGATCCTAGAAAATGTGGACATTCCTATTTGTTATGAAACTTGAATTTCAGAAAATAGTAGTGAAAGTAAAATTGATTTTCCAGATTTTTTAACAATCATTCCTGATTGACTGATAGTCTTCAACAAAGAGGTGGAAGAATAATTTTTAATGTGAGGGGAAAATGTCAGTTGTAAAAATAAAAGATCTTAAATATCCTTAACTTTCTTGTAAACTATGTGGAATTAAAATCATTCTCTTGTATTGAGATATACCAAAATTTTCCTTTCTCTCTACATTTATATCTGCCAAAGATCTTAACGTCCGGCTTGCTGGGTCAATGGGTCACGATATATTATAATCCTTATTACCTCTATAATGGATTATAGGATCCGCCGACTATACAGCGCAGCTGGGAATCTGAAATAGAATGATTTTATTCCTAGTTCATTTCTGTTCGGATTGACTAAATGAAAAATCACTTTCTTTTCTATAGAACAAAATTTAACAAAGTTTATTTTTACTTTTTTTTGTCAAACAATTTAATGAATTTAAGTTAGGCCTTTGATCATGATCTCTTTCAATTTACAATTTTACACCGCGGTTAACTTATCTTTCTTCGTTGATGTCCTCGTAGACTTCTCAGTCGAAATATCTTGCGATCTTGCCGTAGTCCAAAGTTCCAACGAAATCCTCTTCTTCCCTATCCAAGCTGTTCTCAAACTATCAAAATTACTAGTCCTGATTACGTCCTATGACATAGTCCCGAACTTGATTACCACTCCCGACAAAGTTCCAATTTATACTTCAATATTGCTTCCACATGAAAATATCTACGAACAGTTCAGAAGCGCGTTTCAGAGCAGAATGAAATCTTCCTGCATGATTCATCCCTCGAAGACTTCGTATTAAACTACCTTCATTTTTTTCATAACATTTGACCGTCTAAACTTCTCCGCCCAATCCCAAAGTTTCTACTTTCGGCATCAACCCATCTCTTAATGCATTTAGAAAAAACAAAAACTACATTGTTTATTCACGGTCGTTGCTATGCTCTAGCTCTCGTGATATTTCGTAATGCATGTTCCACCATATTGTCTCCAAATAAATGTTAATTTATTTTAACGTGACATATCGGTATGTCACAGTATACATTTAATGAAATGTATGTAAAAAAGTAACCGAGCAGTTGGAAGGAAACTTATGTTCATTGCATTGTAAAGCCAAATAGCAGTCATCTAATACCTATGGCTCTCATCTCACGCATTTGATAAAATGGTAATTAAAAGGTTAAAGTGGTGGTTAAAAACTTAATATAACAAAGAATCGAACTGGGTTTAGAGAAGGTTCGTCTAATGGTGACAATATTACTGTCCTGAAATTAAATGTTGAAGATATATTTATACAGAAGAAGATGTACTTGCTGCATTCGTAGATGTAAGGGAGTTTTGACAATGTTAAAAGTGATTTACTTATGGAAATGTAGGACCTGGTTTCATGGAAAATCCATTGAGAAGATATTCTTCAATGGTGAACCGATGTAGAACTGTGCATTATGGTCCACACTCATTATTTACAGTTAAATTGATATCTAATCCAAAATGTCATTGAGGATACTGTAATCAGGGATTAAATTATGTGATATGGCCTTGTCCAGTATATAAAAGGGGAAAGGGAACAGCTAATTAAAAGATTGAAGACGGTTTAGATATTTTTACCATTAGATGTCAAAATGTTCCTTGCGCAACCTCACTACTACATGTATGAAATGCATTTTAACTTTTCTAAAATCAGGTAAATTAAAAGTATAAGATTAATACAAGGAATTCTTGTAATGTTGAAAAATTGGTACCTTTTTTAATTAAAATAATGTATGTAAGCACAAATCAATGTATGTAAAAATTGATGTAATGAATAATGTAAATTTAAGAAAGCAAATAAATTCCTTCAATACTAAACTGTCCCTTTGAAAATATACAAATCACAGTAAACGTATACCCTCGCGCCCTTATATACCTTACATACCCAACTCAACATTTCCAACGAAGCATTCTTCTCACAAAGTCAATCTAAACCCATTGTCGATTGGGTAGCAACTTCAAACTTGCATCCATTTTCTCAATGATATTAATTACTTTAGTCTGCATATTCATGGCCACTATTCTCCAACTCGCTTATCTCTCACAAACCAACTATCTAACTTCGTTAATTTCGGAATTTCGCCCAATCTCCTCTTAATTGTAGCAAAGGACACACATATTGCACAATCCTCTGATCTTGCTCTTCAATCTAAACATATTCATACCCAATGAACTACTCCATCTCGAGCTCGGCATACCCTCATTACCACCAACATCAAGCAAAGCGCCCTTAAGTTTTATCACAAAATCCCTTCAATCCCACAAGCCCTCCACTTCCAATTAGGGAAACAAACCCCAAATAGAGCACGTATCCGCAGGAAACTCCCCAGACACTTTTTCGACCCACCCTAAGCATTCACACACCCACAACTCCTCTAATTAATCCTAACCAAAAATATAACTTGTAAACTAAACTCAATTCTGTAATTCTATATCTTATGTAATTCCAACCCATTGTAAAAGAGGCTGTACGCCTAAATCAAATCACAAATACTACAATTATTACAGGAAATCCATCCGAAATTACCACTGCAATCGAACTCCATTACTGAGAACTACTTTAACCTAATAATCTAAATAATACGGAGACTCCTTTCCTTAGTCCATGTACAATATTTTAACACCCAAATTCAAACTGCACATCCAAGCGATTCCTCCTTATGAATCAATATTAAGAAAACACAACCCCGTCCCCTCACTCCAAACATCCTCCGCCCTCGCCTTCCCTCCAATTGAAAAATCCAACACTCTAGGAGGAAGTTTTGCATTCGTTTTACTCCTCACTTCGCTCCGATCTAATATTTTAATAGATCAATAGAGAAAAGTGAGAACAACACGCAAATTACAGTACTTCATCGCATAAATTCAACTCGCCGTTAGATATTGCATCCATGATTGGAAAACATAACTCAAGAGTCTATCGGCCCAAATAAATTAATACTTTTATTGTAAAGCAATTTCCTTTCAAAGCCATAGAAAATATTGCCTTTCTAGAACTCACAAAACATGGATTTTGACTACACCACACGATAGACGAAGAAATTCATTGCATATGGGAATACGATTTATACACACTTTCGTTACTAGTGCCCTGGAATAAGAGTTTTTTCTATCCAAAAATCGCCAAATTTCGGTGCACGATTACAATACGTCTTTTTCTCACGCAGTACATGCGAGAAAGTTAAAGTGAAATCAGAAGTAAAGGTGAGAGATCAGTGTCAATGACATATGAGATCAAAAACAATAACGAGAAGAACAAGGTGACAATGCACGAATTATACCAATACTTGAGGCAAAGCTCCTGGTTGTCCGTTTGATATCAGATGCATTTATTACATTGTTGAAAAATTATAAAAAATGTAGTTGCCTTATGTAGATTAAATGTAATTAGTCGATTGAATTTTTGATTATTAACAATTTTAATTTAAATATGTCTCTTATACATACTTGGTTTATGTGAGTGACGTCCTGGTGTGAAAATATTTTCGAAAAAGTATACATCATCTAATTTCAAGATCATTTTCAGATTTCATGTACGAAATATCTATCTTCAATGTTCTAGTTTGTAGGAAGACTCCGAAAAATAGTACTGAACTTTTGCAATATTTAAACTAGTGGTGCTAAACAGCACGTACGTTCTGGCCCGTATTTTCACGCAAAATTACACGAAAAGTATTCAAATTTTCGAAGAATTGTACATGAACTTATTTCAAAATCTGTCTTTAAGGAGTAGATTTCATTAGGGAAAAAAATCTCTATTTTCATAACTGTATTTGTAAGAAGACGATAGATTTCATTAAGGGAAAAAAATCTCGATCGTCATAACTGTAGTTGTAAGAAGACCCCGAATTTTTTTTTAATTTTGCAATTTTCAAGAAATCAAGGTTTTCAACGAACATGAGAACTGTACCGTTCTCATCATCGACCTGTACACTATCCAATAACGAACTTTATTCAAAAACGAATCAATAGAACATCAATTTTGGAGAAAATCGGCTCTTCGGTTTAGCCGCTAGCATTGTTCACAAATGGACACGCGTTTTGCCGTCACTGATTTTTCGCTATCAAGAACCCACAAAACATAAGAGTCTGGCGTACTAGAGAATTTTTGTTCTAAATTTATCAGCTCGATTTATCCACTTTTTGTATACCACAGTCCAACAATTAGTTTTTCTGCCGAAAATTCGCCCATTTGCGGCGCGCGATTGCTATTTTTTCTCGTATGAAGTAATGGCGAAAAATCAAAATTGGCGTTTTCATAACAATGAAATTGTAAAAGGGATTTCTTGAACAACATTGTAGTTTATTAAAAATATTTTATAAATGAATAATATTAACAAATTCTAGAGAAATATTAGGTGATTGAACATTTTCGTTACCAAAATCGGGTTTAGGGATGCGATATTATAAAAAACCACAAGTTTTTCATTTAAGGGTCAGTCACATAGTTTCGATTTCTTTAACTATCTGTTCTAAGCAAGGAAGAAGGTATTCCGTGAAAAGAAAATGACCGATTTATGAACGTCCTGATAAGTGTGAGAGAACATTATAATTAGTATTATAACTTACTGTTCGCTAGCATTGTAACATTCAAAATTTGTTATTTGAATTACATTCATATATCGACGATGCATCATTAATTTCGAAAACCTAACAAGTTTTCATACAATTTATAACATTACAGATTCTCATTCGATATGGATGGCATTTATGCTTTCCTTCAGAAAACGTGGGCTCTCTTTATGAATGGGCACAATCATTGTCATTCCGTAATTCCAGCAATTTGTTTCTCTATACAAGACCCATTCAATAAATTGAACAGATAGAGAGTGCCAAAAATTTCCATCTGGTTTAAATTCGAAGGTTAACTTTCGTAGTTTCATAGAGGTCGGCAATCCCCAACAGAGACCCGCTTATTACGGCAAGATTCAGAGGAAGTAATATGGCATCTGTGTAATATGAGAAGATTTTTAAAAAATGGCGAAGCTGCGATGTAAAATTACGAATTTCTTCTTTGTGGGCGCTTCACTTTTCATTCTAAATTCACACATACACATGTTCGAGAAAATAAACGATTCGCAATTATGTCCGTAATATCTTTCACGAGAAGAGAAACATTAAAACATAAACTCACGACTAAAGTAAACTAATATCCTGCATGAACAGTTAGCGTTATGAGAGCCAATGGAAACCTGATGCTAACAGGTCTGAAAGCCGGCACCATTCTAAACATCTGCCTTCTCGGTGGGTGTGGTAAAAGGGGACACCATCTTTTACAGTCAAGGTGCACTTTGTGTGTTTACTCCTTTCTGACAAATACGGCTCATTTGCAAATTTATTGGTACCTTTCGGCTAGCGAACGCTAGTGAAGGATATACAAGGTTGTGGCGAGCTGACGGGACAAACCTTTAGTCGACAGCCTTCAGCAGATTGATGGGGATATCATTGGCGAAGGCCGCACGCGACACGCGTTTACTTCACGTTGATGTCTTCACATCGAATTTTATTACACAGCAGATGAAAGTAATTGTTCGCTTTAATTTGTTGGAACAAAAATTAGTGCGTATGAAAAGGATAGCCATCGCGGGAGACTTTACGATCCCGTGGATGTTTTGTTGCTCGTCCAACATACTTGAGATAGATGAAGGCTTCGTCGGCTTCGTGCCAATAGCTTGCCATCCTTGTCTCCCGCGCTTTAAAAACGTTTCCCAACATCTGACCTGATTTATTCTTTCATTTTTTAATTTTTTTTACTGTGTCGGCGTGGAACGCATGTTGCGTAATGTGCGTCGACCTCAGAGCAGACGAGTCGTAAAGACGACCGCCGGGGAAGAATCGGCGCCGGGTAGGACAGGGCAGGGCTAGGCGTGCCCCAAGGACGTACGGTGGAACGCCCAGGCGCAAGGACGCACGTGAAGGCGTCGCCCGGCGAAAAGCGGGCAGGTGAAGGGGGCCTCGTCCGATTGATTGTTTGATTATTTCGTGCTTCCGGGTACACGGCAATTACTGCGTTTCTGTAAAGATAATCTATAATTTCCCGGGAGGCGGCGGTGTTCCTCCCTTACGTGAATATGAGATCCGGTGCTTCGTTCTTGGAAGCAATGCCAATATCTCTGGTCAAGATTCAATGAAAACTACTGCGGATCTCTCAGTATACAGAGAGCCGCATGACGTGATATGAAGCCTGAATCAGAGGTCATTAGGAATTTTATATGTAGTCAGAAGGTATTATATTGTGCTCTAATTACTGCTGTTGAGTTTTATTTATGTTAGTGCATGAACTGTTGGATTGATGGCACCATCGCTGAAGCCAACAACATGGCCACCGTCGGGCCTCTCGGGTAAGGCATTTATATTGAGATGTAATGACGATGTGAGTAATGTGCCTGATCAGAGAGTAATAGGGAAAATAAGGAGTGGTGGGAATCCGTAGGAATCCTGCCGGAATTCCTCTTTGTTCACAGTAAATTCCCTTTGGATCGAACGCTGGACCCAGTGGTGGCAGGCAAACTGACCGCTACACCATTGCTTCCCCCCGTTAAATTAAGTTATAATTGAAGAAAATAACTTTGGAACGATTTTAAATATGAATTTCCAAAGAAATTTTGTTGTTTCTAATAAATACCATCATTAATGTGTTACAGTCCCTTAAGTGTTGTTCTCGGAAAATTTAATTTATTAATCAGTCTTTTCTAGAGAGCTGAAATTTTATTTATCGTAATAGTTAAACGTATGATCTTTGTACAACTGGTAAAAGTATCTCGATCGTAGTTTTTGTACTTTGCGATAACTTTACCGTCAATCCATGGCATTCTGGGGTTCTCTTGGGTTCCTGCGGCTCTCATTTTCGTAAAAAGCACTAATGTGAAAGTTAATAACTTTCCACTATATGATAGCGCCAAACCAATTTCCTTTTGTTCTTCTTTAACTCTATTTTAATTTTATTCCTCCCTTCTTCCCCTTTTTAATCAGTCAGTTTTTGTGATCAGGGTTTTTTCTTCATGTATTTATCTTCCTTTCTTTTTTGTGTCATCTCATATTTTCAATTATTATCCCTACCTCGTTCATTGAATATCATTCTTTCTATCATTCAACCTCCTATATCTTGTGCAATTTCTACATTCATTCATATGAGTTTTTAAAGATCCTCGCCTCTTTTCACGCTTCATCGCCTAAGAAAACATTTCTCGTTTTCCTGAAATTGTTGTCCCTAAAATTTCTTCCTAATGTTTTTTTCTTTTTTCTGGTAGATGTTCAGTAGCGTGGCACACCTTTTCCGCGATCACTTTTTTCTTCAAACACAACAAATCTTTCATATTTCCACTTTCGCCATTCCTCCAAACAGTCCCTCGTGTCCCACGCGAAAGGATTTATCGATTATTCCTTCAGATCTCTACACGCGCCTATCACATTTTCTTTTTAACTTCCGCCCCTCCCGTACTCCATGATTTCCGCCTCCCCGTCCCCGTTACCCGCTCGCGAGCGAATATCGCTGCTCGCGGATCGGCGCAAGTAGTAGTATAAATTGGCCAAGCAGTGTCAGCTTGCTTGCTACCAATTAATTTTCCTCTTGTCGGCCGGATCGCGAAGCCACACGCTGCAACAGTACCTCACCCCTGCGTGCACCCCGCCCCTTGCTCCACGCCGCGCGCCTTGCTCCACGCCACCACCCATAGCACCGACCATTGCTCGTTGCCCCTGGCCTTCCTCCATCCGCCTTCCTCCACCCGCCTTCCTCCACCGCCTTCCTCCACCCGCCTTCCTCCACCCGCCTTCCTCCACCCGCCGTCCTCCACCCACCTTCCTCCACCCGCCTTCCTCCACCCGCCTTCCTCCACCCGCCTTCCTCCACCCGCCTTCCTCCACCTGCCTTCCTCCACCCGCCGTCCTCCATCCGCCTTCCTCCACCCGCCTTCCTCCACCCGCCTTCCTCCACCCGCCTTCCTCCACCCGCCTTCCTCCACCCGCCTTCCTCCACCCGCCTTCCTCCACCCGCCTTCCTCCACCCGCCTTCCTCCACCCGCCTTCCTCCACCCGCCTTCCTCCACCCGCCGTCCTCCACCCGCCTTCCTCCACCCCCGCCTTCCTCCACCCACCGCCCTCCACCCGCCGCCCTCCGCCTACTGAACGCTGCCACGCGATCGCCACCGTCCACCGGTGCTCTTCGTTTTGTTCGAGGTGTTTCGGTTGTGCAGTTCGCGTGCTGATTGATATTCCACTTGGCCGTATCCCGTCTGGCCTTTTATTCCAGGCCGGTCTCTCAATTACCAGGCGCCGGGCGGCGGACACAGAGCCGGCGGGCGGCAGCGGCGCAGTCGTGGAGACGGCAGGGGCAGCGCCTTGGAACGCTAACGTGCAGCAGCAGTTCGATGTCGAGCAGCCGTGTGTGGCGAGGCACCTGTTTCTTGCGTTGTCACCTGACGTACTCATAGCATGCTTTAACTGCACTCACGCCCCGGCGACATGGGTGGAGGGTACCGCGGCGGTATGATGATATTAAAGGTGATGGCAGTGGTGACGAACGTGTCCACGTTCGTTCAAGTAAATGTAATGTTGAATCAATGGGCGTTGTATCAATGAAAGACTTAGAATTGAAAAGCATTGCATTTAATTCGTAATCAGCTTGCCATTATGCCTGTATGTCAATTTCACAACAGAAGAAATCCAGATGTCCGACGTACAATTATTTGAATCTCGAATCGACTCAAATATACTATATATTTAACTTACCGATTTAAACGTGGTTTTTCCTTAATCTATCATCAGAAAATAATTCTGAGTATTCGAACTAGTTAATTATATAAACCTAAGCTTTTTAGTATTTTTAACATTAAAATATTCTGCATAATTGAACTTCGATACGTAATTTAATTTAGGGTATTATCATTATAATTTAGGGTATTACAAAATCTTACCGTATTTAATACACTATACTATTTACTGCAGTACAGTTAAACCCATGAATTAATGGAATTTTTCTGTGTCCAATTTCACTTTATTTGGAAAACTTATTGTATCATACGAATTTCCCCCTATCCTAATCGCCACAATATCTGTACAATTCGGACTCTTAGAACTTTGCTCTATTCAATTTGAAGTTCGTAGATTATTGAAATTTTACTTTGTTTTATTTTGTTCCGATTATTATTGATGTTAAACGGGGACGCTATCGCTTTCAGTAGTGCTTTAACCCATTGCTATCTTTGCTTGGATTCCTCAACATTGTGAACCTATTAAGAGAAGAATGATTTATGTGGCGATGAATGTGAGCGAATGAGATACGTGAAGAGGAGTAGGTACTACAAAAGACATATTTCATAAAAAATATTGCCGGAAATGTTGTGTACCCCTTTCCTCGTTTACAAGAAAGGTCTACGATCAGAACCTCACGAGACGTTTCCTTGCAGTACCAGGTTGATGAAGATTCCAAATATTATTGCTGTAATTTTTTTACATTCCAATTAAGTGGTACTAATTAACAAATTAATCGTATGGAAAAATTTGAAAGAAATCCCTAAAGTAAGAAGCCTGATTCGACAGCTGAAAAATAATCAGGTTTTGGCCCATGATCTGATGTCACGTAATTTCGCGTTCATTGAATGGAATGTTCCAAAACTTAATTTTTAAGTCCTTGAAAAAATTATGTTTATCAATGCCTAATAGAATAATCGGTATAATAGCATCACCAAGGAACATGAAAACAAACAAATCAACATACATGAAGTTGTTTGGGGGCGCAAAATTCATAAATTGAGAAAATTAAATATCTTTCCCCAGTTAGGGTCAAATGTTAAACACCCAATAGCAAGGAGAATCCAGGAGAGGGAATTATCCAATTAAACCAAATTCAATTGAACCACGAAAGCTTGCTGTATTTTAACAGTGTGCAGATGCATTAAGAATGTAAAAGAAAAGAAAAACTGAACAAAAAATTTCAAATATTTTATCACAATATTAATTTTTGACCGACCACAATAAGAAATACATGAAATAATCTATTTGCGATCCCACAAATTGTTTTAAAAGACAACTAATTTCACTGGCAATCGAATGCAATCACAGGCAAATGGACGAGACATGCCGATGTGCTGCTAACGAACTGCAGCAGCTCTGTTAAACTTATTTTCGCAACGAGGAAAGCAGTCTATCGAAAACAGGAGCATTTGCGATCGTTTGAGCGTTTGTTGATTGTTTTCTTCCCCGTTGGCTGGCGGATTTCTGTGGGCGCGAGCGGCTTTTTGTCGCGGGCGAGGGCGAGGCCGCGCGAGACGCGCGCTCGGCAGCCGTGTGGGAATCCCGAGCAATTAGGCGGCGCGACGCGGCGGCCGAGGGCAGTCCGGGGTTCGGCCACCGACCCAACCACCGGCCCCCGCCAGCACGCACGGCATTGCTGCTGCGCCTTCCTCACGGCGCGCGGACGGATTGGGTCGCATGGCGGCGTATTGGGTTTCGTCTTTTTCATTCTCGATTTCCAATTTGTATTCTTGTCACTCTCTCCTTCTTTTTTTCCTTTTTTTTTTTTTTTTTCGCTGTTTTTCGCATTCCTCGTTCTCTTTTTCTTCTCCTCTACTTCCTCCTACTCTTTTTCGTCCCTTTTGTATTCTCTTCTTACCTCTCTCCTTCCTACTCTTCGTTTTGTGCCCCTCTTTCACGCACCTCTTCTTCCTCGACTTTCTCTCATTCTTCTCCCTTTTCTTCTTCTTCTGTCACCTCCAATTTTTTTTGCTCTCTTTTGCTTCTATTATTTCTTTCTTTTTTCTCTTCAGTTTTAATCTCTTAGGATGTATATTCTTGCCACCCGCTTAGACAGATACTCAACCGTTTATTACACCTATAAATTAAAAATAGCCGGTTGTTAATGTGAATGAAGCAAAAGGGAAGTATTGAATTGTTGATCTAGAAAAAACGATGAAAATATTAAATTTAGAATCTCGTATATTTCATTTTGATAAATTGGCAATACTAATATAGGTTAGAGTGACTTCAGCCTTCACACTTTTCTTTTTGCGTTGAATATCAGTCAGAATTGCTTGCATCGAAAGGTAATTATCTTCAAATAGATTGTGGTTGTGTGAGATACAACATTTTGAGTGATCGCGGTGTTCGATGATACCTGAAGATACCCGAAGAAAATACAGTGCAGAAAACAGCATGATTTGAACCTAGGCCAGTCAGTTGCTAGCCAGCCGCCGACCCGGAGACTACCCCCACGACGCCGCCGCCACTGAAGATGTCCACCGCAGACGTGGACGAAATGTTTGGCTCTTCAATACCAACTGGACTTTCACGGCCCACCAGCCTGGAAAATTTCACTCATAATGTTTGCATTGTTTCTTAAGCTTTATGCAAACTCTTCTAACTCTCTAAATATCAGACTGATTTGTGAATACATGGAGCAACGAGCGTTTTGGCAAGAATTGATATGAAGATATTCACTTCCGTATAATAAAAAGAGCAAATCAGCTAGAGATTTAGGCTATTATTCTTAATGTTTTACGTGAAGGTACCGACTTACTGACGCGATAAAACGGAAAACGTTTATTCCGATGTCTATATTCCCCACAGAGCTTAAGGAAACTTGCACCCATAGTGAAGTAAATTAATGCTAAGAAGCAAAACAAAGGGCCATCACAGCATACATTCATAGGATCAGGAACACCGGACAAAAAATTAGATCGAAAACTGGGACATTGTCCCACAAGCTGAGGTACAATACTTGTTACAGATATCTTTATTCTTTGGAATTATGCAATGAATGGTAAGGAAAACAGTAAATTTAATTGTAAAAAACAATATTATTATCCTTTATATACTTAGTGCAGTCTCTCATTGTACAATATATATATATATTTACTTGGCACTTAAACTTGTACATCGATTTTAATTGTATAATGTCATCGGGCAGTGGGTTTCAAATTAATGTATTGTATGTATGTATTGTATGTGATTTTTTGTAGTGAGCTGTAGTAAGGTGTACTAATATAACGTGTAACGTAATCATTTTTTCACGAGATTCAGTAAGAACATTATTACTGAGGATCGTAATTCGTAAAGTTCCGTTCCTCTAAGCCAGCATTGCAAATTCAAGGGCAAGGTAACAAGCTTACTAGAGCTTGCGAGCACTACGTCTAGAGAAACTGAAGCCAGATTTAATAGTAACGGTTGTACAAATGCTAGGGCATAGCGGTACGTCACTGGATACCTGACCATGACAGTCTTTGAGAGAAGTTACTTGACAGTTTTTGTCACAAATTTAGCTATATTAATTCCTATTTTTAAGGCAAAGGAATAATCCATTAAAATGAAGTTATACACCATTCAGACTTCAAATTGTCTACCAAGAGTAAAAGTTTTAAATAATTGAATCACAAATATCTTGATTTTGTAATCCTGTTTACTTATGAGTGATATAAAAACATGAACTTTTTACGTTCAGGTTAGAAGGTTTAACAGGCAAATATTCTGATCTGTTAAAAGTGCTGTCCGTCCGTAAGCGATAGTTGTTAAGTTATAGAGATTTATTAATTTATTTCACATTATAGCTAAATACAATTAATAAGTGAATGATTTAATTTCACATCACAAAACGAGAACAAGGAAAGCATTCGCCATTCAAACATATTTCGGTCACTTAACAAAGACGTTTATATAAGGTAGAATTTAGTCAGAAAATAAACACCAAAAAGTAATAAGTAGACATCGGCTTTTTAGGGAAATGCCTACTTTTTTCTAGAGAACTTATTTAAGGGGCTGATTATATATGTCCACGAATCATGACAAATGATGACATATGACGAAGTTTTGTAATGCTTATTTTTGGTATTTTAGCATAAATGCCTATTTTTTGCATAAATACTTTGTTTAGGACTTTTTTACCTTTTATTTATTGTATTTATATACAATGCTAAGAAAATCGGAATTGGGAAATCGCTGATGGTCCGTGACCATGCATTACGAAACCTTCAATTCACGTCTTGAAATTTAAAATTACGAGAGAATTTCTGAAATTATACCAACTGATTTTTCTCCTTTTCTCTACTTCATAAATACCAGCCATGATCTGAGAACATGGACGATGGACAATACACCGAAGGAACCGAAATTTTAAGTGAAAATAAATATAAATTCCCAGAAGGTTTCAGTGCTGCTAGTGTTGAACTGCTAAAATATATGCCAGTCACATTGTTCAGATATCCTTCTCCGCATTCAAACTGATTTTGTTTCCCAGTCGTCGCAAATTTCAAATAGTGATCCTTGAAAAGTTACTGCTAATATGTAAATATTACTGGTTAATGGAAACTATTAACAATAAAATGTAGAAGAGTTGTAAATATGTAAATCTAGTTTTACATTAAAATATACGAACTGATTTTGTGCATTTAAGTTTACAAAATAATATAGACAAAAATTACAATTTGTCCATTTTATTGTGTATGAAACGTATGACAGTGCCTTCTTTCTCTCCTTATTCTTGAGTTTTTCAGATCCTTTTTAGGCGCCTAAAAGACGATTTTTAGTGCCTAAATATCCGATGTCTAGTAATAAGTAATCAAAAAAATAAACATAATACAATTCTCTGTTATTTAATAGAAAAAATTGGTAAACTGTTTCGTAGGAAGCCATTATTCACCTCATGGCGTCTCTGCAGCTTGCGAATGTTCACTCCTTTCTGGATTTTAAGAGGAAATGAGTGCGGAGTTAGGGGAAGTTGCCCGTGCCTGTAGGAGCGTCGGGATTCCCAGGCGGGCAAGTAGGTCGTGCGGGCGCAGTTAGATGGGCCTGCTCTAAGCGTAATGAATGTACAATACAATGTGCTCGTATATTGTGTTTACTTCATCTACTTAGTTATTATGCACCCCCAAAATACACTTGTACCGGCTTTGAGAAGTCAATAAATCTACAAACGCGCGCCAAAGAAATGACACGGACGCATTGGACAGCGTGGTGAGAGAGAACCGGCTTCGAAACTATGGAAGCCTAACGCGTCGCCAAGCACGATTTCGCCGCTCTCTCCAAATTACCGCTGAGGTCATCGCGAAGGTTATCATAATCAGCCATTATGTTTTCCAAATTGAAAATGCAAATTATTTAAATTGCACCGAACGAAGGCCGCGACTTCTTTCGCCCCGACACGGCCAGTTTAATAGATGATGAACGGCATGTCTCAGAGGGCACGGCGGCGGCAGCCACGTGTAATAACAAACGTTGGCGAAGCCGGCGTAACGGAATTATCGGCGTCGATTAACTAATGTAGGGCGACGGCGGCGCGCGAACCTAGAGATGATGCGGTCACTTGCCGCCGCCTCCGGGGACAAGCCGTCGCTCAGGGCTGCATTGACCGGCCCGTCGCCGCTTTGACATATGACCAAATAATACCTCCTCGCAGGCGTGATGGAAGCAGGCGGGGTTCTCGTGGTCAGTGGATCAGGAAAACGAGGGTTGTGATTTATAAAAACGTAAGTGGTGAATACGAGCGCCGCGGCGACGCTCAAAGGCGCCGCAGAAAAGGCAGACGAGAGTGCAGCGTGGGGATTATTGGGGATTTGGGGTCTTGCGGATGGGCTGGTGGGGTTGTTCGACTTTGTGAGGAGAGTGATCGAGTACTAATCGGCGGTGCACAAGAAAAGTGACACTTCTCAAACACTGGCATGTGGCGGGAGAACTTTTTATTGTGAGTGGGGCCGTTTATTATGCGTCAAAAATCAAAATATTGTACACTGTTTAGGATATCCTTTAAATACATCATCAAAAACTTGTCTTATCGTCATTTCACACAGTACGGCAGTCGGTCTAAAAGTTTCCTTTTCGAAGTAACTAGACATGTGTGTGCTTCCAGTCTTTCAATTCAATGCGTTCTTTATTACAATCAGGCACTCGATGCAGTTAAAAAGCTTTATGACGTAGCGATATAGCCCGCCTTCCTTCAAAATCCGGGCTCTCTGGCGCAGAGGTATTGAGTTCTTCTGACCGGCAGGTCTAAGGGTTCGAATTCCGACGACGGCAATATTTTCTAGACTAGCTGCATAGTTACATAGAAACTACATAGGAGGGGTATTCTAGCGGCCGGCTGATCTAATTAGTAGTTTTCCGTGGTTTCTCCAATCAATACCAGGCGAATGCCGGCCACTGACAACGCGCGATCCTTTCTAATCTTCCTTGTCCTGTCCTCACCCGTTACACACACACTTACATGTGCAACACCACTACACATGACGGAAGACCAGTCGGGAGCTTAGAGCTTCTCCCCGCAGAGGTGGGAGGGGGGGCAGAGGTGGTCCGCTGATGGGAGAAGCCTGGATAAGGAAAATCCCGCAAACCGACATGTATGTCAGCGCTGGAACTCACCATCCAGCGGAGAAACAACAGCGCTACCTCCCGTAATAAAAAAAAAACATGCACTCCACTTATGAGACTAATGACCAAAGTAGTTGACGTGCTCGGAAACACGACATAATCAATCGATTAATCAATCTGGTGGACATAATCAATCAATGAATTAATATTGGACATTTAGTGTAAATTTTGAGTGAAAACAATAGTAGAAATTAAAAAACGTTTTACTTGTTAGATTAACCCAAGATGCTCCTGAAAATATTTTAACTTTCTCGCCGACATACTTACTTTACATACAGTCTCTCACTTCAATATTCGGTCACCATAATACATCGTAATTGATCAAAAATAGTTTACCAACATGATATTGAAACGCGAAAATAGAGTGCATACACGGAATTAGAAATCACAGAATGAACTACTGAGATTATCGACTTCTTGGCTGTCTGAGTGACGCCGCGTCGTTTACTGAGAGGCCGACGTTTCGCCTGTCATGTGGCAGGCTTCCTCAGGGTAGACACCGAGGTGACGGTGTCTTGTGGGCTTATTGGTGGCGGCCTGCTGCTTGTGGGGAGCTCTTCCGCTGGGTTGATTCAGTTTGTATGATGATTCTTTTCAGGTCGTATATGACGTTAGTTTACAGTCGTGGTTGTCCCACTATTGGGTGCCTGTAAAGGTTTTCACTTTCATCATTTTACTAAAAGTTGTTATTAAGGCTTTTGGTTATGGCGGTACCTTCAACCAAAGGCACACATGGAAGAACCGCATTACCCTGCGAAATACCGAATGCAAATCCAGGCTGAACATATTGAAGATATTAGCATCTCCTAAATGGATAGCAGAGTGGCTGTGTTTATTTAATGCTTATCGCGCTATTATTCAAGCCAAAATAGATTATGGAGCTGTAATCTACAGTTCAGCTTAAAAATATACTCTACATGCGCTAGACCCTACTATAAATTCAGCATTTCGTTTATGTTTAAGAGCATTTAAGTCAAGCCCTAGCAAGAGCGTTATTGTAGAAGCTGGTTTACGCCCCTTCAATTTACAGCGAAAAGAATTATGTCTAAAAATTGGCTACTGAACTTTAAATTCTTCAACTAATCCGACCTTCAAATACATCTTCAGCCCTTTTAAAAAAAATTATCATTCAATCCACATGAACTATCCAAAACTACGTAGAGAAAGAATCCCAACTTTTCAAGACGAATTGAACGTTGAGATCCCTCACATTCTACAGAGAAGGATTCAACACCGAAAATTATTTAAAATAAATTATTCAACAAAGTATAAAATTTGTTTCAATATTGTTGGGAAAATGTATCATGTAATAATGTAACATATAGGCAGGGCTTGATTCTGGCTTTCCGTTATCTCGGAAATAATTGTTAAATAATATTTTGTAAATATACAACTATTTCTATTAAATTAATAATTAATTTGGGGCGCATTACGGAACATAAGACTTTATAAATGAAGCACTGCTTGTATGTGTTATGTTATTACTTTTATGTACCATTGAACTACACCCAACTAAATGGTATAAAATTTTTCTGCAGGTAACACCAGAAATCTTTCAAGTGTTATGTATATTTCGCCTATTAAATATCTGTATTATTCTATTGTTTCTGCTAATAGTTCCTGACTTTGTTTTCCAAATTTCCATTTTCATGCAGCAGTTCCGTTAGTCGTTTTTCTGTATCTAACGCTCAGATATTGCTCATTCTTCCGGTTATTGCTCATTCTTCCCCTTTTTTTTAATTGCGACGTTATATTTTACTCTCACTAATCATCTTGCTCACCTTCTTCAACACCTCAAGGTTATTTTCGTATATTTATTGACTGCAAAGTGCTGTTCCTCTTTCTTATGATGAATCCATGACAATGAGCGTTCTGAGTGCCGCTGTAAGAATTACGCTACTAACATAATTTTCTGAATACGGGTCAGGAGTCAAGTCTTTAGCTTCAAATTATCCATCACCTTTCTAATGTTTCACACTGCATCTGATTACACGCTCTTTTAAGATGTTCAGCGCTTGCCTAATTGCCTTTGTGTTTCAACTTTTCTGAGTTTCAACTTCACTTGCCACGCACATCCCATTACCTCTAGCTGTATGGGTCTTACATGTGGGGGCCATATATAATACTGCATTACTTTCTAGCTCATCGTAGCATAAGGTCGGGTTTGTTCATCGAATAGTTCGTAAATAGTTCGAGTTCCAAAGTCAAGTTGAGATACATCTATAATTAACTTTTCCGTAACTGTCAATGGTGATCTGGATCCAAGTAATGACCCTACATCATTTTTTTTCATTTCTACATCGTCAGATAAAAGAATATAGAAATTTTATAATTTAATTCTAATGTATGTCGTGTACCGCCTCTATGTAGAAATTTGTACCCTGTTCGTGTATATAATATTCTTCATGTTCGTATATTTTTTTCATTTATTACTCTGTCAAATTACCTTCAGAAAATAAATGCCTAACCACGTACACTAGAAAAGTCAATTCCCCCTCAACAGGCCTCAAGAGGAGCCTGTACCCAAATCAATATCCACAATCCATACAAATTTCGACTCCTGTGACGATAAGAGGTGTTATTAAATAATATATGGTTCTATTAATTGAGAGATGATATATATTCCTCCAGCAACAGCAAAAATGCTGCTAAACAATAACTCACAAAATGTGTTTCCTAAAAGTAATACACACACTGCTCAAGGAAAATAAATAAAATACTCTCGTGTAACACTGCAGTAAATTCAATATTTGAACAAAACGCACTTCACGAATACTGCAATAACATAGTTCAGTATTACAACGATTGTTTATATTCCAATAATATAAAAAAATCGCTATTCAATAACCGAAACGTGAATATAAAATATTAAGTGAATGGCGGGAGATCTCTTCTCCTTGGAGCCTTTCAGTCGCATGTCAGCTGTGTCGTAAGAAGTGATGCCCTGAGTGTGAGAATTAAGACAGTATTCACAATATGAGAACCGGCTGAATAACACTATCAAATTTTTCCTGAGCTTCGTGGTATATAACACAACCATAACATTGGAACTCAGATTCTTCATTAAATTCTGTGAATTGGTTTTCTGTATTATTTTCTTCCTAGGAAACTGTTATGCAACAAAATATTTTGGTACACAATTTATTTATTTCTAATTATTTAAGAAAGTAAATCATCTGACAGACTTTCATTAAATTAATGAAACCAAAAAGCTCTGAAATCCTTGTGAAATGTTTATTTTAGTTGTGTTGGGATTAGAAGAGTGCCCAAAATACTGGCGAAATTTTTTTTTTTGCATTTAGATTGTAGTATTTATTTTACAAGATCATGATATTGTTGAAGCCTATTGTTCACAAAAATTGGTAGGCATTCAAAGCACTGTGGAAACCAATTATACGATGATCAGGCATGACTACCATTAAAAACTAAAGACCGGGAGCGGTGGCTCAGTGCATCAACTGTTGTCACTGCAGTGTTTCTGACCGGGAGGTCCTAGGTTTCAGCCCCGATGGCGATAGGATTTTCGACACTAGCTTTTCAGCTAGGTCGAATTCAGTCGCTGTCTGTAGGAGAATTCTAGCGGCCGCCTGCTCTGATCGGTAGTTTTCCGTGATTTCTCCGATAATCACCAGGCGAATGCTGGGGCAGAACCCTAACAAACGGGCCACGAAATTCGCGCGTTCTTTCCTTCCCCTTCCTTGTCCCATTCTCACATCTTACACACACTTACACTAACATGCACTACACTACCACACATGCCGGGAGGCCGGTCTCAAACTTGTCCCGGCTGGTGCGGCGCCCCGCTGGAGGGAGATACCTGATTGGGCAAATCCAGCTAGTCAACGGTAGGTCGGCGCCGGATCTCGCCATCGAATGGAGGAAGATCACTGCCACCCCGATGAAAAAGCATGCACTACACTTGCAGGACTAATGACCTCAGTAGTTGACGGCCGCGAAATCATTAACAATCAATCTATCAATTAAAAGGTAAAGAATGACACGAATGTTAAGAGGTCGGGAGAAACATTGCTCAAAAGTACCATTCACAAAATTGCGAATTTCATTGAAGTAAATGTGGTTTTTTGATTCTTAGGAATATCGTTTTGTGCATATTTTCTTAAACTAATTCTCCCAAACATTTCTAAAATATTGACAGTGTAAAGTACTAAGAGATAAGATTCATTTCGCAGATTATTTTGCTTGATGAACTCTTCGAAAGGAAGATAGTGACCAGCATGATTAATTGAAGGATTGACTTCATTTAATACATGTTTCATTGACGCGGGAAGCGCTCCTTGTAATGAAGTCTGGACACAGCACGTCGACAGCGCTTAACATGTGTGCAGTGTATTTGGGAGGTCTGCACTTCAAATTCCTTACTGCCGACCGGCCCGCCGAACTGGTTTCCGCAGGTTTTCCTGAGTAGCTCCTGAGCGAATGTCGAACGGGTTTCTTTCCGAAGGCCAGGATCCCCTCTTCCTCGATATCCTATTCTCCATTGTCCTTTAAATGCCTCATGTCGCGAAACGTGCTTGAACGGCATGAGCATTATGGACGTTATTCCTGACTGCAGCTTGTGATATTTTTTCAATGGATTTTTCGAAGACTTCGTTTTTAGGAATAAAAGATTAAAAGTAGTGTAAAGTCACGTCTACGATGGGTAATTTAATGAAGAAAAATTATTTGTGTTTTGCAAATTCATAACAAAAAGAATTTTTAAACATAATACACATCCCGGGCTCGTCCATTCTTTGACTTAGAAACTTTCACGAAAAAGTATCGATAGAAATACTCTTTTTGAACATTTCTTTCATTACAAAATTAGTTTTGGTGAATGAGGTAATAATTTTTATTACACGGCAATGCAGTAAAGCAAATTACAGCGTTTCGCTACTGTAAGTTCCTTCGAACTCCCGAAAAATCATTATTCTAGAATTTGTCCCGAATATTTTAGAAAGATACGAGTAAAAGTGCCTATCGATTCGTCTTATGAATCGAAATAAACTATTGATTACGTCAGTGAACAGAGATTTTTTCATAGTGGCGAATCACCTTAACATATACTACTTTTGATTGATTGTTTCCGGGTGCGTTGAGTTACGGTCATTAGTCCTTCAAGTGCCATTCATGTTCTTATCGCGATGGTGGCGGTGATCTCCCTCGCTGGATGGCGAGATCCGAAGCCGACTTACACTCGACTTGCGGGATTTTCCTCAACCAGGTATTTCACACCAGTGGGGCGACGTTCCAGCCGGGACAAGTTCTCAACTTCCAACTGGTCTCTTGACAATGTACTCCATGTATGTGAATGTAAGGTGAGGGGAAGGAAGAGGAAGTAGAGACCGTGAGCTGTTACTGACTCATTTGCTAGCGTACTGCTCCAGCATTCGCCTGGAATTGATGGGAGAAACCACTACCGTTGCTATCTGTATTCATAATTCAACTTGTATGCGGGTTGGGATAGGGATCCCAGATTTTAACAAAACGTGCGCAGTATACACTTCGCTCCATAGTACGTCACACACATTTTTAAACATTTTTGTCTTTAAATAAATAAAACATATTTTCCAAGTAGCTGATGCTGGCAAAATTTCCAGAAATTAGAAAAAAATATTTCGTTCTTTCTTTCTTTTCTGAGGACTGTTGTTAATAATTTCATTGCATTGCACATAATACATTTTCAGTATTTTTAAAACAGTGTATTATTAATTTATTGTTGTATCGTATACATTTTACATGGTATATAATGAACTAAGTTTTGCGAAACTTGAAATCTCAAGTCAAAATGCGTAAATTTTCTCATCAAAAATACATTAAGCATCTTCAACAAAGCCTAGTTTCTTCCTTTTCAAGCTTCCTACATAAACGCTATTTTATTATTTATATAATGAAATCCACATTTATGGCAGTCATAGTGACTATAAATAGTTTCATTTTGTTTTCTTGTTAACAATGTAACCTTAAATTCCACGAAACTTCAAACATTAAACAACTACGCAGCTATTCCAAACATCTTCTATTTCACACTTAAATTTGAAAATCTAATGCCATAGAATACAAATCTATATACTAGAATACATTTTGATGAAGAAGCAACAAAAATTTCCTCGATGGGTCCTGTCAGTTTAAAGTTTATCATTTAAAGTCCTCACATGTGTATTAGATATCTCTCAGGAACTGTCATGTTACATCCTTCGAAATTAGTCCTGACCTGAAATTATTCATATTATTTTATAATTCTCCAACAGGTATTCATATTCTCACTATTAATTTGTCAATATATCATTCATCATTATTCATAACTTTTTCTAATACTCCATCGCTCCGCGTTCCATTTTTCATTAGAAGCGTTTTTGATATTGTTTAACAAAGTCTGCAGATGTGAAAGTTTTTTTGGACGTATGAATCATTAAAGAATAATTTCCCATTAGATTTAGCTCATTTGATGTGATTCCATTCGATTGCTTCGACTCGGCCCGGCTCAATTCGTTCCGACTCAGTTCAATTCGATTCGATTGGATTGGATTCGATTTGAGTTATTATAAAAAGTCAGAAAAAAACATTTGTAAATGGGAAAAATATATTGAAATTCATGAGGAATAAATTTAAGAAGTTTATTGTCATGATGCCTTAAGAGAATACATTTAATTTTCTTATTTTCTGATCTTTGTCAGCACCAGGATTTTGACATATTTTATCCTCAAGACGGTAGTAAGGATAGAAATTGGAAAATGGTGGCGTAAATATACATTTCCTTTCCAGAACTGGCAAAAGAGTGCAGATGCATATCCGGCAATCAGGTATGCCCTTGACAAAGCCATTTCTCGTCGCTGATTTTCTGATTTCGCCTCTGCTGAAACGCTGGGAGCGAAATTAGGCTGCGATAAAAACAGATAGTTAACTACTATGCGGTTAACAGTACACTAACACGAGCTTTAAATTGAGGACCTGGGGCAATGTTTTTTCTAGTGATGTCTGGCAGAAAACAAAAGACTCAACTGCAACCGCCTTCGAATGATATTCAAACAAAAAGTTTATTTTTATGACTACATGCAGTTCATGAAGCTTGTATTTTTTTTATTTTTGTATATGGGTTATGCCAATATATTTACATGAAGTAATTTAATATATTAATTTCATCATGTTTTATTAATAATGGTTGCTAAATATGAATTTAATGTGTAAATTCTCTCACGAAACTCCAAATACAACGTATTTCAAATAAAAGTTGTATTTATTGTGTAATGAATAGTCTAACCTCACACAGAATTCAAGCTTCATAAAAAACATTTCAAAGAGGTATGCCGCTTGACCGAAATTGCTTATTTATGAACTTTGAAAATAATTTTTAACATTAAACGTCTGCATATCAAAAAGAGATACTATCAGTATAAAAATCATTTCTGCTTCCGTATACTTTAAATTTACTTTTTCTCTCAATATGATTACTGAACGGATATTAATGTAATTTGTATCATGTTTCATTTGAAAAAATGAAATACAGTAAATCCTTATTAACACGAATTCCAAGGGACCGAAATGATCGGAGTTCCTGTTATAAAAATTCGTGTTATCCAAGTATTATAAATATCCATATTACCGTAATCCCTTGCCGGGACCGAAGTTTTGTTTTTGTTACGGCGAATTTCGTGTTAAGCGAGTTTGTGCTAACGAAGGTTTACTGTATATGATATCTTATCCCAAATAGACAAAAAAAGGGCTCCTTAAGTACTTACCAGCAGCAGATTATGAATTATGAATATCCTTGAAATTACTTAGTTTAGCGTTTATCTCAAATTGATCTCTGAAACTATTCTTTTTTTCAATTTTCTTTATCCGTATACGTATATTAAAGTGAATGTTGGTATATCTGAGACAATAAACTCCGATACCGTTTGACCGATCTCCATGAAATTTGGTACATCTCCTTGTATTTCTTCATGTAGAAGGTTGTATGCTGTTCAGTTTGTTGCAACTCTTCACTAGACGGCGCTGCAGCAGAAGATGGCGCTTCAGTTGTATGCACAACCCAATCCACTTGGGCTTCATGGCCGCTGGGTGTCGCCGTACGACGCGGGGCGAGGTCAAGTAGATGAGGACGAGCGGGATATATATATATATATATATATATATATATATATATATATATACTGTGACGTCATGCGATTAGACAACCCCGTAACGCCACCATAAGCTACGAAAAGAAGCCCACGAACAGAGAGGAGTAGGGTATGCGGCGGAGCGATGGCTTCTAAACGGGGCATCTACCCACAGCTTTTCGAACTCTGACGCCCGAACTAGCGAATAATGTTCCGGGAGGTCACGAAAAGAGGAGAATATTCACCTCTCAAAAAATTTCCCCAGGCGCGAGTATCATAAGTATCGCGGCGCGCCTCGGAGGAGCTCTCTGTGATTGCATCAGCGACGGCGACTAGACTGATGTCTGAAAGCGATTGTAACTTGATAGCATAGGAGTTTATTTTAACTTGGTAGTTAAAAGTTTGCTTGAGAAGCCTATCAACGAAAGTGATGTATTGAGAAGTGGAGTGCACGAACATTCTTCGCATTAACATTCACAATATTTGAGAGAGCAAGGGAAGTGATTGTTTGATTTCGAAATAATTTCAAATTTGTCAAATTCGCGTAGAAGGACATTAACTAAATCCAGCATCTCATATTGCACGCTGAGACCACACACGCACAAAGTGTGGTAGGTAGGCCAAGCATTTAAAGCATAACTTCAGCAAAATTAATTATTCGAGATTGGAAGCGCAAAGAAACTTGTACGAAGCGCGGCAGAAGAAGAAGGACGACCCCAGGAAGAGCGAAGCGTAGGTGAGGTAGATTTGGACTGGAACGAGAATCGTTCGAGTCCGGAGAACGAGAAAAGGGTGTGGATATTGCAGGCGTGGCGGAGTCCAGAGTTCAAGGGAGGGAAACTGGTAACGTCGTGGGACAGCAAGTGAAGACGGTGGCAACGCGGGGCCAGCGGCAGAAAATCCCCAAGGTTACCTACATGCGAGCGATGCGGGGCTGTTGAGGTAAAAGAACTGGCAACTTTTATGCGGCGATCAGTTGGGGAAAGAGAATAGCCGTAAAATACACGACAATTCGAGTTGAAAGTGAGTGAAAAGTCCAGAATAGGTGGGAGAATTATTCCGAACGATGTGAGTAGCAGTTTCAAGTTCATTTACTGCACGTGTTATTGAATTCATTCAAAGAGGCCATGTCTTGTACAATTTTACTTAAATAATTAATGAATTTCACATGTTGTACAGTTGACGTTATCTGGAAAAGTCAGTTTATTGTATTGTGTTAAAAGTAATTGCTTTCTGTGATATGTAAAGGGGTCAGATTTAAATGACGTGTATATTACGTTTTATTGTTTTTTCTCTTTAAAGTTCAGTGTTATAGTGAGTGCGAAGCCCAAGGTTTAGCAACTATGAACGTGATTCCTTAAAACAAGAGTAAAATTCATTTTAAAAGCCGTGAACGGAAAAACTAGAGAGTTAAAAGAGTAAAATATTTTGGTAGATGAAAATTCAGAAAGAGTAATGAGCAAATTGTAAATTGTAGTTGGTGAAAATGTGTTCAGGCAGCCGAGGTGACCCCTATTTTTTTTTGTTTTGCCTTCTTTTTCAGTGACCAACTACTTAAAGTGCACTGTTATAAAATTGCGTCACTGTAATTTTTTCATTGAATATATGCTGATTTTATTCGTATTTTATCTTATTCATTGTGTCAAGGGTTCAGACCTTTCTCACACCCAAAAGATCCTGCTTCCTGAGAATTTTAAGCTCGCTTCACGAGCATTTATACTAACACGCTCTACCCACGTGTGGAAGGTAGTAGGTGAGTGTGTTAGAATATATATATATATATATATATATATATATATATATATATATATAAATGAAAGTTCTTTTACCTAATAGTACTCAGTGGCGGATCTAGGGGAGCCCCCACCTCCAAATGGCCTAGAGAAAAACCTTTGTTACCTTTTTCATTTGCCAATATTTATTTAAATGTTCATTTATGTTAAAATATGTAATTATTTAAAAAATAGCATTGTTTAGTATCATATAAACACAACAATAATTTACAATATAATAACAAATATCATTGTAGAATTCAAGACCATTGATGAAATAAGGAATATGGCAAATCCATGTTGGAGTTGGTTTGGAGTTTAGATATGCAGCTTGATCTTCTGATATATCAGTAAGCCCTGATGAAGGAATTATATATTCTGAAACGTTAGCCAACATCGTTTCATTGACTGTATTGACTAGTCCCGTCCCATGAACCACATCTCTCAATAGCAAATATGTTTATTATTGAACAAAAATAAATGATGCCCCCCTTCCCTCCAAAATGATCGGCTGGTTCCTCCCCCGATAATAGTTTATATCAAACCGATAGTACCTTACATCAAATTATGCATAACTTTTTTGAAGTACAAGTCGTCAAAACATATGTTGAAAACCTATTTATGGTGCATGTTCTTTACTTAACACGCAGCAGGTGAGTAGCCTTTAACGAAATATGTTCGGTTTTCATTTGATAAAGAAACATCTTCATATTCCGGAAATGTTTCTGCAATGCATTCCGTGATGCAATGCATAGAGTGAGATTAAGACTTTCGTTACGTACATTTCACTAGCAAAATGAATTTACGAGAAACAGCTTTCAACGGCCAAGGAGACGCATTACTAATTTAATCAGAACCCTTGACAACCAAATGAATTGTGCGATGAGAACGTACTTATACCCACAAAACACGAAGTAATTTACATACCAGCTCCCAAACATCCCCAGAGGAGTGAACACCCCGCAAATGGCGATGAAACCAGTGGCAACAAGCGAGCAACTCCCTCTTTTGTATATAACCCATCCCCGGGCTCGTGTCGTGTTCAACGTATCTCGCAGAAAATATTTTTGCGCGTAACCCGCGAAGTCACGTAAGCGCCATGCAAATGAGGCTCCCTTCAACTTCTTCTCTGGCAAGCGGTCGCCGCTGAGTTACACTCCTTAGCATAACTCGATTGTGACTTCATTTACTCGATTCAATCGCCCCCAGCCACGCACCGAGGATACATCGATGACTCGTTTACAAGAATAATTGAATCGGTTATTTCGAAAAACTGACTTTTACAATCTTCTCGAAAATAAGTTAGGCGGATAGTCGTGAAGAGCAGTAGGAGGGTTGTTGTCCCTTTCAAAGTTTTGAAAGGGGCCGTGTACCCATATCTAATAAAACATTTTATTTTCTAAATATATTAAATTCCTGATACAAACGACGAATACAACATATGAGACACATACAATATGAAATATATTAATACTTGAAAAATATAAAATTCGAAAACTGTCGGCGACAGGGAAAAATCAACACTTGTTTCGTTACAGTCATTGACCTGTTGACTTTCTTTTCAGTAATTCAAATTAATTTTGGGTTTATGACTTTTTAAATTTTTTGCCACAAATAGTAATACCTATACGAAAAAAATTTTGTACACATAGAACGTATATTCTATAATTTAAATTATTCTTTTTATAGGGTGTTAATTCAAATTGTATTTGGACATTTGTAATTTGCGAGTATTAGTATCAACGAGTTAATTTGTTCTTTAAAAATAACAAATTTATTACATTGAGCGTATTTTGACATGTTGTTTTTAAATATATCGTATTAAGTGTGTTACATAAAATTGTAGAATTTTTTTGAAATAATACAAAAAATAGAAATTGTTCATCGTGTACCTGCAGTGTGACGGACGAATACGAGGCAAAACATGCAGAAACTTCCGAATGTACCATTGAAAAGTTCCCAATTAAGTCTCAATCACTATTTAGAAACACGAAAGTATAAAATGACATGCAAATAAAAGAATCTTAATATTGAGCTCTAATAACTGGGCCCATAAACTATCTAGGCCCACTTCTTCTTCTAAGCTGCGCAGACTTATGGTTAAGTTTATCATTGGGTTAGGAATATTCTTTTCGCTTTCATTCATGTGAAAATGTCACATATTTACTGTCTGTTATATTATCTGAGCAGGCGTGGTTCATTGTGTACTTCGAATTGTTAGAATTATTGAGAAAAAGTATGAACCGTTGTAGAACCACTAGTTAATACTGGTATAAGAAATCGTTGTTGGTGTTATTTTTACCGACTTTATTTGAATTCAAAAATGAACTTTCCCGAAAAATATTTTCTTCCTTATTCTTCATATCCAACGGTGTTAATATATCGCAGCCTAAAAATGATAACTTTCTACTGGACTTTAAGGAAATATCACGAGAGGTCATTTTGAATTTTTGTCGGTGTGAAGTAGTTGTATGCGAAATTCTATATATTTTTCTACATATGTTGTTTTCTACACGTCTCATTAAAAAACTGTTGTAATATATCACATATCAGACAATAGAGATTCCAAAGCAGTTAAAACATAATGTTTGCCAAAACTAACAAATTTAACCACGCCATTCTTAGGCTGAGATATGTAGCCACATCTGAACCACCTTCGAAAATGTTCTTCTCCAGCTTTCAATGAATCGCGCCGGCGCACCGCGTGGGCAGCAAAAAATCGGATCCCACTAGGCGGCGGCCGTCAATGGAGTGGCTGCGGGCGTGAGATCGGGCGGGTTTTTGCGTGGCGGTGCAGTTCCTATGTTTGGTCAAAGGACGTAACCTTACCGGTTGCGAGATGCCGGCGCGGCGCGGCGCGGCGCGGCGCCGCGGGTGACGGGCGTGCTCGGCGGCGCTGCGGGCGGCGCGAGGGTGTGACGTGCGCGACGCGAGCGGCGTGCCGAGCGGCCGGCCCGCCGCATTGGGAGTTCGGGCCGCGCCGCGTGCGGCGTGGGAGGCGGCGAGACGGGGCCCGCGCCGCCCACGCCATCCCAACACTCCGCCCCCGCTGCGCCGGCCATTCGGCAGGGTTCTCACGCTTTCGAGGTTGTCTGCGCTTGCCTGGCGGTTCCGGTGCTTTCAGAAGGTGTCTGAAATAGTTATAACTGACATAGTAAGAGAAGTAATTATCATGACCTGACACGTCCTGTGAGTTAATAGTTAATATTTCATGTTTATTAGTTAATATTTCAGATATTAGTTCATAGTTACTAGCTGAGGTGACTCCGGGCAACAACTGTTGCCATTGCAGGGTTTCAGACCGAAAGGTTCTAGGTGATGGATTTTCGACGCTACCTATACAGCTGGATCGAATTGCGCCGCTGCCTAGAGGAGACTTCTCTGCTGTGATCCTTAGTCTTTTTGTAGTTTCTCTAGTCACAATGATGGGAGTGGTACTCGAACAAACTGACCACGCACGATTTATTTAAAGGTAGCATAAACTGCTAAGGTAATACACAATTTGGGACATAATCTTTTTCTCATACTTAACCTCCATCCCCTTATACATATATACAGACACTTACGTGTACTAATACCACACATGTGGAGAGACTAGTCGGGAACTTAGGGTTTTTTCCTGGCTGCGGCGGGGCCTCGCTGGCGAAGAGCCCACTAAGAAGCAAACACCCCCAGACCGAGAAGGTGATTGCTTAATTGTGATTCCGGGCGCGTCAACTAATAAGGTAATTATTCCCGTAAGTGTAGTGCATGTTTTTCATCGGGAGGTGGCGGTGATCTTCCGCCACTGAATGGGCGCCGACCTACCGTCAACTAACGGGGTTTTCTCCAACCAGGTATCTCCCACCAGCGGGGCACCACCCCCAGCCGAGACAAGTTTCCGACCGGTCTTCCGGCATGTTTGGTACTGTAGTGCATGTTAGTGTAAGTGTGTGTGTGTGTGTGTGTGTGTGTATACGGGGTGAGGTTAGGACAAGGAAGAGGAAGGAAAGATCGCAAGCGGCCCGTGAGCCGTTTGTTAGGGTACTGCTCCGGCATTCGCCTGGTGTTGATCGGAGAAACCACGGAAAAATACAGATCAGAGCAGCCGCTAGAATTATCCTCCAGATAGCGACTGAATTCCAAAAGCTTGTGTCGAAAATCCTGCCGCCGTCGGGACTCGAACCTAGGACCTTCCGGTCAGATGCACTGAGTCACCGCTCCCGGTGAAGGTGAGAAGGTGTACCTGCGATGAATCTAATGATGTAGCGCGGGAGGAATACCGCCCCCTCTGTGGATATAACATGCCGTACACTTACGGGATTAGTGATCACAGCTGTTGGTGCGCTTGGGAAAATAAAATAATCACTCAATCATAATAAGTACGTGAGATCAAGTCTGGTTGGTTCCAGTTGGTAATATTCAACTATGTACGCAACTCCCGTTTAATATGGGCAAATTTTATTGTATAAATAAGAACTCCGTTTAATAGGCTGCCTTATGGTATATTTTAAGTCGTGAATGTTTGACGGTTGAACTTTTAGAGTCGTTAAAAGTCATCAAGTCGTTATGTGCCAACCTTTCTCATTTGTAGGGTTGGTTGGCATAGGCCTTCTAGCAGGTTGGCACACTACTTCCGTGAGTAATAAAACAATTTCAAAATGAATCTTTTTTCGTTGCTAGATTGATACAAATAAACGTGAACGAGTTTATCATCATGTTTTTCTTTTAGGTAAACATAATATTGCCAATTACAGCAGTCTTGACTGTTTCAACATTTTATATATTTCAGTCGTTTTCATCTTCTTAATAAAAAATGCTTCTTGTCTTTTTCAACTTTGAGCAGGTAACCTTATTTTTTTAAGTCTCACGGTAAAGTGAACATAAACTTACGATGGATGAGCAAAAGTTGAAGGTTTAAACTACAAAGAAAGAAAAATATATATTTTAATAATTATTGAGTGAAATCTCTTCAGAAAACTAATATTCACCAACATAACAAAACGTTAGAACACTTTCATGACCGGTAAGTTTAAGTCGTTTTAATTGTAAGAAAAAGACGGGTGTGTAACTCTTTCTCCTGAGACAGGATCCTCACCGCACCTCGGTCCTGGCGGAAGGTGTTCTGTTACATCTACAACGCGAATTGTGTAATCGGCCTCATAAGTGCTGCCTGCTCGTGTCATATTGGACGGGTGGTAGAGCCCACACAGTGTTCCCCCGGCGTTGCAGTGCTGTGGGCTGACATATGGACCCATGATGAAAAGACATGCGTGAGCTAGTCCTGCGCACAGATTTTTGTTCGATCTGCACAGCACCACGTACGTCACAAACCGCGTGATCACAAGACGGGCAATTTGTTTGAAATGCTAGGGCAGACTCTTTCCGCTATGCTGTATGGTAAACGAGATGTGTTAAAATTTTGAAAGTGGCATAAAGTAATACTTTTTAACGATGACCGACCAAAAATAACACGATGAAAGTTAACAAGATGCAATATTTAAAAGAAATGCTTCATGTATCTTTTTCATTTCCGTCACGAACCACTGTCTACTGCGGATCGGTCTGCAACGCTATCTAGCGCTCCTGGTCTTTGCGGAGATCTCTGCAATTACTCACAGTGTTAAAAGTTGCAAGTCTTTCGAGTGAATAGTCAGTGTCAATGCGCCAACAAGCCATGCAGGGGCTTCGCCTCTGGTAGAGCCACACACAATTCTACCACCTCATGGAGAACGGCCTTCCTCTTCACTCCAACGACTGGGAGAGATGGCTCAGGGCATCAACTGATGTCACTACAGTCCCTCTGACCGGGAGGTCTTAGGTTCGAGTCCCGATAGTGAGAGGATTTTCGACACAAGCTTGTCAGCAAGGTCGAATTCAGTCGCTGTCTGGAGGAGAACTCTACGGCCGGCTGCTCTAAACGGTAGTTTTCCGTGGTTTCTCTGATCAACACCAGGTGAATGCCGGTGTAGTACCCTAACAAACGGGCCACGGACCGCGCGCAATCTTTCCTACCTTTTCCTTGTCCTATCCTCTCCTCTTACGCACACACTTGCACTGCACTACCACATATTCCGTGAGACCGGTCGGGAGCTAAGAGCTTGTCCTGGCTGGGGCAGTGCCCCGCTGATGGGAGAGTCCTGTTTGGGGAAACCCCGCTACGCGGTAAGTCGGCGTCGGATCTCGCCATCCAGCGGGGGAAGATCACCGTCATTTCCGGAGGAAAAAGCATGCAATACACTTACGGGACTGATGACCTAAACTGTAGACGCGCCCGGAATCACTAACAACCAACCAACCTTCACAAGCGACGCCACAGCTCATAACATCCAACAAAGAATTTCATAATTTCATCGCAGTCTCCATTCTCTCGGGTTGACCCACGTAAGCGACGTGTCCGCCATGAATTTTATGGCGATAGCCACACACCATAATAATACAGGCCTGTCCTCATTTCCATCTATGAGTATGCTTGAGCATGCGTCTTCAGTATGCACTTCGCGGAATTCGCGAAAATCGGCAGAAGTGGAAGAAATGATTCCTAAAATTCTTTCCTCAAACTGGGAAACTATCCCAAAAATATTATTTAGCAAATTCTTATTTCACTCACATATTTTTCATTCCACCACCCTCATTTTGCCCTAACGTTCCTGAAATAGATAAGGCAATACATAAATTCTCTGAAATAGCGAATACTGCCAATAACAATGTAACTAGTCACAATAAAGTATTCCGTTTAAATCTCAAACACAAAAGTAGTAATATTCAGCAAAAATACACTATCTCTAATTCAATCAAAAACTACCGCCAGAAAACTGGCAAAAATATCGATTTCCTCATCTTAAGAAAACCTTGAATAATTTAACACACAAAGTTCATTCTGCTCTCGAACAGTTTAGATTCCAAAACTTTTAACATACACTAATTTACACAAAGACCTTCCTAACCTTCAGAAAATCATCTGGCACTTCAATAATTCACCGTGCGTCTTTTCTCTTATAGATTACAACAATCAAAGAGCAACAAAAACAGAAGATAAAGCAAAAGTGTTATCAGATTAGCTGGCCTAGATGACCGAGGTGGCTAAGAGCGAGTACCGACTCAGCGCTTTGAGCCAAAGTTTCGCGGGTTCGAGTCCCGCCTTGGGCATGGTTGTTTGTTCCTTGACTTTGTATGTGTTGTCGCGGAGGGCCTCGCGTTCTGCTGACCCCAGATCAGAGGAGCCGCAAGTGTGTTGGTCTAGTGTATCGTCAAATATGCGTCTCATCGGGACGTAAAGGGTAACAGGCTGTTGGCTGGATAAAAGACCTAGAAAGAAAATTATCAGATTATTTTGCTATTGATACTTTATCATTTGGCACTTAAAAACCTTTCTAAACGCAGCATTGCCTTCCTAACAGACATCTTTAATGGATTCCTAAGACTTATTTATTTTCCTAACACATAGAAACTAGCAGTAATCATTCCAATTTTAACAAATCCCCCAATGACCCCGCCAGTTACAGGACCATATGTCTGCTGTCCGTATTAAACAAATTATTTGAGACACAAATATTATTTACACTAAACAGTTACCTTGCTAATAATAACAGCATTCCTTCCTGGCAATTTGGATTTAGGTCAAACCATTCTACAGTTCATCAACTTTTACAAATTTCTGACGACCTCACCCAGGCCTTTCATAATAAGAAATACTTTACAGCCGCTTTTCTGGATTTTTTACAAGCGTTTGATCGTGTTTGTCACCAAGGCTTACTTCACAAATTATGACACAGGAATTCCCGACTATTTTTTCAACATAATACCCGATTTCATTTCAAATCTCTCTTTCTCCGTAAAATCAATTAAATACTTTTTTCCCTCAATAATCCTCGGTGAGGTCCCTCAAGGGTCCCTACTCTCTCTCATATTGTTTAACACATTTACGTCAGACACATCCGTTTGAGACAAACACACAACGGCGCTTTACGCTGACAACACAGTCATCTACGCAGCGGATTCATAGCTTTCCATAGCCATACGTCATTTGGAAGACGCACTGTACATTTTTCAGAGTTGGGGATCTTCATGGAGATTTAATCTAAAGCCATCGAAATGCGAAGCTACAATATTCACTCTTCCACTGATCAACAATCCCACTGACATATATATATTATTACATTGATTATTAAATCAAAACTTTCCTTGGAATGCTCCAAATAGACCGATTAAATATATAAGAGTGTTGTTTGACACCAGGCTATCTTAGAAACCGCACATTTTAAATAAATGTTATAAGGCATAGGCAGTACTTTTCAAAATGTAACCTTTAATGAACAAAACGTCAGCTCTTAACTCAGAGGTCTCCCAATTACTATACAAAATTGTCATTCGTCCCATACTTACGCATGTCCTGTCTGGTTTGGAGCTCCCCCTTCCGTACGTAAAACTCTCCAAACATTCCAAAATAAAATCCTTCGTACTGCCCTCAAAGCGCCTTGGTACGTGTCAAACAAGCAACTCCACAGTTTGTTCTTCACATGATTGATTGATCTTCAGACCCCAATATTTCTTTCTTTCCTTATAATTCTCCCCTGCAATTTCGATATTCAACCTTGGGAAAGCCTATAACCAACCCTGAAGAATCAAATTCAGATTCCCAAAGATAAATTTAAACCGCCTTTAAGAGAAATGCATGATGTTTTCAAACTTATTTTTTGTAAATTGTAACATATTCCCCTATTCTCCCATTTTCATCGCATACAATAACTATTGATTACATTGGTCGACAAAATTTAACATTTTGTCTGTTAAATGGAATAGAATGGGTGTTTTTGTGAAATGTGATGCTCTGATTTCAATTTTGCAGAGCATATATCTGTAACGGGTAAGGATTCTTTGTAATAGGCTATTAAAAAGTTAATACTGTTGTAAAGTGATTGGCTTTATTTACTGTACTTACATATAATAATCTCAATCAAAACGTAGTTTTCAACGACTGTTTGATGTATTTTGCTTGAGGAACATCCGTTTTTAGTGTTCAACAATTATCTGCAAGTACATTTCGATTCCATTGAGACACAGCACTTATCTTCGCAATACCCGAACTTGCTTAACTGATATGGCCAGTCTGGCGTCTATTTTATAATTTTGTGGAATCTACAATATCATGCATACTTGGCGACCATCAACTTGTAATAAATCTGCAAGCAATAGCGTTTCAGTATAAACGACACGTGACTATCTGATCTGCGAAATAAATATCAATTTAGTAAATGTGTAATTATACAAAAACTGAACAGCGGGGAGCAACTTTTGGGTTTTTATTCACATTTAGCGTAGCAAACTACATAAGAAACAGCTTCAGTTAGCCATTTAACAAAATCACTGTCGACCAGTGTTATTTGAGGTTTCCAGTTGGAGTATCCTCACTCTCCTCTTTGTGACAGTGCTACGCATGCTACGTTGCAGCTCTATTCTTTGTTGTAAAGCGCTTGCCTCACTGTATGAGAAAATGTGAAATAATAAAAATAAAAAATAAATAAAACAACATGTTTCAATGATTTGTAAGAAGGTAATAATTCTTGGTATTTTGCATTTAAAATTACCGCTAATATTGTGTCACAATCTGATGCATGAATCTCATTGACTTAAGTTGGATTCGATTCGCAAGAGCTCACCCAAGTCTTTTGATCATGCACGGGTCGATAACACAACACCTAACTAGAAATACCATGAAACGATATATATTTCTTAATAAGAACTACTTCTGCTTTTGAAAATATGTCAAACATTTTCGGCAGAAAAAATCTTATTACGATAACGAAAAAGAGGATAAATCTAGTTGTTAAATTTAGAAAAAAATCCTCTATCACATCGCGAAGCGATCGCGATCCATGTTTTGTGAGTCCTTTGTACCGATAAATCGAATGACGGCAAAATGGCTTTCCGTCTATCTGTCCCTTGGTCTGTGAAGATCGCTTGCGGATAAACAGTTCAGCGGACTTTCTCCAAAATTGTTATTCCCCAATCGACATGGCTGATGTCGCGGCCTCTTGAATTTGAAACCGATATTTTTATTTGGGAGGTACTGAACTTTCTGGGACATTTTCAAAATGTTAAAAATCTCTCCATCGTTTGTTATTAAATTTTGTTGGTGATGTACGTTTAAGAGAATGGTGCAGGTCTCATTTTCGCTGAAAACCCAGATTTTTCAAAAATTGGAAAAGTTCAAAAGGTTTTTGGAGTCTTCCTACAATTAAAATATTAAAGATAGAGATTTTTTCCTTAATGAAATCTGTTCCATGAAGATAGATTTTTCAATAAGATCCTGTACAATTTTTCCGAAATTTGAGTATTTTTGGCGTAATTTTGCGTGAAAATACGGGCGACAAAGTACTTGCTGTTTTAGCACAAGTTTTCTTTTGGCTTTAGAACAATGCTTTTTAGTACAGGCATTCCTTTTAAATTATGATAAAAGAAAATTACCAATTTTAATTGACTTTTTCGTCGATTTCGCCTAATTAGTCATTTTTTATCTTTTCCCGTCATTTTTAAAGCATTTTTCCATGATTTAATAATTTTAATATCATTTTAATGGTACTTGTTTCAAATAATATTTACGCCATGCAACAAATTTTCTCCACAGAATTCCTGAGTAGTTTATTCGATTTCTTCGCACAGAAATTGTAATGTCAGCTATTGTGAGTTTGTAATCTAAGGTTCGTGTGACGCCTATCAGCGCTATTTTCAGTTGGCCGTTTTCGAGATAATTAACGACTGGGATTTCCTGCTAAAGAACAGCTCAAACGTAAAGTTTGCAAGCTGAGTTCACTTGAATGAAAGGAAGAAACCTCAATTTCATCAGTAATCAGTAATCAACTCCAACAGATTGAGTTCTTCATCTGGAGTGATTTTGATCAAATTTTTTAAAGAGCATTTAATTGATAATTTTTCGCGATGTTTTATGTCATCAACATTTGCCTTCTATTCATTAGGAAAAGAACTACTAAAAATATCATAAATACACTTCTAAGTTTCGTACATCAGTGTTCCGCCAACTCGTCACACCTAAACAGAAAATGAAATTTCAAAACTGCTCAAAATGAAAGTGAAGAATCTCCTAAAACTAAACCAAAGCTACCTATAGCTACACCGAACAGGTTTAGCATCCGACAGTGGCAGACAGCTTTTCACGGGGTGAAAGGTCAATGTTACGTCTCACGTTAAATGTCCCGCGCCTCCAGGCCGAATTAGCATTTCAGCAGAAAACCGCTCCCAAATACGGCGGCGCCGTGACAAGATGTTTGACTAACCCTTCGTGTAGCTGCGCGTCACAAAAGAAGCTTCAGCATTGAAAGAGCCCCGTGCTCCTGAACACGGATATGCGACCTCGCGCGCGGTGCAACGGGAATACGACCTGTAACACGCCGTCCGAGGGAAACTCTGTGCCGAATGAACACTCCATATATGGTTTAATTGTTGACCCGCGCTGACCCGTGGGCCCCCGAGAGTGTAATAAGTACCTTAGATCTTCAATGAATTATCGCGGAGAATCGTGTGTGGCTTGTCGGGATACGCTGACTAGGGAACTGGACGTTGCCGGCATATTAATGTAAACGATGTTGGAGACCTCGAGTTCTGGAGAAATTCAGGCGTGAATTATAAGTCTTTTTGTCGTAAAACGATTTAGAGACAATAGTGAACCCTAACTTAATTTCAAAATTGCGTGTTTCAGGAGTTACATCCAGTGACTCAGCTCTAGGAAATTTTATAACTCATTCGGACGGTAGACCTTTTCTTAGCGCATTGACGCTTAACAAAAGTGTTGTTGATTGTGTGATTTTTATCTTATAATGAATTGCTGTCCACGGTTTTCTACCTTCCAACTTCCTTGATGCTCAGTTACATGGACAGACGAAAATTCAAACTATAAAAAATACTATCAGGCGATTGATGGTGTTGTTGATATTAGGGGAAAAATATGAACGTGAAATACTGCCCTCACTCGACATCAAGGACGTTGAAGTCTCTTCGCTGACCTCTGCCCTGGAAAAGTTGAAGGTTCTCCAACCACCAGTTTCCTCCAGCAGAACCGCATAAGCAACGGGCACGTGCGAACCATCAACCGTAATTGTTTTATACGCTCGTCTTTCCAACACTTCCTGTTCTTCTTTTTGACTTCTTTGCCTTGTCATTCTTCCACAAGGGCTCTTAATTTTTTTTTCTTTTGTCAATTCGCATTAACTATAAACTAGCAGAGGCGTAACAAAACATGAAGTAATATTTAAGTTCTTTTTTCTTTCATGAAGAAGAATTATTTTTAGCAGATTTATTTTGATCCATTTCACCGGGAATATGTAAATTGAAGAAGGATTCGCTAAAAAATGTACGAAATAATGTATAACTTGATCTTTTTTAACTCAAAGATGAGTTAGAAATGTTTGTAAACTCTTTTTACATTATTGAAATTTTTTGCAGTAAATTATTAAACATAAACAAGCTGATAATCCGCAAACACTGACATTTAAAAATTACATAGCTAGAAGAAATATTCAGCAGCTACGTAGTAGGTCAATAAAATTTCATTTTTTCTCTATGAAATAAAATATTGTAAATATTTATTTGATTGCATTATAAGTGAGTTGTCATGATAGCACGTTGTTAATGAAAAAGTACTTCATATAATTCGCATGGATGACAGCTGAATGCTACAAACCTTGGGTTTTCCAGACAACTGTTCCTGTTACACAAGAGATTTTGAATTTTGTAACACGAAACAAAAATACAATTAGTCTTTTCTACATTCCTAAAACAAACTTCAATGCAAATAAAATTTGTATAATATAGAATAATAGAAGATAGTGTAAAAAAACGCACATAGTATGTTGTACGCATGTATTAGTTGTTTTGTAATCAGGTTTAACAGTATATCATTGTGAATTAATTGAGATATGCTGTCTGAAGTAGCCTTCACTTTTTTTTTTAATTTTTTGCAAAGTTGAATTACTATGTCACCTCACTGCATCAGCCGACTTTCCGGTCCAAACATTTTCTTTTTTTTTTTTTCGAGCAATTGCTGAGGTAGTTCGGTAAACGAGCAAAAATAATCGCAGTTAGGCATTCCCAAACTGAATTACATACGTCTCTATTTTCACCTGTGTTAAACTGTCCGCGTTCTTGAAATTTCCGAAAACTTCGTAAATTACGTTTTTAGAAGAAGTTTGTTACAAATGTACACCTATTTCCATGAACGTTCGATGTCTGTGTTGGGCAGTCTAAGGTTTTAATCTCGTACATACGTATTCATAAAAGAGAATGAATGTTGTCAAAGTTATTTCGAGGTCGACGCTAAATTCTGCTATTGGAAACCTGGCATTAACTATGTGCGTGCACGTCCGTCCAGACGTCACTCTTCATCAAAGTCGGATAAGGTGAAAGGTGTGTGCTCGCTGGCATATTGTAATTGTTTTGTCTGTGTCCCAAGATTTCTTTTATACATATTACAATGAAGTTGTTTCTTTCTCACTTACGGAACATATCAGCTGGAAAACAAAAGCAGTAAAGGGAAGTAATAGAAAAATCACGCTTACAACTTATAATTGTATTTTATTCTATAAGAGGCTGACATAGACCACTATGTGCAACTTAATTATTGACGAGCGCATTAGCCTTTTGGGAATGACCATTGATTTATATTACTCGGAAGAACGCAATAGACGTTAGACTAAGTAAAATGAAGCGAGGTTGAAGGTCATTTCAATTTTAATTCAACAGACAGTTCTTAGGAACTATGGTGGTTTGAAACGGTCGTTGGGTTATCTGAATTTGATACGTAGCATTGCGACCTAGACTGAAGATTAAGAAGCACAGAAAAGAGTGAATGTTTTGATAAAACTTGTGAGCTACTTGTGTAATGTGGTCGCTTAGTCCAGGTACATTTAACAATCTGGGAACCGAAATGTTTGAAATAAACCAGGGGAATTAAAAGTAACTTTTGTGTAGCAAGAAAAATGTAACAATAGTGATAAATATACAAAATATCAAAACTATTCACTTCATAAATAGGAGTATGCTACTGAACCCATAATATTCCAAAGTACTTGTATATCAGAATACGGGTGAGACATTTCAAGTTAAAAAAACACACTGGTGTGTTCCTCTTAATATTAGCAATAAATAATTATGTTACCATTTTGTCCTTAGAAGTATCAGTAGAGGTTTTTGTTTGTTTGTTTGTTTTGGAATTTTCTAATTACGCCGCAGACTGCATGTCACCGGAAATTTGAGCACATTTCCATGACTTGAAGTGCCATACAGTTTGGTCTTGATGATACCCCAATTCCGACTATTCGCCAAAAGTAGATGTTTCCTTCAGCAATACATATAAATATTTTCAGTGCTGCGACATAATTTATGCACTATAATTTGGACATGATAGAAGAGAATTATTAAGAAACTGGTGAACGGAAACGAAGCGTTTTCCAACAAAATGTAATAAAATTTTGTTCATCGAATTGAATAGAGAACTGCGATGTGTGTGTTTCCACCTGAAAGAAGTTGCCCTGCATTTTTATTCCTGTGATTATTCCATGAAAAGGTATATCAGTGTATCTGGGGACTCACACGTAAACGCTGTATCCGAAATCGCATACTCCTGTCTGCGATTTTCTCCATCAATGACTGATTGATGATTTCAGACGCGCCAATTGCTAAGGTCATTTGTACTGTAAGTGTAGTGCATTTGTTTTCCTCGGGAGGTGGCGCAACTCTTCCCCCGCTGGATGTGTGGAAGTGGTGAGATGTGTGGAAACCTGTCGGCTAGCGAGATTTTCCCAAACCAGGTATCTCCTATCGGCGTGGCACCGCGCCAGCCGGGAGAAGCTCCCGACTGAACTCCTGGCATATGTGGTAGTGTAGTGCATGAAAGTGTGTAAGTGTGTGTAAGGAGTGAGAATAGGACAAGAAAGGGGAAGGGAAGATCGCGCACGGTCCGTGGCCTTTATGGTAGGATACAGCTCCGCCATTTGCTTGGCATTGATCGCAGAAAACACGGAAAACTACCTATCAGAGTAGCCGATCTTCGGGAATCGAGAACCAAGAATCTTCTGGTCAGAGGCTTTGCACTTTTGCATCAATTGACGCCCTGATCCACATCTACGGTTTTCTTCGATCAATGGAACATGGACCACATGATTCTTAATAAGTTAGACTAAAATAAAAGCTGTATGTTACTTTTTACTTAAAATACATTATCACTTGGATATTGAACAGGACCAATTGCGTAATTCCGCATGAAATCGGCATGACCCCTTCCGATTGGTCGAAAATGATTTGACTTGTTCACTGTGATGAACAAAAAAGCTAAAACCATCATATTTAGTGATCAGCCTTCACTTTAGACCTTGTTTTTATTTATACACAAAATTAGTAAAATTTCTAATCGTTTCGGATAAACTTTCTAAAAAAATTGCAATCTCACGTGAAAATCCATTATAATATTTTTAAAAAATGTTTATTCTAATAGTAAATAGTTCAAAGAAAATGTTTTTTGCATTGAGCCTCTTATCATTTGCATTTTATAATTGCAATATTTTTATTGCTGAATTCAAGAGTGCAGTTTTTTCAAATCTAGATTCTCATAATACATATACATAAAATAATACAAAATACATATTTTCGAGTTTTTGGTCCCAAAATATTATAGAAATTCTAAATTTGCACAAAAAACAACAAACAATTGGCGTGTGAAACTGGAAATTTCAAAAGTTACGGGGTTACGGGTGTTTAAAGTCAAAATGTTTTTTATTAAAAACAATTTTTATTTTTTTATTCGTATTCTAAGCGTTTTTGAACAAAATTATTAAATATTCAAAAATAAATTTATTAACCGGCTGATAATACCTTCTGCTTGTGATAAATCCAAATGAGCGATGTTGACATATTTCAGAAGTCATACAAATAAGATTTAATTACAGTTATGGAAAAGGAGCCTCCATGTTACATCGATATAAATTATTCTATTGTAAATTTTAGAAATTATATTTATTTAAATACATACAATTTTGTTAATGTTTGAAGATGCCTTATTTCGTTCGAATTCCCAGAGTTAAATGTAGACATCTAAGTACCTTTAAGAATTAAAGGTAGAACAATGATAGAATAATAAATATGAATAACTACAAAAAACATGATGCATTTTTATTTATATATGCACACGTACATTTATACATATAAACATACATACATACATTCATACATAGGGTGTCCCACCAACTATGGACCACCCCGTAACATCTAAACAGTTCAGGATATTGAAACGAAGTTGTCGCTTAACAATGAGGAATTATGGGGCCAGTAACATGCCGAAAAGAAATTGTCTATACTATTTTTAGTTATCGAGAAATTTAATCTTTTTTTGATTTTTTAAAAGGAACTATGTTTCTTCTCACCCGCAGTGGATAGACCATAAAAGGAAGAAAAAAAAAGATATATATGTTATGTTAATATCTTGATACTATGTTGATTACAAAATAAGACTTTCTGACATGTGATTTTGAATTAAACGGACAATCGTGTAGTATCCCTTGCAACTCTCGCCTTCGGGGAAGTTGGCCTTCACGACATCGAGACCGTTGCCTGGAGGAGAGGCTGAGAGGGCTGGCAGTGAGGGTCGCGAGGAATAACTACAGCAATCCATTGTCTTGACACAGGGGTCACTCTAAGAAACACTAATTTTTACCATCAGAATGAGAGTTTTCCATTGATTTATCTGTATTTTACTTGTTTTCTACTAAAAAATTTAAAAACATCGATCATTCCAATGAACGATGTAAAAATTGGAAGTATAAGGAAGATAATAATAATATAATATCATTTTCAAATTAGACTAGAATCCAACCACCGCCTCTTTGTTGGTGATTTTTATTTTTAATTAAGGTGATCACTCGTCTACTTTGCAACCATACGATTACTGTTGTTCACTGCTGTTCATAAATGAAAAAGAAAGCAGTACACTTCCGACTTCTGCCGTGGATTTTCGAGTTTGTGGCAGCACGTTGCGCTATGAAATGAGAAACTCTCCAAGCAGTATTAGCAGTCGCGACGTAAGTTTGATAAATTTGCACTGATAGAACTGTTAAAAATATTTCAAAATTTTAATTGGTTTGTTCTTATGGTACATGTTTAAATAGAAAGCTTATCAAGAGTAAATAATAAGAGAAAATGTCTACCTATCTATTATTTGATTTGATTAATCGAGATATTACAATGAAAATATTGAAACATTCATTACATTTTTTTAAAATTTCGTTCTTTTCTATTATCAATGCTTTGGAATTTCCGAAGAAGAAATGTTCAATTCAGATGAACAGATGTGTTAATATTGATGTTTGTGCGACGGCGACTGTTGCATGGGCTGCTACAGGAAATGTCCGTTTACCTGAAAATCACATGCCAGAAAATCTAATTTTATACTCAAATTGCTATCAAAATATTAAAGGCATATAAATATTATAAAATATATAAATAAATAAATATTATAGGCGACATGTCGTTAATCCGCTTCTGATAACCAAACCTCAGATTCGATGGCGAGGACTTGGGATCTGCAAGATATGGGGAATGGCGATAAATGTGTTACTCTAACCTCTCCATGTTACATTGAATATATTTTTAGAGGTATCGAAGGTCAAGCGACAAGGGCTGTTTGAATTCTACTGCGTGGTTTCAAAAAAATTGTCCAGTTGCTGAGAACGTTTTCCTTCACGACGAGTGAGTACAGTCGAGAAATTACTTATTTCCTCTGCTCCTTTTAAGTTCTGTATTGCATCTGCAGCTCGTTTGAGCAAGAAAGGAGTTCTGCCTTGGTGATACGACATGGATCAATGCACAGTTTAAATCGTCAACAAAAGCATACATCAGGTTTGCTGTAGGCAGCAGTTTCTTCCATACACTTCCTCCCTTCAGAGCAAGTTTTTGTCTTACGAAAATACCGTTGCAAGGTCGACAGTTCTTCAAATTCTTATTTTATTGCGTATGGTCGTGGTTCAATAGTGGTAGATTATATGTCCATTACGTATATTGTTAGACAACGCCGTAAATACTGTAAGAACTCTCCTTCATAATCATCGTGTTTTTGTTTCCAGTAAATTGCATCACAATTAGTGGAATGTATGGGTGATGTAATAACTGTAATCAAAAATATCCATATCCTCCAAACCTTCATATCTCATCCCTATTACGCCAATTAAAGTGGATTTAACAATAATTTCGCACGGCCTAAACATGTAATTATGAATTTTGCGGTAACTTCTTACACATATCTCAACTTCTAAATTTACGAGGCACGGGCAGGTACTGAGAGAATGCCAATATTTATATTCCCACTTTCAACACTATTTTGCATTTAATATATTGCATCGTTAGAAGCCTTTAACCGATTGTTAATATTACCAGACATAAAAAATGAAAAATGTCATTAATTCTTTTTCACTTTAGAGCAATCTTTGTTTCTTCACAATTTAGAGAACAGTGTTATTCTACAAAAAATACTAATGATGTCGGAGATGTAAACTTAAAATTATTATTTGTAAGAGCATATAGATGAAACATTAAACAATTAAATAATTGTACTACAATGTAAACAACTGTACTGTAAATACAGAATTCTTTATTCATGATAACCCTCAAGCGGGTGGACCCTTATCCGCAACGTATGCGGGCCCGTATGATATTTTGTACCACAAAGAAAATATTAAACACACGATTGCTTGACACTATCAACGAACAAGGAAAATGTTATTACAGAACAATTTAACCATATACAACTATTTCTTTAAATTTTAAATCATACATGATTGTTACGCGAAGAAGTAACATACTGTAACCGTCCATATGCCGGTTACATTGATTTTTGAGAATCACCCGAGGACGTCACGACACGACAAATTGCAATTATAGTGTTACCGAATTCCAAGAGATCGCGCCAGCAGTAAATGATATCCCTTGCGAGAATTTATTAAAGCTTCTGAATGCACTCGCGTAGAATTGAACGACAACAATCAAAAATCACCCTTGAAAATATCAGCACTAGCGCAAAGCACCGCTACGAAAAGCTCTCTCTTTTGCTGCCGCTCGCCGATCTGGACACACTGAAATTGTTCGTGCTGGACAGAGAGGAGAATTCGCCGTATTTCGAAGATTAGAAGCTTGAAAAAGGTAATTCGTCTCATCATGTTAAAATAACTATACCATATATGAGAGATTTGAGAATTTTAAATCATGAATATTCTGATCAATTCAGTTGAACGCATTACGCAGAAATATACTATTTTTTTATCAACGAAATAATATATTTCAACGTTCAAGAACGTATACTGAAGTGGAAAGCATGTGCTATAGGAAATGTTTTTATTTCCAGCTTTTCTTTGTCTCTCGTCTTGGTTTACCACGTAAGAAATTCATTACGCGGAGATATTGCAGTCAGATTGTATAAAATTCGAAGGACTGTGGTAGCGATTCAACAGAGCACGTGTTCGCCGAAGCAAAGGGGTTGCCACGACCTTGAAAGGATCTGGGTCGCCCTCGCCGCTCCAAGCTGTGGAAATATTTCTTCATGAGTCAGAAAGCTTCCCTACAAATTTTCAAAAAAGAACTGTTTAAAGAAGCGAGAAATATGTTACAGAGATAGAATTCACCTCACTTACAGACGTAGATAGTCGAGTTAAATTCATTAAAATCATTTAAACGTAATCTTATATAATATTGCAGTCGTAAAAGGAAGCCAGACAGCTAATTCCTGTAAAGAATTGTAAAAACCTATTTATTTCATTTTTTTCTATTATCGAAAATATTTGTTCTTTTTTTTTTTTTTTTATAACAATTTTTTTGGCTAAATTGTATAAAGTGATAATCTATGTGAAAGTGAAACAACGTCTTGTATATATTTCATTCACTATTCAAGTGACAATTTCTTTGAAAGTGTATGTATAGGGTATTTTGGAATGTGATTCTTTTTCAGTATTTTGTGTTTCCATGTATTATAGTCTTGCGTACAGTTATTTTATTGTGTTTTTTGTGAAGTGAAGGGTAATATAATTTTATGTAAAGTGTTTATGAAAGTGTTAAAACGCAACTGCAATTGTCAGGTAATGACGTAATTGCTAAAGATAGAGCAAGTGATATAGTTTTTCAATGCAATGTGTAAATGTTAGATTAGAATTGTATTCAACTATTTAATAGAATATATTCAGAACGCTGTTCATAGTTAAAAGATTAACTTGCCTATGTTTCTTTTATTACAAAAAGCAGATTAAAAGACGAACTCACACCTGTAGGGCAGTTACGACATACAAAACCATTCCTAATTTTTGGTGTGACATTGTCATAACAAGTCACAGGTCAAGTAATACTTCTACGCTACTTGAGTGACCGACTGTAGGCTTTTTAGAGAATAGTGAAAAGAAAGAGCGGTCACAATACTGAGTAATTTAGGTTAACAATTAAGTATGCACACATATCAGAATTATTTTATCATAATAACAAGTGAAGAGAATAATAATAATAAGTGGAATGTCTCAATAAATAAAATTATGAAAAATAAAATATCACTAATGAAATCGCAGGTTGCTCAATAAGTACTTCGTTCAGATGACGTGTAACATTGCATCCAATGTTTGGCCACAACAGTGAAGTCTGCAGTCAAACTTGGCGTATAAATGGCACCTGATAATTGCCCTGTTTCTCCGTAGCCTCTGCATGCTCAAATCTTCTGATTTGGTTTGTATCTCGCTAATTTATTTTGGAACAAAACGCATTTGAGCACTTTTATATGTGCTCCTCAATGAACTATGAAGAAATTGTTCCAAAAGAATTTCGTCCGGTTTGCAGTGTCTTTTGAAATTCAAAAATAAAAATGCAGGTATAGTAGCACCACCAAATAATATGCTAGTTCCTTTGTACCACTGTTAGCAATCATACTATTGATTTATAAGCAAAAGTGCCGCCTTGAGAGCCGCTGTGCTCCAATTGGTTAAATATTAATGTCCCAGTTTCTTCTTCACATTTGATTTGTCTTAATTCATCAAGTAACTTCGTGTTGTAAACGGTTTCGATTACGTTAAAAGAGTTTTGACTACAGCAGGTAACAGATTATTAGGTAACACAGCATTGTTTTCCACACTGAAATGGAGCTGTCGTTCTCAAGAAATCTGCCTCTGAAAAAAAGATCATGTGTGAGAAGTTAGTTCACCTATTAGATTCTAAAACATTTTTAAACATCAGTTGTTTGCTCTTTCTTTACCTATGTCTCGGTGTCTGGTATAGAAGTACGGAAGAAATTGGAGTCTTATCTTCTTCATTTATTGAAAATGAAAGAAAATACGAACAAGCTTCTGGAAGTAAAAATGCTTATGCATCTGATTGCAAATACGTTGGGAAGCAATTTTGTGTTCAAAACATGCTCAACGGTATTCAGGAAGATATTATTTCAGCTATTAAACCATCAAAATTGGTTTAATTGTTTATTCATTGGGGACGGATTTTATTGAAATATCTTTTCTCTTTGCATTTTAGAACAATACCTTTTAATATAGTTGTTAATTTTATATCATGAGAAAAGAAAATGACCCGTTTTTATATAACATCATCACATATATCATCGATTTTAATATCATTTCAGTTGTAATCGCTTCAAATAATATTTACGAGATGCAACAAATATTCTCCCCAGGATTCCACATGAGCCTATTCGATTTCTTTGTACAAAAATTGAAATGTCAACAGTTGAGAGTATAATGTAAGGTTCCTATGACGCCTATCAGCGCCATTGTCGGTTTGGCCGATTTCGCAATAACAGAAGACCAATTTTCTGGTAAAGAACAGTCAAAACCAAAATTTTACAGGCTGTTTTACTTCAAAAAAAGGAAGAAGCCTCAATTTCATCAGTGATATATCCAAGAGCTTGAGCTGTTCATCTCAACTGTTTTTGATCAATTTTTACATTTTTCTTTGTTTTAGAGCATTTTACAAATATTCTAAGAGTACTATATTGATCGTTTTTGGCGTTGTGTTAGGTCTTCAAAATCCGACCCCTTATTATTAGGATGTTTGTTGATTAAATGTTTTATATATTTTAAATTTATACGATTCAGAATAATGGATTATAGAATGAATTATTTAATTTTAATTGGTCAGAACTTAAATGAAGAGATATTCTATACTAGAGGGAAAGAAACTTATCATTAAAGGATAAGAAGAATGTTTAACACAAGCTTAGAGGTATAAATAGTTATTAAATGATTTATAATATTCAAATTATTTAAAATATATATTTTGCATCCGGTGTTTTGACTTTAATTCAGTGTGAACATTTTTATTTTTTATAATTTTTACTCTCAATATTGTTACACTTATTGATTAATTCAATTATTGTTGCTAATGTAAACTTGTCATTACCTATTACATTACACAATAGAAATATTCAATTAGTGATTTTTTTTATTTCGAACATCGAATATAAGTAGCAAATGCTACTTACAAAGTCTCCATTCAGTTTCGCACCACCTGGTGTACCATCGCTTCTAATATGCAATTTCTAGAGATTCCAGGCCTTCAACTACGGGGAAGAAGAGAGCGAAACGAAATTTCTCGTATTAGAGTAAAGATACATTTTCAACCTGTTAAAATTTCAGTGAGTACGCCAACATCCATCTCGATCAGGTTTTTTGTCCAGTTTCCCTGATTCTTTGAGTAAATGCTAAGATGGCCTTTTGTTTTGCTTCTGGACATAAATGTAACTTCATTATCTGTGCACGTCTTCTAGAATTCATTGGGAAATATAGTTATTCAAACTATTGTTCTCCATGTTGTCACGGCAGGAAGTATTATTCCTTGACGAGTGACATCATGAGGGAAAAGGGTCCAATTTTGTTTTCGCTAACTTGCCCTTAAAAACAGATTTTATTACAATAGAGCATATACTTTTGTTAACAATCCTTTCAAACAACGCTCATTGTTTTCTGTATTCAAAATTCGATTAGTACACAGCGTAGGGCAGGGATCACAGAATTTTGAAAACGTGCACATAAATCACTTTTCCATAGCACATCACACACAGTTTTTAATTTTTAAAAAAAAAAAAATAAAAAAAAATATAAATATAAATATAAATATAAATATAAATATAAATATAAATATAAATATAAATATAAATATAAATATAAATATAAATATAAATATAAATATAAATATAAATATAAATATAAATATAAATATAAATAATATAAATATAAATATAAATAAATAAATGAATCCACTGACTACTTGTTTACCAGTGGGCGCCAGCACAGACTTGATCCAAGTCCTCTGGACGGTTCCTCCGACGTCGCGCCCGTCAGTGACAAGTGGGTCAGCCGTAATGATATGTCAGCATTTGAGCGCACAGCGCAGTCGGCGCCAAAGGACTTCATTACTCTTTGAACGTCCCCCGCCGCCCGTCGTTTGATATGACGTGGAGCGTTCGTCGGCGAAGTGTGAACATTCGTCGTCAACAACGGACGGAGATCCGCCGGAGCCGGCCCGTTTCACTGCCGAGCCACTTGTACCCATTAAACTTTATTGGGGACCGACTGTGGATTGTGGCAATAACACGAAGACTGGGAGGGTCGACGGAGACGGAGGCGAAGGCAGACCGCCGTGCACAGTGGATAGAAACGGGTCGAAATGCGACACAACCAAAAAATCAATCCTTGGCAATCCAATCCTTCAGCAATGAACTGAAGAAAAAAAATAAGGGATGTTAAGAAACTAAAATATATTTAATTTAGCCATGTGCATATTTTCGCCTGAATCCTCGCTATTGCTGATAACGTTAAAATCTGACAGTGGTTAATAAGTGTCATTTCAAGAATACTTTACCAAACTAACGAAAAGGGTATTCTCAAGATAATTAATGAAAAAGTTGTGAAGTTTTTTATATCAATTTTTGAATAGTTTTGCACTACTGTGTTAAAAGACAAAAACAGCACACAATAAATTATTTTGTTTAAATTACTTAATAACCCAATATTAAGTAGAACAATAACTTTGTGTTACAATGGTTGACTGTTAGCTACTTTGTGCATTTTTTAAAAATTTTCCTTATTTGCGTGATCTTCACCAAGAATGTAAACCCCTTCTTGTATACGAATGAAAATAAATGTAAGTTACATCGAAAGTCATCCGATATATCTATATTTTAATGCAAATTTTAAATCAAAGGTCTGGCTGGGTAGCACCTCGTCCAAGTTCCAGTAAGCTGCGGGTTTGTGTCCCCGGTAACGAATGTGTGATTTCATCATGTTGACATTGCGGCGTGATTGGCTTCCATCTTCAGTATAATCCTACCCACAAGCATTCATCCCTCATCATTTTTCACTCCGCAGGAGCACCCATCCCTGGCTAGTTAATAGCCAACTACTTCTGTAACCACCTGTTTAGAGAAGAGTTAGACCGCAATGGATTAGAACATCGTGTAAAACCAAAACGAATACTTTACTTCGAATTTGAATTCTTCATTTCCAATGAATACTTAATTTCTGATCATCATAACATATCTAATAATAGTCATCTTTCAAAAACACAAATCATTAATAAGAAAAGACATAAGACATGTTAAAATCATGAAACATAATGAGGATATTTTGAACTCAAATAACAAAACAGAGACGATGTAGAATATAGTAATATAAAGGAGCACATCAACTAGAAACCTTGAAGAGAATAATGTTGTTTTCAAAGACGATAGAGAAGTGAACGACCCAGCAACAGTTAATAGACACTTCAACCACTTTTTTTTCGAGAATTGCTGTTGATCTCACGATGAACCTATAGCCACAAAATGCAAATCAGAGGTTTCCCCAAAATATTTCGACACAAAGTTTGTGTTCGAAATGTCTTCTCGTAAAATTCGCAAAATAATCCCTAGGAAATGAAGGGAAAGACATCAAGCGCCAGCCGTCTCTTTTGCACGCTTGAAGGTCTCACAAACCTTCGTGTTCAGGAAATCATCACCACGATGTATCAACGTAAAACATGTTATATCAAAATACTGTAATTAATGGAAACAGACATTGAATTCATATATGTTACCAGTAACAAAAATTTTGCAATTTTCCATTGCAAATAAGTAGTTCAGGAAATGTTGGTATTACAAAAATGGCAAATACTTGGCTACAAAATGCCATTTTGCATCAGATGAATAAAACTTGTGGGGAAAAATTCATATTGTTTAGAATTCATGTATAAATTTAAAAACGTGGCATTCCATGTATCTGAATTTGAAAATACCCCAAAAATACTGAATGGAAACAAAAATTTCGAATCAAAAGTACTTAAATATTAAGGCTGTCAATTTTTGGCGGGTCTCGTTGGATTCTTTGTTCACAATAAACTATTTTTTAATTATCTATTGCTTGAAATTGCTACTATAATATCATAACAAACAAATACTATGTGCATCGACGTAAGGGGTTACGAGAATCAGCGACTCGGATATTTGGATGTAGCCCAACATCTAACACAGACTACGGGCGATTGGATCACAGCCTACGCTTGTCCATATGTACGTTTAATAACCGATATAGTTCACGAGCCATGTCGCCGCAATGAATGGGGAGACTGCTTGGTTTCACGGGGACTGCACTTAGAGGAAACTGTGTGGGGGGCGTCGTTTGACATCAGAGGGCGCGAAAGACCTGAAACAGGAAGAGCTCGTGGCGTAATGAATTGCGCATACGCCATCCCTTGATGCATCGGGGTTCGATCCCCGGCCAATCCTTGTGAAATGTGTGGTGTTTATAGTGAGCTTTTAGCAGAATTTCTCGGGGTTAATCCGCTTTGCGGTCTCTCATTGTACCATCGCTCAATCATTATTCACATCATTGTTATCGCTCTCATTTACTCGTTAGATAATCATTTATGTGCCTCACTAACCTCAGAAGTTGAATGGCTCTAAACCCCAATAATTGATTGATGGGACTGATTAATTGATATTTCCAAGCACATCAACTGCTATGGTCATTAGTCCCGTTAGGGTAATGAGTGCTCCTCTCTTGAAGTGGCGGAGTTCCTTCCTCGCTGGATGGTGAAATCCGTCGCCGATTTATACGTCGGGGAATAAACCCATCCTGGGGGGAAATTTTGTTCTCCAGGTACACTATCTCCCCCAGTGGAGCATCGCCACAGCCGGACAAACTCTAAAGTCACGTCTGGTGTCATGACTTATGTTGTTTTAAACTACCTGTATGTGTAAGTTTGTGTGAGAAATGAGGTGAGAGGATAGAACAAGGAAGAGTAAGGGAAAATCGCGCTGGTCTCTAGCCCGATTGCTAGGGTATTACTCCTGCATTCGCCTGGTACTGATTTCAGAACACGGATAATTTCAAAGCAGAGCAGCCGGCCGCCAGAATTCTCCATGCGACAGCCATTGAATTCGACCTAGTTGCAGAGCCAGTATCGAAAATCCCCCACGGTCAGGACGCGACCCCTAGCTATGCGCTAATAAATTAAATAAATAAATAAAAATACAAAAATACATAAACATAAAGAACACCCTAGCTATGCGCTAATAAATTAAATAAAATACATAAAGATACATAAAGATACATAAAGATACATAAAGATACATAAAGATACATAAAGATACATAAAGATACATAAAGATACATAAAGATACATAAAGATACATAAAGATACATAAAGATACATAAAGATACATAAAGATACATAAAGATACATAAAGATACAAAAGATACAAAAAGATACATAAAGATACATAAAGATACATAAAGATACATAAAGATACATAAAGATGCATAAAGATGCATAAAGATGCATAAACATGCATAAACATGCATAAACATGCATAAACATGCATAAAGATGCATAAATAAATGAGAAATAAATAATGTAAAACGTAAGTTTTTTCATACAATGTGCGCGCCTTCGGGCCAATTTGGCCCAGTGTGCAGCAGTGGCGATGGCGGCTGTGGAAGTAACGCGCGATGTCGACGCTGTGACAGGCAGTGTCTCTAAGCGTCAGCTCCTTCTCCTCAGCACCTCGCCCCACCTGCGGGCTTTCATTTAACATTCCACGCGGGAATCCAACTGAAATAAACCCGATTTTCGACCTCTTTCCAGCTACGCAATGAATATCTAATGCAAGAGTCCGGTGAGCGCCGATAAGAGAAGTTCTTGAAGTTAAGAAAAATTACGAAAGAATTCAAACTTCCTGTACTCTTCCGTTAGGTGATAATTATCTTTCAGAGGTGTTATAATAGTGGATTATGATATTATTTATGTAGAGAAACAACCTCCACTCAGTTCTTTTTCTGTTTCCGTATGATTATGTGGTGGCAACGACCCACAATAATAACATCGAATACGAGATATGAATTAATAATCACGATCCTTTTTTTTTATTTCCTGTCATGTGGCCGTCCCCCTTCTCACGACAAAAAACCACTAGTTAACCGGCGGTTCAATCAAATAAGGTGTTGAAGGTGTTCCAAGATTCCGCGGCTCTTTCTGCCTCGTTATTCTTTGTTCGAGTGTCCGGGCGCGGCCCCAAAGAACGTCTACAAATCAGCGCGCGCGACCGCAGTGCCCGCCAGCGGACGCGCGTTGCGGCGCGCCAACGCGAAGACAAGGCGCGCGCGAGCTCGCTGCGTGCGCTATAATTCGGCCGGCAAAACAGTGTGATTTCACGGGTGACGGAAGCCGGGTTTCGCGGCTGGCAGGCGCGCGCGCGCGCGCGGGAGTGGGAGGTTTTTCCCCTCGCGGCGACTCCGCCTCCACCCCGCCCCCGCCCCCGCTCCTGCCCCGCCTCCGCCCCGCCCGCACTCGTCGGCTCGCGCCCGTTCGCGGGGCCGACGACCGTCCTCGGACACGCGGTTTGCCCGTTAGGGATGGGTGATTCTGTGAAAAAAAGTTGAACCGAATCGTATTTTAGAATGTACAGCTCGATTCATCGAAAGTATGATTCGATTTTCGATTAATTCGAGAATTCAAATTGTTAACTTTTACATTACAAATAATCCTGAAATGAACTGTATTTTAATGTACCTCTAGTGATGCATTCATCTGTATTGTTATGTTGATTTTAATTTTATAACGTTTTTGTAATAATGTTTGTACATATTTATATTTTAAAATAATCAATATAAGGCACGTGTAAACATGTATTAGAACTTATTAAATCGTAATAATAATAATCATAATAATAATAATAATAATAACAATAACAATAACAACAATAACGGTGATGAAAATAACCGATCCGAATAGTCGAGATCGCTAAGGCAGAGTAGTGCGGTGACGATCTCGGAAGGAAGGATCGCGGATTCGAGTTCCGCCTCGGGTATGGTTGTATTTGTTTGCGTTCGTATGTTTGTGATTGTTTGTGTTTGTGATGAATATCCTTCATCATCTCATACTTCAACCCCCAGGGCTAACAACCCTAGGATGTAAAACTGAATTCAGCATAGAAGTCCTGAATCTCCCCTCACCCCCAAAAAGGTCACGTGCACTTGCCCGTGAGAGAATATGTAGGTGCAAGTGTCGCGTTTGCATAGACCTAAGATGTCCAATTCGGGACCAAAAAAATTGTGATGATGATGATGATCATGATCATCATCATCATCATCATCATCGTCGTCATCAAAATGTATAAGATTTTTCTTTTGTAAATATTTTTTGTTTGATTCTAAAATTCAAGAATCTCCTAGATGAAGCTTTTGGCATTGTCAATAATCAAGGATTAATCGAATATTTTTTTAAATAATATTTCTGAGTGGAGCCGTTTTTGCTTACACCTAGTATCCGCTTAACTGAGGTCACGCTGAGGTGAGCGCTCTCTGAGACACCTGTTTGTCGAAATTTCCTCTGACTCATTCTTTATGCGGAGACGGGCGCCAGAGCGAAATGGTATGAAGGTCTTTAGGAGTTTCCTGCTTCCTTGCTGAAGAAGAAACGTGGTTTCTCCGCTCTTAATACGTTCACTAACATCATAATAAATATTGGTGGAACTCAGACATCGAAGTCATCTTAGTAATGGTAATGGGAACCACTTAGAGAAATCTTAACTTGTTGCTATACTTTAGGATTATTTTTTAAGTATTTTCGAAACGTTTCCTTATTAACATGAATACAAAAAACATGTATCACAACTCTAATTTTAGCTAAGCCAAGGTATGTACTTGAAAAATAGTATATTTTACTAGTAAACATTTCATAATGATAGTTTACAAGATATCCGATGTATGTATGGGGCCTGTTTTTGTTTATCTACATCATATTTGGCGTTAAAGCGGCTTCGCTCAGAAGATCGTTCTCGTGGAAAATATTTTTTTTAAATGTGTTAATTTTGTTATACACCGACTAATTGCGACTCCTCATCAAAAAGTTCGGGGTAGCGTGTAATTCAATTGACAATAGCTTCGTTTAGACAAGACTCAAAACAAAAGAGTATCGTCGTTTGTACTCGTTGTGTAAAATAGTGTATCACTTTGTTCCACTCATAATAGACATGCATTGCCTTGAAGATTATTTAATGGGAACTCGAGTATGTAAGACGTGAGTATGAATACTACTACAATACAAGCGAAAGTGTTTCCAGCCAGAATTTTTTGTCTGTGTCGTTCGAGCTCAGATCCACGAACTGTCAAAAATCAAAAGACAAAATACGTGAGCCATAAGTACGACCTGACGTGGGGCACAAGTTGTTTCAATTGTTTTCCAAAACACCCTCAATCTGTCCTTGGGTAGCAGAGGCATTCAAGACGCTGCTTTCGTACAATTCCCAAATTGATGAGTCGAATTAATGTCGAATCAGAAACTGGAAAACGTAACATAGCTGTGTAAATCCAAAGAATGTTTTCTTTAGCGTAGCCTGGTCTCGAGCAGATACTCTCGGCTGGAATTAGTTGTCCCGAACGAGGAAGTTTGTCGGGGTCGTTTCTGATTCAAAGCCAAAAAGAGCTAAACGTCGACAATCGTTGGAAGTACAGTCGACTCGAGTTATAGTGAACTTTCGGGGACTAACATTTTTGGTTCACTATATCAACGGTTCACTATATCCAAAGTCGAAATTAAATAGAATTTCTCCACAATGATTAATTTTGTTAATAATGAGATAGAGCAAAATATATCAACAGCCCGACTGAAAACTTCAATGTCATTATTTGTCCGCAAAAATCAATTATTTTCAATTATTTGCTTCGTACATTTTCCAGTAGTAATTTCCCTAGGCCCTTCTCCAGAGCTTGTGTTCTCTCTATACTTAGATTCCGCATTGTCCTCTGTATCTAAGTGTCGCAATGCAGTCTTGACAACCTCCAATGCCTATTGCATTATTGGAAGTCCCACGGGACGGGGCAAGCGGCCAATCAAACTGAACGCTTCTCCTCGCGGCACGGCGGGTATCACCAGGCTGTGGGGCTGTGGCAGTCGCGTACTGCCTGTCGCCTACGTAGGACACTTTGTCCCGCGGAATATCAAATAACATAAAGCGTGAAACTGAAGTAAGCAATGGCGTGTCGCCGTCGTCAGTTTTAGCCCACTCAGGACACGGTCTTTGTTTCCACAGTGAAACTGAGTGGCAAGAGGTCATCAGTAAGGTCCCCATTACGGATCCGCTACCTTCCCATCATGGGAGACTTCTTCGATTATGACCTTTAGCTGGTATTTTTTTCAAACTGCCCAATGTTGGAATTTGTGGCACGGATGTGATATATTCTTTTCTAGGAGGGAATTAATTTCCATGTCGTTGTATTTCCTATAATCGAGGTTCACTATTACCGAGGTTCAGGTTCACTATGACTGAATCTTTTTATGCTTATTTGTAATGTAAGTGAAACGGGATCAGTGACTAAAGTTCACTATAACCGGGGGTTCACTTTATCCGAGTTCACTAGAACCCGAATCGACTGTGCAAGCTTCATGAAACATCCAGTACCCCACGAAGTCAGGCCGTACTTGTACTTCACGCCTTTTATTCTTTGACTTTTGACAATCTTTAGAAGTACAAGCTTCAATTTATCTTTTCAAAGCTTCTTCGCGTTACTAAATAGAATTGATGAAATCAGAAACGATTATGGAAAATTGGGCATCATTTGGGCATGTAGCCTCCCCCATTTTGCTATGCACGACCTCCAAAGCTTTTCCTTTTGACTAATCTACCAACATACTTTAAAAGCTACTTTCTAAGGACCATCCTTCAAATATGAGTGGATCGTTGCCAGTGTTGCCTAACCCACTAGGTTCTGAAGGCATGACTCTGAATTATCAGGTGTATAAGTACGAAACAATTTAATCCTTATGAGTGAGTGAGTGAGTGAATGAATTGTTTATTGGCTTAAACTGTCTCTTTGAGTCAATTCATTCATCCATTCCTTCATTCAGTCATTTATTCATGCATGCATGCATTCACTCATTCACAAGGTTAAAGAATTATGGCACTATTAGAGCATCATTCAGAGCCATACTTCACAGGATTAACTGACTTCACAATTTTGTGGGTTAGACCACACTGGTACTGAACCACTCATATTATCTTAGCATGTGCTTCATTAATACAGAGCTATTGCGTATTTCTTATGAACTTCTGATGATCATTAATTCTTTTGTTTTTCAGATGTGCTTTTAATGCGTGAATGTACTTATTTTCAATTGAGAAGCATACTGGCATATTCCAAAATTCATCATCAAGAGAATACAGCATTTCAAAGTTTCAGCAAAATTTTAACAACAGGAAAACTGGTTTCATTAGTTCTTAGAGCAAGGTGTTTAATTACGTTCCCTTCTTTTTCGCCTGGAAAGGCATACATTTTGGTGTCGTTTATTGATTTGTTAGGGTTTCGTCCCCACGATTTTCTTCCGACGATTTTTTCTCTGCATTTCTGTATGATATACAATTTATTCCACATTTCCACGTTCCGTTCATGCCTGACGTTGATCAGTTATCGTCGTCCTTCGTCCTCACGCACAATATTTCTCATGTCTGGCACGTTCGACACGTAACTCCTGTCCGCTTTATCTCACATATTTCCCATGTTCATCACGAGAGTGACACCTGCGATGCTTCTCCATTCAAATTCTAAACTCTCACCGAAATTTCAACTCGTACACTTCATTGGGATTTTTCAATTTTTCCGACCAACAGTGATGCTGAGACTGGTTTGAATAATGGTTTACTAGTTAATGGTGAATAATGGTTTACTAGTCAGGCCGCTCTCCTTTTACCTCTGGGTACAGTGATTCAAACCTCTATGAATTCATGTGGAATTTGTGTTGGATAAAGCAGAGTCGCCACCGGTTTTCTCTTTTTTTTTCGGTTTCTCTGACTCTTTCTCCTCCATTATTCGATCATCTTTCAAATAACATCGTAAACACGATCACCCCTTCATCAAAAAATTCATCTCAGATATGGCCGAAAATACTTTAGGACTGAGAATCGCAAAACATAGTTCAAACGTTTCTGAAAACACTGTTCCTAGATCTGTGCTTATGATTCCATTCTATATGCAAAATATTTCTTGTCACACATAATTTCAATCACTACTCCTCTATGTTAATGAGTACAACATGTGTCGTAGTACCAGACAAATACCTATTCCACTTCAATAAAGGGAAAGACAATTTCTCCTTGTTTTCATGTTTTTAAATTTCTTCATGTTCTCTTCAATTTACTCTCCTTGCCAAAATAAAAAAAATCTCGTTTAGATTACTACGGTTAGTAATGCTCGGAATTATGTTAATCTCATAGTAATTATGAATTAGTGAAGCGCTTTGTTGTACAGTCAGTGCTTCAATTACTTTCGTCGAAGAACAATAACAATTGTATGTGACATATGGGATAGATATTCAATGTGCATATATTTTCTTGAGCGCCAGAGTGTTTTCCCCAACTTTTAACCATACATAATTGAATGAAGAATAATGTTATCAAGAAAGCAAGGTTAACAACATTTCAAAACTAGACATTTTTGCACCCGAGTTATAGAAAAATTATTTGCATTGATAAAGTAATTACAATTTTTTTTACATTACTAACAAAATAGTAGCCCATACCCCCGAATCCACTCCTAATACAACGAGCCATAGGAAAGACCTACCAAACCTGCGTATAGTGAAGCTAGGTTTATGTCCAGTAGCATAAAGAGGAGCCATCTCAACTGAATCAGGGAAACTGGACGAAAACCTGTTTGTGAGTGCAATATTTCAGGAGAGCTAGATTTCTGAATATGGAAGTCTGTGGACGAGAAAATGTCAATTTAAAAAATGCCTATTTCCCTTTCAAATTTATCGTCAAAAATATTTTTTTTTACTGGTAAGTCTTCGAACTGAAACTTTTCATCGAATCCTCATGCCATCTCATACTCTTACAGTCTTCGTAGCCATCATTAGTGAACAAACTGCGGTTTTCCTCTGCTACTACGTATCCTCAATCACATGTCATTGGTCATTTTTGTACCTCTTTCCATTTACATCCAACGTATCGATGTCCTTTTTGCTTTCTTGGATCCTCCTTTTCTCCTGCTTCTTTTTCCAATTCCTTCCCCACCCCGAAGTCCTTCGCTTGTACTAGTTCCTTTTCTTCTCCCGTACTCAAACCGCTTACTCGCCCTCCTTGCCCTCTTTGCACCTCCCTCAGCTCTAGTCGCACACTCCGTACAACCATCGCAAAGACCCTTCACATTCATCTACAAACTATTACCTGACTCACCTTCGTTCTCCACCACATCGTCGCTATACCACAAAAGGTTTTAACGCCTTGTCTCGTAAGTTTGCACACTTGATGCCTAAGCTGGAGGTGCCCGAGACAAGACCCGCCCCATCCTCTGCGCCTGTTCCTCCCACCCAGCGCATACAGCCGGGCCGTCGTCGGCGCGGCATCATCTCTCGGCGCGTTGCCGGCGCTATCACTTGTCCGATGTTGACTCGCACCTCCGCCGCCGCCGCGGCCTTGTGTGGGCGGCGCGCGCTCCTCAGGTCCTCGTAAATCTCGCCCGCAAACGCGCGCCTCCCGCGCTCTTCCGCTGCGCGCGCCGCGCCGCGCCGGGAACGCGTGCGTCCAAAGCGGAGCATGACGTCACTGCCGGGCGCACCGCCTGCTAGAGATGGCAAATTTTACCCCAACATCGATACACGTACACAACATCGATGCTAAAGGGTATTCGATGGCGATGAAAACATCGACGGAAAAATATTGATGTTTTCATTATAGACTAACAAACATGATATTAGCCGATCCGGTGGGCGGGATCGTTAAGGCAGTTGTGTCGAAGCAATCTCGGACCGATGGGTCGCGTTTTCGAGTTTCGCCTCGGGCATGGTTGTATTTGTGTTCGTCCTTTCAGCCTTTATCATCGCTATATTGTTTCATCTTCACAGTTACTATAACGTTAACTCCAATAGTGGTCACTAATGATCTAGATGTTGATGCGACTTTAAATAACAAAAGAAAAAAAATGCTAGTTTTCTATCCATTTTAATTACAGTACTTAAAAGGGATATATTTTATTGTTTGGTTACGGGCATGTTAGTAGTAATAGTAGTTATTAATTTAATAAGTAGTAATTAATAGTAGTTATAATTATTATTGAATATAAAGAATAAAATTAATAATAAATAACATCGTGTTTCTCTACTTTACCCTTTAGTCACTTGGATTCATACACCATCGACGTAAATCCACCTAAAATTCCGTCATATTGCGCAGACGAAATGTGTAGCGTGATCAAGAGGATGACGACGAAAATCAACGATATTGCTGTGGATTGCTGCTACTCTACAAATTGTCTAAACCCCATAATTTAAAAAAATTATAAAATCTGTTTCTGCAACAAAATATGGATGTGAAGAAAGCAAAATATCGATGTCGATATTGCTGTTTCTGGTGGAAAACATCGATGTTTTTAAGACATCGAAGTTTTTTTTGCGAATCCAGCCGATCATTTTGAGGGAATCATAAATTTTAAAAAGTAATAAACATATTTGTTATTAAGTAGGATATTTTTGCAGTATATATGATACCATACGATATTATTTTTTAAATGACCAGATATTTCTAACACAAATAAATATTCAAATAAATTTTGGCATACAAAAAAGGTAATAAACGTGTTTCTCTAGTACTTTTGGAGGGGGGACAAGGCCTCCATGCTCCCCACTGCTGGGATCCGTCACTGCTGGGAGGGGTTAAGGGGGAATAGACATTTCGTCGGTAGTGCAGTCCAAGTAAATCTGCAACTGTACTGACCCACTGCAATAGCCCAGACGCAACACCTTTGCAAAGGCCGGGACGTCCCACCCTTCGAGTCCCAACGGGGGCGGATCAACTGATGTCACTGCAGTGGCTCTGACCGGATAAAGCTAGGATTCGAGTCCCGACGTTAGCAGTATTTTCGATACTGGATATAGAGCTAGGTCGAGTTCAGCCGCTGTCTAGAGGAGAATACTAGCGACCGACTACTATGATCGGTAGTTTTCCATAGTTTCTCCCATCAATACCAAAAGTATGCCGGAACAGTACCCTAACGAACGGCCATGGACCGCGCGCGATCTTTCCTTCCTCTTCATTGTCCTATTCTCATCTCATACTTACACACACACTTACATACGCTACGCTACTACCCTTGTCGGGAGACCAGTCGGAAGCTTAGAGTTTGTCCCACCTGAGGCGGTGCTCCGCTTGTGGGAGTAACCTGGGGTGGGAAATCCCCGCAAGTCGGCATGTAGGCCCTTGTCAGATCTCACCCTCTAGCGCGGAAATCTCACCTACCGTGATAAAAACATGCACTGCACTTACAGGACTAACAGCCATTGGAATTGACGCGCCCGAAAACACAGAAGAACCAACCAGTCAATCGAGCAATCCAACTAAATTTGCAACACTATTGACCCATTTCAGTAGCTGGAGCCAATAGCGGGACATTCTAGCGTTTGAGTCTGGACGCTGGGGATATTCAACACTCGCTAAGTAGCGAATTCAAACGCTATCTGGAGGAGAATTCTAGCGGTTGATAGGTGCCGTCTGCAGTCTCCAGGAGTTCTTCCTATCAATAGCAGATGTATGCAGGAACAATACCCTAACGAACGGGGCACGAACCGCGCGCAATCTTTCCTTAATCATTCTTGTCCCTTCATCTTTCCATAAACACACGTATACTTACCCGAACTACATTACTATACATGTTGGGATTCAATACCGTTCCTTAAACCCGCGAAACGCAAGGTGTATCAGTGATGGATTCAGCCAATTTTTTTGTGATTTTACTCAATTCCTACAAAACACCTACTGCATTTTGATTTCTTCACTTCGAAAGGTGTTTTCCAATGGTGAATGTATTTCTTTTATTTCAAGCTAACAAGATTTTTAACAAGTTGTTCCAAAATATTCAGAGAGGTCATAACTGAAATTGTCCTCCCCTCCCGGATGTACTTTTGGGATCGGCCCCTGGTTCCTATTTCACGGAACATATCTTGTTATCAAATAGAACGCTCATTGCTATATTTTAATCATTATAATACTATCTCTGGCAAATAGTGGAGGTAGAGATCCCAGTGCTCAAGAGAACCGGTTCAAAATTTCGTACGGCTCTGAGCATACGGTCCCCTGTAGGGCCAGCTTCCGGCTACTGCAGCCGCAGGTGCTTTGGGCTTATCCTTCAGGGCCCCCCGTCGCCGTTTCTAACATCAATTGCCAGTGTCTGCTGAAGGAGTGTCTTGTGCATTCGAATGGGATATTCCAACATGCTTATGCGGATTCATTTAGCCTAGGTCAAACTTCCTTTTGCCGGCTTGAGGCTCTACTGTAACGACATAATGTCGACCTCCAACTTCAGGAAGCTCCATCATGATCCTTCCATTAAATAATGAGTGCTTGTATGGGGGATAGACCCTAGAGAATTGAAAATAAGTACATGTGCATTGTTGACAGTTTCTGCTATCAAAATGAAAAGTTTGTAAAAAGTGATAAAATGTGAATACACACTTATTCTAACAGCTGTGTATTTAAACTCTCATAATTATATTATGAAAGTTCACATGCAAACAAAATCCATAAGAAATTTAATGCATTCTTACTAATGTGTGAAATGTTATGTGGAACACTATTATTGACTACCACTTGGTATATAAATTAGAAATTAAAGTCATGAGATCATCAGAAATTTTGTTTGGTGAATTATTATTATTATAATTTGCCTACATCCCGTAAACAGCAAAGGCCTCCTGCTTTAGCCTGGTTACAATAGGTTGATGTTTCTAAAATCATGAAGACAATATATAAGCGAAACAGAATAGTTGCTATAAGAAACTATAATAAAACAAACTATAAGTCAACCAATATATGAACAAAAGAAAAATAGTACTAGCTATAAGAAATTCTAGTTGAACTGGGGATCATCAAATGCATTAAACTTATTCTGTTCATTTCATTCTGTTCATTAGTAGCTTTATGTCGTTATTTGAGTTAAGCAAAATAGTAGTTACAAGAAACATTAATTGTACTGGGAATCATCATCTTCTTTTGGTGTTCGTATCCCAGTTGTCCCCATGTTGTCCTCTCTTGGGCCAGTCTCATCCATGTAAGACCAACTGCCTTCCTTAGTTCGTCTGCCCATTTCGTCGGTTTCCCTTGGTTCCTCCAGACATACCAATGGTCCTATGTTGTTGTAGTATATGCTCATGGCTATTGGTCTTGTCTTATGAAGCGTCCTTCCCCATGCCATTTGCTCATTTTGGATTGCTGTACTGCATCCTTGATTTTGGTCTTTTTCTTAATTTCCGTAGATGGTATTTTGTCTAAGAGCGAAATTTTTAACATTTTTCGTTCCATATTCCTCTGGCATCGTTGTATCCATTTTATTTGCGTTACTGTTAAGGACCGTGTTTGTGATCCATAAAGCAATACAGGAAAGATGCACGAGTCCATCAATATCTTAGTGATTTTGAGGTTTATCTTTTTATTTAGTAAAATGAAGGAAAGCCTCCAGAATATTCTCCATGCTAATTTATTTCGTGTTCTGATTTCCTTGTCTCTATATGTAAATGATATTAGCTGGTCCAGGTAAACATATTCTTGGACGTATTCTATGTTACTGTTGTTCACATCTTTATTCAAAATATAAAATATTTTTAGTTACATTATATTTTTGATTCTTGTCTTAAAACATTCTAGAGTAGATATAAATAATGATGAATGCGTGCCATTATATTAGGTTGATTTGTAAATAATTTATCTAAATTGTTATTTTCAATTGGAAAATGGCGTCAGACCATCTCATTTTCTTTTAGAAATGGAACTGAGGAAATACTGTTTAGTGTGAGCTTTCAAACTGTAACAAACGGTGAAACGAATCGACAGAGAAATGAAAAGTACCCCGTGAGAAACACATCCTCGATCTCTCATTGTCAACAACACATTACACTTGTAATATAAACTTTTTTAAAGCTTTGAATCTCGTGAATGGTAAGAAAAGAATTTCAGTGTCACTCTGCATACGCGACCCTCATCTCCAGCAAGTGTGATGTTTGATGAGTATGTAGTAGTATGAATTGTTATAAAACAATGGTGGAATATAAATCGAGGGCAACCTGAGAATTTCGAAAGCACTGACACCTTTTACCCACAGTAAGTTCTTCAAATATTGGCCGTGTTTTGGACATCAAAACCAGGAGGTGGAAAACTAGTACACTTGCCGCATCACTACAGGTCGCATTTGCTGCTAGAAATAAAAAGAAAACATTTTTTTCGTCCAGGTACATCTACACAGCAGACTAACAGAGGCCTATCAAAGACTTCCTTCAGTTGTGGTACACGCGCCAGTTTATTGGACGCCATCCGTCAACCTCCTTAGCTCTGTTCCGCATCGTTTGAAAGTTATTACACGTTTATCGATCCTTTTATCAGATCTTGTATGCTTCGACGTATGTGTGCGCCGCTTCCCGTTACAATTCGAGTCATGGAGCTTCGTGAGAATCTCCAATGCTCTCAGCCTAGTTTAGACGATGCGTTATGTCGTGTCAGTAACTTTTGAATATGTATTGACTTGAGACGAATTCCACTACTCATTTTTTTGTTCTTGTTTCCTTACAACAAGGCTCTGGTGTTGTATTTTCAAAGAAAACCTCATCGTTATGTAAGTACTAGAGTCTCAGTTTTGTTTTTTAAATGAATGATTAATTAAATATATTTTTCTTAAAATTTCTTTTTAGGTGAACTCGAAATTTTTCCAGTAGAGAAATGGCTACGTTGTAATCTCAGAGCTAGAGTTCGTGTGAACAATCTAAGGAAAAATGAATATTTAGAGATTATTAAATTCAAAAGTAACCGTGTAACTGTTGGTGTTTTTCGTCCTTCTTCTCGTACCTTCATTCTTGTGACATTCTTGCTCGTCAAAATGCTGACTCCTCCTTTCATACGAGCACTCGATATTTATCTTACGGAAATACATGTATTTTTCATAAGATCTAATAAAACAATTCTTATTCCTATTAATAATCTGAAAAGTCAACTATTCAGATTATATATATATATATATATATATATATATATATATATATACACATATAGGTGTATATGTATTACATACACATACTGTTAGGGATACATATCCCTAACAAAATAAGTCGAGTGGTCATATGATCAATGCAAAAAAATGATGCGCGATTATTGATTCACAGTCGCGTACCAATGGTGAGGGAAGCGACAGACCCCAGTTTTGCTAGTTTTTTCTATCTTCATTTAGGTATGGAGTTTCCATCTTTTACGACATTTATTATTATAAAATTTCTTAACCCTGAGGGATAGTTTTGACTTTGAATGCCTATCGGATCTTTACAAAACCATTCGAACCGTCGCCACGCCTAATTGCTTCATAGAAACTGGCGTTGCATTACAGCCAGGCCAGCCCATAAACACGTTGCAAACTTATTTCCACGAGCGACTGTTCGGTCGTGAATGTTATGCATTGAAGAATATATTTTCTGCGTAATACCAAGGTTCGCACGACTGAAAATACAATACCTATGACCATACTTATGTTTTATTTCTGTTATTAAATTTACAGCAATTACCTTCTTCTTTCATCAGTGGTAAAGTAATAATGGTAAAGTGACCGCATAAGGTGTTGGTAGCAGAGACTGGAGAGGGGATCATTCTTTCTGCGGAAAGACCGCAAGAACAGAAAATTATGCCATCCCATACCCATGCCACATCTCACGAACCATTTACAGTAATAAAAAAAGCACCCAATTTTCAAATTTTCCAAACTAAATTAACCGCTTGAAATGAAGATGAAATATATTGCTAAATACATACATCAATACTTTTTAAATTGGTAAACTCTTCCTTCATCTAGTTTGCGCATTATTCTGGGGGCAGACACACCCACCCGTAGTTCCGGAAATGCTTTGGTATGTAACTGTTAACACCAAGTAAGTTGAGTTGCATGCATATTCACCTTAGATGATTAGTTCAAATAATCATAGGGTAATCACACGTTTCTCTCCTATAAAATGTAGTTTTCTCGAGTCATCAGCCTATTCATAGGAGTCAAAGAAATTGCGTTGAAGCACCAGTACTCAATATCCTTTCTTCGCCAAGTGTACTGAATGCCAGTAGATGCAATAACAATAGAATTTTATCTTCATTTTTTTATAAAATGGAAATCGAAAACTATTTCCATGATTATAATTAAGATATTTTTATTTTTTTATTGAGTTTAATTCAGTTTATTAAAGGTAGGATGATTTTAAAAAAATCATATATTGAAATATGTTGTTGGCATTTTACGCGAAATAAGTTAAAACCGTTAATTTTTTAGAAGTTAATATTTACACTTAATGTTATGTTATTATTTACACTTAATATACACAGAATATCAAATTCCCACTCGTGTGACCAAAAAAATGTGCCAGCGCGGGCACTTCGCCGTAGTCTTCAGTTGCATGTTTTTCCCCCCATTCTCGCGATCACATCTCCGTGCCGTGAATCACATATCATTCCAGGCGAAGTTCTGCCTTCTTGTTCCCGTTGCCGTTCCCGGCAGGCCGTGCCTCCGCGCCGAAACGCCTCCGGCTGCTCCAGGCGACTTGTTCTTGTTGGCAGCCCCTCTCGCCCCCTCCCAACCTCGCGCGCTCGCCGCGGCGCGTGGCTCGCTCGTGCTCCGCCGGACCAGTCCTCCAAGTTCACCTGTTCGTCCAGAGATGGCTCTGCGCGCGCCAAGACGGGCCTCCGCTGGTAGCAGCCGTCTTGCAATAGAAACGCTGGGCTTCCGCACCCAGCGCCAATTCAGAAACATTGGCTTGAACATGAAATGAAGTATCACGGATCTCTATAATAAATAAGTAAAGGGTGGGAAGCGATTTTAAACAATTGTCTTTCTTAATTAATTCGAATGTATAACATTCATCTTGAATATTTCAACTTATGGACAGTTTTAAAATAAAATTTGTACGATATTTGTACGATATTTTCATAAAAATGTCTATTAGTACTGCTGTTAATACTGGAAATAATTTGAATCCAAACTTCTGGGTAAGGTTTAAAATATTTTACTTTATTAGAATTAAAATAAATTCATATGTATTACATCATATTAAAGCGTATTTGTAGTTTGTTTGTTTTTTATTTTAACAGCTGGGCGTGGCCTCCACGACTCCTCTTTGGAGCAGTCCTTCGTCACGCGTTGCTGCTGAACTTCAAAACTTCAACGATAGTGATTATTCACATTTATTTTTACGTAATGATATATCTCACGAACATGAAGTAATATCTCGGTCGATCATCCAAAGCACTGATGAATATTTTGGCATGTCTGAACAATACTGTTCATTTTGTTTCGAACAGTTATCTAGAATGTTTTTTGTGGTTATCTTCATTTATTCCACTTAAAATATTCCATTTCAGTAAACTGAAATTACGTGAGGAGTGCAAATCGGTAATTATTTTCCCTATAATTATTTGCATGCTCATGTCTCTTCTCCGTTTGCAAGGTATGTGTACCATTTATAAAGTGATATGGACTAGACGCACAATATATTTTCTCTCTCGTCATCGAAGAGGAGAATTGTGAACATAGGTTTGAAATTCTCTTTAGGCCGAATAGTGTAACTAGCTGGCGTTTAACTTGATACCTCTCGTTAGAACATGAGTCAAATTCCTTCATTTTACGGTTGGGGTACTGTTGATAATAGTAGTCAGAGGCACGTTCAAACGTGTATTTGTTTTTTGTTTTTTTTTTAGTTTCTTTAAAACATCATGAACCCTAACTTTATATTTGTTTCTTTGTATATTATCTGCTCAGCTCTGAGGCAAAAGTTAAAAATATATCATGTGTAATTTATTGGCATGTTTTGGTAAATCAAGCGCCTCTCCACAGTTACAATTAAATTTTGATATTTTTTACATTATTAAACGTGAAATTAAACAAAAATGTGTCCCCTTATTTAAACAAGCAATCATCCGTAAAGAAAGAACAAATTCGATGTCAAAGATCCAAAGGCGTTGTACTGCATAATTTCTGTCGGCTGTTAACAGCTGTTGAATAGTTTATTGCTCATTGTGTTCGAACCACAAGGTTCTTTACTTTTGTGTACTTCTGCTGCTTGTCAGTGGATTGATGTAGAAGAATACAATGGACATTTGACATTAATACACCAATTCACGAAGTTTTATGTTTGAAACGAAAAACCGTTGAATGCTTCATCAAAAAAAGACTTTATTTTCTAAGCTTCACAAGTCTGAATTGAACTTCATGAAGAACCAAAGAACCTCGTTGTCAGAATTAACAAACAATTCATTTTGGGGAAGATTTGTTCTTCACCGGATCAAGAAAATACTTCCACGTTTAGAGCGGTGTGAAAATATTTATGACCTTTATTCCTTTATGAACTCTCACATACCAATAGTTACGCCTGATTTGTTGTTTAAAACGGTCATAGTCTCGATGTTTTCATCCCTGAAGCTTCGTATGAAAATATTTCAGTTGAAAAAATACTGTTTTCAGAACCCATTCTCTGATGTAGATACACGGATTACTATGTGTTATAGCTTAGATTTCATAATTGTGCATGAAAAGAAAATATTTGATAAAGAAATTGAACAAAACATTCTAATTCTGAAACAGCACTCGTTTGTCAATTTTTATGTAATTTTTTTTTGCTTTATTCGACATAAAAATGTTTAACTTATTAAATTTTCTTTAGATTTTTTAAAGAAAATAGAGTACTCTCTAGATCACACGTAACGTGTCTGATGGGATTCTAAAGGGAAAAGCGTCAACATTTTCGGCGCTGAGTACTAGTGATGAAGAGGCAAGGTAGACTAGGTTTACCCATTTAAGCAAAACTCTCGGAAAATATTAATATAATCTGACATATAGTTGTACAGAAGATGTTCTTCAATTATGAACCTGTTTTTAAAGAAAAGGGCACATGGTGTCGCGTTGCATCAGAGCCTTCAGGGCCTTGAAAGGGCCTTGGGAAACGCAAGTGAGGACCCTTCGGAGACACAAATCCAGGTCAGTCAGTCCTCACAGACGTGATTTTCTGTAAGAAAGTTTTGGGCGTGCTTCATTGCAAAAAGTGCAGTGAGCCCATTTGGACGTGTAGCACATCAATTCTACCGCTGGTGTAAACATGTGTTTCTGGGCCGGAAGCATTTAATTATGCTGTTATTCGTCACTGCGCATGAGTGTTTAAAACATTTCCCGCTCTTTATTTGTATTAACTAACTTCACTGGTTTTGTTCGTTTGTCTCAGAGAGCGGAAATTATTTTGTCTAGTCCGAACGAAGTACTTCGTATAAGCATAACGCACCCCTTACCAGTCCTTTTTTAAAGGAAATATTCAGTAGTTATTGTCTTCTATGTCACCGGACTTGATCCACTGCTAGTTGTGTAATAAAGGCGTTAATACTTTTAGAATATCTAGTAGTAATAATGAAGTTAGTGATGAAAAGAAAGCACTCGAGGCTGTCAACACATGAACTGAGTGACAATTCTGACTGCGAATATCGTTTAGAAAACTACGACAGAACAAAGAAGTCCCACAGAACTACGCAAGGAAGAAGGAAGAAACAGACTTCTTTTGCAAAAAATTTTCATGAAAGCCGTGCCAACATAGAGTAAATTGCTTTGCGAGTAAAAAAATACTACTCTCTACAAAATTACAAACTATAACTTGTTAGTTATGTATTATAAATTACTTAAATAAGCAATAGTGTATTTTAATGTAATGATAAAAATATTTTATTTTGTAGCTTAGCTAATATTTCTTACGCCTTGGGCCACGACCGGTGCAACCAGGTACCTCAGGGCTTAACCCATTTAGACCCGCTGTTCCCATACGGGAACAGTAGTTTTCAATGCTCTAAATACCAGGAAAAACAACAGTTTCCTATTGTTGCGTTGCGGAACGATAGCATCGTATCTGTTTTTATCTCCGAGCGATTATATTTCTCGGTTCGTTCATACTGGATGCAATTGTTTGTGAGAAAGCAGTAGCGTATGCACGTTGCAATGGCTTCAACGAAAAGGTATGTATTTTATGTACGTATTTCATCGTGTGTATAAATTATTCTGTAGCTATTAGTATCTCGAGAGATCATTTTACAATCCTTTAAATTATGATTGTTGTAAGTGTTCACATTGCAGAATTATAAACATGCAAATTATAATGTTCCCGTATGGGAACAGCGGGACTGAATGACAGGGTATAAACTTTCTTTCTTAGGTTGACTGTAAACGAGATTGCAGATCTTCTGGCGGATGAAAACGATGTTCTGGAAGGTGATATAGTAATTGTACCACCCGAAGGCGATATTTCTGAAGAAGATAGTGGAGAAGAAGATGAAACTGAACTGGATCGTTTGTCCGGAAAACAACTTTTATCTCATGCGGAAGGAAATGTAAAGAAAATTATATCAGGTGAGGTGGTGAAAGAAGTTGTTTCAAACACAGTTTCAAATTTGAAAGTAAGTGACTCAGAAAATCTAAAAAGAAAAGAGAAAAGAAAAGAAAATTAAGAAATTGGATAAATGAAGATAAAGAGGAAACTACTCTCACAGAATGGGAAATTCCTGATTGGATTTTGAATTTTGACGAGGATCCTGTAAAGCTTTTTGAGTTATTTTACAGTAATGATATAATTCAAATGATTTGTGATTATTCCAACTTGTATGCCCGTCAGAAAGGTGAAAACAATCTCAATCTTCAACAAGATGAAATCAAGGTATTTTTGGGAGTTTTACTTGTTAGTGGTTATTCTCAAGTACACAGAATGAGAATGTACTGGGAACAGAGGCCAGACAGTTATAACAAAGCTATATCTGATGCAATTTCTAGAAATAGATTCATGAAAATTATGAAATATCTACATGTGTGTGATAATCAAAATTTAGATAGATCGAATCGCTTTGCAAAGATAACGCCTCTTTGGGAGATGTTGAACAAGAAATGGTTGCAGTACTTTCCAGGTGACATAAATTTGTGTGTAGACGAGTCAATGATTCCGTACTTCGGTCGTCATGGGGCAAAACAGCACATCCACGGGAAGCCGATCCGTTTCGGTTATAAAGCATGGTGTTTGTGTACCCGATTAGGTTACCTTATCCAGGCAAATTTGTATCGAGGAGCAGCTACTGGTAACACATACCCCGACGTTGGAGTAGGAGGATCTGTGGTTTTATCACTCCAGAAAATCTTCCAGAAAATAAGTATAACTTGTACTTTGATAACTTTTTTACCTCCATAAATTTGTTGGAGAAACTGAAAGAGCGAGGATGGAACGGTACAGGTACAATACGCGCAAACAGAACTGAAAATGCGCCACTAATGGATCCAAAAGACGTCCTAAAAAGAGAAAGAGGATTTTACTGCCTTGTCACAGATACATCATCAAAAGCAACTCTTGTAAGGTACAATGATAACAATGTTGTAACTGTTGCTTCAACACAGTGGGTGCTGCACCTGTTGGGAAAGCTAGAAGATACAGTGCTAAGCACAAAAGGCATATAATGATTGACCAGCCCGCTGGGGTAATTTATTATAATATAAACATGGGAGGTGTTGATCGTTTAGATCAAAATGTCTCAAAAATGAGAGTAAATATAAGAGGCAAAAATGGTACTGGCAGTTGTTCGCTTTTCCATTGAATGCGTCTGTACAAAATGCATGGCATCTTTATAGATTGTGCACGAAGGGCTCGAAAGTACAAATGGATCAGCTTGAGTTCACACGAACAATTGCTCTCACCTACCTTCAAAAATACTCACAGCGTCTGACTCCAGGAAAATCACCTCGTTTGGTACGAAGTGTAGAAAAGAGAGTAACAAACCAAACACGATATGACAACGAAGGTCATTTCATTTCCAAAGGAGAGAGACAGTCTCGTTGTGGACAATGCAAGAAAAATTCTCGAATGAAGTGTATCAAATGTAATATATCTCTGCATGCTGACTGTTTTGTATTATTTCATCAAAAATAAAATTATCTATCTTCAAAACTAAGTTAAATCATTAAATTTATGTGGACTTTCAAAAAAAAATTTGTATTCTTCACCCACCCTTTCAGTCCCGCTGTTCCCATATGGGAACACTCCAAAACACAAATTCTAAGAAAAAATTTATTGAAGTTTCAATCAAAATGTCTTAATTTAACTGTAAATAAGCAATTAAAATGTGATTTATACATTTTTTTTCACAAATAGAAATGTGGGTCTAAAAGGGTTAAAGTGGCCGCATCGAGGAAAGTGTCGCGTCCCGCCTCGGGAGACAAACGACCGCGAAAGGCTAATACTAAATGTTGTTGTATTATACATCAAATTTTTAATTAACCCCTAGCTGACGACGTGGGAATTCAGTCACACTGGTAAGGACGTGGAGCCCCGTGGACTCTTGAAATTTAGTTTCAAATATTACAATATTAAATTGTATATCAGCGAAGAGCATTCAAACCTACTACAAAAAACGACTAAAGAAAATATTAATCAGGGTATATTTGTTAATAAGTTATCTAATGAGGGAATATCGTGTGATTTGGAATGATTGAATAAAATTAAACATATCTACCTTTAATCGAACGAATTTATCTTTATCATCAATATTTATTAAACATTAAAAATATATTAATAAAAACTACTATAACTCTAGAACTGAAAATCAAGTACAACAATGTTACCACCGCAAACACTAAAATTCTGACACTATTTATTTAGTCAAAAACAGTCAAGAACTGTATGTGACGTATGGGGGAGAAAATCATCTGCGCACGCATTCTTGAGTTTCAGAATCCCGTCCCAACTATTTATCTATTAATAGTTGAAAGATGAAAAATAGTAATAATAATAATAATAATAATAATAATAATAATAATAATAATAATAATAATAATAATAATTTCTTTTCTTTAATTTCTAATTTCTTTAGAAATCTTTTCTGCACAAATCTGGCAGACTTTTTAGTCCTTTCCGTTATTGTATTTTGCATTCTTAGTAATTCCTTTTCGCGTTCATTTTCAAAGAATTTCTCTTCATTATCGGCCTCTTCCCTAGATTCTACACACGATTGTCCGCTGGATGAGCCACAGTCACAGTCAAATTGATCATTTTAAGATATACTCGCACAATGACTAACCTTTTGCTCCCCCCATTGCGTAATATTTTCTTCAAAATTATTGTCATTAATATTCACACACTCTCTTAATGGTCTAGTCATATTTTTCTGTACATTGCACTTTTTGAGAGATGTCACAGAATAAACAGTTCTAACTGGCAAACTGTGACGCGCACTCAATGATAGTTACACTGCTTCTAAGGTGGAGTCCCTAGGTCTCCTGTGTGCCAAAAAACGACTGAGAATTTCCTTGAAATGCATTCCACATTAGTAAGCTCGCGAACCATTTCTTAAATCTGTATAAGGAAAAGTTACAAAAAGAATCGAGATTTTAAATGAAGTGTAAATTTAGGTTTCAGAAATTTTGCTTGGTGAATGAAGTGGACTGAGAGAAGCTTGTCACTGAGGCAGTTGCTTCAGCTCATTATTCACGGTTCTGCCCAGCTAGAAGACTTCATGAAGGCAGACAACAAGTTGAAAACAAGAGAAATATGATTTAGATTTTGCTAGGGCATCTTAAATGCGGTAAATCGGTCTTTCAAAACCGAAGAAAACAAGTGTGGTCACTAGAGATCGAAAGTTTGGCAAAATTTCAGTTTAGTATTCTTTCTATTTTAAGACTTTCAGCAATAGGAGTAACTTAAATATGAGTCTGGAATTGTTTTAGAAGATATTCATTTTGACTTTTTTCGGTCTATTTTAGCTTATGATGCCCATTTTTAGTGGTTTGCCTTATGTTGGCCTGTTTCTTCCTTTTTTGTTATTTTCCCCTTATTCCTTTCGGTTCTGATATCGACCAAGCTGCAAGCCTGGGCAACACGAAACGCACTGTAACGTTTTGTCATTCTCTGAAAGAAGAGGCTGCAGGACAAGGAGGAGTTAAAAATCTACATAAGGAAGCAAGATGATACATGTCAAAAATTTTTTATTTTTTTTTTTCATTGATGTCGACAGGCTTTGTTCGCTCACAAGGAATCCCATCCTACCTTTATGTGTGACCTCCGATCCCTTGCGAGGACAGAGTTGTCTGTACATTGTATACAAAGCAAACCTCTGTGCTGACGATTATATATAAGTTCGAAGAACGAAAAAAATAACAGCGTTTTCACTGATGCCATTCCTGAAGTGAAGAGTCCACAATCGCACTTCGTAGAGACAGCGTCACGAGAGACAAATTCTTTGTCATCATACCAGAATTTAGTGTGGAGCAGTGAAATTGAAAAATAATCTTTCTGAGTGGGCAAAAAATCTGATAGTCTTATTCAATAAAAATTACAAAATTTCCGTTCCTTCCAGATAAGTGTTGATATAAATTTTAGTTAGAATAAAAATTTTTAATATTTTTAAGTATTATTAAATTTTTACAATAAGTCCTATTAAACAGTGAGTTTTCTTTTTTACATACCTTTTTACACGCCATATTTTAGCTGGAATAAATGCCTTCTTGCCTGTCAATTGTAGTAAAAATAAATGTCTTTTTGCATGACTATTTTAGCTAAGTACCTCAACTTCCGGGTCCTAGTGATAACAAATTGGATACAAAAATAAGTGCTCAACAGTGCAAGAGGCGTTCAAGAGTGTTAAGACTATACTAAGATATTTAGTGTGCTGACAATGTAGAATCAAGTGTAAAGAAGGCAAGAATATAAAAGAAAAGTTGGATTCGCAGCGATTCTTACTAATACCTCTTCACCTCCGCGGTACCCCTTTTAAGGTGAGAGATTATTCTATTCTTATGGAGGACAAACGTATATTGCTGGCTATCAGCTTTAGAAACTATATGGAGGACATTTTCTTAATTATGCTCTCAGAAATTGAATAAAACTAGCTTAAATATTGTAGTACAATTAACAATTATGCTCTTTGACGTACCTAAATTGATATAAATTTTAAATGTTAATTTTTAGTGAGGTGATACCCCAATTCCCTACTCTGAATACCTTCCTACCCATTCGCACGTCTATGGCTGATCTGAAACAATTTAAAACAGATAAAGAAGACGTTAGCTACTCAGCGCGCATATGGCGTTGTACATCTTACTGACTTTTGGTGTTTCACCAATGAAGATATTTCGGAAATATTACACTGCTGCAGCCTACAAGTATCTCCTGGTCGCTTGAACGTTGCCGCAGTATTGGTCTTGTACAAAGCAAAATTTATAAATAGGTCGTTACTTGACGCTTTTATATTTACAAATTAACAACAAACAACCTTGAACGGTTCGACTCCCGTCTGTGGATTTTCCACTCTTGCTACGTACCGAAGTTGAATTCAACCGATGTCTTGTGGGGAATTCTAAGGTCAATCGCAAGAGCCGTGCGCAATCTTCCCTTCAGCGTTCGTGTTCCCTCTTGCACACCTACAAGCATCAACAGCTGAGTTAGCAGCATCAACGGATTTGGTATCGTCATTCTGCAGCGACTTTGACGGGGTTCTAGAGTTTGACTTCGAACGTAATATTCCAGCAGAAATTATAGGGGCCTGTTGCTCTGATCGATAGTTTTTCATGATGTCTCCGATCAACGCCAAGCGAATGCCGGAGAAGTACCTTAACATATCGGCCGAGCACCACCATGTACCTTCATTTTCCTTATACTATCCTCATCCCTTATGCATACATACAAGCAATACACGACTACACGTACGGTTCTAATGACCATGGTAATTGACGTGCTCGAAGCAATCAATGCATCAGTGGATCTGGACACTACACTTAGGTCAGTCCTGGTTGCATCATCGAGCTACAAAACCCTCTAACTCTAGGAACCAGGAGGCTGCGTGAATTCCCTTCGGCGAGACACTGGGCGCCGGCGAACACACACGGGTTGCGCCGGCGGGCGGGGTGGCGGGAGCGAGGGTGTGCAGTCGGCGGCAGGCAGGAGCGTCGCGCCCCGCTGCGCCCGCCACGCCATGGCGCTGGCGGCGGCGGTTGCGCCGGTGGAGGCAGAGGTAGAGAGCAGAAGCGGGGAGGCGGAGGCAGTGGGGGTAGCGGTAGCGGTGGCGGAGGCGGAGGAAAAGGTGGTGGCGGCGGCGGAGGCAGAGGAAAAGGTGGTGGCGATGGCGGAGGCGGAGGCAGTGGCGGAGGCGGAGGCGGAGGCGGAGGCGGGGCGGGGCGGGGCGGGGCGGGGCGGGGCGGGGCGGGGCGGGGCGGGGCGGGGCGGGGCGGGGCGGGGTGGTGGCGGTACCGTGGGCAGTGGTGGTGGCAGTGGCGGAGGTGGAGGCGTTGGCGGCGGCGAGCGGACGAGCTCACGCAGCTTCATCAACGCCTGCGCGAAGGCGCCCGACTGCACAGACGCCACGCGAGCCCGGCGCAGACGCCGCGCAGACGCCGCGCAGCTCTGAGGACGCAACGCGCGCACCGCCGCCGGCGATTGCGTGCTTCCTGGAGGACACGTAGGCGGCTGACGCTTCGTCGTCCTCGTTGGGCCGCTGAGGCCGGCGCGGGTCTAATGGATCCAAGGTCACGGGTTAACCCTTGTCTAGGTTTACTGAGGGACTCATAAATTTTGTTTCGAAATTCTCCAGGATTTGCTCAAAACGCAACCGTTTTCATGTGGCTCACGTTCAAAAAGAAGTCACTACGTTTATTTCAAGTCACATTTTGAAGTTATAAATATAGTATATTCAAAGTTTCTAAATATTACTATTAATTACTGTCCGTATTTTGCGTACTTTACTAAATGTAGAACTTAGTTTGCAGTACAATTTTAGAAAAGTTTCCAGTTATATGTGGGCCCGCAAAGTTCTACTTTATAAAGAAATGTTTCCGTATAACTGAGAACGTTATTAATTCTGATATGCGAAATATCGATCAAATCCCTTTTCCTCAATTTCTTTGTTATTAGTGAGTTCTATTGACAAGAGATACAAATAGAGTTACTCTATTTGCAACCCACAACCTAATTCATTAGGAAGGATTTCTTCGATTGGGGAGGAAATTGAGAAGAACTATAGATTTATGACTTGGAAAAGAACGCATTGGTGACATTACTAGTGGCCACATCCTTCTCCCCCAATTTTTCGTGTTCGATGAGCTCAAACGGGAGAGCTGATGAGAAGTCGTCAATCCTTTTATTGTAACTAAAATTCAGCCAATATTTAAACCATTGAAATGCGGTTCAATTGTTAGCCGAACGAGAATACTCACTCTGCAAAAAATCAGAAAGTGTTACACTCAGCAATTTAGGAATATCTACCGATACTTTGTTAGCGGTTTCTGTAGAATATTCCATCTTTTGTCAACAATTGACTAAAAAAATTGTGAAAGTATATATTTTTATTATCACTTATCATTAAATATCTGTGGATAATATCGTAATTTGCCACTGATGTCAATATGTGTTGTATTTTGGCATGCATGAAATGTATTAATGAGCAGTTGTTATTGCTATTATTGTTGTTATTATTATTATTATTATTAATCCCTTTCGGGCAATGACCTCGTGGGAGTCAGGAGTAGCTTCAAATTAAATATCAGATCAGCCACTTCTGATGTTATAAGTTGGTAGCACTAATCGTTTCGTAAAAATCCTTTAAATTTTCGTTTGCTTCAATTATTTCTACTAGAATTATTTCCAATAGTATCTTCATTACTTACTGATGTAGTTGTTTTGACGTAAGTACTAAAGATGTAACTTCTAATGACATGGTATGCCATTGTCCTCATAGCATCAAAGAAGTAGTTTCTCTTCGCAGTCCAATCCCTACCGTCATCGCGTCACCTAAGGCAGACACCGGTCGCAGCATCCAGAGTCCCACCAGTGGCATCCAGATAAACCAGGCACCGCATGCGCGTCGCTGTCCATTCCCTGCGACAGTTAAGGAAATTCCCCTACAGCAGCCCGGTATCTCAGAGCGCCGCGGCAGTCAATACACACAGAGTGTGACGAATTCGCTGCCCGAGTATTGAATAATACTTCGCTCCCGGCGGCGCTATCACAACACGCCTCGGACATCGCTGATCCCCCAAAGCCGCGCCGCCGCCGTCCGTGCCACCGCTCTTGACCCAATCGAGAGATGGAATCCCCGCGCCCCGCCGGACGCGCCTCCAGACAAATAAAACCACTCCGGGCGAGGGCACGGACTCTCTGAAAGACGCCGCCACTCCAGGAATACTGATCGGTGTGGGGGAGGGGTGGGTTGAAGGCGGTAACGATCCCTAGGATAGGGCGTCAGGTGCCGGCCAGGATGACCGACGTTACCGGGAGAGGTCGCACTGATCTCACTGCACAGCCTGTGACTGGGAGGTCCTAGCTTGGAGTCCCGACAGTGGGAAGATTTTCGACACTAGCTTGTCAGCTAGGTCGAATTCAGACGCTGGCTGGAGGAGAATTCTAGCGGCCGGGTGCTCTGATCGGTAGTTTTCCGTGGTTTCTCCGATCAACACCAGGCGAATGCCCGAGCAGTACCGTAACAAACGGGCCATTGAACGCGCGCGATCTTTCCTTTCTCTTCCTAATCCTATCCGCACCCCTTACACACACTTACACTAACATGCAGTACACTACCACACATGCGGGGAGCCCAGTCGGGAGCTTAGAACTTGTCCCGGCTGGGGCGGTGCCTCGCTGGTGAGAGATACCTGGTTGAGGGATCCCTCGCTAGCCGACGGTATGTCGACGCCGGATCTCTGCGAGGCGCCGCAGCGGGGGAAAAAAATCGTCACCTCCCAATGAAAAAACATGCACTACGCTTACGGGACTAATGATTTCGGCAGTTGACGTACTCGGAATCACCAACCATGGTCGACGTGTGCAGGGCAAAGTTGGTGCCGAGTAGAAGGGATGGGTGTTTCTGTTTGATGAAGTGAATGCAAAGAATCGAATCGTACCTAAAAAATACAATTCGTGTTATCCATTAATCAAATAATTATTTTCTTCATTAACCCAAGAATTATATGTAAATATTAATCAAGTTAAAATACTTTGAAAGTAAGCTTAATTTTTCCAATCCATTTTATGCATCTGTTACACCAATAAATCGATATTTGAGTTTTCAAAAGAATTAGTGTGTGATCAATCGATTCTTTTTCGCTCCTCCCCAGAACGAACTCGTTCATTTCTCCGGGCTTTTGGAATATGTGAAGAACTGTTCTCTCTGTGTGACCGGGAAGGGATGGAACTCATTAACGCATGTTCACATCTTTACGTGTACAGATACTTCATTTTCGAGATCAAATTTGTACTGCAATATTCAGTTTAAAAATGTAATCCATTAATATAAAAGGAAAGGTTGTGAGTTATTTTCGTAGTAAACAATGTGTCTTAAATATTTCTAAAAAAATACAACGGATTATTTAAATTTATAACCAAATAATTTTATGCTCAATTAATATAGTTTTGTATCATATTTAGTTGTCAGCACATCTGTTATATTACCTCGTGCCTTAAATCAACACAAAAAATTTCCCCCGATTTTACTAATTTATTGGTTTATTGAAGCACGTCCTTTCGTTTCTTGGTTTTGGTCATTTGTGAAATGATACATTTCTTTCATTGTGCTCTAGAAAAACGAAATGACACGATTTGCATAATTGCTTTTATACATTTTTACTATAAAACAATTCTCGTGCATTAAATTAAACCGCGAAAACAGTATACTATAGGTAAGAAGTTAATCTTCGAATTATCTAAAAATGACTGCGATATTGCAGTCTCCTCTTTAACCTCCCAACCGATCGTTAAGTGGTGTACGTTTATGTGTGTTTTATTAGCCAGATCATCGCTCATTTATACTCGTTTCACAAGTTTGCATTCCGTTTATGCGGTGAGTTCGGAGGCGGATTCCCACCTTTTTCACTAGTATAGGTCAGCTGACCTCTAGAGAGAAGTTAATGGTTTACACAGATCAAGAATTCGAAACCGGGATCATCAAAAACAGGCAGCTGGATGAACGTCTTCGTTTCAGTGGTAGGAACATTTCCTGACTCATAACGTGTGAATAATGACTAATATGAAAGTTGCATTAACGTTGTAAGTTAATTACATATATGTCTGTTTTTTATTGTCTACAAAAATGAAACATTAGGTATGAAATTGTCTAAATCACAAGTTTTGTAAGAGTTAGCAATATAATATTTACTCCACTGTAAACATCGCTCGGTGTTTAAACCGCATAAAGTTCCATATATTTATTTTATAACTTCTGTATTTTATTGCAACATTACTTAGCTTGCATTATTCAATGAATCAAAACTGATTCAACGAAGAAAAAATGTTATCCTTCGGTAATAGGAACAAATACGTATCTAATGGAATTGGACCAATGAAGCCAATTGTTCTAAAGTACCAACATTAAGATTAGGTTACATTAGAAGAGGCGTCTTTCAACAATTTGCATTACGAATGGCAGACGATTAAATATAGTACATTATAATACCTTTAATTTGAATATTTTAAAACTAAATACACATAAACTATAATGCACTTAGATATACTACACTACAGTAAGTAAATTCAGCATTTTTATTGATGTTCAACATGAATCATCTGCATCAGATTTTGTCCTGTGCTTCACAAATCCGTTAAAGGAAAGTCCTAAGACCTTAAATACGAGTCTATTTTTGATCTGTTTATTATGTATGTGTGTAATCTACAAACTACATTTGTCTATATCTTAAAAACGAATGATCAAGTGCATCTTGGAGATTGTGGCCGAGAAGATCGCAGCAAAAAGGATCCGGATTTCCACTCCTTTATTTTGGTCCATTTTATTCTATTTTTTCCTTCGTTTGGGCTCGAGATGGGCCTCGGCGTCGCCGCTCGTCTCCACCACGTCGTGTCCGGCGAGGCGTGCGGGCGCCGCTGGTCGCCTTGTCCGGCGTCGCCGCGTCGCCCCGCCCCTCTCCGCCCCTCCTCACCCCTCCCCGCCCCCACCCGCTGCTCCTCGTGGGCGACCTGGCAATTAACAAGGGCGCCTCGGTCGCTCCGCCCGCTTTGGTGGGACGAGAAGCCGCGTCCGCCGCCGCCGCCGCCGCCGGCGCTGCGTGCTCGACTACGGGAAGCGGGTACTCACCCGGCACAGGGCCTGGAGGTCATTCGTAAAAAAGCGTTCGCTTAAAGGGAACAGAAGATTTGTGCGGAGGTGGTACGGATGAGGGCGATAAATCAGGCGATTTTGTTACTAAAATCTATACGTTCTCAGATATACAATGTGGACTTTTATGGTTCATTGATTAGTGACGCGTCAACTGCTAAGGTAATTAGTCCCATAATGTAGTGCATGTTTTTGCTCGGGAGGTGGCGGTGATCTTCTCCCGCTGGACAGGATTTTCGACACTAGCTTTTCAGCTAAGTCGCATTCAGTCGCTGTCTGGAGGAGAATTCTAGCGATCGGCTGCTCTGATCGGTAGTTTTCCGTGGTTTCTCCGGTCAACGCCAGGCGAATGCCGGAGCAGTACCCTACCAAACGGGCCACGGACCGCGCGCGATCTGTCCTTCCTCTTCCTTGTCCTATCCTCTCCTCTTACACACACACTTACACTAATATGCACCACTCTACCACACATTCCGGAAGACCGGTCGGGAGCTTAGAGCTTGTCCCGACTGGGGCGGTGCCCCGCTGATGGGAGAGTCCTGGTTAGGGGGAAACCCCACTAGCCGACGGTAGGTCGGTGCCGGATCTCGCCATCCAGCGGGGGGAGATCACCGCCATCTCCCGAGAAAAAAAGCATACACTACACTAACGGGACTAATGACCTAAGCAGTTGACGCGCCCGGAAACACGAAAAAATCAATCAAATCAATGAATTCTCCCGCTGGCGAGATCCGGCGCCCACCTACAGTCAGCTGGCGGGGTTATCGCCAACCAGGTGTCTCCCACCACCAGAGTATCGCCCCAGGCAGCTAAAGCTCTAAGCTCCCGACCAGTCTCCCGGCGTGTGTAGTAGTGTAGTGCATATAAGTGTGTAAGTAAGGGGTAGACAAGGGTGGATAAGGAAGAGGAAGGAAAGATCCCGCGCGGTCCGTGGCTCGTTTGTTAGGTTAATGCTCCGGCTTTCTCTTGGTACTGATCGGAAAAACTATGGAACAGAGCAGCTGCCGTTGGAATTCTCCTCAAGACCGCGATAGGACTCGACCTAGAAACTCTTCTAACATAACTGAAAGGAATGAACATTTTTTTTGTAATATTAGGGAGTTTTCGTTACATAGGAGGGAGTGCATCAATGTTTGAAGTGTTTAGTAAACAAACCAAAAATTTGATCCGACGGTCGGCGCTAATTTAACGTTCTATTGGGGAATTAACGCTGCCATCTCTCAGAATATGAAGTGTATTGCAGTTACGGGACTACGTCACAGTAGTTGACGAGCCCGGAAAAACAAAATAATCAACCGTCCGAACAGAGAAACAGAGAAAGTCCAGTAATCCAGTCCAGTCCTACGTTACAGCGAGTTTTTCATTACAAAGCAGGTCGTAATAGAGTTTACGCCGATTTTTTAATGTATCTTTAACACATTTAGAAACAGTATGTAAGATAAATTTAGAGATACGTTTTTAACGAAGTATGCTCGATCAAAAATCAGTTTTAACGTGTAAAATTATTTCTAATTTCTATTTGGTGATTGGCTGTCCTGGAAATGCTGTGTTTTCCTAACGAAGTCCTACAAGGCAATGACTCTTAATAGGCAACACCAGACAACATTGCGTAGGTTAGTGGATCTTTCAAAGAGCCAAGCTCAGTAAGACATCGGTCACGGGGGCTTTCATATAAATTTACATATTAGTTTAAAAATATGAAAATATTAAATTACTTCTTTCGGAAAAGGACGGGTCTTTTTGACTTTCTCAGGTACTGCCTTCATAGTGTAGAGGATGTTACGTATTGCTAGGCCAAAACGTCCATTTTTCGGCTCAATAAGTCGAATTGTAGATTCCTGTGCCGAAAAAGTTGGTGATTCTGATCCCATTTGTAGGAATAACTTCCTCTATCACGTTGTATAGTCAGAATACACATTTTGTGGCACATTAATACCGAAAAATTGGTCTACGAACAAACGTATGCCCGTCTGCCTGTTAAAAGCACTAGTGGCTAAATCGTAGGCAGGATTTTCACTCAAATTAATATTCCCCGTTCGACCTGGCTCGTGTCGCGACCCCTTAAATTTGTAAAGTATATTTGGGTATTTTGGGGAACTTTGTATGAAGCCCCAACGACACAAAATTCGCCCAAAAATTCTTCCGAATTTTTTATTTTAATTTGTTTCTCAAAATGCGCTTATAATGTATGAGGCAGGTCCAACTTTCCATGAATTCTCTAAATTTTCGAAAATTAAGAAAGTTTTATTTTTGGCATCTTCGTACACAACAATATTAAAGATAGAGATATTTCTTCTAAATGAAATGTTTTCTTCAAATTTAATTTTCAAATAAGATAATGTACAATTATTTCAAAACAATACTAATTTTCGCGTTATATTGCCTGAAAGAAAGGCAATTTTAAAAACACGATATTTTCAAAAAGGCTCTAAATTTCTTCTGTAAACGTTTTTAACGAGTAGTGATTTTAAAAAATTACACAAATATATGTTCAAGTAGTATTATAATATTAGGTAAACGTTACAGGCAAGCGAGAAAATATGCTCTGTTGTAGCTCCACTAGTTTTTTTATTACAGCTGTTCACTTGGTGGTGATAATATTATGTTATAGAAGAGGAAGTAAAGGTGTATTCTTATATTCCCATTTTATAAATGACTTCTCATGCAGTCTTACGCACTCTTGCGATGATTTTTCTACGAAATTCTGGTAAAAACACAACCTCATTCAGTGCGCTTCGCCACATGTTCAATTAGCGGTCAAGGCTCTCGTTTTGCAGAATTGCCCCAGCACATCTATAAAGACATCTTTCTTCCTGAAAGGATGTGTGCTTATTTACGTTATATTACAAACAGCGGTTACTGTCGCCGATCATCACTGTGTGCCATTTTATCGCAGTGTTCCGGGAGATCTTCCACTTTTTTTGTAATGTCTATTGCCCGCACAAGGATATGAAATATCAAATTAATGTCGGATTCCAGGACGGTGAAAGTCAATTTCTTTTTTTTTTATTCTTCAAAAATTTTTAAATTTGTAATATTATTTAAAAAATTGTTAATTTTCTAAATTCTGTATATCGTTTCACAACTAAAATATATTCCAATTATGAAAATATATTTGTATAAAATATCTCAAGCTACTTACATTTTTTGTTATTTCAAAATTATTTACGAAAATTCCAACAGAAATTGCAGTAGTTGTAATCTATATAATGATTAGTCCATAGAACTTGACACGAACTAAAATGTAAAGTGATAAAGTAAAAATATGAATTTGTTGCTCTATGTTACGGTTACAGTGTTGTTAATTGGTAATAAGGCTTTAAAGAACCAAAAGTATATAAAGTAACTAAAAAGTCGTCGTTTTCCAAAAAATACTCACAAAGACTATTCCAATGAGAAATATTAAGAACATTACTAGAAGAATATAAGAAACAAGAAAATCGAGATATTCCGATAATTTAGAAAAAAAAACTTTATTTTTGTTTGCCTTTATTGCATCTAATGAACGCAAACATTTATCATTCCATCCCTCATTGTTGATTGTGAACTCTCTTTATCCGCCCTTTTGAAAAAGATGGCTGAAAGGGGTGTGACTTCGAGACCCACGCTATCTTCCAAGTCGATCAAATAAACAGTTTTATTTGAAACAAAATATACCGTAAGTTGTAATTTGAATGAATATTAATAACGTAAAGAATCTAATAATCAAAGCGATGTTCTTAATTATCTAGGGCTTTATTTGGGAATCATCACAATTATCACAAGAAAAGTTAACCACAATAACAATCCCACTTCGCGTACCATATTATGATACCTACATCAGCCCCATCGGCGATCCTCGAGACAGGATGGGCGTGTGTCGAAGGGCGATGACATGGGCGGGTGTCAACGATGAAGTAATGAATGGTAGTGGGATAACGACAAAATGAGAGGTAGGGAAAACGAGAGAACACCGACAAAACCCAATGTGTCTGACACAAATCACACGGGGATTGATCCGGGTTTGAACGGAGTTCCCACCGGCACAAGGCGTGATGTCGGACCGCTACATGCGAGGACGCGTGCCTCGCGAGAGACACATTCTTTACACCGGGAGCGGTAGCTCAGTACATCAACTGATGTCACTGCAACGCCTCTGACCGGGAGGTCCTAGATTCGAGACCTGACGACCGCAGGATTTTCGACAATAGCTTTTCAGCTAGGTCGAATTCAGTCGCTGTCTGGAGGAGAATTCTAGTGGCCGTCTGCTCTGATCGGTAGTTTTCAGTGTTTTCTTCGATCAACACCAGGCGAATGCCGGAGCAACACCCTAACAAACGGGCCTCGAACCACGCGTAATCTGTCCTTCCTCTTCCTTGTCCTAATCTCTCCCCTTACACACACACTAATATGCACTACACTACCACATATTCCGGGAGACCGGTCGGGAGCTGGTGGGCGAGTCCTGGTTAAGGGTAAACCCCACTAGCCGACGATAGGTCGGCGCCGAATCTCGCCATCCAGCGGGGGAAGATCACCGCCATCTCCCGAGAAAACCATGCACTACATTTACGGGACTAATGATCAAAACCGTTGACGCGCCCGCAAACACGAAAAAATCAATCAATCAATCAATCACATTATTTACTGCGATGCCTGTGCCTCAGACTTGTGGCCATACCTCGATCAGTTGATTGATTTTGTGGGCGGATGATTATGAAGATATGAATTGACCCTCTTTCCTAGAGTTTGCAGCGGGTGGACGAGGAGTGGCGGAGATCCACAGATACACCATGGATACTAAAAATAAATACCACGGATCTCCCGGTGATATTTTGACTTTTGCTTTTTAAATTTTTTTTGAGTATTCATGTTTTATAACATGACATTTCTTATAGTTAATAACGTCAGTTGGCCGATAATGAGCAAATAACGAACGCGTATGGAGTTCGTAAAGCGAGGTAGTAGCCGAAGTTTATTACCTACCAAGTGCGTTACTTGCCATATTGGCCATGTGTACATTACATTTCGTATTGCCAACTTCTAATTTAAACAAAATCATAAATATGAAAGAGATATATTTTCTTTGAATATGAGCTCTCATACGCAATTTTTTATACAATTCATTTGTTTGGATTGTACTTAACGGACGGCGTTTTATTAAAATCCTGAGGGGTCGTAGGCCGTTAAGAGAAGTTTTCCGTACCTCCGATAGGTTGCGTTACGCCGATATAGCAGCAAAATATCATGAAAATTATTTTTTTGTATTCCAGAAGAAATCGTTCATAAAAGGACCTTTTACGACACAAATGATGACGTATTAGATTTTACGGCACAAATTATTGCGTCATCATACATTCAGCCAATCGCAAACGAGGGAATGTTGGGGTGGTAGCGATAAATGGAACAGCCGACCACCGTTTTCTGGAACAGTTGTCAAATACCCGAGACGTCACAAGGAAGTTGTTTCGCAATATTAAGTGTGATTCTCTTTAACATATTTAATGCTGTTATACAAAAAATAGCGTACGCGACTCGTTTATAAAGTAGTTTTATTGCATTCATACAAATTTGAAAACTCTCCTAACGTCGCTCATTTTCAACACATGTACTCATGCAATAAAGCTTAACATTATAAACTAATTGCATAAACTACTATTATGGACGCGAACCGCCTTTGCATGGCGGTCTCGTATTCGAGCCGCGCCGCCGCGTCTGTCGGCGGTCCACCGCACCTCCAGGTAGCCGTGGCGGCTGCTGCGGCTGCAACCGCCGCTGGGGCAGGGCCTCTCCGCCTGCGCCCGGCCGCAGCGGTCGGCGGTGTGCGGCGCTGTGGCCTGGTGTGGCCTCGGCAGCAGACGCGCCGGCCGCCTCTGGCCGCCCCGCCACGTCCCTCTGCGCCTCGCCTCCTCGCCTCTCCTGCTCTGGACCCGCGCGCCTTTTTTCTTCTTTTTTTTCTCTCTCTCCTCCCTCCAAACCTGAAGGTAGTTCTCCGGCCCGCCGCTCGCTCCTACGCGGCAGCACCGTACGTTGCCCTTGTAAAGCAGGGGGAATTGATGAACCGGGACGTGCCGGTAGCCTAGCTCCTTCGCGGCTCGCTGACTCCCAGTGTCTTCCCGCCGATGAGAAAGGGAAATGGGATCAGTGGGAGGTGGAAATTATGTTCAAGAGTAAAGGGGAGAATGTATTAAAATGAGAAATTATTGAATTCCAAAGAAGCTTTAAAAATATTAAAACCAGGAAACGAAAAGCAAAAAAATTGCATGTACACAACGGGCTGTCTATCAACAGTGGATCAGTCTACCAGTTGATACTGGTAGACGAATGACTATTGTGATCACTTGAAGAATTCATTTTTATTATAATTACATTTACATCCTACATCTACGTTATTACACAGTTAACGTATATTTTGTCACATTGTGTGGATAAAATTGCGGGATATAGATTGTTTCATGTAAATTACTTTTAATATCACAATAACAATGGCAATACCCCTAAATGAGATTTGAGTATGCATGTTTTTAATTTGGTCGATCTACGCTCATTCCGATTACTAAGCAAATGGGATGAAAACAAAGAAATTACTAAGAGACCAAGAGAAAAAACAGACTATTGGAAAGGAAAGGCGGCATGGACTAAAAATTGAAAAAAAGGAAAGAAAAAAAGGACTACAAAACAGACAAGCTCCCACCTGAAACACTCTTGACTTGGGAAGCTAAGGGGTAATGGCAAACACATCAACTTCCAGCTTATCCCACTTCCAGTTTTTCTTTATCTTTCTCTTTTAAATAGAAATTATAGTTTATATAGTCATAGATACCGACAATGTTGCCACGTAAATAAGTTACTGTCGCAGAAGCAATGGTTCAGATCTTTTCCGGGGGATATTTTTTCAGAGAATACGTGGTCGGAGCTGCTGACCAGTTAGCAACTTACACAGAATTATCACGCTCTTCTCATACTTTGTAGCATTCTTAACTGCATGACTCTTTGAACATGTTTTACGTCGCAGAGCAACTCAATTTATTTCCCGTTTTGTCTGACTCCACGGAAGGACACTGGCTTATGACCAGCAGCCCTCCCAGTATATATGTGTACCAGTTACTTGTACCCAAATCATAAATTGCAATTTAGAGTCAGAACAATCGTTAATTACTGTATTAGGATGGTTTAGCGTGCAAGTCAACAGTACGTGTAAAAAAGAAGGCCGAAAATAAATTGCGAGCAAGTTGTACAAACGACGTGGTTCATCCATAATCCAAAGGTTAATAAAATAATTATTAGTCTCCGTAATGTGGACGTAGCGAATTCTAGCGGTCGCTAAGCAAGCCCTGAGGTCAGCGCATCGTATCAGGGTTAACAAGTCCTGAAGTCAAGTTGAAACGTCCAGCCATGTCCAATGCAAATAAAACAAACTTTCCATCTATCGCACGCCTTCCAGATCCTTGCTGGTGCAACATCTAGCGTAGTAGAGCGCTCCAGCAAGGGAGCAAGTTTCCGCGAAAGGAGTGGGTGGTGTCATGTCTCCATTGAGGAAAGCGAATCAATGAATCCAGTCCGAGGAGGAGGTTTTGACACGCAAGGCCTCTGTGTGGGATGGCGTCCATTTGCATATGCTGCACGGCTTAGCCAGATTTCATTGATGTTCTGTCGTTACGTGGGAAATCTGAATCATATTTTATATAGTCGTTTCATAACTATGTATAATAACTGGTTGCTATAATTACTATGTTTAAAAATTTAGGATTTTCCAAGAACCACCAACGTAAATTCCGTGGCCAGGTGTTTGCATTCTAAAGAATCTGCTGGACACCGCTCAAATATAGGAAAGACTCCAAGTTACGTTGCTTCCTATTGTTGTAAAAGCTGGCATACGGGAAACAAAATGAAAGCTCCACCACGACAAAATTAAAACCTGCAAGAATATTTGAGCACAAATCAAATTGGCTAATACTTTCCATCACACTGCAACGAAATTGTCATTTCTATTTTAAAAGTAACATACATCCAGGAATGTCTCCATTATATTATAACCCTGATCAGTCATACTGAAGACACTTAGGCTAATCCACCTCTCTTCATTACCATCGACATCTAATAATAAGAATTGCAACTGGAGCAACAAGCGTTCATTATCATTTGGCTTACGATTAGCAAATTCATTTAATCCCCTTGCAAATCTCTTGTTAGGATATATTGTTCTCGCAAAGAAGGTTCATTTTCATCGCACCACCTATGACCGCTCGGCGCATGCTAAACAGCGAGGCACGCCGGCGGGCTGCCGCTGGAGTAGAAGCCGCAGAGAATTTACTGCAAAGAAGCCCCGCGATAATGATGGTCGCGGCATATCGAGACCCTTGATGCAATATTTATAAGGAGCTCGCAAGAAGAGCTGCAGTATCCTCCATAGAGACGGCGACGGCCGCGTCGAAAGATGCATTGTTAATCCCTACAAAGATGTATGCCTTTCCTGTACGGTCGAACCTCTTGACACAGTGTTTCACTTCTATTACTCAGTTCTTCCATGGTGTAATCACTAGGTGTGTGTGTGTGTGTGTGTGTTCTAGTACTAGTAGCGATTCTGTTATGCGCTAGTTAACCTCTTTCTCGATAGGCTATGGTAACGCGGTAGTAAGAAGCAGGCATCTGGTACAAATGACGTAGGACATTTTTTATCATTGATTATTAAACACCATAAGGGATAGCTCGAACTCTAAACGTCACATTTGATGAAAATTCTCGAACATAATATTTGCCCTGAATGAGTTGTGAGAATACATGTAACAGTTACGTTCCATTACGCAAACTCTTATTGATTCTATTGTGTGGAATGTCTACAGGAAAGTTCATATTGTATAATTTTTAATACATCTAATTTTATTGAGTGCGGTTCATTTTTTTAAAATTTAGGACAATCACAATAAATACTTTCAAATTTTTTTATATTATAATTTTATTTTCTGCAATGCGACGACGTTACGGAGACTCCCTCATCAGGTTCCTGAGTCACTTTTGCCACCACTAACTTGTGGCGATGTGATCGCCTGCATGACGGGATATTTTTTTAAATTTATATCTAATACTCTAATTTTATTGTAAATGTATTAAGTGATTATTCAAAATCAGGAACGAACACTCTCAAAGAACACAACGAAAAAACACATGTCCTTCTGTTCCTCAACACGCCAAGATAACGCGGGTACTGAAGCGTACAAGTACACAAGGTGTTCCCAGGCACTCGCTACCATGACATTCATTTCAGGCTTTACTGTGTCTATGTCAACGTCGTTTTACGCGTGCAACGCCGCCGCCGCCAGTCGGGCTCTCAGTGGGCGCCGGCGCCGCCACCGCCTCCGCCGCCGCCGCCGCCGCCGCCGCAGCGGGCGCGCGCCAGCGCCCACACAAAGCCGTCGCGGCGCGCGCCGCACCGCCGTCGCCTCTTCTCGCCGAAATCTCTTAAATTGAAGTTTAATTTGTACAAGCGTCCGATGCGATACTAGACACCGCTTTATGAAGCTACCAAGAAAGAAGTAGCGAGACGGAGGATGGAAGAAAATAAAAATAAGTAAATAAATAAAAGGCTGGAAGATGAGGTACGAGGCGGGTGGCGCGGCGGTGTGGCGGGCGGCTGCGCGGCCAGGCGAGGCGAGTAGCGGCGGCGGCGGTGGCGGCGGCGGCGGCGGGCGGCCGCAGGGAGGGGGAAGCGGGAGGGGCGGGCGGAGGGGAAGAAGTTCGGGCCTGTTCTGCCATGCGCCTCGCGTCGGAGGCACGCGCTCCGCACGGACGGGCGCACGACCCACTGGCAGTGGCGGGGGGAGCGAAGCGGCCGCGAGCGAGACAGAGAACGAGCCAGCCCGAGAGAGACGGGCGGACGCGCGCGGAGGGACAGAGAGAGGGAGAGCCTACAACATTTCAGGTCCACAATAGCGTGTATCACCCCACTCTCTCTCCCCTCTCCCGAGGCGGAGCTTTCTGATTTGAAGCGCATTGTTGATGGGGTAAGTGCGAGAGAGACGGCGCGCGGCCGTGGGACGAGGACAGGAAATAGGCCTCTCTCTACATAAGAGAACTTTTTGTGGAAGTAGGGGAGGTTAAACGGGAGCCGTGGTGGGGGGAAGAGGGGAAGGGAGCCCGGGGTTTACTAACTCTAACATACATATATACACACTCACACACAGTCGCGCGTGGCGCGGTGGTGGGGATAAGCGCGTTTGTATCGTTACCAGTACATAGAGTAGGGTCTAGCAGTTTAGACAAGCATTTCGGGAGTTGCTACCGAGGCGCTCAGATCGGCGCGGGCTCTGGTCGCGAGCGCACGCGCCAGTCGGGGCTCGTCGTGAGTGCAGAGAGCACGGCGCGCAGAGCGAGAGAGGCTGCGAGCGGTCCAGCACCACGTTTCGGGCAGCGGACGCAGTTGGCGGTCTCGAGTGTCCGGCGTCGCGCAAGGCCAGTCGCGCGCGGTTCGCCAGCGGCTCCACGCGCCCGCGCGCATCGTCCGCCACACGCGAGCGTCGTGCCCCCGGCTTATGGCAGCAGCTTCGACGTTGAACGTCATGACACTGGGACCACAACAGAAGACCATGACCACTTTAATGCAACCGGCTTCCAACAACGCGGGCTGCGTCATTGTGAGCGCCCCGCAGCCGCAGCCCGGCCACCTCGCGTCGCCGCACCAGACCGCGTCCAAGGTGATGCTGCAGCAGAAGCGATCGCTGGCGCCGGCGGACGCCCGCGCGGCTGTCATGTCACCGGCCGCCGCCGCCGCCGCGGCCGCCGCCGCCGCCGCAGCCGCCGCCAACTCCGACATGCTGCGGTGTAAGCGACGCATCAACTTCTCGCACAACGCGCACTTGACGTACGCGCCGGGCCACCAGCCGGCGTCGGTGGCGAGGCGAAACGCGCGCGAACGCAACCGCGTCAAGCAAGTGAACAACGGCTTCGCGACGCTGCGCTCGCGCATCCCGCTGTCCGTGGCCGCGGCGCTGTCGTCCTCCTCCCCCAACCCGTCGGGCGGGCGCGGCGCCAGCAAGAAGCTCAGCAAGGTGGAGACGTTGCGCATGGCCGTCGAGTACATCCGCAGCCTGCAGCAGCTGTTGGAGGACCACGCGACGGAGACGGCGTCGACGGCGTCGTCGTCGGCGTCGTCCACCACGCCCGAGCCCACGGGCGCGGCGCTGAGCGCGGCGGCCGGCAGCGACACCGGCTACTACTCCCCCCCGGTCCCCTGCTGACCGGCGCGCCTTCTCCGCGCCGGCCGCCACGCCCGCGCCCGCCGTGGCGGCGACCCAGCCGCAGCACGGCCAACACGTGCAACACCCGCTCCTGGCGCCGCCGGCCGCCGCCATGCCGCTGGCCGGCGCCCAGCTGTCGCCCCCGTGCTCGGAAGCGTCCTCGTCGCCCACGCCGTCCTACGCCTCGGAAGGGTCCGGCTCGGCCGGGTCGGCGTACGCGCCGCCCTCCGTCTACCAGCCCGACACCTACGAGAACTACGAGCCCATGAGCCCCGAAGACGAGGAGCTGCTCGATGTCATCTCCTGGTGGCAGCAGAGCCAGTAAACCGCTTGGCACGGTGAGTACGCGTAGTTGTTGTAGTAGTAGTAGTACTAGTAGCCTGTGTGTGTGTGTGTGTGTGTGTTTTGCTTTGGCGCGTGCGCGAGCCGGGGGCGGGTTGGCGCGCTTTGGCGATCGACACGAGGCGCATGGCGAGCGAGGACGCGGGCTTGTAATACCGTTAGCACTCGATCTTATGCAAGATTCATTAGCTTTTATTACTCGTAAATAGCACGGCTTTCGATTTGCTCTGCACTCTGGTGGCACTGACTAATTGTAGACCGCGAGTAGCCAGCACAAAATAACCTCACATGTGAATGGAAATCGAGTCAAAATAGCCGACTGCGTACAATGATTACCTTGTGTGGCACGCAGTCGGCGTTTGAAGACGTGTGAAACTGTGACATGAATAATAATATTATTGTCGCAGTGAACACTACTGTTAATGACACTTCATATAAACGAAACAATATAATTGTATGAGTGGGGGAGAATATTGAGGAATATTTATTTTCTAACCCGTTGTGCTTGTATTTGGAAAAGTGAAGTTTTATCAATCAAATAGCACATGCCACCATTGTTTACATCATGCGCCATACCCCTTTCAGATAGGTACTCGAATTAGTAGTTTGTTTGAAAAGTGATGTAGTGCTCATGAAAACACTTACTACGTGTGTTATTATGGTTGTGGTGCATCGTGCATGTAGAACGGGAATGACGCCGTACTCGAGTGCGAGCGTACGAACATATGACCGGGCAGACGCGTAGCCATGCCGGAGAGCAGTAGGTAGTGCAATGAAACCGAATCCGCATTGCGCATTGATTACACAGTCGACTCGTACGTCTTTGCAGTTCCGTTGAACCGGCATTACTTAACGCCCGCCAAAGGAAAAGTGAGTTGGCGGGCCACAGGTTCAAGTTCTGGTTCGCATGGCATAACGGTGGCCTTGACATAGTCCGCTGTGCGGGCTGCGAGAAAGCGCGGGCTGGGGCCGGCGGCGGCATCGCGGAGGCGAGCCCTCACGGAACGCGATTGCTCTGTTGAATCGCGGATCTTCCGCGGAAATGCTTTCGTTGGTGCGGAAAAAATAGGCTTTTTGTTGTTGTTCATACCTGAATGTTCGTTACGTTTTAGAGCGTGCTTTTGGAAACTTTGAAACTGTGGATTTTCATTGCTTTATGGTCATGTTTTGTTATTGTTTCATTCTCGGTGGGGTTATTGTTAAACTAGCCTATGATCCCGAAAATCTAGGACTGTTTTGAAGTGTATGTTCTATTCCTGAAATGTTGTAAACAACGTGCATTACAGTCACTATATTTCTTGGGTGGTGTAATTGTTGGTTAGTGTTGACTAAATTTTACAATATTGTGTCTTTTATTCTCATTTTTCTGCTTTTTGTCAGCTTTAAATTTTGTTTATCTTTTGTACATTGTAGATGTATGTAGGGAAATTATTATAATTTTGGTGTGGAAAACATCAACGTATTTAGTTGTGACGAAGAAATATTTCTTTTATTTGTAATACAAGGTACTTTTTCATACTACGTTAAAGTATTCTAAATAAGTAAGATGTGTTTTCAAGAAGGCAGGGCCTTCTTAATACTGAATAGGGCGCAAAAAGTAAACTGCGTTTTTATAAATCATTGAATTTCTGGCACTAGACTTCAGGAATTCCGGGTGTGAGATTTAATTTCGATGCATGATAATGCCCTGAGTTAGTTGTAAAGGTTGCAAGTCATTGCGTAAAAAAATATGATATTAATAAAGTGCTGATTTCTTAATGCATTCATGTGTATTCGCGCTCCATCTTCAGTATTTTTGTGTAGTAGATTTCAGCATATCAAAAATTCCATGCCAGATGTGCCATAACTTTCCCGCTAACCACTTGCTTTGTTTTATTCTTCAGCAACTTACAATATTTATTATGCATATGCCTCTTTTTTCCATGATTATTGTTATTAATATTAGCAGCAAGAATTTCATTTATAATGACCCTTCTTATTCGTTGAATTTACTACTCGAATCTGTGTTCTTCGATTTTTCGGCATTAAACATTCATACTGTTCGTAAATATGTCTTTCATATCTAGAATCAATTACATTTATCTAGCAAACTCTACCCGTTCTGTTTTGTTTATGAAGTCAATACAGCATTTCTCCTACTTCCTTTCATGTTTGTTGTAACTACTACCGCTGTATAGAATTGTGTGTGCAACGTATTGACGTGCACATGTTTTCCACCGACATTCTTCGTGAATCCACTTTTTATGATACTGTTTTAAAGAACTTGTTTCTTTACGAACGAAACTGGTTTGTTGCTGCTAGTACTCAAAAATTCTAGGACACTGCTTTCTTATTGTAAGATTTTGGTTATCTTGCATGCTCATTTTTATAGTCTCCAAGCCTCGTGTACTTTTCAGTATTAAATAAATTCGTACACGGGTATTCACAACTCGCGACTCTGCAAAAAAAAGCCTGTCCGATCATTTGTTATTTTCATGCCCAGACAAAATAACTGAAGTTATTTTGGACGAAACGTCGTTCTTGAGACTTTCAACCAAAGCCTATTTTTTTCGTTCTCTGTAATTGCAATTTCTAGGGACTGTTCTCCATCATGCATGCAAAAAAGCGCGCCCATTTTTCTTGCTCTACGAGTCGTGCTGCACGTGGTTCTTGAATGAGGTAAGCGCGGCAAAAACAAAAGAGGCAAGAAACGCGCTGCATTGCACTTGAGGGAGGAAGGCCCGAGGCGAAACAACGGATTTCCGTAAGAAGCACTTGGTTCCTTTCGGAGCGACGAGAGGGACTATCTCAATCTAATTTACGTGCATAGAGATATCTTCCCTCGAGACATTAAAAACGGGCAAAAACACGGTTTATTTTCACCCGACCTATTCTAATGCTAATTAAAAACTCCACCGAACGCTAAGAGAAGAGGAGGTAGGGTTCGGGGCGTGGTAAAAACTGGAGACGTGCGTTGTTGAAATCGCTTAGCCCCGCGGCCCTTCCGTTCCCTACGTTGGGCGGCTCTGCGGAGGGTAGGTTCCCCGGTGGGCCAGCAGACAAAACAGCAGCATTTTCTTGCTCTTCTGCCCACGGTGATTGAAAAAATTACAAATAAACAAGGCCCGTGGTAAGCAAGTTATTGTTCTTCGTAAACTATGCTAATGATTGAGTAAAATATGCGTATGTTTATTACGCAAAAAATATTGTTGTGTGATCCAAACTTTTTGGCTGTTCCTTTCCGTAATTAGGTAAAAATAATTTAGAATGTATCAATCGGTGTAAAACGTAAAAGAAACTTTTTTGTTGGTCACTTGTTTTTTCAACTTTGCATTCAATTCGCATTTTCAATTGTATTCTTTTTCTTTTCCGTCAAAACTACCTTGTGCGTGGTGTCTCACGAAAAATTTATCAAAATCTGTGAATAGTAACAGAATCAGGAATTTATCTTGGCATCTCCCTTGCGTCCCCCGGATTCGTCCAGCTTCTCGCGGCCCAAGTTAATTTCCTTTCCGTGGCGTTCCCCCTGACCAGCACAGTACCTCCCTCCCTGCTTTCCATTCCCTCAACCACCTGAAAGGTTCCTACAGGTAGACGCCGAAATCTTTTGAAAGCGAGCTCTTCCTCTCTCAAAGACTGTATACAGAAATGGCAGCTAGGAAAGGGACGGTCCGGGCCATAGACTCTCCACGACCTCGCCTCTTTTCTTGCTCACCCTCAGCCCCGCCACGCCCCGCCGGACCCCGCCCAGCCCCGCCTCGTCCCGCGCCCGCCACCCCGTCTACACCCCCGGGCCCCGCTGTCCACCAATGTCGCGCGCTGTTATCGTCGACCAAGAATTTGGAAAGCGGCTTCCCGACGGCCAAGCTCCGGTCAAAGACTCCGGGCGGCCTCCAGGGCGGCGTGTGGCCACCGCCGCCGTCGGCGGCACACGTCGCCGCCCCCGCCCCCACCCCCGCCGCCGCCGTCGTCGTCGCCGTCCGCGTCGGAACAGTTAGCTGCCGCGCAGTAGATAATCACGGTGGCTCGGCGCACGCATCTCGACGCTATTGTTATCCAAACACTATAGGAAGATGCTGTATACCCCATTGTAATGCAGCGAAATGACTTAATATGTTTCAAATACTGCGCAGTCATGGAGTTAATATTCTCGCATTAGCTGTCTTCACACGTTTATCATTCAATTGTTCTTGCTGAAAGGGTAGTGCCTACTCCTCGTGTAAACAAAATAGCGCGCCCGGCGGGAAGGACGGCAGAGCCGGCGGCTGCGGCGACGTTGAAGGAGACGGCGGCGCGCGGCGCGACGGACGCAACTGCAGTGGGTGGGAGTGTGGTTGGGCGCCCTCCGCCCTGGGCCCACCGCCCCTCCCCCGCACCCCTCCCTTCTAACCCTCACCGAGCGCTTTCGGCTGCCGGCCCCGCCCCCGTCGGCTGTCGCTGCCCGCTGGCCATATGGCTCGCGTCGTAATACGCGAGTGAGGTCTGTTCGCCTGCCGCCTCCCCCGCTGCCCAGACGTCGCTGCCGCCGCCGCCGCCGCCGCCGATTCGACCATCTCGACATTGCCCCCCCCCGGCTCCCCGCCCGCGGCCCCCAGCCCCTGCCCGCCCGCCTGTCTGACGGGACCGCCCTCCCACCCGCTCGCGAGAAGTGGTTGTTGTGTACGTTGTTCCGGTGCGGACTGCGGTCTCGTCTTTCTTCCTCAGGCACCTTCTCGTCTAATCTGCTTCATTTTCCTGTAGTTTTTGTCCTTCTTTTTTTTCTACTTGCTCTTTCCGGTCTTCTGCGGTGTGTTTTGAGATTCTTCCCTACACATCGTCCTGTTGAATGTGGTGTTCCGTCTCTCCGGCTTGTACTTCGACATTCTTTTATATTGCTATTCACTACCTTTCTAGTTCTTCTTTGTCACCGCACAATTTTCTATTGCGGGGATGGCTCGTGCATTTTTAACATATTCGACATTGCCCTGGCCAAAGTTTCCTTCTGATACGAATATTCTTCCCTTTCGTATTTCTTGCTGTTCTCATTTTCTCTACTGTGTCTGTATTCTTCCCTCCACGCTGTTTTTCACTTCCTAGTCCATACGATCGTCTCTTACGCGATTCTCTCCCAGTTGCCTCCGCGGCTCTCGACCTCGCCGCCCGCGTTGCCAAGTTCTCTCCCCCGCCGCCGCCCTCCCCAACGCCTCTACGCCGCGTTTCCCGCCGTTTCTCAGGGCACGCTCTTTGTTCCTTCCGGAAACCGTACCGCCGCCGCCACCGCTACCGTCCCCCCCATCGCCGCCCCCAGTGCCGCCGACTCCGCCAACACCGACGCTCGCGAGTCGTTCGTCTCATCAGTAAATGAACTCATAAACATTTGCGGAAGTGCTGTGCGTGGTATCCCCGACTCGCACTGTTCAATGAAACTTCGGATAACGATAACACTGTACACAACTGCACGCACATATCTATGCGCCCAAGGTATGCTCGATAACGAACAACAATTATACATAAACAGCTTTGGTTCTTCCATATAAACAATTAGTTCTGCGAGGGTCAATGTATTATTCCATGCAGAATGGAGAAAATGGAGAGTTATTGGAGAAGGACCATTCATTTATAGAATAGGCTGAATAGGAGACATTACGTACACTTTTGAGCTAGTGTTCCAACATTTTGAAGTGATTTACATAATTTTTTTATCAAACGGAAATTCTAGATTTGAGTACTTGGCCTTACGTTAGAAACTGCGAAAGTATTTTATTCAATACGATCCACGGCATCTACACATTTATTTATTGCATAAAATATTAAAATCTATAGGTTATGGAATTCGTCCAACGCATATTGTTTACACATTAATGATGTGGGAGAATGAGCATATTTCCCTCATAATTGATGGTTCGAAGAAATACGTCACTTTTAACTTGGTTTTCGAACTTCACTACCGAGTTAGTCCTGAAAGTGACGTAATGACTGCGATCAACTGGTGGCATGCACGCGTGCGCAAAATTCGCCCCGTTTTCTTCTCGTCTTTGCACGACGCTCTCAAAGGTGTCCGACTCCGTCCTGGGGATGCCGCCGGTTGCCTCCACCCCGCCCCGCCGCGGATCCGCTGGCTTCCTGTCCCCGCACCGCCCTGCCTCGATTCACCCTCCAAACTCCGCTTAGACCCGCTCGGAACTGCCCTGCCTCGCACCGCCTTGCCCCGCCCTATCCAACGCCTCGCTACACCAAGCCTCACACATCGCCACCCGCCCTCCCCCAACCACCAAGCCTCACCACGCACCCCTTCCAACCCTACCACCCTCCTTCCCGCCCCGCCCTGCACCACCCCCACACCTCTCCTTCTTGCCCTGCCCCGCTCATCCCCGCTACGCCCCTCTCCCCTTCCCTGTATCGCGCCGCGCCACTCCTCTCCGCTCCACGCCGGTGGGGCTAGACGCCGCCATCGCCGCTCGCCCCCTTTGTCCCGTGCAGATCTGGCTTTCCATTCAAGCAGCCGGTATTCCGACACGGTGGGTTGGACTCGCATAATAGCAAGCTCCCACCTTCTTCTGCCGCCGCTTCCTTCAAAACTTTTTTTTCTCTCCCTCTCCTCTTCAGTCTACATTTTTTCAAACTCGAACGAACACGCATTGAAAAGATATTTTAAAATATTTCTTAGCCATAAAGGAATCCCCTCGTCCTTGAAACGAAAGCCTCGCCTTAGTACAATACCGGCGTTATTGCACGTAGGGGTCTTAGACCCAGTTTCACTGTTCTTATAAAAAGGAACCTGTAAGATCGGTCTAGATATATTCGTATTTCCAAAGACATTGCCCTCGTTAGGAAAACATGAGCCGTTGTAGCGGAGGCACTCTGCGGTTGACCAACGTCCTCCAGTGACTTGGGCTGCGAGGAGGAGGGGCTGGCGGGACGAAGTCGCCAATATCGCGGGATGGAAGAGAGGAGCGAGGGGAGGGGGTGGGGTGGGGTGGGGAGTGCGGAGGAGGGCCCGCGCGTGACCCCGAGCGACCGCTGGCACCCGCTTCGCGAGGCGGGCCCGAGGCGGGGCTACCTGTGCGGGTGACCTTCCCGGAGTCGGTTCCTCTCTTTATTTTTGTCGATCGCATTTGAATTGAGCATCGTTGGTGGGTGAATCCTATTAACATCGTACTGCATTTCGACTTTTCGGAACTTGATGGCGCTACTCTACCAATGCAATAATTAGCTGATTTACGGAAACGATATCTAGTTATAAATATACTAGTACGTGAAATAAACGGTTCTGAAAATTGTGTTTTGCTCCGATGTAGTTGCTTTCCGTTTTTTACAAGAAATTCTGTGTTATCTATACGAGATATAGTACTTCAACGAGCAGTACTGACGATGTCTGTGATCACTAGTTCAGCGGAAGTTAATATATTGGAAAATGAATCCCGATTTGCTCCCAGAGCAAATAATTTTCTAGGTCGCCAGATCCTCAGGTTTTATGTCCAGACATACATCCACCATCCCTTACGTACATTGTGGAACGCTCCCTGCAACTATTGGGACCGTAAAATAAAACGTTCGAAACTACGCCACGGGGCAGTATTTAATTATGCAATTCAATTGCGGTTTCCTAAATTCTTTGAATCCCGAAGGTAGGCTGCCACGCCAGAGCCAACTGGCAGCGTGATCTGCGAAGACAGGGTGGGGAGATGAGGGAGGGTTGGCAATGGAAATAAAATGGAAATGCTGTGGCAAAGGACAGGTCCGGAGCTGGCAGGGGGAGAGGGGATATACTTCTCAATAGCCAAATTTTAAACGAGCAATGATAATATCGGATACGTATATTATCGTCATATTTAATATTATCGACACGCAATGTTGTGCAATAACTAATGAACAGTCATCCACTTTGAGTTAAATATTTAAATATCAGCCTTTTTTAATATTTTACATACATGGATAACAATATCGTCGGTACAAAAGGAAATTGACACATGTAATAAATCGTCATTTCTTACTAAAGTTAACAAATTTGTTCAGAAAAGTTACTTTTACCGGGAAATACTTTCGTAAGGATAGTTTACGTACACGACAAAACACTTTTAAAAAATTATTGCGATTTAGACACCTCCACTCCGAATAAAACCGTTTAGGAGAAAAAAGAAGACAATATATATTTTTTGATTTATCACTTTCCTTGCGCACCGACCGCATAGAAATCGTTGCTCTGTAGATTCGCCCCCTGTGTTGGAGGTGGGAGTGGCGGTGGCGGTGCGTGAGGGGCGGGCGGCGCGGCGGGCAGTGGCGGAGCCGCAGGGGGGATTCGGGTGCGCGGCGGCAGCGGCGCGAAGCGGTCGGGAGCGTGTGCACGAGATCCAGGAATGCGCTGCCGCGGGGCAGCACTGCTCTCTGCTCTGCTGTTGGCGGCGCGCCGCCGCCCGGTCTCCCGCGGGTGGCCACTGCGCCCCGCCCGCTCCCCGCCCGCGCCCCGCCCGCCCCCGCCCGCGCCCCGCCCGCTCCCCGCCCGCTCAGCTACTTTCCACGCGGTTTTTGAAAATTTATTTTTATTTATAACTCGCATAAACTACTCAGGCCATGAGCGACCGATACAGTAATAAAATGCAACTGCAAGTCTGAGAAAATATCGATAGTTTTACAAAATTGTATCACTTTTTCTTGGTGATTTCGAGATGATAAGATTGAATTGAAATTTTCATTTGCTAGGCACTTTTGTTATCTCTTCATTGTGGATGGGGATGTGCTTTATTGATAGAATAGTTTTGCACACTTTTCGTCATATTTATTTACGTGTTTCTGTATCGGCAGAATCAGTAAATCTGTATGTGACATGGAGTAGTAGAATCTGTGAACGTTTTCTTGAGCTCCAGAATCCCAACCCAAAGCTTTTACTGTACATAGTTTAATTATGAAAAAAGGTTTCAACGGTCGTGGGTGAGAAAATGTAAAATAATAAATGTTTGCTCCTGACTCAAGTATTTGCATCGACGCTCGAACTACACTTTTGATTTTATAACATTTCTGACAAAATAAGAACCCATTCCCGCGACTCTATTTCTACCACATCTAGCCAAAAAGAGAGCTCAACGAAACGTGGGCATTATGAACCTGTCATAAGCTCTATTATTCGAAATCTATGGATTCCCAGTGGGCTCTAACTCTCCTATTCACCGCTAGGGTCTGACACAACGGTCTGTCATACTCGTAATGATCCTATACTAGTGTCGATTGTTGCCTACTACTAGTCAGGTTTGATTCCCTGAAATTGAGTTTAGGAAGCCAGTCCCCTAACTCGCATACCACTGTTCGAGGCTGGGTTTACTTGTCTTAATGAAAGTAACTTGACTTACTCCTCCATTTCTTACACTCGCTACACTCAATGCGTTATCTCTTCTTTGCTGACATTCTACTGTTTTCCTTATGTAACATTTTTTTTTCAGTGTTTCCCACTTTTTAATTTTATCTTATCTCATTGTCACAACTTTCCTCATCTGTAGACTCGTTCTTTTTTTTAGATATTATTATTATCACTTTATCTTATTCTTTTGTTTCTTTCCTTAGTTTCATTCTGTCATAATTACTCTTTTCTTATGGTAGGTCCTTTTTTTTTTTCTTTCCAATTTTGAGTTTTTCTCCTTTTCTTCCTACCTCTTCCTTTTTTTGCTCGCTTGCTGTTCATTCTCCCAGGTAGTTCTCCATCCTTTCGTTTGTCAACCCTACGACCCCCTCCCCCATACCTGGTTGTAAAAGAAGCCGGACACCCGCAGTTTTTGTGTTCTGCGATGCGCCTTTTCAATTACCATTTCCCCCTTTTTGAAAAATACCAACGAGACAATAGCGCGCGTAGTAGTGTTTCGTGGGACACGCTTCAAGCCATTCACAGTTTCGAAATTTTCTCGCCAAACCAGTTTGAGAGCACTTCATGTTAAGTTTTGTGAATCACGCTAGTTTCAGTACGTGTATCGTGAATTGTTTTAATCGGAATATTACGACCAAAGATTTTTTCTTCTGTCGTAGAAAGCGAGAGTTCGTTTGGTGTAATCATCTAAAGCGCGTAGTATTTTCAGCCGCTCTTTAGTAAGGGAAATAAATGCGGGGATATTTTACCTCGTTTGGTGTCGGTCGTAACCTTCACCTCGGGTACGGCGAACTTGCCTCGAGGCAGTTTCCCGCCAAAGCACCTCCAGGCAGGCGGATACCCCAGGCCGTCGGTTTTGCGTGGTCCCTGCGACTGGGCCCCGCGGGCCCGCGCCGTACCTAGGCCTCCGCCCTTTGTAGGGAAGGCTTGTAATGTCCGTGAAATGAAATACGATATTGCGTACAAAATGTCAGACCTGTTCCAGTTTTCCTCTGTCATTGAAATAGGCGTATATACATATCTGTGAAGGCAGAAATAAAATATCGCGCGCAGGTAGACGGAATAGGCCTAGCATGAAAAGGGAACTGCTCTACTTTGTATAGAAGTACGGGGCGGTAGGAGGGGTTCGGGTGGAGACCTACCTCCAGGTCGGAACGGGAGCGAGGCGGGTCTCAAAAGAATGGCGAGAAGGTTTACCGACCCATGCGGGGAGTGCTAATAATTATTCAAACTCATACTGTTTCTTATAAGAAGGAATCCTTCATAAATTACGGGCGGACAAAAAGGGGGCTGTGGACTGGCTTCCGGGGGATGGAAGCCCCGGTGCCGAAGAAGAAGTCTGCCGGGCCTATCGGCATTCAGACCGAATTAGAACGTACCCCCTCCGTAGGAGAGATATATCTCGGAATATAAATTACGGTCATATTCTAATGCGGGGGGCTGGATTAATATCGCTACCGGTGTCGATGCTCCTCGCGCCTTCATTAAGGGCCCTCGTTACGTCTGCTTAGGCGCTATCGATAGGCGAGGGGCATCGATCAGAGGCTGCCGCCGTCGGCGGAAGGCGCAGCCGTCTTACGCGGCGATACGGCGATGTTCTGGACGATAAGGCCACGCTGGACCCGAAACCCTCTCTAGACGCGCGTAAGGACGGTGCGTTGCTCATGCAGCGAGAGTCAGATTGTTCATGTACTGTGATATTCTTTCAATATTGGCTTGCATAGGACGTGTATACTCTTCGCAACGCGTATGGATATGTAATTTACACGTGATTTTTCTAATGATCGGCCCAGGACGTCGTCTTCAAGTGTTCTGTGTTGTCCACTTCGTAGTTGGGGTACTTTCATTACAAATTTCGGTTGTTTGCGGTCGTGCACTTCACTCATAAACGGTATCGTAATAGGGAGTTCGTGCATGCCATAGTAGACAGCACTATCAGTTTTCTGCGCATGCGCAGATGCACTAAAATGATGCGAAACTTGAACTGCGCATACGCTGATGATCAATAATGTTTTAACGTTCGAGGGTGGACGAACGCCCTAATATATACAACAATAACGTTGTAGATCGCTCCTATATTTTTCAAGGAACAATCACGTGTAGCATTTCGTGAAAAATGTTTGTCCTCGCTGTTCTCAGTGGCCTCAATGATCTCGACGGTCAATTTGCTGTACCTCATTCTGGGTGTTGATCTACAACGCAACGCCTGTGTGCCTTCACGTTCTCTCGGGAGTGGCTTTTGTGCTGTCTTTCGGCAATTTGCAAGTCGCTCGAACGGTACATTTCAATTGCGGAGGCGGCTTTTACGCGTCGGGTGTCTGTGACAAGTTCTCTCGTTTCCCGTTTGTGTGTGAATGGAATGGTAAGACGCGTGACCCGACCTACTTACTCCTAGTTTTGTTTTCCTCTCTTAACTCCTGGCGTTGGAATTGAAGAGTGGAGCATAATATATCATTAGGGGATTGAATGGAGTATTTCTTGCTCCCTGGCTCTGATGTGTGCGTTATATATGTAGTTTGGGGGCGAGCGTATACATATGTATGAAAATCCCAGCCCGACAGAAGTCGACTTGTAGTTCGTTGCTTGTACTCGCGTTCTAACGATGGTATAATTGTGATGTTCATATCTGCCTCCGAGCTTTCGTGCATAGTTTTGGTTCTAATTAAACGATGTTAAGATCATTTAATTGCGACTCACGTATTGAATCAGCATTAATAAAGGGAATCATTTAAATAACAACAGGAGTCGGTCATAAAATATGCATTAGAAAACAATTCATTTTCTTGCTAACGTTCGTGCACAGACTTGTCGTTCTCATACATAGCATTAACGCATTACGGCTACTTAAACCGCAAACCCGTATTATGAATATGCCGGTGATGAGGTACTGACACGTATCGTAGGGGTCAGTATGGGATCAAGAGCGACCTTTCAGGCGTTCAAGACTACACATTTACTCGTATTTATGGCGAACTTCAACGTGTTGTTAGGTGCTTTAAGGTGATTTTTATTACTGTTGGGTGTCGAGGGTTTTTGTACACGAGAAAACCAGTTTTAATGTTACCGAGGGGTAAATGTAATCCAATTTACCGCCTTCCTTGAAATTCCGTGTTGAATCATGATGCTTCGTGACATAATTTTTGTGTGTAATAGTTAAGAAAATTTATTTTGTTAAATGTTCTTTTTATCGTTTCAATGTAATAATTTTTTTTTCATATTGTTTCAGATGTCATTGCCTGGCGAGCTTGGAGAAAGATATTTTGGATCTCTAGAAGGTAATGATGATGAGAAGGATGAGGAGGAGGAGGAGGAGCAGCAGCAGCGGGAGTAGAAGCAGAAGAAGAAGAGAAAAGCAATGCATTTACTAGAACTTGATTTGAATGGCTGGGTGGATGAATGAAGAAATTCCGTATTTAAAGCTGGAGAAAAGTGCAAGCGATTTAGGAAGACTTCCTACTTCCAATATCGTACGATAAGAAAGTGCCTGATAGCATTCCGTCTGAAGACGAGTTGAGAATATTTTACACTGTATTATTGTTTGTATACTTTTATGGACAGTTATGATAAAAGTGTTTTATGCCTTTTGATTAGAAATAGTCAGTTCTGCTTGATAGTTTGAAAATGTTGCCCATTTTCTTCGGGACCATTTCATGAATTTCATTCATGTTGCATTTGTATAAATTATATGAAGTATGTTATATCTAGTCATTATTTTTTTATACATTCTAATGTAAATTTGTAAATATTTACTTATTGACTTTTATACAATTAGGGTTTCTTGTTCACTTCCTTCAGGCTGTGGATGCCTGAATATCCAGGAGAAATATTCCCCATTATAATTGTAGTCGATATTTGATAGCCGTTAGCGGCGATATTTACTTCTTTGTCAATGCCTTCCCATGTACTCCTACACTGATGGGATGCTCTCTGTGCATTTCCTTGATTGATATGAAAGGAATTGCGTGTATCCTTAATGGGAAGAACTTTGCTCAGCGAGCGGCAAGGTAAATCACAGAATGAGCCCGTGGAGAGTAAGAAAAGAGAAGAGAAGGAGAGTGTTATCCAGATGGATAATCCAGAGGGATGGGCTAAGAGATGCAGAGGTGAGCCGCCTGAGGGATGATCCTCCGCGGCTCGCCCCTGCATTTCCAAAAAAAGCTTCATACTTCGACGGACTGCTAGGAGGCCTAGCCTCCGTCGAAGTGTGGACCCACTCATCCATGCTGTGGAGTTCTCTCTGTTTTAATTGCGCGAACGAGACAGTGACGCGAATGTTATTGCGCAGATAGACTGCTTGACTTTGTTCGCAAACGCAGTTCTTGCCAGACATTCACGACAGCCTTTGACGACGTCGTTTCAGACACTTTTCTGTGTAGCTCGGCGCATCCCTTGCCAAGTCACGTCCACTGCAATATTTGCGTCACTGTCTTGTTTCTGTGAAAGGATCAAAGTGAATTTCTTGCCTACTCGCCACCAGACGCAAGCCAAATAGTGTGCGCCTGTGTCAGAACTGAAGAAAGAATGTTGATGAATACTTGTGGCCTGTTAGGGAAATATTTTTGTAACTTTTAAGTGAGTGAAAAGCGATGTTTTAGAAGAGCACTGATTAGATTATTCAGTGACAAAGGTATTACAATATGATAGATTCCATGTGCCTAATTGAGAGATGGATATTTTATTGATGTACATCGTTGTCCTAGATCTTAGATTGATGTTGCAGGACCAATATAAATCTGTTGAATTGTCTGTTATAAAATGAAATTGTAAGAGATTCTGTTATTTTAATGTACAAGTTGTGAATCTCAAATGTTTTTTGGGAATTGTGAACTGTGACTGTAAATTCCACTGTGTAAAATGAAACCTGGGATGACTGAAGAATTTGATTCCACATGAAGGTGAAAGTATTACTGATGTTTCAAATGACATTCTTTTCAGAGGAGTTTGTTGTATCAGTTTTCATCATCTTGAATTATTTTTTTACGTGTTTCAATATACAGTTACTTTCACGTTCATGAAAATTAATTATTAGTGAGAACTTTGCTATTTTTCTGTCCATTGATGTCTGCTTGTTAATTCATGTAAATACTTTATCGTAAAACTGTTTATAAACATGGTTTTGCCCTACTTTCTTATATTAAAGATTTTTGGAATACACTTTTGTATGAAAATTGCTGTTATTATTATATTTCAGTTCCTTTTTCCCGTTCTTCGACCTATTTAATTCCTATTTCTCCATAATTTAAAGGAGTCTGTCATGACAAATACTATGGTGTATTAGTTTTACTCTTGAGACCTCTTATTGAGGTAATAAAGTATATAATTTAATGAATCTGAGGTAGTTAATTTAACAATATATCTTACAGCAAATTATAATGTTCACTACAATTACCAATCTTAATTGTTGATTTTCTCATCGTCCAATTAATAACTAAAGCAAGAAATCATTATTTCTCCATGCACCCCGTTGAAGAATAAGTTGTTAATTATCTTTCTAGTTTACGGGAAGGACAGAGAAGTTAAAAGAGAAAAAAAAAATATAAACGCAAAAAACAGGTTGATTTAATTGATAACCCCAAAATAGAATATTCTAAAATGAGTCACCATTAGCCAATTCAGGTGACATATAAAATACAACATTAATTGCTTGAAGTTTACTAGCATTCACAACGTTTCAAACGCTATTCATCGTTCCGTTTCAAGTGCACTTAAAAGATTTATGTAACCAATTGACAGTGATAAAAACAGCGTAGATATTAAAAACATGGCGGAGGTAAGAAACATAGTACTAGAGTCAACCAGTTACACCACATCAACGGAATATAGTATAGATAACTTCATTCCTTAACCTTTGTGTGTTTTTAACACCTCAAGATTGTGATATTAAAAAAATCTTATATTTGAATTTTGGAAGTTAATATGCTACTTTTCATGATGAAACAATGGGTCTGTTAGACAATTAAATGTTTTCAATATAAGTAGACACCGTAGATTTAAAAATAAACAAAGCAAATTTTTAGAATCTCCGAGAGCGAATTGGAACATCTCATTTTTAGAAAATTTAGATGAAACCTTAGAGAACTTTTAGCTAGAGTGCCACATTTGCCGTTTCGAATAAAATATATTAACATATTTTCTATATGTCATAGACATAACAATATATTTAAATAAAATAATGTAAGAGAAACATTTTTAAAAATGTTTTCGTTCCTGTTTTACTTAAAAATATTACATAATAATAGTGCGAGATTTATAGATGTTTTCATCAATAAAAGGCTCAAACGTAATCTTATCATTATTGTTACTGCTGGTTTCCGCCCAATCGCCGCAGATTGACCTGAAGACGACGGCAATGCGACTGACAAATTCAACACGATTTTTCCAAGTGAGTGTTGATATTCTGGTTTATAGTTCAACATCAGATAGGATTCCACGGTTTTCGAGTACCGTTTAACACAGGAGAATCCAATTTTTCAACAGTATTATATTTTGTAGTATGTCTGGGAAGCGTCTTAAAAATGTATTAATGCGTATAATTGGAAAACGAACGGAAAAGAAGATACGTCACTTTGCAAATAAGTTGTCCAATCATGATGAGACTACATCTAATTTTTCTATTTTTTAATAACATTGCATTGCGAAATGCAGGTTTGCATCGGAAAGTAGTCGAGCAATAAAACAAATTATTGCTTTACATTCCATATTCTTGTTTTGTTGATCGTTGAGTCTGGATATCGTAAGATGAAAAAGGACTTGAATTCTGAAAGATTTCGAAATCATTATCATTTCCAAAGAGAAACTTCAAATGGTTTTGTGCGACTGTACGACTTCTAGACATATTGCTTGAGAGTCGACAATAGATTTAAACATTTCACAAAATTATCAAAAGTGTTATGAACATGCACATTGAAAGAAATGCAATTCGAAATTTATCATCAGAGTCTGGTAGTGATCAAATGTGATACATTTTAACCAAAGTTTTTACAGGAGATAAATATGTATCGTTGAAGTATTCTACTCTAAGTACATTTTCAACTTCTCAATGTGATTTTTGTATTGCATTTATTCTTTAAAACAGTTAAAACTGTAGGCGTTGTACGGGGAGAAGTATTATCTGCGCACGCTTTCTTCAGCTCACGAATTCCTACCAATCTACGTACTCATGTCATGAATCTATCAAAGAAAAGGATTTTAGTTACATTGAAATCAGTGCCGGAGCTAGGCAATTTTGAGCACGGGGCAATGCTCCGGGTTACCTCCCCCCCCCAAAAAATATTAAAAAAGTGAAAGCTGTATCAAGAAACTACATGAGTGATATTATTTCAACAAAGAACAAAAAAAATTGTTTAACTAAAAAAGCTTTTGAAAATATATTTTAAATAATAGTTTTAATTAAAAGTATTTAATGATCAAGTACAATTTTTTACGGTGATCTTAACGCATTAAAAAACATTGTGTTTAGTTCGTGTTTAATAAAATCCCTTGCGATTGATGTATGATGACAAGACATGAATAATAATAATAATAATAATAATAATAATAATAATAATAATAATATGAATTTCAGTAGAACCTAGTATAATGTTAGCGTCATTTGATTCATTTCATAGAGTCCTACCTTGTAAGTATTGACAAGGGGGCGGATTTTGATGACTTAAAACATTGACAAAAATTATCAATAAAATGCTCTTAAAATGCTTTTAAAACGCCGTAAACCCAAGAAACATTACGTAAAAAATGTTATAAAAACCAGCTCGGATGAACAACTCAATCTGTTGAATGCGTTACTGATGCAATGGAGGCTCCTTCCATTCGTTCCAGCGAACTCAGCTTGCAAACTTTTGGTTTCGACTGTTTTTTAGAAGGAAATCTCTGTTTTAGTTATCCCGAAATCGACGCTGATATTCATAACAAAAATTACATTCTCACAACGGCTGTCAAAACAATTTCTGAGCGAAGAAATAGAGTAGGCTACTGTGAAGAACATTTGTTATATCTCGTAATACTATCTGAAGCAAGTACCATTTAAAATGACATTAAAATCGATGAAATCAACAAAAATGCATTAAAATGACGAGAAAAGGAAAAAAATGACTTATTAGTCGAAATAGACAAAAAACGCTAAAGAATTATCTATAAAATGGATCATTTTTGTTTGTCATAACATAAAATGAATTTCCATACTAATCAGCAACGTTCTAAAGTGAAAAAAAATAATGGCATTTTATTAAAATCCGCCTGTTAAAAATGACTAATAATTAAATATTTAAAGTAAAAAAAATAATTGAAAATTTTATGAAATATCAGACTACTGTATTGCGACTTATAAAATTAGGATAACGATTTTCTCCAGTTCTAATTTCTTTTTCAATTTGTTAGAAATTTTTTCCCATCAGTCCCATCATCGTGCCCCTTGACTTTCAGAGTCCCATGCGATCGCCGGGTCTGCCCATGCCTTGCACCGGCACTCGTGAAATCAGATACGTTCTAAGCAATAACGTCTCTTTAAGCATCGGCGTAACTAGAGTTCGTAATGCCCAACGCAATATATGTGGTGAAGCCTTATACCTATCTAAAAATCAGCACCTAACTTTAATTATCTTATACCTACTCTATTGTAAACTATAGAAATTTTTGTTATAAGCACACCAGTTAAACTACCAGTCATCATATCATTTCAAAAACATATACGTTATGTTAGTTAAAATTATTTCGTGGTGTTACAATATTTAAGAAGTTTCGAAAAATGACAGTAATTGAAGAAATTTAATGATAGTACAACTCATAATCAAAATTTATATCCGTTAAGGATCATCACCTACATTAACTTCAAATAATTAAAATAATCTAAAAATAAATTAGTATTATAAAATTAGCATTAATATTAAAAAGGGAAGTTTTAATTAAAACATTTAAATTATGTTATTTTCAATTAAATACGTAAGGTTGTATCAAACTAGACTGGTGCCATCGAGACAGACCGCCCCCACACGCCGCGTTGATAGGGAGACAATTATCAACCACGAGGTTGATAGCGGTTAGCGTTGCCTCAGATGGTAATATACGTTATTGGCAGTTAAAGACTGTCACTCTGAAGAACAGTAGCACCATCCCAGTGTAAAATGCACTCGAAACCTGTGCTGAGTTTGTGTTACTTTCTCTGCTACTTCCGGTATCCGATTTTCTGCTACGTTTGCATTTGTTGCGTTATAGATAAAAGCTAATAATGCATCCTATAACGTTTTAAAAAACATAAATATTTTTTAATAAAATAAGTATTTTTAATAACGTAAGTAATTTTTTGATAACGTAAGTAATTTTTTCAAAAAATAAGTAATTTTTTCAAAAAATAAGTAATTTTTTTAAAAAATAAGTAATTTTTTCAATACAATAATATTTCTTTAAAATAAAGTATGTTTTTTAGCAAGCGTCATTTTGACGGTGAGTTGCTTTATCGTGCCGGTGAGTGCTTAACAACATTCGACGTCTCTAAGTGCTTGACGCTTATACATCTCACGACGCAACGATCAAACCGTCTTGGCTCATCCAAGTCTCCCCGTCTCCCCGTCCTCCCGTCCCACAACCCCTTATCCTCCCGGGGTCAAGACGTTCCGGGCACGGGCCAACTCTTTCTTAGGCGACCAGTACGGCGCCCGGGGCGGCTTCGACGGCGGCAGGGCCCTCAGGGCAGGGCGAGGCGGCGGCGGCGGCGGCGGTGGCGGCGGCGATGGCGGCGGCCCGCGCCAGCCCGCGTCGAACGTTGGTTACGCTCGGGCGAAGCTTTTAAAATTAAAACACGAATTACCTGTTAGAGTAAGTGCGGATATCCCTTGGCGGCGCACGTGCGCGTATGCCGGGCGACGCCGCGCCGCGGTGAGGGGAGGCGGTGGAAGGGGAGGGAGGGTATAGAAGGACGATGATACACGGAGGTTATAACAGCGCATATCCCAGTACTGCTGGCTATAAGCACTCCGAGCCCACATAATGTTTCGCTATGAGGGAGTGTTACACGCTATGAGGGAGTCGGGTTATACTTTATTTACTTAAGTTATGTGAGTTGATTATATCCCAATTTAAATATTATGGTACAAATTTGGGGTATTTTAAATATTTCTTCTTTCGAATTTTTTAAAGCTAATTTTCTTTCTTCACGGTAAAAACTTCACTTAGTCCCATAGGAGCGTAGCGATAAGAATAACGATAATTTTTTTGGTAAACTATGTGTCGGAGGCAAAAACTGTACATCACGCTTTGAATGGTCTTGAAATACCTATTCAATTGTAAAAACCGCGTATGTCAATAGGAGCGGAAAAATTGTCCTTTCAAATAGAAATTTGAAAATTGATTTTATTACATTGGATCGAATATTTTTGTTAACAATCCTTACAGAAAACGCCCATTTTCTTTCTGTATTCAAAATTTTAGTAGTATGGCTTAGGATAGGGATCACAGAATTTTTAAAAGTGCACAGAATTCATTTCTCCTCATAGCACGTCACACAAGTTTTTAACTGTTTCTGACGTAAAATAAATAAATAAATAAATACACACATACATACATACACATACATACATACATAAAGAAAGGCAGAAAAACGACTGTCTTTCAGAAGAAACTGTGGTGAATTTTAGTTTACCCCTTTCTTTGGACGTTACAAAAACAAAAGGATGAGCAAAATTTTTGAAATGGAATTGATGCGTTTCGAAATATCTAAGATGTATGTCACAGAAATTGATTAGTGGGAAAATACTCTCTTTCCTATCATCGCACGTTGATTCAGATTCTTAAAACATTATAGAAAATATAATATGTTTATTGATTCAAGGCACATTTCCGTCCCTTAATCAATTTCGAGGTACAACACGGAGAAGGGAACTGAATAAACAACGGAACAAGAAGTGCAGTGTACTTTTTGACACTAATATAAATATTAATATTAAATTCCGAATAAAAATGTTGACCACTTACAAACGTTTACTAAAAATTATATTTTTAAATAAAAAACTTTCGGCTTAATACGATTCAAAGAAACGGTGAATGAAATGCTGAAAGGTGGTCCTGGTAACGAGGTCATTAAAATTCTAAGATATGAAATTACAACCAATTGCGCGTCATGAGAATTGAAATGGGCAATATAATATTACATACTACGTTTTAGACATTGGTTTCCTTTTACATCGTGTCGCATTCATATATTATATATTCTGCTACAAATTATAAATAATCCTCCAAAAGTTCACTGAGAGCATAGGGGAATATCGTAAAGGAATGCTGGAAAAACATCTTTGCCATACAAAACATTAATTTGCTCTAGAAACGTCCAACTCGTATTCCTAAAATTTGACTTCTAATGCGCGTGACAGCCAAGCACAAAAATCTCTGTTAATTGGTTCATTCTTCAGTCTTGTTGTTCACGCACTTCTTATCATTATTATTATTATTATTATTATTATTATTATTATTATTACTATTATTATTGTTATTATAATTTTGTTTCTTATATTGTATTATATTGCTATTTAAGAACTCCAGGGTCAAAAATATTAGACGCTGGATCGTAAAGAAGTGGGAAAAACACAAAAATATTATGAAAGCTGTAATTGTCATAAAGCTATAATATGTAGTATGTACCACTAAAAAATGATAAATTTTTTCAGATATCTCGCAATTTCATTTAACATATCGCTCACTAATTAAAAATATTTTAAGTATGTGTTTATCTGCCAATGAATACTTCGCCTACCTCAGTCAGTGAACACTTTGATAGTCAGCGATTCTGTTGCAAAGCAATACGTCGAACGGACTCTATGCTTATTTTCTGAAGCGCATAGTGCGAATTGACGCGGGAGATGCCGGAGATCGCCTCCCCTAGAGAGTTTGACGTCCGCCGCTGAAAAAATGTTAATTAATCCCAAGGGCCAAAATTATTCCATTTCTAGGAACATCGTTTGTGATTTTCACACATGATTGATACACACATTAAAAGTTCAATTTAAGGAATCCTGAGCAAGGAAATTGAAAAAGAGATTCCAGAGACTCTTCGCAGGATTTACTCAGACTCTTGCGAAAGCGTAGACGGTCTCTGTTTACTTGTCAGTCCGTCGAGAGAAAGTGTGGATAAGTCTTTAGTGTTACCGATCGCGTTAACTGCAGTGGTCATTAGTCCCGAGAGTGTAGTACATGCTGCAACCGTAAGATGGCGGTGTTCCTCCTCCGATTAAACGGGATATCAGGGTCCGACGTACACGGAGGCTTGCACGCTTTCCCACCTCCAGTTATCTTTCCAGAGGGGGCAGCGCCACAACAGGGATAAGCTCGAAGCTCCTGACTGGCTTCTCGACATGTGTGGTAGTGTAGTGCATGTAAATGAGTGAGGAATTTTGAACGTTCCCCCGAAAATAATCGTACCCCGCAGATGCGAGTTTGGATAAGCTGTGTCAAGCCCGGTATACACGGTACAGTTTTCGTGCATATTGGACGTACAGAAAAGTGCAGTCCAAACTGCACGTTTTCTATATGAACATGTTCATATTTTTCATGCACAAAGCCTACAGTTTGGCTCAAGGGCCTCAAGTGGCAGAATCGTTTACTAACGGTAATCGTCCATTTCGATTTTGTGGTTAGGGGTGTCAAAGTATGATTGTGTTAAGTGATTAATTGTGATAAACTTCCTTTTTCTCAATTCCTGTCTTTCCACTTTTATTCTCTATGCTACTCATGGTTAATTAATATCGGACGGTGCAATTCATTTGTTTCTCGTTAGACTCCCCCCTTTGCGGCGGCTTTTGGCGATTCGGGCAGAAAACGTACAGACCGCGTATGCGCGACTTTTGGCTTTTATACTTCTAGTTGAATCTTGAAGTTTCTGTACAGAAACTGTTTGAGGATCTGCACGAAAACTGTACCGTGTATACCGGGCTTAAGATATTTGTGATACGTCCTCTCCGGCGCTGCTTTCTCCACGCAGCGTCTACATTAGACCCTTCGAGCGACGACGTACAAGATGGAGTGCTTCCAAACACGCTCTGACTCCCGAGAGCACAGAATTCATACGTCAGAGTTGTCGACGAGTTATTTGCGTCGAGTACGGCGCAACCCGGGAGCAAGGGGCTCAACCACTGCGAGAAGAAACGGTATGTACCGTCATCGTAATGATTTCATTGCCGTAACGTGCTACCGTTTCCCTAATGATCGCTTTACACGAAAGGTGTTCAGGCTCCGGCAATGGAGAGGGATTGGAGACTTCAAGGTTTGCATTTTCTAAATTCTGAACGTAGTCCAGGAGCCCGAGAGAATTTACGTGATTCAACCAAGATATTTTCGCAAACTGCATGTATTTAAGAAATCTTTGAAAAGTTAGAAAGATTCTTGGAAACCCGAATGTACAAATATTATGTATGTATGTTTGTATACAGGTAAGTGATTTCGAAGGATTCTTGCCCGCAACAGGGTGCACAACATTATGAATAATGTCAATGTCAATTTTGCTGAAACTCCGTTCGGGGTGTGAAATGAGAGATGTGTGCGAATAACTCTTTATTGTATCGGAACGCGACACGATACTGTCAGTATCTCCTGACGTTCAGAAGCTTCATCGCGCCTTTCCGAGTTTTTTTTTTTAATTTGTTGAGTCTAAAACTTGACGCAATGCGTCTCCAAACCCATTAAGGGGCGTTCAGCGCTTTGCGCTGGTGAGTAATTCTCCATTAATTTGCGCGCTTGGGCGTAATCCTCTATTAATCATATGTCATTTCACGTCACGTTGCAGTCAGTTGTCAAGAGGATCGCCAGGTAGCATCTCCGCGTACACGCCTCCTGCTACGCGCTCCTACGTCACTACCCAGTGGCCAGAATTTGGAAGGAATAAGGATAGAGCTGGGTTTAGGACACTTCACTGGGGTTGGATTAGCCCTTGTGAAGAAGCCAAATTCGTTTTGTTGGAACACATTTCACATGAGATTCAACGGGATTTTTATACTGCTTCCCGCTAAAGTACAGAGTGCAACGAAATTCGAAAATCATCGATTACACTTTCTACGGATATTCGTGTCATTCAGACCTAAGCATCGTCGGAGATTTTCAAAATAGAGGGAAAATGGGGATGAAAGATTAGTCCATAGTCCATCTAGAAGGATGCAGTTTAGGGAGGTGATTGATTAACTAGCTTATATTAAACCAAGGTTGAGTATGACTTGGTGGTACTTAATTACAGATATTTAAAATGAAACAAAATACACAGTACGGTATAATTAACAACACATTAATAATACAAATAACAGCAATAATAAATATTAATAATAACAAAATTAATAATAATAATAATAATAATAATAATAATAATAATCATGAACTTTAATAAAACTACATTAATGACGCTAGTGACTTTGATTGTGATTGATGTTGATTGATTTGATGTTGATTGGATGTGACGCTCTATTTACGTACCGCACTGCATCACCCTTTAAATGCACCCCATAAAAGTTTTAGAATTCTTATTTTGTGACACTGCTCTATACTACATTTAATAACACGTCACTTCATTATATTTATAAGTACGTGATATAAGTAAATATGCGTAATTATGAATAACAAAATAAATGTATTTTAGGATTGGAGAAGGAAGGATCAGGTGCGGTACCTGTTCACTTGTTTAAACTTATTTTACGACCGTCTCCTAGAAATGATTGTACGTGCACAAATTGTAACTCTCCCCCATACGTCAGATACGTTTGTTACTGTTACTCTTACTTTGACAGAATAAATCAAATAAAATGATCGAATCGCAGGAAGATAGAAAGCAGTTGGTGGAACTCGAAACCAGGAGATGACATAGTCCCACCGTCTACTTAGTATAAGTCGAAAATATACCACATTCGGCCCCCAAACCTAATCATACAAACTGCGTAAACTGTATTTTTTGCCCCGTCATTTGCAAAAAGTGAACTTCTATTCGAAAGGGAAAACGGGCCCATTAATTGCTACAGTTCCCGAAAGAGTGCAACTCGGTTGTAGGGTTATTAACTTACTGGCCTCCGAACCCTCAAAGCACGGTTTCGATCAAGGCTGAGATGCGTGGATTTTTGAAAAAGTATGTAAAATAACCTTGGGTAAATATTCAGCGAAATTAATTCCTCCGTCAAATTCTGTACTAATCAGGTCCCATATTTTGTTATGCATCTCAATATTCTGTAGCCCCACTTGACGCAAATATGAGAATTAAACAAAAAAAACTCAAAGGAATTTCAATTCAGAGTGGAGGTGGACGAATGGATTCATTTCTAAATGCTCTGGCAAAACACAAACAAACAAAACATTTACCAAAAGAGTGTTCAGTCCTGTTTCTAGGCTTCACGACCTTGTTGCTTCCACTTCCACTGTCAGGGATTCCACGTCTTCCCGCTCCTTGGACGACCGCCTCCACTATCACCATTGCCTCCGCCGTAGCACAACCTGCAGCAGTTATTTATTACGGAGCTTGTTTGGAGGCGGGGCCGGCGGCGTATGCAGGAGAAGCTGCCTAGCGGCCTTAGCGATTTTCCCACTTTTTATTCAACTATTTTATTGACTCGGCTGGCGGGGGACAGTTTGACTATATTCTGGCTATTTATTGCGTGTTAATTCAAGCTGCAAGGGCATTGTAACGTAATGAGCAATCTCGCCTAACTCGCAATGCGTGTGGTAGTCCCATCGTATCTGTGAGGTCCTTTGCTTCGTAAGTAACTATGTGTGCATCAATATGACCTGGGCGTTACATCTTAGACGTTAACTTTTCTATATTCTTGTTTGGAGAAATGTTTACTAGCCTTTCAAAAGCCTCTAGTTCTTGTAGTCTCGTAAAAGTTAATGCATGAGAAGAGAGATAATTATTTGCCCCTGTACCATTCATTCCTGATTTACTTTCATATAAGAAAACGTATGCATTTTCACGTGTTTATTTGTTTTACCTGCACGATGGGCAAGAATGTAGCAAAACGTATTGGTCCGGCAAAGAAACTAGATACTGAGTCAAAATTATATTAACATTTCATACCGTCAGTCTTAACTTGCTTATCATGTATATTTTACACAGAAACCATTTTACACGGCACAAAGAAACAAGTATGACAGAGATAATAAAGCGATGTTTTTATACCATGTCTCGTGTCTAACTGTTACCTCTTGAAATTATCGGAATATTTGGCTCGTTTCAATATTAAAATCGCCATTAATTATACATTTATTACCACTTTAAACTACTGATCTTCATCAACATACATTTTTACATATTTAACATACTACACCTTATACATATTTGTGTGTATGTGTGATAACCTGTTTCATTTTGTTTTATTATAGTAGTGTTTTCTGATGATGGAAATGCATCCATTCTTGAAACCTCTTTATGTATGAAAATGATATAATAAAGATCCAAAATTAATATGAAGAAATGAGTTATCTTTGATTGTCCCTAACATTATATAACTATTTGAGTGTCACTCTTTAAACTTCATTTACATGGAAGCGCTAAAACATGTTCTCGAAGTGGAATAAAATTTTAGGGGTGAAATTATCAATACATGTTAATTCCATCGAAAATAACTGCTATTTTCTGTTGTTAAAATCACCTGAAAAAATATTTTATTTGATCGGAGCGAATATTTTGTTAACAATCCTTGCAAAACTCCCTCATTTTCTTTCTGTATTAAAAATTTAAGTAGTATATGACTTAGGGTAGAGATCACTGAATTTCGAAAACGTGCACAGAATGCACTTCTCCCCGTAAAACGTCACCCACAGTTTTAACTGTTTTAGACGTAAACTAAATAAATACATATGTATCAAAGCGTTAAAGGTGAAAGCTCTCTATTCCAGAAACCCTCCAATCCCAAACACAGGGGAAGATACTTAATGCGAAATGTGATTCATATTTAAGTCTTGAAAAGTGTTAATACATTTTGAGTTGCTGTTTTTACACACTGAACAAAAACAAATCTGTAATTTTGTTCCAAAAGTAGGGTGTGGAACAATGCCTTATTTCTTTTTTCATGATGAGGTGGAATTTCCTTCTTGTTTTTCTTCAATGTAGTGCTCCCGCTGCAGAGTAATCTTGCTCATTAAGTTTGCGAAAAATAATTAACATTAATTGTATTGTATTCGTTTGTTAAAATTTAGGATTAAATTAAATGTACTATATTTTGAAATTGCCTCTTGGAGAAATTTTTCTGTCCTAAATTTATCATTGAAGAACATTTTAAAAATTATTCCTGTGTAATACATATGTTATGATTTTTGTCAGTAGTATATGCTAGTTAACTTTATGGGTATTTTAGTTTCATCAAAGAGGAGTTCGATATGAGCAGTGAAATCAAAATATGTTTTCACAAATTGGATTAGTTCGTACCTAAACAACGTTTTGTAATCGGAACCGTACGTCTTGTGCACAGATGACTGGTCAATTACAAATCGCGAGATCAATGCAATACTTAGGAGAGTGATTCGCGACAAAATACGTCAAAACACTTCTCTGCAGCAATTTATTCGAAATAATTTGAGATAATGAAGAAAATTGGGTATCTAATGAAATAAATGACACGAAAATTTTAAGTATCCCCTGATTATCGCATATTGATTTTGGGTTTCACAATTTTCATACGACAGAATTTGATTATTGATCTCAGCTGGTTCTGACGTAGAATATAATTATTATTGTGGAGAATAAAGGAGCCAAAACGGAAAACAGCAATCCGGAGTGCCACAATGAACTGTCCGCACCAAGTTTGTTTCGAGAGTCTAATGAATGTTCTTGGAATTCGAAAGTCAGTGGAAGAAGAGAGCTACACCGCCGCAAGACGATAGGAACTACGAAACGATTCCATTTTGTGGAACTCCATTATTAACTGGGGCTAGAACTAACTTAATAGCGAGAAGAGGACGAAATTTTACAATGTTGCTCTGTCGACCTGTTCAGTATAAGTTCTAACACTGTACCCGGCAACGTGTTTATGTCCCCACTTATTTCGATTTATTCGCTCATTGAAATACCCTCGCACATCTATCACTTCCTCCAACGTTAAAAAACCTGCACACAACCAACAAAGCGATATGATCTTCTCGACAACTCAGGGCTCGACAAGTAACCGAACACGCAACTCCTTCCCGCAATGACTTGGCGTCGCCGGGTCAATTGGAAGCTCATCAGCGCGGGGGGGGAGGGGGCGTGGCCATCGCTAAGCGAAGCAGTGACGCGGAATTCTGTTTGATTTGCGTCTCGGGGGAAGATCTCGATCTGGGAGGGCAGCACCGCCCTGCGGAGCTTCCTGGTGCTTTGTGGCGAGGCGGCAGCGGCGATGTTGGCGGCGGTGGCGGTGGCGGTGGCGGTGGCGGTGGTGGCGGCGGCGGTGGCGGCGACCCGCTCGACCGGGCGCGCGCGGTGCGACCACGCCCGCCCATCGCCCAAGCGTCCAGCCGCCCGGCCGGTCCAGGGGTTGGAACCCGGGACTCGCCACTCGCCACTCGCCCTGCCCGGGGCGAGGGCCGCGTGCACTTAGGAGACGCGTGTGCAGCCGACAACTACACAGGAAGCGGGCGAAGCGTTGCGCCGGAGTGCCTATTACGGAGAGAATCTGTATCGTGGCTAATGAAACATAAGCACCGCCTGCGGACGCCTGGGACGAAGCGGATGGGCTGCCGCGCGCCGGGAGGTCTCAACCCTCGCGTGGTACCACGGAAATAGTTACATATACCATAAGGTCAATTTGACCCAACGCAATAGAATGTGATCTTCTACAAAATATACTTTCTTGTTTTAATAAAAAAAAATCACTGAACCACACCGATGAGTTCTTAACCCTCGCGACGGTGTACCACGAAAATAGTTACGTTACAAGGACCATGGGGACACTATGACCCCACCGAATAAAGTGCCTATTCGACAAAATATTTTATTCAAGAACTTTCACTACATATATTACTTCTTCGAACATCTTGGATATATGTTTCTTCATAATATTGAAAAGTAAAAGAAATAACAACAAAAGTACCGAATCACATTAAATATAATATGAAAACCAAATATTTTTTTGTATTTTTCTCTAAAAAATCGCAGCTAGAAAGAAACAAAAACAAAAAAGGACAAAGAGAAAAATAAGAACAAAAGTAAAAATCAGAAGTAATCTTTTTCATTAAATTCTTGTTTGTTTCTTTGTTTTCCGGGTACTTCAAATCTATTAAGTGGATTGTCACAGCATAAAATATTGCAAAAGTATATATAGTGAAGGGTTACAAAGCAAAAGAAGTTTTATTTTTAGAAAGGTCTAACGGTAAAATACGTAAAGTGCAATATCAAGATTTAGGACGATATACAAAATGCTGGTTCTTAAACGAGTTTGAGATCAGATAAACTCCATAATATCACTATCTTTGAACAGTGGAAATGAGATACATACATTATTTACTAAAAGTAAAATACAATTATTATTCACAGACCATCTGATTCACCAATTATGGGGGGCGAGGGATTACTATGCTGTTTACACAAATAACAAATATAATCCTTTTTTCGGCGCGTTCATTTCAATTTAATAGTGTTTTCTTATTAAAAGAAATTTGCTTTTAATAAAAGTCATCAGGCAGCCTAACATCATGAAACACGATGAGGATATTTTGAACTGGAATAACAAAACAGACGCATTGTGGGATATAGTAAAAACTACGACCATACCTACTAAAAACGTGTTGTTATCATGTTTTAAAAGATAATGAAAAAGGTGAGAACGATTCGAGAACAATGGCTTCCTTCTTCAACTCATATTATAATTTATTGAATAATTAATGATAATATATTATATTATATTTAATTATAAATGTATATTACAATATAATGTATTATAATTAATTATAATGTATTGAATAATTAAAATTGAATAATTATTCGAGAATCACGGTTGATCTCACCAAGGATGTAAAGCCACAAAATTCAACAACAGTCATTAAAAAAAATCGATGCGATGTATGTTTCTGAAACGTATTTCCTGGAGTTTGGTCACGAACGGTAGCTTATAATGCTTTATAATTATATGTATATGTATTATAATGCTTTTTCTGAACGACATGGTGCTAATAGAGATCCCCGCGAACGCTCTTGACGTAGATATCATAGTCTTGACCCAACAGCTTGAAATGCGAGACATTTCGGTGTTTTGTTTCTTTCATATTGTATACAACGAATTACGTATTAAATGCGTATTACTTTCAGTATTAATTTTCTTTAAATGAAAGTGTTCTTGAGTTTTTCCTAAATAATGAACATGTATATCCATTTACCTACATAAATAGAATAATAAGAGACTGAACGATAATCTTGAAAAGCTTTCGAACAATGTTTCATGTTTTTACTTTCTCGCCATATACGTTCTTACGCAATGAAGAGAAAATATTTAACGCTGCCGCGGAATGTCACGATTTATCGACAGAAATATCTCGTATTATACGGACCTGATATCGAAAAATTTGATAAATCTTCGGGACATGTAGCAAATTCCTTCCTCTAATACGTTTGGCAGCCAGAATCCACATTTGTGGGTTCTTAGTACCGTAAAATTGGTTGACAGCAAAACGTCTGTGTCAGTCTGTGATAACCACTACTATCACCTAAACGTTTTAGACGATTTTCCGCAAAACTGATATTTTCCAATCGATCTGACGGAATTCAAGCCCCTGCAACTTTAATATTTCGATATTTGAGAATACTTTACATACAATTAAAATCTCCAAAATTCTCTTGTAAATGGCAAATTAAAAATGAAAAATCAAAACATTAGGATGTTTTGATTTTTCCTCAGAGAGAGCAAAGGACTATTAAAAAACGAGCAGATCTAATTTTCGTTGAACTCGAAATTTTTCGAAAATTGCAAAACCTCCAACAATGCAAGAAAGTGCGTGCATTGTAGCGCAACTTCTTTCCTTGTATCACTATGTCAATTCTGTGGTGCAGTAAAGTTAATAGATAACGCTCCACATTACACTTTTCCTTAGAACCATTCGTTACTCTTAATCTTCGCGATTGCGGTATTAATATCGGTTCAACATATAACGAAATAAATTACTATAATATATTCTCTCCAAAAAATATAGATCCTGGATAATAATCACACTGTTGAATGCCTACGCGTCTTTGAAGTCCAAAAGGAAGTCACCAAAAAATTGAACATTTGCAATAGAAAATCCATTCCTTAATATTTGCATTTGCAATTGAAAATCCAAGATTTTCAAAGAAAGTGAAATCTGCGAAAATTTTTAAGCGAGTTTCATGCTATCGAAAATTGTAATCCAACAATTGGGAGGTATTTTTCAGAAAATTTCGAACATGTTAATGCTTTATTAGAGTTCCCCCCTCAAAAAACATCTTAATCAATAAGCAGTAACGACGCACCGTTTTCCAGAGACGGACAAGGGCACGGATAGACAACGGGACGGACTGATGGATGTTTTGTCAACAAAATATTTGATATCAGGGAGCCACAAAACATCGATTCTGACTAAACAGCATTTCATAAAGTACTGTTTGAAACGTAGGGACAAGATTTTTTCCACTTTTTCGATACCAGGGCCCTACAAAACAAGATTCCAAAACGCTTCCCCCAAGAGGCTCCCCAAAAATCGCATCTTTTTCGCTGCATTTCAATACATTTTCTTTACTACGTAAGTGCGTAGTTTGGCGAGAAAGTACAAAAAGTACTAGCAGAATAATAACATCGTTTGATTATTATTTTCAATTTGTTTAAAAAAATACGAAATAAACAATGTTTAAATTAAACAGCTTTTATCATAATAATTTCAATTATTAAAAAAATATTTCCTTTGTATTGTTTAAAAGTCGTTTTTACATATTTCCTAAAGCTGCCTTTGTATCAGTTGAGAATATTCGGGAGACTTTGGCGCTGACGTCGACACCACTGGTGGTGACGAACCGGCGCCGGGTCAGGACGAGTGCTACGTAAGTGCGTAGTTTGGCGAGAATGTACAAAAAGTACTAGCAGAATAATAACATCGTTAGATTATTATTTTCAATTTGTTTAAAAATAAATAGTACGAATTAAAACAATGTTTAAATTAAATAGCTTTTATCATAATAATTTCAATTATTAAAAAAATATTTCCTTTGCATTGTTTAAAAGTTCCTCTTTCTTATTTCCTAAAGCTGCATTTGGATCAGTTGAGAATACTCGGGAGACTTTGGCGCTGACGTCGACACCACTGGTGGTGACGAACCGTCGCGTGGTCAGGACGAGTGCTACGTAAGTGCGTAGTTTGGCGAGAAAGTATAAAAAGTACTAGCAGATACTTTAAAATTGAAAATAATACATAGTTAGATGTATTATTTTCAATTAAAAAAATAAATAATACGAATTAAAAACAATGTTTCAATTCAATAGCTTTTATCATAATAATTTTAATTATTAATAAAAATATTTCCTTTGCATTGTTTAAAAGTTCCTCTTTCTTATTTCCTAAAGCTGCATTTGGATCAGTTGAGAATACTTGGGAGACTTTGGCGCTGACGTCGACACCACTGGTGGTGACGAACCGGCGCGGGCTCAGGACGAGTGCGGTCGGCGGCGCGGCGCCTGTTGCACGTGTGCACGTGCGCGCCGCCACGCCGAGGCGTCACTGCGTCGGAAATGTGGGCGCAAGACATCGGCCGAGTGGAACCGTCATCCTCTCCAGGAAGGAAACGATATTGTTAGGGCGCGGGTACATTACGAACACCTAGCTGGCCTCGTTCCAACGTCTTCTTCTTGGAACTGCATATGGTACCCGAATGCCAGAGGGTTGAATTTAGTTTCATTTGACTAAGCGGATCATGCGGCCAAAATAACTCAGCTAATGTGAATGCCTTCATTTTTACTTGGTCTGCTTATAATTCTGCGCCCACGACTTTTCCTGACTCTTCAGATAGATTCTGAGGCACGTTTTATTCGTACCTACGCTGCATTTTACTCATATTGATATAATTCATTATAATTTGAAAGGTATGAAACCTTAAAAATAATTACTTTGCTGAGCTAATAGCATTTTAGATGCATAACATTAGTAGCATTACTGAGCATAGCATTAATAATATAAAAATTAAATGTCATTAAAAATATTTCCCTCGAAGGAAAGGTAGAACTTTCAAATAATTAATAACTAAGAAATAATTACCCACTAAGTATACCATTATGTTTCATTGAAAACCAAGTGCTATATTGCTAAAAGAAATGATGAGATTGTGCACGAAAAGTCACCGATCATGTGCCCAATTTTATTTTCTTAGTTACCAATTTGAAAGCAGCTGAAAAGAGTAAGGACCGAAAGTATTGCTGTTTCAAGCCACGCATTTACTTCGCATATTTGGTGATCCAATCCAGTTTTTAATATCGCCATCAAAGTATGGTGCAAGGAACCGGTGAGCAAGTATTCACGAGTAGATGAACCGTTGGAAAACGAGTGAACAGATGGCGGACAGACATTTGCCGCCACTGAATAGCGGGTTTCAAATTCCACTCTACGCAGTGCGGTCAGCGAAGATACATAGGGTGTTTTAAGTTTGTTAAGTAAAATGACACCCAAATTGGATTAATTATCGAATTAATGATGATTTTCAATGTCCGGGCTTTGAAATCTTGTCCATTGACTCCCTGACATGCGCAGTCTGTCAGGTTTCCTCAAATTTGACAACTCAAGGGCTCCTAATGCTGCGAACGTTTTTCTGACTCCCATGAACGCGGGCGTGAGATCGGTACAAGATAGGTCTCTGTCATATTTGTATATATTCCTTACTCGTTCTGTTCCCTCGTGGAGCGAATAAAGAAATATTTTTCTGTATTCTGGCTAACTTTAACCAACCTTTACATACCACATATCACACTGAGAATTAACTGTTTGTGGAAAATAAGTCGCGCATATCCAGATTTAACCGAAGAGAATTTAACCGATTTAGCAGAAACTATTTTTTTATCATTATGTGCTTGATTTGTTACTGTTGGGTTCTATAGGTACTTATTTCTTAGCATAGGCAAGGGAAAATATTTCCGCCTGATTGTCCTTTGTGGTTTGCATTTTTCCGCCTTCTCGATAAATGATATTAGGGCTGACCATAAAATGTCCATGATGATGATAGTGAATAATTATGGAGGGGATGGTGTTCGGAAGGTAGGTATGAGAAGCCAACCATGCCAAGCTGCAGCTCCACCAGAACCGTATGATTTAGAATGTACACATACCAACTGCAGCAAATTGTCTTGGAATACTCCTTCGTCTGTTTTAAATTTCTGTAATTATTAGTGCTTTCATTAGTTCTTTATCGTCAGTGAATAACCCGTCAATGACAGGGGAAACCTGTTACGTAGCGGGCAGTGTGATCTCATTCTGCGCAACACAAGAAACATGTACGATTAGTGGTTGACTAAATTTTTAAACACACCTTTCCTCTTTCTTCAAAACTTGGAGCTTACCATACGTATAAGGTTAGTTATTTTATTATGGTAAAACTATATGTATATTTATATCCAATTGCAGTTTAAATAGAAGTATGTAATTATCCCAAAACAGACCGTTTGTCATTCAAAACTGACCCTCACCATAATGACCGTTGTCAATCTATCTATGTAAATTAAATTGGAATATCCTTCTGACTTCAAAATAACTTCTTTTTTAATTTCGCGTGCTTATTTAGATTTACTAAAAACAAAATGTATTTTAAGGTTTTTGTTTGTCTATTTTTTCGGGTTAATCTCGAGAACGGCTTAACCGATTTCGATGGGGTTTTCACTGAAATGTAAAAATGTTTTCCGGGTAAAACTTAGGTTCCATTTTTATATTTATTATTTTTATTATATAAACAATGTTATTTATTTAATGTTTTTTGTGCGCAAATCTGTTCTGTTCGTATCTTATCGAAATTTTGTGCACATGACATTTGAAAAATAAAAATTTTACTATCTACATGAGATATCATAAAATCACCTTACCTATTTTTTCAAATTCTTAATACAAAATATCAGTCATTCTTTCGCTAAAATTCGCAAATAGTTCGAAGACAGTGAGAAAATCTACCAACGGTATTTAAACGTGTCTGAGAACTTCTAAAATTCCCTACTAAATGCATTTTAATTCATTTTAGTTGCGCAATTATGCTGAAAGTAATCGAAGATCATAACTGTTATTAGGAGTTTCCCGGGAATATGCAACAATGCATCTGTTTACATAGTTATGCCCATAGCAACGATCGTGGTAGCAACAATGCTCTTAACAAAGGTAGTAAGGAAGGAATGGGCGGGGTGAGGAGGGACTAGGGGAATTTAGCGGGCGGGACGGGGCAGGGCAGGCCACGTTCGATGGAGCAGGGTAGGACGGGGACCTTTGGTATGATTCAGTCCTTCTCCTTTCTAATATTTGAGTGTAAATTAATACCCGGCCAACGCAGGGTACTTCACTTAGTATTTGTTACATATTTCGTTGGTGATTAATTTGCAGATTTGTTTGTTTCTTGGATGATTGTCAGGAAAAGATAATAAATGATGAGAAGCAGAGATGTTCATTTTGTGTCAAATGTGTGAATGTTAATAAATGTTTGATTTAAGGAACCTTGTTTCATTCAGATACTACTGTTTTTATGGAAACGACTTCAGATTGTATCTTGTAAATGGCCGTGAAATTGTATTATCTTCTTTACGTTGCTGAGCACTTTTGGGATCTCCTTATTGGAAACAGAATGAATACAAAGAATTAATTTATATCTGTGTTTGCAAACGTGAATATGCCGACATTACATTTTTTTTAGTCTCACGAAGCAAGGCTATTCTTGTCAATTCCCCGCTGTCTTACGGAAAATCCGTCTATATAACGGAAAACCCCATGTATTCTCGGTTGTACTTCCCCTGTAAATTGTACTGTGTGATACATCTCATAACTCCCACGCGTTCACAATTATTTTCGTCTGCCTCAGTTTCCCAGGCCCAATGTGTACAGCACCAACAAAAAGACGCTCTCATAATTTGTGCCACTTTGCATTAATTATGGAGCCCATTCATACTGATACGACTAGGTATTTCTAGATTAATATGTGCGCCATTTGCACACATATTCTTTCAAACAAAGTAATAGGAAAAATCACAATTCGGGCAAGGGAAAAATATGCACAGATATGCAATATTTTAGCGCTTGCGCTTGCATTCACGTTGTCCATACAAGTAGAAAATAGTCCATACTTGTAGAAAAGGAATGAATTGTACTATTACAGCTATTTGAAGATTGTTTCGAGAAATGCTTGTCGTTTATGTGGAAGAAAATATTTCACATGAAAGGAAATTTTTTCCAAGTCAAAATCAATGCCTTTAAAAATTTGCACAAGCATTTAGTCACTATAGGTAATAAAAATTAATATTATATTTTTTGCATCGGAAAATGCACATGAAAGATTGAAACATAAGTATCTCTTCTTTGCGCTGCTAAATCGCTAGATTACTCAACTAAAAAGAAAAGTAGCAACTGTGATTCATTATTGAGGTCAGTTGATTGTTACCTCTCGTCTATGCAGGTCACGTGTTCGAGTATCAAGTAGAACGGGGTTTGAATGCGGAATAAGTGATCGAGGTCAATAAACGTACATACACAATAATAATTAGATCTAGTACAATTTGTTTGGGAGTGTTTTTATGACTCCCCAATTCATCCTCGAAACTAATGACTCATCCTCCAAATCTAACATTTATATGTCTGTATTAATATTTCATTTGAATGAGAAGACTTCAATTTTCATGCGTTTCTTCATTCGAAATAAATAACATTTTAAAAAGAGCTACAAAAGAAGATCAACTATTTTGAACAAAAGTGCAAAAGTGTAGTATTTTATTAGATTCACTATGACAAATTCTTTGTTCATCAATGTATTTCAAATATTTACTAACTTCAGTTTTCTAAATAGGATACAACATCTTAGTTCGTTTATAAATAAGATTGTAGACGGAGAGGAAAAATGAGGGTGATTTGTTTTCTTCTTTCTAAATGATACTTCAAATATTATTAATTATACTAATTGTTATCCTGAAGTAACTGAAGGGGTCGTGGTGAAAAACAATGCTCAATTTACACTCCAAAATAATGATTTTAGAATTGACACACACATACAGGGCGCTGAAAAAACGCACGTTGAAATACTATACAAAAGAGTTCTTAGATCTATAAAATGTCTTTAAAATATAGCAAGAAGTGTGTATGGCATGGCTAAAATTCGAGTCCGTCTAATGAGAAAGTTGTTCACTCTTCGGATGTGAAAAGTTCCAAGTAAAAACAGCTTGAAAACATAATGTAGATTTAGCCGGATGTCGTTGACATTATACAACACGAGTTGCCTAGAGTTGATGTAGTAAGTAAGGTGGCAAGGAATAGGAGACAGTCTATGATAAACAGTTGTCATACCGCTGGTGGGAACTTTCAACGTGTAGTGAGAATCAAAGTATGTAGTCTTGAGTTCCATTGGTCAGTTGTAATTTTCTTTTTACACGATACCACCTAATCTCATTACATTCACTCACAGTTAATGCATCGATATGCATTTCCGCATTTGCAACAAGACTCCGACTTTTGTGACCTATATAAAACAACATTGAGTGTTTAAACGCAACGCATTATCATACCCAAATTCTTCCTACGAACACACAATACTTTTAATCATCTTACTTTATTGAGATCTACAACTATAGCAACAGCAGCCGCATGAAGTCCGAAATGATCTATTCATCGTCATTCACACAGTTTTATCCACACCGTCTGGGTAATGTGATAACTAACTGATTACTTCTAACATTTTTCATATTTCGAGCTTAAATTGTGGCAAATAATTTGCGAAATTTCTAGAATAACGAAAAATATCCTTCTGGTTTACTAACACTAAAGGATGATTTATGATGATCATTATCATGTACGTAACACAATACTTGATGGTATATTACATTGCTTCGACCCCTTCACTATTGCTTTCTCGTATGTAGTATAAGGGAAGTGTCGAGAATATGCAAAAAAAGATGCGCTTCATTCCAACATTGCTCCATCATCATTTTCATCATAATTATCGGTGTTCATTTTCATCATAATTATCGGCATCATTCACTCATCAGATCATTACTCATTTTCCGCAATGGTCTCATCAGTTGAAGGGCCATGGAACCACAATAAATAAATAAATGCGTAACTAAATCAACCGTTTCTAAGGGAGTGTAGTCATGATAGGGAAGAAAGATTCGCCCGCTCTTGGTACCCCATTGTTTCAAGTACTGCTTCGGCATCCACCTGGAATTGTTTAAAGAAGTTACGGTAATGAGAGCAGAAGCCAATCTCTTGAATCCTTATTCAGCCAATGGCATCATTCGACACGGCTCCTCAACTGGTGTCGAAAATCTAACTTCGTGGGAGCTCGATTTAAGAGGCATCAATTTAACCTTATTCTTGTATATTATTACATGTCATAAGAGGTCGCTATTGCTTCCGGAGCACTACAATGGTCGCCGTTTAATGGAGTGTAGAAGAATAGGAAGCATGTCAAATTTTACTCTTTGAAATGAAGTTAAATATATTTTATTAGTTAACATTTTTTCTCGTACATTACAAATAGCGGAAGGATTATTATTATTATTATTATTATTATTATTATTATTATTATTATTATTATTATTATTCGCTTTTAACCCATCACAAAATTGTTCTTTTTTATTTTACTTTTTTTATTTCTGACCATATTATTTCTTACTAATTCTAGTCTTGATTCCCCGCTCGACTTGAAGCTGCTGCAATTCATAAGTTCAAGGAAATTCAGGCTTATGCATGAACATCATTTATCGTTTTCTGAAAACGGAAACTCTCCCGGGAGTTTAGCGACTTGATACATGTGTTCTAACTTAGAACTTCTAATTAATCTAGTAATGCATCCCAACCAAGGAAGCTTTAAAATTAACCAAAATAACCACCACTCTTACGCTTTTTATAGGGTTACAGTTCAAAATTGCTAAATCGTCAGGACTTTTTGCCAGTCTAATACTGGTTATACTTCGAAAAATGGAAGTGGGTATTGATGCAAAAAGAGCCTTTTCCAATGAAAAGATCGTATACGCAAGAACATAAATATGTACAGCCTGCATAAACAATGACTTTTCATTCACAATGACCTTGAACGTACACGTAAGAACAGTCACTCATCGATACGGATAGAATAAATACTCAGCGCCGAAATTCTGAATACAGAAACTCGATAATTCTCGGATGATGATTATTTGATATACTATCATGAGAGTGATGAATGTTGCTCTGCAATGATCCATGAGTTATAAAGATGATACATGGTAATGTATGCTCTTTCAAACTGCATTAGTTTCTGTCTAATGACAATGCTAGAAGTTCTTAAGAGCTTGGCGAGATACACGTCAGTGTGTTTTCCTCAGACCACGTTAACGTGAGCTGGGAGAGCATGGAACTTGAAAAATTTGAAGGGTCCGTCCGTTGATGTTCACAATTTATGTGCACCATTATGCACCATGGGATAACATGCATCAAACGTTTGCATTTACGTCAAAGTTTCATTGTGAATGAACCCCCAACCTCTTTCCTCGTCCACGCTTAGCAATCGTTTGAATGATTAATTATTTCGTTTTTTTCGGGTGCGACAACTAGTATGGTCATTAGTCCCGTGAGTGTTTTTATATTGTGAGGGGGCGGTGTTCTCACGCTGAACGGCGAGATCTGGCACCGACCTACACGTCGGCTTGCCGAGTTTTTCCACCAGAGAGGCAGCGCCCTAGCCGGAAAAAGCTCTAAGCGCCCGATTGGTCTCCCAAGATGTATGTTAATGAACCTTGACCCTGGATAAACGCCAAGTGCTTGTAACAGCAAGAGTAAGTAAGGGGTGAGGATAGGACAAGGACGAGAAAAGAAAGATCGCGGTTCGGGGCCGGCCATTAGGACTGCTCCAACATTCGTCTAATATTGATAAAAAAAAACACGGAAACCGGCGGTCGTATCAGTCAGTCGCTAGAATTCTCCTCCAGAAAGAGGTTGAATTCGACCTAGCTAGATATCTATGTCAGAAAACTTGAAGTCGAAACTCGAACTCCAGGAGATCCCGATTAGAGGCCATGTCACCGGTTGATGCCCTTAGCCACATCAGCCGGTCACGGCAATCGAGTATGACTCTCATCATTATCGTACCCTTCATCGTAACAGTCTTTCAGCCCTAGCAGAAAATGTTTCTCGCATTGTTCACTTTGGCACGCACGGCGCTCACTCATCGCGTTTGCGTCACAGGAAACCCGCATGCTGCACTTCCTACCGCCACACAAGGGCAAAATAAAGGTCGCCAGGCGTCGCGCCTGTTAACGGTCGTCACCGCGATCTCCAATTAAGCATGCCCTTGTGTTTGACAATGCATCCCTTCTGTTTCTCACTTTTGTTTTTGGAAAGAACACATCACAAGCAAACAAACGCATCACAGTAAACAAATCATAAGCAAAAATTCCCAAAATTGTTCCCATATTGAATCATAAATCTTCACTTATCCTCGAAATTGGTAAAATCATCTACAAATCAGTAATCAGATTCTCATTGACATATGCGAACCCCATTTGGATAAAAGCAGTCCATAGCTACATAAACGAACATCGTATTCTACAAAACAAATGTCTCCGGAAAATCACCAAAACACCGTGGATCATAAGAATCAACAACTACACAGAGAACTAAAAATAGAACACATTCGAAACTATATTCTCAATATTTCAAAAAATTTCTATGATATATTTCCAAAATCCCCAGCCACTAAAAGGTACTCCTAGGGTAAACATGCGAGTACAACTGCTTGCAATTAACTCAAGCTACTCCAAAGACATTTTCTAGCCTTCTTGACAATATGAAAATATACTCTCAACCACGTAAATAAATCCATGCAACAGTACCAACGAACTCTTGCCACGTACACAATAGCTTTAAAATCGAGCGTCCATATGCCGGAGTGTATTCACTCCTAGACCTGACGATGATTGATTGAGTCGATTCTGCATTCATGGCTGCTAGTTGAAAATGCCATGTAAACCTTGTAGAAAACACTCTTGAAAGACAGAAATGCCAAGCAAGAAGAAACAAGAAAAAATATTTTTAAAACATTTTTTAAAGCATTTCCATTCAAAGCACATTACTCTACCATCAATCTCCTACACATGCATTATGTGAGAAGAAACCCCTAACACTTCCCTCAACACATTGCAAACTATTCAAAACAATTACTTCCATCTATCCATAAAAGCTTTTTGGTAGGTCACAATAATCCAATATACCCAGAATTTACGTTTCTTGTATTTCCAATTTTGTAATTAAATTTTCAGCTGATTTTCTAAATAAAATCACGGATTATGAAGCGACAGTGTTATGAGCACAGATAATATCTAGCAACCTTTTTTGTTTCGTATACTTGGAATCTGCATTCATGACTGCTAGTTCAAAATGGCAGCGTCTATCGACGCTACGATATACTACTAAATTTTAGAATGCGATATTTTGCACAGGCGTTTCGTTGTGGTTTGAATAAAGTAAAAGATGCAGTATAACATCATTTAAAGATCACCATAGATTAATACGGAATAATTTACTTTAACTTTACCATTTTTACGACGTTTCGTAACGCCATTTAGATGAATCAATACAGTGTGATATGATATTAAAACTTACGTCAAAATCAGATGAAAGGTAATACGTTTCGCAGCAAAATGACACCTGTTCGGAAAGTATTCGTCAAACGAAATCCGAGTACGGTGCGTGTCTGTTACTGATACTGATTTTTACAACTATAACGCGCGATGATCGGCAAAGTTTAAGATTCTATTCGAAGATCAATTTAAACAGGTGTATAATTACGCCATGTCTTCTATACTGTTACCTCCAAAACTGAATAAAGTTTCATTATATTGCGAAAATGTGACACAAGAGACTGTCTTACGCCTATAGGTCTGAATAAATTATCTTAAGACCAATGTTCGATGTGCAATCAGGGTTTTTGTTCTTATGTTACTTAATTAGGAAAAATTAAATTGTTCTTCTAAATATCAAATATCATTTTCAGCAGATACCACCACAACATTTTAGTTCAAGTACGTGCCAACCTCCTGAATCTAACTGCACTCTATATTCTAAACTCTTATTACCGCGCCACTGACGCTTAATTTGCATAAAATTGAAACAATGTTTTCTACATGCGTTTTACCTCGCCAATATACTTTCGACTATTAGGACGGGTATTTCTCATGAACATGCTGCGAACGTGCAACAATATGAAATGAGCAGACGCGATTTATGTTTACAGATTTTTGTGACTTCAGTGCAGAAAGAACGTCGCGTGAATCTAACAGTCGATTTACTAATCATAGTGCGCCACCTAACATAGTATTTATCAACATCTGAAGAAGATGGCGAGAAGCATGTTCTCTATGACCTCTCTAACGGTCTTTTTCCAGATTTGCAGAAAGTATGAGAGGGACGCTGAAAAAGTCAAATAAGTTTAAGAATAATTTTAATTGTCTGGCTGTGGCGAAGAGTACTTCATAGAATATTGTGTACAAGACACAGATTATGTACTTTTACTGATTTTGTATTGTGTAACACAACCTTCAGGCGGAGAATCTCGTATGCGCTTTTGTATCTGGCTACCCGTAAATATCTGGAACTCTTTGTATGCGAGGTCACGCCAAGAAAGAATAAGTGCCCAATCTTCTGTAAGACTTAATTATCGTCGTAATTTTTTTGTTTATTTCTATGCTACTTTTCGTTGTAAACAATAATTGCTGCTTGATTTCAGACTATCTGAACATCTAGACATTCCATATTGCATGATGCAGCCATATTGTTTCGCGAAAGGTTATGGCTTTTACTGTATTTGAGTATAGTGTTTACTGTATTTGACCTGATCGAACAATATTCCCACTAAAATAATTTTGATGTTTTGTTTGTACTACATTATTAATTTCAGTTTCTCTCTTGGCTATTTTTACATTGGTCAAACATTAATTAAAATGAACTGACATCGTTGAGTAGTCTTCATGAAAATTCAATTGTTCTGCGTAAAATAGATTTATTTTTTCACCCTTTTATACAACGGTTAGTGTATTAAGCGATTCAAATGTTTCAATTTAACTATACTTGTTATTTCATAATGGTACTTATTTTCTTTTTACAAAATCATACAAAAAATTGGCCTACCATTTTCAATGTGGCCCTTCAGTCCTTACAAGTTGGAAACCTTGAGTTAGCGGAATGAAGAGAGAGGGAGAACGAACTTCCACGAGGTCGAAACCAGTAATGATATTTGTCAATGAATCGGAAAAGTCATTAGAACTCTCATTCTCGTTAGAATTGAGGTATATAGTTTTTTGCCCTCGGCAGATTAACGTGAGAAAAACATGCAGAATTTTTTAGATAAGAAAATAATTCGAAAGGAGTAATTTGTACATTCGTAAATCGTCGTTAGAAATCTATTACCCACAGCTCGTATTGGTAGCTTCACTGGTGACTATCACTGACACCTTCCCATTTTGTAGTCAAACACTGATTCGAAAACCCGAAAACCATTTCATCGTTGCTACAGACAGAATTCATGGAGGTTGTAATTTTTAGTGTTTTGATTATAAATTTATTATATAAGTAAAGATATCTTCTCAATCATACGTTTCTTCATTAGTGTGGACATTATTCCAATATAACGTGAAATGTTTATATGTTACAAATAAGAAGCGGTGAAAAATTAGATCCAGTATTTCGACCTGTCGGGCGCAAGTAACTAAATAAATATTCTAGGTTTGCGGAATTCAAAATCGGTGGAGGTTTATTTTTATTTATCCAAACGTTTTACATTTGTTTTACCTTTTAAACAATTTTTTTCACAGTGTTTTTAAACGAGTTTTAGCTTTCTAATGGAGATTTGGAGGCTAAAGAAGCTTCAGAAAATCTAAAAAATTCAGAGACTTATTGAAGTGCTTAAAGAAATATGGATTTCCGCTCATCGTCTAGTAATATTTTTTCTGTTCAAAATTAAATATTAATGAAGGGCGAGAAACACGTTTTTGACTCTGTAGGTCGTAGGTAGCGGAAAAGTGAAGTTGAAAATCGTATACTTACTTTTTTATTGTTTTCAGCAGATTTATCAGTCCAGAACATGTTAATAAACCCATGCCTACAGCAGTTTTTGAGTCCATTTCTTGCTCATCACCAGGTTTTAGGAACAAATATAGGAAATAGGGCGAAATCTTGTAGTGAAAGGGAAGTGAAGTGAAAGGCGCGATTATTGGGTAGTATACTGTCAAAATTGAACAGTTACAATTTATGTAAATTCATATGCGCTCTGATGTAGTGAAGAGATGTTATTTAAATTTTTCTGTTAGTTTTACTAATCTAAAACGTTTTCTAGATTATTCTGACATACGTTGGTATTTGTTGATAAGTTAACGAGGTTTTCACGTATTAAAAATAAATGTGTATTCATATTTGTCTGAACATGCTTATGAGTGAATAGATGCAGGTTTGTGTGTATGAGAGGATTCATAGGTCTGTGTAAGTATGTACGCGTGTATGCATGTATATTAATGTAGTGTGTGAATTTATTTATCTGAACGTTAGTATATATGTATTTGCATTTGTAGTATATGCCATGTAAATTACATCTGCATATGCTAGGTAGTGGCAAATATGATTTGTTGTTTTTTTATGTATTGCTTTTATTTATAATTGTATTTGTAATTGTAATTCATCTTTCATATTTTTACATTCTTCCACCGTCCAACATCTGCCCAATTGTAGAATAAAGATTCTATCCATCTATCTACCTGCCTTTTTTTTATGAGTTTTTTTTTATTAGAAATATATCCTTGTTCGACATTCTTATGTCTTTCAAGGGGTTGAAGATACATAATATACATTTTTGTTATAATTACATTTCGTCATGTTTCAACAATGTTAGAAGACTAATATTTACAATACTACAATAACAGCTAAGGATACCCAGGAAGGGTCCTTGAGAAAAAAATGCATACAATTTGAATCAGGACATGAGTATTTAATTTATAAATGTTGGAACCTGCTTTACAGCTAATTACGGAGGATGTAGTAGGTCTTTAGAATATCTTGATTTTATTCGTGGAAAAAGATTGGCTGATTTACCTAGAGTGTACAAAGGAGTGGCTGGGCAAGATGAAAGAGAAGAGTAGAAATTAGAAGAAAGTTTTAGGATCCAAGTTTTCAGAGGTTCTATAGATAGTTCTTTTAAGATTTGATCGTTTCGGATATACCATGGCGCTTTTAATACAGTTCTTAAAAATTTGTTTTGCAATACTTCCAGTTTTTGAAGGTTACTTTTGGCTGCACCTCCCCAGATTGGGCAGGCGTAGGTCAGTGAAGGTCGTACAATGTATTTAAATATTATTAATGCTGAGTCTATTGATAATTTTGACTTTCTATTTATGAATGGATACAATTTTAATATTTTTATGTGTGTGTTATTAGCTATTGTTGTTATATGGTTTTTCCAGGTTAATTTGGTATCTATTTGAAGTCCAAGATATTTAACAGGAGTGTCATTTGGGAGCCATTTAACTTCATGGTTATTAATTATTAAGGGATATGTGGGGCGAATCCGTTTTAAGGAGAAAATTTTTGCTTGGGATTTTTGGTGATTTATTTTTATTTGCCAATCATTGAACCAAGATATGAGGAGATTTAGGTCATCTTGAAGATTGTCTCTACCTAAAAGAAGATCACTATGAGTGGTAAATATTGCAGTGTCGTCCGCAAATAAGGCAATATCTGAATGTAATAGGTAAGGCATATCAGAAATAAAAACATTGAAAAGCATAGGTGACAAGGGGGATCCATGGGGAAGTCCAGCTTGTATATTATGATCAGTTGAGAGAGTGTTATTTATATGAACTTTAAATTGTCGATTAACTAGAAAGGATTTTATTATATTTTGTAAATAATTTGGGAAACCAATATTTCTCAATTTGAAAAGTAATCCATCATGCGAGATTTTATCAAATGCTTTTTTTACATCTAGAAATATAGCAAGAGTATGACGTGATTTTTGGAAATTGGTGGCAATATAGTCTGTTAAACGTAGGAGTTGGTGCGTAGTAGAATGGTTATGTCTGAAACCAAATTGACTACTAGGAAGAACATTGTTTTGATTTAAAAATTTATTAATCCTGGTTAAAATTGCCTTTTCAAAGATTTTTGAAAAATTTGGCAGCAAACTAATTGGTCTGAAATTTTCAGGTTTAGTTTGATCTGTGTTGGGTTTGGGAATTGGCAGAATAAGTGCAGTTTTCCAGGAGTTTGGAAAGTAGTTGAGTCTGAAACATGCATTATAAATAGCTGTTAGTGAACTGAGGATGGGATATGGTAGATGTTTAATTACAATATTAGGAATTAAATCTAAGCCTGGTGATTTTTTGTTTTTAAGTTTGGAAATTATGTATTTGACTTCAGATGGGAAATAAATTAATTCTTTCAGGAACTGTATGTAGTGGGTTGGCTAATGATTGGACTATGTTTTGGGTAAAGGAATTATTATAAGAGATTATTAGTAAAGGAGAGTTCAAAATGATTTGCCAATAGTTCTGTTTTTTCAGAATCTGTAGTTGCTACTGTGTTGTTATTATTATTTTTTAATGGGAGTAATTGTTTTTTGTCATTTGTTATATTTTTAATTGCAGACCAGAGGGAAGCAGAGTTAGGTTGAAGCTGGGATATATAGTTTGTGAATTTAGAAAACCTGTATTGTTCTAGTTTATTTTTAACTTCATGAGTAAGGCGATTTAAGGTCGTTTTAATTTCAGGATCTCGAGTGATTTGCCACTTTCTCCGAGTTACATGCTTGAGAGCAATTAAATTTAATATTTCTTTTGGTAGGACATGTGAGACTGATTTGTTAGGGTTATTACTTGTCTTTGTTGATAATTTAATAGCTTCTAATATATTTCTTTGTATTTTTAAAATTTCAGCATCTACATCTAATGGAGTATGGAGAGAAGTAGGATAATCATTTGTTTGAAGTATATATGACTGGAAAAGTTTCCATTTTATTTTTCCTTTAATTAGGGAATTATGGTTCTGCTGTGGAATAACATTATTAAAGTTAATTAATACAGGATTGTGATCTGAGTTTAATGCTGGTATGCAGTACTGTGTGAGTGGGAAGTTTAAATTTTGTGAGACTGCAATGTCCAGAATATCTGGAGAAATGGTATTATTATATGGATAATGTGTGGGTTGAGAAGGGGCATGTATTGTCCAGTTATTCGTAGTTGCTAGATTGAATAATATTATACCTTGAGGGGTAGTCGTTTTACATCCCCATGCTTGGTGTTTTGCATTGAGATCTCCAATTAATAATACTTTGTCATTATTATTGAAGAGTAGTTCAGGGTGTTTTAGGTATTTTTTATTAGGGGTTTGTAAGCTACTATTATTTTTAGTTTTCCGACTGATAAGTCTATTGTTATTGCTGTTATTTCTAATTCCTTGGAGGTAGGTACAAATATTTGTGTGTGTTTGATTTTCCTTTTGATAAGTATTGCTACCCCACCCCCACCATGTAAAGAAGCTCTATCTTCTCTGTATGTAATATAATTTGGTATATTAACTCTTTTGGCATTGTTTAGATGTGTTTCCGTAATACACGCTATATCAATTTTTTGGTCATTTAGAAAATGTTTTAATTCATTTATTTGGCGAAATAGTCCATTTGCATTCCAGTTTAATAATTTTATTTTATGGTGATCCATTATTTTAAGTTTGTGGTCCATTATTTATATAATTTGGAAGAATTTGTTGTATTAAATTTTGAATATGGGGGATTATAGCATTAATTATCTGAGTTGTTACAATAGGAATAATAGGTGTGAGATTGTACCTGTTGTTTTCAGTATTGTATTGTTGTTGTAAAACATTTTGAGATCTTTCAGAAGGAGTAGGTAAATGAGGGAAGTGATTTACACTTTGAGTATTTGGTGCAGGTGTAGAGTAGTATGTGTTGTTAAATTCTTGAGTAGGCCTGTTATTTTGAAAATTATTTGTTTTTCTTCTGGTTTGGATATATTTTTGATTGCTAGTACTTTGGTTATTTGTAGAATTATTAGTAAAAATGAGTATTTGGTGCAGGTGTAGAGTAGTATGTTTTTAAACAGTTACAACATTTTGGAGTTGCTGTTTTTGGTTTTTACATTTTGAGTAATGGTGGTTGTCAGTACAACGAACACATCTAGGTTCCATTTTGCAGTTAGCCTGGGTGTGATTGAGCCTCTGACAATTTTTACATTGTATAGGGCTTATCTTATTTTTAAATTTAATTTTTACAATACTATTGAATAATTTGTTTAATTTCACTATATCTCTTCCTTTACCTGCCTATTTATCTATTTATCTATACCCCTCGGGGCCACATTCACTATCTTTCCTCGCTTTAAACACTGTAACGTCATTTGTATTAATTGCTAACATTTTGCGGGAATGTAACATGCCGGATTGATACTGAAATCTATGATTTAGTTTCTCCGAAATCAAAAAAGCAGGGCAAACTGCTGTCCCGAACGACCCTGTAACAATTCGGAACCCGATCTCGAAAATGAGGATTGGCCCGGAAAGTTCGGGAGAGCTCAACGATGCTCCTGATTCTAATCGCTATCTCATGCACATGCATTATGTTACAGTACTAAAATCAGTCAGTAGGGACCCACGTTGTGCTTCATATGCATGATGCTTGGGGAGGCGTGACATATTACATTGATGCTTTGCATTTGTATCTCGTCAGCTACGGGCGATCTAATTCAGGAGCTCAGGCCGTGATGAGAAGGTATATTAGTAGGCGACTCAGTAAAGGAGTGTACTATTTCGACCACGAAGGCCGGGAATCTGTATGAATGGGCAAGATGTGTGAAGTCTGTTTCTACTTCATGAGGGAGCGAATACGTTCAGGATGGAATTTTTATTTTCTCGCCTTATGAAGTACTTCGTAAGAAGAGAAAGTAATGTAAGCGTGCGCCGGAAAACGGAGAATTTTTATCCATGCAACGAGCACTCGCGTAAGGATGTACAACTGGCCGTAAGGAATGTTCCAGTTCGACCTCGAGTAATTGTCAATGCCTGTGCTCGTGCGCAAGAAAAGAATCACACCTCAAACACTGTCATTTTGCAGAAGAACAGCTTAATCATGAACAGAACCGTTTTATTTCGGGCCCAAAGTTTTACTCTATTCACTTGTTTTCTGAATTTTCTTTATGACGTTTTCGAAGTAAAATTATACTCTCTTCCAAACGTATTTTTTCACTGAAATAAAAAAAATTAGTGGTCCTACAACAGAACATACTTTCTCGCGTTATTTATAAATTTGCAATATTCGAAAATTCGGAGACTTAACGAAAAAGAGATCCGCTCCATTCTTTTAAGGGTCCTTTATGCTATCCGGATACAAAGTTCTGAAAAATTTGAAAACGTTTTTGAGGCTTCATGTAACGTACCCTTAAAAATAAAAATACACGTTTGAAATTTCCAAAGCATTTAGTTAATTTAGGTCAATTGGGGAATACCAATTTTGAAGAAAATCGGCTGAACACTTTAGGTGTCAGCTTTGACCGCAGAAAGATAGACTTTTTATAACGAAAATTCGCCGTTTTCCGGCGGAGGATTACATAATTTTCTCTTCTTACTAAGTATCTTTGTAAGGGCGAGAAAGTAAAAACGATTTTTTAGTCTTTTTTGTCGCGCACCGACGATATAAGGAAGAAAAGCGAAATCTATTTCTACTGTCTGTGGGGTCGGATGGCCGTCATGCGGAATGTCGTTTTGGAATGACAAGTAGCCAAGTTCCTCATTCGTGAAGGTTCCTTGTCAATCGAGTTATGCCTTTGTAAATGAGATATACATTATGGAAGCTCTGAAGGGAATATTTGATTGTATGAGATGACACTCTCGCCTTGCAGAAGTCTGTTGGGACGGAAAACTGTCCCAAGGCAACACTTCAAATATACAGTCATTGATTGGTCTCAACTTTCATGGCAATTGTTTCTTTTATGGGCGATTTGTCTACGATGAAACTGATTAAAACACGGTTGCACCGGCTGATTTGGCTCAGGGAAATAACTGTTGCCAATGTACCAATTCTGACCGAGAGGTGCTAGGGTTCCAGTCCAAACGGTGAAGCTTTTCGACACTACCTAGTGGAATTCGACCGGTGTTTAGAGAATCTAGAGGATTCTCTGATAGGTAGTTTTCCTCTCCGATCAATTAGGGCGGATTCCGGGGATGTAACTTAATAAACGGGCCATACACTGCTCACAATATTCTCTTTCGCGTTTTTGACTCTCTTCGTACGTACGTACACACACACACACACACACTTACATGCATTACACTACCACACATGTTGGAAGACAAGACGGGAGCTTAGAGCATGTTCCGGCAGGGGCGGCGTCAAGCTGGCTGATGGAACCTCGAGGGCAAAAGCTGACGAATAGCTGGTCGCCGCATCTCACGTTCGAGTGGCGAAGGAAAATCACCGCCTCCTGAGACATATACTGCACTACACTTACTGGAATAATGCTCATACTAGTCGACTCGCCTGGAAACACGAAACAATTTGTCAATCAATCATGATTTACGTGAGTTCGATTGAGCTTTTACCGGTAAAGGTGGTTCAGGGCATCAAGTGATGACACTGTTGTGCTTGTGATCGGTAAATCTTAGGTTTCGAGTCCCTGTGGTGGTAGGATTTTCGACATTAGCAAGACTCTTAGGTGGAATTCAGCCGTTGTCAGTAGGATAAGTTTGGAGTTCGGCTGCCTTCATTGGTATTTTTCCGTGGGTTAACCGATCAATACCTAGCGAATGTCGGAGCAGTACCCTTTCAATCGGACCCAGACCGCGCGCGATCTTTCCTTCCTTTTCCTTGTTCTGTTGTCACGTCTTAGTTATACACACATTAACATGTACTAGTACTACTACACTTTCACACTTGTTGGGAGACCTGTCGGGAGCTTAGACCTTGTCCCGGCTGGGGCTGGAGCACGCTGTTGGGAGATACCTGGTTGAGGAATGTTCCCGCAAGCCGTCGTAGGTCTGCGCCGGATCTCATCATCCATAGAGGGAAGATTACCGCAACCTCTCGCGATTAAAAAGCATGCACGAGTACGGGACTAATGACCTTAACAAATGACGCGCCCAGAATCACTAATCAATCGATCGATTGAGCCTTATCTATTGGTTGTACAACCAATGATTCTTTTGAATTATTCCTTGTAATCGATTTTAGGCAAAGAAATTCAATTTTTTCCTCACATGTAGCTCAATTTTTAAAGACCAGGTTATAATTAGTAAAATTCCTTGTATTACCAAGGACTTATCTTTGCCTGGCGCGGGCAGTTCTGACGATTCACCGTGCGTAATTAAAACGCTTGGTGTTGTGTATTGGTTTATCGATGTGATACTATTGGGATTACTCTGTGGGAAAGCACTCACTCCTTTGACTTGACAGTTATGACGTATTCATTGTGCAGTTCTTCATGATTCTAGTTGGTGAGAGGAAACCTTCCTATAGAAAAGCATGGTTGGCTTCAAAATGTAAACATCAGCTCAAACTCAATTCCTCTATTTATTGAAAATTTTCTTTAAAAACAAACATTTTCACTGCTCTCAGACAAGGCTGTATTATTTCCCCACACCTGAAGTCTAACTTACACACATTAAGGCTCTCTAGATCAATATTTAAAATTATTATATATCAAGAAAATGTATAATATAATTCTATCAAAATAATTCATAAATGTTATAAAACAAACAATATAATACAATTAGTTCGATTGCAGAATGACCTACTAGTACTTTTCAGAGTTTTTATTCCACGAAACAAGGAATTGATTAGGGAGTTAAAGGTAAAAATTCCAATTGAAGATTCTTGAAATGTTTGTTGGTATTTTACGCTGTCCCTTTGAATTGTAGTAATTAACTTTTTCGTGCGCTATAGGTATTTGGAAGTCTGCGTTTGTGGTATATTATGGTGCAAAGGTACTTATACTTATTTTTTTAAATCTTTGTAAAAATCCCTAGATTAGATGTTCTCGTAGTGACTAAGATTTCAATTACATAAGTCCACGCTGGAATTAGTATTGTTTTGTATGTTAATTATTTGTGTCGTAGAAGCAGCTTTGAGTGGTGACATACAAGCCGGTACAAGTTAAGTATGTTCAAATATGCACAAAATGGTCACATTTTAGTCCATTGCAGGATTCGTATATACCTATAGATCACAAGCAGAGGGGCGAATGTGATATTTTTGGACCAAGATCATGGGTGGGCTTCCTCACAGAGATATCACCGCCCTCGTCACGTCTGCACATTTTTCGCTAACGTCGGCATCGACCCTCACTTGCCGTCGTACACAGGTGATGGCGAAGTCGCCAACCTTATAAGTCAGACAAGAGAAGCATTCTCTCCTTTTACGTAGGCGTGATTTAACGATGTGTCCGTCACTGAGGGATCCCGTTCGAAATGTTTACGACCTCTGAGTTGAACGAGAGGCAGTTGTTGACGTAGTGGTCCGGGGAACAGGTTCCCGGAACATACAACTACCGAAAGGGTCCAGGAAGTTTGTTTTGAACCGGCAGTAATTGTTTTTAACATCAAATTTTGAAAATCTGAAGAAATGTACGACGAGAATAAATTCTGATAATTACACTTGAATCCCGTAGATGGAATAATCTCACAAGTTAGCTCCTTATAAACTTTTTTCTAAGCAAATAGTCTCTAGAATGAAGTAGAGAAATGAATTTTATTGGCGATAAATTTATTCATTTGAAACCCAAATTCGGTTTTTTTATCTGTGGGCAATCATTTATATTTTTTAATATTTTTAATTTCCTACTTTTCATTTATGTTCAAGGGAGTATAATTATTAAAAAATTACGTCGTTAAAAGATCTCATTTGGAAAAATAAATATAATAAAGAAATAACTATACAGTTGCAATGATTTAGATTAAGAAGATGTTGGAAACAAAATTGAAATTGTGCAATTTTCGAAAATTCAGAGGTTTGATAGAAAATTGGATTTACATCAATGCACGTTATTTGAGAAAAAAATAAAAGAACAAATCTGGAGCCATTTCGAAACCAGTAATTGTTTATCAATTTCAATTATTGTTTAAGCATATTTTTTAGCAACAGGTGGATTTCTCCCACCGAATATTAACCGTCCTGCGGAATTAAATAATAAATATCACCCGAAAAGACAATTCATGAAAATAAAAAAAAAAAAGAAAAAGAAAAAAAAAAAAGAAAGAAAGAAAGAAAGAAAGAAAGAAAGAAAGAAAGAAAGAAAGAAAGAAAGAAAGAAAGAAAGAAAGAAAGAAATGTTTGTCATTGTTATTTTATGCAAATGTTCTTATGTACTGTTATTCCCTATGTATTTATTATTTTTTTATCGTGTTTTCCTTTTCTTATTTTGTATCTTCGGAAGAGCCTCTATGGACTACGTTTATTTGAACTTTCTGCCTCTTTCTTCTTTTGTTTGAGTCCATATATCTTTCATTCTCGCCCAATGCTCTCTCTTTCCTCCCCTCAGTCCAAATGGCCCCTGTCTTCTCTTTTGGTTTGTCCTCATATCCTGTGAAGTTCGGTCCTCATTGAAGACCGCTCAGTAACATTTGCTGGTGTAATTTTGAGCACCTCAAGTCCTTTTCAACTTCTTTAAACCGCGTTTTGGTCATCTTTAATTTTGTTAAATGGTTAAAGAGTCTTACGGTTAATTTTTGAGAGTGTAATCCGTAAAGATGTCCATAAAAAGTAATTTTCCTTTTTCTCATTGTGTCCGTAATTTTCTAACTATTTTCGTTTAGTTCCTTGTTATGGCAAAGCTCGTACTGATCTCTAACTTTAATTGAACCCAAGATTTTCCTGAGAATTTTGCGTTCAGTAGATTCTCAAACAACATTGTCTTATTTAGAGTTTGACATTCCGCTGCATACCATACCTGTGCTTTATCTACTGTTGAATAATACATTAAGATAAGAGCATAAACAATTTAGTTGTACTATGAGTAATACATTTGCTGACCTGTATGGCCAAGGTGGCTAGAGCGTGTGCCCATTCAATACCTCGATCCGAAGGGTCGCGGTTTTGAGTTCCGCTCTGGGCATAGTTGTTTGTCCCTTGTCTTTCAGGTGTTTCAGGTGATGCGGAAGGCCTTGTGAGTCAATAGTGTACAGACCGAGGAGCCCGCATGTGGGTGTCTAGTGTAAAGGTTAATGTGTCACCATGAGGGGCATAATGGGTATACGGCGCGGATAGCCGAAATCGGCATTACCTGAAGCTGGAAAAAGCCGTAGGAAGATAGAAAACAAATAGTAATACATTTGTCAACGTCCTTGGAAAACCCTACATTTTCTTGATGTTTTGGTATAAAATCAAGAAAAGGTTAGAGTCATATGAACATGAGAAAATAAATACGAAAAACGTTATTTCTATTATTCTCTCTATTATTTCTATATTTACAATCTACAATTTCAGGAAGGTTTTCCCGATTTAAACAAAAAATCTGGAGGGTGTTGACGCAATTCTGGCTTTATGGACGAACATGGAGAAAAATATGTCAAATCTCCGGGTCTGTCAACAACCTCCGCAAGCAAAAAATAAAAATTCACGGTGTTTTTTCGCGATTTAAAAAAAATGAGGGTGGTCGCGCAATTTTGGTTTTAGATTCGGATTCAGCGCGCCCATACAAAGAAAAACATGTGTCAAGTCTTTGGGTCTGAATTTTTTTTCGTGTGCCTGTGTTATTGGCTGAGGGCAGTTGCATTACGTAATGAACGTTTGAACATAATTTAAATTGTGATTTCTTTCTACCATTGACAATACCACCTTTGAGAATATTCATATATATTCATGCTGAAACACAATTTGGTACGTTTCTGAAACTCGTGCCACGGAGGGCGAGTTCCCTCCGAAAATGTCGAAATGTCGACAAAGGTCCCATTTTGTAGATACCTAAATGCAAAACATAACTCATGTACCCTAAGGGACACAAAATCCTGCATTAAGAGCCTAGGTCTATCGTTTCTTAGTTCTGATTATACTTTATAACGTGTGTAGCTATATGCATGCGCACCTGTCCTTTCCTCACATCATAATCTGCAAACTTCTAACCGTTCCGTCTTAAGTCTGATGCACCACTGGGTATGGTTCCTATGAAGCTGTAGCACACTCACAGGGTTTTGTGTCGATGGTTTCTTATATATGGTACAAAACCGCCATCTTTCCTTACCGCATTAGATAGATAGATAGATAGATAGATAGATAGATAGATAGATAGATAGATAGAGATAGATAGATAGATAGATAGATAGAGAGAGAGAGAGAGAGAGAGAGAGAGAGAGAGAGAGAGAGAGAGAGAGAGAGAATAATTGGGTGATCGATTGTTTCGTGTTTCCTGGCACGTCAATTGTTATGGTTATTAGAGCAGTAAGTGTAGTGCATATTTTATCACGGGAGGTGACGTTCTTCTTCGTTAAATGGTGAGATTCAGTGCCGATCTACACGTCGGCTTGATGTATTCGCATCCAGGTATCTCCCATCAGAGGGGCACTGTCACAATTGTGAGAAGCACTAAGCTCCCGACTGGTCACCCGACATGAGTGGTAGTATAGTGCATGTATGTGTGTGTAAGTAAGGCGTGATGATACGACAAGAAAGATGGAAGGAAAGACGCAGTCCGTAGCCCGTTTATTAGGGAACTGCTCCGGCCCTGGTGCTGATCGGAAAATCCACGGAAAACTACCGATCAGAGAAGCCAGCCGCTAGAATTCTCCTCTAAGCAGCGGCTGAATTCGACTTAGCTGACAAGCTAGTGTCGAAAATCCTACCATCGACGGGATTCGCAGGCTAGGATTTCTCGGTCAGAGGAGCTGCGGTGACATCAGTTGATGCCCTGAGCCACCTCAGCCAGTAGCATTATTGGTGTTCTACAGCAGTTGAAATTCGAGCACCGAAACGCAGGCGTGGAATGCCATGCGTTTTCCCACCCACAGTTATCGTGTCGGCTCTTTTGGACTCGCCGTCCTTGTCACGGGCGCGGCGTGGCGATTCTGTGTTCTGCTCCATCGCCTGCCCTTCCGCCCCCTGTCACATCCGCCGCCACTTGTCATAGGGCGGCAACCCTGGCCTCCCCCTTGGCCGCAACCTTCTGTCGGAGGCCGCCGCCTTCACGCTTCTCCGCGAAGGAAACGTCTATTTTCTACTCGCCCGCCTCTTTTCCGCTCTCGCACGTATTGAATCGAATTGGATTTGCCGTTGAGTTTCAGGCAGTTCTGGCTGCAACGCCGCAACTAATGGACGATTTTGCAACTTAGCTGTAGGTAAATCGCTAGGCACGTTTCTTGTCACGACTTATAAGTTTAAAGTATGTAAACGTAAGTCAGTTACAACTGATTACCTGGTGATTACGTTCCAACAAAATTCAGTTACAAAGAAACGCTTTCGGGAATATTTACTAGTCATAAATATCAGTAGTGAAAACTGATTTTATCGGTTCATTAATAGAGAATTATTTGATTTATTTTCGTCAAAAAAAAAGAAACTGGAACATTAGGAGGAGACGTATAATTTCAGTACGTTTCTTGAACGCGAGAACCCCTACCCCATTCCTTTACGATTCATAGTTGAATGATGTACAAAATACCAATCAAGCAATTTTAGCAACGTTTGAAAACTAGAGTTTTTTGCTCCCGAGTAGTAGAATACTTAATTGCAGCAGGAAAGGAACTACGGAAACGTTTTCCTAACAAAATAACAACTATTCCTAACAAAATAACAACTATTCCTAACAAAATAACAACTCACATTCACACTCCTACCACAAATAGCAAAAGGAGAGCTCAACAAAATGTGCGCGTAGTGTGCTGCATTTATGGTCAGAAGCAAAACACGCCATCACACCAGTTGCTCTGGACGAAAAACCTGATCGAGATTAGGGGATATGATCCAGAAGCTAATATTCAATACTTGTTACAGGCATAATTAGTCTTTTTGAATTATACAGTACACATATTATCTGATGTATTATATTATTGTTATACTAATAATTTTGTCATAATGCTCAGTATAATATCTATATGAAAGTGTGGAAATGCTGATGACGTTGTGGACATGGCGACAACATTGACGACTTAGATTTACTAAATTGATTCAGATTTATTAACATCATTTATTTATACAATAAATGTTAGTTGTCAAATATGATTTTCATTACTTCATCCTTTATCTACATTACTAACTTCCAATGTGTAACTTGAAAGAAAAATATGCTGCCTCCGACAATATGATGGGTGCCTCTTGTTGTTAGATACCCAGAACCCGAGAAAAATCCAAAAACAATGAAACATTTTCGATTTGGACCGAACAATCCAGATATTCTATTGTGATTTTACCATCTATTCTCATACTGCGCATATTCACTGTATTCTCATACTCATTGTTGACACAGCTAACGTCATGCGATAGCAAGACTTTAAAGACGAGGCCGCACACATTTATTGTTCGCCATTGAAGTGATACGTTATTAAACAGAAATTTTTCTTCATATTCTTGGTATGCAATGATCTGTTGTACTGTGAATACGTATATATTATACTGTGTTGTTGCAGTATTCGTGAGGACTATGTAATAATATTTAAATTATTGCTGTGCTATACGAGATTATTTTATTTGCTGTTCTTAAACAGTGTACGTGCTACGTTTTGGAAAACCATTTTGTTTGGTTTTATCTTGGAGCATTTTTGCTGCTGCAGCCTACCAGTATGTACTAATAATTTCTGTGATGCGTATGCGTTTATGGATCAAAAATGTAGAAAATTTGCATTAAAATATGCCATAGAAAGTATGTTAACCCATTATAACACTGCATAATTGTTACGCGCAGTAGTTTTAGTATCATACCTTGAAAAGAAAGATATGTTAATTTTGCAATGATAGAGATACGGCACATGATCCATCCTCTACTGACCGCGTCGCGTTGACCAGATGAGATGGCTCAGGGCAACAGATGTTACCACTGCAGCATTTCTAACCGTGAGGTCAATGCGTTCGAGTCCCGACGATGGTGGATTTTCGATACTAGCTACATCATTTGTTATCGATCCGCTGCCGAGTTCGGACGTGCTCCGCTGCTCTGCTTCAGCCCTTCCAGTTGGAGTGCAGTAGTGACTCAAACCAGTGGTTGGTATTGCCATCATCGCCGGAACCAGCGATGTGGCAGTATAATACAGTGGTCAGCAAGTGGCCACTCCCTGCTCCGCTGCACACCGCCGCTTCTAATCTTCTCATATAAATTATAATACTATTGAAACGTACCGAGTATTTGGGAAAATATAAACAGTGAAGTGCTCTGCCATACACTCTCTAGTTTTCCGTTCTGAGAAGTGTAACATCTTACAGTGAATCAACGGCCTCCGCAATCCATCCAAACACGCGCGAAATAGTACGCGCTGCTCTACAAACCCTACAAAGTACGGACACCGTTGCAACGAACTCCGATGGTGTATCTTTCATCTATCATCGGGGAAGATATGGATATCCAGCAACAAACCTCACAACTACAATAAGTCCGAGGTCAGTGCCTTGACCATGGACATACAGCTCGGCAAGCTGGCAGACCAGGCCCCTAACATGGAGACAGCGTTCACTCGCAAAAGGTCAGTGAGTGATAGTGCTATGCAATCAGAAAATAAAAAGCTCTCAGGTGTAACTAACAGTACAAGTAACTCCTCACAGAACTTAGAACATACAGATTATAATATGACAGTGAAAATTAAATTTGGATCTCTAGAAAAGAAATGTACCAACGTAGCAGACAATTGATTTAGGTACTTAAACATGGACGATGGAGAGTCAACGGACCCCCCTAATAAAATTCCATCCATCTTTCCATATTCCCAATTTAAATACACTCATTAAAGAATTAACTAGAGGGGCTACAGAATGGTACAGACTTTCTCGTAGCAAATGTTTCTGTTTTCCTTTAAGGTCTTGCCACATTCTCTGGCCAGCTGCAATCTATCGTCATCAAAAGTACATTTTCTTCGCATTTTCTCAATTTTTCGGTTTCTTAATAGCAGAATCGAAATATGACTTCAAGAATATTAAAGAACAATAAAACCTCGTCCAAAACAGAAATTTTCATTGAAAATTTTGAAGCCGTCTTTAAGAAAATGGCGATCAAACATTACTGTAAATACGAAATTTGAAGCAATTTTTCACAGGAATCTATTGAGTTTTCGAAAAACTTCATTTGGAGTCATTTGAAGCACTTCCACTCACAAATGAATTCATGTATACAAGTTGATGAAAATGTCGATATTAACGGCATGGGAGATATTTCAAAAAATTACATTTGGATAATGTTTGAAAAAACAAAACAGAACAGAAACAAGACACGAATATGAACTTTACATCATTTAAACAGTGCAATTAATACTATCCATGGGGAAAAAATTGAAGAAAAAAAATTGGATTATTTTTTGAGAAAATAGCGTTTGAGCGTTTCTGAAAATGCGGAATTTAGGGCTCATTTTTACAGAATACTGTTGGGTTTTCGAGAGACTTTATTTGACATTATTTAAAGTACATGCAATCTATAAATAAATAATAAATCTAATAATGTGAAGAAATCGCCTTTAATGTAAATGTTACGGACGTGAGAGACAATATGGCATTTATGTCATCGGGTAAGGTTCACTTGATACTACTCCTACGAAAAATTTAAAGAAAAAATTTGGAGTCATTTTTGAGAAAATTTTGTTTTCGTAATTTTTTAAAATTGCAAATATTGCACGCGCTATTGCACGAAAACTACTAAAATTTTAAAAAATTGCAAATGACCTTAAGAAAGAACTACTTATGTTCGACAAATTTCATTTCAAAGAAAAATCTCTATCTTCAATTTTGTAATTGTAGGAAAACGCTGAAAAAATTCAAACATTTCGAAAATTCGTAGTTATCCGTGATATCGAACCTATGCGACCTTTATAAGTGTACTATATTCTTACAAGAAATTTAAAGAAAAAAATTGGTCCCATTTTTTAGCGAATTTTGAAAATGTCCGGAGGGCTTCATGTACCCCCAAATTTTAAAGATTATTTTTTCAAAATTTCAAAGCTTCAACTAGACCCAAATGGACGGGGGTTTCTTCAATTTGAAAAATATCGTACGTGTGGTTTATGCGCTAGGAGTGTACAGAGGCAGACAAACGGACGATTAAAAAACACCTTTTCGGCATTAGGGGACCCCAAAACGTGTATTTCCGTTGAAATCTCGAAATCGATTTTCCGCAGCATTGCATAACTTTCTCAATACTACGTATATTACTCACATACGTATGTACACGAGAAAGTAAAAACTAGCTACACCGATGGAATTTTGTCCGCTGTCTCGAGGTGAATTCTAGCGGTCGACTGCTCTGATTTAAGGTTTTCCATGAATTCTCCAGGCGAATACTGGAGATACCGGTTTCTACATCAATTCCAGGCTAATACCAGAGTTGTATTCGAACAAACGGGTCACGGACGGTACACAATTATTCCTTCCTCATTCTTGTCCCCTGCTCTCGCCTAACATACGTTTTCACATGCCTCCACTGTCTTCCACACATGTCCGAAGACCAATCGGGTGCTTAGCGCCGGTTTCACCTAATACACTTGAAGAATTCCTTAGCAAAGTAATTTTTAATTTTAAGACGCATTTTAAGTAGTGCTTTATTACTCTTAGTTTCCCTCTTTGAAGTAATGTTTACTTAAGTATAACTTGAATGAAATCGAGAGATTGTTGCTAATGGATGGATGGATGGCTGGAAGGATGGTTGGTTGGTTGGTAATGGATGGATGGTCTTCGTGGACCATCTACTGACCACAAACCACCTTTTATTCGGTTGTGTTATACTCTGCGTTGTTTGTACGTGCATGAAGGGGATTATATCGCGCTGAGCGAGGGATTATGATTTGTGAAAAGCGTTTCTATTTTTCGTACCGAGGAAAGGATTGGCAGTGCCAAATTTTAACTTTCCGAGAAGTTTTAATTCAATGCATACGAAAGTATTTTTCAATATAGAAAATGAGAAAAGTGACAAATGCAGTATCAACCTGTCAAAAAATGGTACCTGATATAAGAAGAATATGAAGGTTTAAACAAGGAAATAAGAATGAGGTGTGACTTATTGAATTGAGGATGGTAAAAACGATGCAAGAAGATGTGAAAGAGAGGATGAGAACGTGTGGGAATTAGGAAGAATGTGATTTAAGTGCGACAGAGAGAGAGAGAGAGAGAGAGAGAGAGAGAAAGGAGAGAGAGAGAGGAGAGAGAGGGAGAGAGAAGGAGAGAGAGAGAAAGGGAGAGAGAGAGAAAGGGAGAGAGAGAGAAAGGGAGAGAGAGAGAAAGGGAGAGAGAGAGAAAGGGAGAGAGAGAGAGGGGGAGAGAGAGAAAGGGGAGAGAGAGAAAGGGAGAGAGAGAGAGAGGAGAGAGAGAGAGAGAATCTAGAAGGGGAGATGAAGGATTAGCGAACGTGGTTGAGGAATTAAGATGCACGTTTATTGATGTACACACAGTCTCCGGAAGCTCACTTTCCGAAAAATATCTCAGATTCTGTGTTGATTTTCAAGGAGAGTGGTAGATTTCTTTCAAATTCAAGAAAATTGAGTTTAAATATCACTTTCAGGTGCAAAATTCAAATCAGCTGCCACTAGCGCTAAATTCAAATCACCAGACACTAGCGAGAGGTCTGCCAAAATTCTGTGTATTACGTCATTTCTCCGCGTTTTCGGTGAAAATGTCAAGTGAGGATAACATCGTTTGCCACACACTAAATGACTTCAAGATTAGCAAGTGTGTTTTGTGTTCTGCTACTTATTTAATCTATTAAATCTACTTCAGATGCATTTTGTTTTAAATTATAAGCACTGTATGCACCGGTGACCAGGTGACATACCAGGTTTAATGCTCAACACGAACCAGGACTGTAAATTAGTAAAATTCCTGGAATGCTCGAATTAGATTTTGCATGTCTTCAATGTGAACTAATGTCTTATGCTAGTAGGGTTTTGGAGCTAAAATATTCGTTCAACAACATTTAAGTTTATGCATCGCGCATATATATATATATATATATATATATATATATATATACATAAATTTAAAAAATATCATTTAAAAACCAAGATGATTAAATTTCTCGAATAGTAGAAAAAAGACAATTTCTCTACGGCATGTTACTTGCCTCATGATTCTGCATTATGCAGTTCAAACTGCATTTCATATCCTGAACCGTTTAAAAGTCATGGGAGTGGCCCATAGTTGGTGGGAAAACTGTGTTGCATATATATATATATATATATATATATATATATATATATATATATATATATATATATATATGTGTGTGTGTGTGTCTCTCTCTCTGTGTGTATGTGTGTGTGTGCGTGTGCGTGTGCGTGTGTGTGTGTGTGTGTGTGTGTGGTATCCGGGTCGCACTATACATCCGAATATGGCAGAGACGTTTTTCGTGATATGTGGGCTACCATAATTAAAATCGACAGTTTCATTTCGCGGTATTCCAATTGCCAAAATTCGCCTCATTCATTGTGGTTCCCGCCCTTCCGCCCTTCACAAATTCTTTTCATTCGCGCTTCGAGCGTTTGCCTCTTCTTCTTCGTCTTCTTCTTTTCTTCGCAACCGGCAACCCACCACACAGAAGGGCGAAGATCTTGCGGGAGGGACCGGCCGAGGGAGTCTCGTATATCACTCCCGAAATCCAACGGGAACTCATTAGAATTATATGGCACCTTCGCCCGCCAGTTACGCAAAAAAAGGAAGGTGGGGGAGGTGTTTGGAGGAAGCGGAGGAGGGGTACAAAAATATATTCACCAGCTCCTTGTTATTGGAAGGGATCGCTAGTAGCGACCTAATGAAGTTACTGAGTCTGAGGCGGTAGCTCCGGGCGGGCGCGCGTTGCGCTACCGAAACAAAGCCTGAAGAGAGGCCTGCTTGAAGGAGATGCGTGTTCCTACCACCACCGTCACCGTCACCGTCACCATCACCATCACCGTCATCGCCACCGCCACCACCACCCCGCCACCCCACCGCCACCGCCACCGCCACCGCCACCGCCACCGCCACCGCCACCGCCACCGCCACCGCCACCGCCACCGCCACCGCCACCGCCACCGCCACCTTCATCGCGTTCCCGCGCAACAGCCGGTCGTATTTCTGTTGGCCGCTAGGAATTGTTACCGGTGCTCTACATTTGTTGGGGAAGAACGTTTGTTTCTTTTTGGGGGTTTCTTTGGCGCCACAAAGCCCCATCGTGTCGTTACGATCGCCAGTATGGCATGGCATATGTTGTTGTCAGTGAACCCAGAAAGAGTTGGCAAAAACACGAAAGCATCTAGTGGCGATTCTCAAGATAATCTTGTTGATTTCTTTGAGACTCGTGGACTAGACCTGAGTTACTGGAAATTGGATACTAAATATACAGTTTTAGAGTTTAGAATCTGGATTATAGAGATCAACCCTCTACAATGAAATCTTCAACGCTATACATGCATCGGAAAGGAAATCTCAACAGTTTACGTATCATGATTCGGCAAACCAAAATTTATTGTATTACAAAAATGTACAGCAAATGAGTATTTCACTCAGGATTCGACGGTATTTCGAAAAACGAAGTATGGATGTATTGTTTCTCCACAAACGGTCTACTATCTCCTTGCCCTAGTAGCACATTCAGTGCATTTGAGGGGACAAAAAACGTGACAATTCTGTAGCAGAAAAAATAATGGAGAAAGAAAGAAAAAATAATAAACAGTGGCATCTGCATGCAGACCCTCAAGGTGGTTTGTGAATTGATAGATCACCAACAAGGATTCACCAAATAATAGCACTTTAATATTTGCATATAGGACAATATATCTCGTGAGTAGAATTTGTGACGTCATACGGGTGTAATCAGTACACAGACGAGAGTGGGTTGTAATAACAGCTGGTTTATTCACAATTTAGACCGTAGTCACAAATAACCAATGCACTGTATACAATTAACTAACTCAATAGACCCCACTGCTAGGAGAGATATTTACAACGGCTACCACACCGCAACATACTACCTAATGTTTCGCCGTGCGTAGTACCGCCTGCCCTGACACCGACTACATGTCTCACTAGTCACGAAAATTACTGCCGGCTTCTTCGCCGCGTGCACGCTCGCACCTCTTAAGGACGACCTTTGCTGCAGCTTCCGCTGCCAGGATCACAAGGAAGGAAGAGCTATTGTTCTCCGGCCCTTAAATAGCCCTCGCGACGCTGCTCGCCGCCTCCATTGCCTCCGCCCTAGCGATGCGCACACCCTGTCAGAAAAACCCCGTGCGTCATAGCTTCTGCCTTTGTCTACGCATCCGGTGCACACCGCGCCACGTGCCCACGCTCTTTTAGCGACACGACGCTACAAATTTGAGTTAAACAGAATGACCTGTTAGAAAGGTACGCAACGTGAGGTGAAAAAAATTGCAGAATAATGGTGTAAGCCGCGCAAAAATAATCGTATCCCATTACATATCACACTGGAGATAATGAAACAAAATTTAAAGATCTTAATGTTTCAGAACCTCAAAACGTAATTCCAACTGTAGTCACAAACTAAACTGAAAGTAGTTTCATCAGACCTAAGATACGAAAGTTATTAAAACTTGAGGTACTTGTTAAAATGACAGGATGAAATTAAACTCCCTCACGTAATAAATAGTAGAACACAATTTCATTTCTTTAATGTTAAAGTTCAGTTGTTTTTCTCTGATTTCAGACTTTATTATCATTAATAGATTTTAACCGCGTTTCTCTAGAGAACAACGAAACTATTGTATTGGGATCCTGAAGGCGCCACGAGATGAAGTTTTGTGCTATTTGCCATTGTTACCACTAGTTGCCATGTCCCATGAAAAAATAGAATTAAGTTCCTATGATATTAAATACAAATTTAACCAATTTTGTTATTGTTGTTTAGATACATTTGGAATCCCGTAACTTGTGTATGGAATAGTCGAATCCTGTATGGAATACTCAAATTTAACAGTTTGCCTTATAGTTGTTTACACACATTCGGAATCCAACAGGATGTGCATCAACTGTTTCTTGAAAACGCACGTACGTGCACGCGGCACGCCCGCACTGGCACCTTCGAGTCCTCTACTACAGGAGCAGGGAGCTCGGTCTAACACTTCAGTGTTGTCCACCCCCTTTGATCGTATTTTTATTATATTTTATATCCTTTCGTAATTTTTTTAAAGTAATGTTGTATACGGCTTGTTCTTTATAATAAATCCGCATTTTTAGTTTATTTTACTAATTGATTATGAATTTATTTGAACCCGACATGCCTTTAAAATTGAGGTAATGTAACTTTCCCTAATCGCCAACGTTGTTTATCCCGCGTCAGGCCAGGGATTTTGAATCCCTCTGCTTCCTCAGATCTGAAGCTAATTTTATAGCAACCCGGTCGGTATCTAATTTTTTCTTGTTTATGGAGTCGTTCTATCCGAAACTTTATTGGCAGCATATCTTTAAATCGTAAGTAAGAAGAAACAAAAATGTATCTTGCTACAGTTGCTCAAACGTAACGATACAATATTGAAGACGCTGGTTATTTGTTATAGATTTAAATAAAGTATGATAAACATTCAAATGGGAGGGCCGTACGAAAGGTCAACATTTTAGAGCGCTACGGAGCATGGTAATTACAAGAGCCATGTAAATAAGTTCGAAAACTCAACCTGCACTTGTGACACAGTTGCATTTTCTGCTTTGCATCAAGAAAAATTTCCTCCCAACTAATATATAGAACACAGTGGAAGATTTTTCAACCTCCTATGTGTTTTTTTAGACGTGCTTTCAGATAAACAGATAAGTTTCAGTCGACATTCCATGCCAAAATTGTGAAAAATTCTGACGTGAAGAACAAAAGATATTCGATTTTATTTGATTTTATTTCCAAAGTTAAAAACTGTTAAAAACTGTGTGTGCCATGGGGAGAAGTGAATTCGATGCAAGTTTTCAAAATTCTGTGATTCCTACCCTAAGTCATATACTACTTGAATTTGGAATACAGAAAGAAAATGAGGGTTTTTGCAAGGATTGTTAACAAAATATTCGCTCCGACGAAATAAAATCTATTTTATTACATTCTGCGCAGCACCAGTTTGCGTCACAAAGCACGTCACCAGAGCAAGGGCACTTGCTTTGAAAACACAGACCAGACGCTGGCCGTCATGTTGCATAGAGACGAGAAGTGTTGAGAAAGTGACATAAAGTGACAATTTTCAACGGCGACCTACCAAAAATAACACAATGAATGTGCATAAGAGTAATATTTCATTATATATTTATATGTATGTAATATTTTATTATGTATATTTATTTCAATGACTTGTAAAAAGATGATATTTTGGTATCTAGCTGCATTTAAAATCCCCGCTAATATTGCGAGGCAAATATTGTGCCTGTAGTTCATTGACTGAAGTCCCATACGATGCGCAATATCTCTCTCATCTTTTTCCATCATGGAGCCCGAAAATCTGCCAGATTTTGCGGGCGTGTCATATCGTATCTTAATCGATCACTTGGTCATGCCATATCCAATTTGTTTCCAACTCTGGCGGCAGAGTGTGCTGCAAACTGTATATCAGGATGGCGTTAATCTTTGTACATAATTCTCTCTATGTATGATATTAGTTATATTTTTTAATTATTTAATAATTATATAATAATATACGTATATAGAAATCAATGGTTTCTGGGCAGCTCTAGTCGAACAAGTGCGGTTCAAAAAGATGTGGCATTATGTGAATTTAGCGCGCTCTATCGCCGCAGTTCGGAACTTTTTCCATTTCGACCTAATTGTTTGCATGAAACCTCTTTCTCAACTTTACCTGATATTGCTGTCGATCGCTGTAATGCTACGCCGTGTTTAAACTCCGTATTCTCCAATCATTGCTTCTGGGGGTTACACAACGATCATTTGATTCCACGGAATGGACGCCCTGTGAATACAACGCAATGGAACTTGATCATAGGCTTCTGCAGCCTAAGACATCAGGGGTGGGAACTATATTTCTGGTGTCTTAACTTTATGATTATAACTTTAATAATACAGTTAATAATCACAATTGATTTTATGTTCTACCTTTACATGGTTTGTTGGAAACTTCTAGAAAAAATATTATGCTATCTCATTGTGGAGAAACTAAGTACATAGTCCTGGAAGCTCTTAAGACAAATATGTCAAAAAATACAAAATAACAACGAAATTAAACTTAATTAAATAAGACATAGCAGATAATGATTGCTCACAATTTTTACGTGTCTTATCAACTTGAAGTAAACATTTTGTTATATTTCTTGCTGGTGAGAATTGCGCCCTGAAAGACAACTAGCAGATGTAACGTGCAAATATTTGTGACGCGAGAACAATCAATAATACTGAAGGAAGAAGCCTTGTAGCAGCCTACAAAAATGCTGGGAGTACACGTGTCAATCAAAATTTTACTTCATGTTCATTTGAAGGCATTTTCCTACACGATTCAGTTACAGAAATTGGTGCAACCTGCCAGCTAGGGGTTTCCCCTTTCATTTATTTTTCTTTTCACGAGGAAGTAAATTTGAAGTGTGCAGAGTTTGCCAGAAATAATTATACTAGCTAAATTATTATACTAGATTAACTGGATTCAAGATTTAAAAAAATATGTTTAGTCCAGAAATCGTTAATACGTGCCACTGTACTTCCCTCGTATGAACGACGAAGTAGATGGTGGATCCCAGTATGTTTAAGGACCTGCCGAATAGACATACATATAAATGTCGTCATAAAGTAAATTCTTATAAAATATCCTAAGGCAGAGCACTGGATTTCTCGAAAATGGTACGAAAATTGAGTTATAGAGCTGCAGCTACGAACCTCCGTATCCCCCATCGTCTCCACTTCTTCGCTTGGCTAGGGGTTTCCCATTTCATTTAGTTTTATTTTCAAGAGGAAGTTAATTTGAAGTGTGCAGAGTTTACCAGAAATAATTATACTAGCTAAACTATTATACTAGATTAACTTGATTCAAGATTTTTTAAATTTTTTTTAGTCCTGAAATCGTTAATATGAACCTCTATACTTCCGTCATAAGAACGACGAAGCACTTGCTGATTCCCAATATGTTTAAGGACCTGCCGAATAGACATACATATAAATGTCATCATAAAGTAAATTCTTCAAAAATATCGTGAGGCGATCAGAGCACTAGTTTTCTCGCAAATGGTACAAAAAATTGAGTAATAGAGCTACGGCAGCTACAAACCGCCGCATCCGCCACCGTCTCCACTTGTTCGCTTGCTCGCTGCATCCCGGGACGCAGTCTCCGCGGCCCGGCGCCCGGCCCTCCATCGACTACCGATGCGTGTGATTCGGGGGCGAGATACCCATCTCCCATCGGTGGCAAGGAACAAAAACGGAGATGCATTATGCATGCTATTAGAGCGGGCGGGAGAAGAGGTGTTGGTTCCGTGAGGAGGCCGTCGGTCCCGGCGGGCGGTTGCTGGGCTCGCTACACGACCAACTGCGTCTGACAAGGGAGGGGGTGGAGATGGATGCATGGTGCTTTCAAGAATATATGAACTGTATATTAAAATTGCTCTCGTGGAGTCTAGTTCTCGAAACGTATTTTTTGTGACAGAATACGAATGTTAATATTAATATCTTTTATGCATGTTTTAAACTGTAAAATTATGTTAGTGATATGAATGTTCAATTGAAGAGCTTATTTTATAAATGACGCTTCTCAATTGCACTTAATTTTTTAGTTTCAAGTATCAATACATTTCTAATATGCATTCCCACGAAGCTTTTAAATATGGGGTTAAAATGCCCTTTCTCCTGTGTTAAAAGGCTTCTGAAACCTTTTCTGAAAAATTGTATTTCTTGGCAGTACGTCACTCTAGAAATAGTCTCCTCAATTGTTCTTGATACTATAATAAATGTTGACAGAACATAACATCGAATGCGAGATGTCCATTAATCGAAATGTCAAATTTCTGAATTCGCTATTTCTTAGGGTAATTTTGATTCATTGATTTTCCGAATACAGCAGCATTTACTTCTTCCGATTACAAGAAGAAAATTAAGTAACAGTAATAAAAAATAAGTAACGTAAGAAATAACTACAAGTGTTTTATAATATTCCCATGATATATAGCGTGTTTCGAAATTAATACTATTATATATATATATATATATATATATATATATATACAGAGACTATTAGATTACTTATTTGGATTTTGAGGAATATTCTCATTAAAGTTTGATTTTACAGATGACTTAATTGTGTGTGTGTGTGTGTGTGTGTGTGTGTGTGTGTGTGTGAAGTACATTTTCAGCCTAGACCTGCAAAAACTTCCCTTTAAGCGGCGAAAAATTAGATAGTTTTGATTAACAGTTAATGTGTGATTTATGTAACTGTTTTGCAATATCTGGCAATATACGTCAAGTGACGTTTTGGCGAATATTTCTTCTCACGAAAGTATATATTTTTACTAAAAAACAATAAAAAACAGTTTTGTTCTTTTAATCCAGTAGGTGTTGTTTGTTTGAGAAATTTATCCTCAAATGTACCACGTCATCTTTATTTTGCCGCGATGTACTGCAATGCAGCCAGAACATCTTGAAATAGCTCGTTTTTTGTGATTCTCTACTCATCTTTCTCCTCGCACACCTCGCTGGATGAGGAGCTAGTCTACTGGACTCTTAAACACCAGAGCATAGGTACTATCTCGGTTTAGGTGCATGGATTCTAGAATGGTGGAAAATCTACAGGGACTTATAATACAGCGCTGTCAAAAAGCTTAACAAAATAAAAATATCCACCAATTTTGGTGACTGAAGTCAGTATAGAGACCTATAAGTGAGAGATTGAAATCATTATTTTATGGTTCAAATTTTAAAGTGAAGACTATCATTCGCCATAAAAATGTTGAATTTCAGAGCTTTGATTTGGAATTACTAACAGTTTCTCAAAGTCCTCTTTCATATTTCCATTTTGTTTTTTTGGAGGGCTCTTGTTGCATTGACTTTATTCTTCTCTATGTTTGGCAAACGTCGTCCTTTCAATGTGGATATAAGTTTGGGAAAAAGGAAAAGTCTGCTAGGGGTAGGTCCGGAGTACACTTGGGAAGTGCACAAGGGAAATGTGATGTTTTGCTGGATAGTTGCGGAAAACGAGAGACGCGTGAGCCGACGCATCGTCATGATTCAATATCCAAGGCTGATTTTCCCACTATTCAGGCCACTTTCTGCGCACAGCATCCTTCAAACGCGCTAGAATTCCCGGCTAGACTTTCTTCTTTACTATCTCATCACTTATTGCAAATTCCTGATGGACAATGCCTTTTACAGTCGAAAAACGCAATCAGCTTCACTTCAATCCTTGACACATGCGTGCTTCTTTTGGACGTGGAGACCATTTATCCACCCTCTGATACGACTACACCAACCCTAACGACTAAGCAACTGAAATGTCTCTGTAAAATATTTACCAACATTGTACCAAAATTTCAAACACGTACGTTGTTCTTTAAACTCTTTTCAAGTAACTTTGTCACTACTCTGAGGAAGAGCTAGTGCACGTGTTCACTTCAATGGCTGAAGCTCGGCGACAAACGTAGCGAATTGAAGTAAATGGCAGTTTATTGTCCAAACCAGACCCAAAGTGCCCCTTGTAGTCATAGCGCGCCCCCTAGCCGGTTGGCTTGCTATTTCAGAAGTTTGGGTTCGCTTTGGACACCCTTCGTATTCCAAGATGTTTTGTGCTCGATGTAAAATATTTTTGCCATGCAGTTGGGCAGGACCCATTATTTGAGAAACGTATACACGAGTAGACTTTTGCTTCATATATTTTAATGCGCTATCGTGAGAACCAATTACCAGTGCTGACTAGGTGATCCAGGAGGCGATCAAAGGATCTTAGTGTGAAGTAACTACAGCAGTATCATTAGTGAAGGTTACCATTTCGGTGGTGAATGAATTTGGAATATCGGAAGTATATACTGCGAACAGAGTGGTACCCAAAATTCTGCCTTGAAGGATTTCCGCTAAGATCTGAAAGAATGAGAGAAGTTCGTCCTGAAATTTGCTGTGGAAAGTATATAAGCAAGATATGATATTTGATTTTGGAGAATGGATGGGGAAGGAATTTTGTTGGAGGAAATATTTGTCAAAGAAATGTTTTGTACAATAAAAATGTGTGTTATACATTTATCAAAATCTTGTTGAACACAAATTCCGCCGAACAATAAGGGAAACTCAATGAAGTCCGAAAATGTTTTACCTTCTTTTTTGCTCCAACTTTGGGACCTGGAGTAATAAAATAGTTCTGAATAATTTATTTTCTACGTTATACTACTTAAGATGGTTTATTATGCCAAGAATGTTATTTTACCAAAAACTATATTTAACATAAATTTAAAAGTTATTCACGAAACTTTGATAGAAAATTTCACCAAGGAGCAATTTTGGTTTACCTTTGTATTGACCCTTGTTTTTAGTTTTATGAAAGGATTTTGAAGATAATAGGAAATCATTCTTATGTTAAGGTTGTGACTAAATAACGGGGGACATGATGTAGGCTTCCGCGGCCAGTCATGATCTGGGCTGTCCGGATGACGCCGCGTCGAAGGCTGGGGTGCCGACGTTTCGACCGACATATCGCGGTCCTCTTCAGGACTGTACTGGGCAGTACAGCCCTGAAGAGGACAGCGATATGTCGGTCGTCAAAACGTCGGCACCCCAGCCTTCGACCCGGCGTCACCCGGACAGCCCAGATCTTAACGGGGGACATATTGAAAAAAAATTGCCTTTCAAACGAATTTTGTCATGACGAACACTTGCATGTAAAGTTTGAAATATATAATATCATGATTGTTACATAACATTCAACGCAGTAGGCAATTTTCTCTCAACGTCACTTCACAATTCGAGACGTATCATAATTAATTTTCCCATTTCAAGCTGATAATGGCTTCATATATGAAAATTCTTTAGATATATTCTAATATCTCTTCATTATACAAATTGTTTATGGCAAAGCTATTATTTAACTGTCGAAAGGTATTATCTTCTAGCAAGTGTTGGAGTCAGGTACAGATATCAAAAGGCAACCAAACCTGTTCGTAGTGCTGACAACCTCAGATCCCCATGGGCGATCAAAATGACGAGTGGCTACCACCGTTAAATCAAAATGGTAGAACTCTCAGAATGGTTAATTAATCCTTATAAAGTAATGAGTTATCTGAAAAGTACGTAGTTTTACAATATATTCTCAATTATGTACAGATCGTTTGTTTAATGACATTAAAATATTACGATGTCTTTCCTTGATGAAAGTGAATTTGACATAAACTTTGTTAGAATAAGCTGATTCATTAAACTATATATTTTTTCGTTTATTTGCTGTTAATGAAATGGGGTATGCTATCTTGGAATGTTATAAATAGAAAAGGGTACTTCTAGGCCACTTCTGGAAATCATTAGTCGGATGGTGTAATTATGCTAAAGAAATTAGTGCAAATATTTTAGAATTAGTAGAGCTCTGTTTCCAAAATTATTATACCGGGCCATTGAGTCAGAGCACCTTCGTAATAAATATGAGCCGGATTATATGCAAGTTGCATATGCAACGCATATTGCATATTTGCAATGAATATTTTGCATATTTTTTAGATAGTTTCATATTTTCAACAGTCTGTCGTATATGAGCATATTACTATTGTTTAAAGAAATCCGACTCATAAATTGCAGAGATTTCTTAGAAGTAAGTCGTTTTCGTTTGTGCCATTCTTGGGACACCACTAATGTTTCGAGAAATGACAAGACCAAAAATTTCCGTCCATTCAGTTCTTAAAAAAAGAACAATGTGTTGATTCAAGTAGGTTGCAAGGAGAAGAAGGTTCTTCTAGGAAAAATTGTTGGGTTTAAATATGCCACCTACTTTAATGGCACGATATAAAAAAATTATCCAATAACGTCGGTAAATGAAAGAATATTTTCAATTTACAGACATATTTATACAGAGAAGAGATGTAAGTTTTTGGTTGGCAATTTAGAAAAACATGATGTAGTAAAATATTTCGCTAATACTACTCTCTGGTGAAGACATTCACATGTAACATTTCGTTACAAGTATTTAATAATAAATTAATTGCATGGAAAAATTATTAATATGCTTGTTTTCATTTTAAACCACATTTCCTGTAGTTTTATTTCCTGTAGTTTTATTTCCTGCATTTTGGCATATAATTTGACTTAAATCTCCATTAGCCACGCATATTTTAGAAAAAAATGCATGTATATGAGCATATTTCCCCCCCCCAAAAAAACGCATATAATCCGGTCTCTAGTAATAAAAGATGATGCGTGGTATTGTGAAATTCTATAAACCAATCATTTGGGCTTTCGTGCAAGTACAGAATCATGGTAAACATCACCTATGTTTAGTACTTCTCCTGGTATTGCAGCAAGGCATTTTTATTTCTTTTGATTGTAGTTATCATTCTAATAATTCCTAAATCGACTTGGAAAGTTCCCATTGCTAGAGTTGTTATATTAGTATTATTGTTTTAGTGCAATTACTGTTTTTGTTTAATTTACCTAGTTTCCTAATGATGCAATCCACCATAGTTCCCGATTCTTGCAGATTCATCTAGTTAATCCTTCTAGCTCCAGTGGCATCAAGACATTTATGGATGCATCATTGCCAGCAATGCCGACCAGAGCCATCGTGACGTAACACTAGCTGGGGGCGCGTTCCGATGCGTGACGAGAAGAACGGGGTATAAAATTGCTAAAAAGCCTGTGACGTAATTTATGGCTGGCGCCGCGCCGAGTCGATGCAGAGGCGACTGCAGGAGCGGCGTCCGGAGGAGGATGGGAAAGTGAGGGAGTAGGATGTGAGAGACGGGAGCTGAAGGAGAAAAGATAGTAGAGGACGGGTGGTAAGGGAGGAGAGGTGAAGAAGGGGTCAGGAGGGGTGGGGAGGAGAGAGGGTGGAGAACCTGAGATGTGGGAGGAAGGGGTGGAAGCTGGGAGATGAGGGAGGAGAGGAGATAGCGAGCAGGTGAGGGAGTAGAGGTTGCGGGAGGGCTTGGGAGGGAGATGGAGAGTGAGTGAGGCGTGGATGGGGAGGGAGAGGGGGTAAAGGAGCCGAGGGCGATCGGCGTGGCCGGCGTGGTCGGTGCGGGCGGCGGCGGCCGGCGGCAGGCAGTGGGCGTCGGCGAGTACCGTCTGCCGAGCGGGCGGCCGGGCGAGACGAACCCTGGGGCGTACTCGCGGGCTCCGTGGCAACGCGGGCCCCGCGTGGCGAATGTCGGTCTGCCAGGGCCGTACGTGTTTATTGTTCTACGACTGCCAGGCACGCGCATACCGGGAATCGGATTCTCGACCATCGTTCGCGGAATCGCCGTTTCGGTTCAGATGTGCGTTTGGTTTCGCGGCGTTTCTTAATTGTGGGAAGAATGCAACGGTGTAGGGCCTTGCAAATAAGGTACTGTACGTGAAGCTTTCGCAGCGCATTCGCTAAGATGTAGATTGGTATTTGTGCCCTCTCAATAGCAATCAATTACTTTTGAGAAATCTCTGCTCAACACGCTATCTTCCGGCGTTCTGTAGAAGGGACGATGATATTCGAGCATGATTGCGTCACATGCTTAGGACGCAAATTGCGTGACATCAGTCGATCGTTTTAGAGATGTAAGAAGCACCAAGATCCTCCCACACTTTCAAAGGCCTGACAAAGGGACAGTTAGCCTGCGCGAACATCTGTACTCCCTAGATTTCACATTAAATGTATCGGATTAATCCGACTTTTGCCAGCTAGCGGTGTAGCCAGACCTGAGCCTCTATTTATAAACATACAGTAGACTTTACTTATTTACAACACGTATTTACACGTACGGGCACCGGTAGCGGTAGCTCAGTGCATCAACTGATGTCACTGCAGCGCTTCTGTCCGGGAGGTCCTAGGTTCCAGTCCTGATGGCGGCAGGATTTTCGACACTAGCTTTTCAGCGAGGTCGAATTCAGTCGCTCTCTGGAGGAGAATTCTAGCGGCCGGCTTCTCTGATCGGTAGTTTTCCGTGGTTTCTCCGATGAACGCCAGGCGAATGCCGGAGCAGTACCCTACCAAACGGACCACGGACCGCGCGCGATCTGTGCTTCCTCTTCCTTGTCCTTATCCTCTCCTCTTACACACACGCTTACATGCACTACACTACCACATATTCCGGGATGCCGGTCGGGAACGCAGAGCTTGTCCCGACTGGGGCGGTGCCCTGCTGGTGGGAGAGTCCTGGTTAGGGGGAAACCCCACTAGCCGACGGTAGGTCGGTGCCGGATCTCGCCATCCAGCGGGGGAAGATCACCGCCATCTCCCGAGAAAAAAACATGCACGACACTAACGGGACTAACGACCGAAGTAGTTGACGCGCCCGGAAACACGAAAAAATCAATCAATCAATCAAAACGTACGCGCACTTACAATCCAAACTTACATACTGACATTGAGGTTTTTATAGTTTGCCAGTCATACTTGCACGGTCTATTGAGATTCACAGTTACAGTTACACTTTTTCCCCGAACACACACGCACACACACACACCCTGAGACCCCGTTGGGAGTATCTCCATCCAGGGTGAAGGAAGACAAGTGACGAGCAAGCCGTATTCTTTTCACCGTCTCTAGCATTCTTGACCTGCACAGCTATAGAAACTGAGACTATTCTAATAGAAAGCTACAGTTCTATTTTTGCCCCGACCTAGAATCGAACTCAGTACCGTGCCACAGGGAGCTAGGACACTGTCCATAAACCACCCGAGGGACTCATCAAATTTGCTCCGGTATTAATAATAATAATAATAATAATAATAATAATAATAATAATAATAATAATAATAATAATAATAGATTGGTATTTCTATCAGATTGGTATCTATAGATTGGTATTCCTATAGATCTTGAGAATATATATTAAATCTTTTGGTTGGTTGTGTTTTTTTATATTAATATGTTGTTTTTGGTTGGGGTGACAGGAGAATATAATAACTTATTATTATTTAACTATGATGGTTGGTTAATTGATCCTATATTATGGAATAAAGATAAAGATACCTTAGGGATAACAGCGTAATGTTATTGGACAATTCTTATTGATAATAAAGATTGCGACCTCGATGTTGGATTATTAAGTGCAGAAGCTTAATTTATTTGTCTGTTCGACCATTAAATTCTTAGACGTAATAATAATAATAATAATAATAATAATAATAATAATAATAATAATAATAATAATAATAATAATAATAATAATAAAATACGTGTTATTCGTATTCAAGTATGCAGGGGTTACAAGTGGATGAATATAATACTGTAAAAAGAAGTTTCAGAATAAGCTCATAAATTATACAAGTTATAAGCCTCAGCGATATCAGGGAGGCTGAATAAATGTTATCTGGGAAAATAGGTGATTGAATTTAACATTAAGCACTGTTCTTTGTTCGCGAATTGGCCATCCTAGAACCACTTGCATTCTCACCGCGCACCACTTGTACCCACCAAGACCCACTCATACTCTCTCAGGGCAAATGCGTGCCGAATGTATGCCAAATATGTTTTTACACCCCAGGATTTTTAACCCTGGGGGAATATGAAGCTCTGTTATTAAAATTCTTGTTCGTCATTCTCAGTTAATAAGTCAAAATGTTTTGACCATTCTTCGGACAACAGATTTTTGAATAAACTATTGCAGTGTTCATTTATTAACATGTCAACAATGCGACGTTTCAAGACCCTCTTGTTTGCGCTACTGTTTCACAGTGTAGTAACGTTTCACAAATGTCATGCTGTCATGAGTAATACAATTACATGTAAGGCAAATTGTTTATTTAAACATCCTTCATATTGTGATCGACGAATATCTATGCAATAGGATGAAATTCCCAAAGCTCATTTTCATACCTCCGGATTCCATTAGGACTGTATATTAAATTACATGAATAATTGCGCTTCTGTTCCTATGAGAACTTATGAGACTCGTTAGTATCTGTCAGAAACCGTAGTAAAGGGCATATAGGTTCATATGTCACAAGTACTAAGATGGGATACAATACTGCCGGAACGAATCACTCGCGAACGCATAAACAAATTGACGTTCACTTCAGATGTGTAGCGCCGGGACAACTGGCTCTGCCGCTCTTGCGATTTCACGGCCGCGCGCGTAAACCGTTCCAAGGCAAGGGGGATTCCAAAGAGAGGCCACGACCTCTTAAAATACACGGATTTAAAGCAATTATACGGTATTTTAAAATATTTGTATCAATATGTTATTATCAATATACAATTATTTTAATACGATTAATAATAAAACTATTAAGTAATTTTTAATAAAAATTATGTTTAGCAAATTTCCATTTAGATGTGCATACACAACATTTAGCTATTATGGTTCATTTACTATGAATAAATAAATAAATTAATAAATAAAAAGTGAAGGTTTTCAAAGCTGACACTGAGTCGAATTGATACTATTTCTCCAAAAATATTAAACGATTTGTTAAGAAAAGCTTGAATTTTTAGAAACGTACTATTAACCGTACAAATGTATTGATTTTTGATTATTGTTTATGTACATTTTTTTTTAATTTTCTAATTGTTATAAATATTACTGACATCAAAAATATAACAATCAAATGAATGTATGTATTTTTGTCCTTAATGTAGTGTTTCCTTTAATTTTTTATCAAATAGTCCCCTGTTAACTATTTTCTGGGGTCACCCTTGTTGGAAGAGCACGGCATACACGAACACTACACCCTTCTAATTCGATAACAGGAGGCCCATCCTGAGAATCTGGTCCTCGCCGCGGTGCGGCGTGGAATAGAACGATTTCCACGGGTGAACCAAAACGAAACGCGAATCTCAGGCCTCTGGCGTCTCCCTCCTTAACTCGGCATGACTTCCCGGAGGTCCACACAATTCTTCGGGCCATTTCTTTTGCTTTACGACCGCGAAAAATACGAGAGCGCGGGCACGGGGCACGCAGATCCCAGACGGAGGATTTCGTCGGACCGTGTTGGAGTTCCGCCGTCTGCCGCCCTTTTTGTACCCGGCTGCTCAAGTTTTGATCATCTGTCGTTCTGTTCACGTGTTCCCATAATTTAGAGCCTAATGCGTGAGCTCTGTACATTCGGATTCTGGGGTTTATATCACGTTCACTTCATGTAGAATTTGTGATTTACACAGCAGACATTTAGAATTGTTACAAGTCATTAAGTATAGATGTGCCAACGAGCACCAATTGTGGGCTTAGTTGATATAGAGTTTGGGATAGGTTGACACTGGCCTGAGTAGGTTGGCACACTACTTCCTTGAGAGTGGGAAATAATAAACCAAAGTCAAAGCTAATCATATTTCAATATGCAATTTACGCAAATAATTGCAAATATGTGTATCATCTTTTGTTCCTGCAGAACAGCATCATTTTGTTAAATTCAGCAGATTAGGTAGTCTCAAAATTAAGTAGTATTTAAAATCTTTCTTTTACGACCTTTGAATAAAAAAGTGGTTCTTTTCTTTTTGGACCTTCAGTGGGTAACCTCGTTTATAATTGTTTCAACTTTCATGCTGAAGCGAACTTAAAACTTCAATAGAAGAAAACGGCGAAGTTGCGTGTTAAGCTACAAAGAACGAAAAGTTGAACTTTAAAAATTGAATGATACATAAATATGTATCATATTTATCATCAATTTTACTATTCATTTTTATCATCAAAATTAAACATCAATTGATACAAGAAGTTAGAACTCTTTCGCGTCCACCGAAGCACAGTTCGTCCTTATATTAAGAACGTCAGGAAAGGAACCCTTTCCCCTGAGACGGATTTCGAACCGCTTGAGATTTGAGATCATGGTTTCCACATCATTCCGCTGATACTGAGACTTACGTGGGAAGTGGGTTCGGTCGTCAAAGTCACGTGACAAAATTAGGACTCATGCAAGCAATGAGGCAGATGTAAGAAAACGAGTGTCAACTAAGCTCCTGTTCCTCCTACATTAATGGAGTATAGTCTGGACGGGCCACGCAACCGCCCATTTCAAAATCACTCTCTTCAGGGTGAATGCCGCCTCCTTGAATTCTAATGATTAAAAGCACAATGAATGATTGATTGGTTGATTAGTGATTTCGGGCGCGTCAACTGTTAAAGTCATTAGTCCCTTAAGTGTAGTGCATATTTTATCACGCGGGGGAGCGAAGGTGGTGGTGGTGTTCTTCCTGGCAAGATCCAGCGCCCACCTACTCGGCTTGCGGGGAGTTTTCCCAATTAAGTATCTCCCGCCAACGGTTCACCCCCCAGCCAAAACAAGATCTAAGGTTCCGTCTGAGCTCCCGAAAAGTGTGTACGTATGTGTGAGTAAGAATGTGTAAGTAAGAGGTAAAGATAGCGCAAGGAAGAGAAAGGAAAAATGGCCCGTTTGTTAGGGTACTGCTCCGGCATTCACCTGGTATTGATTGGAGAAACCACGAAAAACTATCGATCAGAGCAGCCGGTTGCTAGAATTCTCCTCCAGACTGCGGCTGATCTCGACCTAGTTCTCTAGCCAAAGTCGAAAATTCTCCCAACGTCGGGACCCTAAGACCTCTCGGTCAGAGGCACTGCAATGACATCAGTTGCAGCCCTGAGCTATTTTGACAGTTTGAAAGAACAATAAAAACTAGTTTTTAGCTCAAAGGTCTTCCTGGACTTCAGCTACTCTTGCAGTTCGTGATTCCCAATCACTTTCTGTTCTTCTGTCTCTTCCTCTTCTGTCCTCCTCTTCCTTTTCTTCCTCGTTTTTCTCTTCCTTTTCTTTCTTATCTTTCTCATTCTCCTGTTTGTCATCCTCTTTCTCCCTCGCCACCTTCCCTTCATCCAGCGAGCACCCAGCAGCGGGCTTCTCTTCTCGCTTTCCTCTCTTTCCCGATCCCTAAGCGGCCGTAAACTTTTTTGTGGGCGGTTCCGTACCGGAGGCCTAATTTCATAACTTATTTTATGACATCGCCGGTAGGAGAGAGTGCGACTTAATCGGCGGAACGCCGAAATAGGCTGGGTCGCGTTGGCGTTCTTTGGGAGCGGCCGCGGCGCGTAGCGGGCCTACAAAGTCACTAATGAACGGCGCGCGGGGCTATGGAACGAAGCGGCGGCGGCGGAGGCGGCGGCGAAGGCGGCGCAGGCGGCGCAGGCGGCGGCGGCGGCAGCGGCAGCGGCGCGCGGCCGTTCTGCGCTGGCTGGGGATCTGCCTCCAGGAAGGCATTTCAATTTTCGGTTTTACTGCCATTTTCAATTTTTTTTCGGTATGAAGAGGTCAAGAAACCTCTTCTCGAGTTTTGTTTGGGTCTCCTGATGCTTTGGGAATTCTATCGTAAACGAGTTCAATCACGAAAGATACGTTGCAATTTTACTTTGGCGTACTTCTAGTTGTTATGGTTCTTGTCAACATAAACATAAAATAATTATTTTAATAATAATGAGAATAAAAATAATAGTTTACTCACTTACTACTTAAATAAGTCGGTACCACCAGTCCATTATTACTCGTACTATATATATATATATATATATATATAATACTGTGTAGAGTATGACTTGCTTTTATGTATCATTACCTTTATCATTATTATATTTATTTGCTTTTAATTGTCTTCATTTTTATTTGTCTCCAAACACTGTTACCAAGACTGAGTTGCTGTGGCACAAATCATACATCATTTTCAAGAACATTTCGTTGTTGTACAAGAAAATTGACACGGCTCGAAATTTATCGTTTTAACCTCAGCTATTTTGGCTTTATAACTATCTTTATGATTCTTACTACTAAATATACAGTATTTTTTAAACAATCTGCATAACAAAACGACGATTAAACGCGACACTTCCTGCACACGACAATTTGCGATTTTCTAAATTATACAGTTTTGAATGCTTTAATATTTCAAAGGGAGGTCATGGCCCTATGGTCCCCATTGGCTCCGCCCTTGAAAGGAAATAGGCGGGGGAGGAGAGAAAATCTCTTGCTTTGAAGACGGTTAATCCGACTGGCAGGACCTTCGGCGCTGCGCGGCGTGTGCGGGGGCGTTGATCACGCCCCACCGCCGACAGCGACGATGACTCGCACAGATGGATCGAGATAAAGCATTTGTTCCACAGGACTGCTTAGCAAACACACTGGCCGACAGCGCGGCCGGCCGAAGGGGGATTGGGCGAGAAGCGTGACGACGGGCCTGACGTTCGTAGCAGGGGCAGTGACGACCCTGTTAGCTGCTGGTAAATGCGATAAACGTTGTCATACATGTGTAGGAAGAGGTATGCGGAGACTGCTGCCAAAGGGTAGTAGGTGAAGTGAACTTTTCTAATTCTTACATTGAAACTTCAAGGAGAACTCCATATGAAGAGCTCAGTGAGAAATAATTGTAAGTTACTGTCATGCAATTTTCAGATACAGCTCATTTAAATTTGGCAAACATCAACAGATCAATGGATGGGCAAAAATACCAGGTGTTATCCTGCCTGATAGAAAATAGAAACCAAACAATGAATGGGAGTAAGGTTGTTCAAAGTGAATCGTGGTTATGATCAACACGAAAAACTCAAAATTATGTCTTATGAGTATATCTGACTGACACATTTATATCTATAAAGATACCAAGACATTCATTTCCAGGAAAACTACTGTTTGAAGAAATTTGCCAAATTTAAGTAACAGCGAACGTGAGAGGAAAGGATTGGTAGCTACTGGCAGTAAAGATTTAATTGTAACCATTTCGATGGGAAGTCTTGGAATGTCCCCCGTATAGCTGTGACATCTCCCCTTGCTACTTCTATGTCTTTATACCACTTTAAAAAACAATTCGCTGAGAGAACTGAGGTACATGTTATCATTCAGGGAAAGTTTCTATAGAAAATTCTTTACTCGGGGTATTTATCACCTCATGGACTGCTAGGGCGCCTGTGTGAACCTTCGAAGTAACTGTGTAAAACCATTATGTTCGTGTCACTCTATATTCTGTAGAAAATTTCTTACCACACGGGTATCATTAAAGCGTATGTAGAACCGGCAATCATCCCACTATTGTATAGGTCATATACATGTCCAAAAACATTCATATTGAACATGTCCAAATGCAAGTAATACTTCTTTGTTTCTATTATAATTTATTGATTGGAGTATGTGAACAAAAACCAAGAAAGAGTAATACGAAAGAGACTCCGTACCTGTTACAGTTAGGCATCTTGTTTTTATAGGCTAGTGTCCCAGCGCGTCATAAGATTTTATTTCCTCCCTGGCGAGAAAAAATTTCGTCAGCGAAAACGCCACATTAGATCGTGGCACATAGTGTCACTTTTTCGGAATACTGTTGTAAAACAACAACAAAAATTGTACTAGCAAGCGAGATTTAAATTCTGCGCATTTTCATTTGTTGCCAATTAATCGACTATAAGTATTCGCCTTGTAAGCCATATCAAAAAATTGTTTATATTTGTATTTTCTTTAAATTATTACAATCGATTTTATAAAACTGCGTTTTGGGCAATATTCTTCAATAAAAATAAATTACGATGCGTCCATGGAATAACAGTGTATCTACTACCAAGTTGCAATTGGATAATGTCAGATATAAATCCTTAATTCTACCTAAACATTTATTATTTTTGGATCGATTTACCTTAAATTCTCAATTTTCGGCTTTTTGAGCCACAACAGTATTCCGTAAAAGAGACGTGCAACACGATGGCATACTTTTTCTTGAGACACAATCACCTCATTTGGCAACCTGCCATGCTACTGACTCTTCGTGTTCAACTTGAATTTGTTAAGTTTTTTATTATAATAACTTTTTATAGAGTATACATACAGTACATAATAGACTTTACAAATGAAGAGAAGGTTTACCTCCTAATTACCTAAAATTATATTACAAACTATTTTGAGCGAGGAAATCTTCTTGAGACACCTCTAAAAGCAGTGGAGATCGAAAAATTTGCATAAAAATGCCTAGTATGGGTATCTATTTTTAATTCTGATTCTGTGAGGGGGATTTTCCCGGAGTCTGAAGTTGACTAGATGTGAAATTTGAGGTGTGAAGTGGGTAGAAAGATATATTATATGGTGCTCTATTGAGTGAATTTGGAATTCTTTGTGATGTTAAGTTTGTGGCGAACCAAGGGGCATTTGTGATCGTTCTGAATTTCTTAAGGTAGTGCAGTATGTCTTTGTTTTGTATCCGAATTTAAAAGGTAGAAACTTAGGATAATGTAAATATTTGTTTCTTAGAACTATTTTATCAATAAAAAATTCCTTATGAAACATTACTTGTCAGTTTTGGACTTATGACGTTAAATATGATTTCGAAGATCCTTTCGAGAGGAATACCATTTTAGGCTAAACAGTAGTACGTAATATAAACATTTTTACACAAGTGTGATGTCATTGAACAATAGTTTTAAGTACACAGTCAACATTTGCAAGTAATATTTAACCCTAAATAATAATTTTCACTAAAAAATATTCCACAACACTATATATTTTCCTGCGCTCTTCTGATCCTCATTTTCCATACATTCTTCTGCGAGGTTCGTAAGACAGCTCTTGGGAGTGTACAGTGATCGACAAGGGTGCGGACAAGCAGGCCAGGCCGCAGGTGAAGGGTATGCTTCTAGGGAGTCCATTTCCATCGACAGCTTCCTCTCTCCTCCTCCCCTTTTCGACCTCTCAGAAGCCCAGCGGTCAGTAGAACACTTTTATTTCCCCCTTCATTCACAATACACTTTGATGGCGTGTGATTTCGATAACCATCTTATCTTTGCGTCACAGGGCTGGCTACACGAGGCGAGGAAACGTTATAAATTAAACATGCGGGGGATGCGGCAGGTAAGGATGAGACTCCTGGGATGGAATTTCGGGAAAACCATTATGCTGTAATATAACTTCAGTCATGGTGTTGAATATATGTGGGATGAGCGATGTTCAAATTTGCTAGTCAAAATGTGCAAAGCTCGGACGGTCGTTATTGAATGGATGTATCTCATGATGTGATATGCATTGTGGACTGCAATCGCGGATGCATACTGGAGGAGAATGCTAAGTGGAAGCACAACGCTTCGATCTTCTGCATGGCAATCGCATCGCTGGGGAGGTACATTATGAAACGTTTAGTAATTAGGACAGTCGATCTGCTGACGTCTTCCTCCTCCTCCTGTGATCACATATTTATCTCAACTCACATCCTGGCATTCATCCAACACATCTGCTAAATACTTAAACGGAATATTGTCCGATCGGCAACCGAAATGGAAATCTCCCTCGACCCACCCTAGTAATGCACGGAAAGTCTCAACTTTACCCTATCCTTCGTGGCTCATCACCTTTGCCGACTCACCCTGAAACCGATTTCTAGAAAACAAAAATTAGAATGTCAAAATCGATTCTTTTGAACTATCATAAATGTTCCTTGGTTTATACCTAAAAGATCTGTTGCACTTAGATCACGGAGTACCTCTCACGGAAGCACTTAAATCTTTCAATCCCATCAAAGAATTTTATACCCAAATTCCCTGCATTACTCAATCCATTTAATCTGTGAAAAAAATGCCATGAAACATGTTAAATCTTCTTTTAAGATATTTAAACAGGAACTGCTTCCCAAAATTACCATAATTAATACACATATCTATATTTATTTGTAAATCAGATGTCAAACCAAACATCTAAACCTAAAGCTACAGATTCCTAATATAAAATACAATTCAATGAAAATAATCAGGAAAGTCACCACATCTAAACTATGTTCGACAGAAAAAAGAAGGTACAATATTTCTAAGGGACAGAGGACCAGGAGTACAAACTCGTCAAAGTATCAAACTGAAGATTACCTTATGGTTCCTTTTCCATTAAAATAACAAGGAGAGGAAGGAACGGCGAATTATTTCTATGAACGTGTCTCGGAGGCAGTTTAATGTTTGTGACAGATAACCACCGCCAAAATGAGCCTCTCCTTTCTGTTTACTGGGCCAAATGCTTCTGATACCGTGCTGCTCTTTCAGTTAGTCTTCGCTCTTCAACGATTTTTGTCATCGATCTGACGAGCTCCTCCAACGACTAACGACTATTCAAGAACTGTTATCATCTTGTGCTAAAGACGCTAGGTTTCTCAAATCCGGAAAGAAGTAATAATGTGAACATATTAATGTAAGTGCTATATGAACAGACATTTCTTACAGTAGCTACATATAGTATAAGGATACTAACAATGATGTTCATGTAGTTTCCCAAAATTTTCTAGGCTGATTCATATTTTAGCTTCTTGTTATAAGAGAAAGTTATGTAATATTGTTGGAAAAAATTCTGATTTTTCGAAAAATGGGGATTTTGTGGGTCTCTTTGGGTACCAAAGGGAATTTTTCTTCCTCCTACTCGTCGTAAATTAGTCTATGATACATGTCTGTCCGTCTATTTATCAACAGCACTAACGCACAAACCGTAAATCAGGATTTTCATCAGAATTTATATTCTGTTATCGATGAATGATATCGCGGCCACGTGAATTTTATACAGATATTTTAATTGTTTAAGGTGAAACCATTAGGGCATTTTAAAAAATTTCTTAAAATTGTCAATAATTCTTTTCTTTGATACTTTGCCCGAATATACCAAAATCTGTTTATAAAATGATGTAAAATTATCGCAAAAATAATGATGACACGATTTTCAGTAAAACCTCTTAATTCTCTAATAATGCGAGAATAATTTATTTTCGACTCCCTCGTACTACAACTACTTTAATGACGGTAGCGATGTTTCTAAATGAAATTCGTGTTTCAAGGGTAGATCTATAAATAATGGCAACCACTTTTTTTCGTGTTTGTATCTCAAGATAGAACATTCAGCACGGTACTCATATGACCCAGATGCATCGTAAGAAGGCATTACATACAGTATTCAGTGAGAGTCGAATAATTTGAAAAACAAATTCCATGGCCTGGAGGAAAAGAAGGCGAAGGAAAACCGTGCACATTACTCGATCCACTGTGCTTCCGGAACTCGGTTACGTCGTCGCGTCCCCACGTGTAGCTTCTAATGCGTATTGATAGGTTCGTCTGCTGCTCGGTGACGCTGAGTGAGGGGCCTGTTGAATCGTTCCTCCTATCCTCCCGCCTGCCCGCCAACTCGGGATTTGGAAGTCTGGAAGCGCCCCACCGCCTTGCATATTCGAAGGTCGCTCTGCTGGAAATGGGATTACGAAAGGATGAGTCTGTCCCGAGGACGAGTTTCTTACGCATGGTTTTGAGAAGAAAAAAAACAGGAAAATTTTTCGAAGTGTCATCGTGTATTTGAAATTATGGCTCACCATTGAGAACTCTAATGGCTTATGTTTGACGGGAATTCAGTAGTGTTAAGGATTTTAAGTGCGAACTTCCTTAATAACTTAACATTCGAAGAGAAAATATAGGAGATGCTAATTGACATTAACACTTTATTACTTGCCTCATGAAAACTTCCATTTCAAAAGCAGACTAGATTTAAAGTTGGCATTTTATTGATACTAGTTTTCAACAGGCATAATTGCAATTTTCCTTCAAATTGATAGTACTGCCTCGAATTTCTTCAAATTGATATAACGGCCACAAATTTCTTTGCTCCTGGGATGAATTTGAACACCAAGCAAAAGGCCAGTCAGATGAAAAACAATCAATGATTTGTTAACGAACGGTCGTGGGATAAATTATATTATGATGATTTTTAAATTCACACTTTACATTTACGGAACTCTGAGTCATTTGTAAAAAATATAAGCGTTTGTTTTAGTACAAATACAAAGTTCGTATCTTAACATAACAATTGTCGATTTATTATAACTATTGCCTATTTTGCAATGTTTATTGACCCCTCTGTTTGCAAAAGTTTACCAAGCTTCTAAAGGTACTAGGGAATTCATTTAGCTTCTCTTGCTGTCATACGTGTCAAGTATGGGAATGCGTAAAATACTTTTACTTTCCGCCATCTCTGGGAACATTAGGTCTGTATCATAAAGTTTATGATTAAAACCACCTGATAAGAGATGATATAATTATTTTTGTCATTTAAAATTTTAAAAAGAATCATTTGAATATTTATACTTGTTTAAATCACGTCGTGTGGGTACAAAGACAATCTGAATATTTCATTATTTTTTCGTAATACTCGTCTGCATCTGTTCGACTTGCATAACAAATAAGCGTAAATCTCGTTCTATATAGAGGTTTTGAAGCATTTTAATTGCAGTTTTTACAAAAATTATCGATGTAAATGAAAATGTAACGCGCGCGCACTCTCTCTCTCTCTCTCTCTCTCTCTCTCTCTTCTCTCTCTCTTCTCTCTCTTCTCTCTCTCTTCTCTCTTCTCTCTCTTCTCTCTCTTCTCTCTCTCTCTCTCTCTCTCTCTCTCTCTCTTCTTTCTCTCTCTTTTCTCTTCTCTCTCTTCTCTCTCTTCTCTCTCTTCTCTCTCTTCTCTCTCTTCTCTCTCTCTCTCTCTCTCTCACACACACACACATGTGTATGTGTGTGTATATATATAAACATGACTTTTAGAACATATTTTTATATTTTCATTTTGTATTAAAAATTGCCATCTAAACAACTGGCAATTGTAAAATACACCAAATATTACAAATAAATATGCAACAATCAATGTCACCGACAGCAGTTTTGCAATATGTGACTATAGTTCCTATAAAATACCAAAAAGAAAAAAGTGGGTTCAACGCTTTAAGTGAGAACTAGATCAAATACTTGTAAAATTAAATAATTTGTGTACAAACACAATGCCCTATCTCCCAGTGGTTCTTTAAAAATGTTTTACCGTAAAAAGTTATTCCCTAGAATGTGTGCAGTGCCGCAAACCTGCTTGGAGTCACTTGCGTGAATTGCAACGGGTTACGATCTAGACAAGAAGACCTGTCGCGTAGACGAAGCCACCTCTGAATGGGGAGGAACGTTAAGGCTGCCAAGGAAGTTTATTCATCGTGTGTTTGCGTCTTCTGCACGTCTTCACGCTCATGCAGAATATTTCTTTATCTTTTATCTGACTTTCCTCATCTCGATCTCCATCCCGTACGGTGAACAGCGTCGTGAGTTCTATGAGGTAATTGTCGTCCTGTGTGAGCTTCCCTGCAGCGTAATGAATATTCATGAGAGAGGAAAGTTTAAGAAATGTAGCAAAAGAGAAGACCACAATGAATGGAACGGAACATAACGAATGGATGGAAGGGAGACAAGGTATACATAAGGATTGTGCTCCTTTTGAAAACTTGAAAGAAGGAAATACAGAGACAAAGACGAGTGAAGAATGTGGCAATAAAAAAGTAAAGAGCAAAGGAGAGAAGGCGACGAATAAAAAATATCAGAATTAAAAGGAGATTTATAGAAGACGCGAGCAGGAAAGAAGATGAAATGATCAGATAAAGATAGGTGTGAACTTATTTGCGAGGTAAAGAAGATATTGAGCAAAAAGCAAAAAAAAATATAACCAGAAGACTGAAAAATAAACTGAAAAAATAAAAATAGAAGTTAAAAAAAGTTTCAGGGATTCCGAGAATGCATTTTTTGTTTAATGCAATATTTTCAAGATATAATCAAAGTTATTTTTCATGTATTTTATTAAAAGTTGCAAACAAATGTACTACCAATCTTCTCTCCAATACTAAAACGTTTATTTATTTGAAAAGATTCTTGATGATTTTATTCTTATTTTAAACACAAACTGTTTCCCCACGATATTTCAACATAAAAATATAAAAAACACCATTAATTTGTATCATTCATGAATCAAGAAAACTGAATGCATGTAACTGTTTTACACTCCAGTAAAAACGCGTTGCGGAGAGTTGCAGTTGGATGCACTGCGTCGCGATGTTTCAGCGATAACCGTATCTCCCACTCGGCTTCTCCATCACCCCCGACAACCTGTGAGCGAGCCGTCTCCGCCACCACGCCGCCTCCCGCCACTCCATGCGTCATCGCTTTCGACTTTCGCTGTGGCGTTTTTCTCCCCCCAGAATCCCCCCCATCTCCTACGCCGCTTCCCCCATCTTCCACGCAGATTCCCCAACTCTCACGCCTTTTCCCCTCATCTCCCACACGGTCTCCCATGCCATCTACCGCCCTTTTAGCCCAACTCTACACCGCCTCAAACGCACCCCCCCCTCCCTATCCCACCCCCCTTACCCCCTTCCCCCTCCCCCCATCTCCCATGCCGCCACCCACGACGCTTCCCACATCTCTTTACACACCATCCCCCACACCGCCTCCCACGCCCCCACCCCCCCCACCCGCCTCCACCCCCCCCACCCGCCTCCCACGCCGCCTCCCCGCCGCCTCCCCGCCGCCTCCCCGCCGCCTCCCCGCCGCCTCCCCGCCGCCTCCCTCGCCGCCTCCCTCGCCGCCTCCCCGCCGCCTCCCTCGCCGCCTCCCTCGCCGCCTCCCTCGCCACTTCCTCCATTGCCTTCCTCGTCGCACGCTTTTGTTACACCGTCTCAACCGTTATTTAGAATTTGCCCTTGTTTCTGCCTTCACAACAGTTTCCAATGCTGCTTCCGATGTCGCATTCCACATCTCCATAGCTTCCAGAGCTTATCCCACCGCCTCTACCACCTCTTGCACCATCCACGTTGCCTTCGTTGCTGCTGCCTCCGCGTCTCTCGATTTCTTCTTCTTCTTCGCCGTAGCTTCCACTTAAGCTTCACCGGGAGAGCTGGCTCTGTGCATCAACTGATATCACTGCAGTCCCTCCGATCCACCGGGAGGTCTTAGCTTCGAATTCCGACAGCAGCAGAATTTTCGACACTAGCTTCTCAGCTAGGTCGAATTCCGTCGATATCTGGAGGACAATTCTAGTGACCGGCCGCTCTGGTCTTCCGCAAAAACATGCTGGACTAGTGACAGCAGATGACGCACCCGGAATCACTTATCATTAATGGTGGTAGTTTGCACCGATTCCAAATGCGAGCAAAGGTACAACTATTCATGCTAAAACAGCACACTTGGGTTTATGTAGAGCTTACGTGATATTATTAGTAGTAGTTCAACACGCTCAAGTGTTACTAACTCGCAAAACTATTTGCCTGGGCTGAGATTGGAACTCGGGCACGAAGGTTCCGCGAGCAACTGAGGTCCCTTTCGAAATTTTCTCAGAAACTGCTCCAAATTTTTCTGTGCTATTTCGGTTCAATATAGCAAATTTTCTTTTACGATCTGGTGCTGGTCTGATTTTCAGTAAAACAATTACAACTTCGAAAATTGTGAAAGTTTATTTTTCTTCTTTCCTCTCCAACTAAATTTTAAAACATAATCCGTTTTCTTAATGAAATCTGTTGTTCAAAAATAGATCTTTAATTATTGTCACATATAAATCTGTCTATGTATGAGTAGTTTGCACAGAAATTTTAAATGAAATCGTGACAATTTTGAGAAAATACGTAAGCAATATTTTCTTAAAAACGACTCCAATAAAAAATGTTTCAGCTTGAATGGAGCAAAGTTGGTGGAATAATATGGCTATGTCGATTTTTATTAACACCTCTGAATTTTCGAAAATTGCAAAAGTTGTTCGACACTCTTCATTCTTATTTGTTCGACACTTCATTGTTAAAGATTGAGTTTCTCTTACGAAAATCTATTCCTGAACATTGGATCTTAAATAAGTTAATTTACACATTTTTCAAAACGTTTACAGTTTACGCGTGACTTTGATATACATCATTTGAGGTTTTTTTAAAGTGATAGTTAAATGTTAACGGGGTAGAATGTGCAATATTATATTACCCAACCGTTACCAATAATGGAAGGAAGTACAGTGATCTGTCATATTATTATACTCAGACCAAGAAAATCCATCTTTGAAAGAGAAACCTTCAATATTTATTAAATTATTATGGTGGTAACTTGCCTATTCTTGAGTCATTTATTCTTACGTAAGCATACCCAAAATTGAATGTTGGAAGACCTGGATCTTCAATACACTTCAGAGGAAATAATCACAGGAGCAATTTCCGGTAAGAATATACTTACAGGAAGAGTAAATAAGGCTTGGAAAAGTCCTTAGTATGTACGAAGTTCCTTAGGTCGCGTACGATCTTTGGTGATCTTTAAGGATATTCCCCGCAGTTAGGGCTGCCACAAATTGTAAAAGCCCTTACATACAAGAATTAATGATAAAGGCATCAAGAAGGTTCATTGCACTTATTGCTTAGGACGTTTCTACAAATTATTAGTATTTGAAAGTATTTGGGTTTTAAGAAATAGATTTTGTTCACGATACTTGATAAAAAGTTTTTATAATATTCATACAATGAACAAAATGTACAATCAATCATCACATATATATATTTTTCTTTTGCATAAAATTAAAAAAATATAATATATTCTTAGTGAGAATAATAATTTGGTATGTAATTAGGGGTCCCTGCACACGAGCATTGCGTTGACGCGCGATAAGTAACGCAAATCTTAGAATAACACTGTATGTGAAACGGCACACGAGCGCTTTGCCCGTTCCGCATAAGAAACAATGTTAATCTACGGCTCGCGTTATTTTTCGCGCGTCAAGATAACACTCCCGTGACACAGCCCTAAGTCATAATCATTGTTCAGAACGTTTTATTTCGTTTCGGTTGCGGACAGACCACAGTGGAGCGTGGGATGTTGTCCAGAAAATACATCAACATAGACACATTTTGCTCCATCTTCTTGTAACCGCCAGTCCTCCGCTCACATAAGCGTCGTGGGGTTATTTGTTATTTTCAAGCGCTCACTCGTATGTACAACTTCACTGAGTTTTGTTACGAGTGACTCTGACGCATTTCCTTCTGTATTGTGAAAGAAAACGTACAGAGGATCGTAGGGGACATGTCCAGGGAGAGATGCTTTCTTGCACTGAAAGGAAGACGTACGTACAGGGCGAGAATCTTGCAGTTGAGAAAGTGGAACACAAGACCTACAGTTGGAACGTCCATCAGAACAATTGAAAATGTTACTCATCATTTAGGTATTCTAAAAGTGGGTCAAAGTATGGAGGAGTGAAGACAAAATGTCCTTTCTGAACCCGTAATAATGTTTGTTTGTGTGATCTCTCTTGTTTTCAAATGCCCTACAATGCGTTTTGTTCGGGTAAAAATCAGTGACGGCGAAGTTACAAATGCAATATTTATTTCTAGATCATTCCATAGATTAGTCACATTAATACTCACAAATATTCTTTTTTTTTATTTCGTAAAAGTTAATTTCCCAGAATATACATACCATCGTAAAGACTGACAGAAGCGAAATAAAGGCAAACAAATATCTGAAATATGTGAGCAAAATTAGGGAATGCATGTTTAAAAGTTATCAACCTTATTCAGAATTAATAACTTTTTAGAGCATGGAAGTACTACGCAAGTGACCTTTCAACCATTAACAGTGTTCCTTAGGAAGAAATACCTGGTAGGAGAAAATAAACCTTCATTAACCCCTTTTTGGAGTCACAAATACCCAATGAAGTATGACACGGATAGAGTATAAGATATCCACTCCATTTATGCTCGCGGAATGCACTAGCCTTGTTTACAATTTTGAGAAATAATGCAGTAGTAATATTCTGCGAAGTCAAAAAGAGCAATAACATCCCAGTAATAGCGTGGAGGAAGGTCAACATGGATGTGGCTTCGTATGATCACAGCGTACTCATTCAAGTTGTCTTGTTGTGTCTAGGGACATCTGTTGCCCGGAAATGCGTGACGCTGCATAATTTGCTTTTATTGTTTGATGGGGAAATACAAGAACGGTTGTGTGTTGACTCGTAATTGATGTATTGTCTGGAAGACATTCGTTCTGCAGTGATTGCGTATCGAAATGTGTTTCTCTGCAAGTTGTCAAAACGTAGAAGATACGCCACTTGAAAACAAATCTCTTGAAATATCTATGGCAGGAAACACGGTTATACGATTTGCTTGGCACCAGTTCAAGTTAAAAATTGAACAGAGTGTTACATATATAAAACGAAAATATACTTCCACGAACACAATGGGGAATTCGGTTACGTTTTTACGGTAGCCCTTTCCCGTAAACGTGGTTTACACGAACTTTCAGACCACTAGACAGACACTGTTCTGTTGACTGACTCCAAAGGTGTGCACTAGTTGAAGCTAGAGAGAACAGCCAAGTTGTTGGCGTGACAGCGTGTTGTCCCAGACAGAAAGCAATGACGCTGGACACGAAGACAGAATATTTTACAGATGGAAGTATGGAGCATTACGTTTCTTTTGGAACAGATTGAGGGAGATATTAAATAGGAAGGTCTAAAAATGAGAGGACCTCTCGCTCTCCGTTCGACGGAAGTTAGAGATAACTTTGACGTAGGGTTAAATGCGTATGGCGAATGACTTCTACGCGTTTCCAAGCCGACAGCTGCCTGTCCTCGCCGTCGACTGTCCATTATCCTGTCTGAGAACTTGAAGTGCATCGCGCAAATGGAGCAAGACAGCCTGATATACTACGAATTATCATTCGCGCTGTCTGCAGGAGTTTACACGACGCCAACCGCTCTGTAGCGAATGACCGACCAGCTAGCTGTCCACATGTAAACGGCGCTGTAAATTAATGGTCCTATGAAATGGGAACTGTCAATCCCATACGATTGTCAATTACTAATAGGCCCAATTAATTTGAAATCATCTATTGATGACATTGATGGACACGCCGGAAAATACCAAGGAAGAAAATCTCTTTCGTTTGGAAGATAATTTTAGAAAAAGTAGGAAACCTTGCAGATGACGATTCTGTTCGTTTGGTTTGGTTTGTTTTTTTCGTGTTTCCGGGCGCGTCAACTGATTTGGTCATTAGTGCCGTTAGTGTAGTGCATGATTTTTCTCGGGAGATGGCGGTGATCTTCCCCCGCTGGATGGCGAGATCCGGCGCCGACCTACCGTCGGCTAGTGGGGTTTCCCCCTAACCAGGACTCTCCCACCAGCGGGGCACCGTCCCAGCCCGGACAAGCTCTAAGCTCCCGACCGGTCTCCCGGAATCTGTGGTAGTGTAGTGCATGTTAGTGTAAGGGGAAAGGATAGGACAAGGAAGAGGAAGGAAAGATCGCGCGCGGTCCGTGTCCCGTTTGGTATGGTACTGCTCCAGCATTCGCCTGGTGTTGATCGGAGAAACCACGGAAAACTACCGATCAGAGCAGCCAGTCACTAGAATTCTCCTCCAGGCAAGGACTGAATTCGACCTAGCTGAAAAGCTAGTGTCGAAAATCCTGCTGCCGTCAGGACTCGAACCTGGGACATCCCGGTCAGAGGCGCTGCAGTGGCATCAGTTGATGCACTGAGCTACCGCTCCCGGTTTCTGTTCGTGATCACTCATTTTTATTTCAAGTTGGCAAATAAAAAAAAGTTTTCCTATAGACATGCAAGATCGTGGGTTAATGATACAGCTTATAAATATAGCTGCTATTGAAACATATTCCACTCATTCTTTTTTTTGAACAGGGCTTTGATGAAGGAATTTACTTACATTAAAATACCGTTCACTACCCCGTGTGTACTGCGAAGATAGAAGAGTGAGATTTAAAACCAGCTCTAAATTTCTCGATTATCTACTTCAAAACGTCCTTTTTCCCAAAACTTTATTGAACAGTGCGAAAACATTAAATTCTTTTGGTTTTTGTTTTTCTCCCACTGCATCGTTATTATGACTCCAGCCACTAAGCCTTTGGCTATTTCTGGAACGTGTGAATCATATTGGTGAATCGATATATCCATTATAATGTTATAATGAAATAAATATTAATGATTATAATATATATTATAATGGAATTTCCAGAATGCTGAAGAATTAATGGTGGAATGTAAAATAAAAGAAATGGGAGAAACTCGACAAAACATGCTGTAAACCGTCTTGGTCCACCGCAAATTGCGCATGGACGGAACGGTATTTGAACTCCGACCCATCGAGGTGAAAATGTAGGTGCCCGCCATTCTACTATTCCGCAATTGTCCCATCAATATTCAGGTCGTCGTTGTCGTCGTCGTCGTCGCCCGTCCATGAAAACCATTCTTTTCAGGTATGGAAGAAAACGACACTTATGAACCATACCTATGTTTAATGTTATTTACAATACTATTTAAAATAACGTAAATCTAAACAGGTTAAGAAAGTCTATTGAGAAACGTCCATAAACAACTTAAAGCCGCTAATTGGATGAGAAAAATGTGAAATGGAAATCGGTTTTTGATTCTTTATCAGTTTTAATCCGTTATCTTGAGAAGCTGTTGTGAAGTGGAAACTTGGTTAATGAAGCCAAACTGATGTTTGGGTATGTAGTGTGTTTTATTTAAATAATTGTTTCACATTTTCAGAATTAACTTCTCTAAAACTCTTGACAATGTTGGTAATAAGCTAATTGGTCTGTTTCTGGGATACTGTTATTTTTATTTGGCTTTGGACCAGGAATAATTTTTGTATTTTTCCAAAGTATTGAATAGTAACCAATTCTTAATATTTAGTTGCAACTATTATTTATGAAGACCATCGTTGGCGTGGGTAGGTTTTTTATCATTTTATTGTTGATATTCTCATGTTCAGGGGATTATTTGAGGGGAGGTTTTTTGTTATATTGTTAAGTTCGTTTGGTGAAATGAATTTTATTTTTTGTGGGACATTATAGTTTGGAGCGGAAACAGAATTTTCAATTTATATATGTTTCGGTGCGCTGAAGTGTTAAGTGTGAAAGTACATTCAAAGTAATCAACTTCGGCTTTATCAATAGGGGAAATTTTTTCCCCTGTATTTATCGGAGGGATGGTGTTCTTTCTTAATTTTTTTTTTTTTGTAAATTTCCAAAGTGAGTTGTTAGTTGTGCTTAGGGATTTAATTAAGGAGTTATAGGATGACTGACGGTGTTATTTAATTGTTTTTGGTTATGGTATTTAGAAAGTTAAATTCTTTTTTAATAGGAGATTTATATTGTTCGAAAGTCTTTTTCTGTTCCTGTTTTTTATTATGGTTAATATGGGGTCTTGTAATTTAGTATGAGTTTTTCATTTATTACATGCTATATTATTTTGTGGCTGAACAATATCACTTATGGTTATATTGTTTAATAATGCTATTGAACTTTCTATTTTTAAAGGCGTTTCTAGATTCCTGAATTTGGGAGTTTGATTAGTATACTTTTCCTGAATTATATTTAGTTCATGGTGTTAGTATGTAATATGGGTCTATGTTTTGGCTTCCATGGAACTCGGCTGCCACTACTGGGATAGGGATGTTGTCTTTGTATAGCCTAGTTACACTAATTAACGATGGACACTTTTCCATGAGATTTTCATATATTTATTTCTGAGATATTGATGGATGAAGATTCTTAAAAACGATGGAAACTTTTTTTGTCTGGGCCTTTATAAGTGTCGAAATTCCTATTATTGATGATATTGATGATGATATTATTGAAGATATTTTATTGTGACTACAAAGATGGGTAGTATTTTAACAGTAGTGTTTGTGTGGTCATTAGTTTGTTCATTTACGAATAGAAATATGTTGTCCTCGCGATCATCACCTTCTTCTCCGAGCTCAGAAAAACTGTTCTCAACAGGTACGACATAATCAGCGATATATCAGTGGGATTTTTTGAGTTTACACTCGGATTGTTACTGTAAAGATTTTTTCATTTTCTTTTTCTTTTTATTTCTTATTCTTCTCGGTATCACTTTCACTGACTGTCATTTCTTTGTCTTGGATTGTTTTTATATTTAAGTATTGGTTCTATTTATCTTTGAGTCCATGAGAAGACCTAGGTATTTAATCAATAGGGATTGGGGAGTTCAGTTTACGGGTTGATTGAGAGAACCGGCCACTCTACGGGCTGAATATCGTAATGAAAGGTTATCTATGTATTCGGAGTAGCGTTATTCAGTTCCCGTAAGATGCGGCCAAGTTAAAACCGCGAAACTGTCTATATTCATTTCGTTCAGTAACATTGGCAACTACATTCTTCGCCCGATAAACTTCATCTGCGATTATTTTGGACGTTTCATACCATAGGACATGAAGGGAAAATGTTCGCAATGAAGTAAACTCGCTTCGATGTTTGTAAGAAATGAACGTAAATAAATATTTGTAAGAAACGAACTACGCAGGAACGACACTGAAAATGTTAACTAAACGAACAGACGCTTTTGGACAATATTAGAGAACAAAATAATATATGCGTCATACAAAGTGCACAGCTAGCTACAGTACTAGTAACCATATATCCTAACGATAATTTTTATATGAATACTACGACTTAGCACGTTGTAAACACTTGATGTTACCCTCAAATTTCGAATTGATCCTACTACCTCTTCATGGAGATATTGAAAACTTACATTTAGAAGAACACAACAATCAAAAACGTTATCTCTTTTTATATTTCAGTTTCCATCTATATTCTGTGGGCCTGCTTTTTCTAACTTTTTTGCCTTTTACTCTCTATTTTAAGATAACTTTCACGATGATATATTGTTTTCTAAAATCAGTAAACCACAACCGTGTCAGTTATTTCATTCTGTTACAATCTCTGAGAGTAGGTACCGGGGTTCTCCTAAAGAGAAGCACATTTTGAGGGTCGCGATCCAAAGCAGCCGCTCGGGAGTTACGTCAGATGGAGGCGCAGCGAGAAGCAACAGAGCGCACCCGTCGTCGATTAGGCTTCTCCCGACGGCGCGCCTCTCCCGCTTCTCAACCCTCTCTCCGGCCGCGCCGGCTGCAGCGGCGGCCGCCGTCTCTTTGAGGGTGGCGGCGGGGGCGGCCCGAGAGAAGCTGCCTTGCCGCCACCCCTGCAGCCGCCGCCGGTACTCCCCCACCGCCGCCACAGCAACCGCTGCCACCGCCGCCGCCCCGCCACCGCCATCGCCATCATCGCCATCACCATCGCCCATCACAGCCACCACCCACCCCACAACCACAGCCGCCACCGCCACCACCCAGCCACCGCCACAGCCACCGCCACAGCTACAGCCACAGCCACCTCCACCGCAACAGCCACAGTTACCCCCATCCACCGCCACCGCCACCGCCACCCACCGCCACCGCCACCGCCACCGCCACCGCCACGCCCCGCCCCGCCACCGCCACCGCCCACCGCCACCGCCACCGCCACCGCCACCGCCACCGCCGCCGCCACCGCCACCGCCACCGCCACCGCCACCGCCACCGCCACCGCCACCGCCACCGCCACCGCCACCGCCACCGCCTGCGCCGCCTCCACCGCCTGCATCGGCGCGCCGCTCGCCCTCGCCGCATCGAGGGGCAGGTGGTTGTCGAACGCGGCTGCAGCAGCACGCGTCCGTCGCGCGCCACGCGCCCCCCCCCCCGCTGTCCATCCGCCGGCCAGGGTGGGGGGCGTCTGCGCCGGCCTGCCGCCACTGCCCGCGGGGTGCTCTGCGCTCCCCAGCCTTTGGCCCCGCGCCCTGCGCCGCCCCGCGCCGCCCAGCCCCGTGCTGTAGCGTCGTCTCTCCAGACGACTTCCCGACCACCGGACTGGTTACCCCCTCATTGCAGCAGCAGGGGGTGCACACGTGTGCCTTGAACATGCAAATTTCGCTTATTCCCCTCGGGTCGCGACCTTTTTATTTCTTGTTGTCGAGGGAGTCATTTTTGCATGGTCGCTGGAATAGAAACCCCTCTCCCCACCCCACCCTCTGCCAAGGGGACACGACAGAACGACCACTATGACTTGGATGATGGGATAGAAGCGAAGAAGACAGCAGCGCGAAGAGCGCTGTAAAATGGAAAAAATGGGAAGTAGAGGATGAAATGAGGGAGATCGGCAAATCGGATCCTGATTTTGTGTGAGCTCCCCTTTTCTGCGCATTCTGAATGGTTCACTACCCATAACGTAAGGCCATATGTGTCATGTTGATTACATTAAAGGAAGCGTAGTAACACCCTAGTTTCCCCTCCTGCTTTCGGCTTCTCACTTCGTGATCGTGTATGCACGTGGTAGACGCACGTGTTTAACTTCGTCCATTATGTCGGGAGCTATATTTCGGGAGGTTTCAAAAACGAAATAAAAGGATATACATTAATCAATTAATAGCACTGCCATGTGCGCATTGCAGCAATTAATAAAATTGCCACATGCTCATTTCAAGCGATTGATTTGGACGCTAAATATTATTTTATTAAAACCACGTGTGTTATTTCAGTAATATATTTTAATACGATTTATGGTGATCATGTGTGAAAGTTAAGAATATTATTCTTTTTTTTTCTTTCAACGAAATACTTCATATCGTTAAATAAAGTGATACTGTGCCTTTTCCTATTTTGAATTCGTTATTCACAGGACTTAAATGCGCATCTGAAAATTCTTTTGAACAACAATGTTCTTCCTTAGGATGACATAGACTGCAGATATTTGCACATTTGTACATTCAATTCTGCTGTTTGATTCCTGATTGTGTGTTTCGAACATGATTTAATTTTCTTCAAAATAAAATCAAGAATTTTCGTAAACACTTTTTTTTTTTTTACGTTCCGTTTATTTATTTATAAATAAATAAAATTGGAGTGCTTTAATGAATATTACTTTTATCATTGTCTCATTTTTTATCTCATGTGTCAGCTTTAATAGTAAAATTCGCTACGAACGCTATAAAAATGTGTCATATTTAACTGATTTCTTTCGTAGTTATTGCTGTTATATATGAATCGGAAACGAATGGTCTGAGAGCTCATTGAATACAAAATTAATAAAAAATAGAACTAAAATTTACGGAAATACAAATATGACCGGTTCGTTAGCAAATATTACAATTCATTCTTGTCGTGGCGGGAGTATATTTCTTCACGAAGGCACGCTCTTTTCGAGCCGGAGCTTCGCGATTGTGCTTATGCTGGCGCCAGCTATCTGCTGCCACGCGACATGATGAAGGATAAGTACCCAAATCTATAGCTGATTTGCCTTTAAACATTTTTTTTAGTACATCGAAGTGAATATTTTGGTAACAATTCTTGACAAAAACGCTCATTTCTTTCTGTATTCAGAATTCAACTTGTAAATAGTGCAGGGTAGGGATCCTACTATTAAGGAAACGTGGACAGAATACACTACTCTCCGTAGCAGGTCACACATCGTTTTTAATTGTTTTCGGCGTAAAATAAAATAAAAAAACAAAAGGGTACTTTACGAAAGAATGTTGATGAACTAAATCAGCAAAAGCTTAGAAATCATACGTAGCAGGAGACCGAAATACACTAATGATGAAACTCCGTGAAACGTGGTAGCTGATGTACTTGGCAGAAGCCGGTCCTCGATTTGCATCTAAAATCAATTGCAATCATGTACTGCCCCAACATTCTAAATCATATGACTTGCATTATTTTTCTCTATTTCTCATCCTCGGGCTTCAATTTTCAGACTGTACCTCAAGATTATAATTACATTGGAGAAGGTACCCGAAATTTTCTTCTTTTGACTTTCAATGTCTACCGTAAATGTTTACTTGTTATAAATCTTTTAAAATAAATGTCATTCATAACTGGTTAAACTCATTCACCTCCTAAAAATCAGTAATCATTGTAGATGATGTAAACTAGTGCTAAAACAGCACATACTTTCTCGGCCGTATTTTCACGAGAACTTGGGGGAAAAGTACTCAAATTTTCAAAAAAATTGTTCATCTTTAAGGATCACATTCCATTCAAAATACATCTTTAAGGATCAGATTCCATTAAGGGAAAAATCTTTGTCTTCGACTTGTACGAAGACGCCGAAAAATTTTGAATTTTTGCAATTTAGTAATATCAGGTTTTCAACAAAATATGACGTGCACTATTCTGTTAAACATCCTTCACACCATCCAAACAAAAAATGAAATCAAAATCGATTATGCCATTTTTTCTAATTTCGAAAATGTCCCAGGGGCCTCAGTAAAGTATCCCCAGAAAATTAAAATATCGTTTTCAGATTCAAGAGACCGCGACATGGGCCAGATCGATCAACTCGATATCAATTTTAGAGACACGGCTAAACGGTTTATCCGCTATCGTTGTTCACAGACAAACAGAGAGACGGAAGGACGGACAGACATTTTGCCGTCATGCGATTTTTCGGTATCAAGAACCCACAAAACATGGCACAATTCTGGCTACAACACGCGTTCGAATATTTTTATTCTAAATTTAGCAACTGGATTTAAATTCCTTTTTCATTACCAAGGCCGCGAAATAAGAGTTTCTTCTGCCAGAAATTTGCCGGTTCTTCGCGCAGCCTTACATAACTTTCGCTCTACTCCGTAGCGAGGAAGTAAAAATTGAGACGCTGGAGTAGCAAAAGCGACGAGCTCCGGAGTTCCCGAGCGCTTTCACACCCCTAGCGCCCGCGCGAGGTCGTTCGCCGGGGCGTGCACCCCTTGGCCACCCCTCCGCCTATTATCCACGTGCTACCGCGCAGGGCGACGGAGTGGTCCGGTGGGGCAACTTCTCCTCGGGCATGACTCCGGCGTCCCCTTCAACCCCCTGCGGGTCCCGGCGCTCATCCTGCCCTGCCCTGCCAGGGCCCGACCAACCGGCCCCACCCGAACGCACCCCGCGCACGCCGCCACCGCATCGCTCCACCTCCTCCTCCTGCGTCTCCGCCGAGTAATATTCCAGATACTTCCACAGCGATAATCGCCGATGGGTGCACTCCCTTGTCTTTACGAGCGCGAGGCGGCGGCGTCCGTCTGAATGGCCCCGAACGCGTGCCCGGGGACCGGGCCGGCTGCGGCTTCCAGGAAGCGCTGGCATCTTCCGGAGTGCGCTTGCGCGTGAAAGAGCGCGCCCGGAGGACGGTGGGACGGTGACGGGTTGACGAGGAGCTGACGGTGGCGGTGGAAGGGGAGCTAATGTGATAGCGTGATATGACGAGTTGTGTGGGCGCAAGGTTTTATTGCAGTGATAATAATTGAACTGCCCAATGCAGAAAGGATACATGTTCATATTTCGGCTATTTTAATATTTTGATGGGTATGCCTTCCTTTTAGATTTATCTTTCACTGTGCAAAAATATTTTTTGTACTATATTACGTTCAGATACTACAAATGTATCAGCAAAACCAGTTAAAAAATAAAATAACAATAATAATAATAATAAGAATAATAATAATAATAATAATAATAATAATAATAATAATAATAATTAATAAGTCTTCTTGAAAATCTTTTTTTTTATCTCCTATAAAGTTGTGAAATGTACCCGTTCTATAATGGGCTTGAAATGTACCTATAATGTTGTAAGATGTACCCGTTCTGCATTGGGCTGTTCAATTGTGACTCCTAAACGATAGAACTCATATGGATACGTTGGGGATGATTGAGAAAAAGATGGAGGGGTGGGAAATAGAGAATAATTAGATGATAGAAGAGGCAGTATGTCGGTGGTGATAACAAAAGTAGGAGGAAATAGTTTAGTTGTGATGACAGGTGAGGTAATGGCTGAAGGAATGCAGGGTCGGTGGCAGATCTAGTGTGGTACGAATGGCGTTTTGGCTTATTCTGTAGTAAGAGGTTGAAAAATAACATTGAAATTAAGGTTACAATTGATGAGTTGTAAAATAGTGTGCATACTTTGAAATTAATAGTTTTGTTTGTATTTCCTAATGTGTGTTTTACTTGCTTTAATTTTAAAAATTGCTATTTATTATTGATTAAATATCCGAATCTCACATGAATCCATTCTTTCAACACTCGTAGACGCCAACAGAAAAGGCAAAGGCAATTTGGACCTACACTGGGTTGTATATTCTCGATCTACATTTGATTCTTTAATGCTAAAAATAGACACTTGAAATGACGTTGAAGGAGGCATAAACAATCATTATATTGTATAGCAGAGCAGCAAGGGGCAAAGCTTTTAATTAGTTATTGGAAAACATCTGAAGGAATAACTTGAGTTAAATGTGCGGTGGAATAATTGTTAGTTATGATTGAGAAAGTGGATGGAGATGGTTCACTACACTATTCGTACGCGGTAACCTGGAAAACCCACATGTGTATGAATTTAAGCAAAGTAAATACAATCTAAGTCACCTTCTGATTCTCATGAACAAAAACTCAATCTTTCACAAACAAACTCATATTCAAATTCCACAATTATCCTTAAAACTTTAACCGGACCACTAATGCTCTACGTGTAGCCAATTTATAAAAATCAGCCACCACAAATTTAATAAAAAAATTATCCAGAATAAACATCTCTATCTAATCAGTAATTCTCTGGAAAAAAAAAACAATTTCTACTATACTAAATCTATAATAATAACTCATCATCTCCATCACAATATCAACTATTCCAAAACACTGACCTACACAAGAGTCTAAAGCAGATTTCCACTTCATGTTGTTCTTTTTTAAATTCTTGCAAACCAAGATATTTTACCTGGAGGATATCACGTAGTGTTCTTTCCTATGTTAGATCACGCTAGTTTAAAATTTTAACTAATCCAAGATTTTAAACCCATCTGTAGAGTATAACATTGCCCGATACCTGCCATTGCGGAGTAAATAATTATTAAAAAAAATTCGTGCCATTGACCTTTTCAACAGCCGAAAACAGGGGAGGGGGTGAACGCGCTAGCGACCGACCTTTTGATTGAAGTCGTTCCGCGGTGATGGCATTGACAGTAGCTGTGGCAGCTGCAGGGATAGTGGTGATTTTATAACTTATTATCCAAGCTCGGTGTACGTGTCGCGCCACGTACGACGTACTTGCAGCACGTGCCTCGTTTTGTCGCGGGTACAATGGCAGTCGTAAAGCGTGGACCCAGTTTCGGATTGCGTTAGAGACTCGGCGGCGGCGGTCGCCGCGCGCAGTTGCAGCTGCTGCCGGTGCGCGCGTGGGGGTGGGGGCGGGTGGCAGGTGGTGGCAGTGGACGGTGACGCACTTGGCTGGACGGCGGGGGCGTTGGCCTCGTACGGAGCGGAACAAAGCGCACCCCGGGTTCGAACCGGGCCGCCTCCGGTGGTGGGCACTCTCGACCCGGAGACGAGTTACTCATCCAAGTGGATAGTGGCTGTGGTGAATTGTGGATTGTGGAAAACTCCGAGAATCTCGTATGTGGAACAAAACGCACCCCGATTCTGGACCAGGTCTTGTCCGAAAAGGGGTAGAACCAGGCCTATGATGGGTTACTCACCTAGGTGGAAGACAAATTTGGAGATCTGTGTATGGTGTAAAATTGCGAGAACGTCGTATGGAGTGGAACGAAATGCATCATGATTACCGACTGAATATTCTCTGAAGAAGGGTATTCCCAACCCTGACATGGATTACTTGATTAGAGTGAGAGCAACTGCAAACAAGCTTAAGTCAAATTGAAAAACGTCGTAGGCCTCGAAAAAAATGCTTCCTAGATTCGAACGAGATCTTCTCCGGTGGCGAGCAGGCCCAACCCGCAGACGGGTAACTCATCTATGGTAATGGCAGTTATGGAGAACTATGGATTGTGTAAAAACTGACAGAACGACGTACGGACTGAAACAAATCGCACCCTCAATCCGGACCAGGATTTCTCCAAAGAGTGGTAGAGTCAACCTAAAGATGAGTTATTCACGTAGGTAGAGGGCAACTGTGGACAACCTTATGCAAAATTGAAAAAAGCCGTATGGTTGGGAACATGTACCCTGTATGCGAACGGATGCTCTGAGATGACATTACTGAGATGAAAACTTGATGGCTAAAATATTGATTACTAAAATGGAAAATGGTATACGTAGAGGTATTCACAAGTTAATGGTTAAATGTAATTTATGGGACCGCGTACCTATGTATATTACATGCACAACCCCAGATTTTACGTTTGACCATTGTAGCTACAGCCCGTATTTGGAGTTCTGCACTGGGGCCGCTGAGAACCTAGCTACGGCCCTGGTGTGAACCGAGCCCTCTCCGATTGTGGTTGGTCCTAACACTGAGATGGGTTACTCGCCAAGGTTATGGGTGAAGGTAGGGTGTAGACTACGTAAAATTGAGAGCACTTCGTACGGAATGGGAGGGCCGATACTCTGGATCCCAATCTATCCTTCTTCGATTGCGGGCAGTTCCGACTCCCAAATGGGTCACACACCAAGCTGGGGTGCAACTGTGAACTGCTTTAGGCAACCTTGGCGAAGATCTTGCGTCATCATTAAAGTAGTTTCATGCTGATTATGATTTACTCGGTTCCTTAGTGTAAGTGAGAAAGAGGTCTTTCCCCTTGTTACCCTCATTTTTCGTGCGCAGATGGTCACTGGGGTGGATTTCAAAGCTTTCCTATGAATGATTGATCATAAGGTCATGAAGAAAACTGTAGATTAAACACAATTTTTATTAGGATTAGGGGTCAAGCTGCTGCTGCTGAGAACTGAATGATAATGGATAAGATTATGCCTCACAAGTAATGCGTAGTGATAGGAAACGCCAACCATATCACTATCATTTGGGGAAACCACTATCACAATGGCTTATGCAGGGCTTGTACGGCAGGGTTCGATTCCTGGGCCTTCGCGTGAAGTTAATTGGAGAAACTACGAGAAAATACCTATTATAGTGGCCGGCCGCTAGAATTTACCTCCAGAGAACTGCTGAACGCGATATACCTCTCCAGCTAGTGTCAATATTCTTACCACCCTCGGGTCGCGAACCCTAGTCCCTCCCCGTCAGAGGTGCTGCAGTGATCTCGGTTGTTGCCCTGAACCTCCTCAGCCGATCGCAATTCCGAAGACGTAGCCGATCGCTGCCCAGAGTACCAGGAATCCGCAAAGAAAATGCTGAGGTTAGTCCATGTTGTGTTTCTGGGTAGTAAATCTTCCTCCTCCCAATACATCTCTCGGATTTAAGCATATTATGGACCAAAAATATCAGTTTGTTCTATTCAAGAACTAGAATGAAATGATTTATCTGGAGTACTTGTCTTCTTCTTCTTCCTGTAGTCCTCCTCCTCCTCCTTCTTCTTCTTCTCTCAGAAGCTCTTCATTTGCTCGTGATTTTCTTATGTTTTTTTGCCGAAGAAGTTTTGGTTCTTGTGAATTTTCTACGAGATCATAATTGTTATCAGTAACTATTTTTATTTATATTTGATTTATTATTTCTTACGTATAATCGAATGTTTGGGTCCCCAATTTCATATTTTTATTCTGCAAATACAGTGGACACCAACTTCTCAAGTATCTCTAGTAATGTGCTGTATCATTAAACTGGTCTCCGATGTCTCAACTGAAATAAACCAATTGTCCCTGCTATAATATCGGCCATTCTGTGTGGATAGCGTCTCAACTGGTGTTCAATTACAATGCTTAATGTACTTCTATTTTTGGTCGTCTTTGCGTGTCACTGCGTAGAATGAAGTGGTATTCCGATCTGGGAAGGGTGGTACGATACGTTCTGCATTCATTTTGTACGACCTTGTCACTGTCCATGTTGACAGATCAGAATACTTGATCATTCAACCGAAATCTGATCCACATAACTATTATACATTGCATTCATTTCGTCGAAGGAGACTGCCGCGCTTGAGAAAGGACACTCTTGGTACTTTCCTTGTGATGTTTTAGGGATTGGTGTTTAATATTGTTTCTCATCGTTTTCATTTTCCCCTCCTTCTCTGATTCGGAAAGCTTGATTGAACGTTTTACATCTATGATTCATAAATACGGAGTCATTAATGAAACTAGTATTACGTTCAATGGTTGCATAACAGCCTCAGTCACTAGGTCGGAAGGACCATGACCCATTTAATTGATAATGATTTCCTGACCAATCACGTTCATATCTTGGTTCAGTGTACCAAGGTCAGGTTTCTCAATGTTTAGTACTTCCTAAGATATATATTGGACGAGTATTTGTTGGCCGTCACTCTTCTGATCTGTTTCGGTAAATCTGATTTTCATCCAATGTGAAAACTTATACATGCATAATGTGAAAGGAATAGATAATTCTTCTTAAGGTCAAATGTTAACAGATTCAGTTTTCAATCGAAATTAAGTAATTACCTTTACAAGAGTGTAATAAAGACATAAGGTGCTTTGTTAGGGTCAATTCTTTATATTTAGGTTTTTTAATTAAAGAGTTATCGTGAAAAATGATCTAAACGAGAATAGCCTAGTTTTTCGACAAGTGGAGTTATTCCGTTGTGTTATTCCAACTACTCCAAATTCATCCTTCGTCCTTCTCCTGTTTTATGGAAATAGATGTTCCTATCAAATGGAAATGGAAATTCTTACGGAAGCCAAAGCAGATTTCTGAACTTAGTGACAGCATATAAATATCCTTGTCTCATTTCCAGTATTTTAAAAAATTTGTGTCCTGATGACATGGGAGAAGAATGTTTTAGTTTTCCGTCCTGAAACAGGTAGCGGTAGCTCAGTGCATCAACTGATGTCACTGCAGCGCCTCTGACCGGGAGGTCCTAGGTTCGAGTTCTGACGGCAGCAGGATTTTCGACACTAGCTTTTCAGCTAGGTCGAATTCAGCTGCTGTCCGGAGGAGAACTCTAGCGGCCGGCTGCTCCGATCGGTAGTTTTCCGTGATTTGTCTGATCAACACCAGTCGAATGCCGGAGCAGTACCCTAACAAACGGGCCACGGACCGCGCGCGATCTGTCCTTCCTCTTCCTTGTCCTATCCTCTCCCCTTACACACACACTTACAATAACATGCACTACACTACCACATATTCTGAGAGACCGGTCGGCAGCTTAGAGCTTGTCCCGACTGGGGCGGTGCCCCGTGGGTGGGAGAGTCTTGCTTAGGGGAAACACCACTAGCCGACGGTAGGTCGGCGCCGGATCTCGCCATCCAGCGGGGGAAGATAACCGCCATCTCCCGAGAAAAAACATGCACTACACAAACGGGACTAATGACCGAAGCAGTTGACGCGCCCGGAAACACGAAAAAATCAATCAATCAAACCGTCCTGAAAATAATTTACGTGAATTCTAAAATTTATCAAATACTTTGAAAATGATCTTGAGGTTCTGATTAACTTAATAGGTCGTCAGTAGCTCGTTAGATGAACTATGACTAGGTCTATGGGTAGCAGTTCACCGGCGACGAACAGGTGTCAGAAACTGAGATGGTAGTACTATACTTGTCGTAAGGAATCAGATGTCATTACATTCATGACGTTCAGTACAATGCTTTTCACTGTGCGATAGAAGAACTAAACGCAACTTTGCTATGTCTGCGTTCAGGAACAATGGTACAACCACTAAAATTTTCAAAAAAGTGTACATGACTATGAAATAACTATTTATGGGTAAAAAATTTAATTTGAAGGAAAAATGTGTGTCTTCAATTTTATAGTTGTAGGAAGACCCCCGAACAAATTCAAACTTTTGCAATTTTCGAAATTTCAGAGTTAACCCTGAAAATGTGACCTTACAAGTGTAGTTTACTCTATTTTAACAAGAAATGTAAAGAAAATATTTGGAGACTTTTTTGAAAAAATTTTGAAAATGTCTGGGGGACTACATGTAAAGTACCCCAAAATTTTAAAGAATGTTTTTGAAAATTCAACTAGAGCGAGATGGACAGGGGTTTCTTCAATTTGGAAAAGATCGTACGTGTGGTTTAGGCGCCAGATTTGTTCACATACGACAGACGGACAGACAGACGGACGGAGAGACGGACGGACAGAGGGACAAACGGACGGACAGACAGACAGACAGACAGACAGACAGTCAGACAGACGAATGGACGGACGGACGGACGGACGTTTTGAAAAAACCTACTTTTTCGGTATCAGGGGACCCCAAAACGTGTATTTCCGTTGAAATCTCGAAATCGATTTTCCGCAGAATTACATAACTTTCTCTATACTTCGTATATACATATGTATACGAGAAAGTAAAAACAATTTTCAGTGACCCTAAAATTCGAATACTTTATGTAATTTTAATTTTGTTTTTCCACTAGTCCCGATCTTCATTCTTCTCTTTCAAAAGCCTCTCAATTTCTCTCAACTAGTTATGTTCAGATCTTCCTCTTTTCTTTCTTCCCACAGGAAACCACTCGAAAATTATTTTTGGAATTCTATTTTCTTTCATTCGTTTAAGATGACTAAACCATTGTAATCGCTTATATTGAATAGTTACTAAAATTTTTTGTACTTTATTAATTTTTTCTCTGATTTTTGGCCTTTTAAAAATCCATTTCTGTTCGCAGTAATTTTAGTTTTAAATTTTTCTTTAATTTCCAAACTTTTGATTCATATAAAGCTTTCTTACAATTTCTACAATACTTGAAACATTAATCCATATAAAACTTTCTTCTTACTTTCTACAATAGATTTATATATATACTTAATTTAGTTTCTTTTGTAATATGTTTATCCCATAATATTTTATTTAGCATTGATATTGCTGACCTTTGTTTATTCTATGTCATATCTCAACTTTGATTTCCATCCATATTTATTTCTACTCCCTAATGTATAAATTCTGTACAACATTCAATTTTTCCTTTTCCATATCCTAATATAAAATCCGTATTATTTACTCCATACCCCATATAAAATATTAATTTTTAGTCCACATTTCTTGAATTCTTCTAAAACATGTTTTCCACATCTTCAGCATCCTTTCCTATTATTACCTGGTCATCTGTAAATAATATTTCGGCGAATTCCCAGAAACCTTCTTTACTGAATGTATTTTTTTAGCTCCGGTAATGATACGAAATACAAAAAAAGTCTTGTTTCTTTGTTAGGTCAGAAACTTTTCAGACCACCCTCGTATAGCACCCTCTTCCTGCATTCTTTTGATGATATTTTCCGCTTTCAGTGTGTACCCTTACAGTGAGTTCAAGTCTGATTTAGTGCAGCCCCATACATTATAAATAAATTGCTAGTCTTCCAAAACACAATTCTTCGAATAGAAACCAATCCAGCTTGGATTATCAGAAACAACTCGTTGCACACAGATCTATGCATTTAACAAATTATTATGACGTCACAAAACTAGCCCGTCACATATTTTTGTAAAATTTTCGCTGCCTACGGCGCAATCCTTTAAAGACTAAGTATTAGTTTCCTCCCTCAACCTCGTGCATAAAACCGCTTAACTTCCTATATCTTCTTGAAAAGCCTACTTGTTATCTGAAAACAATAATTTGTATCTAACGATCTCTTACTAGCCCCAACCATATTGCCCGCAATCAAATTGATCACTAGGGAGGAAGGGGCCCTGAAATTAACCCCTTGTTTCTGTGACCGTCGACTCAATTCCTTAGTTTGCATATCGATGTTTGAATAGTAATTCTAAGATTTCCTCAAAATATATAAAAATGAAGCAAATTAGTTGTAGTCAGCGAGTCACAAAACCCTTCAAAATTCCTACATAATCAGAATGAATCTGCTGGTTAGGCAATGACATATTCAAGAGCTAGAAGGCCTCAAAATTTTCAGTTTTCATCATTCTTTGTTTGAAACTGGTGTGTGTATTGCATATATTACAATGATCCAAAATAACGTGTTTTGCCACCTTCTGAGCAGAACCTTGGAGGTCTCTGTATGGCAGTCCAAACAATTCATTGTAGTTTATGTTATACGAAATAAGGAAAACAGGGCATGCCACCCGTTCGACGGAACATTGGTGACCAGTGCACCACTCTTCCACGTGAATTGGGCGAACATAAATGAACGGGTAGATAGCGCAGCAGAAAAGTCGACCTAGCAGCTAAATTGAAATCGATATACAACAAACAACAACAAATGGAAGTTAATAACGTACAAACCAATAAAAAAAACTGGACTTTCGCTGAGCCGACGGCACAGCGAGGCTCATGCGGCATCAGAAAATCGGTAAACAGCGGGCGGCTTTCCTGAAGAAAGATGGTCTAGTGTCTGAATGTTAAAACCGATGTGTGACAGACCAACGGAAATTTAAAGTTTGATACACACGTAATAAAAACGAGTCCTTCATTCATCTCAGTGTTCAGTGTACCCCGACAAAATCAAACATACCCAGGCAGCATTCATGAAAAACGAATCGGTATCAGATTAAAATTAAAATCGATCATTGGTAAACCATATTTTTTCACACTTTATTCACATTAACTTTAATTTGTTACATTTTTGTGCCTCTATCTCTCAAATTATGTGCCTAGATACATGTTCGCTGTTGGGTATCTGAAGCTGAAGCAAACAGCTCCAACTATTCATACTCACGACTGGGTGGTATCGGTGTTATGGCAGATGGTGCAATTACGCAGGTTTTTTAGATAGTATGTGAGAGTGATGATAAATTCTCGGCAGTTGATGTCGTTGCCGTATGATGTATTTCGAGATTGTAATGTCTGGCATCTTTACGACTCTCTCGTACCCACGACGTTCCTCGTGTGCGCGGAAGAAGCGGCGACGCTACAAATGGCGAAGGTGGTCATGGTAACAACAATGAAAGTTTTAATTGCATTCCATTGCATTCGATACGTAATGACAATTACCGTAATGACAATACGTAATGACTATAGTCGAGCAGAGAAATGAATGTGGGGTTAGGAGGGTATTGCATATATATCTCACTTAGCACTTTATTAATTCTTATGATTACTACCATTATAAGAATTAGAATTGCATGAAACGATTTCATTGCATATCTAACAGAAAATATATCGTTCAGTTCTTGAGGGCCAGGTTTAGGGGTTTGGTATTTGGTTCATTATATACTTGAGAACAAGTTCTTTTCTGCCTAAGACGATAGATGAATACCAACAGGAAACATACAATACTATTTGTAATTTACTACCACTTTGGTTTGCTTCATGGCAAATGAACACTATAATATTAAGACATAAAGGGTAATGGAACGCAACATACAATAGGTCACGGACGTCTGAACGAAGGAATTTAATTTGAAAATCATTATATATCATTACTATTGATTTATTACGAGATAGCTTAACTGAATTATTCTTTAACACGTTTCCTTCAATACTAACTTACACAGAACTGATTCTTTTTTATTGCTTATTCAGAGAGCCTGAATGAACGACGGTACTTATGTAAATAGAGAAACTTGACAAAATCATGCTTTTTCGTTGTTACTTTTGTGATTGTTGAATCGTGTGATATATTTCCTGGCTATCAAACCTAATTGCATAGTAATTTTATTTATTGCTATAAAATTATTTAGTTTTTGAAAATTACAAATATTAATTACTTTGGATCACTTTATACTCTATTTTCTACGATGTAATACCTTGAGTTTAGTTTCAATTTAACCTAAACTCAAGATACAACCTCTATTAAAATTTCTTAATTAGCAAATATGTGCACTAAAGGATTACACGTCAAGCTTTTTGAACGTGAATGGCTCATTAAATGGAATGTACAAAATTAATAAACTGTTAATTCTGTCAAAAATTTATATTTTCCTCGAAGACAAGTCTTTCAATTCTAGATCAGTCTTTGTCAGTTTTCGCAAAGTACAAACTTACAAGTAAAAACAAGGCCAGGAATATTTGAAACTGTTACCTTGGAACAGTGGAAGTTTTGGTTAGAAAAACACACGCTCTGTACATACTCTTTTTTATTTCTTTGGAAGCAGAATTTAGATATTTTATGGCCGAAAAATATTCAAGGATGACGTGATAAACAAAAAGTCGTAAGTCGAACCTAAATCTCAACTTAAAATTGCATCATTTTCGTGCAGATACATTTTTTCATTGATTTTTTCGTGTTTCCGGGCGCGTCAACTGCTTTGGTCATTGGTCCCGTTAGTGTAGTGCATGCTTTTTCCTCGGGAGATGGCGGTGATCTTTGCTCGCTGGATGGCGAGATCCGGCGCCGAATTACCGTCGGCTAGTTGGGTTTCCTTACCAGGACTCTCCCACCAGTGGGACACCGCCCCAGTCGGGACAAGCTCTAAGCTCCCGACCGGTCTCCCGGAATGTGGTAATGTAGTGCATGTTAGTGTAAGCGTGTGTGTAATGGGAGAGGATAGGACAAGGAAGAGGAAGGAAAGATCGCGGGCGGTCCGTGGCCCGTTTGTTAGGGCACGGCATTCGCCTGGTATTGATCGAAGAAATCACGGAAAACTACCGATCAGAGCAGCCGGCCTCTAGAATTCTCCTCCAAACAGCAACTGAATTCGACCTAGCTGAAAAGCTAGTGTCGAAAATCCTGCCGCCGTCAGGACTCGAACCTAGGACCTCCCGGTCAGAGGCGCTATAGTGACATCATTGCAGATACACTTAAGCATGTCAGACTTTTGTTAATGATGGATAATACCAAGCTATGTATAATCGGAATTGATTCTGTTCTGCTTTGTTTCTTTCACGGGGTTCCGCAAAGTAGCATGTAGGTGTACCTTATCGCACCTGGGGTGTTTAACATAATCCTAGCTATATGTTCGGCAAAAGTAATACTTCAGACAATACTAGTTCTAATCGAATTCCAAGGGTTCCCCGACAGCAAACATTATTCAAAACACTGCTACTCTCTATGAGTGAACCTGCACTTTCTGATCAATTCTCCTAATATATTTAATATTATGTTTATTCCTTTCTAAAGCTAGTCCCTTAGGTTAGTATTACATTTTCGAGAGACTCTGGGCGAGAGGTAGAGATAGACGTTATAAGCTCAATGCGGTGGAACCTTAGCAATGGACAGCAACACTAACTTAGCACAACGTATAAACAAGCCCACCTGAAAAACTAAATGCTAAATTTGTGGTGTAATCGAGAATTTTGCATTCTTCCCTTTTTCAGGAACGTTTTTGCCTGCATACTCAGCACACACAAAAAAATCGACCATTGCACCACAGAAAGTAAACATAAATATTCAAAAATTATATTCCAATTAAACCACGCAGAGGAACAAAGCTACAAGCACTCCGCTACACAATCAACAAAACAAATCAAACAAACCGCTACACAATCAAATGTAAATTTAAATGCCGTATTCAAATGAAAACTTAATTGTATCGAATTCTTAGCTGTCTGGGTGACGCCGCATAGTGAGTTGAGTAGCCAACTGTCATGTCATGACGCGGCGTCACCTGGACAGTCAAGACGTCATCGACTCGAGCCGCGGAAGCTTACATGTTCATTAAATGTTGTATTCCTGAAATTAAGCTGTTTCCTATTTTTTTCAAATACTTGGATACCATTGTATTTTACAGCGTCAGATTTTTAAAATAATCGCTCTAATAGTTGTAAAATAAAAATTATTTCAGACATTAGTTTCCAAAAATGTCTGAAGAAATTGAACACGTACGAACTTACATAGATGAAAATCCTAAAATGACAGAAAAAGGTACGACCCTACGTAAAATGAAATGCTTATTACATGAATAACAATTATTAGAGTGATTATTTAAAAAAATAGGGATGTACAATTCAATGGTATTCATGCATTTTGAAAAAAAAACATGAAAGTGCTTAATTTCAGCAATACGGCAGTGAAACGTACATTTGATTCTGTAGCATTTTGTCACATGAGTGCTGTTAGCTTTGATCGCTCGAGACGTTCCTGAGCGTGCTCATGATGCAAGGACATGGGTGTGCTGTTAAACCGCAGCTATATTTGTTCGTTCTGTCCCAGTACCAGAAACGTCACGAACCACGTGACCACACTATTGGTACTTGGTTTGAAAAGCCAGGCCGGACGCTGGCCTCCATGCGGCATGACAAGGGCCAGTTAGGAACGTGTAAGTGGCATAAAGTAAACATGAAAAAATATTAGGACACAATTTTCGTATTATTTATGTAATGATGATGTAATATTTTTTCTGTGAAATGAATTCATTTGGAAATTTCCATTAAAGTATCAATTACTTCGCCTTTATCTCTTGAAAATAATCAGAAAAATAAATTAGGCATTTGTTGCGGAAATAAATGTATTTAAACAGTAAAACATTAAGGACGATGCTTCACACTTAAGAAATAAATTCCTTTTATTTTTTACTGATACGTTATTGCTTGTTATTGCCTTCGATTCGGAGCTCGATATACACTTCGTAACTTACTTGGATCGAAAGGGTCGTGGTTAGGAGAGATCTATGAAAACAGTTGAATGATGCTACATGCTCTCTAATGAAGGGAATTATGAGAGGGAATTATAAAAGGGAATTATAAAAGGGAATTATGGAAGCGAAATATGAAAAGACAGGCCCAGTCAAGGTAACATCTGGTTAATTGTTTAGTGAATCTGAATCAATACAATTACGTAAAAAATGAAATTATATATGTCTCACGGGCGTTAACTATTTCTGATGATCTCGGGCGACAAAAATCCCTTGAACCAAAAACTCTCGAGCATTGTGTCGCCGCTCGATCATTGGAACCCTTACAACACCCTTGGTGCATAAATGACTATACCTCTTTATTTCACATTAGAGGTGATGCAGATTATCTGGATTTTTCCTTTGACCACAAAGTACGTAAATGGAAAGTGTAGATGTTTTAAAAAACGATGAATATTTTTAAGAAGCAATATTTTTAAAAAAAATCTATATGCGCTTCAATGGCTTGTAATAAGGTGAAGGTTGTTGTATCTGGCTGCCTTTAAAATTTTTGTTAATATTGTGACGCAATCTGGTGCATGAAGCTCATTGATTGAAGCCTAATAAGCTCTGCAACAACGGCGCACCAGTGCCCTTGCATCATGTGCGCGCCCTCCACGCGTCGCGGTGGGAGCTGATGGCGAGTGCATCATGACTCATCTGGCGCGAGGCGTTCGAACGGAGTGCCCGTTCCGGTCGACAGGGCGCGGAGCAGGCGCACAGCGCCGTGCGGACGACCTGCGAACTACGCCGAGGGCGCGCCGTGCGGGTTGCCTGGATGCAGGAGCACGGCGCCGCTCACTTCTCTCCGCGCGGCCGACTGCCGACGCCCCCTAGTCGCACAGTGGGCTCTGATGGACTGAAACGCGCGTATGGGGTTTTACATAACACTTGGGGTTATGTAAACGCGCGTATGGGGTTAAACACTTCTGTTAGAGTGGCGCGTACAAAATATTGCTGCGGGTCACATATAATTAACTAATGATTGTGTGAATTTGCAAGTTACAGATAGGGCAAGCCCTATTTTCATTAAACCAATATTAATATATTTTCAGGGGATGTTTGGAATGTCTAATTAATAAATAAAATGTATTCTTTTTCTAATTTATTTTAAACAAGGGGAATCCGCCAGACGTTCTGCTCTTCATTCCCCTCTTTCTCCGTTTCTCTCACCGTCTCTCCCTGTCCATCTCTCTCACCGTCTCTGTCTCTGTCTCTCTCTCGCTCCTCTCTCCGTCTATCTCTGATTCTCTCTCTGCCTCTCTGTGCTTCTCTCATTCACATTTAGTTACAGTTCACATTTTCTACACGTCTCTGAGCAGGTAGGGTAATATCGAGAAGCGCCGAAGCAGCAAAAATGTAATAGAACGTTCAAGAAGATCTCATCCTGTAGATTACGGTGTTAGAAACGTTCCTTTGAGACCTTCGGCCTGAAAATTTCAGATTGTAATGCCCTAGAATGAATGTCGAGAAGAGCCGAAGCAGCAAAAATGTAATAGAACATTCAAGAAGATCTCATCCTGGAGATTACGGTGTGAGAAACGTTCCTTTGAGATCTTCGGCTTGAAAATTTTAGATTCTAATGCCCTAGAATGCTTCACTTAAGAGTTATTTAACGATATAGATTCGAAAGCAGAGTGTTGCAAGTTGCATTGGACATGAATATTTAGTTTTGTTCTATGACGCCATAATTTGTTTTTCGTGCACTTTTCCAATATTTTAATAGTTATTCCGCTATTTGGGACGGAGATGAATCCAACAAATCAGAGATAATGAAAATTGGTCCAGCCGTTCTTCAGTTATAAATGGTTTAACTAAACCGGCTTTGTTTTATTTATGTAGATTATGTAGTGTGTATGGATTACTCTTATTGATTATATAACCTTATTAAAATCAATATTTTGGTAGATACATTGCTTATATTGCTTTCAGAAAACGTTAAAACTTGTTATGTTTTAGCTCTGAGATTCTTCTGAGCATTTGGAAAATAAAAAGAATATAGTTTTTAATATTTTAAAAATTCTGTTAGTTCCAAAATGCCCTCATTAGCAGTTGACAAGCCCGAAAACACAAATCAATCAAAAGTGATCGAAAGTGATGTAGAACTTCAAGTAGCATGGAAAAATCTTATAAAAGCTTAAATGTGAAGAGCGATTCAATTTGTGATCAACCATAAGTGTTTATACTTTCTGAAGAGGCGTGTTTATGGAATATTTGCAGGAACTATGGATACCTAATGAGATTATTCCAGAACCGCTATGCTACAAACACTCACACATTTTCAATGTGTATAAACTCTGACGCTCATTTCGATAACTCGCCATGTAAATACCCATAGGTTTTTCTCATTGACACGAAAACGTACGCAGTTCGCATTTCTCTATATGTCACACACAGGTTATACAGAAATGTAAAATTTGTGTAAATGTAAATTTGTTTGAAGAAAATAAATCGTCTTTTTCAAGGATGAACTATTCGGCCTGTTCCGTCTCCTTTAAAATTGATTCGGATTTCAAAACGTTCTTTGTCCTGTTGGTATGTAATTTTTTTTATCATTTTTGTCATTCTTGTATATGTCTTACGCCTTTCTAATTTTGTTAATACTGTTTCATGGTTTTGAAGATATTTTGTGTTCACAATTTGGTTCTCATGTCTTGGTTCCTCAATTTTTCCATCAGTGTATAGCCAGCAACATAGCTTATGAATCTCATTTCGCGTCTTCAAATCCACTTTCATCTCTTTTCCTTAGAACCCAATTTTCGCGCGATTTTCAAACGAAAACGCTGCCATATATACTGCGGTTTTTACAGAGCTGCGTTAGAAGTAAAACAGCTGTTACGGTGTCATCCAATCCGAAGGCTGAACGCCACCATAGTGACGTCACTGTAGTGACTTGTAAGGAACCGATTGAGAGGCACCATAACAGCTGTTCAAATGCAACTAACCATCACAACTGGTTATCGATGGTTAGTAATTCCAAGAAACAACAATGTATTGGGAATAAATATTATTATTATTATTATTATTATTATTATTATTATTTTATTATTATTATTATTATGTCAAACGCAGCAATGTAAAAATCGCAGTATAATAATGCAAGTATTGCCATAACTTTATAAAGAAATAAAATAATTCCCACACGCGCCTTTTGCCCGTTCGAGACCACTGTGGGTCGCGGCGCACCATCGCGGGAGCGCCGCCAGCTCCGCGGGAGGCGGTGACGTCGGCGCGCGCCGCCGCTCAAAAGCCCCGCCGCAGGCGCCCCCACCCTCTCCCCCCCCTCCACCCCTCCCGCTCTGCGCAGACGCCGCCACGCGCCGCCCGAGGCGTCTCGGCGCGCGCCGCCGGAAGACGGTTAACTACTAGTGAAGCCCGCTTCACGCTGCCCGAATTTACGTCCCACGGCCTACGCAGCGCGGCATTTCGGCGGGGCGACCAGGGCAATGCTCTGGGTTGATTGGAGGAGCGGCGGAAGCGTTGCTTCTGAATTACATTTTAAGGCATGATTATGTATTATACGTCCAGGACGAGCATCTCAATTACGTTCTGAATATACTTTTACTTAATATTACTAATACAGCGCGCTAGGAAAGTCTCTCCGTACCGACACGAGCCAGAGCCTCCTTTTAAAAATTACATTTATGTTGGTAGCAACCAAATCACTAGGAAACAAGCGAAGGGAACAACACTTCCAGCTTCTATTATGATTGTGGTGAGTACGATATTTACGCTTTCATTTATTACAAGCTGCAGTTCGTGCTATCAACATAAATTCTGTGACAAGCACTCACGAGCCTCCGGTGCCACGGCGAAGAGACTTTCCTGGCGCACTGTTATTTTTTGCTTTCGTGATACGTTTTTCTACTGGAACGACAATTGATCGGTCAACGCCATTGTAGGTCGTATGCTATGTAGTGTAAGTTCAGGTTTGAGAAAAAGTTTTTTGGTAAATGACACCCATTCAAAGGCTTGAAATGTTATTTGCATGAGAAAGAAATTGAATTTATGGGTTCACTCGTTTCCACAAATACAGATCCAAAATACTGAGTAGCAAATAAATAAGTTAAAATATTTGGAAAATGTTTTGAACTGGGCATAAATTTTTTTTTTTCCTTTCCAAAAAAACCCCAAAATTAATTACCGAAAAATATTTTCCCTTCAACCGTTTTCCCTTTTCATTCTAGTGAGTAAGCCCCATAAAACTCATTTCTCTTTGCTATGGAATTTTTGGATTGCAAGGTACCGGCTGTTTATCTCAGAACCAGCATTGCCGCTGTCTACAGCGACTCGGACCGGGGGTCCCCGGGATCGAATCCAGACGGTAGTGCATTTTCGACACTAGCTTTTCAGCTAGGTCGAATTCAGTCGCTGCCTGGAGGAGAATTCTAGCGGCCGGCTGCTCTGATCAGTAGTTTTCCGTGGTTTCTCCGATCAACACCAGGCGAATGCCGGAGCAGTACCCTACCAAACGGGTCACGGACCGCGCGCGATCTGTCCTTCCTCTTCCTTGTCCTATCCTCTCCCTCTTACACACACTTACACTAACATGCACTACATTTCCACATGAGACCGGTCGGGAGCTTAGAGCTTGTCCCGGCTGGGGCGGTGCCCCGCTGGTGGGAGAGTCCTGGTTAGGGGGAAACCCCACTAGTCGACGGTAGGTCGACGCCGGATCTCGCCATCCAGCGGGGGAAGACCACCGCCATCTCCCGAGAAAGAAACATGCACTACACTAACGGGACTAATGACCAAAGCCGTTGACGCGCCCGGAAACACGAAAAAACAAACCAAACCAAATCAGCCGCTGTCTTGAAGATAATTCCATCGGCCGACTACTCGACTAGTCTGATCGGTAGTTTTCCGTGGATTTTCCAATCAAAACCAGGCGAATTCCGGAGAAGCCTTATAAACAGTACCATGGACCGCGCTTCATCTTCTTTATCCTATCCTTACGTATTGTTTACCTACATTCATGCTCTATGCTAGCAGACATGCTTAGAGACTAGTCCGGCGCTTAGAGCTCGTCTTGGCGAGGGCGACGCTTCACTGGTGGAAGATAGTTGGATGGGGAAATCAACGCATGTCGACGTGTAGGTCGCCGCCGGATCTCATCATCCAGCAGAAGAAGAACACTCACCTTCAGGGATAAAAACATACTCTACATTGGCAAAGCGTTTGCGAATCTTAAAATATGCTTGTACATGTATTTAATATTTATATACCCTTCGTCTTTCGTTTTATGAGTATTTTGTATAATAAGTTCTTAGGCACTAAGATTATGTAGTTCAAAAAATGTCTTCATTAAAATATAAATTGTATTTTAAAAGATTTTTAAGCTTTGTTGTGGTCTTAGTATTGATTTAAAACATTTCATCTGTCAATCCTTGTAGGAACAGTTGTTTCCAACAAACATTTAGTGCAAAAAAGCCAGATTACTCGGGTCGTTGGTGGATAATGTTTACCGTTTAAAAAATAGTATATATCATCAAACCGTGCCAAATATCTGATAATGAATATAAATGTGATGAATGCAATGAGCACCCGACTGTACTTATACTACCCCCGAATTTAGAGGACGAGACTTATCAAACCGACATAGAATTTTAAACAATGAGACCTAAACACCACTATTGAAATTTGGTAGAGCTCAAGCGAGGTTTTGTTCCCAGGAATTGCCGGACAATCAAATAAAAAATTGTCATGATTTCAAATGAACTATACAATAAAAATTAAAATAGTTCGGTATTAGTCTGATTAAATATTCGCGATTTCCTGCATTACGTCCAGGAGAATTCCGAAGTAGTAACGTGTTAGGACGCATGCACAATCAATCATTACCCATTTCCACTCTAGACTTGTTCTTCTGATCTTTGAACCCAATGACCCTTTGATCTGAAGGACATCCGGCAGAATCTATTGATGAGCATTAGCATGCGGAATCGCGGGTATTCAATACGGGATAAAGAATTGTGAGACCGTATAATGTTGGAAGGTGAGGGCAAGATATGCTCAAGGTGCGCTTTCATGATTAAAGCTAATAGGGCAATTGGCCATTCAACGCCGATCCTAATGTCGAGAAGCCCAAAAGGAAAAAAAACACAGTCTCGCTGAAATATAATTTTCTAAGTTTAATTTTTGCATTGTCCAATATTGTCGCTGAATTGAATTCTTGCATGTGGGCTTAACCACGTATATACAGTTGGTTGCAGATTATTAGGAGTTGTTTGCGCAAGAGAATGAGTATTCAGATGTCTAATCCACAGTGATACATCATTAGAGCCCAGCAGTTTGAGCTTTCCCTAGAATTTGCTGAATTCCTTCAATGATTTAGGGAAGTGCTTGCTGTATTTGGCACATTTTCTTTTGTTAACATAACATATTACAATAAAGAACAGTTCCTGTGTATTGGCAACTATTTTTACTACATTAAATTACTGCGGACATTTTGGTCGAAATTTGAAACCACCTCCGCTGTACAAATAATCCCGAACCCCGTAATATTGAGAATGAAATTGATTTATTAGGCAAAACGCATCACATCCTTCAATTGTAAATATCAGAAACTATAACAAAATATATTGTACTACTCTGTCATGTCTTGTCAAAATTTAATTCCACTTAATAATCGCAAACTGGAATGCTGAGTGCACACAAATAGGAATATCTTCATTTTCCCCAAAATAAGGCAAATTACTATTTGTTTCTAAGCCCGTCATTTAATTTATAAGATATTCGACAAATTGCTACGTCCGTATCCCAGTCCATGCATTAGATGAGCACATAAAACAACCAAAAAACCTGACTGAATGTGGGCGCGTAGTGTTCGTTAGATGACGCACCTCAGCCAGTGGCTGGCGCGAGCAGCCTCTTAAAGGCGATGGCCCAGACGGCCCCTTTAAGCAGTTTCCCAAGGCACGGGCGGCAGCGGCGGCGCGCGCCGGGGCGCGGCTACCCCACACTCAGGTGGGGCGCGCGAGCTCCCCACCCCCCAAACCCCCTTCCACAGCCCGATCGCTCCCCACCGCCACCGCCGCCACCACCGGCCGCGCGCCGTGCTCCCCATTTCCAGCCCCGGGCCCGCCGTCCTCCTCCTCCTCCACCGCCCCTCGCCCTGCGGCCCTTAGGTGCACGTGCGTCGCGCTGGGGGGCTGCGAGGGGCGGGCGCTAGGGCAGGGGGTGTGGCCGGGGGGCCCGCGGGCACCCGACGCCCCGGCCGCGTGTGAGGAGACGCCAGCCCGCAACCTCCCGCTCGCTGCGGAAGGTCGGTGCCCACCGCCGGAGATTTTGCCGCTCCTCGCTCGGGTTGCAGCGCGCTGCGTTTCCGGTCCGTGGTGGTGATCGGGAGGGGGGCGTGGCAGCTCCATGGGGAGACCAAGCCTCCGTCTCAACACTATCTTTGTCATTTTACTCAATTTAAAACAAGGCCGTGTATTAATCGCGTATTCTGAAGAGATTTCCCATTAAGACTGAGCGGACAGACTATCAAGACAAATCCATGTTTATTTGTGTTTTTTAAATGTAACACTTCACTTTTCAACTATGTATAGTGAAAGGTTGAGGAAGAGATTGTGGAGCTCGAGAAAATGTGCGCATATTATATTTCTCTCCCACACGTCACATAACTTTTTTAGTATTCTTTGGGGAAAATCAAGCAAATCAAAAATCTTCCACAACTTTACGCGACAGGATTTGAGACGCAAATTAACCCTCTCCCGCCCTTTTGAAATACTTTCAGGAACAACCCCTGAATGGTGGGCCCGGACGAGTTACGGTTTTAGGGCAATGCGCAGACACTGAGACCCGGCCTCCAGTCACCATTTTTAAGAGACTACAAAAAGTTGGCGAAGTTTTGTTATTTTACTCCTTCCCCCTTTGTTTGATACATTACTCAAACATACCCCATCCCAGTGAACTTTCCATTGCAACGTTCTCAGTTAAATAAAACTAACTTCATTAAATCATAAAAAGGAGATACGTTTTTGTAAATTTGAATATCCATTTAGTTTTTATAATGAATAAGATAATAAGTTCAAAAAGTAAAGCTTAATAAGATAATAAGTTAATAAGTTCAATAATAAGATAATAAGTTCATATAATAAGATAATAAGTTCAAAAAGTACAGCCAATACTTAAAAAATAAATTTTTAGCATGAGATAATATATAATTTAATGAAATACAACTAGTAACACTAACATATTCTGAGGATCTTCATTTTTCCACTCCCTCCTATGTCTGTAATTATGGTCACAGTTGTGGGTGCATCCTTCCCCTTACAATAAACATATTACGTTCTGAATACTGCATTTTAGTCATTTAACGTGTCAGTTCAATTCTAATATTGATTTAAAAGTCTTCCCCTTTCGAATCTCCTCTCTGTAGTTTGGAAACAGAAAATCTACTACGTAAGTATGCTACAGCAAATGTCATTAAAGCAGTTTGAGGTATTGGGACGCTGTTTGCGCCAAGTTGTACATCATGAGGGAAATAGCAATTTTCGCTTCCTTGTTTTTTATTTTACGTCAAAAACAGTTAAAACTGTGTATGATGTGCTATGGGGAGAAGTGAATTCTGTGCACGTTTTCAAAATTCTGTGATCCCTACATTAAGTCATATACTACTTCAATTTTGAATTAAAAAAACCGCTCCCATGTAATAAAATCTATTTTCAAGGATAAATAAGCAATACATTTTGGGCTCTTATCCATTATGTCCTTCGTCTAGAAATAATACTTCTTGCCGCGGCAACATGGAAACGATAATTTGAATAACTATATTTCCCACTTAATTCTAGAAGTCGTGCACAGATAATAAAGTTACATGTACGTTCAGAAGTAAAACAATGGGGCCATCTCGGCATTTGCTCAATGGATCAGGGTAACGACGAAAAACCTGATCGAGATGGGGGTCATTGACCCAGAAGCTGCGATACAACACTTGATACATTTTGTTTAGATTTATACAGTCCAAATGGTAAATAATATATTAAATATCACTGTTTAAATTAATATTCCTTTCCTTGTATTGCTCAGTATAGTCTCTATTTGTCTCTGATCGGTAGTTTTCCATGGTTCTCCTATCACTACCAGGCGAATGTGGGAGCAGTACCCTACCAAACGGGCCACGGACCGCACGCGATCTTTCCTTCTCATCCCTTGTCCAATCCTCACCCCTTACACAAACATCTACATGCACTACACTATCGATTGGGAGCTTAGAGCTTGTCTCGGCTGGGGCGGTGCCCCGGTGACGGGAGATTCCTGGTTGGAGAAAACACTGCTAGCCGACGGTAGGACGGTGCTGAATCTCCCCAGCCGAGGTGGTGTAATATTACCGCCACCTCCAGAGCAAAAGCATGTACTACATTTACGGGACTAATGATCTTAGTAGTTGGAGCGACAGGAATTACTAATCAAACAATAAATTATTTTTAAGTTGTTAAATACATTTAACTCATTGTTGATATTTGTGTAGTGTCGGCCGGCCGCCAAACGCAATATTAACGTCTTTCATGCAGAGATAGAAATATGAAAACTGTAAAGGCAAGCAAGATCAGATATGGTTTCTGAGGAAATGTAGAATACATTTTTGTGGAGATTCTCTCTGAATAATAACAATAACGAAATTGATGTATTCCTCTCTTCGAGAATTTTAGAATTCTGCTGGAAAAAATATACACTTCAATTAAAAAAAAATGTTGTGACATCTCCATAATGACATGCATATGTTACAGTGCGTATTTGTGGATTGGAATGCTACATACCTCGCTGCTTCTGCAGAATGGAGAACAGTCAATGCATACATGCATATTTTCAATTAGTGCAGTTTTCTCTTTTCAGGGAGAAAGAATGTGTTTGCATTCTCAATTACGTGTAAAATAATCACCATGTAAAATAATTCATAGAAAAGATGGATTTTGTGTTGAATCTCGTTTCAGGGTTTTGGAGAACACTCTTCACACGCCAATTCTCTGAAAATTTGAAGACAAATGTACTAGAAAATTTATCGCGTTCGCATTCACCGAACTTGTAAATCATATTTACATTTAACTTCACAAATGAAGATTGTGAACTCCATGAAAGATGCTAATTTTACAATCGCAATACCAAACTATCATCATATAGTATGCCGGAAGTTCTGGTGACGAGAGCAATATTAAGGTAAGAAGGAAACTGGAACTCCTCACAGCTTTCGATCTATTACTCCCTGAAACGATGGTAATGGATACATTAATACGTATCATCAGGAAACAATGATTTATTTAATTTGTTAATGTACACTCTCCTCTGCGACTTGTTACATCATATTGAAGATTTGCAAATAAAGGAAATCCTGGCCTATCGGAAATCCTACTCCTGGCCTCGTAATCTTTTCCTGATATTTACAAAATTTTTGAATTCTTTTTATTTATAATATAAATTACAGTCAAATATTATAGAATTTTAAGATTGCATTTAATACAATTATGTGTATTTTTGCATCTAATAGGCATTGCTGAATACGTTGGTTTTATTTCAATAATGAATCATTGTTGTATGTATTGTGTACTTTTTCGGCTAATAGTTATTGCTGAATAAGTTGATTATATTACAATATTTAATCATTGTTATTTTGAAAATTCCATACCAAACTAGTAATGGAAAGTAAAAACGTCAAAAAGATACACTCAAGATAATTAACAGAAAAACGAATATTTAAAAAATACTTTTTCAATCTTGCCTACGTTCTTGTGTTACTAGGCGAATAAAAAACAAACAGAACAAACTATTGCGTTTCATACATTTGCTCATAATAATCCAAGATTCATTACTTTCATAACTGTTTATTACAATTGTTGCGTTTTCCCATTTTCAATCATTGCCTTTAAGTTTATTGTTTCTTTTGTTGAATAATATTTTCGAATTAGATTTATCGTTTTTAGACTGACAATAAGATTGCGTGTGCAAAACGACTCCACACTACGACCACCTCTGAGTCGCGACCTTTGCCGTCCCTGCAACTCTTGCCTTGACCTTGAGACACCACTAATAAAACGGCCACCTACTTCGACAGAAGGGCCTGCTCCCGCAAAACCGCAACCCTTCGCGTGTTCGTAGTGCCCTCCCTCTTTTTCGTCACCTTCACCACACCCTCTCCCAAGGTCAGTGCCATTATTATTCTCTGGAAACATGTAAGACACCCTCCCATTTTTGTGTATTTTTACAACGGTTTTCATTAGGTTAATTTGAAGTTATGTGAATTCTCCAAGATTGCTGTTCTGGATAACAGAGCAAAATATTGTATTTCTTTGAATTCATGTATTTTAAAACAATGACTTTGGAAACTTTAAATTCCGTATGGGTTTTGCATAGATTGTAATAGAATTCCATAAATTTCTGCCATAAATAATGTCCACATATTTCAGATTAATATTCTTGCTACCTGTAACCTTGTATGAAGAATGGATACAGACAAAAATGAGAACAAATAAAATATTGCTAAGTCTAAATGCGTTGAGACTTAAATCTCGTCCTTGGAAATAGTATCACCTCATAGGAACCACTTGCAAGCGTATAAAAGAGTCATAGACTAGACAGAGGGCTGGAAAGGAGAAGACCCAAAACATAAATATTGAAACGAGAGATTGGGTATAAAATAATAAGGAAGTTTTAGGTGCAGATCCATACAGAAAGAATAAGGAGTACACTCATTTGACGTGGGATTCAAAATGTGGCCATCTTTAGAGAAGTTCGACAATGCAAAATTATTACACGTACGGATATAAAAGTCCAGAAATGTATATCAGGAAAATAACAAACGGGATGAGAGGAGATGTCATCCCGGAGAGGGATGCTTTCATGATTGTATAAGAAGTTAGAACTACATAGTTCGATCCAGAAGGTAAAATAAGACGAATAATTGGATTGTACGGGTACCGTTTTAATATTTTCTGAAGCATTTTGCATTGATATGTTGACAATGAGAATGTAGCTTTCGGATTTTTCATCAGAATTTATACGTTCCCCTCGGGTCTTTGCAGACCCGTAGGATTTCTCAGAGTTTTCATCCTTCGGGAAACTTTCATACATGTAATACCCATCCTCTACTATATAAACAGAAAATGAAATTATATTCAAAATTTCTTTATTGTCGATTCAGCCGGTCAGTTTTTTAACAAAAAATGATTCAATTATCCCACGTTTTGTCCGATGATTTGTAGACTTCGTCCAAGCTGTTAGAAGAAAACTCAAGAAATATGAAAATCCAAAACAAAAATCCAACACTACCTCGAATGGCGCACTCAAGAGATGGAGGGTTAGTGAGGCTTTAGATTCCAACTTGAAACTATTAATGCACATTTAAAAAAATACTTTCATTTCTTTTCTGTATTAAAGAAAGTTATTCAATATATCAATGGTTAGTGTTATAATAAGAACAGTATGTCAGGACACTAATGCACAATTTATATTTTGTATCATGAAAAATTCTTTACAAGAAATCAACAAGTCGGCTGGACAATATACCTGCATCCTCCTCCATCACGTACACACACACACACACACACACACACACCAAATGCTGGTGCCCCTCAGCTCTATGTCAAGTATTCCTTAAAACATATTTACACTTACATCTCTTAAAATATATTTACACTATTTGTATGTAACAACAACAGTATGAAATCCACATAAGTCACATTTTAACTCAGAGTTATAGTGCCGCCACAGCTACCATCACCTACTCCACAGCCGTTGCCACAACCACTCCGCCGCCACCACTACTGCCACCCCCATCACCGTCCCTGCCACCACCATCGCCGTCCCCATCCCCGTCACCGCCACCGCCATCGCTACTACCTTCGCTGCTGCCACCACCGCCACCACCGCCACCACCGCCGCCACCGCCGCCACCGTCGCCACCGCCGCCACCGCCACCGCCGCCCCGCCGCCACCGCCGCCACCGCCACCGCCGCCACCGCCGCCGCCGCCGCCGCCACCACCGCCACCACCTCGTCGCGTGGCACACGTGTGCGGAGCGCGCCACCCCGCGCCGCGCGCGACCCGCGCACCGTTGCCGTGCGGTGTTGCCGCGTCGCAAATTATCCCCGGGAAGGGACGAAAAATCCCATTATGACTTTCCAAAACAAGCTACCGTGAGGTCTATCATTAGCGGGACGAAAAATGTACGGGAACCTTTAATTAGTTTTTGACCTCTGAGACACGCCGGGGAGGAAGCCTCTGGGAAGAGGGGGCAGGCGCGCGTCGCCGCCTCCGCCGCCTCCACCGCCGCCGCCGCATGCCGGGGGTGGAGTGGAGGTCATTGGGGAGAGGGTTAACCCTGACGGTGCGGTGGAGACGAGGTCTGCGGTCCAGGCCGTGTTAGCGGTGAGTTGATGGCGGTAGTGGTTACGGCGATGATAATGAGGAGACGGGGCTGCAGCTAGAAACAGTGATTTGGGGGAGAGAATGATGATTAAAATGATGATGTTGACGTTATTTCTAGCCACTCTGCATTGAAGTATGAGCGTGTCATAGCGCATAGTGGAATGCCAGAGCACACAGCGGCGGTGGAGATGGTCTTGAAGAGAGGAGACATATGAATCTCTCGATGCGTGGCAAAAACATGAGGATTGAAATGGTAGCGTTGAATACCGTATTGTACAGCGCAAATCGCACGGTATAAACAGAATGCGGAGGTAAAGATTTTAGTAGCAAAAAGGTTTTAGTGGCAAAAACCATCGGTGAAGGCGGTATCTGAGCGGGAGCGTGGATGACGGTGATTGGCAAGGCGGGGTCGAAGTCGAAGACAAAGCCTACGGGCGACGTGGTGGGGTGGGGAGATAGCCAGCGACGGCGGAGGCGGAGGCGGCGACAGTCGGCGTCAGCGGCGGCGTCGGTGGCGTCGGCGGCCTGGGCTTATATTACTGAGTAATTGCCGGTGGCAGCGGCGGCGGCAACGGAGAGGGGGCGTGTCGGAAAGCGCCCCGAGCATGGGCACGCAAAGGGCGGCCTGAGGGGCGCGGTCCCGGCCACCGTTATACCGCTCCGCTCCGCCCTGCCCTGCCCCGCTCCGCTCCACTCCGCCCAGCCCGACCTCACCACACTCCCTGTGCTCCGCTCCACTCCCCCCCCCCCCGCCTCGCCCTACTCCACTCCGCCCCGCCCCTCCCACCACTTCACAGCACCCCGCCTCGTTCCGGCCCACTCCGCTCCACCCTCCGGTCCCCGCCCCCTTCCAATCCACCCTCCGCTCCATTCTCTGCATTTCGCCACGCCCCTCCGAAATTTGCATCACCTCACTCCTCTACATATTCCACTCCTCTCCATTCCGACCCTCTCTCCACTCCATCTTACCCTTCCCGCTCTTCCACTCAACTCTCCAATCCGCAGCGTACTTACCGAGTGATGGCTCAGTGCATCAACTGATGTCACTGCAGTGCCTCTGATCGGGAGGTCTCAAGTCCCGACGGAAGCAGGATTTTCGACTCAATAGATTGAATTCTGTTGCGGTCTGGAGAAGAATTCTGTCCGGCTGCTCTGATTAGTAGTTTTCAATGGTTTCTGCGATCAACACCTGGCGAATGCCGGAGCAGTACCGTAACAAACGGGCCTTGGTCCGTGCGCGATCTTTCCTTCCTCTTCCTTGTCCTGTCCTGTTCTATCCTCTCCCCTCACACACACTTTCACTAACATGCACTACACCACATATTCCGGAAGACACCACTCTTCCTGCTCCTATCCTCACCCCTTACACACACACTCGACATGCCGGGAGCCCGGTCGAGAACTTAGAGCTTGTCCCGGCTGAGGCGGTGCCCCGCTGGTGGGAGATACCTAGGAAACCCCGCTAGCCGACGGGAGTTCGGCGCCGGATCTCGCCACCCAGCGGGGGAAGATCACCGCCGCCTCCCGAAAATAATATGCACTACACTTACAGGACTAATGGCCTCTATGATGACGTGCACGGAATCACAACCAACCAACTAATCAACCACCGCGCACCATCCAACCACGCGTCGCCACACTCCACACTTCCCCCCGCCCATCCTACTCCGCCCCACACGATCCTGCCTCGCCCGCTCCGGGACCCTGCGCACCCGCTGAGGAAGTGGGTGGCTCTACCGCCAGCGCCCGACGTCTCCCACTTTCCTTTTCAAGCCCCGCAAATAAAAGAAATCTCCCCCTAGCATTAATTTGACCTTTGCAATATTGCCCCTGGGGCGCAGCGGCGCGCTGCGTCGTGCCGCGTCGTTTCCCCCTCAGCTCCTGCCCCCTCTCTTTCCCCCTCTTTCTGTTCTCCTCTCGTGCCTCGCACTTCCCTCTCCGTTTCGCGCCCTTCAAAGCATCGTCTCGGCTTCTCAAATAATCCCTCGGCCGTATTTTATTTTTTTGTGGCCGCACAAAGCCGAACACACTGTATTCCCCGTAGCCAATACGTTATTTCAGCGGTCGCCGAGAGGTAACTGCAAGAAGTGCCGTTATTTGGAAGACGCAAGGGACATCCAGGACCTTCAGTTCTTCGAGGGCGGTCGACCGTACGTTGAGAAGAAACTACTTTGAAAATGTGTCTGCGATTCTGGTAGAAGTCAAATTATTCAGACAAATTGCCGCGATTCGTAGTGCAAAGTTACCTTTGGAGTACCAGACTCCAGGGGAAAAAAAGCTCGAGTTTTGTTCTTTTGTGAATACCTTTTGTTTACATCAATATAATTCAAGGCCATACTGTGGGCACGTGTCTTAGTACATTGGGAACGGTCTATGTGTGACACATGATGCTTCTTATAAAATAATTTACGAGGAAAAGACGTGCATATTAACTGGTTGTGCTTTAGTTTTTAATTAAGATTACGATAATATATTTACGATAATATATTTCTGTTGTTACTATTTTGTTAAGAACATTTTACATTGCTTTATGTCTTTGGCCATGAAAGTAGTCGATTTATGTACAAATACCTAAACATTTGAAAACTGCGACGCAGCATTAAAAAGTGTCGTAAATGCGGAGATCTAATGTAATCTTTAAAGAATGACACCTGCAGCCTCACGAAGTAACTGGGTAAAAAAGTCTAAAAATAACTGCATCACAACGGTATCACGGCATTAACACTTAAAAATAATTATGAGACAAAATAGACCACACCCTTTTGTCTGAGTAATACAAAGATCTCTACTTTGTTCTTTTGTAAAGAAAAAATAAATATTTTAAAAACGTAGAAGCTTTATTTGCTAAAATTAGGCTCTTTTAGATCCTTACGTGAGGGTTGAAAAAATGCAATTAAAATGTGAAGCTAACTTGGAAATATGAAAACGCTCCTGAATAAATAACTTCTAGCGTACATTTAGTCTTTCAATTCAACAATGACGTCTCAGGGTATGTTCATTTAATAAATTTACTGTCGAATTGAGAGGCCAATTGTTTGTTCGAAATAATTTATTAAGTTATATCTTTATAAAATAATTATAATTAGTTATAAAAGTTATATCTTTCAGTGCTTTTTTATATCTCAAAAGTCAGTTTTACATATTTTAATTGTATTTGCATTTTTAGCTTTCCAATGGCTTTGGTGAAGAAAGAAATACTATATTGTTCCTTCTTCACAAGGCCACTCTTTATCCCCAGAGAAGAAAGGTCATTTAAACATTTGTGTATTTTTTAAAAAATTCGAAGGTTTTCACTTACTATAAAGGTGGGGGTACAGTTCTCCATCCTTATAAAAAGGGAATTATGTCATGTGGTTTATATCACTGTAATTTAGTCATGTGAGAAAAGTTAAGAAAAAATAATAATTTGTAATCAATATAAAAAATTATACATGCAAACATGTAAATGCTAATATTGAAAAACTGTTTGCATTAAGAAAAGCATCTTTAACATTAATAATAATAATAATAATAATAATAATAATAATAATATAGATTCGACAAAAAATTCAAATTTTGCACTTTTCAAAAATTCAGTGATTTTTATTAAAACCAGACTTTTACCATGCTTAAAAACGCATTCGACTTATTTGAGAAAGACATGTAGAAAAGAAATCTGAAGTCGCTTTTGAAATAACTTCGAAAATATAGTTATATGTAAGCTTCATTTAAAATACCTACAAAAATCATATGATGGGTCTCAAATTCCCAGGATCTAAAAGTAAGTCAGATTCTTCCAGAAATATCAATTTTGAAAGAAAAATTGCATATGGTGCATGCGCTGTTGTTTACATGTTTAAAGTTTAGTACCACTTCACTATTTATTATATATTTGATCTCAGAATGTCATTAAATGACCGTGGTACTATTGGGAGATTGAACCCTTTGACGCAAAGAAAAAGTATTTAAATCAGGAAATAAAGTCATGGCTGAACGAACATTAAAAATACACAACTAATTGTCAAGGCCCTCTTTTCAAAGTTGTCTAAAAAGAAGAGTTCAATAGAAATTGCAAGAATAAATGTTTGAAAATTATGATTGTTTTCTAATTTAAACGTAAATTGAAATATAAAATTAAAATTCCTCCGGTAAGTTGGAACTAAGTAAGGTCAGTGAAACACACAATATTATTTAGCACTCATAATGTGAGTAATGTGATAATGCACTGAACACAATGCAACATAAATCATGCTTAAATGGAAAGTTAATGTACTCTGATTGGCTAATTCAGTTTCGAATTCAATAAAGCAGTCCGAAAACCATTATCAATGTAATAAACATTACCAAATGAATTATTTTTATTCCCTTGTGCCTGTCAATGTTAATATTACGGTTATCTGCAAAGTCTTCCGTATATAGTTGTATGACGGTTCCTTTATGCTTTGTCAGGTTTTCGCATACCTCCCACTTTAGCCTATTTTTTTAAAATCTTTTTCTGCTTACTTTCGTCAACAGTTTCAAAATGTGTCTTCTATTGAACAGCCCTTTTCATCCTCCCTCAGCTTCGTGTTGCCGCTATTGTTTTCGTTTTCGTCGGTTGCTCCAGCTCAGGAACGCGCTCTTCCCTCTTGCTGCAGCATTCTGATGGACAGTAGTAAGAGTATAAGTGTGTGTAAGAGGAAAGGAAGGGACAAGGACAAGGAAGGAAAGATCGCGAGGGGTCCATAGCCAGTTTATTAGAGTACTGCTCTGGCATTCGCCCGTTTATTGTCCGGTAAAACCACGAAAAACTATCTATCATAAAAGCCGTTCGATCGAATTCTTCTCCAGATGTAGTGTTTGAATTCGACCAGGCTAAAGCTAGTGATGAATTTCACCGCAGTCGGGACTCGCCCTCCAACTTAACGATGCTGCAGAGAGATTGATGTTTCCGGGCCTATGAACTGCTAAGGTCATACGTCTCGAAAGTTTAGTGTATGTTTTTCACCAGGAGGTGGTTGAGGGTGAGATTTGGCACCAACCTACACGTCGTCAAGTTCAGTTTTCCCTTAATCAGGTATCTATTTCCCGCCGACGCGACACCGCTCTAGCCGGGACATGCTCTAAGCTCGCGACTAATCTCCCGACATGCATGGTACTGTAGAAGATGTAAGTGTAATTGTGTGTAGGTAAGGAGTGTTGATATGACAAGGAAAAGGACAGGGATGGGATTAAGGTCATCGCACGCGGTCCGTGACCCATGTGCTAGGGTACTCCTCAGGATTCGCCTAGTGTTAATCGGAAAGAGGAAAACCATCTTCTAGCAGCCGGCCTCTACAATTCTCCTCCAAGACAGCGGCTGGGTACGGACATGTTAGAATAGCAGAGGATAGAAAACCGAAACAAATTATCGAAGCCAGGCCAGAGGGAAAGAGACCACCTGGAAGGCCAAGAGGAACATGGGACGCCTATATACAGAATATATGCCAAAGGGGCGGCTACATAGGAGAGGTGAAGCGCAAGGCACAAGACAAAAAGAGTATGTCAATGGCTAACCCGACGCTGAGAGGCATCAGGGGAAGAAGAAGAAGAAGAAGAAGTAGAAGAAGAAGAAGAAGAAGAAGACGGCGGCTGAAATCGACTTCACTCTCTAGCTAGTGTCGAAAACCTGCCACGGTGTTGCAGAGGTGTTGGCGTTCCCGGCCATCCCAGCCGGCGCCCGTAAAGGAGAAGCGCAAGGCACAAGACCAAAAGGAGTATGTAGGTCGCTCGCGGGCGCGTGTGTGAGTACGCGCGGTGGGCGGGGCGGGTGGCGATGGCATCGGCGCACGGGCCACGCGGCACGCGGCTCCCCGGGGGGGCTTCCGGGGGGGGGGGGGGGACGGGCCGGGGCGTGAATGCGCTCGTGGACCGGACGTCGCGCCGGGCAACGCGCTGGCCCCTGCCGCACAGTGGTACAGCCCCTTCATACAGACTAACGCATTCCTTTGCGCCGCCGTTTGCATCACTTGGTAGCCAGTTTTTAGGGGATTCAAACTGTGCGTTGGGGGCCACCAATCTACACAACACTAATATGAACCCTTCGTTTACTGAGAGGGTACGATATGCACCTGTTTTTTTTTAAGTTATTGATGATTTAAAAATATTATTCAGGCAGTTCAATTATTTGACCGATTAGCTTTGTAGTAGGTAAAAAACACTTTACTGTTTGTTTTCCCATATTTAATATATTAAATACTTCCAAATGCACCCTCGGGCAAATAGAAAACATGTATTGTTGCCAATGCCGCGAGTTCATAACCACTACGGACATGGGCAAGCCATCAGTGCCGTTTTGAAACAAAGGATGGAGTGTGGCCACACAGGAGGGGAGACAGACTCTGGAGAACAGGAAACGAAAGTGATGTGGTAGAAGTATACGTATGAATGGCGATGTAATTACAACACTATCCTTGCGGTACTTTTTTAAACCACTTCTACGTATGATATTGGTAACAATAAGAGATATATAAGCTACCTGATTGTCGGCAAACATATTTATGAAGGACTCGAACGTAAATCTATTTTAATTTCGTCTTGGGAATTGATTTAATGAGGTGAAGTTATTTTCTGTTTGCGTGTGGTATTCAGTTATGAGTATCACGTAGCGGGTAAAATTGCAACAGCCACTGTATCTGGTCTCTTTAATATTTATCTTCCCTCTCACTTGCACAGGATCAGGCAGTTTTAAGTTTGAGTGTAAAGTGTAGTAAATGCTCTATTGATGAAAAAACGTTTATTGGAAACACGTCGAGACCATAGAATATTGTACATTATTGACTACATAACATGTATTAAGAAAAGTTAATTGTTGCGATGATATGGAGTCCGTTCAAATTTAATATAATACTTTAAATTTGAATATACCTTAAACGTCGCCGTTGCCAATACTACTTTCTACGGAACGATTTTTATAATGTGTTTTTCATAATAGTGTTCGTGTAAGTAAAACGTTCTTGTGTAATTGTTTATTTCCTTCGCTCCATTTGATATTGTTGTTGTTATTATTATTATAATTATAATTATTATTATTATTATTATTATTATTATTATTATATTATTATTATTTTCTAACCTTTTCATTCTATTTATTCTTCAGTTCTCTGTCTCTTCGTATTATTCTATTTCATTACCTTTTAGGATCTGTTTCAATGTCATTACCCATTATTATAGTATTTTTAATCCCAAAACTGTTCCGAGAAATATGTATATTACAGATATATTTTCAAAATTGCCTCTAAGATCTATAGAAATATTTAGCCAAAAACAAAATTTGCTAATCTGGAAAATATGAATATCAGGAATTATGATCTGATGACTCACAGTACCTGCGTGTGAACTACATGGCAAATTACTCAGCGATGAATTTTGCAAATTACAACATTTTTTAGGTATTATTCGAGATAATTTAACTTAACAAACAATAAAACAATGTAGGCAATGTACAACAATGTAGGCAACAAACAATGTTCAAATATTTCTATAGTCTTGAAATGACGCAACGCTCCCCCTATCGTCATTAATACTGAAGATCACCACTAGAAAGGGATGACAAACCAGTGACATTCTCTGCCCTTCTTAATCCCGGAGAGGGTCTGAGTGCTCATAAACTAGGATGCTGAGTGGTCCTGGGAGCCGGACTGGACAATCCAGCGCGACATGGAACATCTCCATTATACTCTACATCGTTGCATATGAAGTTATAAATTCCACTGAACAGAGGAAGCTTTGAACTGAATGAGCTCGACAAGAATATCTGTGCTTCGGCTTCCCATATCTTATAATTAGGTTCCGTGGACACAAGAGGCGAAATAGAGACGAGCAGCGCGCCGCCCGGCGTCCAGCACCTTCCTCTAATCCCGTCAATGTCCTGCGCCTCGCCTTGCATAGCGTCGCGCGTGCGACTTCGTGGCCCTTTCATAAACAACCGACGGCGGGCGGGGGCGTGCGGGGTCGGGCGGGGGCGTGCGGGGTCGGGCGCGGGCAGGCGGGTCGGGCGGGTCGGGCGGGTCGGGCGGGTTGGGCGGGGTCGGGCGGGGCGGGTGTGTCGGGCGGGGCGGGTGGGGTCGGGCGGGAGCGGGGTGGGGCGGGTGGGGGCGGGTGGGGCGGGTGGGGCGGGTGGGGCGGGTGGGGCGGGGTGGGGCGGGTGGGGACGGGTTGGAGCGGGTGGGGCGGGCGGGAGCCGTGGCGGGCGGCGACTGCGGTGTGGCAACGGCGGGCAGAGGCGAATATTGTCGGCGACGGGTAGGCGTTGGCGGCGGGCGGCGGGCGGCGGGCGGCGGGCGGCGGGCGGCGGGCGGCGGGCGGCGGCCGGCGCTGGGGACTCTTCCTTTCATCTGCGCGCCGTGCCGCTCAGAACGCACCACAACAACCCATAAGTTACGTCCGGCTCCGCGGGACGGTCATACATATTTACGCCTAAGCGTGGTATTTGTGGAGATGGTTTATGTCAATGCGCTCTCTTGAATTTCCATATAAACCACGAAACATCTATCACTCAAGCGGCGATGATATATGCCCGGGGGACTGTCCGGGCATTTCGGACGTTCTGGTGGACCACACCTGCAGTACGCCGCGGAGTCGCGCGCTGCGATTAGGCGATGTCGCGCGGAGTAAGATGCGATGCGGAAAGGCGTGGGCACGCTCTTGTACGTGTACTGGTGTGATTGTCTGCTTCTAAAGGCGGTTTCAGAAAATATTGAATGGAAGTTAAAAATGTAAAAAGAGTGTTAAATTTTGTTATGTAATAACTATATATTTATACACTACTTTCAATTTGTATATTTGAATTAAAACTAATTTGAAAGTAAAATAACTCAATGATTTTTTTATAAAACGTCCTTCCAGTACTTGTTTTTCTCCTGGAAATTATTTGAATGTAAATTGGAGACAATACTCAAAATATTACTTTACACAAAATAATAATTGAACTTTTGGAATAGTTAAAATCATTCTGCAAATTTTACCATATTTTCTCGAATATAGGCCCCCTCGAATTATTCGACGAATATTAACTCTTTTGAATTCGGAACACTTTGGCATGCCCTTCGTTATATCCGATAGATACTTCGGTATGTTATGCATAGTATATTGTGCAACAATGCTATTTAATAACTATTATTTCCTATAATTTTAATTGTCAGTATGTCCTAAGATCATTGCAGGCGGGAAATTGGAAATAAAGGTGTCTATTCATTTCTATGGTTGCTTGAAAAGTCCCTCTCTCTGCAGAATAGCATTTCACTATGGACTCCATCTTCTGAGTCAATGATGAATTCGATCAAGTTTTTCGGCCAGTTGTCCTGATCCATTGAGCAAATGCTCTGATGACACCTTGTTTTCTTCTTCTCAACGTAGCTTCTCTACACCTACGTTTTGTTGATATTTCCGTTTGTTAGTTGCCTAAAAAGGCCAGACGGTAGTGTTTTTTTTGCTATTTTATAGGAAATACTAGAAAATCAAAGCTGTAGTACGTTTACTGATGAAAAACTTTACTGTCACTCGTAAGCTTTCTAATTTTTAATGGTGCTCGCTTTGTTGGTACTTTTATTCATTTCAGTATCTACAGGGGGAAAATGAGAAGGGATTCTGGAGCTCAAGAAAACATGCGCATATTACACTTCTCCCCTATACTCCATATTCAATCTTTACAATTTTGTTAACATAAATAAATCAAAACACTGAAAGAGCCGCAACATAATGGCCGATACATCCGCAACGACTCACATGCGACTCATCCCGGGCAACCAAGTTGGTATTAGTAGCCGAGTTGGCATTAGTTCCATGAGTGGAATAGCCAGCAGAAGTAGCTTCCGAGAATGCTTTCGCCGAAAAAAACACAGCCTGCTGAGTTGACGACAGCTCCCTAGTAAGCAACGTAAGAGGACGTTGACTTGTCCATCGACCTATGGTACAATAGAGCGCGTGCGTACCAGCTCCGGCAACGTCCTCACTGGCCCCCCACCCCCGCACACCCCACCCTCGCGACCGGCACCTCCTCACAATGGACACAAACACCGTAATTAGATGCACTGCACACGCATTATTACACGGTTTTGTTCATAATTTTCATTATAGGCGGTTCTATTATGTGTGGTTGTTAATACAAGAGCTTCCAAAACGAGTGTTTTAATCCATGAGGAGGGGGGATTTTCGGACGTCTCCAACGTGTGTCATTGCCAAGCATGTCACGTGAAAGAAGCATGACTCAATTTAGGAAAAATGAAATATTTCGCCGATTCTCGTCCTTACCAGATTCCATATTCGCCCAGTCAGAGAACGATACGAGTACCAATGAATATGACTGTTATTGTGACGGTCCCTAGCAGCGAAATGGAGAGTGAAAAATTAGCAAGTTGGGTTGGTCACCCATGTGATGTACATTCCGAAAAATACTAACAAATCAGCCCGTGTTTGAGTGAGCTAATAGATACGTTTACATAACACCTGCAGTAGATAACAGCAATACCACAACGAAAGTTCTTTGTTCGGTCACTTGTGGTTAAAACATAGCACGGAGATGTAATTTTCAACGTGGTCATTCTTCCTTCTGCATGGTGGTACAGTTTATAAGTTCCGAGGATAATAAGACTGATTATCATCATAAAACAGTACGTGCTTCAAGTATTCTTTATTGAGAGATAACATCTCATATAATATATTATACGTAATAAGTTATATATTCTTATTTTCTACCGTGACCCTCCGTTTTCGGAATCTTCTCACGATAATTTGTAATTGTTTGATCTTCTTTTAATCAACTCTGGAATATACTTGGATGGCCATGCCAACTATCCATACCTGATCTTCTTAACGACATCAGGCATATTATAATACAGTTGTTGGTCAGTTCGTATCTTGAAATATCAGAATACTTCGTTTGGGGATTTTTGATCTTTTTAGCCGTTTAGTCGGGTTGACTGCCGTGTGTTTCCACCATTGATCTGTTGCCTGGAAGCCATGTTGTCTGCACAGATTTCTGCCCAATGAGGTTCCCACTTTTTCATGGCGTCCCAGCCATTGACTAAGTGATTGTTTCCTCTTGCTGTCACAGCATGCACTTACCGTTCTCGAATTCGGTTGCAATGGCTGTAGTCTCTAGTGTTTTACTTGGGCTGGTGAAACCAGGCCTTCCGCTTTTGCTTAAAGGAGCCAACATTTACCATCCCCAAATGATGAAGCCGTCTTCCCTTGGGAATCCAAATGCATGCTTTCCGTGGAAAGGCTTGCTATATCAATTTATTCGGACTGGAAGAGGTGGCTCAGTGCATCAACTGATGTCACTGCAGTGTCTAGTTTCGAGTCCCAACGGTGACATGATTTTCGACCCCACCAAGATAGCTAGGTTGAATTCAGTCGCTGTCTGGAGGAGAATTCTACCGGCCGGCTGCTCTGGTCGATAGTTTTCCGTGGTTTCTCTGATCAATGTCAGGCGAATGCCAGAGCAGTACCCTAACGGGCCACAAACCGCGCTCTATCTTTCTCACATCTTCCTAGTCCTAGAGCTTGTCCCGGTTGGGGCGGTGCCCCGCTGCAGGGAGGTACCTGGTTGAGGAAACCCCGTTAGTCGACGCTAGATTGACGCTGGATCTCACCATGCAGCGAGAAAGATCACTGCGACCTCTCGAGTAAAACACATGCCCTGCACTTACGGGACTAATAACCTTAGCTGTTGGCGTGCCCGGAATCACTAATCAAACAATCAATAAATCAAAAACTTATTTGGTTTTCGTGCTGTTTCTGCACTGCTGAAGGAACTGCTTCCCAACCTAAGTATACCTCATTATGTTTTTGGAGTCACATCACTTTTCAAGATTCGAAGCATGTGCTTGAGTCTCTATTGATTCCGTGTTGTTGTCTTTATTGTTGTTATTATTATTTTGTTGTTGTTGTTATTATTATTATTATTATTATTATTATTATTATTATCATTATTACTAATTTTATTATTTTTTTTCAAATATTTTTTTTACGAATAAGCCAAAATTGGGACTATGCAAAGTACTCAGATGTCTTCCTTAGCCTTTCTTTGTGCCATTTTTCTTTCGTCCTTTGGCTGTGCGCCTTTTTTCTCTCTTCGGTCCAAGCTTTTCGTGTTCTACAGTTTGGTACTTCTCCCAAATCAATCAAATGACTGCACTTAAGATCTAAATCTGTTCCTATTTTGAAGGTCTTCTTCAGTGATCCCTGATAATTTAAGGTCCTTTTTAATTCCGTTGATCCATTTTATAGAGTCAGTTGCTGCTTCAGTTCAATTCTCATAAAATTCAACTAGGTTTTGCAAGACATTTAGGATTCATTCATTTGATGTGTTCATAAACATTTACTCTACGTTTTCTGATAACTCTCTGGATATCCGTATATTGTCTGATTTCTTTTTTGCTTCCGAGCTTGTACTGCTCGTCTGTGATTTTTGGACCAAGCATTTTTCTAATGATTTTGCATTCATTTTTTAACATATTTTCTACGTATTTTTTCTGTTCAAAATTAGTGTTTCTGAGCCATATACACATTCTGGTTTTATACTGTATTAGTGTGTCTCAGTTTCGTGTCCTTTGGTATACACTGTTTGTTATAGATATTTTGGGTCAGAAGATACGCTGTTTCCATTTTTTACATCTAGATGCATTGGTCTTAGTTTCAATTCCATTTTCCTGAATTATTTCCCACAGATATTTAGTGTGACTCTTTTTAATTTCGGCATATTTAGTTTCCATGAAGTTTGTTTCCGTGTGTCATTGTTACAAGTAATATTATTATTAATAATAATTTAACTTGAAACAAATAATAATATTATTATTATTATTAATATTATTATTATTATTATTAATATTATTATTATTATTATTAATATTAATATTAATATTATTATTATTATTATTATTGTTGTTGTTGTTGTTGTTGTTGGGTTCTCACCCACTGTGCCGCCACGCACGCGATCTCCGGGGCGTGTGAGGCGCCGAGGCGGCTGCAAGCCGGGTGGGAGGTCGCGCAGTCGCCGGTCGCCGCACGCCGGGGCGGAGGAGGTATAGGCGTGGCCGGGGCCGAGAGACGCGTTTCGGCGCTGGACCGGAACGCGGCGGCCGCGGCCGCCGGGGCGGAGGGGAGGGGCCGCAGCGTGCGGAACCGCGCTCCGCCCCGCCCCGCGCAGTCCCTCCCCCCCAACCCGACCCCCGCCACTCCGCCCCTTGTCACTCTGCCCAGCACAGTCCGTCCCAGCTGTAACGTTTCAACTTCGTTGGCGGATTTGCCAAAGTTAACATGATATGTAAACAAATATTGGAAACATTGTTAAAGGTTACGATAGTAACAGAGAGTATTGATATGATATAAAAAAGGTTGAGAGATTGAAAGACGAAAACGATGTTGATAAAAAGTTGGAATTAGGAATTGTATGAATTGTATGTAACCTCTGAAAGGTTAAATAAATTGTTATTTTAAAAGAAAGAATCTATCTCATATGATATCTGAAAGTGAAGAATGTCAAAGAACATAATAAACAACATGATAAAGATACAACATAATAAAGGGATGTTGTATGGATATATAAAGTTGTAACGGCCAGTTAATAAGGCAAGGTAACGTGGACGTTACAAAATTGGTGGCAGCGGTGTGACGACGTGGAAATTGTTAGAAGAAATGGTTGCAACAACGTGGTGGAACAACGTGGTGTGCCTGGATTTGTAGTTCGCGGGAAAGGGTGTTCAAAGAATCAGAGTTGGTTGCTGTGGTTGGTAATCAAGACGTATTAATTGCAGTGGTGGTTCTTTTTCCATATCTGAAGATTTTGAAGAAGCCTAGAAACTGTCAGATTGAAACGTGAGTGACAGCTGATGTGTGTGAAACGGGTATTCAGATAGATTAATTTAAGTGTTTCCTTGTCGAACTGGTCAAACAAAGATAATGGCTTTTTTAAACAACTGTAAGAAAAGTCAATTAATCAGTTTAGCTAGGGAATTGAACTGCGAGGTTTCGGAGAAAGAAACTGTTAAGAATATTATAAAAAAAATATCGGAAACAGAGGATTATGATGAAACTATAGTAAAAGAATTTTAGAAACGTAAGGTTGGAGGAAGAGGATAGATTACAAAGGGAGGAACGAGAAAGGGAGGATAGATTACAAAGGGAGAAACACGAAATTGAACTGGCAAAAATTGAGGATAGATTACAAAGGGAGAAACACGAAATTGAAAGGGAGGAACGAGAAAGGGAGGATAGATTACAAAGGGAGAAACACGAAATTGAACTGGCAAAAATTGAGTTGGAAAAATGTAAGGTGATGTCGAGAAATACTTCTGAAACAAATAAAATAAATAATGAAGGTCAATTAACTCAGGGATTACAAAGTAAAAATTCCTTGAAACTCACACAGTGCATGAAACATTTTCAATCAAATGAAAATGATATTTCTTTATACCTTCAACAATTTGAAAATTTTGCTTCTGCTGATGACATTTCTAAAGACCAATGGGGACCCTTTGTTAATGACACATTTGCCAGGACATGATGCAGAATATATAACGAGAGAAATGGTAGGGGAAGTAAAAGATTATGATGAAATAGTGAAAATATTATTGAGTAAGTACAAAGTAACCGCAGAAAAATTACGACAGAGATTCCTTTCGATCAGAAAAACTCCAGATAAAACGTGGAAAGATATTGCTTATGAGCTAAAAATAAGTCTTAATGGTTGGTTAGAAGGCGTAAATGTATACTCATTTGAGGAAATAAAGGAATTACTAATAACGGAACAAATAAAACGATGCGTTCCGTTTGTAGTTAAGAGCATCTAGTTAGCAAATGGACTAAATATACAAAACCTCGTGACATAGTTGAAGAATTAGAAAATTATGACATTACCAGAGAAAATTTTAAATTGAAAACTTGTGATCAATATTTACTAGAACAAAAAATAAGATTTATAAATCAGCTGATACTACCAAATTCTATGAGAAATCCAAAATTCAAAAGGAAAGTAATAAAAAAGTTGATACAAAACAGGAAATTGAGGAAGGATTCGAAGAAAGGAAAGAAGTACATTGTTATTTTTGTAACGGTATAGGACATATAAAACCATTTTGCCCAAAATATAAAAAAATGGTTGAAAAGAATATAGGATCTGAGCACGTTAATTGTTTAAAAACTTCCAGTAAAGATTTATTAGCACCTTATACGTTCGAAGCTTATATAAATGGAAAAAATTGAAAATTTTGCGTGATTCTGGTGCTTCTATAGATTTAATAGGAAGAAAAAATGTTAGAAAAGAACATTATATTGGAGAAAGTGTCTGGGTATGTACTCCTTAACAGAAAATCCCATATGTTTGCCTGTAGCAGAAGTGGAAATCTGTGGTCAATTTGGAAAGGTTTATGGAAAAGCGGTAGTAGTTTCAGATAAGTTAGACAGAGATGAGTATATATTAGGAAATAAAACTGCAAAATTGATAAAAGAATTGGATAGAGATCTTAGAGATGAAATTAACGTATTAAACGTTAATGAAGGAGAGGAATGTCAAAATAATGATGAAATAGAAACGGACGAAGAGTCTGAAGAGAATGGAGAATCCATGGAAATAGAAAATCAAAAGTATGATATAGATGACAAGAGTAAATATTTCACCAAATTTCACGAAGATGGAGCTGTGAAAGAAAGGATTCTGAACTATCTGTTTGCAAGACTTCAATTGATTTGGAATGTTTATCTTTGAAGGATGAAGTCAAATCGGAAGAAGAACAGATTATTGAATTGAAGGAAAGAGTATCGGTTTTGGAGGAAGAAATAGAGAACAAGAAAGAATTACTTGTTGAGAAAGATAGTATGTTAGCTAAAAGGAAATGATAATCGGTGAGGATAATAAAGAAATTCTTGAATTAAAGGACGAAATTGCTGCCAAGAACCAGTATGTTGATGAGAAAATAGGAGAAATTAACAAATTATCTGAAACAATCAATACGTTTCAAAAAGATAACCTTGATAATGAATGCAAGATATTGTATTTGCAAAATGAATTGGAAAATCTTCAGAAATCAATTCATTTAGAACGTGAGTCTTTCAGGAAAGAAATTGAGGAGAAAGATGCGAAACTTCTAAATACTGAGAGTAAAGTGACCTTTTAAAAGAAGAAATAAATTTGAAAGATGAAGAACTTTCGTTAAAAGTGGCAGTAGTTTCCGGGCTCACTGGTACTGTTCAAAGGATACGTGATGATAATTCTGAATTGCAGAAAAACATTAATTCCTTGCAGGGGAAATTGAATTCTGTCAATAAAGTTTATAATACTGAATTGGAATCTCTTCAGAAGCTAGTTGCAGATAAAGATAGTCTTCTGTGTCATAAATTGGAGAAAGAGTTAACTCTCAAATATATAAAAGAAAAAACAAATGCAAATTGTAAAATTTTAAGATGGAGTTTGATATTTCAAGCATATAACGTTCAGATTCAGCATAGACATGGAAAGGCACATGGAAATGCCGATTGTTTAAGTAAAGGTTCCGCAAATTCATTTCCGGACTAATCTAGTTGTCATAAAATAAAAGTTATTATTGTATATTAATTTTTAGACTTTGATTATAAGATTTATAAATTTTGGCACCAAGGTGACCAAAATTCTTGAAAGAGGAGGAGTGTTTGTAACGTTTCAACTTCGTTGGCGGATTTGCCAAAGTTAACATGATATGTAAACAAATATTGGAAACATTGTTAAAGGTTACGATAGTAACAGAGAGTATTGATATGATATAAAAAAAAAGGTTGAGAGATTGAAAGACGAAAACGATGTTGATAAAAAGTTGGAATTAGGAATTGTATGAATTGTATGTAACCTCTGAAAGGTTAAATAAATTGTTATTTTAAAAGAAAGAATCTATCTCATATGATATCTGAAAGTGAAGAATGTCAAAGAACATAATAAACAACATGATAAAGATACAACATAATAAAGGGATGTTGTATGGATATATAAAGTTGTAACGGCCAGTTAATAAGGCAAGGTAACGTGGACGTTACACAGCCCGACAGTGCCCCGGCCCGACTCATGCCGCTCCGCCCTTCCCAACCCTCCTTCCCTGCGTCACCCGCACGCGACTTCCAATCCTATCTTCCGGCGCCACCTCGTCCTCCTCTTCCGGCACCATCACACCCTCTCTTCCTCGCCGCCATGCCCCCCTCCCTTGCCATCCTACTCTCCCTCTCCGCGCCCCTCCCCGCTCCCCCCCTTCCCCCCCCCCCCCCCCCCTCTTGTCCTGCCCTGTCTAGTGCCTCCCGCCGCAGCACCGGGTAAGGCTGAGATGCGTGGGCAGAGGCGAGGCGGGGTCGGTGGCGCGTGCGGGCAACTGGGAGAAGCGGGTGAGGGGGCGGGGCGGAGGGAGAGCAGGTGGACGCGAGAGCGTTGGCCTCCGAGGGCGGCTGGAGCACTGCTATTGTTGTTCGTTTACTGCTGATCGTTGGCGGCGGTATGGAGAAACGTTTGCGGGGTCCTGCAAGTCAGCGTAGTTCAGCCCATGATATTTCAGAAGCTATCAAACGAGTTCCGAGCTCGGTCTACAGGTCGAAAATGTGAAAATGAAGTCACTATGTCTGTGAAACAAATCGTCAATTTATCTGTAAGCTTTCAACGGATGTATTCGTTTCCAAGAGAGTACACAATGCAACGAGGTCGGTGTTACAAGGCCTTCTAGTAGCTCGTGAATGAGCTCTAAGTACGTAATCCTCAATGGCCACGAAGCTCGCAATGACACCGAGCGTGCAACACACATTAGTTTTTTTATGGAATCCATCCAATATTTTTTGAAATGAGTAGTAGGTCAGTGTTGTAATACATAAATGGAAGAGCGCAGTTTACAAAATTATGAAATGTACACTAAAAATCTAACACTGCGAACTTTGGTTACCTATTTTGAAAAAGGAAGGCGAGGAAAACGGCGTAATATTCAACGCCGTGTGTTTGATACACAGAGACAATATACTAATATTAGGTTCAGAATGTGTGTTTTTATTTTTTTCATTCACCGGTCGATTTTAGTTAATTTTTAAAACTGTTACTGAAAATGTAACATAGGTACACAATTCATGGTCGTTTAAATATTCAGGCTCAAATAAAACAAGCTCTGAAGAGTACCACAACGTTGGAGGAAAAGTTAGATTAACATAAAAGAATAAAGTTTTTGAAAGTTGAGAACATATTATTTTATCCACAAGGTCATTATCTACTAAATGTATTCATATGTCAATGGCTTTTATGTGCGAAATTCCGCAGCCTACAAGGTCTCAGGAAAGTTTTTCTAAAGAGCTAAATAGCTCTTGTAGATGATAATGCCCACTCGTTAAATAAACGAGTCGATATTATATCGGCGCCTACCCTAGTATTCCATTGTCATATGTCATATACACGAGTAAATTTGACCATTTAGTAATATACGAAGAACGATAATAGATATTTGCTACTCTGTAGAACACAACACGTGTATGTTATGTGTGTGTGAGCGCGCTATTTCCATTAATATACTATATCCAGTAATCAAGAAGGGAAATGAAGAAAATGACCTATACAAAAGCGATCAATTTTCAGCCCCAAAATGTTTCCCTGCGTGTGAAATAGGCGTGTCAAGTTGCTTCTTGTCTGTCCCAGTACAGCTAGTCCCTCTTATAAGCAATGCTGTTCTGCATTCAGTTATCCATGCATCGCATATCATATCAGTCCCAGGAATCATAGCACGACCTGCCGTGAGCAGAGAGCGGTATCGCCATTCTCCACACAATGGACGGCTGACGCGGGGCATTCGCTGGTTATTTCCAGCGCGCTCCACTCTCTGAGTGGTGGGTGGCCCGTGGGGGCTGTGGGTGGACGGTGGGTGGTGGGTGGAGGCGGCGGCCTTGCCCGAGGGCGGCGAGTCTGGAGCGTGGGGTCGACGCCCGCGGGTGACGCCCGAGATTCAGAATCAGGCTTATCAGAACTGAGCGCGAGGGCGGGGGGTGAGGCGGTGGGGTGAGGCGGGGGGGGGGGGGGGTGAGGCGGGGGGGTGAGGCGGCGGGTGAGGCGATGGCTGAGGCGATGGGTGAGGCGGTGTGTGAGACGGTGTGTGAGGAGGCGGATGAGGCGGCGAGTAAGGCGGCGGGTGAGGCGGCGGGTGAGACGGCGGGTGAGGCAGCGGGTGAAGCGGTAGGTGAGATGGGGTGAGCCGACGGAGAAGGCGGCGGGGGGGGGGGGGAGGTGGGGTGAGGCGGGTGAGGGCGGGTGAGGCGGGGTGAGGGGCGGGTAAGGCGACGTGTGTGGCGGCTGGAGTGGCAGCAGGTGAGCAGGCGGGTGAAGTGGGGGAGTTGCGTGGAGTTGTGGCAATCGGTTCGTCAGGGATGGCAGAGGATGCTTTGCACACGATATCCCTGTTTTGGCCTCTGCCACCACAGCGCGTCCCACAACCGCACACGTACTGCCATCGCCTTTCTCACCACAACCGCTCACCGTCCCCACCGCCCGCGCGACGCTGTTCTCAGAAGTTTTTATGATCGTCATAAAGCGTAGTGGACCTATTATTGGCATATGTGGTTTAGCCTTTCTTCTTCTGCCGCACCAAATTAAGGGTTTTAGGACTCATACAGAGTATTATTTAAATAAAAATTATTTTATTTGTTACATTCTTCTATGAGTTTAAGGAAAAGTTGATGTCGTCTACTACTGACTACATTGTGATGATTTCATGTAAATTACTGGAACAATATATCGATGTATATGATTATAATATTTGCGTTTAAAATGTTTTCTCTTCCTTTGTCTGTGTCATACAAATCTTAGCCGATTGTGCACATTGTTCGAAGATTTGTAATGTGGAAAATTGCTGACGATTTGACCTTGTCACACATGTAGAATATTTTTTTTTAGGTTTTGCATCAGAATTATTGCTGAAAAGAATATTAAAACTTTATGTACTGTTAACAACTTATTAACTGCTGTTATGCTGTAAGATGTGGAACGGTACATTTTTTTAAATTTTCGTTTGTAAATTCCGACATTTATAAAGACAGAATGAGAGCTTCAAGGTAATTTCCTCTTTCATTAATTTTTAACTGAATTTCCACAGGTTCGAAATGTATCACAAATTTAAATATGTCTAAAAAAGAACGTGGAAAATAATCTAAAGTTTAGTGTTACTCTTTCTAAAACCGATTATTTATATCGTCTTAATTAAAAGTTACGTATCCCGATCATTTCTTCTCGGAATTATATCTCGACAAATGAAAATGATAATTTCATTCTAAGATCGTTTCGTATTTCTGATTTTATATTTTCAATTTTTGAAAAAGTACATAAGCAAAAATTTGTTCTGAGCATATTTTGCAACACCACGTAAATTCTCATAGTTAGATATCATTCCTTGAAGCAGATGGTGATATTTTCTGCCAGTTTACCAACACTTGATTCTAACATTCCTGTCAGTAGCCACAGTATGTAACCTAACATAATTATTTCCGAGAAAATTTATTTATTCTAGGTGTTTTACTGTTTATTACCGTCAAAGTGAATTTTTTTTAATCCTGAGCTTACGTTTACTCTTACAAGGTGAATTTCAATTTTTAGGGGTATCTACCGACATTCATTTTTCTGGCTGGCATTGACGCGTAATCCGTACACTTTTGGTACGACTTGCTGTGTATTATTGAATGAACTAATAAAATATTCGTGCAAAGGTAAACATCATTGGAAAATTCATCGTAGCATGAGACTTCTATTCTACCGAAGCCGGTTATCAGGGTCGGTTGTAGACCTATTTTCGAGGAGAGGGAAAACTATTTTTGGACTGTCATTAAATATAATTTTTCAAGTATTAAATTTTGTGAATTTCTTTTTGAAATTGAACAAACTTACAACAAAAATGTTGTAATTGGGGGAAGGTGTGTTCTTATTACCCCCTCCCCCCAAGTTGGCTTCTTTTGTATAAACGCTCCTTCGCCATGACGGTTCGTCGGACATTGCGCTCCGTTCGGAATAGACCTCGACGGACTTCCTCCTGGGCCGAGCACGCTCGAGCGTGAACGGGGGCCTGAAGCCCGCCGAATTAATCATCATCCAGCGGGCCACGATAACGAGTGTAGCTGGCTGAATGGCTGGTTCGCGGCGCAATCCGTCTCGGCGGGCATCTCGGCGGCGGCGGCGGCGGCGGCGGCGGCGGTGGGGTACGCGAGCACGCTCGCTCAGCCGCTTGCCGAAGAAAGGCGCCAAGCAGCGGGGAAACAGGTTTGCCTGCCGGGGAGACACGCCGCCGTCGCCGCCGCCGGGGCCCGCGCCTAAACGAGTTCCGTGCGTGCGCCGCGGGGAGGGGTGCGGCGAGCGCACGCCGCCGCCGGCCGGCCAGGAGCGGGGCGGGGAGCGGAGCGGAGCGGCGTGGAGCGCAGCGAGGAAGGGGAGTCTCCGGCGTATTTCTACAATTCGGATTTCACGGCGCGGCGTTGCGGTGGCTGCAGCTGCGCGGAGGAAAAGGAGGGGGAAGGAGGAGGTCAGGCTGGGGTGGGAGGGGCGAAGTGGAGGGATGGATATTTCTTCTTCGTGTGACTGGGTATCCGTAGCTTAAGTAATACGAAACCGTATAGTATCATTACATAAAACAGTATTATATGGAAACATTGGTTAGAATATATTGTAAATTCCTATATTCTGTATTGTTCTTGTTAATAACAGGCAAATCTAAAGTCAATGAACTAATGAATATACTAAATCTAATTCTTGACTATGCTACTGCCGCACACCTCGCTGTCTTTCTGCAATCAATGAATTTGAATTTGTGAACTTGGAGAAAACATTTGAAAACATAGTAGACAGAAAAACTATATTGACGAACTGTAACGTTTATAGTGTGGTTGTGACTATGGGTGCTGCTTTTTTCGAAGTGGACAATATTAAAATTCAGATATTTATATTTATGTCAAAAGAACGATATGGTAAAACTAGTAACAAAAGCATCGATAAGTGGTCATTCAAGAAATACCTACACGTTCTTGGGGGAGGAAATTGGCCGCTTTGTTGTGAATTTCTACGACGGAAGGGAGCAGAGAGGTAATTGAAAAGTACACGTATACTACACAAACTAGTGTCGTTTTTGAAGAGAACTTAATAAAATATACTTGAAAAGTATCATTAAACCCTTTGAAATGGGAAAAATGTGTAATATTTGCTAGGGAGAGGTGGTAAAAATCGACTTTTCTGTACATAATTGATAAACTACCCTTAAATATGAATTGATTTTAATGCATAGTTATATACAAACGTCCCGTAGAGTGAGGATATTGAATATAGAGGGTAGAGGGAAAATCGTGAATTAAACAGGGAATCAATTGCTTAGATAGATTCGCAGATAATAGTGTATTGCCAACAATTCTGAGATAATCTAACAATATAAACAAATATGAAATATTTGTGACATTGTATTGACATTTGTATTAGTCAGACTTCGTCGAGACCTCGTCCTAAATACGATTAGTTGAATCATGTCCGTAATGAACGCAAATGAAGGGTTTCTTACAGGAACCAATCTAGTCCAAATACGAGATTTTTCAGGGGCCACCAAAAACCTTATAGTGGCGACGTGCATAGTAATGATTTTTTTCATTTCCCCGCCTGATATATTTCAAGGTGTTTGGTACTTGCCGAAAGGAAATGTCCCAACAGATATCTCCAGTTGGAGAAAATAACTCGTTCACACACACACACACACACATGTGTTTGTGTGTGCGTGTGTGTGTGTGTGTGTGCGCGCGCGCGTGCGCGTGTGTGCGCATGTTTAAATATGATTTTTTTGGTTTTTGTAAGAAAAATCCCAAATAATTATTGATCATTGGAGACAAAGAGTGATAATAATGGAATGCAACACAAAAAACAGGTCAATGAAAAGCCTATTGTAAATAGTAAGTGCTTGACCTAGAGTTTGACGCATATCGTAGTGAATATCAGCTAGTAATTGCATCTTGTTTTTATTTAAATATATAGTGCGAGAAAACTATTAAAGGCAACATATAAAAGACGTCATTAAAGTAATTAAAGAAAGTCTTTTTGTAAAAATGAGCAGAAAGCCAATGACAATACAAATCAAATATTTAGATGCTGTTATAAAACATCAAAAAGTAATTGGGAAATTAAAAAGAAAATTTGGAGGGAAAGGATCTGGAGTCCAGGGTGGCGATTGGGATGAGAGGTAGAGCTTATCAGTGGCGAAGGTCGAGGGACAGGGACGTCCAAAGGATAGGAAGGTCAGCGGAGGAAGAAGTCTCAACTTGGCGCCCGAAGAATCCCTCATTTGCTCTTCCCTTCCTACCCCTAACCCCTTGTCCTGCTACCTTGGAACGTCGCAGGTATTTTAATCGCGCAGGTTGTGGGAATGGGGTCTGTCTAAACAACCATTGCTGTACGAATCACTTGATCATTTTAAATTCACCTATGTTGCTGGAAGAGCTGCTATATTTTGGAACCAAGCCATCACCTTCTAGTTCTTCGCATCTTCTCGCTGATAGGCAGAGTAGAAGCAATGGATCACATTAGTGAACATGAGATAAAGAAAACTCTAACTAAAAATAACTTTGCGTGTAAAAATTATTAATAATGTTCGACAATGTCCATGTCTTATGCGCTGTGTGTTCGGATGCTTGCTTTCAAAACATTATTGAAACAATGTTTCTTGTTTCTTTGAGAGTTGCTTTCTACTTTGTTAAAATTATGCATGTGGTGTTGGTATCTAGAAGGCAGATTTGATGAAAGCAATTGAAGTTCCTTATTCTGGCGACGGCAAACTTAACGTGAAAGAATCGCCTTACAAAATGTTAACTTTTTCACATTTCTACTAAGGAAGGAGAGCCATCTGGGTAAACCTTCGTACTTTAGTAGGGGGGATCACAAGCACAAAATTCATTTTAGGCCACAGAGAACAGATGTTGGAAAATTTTCATTTACAAATAGAACAATAACGTACTGGAATAAGTTACCTGCGACAGCCTTGGAACCCTTTCCTCTATGTGTTCGAAGATTTAAAAATAAATTATCTAATGGTATTTGTAAACTTCATTAATTTAGTAATTTGGATTATTATATTAGTTATTATTTGATTATTATTGATAGTTTTATTGCTATTATTATTGTGTTAATTACTATTAAATGCGTTCCTGTTCTAAATATATAATTATATTCAAAGTAGTATTGTATTGAAGTGTGGTGACGTGTTGTGCAGTGTAGTGCAGTATAAAAGTAGAAAGAGAAGTGAATTTCAAATGTTGTGCAGTGAAGTGTAATTAAAAGTCGTGTAGTCTTGTATTTAATAGTTTAAAATAACTGTGCAGGTCAACTATAAAATGTAGTTAATGCTATTATTGTTAGCATATTATTATTATTATTATTATTATTATTATTATTATTATTATTATTATTATTATTATTATTATTATTATTATGTCTTTCAATAATTTAAAGTTACGTTGTTAAGTAATTTAAAGTTAATATTAGTAATATGTTAATTGTAGAGTTCTGCCACCAGGTTGTATATACCTATCTGCAGAATAATAAATATCTATCTATCTATCTAGCACCGTGACGCATTCTTTGGGTTGAAACGAGTAGCACATGTGTTTGGTATACTTAAGAGCTGTCTCTACCCTACAAACGAAGGAGCTAAGTTGGTTTCCATGATTTTAAAGCAACGCTTCCTGGCCACTTCTAACGCCAATGGTATTTAAAGCCCCCACTTACAGTCTTGCTGATTTCCAAAACCCATCTAGATCCTTGCTCACTCTCTTCGTTCTGTTCCCTACGTTCATTCCAATCAATATTTTATGTGGTATTCAAATAGGAAAACTTATCTGCAGATGTATAATGTTTGTGAGTAATTGTTCGTTTTTGTAAAAGACATATCTCCCTTATCCTTCGTACATTGCAATAAAAAAAGGTATTTTGCTTGACTACTTTACAAAGATACTTTCCTTTCATGGTCTCCGGTTTTCATTTTTACTAGCTTTTAAAGTGTTGTGACTCTCCATGACTATTTTTCAAATTGTCTTTCGAAAGGACATGAAGATGATCTCTTTTAAATCATACCATAAGCCCAAACTCACATTCTTGATTGACACATATTTTTTCATATTTATTATCAATTTCTTGAAAAACAATGGCTAACTTAGCGTGAACCGCCTGCAGGTAGCGGAGGCACGCGAGTTCCAGGTGCAGTGCGCGGGAGGGTCGGTGGCGGGGAGGTGGGGCGAGGGACGAGATCCACAGGGAAGATGGAGACGAGGGGAGAAGAAGGAAGCGAATAAAACAACTCAGCCATGGCTTTGTGCAGCCGGTGGAAGTCGCGAGGATGGTGCAGGGGGCAGAGGTAGAGTTGGAGAAGGTAGCGATGGTGGTGGTGATGATGGCGGGTTTGGTAGCGGCGACAGCGTTGGTGATGGTGGTGGGGGGGGGTGGTGGCGGCGGCGGGGGCAGAGATGGCGGCGTGGTGGCGATGGCAGTGGCGACGGCCCGAACGGCGCAGGTGACCCAGCTGCCAGAACTAAAGAGTTGGTTGACATTGAGGCTCAAGTTACGTCGTCGGCGTGAAGCAACGCGTAGTCCTCATCAACTGGCGAGTTATGTGCAGTGGCACGCAAGTGCCTCGGAATGTGGGCAGAAGTTAAAGGGTGAGATTACACTACTGTACATCAGGTCTCGCGGGATGCCAAAGCGGGGTTTAATCGTAAGCTCAGTGTTTACTCCTGACACTCTTCCGTTGAGCAGTGTCGCTGTTCAGTCATTCCATCACCAGCCTGTCTTCCGTGGGTATGTACTAATAAGGACATTGAGGATATTTGTAAATAAATAGTAGCAAGTGTCGTAGACCAGTCTCGATGGGACTCCTAAAATAGATCAGTCTCGACGGGACTCCTGAAGTATCGAATCCCCACAGAAGTACACATATTGAATGAGAGGGTTGAACGCGAAAATCTACAAGCTTGAATGCAAATCCTAGCCCGGACAATTACTTTTGTGGGTTGCAAACACACGAAGAAGCATTGTTGGAATAGGCAATCCCCATGTGACGTACACCGCCGCTGGCCGCGGATGAGATACAATTTTCATTTGGACGTGGAAAATTTTCATGTGAACGGGTTCATGTTAATTAGACTAAACGATGCTAATAATGTAAACAGGTGGTGTGGAAAAGTTCGGAAGTGGTGTAGAAATGTATGGAAGTGGTTTTGTTATATATAGCACCTCCAATTTACATTGTTACTAGCCTTCTATTCTAAAAATATGTGCGTTATGATTATTGTTTTTAAATCAAAAATTAGGAAACTAACAAACCAAAGAAAATTATTCTATTAAATTATTAGGTGATAAGTATTTATATATTAATTGTTATTCAAATGCTCCACTCCCCGTAATTTGGGGCCAAACTCATTGATGTCCCATTAGTTAATTCAATGTCTACTCGACGACTTTTCAATTTCTCACCTCCCTTTGAATGTAGCAATGCCGCAACAAAAACTGACAATTTTTTGACAGAAAATTGTGTGGCGCCCTGGTACGAAAAATTGGATACATTTTCTTTCTATATGTAGTAAATAACTTCCACAATGACATTGTGAACTCAGACCCCTCGTTTTGTGAGTCCTTGATACCGAAAATGTGAATTTCAATTTTTAAAACAAAATTTCCTATAACTACAATACTGAGAATAGTGTTTTTCTTAATGAAATCTGTTATTCAAAGACATCTTGAGGTAAAGTTAGGTACAAGTTTTTGAAAATTAGTAATTTTTGCATAATTTTGTGTGAAATACAAGCAATTTTGAAACAAATTTTATTTCGTATTTTAAAATTTTGTTTAAAAGTTTAATTTTTTATTAATGTTTCTCCGTGTATGTAGCAAAAAAAATTGGTGGTGGCCCCATTTTCGGCGAACTCTATATTTTCGATAATTGCAAAATAGCAACATTGCAAAAGCAAAATAGTGATGATAATGACTGTTTTAGAATATATTTTTCTAATAAATCAGAACTTTAAAAGCCGTCATGTTAATTTTTTTTAACGAGTGGTTTTCGCGTAATTGCTGGTTGATATTAATGGAATTTATAAAAGTATCTTTAACCAATTCTTTTCGAGCATTGCTGCCGACCTCACTAAGGGTTTTCAAACATCAAATCCAACACTAGACGTTTTCCCAAAAAATTTAGACGCGATTTCCGTTTTCGAACCTTCTTCCTACGAAATTCTCAAAATAATCGGTAAACTAAAAAATAAATATTCGGCGGGTTTAGATGGATTTCCGAATTATTTATTAAAGATTTGTGCGCCTCGATTATACACCTGTTAACTCACATACTTAAAGCATCCTTATGTACCGGAACTTTTCCAGATTTATTCAAAACAGCTAAGATTAAGCCGGTCTTCAAAAAAGGCAAAAAATGAAATTCTAAATTATCGGCCAATTTCTCTTTTATCATTTTTGTTGCAAAAATATTAGAGTTTTTTACGTACGGATACCTTTCTCAGTAAACACGACGCGTTTTCGGATTGCCAATATGGATTTCGAAAATCAAAATCTACAGATACAACCATATTTTCTTTTCATAAAGATGTCTCTCCATCATTGGATCAAAACGAAGAACCTATTGGATTATTTTTAGATCTTTGAAAAGTTTTTGACGTCATTGATCATAACATTTTACTTTCAAAATTACCTTCATATGGAATCTGTGGTATTGCTCTAGACTGGTTGTGTTTATACCTTAAACAACGATCTCAGAAAGTAGAAATATCTTATAGAAATGATGGAATATTATGTACACACCTTTCCGATTCTTTGCCAATTGCACGTGGAGTCCCGCAGGGATCGATTTTAAGTCCTATTCTCTTCCTACTAAACGTAAACGATATGCCCTCGACGATTCAAAACGGAAGAACAGTTTTCTTTGCTGATAATACGAATATTCTTTGCAATAAGGAAACCGTAAATAGCACAAAATCAGGTGTTACACAATATCAGGTGGTTTCGTAATAACAAATTAATAGTAAACGAAAAGAAAACGGTGTCAATGCATTTTTCTATTTCAAATAAACAATTCTATACTCCATTGAAAATGAATTATGCGCCATTGAGTGATGTTAAGGTAACAACATGTTTAAGTCTATTGATTCAGTCAAACCTCAAATGGAACGTCCATTTAAATGAATTGAACACAACCTTACGTTCATTATGCTACGCGTTCAGAATTCTTTCAAATTGAGTCACATTCAGTTCTGAGTTTCGTCTTCTTCACTAGTTTCTTCATCTCAACCAATTTTTACATGACCGTTAGATATCCGTTCTCTTTCGAGGCCAAGATGACACATCGTATATCATTGAATCTAATAATTTTCTTCTAATAACAAGCAGGTTTCCCACTTGTTCTTCATATTTGAGGCGTTCGGTCGTTAAAAACAGGATTTAATTGAGCCCCTTTAGAATATAGAATAAACTTCTCCCTCTCCTTAATAAACACAATAATATCGAAAGGGCCAATGTGTCAGATACCATTATTTACACCCGAACGCCTCATTCGTAAACCTCTAACTCCTCCGACCCTTGAAAGATGGACGCGGCCACAATTGGTGGCTAGTTGCATGGTTTGTATTCGGAACGTGTTACACTTTTTTCTCTCCCTTTCGGCGGCGGAAGGGGACGCGGGTTCGACACCCGGCATTGTACCTGCCCCGCGCGCATGTGTAGCGGCGTGTGGCTTTCGCTCTCTGAATGGGAACCGGATCTCGGCAGGGATTCGAACCGCATAGGGAATCGGAGGGCGGCTGCCCCGACAAAGCCACGCCGCTGCCATCGTTTTCTCGGCTCTGAAAGAGAACGAGTCTCCGATGGCCCTCTTGCTGGGGTTGTGTAAGTCGTGTCGAGATTAAGGCAAAAGTCGTTAAGAGACAATTAAATTCGTTTATGGAGATTCGATGTGTACGGTCACTAATTGGTTGAGAAGGTTAAAATTGAGGGAGCTGAAAACTCAGACAGTTTTACAATCGAGAGTTCGATTCTTTCCAGGAATTATACACGACTTAGATCAATTCGAACTACTGTGATGTTGAAGTCGATATTTCCTGTCCATATTTTTTTATTTTATTTATAGTACGTCCTTATACGTATGTTAATGTCAGCTCACTAATAGGCTCTCTCATGGTGTTTCTAAAGCAACTAGTACATGCATTTTTGACTCTGAAAAAGAACAACAGTATTTGAATGCAAGATATCTGCAATGAATATGTAATAATATAGTTATGTAAGAAGAACCCCAACGATAAAATCCGACAAAATTAAATCCTTTGAAATGTGTCATTGAACTTAATCAGCGGTTGAAGATTGTAGAAAATGTCGTTGTAAAAAATCGTAACGTTGAATAATGTCTACTTTTATCCATCTGCAGGTAGTGGTAAGTGAAAGACCTAAAAATGCCAATCACTCCTTATCTTAAAATCACCATGTAATTTGCTCAGTTATATTTATTATAAACTACTGAAAAATAATAACCGTGTCGTTAATTTGAAAGATAAAATTCCACATCACGCTCCAGAAACGTTGATGTAAATATTTTATCCAATGAATTTTTTGTTTTCAAGATTTTCTTTCTTCTTCCGGGATGTCTTACAGCAATTATTAAATGATAGACCTAATCTAACATAACATGTACAAAATCTTAATTCTGCTCTCTACCACATCAGATATGCTTTTGCACCAAGAAGTAAGGGAAATCTATTATTGCATTCAAATTGACAGTTAAAAAATGGTCTTTACTGAGAACAACAGCAAAAACAACTTCCTGAACCATCGGAACCACGAACATTGCCCTTCACTTTAAGCAACAATGAGAGATCCTAGTTTGTTTTTTTTTCGCAGTCGCGTCTTTACCCATCTCGTTAAGCTGCTGTATACGTAAGGCCCCGCAAGAACAATACAAAGAGTGCGTGAACTTACGCAAAACACGAGACGAAAGGATTTGGCGGTGCCGGGAACCAACGGGGTCTAAAGCTGCCGGCTCCTCCGCTACTCCAACTACCGCTACCCTTCTGTTTCTATCACCACCACCGCCTCCGTCACAAACGTCATAACCGCCACCTTTTCATCAGCATCACCACCCCAGTCACCGCTCCGATCACCTAAACTCCTACACCTACTCTCACCGTATCCGACCCTCCTTCATCGTCGTCACCGTCACCACCACCACTCCATCACCAGCACCGTCATCCTTCCAACCGCAACCGCTCCCTCCTTCGCTAACCTCAACCACCGTGAACCGTCTCTCACCCTCTTATTCACCATCACCACCTACCACCACAATGGGAGCGGTAGCTCAGTGCACAACGTTCGCCAACCGGGCCCGGCGGCAGTACACGCTTTTCAGCTAGGTCGAATTCAGTCGCTGTCTGGAGGAGAATTCTAGGGGTCGGCTGCTCTGATCGGTAGTTTTCCGTGGTTTCTCCGGTCAACGCCAGACGAATGCCGGATCAGTACCCTAACAAACGGGCCACGGACCGCGCGCGATTTGTCCTTCCTCTTCCTTGTCCTATCCTCTCCCCTTCCACACACACTTACACTAACATGCACTATATTACCACATATTCCGGGAGACCGGTCGGGAGCTTAGAGCTTGTCCCGGCTGGGGCGGTACCCCGCTGGTGGAAGAGGCCTGGTTAGGGGGAAACCCCACTAGCCGACGGTAGGTCGGCGCCGGATCTCCCTATCCAGCGGGGGAAGATCACCGCCATCTCCCGAGAGAGAAAAAGCATGCACTACGCTAACGGGAGTAATGACCAGAGCAGTTGGCGCGCCCGGAAACACGAAAAAATCAATCAATCAACCTACCACCACCATCATCACAACAGCCGTCGCAGCTGCCGAGGCGCTGCAGCGCTGCTGGAACAGCCACTGCTGCAGCCATGAGAACTGCTTCCTTATTCACCGTCATCACCACTCTCATCGCCGACGTCACCGCCTCCCCATCGTTACCACCACTTCCTCCTCCTCCTCCTTCCCAACCGTCACTGCCGTCGCAATCACCGCTGCCACCACCACTCTCGCTGCTGTGCTTGTTGACGCACCGGCCGTGCACTCCGCCAACCCCCGACGCCGCCGCCGCCGCTCCAGATTTTAATACCCATTGTCTTTAAAAGTCACGCTGTCCCATGCATAACCCTGCGCGGCGACTCCTTTATTGAACGCGGAACGAAAAATAATAAAAAGACAGAGGAGGAGGACGAGGAGGTGGAGGTGGAGGAGGAAAGAAAAGCGAGCGGGAGGGGCGGTCACGTGCCTCGTAAATAAAAGACGGGAATCGTCGTGAAAAGAAAAGGTGCTCATAAGAATGGCAATGACAAAACCTCTGGAAGCTGTCAATTGTATGCACAAGTTTCGCCAGGGCGTACGCGGACAAGGCGAAGGGCGCGCGCGGCCAGAGGGCCCTGCGCGAGGACGCATGCGCAAACGCGCGGCACAAGACGCGGCCCTCTCCGCCCTCGGAGGGCGCTTTTGTGCGCGCGGACATCTGTATTTCACTTGTCAAGAGGCGGGGTTCGGCGTACGCCCGGCTGCGCCCTCCCCGCCCCGCCCCCCGGCTTCCCCTTTCGACCCGTGAAGCGTGCTGCCGCCGCCGCCGGCACCTCCGGCCTGTCGCCGCGTTCGCCGTTGCTGCTGACACCTCCTGCTTCCCCTATTACGATCGAGCGTGATGCCGTTCTGGGCTTCGCTGCCATCGTCGTAAGAGCTTTCGCCGATTGCGTATCCACGGCCGGATAGTCCCGCCCACAAATCTAACTTTTTTGTGTAATTTTATTTCGTTTATTAACTATTTTTAGGTTATTGATCTATCACGTTCCAAAGGAGAATTCTGTTTATAATAAACATTTCATTATCTCACGACATTTTTTTTTCAAAAATATTATTGGGGAGAGGTCCGAATAAAAATTGGCTTCAACTTGTAAAGTCAATGGATCCTCCTTTGGCATTCACACATGCCCACACTCCTCCTAATATCTTATCCTCTCCCCTTCTCGTTTCGTCACTCTCCGCCCCTATGACATTCCCACTTTCTCTGCCACCGTGTGGCCTATGACCTCATTGACACTGATGCGCTCCTTGTCTCCTCGTTTTAGTCTGTCGCTACAGCACCCGATGCCGTTCCGCTCCAACGTTGCTACCGGGAGCGGTGGCTCAAAGTATCAACTGATGTCACGGCTGTGCCCCTGACCGGGAGGTCCTAGGTTCGATTGCGGCGGCAGGATTTTCGATACTAACTTGTAAGCTAAGTCGAATTCAGTCGCTGTCTGAAGAAGAATTCTAGCGGCCGGCTGCTCTGATCGGTAGTATTTCGTGTTTTTCCCGATCAACACCAGGCAAAAGCCGGAGAAGTACCTAACAAACGGGCCATGACCGCGAGCGATTTTTCTTCCTCTTCCTTGTCCTATCCTCACCCCCCGCACACACACTTGCACTAACATGTACTACCACACATGCTGGGGGACCGGTCAGGGGCGTAGAACTTGTCCCGGCTGGGGCGGTGCCCCGCTGGTGGGAGATACCTGGGTCGGGGAACCCCGCTAGTCGACGGTAGGTCGGCGCCGGATCTCGCCATCCAGTGGGGAAAGATCACCGCCACCTCCGAATGAAAAACATGCACTAGATTACTAATGACCTCAGTAGTTGACACGCCCGGAATCATCAATCTATCAATCAATCCAACGTTGCTCCCTCCGTCATATCACGGTGACCCTCGTCATACCCTGACTCTTAGTGGATACCGCTCCCACTGCTTTGCCGCCGTCGTCGCAAGAATCGTCATTTCTCCGTCTTCATCCGTTCTCCTCACCGTCGTCACCACCTGCCAAATGCGGAGCATACCCTATCTGACGAGCCACGGATCGCACGCGATCTTCCCTTCCTTGTCCTAGTCCCGACATCTGCCGTCTCACACACCTACTAACACTTACCTGCACTATACTTCCACACATGCCGGGAGAGCAGTCGGCCGCTCATAGATTGTCCTGGCTGTGGCGGTTCCCGCTAAGGGAGATACCAGGAGGGAAAAACCTCGAAAGCTGACGTGATAGTCGGCGCCAAATCCCAATATCTAATGAGGCAGAAAGACAACTACTTACCGGGATATAACATGTACAACACGTACGGAGCTAACCACCATAGTAGTTGACGCGTCTGGAAACATCGCCGTCATCGCATTCTCCATCGTCGTCACCGACACCGCCGAGGGGCGCGAGACGTGGTGCGGAGAGGGGCGCGGGGCGGGGCGAGGCGCGGGGCGGGGCGGGGAACGGGGCGGGGAGGGGCGCGGGCGGGGCGGGGCGGGGCGTGGGGCGGGGCGCGGGGCGGGGCGCGAGGAGGGACTCGAGATTGGCGGCGGGAGTGGGGTGACTACGGGCGGCGCGTGTATGCACAATGCCGCGGGACAAAGGCGAGATCCGGTTCATTTGTAATTACACGTGGTGCCGGCGGAATTTTGACGTCAAAGGCGTAATCGAACGTGCGTCCGAGACACCGCGTGGAGTCGCCGAGGCGGCTGCGCCGCCGCGGCGTGCGGGGCGACAGGGGAGGGAAACGGTGGGTCGTACGCCGCGCGTAATGCGCGGAGCACGGAGGGCGTGGTGCACGGAGGGGTGGGGGCGGGGGGAGGGAAGAGGCGGTGGTTGGGGGCGGGTAAAGTGAGGGTCGAGGTGGATGATGGAGCGGGGATGGTGCTGATTTGTAGCTGGAGTGGGGGGTGATGAAAGATGGGGGTGAGAACCAGAGGTGGAGTCGGGGTAATGGAAGACCGGGTTAGGGGGGGGATTTGTAGTGAGGGTGCAGGAGTGGGGTTGGGCAGCGGAGGAGGAGTCATCGTTGAGATGGAGGGATTGGTGTGATTGGGACAGAGGGAGGTGGGGAAATGTTACTGTGAAAGGAGGAGTGTTGGGGTAGTAGAAACAAAGTGGGTTTTGAAGTCGAAGGGAGACACTCCGATCGGAACAGATCGGAACTGCTTTTTGTACGGGCAGATTGCTACGGTACGGCCAGATCTAATTTGTACGGCCAGGTTCATGGAAGTTACACCTTGATGAGAAGATTGTGAGGCGTATTTGACTTTAGCAATGACGAATGCCCTACCTCGGTGACGCAGGGATTTCACTGTCACTGCAATGTCTCTGATCGGAGGTCCTAGTGTTCGAGGGTAGAGGGTGGCAAGATTTTTGACTCTATCCAGATAGCTAGGTTGAATCCAGCCGCGATTTGAAGGATAACTCTAGTGGCCAGCTGCGCTGATCGGTAGTTTTCTGTGCTTTACGTTTTATATCAACACCAGGCGAATGGCAGGTCAGTGCCCTAACAAACAGGCAACGGACCGCCTGTTTGTTTGCAAGTTAATATTGAATGAATCATTGTTATGATGGAATACAACTTAAAGAATAATATTATCAATGTAAACTTACAATATCTAAAATCCAACCTTAAAATTAACATTGACCCAATAAAAATAAGAAATTATAGAATTGACTGTGAATGATTATCAAAGTGCGAACGTATCATCTGTGCGAATAAAACATATCTAAAACAAGAATATGTAAATGCTATCAAATCAGGTTCAAGGTTAAGAACAATGAGTTGTAAGTGGAAATAATAACGATCGACTGTAGTGGGTGGTGGTGGTGGTGGTGGAGGTGGTGGTGGAGGTGGTGGTGGTGGTGGTAAAAGGTTTATTATGGTGACTACAGAACACATACATTTGCAAATGAAGCACTTTGGAGAATTCAAACTCAACCCTCAATGTTCTGGTAAAAATGTATTACATGTTCTTGTTTTTTTTCACTACCATAACGCAGTCTCTTTATTATATGTCTAATGGTTCTTGGTTCTTTGTACTAGCCAAACGTTCTGTAAAGGAGAAGCACACATTTGATTTTCATAGTGCATCCATTCTTGATAAAGGACATCATCTTAAAAGAGAAGAAATGCTATATATCCAAAAATTCAACAATAGAACTTGCAATCATAAAACTGACATTGAAGGATTGAGTAGTATCTATGCTAACATCATCTTCAAATAACAGCCTTGTCTCATAATTTAAATTGTACCTTCTTGTATTGCATAAGTATTGTTTCATTGACTGACGCATCTCTGCTATTCTAATATTAATCATTGTTATCTGTTATAAGTCTTACAAAATTGTGTAATAACTAATTATCAAACTTTATTCTGGTAAGTTAGTGTGATGTATTTTTGATGAGACACATATACAAAAGTAATACATCTTTGATAACTGTTGCTTTACCATACTAATTTCAACTCATGAATTAATAACGTATGAAATCCAATAGAAAATTATTGTACATAATTTTGTTTTTTATTTTGTGTGTGTTTTTTCTTTTATGTATCCAAATTGTAGTTTTATTTATTTATTTAATTTGTTCGGTGTGTATAAGTATGTTGTACATGTAAATGGACAATTCCGTACTTCATGTTTCATAAGTTGGCATCACTATTGTAGCCTAAGATACGCCAACAGAGGCGGATGCACAACACCTGCAAAATGCCCATCACGGTTGATCCCTATATAATTAATGTGAGATGGAACTACATAGACAATAGGGATATGTAGAATGCACGACGTACGTTATGGTAACCTTACAGGTAATAATCAAATGAACTATATTGTTAATAAACTAACTAATTATAGCTATAATGAAATGGTGCACTGTACAAATTTATGTAAATAAATGTTGGTATCTGTTCTGCAGCCCTGATGAAGGCCAAATACATGGCCGAAACATCGGCTATGTGAAGTGTCTGTTTTCTTTCTTGTGACCCAAACTCAAGAATCATTAGACATATAATTACAACTGGTCAAGAATCACTGAATCATTAATATAATATCTTTATTGGTTTATTAATACTTGGTGACCCTATGAAATCTAATGTGTCATGTTTTATTTGAAATTAGGATGCTTGTAGATCAGTTTTGGACTTTGCTTGTAAAATACAAATATTCTAGCAAGAATACTTGTCATTGGTGACCTAAATAGCATCATTAGTTGACTCCTAGTAGTGGAAAGGTAGGGAAAAAACTAAATATGATAGACTTTTCGTAACAAAATTCACACACTTGTTGTTTTGTTTAATAGTATGATAATATTTTATAAGACATTACATCAATGAGTGTTCCATGCTTCAACGACTATTGTAATTTTTTTAATTCAGTGCCTCAAGACCACATTAAAACTTTTACTAGTTCACAACAATGTAGATATAAACTATGAATCAAAAGATTCAAAGATTGAATAGAACTAATAAGGTCGGTTGTTAATGACATTATACTTTCTATTCAGAATCTCAACCTAAGTTTTGAACAAGCTGCTATGTTTCTTGTACATTATTCTGTTCAATGTTATTGAATATATTGTATTTAAATTGAAGCCATTAATTTTTATTACCACAACAAATTATCAAATAGTTTTTTAATAGCATTACGCGTTATCCGGCGCTGACCTATCGTCGGCTAGTGCGATTTCCCCCTAACCAGGACTCTCCCACCAGCGGGGCACCGCCCCAGCCGGGACAAGCTCTAAACTCCCGACCGGTCTCCCGGATTATGTGGTAGTGTAGTGCATGTTAGTGTAAGTGAGTGTGTAAGGGGAGAAGGTTGGACAAGGAAGAGGAAGGACAGATCGCGCGCGGTCCGTGGCCCGTTTGGTAGGGTACTGCTCCGGCATTCGCCTGGTGTTGATCGGAGAAACCACGGAAAACTACCGATCAGAGTAGCCGGATGCTAGAATTCTCCTCCAGACAGCGACTGGATTCGACCTAGCTGAAAAGCTAACGTCGAAAATCCTGCTGCCGTCAGGGCTCGAACCTAGGACCTCCCGGTCAGAGGCACTGCAGTGGCATCAGTTGATGCACTGAGCTACTGCTCCCGGTCTGTTTGTATGAGCATGCTCCACGCCAACTAATGCGCCACACACAACCTCATTCCACTATTGAAATAAAAGTGAAGAAAAGGAAAAGTGGAGACAGAATATATTGGAAAAAGTGAGGAGGAAGATAACAACGGAAGAGAGAAAAGAAATTGAGGAAAACAAGGAGAGGAACAATGAAGAAGAGAGAGAAGAAGTCAAAGAAACCAGTGGAAGAGATAAATGGAAGAAGGGGAAAAAGGGAGGGAAGGGAAAAAAGAGAAAAAAAAAGGAAAATAGAAAGAAAGAAGAAAGGGAACGGAGAGAATAACGTAGAAGGGATGCAAGAAATCGAAGATCAATGAAAAGAGGAAGAAAAGGGAGATGAGAGAGAATATACAAAAGGGAAGGAGAAGATACATGGGGAGAGAACGATAAATATCATCGAAAAGAAATGAAAAGTGACGGAAGGGGAGGGGAAGAGGGGGAGAGGGCAAGAGTGCCAGTTGCGCCGCGGCGGGGCCTTGGGCAGACGAGACCTTTGACAGGTGGGCGATAAACGCGGGCAGCGTTCGCCCGTCGGGCCAGGTCGCGTGGCTCACGGCTGACCGGTGGGGGCGACGGGAGATCGCTCGTGAAGCCCGTTTCGACATGCTACTCAGCTGATCTCTGCCCCCTTCGACATCGTTTTTTCACCTGTTTGTCTTGCGTGTCCATTTTCTCGGTCTTTTGTTCTTTTCGTTTTCAGTAGTTACCTTTTCTTCCTTTTTTGACCCGTTGTCTCTAGGAGTTCAGAAGACTTTTTTCTGTTCTTTCCTGAAATTCACTCTCTCTTCCCCTTTGTTACAATTTCGATTGTAACTCCCAAAAGAGCTTTGTTACTTGGTACAATGTTTCAGATATCTCAAAGGTTAAGAAATTCGCACAGTTCATTGCGTTATTATTGAATTTTAAGGAGTGAATTCCTTTCATTCTCTTTGGCTGGCATTCCTCTGGGTTTTACCGCTAGAGAATGGAGAATTGGTCAACAACATGTGACTGCTGCAGCATGATGCATTTATTTTTTAAATTTCTTAAAAAAACTGATTTTCCTTATTTTACATGTTTTAACGTAATGAAAAAGTAGCCTATTGTGAGTATATTTTAATTTTGCACATTTTTAATTTAATCAGCACATCTGTTTTATTTAAACTTCCACACAGCAAAAAGTAACTCATTTGACAAGATATACTTTCACAAAATTCTTGATTTATGAAAATACTTCACCAGGACATTTTTAAACGCCATGGAGTTCATACGGTGCAACACTAAAATTTTAACAGTTTCAAAAGAGCTACTATTAACAAAATCATTATGAACCTATCTAATCATGCTTAGTCTTTCAATAAATAAGCGTGTGATTTCTGTACTTCACTTCTCAGCAATAACTTTAAACACATTTGCCTTGTAACATTTTTTTCGAGTTGAGCCATTACACTAGGGAATGTGCAATGTGATACTTGCACTTCCTTTAACCAAATTGCAAAATAGAACTATATTTCTGACACATGTTACGAGGTCACGGATATTTCTATTTACATTTAAGAATACTTTTAAGATGAAACAATAATGTATAAGGCACATAATGGTCTTCAAAATATTACTTTCATAACAATGCAAAAATTTATTCAGTGGGATTTCCTATCGGAAATAATACTTTCCAAACGTTTCTGGAATTGTCAGTATTGAAATGTGAAAAATATTAACAAAGAAAAATTGGAAATAGTTTTAATTGGAGCCAAGTTCAAGAGACAAAATCAATTATTAATGATAAAATTGTTTGATTGACTATTTGGTGTTTCCGGGTACGTAAACTGATATGATCATTACTACTCCTATAAGTCTGGTGCATTTTTCTCACGCGAGGTGGTCATGTTCTCCCGCTGATTGGTGAGATCCGACGTCTACCTACAAGTTGGCTGGCGGGATTTTCCCTATCCAGTTACCGCTACAGTTGTAGGCTACAGACATGTCTGGGAGTGTAGTGCATGTAAGCTCGTGTGTAAGTAAGGGGTGAGGACAGGACGAGCAACAGGAAGGGAAGATCGCGCGTAACCGGTGGACCGTACTGTGGACCAGTATCGTTTGTTACGGTACTGTTCCGGCATTCGCCAGATGTCAATCGGAGAAACCACCGAAAACTACCGATCAGAGAAGCCGGCTGTTAGATTTCTCCTTCAAACAGTGCTCTGCAGCGGCTGAATTCGCCCTAGTCATCTGACTAGGTCGAAAATTCTGTCATCGTCCGAACTCCCACCCTAAGACATCCTTTTCAAAGGCATTGCAGTGACAGTTGATACCCTGAGACACCTCAGCCGGTAATGAGAGAATTAATGGGTGGAAGTGCAATGAATGGAATTTATTGTTATTGATAATCATCTCAATTTTTTATCAGAGCATTGTAAGCGTGGCTTGCTTTTTTGTAGGGTAATTTGCAGAATTAATGTATTCACTTCGATAGGTCGCTAATAATGATCCCAGGTGATAAAAAGCCTTGGGGCATTTTGTCGCCGCTGGCTCATGAGAACCCTTATAATGCTCTTGAAGCATATATAACTATTCTGTGCATTTATTTACATCTATCATATGTATTAATCAACAACAAAAATTTCAGGAACACTTTATTTCATATTGCGGAATGGTAATAATGTTCATTGACCGAAATACTTCTAATTTGGAAAGATGGTTTCTTCCGGGTCTACTAATCTGAAAGTGACGTGCCGTGACGTATGCGAAATAGTTCCGAAATCCGCCGTAAGTCGTTGCGTAGTTCGTTTCTGGCGTCCGTCGCTGCTGGTTGTGTGTTTGTGAGACCTTAGTGACAGTGTAATATGAAATCCGAAGATTTCTTTTGTTTCTTCTTCATTCACCACGAATAAAATTTACTTCAAAGTAAGTACTATTGGAACTAATTATTTTATACTATTGTTGTGTAACAATATGCCTGTATTTTGCACAAAGGGAGAGGATTTATGAAAATTATATTCACGTTGTTTAAATCTGAAACACTGCTAGACTCGCTAGCGGACAGCTAATACGTATGTGATGGAGAAGGTGACTGAATTTCAAATAGAAACGAGGAATACTTTGTTGTATAATCGCTAATTACTCATTAGTGGTACACGATGTTAATTGGTTCTTCTTAAGCAATTGAATTTCTGAAGCGTGCGTGTAGAAAGTAGGATCATCACACAGCAAGATTTTATTCACGTTGTATACCATCGTATTACTAAGCTTGTTAAATAGTTGGAATTAACTCTATTATTTTCAGAAGTCAGTGTTGTCGTTGTGCCAAGTAACGATGAAGGTCAAACGTTGTCGGGGGTAACCTTGATTCCCTTCTAGTTACGAAACAGAACAAAATACAAAACTTGAAAACAGCATGTACAAAGCATAACAATGCCTGACCGCGATTCCTTACAAGATAAAAGATAAAATACGCATACCAAATTATGTGGATTTAGTGTTCTATTTTCTTATTATGCCTGCTTAGAATTGTATCACCTCATCTTAAAATCATTCAGAAAAAGTCGCACTTAATAGTCATTCCCACACACTTTCCAGTAGTGCCACAATTTCAATGGCACTACATCTTTTCGGCTTCTATATTGAGTTTTCCGATGGTTTGTAGGGCGTGGTATCGCGATACACTAATCTTGCCATAATCGCAACATCCACTTCACTTTTATTTCTCATTTATAATTTAAAGAACATTTAGCACGAAGTGTTCAGCTCTAAGAGATAATTAAAGTATACCTTTCTAATTATACTCAAAATTAATTTCCAATTCAATGTAAAAGTTACCAGAGAATGAATCATACTCGAGAAAATTGTATGTTAGAACTAAGATGTGCAAAATGCATACACAAACATCACTACATAAAACGTGATAAAGCAGAAAGTCAAATCTTAAATGTATAAAGCGTCACAAAACCACACAGAAACTCGTTAAGAATGTATTTATTTTAAAAACAAATATATCAATCCTTATTAATCTCCAAATTGCTTCTCTGCGGACATTCCTATTCAATATCATTTTCAACTTAAATTATATTTTCAAAATGCAGATTTTTCTAACATTCTCCGGAACATAAATAGTATAAGAATTTTCCAAAATCACCCACTTTACCGTTATAACGAGAAAGTTTCCTAAAGAATTATACAGGACCATTACTTAATTCTTAGCCAACTAAAATTCCCAGTATAAGATCTCAAATAATCAACACATTACAAAATCAATTCAGCACATATTACCAACAATATTAAATAATCGACAGTGATTCTAACATTATGCTAATTAATTGTAATGACATTGGATTATTCAGTCAACTTTCCCAATTTAAGCACTTACTTCATTACAGAAAAGCTGATATTACCTGTGAAACATAAACTCATCCTATTTATATTAACATCATTATGTGAATATTAATATATCAGGATATAAAATTTATACAGAAGAGACACACTCGATTCATACAGGAGGGGCAGTTGCTATAATCATGACAAAAGATAATTCATATTAATATTGTACTGTACAATTAACACTGTAGAAAATTTACAAAACCTAGAAATGATTACCGTTGAATTCCCTTTTTCTATTGGTGAAATAATTATAATTTCAGCCTATGAACTTCCAAAATACTTCCAGTTAATATTTTGAAAATTAGTATTTACCATCAGAGTAATTTTAATAGGTGGTCTACATTCATAACATAGAGCTTGGGGATGTAGACCTAACACTCTTCAAAGAAAAGTAGTAATATTTATCATTATGACTTAAAAATATTGGACAATGCATGCTGTTATTTTACCAATTAAATTATTCTTACAATGCTAATGTAAATCCAGAAATTTTTGATATAATACAGTCTTAAAATTTGAACCGACAAATTTTTCAACACCCAATTCCAGCTTTAAAGTCAGAATGATCAAGATTCCAGTAATAATAACTTTTCAAATGATTTCTCCTATTTTTATCTCACATCTTTCTTATTAGCTAACTTATTAACTGGAAACATTTTGAAACACACTTAATAAATTTAAATTCATTTGCAGAACAACAATACACATAAGATTTTTTTAAATGAAATGTTTTGGCGAATGGTTCAGTTTATATTTTTTGATATTATTATTGATTTAGAAAATACAGCAAAATTTCAAAATAACAAACTTTGTACAAAAGCCCAAGTTCTACTTTGAAATATTATCATAATAAACTAATACAACAATAATAAAATCATTAACGAAATATTTATTGAAATAAATTATAAACACAGAATTAGAAGAATTTTGCACATAATCCAACCCTCAATTAAATGCACTATGTTTTAACAAGGTAAATTAAGAATAAATAAGAACTAAATCTATATTCAGTGTTAAAGAATGTTACTTTCCATTTACAACTCAACCTAACACTTCTTCATTATGGTTAATCACAAAATTAGTAACTAATAATTAACGGCAAATTTTAACATTGAAATCTGGAATCACAGCACAGGCACACAAATTCACAGGGTTTAGAAAGATCCTTCTTTAATAACTTCTTTCCTCTATTACTACTACTAGAGTCTCTTTAAGTTTTTAATTTTCTAATTATATTTCACAAGAACTAAATAAAACGTTGTGTACTGTGCTCGATAAAATAATATTAATAACAAATTAGATATTTTATTAAATATTTTGAAAAAATATCTCCAGATAAGATATTTAAGTATATAATACAAATATTGCAACAAAAGTAATAAGCTTATTTACTTCAGTATACAATTGAAGGAATCGGGTAGTAGGCAGACAAGGTAAGCCTTACAAACCACAAAATACTATGCCTAAATGGTAATATCGGCATTTTTGAAAAAAGGTGGTAGTCAAGACTTATCAATTCCTTACTAATCATTTACGAATCTATGGTTTTTGTTAAACAGGATTGATAACACTATTTAAACAATTGTTTAAAGAGGATAAACAACAATTTGTTAAAGATCGAAAATATTTTATACTGTACTGATATCTATAATTACAACACGTCGTAGGAAACGAGAGACTACCTAGAACTTAATATTAAGTATTAACGGCTCACTACAAGAAATTCACATATAATACACGATCGTAATTTCTCAGCACACTGCCAGATAACATTAAACAATTAATTTGAATTCAGAAATTTGAATGCCAAGTACAATCGTTTCTGGTGCAAAACCGTCTGTCCACAGTGACTATACGGATCACTATAAAGAAAGAAAATATTTATTTTAAAAATGATTTTTAGTTAATTAGTTAACATTTATGTTGTATACTTTTAAATGTAGGACCCTAAAGAACGGCCCAAGGACCACACGCAATATTTCCTTCCTCTTTCTTGTCCTATCCTCTCCCCTTACACGTACCCTTAAATGCATTACCCCACCACATATCTCAGGAGACCTGATGACAGCTTAGAGCTTGTCCCGCCTGGAACTGTGGCAGGCTGGGGGAGAAACCTTGGCGTGTGCTGATGCTTTTGATACCTTTTGTACGACTTGGAATTAGAAAAATGTAGTTTTACAACATTGTCAATAACGTCTGTGCTAACTTTTTATTCCTTCTGATATATGTATAATGCAAAAAAGACAGGTACGGATTCTGGAGCTCAAGAAAACGTGCGCCGAGTACATTTCTGCCTCATTCTCGCATACAGTTTTTAATTTTTTGACAATAAATAACAAAATATAGCAAGGTCGTATGCAGCTTGGCAGGAGGGGAACGGTAAAGTACAAGGTATTGCTCCAATTAAGCTTGAAGCTGCCATGTGATAATCGTCCGTCCTGAGTGAGAGGGACAGAGGGAGAGAGAGGGACAGAGGGAGAGAGAGGGACAGAGGGAGAGAGAGGGACAGAGGGACAGAGGGGGAGAGAGGGACAGAGGGGGAGAGAGGGACAGAGGGGGAGAGAGGGCGAGAGGGAGGGGGAGAGAGAGAGATATATGCCAAGAACGCTGGACGGTTCCATGGGATAGCATGGGGGCCATAGCACCCTCTTAAAATGCACAGATTTTTTAAAAATTGTAAAACTATTTTATATATGGTTGGACATACGTTATTTGTGAATTTATGTTTATCATAACTACTAACGTACATAGTAGTTATGTTTACTACTAACGTAGTTCCTATGACAAATCAAGTTTATATTAACCTTTTCTCAGAAAGGTTCGATTGATAAATTGTACAAATTGAACTCAATTTTTGGTAAAAAATAAAACGTGTAGAAAGTGTTCTTTAAGGAGAGATTGAATTCCAAATTATTTATTAATTAGAAATAATTTCAGTAAAATGTTTATTTTAATATGATGAAATTGATCCAAGAAGGGGAAGAGTGGGAGTCCGTTCACAAGGTTCCGAGGATAGCTGACGCTGCTGCAATTTGGCCACCATTGCTGCTGCCGTCCTCGACTCTGACCCTTGCCTCCATACCGCTTGCCTTCCCCACCATCGCTCCCTTCTGCCGTTTCGACACTAGCTTTTCAGCTAGGTCGAATTCAGTCGCTGTCTGGAGGAGAATTCTAGTGGCCGGCTGCTTTGATCTTTAGTTTTCCGTGGTTTCTCCGATCAATACCAAGCGAATGCCGGAGCAGTACCCTACCAAACGGGCCACGGACCGCGCGCGATCTTTCCTTCCTCTTTCTTGTACTATCCTCTCCTCTCCTCTTACACACACACTTACACTAACAAGCAATACACTACCATATATTCCGGGAGATCGGTCGGGAGCTTAAAGCTTGTCCCGGCTGGGCGGTGCCCGACTGGTGGGAGAGTCCTGGTTAGGGGGAAATCCCACTAGCCGACGATAGGTTGGCGCCGGATCTCGCCATCCAGCGTGGGAAGATCACCGCCATCTCCCGAGAAAAACATGCACTACACTTACGAAACTAATGACCAAAGCACCTGACGCGCCCGGAAACACGAAAAAATCAATCCCTTCTGCCGTCACGGCTTCTGTTCCAACGACTCACCCCATCGCTTCTGTCCTTCGCGTATAAAGGTGATTTCCTCCTACCTCAGCAGTCACACCACTCTGCCTATCGCCATTGCTGCCAAAATCAGTCACCCATATTACTACAGGGCGCCAGGAAAGACTCTCTCCACAGAGACGAATAAGGACCACCTGTTAAAAATTGCATTTATGTTGGTAGCAACCAGATCACTGAGAAACAAGTGAAGGGGACAACACTTCCAGTAACTATTATAATTGTGGTGTGAATATAATTTACATGTTCAAGCTGCAGTTTGTGCTACCAACGTAATTTCTGTTGCAAGCACTCTCATTAGCAAAGTGCCAGCGGCGGAGAGATTTTCCTGGCGCGCTATACATTGTCTTAGTTTTGTATTCTCAGGCCCATATTTCTTAAAACTATCACAACCACGTCTAGCAAACTCATCACTACTAAGAACACCACGATTACCGACTTAGGTTGGTCCGGGCATAATTTGATGTCAGTGTAGCGCTTCTAACCGAGAGGTCCTAGGGTTCCAGTCGCGACGGTGGCAGGATTTCCAACACTAGCTAGATAGTTAAGTCGAATTCAGCCGCTATTAGAACTGAAGGAGAATTTTAGTGTCAAGCTGCTCTGATCGACAGTTTTGCATCGTTTCCCCGATCAAGACCAGGCGAATGCCGGAGCAGTACCCTAACAAACGGGCCACGGACCGCGCGCGATCTTTCCTTCCTCTTCCTTACCCTATCCTTCCTTGTCCATCACCACCAATAGTATCGCTACCACCTCTGCTATTACCGTCGCCGCCGCCACTATCTCCACCATCACCGCTACTGCCTCAACCACCTCGACCATCACCAGGACCATCACCAGGACCATCACCAGGACCATCACCAGGACCATCACCAGGACCATCGACACCAGGACCATCACCAGGACCATCACCAGGACCATCACCAGGACCATCACCAGGACCATCACCACGACCATCACCACGACCATCACCACGACCATCACCACGACCATCACCACGACCATCACCACGACCATCACCACGACCATCACCACGACCATCACCACGACCATCACCACGACCATCACCACGACCACCACCACGACCACCACCACCACCACCATCACGACCATCACCACGACGATCACCACGACCACCACCACGACCACGACCACGACCACCACCACGACCACCACCACGACCACCACCACGACCACCACCACACCACCACCACCACCACCACCACCACACCACCACCACGACCACCACCACCACGACCACCACCACCACCACCACCACCACCACCACCACCACCACGACCACGTCTCCACTCCTTTGTCACAGCAACTCTCATTGTGATTGCCTTCCCCATCAACCTCTACGTCTACATGTTCCTCCTCCGCCACCTCTGCCTCGACGGCCACGTGCTTCCTAGCGCGTGCCGCAGTGCCTGAGGTAGTACAGAGCGTCCGCGGTGGCCCCGGACTCGATCTCACCCTCGGCCAGCGCCTTCGTCCGGCTACCCCGTCCCCAGCGTCTGCCCCTACCCCTGCCCCGTCTTGCCCGAGCCCCGGCGCGGGCCGCCGCACCCTTTGTCTCAGGCGCCTCTCCTTCACACGCCGGCGCGTAATTCGGGCGGGCAGCTCCCCTGGCGGCAGCCCCCCGCGGCCGCGCCCCGCCGCACCACGCCGCGCCGCGCGCCGTCACAAAAACTCACTCGCCGGCCGTTGGGAGGCACGACAAAAAGCGCCTTGTCAATTCTGCCCACGGACTGCTTTAGGGACTTTTAATGTCTCTTATCTTGTCCCCAGAAGGACGGGCGTCTAATGCCGGGCGCGATGGCATCCTTACAGACCGGGTGCACTTTTATTTGGGCGACTCGGGCCTAACCCTAAATTTGTTCAGAAAAATCGTTGTCTTTGAGATGGTAATGCATGTAGGTACATTTGGAGCTTACGGAGGAGCACAAAAAATAGCGGGCACGCGCAGTCATTAAACACTAGAACAGAAAAAAGAACGCATTGATGTTTTACCTGCTCGATAATTCCTAGGTGGGATAATTAAAGCTACAAAGAGCTTCTAAGTGTTTCGGATTCTAAATGAGGCGGGCACATTCTTGTTTCTGGACGAGTCAGAAGGCAACGTGGGAGACGTAGAAAGCAGAGATCTTCAGGAAGTAATCTCGGAGGAGGTTTTGTAACAATTCTTCGCTCGAGTAGACCACTGAACAAGCATTTGTCAAGATGATATATTCCGATTACTACTGTGACGTTTCTTTGGTATTCGTGGGAAAAAAGAAACATTAACATGCACGGCCGAACTTATACTTTTTGTAAATGTTTGCCAATTTTTTGCGCATTGCTTTTTCGTATAGAAATGTTGGAGCGATTTTGACGTTTTGTCTGACGTGATTTTGACGTGACGTTGTATAATGATAATTGCCGTGAATTTTTTTAAACGTGTAGCGTATGTGTGAATGACTGGTGTGACTATATCAATAAATCCTCGCCTCCCCCCTCACGAACGAGTGATACTCATTCCCCAAACAATCTGAGCATGAATATGCGACTGACTTAGTGTTAAGATTGATATTCAGTTATCTATCAGACTTGTCGTTAAGTTTCTATTTCAATTTTTTTCAGGCAATTTTAGACCCTTAATTTGTTTTAAAATCATTAAACATACACATACACATTAAAGAGTAAAAACATAATTTAGTTTAAAAAATCTTATTAAAAGATTCTATTAATTTCTAATGTTTTTCATCTCTGTCTACTTTCGAGGATTTATTTCCCTCTTCTTCAGGAGAAATTTCATTTCTGAGTATTTTTCATTTTTAAAATAAATTTCTTGATCTATTCAAGAGCAAGTCAAGTAGTTGACATATGACATATGTATTGACATTTACATTTTTAGTATTGTAAAAGACAATTGGAAGAATCACGTAAGCAATTAAAGTAATAATTTCCATGTTTCAACATATATTATATGTCAAACACCCTGCTACCCATATTTGTATCCTAGACAACCTAGACAGAGTATTCTTCAATTTTTATTTTTATATAAATATTGATATTTTGATTATAAAACACTAAATGTACATCAATAATTAAATAAACATAATTCTGTCTATAATTCCATTTAATTTTGTTGTTGTTTTGTTGTTGAAATTATACCTGCTAAATGTTTTTCAAGGGAGGGTTAGGATTATTATTTCAAAACATGTATTACATTTATTTTGATAATGTCCTAAATAGAACTGTAAGTGACATTTGCGGACTAAGAAAAATCACATTTTACTGACGTAAAACAAACCAAGGGATCATCTTACCACTTGGTCAGTGGATCAGGAAAACATTATAAAACAGTTAAATGAGATCATAAAATAAGGGAGTGGAGTATATAATATTGCTTCATTCTATTATACCAGTGACCAAAACATGGATTGTAGGACGAATTTTGACTCCCCAGACAAAACCAAAAAAAAATCCATAAGGCATATTGAGAAAATAGTGTGATACTTCGATTTTATATAATATGTTTTATTCCATATTGAATTTGTAAAAGATTACGGACATCCTGAGATTGTGAACAATACTTTATGGTATAATACTGGGCATATCAAAACAAAAACACAATATCAATAAGATCGACTATTGTGCATCCCAAGAAAAGGATTTCAAGTTTCCAAGAACGCACTACTTCGATAAAGGATGCATCAAATGTGAAATGTTTTACTAAAGCTTCTTGTTTGGTTTATCTATTTGTTTTTCGAATTTCTTTCAGAAATCAGTATTTGTTCCATATTTCGAAAATATTACAAACCCGTTTCTCCCCGTTTAAAATGTCCATCAGCGGCTGCGATATCTCAGCACCAATATCGGTATATCAGCAGCACCGATATGCCGATTTTCGACAAGAGCTAGAATCTATCGGTTCGAATTCGTCCAATGTCCTGAGAAGATTTCTAACGGTTAGCTGCTCCGATCACTAGTTGTCCATTGCTTCTACAATCAATAGCAGGTGAATGCTAGGACAATACCTCCAAAAAACGTTCCTCGAACCGCGTGCGATCTTTCCTTCATCATTGTCCCCTCCTATCCACACACAGTTACTTATGTGCTCTAACCCACAACACTTATCGGGAGCTTAGGACTTGTCCCAGCTAAAGCAGTGCTCCGTTGGGGGAAGCACATAGAAGAGGAAGCTCGCAAGAGTATGTTGGCGCGGGACCTTTGGCTCCAGCGAGAGAGGAACGCTGTCACTTGTCGGAATACAATATACACCATACTGATGGATCTCAGCTTCCTCCCAAGGAAAACCACTCACTACACGTACGGCACTAATGAGCTTAGCAGTTGACGGGCCCGGAATCACTAATCAGTCCGTATGCGAGTCCGAAACATGCGATGTAATAAATCCGTTAAGCGTAAAACACAGTTACACAAATGTGTTAAGCGTAAAAGCTTCAATTCTTGTACGAAAGAATATTAAATTTCAGATCTAATATATGTAAGAAAAAAATGTCTAAAATGGAAACACAAAACTACAAAAGACGCAGACTGTGATCTTGCAGTCGAAGTAATGAAGCGAAATGTAGCAAATGAGGGATTTGTGAACATTCTATGATTCATGTAACTCGGGCTAGCATTGATAAGTAGAGTCCGGATTTTTATGCAATTACATATCTTTTGACTTTCTATGTTCAGATCTCAAAACTGTGATATTCGCGAATCAGGACAATCCTAACACAATATCCAAATTTTTTCGTGTAAATTTTTACAAAATTTGTGCTACATTAGATATTTTTTTACATACGTTGATTAAATTTTAAATAATTTTCAAGTCTTTTTATTATTACACCAATTTTATTGAAATTTATTTTGCAGACAACATCAAATAAATTTTCAAACATAGTTCTATTTTTAAAAAGTGGTCATATTTCAAATGGCGCGATGAAGATTCGAGATGCCCCACCGTGAAAACGCGGACACTTGTCTTCACTGCACGAAAGTTGCAAGCGCTTGCGAGCATTGAGGTGCAGAAAGTATGGTTGATGTGTTTTTTGATCTTCAACCCTAATTTACAAGAGGTACTGTTTGTCACAGCTGCGTATCACCTGGAAGACAATGCTACGAGATCGTTTGACGGTTATCTAGTTCCCATGTTGTGGGATGGCATTTATTGCTCTAAAAGATAAGCATGTGGTGCAGGTACTTTCTCGCCCGAGTTTTCACGTAAAATTACGTCAAAAGTACTTAAATTGTTGAAAAATTGTACATGACCTTATTTCAAAATCTATCTTTAAGGAACATATATCTTTAAAGGACAGACAGAAAGAAACACAGACAGACAGGCAGCAAGACAGGCAGCCAGACAGGCAGCCAGACAGGCAGCCAGACAGGCAGCCAGACAGGCAGCCAGACAGGCGGCCAGACAGGCGGGCCGACAGGCGGGCCGACAGGCGGGCCGACAGGCGGGCCGACAGGCGGGCCGACAGGCGGGCCGACAGGCGGGCCGACAGGCGGGCCGACAGGCGGGCCGACAGGCGGGCCGACAGGCGGGCCGACAGGCGGGCCGACAGGCGGGCCGACAGGCGGGCCGACAGGCGGGCCGACAGGCGGGCCGACAGGCGGGCCGACAGGCGGGCCGACAGGCGGGCCGACAGGCGGGCCGACAGGCGGGCCGACAGGCGGGCCGACAGGCGGGCCGACAGGCGGGCCGACAGGCGGACCGACAGGCGGAATCATCCAAATTTTGGAAATTATTGTGGAATTGGTCATATTGTCATAAAATGTTTGGGATAACTTAGCGATATGGTGAATGATAGGTTTTATTGAATCTCTTTATGGAGTTGTTTGTGGTGAACCAGGATGTGTTGGTTATTATTCGTACGAATTTATTCTGTATGACCTGTATTTTATAGATATTGGTTTTTGCCACATTAATCCAGACTGGGCAGGCACAGAACATTAAGGGTCTGATTATTTCTGTGTATATGAGTTTGGCATTTTCCATTGTTATTTTACTGTGCTTGTTTATTAAAGGCATTAATTGGATTAGTTTTACTTTTGTTTGTTGTGTTTTGTTGTTTATATGTTCCTTCCAACTGTGTTTACTATCTAAGTACAATCTCAGGAATTTCACAATTTTGGTTTGTGGAATCCAAGGGATGGTGTTATTATTGTGTGAGTGGTGCCGGTGTTGAAATTGTTTTTAATGAAAAGGTTTTTGCTGTTTACTTGGGTTCAATTTAATTGTCCAACTGTTTGACCGAGAGTCGATTAGGTTTAAATGTTGTGTAGTGTTTCTTAATGTGTCAAGTGAAGTACTAGACCAATATAATAGTGTATCTCGTGCCAATTGTGCAATGTTGATAGTATTGGATGTAGGGATATCAGTTGTATAGATATTAAATAATATAGGTGACAGTGAGTATCCCTGTGGAAGTCCAGCTAATATTGTTCTTGCGTTTGAGAGATGTATATCTATTGAAACTGAGAATGATGTGTTGGTTTTGAAGCTATTGATAATGTTGGTTAAGCATTTGAGTGTACAATTGATTCTAAGTTTGTACATGAGACCTTGACGCCATATTCTATCATAAGCTTTTGAAATGTCGAGGAAGTTTGATATAGTTTGTAGTTTTCTTTGGAATGCTGTATCATATATGTTCAGTGATTTTTAATAATTGTTGAGCGGTTGAAAGCTTTTCTGTGAATCCAAATTGATGTCTGGATATGGTGTCATTTTTCTTGAAGTAATTATTTATTCTTTTCTAAATGATTTTTCTCTAGAATATTTCATAAGGCTGGCAAAAAACTAATTGATCTATAGTTTTCTGCATGGGATGGATTTTTGTAAGGTTTTAATATGGGAATAACAAAGACTGTTTCCAAAAGAGAGGGAAATAACCTGTGAAATGAAAACTTTTAAATATTGTTTAAGAATGCTATGGTATGGTTTGGCAAGTTATTGTATAATTTGTTATTTATTCTGTCATTCCCTGAAGTCTTTTTTAGGGCGTTTTTTATTATGTTTACTATTTCCTTGGGGAATGTGAATCTGATTCTAAAGGGTACATTATAATTAGGCGATGAGGATAGCTGTGTAATTGTTTGGTGTAGAGTGTGTGTGTGTGGGTCAGTCATTGAGTTTGAATGTATCTGCAAATGATTTTATATGTTTCTGCTCTTTTTTAAAAGGTGAGATTTTTTTTCTGGGCTAGTGTTAAGTGGAGAAATCGTATTTTGTTGTTCAGTATTTTATTTTTAAATTGCCACAGAGTATTGTTACTTGGCTAAGTGTTTTTATCTTGGTGTTGTATTGTTGCTGTTTGTGTGTCAATAATGATTTTTTGTAATATAAATGAATAGATTAAGTTACTTTTTTACTTATACTAACTTCTTATACTTACTTCTACTAACTGCAGGGCTACTAGTGTGATTCCATAGCCTTCTTGATTTATTCTTTACAGAAATTAGAGTTCTTATGCTTTTGGGTATTTTATTTGTTTTATCCTGTGTATTTATGGGTTTTTTTTTTTAATAAGTTATTGAGAATTATTGATTGATGGGGGTTATTTAAGGTTTTAAATTTTGAGATGGTCATTTTTAAATTGGTGCCAATTAATTGTGTTTGTGTTAAGATGTGGCATGTGTGAGTGTGTGGGGAGTGAAATTTGTGGTGTAATTGCTAATGGTAGGTGCTCTGAATCCATTTCATGGTGTACTGTGGCCTTTTTGTATATTTGTTATATCAATGTCTAAGTCTGGATTCCTAGAGTGATATATGGGTAGTAGGTTGGTTCATTGGGGGTTATGATATTTACATTGTTGTTGTTAATTAATTGTAGTAATTTTGTACCTGCTGTTATTAATTTTACATACCCATTCTATGTGTTTTGCATTAAAATCACCTAAGATTATTGTTAGTGTGTGTATTAATTATATTAACGAGATTGCTATGTTGGATTTTCACATTCCTAGAGTGATCATATGGGTAGTAGGTTGGTTCATTGGGGGTTATGATATTTACATTGTTGTTGTTAATTAATTGTAGTAATTTTGTACCTGCTGTTATTAATTTTACATACCCATTCTATGTGTTTTGCATTAAAATCACCTAAGATTATTGTTAGTGTGTGTATTAATTATATAAACGAGATTGCTATGTTGGATTTTCACATTGGAGAGTTTATATGCATTAATGCATTTTCCAGATTGTTTTTATTAGTAAACTTTATGGCTGCTGTTTCAAAACCAGGGGTTGGTGGTAGTATGATTTGCTAACTTTTATTGTGAGTTTTATTAATATCATTACTCCTCCTCCACAAGTATTTTGTCAATCTGTTTTGATTATTTTGGAAAATTTTCTATTTTTTACGGTGAAATATTTTAGTTAATTGGGTTTATTGATTTTTTATTAGCATTCCAATTTAGCACTTTTCTAATTGTATTAATTCGTGTTTGTTGCATAATCGTTTTTAATGTATGATGAAATGGAAGGTTAAATGTTATGGCGGTTCGCCACAGTTATTTATTATTGAGGGGTAATGGAGTTGGTTTTATTGCTTGTATGAGAAGCAATTGTCTTGACCAGGGTGTTGAGAATGTTATTCTGATTGGAGTGTGCTTGAGAATTTAGATTTCAAGGGTTATTATAATGTGCTGTGTTTGTGTTGTTAATATGTGTAATGTTTGGGGTGTTTTGAGTGTTTGTCGTTGTGGAGAAGTTAGTGTGATTATTTTGAAGAGGTGCTGTTGGGGGTACATTTATTCTAGTTCTGGTCTAGAGATTTCTGTGGTAACCACACAGATTTCTGTGGTTTCGGCTGACTTTTTGTATAAGAATGGCATTCTTCTCATCTGAGATCTTCTCTATGGTTTCCTTGACAGTTATAACATTTTAGTGTTAATTTTTATGGGGGCAAATTGTAGATTAATGGTTATTGGAACAGTAAATTTTTGGTTAGACTTATTTCTGTATTGCGAAAATCTAAATATCCCATGCATTAAACGGGGCCTTTAGGCTTTCTTTTTTTCCTTTTTTTAGCTTTAACAATGAGGACTGGGATTGGATTATCTTTTCGGAGGCTTGTAACTTTATTGAGTGACGAATGTTTCTCTTTCAGTTCAGTGTAAATTTCCTCTTCTGTCACTGATGTGTGTAGGTTGAATAGTACTGAAAATTTCATATTTGCTGGGTCCTTGTATGTATGAAATTGTCTACCTGTGCTAATAAGGTATTTAGTAATGTCTCTGAAGTCACTGATTTTCTCTGGTTGAATTTTAGTCTGTTATTTATGGACTAAATGTAAAGTCGTTTGTTACTTTGGTATTGATTTCTCTGCTGAAATTCGTGATGTTAGTTACATTTGCTACATGTACATAATTTGGTGCGGTTTCATTAATATAAATAAATCTATTTTGATTTTTGGAGTCTGTTTCACTGTTCAGTTTCTCAAATCTATTTTTAGTGGGAACTCTGTAAATAAACTGGATTGAGCTGACTATGTTGGCTTGTTTTGGTTCTATGTTAGACTTTCTTGTGTCGTTAGACGAGGTATTATGATCAGAAGGTATCTTAACATTCCCTCGCCGTTTAATATTACATAGTTATCCAGACTCTACTGATGAGTGGTTAATCTTCACTTAAAATTTGCCAGCATATTATCAGATGTAAAAATAGACCGCAATTGCGACGAAACGAGTGACTTTACAAGAAAAGTAAAAATCGCCCAATAAGTGCAAATCTTCCCAATAAGTATCTGAACCTGATACTGAAGTAAACCTCATTCAACAGTACAATCAATAATTGATAGGTTTGGGTTCATAAAACTGAGAAATCTCTCGCTTTCTCTCAGGAATCGAGGACGGCCATCATCATTTCCATCCCCCACCATCGTGAAATGGTCTTAAAAGATGTCATTGCGTGTACTCCAGTACCAGACACATTCTTGGAGAAAAATTAAAATGGAACGGTACCTACGTAAAGCAAGTCATGTGGTTTACATTTGCTCATAAAATTGATGCATCTATTAACTTATTTAAGCATTGTTCTAATTTAGCAGTGTTGGCGTTTATTGTCAGTCGAAGAAATAACTAGCCAGAGAGCTAGGTCGAATTCAGCCGCTGACTGGGAGGTAAATTCTAGAGGTCGACTGATAGTTTTCTGTGGTTTTCCGATCGACTTGAAGGGAAGATCGGAGCAGTACCCTAACAAACGTGCCACGGACGCTCGCGATCTTTGCTTTCTCTTCCTTGTCTTATCTTCTACATGTACTTACACATTTACGTGTTCTACACTACCCCACATGTCAGTAGACCGGTGGGGAGCTGGGGTGGTGTCCCACTGGAGGAAGATAGCAGATTGGGGAAATTGCCGCTAGCCGACGTGTAGGTCGGCGCCCGATCTCACCATCCAGCGCGGGACGGTCATCTCCATCTCCACCGATAAAAACGTGCACTATACTTAAAGAGCTAATGACCATAGCACATGACGTGCTCGGAATCACTAACCAATTAAGCGAAGAAATAAGGCTTCCATTGAAATGACGATGAACCCTGAGAAGTAATAGCCCATTTTCCTTCCGTACTACTTAATTTACGTAAATAACCTATTGTTTTCTGTATTACTTTTCTTTTTCATAATTTTATATTGGGCTTGAATGACGGTTGTATGTGAATTTCTTCGTGTTAATTTGCACCTAATTTTAATCGGAATATCAATACTCTTGTAAAATACATGGACCATAACAGCAATTAATTGACATTCGGTTTCTAATTTGAATGCAGATGGAATGCCATTTTTGGAATGCTGGAACGAAACTTGAGCTCCTTGCAAAGCCTTCCATGGGAGAAACCTCGCATGCATTTTAAATATCCTCCGCAGTCACTGCCAGTTCGACGTTATAAGTGGGGTATTTTAATATCAGAGGACACCAGGTCCTCGCCGACTGAAATTAATACTGTATACAACATTGCGTAATAGGTTGGCTGATAATTATGGCATACACGCTCGCCTAAGTGAGATCTTAAAAGATATAACTAGAAATCTTGTCTGTAAGATGTAACTTCGAAATGTAGTATATTAACATGTAGATGGATTTTGAAAAGGGGTTTTAATTACAAAACCGACAGAACAGTGGAGAAGGGTGTTTTTATCCTGGGCTTATTCATAAAAATCTTTCAGATTTTCACTTGTTTAATTTCTGTAAAAAACTGGAAGGCATGCTCCTGCGTAGATTCAAATCTTCCCTAATTTTTTGTCAGTATAACTGAAAGATGCCGCATTAAATATATTTATTGACCGTAGCTCATAAAAAAACGTGGAGAAGAAAAAAAGAAGAGAAAGAGGCTTTAAATCATTCACGACCGTAGATTTTTTCCCACTTTTTCCCATTTCTACCCTGAGCTACCCGTGCAAAATGAGATATAAGCACGACACTGTGCTTCTGACATATTAATATATTTGTTTATTTTACTTTTTTCTCTAGGCTTCGAGTGACTTATAAGGAATTTGCAGTAATCAGTATGATCAATTCCGTGCCTTAATTAGATCTTCACATTAAATAAATGTTCTTTAAATAATATAGAAATAATAATCATATTAGGCTAGTATGATTTGCATCACTGTTCGCTTTTTCCCGAAATTGAGCACATTAATGAATTAAGTATAAATATTTCTTATTTTATTATGTTATTTCTCTTTTTAACTCTTCAATAATGAGTACATCTACACTACCTAGAAGTCAGAGAGATAAGTGCTGTCTAGCGTTAAGCAGAACTAGTTTATACTAGATTATTATAATAGGGGATATAAGCTACATAATATTAAATTTAATTTTGCATTTCTAATCTGAAACTAATAGTTTTGTTCGATGTTTATAATTTTTATTTCATCCCTGTCGTGATTCGTAAAGTGGGCCTGGAGGCGCGGTAGGTGAACGAATGAAAAATGGCGCTTGCCACAGCCGCACCTCCGCGTCCCGATACTCTGCGGACGTAATTTGTCCCCGTAGCCGCTCGCCGCGTATCTGTTTCATAAGTCCTGCATTCATTTCGTCCTGTTCGTCCTGCCTAATCAAGCGTTCCCCACCTCTCCCATCCCCCGATTCCTTTTTAATCTTCTTCTTTCGGCGCGCCGCCGTTCGCCTTTGTCTCATTAACTTTCCCCGCCGCCGCCCCTGCCGCCGCCTTCTCCGCGCGTATCCTGGTCGGCGGATCGGGAGCTGTATGACCCCAATGTTGGCTATATGCAGCTCTAATTAACCAATCAATCAATCTTGCTGTCGTTCATTCATCGCGGTGCTCATTCAGTGCGTCGTCCCGCCCCGTGCGGGTGGCGGGACACTCGCTACCTGAATCGCCGCTGGACGGATCGCTCCTTCCCTCCCGCTCCCCCGTCCACCGTATTCGGCCCATTTGTAATTCATTAGCGCAGTGTTTCATGTCCGCTTCAGGTCGGTAGCATCATCAGCGCAGCTTTCAACCCCTGGGAGAGGGTTGGGCCGCGCGCGGGGTCGGGCCGGGCCCTTCTTTGCGAGATTGAGCGACGAGCCAGCCCCGTTATCCTTTTTTCAATTTTCCCTTCCCTCCGTTATATTTACCTTGCCTTCCTTCCCCCCAACTGCTCCTCTGTCTCTTCTTCGTACCCTCCTTTCTTTATTTTTCGGTTATTATTGAACACGATGTTATAATGATTGTCGGTAACATTTTCGTGGGCCGAATTTGATGGAATTCGATGTTAATGTGTTGTTTTTGGGAGAACGGTTTCCGTTAACTTGTGTTGTCATTGGTTGTACCTTTCTTATTTTTGTTTTCACGGACACAATGTATTGACTTAAGATCACGTTAAGAGGTAACCTGTTGAATGCGGATTTCATTAAGGAAAACCACGTTGACAAAAAATCCAATCCAATCCTATATGAATATCGAACAAAGATCTGATAGTTGTGGTCTCTGAAATTAATAGGGCCGTGACAGGTGTAAACAGATATACCATATACTATTTTCTTCCCTTGATTAATCTCCATCGTGCGATTTAACATATTGAACCCCGTGGTCTTTTATTATTTGATATCGTGCGAGAAGCCAGTCGGAAAGTTGCATAGAAACTTGGAACGGTGTCAGAGTGCGCAGTGCCGAAGGCCGCGGGATCGAGTCCCGTGTCACGGATAAAGGTTTGCGCCATGTGGTGGTGGCGTGGTCAGCTCATATCATTCATTATTCCACCACCGACCCCATGATCAGCATGCCCCTATAGGCGAACCTCCTAACCTAGCTCTGTGGAGTCACGCAAGTTAAACTTCACAAGACACTGCGGGTCCCTGGATAGGTGACTGACTGCCGGATGATAAAGGCGCTGAGGCCCTGGCTGGTAGGGATAGAAGACTATTACTTAGGGTTTGACTTGACGTATGACTGACGTATGTTCAAGGAGAGTTCCATTTTTAACGCCGAAATGGCTTGAAATGCTGTTGTGCAAGAAACAATTAAAAAAAGTACCATATCCGCAGTAATTTGTCTCTCCTTATCCTTCTTCCCTCTTGATCACACCTACGACCTATTTGTCACTCATTATTGTATACTAAACGCTTGAAGAATGTCTTTTATATTTTAGTAGTACGAATGGAGTGGAATTTGGCATTAATTTTTAGTTATCTGTTGAATGCTGCAGCATGGTTTCATTCACGGAAATTACGTTGCCAAGAAAGCAAATTCCAATCCTATGTGAATGGCAGATAAATCTCTGGCATATCTGTTCTCTGGAATATTATAATTTGTTAAAGCCTTCTCCCTGTGTTACGTTTGTATCTTCCCATTGTATCCTAGTAAGTCAAGGAAAGGGAATGATCGCCAACCAATCACCCAAGGGTCACATGCCTAAAAATTGGGAGGATATCAAGACAAAGTCGTCTCATTCGCCTTATGCAGGCGCCACCAACTTTGTGTTGCGATGATCACTATTCAGAAAGAATACAATTATTATTATTATTATTATTATTATTATTATTATTATTATTATTATTATTATTATTATTATTATTATTATTATTATTATTATTATTATTATTATTATTATTATTATTATATTTTATTAATATTAATAATATTAATAATAAATCATATATTCTGCTCACATCTTTGCATTTCATCGCTACTATGATATTTCTCCAAAATACGTCGATACAAAAATTGAGTTTTGCCCCAGGGACGCGCCCCACCGGCTTCTACTGACTAACTTTTGGGGCAAGTGACCACTGCCCGAGCCCTCGGTGGGAGGAAAGCCCTGTGGCTTTTAAGTCGGAAATTTGTTGAATAATGTTGAATTTGACAACTAAAGACTTGATATAAAAGCTGTTGTTTCTAGAGAGGGAAGGTTTCGTTTTGTACACTATTATTTCAGATTAAATTACTTAACAACTCCCACAAACTTCATGGTCAATATTTAGTGTTGCAACTGATTTTGAAACTATTCGTAATTTAAATAACAAGAACAGAATGTTTAACGATCTATCATTGTTAATAATTATACGCACATCATAAATTTAATGGTTGTAATACACTTGACCATACTTTTCTAAATGTTTCACTGCTGATAATTTTATTTATATAAGAAATAAAATAGAAGCATAGTTCGAGATTATATGTAAACCGATTTTTCCCCCTCCACTTACAATTAATAACACTCACATTCCTTGGCTCCCGTCTACTTCTGCCATAAAATATTTAGGACTTTACTTAGATACAAAAGTTAATTGGAAATCACACATAAAAAACTTTCGTCAAAAAACAAATATAAAAATTCATAAACTTGCCCTTATTAACAATAATTCTTCCCTTTAAAACTTTCTATTAAAACTGCCAAATTAATTTACACATCCATTATTCGTCCTTCTCTAACACGCTTGTCCAATATGGTCTAATGCAGCTGAAACAAATATTCAAAAAATACAAATTATTCAAAACAAATTTTTACGTAGAATTGTTCATGCGCCCTGGTTTATCCCTAATTCGCAAATTCATAAAGAAATACAAATCATTACAATTCATGAATATATTAAACATCATAGTCAGCTATTCTTTGAAAATTTACCTTCTTTGCACCATGCCCAACTTTTTAATCTCGGTCGCACTTATAACTTTCCTCGTCGAATCCAATCAGAATTCCCAAAAGATAAATTTCGTCCTCCATAAATCTTCATTGCAATTATTTTCATCCTTTATTTACATTCCTTCTAACTTTACATTAAAAATTCTACATATCTTAAAAATATGATTAATAATTTTTTTATTTTTATAAGGTTACTGTCAGTGATCAAAACAGCCGTAACTATGTTGTTATTTTAAACTCCCTGAAAGACTTGTAGTCGAACAGGTAGAAATAAATTTAAAAAAAGATAATAATAAAGAGAACAAAATATTTCGAGAAACACAATCATATCGTATTTTATTATACAAAAATCACATTTAGTTTTACTTTTTTAAAGAAATTAAACAATCAATATTTGTCGAGAGTGTTTCTGCCCCTGCCACTCGCATTGTCGACAGCAGATGTGAGAGCATTCGGCCTCTGGGCTTGGTTTTTTGTAAGGTCATGAGGGGGGAAAATGCTCACAGATACGGTATAAGTGGAACCGAACATTGACAATACCCGTATTTTTGCGACGATTCCCAACTACTCGATTTCGTTCGGGACCTGCCACGGTTTGCACCTTCAATTCAACCTCCCGACTGACTATTTCTGAAAGAAATATGTAAAGAGCCGAAAAGTGAAGGGACAGCCCGGCCGTCGGGTATTATGCCAACTTTCCTTGTTCTCGTGGGGCGCCGTGGGGTGCAGGCCTTCCAGGGCCCCAAGGAGGAGCTCACGCTTGCGTTTGTGGCTCGCGCTTGTGGACCTCTGCAATAAATGAAAAAAAGCCAAAAAGTGTATTTGGGGAATATTGTGCTTGAAGTTTTGAACTGTCAGTAGGTACCATATCAATAAGTGTAAGAAAAAGAGTATTAATTGCTCTACAAACACTACGTGAGATTAATGTGTCCCAATATACACATCTAATTGCAATTTATGTTTATATTATTGATAGTCTCTATTAATACTATTAAAATACCTTGTACACTATTACTCCCTCAAGTTGTCTTGATACACGAGCTCTCTAATCGTTGCCCAGCGCTGAATAGCACTGCCCGTCAAGGTTATTTGGTCCAACTCTTGGAATGGCACGTACTAATTTACAATGCTGCCACCATCCGTCTCGAATCTTCAAAATGATTGTATTCATCGTACAAAGTTTTGACGCGATTAGTACATATCAATGGTTGGTACGCCCTTTTAAGCCATGACGTAGGCAGAGGCCTCCTCTCCTTGCACCCCCCCGCCGCTGTGGAATGTCAAGAAAACTTGCGCTTATATTACCCATATTTTATCTCCGCTCATCAATATTTCCGAACTCGTTTTAACAATTTACGTTTTTGTTTCCCACTAATACTATTAGAAAACTTCGAAACTGATGTTACAATTTCAATTACTACCAAAATTTGTATCTACATTGAAGTCTTAACTTTTGAGAAAGTGCTTCAATACGGATTCATCGTATGCCTATAAATCATTCTCGTGTTATATTAATTATTGTATTTAAACTTTACTTTATTGTAATTCAACCTACATTTCTTGTTTTTCCAGGATTATCTTTTAATTTTTTATTTGACAATTGATTAGTATCTTTTGAAACAGCGTATATTTTGGACTTCCATATTTCATAGCCTCATCTATCAACCATTCATAAATTTCTCTCATCACTCTAGCATCCCAATTGGCATTCTATCTGCTTCCAAGTTCTTTCGAACTGGCGGCCTAGGGCGTTCTCATCCACGCATCTCCCTGACATTGCCTTTGTGTGTCGATGAATTACGTATCGATATCTCTGACTGCTGTATTACCGGATGCAGCGGCTGGTCATCGCCTTGTCTTTAGACGCCGCCGCCGCCGCCTCTTCCATTCCCTCGCCTTCCCTTCATCCCAACTACCATTACCTCCTTTCTCCTGTGCAAGAAAATATTCGAGGGTCGTTTCAGTAATATAAAGCAAATAATGTTTTCAATTGAATTTATGATAACTATTCAATTATAACCTTACTTTCAATTTGTATTATTAAATTTATAAAGAGCTATACCAGGGATGATCTCAGGATTTTTCTCAGTGGAGGAGAGGCTACATATATAGTGTTCAACCGATTTGATGTTTTCTTGTTAATACTTTTTTTACTCTGAATATACATTTTTTATATTTATTTATCAATTGTTAATATTTATAATGCTAACAGTTGCGTTCAATGACTCGTTACTGTAGAAAATTATCGAAGGCAATATTTTTGAATATATATCATTGGTTCTCTGGGGCGGGGGGGAACTGAAGCCCCATGAGCTTCCCCCTCCTAGGTTTGCCAATGAAGTATTATTTTGAAGCAGCAAAAACTGCAATAATTTATTAAAATATAAATAAAACAATTATTTTCCTACTTCCCGATGCCGCTAAAGACCAATTCCAGCCTTCACCTAACATCTGGGTTATCGCATCGAAATACATTGTGCAAATAGTATTGTATTCATAACTACATAGTGCTACTTTATTAATTAAATAAAATATGAGAGATTTACCAGAATGAGAAAGAGTTAGTGAAATTCACAGGGCAATTAGTACCAGATATAATGTTATACTACATTAGTACTTCACGAAATATTATTTCAATTATGAGATAGAGACATAATATTGAATTACGAAGATCAATTAGTAACACTGATAACAATTTTGATTTAAGATATTAATAAATTAGTTGTTCGATTCAAGAATTTTCTTGTTAGAATAGTCACATGCGCTAATACGCATTACACCACAAGGAACGCCATAGAGTTGCCTCACCTATTCACGGAGTAACGATTCTTCGAATAAATAAAAAAGAAACCGCGTTATGAAGCACTAGTGAGGTGACCTACTGTCGAATAGATTACATGAATGTATTATTGATTGTGTGTATTATTATATGTTAAACAATGTTTTAAAACGAATTTATAATTGCGCAAAAATGTTTGTTAATCCTGAAAGTTTTCAAAGTGGGGAAGGCGATGTCTCCTATTACACTCTTCTTGAGTCGCTCATAATTCTGCGACCAGTACAGCTGGCGACCGACCCCATCCTTGAAGACCAAATCTCCACATTTACTTCAACATTTCACGCTGCTCGTCATTAACAGCTTTGGTCGTCACTGCTCACATTTGCTTTCTCCACTCCAACTCAGCTCATCCATTCGACCCTTTAATCCAGTTTTCAGCACCCCAGTCACTCTCGCTGCTCTAATCGCAGCTGTCCCAGCGCACTCAGCCGATCTCGCAGAGTGATCAGTGACTCATTCTTGCCACTGTTCACACTCCTACAGATCCGGACAATTTGAAGATGTATCTTGCTTCTGCGACAGTCCCCTCAGCTCCGTGAAGTCTTGTACAAGTTGCAGTTCTGACAAACCTTGCACTAGACCAGGGGTGTCCAACATGCAAGGCCTGAACCATTAGTTACTACCACCATCGCCTTCATCACTACCACCCCGCCATCAGTACAGCACCACCACCACCACCACCACCACCACCACCACCACCACCACCACCACCACCACCACCACCACTCCCACCACCCCCACCACCACTACCACGACCACCACCACCACCACCACTACCACGACCACCACCACTAACCACCACCACTAACCACCACCACCACTAACCACCACCACCACTAACCACCACCACTAACCACCACCACTAACCACCACCCACCACCACCACCACCCACCACCACCACTACCACCACTAACCACCACCACTAACCACCACCACTACCACCACCACCACCACCACCACCACCACCCACAAATACACATCACTACCCCCCCACTACCACCACAACCACCACCTACCACCATACCACCACACCACCACGGCGCCGCCTCCTCCTCCCGCGCCGTCGCCGCCGGCGCCACGAGCGCCGCCTCAGCCGCCAGCGGCCGCCTCATGATGACACTCAATGAACAAATTACGAAGCGCGCACAAAAAAGTGGGGAGCAGCACAAGACGCAATTAGCGACGGGCTCGTGGCGCGGCGCGGCTGGGCTCCGCCGGCGTCGGCGCGGGGCGGCGCGAGGCGGCCGAGCGCTGCGCGGCGGGGCACACGCACTCTATGGCAGCCGCGTATAATTGAGTGTATTATGAATGCAAGTTACGCGCGTAATGAGGCTTACAGCGTCCGACTCTATAGACTATTGTAGGAGCTATTGTTTAGCAAGTTTCAAGTCAGTAGCAACTCATTCATCACGCGGTGACGAGGCTCCGGAGCCGCCGCCGCTGCTGTCGGCCCGAGGCCTCGGCGCACGCCTCTGCCCCCAGGTCGGGGGGGGGGGGATGAGAGGGCTGGGATGGAAAGCTAAACGGTTTGAGGGCTGGGGTAGAGTCTGTGAGAGGAGGAAAGTAGATTAGTCGCCAGTCAGAGCTCATAGGCAGTCGGTATTCGAGGTTTTGGAACGAAATAGTGAGCGTAGATCAAGTATGAAATGTGTGATGTTATCTTTGATGTATTACATTGATATGGTGTTACTGGAACGGCAACTCTTTTGTAATACTCTTAAGTAATATCTACACGAAAAGTTGACAGAATATATAAGAAAAGAATCAAGGTTAAACGACTGAGCACAGAGGACGTTCGTTCGTTGAAAGGAAAAGAGTGAGTAGGGTTCGGATGTTAATGACATAAATATCAGCGAAATATGCAAACATTTATTATGTAAAACGTATATAAATATGAACATAAAATAAAATATTACTTTATGTAGCTTCATTTGAAAAACTACTTGTTGATTTTTTTATGTAACGTATATACAAAACTCATCCCACAACAAATTGCGAGTATAGTACTTACATTTTGCAGTCTTTGAAACTAACCAGTACTTACTTACTCAAATTAATTTTCACATTCTACAAGTCACTAATAACAATACTATAAAAGCTATACCCTCCCTCCGCCAGTGCTAAAGAACCTCTTTCGTAAATAACGAACAAAATCTCGGAGATTCACGCTATAGGAACACTTTACTTTCAGCATTTTGAACTGCACTGAGTGTTCCAACTGAGCGGAGCAAGTGCTATGTTTCCTTCGGAAGTCGCTTTCGGCGACCCTTCTCAACAACGGGTAATATCAGCAAATCTATTAGTGTGTTACATTACACTAATTACACTTGCCTGTGATTCAAATAAAGCTTTGTAGTATAATTATTGTTACAATATCCCTTTAGCTTTGTCAACTGAGATACTTTTTAATCTTCTTATTCGAGTTTTCTAAAAAATATGACACGTATATGCATTTATGGGAAAATTTAACCAAAATATAACTTTTTATTACAAAATGGGGAGAAAATATTTTACATGCAGAATAAAAATAAATTTTTGTACACTATAATATCTAGATTCGTGCATAAATTGTAAAATTTACCCCACGTTTCAGAAAACGTGACTTGACATTAAAACCTGCGACGTACTTGTGACCATAAACGCATAAACAAGTTAGTACCAATATTAGAAAAAGAATCCTTGAACAACAAATACAAAACTACACCTACTAGGAAACTGAGAAACTATGAAATATAGCGACTTGTTTTGGGAAGAGAAATCGAGAAAACAGTACCGCAGGGTGATGAAAAAGAAGATGGGGAAATAATGAAAATCCGCCATGACTAAACAATTTCAAAAAAAAAAAATATTGGTGTAAGAATATGAACATAGAAAACTTGAGAAAGAATAAAAATGTGATTCAAAAAGTGCAGCAATGCTGTAATGAATCGCAATGTGTAATCTTACGAAGAGGTATATACGCTACCAAACTACTGTTGTAACAAGAAAAAAGTATACAGAAATAAGTAAAATAAATGCTATCGTCCACTTGCATTGTTAATTTAATATGAATTGATAAAATGAAACGTCTATGCGCCACTACCAACGCCACCAGCACCACTAGCTCATCGTCACCACTACCACTACCCTAATCTCCACAACAACCACCCCCACCACCTCAGCCATATTGGAATATGCTGAGTTGCCACGTCACATAATGTCAAATAACAGGAAACACGCAACAAAACGAATAACAGGAAAGAAATTTTTGAGGAAGAGAGAGAGGGGGTAGATGGGGAGGGGTAGAGTAGAGAGTGGGTGAAATGAGAGGAAGAAAGGAAAGATCGAGAAAAGAATTAAGACAGACGATGGTTGGGAGGGAATGGCGAATGTTACTGGGATGTGGGGATAAGATGAGATAGGGGAAAGATGTAGAAGGGTCGAAGAGAAGTGTAAGAAACAAGAAAGGAGTGGCGGTCAAAGTAACAAAAGAACACAAGGAGAATAGCCGAAAGGATTGAGGAACGGGAAATAGAGCGGTGGCTGTTCGTGCTTAGGTTGCACAACCTTCAGAAAATGAAAACCTTCTCATAATATCTTAGGAATATACATTTTCCTTTTAAAACATTCATTATTCACGATATTGCAGCAAAATCGATGTATATGAAATCAATTTGAAACCAAAGAGCGTCCATCTGGCGCTCTCTCCAGTGTCTGGTGTCTTGCCAGGAATTGCACCACTCTGTTGGCTCTTTGCTGTATTAATAAATTTACTGTTTTACTCCTTGGTCCTTCGCTTTAACACGGGGAAGATACAGCCTTCTGATTGGACAACCAGACAGCTGGCGCTGTGGCTGTGCGCGGTAACGGAGAGAATATCAGGGGATTACTCATCTGTCTTAGTCTCACTGCAACGTAGTTTTATGATTTTCGCTTGTTATTGAAAGTATACTAGTTCAGTCAATTCTTGGCGATATTCAATGCATTGTTTATGATATTTGGAGAATTAGTTTTCATTAGGTTTAGGGTTGTTGATGTTGGGTTTGTTGATGTTGGGTTTGTTGATGTTGGGTTTGTTGATGTTGGGTTTGTTGATGTTGGGTTTGTTGATTCAAAACGTACATTTGATGAGTCCTTTGTGTAAAGGTGGCCCGTCTGGATGGGTATCCCCCGTGGCTGCAGCTGGCTGGCTAGCGGTTTGCGAACGTTCTTGTGAATACGAATGTGTGTCGAAGTTCTTTCATTCTTGCCAAATATACCAGGGTAGCGAAGGTTTTCGAAATAAAGTAATTTTATTTGTGTGAAAGGTGTCGAAGCGATAGTGCTTGTTGTGATGTATTGGAGTCGAATTTATGTGGTCAGTGGTAATCAAAGCCAGAACCATGTTTGCGGAAGGTGTATATGACTTACGCGGACCCAAAGCAAAGTATTATGTAAAATTTGTTTCAATATAGACTTTTATTTCACTTACTTGATTTGATTCACTTAATTGATTTGATTCACTTAATTGATTTGAATTGCGTACATTTTTACCTATATGTTCGATGGAGGTGCAACCTCCAGTCTCTTGGGGCCCCAGCCACCACTGAAATAGAGAAAGGATGAATAGAAGAGAATGATTCGGAGGAGAGAAGAGATGGGGCAAGAGCAGAGAGAGAGACGAGGTTGGCAAAGGAAGAAGCTAAGAGGCACGGCGCCACGAAAGGATTGGTGAAGGAGCAGAGCCGGAGCAGAGCCGGAGCAGAGCCGGAGCAGAGCCGGAGCAGAGCCGGAGCAGAGCCGGAGCAGAGCCGGAGCAGAGAGCAGCCTTACTGATGCTGTCTTCCAGCCTAGGCGGTTATCATGCTGCGCGCGTCACTCCCCAATCCCTTCCACCATTTCCCGCCCCTACCCCTCTCTCCACTGCTCGACAACCCAAGAATGGAACCACGTCAAAACCGCGCTAAGACGTAATTAAGGCGGCATGCTCCGCTCGCGGGATGGACTCGCTCGATTACCCAGGCCGGCGAGAACAAAGGGACAGCCGGTCAAAGCCACTGTTAATCATTGCTTGGGACGCTGCCTCCTGATTTTTGGGTGTGAAGTGCGATCGTGCAAATATGAAACAGCAATTGGATTCGCGTTCCATCTCCTGAAAAACGAATTCTCAGACTTTCGCTGCGAATTCTGAAAATGAGGTAAGATCCTCTATCAGACATTTCATTATCGAGTTAGGTCAGGTGGAGAGGAATGTTTTGAAGGAACATTAAGTTAGGTTGCTGTATCGTGTCAGTAGGAGAATGTCGTCGTGAAGAGCATTTACGAGATAGCGAAAGTCGTAAATTGGGTGGTAGCAACGACCTTTTTATGGGATACTTCAGCCATATTATTTATTTCGATGGCTTTGGGGTCTACAGTGATACGTTTGTTGATGGGGAGATCTTCGGGACGAATGGTCTGAATAATGCGTGGGTTAATAAAAAATATGGGCGAATTCACGACCGTCATATCTCTCACTAGTGGCAGTAATTGTGGCCTAACTTGATTTTTATTCATTTTAATTTTACTGCCCGATAGCAGTTTTCTTATTAAAGCAGCCTTTATTGAATTATTTTGATTCTCATCAATGGGACGAATGTGAAGTTTTAATCTTCAGACATAAGTGGTGGAATCTGTTATTAATTTCCATTGCGGGTAGAAATTAAAAGGAACTACAGCCTCCGGCTCTGTCTGTGTGTTTTGTTAAATGCCCAGGAAGTCGGGAAAAATATAACAAACGGTGAAGTTTTGATTTTGAGTGAACAATACAAATATTTAATTACGTTATTCTCACACTTTACATTACGTTTACTGAATGAATTATCACACTCGTTGCTTACAACATAATTGACTTAATAAAACAGCAAAGCGCAATGAGTTTGACCAGTCGTTTCATGACATTTTGTGACCTCTAGCAAATGTTTTGGGTTTCTGCTTCTTTTTTTAGAATGTTCCATCACAGTTCTCTCCTAGTATTATCGAAGGCTTTTACTAGATCTACAAATGTTAGAAGTATTTCACTGTTACATTCTCCTCAGTTATCTATTGTCTATTTTAATGTTAACATAATTAAAATGACTCTTTTGATATTAATATTAAAAGAGTCATTTTATTAAAAGAGTCATATTTGGTCTGCAATAATTTTAAGTCTTTCATTTACTATTCTCACATACAAGATGTACGATGTATTGAATAGACTTATTCTTCTATAATTATTTATCTCCCTTTTAATTAAATATTAAAGAAATGAAGTAGGCGTAAGTGAACCAACCTTCGGGCGTATCAACTTATAGTAACTGCTTTTATGCTATTCATAACAAGTGCTTTTCGTTTTTTACTTTTTTAAAGCGCTTTTGCTTTTCATCTAGCGCGATGTCGTCTACATTAGTAGTTGTATACATCTTTGTTATTTCAAGGCTTTCATTGTAACGTAGGTCTTTGTAAAATTTTTTTTTTTTTTCTTATTTGTCATTATTATTGTCTTTATAAGAGAATGTATAGATCATGTTCCATACAGATCTCTATACTTCCAATAATTCTTTCCCAAGAATCCCGAGTATGCCATCTTAAATTCTTCCAATCTGAAATTTCATCTTTCAAGTTACAGCTTCGTCTAGGGCTTTTTAATTATTTGTTCGATATTTAGCCACTCTGTACGTTGTCATAATACGAGTTGATTGCCTGAACATGTGTATTTATTCTATTTTGATATAATTTTACCTATCTTCTAAAAGATATACGTTATAAACGTCTTAAGTATCGTTATTTGAGCATCTAAATTGATTTTTTCCACTTCTTGCTAATGGTTTCTTAAGGGACATTACCAAAAATTATCCGCTAATCAAAATTATGTATTAAATTTTTTCGCTCCACGCAAGATTGTACTAGCAGATAATACATTTTTCGAATGTTGGCAACGGTTTGTTTCAGCTGGTAGAGCTGTGTCAGTTCAGCTGCTAGTTGAGATGCGTGGACTGGAGTGGAGTGGAGTGGAGTGGAGTGGAGTGGAGTGGAATAGAGCGGAATGGAGTTAAGAGGCGTCAGGAAGGCGCACCGAGGCGTTCAGGGCTCGCCATGAGGCACGGTGACCCCACGCAGCCCTTTGACCTGGCATGCTTTAAATCAGAACCGAGCTCGACGGGCCTCTCTCTCGGACAGGCCGCATCACTGAGGAGCTCCCGTGACCCTTCCGCGGTCGGGGCGACACAATGACACGAGGCCGGATTAATGTATTAAAGGGAGCACAAAACATGGCTAAATTATAGTGCCCTCCGATCATGTTGAAATATTGAACATAATTAAAACGAACATGAAAATAAACTTTAACTTTTGCAGTTAAATAAAATGTTTACATAATTATGAACTAACATACAATTTCGTCAAAATAAGGTTTGGGGTTCCTATTGGACGGCTGACCGAGTGACGCACGTAGTCTTCTGCATTTATCCACCCCCTGGCGATGGCATTAGAGCCTGCCATTTCGGGCTGTTTTTGTGGTCTTTGGCCAAAGGGACCGCAAAGAGACATCTTGGACGACTAAGGTCCGATTACAGCCATTGAGAGTCGCAACGTGGCCACTAAGCACATTTACACTAGAGGCTGTCCTCACTTGACTCTTTCCTGACAGTTGCATACATTTCGTACAATTGCTAATCGACGTAGAATTTCATAATTTTTAACACTTTTAAAAAAGTGAATTGTTTTGTCCGTGAACTGATGTCGTCCAATTGTTTTTTCCATATTTACATGTAATGAAGATTTTTAACTATATAGTATATGAGGGATGTGATTTTGCGATTTATTCTCAAGCTTCGTGAAGCTCATAAATATCCTGAGAAATTGTGTGTTTGGACGGACGGTCGAAATCGTGTTCATGTGCCTACGCGTCAGACGAAGATAGGGCACTAAGGGAACACACGAAATCAGAGATGAAGCTCCAAACGGCCGCGACTACAACAGTAAGTCCAACGAGGCCAGGATTTGTCTTGGAAAATCCCTCGGTTTGATCTACGCGTGCACCGGCCGCACCGCGTTCCGGCCGGGGATCCCAAGCCCACAAAGCGCCACGTCAGCCTGTTGTACAGTACAGAAAACGAAATTTCTATCTGGCCGACAGGCATGTATATAATATTTAATATGGCGCGAGGTGTGAGGAACATGGTGCAGGGGCTCGCGGGTGACGAGAACGCGGGATAAGATAAAACAAATAGGCGCGCTGGCCGGATGACAGCGGTTGAGCGGTGTCAGACATTGGTAAACACGGGCTGGGGGCGGGGAGGGGGCAGCGGGTGGGGAGGGAGCGGGGGCGTGGCGGAGTGGGGTGCGCGGAGTGGGCGGGGACCGCTGTGCCCCAGACGGCGCGGCGCGGCGCGACGCGAGGCGTGCGCGTGATGCATAGGCTCAGGAGGCTTACCCCGAAGGAATGTAGATCTCCCCGGCGCGTCGTGAGGGGCGCCTCCGCCCGCTCCTTTGCCACGAACGGCATCGCCTCAACCTCCATCGCCACCACCGTCGCCATCACCAACAGCATCACCAACACCATCACCTCAACCTCCATCGCCACCACCGTCGCCATCACCAAACCACCACCAAAATCACTGTGACCATGACCATCACCATCACCAACTCCTCCATCACCTCCACCACCGCCATCACCACCACCAAAATCACTGTGATCATGACCATCACCATCACCAACTCCACCGTTATCTCACCCCACCACCGCCATCGCCACTTCTACACAACAACCGACACTATAGCGGCCACTTTCGCCCTCCACAACCACCACCACTACTGTCACCACAACCCCCCCAACACCACAGACATCACAATAGTTCCCACTCGTGTCCCAACCACCACTGCCAACACTTTTTCGTTAATTCTCATCCCTTATTTCATGAAATCCATAAAATATTTTATTCGTATGTATAATATTATTTTATAGAACATTATTCTATCATATTATAGTATTATATAATTTTATGACAATGTTGTTTATAACAGCATGAGATGGAAAAGACATGATTTAAAAGTTTCAATAAGTATTTAAAATAATGATATACTAATTGACTGCTTGTTTTGATTATTTATTGATGAATACCTTCCATATATTATAGACAGACGGGAAATTGAAGGCATAAAACAGAAATATAAAGCTTGTCTCACATTTATTACATGCATTTTATATACAATGTACTAATAAATGTGAAACAAGTTTTAAATTTCTGTTTATTTTCCCATCTTTCTTAATTTAAGGTACCTATTTATCAATGAATAATTTACATAAGTGTATGTAGTATAGAGTTTCATATTTGTGGTTTTCTCTTGAATCTTCAAGCACATGTTATATCCATTTCACTACCTCAATATATCTATGTCTTTATTCTGAAACGTATCAACGCAATATGCGAGACCCCTTCCCACTACAAGACAGTGTATATGGATAGTGGAGAGCAGTTTGCTAGGTGACGGATGAAAATGAAAAGTTTAATGGTATTTACAGCCCAATAAACAAGCGGACGTGTGAAGCCTAGCCGCAATCCCTGGGTTCTCCGTCACCACCAGCCACAAGTAAAGGAATTGAGATGTCAACCCTGGGAATGAAGTAAAGCCGCTGGACCATGAGGTGTGTGTGCTTCCCACGAGTCTGCTGGCAATCGCAGATAACGCTGGCAATGGCCGCGCTGCCTCAGTCGTTTTCGCCGCGAGATGAAGCCGAGAGCGTGGCGACAGCGACGGATGGGTGAGCGTGCGTGCGTGCCAGCGTCTGTTCGTGAGGTGGACCCGCTCCTCCCGGGCCGTCGCTGGCTTCTGCTGTGTCGCCACCTCAGGAATGTCGCTCCCGCCGCCGCGTGCCCCTTGCCCCCTACGCAGTTCCCACGCCCGCCGCCTGCGCCCGCCCGCCTCTGCAACCACCGCCGACCATCGCACACGCCCACCTCTCCCCCGAAATCTCCACGAACCGACCTTTCCAACCGTCCCAAATCACCAACATTACCATCGACACCAGCATGAGGATCACCACCAGCATCACTCTCATCATCAGCATTAACCACAAAATACACCTACCAAATACCACCACTACTACCGCAAGCTAACACTGGCAACCACCAGTCACTACCTGCCGCCATGTCCCGCCAAGAATCATCCCATACCACGAACAATCGATAAACGTCGCACCGCCGCCACAACCTCCAACGCGTGTTAGTTCATTTTCTAGGACGAATTGATCGTCTTTTTCAAAACCGGTTTCCCAAATTAGCACAGATTCTTAAACTGATTATGCTAATATTATGGGAATATTTTTAAGATTGAATTTACAATGTAGTTTATTTGTGTAGCCCTACTGTATACATGAAATCTGTAATGAGAGGTTTTTTAAAGACTTGAAAGAATGGTACCTAAAACAACTCTGTCGGTAAATTCGACAGCTCTGATCAGTGACTAGCAAGTTAAAAGTGAATACCAGAAACAGAGAAAAGTGCGACCAAAATGGTGAGGAATGCAAGTGTCCTGGAATATTGGAGGCAAGCGGGCGCGAACACCAGCAACCCTCAGGAGGTGCGTGCTGCCTGACGCAGCTGCCATTCCGTGAATCGAGGGCCGGCGTGGGGCGGTGCAGTGCGGCGCGTGCCGCCCCGAACGGGTTTCCGCACCCTCGCATGTGACCGCCTCTCTTCTCCCACCCGCCCGGCCCCGCCCGCCCCCGCCGCCCCCCCCACCCCGCCCGCCCCCCCCGCCCCTCCCCGCCCCCCCCCACCCCGCCCCTCCCCGCCCCACCCCCCCGCGCCCCTCACCGCCCCACCCGCCCCTCACCGCCCCACCCCGTCCCTCACCGCCCCACCCCGCCCTCTTCGTCCCGCCCCGCCCTCTCCTCCCCGCTCGCTTCACTCCGCCCGCTCCTCTCCGCCCGCTCCGCTCTGTCCCGCCCGTCCCTCCACTCCACGCTCCGCCCCGCCCTGAACCTCCCCTTTCTTGCCCCGTCCCTCCCGCTCCAACCGCCCGTGCCCGCCCGCCTCTGCCCCCCCGCCCTCCGCCCTCCCAGCCCCTCCCAGCCCCTCCCAGCCCCTCCCAGCCCCACGCAGCCCCACGCAGCCCCACGCAGCCTCACGCAGCCCACCCGGCCCCACCCGGCCCCACCCAGCTCGCCCTCCGGCCCACCCAGCCCCACCCAGCCCCCCCAGCCCCACCACGCCCCCCAGCCCCCCCAGCCCCTCCCACCCGCTCCCAGCCCCTCCCAGCCCCTCCCAGCCCCTCCCAGCCCCACCCAGCCCCACCCAGCCCCACCCAGCCCCACGCACCACTCTTAGCCCGCCGCATGCCTGCGCACGCCCCACCGGTTCACGCTCCGCGCTCCACGGAAACTGCGGCCTCGCAGCCCCCATCCCAGGGCCAAGGACGTGTTTGACGAAGAGATAAACAAATGGATCAATGAAACATGGGTGGATTGTGCTGCAGAATGGATGATTCAAACAAGTGAATGTGTTAAGATATTTGGATCTAGCATGTAGCCATCTCACATTCCATACGACCATTTTGACGGGTTCGCTCATTTCCTGGAGAACTGTGAGACCTGCGCTTAAGGTTCTGTTCAGATCATTGAAAAAAAGAAGATAGTTTTCGCATAATTTTTGCTTGAAGTAAAGGCAATTTATATTTTTTCCTAAAAAATCTACTCAAAATTTTATCTTCAAATTGTTTTCTTCGATAGAGTAAAGAACACTTGGCCTCATTTTAGGTCACATTCATGATAGACTGTTGTTGAACTCTGAATTCCCGAAAATTGCACAAGTTAGAAATAATTCAAGAATGTATGTGCTGTTGGTGCATCAGTAGTTATTCGATGTGAACATTTCAATTTTCAAATTATTTAATAAGTGGAGCAATTGTCACGTGTCAACTTGTTTAGTGGTCTAGTTACTAAGATAATATTTTTTCAAATGTATGTCTCGCCATAAAACGACTCTCACAGCCAGATCTGTCAGACCACATCTGAGAATGACCGTTACGCGTTCGAAAAATATTTAGTTATCTCAATGAAATAGAAATGATGACAAATGGCAGATCATACTAGTGGATTTATACAGTACTAAACTCAATTATGTACTTCATATCGGATAAATTTCTTTAAATGTTTCATGGAATTAAGTTTCATATTTTTCTTAAAATGCATATAAACAGTTAACACAAAGCATAAGGAAAGCTATTTACATGCATTAATCATCTACAGAATGTCATAAATAATGTCGGTCAATGTCTTGTTCTGGTCACACAATGTATCCCCACCAACCTAAACCATCGGACTTCCATGTACTGGTACGTGAACGCAGTCTCGCGCGTTCGTCCTAGATCATAACCGGAGTGTCCGTCCAGCCTCCAACACAGAGTCGTATAGGGAAGCTTTTCTAGGCCAGAAGCCATCCTGACCAGCCCTACCAACCCATTCAGCACAGTCCAGTTCTGCCAGAAGCATTCTAACCCCCTAACTGAAGGTGCGTGAGCACAGCTTCGAACGTTCGCCCTAGTCCACAACGCGTGCCTGCACCCAGGCTCCACCCAGAGACGTAGAGGAAAGATTTCCTGGAGAAGAAGCAAACCTTCCTCTCCAGCCCAGACCTGCCCAACCCATTTCAGCAGAGCTCAGTCCTGTCACTGTGCACGCCAAACCACAAGAACGCAGACTCGCACGTGCTTCATAGTCCACAACACCAGTCTCCACCCAGCTTCCATCCCAGAGGCATAGAGGGAAAATTTCCTTTCGGCCAGAAGCCTTCCTGTCCAGCCCTGGCCTACCCAACCCATCCCATCCCAGCACAGCACAACCCAGCCCTGCCACTGTGCATGCCGACCCCTAACTGCACGCCCGAGCGCCCTAATCATCCCCCGGGGAGGCTGCGGCGGCGACGGCGGCGGCGTCTGGGGGCGGCGGCGGCGGCGGCGGTGGCGGCGGCGGCGCGCGCCAGAGCGGGCGCTCAGAGGGCGCGCGCGCGCCAGTCGAGAAAAATAGTCGATAAAAAAACACACGGCCGCGCTGCGCGGCGCCAGGCGCGGGGGTTCAAGGTTAAATATCATGTTCGGGAAATAAAAAGAGAAGTATAAAAGGAAATCAACAGAAAATGGGAAGACGGGATAAAAACAATGGAGCCGCTCGCGGACCAGCGTGCCCGCGCTAATGCTGGGCCTGCAGCTACGAGAAAGAAGCCCCAACAGGGCGGGTGATCAATGGACGCCGCGGTGTTCGGTGAATGACGGTATGCCCAGAAGTGCCGGAGGTGACTGTAATGGGGGTGAAAGAAACGAAAGGGATTATTACACTTGTTTTAATGAAATAATGTGAATGAGTTCTCCTAGTACTTTTTTACCATGATGTACTCGTTTATTGATTGGTCCGTGAACTCTTGGGTTGTCAATACTCAACACGTCTATAAAACTTCGTGAAATGATTTTGTCTCTGTGACGAGATTTGTGTGTTCAGTAAAAACGACGATAGTTGATTCTCTAGGCATAAGAACAATTAAAGCTCAACAGGAGAGCCAATAATTCTTTCTGTGTTTTGAAAGTGAGGACAGGAGAAAAAAGATTAGGGCTTTGTTAATTGGAGTGCTTGAAGTGAAGGAAAGAATGCATTACTGAAAACGATCGACGGGGAAAAATTGTAATTCCAGTGGATAGTAGCCATGGGAATGAAAGGGAAAATGCAAATTGTAATGGAAGATGACATAAGGAGAAGTGCTGGAAAATAGAAGAACCGACCGACCGACCGACCGACCGATGATGTAGATGACATACTATTAAGTACATTGACTTAGTACATGACATAGTAAATAGACTAGATAGCGATTTACTCTGAAATAAAGCATTTTATTTCCGGAAATATTTTCTAACCAGCATTTTTCCTCTTTTTTACCTGACAATTCCGGATATTTTTGAATTTTACTTAATTTAAATCGCTTTAGCTGAGTTCAGTAGCAACTATTATTGATTTTGCATAAGATTTTTTTAACAAAGAATTGAAAAACATTATAAACGTGGAATAATTAATTACAATAAATTTCCACCATAATTTAAATTAATTTGCCAAACCAACAGAATTAAGGGATTTGTTATATATTTGGGGAAGAGGTTCTCTAGGACTGGCAACTCTGTTAATAGATCTACATAAAACCATTTGCATTTGTTAACAGTAATTATTAAACCGTCGGTGGCTCGTTGGCTAGCGTGCTCGGTTTCTACAGCGCAATCCCGGGTTCGATTCCCGGCCGGGACAAAAATTAATTGTGCGCTTTCCTGGCAATGTCCAAGAATCCATTGCTGTGTGACGGTGAGAAAGCTCGCTTATCAGGTTGAGAAGACCAGAGATACGGCGTAGGGATCGCTATGTGCTAACCACACGTACCCCTCAGCCCATGACACTCACACGTACCCCAGCCAGGCCGGAACGCCGCGTGTGGACTTTAGCTCGTGAAGAGCTGTTGTCCCAATGTACATAATACAATAGTAATTATTTAAGTTGTATTTTAATTTCCTTTGCAATATATTTTATTTATTTGCTAGTAAAATATGTCCTACGCGTGTATAAAAAGTTCATTGATATAGGGGGTCCGGAAATAATAATAATAATAATAGTAATAATAATAATAATAATAATAATAATAATAATAATAATAGTCTTTATTAATGGCGAGGCTCAGGCCGTAGGGCCTGTTCTTCCGCCTAACCACTGAGTCTACAGTACAGAAATGTATTTGGTCCTCTTTTTTTAGGCTGCACACGCTCATGGTAATATTACGTAATCCTTACATATAAACGAGCAAGTATGTATTGTAGTATCACTAGGTTTCAGTTAGATCTGAGTAATTCAATATTTATTCCATACTCCAACCAATACTCGTTTAAGTTGTCGCGATAATTGCCTGCCGTGACAGGCGAAGTCGCGTGCCTTTGTAGACGTAGGAGAATGAGAAGAAATGGGAGAGGAAGATGAGAAGTATGAACCTTAAAAGAGACCCCCACCGCTACCACTGTCACCGTTCCCGCTCCCGCTCCCGCCTTCACCTCCGTCCACCTGCTACCTTCACTCTGGATTCACCTTGCCTTCTTTTGATGTTTCCGTTATCTTGCCGCCGTCGACAGAATTTCCGATATTTTTCGGAACGTTCTGGAATTGTTTTCAGTAGTGTCTCCATCGGTGACCAGATAATATCCTGGATATCGGTTATTACAACATCATAATCTCTCCCAAAATTACATTCCACTTACACTATCTACTCCATCGCTTATTAGCAGTTATGAGACTTCCCTCTTGGACTCTGCCGACAATAAAATAATTCATCCAGACGCCCATGATAAAATAAATTGTTTTGGCAGGGTTTCCTCCTTCGCCGTCTCCATCGCCACGTTCGTCACCGCGTTCACCGTGCGCCTCAAAGGCATTTACGCTATTTTTTATGATATGTGACTTCAATTCCATTTTTCACGAACCCTCAAGAACGCCAATCAAATTTTACGCCTATAGCACACATCCACATCAATGCTTCCAAGTCGACTACAAACTTGAGTTGTACTTGTTTTTCACCTGTATTATTTACAATCAACAACGCCCATTCCATCTTAACATCTTAACGATCATTTTTTCCCTATTTTATCATATTCTCTATTATCTTTACGCCAATTCCTCTCCTGCCAACTTCATTTTTCTTCAAGTGTTACCCTACCACCTGCTCAACCCTCTCTTTAACTTCGTCCTCTCTCTGTAGCACCTTGTCACCAAATTCTCTATAGTCGTCGCCACTACCACCATCAGCATCATCTCCGACCCCCGCCGTCTCCCTCGCGAGGAAGTGGGACATCCGCCTTCGCAGCGCCGTCATGAATATGCATCGCCCCCCCCCGCGCCCCCCCGCTCCGCCCCCTACCCTCCACCACGTCACCCCCACACCCCGCCCCGCGCTCAATTACTCGTTAGACAGACGCCGACACTCGTTAAGGCGTGTTACGGTGCTCCCGATGTAATCACTGACGGCGGCGGCGGAGGCAGCAAGGCCCACGCATCCCCCCTCCCCCCCTCCGTCCCCGTACACAAATTCCTCTTCGAGATGAGTTGATACTAAAGTAAATAGAACAGTTTTTATCTATGGATGGGGCATAACAGGACCGCATGATTTATTCCTTGTCAAACGATCGCGCTGGCGCCGCCAACGCCACGACCATGGCTATCGCCGTCGCCGCCTCCGCCCCCTTCTTCACCCCGCCGCCACCATCGCCACCCCATCACCGACCCTCTCGCCGCCTTCAGCGCCGCCTTCAGCGCCGCCTCCAGCGCCGCCTCCAGCGCCGCCTCCAGCGCCGCCTTCATCGCTGCCTCCAGCGCCGCCTTCATCGCTGCCTCCAGCGCCGCCTCCAGCGCCGCCTCCAGCGCCGCCTCCAGCGCCGCCTCCAGCGCCGCCTCCAGCGCCGCCTCCAGCGCCGCCTCCAGCGCCGCCTCCAGCGCCGCCTCCAGCGCCGCCTTCATCGCTGCCTCCAGCGCCGCCTCCAGCGCCGCCTCCAGCGCCGCCTCCAGCGCCGCCTCCAGCGCCGCCTCCAGCGCCGCCTCCAGCGCCGCCTCCAGCGCCGCCTCCAGCGCCGCCTCCAGCGCCGCCTCCAGCGCCGCCTCCAGCGCCGCCTCCAGCGCCGCCTCCAGCGCCGCCTCCAGCGCCGCCTCCAGCGCCGCCTCCAGCGCCGCCTCCAGCGCCGCCTCCAGCGCCGCCTCCAGCGCCGCCTCCAGCGCCGCCTCCAGCGCCGCCTCCAGCGCCGCCTCCAGCGCCGCCTTCATCGCCGCCTCCAGCGCCGCCTCCAGCGCCGCCTCCGTCGCCGCCTTCATTGCGTTCATCGTCGCCTCCAGCGCCGCCTCCAGCGCCGCCTTCAGCGCCGCCTCCAGCGCCGCCTCCAGCGCCGCCTCCAGCGCCGCCTCCAGCGCCGCCTCCAGCGCCGCCTCCAGCGCCGCCTCCAGCGCCGCCTCCAGCGCCGCCTCCAGCGCCACAAACAAGCCTCCAATGATGCTCACGTCAGGTGGTGGTGGCCCCCAGAGAACCGGTGGGGTACGAGTAGGCGCCCCTGGCGATGGATATTAGGAACACCCGCTGCCGTCGTCGTCTCAGGAAGGATATCCAGCTGCGGTACCTTGTATATGTCGCTAGGCGCCGGGCTTCCTGTTTCACGGCTCGTTCATCAAATACCGACAGCATACAATAAACGTCACCTGTCCATTTGAGATTCTAAATTATTTTTTTATCGGGAATTCTTTTATCCCGTGGTTTCGTAGTTTTAAAGATTTTTTGTGTGAATGAAATACATGAGAGTGCACTCTTGCAGAGCAGGGAAAAGTAGGGGTTATGTTTCTTCCTTCAAAAATAAAATCACTTTAATATATTCAGTTGTCTGATGTAGATAAAAAATAAGTGATTTTGATTCTTTTGATTGTTTCATAATCTGACACACAACTGTTATGTAAACAATGCCACACTTTGGCGAGATTTTGAAGTACCGTCTAAATACATAACCATTCTTTTTATTAAAATTTTCCTTATTTACTCCATTTTACCTATTTTATAATACTGTCAAAATAATGCAGGCAATATTTGAACACTAATTGTTAATACAGAAATTTGTTTGGAAGAGAATACAAACAGCTCATGATTCAGCGATCTGCGGACTTTGTAATCGTTCTGATTCTATTAGGAATTGCGAATGAATTCTTACTGTATTCGTAGAATCTCTTTTCTCTTGCCATAAGTTCATTTCATTGACTTTTTCATTTCTCCAAAGAACAGATCTATCAGCTGGAGAGCTGGAAAAATTTCCTAAATAGAGTTTGTATAGAACATACCAAAGTGTTACTTATAATTTCTTCATCTGAAGCAAAGCACGGGGTCATACTTGACTCTGTGGTCCTTTCACGCCATTCATCAAACAGAGCCCAACAGGAAATAGATTTCTTCTTCAATAATAATAATAATAATAATAATAATAATAATAATAATAATAATAATAAAAACAATGATGGTAATAGAAATAATGATAGTAATAAAATAAAGTCGAGTGGACATTTACCCGCAGTTGATAACCTACGACAAAAGTAGCCTAAATAACACGGTTTAATGTCTATATAAGTATAAACGTTAACCAAAGTAAACTTTAATTTGTAAAGTACGAGAGAAATAAACTAAAATGACTTACTTTTCAAATAGACCCCACGACGGCGCACACTGATTAAATCGGGCCAAAAACCTGTCCATAATGGGAAAATTCAAGTGCTCGTTCGGAATTCTGACCTTTCAAATTTCGTTTGGAAGACATTGGAGCACTTCAGCTCCAGAAGGTTATTTCAATCATTTTTGTCGTCCTTACGATCTCGTAAAGTTACCGTTGCTCGAAACACGCGAATTAATTGCTTCTTGTCGACTACTTTTGTTAAATTAAAAAAGTGTTTAAATTATTTTTCTTGAATTTTTTTTTCCAATAGAAGACCTTTTGACTATAAGTTAAGTATATTTTAAGAAAAAGTCATTATTTTATTATAATAGGCTGAATTCTAACCTGTGTAGCGTAACAATGTTAGTCTTGTATATTGTGGATTATATTTTTTGTCCTGCGTATTCCTGCCTCAATCAATTTTTTTATTTATCTACTAGAACCCTTAATCAGAATAACACACATTTAGCTGCATATATCAGCAACTTATTATTTTATAGCCACGTTAGTGCAATGCTACATAGCAAGATTTAACACTAGATATCCTGGAAGTGTCTTGGACGCCACGGATATTTATTTTCTCGGTATATTTTTTCGATTTCTTCTTCTGATAATTACTTTTAATAAGAAAATAACTGATACAAACTTTTGAAATGATTAAACAATATTAATATGTGCCACCAAGCACTTTAATATTTTTAACGTACTTGAAGGATTCTTATTTTCTTGTCGTAGAAACCAAAACTAAGAGTTCTACGGGTGTAAAAGTGAACTTAATGATATTATCACGAACTACAGTTGATCATTTTTTCACGACGAAATTAGGCCTGTACAGCATTGATTCCCGACACGGGTGACAATTAAGTAACTCATATATACACATATAACTTATAGTATTGCTTATGATATAATTATACTATGAATCTAGCTCCAAATTCCGCATTTTTAGAAACGCTCAAATGCAATTTTCAAGAAAATGGCTCTAGATTTTGGCTTTAAATTTTTTAAATGGGCAGTTCTAAATGGACTTAATAACACGACATAAATGCCATTGTGATTTATTATTTTATTGTTGTTTTTAAATTAAACAAATATTTTTTGAAATTTTTTATCGTCAATATTTACGGGCATTTTTTATACATTATCGTATTTGTGAGTATAGTTACCACTAATAATTTTTTGTAAATAATTGTTCGTCATATGATACAAGGAAATGTGTGTCAGCTGCATTTTCGATGGCCCTTTTGACCTTGAATGACGGCATGTTTTCTTAAGCATTTCCTTTCTTGAGCATCTGACTTGCAGTGACGCATTGAAGTGATGTTTTCCGGTGTCATGATCTTCATGCTCAGATTGGATCTACCAGGAGTCTTCAGTTGTTAGTAAATCCACTTCCTACGTTATGTGTATCTTTTCACTGGCTCTTTCCCTTTATGTCGAAAGAATGAAAAGTTATATAAATACCCAACGATAGTTAGGATTTGCACAGATATTCTAAAATCATCAGGACTTTGGGCAAGGTATTCCGTCAATATCGGTGTATTTAGGATAAGACGTGAAATCATAAATTGTCATAGTAGTTTCTCTAACGCAAAGTTATAGTGTGAATGACAAATTGTAGAGGTTTCTTTTCAAAGAAGAGAACATTAGTAGAATTAATATGATCAGTTAATATATTAAATGTGACCAAAAGCTCCCTTTTTTCATAATTCAATTTCAAAAAATAGTCTAGGAAAAGGAAGGGGGTATAGATTCCAGAGCACAGGAAAAGGTGCGCAGATGCTATTTTACGACCATAAAGATTGTTTACTTTTATACGTTAAGCAAATCAATGAACCAAGGAAGTTAAAAGCTCTCTTAAATCACATTTCCCTAAAAAAAATCTTTACCCTTTAAATCCGAATTATCCTTTTAAAGCAGCGGTTTTGAATTTCGTTGCTTTATTTGTATTCATCTTTATTAAGTTAGGAATTTTACCATACCTTGTCTCTTGATTTACGAATCAGCATTTTTTGTCATAAATGCCTCTCATGGGCGGAAATATATTTTCAACAAACACTCTGGCAGTTGACACGCCCGGAATAACAAGACAATCATCAATCAATCCATGCTGTCACGGCAGAAGTATATTCCTTCAAGAAGGACGTGATGAGGGATAAGAACTCAAATCTATACCACATTTACCTTTGAAAATAGATTTTATAACATCGGACCGAAAATTTTGTTACCAATTCTTCCAAAAACACTCATTTCTTTCTGTCTTCAGACTTCAACTTGTATGTGGTGTTAGGGTAGGGATTCCAGAATTCAGAAAACGTGCTAAGACTACACTTCTCGTAGCACGTTACACAGTTTTTAACTCTTTTTGACGTAAATAAATAAATATTATCGTGTAATACTGCAATAAATTAAATATTTTAAGAAAAACAATCCACGAATACAGAAATATCATAGTATAGTATATTCAGTGCACTGAGTACAACAATTCTTTACACACCAAGAGTATCAACAAAGTTGCTGTCCCATGAAGAAACTCGTGAATAGTAAATATTTAATGGTTGGATGCCTCTTCATTGGAGCCTTGCTGTCGCACGAAGTCAGCCGTGTCGTAAGCAACGATTCACTGAGCATGATAATTCAGTCGATTAGCGCAGTATCAGAATTGGGGAGTTCAATCCAATATTTGCATTTTCGAGGTGAAATGGAAACTGTTTTATTGACTGAAATTAAGTGCATCCTCTGACATAGCCAGAGAATGCATTTTTCCTTTCAATTTCTACCTGCAATGGACATTAGTAAGTAGATGTTTGGCATTTTCTCTTCGTCCTTAGTAACTAAGGAAACCACCTTTCGCAAATTTTCCTCAATTTCTGCGCACGTTGGAAATTAGCAATATAGATTTCTGGGTGCATTGGAAATTAGTAATACGGATGTTTTGGGATTTCTAAGTCCTCGGTATCTAACGAAACCACAGACACCCCTCACAAAACCGGAGATTACATAGTTTCTTTCCATTTCTACGCGAATCGGAAATTCATGGAAGAGATTCTTCTTTAACCGGTTGCGGCCAGCAGGGCAGGCGTGTGTGCTCGGGGACGGGGCCTCTGTTCGGCGTGATAGCTGCAAGTGGCCTGGCGCACGCCTCTGGAAGGGCCTGGGCAGAGAGGGGCGTCTGGAGTGCGTCTGTCGGCGGCGGGCCAGCGGCGCCTCGTGCCCGACGCGTGGCGCGTGGATGGAGAGAGGAGTTGCCGCCGGCGGCCGCTGAGGAACCTCATTCTATATAAACCCGTGGGCAGACTGTCTCCGCGCATTTCGCCCTGCGGGAGGACGCAGCGTGACGGCCGGAACCTTGGTATCTGTGCCCAGGACGCAGCGTCTCCGGGACAGCCAAGTAGATACTGACTCCGGCCGCGGAAGCCAATGCTTTTAAAGCAGGACTGGCTCACACCCATGGGTTATAGACTCTTGATACTGTGTTTGGGGCAGGGATTCTCCGCTCTTTCCTTGCATTGGCCGCTGTAAAAATAATGGTTTTGCTTCATCGACCACCCCATTAATATTTACTTTCTCGCCAACTACTTACTTCCGACTGTCTATTTGTGTTGCTAGCTGTTTGACTGGCTGGCTGACTGACTGACTGACTGACTGACTGACTGACTGACTGGCTGACTGCTGGCTGACTGACTGGCTGGCTGGCTGACTGACTGGCTGGCTGACTGGCTGGCTGACTGACTGACTGACTGACTGGCTGACTGACTGGCTGACTGACTGGCTGACTGACTGGCTGACTGGCTGACTGGCTGCACGACAGTCCGTTAGTGGACAACACTAGCACCTCAACCGTTCAGACAATTTTCTACAAACTTCATATTTCGTAATCGATCTTGCCGAACTCAAGACACTGCGAATTTGAAACGGATATTTTGATTTTTGGTGTACTTTATATGAAGCCTTAACATTTTCAAAATTAATATTTCGCATAATATATTGGCATGAAATACAAGCAATTAAAAAAAGATGTTCGCAACAACTACTTCATTTTTTCTTTAATATTTCCCCATAAGTAGCGAACTACGCTAATAATGGAAACAGTTCCATTTCCGCTCAATATATTTTTGAAAATTGTAAAATAACTAACATTGCAAAACTAATTGATGATTGATATTTTCTTCGTTAAGAAATCTGTTCTAAAAAACGTGGATATTGAAATATGATCATGAATAATTTTTTAAAATACTTGTTGTTTTGACGCAATTTTTGCGTCCAAATCGCAATTAAAACTTTTTTACGAGAAACGCCTCTATTTTTTTGTTATTTTCTTCTCAAATAAGGCGAAGTGCACCAAAACAAATTGCGGAGGTTTCAATTTTCGTTAACTCTCAGAATTTTCGGAAATGTCAAATTATAAATTATGCGAAAAAGTTAATTCTTTTGTAGCATTGTTAGTTTTTTTCTATATTATACAGTATACAATATATCTAAAATAATTGCTCACAATGATTTAAAGATGACAAAAAATGTACACAAAATTTAAAAAATGTTTTATTAGATTTGTTTCATTTTTATACACTTATCATTTTTAATTTTACAAATATTAACAAATATGCAGTAACGAAATCGAAGCTTTTAATTACACCGTTTGATTTTATTAATGAGAATGAGTTTAATTTCTAAAATCTGATGGAATTTAATTTTTTTTTCAAATGAGGCGAAGTGCAGCAAAAAGTTGCGGAGGCCTCAATTTTCGTAAACTCCCAGAATTTTCGGAAATGTCAAGCTATAAATTATGCAAAAAAGTTCATTCTTTTGAAGCATTGTTAGTTTTTTCTATAATATATAGTATACAATAAATTTATTATTGGACGTTTTAAAGCTTTATATAAAAAATAATTATCAAATACAGTATCATTTTTTGTAATAATTTGTACCTTAATTAAAGACTACTGTTCAGTCGCCCCGTGCTCGTTGGGTTACCGACATTTCGATCATCAGTGACCCCCTTCAAAATTTCATCGTCTTTCGGCGGGTCGATACCAACGCCCTTGGCAACGTTCTTCCTAGGGTCTCTATGTGTGCGAAAACGTCGCGACGCCGGGAGCAAATGGGGGATCATCTTATCGTACTTGGGACGCGGGTCGTTTGCTTTTGGGTTTTGACTCCCACTTAACATAAATTTTCAAAAATTTAAAAGCCCGAGTATACTCCTGTTCTTAATATCAATAATAAAATATGAAAGTTTTTGGTCTGCCTTTTCTTTTCGTAAATGGTAGGTTAAGGGGTTTATGGGTGAAGCCTTGGCGAACCCGCACTGTTTAAGCGCGTGCGGTCGTTGGCAGCTAGCGTACGAAACGGGGGGCGGCGCCTTGCTAAAAAGTTCCACGAAGACGTCACTGACAGGAGTATTTACAGAAGGAATGGACTGTTCTCTATCGGTCACCCGCAGATGCTGCATTGTTAATTACCGTTCCTTTGCGGTCTGGTTCTACATACATTTGTAAGCCCTTGTTTTCAGTAACGAAACAATTAAAAAGAAACAGAACATGTCTGATGGTTCATTAAAAGTAATCCATTTTCTTGAAGCAGCTACCAACTTGAAACTGCATTTCGATGTGCCTGTAAACAAATACAAAATGCAATGAAGTACTTGTTAATTAGTATTAATGTAAATAATAATTTTACTAAGTAAAAAAGTAGATTGTATAGAAAGTAAATACGTTGATATAATCATATTTCTAATATATATATTAGACACAAATATACACACATACACACACATGCACACAGTGTTTGAGTGACTCCCGAGTGTGCGGATGTTCGTATTTTCGGATGTGCGGTTTCGTCACTCATGGCTAGACCATTTCCCGTGCACTAATCGAGATATATGAGGTGTCATTCGACGCGTCACGGTCTCCTAATGGGGAACTAATAATTTGTTTCCGAATGTGGCCAGAAGATTCAAGAAATCTCCAAAAACAATTTTTGTGTGTTTTGGCGCTACGATGTTAGTGAGTAAGCCTGGAGATTTTACCAACGCCGCCTAAATAAATCTATGCAGATGGCGTTGATTCAACTCCAGCACCAAAGGGCATTTCTTTCAATACACTATAAATTTGTTTCACGACATTGACAACACTGACATTGACATCTTTAAGTGAACAAGTGAAGTTAATTTGAACAAGTGACGGCATATTTATTTATTTATTTTACGCCAAAAACAGTTAAAAACTGTGCGTGAAGTGTTATAAGGAGAAGTGAATTCTATGCACGTTTTCAAAAATCCTGTGACCCCTACCCTAAGTCATATACTACTTGAATTTTGAGTACAGAAAGAACATGAGCGTTTTTTGCAAGGATTGTTAACAAAAATATTCGCTCCAATGTAATAAAATCTATTTTCAAGAGTAAATCAACAATTGACCTGGGCTCTTATTCTTCATCGTGTCCTTCGTCAACACTTCCTGCAACGACATCATGGTGAACGATAATTTGAAAACCTGTATTTCCCACTGGATTCTAGAAGACGTGCACAGATAATGAAGTTACATTTATGTCCAGAAACAAAACAAGGGCATTTGCGCTTCTCAGCATTTGCTCAAAGCAAAACTGGACGAAAAACCTGATCGAGATGGAGGTCATCGACCTGGAGGCTGCAGTACAATACTTGTCACAGGTTGTTTAGAATTATATAGCCAAAATGGTAATGTCCTGTGGGAAAGTGTTGTAAAATATTTTTTTATTATAAAATATTTCATTTTAAGTTTTATTCATAAGACATACCATATTTAAGAAAATTGCAAACTCCTACGAACACTATTGCCTTAGAACTTATTAAAGTTAAAGAATTCCAAGTTAATACACAGAAAACAAAACTGTGTTAGAGAATGAATGTTGGAAGTGAACGTTTGATTTCTCACTTCTACTTTCCCAAGTGTACAAATACCCATTTTCAAATGAATGTAACCCAGAATTTATTCTTATTAAACTAGACTTAACTAATACCTTGTTCATATAAACATACAAAACAGTCGCCTTTTATTTATATAGATTCGTATACAAAACGATTAATAGAACAATAGCAGAAGTGGAAGTGAACGCAAATTAGACTGAGTTTCAATCTCTTCAAAATGAGGGGGGATATAGAAAAATATAGGATAAGCAAATTCGGGGAAGAATCAAATATAGTTGTAGAAGATTTTGCGAACTAATTAAGAATGATCTTATAATATTAATAGAGAATAATGCAGAAGAACGACTTACAGGTGATCATTTATGTTCACATTAGAAACGTAAAAATATACCTGTGCTAAATTCTAACTGTTCGCATTATTCATACCTGCAAGTATATTTGCGGCCATCATAATTTTGAAATTGCAATATTACCAGTTCATATCCTCTATGGAGGTGCATCAACTGATGTCACTGCAGCGCCTCTGACCGGGAGGTCCTAGGTTCGAGTCCCAACGTCGGCAGGATTTTCGACACTAGCTTTTCAGCTAGGTCGAATTCAGTCGCTGTCTCGAGGAAAATTCTAGCGGCCGGCTGCTCTGATCGGTTGTTTTCCGTGGTTTCTCCGATCAACACCAGGCGAATGCTGGAGCAGTACCCTAACAAACGGGCCACGGACCGCGCGCGACGTTTCCTTCCTCCTCGTTGTCCTATCCTCTCCCCTTACACACACACTGACATGCACTACACTACCACATATTCCCGGAGACCGGTCGGGAGCTTAAAGATTGTCCCAGTTGGGGCGGTGCCCCGCTGGTGGGGGGGTCCTGGTTAGGGGGAAACCCATCTAGCCGACGGTAGGTCGGCGCCGGATCTCGCCATCCAGCGGGGGAAGATCACCGTCATCTCCCGAGAGAGAAAGACATGCACTATACTTACGGGTCTAATGACCAAAGCCGTTGACGCGCCCGAAAACACGAAAAAATCAATTAATCTATGGAGGTATACAGGGCCATTGAGTGTTGAGGATTTTTGGACGGAACTATAATATTGACAACTACTACGATTCATTGGTAAGTCCAATGCCAGATACTGTAAGAAAATATTTGAACAAAGCTAGGCATGAAAGAAATGAAGTATGAAAGAAATTTTCAACACATGAACATATTCTAAAAACAGTTCACAGCATCGGCGACATTCAGCTAGTGTATGTGAATTTTTCATTAACCTACGATGTCGGAAATTATATTAAATTTAACGTAATTTAATATATGACTGTACATTAAATTTCATTTACGGACATGAAAATTACTTTCGTGTACTTTACATCAAAATGCAGAAATTTCTGAGAGTGTAGTCAACTCTGTAAAATTGTGAAGGAAATTTACTTCACGAGTATTCGAAATTTTTTCATAGTTATACATTTCGCTTTAGTCGGTATTTCTCGTAATGATGTAGGAAGATGATGTAGGAATATTCCGAAGAAAGCAATGTGTATTAATGCGAGAAAATGAATGATCTAGCGCTAGTGATGTTTTGCGAATACAAATTCGTAAGTTAAATGTGCTTTATGGATGGCTACATTATTGTTTTATGAACATCTCTGCAATTGTTGGTATTTATATTTCTTATTGATATTTTGACATTTTTCTTTGTGTGATTGATGATGACTTAGGAACGTTGATATTTATCTGGTTCACATCAGCCATAGTTTCATTAAATTTGTTGATATTCTTTTCAGTGGACTGGCGCAATCTGCTGTCAAACTACTTACAAATACAGGTGAGCAAGTTTTCCTTATCCATTCGAGATGGCTAACTGCCTGTTTAAAGTCGTTTTGAAATCGGGGATTATAGCGTAGAATTGGGTTACCCGTCTTTCTATATCATCTTCGTGAGTCAGCGTTCGGTTTTCATGTTATATTTTTTAATCTACTAATTATAAAAAATAATACCTTTGTTTATTTTTCTAAATATTCGTATGAACGTTATAACTGACACAAAGTAACATTTTATTATATTCATTTTACTGTTCATTGAAACTTCCAATATAATCTCATTTTCAATTCGCTTATTTTGTGAGATGTTTGTAAACGTTTCACATGCCAAAAATAAACATCCTCATCGAACATAATTTAGTTCAATATTTTCGTTGATCAGGTGGTAACGCAGCAAGAGATGCAACTAAGACAATAAAATTGATATTGTCTGAGAGACTCAAAGAACATGCTACTTTCGGCTTCCAGATATCACTCACGTGGACATAAAATACACACACGTTCCGTGCCATCTTAAAACCAAACGCCGGATTCAATGCGGGGGATTTGGCATCCTCAACCTGTTTCACCACCTTAATCGCCATCTGCGCAGTGATAATCGTCCTCTGGATATCACTTCAAATCAAAATGCTTCTGCTTAGATTTGCCGTGAGGGCAAATAAAGCAAACACACTTGTCTGGGGTGTGACCGACTAAAGTCATCTTTGTGAGGCAGGTCTGAGAGAGGGGAACGTGTTAGATGTCAGAGCAACATTACTACAAAACAGTTCGAAGGATATTCCCAAAGAGCCGGATTGAGATAACGTCAGGATGAGTGACACAAGACCAAGTTTTTTGGCCCTTTCGTATCTCAATTGAGCTGCATTAGTTTCTATTTTGAATAATCGGAATAATTACTCGTGCTCTCCCACTAAATTGGTATAAACGACTGACTTCATAACAAATACATCAATGGGTGGTTCTTTGTCCGACCATCCGAAAAGACCCGATTATACGTTTTAATATTTTTCAACGATCAAAAACGACAAAATTAAAAGATATAGAAAATGAGACGTGTGAAATTTTCTCGTTATCATTTATTGATCTACAGACATACTGAATTAGTATTAGTCGTCAAACAAGAACAAGTTTGACTTTTTTAGAATGTTGCTACGCAATTTTTTTGTTATGTTCCTAGGAATTCCTTGTCATTTATCATATTCCAGTTTTGCACGATGGAGTTATGTTGCCAGCGACAAACAGGTGTAGGGTTTTTTAAAAGAATTAATCCAAGAAAAAGTAGTCTAGTTCGAGAAATTGTGATGAATGGGCTTATGTGGATAGTCACTATTAAAATCTTCCAAAAAATTAATTATATTTATTTACGAGATTTCCCGAAGCAGAACAAGATGTACAACTGTAGACAAATAGGATTGTATCAATTGTGTATGATGTATTCCTCACCAATATTATACTAATATAAGTTGAATATTAATTTATGATTACCATGAAGATGTGTAATTATTGGGTAAGTCTAATAATTTGGTTTAAATCTAAATTTTTATAACAACTGTCATATCTTGAATCTCAGATTTCGAAAATTTCAAATATTTTGTGTGAATATGTTTATAAATATAATGTTAATTTAGTATATTGTGAGATGGAGAGTTGCATGACGAAAGAATTTGAAACAAACAGAGTTTATGAATTGATGTGCTCTATTTAAATGAAGTGAATAGTGGGAATTTAAACATATATACATTATAATCGTTAACGTAAAAATAAAGATGTAAGTCATCCATAATCATCAATATTATGTGAACAGGGTTAGACCACTTTACTAACGCCACTGTCTGCCGAATCTGAGGCATACGTACATGGCGGTTGTTGACGTAAAAGTGCAGAAAATGCTATTTTTTATTTGAGAGGTATGATTGTTCTTATCTACATTGAGAATTTCAGAATCCCGTTTCAAATTGTCCCGCGAGCGTTAAGCAAGTACCAAAGAGAAAAAAGAGTACCGGGAAGAGATCGAAATGTAAATGAGGTATTCCGAAAAGAGAAGAAAGCGTTTGTTTAAAGCCCAGCCTACTGGAGGGCGCATCCACGTCATGTTGACCATTCCGCTACTCCAGCCGCTTTCCTTCCCGCCGTTTTCGAGACAAGCACCCAAACGACTATCCTAACAAAAAAAACACTCATTTTTTAAAAATTCACTCGGTTTCCTGCATCCGAAAGCGCGACCGATAAAATCGAAAACGTTCGCGGGGAGGTAACTCCGTCGCGACATGAACGCTCGGGAATCTTCACGCCCTGCGCGTGACAAAGGGCGGAATGCGCGTCGGAGCGAACACAGCGGCGGAGGCAGAGGTTTTGACAGCGGGACGGCAGGCGACGGAAATGGGGATGGTGGCGGCGAGGGAGACTGCTATAAAGGAGAGGTGGAGGCAGAGGCCGTTAAAATGCTCGCGGGGAAAACAAATGGCCTGGAAAAGCAAACAGGTGGAAAAACGATTGTGAGAACGCAATCAGCTGGTAACATTTTAAAGTTATCAGATTTTATTTTTACCCGTCTATACGATTTGTAAACAAACTCGAGAAATGGAACATCGTACAAAATAGATTTCTAGGAGGGGGAAGCTAAGTTAGTTTACAGATCCGTGAGTGCTGTGCACAGACGCGGAGGTGCTTCTACACATTCTGAGTTGTTTAAATTTATAACATTTTTCGTGAGTCGCGGTGAACTTGAATTTCACATTGCACAGGTATAGAAATTACCAAAATTATACTTAGTTATTTTTATTCAGACTGAATAATGAACGATGTTTTATGGTTTTCGTGAGTCTTCCGGGTTCCATTCTGCAGTAAGTCCCTTAGGGGTTGCCCCTACAACAGAATAGGAAAATATGCCGAGAAAGGGGGAAGGTACGATGGAAAACGCAAATAGACATGGACATTTCAGATCGAGTAGGAAATAAAGTAAAGGAGAATGAAATGCAGTCTATTCGCGAGAACACGAGCAGTACTATTTACTGTACGAGCGGTTGGGACTGGGATGGACATACACTGTCGGGAGAGAGATCTGCTCCTCATATAATGTGCAAAGGAAAGATGTAGAGCCTGAGGCTTCCGTCAGTTAAGGGTGCAGGCGCCCCGCACGGCGTTGCTGCTGGCAGGGGCGGCTGGGACAAGGAATAGCCGAGATGGACCTTATCTGATGGGGCCTTGCAGCAGCGGGGGCCGCGCGCCCGCCCTGGCACACTCGCACACCCGCCGTGTCACCCCCTGACCCCGCCCCTGCGCCGCCCCTCCCCCAAATTCCCCCTGCACACTGGACTGAACCGGGCTCAACTGCGCGCATAGACCAAAAATGTTCGTTTGTTTTTGTTTTTTAAATAACAATGTATTTATTTATTTATTTAACGTAAAAAAAAAACAGTTAAAAACTGCGTATGACGTGCTATGGAGAAAAGTGAATTGTGTGCACATTTTCAAAATTCTGTGATCCCTACACTAAGTCATGTACTACTTAAATTTTAAAGGAAAAATAGAGTTGATATTATTATGACTTATAGAGTTGATAATAATAAACTACTCTCGTTACCGGGAGAGATGGCTCAGGGCGTGTACTCATGTCACTGCAGTCGCTCTGGCCGGGAGGTCCTAGGCTCGAGTCCCAAATGTGGCAGGGTTTTCGACACTAGCGTGTCAGCTAGGTCGAATTCAATGGCTGGCTGGAGGAGAATTCTAGTGACCGGCTGCTGATCGGTAGTTTTCCGAGGTTTCTACGATCAACACCAGGCGAATGCCGGAGCAGTACCCTGACAAACGAGCCGCGGACCGCGCGCGATCTTTCCTGCCTCTTCCGTGTCCTGTCCTTTCCCCTTACAAACATACTAACATGCACTACACTACCACACATACCGGGAGACAGCTCGGGCGCTTAGAGCTTGTCCCGGCTGGGGCGGTGCCCCGCTGGTGGGAGATACCTGGTTGAGGGAAACCCCGCTAGCGGACGGCGCCTAATCTCGCCATCCAGCGGGGGAAGATCATCGCCATCTCCCGAGGAAAACATACACTACGCTTAGAGGACTAAGGATCAAAGATGTTGACGCGCCCGGGATCACTAACCACCAACCGATATACTCTCGTTGATATGAGTTTCATCATTCGGTCTTTTTGAAAATGGCGACCGTTTCAATTTTATATTGTTCAAAGGGAGAAAATGGCAACCTATTTCATTAATGCACCTTCTTCGTTACTGGAAATAAAAAAAAATTCCTAAAAAAGCATATTCTTAATAGAATTTAAATAATTTTGTGTCAAAATTATTATGAAGTAAATATGTTCTTGCAGAAACACGACAAAAATGTACCCGTTTCGTGCGTTCTGTATGATCGCTTGAGAACTTGTAAGCCTACTCCGCGGAACCTCCGTCGCCCGCCCGTATCTCGAGATCCATTGCGAGACGGCGGTAGCGGTGGTGCCTCTTATGATGGGACCGCGCTGTCCCATTTGCTGTCACCCTCACGCCAGACCGACGCCGCCGGGCCTATCTCCTCTCAGGGCTTAAGCGGTGCTTCCCAGGATTTCGGGAGCCGCTGATCCGCTTGCTCGAGGTGCCACTTTATCGCTCGGGGGTCTGCCCTGTGTTGTGATACCGCGCTGAATGCGCCATTCCGGTTGCCATGTGGTGGTCTGGAGATAATAAGAGCATTTCCATGTTGATACGATGAAGTATACCGGTACATTAGCTTCGGTTCATATACTTACAATACAGCACATACAATATCGTAGAGAACGCCAATATTTTTAGGTTGTACTGAACCTTTGTGTGACCATGTATTTTGCCATATAATAATTTAAAGTACATAAGAATAATTACCATTCAAGAAAACATATTTATTAGAAAGCATCTTGTCAGCTGCTCTCTTCAACTAATTCCACTTCCGTAGACAATTGTGAATGCGCCAGACAACAATGAAAATATAAAATATCCATAGAATTTATCAATAATGTCAATGTAGTAATTGTCTCTGATTACTTCAAAACGCTTAAAGCGACTATTTCAAATTAATTTCTATGAGAGTCGTCACATCCTTCGTTATGTCCAGCTTAGCCAATCCCCGCCTGCGACATGGTTTTTTCCTTTTCACGTCGCTGATCCTCCTCTTTTTCTTCCGGTGTTTCACGCCGCCTTCTCGCGTCTTTCGTTTTCTGAGCATTGTGGCGCAACCTCAGTCCCTGCCGGGCCTGTCATGTGACACCGCCCGAACTTCCTTATCTGCATTCGCCTGCGCCTGCGGTCCTGGTTTCTCTCCTCTCTGCTACTGTTTCAATCTTCGTCTTCCCTTCGTCATCCCTTTCGCTCTGGCGACAGTCTCAGCAATCCCTTCCTCCTCCGTACCTCCCCCGCGACCGCCCCCTCAATCCTCCCCTCCCCCTCCCCAACTTACCCCGACTGCCGTTGTGGATGTTATCTGTCCGCGGAAGCGAGCGTGCGCGGCCGGGGGCAGATGAAGCGTGCGGGATGTAGGTCACAGCCCAGCCACCGTCAACCCTCTCTCCCATTGCTACGAGCCCCTCCACAGCAGCCGCCGCCGTAGCCTTTGCCGCCGCCGCCGCCACCGCCACCGCCACCGCCACCGCCACCGCCGCACGCCCCCCACGCACCGCCCCGACCGCCCCGCCCCGCCACCGCCACCGCCACCGCCCCGCCACCGCCACCGCCCCCGCCACCGCCACCGCCACCGCCACCGCCACCGCCACCGCCACCGCCACCGCCACCGCCACCTCATCCTCTGCCACCACCGTCGTCGTCTTCGATCAAGGACCGAAGGGCGCACCGGCCGCGAGATGTCAGTGCTGATGAGCGCTTCACAGGAAAGTGGGGCATCTGATACAGCCGCCCTCACCTTTGTAGCAGGCGCCGGGCCTCGCACCTTATCACAAGGGAACACGAGATCTCTTAGCTAAATTTCTTTTTCATTAGGTGTCAGCCCGATACACATTCCAAAAACACGTCATTACGGTACACCTTGCCTTGTATTCTGGAGCGCGAACAGAGAAAACTTTCAGCTTCTAATCGCTTCCGCGGTCCCGTTAAGTCCGGAGACAACCGACAATAGATTTTTTTCGTTGGCTTCGGGACACATTTGAGGAACGTCCAAACAACGGAAATACCGTGAGAAATCATTTGTGGGGTTTGTATCCACAAAGCTTACCGCCGCGTCATTAAGATCGGGTCGGAGGGCTCGCTAAGAGATTTTTAATGCATTAATTTAATAATCAAGAAAATCCACGTTGTCCCGGCGGCTGCGGCGGCTGTGACCGCGTCGGCAGTGTCGGTTGATTCGGTCGGGTCACGGGAGGAGGGGGAGAAGGTGCGCATCATCTCGAGGCAGGCTGCGTGCCGTTCGCGATGAAAGCTGAATGACACAGTTTAATGCGCGGGAGACGAGACGCATCTGAGCGACGGATGCTGCGGCGGCCGACCACGGGGGCTTGTACTGGCCTCAGGGGGCCCGCGCACAGTGGGGCCAGAGGTGGGGTAAGTTGGCAAAAAGTCCGAAATCAAAATATACTTCGTCGGTCCTGTGGCCGAGTTCGCCAAGGCAGTAGTGTCGTAGTGATCTCAGGCCGAAGGGCCGCGGGATCGAGTCCCGCTTCGGGCATGATTGTATGTGTGTTCGTCCTTTCACCCCTTATCATCACCATTTCGATTCATCTTCATAGTTACCATACCGTTAACTCCAATAGTGCTCGCTAATAACCTAGATGTTGATGCGACCTTAAATAAGCAATTTAAAAAAATATATTTCAGAAACTGCATTTCACATGAAAGGGGTAGCAAAATGTCTCCGTCGTTCCCCAAGCAGGAAAAGAAGGGGGAATCATGGCACTCTCAGGATAGAATACCTGGAGATATGTACTTTAAAACAGTATTTCTAAAAACAATTCCTTGAATAATAATTTAGTAAATCCAAGTAGAAACTTGGATTTTTGGTTGGATGATCTGGTACTTTCCTTCATGATCTGAAACCCACTGAAAAGAAAAACACGGAAAAAGTGCGACCTGCAAGAAAAAAAGAACAACTTCGCAGGCTTTTAATTACATCTAACCTACTGATTTAAAAAATAGAGAAAAATTATCACAAAAGCATTGTATGTAGAAGTTACACTAATGTTAATGGCTTCAAGTACAAATTCACGTTTTGAAAAAGAGTCACATGATGAAAGTTCTGACTTTGAAGGTATGTAAATAAATTTAAAAGTTAAACAATTAAATATGTCATTATTTTATTATAAAATGTTTATCGTCAAAAATTTCGAAAAACGCTTAAAAATTCTTTCTGTCAACTTTTCCTCTTTCAGGCCCACTGTGCGGCGCGCAGAGGCGGCCAGATTCTGTGGACTTATTATTCCTTTCAGTTTTTCCTGTCCGTATCCCTAGGGAGGCAGGCTTCTTTAGGTATATAGTTCAGACTACTGGCTTTCCAGCTACGGGACTGAAACCCGGTCAAGCTATATGAAATTTGTGGTTGACAAAGCCTGTTGTACTGTTTCTACATTCACCATTGCTCGCATCGTCATTCATATCTTCGTAATCATCAACCCACAAAGTCAATCAACTGTTCATGGTATGGCCACAAGTCTGAGGCACAGGCCTCGCAGTAAAGAACGTGTGTCGTGAGGCACGCGCCCTTGCATATAGCGGTCCGACATTCCACCTTGTGCCGCTGGGACCTTGGTTAAAATCCCGGTCGATTCACGTGGATTTTGGTGGGCAAGTCAAGATTTTTAATGTGGTTAGCCCATGTACACTCCCTTTTCTTCTCCGTTGCTCCATCATTCACTCTGACCTATCGCCTCGACCTTCATCATCATCATCATCATCATCATCATCATCGAAAACTTTCAACATAAAATTACTTATTTCAGTATTTTTTTGGATATCTAGCAATAAAGATGTTGCTGATCGCTCTCGATTTCCAGATCCTGTTCAAAAGATTGGCAATCAACTATTCTACCACCTGAATTCACAGAGCTACATAGAATCATAAAAGATAATATTATGAAGTCACGTAAAGTTTAAAAATAGCTCCATTGCACTTATATCTCTTCATACATTGATTTTGCAAGCTCACGTTCTCGTTGCAACACATTTGTCCTATACAGTCAAAAAACTATTAGGGTCCTAAATATCATTTTCCAGAAGAGCTGTTTAAAGTTTTAAACGTTATAAATCTCAAATCGTAAACTTGTATTTCTAATGCAGTTTACAAGCACTCCGTTTATTTCTTTATTGTTGGAATTGCAGGTGGTCGAAAATTCCCTTTTGAATGGGATGCCACAATCAACTCAATTGCGATTTTTTTGCCATATTTGTTCTGTAACTGGACCCTTTATATTTCATTATTCGTGTCTTAATCTTTGATTATTCCAGACTCCAAATTGGTGAGTCCCTAGGTCACTGCAAGCAATGCACTTTTTCTTCGATATTATGAGTATTGGTTTTTGGGGAAGCGGTATTGATGCTCAGAGTCGTGGCAATAAGTGAAACGCTATCTGAAAGAACGATATTATTAAATTAACGTACTTTCATTAAGACCCGTCGAAGAGAAACAAAGATTTAAATACTCTGTAATTATTTTCAGATTTACTTGCCAATTTTCCAATAGTGTATTTTCTTTGAGTTGCCGTGAAAAGTATTTATTATCAAGATCTTGATCTTAAGATCTGATTTCTGAAGTTTCCAAAATTAACAATTTAACAAACGTTTCTACACGAAAATACCTCGTTCCGTCTTCAGCAGATTTCGTACCTGGTCATGACTAATTTTCTCTGACTAGTTTTCGTTCGAAACCCTTCAATAAATCTTCTTGTTCTTATAGTTTCTGAATGTATGTGCTAATTATAGAGTATAAAAACGTTTAAGTACGCTAGGTGAGTATTAAAGGCTTTAAGTTTTATGGATAGAAAGCAGTCTGGCAGTTATGCAGATCTGATCGTTGCTAGATATTCTAGATATTAACAGATTGCACATTAGTTAATTTCTCTACTGATACTTGTGTTTTTATGAATGATTTCTTTCTCAGAAACCGGTATGCATGAGAAATGTAATGTAAGTGTTAGTACGAAACGAATGTAAATTTATTAGTTTATACTAAAGGAACAATATCATTACCCATCACTTGTTTCTCATTTCTAAATATATTTCTATGTGTTTTTAATTTTCACCTTCAACTAATCATGCTGACTCTTGTCCTGTGGTCAGTAACGCAACGAAAGAACAGGTAGCGATTCCCTCTGGTCAGCCATTTCTCCCCGCTCAACGCCCGATTCCCAACCCGGGCCAACGGTCGTTTGACGCAACGTGGTCGGGCGCGCTCGCTCACGGGTTCACCTGGAGAGGCCCCGCGGACAGGCGCAGATCAAAGGGCGAGCTACCGCCCAACGGCGCCCCACGGGAGGCCAGGAGGAAACGCTCGCACACAGCCTCCGCGGGGCGTGGGCGGCGCAGCGACCACCCGCCCACGCATTCAGGACGCGTTGCGTCGCCCCGCGCCGCCCCTCCCCCTCCCCTGGGGACCCCGTACAGTGGGCGAGGATGGGCTGGAAAGCCCTCGTTGGGTTTGACATGGTATTCTGACCTAAAATTACTATTATTTTAAATTGCAAATTATAGATGACGATATCGCCGTATTTTATTTATGTATGTATTAATTTATGTATATATATTTTATGCATGTATATTTTATGCATGTATTTATTTATGCATATATATATATATATATATATATATATATGCAGGAGTCTAGATATTTCTAATCAATAATTACTACTCTCCTGAAAATCGTAAACTTACATCCCTTATTTTTTAGCACTAATTTTGAATTCAGTTATATTCAGAATCTTCGAGAATTAGTTGAAATGTGGTAGTTTTTATTCAACTCCAATCAATAAATAATATTTTTTGATATGTAAAACATTTTCAAAATGCTGTAATTTTCACGTTGGCGTGTGGGCGCAGTTGGATTCTAAATAACATCTTAAATGAACAATTTTTTCCAGAAAAATCCCCGAAGAACAAAAATTTGCCGCCTTTTAAGTAAAATCTAATTTACCATTAAAATTACAAAAAAAAAATAGTATATCGTTGTATCTAACTTGCATTTTTTCATCGAAAATCCACGATCAAAATATGGCGTCAAACGTCAAGTTGGCTACGTTTCGTCTTTACAGCGGATTTTGTTATTCGTCTCAATGCACGTTTATCTCGTTTCCGCCCACTGTACGCCGTCATCCTTCACCCTCCCTGCCTCCTGCGCTTACCTCTCCCACGCGGACCGCCACAAATTTTGCTGTCTGCGGCCGGAGCGGAAGGCAACGCAAGGTCTGTTTCCGCCCCGCGGTGCCAACGGCGCTCGCACTGCGCAAACAATGATTTCGCGCTGTGGATACAGACGTTAAGGGAGACGTGTCCTTCGCTTTGTCGGAGAGCACCCAGACACCCAGCGAGGACTGGCAACTCGCCCGCCCATTTCAAGGTTCGTTTACAACTGAATTGTATTGACGGGGGGGAGGGTATTAATAGTCGCATGCCAATGGACGGGGGGGGGGGCAACAACGGACCCCAGCGTAGTTTTTCTCACCTGTCTTTATTTAGGGAAAATGTTACCGTTTCCATATTTAGGATATTTACTTTTTTTAACCGCACTTTTTTTTGTTTATTAAAGTCGCATCAACAACTGAGGTCATTAGCGACTACTTTAAATACAACTTTACAATATTAATATGGCAATTAAACAGAAAATTACACTAAATATACACTACATATATACAAATTTGTGGATACAGACATTATATGTATAACCGCACATTTACTACCGTACCGTTTTTACTTTTGTAACCGTACATTTAGGATTTTTACCATTCTTAACCGTAAATTTCATGTTTCAATGTTTATCGGCTGTTTTAAAAAGATCGTAACCCTCACCATGCATCATCGCGTCTTGGTAATTCCGGTATTCTCATACTTCCAGATCTTCTCATTAACACGTTGCAGCCTCACTATATCAGTCGATATAGAGAACAATTAATCAATCCGAGCAATATATTGAATTTTTCCTTCCTTTGTTTTGTAATTGGTAATGAGATTCACTGTTGAGCCCCGCAGCTCTTTGTAGTTCCCATGCACAGGAAAGGTATTGGCATGCCTCTGTTAAGGAAATTTGTCTTATCTAAAATGAATGTTTGAATTGATTAAGCGCCACAATACAATACAAATTGTAGTATATGACGTATGGACGTAAGTACAGCTACATCTACGGTCCAAAAGAAAAGTGTAGGACCAGCTCAGCATTTGCTCAATGTCTTGAGAAAGTTGCTAATAAATATTGGTGCAAATTAGTGATTCTTTAGCGAAAGAAAATGTGTGATTGAAGTCGCAATTTAACCACAAAAGGTAAAATGTTTTTAACACAGAATTGAATAGGTATAACCATTGAAAAAATACATTTATTATTCGACATATTTTAAAATAATCCAACATTTTCAAGGAATGGAGTGTAAAAAAAAGACAATCTTCCAGAACAAATGAATTAAAAAATTCGAAATTTATTTTGAAGAAAATTAATTTGTGAATCCTACGCTAGTCACAACCACACAAACCTCCCTTTTTTTTATTGTAAATGGAATGGAAGATTTGTGTACCACGTGATGCGTGGCGTACGACCGGTTGTCATGGAAATTAACACGTTTTCCGCACAGACCCGTCATAAACAAAAATACACTTTCTATACAGTTTCTTCTTTGTTTTAAGAGAATTGCCGGTATTTCGTTCGTGTGTGCCAAAAAACGATAAACATGTTTATGTATTCTGAGAAGAAACAATATTAAAAGAAAGAACTGTATGTGACGTATGTTGAGGAGTACGCACTGCGGAAGTTTCCATTTCCATCGCAATTGGATCTTTTCACGAGTCCCTCGTGTGCACCACGTAATTTACTAGTTCATCATATGAGAATTTATAAGCTGCTTCTGAACTCGCTTACTTAAAACCGGTTAGATAGTTAACTCGATTCTCGTTGCTCGCCAACTAGCGGCGGTAAAGTTGGAAGATTAGACTATTTTATTCCCTCCTGTCTTATTTTACTCTCTAGTTAACATACTGTGTGAAAAATCAATGAATCAGGGTATCGAAATAGAAGACGTCAAAATGCTGACCAAAGTAACTCTCAGGGATTTTTTAGGGAAAAGGGGATTGCAAGAAATAGAAAAACTCAGGTTCAAAAAGCACCTAATTCAAAGCTTCTGAAGTTAAGGAACTTGGACTGTAAAATCAGATAAAATATTTAGAAAACTTATCGAGCACATTGGGAAATAATAATTTCAAGCATAGTACTGAGCATTTGAGCACGTTTGCAAGCTCTCTGCATATAAGACACTGAATAATAGTTAATTCATACAGAATAAACACTCATGTGCAGTTTCCAGTAGTAACAATAATAGTTAGGGACCAGATATAGACTTGGTGAGTAGTATCAGAAGTCTACATGTGTTTTAGTTCAGTAATTTAACTTCTGCCTCGCCTACTCAAAATAAAATTATATGATAAATTATTACATGGAAACTAATGAACTTCAATGTTTACACAGCAGATGGACTCATCCATGTCTGCCCTACCCCACATTCGCCTCATGCTGTCTCACTCCTCCCTGGCGATATCTTACCATAGACTAAGGAGGTAGTTCTTTTCCATATGATCTTACCCTCTCATTTTCCCAGAGTCAGACCTCTGATATTCGCGTGCTCAGGTCTTCAATACGTTGCAAATGGGAAGGATACTCTGAAGTTTGGTCGACTCATTGAAAGGGTTATTTCCATAGTTTAACCCCAAATATGATTTCAAAAATTTTCCAAAAATCTTAAGTTCTTTAAAAATTAGCTTAAAAATTACTGTAAAACATTTTCATGTAAAAATAGAGTGCACTCGATAACCCTGTTAGTAATTTATTGAATATGATATTGGCTGTATTTTCTTTTGCATTCACAGTCAAGAAATCTGAGATAACGTATCACGTAAAACCAGAATGCATCATAAATTACATAGAAAGGAACGTTTCAACAAGAATGTTGTTTTTAAAGGATTGTTTAGCTGATAAGTTTTGAACGTTTTTCTCAAAACACTAGAATTTTCAAATTCCAGTATTTTCTAACAATTGCAAGCTATATCATTTATACATAGCTAGGAGAATTAAACGTAAATCTTTCTATAAAAGTTTTTGAGGATTTAATGAATGTTAGAAAATTTCGATGATGTAAAGATGTTCAGCTTGAATACAATTTTCGCGGAATTGTGAATTAGCGAATCACGAAACGCGAATATGCTAGCCAGACTGGTGGTTTCAGTTATTCGCTTCTCGTTCTGTCGCGTTTTCTACTCAAAGCACATGCCTACCTCTACCCTATCTCCGTGCCACTCATTCCAACCCCTTTCGTTCTCATTTCGTCGTGGGGTAGTGCTGTGATTTTAGCGCGAGGAGCCATTGTGCACGTGCTACTTCTCCCAACACATTCCCTAAGGGTTTCCCGTGGAGCTTTGACTTGAGAGCGTCTGGGGTTAGTTGGCAAAAATAATATTTTTGTAATGTATTTGAGAAGTATAGAAAGTTCATCGAAATGGTACCCCAGAGCTTTTGTTTAGTTCCTTTTGTATGAGACAGTCAAATTAAGAGAATAAAACGAATTTATAACAATATAATAATCCAAAAATAATCAGAATATATTATACGAAAACACTTCAATTATTGTATTATAAATCTTAATAATTACAAATGAACCGTATTCATATGGCGTTAGCCCTCTGACTTTCTAAACAGAATTAACGAGTTCAAACTCCTCTAAGAACGTTGAATCCTCAGTATGTTATATCATGATGATGATGATGATGATACGCAAAATCCCCTTCAATATCATTCGTGCTAGGTAAATATGACTAACCGTTGTTTTGGAGTCATGCAAAACTGTTGGTAGCGTTTGACGGCCCAATTATACATCGCAGTCGGGAAACACAGTGCATGGTTCCAGACCAGGCACATTAAAAAACAAGTTAACAACAAAATAATGAGCATAATATAATATTAATAATAATTATATCAATACTTGTACTTATAACACTGGTACCGGAAATTGAAGAAAAGATATTGCTGATGGCGCTCCACTAAGAGCTGCATTCGTGTGTGTTACGACCGCCGAACCATGAGGCCTGCCCGGGATGCTCACTCCCGCGCAGACCCCTTTCGGCGCCTCCTCTTCCCCGCGCACCACGTCCAACCTCCTTACTCCCTCCCCAGCTTCCCTCCTAGCGGCGCCTCCCGCTCGACACCAGTCCCTCGACTAACATTTCCGACCGCTTACACCTCTCCCTTGCAATAACTGCTTCTTCTCTCAATGTCCTCTCTTCCCTATCCCTACCATCCATCCTCCTCCCTCTACCTTTCTACCTCTTTGCCCTCCCTCCCTCCTTCCTCTCTCCCCTCTCTCCCCCTTCCCTCTTTCTTCCCCCTCCCTCCCTTCCCTCTCCTCCCTTCCCTTCTCCCTTCCCTTCCTCCCGTTCCCTCTCCCCCTCCCAGTTCCCTCTCCCCCCAGTTCCCTCTCCCCAGTTCCCTCCCCCCTCCCAGTTCCCTCTCTCCCTCCCATTTCCCTCTCACTTTTTCCATGCCATCTTCCCTCTCCCCTCTCCTCTCCCACCCTCTTTTGCACGGCGCATGTTCTTCCCTTGCTCACTTCCTATTCCATTCACTATCTATTCCTCCTGCCCTCCCCCTCCCTCTTCCATCCGCTGCTTCATCACGGGTGCTTCGGCCCGGCGGCGGCTGCCCCATCCCCACCCCCGCCCGCGTCCGCGTCTCTCCGCGTTTGCCGCAGCCGCCCCCGCTGACGAGCATCCGCAGCTGTAACAATAGCTAATGAATATCGGCCCGAGCAGTCACCTGCCCCGGCTGGGCCAGCCGCCTGCCCGCTCGTTCGCTCGCTTGCCCGCCGCCCACAGTGGTTGAGAGCGGGAGGAAACGGATAGAAATTCAGAAATTTCTCGTACACTCATCGCTCTCGGTTCTACTAATCTCCCGTGAAGGGATAGCGGAAGCAGCTGATAAAAATCTATGGTCTAATTTTAAATGTTGGGTACTTATTGTGAATATTTACTGCGTAAATGGCGGATTGACTTGGATTGGATCCTGCGTTAGAAGTATTGTTCTGCATTTATTTATCTGTTTTTCGTAATGTAATAGCCGATATTACCCACTATAACGTAGCCCAATCTTAGTGTTGATACCTAGGAGCAAGAGACTGCATTGGATCAATGCCAACCCTTTCGCTCGCTCGAACAGACGGAATCGTGGAATGTAACTTTAAATTTATTCCAACATGTATTCGTAGATTTTTTGGATATCTCTAAATTCAAACACGGCATCATGACTTCGAAATCCGATCTCACAGTTTAAAATGCCTATACGTTGTACATATCAGCGCTTCAATATGATTCATTTACTATTGGAAAGGAACATGAACTCTTGCCGATGGTGACATATTGAACTTCAGAACTCGAATTCTGAAATGCAAAACTAAATGATATAATAAAAAACATTTTCGAATTTAAATATCAATTCAGTATTAGTAATTGTCATGTCCGGTACACCATAATGATTTTCGAATATTAGCCCTCAGTTTTAAATTCAACTTTATCCACTCAAAAAATTAATACATGGAAATGAAATCTAATTCAAATAAGAGTGCGTTAAAATATTATTTTACGTATTTCTTGCGATTCGAATTACTGTGCGCCCGCGCCACGCGCTTGCGGGCTGCTGCTACAGAATCTCAGCCTGCTGCGTCTTGAAGGGAGGATGCGGAGGAGAGGCAGGCGAGGTGGTGGTCGTTGAGGCGGAGGAGGAAGAGGTTGAGCGGGAGGTGTGTGGTGGGAGTCGCGGGAAGCAGAGTGAGTGAGGGTGGTGAGAGGAAGTGCCTTGTGGGGAAGACGAGTGTTCCGGGGAGGGGAAGAGGCGGTGGCGGAGACGAAGATTAAAGCGGGGATGAAAAGGGAATGGGGGGCGTGGCGGAGGCTGTGGCGGAGGCTGTGGCGGAGGCTGTGGCGGAGGCTGTGGCGGAGGCTGTGGCGGAGGCTGTGGCGGAGGCTGTGGCGGAGGCTGTGGCGGAGGCTGTGGCGGAGGCTGTGGCGGAGGCTGTGGCGGAGGCTGTGGCGGAGGCTGTGGCGGAGGCTGTGGCGGAGGCTGTGGCGCAGGCGCTGGCGAAGGGAAGTGGTAGCTGTGCGGGACGGAGATGGAGAGCGCCTCTGGAAGCGGGAAGTGAAATGAGGCGCGGCAGCAAATGGGGCGGAGATTTTGTTCGGGGTAGCCGAGGCGAGCAGACGGTGGATTTTGGGGGAGTGCTCCCTAAACGCCAGGGTGAAAGCTGTTACTTAGGTTTTCGGGCCTCATGAATGGATTTTTTCTGTGGCCCAATTGAACCCAACCATCGAAGGTTGCGTAATATATTGTTTCTCCACTTCGTATGCTCATGTTGCCTGTTCGTGTTCCGGTGCTTGATTTTTGTGTTCGAATATTTCAGGGTGCCTCAGTAATTTAGGGATGAAATTTCGTTTGTTGGGGTTTTTAGGTATATACGAGACGGTTCACGTTCGAACACTCTTCTTGTCGGAGATCCGTATTTCCCTCTCAGGTTGCTGGCATCATCCTAACGTAAATTTGTAGAATAGTAACTTTTCTGAAATCTTCTATGACTTTAATTCGAGCTGAGAAAATTCAAGTTGTTTTTGCGTCATGGAATTTTATGGTGCTAAGCAAAATAGAGCTAACTGATTTGATTGTTTTTCAGAATATTCAACAGCATGAGATTCGTTCTAATAGCTGTGATGTTATCATAAGTAGAGGGAAGGTTAATTTTGAATGTTTAAGGCTTTGTTTTTATCATTAGCATTTCAGTTGTATTCCTTTGTTAAAATCATTACTAAAGCACGTTCGAATGGGGAAAATATTTATAAAGGAATCAAGAGGAGAGACAATTGAAAACAATACTAAATGAAGATTAAACATAAAATGTATTTTAATTCTGCTGATGTCATGCGACAGAAAGGCTTCAAGGAAGAAGCCGCCCTATATTAAACATCTGTTAATCAGGTGATGTGTTTGTGGGACTGTCACATTTTTTATATTCTTGATATGAAAAGAACTGTTGAACTGTGTAATACTACATTACGTTATTACTATTTTATTGTTATCGTATTCGTGAAGACTTCTTTAAATATTTGATTCATTGTATTTATTGTTCTTTTTAAAACCACTTTTTTGTAGGTTTTTTTCATAAGCATTTTCCTGCTGTTTGTCTCTAGGAAGTAATATTTTTTATTTGTATTTTATGAGTAATACTTTTCGTGTTGAGAGTATGAAACCTTGAGTAGTATAAGTAACATGACAAGGATGGCTCCAGAACATATTTAAGAGATGGCATTGTATAAAATAATTGAAAACACTAAACACAACTAAATATTAATTACAAGATAATAGTGTACATTATTATTACTTCTAAAATTCATAAAAAGTGTGTGATTGTTACGTTTATTTATAAAAATCTCTATTTAATTCGGTAATTTTTAAGTAGAGAGTAGGTCACTCTTTCGACCTGCCCTTACTACCCTAGATTTTTCTCATCATTTTTCTCATACTTCTACTACTTAAAGGGGCTGGACCAACAAAACGATAATCCACCTTTCACACATTTAAAATAATATTAGAATTTTCCGTAAATAAACATATTTATCCAAATGTTGTACAAGCTTGATCACAAGACTAAAATGTGTAGAAAGCAGCAGGAAGAGTATTCGACAAGTGGAAAAACGTCTGGATTTACGTAAACTCCTTGTCCGCAATTTTCCTTTCTGATAAAAAAAAAAAACAAACAAAACACCTAGGTTAAGATTATAACTATGTTTTCCCGACCCCCTTCATTTGCTGGATGTGGCAAATGGTAGGAGCGACGAGCAGCGAGGCGGTAGGGCTGAATCAGGGTAATGTCGGGCGGGGAGTGGGAGGGGGAGGAGCGTCTGAGGAGCGGAGGCCGGAGGGGCGGTGCGCAGTGACGGGCACAGGCAGGGCCTCCCGCATTCCCATTCCGAGCACGCGCCTCGTAATCGGTCAGCTGTCCGAAGCCCTCTTCCACTCGGCTGCGCTGACCGGCAGCTGACCGCGCGCGCCCCCGCCGCCCTCGCCGCCCCTACCGCCTCCACGCCACCACCGCCACCACTGCCACTACCACCACCGTCCCGTTACCGCACCGCCATGGCCTCGCACCCCCCCCCCCCAACCGCTACCGCCCACACTGCCACCCCCACTCCCATTGCCACTGCCATCACAATCATCACCATGACATCACATGATCTGCCACCACAATCAACCATCGGCTTCACCACTACCATCGCCATGACCACTACCGTCGCCGTCGCCGCCCGCCCGTCCCGTCGCCGTCGCCGTCGCCGTCGCCGTCGCCGTCGCCGTCGCCGTCGCCGTCGCCGTCGCCGTCGCCGTCGCCGTCGCCGTCGCCGTCGCCGTCGCCGTCGCCGTCGCCGTCGCCGTCGCCGTCGCCGTCGCCGTCGCCGTCACCGTCACCGTCACCGTCGCCGTCACCGTCACCGTCACCGTCACCGTCACCGTCACCGTCACCGTCACCGTCACCGTCACCGTCACCGTCACCGTCACCGTCACCGTCACCGCTGCTCCCGTCACCGCTTCAGTTATGCTCTGGACGTAGGTTTGTCAAATTACCCTTGATATTGGTGGTTCATGAAGCAGCTCCCTTCATCCAAAATAGTCACCGAAATAATCGCTAACGAGGTAATGGACACGTTGACTGAAGCTACCACTGCTGCCCTCTCATCCACCCACCCCACCGCCTCTTTGATCACTTCTACCACCACCACCACCACCACCACCACCATTCCCGCTATCACCCTTCACCACCATCGCCATCCAACGCCGCCACCACCACCACCCTCACTTACCCTACCCTGCCGCCACTTTCAAGGGCTCTATTTCATTAATATTGGAATAAAGCTGTATATTTGAATAAAAATTCCAACAACCCTCATTTAAACGCTTGAAACGTCATATGATCTTTCAGTGAAAACTGCATCAAAATCGGTTCACGCATCAAAATCGGTTCACTCGTTCCTTAGATTACCTCAGACGGACATTTGTCAGATGGAAAAACGCAAAAATCGTAAAAACGATGGAAATAGTTTCCACATCGTGAAAATAACATGAGATTATAAAACGGCAGTTACTGTAAAATAAGACACTCCAATTGAAGGGCTTAACGGAATAGTGGTCTAACCCCCCAAACATGAAAACTGAGTTATTGACGCCATCTGTTACCTACGAGGACGAACTATCTTTGTACATTAGCTGTAGCTTTAATCAGTTTTTCTCTGTAAAGTTGGCAATGAAGTCGCATTTTTCTCATCACATTTCTTTCTAACGACTATGAAACTTTTACTTGAGTTTCCTCCGTTTTCTTAAAATATGGCTTAGACCATTATGAGGGTGACCCCTTTAATTTTATTTATGTAGATTATAATTTCAATTCTCATTCGTGTCTACAGTGATTCCATACTTTTCGCCATTTAGACCGATTGTTTCTGCATTTCTGAGCAAGTGCCAAAGTGCAATCACCTCCCACCCGAGCGGTGCTGGAACCGAAGTGAATTAGCTTGTGTGCCGACGCCTTAAGCGCGCCGCCCGCGCCCAGCGCTTGAGCAAGCAGGCGTGAAACGAACGCGCGTGGGCGCGGCGCGGGGGCGTGTCGAGTTGGCGATGGCTGAGCTAGTTGGCGCTGATTGAATCCGTGGCGCCTCGCCGCCACGGCAAACACATTCCCCGGGCGGCGCTGCGTGTCAATGAGCACGGCGTCGTGCCTTGCGGTGCAGTTTATGGGTCAGCGGCCCCCAGCGGCCCTGACTCCGCCGCCGTCCTGCTGACCCAAGCCTTCCCCTACTTCAGTGGCTTCTGTCGGCCCGTCCCCTACTTCAGTTCTAATGGGGGGGAAGCAATTTCGTTTTCGCCTTTTTGCTCCCTGGACCCCCTGCACTTGTCTGAATTCCGCATCGTCACTCTCCTCGTCTTCCTCTCTCCTCGTCTTCCTCTCTCCTCGTCTTCCTCTCTCCTCGTCTTCCTCTCTCCTCGTCTTCCTCTCTCCTCGTCTTCCTCTCTCCTCGTCTTCCTCTCTCCTCGTCTTCCTCTCTCGTCTTCCTCTCTCCTCGTCTTCCTCTCTCCTCGTCTTCCTCTCTCCTCGTCTTCCTCTCTCCTCGTCTTCCTCTCTCCTCGTCTTCCTCTCTCCTCGTCTTCCTCTCTCCTCGTCGTACTCTCTCCTCGTCGTACTCTCTCCTCGTCGTACTCTCTCCTCGTCGTACTCTCTCCTCGTCGTACTCTCTCCTCGTCGTACTCTCTCCTCGTCGTATCTCTCCTTTCTCTTTGTTTTACTCTTACACACATTCTTCTTTCTCTTACATTCTTCTTTGTTCCCTTGTCCTCTTTCTCTTCTTCTTTTTTTTTTTTCCTTTCTCCCCTTCTTTTTACTTCTTTCTCAACATCTAAATAATCAGCATCTTCCTTTTACACATGTTTCTCTTTTTTCTTCCTTTCGCCGTTCTGCCATCCACGTAGTAACTGCAAAGTACACATGTCAAAAACAAAATAAACAGCATCGTCATAATCCTGGACTTTGGGGCCTGTTTCCTTGATTTCGTTTATTCCCTTCGTTTACGGTTATCGTTGATGTTTCCATTGGCATTGTAATTGTTTTTTTTTTTCTTCTAATTCATCATTACTGTTAACTGCTCGTGGTTTGGGGGGCCGGTCGACAACTGCTCTCCTACTCCCTCAATGGGCGTTGGTCGGTTATGTCACGTCCACTGTATACGGTCGGTTAAGTATAATATTTCTCTGTCACCACTGATGAAAACTCTGTTGGCTTAAGCGGTAACTCTTCCAAATATATTGTCCAAAACACGACACTCTCACAAAACAAAAGGACCACCTAGGATTCTGAAAATCGGTGAAATTCAAATGTTGACGTTTTACACAATTTTCATCCAAAACGAGTGAAATTCTTCCGAGAGATAGAAGTGTCCTATTTATAGCATATAAAAAGCGAATTATCTCCTTCCGCATTCACCACGCCGTCACAAAAACATGATATTCAAAGCTCATTTTGAACTTTGGACTACAATTCTGTAAATATGTTGACGAATGATGGACTATTCCAAAATGAAAAAAGTATTATAATTGGGTATATTTTGTAAAAATTGTATTTTAAAAATATACATCTACAGTTGTTTTTAAATGTTGTTTGCGTTTACGTTCGATCTTATTCCATATAATACGGGTAGTCCATATGTGATTACAAATATACAGCTAGATGATACGTGCCAGAAAGTGTGAAACCGAAATATGTCATTATGAGTTAATAAGACAATTTAGGAAGTTAAATATCAATAAGCATCTTCAACTTTTTTTTTAAAAAAAAGGAATGAACTGCATATATTATGTTTGACTCTAATTTTAATTTTAGTGCTGAAAGACTTGCTAGATCATTCAGGAAAAGCGAATCCGGTACAAACGACTCGCACTCGCGAATATGCCTACCTCGGCTAATGGTGATACAGTGAAATCTGCGCAGAAGCCATATTGCTGTCCGTTGAGATAAAGCGTCTTTTTTTACATAAATAATGATGTTTCATTGCTGCCCACGAAAAAGGGTGAAAGAAAAATGAAGTAGTTCGAGTAACTTATTTTCATAATTTCCCTCAAATATGTATTATAATAGTAATATTAGTTTTGTAAATAAACTCGCAAAACCTGCCGAGAAGTTGCAGAAGAAAAATTATGATTTAGAAGTTGCAGTGCTACAACTATACTACCGCACAATATATTTTTAAATATTATTATTATTATTATTATTATTATTATTATTATTATTATTATTTTTTTTTTAAAATTTATGAATTAAATTCTTTTAACCTTTTTTTTAAATAATTCTGGAATGCATATTGCAATGAAGTAAATGTGAGAAAATGTTTACTCATTTATTTATTTAAAAACTGGATATCTCTTACGCAGGGGAGAGTGCAATCTGCGTACGGTTTCTTGAACTCCGGAATCCCCACCATCGTTTTTCTACTATAAATAGTGAAACTATTATTCATAGTAGCAAAAATGCTTTTATCATTTGATAACAAACAATCAATACTCAATACGAGGATATTTTGCAGGGTGATCTAGACAGATTACGTTTTTGGAAGAAAACAAATGACATGACAATAAATAGTTCGACAAGCAAAATCATCACGTTTAGTAGGGGCCGGAAATATAATGATACTCTATACCGTTTAGGCAACGAAAATATTCCAAGAGTCTTGTCTGGTAAGTTTCTGGGGATAATTTTTGATAGCAAATTGAGTTGGGAAAATCAGGTAAACCGAGTCGTAGGGAAAGCCTGGAGGTCTTTGCATTTTACTATGCGAATACTAAACAAGAGTTCTGCGAAAGCGAGATAATTAGCTTATTTATCTCTAGTTCGTCCATTAATGGAATACGGGGCTGTTTGTTGGGATCCTTATAGAAATTCCCAAAAGAAATATTTGAATAGAGTACAAAGAAGAGCGTATACATTTACTTTCCGAAGGAATAGGAAGAATGTAGAGTGGAAGTCTCTAGAAATTAGGAGAGTTAAGGAAATTAGGAGAGTTTCAGAACACGTGCTAAAGTTACTTTTACAGTACAGAAACGGAGCTCGAGACCAACTAAACATTTGTTGAATGAATCAAAAAGTGAACCAAAACCTGATCGAAATGGGGTCATTGCTGATTTGGAATACTTGTTGCCGATAGAAAAACAGTAAAATTAATCGGTTTATGCAGTAAAATAATTATTTCAGAGTTGTTTTATACTATTTCGTTAAATACATCTATTATTGTAGTTTTATCGATTCTTTATAGACTTTAATAATTTTAATAGCAGTTAGTGTTTTACTCTCTTTTGTTTGTAAAGAATGTAATATTTAATATAGACACGAATAGCATTGTGAAGATATGAACATGTGATGATTGTAACTTTTTCGAAATGAGTTGTTAATAGTGATATCTGTTTAATTGAATTCATTACAAGATTTTCTTCGGTGTGCGCGGTTGTTATTCATATCTGTGTTACATAATTACATTATTTTGCCTCAAGAAAGTGAATGAGTTTTTCAACAACTATAAATACATAAAAGAAGAAAGCACTACAGCGGTAATATGTCAAGGTCCATGAAACACAGCCACAAATATCATTGTGGAGGTATCTCTTATTTATGTTGAATTTAAACGAAAGAAAGTATAAAATTTTACAATAAATATGTTAATTGTAAATATAAAAATGCACAAATATGGAGTTGCATTTTATTTACAATTTTCAAAAATATGTTTCAGGGCTCATGCATGGAGGCTACTACTTGACTCTGAAATTACTTGACCGCGCTGAAATAAGATGGGTCGTATCATGGCTATCTATATCCTTCCTGAAAATTGTGTGAATCATATGGATCGCTAATGAAATTCTGTTCTTGAATGGAGATCACGCAAATGAAATCTGGTATGGAATAAAACGTTTTACGAATCACGATCGAAACTGTTATATTACTCGTTCGCAATTCCAACCTTTAGCACCAATCGTCGCTTGGGCAGGAAACATCTCATTCAAAATTTTCATTTAACGTAAATTACCATTGTGAATCCCGCACCCCAAAGAAGTCATGGCTTTGTAAAACAACTGGGTTCTAAACTGTTATCGGCGTACTCATTGTAAAACGCCGTCAACATTTCATTCGTATGCCTAAGACACACTTTCTGTACCAGTTAGTAACTAACTTATTTTATCCCGTACATTGTAAGGATGAGAAACCATAAGGTCCCTCTCTGTAGCCACCTTCCTTGAAGCAGCCCTTGAACAGAGTCTATTGCAGGGAACTTGAACGCCAAACGCTATCGCCCTTGAGACCCTTGCTTTCTAGTCCTCTCGGCGGCGCTCCCTCCGTACCCTTTCTGCCGTATCCTGCCTTCCCCTATATTACTTTCCTTCTCAAAGCCCCTCAGCGATAAGAGAAAGAATCCATTAATCAAATTGATCAATTAAGATTGGACTGTGTTCTGTGCCGGGTGTTTGGATAAGGAGCGGGTGAGTGAGATTGAGGGAGTGGCCGCTCCTTGCCGCCGCCGCCGCCGCCGCCGGATGAGAACATTTCGCCTTACGCGTGGCTAAGACGTATATGCTCGCACAATACTTCGTGCTGTTTACAGGATCACTCAAACAGGACTATAAATTAAGTCTACCATAAAATAGTATGCTTAATGTAATTAATCCTCTATTTTCGGAGTATATTGGAAGGCGGATAGAAAATAAACGCGTTTTTCTTATCCCGATGACAAAATGGTTTTGTATTACTAGAACGTAATAAAGACTCAATTATTACGTCTTATTATTACGTGTATAAGAAATGAATATTATTAGTTTATATTATTATTGTAGATCATTCATTGCTGTTCATTTGAGATAATTTGCGTTACTTTTTTCCACATGATTTTTTGTGACTGATAAGACACAGAAGATACTTATGATGCTTTGTTAATAAAAAAATGTATGTGACCAATGTTGGTCTAGGTCGTAAATGCAAAGCTTTCCGTACTGTAAGTAGCTCCTGAAATTCAACGTCAGTATAGGGTGAGCAAACAAATTCTTTTATAGCATAAATTTTATATGATGAAAGTATTAACTCAATATTAAAGTGTTAATACTTTCTACTCGTGTGAAATATCAAATATTTAAAGCTTATTATTTATATTTTGTAATGCATATGATTTTATAATTTTTATGTAACACTCAAAATACCATTGTTCTATTTCTCTGAATCACAGTTTTTTGACGGTATGTAGAAATAAGAAATGATTTAAATACGTAAGTAATATATACGATCTATTACATTGAGAATGTATTTAACCATTTAGACTAACAAATATTTTACTTTTGTGAAATATTTATTAAGAGCATTAAAGTCGCTGTGGAAGGTTACTTACTTGGGATTAAAAATTCAAAACTTTATTTTATGACGGTACAAAAACTACCGACTAATGTATACTACGTGGCGTTTTTTTAGCGTTTTCCAACTCAATTAAAGTAGGTGAGATTTTCAATTGAAGATTGAAATAAAAAAATTAAATTATATTCCGATGGGACAACCTACTACCACCAGCGTACCGTCATTTCTTGGTTAATTATTATAGACTTAATTTAAAGGTGAACATATATTATGTTTTTATCCGTGCGGTGTTCGTGTCGTAACAATCAAAAGATTTGCAACATCTTAGTAAAAATAAAAATAAAATGGATGAATTTTCCATCTACATCTTCGAGTTTTCCCTAAGTTCCAACCCACAAACGGTAAAATAATGAAACAAGAACAATTTTGAAAAATCCGTGAATTTTTCAAAATTATTTCTTTAAAAGTTTTCATTGAATTTCATGAAACACTTTTGGACCATTGATGTAGATAATAAAAGAATGAAAGTTACAGATTGTGCGAAAAGAATCGTTAAATAGAGCAAATCGTTAGTCTCTCGAAATGGCAACATTCTTTGATGACGCAGCACATTGTCCAGTGGCAAGGTATATTCTTCACTCAAATACTCGTATTGTGTCCAGATACAGGTGCTTCTATCCCTGTCATCCCTTAAAATTCTGGGCGGTCCGTGCGGACTTTACAAAATCAGAGCTCCTTTTGAGCTTTCTCCTCTACGGTAGCAGACCGCACCCCTCACGCCCTCTTCGCTGCACCCGCTATATCCCCCCCTCCGCCCTTCCCCACCTCCTTCCACAAAGCGACGCGCAGAGGAGGCGGCACCCCCGCTTTCACCAGCTCCTCTAATCCCGAACCGGCCATCTGGGCGGATCGCGGGCGATCGCTTCACAATGCTTGGCGTATCGACGGCAGTGGTGCCGGGCCCCGACCGCAAATTGAACGAAAAGCGTCTCCTTTGGCCCCCGGAGAATAAGATCGGACCGTCACCCCGTTCGCCGTCACCCGGCTGACCGCCGGTCACTCCCCCTCGCCCATACATCATCGCCCGCCCCGCCCACCCTCCACAAAAGAGCGAGCGACCCCGAGGAGTGTTTGCGGTGAAGTGATACGGGAGGCGGGGACTTCAACCCTTTTTGCTGCTGCTGCTGCTGCTGCGACCGGTCCACGAGGACGCGCGTGGGTGCAGGCGAGGGAGCGGACTCGCGCGCTTCTCTGGGCCCTGGGCGCCCCCGCCGAGGACAAAGGGCGGCCTCCCGAAAGAAAAGAAAGCCGCTGGACGTCGCAAAGGGCTTGTGATGCGAGCTGAGACGACCGGACAGATTTTGCGGAAAAGCGGTGCGATTCTGGAGCGTCTCCGGAGATGGCTCTCTTGTGCTATGGGCCACGTGGCAAGGTCCCCGGGGGAGGTTTTTGTCGCGGCCGGATATTTAGAAAGTAGACGTCCTGTTGCGGATGAAGGTAGGGAGTTTTCTTCTCGGATTTCGCGAGAAAATGTATTTTTTTTCCTTTGGTGGGATTCGGAGAAAAGAAGATCCGAACCCACGTGTATTCCGTGTAGTCTGGCGACCGCCTCAATAAAACTGTTGATACTACACTGAAGTGTGCGATGTTTTCAGTGGTTGCTTTTTCTGTATCTTTTAGTGTGTCGAGCGTCTCAAACGAGGGCACTGGTTCTTTTTGTCGAATACTGATCATAAAATTGTAATTCGGCAAGATCATAGGTGGGTTTGGTGTCTGGAAATGCTTTGTAGAGAGAGAGATTTGGGGAGAGCATTTACAGTGCATGTGAGGATGTGCCCTTATAACTTAACGAGTTTATAAGTTTTTGAGTGTCATTCGTGTAAAAATACTTATTTATTAATCTTTAATGAGTATAATTATATTGGTGTTCCACCAGCAAATGTTTAAGTTTTCCAATGCCGCAGAAAGAACCCATCTGCTCGGCGAAACTGAAAGTTACTTTCATATTTTTTGTGTAACTTTGTGCATTTCGTACCTGCTCTTGTAAACATAATAAGAACCAAGTAATAATACATAAAAAAAGTAATTGTAAAGTTTATTTTCCTTTCCGGTTCGTCTCAACGCATTTATAAAATGAAAGTGAAACTTTTCTTTTGTGAATCAATTTAGTAAGCACGTTTTCCAATTTCTTTGAAAAATGTTAAGCCTGGATATCTAACAGAACAACTATTTTAATTTTCCAAGACAAGATTTGTGTATGGAAACAATTTAATACAATTCAGTACGTTTATTGTCTGTTGGTGCGAGAATCATGACGGATGTGAACTATAGAAGATGCCAATGTACTACTCTTAGGACCACAGATTAGATAATGCCATAAAATGAGTATCAGACAAACTAATTTTTTGGGAATATTTCTGTAGGAGGTGGAATAGTGCTGATGTTCAGATGAAATGAAGGATGACATGTGGATGGATGTATCATTTGTCAATATATCTTTATTACTAATACACGTCTTTGCACATTTTACTGTTAACAGACTATTCAGAGGAATGCCTTGTAAATAAATAAGATGGACAACGTTTATTTTATTTCATTGTTTATATTGTAATAATCTAAATTGACTGGCGATGACGGCAAATTATTTATACATTTTTGAAACGATATCTATCATTTCATTTGAAAATGTTGAAATAATAGCATGCTCTTGCCTTCCGAATGAAACAACGAAGCCTTGATGTTTCGCACACTTAAAAGCGGTTCACGAAAGCGCTTTTGGAAAATACTCACCTTGATTCCAATGTTCCTCAAACGCCTAGTTAATGTGAAGTAAATGAAGAAAGTAATATGTAATTTTTACCACATTAAACAGAGAGAGACAGCTCCGTATAGTGACATATAAGTGATGATAGATAATGGAGAACCAAAAATTCACCAAAAATTTCATCAATAGTGTATACAAATATGTAAAGTAATGACTTAATTCTGGGTTGCGTATAACGTTGAAATATTGCAATTATAACAAGTTATGAAAATATTTGCAAATTAAATAAAATTTCAGACTATTTTTGCCTTATCTATGGACATGAGAATGAATGCAAAACGCTGTAATGTGCGTCATGGTGTAATGAAGGCATGCTTCAAAAATTTAGGAAGTATTTAAGACACAGAAAGAATGCACGAGTTCCATAGGTAAATATTTCGGCACCGCGCCCGGTCGTTCCTGCTCGAGATCGGAGATCGGATCGGCAAAAAGCGATGCCGCCGACTTTTATGTCCTCACTGGCCGCTGCTTCCGTTTCTGCGAAAACATCTATGGTACGCAGGGTGGGAGGTAGGGGAGAATAAAATTATATGTATAAATGGATGTTGGTATATATAAGAGCGGTGAACTCTGAAATCATATGGCCGATCTCTATGAAACTTGACACATCTACGTGATTTTCACCCAGAAGTTTTATGTGCTGTTAATTCTGTGATAACTCCACTAGATGGCGCTGTAGACCAAGACTATATATTCGAATCAAATGCAACTCGCAACACTCAGCAGCACTTTTTAAATCTATATTGTTAAAAAACTTCAAGACAAAGCGTTGTAGGGTATTAAAAACTAAAATTTTGGGGCGAAAGGCCCTAAAGATATGTTTCTCACGCCGTAAGCTATAGGATGAGATATTCTTGAACATTCTCATACACTTGTAGTGGTCCGGCGCTTCTCGACACTACCCCACCTGCTAAGAGACGTGCAGAATCTGCAAATAACTGTAAAAGAGAGGAACAGAGACGGGTAGAGACCGAGAGACACACACAAACACACATAGGGGCAGAGTGAGGCATACAGACAGACTGAGACAGGGTCAGAGAGAGACGGTGAGAGAGGGGGAACGGTGAGAGGGAGAGAGAGGGACGGTGAGAGAGACGGGGGAGAGATAAAAGGCGAAAGAACGTCTGCCGCGCTCCGCTAGCCTCCAATAAATGTGAGAGACCAATGTAAAGGAAATAATCATCGAGCGTTTTTTTATAATGCGAGATGTTATAAGAAAATTTAAAACGTCTAAACGGAATAGGATTGGAGTCGCTGAAGGCACAACGACGAAGAATGAACCGCTACGAGTCCGCAACGTAACAAACCCTTGAGTCACAAGGAGCAAAGTATATTCATATTATTCATATTATACTATACATTCTTTTTGGCCGAATTAAAACTTTTTGGATCATTGTAACATCTTGTAAATATACGTGGATGTAACAAGGTCGCAAAAAGCTAATGAACTAATTTCTGAAGTCTACATAGGCGACAGATTTGTGTATGTTGAATTTAAAAAAAAAAATGTGATACACTTTCTTTAAAACACAGGAGCCAACTTCCAACGCCGTTTTAAAAAGATTGGAAGGTTTTAGGGAGTAACCGAATACCGTATGTATGGGTATCCGGCTAAAGCTATGGAGACATTAGCATGTGGTTGTGGCGTGCAAGACTCCCCATATCTTTACATATCACCTTCGCCGTCAATTCATTTACATCATCGTTCATGTCAGTGAATTGGAAAGGCATCATGGAATGGAATGGGCCCCGAACTAAGCAATAGGGTTTTTAAAGGCAATAGACATCTGACATGCAGAGATTTTAGCATTACGGATTCTCTTATGCCCGAAAAAGAAAGAACGACAAGAATTTCTAAAATTCAGTGTTATTTTAAACGATCAATTATAATTGAAAAATAATAAAAACATTAACTGACTCCTTCCGTCAAAACCTGAGTCGTAGTTCAAGGCAGAACATTGCCCCTACGAACCCGAGATTGTTAGTGTATGAGTTCATAGCGGTAATGCTGCACCGATGTAAAGCGTACTGCTCTTTAGCTGAGGTAGTGTAGCGCAGCGGCGGTGGGCAGAGGAGACGGAGGAGCAGGCACTACGTGCCCGCTGCGAGACAGGTGCCGGTGCTTAGGCGTGTGATATAAGCCGAAATTGCAGTAATGCGAACGATAACCCGAGCACGGCGCCCGGGGGCTCGCTCAGCCGAAAAGGTGCTAATCACCGGCGGGTAGGGCGGTGCGGGCGGCGGAATGTGGATCGCGGTGGCCGCCGGCGGAAACGACCACCGCGTGCACCGTGGAGTGCCTGAGCGCCTCATCCCGTCCGCCCTCCTCATCCCGTCCGCCCTCCTCATCCCGTCCGCCCTCCTCATCCCGTCCGCCCTCCACATCCCGTCCGCCCTCCTCATCCCGTCCGCCCTCCTCATCCCGTCCGCCCTCCTCATCCCGTCCGCCCTCCTCATCCCGTCCGCCCTCCCATCCCGTCCGCCCTCCCCATCCCGTCCGCCCTCCTCATCCTGTCCGCCCTCCTCATCCCGTCCGCCCTCCTCATCCCGTCCGCCCTCCTCATCCCGTCCGCCCTCCTCATCCCGTCCGCCCTCCTCATCCCGTCCGCCCTCCTCATCCCGTCCGCCCTCCTCATCCCGTCCGCCCTCCTCATCCCGTCCGCCCTCCACATCCCGTCCGCCCTCCACATCCCGTCCGCCCTCCTCATCCCGTCCGCCCTCCTCATCCCGTCCGCCCTCCTCATCCCGTCCGCCCTCCTCATCCCGTCCGCCCTCCTCCTCCCGTCCGCCCTCCTCATCCCGTCCGCCCTCCTCATCCCGTCCGCCCTCCTCATCCCGTCCGCCCTCCTCATCCCGTCCGCTCTCTTCATCCCGTCAGCCCTCCTCATCCCGTTCGCACTCCTCATCCCGTTCGCCCTCCTCATCCTGCCCGCCCGCCCGCCCGCCCGCCCGCCCGCCCGCCCGCCCGCCCGCCCGCCCGCCCGGTCCTCATCTCGCCCACCCACCGGTGCCCAAACCACCCACTCACCCAACCCGCCCTTCCTTCCTTATCCCTGCCGCCCTCCTCATATTTTCCGTCCGTCCGTACCTGCTCGCTCTTTCCCGCCTCCCTGTCGCCCCCGCCCTCCTGCCAGCCTCTACGCCACCGCCCCCTCTGCTCGCCACGCCTGAGGCGTGGAGCGCTGGCCGGTGGATGAGGGTGGCGGTGGGGACGGCGGCGCGCGTGGCAAAGACGGCAGGTGCTAATCGCGGCTTTGTGCGCGACGTCACCTGGGCTCGCGCCGCGCCGCTCACTTTCACTGGGCTACGCCGCGGGTGACCGCCGCGTCTCGCCCGCCGGCAGATGCTGGACGACGGAGGTGCTCGTAACGGCGGCGTTCACGGTGGGAGGGGCTGCTGGTCATGGGTTGATAGTGTACTGAGACAGAAGTACCAAGGAGATGTTGTACTGTGCCGTATGTGTTACTGTTCAAGAAATATGAAGTTTCCATGTATTTCTAAGTCCTAGTATGCGATAATTTATCGTCCAACCCAACCAACCCGGTGCACAGAAATATTGTGCAGATTCCTGATTATGTCGGCAACCTCTTCAGCCCGCGCAAGAGATGCAGACCCAAATTTCACACAGGAGGAAGGCAATTCCAATCATGACTGACACCCGCGCCATCAATATTTTTGAAGCGAATCAATGTTAGCTTCAAATTTGAAAAAATTTTTAAAAATGAAAACAACGTTTATTTATAATGTTAGTACTCCTTGGATGTGATCCAATCAATTTTTATTATTACTTTGGATTGATTTTGATTGATTTTTTCGTGTTTCCGGGCGCGTCAACGGCTTTGGTCATTAGTCCCGTTAGTGTAGTGCATGTTTTTTGCGGGAGATGGCGGTGATCTTTCCCCGCTGGGTGGCGAGATCCGGCGCCGACCTACCGTCGGCTAGTGGGGATTCCCTCTAACCAGGACTCTCCCACCAGCGGGGCACCGCCCCAGCCGGGACAAGCTCAAAACTCTCGACCGGTCTCCCGGAATATGTGAGAGTGTATGCATGTTAGTATAAGTGTGTGTGTATGAGGAGAGGATATAACAAGGAAGAGGAAGGAAAGATCGCGCGCGGTCCGTGGCCCGTTTGGTAGGGTACTGCTCCGGCATTCGCCTGGTGTTGATCGGAGAAAGCACGGAAAACTACCGATCAGAGCAGACGGTCGCTAGAATTATCCTCCCGACAGCGATATTACTTTGGATAAATTGGGTATAATTAGAAAATAAATTTTGGCTTCGAGAGCGGAACATGGCTCTGGTGGACTCGCCCCTGCCCCACAAAAAAGATAGTTTACCGTCGCCTACGTAGATTACCTTTGTCTACGCAGGATACGTTACCTTCGCGTTGTTTCCGTGTAGACGTAGACTGTGGTGGTTTGCGCGCGGACGCGTGTCGCTGGCTGGAGGCCGCGCGCGGCGTGGCGCGCCTGGGCGCCGGGCCTGCGCCCGCCAGCCGGTCGGCACGCGCCGCGGCCGTTGCCTCCGGCGGGGTGTTGACTGTGACGTGTGGACCATCTCCTCGGTAAGTGCTTCTCGATGCAAACGAAGCGAGACGAGTGATGTTGCTTTCCCGCACGCCGCTGCATAAATCGATCGCTTTATGCGCGCAGCGTCTGCTGCTCCAAATACGGAACGCGCTCTGGTCGCCGGCCTGCCTGCATGAGTACATGCGTCAGAGTCGAGGTGCGTGGCATGTCGCTGCCGAAGATCGTAATGATAACGTGTTGTATTACGTTGTTTATAACAATCAGTGCTCTCTCGAATGTATTCTCCAGTTCATTGATCTCTGTTCTTTGACAAGTCGTCAGAATCATTACTTTTTATGGCTTAACATGTACTAAAATGTGTGGACAACATTTTCGAAGGACGTTATACGCTGAAGAGACTGGAATATGGGATATAATAATGTAGTAAATTACCTTCTTTAGGTTGCCGTGAACGTTCTTTTCGACATCTTGGACTCACCTGCGCGCTGTGGGATATTTAAATGAACGTAAAACTGGGCTGCAACAATTTGAAATTCAGAGACTGAGACCATTACTGAGAGAGTTCATGCAAGTTACTAAGGCCTCGATTCCTTTAGGCGAGTTTGCTTCCTTTTAATGCCATTTATTCCATGTACTATATACAGTGAGTTAATGCTCCTGTGCCTTTTAACCAGAAGGCACTCTTTTTTTATTACAGCAACAAAAGTATGAACATTAGCTTCACTTTGTTACAAGAGTACATTAGGGAAAAATCGCCGGATTTTCAATTGCTCACGCGTGTTTGCTGTCTTTGAACGTCAGCATAATGTCCAATGCTTTGTTAGGAGTTAAATATCTACAGTTAATACGTATTAAGAACTCTTCAATTCTGTGTTCAATATTGAAAGTCCGTAAATGGAACTCACATCGCAAACCCGCTTGAGAATTTGTTCACTGATTTTGGCAGGGACCTGATTAAGAAAGATGTTTGAATAACATGACTTTATATCGACCGTGTTAAAACGAACTTTTCGTAAAATACGAAGACAATATTAAATTTCTGAATGTGCACGAAGAATTTTCTAAACTATTTGATTATTCTCCAAAAATTAAATTTTCAGTTCTTGCACATCTTTTGTAATGTCTTAAAAATTTCTTATTCCTGAATTTAAGACGAATCGTAAAAATAGACATGCTTTTTATTGTCAGTTATTGAAGTTTTTTCATACTGCAGAAAAAAGCTGAGACTTTGCGAGGATGAAAAAATGAACGGGAAGACTAAGACATACTTAAAGTTCGCAAGTTATCTGTTCACCAGTATACCGATTGTGTGCTGATTCTACTCCTGACTGCGTTGATGTTCAGGTCTACCTTGTTGCCGTTGGCTTGTTATAAGAAAAGTGACTTGCTGTCTGTAACTTGCTTTACATGCCTAGTTTGGAGTTTGTTTAAAATGTTTTGACTATCACAATTAGTTTGTCATTAATTTGCTTTGCTGTTAAAACTTTTATGAAGAAATTACTCCTGAGAATGTGGATGAAATAGCCCACGAAACGTTGTACATATGATATTAAAAACCGCGATGTGTCAAATAAATATATTGTCAATAATTTCTATTTTATTTCAATATGACTATCTATAATTAAAATACTTGATTATTATTAAATCCAAGAAGCAAACATGTTACATTCACTGTGTACTTCTTTGCTACTACGAAGATCAAATTTATATAATTACGGACATGGTCATAAAGTTTACGAAAAACCATAATAAGAAGACCAAGTAATACTTGAAAAATCAATTTCTTCCGTGGTACTTTCTTGTTTACCCACTATTAATGTGCATTTGTTTATGAAAGTGAAAGTAATTTCACGATAGTGGTTCTCGAAATTTCGTCGACTGCGTACATGCACAACATTTTCCAAAATTAACATTGACATTTGTTTGTGTGAATTAGTACGAATTGCTCCCATTGCATTATTACATATAATGGCGTTTCACATTGATTAAATGTTTACATCACATGGCGAACTCTAGAGGTGCTCGAAGTTCTTGCGCATTTCGTGAAAGACTGATCGTCAATACAAGCTCCGATCCTTTCTCAATATTTCCTATGATGACTATCAAGGTGAAAAAGCTCATTTTATTCATTTAAGAGTGGTCGTACCACATTCGCTTGCCTCCTAATTACACCAATTCAGAATCAGGAGCATCACTCATTTCATGCCCTCGCCCCTTCAGCTGCCAAAGCCAAATTCTGTGTACGAGCGCTCTCCGTTGATTACAGGCGACCTTGGGTGAACGCCGCTCGTCCAAGTTGTATTTATTAGCTAGGGAGCTATACTTACTTTAGAGTGGGAGGATAGAAATAAATGGAGATTGGCGAGCAGTGACGTCAGTCGTAGCAGATTGCCATTACTACTGTTGATTCTAGAAAGGTGCTACTCAGTTCGAAAGTTCATTGATCTTTCTAGCTGCAGCCAAATGTGAAATATTATGCATGGACTATTTTATATCGTAATTTTGATATTCTTATTAAAAATGAACATTATGAAATTTATGAAGTATTGAAAGGTCCATTTTAATATTTGTACCATACCCTTTTTAAGATGTGCTAATGTGGAATTCGCAAGTGAATGGTGTGATGAATTATTCTCATTATAGTGTCAAACAAATCAGTAATACAACAGTCAGAGAGCTTGCTCATGAAACTGGTTTGTAGATAGGCGTTGACAGGCGGTGCGTGTCTTTGTCAAAGCAAACTTTTCAAACCCAGAGTCTGTTGAAATGTTAGAACATTCTGGAATACTAAAACCGGAAAAGAAAGTATATTGAAACAATATTTTGCCTCATAGTGTTTCCATCGTGATTCCTTAGGTAAAAAGCTTGCTATAATCATAATGGACACTTGATTCATCGCTTTATGCGAATAGACGTATCATGTATGTCGCGTATATGAGATGCTTACGAGTTAGTTGAAATAAACGCGGGACGTACACAATTTTATCCTGGTTTTTGGATTTCAACAATTGTCTCAAAGAATAAATGATAAATGTATATCTTTTACGCACTTATTTTTTAATAAGTAAACATGAAAATAAATAGTTGGGAATAACTGTACAATAACATTTTCTTGAAAACTTAGATTTTTAAAATGGCATATAATTTTATCATGTTTAAGGCGATCACTGAAATGACATCGTAGGACTACTGATAAGTTGTCCAGAACCTGTAATTGTAAATATTACGTCGTAGTTTGAACTTGTTTCAGTTTCTTTTAAAAGGTTCATTTTTAATATATTTATAAAACGTATTTTCAGGAACGTAATCTTCGATATGTAAAGTAATTTCATCAGTACCACTGATGGATTTTGTTTTGATATATTTCGTCAAAGGACAGTAAAAACTGTATGTGATGTAAGGGGGGAAAGTACAATCTGCGCACGTCTCTTTGAGCTACAAAATCGCTTCCCCTCATCTTTTAATAATAAGTTGTTAGATGAATAACAGTTCTAGAAAGAACGAGGTTAGTAACATTTGAAAACTGGACATTTTCGCTCCCTTCTTACAGAGAACTTATTATCATTGGTAAACGAACTATTAATTTGATTTTTTAGAATTCCTAACAAAACAGTAACACATATCCCCCGATAAAGCGTGCTCAACAAACGTACTTCGTAGCTGTCACTATCTTAAATATATTATTTAGCTTTTTCGCATACTATTTACGTAATAAAGAGAAAATATTTTAATGCTTGTTGTCGAAAAAATGGTTTGCGCAAAACGTCCGTACCCCGTTCGTGTCCCCCAAAAATATTTTTATTTATGAGAATACTTTACATGAAGCCTCAAGGAGAACAAAATTTTCTCAAATAATAATTTGAAATGTTTTCTTTATTTTTCGTCTGAAGAGCAAAGTACTCTCATAAAAATGTCTCAAATCCGAATTTCATTGAACTTTCATGACTTCCGAACATTGCGAAAGTTAAAAAGTTTTTTGTGTCTTCCTACAATTACAATATTCAAGAGAATTTTTCTTCATAAAATGTTTTTTTTTTCAATAAGGTCTACAAATAATTTCATGTCATATTTTTTTAAACATGAGTAGATTTCGAGTTAACTTTTGGTGAAATAATGAAAACTTTTAAAAATGACGTAAAAAGGATTATCTAAGATTCGCTATCTTTTTCATTCTTTTAATTTCATCTTGTGTTCGAGAGTATACTCGTACGTACGCGAATACGTACTCGTAACCATACGATTTACTTCAAAACCACAGAGTTTTTGAAAATTGAAATTTTTCATTTTAAAGCTTGAAGAAGGTGATTTTGCCCATGCGGACCAGTAGTTATGTTTACTGTTGGCAGTCTGTTTTACTAAATTTCGAATCCCAGCCCGGTCAAATATTTTTACGGGCTTCAATCACTTTTGCAGGTTGCAGTAGTAGTATACTATTACGTAACTGTTGCAAATAATGTGATGAAGTGCGTGATAATGTGCTGAATGACAGACTCAGTTCAAATGGATTCTACTGCAAGCACTCCCGTATTATATTTCTTTTACTATGTACAGACGTTGCACTAGAATTATAAGTACGTTACATTTCGACGCAAATGACAATTATACATTGATAATTCATTTAACATAATTTCAGGATATAAGTAATAAAAGATTCGATTTCGTGTGTTTCGCCTTTTATATTCTTCAAGGAGAATCATTTGTTAGCTCGAAAGAAAACTGAAAAACAAATTGATACAAGCCGTTTATTTCAGTTACGAAGTGAAAATTGAGTTACAATGAGGTTCAGAAATTAAATTCGTCTCAACCTCTCAGAGACCTTTTTATTCGGTATTTTTTTTAACTTTTGATGTATCCTTTTTGTTTTTATTTCCGCGAGGTGCACTGATTTTTCGTACAACATGGCTGAGATTTGCTGCGGCTAGAAAGTTGGTGTTGATACTGATATGATTGATTAAATATTGCTGATACAGTAAAACCTTTATTGGCGCGAATTCCAAGAACCAAAATAATCTGAGTTCGTGTCATTAAAATTTGTGTTATCCGATTAATATAAATGACCGTATTACTGTAATCCCTTTCTGGACCCCAATTTCGTTCGTGTTACGGCAAAATTCGTGTTAAGCTTATATAATTACTTTTTGTTGCATTCAGGACCAATCGTTTAAGGTTATAGGAGGTTAGGAATCTTGTCTATATTAGCCTTTTTGGCTTTCGTTTGCCCACTTCAGGGCCCTCTGTAGATTAACGTGGCTAGCGCCATGCTTCATGTGCGTGTTTTACCCAATAGTTACTTTTTTAATATAACTATTTAATATTGGTTCTCATTTTGAAAGAAAGCTGAGTGAACCTCAGGATCTCCCTGAATAGGACAACTATGTTTTCACTAATTAAATAATTTATTTGCCACTTTTCCCTTAGAAGTTACAAATAAATTCCTAAGTTTTCTGAACTTACTTAGTTCTTAGTTCAGTGTCAAGGTCAAGACTTAAAACGTCAATGTGCAATGAAGGTAGATCTTTAAAACACAATAATGAATGTAAAATTACATATACAATGAACCCTCGTTAGCACGAACTCGCTTAACAGGAATTTCGGTGTAACACGAACAAAACTTTGGTCCCGGCAAGGGATTATGGTAATATGGACTTTTATAATTCTCGAATAAAATGAAGTTTTATAACACGAACTCCGATGACTTCGGTCCCTTGAAATTGCGCGTTAATGAGGGTTTACTGTAATAGTATGAATGTGGTAGGTGATGTGTCGTCAGGTACAATCATTTCGGGAACCGCTGGCGGGAGTGAAGATATCCTCGGTCTTAAGGGTTCCTTTCCCCATCCACATCATTCTGATAGCAGCATTGCGTTTTCTAAAGCTTCGCCAACAGTGCCACTTGACGCATGTACGAGGGTCATCTGGTCCATAACCTGGTGCAAAAACCGCAAGCCCTTCTAGTCACTCATGTGCGTGGATCGCGTAACGTTACGTCAAGCCTTACGGAACCCTTTTTATCTTGCCGTAAGCCCCAGGTATCTTTGGGTCTGCTTTGGTCCGTGATGCACGATTGCAGTTGGGATGTTTTCCTTCGCATGTTCCCACCACCGCCTACTATGCAATCCACCTTATCACCGCTGGCTGCCTGAGTGCCTAGGGACTGTCGTGGAGTGTCCTACTCTGAAGAATTGTCCTTATACTTCCCAATTAATGTCCTAGTACAATTTTTTATTGTAAAATGTATTAAAATTATGTACTAAAATTGTTAAAATGTACAATTAAAAAACAGGATTGAATATGGCTAAAAGGTGTAGCTGAAATGTCATCACAAAATACTTCATGTAATAATATACGCAATATACATTTATTCTTAAACGTCAAAAATAAGTGGAACTGTTTGATTAATAATCATTGATAGACATTAATTGGGAAGAAAAAGAAAGTAAATAAATATAATACTTTGCTTAGCCTGGTCATAGAAAAAGGTAGGCATTGACTACTAAGCCAACCTTTAGAATTTTCAAACATATGGCAGTTTAATTAATTTTGCACACATTGTTGTTACAATACTGCTAAAATGTGAGAATAACAATTGCACGGGTTACACTGCATGCGGTTAAAAAGGAATCGACTTTCAGCCGCGAGAACATGGAAAACGATAATTTGAATTACTATAATACCCACTGAACTGTAATAAACGTGCACAGATAGTGAAGTTACACTTAGAAAAAAATATATAAGAGTAATGCAACATTGTTGGACACAGAAAGAAATATACAGGAAGGACAGGAGCACACGATGGAGTTCGGATGATTAAGTCGTCCCGCTCTTAAGATGCATCTTCGCTGTCATCAGTGGGCCTGTCGTTTCACGGTTCTTAAAATGATGCTTGTTCGTGACCGTCACGCGTTTTATATTTGTCGCGAGACGAAGGTTTGTCTGCATGCTGCTCAGTCCATGTTGTATCTTCGCTGTCAGACCTGATATGACATCTTTGGTGTGTCTCCATCTTCAGTCGGCGTCTGTTTGCTTGCGCCTCTCGGCTTCTGATGCTACTCAGTAGTCGAGTATGCGTAAGGGACTTTGATGTTGAAAGCAGCGCCGCAAGAATGCTATGTGGAATGGAAAACTCTGCTTCTGAGTGAGACAAGTTTGTGAACAACGAAAGAAATACATTCTTGTTGAACTCGGGAGTACCTGAAATATAATTTAAAATATATTTAAATTTTATATAAAGCTAATATTTAAAAAAAAAAAAATTTACATGGAAATGTTCGTAGGTACCGGCTGGCGCACTGGTGCTGGACGAAATAATTAAAGAAAGTAATTATTTATTTTCTTATTTATTAACCCACGGCAGGGCAAAGCCACAATTATAGCAATTATTACAAATAGAAATTAAACAAAAGGAATAAGAACAAAATGTGGTTTGTCTCAATTTTTACTTTATCGTATGCATAAACAATAGAGAGAAAGTTATGTAATGATGAGGAAAATTGATTTCGAGATTGCAACGAAAATTTCATTTTTGGGTTCCCCTGATATTGAAAAGTGTTTTTTGTTGTTTTTTTCTTTTTTTCCAAAAAAACGTCCGTCCGTCCGTGAACACTACTAGCGCCTAAACCATGAGTAGGATTATCTCGAAATTGAAGAAACCCCTGTCTATCTGGGTCTAGTTGAAGCTTTGGAAATTTGAAAAACATTCTTCTAATTTTGATGGTACTTAACATGAAGGCCCCGAACATTTTCAATTTTTTTTCAAAAACAGTTTCAAATTTTTTCTTTAAATTTCTTGTAAGAATAAAATACATGGAAACACTTGGAATTTAAACTTTTCTTTCGAATTTAATAATAATAATAATAATAATAATAATAATAATAATAATAATTTCGTAAGTAATGTGAAATGTCAGTTATCACTATCTCCGCCCGAACGCCTCAATTGTAATTATGTAAATGTAAATATTTAAAGTAATTAGGCGGAAGAGCAGGCCTTACGGCCTGAGTCTCGCCAGTAGTAAAGACATTATTATTATTATTATTATTATTATTATTATTATTATTATTATTATTATTTAAAACAAACTTAGACAGGTGGCATATGTCCGATTTTGAAGGTTAACTCAGAATTTTCGGAAATTGCAAAAGTGGAAATTTTTCGACGTCTTCCTACAACTATGAAATTGTAGACAGAGCTTTGTTCTTCAAATTAAATTTGTTGTCCATTTGTTGTTCTTTTATTAAGGTCATGTAGATTTTTTGAAAATGTTTGCAGTTTTGGTGGAATAGTGCGTGGAATATTTGCAATTTAAAGAAAAAATAACAAAAAGATTTTCTCAAAATTGGCTCCAAATTTTTCTTTAAATTTTTGGTAGGGGTAATGCCAAACGTACCCTATACGATGACATAAACGCTTTATTGCTCTATTCATTTTTTCTTTTTTAAATTACAAAAATGCATTTTTTAACTTGTTTCTCACGTCGGTAATATTTATATTAGAAACGATTTGGTCACCTTATTTTATTTATAAGTACATGTTCTTTAATTAATGCCTTGTAACGTTTCTCGAAAATGCAAGTTTTTTGTTAAATTGAGCTCATTCTTTGTCTAACTTTTTTCGCTAACTCCAGGAGTTTCATTTGATCATTCCATCACAGTCGTGGACGTCCTACATTTCTTCTGCTTTGCGGTCTGTACCCAAAACTTTGAAGAGGGATGCGCGAACTGTCCATTCTTTGAAGATTGTCATACCATTGGGATCATCTATGTGAATCTAATATTTGGCCTATATTGCAAATTTCTGACCTAATGTCTTCATTTTTCTTGTGGTCTCTCAAAGAGTATCCCGCTAGTAGTCTCAGCAACCTCATTTCTGCTGCTTCTGTCTTTTTTCTCTGTTGAGTTTTTATTGCCCATGCCTCTGAACCATATAAACCACCATAGGTTTATATAATTTAAGAACAGTGTCTTTTCTTACTTTCTTTAGCAGATGTTGCTTCATTATACCAAGTAGCTGCAGGAATTCAGAGAGGTTTTTTCTAGGTCTTTAGAATGATCATAGGCTATATTGTATCCCAGATAATTAAAATTTGAGACATGTTCAATTACGTTATTATTTATTTTAATCTTTGCTCGAAGTGGAAAGACTCCTTTAAAACCCATGACTTTGGTTTTGAATGAGGATAATTTTAAATTAAAATCTTTAGCGATTTTAAAGACTAAAGTGGGCTCTTTGTAGATTTTTTTCCGAGTCTGCTAGGATAACCTACAAATAGTAATGTATTCAAAGCAATTTTTCCGATAAAATTGGTTTTCAATTGGCTTTCTCATCGCCTAATCACGTCATCAAAATATAAATTAAAAAGAATGGGTGACATGGTACACCCCTGTCTTACGCCTTGATTTGTTATTCTGTATTCATTACTTGCTCCATATCCTGTATTTACTCTTATAGTAGTATTCACATACATACTGTTAATACTGCGATACAAGAAAATACATACAACGAATTATTACTAAATGTTGTGGAATTCCTCTTCTCAGCAACACCTCCCATAATTTTGTTCGATTAACAGTGTCGAATGCCTTTTCTAATTTTGAAAGCATTCTACAAATGCTCAGAACGTGGACACATTATACGTGCGCGTGCGTAGTAATTAAGCGTGCGCAGATGATTTTCTCCCCCATACGTCACATACAGTTTTCACTAAATAAATAAGTTATACTGCTCTATGTGAGACTATAAATATGCAGTGAATACAAGACCTGCCTTTCCTAAACCCATTTTGCTCCTCTAATAAGAGCACTTCTGAAATAGATGTTATCCTCTGATTTACAAATTTGGCGTAAATTTTGTATCGAGAATTCAAACCGCTTATCTCTGTGTAATTAGAGCAGTTCTTCTTATCACCCTTTTTATATAAGGAAACGACCACAGCAGTCCTCCATTCTTCTGGGATGTGACCATATACCGAGCAAGTATTAAGAAAGTCCTGAAACTCTAGGGAAAATCTTTCAGATGCATATTTGAAGAGTTTATTGTTGATGTTGTCTGGCCCAGGTGCTTTTATATTTTTAATGTGTTTAAGAACCAACTTCAACTCGTCTATTGTTATCGGGCCAACTATTTCTTCCATGAAAGCTATTTCTCCTTCTTGCTGGTCCTCACTTGTCCATAGATTTGAAAGATAATGAAGCTACTGGTCATCTGGAATCATATTAAGTTTCCTATTGTCTTTCTCATTCTTATTAAGTTGTTTTAATATTTTGAAGTCTTTTGTCTATCTTCAATGCAGATCATGTTTCATTTCACCAAGAAATGTTTCCCAGCTCTGGCGATTCATACGCCGCACTTCTTTCTTAACTATTGCTGATGATCTTTTACATTCTTGTTTATCGTGAAGAGATTAAGATGAAAGATATTGTAGATAGGCATTCTTCTTTTTCCTTATTAGATCTGCTAAGTCTTCATTCCATATTCTTAGGCCACGGTTATTTTTTCTCTTTTTCCTTTCTCCCAAAGCTTCCCCTGCTGCTTCCAAATTGATGTTTCAGATTATTCCACCTCACATTGATGTTTAGATTTTCAGGCATTTCACGTAGGTGTTGATCCATTCTTTGTTGGTAAAGATATCTTATACTATCTTCCTGCAACAAATGAACTCTAAATACTTCTTCTCGTGTTTTTTTTGGTTTACAGGAGAGTAACGATATGTATAGGGTAAAAGTATTTTGGATATCAATAAGAAATGATCAGTATCAATATCGTAGCCTCAGTAAACCCTCACATCTTGTACTAAAGAGCCCATATTCTTATTAACTAGCACGTAATCAATAATTGATCGTCTTCCCTGTGCACTCCAAGTTGTTTTGTGGATTTCTTTATGGCGAAGGAATGTATTAGTGATCTTCAATGAATTTAATGATGCAAATTCTCTAAGTGTTTGCCTGTTTCTGTTACAGGTTTCTTCTCCATTTGTACCCACTATTCCGCTGATTGAGGCAGCTGATTTTTCTCAAAAATGGCTATTTAGGACGAAGTTGTACTCTTCTTTAATATTCCGGAAGTAAAATTTCGGTTCTAGTAATAGGAAATTGAAAAGTAGAGAAACTTAAAAAAAATGTAGTTTTGGGTGACGATAGATGGTAGCTGGCCCGAGAATGGGGCAAGACCGTAGAGGCAGTCCACACCATATACTTATGTTTGTAATAAAAATGGTGCAGCGGGAAATGAAATTCCTCTCTTTCGCGACAAAGTATTATAAGTAGTTTTTTCTACAATTTTCAGCGTTAATTTAATTGATTTCAAAATTTCGCTGTAAAATTCATTAAATAAAAAACAAAATAAGCTGCTTTCCGCTCAAGGCACTCCCCGCAGGAGACCTTCCCGTACCAAAGAGCAACCAACCACAGGATAAGCCATAACCAGCACATGCCGTGTCGCCCTCATGTCCTGTGCGCACGCGCTCTCATGCACCCATGCACACGACCAAACCCATGTTCACATTACATGGAAGACCATTCTGGCAGCCGACTGCTCTGATCGGTAGTTTTCCATGGTTTTCCGATCAATACAAGACTGCGGGAGCAGTACCCTAAAAACGGGTCATTGGCCACGCGCGATCCCTCCTTCCCCTTCCTTATCCTACCCTCATCCCCTACACACACACACACACACACACACACTTCACTATCATACAACAGGAGACCGGTCGGGAGATTAGAGATTTTTGGAGGCTGGGGCGGTGACTCGCTGATAGGAGATACCTGGTTGTGGAAAACCAGTAGGTGCCAGAGCTCGCCATTCAGGGTGGGAATATAACCGCCCCTGAAGCGATTAAACATACACTACAGTTACGGGACTAATGACCTTAGAAGCTAGTTGACCTTAGCACCGGAAGCACTAATCAATAACTATCAATGTTCTCGCCCAAGATCACACGAGCTCACGCCCCATCCATATGCACATGCTCATAGTCCAGGCGCACATGAGTCTACGCCACCTTATTGTCAGCGACACCATCAGCAAATATTTAAGGGAGACCAATTACAAATATTGTAGGACCGATGCTTAAATTTTTTTATGTAGAAAATAAGAACTTAATTTTCGCAATACTTTCAATTTGTGTATTGTAATTTGTAAACGGTTTAAAAATCTCAAATTTCTCTCATTTCTTCCATTGTTTTTTTTTACTAGAAGTACTTCAAATTGAACTGGGTCTGAAAGTTCAAAAATTAAGTTTTAAAACTTAAATTGTTAATAGCCTTAGCTTTAAAACAAGTTCCCAAATACTGTGTATGTTACCACAAGGGTCACAAATGTATTCAAAAATTCCCTGGTGAGGCATTTAAAAAAAATACAATTTTCGCGTTTTCGGTGCGTAGCCTCGTCACTCCCACCCGCGTTTCGAGCCGCCGCGCCGCCCTTGCATATCGCACCCAGCCGCCTCCTGCGCGGTCCTCGGCGGGCGCGGGCCGGGCGCGCTCAGCGTGGTCTGGCGGCGCGGCGCCGAGCGGGAGCTGGAAGTGCCGCCTTTGCCGGCGCCCAACCCCCGCCCCCGCCCCCACAGGGGTTGTTAAGATAAGGTGCGACTAAATCTGAGTGCCGCCCCGCTCCGCCCCGCCGCACCGCACCAAGCCGCGCCGCGCAGTGATCCACAACGAATGAAAACCGGGGAAAAGGCATCGACTTCGAGATACTGTTGCAACATCGACCATATTAGTGGATTTACTGCATGTAAAAGATCCTCAAGACTAAATGAAGCCTGTGTGCTAAATTCAAATTGCTTGTTTCGTCGCCTAAGTAATACCTCCTTTCTCCCTTAGTTCGTGAAAGAAGCGTAGCGAAATTTGCGTGGTCAGGCGGAAGAGCCAGGCCTCATGGTCTGAGTCTCGCCACGTAAAATAAGGCATCAATTCAATTCAAACGACAAAAAAATCCATGTTGCCAAAAGTCGATGTAGGCCATTGTACCATCAATGTTAATAATATGTCGACCAAAATCCATCGATGGTTTTAAACTGGTTAAGCTGGTTACGATGTTAAAATCTTGTTTAGTAACTGCTAACTTGCCGTGTATATTACTTTAAAATTAAAATTGAACTGAAAACAAAGTTAAAAATGCTTTTCCATGTGCGAAATACGAAAAAAGACGCAGGAAATAAAAAAGTATCACAATTATCTGGAGCGAGGGATAATCTGATCGCTGGTGTTGCTACAATCCGCAGTCGAGTGATTCGAACATACAAATTGATATTGGTACAATCCGTTATAAATGATCACTTTTACAAAATTGTGATGGCGGAAATATTTCATCTACAAAGAAAACATCGAAAACATAAAAGCTTCATGCATAAATGTAAATCTTAAGAAAACATCAATTTCTATACATGGATGTTTAAAACATCGTTATTTTTCTAGAAACATCGATGTTGTTAAAACACCCGCATCGATGGAACAACCTTAAGGAAGTTCCAATTAAAGGGATTGGGGCAGTTCTCACATCTGCGATTGTTGTAACCTGGGGGAAACGTTCGTGTAAATCCACGCATTTCTTTGTGAAAATGTCACTGTTAGCGACATGTAAAGTGTTTTCTGCCATATTGCGGCAATCTTTAGGCAATTGATATGACCACAATATGGCCGAAGTGTTTATGTTGTATTAAAACACTACTATCGAACTTCATAAAGTCTACACCACTTCCTACGATTAATTTTATAAATTAAAACTACTTTTCTATGTTTGTCTTTACTTATTTTCTGAAGAGTAACCGTTTATCCAATTTAAATTTAACCCCTAGTCAAACCGCTGTCAACTTATGGTCTGCCCTACGTTGCTTCTTATTACATTAAAATAAATTAAATGGATTTGTTATATTAGTTTAAACATGAAAATGGGAATAAACACTTCCCGAAATGCAGCTTTCAGAAAAGGATAGTTAAAAAGTAATTTTAGAAAATTAAAAATGTGGAGTTATACAATTCGTTTTCTGTCGAGTGTTTTATTTGAAATATGATTTGCCATTTAGAAAGTAGGACTTGTAATAACATCAATTATTGACAAGTAAAAGTATCCAAAGTTTTTAATGACAATCATTTATTTCAGCAATTGCACAACGTTTCGTAACTAGTTTTGTTACATCATCAGGTGCTTAGTGAGGGAACTACTATCCCATTGAATTACCTCTGCAGTAGAACCATCGAGGAAACATTACGAAATTAACTCACTCACTTGATATCACCTCCTGGATGGTTCTACTGCAGAGGTAATTCAATGGGATAGTAGTTCCCTCACTAAACACCTGATGATGTAACAAAACTAGTTACGAAACGTTGTGCAATTGCTGAAATAAATGATTGTCATTAAAAACTTTGGATACTTTTATTTGAAAACATATATTGACAATCAAGAAGGAATATTGATCATTTATTGACCATCCTCATTTTTCATTTATTCGGAACCACTGTGCGATGCCATGAGTAGAGGTAGCGGCGACGTTGGTGTGTCTGAGGACCACTTCCCCGGTATCTGTGGGCGGCGCCTCAAGTGGCGACTGGCAGAGGCAGGCTGGGGCCGAAGGATGGGCTTCCGAAGTGTGCGAGTGTGGAGGGATTAGTTTATCATATTCCTGCGCCGTGCGTGTAATCCTATCGTGTTTTTCGGCAAGTGGACCAATCAATTCAGCTCCTTATGCCTTAATTTTTTTCGTGTTAGAAGGTGATAGTTTTGCTGATGGAAGTTGCTTGATGAGAAGCATATTTCTGAGCGAGCTCTCGGGAATAGGTGGAAAGCTGTGACAGAGAACATGTGAAGATCGGAGCAGAGTTCGCTGTATCACCATATTTTACTACCCATGTGAAAGAGATTACGTCACTTGCCTTTGTAGTTGTCCGACCCCTCACCACCGTGTCCTTTGTCGCCGCCACCGTCAGCGCTGTTGCCACTGTCCTCCACAGTCAGAATCAATATATCCACCACAGAATCACCATATCCACCACTCAATCACCACGTCCAATGTCACCAATGTCGCCACCGCTACCACGACTGCATCACTACTTCTGCCGCCGCCGCCGCAACTATTATCACCACCATCACTACCAATACTACCACTACTACCATCACCACCACCATCACAATCCTCATTGTCACTTTCATAATCACCACCGTCGCCAGCACATCACCACTGTCATCACAATCATCATTGCCACCAACTCAATCACTGTCGCCGAAATAACTACCAATTCAATTCCCATCACAGTAATCACTACGAATGCAGTCATCATCACAATCATTACAGTACATCACTTCCACTACCACTACCCCACTACCACCACTACCACCACTACCAAAACTACCACCCCTAACACCACTACCACCACCACCACCACTACCACCACTACATTACCGATACCACCACTACCACCACTACCACCCCTACCACCACTACCACCCCTACCCCACTACCCCACTACCACTACCACCACTACCACTACCACCACTACACTACCACTACCATTACACCATACCACCACTACCACTACCACTACCACAAGTATAATTGCCATGACTATATCCACCCCATCACCACCAATGATAATAAAATCTGGGTAGCTTGTTTTGCCAATTGATGATGAATGGCATATTAACGATGCATTCTCTTGTACATATTCTTTCGTAATTGCTCATACTTTCAGGTTATCTTGTGACCTCTTACTCAATGTTACTCGACTTTTGCAATACACACAGTTATTCCAAGCACTAACTTCCTTAGGCACCGACATAATTACTACAGAACTTTTCTTGCTTCCTGTTTTCTTTTTTTACTTTTCCTCTTTTTTTCTATTCCTTTCGGGTGTGTTATAATCCAGGGTAGAAAAAGTTTCTTTATATTTCGCGTATTGGTGCCCTGCCATAATTTTTATACACCAGTAGTTCCGATAATTAATACAGTCTACATAATAACCCTTATTATCCTTTTACAGCTTGAATTTCAAAATTTTTATGTGGTTTTCAAATATTAATTGCATCATAAAACCCTAATATTTGTGTTTCAGAAGTTTTTAATGAGTAGCTTTAGGCTCATAGAACCCAATCGGCAGAACGTCGGTAGAATGTTTTTTCAACCACTAGGGCATTAGAGCCAGTTGGTTGGTTCTTTCTGCAGTCGCAGGTGTTTTAAATTATTCCGATATTGGTGGTTTCTCTAGAAGTTAGTTCAGCAATAGCATAATTGCTACTGCAGCGATGTCGACATATCCGCGGATACCGTTGCAAAGCTTGCCGCCTTCAATAAAGAATCGACTATAAACATCATATATATGTACAATACGTTTCTCCAATAAAATCAAAATAACACTGTCTCAAGCAATTAATGATTTCTGAGAAAGTTCATTTGAATTTGGAGATTCATATAATAAAATTATGATTAAATATAGCCTTTGGGATGGCTCATGAGTAACGTACTAACTTCTCGTGGTATGGTCTCGGGTTCGATTCCCAGTCGTAGCAAATATAGAGTTGTGGCTTTCCTTTAAACACGACTTGGCTTCTGTAGCTCTGTTATGAAGAAAACCTCAGGCACGCGGAGTTTGCTAGTTACGCTGAAGGGAATACGTCATATTCGCCTCATGTCTCTATTACCACCCAACGGGGGAATGAACTCGGCCCAGGCAAGGAGACTACTGTCACCTAGCCGGCAAAGTCGGACAATCGATCCAAAGTGTCAAATGCATACATACATGATAAAATTATCTAGAATGTTGACAGCATATTTTCTTGTATAAGACACGATAGTAACGGAATGAACCGCTACGATGGACTAGTCGATACATCCAGATTCACTTTCTCGTTTCAAAGTTATCATCCGTCTAGAGCAGGCACGTCAAACCGCGCCCGCATGAGCTACTTGCTCGCCTGGGTTGCCTGGCGCTCGCACGGGTACGGGTAACTTCCCCTGCCTCCGAACTCATTTCCCCTTATTATTCAGAAAGGGACCGGCGCGAGGCGCCGCTTCAGAATAGTGGCTTCGTACGAAAATATATAACTGTATGCCATTTTTTTCATCAAATAACCGAAAATTGTATTATGTTTATATTCTTCACTAATTATTACTATTTGTTTTTCTTACTTAATTCTCCCTTTCCTAAACATGTTTAAGAAATGACAAGAATATATTTGAATGGTGAATTCTTTCCTTGTTTTCGTTTTGTTTGTTATTAAAACATTCAGTAATTTTTTGAATTTAGCAATAACGTGAAACAAATTAAGAAGTTTCTGTATGTTAACAATTCTCGCTTACGGAGGGAGAGGGCTTTTGACAGACAAGAATATTTGTCTGTTCAACTTTGTAACCTGAACGTAGAAAATTCATACTTTTATATCAGTCAAGTAAACGTGATTAAAAAGTCAAGATTGTTTGGTTCAATTTTTTTATTTTTCTCTCAAATGAGTATTTTAAATTGGACTGATCTATTATTTCTTTTTAATGGATCATTTCTGCCTTAAATAGAAAATGGGAATTAATATAAATTTGTGACAATAACTGTCAAGTGTCCAGTGACGTTCCGTCACTCTGGAGGACCACCCTTACTTCCGAATCTCGCACCAATTTCTCTGGATACAGTGCCCCCGAGCTCTAGTAAGTTTGTTAATCTGCCCGCGACCTTCGCATGCCTGGGCTAGGGTGATGTATTGAAGAATAACTTACAGATACTGCACTTCACATAGGTATCGTTCACCATTTAAGTTTGTTTTTATGGGTACGAAACAGTAGTAGGATTGGAATGACCATTCTGTTGATGCCCATGCTTTTCTTATTGAACATGTTTTGTGATTATTTGTTACATCTTGGGATCGTTGTTCTTACGAGTAGTATTTGCCTTTCACAACAACTTTAGGCAAAGTGGGCGTGATATCTCTTAACGTCATTAAAGAGGATATATAAATGGGCTCTAATGAATTATTTTTTTAAATCTAAATTTTATTTTGAAATATCGTTGTACGGTTTGTTGGACGTATGAATTAGCTATCAATCATGCGAGAAACTATACTGAAAATTATTTTCATCACATGAAAATTTCATTTCATTCCATAGTTCATGTTTTCCCGTTAACATACCCACGTCTTGTAACATATTCTCGTCTTTATCTCACATTCTAGAATGTTTCAAACCGTCATTTTGCAGGATTTCGTAACCGCCATTAGTTACTACACAATAACGAACGTAAATGGGCAACTTTATTGCATTCAAGCGCTTGAAATAAACAACTAATCAAAACTGTACATGTGTGTTTTTATTCTGTTGTTTTCAATTGGTGTTGGAAATAAAAAAGTATTTAGGGGAGAGTGCTGGATATCTTCCTCGGATAGAGATCACACATGCGGACGTTCCCAGCGTACAATTATGCTGTACACTTTTTTCATGAAATATAGGAAATCGATTATCAAGGTACTTAAGGAAACTTCGTAATGATGTATCTTCTGTCTAAATTTTTGCTTCTTGAAAACATCACATGTGCGAAAAAACCATGGGACGCGTTGGAACAAGAATAGCATAGTTATTATGAACTCTTACCATCCACTTGCCTCATGATACTTCAGCGCGCAGTTGTTAATTAAGTTATTTGGGAAACTTTTCATTCTGTAAGATGAAATTCATATTTTATCAAATGCCTGTAAATTGGGACATAATTATAATTTAATACGGTAATGTCTTCTTAATAACAATATTTAATTTCAGTACTATATGGTTACCATGTTTTGCATAAGCAGTTTTGCCAAACTTATGCAGAAAAACAAGTTTGAAGTTAAATAACTACAAAAGTATGCATGAGTGCAATTTTCGCGTATGAATACAAAATTATTAGGTGTTAACGTCTTGAATTCAGCAGTGAAGGTCTTGGGAATGTTGTACACTTCGTCTCTTTTGTGAACAGAATATGATGATGTTGTACGGTGTGTTAGAGTACTTCCTGTTAGTCATTTTTAAATTATCTTTTCCGATTGTCTCGTTTCCAAATGAGAAACCAATGGTACTATATATAATTACTAAGATATATTTGTCTCATCAATCATATGCATTACATAAGTACTAAATGTTTGGTTAGTAGACTTTTTTCAATTCTTAATTAAGCATGAAGTTTTCATGTACGTAACAATATTAATTATAAAATCATACCAGTTTGCAATACTTGGGTTAGGAGTATGCTTCACACTTTATTCTGGTGTTATAAATGAAACGCGTGGGAATTCACCTAGGGAAAGACGAATTATTTTTTTGTTCAGTAGGAAATAACTTTTATTCTCAGTCATTGCCTTATTTGCTACTGGTAACGACCTACAGTTCAGTTATTGAGTCAATGTTTGATCGAACATTACGATAAAGATATTTTTTTGTTTCGTATATTTTTCAAAGCTGTCGAGAAAAGTGTAAAGTGTATACACAAAAATTAGAAATGAATCAAAAAAATGTCTCCAAGATTAGATGCGGCTGGTCGGGTTTATCTTGTTACTGCCCAAACCTTACAACCCTAAACGAATTTATAATCATTGAAGTAAACAATAGTGGATGTGTTGATGTCACGATGTTTGTGCACCATGCTCTTGTATATCGAGTTCCCACCGGGAAATGACGTCGCAACAAAAAGTGAAGGGCAACGAACACCGCGTAGCACCTTGGTGCAGCTGCGCTCTTGATAAAGCGAATCAGACAAAAATATCCCAATTTGTCGGGGCATTCTTTAATGACTGATCGGCTGGCGGTCAGTTTCTGTACTCCGCGAATCCTTCAATGAGCCAGCCAAATTACAACACAAAAAAGCTCTGTCATTTGCTATTATGGTTTAAGTATCGGCACGATTAAGAGAAGCTTATTGATCACAATCTTGGCACACTATATTTACCCGGGTCCATGGCTTAACTGCACATCAATTTAATTTGAAGTGCTGCCGACAGATCTCGTTATGGAACGTGACACGTGAATAACCGTCGCCACATTCCAGGCACAGCTACTTATTACTCACAGAAAATAAATAGTGAGGTCCTCTAATATTGAAAGATGATGAACTTTGTAAAAAAATGTGCGCGGCATGGTTAGGATGTTGAAGAATCTTCGTGGCGTCTGGAGAGTAGTTTAGGCTTTGTTCTCTCGTTATAAACGAAACAGATGAGAACGCACGGTGGAAAGTTAAAAAGCAACCAAATTACGGTGCAGAAAGCCAGCACGTGGTGAGACTGCGACAGCGAAGTAATGACCAACATTTTAAGCTAATAAGATTTTATGGCTTTTGCTGAAGTGAAACAGACGGTATTGTGCTACTGTCGATGTTTGTGCTGGTGCAGTCTAATTAGTCATACGAAATGTAATACGCACGAGATATATCATTTACGAGCTTATTTTCAACGTGATATATCACAATTTCCATTTTCTTTTTTTTTCGTGTCGATGTGTTCTTAAGACGCTTCTCCATTATGCTGCCAAATATTGATTCAAAAATTCCATTCGAAACTGGCGGTTTTTTTAATTATAAATGGTATCCGAAAACTGTTGAATAAAATCTTGAACTATAAAGTTGATTTTGAATACTTTCTGTCCGTGAAAACTTTTGTTTTTTGGAGATAAGTCACTTCTGAAAAAATCTTTTGAATTGTGGATGTCTAATTGCCGAATTCCTGACGAACGAGGACGTACGTGTATTTCAGTGTTGTAAATGCAGATTTCTCATTCAATCATGTTTTATTAGTTGTAACGTTTCTAATCGGAGTTTTTACAGATATACAATGAAGAATGAGAAAAATCAGCAAATGATTTTCATTTATTGAAAACCTTTTTTGGCGCCTCAAGGACACTTGTTTAGTAAGATATTTTATTTTTACTGTCTACTCACCTTATTTAATATATTCCACCTTACGTCAAAACCAGTGCTTAGTAGTAATGGCAAGTGCGGTCAATTTTCTCGTAGACAACACAGTGCGTTCATGCGTTCATGATTAATTTTCAAAATTGTACGTTCGTTTTTCGAATAATTAATTTATTGAACTGTTTAATTCCACGTTCATATCTCGGTTGTTCATGAATGAGAATTATCTGATACTTAATGTTTACAAATACCTGACAATTCGCTTCAAATACATACGATGAGAACATTGCTAAAAGATCTTCCCACTAAATTCATACTTGCTGGGTTGTCTGGTTCTTTGGGTTATCTGAAAGGAATGAGTAAAAGATATTCTCTTGCGCTGCTTTGTTTGCGGGAATTACACCGCGGGTACAAAACACGCCGACGTCCAACACAAATATCAGTTCTTTATTTGACACCGCAACGCGCCATCGTGACAGCTAACATTTTATGAAGCTTCATATCAGATTTAGACATTCGTAAGCAAAATGTAAATTGTCGGTTACACGGAATGGGAGTTTACACTGGGTGTAGAACGAGTCACGGTATGTTACGTAAAAACCCACACCCGTTAATGTCGATACATAAATTCACCTTACACATACACGAATTGCGGTGATTTTTCACCGTATAACATCTTGAAAGGACGTATATACTTTTTGTTACACGCGTGAACTTAAGAAATTTTTTATCACGAGCTGCATTTTGAACTACAAACAAGTGAAGCCTTTCGATGACTTGGGGTGGTTCCTCCGTTCTTTCCGAATGAAATATTCATTAACGTGTCCATTACAAGAAGTCTACAGGACACTTTTTGATTTAACTCGTTGTTTGGCGCTCGCAAAAATAACACGCACGTTATAAAAGCCTAATACTCTGCCAATAAACATATTACCATAACATTTTTTGAAATAATTCTTCGTACAGACAATTGCTTGTTTCCTGTATTTCCTGTAAACTTTGGCCTGGATTTTGGTTAGTTTTATTTTTATTTTTGAGCCCATTTTAGAAAGCATGAAATATCCGCCTCCATATTATCTTTTGCTGCATTTATAGCTGCATGAGTTGGGTTTATTGCAGTCTGCAAATAGCGCTAGAATGAAGTTTCCTGATGTGGGAATGTCTGAAAAATAAACATTGAAGAGGAGCGCCGATAGTGCAGAACCTTCAGGCCTCCCTGCTCCTGTTTTTCGAATTTGTGGAAGAGAGCTGAGAGATCTGATTTTTATTACGAGAAGTATGAACTCCAGTTCCTCTTCTCTCTCCACTTGGATAATTTCCTTGTCAATAAATTATAACACCATTTAAATACCATCACTTTGGAGGAGTTCAAAAAACTCTGTATTGTAATAACATCTGTATTTGTGATGCATATAACAAATTCTTGTTTTTTTACATTATAAATAGTTAAAAAATTATATTTAAAATGTTTCAATTAGTTCCTATATAAGGAAATTTAGAAAAATATGCTTACATCCTGTGTTTTTAGTGGCGTTTGAATTAGAATTTTATATGAGAACTAAAGTGAGGTTTACCCCCTATTTATGTAATATCATTGACACTTCTACAAGAGACTTTTGAAGGGAAGAAGAACAATTTTAATTATCGATGTATCGGCATATTGTGATTTGTGTTACGTTGAGAAATTATAAAAATTGTATATAATTAGAAAGTGGACACTGACGGACGAAATTATTTTCTGAAATAGTAAAGTTTTTTTATTTCATAAGGTATGGGATTTTAAATGTGTCAAAAGTGTAATGATAAAGTTTGTGATCGTGTTGTTAATACGGAAGCAAGTGAAAATGTATATAAGTAATGTGTTCAAATCTCTATTATTCAAAAATAAATAATTTAAAATATGGATTAAACTGAACTGTATAATAAATGGTTAAAAAGGTGATATGTTTGTTTTTACCATTGTATAAAGAAAGCAGCGAAAATGTTCTTTGTTTCATTGAAAATGTGTTGGATCCAAGAAGTTTTGATCTGTGTAGCACGAAGTGTAGAATGTGTATTGAGAAAAGAAGATAGAATCATTAATTACTTCGCTGCTTATAAATTTTCATTGACTGTTGGTTGCGGGTACCCTCGCCTCATGCTGCAAGCTTTCCGAATTGAAAGTAAGAAACTGCTTTTATAGTGACTTAACTGATGACACATCTTTGGCTGGGAGACGTATTAGTGTAAGGCGTATACTAGCATAAGACTTTTCATTAACAGTCAATATCTTGGGCACGTTCTGGCAATGAAAATCTTATTAATCCTCATAAAACGTACCAAAACACCTGATGTATGAGAACTGTAAAATATTTTGTAGCTTAGAATATCGTAATTATGGCATTGAATTAATTGCAAAGTAGTGAATCTATGTTGTACTACGTTTGAAATGCGTAACCCGTGTAATATCCTCCGATTAAATTGGGTATGAAATACCCCCACGAATCATGTCCAGAAATTTTGCAATGCACGACTTGACGCACGCATGGTTACATTGGTTTAAGGTAAAGAGTACATAGCTGATAAGATCTGAAGGTAAAAGTAATTGCTCTTCGTACAAGGAAGTTAGAAGGAAACTCTTGGTCAATGTCCTCTTTATTTTCTTTCAAGTAGATTTATACATACGGATTCTCGTTGTTTGAACTTCACGTGATTTATATTGTCGTAGACGGGGTTCTAAAGGTGTTATTCTCAAATATCTTTAATTCAACACAATTATTTTCATCGAAAATGGAGTTTCTTTTTCAAGGAAACATGTTGCATTTTTTTTCCCTCCGCTTCAAAGAATTACAACTTTGTGAAAGGATATTTTCAATGCAATGTGAATTATCCCTGAAAGGCAGGGCCGGATTTAGATAAAAAGAGGCCCTCGGCTATTCCACTTATGAGGCCCTTTCACCTCCCATTTTTAAATTTGTAAATTAAATGAGAGAGAATAAAATACGTCATTACTGTGATATATTTTAATATGTTGATTGAAACATCTTGTGATTAGTACGAACCTTTATAAAAAATGTGGCAAGGATAGTAAAAAAGTTGAGATCACTTATTTGCATATTTATTCTCAGCACAATATATGGTAGTGAAAACAATAGCTAATCAAACATAACACACAACTTTTACAAAGAAACAAAATTTAAATAATGAAAATCATTGTCACTACATCATCATAAACAGAAGCTGCATCTAAACAGAAATGAATGATTTAATCCTAAATTTATCTCTTGAAGAAAGTTTGTCTAAGGCATCAGGGTCAGATGAATTTTCGTAATTCCCTTGCATTTTACTTATTATTATCCTTCTCGTAGCTCTATATTCAGTATTTGGCAATGCGTTTTTTGCTTGTTGCTCAAGTGCATTAAATCTTCCCTAATTCCACGTAAAATATCCAAAAGTGGCCTGTATCAATCTGCACAACTACCAAGTAAAATATTAGGGTTTTGAAGGATTTTATTTAATTTTGAAAAATGTCTCGGTATTCGAATTCAGAAGTGGAGCATAAACAGGAATTCAAATTCTTCCATCTTCTCTAAAAGATTGTCTTGTATCTTCTTTAAAATATCTTAATCCAGTATCACCCTTTGTATTATTATCTGAATGTAAATAGAGTTCGTCGGTGATATCATTGTAATTTTCTAAAACAGTTTCTGTAGCTTTTGCTTTTGATTCCTCGTGTCTGATAAATATTTAAACACTTTAGAATGATGTTTCAAATGCGATTTCAGAACTGCCCGTCTTTTTGTGGAAGAGAAAAAAATAATCTTTCACAAAACCCAGCCCAAATCAAAAATAATCTTCGTTCACAACACCAAAAAAATTAACAGCATCAAGGAAACAATCAATAGCTGAACGATCTAATACATTTAAAGAGTGACAAGCGCATGAAACAAATCTTGCAACTTGTTTTCTTTTTGATATTTTTTGCTGCATAACTTTGTACCATTGCTGCATACCTGCCGAATTGGCTGCATTATCATAACACTGTCCTCGGCATTTTCTGAAATCAATTTCAAGTTTAGTAGTGATGTAGTTCAGTACCAAATCAGCTATACTTTCCCCTGAATGTTCTTTTAGCCCAAGAAAAGTTAGAAATCTCTCAGTTGGCAAACCGTCTGCACGTGACACATATCTAATTATTAAGGTCCACTGTTCATTAAGTTGTGTAAGATATGTCAGGAGTGGAATCTACAGAAAAGCTAAAATAGCCAGTCTTTTTCACTTCCGCCACAATTGTCTTTCACTTTATTTGCCATAAGTTGAATTATTTCCTCACATATAGTTTAAGACAGATATGAAGGTTTTCTTGAACCAGTATTTCCTTATCGATCGATATGATCTCTTACAAATGGATCAAATTTTGCTACTAGTTAAAAAACCTAAGTAATTTCCGTTATTGGGAGTTCCAATGGTTTCATTGTCTCCTCAAAATGGTAACCCTCGCTCTGCATGAGTGTAAATTAAGCGAAAATTCTTTCTATAACGTAACGCTAGTATTGCTACACTTTTCTTATTTATTCCTCTAGCTTTGAAGTTAAAGTTTAAACTTTTGCTTTTGTTATGTACATGAACACAGCACTCTTATGATTTTCCTAATTTTCAATGATAGCAGGGTTTTTTCAATCATTAAACCTTTCAGAAGTTAATGATGTTGCAGAACATGCAATATTTGGAAAGAGTTTACAAAGCAAAATACACGGCCTTTAAAGAGAGAGTATACAAGCCATTCTTGGGTATATTTTTTTACCATTGGCTTGTGTTGAATAAAAAATTGCTTTCGTTCAAAATCTGGACTGATTCTCATATTCTCGCTTAGAATTTGAAAATGGTCCCCAGTGATACTACACTTGAGAAGGACCCTTCTCTACCCAATATATCATTTTGCGATAAATTTGTTCACTTGCCAACATCTGTAGACATATCTTTGAAATCACTATCAAAATTTGCAACATCTTGAAAATGGTGTTTCTCATTAGGTGTCTGAAAAAAATTATGAATATTCATATTATTTTCTTGTGGTTCGTTTGTATATTCGTGTTCAGTAAGTTGCTCTTGAATTAGTTGAATATTTTCACTTTGAGTTGGTGCAACGGTCGTGTCCTCACATACGTGCTGAATTGCTTCCAATTGAGTATTACTAGTTGGCACATGCATGTAAGCAGTAATCGGTGTTAGCTTCTTAGCCTAATTCTCTTGAAGCTCGACATGGGTGTATTGTATTATCATACAAAGAGATACATAGAACAAGTGACGGAGGACTCAAGTTGAGTTTTGAAGAACAAGATATATTACAGACAGCAGACTCAAGACTCTGTTGAGTCTTGAAGAACAAGATATATTACAGGCTTAATATGGATATGGAAAAGTAGGGACGAGGATGGGGTTTAACACGCGAGAGTTCTCGCTCGGGTACGCTAGTTTAAACAAAATTTCACTGAAAACAAACAGAATATTAGTACTTACCATTATATAAATGCACAAGATCTTGCGTAACTATTGTATTATGCCAATATTGATATAATTATTTTAGGCTGTGAACATACTAATCGAGACAGCTCTAGATCAAGAGTTCTCAGACACTGATACGCTTACACCTGGGGTATCGCGTTAGGCTTGTAGAGGGTACATAGACAACTCCCATGTAGAGATTTGAAGTAGAAATTAACAAAGCAACTTAAGTGATGGATTATAAATATACTTTTTCATATATTTCGTAATTATTTACAAAGTGAATTTGAAATAATGGTTTTTGCTAAATTGGATATCCTGCGTGTGTTTCAAATTATTTACTCAATTTTCGCATTAAAGTCACAAAAACGTAAATGGTTTAGTTTGAAACCCGTCATTTAGGAGTATTTTATTGTGGTGATACACTTAATTTATAATCATAAGTGAGGTATTATCCATAAAAAAGACAGAAGAACCTCTGCTCCAGATGAAACGGAAATTGAATTCAAATATTCACATATAGTGCAAAATAAAGAAGTTCTAGGTGTTCTTACATGACTGCTCGACATCCCACAACTAGCTATGTCACACGGCCAAGCGGCGACAGTTTCGTCGCCGAGCTGCGCTCCCTCAGACTGCCTGCGCAGACTTGTATGTTAGCCGTCTCGTGCGTCGACGCGCCGGGCAGCGCGCAGACGATATATCGACGGGCTTCAACGTAGCGCGCTGTTCGACCGAGCCGGCGCGCTCGCGCGGAATCGAATTTATTCCCAGGCCCTTGCCGAACCGGTATTCGCAATTCCCCTGCGCGTTCCGACCGTCTCTACTACTCAGGTACACCCATTACGAGCTGGATTTCCTGGATTTACGGAAGACGTGGGCTCCGAGAGCGACAGTACAGAGGATATCGCTACAATTCTCCATTTATTTCAGTAGTGGGGAAATTTTTCGATACCATTACCATAACCATCATCATCACCATCATCATTATTTCACTTTCCTCCTTTCGGAGATATGTTAGATTTGCGTACATTGTAAATATACGCATTACATTACCATTTTATATTTTACCTGTATATCTGCATCCCTCCCAATTCACTTTTCTCTCTCTATTTTCTTTATCCAATTCTCACCCCTCGATTATCTTGTAACAACTTCCTCACTTTGACTCTGTAATTCCCTATCTACTTCCTCTTCTTCTTCTTCCTGATCCCTATACATCCTTCTGCTATACACTTCCGTGTCTCTTCTGTCCTTTCACAAATCCTGGAACTTCTTTCTCCATTCCTTTCCAGTATTTCCTACTCCTAATTTCATTTTCCTTTCCTAAATCTGACTATTCTATTTCTGCTACTCCCGTTTGTTGTTCAGCTCTGCACAATGATATGTACCTATGAAATTGAAGGGCCCAAATGAAGAACGGGCTATCCCATTTTTTGTGAAATCGAGTTATTAGCATTTAATATAACTTAAAATATTATTATTTTGCTGTAATGTATTATTTAAATCCACTATGGACTTATATGCAATTGTACTGTGTTAAATGTTTTTAAAATGTACTGATTTATAATATGAAACTTTTAGTAACACCATCGGGAGGGGTGGTTTAGGGCATCAACTGATGCCACTTCAGTGCCTCTGGCCGGGGGGTCCTAGGTTCGAATCCCGTCGCTGGCAGGATTTTCGACGCTAGCTTGATAGCTAGGTCGAATTCAGTCGCTCTCTGGAGGAGAATTCCAGCGGTCGGTGACTCTGCTCGATAGTTTTCCGTTGTTTCTCCGATCAACACCTGGCGCATCCCAGAGCCGTATACCGTAACAAACGGGCCACGGACCGGGCGCGATATTTCCTTCCCATTCCTTGTCGTCCCACTCCTTTCTTACACAGAATTACACTTACACGCACTACAATTCCACCCACATCGGGTGACCAGCCGGGAGCATAGAGCTTGTCCTGGCTATAGCGGTGCCTCGCTGGTGGGAGATACCTCATAAAACCATGTTGGCCGAGGAGGTCTCACCATCCAGCGGGGAAAAATCACCGCCACCTCCCGACGAAAAAAAACATGTACTACACGTGCGAGACTAATGACCTTATCTGTTGTCGCGCCTCGATTCGATCAATTCTAGTAAAATTCTCAATATAATATCTAGATCAATGTGGGATATCCCCTTGTTCTACTGAGCTTACTTACAATTTACTCGAAGAAACCCAAGGTGTTAGCCCGGGTGGCCCCCAGTCAGATTTTGGATTCGTCATGGCAGTACGGGAAATTGCGAAGGGATTTGTCTCAACGCGTGTGAGTGGCGTATGACGACGGTACATGGTACCAAGACAGTTGGTAAGGTTTCAGCTGTTGATATGGCTCTACACTCATGAGGTTTAGACTTTCATCTCGCTTTCTGGCGTTCCACCTATGGAGTCTGTGCCATGTATAACCGAAGGGGGTCAGTATGTGGCTCAGTGTGCACCCTGGAGTCATCGAAGTTCTTAACAAGACAACTAGTAGATTACTGACTAATGAATGCGATTCAGCCCTACGATTAAGGTCTTAAATTTTGGAATTTGGTTCTAATTATTTAATAAATTTTAGAATTATCGAGAGTACAAAATCGCACAGAATATGAAAAACCAAAGCAATAAAAAAAATAAATAAAAGCTTCTGGAATTTTTTTAATCGGACTAAGTTTGGAGGATTAATAAAAAGCATACATCCGGTACATTCACATGAAGCTAAATTTTAGTTGGATTTTCGTATCTTTAGAACCTTGATTATCACACTTCTTTATAATATTACAGGAAGATTGCGTTTTAAATGCGAATTTTATTTTGTATTATTGTATTATCACACGAAGTTTGTACAGAACGTACTAGTCATGCAATTAGGATGTATAATGAAGCTGAGAGAGAATTGAAGTAAAAACGAGCCAGCTTTTCATTCCGGCACTACGCTGCTACGCTCCAGTAGCCACTCGCCGTCCTCTGTGCTGGGCCTTTTGGAAACAACCTTGGCACCAGAGCCCCACTTCACACTCAGCCCTCATGCTCCACTAGCAGTCCCCGAGGACCACTCTCAGTTTCGATCCCCAGCTCCTCACTCTACTCTCCGTGATAGATTTACGTGATACATACATACATATATACATACAAACATACAGACATACATATATACATACATACATATACAAGCGTACATACATGCATACAAGCCTACGTACGTACAAACGTACATATACATTCATACATACATGCTCATGCAACTACACTGCATTACAAATATCGAACACATATTACGTATTTACGGACCTCCGTCTGCATAAGCAATACTCCTTTGGAATGTAATGCGGTCAACATGTGGTAAATGTTTTGAAAAAAATTTTGTAAAATTACAAAATAAAATACTGGATCGAGGGAAAAAATAGCTGCGTACTCGCAGATCTACTAGTGTTCTGTACTCTTTGTTTTGGCTATCCTGAACATTTGTTCACCAGCCGTCACTGCAGGTATCCTCACCGCTTTATCACCACATCTTTCCGCACACTACCGCTTGCAATTTTCAGTAAACTTAATTACTCCGAAGCTAGTACATGTACCATTCGCAGTACTTCCATTAGCCCTGCCTTTCACAAAGTACAGCGCCCTGCTACCTATAAAAATGTTTCACGTCTTTTCTGACCTCCGTTTCCCAGTGACCACCATCGTGTACCTCTGTTCTCAAGCCAACACCACAGTCCCAACCATAGTCACTCTCGTCGACAATCATCCGAGAACTCAGAAAGAGTTTACTGTTCCCCGTAATATAAACCACGTTTACTCCCACCGTATCCCGTATAATGTCTCAATGTCCTTCAATTGATCCTTTTGTCTATTAGATTTTCGTCCAACGGTATGCTTCTGTGAATATCAGATCTCCCAATACTGCATTGAACTTATTAAACATCCCTCATTTCTTCGAGCAGTTTGTTCCCTTTTCTTTCTGGTTTCTATAAGAACGAACTTGTTATTTGAACACTCTTTTCGTTCTCTCCCCGTTGCAAACACTAGTTTTTTCTACTTCGCAATTCCCAAGATATTGTCGATCGTTTCTTCTTCCAACCACTTTCCTTTATGTCCTTATATTTTCTTACATGTATCCCTAATTTGTCCCTAATTTATCTACATTCCTTATGTCCCATTATTTTACTCAACCCTTCTGTCTTTGATGTCACTTGATAATACGTCTTGACGATACGTCACCTATTCTCTCTCCCTCCCTCTCTTTTTCTCAGTATAGTAGTTATTTTCCAGTTACCTTCTTAATCTCTAAATTCGTTTGAAATAGAGCTACCATTAATACAAATTTGAAACTTTTCAATATAAGTTAGTTCATACAACCTCCAAAAACAAGATTTCCCCCAAATGTTACACGAAATTTTGATTAAGCTTTTATCATTAGTATGTTTGATTATTGTATATTTGTACACTTACTACATAATTGTTCAATATATTGTACATTTAAATTAGAGATTCGCGTAATTTTTAGAGTATTTCATCATCCAATATTTCAAAAAATAATATTCATAGAAGGAAATAAACATACACATGTTAACTTAATTGACTCACAGAGAAATACAAAATACTACAAATAAAAGTGTGATGATCACTTTTTGGTGACATTTGACATATTACATTCCTCTTTTTCTCTCATAAACGTCAGAAATAATTCTATGAATTTTTGCTCCCAACAGACTAGTCCATTCCTCCTCCAGCACCACACCATCACGAACACTAACACCGTCATGAACACTAACACCGTCATGAACACTAACACCGTCATGAACACTAACACCGTCACGAACACTAACACCGTCACGAACACTAACACCGTCACTGTCACCACTATCACCATCACTATCACCACAACTATCACCATCACAATTCACTGAGGTAGTCTCCCAGCGTCATGCAAGTCAGTGTGCCCGTTCGCAATCATTGACTTGTTAATGGCAACAAAGAGCGGCAGATCGAATGCGGCGGACTTGTGCGCCAACTCGGGTTGGCCTGCAGCTGTTCACCTGCCCTTTCACCCTCCCTCACCCCCGACCTACTGTTTCCTCAGTCCCTTTAGTTTGCCGTAAATACTACAAAAATAACTCACAAGACCCTTCTCTTGCCAGCTCTTGGTATTATTAGAATTCGCGGTCCTGAAAAGATTTTTCTTTAATTTTAGATGCAATTCCTGTAATCACAATAACCGATATGGAGAGTTCACTAGAACCGAACCAACTACTTTTCTTTCATGGATCGGGATCATTGGCTGTGATTCACTCTTACTGAAAGTTCACTGCATCCAGAGTAGACTGTAAAGGCCATAGACCAGCGCGAAATATCCCTACTGTACGCGAAATGTCCGGTGCGGAAGTTCGCGTTCCTTGGTTGTTTAAGAGCTCATTCAGCCCCGCGCGGCAGTCGAGCATTGTGGCAGCGGAATGACAGCGTTTTATCCGCGGCAGGTTTTGATTCACGGACGGACGCGTGCCGTCATTTCCCGCGTCGTTCCAATTTCCCTGTGGAAAATGTGGCAATGTCTCCTCAGATGTCGAATATTTTCAGATTCATTTTTGAATTTGACACAACTGAACAGTCAGAAAAAATTATCTCATTTTAAAGTTAATCCCGTTTGAAAGTGAATAACATTGAACTTAGATCCTTAAAATTTTCTGTTCTTAAAAGTTTGAACATTTTAGTAATGAAACGTTTCAATAGAATTACAATTCTTAGTATTCAGTTACTAGTAGTCAGAGCTTGATTTCTGAAAGAACGCGACGGAATAGCGCGCTGTTCCGATACCTCGGGAATAATTATTAAATTATATTATAGATATATAAATATTTCTATGAAATAAATAATTAATTTGCCATTTTTTGAAAATTTTCAAAAATGTCCCAGGGAAGTACACCCCAAATTAAATTATCTGTTTCAAATTCAAGGAGCCGTGACAACAGTCAAATCGATTGGGGAATATCATTTTTTTGAGAAAATAGGGTAAATGGTTTAGCCGCTAGCGTTGTTCACATACGGACGGAGACGTTTTGCCGCCTTTCGATTTTTCGGTATCAAGGACTAACAAAACATGGATTCGCACTGTAGAGAATTCTTTTATAAATTTAGCAATTTGTTTTATCCACTTTTTCGTTACAAGGTCCAGTAATAAGAGTTTTTGTGCCGAAAGTTTTTTCGCACAGCATTACATAACTTTCTCTCTACTCCGTAGAGGAAAAGTAAAATGAATGACTGACGTTGGCGCACAGGATGGAAACGATGGGCAGGGTGTGAAGTGGGAGAGCAGAATGAGTGGGGATAGAGATAAGCAATTTTAAATTACCGTGACATGGAGACTAATAAATCGGTAGATAGACTGTAAGAGATAAGACACGCGTACCAGAGAGAAACACGGCTTTGTGGATTACATCATTCTTGAACTTCTAGCAGTGCTACCCATTCACTCCCAGTCGCTCATTCAGTGAGATATGAACGGGCAGGGGAAGTGGCATTCAAATGACGCATGGCGAATAGTGCTCAGGGTTGCAAAGAAGTACGGTCCAAGCAGGAAGGCAATTTTGTGGGTCCATCATGCCGAAAAATTTATTCACACAAAATGTCTGTCAGTCGCTGTCTCTGTCGGTCGCTGTATCTGTCAGTGACCGTCAGTGTCCGTCAGTGTCCGTCAGTGTCCGTCAGTGTCCGTCAGTGTCCGTCAGTGTCCGTCAGTGTCCGTCAGTGTCCGTCTGTGTCGGTCTGTGTCGGTCTGTGTCGGTCTGTGTCGGTCTGTGTCGGTCTGTGTCGGTCTGTGTCGGTCTGTGTCGGTCTGTGTCGGTCTGTGTCGGTCTGTGTCGGTCTGTGTCGGTCTGTGTCGGTCTGTGTCGGTCTGTGTGGCAGTGAAGCAGTGTGGCAATTCATATGTTGCATATCATTCTGCGTGGATCGAACGGTATTTGAACCCCCGTACCCAAATGTGTGAGGCGAGCGTTGTGACCACTACACCACGAGTAGCCCCCACCAAGGAGCAAGGGCACTCTAAATGAGCAGCGGAAGGCTTCGCTCTAGAAATAGAAACAGGCGCAGGAAGCATAGGCTTCTTAGCTATCCGGTGGCGGATATATGCTTAAAAAGATTGGAGCATTCTACGACCACATAAGCAGATAGTGTTACGCCGGGCTAAGTATTGCTTTCTGAAAAATTGTATTGCATTTTTAAAAAAATGTAGAACGTAGTTCAACGAAGTTGTATGGTCAAAATGCTCTTTCATTCAAGCATTTGAATTTTCAAAAAATGTGCAAAGGTATTCTTGGAATTATCCCGCGTTCCTTTAATATTTACAGTCAATTTATTTTTTGGTTTAATATATTTATAAACAAAAAGATTGAAATTGTCTCAGCTGATGTTTCAGAAATTGTCTCAGCTGGAACCTTTTCGAATCCGAGCCAAAAATGGAGCATTCGTGAATAAGCTTTAATGTCAGTTTCTGGAAAACTGCTCCTTTTTTTTCGAAAATGTTATTATTCTTTTTATTATTATTATTGTTATTATTATTATTATTATTATTATTATTATTATTATTATTATTATTATTATTATTATTATTATTATTCAAGAATATTGATATATGATCTAAAAGCCTTCCATCTATTGCACTACTAGGGGTTCAAAAAATAAGAAAACATGAAGAGGCGTAGGTGTTTTTATTTTATATAAAAATATTGATATTTTATATCGGTATTGGTAATACTGGTATTTTAAATATTTACACAATAGTAATAATACCAATATTACAATTACAGAACAAACATTTGGGTTAGCTAAACTGTTCTCTAAATTTGTGTTCTACAGAATTATGTTTACAGTTCGTGAACTTGAAGGAAAAATATTTATTTATGGGTGTGAGAGATGAAGTATTTCAAGTATAACGCAGGGTTTAAAAGGCGATTGGTCGCCGTATCTAGCAAGTAAGGTCATATGTAATGAAGTGGATCTTGTAAGGGGTTAAGAAATTGATATATTTCTGTACTGTTACAAGTCGATTAGTAAAAAGAGTTTTGGAGACGATGGTTAAAATACTAGTAGTAGGTCTTGATTTCTGGTGGAATGCGACAAAACGACGTTCCGGTACCTCGGGAATAATTATTAAATTATATTATAAATATATAACTATTTCTATGAAATTAATAATTAATTTGGGGCACTTTCTGGAAATTGAAGTATCCAGTGCTGCTAAAAGTATATGAATTCCAATGTCATCATTTTACGTAACTACGATTATTACAAATAACAGGATATAGTAATCGCCATGTTGCCTAGGACTTCACTGAAAATCTTTCGGACGGAGGCGGCAGGTACGGGGTAGAAAAAGACGACGAAAATAAGGGTTTTGGGAACGACAAAAGTAACATCGAAAGCAGGAACGGTAGTCACTGCGCGGCGGCGTGCTTTGCAGGCAGTGGTGGAAAATTCCGTTGCCGAAGCGTGTCACTCGACTTCTGGGGCGGTCTGCTTTTTTTGTTCCACCCACAGATGAGGTTGCAAAATCCAGATCGGCAAGGCGGTTCTGCAAGGCGAAACGTTAAGAATAGATGTGATGTGAAGGTTTACGATTAACCTATAATTTCCGCAACGACTTGTATAGATAATGCAGATGCAATGTGGTTCTGAGGTGACAATGTTGCAATTGTGTTATGCGTCATATACAGTGAAATCTCATCTATTACATAAGGTGCTGAGTACTTTGTTTCGTTACAGAGGTTTTGCTATATCGATGTAGATTTTCGTAATGTAAACTAATCGTACTCAAGTAAGGTCTATTGTGAACTTTCTGTTCGTCTCTGATATTTTACAATTGCCAAATCAAAATCCTATTTCAACATCTAATGCTATGATGGGAATTACTTCCATTTACTGTTATTTTTACCGTTGCCCTGCTATGCTCACATATTCTCTCAATGTTAACACTAATTTAATAAATTTACTTCCAATTTATTCATGGGTTCGACATACACCATATTACTTCTTACCTGTTGCATGTGGACGTGTAATTCTATACAGAATCACGATTCCTGGAAGTTCTATTTTTGAAACCAATTATTAGATTGATGGCAATTAATATAAATTATCAGCCTTTCTCAACGATAAAAATTTAATATTTATTCTTATATTATCAATTCTATTGATCTCAAGAGAATTACTTTTTGAATGCAGAACATTAAAACACGGTACGGATTTCAATATAGTTCATAAGCTTACTAAAATATCTTGATAGATGGCTTCTCGGCTGACTGGCAGAATGTTGTCCATAGAATCCTCGTTATACCAATTCTCGCGCCCTTGCCTAAATGAAAAAGATTTCAGAATGTCCTCAACGATTTGCTATTAATAGGACTTAATGTTCCCACAAAATTAATACGCGGTCGCGACTTTCCCTATCTGTGTCTCGTATGAAACACGCACTCGCGACTGAGTATATTCAGCTACTGAAAAATCCTTCCCTCTACGGAGCTGCCGTAATATACATCCCCTCGAAACACAGAGTTTATTTTAATTCGAAATTTCAACTACTACATTAATAAAATTTCCAATTACAATTTAATACTACAATTTAAACAGTACCAAGCTCTCAAACCTTAAACCACTCACAAATTCCGCATCGCTATCATTTCAATAATACCCAGTCTATGCTGAAAATCCGTCCGCATCTCACCAACCGCTTACATGTGTTCGCTTCAATACTTTTCTAGAGACTGGTTACTTGCGTCCTTCCACAAGATCACAACTTTTAATGCTCTCTGTACACCTTTTCCATATAATATGTTCGAGCCGTGTCCATCAGCACAGCACTATGACAACAAGCATGGAATATTACATTTTGTTGATCGCTTAGATGTTAGATGTTAGATGATCGATTAGTTGTTAGATTGTTAGAAAGAAGTTAATTACAAAGAATTTACACTATAATAGCAATGTCTGGGCTGCCATTAATTTTGAAATTCGGTAGCCACTTTTAAAAACAATAGAAAAATTTCATTCCCATTGAAACCAAACTCCATTATTGCATATAATTTATTCTTTTTATGCTAGGTGCTATTAAAAACTATTGCACATGTTTCTGAAGATTAATTACGTCGAATAACACAATTATTGTGACTGATTTCTCTGTATGTATGGCTGGTTCCTTCTGTCATAAAATGAAGGATGCTCAATGAAATAAAATGAAGGATGTAATGGTTCTGATTTATTTTTGTGGTCAAATCCATTGATTTCATGCTTCTTCTTCAGTCTTTTGCACAAAGTTCACAGAAATGTGCTAATGTGTGTTCACAATAACATATGGCTATGTGGGTATCTCTGTTAGAACCGAGTGAAATGTGAAATAATTGTCTGACTACCTCCGTGCGAGAGGATTGTAGCTCGTTCCGAGCAGCTCTCATACTCCAATGTAGCCGCTCTCAATGGGAGAAACCCCCGAGAATGTCACAGGGAATTGGTGGAAGCTTTTGGGAATAACACCCTTCCCTACCGGGCAGTCGCGAGATGGGCAAGAGAGTTGTTGCGAGGTCGCATAGCAACGAATGATCAGCAAAGCACGTCACGACGTGCGAGCGTCGAGGCTGTACGTGCGTTAATGGAGCATCTGCCTAATCGGGACTTTATGCGTAGAATGGGTAAGTAAAAATTCTGCAATGTTGTGAACTCCTATTTGCTATAATGTTTTAGAACTTCAAACTAGTACTGTCATTTCAAATACCTTTATAAATATGAGAAACCCGATTTTGGTGTGTCTACGCACTTAGTTCATACCTTGTCTTTTCATGTGTATATTTCACATTTTCCACCCGTGGCCGTATTCTCATAAAACAAAAAATAATAGTTGCCATGACGTATGCCCAAACCTTCGTATTATTATTATTATTATTATTATTATTATTATTATTATTATTATTATTATTATTATTATTATTATTATTATTATTATTATGCTCGCGAATAGGCCATCTTGGACCACGCAGGACATGCACGGGCTCAGTATCATTTTATCACGTTGCAAGTCTTGCATGTAACTAATTAGGGGGATCAGCATTAGGCTGAATCCGATTTTTCTACCCTCAGGGTTGTTAGTCCTGGGGGATGGAAGATGAAATGATGATGATAATGAAGGATGAAGGCACACACAAACAGACATACATACACACACACACCCATGCCCGAGGCGGGACTCGAACCTGCGATCCTTCCGTTCGAGATCGCCACGGCACTACTGCCTTAGCTGTCTCGGCTATCCGGACCGGCATTATTATTATTATTATTATTATTATTATTATTATTATTATTATTATTATTATTATTATTATTATTATTATTATTATTTTTCATATCTGATACGAGTTTATAATGGAAATGTACGTTTGTTTTGAACGTTGGCATAGGCACTAGTGCGCCAGAACTGGGCGTCTATTGATTTATGTTCTTACATCACCTGACTGGACCGCAGCTCTCAACGCGCGTGCTGGATTTCCATCACAGGTCAGTAGAGGCGGCTTTGCGCCGCATATCCAGTTCTAATTATGAGTGGAGCCAGGTGACGTAATTAAATTTAGTTCCTTTAATAATGAACTGGTTGGAGGCATTATTCACTCCCCAGGAGGCGAGTAATGCCTACTTATTAGAACATGGAAACCGGAGTGATACGCCACAGTAGCCGGCGCCTAAGCACATAACACTTCTTTGGAAAAGTTAAGCCGACCCTATCTGATGCACGATGACTCTTAACCTTTATTTTTAATGCTTCAGTATCAATATGAAGAAGCACTCTATAATTAATATTGCCATATGACGAGATGAATAGTTGATCAAGTGTTCTTTCACGGAAACAGTCTTATAACGTTTTGTTGTTCTCACTGTAAGCTATAAATTAAACAGCTTCAGCGAGGTTGGACCTCAGCGTAAGTAATAAAGTTTGTCACTTTTCTTTCAAACGTTCTGAGGGCCAAACGTTAGTAAAACGTTATTGGAAGAAATACAATCTACACCCATTCAAACGTAACGAAAATAATAAAAAAAAGATAACGCGTCAGTTTAAAAATGAATATCTTGAAAAAAAAATTAAATGTATCCAGCTTTTCAATGCATAAAGATGGATTGACATTATGTTCGTATATATATGCGGCATAAAAGTTATGAAAAAATATAACGTGTATTGCTTGTAACATTCATCTTGTTACGAAGATAAGAGCGAGGCAAATACAGGAAACTATGTGCAAATGTTATGAAGATGAAAGTATAAGACGTGATTTTGTAGATTTGATAGTTATGTTAAGAAAAATTTGCATGTATTACTACTTTTTAGTTCCAGTATTTTAAATCAATATTTTTTTTAATATGTTAGACACTTTCAGATATAGGCTAATAACTGGCAAAATAATTTTTCGAAAGCGCCATAGTTGTTTGTTAGCTTGCGCATGTTACGTGAACGAAGGCCGTGTGAACGTAAACCTCACAGTGTCACTGTGAAAGATCTCCTCCCGTCCCACAATAGAATTTTGATGAAACCCTGTGCACGTCATCGATCATATCTTTCCTGTCAATTCCCTCTCAGAGAAGACAGGAGAAAATCCCATGCGTCTTTGAGATTTCTTTGAGGCGCACGAAACTTTCTCCGACTGAGCGATTTTTGAATAAGTCGGACGCATGAATGAGGTGGTTGAGTCCCGTGGCCGCCGCCGCCACAGGGGGCACGACCAGGAAGGTCTTTGGGGAACTGAATGCGATGGTCCTGTACCTCTCTGTAGCCCCACCCCCGCCAGCCCAGCATCCCCCGCCTTGCCGCCGGAACGTGCCGTTACTCTCTCCACCCCTTTGCCTCCTCCATCTCATACAGCAGGAAATCTCAAACCTTTTCGTGGAAATCTCAAATCTCAAACCAGTTCGTGGCACGTTCTTTCGTCATGGGGCTAGTCCTTAGAGTAAAAGCAAACTTGTGCGCATTAGAACTTGAACATTCGAAAGAAAAACTATAATTATTATCGTAACGTTTTTAATTCATCATTCTGACTACAATTGCGTAGTTTTAGAGAAGGGAGTCTATTTTAATAGAGTGCGGAGTCTGTGTTAATAGATTAAAAAAAAAATAAATTACAGTAAACCCTCGTTAGCACGAACTTGCTTAACACGAATTTCGCCGTAACTCGAACAAAACTTTGGTCCCGGCAAAATTACCCGGCAAGGGATTGCGGGTAAGACTGACTCGGATAACACGAATTTTTGTAACACGGACTTCCATTATTTCTGTCCCTTGGAATTCGCGTTAATTTGGGTTTAATGTATTTCATACACTATGCACATGTATTATGTGTTCATGTTTTCTTTATTAAATTGCCTTATTGAAAAATATCAGACTGCGTGCTGAGAAGCAGGCTTTGAGAACCACTGCAACTGTGCGCGCTTCTACCGCCGTTTACTGCTGCTTCCCCCTGCATAGCCAGCTTCGATCCTCCTCACCCTGTCATTCCTCGCTTTCTCGTTGCATCTAGTAGCATAGAGAAAGTAAGACACTATGATTGCGTAGGTTTCCGTGGCCGGAATTTGTATTATCTAGGCTATCCGGGATGAGCCACCACGACAGAGACGCGGCTCATCCCGTATAGCCTAGATAATATGTCAGACTATTATTTCCCTATGATAGTAGCACCTATTGAACTCTGCTTCTTCCCGCAGCATGTTGCTGTCTCCTTTGCATATTCTTCCTAAATTACCTCCCTATTTCCCTCTCCTCTTCAATTTCCTTACCCTTGCGTTGAACTGTTGTTTCCCTCTGATCTTCAATGTACCCCAGTATCGGCGGCGGCGATGGTGTAGCGGTTAGCGTATCCGATTGCTAACCAAGTTTGCGGGTTCAAACCCGATCGAAGCCGTGGATTTTTAAGGGCGAAAAAATCCTTCGTACGCCTTCCTTCGGAGGGGAAGTAAAGCCGGCTGTCCCATGTTAGTAGATTTACTGCATGTAAAAGATCCTCAAGCTTAAATGACGCCTCTGAGCTAAATTCAAATCGCCTGTTTCGTCGCTCAAGTAATACCTTCTTTCTCCCATGATTGGTGAAAGCAGTGTAACGAAATTCGCGTGGTCAGACGGAAGAGCAGGCCTCATGGCCTGAGTCTCGCCACGTAAAATAAGGCAAATTCAATTCAATTCAATTCAATTCAATTCAATATCCCTCGCTGCCCAACGATGTCCCTCGCTATTCTGCTCCATCCTTTGATCTCGCAGTCATTACCGGTTTCTCCCATTTCATTCTGTCGTGCTGTTATGACCCTTTCTCCTGTCCCACCGTCACAACACACACTGATCCCTGTCTATCTCTTCTGCTTGTCCCTGGACCGTCAGGTTCCCGCGGCCTTCGAGGCTCTCGTACTGGACATTTTTTTAGTTTATTTTACCCTTCGAGCGAAAGTGGTTGCCACCTCTAGTGAGTGTCGTCAGTTTTAATCCTCTGATCAAGACTTCTCCGAAAATTAAATTCATTACTTTATATACTCTGAAAGATACTAACATCACTACTTACGTTATGAGTACTTTAGAGAACATTCAAGAAAAACGTCTAGTCTATTGGAGGAGGGAGATGGCAACTGGGAACGCAAGGGCGTCAATGAAAAGTGTAGGTACACTGGAAAAAGAAATTGCTTAAGAAACATTTTTGTTAGATTAGACACGTTACACAGTGGTGTAACGAGACAAAATGAAATGGTGGACAGACCCACCAGGGAAAGATTTTTCGAACCGGTACTCTTAATGAACAATCATCTTCGAAGGTAATTTAATATGATATCAACACATAATACATGCATAATCCATTAAACATTTGAGTTATTTTATTGTTTAACATTGGTACTCTAAATAAATGAATAAACTTATTACAAAAATGAATGAAAATGAAAAATAGGATGCGAGAACCAATAGTATTTAAGGACAGTGCCTCGCGGGAGTGCCTTTGTCCATACGTGTTCGCAATGCGGCCACTGAAGGAGAAACTCAAATAGGTGCCTCCATATGGGCGTAAAGCACATCGCTTCAACCGCTGGATTAAAAATGTCTATTCTCGCCCGGAGACATTTCAGGACGTGGAGTTTAGTGTTTGAGCTTGAATGTATGCTACCATGGAACTGCCCCCTGAACTTTTCGGACTTCTTGGTTCTTGCTTCTGTTTTTTGTGGTTGTTTTTCGGGGGAGGAGGGATTGATGCCAGTACAATCTCACCGGTCCCCAGCCGGACTTCAGCCTCCCCACCCTAAAACCCCTTCCTTCTACGACGTAGGCTCCATATTCCCAATCCGAAACAAAGCGCGAGTTCGATTTTATAGCAAAGCAAACAAAATCCTAACTTCTGCATGATGGGCTAGTAAAAGACACCAGTAGGCATTTATGGAATAGCCAGCACACTAATTGCCGCATCTTTGCAGTCTCTGAAAATTGTATAAACAAGCTATGTAAGTTTTTCATTGTACTGGTTTCTTGATCTTGATAAACAGACTCAAGATTTTTTATAACAACTTATTTCTTGTTATACAGTGAAGACGTTTCGACCCTAACGATTGTATAACAAGAAATAAAGTGTTATAAAAACACTGAGTGTGTTCATTAAGGTTAAGAAACCAATACAATAAAATAAATAATATAATAGACGTTAATATTATTAATTATAAAATCCATGTAAGTGTTGTACGTGCTTTCTTGGAAATTTCAACCGGCGCCGGTCGCCGATTGGCTGTTATGCGTGGCAGTGGATGATTCATTTAAAACAGTGTGAACAAGTCAAGAATGCTTGTACTAAAAGAAGCAGTGGGCGTCGGCGACGCTACAACGGGCAGGTGCAATATCATCTTGCTTATGCTCGAGGCAAGGCGAAGGGACAGCAGAGTGCGGCAATCACGTTTTGACGTGTTCAAAAGAGCAACACGCGATGGGTACTGGGAGCAATGAACGTTCGTCGCTCGGCCAGTAGCAAGTGACACATTCACATAACTCCGGATTCGGCGAGCAGCCACATTCCGCGAATACCGGATATGTGGAACAGCCTTCAGAGAGAATCAGGCAGCATTTCTGCTGACTTGTGCCCTTCTTCAATCACTCACCCAGCCACTGCGCATCGAAACTGCCGTATATGCATGCGTCATGCTTCCACGCAGAGACCTCCTGCCCTTTCTGCGTAGTAAATCGTCCGGCTATCGCTCTGTTGTCCCCTCTCCTCGCTTTGAGGAATGACAACATGATATCGCGGTCGCCCGCCGTCTGGATCGTGCTTCCACCTGCTCTTACAATGCGGTCATTCTCGACGTGTGTCTTCTCGAGGTTTCATTTGAATCACCCGCTGCCACGCATAAGAGCCAATCGGCGAACGTGGTCCTTCCGAATTCCGTAAGCACGTACAATACTTTCGTGGTTCGATTAGAAAATTTTCAGAGACTTCAGATGTGCCGCAACTAGCTTGCTGGCTTTCCTGAAAAAATGTTTATAGGTGACTTTTTCTAGTTGATCGCACACAATCTGGGATTTGGTTTGTTTCACTATAAAGTTGAAGCTCCGCGATTCTTCAAGTCCGGGAGTCCGGAGCCTTTGACGTAGATCGGTTTAAACGGTGAGGGAGGCTGGAAGTCCGGCTGGGGGCCGGTGAGATTGCCCTGTTGGTCCCATTACACTACTACGTGAAAAAATCTCCTTTACAAAAGTCCATGGGGGAGTCCTGTGGCAGGGTGGGGATGCCGCTCGGCGGAGCAGGGCAGCGGTGAGTGCTCCCCGCAAAATCGTTAAAAGGCAACTTCGACTCCCATTTTCCACCGTTTTGTCTTTATAAACTCATGTATTACCTAACAAGACATTAGCATTAATTTCGCACGAGCCTTTCCGAAGATGTAATATTCCTTCATATTTGTTGACATAATTGGGTATTATAAGGGCTTATAAAGTTCCGATACAAAGTCTTAGTAATGAAATGGAGAAGTGGATGGGACCTACATTCAAACAAAACAGACATCTGTAATCTTATACATGCGTGATGTAGACGGCATATTAGCAAGGACCTGTTTCGATTTAATATTATCAGCACACTGCAAAATAATCCACATAAGATATTTGTAGATTCTTTTTTCAATTCTCCAAATTATTATTCTCCTGTATTACTGATTGAAGTGAATCTTCAAAGGCAAGTTCAGTGACTGGGTCTACAATATTTCATTTTCTCATGTTTGTTTGTGTACACTACAAATAATGGCTGTTTAACACGGAAAAGAGTGGCGCGCGTCACGCTGGCTCCTGAATGGCCCACCGTAAGCATAGAGTAAATCAAATGTGAAAGAGAAATGCATTTATAATTGTGTTACGAAGTAGTTGCAAACGATGTGAAATATATCTGGTATTGCTTCATGTGAAATAATACGGTTTGCTGAAGGCGTAATTGATCAATGCATGCTCAATTTAGGCATTTACCCAGGAAAATTTGTTTTATCCAACGTTCTGTGTTTTGACGTCAAATATTGCAAGAGAATAAAACTAGGATGGATTCGCGTCAACACTTTCCCATTTATGTAGAAATGAGGACAATATATTCCAGTATGTCAATAAAATCTTTCTCATTGTTTGACCGCCTCCGTGACCGTCAACTCGACCTCCAACTCGACCTCCAACTCGACCTCCAACTCGACCTCCAACACGACTTCCAACACGACCGCCAACACGACCTCCACCGCTACGACCACTACCGCTACGACCACTACCGCCACGACCACTACCGCCACGACCATTACCTCCGCGACCACTACCGTCACGACCACTACCGTCACGACCACTACCATCACGACCGACATTGCCGCCGACATTGCCGCCGACATTGCCGCCGACATTGCCGCCGACATTGCCGCCGACATTGCCGCCGACATTGCCGCCGACATTGCCGCCGACATTGCCGCCGACATTGCCGCCGACATTGCCGCCGACATTGCCGCCGACATTGCCGCCGACATTGCCGCCGGCCTTCGCCGCCGACATTGCCGCCGACATTGCCGCCGACATTGCCGCCGACATTGCCGCCGACATTGCCGCCGACATTGCCGCCGACATTGCCGCCGACATTGCCCCCGACATTGCCCCCGACATTGCCCCCGACATTGCCCCCGACATTGCCCCCGACATTGCCCCCGACATTGCCCCCGACATTGCCCCCGACATTGCCCCCGACATTTGTGCAGACATTGCCGCCGACATTAAAATCAAAGAAAGGAGGAAAATGTATTATAAAGGACTGAAGAAGGTAAAAAATGACTTATTAGTCAAAATCGACAAAAATGCAAAATAATGACCTATAAAAATGGGTCATTTGCTTTTGTCATGACATAAAATTAATTTCTGTTCTAAACGGCATTGTTCTACAGTGAAAAGAAATAAAATGACATTTTATTAAAATCTGCCCCCTAATCATCATCGCTATCATCTTCACAACAATTTTCTCTGCTGCAATAGACATCTTTGCTGTCACCACAACCATCACCATAATCGTGCATGTACCCTCCACAGGAAACGCTACAGACAGGGCCAAATCCACCGTCCAAGACACCTGCACAACCGTTCTCGCCGCCGTCGTCACCCCCGTAGCAACTGCTCGTAGCAACGCTGCGTTCCAAGAAGGCGTTACGTGGTTCTTCCTCCAGCGGCACCCGACGCTCCCGTTTCAAAGCGCTGCACGCCACGAAGTACAAAGGGCGAGTGGCCCAGTACAAATCAGGGCGTGAATGGGCGCGCGCGATCCGCCCGCGCGCCGAGGTGTTGAACGGCTGAATACGTGGTAAATGATTTTAAAGTGAGCTCTGCAGAAATGCGCTTTGTGGGGACGGCAGCGCGCACCCCGGCGCAGAGCGAGCGCCGCGCGGGCGTCCGACGCCGCCTTGTGCACGGCAAGCGCCTTAGAACACAAAGCGCGCGAGCCAATGGGCGTGCCGCCCGCGGCGAGGGCGTGAGCGGGCGCGGCGCGGGGGCGGCGGCGGCGGCCGGCCGGTGTGTGACAGGCGGGGGCGGGAACGGTGTCCCGCGTTGTGCAACTCGTGTCAGGAAGTCGCCCCCAAAGCATCACTCGGCGCCGGCACAATGCCCCCAATTACGGAAGGGCCCTCAGCGGGTCGCCGTGCGGCTCTGCGACGAGCAGCGGGGGGTGGCGGTTGCGTGAGGAGGGAGGTGGGAGGGTGGGTGGTACCCCTGAGATTTGGAATGTGGGCGGAGTCTTGGGGGCTCGGGGAGTCATGAGGTCCAAAAGTGACCATTGCTCGACCATGAGTGTGCTGCTTGTTAGGGTGCTTTTAGGCTCAAGAGAGAGGTTCTTTTGACCCCCAGACTTGCCACTGCCGAAGGGGAGTGGTGTGTGTGAAGCTGGAGGAAAAGTGGACCAAAATTCTTTTTCGTAGCTATGAGTGATACGCCCGAATGTTGACACGCGCTATAACTGTAGTGCCTCTGTCTTGGGCAGCGTATACCAATAAAATGCGTTATTTGAATGCCTCTGCGATAGCGAACATTTATGACTCATTACTGACAGTCTTATCTGTCAGATGCAATGACACACGGCGGGAAGCAATCAAGCAGATTGCAGTATGGGTAAACGGCGGAGAGAATAGTGGAAATGTGTGTTATTTTCTTAATGCGGGAACCAAGTACAGCTGTGGCAAATACGTCAAAATAAACGGGAGAATTTAGGATCACCTAACACTTTGAGTGCCGGCGTTTTTTTGGGTGGGGGTCTTCTCTTTGAAGCAACGACTATTTTGCGTAAGTGTAATAGTGGTACAACTAAAAAAATGCAATTTTGAGTTAATGCATTCTCCAGTCTTTTCAGATAGGTCTACCTTCTAGCAGCAACAGCAGCATATCTTACAGTACAGTATTCCACAAACAATTGGCAGAAGTGTGAATGCGAGAATGATGCATTTCAGTACGAGGTGAAAACTTATAAGTTATTAATCTCAAAACCCTTTTTTAGTTGAGTCAGTATTGCAGCGAAGGGACGATGGTCGAGAGAAGGGACGATGGCGGGTACGATGGCGAGGGCGGGTGCGGCGGCGGGTGCGGCGGCGAGTGCGGCGGCGGGTGCGGCGGCGGGTGCGGCGGCGGGTGCGGCGGCGGGTGCGGCGGCGGGTGCGGGGCGGGTGCGGCGGCGGGTGCGGCGGCGGATGCGGCGGGGCCGGGGCGGCGGTGAGGGCGGTGGCGGGATGCCGGGGGCGGCGGCGGGGTGGCGGCGAAGTCGGCAGCAAAGGGGACGATGGAGGGGACGATCGTGTGGGCTATGAGGTGAGCGATGGCGATGGTGAGGGCTACTGTAGCGCCAGCAAGTCCGACGAGAACAACGCGACTATGGAATTGTAACTATTCATGTACGCTAGTGCGCCGCCGACCTTCGCGGCGGCTGGCGAAGTGGGAGAGGGGAGTTGCGAAGCCAAGCGCGTGTGCGCCAATAGAAGCTGGAGTGGCCACCACTCCGGCCGCCACCATTGCCTGCCAGTGCCGTCGCCGCCGCCACCCCACCACCCTCTAACAAATCCCCCACTCCCGACCAACAACCAACCTACCAAACCCACCAACCATCTCCACCACCTCTACCACTACTACTTCCATTACCATTACCACTACCACTACCACTACCACTACCACTACCACTACCACTATCACTATCACTACCACTACCACTACCACTACCACTACCACTACCACTACCACTACCACTACCACTACCACTACCACTACCACTACCACTACCACTACCACTACCACTACCACTACCACTACCACTACCACTACCACTACCACTACCACTACCACTACCACCCTCTGCCGCCACCGCTGCCACCGCCGCTCTCGCCGTATCCGCTGTCGCCGTCGCCGGCACTGCCGCTGTCGCCCAACCACCGCCGGTACCGCCGCCGTGGTTGCTGGATACAAGCGGCGCTGCCAGGCCCAGCGCGGTGCTAGACGCGCGCTCCTCGGCGGTGGCGGAAAACGGCGCGATGCCGGCCCGCCCGCGCCCAACGGCCCGGCACAAAGACAATCAGCGTCGGCGCCCGGCGCGGTGTCGCGCTCGAACCACGATTTATAGCGGGGACGTAAGCACACAACAGCCCCACCCCCGCCCCGCACCTCGCGCCGGTCTCACAACGCCCCTCCCCTCCGCTCTTGTGCGGACCCCCTGCTGCCGCCCCCGCGCCGCCCCCGCACGCGCCGTCCGCGCCGCCCGCGTCCTTCCACCTGGCGTTGCCCTCCGGTGGGGTCGTAGCCCTTGGGCTTGGAGTGGTGGGCACGGCGGCTTTCGTAGCGGACAAAGACAGCGACGTCGGGCTCAATTGAGACGAGCAGTGGAAAGGTTTTGGTTTGCGAACTTTCACAGTGGCGAGCACCAAGTTAACGCCTTACATTTTCAGCGCTTGGGTGGAAGGGAGGTTGCTGCTTCCTTTCCGACGAGGTGCCAGAAATGTATTTGATCCATGCCATCAGTGGGTTTCGGCGCCTACCGGAATCGAATTCGCAGGCAGACTGCCTTGATATGTGGTTTATTTGACCAGGCGAATACAGGAGCCACTCCCATTCTTCTTCTTCTTCTTCATCATCATCATAATCCCATCCTCTTTTACATCCCAGACTCGGTCATCGTCTGGCTGTACGTCTCATCCTAACCAACGCCGTCGTGACCGGCATACGTCTTCCTGCAACGGCGCGGGACTAATGCTAGTGAAAAAAAAGTGGAAAGTGCGGTGGTTTATCCGTTTCTAATAACATTATTGGTTTTGTAATAAAATTTCAGAGAATGTTTCACTGAGTTTATCTGCTTTATACTCTTTGTGTTGAATTTTCCTTTCAAAGGATCACAGTTACATGCGATGCGTTGTCTTGAAAATCACTGACAATTTATTTTTGAGTTACGACGAAATATTGGAAATTTGTCTGAGAACAGAGTAGTGTTGGTGTCCAGACAATCATATTTTATGAGTTAATTTGTGAAGAATGCATTCACTTTCAATGATTTGCTATAGACGAATTTAATGGAAAATTACATATTATGAAAATAAATATTAAAAATTGGCGAAAAATCAATCCACATAGGTTTATACTAATGCTCATAACATTAAAATCACAAATTTTACAATCAAACGCTTTCTTACACATGTACAACCCTAAATTGAAGATATGCTGTGTGTGTATGTGTGTGTGTGTGTATATATATATATATATATATATATATATATATATATATATATAGCATTATCTTCCAGGCTAATGTATTCGATATTGAAATCCGGCGGCGCTAGCCGAATGCGTTTACTACGCTCCGTGAAGTCACGAAGGTTAAGCGCATTCGAGACTCGCGGTTCGTGGTTGGGTGACCGGCCAGGAACCCCGGGATCTAACGCCGTGGAGCCCCTGGCCGAAGGGATAAAAGGCACTGACTGACTGCGACGTGACGAGACTTGACTAATATTAAAAAAAATAATAATAATAATAATGCACATTAACGGAGGATTACTCCCAAGGGCAAAGCGCTCAACGCCCCTTAAGGGGGCTTGGAGACGCGTTGCGTCAAGGAGTGGACGCAACAAATTAAAAAAAAAATATCTACATTTCATTTTTCTCTTGGTGAATACATTTTATTTCTGATCCATAGAGTTCTCTGTCTGTAATTGATTGACATGTAACAAATAACGTTGCGTATCCGTTAGTGAACTAATAACCAATTCATACATAACTCACATTCATAACTTATTCATAACACTATTCGCATCCATCCTTCTTCATTATTTCCGCCGTCACCCTGCCTGCAATTCTGATACCTCTTCCTACTGCTTTTCCTTTCGCAGTTCTTTCTCCGCCGAAGTCACACTTAGTCTCCTCTTCGCAGTCTCGCACCCGATCCACACCCTCGCCCAAATTCTGGTGCCCTCTGTGGATCCCTAGGCACCCCTCGGCGTCCGTGTGTCCCCGCGAGTGGTCAGCGGGATTTAGGGGCTGGTGTTGGCCGGCGGTCACCGTCCACCTGGCGCCCCGCCCCCACAGACTAGACGCCCTCGCTGCCTCTCCCGTTGCTTGATGGCTAAATCGCACCCGCTCACTGCACCGGCGGACAGCTGGCCATTAGCTGTACGCCCGGACGATGACAATTGGGTGGATGTCCACGGTGATATTTTTGACGGCTCTCGCAGAGCAAATATACTTTAAACATGAGTGTGAAATTCTGTATATATTTAACTTTTTGCTTTGTCTACTTCCTCCATGTCATGTAGATGACCGCTTCGTAACAACATTCTTGTTGTTGTTGTTGTTGTTGTTGTTGTTGTTGTTGTTCTTCTTCTTCTTCTTCTTCTTCTTCTTCTTCTTCTTCTTCTTCTTCTTCTTCTCTTCTTCTTCTTCTTCTTCTTCTTCTTCTTCTTCTTCTTCTTGCTGTATTGGAAACAGTCCACATTTCCCCCATAGTATTGTAAAGGCACAGACTGTCCCTAAATCTACTCTTTAGGAAGCTAGTTAAAACCCGGGGTAGATTATAAACAACCTACTCACAACATGTGTAGTGAATAATAATAATAATAATAATAATAATAATAATAATATAAATATATAATATTAGTAATTTTATTATAATAATAATAATAATAATAATAATAATAATAATAATAATAATAATAATAATAATAATAATAATAATAATCTTCAATATCGTAGTTGTATAAAGAATTCGATTTTTTAACTTACAATTTTCCAAAATTCAGAGTTTAACAAAATGGGATCTGCGTTACTTTTATACGCTTTGAGAACGCACGGTAAAAATAAACAAGAGATTAGTAGTTTTCGGGAAAATCATTTTTTAAATTGCCTTTATATATTTTATAGCATATATTGCCTTTATATATTTTATAGCATATATTGCCTTTATATATTTTATATATTTTATAGCAAATATATTTTCAAAACTACTATTATTTTGAAAAAATTAACGTGTTCTAATTTAAGATCTACTTTTTTAGAACAGATTTGTATAAGGGAAAATGTCTATATTTATCTTGTAATTTTGCTGTTACTTGTTAGTAGTTTGCAGCTTTCCAAAATACAGAGAAATAAACGAAAATGCGACCAACGACATTGTTTAGTGTACTATGCTCTAACCGAAAAAATATTTAATCTTAAATTTTATCCATTTGGGAGAAAATTTTGAAAATGCTGAGATTTAATGAAACGTATCCGCCACAATTAAGATGTTTCAAATTCTCCTCGGCCTCGTGATGAATCAGATCAGTCGGTGCTCGAGGAAACCATCGCAACGGTTTAGGCGCTAGCGTTGATCTTTAGTAGATCTTTCAATATGGTCATGTTCAATTTTTTGATAGTATTAATAGTTTCGCCTAATTTTTACGTAAAATAAAGACAGTTATAATTTTTTTAAAAAAAGTATTCAAAATTTTCATGGAATTTTTTATTCACGAATAGAGAACACGTTTATGAAAATGACGTAGCATTTTCATTTTACTGTGCCTTTTCGAAAATTGCAATAGTTTCAAAAAACTTTCGGCGTATTTCTACAACTACAATATTGAAGATAGAGGTTTTTTTTTTAAGAAATCCGTTCTTAGAAATTATATCTTGAAGTAATGACACCGAAAATTACTCAAATTTCTAATGTTGTAAATGCTAATGTTTACTTTATTTTTAATGCGCCGGGAAGGTGATGTTTACCAATGAGGCTGATGGTGTAGTGGTAGCGTGAATAGTGTTTTAAACGTAAAAACCAGAGTTGGAATCTACGTGTAGAAAATCATTGCTGGTTGGAAACACTTGGGCAGGTACAAGTATTATTATGAATTGCATGGACGTAAAAATAGTGCGAGAAAATATGCGCTGTTGTAGATCCACTAAATAGTACATATGACCATTTGGGACAATATGGGCGTGAACGCAAAAGTTTTTTAATTAACTAATTTACATCCTAATCTTCACTATTTTTTGCTCCCTAAGACGTATGATTCAACCCAGTGTACATGGTAACTTTGAAGTGCCTTAACCTCTCACAGGGAGGCATTGACCTGGGTCTACAGTCCATTCATTTTTGGAAATGATGCTGACTTTTTTGTTAATTGTGGTTTCTGTCGGACGATTGTCACATGGAATACTTCTTTTTGTCGTGCGCAGTAATGAATCCTGATTACTGTTCCCCGTCATGCGTATATTCGGCACATGTTGCAAAAGAACATTATGATCTTTAATGAATGAGCGCCTTTCAAGTTGGACTGCATGTCTTTTTGTTTGTTTCTTGTAATCAGGGGACAGGAGGTAAATCACACAATGAAATCATCGTAGACATTCCACATGCACCTACAATACTTTGTGTCCATTCGGCAAAATATCAATTTTGATATTGAATTGAAAAATGATAATAAAATATACAAGTATATAATAAGAGTAATGGGTACAATAAAATATCTTGTTCGTATCTCTATTCAGAAAGCTAATGGCGGGCCTCTCGGTTTATTCTCTAATGGTGATTTATACGACTGCAACTACAAGTTATCCTTCACTGGTGTTAGTTTACACTGATATGGTAGCAGTAAAATCACCTATTCTGTGGAAACTGAACATGTGATGATTCTTATATTCAACATTATCGTCCCAAAGCACGATTTTTCCTTCCGTTAACTACTCTCTGTAATATTGATTCAGTGGTGAGGTGTCGTTGACATTTACATCTGACTACTCTCTGTAAGTTTCTTTTTTTTATTAAAGAGTGAAAAAATTAATACATGTAGGTTTAATGTTGTATGTAATCAGTTGAATTATCCCGAATACAGGACTAAATATTGACACGCTGTCACTAAATTTAATAACTTCGTAAACTTCCAAATTTTAAAAATTAAAAACAATCCAAATGTTTTAATCCAAGTTTAATCCAATGTTTTATTATAAACTTCTATTTATACAGAATATAACAATTTCTTTTATTGATTTTATAGCATTTTATAACGCTTGTAACTCAGAAATTGAATGACTTCGTTGCTATGGAAAATTTAAAAAAAATTGTGGATATGTGTCATCGGTATCTGAAGGGGGAGTTGAATTCCCAAGATCCCTCCCCCGGATGTGTCACAATTTTCTGCAAAATATGTTACTTTAATAAACAGAATTATTGGCGTGCCTGATTATTAATTTATAAACCCTTTTAGTATATACAGGTTTGGAAACTAGACAAACGTTAATTCAAAAGTGAGAGTTCCAAATGTTTTGAGTGCTTATGGTTCAAATAACTTAATCCGCTGCCGCGGCTCTATCACACTTGTTACTTACGTGTTGTCATACTCTTTGGTAGCTTACAGTAATGTATGTTGAAAATTTAATGCAATTCTTGTAAGTTTTAAAATTCACATAAAACATGTTTATTATGAATTGTATACTGCTTGCTAATTGTCACTAACACTTTCTCCTGTGTTTTTGTGAATTCTGTAGCAATTCCGAAATTCAGTCTATCAACTCAAGGAGTTTTCTTCCAAGTATCACAAGCACATTTTATATTTATGAATAGAGTCGTTAGATTTGGGTGTACAAAAAATTAAAGAATAAATAGCTTAATAAAAGCCAGTACCTGACATAGTTTGTCACCATGACAAAGAGATTATTACAAACCCACAATCCACTACAACCACGAAAATGTTCGAATGTGATTAATTTGCCAGTTTTCGTATTGGAATCGTAATTGTCTAAATCATTATCACCGTCATCGTCACTGTGATATTCATTTTTCTGCTTTGAATTAAGTCTCTGTTTGGAGCTAGATGCAACACAGTTTTTACAGATTTAGTTCATGTTTCCCTATTTAGCTTTTAAACAATTGACACCACGGTGAAGCACAAACATGCTTTTTCAATCAGTTTTGAAACTATTTGCAGTGCATTCGAGAATAGATAAGGTCATAAAACACCTCCTAAGGTGAGCCGAGAATGCCGTTACCGACTTCAAACGAGGTACACATTTGGTGAATAATATTACTGAAGAGAATAGAACTGAAAACAATCAACTATGGCTCGGGCGTCGCTGGTGGGAGTCGGGAGATATGCCACTCACCCCATTTTTAATTATGAACAGTAGTTTTATTATAACTTCAGTTTTTATTAAAGTTACTTTAAGTATAGCATAATATTGCTGTAACATTCAGTCATTTGATTGAATTTGGACTGTGACGCAAGGATTGGTAAACACAGAAATCTTTTGCCGTCCTTCATTAGTCAAGACATCAAACATGCGTGGTAAAGGAGTATTATGAGATGCTCTCGATCTCGGCGAGTTATCCTCGCGAGCCTGTATTTTCGTATCTGTCGAAGAGGACCAATATGCACGTTGCACTCGAGCCCGACGACTCTCTTCTCCACTGCCACTGGCTGCTGTCATTTTCTAGGTTTATTGGCAGAGTGTATTATTTAAATGTAAGATGTTGTGGTTGCTCATTGATTCAAGAATTAATTCACTGGAGAAGTGAAAAAGACAATAGTGAAACTATCAGCTTTGAAATGTATGAAACACTATGAAACCCTCAGCTTTCAAATGTAGATAGTAGTCATTTAGATAGATAGATAGATTTATTAAAGTTCGCTTTGAGCTAATGCTCGGTGGCAAACATTATTACAATTAGATATACAATTACAAAACTATTACGAATATTTACAAATATACTTACAATTAGAATTAGAGATTAATATCCTAGTTATAATTAATTTTGAGTTATCTATATGTTGATTTATAGCTTTTCTAACACTTCACTCCACTTCACTTCACTGAATAAGAGACATGACTATATTATTAATAATACTAACGATTATAATAATGAGAATAATAATAATAATAATAATAATAATAATAATAATAATAATAATAAAAGTCCCAGTGCTAATAATGATGACCTACATAGAATTAAGTATATTTTTGAATTTCACTACATTAGAAGGAAGAGTCTCTAGTCCTTTTGCAGGTAGTTTGTTCCAATCTACTATAGTACGATTCACAAAGGAGAACTTGCCTACATCAGTTCTTTGCTTTCTACATCGTATTTTCCAGGGATGGTCTCCTCTACTTTTATAATCAGGTTTCTGTAATCTTTTACTGATGTCTGCCCATGCTGAGTCCCCTTTGTATGTCTTGTACATTACGCATAAACGCGCCCGTTCCCGTCTCTTAGATAAGGGTTCCCATTCATCTCGTTCATCAACGCGTCCATGATTTACAAACTTTCCGGCCCGTTTTTGAATTTTATCTAACGCCTCGATTTGCCCTTTTCTGTACGGGTCCCAGCAGGCCGCTCCGTACTCTAAAATAGGACGGACAAGTGAAGTATATGCCAAGGATCGGGCATTCGAACTACTGTTTTTAGAATGCGCATTACAAAGTGCAGCGCCCTCCATGATTTTTGACCGTATTGTTAATATGATCCGACCAACCCAAGTCGCTACGCAGGACCAAACCCAAGTACTTACAGTTTTTTACACGCGGAATATCGTTAGTTCCTAACTTGTAATTCGAGTGTACATTCGAGCGAGATTTGGTAAAACAAATGAATTTACTCTTTTCCGGATTTAATTCCATCTTATTTCTGCACGCCCAGTTCCATAAACAGTTAAGATCGTTCTGTAAAACATTTTCATCCGAAGACGCGCCAATACTCCTATATATTATGCAATTATCAGCGAAAAGTCTAACTTTCGATTTTATTCCAGTTGCAATATCATTAATAAACGCTAAGAATAGCAATGGCCCTAACACACTCCTGGGGGACCCCAGAGGTTACATCGGCTTTCGATGAGTGTTTGTCACCTATTCTGACTGCTTGAGTTCGGCCCGTAAGAAATTCTTTTATCCACAAAATTATTCGATGATCTAATCCAGTTTTTGACAGTTTTTCAATTAAAAGGCCATGTGGAACCAGATCAAATGCTTTAGAAAAGTCTAATATTACTGCATCTACCCTACTCCCTTCGTCTAATGAATCTGCTATGTCCTGACATAAAGAAATAGTCTGGCTGTCGCACGAATAGCTAGGACGAAAACCGTGTTGATTTTGAAAAAGCCAGTCGGTTTTATTCCAGACTCGTCTAATATATTCCGCAATCATGTGTTCCATCTGCTTGCATACAACTGATGTCAAACTTATAGGCCTGTAATTATTAACAATCCTTTTGTCTCCTCCCTTGTGAATCGGCACTACAATTGCCTCTTTCCAATTTTGAGGAATCGTATTATTATTATTTACAGTGACGTCCATTAACCGAGCAAGGTAAGGAATCATGGCTTCCCCTCCCAATTTCAATATTTCTCCTGGTATTCCGTCAGGACCTACAGATTTATTTCTCCTAATTTTTGCAATCCTTTTTCTAATAATTCCATTCAGTTTCTTCTTTTCCCAACTTTTCCAAAATAAATATTACCTCTCCAAAGAAGTGATGCAAAACACAAATTGATACAATTTTGCTTCGATGGACAGTTGTAATTATAATTGCATTTAAACATTCCTTGCAGGAATAATTTAGAAAATTTACATGTTTTTGTCATCGATTTGGAACATGTTAAAATATCAAGCACTGCCATGTAAATAATGTAAGGTAATCATAAAAATATTTTGTCTTGAATTATATAAAGTTTGATTTGATTTAGTCAAAGAACAGTAAAAATTGCATTGGCTTACGGGGGAGAAGTACCGTATGAGAGGACGTATGAGGAAGAAATCAAAACACATTATATATTATTATTGTTATTATTATTTTATTCTGTTTCACGTTTCTTCCAAATTGAGTCCAAAATATGTAAATGTTCTCAATTAATACCACCAATAAAATATTAATTTAATTTTAATACACTGCTGCCAACTGTCCACAAAAGCAAAATTGTGAATTAATTTGCTTGCTTTTTTTCAGTTCTCTGAAGACGTCCAATTTCTTTTCACGGAAAATAAAAAATAAATAAATACATGCCAATTACATTTGAATGTTACGCGCCGTTGGATAGAGTCAAACAAAAGTTACTTTTCTAATTAAAAAAGAATGCTAGCCTTCCACGAATAAAATAAACGCTTTTATTCCTCTAATGGTGTCTGAGAAGGGTATCAATAAAATATTTTTCTCTGTGCCGCCTTATCCTGAAGTAAAATCGTTGTGCCTGTTTGCCAGAATCCAACATGCGAATACTGGCGTATAAAACGGTGCTTTTGAATACTTAATCAAAATGATATTTTTTTCTGTAATATGAGAGAGTTCAATACTTTAAATGTTGTGTTTATGCGTTTCTCTCGTTATTGTGCAAAACGTAAATATTAGAAGATGTAGAAAACTAAATAATGCAGATGTTGGACGTAGTTCAATATAATAGAAACTTCAAATATGGTTTGTAATTATTTTTTGTTTCTTTCCATAGTATAGTCAATTATTATATAAGCACAGATAAATAACAAAAGTATATTAATGATTTTAATAAAAAAAAAGAAAACCATGGATGCGTTGGACGGAGTCCAACGCGGAAGTACTTCGTGTTACCAATGACCGCGCGAGTGACGCAAATGAATGAATGTTGATGGTTATGAATGAAACTCGATCCAATGATCATTTTCATCCCTGCTGGGAATATTAATTAATTCATGAATAGCTGCGACATACGTTTTGTTCTATGGTACATTTTTTATCATCCGCGTTCATTTTGTTTACGTTTCTTTGTGAAAATTAAAATAACCTCTTGTTATATTCTTCATAGACTTAATTCATGATGAGAGTTCCCATAATGTTTTTCAAGACTAATGAAAATGTTCATATTCCCTTTCACGATGAATAGATTTAAACTTCTCGCGCTAGTCTGCGCAGCAGGATTGATCAAAGCGAAGAATAGATGTATCTCACTTTGCATACATTATTCGTCGTTCGATAAATGTCCACGGTGTATCAGGGAGATCATAAAACAATAGGTCATTTCCTTTCAGCTATTGTGACCCATGTTTAAAGTATTGGAAGCCATTGTGGCTTCGACCCTTTCTCTTCGTTTTATGAGGTCGTTCACTTTGTTGCTCTTGTCCTTCAGCGAGTGAGTGCAATGAACATGTGGAGGATGCAGGAGCAAAGATGAGATGCGGATTCCATGAACTGACAGCCTCAAAAGCAAGGCAGATTTTATACCTCCAATGACTAGAGATAAAGAGGTGATTTTTTTTTCTAATTAGCACACACCAAAAATATTGGGGATTAAGACAATCAGCCTCTTTCCCATGCCTGACCCCTTATCTAGTTGTCTAGTACTATATTGATAATTATTTGAATTAGGGCATTTGAATATTAGTTGTATTTTTTTAATTGTGTACATGGTGGAATGGCATTGGATTTGTCAAAAATGCTGATACAAAGTTACATACCCGTAATCGAACATAGTGTATAAATTAAATTTGTATGTAATAATAATAATAATAATAATAATAATAATAATAATAATAATAATAATAATAATAATAATAATCTCTAAGTGTATGACCAATGGAATGCTACTATACACATTAAGCAGGGTAATTACACATATCAGACCAGGGAAATTGAGATCCGGCGAGGTATGTTTCAGAGTGACAGTTTGAGTCCGCTGTGATTCTGCATTTCCCTTATCCCGCTTAGCAGAATAATTAGAGAGTCTGGATACGGGTACTACATGAAGAGAAATCCAGATGTTCGCATACCACAACAGTTTTATATGGACGACCTAAAACTCCATGCAAGTAATGAAGACCGATTGCAAAGTGAACTTGCCTTGGTGCTACAATTCAGTAAAGATATCTGCATGGAATTTGGCGTCGATAAATCTGCGATACTAAATGTGAAAGTGGTAAATTTCAACATGAGGACAGCGAATTACTACTCCCAGGTGACGCCATCATACAATGACTAGTCAATGAATACTCTACAAATATCTGGGGATGGTGCTGTTGTTGGAAATATCTGACACGAATAACAGAAACAGGATTCAAAAGAAGGTACTATACGGAGCAAATAAAATTTTTAAGATGAGTATCAGCTCAAGAAATAAAATGTCTGCAATTAACAGATGGGCAATACCTGTAGCAACTTATACCTTCCGAGGGATAAAATACACGGATTCTCTTTAAAAGCTTTCGGCAGAAAATTGAGAACGACGCTTACCAAACATCAACTCCATCATCCACATAGTTCACTAAAGAGATTATATCGATCTCGAAATAATGTAGGCAGTGAACTATTGAATTTGGAAGCACTATGTCGTCAGCAGGAAGATAAATTACGTCATTATTTTCTGTCAGTTGATACTCCACTTCATAAAACAATTGGCTCTCAGGATAAAAACATCAGCGCATTACGTCTAGCTCAAGAGATCTATACTTGACAGCTCACGACCGAATTAATGCTTGGAAGACAAAAAAACTGCATGGCAGGTTTATAGCAACATTTAATTCTGAGGATGTTGATCTGAAATGGTCTACAGAATGGCTGCGAACGCCGAGTCTTCATGGTGAAACAGGGGGATTCCTACAAGACCAGGTTTTTAAAACCACAGCCTATCAAAAATATGTAATGGGCCAAAAGATTGGTACTAAATGCCGATTATGTAAAACTGCCAATGAATCTATCCAACATATATGCAATGGATCTTTTGCACAAGCTGAATACTTGCAGCGACATAATAATGTAGCCAAAGTAATTCATCAGGCATTTGCAAAGAATAATCAACTAGTAGAACAAGAGCAACAGTATTATAAATGTAATCCTGAGCAAGATATTAGTAACAATCTAGCACGAATACTGTGGGACCGCATAATTATAACCGATAGGACCGTTGCATCAAACAGACCAGACATAGTTTTAGTTGACAAAATAGCGAAAACAGCTATGATTTCTGATGTTGCAGTTCCTACTGACGACAACCTAGTGTCAACTGTTGCGGAGAAAAAACGAAAATACCAGCCACTAGCTGTTGAGTTGAAGGATATGTACACATTGCAGGAAGTGGAGATTGGACTCGTCATATCGCAAATCGTGTAGTTAGGAAAAATTGGCTGAAGGCTGGAAAAAGTCTGAGGGTCCAAGAAAAAAATTCAGAACTATTAAAAAGGCCGCTTAACTGGATACGGCATCGCCGGAACGTTTTTGTGTTGTGAATGAGGTGGATGAAGGGCCAAGGAAGACAAAAGACATTACCAAAATTGTAATTAATGAAAGCCTACATGAAAGATGTTAGAACACTGTATGAACCTCTGAACACTCTCTCTTCATTGTAGCAACTCAATATTTTTGTACAGACATGTTGTGTCTTATGCAGGAATGCTCCGACATATCTTGAGAAGTAGAGGAGTAAAATGAAGTATAATAATAAGCAGACCCCGGCAGACGTGGTCCTACTCTCTCTCTCTCTCTCTCTCTCTCTCTCTCTCTCTCTCTCTTTTTCTTTCTCTCTCCCTCTCTTTTCGCCTTTCCCTCTCATTTCCCACTCCACATTTCCCTCTTTTTCCCCTTCTCTTTTAACCCTTCTCACTTTTACCGTCTTTCTCTTTTCTCTTTCTTTCTACCTCACTCACTCTTCCCACTCTCTCTTTCCTATTCTCTATTCTTTTCTTCCTCTCTTCTTCTATTCTTTTTCTCAACTCTCTTTTCTCAACTCTCTCTCACTCTCTCTTTTCTCCTCTCCCTTTTCTTCTTTTAATAATTTGTTAATATATTAAAGATCTCACAATCTTCTGTCTCATTCACTCACTCACGTTTCATATGAGATACTTAGAAAATTTCTGTTCGATTTTTGAAAATTTTCTTTTATACAAACCTTGTTCTGACAATCATGAACCCAAAAAAAGGAATTACCAAATTTGCTACAGTCGTTTGAAAGTTATGCGCATAAATACATTTCGGCGATTCATTTTTATTTATATAGATAATAATAATAATAATAATAATAATAATAATAATAATAATAATAATAGTAATAAGAGGATATAAAATATTATTATTTTCTGTACAATTAAGTTTATTTCTGTATTATTATATTGTAAATCAGCGGCTAATGAGTCAAGAATATGCTGTTGAAAAAATTTGCTTCTTCTATATTAGAATTTGAAAATCTCGTATTAAATTAAAATATTGACCATGGGAAACATCTTTAATAGTATTTAAAGGATCCCTACTTTCTAATAGTTTTAAGCGCTACCCGTGTACATCAGTGACACAGCGTGAAGAAAACAGCATTCATAACACATCCTTTTAAAATTATTCTAATGAATGGATTATTTGCATTAAATATAATGTATTAGTTGAAACAATGCGATATTTTTGTGTAATGACACTCCAATGAGAAGGAATACACTCTTATTTTTTCCTGGCTCAGTGAGACGAGTGTCAGGTAAGGAAAACTGTAATAACGTAATAACCTTGGAACCAGAAATTTTTTATTTGTTAACTCTGGTATGGAGTACATAATTCAGTGCATCTTTCTACAGATATGTTTACAGGTTTATACTAGTAAAACATGTAGGATAATCCCCCCCCTCTCTCTCTCTCTCTCTCTCTCCGTCTCTCTCCGTCTTTCTCCGTCTCTCTCCGTCTTTCTCCGTCTCTCTCCGTCTCTCTCCGTCTCTCTCCGTCTCTCTCCGTCTCTCTCGTCTCTCTCCGTCTCTCTCCTCTCTCTCTCGTCTCTCTCCGTCTCTCTCCGTCTCTCGTCTCTCTTCCGTCTCTCTCTCTCTTCCGTCTCTCTCTCTCTCCGTCTCTCTCTCTCCGTCTCTCTCTCTCCCTCTCTCTCTCCGTCTCTCTCTCCCTCTCTCTCTCTTCTCTCCGTCTCTCTCTATCTCTCCGTCTCTCTCTATCTCTCCGTCTCTCTGTCTCTCCGTCTCTATCTATCTCCGTCCGAGATTTGTCTTCGTTTATGAGGGTGGGAGATCAATTAGTCTGTTTTGTTGTCTATGGATTTAATTTTGTATCCATGTGGAGGCCTAAATATTTTAGGTTTCAATGGTTGGATCCAGGTGATGGGAAAACAGGAGATGAGTTGGTTACGATTTGTGCACCGTAATGTACTGGATAAAGAATCGAAGGTTTGAGCTCACGTTTGACATGGGTACTCGTGTGTAAATTACATAGCTTAACAAGAAATAATGGTCAAACTCCTTCACATATCCTTCAACTTCATCAACTAAACGCATGATAAATGGCACCACGACATGTGTTGGCACTTCACGTGGTCCGACGCTGGCCTAATCGAGAGAAAAAAATATCTATTGGGATATTTGAGAAAGGGAAACATTTCCCCATGATCTCATTTGCATGGTTGCTATGAATTGCTTAATACATGTCACGTGATGCGTGACACGGGACACGCGAATCGTGACACGTGACATGCGCCTTGGGACAACGCTACATAGAAACCAAGAGCTCTGGCAAGAGTCCGCGGCAGCTCTCTGCAGCTTGGCCCACGCGCCCGGGGTCCTTACCGTATCAAGAGCCGACATTATTCAGCGGCCTCGCTGAGTGTTTAACCTACAACCACTCATGTGTCTCATTAGTAAGCCTCAACAGCTTTTCGAACCGACGCATTAGTAAAGCCGGCTTGTTAGCGGGACAATGCTTACGTGCTCAGGAGGTACGGACACGCGTACGGGCTGCGGCGGCGGCGGTGAGGGAGGGGAGGAGGCGGCAGGGGCCACGCGACGTCAGACAAGATGAAAAGAAGAAGTGGAAGATGTGGTAATGGAGGAGGGGCGTTTACGTTGGAACAAGCAGGGAGCAGTGCAGGCATTGGTGAAAAGGGTTGTGTCATTGGCAACGGTGGTGGTGATTGTGGCGGGTGATAGCGGCCGCGTTGGCGACGGCGGTGGCGGCCGTGGCTGCGGCGACGGTGCCGGTGGGAGTGGTAGTGACGATACTAACGGCAGCGATGGTGTTGGTTGCGGCGGCGGCGTCATGTCTTTCGACTTCGATTGACGTGTGCCAACCTCGGGGTCGCCCAGTCCATGCCCCTCGCGTACGCCCGTGCCGCCCGTGCCCCCTCGTGCCCTCTGTGTCGGCCGTGGCGGTCTCTGCCCCCTTGTCCCTTTGCGTGGCGCTTGGGGCCTCCTGCGGTGTTAACGAAGAGAAGCCCTGTCCGATTGGACATGACCTTTCGTTTGTTCGTTTTGCGTCTAGAGTTGTCTTTGGTTGTACGGCTGCTTACGATCCAGTTGATCGAGCGGAGGGTCAGTGTAGTCGTTGTGTACCTCTGATGAAGATCTTATGACTTGTATGTTGTTTTGATGATTCATTGCAGTGTGATTGTTGACTTCAAGGCTGTCAACTTCTTTTGTCCTGATTAGCGTTTCTTATATTTGAAACGTGCTCTCCATAAATTTACCATCAGACGTCGATGCAGTATATACAATATTTCACTCTTTTCCGAGTCTTCTTTTGTGATTTTTCTGAATATTGATCGTAATTAATGGAAAATTACGAAAAAAATACTTATCATTGCAATTTTTTTATTCAATTTTATTTAGTTATTTTCTTAGGCGTCGTGGTTGAAAAGTAACACAATTTAAAACAAGTACTATAGGAGAAAATTTTATTTCTTTGCGATACTATTGCTTTTTGTACTCGAAAATTGGAAAAACGGCTTTTAATTAAAAAGAATCACAAACATAAATTGAACTTGTGATGCTTCGTATGCTTTTTAAGTGTTACATATTTTTATAATATCATTTATATCATTTATATCATTTATATTATAATTTTTATAATATAAAAATCAAACATTTAAAATATCAAACATTTAAACACATAAAATATCAAACATTTAAAGTTGATTGCATGTTTTCCGACAAGCGACAAATAACTATCCTTACAGATTCATTGATCCTACACATGTCTCTGTTACTCTTACCAACCCGCAGTAATATTTGCTTGGTTGGAATTGCATCACAAGCTCGTAGGTGTACGCGTTCAATGAGCTAACCATTACACCGCTGTAATCCTTCAAAGCCTAGACGCATTCGTTTATAGAGTACTTTATTTATTTTTTGTATTTTCAAAATTTTTATGAAACTGGCACTTGAGAATTCCGTGTATTGTGCTCTGGCTATGAAACATATTTAATGAAAAAATAATATTTTTTTTATGAAAATCTTGTTTACATATTATGGAAACATTTCACAATATGTATTCAGGTAGATAGACATTTTCAAAGAAACACCTTTCCAATGTCAGAGATTTAGAAATTGATATTTGAAGCATTACATAGCTTTTTCTCAATGTCCCAGTATATATTGCTGTGTGACAATGAGAAAACTCACTTCTCAGGTTGAGAAGACCAGAACACGGCGTAGGGATGCGTATGTGCTAACTACACGTACCCTCAACCCATGCCTGCAAGGGAGGGACGCCGCTGGTCGGCTCATGCTTCGTGAGAGGCTATTGCGACAAAGTACATACATACAGACACAGACATGCAGACATACATGCTACATGCATACATGCGTACATGCATACATGCGTACATGCCTACTTGCGTACATTCATACAAGCGTACATGCGTACATGCATACATGAGTACATGCATACATGCGTACATGCATACATGCGTACATGCATACATGCGTACATGCATACATGCATACATGCGTACATGCATACATGCGTACATGCATACATGCGTACATGCATACATGCATACATGCGTACATGCGTACATGCGTACATGCATACATGCGTACATGCATACATGCGTACATGCATACATGCGTACATGCGTACATGCGTACATGCATACATGCATACATGCATACATGCGTACATGCATACATACATAACTTTTCTGTACTACGTATATTCTAGTAAAATTAGTATATTTCAACATGTTCTGTGAAGATTAATGTAAACCCTTAAGTTAATATTACAAATTAATCAAACACGTGAAATTGGTGACACTTTGCAGTAGAGATTAATCTTGGACGTTCTTCAAATTAGAACTTGTACTTTGAGTTTATTTCCAACCTTGTATAGTACAAGATAAAATAGCACAAGACAAAAATTGTAAACAATAATTTAGGTAGTATGAGCAAGTGTTTTCAATCGTAATTACATTTGCACTATGCGCAAATCGTATTTCGCCGTTATGCACGTCTAAAATATTTCGAGTCTGGGCTAAAAGTACAATGACTCTACCATTCGTTCATAAATAACGCTCCATGTGCCGGTCGCAGAGAAAGCCGACACTCATTGTAGTGTGGTTTCTTGAGACTCGCAGCCAACCCCGAAGACTTTTTCTCGATTCATTTATGCACCGCCAATAACTTTTGCTTATGCTTGTTTTGTGCGCTACAGGTGGGCCCACCGTCCTATTTGCATGATACAAGTCGGCAATTGCCATACTGGTTGGCAAACCTTTACATCCACGCTGCGACCTTAGTCTCTTTGCGGTTCTTCCTCTGTCATCGCTTCGATGATCAAGTACTTCTACAGAGATTACATTGGTGTGAGTGCGCGTGTACAGCGTGATCGGTAAATTGTGTGTACTACGCACCCCGGTTGTTGTCTTTTGTTCGAGATGATTGTGGTCTTGTCATTGCAGCTTCCGAATTGCGAATGTCAGACGTTTAAAGACGCTTAGTAGGTACTGTTTTTTTATTTCACTACGATGGACCATTGACACTATGGAAGACGTTACTCATGGAATATGAATGACACTTTAATAGTGTATCGTTTTTAGCTCTAAATGGAAATATTTTCTTCTCTCCCATTGTGACGAAAGAATCAGTCTTCCACAGACAGGAGAATATGGAAACATTGACTAAAACTACTCTTTTTTTACTTTCTCGCCTTCTACAAACTTGCGTATTAAAGAGTGTGTTTGCAGCGTTTCCGTGGCGATTTGTGAACAGAAAAACTCGCATTGTGAGTCCCTGCTTGAGAAATTATAAATAATTCTTGCTCTTGTTGTAGTAAACTACTTCCTCTAATACCTTGTATAACGAGAATCCAAGATTTGCGGTTCATTAATTCCTAAAAGTTGGATTTCGCAAAATATATCTCTGACCGTCTGTCCGTTTGTCCGTCTGTGCGTCTGAAAATTGCAAAAGTTACTTAAATAAGTAGCAGTTTTCGGCGACTTGCCAAAAGTAAAATATTTAAGATAAAATTTATGTTTCATAATGAAATCTGTTCTTCAAAATTAAATTTTTAAACAACGTAATGGGAAAAAATTGAAAGTGTAAGTAGTTTTCTCGTAATTTTGAGTGACCTACAAATAATGCCAGAGAAGTATATGCTATTGTAATAGAACTTGTTTTCATTTAAATGTACCTACGTACTGTATCATTTTATATTAATTGATTCCTTAATTATTCGTTTTTGAAAGATCTCGTGTGTTTCCTCCTGTCTTCATGATTGGAATATTGTAGTTTAGGAAGGTAATTCCACAAATGATGCAATTATGCTAGTTATACAGGAATATAGAAGACATCTGATTTAGCGTCTTTCCCATTGTTGATAAAGATGTGTGGAAGCGTCGAAGAATAATTTGGCAGAGTATTAGATGTAAAAAATGTGTATTGTATCATTTTTGGCTTCATAACGCTATCGTTCGTTTGCCTATCACTCAGTTTCTGCCATCTTTCGTTGTAGTTTCCTGTACTAACATCCAATTTGATATGAAGACTGCGAACACCATTCCCGTGACCTTGAATGGCATATCGTGCATTTCTATTGTATCGCTGTATTGGTTGATACGAAGTTGCCATGTGTTCTGGATTGACTCTCGTATAACTTACAAAGTTTTATTTCTAACATTTTGCATTTTACCTAGTATTCCGGTGAGAAACAGTACCAGTAAAAAACTAGTTACTTTTCAGGAGAGGGGTTTACAGTTTCGAATTCAGGTTCGCTTGGTTTGTTTTATTTATTTTGTGACTTGTTTTTTGCAACACGCCTCTTAACCCTTTTTGGGCTTTGAGTGTATATATAATATTTTGGAATAATCACTCAAGTTTTTTGTCTATTGTCTCCTCACGTCACAGTCAATGTCTTTTATCCCTTCGACCAGAGGATTAAAGCAAATGAGTTAGTTAATAAATGACGTACCATTAGAACACGTTGATGCCTATGTAATACACGGCATTCCTCACTAATTCTCTATGGATTGCAACCGCACATTCTGCGCCATATATTTAATACCCTTAAACAGTTGAATTTTTTGAACCAAAATTCTATCCAATTCTGCGATGCTCGACCTCTCTCCCCATGGGAAGGAAATTCAATTACACTGCGCAAACACCGCGCCGCGAGAAGATTTATCGCTACCACACGGAGACCCGCGGGCAAAACGCTTCACTGCCCCGCCGCCTCCTCCACCGACACGTACATCGCCACCTCCATCCCCTACCCGACCCCCTCCTCCACCTCCATCGTCACCGTCACTGTCGCCCCCAACACCACCGCCATCGACATCGCCACTCCCACCGCCACCGCCATCCCCAACCCATCCTCCCACCATATTCCCCTTCCATCAGCGACACCCCCACGCCATCCCCATCGCCACCGCCACCCGCAACCCCACCGCGGTCCCCACCGCCGTCCTCACCGCGGTCCCCACCGCGGTCCCCACCGCGGTCCTCACCACGGTCCCCACCGCGGTCTCCACCGCCGTCCCCACCGCGGTCCCCACCGCCGCCCCCACCGCCGTCCCCACCGCCGTCCCCACCCGCCGTCCCCACCGCGGTCCCCACCGCCGTCCCCACCGCCGTCCCCACCGCCGTCCCCACCGCCGTCCCCACCGTCGTCCCCACCGTCGTCCCCACCGCCGTCCCCACCGTCGTCCCCACTGCCGTCGCTATCTCCGTATCCGGTCCGCTGTCACCGTTGTTGCCACTAATACCACCACCGCTACCACCTCTACTACCGCTACTGACGCCACTATCACCACCGCCACGGTCGTCGTCGGCTATTGGTCGCGCGGCTTCGTATCCGGAGATGCCGCGTCCGATAACGCGGATGTGGATGACTTACGTCGCTCATTACGGGCCGGCAGCCGCGCCTAAAATATTAGAACCATTAGAGATGGACGCATTGCGGCGCCGTCACCGCGGGACCCGACACCCATCTCACATGCGGCAGGTGCGCGGGCGCGGGCGCGGGCGCGGACGCGGGCGCTGGCGCGGGCGCACGCGGCACGCGACTCCCCGGCGGCGCTGCGCTCTCGACCACGCGCGCGCCGGCCCAGTTCGAAACTTCGCGGTCGTCGGTGGTGTAACGGTTAGCGTATCGGACTTTTATACACACGTGTACGGGTTCAAATCCGGTCGATGCCGTGGATTGAGCTAAAAAATTCTTCGTACGTCTTTCTTCGGTAAAGCCGGCTGTCCCATGTTAGTAGACTTATTGCTTGTAAAAGATCAAGTCTAAATGAAGCCACTTAGCTAAATTTAAATTGCCTGTTTCGTTGCCCAAGGAATATCTTCTATCTCCCCTAGTTGGTGAAAGAAGATTAGCGAAATTTGCGTGGTCAGACGGAAGAGACTTCATGGCCTGAGTCTCGTTTCGTAAAATATCAATTCAATTTAAGACTATCGCTGCGCCCACTTGTCTGACCGGCAGGTCCTGGTATTCCACTCGCGGTGGGCTGGAATTTTGACAACTAGCTACGTAGCTAGTTCATATTCCGCCGCATTCTGGAGAATTCTGGTGGTCAGATGTTCTGATCGGTAGTTTTCGGGGTTTCTCGATCAACACCAGGCGAATGTTGGAGAACAATTATCATAAGGTCAACGGACGACGCGCAATCTTTTCTTGCTCAACATTGCCCTCTCTTCTTACACTCACTAACTTATGTCCACTACACTACCATATATGGTATTATATTGTTACGTTTCTAGGTGGTGAATTAAAAGTCTGGTATTATTTTAACAAAAACGTTTATTTTGTTTCTTAACACAATCACTGAAAACACTTGATTATTTATTTACACTACACTTCTCTTGATTATTTATTTACACTACTCTTCTCTTGATTATTTATTTACACTACTCTTCCCTTACACACTCGCACAGTCCTAAGCACTGGCCACAGTTCACTGCACTGGTCACAGTTCACGTCACACGCCACTGAGCACAATTACTGCACTGCTATTCACCGCGATGCACACACTTCACAGTTCAGCTTCCACTGCAGACTTAAGACTGACTCGTGGTCGCCGGCCACCGCGTATTTATACTCGGCGAGACAATCGAAAACTTTCCGGACCCCTCGATCGTTCTGTAATAATCCGCCGGCAGATGATGCAACCCGCGCTCACAGGCAGCTCGTGGTGGCGCCGGCAGATGACGCAATCCGCGCGTACAGGTAGTTCGTGGTGGTGCCGGCCGGTGACGCAATATTCGTTACAATATATACGTCTGGAGACCCACCGGCAGCTTAGAGCTTTTATCGGCTGGGGTGGTGCTCCGCTGGTGGGAGATGCTTGCTTGGGGAAAACCCGTTATCCGACGTGTAGTTCGGCGCTGGATATACGTTTTAGCGGTGAAGGGACATTGCCATCTCTCACACTAGAACATTCACTACACTTACGGGGCTTGGCTAGCAGCTGACGCGCTCATAAATGCCAGTGAATCAATCAGTCAACCAACCGCGCACCCGCGTTCTCACTGATGTAAGTGCGGCATCATGAAATATTGAAGGGGGTCATTGTTAACTTGTGCTACAATGTGCTCCAGACACAGGCGACTTACCGTTGTACAACGTCAACCTCTGAAGCTGGTACACATCATGACGAAGACTACAATTTTATTTTAATAGTTTTTTTAATGTTTTTAACAAATTTCTAGTGGACTTATAAATTTCAAAATAGAGATAAACTTAATACTTTTACTTGAAGCAATGTTTCAATTTTTGATAGCCATCGTTTTTTAATCGCCATCGAACCCGGATCTCAGTGGTGAAAGGCTTTCGACTTTGCAATGAGCCACGAGTTCAGCTTCTTTATATAATTCTATTATATAATATATTATTATCTAACCTAATAATAAGGGTAAAGTCCCCGAAACGCAAAATGTTGTTATCCACAAAAATTTCAATGTACACTAGTATTTAATAATTGTTTATTTGCCTCCTTTTATCCATACGAGCAACTTAGCAAATATTCATAGTGGCTGTCAAAAACCATCTAGGTTCTGATTTTGAAATAATATAATTTCAAAAGCACATTCTTTCTTGTATTATTGTTTTAAGAGTGACGCAAGGTTATAGTAATGCAACTTCTATCCTAACAGTTTACCCTTTACTTGAAAATTTCCAACAAAAAAAAACTAGGCGCGTAATATTCGAATAAATACATTCCACTTTTAAGAAAACTTAATGGTTAAATTAAAATGCTTTTGTGTCGTTGAATTCAATGAAGTTCGCTATATCCTTACAAGAATTTAAAAGACCAAATTGTACTCAAACTAGTATTAGTATCATTGCGCTCCGAATGACAGCCTTAGGAGCCCGATACTATAAACCCGTCTGAATCTCTTAATTTCTGATGCTCTTGGTTTCTGATTCCTAATGTTGTTGTGCTTCCATCTTACAACTCATTTATACGAAAATTACTAATATTTTGAAAAACTATTGATAAAATGTTTTAAAGATTTCTTATTCAGGGACAGGTTGCATTTAAAAACGCTCTAGCTTCAACATGGAGGGTGTGAGATAGATTTAAAAAATGTAAACTTTTTGAGTATTGAAGTTTGAAGTTTAATGAAAGTCGATCAAAAGCAAATAATTGAAGTAGTTCTTTGCGAAAATGCTATATACACATTTGTTTGAGCCAATTTGAATCAATTTTGAATGATTGTTTTCTCTATTATGTGTCATCAACCAACATTATTTTGCGTTCCGACGGTGGCAGGATTTTTTACACTAGCCAAACACCTAGGTCGAGTTCTGTCGCTGTCTGGAGCAGAATTCTAGCAGAAGTTCTAGGCTGCTCCGACTGGTAGTTTTCCGTGGCTTCTTTGTTCAATACCAGACGAATGCTGGAGCAGTACCCTATCAAACGGGCTACGGACCGCGTGCGATTCCATTCCTCGTATCCTACCACTTGCACACACACTAACATGCACTACACTACCACACATGCCAGGAGACCGGTCGGGAGCTTTAGCTTGTCCCAGCTGGGGTGGTGCCCGGGAGGTGGGAGATACGTAGTTGGGGAAAACCCCGCTAGCTGACGGTAGGTTGGCGCCGGATCTCTCCATCCAGCAGGGCAGGATCACTGCCACCCTCGAGCGAAAAGCATGCACTATACTTACGGGATCCATGACAATAGCCGTTGTCGCACCCACAATCACTAGTAATCAATCAATCGGGTTTTCTTTCGTCTTCACATTTTTTAACGTCTCAATATTTTTCCCCGACTCTTTTTTATTTTAAAAGTGTATAGTTCTCATACCTTTTCCCTTTCCCTCAACTACTCCACTTCTTCATTCTGACTCTGAAATTATAATTCCATTCATTGGTTTCATGCAAGTAAGATCAGATTTGGAAAGAGAAAAACATTAGCTTAGGGTGTACAGGCTTTCCGAATCCAATCTGAAGGGTCAACTCTCGATCTCAAGGAATTCTTTGGCATAGCATCTCCGTTGCGTTTTAAAAGATCTTCTGCGGAGCTCACTATTTTCAACATTATTTTATCGTGGCCAATAACTCAAAATTCATCTTATTTCGTTGGAACGCAACATGAGCAGTTCCATTCGTGAGGCTTTATCACGAACGTGCAGTGCGATTGTTCCATCTGGAATAACGTCCATGCTAGATCAAAGATAGAAAAAATCATCTTGTTATGCGAAAAGAGTATCTGAATCTTCAATCGTAACCCATAACGCCATAGAAATAGAATAAAGCATCCGATTCGCCAAACGGACGTAACAAACAAGTTAAGAAATCGGTCGACTGCCAAGAACGATGAAGGGTATACGCTCAGTTACGTCACGTTCGTTCATCCTACGGCAAAATTCTTGTGCCGAGTATCTCGTGATCTGTGCGCTTCGCATCTGGCTGGAACCATAACGCACTCAGATCGCATCTGCAGAAGTATTACGGCGCCAAGGGCCTGTTTCCTCGTCTCATTTCTCTCGGCTGCCAGGCTGTCTTCGTCGTCAATGGAGTATCTGGGCATCGCGGGCTGCGCTCCGTAAATTAATTTATCCGGGTCATCGCGGCCAGCGGGCGACAAGTTACGTGCGACCGACCGGGTCGAGCCCGCACCGCCGCCACGACGTTGCGAATGCCCTCTCCGATAAAAGTAACGGAATAGCCGAGACGAAGTGGCCGAAGGATCTTTCACTCGACTGCGTCCCATGGCTGTGTCGGGTCGCCGTTCCCGTCCTTAATCCTTCTGCACCAGACCTCTTTCGTGCAAGTCTACATAACTTCCCCGACTCTTCATGTGTGCGTCGTTACCTCTTTCCATCTCGATATAGGTCTTACTCTTTCATCTTTCTTCCATGAGTTGTGTATGCATATGACGAGACACGAGATTTCTCCCTTTCAGTCAGTGATGTGACATAAAATCCTTATTTGAAAACTGATTAGGACGATGATCCGAAACGTGTACGTGAAATCTGAAAAACGTTAAAAAAATAAAGATATGTTATTATTGCACAAGAAAATACATCATAAGTTGAAGGACTGTTCATCTGGAATTTTCGAACCGATAATTTGACATTCCTGTGCATGATTTCCTTTTGTGTGAGTAATGTTACAAGCACACGCCTATGAGTTCCAACGGCTTGTTTGCAACTTTCAAGTCTCAAATATTACTTTGAAATAAAATATTTCAACCCAATTTCAGTGAACGGTCTTCCAAACCGTTTCTTATAAAGTTACGCGTATGTAACAATTCCGGTCCTTTTTTGTTTTTTCAATACATTTTTCTTTGAGATCTAAGACAAATGTTTGTCATGCAAGTACTATCTTATTTGCTGTGGATGAATCCAAAAGTATTGTTGATTGTTTATTAAAATAAAATTGTATTTATAATAACAAAAATTGTAAGATTTATATAGTTTCATTAGATGGATTTTGTCTTGCATCAATCCTGTATATCTCCGATTAGCAAGAATAGCCAATTTCCATGTCAATTGTGTTTGAATTTATATCATTTTTAACATTTCGATGTTTTTACATTCCTGGCCTCAGACAATTTATTTTTTCATATGCTCACATGCTACGCTCTCTAACCGTTCCATATTCCGCCTCTCGAACATTAAAATCAGATTTTACTGCTATGAGAGATAAATGACCAAAAACATCGATGTTGAATATTCCTTTCATTATGAGCATTAGTTACTACTCTTACTGCTTATTAGGTTTTATTAATGATAATTTCTGAGCAGAAATGCGATTCAATTTCAGTAATGATATTCAATGAATTCAATGATAAAATAATATATTTTATTAAATAATATTTAATATTACAGAAAAATATGGTTTTCAAAATCATTTACGATTACAATGTTATACAATTTTCCAGAATCAAAGTAGATCTTTAGTAATTCAGAAACACACTTGAATAAAATTTTGTCCCAATTTCAGCCACATTTATCGTACGATCACGAAACCGGGACTTCTATAATATAGTCTAGAAGTAAGGTTCAGATTGTATTGTAATATAACGTGGTTCAACTTTGTGTACCAACATATCGAAAACAACATTCAGCCATAATTCATAGAATCGATCACAAAGCGTTATAGGCTTCTAAACAATAAAGATAAAAATGAAGTAATTGCATAGAAATTGTAAAGGTTTTCGACAAAATCAACACTCATTCCAGATTCATAGAATCGATCACAAAGCGTTATAGGCTGCTAAACAATAAAGATAAAAATGAAGTAATTGCATCGAAATTGTAAAGGTTTTCGACAAAATCAACATTCATTCCAAGTATAGCTAAAACTGGTGAAAGACAGGTGAAACAGGTAAAATACAGCTATAAAAACAGGTGACAACTTTCATGAAATGAAAAAGAGATAACTGAGTGGTTTCACGATAGTTTTACGACTGCAGCCTCCGAATCCATTAAAATACAGGTATAATCGTTAAATTTATGTTCATGGGCGCGATAAGGTTTTGCAGACTAAAATGTGTTAATAATAGTAATAGAACTATTTATATAATAATAATAATAATAATAATAATAATAATAATAATAATAATAATAATAATAATAATAATAATAATAAATATACTTCTACTTAAAATCCATCATCACGCATTCCAATCATTATCTAAAAGTGCTTTCAGTGAAACTTGCCAAGCCGGGAAGGTGATGAGCAACCATGCCAAGGCTCCTGGCCTCATCGCCCGGTCCCCTGCCTCATCGCGTCACCACGAGCGCATTAGACGCGAGCTGCGGCGCATAGGCGCGGGGCGGGGCCAGCGCGTCGGTTGAGGCGGGGCGGAGGCGGTGGGGCGCCGTGATGCATGGTGCAGGAAGCCCAGAATTCCGGGGCGCGCGCAGAAAAAGCCCTCCTTCGTCGCTGCTGCCGCCGCCGCTGCCGCCGCCGACGCCGCCGCCGCCGCCGCCGCCACCCACGCCTCCGTCACCGCCGCGCCTCGCCTAGCCCCCGGCCGCTGCATTGCACTGCGCTGGCTGGACGCCGGCCACGTCGGTCCTGCTCCCCCGCGGTGCTCCTGCCAAATAACAGGCATGATGCGGTGGCGGCGATGGTGGTGGCGGCGCCGCACATTGGGGTACTAATTCTAAGTAGTGGCCAATTCTCCGATACACCGCGTATGCTGCCGATATACCTAGTAATTCGAAGTATTTAAGAAATATTTCGTAAGTATGGTCATTCTCTAAAAAGTTATTGAGATTTTGAAATCTTTAAAACTAATGCGAAAAAATAACTAGTTTTGCTATCGAGAGCCAGTCAGTCTTCCGCATCCGTAAGCGCTATGAAGTGAGGTAGAGTGAGCAGTTTCAAACAGTTTTTAATTCTGTCCAGAGAATTCGCTAGCGCAGGTGGAGGAACCGCATGCCAACCGCGATAACCTAGGCCTCCTCATGTTTGAAGGGCGGGGGGAGGGGAGGATGCGCGTTTGGAAGGTCGGTAGGCACAGCAAAATTTTGCGGTGAACAGTCCCTCTCTGGCCGTTCGTAGGTTATGCTGCTCAAATTTTTTTGTGAAAATGGAGTGTGTTAATGATCCAGAAGTTAGTGGTTTGCGTAATAGTCTTACAGAATAATTATTAAGGACGGAATTTCATGGTATTGGGATGTTAGAATAGCTTAAAATAAAAGACAGCGGTAGAGTTAGCTTCCATAAAGTGCAGTGTACTTAAAATAATGTTCACGATTCGTCACTGGTAGTATGAGATAAGAAGGACGCGCGGGATTTTGCATTAATTTTGTTCGAATTATGGGTACAAAATATTCCTGTGAGTCACGTGTTTAGTTCAAGGTCTAAAGAAACGAAGTTCTGTAAAATTCTCCATATTTCGGATGATGCTAACTGCGTATTTCATTGTAATCAACTGGGTGGTGAACGGCGATTCAGTATTTCCATTATTAAGCAGAGGTGTTCGGCAGGTCTCGTTCGGTCGCAGTGAAGGTGATTTCATTAACCTGTCATGCATCAGTGTAAACGGATTTGACTCAAAATCAGGAGCAAAGACGACAGTGTAATTCCATTATATGAAATTTCTCACAAATTCCTTGGTAAAAGTCGGTCATTTTCAACCCCTATACATGACATAAAAGTTTGCAACATTTAATCTGAGCCAAGGTAATGCAATATAATTCTTAAAGTTGGGTAGAAATACATATATGAAGCGTTAATGCTCACGTGCCTTTGTCTTAAAATGATCTTCAGTGGGTTTGGTCGGTGGATGATGATGCGATTTAAACGATTATGTAACAGTGATGGGACGAGAGACAGAAATAAGTGGAGAATACCTAGAAAACCCGTCTCCAATCCCCCTTGTTGACTCCAAAATCGAAATGGATCGATCTAGATTTGAACAAAGAATACTAAGAAGTACAGTATGAGAGGTCTGAACACTACAATACTGATTTTCCCTTCTACACACGTGTTTTGTCATTGTCCGGGATTTTTACTTTCTTTGCGCGCTTTGTCACTCATTTCGCCCTACTGTGCGGCGACGGTGTGGGCGCCAGCCATCGCGCAAAAACGCGAGCGCGCTACGTATGGGCTCGTAAAATGCTGGCGTGCGGGAGAGCGGGTAGAAGGGGTGTGGCGCGGCCTGACCTGGAACTGCGTTTCTCCAATAAGCGATGGTCGCCAGCAGGCAAGTCGGTTTCTCGGTGTGACATAGTGGTGACAGGTAGGGGGCAAACTAATGTGCGTATTTATTATTTTTATTAGTTGTAAAGAGGTAATGGACTTTTTTCTTTATGTATTTTTTATTTGTAATTTATGCACCCCAAAGGGGGTGATACACCTGTACGCTGGTCTGAACTGTTTTTATTTAGGAAATTATTTTGTATCATGCGTTCGAATCTAGAGTCTTTACCAAGGATTGTCAGCGAGTTCATGAGTTGATGCTAATGATGATAATGAGAGCGTCCGGCAGAATACCATGAGAACAAACCATAAATTTGCTTTCTTCACTACAAATTTCACATATGCTCATACTGCTCCAGATTGAAATCCTGTTTACTAGTGGTACTCGAGTTTGTCGCTGAAGCTGAAAATGTTTCTTTTAACTTATTTTACGCTTCCAGAAATAAGAAGGTTAATTTTTTTTTTTTTTTTTAGAATCCTTAACCTAAAGCAGGCGCGTCAAACTGCGCCCGCACGAACTACTTGCCCGCCTGAGAATCTCGGCGCTGTTGCTGGCACAGGCAACTTCACTTGACTCTTTCCTCTTTTCCTCTTCAAATCTAGAAAGGGGTGTGTAAGCGCTGCCAGAGCTCTTTTAGTATTGACGACGACCCGAAGGCGAAGGTAAACATTTTCCTCAGATCACAGACAAGTGGGTTCTCCGACAGATTTTGTGGTTCACCTGCATCAATTAAACATGTAATGACAAGGAAGTAATCACTTAAAATCTGATGTAAAGGAAACTATGGAGGGATTTGAAGTGAAGTTATTCTTGTGAAAAAAGAGATTACAAGCAATGATTGCTACCATTTTCCAAATTTAGGACCTCTTGATGCTTATGTTGATACGGATAAATATGGCCAGATTTTGAAAGATACGCTAGATGATTGTGATAGTTTTCTGACCTCATTAAAACACTTATATATTAATAATTTATTTCTTTGTCGTTTCGATCCCATTTAGGGTATTTAAAAAAAATCTAAAATAATAAAAGATAAGAGTCAAGTGATGAATATTAAATCAGTAAATTGTAAAACGTAATAAATAATAAAGCAATACAACAACAACATACCTAGCTTTCAGGTTGGTTGGAAAATCAGGTAGCATATCATTCAAAATTGTCAATATTACAAAAACACTGGTCATGTTTGTGAAGTCCAACATCATCTGGCCTATTAGTAAGACAAGTATTTTTTATATCAGTCACAGGTTCATCGGAGGTTACGTATGTATAGTAGGACACAAGTCTTTTTTTACCAACTAGCGTCGAAACTTCAATGGAATTAAAGTGTGAAAATTAAATGACACTTCCAAAGAACTGAATAATGTTTTCTATTCAACAAACTAGAGTTGAATTAGTTTTACTTTCTTATTATTTTATTTCATGTTTATTTTCATTGTTTAATGCTATCTTACGTAATAATTTTTGCTACGACAAAATAATATACTCATTATAAGGAGGAATATGTTTTTATTGCAAATTCTTTTTTATTCATTTGTGTTGTTTTATGAATTTGGTTGATGTATATAGCAATAATGCGAAGTAAATTATTGAACAACTTTTCTGTAGTAAAATCTCTCCTTAAATTGAGAATATCACTCTTACCGGCGGACAGTATTCGTTGTTCCTAAACTGAACGAAGGAACTATTGTTAAAGCATTGCCCTCTTTATGAATATAAATAAAAATGAATTTTTTTATAGAACCTGAACTGGGAATTCTAACTCACTTTGAGGCAATACATCAACAGAATTCTCCTAACGACCGTCATAGGCCAGGTATCGAATGAGTTACCCCCTCCTCTGACCAATTTGCACAACCCTTACTTTTAAAATTCGCGGCAGTTATTCTGGACGCTTCAGGAAACCTTACCTGCGACATTGACATGCCTGGCCTAAAGCATCCAGTGATGACCTTGAAGTTATGAGATTAGGATTAACTCAATGCAGGTAGCAAAATAATCTGTTGGAAGGAGATAACGCGTTCAAAAATGTTCTTAATGTTGCTAGTAATGTGTGAAATAGGTTAAAGAAGTTGGAAGGAGGGTGAGGATTAACTATTGTAGGTTTCTGGTCTGTGCGGTGCACAGAGGCATCCTGTTTAATCCATTTGAGCTTCAGTCGCTTGACAACATTAATTTCAATTAATATATACATCTTTCTATTTTCAACAATTATTAACGTTTCATTTTCGTCTATTACTTCACAAACATTCGATTGGTTTAGGGCCTTAACCTACTTGGCAATTAAGAATTAATGAATGAATTGATGCCATTATGGGGTACATGGAGGTTTGCCATTTCCTTCTACATCACATTCATAAGTTGAAAATGCAGAATGCTACAGGAATTTAAACCCGCAATCTATCGTCACACGGAGAGCTCTAACCGTTGTTCCATTTATGATACGTTATTCAGTATTATTAATTAAATATATATTTATCTGAACATGAAATAATAATGGAAATCATGCCTTGCATGGATTATACATAGATATAATTGTGGTGCATCCATGAAAGACGAACTTCCGTAATTATATCGACATTATGGAAAATTTCATGAGGTACCCAATTCGTGTGTATAGACATTTTTTTCAAAAGAAAGGTTCTATAAATCATTGATGAACGTTTCTTCCAGTAAATTACAAATAGCATGAAATCAAGGTTGTTTTTATTTTCTTATACTATTGTTGATTCGTTCATTTAAAAAAAAATAATCGTGAAGCAGCTCTGATTACAACCTGCCCACCGAGTACATGCACATTTAATTTAATAAAATTTAAAAAAATTGTTATTTTACAGTACTTTTCGGCCAAAAATACCGTACAGGATTGACTGGGCATTATTTACTTATCTTTCCATTTCAATACTAGTTGCACAAGCTGTCCCGGTGGGTTCGATCTTTGGCCCTATCTCGTCCCACCATTTGTAAACGATGTAGAGTGGAGCGGAGGAAATGTGTACTCATTTAAAAAATGCAGAATATAATAGGTAGCGCTCCATAGTGATTGTAAATTGTCCCAAACATAAGTCAGCCTTTGCACTCATTGTGTGTATTTCGTGAAAGTTCATTCCCACCAGAGGTATGGCATAATATTCTGGGAAAACGCAGCCCGTACCTGCCAGACTTTTTGAATACAGACAAAAATAGTACGAATAATGAGCAAATATCAACCATAGAATTCTACAAGACTCGCTTTATTAAGCAAGGATTTCTATCAATGTCTTGCTTCTTGTTTTATGAATGAGTGGTTTTTTTGTCGAAAATGACTCCCTGGAAAGTAGGAACGTATTTCAGCCAATATTGATGTCTATAACAATAACACTAAACGTAGTAATTATATTAATCAGGTGTCAGTATCAAGAGCTCACTACAAAAAAATCATAGTGGTAAAAATCATATAAATTATCTTTTACAACGCATTTCCAGAAGGCATACAACGATTAGAATCGATACACAAGTTTAAGTGCCAAGTAAAATCGCTTCTGCTGCACAACTGTTTCTATTAAATTAGAAACTGTACTGAGATCAGAAACGGAAATATATTGATTCTAACAATGGTATTTATTTTATTAGTTATCATTTGTTCTGTGTAATTCTGAAAGATTAGACATGCCTGTAACGTATATTGTACCTTAGTGTCTGAGTCAATGATCCCCATCTTGATCAGGATTTTCGTTCAGCTTTCCTGGTCCATTAAGCCAGTGCTGAGACGGTCCCCTTAATATGCTCCTGAGCATAAAAGTAGCTTAATAGCCTGTGAAAGTTTTTCTGGAGCTCAGTGGCAAATATAGTTATTTAAATAATCGTTTTCTATTTTCTTGCAGCAGTAGGTGGATTTCTTACGCAAGGATAATATAAAAATAATATGTAGTTCATTTCCCTTTTCAAATTCTGTAGTCTTTTCACTGGAGCGAATATTTTCTTATCAATTCTTGCCAAAAACGCTCGTTTCCACTTGTATTCGTTATTCAACATAATATACGATAAGAGTTTTAGTAGCAAATTTCAGAACTCAGAAAACCGTGAACAAGTTGCACGTTTCGCTTTAGTACTTCACATGTATAGTTTCTGACGTTAAACAAAAAAACTAAAAAAAAAAATGCGGTGTGGAACAGGTCTGAGTGACACATGCGAGTCTGCGAGATGGGAAAGAAAGCACTGGGACACGGCGAGGTGGGAAAAGTAAATAGAGTGGAGGGTGGGTCACGGTGACACAGGACAGGTAGGAATGCACTTGTACGATTGTATTGAAGGAGGTCGGGACAGCTCACTACACATTGCTTGGTCTTTGTACTTACCGCTGACGAAAGTGGGTAGTCACTCGTTACATTGCTGTTGCCCTGTTTCCTTTTACTCTAATTTAGAAAGTATCGTGAAATTGTTAGATCCAGAATTATCATCTTTATAATCTGGGTTATATGAAAGAATGTGAAGCGGAGGAACAATAAAATATTAACACTAAGTAAATTTTGTGAGAATATAAAATTATTTGTTCTCCTGCCTGAAAGTATTCACTGTAATACACTGTTGAACGATGTACACGAATTATGTATCTGATGAACACTTTGATTATGGTGTAAGGGAATGTACTAAGTTTTGTTGTAATGTAAATTATGTAATCATGTGACATCAAAGTATAAAATTGAGATGATTAGAGAGAAAGAAACGTTGAAAATACATTTTGAAATCAGAACTAAATCTTGTGTCCGTAAAAAAATCGTTTAAAGGAAAAACATGTATTGAGCATTTATTTACAATATTTAAGGCATTAGGGAAAGAAAACGCGTATATCTAGCGATTAACACAAAGCTTGGATATGTCACGTTATATAAGCATTATAGCATTTTGCGCAGGTGCAACGTGACTTCTTTTTTAACATAATGCGTCTCATTATTGTAGTGTTGAAACTAATTATTTTACTCATTACGCCACCTGAACAAGATACAGTTAGCAGATGATTCAATAAGTTTCAGTGCTAAAGTGTATTCATCGAAATAACGAAGAAAAATATTATTTTCAGCGTACGCACTACATTTATATTTTACGTCCGGAACTAAAACATACGTATGCAAATGAATCATTCTACTTTACAGCAATTGCTCTCTTTGAGTCGCCTACTTTGGGCCGTCAGTTTCAATTATTCTTTGGAGAAATAAGTTGTCAGTGTTTTTTGCTTCTCACGGAAAACGTATTGCTATTCGCTTGACAGAAAATGTCTGACAGCCGATGGAAAAAAAAGCGAGGTATACAAACGTAATGGATTAGCTTGTCCAATATGTGATGCGGAAGTTATGCCGCAGGGTGGTAAGCCGGGCTTACTGCATGGCAAAATGTCCATTGGCAGCACACCAGAAGGTCTTTAAGTACTTTTCAGAGAAACCTGTTCTTGAAAGTATGAAACATTAGATGTCTGTGCAAACGGGGCTGAGAAGAGCGGGAGAAGTAGGTGAGTTGCTGGGAGCTACAACGGTGCCGAGAAGAGATATTTGCAGGAATCGCAAATGAATTGAAGTGAAGTCTATATCGTTGAGGGTTACACTTCATGGGATCTTAACTTGGGACTCAACGAGGGGCAAGGTAAGCCATTGAACAAAACAAATGCGTGGCCAAATTAACCCTTTAATGCATGATTTTTTTAATTTTTTACTTGCAATAATTATTTTTATTAATAAAATGTTTAATGAATTATAGACCATCATATTTAAATAAAATCACGGAAGTTGGTTTATTACAACTTAAATCTTGATATCACTTGGTACAACATTTTGGAGATTTATGCATCTAATCTTCAGGTACATCTCCGCAGAATGATAATAATTGGATAATGAAATATATGAAAAAATGTCATTAACTTATCAAATATTTATAAACAAAGCAAAGAAAAATATTTAATTGCTGTGTCTTGTTTCTTAGTGTTTAATTCATTGTTTAGTGATTCCGGGTGCGTTGCTAAAGCCGTTAATCCCGTACGTCTAGTACATGCTATTGCGTGAGGTAGCGTTGATCTTCACCCGCCGGATGGCGAGATCCGGCAGCGATCTACGTCGGCTTGCAGGTTTTTCCGCGCTCAGGTATCACCCACCAACGTGGCACCGCCCGAGCTGGGAGAAGCTCTAAGCTGGTCTCCCGACTGGTCTCACGACATGAATGATAGTGTAGTGCATGCGAGTGGGTGTGTAAGTAAAGGGTGACGATAGGACAAGGAAGGAAAGATGGTGCGGTCCATTGCTCTTGTTATGGTACTCCTCTGGCATTCGCCTGATGTTGACTGGTTCTGATGGCGATTGTTTCTTTCTCCGGAGATTGTTTCTAAGTGAGTCACGTTCATTTCGAAAGAAATTGTTATAGATGAACGACGAAGTCAAATGCTCTCAGGGTGAAGCTTGTCCCGCAAGACGTAGTAGGGTCGTGCGCTTCCATTCACTGTCTCTTCTCTCCGCCTGATCGTCAGTCTACGGACTGGTGACTTCCTGAAGGGCTCAACTAGTCTCCCGATATGTTTGGTAGTTGTCGTGGCTGACCTCCCGGTCAGAGGATGTTGATGCACTGGGCTACCGTTCCTGGTACTTATCAACTACATTCATAGTGTATTGAAAATATCCAAATTGTAATCAAATTATGTATTCTCCGGAGAGACACTCTTCCTTCAAATACGATCGTGAGAAATGAAACGCGCACTTTTACAACTTCCCCGAAGTTTGCTCTACTTGAAAAACAGTGGCTACTTGAAAAACTTTTTATGGAATCATAAATCTCAGTAATTCACTCTAAATGCTGTGAGTATATTTCTAATTCGCTCCCGATATGCAAGATCTCAACATTACTTACATATATTTTGTATAGGAGAGTAGCAATACAATTAATAGGTATAGTCAATTGCACACCCACAATTTTTCGCAAGGGAGGGCGCTCTAGGTTTAATGCATAGCCGATTTAATGTTTTCTTGTATTTTTTTTCATATTTACAATACAAAATTTACTTTTATATGTTGACTTACAGCTGATATTTTCAACGTTAACGCTTGATATGTTTATTGGCTTTAATCAGTATAGAAAATTAGTAACAGCTATATTTTTGAATATGTGCCATTGGTTTCTGAGATGGGGGCTAAAGTCTCTCCATGATCCCCGCTTTGGGTACACCATTGGATATTGCAAAAAGGAAGGCAGTGAGAAGATTCTTAATTTCACGTACTTAATACGTAGAACACATTTTCTAACGACCCAGTCGTCGTACACGTCAAACCAGCTTCAAAAAGAAACCGTTTCTTCTAAGCAGTGATAATTTCTACTCGGAATGTAGACTGGTATATTGCCATCATTTTTGTGTGTGTCAGCTGTGAGTTAAGGGTTATAGTACACGGCACATCAATTCTGGAGTATTCAGTACGAATCATTTCAGCTGTATAAAATAAATATTATCATGTTCGTCTTAGTAATAAATATTTTTGCTGGGAACTTTTCCTAGACTGGAAGTGCTGCTGTTAATACTCCGAAGTCATTTCCGTCGCCGTAAAGACGCGCCGCAGTTCCTGATTTGGATCGCGGGAAACACTGTATCTAGCACTTTGATTCGATTCACAGACGTGGTTATTACTGTTTGCTTAAAAAATATTCTTAAGACGTTTCTCCATAAAGTTTCTCAATATTGCGTTTTGGTCTATGTGAAACGTTATTCGAAAATCTTTGAAACTTATCTTGAACTATAAGGCTGGAAGTTAATAATTTTCCTTCCTGAAAAGTTATGTTTAATGGAGATTCATCACTTGGGAAATAAGCTCTTCAATTCCATAATTTCACAAATTTATATCTTCCGTTGGCATTTTAATGAGGTAGATTTTCTATTAGGTAATTCTTTTCGATATAGTTTCCTTTTCGACTTATATTAATCAGAAGCTCTTGAACGTCCTAATGTAGAATTTGTCGAAAAAACTGTGCTGTAGACAAGCACGTCACCACAAATTGACAAAAAATGTGTTGGACGTTGCAGAAGCCGAATGCAGGCTCTCACAGAAAACACAGTTCTCATGGTGTAGGGGTGTGTTTATTTCTAGAGAATGTACTGGAACATTTCTTATGAGATTAGTAGTCAAGAGTCTGGTTTTTGCTCCTAGTTGGGAAGTCTTAAAGGCACATTCCAAGCACGATTATTTCCAAGATGTAGTGGTCGTTCCTTTTTAGTTTCTTGTAATCTTATGTGTCGCATCCTTTTATAAGCGGATGAAATGCCATCTCAACCTTACCACCTTGACCACTCTATAATCTTTGTGATATTATGTGTGCTGTACTAGTTATAAAACAAACTTGTAATAATGAGTTTGTTTAAAATCGTATATCTGCAATCAGATTACAAAGTAGAATAACGATAATACAATTTGCGTACTGCCTAAAATCCATGAGTAAGAAATATTCGGTCGCAAAGAAAAATTAACACAAAAGTAAGAGAGCACCAAATTTATGCAATTCATCTTTTTTTATCTATGTTAATTTTTCTTTGGAAATAAGTATATTCATTTATTTTGTAAATAAGAAACAATTTAGATATTTCTGGAGTGTTTCTGTGTTTGTGAAATGCAAATTTGGCATAGAAATTTGTTTTTTCAAAACAAGTTTTGAGTGCTTATTGCGGCTCAACCATTCTAAATATCGAAGGAGTTTATTAGATAAAATATGCTCAAAATTGACTCAAGAGCTTATTTTCAATGTTTTGTATGTATACAGAGTGTCCATAAAAAATACCGCACATTCTATGTTGACATTCATGAAGAATGGCAGATCCAGTTTTTCCGAAAACAAATTGTCTTCATGATATTAGCTCAAATGTTACTTCCAGGTGCGAAATTCAAACCGGCTACCGCGTCAAAACCCACCGGCACGGGATCTACCAACGGGGCTGGGCGTAGCGTTGTTTCCTTCCTTTTTCTGTGAAACACTTTACGGAGACAAACATCGCTTGCCGTACACTGCAATACTTCAATAGCATCAACTGTTTTATGTACACATTTATTTCATCTACTAAAATTATTTTTTGTTGTATGTTATAACCACGGTATGCAACGGCGTAACAGTGAACATTAAATGTGAACCAAGGCTTACGGAAATTAACAAAATTCCTGGAATTCTCGAATCATGTTTTGCATATCTTTCTGTGTGAACTAATGCCTTGTGCTTTAGAGAGCCACCTACGATAAACAGTCCCTGCAGTTTCTTTCCTTAATATCATGAAATATGTTGACAGCGTTTTTCAGCTAAAATGTTCGTTCATTAAAATCTTTTTAAGGGCTGTAATATTGACATAACTGGAAAAACGAATTTTTAAGATAAACGCGTTAAAAGTTTTAAGTGGTGATTGAATAACATGTATCCCATTTTTAGTAACTGGTGCTTTAATGGGTATGCGCTACTCCGAAAAGACTTCATAGGAGTTCTGTTAGTAATAACTAATATTAAATACTTTAAAATGAGTGTCATGACTTAAAATTCGTAATTTTTATGCCATAGTTGCAGCCCACGAACGAAATATTGAGTTTATTGATTATTTCTTGGTTTCCAGTTCGAACTGATGCTTCCGCCAAATTCGTTTTGGACAGCAGCTAAAATAGTCTGTTCAGATAACCGAATAAATGATTGTTCACAAATTAACAAGTAGTATTTCTTCTTCTCAGATGTAATTGCTAGCAATGAAGGTTAATCCCATGAAGGATACCTCAAACAAAAATATTTTGGAAAACAGTGGTCATTAATAATGTGCTTCTACAGCTACAACTACAGCGAATTACGTTATTATTGCATAGTATCCTGTGAATTGATATGACGAACTTTCTGCTTCCGCTAGGAATTTATTTTGATAGAGGCTGCTTTTACAAACAAAAAAAACGCTAAACGACACTCTGTGAAACGTGGATGACGCGACAATGACCTCCAGAACCCCGCTTAGAGTTATCGCTGACGAATTTATATTCCGTCCTTCGTTTTCCTGTACGCGAGGTGAACGCATGTCACTCTGCCGAAGCCTTGAGATAATTCATGAAATCATTTTTGGACGAAATTGGCGGCGGGTTGGAAAAATTAATGTTTGTCTGGCTGTTTGTCTTGAGTTGTAGGTAGCAGCTACGTACATCAAATGCCTGTCTTTTTCTTTTCCATTGATCAGTGTGCAGCGGCGGCAGATTCAAATTTTCTCTACTCCACGATACAGCTTCGACGCGATCAAGCAACACCAATGTGTATGAAAATACATTTTCCCTATTATTTTACTCTTTTGCACTTACACCATATTAATAAACTATTTTGTTAGTCGTTATATGGGGCATGTGCCATTTTCTTACTATTAATCATGGACACCGTTTAGGACTGCTTGACTGGGCACTCAAATGTGTACCGCAAATATTCACCAATGCAATTGTCAGCCTGCGGGTACACAAAATGAAACTGTCGAAAGCATTAGTTTAAACTACGCGCTCAGAAATAATTAATGAACTCAGTATTTTAAGGAATGAATATTTTATCTGCACATCTGTTAGCATCTGTCATGATATTATGGAAAGAAACGAGAGGAGACTATCATCTATCGTACTTCTAGAGCACAAAACATAAGTTCACGCTGAAGATGGGCAAAAAATCGAGCATTTCAGGAGTTTTGTTAATTTTACATAAGGCTTGATTCATGATCAGCGTTCATTTTTACGTCGTAGCACACCCGTGATTCTAACACAAACACAAATTATTTTTAAGAAGATTTTATGGATTAAATGAATAGTCCACATTAAACATGATGCTATTATAGTACTGTACAGCGCGGCAAGAGATGTTTGCTTCACTCGAGAGTTTCAATGAAAAAAGAAAGAAACGCCAACGGCGTTACACTCATCCCCGTTGGCAGACCTCGCGCTGGTGTGTGGTGGCGCGATAGCCAGTTTGAATTTCGCGCCCGGAAGTAACATTTAAACTAAATTTTCTTGAAAACAATTTCTTTTTCGGTAAAACTAGATCTGCCATTTTTCATGAATGTCAAAATTGAATTTGGGGCATATTTTGTAACGATAGCTTCTGGACACAAACACACACACACACACACACACACAGACACACACACACACATATATATATATATATATATATATATATATATATATATATATATATATATATATAGAGAGAGAGAGAGAGAGAGAGAGAGAGAGTAGTGACCGCTCTACCTTTTCACTATTCACTATATTCACTAAAAAGCCTACAGCGGGTCACTCAAGTAACCTAGTAGTATTAATTGAACTGTGACTTGTTATGACAATATCACACCAAAAATTAGGAATGGTTTTGTATGTCCTAACTGCCCTACAGGAGTGGGTTCGTCTGTTAACCTGCTTTTGTAATAAAAGAAACATAGGCAAGTTAATCTTTTAACTATGAACAGAGTTCTAGATATATATTCTGTTAAATATTTGAATACAATTTTATCTAGCATTTACACATTGCATTGGAAAATTCTTTCACTAGCTCTACCTTTAGCAATTACGTGATTACCTAACAACTGCAGTTGCGTTTTAAACACTCGCATAAACACTTTACATAAAATTATATTACCCTTCACTTAAAAAAACACAATAAAATACCTGTACACAAGACAATAATAAATAGAAACACAAATACTGAAAAAGAATCACATTCCAAAATACCCTTTACATACACCTTCAAAGAAATTGTCACTTGAATAGTGAATGAAATATATACAAGACGTTTCACTTTCACGTAGATTATTACATTATACAATTTAGCCAGCAAAGAGAGAAAATGTCGTTATACAATGAATCCACAATCAATAATAACTCTTACTAATTATTGGTTTTGAACAATTTGAAAACGATTAAACAATAAATTGAAAACACTCACTAAAAGAACAAATATTATCGTTAAGAAAAAAATGAAAATATAGGTTTTTACTATTCTTTACATGGATTAGCTATCTGGCTTCTTTTACGACTGCAATATTGTAAAAGATTACGTTTAAATGATTTTAATATAATTACTCGACTGTATACGTCTGTAAGTGAGGTGAATTCTATCTCTGTGGCATAATTCTCGCTTCTTTAAACAGTTTTTTTTTTGTTGTTGAGAATTTCTATTGAAGTTTTCTGACTCACGACACGTCTCGAAAAAATATTTTCACAGCTTGGAGCGGCGACGGCGACCCAGATCCTTTCAAGGTCATGGTAACCCCTTGCTTCGGCGAACACGTTCTCCGGTGAATCGCTACCACAGTCCTTCGAATTTTATACGATATGACTGCAATATCTCCGCGTAATGAATTTCGTACGTGGTAAGCCAAGACGAAAAAAACAACTGGAAATAGAAAGAAACATTTCCTATAGCACATGCTTTCTACTTCAGTATACGTTGTGAACGTATAGTGAACGTTGAAATATATTATTTCCTCGTTGATAGAAAAATAGTTTATTTCTACGTAATGCGTTCACGTGAGTTTATCAGAATATTCATGATTTATAAATCTCAATTCTCTCATAAAGGGTACCGTTATTTTAACACGATGAGACGAATTACCTTTTTCAAGCTTCTTATCGACGAAATACGGCAAATTCTCCTCTCCGTCCAACACGAACAATTTCGGTGCGTCCAGATCGGCGGTCGGCAGCATAAGAGAAAGCCTTTCCTAACGGTGCTTTGCGCTAGTGCTGATATTTTCAAGGGTGATTTTCGATTGGTTCTCGTTCTATTCTACGCGAGTGCGTTCAGAAACCTTAACAAATTCTCGCAAGGGATACCATTTACTGCTGGCGCGATCTCTTGCAATTCGGTAACACTATAATTGCATCTTGTCGTGTCTTGTCGTTCTCGGGTGCTTCTCAAAATTCAATGGAACCGACATATGGGCGGTTACTATCTCTCTCTCTCTCTCTCTCTCTCTCTCTCTATATATATATATATATATATATATATGAGAGAGAGAGAGAGAGAGAGATACATTAAAACGTAACCGCGGAGTTGCCCAAGGCACTGTATTAGGACCACTAGTATTCTTAATGTATGTAAACGATGTGGGAAATGCACTTAAATATTGCAGTCATCAAATGTACGCGGATGATCTTCAGATATATCTAAGTGGCCACCCGTCTGAACTCTTCTCACTCGCGCATAAAATTAACGAAGATTTGATAAACTTAAACAAATGGGCAGCGTTATTAGGCCTACAATTAAACCCAAATAAATCACAGTGCATGATTATCAGTTCAAAAAGCACTGTGAATAAATATCATCTTCTACCCTGCCTAAAATTTATATAAATGACACCGTTCTACCTTGGTGTTCCGAAGTCAAGAACCTAGGAGTGTTTATTGACAACACCCTCAGCTGGAACTCGCAAGTAGATTCAACATGCCGTAAAGTTTTTGCCGCAATGCATTCGCTGAAACGCCTCCGAACGCTTTTACCAATTAGTACACGTGAGACACTCATTAAATCACTTATTATGCCACATTTTGACTATTGCGACTTTCTTCTGACAAACATCATCTAAATTAACTTGACTAATTACAGAACGCATGCGTACGGTTTATTTTGATCTAAGAAAATACGACCATGTATCGCACTTTTTTGACTCACTTCGTATGCTTACTCTAGACAAAAGACGGTTACTTCACTCTCTACTTCTTCTCTATAAAATTTTACACGGTTCTCATGTAACACGTCTAATAAGTAATTTCAATCCTCTGAAATTAAACCGAGCTCGTAGTTCAGCTCTGCTCTGTGTACCACGTCACAGCACGACTTCTTTCAGTAAATCTTTCACCATTACAGCCATCCGAGCCTGGAATAAACTACCAGCGAGTCTAAAACATTCGAATACTTTCCGTAAATTCAAAACGAATTAAATACTTGGGTAAGGTATAACGACATATAGAATGGTATTAATGTCCTCTTCATCCTCCAGACTTTCCCCACTACCAAGTACCCGGTCACCGCCCCCTAAGCGCCGCACTTTCCTCACTCTTTAAATTCAAAATTCCACCCCATACCTCACTACTCTATTCTCATTTTTCACTCCCTCTCACTCCATCTAAATTATTAACAACCCATATTTTCTGTGCATCCTAATAAAACTGTTTCAAATAAATATTTAAAAGAGATTAGCCACGCTCCAAATAAATGCTAAAATACTGTCATCATTGTCATATCTACAATATATAGGTCTTAATAATAATTACAATTGATGTTTATATCCTATTGTACTTTTACTTTGTTTCTTAATACTGTTAATATTATATTATAAATTACTGGTACTATTAACTTGGAGCCTATTGTGCTTCTCTGCTGTTACAAATGTTTGTATATTTATGTAAAGTTCTAATGTATACCAAACATAACATTTCTGTACCGCTTCTGGATAAACTTTACTTTTCCACCTACTTCTTCCTCCTTTTCTTCACTATCTCTTCCTTCCTTTTCCTTCACAGTCTCCTAAACGCCTCATCTCTTCACCTTCACTACTATCTAACCATATTCTTCTATCTTAATGTTCGGCCATAAGCCGCCATCCTGATTGAGGTTTTTCTGGGTTTACTCAATCGCTTAAGGCGTATGCCGGGATGGTCCCTAGTTTTGCACTCCCAGACGTAAATGTACAGATTTCCCTCCCCTCTTATATGTTATTACTCTGTATAAATGTAATCTCAGTGGTTAGGCGGAAGAGCAGGCCCTATGGCCTGAGCCTCGCCATTAATAAAGACAATATTATTATTATTATTATTATTATTATTATTATTAAATTTCCAAAACGGTTCGTGGGACTTTGGGACAGTCTGTTTTAAGCAATATACAAAAAGAACACCATACAAAGTCCAAATTCGTTTAATGTTTATCACAATTTTTTGAGAAATCGTAGATTGGGCTACCGAAAATTATATATTATAATAAAAATTATAATAAATTATACACAATAAAAATATTTCTTTAAAATATTTCAAGAAAGGATGTTGTCGCACATTCAATGTTAAGTGTTTGTATTCAAACTACTCAGAAAATGATGATGGAAAATTATGTATATTTTGCGATTGCAGTGGCATTGTTTTCATTATACGCTCATTTCATATTGTGATGATGAATGCAATATACAGGTCTCTCAAAATTTTGTATTTATATTGGGTTATTTTATTATTAGAATGTAATTTCTGTTTATTATCCTTATTTTATAATGTCCATCCAGAAATATGAAACATACACACCCAAGAAAGAAAATGTTATCACCTTATAAATTAAAAGGTGCCTTGAAAATGACTCAACTACCCTTGCCGGTTTGGAAGCCGTGCGAGGTGACTGACTCCTTTCAACAAATTCTGCAGTTATCGTGTTGTTATTCTACGAAATATACGAAATGTAATTCACATTGACATTAAAAATTGACACTTGCGGGCTTCTTGGTTGCTTAGAAATCACGACAGAATTCTGTCCGCGAGTCAATACATTTTGTTAACGTACAAGGTTCTGAGCCCATTTGATTAGGCAGAACAATTTGATACTGAATCCCTGCCAAACGGGCCAAGTCATTTCCTATCCAACTTCCTCAAACATGTGAGCCTAATACTCTAATATTTCCTTGTGTGAATCAGTCGAAGTCAATACTTAAAGACGGCTGCCTTTGGTGTAGTGGTCAGACGGCCCACGGCTCTCGATATCAGTATTCAAATCCCAGTCGATCCTCGTGGAATTTGTGTTGGACAATGCTGGTTCCCGGCAGGTTTTCACGGAATCTTCCCTTCATTTGCTTCTCATTTCGTTATTGCTCCGTCACTATAACCATATCAATATCGTCCATCCATTAAATCCATTCATTTCAGAAATGGTCAAAAAGGTATAGGTATTGAGGATCATAGCAAAGATTATTATTGTTAAATTAATACTGAAAGCGTAATTGTTTATAAGCGTTATTATTATCAATCAAAAATGGATTCCAGTCTAAAGATTGGGCGAAATGCAACCCTGATCAATACTCTCTAGTAGATTCTTCTTAATCTATCCCTGATCTTCATTAATGTTGGGTGATGTAGAACCCATATTTCTACCGGTAGCGGTACCTCAGTGCATCAACCTATGTCACTGCAGCGCCCCTGACCGGGAGGTCCTAGGTTCGAGTTCTGACGGCGGCAGGATTTTCGACACTAGCTTTTCAGCTAGGTCGTTCAGTCACTGCCAGGAGGAGAATTCTAGCGGCCGACTGCTCTAAACGGTAGTTTTTTCGTAGTTTCCCTGATCAACACCAGGCCAATCCCGGAGCAGAACCCTACCAAACGGGCCACGGACCGCGCGCGATCTTTCCTTTGTCTTCCTTGTTCTATCCTCTCCTCTTACCCACATACTTACACGAACACGCACCACACTGTCACATATTCCGGGACACCAGCCGGGAGTTTAGAGCTTCTCCCGGCTGGGGCGGTGCCCCGCTGGTGGGAGAGTCCTGGTTAGGGGGATACCCTACTAGCCGACGGTAGGTCGGTGCCGGATCTCGCTATCCAGCGGGGGAGGATCACCGCCATCTCCCGAGATAGAAAATCATGCACTACACTAACGGGACTAATTACCGAAGGAGTTGACGCGCCCGGAACCACGAAAAAATCAATCAATCAATCCCATGTTTTTCCTGTAAAAAAATATCCCAACATGTTTTGTTGCTACTGATATAATTTTACTCCTTTCTTCGTGGCTGTACTTTGAAACCTGTGGCTGCGGTGCACTCAACCTGCATTAACACTATCTTAATCAACAGGCAACCTGCTTCTTGGTGAGCCATTATCGCCTCTACATCCGTCGGCATCTTTCTTGTTCCTCCTTATCTCACAATCTCCCACGGACAGAAGGTATAATTTCTCAAGTGCGAAAACACTTTCTTCGATGCGCGAACGTAATATTCTACTCATGCTCGAATCTTGATCACATGAGTCTTGATAATTGAGGCGGCATCCTCTTTTACCGAAGTTCAGAACGAGTGAAGTGATTTTTATGGCGTGTTAGTTCGCGCTTATGACACTAGTTCCTTACGATGTACAGATAATTACACTAATACGCAGATCTTGTTTTCCTAAAAGGGAACACTTGGCTTATTTGTGTAGTTCAGTTTTTTGTTAGTCTCTAAATAACACGCTGAGACTTATTTCCATTGGATGGTCAAGGATGTAATGGACTGAACTGTACAGTGCAATAGCTGGTGAGAGAAACCTGTTATAACCTTAAGGGGAAGTGTAACTATCTATTGTTTCTGAATTAAAATTATTATTAAAAACATTTGTCGATTCAGTCTGCCAATTTTTGTTAAAAAGGAGTTAAATCAGACGTTGCGTCTGCTAATTTGCATATTTCATTAGTAGTATAATAAATAAAACAGTAAATTAACAATGGAAACAAACAAATAAACAAACCTCACAGACTGAAAGGATTAGTCATTCTTACGTGAAGTGTCATTCACCGTCATTTCTCCGCTTAACACTTCAATAACGTTTTCCTTGTAAAAATCAGAGTATTCCTGCAAACTATTCAAGAGGTATGCTAGAGTTAAAGATGATTCGCAGAGTGAAGTTTTGAGGGCGAGGGTTGGTCTCGTAAGTCGTAGTCCCTCCCTCACCAATTCTCCGCCGTCTCTACGCGACTGCTCGTCACCAAGTCGGCGAGTGTCAGAGCGATTGGGGTCGCGCAACGATCAACTGCTGCCGCTCGCTTGCCATCCCATTCATAAGATGCAATCGTTCTCGAGGAGAATCAACTGTTACCAATGCCGACCCGCTGAACGAGGGAAGTGGCCCTGAAGGTACCGATCATTACGGAGAGAACACAGCTACCAATCAAAATTTTGCGTATACGCAATGGAATCTTTTTTATGCCCTGTTATGCTTAACTTTTTCGTTCCTCTTGATATCCATCTCGCGTGCAATTTTCACGATTCATTCCAACACCATCAAAGCCCACTCGGGACCCCTAATTTGAGCCGTGTGGAGAGCTAACGAATCAAAGGAACGTTTCGCGTGTTCCAGCCATGGCCGGCCATGAGTCTCCCGCGCCGAAAGCCGGTTCCCTCGGAAGAAACGAGCTGTCATTGATCCGTCAGAAGGCGCCTTCTGGGAGCAGCCCGACTCGATATGAAGATCGAGCAAAACACGATCGTAGTAGCTCACTGCGCCGATCCTCTTGTTCAGGTGAGAACGAATGGTGCGCTGTCTTACTACGAGGTCGGGGTAGAAGGGATAAGGGGAGGGTGACGGAGAAAGAGGATGGGGAAGGGGGGGGAAGGAGGAGGAAAGGGGTGGAAAGAGGGAAGGAGAGGGGGAAGGAGGGAGGGAGACAGGGAACGAGGGAGAGGGGTAAGGAGGTAGAGAGAGAGAGAGAGAGGAGGGAGAAAGCGAGAGAGGATGGGGAGGAAGAGCTGATTTAAGGCCGCTGTTTCCAATTGCGGGCTGAGTAATTAGGGGAAGAAACGCACCGTGAGGGCTATCGGCGCTCTTTTGTACTGCCCGCCGCCCCGCCTGGCTGCTCGCAAAAACCATCGCTTTTCTGGGGCAGCGGCGGCTCGAAACGCCAGACTAATAGAAAAGATGGCCGGTTTAATTTCTCTTATAGTCGCGAAAGGCTGAATTAAGATGCTGCCAAGTTTAAATATTCGACTTTTTGCCTGACATAGTGACTCCCTTCCATCACTATTTATCACCGTCTTGACTAAATTACTTCCCTCAGGTCGTGCTTTTAAAGAGCCGCATGCGCCTGCAACGGTGCAGTCTTTGCGAAGATAATAGATTGCATTTGCAAAGTGCACTCCCAAAGAAAGCTGCGAGGCGTCGTAAATTTTTCGATGATCTCTCCGAAAGTTGCATTATTCATTAGCTTTTTCAAACCATCCCAGGAATATATGACGACTTAATCCTTGTAGGCTTGCTGATTTCTTGTCACATCGGCCCGTTTTTAAGTAGCAAAGGCTTGTGTGGGAAACACATTTTCTTGCCTTCTCGTCTTTTGTAAGTCCTTTAATTAATGAACGGGTAACTTAATCTAATAGGACATGTAACTTCTGTTAGGATCGTAAATATCTGAAGAATTCGATCGTTCGTTCGTTTTTTCTTCAACAGCAGGTTGACTCCATCTTCGAAAACTATAAAACAGTAATTTACGACATTTCACGATTTTCTTACCGCCATGAACGGACAATAACTTGGACCTCGTATGGGCGGAATAATTTAAAAGTACGACGTCTATGAAATGAAAAGAGCATTTTCGTCGTTCTTGAGTCACTGACCGCGCTTCAGAAAGGTCAGAAGCAGTTTTCCCTCTCTCCGGAGTGGCCAAACGAGATGTGCAGGATTTTGTACATTCCTCTAAGGAATTGGGAGTACTTACGTACGCGAAGCTCCTCAAAGCAGACAGTGCTGGCGGTTCCTACATTCATGGCCCGGATTCTCCGCATGGCGAACTTCGCATCGACGTGTCACCATACCACGCGAGACTTGTGTTATCGCAGCTCACGTACGAGGACCTGTCTTTTTATTAACCGTTATTGTTTTCTTTTCATTCCCTCCATTTGTGATCCGCATTTTTTTTACCTTTTAACGTTCGTTGAGCTACTTTCTGGTTTCTTGAACATAATTGTTACTAGACTTTTTGTGGTAAGATGAGAAATGTCTCTTCAAATTTGTGTGTTCTCCTTGTTTGCCAGAGAAAGCCAAAACTGTTTTCCTCAATTAGTAACTGGCAACTTCCAAGAAAAGAACTTGAACAATCAAATTTGCGTATTAATAAGAGATTAATATATCTATTAAACGGTTAGAAACTCTTTGCTTTTCTACGTAGCTGCAGTGTTGCGAATTAAAGATGTTTAGATTCATGATTGAAAAATCTTCCGGGGGGTTACTTGGGTACCACCTGATACTAGGAGATTTTAAGTTTAAAACATTGTGAATAGTTTCGTTTAATATTAATTTTCATGTGTCGTGTGTACTAGCCAGTTTCATATTCCACAATTAAGAAAGCTTCCTGTCTCCAATTTTGTTATTAAAATTCCTTATTAGTGATAAGAATCTTCAAATACTCCGTATGGTTCTCCATGTTGCCTATTAATTCTTTCTTTCCTTTTCTTTGACGATAATCGCTGTTCAGTATTGTTGAAAGCATGGTTGCATGCAGCCAGCATGATTGGTAGCGTATGGCGTTAAATACCCATTTAATTGTTTTTTTTATACTTGAGACTCTGAGTGAACCTAAAGTCGTGTAGCTCACGGTCTGGTTCCTGACAGTGCAGTGTAGTGAAGGGAATGAATTAGAAAATTGACAGTCAGGTACGATCTGCGGATATGAACGATGCGCCAGTATCCGAGGGAAAAGGTCAGAAAAGGAAAGATTATTTTCTCAAAATAAAAAAAATGTTCAATTTGTGTGAAATGATTAGTGAAGAAACATAAATGTACAATATTTGCCATAAAGCAAATGCCATGTCAATGGTGGTGTACACTAGATATTGTATAATATGTATAACTACATATTTTAATTGCCTTGATTATCGTATAGAATATGTCTGTTTAATGTTATCAGTTGTTTATAACAGTAGTTTATGCGAAACGTAAGGCTGGCAGAAACATTTATGAGTTTTTGTATATTCATCTAGAACTGGCGTACCGGGAGCGGTAGCTCAGTGCATCAACTGATGTCACTGCAGCGCCTCTGACCGGGAGGTCCTAGGTTCGAATCCTGACGACGGCAAGATTTTCGACAATAGCTTTTCAGCTAGGTCGCATTCAGTCGCTGTCAGGAGGAGATTTCTAGCGGCCGGCTGCTCTGATCGGTAGTTTTCCGTGGTTTCTCCGATCAACACCAGGCGAATCCCGGAGCAGTACCCTACCAAACGGGCCGCGGACCGCGCACGATCTTTCCTTCCTCTTACTTGTCCTATCCTCTCTTACACACGCACACTTACACTAACATGCACTACACTACCACATATTCCGGGAGACCGGTCGGGAGCTTAGAGCTTGTCCCGGCTGGGGCGGTGCCCCGCTGGTGGGAGAGTCCTGGTTAGGGGGAAACCCCACTAGCCGACGGTAGGTCGGGATCTCCGGAGAAAAACCATGCACTACACTAACAGGACTAATGACCAAAGCAGTTGATGCGCCCGAAAACACGAAAAAATCGATCAATCAATAGAACTGGCGTGGCCAATCTGTGATCCGCTGGCCGCATGTGGCCCGCTGTGTCACCTAGTGGCCCGCGGAGGAAATCGAATAAATATTTATTTTTCAATTTTGATTTTCTCATGTGTGGTATTCTGAAATAATAAAAACGGTTGTGCTGTCCGGCAGGAATTGCCATTTTTTAAATCTGGCCCGACTGCTGAAAAGGTTGCCCACTCATAGTGTAGTGCATTGTGCTTTCAAAGATACTGAATTAACATTCTATTGGGGAGCTAAAAAAGCACCAGTTGTATGTAGCATTGGTGTAGAAGTTGATTGAATGACTAATCACCGAAGAGTAAAAGATGGTGGCAAAATTTCTCCCCCTCTTGGTGCTACATACAACTGGTGCTCCTCAACTGGTGAATATATAAGGATATTATTTGCTATTTGTAAAGATCTCCCCAAACAACATTTACAAAATATTTACAAGTTTTCCAGAGCTCACAGAAACGTTCACAGATTCCACTAATCTCCCATAGTAGGTCACGCAGAGTTTTTAATATTATTTGACGTTAAATAAATAAACAAATAAAACATCTCATACGGATAATAAATAAATCGAATGAAACAGAGTTTGCGAGTTCAATCCCAGCTGTAGTTGGTTAATTTTCTTAGACCGCGAAATCGTCAGTGTGCTACGTCATGCATGTAATGTGAAAAAGTGTTTCGTAAAGTTAAATTTTGCAAGATTTCTGACCATCGTCAGAAATCATAAACCTGAAAGGACGCACAACAATCATAATTATGGTTGGGGATATTGTATTAATTCCTGGCAGTGAACATAGGAGTCCAAAACATTGTTCTTCTGAGAGTGTGTACTGTGCGTATTTCGAAACTTCTCTTCAATGAAGGCCATCTAGGATGCGAGTCAATGGTCAGGTTTCCCGCGCCGACGCAGGGCGAGAATTAGATAATAAGGAATAAAGGACAATTAAAAGAAGAATAGCACGAATGCTATGTTAGTTTCCTGTTCTAATCTCCCCTTTGAGAATTATAGATCTCTTGATGCCGTACTTGTTTTCCAGAAAGGTCAGTGCCACGAACGTAGTGAACAGCGCCCGTATCGGCGTCGCCACCAAAGACTTCGCTGCCGTTTCTTCTTCTGCTGCTGCTGATGCTGTTGCAATCTCCCCTCTCCACTTTCAATCTCGTTCGCTTTCGTTTTCTACCGGTTTGTTCCATCGCGTCGGCCTCCGGCAGAAGTTGTCGTAGACCCGCAGGTTACTTTGGTAACGGTACCTGAGCACGGGCGTTTTCGCTTCGGACTTGTTAGTCTCTAGCCTTCAATGAACGATATTCATTTTGAGAAATTCGCAATCGAAACAAGAGTAAAGAATGTACTTAAAAATGGGAAAATGCAGCGTTTTGATTTGATTTATTCAAAGAACAGTAAAAACTGTATGTGACGTATGGGCAGAAATACCATTGGCGCACTATGATTGTAATAACAAATTGATACAATTGGATTACAAAGAGATGTATTCTCTGTATTTTCAATACAAAATCAGAAATCATGCCATCAGTAAAGGTAAGAGATGGATTTACTGCCAATCATGAAATTGATTTTCATTTCTTTTGTTATTTGTATGAAACATAACTTTGTATGGAAATCCGTTTAATAAAATATATTATTCGGAATCTAGACGGTTCTTATCACACTCTCTGCCGAATTAGCATAAACGGATTGGGCATCCTGAATTGAAGGATTCAGCGTGATTGTTATTCATTTTATTTATTCCTCTGTTTTCAATGTAAAAAGTTATACTGTGTGGCTACTACGTTGAGATGTGCTATCACTACATGTTTTCTTGAGCTCTCATCACGTGATGCAATATGTGGAATTCGCGGTATGTTGTCAAAAAGTAGATCAATTTCTCTGCATGCCATTTATCTGTTTACTCTTATCTTCAACTCAAACCTTTATCTTCTATCATGTTATTTATTTAACCGTGGAGTAGCTCAGTAACAAATGGGTAAAAATGAATGGCAGACAATTGTTTTTGTACCGCCTTCTCGCTTTTCAAGTCTAATACAAATATAAAATATCGTGATTAATATAATAGAATATACTTGTGTAAAGACGGGCATTGTACGCCTTTCTGTAGAAAGCTGAATAAATATGTGGAAAGTAGTTTATGTACTTTTTAATAATTTATGGAAAGAAATACGAAAAAGAAGTACTTTTCTTACATCGTGTCTTACTTTCTTGGTTGTTTCCTTTTAGTGAATCACCATCCTACACAAATATTAAAGCAAATAATAATAATAATAATAATAATAATAATAATAATAATAATAATAAATGTAATAATAAATGTAATAAATAAGATTCATAAAATTTATACACAAATTGAGTTATTTTTATAATTACTTTTATGCTTCCTTTGGACTTCGCAACTAGCCCAGAATACATGCCATTGATTGTGGAGTTGTATTGTGACAGCGAAACTGAGAAGATAATGCAGTCATGATACCACTTTAAATAATGACAATCATAAATTTTATGGGTAAAGCGCAAGAAACTCTAGACATATAGTCTGATCGAAAGAAATTCATTGAGTCTATTATCATTATATCTATCTCATTATCAAAGTAAATATGGGCTGCAGTTTCATTTTATGCAATTGGAACGAAGTTCTTTCAAGAACTACGTCGCAATTATAATTTACTTACTTTACTTGTCTTGTTGAGAACTGAGGGGAAGATAGTTCCTAAATTTCAATATTTACTATATCCTACTTTTCATTTCATTATTCATTTCTTTAATCTTGTCATTAAAGTGCTTATTCCTCTCACTAATAGGAGAAAAACAAGCATAACAGAATTCCCATACATAACAATTGTCTAATATAACCAAGACTTTTTAGGATGTTTTTTGATGTAAGACTGATGATATCTCTCGTTTAAATAGAAATATCATGTCCTAGTGACGAGTTATTTGTACATTACTGTTCCACAAAATAGCACATTTTGTGGCAATGGAGCACCATTTCGAAACGAATGTGGTTTTCACCTGTTTCAACAGGAGCGCGCCCAGAAGATTTCTTTCGATGACGCGCGCGGTATGCCTCGGAAACGGGCAATGTTATTCCGTTCGCAAGGGCAGGTGCGCGGCGTGCGTGAGCCGGTCACGCGAGCACATGTGCGCGCGTGCGCTGGTAATGACATTTAGAGACGTCGCCCGTGCGTTCACCTCGGCGACCGCGCCATACACTGATAACGTCACCCGCGGCTATCGCTTCCGCGATCGCGCTTAAGGCGGCGTCCTTAACGTCGCCCCGCTGCAGCGGCGGGTAGTGGTAACGTTGGCGGGGACAGTGGGAGTGGGACTGGGGGTGGTGGCGGCGGCTGCGTGCTGGCCATGGTGGCGGCGTGTGGGGGCGATGGCAATGGCGATTGCGGTGGCGGCGTGTGGCGGCGTGTGGGGGTGATGGCGATGGCGATGGCGATGGCGATGGCGATGGCGATTGCGGCGGCGGCGGCGGCGGCGGCGGCGGCGGCGGCGGTAGCGGCGGCGGCGGCGGCGGCGGCGGGTAGCGGCGGCGGCGGCGGCGGCGGCGGTGGCGGCGGTGGCGGCGGTGGCGGCGGTGGCGGCGGTGGCGGCGGTGGCGGCGGCGGCGGCGACGGTGGCGACGGTGGCGTTGGCGGTGGCGGTGGTGCTGGCGGTGAAGCTAGCAGTGGCGGTGGGGTGCTGGCCGTTGCGGCGGCGTGTGGCAGAGATGATGGTGGCGGTGGCGGTGGCGGCGGCGACGGGCAGTCGCGGCGACGGATATTGGGAGGGAAGGTCGCTGACCTCCCACACCTGCCCGGCCCCCGCGAGGAAATTACGTGTCACCGGAGGAACGTTCTCCGCAGGCCCCGGCGCCCGACGAAATGAGCAATTTTCGGACGGGGATGAGCTCTTTCGTGAGCTAAACAAAGCGCTTGAATAATTGAGTGTTGTTTTAGAGTCGGGGACGGGGAACGGTAATGTCCTTACCTTGTTGACTAATTCTGGCGGGGAGGAGGAGATTGCTGTTAGAGTAAGCACTTTGGCAATGTTTTGTGGTTTGTTGCATATCCCAGAGATACGAAGTACAATAAATGTTTAATCTGGTTGTTTCTTTCCCAGCTCACAAAAGTGATTTTTCTCCATTAGTAAATTGATTCTTTATTAGGGATGTATTGTTGGTAGTTTATAAAAAAGAAAGACATTAAACGCTACATTTGTAATATAACTCCCATGTTTTATTATTCTATTTCGTCTTCATCGCTTCCTTATGAACTTCTCAATTAGTAATTCATTCTTCTCCATCAGCTTTCTTTTTATTAGCACACTTCTCTTCTTTCCATTTTAGTGATATTATTATTATTATTATTATTATTATTATCATTATTATTATTATGCATATTAATATGGTAATGGTAATAATAATAATAATAATAATAATAATAATAATAATAATAATAATAGTAATGTAATAAATTTAGGAGTATTATGCGTTTGTAACCCCTGTTCGCGATTTTCGCTCTCGATTGCTTTTTCTTTGCTTTAGGATATTTTTTGTTGGCTTGTGAAATTTATTTGTAGGATACCACAGATAAACTGAAACTTGTTACCCAGGACCTCCAATTTTTTTTAATGTACTGACGCTCAAGTTACATTTTCGGAACTCAAGAAAACTGTATGCAAATTGCACTCTCCTTGCATTAATGCGGTTTTACTGTTATTTTATGATAAATAAATAAATGAATGAAAAATGAATGAATGAAAATATGAATAAATGAATGGATGAATGAATGAATGAATGAATGAAAAATGAATGAAAATATGAATGAATGAATAATGAATTAATGAATAAAATTCAGATTTTTCCTAGCTCAAGATCTGTTTAAATGTCAAACTCTTTGAAAGCGAAAGGTTTTTTGAAAAAAATAATTTTTTTGCAAATGTAAAAATCGAACATTGAAGTATGTGAGAACACATTCCCTTGTACACAAAATCTATGACTTCGCTCTAATTTTCTTCTCATGAAAGTGTTCTTGCTTCTGTGCTCCGAGATTTGCGGACTATGGCATTGAAAATGGTTCATCGAATTCTTACTCAATTATTTTCTTCTTTTAGTTATAAAAACAATCTGGTTGCCAAGATCTGATCAACGATTTGAGTTTGCGAAGGACTCATGGTAGACAGCATGATAGCCGTGACATTTAAAAAAAACTCAGAATAGAAAGCAGACTAAGACGTACATTAATATACGAAGGACCTAAATGGGCAACAAAACAAACTGGTGATCTGCACATGCCGACACACCCTGCAAAATCCTTCATTTGAAGTAGAGCCAGCTATTAGATTTAGTCTTAGAGTTCAGTTTTTCTTACTGTTAAAGGTATTTCTCTTAGTGTAGATATTCTGAATATAATGTCAACACATTCCCAGGGATTAATAAGAAGGAAAACATTTTGAGTCACGTTATTTTATGTGTTTTATCTACATACAAAACAAGAAAAGATACTGTAAATAAGATGAACCAATTGGATTTCGAAAATTATTGTCGGAAACTGAACGACAGTTTCTGAATCTTGTATTCTTTTGTGTACAAGTTTGTTTTCTTTTTTGTACATCCATAGATCTGCTTATGTCGATATTAATTTAACAAACTTTATAATTTTTTTATAACAACAAATAATAATAATAATAATAATAATAATAAGAAGAAGAAGAAGAAGAAGAAGAAATAAAAAGCAATCAACACATTTGCAGTACCAGTATATACAAAACCATTATACCGAAGTATACCGTGAAGCGACACAGACCTCGAAGACATCCAGAGACTTACCCGCACAATTCTGAAAAAATTCAGACATCACCATCCAAATAGCGCAATAGAACGAGTGACACTCCCACGGAGTGAGGGAGGAAGAGGCCTAATAGATCTAAAGAACTTGTGCTACAAACAAATCCATTCATTAAGGAACTTTTATTATGAGAAACAGGCAACCTCAGAACTACACGCTGCAATAGTTCAAGCAGATACTAAATTAACCCCTCTTAACCTTAACAACAAACAGCTGGACATTTCTTCGCGGGTTACAGACAATAACTGCAAAATAGACATGTGGTCAAGAAAGGAACTCAAGCAATCTCATGTAGACTCAAAAGCCTCAAACACTTGGCTAAAATACGGTAATCTGTTTGGCGAAACAGAAGGGTTCATGGAAGCCATACCGGATCAAGTGATCAACACTAAAAGTTACAGGAAGCATATCCTCAAACAAACAATAGATGACAAATGTAGAAAATGTCATACAACAGTTGAGAGCATACAGCACATCACATCAGGATGCAAATTAATGGCCCATACTGATTACACCTATAGGCACAATCAAGTTGCAAATATTATTCACCAGAAAATGGGAGCGAAATCCAACCTACAAGAAATGACCTGCCCTATTACAAATATGTTCCCGATACTGTACTTGAAAATTCAAACTTTGAGTTGTATTATGACAGAGAAATTATTACAGATAAAACTATTCACCATAACCGACCAGACATAAATTTCGTAGACAAACGGCAAAAGATTGGCTTTCTGATTGACATAACTGTTCCACAAACAGCTAAATATTCAAACAGCACATGCAGAAAAAATAACAAAGTATACAGAACTAGCAGCTGCAGTCAAAGCACTATGGCATCTCCAAAAAGTTCATATTGTTCCTCTGGTCTTTCGTGCACAGGAGTTATACCAAATAACATCCACAAAAATCTGGAACTTATTCAAATACAAAAAAAAATCTATAAAATTATTCAAAAATCGATCATCTTAAACACATGCAGGATTGTTTGAAATTTCCGAAATTGCGACGGAACATGAATTGACCAGTGTCTTGGTTATTAACCCGACACAAAGTCAAAAAAAATCCGGTGAATACCGAGAAAAACAATGTAAAATAATAATAATAATAATAATAATAATAATAATAATAATAATAATAATAATAATAAATTACTGCAAATGCCGATCCAGGATAGAGGAGATCGCTAAGGAAATAGTGCCGTGGCGATCTCAGACGTGAGGATCCCTCCCCGCTGCCCCCTCGGGCCATGGTTTGTGATTGTCCATCCATGGTGCTTGTCTTCGTATGTTTGTGATTGTCCATTACCCTTCATCATTATCATCATCTCATACTATATCCTTCCAGGGGTAACAACCCTGTGGTGTAAAAATGGATTCGGCATCGAAGTGCTGATCCTCCCAAAGAGGTCACGTGCACTTGTCCCGTGAGAACATGACTGGGCCTCGGTGGGTAAACAAGTGCCGCGTTCAAATGGTCTTAGATTGCCAATTCGCGACAAAAAATCACAAAAAACTGCAAATGTGCATACGCTGGGTGACAGTTTACAAAAGAAACTGATACATACAAATGTAAAACTTAAGAAAATACATGTAAACATTAAAGAAACAAATCCATAATATAATAAATATCAACTAAAACAATTAAATAAATACAAAAATTAGACGAAATTGTAACTAGCCCATTGTCTCTATTCCATTCCTTTCAACTCATTTCACTTAATTAGATGCCCCTTCGTTACCCAATAATTTCTACATTAAGGGTAAGTAAGCGGACTTGACGCATATCCCCACTTTCGTTGACCTTTTCTTTATGCTGAGAACGTCTCTACACTTCACTGTACATCACCGCACTCCGTATTCACGGTCTTGAGATCCGTCAACCGCATAACTTTCCTGCTTCTGGGAAGAGTAACTTGCACATCAATTAGTAAAATGCTCCAGTCAATTTGGTCTCATTTACAAAGCTGAATTTTCCTATACCAGTTGTTTGTTTTCTGTTTAGTTTGTGTACGTGTCATTGTACCTGAAGTCGTGGAATGGAATTCATTATAGAGTCTATGCAATTAATTATTTCTTCAATTTTTTATCACATTGCTATTTTGTAGTATATCTGTGCATGTTCATGTCATCTAGAACAAAGAATGAACGTGAAATAGCTTTCTAATGTGAAATCTGCAAGATATATTGTTAACAATAAATAGTGATGCTTCAGTAACATCTACTTTCTCATATTCTTGTAAGTTTTGCAATTTCAGAAAATTAAGAGTTCAACGGAAACGCAACATGTGCCATTTATATAAGGGTCCTTTGCTTTATTCGAAAAAAAGACAAAATTTGGAGCAGTTTTATAATATAAATTTTTAATTACATTTCTTTCAAATAAAAATTAGGCTAAAACTATTCGATATTCAAAAACATGTACATGACCTCAAAGATATGTATATGACATCAATAGTACTATTCGGGAAAAAATTAAAGAAAAAATTGGACCAGTTTTTGAGAAAATGTTCGTGTGTGTGTGTGTGTGTGTGTGTGTGTGTGTGTGTGTGTGTGCGCGCGTGCGCGCGTGCGTGAATGCGTGCGTGTAAGTGTGCGCGTGCTGTCAGCTGTGCGATCAAAAATTATACTCTCAAAATTTCTCCGAGAAAGAGTAATTTGTCGCGAATTGTTAGGAGAGAGGGAAATCCTATACCAACTCGTGGCTGGAGGGAGGGGCTCTATTTAAACACAGAACGTAGATTACACATATTTATTATACTTATAAGTCCGAGGCAGCGTAGTCCTTGGCGAGAGAGTCAGCATGGCGTGGTGATTGGGCCGTGTCATCGAGCGACGACGGAAGGTGCAAGACCAGAGAGGAACGCCGCATGCGTCCATTTGTAGAAGCTACGACAACGGGAGTGCTGACCAGACGGATCGCCCACTGCCCGCTGCGTGTCGCCATGCACAAATTTCCCCTCAATGGGTGGAAGTGATTAAACAACATTTTTGAAACATCACTGTTCAAAAAATGACTATTAATGATTTTTTATTAGTGGATTCACCGAAAGCAAAAATAAATGAAGCATATTAGTACAAAATTGAAGAAAGGATTTACATTTATTGGCGGAAGGAAAGTTGGACATGCATTGTAAAACCAACACCCTTTACAACGCCATTCAAGGAAACTCTGAATGAGAAATACCTAATGGGAAGGTAAACTTTACAAAAACTGGAGCAGGCAAACCATGAGAAGTGAAAATCCAAACAGCGAAGTACGAGTATAAAAATTTGAAGCTGCAAGAGCTTATTCCACCTGTTCCCTACATTTGAAACAAATATTTATCACGGACAAATGAATGCCCAAATGGCATGAGACAACCACTGGATTAACAGTGAAATCTAATTATTTACATTTTTTGTAGATGTTTCTCAGTAAATAGCCTATTTCATTTTGTACGTATATGATTAGTAGTAATATTGTAAAACATATCATTTTGATTTCACGTTTTTATTTTCTCAGTGAATGGAACGTAAATGACGTTAGCTGAGTTTTGCTCTGAAATGTTTGCATTTTGAAGAAAGGTTAGCGTTTCTGAAGGAAAATATAGGCAAATATTTTTACTTTGCATATGTAGTGCATATTTAATTTCACTATGCATGCATATAAATAGACGTATACTCAATCGGCGTGATAATTACTATTAACATTTTTGCCAGAAGAAACTTCCCTAATTTTCTAGTCATATAAGTTAAGTTAAAACTTTAAGGCGTTTTTTCTCCATTTTGTAACTTTGTCACTTACGTCTTTTTTGTCCTGGGCCCCTCAATTCTGCTACGAAAGACACTCGGATATATTTAATTTTGGTGCAATTTGAAAATGACTTGAAAATGAAAAATAATTTGCTATTTTATTCGCGGAACAAATAATAAAGGCGTAAAAATTTACCGCGTCAACTCAGATATTTGGTTCAATTCTGTAATTATGCGAGTTTAATTGCATGCATACATTCATGCATGCATAACTGTATTGTAATTTAAATAGAGATGATTGGAATGGTCGACCTAGGACAATCAAGCCTATATTACTAGTATGGCAGTTCGGTACGTTTATAGAGAAGAGAAATTGTTGAGTCATCGCTTATATGCACTTGCACGTGGTACCTCCAAACACGTTGATCGGTGGCCCACTGCGGGGAGATTCGGAATAGGAGAAAACCCGCCAACCAACATGTACTTCGGCGCCGGCTCTCACGTTTCAGCTGGGGAAGAACGCCGCCATCTCCTGGGGTTTATCATGCACTATACTTACAGAAGTAATAACAGTAGTTTACGTGCCCGGAATCAATGCTTACTCACCCTCACTGTGCCAATACATGACCTCTCCACGAGTTCCACTGGGGGGGGGGGAAACCAAACTTTTGCCCCCGTATCCGTTGGTGGCAGGGCGCGTGGTCGCCGGGGGCGGCACGGGCGGGGGCGAGATGGGGGCGGCGCGCGCCACAATGCGCGTGCGCAGCAACGGGACCCTTTTATGGCGCCGATCGCCCTTCCCATTGAGGGCCGCGCCGCGTGGCGCACAGGGTCCCGTTCCTGCGTCACTTTCTCCGGCCGCCCCCGCCCCTCGCCGCTGGCAGGGTCGTCCGCCTTCCCCTGCCCCACCCCCGGTCTGTCGCGCGGCCCTCCTGCCCGGCCCGTCTGGCCCGCGGCGCGCGCGTTGGCGTCTGGTCTGGAACCATCTCTACGACTAGAGCCGCTTCAGAGCAGAGTGGCTTTTCAAACGATTCAAGAATATTTTTTTGAATTGAATTGGTTTAAAGTTGTCAGTTTAATTGATATATTACTTTCCATTACTAAACAATCTGAAAATAGAAAATTTGAACCATATTTTTATTACTTTTTAAACTATAAATTTCTATTCTTTTTCTACAACTAAAATACCTTTATATTATAGTTTCGCTGTTTCTTTTAGAGAAAATTTTTAACTCGGGCACGAAACTTAAAATATTTAATTTTGAAAATGCCAATTTCTACTATAATGAAATGCATTCACAAAACATAAAACATTTTCAAGCACATTTATTACTTTTAAATGTAGAGAAGCATGTTTTGAAGGATTTGTAAGTTATTATTGTTATATTATTATTATATTATTATTATTTTATTTTTATTGTATTATTATTTTATTATTATTATTATTATTATTATTATTATTATTTATTATTATCATTCGCTCTGGAGCTGCCAATGCCCCCACCACCCGTGTTCCACTCCCTACCTTTGCTCACGAAGCGTCGCATCTTCCTGCAATCGTTTTCCTGATTGATTTACTGTATATTCTCGTCTTGCTGACGCTTTTCATACTGCCGAATTTTCTTCATGTCACAAACATTCCGCTTTTCCTCATTTATACGCTTCTCATACAAATATGTTTCATGTAATTTTCCTTAGAGAAAATTGCATGGCATTTTTGTACAATTTCACCCCAGGTAAAAGAGTTTGTGACATCGCAATCTCATATGTATCTCTCTCATTTTTAAGTTTTCCGATTCCACTTCGCATATATTTCTATTTCTTCCTTTCAAATCTCTTCTCACTATCAGTCATTTAACCATCGTTAAATTTTCCATACAGATCGTGTCAACGATGTTTCTGCAATGTGTGTGGCTTACTTGCGAAGCAATTTCTCCTAACGGAGCTCCAGCCTGTCTGCTTACCTCCCTTCTCAACAAAGATTTATCTAAATATTAAAAACAAATATAATTAATTTAAACGAACTAGATAAATTATATTTCATAAAAAGTATGGATTTAATAAGAAAGTAATATGTGAAAAAAAACAATAAAAGAAAATCAAGAGCTTTTCGGGGAATGTTTAATAGTAAAGGTCCCGACGATTTAATAATAAATCGTAATTTCACAAATTTGGCAAACATTTAAAACATCGAAGTGTTGAAAGTATGGTTTTAATGTTTTAAGTAACCGTGGTATTAAAATAACTTTGAAACATATTGGAGAATATACTAAATTTATTTATTACGATCTCTGTACGCAGAAATTATTCGATGGATGGGTCATAGATACGGATAATGTTGATATGATTTGAATAATGATGATGCAACATAGAGGAATAAGAGGCGGGGGAAATGGGAAAACTCAGAGAAAATTACCATAACCTCAATTTCCCAACGCAAATTCAGCATGTATGCATTGTAGATCAGAGCTATGGAAGGCTTAAACATGTTTTTATTCTTTAAATTTAGGATGAACGGTTTGAATAAATAAAATTATGAGTAAATTTCCTGGAGGAGGGAGGAGGACATATCCTACAACTCCTGCACTTGGCGTTGCCCTTGTTCTTACGACCAGTGGTCGTGGCCAGTACCGGCTCGAGCCGCCGCCGCGCGCCGTGGCGGCATGGATCTGCTCCGCGCCGCAACTCGAGCCAGCCGGTGAGCGGGCGAGGAGCCGCGCGCGCCCTATGTCAAGGTCCATTCATCCTCCGGGCGACGCACTGCTCTCCTCACCTCTCTCAACCAGCGCCGCCCCGCCCCCGCCCCCGCCGCTTCCTGCGCGGCGCGGCGCGTCCGCCGTCCCCGCCCCCACCTTCACCGCCTTCCTTCGCGTCCGGTGACGGCGTTCATCGCATTCAGCCCCGCCCCGCCCACGCCCCGCCAACGCCCCGCTCCGTCTCTCCTCCCGGCCGCTCGCGTGGCGGTATGACCGGCGGCAGGAACTCCCGCATGTGGAATGGGAGCGTGAATGGCGTCTTCGGACGCGACATGGGTACCATGCATGAGTGCAGGTTTACGGAGCCAAACGAGCAAGTATCAGTGTAAGCGGCAGGTTGAGCAACGGCATGCGCTTCATAATGAGGAACGGTCTGACTTACAGAATTAACGGCGGAATGACCGACGGCCTGAGCACCGTCATGATGGACAGCATTGACCGATAGCATGAGACGCCATGAGACGGTTTTACGATAATAACTGCCTGACTTAGTTCAGAGTTAGCATCACTGCAGCGATTGCGACCGAGAAGTCATGGACCGATGTATTTTCGACATTGACTGGATATCTAGGGCGTAGATAGCTGTCTGGAAAATTCTAGCGGCAGGGCTTCGCTGGTCGGTAGTTGTCAATGGTTCGTCCGATCAATACGAAGTGAATATCGGAGCAGTACCCTAACAAACAGGCCAAGACCAGTGTGCGATCTTTCCTTCCTCTTCCTTGTTCTATCTCACACTTCACTAATACTTTGTCACTACACTCCCACTCATGTAGGATGCTTAGAACTTGCCCTTGCTGATGAGTTTCCGCTGGTGCAGATACTCCACCAGCAGAAAGGAGAAAATCCACCGCCAGACAACATGTAGGTCGGCGCTCGATCACTCCATCAAGCTGGGGAGGACACTAACACCTCCCGGATTATAAATATTGACAACACTGTTAGGGCTAATGACTATAGTACTTGATTGGTTTGGTTTGTTTTTTCGTGTTTCCGGGCGCGTCAACTGCTTTGGTCATTAGCCCCTTTAGTGTAGTGTATGTTTGTTTCTCGGGAGATGGCGGTGATCGTCCCCCGCTGGATGGCGAGATCCGGCGCCGACCTACCGTCGGCTAGTGGGGTTTTCCCCTAACCAGGACTCTCCCACCAGCGGGGCACCGCCCCAGCCGGGACAAGATCTAAGCTCCCGACCGGTCTCCCAGAATATGTGGTAGTGTAGTGCATGTCAGTGTAAGTGTGTGTGTGTGTGTGTGTGTAAGGGGAGAGGATAGGGCAGGGAAGAGGAAGGACAGATCGCGCGCGGTCCGTGGCCCGTTTCGTAGGGTACTGCTCCGGCATTCGCCTGGTGTTGGAGAAACCACGGAAAACTACCGATCAGAGCAGCCGGCCGCTAGAATTCTCCTCCAAGCAGCGACTGAATTCGACATAGCTGAAAAGCTAGTGTCTAAAATCCTGCCGCCATCAGGACTGGAACCTAAGACCCCCCGGTCAGAGGCGCTGCAGTGACATCAGTTGATGCAAGAACGGCGACGTAAGAACGTGGTAAGATGTGACGTCATTGATGTGAAGACTGCTGTATAAGTGGGAATACGAACATCCAAGTGAGTGCTGTCAAAGCGGCAGCATGAGGAACGGCGTTAGGATCAATGTCTGCCGCCCGTACTGCGTCTGAACGCCGAACTAATAGCACATTAGTTGCTCGCGTTGAACATAGACAGGCGAGCTGAGTGTTTTACTCGACTGACCGAAATTCGATGCAAAAGAGAATGAACATGGTTTTCTACAACGATCCGGTATTATTACTGTATTCAGAAGATCTTGCATTTGATTTCGAAAGTGATTTTCGTTGTGTACTGAAGACGACGTTCGTAATACCCCTTTTAGATTCTTTCTTTCTACATCATATCATATTTTTTCTACTATTGCAGGTTTCCTTGAGGGACGAGCAAGTTTTTAATTGATCTCTAGCACACTCGATTTCCCGTGGTTCTGACTAAAGAGTTATGAAACCAATTTTAATATTTAATTGTTACTAGTTAGTTAAATATATTTTTGAAATATTTTTGTACCTTAATCAATTGTTATACATTATTCTCTATGCCACCAGTTAAAAGTGTTCCGTTGGAAACCTTTTAAATGCATTTCATATCCTCATTTCATTTGAAACTCCTGATAGAATGTCAAAATAGGAATGGATATCTTTAAAAACATTATACCTATTTTTTTGCGAATGGAAATAAATTTTAAATACTGCTATGCCTGTTCCGTCCCTGAAAACTTTCAATTTCGGATGTAGTGAGCTCACCTTTGCTTACGCACTGGACTGATGAATAGGACTAGGGATAAAAAAGGCATGTCCTACTAACCCAGCTTGTTCCCTTTCGGCATGAAAGACACGTGTCCTAAAAGGGAAAATGGTGAAGTTGATGTCTTTGTGTGAATCGTACTCAAACACACAAGTGGCTCGTTTCCTTTTGTTGGACTCCCACTGTTGATATAAGACGACCTATATTTTCTGACGTGCATTAGGAGCAGGAGAATAAATTGTGGAGTTGAGAGAAGACTTCAAAAGGTGATTAGGGTGCCTCTTACTTACGATTATTCCATACTATAATTCTCTTTCTTTTCCTTCCTTTAAATGACTAAATGATACCGGCAGTGCATCCGTACCTTTATGAGTTGGAGTTATTCGTTATATGTCAGTGCATGAATAAGTCCTAATGTGTAATTCTCATAGGGTATTATTTAAGGATGTATAGTGCTTGCAAAATAGGCAGCAATTTAATTTTCTTAATTTACTTCGTTCTATTATTAGTATTAATAGTTCTGAGAAAATATGAATAAATTTTAAATGCCACAAATACGAATAAAGAATGATTTATTCAGAATTTTAAAATTACGAAAAACGTCTTTGAACCAGACAGATTTATGGCAAGATATAATGAGGTGTTTTTGATATAAGTAGCACTAGAATGGAAGTATTGGAGTACTTGGCAATATGAACATCTGTACCACTCTGAATTCATGTAATATCGAGAAATGGAGCGCAAGCGTTAACGCATAATATGGTATGGCGAGAAGGCGAAGTTAGTTAAAACCATCGCTTGATAACCTGGTGTGTGAGTGCAGTGATCACTGTTCTCACTGAGCGTACAAATAAACACTTTCATCCTTTCTTATCAGTAAAACATAACAAGGAACCAGACATCATAGTCAGAATTTCTCATCGCATAACATTTAAAATCTGACCAACTTCAAACCACGATCTCTCAAAATAAAAGGATTTTTTGTGTCTTATCCCATTAAAATCTTGTGTTTTATCCCATAAGAAATGTTCTGTGTCTTTTCCCATTAATCTTTAGAATCAACAGAATTCGTTATTACATTATTTTCTCCATAATGTTTAAGTAGCTTTAGGCAAGTTAACAAACTTCTTATGGACAACAAAATAGTTTTTGTTAACAGCAATAAAAACTCATTGCGAATTGAAAAAATGTCATTTGAAACATTTTGAGGTATTTATTGCTCGATGTAAATAAAAGTAATAGTTAAAGTAATAGTAGTATAAATAAAAGTAATATTAATGCAGACATTAAATAAATGTATCATATAAAACTTTGATTCACTAATCCGGAATGTAATTAATTGTATAGTTGTTAACCAAGATCCTGAAAAATATTTATTTTTTTTATTACATTCCTACCATTCGATAGTTGAATTGCATCTTGAAGATCTGCCAGCTAGTAAATCTTCATTCTTTAAGTAATGGAAAGGAAATGGAAGTGGGGCTTTTGTATTGAGGATTATTAAATGAAGACTTCTGACTCGTAGCAAGTCTGACTACCAGTTCTGGGGTGATACTTTTCGGGACGAAATATTTATGGTAATCTACATATACCATCACGCTATAAGATTGATATATCTGCTATTCAATCCGCTTATATTAGACAATGGATTGATAGGTAGTGTCATATTCTCATTTATAAGCAGTGAATGCTCCTATTCTAAACCTCCAGGATTAAAACCTTTTGGTAGAAGTTTCAATAATAGTAAAGATGATAATAAAGATATTTAATACTAATACCAATAATAATAATAGTAATAATAATAATAGTATTAATAATAATAATAATAATAATAAATATAATAATAATAATAATAATAATAATAATAATAATAATAATAATAATAATAATAATAATAATAATACCGTTGGAGTTAGGGAGGATGATTAGAAGCAAAAGTAATTTAACAAGATACCCAAATTTGGAGGTCAAATAAAATAAAGAATAAATAATATGTGAAAGTCACAAAAAAATCGAAAGGAAAAATGGTCACGTGCCCAATTTTTAACACGGCCCACGCAAAAATGCCTAAAAAAGGAAAGTGTCTTACAGGACCATTGTTGTCGCCACCCGACCAATACAGTAATTCACACACGCAGGTAGGGAAAGTGAAATAAAAAAAGAGAGCATGTAAATGGGAGACGCGTAATCCTAGACGGAAGGCGCGTGTTGCATAATAGCTTTCGCATCCGCTCCGAAGAAAGTTTCCGCCTGCGAAGGCACGTGTGAGTAGGGGAGAGGGCAGGAACGCCTCCCCCTTCTCCCGTTGCGCGCCCACCCTCTCGTCGAGGTGGGGTTTCTTGGAGGAGCTCCTGGGAGCCCGGCGGGGCGCGGAGGGGCGGCACCCAAGTGCTCACTTCCTGGCTTTAGAACACCTGAATGCCGCCGTCTCGTCCGCGGCCCGCTCGTTTCCACGCCCAGTGCTCATCTCTGGCCGGAAGGCGGCTCCCTTCCCCGCGCAACAAAAGCGAACGGGAAATAATTTCCCGCTAAAAATATTAAAAATCTATATTTTGAAGTTTGTTGACCCGTGGCGCGGCGGATGTGGTCGGAACGGCGCGACGCTCCGCGGAGCTCCGCTGCGCGGGCGAGGCCGCGGTGCTGGCGCGGGCGCGGGGGTGGGTGGGGGCGGGGCAGGGTGAACGACAGGAACGGTTCCATTGTGCGAGCCGCGGGAGGACTTTTGTGGAAGGCGCTCGGGTGTCGGTCGCGTGGCCCGGCCCGGCCCGGCCCGGCCCGTTCCGCTTCCTCCTGCCTCGCCCCTCTCTCCGCCTCCCGCTCCCAGCGTCCCGCCCCCTCGCGCCCCTCCCACTCTCGTGGCGGTTCGCGTGCCGCCGTGTGGAGGATGGGGTGGGGGCACGCGCGAGGCGGCGTGATAGGGTGGGGAATGGGTGCGTGCGTGAGTGAGGTTCCCCTCGCACGGAACTCGGCGATGTGTGGGTTTCCGCCGAAGCGACGCCGACTCCGAGGAAGACGCAATTCTGCGCCGGTGCGACATCAGCTCTGATTTGCGTCACCTGAAAGCGCTGGTGCTGTAAGGAAACGGGAGCGATAGTTTTTCGCGATTTGAAAAAAGGAGGTTGGTGACGCAATTCTGGCTTCGGATTCGGATGAAGCGCGTCGATGTACATAGAAAAACATGTGTCAAGTCTTTGGGTCTGGTAACCCGTTTTATTTTGTGTGCCTGTGTAATTAGTTTGCAAAGCCTTGACATAGTATTTTTTTTCAAATACCTAAAAAAACAAAGAAGGAAGGGGATTATAGGGTAAGCAGATGTCTTCTCATGCGTTGATTTTTTCACACAATCGTACTTGGACAATCGGAGAAATTAGTTGAAAATTATACGTTTCCAGTTTCAATTTACTGGACGCGTGCATTAGGAAATTTACGCAGAAGTCGTAATATTTGGCCTGGTGATTCGTATCAATTTCCCGTTTCTAGGGGCTTCCTTCCGTATTATATATCATTAAAACATTATTTTGAAAACAACCCCGTCCTAAAACAATCCATGATTACAGGATATTTTTACCCCTAGGGGCAGCAAGGTATGGCAACAAATGTGCGCGTATTTATAACCGCCCGTGAGGTCAGGCCCTAACTGTACTAGTGATCACAAAAAAAGGGGGCGGCCGCGATCCAAGAAGAGGAAGGACGGGTAGAAGGAGGAGGAGGAGGAGCAAGAGGAGGTGCACCGTAGGGTGAGAGGTTGAGAGGTTGAGGAAGAGGAGATGAATCGTAGCATGGAAGGGAGATAAAGAATGATGAGGAGGTGAATCGTAGAGTGAAAGAAAAGGTGGAGGATAAGGAGAGGAGATGGGAGAGGAACGTAGCGTGCGAGGGGAAATTCAGGAAAGAGGAGCAGCAGTACGACGACGATAAAGGGGATCAGGAGGAGGTGAATCGTAGCGAGAGAGGAGAGGTTGAGATGGGTAGTAGGAGAGGAGGGGAAGTTTGAGGATGAGGAAGGGGCAGTAATGGCGGCACTTGCAAGCCGTCGCGTGTCGGTCGTATCTCGCTTCCTGTGCCAGTCCCGGTGTAGGCCGTCGCTGCAGCCGCCCCGGGATGGCCACGCCCGGCGCCTACAGTACCGCCAGCGTATATGCGACTCTTGACAGTTCTCTCGCCACGTGCTATGGTACGTCATGTGAACTACTCTGAAGCAATCAGCTTACGAGAACTTGATTACATTCTCACAGCCAGCGTTCAGCGTTGACGCTTGTCTGACTCTCACGGAGTCGTGAAGGCGATAATGTTCGGCTGTGGCGAAGGTTATGAACGTGAAAGACGTCAGTAATTGTTAAAGTTGCCTGTCAGTAATTGTTAAAGTTTTGAGATATAATTTATCTATCATGTAGGTGGTGCCATGATCGTAGTAATGCGTGGCAACAGCGCATCGAATTATCAGAGTCGCTTATACGCTGCCGGTACGGTAGAGCTCGCCGCCGCCGCCGCCGCCGCCGCCGCCGCCGCCGCCGCCGCCGCCGCCGCCGCCGCCGCCGCCGCCGAGTTCTCCATTGAGGCGACCGTCGCACGGAAACGCCATCGAAAAGGAACTCCGACATTTGCGGCGGGCCGGAGCATATCATATTCCTCGCATTTTCACATAAAAATCTATATTAATAATTTCTGATGCACGCATTGAAAGGAAACTATGCAGCCTCTGGTCCTATGAGATGAGATATTGCTTTCTCAAACCCCCAGAAACTCGGGGTAAAATCCAAAAACCATGGAACTGTTTTGGTTTTGACTGAAAATGAAATATTTTATTGTGTTATTCCTCCCGTTCTCCCACTGCCATACCGACTCACTATTTGGTGTGTCACTGCGCACGACACAGCTGCCGTCATGCAATCGCAGGGCTCAAAATAAGAGTCCGCCAGCTCTTCAATATGTGTTATTCAAGTGCCGTCGCATGGACCTTTTTCGTATAGTTGGTATGTAAAAGAATGTTGTAATACTGTATAATGTTATTACAGTATTCATGAAGACTGTTGTTAATCTGTTTAATGTATTATTGTGTTATATGAGGTGTGTTATATAATATTCTGGGAAAATACATCTTATAGCTCCCAGACTTTTAGATTACAAAAACGAATTGTACGAATAATAACCAAATCCCACCCACGTGATTCTTGTAAGCCTCTCTTCATTAATCTAGGAATTTTATCATTACCTTGTCTGTTGATTTACGAATCAGTGGTTTTTGTCAAAACTGACTTGCTTAAGGGGGGTAATATATTTTCAGAAAACACCGATGTCTATTACTATAACACTCGACGGCGTAGAAATCATATTCATGAGGTCACAGTATCAACAGCTCATTACAAAAATTCACATACAATACATGTACATTATTTTACAACACTTTGCCAGATGACATTAAATTCGATAGAAAAGTTTAAATCCAAACTGAAATCGTTTCTGCTGCATAACTGTTTCTATAAATTAGAGACAATACTGAGCATCACAAGGAAAGTAACATTAATTTTAACAGTGATATTTAATGTATTATTTACCATTTGGACTGTATAATTCTAAACAATATGTAACACGTATTGTATCGCAGCTTCTGGGTCAATGATCCCCATCTCGATCAGATTTTTCGTCTAGTTTCCCTGATCCATTGAGCAAATGCTGATATGGCCCCTTGTTTTGCTTCTGGACATAAATGTAACTTCATGATCTGTGCACGACTTCTAGAATTCAGTGGGAAATATAGTTATTCAAATTATCGTTTCCATGTTGTCGCGGCAGGAAATATTATTTCTTGACGAAGGACATAATGGATAAGAGTCCAAAATTTATTGATGATTTACCCTTGAAAATAGATTGTATTACCTCGGAGCGTTATTTTTTTAATTTTATTTTATAATTGGAAGTTCAAGTAGTATATGACTTAGTTTAGGGATCACTGAATTTTGAAAACGTGCATAGAATTCACTTCTCCCTATAGCACGTCATACACAGTTTGAGCTTTTTTGGCGTAAAATTAATAAATAAATAAATAAATATACCCCGGGAAAAATAGAAAAAAAGTCTCTAATTTTGACTAAAAAATAAAAGCATTAAATGTGTTGTTCCGTCTATTCCAACACTCAGTACTTCACTGCTTACGACACAGCTCCCATCATGTGAAGAGCATCAAAGAAGCTTCAGTTTTCACGTGTGGCGTTCGCGAACAAGCAATTTTTGCTGGTCCGGAACCCCATTTTCCACAGCTCTATTTCTGCTGTAGGCCACTATTTAATACTATAACACTACTTTTAAATGACTTACATTTACTTAATGTTCACGAAGTATAATAATGAAAATTTCTCTTCGTAAATTTGTATGGAATGTGTGTAATATTTTTAAGGGAATTTAAGAAATTAGTAAGATATGAAGGAGTTGGGAGACGCACTGTTGTTTGTCATTTTCAACTGCGTGAGTGCAAAATCAGTTTCCGAAGTATTGCATCTTAACTGCCCGACCCCCGATTAATATCCTTTCTTTCATACGTATTTTTTTCTTCAGCCTTCCTATTCTGTCTTCTTTACACTGCCTTCCCTTCCCACCCGTTCCCTTCTCCATTTTCCTTCTGTTTCACTTCTAATGACATATAAAAATATCTCTCCTCTCCTCCGCTTACGGGAAATATATCGTGTACAGCTACTTAAAATAGTTATTAAATGTCAAGGATTTTGGCTTTCTATCCCTCTCCCTCCCTCCCTCTCTCACCCACATCTCTCTCCTTTGTTTCCCTTTCCTCCTTCCTGTCATCCCCTTTCCTCCCCTGGTTCGCTCACCAACGCACATCAGATCCTTCCTAAGAGCCGGAGCGGAGAAGCGCTTTGTGGGGCCGCCGGCGCGCCGGTCGCAGGGCGGGGCGCGGAACCCTCTCGTGCTTGCCACCGAAATTCGTGGGGAGCGCTATTGTAGCGCCCACGCGGCCCGTGCGGGCCTCGCGCAGCAGCGGGGCGGGGCGGGGGAATAAACGGGAGCGTCGAGTTACGTTTGAAAAAGCACCGTCGCCGGCGGGGAAGCGCGTTTACGCCGATCAGATACGACTCTGAAAAGCGGCGCGCCAGTATCGGCCATCTCTTGTTCTCGCCGGGCAAACAATGGTTTGACGCTGCGCTGTCGCTGCCACCGCCGGCACGGCCCCACCGCCACATCACCCGCCCCCCCCCCCCCCGCCGTCTCATCCGCCCCGGCTCCCCACCTTTCCTCCGCGCCACCACCCCCCCCCCCCCCCCACCGCCACCGCCACCTCAGGCGTCAGTACTGACTCTCCTCTTTGCAACGATATCCGACCCTCGGGGCGCCCCGCTCTTATCACGAAGGAGAGGCCGCGAGCAGCACGTCAATAGGTAGCTCAGGGCTTAAGCCTTCAATTCAACAGAAATAAAAGTTTGAAACCAAAACCTGCGATGGGTGGGTCTGGACGAGAGTTTGTTTCCATTTACCAGATTTCTGGGTGTGCAGTATATTTTCGTCCGGTTGACTGTTGAGTGCTTCTCTTCGTTGTTGCGCCGCAGGGAGAAAGAGATACGAAATATAGACTGCTATCGGGCGAAGAAACTGCTTGGGGCCCAATGGTCTAGAGTCAGATTGCTCAGTGGACCAGTCACTTTTGTGGCCACACGTTTAAAAACGAGCTCTCTTTGAAACGTCCTATACAGATATTCACATGTTTTATAAAATTTTATTTAAAAAAGAAATGTGCTTAAAATTGTGTTGTAGACCGCCTTTTGTAAGAATACTCAGCTTCTCTTGCTGAAAATATATAATATATAATATTTAATATGTAAGAATTTATAAAGAAAAATCTATGCTATGTGTCTGTGGTGTTTGGATCACTTTTTCTTACCTGTATTACACACTAGCAGAACCCGGCAGACATTCGGCCTCTCTCTTTTCCTCTTCCTCTCTCCCTCTTTTTTCACTCTCCTTTACCTTCTCTCTTTACCCTCTCTTTTCTCTTCCCTCCCTTGACTGGTTTTATCTTTCTCTTTTGTCTTTCTTTCCACCTCTTTCTCTTGCCCGCTCCCTCTTTCCCATTCTCTCTATTTTTCATTCTCTTTTTCATTCTCTCTATTTTTCATTCTCTCTTTTCCTCTCTCTTCTCTTCTCTCTCTTTTTCTGTCTCTCAATTTTTTAACCTTTCTCACTTTTCCCCTCTTTCCTTTCCCCCTGTCTTTTCTTCTTTTTCTTATCTCTTTTCTCCTCTCCCTTTTCCTCTTTTAATAATTTGTTAATATATCTAACACCTCTCACAGACTTTTGTCTCATTCAATCACTTCCTTTTATATCATGAGATTTAAAAAAAAAGTCTTTTATACAAACCTTGTCCTGACAATAAAAAAACACAAAAAATATATATGATGCAGTCGTTCGAAAATTATGCATACATTTCGGTGATTCATTTTTATTTATATAGATTTCCAATACGTACAGAAATTGAATAAATCTATGCAGCCTTCAACCTTCTGAGAGGTTGTTAGATGCTCAGATGTCCGGGAAATATTCTTAAACAATGAAACAGTTTTCATTTTGACTGAAAAATGCAAATATTTGATTGTTATACCGCTTATTTTTGTACTGCGCGTCCCAGCTAAATGCCTACTGAGGACCTCACTTCTTACGACCCAGCGACAGCAAGGTTAGAAGAAAGAGGTCGCGTTCCATTAAATATTGATTATTAACGTGTGGTTTTGTTCAGCAGCATATTTGCTGATGCAGGACGCTAGTGTATGATTAAAAGCTTAAAATTTACATTTTTATTGCAGTAAAGTCTTCGTAATTTATCTTAAGAAACATCTATTCAACTAGAGTTTCTGCTGTCTATAAGAAGTAAGATAAAAGTTAATTTTAAGCGTATGATTATTGATAAAATGATTCAGAATACAAGCTGGTCTTGTACTTTAGATCATGCAAAATCATACGCATTCACCTGTGATGTATTTGTTTTTAAGACATAGTACTCATGATTACATAACGCTGAAAAATAGTTAATATTTTTTAGGTTTTCTAATCGCCATCCCACCTTCATAAGAATCCTGGTTTAAAAACATCCCCTCGCCTGCGCGTTTATATACATTGTAAGTAATGGAGTAATTCTATTTGTTTGCAACAGAAAAATTAAGAAAGTTTTTTTTGTATAAATGAAGCAATTAATGAACATGACAAATTTGCATGTGTTTTTAAGGCTTCATACAATCTTACTTTTGCAAAAGAATAACACCAACATGAATTGCTTTTCCATTTGAGGACATTTTCTATTGTACATACAAACATGCACTTCTTAGTTGTATTATACTAGTGGTTAAACTGTGAACTATAATAGTTCAATTCTTAATGTAGAGAAAGCATCAACACTTGTCACGAAACTGAAACCAGCCGAGTTCGTTCAGACAGTATTACCGTTGTCTCTGCAGCTACTCTAATCGGGCGTACCCAGGATTCGTGTCCCACAGTAGTGGATTTTCGAGACTAACTAGAAAGGTAGCTTAAACTCGAGCACAAATTGGTAGATTCTAACGGCTGGCTACTCTTGTCTGTCGTTAGTTTTCGTTAGTTTCTCCTATAACAATCATGCAAATGCCGGAGCCCTAACGAACGGGCCACGGACCGAGTGCGATTCACCCTTCATATTTTTTGTCCTAGCCTCTCGCCTTACACACACGCACATTGTCTTACGTACACTACATTAGCGTACATTTGGGGTACATTTGGGGAGGCAAATCGGGAGCTTGTCCCCGCTGATGCAATCCCACAGTGGGGGAGATATCTGGAGGAGGACCCCATATCCGACGCCTAGATCGGCGCCGGATCTCACCAACCGACAGGGGAGGAGCACTGCAACATCCAGACATAAAACACTACCCTAACTGGACTAACGACCACAGCAGTCGATGCCCCTGAAACCAGCCAACCAACCGAATGAGGCCTGTGTCACACGAGCGTTGCATTGACGGGCGTCACTTACCGCGCGTCGTAGAATAATACGGTGTTATGCGCGTTACTTAACGCGCGTCAACGCAACGCTCGTGTGCGGGGGCTCTGAGCGCGTCTCCTAGCCGCCTCCGCGCGCAGCGCCGTCGTGGTTGGCCCGCAGCCTCGCCAGGGCGGCCGAGGCGTCTCGGCGTCCCAGTGCGAGGCGGCGCCGCACCACGCCGCTCCACGCCGCGCACATCGAGATACCAGCCATTATTAAGCGACGGGCCTTGACTCAGCAGTCCGCGCCCGAGCGCAAATCACGAGCGCCTGTCGATGCCGTGGGGAACAAGGCCAACAAAAGAGTCGGGCTCGCCCGCGCGGCGTAAGCTCCTCACGTCTGTCAACACGCCGCCGCTGTCCCCGTCCTCCGCCCCCCGCGCGCGCATGGTGCCTGCCTTGAGATGTAGGATTTCAGTGTTATGGTTGGGGTGGGTAGCGTGAGAAAGCAAAACAACGTCTGTGCTGAATTCCTGTAATTTCAGTAATATTTGTACTTGAAATTCTGCTCCTGTGAAAAATAGATTTTGTAATGATGAATTGTTATTTTGGAAGAATGAAGATGTGCCACTGCATATACGAATGGAATTGTATGTCCAAGATCCAAGGCTTTGCATTTTGTCAACATCGTACTTCAGAATGCTGGATTAATGTAGTGACTGTTGTAATATAATTATAAATGTAATGGATTATCAAAGACGTTGACTTGTACCTTATGAATTATTTTCACGATATAGTTGCAAGAAATGCAATTCCCTTTCATGATTTTCCAGACAAACACATTCCCACAAAATATTCCACCACACCTTCCAGCAAATCAAGTTCTAAACGCGAAGTGCCATCGTCCTGTATTCTACATTTTCTTTGATCTCTAATTAAACACGGGCACCATACAAAGGTAAATAAAAGCAGATTTGTTCACAAGATTTTGCATACATGACAATGCCTATTGCTTATGTTTCACTTTGTGGTGTGTTGTCTACGAAACAATTAGGATAACTCAATATATTCATTAAAAAATTCTTTCATTCGACTTTTATTGTTCTACATACTAATGCCTTATTTTACAAATGCTAAAAGGATCATTCATACAATTGAATGCATCTTTACACGACCAATAACATATTTGGAACTGTAGATTAGACAAATGCAGATGACATTTTGGAATTCAATTTTGGGACAAAGAAAAATGCAAAGAAGCAGTAAATATTTCTTTTATGTTTTCTTGACTTGTGACTTAAATGGCTCATGTAGAAAAAATAAAGCAAAGTGTTGAATAAATAACGAGTAATATAATTGAAACAATACGTCGTATGTAGATGATTTATTGATAATTATTATATAATTAGGTCTGGTTGGCAAAGCTTTTAGGTGTAAATTATTGGGACTCAATTAAAGCTCTTAGATGCTTTTTACCGTAAAATTAGAGGAGAGCATGTAATATTTTGACACTGCTCAGTAATATTGAAAGGATTATCAGGTACACTGGGGTGAAAATTTTCGCATATCTCATTGCTGAATCAAACTGATTATACTATTTTTAACTACATTCAAAATATGAATGAGATTATGTAAATCATGTTGAAGTCGATGTCTCTCAATCGTCAGGGTAAAAGCTTGTTCACAGATGATAAATTATGTCTGTGATTAATGATAATAAAATTATCAACAAATATCATATATCATGGGTATTCTTGGACAAGAATTACCGTGAAAAACGTTTCTATCTATTGAATTCGAAACAAACAATTTACATCATGTAATATTTTTTGTGCAGTTAATAAAAATTGAAGTTCATATTGCATATCAGACAGAGCCAGAGGTCGTTACCCTTCATGTTCGCCGTGATGATACAATGCATCTACGCGAGACAAATTTCACTTACAGAAAGGACACAACACGATGGGTTTAATACAATTACGGTTAACGCAGTCAATATCCCATTAAACGGAAACTTGTAATTTCAACCAGTTACACTGATGGGGGAACTTAAGCTATGTGATTAGACATTCCTCCGTGGCCGGGAGAATCAAGAACGTTCGTTCCTTTTCCATCTGAACAAAATAAAATTAATTAGGCAAAGTGCGGTGTTACCCGTTCTCATGGCCGCGACACTCCCACAGCCGCCAGGCAGATTCGCGGCGCCTTTGGAGACGGCCGGCGACTCCCGAAGCGCCGGCCAAGTCCCCGACGCCGACGAATTAAATAAAGTATGTTAATGATACGACACAACTTCAACAGCCCGGGGCGCCGTGACAAAAAAAGCGCCTCTCATCGCTCTAATGCGCTGCGCACAGACTTCATTTTACCTCGCTCTTATTAATCGCTCATTGTTGCTGCTTCCAAGTAATTACCAATGATATTGTCGACCGTTGTACAAATAAAGCACTAGTTCGTGAGAAATGTCGGACCTTGATCAGGTTCGTGGACATTATCATTTATTTGCTCTTAATTACGTTCGAGGAATGTCGGACGATTCATAAAAGGACGTCGACTTCCATTTTTTTGAATATGCAAGGGATTCTTCCGCAGCGTCACCAAATCGGATTGAGGGATACCTGTATGTTTGATCTAAACGCTATCGGAGGAAAACTGTTCGAATGCGACAAGTGTGTCACACTCAGACAATTTTCAAAAGGTGGGCTCCGAAGACGAAAAAAATGCTCGTATGACCGACTTCAGCGTTGTTAAGAGACTGGTATGTAAGAAAGGTGAGGTTGTTAAGAAATTAAAATCAGTTTCTAAACCTACAGCCGCGAGCTAAGCCACGAATCGTGGCAAGGGAGGCCTGGAAAGTCGTTGAATACGACCGTTGAAACTCCCGTCTCGGCGCTTCCTAGGGGACAGGCGGCGCCTGCAGCAGATCAAGTTAATGGGCTTTCTCGCGCAAAAAACAGCACTAGCCACAGCCCGGAATGTTGTTTGAGAGACGCTTATGGAAACGTTGACGCCCGACATCGGCACAAAATTTTCATTGTCTCGGGCGGCGATGTCTTATTTGGGGGGTGGGAGGAGAGGGCGAAGCACATAAATCAATTGGGGATTCTCCGGTGAAAGGGTCCTCCTCCCGAATATAGGCAGCGAGGTGCGGCGAAATGGGCCCGCGCGGCGGCGTTTGCGCGGCAAGATGCCCGATTTGGGGCTGGCCCGCAGGTTGTCGTCGTCTTCATCGCCCGGGCGCGATCAGCTCCCTCTCCCCCGCCGCCCTCTCGCCCCCGCCGCAGGTTGGTCGCCGGCGTCGTCGCCGTCACCGCCACCCCGGAGGCCGAACCTGCTGCCGCATTGGCGACTATGTTCTGGCCTCCCTTTCCTTCCTCATTTGTTGTTGCGGAGACTTCCTCCACTTGCTGTTTCTTTGATTTCCGTTGACGTCGTTGTTTTCTAGCCTTTTACATTCTTTCATTTGCTTTAAACTAGAAACGTTGTTATTCTTATCTCTTTTTTTTTTTTTTTCTATTTCGTTAATTTATTCTAAAGCTTCCTGTTTACAAAATAATTGTTTTCACGTTGGTCACTTCTCTATTCTTTTATTTTCCTTTCTTTTCTTTTCGTCTTCTTAATTTCCGTTCTCTACACTTTCTCATCAGTTCTTCGGACTAACTTTCTCATTTCCGCCATCATGTCGGTCTCTACCCATGTATTTCCCCAGATTCTTCCCTGATGACTGGTATCCCTTCGCGGGCATGCGTCGGCCAGCCATCGCTGAATCCGTCGCTGTTCCTTCACCTCGTAGCGCCACCGTCGCTTCGGCCACAGGTGGCGTTCCATGCTGCCGATCGGCGTCGCCATCTCCGGCTCCACCTGTGCCCCGCGCGCCCGGGTGACGCGCCGCCTTGCCGCCTGGCCACCGCCGCCTACGTCGCCGCCTCGGCGAGGACGGGCGCGCGGCGCGATGCATCAAGACGTCAGCGAGGTATTCGAAGCTGTCAGGGAATAGCCCCGGCTGTCCGCGCTGCACACTGGGCCCAACGGGGTCGAAAGCGCGTTTCGCGAGGACTTAAATCTGGAAAAAAATTGTTTGTTTGGATGAATGTGTTCCTGTTTATGCACGTTTCTATTCCTACCTTGGCTGAGGTGACTCAGGGCATAACCTGATGTCACTGCAGTGCCTCTGACCGATAGGTTCTAGGGTTCGATCCCCGACGGTTGCAGGAAGCAAAGTCGAATTCATTCACTGTCTGTAAGATTCTGCTCTGATCGGTAGTTTTCTGTGGTTTCTCCGATCGTCTCCAGGCGAATGCCCGAGCAGTACCCTAACAAACGGTTCACGGACCGCGCGCGATATTTTCTTCCCTATCCTTGACCTATCATCACCCCTTACACACACACACACACCATGCCCTACACTACCACACATCCGAAGCGGGAGAGTAGAGCTTCTCTTGGCTGGGGTGGTGCCCCGCTTCTGGGAGATACCTGATTGGGGAGTACCCGCTAGCCGGCGTATAGGTCTACGCCGGATCTCGCCATACAGTGGCGGAAGATCGCCGCCACAGGAAAAAATATGCACTTAACTTACGAGACTAATGACCTTGATTCCACGCCCAGGAACTCCACATAATCAATCAATCGCTCGATACCTACAGACGTCCCTCAATCTGGCGGAGATGTGTTCACCCTAGAGACTTATCGTAGGCTTCCGCGGCCAGAGTCATGATCTGGGCTGTCCGGGTGACGCCGCATTGAAGGCTGGGGTGCCGACGTTTCGACCGACATATCGCGGCCCTCTTAAGGGCTGTACTGTCGGTCGAAACGTCGGCACCCAAGCCTTCGACGCGGCGTCACCCGAACAGCCCAGATCAACCCTAGAGACTTTTTATCCCTTATTATTTCAGCCACTGTGATAACTTCCATTCTCCCAATCCATCGTTCCGGTTTGGCTCGTAAGCCCATTCTCGTCATCGCACATCCTCATCTGATACACGTTACTAGTAGGACAATTGTAACTCGTGAGCTCATTGCGGTTAGATATGTAAGAGAAAATAATGAAGAATGTCCCGTGATAATTTTGACTCTGCGGCCCGTAAGTTCTTACGACGTGGTGCGGATTTTTACACCGCTCACACAATTTATCGGGTAAGGAGAAAAATTAACGATAGGATTTCATGATCAATGATGATACATGGTGTGCTAGTTCACCACACCACAACACACAATATACACTCCTTCCGTGGGATTCGAAACCGTAACTCGACTGTATCGCGTAGCTCAAGTTTCCCAAGTACCAACGCTACGCACGCCAGCCAATAATGAAAGGAACATGGTTGAAAAATGATACATAGCGGTTGGGAGAGGCCCACCAGGCCATATCACACAAGCAAACGTCTATCCCCGAGGCGGGATTTCAACTCTCGACCCTTCCAACCGATACTGTTGACTCGCGTCGTCCTTAGAAATCTTGGCTACCCAGGTCGTCGCCTTGGATTGTTTATAATGCCTGGTCGCTTGAAGTTTGACAGATTGACTCGCCCCCATGGGCTGAAATTGCTGGACATGTTTTAATTGGCACCCTTTACGCTCCAAAATCCTGAGATCTCACCGGAAACACTTGTAACCTAATCCATGAAATTAACGATACAATGATGATGACCAGACAAGAACTAAATGTTATCTTTTATTTACGATCTAAAATCATCCAAATTTCAAATCTTTGAAAACCTTCATAAAAGTATTAGAATAATTATGTTAATAATAAAAAATAAAATTAATTTCGCTCTTGCCGACTATTAAGGAAAATGAGACTGGCATTCTACAAACATATCAGGAGGATGAATCATGTAAGAATAGGAAACAGGATCCTCGGGTTTCAGAAGTGAAACACAAACTGCAAGAATTAAGGAGGTCCATAAAGATTAGGAAGAGAGTGGAATTTCAAAACGTATAGAAAACCCAATGTTTCAGAACAAATTGCGGAAGTGAAAGATATGTCTGAAGAGAAACGATGGACAGGACGGTTATACACAGAGGAGAAAAGGGCAAAAGGAGTCGGAGGATGAAAAGAGTACGAAGGAGAGAAAAATCCGGGCAAATTCTCTTGCCATACCATGTAGGTTGAAATGAAATTAATATTAACTAAGATAGACCTTTGTGTATTGAGATATGTTATGAAGACCAAACATTTTTTTAGAACAAACGAGTTTCTGAACAAACTGGGCTTGCCACAGTTAAATGACTAAATGTTTCTTGAGAAATGTAAATGTAAGCAGAGCAAAATAGAGACACTCTTCCACGGCATTTCACATAAGTGGATATAAAGATATGATATACTCATAAACGAGATATTGTTGCATATCTTGCATGAACGAACATTTAAGAGGACTCTGGGAAAGGCAATGAAATATCTCGATATTTGGATATTTCTTTGTAATGAGAATAAACTAGTAAGTAAATAGGAACTTTTAGTAATGTGTTAGAGAAAATCGGGACATATTTGTCTACTGATGGGGGCAAGCAATATGCCATTTTGTGCGGCTCAGTTTACTGGTGGAGAACTGACCATTTGTTTGCATTGTTGTAATCTAATTAAAAAGTCAAATTAATAAATATGAAAATAATGTTCAAATAGTTTAACATTTTTTTTGTTTTTGAAGTATGACAAGGTCAAACATATTTTAAATATTTTTCCGTACTTGCAGTTCTTTTCGCGAGCACGTAATGGCCACGTGTGTTGAACTTCTATGTTGCTACGAATGCACAACTTTTTCACTATATTGAAACATAAAGATTTTAACGCGTTTATGAACAGGCCTGGCTGTTGGAGTTTCCATTAAGTGATTTCCCATAGTGACGGTTGGGAATTGTTTTGTGCACATCCGATAAGCACTGAAAGACGAAACTTTAAAATACTCGTAGGGTTTGAAGAAAGTTTAACGATAAAATCCCTAAACGGTGAAATAGTCACTCGACATCTTAACAGAGATAAACAAAAGACTACACTAGGGGCTGTTGTTAACCCCACCGGCTGGTATTGGAGTAATAGTAATGAATGAAGATGTAAATGACACCGCATGATGTACAGTTTCCTTCTGTGATGGAAAGCTGCGATTTGACTGCACATGCTCCAACGGGAGCCGTTGGGATTAGGGATTAGGGATTGATTAGGGATTTCTGGCGCGTCAACAGCGAAGATCATTTGCCCCGTTAGTGTAGTGCATGCTTTAATAGTACGAGGTGGCGATGGCTTCCCTCGTCGGCGAGATGTGGGATAAGGTCCAAGCCCCCGACTGGTCTCCTGGTATGTGTGGAAGTGTATGTAAGCAAAGGGTGAGGATAGGACGAGGAAGTAAAGATGATGTGCGTTCCATGGCCTGTTTTTTAGGCTACTGTTCCAGCATTCGCCTCGATTTCATCGGAGAAACCACGGAAACAACCTACCAGAGCAGCAGGAGGCTAGAATTCTCCTCCAAGCACCGGCTAAATTCGCTCTACGTATTTAGTGTTGAACATTCTGCCACCGTCGGACTTCAACCGCAGGACCTCCCGTTCAGAGGGGAGCCGTTTGGGCCCACTGCGGCTGGTGGCACGCGCCAGGCGGGCGGACCGGAGAGGCGGGCGGGCGGGCTCGTGGGCTGGCGCCGGCTGGCTGCCGGCCTGTCGTATACCTTGTGCATGATGGGCGGCGATATCGTCGCGTCAGCAATCTGCGGCGGTTCGTAAATTGTCGCGTGCCCGGAATGGAGGGACAGGCCGCCGCCGCCGCCGCCACCACCACCGACCGCGGACGGAGACAGGGCGGCGACCTGCGCGAAGTCCAGCTATTCCTGTTTTCAAAATATGCACATTTTTTAAAATTGAAATTCGCGAATAAATCTCTTCTTAATTCGTATGAGTTATGGGTGTAATACTATATTTTAGTCCGCGATTAGTATTTTCGACAGCTCGAAGCGAGTAAGGAAGTTTGAATTCGAAGCGTTTCAGTAATCGTAATTTTGTGAGACTGGAGGAGTTGTTTGTGTTGCCTACTTTAAGGCGTTTTCAGTAAGAAATGAGATGGAGCACGCCCATTAAGCCGAAATGTTTGTGTGGAAAGGGGTTCTGTGAAAGGAAATATTTCATGCATATTTATAAGATATTTACGGCATTTCTTGGTGTAAAATATAAAGTAGTAGGAGAAAAATATTCTACTGAAATGAACATTAAATATTTTGAAATGTGTAATATGTGAACTGACGACATGTATATAACTTAAGTGAACCATATATTAATGAAAAACCCTGAATTGAAGAATTACGTTACACATTGGAGTGAAATATTAAAAATTTATTCGACGAAATAAATCTTAAATATCAAACTTTCGATACGACTACCACGCTCTATTCACGCGAAGCCTTATTCTATCACTCTATTACGAATAGAGATAACAGAACACCTCCGAGAAGAGTATTTAGTTGTAGTGTTATCTCATAGTCAGTTGATTCTCACGATCCGAGAGGATCTTAACTGCGATTTTTATTGAAATTTTATTATGAATGCCATTCTGTTATTTCCATTTCTGCCATTTATGTATCAAAAAGTGTGGAATTACCGCAATATTTTAACACAAAAAGTTGCGGAAAATTTGCTTCATTCAGAGGGGGGAGCCACTGCCACCTCCCTGGGGGGACACATCCCATACACTCACGGGACTAATGACCTTAGCAGTTGACGCGTCCAGAATCACAATCACAAAGCAATCAACCGAACTCCTGGTACTTGTGGCCCTATTTGTAATCCGGTAAAAAGTGATTGTCTGAACGACAATTTGAGTGGAAAGGTAAATGCAGAAATTTGATAACCTGTTCTTGTTTAGTAATGGAGTTGCAGCACAAAATTACAGAAGCATCATGGTAGCACTTTAGTTTTCTGATCAAATTGGTGCATTTATAAATTTATGTGCATTTATTTAATATAAATTATTTGGTGCATTTATGTTAGTTTCTTTCCACGAGTTCCTTAGTATTGTTAGAGAGAATGGAAAGAAACAGAAAGTTTAATTCTACCCAAATGGATAGACATGGAGTGTGAAAACGTCTGATGTTAGTCATGTTAGGAAAATATATAAGAGATTATAAGAATTCTTTCCTTTAATATATGTCCGCAACAATGAATTAACTAAAGTTTAATATTACGGGTTATGAAGTATTTCTGTACAACTAAACTCACGAAAATGAGATTGCTTCTTCATGAGTGATGTCTAATATTATAGGTATCTGAATATATTAGGTTCATAAAAGTAAATAGTACATCCGAGTTTTTAGTGTCATTGTACACGTGTGTCAAGTGAATCTGGCTAAAAGTTTTAAGGATTTATATGTAAAGATTTTATACAATAAGACGGAAAGAGATTGAATGTAATATCTTACTTAGAATACCTGGATTTAGGATAAAAAGTTTCTGATTCTACAGATTGTTAAGATGTTTGCTTACAACAAATATTATGTATAACTGCACCTGTTTGAAACAATAAAATGTAATTTTCACTTTTTCTTGAAAGAAAAATAAACGATAAAAACTACTCAGTATGATTTTATATTACATAAAGATGTATCCTATAGCTATATTTTTTTAGAGAGGACCTATGTAAGCAACCACTTAAAAAGTTTATTGGTTGTGAAATATGATTAGTAGAATCTTATGGTAAATACCACAATATGAAAGTACAAGGATGTACTTTAGATAAGAGATCATAACTATTTTTCATCTATAGCAAACTTTTTGAATTCTCACAAATATTAGTTTAATTGAATTGTTCCCTACACAATGGTGTGATAAACAAAAAAGTGATATTTTGACGTGCGCATGTTGACTATCGCGGTTATCACGACGATATACAGTCGACTCCGGTTATAATGAACTTTTGGGAACTAAGAGTGTTGGTTAACTATATCAGACGTTCATTATATCTGATGATGATTACATTAAAAAGTATTTCTCCACAATGATTGACTTCATTAATATACAGATACAGCAACATGAATTAACAGCACGAACTGAAAATATCAGAATATATATTTGCCCTTGAAAAATCAATTATTTTCAAATGTTTCCTATGTACATTTTTAATTAATAATTTTTATTGATGCTTCCCCAGAGTTCTTGCTCTCTCCATATTTGATTCTGCTTTGTCCACTGTCTCTAAGTATCGTAATGCAGTCTTGACGCCCTTCAAAGCCTCTTGCACTGTTGGAACAACACCTCACTCTCCGAAGGCTCATTTACTCGCCTAATAACAAACCAGATCCTTTCAGTAGCGGGATGACGCAAGCGGCTAATGAAACTCATCGCTTTTCGACAAGACGCGGCAAGACGAGTATCGCCAGGCTGTGTGGCTGTGGCAGTCACGCGTTTCCTGACGCCCACGTAGAACAACGCTTTGTCCCGTGGAATATAAAGAAATACCAAACTTGAAACTGAAGCAAACGATCGCGCGTCGCCGCCGCCGCCAGTTGTAGCCCAAGCAGGACCCGGTCTGTTTTTGCGCAGTAAAACTGAGTGGCATAAGGTCATTAGTAAGTTCCCGATTTTGAATCCGCTACAATCACCTCAGAGGGAGACGTCTTTGATTTTGACCTTTACCGGACGATATCAAGTTGCAATGTTGAAATTTGTGGCACAGATGCGAAAAATTCCTTTCCAGGAGGGAATTAATTTCCAGGGCGCATTTTCTACGTTGACTATAGCCAAAGATTCAGGTTCACTATAAACGAATCTTCTTATCCTTATTTGTAATGTAAGTGAAACGAGACCAGTGACTTAAGTTCATTATAGCCATTATAGCAGTTTACTATTTCCGAGTTCATTACAACCGGAGTCGACTTATCTCGTAGGATTGTTGGAATAATCTCGATTTCCTTTTCCTGGACACGCCTAATAATTCACATTCCTCTTTTCTGGGTTAGTGTTGTTATAATATTCTCATATTTCGTAACTTCAGACTTCATTCAAATTACTGAAAATGTAAGCGTGAAGAAGAAAATGAATGTTTTTTTAAATTTTTGACGTATGGTAGAGTTTTGAGCTAGTGGATTGATTTCTCGCCGCTGGAAATTTCTTCAATGGGAACGCACTGCCCCATTAGTTCAGTAAATATTATATGGAGCTGTGTTACAAAACAGAGTTGCCACAGGGCGTCAGTGTTGAAAATATTCCCACAATTAATATGGATCCTGTAAATTGTATATTCTGTTTTCATGTTATGTTTGCGTCTATGTCATTAATACAATATCTTTGTATGATAAAGGTTTAAGGACACCTGCAGATCTAAAAAGATCATTAGCGAATATGATAATGAAAACCCTTCTTCGGATAATACTGAGTTTCGTTGTAATATACTTGAAACATTTACTGCATATGATCCTTTTTCGCCTATAAGTTTGTTTCAGAACACAAAAAAGCAGTTACTTCGGTCCCCATATTTGTCTCTCCCATTCAAAGAGGTCTCGTCACATACGTAAACAGTCTTTGATTTTCCACGCGTGGAGCGCACACGAAACTCTCCCACGTGATCTACTCGCGATTTTCTCCCCGCGTCATTATACAAGCGTACGCGACGCTCGGCTTAGATACGGCCGCATGAATACTTGATTCCCGGCCGCGCGAAGACAATGGCCCACCTATCGGCAGGTTATCGCTCGATGTCTTCACAATGGTGTGACGTTACTATTTCGAAGAAAGGCACGCCCGGCTGTCTGCCACAGATAAACCATCTTCTCTCATTAGGATGCAGTGACAACTACTTAAAGGATTAATAACTCCGGCGAAGTGTCCGCTTACGTGTGCTCAGTCACGACCCGAGTGTGCGGCGTGGTCGCGAGTCGGATTTATGGTCGGGGGTCTTTATCCCGCGTAACAGCTCATTATTTATATTAATTCGGCGCGTTAGATGTCAATATTCATTAGCAGCCGAGTGTGCGGCTGGCGACGTTGGCATCTGCGGCGTCGCGGTGGCGGCGTTGGCGGCGGCGGCAGCGACGACGGCTGTGCCGATCGGCCCCTCACGTGCCGTGTTGCTGCCCGTCTTGCGTGGGTGGAGACCTACGATCAAACAGAACGCACCGGAAATAGGCGCGCTTTTTCCGCCAATCGACGTGAAGGGTGGATATTGACACGCCGGGGCACGATGATAACATCCACCCACGCCATCCGAAATAAACTAAACGGCGAGCATTGTGAATGAATTGCCCTTCATGTATTGTGCGATAATATATAGCTTCAATAAAGACGCTTTCACAGAGGCAACGACAACGAGACGCCAGTGTAGCGACGCCTGGGTGTGGGTGGAGCCGCGGCGGTGGCGGCTGCGCGCTTCGGTGCGGGGGCGGAGGTGGAGGCGGAGGCCGGCTGGCTGGGCGGAGCGTCCCACCCACGCCTGCGGCGCGGGTCGCGCGTTGTGTGTGGGTGTACGTGTGGCGTCGCGACGCGGGCACCCTCTCGCCCGCCGCCGGGCGTCGACGGCCGCGTGGCGCGGGCCTTTGTTTGCCTAGCTATGCAAATCGACGCTCGACGCGTGTTCGCACCTCCTTGCCCACCCCCACCGCCACGCGACCGCCGCCGCCCCCGGTCCCCGGTGCAACGCGCTGGCCCCTGCCTCCGGCCCCGCCCCACCCCTGCCCAGCGCAAGGCCCCGGTGGTGGCTCCCCCGCTCGGGTGGGGTGACGCAGCCGTGGGGTAGCGCGGGGCTGTGGGAATGCCCTGCGGCCGTGGGTCGCGTTTCTGTTCACGGGCAGCGCCGTAAATACGAATACTTCCCACAGCAGAAGGGAGGCTCGTGGCGTAATAGCCAACGATACGCCGATGAAGCGAGGTTGGATGCCCGGCCAAACTGTGTGGAATACGTAGTTAAAATAAAAAGGTTTTCTCGGGGCTCCCGCGTTTCCCCTGCCTCACATTTCATCGTTGTTCGCATAATTTGTATCGCAGTCAGTATACTCATTAGATCATCACGCTTCAGGGGATGTCAACTTCAACTATCCGCGCCGGGTACCCACTATGTCGCCCATGGGACACATATTAACCTTTACACTAGACACTGGCACAGTTGCGGGACTCGAACACGAGACCCTTCCGATCGAGCGGCTGATTCAGCGTATGCTCTAGCCACCTCGGACATAATAATAATAATAATAATAATAATAATAATAATAATAATAATAATATGATGATAATAATAATAATAATAATAATAGATTATAAAATGTTATTGGCATAAATGGCTCTCCACTAATCTGTAAACATATGCTTCCATCTCATTTGTGTGGGCGATGCTTAGGGTGTAAATGAGATCATTGGAAGAAGCGTTCCTTTTCCAGGGTGTCTGCGCATCAGGATGCGCCACAAGACTGGTTTCATGCGTTATGTAGCATTAACACAAGGAATCATTCACGGCGTGCTGGAAAACAGCGGAGCAACTTCTCGAGTGGTGTGCTGTGGAAGTAGTTGGTAGAACTGTCGCTTTGGGAGGAGATCGACAGAACGTGTGGACCTGGTGAGGAGGACATGAAACATACTCGACATTGTGTGAGGACTTGACCACAGAGCTCCAAGTTCTGTACAGCAGACATGATTTTCACGGAACCAGTTAACCAATAGGTATGCTAAAATACAGGTTGAAGAGTTTTCTAGAGGTTGAAATGGTTAACATTTTGTCGCAATTATTTCTGTAAATTATTACAGGTCGAGTTTAGCTCAGAGCGAGCATTACCTCTCTCTGCAGTGACCCTGACATGGAGATCGTAGTCCGGATCGTGGCCAATTTTCTATACTGGCTGTATGCCAATATGTCGAATTCATCCGCTGTCTGGAGGGGAATTCCAGCGGTCGGCTGTTCACTTCGGTGGTTTTCCGTGGTTTCTCCGATCAGTACCAGGTAAATACCAGAGCAGTACCCTAAATAATGAGCCATGGACCATGCGCGATCTTTCCTTCGTCTTCTTTGCCATATCATCTCCTCTTACTCGCACACTCTTACACTTACATGATCTGCACAACCAAATGTGTCGGGAGACCGGTCGGAAGAGCTTCTTCCGGCTGGGGCAGAGCGTCGCTGGAGGAGATCTTTGGAGGGGGTGAAAACCCAGCAATCGGCCTGAAGGTCGGCGCCGGGTCTTACCATCCAGTGGGGAAGGAACACCGGATGAAAAAAAACTACGTCGTCTCTCCGGATGAAAAAAAACTACTCTAATAGGGCTAATGACCTATTGGCATTTGACGTTCTCGGAAATCTCAATAAATCGAGTAATATTTACCTTTGCTTTTGAAATACCCCAAACATTTTGTGAAACTCCAACTTTTCCATGAACAAGCAGCTACTGGGAACGCGCGTCGAAAGCAAGCAATAATCAGCGCGGAAGAGTGTTGAGCGTGTGATTCTGCGTAACGTGTGATTCTGCGTAACGTGTGATTCATTTTGCTCTCCGGTTCATGACAACGAGTATGTTGTGTGGTTTCATCTTCAAAAGGAAATCTAGAGAGAATTTCCGTAAAACTTTCCTGTATTATATCTATATCTGTCGTACTACTTGGCCATTCTCAGCAAACAAAAAAGGAAAACCATCTATCATCGAGTATTTTATCCTGTAAAACAGTTTGAATTGACAATTGACCATGATTCTAGAAATTAATTTCTTCCTCTCCTAAGCATCTCTTTTCTGAGGACAGCATCTCTTTCTTCACGGGCTATCGTTTAACGGTCTCATCTCTGGAAAACAAAATTGTCTCATTAGGAACTGGTAATATACAATAAACATCCGTCACTTTTCCTGGTATATCAAAACGGTTTGCTCCGAGTATTATCGAAAGTAAGAAATGAGGAGCGAGTGTCAATTCGACGCGTTGATTTGTGATATCGTTGACCTATTTTCAATTCTTCGTTTCTGGAAAGTTACAACTGTCGTTACAACTGTGATTAATTATGATGTATTGCTGTGCACAATTCAATCGCATGTCAGTGAATAGCTGATTAGAGAAAAATTTGGAATAATGTCTCTGTATGATTGACATTATCTACCTCGTGCACATTTATATGGGATTATAATAATGTGTTTCTAGGAACTTTTCATCACGTACAATTCATTTTGGGATGAAAAGTAACTTTTTATATTAGACCGTGGCAACTATCTTGTTTCGTCTATTTGTATTACTATTTTAACACATAATTCTCTACGTGCGCAATTTATTTTTCATTTCAAATTCTCAGTGCACGTAGATTACCTTACACTTCAATTTTGATACGGTATGGTGATATGTGAATTAGCGGACACTGCTTAATATTTGAGAAATCACATCTTCATTCATCCCTGGATAAACTATTTCACGATGCGTATAGTTTCTATCAAATGACAACAGAGAGAAATATACTACAATAACTCACTTCAATTCTGTAGACCTTCGCCCAAGTTGTATAAATCTGAGAACAAATGAGACAGACTGTATGACAGGCTTCACGCATTGTATTCTTCAGTCCATTGGAAGTGAATGCTCCGCGACACTTTGTACAAAAGTACAGTCATCATCCGAACGCAATCCTCACTGGTGGGAGGGTGTGGCAAATCGGTTTTAATGGTCGGAACCTACAATTCACATAAAGTCGGATTCATTAGGTGCGTGGCGGGTGAGCGTGCTGAATGGGATTACAGGTGGTGAGGTCTTGCCGGCCGTTCCGTTCTGGTTTTGTCAGGCAGCGGGATCAAGGCAGGGAAGGGTGCTGGAAAACGTTTTCTTGCCACTGTAGTGAATTTCATTGGATGCTCTTCGTATTGAACTGCAATAAAGCGTATATCTTGGAATTAATTCTGCAAATAAATGACTCCTTGTAGACAGCTACACCACAGGAGTGTCCTTCAATCCATCAAATGAACTTATGTACGAGACAGAAATTTAGTAATGCATCGTTTTTTCAAAGTATTTCACTATCTGAAATATGCACAGATGTTAATGAATTATAAGTTAACTTTTCATTATTCGGGTAATCGTAAAGACATGGGTAAATGGGAGACATGAAACATTTAAAATATTTCAGTTTGACATCGCAGCAAGCAGGTGGGTACAAACTCGGGACATAAATGCAAGTTCCAACATGTAACGTGAGAACCCGTACTTTGCCAATGTGCTTCGCCTGGAAAGGGGCAAATGTTTTCTCCTTGCATGGAATGAAGTAGATTTTTCGTCATTTTATTTTATACCTAGGGCGTATTAAATTATGTTCAAGCCGTACAAGTAGGCAAGAGATGAGAAAGATACTGTAGTAATTCCAGGCAGAAGAAGAATTCTTCCTTAATTCTAATTTGAAAAAAAAAAGTTGAGAGGCGAGATGTGGTAGCCCCTCCACACGAAAAAAATTAGTCAGATTGATTAATATTTCCGGACGCGTCAACTGCTGTGAACTTTGTCCCGTAAGTGTAGTGGAATTATATCACAGGAGGTGACGATGTTTCTCCCCCGCTGGGTTGTGAGATCTAGCGCTGACCTAACGTCAGCTCGAGGGGGTTGTCCTCTCCAAGCACCTCGCCAAATCGCCTCAAGCTCTACGCTCCTGACTAATCCTCCGACATGCGAGGTAAGATTGTGCATGTACGTGAGTAAAGCTAGAGGAGGGAACAAAGATGACAAAGAAAAGATCGCATGCGGTCCGTGACCCGTTTGTGACGGTACTGCTCGGCCATTCGCCTGGTTTTGATGGGAGAAACCACGATGAATACAGACAGCGAATGGATTCGACTGAGCTATTTTTAAATCCGTATGCTGAGATGGCCCTTGGCTTTGCTTGTGGAGAGAAATATAGTTTCACTTTGCGCGCGCGGAGGAGAGCAAAGATTTGGGTTGTTATTTCGTTAGTTGTATTAAAAATCAAATCTGTAGTTTGTTTACCGATGCAAATAAATTTTATATTACTCGAAAGTGAAAACGTCTATTTTAATATGTTGCTAACACCGCTTTGTTGGTAGTTATTCATCATATAACTATGTGTAATAACAAAGTGGGAACGAGATTCAGGAGATCAAGTAAACGTGCACAAATTATACTTCTCTCCATCGGTAACACAGTTTTTACTGTTCTTTGACGAAGATAAACCAAATCAACTACTATCATTCCATAAAGAACCACTGAGACAATTCTAAAAGAGAATGGGCGCGTCCTTTAAGTATATATAATGTAGGATACCTGTAAGTGTGTCACAGAAAAAAAGCAATCCTTGTTATGAAGATCTTGGGAAGAAACTTGAAGTTGTGTGACGTAAAAGCCCACACACGTTGCTTTCCACAGCATCTTTTGCTGTACCCAGTGATGCGATTAATTTTTACTTAATTACATCTCAGAAATTAATGTTTCTTGTTGAAAATTCTTCATAACCTCATATTGTGGAGCCATTTATTAATTATGTAGGTCGTCTTCTCGGGACTATCAGTGCTATATCTCAAAACAAAGGGAAAAGGCCTCAAAACGTTCTGGGAATGTTGTCCGAGATCCAATTAATTTGTTTTGGTCAGAGACTGTGCGTTCCAATCGGTATGCGCAGACAATGAACAATCAAGGAATCGAGCCAATTATTTAGTGGGAGGGGGAATTCCGCCAATTACGTAAGCGATATTGGCAGTAGTCGGCGCGAATACGAATGAGAGCCAGGAATGAAGAAACTAAAGAATGGACAGGGCACAATAGCGAGGGTTTTGCCGAATAGCGATCGGAAACAAAACACTACTCGCCGGCGAGTTCTTTCAAGGGAAGTGAGAAGAGTTCTACGACATCAGAAACAAGTCAGAAGAAGTTGATTCTGACCGAGAACTGGTGTCGGGACGCCCCACTAATGGAGAGATACGAGCCGACTTTTACAAAGAGAAATTACATTTTCGACATCAAAAGCACGGTTGTCTTTGTTGGTTAACTTAAAAGGAGAATTTTTTTTACATGTATTTCTTCTTTAGTTGTAATCTTTCTTTCCTTCATTATGTTCTGGTACGTCTTAATTATCTTATTCGTACGTTTCTTTTACTGCTCTGCTTTTTCTTTTACTGATTTATGATTCGCATGTTTTTCTTCTTCAGAATGACACGCATCTAACAGATAAAGCATCACTTGTTGTTCATTCACTTGCTTAAAGATGAAGATCCCGTATAAACAGAGTCTTCATTTTAATGTTTGCACAACTTACGGCACTTCTTTGCGTATTATTCACTTCCTTACACCTTTGTTATCTCTCTTTATTTTGTAGCACAATGTCTGGACTATAAAACGGGATGATAATTGAGGCTCAACCGAAATAAAACTTGAAGCTTCCATACCGAAGATGTGGGTGCTGTCTACCAAAGAAGAAAGGAGTCAACGAACTAATTTTATCGTGGAGAAGCATCTCGAGTTCCAAAGGACGTTGCAAGGGTAAGAGAACTAATAACTCAACAACAGCTTCTTTCCATTAGTGAAACCGCTTCCTGCCATTTATCTCGGCTTTCAGTTAGCGCCGCGAGAGGTGTGTGTCGACGTATTACATTCACGAAATTGATAACGCATTTCTTCCCGGCAGCAACGTGACGCATATTCATGAGTGAGGGCCCTTCTTTTTCAATTTACTGATTCGGGTTGTGAAAAAATTATTTAATATTGAGCATAGTGAGGGCGAGGTAGAAGTAGTATTCTGTAGGTAGGAATCTTCGTAGGCGTGGGGGTACTGTGTGACGGCTTGGTTGAAGAAGCCCGAGGCAAGGAGCTGAGGAAGCAGCATACACAGTCGGTCGGTGGTTCCCCCTTCGTTTTAGCCATTTTTAATTAAAAAGTGGACCACCTCTTATTTTCGGCGGGCTGTTTTGCTGCGGTTGATGTTCACCTGTCTATCTGACCGGGTTTCTATTAGTTTGGGTTCTTTCTGACAGCCATTGTTTCTTTGAGCCGGTCCACAACCGTCCATCCTTCCTTTGCTTTCGTCATGTTTTCTTATTGTTTTGCCGTCTCCACTGGTGTTCCAGTAGGCAGTACATTTCTTTAAAACTCAATGCATGTGGGTGACAAAATTAAATTTACGGCTTTAGGCTAAAAATCCGTCTAAAAATCCGTCTTCTACCAAGTACTTACTTGCACTATTTATGCCGGAGGGTCTTGCTCATCGCCCTGCAGCATTTCATATTACATTTTCGTTATCCAGATTTGTAATTGAAATTTATTTTAATTATACACTTTTCCACAAAAAAATATTAGAAAAGATTTCTACAAAAATGACTCGCCATTTTTTCCCCCTTTTTGTCAATAAATTATTTCTCAGTATTGGTCTCAGAGCGAACGACACTGACATTTTGTAGTTTCAGCAAGAATAAAAGATTATTCACAAGGAGAACTTAGAAATGAATATGTATATAAAATAAACATTTGAAGAGCACTTCGGTGAAAGCGGCAAACTATGCTAGGGGCAAGAAACTAGGCTCAATGATATTTTCGAAATCTCCCATACTCACACTCGCGTCGACCCTCCTCTGCTTATTTCTGCACACCAAGAGCAATCTTCCAACTTGAGCGACTTCGCATTCGGAGCGGAGTGTGGGGATCGTGACCATGGAGTTAAGACTGCAGAAGGGGAAGCGACTTGGCGAAAACATTGTCTCGACTTAGTTCTCAACGGGTCAACCCCGTTGTGGAGAAAATAACTACGCATCACGTAGTGCGCCAAAAGTGACTGCGAAATAGCTATACGTTGATTGAAGTATCTCAAAAATCACTAACAGCGTAGATTGACAGGAAATGTGAAGTCTAGTTTCGGACTTGCCAGGGGCTAAACAGTCTTCAATTATAGAACTGATTAAAATCTTCTCATGACTTTGTGGAGAAAATTTCGATAGGGTAATTCTATTTTATTTCAGCATCTAATTCCTAATTTACTCCTTTCTACATATCATTATTGGCCATTAATGCCCAGTATTATTATTATCATCGTCATGAAACCTAGATACCTCATTGAATAAACTTGTTGGACAATTTCTGTCATCACAACAACTAAGCAATGACCAGGTTGTGCACGATACCAAATGAGAATTATTAGTGTTTGTGCATGCCATAGCGGACAACGCTATCGATTTTCTGCGCATGCGCAGATGCACGTGAGTGGTGCGCAACTTAAACTTCACATGCGCAGAAGATCGATAGTGTTTAAACGTTCGAGGGTGAACAAACTCTCTATTGAGTATACCTGTCGTTTATCTTCACATAAATAAAGACGATATTTTGAGTTAAATGATAAAAAAGCATAAATTTGGTAGTAGCGAAAGCTGGATATTGCTGTCGACTAATCTCGAATAGTAGCGCATGAGATGTGGCCGTGAACAAGAGTAAGCAAATTTTTACTCTCGCATGCAAGGTACAAAATTTCAATATTAGTATTTTTGACGCAAACTTCATGGGAAAAAAGAGAACGGTCCAGAAAGAATATGTACATTGTAAATACGATAAAATGTAGATACGAGATCTAGAAAACTACTGAATAGTTTTTTAACTAAATGCCGTTTGAAAGTCGAGAATTCACTAGTTCTTCCATTATACGGTTTTTGTGATTTTATCTTCATAAAAATGAATTCACAAATAAAGATGTGTAATGAAAACATGGGAAAATGAATTGGCAAACCTTAGCCATGAATTGCCATGAAAGCGATGCCTGTGCTCTTTACTTTACTTTAAATGATACTTGGTTGTAAGTTCGAACCATGTTATTGACAGAAGACCAAGAGGTCACAGAAACGCAATACCACCACGTTACCACATGAAACTGTGGAACTTCTTTGAAAGCCAAAGGGCATTCTTTAGACAAAACATAATCCTATATGAAAGATCCAAAATCGTAATAGGTCAGATCAGTCATCTCAATTTAAATAGCATCCTCACTGAATTTCAAAGAGAGAAGAGAGATACGGAAACATCAAATCAATTATTCTTCATTTTTTGTATATATCCTCCGAATTGATATCCCTTAGAAGTATTTGATTTTGAGAAACTTGCTCTTTCGGAAAATTTTGTTAAAATCTTCGGATTTTACGGAATGCGATTTAGAAAAAAACATTCAGCCTAATATCGCGCTCCGAATGTCCTGTTTTCATGATAAATTAAGGAAGTAATCAGAATATTATCTGGCATGAAAAATAGTTTGTAGTTATTGCTTTAACAGTTCTGCCCATGTAAATCATTAATTAATGTTTCCATAACTCCAAGCTCTCTTAGAGCTCAGTAAAAAAATGTTAAACTGAGATATATCTCACCAATTACAAAACGAAATCCTTCAATATGGACATGTATGTACGCATATGTATATTTATTTATACATTATCTATTTAAGTTTTGCGTTGAGCTAATGCTCGATGGCACATACGGTTACAATTATAAGTTGATAAACTATTTCTTCTTCATCTTATTATTATAGCCCGTTACAATCCCATAGAGGGCAAAGGCCTCTGGTTGTCGGGTGGGTCAGACACTACTTGTAATTAATGTCGAGTAAAAAAATAATAAAATCCAAAAAATTTAGGTTCTCTATAACTAATGCCTTTCGTTTGACTTCCTACCTTTACAAAATTGGATTTGGTGCAGGCACAAGTCCAACGGCCTGAATGCCACTGCATTCTCTCAGCTCGTCTCGTTTAAGCGAAGGCCCTGCAATTACGATCAAGAAACGAGGCGTTTGGTCTCGAAACGGGGACCCGGCAGTTCTTCGGAATCTCAACAGGGGCAGCGGCGGCGGCGGCGGCGGCGGCGGCGGCGGCGGCGGCGGCGGCGGCGGCGGCGGCGGCGGCGGCGGCGGCGGCGGCGGCGGCGGCGGCGGCGCGGGGCGCTGCCCGCGGCTTGGCTGGCCGGTCTCCTGACAAATGAGAGAGCGCGCGAAGTGGTAATTCCGGGCCCGGTGCGCGTGGTCGGTGGCCCCTGGCGTGCGATCGCGTGCTCGAGCCGCCCCAATTTCTCGTTGCCTCGTTCGGCGGCGCTGGCGGGGCGATTCCCGCCTGCCCGCCGCCCGCCTGATGGAGAGCTCGCCCGCCCCAGCGCCTCCCAGCTTCCGATCATTGCTAGAGCGGATTCTGCGAGAAAAGCTCACGAACGAGAATCCGCAGCCTGCTCTGACTCTGCTAATGCCATCGCCATCGCCATCGTCGCGGCCACATTTGCGATCACCGTCACCGCAACATTCATCACCGTCGACACGCTCATCATCATCATCATCATCATTATTGGTCTCACCGTTCAGCATTCATTGTTGCAGTTGTGATTGTCGTCTTGATTGTCGTTATCTTCATCGACATTTATCGACATGATGTTATTGTTTTCTTTGCCGTTGTCGATGACTTTGACTTCATCAAAAAGTTCCCAAGTTCGTGTTTTAAACCTAGAGAACTTTGACACCAAAACAATTGCAATGTGTTCGCTTGACCAAAATGATAAAGGGTAATGGGATGACTTATGAATTATGGATTATAGGACACATTATTACACCAATCTCATTTTCTGAATTTGCACATTTATTTTAATTTTCCTAATGTAGAAAATTGATGTCGTTACTATATGAAGACACACCTGACACTCGGTGTACGTATTCAATCCCTCTGCATTCATTTCACAAAGGATACTTTGTTTCCCCATTATTTAAAATCGCAGTTCCGCCCCTTTTCAAAAACAATATTTAATGCATTTCACTATAAAATAGACAACTACGTCACAATAATTCTGGAATGATGCGAATAGTTCACAGTAACATGTGTTCAAGATACTTGGACTGTATTTAAATTTGTCGGCAGAACGCAAATCGCGCACTTCTTCGTGATTGTAGTCCTTTTGGCTGAAACTGGTTACTCAATTACTACTTAATGGAATAATCAGGCCAGTGCTCTTTAATCCTGTACATGCATTTCTAACACGCCCACAAGTTTCGGAACTTTCAGATCCCAAGTTATTTTTTGCCCGTCCCAACAAACTCCATTTGGTTTTCAAATTTTCTCCATTTGGTAAATTTTACGGGCGCGCCTTCCAGAATCCGGGAGAGCCCTTGTCTTCAGTTCACCTGGCTTGCGCTACGTCACCGCTCCCGCTAGCTTCCACTCCATTGCCATTGATCTCCGCAAACGCTGCCACCACCATCTCTATCTCCATCTCTAGTGTCGATAAGCAGTTCCATCTCCACTCTAGCGTGCTGGAAACATTTGCGTCATTACATCCAATACCCGAGCGTCACCATCCGCTTCATTAGCCCTCACTACCGGCTCCATCACCTTCAAAATCCTGCCCCAACATATACACCAACCTACCCAACCACCGCCACCCACTGAAATCACCACCTAGCCCCACCACCACTGACCCCTACTGACTACCCCCCCCCCCCCCCCCTGAGCCACCAACCCCACCCACCCCCAACCCACACTACCCCCCCCCCCCACACCACCACCACTATCATCGACACCACCAGTGAAACCTTACCACCGATATTATCACCATCACCACGTTCACTACCGCCGTAACCACTTACAGTACGCGCACTAGGCTCATCGCCATCACCATCGACATTATCATCACAACCATCGCCAGCTCTATCCCCATTACCACTACCAGGGGTATCACCGACGTCGACCACGTTGACGACATCGCTGCCGCCGCCGGGAGACACCGCCAGCGGCGCTTTGAAGTGCCGCCTGCGTCTCCCAGGGCAGCGCTCCCGCTTTTTGCGCGTGGCGCGTGCGACGCGGCGCGGCGCGGCCCGGCCGCCACGCGAAGAAGCAGATGGCCCCGCGCGGGGGCTCTCCGATTTCAATTTCGGGAACCAGTTCGTTGACGCGCGCGCCCGGCTCCTGCCTTTGGCAGCGGGGCCGTCCTCTCCGATTTGGCTTCCGCTAAATCTAGGCGGCCTGTGCGGCCGAATAGTTCCAAGTCGGCGGGGCTAGCGAATACACATGAAAGGGAAACGAGATAAAAGTCAGTTAATGGTAAATTCTGTATGTCTTTATGAAAAGTGAAACGATAAATCAGAACGTCTAAACAGCAGACCAGCTGGTGAATGATTAAATGTGACAAGATGTCCTAATACCTAAATATAATTAAATATTCTCATTTTTTAGAGTTGTCTTGTGGATATGAGCTTTCAATATCTAATTTGAGGTAAAGATAGTGACTTTCGAAAGGGAATTTTTGTCGGGTACGTTGTCGTAACTCGCTTTCTTTCGATGGTTACAGTTTACAGTTCTGTTTTATTGAAGTGGATTGTTGCCAAGTTATAACTACAAAAGATTTTCTTCAAATTGGATAACCGATCGATCTCGTCGAAATCGAGGCCGTGTGAATTTGAAGCGGGTCATTTAAAATTTAGGATTACACGAAGTCCCTTGGACATTAAAAACGTTTATGAAAAATGTCTCTAGTTTTTCTTTACATTCCATGCTTAAATATACTAAAGTGCGCTTGTAAAAATGGAATGGATCTAATATTCATTACCTGAAGATGTTTCAAAAGCGAATCAATTTTTTCTTCAATAAAGTATATGTTGTTTGATGGTACTACTAGTTTTAACGGTGTTTTGGATTCTAAAATAATTTTTCTTTTTAAACCCAACAATAAAACGCGTTTGTGAATGAGTGCTCATTAAAGATAATCATTCACATTCCAGGAAATGGAACAAAACAAAACAGATTATTTCCGATATTTGTGAAAAAATTACCTTGTTGATCGACTAAAGTTTACTCACAATTAAAAATTTGACGGCTCAAAATATTTTTGAATCGTTAAATTTTTATGGAATTATTCTGAAGGAAGATTCTCTCAAACTATTCTAAAAATTATGTTGCTCTCGTGAGAGCGTGTTTCATGCAAAACCTAATCAGATAATTAAAATTGATAGTAGATTTTTTTTTAAATTACGTATTCTTCTGCGCTTAAAACCCCCGCCCCCCCAATCACGGGTGAGTTTTTCTTCCAGATTCGTTTCACAATTGAACATAAGCTGAGGTGACCCTGGTTTGCCTCTGTATGCATGTAGCTCCTCTTCCTCTAACTCGTATACAGTTTTTACCATTTGATTATCGTTTAAGGAATGATTGAATAACTCAACGAATGAGTTCGTTATAAATCACAGCAATATATGACAGATTTGTTTCTGTTTTTAATGACTCTTTTTTTTTATCACTGTTGAAGATGTGCAGAATTCGCTTCGGCGCTTAGTCCCGCAGTGAGGTCTTGCATTTCGATTTAGAAAACCAGTTCGTTGCTGTGTACTTAACGATCTCGAAAAACTACGACTCGTGCTTTGTTTTTTTATTGAAGTTCTTTAGAGTGCGCATCATGAACTTTTTAAGCTGATAAGGATTCGTCTCGGAGAATGTAATGAATGCCGTGCATTTGAATTTTCGACGTTGAAGCAGTAACGTGGATTCGAAGATAGTACTTTTTTGACGACAGAGATATCAAGTGCTTTTACCCTTCCTAATGCCACGTTATTGAGCGCATATGCAATGATAAGAGAAGTCTGGGAAGATCCCGAAGGAATATGTTACTTTTGTCCATTCCTTGGCAATAAAAAATTGTGTATAAAAAATAAGAAGAGGAAGAATTTATATAGTGTTAAAAAACCAGCTTTCATATTTTTTTACTATTTCTTTGAGAATTTCTTGAAAATAAATTATACTTTATTAAAAATATTCATCTCTCCCACACACACACACACATTAGATGCATTTTATTTTCGATTGTGTCCAAGTTTTTAAGTCTTTTGTGTATGGTCAGTATTGTCTAGAGACTTGTTCTGGTCACTTCTTTCCGACGTTTTTGTTACAAAACACTAGCATTACTACATAAAACTACTATCTTCAGTGTTGTAAACAAGTAGTTGTATCGTGTCAAACTCGAAATCATATTTCAGTCAGAACAATCAAGGACAACAATAGAAGTAAAAAAAGGAATCTGCGAAATGCGGTGTAACGAGTTTGCACTCGGAATTTCCACGATATTTCTTCAAATTCAGTGTTAACTCCGAAGTGCTGTTCTGTAACATTAAATACTAAAAGTAATTCGGGCGAACACCAATGAACAAATTATTTTGTTATATTAAAACTGGCGTGTGATTAAAAACTCTTTCTTAATCTTTAAGTTAGGGATATTTTTCAAGCATGAAAAAAAATTACCGACTCACCAACGTAAACTTTTTTCATCCTATTTATTAAGAAATAAAATTCGGGGTCCGGCTTGACGACTCTTAGCATTACGAAGGAGAAGAAGAGTCGTTGAAAACTAAAGCGTTTAATCAATGTTTCTACAAACCCTGTCCGGATGTTTCTGAAATTCATTATGTATTTGAGCATAATGGGCCTAATGGGCCTGAGCATAATGGGCCTGAACCAACTTTTCATGCATTTGTGCATGGTTTTTGCTACAACGATCATACTTGATTTAAAATATTACCTATGTTAGGTTATATTGTCATCAAGAGGCACAGTGAGAAGTCGCCCGCCTTTCACCTAGGAGGTTCGTGTTCGATTCCCGTCGAATCTCATGTGAAATTTGTTCTAACAAAACGAGTTTGGCTGCTTCACAAGGACTACTGCAACCCTTGGGAAGTGTCTAAACCCTACCTCTATCCTAATTCCTGCCCATTTCCGGTAGCTAGGTAGTGACGTAATAGGAGGCGCATACGCGGAGATTCTACCTGGCAGTCTTCTTGACCGACAGACGTGTTGAGACGAAACGAGACGAAACGTACATGAGATATTAATGGAGGATTACTCCGCGCTCAACGCTGGACAAGAGGCGAGGAGACGCGTTGCGTCGATAATTATATTACGGACGCAACAAAGTTTTTTTTTTAACATGTGTAATGAATGATTCTAATAGTAATAAACGGAATAATGCAGCTTAATTTTGAAACCTTTTTCAGTTACATTTTTAATTTATACTTCTCTCCCATACGTCACGTACAGTTTTCCTCGTTTTTTTTCAAAAATAAATTCAATAAATCAAACGCTAAGTTCGGGAAAATTGACTTTATAATTTTAAAAGCAGTTTCTAACACGTGTCATGGACGATAAGGTTAATTGATTTTGACATTTAGATACAATTATACTAAATGCGTACAATACTTTTAGAAGAATTACCTGGGTAACTAAAACGATTACTTCAGTATCACAAAGAAAAATATTTTCACCTGAAACGTGTAGTTTGAATGAATAAGTCACTGGGCAAGAATTAACTGAAATTTGCTGAAATTAACTTCTTCCGATTTTGCCATTAAATCAATTATTATATTACCGAATGTTGAAAATAATTTTTATTGTGCTAATGGTGTGTATTTCAGTTTCATTTGATGTCTCATTTTGTAGGCTATTTTGATTTTTTTCACACATACTTACAAAATCATTACTTCAGAATATCTTATTTTGTAACAACATTTACATTGCATAATTCAGGAAATTATATCCTCAAATCTGTTCTGCTTCTTTTATTTCCAGTCAAATGGGCATGTAGTGATTCACCCACTTATTCTTGGCAGATATTTCTGCGCTAGCAACGCTTGTGATTAGGCGTCGAAGTGGCGGTCGGTTTGTTCAGATCACATTCCAGGAAGAGATTCGCTGAATCTCGGCCGCGTGTTTGCCGAGTAAACCTTTGCAATGCCGCGGGGAATCGGGTGCCGATCTACGCTGGCCGCGCGCTCGGGGGCACCGCGGGAAAGAGACCTTCGCCAAGCCTTCCCGATACCCTGCCCGCTCGGGAGGCTGCTTTAAAAACCTGAGCACACGACGCTGAGCATCAGTGAAGTCAAGAGCCCTGTAATACACTCCTTACTCTCCTCTTCGCAGTTGCCATTAGTGAGACGGGTGGCCCAATGAAATCTTCCCACCCCACATTTGGCCATTTCATCTCAAGAAGCAGTAGAAGTGGGTATGGAATTGCATAAAGATACGGTTAAGCGAGGATTAGGCAAAAAAAAGTTGTTTTTGAATGTGTTCTTCTTTTTTTTGTTAATTAATATTTTTATTTTTGTTTCCTCGTACTCTTCTTTTTTGACCTAACCGAAAGGTTTTGTATTCTTTCACCTAAATGCTGCTGCAGATTTAGACAGAACAATCGCTGTAAGATAACAGAATACGCGAGAGACCGTTTCTTTTAATGACACTAGTTATTCTTATAAGCTCTTGGTTTGTTGCAGTCGCACTAGGCACGCTACTGCCAGACGTAAACAGTCTTGGCATCTCTGCTTTAGATATACCGTGTCGTAGAGTACGACGGTGAAGGTGGGAATTGTTCGTAGCGGCAGCGTTCCTCTTTTTGGTCACTCCGAGCGTAGAAAGTTTTTTGCAGCGTGTATTCTTGGAATTATGCAACGGTAAACTCAGAACACGCAATTTGCATGAGCAATGCGTGTGACGGATTCATGCTCGAATTGTGTCCACGTTCTCCAAAATTCGGCAGAGTTTAGCTCAGAGCCAGCATTACCACCGTCTCTGCAGCAACTCCGAGCAGAGAACCTAGGGCTCGAGTCCCGACGGGGGCGGATTTTCGAGACTAGCTGTATAACTAGATCGAATTTAGCCGCCGTCTGGGGAAATCTAGCAGCTGGATGCTCTGTTCGGTAGTTTACCGTATTTTTCTAATCAACACCAGGCAATATCAAAGCAGTGCCCAACCACACAGACCATTGATCCCACCGACCTTTCATTCTTCTTCCTTTCACAAAAGTCCTCTGTTCTTACACAAAATTGTATTTCATCCACTACAATACCAGGCATGTTGGGAGACCAGTCAGAGCTTGGAGGGTTCCGTCTGGGGCTGTGCTTCTTCGGAGGAGATACCTCATGTTAATAACATGTCATTAAACCAATAAAACCGTTATGAACAATACAGGTGTTTGAACAGAAACTTATAGACGAGCGAGGTTCATGAGCGCATTTAGGCTTTAGCTTATTAGCGACGTCTCTGTGAAAACCTAAGTCGTTACATTATTTCTTGCCCTGCTTATATCCAGTAATTTTAGTTGCATTGAATCGAGAAGTGCTACATTAATGAACAGTCATGGTACACCGTCCATTACACGATTCATTGCAAATGCACTTTCATATGAGCGTTTCAACGCCAAAACATGAGTGTACTGTACAATCTCTCTGTATAATTCAGGGAACAATGTACATTTTTACCTACAGGCGATAAGAATTGATGTAGCCAACATATCGACAGAGTGCAAGAGCCCTTAAGTCACATGAAGCACTGAAATGAATTTTTTTTGCCAAAATGGAATGTGTCAATAAATTGTGTTATAAAAATGTCTATTTTTTAGATTCAGTGTAAATTTAGAGTTGTAATAAATGTAAATGAATTTAAAGATAAATTCTCTTAAAGAACATTGGAATTCGATGACCCTTTCTGGTTACAGTTTTTAATTGTTTTATAGTGCTATTTAAATTTCTAAAAATAAATAGAAAGTCGATTTTGGCCAGAGAAATCCAAAATTAATCTTAAACTGTTATTTCATTCGATCCATGTTGCATGTCACTTTTAACATTTACCCTGTTTTGGGAGGTGTTTAGAATAATTCCAACAAATTTCTTATTCGTTAAAAATTAATTCACCACCTATTCGTTCATAATATTACACTAAAATATGTACAGTATACTGTTTTTAACAATTTAACTTCAAATTTAAAACTGTGAATTTACTTAACTTCTCTCTTAGTTACGTTTTGGAATGTAATAATTTCATTTTTTATTCTCATACTAACCAGAATCCTTTTTAAGGTAAAAGACAATAATATTTTATAACCTCTTCAAATCTCACTCGTTCTATGTAAAGGTAAATTCTTTCTGCACTATTCTTATGTTATAGATGGTTTTACGTAGCATTCATTGTGAAATTGCACGTGGTTTCTCTGTTGTTTTTACAGTGATAATATGAAACTGGCTTTGAACGACCAACGGCTTTAATATCGAACATCGTTAGAGGAGGATTAAAACGACCACCGTACACATATGGTCAAATTGTATCAGGGAAGCCGGTTTGGACCCAAAGCAGAGTCGCTTGTCGCAACAGGAAGAGTGTCGCAATGTCCCAACGGGTGACCACAAACATTCGACTGCCGTTCCACGACATGTAATTAACTGTTCCAGTAAGACTTTAAAAAGACGCACGCACAAAAAATATCTGATTGCCATTTGTAATTTATTACTGTACGTATGCGGAAATAATGCCCACATTTATACATTTTCGTTTCATATAAGCGTTTAAGAATTTTGCGTTTTCATTGACAGGAAGAAGAATCTTTTAAGTTGGTTGCGTAGACTTCCTTGGCCGGCGGTTGGAGTCTCCGCTTTCTGAGATGATGCACATCTCCGGCTGGTCCCGGGCAACCAAGACTACAATCCCTTGAGTGAGTGGTTTCAAACTGTGCGTCGCGACTCACAGGGGCGTCGCGTTGGCTTCGTAAAAATAATATATCGATTTGATGTCCTTCACTGATATCTTCGAAAGTAAAACAAAATTATCAAACGAAACCTGACCGTTGCGAGTTTTATTTTCGAAGAAGGGGCTTAGACTTAGCAATTTATATAAGGCGTATGTAAGTTTCCCTGCGTGGAAGGAAAGTCGGAGCAGGTTACTGAAACCGAAATATTTAAGTAGAAAGGGCGATATGTTGGGAAATTTTCCTTTGTATTGCGAACAATAAATGACTGGAACAATTTACCTGCTGAACCATTTGTGAATATGAAAGTGAAAAATACATTTTAAAAAATATAGTGATCTAAAATATATGTCATGAATTTGTGTTGCGCGCCTTGCTGTGTATTGTTTATTTTCTTAGGTTCATGTGTCTTATCGCAACAATATGTTTTGTATACATTCTAATACTTCTTAGAAATCTACCAGCAGGTGTTAAATTCTTAGTAGACAAATATCCTACTTATGTGAGATAGGATTTTCGAAATTGGCATCCAGATATATATTATGATTGAACGTCGAGAAAGATATGTGAGTTAAAGTTTCCAATCTTGGGTCGAGATTTGAAGTGATGAAGCAAACACATCTTTGACCTTTGATTTAACTTCGTTGCAAAAATAAGGTGTAATCAAATTCAAATTTGATAAAAGTGTGTTATGTATGGTATTAGGTAATGTAAAGAAATGAAATACAGTCGTATTGTGCGATTCATTTGTTTCGAAGCTTCTATTCCTACAGTTCGTTGGGTGTAGTGTACCAAATGTGCCCCAGGTATTAAGTTTCCGACCAAGGCCTCCGGGCTCAAATAGTTTGAACCTGCCGTTGCACATTTATATTTGTTGGACGTTTATAAATGCTTACCGCGTAACTTGAATACTAAGTATTTTCTTTGTATTAATCCCTTGGTTTTTGCATTTAATTTTTAACATTGTTGTAACCATTGCTTTCTTTAAAATTTTATTCATTATTTTCATTTTAGTTGCTGTGAAACGCCCCCAATGATATAAATGTCTTGAAACGTTTTGGTTTATTTACGATTTTAATATTTTGCTAAAAATATTGATTATCTCTAAATTCTCATTCTACAATTTAAGTCAACGACTACTCGTTAATATTCAAAATAGTTTATCGTACAAGCTTTCGTGAATTGCATTCGTTCTGTGAAGTTAATTTTAAAAAATACATTTACAAAAAATACATATTTTATATAAGCCAATTCAGCTATTATATGCGTTAGATGCAATCTCTACCAAACCAAACTTTGTTGAAGTTCTGTGGTGAAGTGTTATTTTTGCCCACGGCTACGAGTCCGGCGTACCATTGTGTTTCAACCACGCCCGATGTCCGCTGCCACCTCATTACTTGGGAAGAGGGAGTTGTAAAGCGGGAATCTCCTGGAGGCCTCCGCGGAAATGGGACTGTACCGCAACCATCAGTCTTAGCAACCTCTGCTTTCAGCGGTCTCCCCAAACCGCGTTTAGCGCTCTGCCACAAAATGAACTCCTTAAGTTTTAGTTTCTATTTTCGATCCTCCTGCCTGAAAAACCTGCTAGTAGTCTTTCTTTGCGTCTAGGCAAGTGTCATTTCTGTCACTTTTATGCGTTTTTCTTTTCTATGTTGGTTGTTTTTTATATAATTTACCGAGCCTATTGACGTAATACATTCTTTTCTTTCATCTCCTACTGTCTCGTCTCCTCTTTTCCTTTTTCTATTCTTTCTTCTTCTTCTTCTTCTTCTTCTTCTCCTCCTCCTTCTTCTTTATGCCTTATCAAGTAGTATCTCTATCGTCTTATTGTGTACTATTTTATTTTGTTCTAGTTGTTAGTAAAATGCATCATGTTACGTTGCGCCAGGAAAAATAGTTCGCTGCGCCGCCACCAGGAGCGCGTGCGCCACCAACCGAAGAGCCCAGGACAATAGTTGAAGAATTTATTACCCTTAGGTGATAGAGGTACTCACTTTTGTCTACTAAGAAACAGCTGTTTTAATGTTGTGAATACAATAAAGTGAAACCGTTTCTGGACTCAGTTTGCATTTCTTCCGTTCTTGATTAATTTTTTTCGTTTTTTTGGGCGCGTCAACTGCTTTGGTCATTACTACCGTAAGTGTAGTGCATGCTTTTTTCTCGAGAGACGGCGGTGATCTTCCCCCGTTGGATGGCGATATCCGGCGCCGACCTACCGTCGGCTAGTGGGGTTTCCCCCTAACCAGGACTCTCCCACCAGTGGCGCACCGTCCCAGCCGGCACAAGCTCTACGCTCCTGGCCGGTCTCCCAGAATATGTGGTAGTGTAGTGCACGTTAGTGTGTGTGTGTAAGGGGAGAGACTAGGACAAGGAAGGGGAAGGAAAGATCGCGCGCAGTCCGTGGCCCGTTTGGTAGGGTGCTGCTCCAACGTTCGCCTGGTGTTGATCGGAGAAACCATGGAAAACTTCCGATTAGAGCAGCCGGCCGCTAGAATTCTCCTCCAGACTGCGACTGAATTCGACCTAGCTGAAAAGCTAGTGTCGAAAATGCTGCCGCCGTCAGGACTCAAACCTAGGACCTCTCCGGTCAGAGGCGCTGCAGTGACATCAGTTGATGCACTGAGCTACCCCTTCCGGTCTCCGGTTCTGCCAACAAGCTCTTCACAATAACGATTAATGACCTCACTCTACGAAAAAGCCCTTTTACTCTCTTCACAGAGGCAAAAGGGAACTTTCTTCTCTATTAGAACCTGAAATACCTTTTTTTACAACGTTGAACTCATCTCCGCAGGGCCACTGAGAAAAAAAACCGGGTCTCGATGCAAAGAGCGTAGAAGTGGGCCCTTATAAATAATTCTGAGACATGTACAGTATATGTGTATATTGTTACTTTTTACAGTACATTTTATTAATTTATTTACAATATTCCACTCCTGAAATTAAAACCAGTAGTTTTTAACTAATGTATAAAATACCTCAATCAGGGTGGTGTATTTCAAACAGTTTATCGTATTTTCTATCCGATTTTTCTTACCGCTTTTCCATATTGGCCAATCATAAACTATGACACATCTGTTTTAGGAGGCGGTATACTTTGATATCTATGTCGATGTCCAATAAACAGCATATTTACTATAACATAACCTCTTTGATTATAACAGAGCTTTCAGTTATTTTCAATATTTAGCGTATTTTGGAACTCTGTTCGACATAATTTCATTCCTGGAATAGTCCTATTAAATACCACTCGTGCTTTGGACATTATTAAATAAATCCCCTCCTCGCTCCGCGATTCGGGGATTTATCGAAAATTCCAAAGCACTCGTGGTATTACCTATAAGACACGAATCCTCCAGCGCTCGACTTTTCACAGTGGCATAGTGGGCTTTCCCTAACTCGCAGTATTTCAAAACGTGACATAATACATTCTGTGGCAGAACGTGATTAAATTTTGAAAATATATTCACTTGCAAAATTTAAAAAGACAATCCGAAATAAAAAAAATGAATTAAATAGATGTTTGTGATAAAATAATAAGTACGGGAACCTTTCGGCTTCATTGGACTCCTAGAGCTCCTGCAGATTCGCGGACCGCGGGGCGATGAGCAGGCTGCCTCTGTCCCCTCGGGCCTGGGTGTGCGGACTGTGAAAAACTACGTCCTTCGTACTCTTTTTCTACGTGCAACAAAATCGGTTAACAAAGGTTTATTTAAACATTCAGTAGATCTCATTGCTAGCAACATGGAACTCACGTCAAAACTGAAAAGGAAAGCCATGTATGTCCTATATGTACGGGTATATCAAAAAGGAACCCGAACTTTTTGAATTTGAGATATTACATTAGATAAAAAAACGTGCATTTATTGTTTCGCTACAACTCTTTGTATGCTATTCACAACTCTACTCGAGGCTGTCAACATTCGTACATATTAAGGTGTCTTTCTACAACGAGTAGTTTGGTAAGTGGAGGTTGGATTTTCTCAACAGTTTGATTATTATTTTAGATTGTTTCTAAACCTTGTTGAGCAATCTAGAACTCTTTGAGCGATATTCACAACATTTATAATATTTCGATTCTACGGATTTTTGACTCTAGCATTAATTTTGCAATAGAATTTAAATTTTTTTGCAAACATTTGAATTTATTATTTTTATAGAAAGTTTTCGAGATCTGAAGAACTCTTTGCTTACGACTCAGAACTGTAAAACTTTTCTGAATTTTTGAAACTTTACTCCCTTAATTTTACATAACTGTTGACATGTTGGCAGACCCAGGAGTGCGGTCACGTATTACTTAACTGCACCGATAGGATATATTGTTTTTCATTAACCAAATTTTGTATCGACTTTAAGGCAGTCAACCTCAGATCGTAACATACACATTCCATTGCTCCAATGCCAGAGACGTTTCGCTCTTTATTACAGGAAACAATGCGGCCCTCTGAATTTTATTGTTACGTAATCAGACGACGTAGATGTGTAAAATTCCCATGTTCAGATACATTTGTTCATCATGGCTCATCAGTGAAAATTGTCATTCAGTTGGCGGCTATGAGTGAAATGTGCGAAATGTTAAGTAATTAAGTAACATAAGGATGTAGCTCAAGGCATGTGGTTCTATAACATTTAAACAAATATGGCTGAGTTGGGAAAAGAGTGACAAAGAGACGCATGCCATATAGCAATCTTTGGAAGCACGTGCCATGCAGGGAAATTCAAGCGCTGCGCTATTCGTGTAATGAAACGCCGTTGATACGCACGGAACGCCGCAACACGACGAAAGCGGCACGCGAAACTCGTACGTGTTGCAACTCCACGAGCTTGCTCTAAACGCGAGTCTCCCACTGTCTGCTTTCTGATAAGAAGGTATGAACGTCTTAATCGAAAAGGACGGTATATACTCAACTTCGTACGTCGTGGAATGGAGGTACTCGGTCGGAATTCGAACGGCAGCTGTTGTGATGTCCCCCAACTGACGCCACTTCTCATACGAAGTAGGAATCGCAAAGAAGTTTACCTTCGAAATGGCCCCGCTTGAAAAATCGGCCCTATTAGAACGCTTGGAAGTCATTTGACTTCCTAAATAAGGGCCAAAAATGTGTCGTGAGAAACGAGCATATTATTTTCCCTGACCAATTCGTGCAGCTTGCTCATTCTCCTTACGTCCTAAAGCAGCGAAAGGGACCGACAAGAGTTCTGCGAAAGTGCACATTTGTTTGGCGTGACTCACCGCCCCCGGCAAGTCGTGACAGTTGCTGGCGACTCTTCCAGACGACGAACGTCTCCTGGGTGTCGTTGTGAACGCAACTGTGGGATGAACACCGCCTACAAATTGCGATGCTTTTTGCACATGCTCCCCGGTTGTTTATTTACGTTTCTGTTTTCAAATGGGCTTGTCTAGTTGCGGTAATAAATGAAACAAAGGCAGAGCACCCTTACATTTGGAAAAATATTTGAAATGAGCTGGCGAAGATGAACATTACGTGTCCTGACGGACGTCGCCTTATAGAAGGCTCTAATACGCGGGAATTGAAGTTGGACGGGGTCCGGGCCGTGGCGTGTTCTCACAATGCCTATTGTGTTGAGGTTTCTTCATCTGTAGCCCGCAGTGACTTATTATTACATTTGAGGCGTACGTGCCAGGGCGTATTTGGGGCTGTGTGTTTGTGGATCGTGGTGCTTTGGAAGCGGCGGGTGGCGGACGAGGGAGTGGCGGCGTGGGCGAGAAGTTGAAGCAATGTGAGGATGAGAAGGTCCCGGACAAGGAGGCCTTGAAGAGGAAGGGAATGGATCTGCCGAGGCAGTTCCCGCCTGCCTGGGTCTCTCTCTTCAGCATCACCGCCGGTAATGCGAGCCGCAGTGTAGCAGTCGGTGTGCTAGCCTTCTCAGAACTTTCTGGAATTTTTCTGAGTAGAAATGTGAAAATTGTGGAGGATAGAGCAGGTTTGTTGCAAGTTCGGTCGTGACGCTCTTGATTCTCCTTCTCGCATCATGATCAGTTTTTTTCTTTAGAATTCTTTTTTCATTAAATCATTGATTATCTCTCGTATTTGTGAAAACATGAGAACATTTAATGTCTAATAATGACAATAATAATAATAATAATAATAATAATAATTATTATTATTATTATTATTATAAACCAAGTGTTTCGTCTGTATAGTTATTAATAAGCCAACTATCATATTCTCATTAATAACAGTTATCACCACTCATATTAAAACCACTCATAGTAAATTGTTGACTTGCCAGTAGAGACATAAACTAAATTTTTGTAGTTGATGAAAGTTGAGTTTTTATAGGAAAATTATTTATTTTTTGCCCACTGAAAAAACGTATTTTGCTTTTCCATTTTGTTCTCTGATCACCTTTTTATATTATCATTATTTAATGATAGTACACTCATTGGAAGTATTGTCTTAACTGCGAACACATGAGTTTAAAACAAGTTTGTCTAATCTCAAAATGTCTCATTGTAACTGTGAAAAATGACAAAGTGTTGATACTTCGGAATACTCTAAGTGTAGCATTTTATATCGGTTCAAGGTCTTTTCTATAGTTTAATTATTCTTTTTTTTTATTAAGGTGAAAAATGTTTGTGTATGTGTTCACTATGACTCAAAAACTACTCGGCCAATTTATCTGAAAATTCCAGTTTTCTCATAGAATTTGTTAGAACTCTTTAGAGTCTGTTTGTTTGCACTACCAACATAGGGGAGCAATCACATGGGATCATTTGACTGCTGCATTCTTATATTAAGTCACATCCGGAGAGATTCTTTCTCTCTGTGTGTCAAGAAAGAGGAACGATTACCCTTTGACTTCAGGTAGACCGACTTCAAGGTCATTGTCTTATAATAAATGTTGCACATTATACCACTGACTACTACTATTATACAGTAACATTTAACATAATGCATTAAGATGTTTCTGAAAATCCCACGTAAAAGTGGAGAAACGATAATAAATTTAATAAAATAATTTTTTGAAAACTTCATAATCGCAAGTCCTAAGAAATCTTATACACTGCAACCTTCATTGCCTTCCCTGTTCATCTCAAATACATTTTCGGGAGACTATTGACTTCCAGTGTGAGGTAAAATCATCTCTTGCTCAATATCACAGCAGTTTCGAGCCGCAGATATTATAGATGATATTGTATAGAAGATATTGACAAGTAATCTTCCCCAGCGTCTTCTCTTCAACATACACCACAACACCCATCTCAACACCGATGTGTTATCTAAAACCCCTGTTTCCACTCGCACTAAGTTCTTTGTTTTCCAGGCAGTTTGTCAACAATTTTCTCTCCTTTCTGAACATTCTTTTACTATTGTCTCTTTTTCGCTCTATTCCTCTCTCTTTCTCTCTTTCGTTCTCTCTTTTGTTCTCTGCCTCTCTCTTTCTTTCTTTCTCTCTCTCTCTCTCTTTCTCTCTCTCTATCTTTTTCTCTCTATCTCTCTCTCTCTCTCTCAATGAAGATTCTTAAACCCTTATCTTTCGACTTCCAATTTCCTCAATTCGCTTAATTTATTTCCATTCCTCATTCACGAGCTTTGGCTCATTCCTTTTTCATTTATATAAACTCATCTTTCATGTCTATGTCCCTCTTCATTCACCCATCACTTCAACCTATCATGACGCGAACCCACCTGTCAATCTTTCTTCAAAATCTAGTTAATCTGTTTCTCACTTATCAGCAGCTCAAACATACGAATAACGGACTTTTTGGGATAATATAACGGACATATTTTTCATGCTTGTATTATCGGAGCTGCAATCAATCACCAACAGTAGCTAAACAACCAACTCCTCGCCATTGACTCTTCCTATCATATACAGAATAATTTCCATTTTCAAAATCCTTAAAAGTGTTAACGTTACCATTGTTCGAAATCCACCCATTATGCCTTAAAACTGCGAAGAATTTTCAAATATTTTTCTATTTCTTGTCCACTAGGTGGTCACGTTTAATTTTACTGCTTTTTGACCATCCACCTTAGGATTTCCTAAACGTTATTTTACTATCATCAGCAACTATCTGTAGTCTCTCTATCTCATCATCTCCACCTTTTCTAGTCGCATTGTCACTACCACTCCCTTTTCTGCCCTTGTGGTGCCTCCCTTCAGTAGCTCATCTACCCCCGTCGTCCCCGCCCCTCCCCGGGCCACCGCCCACGCCGCCTCCACCGCCGCCGCCAACGTCGCTCCGCCACCACCACCGCCGCCTCCACCGCCACCGCGCGCGCGGGACAGAGGAATGCAGTCGGTCGCCTCTTGAGCCGCCGCCGCCGCCGCCGCCACTGGACCGCAGCAACCGGTGGAGGTGATTACGTGAGGTTGCGCGGGGAGGGAGTCAGAGAAGCCGGCTTCGGAGGCGGCGGCGGCGGCGGCGGCGGCGGCGGCGGCGGCGGCGGCGGCCTCCCGACTGAAGCGGTGGCGAAGCTCCTCCGCAGCGCCCGAGGGCGGGCGGCACGCGCCTCCCGACGCCGCCGCCGCCGCCGCCGCCGCCGCCGCCGCCGCCGAAGCCGGGCCAAGCCAGCCCTGGAAATTACAGTCGGCGTGCAGCAGCAGCAGCAGCAGCAGGAGGGGAAGGAGGAAGAGGAGAAGGTGGTTGTTACTGGGAGGCACCACAGCGGGTGGCGGGAATGGCAACAGGCAGCGGAGACGGAGGGTGCGGCGGCGGCGGCATCTTCGGCAGACGAATTGGTGACGGTTGTGCTCATGGTGATCCTGATGAGTTGGGCAAGGTGGCAATATTTTAGCAATGTTCACATTGCTGTGACGCTGCAGGGTGAGGAAGGAGGCTGTAGCGGGCGCCTCGGGTTGGTAGGTAGTACTCGAGCTGGCGGCCGCTAAGGGCCGGCAGGCCCAGCTGCCAACAGCCTCCTGCCCATTATGAGAAGCCGCGGAACTGCAGAGAGGTACAGATGCTTCCAAAGGGTTTCGAGTCTGACGCAGCTCCCCACCCCCTCGCCGCCACCGCCCCAACCACCATCGTAATCACCACCACCTCAGTCTCCACCACCACGGCCGCTAACTCCGCCGCTGCCACCGCCACCATCGCCATACCGCCTCCACCGCCCCACTGCCACCGCCACCACCGCCACCACCGCCACCACCGCCACCACCGCCACAGCCACCACAGCCACCACCGCCACCACCGCTACCACCGCCACCACCAACACCACCGACACCACCGACACCACCGACACCACCGACACCACCACCGACACCACAGTCACCACCACCACCACCACCGCCGCCGCCGCCGCAGTCAGCACCACTACTAGCATCGCCACTGCCACCACCCACCCCACCACCCCACCACCACCACCCCCCCACCCCACCACCACCACCGCCGCCGCCGCCGCCGCCGCCGCCGCCGCCGCCGCCGCCGCCGCCACCTTCGTCGTCACCACCGCCGATGCCGCTGCCGTTTTCGGTGTTCCCGTCACCGGAAGCGAAGGGCTTTTCCGCGTGTCGGCCTCCTCCTGTATGGCTCACACCACGAGGGGCCCCCTGCTAATTAATTGGAACAAAAATTGGGCTCCCCTCGAGAATTCCCGCATCACGCCGAAGACTTACGGGCAGTTTTTTTTTGGAGGCGGCCCTCCGATGATAAAATCGCAATCAATTGGGACAACAAAGCCTAAGCTACCCAAATTGCATTTTAAATGTCAAATAAATTATCTGGCCGCTGATCAATTAAGAGACGCGAGAGGGCGACGGCGTCCTGGCGCAGATAACGCGGCGCTAAGGGCCGCGGGGAAGAAAGAGTAGTGAGTGCGGGCGGCTGCGGCGATAAGAGATAGTGGTGCAGGGCGCGGGGAAAGAGAATCCCCGGCGGAGAGCGGGAGGACCTGCACGGATCTTTCAGGGCGCTTGGTGCCCAGACGAAAGGACAGAATGGGCCGAAGTAACAGAAACCGAGCAATCTAAAGCTAGCAGCCCCAACAGAACGTAACGCTACAGAAGTGTATAAAGTCTTGGATTCTAATTAAATTGTAATGTAAGAGAGCTTCATTAAAACATTTTACGCCATTTGTTTTGTTTTAATATAAAAATAACAGCATCTTAGTTCGTGAAAAAATCGAAAACTGTGTAAAATTCCAGAAAGGACTTTAAATTGCATTACATATTCTATACGGTTTTGTTCCATGGGTGCTGCTAGTTTTAGATATTGCTTGAAAGAAGCTTACCGTGACTATGATGGCTAAATTCCGGAAGAGATCTGGAAATATGTTAATTTTGAGAAAGGACTTTTAAATTGCATTACATGTGTACATGGTTTTGTTCCATGGGTGCTGCTGGATTTAATTACTGTACGGAAAGCAGCCTGAATAGGATGGCTAAATTCGTGAAGAGATCTGGAGATATGTTGTATTCGTAGTAGTGGCGGCTACATGGGGTACACAGGGTAGGTACGGTCTATCCTGATGAATATACATTAGTTTAATACATTTCATAACTTAAAACAAGAAACGACTTACAATTTTAATGTGGAGTACGAATTATCTTGAAATGTATTATGAACATTTCATTATCGTGTCACGAGCCATATTTCAATTTCAAGCATTTTCAAAGAGCCCGTGTACCATGCGATCTCTGTCTCTTCTCGCTGAGACTTGCGCCCGCTTGCGCCCGCTTGCACTTCTCAGGGTAGGCACGCGCGGGGGCTGCCTCGCTTTGCACCATATTCTTAGAAAAGGCCCAGTATTGAGCGTATAACAGTAGCATGCGGTGTCAATACTTGACGCATGCGCGTTGTGCGTAAGCTAGCGAATTTCCTTGCTGCCTGCCCGCAAGTAGGACTCCGATGTCCACTCAAATGCAAGCCGCGAAGCGCGTGTGTTTACTGTTTTATTGACGAGTTAACAAGCGGAGAAAGTGATTATTATTTAGGAAATATTATTTTTTTCATTTTAAATTAGTATGCTGCGGATTATGAGTATTAATTGATTTTTTATATTTAAAACTTTTACGGTAATGTAATGTCAGATACAGTGAATCAACTATTACGTACACTGTTTTCTCGTCTTAACGATGTACAAGAGAGACAAATTTTGGATAATGGTCAACCAACTACTATCTTCGGTACGATTGTACATCGCACTAGTGAGAAAAATGCAAGAAAACCGAATCCTTCGTGATATGATTCACACAAATTGCCAGATAGCGATGTTTAAGTTAAGCTTAATTGACTTTTATTGTCAATTAAGGAGAGTACTTGAAATAGATGTGGATATTTCGACATGAGGAATTTATCAAAAGCTGTGCAAATAACATGAATTGTTGAAAGATTGCATATGAAAACCAGTGAATCGTAAACGCCTGGGGAAAAATGAATCCGATTTCTGAATTAAAACAGAGCAACACAACCTCGCAACACTTTTTTAGAATCTTAGTATCTTGCAAACACGTCTGCGCGTGCTTCATGAAAATGTTTTGGAATGTAATGATATCAGTGAGACAATAATTTTGAATAAATTGAATAAATTTTTTTAAAAAATGGATTTAGATGGGGCATGGTCCCTATGTCCCCTTCTTGGGATTCGCTGCTGTGCAGCTGCTCAGTTCTGTTTTGCCTACCTGCGGCATTCACAAACCGCTGTTGATCCGTAATTCATTATGTATTTTTTCATGAAGTGGATACTACAAAACCGGCTGAGGTGGCTCATAGCATCCCCTGATGATTCAGCAGTGACTCTGACCGGGAATTCCTGGGTTCGAGTCTTCCCAGTGGCACGCTTTAAGGCACCAGCTAAATAGCTCGATCGAGTTCAATCGCTGCCTGGAAGAGAATTCTAATGGCCTGCTGGTCTCGTCGAAAATTTTTCGTGGTTTCTCCAGTCAACACCAGGCGAATGCTGGAGCAGTACCCTAACAAAAGGGTCACGGACCGCGTGCTATTTTTCCTTTTCCTTCTCCAATCATCACACTTTACTTACAATCACTTGCTCTTACATGCACTACACTACCACACTCGAGAGAACAGTCGGAAGCTTATTGCTTGTCCTGGCTGAGGAGTCTATTCGTATACCGGTACACGGTAACCGATTTGAAAGTGTCCGATGTCGTCGGACACCGAATTGAAAATCACATGAAATAATAATATAATTAGAACGAATATGTTTTCATAGTAATTTTATAGAAATGTGAAAGAATTATTTTATTTCATTCTACTACATAGGAATAATTAAGAGGAAGATTAAAATGTATTACATTGTTCGGCGTTTATTGGTAAAACAATCAATATTCACACAATGTAAATTACCATACTATTGAAATATACTTATAGAAATGAACTGTTTTATACCATGAATTTTTATTTTCAACAGTTGAAATTTGTATGGAATTTTGAATCTTTTTGTCCTTTGAGAGTTTTCATATTTTGTTTATGCAAAGTTTTCGGAGTTTTTGTTTTATGTATGAGGATCACTACCAGCTAAGAAGCTTAATCTATGAGCGACAAAACAGTTGAAATAGCAGCAGAAAATGGTGAGGAAGGACTCGGGACTCTCTGGCTAGTTAAAACTGGCAGTGGTTCTCTCCTCCAAATGCATCAGAATCGAATAGGTATGAGTTTATTCTTCCGCCGGGTTTTAATTCTTTCATTTTGGTCATTTTCGTCGTATGTGTTAAATTAGTACTCCATTTTCGCTTGATTGTAACCAGCCGCAGAAGATAACATCAACAATTCAATAATATTAGTGAATAAATACTGGGATAAATTATTAAAAAAATATTTTTCAATTAGGTGTTTTAACTTGAAACTTTGTCTTCAAGTCTCGAGAGTAGTCGTACTATAAGTCTCGAAACAGACATAATCGGATATGACTCTCAACTCCACACTTAGGAAGAAAAACCAGCCCGGCTTATGCACTAGGTGGTATTGATGCGTATGTACAATATGAGAAGAAAATTTTTCAATTAGAAGCATAAAATTTGCGTATTTTCAGTTTATTATATTAATACGTTTACATTCTATAATTGTTGAAAACATAATTAAATATTATGTTCTATAATTGTTGAAAACATAATTATAATAATCTCATATTATTTATAAATTTAATATCATTTACTTTATGTACTGTTTTATATTACTGAAGATGTCAGTAAACAGACTCCTTCATGATTAATCGTAACGCTTTTCTGAGCAATGTGATTCCTTTCGCAGTAAAATTCTAGATAATTTCCTCAATCCTTTTGGGAGTAAATTTTAATGTTTTCGCATGTGGGGTGAAAAACGAGAACCAGGGAAGAACGTAGCAGAAAGAAGTATGAATAGGAGAAAGACCAAAAAAGAAAAAGGTGGGGTAAAAGAGGAAAGGGAAAGAATGGAGAGGTCCGTAATAGGTCGACGTCAAGCGAATGTTGGTTAATGATTAAACGGACGGTAGAGAAGGGTGCGGAAGTCACGCCGTGTAACGGAGATAAGGAAATGAGGAAGGGAAGCGCTCGGAACGTGGCAAGCAATCCAAAGGCGCGGGCCGGCTCTCCGCCAACGAGAGCAGCCGGCGAGCAGGGCGAGCAGGGCGAGCAGGGCGCTCACAGTGGGTGGCGCGAGGTGGGCGCGCGTTCGACGGGGAATTTGTTCTGCGGCCGATAAGCGCGCGCTCGCGCGCACACGGGCGTCGCCACGCGTCGCGACGCGTCCCCACGCGTCCCCACGCCCTCCCGGGGCACGTCCCCTCCCCCCGTGGTACGACGCTGCCCTGATGGCCGGCGAGATGGGGCCCCCGGCCGCGATGGATGGTCTACTGAAGCCGCCGCTCCAAGAAAAATGTCCTCTCGCAGCGCGGCCCCCCGCCTCCCGCGCTCACCTGTACGGGACCTGCGCTTCCTAATTAACTTCAAATTTCGTTACGTGACTAAGGACGGGCCCGGACCTACTACACTCCCTGCCTCCAGCCGCTGCCGCTCCCGCTGCCGTTGCCACCGCCGCCTCCCGTCGATCGCGTCGGGCGCACGTTCTATCAAAAAGAGCTTCTTCTCAGACTTCGCGCAAGGCTTCGGTATTGCTGCGACACTAATGGATAAATGCAATAATGCTCTGTAGTTTCATACATTTCAGTTTAGGGGTCAATATTCTTTTGTTATGGATTAATATTCGTGTGTTATGGATTACCTTGCGGTGCACCGTTTCGGAATATATGCTCGCCGCCGTGTGTCGTTTGAGCGTAACTTGTTTTTTTATTAATGTAGTGTTATATTTTATTTTTAGTTTTATTATCCAGTGTTCTTTAAAAATAAAAATTTTGGGATCATGAAATCTCCTACTTTTGAGTATTCTGGGTAGTTTTATGCTGCGGTGGAAAGTTTATCCAAAATTTTACAATATTTTTTTTAAATTTTGGAAGACAATTTTGCAAAACTGATGTCGACGCACGATGTTTTCGAAATGTATAACTAGTTACACATAAAAAGTGGATTTATCACGCCAACACATGTCTGAGTTTTTATGTTCAGTTTCAATAATAATTAATTTAGGTCTCTGCAAGAGAGTTTTGCAGATTCGATGTGGTGATTTCCTCGTGTACAGTGATGCTCATCCCAAATCCATCCAGGGGCAAAAATACATAACATGTTTGGATATATGATTATGTTATTGTTAATAAGTAATTGTTGTTTTAAATATGTTTCTAACTGTTAATAAGAAATAAACTACTAATTTATTTTAAATAAAGATATATTATACATGAAGATACTCAATATTTCTAATGTGCAGCTAACAAAATTTCCTTGAAGAAAAACAAATGTGACTATCAGATCTCAATGGACCTGATGTTGAATTCAAATATATAGAGAAAATTACCCAAACCTGGGCCTAGCCCAGATCTTAACGCGAGCTCTTTGATTTAGAGCTCTGTAGAGTGCTGTTGAATATTGGAAATGTACTAAAATAGTACTTTTTGGTAAGACTGTAGGTCATTCAAGTGTTATTGTCTTTATATTCACTTGTTGCCAGATAGTCGGCCATTAGTGCGAACAGTTAAAACCAAAGATTTTTCAAGTGCTTATTCCCAGTTGTCTGGTTTTGCTACTTGGCGGTAAAGTTACATTATTTTGAAGAGGGCGTTACAAGCTATTGGTGTAGGGTACTCTCATTTATTTGAGTTGCCTTATAAAAATGTTATTAGCATTTGGAATATTAACACGCTGGTGCCTTATTCGAGCCCCCAAAGATTTCTAACGCGGGCTCCCAATTTTTCGTCTTGTGAAATAACGACAAGATATTTCTAATAAAAACAAATAAGGTACTCTTGTACCTTAGGAGTATAATAAAAAGTAAGACCCTACTCTGAAGTCAGTCAGTTGGAGATGGTAGGAAGAATAAAGAGATCAAGAGACAATTTCAGAATTTAATCCCAGGGAAGTCGAGAGAGAAGAGAGAGAGAGAGAGAGAGAGAGAGAGAGAAAAGGAAATTCTGAAGTTAAACAAAAAGCGAAAGGAAGATTCTACCTCCGGTGAGGAATTGAACAGGTTTCTGGCTCTTCTGAATTGGAAATTCTACCAAGGATATCTTCCCTCACAGGTGAAGAATATGCAGAGTGCGTATTTTTGCAGCGTGAAATTTTCAGCGAGCTGAAGCAGAACTGTGGGTAATGGCTTAATATGTTCACTCTGGGCTCGTATAGAATGTGCGGTGGCGGAAAAAGATGCTTTTATATGTATTTTGTCGCTCTTCAATATATAAACTATGTGTAAGACGTACACGACAATTTCTTGTGTATAAGATGTTAAACTAGTTTTTTGTAAAATTACTGTTCAATCTATTTTCAGTTTCCTTTATTTATTTTTACACATTTCTTAAATCCTTTTGTAGGGGGATCATATTAGGAAATCTTTTTTATAAATCCACAAAATGTAATGTTTACGAAAAAAAATTCTTAAACTACTTGGTCAATAATTTTAAGTAGAGTATAACATTTGTATAACTAAATAAGGTACGCATTGGAAATATTCTGTTTCAATTTAGCAGAAAATTGGATTTAAAAATATTGGAAAACAAAATGGGGAGCCGGGTTTCAGTACTTTCCTCTGTCTGTCTCGCTAATCAAAGCAGTATACATTAGCAAACGCCAAATGTTTATTTAGATATTATTTGCTTAATCTTCTTATTAATTTGTGGCTAATATATATTTTCACCTGAAAGTTCCACAATTTGGTTTACGCAATGAATTGTGTTCCCTCCTCCTCTATATATTTGGGAGATGATGGAAAGTAATATTTGTATCATTTTGCATAAATTCTCAGTAACAAAAGTATTTCATTGAGTGTAGCTAATCAACGGCAATGTACAAATAAGCGAACTAGTATCTTTGAAGCAAATTTCATGTTGAATTGCCATAAGTAAATGCACACTCCTGCACTTCACTCAAGGCGTTATACAGTAGGCTGAAAGTAGCAAAGCATAGCATTCAAAATTAACAACATTATCTTAAATTCACTTATTTTATTTTATTTATTCCCTTAGTTTTAAGAAACACAAACTTTGCAGCGTACGAGAGAAACAAAAAAGTATTTATCGCTGAAGTAAATGAACATGGGTAGTTGATACTGAGAGAAAAAAAATATCATGCTGTCCGTTGATTAAACCGCATAACGATTGCTAATCTACTTTCCATGAGGTGAAAAGTGGGCCGGTGCTACAGAATACTACACGAGTCAAGTCAAGACCTTACTTCACCTGTCTGTCCCTGTAACGTTTTCATTCGTGACATAAAATGTTTGTTTTCTACAGATAATAATGAATACCATTCATTTATCGAGTAAGAACATGGAAATGATCGCTTCTCAACTACAATCAGTCTTTGTTCTTGTCTCTCTGTCAGCCCTGCCTAAATCGATTTCGAAAAAGTAGCACGGACGTTAAGGACAAATTACAGTGTGTACCGTATGCATCGCCTTTCGGCACTATGACTATCTTCTTGGAATACATATCACTATTCAAATTATAGATATTACGGGGCCGGCTTCTGGGAGTTGTCACGCGGCGCCGCGAGGCACGAGGCCCTGCGGGCGGAGGCGGCGGCGGAGGCAGTAGAGGGCGGCGCTGCGGTGACGTTCCGAGGGCCGTCCTCACTGAACCGAAGCAGTGGAATTTTCAACCTAATTATCCCGCGGCGCGGGCTCGGAATCCGAGGAGCAGATTAGAAGCGGAATGAGCGGACCCTGCGCGTCTGGCTTCTCGCTGCCGCCGCTTCCACCGTCGCCTCTTTCGTCACCACGACAACGACCACCGCCACCCTCTGCCTCTGCCTCTGCCTCTGCCGCCACTGCCACTGCCACTGCCACTGCCACTGCCACTGCCACTGCCACTGCCACTGCCACTGCCACTGCTGCCACTGCCACTGCCCCTGCCACTGCCACTGCCACTGCCACTGCCACTGTCACTGCCACTGCCACTGCCACTGCCACTGCCACTGCCACTGCCACTGCCACTGCCACTGCCACTGCCACTGCCACTGCCACTGCCACTGCCACTGCCACTGCCACTGTCACTCCACTGCCACTCTGCCTCCCACCACTACTACCGTGCCTCTCTACTGTCACCGCTTTAACTGTCTCCGCACTCAATGACGTCTTCACCAAAGTACCAGCGTTATCTCCACCTCCACCGAAGTACTTCCACAATCATTAAACTACTTGCAACACACCAATCCAAAAAATTCCCTTCCAAAAACTAATACCCCTCCAAAACCCCCCACCACCTCCACCACACACCACAACTACCACCACCAAATCTACCATCACCACTAAACTACCACTACCGAAGTTCCACGACCACGTAAACTACCACCACCACCGCCACAACCCCACCAAACTGCTACCACCTAATTACTACCTCCATGACATCATGACCAACCAATCACCATGATAGTATGTATTCCACCACTCCTCAGTTACACCATTACTACCCCTCCATCTTGACACCATACCACAATAATCACATCGCTACCTTCGAGTCCTGACGGCAGCAGGATTTTCGACACTAACTTTTCAGCTAGGTCGAATTCAGTCGCTGTCTGGAGGAGAATTCTAGAGACCGGCTGCTCTGATCGGTAGTTTTCCGTGGTTTCTCCGATCAACACCAAGCGAATGCCGGAGCAGTACCCTACCAAACGGGCCACGGACCGCGCGCGACCTTTCCTTCCTCTTCCTTGCTATATCCTCTCCCCATTACACACACACTTACACTACTAACATGCACTACACTACCACATATTCCAGGAGACCAGTCGGGATATTAGAGCTTGTCCCGGCTGGGGCGTGCCCCGCTGGTGGGAGAGCCCTGGTTAGGGGGAAACCCCACTAGCCGACGGTAAGTCGGCGTCGGATCTCGCCATCCAGCGGGGGAAGATCACCGTCATCTCCCGAGAAAAACATACACTACACTAACGGGACTAATGACCAAAGCAGTTGACGCGCCCGGAAACACGAAAAAAACAAACTAAACCAAACATCGCTACCCCAACCAGATCGTCACCGTACTTCTTGTCACCAACACGCTACTCCGTACACGCCACCTCTTCCACAACTTCCTTGTCAGCACAACAGCATCCTCACCCTCTGTGTTCGAAGGTAACAGCTACGCCACGCCTATTCATGTTCAACGCCATCTTTCTCTTTGAACGAAAATACATCTTCGCCGTCTCTCCTCGTGTTAGATCACGTCACCATTCTTAACTGCTCTGCTGTAGATATTTCATTCCGTTGATATTGCTTACAGGTATTCTGCTGAGGATCATTACTGCACCCTTTCTACGACAGATAGTTCCTTATAGCACTTGCATATGTCACATACCCTTACCTATTTTACCTACATTTTGACACGTTCTTCAGCTTTGCCCTTTACGTGATTTTGAAGTTCATTTTCAACATTTCCATTTGAAAACGGCGTACCAGAAGCACGTATTTGAAACTTTCCACCAAATTTTGTTTCCGCAAAAGCTGTGGATAACCGCTTCCGCTCCTACCACTTGCAGTAGTGGATTTACGCAGAAGCAGACAACACAGGCGCTGAACGGTAAGGGGTTCCCAATAGTGTTTTAAACAAAAATATTCATATTAGTTGATTAAACCGTAAAATGTTAGTAACAAATTATTAAATATGTATTAGTGACACCAAAAAATAAGGGGTTTAATTGGGATTTAAAAGATGTAAAACGTATTTGTGAAGAAAATTTGCCCAACAAAAATGTAGGCAACACCTATTGTATTTCTAATATTAAATCTGTAAATTGAAAGCTTGTAATTTTATTTTCTTCTTGGTTTTGCTTACATATGTTTACTATTTCAATATTATTAGCCCACCTCATACTTGGGAGATGCTTGGGACCTCTGAAGGCACTCGCCCGGCCGTGGCCACGCGTAGCCGCTCCCACTCCCGCAACCTCCACTTCGTGGTCGGCGCAGTCTGCGTTGCCCGCATTCCGCACGTAGCGGATGATCTTTGGGACCGGGTGTGGAATGGAAATGAATCACGTGTCATGGGAACATACTCTTGTTACTTTCCCGGAGTGCCGCTCGACATTCTGAAATTCTCCGCGAGATCTATGGCGCGCGGGGGGCTCCGAAAATGCATGGCATTGAGGCGGCGTGCGCGGCCCCGCGCCGAGCAGAGGACCAGGCAACGCCGGCGTTGCTGGCGGTGGATGGCGTTGGCGGGCCGGCCCGGCGAGAGGAGGGACTCTTGAAGGCGGTGCGATTTCACCGAAATGAGTAATTTGATTGTGATAATTTTTTTGTTATTTAAGATCGTGTCAACATCTAGGTCGTTAGTGACCACTATGGGAGTGAACGGTATGGTACCTATGAAGTTAAAACAATATGGTGATGATGAGGGGTAAAAGGACGAACACAAATACAACCATACTCGAGGCGGGACTTGAACCCGGGACCCTTCGGTCCGAGATCACTACGACACTACTGCCTTAGCGATCTCGGCCACCGGATCCGCTCTTTTTTGCGAATTGGTCGTCTTTGGACCACGTGAACGTGCAGTTGTACTAACCGACGGCCAGTCAATTTTTTTTCTGGGGCTATGCACGTGACTTTTTTGGGTGGGGGAGGGATCAGCATTTCTATGTGGAATCCATTGTTTACACCCCAGGGTTGTTAGCCCTGAGGAATTAAGTATTATGAACGGTGATGATGATGAAGGGTGAATGGCCGATCACAAATATACAGACGCACACAAACATCCATGCCCCAGGCGGAACTTGAACCCGCGGGAATCGAACCCCTTCATGCACGAGGCAGCTACCATTATTATTATTATTATTATTATTATTATTATTATTATTATTATTATTCCTCGAATTGTCGACAATATATATTATAAGTCGTTTCAATATAAAATCTACACGGTGTTGCAACCAGCTTCCTAAGGAGCAGGTCTAGGGTCTGTCGGTGCCCCTACTATTCTTTCCCCAAAATGTGGGCTGTTCCCAGTAAAGCAATTTCTTTCACTTTCCAGTCTTTCGAATGAACTACAATAGAAGTTTTAAAGTTTTAGCAACAAAGCATTGTTAACGATTCTTATGTGAATGAAATGAAAAGATTCGTACAAAAACTGGGGAACCGGTGCGAAGTCATCTAGAAATAACCAACATTTCATGGTTGTGTTAAAATTAGATACACATAGAAAATATTTCATGCATGAGGCAGGATATTGATTTTTATATATTTCAGAACTTGGATCGTAATGCAGGGATACCAGATATTCTAGTGGCGTCGGTATCATTCCAATACCACGAAAATACAATAAGATACCCTTCTGAAAAATGCATTTCAACTCACGATAATGTCCAAGAAATCACGATTCTCAAGCAGAGATGTGCATTTATACTGACTACATAAACTTAAAAATCAATCAACAACTCTCCATATGAAAATCTTGACATGATAAAATCTCTTAATTCGTTCTCCTCTTAAAAACCACCACTTACACTGTTACCGCACTGTTACCGCACCACTTACATTGTTATCGCATAGTGCCGACGATACGTAAACAATCCTTTATATTCTTCCCGTGTTTAATGATGAGAAAATTATTTAGAACTTCGTAAAAAATAATCTTTTTTAAAATTAAAAATATTTTGTCGTTTCCTTTATTGTGGTGTGTAATAATAATGTTTATTAATGCGCTGAGAAAAATGTTTATATTTTTACAGCTGGAAACTTGATCAATTATAATTCTAACACTATTCAGTCACAACCATGTAGATAAAATCAAGAATATGGAAGACATGCTTAATATGTTATATAAATATTCTGAAAAAGAAGTGATTTTTTTAATAACTTCGAACGCTTTTCAAATTACGCACAAAAATTTAGGGAACAGTGTTGAAATACTACGTATAAAAGACACTACAATGAAAGAGAAGAAAAATAAATAATCAGTAAGAATAAAGAGATTTCGGATCATCAAAATATTTTTCACTGGTTGAAAAATTGTATTATCGTCCTATTAAATAAATTGAAACTACCAGATGATGTGCAATATCGTCGTCATTGGCTCAAATAAAAGAGTACAGTATATTAAAAATGTAAAATATATCATACAATTTTCTTCTTTTTTCTCCACCATATTTATACAAATTAATATCAAATCCTCTTAATGTTGATTAAATATTATCATTCCTGAAAATTAAACGATTGCTTGAAAATTTAGAAAAAGTAAACTCTATCGGTATTAGACCGTACTGAATTAAACACCGCTCGGTTTTCTCACACCTTTACAATACCTTTCCTGTACTACGAAAGTGAAAAAGGTGACGAAAGCAAATGTCTGGAGCACACAGAACGATAAAATACGCAGCGCTGAGTATCGCCTGATAGGAGGAACCCATTCATATTTACAGAAGACCAGAAACATGACATCTCTACAACTACGAACGTGTTAAGTGCGCTTCCGCCCCCCCCCCCAACAACTTTCCACCGGCTGGGATGGCTCCGTAGCATCATTGCTCCCTCTGCACCGTTGCTGACCCGGGAGTTCTAGGGTTCGAATCAGAATGGGGACGGATTTTCCATAATAGATATATACTAGCTAGATCAAACTTAACCACTGTCTGGAAGAGAATCCTAGCGGCCAGGTGTTCTGTTCGGTAGTTTTCCTGATCAGTTCTAGGAGAATTCCGGAACACGACCATAATAAAGGGGTGACACGCCGCAGGCGATCTATTCTTCCGCCTCCTTTTCTCCTCTCCCCGTACACATAAACTCATATTTACACGTACATGCACTACTCTACCACACATGTTGGGCGACCAGTCGGGAGTATGGCCATTGCACAGGCTCGAGCGGTGCGCAGCTGAGGATAGATTCTCGATCGCATGCTGAGGTGTAGGTCGGCGTCGGATCTGATATTCCCGCAGGGAGAAATACTGCCACCTTCCGCTATGCAAAATCCACTTGCGAGATTAATTACCTAAATAGGATTACTGAAAGAATCAGTTTTTAAGTACGTCATCAATGAACATCTTTTCGCTCCCCTAGCGTATTCTTGCACTCTGAACGATCTTCGCTTCCCTATAGACTTAAACACCCATGACAGATTATAACTGTCCGAAGCTATATTCGCATTTCCAATTATTCTAAACTTTTGGGAAGAAAAAGGAAAAACTAAATAGAAATGTCTTGGGGAAATAAGTACTAGTACTATCTGAACGTTTGAATTACGTTCGATTAATGTAATTCTTCAGTACGATTTCTCCTTAACGATCATCAAAAACAACCGTTCATATTCTTATATTTATTATATTACATATGCTTTTATTGTAAAATATATAAATTGTCTTTCATAAATCACTCTTGAATAAGGTGGATGAAGAAAGAATTCTCGTTTTCTACGAGTAAATAAATTTGAAAGCCCGCTGTTGGTTGCAGGCACAGATTTCTGTACCATACCTATTTAAAATTATTTTCATGAACTTAAGTTCAGTTTTCACGCATGAGAAATCTTTTTTACTTGATTTTTAAGCTTCTAATCATCAATTTCTAAGCTACCAATCATCTGATTTTCGGTCAACCAGATCCTCGTGTATGTCGGCTGTTGTTTGAAACAAGTCATATATTTGGTGTTTACATTTGGAACTTTGTGGTTGCAATGTAAAATAGAGTGGAGAATATTTGCGAAATCGCGTGAGATGAAAGTTTACATAGAACAATTTCTGTTTCATTTATTGCGGAAAGGGAGTTTTATGTAAAAAATTTGAAATTATTTTGTTTGTATTCGAGGTAACTGATCGTTTTTAAACAGGATTTGATACTCAAATTTCTCATATTATTAATGGATATGTGAAATAATACACTATATTCATTTTCAGAATATGTCAGTATGTGAGCATTATCACAAAAAATATAAAAAAAAGAAAAGAAACAGCCATATAACATACTTAGTGACAAACGTAGCGAATACTGAAAAGTAGATGTATCGCCTTATAGGCGCCATCTGTTCGAATCCAGTCGCGCAGCCGCTATTCCATGCGATCAGCGGTATCTGTGGGTGTGCCCCAGGGCTGTACCTGGAAGTCATGTAAGTCAGGCCGACTCACAGCCGCCTTCCACACGCCACTCTCCCATGCAACGTCCCAATACTTCACTCTTCCCTACCACTGCCCAGTGCCCGTTGCCTTTTGACCGCTTTCTCCCCCCTCCCCCGCCCGCCCCCGCTGGCCGATCGTCCTCTCACCGGCTCAATACCTTGCCTGCTCGTCCCTTGCCCACTCGCACACTTTACCCCTCACTCACTTTTCAGCTCAGTTACTCGCTCCCCCCACCGCCACCCCTTGCCCTACCCGCTCGTCAGTCACTCACCGCCCGCCCCGCTCTCCCCCTCCCCCTTCCCCCTCCCACCCCCCCCCCCCGCTCATCTACTCGCTCACACGCTCAAACCTCACCGCCGCCCTCCTCGGGGACGCCCCATAGTCAAACATTCAAACAAGCGGGCGACAGTGCTCGCGCGCAATCGCCCTTCGCGGGAGGGCGGCGCCGGGCGGCACACGCGTGGACGCCGCCTGACAGATAGCGGAGTTGGGAGTGTGATTTGAGTACACACCGCCCCTTCCGTCACACTTGAGGGTCGCGCGCGGCCGCCACCGCCGCCGCACCGCCGCACTTGCCACCGCCACCGCCACCGCCACCGCCACCGCCACCGCCACCGCCACCGCCACCGCCACCGCCACCGCCACCGCCACCGCCACCGCCACCGCCACCGCCACCGCCACCGCCACCGCCACCGCCACCGCCACCGCCACCGCCACCGCCACCGCCACCGCCACCGCCACCGCCACCGCCACCGCCACCGCCACCGCCACCGCCACCGCCACCGCCACCGCCACCGCCACCGCCACCGCCACCGCCACCGCCACCGCCACCGCCACCGCCACCGCCACCGCCACCGCCACCGCCACCGCCACCGCCACCGCCACCGCCACCGCCGCCGCCGCCGCCGCCGCCACCGCCGCCGCCGCCGCCACCACCGCCGCCACCGCCACCGCCGCCACCACCGCCGCCACCGCCACCGCCACCGCCACCACCACATCCACCACCACCACAGCCATCGCAGCCGCAGTCATCACCGCCACCGCCAATGCCAATGCCACCTCTACCGTTGACGCCTCCATCGTTGCTATCATCGCCTTCTCCCCACGTCATCCAGACTCCGCCCGCAGTTCTGACCCCTTTTCTGAATTCCATCTCCCCGCCACCACTCCCTTCTCCTTCACCATCTTTGTTCTCGAATTTTCTTTTCGTTCTTTCGTTGTCCTCCTCCACGTCTCTCTCCTCTCCTTTCTTTGCTGACGGCGCCGCAGCCATCTCCGGTGCCGCCCAGCGGCGCGACGGTTGGCGCCCTGCCCCGACGCGACGTCGTAAATCGACCTCGTTGTTGAGCGGAGGTGATGGGTGATGGCGCTGATACGACAGTGATGACAGCTGTGGGAATAAGGTGAATAGCGCCCGTTTAGGTGGGGGTGGTAGGAGGACGGAGGAATAAAATAGTGTGTGATAAAATAACATGTGTAGAAATCGATGCGCCGTCCCGTCGAAACTGGAGGACTTCTGATTGACTCGTAGGAGTGAACTAGAAAAGAGAAAAATATGATTTCAGGGAACGAAAGAGAAATAATGAATGTCGGGGAGAATATATTGAAGAGAAAGGTATGAAAATATGTGTGTATATAAAGAAGCTAATTTTTGTTCGTTCATGAACAAAGCCATCGGGTGACACGAAAGAATACAGAGAAAATCAGTGTATTTTCAAGAAAGTTAAAAACGAAAATGAGAGAGAATAGTTGAACAACAGTGTTGTAAATGAAATGAGAAATGTAATACAAATTCGAGAGAGGGACATTACAAGCGAATCAAAGTTCATAAATATGTGGAAAATCTGTGGAAGGGCAGATCGACTGTAATGCGAATTGAACACAAATCCCCAAGTAGTGGGTAAACCGGTGGAGCCATTGAAGAACAGCTTTTGATGGTAACGCAAGTAACGAACTGATGCTTGGCAATGCTGTGAACTCTGACAGGAAGACTTCAATTTGAATAACAGTTGATGATTGATAACTTTCGAATGAAAGTTACTCAATTTTTGGGGCAGATGGTAAAGTGGTTACTTATTTTAACTGTACTTTAATGTATCTCATAATTTAAATGGTGTACTGTAGTTTCCAGTTCTTTTTGTTTTCCAGTCTTTGAAAATGGTTTATCCAAATCCGAAAAAAAAAATTAAAAAAGTCGCTATTTTCCGTGTTAATTTTCTGCAGAAACTATTTTATTTTTAATAATTGCGCTTCTTTGCTTCTCCGACGCCATAAATGACCATTCAAAAGGAAACTTTGACAATAGAAATGTTCCCGGCAACGTTACGATGGTTCTACCGATCTCGGGTTAGGAAAATAGTTTTGTAATTGTTGTTGTGTGATACAGATTTTGTCGAAGTGTGATAGAACAGAGGGTAGTCAAGAAGCCGAAGCTTCCTCCGAAATAAAAATGTTATTCTTTGCTCTTAAGTCTTTCCCCAGTTTCAAATGTTAAAGGAGATTAATTGACTACACGAGCGGCTAGGTTGTAGCTACAGTTACCAAACTATTTTGCAAACCCGAGCTCGGTAGAATCGTCTTATCGTTTTACGAACATTTTTATTGTCAAGGCCTCCTTATGAATTGTCAATTATTGACGTTGGAGAAGCAGTCAAATATTACCGTAAGAGATGGTATGAAGTAAATTTCTACCTTTCCATGAAAGTGTGTTTTCGTTTTCCATCCCTGTTGCGTGAAATTTTACTCAAAGCCTCCGTCAATTTTATCTAGATATTTATCGTGTTACATATGTACTCTCATTGCCGGAGTCTACAGATCTTCCTACAAAATTTTTAGAAAACAGCAAACCAAATCTGAAATCTGATTATAATTAAAAATGTAGGATTTACTGTGTATCGTCCATATTTACTGAAAATGAGTTCAGGAATTTTACAGTCTGATTGGATAGTGTTCTTGATTACAAGTACTGTACAGTATATATACCTCTTTCGTAATGCAATTGTTAATATTAATCATTCCTCAGGTGATGTAACCTTGTTATCTATATCTTCAGGCAACCGGCTTCATCGGATGGCCGATCCTTTTTAGTTTCTAGAATTCTGGGGTGAGTCCGATTAATTTTACACCGGGAAAGGAAGTTCTCTTTATGGCACTTGCCAAAGAAAAGCGAGTGTTTGAAACGCCGCAATGCAGGGTTGGATCCAGAAAGTATTATTGACGGGAGGGGGAGGAAAGAATCTCAGTTTAGATCCAACAAAATATTTTAAAAATAATATTGATAAATGTTAACGTTAAATAAAAAATATAACTTCACAATTTGTCTACTTCTTCCGCTGTGATGCGATCAATATGTGGCAATTATATCAGTAATACTTCAGCCACAAATTTATTCATTTTATTTAATTATTTAAAATTAATAAACGTTAAGAACTGTGTGTGGCGTACGTTGGGAAGAAAGGAAATCAGTACATGGTTTATTGGGCTTTAGGATCTTTTCCCTATCTCATATAAATCTAAGCCCACATAATGCTCAATACTGTAATCAAAATTTATGGGGTTATACACCAGTTAATACAGTACTTTGAACAAAATGTGTGTGGCTGAATCATTACGGAAAAATAAAAAATACACATAGATCCCACTCCATTCTGGTAATTGTTTTGAATAAATTGAGTAAATGTTTTTAAAAACATTTTGAGTCATAAGGTCATACGTAACAGAAAAAAAAGATATTTGGTATCTATTTATCAAATTTATTACAAAACATATATTCCCCCCAAAAAATACTTCAATACCAAAATAGTTAACAGAAGCGAAACATTAAAACAATGTATGCTCTAAATTTGTATATCATCTCCTCCTCTCCTTAGCTTAAAATTTTGATTATGCGTTGTTTCGCCTTCATAGGTTGTTACATAATGTTTCGCTTCTGTTAACAACTTGGGTATTGAGAATTTTTTAAAAACATTTTACAACAAATAGATAGCTAATTTCAATTTGTCTTTTACGAATGGCCTTAAGATTCATAATATTAATATTCACAGACAAAAATGTGTTAATATTAATTCAAAAATACTGTTTTGGGGATCGGGCCGTGCATTCTATGCGCTGGATTCGCCGTGCCGCGACGGAAGCGACGATGGGAGCAGCGGCGGGGGCGGCGCGGGGCGGCGCGGGGCAGGGAGCGGGGAGCGGGGAGCGGGGCGCGGGGCGCGGGGCGGCCGCGACGTCCCCGGCGTGGGCAGAGCGAGGGTCAGGGGCGGGTGAGCCCGCGCCGCCGCTCCTGGGTGGTCCCCAAAGCCAGAAGTCGTGGCATGCTCGACGGGGATGCTGGCCTCATCGATGTTTTTTCTGCGGCGCCTTCTCTCCCCAAATGTGAAAATAAGAACCTCGTCTTGCAGCGATTGTTAGGCGATAGTTTCTTTTGCTTCTTTGTGCGCCGATTTTGGGGGTGGTAATAGTTAAACGTCGTGGAGTATAACATTTGAAGACTTCCTAACCCAAATGAGGTTTGCCCACCCGCGGTGCATATAAAAAGTACGTCTACATAATTAGTATTGGTTATATGAAACATGCACTTTTCTGGAAGTGTTTTCTTTTTTTCGTGTTCATATGTTTGATAATCAAGTTGAAGTGTGGGTTCGTCACTAGAGAAAAAAAGTCTTGTTAGAAAAATCGTTAAATGCGAAAGTTCCGAATAAAAAAAAACAATGAATTTCGTGGCGGTTCGTTGCGGCTAATTAGAGTACGAGAAAAAAATAATTGAAAAATGTAATGGGCTCTTGGTTTTATTAGTTTGTATGTATTGATTGTTTGCCAAGAGTGAGTATTAATTCATATCATTTCTAAATTCTCAAGAAAAACAGGTCTAACTCTCAAAGATAAAATTGAAATCGACGAATGATTCATTGTTTCGTATTAGCATATTTTTTTTAATATTAGTGATAGAAATAGTGTCTGTTTTTGTTAATGTCAAGTAAGTAATCATGATTGGCTCTATAATTATTTCAACCCTTCTAGAAATACTAAAAAGCCGTACAAAGTGCTAGAAATAATATTCTGATTGCACTGTACAGAAATATCAAAGACAAGTGTTTCAATAAAATAGTAAGAATTTTCCATGGTTTACGTTATTGTCATTGCAAAGTAAAGTGCAAATTAAATCCAAACATCTGACATTTATTGGTGATGTGAGACATGGTGTGAAAGCTATTCCCTTAGTATTCACTATGATTTACGATCACTTTCCGCTCATTTTATATGCCAAGCAGTTTCTTTTGAAACAGCTGGTCTTCTTCGTCACACCCTCCTCTTTATGTAAACGTATTCCCTCGAAATATGGCATTAGAATAATAAATTTGAAAATGAGTAAAAATGATGTGCAATATTGTGATAGTGATGTGTGATGTGCGATAACACTCATAGTGTACTAATGATATAGTAAGGGTGAGTATTTGGAAAAGAGGCTTCATTATAATTTCGTAAAATGTTATACCTCGGAGAGAATTCAACCAGAGGGCTGTAGCCTTGGGGCCGTCGGTGAATCATAAAGAAGCTTCTGCGTCCCTCCAACGCAGATTTTTTTCTGGAACCTCCTTCATCGAGGCTGACGTTATCGATTCCAAACTCCCGTCGACTTCGCCCCAAGCCAGATCCAAACATATCGAAACGATTACAGATGCTTTTACGATTAGCTCCCATTTTGCCGAAACACGTGGACTGGGCAGACAGGAATGAAAAATATATTCGGAATTCATTGTCAAGTAGCCGGAGGCCCTGCAGCTTTCCCTTTCAACACCACCTTCTCCTTTGTTAAAGCGCCGCATATTTTTAAAACTTTCGCCCACTTTTCGTTCTGACCTGTGAAAAGCCACCCCGCCGCTTGAGGGTGAAGTTCGTTATCCGTCGAAAAGGGAAAGCGCTCGGGAGGTGTTTGATTGCTACTTTATGTTCCAGGGAGCCTTCTCCCACTTTTTTTTTCAAGAAATGCCATGTGAACTTTGAGGGCTCTGCGGAGACGTTTTTGAATCGTGTGGAATGTTCTTGGCTTGCTATATCTTATAATTCCACATATTAAGCATTTCATATCTTATTAAATGAAGCATTGTCACAAGCTTCACTTTCTACTGTTCAGTTTGATTTCTCGATGACCACGTGCCAGGAACATCACTAGGAAAGGTGTTTTTACTTTCATCGACGCTGAAAAGAAAGTATTTACAAAATGCAGGGGTTCTGTTGGTGTCCGGAGGGAAAGGGTTATTTTCCTTTCTGACCGTAACGTTGAGAATATTCTTTTTGTTAGATTGCTTAATAACATCTATTTAGTATCTAATTTAAATTCTGCTTTTGTCTGAGTTTTTTGTTTCTCTTCATTTCTTATCATAAAACATAGTCTTCGCACATCAAACGTATAAAGTTGACAAAACAATTGGGTAAATTGCACTTTATTTGCACTCCTAGCCTTTGTTTCCCCATCTAAGTTGTTTCGCATCTTGAACCATGTTCTTGCAACTTAGGATTAACGTACATTAAGCATATGTAACTAGATATAACCTACACATTTTAGACAATAAATGATCATTTTTCGTCACAAGAGCAGTGATTATATCGTCTCCTTTTAATTGAAAGTAATTTTTCTTATATATCCGTTGTTCTCAGCAGGCCAAATCAGTTTTTGTATTAGTCGTGGTCGACCAGTTGTGTATCGATGAACCTGATCGCCTTCCACCGCTGACGCCAGGGTTTGAGTCCCGGCTGATCTAAGTCACATTTGTGGTGGACGCAGTTCGAGTGTTTCCGTCTCGCCTACCACTCATGCCTCCACCTTCTCAATCTTCATATTACTCATTATCATTACTCACTATTATTATCTGTTTATTACTCTATGTATAATCAGTACGTTTAAATAAATTATTACTCTACATTGGGGGGTATAGAAAAGGTTATGTAATGATGCAAGCAACCGATAGTAAATTTTCATAAAAATAACATTTTGGGAGCCTTTGATGCCGAGAAAAGTGTTGTTTGTAAACATTCCTCTCATGGGTCTCATCCGTCTGCCCATCTGTCCGTTAACAACACTAGGTATAAACAGCCCACTGAGTTTTCGTAAAAATGGATATTCATAATCAATCTCGTGGGTCTCGTGGCTTTGTGAATTTGAAACGAATCTTTTAATTTTAGAGGTATTTTTCACGAAGCTTCTAATTTTCAAACCTTTCTCAAAACTGTCTCCAGAGTTTTAAAAAGTTAAGATATTTGAATGGCGTGATGTACATTTTGTTGGAAATAAAAGTATTTTCCCCGTAATTTTCAGTGAAATATGTCAAATGTCCCCAAATAAGTGAACACGATTTACTAAAAAATGACTCATTTTTTTTCTTGAAACGTAAGGTTTGGATGAAGCCCAGTAAAGAGAATATGTGACAAGTGCTATTTGCATTAAAACTTCCTATTTTTTGAAAATTAAAGATATTTATTTTTTACGTATGCATCTATGCATGTGAATTGTTGAACGACCTGGCGACGGAATGATTAGCTTTGTAACTGCTTCGTCGTTCTCGGGTGCAAAGCCAAAGAAATAATTTTGTGGATTTGAAACACTAGCATCTGCATGTCTTAGGACAATTAGTCGATCCCCAGCTGATGTACTAGCGTTAGGCGGCGAAAAAACAGCAATCGAATTCAAATGTTCGAACTTTTCGCTGGGATTCATCTAGTAGGTGTACTATGACATTAACAACCGTTACAAATAATACGAAAAAGTATGTGCTCTTTAACACCACTAGATCCACTTCAATTGTGATTCCATTTTCTATTTCTCATCATTTTGATACTTATTCTTCATTGCAGTTGCCGTCACCATTGTATATGCCGGTGCCGTGAAGCTGTGACGGTGTCCCCTAAAGAGAGAGTTTTGGGACAGTACTTCTGTTCCTTCACACTGAGTACGCTATTCATTATTAATAGCATTTTATTTAAACAGTACCCAATATTGGGAGTTGTGCAGATTTTTACAATGCGTATTCTTTATGTCATCCAAACAGTTATTCGAGTGCTAGCCCGATACGCCTTCACAGTCCCACGACACATGAAGTATACAAAACCCTCAAGCAGTTTGAAATAATAATGTATGACATTCTGCTATGTCCACGGATGTTGCCGACACGTTTAAAAGAGCGAAAGTCCGCCAAAAAATCATTAATGTACTTATCTTTCTCTCCTACACCACCTCATCTTCATTTCCAAACCCTGTACACCCTCCAGACCAACGTTGTAGTCGAGGGTCCGCTTCCACTGCCTGCGAAAGAAGTTTTCTAGTTTCCCATTGAGAGAAGTCCTTAGGTCATTAGTTCCATAAGTATAATGCACATTATATTGTGAGAGGTGGTGATGTTCCTCTCTTGCTGGAATGTGAGATCTGGCGACCGCCGACACGTCGGAATGATATGGTTTCTCTCTCCGGATATCTCCCCCATCGCGGCATCGCTCCAGCATGGAACCAGCTCTATGCTCACGACTGGTCTCCAGATAAGCGTGGTAGAGTAGTACTTGTGTGTGTGTGTGTGTGTGTGTGTGTGTAAGGGAGGAGGGGACAAGGAAAAAATATATACGCAATTCTTGGCCCGTTTCAAAAAGTGCTACTCCGGCATTCATCTGACATGAATCCATGGAAAACTACCCTCTCAGCGCAGACGGCCTTCACTCATTCTCCTACAGTCAGTGGTTGAATTCGACCCAACCATGTAGCTAATGTCGAAAATCCGCTTTCGTCGGGACTCGATCCCTGAGAGCTCCCGGTCAACGCTGCTGCGGAGGCGACGGTGTTGCTATGCCCACCCGCACCTCCGTCGCCACCGTCGGCCACCTCCGAGGCCGCCCCAGCCACCGCGGCAAGCCGGCAGCGGCAGGCGGGCGTCGTTCGGAGGCGTGCGGAGTCAACGCGTCCGCCCGAGCGATCTCGCGATAGTCGGGGGCGGCGGCAGGGAGATGAGGCCGGCTGAATCTGGTATTGTGCCGCCGCCACCGCCACCCCTCCCTCCCGCCCGCCCGCCGCCACGTCCGCCCCGCAAGCTGTCTTCACTGCGCCGTAAATTCCCTCCCTCTCGTTCGTCCGTCCGTCTTTTTTTTTCTCCTCCTAACTCTCTATTAATTCCATCCCTCCGCGCCAGATCACCCTCGCGATATACTTTCGGCCCTTTAACAGGAAATAGCATTAATTACTGATCGGTATCGAGGCGGGCGGCCCATGGGCGCCCCAGGAGCCTGGTCCGCCGCCCGGCGTCGGTCGGTCGGCCGGCCGGCCGGTCGTTCGCTCGCTCGCTCGCGCTCCGCCCCCGCGCCGCCTCTGCCTCCGCCTCCGCCCCCTTCCCCTCCCCGCCCGCGCCCACGCAGCTCGCCCCCGAGGGCGCAGGCGGCGTGCCGGCCCTGCCGCAATTAGGAGATGCCCGCCCGCCCGCTCGGTCGCCCGCCCGCCGCCGGCCCAGACAAGGAAATTGAAATATAATTCCACGCAGCAGAAAAATGAAGACGCTACGCCGTTTTGATGTCGGTGCGCCTGTGTCGCTCTCCGAAGACGACTCCTCGCGAGGGGGGTCACAGAGAAGCGGTGGGTTGTCCGTTGGGTGACATGTGTGTGGATCTGCGTTTGTGTGCGTGAGTGGTATGGTCGATCAAATATCGAGGCTCGGAGGGTGGTTCATGTAAAAGCACTTTAATCTCATTTCCCCTAGCATTTCCTCAGGGGCTCCTTTGGTGGGGTCCCCAATAATTTTGAAGCAACATATTATATTAGTTCCAAAAAATGTGAAAATATTTTAAATGTAAGTATTTTTTACTAGTGATATATGAACTTAAATCAAAATTTAAAACTTAGATGATGCGTTGTAAGAAGTATTCTAAATTATTGAAATTTATTTCATATTTTATTTAATGAACAAATCACTTCATAAGATACAGTGAAATAATATTATTTTGAAATAGAATCCTTATTTAAAATATTTTCCAATACTTGCTAATGGCGTTGAACGCTTACGGAAATGATTCTTGAAACTGATTTCTCGGTCTTCGATTTATAAACTTTTAATAATCGATTTATTCGCTCTTATTTGGTTTGAAAATCTGAACTTTGCATCAACCACACATGTTTTTAAACAGAAGAACTGACCCCTTATTCATAACATTATATTTACGCAGCAAATGGGTATTTTCACGTTTTCGAGTGGATCCCATAGTTTGGTCATGCTTGGAGCTCCTTAAGATATCAATTCATCTTTGCGAATGTTCCGAATACGAAGTTACCTCAGTATCTCCTAAAACAAAAGTGATAAAATAGAAATGAATACGTGCATTAATTAGGCCCATTCCCTCACGGATTTCCGTGAAAACTGCATTGCAATAACTTCAACCGTTCAAAAACTGCAGAAGGCGCGCGACTCGGTATATTAACGTGATTTAACGCCGATGTCTTCTTAAAATTCGTACAATACTATTGTTTTTTCTTAATGTATTATATATAAAGAAATGTTCCTAATGTATTATATATTTAGCAATATCTTTAATTACAAAACACATCCTACGCAAGTGGAAATTTTGTGATAATGAAGTGCCAATTAATAATTAGTTCATCGGTTCATTAACATCAGTTCATTGATTTAATATAAAGTCAGAATTAATTTCATCTAATTTATATTGGTGTATTGATGGTTTAGAAGAAAAAGTAGCATCTAAATTTACCATAGTATCAATATTTACCGTTGAAAGTCGTAGTAGATATAAGAGGTGATGTACACAAGTCGCTGTATTCTTGTAACGTGGGGTGTACGTGTCTACCTCTGATACAAAAACCGGGATCAAGCTGCAACAACGCTATAAAAAATATAATTTAACCCATCTCCCAAAAGTTGGATATGCCGTCCAGTTTCTCCAGCCCAGAATTAACCACTCGCTTCCCAAACGGCTTCTCGGGACAATGGGCACCTTTCATGCGGAACCGATGGAAACGCTTAGCTGGTCGAGGGCTGATGTTAGCTATCTTCTTCATCTATGTTTACTTAATTACACCACATTTTCTTTGAAGTGAGAAGTGGGCGGGCTTAACCCTTGAGCTTAAGCGTGGATGCCTACTGTGCTACGTACAGGTAAGGAAGACTTTACAGAGTTTTCAATCGAGAGCATAGTACGTATTTTGGAAAGCACTGAAACGAAATAAAGTGCGGTTTATTGCTTTACTTTGCGGATGCGTGAAATCGAAAATGTGCATGGATTGGTTGTTGGAATGCTTCCGCAGTGCAGCTTCGATTACTTTACATGGTATGAGATAATTCAGAGATGATGCGTGCACAGTCGTGATTGCGATTCCATGTTACTAACTTATCGTTGATTGCATGCGATGCAATTCGTTTCAGTATTATCTCAAATATGTTATAAATATAATATTAACGTAAAATAATTATTGCCGTATTGTAGTTTTGTGAACATTCGACATGAAAACTCAAATGCAGAAAAAACCGCCAAAACAATTTTCAACACAATCGAAAACGCGGTACAACAGTTTTAAGAAATGATTACTTCAAATTAATGTATCCTTTATTATAAATTATTTTACACTGTTGTACTGAGATTGCAAACAAATTATTATATATATTTGAGATATTTTTACTGAAGTTTGGCGTCCGACAAGTTGTGATGACACTGATATATTTTGACGAAATGCTCTCGTCTTTGTACGAGCTAGCAAATGCTTCAGACTTCTGAACACAGCCATTAAGGTAGACAAAATATATCAATGTATTTGATGTTAAAAATGATATTCGGCGTTTCGTGGAAATTGTAATAAGGAAGGAAATTGAAACATCCTTTGTGACAAAAACTTTCCAGAAAATTCCGGGTTGCTTCGATCTCTCGTTCAGAAATTAAACTAACAAACCGCCTACCCGAAGCACATGTTTAAGCAGCAGTCTCTTGAGGCAGAAAACACGGCTCTTCATCACATCTTTGTGAGCCTCTTGGCCCCCGTGGCCCCCTCTCGAAAATCCATTGTACGCTCCACTTGTTAACATCTCGGACGCACTCTTCCTCTGATGCGGCGCGCACCGCACAATCCCGGCCACGTCCAGTCTCCTTTTATTTTCCCCTCCGCTCCAGCCAGCAGCCCTTCCGGTCGGGGCAGCGTCTCCTCGCCCCGAAAAGGGCTGCGTCCCGACGCCTCTCCCAGCCCGAGGAGATAGGCCAAGGGTCAGAGGTGACCGGAAGAAGCGCCTCCTCCGGAACTGCGTCGGGAGAAGACGCTGGGTTACCCGGGCCCCGCGGCGATCGGGGTCGTTCTGCGCCGTCTGCGTTCCCTCTTCAGCCTCGGCCACCGCGTTTCGGTTCTCCTCCCCCGCAAGCGGATGCTCAAGGGATGGCAAGGCGGCTTGCCTCCTGAGACACACTCGCCCCTGCTCGAGTCGACCAACCCATCACCGTCCCGCCCCGCCTGCCCCGTCTTGCACCTCGCATGCCCGTCCCACCCTACTGGCCAGCAGTACCCCGTGTGACCCGGCTCTATCCGGCCCTACCCGGCAGTATCCGGCCCTTCCAGGGCTTTCCGACCCTACTCGGCACTACCCATCCCTACCCGACCGTACCAAGTCCTACCCTGTCACTTTCTGCCCTACCGTCCCTTCCCACCCCCCCGGCCCCGCCAGCCCCTCTCTCACTCCTCGCGTCTCATCTCATCGTGTCTTGTCTCAAGGTATATTTTGAGACCCTGGCCGCCCCATGGCCGGACTCGCCTTCACCGCTGAGGTTCGAACCCAGTACAATTCCCAATAAAATTTTTCCCCATCCCAGTGAAGTTTTCCCTCGTGTGATTCCACCATTGCTACAATTTTATGCTCATTACTCTCTTCATTACAATATTATCATCGTCAATAGATCTCAACACAAATGTTTTTCTAGGGTGACCCGTCGTGCTTTCTAATTTTAGAAAAGCCATCGGATTGTCTCCCTTAAGAGTTTTCAATAAATAAGTAAATCAATAACTAAATAAATAAATAAAATAAGTAATTATTTAAGTGGACGAGCTCGCTCTCCTACTGGCGGCACCACCAACGGTGGAGGGCGGGCCCATGTTGGGGTGTCAGGCTTTGAGTCCTCGGCGAACGCAGTGTAACTTCCCCTCCGCGTCCTCACTTCGTGTCGGCCGCCTTGTTCCGATTATCCTCCCCCGCGAGCGGATGTTCGAGAGATGGCTTCCCCGCCCGCCTGAGAGTCGCTCGCTCGCCCTCCCCGGCCCCGCCCCATCCCTTCTTCGCCTCGTCTGGAGGTAAATCTTGAGGCGTTCGTCGGCTGGGCGTGTGGAGTGGCCCGGGCATTGAGAGGGCAGACGAGAGCTCCGGCCTTCATTGAGCGCGCTGGGCGCCCGAAGGTTCCTTGCCGGTGAGAGTGAAAACGCCGGAAGGGCCGCGGTCGTTGAGGTCTCTGAGTGCTTCCGGACGGAGATGACGATGCCGACGAGGCCGAGGAGCAATGCTGCGAAGAGCAACGAGGCGCCGCGCCGCTCGACCGATGACTGCGACAGGGGTGACTGGCGGGGCGGTGGAAACGGCGGCGCTGGCGGAAGAAGTGGAGCAATGGCTGGAGAGTGGCGGGCGTGGAGGCGGGCGTGGAGGCGGGCGTGGAGGCGGGCGTGGAGGCGGGCGTGGAGGCGGGGCGGGGTGGGGCGGGCGGGAGGCGGGCGGGAGGCGGGCGTGGAGGCGGGCGTGGAGGCGGGCGTGGAGGCGGGCGTGGAGGCGGGCGTGGAGGCGGGCGTGGAGGCGGATATTTGATATTGCCCAAGCGATCTGGCTGATGTCGCGGCCTTGAATTTGAAATCGATATTTTCATTTTGGGGTGCAGCCCATGGGACAGTTTCCAAATTTTCAAAAAAATGTATGCATTGTTGGTGATTAAATTTTGTCGTTGGATAGTATGAAGGATATTTAAAAGACTGGTCTGGTGCCATGTTGGTTGAAAACTCTGTTTTATTGAAAATTGCAAAAGTTTAAAATTATTCCGGCGTCTTTCTACAACTAAAATATTAAACAAAGAATTTTTTCCGTTAATGAAATCTATTCCTTAGAAGTATATTTTGAAAGAAGTTCATATCCCATCTTTCAAAAATTTGAGAACTTTTCGCATAATTTTACGTGAAAGTACGGGCGAGAGAGTCTGTGCATCTTTTAGCACCAATTGTTTATATGTGAGTTGCACCCGTTCAACATTCTTTCTAAAGCGTCGGGAAGGTTTATTCTACCTGCCCTATTTGGTACAGTGGATATGCTCAACATACAGTGTTGAGCAGTTCCCAGTTTCCCAGCGCAGTCAAACATTTTTTGGGTTGGAGACACTCTAGTAGCACCACCAGTTTTAAATAGGGCAGTCTGTCAGTCCCGACGCCAAATCGTCCATTCGTTTGATCATCTGCTCGTCTTTATAACTTCATCATATGAGTTTGTATTGGGTTTCATCATACCCTAATGTGCAATTTACAGCGAATTGAAACAAAAGAATATTCACAATTTGTCTTATATTCATCTACAGGTTTCCTTCATTTTAAAATGTTTTATTGAAGTGCACTGTTTCTGTCACCATTCGTATGTGTCTAGCTTCTATTAATGAGTGAATATTGTTTCCTGACGTATTTGCCTATAAACTGAGACTATGATCACAGTTCTTTCAGTCCATTTCTACATACTCAATCACCGATACTGTATATGTTGTTTATATTTAAGAAAATTATGTAATACTGCGTGAAAAGCGGCAAATTCCCGGTAGAAAACTCTTTTTACAAGGCTCTGGTAACGAAAAAGTGAATAAATCCAGTTGCTACATTAATAAAAAAAATCCTCTAACATATGGTGTGGCCAGAATCCATGTTTGTGGGACCTTGATACCAACGGTATTGATTTAACTTTGTTATTAGATGGTGTAAAGGACGTTGAAGAGAGTGGCGCAGGTCTCTTGTACATTGAAAACCCTGATTTTTCGAAAATTGCAAATTTAAATTTTTTTCGGCATCTTCCTACAGCTACAAATATCAATATATTTTTTTTCTCTATGAAATTTGTTCATCAAAAACAGATAATCAAACATGGTCATCTTGAATTTTTCGAAAACATAAGTATTTTTTTTTAGTAATTAGGCGTCAAACTTAGTCGCCCGCTCCGAAAATCTTGCTCTTCCTGATCGTAATTTTCGATTTGCGCCTCGTGATCGTGGATTGAGGCAGTTGATTGCTACGTAAGTTAGAGTTTGTACATTATTTTATATTTCTTTGTTCGTTTCTTACATTGAAGCTTTTGTTCCACTTTACAAATGCAACTTTTAGAAATTATTTAAAACCTATTTGAACTATATATGAAATATAAATTGCTAGCATTCAGGGAATATGAGATTGGAATGCGATAATGGCATTCCGCGTCGCTACTTGCGAATTTTTGTGAATTAGATCTCATTGTCGTGACATGATTTAGCTGTACGAAAAGCAATTATAATTGTCAAAGGGTAAATAAGAATAAGGTGGTGAAAATCGCCCTCAAACCAAATCGATAATACCGATGCTCATATGAATGGAAATAAAAATTGTCGTAGATTCTCAAAAAATCACCTTTCTAGGGCAATCTGTTGCAGAGATACACTAGAGTGTTTTTCATGTTTTATTTTTTTCTCAGCTTCTATTCAATGTATCAGGGTGAAATAATATTGATAGACGGTGAAAATAGGTGAATTTTAAGGTATTTTTCTCAACTAATTCTGAGTCTAAATTCATATATAAAAAATAAATACATTTTTGAAATGAATTTTCGACGTGATAATGTTGGAGTACTGTCTCAGTGTGTGTCTTATAACCCCAGAATGTGTCTTATAACATTCTATCACATATTTGTTTCAGATGTTCAAACAATGTGGACGATAGTGAAAAAATATTAAAACCAATTTTATTAGTTCAAAAATTTGAAATTCGCGCCGAAATGTTATTGGAAGAACGCTTTGATCAATATTCAAACATAGATTCAATCACGGCATATGTACTTCAAATTTTATGCGTTACATCATTTATGAACCAAACTCAATTGGACTATCCATGGTGAAAGAGATGTGTGGGCTCACGCGCATCTCACTTCAGCCAATGAGCTTCTAGCACCAGTTTGGATCATAATATTAGCGTGAATTTTAAATGCAAAAATTATCACAGCTGAAAGTCATTGAAACAGAAACAGATAAGCGCTTCTTTCTTTTAAAAAAAAATTCATATTTATTTCAATTACATCTTTATCCTGTTATTTTTGGTTGGTCACCCTTGAAAATTATCACTTCACACCTTTCAAAATGTTTCTTAATACTTTCAGGTAACATTGCAGCCAAGGTCTGGTCTCGGTTTTCAACCAAAGTGCGTCACGCTTTTCAACCGTGTTGTGGTCACGTGGTTCGTGTCGCAAACTGGCGCTGCGCAGAACGAGCAAAAATCGGTGCATGAGAGGAGTCCACTTATCTCTTTCCACCATAGGAAGATCGGTGAAACGATGTTATTGTGAACGTGCGAACGGAAGTCGCAACCTGGGATGCAGCTCCTATATAGCTGCGATAATTTATTATTTGGCACATGCTTGTTACTTGGCGAAAATTGTTAAACTGACAGAAATTTTGAGTAGACTGTTTATACATAAAGTTCCGCGTGATCGCAGTTATTGAAGAAGACAGTGTCAATGATTAATTGCGTATGATTGCCTGTCAATAATTAATAAATCTACAACTGAGTAAATCGATTTACATTATAAACATAAATTATTAATATACCTGAAGCCGAGTAATTTGATTTATATTAAAAACAATACATAAATCTAAAAAAGGTGTTTGATGATTTTATTTCGATAATATAAATACTTTCCACATAAAGACAAACATTTGTCAGCATAACGTAAATCAGACTTTTGTCAGTGAGACTTTTCAATAATTTATATATAAATTGTTTAAATTGGAAAATTTAATTTTTGAATCATGAAATTAGTTTTAATTTATTACACTATCGTCCACATTGTTTAAAAATCTGAAAAAATATGTTATATATTTTTTTTTCAGTATGATGCATTCAATAGAAGCTGAGAAAAAATAAAACATTAAATAAAAGTTTCTTGTATCTCTGCAACATATTGCCCTAGGAGGCTGATTTTTTTGGAATTTACGACCGTTTTTATTCTCTTTTAAATGAGCATCGCGATTATAGATTTGGTTTGGGGGCAGTTTCCACCACCTTATTCGTCTATACACTTTGTGATGATATTTGCTTGAAAATATTTAGTTTTCGCATCAAATGCTCTACCATTTGTAATGATTTTTTAAAAAATGACGTCTGAGATGTATTATTTCGGAGAGAGATTGTGGTACAAATAGTATTTCATAACCATTACTAAGGGCGAGAAAGTACGTGCTCTTTTAGCACCACTAGTTTTTTACTTTAATATTCTCTTTTCTGTTAATAACATGTCTCTAAATATTAGACTGTATTGCGTATATAAGTGGCAAGGAAAATCATCTTGTTCACAATAATAAAATAATTGCTTTTAATGTAAGAACCAATGTAATTTTACGGCTATGATTTAATAGTTTTTTGCTGTCTCAGAGCTTCAATTTCTTACGCTGACTGAACGTGTTCTGCATCGCTAAACACATAAGATATATCTGGAATTATAGTGCAACTACTCTCCATTTAAAATTTACATTATTATGATTTAAATATATTTTCTTGTACTTTACCTTCTATCATTCTTTATTTTCTTTCCAGATCCGCCTATTATTTTAAAGGTATTTACATCCTTGAAAAAAACTGCAATAAAATAAGTTGATTTTGTATAGTATATTTGAATTTTGGAATGCTTGATGTCATTAAGTAAAGGTTTGCGAATTTTGCGGCAGCGATAATAATATTTATAACGATTATGATGAAGGCAAGTATATTTGCGTCCGTAGCCCTGTTTCTTTTTAAAACACTGCCTATTACGTTTCTCTTGAACATCATACTACTCCAGTGGATAAACGCAGGATGCTGAGAACAAAATCATGTAATGTCGAAATTTCTTTCCTCATTTGAGTTCCCGGCAGAGATGAAAGCAAACACCCCCCCAACATGTTACTAAAAATGTTAAGTTCAGAAATATTGGAAAGTGTATTACGCACTCGGTACGTCTATCGCCAATAATTACAATTAAACCGGAATTAGATTGGTTATCCGTATTCTTCATGTAAATTCATTCATGATTATGACATCATAAAGAGAAATTATCCCCAGTGGCTTCCTAATTAAGAAAGCAATTTGGGATTATAACAGTCATCAGGAAACATGACGACGAAGACATCGAGCCTAAAAGGCACTGCTGAACCGGTCATTACTTCGGCTCTTAAGTGAACTCATTTGAATCGGTGTTCGATGAACTTTAATGCGACGATCTGTTATTTCGTCGTCGCTTTAGGACAACCCGAGTCAAATGCGGTTTCTTGTAGGCACTACACATCCCCCGTCACTTCACTTCCGAATTCTTTTTAAAATAGTAAATCAATGATTGTTCAACTTTAAGGGATGGTGTGAATAGGAGAAATCCGATAAGATACGGAATTGAACTCTTAAACTGATTTTCGGAAATTTCCTTCTTTTCACGCTGTATTAAAACCGAAGATTATCATGCATGCTTGAAATCAGATACAAAAGTTGTTATAGACAACGTTGTGGTATATATATATTTTTAAAAGATTGAAGTATGCCTCTGATACTTAAATATTAGTATAAAGGAATGCAGTAACTTACGTAAAATGGGAATTAGTCAAGTAAATAAAAAACATAATCTTGATCAAATAATGAAGAATAAGGGAAAAAATGTAATTTCTTATAAGTCACTTTCAACGTATGAAAATTACTATACAATCTTATGACAAAAATAATTATTTCAAAATTGCTCTCTTCTTTTATTTTTTAGAAGTGAAATTTAATGTAAATTATCGATAATTCAATAACAAATTCGATAAATCCCGTATTAGAAAAGGATTTTAGTGGAAATATGAACACGTAAATTATAATTTAGTATTACTGCAATGCACGTCGGACACAGCCTATTGCGATATATGTAAATAAATGAATAATTTGTTTCACATTATTCAAATTCCTTGGTTTCTATAATTCTAGTAATGAATGTATAACGCAAATAAGAGAGCAATTGTGAATTGAGAGAATCATACTTTTCTTTTTTTCCTTCATTCACAGCCATTTCCATTCATTTTTCTTTCCTTTCACTCACATTCACGTTCATGCATCGAGGGCTATGCCCTTGGAAATGCTTTTAGTATCACAGCTACAAAGAAATCGATTCCTTACTGCCAACGAACAGTTCCACAACAAAATAACCAAAGGGCGTTGGACGACGCGTCCGTAGCCCGGCCATCATGCATTCTAGGCACAGAAGGCGGTTGGGAAAGCAAACCTTATTTCACGTGCCTCTGGGAGCACTCCACGTTAATTCCCCTGATCGTACATCAATTATCATACGTAAAACGACCCGAAGGTCTGACCACCGCGGACCACCCCTGCCCACGAAAAGAAATAAACGGCCTGGCCTGAAATGCAAGGAGACAAATTTTATTATTCCGCTGGGCTGGAATAAACATGAACGGGGCTCGATATTTCTTTTCGGTGCTTGTTCCAGGGCTTCGCGTATAAACGTACAAATGGTTGGATCATGAGGTAATTCATAGCCTTCAAGCCCATAGGAGCGCCATTTCCGAAAACGCGTGTCACTCTTCCTTTTCTCGGCGGGCGACCGCTCCCCGGTCCTAATGATTTGGAGGCGGGCGAAACAAAAGGAGGAGAAGACGGACGCGCGCGGGCCCGCCGTGGAAGGGGACTGATCGCGAGGGAGAGGATGATCACACACACTAACAAAATGAATTGTCTCGTCAAAGCGCGCGCTGGCACGACCACACAGATCCGTGTCCAGATGAGCGGCTTGACGAGCGCTATTCGTCACTGTCGACTGGGAGCCCGTCCGCTGCCACCGCCGCCTCGCCCTCCGCCTCCGCCTTCGCCTCCGCCATCGCCATCGCCACGGCCCTCGCTGTACTCTCCACCTTCAACCCTGCCGGCGCTTTCGCTTCCCACTCCTCGCCTCTATACACTTCGCTTCCTTCACCACCACCACCACCACCACTCGGTCTCCCCTCCACTCCTCCTCTCCCTTCCTTCCTCCCCCCCCTCCCCTCCTCTCTCCTCCCCTCCCCTCCTCTCTCCTCCCCTTTCCCTTCATCCGTTCCCTTTCCTGGTTCCCTTATCCCGTTCCCCTTCCCTTTTTTCCTTCTCGTTCCTTCCCTCATTCCTCTTCTCCGTTCCTTTCCTCTTTCTTTTTTCTCCCTCTTTCCTCTTTCTCATGCGCCTCCTCCACTCTTCTTCCCTTGCCTCTCTTTTGCACTTTCCTCCTCTCGTTCCATTCATAGATCTCCAACCCCTCATCACACCTCCCCAACTCCATCCGCATCCTCACCACCACCGTAGCCTTCACCTCCACTTGCGCCCTCTACGCCGTCATTGATGTCGTTGGGAATAACGCCGCCGCTAGCAACCCAACGCCGATTCCAATCTTGGATAAACTCTCCCCTTGTCATCGCTCTGGCTACCGTTTTCGCCCATTACGCAACCTCCCTGTCGCCTGATGGCGCCGTTTGTCATGACACCCATGTCAAGAAATTGTCCCCTCGCTTCCCCTCCCTCCCGTTCCCAGATACCGTTTCGATCTAGAATGTGTCGTCACTATCTCTGTCAGCTCGAAGACAATAGCTGTAATTTACCTTTAATCTTCATTCTTATTTTTAATCACATTCTTTTATGAATGTTTTCTTATAAAAGAAGTTATGGAAACGCTCCAGCATATGTCCATAAAAATATTTACTAATATAAAGTAAATAATTTTCTCTGTCTTATCTCCAACGGACATAAGCAATTAGCCAGCCTCTCCTCAGCCTCTACTTAACAAGGCATTTGCATTCCTCTTTTTATTATCGCTCCAACAACATTGTCATTTCTATCTCTAATTTTTTCTCAAAGAATGTCAGTTTCTCTGGTTTTCTTCTTTGCCTTCCGATTCCATCTCATTTTGAAGGTAATCAAATATTTTCCCCGACCTTTGTTTAAAAAATACCTATTTTTCCTAATTTTCATCCCTCCATTTCTCCCCCTCTTTCTCGCCCCCCTTATTCCGTCTTCTTTTCCTACTCTTCCATCAATTCTCACCCCTTTTTTCCTTTTTCATCATCAACCTTTCATCATCAGCCTGTGCCAATTAGTCCGCATGGGTTCTTAAAGCCCGATCGCTCGTACTAACACCTTCATTACCACTTGTTTCTCACATTGCCCCTTTTGTTTCCGTTGCTGTCTACTCTTGTCTTACAATCGCCTGGACATCTTTTTCCCCACTGCAGCTCCATTGAAACCGCCCTGCTCCCACTGCTACAGTTCTCTGCAGCGTCATCGTATCCATCACCGTTGCTGCGGCCAGCCTCCACCTCTGCCACACCGCCCATGCCATATGCCATATCCACTCTCATTAGGCGAGTTGATCCACATCCGCCCTGTTGTCTGCTGAAGTCCGCACCTCACGGAAAACGTCTGTATTATAAAATCATTACCGCAATTGCTGCATTTAAAGCAGAAGTTCTTTCTTTCGTCTACATACCTTGAGCGTGCTGCGATCTCGCTGTTTTCAGTAAGCGTATATTTTCAAGTTCAATAATAATAATAATAATAATAATAATAATAATAATAATAAATGAAGACCAATAATTCAATGCTTCTGGGCAGAAATGCTTTTGAACGAGAAAGTATATTGCAAAAATCTACTTCTCAAAAGTAATTCCATTGTACGCATTCCATTAATTGTTATTTATTTAAAATAAATAGTACGTATTGACCTCTGACTATTTGTGTAATCGAGTGTTTTTATGAATTTATAATATACTTAGTCTGAATAATCTCCTGCAGATATTTTTCCAATGCCGACAATTGTTTATTACATACGTATTGTTGGATGATATCAAATATTTAATACACATTTATAACTCATTTTCCCATGACAGCTTCATTAGTAGGGCGTTTTACCGAAAGAGATCATACGATAACCACATTTTTCTAAATGTATTTTTAAGGAATGTGCGTATTATAATCAATATTGGACACTCCGAACTGCAATTCTGTTCAATTTAGATTCCTCGAGAATGTTACCTGGTAAATAATTCGAATATCACTGAATCTCATAGATTTATAAATTTTAAACTACAAGATATTATGTTTACATCCTTCTGCGTTTCATGACTATCTCGAAATAACGGAGCCACCAGTTTTTTTATCGGAACTCATAATCCCCGAAAGCTGCTCCATGTGCCTTCCTTCTTACGACGCGTGCCTCCTTGTGGTAATCGCTAAGTCATCTAAAGACTTTGCAGACCTTCAACTCATCAAATTGCACTAGTTTTTACGTTCCATTTCGCGAGAAACGTTACCGATTTCAATCGCTTTGACGTTATTAAGAGAATTTTATTTTCATCCTCACTGGTTTTCGAAATGTTCCGATAACGTCACACAGCATTTCAACTCCTATCTTTTTGTTCGTTGGAAATTCGGTAAGCAATTTAAAGGAAGCGTTCTCCTCTCCGAACCACGTTAATGAAAGTTGAGATGTGGCTGTAGGTTTCGAGAGTTTATGATCTCGGTTTTGCACATCCAGCTGGCTGCTGGAAATAAAAGCAAACGAAATGAACCGGGGAAGAAAGCATCGCTTTAAATACGAGTCTAGCGGAATTCCACGAGGGAAATAAAAACGGAAAACGACTTGAATGTGCCCCCGACGCCGAGACATAGAGATACAAGCTGCCTTCAGCAGTTTTCGTTGCAGTCTCGTACATTTTAAAGGGTAATTTAATGATCATATCGAAACTAAACTCTGTTAGTATATGAAGTGCTACACGCATGCGTATATAATACTTGCCCGCGAAGAATCTCGATGACCATTAAGAAACCGCTTCCGTAATAAAATATTCAGTGAATTCAGTTACGGAAAATAGCATTTTTTCATCAGTAGGATCTGCCTACTTTTTATATCAGTTGCAGAAAGGATGAGATGCATGATATTTGAGAAAAACGAAGTCATTTTCACCATTGAAAAGAATGACGTTAATTAAAGATATTAAATTAATATTTAATAGAATAACAATGAACATTAATACCCTTACGCTGTACCAACGGCAGTTAGTACACTCTTTTATTGCAGCAATATTGAGATAATGTGGAGCAAGTTAAAATTTAAAATAATGACATTTTTAATATAATTTCATTACTTAAATTAGGAATATAGAACATTTTTGTGACACAGTGCTGCAACATTTAGCGAAATCTTAGACATAATTTTGAAATAATTGTGCAATGTGACATCGCCTAACTAGTTGTGTGAATTCCAGTGCAGGAAGAAGTCAATCATACATTTTATAATGTGATATGGATATGTGGCATCTGCGCACGAATTTGTAGCGAACAACTCAATTCAAATATAATACTCGCTCAGAACCATTGTTAGGTTAACTTTTATGGGTACAGAAATTGCACACTAATTATGTCCAGTGGGTAATTTGAAAGAAACTACTTAATGTTGCAGGTTGTTGAAACGAAACGGCACCTCTAGGAAGGCAAGTTTAATAGAGCTTTCCCACACTACCCCAAACCAGGGTATAATCTTTCATATTTTTGAGCGAGCCCCGCCAAACGCTGTGGTATCGCAGCCAACGAGGCGCCCCGATACCACGCTTTAATTAGGACGAAGGCCCATAAATTTGCGTGGACAGGCGCTAGGTGGCGCGCTGATAGATGCGCTTGTCATCGCGACACGGAGACCCGGGGCGGCCGCCGGTACGGCCTCCGCCTCCGCGGCCCCCTCCGCCCGCGCCGCCCCCACCGCCTCCACCGCGGCCGCCAGGCGCTGCCGGCGCTGGCATTACAGCCGGCGATCAGCATCTGCATAAACGCGCAGCGATCCATCAAGCTGATGGGCCACGCGGCCACGGCCCCTGCCGGTGCCCCCGCCCCCGCCCCTGCGCCTGCTCTGGCAACGGCCACGGCGGCGGCGAAGACGCGCGCCCCTCACCGCGGATGAGGTCAGGCCCAGAGCGCGCCGCCCGCGCCCTTCATCTTTACGCAGCCTCCGTCGTCAGCACCCTTCTGAGCCCTGCCGGAAGTCCTTCTCAAGACCCTTCTCAAGTCCCTTCTCAAGTCCCTTCTCAAGTCCCTTCTCAAGTCCCTTCTCAAGTCCCTTCTCAAGTCCCTTCTCAAGTCCCTTCTCAAGTCGCTTCTCAAGTCGCTTCTCAGCCCTTCTCAAGTCCCTTCTCAAGTCCCTTCTCAAGTCCCTTCTCAAGTCGCTTCTCAAGTCGCTTCTCCAGTCGCTTCTCCAGTCGCTTCTCCAGTCGCTTCTCCAGTCGCTTCTCCAGTCGCTTCTCCAGTCGCTCCTCCAGTCGCTCCTCCAGTCGCTCCTCCAGTCGCTCCTCCAGTCGCTCCTCCAGTCGCTCCTCCAGTCGCTTCTCCAGTCGCTTCTCCAGTCGCTTCTCCAGCCCCGTCGCCAGCCCCGTCGCCAACCCCGTCGGACATTGCAAACCACATTGCAGATCTTGGCGTGAATCCCGGCACTGGAACTAAATCGCATTGCAACCTTACGTAAAACACGTCCTGGCTTCATCGTGTGTCCATCATAGTACTACTGTGGCGTCATGGAGAAAAACACACAGACATTCACAAGTATATACAAGTTTATTTACACGTATGTACAATAACTAAATTCTGCTCCGAAACTACACACTTTTGAGTATTTCCCTGTGGATACCCCACATAGCTAGGGAGGCCCCGCCTCCACTGACGCTTCGCCCGCGCCACTTCCGTGACCTCGTCACCCGTGCAAGAGGCACGACACGCTCCAGCCTGACCGTAAAGTTTTGCGCATCGCGCGAGGTCTCCAGAACAAAACCCCGTGTGAGCTCGTCGGCTCGATTTTATCCCTATAATGTAGCCGTCACGTGACCGTCCTTGGTGTAGGAGGGAGGCTCGCATCTACCGCGTTACCTTCCAGGACAAGCTGGCGTCCACTTGGTCTAAATATATCTCAACGCCGGGGCGCCAAGGCTATTCAGCCCGCAGATATGCGATACTTCCTTTCCTCCTCCCACCCACGGCCCCCAACGTGACGCTACACTACTGTACTACATCGTATGTTCATAATGGATGCTATAATGTGTGTATATATATATATATATATATATATATATATATATATATATATATATGGAGAGAGAGGGAGGGAGAGGGAGATTATGAAGACATCTTGACGTCTTCATGTTTCCCTCTTGACACCACATTGAACAGCTGAACTTAAGATTCTCCTTTCTGCAACCAAATTCATCGCTCTATTCATATGTATTTCCTCGTGTATAATTTTGGTAGTTTTGCTCTTGTATCTTCAAACTCTATCTGGAAAACATGTGAAAAAGCATTGCAGCATATGACCCAAGGTGCCCCGCCATCATCTGACCCATTTTATTCCGGTAGTTCATCATTTTCTTAGTCAGATACGACCCATAAAATGAGTGATCTAGATTACCTACAAGCCGGGATGATAAAATCGCCAGGGAACTGCAATCTTAAACTTCAATCCAGTATTAAAATGACAAAAATAATATTAAAACAAACCTTGCCAGTAATTTACATCGAAAGGGAAAGATCAGTTAACACTTCACGCTTCCTTAGACAATGAAGTCAAATCATTGCCACCTGGATAGTAACTAAGGTCATAATGAAACAATTAATCATGATCACTTTAGCCATCCTATCCACCCTGGATACCAACAAACATTCAGTAACTCATCGTACCCAATGGCCCCGCTTTCCCATACTCCCTATTGTCACCACCGCTCTGTTCACGAGCACTTGTTTTCTCTTTTCCTATTACTCCATTTCTTGTACATTGGTTTCATTCCCCCATTCTATTCGCCGAGTTGGTCCCAATTTCTGGAGTTGCTGGGACACTTTTCCCTGAATCATCTCTAGCCCCTTCTTTCTCTCGTATTACGACGATAGTTTGAGATTACAGGTTTTGGGGTATCCTGATTCCGAAAAAGTGTTTTTCAAAATGCCCGCCCGCCCGTCCGCTCATTTGTTCTTTAATTAAGCTGAAGTATAATTTTTTACAAATATCAGTTTTTCTTCACTTCGGAGTGAAATTTGGGCAATTTTAAAAACAATATATTCTCAAGAACAGCTCCATTTTTTCTTTAGACTTTTTGCGCAGATTGCGTTAAATGCATTGAACTGCATAACTCCACTTCAGGTAGCTGTATCACCTGTATCCGGCAAATTGTGACACATAAAGAGAAAAAATCGTTTGTTTTGTGTAAATTAAATTATATTATGTACAATACGGCAGCAGTGCGTCTGCGGAAGTGTTAATGAAATGACGTGACCTTTGAACTATTATATTGCCACGTCGAGATGGTTTTTACCACTGCATCAAACAAATGAGGTTTTAGAAAACCTTTATTGAGGCATCGTAGTGATTAAACTAAACAAATTATTGAATTTATTAATTAATATAATTGTTATATTTTACATAATTCTTCTAGTCGTACTACTTTTTCTACCAGAAATAGTTCAGTTTAAATTAAGAGAAACCTTTTAAGCAAAATAAAAATTCGTTACCTGTTAAAATTATCAAATAAATTCACAAATGATATATAATCTTGAAGTCGATTTATAATTGTTTAAAAATGTTTCGTTCTCTGCTCTTTCAAGAGGTGGGTGGCCATAGCCCCCGTGGACCGCGTCTGGAGCCACCCATGGCTAGGGATTGCAAAAAAATCGATGTTTTTAAAACATCAATGTTTTCCACCAGGAACAAAAAATGGATGTTTTTTTAATATACATTTTTTCAATTCTTTTAAATAAAGGGGTTTAGGCAAGTTGTACAGTATCAGCAATCCACAGCAATATCTTCTTTATCACGCCGCTCATTTCGCCTGTGCAATCTGAGGGAATTTTTCTTCTGAGATGATTTTTCTTCGATGGTATATGAATGGAAGTGACGAAAGGATGAAGTATAAAAACACAATGTTATTTTTAATTAATATTATTATTTACATTCGAAAATAATGTTTATTAACATACCACTAACATGCTGGTAACCAAACAATGAAATATATCCCTTTTACGTACTGTAATGAAAATGGGATAGGAAAATAGCATGTTTATTAGTAGGGAACGGATTGTAATGAAATGTCACAATTTTTCTTTGCACTTTAGAATAATGCCGTTTAGTATAGAAATTCATTTTATGTTAAAACCCATTTTTATAGGTATTATTTTATTTTTTAGCAATTTCGGGAAGTAATTTTTTACTTTTCTCGTCATTTTTAATGCATCTTTTGCTGATTTCATTATTTCAACTAGTTTTGAATGGTACTTGCTTCAAATAATATTTACGGAATGCAACAAATGTTCTTCACAGAATTACTCAGTAGCCTATTCGATTTGTTCGCTCAGAAAATGTTTTAATAGCCATTGTGAGTATGTAATTCGTGTAACGTATATCAGAACCATTGCCAGTTCGGCCGTTTTGGGGATAACAGGACAGTGATTTCCTGGTAAAAACTGTCCGAACCAAAGTTCGCAAGCTGAGTTCACTCGAACGAATGGAAGAAGCATCGATTACATCAGTAAGGTATTCAACAGCTCGAGTTGTTCATCCGAACTGGTTTTGATAAGATTTTTTACTTAATTTTTCTTTGATTTTAGAGCATTTTAAAAGCATTTTATTGATCATATTTGGCGATGTTTTAGGTAATCAAAATCCGCCCCTTATTTAGTAGTCTATAATTAAATAGATTTTGATTGATTGATTGATTGATTTTTTCGTGTTTCCGGGCGCGTCAACGGCTTTGGCCATAAGTCCCGTTAGTGTAGTGCATGCTTTTCTCGGGAGATGGCGGTGATCTTCCCCCGCTGGATGGCGAGATCCGGCGCCGACCTACCGTCGGCTAGTGGGGTTTCCCCCTAACTAGGACTCCCCCTAACCAGGACCAGCGGGGCAAGCTCTCAGTTCCCGACCGGTCTCCCGGAATATGTGGTAGTGTAGTGCATGTTAGTGTAAGTGTGTGTGCAAGGGGAGAAAAATAGGACAAGGAAGAGGAAGGAAAGATCGCGTGCGGTCCGTGGCTCGTTTGTTAGGGTACTGCTCCGGCATTCGCCTGGTGTTGATCGGAGAAACCACGGAAAACTACCGATCAGAGCAGCCGGCCTCTAGAATTCTCATCCAGACAGCGGCTGAATTCGACCTAGCTGAAAAGGTAGTGCCAAAAACACTGCCGCCCCGCCGTCAGGATTCGAAACTAGGACCTCCCGGTCAGAGGCGCTGCAGTGATCTATAATTAAAACATCGATGTTTTCAACATGGATGTTTTTCCGTCGATGTTTTCACCGACATCGAAAACCCTCGAGGGATGTATCGAAGCATTGATGTATCGATGTTTTGGTAAAATTTGCCATGACTACCCATCGCTCCCAGCGTGGTGAAGCGTTCGACAGGTCGGGACCATGGGCCTCGTGGCGACGGGGAGTCTCGTTCTCGCCGCGCCGCCCACGTTGTCCTTCCCACGTGAATCTGCGTGGTGCGTGGTCGTTATTGACGTAGCCTTCCAACGGACTCCGGTCTCCGCCAACAAGAGAAAAAAATTACTCTGGAGACCCGTCTTGAGACGTTCGGAGATCAAAAGACGATAGATGTTTGCCATGTGACCGATTCGTTAGTTGTACGTGAAGCGAGTATTTGCACTTTAAAATTCAGGTTTGACAAGAGATTATTTTGATTTCAGATTCTAAATCAGTAACTTCAGAACGGTTGGAATATATTTTAGGTTTAGATTTAACCACCCTTTAGGAATCTTGACCTACTGCGAAAGTGTGAATTCCGACTTTACGCTCAAGTTCTTAGCGTTCCCAACTGTGGCGGCAGTGTGTGCTGCTAACTATATTCTTATGATGCATCTTCATGTTAGTTCTGGTAGTTCTGCAGCAAGTTCTGGTAGAACAAATGCGAATCAGTAGTGTGAACATTCTGAAAAATTAGCTTTAGTAGCATACTCTGCCGTAACAGTTCGGAACTACTTCGGCCATTTACGGACTTGCAAAAATCCCTTTACACTTCAGACGATTTCGATCATGTGGTTGCCGCAATATTACACTCTACGTCGCGCAAAATCTTTTAATATTTCTACTAGATACGAGACGACTGTCCATTAAATTTAAATACATGGTAAAGCATTAGATATTTGATTCGTCTCGCACGCGACATCCAAGTGTCACAACACTTTCTCATAGTTTATACAATAAAGTGAAAAATAATTTTCTAACATCTTCAAAATCCGATCCACTGGAAATAAGAAAGAAAGCTATGCAGCCTCCGACAACGTCAGATGTGCCTATGTTTCCGTTAGAAACACGGAAAAAACCAAAATCAATGCGAGTGTCGATTTTGACTGAAAATTGCAAATATTTCATTGTGTTACTCCGCATATTCTCATATTGCATGTACCGGCTGAATTCTCAGACTAAGGGCGCCACAGCTTACAACACAGCTGACGTTATGCGATAGGGAGTCTCCAAGGAAGATGGCGCCTGCCAATAAATATTACAATTTCTGTGTTGCCCTAAGTAACAACTTTTTTTGATATTTTTGTTATATAACGAACTGTTGTGCTGTCTATATATTAAATTATGGTATTGCAATATTCGTGAGCGCCTTTGTTCAAATGTTAATGTATTGCATTGTTGTACGACAGCATTTTATTTGTTGTTCATGAGCAGCGTGCGATCTGCACTTCGGTAAACCATTTCGTGTGATTTTTAAACAGCGCCTTTTTTGCTGCTACAGGCCACTTGTTCAACTCTAATAATATCAGCAAATGCAGTAAACCCTCATTAACTCGAATTCCAAGGGACCGAAATTGTCGGAGTTCGTGTTTTAAAAATTCGTGTTATCCGAGTATTATAAATGTCCCTATTACCGTAATCCCTTGCTGGGACAGAAGTGTTGTGTGTGATACGGCGAAATTTGTGTTAAGCGAGTTCCTACTGTGTTCCTTTTTTCTTTTTAAATTTGAGCAGTAATTGTAAATTCGTCGCATCAGTGAGGGGAGTGCCGAAGCCACTTAAGCACCTCCGCATTGAAAGCACCACTGGTTGAAGGTAATTTTTTTCTGTCCACATCCCCCCTCACCGGCTGTTAGTCGCCGAGTCGTCGGTTTACTGCCCTGCTAGCAGCACCTAAAGCAGCCCGAAGACCCTCCCTACGACCAAGACACATTCCCATCACGTATTTGGATTTATCGTAAATCAAATCCAGGTTGGAAGTGCAGCATATAAATTGCTATTAAGGTTGGGACGGGGCAGTTGTGACCGAGACTGATATCAAAAATACGTATGTTGAACAGCTATCGAACCTACTGAGCGCTCCTATACTCGAAAGAAACTAGCATTCCGGTCGAGTTTTGCTACCACTTTTCAAACGAGAGAAGTATTAAACGCTGCCACATTACTTCACGATGTAGGTGATAACTGTGTTGCATCTCTTTATTTAATAGTGTGCTCTTTCTTCATGTGTTTATCAGTTTTAGGCTACGCACTTCCCGGAGAAAAAATGAAGGAGAAAGATGGAAAGCATATTTCCGGTCGTAATCTTTCATCTCTTTTCTCCTTCATCTTCTGGATAAAACGAGCTTTCCGTTTTCCATTAGGGTACTCGTCCGGAAAATGCACTTAAAATTCTGTAAAATGATTAAGATGTAATGAATTTGTAAAGAACTGGGGATGAACGTTAATTTGACTCTGTCTTCGGAGAAATGAAAATTCAAGTTTGTGATCTGCATATTGGAATATAAATCGATACATGAGGAAAATGAAAGAATTGTCTTAAAAACAGGCCTCTTGAATATGTAGTCGATACTTAAGGAAGCGTACCATCGGCAAATTCTTATGTTATGTCTAATTTGATAACTGTCAGGGCAGCACCTAATGAAACATCAACTGCCACGGAGAAAACCCTTTTCTAGTTTTAATGCTTAATGAAAATACGTGTGTTCCTGTAGACAGTAGAATTAATAACCCAGATTTTCATAATTTAATAAGATAATGTGAGATGATTGTGCAACCGAAAGAAATTTAATTGGCAAGGTTTGAATACTTATTATGTAAATACTTTTCCTCGGAATTTGTTTTCAGGATTTTAATTTTAAATTCTTTTTAAAATGAGTGGAAGTATTATATTTCTATATGCATACCACTTTTTAATTTTTTACCTATTCGTCGACTCTTGTACTTGATCTATTACTTCGTTGAGATTTATTTCTTTGTGCCTTTAGATCAGTGAAAGGGAATACATTCCTGTCATTGCTTCTTATTTAATTTGTTTTTATATTTATCTTTGCTATCATGCTCTCATCAAAATATCTCTCTTAATTCTACATTCTGCGTGTTTGTTCGTATAATAAACACGTCCTGTACACACTCTTTCAAAGAAACCTTTCTGATATAAAAAACAAACAAATATACGATAATTATTTTTAGAATTGTATTTTATGTCGTGATACTCGTTAACATTCTTACTAAATGTATTTGCATTCATAGACGTACTTCGTCTATTTTCCCAGAAAATAGCAACTCTAATTGACTGTTATTCGTTGTCTGATATTAACAACACAGACATCATTCTCTTACGCAACCGATGGTGCATGTAGAATTCTCCCTGAGAGTGCATACCGACAGTTTGCGTTGAAAAGTCGTTCAGCCCGCGGCTCATATTTGCGATGGCTCCCATGCGTCACTGTCTTATTATGCCGTTTTACCACCTTTTGCATAATCGTTGGCCACATCCCACGATCTCCAGAAGCTTCTACTGCAAGTCGCGGGCACGCCCGCCGTGACAGGGACAAGTGGTAATTTGGACGACACAGCTCGACTACCGGCGTTCATATCTCTTCGCACCGGGAGCGGTAGCTAAGTGCATCAACTGATGTCACAGCAGCGCCTCTGACCGGGAGGTCCTAGATTCGAGTCCTGACGACGGCAGAATTTTCGACACTAGCTTTTTAGCTAGGTCCAATTCAGTCGCTGCCTGGAGGAGAATTCTAGCGGCCGGTTGGTCTAATCGGTAGTTTTCCGTGGTTTCTCCGATCAACACCAGGCGAATACTGGAGCAGTACCGTACCAAACGGGCCACGGTTCGCGCGGGATTTTTCCTTCCTCTTCCTTGTCCTATCCTCTCCCCCTTACACACGCACTTACACTAACATGCACTACACTACCACATATTCCGGGAGACCGGTCGGGAGCTTAGAGCTGGTCCGGCTGGGCGGTGCCCCGCTGGTGGGTGAGTCCTGATTAGGGGGAAACCCCAGTAGCCGACGGTAGGTTGACGCCGGATCTCGTCATCCAGCGGGGGAAGATCACCGCCATCTCCGGAGAAAAACATGCACTACACTAACGGGACTAATGACCAAAGCAGTTGACGCGCCCGGAAACACGGAAAATACAAACCAAACCAAACCACATCTCTTCTCGCAGGTGGGAATCCATCGACGTCTGTCCGTTTCAATCCCTAGCACTCTTTCCAGAAGCCACTGAGCCTAAAGGCAAGTCACCATTAGCGCTCTTGATTTGATAGGATAACTGCGTGCTCGAGTTTTAAATTCCGGTGGGGAATAGGAATTTTTCCTCAACCGTCTTTCAGTAACCATAGTGAATATATATTCATGGAGTTGGGAATACATCGCAATTCGTGGTCTCCTTTGTTTTCACTAGTCGCTGAAGTTTTTTGAAAGGTGCTTATCTTCATTCCGGAGATGCCATTAGCTCAGTTGATGCGGTAATGGGTTGGCAGCTGCACGATCGGATTTGGAATTTGGAACTTTGGATTTTTTCAGCCACGACGTATCTCAGCTCTAGTGCTTACAATTCTTTGGAAGATGGTATCACATTGAAAATATCGCATAATCAATCTACAAGATGGTGCTTTGTACGAGTTCGCAGGGATCTCTGTGAAACATATTGTGACCGCAAAGGAGCTCTCTCGCTGCATAACTTAGATTTCAATCCCAGACAATTTTACTCATTACATATTGTCTATAGCATCTGTTGGTTCGCGTTTTCCAACTAATCTGCAAGTAAATCAGGTCAAGGAACATGGAAATCTCTGACTCTCGAATTCCTTTACTAGCGATAGTAAAGTCGTGTTTTTATGAGTATTTTTACACTCTGTTGTAGAGATAACGTTTCCTCCTTGACCGTGTAAATGCCACGTCGAGTTCTTTTGCTTTTCTTTTCAAATGGTTAGTCGAACAAGATAACCTTATGGGGCATGTTGGCTACTTAAGAAAAACTATATCTTCTCATATCATTACCTAAAAAATTGTCTTAATCAAACATCAAGGAATGCCTTCTGCCTCATTTACGCACGCCGACTTTCATTTTTCAAATGCATTACCCACAAATCGGAGTTAACTTAGAAGACTTCTGTTACATCTCTCAACACTCTGAGTAACCAAAAACTCTGTAAGTAAAACTGAATACAGAAAATGTTTTCTTGGAAAGTATAGGGTGATATCTTCGATGTGTTATCCACACATATTGCACGTTTATCAGCATGCTAATAATGATTTTTTCTTGTGAAAATTGTAAGATTTTTCTATAATAGTATCAAATTCGTACTACTTCCTGTTTTAATTTTTCCGGATAAACATTAATTAAATATTGCTTGTATGTAGTGACGAATAAGAATCAGAAGAAGTTAGAGACATATAGATACGAGTATTAACCTAAAAACAAATTGATAAATAAAGCTACTCTGATACCCCTGCAAAACTATAATTCTAGCTTTATACAACTTATTCGTAGAAATACACAAAAATGAAAATATAACACAGAGAAATAAGCCTCTCTTAATGTATTAAATGGTAGGAGAAAGTGCTACACTTCTTGCTGGTAAGCTCTATCATAATTAAATCGCTAATATTTCGAACGAAAACACTAATGTAACAATGATAACATTGGTTTAATAATAGGATTATAAAACAAGGGATACAAATAAAGATGTTTTCACGATGGACAAAAGAGCAATAGAGCAAGAGGCTAATTCTCTGAATGAAGGTAATTTAAATTCTGTCATACAAAACAATACTTTTTATCAATTTCCTTTCATTTTTTGTCTATTTTCAGTAATGGATACATGATTGTTGCGCTTATGACTACTACCTGTGACTATGGATAGTTCTACTGTCTCCTACATTTTGGATACAGAGATAATTGCAATTAGATCTTTTTGAAATCAATGAGAGTACGAATGCATTAATGGAGACACGCACTGTTTACTGTGTTGCTACAAAATCTGTTTATTCCCGAATGTAATAAACAGATCATTACCAGAGTAAAAAGCAATAGTAAGGTATTTTTTAGCTTAAAAATAACTCGATTTATTCGGCAAGAACAAATTAATATTTTTTGCAAGGGTGAACTTGAACACGAAGATTGTGTGGCATTGGCGAATGATTTACTTACGTACCAAACTCATCAGCAACCGAGGAATAATGCCTTCCATAAATTAAGTATCGTTTGAAATGACGATCGCAGTGTATTTATTTTGCGTGGAGAGGGCCGTTATTGGTGTTTTCGGTTCGGCCTTCGATTTCGTGAGTGGCAAGCTTCGGCAGCACGGGGTATGGAGGAGGGGAGAGGAGCTGTCTCCGTGTGGCCCCCAGCGGCCTTCAATTAGTTCGCATAAATCGAAGGCGGGGGACAGGCGGCAGCCACAATCGCACACTGAATCTGCTACCCAAGCTGCCACCACCACCACCGCCGCCGTCGCCGCTGCCGTCGCCACCGCCGTCGCCACCGCCACCGCCACCGCCGCCGTCGCCGCCGCCGCCGCCGCCGCCGCCGCCGTTGCCGCCCACACACAGTCTGCTAACTCTACCGTTGGCGCAACTCTTGGACTAGTGATCAGAACGCTCGTCGCCCTAATCTGGGTACGGGGATTCCAATCCCTGGCCATCGGCTTAGGTAGCTAAGGGCATCAATTGATGTCACTGCAGGGCCTCTGACCGAGACGTCCTAGGGTCCGAGTACCAACAATGGCAAAATTTTCGACACTAGCTGAAGAGCTAGGTCGAATTCAGCAGCAGTCTGGATAATTCTAGCTACCGGTTGCTGTTTTCCTTGATTTCTCTGATCAACACCAATTGAATGGCGGAGCAGTACCCTAACAAACGGGCCACAGACCGCCCGCAATCTTTACTTCCTTTTCGTTTTTCTACCCTCACCTCTTCTTTACACACACATTTACATACACTACACTACCATTCATATCGGGAATCGAATCGGAAGCTTCGAGTTTGTCGTGGCTGGGGCGGTGCCCTGTTGGTAGGAGATACCTGTGTTGAGAAAACCCTCAAGCAGACGGGTAGATCGGTGTTGGATCTCGCCATCCAGCGGTGGAAGATCACCTCCATCTCCTGAAATAAAAAAATCTACTACACTTACGGGAATTATGATCCTAGAAATTTATTGACTGAAATCACTGATCAATCAATCAAATGTGGGTCTGAATGTGATGGAAGAGTGGGTTCACAGTGCACTTTTTCGGGGTTTTCCCGTTTTCCGTGCCTCGTGTTATCATTAATCGCATCATATCAATTCTACTCTAATTTATCCAGGGCCACCCGTTGTATAGCGTTCAGGTCCTCGTCTCCAACCGCTGTCACCGGGTTCCGATCTTGGTCGATCCATTAGAAATTTGTGAGTAAATGGGTTCGGACAATGTTTTCTGTTGTTGTTGTTGTTGTTGTTGTTGTTGTTCTTCATTTTTTAAATTCTTCGAACTATCATTCCATAATTGCTCTTTATTATGAAAGTTAACAGCGTTACACATCACCCATCCATCTAAACTATTCAAACTAATTATGGAAGGCTTCGTATTGCAGGGCTAGTGAATGTTAACGCTGTCGTTGCTGTTGTTGGCATTGCTACGGAATATATTGAGCTTGTAATCCTTCCATTGCATTGTCTTTTCATTTAGGAAACGGTGTTTTTTGCTGACTCTCTCTCTCTCTCTCTTACATGAGGGTAGGCACCAATTTTCACACAATTCAGATATGTGTAATTAAAATACACTGTAAGCAATCATGTTGATGAGTCATTATGAACATCTCCAATAAAATATTCACTTATAATACTCATAAAGTTAAATGACGTAAAACAATTAGTAAAATCGATGCACAAGTTCCAATGCCAAGTAAAATCGTTTCTACTGCTCTAACTTTTTTTTGTAATTCTGCTTGTTATTATAAAAAATGTGGTAAGAATGATACTAATGCACATTATTTATAATAATGCTTGAATACTGTATATGCACTTAACAACTACTGTTGTCAATAACCAGCCTCTGGATTAATTACCCTATATTAATCAGTTTCCTTGGATGCAAATACGCTGATGATTTGTTTTGTTTCTGAATATTAAAACCGCTTATTATCCCTCCCACACGTCAGATATACTACTTTTACTATTTTTTTACTAAAAATAATAGGTAAGTTTTTTCCTTTACTATCTGCTGTCCTTCGTTTTCTGGCGAGTCTCGCGTTATATCCCTTGAAAATGTTGTTGCTTCTGTATCTTCATATTTTTTTACTATCAGAGTTAAAACCCTTCAGCGTTTGTGAACTTCCAAAATCTACCCGTTCCTTCTTTGTAATTATTATAATTTCAACAATGTTGCGTAACGCGTTGTGGTAGGCGTTTCTTTTATTATTTAATATGGACATCAAACTATTTAACGTCGCCTCCTCCTCCCCTCTCACCTTTACTTCCGTCACCACTTCAGTCTCGGCCTCTGTCTTCGTCATCGCCTTCGTTGCCATGTTCGTCTGCATCTCCGCTTTCTTCTCTATCTCCGCGTATAACCTCGATTTTGCCTCCCATCTTTCTCCCCCCTACTACTACTCCTCTTCCTCCTCCTTGATGTCGGCATCTACTTGTATGTTCGTTATCGCCGCTACCATCGCCTTCGCCATCGCCTTCGCCTTCGCCTTCGCCATCGCCCTCGACATCGCCTTCGACATTCGCCTTCGCCATCGCCTTCGTCATTGCTTCGCCTGCTTCTCCACTTTCGCCTCCTCCCGTTGCAACCTCGCTTCGCTTTGGCCTTTTGCCTCCGCCTCCACCTACGTCGTTGCCTCCGCCTCCCTTGGCCCTCCTCCGTCTCGACGTCCACTTTGGCCACCCTTCTCCTCCTCTTCCCTTTTCCGCTTTCTCTCCCTCCCTACTTCGGCTTCTCTTTTGCCACCACCAATCTTCTCGATTGCGACATCCGCCTCCACCTTCTTCACCTTCCCCTTCGCATTCGTTTCCGCCAGCTTTATCTTTTTCGCCATCTCCGCGTTCTGCTTCTCTTTTGCCTCCACCTTCTCCTCCGCCTCGCCTGTCTGTGCCTTCTGTTCCGCCTCGCAAGTTCCCGAACGCATCCCTCAACGGCAGCGGGGCGGCGCGTTACGTCTCAATTCCCCGCCAACTCCCGTTACCGTCGCCTCCCGCGCAATATATATTTGCAGCCGCATCCAGCAGCATTACGAGCGATAATGCCGCTTCGCTGACGACAGATACAAATGGAAATGGTTATTGCAAGTGCAATGAGGCGTAGCGCATAATTTACAAGGAGTGGATCGATTCGAATTTCGTCATCACGAAAGCGAATGGCCGCCATTCGTTAGCCGGCCCGCCGCGCCGTAGCCCTCGCGGGCCCAGAGAGCGTCGTAAGCTTCCACACGCTGCTGGCTGCAGACGGCATTCCGAAGGTGGAGCGCGTGTAATGGGGAGACCGGTTGTTCGTATTGAAAACGCCAGACGATCAGGTGAGAACACAGTTTGGCGTGATGGTTTCGAATGTACTTTCCGTGTCTGTATTGTGGGTATACAAGAAACCTGAGAGTCGACTCTTCCCAACACGCGCAGTTTCTTCCTTTATGCTTGGAGCGAGCACCGTATGCTCATTGCGATGGTCAGCGCCGTTCGATGTGCAATCAAGAGACCGTCCTTTGAAACGGACATCGGCGCAGTGATCAGCCTCGTGGCTATTACGAGTGAGGAAAGGATGGAGAAAGCAGGAATAATGACTTGGTTGTGTTGTTGATGGTATCTTTCTGGAACGAACGAGCTGGAAAATGTCAGCTTCCCATCGCAAATTTCTCTGCGTTATGATGTTGCTACTTATAAAAAATAGTCGTATTTCGTCACTCTTATAAATAGCCTAGAATGGTAATTTACAAATTGGATCTGATAACTATACAATGACAGTAGCAAGCAGTCTGTTAAAAACTATTCGTCCCATCTGTAACGAGTTCACTGCCTTGTTCACAAGTGCAATAATGTGAGTTCGAATGTAAAATTACCTACTGTGGATAAAATAGATTGCTCCTATGAGGCTGTTTCAGTTCTTGAGTGAGCACATCGTGGGAATCTAAATTTCTAACCTCTGAGAACCCCAATCAAAATTAACGTTCAATTTTCGTAATGTAGGAATTAATGAACTTACCGAAATGATTGCTTGATTAGATCGACTGGATCATCATAGTAATCGCATAATGAGGTCGGCGAAATGGAAAGGGGTCTAAGCTATCTTTATGCCGAGAGAGAGAAAGAGAGAGAGAGACAGACAGACAGAGAGAGACAGACAGAGACAGACAGACAGACAGAGACAGACAGAGAGAGACAGACAGACAGACAGAGACAGAAGACAGAAGAAGAGAGAGACAGACAGAGAGAGACAGACAGAGAGAGACAGACAGACAGAAGCAGAGACAGACAGACAGAGACAGACAGACAGAGAGAGAGACAGAGAGAGAGACAGAGAGAGAGAGACAGAGAGAGAGAGACAGAGAGAGAGAGACAGAGAGAGAGACAGAGAGAGAGAGAGAGAGAGAGAGAGAATCTTTCTCACGACTATAGCTATACATCTCACAATTACTGCAATATTTCTTCCTTCTCGCAGTTTCATCAATCGATAGCCCTTATTTTGCATTTTTCTACTGTGTATTGAAATAAAATGGGAAGTAAGAGAAGATAGAATGTAATCTGATGAAAAATTCACATCGTAGATATTGTGTTATATATACATCAATTCTTCCATTGATTGTTGATGTGACTGAGAAAATAATTATCTTCAAACACGCAGCAATCTATGAAATTTACTTCAGGAATAAAAAGTAAGGTCAGGAAGTAGTGTTGTCAATGATATTCTCCTCAATAGTACCCCATCATAATGACTAAATGACGCAAAAACCCTTCAAAAGTTTTTCAAGTCTTAGTAAATGTTGCAACTCTCATTGTTAACAGACGACTTAATTTATCATTTCCTCCAGGCTAAGAAATAATATATTATTTCCTATATTGATTAACGTGCCACTTTTGATATTCTTTGCAATCTCGAGGAATACCTAAAACCGTCAACCAGGGAAACCGGTCTTCAGAAGATTTCGAGAAGACGGCGAACTGCACCGGTTCCATTTGCTCCAGCTAATTAACTGTTGTTGGAAATATCTCCTCTCGTTGAGATTCGAACCCAGGAAGCCTTTTCGCGCAGTACTGAACCCGCATGACCCATGTGCTCGAATAACTGTTATTACAATCATGCGTAACCTATGGATTAGAAGCCTTCATGTCCAGTAATGTGTTTAATCCAGTATTAAAATACGGTGCAACGTGATGCAATGCAGGTGATTTCATTCCGTGAGTACATTGCATGTTGAATCCGTTCCTACCCGGGCGCATCGAATGGTCAGCCGTGTTCGGTGCGTGAGAAGCTTTGGCAATGCCCCGCATCGGATCGTGCTGTGCCGTGTTTTCCGAGGAGAGCCATAGCGATCCCCAGCACTGGAAGCAGCGGCAACTCCTCTGATAGAAGCGCGCGCGTTTAACTTTGTCTTGGAATAAAACATTTTTATGATTGTTATGGCACGCGGGATCCAAATCGTTTCGGCGTACCCGTCAACAGCATTTCAATGAGAGCCCGAAGGGACGAACATTCTTCTGGATGCCGTTGTCGGAATGCAGGTACTTGCTTTTGAATGTTTTACGGCGCTCCGTGTAGAACAGCGCGCGCCACCGTCTTGCCTCATGTGGAAGCCTCTACGTCATGTTTTCACCTTTTATCCTTTGTCCTTTAAAAAGAGGCACTGTGCATAGTACTCTGAACTGTGAAACGCTTCGTTGTATTGTATTACACGCACATTTTTCTATCTCGTACAACGACTTGTTGGACTGCATTTCAAATTATTTCTTATGATTTGAAGAGGTTCTTATAATTCATTATACTATTGTATTCATATTGTGTATACAATTTTTGTGTATTAGGTTGACACACGTCAAAAATGAAGGTACGAAATCAATTTACCATATTAACAATCCGTGATAATGAATTGTAGAACAGAATTTAATTTCTCTACTGCTATAAGATTTTTTCCATTTCAAAATTTCCTTTGCCAGTAATGGCCTCTCAGACCAGGGTCCGTTGTCCAGCCAAGCGATTTTAGCGAGAGCCTGACGGGGCTGCCAGTGTAATTTTGAGATATTCACTATTCTTGCTTCGTCCCATGAAAAAATTGTCCCATGAATTTTGTTCCTCTGATATTTGTTATAGTCGTTTAGGCACACGGCGTTTTCGGAATCTTACAGCGTGTGTATCGCAGAATGGATTCACAGGTTTCCCAGAAACAGTATGTCCGTGCACGCTGCCGCCCATTGGAGCATCTTCCAACCTTCTGGCTCCGGAGTAGGAAGCTCGGTCTTATCTCTTCAGGGTTGTGCTCCCTTGTCGGTAATATTTTTATTTAGGTTATATCCTTTCTTCCTTTATTTGGTTTTTCAAAATTGTTTTGTACCATGAAATATGTTCATTATAAATCGGTATTTTTAGCTTATTTTACTGATATTGGATTTGGTTGAACCACATAGAGCCATGAATATTTATTATCTTCTGCAGCTCCTGGCTTTCTTCTTTCTCCGAGGTTCCTTCTCCGCGGTTTTCCAGGATTCCCGAGATGTACCATCACCGTATTTCTCACGTAGTACCTTTCTGCCAGGAAGACTCTCTCCGCCACCGCCAAAATAGGCCGTAGACCATTGTCCAGTTTTTCTATTATTATTATTATTATTATTATTATTATTATTATTATTATTATTATTATTATTGTTGTTGTTGTTGTTGTTGTTGTTATTGTTGTTGTTGTTGTCTCTGGGATGGCTCATGAGCAGCGCACTAACTTCCCTTGCTGTAGACCCCGGGTTAGATTCCCGGTCGAGACAAAAATACAGTGATAGCTTTTCTTTAAAAATCGTTCCAGTTTCTGTATCTGTGTGACGAAGTACAGCTCAAGCAGGCGGATGTTGCTAGTTACGGTGAAGAGAATACGTCATGTTCGCCTCATGTCGCTCATACACCTAAGCATGGGAATTTAACTAGTCCCAGGCATGGGGGACACCGGTAGCTGCCTGGCAAATGACGTGCTATGGGGAAAAGTGAATTGTGTGCACATTTTCAAAATTCTGTGATCCCTACACTAAGTCATATACTACTTAAATTTTGAATTTTTGGGAGAAAAAACAAAATCTCCCATGTAATAAAATCTATTTTCAAGGATAAATAAGCAATAAATTTTGAATTTTGAAACGGAGAAAAAAACAAAAAACTCCCATGTAATACAATCTATTTTCAAGGATAAATAGCAATAAATTTTGAATTTTGAAAGGGGGAGAAAAAACTTCCATGTAATAAAATCTATATTCAAAGATAAATAAGCAATAAATTTTGGCTCTTATTACTTCCTGCCGCGACAACATGGAAACGATAATTTGAACAATTGTATTTCCCACTGAATTCTAGAAGATGTGCACAGAAAATGAAGTTACATTTATGTCCAGAAGCAAAACAAGGGGCCATCGCAGCATTTGCTCAATGGATCACGGAAACTGGACGAAAAACCTGATCGAGATGGGGGTCATTGACCCGGAAGCTGTAGTACAATAGTTGTTACAGGTTGTTTATACTCATTTATATAGTCCAAATGGTAAATAATGCATTATGTAGCATTAATAATAATAATTAATGGAATAATTAGAGGAATAATAATAATAATTAATTAAATAATTATTATTGTTATTCCTCTAATTCACGACTAAAGATGTTATGAGTCAGTTGATCATAAAGTCTCCTCCAGGTTACAACCTGCTTCTTAAGGAACGGATCTAGGGGCTATCGGTGCCACTATGTGAGAAGTTCGAAATAAATAAATTTCTTGCACTTCCCAGTTCTTTGAATGATGTAGGAGTTAGCCAAGTTCTTAAACAAATTTTGCGGAACAAATCTCAGAACTTCGATCAGTTTCGGGACGACCTGCGCTTTATGCCCCATATTCGGCTGATATCGATTTCCAAACTCTCGTTTTTAAGACGTTTCTCTGCCTCCTTGGTTACGTTTCAATAGTATGACACAGCAATATCTACCAGTAGATACGATTTTTGTCTCCCAAACCGGGAGCGGTAGCTCAATACATCAACTGATGTCACTGCAGCGCCTCTGACCGGAAGGTCCTAGGTTCGAGTCCTGACGGCGGCAAGATTTTCCGACACTAGCTTTCCAGCTAGGCCGAATTCAGTCGCTGTCTGGAGGAGAATTCTAGCGCCCGGCTGCTCTGATCGGTAGTTTTCCGTGGTTTCTCCCATCAACACCAGGCGAATGCGGGAGCAGTACCCTCCCAAACGGGCCACGGACCTCGCGCAATTTTTTCCTTCCTCTTCCGTGTCCTCTCCTCTCCCCTTACACACACACACACACACACACACACACACACACACACACACTTACACTAACATGCACTACTCTACCACATATTCCGGGAGACCGGTCGGGAGCTTAGAGCTTGTCCCGGCTGGGGCGGTGCCCCGCTGGTGGGAGAGTCCTGATTAGGGGGAAACCCCACTAGTCGACGGTAGGTCGGCGCCGGATCTCGCCATCCAGCGGGGGAAGATCACCGCAATCTCCCGAGAACACACATGCACTACGCTAACAGGACTAATGACCAAAGCAGTTGACGCGCCCGGAAACACGAAAAAATCAATCAATCAATTTTTCTCCGAATCCCGAGTATCAATATCCGATTTTTTTGCCACTATTGTGCAATCAGTTTGAATATGTTGGCCGTATATATTGTACACAGTTCAACAGACGTCACCGGTATTGATGAGTGTTTGGACCACATGAGGCATGTGTTTGGAACTACAAGGACGATACAGATCTGCCAGTGGAGGTAACTACACACCCTGTCGTATCTTTTGAAGTATTCGGTTTTGATGAAATTGAACATACTGAGACGATATAATCAATGTTTTTTTCTTGTTCCTGGCAAATGCGGCATTTACCATCTTGCGAAATTTTGAGAACCGCTTTATCACAATGTCGTGTTCTGAACGCCTGACCTTGGGGCAGCTATTACTAGTGCTTCCGATTCTGCCTTCATTTTTCCCTTTTGAAGCCACATGAATGATCGATATTTATTGATCGGCACCTTGTCGAATCGTTTTATATATCGTACATTCTGTACACATTGTACATATTAGAATCAGTTTTTCAGCCGTTACCCTCTGTACGACTAGTTTTTTACGCCTTAAAGTGAGAATTCTGAGGTAATAGGATGATGAGGGGTGGAGGGACAATCACAAATACGACTATACCTACGCAGGACTCGAACCCTATCGGATCAGATGACGGTTGCCGCTACCGTCTGCGCCACGGGGACTGCTCATTATTATTATTATTATTATTATTATTATTATTATTATTATTATTATTATTATTATTATTATTATTATTATTATTATTATTATTATTATGTTGTTGTTGTTGTTGTTGTTGTTGTTGTTGTTGTTGTTGTTGTTGTTGTTGTGGTTGTTGTTGTTGTATTTTTTTAATCAATCAATTCTCTGTACTATTCCAAAGCCTCTTTGTTTTATTGAATGGAATGAGATTCCAAGTTAAATAGAAAAACCATGTACATGAAACAAATTATTTAATACAAAACAATTTGGCAGAACAATTTTCTGTACATATTTTAACTCTCTCAAATTTGAAACGTGAAAATGTTTGGAGAAGGGCCCTCTTCTGTCGGCAGTGCAGTTGTTAAAATGTCTCTACTAAATGAATTAATCACAAAGGAATTTAGATCGGAATTTCATTCAATATATAGCATTCTGCAGTATTTTTTATCGCGTGCCTCTATTGCGGTAATAGAGTTAATCGGTGTGCGTAAGCCAAATTGTGATGAAATATAAACTAAGTTCTGAAACAGTTAGGCCTTGTTCGTTTAGAAGTATATTGCATTCATCAGATTTTGATGATTGACATGGAAATTCAAAGACAAAAAAATTCTATTCTCGGCATTTTCTTTCATGTATTTTATTATTTGTTAGTTTTTTTGTTTCAACAAGTATATTATGGTCCATTTTTCCTTAACATCCTTATGATTATTTATATCTTGAACTTATAAATAAGTAAGTATGTATTTTTGTGATTCATGTGTGAAAAATGTCGTTTATTGAAAAACACCCATTCCAGAAGTTAATACTCTCATATATGGATTATCATAATAATGCCATACTAGATGTCTATTTTTGGATATTAGTCTTTACTTTCTTTCATTGTTAGAATTTTTGCGGAATCTATTTTTTGTGATTAATCATGTTTAAATATTTAGTATATTATTGAACAAAATCATCACTCCTTGAAAACATCTTAACATGGCATTATTGCCTATAGCTTTCATATACCAAGCAAGAATCTGATCTTAGAAATTAAGGGCAATCCACGTTTTCTTCCGGGAAAATTATCCACGTGCACATACCTCAGATTACATGAATGACATTGTACTTTGAAATTACTGCATGAATATTTTATTCTGTCCCATCCCTCACAAAAAATTATTTAAGTTTCCCAACATAATCACATGTGTACACGTCCGTGCATTTGTACAACATTACTCTGCTGAACAAGTCGAGAACTATATTTTTGTTTGCTTAGTTTCGAAACAAACATACGTAGTAGGTTTTGCCCCATAAAACCTCTGCTACAACTATTAAAGGCATGATCATGTACGTGAATGAACTGCACGAGACTGAAGTCACGTTCAGTTCATTCTGAAAGACGTCGCTATCGACTGTAAGATCCCGGTATCTCCCACATCGTTAATGGTCGCGCCAACTCCACAGATAATTGGCTGTAACGATCTACTCGAATGTCTTGTTAAATTTCTTCATCCGCACGTAACGATGTTTTCGCCGACGTCTAAAGACAATCGAAATATACTGACGATCTGCGCCGCCGTCGTTCCTCGTGCAGAGGCAACTCGCTGCGGATAATGATACCGTTTCAGACTTTGAATGTTTTTGTATTCTTCTTCTTGTTATCCGGTATCTTTTCTGTAAGCTGATTTTGGTTTATACCTTGTGGCATAGGTGATTTGATGAGAGTATTTTGGGCCACTTGATTATAGCTGTTGCCAGTTTTTCTTTCTTCCAGAACATAATCACGCATCAAGAAAGCGACAGTTCTTTACGTCACATTCTTGAGCGCGGTAAAAGACATGGCGAAACCTGCTTCGCCAACTCTCTGTCTTGTAAGTGAGAAACTCCGCACATCGCAGTCTTCTGTAGGTTTCTGGTTGTCCGTATCGTGTTGCTGATATCGATGGCCCAGGTGCATGCACAGTTACCGGAGGGCACGTAAGACAATTTTCTTGAAAATTATTAAGTTGAACAATTCAGTGCCCTGACATAACTTACCTAACATATTCATTTCAAAACAACTTGCGGGACTGTGGAATTGAACGCAAAAATTCTATGGAAGTCGAAGGATGTGAGTTCATTTAATATCGTGACGTGCAGATAATGTAGATAATTGCTTTTCTGAATGAGGAAAATATGGTACGTCTAGATCACATCTCCCTTGTACTAATTCGTTTTTCTTCATGAATTGTTAAATGATGTAGCAGTTTACGTATCATTATTGGAAACCTCCAGACTTGCAAAATGCTCTTCCTCCAAGCTCGATAAAACCTTGTCATTGGGTTTGCGATAAAACAACAATAATCGGTTTACCCGACGAAAACCATGAACATCACACCTTATGTCATTCTGACACGCGTGCTTCTACATGGCAAGTGAGATTACCTCCCAGGTCACGTCAATCCAACGTGCTCATCAAGCCCTGTGAATCGGAGACTGAGTGCCATCGGGCCATCGGGCCATTGTCAATTGTGGCGCTAACTCGACGATTAACTCACCACAGCGTTGTTGATGCCGAATGGCCGGTTTAATTTCTTCATCCGCGCGCCGGGGTGTCGTCGGGGCGTTTTCGCCGCCTTCGCCGACAATCGCGGGCGCCCTTTGAGCGACGCGGGGCGGTGTGCGGGGTGGAGCGAGGCGGCGCGGGGCGGTGGGGGCGGTGCGGGGCCGCGCGGGGGGTCGCGCTCGGCGGAGGCCGCCCGCTGCAACCCCGGGGGTGGGGGGTGGGGGGGGGTTCCGGGGGGGGGGGCGAGGGTGGGCGGTGGCTGGAAGGGCGGCGAGGAGGGGGCGGTGTGTGGGGACGGTCGGGGACCCGCAGCGCAGGCGCCCCGGGCGGGGGTCTCCGGATCGTCCGCCGGCACCATCCAGCTTTTTGCCCGCGTGCTTCGCTTGGCGGCGGCGGTGGCGGTGGCGGCGGCAGGCGCTCGCGCATGCCCTAGCGGCGCGCGCCTCAAACTGGTTTGCGAGGTCCGCGTCGCGGGCTGCCTGGAGGCAGCCGGCGCAAAAGGCGGCGGCAAAAGGCAATAGAAGTGATACCAGCCACGAGGACAGAGGAGATGGGAGTGCCTGAAATGCGGCAAGCACGTATGGGTGCAAAGGTTGGAGAATGAGCTAAGACATGCTGGAGAATTGAGATTGAAGGCACTCCCGATGCAATAATCAAGAGAATGAGTAACATGATGTGATGGAGAGATCGGGAGGATGGGAAAGATAGCAATGAAGGAGAGAACGTAACGGTATGTACGATGGAGAAAATTGTGAGTGGGATGACGTTGGGGAAGGACTGGAATTCTAATCGTGCTGGAGGTGGTGTTGATAAACTAAAGAGCAGGATGAGTGACATGGCGAAGTTAGAAGACTTAGATGCTGTGAGAGATTGGAAGTATAGCCGTAACAAACTAGTGTGAACATGGTATGATTGTGAACAAGATGTGGTTTTTAGAATGGAAGAAGAGGTGGGATGAAAAAATTAGAATGTAAAATAGGAGTGAAATGGCATTTGCAATTACTAGAAATATGAATGTTTCACACTGTAAAATAGGTCCCGCAATGAGAATAATAGTAATAAGAATGTATGTAATATAGTGACAGGAAAATGGAACAGGTGTTTGGTAGCGAAAATATGTCGAATCTAGTTAAAATATTTATTGTTCAAGGTTATTCGACAGTTTGCCTTTGGAAAGTCAAGAAGTAAGTGTAAAACGCAAGTCAACGAGTAATGCAGTAGTTAGTGTTGCGTTGTTTCCTTTGACAATGGAGCAGGCGATGTTCTTTAGCATTATTTCCGTCCGAGTGGTTGAAGTAGAAGATCAGTGGACTCACTTCATGTCAGAAGGAGGTAGCGAGAATGTTTATATTAGGGACTGGAAGAAAGCAGGTGCCTTTTTTAATCTGGTGACAGCTGTGAAAATAATGGTTGGTGAAATGACAGCAGCTGAACGCCTGGGTCAGCGACTTCTGCCAATTACTATCGTTAGCAAAATTAATGGTGGAGGCAGTGCGAGGGCCCCGCAGGTGACGATGGCGAGAGTGATGATGAAGATATCGTACTGTAACAGTGAAGCTGTAACCGGCCACGGTGATATTCACTGTCGTTTGCCCGAGAGTAGGTGAATAGCTGAAATACTCGGCGTTTGCCTGCGTAGTTATTACTTCCTTCTCCCGATCATTGGATATAATAGTTTTGGCGTTACGTGTATTTTATTTTTGAGAAAATCAGCGATATCACGTTAGTTAGAAAAAAGTTAGGAAATAACAACAATTGGTAACAAGTATTTTACCTCAGCTTCTGGGTTAATGACCCCTTCTAGATGATGTTTTTGTGTCCAGTTTCCCTGATCCTTCGAGCGAATGCTGAGACGATACTTTGTTTGACGGCCGAAATTTAACGTGACTATCTGAGCACGCTAACACTAGTGTCTCTAACGATTTTTGACCATGATAACGAATGAATTATATGTGTATAGTGTAAAATGGAGGACATTTTATTTAAATCCTTGACATACCACGTCCTGCCACACCATGCTACGCCATGACACATGCTTCTCCACAACCTCGTCACGTTACCCCCTAATCCTTCGCCAATCCCGCACTTCCCGTCACACCTCTTCCACATCCCGTATCACCTCTACCACATGCCGTCACTCGTCTCAACTCAGCGCACCACACCATACCAAATTCCATCCCACCACCCCCCACCATCCCCCCCACCTGCCTCCCCCCCCCCCCCCCCCCCAAACCCACTCCCCACCCCCCCCTCCTTTTTTTTTTTAAATCCAAATCTACTTATAATTAACTTACAATAATCTTACTTAATAATCTTAAAATACAACTTACATTGCTACTAGAGTTGTAGAGGAATCTTTATATAATACCTCTATTTTGAGTCGAGATCTAAGAATGTACATAGGAATGTATTCAAAGGAAATTTATTTTTGATGCGGGTTCTGTGTGTTGGATTTTGGCAGAGTCTGAAGGTAGAAGGGGTATGCTTGAGGTGTTTTGGAAGAAGTGGGTGGATAAAAAAATAATTTGGTTGTTTATTAATAATTATCTTTAATTATTAATTATCAATTATTATTAATAATTGCTTTTTCATGGAAAAGCAATTCTTGGATAACACAAATTTTTTAGGGAGTTGTGCATCAGATACGTACCATGGGGCATTTGTGATCGTACGGAGGAACTAATTTTTTATTACTTGGAATTTGTTTGGAATTTGGCTACGCTGATCCATACTGGGAATGCATATAATAGTAGTGGTGGTATGATAATTTTGTATATTAGAGAGGCAGTATTATGGTAATTCAGCTGATCTAATTCTTATTGGTTTTAGTTGGTTTAATTTCATTTTTGCTTGTATAAATTTATTATCGATATGATTTTTCTAATTGAAAAGTGTGTCCAAGAAATGGCCAAAGTATTCTAAGGTTTTGTTATGAGGATGCCATTGTACAGATTGTTGATTCAATTGTAACGCGATGGAGGGATGAAAGGTCTTAAGTAGAATATTTGGGCTCCTGTTTTTTGACGGGTTGATTTTAATTTTGTTTTGGGCTGCCCAGCTGTTGATTTGGTGTAAGTGTAACTGATAGACTGTTTTTATTGTGTTTATGGTTGGACCTGATGACTATATAGCCGTGTCATCTGCAAATTGGGCCGTTTTTATATTACTATGTTTCAGTAGGACGGCTACGTACAAGTTATAAAGAGCGGGAGAACTAGGGAGTCTTGAGGAAGGCCTGCTTGACCGCTTTTGGATTAGAGTGATAGTTAGCGACCGTAACGACAGAAGTTCTGATGTTGAGAAAGCTGGAAATTATTTGTGTAAGATAATGTGGAGTGCCTATTTCTTTTATTTTGTAGTTTAGAGCTTAGTGCCATGTTCTGTGGAAGGCCTGTGAAATGAGAAAGATTGCTATTGTGTGATAGTGTTTTTGAACCTACTCCAACCTATCCCGCCAGCCCCACCAAACCGCTCACCCTTCACTCGCTCTACCCCGCTTCGTCCGGCCCTGCCCTATCATGCATTGTGGGTTGCATACTGCATGCGAACTTCATTGACCAAATTTTGCGGTGTCGCCAGAGGAACATTTTGTGATCGCGAACCCACTATGTTTTTCGACAAATGAAAAGTATTCGCGTAAAATTTGTGATCAATTGCAGTAATGACTGAAATATTCGTGAAACATCACATCATGCAACTTATAATCAAGAGACACAACATACAGTCAATCAAGTTACAATCAACATACAAGACACACCATCAGTATGCAATCAAGATATTTACACACTTTTTAGTTCGAAATTAAGGGATGTAGTATAAAACGTGATACTTCACACGGAAACATCTTTGAGATGTAAGCAAGGAAACATTTTTGCTTCAAGGTAGCTCGAATGAAGATGACATTAACCGACGGCCATCTAAGCGCCAAAAATTGTTGTTGTTTTTTTTTTCAGTTGTATCGACAGTAGAGGTTTAAGGCGAAAATGTGGACACAGACATAATATTGAGGATTATCATATCTTTCACGCTGGAACTTTTGCTACATGCATACATAGATACGTGGTTGATAGATAGGCAAACAGATAGATAAATAGATTGACAGATGGGAAGAAGATGATAGATTGACAGATAGATTGGCAAATAGATAGATAGATAGATAGATAGATAGGCAGGCAGATAATAGATAGATAGAGAGATAGATAGATGGATAGATAGGCAGATAGATAAGCAGGAGATAATTAAGATAGATGATAGATAGATAGATAGATAGGCAGATAGATAGATTGATAGATAGATAGATAGATTGATAGATAGATAGATAGATAGATAGATAGATAGATTGATAAATAGATAGATTCGATAAATAGATAGATTCGATAAATAGATAGATTCGATAAATAGATAGATTCGATAAATAGATAGATTCGATAAATAGATAGATTTGATAAATAGATAATGGCGGTAGCGCGGGAGTTCTTCGGCAGCAGCGGCGCGCGTCCTCCAGTAATGAAGCCCACGACGACAAGCCGCGGTGCGGCGCACGAAACAGGTTGCAGCGGCCGGTCTGGCCCTCGGTCGTCATCCAGCTCGCGGGCGGTGGGCGGCGAGGGAGGCTCCGGCAGTGCGCGGGCGAGCGGGTCTCCGCGGTGGGCGGTGGGCGGACGAGCGTGAAGCCGCTTGGTGGGCGCGGGCAACCGGGGCGGGGGCGGTTGCAGGGGACGGGGGATGCACGGCACGCTGCAAGTGGACAGCCTTCTGCAAGGTCACGGCGCAACAATAGGCCACTTAGTGTTCAGCCGCGCGGCAAGACGCGGTCCCGTTAACTCGCGACTCGTCTTCCCGCGCGCCTTCGCTTGCGGGGCCTTCCCCGCCGCGGCGCCGGTACTGCATCGACGGGTTCCACCTCGCCCCCGCAGTGCTCCACCTCGCCCTGTTCCGTCCCGCCCCGCCCTGTCCCTTTTCCCCGCCGTCCGCCCGCCCCGTCCGCCCCGCCCGTCCGCCCGCCGCGTCCGCCCGCCCGTCCGCCCCGCCGCGTCCGCCCGCCGCGTCCGCCCCGCCCCGTCCGCCCGCCCCGTCCGCTCCGCCCCGTCTGCCCCGCCCCTCCACCCCGCCCTCCACCCGCCCCGCCCTGTCCGCCCGCCCCGTCCGCTCCGCCCCGTCCGCCCTTTCGTTCTCATCCCGTTTTATACCGCCTTACCCAACACTTCTCTCCGTCTCATTCCTCGCTTCTCAGCGACACCGTATCATCTGTCGTGCTTGACAACTTCTCCGTCCTAGCTACGCCCACCGTTCATATACTTCTAGTTGACCTTACCCTGAAGAATCTCAATTGTTTGACATGTTACTCGGTTCGTGCTTTTCGCTTTTCATACCTTTCGTGAGCTGCCAATCGCCGTTCGCTGATACTTATAAGAAATATTTGTTCCCGTTAAAGAGAAACTATTTTCCTTGTCAAATTAGCTAAAAAATGTTTGGCTCTTATCTCTTATCGTGTCCCACACAGAGGATTAGTCTCACTATCGCCAGTACACGAGAACATGAACAATTATTTCATCACACTTGTGACGAAATTCTCCACAAACGCAAGAACACGTGCTGAGGTAGTAAAGCTACATTTATATCGTTCTACATTGTACAAAATACCCATAACTTAATAATACGTTACTGATAGTGCTACCACCATTACAAATGCAAAGATCCTGGAGTTTGAATCCCGATTTTTGCAATATTTGTGACACTAGCTAGACAGCTAGGTCGAATTCAACCGCTCCCTATAGGAGAATTGTAGCGGGCAATTGCTCTCATGCGTAGTTTTCCTTGATTTCTTCGATCAAAACAAGACGAATGCCGCAGCAGAACCCTAACAAATGGGGCTCGGACAACTTCTTCCCCTTCCTTATCCTATCCCCACCACTTACGTGCACTACCACACATGCAGGGAGACCAGTCAGGAGATTAGAGCTTTTCCCGGTTGGGGTGGTGCCGCGCTGGTGGGATATACCTGGTTGGGGAACAAATCAGCAAGCCGACATAGGTCGATGCCGGATGTCGCCATCCAGCAGGGAAAGATGACAGCCACTTCCCGCTATAAAACATGCTCTACACTTATGGTACTGTGACTTTAGTGATTCTGGGCGCATCAATCGCTAATCAATCTACCATTCCATTTATTGGAATGATTTTCTATCTGTTCAATTCACTGCATTTACAGAGATTTGCATGACTCAATACTAGAATTGGGTTAGGGCATAGGCATGCGGGGAGTTCATTTCGTCGAAGCTCCCTCTTACTTTGTTACTTTTCTCTTAATTTATTGGTAAGATTATTTAATATTTATTTTGAATTTGTGACATTTTATTATTTAATTTTATGTTTGTATGTTTAATAATTCTTTCTTTTTATATTCAATTTGCATTCTTATTGAAGCGTTTATGCTGGTCATAATTTATCCTAAGGGTATCTTGAAATAATTTGAAACTTCTTTAAAATTATTTCAACATACGTCCTGCTGAACGTCCTAGATTAAAGTTTTTAAAACATTCTGCTTTTGGTAATTCCTAAAAAATACTGATAAGCCTTTTAATGTAAGTATTTAAGTTTTCTGTTTTCAATTAGTCTCTGATTTATCTATTTGACACGTTCCATGGTGCTTTAATTCTGCGTCTTAATTTTTTTTTAACTACATGGATTTTCTCTAAGTTACTTTTTGCAGTTCCACCCGCACAGGGCAAGCATGAGTAAGAGATAAAATTATCTCACATTCTATGTTTAGACTAGAGTAGTAATTTATGAGTGGATATAGTTTTGTTATTTTCACGTATGTTTTATTAGCTATTTCTTTATTAGCTTTTCTATGTTATTTTTTGGTCTAGAAGTACTCCTAAATATCTCACTGATTGATCTTCTTTGACCCATTTTAAATTTAGAGTTTTAATTATTAGTGGGTTAGGCATTTTATTTCTTCGTAGCGTAAATATCTTGGATTGTGAATTAGTAGGGTTTGTTTTATTTGTCATTTTTATAAACAATTTATATTATAAATGAATGTAATGAGTTTTGTGAAATTTCCCTACCTTGATCCACATCTTCGTTTGATGTGAACAGCACTGGGTCATCAGCGAAACATGAGATTTCTGTTCTTTCCAACTGAGGGTAGTCTGCAATGTAAATGTTAAAGAGGGTTGGTGAGGGCGGTGACCCTTGCGATACTCCTTCTTGCGTGAGTTTTGATCTGATAAGCTATTTACTTTCACCGTGAAGGAACGATTTTATAGGAAACATTTAATTATGTCAAATGGGGTATTCCCAAATTTCTCATTTTGTATAGTAGCCCTTCATGCCAAATTTTATCCAAGTCCCTTTCTATATCAAGGAAAATAGCTAACGTGTGTTTATTGCTCTACTATTCCAATGGAGAGGGCGCCTTAAACTCTGCCCCCCTATTTCTCCTCTCACAGCCACATAACCTCTGCAGCTCCTTTACTCCTGCTGACTGCACTGCCCTGTGTGTTCCTGTGGCCTTGTGCCCTCCCTCAACCTTTGGAGTCTCCTTCGCCCTCTTGTCCTCTTGCGCTCACCTGCCGTCTGCTTCACTTTATCCGCAATTGTGCCTGTCTTCCTTCGGTTTCCACAACTTATCACGCCTTTCATCTCTCCCCTCCTGTCTGTCTTTCTTTAACTCCCGAGAAAAACTCGCGTCGCCTGACCCGTGGTCTTCGTGCTCTTACGCAAGGGTCGGGGAAGTCTGAGGTACACGGACGAGGTGGGTAAATTGCCGCTTGGAGAACTTCTGCAGATAATGCGACACATTGTCTCCTAACCTTGGCCGGATGTGTTAAGTAACGGAATTATACTGTCTCTATGCATTGTTTTCCTGTCATTACGCGGTTCTACGTTCGTGAAAAATGCATACGAAGTTTTCGAGGAACAGCTGACGTCGTGGACGGGTTTGAGTCACTTTCCGACAGTTAATAATTTTAGAAACAGCTCCAAGTAAACATATGGAGAAGGTCGGTGTTCCTCTTGTTTCTGCGCATCTTTAATTTGGGGGTTCCCGACGAGGTGAAATCCTAACGATTATTATGCAAATTATTTCAATTGGTGTCGTATATAAAACTCGTCCCTTTTCTTTTACAAAAGTAACTCTTCTATACTTCTCTAACTTAACATTTTGTATCTCTCTCATAGTATATCAATGATCTAATATTTAATAAATAATATTCCTTTGTTCAAAACAAATCCAATTACTTTTTTGTGGTGGATTGGTTTTCCGTTCACTACAGAATACGTTAAAATAGCTAAACGCCAAGTGCATATTCACTCACAGAGCTGTAATTGTGAGGAGAACGTAGTTTTAGAACAGAACTTCAATAGATATTTGCGAAATAAATGGTTTCAGAAATATCTATCAGAACAATTAAAGAGAATATTCCGACTTCAGATTTCATAACATCTTCGAATTACACTCATACTTGATAAGGAACAAAAGAGGTAGATGATTAAGATTATTTTGATGATAAAAGATACGTTATTGCAGGATATGATACCGTAAACCAAGTTTCCTGCAGACTTAAGACTAAAGCTAGCAGCGCTTACAATTTTGGGAAACCTTCCAGAGCGTAAAATTTGGATGAGCCTTTAATTTTGTCATTATGAGCCTTTAATTTTGGCTATGGTTTGCATGAGTTTGGTTTCTGGACGCTGCTTGCTTTAGATGGCTGTCTTTCCGTGGGAGGCCCAGCAGGTAAGGAAGGCGGGCAGGCGGGAGCGCGCCGTTGCGGGTGCAACAGCTTTCTGCATCTGGCCTTTAATTCTGTTAATTGCGCGTATTCGTCTTGGCCTTGCTCGTGGCATCAGCATTCCACCGGTCCGCCGGTGTATCTGCACCATCTCCGGGCGCTCCTTTTCATTTTGGAGTCCTGCAGCGTCAGACCGCTTCGCGACGCTACAGTGCCGCCATAAGCAACAACCAGGCCTGTTTCGCGTTGCAGTTGAAAGTAGTCGGCGTGTTCCCTGATGGCACAGCCGCCGGATTTCTGGGGACTGGTTAAATGGACGCGAAAATTTGATTAACGCGCTCATTTTTGACTACCCGCTTCTTCTCCCCTACAAAGAGCAAAGCAAGTGGTGTTGTTTAATTATGTTCGTAAGTTGCATGTAACGCTACTTTTCAGACTAATTATCAGTAGCGGTTCGTGGTACAATTTGTAGGCGGGTGCAGTTTGCATCCATAAAATTGACTAGCACCTTCAAATATACATTGAATCCTAATATAAATAAATAAAATAACAGAAATGTATTTTACGGTTGAACTGAGTTGGATGAATGGATGATTTATTATGGGTGTATTATTAGCAATCTTAACAACTCATACAGTTGGTCATTAATTAAATCTCCATTAATTCATTCTGAAATATGATAATCATAGTTTGGTCGAAGATAGGAAAAGCAACAACAATAACAATAGTTTTCTCAATGCACAAAACTATTCACGCATTTACCGGAACGACCTTTGCGGACGCACTGTGGACACATTAGTCACATCCCGCAGGGCATCTCAAGTCATTACTACTATTAGAGAAAAATGAGTGAGAATTCGACCCACTGTTCACCAGTTTAGATGACTCAGGGCATCAAACGATGTCTGATTGGTCCTCCGACCGGGAGATGCGAGGAATAGATCCCCGACGGTGACAGGATTTTTCCACACTGGCTACATAGCTAGGTCGCATTTAGCAGCTGTCTGGAGAAGAATTCCAGCGGTCGGCTGTCCCGATCGGTAGTTTTCCGTGGTTTCTTCCAACAACACGAGGCGAATGCCAGAGCAGTAGCTTAACAAACAGGCCACGGACCACGCGCAATCACTCCTTCCACTTCCTTGTCCTATCCTCATCCCTTACGTGTACACACTTTACTAACATGCATGTGCATGTTACTACCACACATGTGGGAAGAGCAGTCGCAAACGTAGAGCTTGTCCCGACTGGGACGGTGTCCCGCTGGTGGGAAATGTCAGGATGGGGAAACCCTACAAGACGGTCATCCAGGGGAGCAAGCCAACCGCCACGTGCCGCGATAAAAAAAGCATACATCATGCGTACGGGACTAATGATCTTAGCAGTTGCCACTCCTGGAATCGCTAATCAAATGAAGCATCCTTCAATTTGTAGGAACCGCTGTCAACCTCGACGTGAGGTACAAAATAGCGGGAAGCTGTAAACAAATCCCATTCAAAGAAAAAATGCTGCTGGAGAAATAATAGTCCACTCTCTTTTCATTTCAAAAGACTTTTGAATGAAATTGATAGCCAGTGGAGAAATAAAAGCTTTGGATGGTACAAACTTCCAACTTAACCAACACCGCCCGTGCTAATTATGAATGTTGATGAATGGCTGAAGCATCCATCTGTGTACAAAGATGCATCACATTCCTTGAAAGGTTACACTCATTCAATAAAATGTACCACCAGAAAGCCTGCATAACAAGCCACTGGTCATCTACATATTTGTCTGAAGCATGGAGTTTAGGTTATTGCAAAGTTCATTCAAGTGTCGGAGTGGTAGAGTATCCACTCTTATTTCAAATATACCTAAATCTAAATAGCAACCATAGTTCCATTATGAATCAAAGTTGCTACAAATATCTCAAAATTAAACACGGTACTGTTAAGTAAATTAATTGCTCCTTTTGACATTCTCGCTTCGATGATCTTCGTGAAGATCGCACCATCTCAAACCGTTAAAAGTATCCCAGCCTGTTAAAAACAGAAGTTGATCACGTTGAAGGATTCATCGGGGATATTTCACGTCTGTCTGTTTCGGTGAAGCGATATTGCGGAATGAGCTATCGTGGAGATATTTTTTGTGGTTAGATATTTATTTAGTCAAAAACCGTAAAAAAAAAGTATGTGACGTATGGGGGAGAAAATCATTTGAGAGTACAACGTACCGTTATTGTTTATTTTTAGTTTTGGTGCGCGTTCGCGAACAAACTGTATTGCAGAGATGTAGGATACGCCTAATCGTATCGCGTATCCTTAGCATGTTTTTGTAACTGGTGGGGCATGCGTGATTGTAATGCCTGGAGCTAGACGTAAGAACCAAGCAAACCTAAGTAGTGCAGTCAGTGGGGCGCCAAAAGGAGGTCCACGTTGCAACAAGTGAGGTTGAAGATTTTATTTTTTGTTTTCTTTATATTGATATTAGTAAGAAGACTTTAAGTTTTCCACCTCTAAATACTACGGGAAAAGTTTTGGTAGACGAAAATTCAAAAACTTGTTGGGCATTTTTTGGTTTTTGCGAAATAACTTTTTAATAGTTGATGTTAGCGCAAAAATAGTTCTGTACAATTTTAAAGATCATAAAATTCTCTAGAAATTTGCTTTATAAATTATTTCTCTAAAGCAAATAGAAACATAGATGTGATATTTTAAAATTACACCAAATTTTCCTTTTTATTCTGAAGTGTCCAAAAATTCATGGTTTCTCTAATGTAGTATTTATGAATTCTCAAGAGCAATATAAATAAAACGCGAATAAATACTATTGTTTTTAATACTTACTGAAGTTAAACTCGCGTTTGAAAGTTCTCTGAACTGTCTCCAAATGTAAAATAATGCACATATTTATTGCAATTTTGTTTCTTTAGTATAATATAGGAATTGAAGTTGCCTCCTGACCAAAAGATAAAGTTTTTGTTATTTTGAATACTTGATTATTGTGATGATCCAGCTATAATTTCTTCACAGTACGCATGATCCATCGCCCAACTTGAGGATGAGAAAAATTTATGTCTGCCCTTATTATACCCAGAGCTCTCAACACATAGGTCTATTCACTATAAATCAAATTTTTAGTGTTAAAAACTTCTTTAAGATGCTCGTCTTCCAAGTAATGAAGGTAAAATACTGCATATTAATTAACCGAGAACCTTGAAGATTATTTGCTTCACTTCAGTCGCATGAACGACGACCATTTGCTATTCGAAGTGAACTTGAACGTCACCAAAGATCAATAACAGAAAATGAGAGAAGTAAATCACTTCAGACGCAGTACATAGATTACTGAGCTGCCGAACGTGGTTAGTAAATTTTTAAGTCTTCCTTGCCAGTCGAGCTGAGCCTTGCCCTGCTTCATTTCAGCGGTTAAAAAGAGAAAACACTCTTAACAGGCTCCGGAGGATCTTTAAGAGATGGAACAGTTGGCGCAGTAATTATAACGCCGTACACAAGGCCAGTCAATATATGTATTTGAATATGTTTACTCCAGTACATGGTATAGTAGGTCCTTAGTTGACTATCAGTATATTTAATGATCGTGGTAGTGAAAGGAGTCGTGAAAAGTTCTTTATCTTACTTGAAATATGAAAAATCTTATTTTAGCTCGTATAATGTTGGCGATTGATAGTAATGGTGACCGCTTTGTTAGAGTTATGAAGTTGCTGTTATTTGCATATTAATTTCAGATTTCCCGGAGTATTATATTCATCCTACATTTCTGCTCCACAAAATATAAAGAATAGACGTTAAAAGTGATTTTATAAATTGTGACGATGGAGAGAATCGATGTGACAAATATTTTTTCTGAGTAACATCACGTTCTAAAAGCACACTGATAATCTGCATCTGTAACATTCGTTTAGGCAATTAATTTTCTATTTCAGCTATTATTAATTGAAAAAACCAAAAAAAGGTTTTAACTTTACAAAATCTTCTGTGATATAATAGAAATGTTTCTGGATTCTTATCGAAATATAGTTTAATCTGCTTTTATTATCAAGAGATTTGTCTGATCCAAAGAATTCATAGAATTTCCCTTACAAAATAATGTAAATGATATTCAATGCATAGACAATTAAAAAAAGTTTCTCATAAATTTGTCTGACAGAAATTAGGTGACAAACTTTTCGTAGAAAAGAATCTTTGACGCATCTTCGGGAAAAAAGAATATTAAATTTTTTAGTGAATGGGTGGTAGTACTGCAGCAGAAACGGCAAGTTTTTGTCAGAAAAAACATTTCATGGATCCCTGTTACCGAAAAAGTGGATAACTATTGTTCCTATACGTAGTAAAAACTTCCTTTAACATTGTGAGGTCAGAATTAATCATTTATGGCCCTTCATACCGAAAGATTGTTTGACGGAAAAACGTCCGTCTGTACGACTGTACATCTGTGAACAACGCTAGCGGCTACGTGATCAGAATTTTCACCAAAATTGATATTCGCCGCTAAATCTGGTTGGTGTCGCGACCCCGTCAATTTCAAACGGATATTTTATTTTTTGGAGAAACCTTAGATGAAGCTCCAACGACATTTTTGAAAGCTTCTCAAAAACGGCTCACAATTCTTTGTTTACATTCGTTCTCAGATATAGCAAAATCCGTTATAAAAGTGGCGCAGGTCCGATTTTGGTTGAACGCCCTTAATTTTCGAAAATTGTAAAAGTATAAAATTCTTCCTGCAACTACGATATTGAAGATAAAGATTTTTCTTTAATGAAATCTATTCTTCAAAATTTGACCTTTAAGTGATGTCATCTACAATTTTTTCATAAGTAGTTTTCGCGTAATTTTGTGAGATATAATTTTTTCCCCAAAAAATCTCCAAATTTTTGCTTTTAATTCATTTTTCTCGTATAGTGAGAAGTACCATTATAAAAATACAGATGTGAAATTCGTGGAACACACTGAATTTTCAAACATTCCAAAAGTAACTAGCATAATGAGCAGGTATGTTCTGTTGTAACTCCGCTAGTTTCTTATGTGAAGCTGTTGAGTCTCTACTTTCCTTTTAATCTTTGTAGAACATCTCTTTTCACAGATTTGAAAAGTAGTCCTCCTCAATTATATATTATTTATTTGACAAATTACGAGTATGTTTCTCTATCCCATTTCAAGAACGCATTTTATTTCATTTCAATTTCAAATATACTGTTGTCCCAGCTGAAAAGAATTTATCAAGGTTGGAAAAGTTTTTAAAAAAAATCTGCAAAGAGCTGTTTGTACTTCAATACAGTCTTTCTGTTCTTCGAAAATATTTCGAAAACTGAATATTTCAACGAAAGTGAATTAAACATTTCTGAAAGCTCATACAATTTCTCACTAAATCTTTTTTTATTTATTCCATTTACGCAATTAGGCTCACAGTGATTGAAAGTCAAATTTGCTACTTGAAATTGCCGTAACTACGCAACAATGCATCGTTTACAATTGCCAATAGCAGCAATCGTAGCGAATATGACAGGGTGCGGAGGGCACAGAGCGGGGCAAATAAGTGTGGTTGAGGCCGTGGTGGGGCAGGTTTAGAGGGGTGAGGGGAGAGAGCGGGTGGAACGAGGCAGGGTGATAATGGCGAGAATTGGAAGAAATGATCATACCACGTTGAGTCAGGGTGTACTCAGCAGAATAGGACATGGATACATCATACATAGAATTCATTCCCTTTCCTGCCTAATATATTAGAATTAATAAGTAGTTCGGAAAAGCAGGGTTCACCAGCTAGTCCATAATATGATAGAACATTGTGACAAGTCCAATTATTAACGGGAGAAATGCTGTATGTGTACCATAAGAAGTCTTTAACACTACAGAGTGGATGGAAGAGGTACGATAGTACTTACTGAGATTGCCCAATTTTATTCCTCCCTTTCATACATAATTTAAAACGCACATCTCGCAATGCTGAAACTACTTTCTAGTGGAAACCGTACAGTGCAAACCAAACAATACATTCCAGTAGAATTTGGGCTTGTACCAGAGCTTCCACGTTTCAGTTAGTTCCAGAATTGTGCTCTAAACTTCCATGAAGAAAACGAACGTTGAATAAGTTTGAACGTTCGAACGCAACAGACGTCGACTGACAACGAGTGGCGCGTGCTCCCAGAGCCAACGGCAGTCCGGAGATAACATCTGGCGTTCAGTGAAGGACTGTTCCCCGTGGAAACCGCAAGTAAATACCGCGAGTTTCCCTGGCAGTTCGAAGTTAATGGCACGGAACGGACTGGACGCCAATTGTCATTTAGACAAACGATTTGTGCTTCCCGGCTGGCGGTCGGGAAAACGCTGTTTCCACCCGCAATGTGCATCCTTCGTTGTTCCGTTGAATCGTACTTAACTGCTTCATCACGGCGCAGACGGCTTCTTTGGCCGCTTCGGAGAACTGCTGGTTTATTCTTTCTTCGCCAGAGCTTCTTTCGACGCTCACAGTCGTTTTTGGTTGTAATAAAATGAATATTCGCGTATCTCGGGGATTGTAGGATGACGAAATTAAATGAGGGACGTTATTTACTTAACTGACTGTTTAATGGAAAAGTAGTAGTTTACCTGAAAAGAGATTTGATATTTTATAAAAAGAATGTTATGTTGTACAAAATTCACATCTGTAGGACAAATAAGACTTCAATATTTTAATGAAATTTAATCAAAACTTGAAAGAATTGAATTTTTGTTTTCTTTTTAATTGGTCGCAAAAGTTTGGAATAATGAAACAGTGGAATGTAATATTCCGGGTAGAATTGTTTATTAATTTTGTTTTTTCACATCTCAAATGAAATTAATCTTAGTATAAAAACGAGACTTTTAAAGTAGCATGAACCCGTTTTCTCGAGTGAGATAAATCTATCGAATCCGTGTATCTTTTTTGTCTTATATTGCATATTATATTACGTAACCGATTTTATAGTAAGCATTTCTTTTAGTTTTATTCTGTTTTTTAGAAAACAAAGTAGTTGGCAAAGTGATCTTTCCCCGTGTTTTGTGCTCTATATCATGCGAAAATAGAAATAATGACGACCTAATATAGATGAATCATATATTGATCAATATCCTATACGTCCGCCCAGATATCCCGTTTATGGAGGGGAGAAATCAATATTCGCTGAAAAAAAAACGAATTCAAAATATCGCCTACACAGAAAACAGGTGACAAAAATTCACCAATAAAAGACTTTTATTTTTACCTTCTATTTATTATGTGCAAGGAAGAACCTTGTTGGGTTTTCCTACACGAACCTACATCATTAAAACTGCTTATACGCTCTGCCTTACAAGTACTTCTTTTGAGTTGTCATTTTCTCGTTCCGTGGTGCACCTATTCTTATGTACCTTTTTATGCTTTTCTATGTGCCTATCTCAAGTTGCTACGACCCGTTTCCAGTGACCCAGACCCAGGACAAGCTCGAGCCAGCATCACGAACACCCGCTGTCTGGGGAGTAGCCTTCCACTAGACGTCACATGTGCACACGCTAGACGCCACTCTCGCTTTACCGCTCGACAGGAACGTGTTCCACGTCGCACTCTTCAATTCTCTGACCGGGGAAACGCGTTGCCTACCAAGCGGGAAGCTCTCATTAAATGATAGGAATTTTGTTCCTGCACGAAGGTCGGCAAATACTCATTTGCCTTGAGTAGTCTTCTTAAGGTTTATATTATGTATTATCTATTCAAAACAGTAGGTGAAACTTTCCATAATGCTGCTCTGTTACATCGACTTAATACTGTCGGCGTCTATGAAATATTTCAACAGTCCACCTTTTGTTACGAAAATTGATACAAATGATTTGCAACTCAAATGGTTTATGAGTAATCTTATTACAAGAAAAGGTATTGTTTATTTTCATATTATTTTCTTGTATGACGCTTTCATTTCTTTAACATCGAAATCAGATAAAAACTGTGTTTGATGTACTCTGCGGGTGAAGTGGATTCTATGCATGTTTTCATAAATTCTCAGATCCCCACCCTTACCCATAAACAAGTTGAATGACAAATACAGATGGAAATGAGCGTTTCTCGCAAGAATTGATAAAAAAAATTGCGCCTTTGTGTGACGAAAACTCTGCAGATTACAGATTTAAGGCTATTACTCCTTAAAATGCCCTGCACGAAGGAATCGACTTACTGTCTTGAGAATTGAGAACGGTAATTTGACCCACTAAATTTTCCATTGAACTCTAGAAAACGTGCACACATGGTGAAGTTACATTTACGTCCACAAACGAAACAAGAGGCCATATCCGTATTCGCTGGAAGTATCGGGTAAAATGGACGAAACACCCGATCGAGAAGGGGTCATTGGCCCAGAAGCTGAGGTACAATGCATGTTACAGGCTTATTCAGGCTTTTAGTGTTACACAGCTTTTAGAGTCCAAAAGTACATATATTAAATATAATTTTTAAAATCACTATTACTTTCTTTTTCGATGCTGAGTATAATCACTAACTGTATAGGAATTTAATGTGGCAAGTATTGTAAAAGTGTCCATGTATTATATAATTTTTGTGATGAACTGTTGATACTAAATAAATATGATTAGTATTCCGAGCGTTATAGTTATATACATCTGTATTAACTGAAAATATGTTGCCACCCCTAAGTAATTTTTAACAAAAAAAAACACTGATTTGTAAATCAATAGACAAGGCTATGGTAGAATGGCATCCGTTTCTTGAGCTCAGTTGGAATGTTTTCGTTCTCAAGTGAATGTGCAGCTTCATGTGATTTCGTATTGGCACACTTCGTAGCCTGTTTGTGTTGATTTGTTCATATGTCGATGGTAGAGAAGGATTTTAGGGGATCGGGAATGCGCGGTAATTCTGTTTTATAATCTAAAACACTATACTTGTTTTGAGTCGTGACTGGACGTGTCCTGTGGGCAATCACGGATGCACGGTTGGGAATATTCTCAGTGTTACCTATTTGTGATCAAACACTGACCATTCAATCTGTGTAATGAACACTCTCTTCCAGTCTTCGAATATTTTGATCTAAATTATTGTTCCTATACCTGAAAGTTTTCAGAAGGTCGACTCTGAGAGTGTAGGGATTAAGAAGTGTAGAACGAGCAGTAGCCATATCACGAATGGGTTTTCACGAATGCAAAGAATGTAACGTACACGTAGGTGGTTTTACGAAAAGTATTGAACGACACACCGCCGATATAACAAATAACGACCTTCGTGGTTTTTTGCTACATAAGGTTATTAGAACATTAATAATTATTAAATAACGACACTGTCGAGGAATATCATCTGGAGAATAATTCATTATCTTTTGCGTGTTTTGAGATTATAAACATTTTTTTAAAATTTATTGTAGCATTTAACGTGAATCGCCATGCTTTCACAATAGTTCCTTCATATAATCTTTTACCTCAGTATCATCTCTTTGCTCAAAATGCTGTATTTTTAAATGTTCTCCTCTACAGTGTTCGCAGGCTTACTGTACCATTCCATTATCGTTCGATTTGGGCAAGAAAGTATCCCATTATATGTTCTCTTTGGTCTTGATTGAATTTTGTTGCTGTCAAGCCCTCTACTGAAATATGAAGGTCTAAAATACTACGATTAATTTATTTCCAAGCCGGATAATATGCCTGGCGCAAAGTTAAGTCTTGCCATATTTTCGCCTATTTTCGAGTGCCTCTTGCCCACATTTTCTGAATGTCCCTGAAAGTACATTAAATACCCAACCCTCAACCTTTTTCCAATTTTTATGTTGCATTGTAAATTCTGTGTGTATCCCAACAAATTACTTTGTTCCGTTATCGATAGAACAAGAGATAGATGTATCATTTTTTTTGCATTTGGAGTACTCCATTTTCAATACGCGCAAGGGTTAAGAAAGCCAGATAAGCTTCGTCTTTTCATAATGCGATAAGTATTTGCATTGCATTATACATACTGCACAGTTTTACGGGCGGTTTCGCCAAATACTTTTTAACTATGATTTAATAAAGTCATACTTAATTTTAAGACGTGTTTTAAGTCGTACTTTGTTTTTCACCGTTTCACCACCCTCTTTAAAGCAATGCTTAGTGAAATATAGTTTAAAGTATTCGAGAGCTGGTTGGCAATGCTGGACCCTCGTGAACCAGCTAGTGACCATAACTAACCTTGTTTGTTTTGATTGGTTTTGCTATGTACTTTGGTGCAAACATTTTTGTTGACTTTTCATAATGGGAAAAAGAGACGGCATTGCGAAATTTTAATCCTCGGAGAAAGAAGTGCTCATCGAATGTATGAGAAAGTAAATTTCTCTTATAGAAATTAGTTACAAGTAGAACTGACAGAAAATGAAATGTGGGATAACAGTTCACAAAATTTTAAAGCTACGAACTACAAGATAAAATAAAGCAAACATGAAAGTTGTGGAGATGCTTAAGTTTAGGTGAAAAAGGAAATGCAATAATAATTACTGAATGTAAAATTAAAGTTGAAAATAGCTACGGGATGATGTAAACATAACCTACAAAACACTATTGTAGACAAAATGTTACTTGCAAGGCAGTTAGTACCAAACTACTTAAATGCTCATTTCGTTTATAATTAACTAAGACGTTAACTCGGGAATTCCAGTCGGTCTTCAATTAGCTCCAAAACATCTAGTGTTGTTATCTTTGGGAGGCGAAATAGGGTGCCAAAACCTCTTCCATCGAGCCCTTCAAAATATTTGGACCGTTTCTGTATTCACCTCGGCCTACGAGAAGGCTTCTCGAAGCTGTCGTTTTCAGAATTGTCGCAGCAATCACTATCAAAAGCAACACTCCACAATACGCTCGCTGTACTGTTTTTGCGCCGTAAAGAGTGATTTAAGTAAAGAGTGATTTAATGATATAGTGCTGTTCAGAGGTGTTCTTAAATTTAAGTCGAACTTAACGTTTAAGTTCGCCATAAAGACTGTGCCGAAATAGAAACGTCGCCTGGGTCAACCTTAAAATTCTTAAGACGAATTTAAAATTTTAAGTAAAGGCAGTGAAACCCGCCGTTAAAGTTCTAGTCTTTTTGTATCACAGTAGCAAGAGTCGTTGCTTCTAAGAACTTTCTTCAAAATTAAATAGTATTTTAATCTGTCACGGAAAAGGAAAATTACTTACTTTAAAGTCGTCATTAGTGGTAACGAATGTATATTACAATTTCAATTTCGCCATGAACTCGTTGCTATTATAATTGCACTGGAAATACAACCCTGCATCCGATCCGAATACCAATCCGTTTCACCCAGCCCCCGCATTCTTCTGTTCCTGTAACTTTGGCGCTACGCAGACGACCCCCATCGCTCGTTGGTGTAAACGAGATGGGAAACAAGGCCGGGCCGGTTTTCCCTTTCAGTCCCCTGCTTTGCCTGTAGCCCACTCGCGGAGAACTCGCATAATAAGCCCCGGGGACCTGACGGCGCCAGGCCGCGGAGCTCGCGGTTTATATTCATAATGCAGCCCCGTCAATCGGCACCTCCTCCGCCGCCACCGCCGCACGAGCCGGCCGGCCGGACCGGAATCCACTAATAGGCTGTCGCTCTTTGTAATTAACGAGCGCCGGCTCGCCCGCCCGCCCGCCCGCCCGCCCGCCCGCCCGCCCGCCCGCCCGCCCGCCCGCCCGCCCGCCCGCCCGCCCGCCCGCCCGCCCGCCCGCCCGCCCGCCCGCCCGCCCGCCCGCCCGCCCGCCCGCCCGCCCGCCCGCCCGCCCGCCCCCCCGCCCGCCCGCCCGCCCGCCCCGCCCGCTCGCCCGCCCGCTCCCCGCCCGCTCCCCGCCCGCTCGCCCGCCCGCTCGCCCGCCCGCTCGCCCGCCCGCTCGCCCGCCCGCTCGCCCGCCCGCCGCTCGCCCCTCGCCCCACCCGCCTCGGCCCCCGCCCGCGCTCCCCGCGCCCGCCAGCTCGGCCTTTCGAGGAACGGCCGTGAGCGCAGTGAGACGGAACGTATTGTAAAGGGAGGCGAGGCAAGGCGGAGCGAGGGGCGGGGCCTGGGAAAATGTCGTGGCGCGTTCGAAATCTGCGCGGAAGCTCGGCGGGTAACGGTGTGGTAGAGCGGCGACGTTGGTGTCGCTGGTAGCAACGGCGGTGTAGGTGTCGGTGATGCCGCGGCGTCGCCGGTGTCTGTGATGTTGACGATGACGGGAACAAAGACGGCAATGGCGGCGATGGCGATAATGGTAACGATGGCGGCAATGGTGGTGACCGTGCTGATGACGGCAACGGCGATGACGATGATGGTGACGCTGACAGCGATGACGCTCATACTGACGGCGGTGTCGTGGACGCCGATGTCTCCGACGGCGATGTCGGTGCCGGCGTTGATGCTGACGGTGCTGCTGACAGCGGTGCTGCTGACGGCGGGGACGCTGACAGCGGTGATTGAGGCGATGGCTGCCGAGGTGCGGCGCGGAGGAGGAGAAGACGGGGGCGTTGCCGGCCACTCGCTCCACGTTCGCCTTGAGAGCGCGCCGGCAGCATTGGCCGCCCGCGCACATTGCCCGACTTTCCGTTTCCGTGGGAAACAGTTCGATTTGCCTGGTTTTATTTTTGTGGGCGTGGAGGAATATTCATATCGTAATTTCGAAGCCATGTCTTGTATTTTAGAGTGGTATTCTCCGTTTAAACTTAGCGTGAGATTGGCACTTAAATATCACAATTGATTGCAGGGCTGAAACGAAAGACCCCACCTACATTAGCCCTGTGAAAAGAGGTCTGGAAGGATCTGTCAGACCATCTTACAGTTGTAAATCACAAATTTACTTTCATTTAGTTCTTCGTTTATTATATCACTTATCTTATGATTGTACTCTTATAAATTCACTCATCATTTTTGTGTAGGCGTCTTTTTTATTTTATATATTCATAATGAACTTGAACTCTTTCTTTATAATCAATTTTTGTTGTACAATTTAACTATATTATTTTTGTATTTTGTTTGGCTTTTATTCATTTGTTTTAGTGTGATTCTATTATTGTAGCTTTCTTCATATTTTTTTTTGTTCACGTAGTTCTCTATAATCATGATGCGAAATAGTTATTTATTTCGCATTATGATTCCTATCGAATTTTTCGTTAGGTTTTTAAAGAACGAAACAAAAGTAAATTGATACTAACACAGAACTGAATTTCAGATTTTACAAACTAAGTGCCCCTGTAATACAAGCTTAAAGGGAATGCCATTATGGTCTCAGTGTTCTGTTTCATAAGCAGAACACGAACCCAATCCACAAACCTTGACACTCCAAGAACGTTGAAAAGAAACGACTGAAACTAGTAGAACTCGTCTTCGAAATGGAGAGCGAACTCTTGTAAGGAGAAAATGATACCTAGTCGTAGGAAGACGAATGCGTTGCGTCATTAGAGAATGAAGCGAGACAGCAAAAATTACAAGCTAGATTAAATGACGAAGTAAAGATCGATTTTTTCTCGAAATATCTTCAAATGGTAGACCTCTTAAGTTTGTGAGCATGGTAATGAGAGTCGGGTTAATTCTTTGAAGTCGATCAAATTTTACGTATGAAGCCATAAAGCGGTTGAGTTTGTGTTATTGGGGGACTGTAACATCTGTTTTATTTTTGTTCATTACACTATCTCTTTTGTTCACAGACGATTATGATCTGTTTTCGCTTTCTTTGTAATCTGAGTGGTCCTAGCTTCGAGGCCCGACGGTGATAGTTTTGATCTATCTAAATAGCTAGGTCGAAGAGCAGCACATCCGCACTAGTTTGGATTTTTCCACTTACTTATTAAGAAGTTTCTTTCAACGCAACGAAACCATATTGCATGCACATACATGCAAATAGTCTATACTCCGCACGGACCGCACCCGCGAATCTTCCTTGCCCATCCAGACCTCGTTCCCTTCCTCATGCCGAAAGTTGAGCTGATCCCTTTTACTTAAATGGGCCATTCTCCACGGTTAGAGGAAAACACCAACAATCGTCGTTGATCCAGTATGCAGCGAATGACGGCGTGTCTCCCGAAACTACGCATCATAAAGAATTTATCTCAGCATTGTCACTGTTCAGTATTAGACTTTCATTTACTGAGATTCTTCAAAGATGAATAAACATTTCATGCTATTTTCAGACCTGTAAATGCTATTTGTTACAACTTTGTTGCAAATATTTTATAGTCTTCTTTGTGAGTATAAAATAGATGTATACAATTTTCTCGGATCACTTATTGATCACAGTACATCTAAAACACTTAACGGGAGATTTCCTCACATTTGTGTCCGCCAGCCCAATTCATCCGCAACCGGCGGCTACTTTTGGCACAAACGAACGCGAGCAACGACGGTAGTGCTCTCTCTTTCCTGTCACAGCCGGCGCGAACCGTAAATCGGATTGATATTGAAAGCCTTCACTCTGAAATTGAGTGATGGGATCATTAAAAAGATACGCTTGTTTTCTAGGGGTTTGTGCCTAAAACTGAAACTGAATCACACATGGAGAGGAAAGTGTGTATCAATAAAACTGCACGTTCTCATTATTTTTATATTACAGGTTATTTTATTAAAATTGATGTTTAATTGTGAAACATAAATATGAATATTTGTTCGGTGTTCTCACTGTCGGAGTACATGTTTGTTCAACGTGAGTGATGAATATTCCATTCATGTACACCCTGAAACGTGAAATGTTGCATTGATATTTCAGACAATTTGCGCATATTTGAAATCGGTAATGTTTTCTCCGGAGTACTAAATATGAGTTGTTGTTGTTGTTGTTTTCAGAGGATCCCGTATTCGTTAACTTTACATCTGGGTATTTGCTCAAAAACATTTCAAATAGAAGCACATCCACACTAGTTTGGATTTCCAGCACTTGTCAAAAAGTTCCTTTTCAACGCAACGAAACCTGCGATTATCTGGTTGTTACTATGGCAGCAATATTGCATGCACATTTTGTTGGACACTGTCATCTGCATTCACCACTCATTGGCATCGTTCTCAGTTCTAAGAGCGTCGTATATATTACTGCGTTGTGAGTGTTGAATGACCATTTTTGCACACACCTCAAATGTGAAATATAGCATTGATATTGCAAACAATTCGTGCGTCTTCTGTGATCAGTTTTATTCTCAACAAATTACCGAAATCTTAGTTGTTCTTTTTTTATTAACGGGATAATGTGGTCGTAAACTTGATGTCAGGGAGTTTGCACTAGAACATTTCAAAATAGAACACATTCCCACTAGTTGGACTCTCAACACTAACTTGTCTCGAAATTTCTGGTCAACGCTACGAAACCTGCGATTATTTGATGGGTACTTTGACATCAATATTACAATCACATTTTGTTGAACACTTGTATTTGCCTTCGCATTCGCCACTCATTCGCATCTTGCTCATTTATTTGTACTTACCTGTGAAATTCAACGGCCAAGCCATGTTCGCATTCGATTGAAGCTTGGTAAGCTCCACACAATTCGGTAATTTATTATGAACTTACATTACCCGGGTCTGTGTTAATGTTGGACAAAAAGAATCCAAGAAACTTTCAGGGTGAACGCGGGAAATAAAATTTGTAAATGTGATTTTACTAGGAAAAGAAAACACTTATTAGTATATTGAACGCAATCTTCTTGTCGGTTTTCCCGAGATGACAGCTGTGCACTGAAAAAACGAATGAAGCTAGCGAGAGCCCAAGACGTCATATTTAAGATATGACCTATTTAATCGCAAACAGACCAGAGCAAAAAATCAATTGCAATACATGCGACATCAGAATCAAAGAATCGATAAGTGTTAATTTGAACACGACTCCGCTTTTGACAATACAACACCTGGTGATTTATTTTCGTACTAATTCGGTGTAGACAGCGACCCGCACCTTCATAAACCGAATTGACTTGTGGACGTCCTCGAAAGGCTCCGGCGAGGTGCAGTGGAAACGCGAGGGGACAGATGGAAACAAGCAAAAAATAAATGTAGCTTCACTATGCTTTCATTGGATTCTTCTTTTACTAGTTGTGGTAGGAGTAGAATCGAGGATGTTCGTTTATATTTTGTTTGCAATACAATAAAAATCAAATTTGTAATTTGTTTTCCAATGCCAGTTTTCTATTATAATGAACAGAAAACGTCTAGTTTTCAAACGTTGCTAACAACGCTTTGTGGATAATTTTATTCATAATTCAAATATGAATAGTAATTTATTTTATTTTATTTTACGTCAAAATAAACAGTTAAAAACAGGGGGAAAAGGAATTGTGCACATTTTAAAATTTGTGCCCTACACTAAGTCATATACTACTTAAATTTTAAGTAAAAGAGTGGAATAGAGATTCTAGAGCTGGAGAAATCTTGTGCAGAAAACGGGTACTTATCCCTCATAAGTCACATAATTATTAATTTTTTTTGTCATGCGAAAATATATCAAATCAAATCAAATCAAATCCAAACGCCACCGTGTCCGGAGTCGCAGCATCTGGTCGAGTGTCTCAATATTCCGAGGCCCAGCGGGCGCGGCCGGTGCAGCGGACAAAAGAAATAAGGCGAAAATTCGATTCGCTGTCAGGGCGGACGGGCCCAATTATGAAGGCAATTGCAAGGTGTGTTGCCCGTCCGCCGGGCGGGCGATTACGCTGTCATGAGGCTGGGGCGGTGCGCCGCGCCGCGCCGCGGACGCGATCCAGGAGTCGCCATCAATCCCGTGCGCTCCGCTGCGTTCGATTGATTTCGGGAAGGGGCGCGAAAGAGGCAGGCGCAGTGGACAAGAGCCACCTTTTTTTATTTATTTATTTTCTTTGGGATAGAAAAGTACAAAGATCAGTGTTAATATACTCTACATTTGTTATTGTTTATATCTACTTACAATTAACTTACAATAATCTTACAAATAATCTTAAAATACAACTTACATTACTAGTAGGACGGTAGAGGTATCTTTGTACAATATCTCTACTTAGGGTGGAGATCTGTGAATATATTTAGAAATGTATGGAAAGGAAATTTATTCTTAATTCGGGTTCTGTGAGTTGGATTTTGGCAGTCTTAGAGGGGTTAGTTTGGGTATATTTGGTATGTTGTTGAAGTAGGTGGATAAAAAATAATGTAGTCGATTATCGGTTCTATCTGGAATTCTGTACGGAGTTGTGCATAGCCGCCCGTTTGGCGGGAATGTGGAAAGGGCTTGGCGCACGGCATTCGGCAGCTCCATTACTTCGGCCTTTCCTTTGCATCTCACTCTCTTTCTCTTTTCTTCTCTTTTTGTCTTCTCTGTTTCTCCTCTCTTTCTCTTTTTTGTTTCATATTTTTCTATTATATCTACGATATTCTTCACTCGTTGCTCTTCCCTTCTCGTTCTTTCTTACATAGTATTAAGTCATTCATTCATCCTTCATCCTCCGTGCATCCTCAAGTACTCATTTAATTTCTCTCTTCAATTTACCTTTCTGCACTTCTATATTCTTTCTCCTTTGCTTCCGTCTCATATTATCTCTTCTTTTATGTCTCTGCAAATGAAAATTGTCATCAGTCTTTTTTCTTTCTTTATAATACCTCATGTATTTCGCTTTTTTTCCTTTTTTTCCTCGCACCTATAAGATCTCAGTTTTTTCCCTCTTTAATTCGTGCCTTCCTAAGAAGAATCTTGTGGTGATTTCAACTTTTTGAAGTATCGGGCTCGCATCAGTGTCGCAATTATTGTTAATTATTTCTTGTACCGTTCTCTTTTTATTCAGTCTCATAAAGTGAAAATATTAAGATTTTTGCAAAGATTTTATTTATCATTCATTCTCTTTAATTTTCTAATGAACATGGGACCATCGTTTCGTACGGAACTTGCGGATCCGTTATTTTCCTTCGAGTTTTATTAACATTTTGGTAAATTCAATTATTTTTATTTAAAAACTCTCCAAATAAGATTCACTGATCCGAGAATTATAATAAACTTTAGAAATTAATTGTTTCAAAAAACACTTTGTTTTCTAATGTAATGATTTACGAGCAGCGACTCTCGCATGACCTCTTCATTATTTGAATGCAGACAGTAGCCTCTTAGTCTCCCCGTGAGCGCGCCAAGGGCAGGCGGTATGCACAAGTAGCGGTCGCGTGCTTGAAATACACAGCAATTGGGCTCCTCGTAATGTGCTTCTAATGGGATACTTACCGACTATGTAATTTCGTACCGGCGTCGAAGCGAAAGTAACAGGTAAGGCACGCGCATGCATCGTGCCTAACGACGCCATCAATTTCCAATAGAAATCATTTGTGTACGGCAGCACAACCAATAGAAAGTTAAAAAGTCTATAGGGGAGCGTTGATCGTATCTCTAAACGGCCAGGCCGGTACAAATGTTCGCTCTCCTACAGTTTGTCAACAACCGGTGGATCTATTTCGTAGATTGTGCGTCCAGGCGCTGACGCTACCTTGTTAGGGAGCACGCGAGGCCTGTAAAAGCGGAATTACGGAAGACACGGGAAGAAGACGAATAGGGGCGTTGTGGAGTGTGCGATATCAGATAACGTGTCCGAAATGCAGGGATAAAAAACGCCCTCTTGTCAAGCGCACCCCGGAGCTCCCGCGGCCGCGCGCCGCGGAATTACAGGGTGGGTACGCTCAGGTAGAGCTGCGGCACGAATTCTTCTGGCTGCTCCGCCGGGAACAAAAGGGGCCTTCCCCGGACGGACCCAGCCCGTAAGTTAAAATACGATACCCCTAGTAGTTTGCCGCGCCCTGATACCAAACTAGTATCGCGTTTCTCCCGATTTCTGGGATTTCGGGAGTTGATGACATTTTAAAAGAGGGTTGCCGTTGTCTGGTACCGGAGGGAAAAATTGGTGAGTGAGTTCTTCTCTTGTCCAAACGGTTCCCTCGCAATCTTTCAGGGTTCGTGCGGGGATTTGAAACAGTTTTCATTCAGGACGTACTCCCAAAAAATGATGGAAGTTGCGGAAAACGCTATGGCAAATAAAGTCTCGTTGAAACTCAAACGGTACGTGTGCATGGCCAATTCTGAACATACATTAGAACTGTTTTCTCTCAGAGTACATACATTTTTCGTAACATTTAATTTCCAACTATTTGTAATTTCCACTTTTACAAGATATGCGTATTTACTTGAGTATTTGAAGGAATACAAGTAAAATCAACGGAAGGAAAATACACGAGTAACTTAATCTTTAGTGACCATTGCAAATATACAATAGTCATTTTGTTATGATCACATTCGCTTTTCTGGTCTTGTAATTTTAAACGAGATAATATAAATTTTAGTGAAATTTGTATTAAACTCTTTCTGTTTATTAACATTTGGATATTTAACATTTTACAATGGAATATCTTCGGTCCGTTTTGTTTCATACAAATTCTTAATCTAATAATCGCAATGGAAAGCAGAAGAGAGCATCCCAATACAAGAGTGTGCGTGCCAATGGAAGCCAACGATAATTTGAGGAATAAATTTGACCTTCCTCCGCCTCCGCCAAAATCCCACCGAATCCCTGGCGGGAAACCGCGCGCTTCTAGTCGCATTCCACGCCAGGAGTCGTTGACTGCACTCGCTCATGCACCAATTGATCTCCTGCATTCCTGGTGGCGCGTGGGCGTGGGCGTGCCGTGGGAGTGGGACGCGCAACCTGCACCCGTGTGTCCACGCAGCCGCCGCCGCCGGCCCTCACGACTCGTCCGTTGGGAGACATTCCTGCGCCGCGCCGTCCTGCCGGTCCGCCCGCACCTTCCCACGCCCTTCCCGCTCCCGCTCCGGCCTCCGCCTCTCAGACCGCCGCCGCGGATCTGCGCTGTCCCGTTCGCCCCTGCCCGCTCGCCCCTGCCTGCTCGCCCCTGCCTGCTCGCCCCTGCCTGCTCGCCCCTGCCTGCCAGCCCGCCCCTGCCTGCCAGCCCGCCCCTGCCTGCCAGCCCGCCCCCTGCCTGCCCCTGCCCGCCCCTGCCTGCTCAGCCCCTGCCCGCTCGCCCCTGCCTGCTCGCCCCTGCCTGCTCAGCCCGCCCATGCCTGCCAGCCCGCCCCTGCCTGCCAGCCCGCCCCTGCCTGCCCGCCCGCCCCTGCCTGCCCGCCCGCCCCTGCCTGCCAGCCCGCCCCTGCCCGCCCCTCCCACCGGTGCGCGTTCCACACTTCACTGCGCACGTCTCCCGCTCCTGTCGCCCGTCGCTGACGGCAGTCCTTTGGGGGCGTTCTTCGAGCTCGTCGCCAACGGCTGGAAATGTCAAATCGGTTCTGTGGGAATGTACGTGGGAGTAAAGGAGTGTTGGTGAGAGAATGAGAAAGGGCAGAGGGATGGATGTGGTGGGGGAGAGAACCAAACTGACAAATGGAAAGGGAAGAGAAGAGACAAGATAGAAGGAGAACTTGCAGAAAGTGTGAGGGGAAGAGAATGTAATGAAATGTGTGAGATAGAGGCAGAAATAGAAATGAAGGGAGCGGCAAACGGAAAGAAGACGAAGAGGTGAAGGAGGTGTCGATGAGGTTGTGAATGACACGGTGATATTCATACAAAAAGGGAATCGGAGCGAACTGAACAGATGTACTGAGGGATAATTAAGAAATTAGAGAATTACAAAAATTTGATCCTAGTCTGGGGCGGAAAGGAAAATTAGTAATTTGCGGAGAGTACTATAAGAATGATACACAAAACGCAGAGACGTGGAGTAAAATTGCGATGTATATTCGGTTAAGACATCTGTATAGGAAAGAGCGTAAAGAGAGAGGACGTCACTTACAGGCACGGGAACAAGAAAAAAGAGGGAAAACGATTCGTAAGAGGCAGAGAGAGGAAGGAATAAGAGAACATTCAGCTTACGCACTCTAGGCTTCTCTGGAGTCTATGGGGGTAGAATTGGTGTCGAGAACTGGTCCAAGTGAAAGAACAAGTATTAATTTATGTATTTCACTGAATGTGCCAGAAAACATGCATGTTTTAATACATTCTATGAAGTGGGTAGCCATCAGATATTGTCGATGTGTTACAGCGGCAAGTTATTCAAGGGATTGTAGCAGAGTTTGCCCTCATCATTCAGACAAATTAATGGAGTTTAAGGATAAATGTTTAGGAATTTCGTTAGAAAACGTCTCCATAGATTTCTCTATATCTAAAACTGGATAATTTGTAATCTCAGAAAACTGTTTTCTTTCAAATTTAGAACTTTTTTATATTTATTTAACTCTCATTCATTATTTTTGGGATTTCTTTAAGAAATTGATAACAAGAAGTTGATATATTTGTGTACGATACTATCGTGTTCAGGACGACGCAAAAAATTATTTTAAGTGTTTACATTAAGTGTTCGAAATATTAAATTACCTTTGACGTTTTCTCGCAAAATATTTTTTCCTCGATATTAATGCGCCCTGCGATTAATAAATTGAGAATACCATTCTGGACTCCTGTTAACTTGAAAAATGCTCAAATTTCTTTATGAGAAAAACAAATAAACTTCCTGTTGGCCGTTGCAAAAATCCACTTTCGTGCTACATGTTTCGCTTGCCAAAGTCATCTTTTTGAGGTATATTCCTGCTTGTATACCTGAAAATAATTATGCGATGTGGATAGAAGTTAGTACCAGTGGTGCTGTACGTCGCTGTAGTCGTGAATGCACCGGTGGAATAAATTCTGCGTCTGGTCTTCGGAACCCTACCATAATTACGATGGTTGTTATACAATTGTAGTCTGGAATTTTCTTTATTATTTGTACTTGTCTTCCGGCGTGAACGAGATAAAAAATAAAAACTACCATGGCTGCTGGAATTTTTTGTGTCGCAGAACAAGTCGAATGTTTACTATGTAGGTTACTGCTCTTGAGCCAGAACTAGTACCTGTAACTCCGTTGTTGTAATATAAAAGCATAACATGAAAGATTTCTGATACTGGTCGGTCACACGCGCGTAATACCACTTTTATCAGTTCGAAGAAGATTGATAAAGTCTGTATTGGTATATACGTGTACCAAGATTCGCCTAAATGTATATGTTTCAGATTTATTTTAAGATTCTAATTTTAAGTTTTTGAAGTATTGTGGGGAGACAGCCAAATCTGCTGATTCACTTACCTGAAGTTAAAACAGGCTTACTGAAAATGAATGGAATTATGGCATACGAGGAAACAACGAAGAAACGTGACTTTCGAGTACTACCTACACATTTTACAAGGAGGCAGACCGGTCAAGGTGGATCGGGCAGGATTCGAAAAACTAGCTAGATAGCTAGGTCGAATTTAAACCCCGTCTGACGGAGAATTCTAGGGGCAATCTACTAACGGGAATAATGACCATAACAGGTTATGCGTCCGGAAACACAATAATAAAACAAGTAAGTAGAGTCCTTGCGTTGTTTTTTAAATTTTTAATGGTGATCAATTACGTAAAGTATTTCAACTCAAAAGGCTGTGCGGAATCTTCTTCATTATTTTAACAATCCAAGAAAGTCATTGATTATTTTTTAGACTAATGTCTAACAAAAAACAGTTTATTTCATTTATGTTGACAGATGTTTCTTTGTACGTCCAATTGTGCAATTCGTTCTGATATTTATTCTAAAATATTACTGGCAACATCAATAACAGAATGAAATTAAAAGCACAATGTGTGTATATTAATGCACGCAACTGCAAGACACTCTGAAATGAGCAAATAATGAAAAATGTTATTAATTATTATTTCATTAGGTACGTTCACAATAGTTTAAATGCACTGAAATTGATAAACACTGTTGTATCCTCTGATCAACGATAGGATAGACGATGTATAAGAAATTGTGGGCGAATTGACAAATGGTGTCACCAGTAAGAATTTATTAGAAACTGACCATTTGAGGTCAAAAACGTATACAACTTATTATATTCTTCTCTCTGGCAATCTTTACAGAGAAAGCTAGGGCAATAGACAAAGACCTCTATCGGTCTGTTGATTATTTCTCTCGCGTATATTCTCTTGTGGATTACTGACAATCTTAAAGTGGTGTTGCGGTTCAATGATTGGCAAATAAAAATAAATCACCAAAAATCTCAAGCTAAAATTTTCTCCTTAAAACGGATTCTTCCCACTTATCCCTTAATAATTTATAACCATGCAGTTATTCTTGGCTTCCAAAAGACACTCCTGTTAAATATCTTGGACTTCAAATAGATACCAAATTAACCTGGGAAAATCCACATAACATCAATAGCTAATAACAGACACACAGAAAAATATTAAAATTGTATCCATTCATAAATAGAAAATCAAAATTATGAACAGACTCAGCATTAATAATATTTAAATACATTATACGACCTTCTCCTGCCAATGTGGGGAGGTGCCGCTAAAAGCAACCTTCAAAAACTAAAAGTACTGCAAAATAAATTTTTAAGAAATGTATTAAAAGCTCCATGGTATATTAGAAATGATCAAATTTTAAAAGAATTATCTTTAGAACCTCTGAAAACTTGGATTTTAAAACTTTCTTCCAATTTCTACTCTTCTCTTTCATCTTGCCCTGCCACTCATTTGTTCACTGTAGGTAAATCAGTCAATCTTTTTACACGAATAAAATGCAGATATTCTAAAGACCTACTACATCCTCCTTAATTAGCTGTAAAGCAGGTTCCAACATTTCTAAATTCAATATTTATGTTTAATCCAAATATTGTATGTATTTTTCTGAAGGATCCTTCCTGGGTATCCTTAGTTGTTAGTTATTGTCTTATATTGTCAATATTATTGTTTTCAAACATTGTACATGTATGAGAAATGTAGTTTAAAAAATTGTTATACTATGTAACAAAAAACCCTTGAAAGACATAATAATGTCGAACAAGGATAATGAAAACTATTTTTTTAAAGTGGTGTTGCACCCACCCGGCTAATGAGGAGCTCCTCGAACGTCCCCTGGCCACTCGCCTTGCTCGGCCTTCGGAAGTGCTTGCACCGTCTCATCAAGACGCCTCCCGGTCCGTGCGTCGACATCCGGTGTTTTTACTGGAGCGCAAACGATTGTCGCCGCGGAAACGGGTCCCGGACCGAAGCCTAGCTCTCGATCCTGAACTACCAACAACGGGCACCGTTCGGGAGAATAACCCTCGGGCGGTCCCTTGACAGACTGCGCCGGAATGCACGGCTCACTTGAATCCGACTAAAAGGCGAAGTTAACCCCTGCCGCGCCCCGCCGTCTCCCCGTCCCCACGAGTGAGCTGCGGCGACGCACGGATGCAAAACAATGGAGTGGTAGCGTGCGTGCTTCGCCACCAGGGGGGCCAACGGAGGCAATATCCCCCGGATGTGGTCCAAGGGTCGTATTCGGGAAGTATTTGGGGGGAAAGAGAGAAATGCCAGTACGAACCCCCTAAATAATTTTTGAAAGAATACAAATAATGCAAATAATTTGAAAAACGTATATTAATATAGAGAATGTTCCTTTGGAAGTAATGCGATCAGTATCATATAACCGCTTTTTGAATAAATATTTTTCTTTTAAAAAATTGGCTATGAGAGGGAATGGCCTCGCCTCTGGATTTCAAATGCTGCTGTGTCTCGCGAAGCAAGAAGGGTATCAGAAATGTTTCAGGAGTAGCCACTTTTTAAATATTAAAGAAAACATATTTTAAGAAATTAAATTTTATTTTTGATGTTAAATACATAAATTTAATATTATAGAAGAATGTTACCGACGATTTTGTCGATTTTTGTTTTATCATATAGACTGGTTTATACATCGACCTATCAAATCAATTTGAAAAGGCCTTTCCTTTGTTTGGGGTCAGAAAATATTATTAATATAAAATTTCAGAATTTCTTCATTAAAAGGGGAAAGTACAGGATCTAATGATGTAGTTATACCTTCTTTACATTGTAAAAGGTTTATTTTATGAATTTTTTTTGCCTACAAAAATGCCAATGACATAAAAGATTGAACAGAGTTCCAAGTGTCATTGCTCAGAATCTATGTTGAAATTTCATCATATTCTAATTTATATATATTTTTGTGTGAGTTTTTTAAATGGCTTAGTTTTAAAAATAATATTGTTGAAAATATATTAATATAAATAGAACCTAGGGGGAAATACTGACTAAAATGTGTGTGAACAACTGGCCAAGAAGCTACACAAGAAACAAAATGATACGATGGATTTTGTGTCAACATAAGTATTTGCATTTCTTTGAAATAGTATTCAATCTTCCTTCGCCTTTAAAAAAATGAAATGAGTTTCAATTGATAAAAAATGAAATGATGTATTATATCAATTTGCATATGTTATGTTATAAAGAGTTATGACAGAGAACATTAAACGATATTTTATTAGTCTTTTAATTTCTTTTATTTAATTTATCAAATGTAAAAACAACCGACCTGGATGTCGGAGGTGGCTACGAGCGTGTACGCGCTTCGATCCGATGGGTCGCGGGTTCGAGTCCCGCCTTGAGCATGGTTGTCTCTTGTCTCTCTTGTATGTGTTGCCGCGAAGGGCCTCGCGTTCTGCTGACCCTAGATCAGAGGAAACCTCAAGTGTATTGTGTTTAGTGTATGGTCGAAGATGCGTCCCATCGGGACGTAAATGATAACCGGCTATCCGTAAGATAAAAGTCCTCGAAACAAAGTTAAAATCTGTTCTTAACGTTTGTGGAAGAATCTGTGTAAGTTTCCTGGAGCTACAAAAAAACCTTACCCCCTCTTTTACTATATTTAATTAAATTGTCAAGGAAGATAGCAATGAGAGATTTGAACAATATCTGTTAACAAGAAATAACTCCCAGATAGCTAATAGAAGGATTTGACATCGACAAAACGAGCTACAGATTTTATTTCATTGTACCTTTCACGAAATAACTAAACTCCTCTCCCTTAGACTCCAACATCCTTTAGAGCTGAAGAAAACATCCGCATTTTAAAGAAAGAGCCTTGCTTCATGGTCATTGATGCAGAAGCAAAAGTGCAATACGTATTTCATGCTTATTTGTTCTTTTACAAATCTCTAGTAAAAATTGTAGATAATGTTGTTATATCCTTATTGAAACAAATAATATCACTTTCGTTTTTGTTGTATAATGTATTCTCTATTAGCAAAGAAATGTAGTTACGTAGTAAGGGTATTTAAATTTAATAAATAAAATCGTTTTAAATTGTTTAATGTCTTCTGGCAATGTCTTGTAATATAACGTACGTCGTAATTGTGGTTGTGTACGTGGATTTTATTTCTGCTCGTACTACTTCATCTACTAGAAATATTATTGTTTGAAATTAAACAAGGTGACACGTTTAAAATATTACATTTAAAAATTTTGTCAATAAATTCGCCAACAATGTGCGATCTGCTGCGGAAATAAAGTATATATTTTCTCATCTATCAGAAATTACCTTGTCTTGTATTTGACGCCCGAAGAAAGAATCCAAAAGAATGGAAGTAGTTTGCCTATGTTCAGTATATAATACATCGCTATTTGAATATCCGTTTCTTGTTGGTTATTTGTACTAATAATTCTTTGGGAATCGTGAATATACGGAATAATTCCTTTTACAGTTTCGTATCAAGTTTCAGTATCAGGTTTCAGTTATAAGAAGCAGGTTGGAATATATTATTCTGTATTTAGTTTGACAAGAGATCGGCTGAAACCTGGTAACATTATTCGCTCGGGGGTTGGCTCCCCTGCGGCCCGGCCGCTCCCCCGCCTCTGGCAGTCCGGTGGCCAGACTCCCCACCGGAGGAAGAATAAAGAGGGAATTCAGTCGTCGGCGGGAATTCATATTCAACAAGAGCACCTAAGCTTTTTTTTCTTCTCTTTTTTTCATCTCATACAATCGCACTCTCCTGCCAAGTACATTAATATTTTTATTGCACATGTTCGTGGCACGCAATTGTGCTGGTTAATGGGCTGAGAAGGGACGGCCGCGCTCATTATTTCGGGGGAGTGAAGCGCGGTGCACCGCCACGGGGCGAGCGGCCACGCGTCCTGCTGAGGCCTCACGGCGAGGAGGGGAGGGGGCAACTGAGGACCGAGACCAAGGGCGTAGATGGAGTGGTGAAGAGGGGAGGGAGGTTCGGAGAACATAAAGGGTGAAGCGGTGAGGTGCCGTGGAGAATAGGTTGCGGAGGAGGTGGTGCAAGAAAGTTGTAATCGCCGGACGTGTGTGAAGTGACGAACGTGTGACAGGTTTTGATGGTCAGTCATTGAAATATGCAGTAGGTTATTTTCTATAGTGTTGTCATTAGTCAGGAGTGGATCTAGTATTTCGGGAGAAATGGTCCTTTCAGTCGGACCCCCCTCCCCCTCACATTTAATTCTTTGCAGGAAAATGAAATTTGGTAGAAAGTGAATTTCTTCTTAAAACGCTGTACGTACGAACTTGATGGGAGTGCTCCTTTGGAATGCGATGCAATCAAAATAATGTAAAGTGATGTAATTGTTCTGAAAAAATTGAATAAATTTACAAAATAAATAATATTTAGTTTGAGGGGAGGTGACGTGGCTCAAATGCATCTGCCACTCTTGTTGGCCTGTTGTTTCCTTGTCAGCGGTAACAGATATGTCTTGATTACGTCACTGTTGATCAATGGAAGTCAGTAATGAGTTTCTTTAAGAACACATTTAAGAAAAAATATAATTCGAATTTTTGTCATATTATTCTCACATTTTGAAGCGACAAATATTCTATAGGATTTCTATTTAAAGTAGGCTTTGCTTCTTTGCGGTTGATTGAAATGTCTTCATATTTTCTTGTATCTGAAATATACCCATGATGTGATATATCTGTACGAAATATGAATAGAAATAGATGAAGGAAAGGGATACGTAATGGACTTTTTACTATAGATAATATGCCCTTAATTTTCGATGACAATTTTCAAAAATGATTATTAATATTGGGAAGGGATAGGGGATTGAGAACAATGCTTTCTTGTCAGTAAATGGTACGGAGAATGGCATAACAAATTATATACTTGCTTTTAAATGCTTTTCACGATTGTAATTTAAATCGGAAAGTATTGGTTTGAGTCTTTGGTCATACGTCACCACATTAACGTTTAGCTTCCTACCATGACATACTAAACTTTAAGACTTTTTAAGGAAACGAAGTCGTCGTTAATTGTAGTTACCCGATGCACTGACAAGCCGTGGCTAGTGGAAATAACAACCGGGAAAACCCAGTCTGAAGAGTCAGCTCAGAAAAGGAGTCTGTACTCGTCAATTTCCGGTCGTCCAAAAACATTTAAGCAATCCGTACTGAGGAAGGGTATGATTTAAAAGCCAACCAACAGTCATGACGTAATTCTCTATGGAAATGATTTCCGTTGGGAGATCCGTTGCATCCTGTTAATGACGGAACAGCTCTGTGCCAGATTTTGAGTGACGCGTTCTTGTGATGTTTCAGCTCCGAGTAGTGGTGCTCCACTGTGTCATCAGCACACCGTCACAAAAGGGTTACGTCATTCGCCGACTCAGCGCTTGCGCGTAGTTCACCTCCAGTTCACTTGCAAGAACTTGGAACTTGCGGTGAGTGTAAATGAAGTCAGAGGTGTTTTTTTAGTTTTAATTTATTTATTTAACAGAGTGAGCTCAACATACAACGCTCAGGCTTTTCAGTTGTTTCGAGCGAGCATTTTCAGACGAAAATATGCGAAGGGGGTGGCTACGGCCACCTTCCATTAAACATATATTGAAGTAGTACGAATGATAAAGTGGAGGAATACATATTGTTGTCTTTTTATGAGGGGACTATTTATTTCATTACCTTATATCAGCCAGTTTCCGGAGGAAGATGTGGAAGGAGAGAAAGTCAGAGGTTCTCAAATGTTTTTCCGATTATATCCGTCATACGCTGAAAGTATACTGTAATGCCAAGGTGAAACTTCCTTAAATGACGGCTTTGAACTCTTGATGACAAAACTAAAAGGACTGTGAACTTTCTTTCGTTACATATACTATTTTTTTAACATGAAAAATGTGTAGCAGTTAAGGAAAATTTAGGCAGTGAAATTTGCTTCCTTGCTGCCCGGTCGTGGTGGTGGGGAAATGCACTCCTAGGGCATTTCAACCAAATTCAAATAATTTCAAATGATATTATAGAGAGTTTGTCATAAAGAAGTTCGTTTACATTATATTATTATACGGATAACATATTGAGATATTAAATGTTCTTTTAAATAAAATTTTGGTTTTAAATTTACATAAATTTACTTAAAGCAAAGTAGAAGAAAATTTCAATATTGTAATTCGTAATTAGGCACGTCTTCTCATGAATTTGACCACGTTTCCTCCTAGAAACCTATCACGTGACCCTGGGGATACATGTGCAAACATTTTGAGGATACCTTATACCATCCTTACCCCGTTTTACACCAACCTTAACCCGTTTTACACCATTCTTAACTCGTTTTACACAATCCCTTCACCTGAATAAAAGTTTATGGAATCTCAACTAAGTTGGATTTTAAGTATATTTTTAGGCCGAATTAAGGCATTTTTTTTTTTAAAGTAGTTCATCTTCAAATTTCCCAATGAAAAGTGTTCACTTACCCCCTTCAAGCCATCCTTGTACCCTTGGGTGTTCGTGAACCACAGTTAGAGAATCCTGCTTTAAAACTATTTACGACTCAGTGAAAAACGAAGTATAATCCTGCTTTATTTTTGACGAGTCACAGCAAAATATTTTTGGCCGATTTCTCTCGTAGTTTCAAAATCTGTATTTCTTTCCAAATCCTTCACTAATCTCGAGTGCAATATTATTATTCTTTGTTCTGTTGGTGGGGATATTGGGTAATTCACTCTTTTCCGATATATTTTCCAACTTCCTACCATACAGTATTTTACGGCGTTTATTGTTCAGTCTCACGTTTCATTATTTCGTATAACATTCTCAGTCTAAAAGGCCAAATAGCTTATCAGTAATATTTGCAACTTAGTGTGCACTCTCATAAACATGATTCTATACATTGTAACCTCATTCATTCTTTATTCATTTAAAGAGTCCCCATCCGCATTCTAAGTTACACCGTCTTATATTTCCTCTCATCACCCCATACGTTACAATAACAATTAAGGGTCGCTCGGAATCTAGGTACATAGTAGTCTAAATGCTTAAAAAGTAATAATTTTGGGTAATTCAGAAGTGGGAAATTAGTTTTAAAGTGCCGTTGATCTTTGATGAAACAGAATGTTCATATCAAATCCAATTGTTTTCCTTGTTCTTGTTGAAACATACCAGAGGTCCGCAAAGTTGTACATTACCCAATTTGGCCGGGTAAATTAGTCAAGGTTCACTCACAAGCCACAAGCGTGGCATGAGATACTGGGGACTTGAGGTGTTTTTAAAACTGTGTCGGCGGAGACTGGTGTCGTCGACGGCGGCTGGTGAAGGCGTCTGGAGGCGGTGGCGCTGACCACGGCGGCGGCGAGGATGATGGTGGCGGTTGGTGGTGGCAGGGGGGGCAGCGGTTACTGGCGGTTGGTGGCAGTTGATGTGGCGGCAACGGCTAGTGGCGGGGGCGGAAGCGTTTGGTATTGGTTTTGATTGATTGATTATTTCGTGTTTCCGGGCGCGTCAACTGCTTTGGTCATTAGTCCCTTTAGTGTAGTGCATGTTTTTCTCGGGAGATGGCGGTGATCTTCCCCCGCTGGATGGGGAGATCCAGCGCCGACCTACCGTCGGCTAGTGGGGTTTCCCCCTAACCAGGACTCTCTCACCGGCGGGGCACCGCCCCAGCTGGGACAAGCTCTAAGTTCCCGACCGGTCTTCTGGAATATGTGGTAGTGTAGTGCATGTTAGTGTAAGTGTGTGTGTAAGGGGAGAGGATAGAACATGGACGAGGGAAGACAGATCGCGCGCGGTCCGTGGCCCGTTTCGCAGGGTACTGCTCCGGCATTCGCCTGGTGTTAATCGGAGAAACCAGGGAAAACTACCGATCAGAGCAGCCGGCCGCTAGAACTCTCCTCCAGACAGCGACTGAATTCGACCTAGCTGAAAAGCTAGTGTCAAAAATCCTACCGCCGTCAGGAATCCAACCTAGGACCTCTCGGTCAGAGGCGCTGCAGTGACATAAGTTGATGCACTGAGCTGCCGCTCCCGGTTTTGGTACTGGTGGTGGTATTGATGGTGATGCAGGCGGCAGCGATGTCTGCGGGTGGTAGTGTCGACGGCGGCTAGGCAGTGGCGGCGGCGCGGCGTGGCGTGGCGTGGCGTGGCGTGGCAGCAGCGGCTGCACAGGGAAGGGGCTGCATTAAATATCATTACGGCGGCCGGCGGTGCTGACGGGGCATCTTCCGCGATCCTCCGGGCGCGCGCGCGCTATGATTACAGGGCGAACGCCTTCCGGCGCCCGGCGCGCGCGCCCGCTGCCTGATGACAGCCTCCGCCAATGATACTTGCACGTCTTCAATCGCATAAACAACCTGCAAGCAAACAGGTTCTGCGCGCGCGCTCGCGCGGGGCTGGCGCGGCGTCGGCGCGGCGTCGGCCAGGCGTCGGCCGGGCGTCGGCGCACCACTTTTCCTCTTCGCCATCGACGCCATCTGCGCCCGGCTGCTGGCCGTCCGCGCGCGCCCACCGCGTGACCCCGTGTTTTTCTGTGGGGTCGTGCCGGACCCGGCCGTTAGTTTGGTGCCGTGCGCCTAGCGTTGTTCCTGGCCGAATCGTTTCCAGGACGTCGCCCTTGTTGGCTGTCAAATGAAAATTCTGCTCAAGGACCGGTGGCAAGGTCATTGTGTTCAATATTCTAATATTCATAGCTCTCACTGCAGTGATCATCTAATTTTTCTCACTAGTGTCATTATCGTCACTGCGAGCCAGGATGTCCAGAAAATCATATAATCATATGAATAAAGTATTCGATTTGATCAGAGTGGAAATAACAGCGTCATAATACGTATTCATCTGTTTATTTTCTCCGAATCTCTTCCAGATTTTTTCGGACGTTTTAGGATTAATTTAGTTCCACATGTTATCAAATCTCGTTCCCACTTGCGTTTCACTTATCTCCGCAAACATTTTACCAATGATTTTAATGTACTACATGCATAAATGTTTTACCTAATGAAATGATTATATAAACTCCGTTTTAAGGTTGGAAATATAGAATTATTTACCAGAAGAAAAGCTTCTATAATTGAATATGATGAAACGTATAGCATGTGGTTTTTCAAATGTCTTATGTAGAAGTGGGCGTTCACAATAAAGCGTATGATATCCTACAATCAAACGTTAATATTACGCGAAGTACTTACTCTGAAAGCAGAGCACTCGAGGTCGGTACCGATTTCCTGTGTTAATGCTCCACAAATCTTGACGTCACTCTCGTTGTGCATGCGATGACGTTCTAAGAGAGAACATTCAATCGGCTCTTCTGCACCGGTGAAGATCACCCCCACGTAATTAAGATGGGTATGTGTATTTGTCGATTGACGAGAACAATTTGGACCAATAAAGGTTTCTATTCTGCTCTGCTGAATCACAATACTTGTATCTATAATCACATCTGCTCAAATTTATAGGACTGCTCGTACTCTTGTGAACCTTAACATGAGCCGCCACTGCTTCTTGGATTCACTGCTGCTACGTCCGTGGAATTGTTGAATGAATGAATAAGAGATGATTGATTCCCGGTGCGTTAACTTTTTAAGTCATTCGTAGGGGCTAATTTGTTTGAAATGTGATATTTTCTTTTCACTTTGTAATAATGCCGTTTAGTACACACATTAATTTTTTGTTATGACAAAAGAAAACAACTCATTTTATGTGGATATTTTTTTTGCATATCGATTTTGACTAATTAGACTTTTTTATCATTTTCTGTAATTTTTAAAGTATTTTTCCTCTGATTTCATAGATTTTAATGTAATTTTAAGTCTACTTCCTTCAAATAATATTTACGCTATGTAACAAATGTTCTCTACAGAATTCCTGAGTAGATTCGATTTCTTCGCTCATAAATTGTAATATCAGCCGTTGTATGTAATATGTGGTTCTTTTACGTCTATCAGCCCTATTGACGGTTCAGCTGGATTTTAGATAACTAAAGACAGAGATTTCATGGTAAAAACAGTCCAAACTAAAAGTTTGCAAGTTGAGTTCACTTGAACCAAAGGAAGAAGTCTCAATTACACCAGTGACATATCCAACAGCTTGAATTGTTCATCTGAACTGGTTTCGATCAAATTTTTTACGTCATTTTTCTTTTCTTTTTGAGCATTTTTAAAACGTTTTACAAGCATTTTATTAATAATTTTTGGCGATGTTTTGGGTCATCAAAATTCACCCCTATTCATGAGTCTCGTAGGAGTATTATGTATTATATCTCGGGAGGTGCCCGTGTTCCTCTCGCTCTGGACTGTGTTAATGGCTCGTTTGTTAAGGTACTGTTCCGACAACGGAGTGGTATTGATCGGAGAAACAACGGAAAACTACCGTTGTGGGCAGCGAGGCCGCTAGAATTCTTCTCGAGCCAGAATCGAGTTCGATTCAATATTGTAGCTAGCGCGGAAAATGTACTATCGTCAGTACTGATACCCTGGAACTTCCCGGTCGATGCTTCAAATGCAACTGTGTTGCCGCTGAGCTATCGTAGTCGGTGAGTAGCGGAGGGCTCGTATTAGCGGGCGGATCCCCACGCGTGGCCCGGCTTTCCGGCTGTTGGGCGCGAGCACGTGTGTGGAGGCAGCTGCTCCCGATCCCGCCGCGCCACGCGTTGCCTCCTCTCTATAATTCGAATAACGGATGCGTTTGTGGCACTTTTCCTTGTGGGTACTGCCAGCCAGTTCGACAGGTATGGAAGAACGTACCAGACGTACGGCCAATAAAGAAAAAATGTCAGTGCGCTAATCGTTGGGCTGGTGCATTCCTCCGTTACAGCCCTAAGCCACTGAACAGAAGTAAGATGAAGTAAGATGAAGCCCATTTTTCTATTTATTTGGTCGATCGAATATTCTTATGTGCTTTGTCTTTGGGTGTGTTAACGGGAATAGGAAAAAAGATGTTTGAAGTAGTAAGAAGTGTGTTCTCATCGATTTTGAAGTTGGATGATTAGTGTATTGCCACATGCTTTTTTGTATTGATTTTTGGGAATACGTGTAAAGTCAGTAGGTTCTTCTTTGATATTTGTTTGATTTGTTTTTAAAGAAACTCTTACATCCTTAGTACATCTTTTCCCGTCTGAGCAATCTATTCGTACATATTCCGGTCGCTTTTCTTGATAGTTGAATTGAAAGAATGTAGCAGTACATGTAGTTTTTTGTTTCTTTTCCTTTTTACAATCGTGTGAACTTTTGCAATAATATGAAGGACATCAAATAATGTTTGAATACGTACTAAAAGCAATAAATCAGTCAAAACTGTGAAGTTGTAGATAATTTATTTTCCATATTAGTTGGTTCAGTATTGTCAGGCATTTTGGGCATTCTAAACTTCCATTAAGATATATTTATGGGTACCCTGCTCCCTCATTAGAAAGATTATGTAATCCGTGAAAATGACCTATCAAGGTCGAAATGTCTGGTCAAGGTCGCATGGACGTGTCTCTATGTGCATTTCGGAAGTGCTCGGTCTCAAATACACCGCTATACGACCTATAGAACCACATTCTTCGATGCATTTGGTATTTCCTGCTTCGTACTTTTTCTTTTTAGGCATATTACGACCAATCAACAAGAAAGAACACGCGTGTAACTTTGCATTACATCTCATCCTCCGTATCAGCTCCTTTTCCTCCTCGCTGCTCAATTCAGGTAGGCAGAACGTTCATCATTGGAAGTACTTATTTGCTTCCACCGCGGCAGCACATCTGTCCCGAAAACAGGGTGTCCGTGGCATGTGGAACGCGCGCTCCAAGCGGACTCATTAGCCGGCGGTGGCTCTGCGCCGCGTTTATGAGCGCCATCTTAATTCCAATTGTTGCCAGCTTACGCGGGTCCCCCACGTCCTCTCCGAGCAGACGAAGGTTGATTATTTACATCCTACATTAGTTAACATTTTTATTGGGCGGGCAAACGTGATCGTGGAATTAATGATGCCCTAAATTTTAAAAATTGGAATTTTATTTATCTCTTAATGAACGGCTTCTACCCGTCCGTTCTGCCGGTGGTACGTTTTTATGTGGCCGCTACCGAAAACAGAATGGCATGCGCGAGTCAGGTGTGTCGGGCGCTCACTTGCAGTAAGGCAGCGGCGGGCGGGGAGGGTGGGGGTGGGGCGGGACGGGACGGGAGGAGCGAAGCGGGGCGGAGCTGTTGGGGAGGGATGTGAGAGGAAGCGGGCTGGGGCGGAGCGGGGGGCGAGACCGGGGGCGGGGAGAAGCGTGTCGGGGAGGGAGGGAGGGACGGGGAGGAACGAGCGAGGAGGAGGATGGGCGGGGTGGCGGTACCGGGAGGGCGGGCTCGCGCTTTTTGTAGTTTAATTAAGAAAAAAGAGATAGGTCGTTGGAGGCTCACGCGCGGGTGGGCCCCCCTGCCCCGAGGCGGCTGTGGAAGGTCGCGCCTGCCGGTTCGGCCAAGCTGGCTCCCGGAGGCTGAAGACCGCGGTGCTGCCGGCTACGACAGCTCAGCGGCAACATCGAGTCCCGTAGGTGGCGAATTTTCGACACGCTTCATAGCTGCGTAGAAATGAATCATTGTCTCGAGGAGAATTGAAGTAGCTGTCTTCTCTGATCGTAGTTCGCCGTGGTTTCTCCGACCAATGCCAAGCGAATGACGGGGTAGTTCCCTAACAAACGGGCCACGAATCCCATGATAACTTTCCTTCCCATCCTTATCCCCACTTATCCACTATACCCACACTACCCTATACTACTTATACACTATACCCCACTATACCCACACTTACGAGCACTTCACTTACAGGAAACGCATAAACCGTTTACACAGAGATATGTTCAGATCTGACCGCTTACCACCCACTTGCTACCACACATGTGTGATGAAAAGTAATAGTTTAGTGCCCTTTCCCGATTCTCTTGTCTTTTAGATACGCTTCGAGGAGGATTTTATGTAATATTAAATTAATTTACTCCTTTATAATGATCCTCAGTTTCTAACCCTTTCCGTCATACCGAAGATGGTTTGATAGTTAAGTGAATATGAATACATGGAATGAATGAGGATGGAGCAATATTTAAATTAGAGGCAAGGGAAACAGGAGATTCGCGTGGAAACCTACTGCGAACTCGCTTTCTCGATTACAAATTCGACATGGATCAACCGGGATTAAAATCCTACTCCCCTCATGTGGTACTTTCCTTCCCATCCTATCCTGTAGTGGTCTTACAGTATGGGTTACTCTTTAAGGTTCTTCTATTCTAGCTAAGATTTCTTTAGGGAAGGACATTTCTTTTACATTGTACTTCCACATCCTATTTGCCACCGTCTTCACCCCGCCTCCGCGACGCCACATTTCTCTTGTCGGTTTTCGTGGGCACTTCGCCCCTCCGCTCTTGGGCGAAGAAATGCACCTTCGATGAAACGCGTTGGTTGTGTTTAGCCCAAAACAGAACCGGTTGCCACTTACTCTGGACTGTCTCTGATCGGAGGATCCTAGATTCGAATTCCGACTGTGGCGGAATTTTCGGCACATTTGGGTTTCAGTTTTATAGTTAGGTCGAATTCAGCTGCTGTTTTGATATTTCTAGCGGCCGCCTTCTCTGATAAGCAGTTCTCTGTTGTTTCTCCTATCAGTACCAGGAAAATTCCGGAGCGGTAACCGTACAAACTGGCCACGCACCGAGCGCGATCTTCCCTTCCCCTTCCTTGTCCTATCTTCTCCCCATATACACATACACTTGCAGCTACTACACCCAGATCCATATCGAGAGACCCGGAATAGGGCAAATCCCGCTGGGAATATATCTGGAGATGGAAATACTCCGCAAGCTGACGTGTAGGTCAGCGACGGATCTCAGCTCCTCGCGGAGAAGGAACATCTCCACACCTCGAGATAAAATATCCACTACTGTAACAGGGCTAATGACTACAGCAAATGTTGATGTGTCCGGAAACATCTAGCAATCAATTGATCGACGGAACGCCACTGGGTGAAGACCGCTGTGGCATCAGTTGACGGGTTCTGGGAACGCGACTGATCGCACGGACTACTGTTATAGGTGTACAGAAAACAGGACCGGGCCACGGGCCTGGGCCTGGGCCAATGGTCAGCGCGAGGCGGGAGATCGGATAATAATTCTTTGCACTGATGGTCGTACGGATAGAGAAGTCAAAATTCAGACACCTGCAGAGTGGCGAAACATGCTTAAAATCGCAGCACCTGCTTAGGAGATCTTGGCAGTAATGTAAATAAAAAGGAATGTACAATTTATTGTTTTCCTGTTAAATTAACGATCATGTGTGCATTAATGTTTACAGCATGCATTTTATTGAGGCATCTGGTGCAAATTCCAGGTGATTTCATGATGTAGATGCAACATATCAACATATCTTTTATTATTTCATTGCAGTTACCCTACCGTAAACTTCACCCATGGCAAATACGAATCCTAAAGTACATTTATTGAAACTACTATGAAAATAGACAGACTTCCAATAAAAGTTGTATAGTTGAGTAATAAAATATCAATTACAAAAACTCGGTATATTTATGACCCATCAAGCGCTCCAGGTCTGCTTGCCATAGCCACTAATTTCGAGAAAAATATGATCTAGTAAGGTTTAATCTTGATACCGATTCCCACAGGCTAAAAACTAGGAGCAGGTATTTCTAAAGAATTATGACTGTAACCTGCGAAGCGATAATACTTTTGCGAGGAATCATTGCACTGATCGGATTCTATCTAACGTGTACTTAAAATTAACTGGTCTACATTAATTAGTGAATTCGTGTGAAGCATTTTTGATTCTAGGTTTTTGTGCCCAGACACTTCTGTGTTATATACTAAAACGTATTACACAAGTGTTTTGTCATAGTCACGCCAGATTGGACTCACATGATAAGACTGTCAAAATGTAGCTCTTAAAAGCCAAAAAATATTACTCAAGTATGGAGCATTTATACTCTGAAAAAGATACAATTTTAGACTTTTTATACAGAATCCTATAGATTTTTTAGACTTTTCATGGACGTAGTCTACAGACGATGTTACTACAATTCTTTGTATTATTTAATTATATTGTGTCAATATTAGTATTAAATTAATTCATATGCCTCTTAGAATTATCGGAAGTTTGAGTTAATTAATGGTGAATGTTAATTTTTTATGTCATGAATAATTTCATTTTAACTATGGTTCCGGGCAATTAGTCACTCAATCATTCAGTTTTCTAAAATAGTTTTCAATCCGGAGTCACTGTCATTATTCATTGATGATGAAACCATTACAGTTAACTCCATTTCAGGAGGTACTGTGAACCGAGATTTCTTCTGACACGAAAAATAGGATAATACGGAGTTCATTTGGTAAATATCGTGTATAGTGTTTGGGGGAAGGACTATGCACACTGTTAAAGTGATAACTACAAAACACTATATAAATTAATAAAATTGTTAACCGCAGTCACAAATAAAAAGAAACAAATAAAAGTCGGAGTGTCAATGACAAACGACAAATATACTTGAGAAAATCTGATATATTATCCGATTCAGGGAACTTCCAATATTCCTCGAGTCGGTGACAGCTTTGCCCAGGTCATCGCAAACGACAGGTACGGCTCACCACTACCGCAGCGACTAATTTATACTCTTTTACGTTACGTTTCTCAGTGGATTATTTTGTTGCTTTTTACGACTGCTTCGGTCAACTTGGTACTTCGGTTAACGGGAACTGGATAATCCCTAGTCTTCTGTATTTCCCCTTCTAAACAGGTTTCGATTGTTCGATATTCACTGTCCTAATTTAATATGTATTATCATCTTTTAAAAAGAAGGAACTTGCGAAAGGTTGCTAATGTTTCACTAGCGATATTATTCAATTACATGAATGGCTTGTAACAGCAAATTTGCTGCTGAACAAAACCACACAAAACGGTTTTCCGAAATTTAGCATCCACACTGCTAAAGAACAAATAAAATACACTTATATAACCCTATAATAAATTAAACTTTGTAACAAAAACACTCTTATAAATATTGTAACAAAAGTATTATATTGTATTAAATATGGTATTAAATATATTGTATTAAATTGTAACAAAAGCAAAAGTAATTTTCACGTTTTTTGCAATAGCATATTTCTGTTCCATAATGTAACATATTTAAGAGAATGACGCAGGTGTCATGTTCTTTGAAAATATTAAGTTTCTGAAACTTGAATGTTCAATTTTTCGAGAATACAAGTATTTTAGTGTAACTTGCGTCAACTTTGCGTCAAACTTAGTCGCCCGCTCTGAATTTCGCGGCTTCATGAATAATTTGAGATGTGCTTGGAGGCAGTTGGATGCTACGTAAGTCAGAATTTATATATTATTTCATATATCTGTTCGTTTCTTACATTAGACCTTGTGTTATATGTTTACAAATTAATCTTTTAGAAATGACTTAAAACCTATTTAATAATCCGATTTTTGTCCGTTTTGCGAGAAATGTATTTGTTTTCAATTGTCTATTGATGTATTTTCTTTCAAGAAATCCGCAAAATTTAATTGAAATTAGCCCAATTATGTTTTCTCTTTACAAAGCAATTTAAATTAATTTGAAAGTGCCCACAGTGCCCATGCCTAAATCCACCACTGCTCAAACCTTTGAGGCATAATTAATATCGGTATCTAAATGGAGTCTCAACCAGTTCTTATGTCAAAATAGTCTTGTAAATCTCTATTGTAAAACAAGGAGCAATACGTTCTTTTTCCTTTCTTTTATTATTATTAAATTATGAAAAACCTAAGAATATTATTTTCCAAGTCGTAGGCACACTAAACTAACCATTACATTCTTAGACTGACAAATTTAGCGACTTACTTTACAAGTTTATTCTGGAGGCGAATACAGTGACTGTTATATCAACCCCAGGCTGATTTGTCGCAAAAGGTCTTCAATGGGTGTCCTTTCAGACCGTAGGAAAAAGCTAACAATGATGTAACGATTTGCATTATTGAACGATTAAACACCACAAAATAAACGGTAAAAGATAAATTTAAGCACTCTTTTGTGCGGCATATAAATACATTACAGTATTTCTGTATGTTTTATATGCAAATGGTAAATCATCATAAAGCCCATTCGCAATGGGAGGCAAGGATTTGAGCACATAACGTAGCTGATATACGACCATGGCAGCGTTCCCTGGCGGCATCTGGAAGAGTCAGTTGCTTTCCGAGGATGCGGCGACAATAGAGATGGAATTCAAGGCTAAAGCGACTACAACGACGAAAGTGAACCAGTGACGATGCTATGACCACCACGTCACTGACTGCTTCGCTGGCGAATGCTTGCTCAAGAACGAAGTTAGGAAAGATGTGCATGAGGTATATGATGTTTGTCATTATCATTGAAGTTTGAAAGAAACCATGTTCTGATTACTTGAAAGGACTATTGTTGGACTCGTAAATGTAACATACAATGTTAAATTATTCTGAAACGTATTACAAATATTTTTTTTGTGGATGGTACTCCTGTTATTTTATATTATTAATAAGTGCGGTAACGTTTATCTTATGACTTATCTCTACAAATCTTATCAGATGTGTGGTATATACAGTTGATATAAATAAACTGATTTTCAATATCATCAATCACCCCAATCGGAAATATGTGATATATTTAATGCGATTAACGTCGATATAACTGACATGATATTCTTATCAGTGCCATTAACGTTATCTTCATCGGTTTTGTAGTAATGTTAACGTTATTCGTAGCATCGTCTATTTAGCAGCAGACTGTAGCCATGTGCTTGTTTGTGTATCTGATAGGGATTGCCATTACGGGAATGTTTTTATGGCGTCAAAATCTTCAGCACACACAAGGATAATAGAGATGTCTCCGTCGATCTATAAACTGGGTGTTACCAGTTGCCAAACAGACATGGACAACAGGATGACAGCCCGTGGAGGCGAAAACGACGACAACGTTGACAAATACGGTAATCGGTGGGAGGAAGGGGAGGTGCGGAGGTTAAAACAGGCGAAGACACTTGCCGCGGCCTTCTTCCCTGCCGCTGTCACCACCGCCACCGCCACCGCCACCTCTGCCGTCACACCGTCACCGTCACCGTCACCGTCACCGTCACCGTCACCGTCACCGTCACCGTCACCGTCACCGTCACCGTCACCGTCACCGCACCGTCACCGTCACCGTCACCGTCACCGTCACCGTCACCGTCACCGTCACCGTCACCGTCACCGTCACCGTCACCGTCACCGCCACCGCCACCGCCACCGCCACCGCCACCGCCACCGCCACCGCCACCGCCACCGCCACTGCCACTGTCACCGCCTCCACTTCTCAAGCACTTCCCAAGCCCCACGCCGCCATCTCCACGACGATCTTTCGAACAGGAGGCATCTAAATCTGCCATGTTAATCCAGGCCTCCCTCGCGCGCGGTTAATACAGAAATATATGGCTATGTCTCCATCTTGCCAAGGAGCACAATGCTTGATATTACAACGGTATATTTCTCCAAGTACAGCTATTTGCATACGCTATTTTTCATAGAAGCCGTGTGCATGTAACAGGTAATGCCTCTGGTATTCAAATTGGCCCGTATCTATTTTGAACGAAGCAGATCTTGGACCCAGTGAGGAGATTTTTGTAGATTTATTTTCGTGAAGCGCGACGGTGAGGAACACCTGCGAATGAATTTTAGCAGGAGGCCCTCTTCATTGCTAGCTGACCACTTGAAAGAAAACTATTTTTTAAAAAAAGGAAGCCGACAGAGCGGCCAGGGCAGTGCGGCGGCGGTGGCGGTGGCGGCGGCGACTGGAGTCGTCCGGCTCTGGGACCGCGGCTAGACTGTACGTGGCCTGGCACGTGCCCCAACGACTTTTTTCCTTTTATTTGAGAAGTTTTTACTTCGATTTTTATTCTTTTTTATACATATTCAATGCTCGATTCCTTTGCCTTCCACTTATGCCGAGACACCGAGTAGTCGATAAAAAAGAGAAGCCCTTTCCCAAATTGTCCGTCTACGGATCTCATAAGCATATAATAATGACACCGGTTCTTAATCTTACATGGAATTTTCGATAGATAGTGGAATAATTTACATGAATAAATGTTCTGCACTTCCCGTTTTAATGCATTCTATGGATGAGGTCGAGAAAAGTGACCGTGACCTTAATAACATCACGGGAAAACTAATAGGGCGACAAGATAATTGGTATTATTTCGCGAATGGAATCTTGATTCACAACACTATGAGCTGAACATTTTCTTTTCAATTTAGCAACAAAACGCTTTTGTTTTGTGGTCAAGGTCGCAAAGTTTTTACATACTTCAAGGTTTTTTTAACCACCTTATGCTCACCTTGTCATGTTAATAGTGCTGAATACATAAGTGAAGAAATGGTAAATGGAAATCTTTTTTCACTTATGAATACAGAAGCTGTAAAAATGAGGATATTAAACAAACTCCCCCAAACGTTTTTCGTAAAAATTATATCTCATCTTCATGTGTAGTTACCATAACTGACCGCAGAGCCAATGCAATTTTTATTGACTGTGAACAAAAGTTAATGTTTTCTTTCATAATCGGCGACGAAACGGAGAGACATAATTCATGCCATTCAGAGAAACCAGCTGCAACTGACTGTGGCGGCGACTGTGTATGGTGTTAATTATCATCAGTCCATGCGGTAATTTTGCGTGCTCATGGCAGGAGGATTGATGATGTCATTGGTGTTAGTTATTGGCGACATGGACGTCAGTTGTCGATTTCTTGAAAGGAATGGGGTTGATTCATGAATGACTTCGTCTATGTCGATTTGTGTGAGCATTCGCGAACGTTGCGAAACACTTGTTTAGCGGCAAAAAAAGTATAAGACCTAAAGTGAAATTGAAAACATTTCAGTAGAAACTTTCCGTCGATTCAGATATTAGTTATTGCATTTATGCTTGCCTTTAAAAGCATATTTTTCAAATATTTTTATGTGTACCGCCAAGGCAAATAATTAAATTACAGATTGTACGTTACATAGGCGTTAGTTCACGAAAAAGCATCTTGATTTTTGAAGCTGAAGTCGAGGTTCCCCGCTAAGCCCTGGTACAGGCCCACTGATCAATCAAAATCGAGACAAGTGTTCGGTATTTATTACTGGCAATTTCGGTCAGGTTTATGATATTTATTATTCTGATAGTCACTGATGGTGACGGTTAGGATGTCGTTGACCACTTGCAGCGACAATAGAGCTGATACTGAGACACCAGCAAAGACACCACATCCATGGACGGACGCCGAGTGCCTTTGACCGGGAGGTTTTAGAATTTGAATCCCGACAGTGGCAGGATTTTTGACACCAGCTACATAGCTAGGTCGAAATCAGGCCGCTGTCTGAAGGAGAATGCTAGCGGCCAGCTGCTATGATCGGTAGTTTTTCGTGTTTTCTCCGATCAACACCAGGCGAATACCGGAGCAGTACTCTAACAAACGGGCCACGGACCGCGCGCGTTCTTTCCCTGCTCTTCCTTTTCCTATCCATATCTCTTTCACGCACACTTACACGCACTACACTACTATACATGCAGGGAGACCAGTTGGGAGCTTAGAGTTTGTCCCGGCTGGGTCGGCGCCCCGCTGGTGCAAGATACCTGGATAGGGAAAAGCCGCCAGCCGACAGATAGATGGGTGCCGGATCTCACCATCCGGCAAGGGAAGATCACAGCTACCTCTCGTGAAAAAATACATGTACTACACTTATTTTTATTTTATTTTATTTATTTTACGTCAAAAAAAACAGTTAAAAACTGCGTATGACGTTCTATGTGGAAAAGTGGATTGTGTGCACATTTTCAAAATTCTGTGATCCCTACACTAAGTCATATACTATTTAAATTTTGAATTTTGAAAGGGAGAAAAAAAAACAAAAACTCCCATGTAATAAAATTTATTTTCAAGGATAAATAAACAATAAATTTTGAGAGGGAGAAAAAAAACAAAAAAAAACTCCCATGTAATAAAATCTATTTTCAAGGATAAATAAGCAATAAATTTTGGCACTTATTACTTCCTGCCGCGACAACATGGAAACGATAATTTGAATAATTGTATTTCCCACTGAATTCTAGAAGACGTGCACAGAGAATGAAGTTACATTTATGTCCAGAAGCAAAAAAAAGAGGCCATCTCAGCATTTCCTCAATGGATCAGGGAAACTTGTGGGACTAATGACCTTAGCAGTTAACGCACACGAAGTCACAAATCAATCAATCAGTCAATCAATCCATGGAAAAAGAGAGATGATCCCAGGATTGATGAAGACGCTGAAGGTGAGCATGACTGACGAAGACGCCCACGGCGACCGGAGAAGATACTGGTAGTGACAGCGGCGACATTGCATTTGCGGCACGTTAGACGAAGGCAGCACCAAGCAAAAAGATGCGCGGCAGCGTCTTTTGTAGCCAAATGTAGGCGGTTCTTGATTAGCAAACACATCGGCATGTGAAATGGTCGTGACATTGCTAATACTTTTTTTGCATTTGAGCAAATTTGATTTACACATTGTTCTGAGGAAAGCCAACCTCGTCAATGTACCGTAACCGGCAAGCCAAGCAAGAAGTGCTAAATTGCTAGTTATGTAACTGAAGTGTAAAATGTTCTTACTTCTCTTTCTTTGCTTTCTACGACATTTTTTATTTTATTTTACTGCAGAGAGCGCGCACGGAGTGCCAGGAGAGGATATACAGATTCTTATTTATCACTCCGAGAAAAATAATTAGTCCTCTCATGCCAAGCTCAGTAGTTTTTTTCGCTCACATACTAGTTGGATTTCCAAGACTCAAATGCTACCCACTTACAGATGTACCTAAGTTCCTAAGAAGCACAGGCACGTTAATTCCTAAATTTATGTCAGCAAAACCGACAATAGTTCCCCAAAACCGGCGCGTTACCGTGCGGTGACACATGATTCTGCAGTCTGAAAGACTTGAAACCGGCTCCCAGGCGAGTTTTCCTGCAATATTTGGAGTTGTTAAAGTGACTCTTAAGTTAGTTTTTTCGAATGTTAATCATTGTCCGTACTTAACTGTAGATGAATTAACATTCGTAGATATGTAGACTTCCAATTCCTGGGATGTGACATTTTGGAATTAAACAACTAGTGCTCTAGTGAATCAGATCACGTTGACAAAAGCAATGTTTGAAGCATTTTTAATCCTTTTGACAAAATAAGCTGTTATTTTCTCCAGTTTTGCGTTCGTTACTTGTTCTATTATCTATTTCAATACGTGTTCTGCGGGATGACATACAGAAATGTAGTAGCGACCATTCTATTTGTGATTCGTTGAGTGTCGTTTTATTTAACAATATTTGAGATTACTTATTAGGTAAAATATTCAGAGCATATTGATACCAACAAATATAGAAGAGGGCTTTTTCCGCCCATGGCTCCAAAATGTTACTTGTTATAAAATATAAACCATTTAACTTGCTCCAATATGTCAGATGGTATTTCAATTCATAAAATGGTGTTGGTTTTGTTTTATGATGGAAATTTTTTGATTACAGGAGGATGGCAGGTATGAATTAGGTCATCTCACTAACAAATCGTCATTACACCCTATTGTACTCTTAAGTTTTTTGTAAGCACTTTCTAGAATCCAGAACATCCATTGATCCAGTATTTGCCACCGTCGTCTTTTTTCTTTTTTCTTTTTTCTTTTTTTTCTTTTTTTTCCAATAAAACCGGCACGTCGACATTTACTAACCTCCGAGAGTTAAATACCGAATACAAACTGCAAACAATCCTCCATCTGCGTAACTGCAATCTCCTTGTGACTAATGACAAGCACTACTTTAACGGTATTATCTGTTTTCTGAATGTTTTATTTATTTCACTGTTTTCGTATTGTACAAACGTCAAATGGAATAAAATCGAGGAAATAATTTATGAATTTTACTTTTTGTTTTCCTATGCGTATATTATATATGTTTTGCATTATTTTTGTATGGTATGGAAAATAGATTGCGTTCTTTGAGGGTACCCCAGAGAAACAGCTTCGGTACCAAAACACAATAAAACGTTTCAGTATGGACACCATGTATGGGGTCCGGCTTTCAAAAAGCAATCCCGTCGTTTAGTAAGTCTGAAGTACGCGTAGGAGTAATTCCATAAATCTCGTTACATCTCCGGGCTTCATGCAGCGAGGCGGTGGTGTCCTAAGGCTTCACTCTCCGAGGTCAAAGGTCGCCCCCAGCGAGAATTCCTAGTTAACGGCGCAGAGCACGTAGTGGGTTTCTTTCGGCCGAAACGCGCGTTCGTTGAGTGGCTCTATTCAGAAGCTGTATCTGCGTCGCATCTGCACTGTTTATGCGACGGGTCTTGTGAATATTGATCGCGCTTCGAGTGGCATTACGAAGGTGATGAGGTTCGCCCTGGACGTTTATGTAGCTCCTCGAGCGCGCGGAGCGAGTCTTCTCGAGGAAACGTTTCAATTGGCGCGCGGCTCTAAAGCAGGCGCCAATTTTTACAACGGAACATATTATACGCCTCATGGCCTGCGCTGCTGCCCTGTCTATCCCACCGGCTTATCTGGTTTCAACAAAAGTACGCTCTGCTAGTTTCATATAAAATATGGTCGACGCGAGAGGACTGCCCTGAAATGAGTACAAGCCTTATTCAAATATGAAGGGCGTTCATGTAGTATGGTCACAGGTGTTAAAAGTAGTAATCATGCACAGTGTGTTAAAATAGCCATAGAGTTAATTTACACATTGGTTTCACAGACATATAATTATGGTAATAACATTATTCTATATTTTACTCTCCAAAAGCATGGGCATGACTTACTCATGTTTATACGGTTCGGTGCATGTCTTGTAAACAAGATATTTTAAACCTTTGGTCTGTAAAATACCAATAAAAACGAATTGCGATAATTTTTACGTTTTCACGTCCTTATGAAATTTTATGAATAAAACGTATATAACAAATTGAAAATCAAACATATTCACATTCTACTACGAACACAAAACTACCCTCCGAATTGTTATATTATATAAATGGACATCACGCTTGTCTTATACATAGCATTTCAATATCCCATCATGTAGTAGAAATTTAAAATACAATGGAATTTCTATGGTAACTTTGTCATGTCAAACAAAAGCACATAATTGTTCTCGAACAAGCGCTGAGATTGGTTCGTAAGGAGTGACGGGGAGGCCATGTGAGCGCACCTTTTAAGCACAGTAGTTTCTCCCAAACACCTTTGAACATAAACCACAGGATCAGTGCTCGCGTGAATCTCCCCTTCAGGAACATGGGTTCCAAGTAACACAAAAGACGAAGGGAGTAATATTAAGAAACATGTCATCTCAAACTACAGAAAAATATGTCTAAACCGAAACCTGTACAAGCCGGAAACCTGTCTTAAACGGAAATTTCTCCGGCCCGTGATGTTAAATATCATTTTATACAGCATAAAAATGAACCTCTCAAACGTGCAAACGGAACGGTTTTTCATGCCCTGCAGGAAAAACATCTTTATAAAACTGAATTCATGTGAATTTAGTGCAATTGGCAGAGAGACGCGAGATGTTCTAAATGAGATGTATTCATCTGTAAGCTTGTTTTAAATTCGATATCCCTGTGATACGCGATTTAGTCGAGGCAGCCAGACATTGAAGGGGCTTCGGCTGTCAGCGTAGAATTAGAACTTTGGGTCGCTTGTCTCTCGAGGTCTAGGCCATAGGGAAATTCCCTCTCTTCTGACTCTCTGAGCGTGTGAAGGTGTACAGGCATGACTACTTTTCACGCGTCTCCCAGCCCCGCGTTGAAAATCATAACCTCTCGACCGGATACGCATTGCTCAAAGCTATGTCATGGTATCACGTAGACATAGTACTGGGGTGTGACACATTCTGCGTGGATAGTCAGCAAACAGTCTACATAGCATTTCATAGCAATCCCCATCCCCCTCATCACCCCTCTACCTTGCTGCCTCGTTCCGCCTCGAACGCCCTACTTTAACACGCCGCCTCGCGCTGCCCCCCCCCCCCCGCCCCCCTCTAAGACCCGCCTCGTAAGGCCCCACCTAATAAGGCCTCGCCTCTAAGACTTACCTCGTAAGGCTCCGCCACGTAAGTTCCCGCCTTGTAAGGTCCCGCTCCGTAAGTCCTCACCTGGTAAGGCCCCGCCTAGTAAGACCCCGCCTAGTAAGGCCCCGCCTAGTAAGGCCCAGGCTCGTAACGACCCGCTTCGTAACACCCCATTCCTCTCTGCTCCATTCCTCTCGTAGACCCTGACCCTGGCGTGCGCTCAACAGGACGGTTGCTGGGGCTCCCGCACACGCCTCCGTCACCGGCCCCCACCCCAATCAACCCCGCCCCGCCCCCTTGCTCCGCTCCGCTCCCAGACCCTGACCCTGGCGTGTGCTTGGTATGCGGCAGCCCGCGGCCCGTGGCGGCCGTTAAACACACGCGAGCTTCTTCGGAGGCGCCGGCCCGCGCCCACGAGAGATGGGGGCGGCGGGAGGCCGGGGATGAGGCACGAGGGCATGGGCGCGAGACTCTCACCCAACGCCGAGGCGGTGACCGGCTAGCGGCTACGTGCGGAGGTGGTGTGAGGGTGACGGCACCTGACGCGGTGATGGCGTGCGTCTAGAGAACTGTTCTGAGGTACGTTGATGGTTAATCCTGATAGGTCCGTGACCAATGCTGATGGGTAATAAAAATTGAGTATTAGACAAGCCGAGTGCAGTATTCAAAATATTCCGTGTAAATTCTCCTAATCAATTTAGGTTTTTCGGAGAATCGTGAATAACAATCCGATAGGCTACCTAACAATAAAGCTTTAGTTACGCTATGAGATGCCTCATGGGAACATGAATTTGATAGAGATACTGACAAATATATAATTTCGAAGAACTAACGTAACGAGTAGGTCTATAGAAAGTGAATCTTTGGCCTACGAATGAAAGGTTGATGGACGAGGCGGCGAATCCAGGATTTTTAAGGAATGTACCAAAGGCACTTTCGTAGTTCGTGGGTGCGCCAAACACACTTTCGTTTCGTTTCGTTTCGTTTTATTTAGATTATTTTTAGTACGCCAACATACAAGAATGGGGTCTTTGGATTATTCTTAATATGCGAGTCGACAGTCATGCGGCCCAAATATTTCGTGTATTCTGCAATACTCAGTTGTTTTATATGGTCATGATATGGTCATGTTTGCGGAACACCTAACATTTTCCAATACATAAACCGTCATGGTTAGTTCTAGTTTCACAGTACCAGAGCTCAAAACGTAACTTCGGTAAGAATGGAGTTGAATACCTAAGATGATTTTTTTTTGCAAATGTATTACAACTTAAGGTCGCTTATCTCATTCTAGCTTCCATTTGCTACGATCTTTCCAGCCCATTTGTCCTAAGAAGAATCCAACGTCTTAAGAAGAAATAAGACGAAACAAAGAAGGATAGCAAGACAGATATGTTGAGTAGTATAATAAAGGAGAAGGAGAAGGAGAAAATGTGAAGATCAGAAAACGAATGACTCCATAGCCCTCGAAACTAAATTGCGTCGTGGTCGAAAAGAAGAGGTCAAGAGAGACCAAATAGGAAACAAAATAGAAGTGTGACGTAATTGGAAACAATGCCACACTAGAGACCCTCCTCCTTTCTCCGGGCTTGGGACCGGCAGTGTCCGCTGTCGCCACGCTAGACAAAATTCAGCGCGTACAGACTGATTTGTGGAGTATATTGATGCTACCCTCTTCGTCTTTTATTATGCAAGAGCGATTCTTAAGTGGCGGAGGGTCATGAAAACCTACCTACTTACTGAAATTGTGCAGAAAAAATTCTTTAAAATGATGCATGTCCTTCCAAATGATACATTATCATTTAATTTATTTGAATAATTTTAACATTTAATGAAGGAAGATTTGGTATTTCAGTTTAAATTCCAGCAGCTTTTTGTTGAGGAATGATAAAAAAAATAATAATAAAGATATCTTTTGTTTTAATATTATAGTTAAAATTTACCAATTGAAAACAAACGAATGCTAACAACAAATATTAAATTAAATTATTTTTTCTTTTGATTTTCAACCCCCCGCCATTCTCGTAAATAATTTCTGAGATTCTGCGAGAGTCCGCGACAAGGCACTCGGAAGCAGCACCACCAGCAGCAGCTGCTGCGACGCAGGTAGACTTGCGTCCACGGGGAAGACCACCGCGGGTTACAACGGCAGCAACGAGCGTAGGCGGGGGCGGCGGCGGCGGTAGCCACGCCGGCAGCGCTGTCCGCGGCGCGGGTGGGAGAGAGCAGGGGGCAGCCAAGTGCTCCTGCGTGCCAGAGCCCCCGCGTGAAGGGGATGTCTGCCCTGCGGGAACAACCCACGCACCGTGTTCTGCCCCCATACATCATGCAAGCTCGAGCACCATACTGCGCCTCCACACCCGCAGAGCACGCCGGGCTGGCTGGCCGGCCGCTACACGCCTCGTGCATCGCCCTGGGTTTCTCGTTTGTTCGGCGTCGAAGTCTCCAAAGAGCCTCGTATGATTAATACGAGAACAAATTGTCGGGGAGCTATAGTGTTCTTCTCCAGAAGGAAAGGTGAATAATGAAACTGTTGCCTTAATACCGCTGTAGTTGTTTATTGAATTTCTATTCATGCAGCTAATGAATCAAGAGATGCATGAATTTTCCTCGCGTTGCCGTACTTCTGTGACGGTTAATTTGGGTTTAATTTGAACGTGACGCTAATGTAAGTGTTTTTTGCGGCTCCAAACGAGCATGTAGAATTTTGGCTGTTTTACTCCACCCTACCTTTCTACGTGATTGTTTTTTAAATGAAACAGCGAGAATTAGTTCCGTTTGACGCAATGGAAAAACCGCCATGTCGACTTAATTGCAAAAAGCAGTAATATCGTTTTGTTCATTGTATATATGTTGTTACATGGTATACCATTTGTATATCATCTTGCATAAGGTGATGATGTGTTAAATTACCTTAACGAAGGGATAAAACAATTAATGCGTACCACATGACAACGGCACATAACCTTTGTTCGAAAAGAAATTTTTCCGTTATCAATACATACAAACGACGATACAAAACGACAGCGATGACGAAAAGCGGTGAGAGAAAACTCACAGAAAAAGTCATTTTTCTTTAATAATATTCACGATTAACAATATTCAGAAATATGAAATGCGCTCTTTAGTGCATAAGTTGGGATTTATACATTTGTAAACATGATTACATTCAACAGACGAACATGTTAAGTAACATATTATTTAAACTGCATGAAGATGGTTTTGGACTTATTTTTTAATAATATTTTCTATAGTAATTTGACTGTTAAATTTCTTTCAAATTGCAAAGGAAATACTACAAAACGATCTTTGGAGAATAGAATAAAAGAACACTGAAGTAACTTGAAACTTGATTTTACAAAACATCCGAGAGTTATGATTAGGACACAATTTTAAAAGGAAAGTAGTCAAATTTTAAATAAAGAAACCAATTATAAAGAATGTTATTTGAGCTGTTATTGTTTACATAGTTTAAAACATACTCTAAATTTACAATTGGGCGCAACTAAATTAAATAACAAATTCATATCTGTACAATAATTTTTTTAAATTTATTATAATCATTGGACTCCTCATTACAAATTCATTGACGTATCACCATGGAACTTGTCTATTAGTGTTTCAACTTCAACTTTTATTAAATTTATAAATCATATTGCATTATTTCAAGAAGATATTTCTTCCAACTTACAACTTTTGTTAATTTATTGCAAAACATGCTGTAAAAAATTTCAAAAGGGATTTGTATTATTATTTAAATTTATATAATTTCTTAAAAATAGTTTACTAATAACAATTTTGTTATTGTCATATTATAATAGACATTATTTCATGTTTGTAGAGATACCTGACGAAAAACCCAATACCGGTTTGAAACGTTAACAATATATGGTCTGTTTATATTGTCCTTTGTTCAATATTTGATACTATTCTGTTACGTTGTCAGGTCTTTGGTTGGAGAGCTGATGTGACTTCCTTAATTGTTTGGGTAAGTACTTAGTACCCTACTTCTATGGTTGTAAAATATTCACTACTGTTATCTGTAGCGTAATTACGAGTCTTCCGTGATTCTTCCTTAAGTGTCGCTGTTTGCGTTATACGACTGCGGTTCTCTCGCCGTCCCCGTGACATGTGGATCAGAGAGAGCATCTGCTGGTTGCTACCATGTTATTCAAATGGGCCGTAGTTTATCTCAGTAACTGGCGAACGGACAGAAAAACACACCAAAAGAAAGAGAGGGCTAAAGAGAGTAAGAGAGACGAGTAAAAAAGAGAGGGAGAGTAGTACCAAAACTGCTCTTAATGACAAGATTTTTACTCGAATTTTTACCTCGTCAGCACGACGTCTTGCTACCGCGACAAAGAAAAGAACAACCCTCTTTTACTCTCAATTTTTTGGTCGTTATTGCTTTTTGAGTTTATATTTTATTATTTTAAGGTACTGAGTGCGTTTATAATGCGGCGTTTCATTGTCCGAAGACGAACGCTGTGATATCTCAGCCAGTGAAAATTGTCTCGTTAATAAAAAAGTTGTCACCTTTCTGTCGTCTTCGACCATTTATTGCCGTTGGATTGGTGAAGGTGGACGTAAGTACTGGTCTGTGGTCGGACACTTTCTTTGTCCCTCGCCGCTTCGTTAAGCCAAGGTGTCTTGGCCTCGTCCATAACCACAGCGGAATCGAATCCCACGTTCTTCATTCGGCACGGCTAACGGCGTGGCCGCCACTCCCAGCGCTCCTGATACTGGGCCAACACGCTAAATCGATGTGGCCAATCTCCTTTCGTTCCGTTGCGGGCCCCTCCCGTTTCCTTGAGAACGGATGGAGGTGTTGGGGGAGGTTCCCACAGCCTCGAATTTTGGGAAATGGAAGAAGCGATTTCCTACGGTTTGGTGGAGACGAACGGGCGTGATCGTGCCGTTTCCCCGAGTCATTTGTTGAGTACATTATCTACGAGTATTTGATATAGTTATTAACTATAACGTGCCGTAATAAAGGAAATAGGAGCAGGCTGAAGTAACAGACGTGGTTGAAGTTAGTAACGAACCGGGTACGTTATTTGTGTTATGGCACGGGTGTCGTTTTACTTAACAACTTTCTTTTGAAAAATAAAGCGTGTCGTAAATATTTATTTCTTTGAATATGAATAGAAATACATCATAATTCACTAAAACTTATTCATGTGTTTCGATTTATTTCGACTTTATTGGATTGTTGTAACAAAATCGGCCGTTAACATCTACCGGCAGCGGCTGGGAGTGACTTTCATTCCTCTGGTGATATTTCGTCGGTATAAAAGTACATTTTAGGAAAATGCATTAATTTGAAATACATAAGTATCACCTCTGTTGACGACATATGTTGTATATGTTTATAACGCTTTGTATATGTATGGAAATAGTCGTGATTAAAGCTATCTCGAGTTGTCAAGGAAATATGTCGTGAAATCTGTGCCGCCTCCAAATCAAAATCTTGTTCTTACCAGACTATATTCTAAAATTGACTTGGGTAGACGTATTACATCGTTCTTGTACAACCATAATAAATTAAAGCGCAAATTTTCATATTATTAATCATCCATGACATTGAATTCAAGAGTCGTTAATCGTTGGGTCAAATGAATTAACAACTTTCTGTATGGTATTAATGTAAATTATATGGTTTTTAAAGCTTACTCTTACTCCGGACTCCATAACTATTACTTCTCTGGCATTTCAATACTAGGTAATTGTTAAATAATACATTGGATACAGTAAGTAATTTATAAAAATTCAAAATTTGGTGAACGGTACTATATGAAATGTCATTCAAATGTAATGAAACATGACTGAAATGTCCAAGTCCAAACTGTCTATTCTGATGACCTTCTGACATGAGTTCGGATCGAAATAAAAATGAATCCTCAACAAGGGAACTATATATACACCTTAACTTATTATTTGATATGTATTTGCCACATGTAACTTGCAAATACATTCTCTATCAGACGACAATCTATTTGTGGGTAAAATCTAATCGTAGATGAGGAGAGAGTAGAGAAATGTTCTGTTCAATTTTAGGGAGAAAGAGGATCACATGCTTAGAATAATTAAAATTCTACAAAATGCTGGAACAACGTTTCCACTCCCAGCGTGTAAGATGTTTCTTTTTTGTCCGCCCCATCGTCGCGAATCAACTAAATGAGCGCGAGCCGAAGTGGCGTATTAGAATATTTCGCCGTTCAGGGAGAGTTATTTAATTAAAAAGGACCAGACGTTTAGCCGTGTGATTTAGACGGAAGATAATTCCCGAGTCCCCGCGCGGCGGCCGATGGTTATCTCTAATTGGACGCATCGCCGGGGAATTACAGTGGCGTCGCGAGCAGGCCCGGCGCGTGCGACTGCCGTGCCGAGCTTGCGCAACCGGGGAATCCAGTGGCGGCGTCGCTCGGTGGTGTCTAAGTCGACTTCGACGTCGATGACGATGTGGATGGCAATGATGTGATGTGGATGGCAATGGCGTGATTGTCTATGACGTGAAAGTCTGTGACCTGAATGTCTGTGAAGTGAATTTCTATGACGTGAATGTCTGCGACGTGCATATCTGTGATGTGCATGGCTGTGACGTGAATGCCTGTGACGTGCATATCTGCGACGTGCATGGCTGTGACATGAATGTCTATGACGTGAAGTTTGTGATGTGAATGTAGTTTTCGAGTAATTTTTAGTAAAAGCCGAGTGGAAGATAATAGTTGCATTTACTTGTCGCATATGATACTTTTGGTAGTGCAAATTTTTGACACCCACATAGCTTTAAGCCACGAGTCCCTACTAATTTGATAAAACCGTTACAAATAATATAGAAAGTCTGAGCTATGTTATAGGACCACTAGTTTTTTTGTGGTGAATAACCATAGAAATTTAAACACTCACTCTCTCTCTCTCTCTCTCTCTCTCTCTCTCTCTCTCTCTCTCTCTCTCTCTCTCTCTCTCTCGCTCGCTCTCGCTCTCGCTCTCGCTCTGCCAAAATTGGATACTCTTCGTCGTTTAGTTTTGTATATAATAATTGTTAAACTTTGGACTAGCATTTGTACTCGTGTAACACGGGCTATGGCAAGTAGGCGCGCGACTTTACCTCACGTTAGGGCTCAGCGTTTCCACGTAAAAATCTGTTATTAATGCCATAGACTATGGAGGTAGTTCTTTTCTCTGTGATAATAGCCTACTATCCGCTAATCCCCGGAAACGAGCGCAAGGCAAAGGGCGCGCGAGGTCAACGCATCTCAGTCCGTCACCTGGCGAACATTTCGTGCGGAGAGATTGCGACCCCTCTACTTCCAGCCGGTGCAGCATTTGCGTAGTAGAGACTTACAACGTCGAATTCTCGAGACATTTTATGCGCAAATGCAAGGAAAATCAGGAATTTCTCAAGTCGTTCTTTGGGCAGATGTAGCGTGTTTTAAAAGAACTGGAAAATTATTGGCACAATTTGCATGTGTAGGCCGGGGAAAATTCTCCTGTTGCACGTGTCGTTGCTCACCAAATGTGATTCTCTGTAATTGTGGGGGTTGACATTGTGGATGAATTTTATCATCGATTCTCACTTCTTATCCGAGTTTCTGAGAAAAGTTCAATATCTGAATTTTATAAATCAGGTATTCGCTACACTTGTAGAGGACGTCCCGTTAAATGAGACGGAGAGAGAGACGGCGAGCGAGAGACGCAGAGAGGGAGAGAGAGAAAGGGAGAGGGAAGAGGAAATTGGTTAATGAAGAACAGAACAATGCCTGCGGGGTTCCGCTAGTTCGAACTAAAAGTGTGCGAAACATCGCGAAGCGTGTGCGAAACATCTTTCATGTATTTAGCCCAATCGTTGGTGCAGGCGTTAGTGCTGGTGTTTGCATTGACTCAGGCGTAGGCGTTGAGAGAGAGGCACAGGGAAAGAGTCATGCGTTGGCGCAGACGTTGGCGCAGGCGTGGCGGAGGATTGGTCCTGACTCTGGTGTTCTGACGAACGTGTTGGCAGCCAGGTATTGGCGCAGGCTGTCACGCTGTGGCTTGAGGGTTGGCGTTTGCATAGGCGTTGGCGCAGGAGGAGGAGTGTGTCGGCGGCGACAGAAAGCAACGGCGGCACTTCCATATAGTTGGCTTCGACATCGCGCGGAAGAGCGTCTTTCGAAACTCGCCGCAGTTTGTTCCGAGGCAGCTCCCGTCCCGCCTCCTTCCTCCCCGCCTCGCCTTGCCTCGGCACGCTTCGGCGGAGGAGAAGTCGAGTTGGGCTCTTCCTCATGGAAATTTCTGGCCGTTCCAGGTTTTCCGACCCGCTGTAACTGCCACACGTCTTGAGATACCGATCTCATATATTACGGCGTTGGGGACAGGCATTTAAATTCCGCCGCCTGAGCTCGCTAAAACCCAACGCCACTGCCGCTTTTCTCCTTGCCTCCGTCGAGGAGACGTCATTTCTAACTGCTTCACAGCCGAACCCCCTACTATTTCGTCTGTCGACCGTCTTGTGGATTCCCAGCCGTCATTTTGCTTACGACGGAAATTCATCCCTGCTGCCATTTAGTTACAGACATAGATTCGTCACAAACATCATTCGTCACAGAAATAATTTTGACGTACCTTCCGTTTCTTATCGCCTAAATCTCTTCTCCATTTCATCTCCTCCATTATTACATATCCCTCACCAATTCATATCCTCCATTATTACATATCCCTCACCAATTCATATCCTCCTTTTCATCTTCTCCATCATTTTGACTCCTCTACTATTTTGTACCCTTTGTCACTACGTCTCCTTTTCCATTATGACTCGTCTACCATTACGTCAATTCAAATAATATAAATTCGATTGTAGAAGTCTATCCATTCATTTATACATAGTCTCTGTGTTCATCACCTCTTCACCATTTCTCCATTCCTTTCCCAACATCCCCCTCCGTCATTTCTCCACAAACTCTTCTCCGCAATCTCTCCATCTCCTTCACCTCTGCACCTCCTTCCATCCAACCCCAACCACCCGCCTCCCTTCTTCGCACTTCCTCACTTCACCACTGCGTCTCCGCATCACCCCACCGCCACTGCGCCGCACCATCACCGTCACCGTCACCGTCACCGTCACTCACCGTCACCGTCACCGTCACCGTCACCGTCACCGTCACCGTCACCGTCACCGTCACCGTCACGTCACCGTCACCGTCACCGTCACCGTCACCGTCACCGTCACCGTCACCGTCACCGTCACCGTCACCGTCACCGTCACCGTCACCGTCACCGTCACCGTCACCGTCACCGTCACCGTCACCGTCACCGTCACCGTCACCGTCACCGTCACCGTCACCGTCACCGTCACCATCACCATCACCATCACCATCACCATCACCATCACCATCACCACTACCACCACTACCACCACCACCAACAACAACAACACCTCGGTTACGTTTTTGTCACACCTGTCGCCAACTCCACCTCTTCACCTCTTCTTCCTTTCGACATCACCATTTCCTCCGGCATACGGCCGCGGCCGTTGTGGAGCGGCCGCCAGATCCACCGCTCGGCGCCGGCCGCTCCAGCCTAATTGTCTATTTGGGGCAGCGTATCGTATGTCGGCCGGCGAGAGCCCCGGAGTGGCCACGTTCCACGACCATCACCAGCCTCGGGCCGGAGCCAATACCGATACACCGACAGGCATTTAGGTGACATGACTTGTGCTTATCAGAAGCAAATTATAGGGCACCCGTTCAATTTACCTTCCCAAATTGTCCACTCAGGCGTTCATACGTATTCATGAAATTATCTTCGCTCGTCGGACTTAGTTCCCGTTTGGTGCCCAAGCCACACAATAACACTATTTTTGCGTAATTACGAAGCGGTGTGAACACGAGTCGGTGCACGAGATGGACTGTACGTCGAACCCGACACCCGAGACGACGACGTTGATGGCAATGGAGATGGCAGTGGAGAAACCTTTGACGACAGCCCTGGCATTGGAACTGACATCAGCGTTGAAGATGGCGATAGAGACGTCGACGGGAATGGAAACGCGTTTGAGATAATATTGGCTTGGCGTTGTCTCTGAAATTAATGTACCAGACGGCGTTGACGAAGAACATGACAATTGTAGTTGTCATGTAGTTGGTAGAGCTGTTCAGTCAACAGGACATTTCATTATGAACGGACGCAACTTGTTGAGAGTTGACTCGACAATGTATTCGTAGAATTCAGTGGAATTGTTTTCATGACATTTGATTAGGGGTAGAAATTATTCGCTCTTTTCGTTTGGTTCGTCGTTTCTCTCTAAGCCTTGTATCAATGAGCCGGTATCGGAAAATCCTTATGATTATTCCACAAATGCATTTCACTTCCCTAGAGAATATGCATAGTGAAATGTTGCAGTTATCATGATTGATTACACCAGACTAATATTCTTTCCTTATTTAGTGAAAAACAGACGTCCTTAATCTGTCAAATTCGGTTGAGGACAGAAGAAAGAAATGAAAATATTCGTATGTGTATGTCCTATTCATTCTTCAATTTTCGGTCATTGGAGTATTTATATGACACACCAAAAATTTTGAAGATACCACTGACGTCTCACTTCACTTCAAAAGCCGGGTTCAGAAAATTCACGTGGACTGGAACAAGGGGATAAAATTGGGAACGTTTGTCGTGTTTTTTTTTTTTTAGATGCGTTGTTTAACACATTTATGTGTTGTAGAGTGTTACATAGTCGCCGTGACCACACACACGCGAACTTCTTCTTGCAATGTTGTTAAATTAACCCTGCATATTTGTCATACATGGTCTAGTGTAGGTAATGGTCTAGTGTAGATATTGGTACGATATAAATTTCTACATGAATACTATATTCCTTTTCCTCTCAGAGATTCATTATTTTTGTAAAATCATCCCAATAATGAACATTTTCTCATCTAATAAACGTTATCGTAAAACATTACAAAATATATAGGAAAAGAAACATTGTTCTTATCCAAACTAGAAGTCTAAAAAGTATATATTACCATATAGTTAGAAAAAGAAGTATAAAGAAAGACGAGAAGAAAATTAAAAACATACCCAGAGGTTTCGAATAACCTTTTTTGCACACAATGTTCTAAACTTAATTAAAGCATTCCGCGCAACAAATAAATCTTTCTGGGGCAAACACTGATGCCAAGACAACACGGTTTCTGTATAATTACTACTGTTATCAACGTATCACCTCATGGTGTAACACAAGAACACAACCTGCTTGCGTTGAAACTCGAAAGCGCTCCATTACGTGGCATCATTTTTTAATTTTTTTTTTTTTTTTTGCCAAATTCCGCACGCGGGGTTCGAGATCCAAGTAGCCGCAGAGGACAGCTGCTGACTCCGCGTACGCACTAATCACCGCCGGCTTTGCCGCGTATTTTGATAGGTCTACCCGCTGCGCCGTCGGGCGCGTGGCAGCAGGCAGGCAGGCAGGCAGGCGGGCGGGCGGGCGGGCGGGCGGGCGGGCGCACGGTGGGCGCGGCAGGCGGGCGGGCGGTCCGGCGGGCGGGCGGGCGCGGGCGCCGCCGCTGCCGCCACGAAGACCGGACCCTGGACGCGGCGATTCCCAGTGGCAGGAAATGCTATTCTCCACGGACATACGCCATTCCACCGGGGTTAACCCAAGGGTGATACGTGGGGTAGTGGTCAGACTGCTCACCTTCCACCTTTAGGACCAGGCTGGAGGAGAATTCTAGCGGTCGGCTGCTCTGGCCGCTAGTTTCCCGTGTCTTGTACGATCAGTACCAGGCGAATGCTGGAGTAGTACTTCTAAAAACGGGCAACGAACAGCATCCGTTTTTTTGTTTCATTTTTCTCGGCTTCTCTTACATATATGCACGCTTACTCTATGCACTACTCTACCACACATGTCAAATGGCCTGTCGGAAATTTAGAACTTGCCCCGAACGGGACGGTGTCCCGGTCGGTGAGGGGAAAACCTGGTAAGGTGATAAGCAGACTGCCAGCGGATCTTACGGGACCAATAATATCAGCTGATGCGTTAGATATTCGAAATACTGTTTAACTTTGGGAACGGGGTTCAATTTCCAGGCGATCCATGTAATTTTTATTGAACAAATTGGTTTCGAGGTGATATTTCTCGGGGTTCACCAGTTTTCCCTACCTCTCATTCCACCATCGCTCCTTCATCATTGATATAATACAATGGTATCTAATCCATCAGAAATCATTCGTCCACGTTAGCAATGAACATAGCAAAAGATATCATGAAAAAAGGGGCAATACATAGGTGAAGCATTTTTTAATACACACCTGCACATTTAAAATATGTGTTATAAAAAACTCACCTTTAAACATTTGCTTTAGAACTTATTCTAATGAAAATTACCAATATGTCAATTCTCGTATCATCTATTTATAACATTGTAATAATGTCAAATCCACAGTCTGTTAGATGTATTAGGACATGAAATTAGAATATGGGCAAATCGAAAGTATAATTATTTTCCGGTTTTTATACTAAAGTACACACTCTACGGACTTAGGAGATATTGACTAATCTTGTTTTGTGGTTAACAACATAAATATTTCACCTTCACTGAAGCGATAAAAACATTCGTTAACACTACTGATGACTGAAAAAATTGAAGTAAATGGAAGCCCGCCTACGTGGAAAAAGAAAGAACGCTGAGTGCACGGCTGTATTATTAAATCCCGGGTTGTTCTTATAATACAATACGTCTTTGCAGCTACTAGTTTTAAAAGAAAGCTGTGAAACTACGGCTTAATGGAATAAGCCCACGAAACTACCATTTTTAAGTAACAAAATTACATGAACAGATACCTCCAAACTGCAGTCCTTCAATGCACAAGTGCAAATTATGCCATCTGAAGGTGCTTCACGCACGCCTGACGGGAAAGGAAATTATATGTACAGACATGCGCACTGTGAAGGCACGTGTGACTGGATAGAGTGAATGGTGCTTGACCCCTGGGTTTTCAAATCTCAGAAAATGCAAGATAATTTTTTTCTCTGACTCCCACGATCCTAGAGCGGCCTCAAAGAAACAAATCTGCGATTCACTAACGTACTATACAGTACTAACGTACTATACAGTACTACGATTAACTAACGTACTATACGTACTAACAGTGCAATTACCGCAGTAAGGAACTTGCTACTGGCCATTCCTCAGTTCAGTTGATTTCGTGGAGTAGGACTTTGATGCGTTCTGTGACCACGTGTAGTGTGTTGGTATAGCATGAAGGGTTAATTTACTGGGAAAACGCAGAGGAACTATGCTGCTGTTGCCGAATCGCGTGAACAGGCTGCGATAGCTCAGCGGCCTGATCGTTCCTCTGCAGCATCGTTGACCGGGGTTCGAATACCGACGGTGGAATATTTTCGACATCAGCTGGATAGCTGCATCGAATTCAAGCACTTTTCGAAAGAGAATTCTAGCAGCCGGCTGCTTCGATGGAAAGTTTTCCTTGAATCGATGTTAAATGCAGGGCGAATACCGGAGCACTATCCTAAAAAGCGGGCCGCGGTCGCACACGATGTTTCCTTGCTAATATCCATTTTCTCCACTACATTTACACACATACACACACACGCACTATGCTACCACACACATGAGGGGAGACTCCGCATGCCAATGGGTATGTTTGCCTCTGGTTTCACGTACTGGGGAGCATCACCACCACCTCCCGGGATAAATATTCACTACACTTATGCAACCAATGCCCTCAGCAGTTAACGCGCCCGAATTTAATACTCACTCATTTATCGAACCGCGTACAGAAAACTTCCACTGCACATGCACTAAACTTTTTTTTTAAAGCTGTGCTCCCTTTATAACATATCCGCAGCGAAGGACAACTTCTTCAACCGACTGCCGTCACGTGTACTGATTCCGTGAAACAACAAAATGATCGTCTTGGATTTTCCCTAGTTTATTGTTCTCGATAACATATTTTATGTTCATCTGTCTGAAACAAAGTAAACTGTATTGTACACCACAGGGGGAGGAATTGAAGAACCACAGGGGGAATGGAAGGGATTGGAAGTATTTCTCTCATCAAAACACTATTGTATTTTTTAAATTTTAAGTATTTTTATAATCAAATGGTTATTTAATTAGAGCCGTTTGCATTTAACAATTAGTGGGTAATAAAATATGCACCAATAAAATTTAAGACACTGGGTAGATACAGTTGGGCCCGAAACATAAGGGTCTAAAACACACAGTCGATTATGAGATTGGAGCATATGCACATGCTTCTGACATTTATGCATTAAGTGGCAAACTAGCTCATTTTGAACCTTGAATTAAAGTTGTCATTTGTGGAAATTTGAAAACTTCTTTCTACCGGATGGGTGTGTTTTGATTGTATTTCTCAGAATTTCCTTTTTAGGGGGTATTTAGTCCCTAATTTTTCTACGTTCCTAAACCTGGCCCCTTCACCATAGATTCTTCTGTGAACTTGCCAATGCATTAAGGAGTTTGAAAAAAGGACATCGGCTGACTGATGAAATTTCACCAAATTTGCAAGATCCAGGGAAGACTTTCCAGTTTATTCAGATTAACTGCGTCTGATATACCTTATGTTAAATTGTGTGCAACGCATTCTATCAAATATGTATAAACACGGTTCTCTCTAGCTGAACAGACCCTCAATTATTCAGCCTCTCAATAATCCCAATAATCAATAAGAATAATTCAGATACATTTTTTATTTAGCTAAATGATTACACAAAAAGCGTGTTTGAATGGCTATTGATATTTTTCTACGTGTAATATACTCACTCATCGTGAGTTTGTGTTGGATAAGCTCCAAAAATAAATACTATAATGAACAAAATTTAACTTAAGAACGTAACGATGATATATTCAAGATTATTTAATATCGTATGTCGTGAGACACGAGCTATTTATTCGTGTACTACTATAAACATTACAAAAATGAATCAAATACAGAATGAGTGCTTTGAGGAATTTGGTATATGTATTCAGTATTGTTTGTATTTTGTATTCAGGAATTCACGAAAATTGCGACCACTCTGTCTCCAGGTTGGATTGGTTATAACGACAAAAATATGCGCCGCACAGTATATAAGTGCCAACCAAGTATCGAAAATCGAACGGAAAATCGAACCAGGCATATGAAACATTTCGGAGCATTAATCTATTTGAAGCTAAGTAGTTACAATTATTCGTAAGTCCGGAGAGCCAGGATCGATTCCTGGTCTAAGCGACTGATGCGTTGAACAATTTTTGTTAGTAATCACAAATCCGGCATACCTCCAGCCAAGAATGATGGGAATGGGAAGAGTGGTGTAAATTTTAAAAAATCAATAAAAGAAAAATACAAAAACGTTTGGCGCTGACATGCCGAGATAGTTTCACCATATTGCAGATACACTAAAGCTACTTCTTTAGACTTATCAGTCGCACCCAGGGACGTCTCAATCCCCCAAAGTTCAACATATTGCGCTCCTTTTCTAATAATTTCTAATCTAAAATAAATACAATAACCCAACCGTTTTACGAGTTGGCCTCCATTTACCGGCTCCCAACTAGAATAAAAAATAGATACCCATTAAACTCATTTCTCAGCATATTCTTAGTCATGAATTAATCTTGTAGATACCCCTACTCATGAGCCTTGATGTATAATTGTAGAATTCGAATGTATGTTTAATATTAATTCTGACAAACGTATTATTTAATATAACTAATCATGAAATACGTGCATTCTCTCATGAATAAAAATATATTCTAAACAGGCCGAGAACCTTCCTGTCCGCGTACATCGGCATGCTCGGCCACTGTGAGCTCGGAGGTTCGCGCGGCCTTGTGTTATCGGCGCGTGCCACTCGCCCGCCAAGTAACACCGGCCACCTGCGATTCTCAGCGGACCGGCCATCGTTCAGGGCCCCGTGTCCTCTCCCCGCCCCTCAACCCCGCCCCCAGCCCTCTCCTCCCCACCAGCTCCACCCGCCCGTCCCACCCAGCCCGGCCGTCCGCCCGCGATGTATTTCATCTCTAATCAAATCCCGGGGCCCGAGAACGTGGCAACGGAGACACGAGGCACGCGCGGTGCACCGCGCGGATTAAAAAGTTGCAACCGCCAATGAGCACGCGAATTTGGGAAGGTGCGCCGCGCTCATTGGTCCGCGCATTGTGGACCTTCGCATGCAGCTGTGCGTTGTCGAACACGGACAAGCAGGGGAGGGGGAGGGATACTGACTGATGAACGGGAGGAAAAAGTGGTAGAAGAAGAAGAAGAGTAAGGGTAAAGGACAAGAAGAAGACTGCAGGAGAAGGGTATAGAAAAGAGTTCGGGAGTGGGGGCAGCCTTAATGTAACATCTGCGGACTTCTCCCTTTTAAGTACTTTTTTTTAAACTTCCTCAATTGTGTATCTCTGTATTATGTTCCGACTTCTCTATTCATTCTTCCTTTTATTTCTACCTCTTTGTGTCGCCGTTCAATGAACAATAAAAATCGTATTTCAAGAATACGTAGCACAAAATGTAAACACTATACAAGGATAAAAAATATGGGGACAATGACGATGTCTTCCTAAAAATGTTCATCGCTGTAGGGATTAAAGCATGTTATCGTGGACTCCATTATGTAACGTAAAAAATCTTTCTCATGAGAGACTTATAATAAATGGGTTAAAAGTATCACAGAACCTAAAATGTGAAGGCTTAGGGATTCTTTCATGGACGTTTTAGTTCCGAGCCTCTGTCTTTTGAGGCTGCGGTGGGCGATAAAAAAGGGTGTTAAAAGACTTGTAAAGGTTCCTCCAGTTTCTTCAAAGCTGATATTTCATGGCGTGGGAGGTCTCGATTTTTTGTTTGTTGTGCTCTTGTATTCGTTTTATGAAGGAACGTCACATTCACAAATGGGAAATTATCTTCAAAATATTATCACCTGTTCGTGACGAAAATTTGGCACTCTAACTTTTCGAATCTGGAGGTATTTTGTATTACATTTTCTTTTCGTAATAAGTCAAGAACCAAACTTTTGGAAATAGAAAGATTGTTTTTCGTGATTTTTCTGAGACCATGTAATTTTCTTGAATCCCTTTCAGCAAATATCCATGATGCATGATTGAGAAAATTAACAAATTTAATAGCTTCAAACGAGTTCATTAGCACAGGTTAGAAATAAAACAGTAGAACCATTTCGATTAGAAAACTTATGTATTAATTTCACGGATACGTGCATAACCTAATGAACAAGAAAGTGATGAACATCCTTCGATGCTTATTAGTGTTAAATGTATCTCAAAAAACCTTTTAAGAAGTATAAACGTTGCGGATGTTGAACAGGTTGGTTTTTTAATTTCATGAAAATCATAGAAAATTTTTAATGTCGAAGCCAAGGTTTTCCCTCGAGTGACATTAGAATTGAACAGCAAACAGTAGCTAGACATACTAGTTCAGCACAGAAGCCGAGAAACCTGAAGACTTATGGGAGGGTGCTGCTTGGCTGATATGGATGCTCGTGGAAGTGGATTAAGGAGGAGAATACAAAATGCCAACTCCTAAGCTTATGCAGTCAAGAGATGTAAATGATCCCCTCGCGTTTCCCTAGCATTTCCCTACTCGTTTGAACCGGTCTTTTTCTTTTCCATCCCGCCGTCCTTCTCAATACACTTTATCCCCGTTCTCCGCAGATGTCCGCGCTCTACCTCTTAGAAAGCTCTCTCCTACGAGGCGGTTTACACCTGCTGTTTCTTCTGCGCGGACCAACGACTCGGCCCCACCAGACCTGCCCAAATGTACCCACTGCGCCCTAGGCGGCTCTTGCCATCGTGATAATGACGTCGGTGATAATAGCGGCAATGACTGCGGCGAAGATAAGAAGAGACAGCCCATCACGAAGGAGAAATTGTTTAAAAAACAACGTTACAATGTTAATCTGCTTTAAAGAAGCAACCTTTTTGACTTGAAATATGGTGAAAGGTTCCCCGGAGACAAGTAGGATTGGTCGGGGACTGCTTCAGGCTTCAAGGAGCAACGTTCTTACGTTTAAGAAGTTTGTCCCTTCTATACATCGTCTGAGACAGATAGTTTGTTATGCAGCTCCACGCAACCTGAAACCATGTTCAATGATCATCGGGAATCCGTGTGCTGCATTTTGTCCGTAATTTTGGGAAGATAGGAACTGCTGCTGGGGGAAGCGGGGTTGATACGAGTTTGTCAATGACCCCTACCTCGATCAGGATTTTCATCTTATTTCCCTGATCCTTTGCTGCGAATGCTGAGATGGCCCCTTGTTTTCCTTCTGGAAATAAATGTAACTTCACTCTCTGTGCACGTCTTCAAGAGTTCAGTAGGAAATGTCATTTAAATTACTTTTCTCCATGTTGTCGCGGCTGGAAGTATATTCCTTTACAAAGAACATGATGAATGATAAGATTCAAACTCTATAGCTCATTTCGCCCTTGAAAATAGATTTTATTACATTGGAGCGAATATTTTCTTATCAATTCTTCCCAAAAACGCTCATTTTTTTCTGTGTTCAGAATTCAACTTGTATATGGTGAGTTCCTAGAATGAAGAAAACGTGCACAGAATACACTTGTCCCCGTAGCACGTGACAGATAGTTTTTAACTGTTTGACGTAAAATAAATCAAATCAAATAAAAATAAATAAAAAGGGAAAAGCTACGTATTTTGAAGCCGTACTTCCAACACAGTATTAGAGCAAATGTTACTTTCAGCATTAGAATTCAGTGGTGTACCCAAGGAGTGGTGGGGGTGGGGGGTGGCGGTGGGAGCTAAGGGGGCTTCAGACCCCCCTTCCAGAAACCTAAGATACATATTACAAGATGCGGCTTTACTAACTTGCTATACAGACGAAAGTCATCCAGCATATCAATTGTTTATGTTATACATATTAACGATTAGTCAACAAATAAAAATACATTTTATATTCAGCATAAGAGGAAATTGTTTCTAAGAAAAATCAAGACATCTGGATACTATACTTACCCCCCCCCCCGACAAATATTCTGGATGTGCCTTTGTCAGAGTGTACATCACAATATGTAAAAAACTTTCTAATTGCTAATATTTACTTACAGAATTTAGAATAAAGGTAAAAGTGTTCTACAACTTAAAATTGTACACATTGTGTTTTCTCGACTTGAATATTGCCTTATACTTGATGTATTATCCGCGCACGTTTCCTTGAGCCCTCGCTTCGCTGGTTGCGAGAGAAGTGGGTAGTTTGGTTATTTTCCCAAAGGAATTTTATATCAATATGTAGTTCGTTTTCCGATGCAAAATAGTTTCTATTACGCGGGAACAAACATTTTTGGTTACCAGATTTTGTCTATTATGCTCGTTCGTATCATTTATTCTTAATTCAATTGATGTTAGCAAAGGAGTGGGGGTAGGTATTCCGGGGCTCAAGAAAACGTGCGCGTATAATACATAAGTGAGTAAATGAGAAAAAGTAGGTTTAGTAAATAATTCCACATGCATAGCCAAACTATTTCATAGTAGACCGCAGGGAGGGCATGGCTTAACCAAATTTTAAGCTAAGAAAAGCTGTCGAAGAGATTTCGAAAGTCATTTTTATTGACGTTGCATACGTAGAGATATAGACGTTCAATCAGCGACGTATCAGGTCTGGATATCAGCGAATTTCAATTAGAAAATTAGTGGTCACCCTTCCTGCCAATCTCCTTCGGAATGTTGGCGTTCGATAAGAACCCTGGAATGTTACCGCGTCAATATTCGACTGACCTGTTATTTGGGTGGTCTCGAGATAAAACTGCGCGATGCTTTGAGAAGAATATAAACACTCGTAAACTGAACAGTTTTGTGCTATGATTCGGACATTTAATGTTATCGACTACGAATGTATACTAGGAAATAATAATCATATATTGACTGTCGTATGTTAGGAATTAATTTGTAGATGTACCACTTTATGCCGCGTATTATTTTTTCTCAGAACTTAAGCATCTTGAAGAGGCATCAATTTTATTACAAAACCCAATTTACAATACGGTGACAGATGCAGCTATATGCTTAATAGGTATACTGAGAAGTATGAGAAGAGAATTTTTTTTGAAAAAGCTCAGAATTAGCGTCATGAGTAAGTAAGATGTTCCACATTATTGGAAGATGTTTGTATTTAAATATTTATTTCTGGATTCATTTAGAAAACTTTATTTTGGAAAACTTGCCCTTCAGGGAGAGGGAGAATTGCCTTAAGCCGTGCCGAAACTGATCACTTCTTGGCAGTCCCACAGTTCCATACTTAGAGAGTCAGTCATTTTTCCGTATTTTCGGTACGTCAACTACTTTATTATTCCGTGACTGTAGTACATGCTAAAGACGGGAGATGGCGGTGTTCCTCTCTCGCTGGAAAGTGAGATCCGGTGCCAACCTTCAGGATGGCTGGCGGGATATTCCCTCTCCCTGTAACTCCTCCAATGTGGCAACCCAACCGCCCCAGCCAGGACAAACTCTAAGGACCAATTTAAATATCTTGGCACTTGGGTGAGTTATCCACCCGCGAGCTTCAATTTCGAAGATTGTATAACCGTGCACTATCATTTAATTCACAGAGTGCCAAGACATTTAAATCAGGCAGTAAGTAAGCTTTTAAGCTCTCGACTGGGCCGGGCCCGTCGATGCGGCGCCGGCGGACGTGCGGCTGCGACTGACGCGAGGCCCGGCGAGCGCACGGCGGCGGCGGCGGCGGCGGCAGCGGCGGCGGCGGCGGCGGCGCGGCGGCGGTGGCGCGGTCGGCCAGCCGGCGGGAGGAGGGAGGGGGGCGTCCCCCGAGGCGCGGCGCGGGCGGCTGGGCGCACCGGCGAAGAGCGGCGGCAGCAGCAGCGACGGAAATGAAGGAGGACGAAGATGGAACGGAAGGGTGAGAAGGAGAGACGAGGAGAGGCCGACTAGCGCGTGGCGCGCGAGCCGGGCGCGTGGCGCAGGAGGCACGCGGCACACGGCACGGCGCGCCGCCGCCGCCGCCGCCGCCACCGCCGCAGCGCCCGCCCACCTCTACGCTGCCGTTGCCGCTGTCCCCGCACCCACTGCGGCTAGGCGCTGCTCGCTATCCCGCAGGAAGGCGCACTTCCAAGGGATATGGTGCACGATAGGACCTACAAATGTTGCACCTTCCTTTTCGAGATGCGATTCAGTGAACTTTCAGTTTCGAATTTTTGCTGTTCCGCCAAGTGTACTTAAACCTAAATATTTTTGTTCCGAGATGTTCTTTGTGTAATTTCTTACGTATATGCCTTGTTTTTATGGTTTGTGTTAACTGTTAAATGTTTTTAATTTTATTGGCATCATTTCAACTCTTTATTGAAGTATCTTCAGGGCTAAAATGAGTAAAATCCTGATTAGGTTTAGAACAGTAAACACTCGATTATCCGAATCCCGATTAATCGAAGAAGTCATTAGAGAAGAAGCATTAAAATAATAAATTAAAAATCTGGATGCAGAAGTGTACACACCTGTTTCAACAGTGGCGATGTAGAGCCGACATATGCGGTGGAGGATCTACCGCTGGTTATAGAAATCTTGGAACTTCCCGAATTCGGTAAGCATCAGATTCATTCGTCAAATATCATTCTAGTCAATTCAATGAGCTTGATCTCAATGAAACCGAATAATTTCTAGTTTTCTTTACTTCTAAGGACACGGCGCACGCCACGCCTCGTAAGTTTACTGCGTTACGAAGATGTTTTAGTAAAGAGGTTGTCAAACTTTAAGTATTATACCCGCTCATGACTAGAAATGATGTGACCACTCATGACAAGTTCAATGTACCCTCACCATGTTTTTTTTAATGATAGGTTTAAAACATTATATGTGTGTATTGTTCATTTGTTGGGAATTAATTGAATTTTTAAATTTATTGGAAATATTCCTTAAAATTTACATCGTAAATAATTGCAAGAACGAGGGAGAAACTCATATTTTAAACCCGTTAAAGCCAAAGTAAACAAATCACTTTCTCTGCACATTAATAATAGAATATCCGAAAAATCATGAGTGATCTTAGATAATTAAAATCTTCTTTTAACTATTCCAAACAATAGTCGCAATCCCTACTCGTACCACGATCCTGTCGGGCACGCCTATCATAAATCTAGAATTCCTTCTCCAGTATGGTTTCAGGTGCAAATGCGTTCCATTAATTTTCACAAAAATGTTTTTGTTACACTTTTTTCGTATGAAAGGTTTTTTCTCTCAAAAATATGCATTTTAAAAGAAAACACTTTTTGAGAGTACGTCTTGCAACGAGGGCGGTGGAACCGGTCATACCGCCCGAACAGGGCATTGCGTTACCCTCGCGTAGATCCTGCGTACCGCTCGTACCGTTTTATCCACTTTTCGTTTTAGGTTCATGCCGCCGCAGCCGTCGGAACTTCAGAAATTTTCCCTGTACATGACTCCCCTGTTTAATGAGCACACGTAATTGATAGGACATGTTAAGATAGTGTAGGACGAAAAAGAAAGGAGAATGAGGAAATAATTTTTCGCGAAAGTTCACTACGCTACTGGACCGGCATTTGTCTGGAAATAAGAAAGAAAAGAATTTCTAGTTGGTACGAGGTGAGAGCGTCGTGTTCTCCACAAATAATTCAGCGTGTCAAACGAGTACTTCGTTCTTGTGAGGTTAGCCATAACTTACGTCTCTTCTATTACACATTGAAGCCGTTCAGTACACGAAGGTACCCAATAAACCGGGCTAGAATTTTTTTTCTTGGGAATAACGGAGAATATGTTTAAATTTACCAAGATGTATGAAATTCAGAAAGATCAGTCTAGACCACGGGTGTCCAACTTCCATAGCCTCAAGGGGCCACATCTAAAACCTTTAATATGGTTACGGGCCCGCTCAGGTTATCCACTCCTGACTTTCCCGTTTTGTTGATCTCCGCAATTTATCCGGCTGCTCTGAACGGGGGGATGGAACTATGCATAACGCAGTGAAACAATTTGAATTTTTGAATTTGTGAACTTACTAGAAAAATCCCTTAAATCTGAACGTACCCTATTTTTACATTAACGGGGTGTTGGCACCGACAGGGTGCGAGCGCTAAGCGCAATATGTTTTTGTTTTTTTTAAGTGAAAAATTAAAATCATTGCGAACTCTTCTAAAAACTATTATCGTTCACGTGCGAAAATTATTATTACTAATATCACGTGTATGCGTGAATAGTATATTCATAGTGGCCGGAATGGATGCAAGGGACTATCTCCTTTGTGTCATAACCATTCGCGGGCCACAATAAATGACACCACGCACCGTCAGTTGGACAGCCCTGGTCTAGACTGATGCTCCGAATTAGCAACTCATCAACCCATCGGTTTTTTTCGCATATTCGCCCATGAAAATTTGTTTTGAAGTGTGAAGTGAAGCATGTGATAGTTTTTAAGAAATCTCTTCGACAGGCAGCTATGTCGACGTTATTGATGAACACGTTTTTCGGTGCAAAGAAAAGCGACACATTTCAAAAATCGTTAATATTCAAGTGAAGAAATACACTTAGAAAGAAGTATATATTTATATAAAAAATCTTAAAGGAGTTTAACAAAACACCGGAGATATAGAAAATAGTAGTGTATGCAATTAGTTCATAATGTTAAGCTTTATTGCTTGAGTTCATGTTCATAACAAACAACGTTAAGAACGAGTTTTCAAATTTGGACGAGTGCAATAAAGCAACAATATAAACGAATTCCGTGCACTATTAATTTGTATAACAATTATTTTTTTAAGAGAATAAAGAGAATAATTGTTTAAGAGAAATAAATAATTTTGCGAAAAAACTTTCTTGTGACGTCTCGATATTTGACATCTGTTCCTGAAAACGGTGGTCGGCTGTTCCATTTACCGCTACCACCCGAAGATTCTCTCGTTGCGATTGGCTGAATGTATGATGACGCAATCATTTGTGCCGTAAAATCTAATACGTCATCATTTGTGCCGTAAAATGCCCTTTTATGAACGATTTCTTACAGCTGAAAATGTCGTTTATAATGCTGGCACACAAAAAAGCTTTTAATGTTGGTGAAGGGGAAGACGCGACCCACAAATACTGCATACAACTACGCCTTAAAATATAATTACACTCCAATACGAATACATTCCATGTATTCCGGTTGAAGAATTCCTTTCACATTACATAAACCATGAATAAAAAAGGAACGAAAGTAGTTATTAAGAGTATGGGCGAAGGCTTTTGGATTTTAGATTCAATGAGATTCTTATTACTACGCTACAGTAGATTAAATTAATACAATAAACTGCATGAGAAACACCGGAAAATGATCAATATACTCATTTACCATTTAAATTCTTGGTTCGTTTAATACCTTGAAATTATCTTCTTAGCGTAAGTATGACTTGTCTTCGTTCATTCCATCTCTAATTTTTAAGACACGTACTTATAAGATATCAATTCTTCATCGTCGAGCACTTTCGCTCTCCATCACTTCTCCCATTCCCAATTTCATCGCTTAGCCGTCCAATTCAATCGGGTACCCAGCCGACCGCCGCCTAGCTCTATTTCCCCTCCGCCCTCGCTACCGCCCCTCCTTTTTCCCGGCCCGCCCCGCGCCCCTCCCTCTCCACTCCCCGCAGCTCCCTCACGTCGCTCCTCCCGCCGCCCCCGCCGGCCAGGCCAACGCGGTGCTTCAAGGCCGCGGCGAGAGTACGGACCACTCGACCGCCCAAAGCCACGGCGCGTCCGCGACCACGCTCCGACAAATGCGTTTACGCCTGGCTCTCGCGCCGCCATGCTCCGTGACCGCTTGCTCCCGGTTCTTTCCTCCAAACGTCTCGTGGGGCACTTTTAGCATTGCTCTCTCAAGTGCACAGATGGGTAAACAGAAATTACCGTTTTTCATTCAGTGAAGTAATTTATGTTATAAACTCTCCGGTTACATGAAGTTTAGGAATTTGCAAAACAACATTATGAGTCGTTACTATGTTCATGTAGCAGTAAGAGGTCACTACAGCAATTACTCTGAGCCATTGTCGTGTCCTCGTCCTTAACTATTAGGCAAAAAAATACTGCGTCGAAGAGGCCATTGCCCTGATACAATTCTCGCTATTCATTGGGAAAATTACAATTTTTGTCATGCTAAACCATCGTCAAAAATTGCTGAATTATTTGCGATTTAGCAGGAGAGGAATAATGATATTACGTTTCAATTAGTATTGTCTATATTGTTGAAGTAAAGCAATGCAAAAACGTCTTCCTATTAACGTTTGGTGTTCGTAGGAAGCATAGAACACAATTCGAATATTATCAAATAAAGTAATGAGTGAAAATTGTAGAATAGTGTTCGCCGTTTGAGTTTTTTATTAGTTAAGGCCACTCTCCACATCTGAAATTTGCCTTACATCATAAGATAAATTCAAACTATACTTTTTTTCATTCTACTAATGCCTTCCAAATCACTAATATAATGGAACCACTTTATATGTACGGACATCCATAATGGTAGCCAAAAACTCTTTCTTGAAGGCAAGATATTTTTAACTCATCAAACAGTAGACATCATTCAGTACAATTCTGTTTGTCAGTTAAGACGCTAGGCCTGTTTGGAAATGAGCCCCAATCCCAACATACCCACGATCGGTGGCTGTGACGTTTCAAGTGTACTGGCATGTGTTTGATGTGGAATAATGAAGTTATGAGCCAAAAGCATAGAGAAGGAAGTGGGGGCAAGAGTGAGAGAGAGAGAGAGAGAGAGAGAGAGAGAGGGAGAAAGAGACAGACAGACAGAGTCAGGAAAAGAAAAGAGGTCTTGAGAGACCGGCGATAGAGAAACAGGACAGTAGAGAGTGAGAGTGAGGGTGTAAGCCACAGAGATGTAGAGAGAGTGAGAGAGAGACAGTGAGAGAAAGACAGTGGGAGAAAGAGGAGACGAAGAGAAGGTTGGAAGACGGGCAAAGTGTTCATTTTTACTCTGTGCCAAAGTGTTCGGTATGAACCAAGTTACGATTCTAACATGCATCTATCGAAACACAAAGTTCAGACTAATCGCATTAAGTCAAAAGACTTCACCTAATCGCATAAGCCAAGACAGGCTCGATTTTTATTTTTTAGTATTCGCTTTTGAATGCTCTAGAAAATGTTGATTGTTTTTTTGCAGCGTAAAAACTATACTTGGAAAAACGTTACTTTAAGTTCGTTAACATTTCGTATAACGAACATTTTGAATTTAAAGTCATTGATGAGAAATTAATTTTAAATTGTGCGTTTATTCTAAAGTGTGATGAATACTAATGATAAGAAAATGTAATTCGAATGTCCAACTTACGAATAATCCAGCTTTGTTAATAAAATATTATGTGATGGGCTGGTCGATTGGTTTAATCATGTGTATTTGTGTATTTGATGCAGTGAAATATCTGATAAGCATGCTGATCCAATTTCCATAACACTGTAGAAACTATTAAAATGTCACTTCGAGTCATCAGACAAGTTGAATGTCTACAGGTTCAGATCCAACTGCACTGCGACAAATCCTCAACGGGGCCTGGTCCTGCAACGACCCGATCCCTGGCCTTTGCGTGTAATGTAGCACTTTCTCAGCCAACCGTTCCCCAAATCTCTAATTAAGTAACCAGTTCAATAACAGAACTCGGATAATGCATTGCCGAACGTGCTGGAATCTGCCGACGTGGCATGGCGTGGGAAACCCGTTCCTTTGTTGGCTCGCCAGTCGTATATCAGAAAATCAGCTACGTTTTAAATGCGCTAGAATGGTAAATTATGTTGTGCTAAACGCTCTTAGTTGCATTAGCTCTAATCCTCTGGTAGATATCTGCAGCCGCTCGCTAATGCAGCGGCACGTACCACTAATTCTTTTTCAATAATTTGAAAGTTTTTCCACGTATTCGAACATACTAAGTCAAGTCCCCAGCCAGCCTTAACCCGTGTTGCATATGATTCAAGCGTATTTCGTTCCTGAATTGCCGAAAAAAGTTTAATTTGAATGGTAATTAAAAGCGAAGAATGAAATATTTTACCCATAAAATGTTTCAAGACTCGGGGTTTTTAATCTAAGCAGCTAATTGACAAACATTATTCGGCGAATGTTTTGTGTTCGCTGGGACATGTTTACTTAACATTTTGTACGATCCGTGGAAATTGCCTAATGCGGCGCGTCTGATCCTCTACTCTTTAGATGCATTTTATGGCAGGCTTTGCAGTGATAATTTTAATAGCCGACGAATATTATTGTTCGAGAGAATCAACCCAAAATGAGCAGAGAAAGAGAGAGGCAGACAGGCACACAGACAGGCAGACAGAGAGGTAGTGAGGCAGACAGAGCGAGAGGGAGCGCGAGAGCGAAAGAGAGCAAGAGCGAAAAAGAAAAAGAGAGAGAGAAAGAGCGAGAGAGAGAGAAAGAGCGAGAGAGAGAGAATGAGAAAGAGCGAGAGAGAGTGAGAATGAGAAAGAGCGAGAGAGAGTGAGAATGAGAAAGAGCGAGAGAGAGTGAGAATGAGAAAGAGCGAGAGAGAGTGAGAAGGAAAGAGCGAGAGAGAGTGAGAAGAGAAAGAGCGAGAGAGAGTGAGAGAGAAAGAGCGAGAGAGAGGAGAGAGAGTGAGAGGAAAGAGGGAGAGAGAGAGAGAGTGAGAAAGAGCAAGGACAGGAAGATTCGTTGGGCGAAAGAGAGTGGAGGAAGATATATGTTCTGGAGGAGATGTGATGGAAAAACCATCTCTCGGTTACGAAAGGAAGATAAAATAGAAGTCGAGGAAAAACAAAAAGATATAGAGAAAAATGAAGGTAAATGTGAAGAAAAAATATAAAAAGAATGATATAAATAGAAAAGGGGTAAGAATAGGGCGAAAAGTTATGAATTGTGTAGGTGAAGAAGAGTGAAGAGAATAAAACGTGCTATTATATTGCTTATCATAATGGTCTCGCTGGAATGCATTATTTGTCGTATTGACTTACACTTGATCGTGAAAACTGAATAACTTACATTAGTATGTGGAGGTTTTGACATTCGCTTCTATAATAATAATAATAATAATAATAATAATAATAATAATAATATATTATTATTATTATTATTATTATTATTATTATTATTATTATTATTATTATTATTGTTGTTGTTATTTCCAGCCACATCATAAATAATAATTTAAGATCTAAGCCTTATGAAGTCCTGCTATCCTTTTTGATAGGGTCTTTTCTTGAACTCATTGTCATCCATCTTTTTATGCTCTAGTGTAGTAGTACAAAAGTGTGATGTGAGAAGACTAATGACTGGGCGTATGTTGTAGGATGAGAGGACGGATTTAAATCACTTCTCTTATATGTAGGTTACAAAAGTATTATATGAGCTTAACTGTGCACATTTATCTCCAATTATTAATGGCCACTGAACAATGCACCTGTGTAAATTATGGATATTGGTGTGAAATGCCAAAGCAAGGGTTTACTGTTGTACTAGCACACGGATGATGTCAAATGAAATGTTTCCAATTCAAGACAGTCATAAAGTAGAGACGTAGACAATTTGAACCTACGCCCCTAATGTGAAATATTAGAGCCAATACCAAACAATCATATACAACGTCCTTTCAACAAATTGGTCATAGTGCCAACACAGCATGTGCCTTGACGTCGGGTGTGAACTGAACGTGTGTTCATCGAAGTTGAGAAACACACTAAGCCCTTCTTTCCTCAGATAACATTGACTATAACGAAAGCTATCTAGTAACACATGATACTCCAGTACCGTAAACAGGTTTTTTATGTATTCGTCCTGCATTTACTTCTATCATGTTTAATAATACTTTGAATAATTGTTTTAATCTTTATATTTATTTGTATTCGCCCCGCCTCGCGCCGCCTTGCCCCGCCTTGCTCCGCCTCGCCCCGCCTGGCCTCGTCCCGCCTCGCCCCGCCTCGCCGCCTCGCCCGCCTCGCCCCGCCTCGCCCCGCCTCGCCCCGCCTCGCCCGCCTCGCCCCGCCTCGCCCGCCTCGCCCCGCCTCGCCCCGCCTCGCCCCGCCTCGCCCCGCCTCGCCCCGCCTCGCCCCGCCTCGCCCGCCTCGCCCCGCCTGCCGCCGCCCCGCCTCGCCCCGCCTCGCCCCGCCTCGCCCCGCCTCGCCCCGCCTCGCCCCGCCTCGCCCCGCCTCGCCCCGCCTCGCCCCGCCGCCGCCCCGCCTCGCCCCGCCTCGCCCCGCCTCGCCCCGCCTCGCCCCGCCTCGCCCCGCCTCGCCCCGCCTCGCCCCCCCGTCGCCCCCTCGCCCCGCCTCGCCCCGCCTCGCCCCGCCTCGCCCCGCCTCATGTATGTATAATTTCATGTATACACTACTCTTACGATTTCTTACACCTCTTCAAGCAACAACATGTTTAGTGAGAATTGTACAATTTCCTTATTAATGATTATATCAGGATAAGCTTAATCCTTGTCGGTAACTAATACTGAAGTCAGGAAAGCACACGCAGTGTAGCACGTACTGAATAGGAACGTACGTTCTCCATTAATATTGGTCAACTGCAGCGTCCGGAGCAGTGAAGGGTGCCCCACCCATTAATCAGAAGTTCATTGACCTCGTTCTTAGATCTTCACCTGCTAATTCATTTAGTTGTTGGAGAAGAGCACTAGGGAGGGAACCCGAAAAATTAATAATATCCATAAAATATTAAAATGAGATTTATAGAAACTTATCTAACACGTATTATTTAGGTGTATTAATATGTATGACCTTGAGACAAGATTGCAAATGTTGAACAAATAATATTCACCATTTTCGTAATGAATTTCTATAACATCTTATACATATTTATCTCGCAGTAGAATTTGAAGGAATTTCTATTAGAATTTCTATTAGATATTAGAATTTCCTGCTGATAAATGTATTCAGTGTGAAATCATTAAACACTGTCAATGAATGTCATTATTTTTTCTTCTAATTCGAGAATATATAAAATAGAAATGATTCGAAATGAAATGTATGTTTCCTTAATTTATAAATTTTTTTTTTTCAAATCTAAATTGTAAGTACTTTCCTATTTGCGAAGGTAATTTTATTAGCGCATTTTCCTCATGTTTTTGACCTCCTCAAAAAGTCAATTACCAACAAATACGAACTTCCGTAATTGCACGTTACAAATATGATGCTGTTATTGCCACTTTTCCGAGAATTTTGTTCTCTTTACTGAGAAGTTTGAAGTACAGCGTCATGAATTGTGATTGCCACAATCTCCGACCACATACCAAAGGTCCACATATCCGATAAGTGGCCACCATTAGGGAGATATAGTAATGGTTGTGTATCTGTTCTGTAATGTAGTTCTATTGGTCAGTTTCTCTCCGCTACACACAGACTTCTCTCGCCGAGCTGGCAGGCACTTTAAAACGCACGTAAGGAAATTAGAGAAGATATGCAGAGAGATCATTTGTTGTTCGCCTCAGTAATTGCAGCGCTGAAAACTTCAAAGAGCGCTTCGAAAGTCTGAGTTTCCCAACGAGTTCTCCGGGCACGCAATCCAGCATTCAATGAATATATCCGAATCATCGGTTTGGAACAGCTCCCCCGAGAACAAGCGGAATTATCAGCTAATCTGCGTTTGCCACAAAGGCGATCGGAGGATAATTGAAGCCAGCCGGGCAGCGGACAATAGTTGCGCAGGTCCTCACTCGATCTGGTATTGTGCCGCCGAGATGGGGTGTCGTCGAAGGAGCTGGGGGAGGAGACAACAGGGGGGCTGGTGGAGGGAGGGCGCCGGCGTGCGCCTCGCGCGGACCGAACGGCGCGGGGTCTCTAATGAGGCGCGGGCCACTGCAGCCGGTGATGCGGAGGTGGCGGAGGGGCAGGCGGCAATGAGAGGGCGGCGAACTGTCTGCGTGAGACGTGCCTGGAGGAGCTGATGCTAGACGGAAAGTCGGTGGGTGAGCAGGCTCACGGCCGGTCAAGAAGGAAAGGAGTCACAGAGCGGTCACAGGAGAGTTCAGTCAAGGAGAGGTTTGTGAAGCTTATGGAAGTTTTCGTATTTACTCCCGCTTACATGTCTTGGGCAGGCTCAATTTCTTCTAAAAATGATGCGCGAGTTAATGATTTGCGTAGCAGACCAATACACCCTGTTGTGTTGCCATAAATGCGGCTTTTGAGTTTCTTCTGTGACAATTGTATTGGTGGCAGCAATAAGGTGATGGTGATGTACCATGAGTGACGTTATTTCAGGGCCTTCGCTCTTCCTTCTCGCCGCCCTCCACTCCGCCGCGATGTTAGGTCTTATCACTCACCGCCGCCGTTCTCCGGTACAGCAGTTGCCAGAAGAAATGACAGTTTCCTGGTCGCATGGCGCAAAACGAATTATGCTTGTCATTGGTCACTGTGCAATTGTTTTCAAATGGCAGACTTCATACTAATCAGCGACTATCTACCCTAACGCAAATTTGCGCGGCGTACAATTTCCACTTTTGTGTTACTCTAAAATCAACGTGTTGAAGTCTGCAATATCGTTTGTCACCAAGTTTCTGGGATTACCGATCACTGTGGTACTCTCCATGTGCGAGTATATTGATACATTTTGTAGTTACAGAGATACAATATAAAAAATTAAAGAAGAAGAAGAAATGTCTCCTCTCTATTCTAAAACAATGATTACTGTTTTCACTTCAATAGTATTGAAAGGTATTGAAAGAGATTAATGAAATGAATGCAGAGCTCTCGCTTTTGAGGTGTGGTTCGGAACATTCTGTGCAGATCGCTCAGTGGTCTCAACAAGTGCTCTGCGGACGGGAGAAATGCAAGGCTTAAGAACGAGGGGATTAAAACCTTTGCGATTCCTTCCGGCGACGTCCCTGCAGAAGGCGGAATGCGCTGCGGAGCGGGTAGCAATAGCAGCGAGTGCTGGGCACCCTGTCCGGCGCCGGGCAGAGCAGAGCGGAGCGGGTAGCGATAACAGCGGGTGCTGGGCACACTGACCGGCGCCAGGCAAAGTGGGGAGGGTAGCGACAGCAGCGGGTGCTGGGCAGCCTGGTCGGCGCAGGGCGGAGCGGGACGGATAGCGACAGCAGCGGTTGCTAGGCTCGCTGCCTGGGGTAGGGCGGACCGGGAAGGCGGCCGCACAGGCGCCCCGCGTGCATCTATTACAAGCGTAGTTATCCACCGTGAATTGCACGAAGCGGGTAACGGCGCGTCCCATTAGCATCTGTTAGGAGTCGGGGGCCGGGCGGCCGAGCGCTGTCATCGGGGCGGCGCGCGTCAATGGGAGGCCGGCCGGCGGTCAGCTGCGGGGGCGGAGAGCCGCGAGGGCGCGGGGCAGCTGGCGCGGCGACGGCAAGTGGGGCGGGGCTCGTGGGGGTGGGAGGAGACGTGTGCCGGGGGCGTGGCTCGTGACGTAATGGCTGGCGCACACGCCTTCCACCGCGCCGGCCTGCGTTCGATCCCTGGCCAATCCTTGTGGAATTGTGTAGGTCAATGGGTAGGTATTCTGGAGGTTCTCTGGTTTTCTCTGCCTAATATTACCTCCATCATTCACCTGATTCTCATTATTCTTACACAATTAAATGGCAAGGTTCTTTTCCTAGAATCTGGAACAGTCGGAGCAGGCGGAAATATGCCCCTTTAGCATCAATGTGGTTATAAATCAATATTTTAGGATTCTTTCGTCGTTTTCGCTCACTCCTCTGGGTGTGATGGGTTCTTCGTTTTTCGTATACGAGTTATCGTAACTAGGATCTTCTATCTTCTCCTTTGTCATTTCTCAATTATGCAGTAACAGTTTTATCTACCAAATATAATATTACTTTTGCTCAACTGTTTTGTATGGTTTGGGTAATTTAAATCTTGAGAGAGGGCAAACAAATTCTGCAAGAATATTCTGATTTGGTTAAAACTATTTTATATAAATCAATTGTTTCAAAAAATCGTATATTTAAATTAACATATTGTTTAATTATTTAAATATTTAGTGTCCGTTGTCAGACAAATAAATCAATCAAGCTTCACTACTGGTTATTTTATTATCTTTCTTCGCTTAAAAAGCTCAATTACTTCTTAAATAAGAAATAACGTTTCGTACCAGTAATAAGACTTAAAATTAGGACGCCTTACAAACTCACCCCGGACGTGTTCACTTAAAACCTTGACAAAGAACTTTCATGAAGGTCCATATTCTTTGCATATTCGTGGACATAACTTGTTTCATTTGATTGATGTTTTCGGGCATTCAACTGCTTCACATAAGTCATTAGGTCATTATGCAAATGGTCATTAGTCCCGTTAGGGTAGTGAATGTATTATGCCGGTAAGTGGCGATGATAAACCCCAGCTGGAAGGTGAGATCAGGTACCGACCTACAGGTAGGCTTGTGGAGGATTTCTCTTCGATGTATCTCCCCTGGCGAAGCGCCGCCCCAGCAGAAATAAGTTCTAAGCTCCCAACTGGTCTGCTGGCATCCGTGATAGTGTAGTACAGGTGTGTGTAAGTGAGGGTTAAAGATTAGGAAGAGGAAAGAAACAGTGTTCGCCGACCTTGGCCCGTACTGTCCGGGCCCGATACTGCCCTGCCATTAGCGTGGTATTGAGCGTACAAATTATGGAAAACTACCGATCAGAACAGCCGAACACAAGAATTTTCCTTAAGGCAGTGGCTGAATTCGATCCAGCAACCCGTTGGGGCACCCGTTCAGAATCACTGCAGAATAATTCTGCCTCTGAGATATCTCAGCCGATGAAAGGTAAAGAAATTTTGCAATATATAAAAAGGATTATCCTTCAGAGAATCGTATGACTGAATTATTTAAAATGATCAAACAACCGATTATCATATCTCGGTATTAACTGTTTACAAATCCCATTGGAATACGAAACATCATGGGACACATGTACCTGAGGTTCAGCATTGGCACTAATTGTAATATGTGTGAACTCTTTGCAAGAAGTAATGTCAACTAACTACAATTAACTACTGTATTGTAATGTGTCAGTTTTTGAGATATAAGGATGATAACGTTCTGTATAACCAGCGCTGGTAGCGGTGAAAATTAATGGAACGCCATTCAGCTCGAGCGTATCAGTACGAGGGTTCGATCCCCGCGGGGTCCCTGAGATAGGCATGATATGTTTAACTTAAACGTGTTTATAGCGGCTGCTGCTATCGAAGTCATAGGCCGAATACTGTGATCCTTGGTATTTCGTAGTTTCCCTGATCGCATCCAGTCGAGTGCCAGAGCAGCACCCTAGAACGCGGGTGACGAACCGCGTGAAATCCTTCCTTTCCTATCCTGTTCCATTGGCATGCTTAGCGCCCGGCGATTCCCATCCTAATGGTCCACCCCGCTGCTGTGGGAAACCTCCGACTAGCGTTCGAGGCGGTCATGGTCTGAAGCGGGCTGTAGAGCCAGGAAAGTTGTTCGGTAAATCGTTTTCACCAATATTCGTTTGTAATATAGAAAACAAAGATTCATGTCTGGTATACCTCAAGTGACAAATGATGGTTCATTCCGTTTTCTTTGCGATTGCATTGCATCTTGGTGAATCTCGCTATTAACAGTAGTAATTATATGCATGCTATGAATCATTCGCTTTGATAAGTTCATCTCCCAACTAATGAGTCTGAGTTCGTTTCACCATCTACGTTTCACGCTCCATACTTCATGTTCCTCGCTCCACGTTTCGCACTCCGCACTCGTTGGTCCGCAGGCCCGAGACCATGGTTCGCTTGCAGTTGCTCAATTGTTTTTCGTCCTCCTCACCCGCAACTGGATGCGCCATTCCAAAGCTGTCCCTACATTTGGTCACGTCTGCATTCGCAGCAACGTGGATCGTCGACCTATTCGATCAGAACATTCATCATGTCAGGGTTCTCGTTTTCGTTTCGCAAACCTGTTTGCTAACGTTTGATGGCAAGCGCGAATGTTCAACAAAGCCCCGCGGCACCGCGATCCCCGAACTTCCGCTAGTGGCATGGAGAGTCGAACCGTCTGTTGAGTAGTGGGAATACACCATCTTTCTAATATTTCTTCAAACAGCACCTACTCGTTTTTTTCCTGTTTTGAAACTATTGGTGCTACAGCACCACATACTTTTTTGCATTAATTTATAATAGATATTTTATATTACAATGATGGTATTGTAGTATTAAATACTCTAATATGATTGATAATGATATTGTATATTTTAAATTCTTCAACCATCTCGGTAAACACAGTCGTCAGTAGGAGAAGCACCAGATATTGGAATTTGTAATTTCCTTGGACCGTAAGAATTGAACCCCGACGTTTAGAGGTAAGCTAAACCAATATTCACACCGCTACGGTGAAGGTTGATACGTGCGGGGTAATAATCGTTCTTACAAAATTATACTTACGATAATGCGCAGAAAAATATTTATAATTACTCCAAAACTGCTAATATTTCTAAAAAATGTACATGAAATGATTTCAAGATCAAACTTGAGACTAGATTGCGCTGAGAAAGAATACTTCAATATTGAGGCCTTATTGCCTAGACGGTTCCGTCGTTGGACCTAGCTATTTAGCTGGAGCCAGAAACCTATTTCAGTGCTAACTCGAACCACGGACTTTCCACCCAACAATCTGGATTGGCCAAAACTTGTCAGTTATATGTGTCATTAGGCCCCAGCTGTGAGCCACACGTATATGAAATGTCTTTTAATTACATTTCTCCTTGCTGCTGCATTCGTTATGTCGGGCAGCAAAGAATTACCCACCTTTGCCTTTGCACGACAGCCTTCAATCTTAGGTAGATAATGAATTGAAATATGCCAATAGTTTCGCTTAATTCCAAATGCAAGTGAAATATCTATTTTTCACTTGCATTGCAAATATCTATGATTTGGAACCTTATCAGATAAACATATTTTTAATTTGCATTGGGTGAGGAAGGTAAAAAATAGTGCATTTTGGAATTGCGGTTCGAAAGGCTTGAATGTTGCGTTAATTAGCAAGTCAATTGTATGTCCTACAAAAGAAGTAATTATAAGTAATATTTAAAAGTACACACACACACACAATCAACTTCTGAAGAAATACCGTGAATCAATTGTTAACTCTCAAATACGTATGCATCCAGTAGCTGATTTTAGTACATTGATACTTACGTATGTATGTAAATGTAACATATATTAAATTATTGCAAATATGCTAGTTTCAAAGAGGAATATTCTTGGTTTGCGTGCCTTAGAAGGGGTGTAAGTGTATTGTTTTGAATTTGTGCAAAGGCAAGGGGGCAAATAATGTTTTATGAGTACGCATTGATTGAGCGACGTTTAGTATAGCTCGGCCAGTGACGGTGGCTTCCATTCTTCATGCAACGTAACGTTCTGGGTTAAACTTCACTGAATGGAAAAAAATTAAACTATGTTTGTAGCGTGAAAAGCGACCCGAAAATATCTAGTTATTCCTTTCCATAATATCATCTGTATTATTTTTCATTAATTCATAATTGACCAGGAGAGGCGTTAAGTTTTAATCCAGCCAAAATGCTGAAAGATCATTTAATCAACCGTAACTAATTACGATTGTTGTTTTACGGGCTATTGGACCTTGGTATAATAGAAAAAGTATTAAAAAGACAAAAAAATACTTGGAAAGACCTTGACGTAACGTTTAGAAACTTTTTCTATTAGATGACGGTTCATGATTCCGGAAAACAAACATATCGATGCCTATCAAGAAATCTACTTGGTTTCATATATCACCTATTTTTCAAAAGCAAGACCAAAAATTTTCATTTTTCAGGGGAGAAGAAAAAATAATTATAACAAATTATTATCAGATCAGAATAAAAACATTATTATTATTATTATTATTATTATTTACTTATTGAAAACAGGTATGACACACAATTTCACTTTATAAACTACTTTATGAACTTCCTAAATTTTCCTGCAGAAGCGTAAAACTCGTTCAGACACGACGTCTTTAATTTCTGATTCCTTCTACTTTTTACGAATATTTGTTTTGTTATATAGAAACGAGGTAATTGGACTTAAGGTGTTTTTCTTGGAATGTGATGGTAATTAATTTTTCGTTTTCTAGCAAATTAAAATAATTATTAAAAATAAATTATAACATTATAAAGAAATAGATTTATATAGATGGTTGTATGAAGCGATCTCGTGTCATTTCTAATCACTCCCCAGTACAAGGAGTGTAAGGGACGCCGAGTCCCTGACGCGCATACACGTTGCAGCTCGCCCGCCCGCCTTCATGCGCAGCGGAGTGGTCACGGCGCCGCCGCCACAGCCGAGCGAGAGAGAAGGGGCGAGATTAATAAATCTCTATGTATGTGTTCCCTTCTTGTTCTTTCATCCAAATCTCCCTTTGTTGAGAAGAAGAACGCCACAAGGGCCTCATCGTGAAAAATGGCACCTCTTTTTTTCTCCTTGTTGCGTAGCCCGTTGCCTCCCCGTCCCTGGGGCGGCGGGTTGCCTTAGAGATCCCGGCTTCCACAGAATAAATTCAAACCACCTCTTCGTTTCCGTCCCGTCTCACTCTATAACGAATACCTCTCCTGCTCTTCCCTCGCCGCCTCTATCGCGATGCGACCGGGGGAAGGTTCTTTCATGTTTTTATACCTAGCCCGTACGTGTAATGTTCACCTGTCTTATTCCAGCCAACTACACGACGCGCCGGCACTCTCTCACTCTCGCTGTCTTTCTCTCTTTCGCTTTCGCTCTCCCGATATCGTGGAAGACTATGTTTAATCTTCTTAGCGCTGTACGACGCGGCGTGACGAAGATGATGGCAAGAAGGGAAGGGCTTCAAAAGAAGAGGGGGGAGTACGCACGCGTCACAGGAAGGTTGGCCTTATCTAAAAAAAATCTTTGTTCGCGAGGTATTTTTCTGAAACTGAATTTTTCATTTCACTGAAATACTTTACAATACAGCCAGAGAAGTGCCTCACGTTGATGGTATCTTAAAATATACTGAAAGATACGCGAGAGTTTGCTGGAAGAGCCCGTTTTAATGGGAAATATTCGACATTTTCTGAGAGTGACTACAGGAGTGATAGTGTCTTTTTTTTAGTTTTTGATGCTTTCGCCTTTGATACTGGCTAGAAAGATCCAGTGCAATGCCTCTGCAGAGTAACTGATTGCGTGTTCGTAGGGTTCAAGCCCCGAAGGTGGAGGATTTTCGACTCTAGCTACATATCTAGTTTATAGCCACAGACTAGAGCAGAATTCAAACCTTCACTTGCACTGACCTGTTTTCCGTGGTTTCTACGATCAATACCAGACGAATGCGGGAGAAGTACCTTATCAATCGGGCCACGTAATGCGAGCGATCTTCCCTTCATCATTGTCCACTCTTTTCTCTTTACGCCACACTTACGTGAACTATACTACTAGATATCTCGCGAGCTTAGAGCTTGTCCTGACTGGGGCGGTACACTGATGGGGAGATCTCTGGAGAGGAAAAACATCGTATGTCGAGCTGTAGGTCGGTGCTGAAGCGCATATTCCGAATGAGGAACACCGACATCTCTCGACATGCACTGTACTTTCGGAACTGATGTACTAAAAGTTGACGCGCCCAAGAAATACTGAATAATCAATCAATAAATCGTCTATGATGATTTTCAAAAAGTTTTTGTGTTAAATTTGTTTTACTTGTAGGGAACTGATTTTGCGATAATGTACAACGCAAGAAAAATAACTATTCAGCGATATTAGTTGCATTTATTTGCCTCAAAATCAGAAAACCCATATTTACGTTAGGAAGGAAGAAAAACTACACCAGCTTTTAATGTAGTGAAAAGAAAAATACAAGGAAATAATGATTTTTTAAAATCTTCTCACACGTTTTAGTCATAGGCTTATTTAGTATTTATGTTAAATAACCTACAATAGTGCATTCTTGATGACCAGTTCTCTTTTAGACGTATGCTTCGGAATAAAACGGAAAAGAAAGAAATGACCATCATGAAATTAGCAATAATGTCACGATTTGAACTATTCTTTATATTTTCTACAGCGAATAAGACATTCATTCTCATTCCCTATCAGTAGCGAAAAATTGTACATGTTCGAATTGAGGCGTTTTTCTTCTGCATTTATTGGCATCGTATCATCATAATCATCATAATCATGGAGACAAACTTGTTCTAACATTCATGTGGCCGTGCAGACAAGGTGCAAATACGGACTAAAAGCCTTTGTGAAGTTGACGAGACCGCTGATAGAATTATCTCGCCCAGCTTGTCAAACCTGAGTCCCGATCTGGCGAACATGTGATTCCCCGAACTCAAGGTAGTCTTGGTAATAGCGCAACTACTACCCCTGCCGGTAGTCGAATCGCACAGACAGCCGTACGACGACGACGACGACGACGACGACGACGGCAGCGGCGGCGGCCGTAGATGTAGTATCGCAACCCGGCACCGCGGCGCCCTGTCTGGCCGCGATCCAGCATGAGCAATTATCCCCCGTGCTGCATATTTACCTATGTCACGTGCCAAAGAGGACGGGCACTAAAAAACATGGAGTCGGGCAACCGGGCGAGATACCAGTTTTCCTCGGGCGAGATCTCTTTCGGAAGATATCGGCGGTGAGCATCACGTCGCCCTGGCTGCCGCTGGCCGGCCGGTCGCCGGTCGTCGCGACGGGTTCAGCAGGCGGACGTAATCAGCAGGATGACGGATGCTGGGAAACGCGGTGCACTACGATTCCTATTGACGCACCGACAGGAAGATGATTCTATGAGCCAATAGTCCGAACCTCCGTGCTACGGATCTCCCTTCAACGGATGTCGGAAGTCGCCGGCTCAATGAAAGCTCTATGGGCTGCAATATTTAATGTGGTGACACTGGACCTCCTGCAGGTATTTGCAGTGAATAGATACACTATCAGATTGAAGGGAGTGTTTAATTAAAAGTGCAGTAGGTACGTATATTCCCGTGTTTCTTGAAATGTTATTTGTGATATTAGCCACTCCTCACGTAACCCCAACTTAAACCCAGTTTCTACGCACAATTCATTCATAGAACAGATGTTCCGTGCACCCTTTCCGTATACAAAGAGCGTAGTTCGAGGTGTGAGTGTAGTATCGAAACTGAAATGCTGGTGCTGATTACAACAGTCGGTGTCTTTGAATAATTGAATACGTAAGAAAAGGCATACTTGTATAAATATTCAATGTTCATAGTTTAGTTTTAAATTTGTTATTACCTTCAGAGAATGCATTTTATCAATCAATAGCTCAATATTTTACCTGTTTACATGTTGAAGCAACCCCGAAGAAAATTATTACTTTTTCGTACAAATGAAGTAATATGTTTGAAGTCAATAACTTAACTAAGTTAATGAATCAAAGAAAGAGTCAACACCAGAATCGGAACCTTAACTGAAAATGTTGATACTAACACGCCAAAATAGAAAATAACTCTTTCTCGCTGTATAATGATCGTCATTAAATCGTTTCCAATTATTCATAGACTGAATACTAAGACAATATTTTCCCTTTGTTCCCGAAAGTTTATTGTTCCAGTTTTTCTCTTTTGCAAAGGTCACATATAATGTATTCTGATTTTTGCGACAATTAATCTAAATAAGAATAAATAAAGTATCTGAATGTTGGGATAAACAGGATTTGGGCTGCAAAACGGCCTGCACATGCATGTTGTCAGAAATACGGGCGCGCATGACGACTGCGTGTTAAAGCTCGAGGTCATTTCCAATGCCTTCGTAAAAAAGAACACTGACAGCGACAACAGGGGCATCAGATGATTTAATTTATTTTTTGCAATAAACATTTCATTTCGTGACTTTCAGTATGTGTATATTCATTTAAGAAATATTAGAAAATACAATTTTAAATGATTTTTTTCTAAATCATTAATCTCGTACTACTTTGCTGTACCCGTCCTTGCCGAGCACGTCCATGAATGCTCGGACACATATTATGTCAATGCCAAGCCACCGCCTCTAAAGCACTCAGTGCTATTCTAAAAAGTGTCACTATTGTTTAAATTTCTAGTTCTGCTGGCGTAGTCGATAGTAAGGTACTACCAAGAGATGTGGAAGATCTGAAGCAAGAGTTGAAGGTATAGCATTGGACAACCGTGGATGAAAAGTAGTCGGGAAATGAATCTGGACGGAAGGATATAGAAAAGTAATATAATCGCAGTTGAACACCGTCATCGGAAGTATTCTTTAAATCCCCGCCAAACTCAACGTCTCGTCTCGTCACCTCTTCCTTTCCAACATCGTTGTGTTGTCGGTGGCGTCGCTATAACAGATCTAGAGAATATTTGTCTGATAGGAGGTAATGAAAGTTCCCCCTTCATTACCTCCTAATTTCATTTCTTCCACCTCCATTATTGGTTCCATCGTCATCACTTCATTCGTTCGTTTTGTCATCAGGAGAATTGCGTACTAGTCATTCTTTTACCTTCACCTTCATCATGCTAACATGTCCCCGTTCACTTGGTCATGAACAATATTTTGTTCTTACAATCCCTTCCTTTTACTCCTTCTTCGTAACTTGTTTTCTTCTCGTCTCTCTCAAGCCCTGCCATTATATTCCCCGTGTAGGTCAGTGGCCTATCTCCGTCCCGCTCGCAGTCTCGTCGCACAGCTGGCTCCGTCTCGCTCGCACAGGGCCACGCGACTGCCACACGCCGCCGCGCGAAGGCAGCGCTTCACGGCGGGAGACGCATGAACTAGCGGACAGGCGGCGTGCCGCCGCCGCTGCCGCCGCCCCCACCCCCGCCGCCGCCGGGTTTCGAGAGGGAGAAGGACGGATGGTGCGCCGCCGCCGCCGCTGCTGGGCTGGGGTGGGGTGTGGGGAGGGGGTATTATAAAATATACCCTAGAGGAGATTTTCAAAGGGGAGAAGGTGCTGGGAGAGAATGGGTCTGGAGGTAGAAGCAAAGCGCCGGGAAGGTAGAGAGCGCCGCCGCCGCCGTGGCAGCATCGGGAGGGCAAGAACGAGAAGGAGAGGAAGAGTAGTAGTAGGGGGAGACGAAGGAACGGGAGAAGGCGGAGAAGGGGGAATAAAAACACGGGCAGCCTGTGTGAGCAGCAGCTGCTCCCCCAAAAGCCTCAAAACCGGACTCCACCGCTCCTGCATTGCATTAGTGCCTCCCCGGTACTTGTCCCCCGACGTACACACATACATATTATCCGGCGTACATTCGGGACCTGGCGCAACTGAGCACGTGCGGACGCGCACCTGGGTGTGCGCTGATGATGGGAGAGAGAGCCTCTAATTAAAGCGAACCGTTCATTTGCGGCCCAAGTCAGATGCCGCGATCGCCAACCCAGGACGAAAAGGTCTCGCTAATGTGACGACACGTAGCAGAATCTTCTTGGTTAGTCCTTGTTTGTAAAAAAAAAACAACAACAAAATAGCCCTATTTCTTGGGTCCCGGATCTTCCAGTTTACATTACGATTATATTGATTATATTTGTTAGGACGTGACATCTTTTGAACTGTTAGAGCGTAAATGTATCATCACACATTAAACATATCATTATTTGGCTTTTTTTCTACATAACTCACATTTATTAATTATATTCCAAATATAACTGTATACTCTTCACTCAAATGACACAATTAATTTTTACAGTGCAAAAACACCTTTTATTTGTCCTAGAATGCAATTTAATTTAACAAATTAAGAAATTTACTTAAATATAGATGTTCATTACTTTATTTAAAAATTTTCAAAAATGTATGTCTTGGGTTGTACACTCGAGTAATTTTCGCGATAACACTAGATGCTATGTAACATCAGACTGCGAACTAATTAACAATTCAGAACAAACAATATATCCAGTACGCATGCATTAAAACATTAAACATATCATTAAAATTCTTGCTTTTGCATAATTTTGCCAATTTTTTGGACTGTCTGACGACTATAACGGTAAATGTACTCGGCGTTATATACAGCCTTCTGATGATATTCTAAGCAAGTGTAAAACTCACCTCTGCGATATTCATCGAAACGTGTCTCGGAAGGTTCTTTATAATTCCCTTTCGTTTCCTGACATAAATCGGCAAGTCTGACGACAGTAATAAGAAACCTCTCTCCTAAATTTCCTTTGTGTGGTTGTGATGATCCCCTTACCCAGCTAAGGGAGCCTATCTCCATCTCCCAGCCTTCGGTTTGTGTCAGATGTAAATAAACGGGAAACCCTTCTCCGTCTTCAGCTGACAAAAATTCCGGAAGGATCACTGCACCGGACGTTCAGGCCTTGCAAGGTAACTTGGAACTGATATTAAATAACAGGCGTGATTAAGAGTCACAACTCGAAAGCTCCGTAATATTGATTTCACATCACCACCGCCGTATCAACCGTAGGAACTCCGTTATCAGACGTAGAGTTGCCATCGCAAAGTTTTCAGCTTTTTTTTTTTTTGCCTAATACGAGCACATTTTCAAAATTTATGAATAAACAAACCATATTAATTGAATTAAATACATTTTATCTTTGCGTACCTGTGCGAGAACTCTCGCATGTTCAACTCCACACTAATTTTTCCTAAGGGTTTTGTGAAACTGAAACATAGGAACATGTGGTCCGTTTCCATCGTAGGTCCCTCCACAATTAAGTACACAGCACTTGTAGACCACGGCAGAACGTTAAATGAATCGTTGTACTACACGGATTAGGAACAATCATCAGTATCATGTTAAAAAAATATAGCATTCACTAATTTCCCATGCTAACGAAAGTAATTTAATATATGAATTATTTACGTAATAAATATTAACTATAAGTCAACAAATAGATATATATATATTTTATTGTCAGCATAAATGAAAAATGCTTTAGAAGAAAGCGTCAAGCCGGCCGGACACTACGTTTAGCCCCCTCCACACATCACACATGCGTGCACAGGAAAAAGTATGGATGCACTTCCTGTGATGGTAGAATGAGAGGCGAGGGAAATGGGGAGAAAACGTGCCGCGAACCCTTGTTGACCACCATCAACTCCACATGGATCGACCGGGAGTTGAACCCCGGTACCTAGCGGTGATTGTGAGCGGTCTGACCACTGCGCAATGGGACGTTCCCATCCTACCGTTTATTTCTGCAGATAACACGCCAGTCAGATAAGACAAAGTATACATTTTCGTCAAGGTTTTATAGTCTTAGCATATATCTGTCGCATAAGAACTACCAACGGCCTATATCAACGGTCCCGAACTATCAACGATCTATGTAATTACTTCAGATCAATGATCATAATTTCTTGCTAGTGGCAGCTCTGCAGTACATCTACGACTAGAGAATGGGACCCATATGTCGACCTTTCGAACAACGAAAATGAGAATGTACTTCAGGAACTCTTTGCTTCAGATTCAGACTGCTTCAGAAGATGACACCCAATATATTCTTTTTGTGATTTATATGTGATTTTTATTGTGATTATGCCGAAAATATGATATTTTTATTGTAAGAATGTCATTTTCGTTTTTGAAAGGATCGGGAGAGAAACAAATTTATATATTTTGTACCTGAGACAGTTGGTAACATTCACAAAATATGGAGGCGTTGTTCCCGTTTTCAAATGTGTAAACAGGCCCACGCAGCATGCTTTCTACCTAATACACACAACGGAAGGGTCTCCTTTTTCTAGTCAGTTCTCACGAAAAGGGATAAAAGCCGTGTTTCAGAAGTGATGACGGTACTTCTATTAAACGACCGGGATCTCACGCAATTCTTCATCTTCTGAACGCAATGGTTTGGGACGGAACGAACTTATTTTTCTTCCCTGGAGGAACCTGCCTCACGAAACGAAACGTATTCTCCGGAGAAAATCACTAGTTTGCTTCTTGTGGATAACCGTTGTTATTTCCTAAATATATTCATTCCTAAAATTTTATGCACAACTCCTGCTATGGTTACAGGGAACACCACACCTGAGTTTTATCGATTATCGATTTTAGGACAGCGGTGAAGTGATCTAAACGAACAGAACAAGGTCATCAAGTAGACGACCTTCCCGCAAATTTTCTTCTTGTTTTTAATCACTTTGTATATTGTCATCGTTAAAAATCCTGATTTAAAGTTCTTTTTACGCGACACATAACCTTGAGTTGTCGCGATGATAACTAAGGCCCTTGCAACATGTTGAATTTACAATTTACTCGTGGAGTATTCAGACAGGGAAAGGATTTGGAGAATATTCATTTGCAGAGCATGAGTACTTACTTTTATTAGCTTGTTTAATTACACAATTTAACCAGTAGGAGTTACATATTCCTGTAGATTAATATTTCGTAATTCTTCGCTTGACTAAAATTTTTTGATTAATATGTCGTGTTTTTGGTGCGCCAATGACACTCGTGTTTACTTGAATGCCTCAAGGTTTCGCATCTGCCTGCTTTTGCCTCCCACTGCGAAGACTGTCTGTTCAATCTGCGTCTCGCTACTACCTCAACAGCCACTTCGGCGCGCCACTCCGCGGTTGGCTGTGCCCCGCCGCCGCGTCCGCCGCCCCTCCACCCCCGCCCCCGCCCCCGCCCACTGCCCCGCGCCCCTCCCGCCCCCGCCTCCACTGCCGCCGTGGGATGATGGTGCACATCTCGCGGATTTACTCCACCGTGCCACCGGCTCGCCGCCTTTCCGGCGGAAAAAAGAAAATTACCTGTCGCCCCATGCAGACGGCCCAGTTTTAAATTTACCACCTTCACTGGGAGGAGGCCGGCCTTGAGTGGGGCTGTCGATGCCTCGTGACTCTGAGGATGGAAGAACGAGTCATTTTCGGGCTTTTTGTTCGAATCCCAAGTTTGTTGCTCTGCCTGTGTTATTTCATGGACTTTTGACTATTTCGTGGGGGGTTCCTTTTCGCAGTTTGATGTATCGACACCTGCAACAGGTTTCCATTCTTGTTCGACGGGTTAAATTGACTATTGGAGAACGTGTACTTCCAAAAGCGGAGAGGCACTTGCGTTTCAGCGGTCTCTCAAGTCGTGATCTCGTTACTAACAAGTTAAACAGGTAACTGTACTTCACGATGTGTCTGACCAGAAGATTACGTACTGCGTGAGAGGCAGTAACCTGCAGATAAAGTGATAATTAAAAGAGACATGCAATAATAACGGTCCACAGGTCATATACTTCTCACTTTCTTTGTGATGGCCGTTATTAATACGGTCTCCCGCGGAGAGAATGCAGTGAAACGGAATTTTACACTCGTGCTGACAAATTTAATTTCTTTTGGCATGTGGCAGCGAGTTACTGTGCATGTAAGTACGCTGTGCTTTCAAGTAAGCTCATGTTTTCCGAGGAACAAATGCTTGCAACTTGCGGCACAGGTTTTGTTACTCCGGGCAGAAATATGCAAGTGATGTCGTATACAGTTTCAAGAGGAGAGTAACTTTTCTTCACCTTAGCAAATGACAAAGTTGTGAAGAATATAACATTGAAATGGAGTATATAATACATTCTTGTTGTCTTCTAATAGCTTTGTATGTTTGTGCTCCAACTCGGTGTTCATCAGCTTGGCTAGTACTATATTGGAAGGGAAAAGACTGAACCACACAAATGCCTAACCACTGTTTTACCGTATTGGGCCATATTTCTGTTGGTTCATATACTAGACGGTTCTTTGTGAATAAATTACAGTGAAGTTACTTCCTTCGCAAAAGTCAATCACATTTCATTTTAAAACGTGTAGTGTCTTATTGACACTTTACTTTCTAATTGAAATTGCTAATTTGCTAATTTGAAATCTAAAAACATATTAGAAGATCAATAGCAATCTGTAATTGGAAAAAAATGTTTCATTAAACTCAATTAGCAAAACCTGACATAATAAAGAATGCTGAGTCCTTTCAGTTTCTATCATGATTTGATAAAATTATTCCTCTGCATTTTTTCACTACTATCTTATTTTTAAAAAGGATTGATGCCATCAGTGTTTTGTAACCATTGTAATGTATAAATGTACTCTTAATTATTTGGAATCGATCATTAATCATCTGCGTGTAGTGGATGTTACGCTTCTTTTCTTTTGAATGTACAGTGAAAGTGATGAACTTTCTCTGTCTTGTGCCTGGGCCCCTCGTTGTTTCACTCTATTTTTTCATCTAGTATGTGTGTGTGCGTTTCTGTGTGAGTGTGTATTACAACTAACTCCACATACAACAACTAGTTTGTTTCACCAAGTAGGTACTGCTTTTTACTTCGCAAGGGAGAGTTAATGGGATGTCAATACGTGGACGTGACATAGTGAGGGAGAAAGAGATGGGAAAGAGAGGAGGAGAGAAGAACGGGGAAATAGTATGGAGAGTCTCACTTAAATATATGTATCGCTGTGGTAAGGACGAATATAAATGTATGTATTGTCGAGATAGAAATAAGGAACCATCTCAACATTTGGTCTGCTGATATCTGGCAAAAAGAAGCAAAACAACGTATGAGACAAAAAAACTGTTGTTATAATTTTGAAATAACTGTCCTCATTTTACAAAAAGTAGAAACTTCGCACTTGAATACGACAAGCGGGCCGCCCCATTTTAATGAACCGGCGAGTAGTAGAGGAAGGCGGCGGCCGGGCGCGGGGACGGATGGGCGCCCCAACGGAGGGATCAGCTGCGAAATTGGATGTCGGAACGCGACTCGCGCCCAAGCCAAGCGTGTCGTAAGTGGTGCGTGCTCCTTAAGGAGTTAAGGAGACCACTTTCCCACTGGCTGATGAGCTGCTCGGCGGTCCCGGCGCGGCGTCGACCCTGCCTCGTCTGGAAGGTTCAGGCGGCAGCGGTGGCGGTGGGGGCGGCGGCGATAGGCGGACGGGCGAAGCAACGCCCAAGGCTAGTGCCCGGCGGCGGCGGTGGTAGTGGCAGTAGGAACGGGAGCGGGCGGCGGGGTTGGTGGTGATGGCGGGGGACGGCGGGGGCGGGGCAGTAACAGTGATGGTGATGGTGGCAGTGGCGGCTGTGGTGGCAGTGGTAATGTCGGAGGTGGTTGCAGCAGGGGCGCACAGTGGGTGGAAAATTGGCTCTTCTTGGGCAGTCCATTATTATTATTATTATTATTATTATTATTATTATTATTATTATTATTATTATTATTATTATTATTATTATTATTATTGTTGTTGTTGTTGTTGTTTTGAACAAATGTCTAAAGCTGTGGAAGAATGAAAAGTACACCGCTCAATTTGTACATCGCAGCTACAGAATATGTTTATGCGCTGAATAAATGATGATTTAAAAATTTGACGAACTATTGTAGTTTGGTAAGGTTAGCTATTTGTCAAAATAATCCTTAATGTATTCCTTTCGTTAAAAGTGGCATTTAATCCCTTTATTTGGTTGTGTTATCTCAATTTCAATATTACAAAATTGTTTTCAACATTCACCTTTATAATTTCTTTTTACTGGCTTCCATTTTCCAGACATTTTCTATCTTATATAGTTAACTTATATTCGTTACTTTAATGTTAGATAAGGTTTACCAGTTTTTGAATCACTGACATCTATTCAGCACATTACACATACCCATTTATTCAAATACTTCAGCATTTGTTAAATAAATGCTCGTTGCAGGAGGTTCTTTAAAGATTTCTCTACTTGTTTTGGTGTTTTATATTTTTTGGTAAGTCGGTGATAAAAAGAGTAAGGGACTCGATGGGATTCGAGATATTTAAATTATAATTTATAATTTAAACTATGGTAAAATTCATCCTTTTTTGCTGCCAAACGCGACTTATTACAAGAAACGTTCCATTAATGCGGCGTAAGTACGTGAAAAAACGCAGGTAATTAATAGATCGCACAGAGATGTATACCTCTCGCCAAGCGAGCTCGGCCTCCTTCATTCCTGCGTAAAGGTTTAGAAACGACTACATCTATATAACTCTTACTCGGTTACTCTTTGCTGTAATAATCGCCGTTCTTCTTTCTAAACTATTGATTCTGATGACATGCGTACATAACTGTAGCGGCGAGCATTGAATGTGGGATGAATATTTGAGACAGCGGTCGACATGTTCGTAGATATTTGGTGGCTACTATACCAGAAGAGGAAGAAAGATACATGAGACGCTGTTTACGAGTACAGAAATAACTTGAATGACGGCAGAGTTGGTTACGCTGAATGTTATTCACTACAAGAAACTTAACATCAATGTAGCGAAACTAGGTGTGACGCATGAGCACTACTGTGTTAAACAAAATGTCACTCATAGAAGCATTAATAGAGTTGCATAGTTGCATAGGCATAATAGGCGTTTACCCTATCCTCTGCACGGTGGCGACGACCACATCATCCCGACACAATATGAAAAAGTGGATGTTGGCTAATGGTGGGGAGAGGGGAAAAGGACGGAAACGCATGTGTGAAGAATGGAAAGACCTCCGCAATGACATTGAGCCGCGTGAATGTGTTGCCCGAAGTGTAAGTCGGGCGTATAATAGGCACTCGTAAGTGTACCAAGAAAGTGGTACTTCCTGAATTGCTACCCAACGATGCAGCGGCCTAGAACCTGTGCCCGTCGAGTTGGTCGTATAAGGCCACTGTGGGGCGTCGGCGGCGCGCGCGCCAGCGGCGGCGGCGGCGGCGGCGGTGGCGGCGGCGGCGGCGGTGGCGGCGGCCGTCGGCGGCGGCGCGCGGCGGCGGCGGCGGCGGCGGCGGCGGCGGCGGCGGCGGCGGCGGCGACCGGCCGGCAGGCAGATGGGCAAGCCGGCGCGTGGCCGAGCCGTCAATAGCCTGCCGAACTCGAGTAGCCCGGTCGGAGGCGGCGGAGGCGGTCGCCACCTGGACGTCTGCGGCCGGAGGGCCGCTATACAGTGGGCTGGGATGGGCTCAAATACGCGCGTTGGGTTTCACACGCAGTTCTATTAAAACGATGTGCCAAAATGTTAGTGCGCGACACAAATATTTATTCCAACATGTATAGTAATGATTTTTTAATGTAAATTACAAGTAGCTTTTCCTGCATATCTAACTACTTTCATTGCACTCGTTTTTGCGCTTAGACGGACGGCTAGGAATTTCTAATAATGTCATACTAATTATAAATCTGTAAATACTAATTATGTCTTGTTTAATTATTACATATTATCAATGTTTACGCAGTATACTTGCAAATCCATCCATCTCAAAATCGGAATCTTAATATATTGCTTTTTAGCGCCGAATTAAAATCCGGTAACTATTAGAATGTTTAAGAATTGGTTGAAGTAAATAAGGTTTATTGAACAACGCAAGAAAACTGGATTTTCTCGCTTTTAAATATTATTGAACATGTTTATGTTCAATGTAGAACATTTCGTTTAAATAACGCGATTACAAGATATTGTAAAACATCAAGTTCACTAAAAGAACGGAAATATTTTCATGTTTCGTCATTACCACGCATTTTTTTCTTTCAATGCGCATTTTTCAATTCGTCAACCGCTGCTATCACACGTATCCAGAGACCAGTCCGAAATTCAGATATTATCCCGTTTGGAGAGACGTCCATTGGAGGGAGGGGAGAAATTTCGCAAGCCAACGTCGGTCGGCGCCAGATCTCACGTTCAAGAGGGAGAGAACCTCGCCTCCTCAGGACTCTACAATTACGAAACTAATGGTAAAAGTAGTTGACGCGTCCGGAAACACAAAATAGTCGTTCATTCATTCTTTCATTCTTTCATTCATTCATTCATTCATTCATACCCTCATTCACTCACTCACTTGCTCACACACTCACTCACTCGCTCGCTCACTCACTAGCTCGCTCACTCACTCACTCACTCGCTCGCTTACTCATTCATTCGATTGCTCACACAGTATTCAGTGCATTTCAGCCCAGCCCACTGTGCGGCAGCGGCGGCCGCGCCTGGGGACGGCCAGCGGGCAGGCAGTGGAGGGGGCGTGGGTGGGCGGAAGGGCGGGAGAGCGAGAAGGGCCGCCCTCTGTCTGCTCGGAGATGCGCTTCTCGCGTTTCGCTCCCGGAGAGGAGCCGCCGCTGCCGCGGGGCACCTCGGACGGGTCGGCGCCTCCTCCGCGTGACCGGCCGCCGGCGCATCGCCCGCCGTAATTGCTTTCCAATATTCTAGCCGCCTTTTTTTATTGCTTTATTTTTATTTTTTGTGCATCCCGGAACTGGATTCGCGCCCGTATTAAAAGGAGCGAAAATTGGATGATGGGTTGCTTTCCACTTATTTATATCGTTTGGTTGTTGCCAATGGAAAGGAGTGTTGCAAGGTTGTCGTATTTTAATTGAACTATCCCCGTCATCAGGCACTATTGCTCTTGTCTGCTTATTACTGCTGTTAAGTGATTATTGAGCCGAAATGGTTGTTTAGATGCTCGTTGAGCTGTGTTTCTTGGATGACATGCTGATTTGCGCGTTTTTGTGATATGCACAAATGGATTTATTCGCTCGAGTGTAAATTTTGTAAGAAATTCACTCTTTCTTATACATTGTAACTTATGATATAATTCCAAGTAGACGGAACCGTACGTTTCAATTTGTAGACGTTACCAGCATCCAATAAAATACTTTAAAATGCATGAATATACAGTGTGTTTCGTAAAATGGTATTTATATATAAAATAGAAGGGACACTGTAATCTTCCAGAGAAATAACAAATACGTATCTGATAGGTCTGGCGAAATTTTGAAAAGAAACTTTTTAAAAGAACTTAAAATATACCCCTTATAATATGAGTAGGCCGCGACTTTTAGGTTTTAAAACATGCGTTTTAGGTGCCTAAAATAGGTCTTTCAGTTTCTTAATTAGGCTATTTAAAAGGGAGAATAGGCACCAATAAAACAGGAAACTTACAAAAACACACAATTTTACAATATTATTATATATATTTCTCATTGATAAAAATATAAATCAATATTACATAGAATCAGTATTGTTTATTTTGAAATAATACCATTTACGAACAAGTTTAATAGTTTGTCCTGTAGTTAGAATTATTCGTACCGTACTTTGCCTCACAATAAATTACTAATACTTTCTCAAAGTTTTCAAGAAAAAATTAATGATTCTTATCGGTAAACATCACTTTCTTTCGCAGAAATTCAATCGCTTTATCTTAGAAGCGGAGGCATAATTTTCACGATTTTTTTATTTATTTATTTTTATATTGTTTGACATTACATTGTTCAGTTTACATATTAACTGTGCAAATGTTTGATGGACTTAATCTATCTTATCCTAACTTAAACTAACTTAAAATTATACACATTACATTTATTTTAAAAAATATAAAGCGGGAGAGGAAGCAGGAAGCACCTCAGATAAGTATTATTCCAAGTTTGCGATTTATAGAATGAGTGAAGTGGATATCTGTTTTTAATTCTTGTTGGATAATTGGGGTTTTTGCGCAGTTTATAGAAGGATGATGCTTGTATTTGGGGAAGGTTTGTGTAGAAGTTGTGTGCAAGATAGGCTATTTGATTTTTTATTGTGTTTATATTCAAATCATTATGTAGTTGGTTGTTACTGATGAACCAAGGTGCTTTTGTGATTAATCTTAATATTTTATTTTGGATCACTTGCATTTTGTTTAGATTTGTATTGGCAGCGTTGGTCCAGGTGGGGCAAGCATAAAGTAGAGTCGGCCGGATTATTCATTTGTAGAGTAATAGTACATTAGATGTGGAGAGGTGGCTGTGTTGATTCAGTAAGGGTCGTTGAATTAGTTTAGTTTTGGCCTGCTGAGATTTTACCTGTATATGTTGCTTCCAGTTGCGTCGAGTATCGAAGTATAAGCCCAAGTATTTTATTTTTTTGTTTGTTGGTGTCCAATTAATGGTATCGTTATTTATGGAAAGTGGAAGAGTGTGTGTGTGAATGGTTTTAATGTGAATATTTTTGATACAGATTTTGTAGGGTTTAACATTATTTTCCAGATATTAGCCCAATTTGAAAGTAAATATAAATGATTTTGAAGCTGTGTTTGAAGAGTTGTTAAATATAGATGATCTTGGCTGTCCAGGTGACGCCGCGTCGAAGGCTGTGTTGCCGACGTTTCGACCATCTTATCGTGGTCTTCCTCAGGGCTGTTGTGAGGAAGACCACGATAAGATGGTCGAGCGTCGCAACACACTTCGCGCCTCACTGTAGCAAATCATCTACATGACTCTGGCCGCGAAGCCTACGACTTCACGAGTTGTTAAATAGTTCCCTGCGATGTAGAATGCAGTGTCATCGGCAAATTGAGCAGTGTTGATTCGTGTTGAAGTGGGGATATCTGCGGTATATATATATATATATATATATATATATATATATATATATATATATATATATATACAAGGGGGAAAGTGGTGAACCTTGGGGAACCCCAGCAGTAATTTTCCTTGGATTGGAGCAGTGGCCTTCGACTGACACTGAAAAAGTTCTATTTGTGATATAGCTACGAATTACAAATAATAGATATTTAGGTGTACCTATTGAAATTAATTTAATATTGAAATTAATTTAATATTGAAATTAATTTAATTTTCCACGAAGTCAGGAAATAGTAGCATGGAGACTTTTATCGCAAGATCCTTGTCCTGTATATTCATTTCTTGCTATCGTATAGATTAACCCAACTTAATATCATTCTTCTCTATTGTGCCGACACAGAAGAAACTAGTGCTAGAGAATGGCACAAACGTTCTTGTATTATTCTGTTCTATTTTCCTTGGTCTGGGCTAGCTATTCCGAGATGCCACATTTCCTTGCGAGCTGCCATCTATTGCCGCCTAAAATACATTTTTTGAAATTTTCTCAATTTTTCGGTTTAATAATAGTAGAATTTAATAATAATTCTATTATATATTAATATTATTAAATATTATTTAAGAATATTAAAGAAAAGTATAACCTCCTCCTAAATGGCAATTTTCATTGAAAAAATTGGAGCCGCTTTTCAGAATATGACGTTTAAGGGTTACTGTTAATGCGAAATTTGAAGCTATTTTTCACAGAATATTTTTGAGTTTTCCAAAATTCATTAGAGCACTTTCACTCACAAATTGAAAAGTGTTTACATAGAACTGGAAATGTGCATATTAACAGCGTGAAAGATTAAAAAATATTGCATTTGTGTAATTTTTAAAAAAGGAAAGAACACCCCAAATTGAACTTTGTCATATTAAATAATGCATTTAGCATTATCCTTTGGAAGAGATTGATGATAAAATTTGAAGTCGTTTTTGAGAAAATAAGGTTTGAGCAGTTCTGAAAAAGCGGAATATTGAGCTCAGAAAACTGTTGTTTTTTCGAGAAACTTTATATAACATCATTTAAAGCACATGTACTTACAAATATAATAATGTGAACAAATTTCCGCTAATGTAAATATTAACGACTTGAGAGGCTAATAAACAAAATTACATTACAATTTTTGAAAAAACAAAGGAGTTGAGCAATATGGCGATTATGTAATCTCATTTAGCAGTATCCTAACCATAAGTTTAAAGAAAAAAGGTGGAGCCGTTTTTGAGAATAAGTTGTTTTGTAATTTTTTCTAAATTAAAAAATATTGCACGCAATATTGCGCGAAAACCACTAAAATTTCTACAAAAATTTGCCAGACTTTAATAAACGAACTAAGTATGTACAACAAATTTCTTTTGAAGGAAACATTTCTATCACAATTATGGTAGTTATAGGAAGATGCCGAAAAAATTAAATATTTTGCAACTTTCAAAAATTCAGAGTTAACAGTAAAATTCGGACCTATCCACCTTTGTAAATGTATTTTACTCTATTCTCCAAGAAATTTAAAGAAAAATTGAGTCATTTTGAAAATTTTGAAAATGTCCCAAGAGATTCATGTAATCACCCCCAAAACTTAATGAAAGTTTTTCAAAATCGCAGAGCTTCGACTCAGGCCATATGAACAGGGGTTTATTCAGTTTGGAAAAATTCGTACGCATAGTTTAGGCGCTAGTGCTATTCACGTACACTGGACGGACGGATGTATCCGTTCAAAAAACACTTTTTCGGTATCAGGGGACCCCAACACGTGTAATACTGTTGAAATCGATTTTCCGCAGCATTACACAAGTTTTTCTATACTACGTATATTACTCCGTACCTATACGAGAAAGTAAAAAGTTGAAAGTAGCCATAGACAATAGAAATTAGCCAAATTAGTTTCATTTTAGATTTTTAATAGTAAAATAAGCAAAATAGGTCCTATAAAATTGACGGGTTTTAGTTCAAATAATCCTAAGATGTATTTGTAAACTTGATTTAGTACAATGTACTCAGGAAAAAATAGGTTTGTACCTAAATATCCGTGGTCTAATTATGAGTCAGTAAACCACTTACTGTACACCCACCGATTAGCACCAAGCGATACATGTGTTCTTGAGAGTTTTATTAATGACATATTTATTATGCATCTTTCATATTTTTTCTCTCTTTTCACTTGACACTTTTCTTCACTCTAAGACGCTTATGCTTCTGTTACTCGATACCAAAGCTTGGCATGCATAGAGAACCGCATAAATGTATTTAAAAGGGAGAAATAATTGCTGAACGATCTTCGCAAGCGACTAAGCATCTGTGTATTCATATTCTTACCTTTTGTCTGGAGCACGCACTAGTTTTATATCATTGTGAAAATGTGTTGTTGAAATTCACATTCCTATGCAGTGTCTCACATATAGTTCGTTGACTTCTAATGGCAAACAATGTGCATTCTTGCCACTCACCATGATTGACAATAATAGAATAGAATACTGTGTTGAATCAAACAAGTGGTCCTGCATGTGTCTAATGATTTTGTTGCGAAGGCTTTTCGTTTAATTCTCTTCATGGGAAAATGGACTCATAGACAACACCAAAAGCTCGGTAGTCAGTAATTATTCACTTTTTAATGGGTTTCTTTTTAGGTATGGGTTCGTTAAACTGTTCAATTAAATGTAATTTCAATTCATTGAGTAAAGATTGTATGTGTTCAAGAATGAAGTAGTTATAAGTCCCCCTCGATATTTAACCTTTGAAGAGGGAATTCGAAAGTAATGTCTTTTTCTATACATATGTAGAGATTATTTTACGTATTATTCAGTTTTTCCACAATTCTATTTGTTTTCCCAAAATATAAAGGTACTTTACAGGAGTGTAAACACATTATTTGAACTAATTTATCAGGACAAAATGCATTTCATGCCTTTCAAAATTATGATCCATTAAGTACACGGAACCGACAATGTCCTGTTTGACTTTCAAAAGGAACTCATTCTTAGAAGACATCTGTGTCAAGTTTCCAAGACTATCCACCCATCCTCAGGCTAGACCCCTGAAATTTCGTAGTCGTGTAGTTATGGGAGTGACAGCGCAGGTAATCCGCGAACGTTGTGCGACATTTAGCGTTATCTCATAGAATAATGTCATTCTGAGCTCATGGAAATAAATTTTCGTTTATTTGAAGGAAATGTTATTGTGCTGGTAACGGTAAAAATTCTCCTGCACTCGTGCGAGTTTTGTGCATACCCGAAGATCTATGATTTTTGTGTTGTCACTTTCTGGAGATGGTTTTCATGCAAACCTGTGTGTACATTATTTACCGAAACTAAGAGTGATATAAACTTTGATATCATTCACTAACGCGAAATAATATGGAATTTATATGTACTGACACCGACATTTTTGCGTAGGAACAGGAAGTATCATTCATCGCACAGTAAACTTCGTTCTCACTCCCAGTTCAAGAAAAAAGCCTTTCTCGATTGTATTGTTACACGAGCTATCAGACCAGATGCCATACATATTTGGAATCGTTGCCTCAATCAACAAACACCCCTCCCTCCTCTCTCTCTCTCTCTCTCTCTCTCTCTCTCTCTATCTCTATCTATCTATCTATCTATCTATCTAACTAACTAACTAACTAACTAACTATCTCTCTATCTCTCTATCTCTCTCTATCTCTTCTTGGTCCGTGGCAATTGATTTAGATGTTGCGTTAAGGGATACATACTTGCAATTATTTTGTAAATTTGTTGAATGCACCTTTACGTATGTACATACGAATAAAAATGTTCATTTTTGCATTTAGCTGTATATTTTATTTGTATATATTATTAGGTGTATATTTATCAATGCACATGGTTTATTAGTATTAAAATGAATGATGACATAAGACCGTATTATACTCAGTGCTTAAAGAAGTATGTATGCGTGAAACAGGAAACTGAAAATACTAGTATCATGGAACCCTCAATACGTGCTACTTCGTATTAATAATTTCATTAACACGAATGTAACTTACCTATTTTAATATTTATAGCTGAAGATATTTCATTTTGATATGACTCGTGCTGGGCGTAACAGTCCATTCTGAATGCCTCCGACATTATAATCAAGCGCCTTTGATTGTGTTCTCGGCACGGCGGGAACATGAAAGAATCTCGCGAAGCCGTCAAGCGGTTAGGCGATCTCGAAAGCGACAAAGTGATTAAGGGGCCTGCTCACGCCTCGGCCGCCTTCCTCCGCACGCATAAAGCACGCATAACGCACGCGGCCCAGCGTCACTTTGGGGCGGGACGGAGGGAACACGAAAATTCGATATTAAGCGAGCGCGGTGAACGCTGCGGGGGCGGCGACGGTCAAACGGCCAGGCCGTGCCGTGCCGCGCCGGTTCAGGCCTCGTTGGTGCGTTGGAAGAGCGTGGAGAATTGAATTGCAGTCTTCTTCTGCGCCGTACCGACTCGGCCGGGGAAGTGTTAATGTGCATTCTGCCCCGCCAGGCGCCTCCGGGTTTCCGGCGCAGCAGGCTGCAGCGCCGGAGGAGGGAAAGGGGGCGGGATAGGCGGTGGGTGGAAGTGGTGGGGGATGGTGAGGTGATTGTGGAGAAGTAGTGTGGAAGGGGAGGGGCGACACAGAAACAGAGGAGAGTGGGTGTAACGCTGATGATACGAAGTGGTGATCCGTTACTATTGACACAGGGAGTTCACTGGAATCAAAGGGCTCTAGCTAAATCATTTGTAAAATAGGAACTAGGGACCTGCAGCAGCAAACATGCTGCTGGATAAAACCCCCAAAATTGGTTCTCCAAAAAGAAGTAATAGCAAATATTTAATGGCGGGTGGCCTTTTCCTTGGAGACTAGGAAAAGACTAGGAAGGAGACTAGGCTATCTTATCTCTGTCGTAAGCAATAACGCACTGAGTATGAGAACTCACTCAGTTTGCGCAGAATGGAAATAGGCGGAATAACACAGTACAATTGTTGTATTTTTCCGTCAGTATCGAAACATGTTTTTAGATTTTTCCCGAGTTCCTGGATATCTAGCAAAATCACACACTTGGTCGACAACTGCATAGTTTTCTTTCAATTTCTGCGACGCTTGGAAGCTAATAATGTAGAGACCAATGTACTATTTATTCACGTTTTGTTGATTATCTAACAAAATAATAGACACATCTCAATTTTCCTGAGGCTACAAAGAATTTTTTTTATTTTCTCCGCGCATTGAAAATTAGTAATACAAAGCGTTCTCTGAAGAAAACAATAAAGTCTTAGTTCGTTTACCGATGAAGATTGTTTTTCTATAAATGGGGAGCGAAAATTTATAGTTTTCAAATGTTGCCAACATAGCTTTGTTGATATATTTATTAACCATGCAACAGTGTGTAGTAAAAATGTTGGGAAGATATTATAAATCTCAAGAATTCGTGTGCAGATTATACGAATACTTTTACACAGCATACAGTTTTTACTGTTTTTTGGCGAAATTAAATCAAAATTAATTAAAATCAAATAGAACCATCTTTGCGTTCTGTATTTGTACAGCAGTTACCTCTGATGAAATGATTCTATTAAGTTATGATATGATAATATGATGTGATAAGTGATATGTAACTCGATTTAAACGGTGACCACAACGGTATGTCGCTTCTAGCATAGTATTTACCTTAGATTGTGTCGAACCAAACATATCTTTCTAATGTTTCGACCATGTAGGTCATTTCACTATTTCGGTGCTTAGTGTGGCGTCATGCAGTTGCAATAATAACACAGACGAGTGTGGGTTTAGTAATTTAGAGGTTTATTAACAGACCACCACCTTATTACAAATAACGTAATTACTAATATCCCTACACGGAGTAATTTCCCGTTACGGCTACCACACCACTACGCACTAATCTCAAGCATTAGATGGCGTGAAGCGCTGCAACCCACCTACGACTCACATCGAGTCAGCCTCTGTGCGGCAACACATTGCCGGCCCTTGCACAGCTCGCGGCCCGCGCCCACCCAGTGCCGATCCGTGCCGCACCGCGTCCGTAACCAAGAGAGCGTTCCGCCGCTCGCCAGGGCTGACGCTCGCCTTTCCCCCCACCACGCTGCCTCCTAGGGTTTCCCGCCGACGTCACATCCGCTCGTAAACAAAGGCTGACGCGTGGTGGCTTAGCGTCGCCTATGCCACGCGGCCGTTCGTTACAATTGCGTTTGTGCATGACGCTACATTAGTTTTTAGAGAGGACATTTTCGATGTGGTTTAGATGACAAGTGGAGTGCTGAATATAGTGTGACAGAGATGGCTTTGATATTGTCGGGGATGAAAGAGAGGCTCCGATAAACTGAAGTAAATAGGTGTGAGTGTAACGCATGCGATGATATGAAATGGTGTTAAGAAGTAATGGCGGCCCGCAAGCAGAGAGAATCGAAGATATCAAAACCAACAGGCACCTCTGGCTCGCGCCAATGGAGAGCGAATAGACACAAAATACATTAACGTAACGTTGCCGGCGAAAATTATGAGTGGCGAAGAATGTTGAGTGGCAAATTTGGCAAGACATGTGCAGTGAAGGGATATGAAAATTGTATTAAGATAAGTTTGGCCATTAACAAATGGCCTCAAATATTTCAATCTGCGATATTCATCAGTAGCTTCATTGTTTGCTGTTCAATATGTATAATGTTCAGCTCAGGTTAGTTGACTAATTCATTGAATTGCAAATGTATCGAAAACTCAGAGAGAGGCTGTGAGTGAATCTATAATGACGAACATGGAAAAAGAGGCTACAAAAATTAGCTAGATCGAACGCGAATAGAAACGACAAAAAATTGATTTCTTCAGGTATGCGAATTCAGATGCAAAAATGATTAGAACTATACTAGACGAGGAGAATAAAATAAGGCTTTCAGACTAATTTCTTAATGTTTATGTCATTGGTTATAAAATAAATATGCCTGCGTAGAAATGGGACTAATGGAGATTTTGAGGAACGTTTTTAATAAATTGTATAATAATAGTGGCTTGAGGCGAATATCATCAGTACAGAAATATGGAATATATAGAAATGGAAGAGACAAGAATTGAACGTGCAGGAGAAGGGGTCATTAGAGAAGAATCTGACGAATAAGTGAGAACGAGTAAGGAGAGAAAGAGGAGGAAGAATAGACGAAAGGAGGGGGAGGGCAAACTACATTTATTACTAGGAGTGCAAAGCAAGATTATCAACTATCCAATTATCAACTTCGAATTTTCTAAATGAATGCATTGTCTTGTGTCTTAGAGTTGCACGAGCTCAATGCGCTTCTCTGAGATTTAGAGAGGACGACAGCTATTACTCCTTCATCTGCGTGGCTGGGGTTTCTGTCTGCAAGGGAAGCTGCTCGTCTGCGGTGGAGTTGGCAGGGGCCTGTCGGGAGGCCAGGCAACGTGGGTGAGGCCACAGGCGACGCACAGTGGTACCAAAGGGGCCTCAACGCGAACGTAAAAAGCAGGCAACGTGATATTTTTTTATTACAGAAACAAATGCACTTAAGGATATTTTTGTCAAGTTTTAAATCTTACCAGGATATACGTTTTTTCAGATATTTCTTCTCACAATATGGTTTTTTGTTTGTGAAAATGGTGGTATGTTTCGACTGTATAGAATATAATTAAAACGACTGTGTTTTTTAAAGGACGGAGTAGGACATTCATTGTCTACATCCTATGTCTATATCCTATCATGTATTACTTTTACAAGTGTGTTTTTTGTGTTTTGGGCGACCGCCAAAGTTTTAGTTAAACCAAAATGCAGTTTTGGCAAACTTTAGTTGCATTCGCCTTAATTTATTGAGGAATTCTCTAAATTATCCTTTGGCAAGTTGAAACGCATCTTACAAGGGTATAAACTCATATTTGGTGTAGAGAAATATAATATTTTAGTGATTATGTTATGATGAAATTCGCTCCTAGTGTTTTTCACTAGGTAAAAACAAGAAATGTTATTCCAACAAATTATCTAACTTTGAAAGTGTCTGTAGGATGTAAAATGTATACAATAAAAGATTATTATTTCGTTGCTATTTAATTGGTGATTCTAGGGTTTGTACTTAACAATAGATTGTTATTCAAAGCATTCGTGTCATGTCGGTAGCTCAGAGCTCACAACCAGTGAGTGTAAACCAGGAGAGTCGGTTTCTGTTCCCGGTCGGGATGACTATTGCTTTGAATTATTGACCATTAACTATTGATTTGGATTTAAATAATTAAAAAGTAATGTTCGCCTGTACGCGCGTTTGAACCCGGCGCGGGCCAGTGTGCAAGGTGCGGAGTGACCGCCGTCGTAGGCGGGCAGCGCCGCTTCGGCGCGGCAATGGAGCCAAGGAAGCCACGAGGCCCGGGGGGGGGGGGCGGTTTCCGGGCAGCCGCCGCCGCGCCGAGTTGCGGGCGGCCCAACAGCGAGCGGCGGCTAGCTCGCGACGTGAAACGAGCCACGGAGAAAATTACAGGGCAGAAAGTTGGTCGGTGGTGTTGTTAATGGAGTGGTCCGCAGTCACATGCATACTAGGGTTCTTCCCGACTAATTTAATAAGGCGTGCTCATATTCTCATATTCTCCCACTCATTGAAGCCCAGACAACGTCATTACCGGGCGCTCCAGGCTCGCGGAGTCGCGGCCTCTTGTAGCGCTCACCGCCCTGCCCGCCGCAGTAATTAGGAGGAAGGATGTGGGTGTAACAAGCTGACAAGCGAGCCGCGTGGCCCGCGGCTGCTGTTTCCCCTCACTGCATCAGCATAATACATCAGCATTAGTTTCATCACAAGAGCATTCTTGTTATTTAGACATTAAAGCAGAATCCTTCGGTGCTGTTCCATTATGCACGGTATTTCACTTAAAGTCCGCCCGATATTACCACGCGCAAGATTGATTACGCACTAAAGCAGAATTGCCAGTTGCCAGCCGTGTGCATACATACATTTAACATCTTCATCGGGCCGGGCGGAGCGGCGCGGTGCGGTGCGGGTGTGTGGAGCGGAGCGGAGAGGGTAGGGGAGGAGCGGAGCGGGGTGGCGAGAGCGGCGGGGCGACCGGGTTGAAACAAAGCGCGCTGACCGCGGGGGACTGCAGGCCCGCTCCGCCCCGCCACGCCCCCAACCGACCCGACCCGCCCCGCGCCTCGGTCCGCCTCGGTGCGCCTACCGAGGAGTTAAGTCACGTGACGAAATAGGCTGCTGCTTCATATGTATGGGTTGTTGAGGCATGGGGAGTCAATTGTGGAGGAAAGGGCAACGTGGATCAAACGGATTGATAACATTGGGCAATGCATTTCTACTTTTTCTGGTGCGTTGATGAAAGTAGGTTATTCCAACGCTGAATCCGGGTATGTTTTCTGTTTCTTTCTCTCGGAAAAAATGTTTGGCAAGTTTATCACAATTCTTGGTAACTCATGTAAACGTTAATGTATTAATTTCCTTAACGCGATGACCGACGCGTCAGTCGTACGTGATTGATACCAACAAATTTCTTGTAGGTTACGCCAGACACTGTCAGTTCTCAATTTCGATGGTGCTGTGTCAGTCACTGCAGACTAACGTTAAATTGTTCTTGCTGCTAAACATGACACTGTATTGTATTCAGATCACGTTGACATAAAAGTGAAAGGTGTAACTTTCTCTTTCATGGTTACATTTTACATTTATGTTTATGTTTATGTTTATGATAACATTCACGTTCACATTCTTTGATATAAATGTTGCCACCCTATTACATGATATCATGCTTTTGTCTTTACGTTCTGTTTTTAATCGTAAACGTTCATTGTGAAGGAGCTTTTATACTTGTTCAAATACAGGGACCTCTGGTTTTCTGTTGTTCAAATGGTGATGATGATGCTACCTTCACTGGTAACCATGAGTAATCTGCGAACATAATTGGATAACATCTACCCTGGTAACATTTTGTAATTGTTAAAATGTTCTCACGGAACCGCCCTTCATGTACGGCACAGTCATTGGTACCATAAAGTATCAGAAAAAATCATAAGTGAAATCCATAATTTTCTGAAACCAGCAGAACCCGTAAAATAAGAGCAATAAATTGATCCCACATTTAAAATACTTGTAGTTGATGCTGATGACATTCAACGTTTTTTGTAATATTCGTACATATGCACAGATTGGACAATGTTTCCACTGTAATAAAACGGCTTTCGACCTTACTTTCGATGAAGAATCGATATTTATTCGTATTAATGTAAATTAATTTGGGTTTTTCTATTACGCTGTTTACCTAATGTCAATATACAAGACTTTTTTAGCTTGAAAAATGCTGAAAATACTTGACACAAAAGTTAACACCGTTTTCTTGCGTAGTATTACTTTTGCTATAATAGTAATTCAAGCAGCTAATTTTATGTTTTGGAAAGTTTTGTTTCTAAACACATCATCCAACTCGTAATGTGAGATCATGTTGAGTTCCTGGATATTGAAAGATAAAACTCATTTATGTCGTCTTTGGCAGTGTCATGCATTCTGATTCTTTCAATTGACAGCAAGAAGTTAGTGTTCTTACGCTGAAAATGATTTAGATAATGTCATTAGAGAACCTACTGAAAGACATAAACTATATATTTTAGAATCATCATATCTATAGTTAATATTAGACAATCTCAATACAATTATGAAAGAAGGTTTCTCTGAGGCCATGAAGAAACTAAAAACTCCAGCTGCGCAATGTATTGCATCAAATGTATTCTGCGTTGAGCAAATCAACAGTCAAAACTACCACTTTGACCTTTAGTTTCATATTGAACCTATGGACCACACTGTTTCGTACTGTGAGCGCTATGAGCAATATGGACAAGGATGAAATCGTTTGAGATTCCAGAAGAATCCATCATGTAAGTACCAACGGCCACATGCCTGCCTGATGGCACGCCTTCCACACCGGCGTAACCACTCCACCCCATCCCCGCCTCCCGAAGCCCGCGCAGCTGGAATCACTAATCGAATCCGTATCGAGAGCGCGGGGGAAGGGGGCGGTGCCCTCCGTTCGATATTCCGTCCGGGGGAGAGAGTAGCCGCGGCCCCCTGCCGTGGTTGAAGGATCCTCCTCGGGACGTCGCGTATTAAAAGCGTAGCGTCACACAAAAAGACCCCCATTGTTCTAGGCCGGCGCGGCGCGGCGTGCCTGCCTGAATGACCACTCCAATCCCCGGCCACGCGTGCCGAATTACCGGGAGCAGATTGGAATAAAATGTTAGGCGCGATCGGGACTAGCCGGCCCCAAGCGCGGCTCGAGATGGTGTGGGCGCGGAGTGAGTGCGCAGTGGACGTGCTGGAATGGCTTCGGCGAGAGCGGGGCGGCCGCCACGTCCCTCTGTGATGGTCGGGGAGGGGGGATGACTGGCGAACCGAATTCCCTCGCTCGGTCAGCCTAGGTCACCCATTCATTTTACAGTGCATTGTGTTAGCAGGTTTATGGGTCAACGAAATCTGTATGAACTCTGCACTCATTGGTGGGAATATCTGAAAACAAGTGTTCGTAAGTGCGAATCGGTCAAGGTTTAGTTATATCAGCTGTTCTAAAAAAATAGCGAGTCTTATTTAAACATTACACATTTATGAACTGGACTATACGTAGATGACTTCAATGAGTCACAGTGTCAACCGACACGCCAGTTTCATGTTGGTGAGATGTCTGGCTAACTGAATTCCCTCGAAAATATACGTAGGTGGACCGAATCAGTTCACAATGGACTGTGTTAGCAGCTTTATGGGCAATGCAATCTGTATGAACTAATTTTTGAACAAAGTGCTAGAAATTATTGAAAATCAGAGCTTGTCCAGTACCTAATATATAAGAGCCAGCCAATGCCAGTGCTAAGTTATTTCCGTCATTCTCAGAAATGTAGAAGAACCTATCCGAATACTGCATCTAAGCACGGCGAAATCGACTATGTTTAAGACGAGAAGAAGGAGAAGACGGGGATGAGAAACTTCAAGTGGAAATATGAGAATACCCAAGGAAACTAAACAGAAGTCGTTGGAGGTAGATACAACGAATAAACAGGAGGAAATAGAGAGAAAGCGGCTGTGACCTCAACCTGTTGCGAATTTAGTAAGGACGATCGTAGTTCGAACACAACACTCCTCATTGCTTCACGGCAGTTGCCACCGGAATTTCTCACAGCGCTCCTACACCGCCTCAGCTGCATACCGAAAGCCATGAACAACCGACCCGCGCTCCAGGGAGCTAAAACGTGATGGCCAAAAGGGTTCGATCCATTATACATGCGTCCACCATTCGATCCATTATGCATGTTATGGCTGAATGTGATTATTATTCGGAATTAAAAAATACAATACATGCAAAAGTCTACTAAGGAAATTTTCATGATTAGCATCCAAAAATTGTTTCAAAATACACTAGCCAGACAATGCATTTACTGTGTATTTTAAATGCTATTACAAATTTCGATGAAATGACTGGAAGCTTAATAAAACTGTATTATTTATATTTCTTCCTTCTTCTACTTCTTGATGTTATTGGTAGATCAGTTAAACATCTTCCCACCACGATGCATATGAGAGATTCGTTCAGTTGTAAGATGACTCCAAAAGTTCGCCCTTTTCATGCAAAAGCACTTAGAAAAATAGCACTTTTTTATCATTTAAAATGTATCTCTTTAATACGATCAAATAACACAGTATTGGAATAAACTAAGAATTTCCAACAGTAACCATACTTGTGGAGATAGCGCCTTCGGGAAGAGACGCATTAGTGGCGGATGACACACGCAGTAAGCGTCCTTCCTTGCCTCGTGGAGGAGGGAGCCACGGACGGGTTCCAAGTCTCCGGAGTGAAGGTCTATCAAGTCTGTAATTTGGCTGGCCTCTGGCGAAGGGTCGTTCTTCCCCGCAATCAGCCCAGTGGCCGCCTCCCGCGCTTGTTGGCGGAGGTCACCGAAATCCTTCGCTGGCGTGGGCGGGTTTCAGGCAGATCCGCTCGCGACCACGACTGCGACCGCTCGCCGCCACCTTTATGGGCCGTACTTCTTAATTGGAATTTCCGCGCGACCCTGTCCGGGGCTTTTGTCAACCGCTATAAACCGCCCCGAGGTTCTAAATCTCCCGCAGGTTGCGACGCCGGCCGTGGACATTTATCGACGCTGTTACAGCCTCCGAACACGACTCGCCGGGCTGCGCGCGCCAGGCGGTCGGCGGCGGTGCCATGCGCGCCCGCCATCCGTTCCGTCCCCGTCTCCGCCCCCGCTTCCCTTTCCTTCCCCGCCTCCGCCCCTTCATCCGCCTTCTCCCGGCCTCCGACTCCACCCTGCCTCCACCACCACCGACTTCACCCGCTCCAGCCTCCATCCCGCAACCAACCCCCTCCGCCCCCGCCCCGCCCCCATCTCCGCTTCCCCTCGCTTCCGTTCTCCCCCCGTATGTCCTCCCCGTGTCCCCTCTCGCCACCAGCCTCTTACGCACCTCCATCTCGCGTCAAGCGGTTCCATCCTCTTTTCCAACCCTTCCCCCCCCAATCTTGCCACCGTTCCATCAAACCCCTATTTCAAAAGCGCCATTATTTCCATCTTCGCGTCGGTAGCCGTTTCCCTTTGGCTCTATCCTTATTTATGCGTCCGATACTCTCGCCTTCGTCCTCGTCGCCTTTTTCGCTTCCGCACCTTCATACTCTACTTCTTAGCCTTTTCCCTTATTCCCCATGTCTCACCCACCTCGATTTCGACAGAACGTTGTACTCCAGAAAGAATCACCATTACTACAATCACCACTACCACCACCATCAACACCACCACTACCTCCACCTCTACTAACAACTACACAACCACACTACCCCACCACCACTTCCATCACCGCTGCCGCCACCGCCACCACTACGACCGTCACCACCGCCACTACCACCGCCACCATTGCTGCCGTCCCCACCACTCCCACCCCCACAATAGGAGCGAGTGAGTCCACCATGCCATTCCAGTGCTGTTATGCGCTCTTCTAACAAGAGATTTTTTTGACTAGTCACAAAGTAGGGCGTGGTCTTATAGTAGCATGACAGGCAAATACACACTTCTGGCTTTTATTACCGGGAAGAAGCTGATTCTGTGTTTAATACTTGCTTACGAGACTACTAATCGTGTCTTTACAACAATGCAAACAGGATTAAGAAAATAAAATCGGTCTGCCCTTTCATTGAAGGTTTAATTTTTTCACTATTTTTTATTTAAAGTCTCTTGATGATCATTAAATTGGCCAGTGATTGAACCCCATTTTTCATGTTTTGTTTGTTGCGAAAACATTTATGAATTTATAAACTATATTCAAGTCGCTTATTTGCTGGATTCAAGCTATCCTAATTTCGTCCAAATGTAGATATTACTATTTAATATATTTTTATTTTCCTTTCATGAAAACAGCCAGACGTTAAGGTTTGCAGGTAGGAAATGTTCATCAAAATCTTCATGAAATGTCATCGAAGAATAGTTAGTAACGTAACATGGTAAACCTTTATGAATGGACATGGTGTCTGAAAATTACAAAACCATAATGACGTATTTTCGAATACAACCTTATAGCGGCAACGTCAGTCATTCGATTCTAATGCCAACTGGTTATTTGAAGTATTCTTATCCAGAAATTAACTAGAAGTGCAACAGAATGGCTCAGACTTTCTTGTAGTAAAGTGTTATAATTTCCTTGTTGCGGACTGGCTTTAAAGTGTTGCGCCATTCTCTTGCAAGCTGCCATCTGTCGTCGCCCAAAGTATGTTTTTTGACATTTTCTCAACTTTTCGGTTTCCTAATAGTAGAACCGAAATATACCTTCAAGAATATTAAAGAAGAGTAAAACCTCGTCGTAAATAACTTTCATAGAAACATTTGACGCCATTTTTAAGAAAACGGACGGACGGACGGACGGCCGGACGGACGGACGGACGGACGGACGGACGAACGGACGGTTTAGGAAAAAACACTTTTTTAGTATCAAGTGACCCCAAAACGTGTATATCCGTTGAAATCTCAAAATTTTCTGCAGCATTACATGACTTTCTCTATACTACGTATACTACTCCGTATATATGTGTGTATGTATTGCGAGCCACAGTCGTGTGCGGTACAAGCCGTAAGGCCAGCACCCGACCTGAGACGTCTTGGGGGGGTGGCGAACACAATTCACCAGATGGTCGACTAGCTCAGTATAGACGTCCCAGTGTGGACGCAATAAATAAAAAAAATAGGGGGGGGCAGGGTCGTGAAGATCGTTTATGGATTGGATGCAAAAATTACAAACAACTCGGGTGAGAATCACTTTTCACTAAATTCAGAATATATTCTAAAAATATTTGCTGCTTTGACAAATACATACAATGGCACACAGAAAAAAAATCAAATATAGAATACTCTTGACTGAAAAAAAACACACACACTAATAACTCAATACACAATTTCCTACTTTCATCTACAACCCAATTGTTTAACAAACACACTTTCAGAAATTCGAAAGAATCGTTAAAATATTACTTTACAAAAATGTGAAAGAAACACACATTGAAAATCAAAATTAATACTTTTGATTTAACATTACTTTTACAACAAAAAGGAAACTCTTTCTCTCTCTAAAATCCAGAGAATTACTATTATTATAATTATACTCTTACACAAACTCTTAATCACTATATTACAATATTTGATCTTGAAATCCTTTTGAAAGAAAAGATTGATTCTGTTCTCACGTATTAGAAGTCGAAACAAATGTACTTTTACTTTTCTTATCTTTTAAGCGTGGTAAATCTGTTACCCTCCCTTTTTCTTTCTACGTGATAGATACAGAATGAGCTTTCTTATTAAACTGAATCACTCCTATCCCTACAAAACATTTTATTTGGAACGACCTTACTGTGTTCTCGGCCGCGTAGAGCAGTCCACTTTGCTTCCTTCTACACCTTTCCACCGAGCTGCTTCGGCCTTGAAGCGTCGTGGCCTCGGTTGAAAACGCCGTTGCTCCTCAGAAATCGCCTTCTTCTTCTCGTTCAAGTTTTATATGCTTGAATACTCTCATATGAATTTTACTTTATTTTCGATTACAGTTAATGACCAACTGGATATTCAGAGTGAAAATGAATCCAGAGATCACCCCTTTTTATATGAGCACCAACTCAAGAGAGTATTTAAATATACGAAAAGCATGTGAGAAAAAAAAAAAAAAACTGGAAAGAGAAATGAATGCAAGCTATTAATTACTGCCATCTATTCAAAATTTCTCTCCCTAATTCTTCCATTATAAATTCATAACATTTCTTATTACCTTTCTTCTAAGATTATGTTTAAATCAATTTATAACAGAATAATTACCTCTTCTGGTCTTCTAGAAGAGTTTTCCTCAAAAAAGTTGCAAATCTGAAGTCCGCTGCAATGTCACTTCCTGGGTACCGTTTTCCATACGTCCGCCCAGTTCAGCTGCTACCTTCAGAAAGAACTTTTTCTTTCATCCGACCTCCGGTCTCGCCCTTGGTATAAGGTGGCGGTCTCTCTTGTTCTAAATTCTAATTATCATTCCAAATATCCATCCGCGTTGGCGCGTTCAAAATATTCTTTTCCCTCGCTGTCTTAGGGCGGTATGTGACACGTTTTCGGAATCTAAGAAAACGGGCGGTCACATAACCCCTTCTTTCGGAAAAAAAGATTTTATGGGATTTGATTTCATATGCCGTAAAATCTTTTCACTAAATTTTATGCTCTTCTTTTTTTCTTGATTCTAGAACGTCGAGCAATCTTGTTTTCTTCCCTCTTGTACTCCTACTCCTTTTCTTTTTCCTCCTTCTTTCTCCCTCTTGTTTTTTTTTTCTTTTTACATGATTCTTGTCGGGTTACTTTATCTGTTTGTTTCATCATTTTGCCATTTATTTCATTCTTTAAATGGTCGCAAACTGTAAATTGTACTTTCCGATTGTCTTCCACTTTCATCTAGTGTGCTTTCCAGCAACGGAAGAAATATTTCAATGTGCATGGCGAAATTAGGAATAAATCTGGCGTAATAATTGACGCAACCTAACAAACTTTTAAGTTGTTTCGTGTTTTTTGGCGGTGCAATTTTATCTATCTCTCGCATCTTTTCCATATTCATTTTGACTCCGTTAACTGTCACATCATAACCCAGGAACTTAACTTGTTTAGTGCAGAAATTACTTTTCTCCAAATTCAGTTGTAAATTATTTTCAATCAGACGTTTCAACAAAATATCTAAGCTTAGTCATGTGTTCTTCAAATGTCTTAGAATACACAAGCACGTCATCAATATAGATAAAACATCGCTGGACATCTCTCTGCCAATGATATTGTCTAGACATTGTACAAGAGCAGATGCACTGTTCTTGAGTCCAAATGGCATTCTTTTGAAGACATACGAAATTCCCGTGAATAAATCCTGTATATTGTCTACATTCAGGTGCTATCGCTATTTGCCAATACGATGCAGTGAAGTCAGTTGAACTCAACCACTTGATGCCGGATAATTGATTAGTTAAATCCTCTACACGCAACGGTCTGTCTCTGTACGGTAAGGTAACTTGATTCAATCGCCTTGCATCTAAACACAACCTTATCTTCCCATTACTCTTTTCTACGAGCACTATCGGATTTAGATAAGAGGTTTTGGACTTCATGATGATATCATCTTTGACCATGGTAGCAATGAGCTTATCCACCTCTTCCTTATGTTTTTCTGGAATGACATATTGGTAACCCGTGAATGGTGTTTTATCTGTTAATTCTATTTCGAATTGAAAATCTTTTACTAGATTGTTCTATTTGGTTTGCGGCGGGATGGCGTGTCGAAACAAACCTTTCTAATTTTCCGACTCATGTCCATGAGATGTACTTGGTCCTGTATTTCTGGGTTGGAAAACTCCTCCATCAATAGAATTTTTTCTATTTCTATCCCTAGACGAGGTCCTGTCTTGTCTAGCATAAGTTTGTTTTTCTTGGTAATGTTTCGGTTTGTAAGTTTCTCCTGTTTCTGTTTTGCTTACATTATGTTGTTGCTGTCTGCTATCTTGACCATTTACCGGACCATTAGCATTTGCCCTTGCTTTCTGTAACCTTTCATTATATACGAAAGTGGCATCATACAATCCTAGCTGCGTTATTAATTTTTCAGTGGACATTGGTAAGAGATTCTTAAGCAAATTTTGCGTCGAGGAAGGAAAATGACGTATTAATAAACAGACAATTTCTTCATCCGGTATCGTCGGAGTACATAATTTGAAACAAGCTAATTTCTCCGTTGCATATTCCTGCATGGACATCGTACCCTTCTTCCACGTTCCATACATTACGTTAACTTTAAAATTGATTTGAGTTTCGTTATTCCAATATCTCGAATAAAATTTTTCTTTGAGTTCGGCCATAGTTTTGGGAAACTCTCCTAAACTATCTGCCCAGATTCGTGCATTACCCTGCAACATCTGATAAACGATTCGAGTTTTCTTACTGTCCGGAACACAATTTAAAGAAAAGAAATTATCTACTTCTTTCATAAATACACATGGATTTTCATCTCCCACTGCACTGAAATTAGGAGTACACGGCAATGAAACATACGTGGGCTGAACACTTCCTCCACTCGGTGGTAAATTTTCTAATTGATTTTTCAGTTCTACTACTTCATTCTTATATGCATTAATTTGATGTTGTAGAACGCCATCCTGTTCAGAAAGAGCCTTTATTCCACTATCTAATTTATTAGCTTGAACCTGAACTTGTTCAGTAACTAATTTCTGGAACTTTTCTACTCCTTGTTCTACCTCTATCTGCCTGTCGGATACGGCGGTTATAAGATCCGATTGTGTTTCGATCCTAGTTTCAAATTCTTTCGTTACTTGATCCACTTTTTCTTCTAATTCAAGTCCAGCTCCGTGAATTTTTTCTAAGTTCTCGTGTTCTTGTGCTAATTCTTGTTGAACCTCGCTCTTAAATTCGACCTTCCACTGCTCCGCTAATTCAGTAAACTGTGCTTTTAAATTTTCTTCTAACTTCCTATTATTTTCTTCTAATTTCGTGTCAATTCCGTGAATTTTGTTTCCAATGCATTTATTGCCGAGTTATTTTCCTCTAATTTGGTTTCCAAAGTATTTATTGCCGAATTATTTTCCTCTAATTTGGTTTCCAAAGTATTTATTGCCGAGTTATTCTCCTCTAATTTAGTTTCCAAAGTAGCCTTGTTCTCCTCTAGTTTAGTTTCCAAAGTAACCCCTAATTTTTTTATGGTTTCCTCTGTTTTTTCATCCTGCATGACTAACCTCACATCTAATTGTTGCATAAATTGACCTATTAACCGTTGCATCATTGAATTAGCCCTCTCGAGGTTTCGTTCTTCCTCATCCTGATCTCGTGTTGGCGTTGGCTGTGATTCTGTCGGCGACGTCGCACTAGTTTCTCCTGCCGTTCCTAGTTCTAGTCCTGTCGTTTCCTCCCGATCATCGTACCTGGTGCTTGTCCCCCAGTTTCCTATCGCTATCTGATTCCTCAGAAGTTCCTTCCACAGTAGGTAAATTCTAGCCACGTTATACTTATCTGCCATTTTGAATCTATTTGCTGCCTAGAATCAATCAATTCTTTTCCCAGACACCATACACCTCTCACAAAATATTTTACACAGAAATACCAGACACAATTTGAAACTGATAAAACTCTCATATAATAAATATCCTTTTCAAAAAAAAAACACTCCTGAAATAACACACTTTTACTCAACACACTTGTACTCTGCAACCTGGTCAGAAATTTTAGTGAACTGTGATTCCATTGTACTAGTAATTTTAGTTACACCAAATTTTGGTCTCAGTTATTCCCAAATCGAGTTTGTCGTAAATGCATCCAATAATCGAGGCCCCACGTTGGGCGCCAATTGCGAGCCACAGTCGTGTGCGGTACAAGCCGTAAGGCCAGCACCCGACCTGAGACGTCTTGGGGGGGTGGCGAACACAATTCACCAGATGGTCGACTAGCTCAGTATAGACGTCCCAGTGTGGACACAATAAATAAAAAAATAGGGGGGGGCAGGGTCGTGAAGATCGTTTATGGATTGGATGCAAAATTACAAACAACTCGGTGAGAATCACTTTTCACTAAATTCAGAATATATTCTAAAAATATTTGCTGCTTTGACAAATACATACAATGGCACACAGAAAAAAAATCAAATATAGAATACTCTTGACTGAAAAAAAACACACACACTAATAACTCAATACACAATTTCCTACTTTCATCTACAACCCAATTGTTTAACAAACACACTTTCAGAAATTCGAAAGAATCGTTAAAATATTACTTTACAAAAATGTGAAAGAAACACACATTGAAAATCAAAAATTAATACTTTTCCCTTAACATTACTTTTACAACAAAAGGAAACTCTTCTCTCTCTAAAATCCAGAGAATTACTATTATTATAATTATACTCTTACACAAACTCTTAATCACTATATTACAATATTTGATCTTGAAATCCTTTTGAAAGAAAAGATTGATTCTGTTCTCACGTATTAGAAGTCGGAAACAAATGTACTTTTACTTTTCTTATCTTTTAAGCGTGGTAAATCTGTTACCCTCCCTTTTTCTTTCTACGTGATAGATACAGAATGAGCTTTCTTATTAAACTGAATCACTCCTATCCCTACAAAACATTTTATTTGGAACGACCTTACTGTGTTCTCGGCCGCGTAGAGCAGTCCACTTTGCTTCCTTCTACACCTTTCCACCGAGCTGCTTCGGCCTTGAGCGTCGTGGCCTCGGGTTGAAAACGCCGTTGCTCCTCAGAAATCGCCTTCTTCTTCTCGTTCAAGTTTTATATGCTTGAATACTCTCATATGAATTTTACTTTATTTTCGATTACAGTTAATGACCAACTGGATATTCAGAGTGAAAATGAATCCAGAGATCACCCCTTTTTATATGAGCACCAACTTCAAGAAGTATTTAAATATACGAAAAGCATGTGAGAGAAAAAAAAAAACTGGAAAGAGAAATGAATGCAAGCTATTAATTACTGCCATCTATTCAAAATTTCTCTCCCTAATTCTTCCATTATAAATTCATAACATTTCTTATTACCTTTCTTCTAAGATTATGTTTAAATCAATTTATAACAGAATAATTACCTCTTCTGGTCTTCTAGAAGAGTTTTCCCCAAAAAGTTGCAAATCTGAAGTCGCTGCAATGTCACTTCCATGGGACCGTTTTCCATACGTCCGCCCAGTTCAGCTGCTACCTTCAGAAAGAACTTTTTTTCATCCGACCTCGGTCTCGCCCTTGGTATAAGGTGGCGGTCTCTCTTGTTCTAAATTCTAATTATCATTCCAAATATCCATCCGCGTTGGCGCGTTCAAAATATTCTTTTCCCTCGCTGTCTTAGGGCGGTATGTGACACGTTTTCGGAATCTAAGAAAACGGGCGGTCACAGTATACGAGAAAGTAAAAATAACCACCGATATTTGAAGCGGGGCGGAGGGTGGGGCCAGTCAAGACGGAGCGAGGCGAGGCGGAGCGAGGCGTGGCGGAGCGGAGCGAGCCAAGGGGGAGCGGCGGGGCAGAGCGGGGCGAGGCGAGACGGGTTAGAGCGGTGCGGCGGCCGCGGCGAGCGCCGACAGCGCGGAACGTGTATTTACTGCCGTGCGATGGACGCGCGTTGCATTATGGCTTCCGCCACGTCCGCCGCACTCCATCGCTCACCGATAGCAGCACGGCGGAGGTGAAGGCGGCCAAGAAGGTGGAGGTGGAGATGGCAGTGAAGGCGCAGGCAGTAATACAGACTCAAAGCAGTGGCGATCAAGGGTTGGTGGAGAGTGGAAGTGGGGTCGGAAGCGGTGAAATGGGACCGTTGTTGGAGGGTTGAGCCGGATAGAGACGGAGGCAGGGGGCAGCGGTTTAAATGGTTATGGCGGTTAAGGTGGCTAATACTGTGCTGTAGGCGGTAAGGTCGAGGCATTGGGGCTGGAATTGAAGCGAGGTTGGAGGCGGCACGGATTCCGAGTTGGAGGCCAAGGCAAAGAAGGAATAACAAATGAGAGCTGCCGAGAAAGCGCTCATGTACCGTACTGAAAAAGTACCCACTAGTACCCGCTAGTACACGCTGGCACCTAAAGCATTCTCTTAGCTGAACACAGGTAAGCTACTAGAAATTACATACAACTTAATTTCGATTTTGAAGATTTAATCTAGAAATATTATCTAGATCTAGATATATTAATCTATGTATATTTAATTTAATAATAATATGGTATCGTGGTAGCCATAGTAACTTATGAGCAATAATTTGGTGAATTAGTTGAGAGGTTCAAAAATATTCAAATATGTTCAAAAATGAATTGTATGTCAGATACAAATACATTGGCTTAAATGAATATTTATGTCATTATTAGAATTGCAGGGCTGAATGCCTCCCCAAAAATTATTCACATCTCAATTTAACATCTCGGTTCTTTAATGATTGAAATTTTTCTCGAGAAAAACTAAACCAGGGTGTTTGTAATTGGTAACGATACTCTTACATTAAAAATTGGTATTACTTTGTTGCCAGGATTTGACGGGTATTGAAATGCGTGCATCTCGTTATTCTCATGAGCTGCAAAATTAAGAAGCGATAGATTGAAATTTGGTTCGGGAGTTAAAATATTTCAAGGTGAATCAACGTAATCACACGGTAGTGTAACAATTTATTAATGCTAAAATAATAGAACTAAATTTTAGATTGTTCCGTAAACACGTTTTTCACCATTACACAATTTAACGTTGATTCATGTACTGAACACTAGTTCTCGGAAAGTTCGCGTCAGCAGAGTATTTTTAACTGAAACCTCGATCCAAACGTTTATCATTTTGTGGCGTCGTGGTAGCGAAATGACTACACAGACACGAGCTCTAGTTACAATATTTATTTACAGAATATTATACAGTATGTACAGCTCTGGGGTTCCGTTCGCAATCTACCTCCGCGACTCCACGCACCCTGCTCCCATCTCCTGGCTAGTGCATCCTCCACCCAGACGCTTTACCGCGCCGGTGTCCTGACACCCGGTGCTATGCACTCGCAGTGTCAAGGAATGCACTACCGCCAACGGCGCAGTTGCGTCCGCACGCGAGGCGATCTCTTAACGAACTCCTCCTTCCGGCCGGCTAGCTTCTGGCGGTCATGTCCCCACCCCCACCCCCTAGCTTCTCTGCACGTGTGGGTGGCTCTGAGACCACATGGCCAGCCAGCCTCCCCTGACCGCCGGCGGGGGGTCAGGACTCTCGCCCGGCCGACTTGCGTCCCGGGTGTTAATAGCTCCCTTTTCAGTTGACAAAAGCTACTAACAGCTTTTGTACTAGCCGACCGGATGCACTTCCCCTCTGCTAACTTTCTAAAGATGGTCGAACCTGGCCGCCATGTGGTGACGTTACAATTTTCACGATTCCATGGCATACAAAGGTGGTACATTGTAACCGCTTGTCATCGGCTACACTCATGACAAAAGAAATATTGAAGTGACAATACCCGACATCTTGCCCTACAAATAGTTCCTAGAGTAGCGAAGAGATGGCGTTACCTAGAAACAAATTTCTGAACGTACTTTCGCCTAGCCAATCAGAACTTTTGTAGAAATGCGAATGTGGCATGAGGCTTGACTCGGACGAGATTGTCTTTCTTTCCGGATCGAGACGCTGAAGTGATTAGATGGGTACTATTCCACCACACAACCGACGAGGACACGTGGAAAATACCAGAAATGAAGCTTTATTAAAAGGTAATTGTCTAAGTATTTTTCATGGGATTAATCACTGTGATATGTCAAGATTACGTAAAATTCGATAGGAATATTAAACAAGTAATGCAACGAATGTAAGAATAACAGTGGTAGTGGACTAAAATGAATTTATAAAACCACGTTGCTACATTCTCGTTGCTGGAATATAGAAGAGATTTTTGTAACATAGGACGTGTTTCTGTTTCTTTGTTACAGCTTTTCAGTTTTAGTTTTGAGCAGTTACTTATTCTACTTTTATTCTATTTCATTTTTATTTATGGGATTTCATTTCGAAAATTCTATTGGAGAATTTTGATAATTCGAAAAGCATAGTTTATTCAACAACTGGCTCAACTTTCACTAAAACAAAGTTATAATTTGGATTTTGAACTCGCATTTTAACGCGACCATCACCTTCGTGTAAGCTGTGGTTTAACTGGGCTGTACAACGAGGAGAAGGCGTACGGAAATACTCCGATTCCATCGCGGTAGGCAGCGCACAAACCGTCGCAGGACAACGACGACCTTGGGGCGTGAACGTCGCTCGACAGCCGTCTACTCAGCGCGGGACCAGCTTGGAGAATTCGCCGGTCGTGAGTCACAGAAAAGCAGAAAGAATATTTACTAAATTGCAGCTTGGAAAACTTTCAAGATAGAATTATGATTGCACAAATTAAAACGTTGTAATATGAGCTTCCCTCAGTAACAGACATTGATCGGACAAGTTTTACTAAATATTAGTCTTGATAACCAGTAAATTTATTTTTGCAGTCGTAGAGAAATCAGATCTAAATAATTTTTATGTTTGTTGATAAAAGTCGTCCTTGTGTATAATTCTTTATCTAAATTCATACATAATTGACTTGATGTTATTTGAAATCATTTAAGAGGAATTGTCTATGTAAAAAGGTTTTGAACATGAATGAAAGCTGTTAAATTGTTTCTGGTAAAACGTTATTTCATGAACAGTCAAGAGACTTGGTAAAACAGAATTTTGCACTGCGAGGTCACGCAGAAGCTGAATATTAAGTGTAAATATTGAGTGTAGTATTATTTAAGATTGAAAAGGTATTAGTGAATTTTGGTATATTGTTTGTATGTATTTTTTTACAGGATGGTATTTAAATTGTGAATTGTGGTTTCATTAAAAATAATTTGTTTTGAGAAGTGTACATATGTATTTACTGTTTGTTTCGTGTAAATGTAGATCAGAGTCACTATTATTCTACAGAAAACTGCAGTTTAGGTAGGGAGTTAGCTACCATTGTGTAATCAAAAGGAAAAGTAATCACGTAGGAGAATATGTGAACGTGAGTGTACGAAGGATCATATTGGAAAGAATATATGTTACTTGTTCTTTAAAACTATGAAATTGTGTTTGTTTGTTAAATGAATATTAGTTAGCAAAGACGAACCCACCACCGATAGGGAATTATCCATAATTTGAGGTCTTCCCAGGTTTGTGTGACGGTGTAATCACACGTCACAAAACAAGTAAATAACAGATTTACTTCTGTAATTCGGCGTACTACGAAATAGTTAGGTAGATACGTGACGGTTACAACATATGGAGAAAGTTTCTGCGATGAAAATGTGCTAGAATTCACGATTACCGGTTGTGTCAGTGATAATTCCACAATTATGGCATACTAACGGTGGATAGTGTCTGTGTTGACAGTGGCAATGATAATAATTGGTGCTGAAGACCGTAATGATAGATTCTATTTATTTTATTTATTTATTTTACGTCAAAAACAGTTAAAAACTGTTTGTGACGTGCTATGGAGAAGTGAACGGTAGATGCTAAGACTTATGACTGGATGATGCTGAGACTGTAGTGGCTGCAAAACAGTAACAATGAAAATGAGAGCAGAGATTGCATATGTGATGTGCGCGGCAGTGAAGTTAGCTGAGGCGGTAATATCTAATATCTGTGGCATTGTTGGTAGATAATTTGGTACCGACAACGATTATGTAGACAGTGGAAGTTATTGGGGTGGTTGCAGCTGCAATGGGTCTGCCAGGGGCGTGGGCTGGGAGATAGGATCTGCGACGATTGTCTCAATGAAGGTGGCAAGGTTGGTCGAGTCTGTGATGAAGGTCGCTGTTAGTGACTACGATTTAGAGCAGGGTTCCACACTTTTATCACGCCCCTATCTGGCAAGAGGAAACTTCCCACGCCTCCTGCACGTTTTTATTCCCTAATGAATAAATAGTGTCCCTAATGAATAAATTCCGCAGTGAATAAATCAAGTGTTATATTGAATAACAAGAAACGTAATTTTCTTTCTTTTTATAATATTACAAGTTAATTATGTTTCTTTTTACCTCTTGTAGAAACGTTAGGTTGTGTTTTTGAGGTTAGGTGAAGATAATGCAATACGATTTATGCATAATTAATGATTCAAGTTGTAAATTAAATTAAATAAGGGGCAAGAAAAATCAGTGAGAAGTACGGCTAAGAAACTGCACAACGAAAAATCATTAGCTACGTCAAGTTTCCCCGATACTTGGTTTTAATTGCAACAAGCGCTTTAACAAGTATTTCTCCAATAACATGATTTTTCTTTTGCCCAGCAATAAGAAGAGACTACTTATATGAAACTTCACGCACTTTTTCACATGAATGAGCAAGAGATCCAGTACTATCCAACTTCATGCGTCTTAAATTTTCAGACATTGCAGAAAAAAATCCTTTGATCTGTCCTTAAAATAAAAATGTTTCATTGGCAAAAACGTTCAAGACAATTAGATCTCAAGGCATCAATGCTCAATACCTTATTGCAAATAACACACTAATGAAGATCGTCGCCATCCATAAGCATGCAAATAAACCCATATTTAATATAATTATCGTAATTCTTGCGTTTTATTGCTCATCTTGAACGATAACTTATATTACGAATTACACAATATACACATTGCCACAAAATGACAAATACAATCTACTAAGCAACAAGGCAACTATGACAAAGTACAAATCCTGTTAACGCGCCAAGTCCTCGGGAATGTTCGGGTATATACGGTTCAATGTGTCCCGCGCCCCCTTTTACTTCTCCCTACGCCTCCCTTGGGGGACGCGCCCCACACTTTGGGAGTCAGTGGTTTAGAGTCTGGGATGACGATATCAGTAAAGGTAACTGGAGTGGTAGAGTTGTAGAGACGGTAAAGCAGAGTAGTAGGTGGTTAAGTCGTCGCGTCTGTGATGATAGTGAAAATGGCATGGGTGGTAGCAGCATCAATGCCTCTGTCGGTTCAGGGGGTTGGGGATGTGCCATCAGCGATGAGGTTGGTAGTGAAGATGGCTGGGGTGATAGTTTACGATGATGGTGGCTTGATTGATTGATTTTCTCGTGTTTCCGGGCGCGTCAACTGATTTGGTCATTATTCCCGTAAGTGTAGTGCTTTTTTCTCAGGAGATGTCGGTGATCTTCTCCCGCTAGGTGGCGAGATCCGAAGTCGTCCTACCGGCGGCTAGTGGGGTTTCCCCCTAACCAGGACTCTCCCACCAGAGGGGCACCGCCCCAGTCGGGACAAGCTCTGAGCCCCCGACCGGTCTCTCGGAATATGTGGTAGTGTAGTGCATGTTAGTGTAAAAGTGTGTGTAAGGGGAGAGGATAGGACAAGAAAGAGGAAGGAAAGATCGCGTGCGGTCCGTGGCCCGTTTGGTAGGGTATTGCTCCGGCATAGGACTACTCCGAAAACAACCGATTAGAGCAGCCGGCCGCTAGAATTCTCCTCCAGACAGCGACTGAATTCGATCTAGCTGAGAAGCTAGTGTCGAAAATCCTGCCGCCGACAGGACTCGAACCTAGGACCTCCCGGTCAAAGGCTCTGCAGTCACATCAGATGATGCACTGAGCTGTCGTTCCCGGTATGGTGATGGTGGCAATGTTGGTAACGACTGACGATATTTTTGTGTTGGTGACAGGAGTGGTAGTGTCTGCGATGACGGTGGTGGTGGCTGGTATTCCGGTGGCAGTGACTGGGGTGGTAGTGACTCCTCCGTCAGCTCCGGTGACTCTGCCCGCAGGAGGTCGTACGCCAGCTCAATTTCTTCCCTGAGCGAGCTCCCCGCTGTTCGGGTGCGTGGTTATTTGTGGAAGTTTCTCGGCGCGCTGACGGACTGTTCTCGCTCCCGATTTATGAGTTGCACCGGTCCCGGCCGCCGCACACCTTCTGCCTTCACTCTTCTTGCTCTTTTGTTTTACCTCATTTTTTAGTTTTTACATGAGAATATAAAACTAAACTGGTGCCTGTTGTGTTAAGCTTGCGTAATTTGATACTTCCCTACTGACCGCAAGTAGATATATTTTTTTTTAAATCTTAGATTATACAAATCGTGTTATCTTCATTCAATTGGAACCCAAAAAATTGCATGATGTGAACACTTTCCGTTTCATATTCTGTGGATCAACTTGATATTGATCTGCCGATGAATATATGATTCATTTAGTAGACCCATATTCTCAAAATTTAAATTCAACCGAATACTTAGAATTGAAAAATTTTCCCCAATTTGTTTTCATAATGGATTTGTCAATCAGAGTACGCTGCTTGTTGATTTTACCCCTATCATTTGTTACTCAGAAATTATTTTCGGAGGTTCAGAGGAAAAACAGAGAACTGAGTTGATTTAGTTATATTTTAAAGGCGATTACATACGATATTCATGACACAAAAACAATTTAAAATATCACCAGACAGTGGAAAATTACTTAGAGGAGTAAGTCTAATAGGGAGATAATTTCAAGAAATTCTTCGGAATTGTCACGGAGGTCCAAAGCGTCCTATCAATATACGAGTATCTTCACTGGAAAGATCTGGGAAGCGTCTTAAAACTTGTCCCTGTTTACCCCTTAAGGAGGTACATTGAGACAATGATGTTTCTTCTACGAAACTCCAATGCAGGTTTTGTTAACAAGTCCGTGCAGCTGCTGAACTTACTCCTTGAATGGGCGACAAAACAAGGAAGAGTTCCACCTTTACAACTCTTCCCCATTAGCTGATGGAAAACGCGAAAAGGAATACACATTTTCTGAGAGACTAAGAACGCGGGCGTTGGTTCACCTAAAAATATATTTAGTGACGCTTTGATATGGCTGCTATGTGCCGCGCACCTGCTGCTGCGACCGAATCGATAAGGAAATAGTAATAAAATACACAGATCTTGAATTCATAATGTTGATTATTACCAATTGCATAAAATCTATGCCTCAAATTACCAAGTGTAACTAAACCAGACACATGTATTATTACGTAAATTTCAAGCTCAATCACAATACAATCTATCCCTTTTTGTCACGGCCTCCGAGACTTTTACCTCAACCCCATAACTTCCAACGGTCGTGTCAAACACCGGGCTCGCCGTCTGCACATTGTGTGTCACCCGGGAGTCTCCATGGGCGCTTGGACTGGTTCGCCCGTGTCCACCCCCGCCACCCGGGCCTTCGTCACCCCCCGTTGCGTGCGCCCCCGCCCCCGCCGCGCGCGGACAGTGCCGTAAGTCACGGGGACGCTTGCGCCGATGGCGGCGGCGGCGGCGGGCACAGATCCGGTGCTGCATGACAAATCTGCCCGCGCACCCGCATCCATAACTGGCCGCCACGCGACTCCCGCGCGCCCGAAAAACCCACCCGAACCGCCTGAAATAAGCGGTTAAGGAGGCTTCTTTATATTCCGGAGCATACTGGTTTATTTCCTCTCCGGACGACCGCCCATTTGTTTGCTGTCTTTCGCTCGGCGATTCCACGGGAAAAGCTTCTGGACGTGCCGCGGTGCAGATGGAGGTGGTGGTGGTGGTGGTGGTGGTGGTGGTGGTGGTGGTGCGAGCGGTGGTGAGAAAGGAGTTTGCGAGTGGGAATGTCGCCAATGGCCACTGCAAAGGAATATGGGGGAATGGTGGACGTACGTGAAGATGCAGTAGGCCGCGGCGAAGACCGAAAGGCAATGGTGAGACAAAAACATGAATGAGCGCTCGCACGTTTCGTGGAATTCTTGGAAGGAATCTTACATCTAACATTATTTTATGTTTAATTACTTAATGTACAGTAGTATATATATTGAGGAGGCTAGCATTCCCAGAAACCTTCTTTCTGGGAATTCTCCGGTAAGAAATACACCTGTAAGACGGTGAAAAATAGAAGCGGATGGAGAGAAAGGAGGAATGGAATGAGAAAGTGTACAAGAGAAGTAGAGATAAAGTTGAGATAAAGAAAAAATAATAACGAGCAACAGATAAAGAAGAAAGGGATAGAAATACTTAAGAGGAAGAAAAGGGAGGTAACGAACAAGAAGGGAAATAGGTGGCGTCGCAATAAGTGGAAATGAGGAGGTAACATTACGAGATCAACAAACGATAATTCCTGAAACAGGCCATCAGCAAAGACGCCTTCGGAATTCCATCTATAACCGAGAATTTAGAGGGCAGATACTATCAAATGCACGAAGAGCTCCTTCAAAGATGTCAAAAAGTTACTGTGAATGGTGAGAAGTCCAAGTTCTTTTCGATGCGAGCCTCTTCGTAAGCAACATCCACGACAAAACCGCAACACTGACCCTGATGAATCGTTTCCGCCGATCTGGAAGAGATTTAGAGCACGTATTTATTCACGTGTTGTCTCTTGCGTTCCGATATTCGCGCGCAGGTACACGCTCGAACACGAATTTCAGATATCCGGGCCAAGAGATGGGAAAAACTCTTAGTTGATGAATGAACGAAGATACAGGTTCGAGGGATCAGGCGATGTGTGCAAGAGACAAAAACCATGTGCAGAAATACAAGTTTTTAGTTCCGTCACTAAATGCATTATTACTAAATACATAAATCGCGCTCATTGAATTCTCTTCGTGAGCCCACAGAATAGTAATTTTGCCGGAGTAAATGTGACTACTCGTGGAGTATATCGTATTGTGACCTGGTGATTTAACTTGAAATAAATATATTACATGAGATATCTAATTATATTCCTTCATGAATTGGATTAAAAATGTTATATTCACCGAATATGTGTTTCAATATTTTAACGTAGGTATGGAATTCAATAATCACCAGAGATAATTATCATTATTCATTTCATATCACCTTAATTTTATGTTACATTCACCTGTAACTCACGTTGCAACTTACCGCATAATAGTATACCATTTCAAAAAATTAACTACTTATTTTTAGAAAACTCAATATTAACGCAAATTATGTAGTCTTCATAACATCTGTGACATCTTCTGACACATTCCATTCCCCTAGCATATTTGTTTCCAACAAAAGCCCAGATTGCAGGGCAGAAAAGTTGTGGACGAATGCCAAAAGCAATCGGTTGTCCAAAATACGAATTTGACGGTTATAATATTAATTAATTATTATTAATTAATAAATAATAATTTGCTCCCTTCTTAATCTCTGAATGCAACATGTTGCTAAAGGCGTTCATTATTTCTACGATGAACAATGTGTCGTGTACGTGGCATGTAGTTGCGACTTGTATTCACGTCACTGGAAGTAGCATGTAAATGGAATATTACACATTAATACAACATTCTATGCATTAATACATACTACAACTCCCGATAATGCTTTATCTTCGATGTAGAACGTAAACAATATTCTCTATCCGAAATATATATTATCTCCGCAAGAACTTCAAATGCCCATCATAAAATCAAATTTTACCAAGAGGTATACTATATTAACAGCTTTTCTCAAGAAATTGTAGATTATTTTCTTTCTAAAACGGAAATTTTCGAAATAATTTCAATGCACTTTTGAGTACCGTAAACGAATTCACCTTTGGCCCACTTTCACAAAATTACATAATCACGTACCAAAAATTACCATTATTATTATTATTATTATTATTATTATTATTATTGTTGTTGTTGTTGTTGTTGTTGTTGTTGTTGTTGTTGTTGTTGTTGTACCGTATCTCCTTGATGAGATAGAATAAGCCTGTGTCCATAAGTCTTCGTTTCTGGCTCAGTAGACCATGTTTTTCTTGTCTGTTTTCCTTTTCCCAGTTTTGTGTTTCTTTCATTGTCGCGTAAAATTGCTGGGCGAAAGTAGATCGTATTTATAGGTTTATTGACACTAAAAAAGTAATTATGTTTTGCATAAGAACTAATCGATTAAACACAACCTTCTTCCATCATAGTTATAATGAACGAATTCTATTTGTAATTATACTTACCGAAGAGTTGAACTTCTCATAGCCGGATTACACACATAGCTGAAAGTTTCAGTGACATAAAAATAGGTGTATCGCAGTTTAAAACAAACATCTCTGCTGTTTCCTGCTCGTGAATTAGTTCACTGCTAACACATCACGCTGCCATGCTTCAAAGTGCAATGCAAAAGACTGATTGATGTTATCTGAAAAATATGCTTCTTTAGAGAGATGGAACCACGTTAGGGTGGGAGACAGTTGAAGTAGCCCGAGTTTATGGTAATTTCGTTTTGAAAAATGCAAAAGAATAACTACCCAGAATAATGCACACTATCAAAAATACTCTCCATAAATATATTCCATACTTATTTATTATATATTTTGCAAGGTGTAGATTGTCATTCTATTAAGTATTAGTACTTAACATAGAGATAAGATCAAAAAAGTATTTTTAACAGTCAGTTAAATTGATTTTATTTCATTAATTGTTTAACATTACGTTTCCGAGGAATTTTTGCATCCTTCATATATTATAAGTATAGCGCTCTTCGATGGGTGAGTGGGTAGCTTACTGACCCTTACCCTACTGGGTGCCCCCTGACCCCCAGTGCGTGGGTTTGATCTCGGCCAAGTTGCGTGGATTTTCGACGGGCAGAAAATCCACAGTAGCCATGTCACGCTTGTGGCATCTAAAAGAACCCTGGGGGATGCCCGACAAAATTAAAATCCCTCCGACATCATTCCGCCCTAAGAAGATCTCACTCTCTCCCAACCAGACAATTCGGATATAGTTAACTGAGCCCGACATCTGGCGGAGAAAGTGAGAGTCAAATCCCAGGCGCATTTAGGGGACCACTCGCGAGGTGCGCCTGCTCGATAAAGGTCCCTAGACCCGCATCGGGGGTAGGCTTTCACGGAAGCCTGGGTCGAAAACACGAGTGCGGAACAATTGCCTAACAACTGTCTAAGGGCAGTCTCCCCGCTAATAGCCCCATACGATAAATAAATAACTATAAGTACATAAATCACAGACTAACATTTCAATCAAACATAATTTTCGTGTAGGTCATTGACACAAGTATAGAATTAATATATTTTCTTTCAACGATATCATAAAAATATTTACGTATATAGTAAAACATAGTAACGAAGGAATTCTAGTTATTGTATAAACGTCAGTTATTGAGAAAATTCCTCATTTCTTCTGGTAATGAAGTAGTTTACCTCTTGCAGTTGCATCAGCTTTCGAGTTTCTAAAATAGAATTTGCAGTCATAACTCAATAATTCGATCAATATAAAATCGCTTCATTTACATCATGATTATAACGCGTCCTGTCTCACTAACTCTCATTCTGTGGGCGGTCACAGAAATGCGAACCTGCCATTTTCTGACGTCTTAATATTGTGGATTGACGGGACAACTACCTCACTATTTCTCCATTTGAGAGTGCGGAATTGTTGATAATTATAGGCAATCGAACTTTATGCATAGAATCAAATAGTATTTCATCTTTATAGTTTTATTCTGAGAGCAAAGAATGAAATGCATAATTTGTGATTTTTAGTGTTTAGTATGTAGAATCGTTGCTCTTGGAAGTTCTAAATATATCCCATTAATTGGATTAATGTCGTATTATCAGTTAGCCTGTTGCGCTTAACAATTATTTTAAATAAGTTTTAAAAATTTCAATAAAAACAGTTGAACCTAAAATTCTTAAAAACGACCGTAATTTTAACGAAAAGATGACAATAATTTCCTAATTATTTCGTCGACAATTATGTTCACATTTATTTTTCCAAATATTCTTTTAAGTTTTTTCTCCTGAAAGTTCTATACTCGCTCAATGCGTGCGATCTTACAAGAACCTCAAATATACGATTTCAGCCTGCATACGAATTCAACTCATGTGTTCATTTCTTTAATGAAGTCCTCGGTGACTCTCGACGACATCCAGAAAAAGAATAAAAATGATTTCTTTCACGAAGTGCGTTTCCGCGAGATGTATAAAGCCATTTTTCAGACCTTGAGGCGTTATTATTCACGGCTCCATTAAGCTATGCGGGGGTGGCAAGCGCGATAAAGATCTTTTCCAAACAATGGGAGAGAAGAGACATGGGCGGCGAAGGTGGGGGTGGAGGCGGCGGTGGAGGCGCTTGGGACCACACCACAACCCCTTCCCTTGTCACCCCCAGCGTGAGATGCATCCAACCCTGGCGCTCCCGATGCACTCTTTCAAGAATTATTAGAAGGCGGTGCTGCGGACCAGAATCAAGAATAAGGACTGACTTACACTGCTATTAGGCTAATATACTGCGGGTCCGACCAGTGAACAAATGTGGGAATGCCCGAATTTTTTTTCCATCCACTTGCATTTAGTGTCAGCGCTCGTGCTGGAAGAGAGGTAATTTATTGTTGGTATTGTCTCTCTAGAACATTTGTTAGCAACTTTCCATTTTTAAATTTTTTGGCCTTGGAGAACACCCTATGAAATTTGTAATCTGGATATTATTCTGCTGTTCTGGTCATGATTGTCTCGGTGACTCTTTCCGGTACTCGAATGTAATTGTCAGTGCCGAAGAAAAACGACACATCTCAAAAATTGCCTTGCACGGGAACGATTTTATTTTGCACAGAGCCTTTTATTTCGCTGCCAGCGCCAGTGTTTTACTTTAAATATTGTCTGTCTTGTGAGCTACTTACTTTGTTTATCTACTTTACTTTTTTTTACAATTTACTTTACTTACAATGTGACAAACTTTTGTTCTTTATTTTTGTTAGTATGCTGAAATTTAATGTGTAGCAAATGATTCCAGACATATTATTTCTCGGTAAACCCAAGAGGTAAAGTATATAGTGATACACCCGCGAGAATACGTAGCATGAAAATACGATACCAAAAATCAAACCAAAACGAGGCATACGTGTGTTCTATTTGCTACACTGATCTCATCCTTGTAATACGAAGTGTATACGTTGTGCTTTTTCAAAAGAATGTTATTAAAATAATTTATTTATAATGTTACGTTTTAAAAATTTATGTAAAGGAATGTTATTTAAATTTATCTATAATACGTACATTCATATATTCAATGGGAGACCGAATGGACACCGCCCCCCCTCGCTGGTAGATATTAGATTCTGCATAAATGAAAAACGTTTTACAAAAAGGCACGTGGGCAGGACATTAGCCCCCTCCAACAGAAAAAAAACTTGGTGTCAACACTGCTTATAATAAAATATCTTTTTATTTGGGACGCAATTGGCGCAAGTATAAATATATTTGTTTTATTATATTACTGAAAACATATGTAACATGTATTAAAATAACATAAGTATATATCAATAAATTTATGTTAAGTATTTTCGCACATTGAATATTATTTAAATAAGTTATTTTATACTATGTGTTCAACATAGTGTTTGCGTAAATGTGCTAAATCAAATTAGGCAGTGTTGTTATAGCTCCATCACTATTGGCTCATAAGTTGAATACGCCGTCGTCATGCTCCGCGCGTTACCGTGTACTTACATCATGAGTATACCTTTCTGTTATGGCGCACCTCGTGTTCGCGCCCCAACGTACACGACAACAGCCCATGATTGGGCGGACGTGTTCGACTGACCCAGAGAGCGCGGGCGAGGACAACAAGCCATCCCCCCAAAAAAGACACTCCGGTCGGGAGTGCTAACTCGAGCTAACGTGGACAAGCGCTCGGGTCGAGGGGAACACGCTGTACGAAGCGGTCGCCCCGTTTTAGGGTGTCGTAAAGGCACGGGCGCCGGGCCTTGGGCGTGAAAAAGTGCGAATCCGGCGAGGGCGGAAGCCGGCCGGTGCCCGCGGGTGCGAACCGGGTCCCAACGCAGGCTTAGGCAAAACTAGCAGCGACCGTGGGGATTCAGCCCTCCCCCTTCCACCAAGCCCAAGACACAAACTTAGATTTTACTAATTTTCATTCAAAAGCTCAATTGTTTACGTTATAAATAACTTAAAATTAACAAATTGAAAACGTATTTTAAATTAAGCATAAATATTTTTTTAATAAGAAAACATCAAATCGCCTGGAGTCTACACCTAAAGCATTCCCTGCATTCATACGTAAACACATACGCACGCATGAAAAGGTCTTGGACCTCTAGTACGGTAAAACACTTATTCTTTTAATAAATACTCTTCTAGAAATTTCAACGAACTGGGAACTAAACAGTTTTTTTTTCTTAAAATTTCTGTATCTTAAAGACGTCTTCAATGTTAATTGGTTGGGTGGAGTAAAACTTCTTACCGACTGAAATGAAAAATACACTAATGTTCCAATTTGACCAATTACATTTAAATTGTTCCCTGCTTCTAACTTATGTTCGGTTCAGGTCTAGCTTGTCTAGGCGAAACGTCAGTTAAAAGCAAATACATGTTTTTTTCTTTAAACATGAGAGCCATTAACTTCGATTCACCTGTTTATAATAAATCTACTAAAGTTTTGTGTGTAATGAAATTTTCAATGTACGTAAATGATTTGTAATTTTGTGTACCCTTTATGTTGTAATCAAAATTTTAAAAGAGTACATTGGATATTGATTTTCACTGTTAATCAAACCATACGCAATACAAACTGCCTCAACTGTAACTTGTATTAACCAATAAACTATGATGAACTAATAATTAATAAAAGTAAAACAAAACACATTCGGTAAATTGATGTTATAAAATTGAAAACAAAAAGTATATGGCTGTTGTGATCAGTTTGGCCGACCGGATTCTTTTATAATGGCGATAGTTTAAAAGTTTATAGCACGTACTGAAAAAAATGACACCAATTTCCCCTAAGGGAATTGTGACTTTACTGTAAATAAGAAATGTGTTGAAAAATGATGACATTTTGATAGGAGACACACTACGATTGGTTGAACTGTTTTATTGTGCTTTTTGAAAAATATAGTTTTATATATGTTGGCATTTCCTGAATTCTCGTTGCTTATCGAATGTCGAACCTAACACTCTGGTTCGATATATATTATCAGCTAAAGCCATTTAATGATCTTGTAGGTTTCAAGCTACAAAAAAAACTAAATTTATTGATTTCCACTAGAAATTACTATCGAAATTTTTAATATTTATTAAGTGCAATTGTCTGTCTCTCTACACACAGTGATATGCGTTATCGAAAGTGGTCTGTCCTTGTGTGGACTACCAAGTACCACAATAACAACAGCAATGATAGTAATAATAATAATAATAATAATAATAATAATAATAATAATAATAATAATAATAATACATTTGTGTTAATTAATATGTGATATGAACCTCAAAAAAGGTAACATAAGATCAGACACAAAGTGGACAAGTGGGAAGTTGGACCAGAGTAACCAAAACAAAAACAACGGAGACCAAATTGGTCGGAAGAACGTAAACAAGCTTCCTCGGAAAGAATGAAAGCCTATTGGAACAATAAGAAGAACCCAAAGATAAATTGATTGCGTCACTTGCTTAGCGTCTTCCATCTCTGGGGTGAATTTGCTTGTAATTGTAGAATAATAGAATTCGCCTACAATAATAATAATAATAACAATAATAATAATAATACTGTGACGACATCCTTTGTCTATCCGATTTTGGGAAATCATTTCCTTCCTCATTATTATTACTATTATTATTATTATTATTATTATTATTATTATTATTATTATTATTATTATTTAATTTTTTTTTGTTCGCGAATAGGCCATCTTGGACCACGCAAGACATGCACTTGCACGGGCTCAGTATTAATTTATCACGTTGCAAGTCTTGCATGTAGATGATTAGGGGGATCAGCATTAGGCTGAATCCGATTTTTACACCCCAGGGTTGTTAGTCCTGGAGGGATGGAAGATGAAATGATGATGATTATGAAGGATGAATGGACGGCACACACAAACAGACATACACAAACACACCCATGCCTGAGGCGGGACTCGAACCCGCGATCCTTCCGTCCGAGATCGCCACGGCACTACTGTCTTAGCGGTCTCGGCTATCCGGACCGGCATTATTATTATTATTATTATTATTATTATTATTATTATTATTATTATTATTATTATTATTATTATTATTATTATTATTATTATTATTATTATTATTATTATTTCGTATTTTTGTCACTTTCTGTACTATGTGCAGGAACATTCACCTGACCATTGCTGGTCTAGGCTCGGTCGATCTCGCAGAGATGGGACAAGAACGAATGTTAATATCTAGATATTTCAATCAATCGTTTCCCAATCAGTAGAACATCCCAGGAATTTTCTTACTATTCTGCAGCTGTCCAGTATTACTGCTTTCTGCATTCGCTCTATGCATGAAAATGGTTATTCCAACATCTGAATTGCATGCATTGCGTGTTTGGGGATTAATCCTGTGGTGGACATGATTATCGGTTGTATGTCGATGATGATAAAGATGATGATGATTATTATTATTATTATTATCTTTATTATTATCATATTTATTATTCTTATTGTTTATATTAATATTATATTATCTCGGAAGAACACCGCCATCTTCCAGGAAAAGCATGCACTACACTAACGGGACTAATGACCAATTCAGTTGACGCCCCCGAAAACACGAACAAATCAATCAATCAAAAGAAACAGTTGGCACCAATGAGATAAATGTGCACTTGTATTCTATTGCCTCTGAGCATATCATGTGAACCAAGCACCCCATGAGGCAGTTGCTCCCGTGTTTTCAGCACGATATCACATTGCAATAATTTATTGTACAGTTGTTGTGTACACAAAGATTTCCAAGTATCATGTTGAATATTATGAAGTCCAGTGAATTGAACACATCGGGATCCAAACGATTGGATTAATACTATTACTAAAGCAAGTCGCAAATTCATAGTTCGTAGTTTTTCATTTCATAGTTAGTACCACCCTTTACTACAAACAATTTTTCAATGAAGAAAATAAGTTTCTCACGTATAATCTAAGAAGCACAAACAGAAAAGACACAACTCTGACGAATGTCACCATATCATCTCTGTACAACTAGTCACCAAATATTAAGTTTCGTAAATATAAAAGTCTTCTCGACTTGCTGCCATTCATCCCACCTATTAATCATGAATTCTTTCGTTCGCTTCCACATGAAGAAAGACAACGAAGAACAAGTACAAGGGATGACCCACTTGAGAGATGTGAACAAGATGATGAGAAAGACTTTCTGGGATCTGATTGAATGAATAGAAGTAGACTCTTTCTTATTTTGTAGCATTATGTTCATGTAGCATTGCATATTTTGTCTATTGTAACTCTAATTGTCAATGTGATGATCAATAAATAGATAACAAACTGTAAGAGAGCAATATACACAAAATACATTTCACACTCTTTATTCACAATATTCTGGAAGTAAAGGGATACAAGTGCATGGATAATTTTACGAACTGTGATATAAAACTGATCATTTACATTAAACCGTAATTTCAACATGCAAACAGAAAATTCTATAATATATTTATATGTAGAATATAAACAAAAAAGTTGAAATTCCATTTTGCATTCTCAAAACAATTCTGAAACCTTTTCAACTTTAACTCCAATTTTCTTGAAAGTACTCCTTCTGCTTCTGACTCCCCTCATCTTCCATAATGTATCTCTGTAAGTGATCTGTACAGTCAGCTGCTGCGATTTAGATCATTCATTAAAGAGAATGGCGTATTTTGACGTAAATGTAGGAGGAGCGTATTCGCAGGAAGGAAACTGAATGTTCCTACTACATCAAGTGGAAGAAAGAAGATAAACCACAAGAGATGAAAAAGTGGAAGAGGGAAGAGTGGGAGAGAAGAAGAGAAAGGTAGTAAAGAGGGAAGAAGAAAAGGAGGGGAGGTGGAAGATGAGATGTGGGGAGGGGGAAGAAGAAGAAGAAGAAGAGATGGAAGGAGAAAACGGGGAGAAAAAGAAGAGAAGGTGCGAGGGAAGAAGATGAGTAGGAGGAAATAAGAAGGCAGAGAAGGGGAGTGGTGTGGGAAATGAAACTAATAGGAGGAGGAAGTGGTGGAGGAAGTGGCGGAGGGGCACCCGCGGCGTCGAGTCGTTTGGGGCCGCTGTCGCTGCTGGAACGGAACGGCACCAACGGCATCGGAGGTAGCGGCGCGCCGGTACGTCCGCCGCACGCGCTCGGCTGCCTTGCGAGCTGGGGCCTCCCCGGCAAACGGCATCCGCCCGCGTTTTTTGCTGCCGGGTGTCATATGTTCGGAGACAGTTCCCAGACCGTGCTTCTGCAACCCACACTCCATCGATTGATTCATTGATTTTTTTTTGTTTCCGGGCACGTCAACGGCTTTGGTCATTAGTCCCGTTAGTGTAGTGCATTTTTTTCGGGAGATGGCGGTGACCTTCCCCCGCTGGATGGCGAGATCCGGCACCGACCTACCGTCGGCTAGTGGGGTTTCCCCCTAACCAGGACTCTCCCACCAACGGGGCACCGCCCCAGTCGGGACAAGCTCTAAGCTCCCGACCGGTCTCCCGGAATATGTGGTAGTGTAGTGCATGTGAGTGTAAGTGTGTGTGTAAGGGGGGAGGATAGGACAAGGAAGAGGAAGGAAAGATCGCGCGCGGTCCGTCGGAGATACCACGGAAAACTACCGATCAGAGCAGCCGGCCGCTAGAATTCTCCTCCAGACAGTGACGGAATTTGACTTAACTGAAAAGCTAGTGTCGAAAATCCTGCCGCCGTCAGGATTCGAACCTTGGACCTCCCGGTCAGAGTCGCTGCAGTGATGTCAGTTGATGCACTGAGCTACCACATCCGGTCACTCCACCGAGAATGTTCGTTGAGAACATCGTAGTAGATATTGAAATGCAGGAATGTCGTAGAAGTTTGGAATTTTTGTTTTGCTCATTTGATGTCATTCAAGAAATATGTGCATCCTATGGGAGGAAAGGGCCTCTTTGTCACGAAATTTTACATGGAGACGGAAGTTTGTGTCTACGTACACGCAGACACAAATGTAGACTAATTTGAAGGAATTTTCGTAGAATAGATGCGAAAAGTGTTTCCCAAAACACGTTTTGCTCAGAAAAAATATGTATTTGCTGGTTTAATTATTTTTATTTCCGTTAAACATCGTTTAGTTTTTTATTGTACTCTTGAAATTACAGTTTTGTAATACTGTGAACTGTAAAGGAAGGGAAGTTAAGGTATGTATGTACACTAGAGATGGTAGATCTTTTTTTTCGGAATTGCATGAGAGAAAGGACGCAACAAATCACTCGTTTCACCCACATAGTTACCATACCGTTAACAGCAATAGTGGTCGCTAAGGACCTAAGATGTTGATGCGACCTTAAAATAACCAATTTAAAAAAATACTGAGCTCGAAATAAATACGTATTGACCGGAACCACAACCTCCAGGCGCAACAATGGCGACGGAGGGCACAGCAGTAGAAGCGGCTGAAGAGGGGTAGGGTCGACGGAGGCGGTGTCGATGCAGGTGGGATCGACGGAGGTGGGGTCGACGGAGGTGGGGTCGACGTGGTCGCAATATACGGAGGTGGGGTCTTCGAAGTCGTTGGTGATGGCGAGGGTTGAGGCGATGGCGAAGAGGGGTGAGGTCGGGCGGCGTTCCGCATGGGCGTCCCGCGTTTCGCGTCTTGCGGCGCGGGAGCCACTGAGCGCGGGGCACGTCCGCGCGCGCCGCGCCCGGAGCGACACTTCGCGCCGCCTGGCAGCCCGCGGCCGATTACTCGCATGCGCCGCCACCGCGACCGCGTCTGGCGTCACGCAGCCCCGCGCGCCACAGCTGCCGCGGCGAGAAGGATCGGAACTTACCAGTACAACATTGCCACACCCCACGCTCATTTAGCTCTCGTTTGCTCTTTGTTTGAGACAGAGGTCTGGTCTAGGGATGCATTTGTAAGGGGCGCTGGCAATAATCTGGATTTGTTGATAGATGATATTTCTTTTGGAATTATTGTTATTATTACTTTATATATATATATATATATATATATATATATATATATATATATATATATATATATATATATATATTTGAATTCGGGTCGTACTTCTACTCTAGTAGCGCATTTTGACTCAGAAAGGTCAAGTAATTGGTGAGGTCTCTGAGACTGCCCGCTAGAGTCCGTACGAATATTACTGGGACATACTACATAATAATCATTAATGGGACAACTATGACCTTCCTCTTCCAGGTACTCACCAGCTATGTCATGAATTCGCGATGTTTCGTTATTTGTTTAGATCACCTTGTCGCTCATTGGATTATATTAGAATGGGCACTACTTTTATGGCATCTTATGATCGAACCGATATTCTGTTTGATTATTGAAACACCACATTATTTTTCTATTGGTATATGACCCCTTTCCCAATTTTTTCTTTTACCGCGGAATAGTAGTAATATATGGCATCTTTTGATAGGGTTCTGCTTCCATAATATATCAGCAAGTCATACTTTCTCCATAAATTCCAGTGTAGCACGGTATAAACTCTGTCATGTCGATTTTTCAGTTAGTCAGTGCAATCTTGCCACAGGGAAGCGATGAAAGAGTTCGTACTGTTTGAACAGTAGGTAGTCTCGGTAGGTCTGTCCAAGAACAGTAGGTCTGTTCTTGGACTGTCAGAACGAGATCTCCGGTCTCTTTCTTGATGATGACACCATGTAACCAACCCCATGTACGAGTACCGTCCATCTTCCCTTAAAATATAAAATTCCTTGAGTTTTGTATGCTTCTGTTTCAAACGTCTCTTATTTCTGCCGGTATTCCGCGTCCTAGTCTGCGAAGGAGCCGCGGTTTGCGCCTGCCATCACTGCGTGGGTTGAGAGCGCGATGAGCCGAGGTTCGCCGATCCAGATTTCCAGTTTTCGTTTCATTCAGTCTCTTATTCTAGTAATGTAGCTGTCCACTGGCCACCCCCATGGTGGCTTGAACGAGATTTTCACTGTGGGTGTTGGATTCGAGATGCCTTCGAACACGACACGTGTATTCTCGAGAGGACGTCTTAACTTGTTGATGGCAGATATCCGCGACTGTTGAAAGTCAAGGTTCTTGTAGGCTTGCCGTCTTGTGTGAAAGATGGAAAAATATCAATGTTCTGAATATATTTCACGGATTTTTCTTCAAAAATTTAGGCCATTTTTAAACAATTCTTTTTCAAAAGCAGCTCAAAATTGTTCTTTAAATTATGTCCCTGGTATGAAGCAAAGGATGGTAAAGACGTTGCTCGTCTCATTTTCGTCAAATACTGTATTTTTTGAAAATTCCCAAAAAAATTTAAGTCGCATCAACAGCTAGGCCATTAGCTACTAAATAAATACAATATATTACATTTTACATTAGCAATATTAAGTTTTTACAATATTGAAGTTACATTACAATGATGATTATGGATACAAAAAACACAAAACATAAACATAAAAACCGGTAGCGGTAGCTCAGTGCATCAACTGATGTCACTGCAGCGCCTCTGAGCGGGAAGTCCCAGGTTCGAGTCCTGACGGCGGCCGGAATTTCGACACTAGCTTTTCAGCTAGGTGGAATTCAGTCGCTGTCTGGAGGAGAATTCTAGCGGCCGGCTGCTCTGATCGGTAGTTTTCCGTGGTTTCTCCGATAAGCACCAGGCGAATGCCGGAGCAGTACCCTACCAAACGGGCCACGGACCGCGCGCGATCTGTCGTTCCTCTTTCTTGTCCTATCCTCTCCCCTTACACACATTCACACTAACATGCACTACACTACCACATATTCCGGAAGACCGGTCGGGAGCTTAGAGCTTGTCCCGACTGGGGCGGTGCCCCTATAGTGGGAGAGTCTCGGTTGTTAGGGGAAACCCCACTAGCCGACGGTAGGTCGGCGCCGGATCTCCATATCCAGCGGGGGAAGATCACCGCCATCTCCCGACAAGAAAACATGCACTACACTAACGGGACTAATGACCGAAGCAGTGGACGCGCCCGGAAACACGAAAAAATCAATCAATAAACATGAAAATTATATAAATGATAATCATTACAGAAAGGAGAAAGAGATTACATCATTCTAGTACATTTGAATATAATTGCAAAAATGATCGTTGCAAAAGATGCAATTTTTGCGGGCCAAATAGAAAGAAATGTTCAATATACAGGGAAGTTTTCTTAGTACTATCAACATCGAATAACGCCATATGTTGCTTTTATTACGAAGTACGTCGCCCACAAATTCTGATTTGAACTGAAGTTAAATATTCGTTTAATTTGTAATTTTTGAAGGTTGCTCATTCAAAATTGGAACAAAAATGTATTATCCACAAAGTTTTCGTATTACGTAACGGAAGCTGAAAAAAATGCCAATGGTGAATTTCTTTATGTCGTCAATGAAATTAATTTGGCAATAATAATAATAATAATAATAATAATAATAGTTTTAAACCTTCGATTACCTTCCGCCTTTTATTTATGCGTTAGTGAGTTGTTTTAATGAAGGTTTTCTTCCAATCCAGAATAAATGGATTTCTTTCTTCGGTTCTCTTTTCTCGTGTCTCGTGACTAATACCTTTTACCTTTTGCTTTTTTTGATACTTGGGCAACTTGCTAATAATGAAGAAACGTTTACTAATTACGTAAGCTGTTCCGTTTTAGGAAGTGTTAGTAGTTAATTCAAATTTAAACAATTCTATTTTTAAAATTCTAGATTTAGAAGTTTTAAAATGGTACTCTTCGAACATTCTCGGAACGCTCGTATATTCTCAGAATGATTTTCTGGAATTATTTAAGAGTTTGATAACATTGCATCTACGCCCACCTACTCTAAGTACACCTTTTGCGTGATGTGGCCTCGCTCTGTAAATAGAGTCGCGCTTCTGGGAACGAAATAAGTCTTCCATTCAGCAGGGAGTTGTCGCACACGGGACGCGACAATGTCGGTTGAGGATGATTTATGGTGCACTACACAATCCGTCTTCCAGATGGGCAGGCCGGGCAACCTGCGTGCGGTTCGCTCAGGACTCGCTTGGAGAGGTCTTAATATCCCTGTCAACAAAGGAGACAAATTCTAGGATACATGCGACATACATGGCGGGATGGGTTGTCTACTTTGCGCGCGGGCATGCGAGGTTGCCCAACGAGAGTCATCGAGTTTGAAGATTAGCACGTTCACTTTATTAACTTGTGTCATCCGACGAAACATTTGTTTTGGATTCTACATGCTTTTCATGTAAGAACTCGCAAGTATAAAATGTTTGTATTCACCTTCATCTATCTATATTTCTAACTTCCAATGCACTCAGAAATTGAAAGAAAACTATGCAACCTCCGGCCGTGTGAGGGAAGTCTGTGGTTTCGGTAAATATCCCCAAACACGGGGAAATATAAAAATAATGAAACAGTTTTGACTTTGAAAAATTCGAAATTTTGATTACAATATTCCCCGTGTTTTCATACTATGCCTACCGATTTAATTCTCACACTCAGTCCATGACTGCTCACGGTGCAGCACCTGCGATAACAAGGCTCTAAGGAAGAGGCCGCCCGCCATTTAAGTATTACCTATTCACGTGTCGCGTTTTGGAACAGCGACTTATTTGATATTCTTGCAATGTAAAAATTATTGCACTATGTGTCTGTTTATACTATTTTTTTTTGACCACCTGCAGGTAATGTAAATAAACAAATAAATAAACGAAATATCATTTCATTTCATTGTTATTGAATAGAGGCACATGTAAGTGATGGTATCTCGTGTTCTTTTTTTACAACGAATTCTTCTTAATGTTGCAACAAATATTGTCATTTTTGTCTGTCATCTCTCTGTGGTTTTTCGTAAGTTGTATGATCGCGTTAGATGATGTGTTAAGAAGGACCTTTGCCGATGGACCAATATACTGAAGGTGTCCTTCTGAATACAAAATGAACTATTCTTGTCACAAAAGAGACACCTTTTTATGGTCTGGTACAAATTAATTAGTCAATTTATAATTTCCTGACTTTATGACCTAAATGCTATTCGAAGTCAACTGCCCGTCACAAGCGGAAATGGATTTTGTAGAACATTTTTCCTTTTCAATTATTTATTTCTTGGATAGCTTTTTAGTTTCAGCTTTCTCATTCTATCTTTGAAGTGTGTTCCATTTCTAAGAATTATTTATATATCTATGTATGTAACGTCAAAAATTACTTCAGAAACTTTCCGACGTCTGGAAAAGAACTTTAGTTGGGTATTTTTGAGTTTTCGAGGCATTTTGCTCTGTACATAATGTGGACAATGTGGAGTTTGTTGAAATATTTGCGAGAGCGGGCGAAATAAAAATTGTGCTTTGTTTACTCACCCCCTAAAAAAAGCTTGTTATTGGCTTAAAATTTTATATTTTTAGAAATCAACGGCCTGGGTATAAATACATTTTAAAGGCGCTAAGCAAATTTAGAAGATGTATCTGAAACCACGTTCAAGAACATTTAAAAAATACATTTTGAAAAAATATATCTGATAAAAAATCGTACCTTTATGAAAAAAATAGCATTTTGGAAATAGTTCATGAAAAATATGTCAGTAACTGAATATGAAGTTGTTACTATTTATGGCTTTGCATTTTTCCTGTTCCTTCAAATAATTCGTTATGTAACCAAAAAAAAAAAATTACACAAAATAAAAAAGATCTTTAATTTTTAATATAATATCATTGCTTGCATGTGTGTACTTTTTCTTGTGAATTAGCAATCTTGAGAGTTCGATTACCTACAGGGTTTAACCTGCGGTCGAGAGCAAGTCGGCGAAGTGTGTAAGCGGAGTTTTCTTTATTCTCCGCGGATGCGTCCGAAAGAACACAACCTAATCTCGTGGCTAATGTCCAAGAGGACAAAATGGACGGGAATTAGCGTTGAATGGGCGCCGCAGACCGCGGGCGGCGCGGGGCCGACCACGGGCGGCGGGACCCCGGCGGAGAATGGACGTGCGCTGGCGGCGGCGCAGGAGGTCAGCCCTGGTCACATTTGCCTCTTTTTGTGGGGGGATGGTCAATGTGTATATTTGAAGTAGTGCGCAGATTGTATTCCTCTCCCACACGCCTCATGCAGTTTTTAATGTACTTTGACCGGGAGAGATGGCTCAGGGCATCAACTGATGTCACTGCAGTCCCTTTAATTGTGAGGTGGCAGGATTTTTGACACTAGTTTGTCGACTAGGTCGAATTCAATCGCTGTCTGGAGGAGAATTCTAGATCTGATCGGTAGTTTTCCGTGGTTTCTCCGATCAACATCAGGCGAATGCCGGAACTGTACCCTAACAAACACGCCACGGACCGCGCGCGATCTTTCCTACCTCTTCCTTGTCCTATCTTCTCCCCTTACACACACACTTACACTAACATGGAGTACACTAGCACATATTCCGGGAGACCGGTCGGGAGCTAAGAGCTTGTCCCCGATTGGGGCAGCGCCCTGCTGGTGGGAGATACCTGGTTGCTGGAAAACCGCGGTAACGGACAGTAGGTCGGCGCCAGATCTTGCCATTCAGAGGGGAAGATCACCACTACCTCGCGAGAAAAAAACGCTTTACACGCACAGGACTAATGACCATAGTAGGTAACGCGCCCACAATCACTAACAATCAATCGATGTGCTGTACTTTGACAAAATAAGCACGTCAAATCAAATAAATTAAGGGACTGTCTGAAATGGCCGAGTGACAATTACCGCTGCAGCGTCCATAATCAGCACCATCGCGATGGTGCATCGTCTCGATGGTGGTGGATTTTCGACACTAGCCAGATAAGTATGCCGAATTCAGCATGTGTATGGTGGAGAATTCCAGCGGGCAGCTAAGTTAAATGAACATTAAATTGTTGTAGATAAATATAGAAATGTATATATATATATATATATATATATATATATATATATATATATATATATATATATAAGGGATATAAAACTAATTTTAACAGATATCGGGAGCAGTGGTGAGAGTCTAGAATTAGATTTTAATGCCATCTCGATCAGACTTTTCATTCAGTTTCTCTTCATCATTAACCAAATGTGTCCTGTTGCTCTTGGTCGAATCCTATTTGTCTAACTATGGGCACTTTTTCTTGCATTACCTGTTTACTAGTTGCGTGATTTGAGAGGGGATTTTTATTTGTCAGAAATACTATAAAATGAAATCCTGAGTTTGTTTGCTAATTAAAAAAACTTGAAGGTTTCGAATGTTGTAAACGAAGCTTTTTGTACCGTTATTCACCAATCAACTATTTATGGTAAAAAGGTGTGGAAGAGATTTTGGAGTTCAAATAAACATGCACAGTTTATACTTCTCCCATATACGTTAAATGCAGTTTTTAAAGTCTTGTGACGATTAATAAAATTGAAACAGTACAGTAATGTTGAAGTTATTGTATGCTAGTTTTCCCGTTCACGAAATTAGTAGATCCCAAATAAATCTGTGCTAAAATCGTAATGTTGCGAATGATAAATATAAATAATCGTAAATAATATTTTTTATATTAATAGTTCAAAGCAATTGCATTGTCCAAGTAAAGCTATTAAAGTATGTAATACAGAACGTTCACGAGAAAAGAAAAATCATAGAACTAAGAAAAGTCATAAGAATAATTTTACATAAGTATTTTGTATGTTCCCATTGTATAATGCTGTTATTTGAAGGCTGCAACCTGTTGCATAATGATACCTATTATCATACTGATTTCATTATGATATAGATTCTTGGCTAATCACAGGGAAACTTACAAACAAAATATTGACACTTAATTGATCATTGAGAATAGTTTTAGTAAATGTTTCCTTCGATTGTGAACATTAAAATTGCATTTTATATTATATTATACTTGTCAGTTTTAATTTCTTTTAGGGATAGTATTTTTGTGTAATATTATTCAAAATCAATTGGATGGTAACTTCACTTTGATCCTATTTGACTAGCGCAGGAGGGAGCCACCTGCGGCAGTAGGCGAGGGTAGCAGTCCGCTACATGGCCTTCAGTCAATCCTGCAAGTCAACTGCCACTAAACGATTCAATTTAAAAGTTTAACTTAAAGTAAAGTCGTAGAAAAAGAACCGTATGAAACTCGATGTAATGGGTATTAATACACTAGTGTGAAGTTTACGATACTCGCTCGTATCATAATATCACACTCGTGTGTTAATACCTATCATTATATCATCGTTTCATAATGTACTGTTAAACAATCGTTGACACTATTAACTAAAAACAATAAACTTTGAGATTTTGGTATTCTACATTTACCAGACCACGCATCGCACGGAGGGGAGGTACCGAAAATAACGAACCCCAGGAAATATAATAGATCTAAAATGATTCAATTTTGTAAATTACGGGATGAGGAACATACCTGCATGCATATCTGCGTTGCGGTTTGAATGTAAGCACTTGATTGCTGCTGGTGAACAAATGCGCCTGCTTGGCTTTTTAGTGCATAATCGCCATTTACAATCGCCATTCTTAGTAAATTTTTCGTCTAAAAACTGTTTTCTCTGCCTTAAGAAATATTACACTATCCACCAGTACCTTATTCAGGTGCTTAGTTCGATGGGGTGCGAAAAACATGAAAAACCTCTTTTGGGTATTAGAGAAATAATATATACATGATGTTTAACATTAGCTACTCTCATCGTAACCTAACCTTACTGTTGATCCCTCGTATTAGTCGGCTTCATTGGACCTTTTAATCGTCGACTTGTGGGATGAGATTGTTTCGATTCGAAGTGGGAATACATTTTGTTTTGATCTTTAGCTCCAACAGTATGTACCTGCAGAAATAATGTATTGTTACGTATTACCCTTCCCATCAAAAATTGCTGTTAGTTGTCTCGAGGAATGTTTATGAAAATTCACACCCGATTGCCCTTTGTCAATATTTTTTTCGCGTCCTACTAAAGATATTTTGAACGCCTGAACATGTTTAATGTTCTATTTTATTTTCAGGAGAAAATTTATCTCGAAGAGCAGAATGACTGTCTGGAATTACCCCTCCCCCCCAAAATGAGACAACTGTTCCCTTCCATTAACACCTCACTTGAAACGTTTGTAGATGAAGGGTATTATATGTAAATGTGTATTTCAGTGAACACATTCTAAATACATAGTTGGGAGCAAAAGAGCAGGGCGAATTAAAAATCAGAAACACGACACAAAAATCACTGCGAAATCTTGGATTTTTGTTGAATTAATTAATTGTTTTGTTTGTTTTTTGTTTTGCTTTTTCGAACTCAGTAAAAAATCCTCAAATGTAAAACGTGCCCCTCTTTGCAGTGGCCGTTGTAGGCTTTCCGATAAAACCCTTTATTTAAGATTATTAAAACAGCAAGTTTTGGGATCATCTGTTAAAAAACGAAGCAGCGTGCAGTAATCTGAGAAGTAAAAAGCTGCCGCACCGCCGGCGGGAATTTCCTCACGAGTTGTAGAACGAGAGCAAAAGTGAGGAGTGGCGAAGGCGAGTAGCAATGCTCTCGGCGGGCGGGGGCGGGGGCGGGGAAGGAGGCGGGCGGACCACCTCGGGCGCTGGCGGTGACCGCGGGCGCGCGTGCGGGGGCGCGAGGGCCCGGCGGCGGCGGTGGCGGCGGTGGGTGCGGTCGCCGGCGGGAACAATGCAGAAGCCGCTAAGCGGTGGGCTAAGCGCTGTAATTGCTGCGCGCCGCTGGTTCTCCTCGCTACTCTGCGCCCACCGCACACCGCGCACCATCCACCGTCTGTTGCCCGCTGCCCACCGCGCACCTCGCGAGCACACCACACAACGCGCGCCACACACAGCTCACCGCTCGCTATCCCCTCGCTCACCTCGCATTGCCCAAGTCCCACCGTGCACTGGCCACCGCCCTTCATCGTGCCCTTCTTTCACCCCACGTGCAATGCGCAAGCATAGGGCATACCACACACAGCTCACTGCGCACTGCCCATCGCCAACCTCGCTCTTCCCATCCATACCGCGCTCCGCTCACGTTCGATTGCGCAAGGATATCGTTCGTCGTGCACTGCCCACCCACCCCTATCAACCTCGAATGTCGAAGCCTTACTGCGCACTGCCCACGGCCCATTGCGCACGGTGCAAACACACTGCTTATCGCGAATCTTACACTGCACAAACTCCATCTCACACCTCGCACCTCCCTCACCGTTATCGCGCAAAGCTCAAGCACACCCCACACCAGACACAGCTCATCGCACACTGTCCGCCGCAAGCCTCCCGCTGCCCAAGCCCAAGCCCCTCCGCGCTCCGCCCACCTCACCCTGCCCGCATACCGCGCAAGCACACCACGCACTACGCACCACCCACCACTCACCACCCACTGTCAACCTCGCATTACACAAACTGCACCGTGCCACTCCCACACCCTTTAGCACTACGCGGAAATATATTTTATACAGCGTATCATGCTCAGTGAGCATTCCTCACCCCTAAGATGTATTCAGATGCGAGCAATTGGTCTCATACCTCGCATTACACACCGGACTCCCTGCTCTGCGCAACATACGTTCTGCGTCACCATAACCCTTACGCGCTTTCGGAGAACGCTGCAATGCACATGTATTTGGCCTGCTGTCATTTTATTTCTGTACAGCTATAAATAGTAACATTGCGTGGCTCGTTTGAGCTAGAGAGATGTCCAATTCCCTGTTTATTTATTATTTATTTATTTATTTATTTATTTATTTATTTATTTATTTATTTATTTATTTATTTATTTATTTATTTATTTATTTATTTATTTATTTATTTATTTATTTATTTATTTATTTATTTATTTATTTATTTATTTATTTATTTATTTATTTATTTATTTATTTATTTATTTATTTATTTATTTATTTATTTATTTATTTATTTATTTATTTATTTATTTATTTATTTATTTATTTATTTATTTATTTATTTATTTATTTATTTATTTATTTATTTATTTATTTATTTATTTATTTATTCTTAGTTTTTGCTAGAAAAGACGTTTAAACCTGCAGATCCACTGATTTCCATTTCAAAGGTATGTTTAATTGCGATCCTTTTGCAGTACAAATGACATTGAGATGACCTATCACCATTGAGTGTTGACCTATCGCCATAATAAATCTAGTACCGAAAATTTATATGTTAAGAGCGATGACAGTATTTTGAAATTTTCTCAGAAGCATTAATTGGATTTGTAATTTTTATGTGCCGGAAATCTGTGATATGGGAAAACTGGCTATTAAAAATCCACATCTCAAGCTGGCTCAAACCTACTGACTCACTATTTTTTCTCTAATATATTTATTCACAAATACGTATTTAAAATATTTGGAATGCAGAGTATTATCGATAGTGATAAATAAATGTAGTTAAAATCCATGAAAACTGACTCTGAATAGCACATTTGTTCCCACAAGAAACAAACGAAAAAGACCCAAGACCATTTCAATATTTACTTAGTGAATGAACAGAATTTGACCAAAAGAATTTGTTTGAAATGAGGCGGAGATCTTCAATTAAGAAGGGTTTTAAAAATGTGTTTCTTCGTGTCTTTTTTCCTTCTACTTCTTATAGGGAAGAATGTGAATTAAGACTCTTCGTTCAGTTTGTGGAACACGAGTATTTAGCAAAAAATGAGCAAATAATAAATCACATTCTGCAGTTAGAAGTTCTGTGTGAGGTCAATATTCAGTTCTGCTTCTTTAGATGTTCATTTTTAAACGTGCCTGTGAGGTATCAATGCCCTGGTTTTTGCTGGATAAGTTCGGGTATTAATGCAATTCATGTTTTCACGTGTGCTTACGAGATTTTACATTCACATAAATTTTATTGTTACATCTGACTATGTGCGTTTCATTTAAATATTATTTTATATTTAGAACTCTAGAAACGTAAAGTGATTGTTTTATAAATGACTGGATTGATCCCAAATGCTACCTCAGATCCAAGTTCTTTGCAATATAATTAACACAAAAATTAATTCTTTCAATCTAATCTTCTCCGAAATATTAATTCCTTTCTAAAGTCTTTAGTTCCCCGACACGTTCTCATCTCAGAAAACCACACAACGCCTCACTTTTCTCCGCTTATTGCTTGTCCTTCCCCCTCAACCACCTTTCCTTTCTACTCCAGCGTTTCAGTCGTTCTTGTGCAATTTAATGCCCCCTCATTCTAGACTTTCCGTCTCGTTCAATTTTTTTTCTCAAACGTAGATTCGATTTCCGCTTACTCACTCCAGAACACACGGCTTACCACAATTTCCACAACTGTAACCACCTATGAAGCTGATAGGGCCTTCGCTCTCGCGGCTTGTGACACCGCAACCACACGGCTACCTCAGTTGGCACCCATGCCATCTCCTCACTCTCATCGCCTCTGATACCATAGGCAGATGTAACAGCAACAATTATGTGAATATAATATATTGTGAGCACACTTAAAAATATCAGTTGCTTGCATTAACATTTGAAATTATCCAACAAAATGCAGGGTATTGAGACATCACAGGTACGTTTAAAAATGAATATTAAAAAATCAGAACTGATTATTGACCTCGCAGCGAAATTCTAAATGCATAATATGATTTGTTATTTGCGCCCTCCCCTTTCAACATTGCAGATGTGCAAAAGGCTATAATTGCTGGAGAACGAAGTGGCATCCCTCTTCCTCAGATGGATTACACCAGCTTTCTCCCGGCACTTCCGCATTCGCTAGAGCGCTACGGTGAACTCTGTCAGCAGTTCAGAACGCATTTTTTTGTTTAAGGTCGCATTAACTATGAGATCATTAGCGACCACTATTGATTTAACGTTAGGGGTATTGTAACGTTTCAACTTGTTGGCGGATTTGCCAAAGTTAATGAGTTGAAACAAATAAAAACATTGTTAAAGGTTACGATAGAAACAAAAAGATTGAAAAGATATAAAAATTAGAGATTGAAAAGAAAACGATGTTGATAAAATTTGGGAACTAGAATTGTATAAATTTATGTTTTTAAAAGTTTAAATAAATTGTTTTTTTAAAAAGAAAGAATTATCTTATATGATATCTGAAAGTGAGGAATTTAAAGAATATAATAAAAAAATGATAAAGATACAAAAAAAAAAGGATGTTGTATGGATATATAAAGTTGTAAGGCCAGTTATAAGGGCAAGGTAACGGACGTTCAAAATTTGGGGCAGGGGGTAACGTGGAAATTGTTAAAGAAGCGGTGGTAGACGTAGAAATTGTTAGAAGAAATGGTTGCAAAACGTGGTGGAACACGGGGGCCTGATTTGTAGTTCGGGGGAAAGAGGTTCAAAGAATCGGTTTTGGGTTGCTGTGGTTGGTAATCAAGACGTTTTAATTGCAGTGGTGGTTCTGGTGGAGTGAAACATTATAAAAAAGGGAGAACTGGGGAATGTTTTAACCATATCTGAATATTTTGAAGGCTTTTTAAACTGTCAGATTGAAACGGAGTGACAGCTGATTTTTGAAACGGGTATTTAGATAGATTAATTTAAGTGTGTTTCCCTTTTCGAACTGGTCAAACAAAGATAATGGCTTTTTAAAAAAATGTAAGAAAAATCAATTAACGGGGTTTTGTAGGGGAAATTTAACTGGAGGTTTCGAGAAAGAAACTGTTTAAAAATATTATAAAAAAATATCGGGAAAAAGAGGATTTATAAACAAATAAAAGATTTTAGAAACGGTGGTTTGGGGGGAAGAGGATAGATTACAAAGGGGGGAACAGAAAGGAGGATAGATTAAAAGGGGGAAACACGAAATTGAAAGGGGGAAAATTAAAAGGAGAAACACAAAATTGAAATTGAAAGGAGGAACGAGAAAGGGGGGATAGATTAAAAGGGGGAAACAGAAAAAAAGGAGGAAGAGAAAGGGGGGATAGATTAAAAGGGAAAAACGAAATTGAACTGGCAAAATTGAGTTTAAAAAAAGGGGATTTCGAGAAATATTTTTGAAACAAATAATATAAATAATGAATAATTAACCGGGGATTACAAAGTAAAATTCTTGAAACTCACAAGTATGAAACATTTTCAATCAAATGAAAATGATTTTTTTTTATCCCTTCAAAATTTTGAAATTTTTTTTTGCTGATGACATTTCTAAAGCCCAAATGGGGCCCTTTTGTTAATGACTTTTTTTGGACATGATGGGAATATATAACGAGAGAAATGGTGGGGAAGAAAAAGTTTTGATGAAATAGTGAAAAAATAAGTAAGTACAAAGTAACCGCAGAAAATTAGACAGAGATTCCTTTCGATCAAAAAAACACCAGATAAAACGGGAAAGATATTGCTTATGAGCAAAAAATAAGTTTTAATGGTTGGTTAGAAGGGTAAATGTATACCATTTGAGGAAAAAAAGGGAAATTCTAATAACGGAACAAATAAAGATGCGTTCCGTTTGTAGTTAAAGAGCACTAGTTAGCAAATGGACTAAATATACAAACTCGAAAAGTTGAAGAATTAGAAAATTATGACATTACCAGAGAAAATTTTAAATTGAAACTTGTGATAAATATTTACTAGAACAAAAATAAGATTTAAAAACAGTGATACTACCAAATTCTATGAGAAATCCAAAATTCAAAAGGAAAGTAATAAAAAAGTTGATAAAAAAAGGGAAATTGAGGAAGGATTCGAAGAAAGGAAAGAAGTACACTGTTTTTTTTGTAACGGTATAGATATAAAAACCATTTTGCCCAAAATATAAAAATGGTTGAAAAGAATATAGGATCTGAGAGTTAATTGTTTAAAAACTTCCAGTAAAGATTTATTACACCCATACGTTTGAAGCTTATATAAATGGAAAAAAATTTAAAATTTTGCGTGATTGGGTTTATAGATTTAATAGGGAAAAAAAAATGTTAGAAAAGAACATTTTATTGAGAAAGTGTCTGGGATGTACTCCCCAAAAGAAAATCCCCTATGTTTGCCTGTAGAGAAGTAGAAATCTGTAAAATTTGGAAAGGTTTATGGAAAAAGGGGAGTAGTTTCATAAGTTAGAAGAGATGAGTATATATTAGGAAATAAAAATGCAAAATTGATAAAAGAATTGATAGAGATCTTATAGATGAAATTAAGTTTTAAAGTTAATGAAGGAGAGGGAAACAAAATAAGATGAAATAGAAACGGACGAAGAGTTTGAAGAGAATGGGGGAAACCATGGAAATAGAAAAAACAAAAGTATGATATAGATGACAAGAGTAAACATTTCACCAAATTTCACGAAGATGGAGCAAAGAAAGGGATTCTGAACTAGTGTTTGCAAGACTTCAATTGATTTGGAATGTTTATCTTTTAAGGATGAAGACAAAGCTGAGAAGAAAGATTATTGAATTGAAGGAAAGAGATGGTTTTGGGGGAAGAAAAGAGAACAAGAAAGCATTACTTGTTTAGAAAGATAGATTTTAACTAAAAGGAAAGATAATCGGGGAGGGTAATAAAAAAATTTTGAATTAAGGGACGAAATTGCTGCCAAGAACCAGAATCTTGATGAGAAAATAGGAGAAATCAACAAATTATCTGAAACAATCAATACGTTTCAAAAGATAACCTTGATAATGAATGCAAGATATTGTATTTGCAAAATGAATTAGAAATTCTTCAGAAATCAATTCATTTAGAACGTGAGTCTTTCAGGAAAGAAATTGAGGAGAAAGATGCGAAACTTCTAGATACTGAGAGTAAAGTGACCTTTTAAAAGAAGAAATAATTTTTAAAGATGAAGAACTTTCGTCAAAAGTGGCAGTAGTTTCCGGGCTCACTGATACTGTTCAAAGGATACGTGATGATAATTCTGAATTGCAGAAAAACATCAATTCCTTGCAGGGGAAATGGAATTCTGTCAATAAATTTTATGATACTAAATTTGGGAATCTCTTCAGAAGCTAGTTGCAGATAAAGATAGTTTTCTGTGTCAGAAATTGGAGAAAGAGTTAACTCTCAAATATATAAAAGAAAAACAAATGCAAATTGTAAAATTTTAAGATGGAGTTTGATATTTCAAGCATATAACGTTCAGATTCAGCATAGACATGGAAAGGCACATGGAAATGCGATTGTTTAATAAAGGTTCCAAATTCATTTCCGGACTAATCTAGTTGTCATAAAATAAAAGTTATTATTGTATATTAAATTTTAGACTTTGATTATAAGATTTATAAATTTTGGCACCAAGGTGACCAAAATTCTTGAAAGAGGGGAGGTGTTTGTAACGTTTCAACTTCGTTGGCGGATTTGCCAAAGTTACCATGAGTTGTAAACAAATATTAAAAACATTGTTAAAGGTTACGATAGTAACAGAAAGTATTGATATAGATATAAAAGGTTGAGAGATTGAAAGACGAAAACGATGTTGATAAAAAGTTGGAACTAGGAATTTATGAATTGTATGTAATCTCTGAAAGTTTAAATAAATTGTTATTTTAAAAGAAAGAATCTATCTTATATGATATCTGAAAGTGAGGAACTTCAAAGAATATAATAAACAACATGATAAAGATACAACATAAAAAAAGGATGTTGTATGGATATATAAAGTTGTAACGGCCAGTTAATAAGGCAAGGTAACGTGGACGTTACAGTATCTGTACATTGAATGAAGTCATATGGTGATGTTGAGGGGTGAAAAGACGAGCACAAATACAAACACGCCCGACGCGGGACTCGAACCCGCTATTACGCCCCGCGCCCTCGCTCTGCCACCCTGATCTGCTTCCTTCACCCGCCCCCTCACACACCTCTCTCACATGCCCCTCTCACCCGCCACTCTCACCCGCCCATCTCACCCGCCCTCTCACCCGCCCCTCTCACTCGCCCCTCTCACCCGCCCTCTCACCGCCCCTCTCACCCGCCCCTCTCACCCGCCCCTCTCACCCGCCCCTCTCACCCGCCCCTCTCACCCGCCCCTCTCACCCGCCCCTCTCACCCGCCCCTCTCACCCGCCCCTCTCACCCGCCCATCTCACCCCCCCCCCACCCAGCTAACTCATCCGCCCCCTTACCCGCCACCGTCACCCACCTCCGGCAGCCCCCCCCCTCCATTGCCGCCGCCCGCGCACGCTCCCCGCGCGCGCGCCGCGGTTTCGACGCCGGTGGTCCCGCCGCTCGCGCTGTGGGTCACTGGTTCTCCGACCACCGGGCGGCTCTGTCTCCTGCCGCCTCGCCGCCGACGCGGGCGACGTGACGTATCGGCGAAGGCGGGAGACGGATGCCTTTTTGCTCGGCAACCAATAAGAGCCTGTCACAGGTGCTGATCAGTCAGCGCGCCCGCCAGGTTCGCGATGTACTCATAAATCTGGCGGTGGTCTACGGCAATGGGGCAGGGTCGGGCAGAGGGGGAATCTTGTAGTTTGCTTGTCCTACACGTGTGGAAATGCAGGCTCACAAGAAACGCCTTGTTTTCACGAAGGAAACATTAGTAAAGTGATCACACGTTGATTGCGTACATTAGTATTTTTCACCAACAATTACTCACTACCGTGGGAAGAGTTTTTAATACGAAATGGAATGTGTAGCAAATTTTTTAAGTAACAATAATGTGCATTATTTCTATGAAATGTCTGAGCATGTGATATTGAAAACGAAATGGTAAGTAGAAAATGGATTTTTTCTTAAATCTGTATTTCCGCCAAACATTACTATGTTTTGGTGAAATAGATTTAACTACTTTGAAAAATATGAATTTTACATTAAAATAGTTTATTTAAAGTGAAGCGTTTTGTGACCTGTTTCACCCGACAAAGCCATCTTCTAGACGAGCTTTCATTCAGAACGAAATTAAGACCTTATTTTTAGTTGGCTTGTATGTCGTGACTCTTCACGAATTCAATCATAATGCCAATTTTCCATCTTAACTGAAATTACATTGAATGAATGAAAAGCTGCCGCAATATCTTTGGCAATTCCGAGTTAATGAATTGGATATTACAGATGATCTTTTATACTAGGTAAAAGTAGTAGGATTCTTTTTGTTTTCTTTCATTATCAAAAAAACAAGCATCTTTAAAATTGAACTCCATGATCGTGTGCACAATTGATTTTTGTGATTATAATTATGAATGAAATGTATTCTGTTCCTTGGGAACTCATCTTCTTTTCTTCTGTGTCGGCATCTGGAAAAGAGGTATGGGCAAACCCATGGAAGCTATCAGGTGAGGTTACGACCATTCACATGATAATGAAGTCACTGGACCAGTCGATTCAAAGATTCAGAGCAGACGCTGTACTTAAGTTTTTCGCATGAAGTCAGTTATAGCGTATTCAGTAGTTAATTAACGAGTGTGATTGCTGATATCCGGGTTTATTTGCTCTGTACGATCGTTGTATGGAACGCCGTATACTTAGTTTCCTTTTTCCGTCGTTACATATCTTCCCTTTCGTTTATTTAACATACAAAGATGGCATGATTCGGTTGAATGCCCCAGGCGTGCTTTAGTGCACATAAAACGGCTACTTATTGACCCTTACTGGCCCTTTAGCACCTCGGAGCTATTAATATACAACGCATCGGACAATTTTGGCGAAATGTATTGCGCCATTACACGTTCAGCAGTAAATATTGCTGAAAAAACTGGCAAATAATTAGAAAGTACTTGAAGGTGCAATCTACAAACAGAAGGCCGAAATAAAACAGTAACTGAACAGGAACACAAAATGACAGTGTAGAAAAGTATATAGCAATCACACTTTCTTATTAATACGTTTCCATTGTCAGTGGTGGACGTTAAGAGTTTGTATTATTACATCCACGTTCCTTTTCTTTGGGTAATCATTTTTGTTCTTCTATACTTCATTTTACTGTGCGTGAACAATAATGTAAAGTACGTGAAATATAAAGAAACGCAACAGTTTTGAACTGAGAAGTACGCAAGATAGAATCTGACAAATACCCTGTACAATTACCATTCAAATTTTAATCCAATGTGTTCCAATTCTCTTCCCAAATTATTCAAGTTTCACAATTGTATACACGGTACCACTAGATAGTGGTAACATTAGATAATTAGAGAATATGCTAATTACTTCAAAACTGACCGCATGGAGAGGCAATGTTCCAAAAGGTATTCTAAAAAATCTTTACAATCCTTCGGAATGAAAATTATAAAAACCAAAGGTGGAAAACAATGTGACAATTTGTATAAACTATATTTTCATCGACAAGTATTACTTTAATACTCCACCATCTTAATAATAATAATAATAATAATAATAATAATAATAATAATAATAAAGGTCCGGTTTTTTTTGTAGAATAGCGCCACGGGATCTCCCCCTGTCGTAAAAGGCGACTAACAGGAGTAGCTGTCCGCTGTCCCTCCATCTGAAATTGATCTATCTTTCATCCTCCATTCCTTTTTCCGCTGTTCCATCTATTCCTTTGCCAAAAGATACCTTATCTGTCCCTTAGCCGTTTTCCCGATTCTGTTCCAAACTATCTCTATCCACTTCACCCTTTTCTTTAGTCCCTCGAAGACTAGCCCTGCGTGGACTGAGAGAACAGCTACGGCACGTGGGGGACGGGCAAAGGCACTTTTGAGTGTCGGCTGTCAGGGCAATAGCAACCCGCCAAATCGGATGCCTATCTGTTCTTCTGGAAGCTGGGAGGTGACCTGGACCCCTGACTTCCGGGAAAGGGATCGGCGAACCAACTGGCAACTGGAAGATGGGGTAGCCACCCGAAATAGCCACCCCTGTGTTTGCGGGCTGTAAGTGCCTGAGCTAAGCCTTTAGGGGTTAGGTGATGGTGCGTAGATGGGTCTGGCTCAGAGGCGAGAGGTGCTTCCACCCTCGACTCCTACCCGGTTCGCCGGTGGAGAAGCAGTTATGAGAAGTAAAAGGATTCGTGACGCATGCGACCCGCACTTGCAAGGCGGCGCTGCGATTTCCAGCACCGGGTTCGAAGTGAGAAATGTGCTACCTGTGCCAGTGGAGAGCAGTGGAGACTCCTCATACCATCCGAGGTGTGGCGCTGCATCACTTATGGCGACCACAATACAAACAAATACTGGGGGTCGCAGCTTGGGTGAGTCAAGAGCTCACCCCGCCCGACCTCAGAAAAAACGCCAGCGAATGAAATGGAGTAAGGAGTTAAATATCTCCATTATGCATGCGTACGTTTTGGCTACAAGGCTTGAAGCGGACATGGATTGATACAGGACGCGATTTCACGAAGAATGGTTAAAGCTGCATCCGGACATACCGGAATCCGAGCAGAGAGTGTGCGACCAGCAGCGCACTATCATTGTAAGGAACTTTCTCTCGAATGCAGAAATAAATACCATTAGGGAGAATGTAAGAGCATCCTTATGTGTTGAGAATAGGAATGTGACTGATGAAGGAAGAAATAATGAAGATCCACACGCTAATCAGGAGTCTGTGGAGACGAATTCTGATGAATCCTTCCTCCTAGTATCTGAGCAAATCTCTTGGGCTGTGCATTACGAAGCCATGAAGTTATACTATCACGGTATCCCCTTATCCTCCCGTTCTCTAAAGGTCCCGGTGTCGGCTGTATGGCACCTCGCTAGGCGAGAGACTTGAAAATGAAATAATAATAATAATAATAATAATAATAATAATAATAATAATAATAATAATAATAATATAATAATATCTTTATTACTGGCGAGGCTCAGGCCGTTAGGCCTACTCTTCCGTCCAACCATAATAGGAAATCTGCTATCAGAAACTTGAGTGCCATTCTTATAACCCCATGATGATGCAATCTACAAATGAATGTAAAATAATAAGAGAACCAGAATGAGTAAAAAATGAATACATTTTGAACACAATACTAATGCTGTATATGGCATGGAACTGAACTAGTAACTATTTCCTATGCTCGCAAAAATTGAAAGAGAACAATGTAGCCTCCGGCCATCCATGTGAGAAGTGTCTATGGTTTTTTTAGATACCCAGGAACTCGAGGAAAATCGAAAACCAATAAAGCCAATTCGAATTGGACTGAAAAAGTCAAATACATATTTATATTATTCCGACTATTCTAATACTGATCGCGCCTACTGAATTCGCACGCTCAGTGCATGTCTGCTTACGACACAGCAGACAATATGCAAGTAAGGCGCCAAGGAAGAGATCACGCACTCTTGGATATTTGCTACTCTTACGTTGCGTTATGGAATAGCAAGTTTTTTTTAATATGCTTGGTGTGTAATGAACTGTTGTACTGAATATACTGTACTATGTTATTGCAGTATTCGTGAAGACTTTTCGTTAAAATATTTAATTTAGTGCAGTGTAACACGAGAGTGTTTTATTTGTTGTTCTGGAACGTGGTAATTTTTGGTGCATAGTAATTTTTTTGAAGAACCATTTTATATGGTTTTATTGGGAGCATTTTTTTCTGAAAATGAATGAATGAAATAATCATAGTGAAGCGCCACAAGGTAGCTTGATTCCAAGTGGTTTTTCCTTGACAGACAGACCTGAATGTGCAAAGGATCATTTGCGACCACATATGCTGAAAGAGACACAAAGACGGCAATGAAAATCTTTCAGTAGAACTAAACAGACTTTTGGTGTAAAACGTTCCGTGTCTAGGTTTCCACTCATTCATTGAAATGCTTTTATTACTATTAAATTCCTTTTAATATAATTCATAATAATTCATTTGATCTTTCTTTTACAAACTTGCACGTTTTCCAATGTTCACTTTGTTATGTCAATTTTCCGCCATACAAATCTGAAAACTGAAAATTAAGATTTTAAGTCCCTTTCCGAGCAACTGGAAACACGTTTGTGCTTGAACGTCGGATATCAGCGGCTGACTGCATTTGCGGCGAAAGCTGCGTGTCGACGCACTCTGTCCTCCTCACGACCCTCAACCCGCACGTACACACACACACAACACGTCAGCGCCCGAGGCGCAGCCGAGGCGTCGCAAGAGCACGCTACGTCTCGCTTCGTCACGTCACACGTCTCGTCACGGCGGCGGCGGCGGCGCCGCGGCGCCCGGCGACCCGACGCGTGACGCGCACTCGTGAGCACGAAATTCGGGCGACCGCCCCACGCGTGGGGGCGGAATATTAAAAATTGAATGTTGTTACGGTATTAGATATTTAACTTGTACATTATTTTCAGTTTGTGTAGTGAAATGATGTAACTACGCGTCGGGGTAGACTACAATGGGCCAAGCATAAGCACATCCTTCTATTATAAAGACGCGTGCCCTCGAATATGGCGTGGAATCCATTAAGATTCTCCCAGCAGCCGATTGAGGGTATCATTGTCTCTTAAAAATGTTTAGCCTTTTGTTCTGTGCTCTGACACATAGTAGTACCATTTTTTGGTATATATATAAATTTAGGAACAGTTTCAAAATAATATACCTGAACAGTGGTTTTTTTAGGGATGGTCCTCGATACTTTCGATACCTCGATACCCTCGATACTCGGGTGGTATCGATAGCGATCGATACTTTCGGAAACTGACTCGATACTTTTTCGATACTTTCAATTATTTATGCCATTCCCCATCTCTTCTGATTTGACAGAATAATTATCTTCTTTACAGTCCTCTTTCTCATATTTTTCGTCTGATAGCAACAAGGTAGTGTCCGTCTGTTCGGATTCACTTACAGTTGTTAAAATTACCCAATGCTGCAACGTCCAAGCGACGTACCCTACTCTTTATCCCACTCGTGCCTGTCACCATCTCTTAAGATAGCAGGCTATTAGCGACCAATTCAGCTTTAGGAAACTCTTTCTTGTGAGCTCCCGGCAATCTAGTGACGACAGACATGATAAGAAATGCTCGATGACAGCGTTTCTTCCCGGGATACTCCCCTCCTCAGCCCACTGCGGACGCGTGACCGAAAGACGACTATTAAATTATAGTGATAGATAGATAGACGACTATTATAGATTATTGCATGCCATAAACAAAAAAGTGTGGAATTATTTTGAAGAGGTCTCGAAAGATGACAATCATGCTAATTGTAGAATATTATTGATTGATGAGAAATTGTAGAAAAAACATTTTCGCCTGGTGGAAAATCACACAATACTAGTAATTAAGAAAAACTATGTTACATCAATACACCGGATAGTATTCAGCTCCACCGAACACAAGAGAGCCAAGCCAACTAATGTTGCACCAGACGTTGGAATTGTCGCAGATCGTACAAGCGGTAGAAGTTAATGACTCATGGCCAGTCCTGTCAAGATCATAAAGTTCCAACACACAAAAAAAAAATTCATTGATTCTTTGGCCACAAAAAACAAATTTAAATCAGGAGACAACATTTCAAAAGCAATAACAAGAAAATTTGCTTACATGATACGCAAAGATAATCAATGGATCACTATTATTGAGGACAATGGATTCAAGGAATTAATTAAACATCTTGAACCATGCCCACAAGAAAATAACAACGCTTTAATCACGATTTCGATTCTCCGTTATTTCAGTAGTTAGAAAAATTAAATCACTGTATAAGATTCCGAACAACTCATTTTCATTATCTACATTAAAAATTTCAAATTAGACAAGCATTTATTGTTCAAAATATTAATTCATTTAATTAATTTTATAAGCATCCTCAACTACTAAACCCCCGAAAATGTATTGACATGTGGTCTCTTTATAGGTATATTCTGAAGAGTGACCACGAAATATCATTCTGTGTATGCGAAACCACAACACAAGAAGATGAATTAAATGTGCGGATTTTCTTCCTCCTGATGCAAATGTACTATCTTACTGGAAAACAAAGTTACTCTCCCCAAATAAAGAAAAAGTGCTGTTCGATACTTGTGCATTCCATCAGCTACAGTGTTTTCGGAGAGACTTTCCAGTACATCTAGATTCATGTGGCAAATAAAAGAAATAGAATGAACCCAGAAAGAGTTAGAATGTTAGTTTTCCTTAATAAGGATCTTTAAAAACTATAAAAAAAAGATAAGTTCATTTCAATAGTTTTTAAATATTAAAATAGTACTTGTATGCATCTGTGAAGAACAAAATATATCCTTCCAATTCTGAGTGAACCACTTTTGCTGCTGAGCCTTTAAAGTAGTATGGTATCGAGTATCAAAGCTCTCAGACACGTAAGGGTATCGAGTATCGAGAAATTCAGGTATCGACCCATCACTAGTTTTTTTTTACTAGTACTACTGCTACTATAAATAGTTTGAATTTAAAGTCGGTGCCAACTTTTAAAGTGTTTATATTAAGAAAACACAAAAATAATTCATAGTAATAAAATAAGTTTCTTAAGGTTTTTTGCTACATGTACCACAAGTGAGGGCAGTAGTAAATTTTGTCTACAATAAACTACTCTGAAATGAACACTGCAATGAAATGAAATTCCTACGTCGTTTGCCGATGAAATAGTTTCTTATATACAGGAACGAATACTTATTGTTATGAAATGATCGTAAAAATTTTTTTTCCTCTCTTTTATTGATTTACAAACTTTTCCGACATTTCCCTTATGTACATATTAGACCAACTGTCTAACAGTTTCTACTTGTCTATTTAATTTCTGTTTGATCTGCCTCATCAGTCATCACAATGTGAAACAACACGTTACTCTTCTTTCTTTTATTCCATTTTCCATGTGAGTATACTGAACATTTTGAAGCATACCATAATATTTACGCCAGTCCAAAAGTTTCTTTACATTCGAAAAACAAATCATTGTTGGCAGACATTATCATTTAATTTTTGTTTCGAACACGAACGCATCTTGTTATCCTTTCACTGCTCCTTTTACATGTATTATCTTACAGTGATTCACAATCTTAGAAAACATTGACTGAAGCAAACATTGCATCATTTTCGCCATTTATTTATTTGCTCTGTTGATCAAGTGTTACTTGTGTCCATTGGTTTTCTGAGTGTCACATTCTCACAGGAAGCCATTCAATTCACATTTTTGTAGACAGTGCCAAACGCTCTGCAGACTAATTCATCAACGTAAATCTCAACGTGCCATCTTATAATGCGAAAAGCGAGCCTTGTGAACAGGGAACAACATCCCACATTTATTTATGGAAGGTACTGGAAACGTTTTTGTTTCGTTTCGGTGTCACGTTTGGAGTGTAAATGTCAGTCTAAAAATACGATTTCCTATTTTCTCGCAGTATTGCACTAGGTATGTTCATGATTCCTCTTCCTAGAAAAATAAATATGTTGTGTCCTACTAAAGTTACGCACTTCAACATTTGGGCATTGACGCTGTAAATTGGAGCCATGCGTTTGCATTTTTCTTTCATGTTCCGAGAAAGAAAGAATTGTACAAACGTTGGCGAGATTAAAAAGGCTGGTTGAGATCACTGTGATTACCTAAACATTCTATGGTTACGTACGTTACATCCGTACAATATATAATTCCTTGTAACTTCAACAAAATTCAAATAGAATTATCTTAGAATGCTACAAAATATAGAACTGGAGATGCCCTAACAGGATATTAGTACATTTGATTCAGAAGTAAAAAAAATTAACAAGCTACTTTGTTTCAAATGAAAGTTACGTACGTGACAGTATTTGGACATGGCATATCGTGTCATCTACCTTAAATAGAAATCTCTGTGAAGCCTTTACCATCAGATTTCTGATGTATTTTTTATTGGTAGCTAGAAGAATCATAATAAAATTGGTACCAACACATTTTAATGCAAAACTTTATTTTTACAAAAAAAAAACACATTATTTTGTGGTGTTACAGTACGTTACATTGTGACAAATAGTCAACAAAAATAGTATCTTACATTCCCTATAACTTTATTTAACCATTAATTTACAGTGAAGTGTATTACATTTCATCAACATTAATCAACATTAATTTCATCAACATTTTCATCATCATATTTCATCAACATAATTTAATCAACATTAATTTCAGTGAAGTGAAGTGTAGTGTGGCAGGGGCACGGAAGGGGAGGGGAGTGTAGTGTAGTGCAGCGCAGTGAAATGAAGTGAAGTGAAGTGAAGTGAAGTGGAGTGAAGTGGAGTGAAGTGAAGTGAAGTGTTAGAAAAGCTATAAGTCAACATATAGATAACTCTAAATTAATTATAACTAGGATATTAATCTCTAATTCTAATTGTAAGTATATTTGTAAATATTCGTAATAGTTTTGTAATTGTATATCTAATTGTAATAATGTTTGCCACCGAGCATTAGCTCAAAGCGAACTTTAATAAATCTATCTATCTATCTATCTATCTATCTATCTATCTATCTACATTTTAATTAACATTTAAAAGTATTATTTTACTCCTTTTCGTTTGTAATAGTTTATTTTAAACATTGTGCAAGAAATCTTTTGGGAAGAACTTGTAGGTGCAGCAAGGAATCTTTTATCACTTTCTGATTTAGTGTTTGGGTTGTAGTTCCTGGACTGCCTGAACATTTTTCCACCTTCTATTAAGAAGATCTTTCGATGGAGTAATATCATCAAATGTCAGTAGAAGTACTGTAATGCTTCTCCTCACTTTCTGCGAACACTTGCAAAATTCAGAAGCTGATGTAATTTTCACTCCTCTTGACCGAATCTCATTCCACATCAGTCGTTTGGAGAGTCCTATTCCGTCGACAGCACCCTTTCCATGGGAAGTGGCAACAAATACCCACTCTCCCTCATCTATTTGAAAATAATTTTTTAAGAAGCAAAGGTTAGAAATTGTATGTTTACTTTTAAATTGAGCTGCACAGCCGTCAGAAAGAACTGTCAAGTTATCCAGAGCGAGAAATTCTTTCTTCAGTTCAAAAATTATCTTTTTCATACACAAACTTTATCATGATTGTCACATTACTAACAACTATAAATGAGCGAGTGCAATTGTCTATCAACCAGGCACAACAGGTGAATAGACTAATCTGGTCGTGGTTCCAGTGAGCCGCTTGGATTTCATCTTGAGATACAACGCCGAAATTTTCCGCATAATCCACCTGAATTACTGCTTGATTCAGACCAATGGATTGCTTCCTTTTCTGAAAGTATTGAGATTGAACTTCCCTAACAAAGATGTGAATTTGAAATAGGGCTAACTGGGTCTGGAGCTCATTAACTGCATCCTCAACCGTTCCTTCAATATCTCTAAGTTTAGGTCGGTCATCATTATCTTTACACTGCTTTCACATTAATGTTTCATACAAACGACTGTCATCAGCAGAGAGCATAGTGTCAACTCTTTTACAGTTATTGCAGTTTTCAGTCATACACTTCTCCCGTTCTACACTGCAACATATCATAAGTCAGCAATTCAGTACTATTTCCAGGAAAATCAGTTTTTAATTTGCATTGTAGAGATTTAACAATAAAATTGAAGTTTGCCTGGTACCTACAGACACACACATTGTGAGGTATTTGAGAGGAAAGAAGAACATTTTGTGGTCGAAGTTCATAAAATTTTGATAATTTTATCGTAACCTCGGGATTCTCTTCCTGAAAAAAGTGATATGCTTCTTTTACTGACATAATCATATGTCTCTTTTGAACAAGTTTTCCTTTCCCAATGTTATTATCTCTAATTGATTTTGTGTTCCTTAGTCCCGATGCTTGTCAACTCACATTTTCACGATTGAAAATGTCAACTCACATTTTCACGATTGTTCCACTGTAAGTTTATTCATTTAGGACATTCTATGAATTACTTTAGTTCTTTCAAATTGAGTTATTAATTCTTTAAGAAAGATGTCGCTTACTATTTTCTTAACAACTGCTGTCTTCTTTCTAGGACTATTTGGCAAACTCATTTTTACTCTACTCACAACTTTTCCAAATTATTGCGGAGTTTTATAACTTCGTATTTCATTCGTTTCCGATATATTCTTCTTATTGTTTTCTTTCTTTTTCTTTTTCCTCCACTCTCTCATCCTATTTGCATTCTGAAGGTGTTTCAATTTCAACATCTATTTATCATATCTCAGAATTTGTTTTTAATTTTCTCTATTCTTTTTCGACCTCTCTCCTCCCTTTTCTAAATGGGCTTGTAACGCTTCTTTATTTTGCTTTATCTTCTCCCTCCATTTCCTTACTCGATCCGCGGAACTCATTGCTGCGACAAAATTTGGAAATATTAAATTCTCATTAATATGATAAACTGGTAATAAGCGATTTAATCGTAATATGAACAAAAGATATTCAGTATGTCAGTCGTTATTAATCTTCCCAAGTATCACAATAAGTATTTTTTTATAAATTAATCTCACTACCACCAATTTAAATAATCATCAGAGAATCACAGCGTTACGTACGTTACACATTTTAATTGCATATTTTTCTTCCGAAGAAATGATTATCTGAATGAAAACAGGTTTGCGAGAGGTAGTTCACAAACATAACCTTACTTTCACGAGATACAGATGTATTCCTTCAAATCGTTTTTTCTACAAAACAACTTTTTCATGTTTTCTGTTACGTACATTACACGAGTACAATACAATTTAAATAAGTATATTAAATGTTAATTACCCAATGAAACAAGTTATACTTCTGGTATTTCGCAAACAAAACTCAACAGTAAACAACGAAATTGATCATTCTTCTCTGGACACAACTGTTTGAACAATGTGACCAACTTCAATACACCTTCTTCAAAGTCAAGTGACCAACACTAGGTAAAGAGAATTTCAAAATTTTCATAGCATGAAATAATTACGTTAATGGAACTTTTTGAATCATAAACAACAAAGCATAGGCATTTAAGAAATTATTAAAACTAAAGCAAACATCATTGATTGAAAATTAAAAATTGTGATCAATGTCTACTTTCTCGTGGTATGGCCCGAAGCTCTCCGCTAAAAATGAAAGTGAAATGCTTTATCACTTCCATTCATTTTACAGTCACGTCGGGTGGAACTGTGATAAAAGTTCAACGACATTGTTATAACGGCATTGATATGTCCTATGGGTACATAAAAATGTACGTGTAATAAAAATGCTATCATTATTGTTGTTACTATTGTAAGAGGCCTAATTTATTATCCAGTGGTTTTCATATATGGTAAATATTGATATGAGTTTTAGTGCTTACGCAATGACACGCCTTGCCTAACGAATGGAGTAAGTTTTGTGAATGCAATCATACAGTAATCTTTGTTGCTTCACTAATCAATAAACTCCATATTATTAGTCTTTTATGTTTTATCACTATCAATGTACTTTCGTACATTACTTTGGATTGGTAAATCAAGTTAAAATCATATCAAACCAGACATTTAAAAATGATCGCGTTGGCTAAATATAAATGCGCATTGTAATAGTTCTATTGTATTCATATTTTCATTTTACTATATAGTTTATATTTATATATTTATTTTTTCAAAATAAACGTGTTAAATATTGGGTTAATAAAAATTAACCCACCAACGTGTTCCTTCAGTGGTGCTTCAATGGTCGATAAAGTGATCTGAATATTGCTAGCGTTAAATCTAGCTGCAATTTGCTTGTTTAGGCCAAAATTACATTATGCTACTAGCAAATGTTCTTATTAGTTCGTTATTCCTAATTCACAAAAAAGTAATAAAATAAATCCCATAAACATACGCATAATAATCTTAATACGTACGTTCATTACTTTCACATTTTTTTCCTTTTTCCAGTTCTCACGATTGCAGTTGACGCTAATGAATGATTAACCACGAAAGTTGACATTGCCTTGGAACAGCAGAAGTGAGGTTACTAATTATCAGCGGAAATTGAACCGTAGAACCGTAGAAACCCGAAACGTAGAAAAAAGTGAAAATGACAGAAAACTTATTTATGTATACTGTTGTTTCACTACAACAGCGCAAAATTGCTGGGATTTAAACGTCGAAAAGAATAATTCAGTAATAGTATTTATTACAGAAGCAGCAACTTCAGTACAATAACCTCACCCATCGCCCTGCGGCTATTGCAGCTGAGAAGGACCAGCGAGATATCTGACCGTCTATACAGGATATCCAGAGAGGAAACGTCGAAAAATGAAAAAAAAAAGCTCTTAAGACAATTTTAATTTTTCTAATAAACTCGTATGCTATGGCGAATGGCTGAGCCGCAATAAATACCCAAAAGTTAATTTGAAAGAAGACTTTCTATATCAAAATTTGCATTGAAGAAGCACAGAATCACCCCATTAACTTATAAATTGTTTAGTTGTTAATTTTACAAAAGAAATTAGTATATTTGTTCGGAAAGAAAAATTAACTCAGAAATGAAAAAGCACCCGATTTACACAATTCGACTTTTTTTACTTCTCGGTAATTTTTTTCTTTCTGAACAAATACATGCATTTCATTTGTAAATAATAAACAATTTACATGTTACTGGAGTGTTCCAATGCTTTTGCAATCCAAAGTTTTATCTAGAGAGCATATTTTCAAAGTAACTTTTGAGTGCTTATTGCGTCTCAGCCATTCGGAATATCCAAGGATTTTATTAGACAAAATATTCTTGCAATTGCCTTAAGAGCTTATTTTCGAAATTTCGAATTTTCAACGTTTCCTCCCCGGACATTTTTGCATAAGTGATTTCAGAAATTCAATGGGGAAATTAGCCTAAAAGCTGCCTCCGTAGGCGAGGTAATGGTGAGAACCTGGTCCCGGAAAAAAATATGGAAACGCGATGGTATAAAATTTCTCGCAAATGCGCTAAGGGGGAGATGACCGAATTGGGTGAGGGAAGGGGGGTCGCCGAAATAGCTGTAATGGACCAACAAGCGACCTAATTAATAAATAGTAAAAGAACGATCAAATACTTCTACCGAGAACACGCTCGTAAAACACCGCGCGTGTTTTCGCGATTTCCTCGCAAGCGGTGATCGCGCTAGCGCCAACGACATGGTGTCTTGGAGACATGCGTGTACATGTGCGTGCGAGTCGCGTCACCGCCGGCGATCATGCATGCGACGTCGGCGTCGCCGTCGGCGTCTGGAGCGGTGGCGACAAAAGCGTTCTGGGCGCCGGCTTGCGATTACATTGGCGGCGACAGCCCCAACAAGCGATCGCCGGCGCGAAGCGGCTAAAAACTGCACTAATTTGCGCTCCTAATTCTAAAAGAAAAGGAATTTCAAAAGACTCCAAACTGTCAGGCGTGGGGGATGCTTTCGAGAAATGCTTGAGGACAGTTTCGTACATAGAATGGGAAAGAGAACACTTTATTATTATTATTATTATTATTATTATTATTATTATTATTATTATTATTATTATTATGCTGCGCCTAATTCCGTATTTAATATTTCGAATTATATAAAGAACAGTATCCTCCATCTCCAATCTATCAAACCGTTCATCCCAGGTATGGGCCAATAGGCGTAAATACTGAGAGTCTTAATGAAGATAGTGGCCGTTGGCAAGGGGAATGTGTTGAGGTCGTTGCTCCTAGCTGCTGATTAAGAAACAACACTGGTGATATCAACTGGAATGCAAAATTAAATACCGCGAATAATGACTTTATCCGTGGCAATTAAGTTTTTTCTCCAGCACATTTATCAGTGATAAATGTGCTTAACGGGACCGATGGAGGGCTTTGGGAAAAGATAAGTAGTTTTATGTATCTAGGCTTATTAATTGATATGTCATTCCGTTAATTTAGCAGCAACATTAAGAAATATTAATTTAAATGTAGAATGCATAAAGAAATAAATGTGTAAATACCTTCGATATATGAAGGGGTAAATGATAGTCAAAAGTCACAATTTTGAATGTTTCAAATTGACTATTCAGTGACCAACAATTTTATATGCATTCAGTATTACCGATTTTCATTTCCGTGTCATATGTCAGAATGATTCAGATGATGTCAGAATGAATGATTTGCATATTTTCGCGAAATACAAAAGGTGTTGCATCTCAAAACATTGAGTGTGGCCTATTATCTCTCATTAAACCCTTCATATGTTAACTTTAAGTGTCAAATATCGAATGTTATTTGAAGCGAAGACCGGGAGCGGTAGCTCAGTGCATCAACTGATGTCACTGCAGCGCCTCTGACCGGGAGGTCCTAGGTTCGAGTCCTGACGGCGCACAGTGGTGCATTTTGGCGATTTCCTGGCCAAAACCTCTGAGAGCTATAGTATGTTTTCTACGACGACAAAATTTATTTTGGATTATCTTTATAATGTAAGGGAGCTCGTAATATAATACCAGAATAATGCACTTCTTAAATCTCTGAAATATAAATATATACTTTCTATATAAACTTGGTTAAATTTTATCAATTCACAAAATTGATTTTAGAAAACCGTAGGGATTACTTACATATTAATTGATAACATTTGGCATAAAGAAGGCTGGTATTAATGCCATCTCATGCCCTCTGTCAGAGAAAATTCATATACAGTATCCGAAGAACCGGAAAGGAAGATCACATTTTTCACTAGGGTACATTTCTCCCTACGGTGATATTTGGCTCAGGCAAATGAGACAAAGCATATTTGTTCAAGAATTTTAACTTTCTTTTGGAAACATCCCTCAAGTTGAAAATGAAGGAACAGAAAATCTCAACAGGCGATTAAACATCTCCTGGACTGGGTGCAGTCTTGAACATGTTCACGGAAATTCTTCTCCATACCGCCTTATATCTTTGTGAATAGATTCTATGCATGCATTACCATAAATAATCGATTATTTCTGAGGATTATTTAGATTTCTCAAAAAAGCGTCATGCTGAACTATTGTCGTTGCTATTACCATAAGCTTGTTGGGAAGCTCTACATTCAGACCATTTTTCTTTGAATTGCATTTGAATAAGTTTCTTGACCATATTCAAACTGTAGTTGCAGTATTATTTCATACAAAATAATATAATACTAATTTTTTTAACAATAACAATCTAATATGAATAAGTGTTGGTATGTAACTTAGGAGTTAAGTAAACAAATATTTCTTTACGATCAATTATATTTTTGATTTATTTTTTAAAGGTGGTATGATGAGTTTCTTTGATATCACGTACGTATTTGACCTTTTATCGAGCGCACACCCTTCCTTAAGACGAGCTTTGATGACACATATTATGTAAATATTACTTAATGTACTTTTAATGAAATAAAAAGTGTTATTTTAATGAAATAAATTGCTTAATCCAGTGAGTAAGGTGTATTATGTCTAATTTTTTTGTTTATAATATTAAGTAAATTTGTTATTTCAGTAAAAGGGATCCAAATTTTCCGCTAGAAACAACATTGTAAAAGCAGTTTCAGTTCTCAGGACGGATCTCGACGAGTCATATTCGGCGGTCACGCGTACTTCACGAAAAGTTAATTCTTTATATTTACTAATGGGGCAAGTTGGGGCATGATTTTATAACTGGATTCGAAAGAGGATAGATTCAGCTAGTAAATGAAATTAGAAACATCGCGGAATTCCGCGAAATTGGTAACTTTCAGCCTACGTGAACTTATGAGTAATTAAATTATTGTATTAATTTCATGCATTTTAATAATTCATCCCACGTCGGTATTATGCATTATTGCATTATAAAACAAACATGAAAATACTCTACAAACCTTGAGGAAGAGAATCCATACTGCCAGTTCTCTCTGCACAACTGTGTATGGCCACTACTTACAAATAAAGACGGTCTCTCTATGTTACTCTCGCACTGTAGATCTACCGAACGCCGCGAAGGGTAAGTTCGGGTATCTACTGGTGCCAGGGGAATTGACCAGAGACACGAAGGGGCAGAAACAGATGCCCCCAAGTATACAGTGTGTCGTAGTATTTGCAAAAGTTCAGTAAACGCGATTTCATTTTTGAGGTTTTGGCCAGGATTTCGGGAAAATGCACCACCGTGCGGCGGCAGGATTTTCGACACTAGCTTTTCAGCTAGGTCGAATTCATTCGCTGTCTCAAGGAGAATTCTAGCGGCCGGCTGCTCTGATCGGTAGTTTTCCGTGGTTTCTCCGATCAACACCAGGCTAATGCCGGAACAGTACTCTACCAAACGGGCCACGGACCGCGCGCGATCTCTCCTTCCCCTTCCGTGTCCTATCCTCTCCCTTTACACACACACTTACACTAACATGCACTACACTACTACATATTCCGGGAGACTGGTCGTGACCTTAGAACCTGTCCCGGCTAAGGCGGTGCCCCGCTGGTGGGAGAGTCCTGGTTAGGGGGAAACCCCACTAGCCGACGGTAGGTCGGCGCCGAATCTCGCCATCCGACGGGGGAAGATCACCGCATCTCCGGAGAAAAAAATTCACTACACTAACGGGACTAATGACCAAAGCAGTTCACGCGCCCGGAAACACGAAAAAATCAATCAATCAATCAATCAATCAATCAATCAATTGAAGCGAAGTTTATCAATGTTTCCATGCACACATACATTCTTACATAAATGTAGTGTAATGTAGGCCTGGTACTACTTGCAGATGATTGAAGAGCGCTTTACTTTCTTCTAATTTTTTCCTTGAAAAATTATTGAGTATTTATTACTTCCTTCACTGAAAACTGTTTGAAAACCAATCTTCATTCTGTGCTCTGGTATCATCTAGAGAATACAGTTTTGATGAACTAAAATTAATAACCGGTAATTGAGGACCGCTAGGCGTTACGGAACTCAGCTGAGTGGAGCGACAGCTGCGATTATTGCTACGAGCAGCACCAACGACGCCGCCAGCTGCAATAGTGATGAGAACGGTGATGGTGGTGGTGGTGATAGTGATGACGACGCCCCTAATGGTAATAAAAAAGGTTGTCTTTGTGATAGGTATGGTGGACGTGAGGACAATTGTTGTGGTTACAATGGTAATGCGACATTGATGTTAAGTTATCTCCGTCGGCAGCGACGGTGGTCAGTAATAATTGCTGTTGCTTTTTGATGGTTATTGTTTATTGGTGGTTGGTACTTATAGGGAGTTCTTCGTAGTCCGTGGAAGTTGGTGGTGGCAAGTAGTTTGTTGTTTTAGTGACGATTGGTAGTGAGGATGTTGATGTTATGGTGGTTGATTATTTGATGCTAGGTTGGTGCTTGATGGCGAATGCTCATGGTTTAATATACTTAACGAATATCATGGATTTTCGCCGAACCGCACGATAGTCGTTGATCCGAAACCAGAAATCTCAACATGTCCGTCAGGTGTGTCGCCAGTAAAGGGCCTTGTCTTAAGATTAAAGTATTATGATGATGTTGAGATGCGTGATGAGTATGAACATGGAGAGGAGGTTGGAATTCGAGATAGTAGTAGGAGAGGAGAGGATGAGCAAACCTACCTTGAATGCGTTTATTCCTCCACACATTGCACGTAAATCAGATGGGAATAGAAACGTCGTCGCAAATCTTGGCCGATACCCCAAAGATCGCAATGATGGTGGTTGTTTTTGATTTTTCGTGCTGATGTAGTTAGTAATGGTGGTAGTGGTGATTGTCGGTGTTGTGGGGATGGTAACTCTATTGCTTGGGATGCACATATATCTTCGCCTTCCGTCTTCTTCTTAGACGTTGCCGTACCGTTGAAAGAGATGATCCATAGTGGCGGGCTTTTGAAAAGAACCAGGGAGCCATGGTCCAATGGGCGCGTTTATCGCATTTCTATCCGCAATTTCGGTAGGAGAAACTTTCCATTTTGCTTCGGTGAACGTTTGGATAACGCCACTTTCAAATAAAAAAATGAAATTACTATCTAAATAATTTCATTGTAATCCATCTCTACTTAATTATTTGGTACAACTTCACTTGTTATAATTCAAAATCAATAATGTTATATTCTACAAGATAATCTTACTGACAGCGGTATTTAAACTGATAACAAAACTTTACACGAACGTACCCGTTACATGAATTGTGTATTATCAATTACAGGTCCGATTCCTCTGAAAGGACTAAAATACCGCCAAATTACGTCACAGGTTGTAACTGATAGGTTGGGCTCTTTTTAATGTATCTATTGACGATTCTGTGTATGCTTTCGTTTAAATACGCTGTATTGGAGGGATTTGCAGTTATCATTAAATACAACCAAAGTTAAATATTGTAGTATTAGCTCTTAGTACTTGGCATATTATGCAGGGTTTATTGCCTTGGTCTGTAAGTGTTTGTTGATCGGGAGGATTGCGCCTGAATTGTAGCAACGTGTAAAATCTTTTTATTAAGCTATATTTATCAAAAAATATGGAAAAAGCGTGACAACCTTAACGAAAACAATCGCATTGATTTGTTTGGTATTGTGCTATTGAAAGCGACAGCGGTGACGCTGTTGGTGCAGGTGCGATCAGCAGCAGCAGTAGTAGTGGTGGCATGCACCATCGCTGGAATTCGAAAAATTACGTTTTAAAAAAACGTAAACAAGTGTTTCTCACAAATATCTCCTACGTTTTTGTGAATTTTTTGCTCGGATACTGCACAGTTCATTTAGCGTGAACATAGGTCACATTTTTATTAAAAGCACTGGGTATTCAAAAATTGCAAAGTTCAACTTTTTATGCGTCGGGAGCGTTGGTACATCTAATCAGCTCTGATGGTGCAAGAGCATAGATTGAGAAGCGGTTCAAATTCCAGTCTGGGCAAATATTTTTAAGGATTGGAAACCCATTTGCCGGTGCAGGTAGAATTGAATGCCCAGAATTGTGTAGATCCGGCACTGGTAATACTGGAAGCGACAACGGTAGTGCCGTTGATATGAGGTGTTATCAGCAGTAGTGATGGCGGTGGCCCATCGATGGAATTCAGTGATCGGGAGCGGTGGCTTTGGCGATGGCGGTGGCGGTGACGGTGACAGTGACGGTGGCGGTGACGGTGGCAGTGATGTTGACGCTGACGCTGACGTTGACGTTGACGTTGACGCTGACGTTGACGTTGAGGACGTTGACGCTGACGACACGGTGACGGTGACGGTGATAGTGACGATGACTTTGGTGGTTGCGGCTGTGGTTGTGGTGGTTCCGATGCCAGTGGCTGTGACTGTGGCTCTGGTGGCGGCGGTGGCGGCGGAGGCGGTGGCGCATGTCAACGGCCGCGGGCGCGGGCGCGCGTCGGGCGTCGGGCGTTGGACGGCAGGCGGTCGCCCCAGAAGACCAGGTCTCCAGAAGCGAGTTCCTGATGCTTCCGCACGAACGGCGACGCTCTCCAACACGCTGACGTCACACGCCGTCGCCTCGGCTTCGCTCCTGCAGCTTCCGGCGCTGCGGCGGCCGTGTTGCGTGCTGCACACCACACGAAGACGACGGACTCACAAAATGAGAAAAAACGAATTGTGGATGTTTGCACGAATTTATTTAATTTTATAATAATTAAATAAATGTTTAATTTTGAATCGGTTAATGTTTGTTGAAATATTCTGCAATAAATTTCATAAAAAAGTGTAGTGGACGAACATTAAATTAGTTTGATCCATTGTAAGCTTAATGTTTGACATTTGCGGAAGTGTTCTTTTTGATACAAATTGATGGAAATAGTTGACAGGATAGCAGTAGTTATCTTTAAATACCAAGTAGTATTTATTTCTATAAATCTGTATTCAAATTGCTTACTGAGCTGGTAGATTGTGGAACAATAGTGTTACTATTATAGTACTTTCTTCGGATGTTTCTTTTCCGCATCTGCGGAACGACATCTTCAGTGACGATTGGACAGAAATCGTAGATCTCTTCTTGTCGGCTCCTGACTGACAAGTCACGCCACGAAACTTTTCAAGGAAGTTCCACTGGACCTCGGTCTATCAGCTCGTAAGCAATTCCAATATTGCCATCGGTCGTGAATGCTTACATTGTTGTATAGTGGTATTCGTATTACTAATTTTCAATGCATGCAGAAATTAAACGAAAACTACCATACATAACCATCACAGCCTTCGGCCAAGTGAGGCGTATCTATGGTTTCTTTACATTTCTGTGAACTGAGGGAAAAGACCAAAAACCATGAAACAGTTTCAATTTTGACTAAAAAATGGAAATATGTGATTGTGTCATTCCGCCTATTATTATACTGTGCATATCTTAATTCGCGCGAATATTTTGTTAACAATTCTTGCTAAAACGCTCATTTCTTTTCGTATTTAGAACTTATTGTATATGGTGTAAGGTAGTGACACTAGAATTAACAAAAGTGCACAGAATACACTTCTACCCGTAGCACGTCACACACAGTTTTAAATGGTTTTTTATGTAAAGTAAATTTTAAAAATAATTTCTCATAGTCAGTGCGTCACCGCACGTCATTCCATTTTCACTGTAAAATATTACATTTTAAAGGGATTTTTTTTTAAAAAAAAAAATATTTCCATTTATTAAATTTAATGTATTTTGTATTTTTTGTAAAGATATTCTGCCAGAAAAACCGAGTATAAAAAAATATTGTGTTCCAATCACAGTAATGTTCTTGTCAGCGTGTCAGCGGCAACCTGTGACGTTGCCATATTGTGTTTAACGACTCAGCTACTCTCTTTGGAGAACTCGTATAAAAGGTTCTATATTTGGTTGCTCTCGGAAAAACAGGTTTGAGCGACAGATACAACGTAGGTACCTGCCTCTGGCTCATGGTTTTATATTGTTACGGGTTCTTCATAATTTATCATTGGCCAAAGTGCTTCGCCATAAAATTGCTTTTCGACTGTGACATTGATTGGGGTACTTAGATCCCATGTAAGTTTCATTACTTTTTGAAGGAATGTCAGTACGAATTTTGTCAAAGAACGATGTGTATAAAAAAAGTCTCAGTTTTATCAGCTTGTATGCAGATACATTTTTCAATTGAATATAAATTAAATACATCTTTTGTTGTGACTTTGAGAGAGTCATCTTTGAACGTTAGTTTGAGTATAGTAGGGCCTATTTTAACCAAGGCTGCCTACCCGAATACCTCCTGTTTTACCGGCTACCTCCGATAATAGAAACCGCGTATGTTTGATATTTGAACATACTAAAATAATTGTCTCTTCTTAAAAGTAGTTATCGACAAATCAATCGAAAATGTCGGATTGAACAATTTTATGTTGTTTTAATATTCATAAATTAATAGATTGGTTTAAATAAAATAGCAAACCTTCAATAAAATAGAAAATAGAAGGTAAATGATCAGTATTTGGGCAACAGGATACTTAATACAGCACTTGAAGGAATTTTGCCGAATAACGTATCGTGTTCTCATGTGTTACATGAAGTGAATAAAATAAAGTAGAATATCGCCGAAGATCTATTGTCATAAATTATTAATGATGTATCCATTTCAAAAATTCCAGAACGCGTTAATGCTAGTACTGATGTGAATTCTTCTTGTGTAGGAGAATCGTCTGTCATTAGAAATAAGGAAATTCTGTTGCAATTTGAGTGAACGTGAAAATATATACGTTTATCTTTAGTTTCACACTGTTATTAATAGCTGGCTAGAAGCCACATCCATTGTCCTTCAAACAGTTGATTTAATTCGGTATCTGTAGCTATATTTAAAAATAATACTATGCTGTGAGATCAGATAGAACAAAATGAAAATTGCTGTGTCTGTTGATCTGTGTGTGTGTATGCAAGTTGTGTTTTAATTTAATATTATGTCATTTCCACTCCTGCTTCACAAGACCCAAGTGACTAGAGCAAGATGTTTTCAAAGGTTACCCAATTCTGATGTTTCGTGCGGGAATATTTAAACATCTCACCAGCCGATAACGATAAGCCTAATTTCCATTTATGAGTGGGAATATCATTGTAATTCCATGAGAGAAGAGTCACAGGCTCCCATGTTGGAAGAGTGCTGACAGTCGAAGTGTCATATTGGCACGATATAAAATAGTATTGCAAATTAGTGTCTTTTGTTTCCTTTTTAATCCAGAATTTTCCAAACAAGATATTTGCTTGAGGAGAGGGGGCTCGGGTACGCTTAGATCTCCGGGAACGCCGAGCCCGAGGCATAATTTGACGATTTATGCCCCCTGGGGGATGTTAAGGCGTCGAAATGGCTTGTTCAGGGAGAGCTCGAAAATTGGGCACAAAGACTCGTCAAACGTCTTTCTGGGTTCGTGCAAGAGAAGATTCTAAGATCACAAATATTAAGACTGTCGGCATACATATTGTCGTCAGAATCTGCTTTCCAACATGAAGTATTTGAAGAAAATATTCGTTTACCTGTGTCCAGGGATTCTTTCTTGTTTTGTTCCTTATTTACGCGTGCATAGATCACGTTTTGATTTGGTGTGCCAAGACAGCGAGATCATGGAATATAGATCGACATGGAGAATTCAAGCCAATACACCGACTGTGCATAAATTCATTCAATAGCTTTTCGATATGCCAAGATATCTTACGTAGCGACGTGATCTCGGTGCAGATAATTCGGCTGTTGGCTTTTAACAATGTGTGCGAATGGAGTCTTAGAAAAAGGTGTTTTTCTCGGAAATGCGAGAATTGCAGGTGCTTTACGTATTATGGTGGCGATGGCTTCGGCCCGGCCCGGGGAATTGGTTGCTTCTGCTGGTCTTTTGTGAAGCAATTATTCGAGCCTAGTAAGTAACTAAGGAAGCCTAAGTAAGGAACAGGGAAAATTCCTTGTTCCTTACTTTTTCTTTGCACTTATGCTCGTGGGATTTGAAAGGGATAAAAAACCACCTCGGGCTCGCTACGTTTGGAATGTACATCCTTTGCTGTCAATTTATAATAAAGACAGGTTATAATTAACTCTTCTTGAGATTAGGTGCCAAATTTGAGTTTGTTTGGGTGTCTTTGTGTAAACACCCTTGTAGAATATAGTGTTCTTCAAGAAAAGAAGTTAATGTTTGGAATTTCTTTAACCCATGATTATATTTCGTATGTTGCGTATAAATTATGTTTCTTTTTTATTGCATTATCAACGAGCACGTATTATCAATGAGCAAATTGAGAACGAGGATTCAAAATTTAAGAAGTATACTGTAACCGAATTTTAAGATAGTCTTAAAAAACTGTCTTTTTAGTGTTGATATACTAAATTGAAATATTATTTTTATTACATAAAAATGTGATAGTAATTAGTGATATTATTTTACCAACTTATAGACGTCGCCCGAAATGTACTTCTTGAGCGCGAAGTAGACAATCGCTAAGTGAGTTTTCCCCTACGTAGTAATAGTCACTCAATTTCAGAAATGGAAGGAAATGTGAGGATGTGTATCCATCGGGTTTTCCGTGTAGTGTCCGATGAACCTGAATCAAATTCTCATGTGTGCCCTTGCTTCTTTTGTGAATTCTTAATATAGGTTTCTCCCTCTGAAACGTCATGGGCAGTTTTTTTATTACGATAAATAAATAAACTAGTGATGCTACAAAAGCACATACTTTCCCCATTATTTCTAAATTTTCAATTTTCGAAAATTCGGAGAGAGCAACGAAAATGAGACCCATTCTTTTAAACCTCCCTTCTTCTATTCGTCGAAAAAAATAAAATCCATCGAAAAAAAAATTTGAAACACTTTTTGAGAAAAAAATGTTAATTAATAATGCTAAAAATAATGTTATATTTCGCGCCAAATTTAACGAAAGCTACTCATATTTTCGAAAAATGGACAAAAAGGATATAGATAGATAGATAGATGGATAGATGGATAGATGGATAGATGGATAGATGGATAGATGGTGGGGAGATGGATAGATGGATAGATGGATAGATGGATAGATGGATAGATGGATAGATGGATAGATGGATAGATGATAGATAGATATAGATATAGATATAGATATAGATATAGATATAGATATAGATATAGATATAGATATAGATATAGATATAGATATAGATATAGATATAGATATAGATATAGATATAGATATAGATATAGATATAGATATAGATATAGATATAGATATAGATATAGATATAGATATAGATATAGATATAGATATAGATATAGATAGATAGAATCGATTTTTTGATATCAAGTACCCATAAATCATGGATTCTGGCTATACCACGTGTTAAAGGATTTTTTTTCTATATTTACCAACATAATGTATCTAATGTTTGTGTTATCAGGGCACGGCAATAATTTTTTCTGCCGAAAATTGGCCGTTTTCGGGCGCACGATTACGTAGTTTGCTCTTATTACCTTCGTAAGGGCGAGAGAGTAAAAATAAGTAAACCGCATAAATCTTAAGAGGAATGAAAGTGGATTTCAGACATTTGAAACATTGGGCTTGTTAGAATATAAAAAAATACGAAAATACGGTTTAGAATACAGAGTTTTATTAAGGGTATGAGATTTACGCTATTCGAGTGTTCCTTTCAGGAATAGTTGAATTAAAAAAGATAGAAAGCAATCTTCCATGGTTAGAGTGTAGCACGACAGATCCCGTTGAATGTTCTTGCCTTTTGAGGGCATTGTTCTTCAAACAAGTTGGGAAGGTGAAGCGGTCAACATTGCGTTCCGAACGCCTTAACCACAGAGGTTTCCGGTACTCATTAACAGCAGGATGATAAGACTACAGACCAATTCTCTGCCATCAGCAATGAGGAAAACTCAGTACCTTCTGCGTAGTTTGGAACCTCAAATGTTCGTTTTGTAGACGACTTGACCAGCGGTAGATCTATAATATTTCCAGTCTTTGTGAGATTCGACCCTCTATGTTCCCCATGTTAAATTCTTGATATCGATGATCCATCATCTCATAAACTGTTGAAGATAATGATTTGAAATTTTTACTGTTTATGATCTGTATTATTGTTTTACTGATCTAAATAGAAGAGAATTGTTAGGCAGAAAACTGAAGTATAATTGTTTTGTTGGACCTAAATTTTTTTTCCTAAATTTCAAGACTAATTTATTTATAAAACTAACAAATAATGCAAACTTCTCAAATGTGGATTCACAGCATCACGTTGTCTACTATAGTAGGCTGTGAAGGATCAATAAAATAGGTTTAGAAGTTTATGAGAAAACAGGGCATTTATAACGAAAAACGGTGTTTTGAGAAAAACGCTCCCACGGTTTTTATTAGGAATTACCATCATATTTGTTTTATTATTTATTAAAAAGAATCTGTTCCATATTGTGAATTATGCTCTTTACTGATGTTTTATAGAAGCGATGTTCTATTTTTTTCTGGCTTTAATGGTCATTTTCTCAGCTGAGATCTCTAGATCGGGGGGGGGGGACTCGATTGACTCAATTCTGGAGTTAGGATTTTCATTACTAAACGTATTTTCTGTATTACACAAATTCTTAACCTCAACAGTCCTCATGATTGAATCAATTTCCTTTATTCACAAGCTTTTTAAAAATGGTATTGTCATTGGAGTCGAACCTGTACATTTCGTTGACACACCTGGTTACACCGTTAGCCCAAGAGATAGAAAGTAACTCTTAACTTTCAAAACACATAAGAACAACACGCTCGCCAAATTGCACAGATAAACAATATAAACGAACATAGAGAAACGAAAACTGAGATTTCAAGAGCCAATAGTTTCAGAGCTATTTCTGTTTGTGTTGAACCATTGAATATCTGAAACGTCAGCCTGTTTGTGCTAATGCACATTCAAACCGCAAAAAATAAACAAAATTTAAATAAATAATATATCAAAATGTTCAGAAAAGCCTAGAGATTATTTTAAGACTATAAAATAAAATTCGATATTTTTTCATTCGGGAGGAATCCCACTTTAAATTGGACAGTAACTTGAAACTGATTGTGACTTACAGATCAACACAGTTTTCATACGCAAATGACTGACATATGAAGTGTACATTTGTGTTTTGAGCGAGAAGTGGTAGTTTAAAAACAAAGAAAAGAACAAAAAGCAATACATTGAACGACATTCAAACGACCGTATTAGTAGTCATTTCCGTCTACTTTACACACGAAGAAAAGAAAATGTTTAATCACAAATTAATTTGACCAAACGTATTCACCGGGCAGCTCCATAGTATTTCGAGCGTCAATTGATTTTTTTAATTATATAAAGTTTCTTATGAAAGAAGTAGAAAGAAACAAGGGCGATTCCTCTCTTGCCTCAACCAGAAGCTCGACAAGCCGGCAGCGCGAGTTCGTCGGCGCAGTAATTAACAATTTGAGCGTGCCAGCACCGAACCAAGTGTGTTTGATTGATTGATTTGCGTCAACTGCTTTGGTCATTAGTCCCGTCAGTGTAGTGCCTGTTATTTTCTCGGGAGATGGTGGTGATCTTCCCCCACTGGATGGCGAGATCCGGCGCCGACCTTCCGTCGGCTAGTGGGGCTTCCCCCTAACCAAGACTTTCCCACCAGCGGGACACCACCCCAGCCGGGACAGGCTCTAAGCTCCCGACTGGTCTCCCGACTGGTCTCCCGGAATATGTGGTTGTGTTGTGCATGTTAGTGTAAGTGTGTGTGTGTGTGTGTGTAAGGGGAAAGGATAGAACAAGGAAGAGGAAGGACCGATCGCGCGCAGCTCGTGGCCCGTTTGGTAGGGTACTGCTCCAGCATTCGCCTGGTGTTGATCGGAGAAACCACGGAAAACTACCGATCAGATCAGCCGGCCGCTACAATTCTCCTCCAGACAGCGACTAAATTCAACCTAGCTGAAAAGCTAGTGTCGAAAATCCTGCCGCCTCGAACCTAGGACCTCCCGGTCAGAGGCGGTGCAGTGACATCAGTTGATGCACTGTGCTACCGCTCCCGGTCCAATTGTGTTATGGCTGTCCAAATTCGGCTAATAGGAAATGTTGATAGCATATACATTCCTTAGAGTATTGTCGTAAGCACTAAGAACGTTAAGAAAAGGCTCCTAACATTAACCTGCTGTTCACCTACTAATTGAGCTTGTAATCTCTTGTGATTGACCCGTGTCAAATCGGCCCGCGCTGCTATATATAAGTCCGCGTTGCATTACTGTGATTTGGGGAACGTTGAATTAATATCTCCCACAAATGTATATCAATGACGGCATGGATAATTATTTGCCACTCAGAAACAGTTCTTTGGCAGAAATAAACAAGGGTGATACCTCTCTCGCCTCAACCAGAAGCTCGACAAGCCGGCAGCGCGAGTTCGTCGGCGCAGTAATTAACAATTCGCGCGTGCCAGCACCAGTGCTGGAGCCGAAGCCAGTGCAGCTCGCCGGACGAGTTGTGGGGCAGTCGATGGCCGGCCAACGGACAGGGTGGCCGCGCAATGCAACACGCCGCTCCACGCCACGACACAGGATGCGGCGCGGGCGCCTGCGCCAAGGCAACACCAACAATTTCTACGTTCGTTATGGAAAAGGGCAGCAAGTTTCTAAACATAAATGTGATGAAAAATCGAAATGATTTTTTATGCCAACATGGTTGTTTGAATATTTTAAGCATTCAAATATTGTCTCTTATGTATGTATACATTATTTGTGTACCTAATAATTATTTGTAATATAATTACTTGTATGTGTAAATAAATTATTTGTAATTTTTTGTCTTCTGTATCCTACATAAATAGGAGAAAGGGTTATAAACAAGAAGTCCGAATGCTCTGAAATGTTAAAGCTCCTTTATAGGTTTGAAGGAAGAATCATAGGAGGAAATGTTACTTACTTCTGTAAAAATAGCTTTAATGGATCTATTCCATTAATAGCTTTTAAAATATAAATAATACTTACATAGAAAGTAGATAGTTTATTATTTTTTTTCTTAACCTAAGCGTGTTCTGTTTTGTCTGCTCAGACATGAATAAAAGATAAACGTAAACAGAGGAGTATTGAAATACTGAAACCAGAGATCAGTTAATATTTACATTGTCCACGTATCCTAAAAATACTTTCAGTGTTTTTAAATATACGTATAACAAGCCACACATGTGCTTCTAACCACAATTACAAATATATATTCCTGAATTCACCCATTGTAACTGATGTGTGTAAAATATTACTATCAAAATGCATTTAAAATAATTTAATGAATGAAATGTGTGTGAAAATCAGTTTGATTGCGAATTGTCAAGAGTTCAGGGGCTTCATTCTTCATTCAACCATTTTTAGATGCAGAAAAAAAACAAGGCATGAAGGAATGGTCAATGGCCTAATAACGTTTACAATTATTCCGATCTTGCTCATATAATAACAAACCATTATTATTCATTCGCTTAATATGGAGAAGATTATATATCAAGGCAAAAGATTTACTGAGCTACATGGTTTGAATTACGAATAAGTAATATATCACGAACCCAGTTAGTTGCGTAACTAAGGTGCTCTTGGTCTTGGTGTGTTTTTTTAGAAGCTAAATTCAGATACAATTAAAGTGAATTTTAATATTTAAATTAAGTTTTTTAACAGGGTATTACAATAATTAGAATTATTTTTTTTATTTACTCACTTGACATTAATGTCAAGTAATTGTTCTGAAATGTAGTCATGTTTGATTGTTTGTAAGTAAATACTTGTCTATCAAAGTAATTGTTTTATTATCGAACCGTTTCCATGCATCTTATTATCGTAATTATTTTCCTTAGTCCTTAACGTTTGCATTCATACCTCAGATGAATAATATTGATTCAGGTATGGTGCTGGTGATGATAATAATGATACATCGGTGGAACGAGAGAAAGAAGAAATCGGGAATGTAGAGAAAATTTGCCGCGTACGTATTTTGTCTACCACAGATTTAATCAACCGGGATTCGAACCCCGGTACACGGATATGAAATGTGAGCTGCTTCCCCGCTAAACTATGGGCCGCCACTCATACGCTACTAATACGCAAATTCCTGTTTGTAAGATGAAAATAGTTTTTGAATTATTCGTCTACTTAAAAAAATATAACCAATTGTTTTGTAACGAGAGATAAAATATATAAATATATGTTACAAGTGTATTTGTAATTGTGATAGTATAATTAAGGAATGAAAAATCATCTTCCACAAAGAATAAATAAGGTAAAAACGAACATGAATTATTCCATAAGCACCTTTTCCATTTCAACTTTGCATTCGACAAACTGAACTTATCTAAACTCAAAGTAAAATTGTCTGTTCTAGAGCACGATGGGACGAATCGTTTTTATGACCAGAATAGAAGTGAGCGTTTTTTAATAGCACAATACTCGTGCGTTTTATTGGTCTGTTGCGAATATATTTCCCATGTATTTTCACGTCCCGAACGACAAATACTCTACATTTGTATATTATTGGATTAATGCATTGTTTAACAATACATAGGAAAACACGATATGTTGCATTAAAACCACATATCATCAACATTTTAATCAATTATAATTACCCGTAAGTAGGTAGTAGAAAGAAGAAATATTGGTTTGACAATATTATTCTCGTTCACTTGCCAAAACACAACAGAATGTTCATCGATTTCCTATTTATTCACATTATGACTACATTCTAATTTCATCTAATTGAATAAGCAATTCTTAATCTTTCAGAATAATGAACGGTTAAATGACCAAATTTGAAAATAGAAGTAATTTTCTCTCCATCTCAATCGTAATGTGTCCGCTTTCACCTGGATCTCATGAAGGGGCTATTTTTAAACAAATGAACGCAAGACGTCTCTACTTTCTTATCGTATCGTCGCCTTTGAAACCAGAAAAACAGGTGTGCAGAAGAATTATCCTGGAAGCACGTCCATGTTTATGCTGAAGCCAGTCTCTTTAATTGCACACAGAGGAAGATGGTAAACCAGTGTACTGACTGTACGAATATTTCGCGATCCAACGGTCGGGTTTTTCTTCTTTTGCTCCCAAACCGCCGCGATTACTTTCGTCTCTGACCAAACCGTGTAACAATCGTGCGTCATAAACAGAGCTTAACACTCTGTTTATGAGAAACCTATTAACATTTCGACGATTACTGCGTGACTGTACGACTGAGATCTTCCCGCGGGGAAAACAAACAAAAGACTCGAAATGTTGCCCGGAACGGGCTGTAAAGTTTTATGCCGCGCACGCCGTCTCGGCGCGGACGCCGAGGTGTTGAGTGTTCTGAGATGACGCTCCGGCGATTTGTTTGTGGACAGAGGTTTTTTGAAGGCGCGGCGCTGTGAATGGTAAATGGTACAACTGCCGCAAGGCGAGCATGCATGGGTGGGTGATTAAGGAGATGCCGCCGAACGGTCTGGGGCGGGTTTCGTAACAATTCCCTGTCTTGGATTAGTGATACATTGTAGGCGATGTAGCGTGTAATTGCAAATTCGATTAAATGTAAATTCTACGGAGATTAATTTTCGAATTCTCTGTGGAGAGAAATGGAAAAACCCCTGGGATACAAATGACAATGTTTTATGCTGTTAAAATCATTTGTAGTGATAAACACTAGATGTCATGTGCACGCCAAACTCTTGACTCTCAAACATCCATACTCCCTCCGTCCTGTTTAGAGTATATAACGGAACTTCTCGTGAGTCGAAGAACTTGTTTTGAGTTGCAACTGCCAAATCAGAATTATTGAATATACTTGTTGAACTATGTAGATTGAGTTATTGAATACGACACAGCGATTTCTTCTAGTATGAATAATAAATAATATTAACTGGATAACTGTTACGAAATGTGAAGTTGTTACGTTATCATGCTAGCGTGAAATCTAAAATTAACGCATTAGTTATCTCATTCTTTTTAAATTTATGACTTGACCTGACCAGCTTACAGTTGGACAGAACTCCTGCGGGTCTATAATTTGGGAGGTGATGAAAATGGACAATTTTGCACTCCAATTGGTGATACAAAGATGTATATTCTGAGAAAAGAAAATCCGCTGTGACAGAAATTTATAATATAACTTTTGATATACATGATCAATGTAAGTGAAAGCTGCAAATGCTCATCTGTCAACATCAGAAAGTGACTTCGAAATCATTAATTCGATTAACTAAAGGAGCTGTCTGGACTATTATGCATTTAACACAACATTGAAACATAAGGTCCGATTGTTTGTCTTGTCTAAAACACTGTTGTCTAAAGGAGCAAAGTAGCTGAAAATAGAGAAAACATATGTCTCATTTTTATAACTGTTGTTTTAATACGTTTTCACTTACAAGTTTCGAATTAACAAGTTTACACTTCATGGTATATGTAATGCACCGGTGCTTGCAAAACGCAAGGAAAATACCTTTTATCGTCTTGAGGTGAAGGTTCTAGATGTCTGTAGAGCTATAACAGCTCAGTACTGGGTGAAAGCAACATTTAATGGGTTGTTATTGCACTTTTGGCGAACTATTACATGGTCATGATCCATAGAGCAACACTTCAGAGCTATGTTGCTTCTGGCAAGCAGTATTAGTAATGTGCATTAAGTTTTATACCATAATTACCCGTATTATGCTCTCCCGTTTAGACTGTGGGTACGGCAGACATGTTTCCTCTGTGCACTTCGTCGTCTGACACACCTCTCCCCTGTATGTCTACTTATAATGATCCTACATAAAGTGTTGCCTAGCGTAAATGTACCTATTACTGAGGCATTTGTGTGGATACCAAGCACCGTAATGTTATTTGAAACCTTTTATTTTGAGAAGATACATGAGTTAAATTCTGGAGCACACTCGAGTAATGTGTATACTTACCTCTCCGGTTTTGGACTTTTTCTTTTCTACTTTCTCTTCACTTCCTGGAACGATTTCTATGCACTTTTGGAATTTTGCCCTATTTAGTTATCTTTCCTACGTTTTTGTATATACTAGTTACTTCTTTTGCCGCCTGCAACTTGTCTCTCTTAATTATTACTATTTCTCAGGCCTCGCTGAATCGGGGGTTTTTAAGCGAATAAAAAAAGAATGTACATAATTCATTAATCTATACGTGCAAACAGAATATGCAGTTTGGGATAAGTCAACAGATCTTTCTTTTTCTTCTTCTTCTTCTTCTTCTTTCTTCTTCTCAGTCTTTCTTTTCTTTTCTGTCATATTCTTCTTCTCCTTCTTCTTTCTTCTTCTCATTATTTGTTTTCTCTTTCATCTTCTCCCCTTTCTATTTTCCTTTCTTCTTTTTCTTTTCTTAAGTCTTCTTCTCTTTTTTCTTTTCTTTCTCTTCTTTTCTTATTTTCCTTTTTCTCCTCTTAGTCTTTCGTTTTCTTCTCCTCCAGTGTCTTTTTCTACTCAGTGACCCACATAATATTGATGTGGTATTACGATTACAGGGATCGCTGCATTATGGAGCATGTAAGACGTAAACGTCAAACGGGTTGCGTTAGGTAGGGCAACAGGTAATCAAAGTGCTTAGGTAAATTTATTCTACTGAATTACTATATTATTATAATAATTTTCTTTATATTTCTTTTTCTTAAATTATTACTTATTTACGGTAGTGTTTCCCTTAATTTCTTAGATGCTCCGTGTTTTTAGTATTTTCATTCATCACGGCCGTATATCCTCTGATGTATACTCGTGAGTTGCAGACACGTGAGAATATCTCACTTTCTGCGCATTCCAAAATACAGCACAGCAGTAATTTCAGAAAGAAATTGAGGAAATATGCGATATACACCTGTTTTGAAATGTTGAAATAAATATATGATTATGAAAATTTGTGTCATTAGGTTGAACATATTGGTGCCACATAAATGGTTTTAATTCGTGTGATTGGTGAACTTCAACATATGAGGGAACGGTAGGTAATTGTATTTTCCCCTACACATCCACGTACTGTAGATTTCCATTAGGTAATATTTTTTAATCTGGATTTTTCATAGAATGTTTTATAATCAAGAGTGTATAATACAAGGCCAACATATAGGACTCTGAAAATGTTGAAAGCTTTGATCTCTTCATTGCCTTACCAGTAAAAGCAACTAGAGGTATATTTGGCCTGGATAATAAATACATACTTCATTTTTTCTAAAATTATGATAAGTGTGCTTTAAATTCTCGTAATAACTCGCTCCATTTGTGTATAATAAGATAAATTGGTTCTCGTTGTTGGCAAAAGGCGCATGTGTATTTAACGTAAAATTCTTATAATCATATATCCTAGTAAGGTAAGTTGAGTTGTCACGGCAGAAAATTAATTCAAATAATCACAGGATGACAAAATAGATTTCTCTCCCATAAAATTTCGTTTATACGAGTTTTCAACTCGTTCACAGCGGCAACAAAATATAACCTATAGCGTTGATGGATCTATGGGAAACAACACCTTCACCTCCATGTCCATCACATCAACACCACCACCACCATCACCATTGCCAGAATCATCACCTTCACCACCACCACCACCACCATCACAAGAACCACCACCATCACCACCTCCACCACCATCACCACCACCACCACCACCACCACCACCACCACCATCACCACCACCACCACCACCACCACCACCACCACCACCATAACCACCACCACCACCACCAACCCATCACCACCACCAAAAACAATTAGAAATATTGATAATTTAAATTGGTTGGATTCTGACACTTGCAGGAACTCGCAGAAATAGTGGGTAGGCCTCCCGTGCATTCCAAGGCTTTGACACTCGCAGCAGCTGAAGTTCCCGGGAGCACCACGCCACCGCGGCGGACGCCTCTCCCCCTCCCATGGCGTGCCGGGCGCCAGGCGCGTGGCGCGGCGCGTGCCGGCGGGGCAGGCCAGGGCAGGGCGGAGCGCAGGCCAGGGCAGGGCGGAGAGGAGCGGGCCGCGGCGGTCCACCAGTTCCGCGTGGTGACCGAGCGTTCGACAGGCAAGCATCTGCTCGCGGTCATCGGTCCTCGCTCTCGGCGCGTGCTTACGCAGCCCCGAGCGGCGAGGCGGTGGCGGCGGCGGTGGCGGCGGCGGTCCAGCCGGCTGGACCGGGAGCAGGTCCGGGCAGCCGCGGCGCGGTGGGCGACGCGCCGAGAGGCCTGCGGGCGACAGGCGCCGAACTCGAAGCTGCCGCTGCTGCCCGCTGCCCGGCGCCGCCCTCCGCCGCCGCCGCTGCCGCTGCCGCCGCCGCCGCCGCGGTGCTACTAGACACGCGGCCGCTCCTTCGCCGGGCCGTCGCCCACCGACGTAAACACTCGTGGCATCAAAGAAGCAAACATCCGTCGGATGAAGCCCATTGCTCCGCAGGTGTCGTCACTAAGGTTAGCATGAACTGATGTCACTGCACCGGGAGGTCCTAGGTTCCAGTTCCGACGGCGGCAGGATTTTCGACACTAGCTTTTCAGTTAGGTCGAATTCAATCGTTGTCTGGAGGAGAATTCTAGGGGCCGGCTGCTCTGATCGGTAGTTTTTCGTGGTTTCTCTGATCAACACCAGTCGAATGGCGGAGCAGCACCCTAAGAAACGGGCCACGCACCGCACGCGATCTTTCCTACCTCTTCCTTGTCATATCCTCACTCATTACACACTCACTTACACTAACGTGCCTACACTACCATACATGCCGGGAGACCGGTCGGGAAGTTAGAACGTGTCCAGACTGGGGCGGTGCCCAGCTGGTGGGAGATGCCTGGTTGGGGAAAAGCAGGTTAGTCAACGGTAGGTCGGTGCCGGATCTGGCCATATCTACCTCCCGAGCAATAACACTCACTATCACTACACTTACGGGACTAATGGCCATAGTAGTTGTCACGTGTGGAATCACTAACTATCAATCTGTCAATCACAAAGGTTAGGTTACGTTAGGAGGGGCCGAAAGTCACCACGGAGAGGCCAAAGTTACATCACGAAAGTCAGAGGAATGCGCACTATACAATTTAACGGTAAATATTAATCATTATAAATATACTATGTAAAGCAGTTCATTCAATACTCTTTATATCATCACGAACTAAAGAGTACTATCCGTTCTTTCCAAAATATATTAAAAGAGGTCCGAATTTCTGATATTCTGGTATGTAATCGACCATCGAGCCGGACTGTACTGGTTTTGGATTTGCGCCGCCATGTGATAACGTGGACGCTGACTAAGGCGTCCTTACGTTCTATCACCGTCATTTAATGATCTGTTACTTTCTTATACTATTCCGTTTTTTATGTTATTCTTTGCAATCTTATGGGTCCCAATTCGTATGTCTGAGGGACTGATTTCTGTTTCACATTCTCTTCATGTAGTTACACTATCTTCTTTCATTTCCTTTCTTCCTCTTATCAGTCACCTCGTTTCTTATCTAGAGATCTTCTTCAGATTTCTAATCACTTTCTCCCATCTGCTTGCTTCTCAGGATTTTTTTCTTACTTTTTGTCACGTGCTCTTGCTTATTACTCAGATCAACTCTTCAGTCTTATATTTTTATCTTGCAACTAACTCATCAGATTTGTATTTGAATTTGTTAAATATAATTCAGTGTAACATTGCATTGTATTGGTATTCATGTATAAAAGAGACCATGAAGGTGATTGCTAGTGACGTTGAAATAAATTAGAGAGATTTCGGTCTGTAGTAGAACAGATACGTAATTTTGCCTCTTTACCAAAAAAAGGTTGGCAACATTACATTATCGTCCTTGCTTTTCTACCATCCAACTCTTCTCCACCTCGTCCCCGATGATCGTCCCGTCACTGCCTCCGTCGCCTTCTCTCGTGCGCTGCCCCGCTCCCGCTCTCGCTCCCGCGCCCGCTCCCGCTCCCGCTCTCGCGCCCGGGCTCGCGCCGCCGCACCTGCTGCTTCAAAACTCCGCGCCCCGGGAACGAGTTGAACTCGAATTAGTCGCGCTGCATAAATAGAGGACATAAAATGTAGTGCTTCGAACATTATGGTCGGAATGCTTTTTTGAAAGGAGGGCGCGGTGCCAGGATCGTGAGTGCAGCCGCCCTTGAGCGGGCTACTGACTTCGGAGGGGCACGCGCCAGCGGCGGCGGCGGGCGCGGGAGGTCTGCGCACGCCGCTGCCAACGGCGCTCGCTTCGGCGCTTGGGCGGGCACTTCGGCGGGGGCTCTGGCGGAGGCGCGAAGCAGGGGTGCCAAGCGCCATGCGTCGTTTTGCAAACGAGTCCAACGCAGGTGGGCTTCGAGGTACGGGCGCTGCCAGGTAAACTGATGATTGCTTGGTTGGGGAATTTGGCCAGGGAATTATTTGGCGGGAGACTTTGACTCAGGCTCTGGAAGACGCGAGAAGCAGGGGTGCCAATCGCATGACGGCCGAGCGTTGGTTTTTAAAAGAGTCCAACGCAGGAAAGCCTTAAGATACGAAAGTTTCCAGGTAAACTCGACGCTTGCTTGGTGGGGAAGAAACACACACACACACACACACACACACATATATATATATATATATATATATATACGCACACGCAAATTTTATTTGGTTAAAATCGTTGTATCGTATAACAAGAAACATGTATATGATGAAAACCAAAACAAAGCTGTTTAATGCTATTCATTCATAACCGGTCTCTGGTATGGGTATTTGAAGATAGATTTCCACAATCCGACTTCCCTACCTCAAACGGTGCTGATGACGATGGAATTTCGAAAGGGCAAAAATTCTCTGTGTGTCATGTATGGTATGTACAAGAACGCTGGCTACATTCCCAGCATACGAATAATTAAATTCTCCTACAATTTTCGTTCTAATCAGACCTATTATTTGTTAACCTTTGAAACGACACAAGTTAGATATCAAACGACAGAGCCCATTCATATATTGGTCAATGAGAGCAAATTTATGATTAAAGAATTGATAGCAGTGTTGGGTTCCAGTCGAAGAAATAAAAATTTGTCCAACAATTCTATCAATGAGGGAGATGTGCCAGTGGGCAAATTTCCAAAAACACCTACAACAATTTGATTTACTACAAAATTACTAGCCGCTAAAACAAAACACAGCTGTTTGCACTTCAGGAAAACGATATCTATTTGAATTGATTTTTTCCATTTTAAAAATAAAAGAATGCAACTTAACTAATATAAACCATCTCTTCGTAACAAATAAAAATATATGATGTATAATAACTCCTTATTTAAAAAACTACATATTTAGACCATGCAGTATCTTCATTGAATAGAAGTGAATTTCCCAAAGATATAATAGCTTCTTCAACCTTTGTCATTTATGCATTTTTATTAGCAAAATTCTTTATGGAAATAATAGTATTTTTCTCCTCGTGGGTTTCATGAAAGTACCTCACATTGGTAATGGCACTGCGACACTTGCGAATGAAAATATATATATATATATATATACACACACACACACACACACACACTAGGTTTCTGACTACTGCTACAAGTAGAACTTACATTTGCTGCAATGTGTGGACAAATAATAGCTACTGTAAAAAATATCTACTGGAGGAGGAAATACGTCTAAATAGGTGTAGAGATGTCAAAACGATTAAAATGACAGTTGAAACCTTATGAATTCAAAGGGTAGTGCGCACTTACGAGTTAAATGTTTCTTCAATACTGTATAATGCACACTTCCATGAAGAATCAGTATAACTAATGTTTAGTCTAAGTAAACACACGTACAACTTGCGAGGATTTTTATCGAACATTTTGACCTGACTTCACTTAAACTCATGCCGTTATCTTTCATTCACACGTACGTTTTTCCAGCCACTTTCACCGCCTTTTTCTGCTCTCGCTAAAACAACCTGTCTCTTTGCTTCACGTAGAATTTCACTTTCAATAGCCGATGTTTTCAATTAATACTGGAAATTATCGGACGAACACATAGCTTTTTTTGCAAGAAGCAGTTGTTGAAGACACACCCACACCCACTTCCACTTATTCCGTTCCTCCTGCCTCTCATTACAGCATTGCTCCATCACTATGCATCATTTCAATACAACTCTCTAATTCATCATGTTATCCCAGAATAGGTCGAAAGACGGTGACATAGAAATACGCGTATAGTAGCTAAATTGCCGCTGTGATTGTGGTTGATTGTGATTGTGATGATTCCGATATATTCCCAAATAAAGACGGAGCAAATCATGTCACAACTCGATACACTATGATTTATACAATGTATCTCTCTGATACATTGCTACCGACCATGAAATAAGAAGAATTCGGGCAGAAGACGGAGGGTTAATTACGTGATAGCAGAGCAGCGGGGCCGCAGGATAACGCGTTGGGTGGCACCTCCGGTGGCGACGGGGGCACCGCAGCGGCGGCGAGCGCGCGACGCCCTGCGCCGGGCACACCCTCCTCCCCCCACCCTCGCACCCTCCAGGCCGACGTATATCATAATTAAACATCTGGTGCGCATTTGTTAAGAGGTAATATCCGATATTTATGGCTTCCCGATGGGCGCGCACGGGCCGCGGCGGCGATCCGTTCTTCAGCCGCCGAAGGTGAGGCGGGGCGGGGTGGGGCGTGCTGGTGGGGGGGCCGAGCGGGGAAGAGCGGGGAGAGAAGAGGCGGTAGGGGCGGCGTGGGGCGACTCGCGAGTGTCCGGGGCGCGAGCCAAAGAGCGATGGCGATTTGGGGCTCTTAGCGACAGCGAAGGGCGGCGGAAGGACGGAGAGACTTCGACGATGGAGTAGACGATAAACCCGGGCAACCCCACAGCGACAGCGGCAGCCGCAGCGGGTGCGGGTTTGGAGGCCGTATGGCGATGGCAGGGTGAAGATTGGGAATAGGACAGTCCCTCGGAGAACATTTAAAGGTTTAATATATCTCAGTAGCAGAAGGAGTCTGTAGAACAGTCCGACACCGCTTATTAAGATAAAGTCAAGAGATGGCGCGGACTTTCTATGTATTACGTTATGAAACTAAACAAAGGCCATCACATATCCGTCGCACGAACAACACTCGTAATATGCGCAGAAAGGTAAATTATTCAGTAAAAAACGATTTATTACTATTATGAAATTGACAATTTTTTGTTAGCTTGCCTGGATAGATTAAGAATGCATTGAAGGATTGTTAACTCGACGAATAATGTTTGCAATAGTTTTTTCGAACTGAGCAGATCCTACATTGTTTCAACAGTAACAAAGATCAAAGAAAGCGCTCATAGATATTATTTTGAAGCTAGCTGAGAAATAAAATTGTATAAGAAATAACGAAAATTTATAGTGCATTTGATACTCGGATACTCTGTAAATAGTTTGTTTCAGGACCATTACTTGGGCTCCAACATACATATATTACGTAACCTCATAGGTTTCCTTCAAATCATGAACATCTTTAGAATTGAATTCTAATGACAGTTAGTAATATGCGAAGGGAGAATTAACAAAATTTAGATAAAGTAGCTATAATGATGGTGTTAGCAAATTTCAACTCCAGTACTCAGGAGTACAGGTCTTGGGCGCTCTTTGCTGCGCAGAGATTGCTGATCTAATATAACTACATTTCTATCGATAAGGAAACCCGCTCACCGACGTGACTTATATAAAAAACGAATAGTGAAGGCGCGAAGTAGCAATCGCAAGCACGCTATATATTTAGAAGAGTGAGGGTGTACGTTCCGGAGCGGCAAGCGACAAGAACGGGTATTAGCTACGGTGGGCAGGAAGGTGATGATGCCAGCGGTGGCACGAGCTGCGCGTGGGGAGGAGGAGGAGGGGGTTGGGAGGGGAGGGGCGAGCGGCGCGGGGTGCGGGAGGGAAAATGAACTCGTCGCAGGAGGTGTGACGCTCACGCGCCGGGGCCTAGCGAATCGCTAAACGCCGTGACTTACCGGCAGCGGCCCGCCCATGCCGCCCCAGCGCCGGGTGTGGGGCGAGTGGACGCGGCGGCGCTGCGGAAGGGGAGGCGAAGCGAGGCGAAGCAAACGCAGGTGCCGCCTCCTTGTGTCTCAGACCTCCATTTCGTGTTTCTTACCTCCATTACTGCCTTCGTTCAGTGCTACATCCTCGTTTGCCTACACGTCTTTATCCACAGGACCCCTCATTTCCTTGATACGTTCCTCGTTGTTACCATACGCTTTCTGCTGTTACTCCTCCTCTGTCCGCTTCTCCAAGTCCCGCTTCCCTTGCATCATCTCACCGTCCGCACGTTGAAGTTGGTCCGCCTCCATTACGTTTCTCCTTCCTCCTCTACAGCCTTCCCCGACTTTTCGTGCTCTTTTGCCTACAATTCTTTATTAACAGAAGTGTTCTCTTCTTTCTTGAACTGTTATGCATTTTCGAATAGTACTCCTTTACAAACATTTCACATTTCATCATTGCATACACCATTGCCTATTGCATACACCCATAACTCTTGCTGCAGCTTTGTGCGTCCTCTCATCCTTTTCTTTTTCTTGTAATTATTTCTATACTCACGCGCCCCACATCCCCTCCCCATGTTCGCTGTCCTTTTATCCTTCTCATCATAAACTACTGCCCCCCATTCAGCTCAGCTTTTCTTCCATCGTGTATTCAACCATATTCATTCGTCCGCGTGCTTACAATTATTATCCTCTTTGCCCTATTTCGGTTAAACTTTTTATTTATTCTGCACTCACTTTACACAAGCTTCCTTTCTTTCTCCACTCATTTAACTCAACTGCCTCCTCTCTCAGAGTTGTTTTGACCTCTTTTCTCTCGATCTGTACGCTGGCATTTTCCTTAGCTCTACCATCCTCTTCCCTCTCCCCCCACTTCCTTTCTCTGTCACCGTCTCCACCAGCTTTTCGTCATCACCCAGGTACGCCCCTCAGCTACCCACTTCTGCATCGTACTCTCCGCCTCCTTTTCCACCACTAAACCTGGACGCTACCTTCTACGCCTGCCCGTGGCTCCCGCCCACCCGTGCTTCCGCCAGGCCCCGGCCGCGGCGCCCTTCGATTCGTTCCAATTCTCCACCGTGAATTATAATCACCCCAAAGCCGCTTCGACGGGGCGGTAAGTGGTTGTAAATGAAAATTACAGACCTGCCGGTGTTCTCGATAATTTTGTTACTTTGGGTTTCGGCGCACGGCGTGAGGTACGCGCGCTTCTGAACCCGTGCTCGCACTTACCGCCCGGGGCTGCCGCCCACCTCCCTCCGCCCCTATCTACCGCCCAATAACCGCTCACCACTACTCACCTTCCACCGCCCACCGCCTGCGGGCCGCTGACCACCGAGCGCTGCCCACCAACCACCGCACGTCAGCTCCATCGCTCAGCACCCCATCATCCTCCGTCCGCCGCCCACCACCTACAAAATTAGTTCAATCATGGAATGATAAGATATCTTGCCCTCCTGTAAAATTATCGGATGCGATGGCTCTGTGGCAACACTCGTGCACCTCACTCATTGAACAGGAGTTCAGAGAGATCGAGTTCCGGCGGTGGCGGAATTTCGACATTAGCTACGTAGCTGGGGCGAATTGAAATATCGCCTGTGGAAGAATTCTGTCAGGAAACTCCTCTAATCGGAAATTTTCCGTGGTTTCTCCGATCAATTTCAGACGTAGGAGGCAGGAGCAGTATACTAACAAATGGCCCATAAACCGCGTGCAATCTTCCCTTCCGCATCCATGTTCTCTCATCTTACCCCTACACACGCACCGCACTACACAACAATAAATGTCGGTAGACCAAGCCGGAGATTGAAACGTATCCATGCTGGGACGTTGTTTTGCGAAGAAGATAACTGGAGAGGGAAACCTCGAAAGCTGACCTATTTGTTGGTGCTGTTGGTTATCTCATTTCTCACGAGGAAGGAACACTACAAATTCACTACACTTAAAGAAGTTGTAAACTAAGTAGTTTATGGGATGAAAAATAAACCTCAACTCCTGTAAAATTTAGTTTTCAGGAGTTCTAGGTTTATTCAAAGGAATCAGAGATTTGTGTCTGAGGCCGTTCTGGGATGTATTGCTGACGGCAAAATGAGAGTCAAAAATTATCAGTCATGGGCGCTTAGGTGATGCCCTATTTGAAAATACCCTACAGTCCCGCACACATCCGGCGTGGGCAACGGATAAGTGAGGGTGGTATCATCCATCATCCCCTTTCAGTTCTGCCTGATGCTCTTCGGGAACTGATGGTGTTCGGGAACTAAGGGCTCGTTGCTTCATCTCTCGTACTTTAATGATTATGCGCACCAAGGCGAACGCAGTTGATGAGCTGGCGTATATAGTAGGGAAGTGAGTGTACGGTTAGAGAGGCAGGAGGATGAATGGGTGCGCAAAAAAGTGGGCTAACTAGTAGTTTGGTGGACAATTGTCGGTGATGGAGCAACTGCGTAACAGCGGTTGTTTTGGGAAAATGGAGAAGACTAATATCCGAGGTGATATCATGTGAAGAAAAAATGAGAAGACGAAATGGTACATAAAGAGGATAAATCACGGATACTAAATTCTGCGTGGTGTAGTAACAAAGTTTACTTTTGGTAAAATCACTCCAATAGATGATAGCTGTTTAGACTATAAGATGATTGAGCAGTAAGACTGGTTGTGGGATATAATTGAAATCGAAAATAATGGAAAAGAATAGGAATGTGCAATAATAAGTTGCAATAATACATTCTTTCTTAATAGAAATTCGAGGAAAGTAAATGCATATGAAACAAATACTCTTAAAATTATAGATGCTTCAAGAGTTTAATATTTAAAGGCATTTCTATCATAGACCAGAAAATTTTAATAAATAGAAGTTAAAACATATTTTGTCGAAAACAGTGCTAGAAGTTGGCGTTTATATTCAGCGTCTACCCTATAACAAGGTGCGAAGAAGTGCTTGGGTAGCATTTCCAACATTGATCTTCTCTGTAATAAGGTGCGAAGAAGTATGCGATGCGAGGTCCACAGAAGGGGCCGTCTGCTACCATTTCCCAGGCAATCGAGCGAGCTCATCGCTCGAGTAGACGCGAACCGCACAGTTCTTGAATACATATGTGTTTTCCTTCAATAATGTTCAGCTTTCAAAGGAAATAACGACGTGAGCAGCTTGGTAGGTGTTCTGAAGACGATTTCGGTGGCACCATCGACGCCAGGGGAAACGCCTGGCTTCTATGCATCGTGTGTTGGCAACGGCGGCATTGAAGTGTTGCGGAAGTGTCAGCGGCGATTGCCGAAGCTCCGGGACGTAGGCGCGGCAGCGCCGTGACCGGAGGCGGGTGGAGTTTATGACGCATACGAGACAGAGCGGGACAGGGGGGCGGGGAGCGCGAATGGACTGTGGTCGTCGCCGACCGCTCGCCCGCCCTTCACCTTTATGGCCGGGAAGAGCGGTCGTAAGCGCGTGCGGACCCCGCACCGACGCGTGCGACCGAGTCGCCGCATTGCTCATCACTGGTTGGTTGGTTGTTAGTGATTCCGAGCGCGTCAATTACCGAGGTCTTTAGTACCGTAAGTGTTGGGCATGGTTTTTCCTCGGGAGGTGGCGGTGGTCTTCCCCCACCGTATAGCGAGATCCAGCGCCGACCTACCGGGCCACCTCCCCAGTCGGGAATAGCTCTAAGCTCCCGACCGGTCACCCGGAATGTGTAGTAGTGTAGTGCACGTTAGTGTATGTGCGTGAGAGTATGAAATAGAAGAGGAAAGCAAGATCGCACGCGGTCCGTGGCCCGTTTGTGCCCGTGTGTGAGAATTGCTCCAGCAGTCGCCTGGTGTTGATCAGAGAAACCACGCAAAACTACCGATCAGAGCAGCCGGCCTCTGGAATTCTCCTAAAGACAGCGACTGAATTCGACCTAGCTGACCAGCTAGTGTCGAAAATCCTGCCGCCGCAGATTGGAAATATCCATTGTACAGATAATATGAATGACTGAGTGGGTATTGATTACAGGTGCGTCAACTACTAGAGCCACTATTACTGTGTGGTCTCCGTTATTTGCCGGGATGTGACGGTGTTTCGCGTCCGCAGAAACGAGATCTCGCGCCAATCTACATACCAGCTTGCGTGGTTTTCCTTCTCGTATCTCCCCTGATGGGGCATCGCCTCAACCGCGACGAGCTCGAAGCTCCTGTCTGCTTTATCGACATTTCTATTGGTGTAATGCATGTCAATGCAGAAAGGGAGAGGACAGGTCATGAATGGGAGACAAAAGATCACGCGCGCTCCGAGGTCCACGTGTTAGAGTACGGTTTTGACATTGATTTGGTATTGATCTTTGGCAAAACTAAGAAAGTCCACTGAGCGGAACAGCAGACCATAAGGATTCTTCTCCAGCCAGTTGAATCCGACTCCAGCTATGAAAATCGGAAATCCGCTGCCGTCTGGTCTCGAACCTTAGGACCCCAATTCTCCGACACTGAAGAGGCAAAAATGAAGCATAGTTGTGCTCTACAACAGTTAATACTAGAAGGTGAATACCACAGCAAACACGATTTTTAGATCAGTATGTGGCTAACCGTGGTATATGTACGCTGTCTGGAGAACAATTCTAGCGGCCGGCTGCACTGATCGGTAGTTTTCCTTGCGTTCTCCGACCAAAACCACGCGAATACTGGAGTAGTACCGTAACAAAATGGGTCACGGATCGCGTGCGATTTTTCCTTTCCCTTCCTTTTATTATCCTCATCTGTACTTATACAGACACTTACATGCACTACACAACCACACATATCGGGAGGTCAGAACCTGTCCCGGCTGGAGCGGTGCTTCTCTGGTGAGAGATACCTGGTTGGAAAAACCCCAAGCCCACGTGTGAGGAGGGGAGTGGAGAGGAGCCGAAGAGAGCGAAGGAGTGCGGGCGGCGGGCCACTCAGCGGGCAGCGGGCGGCGGCGGTGGCGGTGGGGCGGTGGGGCGGCCCGGCGCTCCGGCGCCACCGTCCCCGTGGGCGCTAATGCCTACCATCGCACCCGCTTCCCCACTTCCAAAGATCGTAACTTTCGCGCCTCTGGACCCTCCCTCTCTTAGCCGCCATTTAACGGCCACTTTGAAACGTCTTCTCCAGCGCTTTTGCAATAAATTTAAGCCCTCATTTCTTCATTCTTTCAAGATTTTCCGATCTTTTCATTCCTGCCTCCACCTACGCCAAACTAATATCAACTTTTATTATTTTTTAAGTCAGCTAGTTTATTTTAATTAAGTAAATGTTGCCATAGCACAGACTTGACTCCTATATTTAAAAACAATACTGAACATGACGCAGTAAATGGATTCTTCAGAACTCACACAACAGGCTGTGAGAAACAAGTCTCGACATCAATTGGCTGGCGTGTAACTAAAGTGGTCTATGAAACATTTTGGCTAAAATCCAGGTTATGTTTAATTTCATCTGTACAGGTGAGGATCTGTACATTCTCAAGTGGTCTATGTGTCATTTGTCGTTGTAGGTGCCGCATAACAAGAGTACTACTGTGATGAGCCACCCTCGGAGCTGACTGGCTTCAGCGTATTCCTAAGGTGACTCGTCACTTGAGTACTGTGATTGATTAGGTGACTTACGGAAAGTTGAGGAGAAGGGGGAGGGCGGCTTACTCAGAAGGCGTTTTCCAGTAACAATGCACATTTATTAATGATTAAAAGGAGAGACGGGGAACGGTGGATTGAAGGGAGATTCTTGGGAGTCGAGATTACTGATAGCGGACTCTTACCCCCATCTCCCCGTGGACCAGGCGTTACGGCGGGGCGGCAACAGCAGCGGCAGCACCCTGGGAGCTTGTCGTCGTCATCCTGAATCGTCTGGAGTAGGGATCGGCAGTCGGAGAAGCAAGTACGTCAGTGCTCGTCACTGCCCGTCACTCTCTGCTACCGCCAGCCCTCCGCAGTCTCCGCCACTCTCTGTCAGCTCCGCCATCCTCCGTCACTGTTACTACCTGACACTTCTGCTACTGCCAGCCATTCTCCGTCACTGTCTCCTCCTGCTACTGCTACTGCTACTGCTACTGCTACTGCTACTGCTACTGCTACTGCTACTGCCCTCTGGCTCTGCCGGGCCCGTTTATATTGGCCCGACTTGCATTCGGCAGCGTTTTTGGAGGCCGCTGCCGGAATGTTTTGAGACGCTGCGTGCCGCTTGCCTTGCGCGTTTTCCTGGCGCGGGGTGATGTGGTAATGGCGGTTCGCCACATGGCTCCCATGCCTTCCAGAAAAACATAGCCATATGGCTGTGTTTTTCGAAATCAGCGAGCTAAGCCGATTAACAGTGTCTCGACAGGGTGGGAGTGGTTATCTTGGGATTGGCAAAAGGGTAGTATATACACAAGAGACTATTTACATAAATTATACATGATAGCTATACAATTTTTGAGTTATTCACAGAATCACATAGTTGCTGAAAATGTTGCCTACTTAAAATAAAAAAAACTATTATTTACATTTCTTGTCTGTTTTACTAGTCTAGTTTGTCAAGATGATGGCGATGTGGTGGTGGAAGAACTCACTTCCTAGGTTCAGGAACTCAGGATACGGCGTCGAGATGTCACAGGTGTCCTTTGGTGGCGGTTGTGGCCATCCGGTCGAGGCAGGGATAGATGATCTGGACTGGAGCTGTGCTGCTGACCATGCCCATGGCCGTCTGTCCCGTGGAGAAGTGGGTTTCAGAGTTCCTGGAGGCCGTTGCTTCTTGTCTCGACAGGGAGGAGTGGTGTATATCGTTGGTGGGTTCGTGGTTTCTTCGGGGGGGACATGGAAGGAAGCCAATTGTTTGGGGGGTTATTCTTTTGGGAAAATTTCCTGATTAGTTTGTAACAGGTATAAACATATGCAGCACATATTGCAGTTATGAGGAAGTGCAAAATTTGATTTTTTTAAGGGGACTGGATAGTTGGGTTTTTCTAGTGAGTTTTCGGTTTCGTCGATTGATCGTAGTTTGCTTGTGAGTCAGAAGTTATGTGATTAATGTTTGTTCCAGAGCCTATATTCATATTTCCTTTTTCATCGCGATCGTTACCTATAGTCGTGTAGAATTCCCGTGTTCTTTGCACTGATTGTTATTCTGAGGATCAAAGGATGCGCAATTTGATTCCTTTTTCTTATTCACACTAACATTATTCTTATTCCTATTATAATTATTCCTATTCTTATTCCTATTCTTCTTATTAATATTATTGTTATTATTTCTATTCTTATAATTATTGCAATTGCTCTATAGTTATCATTGTTATCATATAAATTCCTTTCTTTTTATCAATATCATCATTATTATCATCATTATTATCATATTATTATCACTATTACTATCATTATTATCCGTATTCTGATTGTTCACGAGTTCATATAAGGTATCGTGATTCCTCTCTCAGGAAGAATTAAATTTATCATTGGTTGTCATCTTGTCTCAGCAAGGATAACCTAACGATGTTTCAGACGGACTGAGTTGTGCCGGAATTGTGTTCCGGGGAACGGTGATGGGCGCGGAAGTGACATTAATTAAACGCGTAGGTATGTTCGTTTTATTAATGATTTTCACTAGTAGTCGCGCGGATAAAATACCGTGGAGGTACGTGTTTTGAGGCTCGAGAACCGCTAAAGTTGAGGGGATGTAATCTATATTTGCCCTGCAAATGAGTTCACTACGGGGTGGGATAACCGTTGTTTCTGAAAGGCGCACGGGAGGGTAAGATTTTTCTGGGTCACTGGATGTGGGCTGGAGGTGTGACGACGCGTCATCCCGAAAGCTGTTTGGAGGCAGCGTATTCTCGAGGACGAGCGACTGTGTGGGAATGGAATTGCTGACGCCAGAGACGCCTGCGAGGAGCGGTGCGGAGGCGCTGAGTCGGTGCTCTGCTTAGCGGTGCGGGGGGAGGGCTGTTCTGGCCTTGGCGAGTTGAACGTACTTGGAGGGGGAGGTGGTGGTGGGGAAATGTTTGCGTAGCGGTTGAATGAATGTGTTTTTGTTGTGATGTGGGATTGAGGGTAGTCAGCAGAATTTAAAAGAGTTTTCTTTTCGGATGGTTCCTTAACATCTGTTGGCGTGTGCACTGGAGGCAGCTTTAGGAGTAGCGTATTGTCTCTTAGTGGTAACGTCACAGTTCCTATTTGTAAACAAGCTGTGTTAAAGTCAAGAATTGCTTGTTTTGAAAGTAAGAAATCAATGCCAAGTATACCGTGTGTTTGAATATGGGGAGGTCGTTTGGATATAATGAAATCGTGCGACAGAGAAAAGGAGGAGTGGGTGGGAAGATTAGTTTTGTAGTTATGGATCCAATGATTGAAAGGGGGTGACCGGTGACAGATTGTAAATTGCGATGGGGTGCATCATCAAATTTAGTGTTGTCGGGAATGAATTCTTCAAATAAGATAGATGCTTGAGCACCACTGTCTACGAGAAGTAAAAGGTTATTGCCGAAAATTTCTGTACAATGCATGGAAATGGAGTTAACGTTTTGTTCTGAAAAAGTGTGCATTGTGGCTTTGTGGATGGCTGTCGATTAAAGTCGTAGGGAGTAAAAAGAACCCAACTATTCAGAGAAATTTTGAAAATCAATCACAGTACTCGTGAAAAATATTCACGCAATCGTTTTTAGCGATGTAAGCGTGGATTCGTTGCGCCAGGGGTGAATCTGACGCTAACCGCTGCCACCAGATGTGATGAGCCACCCTCGGAGCTGACTGGCTTCAGCGTATTCCTAAGGTGACTCGTCACTTGAGTACTGCGATTGATTAGGTGACTTACGGAAAGTTGAGGAGAAGGGGGAGGGCGGCTTACTCAGAAGGCGTTTTCCAGTAACAATGCATCATTTATTAATGATTAAAAGGAGAGACGGGGAACGGTGGATTGAAGGGAGATTCTTGGGAGTCGAGATTACTGATAGCGGACTCTTACCCCATCTCCCCGTGGACCAGGCGTTACGGCGGGGCGGCAACAGCAGCGGCAGCACCCTGGGAGCTTGTCGTCGTCATCCTGATCGTCTGGAGTAGGGATCGGCAGTCGGAGAAGCAAGTACGTTAGTGCTCGTCACTGCCCGTCACTCTCTGCTCCCCCCCCACTCCTGTCAGCTCCGCCATCCTCCGTCACTGTACTCCTGCACTTCTGCTACTGCCAGCCATTCTCCGTCACTGTCTCCTCCTGCTACTGCTACTGCTACTGCTACTGCTACTGCTACTGCTACTGCTACTGCCCTCTGGCTCTGCCGGGCCCGTTTATATTGGCCCGACTTGCATTCGGCAGCGTTTTTTGGAGGCCGCTGCCGGAATGTTTTGAGACGCTGCGTGCCGCTTGCCTTGCGCGTTTTCCTGGCGCGGGGTGATGTGGTAATGGCGGTTCGCCACACTACTTTAACATGAAAACCACCTGCCAGTGCTAGTCAATTCTAAAATGGTCTGAGTTACATTGTGATTCGTTCTATAGACCACTTTATTTCCAGGCTAGCCAATTGTTTCCACCTTTATTTTCTGTTTTTCCCTTTTTCTTTATTTAATTAAATCCACAACAGTGAAAACATCACGTGTCAACTTTTCGGGAAAAGTAGAAACTACACACATTTTCTGTGCAATTTGTGCACTTTAATGTCGTATATGAGATTAATTTTCTGAATTTTTTTGGAGAATATCTCGAGTTCTTGAGAAACACACCTTATTCATTCTTTCATTTGCCGATTAAATCATTCTTCAAGAATTTTCTTTGACAATTTTTTATAAAATTCATATTTGACACTATTTTCAAATTTGATTGTAATTCATGTTTACCTCAACATTATTTTCTCCACTAACGGTCATTCATATATGCATCAAATGTGTGCGATTGTCTTCGTTTCGATTATTCTTTTAATACGATATTAATTTACCGTGAATTACGTCCCAATTTGACATTATAACAATCAATATTGACATTTCAATGTTAAATTTATTTTCTTATACATCTTAGTTATTATCTAGATATGCTTGCTATCACTGGCAGAGCCAAATCAGCCATATTGTTAAGAACTTGTTAACAAAACCGTGTAAAATATGATATATCAATTGTATGACACTCATTTACTCATAACATTTGTCATTGAATACCCTAATTATTGAATATGAATGTTGGTTGGCAAATAAAAAATATATTTAAAATGAAATATTTATAAAATTTGCCATGACTTTATTGACATTAATATCTTAAATGTGTAATTGCAGTAACTTTAATGCATCAGATCCTAATAAAAATGACTTAGGCTTAGATCAATTAAAAGTATAAGAATTTGTTTAAAATCAAAGTGGAATTTCCTTTAATTTTCTTTATAAGAATACAAAAATAACTTATGATGATCATATAAAACCATTATAACCCAAATTATATTTTCAGAGGTAATATCACTTATAATTTTTACTTTCTCTCTACCGCTCAAGCAGTAGATTGAAATTTATGTATAGCTGCGCGAAAAAACGGAAATCCATCTGTCCGTCTTTTCGTCCGTCCGTCCGTCCGTCCGTCCGTCCGTCCGTCCGTCCGTCCGTCCGTCCGTCCGTCGTCGTCTCGTCCGTCGTCGTCGTCGTCCGTCCGTCGTCGTCCGTCCGTCCGTCCGTCCGTCTCGTCTCGTCGTCCGTCTCGTCCGTCCGTCGTCCGTCCGTCCGTCCGTCGTCCGTCCGTCCGTCCGTCCGTCCGTCCGTGCGTGCGTGCGTGCGTGCGTGCGTCCGTCCGTGCGTGCGTCCGTCCGTCCGCCTGTCCGCCTGTCCGTCCATCTGTCCGTCCCTCTGTCCGTCTGTCCATCTGTCCGTCCGTCCGTCCGTCCGCCTGTCCGTCCGTCTGTCCGCCTGTCCGTCCGTCTGTCCGTCCGTCTGTTCGTCCGTCCGTCCGCCTGTCCGTCCGTCCGTCCGTCCGTCCGTCCGTCCGTTTGTCTGTCTGTCTGTCTGTCCGCCTGCCCGATTGTCTGACCGTCCGTCTGGCCGTCCATCCGTCTGTGAACAACACAAGCGGCTAAACCGTTCATCCGATTTTCTTCAAAACTGATATTCCCTGATATTTGAGCTGGCTGATGTCGCGGCCCCTCTAATCTGAAACCGATATTTTAATTTTGGGGGATACTTTACATGAAACCCCTCGTACACTTCCCAAATTTTCAGCAAATTGGCTTCATCGTTTTTTATTAAATGTTGTTGTGTGTGGATAGTGTGAAGGACATTTAAGAGAATGGTACAGGTCCAAGTTCCTTGAAAACCCTGATTTTTCGAAAATCGCAAAAATTCAAAATTATTTTCGGTGTCTTCCTACAACTACAATTAGGAAGATAGAGATGTTATAGAAGATAGAATGTCTCTTAATTACATCTGTTCCTTAAATATAGATTTTGAAATAAGATCATGCACAATTTTTCGAAAATTTGAGTACCGTTCACATATTTTTACAGGAAAATACGGGTGAGAAAGTACGTGCTGTTTTATCACCTGCCGTTCTCTCATTAGCTTATTATTCTCTCTCAAAGTAGTTTTCTTCTGAACTTCTCTTTGTGTTCTGTCATTTTGACTTGTTGTGAACACTATACTGATTTATTGTTGTTTTCTCTTATTCTTAGAATATTTGTTTCTCTGAATAACAATACGGTTCCCACAGTGCTGTATCTGTCTGTTGTGTAACACTTGATCTCGCATAATGCCCCCTATAACTTTTAACAGACACCGCCCAACTCCAAATTCTTCACCACCTCGACTGTGGGCATTGACACTAATTCGTTACAGTGAGCAGCGTTGGAGACGGGGAGGCGTCAACAAATCTTGGTGTCGAGACTTATTACCCATCGTGCGACATTTATTAGGGTTTGATTGTCGATGTATCTTGATATGGCTTCCATCATGGTTTGGAACTCTGGTCATTTATACTTCATCACGTCTCGAACCAGTCTCGATAATGCCTTCTCCACCCTGTACTTTCGTTTCCTCTCCGTTTCGTTGGGATCGTGTTTCGATATCATCAATAGACATGCACATTTCTCACGCGTAACATTGTGTCTAAAGGGATACTCAACAGGTTTTATTGGCGTTCGTTTACCGGAGGCGAAGTGTAATACCCACTTAAAACATTCAACCTTGCTCCTCTGTTAAGTAAAGACCAGCGCACTACTGATTATCGAATGGATGATTTACAAAAAAACTGGTTACATTCGCTCGAATGTACTGGAGCTAGTTAGTGGTAATTTAATATTAGTAATAAAAATAGAATGGAGACAACCTGTTGACTACGGTGGTTACAAAAAGTCCGTGCCCTGTTATGAAGGCTCTAATCACCTGCATCTTCACTTCTGTATTTCATGTGGCCTGGTGCTGTTAACCCTCGCCATCTAGCGCAAAACCTCGAGAACATGAAAACTACCGTGATACATTTTGAAATATTACTTTCTCTGGGTCTTCTTTTATGGACTTTGAATCTTTTTTCTTTTTGATAGTTTTGCGTAAAAATTGTTTTTAAACATTGTTTTCGTTTTAGTATATCATGCAATGAATGCTCATCAAGAAAAATGAACTAAGTTTATTGAAATATTGACGAATAGTGCATATTTGATGACGGTCACAAGAGAATGAATGATATACCTTATTCAGACCAACTATTGTTATAATCAAAGAAATCTTTCATGAAGGAAGATACCGTTTAATTTTGAATATGTATCAATAACCGAACCATACCAGGTACGGCGAGCTTATAGGCAACGCTTTTTGACTTGAACGCACCAGTGGGCGGGAGGTCATTGGTTTGATCCTATCAAAGTCTCAGACGTTTACGCGATGTGCTTAAAATGGGTGGGTTCGTGTCGTCTGTCGGAATCGAATTCGTTGACTGAGCGCTCTGATCAGAAGTTTCCGTTATTTCCCTGATAACTTCCAGGCCTATGACAGTTGAACCATAGAATACAAGCCACAGACCACGGGCAATCCTCCCTTCCATATCCCATCCTTATAGCCAGGCGACGCGACGGGCCAAACACTCATCCTCTTTTTGCTTATCCCATTTATTCAAAAATCTTGACAAGCTTTGGAGATCCGAAGAGCAGCGACAACGTATGAGCCCTGGGAAGCTATATAATGTCTTTTTAGCGGAAAAGTTGAATAATAGTAATAATAATGAGTTGAATAATGAAAAGTTGGAAAAGTTGGATAATGGCAATAATAAAAATATATTTAATTCGGACTTTAGAAGGAAATCAATTATGACATTAGGATATTAAGTTTTATATTTTATTACGTTTCGTGAATATCCATGAAACATTGAAATAACCCCGTGAACATTGTAATATAATTTTATCCTGTAAAAATGTATTCAAGTGGTTATTTTTTTAGTTCTGTAGTATGTAAACGTTTCAGTAACTCCTCATCCTGCGGGAACAATAGCTTAATATAGAATACAATTTCTTCCATCCCAATAGCGTGTACATATGTCTTGAACAACCACTTAATATTTTAACTAAAATATACAATTTATTTTTTTATCATTATTTGATGATTACGAGCATGAATGTTTCCGAAATTCTTCATGCACTCTAGTACAACTATTACAGACAGTTTCACGTCGCGAACCTGAGTACTTACGAAATCCGGCCCTCCGCCGGCCCCCACGCGTCGTCGCTGTACTGTCTATCGCGAGAAATGCTTTACACACCCGAATCCGCCTGCGGGGTGCGGGCGGCGGCACGGGCGGCGGCGCCGGCGCGCACGGGCTGTATATGACGGAATGCGCGCTGTAAACGCGGCCACGTGCGCCGCCCCGCCCGCAGGCCGCTGTAAAGGCGCCGCCCGCACGACGAGACTCGCCCTGCCGACTGCGTTCAGCTAGATCCGTCCTCCCAGACCCGTCCTGACACTCTCGACTTCAGTCCTTTCTTCCCAGCTCCGTCCCCTCAGGCTGCTTGCCTTCTGAGTCTTCTCCTTATGGTTGCCTTATCCTCTCCGCGCGTCCCTTTATTACCTGTTTACAAGGTTTCGCAGCGCGATTTCCGATGTCTTCGCCCTCCCTCATAGACCCGCCCCGCAGGACAACCCGTGTAGAACCGCCGTCGCAGACCCGTCGACGCAGACCGGCCCAAGCAGACCCCGCCCTTATAGACCTTCCTGCTTAGTCCATTGGAAGCATTCTGCTAGCCACTCCACGCCATCCTTCCTGGACTTCGGCTGGACACACCGCTACAGGCCTTGGCCGACAGTCACCCATCTTCTCAGCCTTGGGATAAGTGGTTCGTGTGGTTAGCAGAAAGACATCCCTTCACTGTATATACTGATCTTCATAACCTTAGGGTGGGCTTTCTCATCGTCATCAATAGATAACTCGGACATCTGTAAGAAGAGCGCACTGGTATAATTTGCCTCGGTCCGGAACCAAACCCCGAGTTGCGCCCTGGAAAGCGAGCACGCTAACCAACGAGCTACCGTGGGAGGCCCCCGCCATCCGTCCAGGCTAATTCTCAGCCATCGTTCCCTCCGTTACTTCCTCGCCTTTGGCATTAGAAAGTTGTAAAATACTTCTATCGTAATCGATTTGCCATGAATCTCTAAATTTTTGTTCCGAGTGATTATCAAAATTATATCCGCCATAAGAACGAACTGCGTTTTATTAATTACATATAATTAGAGAAGAATGTTAGGTATATGTTAGGTCATTAGCCACTAGCATCCTTTCGAACGCAATAATACTATTATGTCGAATTTTGGGAAGCGTAAAATCCAGAGAACAAACTGACAACAGCCTGAAAATCCGATATGATTTTCTACCACGCTTGAAATGCCCTAAAAACTACTCTATATTTATACTAGTTAATGGTCAGATTTCATTAATAAAGTTAATATATGCATCATTCGTTTCCAATTTCGATTATGACGTCGATTTTTGGGCTGGTACACTGATGTTAGAATAAGATGGAACAGGAATTTTATCGAAGACCTATAATTAATACTCTGACTAGCAATGTAGCGTGAACAAAATGATATAAATTTGTATTTCTGAGCATACGCGTAAATCATATGGAAACATGCGTGCTTGTACGCATTACATGCCAGTCTGAGCATTTGTTGATTAGAATTGTAACAAAAATTACAAAGTATGTAATTACTCTAAGACGATAAAAATGCAATTTAAAATAATGTAACAGACGTGTAAATATTAAAAATAATATAATGTAAAATTATTTCGAACGTACATAAAGTCTTTTCTTTGACTATGACAATTAATGAGATGTACAGTAATGCAATAAAAACATCTTGAAAACATGATAACTTTTAAATTAACCTGCATTGTTTCGTTTTTTTATTAGATGCAACCCTCAATCAGATTGCTAAAAAGGACACTTTTAGATATTGGCATTCATTTCTTTCTCTTTTTACGTTCAACTTTTTAGCTGTTTAATACTCTCGATCACATTATATTCTACAGTATTGAGTAAGTTCCAAGAGACTGCAGTCAAATCATGGTCATTGTGGTTTAATATATTTCTTGTAGTTCTAAAATTTTCCAAATTTATCCATTCCATATGATTATCCATTTCATCCACCTGTTATATATGTGCATTCCATTATTATGTTATATATATATATATATATATATATATATATATATATATATATATATATATAATGTGTGTGTGCGTGTGTGTGTGTGCGTGTGTGAATGTGTGTACATGTGTGTGAATAAGATAACTGGTTATTTGAAAGAAAGCGACCATCCGCTACCTGAGATCACTTGATTCGCAAACTTATTTTTCAATACGCAACCCAGCAATTCGGGAAAAAGTCTGGTTTTACTAATGTGAAATTGGTATTGGTAGAAGTCCCAATAGCACTATTCTGAAAATTTGGTGTGTAGGTAGAGTTTTTAATTATTTTCAAAAAATAAATTAATTCATTAAGGTAAAATAGAATCAATTCCTCCTTGAAAATTGCATGTAGAACGTTTAAAACGTGCACTTATTTATACTTAATATTAGATTTTTAATTATTTAATTATGTGTCAGGATTTGATCGCGATATTCATTACATCCTTAAATTGAAAGTATATAGATTTAAGATAAATATCTTTTTTACCGTTTTTTAGGTTGGTTAATCACGCAAGAAAATATAACAGTGAGTGATGTGAAGTAAGTATGGGCTAGAGACTAAATGAAACTAGTTCCAGCAAATAAGAACGTGGTGAATGGTCCAAGGATCCGCCATGTCAGCGGAAGTACATTAGACATCGTATCAAGTAAATTAAAAGATTGCATATGTTTTGCATATAAGTTTGCATATGTTATTGTTTCATCAACCTTGTACAATTGAAGACTGGAAATAGGAAAAGATAGAAATGCCAAAATTACATTTTTTTGAGAATGTTTTCATGATAACAGTGGAATGTAGCAAGGTGCTTGACTTTGGCGATAAAAGGTGATAAAAGTTGGAAATGTCAAATGTTTCTCTGTAGTTCAAAATTGCTCCAATGTATGGAAAATGTGTATTTTACTTTGGTCCTCCTGTCATTTCCAGTCTAAAATAGTTATCTTTAAGGATGGAGCTCAAAACACGTTAATATGATCTATTTCCATTAAATACCGGAACTTGAGTGTTAATTCCTTTGAATTTGTGCAAATAATATCGCATTACATTGTTTCCGATACGTCGAACTGTTGCTCGCAACATTTCTGCATTCCCGCGGCAGAGCGACACACCAGCAAAAACTCGCGGTCTGTGTGACCCGCCACAGTACCTAATCTTTGTGGACCTGCCCCTCAGGCAAAACTGCTGCTTTAAGTACACTGCTGCCAAATATGGCGTGTGTTTATGTCTGCCTCGAGGAGGTTGTACTTTGAATTTACACCTCGAAGAAGACTTCCTGTCCGTCCAACGAAAGTCGTCCTGTTCGTCCGTCTCACGCTTTTGTGCGGTGCATCGTCGAAACAATGTCTAAGAGATATTATTTAACTGAAAAATTCTAAAATTCATTCATTTCCAGAATAGTATACGAAAGTCTAGCTTTTATATCTTAATTCGTCATCATCTTCGTTGACTAATTCCTATTCATAGACAAAGTACCTACTTACTAATATTTGTGTGTTAATGCCTGTAGAAATGATCTTGTAGGATTTTTCGAAAATATGAGTAGTTTTTTCGTACTTTTATGTAAAATGTAGGCAATTTATTAACAATTATTTGCACAAAAACTGCACCAAATGTATTCTGGAATTGAGCAAAGTGCGCTTATAAAAATAGCGCCGGTCGCATATCAGAGAGCTCTGTTTTTTCAAAAATTCCAAAATATTAAATTGCAAAACTGCCATACTGATGAAAAATGTTTTTAATGAAATATACTCTAAAACATTAGCCCTAAAATACATTTAAATATGGTCATGTACAATTTTATGAAAATATTGTTTGTCTCCGCGTAATGTTTTCGAGAAATTCAATCAATTAAAAAAAAAGATTTTCTCGAAAATACTCCAAATTTGTTCTTGAGTAGAGCAACGTAACCTTATAAATAGGGCGCAGGTCCCTTTTCCGTCGAACCGTCTGTTATTTACGAAAATTTCAAAACTAAAAATATTTGGGCGTCTTCATGCTACTACATTCTCGAAGATATTTTCTTAATGAAACATGTTCTGAAAAATTAGAATTAGAAATGAAAATTTCTGAATGTTTGAAAATAAATTCAAATATTCAACGTTGTGTTTAAAACTTGTCGAGAAGGATGTGTTTACTTGTTCGTCTTCGTCTGGTGGGTAGGGATGACGTAAATGGCGTATTGAACCTCAAAACCTCAGTTGACGTACCACTGTGGAATTTTTTTTTTTTTTTTTTGCTTGTTGGAAACAAGCAGATTCATGTTCGTTCTAATATTGTTTAGCCGTTAGAATGCGGAAAGTGTGTGCCCTTGTAACTCCACTAGTTGAAATTATGGCCGCTCACCCTAGAATTCATACCACTAGATTATTTCATTGTCTTGTGCGAAGTGTGTTTTGAGGAAATTCTGACCGATTCTTCTTCCAACGAAGGGTGAATTCATTACTTAAGAATTGTTCGTCGTAATATATTGTACAAACTAATGATTGCTTGTTAATTTGTATTTATCGTGAGAGATTGTTGATAAAATTGTCACAACTTCATTTAACTATGCACTTCAGATAATTTCCCTTTCCCATATATATATATATATATATATATATATATATATATATATATATATATATAAATTAAATAAGAAAAAATACATTAAATGTCAAGACGAATACAGTCACCCGTGAGCTTATGGTCTACTCTGGGAACCCGAATTGCTTTGCAAATGACTGGAGAGTCCGCTACCCCGTATTTTCCCCTCGAGTCATTTCTACGAATTCCAAACGCCCGAGGTCACTTCCTGCGCACCAAGTTTAATTAATTGCCGCACGACAGTCTAGTGGCGCTTCCTACATTTGAACTGATGCCTGCACCAGGGGTCCACGAAACTCCAATGGCGTGATAAGTGAGTGGACAGCACAATGAACTCAGCTTTGGCTGTTGCAGAAGCTTGCTTTCAATCTTCACAAGAGCAGTATGTGATCACTCATTGTTATATTATTTTTGTCATTTTGCTTCGTTTTCTTTTTGGTCGCTGTTCTTCTACTTCGATCGTCAGGCACATGTCTTTAATATTGACTACAAAGCAATTTCTTCAAGAACTGTATCATGAAGAATTGTAGTAAATTTTAGACATAATGGACATTCCAAAGGATCTTACACAGGAAAGAAACCTGCCACGCTCTATTTTCAAAACTCACGTGTGTCACAAAAAAAAATCATCAGGTACAGAAAGAAGCATCGGTCAACGTTACGGAGCCGTTGGCAGAGTTGTTAACTGGTGAAAAGGACTATACGAAGAGGTACCTTTGCCCCAACAGTGGAAACGTAATATTGTATCATTGCCGATGAGTAAATGGATACCGGTTGAGTATGTGCTTTTATTACGATCTTTCTCGTGCGGTGGCATTTTAGAAAATGATCGATTCACAAAAACGCAGAGTCGAAACATTTGGCGTGCGAGTAATGGCAAGAATGACGGAATATCCACGGTTTCGATACGGTTTGAACCGCAAATTTGGGTACAACAGCGCGTTACGCTAATCGTCATACCACCGAACCCGCCAAAGCTGGGTCATACTCAACCACTGACTGGAAAAGAATTCTAGTGACCAGCTGCTGTGATGGGCAGCTTTCCTTCGTTTCTCCGTTCAATACCAACCGAATAATGAATACCCACACTCGAAAGCATGCTCTTCGGCATAAGTGACGAGACATATTGGGAGACAACTCAGAAGACCAGGCAGGAGCTTAGAGCTCGTCCCGGCTGAAATGATGTCGCAAAGTTGGTTGGTTGGTTTTTCATGTTTCCGGGCGCGTCAACTGCTTCGGTCATTAGTCCCGTAAGTGTAGTGCATGTTGGTTCTCGGGAGATGGCGGTGGTCTTCCCCTGCTGGATGGCGAGATCCGGCTCCGACCTACCGTCAGCTAGTGGGGTTTCCCCCTAACCAGGACTCTCCCACAAGCGGGCCCTGCCGGGACAAGCTCTAAGCTCCTGACCGGTCTCCCGGAATATGTAGTAGTGTAGTGCATGTTAGTGTAAGTGTGTGTGTAAGGGGAGAGGGGAGGACAAGGAAGAGGAAGGATAGATCGCGCGCGGTCCGTGGCCCGTTTGGTAGGGTACTGCTCCGGCATTCACCTGGTGTTGATCGGAGAAACCACGGAAAACTACCGATCAGAGCAGCCAGCCGCTAGAATTCTCCTCCAGACAGCGAATGAATTCGACCTAGCCGAGAAGATAGTGTCGAAAATCCTGCCGTCGTCAGGACTCGAACTTAGGACCTCCCGGTCAGTGGCCCTGCAGTGACATCAGTGATGCACTGAGCTACCGCTCCCGGTCGATGTCGCAAAGGATGAGTTACCATGAAGAATGTAAATCCCGCAAGCTAACACGAGGGTTGGTTGCAAATATCACGGTTAAATGGAGATGAACATCATTATCTACCAGGTTATAAAATTCACACTAATGGACTTAAGGACCTAAGTAGTTGACGCACATGGGATCATTTCCCTCATTTACCTTGAATTAGTCATTGTTCTAAAATATTCCATGGAGTTTACTAGTATTACTATAGTTTGTAATTATGTTTCTAGCGTTGTTTGAAATTTTGCGACTTTATTTAGAAGTATTGTAGTATATACACTGGAAGAATCTATTCAGCTTTTTCATCAACTTCAACGGTCGGCATTTCGATACTCATCTGAATAGAGTTATTAAGTACGAGACTTTCCACCTTGTGTCGAGTTCCCCACAAAATGAAGCCAATTACAATACAACTGCCGCCTCCTGAAAGAGCTGAATTGTCTTCTTGCTTTGCTTTGTGGCCGGTTGTCTCACCCGCGGGCGTTTCGTCACCTTATGCGGTTGGGAGCGCGACATTTATAATGGAGTAGGTAATAGAAACGCAAGAAATTCCACACAGTGTGGTTGGAGAAAGAGAAGGACTGGGTAAAATGTATGGGTTTAGTATCAACACGCCTCTTTTAAGCTCAAGAACACTCAGGATGTTGGAGAGGATATACAACTTCGAGGTTTGTGTTGTAAGACACGAAAAAAGGTTATGACGATCTTTGGGATTTTCAGTACCTCAGTAATTATCAAAAAACAAATAATTAGTAAAACCTCGATGGCATTTACACCTTGCAGGTATTTTCAAGTCTCAGAAGATTTCATGGAGTCTCAGGATGGGCCCCGAACTGAATAACTCGCATAGTATCATGTTTTTATGGATTCTTTACTTCTTTTGGATTTCCGAAGAATTACAATCCAGGTCAATGGAGGTCATCTAAGCTACATAACCTGATAGTACTCATCTTCTTGGCACTTTAAAATAACCACCCTAAGAGTCAGATGCGATTGATTGTTGTATCAGAAAGTAGTGCAAGATGGATGGTCCAGGCAAGGTACACCATAACAAAATGTTCAAGGCATTGCAAACTTTGTAACGCTCAGTCTTGGGAAAATTAAGTCCAAGATCCAAGACTAAAAGCAACAAAAAAGTCTTGGTCACGTAGAATAAGTTTTAGAATTTATACAACAATAGAAGAAAAAGGGAAAAGAAAATATTCTTGGAACATGATGTGCAGTACTTACCACTACCTAATGCCGCATTATACGTGCCTATACAGGAAAGTTGAAAATACAAAACATTCTTCCTTACTTTTTAGTTCACAATTGCTACCATAATGAATTAAATTAAGACATCGTATGTAAGAAACAACTAAAAAGTAATTGTTGAACACGCAATATCATGCCAGTCGAGCCAATTCCATTCTCTGATTATAGGATCAAATTGATGAAGACCTAAGGGGTCTAGAAATCAATCTTAGCTTAGATTTTCACGCATTTAACTGCATTGTTTTCAGTGGGCCGTTCACAGGCTTGACGAGGCTGTGTCGCTCTGCAAACGATTAGCCGTTGGTATCGACAGTGCCAAAAATAAAGTGGGTAGCAGCGGACACAGTTTAACAACCATTGCTACGCAGTTTCGTGAAGTTGCGTCGTTATCCAAATTGCATAACGGCTCTCCGTGAAGTCTTGGAAGTTGAGCAACTCGGAACATTACGGATTCCTGGATGGGTGACCGTTAGGGAACCCCGGTTCCTAACGGTGCCGAACTCCTGGCCGAAGGAATAAGAGACAATGACTTGTCGCGACGTTACGAAACAAAAGACAAAACTTAATGGAGAATTTCCCCAAGTGTGTGTGTGTGTGTGTGTGTGTGTGTGTGTGTGTGTGTGTATATATATATATATATATATATATATATATATATATATATATATATATATGCTCAATACCCAAAAGATGGCAAAGAGATGTAGTTGGAAAAGAGCAATTTTCAAAAAAAATCTTAGCTTGCCTATGAGTGGACCGCTTTAGATTCGCTTCCGACAATTTTCAGCGACGCGTGGGGAGCGTTAGATTTCTTGCCAATGCGGTTTTCGGGCAGCAAGACGAGCCGCCTCGCCGCTGCGTGTGGTTCGGGAGTCGCGCTGCGGCGGGCGGCGCAAAAGGCACAAGAAAACGACGATCTGAATAAGACACTGCAACCGAAGTGGAGGCTTGTGGCCGAGTCCCGTGAAATTGCGGTGTCCACGATTTTTGTTTTTGCGCGAGTGTTTAAAGCCAATATATTAACTAAAATTTTGTGGAAAAAATGTCCGCTTCAATCGTCAATGACGGAAAGGAAAAAAATCTATTGGTTTGTAGAGAAGTAATTCAAAAGAAGTAGTTTGGATGAGTCAAGATTTTATTATTCGAGTTAGAAAGAGCTCGACAACCTAAAAACAAAGGCTGGACTGCACTTGCACAAAAATTACTGGACGGAAAGACCCAATCTTCTCCGCCTGAAGAGTCGTGACTGCCATAACTGTCTACGCGAAAGGGGTGGTTTATGTAGCCCTAACTTGAAATGATTCAAGGCGTTGTCATTGCCAACAGTACTGGCAATAGTACAGTATTGTTGGCAATGACAACGCCTTGAATTATTTCAATTATGTAGAAGCCCACGACAATTCACCGTTAAACCAATAGCCCGAAATTGTCAATCTCAATGTTGTTGAAGACTGGGAAATTTCAAGTACGTCACAAATAAATCCATGTTGTTGTCAATTATTACGCTAATGAAGGAACAAATTCGCTTCCGATATTGCGGTACTTGAGCGAAACTCAAGGGGGGGAGTCGTGGCGCATTGCATCTACAATTTCGCCCCTTTTTGGAATATTGTTTTAACAAAAAAACCTGCCTGGTATAGGAGAGCACAGCTGAAGTTACCTGCAATTTCATTTGCTTCCCATTAATCGGTGATAAGTTATATCGCCTTCCATGAAATAAAAATATGCTTTTATTTCTCTTGGTTTTTATGTAATAAAATTAATTTTCTAAAACTTACAGTTTTTGAGAAAAAAGGCAATTCATCTCTCACAAATCAGCAATTGATGTAATGTCAGAGATAAAAATTTATTCCACCTAAAAAGTTATCTTTGTAGACTCATTTACGTTAAAATTTGAATTTTCGCGAGTTTTGATTTACAACAGTATTTAAGAAAAGCGCCAACAAAAGGAGCTCTCTGCAGGTTTTTTCCTTGCCTCTCATTTTACTATTATTCCATTTTTAGTTGCGTATTCATTCTTTATTTACTCTTACTCGGTGGTAACAGTGCTTTGTAGACAACTCTCATACTTGTGTGTTTATGTAAGTATGTAAATATAGTTTGTACTGAGATATCAAATTTTGAGATGATGTGAGGTGATTTATAGATCTCACATTTTGTTGTTTTCACATTTTTTGTTTCCACCCACAGGTTCTGCAAACCAACAGACGAAACGTACACTCTTAATTTAATCCCTAATATTCGTTGTGAACTTCCTGAAATCGGAAATAAATATTAATAGTAATTTTTTAGTTACAAAATTTCGGTAATAATTCCTTTCGCTCAAAGACGGTTATAAATGTATTACATATTAGGTTGCGTATTATTTTCAGGGATTAAACCATCATTTATTTACAGCATTATCACCATTTAGGCACTTCACGATACCAGCACAAATATCTTGCCATCACCGCCTGTGGCTGCGGAAGGAGCAGATGTGTTAAAGTATTCGTAGAACATATACACAAGGAATGAGTGGTTTACTCCATTGTCCTATAGATGTAGTAAAAATGAACATCTTAACTTGGAGTTCAAGATCATTGCCAAATGTCGGTACATAAAATATTTCAAAATGGTTTACTATTATGTAATGAATACATAACATTTCATTGAAATGTTCCCTGGTGATATTTAAAGGAAGATATGCTATTGATATACTAGTCATGACACAAAATGAGACATTGATTTTTATACCACGTGAACATTTTAGAAGTGACACTCGTTTCTCGGTATAAATCACCAGCTTTCCTCTTTCTTCACATTGTGTAGTCAATAGAATGGGTTCGTTGTGAGAAGAATTTCTTTTTCTGAATTCCGTTTCAACATTCCTTCTGGTCTCTTCTATTCTTCGGCTCTTCCTTAATACTGTTGGACTTTTCTTACTTCAAGAAGAGAGTAGAATGACCATGGTCTGAAGGAATAAGAAAGAAATCGTATAACTTTAAAAATTCTTTCACTAGCAGCGGTGAATTATTTATTCATATTTTTTGTAAAAAATAATGAAATAAGAGACATTCAACATTTTAACGTCTGCAGGCATATTTATTATTAATTTTAAAAAGTTTTTTTACATTTTTAACCTTCGTACGTTTTCCGGAGAAATTCCTGATGAAGTATGTAACGATACGAGAATACATTATCTCCAGACAAATTTTGCTACACTATGAACAATAATAATTGATAAATGCAGAACGCTTACTTACTATTCAGTTCACTTAAATCATTTATTAAATTCCATAAAATATATGTAGCAAGTTATTTTTTGCTAAGGACTCTTACTACTATTTGTAAGAAAGAAAATATTTTTAATGGTTCCGTTTGAAGTATGTGGATTGTTTATGGTTGTATGAAAATATCTGGTGAGGAAGTTTTCATTAGTACTATCGAAACAACTTCCACTCAAATATATTATCAATTACTGAATTGAATGCAATTTTCATTTGCATCAATTTTATATTTTTTTATTAGATTTCTATTTTCTGTGAAACTACGATTTTAGCCTGTAAATCTTTTTGAATCAAGCACATGTTTACCGAGATTGCCACTAAAATTAGTCATGATCGGCAAACTTTCTCTTCTGAGTTTTCTACAATAGTTGAACTTTCTTCAACGTTCAACGCCAAACGAAATTTTTTCGTGTCGCGTGGGCGTTTTTTGGTGTAAACCGCCATCGAGATGACACAAATTTTCTATCGTGCGTTAACAGCCAGTGTCGCCCACTTCTTATTGGCCCGAGTCAATCGGATGCCGGGGAGCGTCCCGCTGAGCGAACACCCTCACGTGAACTTGCTAACGAGCGCTCCTTTTTGCGCCTGCCGTCCCCGCGCAGCCAGAAAAAGACGGATGCGCCCATGCTTAAACGACCTCCCGAATCAAAAAGAAACGCTCGATCGTGTGTTTGCGGGCGAGACTTCGAAATGAGTGAGTGTGTGTTTCCCGGCGGCGTTTCATAAAAGAATGCCACTCGTTTTTATGCACGCCATGCTAAAGAAGCGCATAAATTAGTTTTCCGGGTTCAAAATTCGCGTCGGGAAGCTCCGGGCCTGGCTACTCTCGCTCAAGCTTTCGATTGAGGCGGCAGATGCGATTGAAGTTAAAGCTTTTTCGTGACGTAATTCCGTAAAATCGATTGTATATGATACGTTTAAGTAAATGGATATTTATTTATATCAGCTGCTTCAACCCTACTTACCTAAAAACCAAATTTTCTCTTAGACATATTTGTATTGATTGGATCTCTGGTGTGAAAAAATATATATATATATATATATATATATATATATATATATATATATATATATATATATATATGTATATATTATTTGCTTATGTTTTGCTTTATAATAATAGGTGAATGTCTGAAGGTTTGTCGGTAAAATTTACTTTTTATTTACAAGTGTGCATCGTGAGCTTTTAAGTTCAGCAGTTCTAAAAAGTTTTGTAGGTATGGAAATCTCATCTATTCTCTTAAAGCTTATTGGTATTGTTGATACACGATGTGTGTTAATGCCTTTCATAGGGATGAAACTTCTACATATGATGCCGTATGGGCAACACGCCTGAGAGTTTACGAGTAGTAAAAACTCAGTTTTCTGAAATGGTATTATTCTGGTATAGGCCTGTTTTCTGTACTAAGTGTAGACCCGAAATTCTACAGTCCACAACTGAAGCTCTTATTTGTTTTATGATGATTAGTCTACGTCGACATACTAGCGTGTTTCATAGAAGAAACTGAAACATTGAAATCACCTTTTCGTAGAAAAGGAGCATGCAACAGACGAGTAACCTGTTTTATCTTATAGTTTGTTTTTTTTTACTTTAAGGTCGCTTTTCAACAACTAAGGTCATACTGCGACCACTTTTTTATTAACATTAGTTTTGTAAATTTGCGGTAACAGTAGCGAAACTCATCTACTCGCATGCAGACACACACAAACATTAACTTTAAGCACGACACAGCTACGTCCCTTCACCCTTAGATACCTTAGCTATCCAAGCCGGCGAGTAACCTGTTTATTTTTGTAGATATTGCAGATAAAATATATTTGTGTTGATTTCAGCACAAAATGAAACATCTAAAACGTGCATTCTACCCGAAACACTCACTAAAGGCTGTCTTGGGTGAAGGGGCAAGTAAATCAATTGAACCAGTAGCAAGTTCGTGTAGATTAATAAAAATTATCAACAGGGAACTTCAAGTTTCTAAGCTATGTTTCAGCCCAGTTCACTTTACCAGATGTTCTGGCAGCAGCTTTCGAAACGTTTGCACCAAGAACGTCAGCTAAGAAGATACTCGACTCTACACATAGATCGGAAGAAATAAGGAGAAGTTCACTGAATAATGCAGAAGTCCATGGAACATCCAAGACAAATGAAAAAGATAAACACAAAGATGTACGTGAACAAAGTTTTAGTGAGAGTAAAGTCAACGACAAGAATGTAGAGAAAGGGGAAATTAAGAGCTAGAGATATAGATGCGATCTGTGTTTTGTGACGTAAGAGAGCGACAATAGAAATACGGACCTGTGGATTCATTGTATAACCTGCCTTATGTGGGTTCCCAAAGAAATCGCATTCCTTTTTTTATTTATATTTATGATACATTCAATTTGCGTTGGAGGTCTTATTTACCTCATTCGCCGCCTGATTGTCTATATGCAGAAAGACAGAGATCAAAAGAAAGAGGGTAGCCTATGCTAAACCAGTTAATCTACTCGCTTGTACTCAAATTGCATTGTCACGTTTTTTGAAGAAAAAATATAATTGTTGATCAAAATTACATCCATTGATGAAGTAAATTATATTTCTCTGAACACAGTTTTTTCCGCAGTAGTTGTCTGTCAAACCCTTCTAAAACTTCTTTTCTGATATTATTCCAAATATTAGTCTAACTAATCTCCAGGACAGTTTTCTCGTGTTGCACTTGCAGCAACTGCACAGCTAAATGGCCTTCCTCTCAAACAGGCGTGGTGGGCGTTTGTGCATGGGGCATTAGCAGATTACGTCTTCGCATGAAAGTGAACCATAAACGCGTGGAGCGCATGGCGGTGGGGAGCAGCAGGGGGCGTAGGGAGGAAGTGGGCGGGCGGGGGCGGCGCGAGGGCGGTTATTAGGAAATATTTGGGCTCCGATTACACGCGCGGCAAAAACGGCAAACTGTCCCGTATCGTGATACGTGCCGCTCAGCACGAAAACGATACTTAATAAAACCGAGATGAAACGATCCGAGCGCGAGTAAAACGAGCTGGAGAATTCAAAATTGGAAAGGGGAGCAAGAGTTAGGAAAAAGCCGTTGGGAATAGGCGGCGTTTGTGTGCGGCGGGTTCATTGTTCGATGCTGGGCGGTGGCAGGCCGTCTTCCACGGCAGACAGGAGGCTGCGCGGCGGAGACGAAGGACGAGCAGTCAGTGGTTACGAAGATGGAGACGACGAAGGCAGGTGCATTCGGCAGAAGTGAATGTGGAATTGAAGAAAACGGAGAGCACGAAGACGGCAACATGCTGGTAGTGAAGATAAAGTTCACGGAGTTGAAATAAGTTGAAAAGAACACGAGGAAAGGAGTGCTCGAAAAACAAGGAAGCAGTGTAAATGGTGAATCAAATTGGGGATGGAAAAAATGGAAAAAGTGTGGGAGATTGTGGGAGAGGTTGTGGGGAGGAGGTTGTGGGGACGGAGGTTGTGGGGACGGAGGTTGTGGGGACGGATGTTGTGGGACGGATGTTGTGGGACGGATGTTGTGGGGACGGGGTTGTGGGGACGGGGTTGGGGACGGGGGTTGTGGGGACGGGGTTGTGGGGACGGGGTGTGGGGACGGGGTTGTGGGGACGGGGTTGTGGGGACGGGGTTGTGGGGACGGGGTTGTGGGGACGGGGGTTGTGGGGACGGGGTGTGGGGACGGGGTTGTGGGGACGGGGGTTGTGGAGACGGGGATTGTGGGGACGGGGATTGTGGGGACGGGGATTGTGGGGACGGGGATTGTGGGGACGGGGATTGTGGGGACGGGGATTGTGGGGACGGGGATTGTGGGGACGGAGGTTGTGGAGACGGAGGTTGTGGATGCGGAGGCGATAGGAAAAGGGAATTATAAAGAGAGACAGTGAATAAATGCTAACCGCTGGTATTAGGGTCTTAGAAAGCGATGATCTTGGAATGCTTTAAATAACGCACATGTTAAATCATTTTGTGTTGAATAGTGAGTAGTCACGTGGGGGAAGTCGGTGTCCACGTCAGTGGATGCATAATAAAGCCAGAGAAAACAAAATTAGTTCTGTTTATCAGTAATATTTCCATCTATCGGAAGATAGATGGAAACATCTTTCTTTGTCGCAACCTCATTGTTTAACACCCATGGTCTCTATCGTTAATAGTCCGCAATTTTCAACGCATGGTCGTCAACGCCATAGCTATACTGCAATTGCTAGAGACACGATCATTATCAATCCCTCATCACGCCCTTCGTGTTTGTCATTGCCCCCGTACTTGTTATCGTTGTGTGAGTCGTCATTATCATCGTCGTAACTATCTTCGTTATTGTCATTGCCATTGTCACTCTCACTATCGTGAGCACTGTCCCCTTTACTGACAATGTCGTTGCAGCCATTATTACCAAGATAACGATCACAACCCCCACGAGTAGTGTTTCTTTCGTTAGTCTACATAGTCATACTGACTGCCATTGTCATTGTTAACGCCACCGTCACCCTCATTGTTTCCATTATCACCTTCAGCGTCACATGGACCGTCTCCGGCATCGTTTCCTCCACAGCCATCACTATCGCTACGCTATCGCCGTCGCCGACTACCTCCACTGTCACCGCCACCGCCGGCGCTGCCGCCGCCGTTCCTGGTAAGCTCTGTCCCAGACGCTCACGCGAGTCTCTGCCATCCCCGAGGTAATAACAGAGGACATCAGCGAACACGAATTAACCGCCTAATTTTAGCCTGTCTTGCTCTTGTTTTCACAGCCAAAAACACTTGGGTGGACAACAGAAATTATCATGGAAGTCCAATGAGACAGAGCGAAAAAGGCAGATAGGCGATAAGCAAGGATGATATACGCGGAGCAATGCTAAACGCGAAAAAAACAAAAGGAAAAAACACAGCTGTTGGTCAATTGTCCGACCGGTGTTGGATGCAATGGACTTCGCTGATGCTCACACTGTTGCCGTTATATATTGCCTCACCGTCGTAATCTATTGATAATGTAATATCGCCCTCAACGTCGTGTTTCCGTTATATTTTACCCTTCACTATCATCACCTCCATATGTAACTGCAGATAAAATAACGTATGTGCATAGACCATTATCCGCTGTTGCATTCATCACCATGATGATCAACATTTCTTTTGTGTTTCCATCATAATTTCCAACGTCCACTTCTTCCTTCCTTCCTTCCTTCCTTCCTTCCTTCCTTCCTTCCTTCCTTCCTTCCTTCCTTCATCTCATTCATTGTGTATATTACATTCTTCATAATCAGTCGAACGCCATTGTTACCTACGCCAATAGTAACATTTATTGTCATAGAAGAAAGACTGGGAGAACACAAAAGAAAGTACAATGATACACCATACACAAAGTGTACTAAAGCAAAACGTACAAAAGGATACTCGTATCTAAGATTCCTCCTTATGTCGCATAATAGACACTTCCTCCAATGGTATTCACTTTGTATATGACGTGTAAAGATCATTGGAAATTTTATTATGACCAAAGGGATTGATTAAGTTTTTCTAAAATAATTATCTAATAAATAAAATATCCATGATGGATATATTTAATGACACGGTGGATATATTTTTCGTTTTGTTTGCAAATGTTCTTTGCATCAACATTTCTATTAAATTAACAGTGCCCTGTGTATTGATATACATACCATACCTAATATATACTGGAGAGAAGACGATATCTATATTTTAATAATACATGTTTGAAGTAGGATGTTAAGATGTATCTAAGGAAACTCTTCAACTATTAGTGTGCTTCCCAATAATTCAGTCGATAATTTAAATTATTCTTCAAACCAGAATATGATCGCGTTATATCATAACAATCAACAACCAGGGCCCTTCTATAATTCACACAAGGAACATTACACTCTTCATAGTGATCACATAGTGTATACATCAAATTCATAGTGATTGCCCCCATTATCAAAACTATGTCATCAATTTGAAGATTCATGCCTGAAATTTTTTCAGCACAACAAACTTATCGCCTTTGACACTTCAAACGTCATCGAACCTGATACGCCACCTGATAGGCCTTCAGGATATTGGTTTTATTTTATTGATTGATTAGTAATTCCGGACGCGTCAAATGTCATTAGTCCCGTAATTGTAGGGCAATTTTCCTCGGGAGGTAGAGGTCTTCTTACCTTACTAAAAGATATCCCGCGCTGACCTACCGTCGGCTTGCGGGGTTGTTCCCAACCAGGTAGCTCCCACCAACGTGACACCGCCGTAGCTGGGACAAGCTCTAACCTCCGGTCTCCCAGCATGTGTGATAGTAGTAGTGCAAGTTATTGTGTCGGGCCGTTATCCCCTATGCATCTCCTTCTCGCCTTACAGAAATAATTTTTACTCGTCATACTTCATTTGAAAACTCTACACTTAAAATAATAACGGAAAGATAAACAATAGATGAACATTTATAAAAAACATGACGTATTTTAACTCGTGTATGTTTACTTGTGATAATTACACTTGGTTTTTACGCATAAATGTCACTACATTTTCAAATTTCACCATTGACGCTGCCCCGTCTCTGATGACTAGGAGGTTTTAGGCCTTGAATCCCGACTGTGGCGGATTTTCAACACTAGGAAGGTCATTTCAGTTGCTGGGTAAATGACCGAAGGAAACTCTTAACAGAAGATGTATTATGAAATTCTTAATTAGAGTAAACCCTCGCTAATTCGTCAACTATGCAACTGGGAGTATGGTCCGCGCGCAAAATAGTCGAATCAGGAGAAAAATAAATTATGTTGAAGTTCTTATTAGTATATTTATTAGTGGCAAATGATACACTCTAAAATCAATTATAGAAATACATAAAATTAAATACAGAAAAAGTTCAATGAAATAATAGTTTGGATTGCTTGTTAGAAATGCTACACGCTAGACTTAGCTGCAGTTTTCTTCCATTTCTCACCCACATTATGGTGAAGAGAGCTTTCGTTCTATTCGATGTCATGGAGAGCGACATCAAAATTCTCGTTGGCTTGGGTGTCTGATACAGAGAAGCAAAAACACAAATAGCTAATCAACAATGACACGTCAATTATGGGTGGCCGGGAATCACGTCGGTTCATGCTAAAGGATCGGATCACCCGGAGTTCAAACTCGCCGAGGGTGGATAGTAGAGATTCAGAATTCAAACTTTGAATGGAGTGTCTGTTCGTAACGGTTAGTTATGTGGTATCAACTGAGTGAGAGTGAGGTATTTCGTAATGTTTCCTTGAGTTCTGCTGCGAGGTAATTCAATGGGATAGCGTTCCCTCACTAAGTTTAGCACCTGATGATGTAACAAAACGAGTTACGAACGTTGTGCAATTGCTGAAACGATTGTCATAAAAAATTTGGTTTTTTTAAATAAAATGTGGATAGTGGTTCTCCTGTATTGTGGGCATTTCGTCATAGGCTGAGTGGTTGATGGCGTGCGTCAAGAGTCGTCGGGGCTCCGTCATGCGGGCGGCCGCGTCGCCTCCCCTCTCGCCGACTGATTAGTTCGTGTTCCCGGACGCGGCAACGGTGTTCATTTATCCAATAAATATAGTACATGTTTTTATCATGGGAAGTGGCGGTGTTCTTTCCTTCCTGGATGGTGATAGCCATGCTTTCCTCATTCAGTTATCTTCAGCCAGCTCGTCACCACTCCAGTCGTGATAAGCTCTACGCTCCCTAGTGATCTCCCGACATGTGTGGTAGTGTAGTGTAGAAGGGGAAGTCTATAAAGGGTGATAAAAGAACAAAGAAGAGGAAAGAGAGATCGCGAGTGGTCTGTGTCGCGATTGTTGGGGTATTTCTCCGGCATTCACATGGTGTTGATAGGAGAAACGTAAACGAAAATACCGATCAGAGCAGCCGGCTGCTAGAATTCTCCTCCAGACAATGGTTAAATTCTACCTAGCTATGTTGCCACTATCGAAAATCCTGCTACCGCCAAGACTCAAACTCTCGGTCAGAGGTATTGGAGTGACATCAGCTGATGCTCTGAGCCACCTCCACCGACCTCTCCCGCCGACACGCGGCCGCCAATTACACGCCGATCCAACGAATTCGGCGAAGCCCCGCGCAAAAAGCCGGCCGGCGTGCCACGGAGACGCTGCCGCTATGGGCCTTGGCGAATTGAGCGGTTGCGGGTTCGAGCCTGGCGGCGGGCGAGCCTAACGGCTAGCCGGCCTAGATGACCAGAGTGCAGCGCGGGGAATGTGTAGTTTCGTTTTCGTTTTGGATCGGCGGAAATGCGGGTGAAGCAAAAAGCTGTCTGGCATGAAACAAGAGTAAACTCCTAGAACCGATAATGGGGTGCAGCGATTATGTTACCGTAGTGTGCTAGAATTCGCTGATTATTTTCTCCGAGAAAAATAATCAATGTGATTCATTGATTCTCTGCATCGAATCGGCGTCTTCGAAGTTGTTTCTGTCCGTACGATACGGATCATGAGTTACTGCTGATAAAATTTTAAACCAGAGTACGCGTTCTTTTGTATTCCATGTACATAAATTGTATATATAGCTTAACTAAACATGAAATGTAACTCGGTTGTACGTAGAATTCTGCAATTAAACTTGTTTGTTCCACTTGTGAGGTTCATTGCTACAGTCCCTGGAGTAGATTGGCAAACTAAGTTCGTGAGTGTATGGAGTTATAAATCTATGTAAAAATGAATAATTTTTCTTTGTATTATTTACACAAATAAATGCAAAAAATATTATTAACATTTACTCTTACAGAACAACTTGGTATTGGCAACTACAGCAGAAAAATAAACATTTGAACGTTTTCCTCTCTATAATAATAATTTTCATTGAGTTTTCTAATTATTGAATTAGTAACCTTATTTAATCGCGTCACGTTTCACGCTCATTTTAGTGAGCCCACTGCGTTACCGTGCCGTGGGCCGAAACACGAGCCAAGCTCAATATAATACTAGAAATACCATTAAAAGATTGATACTTTTTGAAAAGACAGGTTTCTGCTTTTGAAAATATTTGAATTATGATAAAAGTCATGAAATTTACTTTTATCATAATTGTAAATTGTAGAATCAGTACTGGCCACTTCAATCACAAAATTTGAAATATAAAAATGGAATGGCTCTCCACTGGCTTTACACCTGCAGATAAAGGAATGTATGCCTACTTGTGACATGAATACGAGTTAATATAATGTATTTATTTTCTCTTATTTTATATTCAAATAATAAATCGAACACATCGTATTAATATTGGAATTGCAATAATATAACATGAACGAGTACTTTCTTGGAGGACCGGTTTGGTCTCAGACACGTCCGTGGGTAGAAGATCATTTGGTCAGTACTGATAATGAGGTGGCTGCCGCTTGTCTTCCGTGCGGTGACACATTTGACAAAAAATCTAGACATTAGATAAAATCTTATTTATGAAAAAACTGATTGTTGGTCTACAGTAACCAATAACCTGCCACGGGCACAAGGGCATAGAACAAGTACACGTGGCCGAAGTCGGCGTAAGTGTGCCTATGTCCCATGGAAGGCATGACTATTTTTCAGCACATCATCGTCGCATGGAGGGCGTCTTACAGCACCGTGTATCTCAACTGTAAATTATTCCATTTATTTCTCACCATCTTTTGCTGCGTATCTTCAACCACCGTCATGTCCCACTTGTGGAAGGTAATGGCAAAATACTCTAATATTCACTCTCCTAGTAAGAAAGACAATACACACACAAGCTTCCTCTCTCGCTTGCATAAGGCTCCACCGACCTTCATCAAACGTTACTAAAGAGCCTATATATATATATATATATATATATATACACACATATATACACACACACATATATACACACACTGCCCAAAGAGTGGAAAATTCCAAACAAAGAAAATCAATCAACTATACTTTGTATTAACGTTTAGTGCAAAATATGAAGACAGAATATATTCCTTCAAGTCGAGGCTGTCTTTGCCCACGGTTCAACCAGCGAGTCGACGGTGGAAAGGGCAGCGAGTAGCGTGCGGCGGAGGGTCGCGGCAAGAGGCTGCAGCAAAGGCTAAGTGGAGACGTCAGCAACAGCGTCTCGTGCGGCTGCGGTGGTGGCGGTGGCGGCAGGCAGCGCCGAGTGTGACGTTGGGCCTGGCACGCGCGTGCCCTGGCCACGCCTGCCAGCGCGCGTCACGCGGCGCAAGGACAGCTGGGCGCTAACGCACACGCGCCCGCCTCCGACCCTCCTCCAGACCTCCACCGCCCTCCCCTGGCCCTCCCGCCCTTTCATCTGCGCGCCCCCTCCCGGCTCCCGCCTCGCCTCCCCTCCTCCCCTCCCCCCCCGCGCCCCACTCCCGAAAAGTCCCCCGGGCGCCAAGCGACTTTCAACTATTTTTAAAATCTCTGCTTTGACTCCATTTAATTACATTTCACTCGAGATTTCCTCGGGACTTTACGAGTCCGTTTTTTTCTTCGACGGGCCAGGCTACTCAAGATGCAAAGACCCCTCACAACGTAATAGTTGTCAAATCTCAGCCCACAATCACCGTCGCGTGACGGGCACGACGCCACGTCTCACGTGAAGTCATACGCGATGCGAAAATGATTTCTAATAACACATTTTCAATGCGGTCGCTTGGAGGGGGCAGCGTCTTCTTGTAAAGAAGCCGGGCCTATTTTTACGAAGAGTGGCGGCGGCGGCGGCAAGCCCGGTGTCTGGCCGGCCGGCTGGACGCCGTGAGTCCTGCCCCGCCCCACCCCACGCCACCTCACCCTTTCCCGCCCCACCCGTGCCCTGCCCCGCCCCTCCCCGCTGCGAGGCGCCGCGTGCCGCCGCGTGCCCGGCAGCTGCGGTGCTAGCGGGTTCTTGTGCTGCTTCTTTCGGGGAGTCGCCTCGCGCCGCCGCCCCCGCCCCCGCCGCCGCTGACGCCCCCGACGCCGCCCGCGGCTCCGCCACCTCCGCTGCCGTCGTCGTCTCCACGCCGCAGCGAACTGAGCGCCGGAATCGAATCGCGATCCATACTATTTAGGTTAAAAAATACCCTAATGTGTCCCCTGTAAAAATAGAATGAATCAATGATAATAAATACACTAGTTGCGGTTTTATCCGCTAGGGTGACCCGTGCGGGGGTTGACAAATCGCTCATCTTTTCCCGCTGGGACCCTAGTTGGTATCTTGGTCAATCCATGTGGAATTCGTGGTTGACAAGTTGGGTTACCATTCCACCATTGCTTTATCATCATTCATAACAACAAATCTTAGACATCTACTCATCAAATTATCCGTACATACCAGGTATGGCCAAAAGACTTAACTTCTGGAATCATAAAGCACTGATTGCATGAACAAGAAAACATGATGGTAAACAAAACTACATTAAATGGTTTTGTAAAATGTAGCACGTAAGAACAAGAAATAAATTACTCTCGTATAACCTTGCAAAAATTGTGTTTACAAAACATTACTATATCTTTAGAATAGGTAGTTGTCACTTTTTTCACATTTGATTTTTGAATTCTCAAAATTCTTAGTTCAACTTTCATGTTTCAAAAAAACAGACGGATGATACCCAACGTACCATGTAGAAACAATGTATATAATTTTCACCTTTCCATATATATATATATATATATATATATATATATATATATATATATATATATATAGTAACCGAACGACGCGCCTCGTCCGTTTATGAAGCGCCGCCGCCGTGCGCGGCGAGCACTATCGCCACCGGCGCGCCTCCTTATCAGCTGCAGGAGGGTGTATCACCCCTACGGAGGGATAGTGACGCTCGTGGAGGGGGCAGGGAGGCGAGCGGCCACTAGAGAAGTTGGTGGGATGCCGGAGAGAGATTGTGAAACAGTGCGTGGAGATGGAGACAGCGAGCTTTTTGGAAAGCAGCTGTGGTAGTGACGGAACCTGGAGGTGTGACGGTCGACGGGGTCGTTGCGACGTTGGAATTTGGCGACGTTACTGAGAGTTTGTGCTACGCTAAGGTGTGGGCTCGGGCGCCAGCCGCCGCCCCTGACCGCTGCAAGCTTCGCCGTTGGTGAAGGCCATAGCCCACGATAGGGTATTCGATCTATACTTGCTCCACCTAGTGTTTTTTATCACCATGAACACCACTACTACGTGAAGCCTCGAGTTCACCGTATTAAGAGAGGCGAACAAGGTGCTCGTCGGGGTCATGCACCGAGGTCATGAAAGCTCGGTATTCCAGACCCCGTACACATTCGTTTTCATTATGGACTCCTACATGTACAGACTTGTAAGATAGAGACATTCTGAATGTCTCTATCTGTGAAATTTTGCATGTTGAAATTTGTTTGTTTTTCCAGCTGAATGTAAATTATAAATTTGTGTTCGTTATCAGGTTATTTCAATAAATAGACTTTTTAAATTATTTAAGATTCCTTGTGTATTTTTCTTCATCTGTTAACGTGCTAATAAAGTTGTATCACAGATAATTGAATGAAATATTTTTATCTCAATAGATTTGGCCAAGTTTAGCGGCGTTATCTAGTTAATTTTTTTTTATTTCTCGTGAGATGTAGGTCGCGAGAAATCAATGATTAAACAATACTCTTATCATAAATATTCGAACACACCGATCGCAGGTTAGCAATACAAATTTGAGTTGGTGTGCGATGCAACAGAGAGTGGATTGAATGTCGTCTATTGAAATTAAAGATAGATTTGGTGAATGGTATTATTAGCACTTGTACAAATTGCCTACTTCACATTTCTTATTCGGTAGAAAAGTTTTGTGAATGTATATTTAAAGGATACATACAATGGGCAGTAAGTGATTTTGCTTTTGTGTTTTTTCTAGACGGTTTTTCTGAAGGTTTTTATTTATTTGAGTGTCAATGATATTGTCATCCTGTATCTTTTTGCTCGCGAGAAGAGTCTAATTATATCATGATCTGTGATCACGACTTTGTGTTGTTGTTGTTTTTGAAATCTTCAGAAGAGCCACGATCCTACGAGAATCCCCCAACCAATATTTTGATCAGTTACAATAGTTACAGATATATATATATATATATATATATATATATATATATATATATATATATATATCGGTCCTTGAACCCGGTCCCAATTCTTTGAACAAATTTAATTTTTAAAATAATGTGCAAACTAAAATTAGTTTTTTGTTCTTTTCTAAAAATACTTTCATCAGTAAGAATGCAGTATTAGATAAAATGAGATAAAATACACACATTCACAATTCACTGCTCATTCAATGAAAGCTCTTTGTGGGTGACACTAAGTACGGGTTAAGTATTACGAAAGTATTACGAAGTGTTACGAATAACAGAGAATTTCCTCTGTCGGCCGTGAAGAATACAAGGGAAAAAATCACTCTGGAACTGGAAATGTTAGATCTATAAATGCAGACTGCAACAGATCAGCAGCTATTCAACTTTCTGGGGGACGTTGAAAAAAGCATTCATCTGCAGTGTTCATGAGCATTATGTGGTCGAACAGAACGAAGACTTTTCTGCAACACCCTGTATATATATTTTGTGCAACCGCAACCCGAAGCCGCCCATACGCGCTTCCACCACACACTTTTCGACGACGCGTCGGGGAAGAGAAGAAGGCGTCGAAGAATAGTCGACGGAAAGAGGGGAGGAGGCAAAAAGAGGAGAGAATAAAACGCACAAAAAAATTGGCCAAAAGAGGGGGCGTCACCGACTGCCGGGTAATGCGGTCCGGGTGCTGGGCGTTTATTTTCAGTGAATTACGAGAGGGGCTACTGAGTTCGGTGCTCTCGTACTAGACGGGACTGCTCGAGCCAGTGCGGCGTCGCTGGTGGCGGCGACGGTGGTGTTGGCGGTGGCAGTGGTAGCGGCGGTAGTGGCGCAGGCGGTGGTGGCGATGGCGGCGGCGGTGGCGGTAGAGACGACGACGCCCGCGGTTAGGAACTAAGACGAGTGCCACTAGTCGTTCGGTCACCCGGAGGCATACCGGCGGGTTGTGGTGTGTAGCCTGTTGGCACATTAGTTACGAAAAGGCCGGACTTGCTAGATGCCTATGGCGATGGGAAGGTGCCCTGTGCTCGGGGACAAATGGGGAGGGATTCTCTCGCCGGTGCTCTCAACGCCCCGAGGCATTCCGACAGACTGTGAATGTGCCGGGTGCTGGCACATTCGTTTTCAAACTTTCGTCTTTTGCGAGGTCTTGGAGCGGATGCTGATGCACTCGTCGGTATCTCTAGAATCAATTGAAAGTATAGATGTGGGAAAGCACATACTTCTTTGATTTGTTTATTTTCTTCGTTGATATAATTTCGTATAGAAACAATAATAATAGTGTATTATTATCATTATTATTATTATTATTATATATCAGTATTATTATTATCAACATTATTATTATTATTATTATTATCATCAGTATTATTATTATAAACATTATTATTATTATAAATATTATTATTGTATCGTGGTAGTTGTAGCACCAGCAACAGATTTCATATTAGTGGAATCATTTCGCTGAGTTCCCTGCTGCTGACTATAATATGTAATAGATAATATATTGTAATTTATGGCGTCATTAAATTGTATTAATTCTGTTTAGGAGAGAAAGCTATTAAACCGGTTTGAATTAGTTTCAAGAATAAGAACCGTGTTTTAAGAATAAGGAATGTAGCCCTTTTAGAAACTAATTTTATTATTTATAGAAAATGAAATATTATCATGTTGTGTATCATTGAATTTGCAACTTCATGTCAATCAGTAAATTAGTCAAAAGTAAATTAGAATTTTACGAATACGGAAGAATCTGGAAAGTAATGCCCAAGATGATCTCTGTATATGACGTTTAAGTGATTTTTGTAATTATATTTCCTTGTTCCTATCAAATTCATGACATAAGTTATCTAACTTTGCAATGAGTCAAGTATTTTATTTGATAAAACTCTAACATTTATCACAGGAACTTACCCAGATGACTTAGAAACCTGACAACTATTTGCCATAACCTCGATGAAGAGTAAAGAAATAGGTTTTGTTCTTTCGTTTGGTGAAAGCTGAGCGTTTCACTCGATGTAGGATTCATCTTCCATACTTCAGAAATGTCAGAAAAACGGTATTTCATTTCGCCGAAAAATTTCACAAGCAGCAATGAAACTTTCACCATGTATCACTGCTTTTTAGACTTCGAGATATTCCTTTCTGAACATCAAGAGACACCTTTTTCAGGAATGACACAATCTTTACATTGTTTAGAAAATCCAAACTTCTGTTCAAGATGAATTTAAAAAAAGTTCGTCTCAAACACGGAAGCCATGCTTCGGGAGAAGAACAATAGAAGCGATAGTCCATTGTATAATAATAGTAATGATAATGATGTTAAATGATAATGATAATGATAACAACGATTATAATGATAATAATAATAACAACAACAATGGAAGTAAATCGAAGGAATCAATATAACGCGAAGAAAGAATGAATTGCCATGTCCTATCATTGAGTTCTTCTCCACACATTAAGTGAGGTGCAATCGATTAGTATTGGGAGTACGAGTTATGAGTAATAATATATGGATTTGCAATACACTGGATATCCGCCGTGAATATGCAACGAATTTTTATGGAGCAATGCTATTCCCTCATTGAACATTAAATAAGAAAAATATTCAATTCTGCAAACGTGATTTCTGAATGAAAGTGCACTTTGCAAACATTTAGTGTAAAAGTATAAGCATGCAAATTTAAACGGATGCGCTCAGCATTCCCAATTCCCAAATAAATAACACATAATTGGGACTTAGGCAATATTCAGGAAATGACAACGCATCAGTTGATCTGATACAAATAACTCACATATTTGTTTAATACTGGTGTGATCAAGTGTTATTTCGTGTGTGCAATATTAAACCTAGAAGCAGCATTAAAAAGTATTTATTCCCTTATATACCCTAAATGTAGTGGGCAGTATCTTACGAGTTGGTATCAGATTCTGCTTACGCGCCTTTCTTCCCGCAGGTCGTTGAACTCTTTGTTTCCAACAGCTGGAGGCCGAACTTGGCTTCGCGAAGGTCATGACCCAAACAGTTCCTCTTACTTTGTGGTATGCTTTAAACGAGAATGATTACTATTCTTTTGTGTGGATGCAAATTAGCGTCGCGCTCTTTACTACAGAAAAGGTTGGAAAAGCGAGAATAGATTTCTACTAACTGGAAACTTTTGTACTTTAAATTGCAATATTGGATCACAAAACACGAAATCCATTGTCATAAACAAGGCGAGATTTATATATTCTATATCGAATACGGAGAAACGTATTTCTGCATTTTATCAGTGCGTTTGTTTTTTCGTAAAACGGTAAATAAAAGTCAATAACTTCTACGTGCTTTGCACGTTTCATTTTCCATTATAAAATTCTTAGTGAAATAATATTTTCTCTTTGGGTTCCGAGATGAAAGTGGTAACGAGAGAAATTTACTAACGAAATGCTGTGGTACAAGATGTTCAATATCATCTACATTAATTGAACCAACGGTCCATAACACATACTACATCGTATTCTGAGAACTCGTATTACAAAACCACGAATTCGATATGATGGTACCTTAACCCAGTGAACCGCAGGGTTGACAACCTCGAGACATGACATTAACGCCGGGGGGAGAGGAGCATCGGCACGGCGAGCAGTTCGCATACGGGCGAGGGCCCCACTCGACGCAAATGCGCGCTCGGCGGCGGGAAAAAGCCTCGCTGAACCCGCCCGCCGCCCGCCTCTCCGCCCTCGCCCCCTCCTGGTCCCCGCACGGCAGCTGGACACGCGCGCCGCCTCCGGGCTCGCCAGGCTGCAAGGCGTTTCCGGAGGAAGCCACAGAAGCGGCGGGGGCCGACAGGAGGAGGAAGGGCACAAGAAGTAGGAGGATGGCCCATGAAAAGGGAAGAAAGAAGTGAACAGAAGGGAAAAATAAATTCGGTATACAATCGGAAGAAGAACGTTGTGGAGAAGGCAACGGAAGGAGAGGAAAAGAGAATGGAAAATTGGAGAAATGAAGAGGAGGAGGTAGGATCCAAGAAGTACGCGCATATAGTCGAAGGATTGGAGAGAATATTTACTGGGACGGAATAAGGGAAGAATAAAGATGAGAATAGAAGAAAAAGACAGATACAGAGAAGAGAAGAAAAGGAGAAAGATGCCGAGAAAAGGAAAAAAAAAAAAAGAAGGAAGAAAAAACATGAAGAAAGGGAGAGAAGAGAAGACACGTCGCTATGAAATCCATATTATAAGTTAATATTCCAAATAGATCATATTAAGGTTAGAGGAATCATATACTTCAAATGACTATGGAACATTTTTATATACAGCACTATGTCCGACCCATTCTTCGAATTGTCGTCGCTGGGTGGCACAACCATTAAAAAACTAAAAAAGATCTGTTACATTGATTGCATTCTCTTTTATCTTTATACATGCATACATGTAACTGGTACATACTCGCAATGCAGTATTGAATAATTTTGTATCTAATTTAAATTGCTAGTACTCTTGAGAGCTCACTTCTGAAGTGTTGAAGGCCCCGCCCCCAGCTGTTCCACCCGCCTGCCGGTAGCGCACGCGCGCGCGCTGCGTCGGAGGTGTGTGCGGCGGCGGGGGCGCGCTCTGGAGGGGGGCCGGCGACCGTGCGCGCAGCTGGAGAGAGGGCGGCGACAGGGCTGTGAGATGATGAAAGAACTTCGCGGCGACAACAGGGCTGGACGCTGACGACAGGACCGGAGTGGGCATAGAGCTGGGCGGTGAAAATAGGGCTGGGCAGCGACAACAATGCTCAGGAGTGACAACAGGGCTGGGCAGTGCTAACAAGACTGGGCATGACAACAGGGCTGGACAGTGACAACAGGGTTGGGCAATGACGACAGGACTGTGCGGTGACAACAGTGCTGAGTGGTGACAAGAGCTGGCGACAAAGGCTGGCTGACAATAGGGCTGGGCGATGACAATAGGCTGGGCGATGACAATAGAGCTGGGCGATGACAATAGAGCTGGGCGATGACAATAGAGCTGGGCGATGACAATAGAGCTGGGCGATGACAATAGAGCTGAGCAGTAACAACGGGACCGGGCGGGCGGTACAACAGAATTGGGCATTGGCGACAGGGCTGGGGGAGGGATAAACAGGTCTGGGCGATGACAATAGGGTTGAGCTATCTCGTCAAGGCAGAGCAGTAACTAGCTGGGTAGCAACAGTACTGGGTGGCGATGAGGGCGAAATGGTCTATAGTGGAGACAGCTCTTCGTGGCTGCGTACCAGGGTTCGGAGCCTGCTCCTTCAATGTGGAATTAGTGGTGACAAACGACGGTACTGCCTGGGGAAGGTTAGGTACAAAAAATCATGTAAAAATATTTTAAAAAATAGACCCGAATAATATTATTTCTTTAAATAACAGTAGCCAGATGTTAAGTTTGTCAATTTTAGAGTTCTGGGTGAAGTGTGAATGGTGACAAATGCGGAGTGGTACAATGATTCGTGATTCGTGACATTAAAACAACACGAATGATGACGGAGCGAGGGTGGAATGAATAAGAGAACCAGAAAATATTCCACGAACCGGTTTTTTAACCATAAATGCAATATGGACTACGGTTTTTGAACCCTAATTTGAACATCTCGATAATGTTTTTCGTCTAGTTCCCTGATCCTTTGAGCGAATGTCGAGACGGCCCCTTGTTTTTCTTCTGAACAAAAATGTAACTTCACTATCTGTGCACGTCTTCTAGAATTCTTATGGAAATATAGTTATTAAAATTATCCTTCTCTTTGTTATTGTGGATGTGTATATTCCTACACGAAGGTCACAATGCGGAATGAGAACCCAAATGTATAGCTCATTGCCCTAGTGAATAGTTTTTATTACACAGGAGCGAAGTTTTGTTCCCAATTCTTGCCAAAAAAAGTTCATTTCTATCTATATTCAGAATTTAACTTGTATGTGACGAAAGGTAGGATCTCATAATTAAGAAGACATTCACAGAAAACACTTCTCCACGTAGCACGTCACACGTTTTTAACTATTTTAACATAAAATAAATAAAACAAAAAAGTCTGGTTTCCAGATTTTAATGGCAAGATTAGCACAACCACGAGTCGTTTCGCGTTATTAGTAGTATTGATAGCGAAGAGGAGAAAATGCAGTGAAGTCCAATGTGGTCATTGACGAGGGTGAAAGGAGCTTCCCTCTGGCGCTATTGGTAGCTGGCATTGCCAAGCCCAAACACACGTTCCACGATCCTCATAACGGACTACCGGTTAGCAAACTAGTGACTATTTGAATTAAATCATTAATAACATCTATTATACCAAGAACTTCGCACATTACAAAGAATACTAGCTGCTATTTGGAGAGAGGAGGAAACGTGATCGCCATCATCGGTATATTAGAACACCATTTGTACTATGTGAAAAGTAGAAAAATGCTCGATTTCCAAGCCCTAGCCTCCTTGCGAAGTTCTCTCCTCGGCAGGGCATATTACCAGCAAATGAGCATGGTGTGCACAGGCCCTAATGGACCGGCCACACGGGCGGGCTGCGGCGCGCCGCACCAAGTTTCGTGCCATCCTCCCGCAGGCCATCAGCATTCCTGGAGGCAATTTCTTGGGCCGGGCGGCGCGGCGGTCGCTCGCGGCGGTCAGCGTCATCAATCCGCGCCAGCCGCAGCGCTCGCCGCCGCCGTCGCCGCCAGACAGTCCGCAGACGCGACCGCTCCTCCATCGCCACTGTCTCGGCCCTGCAGTCACTTGCGCGTGCCCCACACCTATCTAGACACCTGAGCCCCCTAGATTCTACGAAATAATTACTACCAAAGGTGAATTAATACATATGAGGAATACCGTCTTGAGTAGAGCCTATGGTATATGGTGTTCCAATATTTTTTTAATATAATTAGTTAATAATAAATTGGTTTATAATTGTCCGGAAGTGCGTAAATGGATAACTGTTGAATTGTTGACTGCCATTGAATTAAACGGATGTACCTTTCTGCTCGGTAATAACGTTAAATAAGAATAGTTAGTATTGGCAAGTGTGTATTGTATTGTTATCAATTACAAGGAGACACGTAGAACAAGTTACGGAAGATAAGGGGTGTTTTGAAGAAAATATATATTATAGGCTTAATTTGGAAATAGTAAAATAGGGAAGATGATGGGGTTTAACATGCGAGATTTCTCGCATGGGTACGCTAACTTTTATGTATTTAGCATCAAAAACAGTTAAAACGTGTGTGTGATGTGCTTTGGGAAGAAGTGTTTTCTGTGCTCGTTTTCTTAATTCTGGGGTACCTACCATTAGCCATTTACAGTGCGCCAGGAAAGCCTCTTCGCAGTGGCACGTTGCTGGTGGGAGTGCTAGCAACAGAAATAATAATCGTAGCACGAGTTACAACATGTAACAAAAGAAAATGTAAATGTCATACTCACCACAATCATAATAGATGTTGTAAAAGCTGTGATCTTCCCTTGTTTCCCAGTCATCTGGTTGCTACCAAATTAAATGCAATTGTTAATAGAAGTCCCAGGCTCGGCTCAGTGTGGAGACTTTCCCTGCTCACTGTACAACTTCAATGCTGATTGCACAGACACAAGGTTGTCTTATGTAAATTCCGAAGGCCGAAGATCGTAGTGTCGTCACCAACTCGGAAATGTGAAGCGAAGCATCAACTGAAGTACGTAGTAAAATTATGTTGAATGGTATCGTGTAATTAAAAATTTACAATTGTAATGTCTGACACGCGTATGCAATGCCTCTGTCGCGCTGCTTACCGTCACCTCTTCCACTGCTATCCCAGCGTTACCGTCATCGACGTCCCTCCTACCAGTATAGTGAATGTCATCTTCAGCCAGTGGCATTCCAATACCATTACAATCAATATTGTCATCACCACCGATGTTACCACAGTCGTGGTGATTAATGTCGCAGGAGATGTCACTGCTACCACCGCTGTCATCTTTCCCCAATCGTTGTACCCACTTCATTGTCCTGCAAATCAGCCTCATTTTAGTCCTCCATCAAGACTTTAAGTCGTTAACGCTCTCAGTTCCCCCTCTAGGGTGCGAATTGACGGGGATCGTTTCCTCTGCTGGAAGGTTTGATGACCTCTTCTATCATTTTTTCTTCCTGGTAGAGAATTATTTATAATTTACACATTTTGAAATGTTGAATAAATTTTCCGAAGATTATTCTCAGCATTCGTCCAGTTTATGGTGCGAACGTTCACTTACACTAACATGCACTACACTTCCACATATTCCGGGAGACCGATCGGGAGCTTAGAGCTTGTCCCGGCTGGGGCGGTGCCCCGCTGGTGGGAGAGTCCTGGTTAGGGGAAACCCCACTAGCCGACGGTAGGTCGGCGCCGGATCTTGCCATCCAGCAGGGGACGATCACCGCCCTCTCCCGAGAAAAACATGCACCACACTAACGGGACTAATGACCGAAGCAGTTGACGGAAACACGAAAAAAAAACCAATGGTACGAACGTGGATATGTTTTGGTTTCACTTGTCGATTCTTTGGATCAGAGACCTCTCACAGATTTGGTCATGTCACCTCTAATTGCTCTCTCGTTGTCGCTACCCTCCCCCCAGAAAAATTACAATTCGCCCTCTTTTCCGACCGGTAGCATAACCGCAGTCGCTTTTATCATTACTGCAGTGAATACAATGTCATCATCCCTGACTTCGCTTCCAAGAACGCTGCCCCAGCCATTGTCTCCACTGTTAACTACTGCGTCAATCGCCGATTTGACTAGTCTTTGACATTCCTGTCTCCTTTTTCTGCCTCGGTTCTCCTAATTGTCTTAGATTTAACGCATCTTTTTGCTTTGTTTGTCTGTCTTTTTGTTTGTCTTCAGCGACAGTTTTAGTTTATCGTTATCGTTACTTTTTCAGTAATTTCTTTTTCACCATTCATTCAGCCATCGCGTGTTTGTCAAATAATGCTTCTGTTATATTGACGCCTCGGCCTGCCGGGAAAGAAATAATCGTAAATGCATGATCAACAATAGGTTGTCATTCCCGAGAGGTCTTGAAAGATTATTTGGATTATTTGCTTACAAACGAATCGTGAAAGGTGCAGTCATTGGAGGCATGAATTCATGTTCTAAATTTCACTCTTTAAAACTCTCTTCCATCGTGTCCCTTGTGTTCTTCTTTTATAAGGTTGCAATCCTGCTTTGTTTCTGTGTTCTTCCTCTAGTTTGTTTTATGCTTCCATTTTTATTTTTTGTTTCCTGAGATCTTTATTTCCAATCGGTCTTCTACCTTCCTTGCTTCCTTTATCTTTTTTGTTCTTTTATCGCTTTCTATTTTTTTTTTCAATTTCTTTTACTCCTTTTCTTTTTTTTTCCTTTTTTCATCCCCGAAGTATTCGTTCTCACTTCTGTAATAGAGCTCTCTCTTATGAAACTTTCACATATGTATTCAATTTACTTATATATTTGTAGGAATTCCGTCAAGTCTTTGAAAAAACCTATGGATGAGATGTATACTGTTTTTCCATTTTTGTAATAAATACAATGACGAATGAACACGTACAGGAATGGTTTTCGTGATAGTCTTTAAATTTTTTTCCTATAACGTTGTTGAAAATGTAACAATACCGTTTCTGATATGTAATAGCTTTCTTCCCCTCAACCACCGTTGCCTGGCGTGTTCTGTATCATAAAGAAAACATAATAGAAACGATTCTCGGTCATCATGTGGTTCTTGCTCTGGTATTGCCTCGCCGAAATGTAGCGGCTGAACTGCAGTAATGTACATTGGGATGAACTAGATTGCCGTGGAATAGGAGCCGTTTACGAAGAGAGGATGGCGGCAAATAAAAGGAGCACGAGATTGAAATTGGCTGGTCCGTGTAACTGTATCGACCAGAAGATATGCAGTGTTCTTTCTTCCTTCTTTGAATGTTGCAATGCAATCCGGCAGAAGATCAAACATATTATGATCAACTGAATAATATTCCTGGAAACTATATCCAATTGGTATATGCGTAGTCTGAAGAAAAAGCACTCCATAGAATAAATTCTATCACATATCGTATCACTTACGACTATTTACAGAACTAATTAAGGTGTTTAGTGAGAGAGGGAGCTAAACCACAAGGGCAAGGAACCGAGGTAAATTGAGTAAGGAGAAGTTTATTCCTTGTTAAGTAAAAGAAGTTTATTCCTTGTTATTTTCAAGATAACAAACTGTTTTATTTGGGAAAATATGTTAGAAGTAGTTCACAGTTGATACACAGCCCTAAATGTAAGATTTTTTCATTAATCTACTGACTGATTATTTTTGTAATTACTCTAACATTCTGACAGTTTGACTGTATTACTTTCTATTAATGACCCCGCTGAGATATCCGTTTTGTATGTTGCAAAGTCCTTAACTTTGAAAAATTCCAAAAATATTGTGATTTTCATCGTCCGTTAGTGTGTGGTGTTTGCAATTGAGGTTATACATTTCAAGACGTAACCCGGCATTCAGCTGGTGTTCATTGGAGAAACAGTGGAAAACTACCAATCTGGGCAGCCTGTCGCCAGAATTCTCCAAGTAGTGGTTGAAAATTACCAAGCTATGTAGCTAGTGTCGAAAAGCCGTTGAGACTCGTACCTCACAACCTTCCTGTCAGAGACACTGTATTGGGAATAGTTGTTGCCCTGAGCCATCTCCTCCAATCACGGGAATCCTTGTTTCCTAAAGAGTAGCCTTCATTCTTCATTGTGTTAACAATCGGTACTGTTGCAAAATATGGGATACAGGAATCCCGTGAAACTGTTATGTCGTTTCGTTATTGAACATCAAAAGTTTATTACTCCCACATTTATATTCCAGAGACTTTACTTTGACTGTTAGCAATACACTGCTTTTTATGGACCGAATATAGAATGTAACAAATACATGTGATGTTCTGGTGCTAGTGTGGTTTAGCTCCCTCTCTCACGAAAATTGAGAAAATGGGCATTTCATGGGCTATTTTTAAAAAATGGATACAATATCATAATGCATTATGATACACTTATGAAATTTACGGAGTAAATAGAAGATGAAGAGAGGATATAAAATACGTCACAAATTTGGTTTTATTATTATTACTATTATTATTATTATTATTATTATGTTGTTGTTGTTGTTGTGGGTTATTTCCCTCTGTCACTGGACGCTTCAATTATCCTGTTCTCTTCAACTGTTCAACTGTCACCTTATAAATATTCTTTCAGTAATACCATTTACTTGGCAAGTTACCACATTATTGTGTACAGCCTATCGTACAAAACGTCTTACACGTGTTCCTAACACTCTAATGTGTTAAATCAGACTGACTCAAAAGTTAGCTTTCAATTAAATGCTGCTAAGAGTGAGCATATTCATCCTTTATTTCCTTCCTATATGGCGCCCCCATAGTGGTAAGGATTCTGTACGCGAAAATGATTTGACGATCGAAAACGTTTGTTGGCACATAGCCTGTAAGGGATGCAGTACACTGCAGCTTTCTGAAAACAAGATTAGGATGAATTTAGAAAACGTTATGAAATAGAAAACCGAATAAAATGTCATAGAAATGAAAGTTGGCGAAGGGAAAAATGAGAGTGCTACAGAAAACGTAACTTACTTTACATTAGAAATCCTATTTATAAAGTAACTTTACGTACTCGCGTAGGTAAGGTAAATAATACTGGATGGCACACATGAGATTGAATGCCCTTTAATTATTCACACACTCCCGCTTAACCGCTAACTCGAGTCAAAAGTGTCATTTCAGTACTACGAGTATATGTACTTTAATACTGAGAGTGGATCGAAATTTTACTCTACCAGTGTACAGTACTGATTCTACCCACATGTAGTAACTAATTTAAATGATACAACTGATAACAGTTTGTCATCTGTCTGATAATTCACCCCTGTTTTATACGTCGAAAATCATGCCAGTTACACATGAGCTCTTCCAGTAAGGAAACATTTAGATATTATGAATAAACATGTGCCCAAGCCCGGGTTTGGTTACTTCGCACCTTGAGCACACAATAATATTGTGGCCCTTTCAAGCAATACCCATTACGTAAAAACGTAGCAATTGTACCGGTACGTTATAAAGAAACTGCAATGTAATTATTATTTCTGCTTGCACCTATTGTTCTCGTCAACTTTTGACCCTGGTTTCGGAAGCTCAATGAACTCCTGAATATAACATTAGTCACATATTCATTAATGGACGCTGAATCATCAAAACAGTCGAATAACTGTAATATCAATCGCATTGTAATCGCTACTTATATCTTTATGCGCATTGAATAAGTAGTTAAGATAAATGCCTTCATTTCAGAGCACGAACTCCTCTCATTACTGTTGACAGTATTTACATCATCTTTGTAATGGAGCGGAGTTAATAACATTGGAGTACATTTTATCACATCTTATCGATTTGTTGCAAAATTCTGATTTTACACAAATGTGCAAACATTGAAAGTCGTGGCCAGAAAAGCTGGGAAATTCGACTTAACCTTTTATTCGCTGGGCAAACAGATTAGAGATTCACGAGAAAGGAAGCAATGGAGCTGCAATTATCCGAAGCAGATCCATTATCTCAATTATAAATCGCATTGCAACGGCTTTAAAAATCGATCCCGAATCCTGCACTTCTATATCTTAAAAGTTAGGATATTCTAGCCATCAGGTGCTTGTGTGACATTTACATCTTTATGACTGACCCTCTATGCGTTGGATATACCGTACGATACCTATTATGCATATCACTCACCGTTTCGATAACGTAATGCGCAAATAGTTCGTTCCTTTTTCCTTGTTTTGATGTTCTTTTTAAAAATGTCCACCTTTAATTGGTTACAATTACCGGTAATTGTTTCGAAGGAACAGACTGGTGTTGCCTGAGGTGTTATGAAAATCTCGTTCCTACAAAAAATGAAGTGTCCTTCTGTGAAACAAGACTCGCCGTTTGACCTGCAAATGATTCTTGTGCTATATTTCCATGTCTGAAAACAGGGGAATGCATTCGGATAGACACTTTAAGGAGGCTGCCACTTCAAACGAAATTCATTAATGCGCGTCTTGCTGTGCGCAATATTTACGTACTGTTTTGGGTTGAGAGACGTTTACGACCGGGTGTGTCGTGGGTGTGAAACAGACAATGCCCTGCTGCGAACTCCACAAGGGCAGACTGGTGCAGAGAGACTGAGGTGGTTCAGGGCATCACCTGGTGTCACTGTTGCGCTTCTGATCGGGAAATCCTAGGTTTCGAGTCCGGAGGGTGGCAGGATTCTAGACTTTAGCTAAATATGTAGGTGGAGTTAAGTCGCTGAGTGGAGGAGAATTCGATTGATTGATTTTTTTTCGTGTTTCTGGGCGCGTCAACTGCTCTGGTCATTATTCCCGTTAGTGTAGTGCATTTTTCGCGGGAGATAGCGGTGATCTTCCCCCGCTGGATGGCGAGATCCGGCGCCGACCTACCGTCGGCTAGTGGGGTGTCCCCCTAACCAGGACCCTCCCACCAGCGGGGCACCGCCCCACCCGGGACAAGCTCTAAGCTCCCGACCGGTCTCCCGGGATATGTGGTAGTGTAGTGCATGTTAGTGTAAGTGTGTGTGTAAGGGGAGTGGATAGGACAAGGTATGGGAAGGACAGATCGCGGTCCGTGGCCAGTTTGATAAGGTACTGCTCCGGCATTCGCCTGGTGTTGATCGGAGAAACCACGGAAAACTATCGATTTAGAGCAGCCGGCCGCTAGAATTCTCCTCCAGACAGCGACTGAATTCGACCTAGCTGAAAAGCTAGTGTCGAAAATCCTGCCGCCGTCACGACTCGAACCTAGGACCTCCCGGTCAGAAGGGCTGCAGTGACATCAGTTGATGCACTGAGCAACAGCTCCCGGTGGAGAATTCGAGCGGTCGGGTGCTCTGATTGGTACTTTTCCGAAGTTTCTCCGATCAAAACCAGGCAAATATGGGAGCAGTAATCTAACAAACAGGACACGGACCGCGCGCGATCTTTCCTTCCTCTTCCTTGTCCTATTGTTACCCCCTTGCTCACTTACACTTTCATGCACATTACCACCCATGTCGGGACACCAGCCGAGAGCTTAGAACTCGTTCTGAGCGGGGCTGTGCCCCTTTGGTGGGAGATACCTGAATAGAGTATATCATGTAAGCCTACGTGCATATTGGCGCCGGATCTCACCATCCAGCGGTGAAAAAAACACTATCAACTCCAACATAAAACATGCAGTACCCTAATGACTATTTTCTGGGGTGGCCGGAAACACGAGGTAACCAATCGTTCACCTCTTGCTGCGTGTTTAAATACATTAACCCATTAACGCCCAGCATACTTATTTGAAAATCCACATTACTGGACATCTCAAATTTGTTCCCTGTATGAATTTGTGGTTTTGAAATTCTAATTTGGCGAAAACGTTCTAAACGAAACATATAACCAGATTTTGGTATTCCTGACTTCGTCGAGACCGCTAAAATATTGTACACTCCTGGCCAAGGGATGTTCATACGTTGCGACGGTCGAAACTTCATCTTAAAACTGTGCTTACATGCCGTTTGCCTGTGTTGTATTTCGGAAAGACAGTCTGCTGTAAAGCAATGCAGGTTGATTCACACCGAAATTGACGGGGCATATACAGTAAAGATCAACAGATCTACTGTTTCTTGAAGAAAAAATGTTGATATAACCAACGGTTTGGTGGTTTGCACCGCTCTAGTAGTATAATTTAACATCATAAAAATAGTTACATAATTTAGCAGAATGACGACAATGAACACGCGATGTGTAGCAAAATTCCACGTCAGGAATTCTACAAGGAAGTGTCATCGGACTACTCATGCTTCTTGCCTTCGTGAATGATTTGCCGACAAATTTAGCTTGTAATATACGACCCTTTGCAGATGACTGCGTAATTTATAGGAGAATTTACTCGGAGAACGAGGAGAATATTTTGCAGCGAGACAGACAAATTACATATCTGGGCGGAAACAATCGGTATGGAAATAAACAATTGAAAGAGCAAGTCCATCACGTTTGGTAGGGGTCGAAGTTACAACGAAATCGCTAAAAAATTGAGTAATAATTCTACCTCGAGTCACGTCTTGTAAATATTTAGGAGTATAGCTAGATAGTAAATTAACCTGAGAAAATGAAGTAAATTTCATTGTCGGGAAAGCCTGGAGATCTTTGCATTTTTATGCGGATTCTGAAAAGAGTTCAGTGAGAGTCAAAGAACTAGCACTTGTGTGATTAGTGCGACCCATACTAGAATATGGCGCGATATGTTGGGACCCATAGAAAATTTTGCAGCAAAGAAATCTAGAAAAGGTCAATCGTATATCATCAAATTTTTTTTCAGGAGTCACTCGAAAGAAGGAGAATGAAGTCGCTATGCTATGTATAAAGGGCCACAGGCTTTCGAGTGTGGAAAGAAATTCAAAGTCGATTAAGGAAACCTACATATTTCGGCAGAGCGGAACACAGCAGACAAGAATTCAGAAAACGGTCGTTGGGAAATATTCATTCGCGAATCGAACTATTAGAGACTAGAACAGTTCGCCTGTGACAATCTTTGATCCCTTTCCTCAAAGTCTGAGCAAATTTAAAAATAAATTAATTCCTAGATGTTGATATGTGTATTATTATATCTTTAATATTATTAAATAAGTAATCTCCTATGTAAAGTATGTGGTATTATCACTATTATTATTATTATTATTATTATTATTATTATTATTATTATTATTATTATTATTATTTATTACTTACTAATTAATTATGTGCAGTGGCCTGTAGTGCAGTGTTGTGAAGTTCAGGGAAAAGGGTGTGTAAGAAAGACATTAAAACTCAGTGATTAGCAGTATAGTGTGAAGTGTGGTGAGGTGGAGTACTATGGAAGCTTGGACGGTGAAATGTTCATGTTAATTTGTAAAGTTTGTAAATTTTGTAAAAATTTGTATAGTTGTTAAGTTCTGTAATGTTTACTTAGTGTATTCTGCCACCAAGTTATCAAATTCTTTGCTGAATTAGTAATAAATCTAATCTAAAAATTAATTGGGTAAAAGAAAGGAAACTACTGCATGAATTTGAAAATATTGAGTGGGACGTGTAGACACATCCGCAACCCCGTGGTTGAAATGGAGGAAGAGACCCATGGTTGCATGAGTTTGATTTGTGTCCGGATATGTCAACTGGTGGTCGTTATGATATGACAACTGGTGTTCGATATTATATAGTCCTGTTAGTGTAGTGAATGTCTTTTATGCCTCGACGTGGGTGTGTTCATCCACCGCTGAATGGTGTGTCAGCTTGCGAGGAATTCCCCCTCAGGTATCCGCCCCAGAAGGACACCGCACCACCCGAGACAAACTCTTAACTCTCGACATGTAGGCTAGAGTGGCGCCAGATTGACAAGGAAATGAAGGAAAAATCGCGCGCGGTCCGTGGCTCCTTACAGTACTACTGCAGCATTCGTCTGGTTGATTTGATCGAAAAAACGGCAGAAAACTACCGATTCTAGTCGGCCGCTATAATTCTCCTCCGATCAGCAGCTGAATTCGACCAAGCTATTCGACAAGGCTGGCAGAGACAGGGCTGGCTGGGACAGGGCTGGCAGGGACAGGGCTGACAGAGACAGGGCTGACAGAGCCGACAGCAGCTGAATTCGACCAAGCTATTCGACAAGGCTGGCAGAGACAGGGCTGGCTGGGACAGGGCTGGCAGGGACAGGGCTGGCAGAGACTGGGGTCTGGCAGAGACTGGGGTCTGGCAGAGACTGGGGTCTGGCAGAGACTGGGGTCTGGCAGAGACTGGGGTCTGGCAGAGACTGGGGTCTGGCAGAGACTGGGGTCTGGCAGAGACTGGGGGCTGGCAGAGACTGGGGGCTGGCAGAGACTGGGGCTGGCAGAGGGGGCTGGCAGAGACGGGGCTGGCAGAGACGGGGCTGGCAGAGAGGTGCAGAGACGGGGCGGGCAGGAGGGACGGGCGGAGGCAGGGCTGGTAGAAGTAGGCATCGCTAGCTCTGAGCTAAACGCAGTCTGTTGGATGGGTCTGATGAAGGAAGCGAGCTGCTCGTTCCTTCGGTCGCCGTCCCTCCTGGCGCGCTCCTGGAAGCGCGCGCAGTGGCTAAAGGCGGGCGCTTCCGAGTCCAAAGGCGGGCGCCGCACCGCGCAGGGCCGGTTCTCACCTGGAACTAATTTGCATACTGCCCCGTAATTGACAACGGTACTCCCTCTCTCCCGCGGTTCCTACGGGAATTGGTGCTTCATATTTCCGAAGGGCGCTCCACACATTCAGCTGTCGAATTCTGGGGCCTCCGAGATGCAGGTCGCCTCGCCAAGCGATGGAAGGAAGCGGAGAGAAGATGTGGAAAGAGGACTGCTTTTGTAGCTGGACGATGCTTGAATTTATTAAATTCATATGTTAAAATTTATTTATTAACACCAAACATTCACATGCATTGAATAATACAATCAAACATCCAAATTTGTGTACTAAATTACTTGACGTTTTTTCAACATGTTCGTTTGACGCTTCTGGACCGATCTTACTGTTGTTGCTTTTTCTCCGCACGTAATCAATAATATTTAGCGTATTCATTTGTTCAGTAGGAATATCGGACAGGCATCAGAATCGATACATCGATATTATATGTTGCGTCTTCAACTTGTGGACTAATTACCACACTAATTCTTCCCAATCCCGTGTGTATACTCGTGTGGTGTTTTCGTTACGAAACGTACGTACTCGTGAAGGAGGATTTTTATTTTATTTTATTTGGAATTGACTGGAGTTACAACTTCTAGCAGACGGACTTTATAGTTGCAAAACCGAGGTAAAATATAAATTGTCACACATACCTATGCTGAAGGTGGGACGATATTATAGACTGTCAGCACTGCTCATTATTTAATCGAAAGCACTCATGCTCGTTTTATTGCTTTACTTCGAACCCCTCTGATGAAATCATTTTACAGTTGGTTTGGAGGGGTCGCTCTACAACTTAAAGCATTCATTTCGTAATCCATTTCCTTAGATTAGGTATTGGCAACCTTTTTCTTTTAACGACCCCTTTTATAAAAATTATTGCTCCACCGTTCCCTTCTATTGACAGCCTCTATAATAGTGGGAGTCGTAACATAAAAGAATTGAGCGTTAAAGATACCAATTTCCGATGCCAATATTTTCGTAAGTATCTGGATTTTCAATATTCGAAGCCGCTTTTGCTTCTGAGTAGCTGAGTTCTTAATCTCCATTGTTGGGCAATGGTTAGAAAACGTTTAACGTGGCAATAACATACATCCAGTACATACTCCGGAGAATATTTTCTTTGCGATAGAGTAAGTAGTTAGACTTGTGAATACGTAGTTATGTCTGTTTTTTTAGCCATCTTCACCAGAATTGAAATTAAGTACTTGAATTGAGGGGCCTTCACAGGGGCCCAGGTACGGTGCACAGGTTAGCTACACCCCTTCGTCAACGGGTGGATAATGGATACGAAAGAAGAGCGAATTTGTAGTTTATTTTTACGTTTGGACGAGAAAACTATTACAGAATTTTGAATTTCATTATTTTTTAATGAATTGCTTCTTGATTACATCGATTAGCCAGTTTATATTCAGCTATTGACCCACAATCGACCCCCTGATCGTCTCTGACACCTTCAAAATTTCGTTGACCCCCAAGAGATTGATAGCGACTCCGTTGGGAACCCCTGCCGTAGATGGTCCAAAAAGATTCATGTGATTTGCATAAGAGAACACCGATTTACTGTCAATGACGGTGACCGATGACGATGACCTTGGCGATTTACTGCCAGTGTATCTTTCCCTATATTTCCGTACAAAACTATTTCTCATTATGACAATTGTCTCTAAGGTTTTCGTATAGTTTTACTTGATTCTTCGGCAAGCATGTTTTTCTGCTGGTCTGAAATATCATTTAACAGTGTAAACATGTGGGGTCCTGCATTTAGATCAATATGAATCAACAAACAAGAAAATTAGTAAACCTGTTTAAATAATCAGAAAACAAAACCATTATCCCTTCGAATCATGATACCGAGGTAGCGGAGTGAATACCAGAAGTTGTTACACCACGGCTGCTCGAGTGCAAGAATTCACTCAATCAAGCGGGCTTGCTCGCCCGCGATGGCCCGTTGTAGAGGTCCGCCTGCCACTCACCTTTCACTAAACTAGAGCTGATCGCCCTGAGAACCCCGGTGGCCCATAGATAAGCGGTGGACCAAGGTACGCCAAGATGGTTTTTGAGAAGACGTGGTTTACATGATTGCGAAACCCCCGCGTTCATACCGTCACTCCTAGTAGCAAAGCGTTCCAATCGACTGCTGCGGACATCTCTTTCATCTGAATGAGCGTGGGTCGACGACCGTACAAACCACATCTCAACCGCGGACAGGCGCACGGCTTTTTCTGCCGCGGCTGCCCAACGCACCTTGAAAACGCATGGACGCGCGCCACTACCTGTTAAGAGAGGGAGAAAAAGGCAGGAAGCAGGAAATGGGGAGAAAAATGACTCTGGAACGCAATTAAATGCTGAGGAATGGAATGGAACGGAAGGTAAAAACGTAAAATGGAATTGAGTGGTAAGGTAAAAACAGATAGAATTCGGGAGGTGAATAGTAATCGGAGCTGCAAAATATTACCTACGAATGAACGGGGTAATGAAGTCGCAATGATTTGAGAAATTAGCGCTACTGGTAGTAATGAAGATGGTGAGAAAGCTCATCACGATCTTTGATAAATCAAAGAATGAAAATAGTCTGACGATAAATAAGATAAAGTTCAAAGAGTCCGTAGATAAATGCAATTACGGAAGGACATTTGTCAGTAAAGCCAGACACAGACTGATAATTTATCTTCCTTCCTCTTCAATTGATTGTACATCGTCTCCATGCCATATGTATTGATGGCTATGTGTAGGTCGTTGACGTCGTGCATAGTGACCACACCCCCGATTGCAGACGTCCGTGCCGCTTTTTATGAAGAGGCCACTCCTACTGCTCTCTGCGAACAACCCGCTGCGAACACCGAACCAGTCGTGGCAGAAAGAATAAATCATGAAAACTAATCATGCTACAAAGCACATGCTTTCTCTTATTATTCTTAATGGATGCATAATATTATATTAGATGAAGAGATACTAGATGATAGAGATGCGAGAGTTTAGCGCTTGTCCCGGGTGGGGCGATGCCACATTATTGGGAGATACCTGATTTGGGAAAATTCCCGTAATCTGATGTAGTTCGGTGCCGGATCTCGCCATCCAGCGGGGGAAGATCACCGCCACCTCCCGTGATAAAAACAGTCACTACACTTACGAGTCTAATGATCTTAGCAGTTCACACGCCCGGAATCACCTGCAAATCAATCTATCCTCACCCCTTACTTAAACACATATTTTCATGTAATTCATTTCTGCACATGTCGGGAGATCAATCGGGAGTTTAGCGGTAGTCTTGGCTGGGGGCGGTGCCCTGTTGGAGGGAGATACCTTGGCGTGGAAAAAGGAAAGCGTGTCTCCTGTTGGCGTGTAGGTCGGCGTCAGATTTCACCATCCAGTGGGAGACGATAACCGCAACTACCCTTAATAAAAATATATACTACACTTATGGGACCAAAGACCATAGCAGCTGACTCGCCCGGAAACGAAATAATCAATCGTTTACGACTTACTTAGGTAAGGGAAAGTAAATACGTATTCAGATGTGTACGCCGAGAACGCGCCGCTCTCAGATCCATGAGCACGGTGACCGCCTCCAGACCGGGAGCGGTAGCTCAGTGCATCAACTGAGGTCACTGCAGCACCTCTGGCCGGGATGTCCTAGGTTCGAGTCCTGACGGCGGCAGGATTTTCGACACTAGCTTTTCAGCTAGGTCGAGTTCAGTCGCTGTCTGGAGGAGAATTCTAGCGGCCGGCTGCACTGATCGGTAGTTTTCCGTGGTTTCTCCGATCAACACCAGGCGAATGCCGGAGCAGTACCCTATCAAACTGGCCACGGACCGCGCGCGATCTGTCTTTCCCATTCCTTGTCCTATCCTCCCCCCTTACACACACCCTTACACTAGCATGCACTACACTACCACATATTCCGGGAGACAGGTCGAGAGCTTAGAGCTTGTCCCGGCTGGGGCGGTGCCCCGCTGGTGGGAGAGTCCTGGTTAGGGGGAATCCCCACTAGCCGACGGTAGGTCGGCGCCGGATCTCGCCGTCCAGCTGGGGAATATCACCGCCATCTCCCGAGAAAAAACATGCACTACACTAACGGGACTAATGACCAGAGCAGTTGACGCGCCCGGAAACATGAAAAAATCAATCAATGTGACCGCCTCCAGCAGAGTGACGCGCGTCATCGCCGGTGTTTAGGCAGTGGCGCCGCGGCACTGGGCGTCACGCGTGCTGCTTTCTAAATGCACTTCGGCGAGGCGGCGGCGCGCGACCAGGAGGTAATAGCACTTTATTTGTCGTCAATTAATTCTCGCGACGCCCAGTCGGCCGCTGAATCGACTTGCCATCCAATATCACGGTGTGTCGGCTTTGTAGGGAGAACTTGGTCAAAGATACATGATAAATGGTTGGCGATGAGTAATCTACTTAGTATAGAATGTGGGATGGGATGAAGATTTCAGGTGCGTCGACTATTTGGGTCATTACTCTCGTAAATGCAGTGCACGTTATGCCGGGAGTTGGCGGTGTTTCTCCCCCTCTGGAACGAGGGATTAGATGCTGACCTACACGTCTGTTTGTGGGTTTCCTTTCAGTTATCTCCTCCAGCATGACACCGACCCAGCCGGGGCAAGCTCTAAACTTCGGACAAATCTTCTGTCATGTATCAGCATGTAAATGTATCCGAGTAAGGAGAAATAAGAAGAAAAGAATGAGGAAGAAGAGATCGCGTGCGCTCGGCAGCCCGTTTGCTAGAGTACTGCTCCCGCATAACTCTAATATTGATTGGGGAAACCACTGAAAAGTACCACTCAGAGAAAGCAGCCGACATAATTCTCCACCAAAGAATATTTGAATGTTTAACACTCGGACTCTAAATAGTAATTAATTAATTGTTAACCCACGTCTTACTCTAGGGGTCAAAAGTCAATACGCTTTTTTTATGAACGCCAGGGCTGCCGAGTCTTGTCTATTACTATTCGACGATGTACGCTGAAATGTGTGTGTTAATGAATAGGAAGAAAGAAGGATAAGGAAGGAAAGAGGGACGAAGAGAGGAGAGATCACGGAAGGTCCATGGATTTTTGGATACTGCTCCAGTATTCGCCAGACATTGAGATGGAAAACTGGCGGTCGGTGCAGCCGGCTTCTAGAGTTATCGTCCAGGCTGTGGTTGAATTTGACACAACAATGTAGCTACCATCGAATTTCGCCACTGTCGGGACTCAAATCCTACGGTGACAGGGTAAAGGATGCTGCAGAGACAACGAGTTATCGCAGCCACTTTTTGCTTATAGATTACGAGAGAAAAATTTTATTTTGCAAGAGTGAACTTGGTTTGTTTTCAATCCTAACGGAGCCCTTTTTACTCATGATTCCTAAAAATTGAAGTAATAGTAGAAACATGTTTTCTTGTCGTTGAATGTGCTAAGGTTGTGTGTGAGTATATAATAATTCTATTACTTTTCTCTCATTGATAAATTCTCGACTATTGCCATGAAATCATGAAAGGTCAAGTTAATTCTCCAGTTTGCAACGAGCACGAGGAGTCGCAAATAAACCAAACATGTGTGCACTGTGCGTTTAGTAAATGGCATTATTAGTGCATTGGAAGACAGTGGTAAAGTATCGCCAGCTTTTGTGCTATCTAATATTATCGTCTCAACACTATTACGCGAAAAGAAGACACACATGTATTTTCTGCCAATGTCATGAAAGTCAAGAAAAATAAATGAGTGACCTTGACCCTTGTCGCAATTGAATGGAGAGGTGTGCCCTGTTAGGGTAAGCGTATTCTTCTATCTCTTTGTCTTTGTCCTCCAACTCCATTTACTTACGTGAACGGACGAAAGGAGGGAAAGGTGAAATAGTGGAGGAGCCTAAGAGCAGCAGACAAGCTATGCACGAGAACGAGAGGTGTAATGAATACTGTCCGTACAGTAATGAAAACCGGTTGTCAACATTCTTCTCCGAGAAACTTGTACAAAGTACTTGTAAATAAGTTTTCAACACAACACGTCAACGTTGACAAAGATACATAGCGCGCACACTGAACGGAGGCATTGCCCAAATCATCGGCGCCGCTCTCCTGGCAGCAGGGGTAATACAGGACGCCCTGCGCAGATTGGTGGCCCTCGTAATGGAAAAGCCTCCTCGCCAAGGCGTGTGACGTTAGAAGAGAAATGTCTATGCAAAAGTGTATGAGTCGCGGGAAACACGTTTGCTCTTGTCGAATCACTTAAGAAGCGAACGTCTATATTCTTCGCAAGAATACTGCCATTCAAATAGAGGTCAACAATTCGTAGTGGTCTTGTACGCGCGCAGCCTAAAACGACAGTGGGAGGGACAACTACATTTCTGGCCCCTCGTGTCCATTAAACTTGTTTTGTTAACACAATACAAGAGGAATGTAATCATAACTTTATTAATAAATTAATCAATACTATTGATTTAATGATACTATAGGACAGAGTTGCCAGATGGGAGAGCTTCTTTGCTGTTTCTGTGGTTTCCTGCGACCAATTCTGGACGAATGCCTGCACTATAAATTAAACAATGGGACAGGAAGCACCATGATACTTTCTTCCACATCAGGTGCCTCATTCATCCTTAGGGTCGAGAAATAGACTGATCCTCCATCCTTATATGACACATTCCGTGTTGATCTAAAATCTTCGACAAGCATCGGACGTCCAGGGTCGACAAGATGCAAGACCCTACACGTGTTTCGTGGTGAGTTATCAAGAATAAAAAAGGAGTAATATATTGTTCATGAAATTACTCCCCTCTGTGGTAATGGTGTAATTGTACAGGAAGTGGGTAACAGAAATGAAACCGTAGTTTACATTTACGAAAATACAGTTTTTTAGTTTCAGCTTTAAATAACCTCAAATCTTAAAGGAACTTATCGTCAGTACAGATTCATATTTGTGAGGGTTAACTGCACGACAACGGTTTGTGAAGCATTGTTTGGCAATTAACACGGAAGTCAAAATTTACTGACAATGTTGGGAACCTGCAGGTTGCCAGCTAGAAAATCCCAACAAGTAGCCAATGAATGAACCGGCAGGTAGGCAAGCATCACAAACAAATAAATTACTTCATTTTACCCATTGTTCCCCGCGAGAAATTGATTTTCCTTTTCCGCCAATATACGCAATATGCGAACGGCAGCCGTTTGAATAGCGACAGCGATTTTCGCGAGAGCCTCATCACCCGAAACGCGAGGCAGCGAGGCAAACAGCGCACGTCCCGCGTCAGGTACACAGACGGCGGTGGTGTGGCGGCGGCGTGGACGGCGATGCAGCGCGGCCGCGCCCGGGGCCTGATGAAGCGATAACCGCGCCCGCGCGCTCAGTGCGTGCAAACGCGCGCCGCGGGACGTCCGCCGCCTCTGCTGCTGCTGCTGCTGCTGCTGCTGCCGCCACCGCCACAAGCTCCCGCCGGTTCTGCTCCCGCTGAGTGCTCCGAAGCCGTGATGCTGACCTCTCGAAAGCTTTTCTGAGTCATGCAGGGATACCGCGCTGGCTCCGCAGGTCCATGGTTGAGGTAACACCCCTGCTGAGCTCGTTATTTGAACCAGAAAATATTCCGTCGGATTCTTTTGCATTGGAGTTCAAGAAGGCCGAGGAAGTTTCCGAGTAAATTATCGACAGAATTGGGGTTCTTCATTTAACTTCTGTGAGTTTATTTTTGATCAGAAGACGGCTAACTTGGAGGACTGTGACATATAATACCTAGTAGTTAAAGTATTCCTCGAAAGAGATTAGTTGCGGAGAATTTCCACCGATAAGCGATTCCTCACAGTTGTCTCTTGAGTGTTCCTTGACTACCATTTTTTTCATTATTGGCACGTAATTCCATCTCTGCTGCTGTTACTTCTGACTTCTGTCAGATCTACTTCGATCAGTTTACCTCCCCCAGTTCTGCTCCCGCCATTTCCGCTCCCGCCCTTTCCGCTCTCGCAGTTCCGCTCTCGGCAGTTCCGCCCCCGCCAGTTCCGTTCCCGCCAATTCTACTCCCGCCAAGTTTCCTGTGTGTATCCTAATGACCTTACTTTCTCGTCTTATTATGTACGTAGTAAAGAGAAAATATGCTAATGTTCTAGCAAAATATATAATTTTTCGACTGAAAACTGACACACTGGTATCGGAAAAGGGGATAAATCTTGTTCCTGTATAACGACCTCTAATACGTTTTGTGCTCATAATCAACTGTCTTGACACTGTCCTTGGCATCCTCCTTGACACCAAAAAATTGGTTGTCGGCAAAACCTGTCTGTCTGTTCGTCCGTCCATATGTCTGTCATCGGTGCTAAATTTTAATCTGTTCAGACTGATTTATCTAAAAGTGATATTCCCAATTGCTCGAGAAGAACTCGAGACCCTGCGAGTTTGAAACGGATATTTTGATTTTTGGGGTACTTACCAGGAAGCCAAAACATTTTCAAATTGTTCTTAGAAATGACTCCAAGTTTTTTTGTAGTCTTTTTCCTCAGAGAGCACAAAGGATGCTTAAAAATGACGTTGATCTAATTGTTATTAAAGAATATGAATTTTCGAAAATTGCAAATGCTGAAAAGTTTTCGGCGTCTTCTTTCAATTTCAATATTTAAGATACACGTTTTTAAAAATGGTGTATATCCAATTTTCCATGAGATGTCTGTGTTTTCGAAAATAGCAAAAATTTCACAATTCCAAACTACACTTTTATGATAGAGGTTTTTTCCGTTATGAAATATGTTCTAATTGTCTACATATCAACACATTCGTCAATTGTAAATTGTATTTTCAGATTTAAGACACTTGCACACAGAAACTGCACATATACTACGTTAGCTTGTTTAAATCATTAATAGTTAGGTTCAAAATTACTATAACGAATTACTAATACTATCTTTGAACGTACTGTGCAGGTAACAATATTGATGATAAAGATGTTTTCATCATGAAACCTGTCTATTTTTTCTTTAAATAAGTTCATCTACAATTTTTTGAAAATACTAGAAGTTTGGCATTTTTTTGCTGAGAGGGAAGGTGATTTCTATAAACATTGCTGAATAACAACTCTACATTTTTTCTTTATTTTTTCAGATAGTGCATAGGATGCTTAAGAAACCGTGAATGTTTCATTTCAATTGAACTTTCTGACATGCCACCTACACCGCGGCTGCTGAAATTACCACTGTCGCATAGCTCCGGTAAGTCTTCTTTCTCTCGTCAAGCGTAAGTCTCATTCCTCGCCCACATTCGGGGACTGAGTGTGATCCTCATAATCATTTGTTCATGCACATTGCTTATTCTTATCTGTACGTATTTATTCGCTTCAGGGTATGTCTTGTTGACTCTGCCCCAGGGCCGCCGATGCCGCCTGTGTTGTTGCTTTCTCTATCGGCGGGACGGACGTGCCAGTTTGTGCTAATATGAGAGACCAAAACAGAGACGGCGACTCACTCCCACTTGCGGTTGCAACCGAAGCAGCTTGGACTTATCGACGGCCCAAAAGGCAAGCCTTAAAAATGTTGTTTTTAGATATTGCCGTTTTAAAATTAAATATCGCTCTGAAAATATCAGTTACGTTACTTCAATTTGAAATTTATTATTAATATTGTACTTTTATGCCATATGTTTGAAATCTATGGGATGTAAACTGATATTTTCAACGCGATATTTACTTTAAAACTTTTATACTTTTTTACTTAGTTTATTAAAATTTTCTTTTTTTTTCTGATATATTTTGCTCTAATTTAGTCTATTTGGTTCTATGTGGGTCTACGATAATATTTTTTACTCTAGAAATATTTATATTCAGCGGGCTTTTTCAATTTATTTATTTATTTTTGTTTTATTAGATGGATAAAATAGGTAGAGTAGATCTACGATAAACTGGTTGTGTAATGCTTACTCCTACCAGATACATATTACTTCATACCTCAGGTTTAGATTTGGAGTCGTAAATCAGGAGCATCTTCCCTGGGCAAGGAAGTGAGGAAATTCCGTGTAGCAGTGGCATGATGCAACGAGAGGTTTAGGTAATGAATTCACTGGGTACGCTCGATTAATGCCACAGCGACGCTCCAGCGAGTCACAATGCCGGGACTTTGTGAAAGGGCGCGGTGGACTCGGGCCGACGGCAAAGCCATTACTGTCGGCCACGCCCTCCCTATGATCCATGTAGAGCCGCTCCCGGTGCTTCTGTCTCCGCCCCAGCCGCCACCGCCCTTGCTCCGGAGCCTCCGAATCTCCGCCTCCGACGCCGCCGTACTCGCAACCCCCTCCACCTCAACCACCACAACCACCACCACCACCATCACCACCATCACCACCATCACCACCACCACCACCACCACCACCACCAACACCAACACCACCACCAACACCAACACCACCACCAACACCAACACCAACACAACCACCAACACCACCACCAACACCACCAACACCACCAACACCACCAACACCACCAACGCCACCAACACCACCACCGCCGCCGCCGCCGCCGCCGCCGCCGCCGCTACCACTACAACCACCTCCACAACAACAATCACCACTACAATTACCGTGACCATTGCCACCTCCGCCGTCTGAACCGCCACAGCCACCCCCACCGCCATCTCCGCGGCCAGCGTTGCCACCAACATCACTACCATCATCACCACCATCACCACCACCGCTGCCGCCGCAACCACCTCCGCCTCCAACGCCATCACCTTAACCACCGTCACCGTCACCAACACCATCGCCATCTCCGTCGTCACTCCCCCGAACGCCACCTCCACCCCGCTGTGACGCGCTCCCTTTTACCAGCACCGGTTCACGTCGTTTATGGACTTCTGTACAGAAAGTGACTACCTTCGTCAATCTCGTCTGCCCGATTTCATCGTCTCACCAAGGTCGGATGTCTGCGCTCCGTTCTTTCCCTCGCTTTTACGTTGTAAACGACGCCGCGCATCTGCGAGTGCTTCCGTCCTCTCACGCTTGCTGCCCAAGCCCGTCATGCGGGCGCATACTCCAGCTCTACAGCCCATCATTGCTGACCTACTTTTCATTCATTTTACGAGGTAGCTGCAGAACTCTGAGCTCGAAAACGTGTTTTTCAAAAAACTAAATTTTAAAGATGTCTTGTATATTTATCTGCATGTAATGTGAAGTTTTCACGTCAATGACTGGGGTTATTTTTCAGTTGTGAAGGACAATCTTTACTTCTGCACCGGTGAAATCTATTATGTTCCACTGACCATGTTCCCTTTAAACCCCTTTTTCCCACAACTTGCATTTTTACAAATTGTTTTGAAAACATCTGAACTAACATATGGATTTTTTGTAGTGTTTGGAAAATATTTTAAGGATATTATCTACAACATGAACCAAATGAAATGGTTTAACCATATAGGTTTCTTATTTTTGATTTTTTATTATTAAAAAGTAATTTATTTGATCTATGAAATTATATAGGTAGAAAAAAGTTTTAAAAATTTGCGTAGTGTATCATAATCCGTGATCACAGATGAAGGAGCAAAATATGTAAATAAATAAATCGCTCACGTAAAGCTGAAATATGTTACTATCATTCATAGCTCGAAAGCAAAGCATCCTAAGAGCTTTAAAAGAAATGTTTGTGACTCTCGGGAGTTATATTTCTCTTTTATTCTAAAAATCAGACATTTTTCTGCCAAAAATTTTTTATTAGATGTTTCTCTCTTCTAGGTAATCCGACTCTAGCATGGGCGGTTAGAAACAGTCTCGAAATACATATACAATTAAATTGGTTATTTGATATTCTCTAAAATTTAATCTCAAAGCTTGACATACATTTATAGTATATTTGCCCATGCGCAGTATCGAACCTACAATGCTTTTTCTCACAGCTCGAGGGCTGCTTTTATTGCAAGGATTATTACGATAACATTATTTGACACTTTCATTTGATGATATTCAGTTTGATTGAGAATTCTAAAGAGAACTGGATGGACAAAACTTTCCAGCTTTATTCTTTGTACATTTTCATTCTTCTAAGCTATTCTTCTTCTTCTGAAAAGTTCTGTCAACTTCGTTTTTGCGCCTCTTTCATTCAACAACCAATTTCTTTCGCCCTTGGAATCGAACATCTTTCACCGAATACTCGTTAAGAAAACATTAACGAATTCAGCATTTCAGTAATAATTATTTTACTTATTGACGTTTTCCAAATCTATTTGTATATGCATCTTTCCTTTTTATGGAAGTTTTTATTAACAGTGGTAACAGAGTGTAATATGTAATGGAGTGGAATAACCAGTTATGTTTTGAATAACACCAGTATTGCATTCATTGTTGATCTATGCATTGTACTAATATAAAATGTATAGATAACTTGGCTAGTGTTCGGTGTTTTCTATTCTTCGCAATGCTCCGAACAAAGGAAAACCACACTGCTTCAAATGCCTTTGTCTATGTATTCTAAATTTGTCACACCATTCACAGACAGCGGATTTTTAATTCTTCTCGGCAGAAACTAATACAGCGCATGGTTTTTTCCCTTTTATTATTTTCTCTTTATTCCCATGTTTTTCTCGTCTTCGTGACCTACCCATATTGCTCCGCATTAGCTGCGTCCTGGCGGAGAACCTTGCAATGGTGGTGCACATTTGTGTAACCATAATTGGCTTCGCTCATTCTGCAGGACGGAGAAAAAGGTTATGGTCAGATAGGAATGTGGGGGAGTTGGATGGATTTTTATGAGTGCATTGAACTAGTGAAGATTGAGATGTCGTAAGAACTCCAACGGTAAAGGAGGGTTTACTATCAAATAGTTGTTGTTTTTTTCGATATTAGGACAAATCCATTTAATGCAACGACACGGCGTGAATGAGTTCGAAGCGCAGTATTCACGTGTATTGTGGTGGGTAATTATTGTATGACTTATTCATTTACATATTCCCAGATGATTCATAGAGATTATGTATGTAATGCATGGAGATCTGTAACAAGTTACCTGTATGAAACGTTACATGCAATTTGTACTGTTTATTGCCGTAATGTATTTATTATTATTATTATTATTATTATTATTATTTTCATCATCATCATCATCATCATCATTATTTGCTATAGCACTTTGGCGTCATAACAGGTGACAAATATAATTTATTGTAGGTCTATTTTCGATATCTCGATTCATTCAGTTCAGTTATATTTGAATGAAAATACCACCTCACGTTTCAACTCTTGAATTTTTCTATCTAGTTCCACTAACAAATAGGCCGGTATCGCCTAACAATTTATTTTAAATTCCTTTCGTCAAAATTACCTAACTGTCGTAATTCTTGGCCATGTTTTAATTTCACCGTCCAACAATGAACTGGACGCTTACTTTTCCTGTCTTTGAGCAATTCCTTCCAGGAACCTCAGAAGTCAAGGCTCATTCCCGACACAAACCCTATTCTCTTCGGTCTTAACCAGTCGTCTGTATTTGTAGAGCCTTCTGATTCTCCGGAATGAGCATTTGGTCGGCCCGTGTGATCATCAGTAGCATGAAAAAGGGCTCCTGGCTTCGGTAATCGCTGAGCGGGATCACTCCAATTCTCGCCTCCTTTGCAATAGAACGGTGCTGAACCACACCTTCACTCTTTGCGGTTGTGCGTGTTTTGTTGAGAAATGATTCTTCTTGGTTAGATGTTAAGTGATTGGTCTGCAGTTAACGAGCCAGAGAGGTAACCAGGAACGTTTAAAATTTCTTTGTTGTGATCACAGAAAAACTTTTAGTATCCCGTTTAAAGGGAGCCTCTTCCCCGATTCAAGAAACGTAGTCACTTTGTGCAGGGTCGTTTTTTTCCAGGGATGGTAATTTTTGTTATTATGACTAATTTTAATTTTGTGTGCATTTACCTGCATATTTTGGAGTTATTACTCTATTGTACTCATAGTTAGAAATTTTGTGGATATTTCAGAGAATATTTGATGTTTTGGTCACATCAAAGAACAGCGCATTTTGTGGAGTATTAAAATACGTAGCTGATTAATACTGTCTTATTTTACCGATAATAAAATAACTTGAAAGACATTGTTTCTCCAACAGCTAACTAAATTTTAAATTCCGACTAATTTCGAAGTGAATTTTGTAAAAAGTAATGTCTCCGAAACCAAAATAAATTCGCGATATTATTTACTCTTGAGTTGATATGACAACCAAGAACAGACTGTTTGAGAACTTAATGGCATATACCATCACGTAAATTTTCATTGTATTCCTTGCTCTTTCGGTGCTTTCTTCATGTATGCAATACCTACTGACGTACAGTGAAATAATACCTTTCGGGAATTAAAAGTGCATATCAGTCTGTTTTGCGTAATGACATGTACAAATTTTCCCTTTTTTTACTAAGAAATATTTATATTCACGGCAGACTGTCAAGAATTCTCTTTTATTATAACATCCAGAAACATATATTTATGAGGTGTCGGATCAATGCTGTACTTATTGTTATCTCCATTTCATAATGGTTCTACGATCATATGACGAGTACACAGAACACTCATTTGGGAACGTCTGGAGACAGCTCATAGTGATACATGTTCAAAATGGAAGGTATTCCATTAAGACTCTAAATGAGGGTATAGCAGTCATTATCGTGAACAGTCACGTGCGATACATAACGAAATATTATTTTATAATGTTAACATTATTATGTGTTTATTATTATTCGTCAACTTCCAATTAATTCTTCACATAAATACCAACTGCCCGCAGACAAGACGCTACGAGAGCCAGTCGCGCGACTGCCTGCGAGCGTCCTCACTTGTCAAAGGCCAGCCATTTTTATCGTTTACGTCACATTACGTAGTCAAACTTCCTTAACCTCATTACCATAAAATAAATCGGAGCCGTCCCAGGTGAACGCACTCTCTTCGCGCTAGCTACGCACTCTCCCCCCTCATCGCCCCTGCCACGCCGACCTTCCTTTGGCTACGTGTGTGAAAGGGAATTTATTCTCGGAGGGTCACAGTCCGTCGGTGCCCAAGAAAAGTAACACGTCTCAAAAATATCGTTTTGCAGGAGAACGGTTTTAACATGAGTGAAGCCGTTTATTTCGCGACCGAAGACCTACTTTTGTTTTAGTTTATATACTGGCTGTCTTTTGACCTATAGTAAATTTTCATTAGTAAAAACAGACGGGCCGCGAGAGCTGAGTAAGGAAAGAGGAAGAAAGACTGTAATGAAAGACAGCAGGCGTAGGTCCACGTAGTTAGTATAATACCTTCAAAAAACGCGTTGGAAATAATGCTGCGTACAGATTCTCGGCTGATTCGTTGTTCGTGGATGCCCTTTGGGTCCCTTTGCTAACTGGGAAATACGTAGCGAAGTGTCAACTAGGCCCTAAAATTATTACTATAAATTTCTATGTTGTTCATATCCTATATAGCTTGTCGTTCGCGTTGTCATTCTCCGTTTTATCGCGGTAGGAAGTCGATTCCCTCTCGTTGCTTTCGGTGAGGGATAAAAACCACGTAAACTACTCTCTGAACACACGAATTTACTTAACTGAAAAATGCCGATTTTTGAGATGTGTCACTTTTGTTGTGCACCGACGAGTCCTCGGCGATCGCGTGGATGTCTTTGGGAGCGCGAGCGCAACAGAAGAAATTTTTACGTATTCCCACCTAATTAGATTGTCACTCTCGTCTAAACGGTCCGGAGGATTCTCCGAAAGGGAGGAGACCCCCGGGGACCGAAGCGAAGGCAGAGTCGGGGCCGCAGCGTGGATCTTCTTGGGTGAGTGGCCCAGGCCGTCGACGCTCCGGACCTACAAAAAGTTTTGTTTTGAAGACGCGGCGGATTTCGCCCGCGGCGCCAGCGGTTGTTACCCTGGTCATGTTTGCACCTTAATAAGTATTCTCCCAAACCACATATTTTGCATCCTACACTCTAAAGTTATGGTAATATTATAAAAATAATAACAATAATTACGTAATATGAAAAAATACTGAACAAAAAATGTTAAAGCTTGCTTGAAAAAATCCCTCTTTCGACAAATTCCATCAAATTAAAATAGTTACTCGTAAAATGATTGTTTTTTGCAAGATTAAGATTAGGGTTTTATTGCCGAGAACGAAAAATTGAACCAAAAACAATAGCGTTCGAGAAGGAAAAGATAGTTTGACTTTCAAAATAGAAACATTCTTTTCTGCTAATGCATAAAAATGTTTTATTACGATTAATTATTTGTTTCATATCTATCCTCCATGGTTATCGACACAAACGCAATCTTCGAAAAAAAGTCGAATAAAATGTTTACATTTCAATATGACTTCACCGAACAAAACGTCTTTTTCACGTTGCCATCAGGAAAGAGAAACATAATGCACGCTTAGCGTTACATAAAATCGCTCATTTTTATTCGAACACCGGAAATATAATTTCCTTTATATTATTTACTAGTATTTAAAATGAATATCTCTTACGAAATGCAATTTCTATGTGAACACGGTACCTAAAGTATATTTAAAATAATAGAATGAGTATATTACTAGGCGTACTAATGTCATCAAAACTCAAATGATGTCAGTTGCCTCAGTATTGCATATCCTGAGCGATATGCATGTTCTAAGCTGTCCTTAGTTCGTGGGTTTTAGAGACAATAGTGCTGATTCTGATGATTATGATATTATTATTTTTACAAAGACTCATTGTTTTATCACTAGGGCGGCTCGACTTTCCTTTTGTTTCCATGGATTCAGATTCCGAACTCACAATACAAGGTGAAAAAAATGTTCTGTATGGATAAGCGGGCGGCAATTTAATTTATTCTGCCACTCATTCCTTTAATTTTGTCGACTCGTCGCCGCCTTATCTTTATTTTAAAGTACCCTTTAATTTCAAAATACGCAGTATGCATTAATTCCGAGCAGTAAATAATGCGTATGAATAAAATTAAACATCCTAAAACAAAATAATATTACATATACTTAAGTGTTACGTTTTCTAAAGTTTCTTTGACCTTTTTCATTTTTTTTTCATACGCGTCTCATTTCACCTCATACGCGTCTCTGGATTTGCCCTGAACAAACCAGATAGAATTCTCCAGTTGAGATTGTATGAACTCAGTATTGTTACATATCATTTGGCAAATAGACTGTGTGCAAATGTAACTGATGTTTGTCGAAATTAAATACCAATAAATCGTGACTTGGAGAGGGGTTGGTATTCTGGAACACATGTCGCACACCCGTCAGCGAGGAATGATCTCACTGAAGGGAAGAACATAGTGCGAAAATCCGATTAATTGCTAACCTATTAGTTTTTATTGTAAATCGTTATCGATAGAACAAGAATCCAAGTTTACAAGTATTTTATACGTTTTTCAGTTTCAACACTTCTACAGAGCACAATAATGCCACATTCATTCTATGTAAATTTCGGTGTTTCTAGAATTTTATTTTAATAATTTCTACCAAGTTCACGCGTGATTTATAATGAACTGTTCTGATACAAGCAACAATATGTGCAATCAGTAATTATTGTTGTAAAGACATCTATATCTCGGTCAATGACTACCGTCCAGACATCGGTAATTGGGTGTTCCGTAATACTCGAGGAAATGCGGATATAAACCTTTCCTTCCTTGTAAATACAAAAACAGGCTTTGCAGCCCCTCAGTCGTATAATGTTTTTGGAACAAAAATATATCATTAGTTGAGCAAAGTATTCGTACTTGCACTGGAATAAACACTGGCAAAGCTATCGCCACGTACGACCGTCCCAAACGGAGCTGCATGGCAACCGAACAAAGGGGAGGTAGGACCAATAATTACCTGGCGAGGCTCGCGGCGTAATGAGAAACATTTAGTTACAATTGTTTCTAATTGTGAGGCGTGCTGTCAAGAGACGCCTTCTTAAGTGCAGACCCGTACTTAGTCCCCGCTTCGTTAGAGGTATTCATTTGAGGATAAAGTATTGTGATCACGGCACGGGCGATGGGCCCATTTCTTTCCACGGGTGCAGGGTGCTCGTTACGGACGTGCAGGCGTGGACCGCGGGCATGGCCGCACAGCCACCGCTATTCTGACGCAGGGAGGTCCATTTCTCCGTGCCGTTGGGGTGCATCTGGAGCACTGACCTAGGCTTTCGTCAGTTGCCTCGGTCAGTGTCACGACCTAGGGACCTAATACTATTTTTAGATGCGTAATGTTTCGTCATGGAAAAATTATAGGAACGATTTACTGGTATTGTTGCTTGCTTTATCTCCTTATTTTATGTTTAAATTATTTGAAGTGGGTTGTTGCTTTTCCAATAGAAAATGTCTTAGCTACAGGGCATGAAGGTAAATTAGTGTAGAAATTTGAAAATATCTTAGTTAACCAAGTTTTTTATGTGTCAACAAAAAGTACTTGATGAATTTGATCATCATCAATAAGCCGAGGTGCTTTTAATGTCCATCTAGGAAATTTATTTTGAATAACTTGTAATGTTTTAAAATGGAAGAATCTGTATCTCCATATTTTTGACACTTATATGTATTTCAATAAGGACAATGAATATTTTTTAATTTAAGTTAAATTCAATTTTCGTATTTCAATAAATGTATTGTTACCTGTTTTTGAAACACGATTTTTCCATTCACCTTTTGACCAATTAGTGGTCCTAAATATTTGGTTGGTCTTGTAGAGGAAAGCCATTGTATTGATTTATTACTTAGAAGTAAAGGATACATTTGTTATAACTTTTTTAGCGCAAATAATTTTGCTTGATATTTGTTAGAAGTTATAGTTATTTTCTATTTCCAGTCAGTTTTGTATTTTCCAGTATTTGAAACCGTGCTAGTATTTGAACAGTTAGATATTACATTAAGTCAGTTTGTAATTTGTCTCATCCAATTAGTATTTATGTGAAATAAAAACTGCAGTCATTAAAATTGGTTTTGCTAGGTATCTTAATGTTTATTTTATCGTTGTAGTATTAAAAATTTGTTCTGTATTTTTTATGTCCTCATTTTATTTTCTTAATGTATTCGATAATTTGAGATATTATAATGCGAATTATGAAATTAGTTGGCTGAGATATTGAAGTTCTATTCCTGAGAACATTTTGAGCTTCTAATGATACAGCGGGTCGTTTTGGAAAGTTACTTAAACTGATTATTTTTCTGGGAATATTTAAAAAAAAACTACATTTTGACATTTTAATTTGGGTTGAAAATTAGATTCAATAAGCATGTTTGCTGAAGAGAAATGTTGTGAATTGTAAGGATTAGTACTTTGGCTCTTAAAATAAATGCGTTCTCTAAAATTTACCGTGTGGTTTTTGTGACATTTGACTCATTTATGAGTTTGAATTTTTGGTGTATTACATTTTTTGTTGTGATAATTATCTACATATATCTTACACCTTTTGGTTATAACTTATAATTTCATGATATATTCACTGGCAGTTTTTGATATTGGGTTTAAAATATTTTTGTTTTTAATTTTAAGTTAAACTATACTATTAAATAATCTGTTTAAGAATTTCTATACCTTAATCATTGATTGTCCATAAGTTCAATTGAACATATTTATAATTTCCCAAAGAGTGTGTAGACAGTGATAATCGAGTATGTTTGTTTTCTTAGTTCTGTTTTGATTTCCTCATTTGTTTTAGATTCTGAGACATCACGCAGGATTAAAAACATTTTACTTGGGTGTATATACGAGTTGTAATGTTTGTTTATAAAATCAAAGAAAAGATATTTTTCAAAAAAATTGTTGTAGTAAATAATATTGAAATATGATTCAGAGTAACTTTGGAATAAAAATTATTTTTCGATCAAATTTAACTTTTATTATATATATTTGTACTTGAATTCCCTAGAAGTAAGTCCTAAAAGAATTTATTAATATTCCATGTACTTGGTTCAGCGTAATATTTGTGATTATCTACTGACGTATCTGTTGTTATATACGTACGTAAGATACCGTGAAGGAGGTCAAGTAATATTGTCCATAACACCATTTACAGTTTTAAATGTTATGTTTGATTATTGCCTGGTGTTTCTAAAACGTGCTGGTCAGTAGTGAACTGCAGGGGTCAGTTAGCGTTGTCATCACACGCTACCACGCGACTAACAAACAATCTAAGCACAGTAGATTTCAAGACGTCAGCACATCACCTTATGACACCAGCTACTGACTTTTATTTTGAAAATGTATTTTATGGATGAAAATGTATTATGTTTGAAACTAATTGCACTGTGTAATTTGAGTCGGTCTTTTGTTGTGTGTCACATTAATTGAATGTTATGTCTCCTAGTCTGTTGTAATTTTGATATGAATGAGTGATAAAAGTCTGTAACTGTTTTGTTTCTTCTGATAAATGTTTAAATAGAATCTCACTTATTCTTTAACAGACTCTTTTATTTTGAATTATATCCAAACTTGATCACTCGCTTAAGAAATGCTGCTCCAATGTGATATGAATCTTTGATTTCTTTCCACATGAGACATGAATCTGAAGTACAGTCTCTTCTGAGAAGACTGTAAAGAAATATTATTTTCATAACTATTCTCTACTCCTGCTTTATCATCTTCTGTGATAAACAGTTTAAGAAACCGATGGTCTCCTGACATTGTTGGTAATGAACAAAATAATTGAAAAAAATAGACCCTGAAATTAAACTAGAATATTATCGCACATTGGTAGACGACCATCAAAGTTGTACAAGACTTTAAGTTGGGCCATGATCTACCTGTTTTTAAAATAAATAAAATCGGTCGAGCGCTCCAGAAACAGTTAGCCGTCCAACATCTTGATTTTTTTTGCATTATTTTCATTTATACATGACACTATTTTAATATTAAGAAGGAATAATACATTAAGAGAATCATTAACTGTGTCTTCCAAAATAATATTTCTTGCGTCGAAGTTACAGTTGTCTTCACAGTGCTTCGGCTACGCTCATCTAACTCGCTTTTTAAAGTCGTTTGCCGAAGGGTAAATGAAGTTTTGCTCCTCGTACATTTTACACGACCACCAGCTTCATTACTCATCTCAGCACGTGAAGGTAGTCCTCTTCCTCCGCATTTGCCTACGCAGACGATGTACTCGCTGATGAATGAAGTTCGCACCATGCCGTACCAAGCTCACTGTGTGGCAACTACGCTTAAAAACCTATTGCACATGTCTTACGTTCTCTTACTGACCAGGTATAATTTTAGTGAGCCTTGTACTAGTCATGTTATAGTAAGTAGTCTGATACGCCGTAACCACAAAACGTCACATCATTTTCTTTCAGTCAAGAAAAAGTCTTTATTTTGACAACAGGTGCAGTCTGATTACGAAAGAATGACGTGAGACTACATATCAGAAAAAAACTTCTAACTGTTGCTTTACAAAGTAAAAAAGAATTAAAGGAGGTCAATCAGACAATCTGATGATCGTGTCAGTTGAGCCCTACTAGTGTGTACTAGTAACCTCTTAATCTAAAGAAATTTGTCAATTCATTATGTGTCGAGATTTTAATTATTTAATGAAAGAAAGTAATAAAAAAGATTCTATATTCGTAAATTCTTGAAAATATTATGTTATTGTGTCCAAATTTTGTTTGCATCTGTAGTCTTCTTAACAACCTCAATGAAACTCTTATAGAGACATTTTGCACATGTTTTGTTTCTAATAAAAATGGAACATTAAAACTTTCACTTTCTCAGTTATATTCTAATAGAATACTATATAGTACAGTATTACTATATTTCGCCGACCTGGATGGCCGAGGTGGCTAAGAGCGAGTACCGACTCAGCGCTTCGGTCCGAAGGGTCGCGGGTTCGAGTCCCGCCTTGGGCATGGTTGTTTGTCCTTTGACTTTGTATGTATGTGTTGTCGCGGAGGGCCTCGCGTTCTGCTGACCCCAGATCAGAGAAGCCCGCAAGAGTGATTGTCTAGTGTCTGGTCGAATATGCGTCCCTTCGGGACGTAAAGGCCAACCGGCTGTCGGCTGGATAAAAGCTCTAGGGGAAAAAATTACTATATTTCGTTCACAATCATTCTTAGGCCATTTTATTAAGGGAAATTCTTCTATTATATATAACTAAATGAAAAACCGGAAGCAACGTGAGCGGAGTGAAATTGAGAATACTCCTTAATTCAGACGTTTTATGTGCTAATGACTGAGCCCTTGTGTCAGGCTGCACATGCGCTGAGGCCACATTTTTTATACTTGGACCCTCGCCACAACCCACGCGCGGCGAAGCCCCACGTGACGAGCTCCTTGTTGGGAACCAATGCCGGAGATAAATCGAAACGTGGGATTGACGAATAGAACTTCATACCAGTAGAACAACTGCATAGGTAAAAAGCGCTCGTGCAACAATGATAAAACAAGATGGCAAACAATTGAAGGGCTTGGATGTAAAATATGATTGTTTGTCCAAACAATGTACAAGGAATAAACAGTTAACAAATGATTATTGTGCACTTTATACAATTTCAGAGTGCCAACTCGGGCTGAGGACAATGCCTTATTCAATATAACTAGGGGATGTACCAATAGTCAAAATTCTGTCGTCGTTACCAGGAAATTTACCGGTTGTTCGCCGAAGTCACCAAAGTCCAAGTACAATATCAAATGTGTAGAGTCGGCGTAAACACAATTCCTATGTACTACTACGAACACTGCGGAACGTACTCACAAAACCAGGCGAACTACTTAGTCGCCCGTGGCCCCTTAAATATGGGCGACTAGCAGAGACGCATCGGGCTCGCGTGCCAGGCCACTTTATCCGCTCTGGCGAGCCGTAACACCGCGCGCCGACTTTCAATGCTTCTATGCATCCATAAAAACGATCTCTCAAAATTATAATTCTTGTGTTACTGTAATTTTGGGGCCTGATATCTGTCGCCCGTGGAGAATGATATTCAAATAGCTCAATTTATCGTCAATATAGCGGTGGCTTAGTGCATCAACTGTCACTGCATTGCCTCTGGCCGGGAGATCCTGGGTTCGAGACCTGACGGCAGCAGGATTTTCGACACCCGTATGTGAGCTAGGTCAAATTCAATCGCTGTCTGGAGGAGAATTCTAACAGCCGGCTGCTCTGATAGGTAGTTTTCCGTGTTTTTTCAGATCAACACCAAGCGAATGGGGCAGTACCCCAACAAACGGGCCACGGACTGCTGGGGATCTTTCCTTCATATTCCGTATCCTATCCTCAACCCTTACACACACACACACACACACATCTACAATAACATGCACTGCACTACCACACATGCCTGGAGACCGGTCGGGGACATAGAACTTGTCCCGGCTGGGGCGGTGCCCCGCTGGTGGAAGATACATAGTTGGGAAAAACCCGCTAGTCGACGGTAGGTCAGCGCCGGATCTCGCCATCCAGTGGGAGAAAATCACCGCCACCTCCCGATGAAAAACATGCCCTACACTTACGGGACAAATGCATTCAGTAGTTCACGCGCCCGGAATTAGTAATCAATCAAATCAACAACCGTCAATATAGTTCTCCCCACCGCAGGTTGTAATTTGTAACAGATTAGGAATAACACATCGATGCTGATGTTTTGAAAACATGGATGTTTGTGTACAATCATCGATGTCTTAAACATAGATTTATTGAAGCCGATGTCTTTTATCATCGATGATTTTTTCTCTATGTTTTTAGTTTTCGATGTTTTGTTTGTGAATGAGAAATTCCCACAATTACAATTTTGTGAAGGTCAAAATATGGAAAAATAACTTATTGTACCATAGTGTATGTGTTCGAGTCAAACAAAGGCTGTCTATACTACCGTGACCAAGCTGACCATCTCTCGGCCGAGATTACCATGATCCTGCGGTATTTTCTCCGGTATTACACATTAAGGGTGGTCAACGGATGTGTCAAGGGCGTAGCATATTTCCGTTTTCTGCGAACTGAGGACTAACTCTACGCGATGACACTGGACGCTTATGCTTGCAGGTTCAGTTTTGTTCAATGGTTCGTATTATTTTTACTTTTTCGCCTTACTTCGAAAAAAGAATAAGTATTATAATCTCGCGCCGGAAATTGTTTTCTTTTTCTTTTTTTCTTCGTTTTCAGAAAATCTTTATTGCCGGGCTCTAGTAACGTGAACGTGAAAAAATCGTTCTCTTATAAGTCGAAAATTACTTCCTCTAAGTTAAAAAGAATGCGAGAATGTATGTGTTGTTATAACACCGAGAGTTTTGGCTTTTGTTTTCAGTTATATCTTAATTATAAATTAATAAACACTGCCATTGGCGAATAAAAGTTTGTTACGTACGAATTTAAAGGTAGAAGTTCCTAAGTCAGCTTTAAAACCATTGATGTTTAAAAACTGACGTTTTTGGTCGATATTTTACCACACCATCGTTTTAATTTTGAACGACAATAACTTAGTAACGACTTAGTAACATCGATGTGTTGTTATCGATCTCCCAACACTATAAGAGACGTAAACCGCTAATAAATCGACGTTTCCGTATGGTTTAGAACATCTTCATTGTGTTTTACATCCGAATCATTCAATTCGAAAGAAGGCATTTGTCCCTTTCTTCTGCCTCTTAGCGAAACTGCATTGCTATTGGAAGAGGGGGGAGGGGTAAGTCGAAGGCGAGGTGTCCGATTTCGTACGGTTAGTAGTAAACGTTTAGTCTCCGGCTTTTTTCTCTCGAAAGCAACAGTCATGAAGTACGCACTGTGACATTCGATACAATTCTGAAAAGGATACGCGACGGCGTTGGGAAACGCCAGGACTTACAAGATTCACGACAAAAGAACGAGGGGGGATGATTCGTTTTTTTCTCTCCATCCCCGCACAAAGTGCACGGTCTCGGGTCTCACCTTCAAATACGCCGGGAGGTGATGGAAGACAGGGGGATCGGGAAGTTTGCGTCGGACATTCCACGTGCTCGACTGGGTGATGGAGCACGTTGGCTGGCAGCGTCCCGTTGGGAGCCAAGTCAGTTGGTGTTTCGACGCGGCAGTCGCGTCTTTTCAATCGATAGGGCGACGTCTACCTGCTTCGCGAGACCTCCCACATTCCGCTCCAAGAGGCAACGGCACGGACCTCGGAGCGCGGTTCAAGGGAAAGAAGAATCAGTTAAATTTTATCACAAAAGAATTAGCCATTGTGAGAAGAACATGCATTTTCGGAAAAATGAAGAGATATTAACACTTACAGCGCTGTGTGTGTCGTTTCGATATATAGCTTGTTCTTTTCAGAGGGTTGATTAATAGATTGTCTGAAGCGATTCCGGGCGCGTCAATGATCGATTGATTGATTTTTCGTGTTTCCGGGCGCGTCAACTGCTTCGGTCATTAGTCCCGATAGTGTAGTGCATGCTTTTTCCCGGGAGATGGCGGAGATCTTCCGCTGCTGGATGGCGAGATCCTACCGTCGACTAGTGGGATTTCCCCCTAACCAGGACTCTCCCACCAGCGGGGCACCGCCCCAGCCAAGATAAGCTCTAAGCACCCGACCGGTCTCACGGAATGTGTGGTAGTGTAGTGCATGTTAGTGTAAGTATGTATGTGTGTGTGTGTGTATGTGTGTAAGGGGAGAGGATAGGACAAGAAAGAGGAAGGACAGATCGCGCGCGGTCCGTGGCCCGTTTGTTAGGGTACTGCTCCGGCATTTGCCTGGTGTTGATCAGAGAAACCACGGAAAACTACCGATCAGAGCATCCGACCGCTAGAATTATCCTACAGATAGCGACTGAATTCGACCTGGCTGAAAAGCTAGTGTCGAAAATCCTACCGCCGTCAGGATTCGAACCAAGACCTCCCGGTCAGAGGCGCTGCAGTGACATCAGTTGATGCACTGAGCTACCGCTCCCGGTCCGGGCGCGTCAACTACCATGTTCATTAGTTCCTTAAGTGTAGTGCGTGTTTTTGCTCGGGAGGTGCCGATGATCTTCCCTCGCTGGACTGCCAGATCCGGCACCGACCTACCGTCGGTGAGCGGAATTTTCTGCAACAAGGAATCTCCCACCAGCGGAGAACTGCCCCAATCGGGACAAGCTCTAAGTCCCCGACCGGTCTCCCAGCATGTGTGGTACTGTAGTGCATGTTAGTGTAGGTGTGTGTGCGTGTGTAAGGGGATGAGGATACGATAAGGAAAAGGAAGGAAAGATCGGGCGCGGTCCGTGGCTCGTTAGTTAGGGTACTGCTCCGGTATTCGACAGGTGTTGAGCCACGGAAAACTACCGATCAGAGCAGCCGGCCGCTAGAATTGTCCTCCAGACAGCAACTGAATTCGAGGTCAGAGGGACTGCAGTGACATCAGTTGATGCATTAAGCCACCGCTCCCGGTCTTTTTAGAGGGGCATCTGCATAAAAATGATTCCCATTTTTAAACGTCATATATGCTCTCATATTTTGTAATAGTCTTGAAATTAGTCATTCCTTTTCATCTAACATACGAGAACACGAGGAAATTGTGGTTCTTTGTTAATAAAAACTAAACTGTGCGAATGTTGTATACTTTTTATTGTTTCAAAACTGTATTATATCCTGTAGATTTGTGTGTTATGCTTAATCTGAAAGTGAGTGATGTAAATCTGGTACAGGATGAATGTGCGTTTCGATTGTTAGTGTGTAAACTTTTTCTTGAATTTACACTTACGTATCATTTTGATGCACAATTTATTTTGTTTCCAAAAAAAACTAAATTACATAACTTTTTTCAACCGTACTTATATATTTACCTCATGTTTTGCTAATCTAATTAAGTTTTAAATATCTACTTTGCCATTATCTTTAGCATTTCCTTGTTCTTTCCAATAATAAAACAAAAAAAACTGTGAAGCTGACAGTAAATCTTTCTATTTCATTTAGATATTATAAAAATAAGACAAAAACTATGTGCCATAAAGTTGTTAAATAATTTTCACTTCGACGGTGCCAGCAGACGAATTGAAACGGATCTGCATGAAATCATGGCTTGCAAATTTAATTTTTACAAATCTGTTAATTCCCACCTATCCAAAAGCGAGAGCACCAGCAAAAACAATCTTAATTAAATTAAAATATATTCATTTGAAATGTATGATGTATTTGATGACCCGCTATTTTCATCTAATCAAAATATTATGTTATCGCTGGCTGTTTAATAGCTCTTTAATATCTCTACATTCTTCATTTAGTCAAGGTTGCTAAGACAGCATTCTTGTTACTGGTACCTTCGAACGCAGGTTTTAATATCATTGTCTGCATGATTCTGTCTGTTTATTTCTACGGCTAAGAAAGAAAGATGAAAAGCTTAATGATGCCGTAAAACTTCCATCATAATTAATGATACGAAAATTTAACGCTGGGGTAGCGATCGTCCTTGTGATCCAAAACTAGTACCCTTTATCTGTTAATATTGTTAAAATAAATACGAATATTGTATCATTTTGAAGCATTTTTAGATTTGTTTATTTAAGGTCAATACGCAATTCGCCAGGTAGTGTGACCCCCGACCCGACGAACATACTAATCGCGCAATTTTTCTTGATACTCCACAGCGGGGGTTGCGGGGAGAGGCGGGCTCTGTCTACGTCACGTCAGTGCAGGGGTGTCAACTTCATTGATAGAAAAGTCGGGCTAGATAGCTCGTCTTGGGCTAGATAGCTATGAGAAAAACGGAAGATTTTTAAAATTCTGATGACATAATTAATAGTAATAGAAATGGACGTTATAGAAGGAACATGGTACGCACAGGTCGATAGAAAGGCAGACCGAAAGCTAGGAAGTCCGCATTGGAAAGGAAGAAGGTGGGCAGCACTGCAAACTGGGCCGTGACATTCCGAGTGGAGTTCATATTTTCTACCGGGCCGTGCTATGCCGGGTTGAGCGAGGACTAGGGAGGTCGAGGATCAAGAAAAAGTGCGAGCATAGTACAATCCGTTTAATTATCCATTGTTCTACTTCCAGAGATGGGTCTCTCCTTTGTCAGATTTCCAGGGCATTCTGCGGGGCTAAACCTTTCAAAGTACGCAACTCCACATAGGATGCGCTCCCTGCTCCCACTTCCTTTCCAGGGTAGCTCTTAGGAGCTTCTCAGCCATTGGCCTCATTTTCTCAGAGATATCGTAATTTTTACCCTTTTCAGAGGTGGAGGAGGCAGCTCTTGCAATGCGCCGTTTCGACCATACGCCCATAATGGACGAACTTTTCCGGGGCTGGATTGAAACCATTGGAAGGAACAGGGTTTAAAGCTGACATATGGTGGTTGAGAGAGCACTACCATACCTAAACATCCAAACTACTACTAAACTCGAGGCGGGATTCCGACCCGTGTTTACTGGAGCCAAGAAAGTCCAGGATCGTTTGGTAAAGGTCAGTACTTCTGAGCATATATATTTTAAATATACATTTGAAGTATAGAAGTACCTATTTGAAGTATACGTATTTTAAGTATACATTTTTGAAGTATAGAAGTACCTATTTGAAGTATACGTATTTGAAGTATAATTTTTAAGTATATTTATTTGAAGTATACTTATTTGAAGTATACATATTTGAAGTATACATATCTGAAGATTTGAAGCATACATATTTGAAGATACCTATTTGAAGCATACTATTGAAATTTAAAGCATACTTATTTGGAGCATACCTTTTACCTTAAAGATTTGAAGCATACGTGACAGCCATGGCTTTCATTTCCCTCCCGCTGGCGCCACCCTTGGCTGGGCGTTGCCCACGAACTGGCGAGGTGCCGCCCGCCGACGCCACTCAATTAATTTCCGCGCCCCAACCGACCCGCGCCGCCGCGCGCGCGCCACGCCCCCCTCCCCCACCCCCTCCTCCCCATTCTCCCCATCCCCGACCTCCCCCTTCGCCCACTTTTTATCTTTCTTGTGTTCGTTGCATCAATCAAGATTGACGCCGCAATCGGGACCTAATTATTGGACCGCTACGTTGCAGCGCGTAACGTTTGCTGCCTTTTTTTCTTCTTCTTCCTTTTCGGACAGTCCGCGAAGCAGCGCGGCACGGGCGCGGTGCGGGGCATGGACGTATAAGAATTTTTTTTAGGCGGAATAATAGAATTGACAGTTGAAGATCAATGGGTGCGCTCGCGCCCAGTTCTGCTTCTCGGCCGTTCGCGCCACGAGGGTCACGCCTACGTAAGTGGAACGTGCCACTGGCGAATGGCGGGTGGCGGATGGTGAGTGACGGTGGGTGGTGATAAGTAGCGGCTGGTGGATGGTGCACGCACGTCATGTGTAGGCTGTAAGATTTATTTATTTATTTATTTTTATTTATTTTACGTCAAAAAAACAGTTAAAAACTGCGTATGACGTGCTATGGGGAAAAGTGAATTGTGTGCACATTTTCAAAATTCTGTGATCCCTACACTGAGTCATATACTATAAATTTTGAATTTTTGAAAGGGAGAAAAAAAAACAAAATCTCCCATGTAATAAAATCTATTTTCAAGGATACATAAGCAATAAATTTTGAAAGGGAGAAAAAAAACTCCCATGTAATAAAATCTATTTTCAAAGATAAATAAGCAATAAATTTTGGCTCTTATTACTTCCTGCCGCGACAACATGGAAACGATAATTTGAATAATTGTATTTCCCACTGAATTCTAGAAGACGTGCACAGAAAATGAAGTTACATGAAGATGCAATGCCGATGAAGAGGACGTCCTGCGGCTTGTGCTTTTTACTTTCTCGGAAAAGTATTGTAATTCTACGGCAAAAACGGTGATTGTTTCGAACAAAACCTCGAATTTTGGGGCTCTGATGTCGAAAAAGTGCATAAATATTTTACCTACATGTAGTAAATTACTTCGTCTAACGCGTTGTTGTCAGAATCCGGGTTTTTCAGTTCTTGATACCGAAAAATTGGTTAATGGCCAAAACGTCGGACCGTTCCTCCGTCTGTGTGTGGTCAACGCTACCCGCCTAACCCGTCCAGAGGATGTTTTCTAAAATTGATATATCCTCAATGATCTGGCCGAACTCTAGTTCCTGCCAATTTACAGCGGATATTTTGATTTTGTAGATACGGTATATGAAGCGCTAGTACGATTTGTACTTTTTTTTCCAATTGTTAGAATATTTTTTTATCAGGTAGAGTAAAAGATTTTTAAAATGGCGCAGGTTTCATTTTTTTGAACTCTGAATGTTCAAATATAATATTAAACTAAATGGTTTTGTGGAAAAAATCATAAATTACTGTACATAATAAAATACAAATCTCAAATAAAAATTATATTTTAAATTTATTTAACGTTATTTCAAATAGTGGAAGAAAATATTTATGTTTTTAAACAGTATCTATGTTCCATGTGTTCCATAATTATATATCTAATCTGCGTGAATTTGAATTTAAACATTAAATTTAATGTCGAATTACATTAATCTCTATCTAATGTAAACGTAATAAGTTTCGTATACTAATGTACAGTAAATCTGATTTTAATTTAAGCATTAAACTTAGTGTACAGGTACATTAAGATACCTTTAATGTACAAAGTACATTAAGATTCATGTACAGACGTACATTAAATCTTATGTAATTTCTGACAATGTAGCTGCAGCAACATGTGACATCAACATATTACTTGTACCAGATGGAGTAGAAAGTAAAGTAGACCCGGAAATGTAGTTGCAATTTGTAGGTTTAAAAAGATTTACGGGTACGTTAACATCTGTTATATTGCTAATGACGGTTTATTATTTAACTTCATTTTCAAAAAACATATATTTGATTCAACAAACCACATTTTAATTCACTTCCTTTTCTTGAAATTTTGATTCATGGTTTAGATTTTTTCAAATACATCTGTGTGTGTAAAACAATGTAGAGATTGAAAGGCGGAAATACGTATTGCATTGGAAGTATAGTCAAGTCAAGTTAAAAACGCGTGGAACTGATGAGAAAACATGTTGATTGCTTCTGTCTTATTCAAATTTTCAAAAAGATCCCAAGGAAACATCGAAATGTAAAAAAAATCAAATGAAATAAATTCGTTATACTGAAAGTGTTTGAAAACGGGTCAAATACTAAACCAATAAATGAGTAAATTGTTGGTTTTTAAAAATTAGCCCATAAGTTAATACGAGAAGGCGATGGGCTGGTGACGTATTCACAGATCAAAATCAAGACAAATATTTGAATGAAGTAGACCGTCGCTATCAAACAGAATTTGATTTCACGTACATTCAATCGCTCTCTACTGACAATACTTTCATGTGCCAAAATCAGCTTTACTCATAGTACGACGAACACGTCCGCAAGTTGATAAACGAAATAAATAATCGAGAACTCGTACAATGCAGTTTTTCTACGTAATTTTGACTGAGAGACGCACATATTCTTGAATATACCTGCTTTCATAAATGATATGAACTGATTCAGATTATAATTCTGAATGATCTATACTGCTTAACGATTGGAAATTGCTTGTCTTATGGTACATTTACGACGAACCAATCTTGCTACGAATTTCGAACCGAGAACATATTTGATGGTAGCCTAGAACCAGAAGCGACTTCTCGCCTGACTGCATTTTCCTACATGAAATATAGATTCCTTATCGCAGCACGATCAGCCGCGCACAAGCTGGCCGTGCAGAGCCAGTGGTAGCCGTCCTCTCGCAGTTCGGATGACGCAGCTAGAGACGAGATCGGGTAGATCTTTCTGATAGTTGTGTATAAACATATATTTCTCACCTCCCAATATACTTCACCTCATAGTACGTTACACAGTTTTAACTGTTTTTTTGACGTTACATAAATAAAGTATATAATAAACATCATAATAATATTCGCCATAGATGTAATTCTATGCTGAAGGAATATTCAATTTGACATCATTCGGGAACGATGGACTGGAATAAACAGTAAGATGTAATACAAAATATGACAAAATAAAACAGTTAGAGTACTATGAGGTAACACGTGAACACGTATCATCAAAAACTATACATGTGTAAATTCGAGGAAACTAGTGTGTAGCAACATTTTCCACTGAACGGGCTGCCTAGAAGACATGACTACATCATGTTTTCTGAATTTAGCAGGAGATCAATTAAATATCTTTCTATCGGTGAAGTCTTCATTACTTATAAACCGATAAAGAGATATGGAGGCTGGGATAAGAGAGACACCCTAGGGTGTAATACAACTCGCCATACTACTACTAGTAATTAAATATGTATTCCACTTATTAAAACTGCTGAAAATTACATTGACCCTTCATTAATCAGGTGTACATTCAGTGAACATTTTTAAAACTGTAGCCATTTTTCACACCAAATTCTCGATTCGCGCCACGATAATGTTGTATTCATGACACGTAGTTGTTAAGTATAGTTCTTAATATTACGAAGTTACTTGGTCTACGTTACAGAAATACTTCTTCCACAAAAACATGATGACCTAGCGTGAAATATGGTGACCTAGACACTTTTTAGGGACGTTTATTAAAATAACTGGAATATGCATCCCCAAGAATAAAGAGAAATTTTACCTCATATTATACTTTTGTAATGCGTGTAGTTAAGATGTAATATGCTTGATGATGATTCGTGGATACCTTAACTACCCCCTCCCACGTTAGACTTTCCTGACCCTGACTGATTTTAATTAATGTAGTGTTCCAGATAATCGTAGGATCTCTCTCTCTTTCTCTCTCTCCTCTCTCTCTCTCTATCTATCTCTATCTATCTATCTATCTATCTATCTATCTATCTATCTATCTATCTCATTGTCTCTCTCCCTCTCTCTCATTTCTCGCGCGCACTCTGGGCAAAAATCATACATGTACGATCGTACAGGTCAATAAATTCCAATACAATACATGTATGTATTCATGTATCGTTTGTTCGCCATCGCACACTCATCCTAAATTATTAATTTACAATTTTGTAGCACTTTCGCCGTTGCTGATGTTTTGGATATTACACACGTCGGTTGATTTATTGTTTGCAAATTCATTGGTAGTTTGAGCGCAGAATGAGCGGTTCGTCCATATTATAACAATGTAGCAGCGATCCCAGATTATGCTTTCCCCAGAATATTATCCCATATCTCAAGCGGGAATGAACATTCGCGAAAAATACACAGCGATCAGTACGAAGGCTGCCTGAATTTGAAAGAATTCTGAACGCGTAGCATAATGAACTTAATTTTATGTTCAATTTATTTAAATGGACGTTCGATTTAGGATTTGACTGAATTGAGAGACCTAAAAATTTTGTTGCCATCAGTCAATGGTACACCATTCATTTTCAATGGAGCACAGAATGGTTTATTTGAAATGGAAAACTGCATTAAAACCGTTTTCTTTTCGTTTACTATTAATTTGTTATTTCGGAACCAATTTGAAACATCTGAGATTGTACTATTTACGGTTTCTGTATTGCAAAGGATGTTCGTATCATCCGCAAAGAGAACTTTTCTTCCGTTTCGAATCGTCGAGGGCATATCGTTTACGTAAAGCAGGAACAGAATAGGGCCTAAAATCGATCCTTGAGGAACTCCACGTGCAATGGGCAAAGAGTTGGAAACAAATATACTTGCAAATACAAATACACCTGCAAATATATTTAATCGACATGACCGAATTGTAGCACTCAACATTGCATCGCGGTTTAAATGTTTTGGAAAGCAGCCGTGAATACGGAACCATACAGCTGTTGTTGACTACACCCCTATTTTTGACTTGCAAAGCTATTGTTCTCCTGTTACCTTTTACAGAGCAAGGACGATAGAGGGTGTAACCATCATTGCCTGTCATTCACTCACTCACTCACTTTTCATATTATGCGGTTTAGAAAATGTCCAGTTCGATTTTTTAAAAATATTATTTTATACAAACCTTCTCCTGACAGTAACGAACACACAAAAAAAGAATTTTCCAATTTAGCACTATCATTAGGAAGTTATGTGCTTACATACATTTCGGCGATTAATTTTTCTTTACATAGATAAACGATAGATAACATATCTACTAATAATAACATACATATAATAATAACAACAATAATAATAATGATGATGATCTGTTCATAATGTTAGATATGAAATCATCAGAGTAGACATGACAAAATACCTGTACAGTTATTCACATTCACGTGTCAAAACGATCGTTTAGAACTCAGCGAGAAAAATACTCTCAAGTGGTTTTGCCCGTGAGGCAAATTTTATAATAGAATTAATGAAGACACAATGTGCCACTATTCGTCATTCCTTTCCTCATGACCGGCTCGCAAGGAAAACATCTCGCTTCGAATTCGGACGAGCCCATCTTCGAGGATCCACACGAACCAAAAGCGCCTTCTCACCCGACTGCATTTTCCCGCTTGAAATATGGATTCCTTATCGCGGCGTGATCAACGGCGCGCGCGCGCACGCCCGTGCAGCAGTGGCCGCGGTAGCCGCTCCGCGGCCCGCGCGTCTGACGTCACACAGCCCGCACAGTGGGCCCGACGCCGATCGGAGATTTCATGGAAAATAGCGCGCACAGCTCCACGAGATATTTACAGGGAGCGATAGCTCAGTGCCTCAACTGATGTCACTACAGCGCCTCTGACCGGGAGATCCTAGGTTCGAGTCCTGACGGCGGCAGGATTTTCGACATTAGCTTTTCAGCTAGGTCGAATTCAGTCGCTATTTGGAGGAGAATTCTAGCGTCCGGCTGCTCTGATCCGTAATTTTCCGTGGTTTCTCCGATCAACACCAGGCGAATGCCGGAGCAGTACCCTACAAAACGGGCCACGGACCGCGCGCGATCTTTCCTTCCTCTTTCTTGTCCTATCGTCTCCCCTTACACACACACATTTACACTAACTTTCACTACACAACCACATTCCGGGAGACCGGTCGGGAGCTTAGAGCTTGTTCCGGCTGGGGCGGTGCCCCGCTTGTGGGAGAGTCCTGGTTAGGGGGAAACCCGACTAGCCGACGGTAGGTCGGCGCCGGATCTCGCCATCCAGCGGGGGAAGTTCACCGCCATCTCCCGAGAAAAAACATGCACTACACTAACGGGACTAATGACCGAAGCAGTTGACGCGCCCGGAAACACACAAAAATCAATCACTCAATAATCCATGTCCATAATAATCCTAATCCATGAGTCAAACCTGCCGAGTGAGCTGATTTTATAGTATTGCTAATAAAATTGCAAATTCCCCCTCCGGCGCCTCTACTCTTGCCACAACCAAGATACGGTGCCACCGCAGCCACATGTTGGTTGTGGTGCTGGGTGGCTCTCATTATTGTAGTTTTCGCAACTTTCCAGAATTCAGAGAGTTCAACGAAAATGAGTCCTGCACAATTTTTTAAGCCTTCTTTGCTCTGAAAAATATAAAAAGAAAATTTGCAACAGTTCATGAGATTTTTATAAATTGCCTTTACTTCACACAAAGATTACGCGAAAGCTAGTGCTTTTTTAAAAAAGTGTACAAGACCGTATTTAAATAATTTAAACAGATTCTATTAAAGAAAAAACTGTCATTAATAATGTTCTTTTACAATCTTCATTTATGGAATTTTTAAAAATACTGACATTTTGTCGAAAATGGAAACTTCTCCATTTTAAGCATTCTTTGCTGTATCCGAAAACTTGTGGGGCTCCAGAATGGCACAGACTTTCTCGTAGTAAAGTTTTCTATTTTCCTTTTCCTCTCGTTCAAATGTTTTCTATCCCACTCTTCTTCCAAACCACATTAACATTTTCATTAAAATATTGTCCCTAAGAACATTTGTAAAGTCGCATTTTTCCACTTTGGCTGCATGCGAACGCCATTGCCTTCTACTCCCTCTCTTCGCATCTATCATCCGTTTTTCACCAAGTTTCTGCTCGAACTCTCCTCTACAGTCTCAGAAACCTTTTTTCACTTCTTCTTCTTCTTCTTCTTCTTCTTCTTCTTCTTCTTCTTCTTCTTCTTCTTCACGGAAACACTGTTTTGATCAGTGGGACCATTGACTGGCCCCATGTACCAGGCGGCTGAGTTCTTTGCTGAAAACATTTGACACATCTACGCATCACGTATCTAATAAAGTCCCAAGAACGTTTTTACGGGTCAATTACCTGTTTGGCGGCCGGAAACGTCCTTTATCATTTTTCTGATTGGCTGATCACAATTTATCTAAGTAACCGTTGTTATTGTCGTTGTTTATAATCTATTGCCAAAATATATCTTTTCTCTACCATATAAACGACTTTTTGTACTTCTATACATTGTACGACTTCGACACATTTTAAATTTGATAATATAGCGGGATCGCATTACATTGACTACCGTATTTACTCATAATGGTTAGTTCCCACAACAATGTCGATAAACTACGTCAATACTAATAAAATGAGCGTTTAAGAATATTTATAAATTCTTACATTTTAATTTGACTTTAGGTATAATTGCTTTTAAAGAGTACTGTATAAAAATTGTGATAAACAATAACATAACATTTTCACTCAATACGATGGTGTCAGCAATAAAGAGGATTTCAAGTTGCCGGTCTTCATCAACAACATACGACTTTTGATATTTACCATACGTGTCGGGTAGAAAAGGAGCGTTAACAACAATATAGCATTCATATTTCACCCTTGTAGTATTTAGGGATGGCCAATGAACAAATTTTGAGAGACCTGACGTTATAGATAAACACATGTTGACCCCTGTATGTGGGGCTGAGCAATAGACAAATTTCCAGAGTCCGAACGTTAACAAACAAAACTATAGGTGCTACAGAATGGCACAGTCATTCTCGTACCAAAGTTTTCTAATTTTCTTGCTGTGGTCTGGCTTTAAGGTCCTGCCCCATTCTCTTGCCAGCTGCCATTTATCGTCGCCCAAAGTACATTTTTTGCACATTTTCTCAGCTTTTCAGTTTCCTAATAGTCGAACCGAAATATTACTTCAAGAATATTAAAGAAGAGTAAAATCGCGTCCTAAATAGAAATTTTCATTGAAAACTTTGAAGCCGTTTTTAAGAAAATGGAGATTAAGAATTACTGTAAATGCGAAAATCGAAGCTACTTTCACAGGAATCTATTATGTCTCCGAAAAACTTCATTTGAAGCATTTTTAAAAAAATTAACGGCGTGAAATATCTGAAGAACAAATTGGGGTCATTTTTGAGAAAATGGCGTTTGAGCGTTTCTGAAAATGTGGAATTTTGAGCTCGCATGCACAGAAAACTGCTGAGTTTTCGAGAAGCTTTCTCTGACATTATTTAAAGCACATGTTCTCATCAATAAAATAATGTGAATAAATTGCTTCTAATGTAAGTATTACCGACGTGAGACACAAGTCAAAAAAATTACACTATTGTAATCTTGGAAAAAATAAAAGAATAGAGCAAAATGGCTTTTATGTCATCGTATAGGGTTCGTTACCCCAATAACCCTACCAACAATTTTAAGGAAACCTTTGGAGCCGTTTTTGAGAAAGTCTTGTTTTTGTTATTTTTTATAATTGCATATCTTGCACGAACTATTGGGCGAAAACTACTAAAATTTTCGAAAAAAATTACATGACCTTAATGAAAGAACTATTTATGGACAACAAATTTCATTTCAAAGAAATATCTGTCTTCAATATTATAGTTGTTATTATATTATAGGCGCCAAAAAATTCAAACTTTTGCAATTTTCGAAATTTCACAGTGAACCGTGAAAATCGGAATATGCCACCCGTATAAGTGTATTTTACTCTATTCTTACAGGAAATTTAAAGAAAAAATTTGGAACCGTTTTTGAGAAAATTTTGAAAGTAAGAGTTTTGAGAAAGTAAAAAATTGCAGCAGCATTGGCAGTTAAATAATAGAACCATAGCTTTGACTTTGCACCCCTCCAGTATGTCGGGGTTGGCATTGGAAAAGTTTTAAGTCCCAGTGTTAAAGAACATACATTTGACAATCTGCAATACTGTATCTCAGGGTAGGCAATCAACAAGTTTCAAAATCCCGAGCATTTTTGGACAACAACAAAAACAAAAAGATAGTATGGACATTGTGGACATTCTGGACGTAAATGTAGCTTGACTGTGCGCACTATGTTTTGTTGAGTACTCCTTTTGTCGGATGGAGTAGTAGCATGTCTGGGTGTGCGGGTTGTTATTTTGTCAGTAATACTCCCAAATTAAACCGGGTGCGGTAGCTCAGTGCATCAACTCATGTCACTGGAGCGCCTCTGACCGGGAGGTCCTAGGTTCGAGTCCTGACGGCGGCAGGATTTTCGACACTAGCTTTTCATCTAGGTCGAATTCAGTCGCTGCCTGGAGGAGAATTCTAGCGGCAGGCTGCTCTGATCGGTAGTTTTCCGTGGTTTCTCCGATCAACACCAGGCGAATGCCGGAGCAGTACCCTACGAAACGGGCCACGGACCTCTCCCCTTACACACACACTTACACTAACATGCACTACACTACCACATATTCCGGGAGACCGGTCGGGAACTTAGAGCTTGACCCGGCTGGGGCGGTGCCCCGCTAGTGGGAGAGTCCTGGTTAGGGGGAAACCCCACTAGCCGACGGTAGGTCGGCGCCGGATCTCGCCATCCAGCGGGGGAAGACCACCGCCATCCCTCGAGAAAAACATGCACTACACTAACGGGACTAATGACCAAAGCAGTTGACGCGCCCGGAAACACGAAAAAAAACAACCAACCAACCAACTCCCAAACCAAATGTGTTCGTATGCCGATGCAAATACGTTTTCTTTACAGAAAGAACAGAGCGAAAATTTCTAGTTTTCAAATGCTTCTAATCTCGCTTTGTTTTTACCTATTATTTTTACTAATGAAAATTTCAACAAAAAATATGATAGGAATTCTGGAGCGAAGAAATCGTCCGCAGATTACCCCCCCACACACACACACACATACGTAACATAAATTTTCACTTTATTTTACGATAAATAAATCCAATAATTCCACACCAAAAGCATTGACTTTTGACCCCTGCAGTGTGATGACCTCTGGCGAGCCACCGTGCTGCGCTGGGCGTCGGTGGTGCGCTGGTGGCGCTGGCGCTGGCGGCCGCGAGCCCCGCCGCCCGGCGTCGAGAGCGCGCGTCTAACAGCCAAGCAATCTGCACCATTAGCAGATTATCTTTACTATTGCTTTACATCGTAGCTCTCGGCGGCGGCGAAGCAGTCATAAGACCGGGCGGCGGGCAGTGATGTATACGCGGGCCAGGATCATTCATCAACGAGCGTATTCGGCGTTTAAAAAGCAGCTTGGCGGCGGCACGGCGGCTAGTGGTGGTGGTGGTGGTGGTGGTGGCGGCGGCGGTGGCGGCGGCGGCGGCGGCGGCGGCGGCGTGGTGGCGGCGGTGGCGAAGGCGACGGGGAAGCCGTAGAAGCTGAAACGGAAAAGGAGATGGAGACGGTAGCGCAGGTGGAAGGCCCAAGTGAAGAAGGCGAAGGAAATATTCATTGTCTGTAATGTTTTCCCTCGCTATGGTTACCGTTTCTCTTGCCTTTGCGTTAATTACTGCTACTGTTACTTCTGAAAAAGTGATTGGTGATGCGAAAGGACGAAAAATCTCAATAGATAGGTGGTGATAGGTGGCCAGAGTTAAATGATGATCGTATACAATGAGTATGAAGTACCAACTCATAGAGTTAAAAAACAATCTTGGGACGAAGGAAATAAGGAATAGACAAATATGCAAAATGGTGCTAGAAATATTATGTTGGATTGCAGTAGAAAATGTGAAGGTTCAAATAATTTGAATAGAGAAAAAAGAATTAAAGAAATGTCAGTAGTAATGACTGATTACATTACTGAACTCGGGCGAAAATTGTTCAGAACACAGAGATAGATTTAAATCAAGATATACTCTGGTTTTCCAGAGTACGCAGGGTCTTTTGTGATCATTAAGATCATATAAACGAGCAGAATTTTACACGTATTAGGAAACATACACACTTATGAGCGAAGAATGAGGTCGTAGGTCTCTGTTCTTTTTTTAAATTTAACAATTAGATTATTGTTTCCTATACGTTTGACATTATAACATATGTTTTTATCATTTTGACTGTTTTCAAAACTAAGATTTGGGTTTAAATTTGATTTTGGAAATAAAAACAATACTTTCTCATGAATAAAATGTCATTTATTTATATTTATATTTTAATGTCTCACATAAAGTGTACGTTTACGCCTTACCTGTGGATATGCGCGTTACGTCGGACTAGCTGAGCTGGTTCCTAAGAGAGTTGCGTGGACTGTGGCGCGTGGCTGGTGCAGGCCGGGAGTTGGGGCAGGGTGTGAGCCACGTGCGACATACACCTGCCGCTGGTATAGCGTTCAAAAGAAGACCCAACATCTACTTATTTATTTAACGTCGAAAACAGTTAAAAACCGAGTGTGACGTGCTACGGGGAGAAGTGTATTCTGCGCATGTCTTATTAATTCTAGGATCCCTACCCTAATCCATGTACAGGTTGAATTCTGGATACAGAAGAGAATAGGCGCTGTGGCAAGAATTGATAAGAAAATATTCGCTCCGATGAATAAAAGCTATTTGCAAGGGCAAATCAGTTATTGGTTTAGGCTCCTATCCCTCATCGTGCCCTTCGTGGAGGAGCCGACTTCATGCCATAAGGATATGGAGAACGATAATTCACATAACTATATTTCCCACTGAACACTAAAACACGTGCACACGTATTGACGTTACATTTAGTCATTATTACATTTAGTTATAAGTTAGAGAGAAGTTGGTTGGGTAGATGACTGGGTACATTTTCTTTCAGATTTCGAGATACGTTTTCACATTTTCGAGGACCTTATGTTTGGTGAATGATAGTAATAGATTTAGTTCAGGGCATTTCATTTTTTTTATCCGCGGATATTGGGTACTAGCTAGAAGGATGAGACAACCAATTTATGAAAACTGGAATGAGTCACTCATTTTAGCATTTCTAAATTTATCATAGGATTAGGTAGTAGTAGCAGTAATATTGCACCCAAGGGTGGGGGTGTATGCACACGCGACTTTAGCCCTCCTCCCCACACATTCACACTTTCTCCCAAATATAGTATTTACTAATTTTGTACAGTAAATCATCCATTATCAGAACTGAATACATTATAAATATTTTAAATCAACAAATAAAAATAACTTTTGAATTCAGTGTAAATGAAAAATGATTATAAGAAAACATTAAATCTGCATGACACTACGCCTAGAGCTCTCCTCCCCCAACACTTACAGAAAAACTTGGTGCACCACTGAGTGTATTATTATTATTGTTATTATTATTACTATCATTTTTGTTATCGTTATTAATTATTATGTTATAGCAACAGACAAAACAATTGAAATCACGAGGGGGGTGAAGTATGAATCCAGAAAGTTTAAATATTAGAAGACCGAACAACAATTCAAAGATACTTCAATCGAACTATACAGGATTTCAGGATCGAATTATACAAGAATAATACAGGACTCAATCCAGAAGAACACGTTATCTAGAAAAGAATGAGGTTAGTGTCAAAAAGTCCCTAAACCCGACGACGAGCGTGTTCACGCGAGGGGGTCTCTGAGCGCGCAGTGGTTTCATCATATGAGCGGGTGCCGCTGCTCCAGCTGATGGCCTCCCCCCCGGGCTGCGGTCGTTTGGATGCTCGGGGGCCGTGTGCGTGGGGCGCAAGAAGTGCGCGCGGGGCGGGAGCCTCGGGGAGGGGGGGAGGGAGCGCGGTGCCCGCGGCGCGTTGATGGGGCGCGCGCCGGTAGCGGCGACCGGCGACCGGCCACTGGCCGCGCGCGCCACGCGCCACGGCCACCGTCGCCGGCTGCGCGGACATCAACATCGCCGCCACTGCCACCACCGTCCTTTCCTTATTTAAGGCCATCACCACTATCACCTCCACCATTACCGTCCCCACCGATGTTTCCGCCGTCGCCACCACCCCGTCCCTCGTCGTCGCAACCTCACTCACTGCTATCCCATCGTCTCCATCATTACTATCACCACCATCACTGTCAGTCACGGCCATCACCACCGTCTGTGCGTCCATCAACATCGCCGCCCTCTCCGTGCCTCACCACTGCATTTCCCGCCTCCCATCGTCTCCATCACAATCACCACCGTCATCGTCAGTCACGCCCAACATCGCCATCTGTGCGTCCAGCAACATAGTCGCCACTGCCACTGCTACTGCTGCCGCCATCGCAACTTCCGTCGCTATCCCACCCCCTGTCCCCCCCCCACTATCATCACCGTCGCCACCACCGCGTCTCTCGCCGCCTCTGCCACTTCCACCTTCACCTCCGCCACTGGCCGCCACGCCCATCACCACCTTCATCGCTGCTTCCGCCTTCGTTCCCGCCAACGTTGCGTGCAGGGCTGCCAGAGTTTGTCTTCTTAAGTCTACGCGCTTGCATGAAAAGCACCAATCTAGGCCTCATAGTTTTAACCGTTTGAGAGGTGTGATTGTTTATTAGTAGTGTCTGTTTCGTATTTGTATCATTTCCTTAAGGAACTACCTAGATCATGATGTAATGTCACTACCTGTCTATACAAGATCACAGGATTTGATTATGACTAAGTTGGCATCTCCAGTTCATTGCAACAGCAGTACTCCACATTTCCATTCGTAACCAATTTTACATTTTTTGGTAACACATCACTTCCATCATTTCACGACAGCAAAATTTCAAATTTATTACTATACATTCAACACATGAAATTTGTGTCCTTGTGTATGTGAGCATAATCTGAGCTTTTTCCTTATTTAAGGTCGCATCAACATCTAGGTCATTAGCGACCACTATTGGAGTTAACGGTGTGGTAACTCTGAAGATGAAACGATATGGGAATGATAAGGGGTAAAAGGACGAACACGAATACAACCAAGCCCGAGGCGGGACTCGAAACCACGACCCTTCGGTTCGAAATCGCTACGACACTACTGCCTTAGCAATCTCGGCCACCGGATCGGCGTGATCTTAGCTTTGTTACCTACTTTATACACTGATGCATGTACCGTCTTCTTTCCAATGTTCCATACCGTAGCAATCATTCTGATGACTTCTCGATGTCTTCGTCTACCAAATCTGTCATTACGCGATATCGTCTCTTACAACAATGAAGCTAATAGAAAGTGTTTATATTAATTAATTAATAAATATCTTTTGAATTCTTAGTGTTCATTACTAATAATTAATTAATTGTTATAAATTTGTCTATTTCCATATAAGACAGGTTTCACTATGGAATAAAACGAATACGCTTAAAAAAGGTAAAATCAAAGATTCTGGTTCGAACCAAGGCAGGCTTCGGTAGTAATTATGGCCTCTTTTACCATCAGTGTCTCGTGTTTCGTCTCCCTCAGCCGGAATCTCATCACCGTCGATACCACCACCATTCTTAACGCAGCTACCACCGTCACCATCACGTCCTGCGCTCTCCTTTGGCCCATCTCAGTCACCCCCATCCCCTTCTCCATCCCCACCTCCTCTTCCTTCACCACACTTCTCAACGCGACTCCTATTTCTTTTCATCTTCCTCCTCCTTATTTCCTGTATTCCTTCTCGCTATCCCCCATAACTCATTCTCTTCCTCTTTCACTCCTTCTACCTCTCCCCACCCTTCCCCTCTCCCCCCCTTCCCCGCTACCTCTCCACCACCAACTTCCGACGTCACCTCCTCCTTCCCCTTCCCCCCACCACATTTACCACTATCTTCTCCGCCTCCATGTTCCTCGCCACCACCTTCTCCGCCGCCGCCGCCGCGGGATGACTGTGTTCATCCGTCGCCCGCCTCACCTGGTGCGGACGCAGCGCTCAGGTCAGGCGCCTCCGCGCAGCTGCCGCAGCTGCGGCCTCTGCCCGCCGCCACCCTCCCGCCGCCGCCGTCGATGGGCTTACTTTTCTTTTGTTGATTTTTCGCCTCTGCACTTTTTCTTCTCGCACGTTTTGGCCACAAGTCATTACGTGACAAAATTCTGCTCGTTTCTCTACTTTTATGCCTTCGTGTCACGTGCACGTTATTAATTCCTTCGGTACAATTACAATTACAAAAAGTCTTACATGTTTTGGGTTGCATCTTCAGTGGCGTGGCGTGAGCTGCGTCCAAAAACCAAAAAAGTCCTCTACAACTTCTGTATATTGCATTAGTCGGAGCGGTTTGGAAGTCTCGACTCAGTATTTCAGTACTTGTCCTGGAGATGAAGCGATAACGTTTCTTACTCTGAAATGATTTCAGGGGTATTTAGTTCTAGCGAGATAACATACACAAATTATTTAGAACACGCGTCTGTATCTTGCAAGTTAAGACGTTCGTAAAGTAGTTTCTGTGACAGCGGATAATACCTTGTCATTTTGGTTTTTAATGACTGCGCGTCCCTATCCTCATAATACGTAATACTTAATATTTTCAATGTGATTTCTAAACTTTGTAGAGTAGTATATTTGAGTTGTTTCATAACTTTCATTCACAAAATAATAAGTACATATGTTATTTTCAGTATTGATTATAATATTGATTAGTGGTTTGTTCTTTTTTTATCTGAAACCATTAGTATTGTGTTTCAAGATGAGATCATTTAGGCACTTCATTAATATCGTAAACGTGACATATATTGTGATGATGACATCGAATGTAAAATAGATATTAATTGCAGTCATCAGTATCACATGAAACACCATCCTAATCTTACTGAAATAAAATACATGCTAGTTTCCCTTCGGCTCCATGAGATGTAAATATAGTTTTTACAAATATTTTTGCCCACATCTTAAGTCTACGTGCACTTTTTGATGCATCATTTCTAACTTCGTTGTACCTGCAGCTCTTTCATGTTTCAGAAATCTCACTCGGTCACCCTTTTCTTTTACAATATTTGAGTATATACAATAACTTTACAAGTGTTAAAGTAATTTTCATACATCTCAGAAGTTAAAACGTTCATCCACATCCCATTCATATCTAGAAAAATGTTACTCGGTTTATTAACGTGTAAAGATAAAATGTAAAGTGGATTCAGGAACTACGGCAACTTCTTAAATCCTTCCACTTAAAGAACCCAAGTATCAAATTGACATTAGTTAATGGCACCTTCATTTGCGCAATGGAATGTCTCCACCAGGAAAAATTAACTTATGTGATAATTTTTGTTTATATTATTTTCACACATTAAATGCATATACATAGTTAAGCAGGTGGGCCGAATTGCACCTGTCCCAAGCTTAGAGTTATTGCGTGTCGTTTTACTTTTTGGAAGCCAGAACATGAAGTTGTACTTGCGAGAGGTGCACCACGAATTTTTGACACGCTACGAATTATGAACTATCGCTGTGGCTATGCTATCATCGACGAAAGCTAGTCCAAAACGCGGCGGGACTTCTAATGAGGCTCTCGGCACGATTTATCTCCAGTATCTCTCGTTTGAAAAAGTCTCGCCAGCGGAGAACGACCAAGCAGAAAATCGCAGACGCACCCTAGTTCATAACTTGCTTAAATTACGAGTGCAAGCGCCCGGTTTGCGGGCTGCTCGTTTGCGTTTGGTGACGCAAGATAGTAAACGGAGCTAAAGCTGCGCATGCCTACCCAAGACATAACTCAAGAGATCTGGCCGTAAGTTCGGAGAAGAGTGTGTTCCTTACGAGTAGAATATTTGTAATGGGAAACGTCAGCCTTGTAGAATCGGTTCCGCCTCTCAAAAGTAATGGAGAAGCACACAGTAGCCGTAACTAAATGCGTAGAATTCGTAACGCCATCTTACGCAGTCTTTATTGGTTGTTGCTTAGCAAACGACTGACCTTGTTTAATACACAATCACGGGTGACTACACCTTACTGGGGGAAAACAAACTTCTAAAATTTCGAGTAAGGAGTTTCAATTTCTAAGGTGCCTGAACACACGAATGAAGTCCAGATTTGGTATGAGTTTCAAGTTGTTTGTTTGAACTTTGAAAGATGTTTGGTAAAGATTGAAGTTTCTTGTTTCACACACAAAGGAACATCAATTAGACCGGATTTGATAATCCGGAATACCTATTACACAAGAGTGTTTCACGACTAAAATTAAACAGTAAATTTTGAAATACGTCAAGAAAAAGCACTCTTTCAAACTTGGAATGATTTAATGAATTCAATGAATTTATTTTGCAATAAATTTTTACTCCAATCGGTGGGTACTGAAAAAGGGGCGTTACCTGAAAAAAGGCCGTAAAAAGGTTTTAATTTGGCATGTTGTATGTACTCAGGTAAATAAAACCCGAAGTTTTCGACCTCCCCTGGGGTAAATCCGAGAGGCCCGAAAAACCGATATTTTTCTGACTTGTTTTTTCTCTATAGCTCTTTAACCTTAGGTCATGTAAAAAATGATTCAATTCAATTCTAAAGAGGAAAAAATTTCCTAGAACGTCAATATAAAACATTTTCTTGTGAAACCAGTTACCAAGTGAGTTGCAGATTTTCAAAAACATACACGAAACAAAAACAACGAAAAATATTTTTCATTTCTAAAAAGTCTGCGAAAGTACAAACATTTGTGATAATATAAACAACCAATTACAAATATAATTATTATAAGTAATACTAATATTTACCTACGAGTCGGTGTTAACATTGTCTCGTAAATGTACTCATTCCCAAAAATATTAATATACAAAAAATGATGTATATGTATATGTGGGTGTGTGTTCGCGTTCCAACTTAGCTCTTTACCGCGAGAATAATGTCATTTCCACAAAAATTGGTATACATGATTTCTGGGGAATAAAAAGGGGAAAATAATACATTGGGAGGTACGACACCTCTATAGGGAGATGATGTGAACCAAACTGGATGCAAGTCGTACCCGTTGGGAGGTAAGAGATGAGAGGATGATTTGTATTGGTAGACGGAAATAGTTGGGAAATAGTTGGGCATAGTTTAGGGGTAAAATAGTATGGGGTTTGCAAGGTCCTAGGTGCTTTACGGGTGGCAAGACAGGCTGCCAGGGGACTGTTGTCCTTCAGAGCGTTAACGGAGTTGGAAGGTTTCGGTAGACGTAATGTCAAGATTGCTTAGTTGGATTTCGAGGGATTTACAAGAATGCGCCTTTTGCAGTACTAGCTTTTTATGATTGTGAGGTTGTATTAGATACAGCGATGTCAATATCATGGGTAGGGGAAAATTGGACAGTATTATCAGCGAAATGGGAAATTCATGAAAGCAGAGATGTGGGAATATCTGAAACTTACACGCCGCTGAAATAACATTGGCCATAGAACTCTCGCTAGTGGTTCTTTAGAGAGTATGGGGGAGGATGCATTGAGAGCATTTTTTATTTGAACTGAGAGAGTTGTATCAAGAAAATATGAAGTACATTATAGAGAAATTGAGATACATCTATATGCTGAAGTTCGTTGAAGAGAAAGAACACTTATACCACTACAAGCAAAAGGAGAGCTCAACAACACGTGCGCATAGTGAAGCTACATTTTTGTCCAGAAGCAAAGCAACGGGCCATCTCAGCATTTGTTCAACGGATCAGGGAAACTGGACAAAAAACCTGATCGAGATGGTCATTGATCCGGAAGCTGTAATGCATTACTTTTTACAGGCATATTAAGTCATTTTTAAAAAGTTTAATTGATGCGCAGTTGTTGCAGGTTGGCGAAGCGTTCATGGGGCGAGGCCTCTGCCGATTGTTGTGCGTCCGGTCACTGACGCAGAGTGGATTACAATAGCAGACATTTTTCACGTGATTGAATTGTTGGCACTTTTGGCATTGAACTGGGCCTGGACGTTTTCTTGTTTCTACGCAGACAATGCAGTAGAGTTTTTTTAGCGGCATCGATCTACCTTAATCAGTGTCTTCTAGTTGTATTTCTAAGAAGGATGGAGATACTGATCTATATATTCTGTTGACGTTCTTTACAGGATATTCTAAAGTTTGTAAGGCACTGGGAATTTCTTCTTCCATACATGTGGAAGAAGCATTGCGGATTATAACTGAGAGTAGTTAGTTACTAAGCAAGATGTACGTGTGATATTTTAAGGAGAGGCTCTCGGGGTGAGTGGTCAATGTGCGGAAATCGTTGCTGGTAGTGATTTGAATCTTTGTGAATTGCGGCGAAATTTAGTGGTGAATACGGATTTAATGATTTGGTTTAGTCGGCCAATAAGGTGTTGATGGTTTATCTTTTGGTGCAGGAACATCGGAGCGGTAGAGTGGGAAGTTAGTGACGCAGGAAGGAGAAGTTTACCAAATGTTTGATGTTTGCTAAATTTGACTGAACAGGAGTGGCAGAACTGTGGCAAAAGTGACCTATCAGAAATGGCAGAACTACTTGCTGAAAATTAATCGCCGTTACAGTGGTCTGATGACTGATGTGTCGTTTGGATATCGTGCTGCTGAAAGGAATATTTCTGCCATTGTTTTGGTGTTGGTGCAGTAGGCATACCAATAATTACAAAAGTTTCTAATCTGACATTCAAAAATTGAGCAAAGTGTTATAAGCTGATTATGGGAGGCAGTGTGGGCAGTGTAGACTCCCATATGCAACAATCTGTCTGTGTTCGTTTGTTTGAGACAGACGTTTGTTTCAGTTGTTCTGACTGAAGTTGCTGCAGTGTTTAAAACTGAGTATCGAGGTGTGCTAAAGGTTTTATATAAAGAGGGACATTCCTCCCAAATAATCAAGGAACGATTGGATTCTGTATATGGGAATGCCCTCCATTATACTCCACCGTAAAAGAATGGGCTAAGTAGATCCGTCTGGGTAGAGAGTCCATTGAAGACGAACCTCCTGATGGTCGGCCATTGGAAGTGATTACTATGGAAAATGGGCCTTTTGTGGAGGAAGAACTGCTCAATGATAGATGGTCTGAAACTTAAAGAAATCAGTGGAAGGTTGGAATTTTCTGAAACGACTGTTTTTCAGATTATTCACGGGAAACTTCTTATTAGTAAGGTCAGTGCAAGATGGATGCGGCGACGTCTGTCCTCCGTCCAAAAAAGGAACGAGTGATATAAGTATGTTCCCGACAGTCTTTACAGTTCTGTCAAGGGAATGAAAATAAAATTATAATAATACATTGTTACTGAAGATGAAATAATGTTTTTACTACGATCCACTTTCAAAACGAGAGTCGATGGAGTAGCGCAAACCTGGCGAAGCACCACCAAGAAAGGCAAAGGTGGCCCAATCAGGAAAGAAGACCTTGGCAACAATATTTTGGAGTGCAAGTCTTATTAGACTTTTAGAAAAGGAACACCGCCGTCAATGCAGTATATTATGCTTCGAGACGAGGGATGTTGAGTCGTGGTGTTTGGCTACTGCATGACAATGCCCCAAGTTCTCATGGCTGTTGTTGCCAATGCTGCACAGAAAGATCGTGGCTTCAAGGAGATTCAGCATCCATCCTAGAGCCAAGATCTTGCGTCAAGTCAATTTCACCTCTTCTCAAAACTAAAGAAAGAACTTAGGGAAAGAAAATTTTCGGACGACAATGAAATGAAAGAAGCAGTTTTAAGCTAATTTGCAGACAAATATTTGGTTCCTTCACAGGTATAAAAATGTTGACCAAAAGCTAGAGTAAAGTTATTGAACTAAAGGGAATTATATTAAAAAGTGGCATTGCTGTTTTCTTCTTCTAGAAAATTAATTTTGTAAATACTTAATAGAGTATACCTATAGTTTGTATGTTATATAAACAATGTATGAAAATATGTATTTTGCATAACTAATAGTCGAGAAGGCTAAAATTAACATTCTTTCAAATTCATTCATCATTGACTGTTCAACTTTAAAATTCCATCCCGGGAAAGTATTTTTGCGGATTGGACTCATTTTTTCGGGTTCTATTACTTCAAAATTACGTAACTCTTTCAAACTAATACAAGAATGTACGTGGAGTTGTTGCACCACTGGTTGCATTGTATTTTATTGTTTTATTGCCGTTTGTTTCGCAGTTCCTACCATATAAACTTTTATCTTTCGTAAATTCCTTTCTCCCTATTATATGGCCTTCTTTAAACGTTATTGAATTTAATTTCCATGATAGATGATGTTCTGTCGTTTTCCGAATTATTTACATTAATTGAATACTAGAATTTAGACGAATTGTTTGTTTGTTTTTCAATTTTTATTATATCTTACTTCACATGAACAATATTAGCCTTTACGTTAGCAGAATTTTTCTGTTTTTCGAAAACCTCATAATTTTATCGTAATTGTGTACCGACAGTTAGAATATTCAGAATCGTCGTGGAATCTATTGCTAGGGTAATATATAAGCTGCGCAGGGTGTGAGTGATGAATGGGGGTAAATATTGTCATTCGTGCTGTGAAAGCTAATACTCGAATGTTGATGCTTCGGCGCTTGGTGCCCTGATTGAGTAACACAACAATAAATTAAGTCACTTGAGACGTTTCCATCGAAACCAGCTCATTACATTTCCGTAGATATTGTAAGAAAAACACAAAACCTTGCGTGCTCACAAAATATTATAGGAACGAGTTAGGTTATCATCATACATTACGTGGAAATAAGCTGATTTTTAACCGCATCTCTTTGGTAAGATATGAAGTATCCCTTGCGTTTGACAAAAAAAATAATAATTGGCAGGTAATGAAACGAGTAATGAAACGCTCATTAGTGTAAATGTGTGCAAATATCCACATTAGAACTGCACCTCCTTCAAAGCACCTACACACACACACACACACTCTCTCTCTCTCTCTCTCTCTCTCTCTCTCTCTCTCTCTCTTTCACGCTCTACACTATCACACATATCGGGAGACCTTGCAGCTTGTCCCGGCGCCCAACTGAGAGGAAATCCGCTTGTAAACGTGTAGGTCAACGTTTGATCCCTCCATCCAGCGGACAAGCGACATCACCACGTTCAGGGATTAAAACATTCATTAGGGACAGCAGCATAGCAGTTTACATGCCCAGAAACCTCAATCAGTCAATCAATCAGTCTACATGGTGCTGCCTCACAATCTGTCCCTTTTATCTGATTATATCTTCATATCTTCTTTTTAATGACACCTCGACCATTTCACCACGTCTCTATGCCCGGCGTTCCCACGCGGCTGACGGTGTACCGCACCACCTCCAGGCCTACCCACAGCCGCCACGCGGAGGTCGATGTCTCCGCGACGGTCCCGCTCCGCCCCCGAACTTTCCCGCGCTTCCCCGTCTTCTTCCCTCCCCCCTCCCCCCTGCCGCCACCCGCCTGCCGACAAGGATTTACGGCGCGACCAACCTCGCAGCGTGCGCGCGCGGGGACGGCGAATAAGTTTTCGTACGGCCAGCGAGCCCTGTGGGAGTTTTTGTGTGCGGCGGAGGCGGAGCGGCAGCGGGGACTGGTGGAGCGGGGCGGAGCGGGTGGGGTGGGGCGGGGCAGGGGCAGGGCGGTCGGGTGCGCGGCCCATACCGCATTTACGACAGCGGACACGGCCGCCCCGCCACCGCTGACGCGCCGCTCGATCCTTCTTGCCAGCCGCGGCGAGGCGGCCGCCCCGCGCCGCGCCGTGGGAAATCGCCCGGCTGCTGTCCGCGCGCCGCCGCAGGAACAAGCATCACACGTACAGTGGGGTTTAATCGACGGATTGATTAGTGATGCCAGGCGAGTCAACAGAGAAATTCATTAGTCCCGTAAGTGTAGTGTATGCTTTCATTGCGGAAGGTGGGGATATCTTCCCCCGCTGGATGGCGACATCCGACGCCGGCGTATGTCGGTTTGCTGGATTTTCCCTCATACAGGTACGGCACCACCTCAGATGAGACAAGATCTAAGCTCCCAACAGGTCTCTTGATATGTGTGGTAGTGCGGTGGATTTGATTGAGTGTGTGTGTAAGGTATGAGGAATGAAAAATTGCGAGCGATCCGTGGCTCGTTTGTTAGGATACTGCTCCGGCATTCGCCTGGTGTTGATCCGAGAAATTATGAAAACTACCACCGGGAGAGGTGGCTCGGTGGATCAACTGATGTTTCAGCTGTGTCTCTTACCGAGAGATCCTAGGTTCGAGTCTCGAAAGTGGCATGATTTTCGACACTAGCTGCTTGTTAGCTAGGTCAAATTCAGTCCTAACTGGAGGAGAATTCTAGAAGCCGCCTGCTCTGATCGGTTGTCTTCCGTGTTTTTTGATCAAAATCATGTGAACGCCCGAGCAGTACCCTAACAAACGGGCCGTGGACCGTGCGCGATCTTTCCTTTCTCTTCCTTGTCCTTTCACTCTTTGCACACATTTCACTAACATGCACTACACTACCACATACGCCGGGAGACCGGTCAGGAGCTTAGAGTTTGTCCCGACTGGGGTAGAGCTCCGCTGGTGTGAGATACCTGGTTAGTGGAAAACCCGCTAGCCGACAGATCTCACCATCCAGCGGGGAAAGATCACCGCCATCTCCCGATAAAACATACACTGTACTTACGGAACTAATGACCTCAGTAGTTGACGCGCCCGTAATCACTAAGAACCAACCAACCAGCGAGAAACTACCAATCATAGCAGCCCGCTGTTAGAATTCTTCTCCTGGCAGCTGCAGCGGCTGAATTCGACCTAGCTATCTAGCCAGTGTAGAAAATCCTGCTACCGACGGGACTCAAACCCAGGACCTCCCGGTCAGAGGGACTGCAGTGACATTAGGTATGTGTACAGTTAGGAATTGAATCCCAAAGAAAGGAATTAACTAAATTTATTAATTGACTGGTGGACAAGTAACAGTGATTTGCGGTGTGTAGTTCACCCTGTGTCATCACAATGAAAATATTTTCTACAGGCACCCCATTAAGCGCGAGACCTTAAATAGATTATTATCCATGCGTTGTAGCAAATGTCATACTAGGTACTGCACAGGCACGATGTGTGAAGTTAAAATTTGTAAGAATGTTGATTTATGGTTTTTGTGTTGTACAAACGTTTGCAGTTCCTCAGGGCAGACATTAGTGACTAAGGCTGCAGTTAACATAGAAGAGGTCGCAACTTTACATTAAAACGTTAATGAAGAAAAGCTCGGGTTAGTACAACGTGATGCCTGAAATTGCCACCTAGATCGTGGTAAGCAATGTGGGCGCTGAAAAAACGTAGATTCTTTTATGTATATATCACCGATTACGTTAGCTCTGTGGAAGCACCATTCTCTGTAGCACCTTAGACCGGGACGTCCTAGATTTCGATCCCCCACGGTGGCGAATTTTCAAAACTATCTTTATAGCAGGGTCCAATTCAACTATTGCCCGTAGAAGAATTCTAGCAGCTTCCCGCTCTGATCGGTACATTTCCTAGGTTTCTCCGCTCAATATCAGATGAATGCCGGAAAAGCCCCCTAACGAACAGACAGGAAACCGCGCGTGATATTTCCTTAAGTATCCACTCCGCGTACGCAAATTTATATTCACATGGACTAGACAACCGTTCCCGTCGGAACCTTAGCGCTTGTCCTGGTTAGTGGTGCCCTGTTGGGGAAGATACTTCGAGAGAGGGGAAACTCCCCCAAGGAGACGTGAGGACGTCCGTGGATCTCTCGTTCCACGGGCAGTAATACCGCCCATACGGGCTACATCATGTACGGGTATATCATGTATTATACTTACGGAACTAATAAAATAAATAGTTGACGCGCTTCCAACTCTCTCTCGCTCACTAATTCACTCAGTTTACAAATTACATCCAGACATCGTCCGTTTTCATGAACAAAAAAGAGACGAAAAAGGTCGGTGTAAAGCGGATTGTACCGCTGCGCGGCCCGGACTGCGAGCAAAGACGTAAATTCTCTCTTTACACACACTTCACTAACATGCACTACACTACCACATACGCCGAGAGACCGGTCAGGAGCTTAGAGTTTGTCTCGGCTGGGGTAGTGCTCCGCTGGTGTGAGGTACCTGGTTAGTGGAAAACCCGCTAGCCGACAGATTTCACCATCCAGTCGGCGAAGATCACCACCACCTCCCGATAAAACATGCACTGTATTTACGGGTTTGTTAGAACGCGGGAACATCTGGCCGCCCGTCGCGCCGTGCGTCGGCAGTTCCCACGACGAGCGTTTACGAGGAATAGCTTCTTGTTCTGGGGACACGGTGGAACACGGCTGGGCGTCGAGTTTTATGCGCATCTTTACAGACGGAAACAACTAGCAGAGGTCGAAAGAACCTCAGGTTGGACAGGTTCAGCACGGACTTGGGGACGCTTTTCATTGATCACGGGCTCATTCGTACTTGCTCATAATTCAGTTATAATATTATATATTTTAAACAAAACTCACTATCGAGCGTTATTTGTTTCTCATGCTTATATTTAACAATTTCGTAACAAGAATAATTCTTTTTTACCTCGACAGAAATTAAAATAATTTTCCTCGACAATTCGTCATAAATATTGACACCACTCAGATCCAAATTGGGCTCACGTTGCTATCAATTGAAATTATAAGCTTGCCTTCACAAAATTGAAGCTTTTCTCCTAAATCATATAGTAAAATTAACGTACGATTTATTGCATACGTAACCTTTCCAACATCATTGCGATTTTATTGTGAAGTTAACCAAACAATAAAGGGTACATGAATGGAGATATGTGAAGTTGTGGATAACTCAGATAAAATTGTTTCTGCCCTCTTGTGACTAATCATTATCATGATTTGTCTCCTTATGACCTTTATTATTATTATTATTATTATTATTATTATTATTATTATTATTATTATTATTATTATTATTGCGTTGCAATAGCGTGTTAGGAGAAAGAGGAAAGGAACGCAGAATCTGTACCAAGAGAAGCAGCCGGGCAGTGCTCTGCGGCGAGGGCGTCCGGCCAGCAGGGGCGGGGGCGGGGGCGCGGGCTCGGGCTCGGGCGCGGGCTCGCCGTCCGAGGACGGACGGAAAAGGGGGGGGGGTAAGCGTCGCGGCAGGCGCGCGCCTGTGTGTGGCCCGCGCGGCGCGCGTCGAGACGCGTCGGGCGCGCGCCACGCGCGCGTTTTAATAAGGCGCTTCATTGCCGTGCGCGGCCCCGTCCCCTTCCCCCCCCGGGCTCGCCGTCCGAGGACGGACGGAGACAAAACGGCGGGAGGGCGGTAAGCGGCGTTTCACGGCGCCTGCCCTGCCCTCTCCCCCTCCGAACGACCTTCTCTCTCCCACCCCAACGGCCCCCTCTGAAGACACCCGCCTCCCGCCGACGCCTTTCACCGCTCACCCACATCCTGTCCTCCCTGTTCCCGCTGCCGCCACCCTCCTCCCCCCGCCCCGCCTCACCGTGCCCTCCCCAGCCCGATACTCTTCTCTCTCCCACCCCACCGGCCCCCTCTGAACACCCACGCCTTCCTGTCCTCCCCACCGTAACTGCCTCCTGCCCCCGCCAGGCACTTTTCTCTCTCTCACCCAAACGGTCGCCTCTGAAGACCCCCGCACCCGCCGCCGCCTTCTCATCCCACCCGCCACCTCAGTATCCCTGCCACCCTCCTCCCCGCCCCGCTATCCCACCCAACCCAATGCCCTTCTCGTTCCCCTGCTACCCACTCCGAAGACTCATCCCCACGCCTTGCGCCCCCTTCGTAGCACGCCTTTCGCCACTACCCGCGTCCTCTTATCCCAGCCTCCCGCTACCCCAGCCTCACTCTTCTCTACCCGCCCCAACGGCCGTGTGCTCCCGCTCACACCCTCGCCCAACCACTCCCACTCCCTCTAATCACACACTCGCGTCTCCCTCTAGCCACACACCTCACTCCACTGCCCATCCCTCCGCCCCCCTGACCGACCGCGCGCCAGCTCCTTGGCCGCAGCCTGTGTCAATTTGGAGGAGCCCTTGTCTCGTCCCGTCGCGGCGCGTCGTTTTTCTGAGGACGCCGCCGCGTTAGCCACGGCCGTGGGATGGAGGGAGGGTGGGGGGAGGGGAGGGGCACGGGGCGAAGGAGGAGGAGAGACTCGTTACGAGCCTCCGCGCCGCCCATAAGGTCTCGCCGAGGTAACGACACATGCGCTCGCGTTCCTGTAACTGAAGTGGGGCTCTGAAACGAGAGTGGCTTGGAGAGCCTAGGTGAATCTCTAAATTTGTCATTTTAATGAAATTTATTTCGCCTGTATTCATATATGCTACACAACTGGACCTAATTTTACGTTAATATATTTAGAATTGCATTATCTAAAGACGTAGTAAAACGTATGACAAGTTATCGATATTAATCGTCAGTTTATTATGTTTCTTCGGTATCCCAAATTTTATTCTTTACATCTCTTAAAATCCTTTCTCTGCTTACCTTTGCAATCCTTTTATTTTCTGTATTTGCCGAGTCATTTGCATTTTCTTCTTATATTTTACTAAGTTTTTCCCATCTTTCAACTTTTTTCGTGGGTGTCAGCTGCTGCTTCGTCTCACTAACAGTCTAGTAGTAAAGTATTCTTCAATTAGTGTCATCATTGAATAAAGTGAAATAATAAGTTATTTTAATAAGTCAAACATTTTTTCCTTTTTAGTAACGGGTATAGCATTGAAACTAACGGACATATCCTTAGCAGCTTTAAAATTTTCGGTTTATAGTTGATTGATTGATTCATTGTTATTTCTCCTCCAAGTGCCCCCCCCCCCCCTAGTGGGGACATCCCGACTTGGAACAAACTCCCGAATGATCTCCTGACAAGTGTTATAGTTAAGGGAATGTACCCGTAAGTGTTTATGATTAAGGGGAAAAATAGGACAACAAACGGGAAGGAATGATCCGCCCGGTTAAATTTGTTGTTGTGTCGTTGACGCAACGCGTCTCTAAACCCTTGTTGGGTGTTGAGCGCTTTTGTTGGAGTAATCCTCCGTTACCAAGTAATTACTTTACTCCTAATCATTACTTTACTGTTGTTGTGTGATTACTAATTACTGTGTTTGTCGAGTCTCGTCACGTCGGAGCCAGTCAGTGCCTTTCATCCCTTCGGCCAGGGGCTCGACGCCGTTAGAGCCCGGGGTTCCTTGCCGGTCACCCAACCATGAACCCACGAGTCTCGAATTCGCTTAACCTTCGTGACTTCACGGAGCGTAGTAAACGAATTCGGCTAGCGAAGCCGGCGGTTCGTGGCCCGTTTGTTAGGGTACTGCTCCGGCATTCTCCTGGTATTAATTGCAGAATCAACAGAAAACTACCGATCGGATGTCGGTCGATAGAACTCGTCTTCAAACAGCGACTGAATTCGATTCGGGTTAATGTGTTCTGGTGTTCTTTATATCATAGTTAATCCACCAGATGTCTCATCACTTTCTCTCTCCTTGCTTTTGAAAATTTTCGTTATCAAATGAACGGAATGCGTGGCACGTAGAAGTCGCATAAGCATTGGAGGTTAAAATAACCCTTTGCGTTCCCTCCCAGCAGCATGTCGCTTTGCCTCCTACATGGAGCCCCGGAATACTCCGACCAAGTAGGCCCAAGTTGGTTCCCAGTCGGTCATTCAACCAAGTAGGCCCTTCACTCCTTAACTGCAGTGATCAGACGAGACGCCGTGTTTCATCTTCGCGGTACTCTGCCCGAGTAATACGTAATCTTAGGGACATCGGAGTAGGTAATGGTTGATGATTCGCGTGTTTCTTTAATTACACCCTTAGGTTCATTCTCGAAGGAGATGTTATCAATTATCGTGTCCTATTATCTCTTGTTTTTTCCGCTTCCATATTACTTTGGGTCCGACTACCCCAACGACCGCGCGCTCTGGCCGTCGCCGTGCATCATTCGAGCCGCACGGGACGGAAGGCGTTCACTTAAAATATATTTCAGTGGGACGTTAAGTGTCTCGTGATAAGGTTCATTGCCTGTAAACGGCCTTTTTAATCGAAATTACAAGGCTTGGGCCCGATCGGGCGCGCGTTTGTCTCCCTCGGCGCCCGCCCCCGTCCTCTACCCCCGTCCACTCCCCGTCACTCCGCTCCTCGCCCGCCACGCCCCAATAACCTCCCTCACCCCCGGCCCGCCTCACCACCTTTCACTTTTCCTCCTCCTTTCTGAACCATGCCCAACATATCCGCTCCAACTCTCCTGCCTCTGCACTCCTTCCTGCCTTTCCATCTCGGCCCTTTCACCGTATTGCCGTCCTATTTGTTCTAACCCACGGTGCTCCCGCCATATTCTTTCCACCCTCCCCCCCGCGCACTACTCCCCCCTCCCCCCCCGTCCTCTCCACCCCCCCTCTTCCATCCCGCTCATCCCGCCCACCCCGCCCACCCCGCCCACCCCGCCCACCCCGCCCACTCCGCCCACCCCGCCCACTCCGCCCACCCCGCCCACCCCGCCTTCCCACCTTCCCCACCTTCCCCGCCTTCCCCGCCTTCCCCGCCTTCCCCACCTTCCCCGCCTTCCCCACCTTCCCCACCTTCCCCGCCTTCCCACCTTCCCGCCCTCTCCGCCCTCTCCGCCCTCTCCGCCCTCTCCGCCCTCTCCGCCCTCTCCGCCCTCTCCGCCCTCTCCGCCCTCTCCGCCCTCTCCGCCCTCTCCGCCCTCTCCGCCCTCTCCGCCCTCTCCCGCCCCTCCGCCCCGCTCCGCCTTCCGCCCTCCCCCACCTTCTCCGTGCCGTTCCCCCTGTAAGGCCGTAAATGCTCCTGGAGGTTTACGGAGCAATTAGCGGCTGTGCGCCGCTGCGGGCGAGGGACGAGCAGGCGACGGACGGAGGCGCGTGACGAGCGGTGACGCGCTGCGGAGGGCGTTGACGGCGCTCCACACGCGCCGCGCGCCTCGCGGGGCGTGGAGCGTGGGGCGTGGGGCACCGCCCTTGCTAGTGCGGCCGCCCGGGGCGCCAGGGGCCGTTCGCTCCGCGCGGCCGAGGCGACTGGCAACACGTCCTCACAAATATCAACACAAACAATATAACATATTACTTCTAACAACAACAATAATAATAATAATAATAGTAATAGTAATAATAGTAATAATAATAACAATGGTAATAACAATAATAATAATAATAATAATAATAATAATAATCACAACGCACATTCTCACACAGCTGTCACAAAACTATACGTTATATTACGGTAGTAGATACTCTCAATTACTCCACCTTCCAGGACCAACAGCGATTACTCAGGGAAGCACTGTTCTCACTGTATCATCTTGAACGAAGTTCCCTGCGTTCGAGTCCCGTCGGTGGCGCATATTAGACACTATCTAATACCACCTAGGATAATTTACGACCTGATACGACCTAGCTATTTAGCTAGGTTGTATTCAGTCGCTATCTGGAGGAAAATTCTTCAACACGCACGAATTTTTTTCATCTTTCTCTCCTTCACTCCCTTGACGGGAGCTTAGAGCTTGTCCCTCCTGGCCGTCGGGGAAGATATCTGAATGGGGAAAACTAAAGCTGCCGACATGTTGATCCGCGCCGAATCTCACGTTTCAGGGGGAATGTACACCGCCACCTTCCGGGATACACTCCACTTACGGGACTACTGTCCATAGCAACCGAAAGTACCACCTGGCAATGCTAAATGGTCAGTGAATTCACGTTCCAGGTTGGTAATAAAAAATTACGATAGAGTTGATACATTGATGCTTTTTAGTTTCTGCATTCAAGGTATTTCGAAATAGGTCTTCATTAAATAAAGTTGCAAACTACTATTTAAGCATTCCACAGTAATATTCTGTAACTTTCATTTCTGTAAAAATGTTTGTGATTTTTTAAAATTATAAGTGATCCTGTGTGAATGTGTTAATTGCTTTTCGCCATGAATGCACGTACTTCGTACAATCTATGTACTCATCTTGCTAGACTTGTTTTCATTTCCAGGGAACGCATGAAACCTGGACATGAAGTAGAGTAATGTGCTTGCATTGTCGGCTGACAGATGATTTAGCATGTTCCACTTGGAAAAAGTATGTTTGCTCTGATGAAAAATCTCACGTGCTTTGTCAACTAATTTTGCATATCAGCTTCCTAGTCCCTTTTGGCGGTAATTTTTAATGCAAGTACCATAATTTGGAGAAGATAAAGAAAACATGAAATTACTTTAGAATTTTCCATGTACTACCTAAACAGCTATATAGTATTTTAGGTGGGGCTCTGATTTGTTTTCCTAAGTATGATCGTGGTACGAAGTAACAACGCTTCGCGAAAAGGATCATATGTAACGACGAAATTTAAACATTTTTCTTCGTACAAAATACGAGATTCGTATCAATGGACATTAAAGTTCCCAACAAAAACTACTTGAGCGAATTCTACTGTATAACGTATCATTAATTCCGTTGTTAAAGAAATGGCCAACAGAAACAAAATTAATGCCATTTACAGTTGTGACCACATTTTTCAATTGTTGGAATAAAATACCAGGGATCCTAATTTGATGGTATTGTACCGAGGAAACTCAAAATATTATTTTAGAGCAGTATCAAGCTTTTGTGCGTATAATTAGTACAAAGACCCTGGAATGAAAATGGTAATGATTACTTTCTTCTACTCGCATTAAAAACGCTGTATTTCATATGAATTTATATATCAGTCTTTGATGGCAGTATTTTTGCATTTTTATTCCGTAATTAATTTTATGAGGCACAGGTGCCCATTTACTCATTCGCTAATAACTCAACGAGCAATTCGAAGTCAGTGTCCGTGTGCATGAAAGCATACGTGCCCGAATACAACACAGTACATGCGTGGCATTATGATATAGCGGAATATACAGTCTCTGAAGGCACAAAAGAAGAATGAACTAATGAACGCAACGAGCAGACGTTCCATGGAGCAGCAAGAACGAAGAACATTCAGAAGGCGGTGATCGTACCGGAGGGCCTCGTGGTACCTGACGACATCCCACTGCACTTCTTCACCAGAAATGTAGCTTCATACGAGTCTAACGAGACCCGGCCGGAGAGCGTTTTAAATTCCGAACCAGTTTTGGGGAAGCTGCCCGTCATTTCGTCGGACGGCGGCGGCGGCGGCGGCGGTGGCGGCAGCGCGAACGGGCGGCGCCGGCCGAACAGGAAGGCGACGCGCGCGCGGCGCCGCCGGCGACGGCGGGCAGTGACGAGACGAGACGAGGCGAGACGGCGGCGGCAGCAGCCCGCCCAACTCGCCCCACGGCGCGTGCCGCAGCCGCCGTCGCTTCCGCCAGCACCAACACAAACACCAATATTGACACACCCATACAAACAACGAACAACGTCATCACTAACACCAACGCCAACAACGACAAAACTTCCTTCCACCGCCACCACCACAAAAACCTCAACGACAATAACATCAATAACAAACCACCAACAGTATTATCACCACCAAGAACAACATCATTATCGCCACAAACAACTACTAAAACAACTACATGAACATCTAAATCAACAAAATGATTTATAACAGAGCAAATGTCGCTACTAATACTATACCACCACCATCACCATTGCCAACAGCACGTCAGTAATACCATCCATTCATACAATACGTTTGCCAACACTATAACCAGCATCACCAACCCCATTAGAAATTACTAACATCTCACATCACCAATATTAATATCATCGCCTCCACCACAATCTTTACTTCTGTCGCCAGGACTTCTTCCGCCTACTGCTGCTTCCGTATCCTCACGCAGCCGACTTCTTCTCTAAACCCAGACTCTTCTAGAGCAGCGATAAAATAAACTGGGCGCGTTTGTTGATGCTGGTCATCGAGCCAGATTGCAAGGCGAGTGTCGAGGGTAACTATTGAGATGAACTGATATGGGGAAAAGAGGGTGTAGGTGGGGTGAGTTTGAGATCGAACAACATTACACGCAACATGCGCACCTGGAGGCATAGCGAAGGCAGCATTTTCGGCGTCGTTCAGCAACGACAATATTGACAACAGTGATTTTTTGTTAATGAAATCGGACATGTCAAAATAAAGTTTGTAAAAATGTTTGCAAAATGCTTGTGGTTTTCGGATAATTTTGCGAGACGTAAAGGCAATTTTTAACAGAATATTTTCTCAAAACCACTGGTTGTTGCTTTATTTTTTCTCGAATAGAGCAAACTACACTTAAGCGACGTACGTCTTAAATTTCGGTGAACATTCTGAATTTTCGACAGTTTCAAATGTTACAAAAAATGCAAGAAAATATGTTTTTTAAGGACCACTGGTTTGTCTTCCCAAGTCAAGTTTACTGGAACTTGATGTCCCCCAATTTTGTTCAATTATCTAGTGGCCCAAAATATTTCTCTCATGTGTTCCCGCATGTCACACCCACTGTGAGCTGTCGTCTGCCTCCTGTCTAACGATGCTCCCTAGCCGCATTCCAGCGAAAAACTGGACGAATGTTCCAGACTTTATTAGCACAATTCATTCCCGAATCTTGAAAACCTCCTCCCCAAAACTGGAATACAGATTATAGCTTAATTTCAAATAAGTACTCGAAACGTTCGATATGGTGTCGGCCGCTCATTAGGTGGCCCACCGGGCGGGAGAGGGTAGCCGCGAGCACTAATGAGAATTTATAATAAATGTAAACCCATCGGGCTACACGAGGAAGTGAAGCCGGAGAGAAACGTTTCTGCCTTATATCGGAGAGCGCTGCCTTAATTTGCTATCAGGACTTATCGGGCAGCCGGGTCGGAGGCAAACGGCGGGCGGCGGGCGGCGGGCGGCGGGCGGCGGGCGGCGGGCGGCGGGCGGCGGGCGGCGGGCGGCGGGCGGCGGGCGGCGGGCGGCGGGCGGCGGGCGGCGGTGGTCGCGGTGGAAGAGGTCGGCGCGAATTACCCCGGGGAGACGTCTGTGGAATTTATGGTTGTGGATGCGGTGCTCCAAATGCCGCCGAGTGCTCACACTAGCGTCGGCCTCGTCAACTTTACGAGTTCGTGTTGGTGCGTGTGAGGTCGATATGTGGAAACTGTTTCCCAATTTTGTGCGGGGTTTCAAAGAAAGCTGTCCCTATCATACTTTAAGGCACTCTTCATAATGCTATGGCTCTCGGCAGTTGTTAGTGTGCAATACATTTCCTAACTATGTTTAATGACAAGGCAATGTCATCCCTCTTTCGTTTTTTCTTTCTTGAACAGAATTTCTATTGACTGAGTCAACCATATTCTCAAGAACATTTAACATAAAAAACTTACCAAAAAAAGGGATTCCTACTTGGCTCATAACATGAAATTGGAATTATTGGTAATCAAAGTTAACGTTGAAAGTTCACACTTAAGGTCGATGTGGACAGCTACGTTCGTTAACGTGAATGTACCAGTTGCGGATCGATGGGTGGTCTCTTCTGACCACCACGTTACCTTTCAAATGCCCTTCCTTCTATTTCTAATCTGCCCTGCTGCCGCAGGGGCTTGGGGCATTTGCGCACAATTACACGTTACATACAGGCTATCAGTTCAAATCGCATAAGACATGGACGTTCTGTGTTGTGGCATGATGAATATTCTTGGTCTACAATGCATCACTCTTGCACTCCAGTACTCTCCCTTCACTGGTGAATCGCGCGAGAGAGGTAAAAAACAGATGCACGACGGAGGGCCTATTGCCGGCAGCATCAGCATATTCTAGGTCTGACCGGGCTCCCTTCCTCTCATCTAGCACTAAGCCCCTTGACCTGAGTCAAGATTGGATTCAAGTCATGATTTGAGTCAAGAAATGGATGACACCGATTTCTGTTTTGTTGAGACGGATTGTGAATATGACGAGAATTTGCATTTGGACAGGAGCTTAGTTCTTCGTGCTCTTGGATATCTTTAGGGACGAGAAATGTATACCATTAGAATTGCTTAATGCCAACCGCCTAGCCAAAGGATTCACCTTACCCGATGCGAAAGAAAAAAAATACAAAAATATGACCCTCTCGCACTTGACAGTATTCTAAATCCATTAGTAGACTAGTGCGGTGTTGCTTGAGATTTATCTGTCTTCAGTAGTTTTCATGTATATATTGAATATTACTTATTACAAAATAACATATTTTATTTGTTGCATTTAATAATGTTACGTCAAACAGAAGTTCCGCAGTTCTTTTAGTATCAAGCGATTTGTCGTGTTTTATTTCATAGTGGATATCAACAGGATACTTGGTTTAGGTAAGCAATGTTTTATAACCATTTTGAAACGCGAAATCGCAGTGTGAAATTTCTATATACATAGACCAGCAATTTCTAGATACATAGAAATTTTTAGATACATAGACCAACAATCAACGCTGTTAAAGGGAAGACCTAACCGTGTTTCATTTGTGTGTGTTGTTTGACATATCGCGAAGGAGTGGGTAATATGAAGAATGAGAAATCCAAACACAAGTAACTTCGCGACAAGTTGATCTTGTAGATGAAGATCTATCTGAGACAAATACATCGAAGCATGTGGTATGGTTGGTTTTATTCAAAGAAGTCAGCTTTATTCAGATGAGCTGCTTAATATAGGTTGACCATCATCATCTGAACTACCTCCAGTTCAGGGCAGTCAAAACACTGCTACCAGACACTATTTTGACTTCCATAAATAGTAAATCTATTGATGAATAAATCTGATCATAATTTTATGATCGTTGGGAAGATATTTATCTTTAAGAAGCATCTCGATAAAGATGAAGTTACTAATAGCAAAAACGGCCTTCCTTAAAGTGAACGCATATTAAAATTAGATTCGCTATCAATTCTTAATTATATTTTGTTCTTGTTTTTGAAACGTTTTCCGCCATCAAATCAGCCCTCGTCAAATCATTACCCCATCGCATGTCTACCACACCCTTACTGCGAAGAAAATATCAATGAGATCGATTATTAGAAGCATTGGCAGATGTGGGTCACAGATAGAAGATAAGAAGCTTAAAAGCCACACGTGTGCCTTCAGTGCATCATGTACGCCACATTAAACAGCATTGGAAGCAACTTTTATAATGCCAAATAAATGCGCAAGAGTAGTACGCTCCACATTTTTGGCGCAAGTGCTCCCATAAGCTGGAGAAAATTTGCATGCCGCGTAGTACGCGTCTCGAATGTGTGCATTTGCATGCATCGCTTTTGCCTTGGGCGCATGAGCTATGCCCACGGCCGCGCAGCTTGCACTCGTGCCTTTCGCAGGCTGATCCGTGACAGGATCAAGATTCTTATCCCACACGCCCTGGCGCGCGTCGCGCGGTCCCGTCCCGTCCCGTCCCGTTCCGTCCCGTCCGGCCGGTTTGCGCGGGCGCCGCGCCGAGGTGAACGTAGTGTATGCACTTGCCGGAAGACTTACGTGCAGGCGAAATCCACATTTGCCATGCGGTTTGCAATTAAACGCGGCGTCTGCCAGCAAGGGCCGTTTCAGAAAATATTTGGGAAGGAGCGTTTTTTTTAGTATTAACATGTGTATGTATTTGGCGTTATGGAGTCTGTTGTCTGTCTTCGCCGGTCTGCTACCGGTGTCCCCCATGTCTGGGCCTTGTTAAATTCCTATGCTGGGGGGTAAGCGCGTCATGATGTGAACATGACGTATTCTCTTTACCGTAACTGGCAAGATCCGCCTGCTTCGTCACACAGCTACCGAAACTGGGACGATTTTGAAGGAAAGCTATTTTTACCTCGACCGGCAATCGAACCCGGGACTACAGCACGGGTGCTCAGCTAGAAGTTCTGAAATATAATATGAAAATAATTATAATTTTTGTGAACCATTGATTTTTGTTAAGAATTAAATTATTCGTACAATGATTGTTTTTCTACTTGTTATGTTAATTAAAGTAAGATACATTCAGTATAGTACTAGAGATAAGAAATCGTGCTCACGTTGCCTTTTTATTCTAACACGGAGAATCTTTTACTTTGTACTGATTGTAGGAAATAATTGAACCAAAAACTCAGTAGTATACAGATTTTTAATTAATTTCATAATTATTTCAGAATTTTGAAGACCTGAAGAAGGAAGTTTATCTAGTCTCTCGAGACACCGTACCTATAACATAAAAAAGACAAGAATGTGAGAAAGGATCAAAGCCTCATACCATTAACCGCAAACGGCTCTTGGCAAAATGTGAGTATTATGGTCTTCCATATTATTCTGTCTATTGGATTGGTAGCCACCTATCGGGACATTTTGAGCTAGTTTATTTGAATCAGAAACGTTATTCTGGTATTTTGACAAACGTAATTGCGGGTCCCCCAAGAATCTGACCTTGAAACACTTTTATGGCTACGACACGATTTTATTGCTCTTTTGATAAATTCATATTCAGCGTGCTCTCTTTGTGATAAATGATAATCTTGAAAAGATTTTGGAATGGTCCTCAGATAATTCTCTAGATCTAAATGCTAAAACGTCTTTTTATCTTATTGTTGACCCATCGCGAGGAATTGCGTGTGACGGTGCCTTTCTGAAAATGAAGTTGATCGTATCCTTACAAATCGATCCCTTATTCGCGAGAAATGGAAATCCTAGGACAATGGATAAATTAGGACTGGAACTTTAATATACACATCATTGCGAAATGTTGTTAGGCCTACACCATCTTGAGATTATTATTACCTTATAGATATTTGATCTGCAAATGGTTGGAATGCAATTGGCAAACTCTTTTATTTTGTATCATTTCCCTCGTGCAAACATAGTTTACGTACGCAGTCTATCAGAATACAGAAGATTCAAAATTCATATCTCCATTTCTCTCAATTAGAAAATACGACCATACTTCGGCTTCAATTTCATTTTAAAAATCTCTGGGGTTACATAAAAAACAAATGTGAAATTTTTTAAATATATTAACTCTAAACGTATTTCTAGAAGCAACCCACCATACCTCCGTAATACTACATTATTTGGCGCAGACAACGTACAAAAATCACTCATTGTGTGATCATCGAACACAGTTCTGTTTTGTCGTGACAGAGAAATTAATTATTCAAATCTACCTTCTTATATCTAGCTCCAACAATGTCTGTGATTCAGTACCGAACTACACGTCGGCTTGCAGTTTTCTTCTACAGGTATCTCCCTTAGCGGAGCACCGTCCCAACCGGGACGAGGTCTAAGCTCCCAACATGTGTGGTTTTGTAGAGCATGTAAGTGTGTGGGGGGGAGAAGGTAAGGATGAGGAAGGATTTATCTCACATGGTCCGTGACTAGTTTATATTTAAGGTACTGATCCGGTATACACCTGGCATTGATCGGGGCAGGGAGCCATTTTCGGAATCAAGGACTCACAATTCGACATTACTATGGACCGGGAGCGGTGGTTCAGTGCATGCTCAGTGCTCTGACCGGGAGGTCCTAGGTTCGAGCCCCGGCGGTAACAGGATTTTCGTCACTAGCTTTTCAGTTAAGTCGAATTTAGTCGCTGTATGGAGGAGACTTAGTTAGCGACCGGCTGCTCTGGTCGGTAGTTTTCTGTGGTTTCTCCGATCAACACCAGGGAAATGACGGAGCAGTCCTACCTACCCTACCTCCCTACCAAACGGGTCACGGACCTCACGCGATCTTTCCTTTCTCTTCCTTGTACAATCCTCACCCCTTACACACACACACACACACACACACACACTAACATGCACTAGACTAACACACATGCTGTGAGATTGGTCGGGGACTTAGAACTTGTACCGGCTGGGACGATGTCCCATTGGTAGGAGATACCTGGTTGGGGAAAACCCCGTTAGCCGACGGTAGGTCGGCGCCGGATCTGGCCATCCAGCGGGAGACCACCGCTACCCTCCGAGCAAAAAAACACGCACTGCACTTACGGGACTAATGACCATATTAGTTGACGCGCCCAAAATTACTAACAATCAATGTATCATTTACTATGTAAGTACGTAGGAGCGAGGAGATAAAAATAGAAGCGCTGCGCGCGTCGTGTGCGTGTGCGTGTGTGAGGGCCTTTCCCAGCCCACTGCGCGCCGCCGCGCGCCCCCCGTCGGACGGGAGGTTCGTTACATCGGCGCGCGCCTGTCAAAGTGTAAATTATTGCCACGGGTGCCGCCAACGCGCGCTGATCGAGCGGGCTTTTCTGAAAGGGCTTCGTTAATGCGGCGAGACGGTCGCTCAGTCTCCTGGCGCGGCGGGCGGGCAGGCTTTGCGGAGGACGCCGTCGCACACGTACTTTTAGGCCCAGAACGGACTACACAGAGAGACGCGTTGCGAGAAACGTGTGTCGAGAAATAAGGAACGTCAAAATAAGTGACGCGAACCGCCTTCACTGTTGACAGTTTTTTTGGTCGCGTATGTTCATGTTGAATTCATGCCTGATTGTTCGTATCGAGACTCAGGCCATCCGGCCCGCTCTTGCGTCTGACCACGCAAATTTCGCTACGCGCTTTGCGCCATCTATGGGAGAAAGAAGGTATCGCTCGAAATACGCGATTTGAATTAGCTCAAAGGCTTCTTTCACGCTTGACGATCTTTTACATGCGGTAAATCTACAACATCGGACAGCCGGCTTTACCTCCACTCCAAAACGAGGCGTACGAAGGATTTTTCATTAAAAATTTCTACGAATTTGATCGGGTTTAAATCCGCTTGGGTACAACAGCCCGATACGCTAATCATTATACCACCGAAGCCAAAATGTGTGAAGGAGTTTCTCGCTCGAATTCATTGGCGAGCGAGCCTTTGGATAGATTTCTACTCCTTCACTTGCTTGTTGCAATGCACAAGTGCTCTGCGGCTGGTGAGCAGATGAGAGAATTGTGTTGCTGGATGAAAGATGTGATAATGAACTTATTCCTTAAATTCTATTTGATTCTTTTTCATTTAAATAAAGTGAGTATGGAAGAACATGTGTGCCACATAACTCTTAACTGTGCGGATCAAATAATAAACTTCATAAAATTAAAAAAAATGAAGGTATGCTTTATCATTAATATAACATTGATGTATATTTCTAACGTCTAAAGAGCGCAGAAATTTAAAGAAAACTATACAGCCTGTGACCATATGTGAGGTTGCTTTAGATACGCAGGAACACCGGGGAAATCCAAAAACATCTAACACTAAATTCCAATGCGCGTAGAAATTGAAAGAAATCTATTCAGCTCCGGGCTTTTGAATGATGTACACGGTTTCACTAGATAATCCAGAAATTTTGGATAAAAATATGCTAATATTTGTTAGTGTTATTCCACCTGTTCCCATACCGCACGTACCGTCTAAATTCTTATCCTCTGTGCGTCACAGTGGCGTCTGGCGACAGCAAGAGGCTTCCCACAATTAAATGTTTGCAATGCACGTATTGCCTTATGGAACATCAATTATTTTGATATTCTTGCTACCAAGAAAAGAACTGTTGTACTTTCCTTAGTACTACTACTGCACAGTCTACAGGAGTAGTGCAATATGTTTTTGCAGTACTCCAGTAGGCTGTTTTTGTCAAATTTAATTATAAGTTATATATTTGTTGTTCTTGAGGGAGAACTTGTTGCTTTTTGAAAACCATTTTGAGTGGCTTTCTTCTGCAGAATTTTGATGCTGCAGGCCACTAGTTTCTCATTTAATGCAATGAAATTTGTCTTTTTCAGACAAATTCAATTCATTAAAATGAAGATCCACGCTTGTGGATGCCAAACAAATGTGTTAAAATGACATGAATATTTTATAAACCAATTGGGACTCATAGGTGGCTCACAGCTGATCTAATGGCTGCTCTGCACTATCAACCTCGAAGAACTTCATCTTGTGACATGTAGAAGTATTTCTTGTCATCGAGTGCTATTTCTAGTGCGTTCCTCATTCCTAGCAACCATTCCTCGGTCTTGAATAGTCTGGAGAACAGTATTGCAAGCGCTTTACATGACGCCATGTCATGAAAAATAAAAACGTCGAGGAAACAAACTGCCCTCATTGTATTTTTTATAAGGAAAAATAAAATTGTATATTAATTCATTTTTCAGGTGAGAGGTGAACCTCTTCTACCTCCATCCTATATACACAATTCTAAGGTCTGATATGTATAACATTTGAATGTTGTGTTTGATTTGGGGGAATTTCTAAGATCTTTATATTATATGTATGAAATGTAAGTTATTGTCCCTTACTGGTCGAATTAACAGAATGTTGGTTATTATTAAGCTGTCCTGGCTCATTGAAAGTATCTCAGCAGTTTGGACCTTCCTTTAACGAATTTTGAATGGAGAAGACAAGGAAGACTGAAGCAACCGACTTGATTTCAATGTCTGATTTTAAATTTAAAATGTTGACTTATAGATTATATTTACAGTTTACAGGTACTTTATACTCTCAGATTGCATAGTGTATTTGATTTTTATAAAAAGAAACTCTATTAATGGCCTTTGTAATGTAATTGTTAATATTAGCGACAATGAATCTAATTTAACGTATCTCTTTCTGTAGTTCATACGAGATCAAAACTGATAGACAATTCTCAGTTGAAATTTTGCTGATCAGGAGGTTTTAGATTAAAATTCGGTGGTAGAGAATCGCTAATTAGTATCTGAGTCGCCCGAAGTCTCTGCCAAGAAGAGTGCTGTAAGTCATGTGTCCTGAACGATCTCGTATCTGATGTCCGTCAATATTTTAACGTCGGACTGTAAAAAACTCCATGTGACTTTTAGATATTACGGCAGATACCCTACAAAATAATATCTCAAATTAATTGTACACGCTATTATTCACATTGACGTATCACAATCCCATGTTTAACTCAAATAGTGTTGTTTAGAATAGTAGGTTATGTGTAACTCAAATAGTGTTGTTTAGAATAGTAGGTTATGTGTAACTCAAATAGTGTTGTTTAGAATAGTAGGTTATTCACATCGTTTCGAATACATTCAGTGAACTGTCTTTATACCTAATAAACATCGTTATTACGAACGGCAATCTTTTCCATTTAAAGTCACCATCTAGCACCACTACTTTATAAATTTATTTTACGAAACTGCATTTTATGAAGTATTAATAATCAAAATGCAATAATTAATAATTTATTGAATTATTCAATTTAATTTATTCAACGGGTTTTACAAAAGTATTTACAACAATACGTAATAGAAATGAAGTCATCACAAAGTTGCATTGCCTACATCCTCGCTACATTAAATCGCTACCTCGCTGAGATACTAACCTCAAAGATAGCTTAATTGTACTATTAATGGTTTTGTAAGAAACCTGTCTAAATTTTCTCGCTTCATGAATTTCAAACATTCATACAAGAATACAACTGACATAACCTCTAAAGTATATGTACTTTATTTGATTCGTTTTGCATATTGCTGTATTTTCCTGTACCTTATGTTTTTGAGAAAACAAAGTGTCAAAAGTTTCTTGTGTATTTTACCGATGTCAATTTGGCTTCTGTGTAAAACTTTTCTCGGCAGCCACAACGGTTACAGTGGCCGGTTATTTTTGCATATTCCAAGCTCGTGCAATGAATCTTTCAAACTTGTTCTGTATGCCAGCCAATCAACCCTCAAATTTTTATGCTGTGTGTTAGAGCGCGTGGGATCCGCGTGTCTGGAGCCAGTTGGCAAGTACTAAGCGTGGGTGTACCAGGCATCCCAACGGAATGAAATCTTGAGATTGGAGAAATTTGAAATAAAACGGCACAGATCAAAACGAGTCTTCACGTAGGGAATTCGAAGTCAGAAAAGACAGCTAGTTAACCGAGACTGATGAAACAAACCGAGCGTATGATAATGGATTATCAAACGAATTCAGACCAGTAGGGTGAAATCGATGTGTGACAACTGCAAAAAATGTTTTGAGGTGATATAAATTAGTTCAATCCACTGAAAATAGGTCTTTTGCTTTTGTAATACTGTGTGAAGTTGCCCTTATATAGCAGAAATCTTCATAATCGTAACAAACTATTTACTTTTCTTTATGATTAACTATACGGAATTCGTTGAGACAAAAATTCAACAAGATAAATCATACGTAAAAACATTCAAGTTGTTTTCGGATTAATTGATGACATGATAGAGTACAGTGATCTTCACGTTTTCATGTGAAGAGGATGTTACGTTGTATCCTCTACATGTACCTTATGGTCTCCCTTAGTGTGACAAGAGTAAAATTTCAATTGGGATTCAGCCTTCTAGTCTTTCATCTTGTAAGAATAATTTATGACCACAATACCTCATGCATTAGATCCCGTGCAGAAAAAGATCTTCGATTTAAAATATTTACTATCTACGTGCACACTTGTCTCCAGAAAAACGTAGCCAATAGTTCTAGGAATTCATGAGCATGTTCCCAAGAATGAGTTTCCTCAATCCGCAAAAATCGTCTCCACATGTAGCCCATGGAAGATGTGATGTGGAGGATCTGAGGCATTCCAGAACGCACGGGTCTCACGAATTTTCGCCTACATGACCACGCCCTTTCCCATGTCATCTTCGATTGACACCGTTTTGAGCTCCAACCACGCGTCCAATCACGACCTTGTTTCCTTTGCGCTTAAGTCTTCAAACGAGAATATATCTTGGACTGAGACACCTCCTCAACCAACATTATCGCCAATTAACCATTTATGTTGGACCCGGCACCCCCATAGAAACGTCTTCGACCGTTATCTTTCTCTCGACGACGATATCATCGATGGAGACTACGTTTTGGGCGAGACCAAGTCTTCAACCCTGTCTTCGAAATCGACCACGATCGATCACGTCTTCTAAGAAGGCCACGACCTTCATCATGGGCGCATCATCGTCCACGACCACATCATCGATCGAATCCACGTCTTCGAAGATACGCTTCAACTGCGACCTCGTCCTCGTCTCCGACCACGTCTTCGACAGCAACCACGCCTTCGATCGTGATCACGTCCTCTGCCAAGTCCAAATCTTCAACCACGGCATGTCAGACGGCGTTGATGTGTCTTCGTCTTCCACCGCAATCACGTTTTCCACAGCGACCACGTCTACGACCGCGAAGACGGTGGACTGACGGTTGAGCGGGCAGGTGAGCGGGTGGGAGCTGCTGAGCGGCTGAGGTGCGACGCGGGGAAGTTGGCGGCCCACGGAGGCACGTGCCGCCCGCGGCCCCTTATGCAAACGCCGCCCGCGATTGATGACGCTCGTAATTCGAGCAGTGGTGGGATGGCGGGAGGGCCGGGCAAACGGCTGCTGGAGGTCGGCCGATGACTCGCGCCGCCCGCCGGCCTTGGAATGGCTTTATTTATTATTTATTTATTTACTTATTTATTTGTTTCTTTTCATTATTTCTACGTTTAAGTTCAAAAGAAGTACCAAGTGATTTTTTGTACTCGAGAGAATTAATAGGTTATAATGAAACCTAGCTGTGTTGTGAACAATTTTTCAAGCGGATAAGATCACCAAATCGTATTTCATCGCCTGACGTTGTTGCGTAGTATGTTTCAATATTATTATTATTATTATTATTATTATTATTATTATTATTATTATTATTATTATTATTATTATTATTCAATGCATTTAATTTATTAAATACAAAATATAATCATAGTACGCGTACTGTTTGTATTGAAGTGTGTAGTCGTGTTGTGAAGTGTAGTATAAAAGTCATGTTTTTTTAGTTTAATATATCTGTATAGGATAGCCATTAAAATGTAAAATTAATACTATTTTTTTTATTTTGCTGTTATTGTTGTCATTATTGATATTATTATTTTAAATAATTTAAAGTTACATTGTAGTAATATTCTTAATTATAATATTTGTAAATTATAGTGTTCTGCCACCAAGTTGCTTACACCTACCCTTGCACAGAAAATAAAAATAGTATCTCTCAATCTATCTGCATTCTGATCGACTTTCTTCTTGTCGTTCTTCATTTGTTATTAAGTTTCGTTTGTCGGTATGGTTCTGCTTCTTTTCAGCATGTGGATAATTCCTCGTTGAAAGATTATATGAACAATAATCCCAGATTGGACAGCGCATTAAGTTGACAAATATGACCTAAAGCAGAAACGGACCGGTACTTGTTAGTTAGGCCGCATCTCCCCTAAATCCGAAAGAGAATTTTTTGTTTTCCCGCGCCAAAAGTTGGATTAATTTTGAAATACAATATTTTTTTCCTGTAATGAAATTCCTCTTTACCAAACCTGCAGAAAAGAACTTATTTTGTCCACGAGAAAACCCGTTCGCGCAAACGATTAAGTAGGTAGACAGGAAGACGAATGGTCGGTTGATTAACTGAAAGAACCAGCACATGGACGCACTGGACTTCTGGTCAAGTGCGCTCAACGACAGTCAGACAGGAATTCGTAGAGACATCGCGTAGTACGTACAGTTGAAATGTAATCTGCTGGATTCCAGTTTCCTGGGGTAATTGATCCCGTAACTTCTACTCGTTAACCCAGGATTATTTCATCTCAGTCTTTTGTTTTGTAAGAAAAGTGTAAATGAAATAAGTTTATACGTTAGAGAAGAACGTTGCATAATTCGACTTGTTTTTATACAGGTTTAAATCCCTTACATTTGTGAATGTCACGCCAAAGTCGGACACCATATGTACCAATAAATGCAAACAATGTTCTCTCAAATATCTTTCACCTTTTTTTTACCCTTGCAAGGTGAACGGTATATGTGACCAATTCCTTATGAGTTAAATATATACTAATTTAAGTAATTGAAGGTTTTTTTTACAAGAACAAATCTAGTGAAAATTCAAGATTTTTTTGGAGGTACCAAAAACTCCATAGCGTAGACGAGCATACTAATGAATTTATGGTTTTCCTCGCCTGATATCTTTCGATGTGTTTGGTACTTGCCGAAACGAAATATTCCAGCAGATAGCGTCGATTGTAGGGAATAACTTGGTGAAACATCCCAAAATATGGAATTTTGGACTTGTTTGATTCTTGTAAGAAACCACCCAATTTTTTTCTTTTTACAATTTTCTAGTGAAAAGATAAAATATAATTCTTTTAGTGTATGCAAAATGATACTTCATTTTGTCTGCACTAACGGAGACTGCAAGAAGTCGCAAGTAAGTGAAATTCAATCCACACAGCTGTGCAAACACATAATTATGAAACTGCTTGCAAGAAATTAATAAGTGTATCACTTATACATACCCAGTCATTTTATGCCCAGTAATGAATACGTTAACACACGTGCACGTTTGTTATTTTCATTTTAACACGTAAGATTGCCAAAGCGAACAATAGTGTGCTCGCCTCGCGCCCTGCAAACCAACTCGCACTCATTCCCGTCCGCGCGCTTTACGTGTCTCGCATTACCAAGCAGTGAGAAGAAACTCGCTCCGAGGCTCAAGTTCGCGTGCGGATATGAGCTCCGTCCTCGCGTTCGCGGACCCAAAGTTACGTCCTCGCGTCTACTCCGTGGGCAGCGAATGATAGTCGCGTCCGGCTGCCACGCGGCTCCCCGGTGCACTCGCTGATATGTAGCTCCATTCTCGCAGGTTTCCTCAGAACAAGACTGGCTTTCAGAGCATGAATATCATGAACGCGGCGCGCGGATTGTTTATGCATTTCGTATTTCTTCTATCCGTGGACAGTGAACACATCCCGAGCGGAATTCGGGGGAAGCTTCTAGTTTTTTTCCATCCAGAATACCTGCCACTCTTGTTTCTGAACGTTGCGCCCAGCAGTATATAATCGCGTTGGCTGGTTGAGGCATGTGTCTTGCGCAACCGCAGGCTCATGTGGCCACCGTTAGGACACATGTGGTCGCAGTCGTGAACAGGAAAACAGCTATCCCTTGTCGAATTTAATGAACTTTGTTCACGACACCTGAAATACTGAATCGAAGTTCACCATTTTTCCTCAGTGTTATGATCACGTTCATCCATTAAGTTGGTCGTAGGTCCCATATAATGGTTGTAAAATAGTGAGAAGGAAAAAATGAGCTATAAACATTTTTGGATACAGTATTATTAAGATTTTTCAGTTCGTAAATTAGCGGGTAGTCTATAATAACAACAGAACAAATATCTCAATAAAAACAATAAATTTATTATACGTGTATAATATTGCGGTTGGTTGCAGCATTAACTACTACGCATCAATTCTGGTCAAGTCTGTTGAACTGTCAACCAGCACCTGCCCTACATGTTTACCACAGCCGGGCTACTTCTTGTGATGGGCGTCCCCCCTTCTCTCAGCCCTCCTCCTTCCCCGCCTGGACATCCCCCCTCTCCCCGGTCCATTCGGGGGCTCTTCGTAGCTCGGGGCGGCTCTCTGACTCTTAGCACGTGCCCCTCTCCTTCGGCTCAGACGAACCGCCCGCCTCCGTCATCTCCTCCGCCGCCGGCTTGCCTGTTACCCCTTCTCGTTAATGGTTTTGGCAGCCGGCTGCTCGTAGGAGAGGAGTCGGACCTGAAGAACTGGAAGGCGACACAATTGTTCAGCTGCCCAACGCTCAAGAGGGTTCGGTGCACAGTGCGGAATTTTGCCACACTAGATGAACAAATATTAAACATTTAAACGGTTTTTAATTGAGGGAAACTGTTTAAAATAATTAAATAGTTATCGGTTCTTTAAGTCTAGGTGTTCGTTTGTTAGTTTTAAGTTATCGGAACAACATATTATTCTTCGAGGGAATTCCGTGGCAAATTATTGCACAACTTCTTTAATTATATTCATTGTAAGAAATGATACAAGGTATTTTGGCACTTTTTCGTAATATCCAAGAAAATACTCAGATATCAAGAGTTTTGTTTCGTCATGGGTAACTCACAGAATAAATTCGAGAGGCTAGTCGGAATTCATTGCATTCAAAAGAGGATTGCAAATTCTTTTCTGAAATTATAAAAGAACGTAACATACCCACATTTGACTATTTCTTCAACGTCGTTATCTTTTATTTTCAGTTGATTGGTGGTATTTTGTAGTTACGTACTCATGATATGCTCTATTATCAAATGAAATCTGTACGTGAACCTTATGACCTGAAAGTCTGTTCTTATATAACGCCATACTTTATCTTCAAAAAGATGACCCTCGAAATATATGTATCCGTATTGTTACAGTGAAGTAACGAGAGACTTGTGAAAATGAGGACAGTAATCTTTACTATGAAAGAATTTGAAAGTGTTTCGGAGAAACTTGATCAAACGGAAAATAATGTAGAGCACGGAATGTGCAAAAAATTGCTAATGATCTCTTCATGTAGATATGACTTCCATTATCCGCTTCAACTCTCCTCCATCGGATGATATAAAGGTAAAAAACGAAATGCAATTTGACTGATTTTCTCTTCGATGCACAATTGCTCTGACAAAGTGTATGAATTTTAATTGCGAACCATTTTGTACTGCTACTAGACTGAACTAGACTTTCCGTCAACACTGCCTGCATATCGCGTCTCTCAAGAGCCCTGCGGCAACATGTAAAGAGCTCCGGAGGGAGCAGATAAAGATCGGCCGCGTTGTTTTACTGACTCCAAATAACATAATTTAAAACTTGCTGTTTCGTCATTGCGGAGACTAGAAAGGCTTTTGATTATGCTTATTTATCTTTAAAAAAGTAAAAACTATATATGACGTATGGGGGAGAATTATAATCGGCGCTCGTTTTCTTGAACTCTAGATTCCCTACCCACTACTTTCTCGTACATAGTTGAATTATAATAATGGTACCATCAAATGGGGTTAGTTGAGAACTAGAAATTTTCGCTCTCGAGTAGTAGAAAACTTATTTGGATCGTGAAACAAACTACAGATTTGATCTTATAGAAATGCTAAAAAAATAGTTGCAAAACAAAATACTAATGCAAGAAATTTTCTTATTTAATAATTTAAATTCTTCCTCGTGAAGCGTAGAATAATGTGCATCACTCAGGATATGCCAAATTTCGCTAGTGATCCTCAACAAACATGTATCTCTAAACAATTGTAGCTCATTACTGGAGCATTTCGGAGCATAATGCTTCAGATATTATTGATCAATACAACATTCAGGAGGCGATGGTGGAGAATTTCTGCAGGTAAATCGAATTGCCTGTATCTCAAAGGAAATTATCATGAAGGACGGAGCGCGAATATTGCAATTTAAACGACTTCGCGGAAGTGCAGATATTGAGTAGCTCATTACTTGCAAAGCATCTTGTACTCGTACTGTCGTCCTCGATTGATCGTTGTTTATTTAATACTAGCATCCTTGTTCCAGGTCATCAAGGATGGATTTATTAAGGTGGTGAAAATATTTACTACGTCTTCCTTCGGAAGGAAATTAACTTTATTGCTCCAAGGACGCAACTTCATGACATATAAAATAACCCTGTGACACCAGTACTGTCGTTGACCCGATGCTGTGGTCACATTCATCGCCTGTCGATATCAAATTAAGTAATTAGGAGAATGAGCTCTTTTCTGATAGCGAGAAATTAACCACTGAAGGTGGTTTTAATTTAATACCAGTACCGTGAAACCGAAAATTCATTTTAATACTAGTACCGTTAAGGGATGTAAACTGTGTAGACTGTGCTAGGGATTGGCGTTAGAATCCATCATAGAGCATGTATGTAAGTATATTTTGTCCAACCCATGTAGTATTATATATTCAGTTTCCAATACTTGAATGGATGGCAGCCAAATCACCACGTACTAAACAATTATAGCCACTAAATCGTGAATCATTTTATAATTAGGACCAGTTCTCCGACACTTGGATGCCATCATCGCGTTAGAGAAATTTCCTGGAATAATAAAAATAACGAAAATATTACATGGTGATAATGGGTTTTGGTCCGCGCACAATAGTGCCATGTTGCACTGTGCTGGAGATGGGGTAGTGCGAAAAGCAAGAGCAGCGAGGAGGAGGAGGAGGAGGAGGAGGAGAAGGGCGGGGCAGGGGCGATTGACGTGGAATAAAAGAGAAAGAGCGCCCGGGCATTGGGGTCCGACACCGCGGCGGTATAGCGCGGCGGAGCGACCTGAGAGGAATGTTGTTCGTCATAAAGGTGTCGACGCGTGGCAAAAACCAACGCACAAGGCGCCGCCCGCTCGCCATCGCCCCCCTCCCCCCGCCACGCCCGTCCACCGCCATCTATCCACCCATCCACGTCGGCCGCTGACTTACCCATACATATATACATATACCCCCCTCTTCCCACCAACCCACCCACATACCTATCGATCCACCCCCCCCCCGTCATCTCCCCCCCCCCCACACCCCCCACTACCCCCTCTGCCCCACCCCCCCTCCCACGAGCCACGGGATTCCTGTGCCAAGCACGCGATGGCTGCGGACGCCGGTGTCAACACGGACGCGATGAAGGATGCAAATAGGAAGCGGCCTTCTCCCGGGGGCTGGCTGTTTTTGAATCGCGTGCTGTTTACGGGGAGCGCGATTTAGAACCGGACTAGGGGCACTAAGGAAAAGAGCGATTCTGTTAATGAAGTGTCAAGGGCCGTGCTCTGCTCGAATGGAAAGTAAGTGTTGTTGCACTTTGTGATTTGTAAAACAAACGCATATCGTGGTTCACTAAAGATATTGTTATACTACCAAAGGTGGAAAGGACTGAAGGTGCATGAAACGTATCCTGCCTACGAGGGGTGTTATATGCTTGTGTCGACGTACGCTGGTTAAAGAACACATTTGGACCATAATATGCACATACGTTGTGAAAAGTTATAACAAATAAAACAATATTCAAAAAAACAAAACCAGGTTTCTGTTAGAAAACTTAATTCATCTGAACTTTTACAATTATTAATAACAATAGTTATTATGTACATTACCAATGCGCAGTATGGATAATGAAATTTAACTGTATTTATTTCCTTCATATTAACGTTATAGTAAAATACACGGATTTTTCATATTGGTTGGATATATTTATTATTAAAAATTAGGAAACTTTTGAATTTTCTTTAATACTTCTCTCACGTTTCTGACGTATGTTTTTTCTTCTGTGTTTTTTATGAAATAAATAAAATCAAGATAAAGTATGAACGTTGCACACAGCGTTGTCTCACGAATGATAATTGTTTTTTAGACATGTACGTCTGGACTGAAATGAGTTTGATATTTCTCCTTGATATTCCCTAATATCAATAAAACCAGTAGCAGCGAGCGTCAAGGCTACCACTTGCGGCTCAAACGTACCTGTGATTGGGACGCGGGTTCGATCCCCCCCTGTCAGCTGCCGAACATTTCTTTAATGTGTTTAACGTCGTGATCTCATAGCCTGAATGCTCCGAGCAGTGGTTTTCCGTATTTTCCTTGATCATTTCCAGGCAAATATCGGAGCTGCGCTGGGTATCTAGGGATGGTGTATGACACTTCCTTCAGTATCATGTTCCCACTTTCGTCATTAGGGCCGAGTGATGAGGTCGTGTATCCTCTTAGGGCCCAACCCACCGATCTAGGAAACCCAAAGTATTGTAGGAGGCCATGACGTGAAGCGGGCTATGGAAGCAGAAAGGGATAATGTCAATCGAAGTTGCGATAAAAGATAATTTACATGCAGCCAAAAAATGGACCTTAATTATTTTATAATCAACTTTTATACATTTTCATTTATTGTTTACGTATGTTTCCTAATAGTAGTAGTAGTTATCGCAGACCAAGACCTTTAGATCATAAACCCAATCACGCAAAGAAACCAAAACAAAAAAAAAGTACTTGACAATTATGAAAATTACAGTTTCTTTTCAAGCGAAAGAATCATAGGATGAACCTCATTTCTGCAATCTCTTCAATGAGTCTCTTTGATATTGTCAGAATACCTACAATACTTCGTTTCTATTAAGCAACAATTTTTAGAAGCATATTATGTTTAATTGTTTTATTTATTTAGGAGTATGAATAGAACACTTTTTTTGGAACCGTTTCATTTTTTGTTTGAAGATGTCACAGTATGTTTTCGGCGTGTTTAATGTTACCATCATGAGAATGAAAATTAACGAATATTATATGAAACAATCCTACCTCCAGGCTTTCAATAATGTGTATTAATATGTGTTCTCAGAATAGGACGTCAACAATGACATCTTTATTATGGAATTGATGTCGAACGAAATTGTCAGTGATAGAAATGCATTTGCATATTCTGATAATTCAGACAGGTAGTTTCTTATAAGTTTCATCTGCCCTTTATTAAAAAGCTAACAATAAATTTAAATTGCTCTGCGATTTTTCAAAATTCCTGGGAAATATTTCCAAATTAGACGATAGTTAAGAAGGTATTACTCTGAGGATGGCTTAAACGTCATCGTTGTTGAGAACGAGCTCATCCTTAGGTACCCAAAAAGTTGCATTTTTTTTCTGATGCAGATGCTGATGCATTCAGGTTGTGATTATTAATTATTACGGGAACATCGGTATGATATGGGTCTTATAATTGCTTTACCGTTGTTGATATCCCACGACTAGTATTCAAATTTATTTTTTATCGCACGTGAATGTACTTTGCAATAAAATTTTCAAATTAAGTTTAAATCTGAACAGCTACATTTGAGTAAAAAATATATTTGAAATTATTTTCAAATATATTTTCAATATACTTGAAAAGAATTCAAATAATTTCAAATATATTTATAACCTAGTAGGGATATAATATTTTCCGTGCTCTAAAACATTCTAACAGATTAGCAGCTCCTGGGTGGTATTCCAGATCATTCTAAGATAATTCAAATTGAAATCTATAACTGTTTTAAGGCGTGATAATTCTTTTTCAGACACACGCATAGATATAGGTTTTATCTAAACGTCAAAATAGATCCGCGAGTCGTGTTAATGAAAGTAAAACCCATCCAAATTTTACGAAGCCTCAGAGCGGCGTTTAGTGGTTCGATAACATTCCCGCTCGCCGCCGTCCCAGAAGGAACAGCAAAACTCGGGCAGCGCCGCCTTGCAACCGGCCTTCCCGCAAACGGTATCAGCAGGAGCCGGCACGGCGGGCACCTGCAGCAGTCAACTGGGGCCCGCCCTGTGCCCGCCGCCCCCGCCACTCCCGCCGCCCCGGCCCTCCCCCGTTCCCCAGCCACGATTAAGCCAGACGGTCTGGTGGGGAAAGAGTGGTAGTGGAGGCGACGGTTATCATGATGGACTCGCGTTGGAGGCTATAGCAACTTATAGATCGAAGTGTTGGGCCCTAAGAGGATGCAGGATCCATCATTAAGATATATTTTTTGCGTCCGCACGCGTCAAATACTTCGATCATTTGTTCTGTAACTGTAGACTATGCTATAGTCGAGATGTGATGGTGTACTTCCACCGAGATCCGGCACCGACACACACGTCGGCTTGCTGATTTTTCCCCTGTTTCTTCGTCAGCTGGGCACCACCCCTGCTGGGAAAAAAAATTAAGCTCCTGATAAATGCGGTAGTTTAGGGGAAGTACGTATGGTAGTTTAGGGCAATTAAGACTAAAGAATACAGTAAACAATGAAGAAATTGGGAAACAGGGCGGTTTAAAGGATTTAAGAGCAAGGCCAACAACTAAAATGGAAATGGGGTGGTCACGTGGCAAGATTAAAAGATGACAGATGGACATGTGTGTTAACAACTGGGACCAAACAGGGAAAAGAAGCAAAGGACGTCCTAAATAAAAATGAGCCGATATCTTTAAGAATGTTTATGGCAACTTATGGTCAAGAAGAGCAAGGAACAGGGAAACACGGAAGACTCAAGAGAAACAAATGACAAACAGCATTAGCGAAAGGAAATGCTAAAAGTATTTTGAGGACTGGTTCAACTTAAGAGTTTAACAGAACCACCCCTGTGTTCTGACAAGAGGCACTTGCCCTTTTAAGGATTCAACGGGCTTACATTGTCATCATTATTATCATCTTCATCAAGTATGTGTGGCTGTAAGGTGAGAGGAGAAAATTCGCTTGCGCCCCGAGACCCAATATGCGCCTAGTATTCATCGAAGAAACATAATACCATTGAAAAGTACCAATAAGAGCAGCCGGCCGCTTGAATTCCCCTCCAGACAATGGCAAAATTCTACTTAGCTATAAGTATCTTATGGAAATGATGAGCATTGATGATGGTGAGCGGTCCATGGAGGGTTTTATGGTGTTGATGGAGGTAGTACGAAACTTGGAGAGAGTTGCTACATGATGGAAGTTATAGTCAGGGTAATAGAGGAGACTGGCACATTCGACTTGACAGACTCTTGAGGAGGTTTAGTGAACATTCATGGAGGTGGTATTGACGTTATAGATGTGGAGTTAATGATTGCAGGAAATTACAGAAATAGATCCATCGCGATAGCATATTTCTCGGTACCGGAAGCGGTAGATCGGTGCATCAACTGATGTCACTGCAGCGCCTCTGACCGGGAGGTCCTAAGTTCGAGTCCTGACGGCGGCAGGATTTTCGACACTAGATTTTCATCTAGGTCGAATGCAGTCGCTGCCTGGAGGAGAATTCTAGCGGCCGGCTGCTCTGATCGGTAGTTTTCCGTGGTTTCTCCGATCAACACCAGGCGAATACCGGAGCAGTACCCTACCAAACGGACCATAAGACCATGCGCGATCTTTCCTTCCTCTTCCTTTTCCTATTCTCTCCCCTTACACACACACTTACACTAACACGCACTACACTACAACATATTCCGGGAGACCGGTCTGGAGCTTACAGCTTGTCCCGACTGGGGCGGTACCCCGCTGGTGGGAGAGTCCTGGTTACGGGGAAACCCGACTAGCCGACGGTAGGTGGGCGCCGGATCTCGCCATCCAGCGGGGGAAGATCACAGCCATCTCCCGAGAAAAAACATGCACTACACTAACGTGACTAATGACCACAGCAGTTGACGCGCCCGGAAACACGAAAAAATCAATCAATCATATTTCTCGGCTAAAGAGTATAGCTCTCCATGTATCGCCCCCAACGGGGGCACCGCCCCAGCCAGGACTAGCTCTAAGCTCCTAAATGGTCTCCTTACATGTGTGATTGTAGTGTATCGAAGTGTGTGTAATGGGTGATGATTGGTCAAGGAAGAGGAAAGAAAGATAGCTCGCGGCACGAGGCCTATTTGTTGGGGTACTGTTTTGGCATTCGCCTACTATTGACCCGAAAAACCAAAGAAAATGAGCGTTTGCAGCAATCAGTCGCTAGAATTCTCGTCTAGACAGCGGCTGAATCCGATCTATTATCTATCCTAGCTAGTGAATCCTGGGACCACCAGGTAAGAGTCGCTGCAGCTCTGAGCTAAACTCAGCCGGTAGCGGCGGCGAGCGGTGCTCGTCGTTAGCGGTAATGGCGGCAGGGTAGACGACGACGACGATGACGACGGCGGCGGCGGCGGCGGCAGCGGTGAGGACCGGCTGCGCGCACGACCAGGCGCGTGGCGGCCGCCGGCGGAACGCGCTAGCAGGGAGGGCGCCGGCGCGAGCGATCAGGCGGGCGGGCGAGCGGGTGGCAATGCGACAGAGTGTAGGACGCGACCAAGGCCCGCGAGGGAAGAAATGCTGGGGAAGAACGGTGGACCGTGTAGAAGTATTTGTTCTTATTGTGCAACTGCGTCTCTCTAGAGGCTAATTGATATTTGATCTCTTCCTCTACATACCCACCCAAGTCCATTGTGAATTCCATTTGACTTCGAAATGCTTCTTTACTATTCTAAGCCGTTTTTATTTTTAATAGGTTGTTAAAAATTCTTTAAAGTATACTTTTTCCTCTACACTTTCTGGTAAGTCTTCGCGACAAAAACAGTACCTACAATTAAGGTTCGAGGCAGGGATTTGAGGGACACATAGTCATTCGCAGTTAATTTGGTTCTGGTTATTTTAGTGTGCGCCCAAGTACGTGAAGCTCATGGCTGCGGGCTTAAGAAGCTCTTAAGACATTAGTGTTTTTACCATTGGTTTGTGATTTGCTTCTCGTACCACCAGGAATAAAATCCATAATTATTTCCCATCATTTACCCTTTACGCATCAACTACGATCATTTATCTAGAGAATGACAGTGGCAAACTACCAATGAAAACTACTTATCCACTACATTAGTCCTGTAAGTGTAGTTTATGTTACCCTGCTGCTACCCTGCTGGTATGTGAGATCTATGTGGCGTCAACCGACACGGCTTGTGGGATTATTCTCTCTCCAGATATCTCTCCCAACAGGGCATTGCCCCATCCGGGACAGGCTCTTAGCTCATGATTGATCTTCTGATATGTGGGGTATAGTGAATATCAGTGTGTGTGCGTATGTCCGCAAGAAAGAGGGGGACAAGGATGAGGATGGGAAGATTGCGCGTGATACGTGGCTCGTTTATTGGTGTACCGTTTCGAGATTCGCCTGATGTTGTCCGTAGAAACCACGGAAACTTCTGATCAGAGCAGCCCGCTAGAATTCTCCTGCAGGCAGTAGATGAATTCGACCACAGCAGGTATCGAAAATCCGCTTCCGTCGGTACTCGAACCCTAGAATTTCCCAGTTAGAGACGCTACCGAGGCAACAGCGTTGCTGCCGAACACAGCTGTTATCACCATTATTATCTTCATCATTGTAATATAACGAGGGTTGCATTCAGCTTCCCTCGCATCCCTTGAGCTTTTGCACTGTGCGTTCATGCGCGCGCATGTGCTCCCCCCCCCAGGAGCATGACCCATTGCGTCTCCACATTCCTTCCCCTCCACCCCCTCCCGGAGCCACCGCATCTTCCCCGCTGGCGGCGCGTTCGCCTCCTCGCCCACCTGCTTCTCCGCAGCCGCCTTTGACAGGCCCGCCACTCGCCAGCACCTGCTCATTCAGTGCGCAGCCTCTCAACACCTCAGTGACACCGTTGGATGCCCCCTCGGCGCGCGCCGCGCCGCGCCCCCGCCCGCGCCCCTTCGCCCTTGCCGCCATTACGGGCGGCCCTCGGCTATGCGCCTGGCCTATAGAGACTGGATGAGCAGTTGAGAACAACTCGGTTATTGGCGGTCATTGTCAAAAGTATACTATTAATATTATTATTATTATTATTATTATTATTATTATTATTATTATTATTATTATTATTATTATTATTATTAGCGAATATCTGCAGTGATCTGGCATACCATATCAAAGATCAATGGAATCAGGACCAAGTATGCATTCTCCCAATAATTATCACTAGTAACGGCCTTATAGAAAAATACGAACTTTCTAAATTCATATTCTTAAATAAATAGCAAATACCACTCTCGGCGAAAAGCCAGTTGTTATTTGAGAATCAGGTCTTCCTGTGAACCAGCAATGTATAAACATTAATAATAATATTAATAATAAATATAATAAATACTACTACTAATAATAATAGTAATAATAATAATAATAATAATAATAATAATAATAATAATAATAATAATAATAATAATAATAATAATAATAATAATAATACAGTACCTTGCATTGCTTTACACTACAGTGTCTCGCACTTCAAGACACAAAGTTACGTAATCAATTCTTATGAAAGTAAATTTACCTTATTTCTAAAACTACCGACATTGCGAAGAAGAATTTTGGAAATTGTTGCAGGCAAACAGTTTCAACCTCTTCTAGTATTTTTGACAAATACGAATTTACCACCACGGGGTTGTTCTTGACTTTTGTTCAAAGTTTGTGAATATGGTCCACTCTACGTCGGCACAAATACGTTGGCTTCTGTAAATTCTTATGATTCATATGAAGATTAAAACCTTCCTTTAATTCTTTTTGTATCAGTAAGTCTGTTCATACTATTTCCAAGAAATGGAGACTCGGAATTATTGGGGATAATTGGGACCGAGACTCCCTCGATAACGAAAAAATTCGCATAATTCATTCATTCATTACAAAAATGAAAATACAAATTACAAAACACAAAATGAATGAATCAACACGTTAACCGCGTTCTCAGAGGTACAAACAAAATATAGGGGCAATGGCAAACGACAAATACTGTTTTTGATGGGATAATCTGGAAATTATCAAATTCGAGGAAGTTCAAATATTGCTGCAATCCATATTGTAATCCTCTTGCTAATATTGCAGCAACGGATTTAACTACATAATTAATATCCAATGAGCGCTGAAATTGATAGAAAAATATGAAGCTTCCAGGTTTTTGAACGGTGTCTAGTGGTTTTGTTGGATGCCCAGGAACTGGGAAAAAATAAAAAAAAATCCAATTTTGCTGAAAAATTCATATATTTGATTAGTTTCTTTCGCCTATTCTCATGCTGCGCTTTCTCACTCAATTATCACATTCAGTGTGTCACTTATTACCACACAGCTGATGTCATACAACAACAAGGTTCCATGGAAGAGACCGCCAACCATTAAATATTTGCCAACGACGATTTACGTTATCGAACAGCAACTTATATAAACACATACACACACACACACACACACACACACACATATATATATATATATATATATATATATATATATATATATATATATATATATATATATATATTCTTGGTAGTAAAGAGAGAACTCTTGTCCTTATGGCAATGTTTTACGAGAGTGTTTTATTTGTTGTTGAACAGTACGTGTGCTACTTAGAAAACCCATCGATTTTGTAGAGCCTTGGTTTTGTTCAGTGGCATTTTTGCTACTGCAGGCCACTAGTATACTTCTACGTTCCGTGTTTCAATGGATTATTCTGTTTGTTTTTTCATGGTTTTGATAGACTTTCCCCTCGGTTAACCAAATAATCGAAAGTCTAGTGAATTATACCTTTTCTCTTATATTTTTACCCACCGTACCCATTGGTTTTGCAATTGCTAACTTACATGGACACATCACCTCAATCTTAATGAGATGTGAACAGAAGGTAAATCAGCTGTCGGCATGATTACTGTTTGGCATCGTTCCAAATGGGCAAGACTTTGCAACGTCTCATTATCGTATCGACTTTCTTTCGTCATCGGCCGACACTGTCATCCCATTATTTTCAATGCAACCATGTGTTAATTATGTATTATCGGATACGTCATTTTTACTGATGCCAGGGCTCTTAGGTTATCTGAAAATTACGATATATCACATTTCTTGCTAATAATTACTTGTGAATAGCGTTATTTTGACCTTCAATATCCATGTATTGAATCCATTTGCTATGATTTGTGTGCTATTCTATGATGCTATGCTTCGTGAATTCTGTGATTACCTTATCTAAACAGTCTTTAACACCCCTTTATATAACTATTATCTTCGTAGTTCTTTTCATTTATCTACTCAGCGATCATTGCTAACAAAAGTAGGTGGCAGGGTGTATTTCGTAACTTCAAGGTTCTACGTATTTATCGGGAGTTAGTATGGAACGTAAATTGTTGATTACATTTTCCTTCAGTGCCTCCTCCTCCTCCTTTTTCTGTTTCTTCTTGCCGAAGTCGCACAACAATCACGGCATGGGGCACCTCAGGCGCCTGCTACAGACTTTTACAGGGGATGAGCCATCAATTCACCAATAGAGGGATTGGCTACAGAATGGGGAAGGACGAATCGTGACCAGTTATTTAAGAAACATCTCCGGTGTATGCCGGGAATTGGAAGAAACCACGCGAACGAGCGATCAACCCCCGTAACAGCCATAATCCCTAGAATTCACAATTTAAGCAAAGGTATGGTCCGCCCCTTTATTTAGTTGATATCGAAAATTTCTCACAGTCGAGACTCGAAGCTAGAACGTCCCGGCCTGCAATGAATCAGTTGAACACTCGCGGTTAGATATGCTAACGCACCTGGAGAATTTAGAGGCTATGGTATAAATAAAAATACGCATTAGAAAAATAACTGTAATACCGACTTAGGTGGCTCAAGGCTCCAATTGTCGCCACAGTTCCCCTGGCCGAAATGTCCTGGGGTTCGAGTCCGACCAAGGCAGGATTTTCAACACTAGCTAGTGAGCTGGGTCGGTTTTAGGCGCTGTCTAGGGGAGAATTCCAGCGGCAGGCTGCTCTGATCGGTAGTTTTCTGTTGTTCCTCCGTTCAACACCAGGTGAATGTCGGAGCAGCGGCATACAAGATTGCGTGTGATTATTCATTCCTTTTTTCTTGTCTTATCCTCTCCTCTTTTACACACACACACTTCCATGCAATACACTACCTCACATGTCGAGAATTTAGAGCTTGCCACGACTAGGGCTGTGCTAAGCTGGTGGGGGACACCTGGTTGGGGAAAACCCTGCAAGGCGACCTCTCCGCCAGCGCCTGATCTTACCATCCAGCGGGAAAGAGCGTCGCCACAACCCGTGGCAAATACTAGCACGACACTTACGGGACGAATGACTATATTTGTTCACGCGCCCGGAAACACGAAATAATCAGTCATATCTGTAACGCAACGTACGGAAAGTCGGGGTACTAAGAACGTAAACTATTTTGTATCAGGTATCTTCTGTAAAAAAAGTTTTGAAAATAACTAAAAAGAGAAAAAACTACTGATTTATTAAAATTATTTTGTATAATTGGACAAATGAATAAAAATAAAATATTTTCATCAAATTATTGTGTTAGAATGTGCTTGAAGTATCTCACGTATTGTCTTCAGATAGGCTAAACATTTTGAAATATTATCATTTGATTGCTTGAAATTCATGATTAGAACATTTTAATGATTTATGTATATTCGCCTTCAGAACAAAAATCAGGCTGTTTGTGGAGTTTAAAAAAAATAGGGGAAAATATGGATGTGTTAAACAACTCAGGAGAATCAATGTAGTTGTAAACGCTTTTGCGTCAGAATTTTCAGAACTAATTGAGAATGATCTTATAATATGAATAGAGAATAACGCAGAAGAACAGCTTACAGGTGATCATTTACGTTCATATTAGAAAACAAAACGTAGCTGCCCTAAATTCAACCTATTCGCATTATTCATACCGGCAAGTATTGTTTACGACCATTATAATTTTGAAATTGCATTATTTCCAGTTCATATCCCGTATGGAGGCCGTACAAGGCCATTGGTTGTTGGAAATTTTTGCACGGAAGTTTAACATTAACAGCTACTAAAATTCATTGGTAAGTCCAATGAATACTGTAAGAACATATTTGAACAAAGCGGTATATGAAAGAAATTAATTATGAAAGAAGTTTTCAACACATGGAAATACTTTTACTTTTACTAAAACAGTTTACATCATTGGCGATGCCACATTCAACTAGTATCTAAGTAGTTCATCCGCATAAATGGGATGGAGTATAAAAACAGATTTATAAAGAATACAATTCCTAGAGACAATATTTAATAAGAAAACATATTTGAATAAAAATGGCAAAAAATAAGAACAATATTTTTATTTAAACCACATAATATTTTTCAGTTTCAAAATTGGCCATGGATTTTATTGATCTAATCAAAACCTATTTCCTTTAATTGTCATGCATCAAATTCATAGACAGTGAAGCTTTGGTAACAACTTTCACATGTTGCTTTACAATTTGAGTGTGGCAGTGGCGACCTCAGTGTGGTAATAGATTACTTTTTTACCATGTAATGTTCAAGTACGATTCTTCTTAATTCATTTTCTGGTATTTGCTGGATGATAGGTAATTCTTTCATATTTTTTTATATTCTTAGTATGTACTACATAACTGTTGTAGTGTATGAATATACTGTACTACGTTTTCGCATTAATCCGGTAAACAGTCAATTGTCGTTACTGAACAGTGTGCGTGATGCTTTTTGGGGAAACCATTTTGTGTGGCTTTGTTCAGCAGCATGTTTGACACTAGTTTATTAATATTACTCGTAGTAGTAGACCCGGCAATGCTTCGCTATTGTAGTGTATTACCCACAACACATACAACTAGTCACGTGATTGTTAATCACGTTTTACGCTACGCTATGCAAAAATTCTAACATATGAAGACTTTGTCTTAAGTACGGGTTTGTTCTATGTCCTTGTTTGGACATGGTTGTCAAGTATCCTATTGTTAAAACGTTCTCCCTGAAGTATGGGTATGCGTTCGCTACGACACTATCTTGGAGAAATTTGATTTACTTCTCCGAGATTCAAGAAATAATTCCAGTCAATATTTCACAATCGCAGGGGCAAAATACTTGTATGAAGTGAAGACGCACTTAATGTGTGTGCGGCGAGTTGCATAGAGTTCAGGGACGATTCAGTCGTCATCATCATCATCATCATTATCATCATCATCATCATCAACAACAACAACAACAACAACAAATCATCATTGTCAACGCCCCCACATGGCAGTCTTAATTAAAACCACTGTTTATACACTCCCATTACTAATAAGAACGAAGTGTAAAAATGTCAGCGAAATCGGTCGACTGGCTTTTGCTTTGTGCGACACACAAAGACGACGCACATTCCCTTTATTTATTTATAAATATATTTCACTTTTTGTAGTACAATTAGTATCTAGATACCCATAAAAACATTTATCTTCGATAAATTGATGCATGAAAAGTCATGATATCAATTCACGACAAACTATTAGCTTCTATAATCTTGATCTAATTGTCATATATTGCTCACGAATGTAGCAATTCAGCACGTCTTCAATATATAATGTTTTGTGATATCATAGCCTACGACTGCTATATTGCGAGTCAATTTGCATTTATCGCAATTGCGCGTAAGGAGGGTGTGTATTATTTCAGTAATCATTGTTCATTCAGCTTCTCAGTTTGATGTGTTTTTGCATAATACTATACTTCCTTTTTGTCATTAATAAATAGTGCAATCTTTCTTCTTTTTCTTTCTTTCTATCTTTCTTTCTTTCTTTCTTTCTTTCTTTCTTCTTTCTTTCTTTCTTTCTTTATTACTTTCTTTCTTTCTTCTCCTTTTTCTTCTTCTTCTTTTTCTCTGGCTTATAAAATTTTACGACTGGATGTATTCCATCTCGTCCTATTCTGTAATTAATAAACACACTGAGACAATCACGTCGACTGAGTGTCGTAAGTTTGACTAACGTACTACTTTACGCACAAAATTCGGAATTTATATAACAGCTCAAATATTCTCTTAGAAAATTACAGTATCACTGGTGAATTCAAAATTATAATCCTTTAGGTAATTCCTTTTTAAGTACGAAAAAGTATCCACTTACAATTATACGAAGGTGGCCTTGGCAGAACAAGGAGTACTGTGAAGAAAACATTGACCTTCAAGAGGATGATGACACGAGCAGTGGTCGATAGATGCTAATTCATTCATGGGACTTCACCGACGTACTCAGAACGAAGTCAATGGGAAGTTATGATTCATTTCTTTCGTACACGCTTCTCTTCTCACAATGCAGACCATTTGCAATCGAATTACTACCGTGTACTGTGAGTGCTCTTCCGAATGAATTAAATACAGTATATTTTGCACGTGCATTCAATATTGTATCATTGTAGACAACTGTTGAAATTATTGGGACTACGAACATTTTACTGAACAATTTTTTGCATTGTAAAGATATTCCCTATAGTCCATATTTGGTTTCACATTTCTGATATGAAAATTTCGCAGTTACGTTTGTAAAACTGTTTAATAAACAAATGCAAGATAGTTTGTGCCGGCCTGGTGGCTAACATCGCTAAGGCGTGTTGTAGCGATTTCGGACCGAAGGGTCCCGGGTTTGAGTCCCGCCGCGGGCGTGGTTGTATTTGTATTCGTCCTTTCACCCTCTTATCATCACCATATCGTTTTATCTTCGCAGTTACCATAATGTTATCTCCAATGACCTAGATGTTGATGCGACCTTAAATAACAAATAAAAGATTGTTTGTAACTTACCTGAGTATAGTTAATACCTGAATAAAGTGAATAAATGTTAATTTAGTCGTGAGAAAGAACAAGAACATGTTGAACAATACGCGAAAGAAATACGTATACAATGAAAGATGTACCTAATATGAAATCAATATTCTAGCGATCAAAAAGTCAGCGGAAGAATTATGTCCGGTACCTTATAAGCGTGTACTTGCGGTGCACATTTCTCGCATGACTGGCCGCTACTGGCACCGTCTGACATCGCTCCTGCCGCCGCCACCGCCGCCGCTTTCTCCTGCCGCCGCACGCGCGATCTCCAAATTACCTCCCGTCGCATTTGACGAACACTAAACGACGACACGTGTATTTGTCCGTGGGGCTATTGATTATGTTTGTTTACCACGCCGTCGTATAAATTCCTCTTCGACCGGGCAGACCAGGCGGCAGCACCGCCTGGTCACGAGCCCGTTCTGGCCGACCGAGACGTCGGGACGTCGGCGGTGATGGCGACGAGCTGCAGTGATGACGGCGATGGTGACGAGGATGGCGGTGACGGCGCGGATTGCGGGGCTTGCTTTGTCGACGACCGCTGCCGTAGCGAAGGCAACTATATAGTAATGACAATTGTGTCGAAGCACTAGTTGCGGACGACAGTGACGTAGGTAGGTCAGTGATGGCTGTAAGGTTAATGTGGCTGTTTGTAGGCTCGAGAAACGTCTGTAAACGACGGCAGTAATACAATATGAAAAGTTGCTAAAGAACAAGAACTGTACATTAAGTAGTACAGCTATTATTATGATTTTCTCTTATATATTGTACTATCTATTAAGACGAATAAGTTGAGGGTGGTGATATGGCTATGATATTGTTTATAGAAAATAACGATAGTACCATAGACGTGAGCGTAGAACCTTCGGTAGTACCATGAGCACGTGCATAGCCCCATTCATTCTACCATGAGCGTGAAGACAAAGTCCGAATTCTTGCGATGCACTACATGTCCTGTTACGATGACGGCAAAGATCTGTAGCGGCTAGGAAATCGATCAGTGGCGAAATCTAAGACGAAATATCGACGTAACTTTTATCTGTTGTAATCTCTATCTTTATCTGGTTTAAATGGTAGGCCCTACACATTTTGAATGCAATTACGTATCTTATGAATGTTCTTTCTTTCTCTCACTCAGTATTTACTTCTTTTAGGTTTGAAAATTCACTGGTACAAATATATCAGTTGCCAAAATGTGTGTGTAAGTAAATGACCACAGCTTGTAAAGTCAGAATATTGTGAAGAGATTTCGAAGTAGGTAATGTATCTAAGCATTAATATAACTAATTATTATTATTATCATTATCATTTTATATAAAAATATGCATCAGAACCTTAAAACAATGTATGGGTTTTGGATTAATCGTATTACCGGCAAAGTAATAGGCTGGAGGCATCATAGACGAAGAAGGCGACGGAGGCAGCGGCAGCGGCGGTGGCGACGGCGATTACTACGTCGCCTGGGACGCCGCCTGGGTCGGTGCGAGGGGCATAAAAATTTATCGTTACAACGTCGACGCGCCGCCGAACATCATAATTGTGTTAAGGCCCTTTCTTCGCGACTGGAGAACTCGCCCCAAACGGGCGACCGGCACATTGTTGTCGGCCGACTATTGCGTATAAAGCAGCCCGCGCGCTGTCCGGCCCCGATGACCGTCGCGTCGCCCCGCGGCCCGCCCCGGGTTTTTGTCGCGCGTTTGTAGGCAAACCAGTTCGTAAGACAAAATATAAAATTAATCTCTCATTGTTTGGACGACGAAAGATGAACATTGATGGCGTGAAGCTGCCGTACTTCAAGTTCTCGTGACGTTTTTTATAGTCGTTCGGCGTGTGCTAAGGTTTCTTTTCCGATTGTTTTAAATGAATGCTTCGACGAGTTGCTTAAACTTCATTGAGGACGGTATTTACGAGACCATGCAAAACGGGATCTGCGTATATCGGGGGATCTTGGACGCGTTCGCCCTGTGGGCGACGGGATTGTTGCTGTAGCTTTTGAGGTATGCGAAGGTGCATCGAGAAAGTTGTGGTTGCGGCTTACGTATTGATGGGGATAAGAGAGAAAAAAGGGGAACGTGAGAATTAGGCTGCTGGAGGAAAGGTTCAGTGACTTGATGACTTCCATTGGATGTGCAAAGTTGTCCTGCAGAGTCGTCATAAGACTTTCGGCACGAATTAATGGTGTCTCTGGAGAGAATGTCAGAAGAGACTAAATACAATAGACTACATAAATGTAATAATTAACATTTATACAGGATAGTGAGTAACAATGTGTGTAGTTTCGAGATCCACTGTGAGACATATCTTTTTTTCACACGACACCATACCAATTAACCTCACTTCACTATATACATACTCAGTTGATGTTTTGCTAGGCGTTGCCGAGTTGGAGCTACGGGGCTCCGTCCTTCGGACTTTGCGATTTACATAAAACAACCTCGAGTGTATACAACGCAGAACTCCGTATTTTTATGCCAAAATACTTCTCTCAAACACAAGGAGCCTCATACTCCGACAATGACATTGCTTCAGCGAGCTCATTCTGCTAATGGCAGCATTTACCGGATAAAGTTCAAAATGATACGTTCATTCACGTTCATACAGTTGTGTCCAAATTGTGTGGTTAATGTGGGAATTTATCGGCTACTCCTAGCTTTACCCACATTTCAGATTTTAGAGTTCCAAGATAATCGTATTTATCCATTTGAACACTGTTCTGTGAGTCAGGTGCCACGGCCTCTTTGTACTAGTAGTCTCCTAAGCAAAGATTTCTGGATCGATTCCAGCGCAAGCCATTTACATTTTTAATCGTTGAGTAATGTGTTAGACAATTATGAAGTATTGCATCCATTCAGTGTAATACAATTTTTATCATCGTGAGATATCATTAGCGTGAATGATAACATTCTCGTAACACTCGTGAACCGTCTGCCATATATTGATATAATATCCAATAAGGCAATAACTACACGTGTTAACTATTTATTTCAGCTGTCCGTAGGTATAATTATACATGTGTATGATTTTTCATACATTCATTTGAACATAATTGCACATGAGAATATGCACATAAAATAAATAATTCATTTGTGCAGTTGGAAGATATTCGAATCCTCAGTCTTGCAGATTACATTAACTGGTGTGTCATAGTGACAATGTTTCACTAAATTAGATAATTTTGATTATTTGTACTGAATATAACAGCTGAATCCAAACTAAGTCGGTGACAAGAATATCAACTGAGAAACTATTTGGAAAATTGTTGGTTAATTTTTAGAACAAATATTTGTAGAATAGTGTTCTTGACCTAAGTGTAAATATTCGTGATCGAAAAACAGCTTTCTTGGCCGAAGTATAACGAACATTATCTTTAGCCGCAGCATCATTAAAAGGCTCAAAACTTTGCCTTAGCTCTATTTCGAATAGTCTATTTGGACAGAGGTTTATTTGAAAGAGTCGCATGTCCTGCAAGTTATGTGATGATGATAATGATGGTAAGAAAAGAAGAGGAATATGAAGAAATGTTTGGAGAAGAAGAAAAAAGGAGGAAAAGAAGGGGAAGAAGAATATGAAGAGGAAAAAAGAGGCAGAAGAAGAGCAAAGAATGTAAAGAATAAAATGAAAATTATTGGTGACTATATCCTGCAATGTCTTCGATCTGTCATTGTTTCCATATCCCTTGTTTTGAGTGTAAATAATGTGAATCCTATGTACTACGGATCTAGTCTTCTATATTGAACCGTAGTCCCTTTTCAGGAGCATCAAACGTGTTCACCGGGCTCGCGATTCCGCGGACACATTATTCCCGCAATTGCACCCGACGCACAAAGAGCGAGAGAAAGAGCACTCGGGCACGATGACTGCGGCGATGCTGACGTCGTGGGCCTGTGCGAGGGCACCGGGAGGGCGATTTGGGAACACCTGCTGCCCGGCGGGCGGGCGGCGCTCGTGCCGCGGCGCCGCTATCTCCCTTCCTATCGCGCGCGCCCGGAAACGCGGCGGCCGAGCAGCTTTCTAGGATAATTCGGGATGCGTTTTGTGGCGCTCGCGGTCGCAGCGGCGGAGGCCCAAGGGATGGGGATGAGGACGGCGGCAGGGGTGCGGGAGAGATCGGTGACGATGATGGTAGCAGAGGCGGAGGGGGGGGGGTTAGAGGTCGGGGACGGGACGACGGAGAGAGGGGAGATGACGGAGAGAAGGGAGACGACGGAGAGAAGGGAGGCGACGGAGAGAGAGGGAGGGAGACGACGGAGAGAGAGAGGGAGGGAGACGACGGAGAGAGAGGGAAGGGGACGACGAAGAGAGAGGAGGAGACGACGGAGAGAGGGGGAGACGACGGAGAAAGAGGGAGGGAGACGACGAAGAGAGAGACGACGCGGAGAGAGTGAGTGGCGACGGAGAGAGAGAGTGAGACAACGTAGGTCATAGTGAGATGACGGCAGTAGATACGACAGCGGCGGTAGTGATAGTGGAGTTGGTGACTTTTGATTGAGTACTGATTCCAGGCGCATCATATGCTCAAGTAACGCTATAAGTGTAGTTGCATGATTTCATCACGGAAGATGGCGGCGATCTTTCCCTGCTGGTTGGCAATGTCCGGCGCAGACCCACGTTGGCTAGGGGAATATTTCCCAACCATATATCCCCCACAGATGGGGCGCCACCCCAGCCGGGACAAGCTCTCAGCTCCCGATTGGTCTCCCGAAGTGTGCTAATGTAGTGCATGTGAGTGTGAGTGTGTGTAACAGATATTAGGATAGGACAAATATGAGGAAAGAAAGATCGCGCGCGGTCCGTGACCCGTTTGTTAGGGTACTGCTCTCGTATTCATCTGGTGTTGGTCGGAGAAACTAGGGAAAACTACCGCGCAGAGTAGCCGGCAGCTAGAATTGACCCCCAGACAGCAGTTGAATTCAACCTTCGAGCTTTCAATGAGCTGACCATTGACTAATTTCTGTAAATAAGTATAGTAAATTAATAGTATTTCACAATTAAAAGTTTAATTTCTTTTCAATTCGATTGCAGATTCGATTGCAGTATTTGCTTATGCTGTAATTATTTAAACTTTTCCTTCTTAATCTACTACAGCCTTGAAATTGCGCTTGATAAGGGCGTGCCATTTTCTTCACACCACTACACAATTCCTTTTTTGTAACTGAGCTATTCAACGGCTTGCGCGCGCAGGTTTGGTGGCGGTTGGACCCAGGGTTGCCAACTATCCTTCATTTTGGAGAACAGTCCTCTATCAACGTCTCCAATGGCCTCTAACCCTGCTTTTGGTAAATTTTAATATTTGTTATTATTTATTTTATCACATGACTGACATCTGCTACGTTGTTGACTACGTTGACACACCCATGCATAATGGTGTCTCTGTATATCGACTAAAATAAAAAAGAGACGCTCAGACCATCTTCATCTGCATTTTGTGATCGAATCTTTTCACTTGAATTGCATATTCAGAGAAGAAGGAAATAGAGTTGATGTTCAATATGTATAAAAATAAATGTGATGATACGTTTTATTCCCTTGTCGAGTGTCCTCTCTTTCACCTGAGCATTGTTGGCAACCCTGGACGGACCTGTATAATCTCAAAGAGCATATTAACATTTTCCTTTTCAGTAAAGGTATTATATATCAGTCGAACCATTTCTGTCATTAAGTGACTGTCTATTCAGTTTTTAATCATCTAAGAAGTATTTTTATCCAGAACAAAACTTCATTTCAGGGTAATTTAGCATTACTGGAAAACGCAAATGTTCATTACTCCTGTTATGAATAACTTTAATTTAGCTCATTTATATATATATATATATATATATATATATATATATATATATATATATATATATATATTAGGACAGTCCCTGATTTGATACGGCTCAGCGCAAGACGCGCGAACACGTGCCTGTCGTTCTATTCAAAGATTTACGACTAGGGTGGGATTGTCTCCCGGGACAGCCCCTCAGGCAAAGAGCGGGCGGCTGCCCGCCCATGTTCACACTAGGCACCGAAACAAGTGAATTAGAGATCCCGGCTACTGTTTACATAATCCCATAGGACTCATATAATCATCACGGAGACAGCAGAAAGGACTGCTTTGTTCATCTCTGGTGTACTGGCCAAAACACACGCACAACAAAGACCACCAATCAGGCGCCCAGAAAATGACGTTAGAAAATGCCCTATCGGCTTCCGACTCGCGTCGAATATTCTAGAAATTGAGATTTCAACCAATAGCATTTAAAATTCCGATCACGTGAAGGAGCGATGTGCGAAATTAGAAAGGAGAGTGGGGATGCGACGCAGGAAGCTCGAGAGAGTAGGCTTTTTGGCAGAAGACAGATAGAAGGCGAGAGAACGGTATAGAAAACAGACTGATGTGTTGAGGAGAGGTAGTTGGAGCCAGCGATTAGTGTTGGCCGACCAACGGAGTTCAGGCCGCCCCGTTTGAAATCACAAACTGGAATTTATTCGGTTTCAACGGGCCGGCGTAGATCCGTAAGGATCGATAGTGCAGCCGAGTTATCGAGGCTTGGTACGGATAGGGGTGGCGTTTGACGGCCTCCTACAATACCCACCGATCGGGGCTCATTTCATCCATTTCCTGACTACGGGCGGCGGATCTGCGGAGTATTGGAACGGGAAGGAACGCTGGCACCGCACGAATTGCAGCTTCCGGCTGGCTGCGTCTTGCTGCAACGCGGTTCGCGACAGCGTTTGTTTTGAGGACGACCACAGGTGTGCAATCATCGAAAGAGGTAGAATCAACGACTATCATTTTGTATTCATTCCAAAGACATTCAAAAAAGAGTCATCTATTGTAAAATTAATATTAGAATATAATTTAAGAAACTTTCCGACCTAAAATGTATTTAAATAAGCAATAAACGTGTTCTCGCCATTCAGGCGACTTACACTTAAAAAGGAACATAACTTTGTAGTTATTATAACGCAGTAATAGTAGCAAACCCAGTGCACGCCCTCATCCAAGAGTGTTCACCCCTGAAATTCTCACATGCCGGTGCCAGGTGTCAGGTAAGTGCCCGTTTGGCGCCCCTTATATGCGGCAGGTCGGGTTCATCACTATATATATATATATATATATATATATATATATATATATATATATATATATATATAATACCATGGGTTCCAAAATTTGCTATGTATAGCTTGTATGTACTTGAAGAAAAGTGTATGCATAACGTTTTCGATTTTTTGATTGATTGATTAGTGATACCGTGTGCGTCAATGGGTAAGGTCATTAGTCCTGTAGGTTTAGTGCATGTATTCTCCTAGGGAGGTGGCCGTGATCTCCCCACGCTGGATGGCGCCGACCCATCTGTGAGCTAGAGGATTTTTCCCAACCAGGTATCTCCCACCAGCAGGGCACCTCCCCAGCCGGGCAAGCTCTAAGCTCTGATCTCCCGGCATGTGTGATAGTATTATGTATGCAAGTGTAAGTGTGTGTAAGTAAGGGGTCGAAGAGAGGGCAAAGAAAAGGAAGGAAAGATCGCGCGCGTTCCATGGCCTGCTTGTTAGGATACTGCTCCGGCATTCGTCTGGTATTGATCGGAGACACCACGAAAAAATATCGATCAGAGTTTGCGGTCGTAGAATTTTCCTCCAGACAGCGACTGAATTCGATCTAGCTATCTAGCTAGTGTCGAAAATCCGTCACCGTCGGGATTCGAATGATTGAATTCCCAAGAAAGGAGCCAACTAAATTGATTCATTGATTGAGCCCTGAGCCACCTCTCCCATCACCTTTTCGAAAATCGGAGCCGGTATTTCATGAGAGACAAATAGTAAGCTTTTTAATAGTTTAAGAATTTCATGAAACTTGGCCCAGTAATATTTTCTGGATGAAATATGGTTGGCATATTGAGACCAATAACCTATCACTTGCATTTCATGGTAGAATTTCAGTACTACTAAAACACAGCTTTGTCGTTGAAGTCACGATTCCAGGTCGACATGGGAATATCCGAGCCCAATCAGAAATTGAATCCGGGACCATAAGTACCCGAGGAGCGAATGCGCAAACGACTGAGCTTCTAGGAAGTTCAGCCACTTGAAAATACTATCTTCTGTTGGCAATAGGAATTTTATTATTTCTAATGTTTAAAGGGAGGTTGCCATAGCCATCCCTTTCGCATCATTTTCGTCTGAAAATACTCGACCTCGACAACTGAGAAGCTGCATGGCTGAGTTTTGTATAATTACCACATTCTTCAATCAATATAAAAAAATATTCAAACATTCATTTACATTGAAATTAATCTCCTTTTTATCATTAAGGACAATTCTATCCAATATGGTAAAGTTCATTTTCAAGTGCTACATCAGAAAATAAACAAAAATTGCGAGATTTAGGTGTGTTCATGATTGCCTAGAATGATTAAAAAGGCGGAACATGTGTATATCCATATAACTGAGTTCGGATGCCGCACATTATAGCATCGTCGGATTACTTCAGATAACTGGTCAAGTTTTGATTGCGAGGTTGAAGGCACTGAATGGAGATAACCAGGTGCCATGAAAGGAAATAATCTACATTTTACTGTGGAAAAACCATTTCATGAATTCAGATATCAAGTACGGTAGCTAGATATCTCGATATACTTGCCATTATAGCCCAGCAACAATCGTTGATTGTCTCTGATCCTATAGAACGAAAGGAGTATACGAGAACTTACATTCTCAGGTAATCAACTATTTCGTATAGTTTAATACATCTATTTCATGAATGTAACATTTTAATTGCAGGAAACCAGTACGGATAGTAAGTAGAAACGGAGACATCGCAAGGAAATTCCGTCTTCGACCAATGCCCAATCCATGATCAACGCATTAGTTTGACACAGAAACGCTTCCTAGCGAGGCATTAAAATCTACAAAGGAATATAGCGTTTCTAACCTATGTTCTTGTTATAGGGCATATTTCACACTGGATTCACTAACACACACACACAAGACCACTTTTGCGTATGGACACAGATGCCGGGGCAATGTCCTTGAAACATTCAGCGCTACAGCACGACTTAGAACTCGCTATAAAATTGCATGTACACATGTCGATATACGTGGTTGGTGAGAAGGAAACATCCTCGGAAATGTGTTTCGTTTCAATGGGATCCTTGTACTTGGCGACCATTCCAGTACGAAAAAATGAGTCGACACCTTTGACATTCTACATGTGTTGAACAACGCAAGAAAATGGACCAATAACTTTGCTGCGAACATTGCCGCCGGTCGATGTCGTGATGCGCATTCTTCGTTTTCTAATGTATGACATGTATACAACCTTATTTTAAGCTCCTCTTTTGTTTCTTTTGGATTGGCAGTATTCTCATGCATATTATAAAGCAGGAAGTTAGGGTCTACATATATAAATAAAGAAAAATGTGCTTCAGTGCTGCAAATTTAAACCCTACTAACAATGAAGAATATTGTGGAATTATTGTTATTTATAATATCAACTATCATAATTATAATAATTTAGGATATTAAGGAGTCTGTTGGAAAGCAAAGGTGCATGGCTTTCCTAGCTATTTTTCTTAAAATATGCAGGAATATTTTAAGGATCTTCGTGGAGGTATGCACAAAGATTCAATGCAACTTTGATATGCAACGCGCTCTGGTCGGTAATATTACATTTTCTAAATCGAAAGAAATGCAAGATAGACGGCAACATGCACAACCACTGACCGTTCACGATATCTTTATCCGTCTCTTTCGACTGTACCAGAAAATGTGCATATTTATTTGACCTGCAGGACAATAATCACACAATAAAGTAGAGACGGAAATGTGTCATACACTTATACCATGAATAAAATGTATGTTCGAATCAATAAATCACAACATTGTTAGAAGTCAATACGAGTATGCCGCAGTAGCTCAAGTGCATTAAAATTATAGTTCTAGTTCTATTGAATTCTATTGTCACATATCACTGCGATACTTATGTAAAAATTACAATAACAATAACAATAATAATAACACTACATTTACTCGTGTTATTTTACAGCTTTGCTTATGTAAGTAAACATAAATATTACCTCGTTCTGCATCACATGACTCTCGCAAGGCTAGGGTTAGAGAATGTTGACGATTGAGCCCAGAAGAAAGGTGGTTCTTCCATCACGAACAAATTCAGAAGTGAATTAGATCATTCAGCAACAAATGATACAACAATATTAGTGGTAAGCAAATATGAATACGAAGATTCAAAGATCTAATTGCAACAAAATAACTAATGCTGAATCAGGAACAGACCATTACAAAGAGGAAATGGTTCTACAACAGCCATACTTTATAAAATTGGAGCAATATATTCACAAAATTTTGAAAATGATGTTGAGGTTTCATGTAAAGTACCCCGTATAGTCAAAATATTTATTGCAAATTAACGGGGCCTAGGTTTCCTTCAAATCGATTGGATATTATCGGTTATTATAAATGTTAACAGAAGTTCAATTCCGTGTATAAGAATATATGGTGGCTGCTGACAAGTATATGTTTCCCTTTTCGTTCCTGCAACAACGTAGCATATAACATTGGAATGCATTCTGCCAGTTAATTTAAATTTCCATCCTGCGCTCTCTCACAATAGTAACCGCATGTCATTGTTCCGACTGTACTTGTGATCCAACGCCTACTTTCATCTCTAATCCAGTCGTGGGGATCAAACATATCGCGCCAGTTGACACATTGACAAGCGAGTGTTCTTACTTTTAGATTTACTTAGTGACTGACATGCGGATAAAAAACTTAATACTGGTTTGAAGACAGTATCAGGGAATTTGAATATCGGCCGACGCACAATGTGTGGGTAGATGGCCAAGCTACCTTGTCTAAGATACATTTCCGATGACTGTGTAAGGACCTCACTACATTGGCCATGACAACTGCCAACTGAAATAAAACACTACATACGTTGTAAGTGACGAATTTGTCAAGTAAAATTATATTTGAATTTCGGAAATTCTGAGTAATAAACTTATTTATTTTCAATAGGAAGTAAAAATCAAAAGAGGAAATAAAAAAAAATATTACGTGTAGAACTTCAATCCAGTTGTTTAGAAAAAGTATATTTAATACTTCGGGCGCCGTGATTTTCTGTTATCCCCTGTCCGGATCAATTACTACTGTTTCTGTGTGCATAAAATTAACACGCCATTCCAGTGGCCGAGATCGTTAAGGCAGTAGTGTCGTAGCGATCTGTGGCTGGAGGATTGTGGTTTCGAGTCCCGTCTCGGGCATGATTGTATTTGTGTTCGCCCTTTCACCCCTTATCACCACCATATCGTTCCATCATAACAGTTACCATAACGTTAACTTCAATAGGGTCGCTAATAACCTAGATGTGGATGCGACCTTAAATAACAAAAAAGAAAAGAAAACCACACATAATGCCCCCACGATGTTTTGAACTCAACCCCCGAAGGCATGCCAAACCTAATTAATATAATACAGGCAAATATCGTAGAAAAAATAGAGAACCAAAAACTAAAAAGGATTTGGAAGAAGACACAACCCCACAAATCAAACATATTCAGTGCTTGACAAATGTTCGAGAGGATGCCACAAAAACTAGAAAACGAACAATTAGACAGAAAATTGTAAAGTTTCCCGTAGTAAGAGTTCACCATAGTAAGAGTTAACAGAATTGTTAACGTAATGAAATAATACTTGGGAAAATGTTTTTGTCGAGCATTTCCCTTGAATATGGGTTTGTCCTTCGGCAAAGTAAGCCATTTAAAACTAAGCGCAGAAAATCCTCCGTATTTAGTTATTCATTCAAAGTCTTATAATAAGACAGTCGTTTCCAAGTTAAATTTTGAAACAAGCATACTGCATAATCTTCCAGTCTCATTCGGCGTACCACACAGAAGTATTTTACGACCATTTTTCAACCTAATATTTGCAACATCTACCGACGGCGCACTGCACGATTACAACCATTACAGATGATACGGCTTATCTGGCACGCATGAAAATCCAACAACTTTGTTCAATATTACTCCTGAAATATTTCAGCACTAATAAGTGTCTGAAACGTTTGGGCATGAAAGTTTATGAAACCAATTCAACTCACGTGGCATTCGCTCTCAAGATACGTGCTCGACAGTAAAAAAATGAACAAATCATTCCCCAAGCAACCACGGTGAAGTATTTAGTAATCAATGTGAATTGATGATTAACCTGAAAACACACATTCCTGCGAAAAGGCAAGAACTGGTATAAGAAATAAAAATACTCTTGTCTTATTGTTTAGTACTTTAACTTCTTACCGAAAAATAAAATAAACATTTACAAAACAATAATTAAATCTAAATGGACATACGAAACGGACCTTTGGTGCCTAGGAAGCGTCTGAAAATCAGCAATTAAAAGCACCATATAGTTAGAAATACAATGATCTCCGTGACGATTTGAAAATAATAGTAGTAGAAACCATAGTAATGAGAAGCCTTGAACATTATCAGAGCCTAGGAACACACACAAGTCATCTAGCAATGAACAGATGAAAGCCTTGATGTAAAGAGACTAAGTATATTAAGTATTTAAAATTTAGCTAGATTTAAATAATCGATTTTAGTTTCTTTGTAGGAAAGGTTATTCCCATGTAACCCTTATCACTAAGTAAGAACACGAGCTTCTTGGTACTATATACGATTTGCTTAACGTTTTGAATAAGTACAAGTTACCAATAAACCGAACATAGAACAAAATACAAACAGCTACACACAGTGTGTGTATAAAGAATGTGCAAGTTATCGGTATGTATTGATGATAATGTTTAAACTCTAAAAATGAAACAATATTTGTCAACCTGTACAAGATTCTCCACACTCACTTTCAAATTAATAACCATCACCAGAGCTGTACAGATTATAATAAAATATTTCACGTTGAAAAAAATTCAAACTTCTCGCACATTTGGTTTTATCGTCCATTGACTGTAACTGCCATGTGTTGCCATGTGTCCATGTTAGACGAAAATAAATAATTAAAAAGTGCGAAACAATTAGAAAATTTGGAAACATTAATGATGTTTGATTGATGAATCCGGACGCGTCAAAGGCTAAGGTGATTAATCCTGTAAGAGTAGTGCACGTATTTGTCGTGAGAGGTGCCGGTTATCTTCCTACGCTATGGCGAGATGCGGCGTTGACCTACGTAAACGTTGCCTTGCGGGGTTTTCCCCAATCAGGTATCTCCCACCAGGAACAATCCCGGCGGGCACAAGCTCTATGCTCCCGACTGGTCTCCCGGCATGTGTGGTAGTGTAGCGTATGTCGGTGTGTAAGTAAGGGGTGAGGATAGGACAAGGAAGAGGAAGGAAAGATCGCGTGCAGTCCTTAGCCCGTTGGTTAGGGTACTGCTCCGGCAACCGACTGGTGTTGATTGGACAAACCATGGAAAAGTACCGATCAGAGCCGTCGGCCGCTAAAATGTTTCTCCAAATAGCGACTCAACTCGACCTTACCGACCAACAGTGTCCCTTAGCGATTTCTTTATCACTTACGTGTATCTAGAATCTTCCCTTTCAATGAGGAGTTACTGAAATATATTTGTTACTTTATTCTAGTATATTCTTCTAGTAAATGCATTAAAGGATTTTATGTACAAGTTCAAATATTACGTATGTCTTCAAATTATCCGTTGCAACCGCAATAAACATCATTTCAAGGTCTTTCAGGAAATGTGGGTGATAATACCAGTAAAATATTTTAAGCAAACTAGTGAGTTATAATATTTACTTCGGAAACGTAAAGTAGTTTTCACAACTTCCTGACATCTGCCATCACATCGAGTTACCGGTTTTTGTTCATACATAATATTTTAAAATATTAACCGAGAAATATTAACACCAGTATTCATACAGACTTGCAAGTACAGTTATTTCTTCGTGCCTGCAGCATTTGGAACATTAGGAGAAAATGGAGAGTTGCCAGGTGTAACCAGCGCTGTCTAATGTTCCTTCTACGAAAGGGAAGAGAAAAATAGTCAGAAATCATAAGATGCTAAACATCAGTGAGGCGGTTGCAGTGTGCATATGTTTACCCTTCCTTGCCAACTTCTCAAAGGATTAGTGCAGGGTGCAGAACAGGTTGCAGCAATAATGTAATATGCAATGAGCATTCTACTCATCACAGGACTCATCGTTTGAAAATTCCTTGGCTGTAATCCTCTTTAAGTTTTCAACACGTCGGGCGAAGAGATCATGTATTCTAGATGTGCTGAATCTGACCTGTTAGGTAGCCATACTACTCTTGACTCTCTCGGAATTAGGCAGTTGCATTACAACATTGTCAAATTCAAAAACCAACTTGGCTATTATTCTTTAAATCACTTTACATCCCTACCGAAAGATCATGTCATATTGTACAATGTTCTACTAAATAAATTTTTGAATGTAGATATAAAAAACAGAATGTCCACGTCTTTTAATAGTAAAATTCTTCTAGCCGAGGTAGAATTATTTTGTGTGTCTTTTGTTCGTCTCTTTTACTGCGTCTTATAGGATTGATTCCAATAAAAACGAATAAAAATCAGTTACACCCACACGTGAAAAAACGTAGCTAATATACAAATGAAACGATCACCTTGCATTTCTTTGAAAAGACGCGTTTTCCGAAGTAAATTTTCGCCTCAGGACCATTGATTCCATGGGAGATTCCTTCGCTGACTTGGCCTCTCGGCCGAACGCGCGGCAGCCTGCCCTGGGGCCGCGCCACGTTCTTGTCCACGCTTTATTTGCTTGCCCCGCTCGCCGGAGGCCGTGCACCTCTTCCGAACGCGAGCGCGGGCCTGCGCATGATTGAAAGCCGTGTTTGCGCTGCGAATTTGCAAATTGAAGCTGCTCTTTGCATTGGAGACCCCCCGGAGGCGAGCCGCGGTCGCCGCCGGCCGCCGAGAACAAAGACTCCCGCCGCCGCGAGGGCCCTGCGCGGACCCCCCGGACTGCAACGAGCCGCCTCCCTTCGGCGCCGGTGACAAGAAAACGCGCCACCCGGGTTTTTCTTCCGAAGCCCACCCGCCCACTTATGCTCTCAGCCCGCCCAGGCCGCCCAACCCGGCCGGCGGCCCGCGCGGCATCCGTCATCCCACCCCCAACAATCCACCCACTCATCCGTTCACTCATTCGCCCATCCATACACCTACTCATCCCTACACCCCAACCAACTACCCATCCATCCATCTATCCATCCATCCATCCATCCATCCATGCACCTATCCAACCACTCTTCAAACCACACATCCAACCACTCACTCATCTGCCCACCCGGACCTCCTCCCTCCCGCTCGATCCCTCACCCGCTCACCTGATCGGCTTGGCAGCCACTCAAGCATCCACCCGCCCATCTACCGCCCACCCGCTACCCCCCCCCCCCTTCCCTTAGCAATTATTCTTAGGGGTTAATTAAATTAAGACATCACCAGCTCAAGTGCCCGCGAGTCGGGGACCGCGGCGCCGCGCGCCGCCAAGAGCTAATTCATCAACTCAATTAGGCTAAGCGCGTAGGTGGGCTCTTCGATGGCGGGCCGCCGCTATCTAAGCGAGCCGCGTGTTGTCTCGTGCGATGACCGCAGCATGAGCACCTCGCTCTTGGAATCCTGAGCCTGCTCAGGCAGTTTCTATGAATGTGGGTGTATTGTACGAATGCTTAATTGAATATTTTATCCCGATTCGAAATTATACGTAATTAAGACGGCGGGAATAGCCGCTTTAATTTTGACCCGCATGATTAATGAAGGCGGTGTATTTTTCGTGTATAATCATCTCTATTCTTTCTCGTCGCAGAGGAAATCGCGGCGGAGCACAAGAAGCCGCCGGGGATATGTATATGCGTTTCTTTTTCTTTTCTCATTCATACGCCGCATCCCTGTCCGTATTTTCGAATACATAGTTCGTTCTAATTAAAAATAATTGGGCGGGCGAACTGCGGCCGCTTCGCCCCTGGAAGGAGCACTGACTCAGCCGCCCCCACAGAGGCCGCCCTTCTGCGTCCGTCCGCCCCGTGGCCCCGCGGCGAGGACCGCCGCCGTCAACGCCCCCGCCGCCCCTGCCCCTGCCGCCGCCCCCGCCCCCCCCGCCTCCCCCCGCCGCAGCCCCCGCCGCAGCCCCTGCATTCGTTCGTTTGCAGTTGGCTAACTTGTAAATGGCTTCGACGCTTTCTTTTGTGATATCCCCGTCCGAAGAAAATATAGTGCGCCACGAGAAATAATTGAAATTAGGAAGTGCAATGTTATGTACTCTTCCGTAAATTTTTTTTCAATAAACATCACATTCAATTTCCTTTTTGTGCTAAATATTAAGTTTATTTTAAAACCGAAACGTGAATGTAAGATGCGTACTGGTACACGTGTTTCCAGCTATTTTTCTGTTGTGTGGCGGGCTGTGATTGAGAGCTTTCTATTTACATTCGTGACAGTTTTCATTTACTGATTATGAGAGCATGTTAAGACATTATCCACGTACGTAATTAAATTTAAATATTTCCCGGACTCGCGTACGTGCGAAACTCTTAGATTTCGGCATAGGTATGTTTTCACAGGAGCCATAAACACTTTACGAAGAGGCGTGGCCGAGCATCTGTCGCAGCTGAACATCTGTCGCGGCGGGGGGATACTTCTCTGATTTACATGTGATTTTAACGCATTTAGCGAACTGTCACTTTGGCTCATTCTTAGGAAAATCCTTTTTTATCTGATAACGCGTCAGAAAGGGCATTTCGGACATCTAGGAATTCTGCGGATCATTCTTTACATACTGTCTGTCTGTACGAGCACAACAGCGTCTGGCGGGGCAGTCGAAGCAGTCTCCAAAGCCTCCAAGCCGTCCTATTGCAGCCATGGGTTAAAGGATACATGTAGTTAGCAAATGAACACACATGCAGCATTCTTTATATACTAGAAATTTATTATATTGTATTAGAACATGATTTATTACGGCATCATTATTAAAGTAACTACGACACTTAGTTTTGGCTTATTCGTTTAATTCAGCGTGAAGTTTTACCGACCATCTTCAGTGCTAGAAAACTAGAGCATATCTATATTACAATTTGCATAATAGAAAAATATAATATGTGATTTTTATAAATGAATTGTAATCAAATGAAATACAAAAACATAATTTGTGAACAATTGAACAAAAGGAAGAATGAACTACAAAAATAAATTAAAGAATATATTTATAATTCTGTATTTTATTTCCGTAATTTATTCTTCCTTTTGTTCTATTGCTCACAAATTATATTCTTGTATTACATAGATTATAATGTGGATATTCCCTTGTTTTGTAGCTCTGAAGATGGCAGAAACAGCTCTATGCTGAGTTAAACGTATACGCAAAACTACATCTTGTAATTACTTTTGTATTATATTTTTCTCAACATTATTAAACTTGCAATATATGATTTATTTAGGATACGGGCAGCAACCAAAAGTCTGTTGTGTTTACGTTAGAAATGTCTTTCTTAATGTTCTACAACAACAAAACATTGCGTCCAATCGTTTCCCTTGGTGTTCGAGAAAATAAATTCTCATCTTTGTACTCAATTAAGAATGAAAACACTGGGACATTCTTCAGATATACAAATTATATTGCTGTAGAAAAAAACATTTGTTTTGCATCAAATTTGTTCACCTCCTTTCAAATTTCACAATCTGACTCCTTCTTTTCATTTCTCGTTCATTTCTTCTGTTCTCTATAATCTTGTTGGGGGCTTCATTTCCTCTAATGCTGACGGAGTTTCTTTCTCCCAGTCTCTTTAGTTTTTCTAGCAACTGCATTTCTCTTGACCCTGGGGTTTTCATCATCATTAGGAATTTCAATATTTGATTAGTTTCATTTTGTCTCAAAAGAAAAACAAATCGTTTAAACGAAAAGTGGTCAAGCGATAAATTATTATTATTATTATTATTATTATTATTATTATTATTATTATTATTATTATTATTATTATTATTATCAGATGTACGATTACTCCATAGAACGATTCTGGTTTCTCATGGTGCAAAATCTGTCTGTTCTGTAACACGTGATATCTGGGTGGTTAAGTAAATTACATTAAATAAGTTTCACTATATTTCGCATAATTTTGTCAAATAAACTGTAACTTAATTTCAAGTTACCCATGTTATTACGAAAATGATTTCTTTCACACCATTAGTTACATTGTCTGTCTCTGCCATCGTAAGATTGCTTGTTTTTTGTTTTTTTTTTGCAAATGAATTGGGGAATTATATTAGCCACTAAATACTCATAAATTGGTGCTGATGTATGTTGTAGGATTGATAAACACTTTTACTTTTTCGTCATGCTACGTAAAGAAAAAGAATTGTGATTCTGCGGCTAAAATAGCCAGTTTTTTCGATAGAAAACTCGTATAGTGGACCCTGATATAAAAAAACGGATAAATCTTTTTCTTATATGTAGTAAATTACTTACAGTTACACGGTTACACGTCGTGTAGTAGAAATCTACGTTTTTGGGGGTTCTTGATGACGGTAAATCGTCTGTTCATCAGCCCGTCCGTTCGTCTGTGGTCAACGCTAGCCCCTAAACTGATCAGATGGTTTTCTCCAAAACCGGTAGATCTAGAGGAACTCAAGACTGCGAGTTTGAACCGTTTATTAGATTTGGAGGGGATACTTTACATGAAGTCTTAACAAAGTTTCCAAACTTAATTTTTTTCCTCAGATAGAACAAAAACAGGTTTAAAAATTTGGCACAGGTCTTTTTTTCGTTGAAATCTCTGAATTTTCGAAAATTGCCGAAGTTCAAAATGTTTTCTGCGGCTTCTTACAATTACAATATTGTAGATAGAGGTTTTCCTTAATAAAATATGTTTTTTTAGAGAGAGAGAGAGAGAGAGAGATTTAGAGAGACAGAGATTTAGAGATTGAGAGAGAGAGATTTAGAGAGAGAGAGATTTAGAGAGAGAGATTTAGAGAGAAGAGATTTAGAGAGAGATTTAGAGAGAGAGAGAGATTTAGAGAGAGAGAGAGAGATTAAGAGAGAGAGATTTGAGAGATAGAGAGAGATTAAGAGAGAGAGATATAGAGAGAGATTTAGAGAGAGAGGTTTAGAGAGAGAGGGAGATAGAGGAAGAGGGTGGGAGAGAGAGGGGGAAGGGAGAGGGAGAGAGATCTTGAAATAAGGCAATGTACAGGTTTTCGAAAATATGAGTAAGTCTCGCGAAATTTTGTGACAAATAAAATACTATTTTATCAATAACAGATGCAATTTTTTTATTTATTTTTTCTGGGATATAGCAGAGGACTCGGTTAAAAATGGCGGACGTCTTATTATCGTTGAAGTATCTCAGTTTTCGAAAATTGCAAAAGGTAGAAATAATGTGAGAAAGTGTACTTTGGTGTTGTAAGAAGAAGAAATAAAAGAAGTCATCTTCGTCAACATATCATGACTTCTTTTATTTTTTCTTATAAGAACGTCAACAACATCCAATCAGAATTCCCACAATTCTTTGGTGTTGTACCACTGTTTGAAGAAGGTGTCCCACTGTTCTTGAAAGTTAGTATCTCGATTTTCGTCAATGTGTTATTGTAGTAAACCGTTCATTGATTCTTTAACGGTTGGATGACAGAATTCCATAAATGCAAAATTTTTCGCTGTAAACTATACTGCAGTGCTTTATTTTATGGATGAATTATAAGAATAAAATTATTTCAATTTGCAAACAAAAAGGAGGAATTGACAACTTGACGTTCGAATAATTATTTACACATTCCAAATACAAAATGTTTTTTCTTCTTGCGACTACCGCTGGTTCCTTTTTGCTGTCACATTTACATGTATGAATGCGCTTCTTAGAACCTATCGCTTCCCCATACTTCCGCCCCAATTTTATTATCCTTCATAAACCGTCTTTGTTCATTGTAGGCTCTAAACCGCCCTGCTTTGCAGGTCGTTCATCATTCATTCGTTATTCAATCTCCCGTCACCTGCCATCGTTGTTGCTGTCGCTGTAGTAGTCTTGGCACTTGTGGTTCTCTTTGCAGAGGAAGTGAGTTCAACAACCTTCGACTCTATCCTTTCAGATCGTTCATCGTGTCTCTCTCCACAAGAGCTCCCCATTACAGGCCACATGATTCTTCTAAGATTTCGTTCTCAAGTCTTATTACTTTGCATTTTGTGCACAGCTCTAAACATGCGATAAATATACGGTTGGGAAGATAAAATGAGTGGAAATATCTTTTAAAATGATTGTTGAATTTTCACTGAACAATTTTTGTGAAAGCAAAAATCTGCATTGGAACGTAATGTCTGTAGAAACTACTATCTATGAGAATTTTTTTATAAGACCCAGATTGACAAAATTTGTTACATTTTTTGGACTCGTTCGACGTTAAAATGGGACTACTTGCTCGAAGGATGTGGCCGCCCGCCATTAAATATTTGCTATTCATATGTTGCGTTATGGAACAGCAATTTCTTTGATATTCTTGATACATAAAGCAATGTTATACAGTATATTTAACATATAATGCTATTGCAGTATGCATGAAGGTTTTTTCATGATTAATTTATTGCAGTGTTATTTGAAAGTTTGTTATTTGTTGAGCCAACTGGTCAGTGTGCTCGCTCTCCATGATGCGACCCTCGGATCGGTTCCCGGTCGGGGTACATTATATTGCGCGCTTTCAGGCCAGACAGGATGTCACAGTATTGGACGCTGTGTGACGATGAGAAAGCTCACTTCTCAAGTTGAAAAGGCCAGAATACGGCGTAGGGATGTCTATGAGGTAACCACACGTACCCCTTAACCTATGGCCGCAAGGCCGGGACGCCGCTGCTAGGCCTTGGCCCCGTCAGACGCTGTTGTGCCAGTGCTGGCAGATGTTATTTGTTATTCTTGAGCAGTGTGCGTTCCACTTTTTGGAAAATCATTTTGTGTGCCTTTGTTCAGCAGCACTGTCTTGCTGCAGGCCACTAGTTGTTATTCTTCTTCTTCTTCTTCTTCTTCTTAATAATAATAATAATAATAATAATAATAATAATAATAATAATAATAATAATAATAATAATATATCGAGATAGGATTCTTTCATGTCTATCCATTGCTTCAAGGTCAGTCTGACCTCATTTTTTTAAGTCCATTGAGTAGATGTTTTAAGAAAACTTTTGAGTCGGTTCTTGAATTCTGCGGTTTTAACTTTCTTCCCTTTCGAGTGGGCTACTATTCTAGACTGCTCTATACCAACATATTTATACACCATCATATTCTTATGATTTAATAAGAGCACTTCTTTGCGTCTTGTATTCCAGACCCCTCATCAATTTGCCACGTACCACGTTAACCGTTCTACACTTATCTATATCAATACACATTCCGATGTCTTCAGAGAAAGTTTCGGTGATACTGAGGAACTGCTTCAACGAACTGGTTGTTGATCCATACAGCTTCATATAATCCATATATGCCATATGGGAAAGTCTGCAAGAGGAGTGCTTACCTCTATATATCCATATTTACTGCTGTTGAGGATGATGTATAGCGTGTTCAGAGCCATTCAAAACCAAAGTAGGCTAAAAAAATCTCCTTGGAAGATACCTCGGTTGATGTTAATTTTATATGTGATAATATTAATTTCCTTACTTTTTAGTACTATTTCTGTCTTCCACATTGTTGTTAGGGTTGCCCAGAAGTCTATCAACTTGTGATAGATTTTGTATATTATTAGTACGTCTATAAGCCAGTCATGTAGGACCAAATCATAAGCTTTCTGTTAATCTATATACGCTGCCAATAGATTTCTCTGCTTATTACCGGCTTTTTTTTCAAGACTACTGAGTCAATAATTAGTTGTACTTTTAATCCTTGCGATCTTTTCTTTCTTCCTTTTTCTTGTTCTGCTAGGATATTGTTGCCACTACAGTGATCTTTTAGGCTCTTAGGAGTTTTCAAACCACGTGTTCCAACAGATACAGCATCAATTACACAGATTGTGGCAGATCGTACATTGGTGAAACTAAGCGTAAGTTGAGTTTAGTATTTGAATTTAAAAAATATATGTATTTTTCACGCGTTGTCTTTCTTCTCCTTCTTCTTCTTCCTTCAGGGATTAGGCATGAATGCCTGTTCCGTCTTCACTTGCACTTCAGCTCCATCTCTTCCTGGGCCTCCCGACATCTCTCCTACCCTTCGGTCGGTATTGCATCACTAAGCGTGGAGTCTTTCTTCTTTCTAGGGCTTTTATCCAGCCGGTTACCCTTTACGTCCCGTTGGGACGCATATTCGACCACACACACTAGACACCAACACACTTGTGGGCTCCTCTGATCTGGGGTCAGCAGAACGCGAGGCCCTCCGCGACAGCACATACATACAAAGACAAGGGACAACCATGCCCAAGGCGGGACTCGAACCCGCGAACCTTCGGACCGAAGTGCTGAGTCGGTACTCGCTGTTAGCCACCTCGGCCATCCAGGTCGGCCACGCGTTGTTTATTTACGAATTTTTCAAATGGTAGTTGAAGTGTAAGACAGAAATTGTCATAGTACAATATTACATATCGAATAACAATATAGCAGGAAAGTTCGTGCTGTTGTAGCACCACAAGTTCGAAAATTGCAAGACTTCAAAAATTTGTCGGCGTCTTCCTACAACTATAATTATGAAGATAAAAATTCTTCCCTTAATGAAATAAGTTCCTTAAATATATATTTTTAAATAAGGTCATGTACAATTTTTCAAAAAATTGAGTACTTTCCGCATAATTTTGCGTGCAAATATAGGCAAGAAAGTACGCGCAGTTTTAGCACCTCTAGTTTATGTATTCCAACGACATACCGCGATAAATTCCTCAGCCAAAACTTATGAATTTTATCGCTTCCAAGGTTATTTCAATTCTTTAATTTTTTAAAAATTTGTTGCATCTACATCTTGACGCAACGCGTCTCCAAGCCCCTGAAGGGGCGTTGAGCGCATTCTTTGGAATAATCCTCCGTTAATTACTAAGTCAAGTTTCGTCATGTCGCAGTCAGTCAGTGCCTTTTATCCCTTCGGCCAGGGGCTCGACGACGTTAGATCCCGGGGTTCCTGGCCGGTCACCCAACCAAGAACCTGCGAGTCTCGAATTCGCTTAACCTTCGTGACTTCACGGAGCGTAGTAAACGAATTCGGCTAGCGCCGCCGGCTAGCATTTGCTAGTAATTTGGCAAAATATAGACTTTATTGTTTCAATAGGAAGCTCTCCATGAGAACAATCATTTCTGCTGATTGGCGAATAGTTTCCAACCAGCTTGCTTCAGCATTATTTTTAATTTCAGTCGACTAATATACTTGCCCAGTAGATTTCGATTTTTATTTCAGTTCATGTCAAGTTTGCCTCAGTATCTTGTTTGTGTACAGATTTATAGAATGCTTTCTGGTCTCTTTTGAAGTTGACATTGTGCTCCTTTCTCTTTCGATTTTTTATGACGTTTATTATTATTATTATTATTATTATTTATCAACCTCCTGTGCATTCATAACTGATTCATGCAGCCTGAAGGTTCAATGTAGACCCTTGTAGTAACACAAGTAATTAAGTTCGTAAATAGTACGGGAAGATACCACGGTAGTAATTCTGTTGCTGAAATCACGGCACTGACATCGCTTACAATTGTCATCTGGGTAATTTGCATTTGGAATGAATTTATGATCAGGAAGTCACACTTTACAAGACGAAACCAATTATAACGAAAATTGGTGGCCATACGATTTTCACTGGCGCTATCCCGAATTCATTAGGTCGGCAAACTTGTCTTCAAATAAATTACGCTAGACATTTAAATAAACACCGACTTTACGATAGCATTTCTTTTACTATGTTATGGCCTTGTCAGACCCTAATGAGGCAAAATCAATAAGGCAGTTTAGTTGTAACGTTTACGAATCTTATTTTGGCGAATTTAGAGTTCCGCCTTTCCATGTTTTTCAACACTTTAAGGAAGTCATACACTGCCTTTCCTTGTAATGGCCAGCCTTTTTCAGCGAACACAAGGACATTCCGCTGCGAGCACAGTACGGACAGTACGGAGCTCCGCGCTCAGGGCTACGGCCTGTCTTGTACCTGTGTTCTGTGTTCCAGTGTAAGATAAAGTGATATAATAATATTTTTCAACAACACTTCTAACTGCGTGCACTAATTTTGCAAACAATTAGTGCAACATTTTCATCCGACAACGCTGGCATACGCCAGTGTATTGTAGATGCCCTGGCTCAGGTCTACCCGACCGAGGGCGAAATGGAGGTCGCTTACGAAAAAGGCGACGAACATGAACCGTCACTCCTACATCTTCCAGAGCCGTTAGGACATCAACTTGAACAGGGGTTACCTCAACCCCCATCACTACAATCTTAAATGTTAAATGGAACAACCGCATCTCCACTTACCGACCAACAACGCATCGTTGGCAGCCAGGAACGCCTCAACAGACCTCAGCATGATGTCGCAACCTTGATCATCAGCCATCAACACCAAAAAGAGGTCAGTCAGTGACAGTGAAATCCCCATCGAAACAAAAAAGAAAAGTGTAGTCTCGAGTAACGCTAACGAGAACTTTAATCTAACCAGAGTGCCAGAATGCCGAGTGCCCTGCCGAGGTCCGGTGGCTACGGAAAAGCGCCGCCGCATGCTCTGCTCCTGGTGGCGTCTTCCCGTACTCCTCATTTCTCGACTGGCCGCGCCCCCGACGCAACTCTGCAGCGGCCACAGTGGGCCGCAACTATGTTGGCCGGTACAGTGTGTCCCACCATGTGGGCACAAATGCTGTTGTACACAGCAATGCTGTTATACACAGCACAATACCTATACGGCCCATTCTAATAATATCATATCTAATCACACAATAATCACCTCTATAATGAACTCCATCACCACCTGCATTATTAACTTCATCAACTCTCTAATCCCATCTATAATTAGTAGTGTTCAGAACTCTGTGGCCGAATATCTAACCAACAATGGCTGATAAATCCCAAAACAATTTAATCTTTCGAAATTGGAACGCAAACTCAATCACCAACAAAAAAAACTGAACTCGTTTATTTCCTTCATCACTACAACGTAGATGTAGCGTATATTACCGAAACGCAAAAGTATTACTTAAGCAAAAATATAAATAATTTATTCCCAGTTATAATCTGTATAGAACTGACAGAACTAAAACGAAAGGCGGCGGTGTACTCATCGCAAATAAATCTATTCACACGCATAACCAGGAAACTCTCCCGGACACACCAGGCTTAGAAACTGTAGCAGCCTCAATAATAATTAACAATAACCCCTTGGAGATCATAGCTTGAAACAAACCTCCTAGTAAAAATAATAAACAAAAACCTCCAAAATCTATTTAAACCCAATGATAAAGTTGTGCTATTAGGAGACCTCAATGCCTAACATAGTAACTGGGGATGCCAATTGAACAACCAAGACGGTTAAACTCTAGCACAATTAGTAAACAATACCAATATTAAAATTCTCTCCCCCAGTGTACCTAATTACTACCCACAAGACCGTTCGCGCAAACCAGACATTCTCGACATTAGCCTTACTAACACAAACATTAACCTCCACTTATCGGTAATATTTGAACTTGATTCTGACCATATCCCAGTCTTAATTTGCAGCAAATGTCGCCTCAACATGCCCCTGTACCTAAACAGAACTCATTAAAAATTAACTGGAGGATGTTAACCGAAACAATAAAAAATTCAATACCCAAAATACTAAATACTCCCCTTGAAATAGATCAATCCGTTAATTTTCTAACTGACCTCATCAACATAACCATTCAAAATTCTCAGTTGACTACTACTTCGAATACATCCTACAAACTCTACAATAAATTACCCTCTGGCATTCTATATGCAATATCGGTAAAGAATAAAACTAAGAGACTCTGGGCCCAGTTAAGAACACGAGAATTAAAGAGAGAACTCAACCTAATCACTAACGTGGTCAAACGACTTATCAGAAACCATAACAGCGAAAAATATTATAACCTCATACAATCACTCGGCACCAGTAATAACACGTTATGGCAATTCACTACAAAAAATCTCAAAAAAAAAAAACACCGTGTCTCCCTTAAACACGACAGGCAAGGCCTTATCCTCTCTTCAAAAGGCAGAAGTGCTCGCCACGCATTTCGAAACCACATTCTGTGAGAACACGAACACCCATCCGCAACATAATAATATTCTACAAGCTACAAAATTAAACTTCTTCGGTTCGCATCAGAAAATGAATTTCTTAACTCCCATTGAAATTTCTAAAATTATAAAGAATTTTCCTAATGAAAAAGCACCAGGTCACGACAATATAAAGAACTTAGCATAAAAAAACTACCACCATCGGCAATATCGTACTTGAATAACATATTCTATTCATGTTTCAGAATCGGATATTTCCCTCATAAATGGAAACACGCAACCCATAGCAATAGCAAAGCCAAAAAAACCCCAACAATCCCCGAGAGTTACCGCCCAATCAGCTTATAAACAACTCTTTCCAAAATATTCGAGAAAATCATGTTGAAAAACCACCTACATTCAACCAATGCTATCCCCAGGGAACAGTTTGGATTTACAGAAAGAATCCCAACGCAACACCAATTATTAAGAATTTCAGAGCTCATTTATTCCGCTTTTCAAACAAAACATCACACCATAGCTATATTTATTAATATTACACAAGCTTTCAACCGAACTTGGCACCAAGATCTTTTATACAAAATCATTCAAATAGGCACTCCACAATACTTAAAATTAATAATAATAAATTTCTTAAGCAATAGAACTTTCTCAGTCATTGTTAACAATCATTTATCCAACCCAAGAACAATAAACGCTGGACATCCCCAAGGCTCTCCGTTATCACCCAACCTATCCAACCTCTATGTCGCCGACCTTCCCACACATAATAATATCACTATTGCTCAGTTTGCCGATGACACAGCCATATTTACCTCTGGCACAACCCTCACGAACTTAAGAACCCATTTACAACTTTATTTAAATATGATAGACAGCTGTGCTGCTAAACTCAAAATCCAACTAAATCCTAACAAAACCGCTGCTAAAATTTTTACTCTAAGACCCCACTCCCTCTCATTCCCTCTCATAACAAATCAATAGAATGGTACCCACGCAATAAACCTGTAAAAAAGGCTTATACCTTGATATCAAGTTAACTTGGGGAAAACATATAAGTGACAAAGTGACCCAAGCTAAAATAAAACTGACACAACTACGACCTCTAATTTACAGAAACAGTCCAATACATTATAAATCAGCCATAGCAATTTACAAAACAATTATAAGACCATTAATTTTGTACCCCAGCCCAATTTGGATCATTTCTGCCGGAACTAACATTCATAAACTACAAGTCCTGCAAAATAAATTCTTAAGAATAGTTGCTCATGCCCCTTGGTATATAACTAACAACGAACTTCAAAACGAATTTAATTTGAAACCAATTGAACAATACATCACATATCTGGCCACCAACTTTTATCATAACCTACCTCAAATCCCAAACCTATCACCTTTTAAACTCGCCAAAAACCCCAATTACCAAACACAAATCAAAAACAAATATCCATATTACATATTTCTAAAACATTTTGCCGATTTAGATCCAGACTAAGGACCAGAAAAGGGATTTCCTCCCCCTTGTAAGAGCATGTAAGATTATATTTAAGGTTAGCATTTAAGTCTTTAAATACATATGTATAATTATATTTACTTAGCTATGTAAAGTCTTCAAAAAATAATAAATAAATAAAAAATCAAACACAAGGGCACGATATTCATCAATCAAAAAACCTCTAGGCAAGCGAGAATGATATTAAAAGAGAAGTGAAACGAAGGAAAATATCTGAAAATACGTTCATACGGAAATACTATCATTCCGTTCCAATCCAAACTTCTTAAACTGTCTCCTGTCTCGGCCCAGCAGTGGTAGCGTACGCACTTCCCGCTGCATGGCAGCGCTTACCTTCGCCTCAGTAGTGGCAAATCAAGATAAGCGTTAGGTGGTGATCGTCGGATACGGAGACCGTAACGGGCTTAGTTTATTTAAAACATTGTTTTTTGTGACTTTGTTGCAACAGTTAAGTGCCGAGTTATTGTGAACGTCAGTAAACAGGGGCCCCTCAACGGTGCGACTTATCAGAAGTGCCATGGTCACTTTGAACAAAGTGGATAGTGAATGTGATCATGTGAACTCCCAGTCAGATATTAACATGATAGGTCATCTACAACAACAACTTCATCAACAGCAGCAGTATCAACAGTAGCTACATCAGTTGCAAACACAGCTGCAGCTCGCGCAACAAGGACAAACTCAGCCGCAGCCAATGGGAGTGCCTCAACAGCCTCATGTCAGCCTCCGCTAATATCTCAACCAGAGTCAAAAGCTACAGCAGAAGGAGACCAACAAAGTGGCGTATGTACTGCTGGTTCTACTACCTTGCAAAATTCACATGTAAGTGATGTTAACGCCGATAGCAGATCGGATAGTAAGAAGCGCAAATTCACCCAGCATAGTGAAAGTAACGAAGAGTATAGGGAAGAGTGCAGTGAAATAAGTTATAGTATTCCAGTCTCATCTAGATATAAGTTGTTAGAAAATACTGTAAGTGATTCCATGGAGCATAGTCAGATAGAACCAGTGCAAGTGAAAATCCCTCCCATTTACGTTCACGAAGTAGAAGATTATAAGTTAATATCAGACTTAAAAGATATAGCCCAAGCAGACTTTACTACTAAATCTAACAAAAATTCAGTCAAAATAATGCTCACTTCTATTGAAGACTATCGCAGTTTTAGAAAATTTTGTGATGAACAAAACATTCAGTACTACTCGTGCAGAGATCCAACACAAAAGCCCCTATCAGTGTTAATGAAGGACATACCTACAAGCTACTTAGAAAAAGACAATCTGCAATCGTCCCACAAATCCAAAGTATGGTAGAGAAAATAGTTACATCAGTATTAAATAATTCTATTCTAGAGGTAAATAAGATATTAAACGGGAACGCCAACGGTCTAAAAAGACAGGAAAATAGTTTCCAATATTTCCTGAAACACCACGGTATTAATATTCCCTGTATCACGGAAACCCATTTAATTCCGGGTGAAAGATTAAATATTCCGGGTTTCACCACGTATCGTAATGACAGAGAAACGTCACATATAGCGTCAGGCGATGTAGCTATATTTATATCGAAGAACGTTAAACACGCGCAAGTACCGACACCTACGTCAAGAAACTTGGAATCTGTCAGAGTGCGAATTGAAAGTAATGGCAAAACTTTATTATAGCAGGATATAAACCCCCTAACAGAACCTTTCCGGAAACCTCATACAGACGTACATTCAGTGTTAACAATCCGACACTATTACTAGTGACTTCAATAGTAAAAATATAGCGTGGGGCTGTAACTCGACATCGTGGCAAGGACAGAAGCTATGAGATTTTTTAACGGCATATAAAATCAGTATATTAGCTCCAAATGAACCAACAAGATACGCGTCCAATCCAAACATCATTCCAGATGTCTTAGATATTGTACTCACCAAAAATATTAATTTTCCCATTCATCAAAAAGTATTACCGGAACTCGACTCTGACCACTGCCCGATACTAATATCCTTATCGGCACAAATCAATAAGCACAGCTCAGCACAGCTCGATCAGGAAGTAAGAGGAATCGTAAATTGGAATAAGTATACTAATCTAATGTTATCCTTTTACTCATATCCGAAAAGGATAAGTAATACGCGCGACATCAACGATGAAGTTGATAAATTCTCCAAAGCAACTAATGCCATCAAACAGTCGACACGACCTCGTCGAACGCCAAATGCTAAACCGATCCCAGTAAACATTCGAAATTTAATTAAATCAAAAAATAATATAAGACGGTACTGGCAAATTACTCGAAGACCAGACGTTAAAACGAAAGTAAATAAGTTAACAAGGTTGGTGAAAACCAAACTTGATAAACTACGTTTTTCAAGTTTCAATAAGTATATAGGCGAAATTCATCCAAATTCGAGTCACCTCTGGTCATCGGTCAAGCGCCTAACCAAAGAAAATTCAAATATTGCACCCTTGAAAATAGGAATTAACCGAGTATATTCAGACGAGGATAAGTCATTTGGTAATGGCGGAACACCTTGAAAATACCTTCAAACCGCCCCCCGTGACCAACGCATCATTTAACAACGTATCGTAACGTTTTCTCTCCTATCTACACACAGTATAAAGAGAGATACATTGAGTACGGAAGTCAATATCACTTACCAAATTGATATTATTGAATAGTAGTTCTACATTTCAGAAAACATTAAGAGACCCTAACATTTTAATTTTCAGCATTATTACTTCCAAGAAACGTTTTAATATCTCAATAATTATGTGATCTGAAAACTCATTACATTGTACGCAGGTATAACCGATGGCGAACCCTCTCCCGCCCTCTCTCCCATGTAAGACTCAAAATGATCGCAATTTCTGAACAGCTGCTCCGATGCTTTTCATACTACCTATTACCTCATCTCTTCCTGCAGACTACTTTAGCAAAACTAAATGAACCTCGAGTTTAACCCTCCAAGGACCCACAAACGGTGACCTTTTGCGAATGTATAGTCGATGCGTACGAAAAGTGACACAATCTCAAAATTATTTTTAGTGAGGATATTGTCAATTTTTACTCGTGAAAGTTGCGTAAAGATAGTTCGCAAGATAGTCGGTATGTAGAGTGAATCACTTTGTCTCCGATCGGTAAATAAACGGTTTCGCTCAGAATTAAATTATTATCCTGCAAAACGGCAGCGTTTGAGATGTCACTTCTCTTGTGCACTTTTTTGTATATACACTTTCTCACGCATTGGAAATTGTATATACTTTAGTTCGTTGCTTGATCATGAACCATAATGTGCATTGAACATACTTCATCACGTATTTTAATATATAATATTCAAATGCCATAGTTACCAAATAGATTTCCTATTAAATGTCTGGGTGAATTATTAAATTAAACTAGGGGTGCTACAACAGCAAACTCTTTCTCTGTTGCTTATAACTTTTGTAATTTCTGAAAATTCAGAGTGTTCAACGAAAATAAGACTTGCATGGTGAAGAATATCCATGGAAAGGATCCGTGAAAAAATTAAAGGAACAATTTGAAGAAATTTATGAAATTATTAACTACGTTAACTTCAAGTAGAAGTTATGAGAAAGCTACTAGTTTTACAAACGAAATGTGATCTTATTTAAATATCTAATATTATTTAAAAGATCTTATTCAGTAATAAAACTCTTATCTTCGATATTGTGCGTTTCCAATCATATTTTTACGGGATTTTCGAAAATACAGATTTCCTCGAAAATCGGACCACCACCATTATTTACCGTGCTTTCATAGGTACGAGCAAAGCATTTGAAGAATTTTTTCAATTAATTTTTTGGAAAATAATTATTTAAAAGTTGCCTATGCTTCACGCACAATTACGAGCAAACTATTCATATTTTCGAAAAAATGTACATGAACGTATTTGATGATCAGTCTTTGAACAATATAGTTTAGTTTAAAAATATATTTTCTGTTGTAGGAAGGAGACGAAAAATTGTAAACATGTGTAATCATCGAAAATTCAGAGATTTGAACGATAACGATGTATGCACCATTGTTTTAAGCGTTGTTTACGCTATCCGTGGGCAAAGTTCAATAAAAAAAATTTGGTTCCATTTTTGACAAAGTTTTGGAAACGTTGATGAGGCTTTATGTTAAGTACCAACAAAAATGAAAAAAATCGCTTCGAACTCGTTGGGCGTGAAGTTCGTTTAGATCATGAGTTCCCAACGTGGTCTGTGTAGATCCCCTGGGGGTCGATCACATTTTGAACGCGGCGACCAAGGGATCGATTGGGGGTCAATAACCGTATATGAAGCGATACGTTAACAGAATAATCAACTTCCCTTTCATTACAAAATATATTAATAACCTTGATTGTTTTCTGACAAAGCATTAAAGCGTTTAACAATAACTTAAAAATTTTCTCCTCTTCTTTGTTATCCATCTTTCACTCTTAGGAAATGAGATGTTTAAAAAACTCAAGAATGTATAACTTTGCATTGATAACGATATTCTATCGCTCAAGAAAATCCACTCCGCAATATGCCCTGAAGAAATATTATGGCCAGCTGTTAAACAATACTCAACTCTGTAGCTATTGAATTTCAATAAAGATTAGAAGCTCAACTGCTCAGAAACGGAAGCGTCTTTAATAATTAAAAAATTGAAAAAATTTCGAGAATATTGTGAAAAGGAATTGTTATCTTTAAGGCATGTATGTGAATTTGAGTCAATATTATGGATACAGTATATTATAGAGAAAACATAAGATGGTCGATGAAGCAAAGGTTCTCGAAAAAGCGGTCGTTGAAAAAAAGGTTGGAAATCCAAATTTTGGAGAAAATCCTCCGAACATTTTAGGTGCTAGCCATAGAAGAACGGACGGACTTCAGAGAATTCATCTTCCTCTGTTGAGGCAGACGTTCAGAGATAGGTTGATAGGGACGTTTTGCCATCAGTCGATTTTTCGGTATTAAGGTCCTGCAAAATATGGGTTCTGATTACACGTGTTAAAAGAAGTTAAACACATCACATAGGAACAAGATTTCTATTTTTCCTTGCCAGGGCCTGACAATAAGAGTTTTAAAAATCGCCGATTTCCCCCGTACGAATATAGTATTTTCTGTTTACTAATTACGTAGTAAGGCGAGAAAGTAAAAGATTTTTTTAGATAAATCCATCATTTTCAACTGCTACCTACCGGGAGCGGTGGCTCAGTGCATCAACTGATGTCAATGCAGCGCCTCTGACTAGAGAGGTCCTAGGTTCGAGTCCCGACGGCGGGAGTTTCGACACTAGCTTTTCAGCTAGGTCGAATTCAGACGCAGTCTGGAGGAAAAGTGTCGCGGTCGGCTGCTCTGATGGGTAGTTTTCCGTGGTTTCTCCTATCAACAACAAGCAAATGCCGGAGCGGTACCCTAACAACCGGGCCGCAGGCCGCGCGCGATCCTTCCTCTTCATTGTCCTATCCTCTCCCCTTACACACACACACACACACACACACACACTTACACTAACATGCACTACACTACCCCATATTCCGGGAAACCGCTCGGGAACTTGTCCCGGTTGGGGCGGTGCCTCGCTGGTGGGAGAGTCCTGGTTTAGGGGGAACCCCGCTAGCCGACGGGAGGTCGGCGCCGGATCTCGCCATCTAGCGTGGAAGATCACTGCCTTCTCCCGAGTAAAAAATATGCACTACACTTACGGGACTAATGACCTAAGCTGTTGACGCGCCCGGAATCACTAACCAACCAGCCAACCAACCAACCAACCGTTACCTATATCAATACTGTTAGTGCTAATAAATCCTTCTACAAGTATATCTTTATTGTTGGCGGAGTATATTTTCATTCAAAATATGTACAAAAATACATGATTGATGTAATAGTAACACGTGAGTCTAACCAAATGTACATACCACGTTATAAAACAAAGTAGGTTGACTTACTAAAAGTTATCATTTGCAAGCAGAGGGATATTTTTTTAATATATTTTTCTGAACCTTTGGCCATATCGTCCGTCTCTGTCCTAAAAGCCACATCTGTCGAAGCAGCAAGATTTTGTAATGGTGGTTTATAGCAAGTAAATTAGGTTGGGCATAACTAAATACATAACTAAAAACATAAAAAATTGTGCATCCGCATCTCACAGAGCGCCCACCGTGTTCTAACCAGCCCCCTTCACACGCATGCACACACACACGCACACACATACATATTACATATACATATTACACACGCAAAGAAAACATGCTGACAGGAGTTCTTTGCACTTAAAATTCTGATCAAACTCCGTATACAAATAAACTTATTTAATTTCCCCAAAATGATGCTTAATATCATGATGTGAGATTATAATTGTTACGGCGGCAGGAAGAAATATCTACAATCATTGATTATACGTTTGGAAATTAACAGCTTTGTGGCCCCGCCACATGAATGCCATTCACACACGAGATCCTAAACAATGAATATGTGCTCAAAGTAAGGACGTGAATTTGTTTGTTCAAGTCGAAGGAATTTATTCGTGCAAGTAACAAAATAATTTTAAAAAATCAAAAATAAGGGAAAAGAAACAGACTGACACCTCCAGAATATTTAGCATGCTAACTTTGAACAACTCGAGCAATCCAAAAAGTCGTTTCAAAAAAGGTGAAAGAAACTGAGACCAATGTCATTTCCAATACAATATACATCAAACACATTACAATTTGGGAAATTGAACTTTTTTGACTAAGCTCTTCCAATGAACAGAATCTGTCCTCTTGCAAACGGTAAAATTGTTTAACCTGAAACCAGAATTAAAATCTGTCGTGCTTTCAAACGAGTATTTTCATGACTTGCTGGTTCGTCATGTCATGCATCGCACTTACGTACTTTCAGGTACACATACATACATACATACATACATACATACATACATACATACATACATACATACACACATACATACATACATACGTACGTACGTACGTACGTACGTACAATGTGTGTATGTGCGTAGGTACACATACACATTCCTAGGTATACGCTTACATTTATTGTAGATTCATATTCCTTACTTTCCTTTCATTTATCTTGCTCATGGAAGGACCTCCACGAACCATCCCACTCCAACAGTCGCCTTGTTCGTAATTGTCACGTTATTGGATCCACTTCAACTTCATTGGTACCCAGGAGTTAACAAGAGCGTGCTCGTCGCATTGAATCGAAGAGGCTAGAACGTGGAGCTTTTTGCCCGCTCATTTCGTTTTCGCGCCTCGGCGACGGAGCAGCTTAGACCAGCGAGCGACTCGCGCTAAACCAATTACAGGACCTCAAATGTTCAACCCGAGAGCGCACTTCGCCGTCCGGGAGTACAAAACGAGAGCAAATGAACGCCGGGACCTTTAATGGAATCTATTAAATTTGTAATTAGGAACAATTCATAGGAAAGTGCTTTTAATTAACGATCCCATATTTCTGCCGACACTTCGCCCCGCGTCAGGAGGTCTCGTTGGGTGCGGACAGGTGTTAAGACTCGACGACGAGGCACCGCGGGCAGGTTGGGTGCCGGCGATATAAATGCACGAAATTATCACAGTCAGTCCCACAGAAATATATGGCTCGGGTTTTAGGTTCCGGTTCGACAGGAGTATGAACCGATTTAAATTATCCGTTTGATTCGATTGGAGTTCAGGTTGCTCGGCACGCGGGCTCCAACTGCAAGGTGGCTGATCGCGGGCGGGCGAGCGAGAACCCAATTTGAGACAGTGCAACTGCTTGGGTTATGATCTGTTCGTGTTGCGGGGATGTTGCGCGGCGTGTCTTCCTAGTTGGTTGCTCTCGTTTCTTTGCAAAGTTGGAATGTGTTCGGGTGTCGTAATTAAAGATTATCATTAATATTCTGCAACGGCTGTCTGAAACCCTCTTCCGCTATGTGTATTATTTTTCACTATAGCGCTGAAATCGTTTATTTTATTTGAGCATGGTTAATGACGATCACGTCATCTCCTAATGTAGACAACACCAAAGCAGTAATGCAAGTTAGAAATATTTATTTTTAACAACCCTGTAAGCTGATGACAAAGTAGAGGGCTACTGAGGAAACAAAATTCATAAGCGCATCATAATGATTACAAAGCGTCGAACGAATTTCAATTTTCCTGTTTTCTCGAGAGTATATCAGTATTTTTCTGTTAATTGAGAGTAAAATAACGGAAAATACAATATTCTGGTCGTTGAAAATGAAGTAGTATTTGTTGTTTTATCTTTAAATGATCAAAAGTTATAATGAAAGTTTAGCTGAATTTTTTGAGTAGTTTCAATTTTGTTTTCGTTCATGACCCCAAAAACGTTTCCGTAAGTAAAGAAATACTGATATGCAAAACATGATCTGAAACAGTATTAATGTACGGTACCCTCTAATTCTTTTTGAAGGACTGTGAAGGGGAAGAGGCAGAGAATGACTTTTTGCATTTCAAAATTCGTTTGAAATTGAATATTTAAAAAAATTGAAACTGAAAATGGATCTACAAAGGTAAAGACGGGCATGCCGTTTCAGTTTGCGAAGAAGTACATTCGTGGATGCGATCTCCAACCCAGTCTTCACTTGCGAAAGTCAATGTTTAGGATTGCATGACTAGTAGATGGCAAGAGAACAGTAAATCAAGTGAAGATTTGCGATATCCACCCTTGGATGGAAAAGAATCAAAACGGTATTAACAAATTTTATTCCATGTATGTACGAGCGGGCTTAAAACGAAATCGAACATTCCTTTGGCGAGCGTCGGTCAATAAATGACCTACACAATTTAACACGAGTTACTACAAAACACCTTAGATAATTCTTGTTATTTTACTGAACCAGTCATTCTGATTTGTGTAATTATAGTCTTTTTTAAAATAATTTTATATATTTATTTCATAATCTTAAAATTGACTCTCTAAAACCTCTGCCAATATTTCTGTGAGTTTGTTCTGTGATAAAAAGACTGTAATGATAAATTATTATAATTTCAAATAAGATTAAATTAATTTAATTCAGAAGTAGTACTTAATTGTATTAAGAAAAGAAAGAATTCTGCGTATATATCTGTCATGTACAATGCAGATGGCGGCTCTGTTCAGTTATTTAAACCCTAAGTGTCAAAATGATATTTTGAACATGAAGCGAGTACACTGCATGCCCCTTCGTGTGACGAACAATGAGTGGCAATGGCACTTGCACGCCCCTAGCGGACAGAGCTCCAACTATGGCGCGGTGGGCGCGCTGCGCTGCGACCCATTTCTCGCTCTTCCGCTGCACAATGTGGGCGTTCCCCATCCCACCCCGAAGGTCATCCTTTTGAACGGCCTTTTCATTATAGCGAAAGGAACTTGTCATTGTTGTTTTTTCCTACCCGGACCCTTCTAAGAGTACATATTTCTTCGAAGTTTTTAAGTTTCCAAAATCTCCATTAACCCGTCTAAAAGGGAACCAAAATTAGGCAATTTACGAAGTTAATCTCAGAGTGTTTGTAGCTAACTATGCAGTGGTGGGTCCGTTGAAAATCGATGTCTGGAACCTAATTTTATGGCTAAATTCAGTTTCTGTTTACCATGGACCAGCAAGTTAAGTCACTGGGCGGAGTTTACATTTGATTCTCCACATAGCAGAGGAGGTAGATGTTGGCCATATTCTTCGAGCCGTTCTCTGTGGGAAATAGTCTCACCCTCGATCGTTGGAAGTCGCAGCCCATACTGATGCGAGCTTACTTCTTTCAAAGCAGGCGACTTAATCATGGTGAAAAATGGCCTCTCGAATCTCTCACAACGATCCGTTATGCATAGTTTCCTCCCGACCCGTACGTGCTGAGCATTTGAAGGTGGTTGAAACAGCATGTTTTGTACAACGTTGTCGTAACGCGTTCGGAATGTTATTTCTGTGCTTTTTGTAATTCCCCAAAACATGACACGCTTGGAGTTGACCAAAAACAATGGATCACGGATTTCTGAATGAATATATCCATCGTTTCGCAAATCGATTAGTGGAAAGAGGTATATCGCACCGTTATTATGTAATAATACGTATCCATCATGAAACCATTTCTGCTTTCTCTTACCTGTATTTAACGCCGAAGAAAAAAATTTACTCCAGTTTCTTAAATCGATCTCAAAATTTCTAATGAAGACATGCGTACGTTACAGTATTAATTGAACAAGGTGTAGAACAATAATAGTCTACTCCAATATTAACGAAAAAATAGTATCTTGTAGAAAATATGGTATAATGATGATAATAATAATAATAATAATAATAATAATAATAATAATAATAAAGATGAAACAGAGTCTGTCTGCTACTAAGTGTTTTCTTAATAAAAGTTCCAATAATGTCTTTTTATAGACAGGCACAATATACATTTATTAAAACATAAATGATTTTTACATTCAAAATGGTATCTTGAAACAAGAAGCAGCGTGGAAACGTTGCAGAGGTCGAGTTGTGCCTCCATTATCAGACCTTAAACAATATGTCAACTAAAATAAGAAATTTAACAATTAATATAAATAAAAAATTAAAAAAAAACTTATATTAAAATAAAATAGGTGTGTTTAACATTATAAAGAACACACCTTTTTATCTATACTACGTACAAATAATACAAAGTAATGTACTATTGATACTTAGTTTTCTTCTGGCTTCTGTTGTATATCTTGTAGGTCAATGAAACCGAAGATATTTAATTTTTCCAAATTGTAATTTTTCGATGGCTACTTTGCTGACTTATATTACTATTTTCAGTTTCCTTTTCATACTTCTCCAAGGTTTTTCCTTTTAGTACCTAAAAAAATCTTATGAAAAAAGAGTCAGCCGTTATAAGAGAATTGTGCAATAAGCCAATGCCGCAAAATGTAAATAAGTAATTAGGTAAATTATGTCCGGTCGTCTTCAACTGCTCAAATATTACTCTACCAAATCAGCTATTATAGAGAACGATTCAGAATAAATGTTGCGAACTCCCAGGGAATGTAGGGGGATCCATGATCACACTTGCCAAAAAGTTCACTTTATACACTGACATTAGTCCCAGAATGGTAGGCAACTCATTTTGCTCTGGTGTTTGGCAGTTACACGTTCGAACGCATTCAAACAGATTTTGTGTATTTGTTTAGGCGAACGGTTCCGGGAAATGAACTGGCTGAGTGTAGCTCAAAGCTCAATGCTCAGCTAGCATTGCCGCTGATTCTGCAACGACTTTGAGCGGGAGCTGCTAAGGTTCGAGTCCACACGGTTGCGAATTTTCGACTACAGCTACCAATAATTGGTCGAATCAGTCGCTGTCTGGAGGTGATTTCAAGCTCCCAGCTCCTCTGATCAGTAGTTTTCCATGGAATCTCCTGTCAATATCAGGAAAAAGCACGAGCAGTACCCTAACAAACGGGCCACGTACGGTGCGCGATATTGCCTTCCTCATCCTTGTCCTCTCCTCTTCCCTTACAAACACACTTACCCTTGCATGCACTACACTACCACACATGTCGGGAGACCAGTCTGGAGATTAGAGCTTGTAGAGATTAGGGCAGTGCCCCGATGGGAAAGATTCCTATAGAGGAAAATCCCCGCATACCGACGTGTAGGTCGGCACCGGATCTCAGCACCCAGCGGAGAGGAACACAACCGTCTCCCGGGATAAAGCGTGCCCTACACTAGCAGCTAATCACCATAATAATTGACGTAACAGGAAACATCAGTCAATCTGAGATATCAGTGGCGAAATCATGCGGACAAGCAATCGCGTTTGGTCTGGACTATTTTCACCTGTACGAAACCCGAGGGGATTTACGAAAATTTGGGGGCATCGTTTCGACGAAAAAAGAGGTAAAAAAATCGAAGCATACCAAAACAGCGGTTTGACTCTTGATTCTTTCGAGAAATTTTAAACAGAAAAATGCATCGTTATATTATACACATTTTTGGAAACGTAAATGTACATTACTACTTTGCGTACCAATTATATCGAAAGCATTCCAGTCGCTCCACACATTCGTACCCGAAATAACTCTGAAGTACCCTGAAATTCAAGAAAGCGTGCGCAGATGATTTTCTCCCCCATACGTCACATACAGTTTTTCACTGTTTTTGACTAAATAAATAAATAAATAAATAAAATAAAAAGTATACGTACGTACGATGTACGTACGTTTACATTTTTTCTATGCCATAGCATAAATATTGTGAGTAACTGCATTTCTCAATTGTCAAGAATCGCCAATTTTGATGTCCAGATGACTCGCCTGACTTTTTGCATCACTCGAGAATATAGACATGTGACACTAATAAAGAACGAAGTATGGGTAATATTAGAAGTGTCCTGTTAAATCGGATCTTAGGCAGACTTCTGAACAAGTCATGATGAATGGACGTTTTTTTGGATTCGTCCGGCTAATTTTAGTATCATGTGTGTGTTAATGTATATTACGACTTAAATACTAAGTTGACCTAATCGCAAAATATCCAGTTAATTTAATATTAGCCGCACGATTAGGATAACGCTTTATGAATGACGATCATTTCAATCATGATCTAGGCAGTTCGCGAATGCGTTGGCTGAAAGTAAGGTGAAGTACCTTGTGAGTTCACAAGAAATATTTTGACATAAAAAGGCGTTTCAAATTGATCCATTTTTGACAAAGTGAACGTGATCTCTCGAACCCGAGAATTAGCCACTTTCGCACCTCATCCGTAGCATACCGTCATTGATGGTAGACAACATCCAATGTGAAAAAAAAACAACAAATTTTACAGGAGGAAGGAAAAACACCTTTTGATGTTAATAATGTACAGTTGGCGAAGTTTAGGCATTCTACACTTCCTGTATGATAGTATTAAATATTTATTTATTGTAATATTTTTCTGAAAGCACCTTACGAAACCTCCCCTGTCTCTCTATTCACATACGAAATATTCTTTCATATCATCAATACATTGTAAAGGATTTCTAGGTTTCTTTTGAAGTGTGAAAAGGAAAGAACAAGCAAATTCTGAATCATTGATGCCAAAATGTAAAAATCACTAATTCCGTCAAATAGGAAATTGTCCATCATAACGACGATAAACCTACAGTCGACTCCTGTTATAGTGAACTCTGATATAGTGAACCCTCGATTATAGTCAACTTAGGTCACTGGTCCCGTTTCACTTTCATTACAAATAAGAATATATTAGATCAGAATAATATAATAACAGAAGATTCGGTTATAGTGAACCTAAACCTTGGCTATAGTGAACGTAGGAATAAGTCCTGGAAATTAATTGGAGCTCGTATGTTATTAAGCGAGTTGAAGGGCCCTCAGAGAGTGGGACGTCGTTGTTCCAACAGTGCAAGAGGCATTGAAAGGTGTCAAGAATGCATTACGACACTCAGAGACAGAGGACGATGGAGAATCAAGTATGAAGAGAGTACGAACTCTGGAGAAGTATCTAGAGTAATTTCTAATGAAAAAATTACGAAACAAATGATTGAAAACAATTGATTTTAAGGACAAATAGAGATTTTGATATTTTCAGTCAGGTCTGTTTTGTTGTATTTTTATATTAATAAAATCAGTCATTTTGGAGAAATTTTATTTAATTTTGACATCATCGAATATTGTGAACCTCTGATATAGTGAACCAAAACTGTTAGTCGCCAGAAGTTCACTATAACCGGAGTGGACTGTATTTACTTCTGAGAGTCCGACCCGAAGGCGGAGAAAAAGTGCTAACGTGGAAGAAGAACCGGGGCCGGAACGCGCGGTCTGGGCCGCAACGGAGGCTGGCTCCGGCGGGTGGCACGCGGTGCTCGGCGCTGCTCGGCGGGCGCTCGTTCTAGAGATTGCGTCTGGGGTCAAGCGACGGCCACGCGGGTCAACTGCACAGGAAATGCTTCTTTCTTGATGTCGCCCCGAGTGGCCCTGCGGGTCGCCTTCAGGGCCATCGCGCCACAAGAACGCAGCGGCGGCGGCGGCGGCGGCGACGGAGGCGGTGGCGGCGGTGACGATGACGCCGACGAGGTCGAACCTCTGCCCCCGCCCCCGCAACGCGTCCGCTGCTCTCGCGCCAACGCCCACGCCCGTGTCCCCGCCTACGCACGGCTCCGTCCCACCAGCCCGTCCCACCCCACCCCGCCTCGCCGCGCATCGCCTCGGCTCGGTTTCCGCTGCGAAATTGCCTCTTCCTATGACGCGTCGCGAAGGGGTGCGGTTTGTCGCCCGCGAGACCTCGACGAGGCGAGGCGAGACGAAGCGAGCGAGGCGCTGGGTAAAGCCTGGCAAGTTGGCCGTGCTTCCCTGAACTCGACGAACATCATCTTCCAACCACAGAGCTACTCCAACCATTATTGGGAGCAGCTGGAATGACAGGATTCAAGTGGCCAAATGTGAATAAGAGGTAAAACAGTTATTCATCTTTACATCACAGATTACGCTGTTATTACCTCACTCCTCTCACACCCAACTCTCCTGGATAATTTTTTACGAATGTTACTGAGTGCGCGGTTAATTTTCTTGCCAATCAGAACCGTCAGAACGAAGCCTGAGACCACGTGTTCGATACGAGCTGACATGCATGAAGTTGCGTTTGGTTGAAAATTTGCCGTGGCCATGGTCGACTTGCAACATGAGGAAAACGACCATATTCCTCCAACTAATTCCGCCTGAGAACAATGGATGCTAAGAATCTTCAGCCATGTGACCCGTGCCAGAAGTGGATTTATTTGTTTCCTTCCCCGATCGATGCAAAAGAAATTCGGAGCAGTTTTATCACAAAATCACAATATTAACTATGTTTCACTCTCAGAATTTCTACCTCTTTCGTTCGTATCTTTCCGTTCTTATTTCAATCTTCGCCTTCACCTCTGATCCTATCGCCGCCGCTGGTCTCTTCCCAACCAGCGTATTTCTTTCTCTTAATTCTACATCCCCACTCCCCTCCTCTACTTCTCTTTTTGTTGTTTTCCAACGGATCATCCTTTTATCATTTCCAAACGTCGTCTTTTTCTTAGCACCGACCCAGATTCTGTCCCCGTCGCTTTCGCCTCACCCATCATCATTCACGTTATCACGTCGTCACGTTGTCACGTCATCACGTCGTCTTTTTCTTAGCACCGACCCAGATTCTGTCCCCGTCGCTTTCGCCTCACCAATCATCATTTATCCTCTTCACGTCATCAGTCCTCTCTGTCACGTCTCCTTCGCGTCCATTATCACACCTGTGTCTGAACAGTTTCCATAACCTCCTCTGTGTTGTTCATCCGGGACAATATTCCTAGGTCTAAAAGGCATAGCCCAAGTTGTTTTTTGTTGTTTTGTATATTTTTGTAAGGGGTAGAGAAAAAGTTATTTAATGTAACGCGAAAAAATCAGCGCATTTTTGACGAAAAACTCTTTATTACAGGGCCCTGATAACGAAAAAGTGGATAAATTCAGTTGCTAAATTTAGAAGAAACAAATCCTCTAACACGTGGTATAGCCAGAATCCATGTTTTCTGGATGTTTCATACCGAAAAATCGAATGATGGCAAACGCCTGTCTGTCCGTCAGTGTCTGTCCGTCTGTCCGTACGTCCATCTGTCCGTACGTCCGTCTGTCCGTACGTCCGTCGTCTGTCCGTACGTCCGTCTGTCTGTCCGTACGTCCGTCTGTCTGTCCGTACGTCCGTCTGTCTGTCCGTACGTCCGTCTGTCTGTCCGTACGTCCGTCTGTCTGTCCGTACGTCCGTCTGTCTGTCTGTCCGTACGTCCGTCTGTCTGTCTGTTCGTCCGTCGCTCCGTCTGTCTGTCGTCGTCCGTCGCGTTGTCCGTACGTCCGTCGTCTGTCTGTCCGTACGTCCGTCTGTCTGTCTGTCCGTACGTCCGTCTGTCTGTCTGTCCGTACGTCTGTCTGTCTGTCTGTCCGTACGTCCGTCTGTCTGTCTGTCCGTACGTCCGTCTGTCTGTCTGTCCGTACGTCCGTCTGTCTGTCTGTCCGTACGTCCGTCTGTCTGTCGTCGTACGTCGTCTGTTTCGTCCGTACGTCCTGTCTGTCTCGTCCGTACGCCCTGTCTGCTCGTCCGCACGTCCGTCTGTCTGTCTCGCACGTCCGTCTGTCTGTCCGCACGTCGTCTGTCTGTCTCGCACGTCTGTCTTTCGTCCGCACGCCCGTCCTCGTCTCGTCTGCATCGTCTGCTCGTTCGTCTGCTGTGACGTCCGTCGTCTGTCGTCACGTCCGTCTGTCTGTCTGGTCTGTCCGTCGTCTGTCCGTCGCGTCTCGTCTCGTCGTCTCTGCTGTCGCGTACGTCCGTCGTCCGTCTGTCAGTCTGTCGTCTGTACTGTCTGTCTGTCCGTCGTTCGTCTCGTCTCGCCCGTACGTTCGTCTGTCTACGTCCGTCTGTCGTACGTTCGTCGTCCGTACGTCCGTCTGTCCGTACGTCCGTCTGTCCGTACGTCCGTCTGTCCGTACGTCCGTCTGTCCGTACGTCCGTCTGTCCGTACGTCCGTCTGTCCGTACGTCCGTCTGTCCGTACGTCCGTCTGTCCGTACGTCCGTCTGTCCGTCTTGGCGCTAGCGGCTAATGCGTTCAATCAATTTTCTCTAAAATTGATATTCCCCAATCGATCTGGCTGATGTCGCCGCCCCTTTGAAACCGATATTTTAATTTTGGAGGATACTTTACATGTAGCTCTTAGGACATTCTCCAAATTTTCCAAAAAATGGCTCCATTGTTTTTGATTAAATTTTGTTGTTGGATAGTGTGAAGGACGTTTAAGAAAATGGTGCAGGTCTCATGCTTGTTTCGTTTTCGAAAATAACAAAAGTTGAAACTTTTTCGAAGTCTTCCTACAATTAAAATATTAAAGATCGATTTTTCCTAAATGAATTATGTTCCTTAAAGATATATTTTGTAATAAGGTCATATACAATTTTTCGAAAATTTGAGTACTTTTCGCGTAATTTTGCGTGAAAATACGGATGAAAATATACTGTTTTAGCACCATCAGTTTTTTTGTTTGTTTTACTTCCTTCGACTTAGGAATGTTTGTGAGTTATCAATCATTATTATTAACCAATGTGTCTTATCTTATTTACCAATTATCGAAAATAACTAAAGAAATAATACGTTCCTCGTGTCCTAAAAGGATGTATACGCTCGTAGTCAAAATTTTAGTGTTCTCAGATACGCCGATTAGTGTTACGAGGGCAGAATTATCATATTTTGTTCAGAGTCTCCACCCATTTTAAGATATGTCGTCTAGAAATTCGTATAGTCTTATGATCTTCTTGTGGCCACGTTCCGTCTATGTCCCCGCCCCATGTCTACCCCGCTCCGCAAGGCCTCCCCAATACCCTCTCGCCCACATGCATTCGCATCTGCTCCCGCCCCTTCAGCAGCTCCGCTGGCCGTCGCCTTGTCTCCATTTCCCCTCGGAAATAACTTCTTCCTATGACGTGTCGCCAAGTGGCGCGATTGGTGTCGCGTGATATTTGAAGTGTAGGAGCAAAACGATTCTGCCTAACAATTTTTTTTTTCAATCTGAGCACATTGCTTCGGATTCCGTACAAGTTGCTTTGTTTGTTTCACAGATCACCGACAGTACTCTCGAACGCTTTTACACCTTGCCTAATTGTAGGCATTTTCATCGTATTCCTTTAATTACACAAAATTAAGCAGGAAGTGAAGATAATCAAATGCAGAGGGTTCGCTGCACTTCATTCGCATAGTTATCATTAAGGATTGAAATGATCTGTTAGACAAGAATCCGTGGTTGATTTGACCCTAATGTTAATAAAAAATACCGTAATTCTGAATTAGATAGATAGGTAGATTTATTAAAGTTCGCTTTAAGCTAATGTTCGGTGGCAAACATTATTAGTAGATATAGCTTTTTATCTTGAGTACATGCTGACAAGAAGAGAAATATAACTTTTTCTTTTAAAGCAATTTTGTATTTCAAAAATGTTGTGGCCAGCTACTTTTATTGCAATAAACTAGACGTGTTTTAATTGAAATTACTAGACACACGAAATTAAGGTTGATAATGGATAAATCGTTATGTTTTTGTTTCAACCTAATCAGATAGAAGATATTCATTAGACAAAAAGGTTTGGCTTCCCACGATCTCAACAAAAGACATATTTATGAAGGAAATGGAAGAAAAGAATGCAATGCGTTGCTTACGTTGTACGCTGAAAGAGATGTTTGCCAGAGATTTTCCCATATTTGATGAGAAAAGACAAAACAGCAAGGGATGTTGCGTAGAATTTTCCTGAACATGTAAAGTCTTCCGTAATCGAAAAAGGAGGGGGAATTTTAATGTCACCCAAGGCCAAAATGATTTCTTCTAAACGGCTATAACTCCGTCGCATGTCTGACTCCGCGGAAGCATTCATTCTCATTAAGCAATTGTCTACCTTAATAGGATGCCTGCACGTCTGTTCAGTCACGTCTCATACAACTACTGAAGTGTAAAGCGATATTCTGGTTGAGTGTTGGAGACATTACATTCAAAATGCCAAACCGTGGTCTAAGCTTCTCTGTACAAATCAGAACATCCTTACCCAAGGAGTTAGAATGATTAATAAGCTAGAAAAATATTGTTTTAAAAAAATGAAGCATGGGTATCTCTCTTCGAAATTTTGCGTTTGCTAGTCTTAAAGAAGCTATTCTGTATAGACCAACTGTACGCCCCTTAAGCGACTCAATGAAGTGATGCAGTCTGGGTATCAACAATAACCGGATATCCTCCCATTGCACTCGATGAGTGGAGGCGTCAAGTGCTGACAGTTTGTGCAATTTTCGACCGGATACTACGAGGCCAGGCAGAATAATTAAAATCTAAGGACATTATATTGCGAAAGCTTCTACTAACAAAGACTTGTATTCCTTTTATTTTGAAATGGTATCGTGAACACTTTCACACGATTTGCATCGATTTGATAAACATTCCCAAATGCGGCAGGAGGCTAGTTGGTTATCTCTATTGTCATTCTGGAGTCTTAACAACCCACATAAGCGTTTGCTTGGTCATGTAGTTCTATTTGCATTTCAAATAAGGATTTAAGATCTGACAGTTTTATGTGACAAATAGATTTCTATCAGTTCAATGAACTGTCGAGATCTAAAATTGGAAAAATGATTTCCGGTTTCTAGTACAAGCAACGCCCGACTCTTTAGCCATTATCGTGTTGCATGTACTTAACGTAATTTTCTTGGGAATTTCTCATAGATTCACCAATTTTAAGGCTGAACACACGAAAACATTCACATTTGTTTTTATTTTCGTGAGAACCTAATTAGCCAAATATTTATCCTCTCTGTGGATTCTTTTTAATAGATTCTATGCGTCAACTCTGTCTTGAAGCAAAAGCAGTTTAGCATAATAAAGAAAACAGTAAATCGAAAACTCGCTGTTGGAAATAAGCAGTAAACAATCGATTCTGTCAATTACATACGGTTTCATTAAATTAATTAAGAAAATCACGTAGCCTCATTAAAATGTATTTTGAAGGAAGTTGTTGATAACATTTGATATCCAATTAAATATTCGTTATTATTCCATTAGTTTGCCATATGTTACTGTCAACTGTTTTGTTGTCAAATATTACTATCATTAATAAAAAGTCACGAAAAGGCCACTTATGAGCATACTGCTTCCAAGGATAGTCCACATCTTACTACTTCGTACGAAGTTTTTACTGTACTCGTACATACCTATAAGGCGAAAATTAATGTAAAGTATTCATTGTCATGATGGTAAATGTGGTTCCAGAACATTTACATTCCAGAACAGTTACATTCATCCCTCTCTCCTGCGGAGGAAAGGGAGAATATTGGTCGGACAACCAATGTAAATTCTACACTACAAAAGACGGAGGAACTACACTACGAAAGACAGAGGAATTACCGGGCGTTTATTCTGGCACGCATCCTGTCAGTGTAAAAATCTGCAGACCATATTATACATTATAATGTGGTAAATTCCACATTTTATATTTCAAATCAGATTCCAGATTGTACCCTGTACATCCTAAATCCTTTGAAGAAAGATATGTAGGGGGATGAGTGCGTACGATTTTCAACGCCAAAAAGTAAGGATCTCAAATAAATAAGCGCGCGTCAGAGTGGTGCCAAATCGCCTCCAGCTAGCCCTGGACCACTTAAAAGCGACGCCGCTCGCCCCTGCCCTCCACTTCCGTATTCCCGCAGGTCGGTCATAAAAGTTCTTAGCGCTGTTTTTTGGCGGTCACGCCGCCGCCACCGCCACCGCCACCGCCACCGCCACCGCCACCGCCACCGCCACCGCCACCGCCCGCCACCGCCACCGCCGCGCCCGCCCCGCCGCCCCGCCGCCGCCGCCGCCGCCGCCGCCCCGCCGCGCCGCCGCGCCGCCGCCGCCGCCGCCGCCGCCACCGCCGCCGCCGCCACGCGTTATAGAAGCTGTGCCGCGCTGGTCATTACCCGCAGGGCGGCTCGCGGTGTTTTTGAACGGAAGGCCGACGGGGTGGTGTCGCCCAAGGAATCCCGATCAGACTTGTCCCCTTGTGACAAGTCGTAAAGTTCTTCTCGCGACGCCCCGCTGCCGCGCCTCTGCTCACGGTCGGGGCGGCTCGTGTTCACAGACATCGCCACTAATTACGGAGGGAAATATATGGGCAGGGCCCGGCTACACGCGGACTCCAACGGCCCTGCGCGACGCCGCGACGGCCGCCGCTGCGGGCGGCTTGCCGTTTCCTGGGGATGTCCTACGGAGGGACACTGCTTGCCTATTAGTAGGTTCCGGTCCGGCCGTTTTATGGCTGGCGGCTGATTTCTGGGCTTCGTTAAATAGACGGGTACCAGAGCATTTGCGTAAGACTCGTCGTGCATCCCAAGTAGTGTCGATGCATTTGCCTACTCTTTGTGGCACAAATGGTTCGAGGTACTGATTAGATACTTCTTTATGTGCAGAATAGTATACGTGACGAGCTTTGGTCATTTACATTTGTCATGCATTTATACATGTAATTACAGAAAACCTTGAAGTCATTTGGAATGCAATTCATTGGACATGCATTGTTCGTAATGTAAAATGCACAAATTTTCAGATCGAAATAATTCTTTTGGGAATCGAGGTGCGATAATTGTTGGAAATATGTGAATAAATCAAGTGTGTGCGATAAGGACTATTTTAGATAAACATGTTATGGTCTCTTGAATATATTTTTCGCGTATTTACTCAACATTGTCGTGGATGTCGTCAAATTTGTCGCTGCACCTCGTGGTGTTCGATGATTTTCAATTTTAATGTCATTTGAAAATACAAGCAGACCTTCTCGTGTGTGTGCCATGCTTCCAGGACTCGGCAAATATTTAAAAGTACTTCAACAGCTTCGGAGCCTCAAGAGCTCTCCGCACACTCGACAGAAATCTCGGAACATTCGACTTTCCGAAGTTCAACGAGCTGCTAGAGAAGGGAACGAAGACTGACCGACCTGATTCATCACCTTCATATGCAGAGATCGCGGAGATTTTTTTTTTGCAAGAATTTTCTGGTACCGAGATAGCTCAAAGATTAGCAAGTTCATAATTTATTGCGCGAGATGTAGTGGGAACGTAGGATATAATGAAATAACATGAATTTAATAGGACGGGGTCGTAAAATGGACAGGATTGTCAGGATCGCAACGCATGTGTTCAGTGTACGCAGGAGACAGAATTGACGCAGTGTACGCAGGAGACGATAACATTTATATTTACGTAAATACTTCACTATTATCTTAGATCGTTTTAAAAAAACGTTATTGTGAGTTGGCGAACTATTTATATTTGGTATTACATGCTGATATGTTTTCTTTGGTTTAGACCTTCCTCCGGATTTGTAACACTAATTAAAACATGCCACGTAGAATATTTTTTTACATATTCGTAAAATCTTGCACTGAGGGATAACTAATATATTTTCCGTTTATCTGCTACACCTATTTTCTATGGAGAGAGAATGGAAAGTTATTTCAGTCGAAACCTGGGTCATCTCAAGTGAAATCGGCCGAAATTTTATCGGCCCTCTCCAAATTACCTGAAAACGCTCATACTTTTTCATTTTCACCGAAAAATAAGCAGAAATGTGCTGATTTGTTTTAGTTCATTGTATTTTCATTTATATTTCGCATAACAGCATTTACCTGCTTTTGTCCTATTTTACAGAGCACTAAGAAACAACATTTTAAAGCTGTAAAATTAATACACACAATAGATATGTCGATAAATTCGAATGTAAAGAACAGAATCGTTCCTAGTGATTTTGGGCGACCATTCTAAAATATGAGGACAAGGTCAAAATACCCCTTTTTCTTCAAAAATTCATTTCCAAAATACTCTATCCTCGATTTTACTAAAATTTCGGGAAATTAAAGGTAAGGAATCATACTTTCAAAAAATTGCTGATTTTTTTATGTTATGAAATTATCGTGATTTGAAGTTGATATTCTATATTTTCTATTTCGCGTTTTAATATAATTTATATATATATATATATATATATATATATATATATATATATATATATATATATATATATATTGGAAGTAGGGAACTGCAGGAGTTGCTAAAGTCACGTAGCTTTATTTCCAAATTACGTCTTTCGACATATAGAACAAGTGATATAGGATAAAGTCTTGCAGAAAATATAATAAAGGGTTAATATGGAAATAGAAAAATAGGGTAGACGGGAGTTAACATGCGAGAGTTCTCGCACAGGTACGCCAGTATTTTGTTAGAAATTTTCATACAAAAATAGGCTTTCTGACATGTGATTTTAAATTAAACAGACAATATTTCCCCTTGCAACTGGCGCCGTTGGGAAAGATAGTCTTGGCGGCGCCGAGCCTGTTACGGACGGCGGCGCCGCGAAGCGAAGGCCATCTTCCCCAAAGGCGTCAGTTGCAAGGGAATGATGTCCGTTTAATTTAAAATCACATTTCACAAAACCTACGTTTATACTAAAATTTCTTTCAAAATACTAACATATGACACACCATTGGATTCGTCTTTCTATGATCTATCTACTGCTGTTGAGAAAAATATATAGTTCTATTTAAAAATTCAAAGATGAATAAATTTTTCGAAAACTAAAAATATTTCAAACAACACCTTTACGGCATACTACTTATCTCATTATTCCGCATTGTTGAGAGAAAACTGCATGTCGATACCGTAAACGGTTTAGAAGTTATGGGGGTGGCCCATAGTTGGTGGGTATAAGAGATCCTCTCCTATTTCACCAAGTATAGAGACATTTTTTATCGGAGAATAGCCCATTTACTTCTTGATTCTTCGGATAAATTCGTTCATTTACTAAAATAACCGCCATAGGCGAGTCTGTGAGATGTGACGGACGAATCCAAGTAGAAAGAGGAGAAGAAAACATGTAATTCGACTCTCATACATTTAAGATACATTTTTTGAAAACAAAAACTGGCAAGTTATTTGTTAAAGGCAATACAAATAGTTCGTTACTAACGTAAGCAATTAAAATGTTTTGAAAATCATACAATAAATTACAAATATTAAACTATACAACGATATGGCGACGGTGCACAAGAAATGTGACAAATCTCAAAAATCGTTTTATAGTTACGTGAAGGAATCTGTTTGGAAAATTGTCTATTTTTGTAGCTGGTAGGTACCTTGCAGCGTTGTAACGCCCCGTAGCAATGAAAGAAACGTCAGACTCGGATGTTGTCAGAACGGACGTTGTCCCAAATAGCAATTTTTGTGGTGCAATGACGTGTCAAGGGGAACATAGGGACTACGCTCCGAAAAGCCAAAATTGTTTTGAAATGTTAGTTAATCTATTTACAACAATGAACACGTACTGATAGTATCAGATACATACTACATAGCATCTACTGTTCCAGTAGAAAAGGAATAGTCCTAACCTTCTTCACACTCTCTTGATTGGCCACTAGAGATGCTTTTACTCACGAGCCCTCTCGGTACACGGCAAGCACGCACCCAACAAGCGAAACGCACAGAGGGAAGAGGCGGGGCTGCGTGGCCTTGTCGCGCACTTCCTTCCGAGTCATCTGCTATCAGATGGCCTACTTCCTCCCCGTCGGGCGAGGCGACGTGCGGAGGCGACGGTGGCGGCGGCGCGGGCCGGCAGCAGCCGCGGGCGGGCGGCCTGGTCTGGCCGGGAAGGGCCGAGCCGACGCGACACGACGCGGCGGTGGCGGCAGCTGGACACGGCTCGCGACCTGAATTCTTTGTTTGGAGCGTCGTTAATTGGGCACCGGTGACGTTTGCAGAATACGAAGTCTGTCCTCGCGACGCAGGCGGCGCCTGGGCCGACGAGGAGGGTGACGGCGCCGGCGGGGAGGGAAGCCGGGCCTCGGGGAAGCGGGGACACCGCGGGGGGCGGGCCGGACACGTGCGCGCTCACTGGAACGGAAGCTGCCACTGCACGGCGCCGGCGGCACTGCCTCTGCCATCGGCAGCAACGGAGAGGGTGGGACGGGGAGGAGGAGAGAGAGAGGAAAGAAGGGAGGTAAAGTAAAAAAGAAAAAGTGTAGGATGGGGAATAGAGGATGAGGGAAGAACGCTACGGGGAGATGGTGTAGGAGGCAGATGAGAAGGAGCGGAATGGAAGAAGGGGGAGGGGAAGTGTAGGAATAGCACGATCGGAAAAAGGAACAATGGAGAAGAGGAGCTGGATACGGAAAAGACGAGTGGGAGAGAAGAGGAGGAACAGAAGAATATAAGAGAGAGGAGGGAAAAGAGTCTAGGGGTGCCAGAGAGAGGAGAGAGAGAGAAGGTAAGAGGATGTAGGAGGATGGAGAGTGAGGACGAGAGGACGTTGAGGGGAATAGAAATACTACAAACGAGACAAACGAGAGGGACATAGAGAGTGTCACTCAAATTAAAACAAACTAATAATGCTTGATAAATTAGAAAAATTATTCTAATATCAACAAAGATGTTCCCAGTCATTGGGGAGTCAAAATACTCATTTGATATATTTGCGTAATATTTCAAAGAACTGGAAATTGTAGTAATTGAAAAGAACATACTAGTTAAAAATGTGTTATGGCAATTCAATGAACCAAAATGAGCCAAAAAAGGAATTGTTACAATTTCACATTCAATGTAACCTATAGAAACATAGAAAAAAGATGCTGAAAAATTTCACTAGTACAATGTGATAGAGTAATCAATAGCAATAGATGCAATTTTAGAAGCTGTAATTTTTCATAATTAGTTCTTATTTTCAGCAGTGGGTCAGGATTACTGTCCTCCGAAGATACCCTTATCGTTCTCGGTTACGTTCGTGTTTCCGTGCTATTATGTAGCTACCATTACGGGGCCTGGTGAAGAGGCGATGGAGGCGTAATGGTAAGGGGGCAGCTGCAGGCCACGAAGCGCCAGGAAGTAGGTTCCTTGAAATGCGTCGTGGAACGTGCTGGAAAGCAATCGACACACGGGGCCACTTCCGAGGAATTACGCCGATATTCAGACGATCGATCATCGTGACTGTTGTTTTCTCTTCGTATACTGGGGATCATAAACGAACCGCATTGCATGGTAAGATGCAAATCGCCGGTAGGTGAGGACAAAGAAGTCCACTTGTCTGAACTTTGCATTGGAGTCTCAGGAAATGTCATGAAATAAGATCATGCCAATTTGTTCTCAATTCGTTGCAAATATATAATATTTATTTTAATAACAATGTAATTGTAATTTCAAAGAATGAACGGAACAATCTTTACAATTAAGAAAATACTGTTCATTCCCTTCATACAAAAATTTTGATAGAGTAGTAGATTGGGGTCTCTGCAATTTTCTCATTACAAAATTCTTTCAAAAACTGTCATGAATGATATAATATAAAGGCAATGAAAGGGTTAAAAGATATGAAGTGCATTTTCCATTTATTATTCATGAAAATTCTGACAAGTAATGTTAATCTATTTATTTAGTATTTAACGTCAAAAACATTTTAAAAAATTGCGTGACGTATTATGGAAGGATGTTTATTCTTTGCACGATTTCAAATCAAGGAAAGTGAAGCACTTACGGTGAATGATTGGAACGTAAAAACATAGATGAAGCATAAAAAATAGATTGCATAGATGGATGAAACAGAAAAGGTTTGGTAAATTTTAAAAATAAAAATAGAAAAAGAAATGTTACAAGTGAGAGGACGATAAAACAATCTACAATATACTCCCATCGTACTGTTAATCATCAATAAATTATTAATAACTAAGATTGTTTATTAATAATTAAGAATTATCAATAATATTTTATTATTAAGAATAAAATGTTAATCATAATTATTTTATTATTAACATGAGAAATGAACACAAGGTGTAAATCATCGAAATAAACGCGTGAGAAAACTTCAATAGGAATGTCGAAGCCATGGGGACCGCGATAAAACGAACAAGTGGCAAAATGGGTGCAGCCAAAGAAGACGCAAGAGAAACCGACGAGAACGTGCGCCCGGTGGCGTCTGCGGCAACGCCTTTGTCGCCGCCGCCGCCGCCGCCGCCGCCGCCGCCGCCGCCGCCGCCGCGCCGCGTGCGCCGAGCGGGGAGCGGGAGCCGGGCAGCGGGGAGCGAGGAGCGAGAAGCGGCCCGGCGGGCGGGCGGGCAGGCCGGTGGACGGCGTGCGGCGGGGCACGGGCGGGGGGCGGCGCGCGCCAGCGCCGAAGTCCGCACCTGCCGTTGCCCACCCAGGGGCCTTCCCCGGGCACAACGAACGTGAAATTAGTTTCTGTACGTCTCTTCCGGCTGCGCTCCTTCCAGCGCCCGCCTCCCTCCTTGCCCTCCCTCTCTCCTTGCCCCTCCTCCGTCCCCCACCTCGCCCTCCGTACCCTCGTTTGACCCCCGCCCGCCCAACTATCGGTACGAACTGCTCGAAACGTAGGCCGTTTTGCCCGCATGTGGGCGCGCGCTTTGTTTACAGTGTGGACCGACACCCCGTGCAGGCCAAGGACCCCTGCTTGGAGAAGTTTGTGGTCTGCACTCTGTGGGCAAGCAAACCGACTGTATAAGGATGCGTATTAACACTCAGGGCCAATGTGAAAGAACTTGCAATCATTGTTCCATTCTGATACCTTCTTTTGTTACGTTCTGTGTCATTAGGAGCAATATGTATTTCGTACATAACAGATCTGGTGAGTTCATAACTTAGACATTAATATCTCCACTTGTTTTATATTATACTCATATATAATCATATTTTGTCGTTATTGAGAAGTGATGTATACTGATAAAAATTTCGTTTGAGATAGATTATGCTTATGTTTTTATATGGATACAATATTGTTGGTTGTGATAAGTTTCATAATTTGCCGTGCCTGCGGAATCGCATTTTAGATTTTTTCCTTTCCCTTTTTCGAAGACGTTTTAGCTGAAGTTCGCGTGACTGCCAAGCGAAGGAGTTGCATTTCAGCAGGTTTGATGACGGACTGGTCACGACGTGGCATTCCTCTCCGGATCGGTTTTCGATTTCGACGGCGAGACGAGCCACAGATGTATCCGCTTGTTCTTCGTACGAAGTCAGTAAAGGTCTTTCTCGACAGTGACATAAAGATGTGGAATGCTGTAATGAAGCGCCCCGTTCCACCATTCGATACATTTTGTGCTCCCGACTTCTCGACGTTTTTGCCAATCTGATGGTTGTTCTCAGGCAAGAACAGCTGTGCGCTTTTTCTTTACAAGACCAAATTTTTAGTCCGAGAATGGTTCCTGAAAGGAAACTTTGCTCTGGTATGTATTTCTGTAACTATCACATCATTATGGAGGTTGAAGTTACGAGGCCATCATTAAAAAATCGACAAAAATTCTTTTTGGCAAAAAGTTTGTAAAAAGGTCCTCTAAATTGATTTTTCAAATCTTGCAATATTTATTGTGACTTTTTTGGAATTTATAATTTTTGCTATCATATTTACGTGATTCAATTTTAATGTTAAATTTGTAAGAATAACAACAATAAACATTAGCTTCCTTTCTATCCATATGGCTTAAACGTTGGGAGTAAATATTTTACATTGATTTATTGTTCAAAATATTTAAGAAAACGTCTCACTTCCAGCTCTTTGCTAAATCGACGCACTTTCAATCCCGCCTCGTGTTATGTTCTCTGCCCGAAGGTCGTTAGTGAAGCTGAGAGTGAACCAGTGGCGAACAGAAAGTGAGACTCTTTTTGCAAGGGAAAGGAAAAGTGTAGAAGTCGCTTCGGCAACCAAATCTTTGCAAGCTATTTAGCGCAAGGAATTGAATTTAAGTATACTAAGATCTTATAGTATACAACTTACAGTAATTACCTTGGTTGTAAATTTCTTTCACGACTGTTCAACAAAGGATATTCTTTACACGATAAACGAACAAGATGATTAAAGTACGTACTTTCGTTTCTTGTCCAAAATAAAATACAAGTACCGGGTTTGCTACTTCCAGGAAAATCTGGAAAAACTAGAAATGGCATGGAAACATTGAACATTCTTTTGTGTAGGGAAAAATTCTTGGTGAGAAAGGTCATTTTTTTTATTCTTATGTAAATTAATATCATTGTTTATTTATTGAAATATTTGTCATTTTTGGAGGTGCGGATGAATTCTATTTCACTACATCTTATTGAAACGGAATTGTAGCCAGGTTAGTAGCACCATGTAACCGATAACCATGGATATTCTTTCCGCTCTGAAATATCCTATTATGGATCTCTGCGCACATATCCTCAAAAATGTAGCGAAAATTCAAAGTGACATACTTTCAAAATAATCATTGTAATAAACTAATATTTTTTGTCAAAAACTATATAATATTCTGCTTAAATTCATTTGCACATTACAAATTATTATTTTATTCAAATACTTCGCAAATTACTTTGATATATGGCCAGAGAGAAAAGCCCAAACCTGCCTGGAAATATTGAAAAGCCGGCGCAATTTCCTTTGGTTGAACAAGTTGCAAACCTGTTTACAAAAATCGCAATTTCAGTTACAGACAAAACATAATTCCAGTTAATAAGAGTACAATTTAATTTGTTTTTTAAAACGCCAACGGTTTCCCGTGTTTGTGTGTCGTGTGCGAAATGGCGAATTTTTCCATTCTAATAGTGTGCAAAATATTACGAAGCGTGCGAGAAACATCGCGAAACACTTATGGGCACGGCGTGTTCAAAAACATAGTATACACTACTTGTGCGCGAAGGAATTCGTGCTCTCGACTTCTGTTGCCGTCGTGTACGCTCGGGTGACATGATTGATTGATTGTTAGTGATTCCGGGTGCATCAACTACTGAGGTAATTCGTTTCGTAAGTGTAGTGCATGTTTTTTTCATCGGGAGGTAGCTGTGATCTTCCCCCCCCCCCCACTGGATGGCGAGATCCGGCGCTGGCCCACCATCGACTAGCGGGATTTCTACAAGCAGGTATCCCATCAGCGGGTACTGCCCCAGCCGGGACAAGTTCTAAGTCCCCGACCGGTCTCCCGGCATGTGTAGTAGTGTAGTGCATGTTAGTGAAAGTGTGTGTAAAGGGTGAGGATAGAACAAGGAAGCGGAAGGAAAGATCGCGCGCGGCCCGCGGCCCGTATGTTAGGGTACTGGTCCGGCATTCGCCTGGTGTTGATCGAAGAAACCACGGAAAACTACCGATCAGAGCAGTCGGCCACTAGAATTCTCCTCCTGACTGAATTCGACCTAGCTGAAAAGCTCGTGCCGAAAATCGTGCCGCCGTCGGGACTCGAACCTAGGACCTCCCGGTCAGAGGCACTGCAGTGAACTCGCGTGACAAACGAACGTGCGCGAAACACCTGTTTCGCACACTTGTTACGTAACACTATTTTCGCTCGCATCTTTGATAGCGTCGGTGCGCGTAGAACCTAACGTGTTGTCTTAATTACTGAAATAACAAACATCGCAAAGCACACGTACTTGTTTTACAGAAGACGTGATGAGCGCTTAAGAAAAGAATCCTGCGTGATAAGAAAATTCCCGTTGTACAAATGCAAACTAGACCCGTAGGGCAATAGTTCCCCTTTCGGCGAGCAAGCATCCATTCTGGCAGCCAGTGACCACGTGCAGTGAGTGGGCAGTGGACGCCTCAAACTTCAGAGGCCGAAGCAGACGGGCCGCGAGACGGCGGGGAGGGCGGCTTGGTGGAGGGGAAGAGAAGGGCGCCGTGGAGGGGAGGGGCGCGTGCGGGGCGCGTGCTCCGGGAGAGACCCGGCGCGCGGTCGCGCGCGCGCGCGAGAAGCAGGAGAAGGCCGAGAACGAAGAGCCAAGAAGGCGAGAAGGCGCGGGGAGAGGCGGATCGGACAAAAAAGGTAGCCGGTGGCTCAAACAGAGCCGCTGTCACAACGTGAGATAAGCGAGCGCGCAAGGCGAGGTGCGGGGCTCGGGGCGGGCGAAGAGCAGGGTGAGGAGGAGGAGGAGGAGGGGAGGAAAAGGAAGGAGGGGGGAGGGAGGGGTGGGGCGGACCGGGCCAGAGGAGACGCAAGGTGGTAGCGAGCGCCGAATGCACCTGCCGTCAGAACGGACGCTGGCCCGCCGCCGCCGCCGCCGCCGCCGCCGCCGCTGCCGCCGTCGCCGCCAACACACTAACGAACGAAGTAACTAACGGGGTGGCGGCGCTGCTGCGAATGCCCGCGTACCCCGGCGCCGGCATCGTCGCCGCGCGCGGCCTGCAAATTAACTTAATGAGTGTGAAACTTGGCCTCGACTTTTCGCGGCTGTTTTCGACTCCGCGACTATGAAAACTTGCGGGAAGATTTGCTGGTGACTGTACGGAGAGCGAGAGAATAGCGAATGGTTGTGCAAATTCAAGAATATATCTCGTTTAATATACTAATATATTTCGAATAATTATACAATAAATTCCAATGTGCAGTGCATTTGCAGATGCAAATACCTTTTCCATTACACTGGGCGAAATTTTCTCGTTTTCAAATGTTACCAACACCGCTCGTCGGTGCTTTTCTGCGTTTAATTTAACTGTCTATAATTGAAGAGAAGGTTAGGGATTCAGGAGCTGAAAGAAATCTTGCACGTGTATATTTCTGTTTGATTAGTCACATACAGTTTTTGCTGTGTTGAGACCGTAGAAACTGCCTTGGATATAAAGACTAAATGTAGAAACTGCCTTAGCTCTCCGTTGTATTTGACGGCTAAGGATCGACGTCGCTCGTCCCACAAATACACGTAACGAAACTTAGCCTTCACTTTTCACGGTTGCATGCGAGTTGGCGACTAGGAAAACTTTCGCAGATGTTTGCTGACGACTTTGAACTGACTGAGAGAGAATAAGGAATGGATTGAGAAATCCAAGAATATATCTATATTTGGTGGCTGTAGGGCGATGTTGCGCTCGTCCCATAAAATAACTTAAAGAGTACGAATATTCCCCTCGACTCTTGCTGCTCCTTTCGCTTATGTGACTAAGAAAAGAAGAATTGCGGAGAATTATTCAACCAAATTTGTTCTGAGAGAGGAACGAACTATTTGAGAAATTGAAAGAGGAATTCAAGATGTTTGAACGTTGTAGTAAACGCTTTCCTTTACATTTAACGACAAGTGAAAAATAAGTATGAAAGAGATTATCATAACTCGAGCAGCCGAAGTTGATGTCGCTAAGGAGGGCACCGTAACAAGTTCGGCTCCAAGGTTCGCGGGATCTTTTCCCACCTAGAGAATTTGCTGTTAATAGATTATTTAGTATTTTCGGGCACGTCACTACTACAGTTCATAGTCCCGTAAATGTAGTGGGTTATATATCGGAAGATTGTAGTGTTCCTCCCCCGCTGGAGTGAGAGATCCGGCTCCGAACTAAATGCCGTCTCGCGGCGTTTCGCGTCTAGGTATCTCTCCCAGCGGAGCACTGCACAAGCTTCGGTCTCCCGACATGTGTGGTAATCTCTACAGTCATGCACTACAGAGCATGCAAGTATAAGGTGTGTGTGTGTGTGTAAGGGGAGAGGAAGGGATAAGAATGAAGACGAAAGGACTCTGTACTTACTCGGGTGTTTATGTACTACATTTGCATTCGCCTGATTGATTGGCGAATTCACGGAAAATACTGATCACGGCAGCTGCTTGCTGATTTCTCCTTCATTGAGTTCACATTCGGCTTACTAGCTAAATAACCATTGTCGAAAATCCACCATGGGAAGACTGGAAACCTAAGACTTCCCGGCTAGCAACGCTGCAGAGGCAGTGTTGTTTCTGAGCCATCTCATATGGTTTGAAGATTTGTGCTTGTGTGTATTCGCTTGTTTTGTGTGTTGGTAGTGCTAAGAATTCTAGTAACAACAATGTAGAAAATGATCATAGAGAAAGATCGATGATCTGGAAAAAAATTATGCAATCATGTACCAGACTGATTGCTGGCTTGCCGAATTAAAGTGGCTTCTCCATACCCGGTGCACATGTGAGTACACCAAAATCAAGACATTTAGTTTATCAAATCAGATGTGATATCTCTCTCTCTCTCTATATATATATATATATATATATATATATATATATATATATATATATATATATATATGGCGTACTAGCCAGCAGAAGCGTGAAGTAGCGCTACCAGCCTTTATTGAACAACGGCACGACTCCCACAACGAACGACGGTAGAATGTGGTAAAGTACAGTGAGTGAGTAAGTATTTCGTGTTTCTGGGAGTGTAAACTAATTTGGAAATTAGTCCCGTGAGTGTATTGCGTGTTATAGGCGGAAGATGGACCGAGAGACGGCTCAGTGCACCTGACCGTGACATCTTAAGTTCGAGTCCCGACGGTGGCAGGAATGCCGACACTAGCTTTTCATCTAGGTCGAATTCAGTCGCGATCTGGAGGAGAATTCCAGCATTCCGGTGCTCTGATCGGTAGTTTTCCGTGTTTTGTTCGATCAACACCAGGCGAATGCCGGACAAGTACTCTAACAATCGGGCCACGGACCGCGCGCGATCTTTCTTTCCTCTTCTTTGTTCTATCCTCACCCCTTAGACACACTCTTATACTAACATTCACTAACCACTTCACTAACACTTATACTAACCACACATGCCTCAAGACCGGTCGGGAGCTTAGAGCTTGTCCCGACTGGGGCGGTGCCCTGTTGGTGGGAGATACCGCCATCCAGTTGGGGAAGATCGCCGCCACCTCTCGATGAAAAAACATGCAATACACTTACGGGACTACTGTTCTCTGAAACTGACGCACCCGGAATCACTAACAATCAATCAAACCAGAAGATGGCTGTGTTCCTCCCCCGCATGAACGTGAAATACAACGCCGGCCAACACGTCTGTTTGTAGGGGTTTCGACCTCCAGGTTTGTCCCACATCAGGGCACTGCCCCAATTGGGACGATCACTAACCTTCCGAATATCTCCTGATATGTGTGGTAGTGTAGTCCATGTCAAGGAGTGTGGAGGAATGTGCAATTAAAGAGGAGAGAACAAGGATAAAGAAGAGAAGATCACAAGCTGTCCCAGTCCCATTTGTTAGGACACTGCTCCGGCATTCACATAGCACTGATCGGAGGCCACGGAAAAGTACCGATCAGAGCAGTCGGCCTCTAGAATTCTCCTCCAGTAAGTGCATGAAAAACGCTCATTAGCTTTATTTTACTATGAAGTGGCGAAGCTCTAGTCCACGAAACGAAAAAAGGTAATTATGATTTATTTTTTTTATATTTCTGTTAACAATTTTGAATGAAATATGGACAATATTAAAAATTATTTTAAAAAATTTCAAAAACGACTTCGAATGTTTTCTTTAAACTTTTGGTAGAGGCAGTGCCAAATGCACTGAATAAGATAACATAAACACCATTTCGATGTATTTTTGTTTTTCAAAAATTACAAAAATATATTTTTTCGTGTATCTCACGTTGTTATTATTTACATTACCGGCGATTTGTATACTTACATTTATAAGTGCATGTGCTTCAAATGATATCAAGTTTCTCGAGAACTCCAAAGTTTTCTGTGAAAATGAGCTCGAAATTCCGCAGCCACAGAATCGCTAAAACGCCATTTTCATAAAAACGGTGCCAATTTTTTTAACGTTTTTGAACGGATAGTGCTAAATGCTCTGAATAACATGACACAAATGCCACTTTGATGTTTGTTTTTTTATTACAAAAAGGTCATTTTTTAAAATATCTCTCACACCAATTAATATTTACATTACCTTCGATTTGTATATATTATTGAATTTGTGTGTAAAAGTGCTTCAAATTATTTGCAATGAATATTATCGAAAACTCAAACATTTTCTGTGAATAAGAACTTCAAACTTCGAATTTACAGAAACGCTTAAACGATATTTTCTGAATAAAAGCGTCTAATTTTTCAATGAAAGCTGCCATTTACGATGAGGTTTTACTCTTCTATAATATTCTTCAAGTTACATTTCAGTTCAGTTAGGGGACCGAAATCTTGAGAAAATATGAAAAAATGTACTTTGGTGAGCGAAAAATGTCTGCTGCGAAGTGAATGGGGCAAAGCTGAAAAGCTAGACCAGAACAAAGAAAATAAAAAGAACTAACTAGTGCGAGAAAGTCGTTGCATTCTGTAGCACCACTAGTTAATTTTTAGTTTGACACGACCATTTTTAACATAATTGTTTTTTAAAATAAATGTTTAATCCTTAAATAATTGCTGTGAAATGTATGTGTTCATTCTTGAATATGAAGTGAACAAATTTAATTTAATGTTAGAGAGAGCAACCTTCTTATTATTTCATTCGAAAATTATAATGTGTTACAATTTTGAAATACTTGGGAACATCTGCATCTGTTCTCCTTCGTTGTGTAATTATCTTGTTTATCTCGACCACAACTTTCATAGTACGTAAAGGAGGTATGAACGTAATAAGCATTTACGGAATTCGTTCTGCAGAAGTTTCTTGTGTCCGTACTCAGTTGAAAGTACTGGAATTCGCAGATAGTCTGACAGCGTGCTTGCAGTTGCTCACTGGAACATCTCCTGCACCAAGCACATTTATTCCGCCAAGAGGGCATATCTTGTAGATCACGCTATGCCATGCATTCGTATCTCACGCAGTATCCGCAAAGGGCCGTCTGCACTGGGTACTTTGGAGGAGATATATGCGGTATGGCAAGCGGACTCAGTGTTCCTAGTGTTAATGGTGGCGTTATATCGATTATTATCGTTCCGCGTGTCACGTTATTTACTGTTTTTCTAGCTATCCATTACTTGCTTCCTTGAATTCGAATCTTGTTGATGGTTTCATTCTCGCTCTGTCTTACCACTTGCTTGTTGAAAGGCGCAATTTGAGCAAGCATAAATAAATTCTTTTGTTCTTCAGCTGGCGCTTTTCTTTTCATTTCGAGTAGGAATGTGAAGATCGTTTTCTTTTCTCTAGCATACAGAAGTATGCTGAGTATTAAAATACCTTTGACGTTACATTGCAGCCTTAAAATAGCCTCAAGTAATGTATCATCACAGAAATGTTAACAGTTACTTATGAGAGCACGAGCCAAATTACTACGGAGCGACGGAGTGGGAGATACCGTTATCTCTGGTAAACTTTACCTGCCCTTGGAGAGCTGGATTAGACGTTAGCGTGTCATGAGACGAGCAGAAGAGATAACGTACGACAAACGACTCGGGGTAGGCGAGATGTTAAGGTCGTGAATTTCTGCAGTATCAACTAAAAAAGCGAGCAATAACTTTATGTGCCTAATGAACACACTTACTTTCATAGGCCAAGAAGAGCCTATCTCAGCATCTACTCTGTGTATTACAAGGCAATTAGACTAGAAGCCACGATGGAGATAAGTCGTTTTTCCACGCTTCTTCTAGGAAAACAGTGCTGCTTAAACTCTACACTGAATCATAGTATTTGGTAAGTTGCTATTTGATAATTATAAAAGAGAAGTAGAACTCATTAATGTAATACCTCGGATTCAGAAAAGGTCATCCATTCAACGTAAGACAAGAATTTAAAAATGACTCGAGAAACTGCAGAAAAACTTTACTTTTGACTGAGTTTGAAAACGAATCTTGTAAAAGTTTCCTATCTGTGTAGAAGTGGATTGCTAGTCGGAATATCTCTCCAGAAGGGCTAGAAATACACAACTTTGGAATTCACTTGTAATACAATACTACTGCATGAAATAAATAAAAAAGAACCAATGGAGAAGAATCGAGAGCAATAAACGCGAACGGGCTAGCAAGCGTATGGCTGAGAGACAGACAGAGAGAGAGACAGAGACAGAGAGAGACAGAGAGAGAAAGAGACAGAGAGAGAGAGAGAGACAGACAGACAGACAGACAGAGAGTTTGGAAAGTAAATAAAGAAGAACGAGAGAAGAAATATAATTGAAGGAGAATAAAGAATGATGTTAAGAACGAAGAGAATATGTTAAAAGCAGAAAAATAGGTAGGAGATAAAAAGAGAAAATAAAGGGCAGAGAAACATTCACAGAGGAGATGATCAACTGAATTCAACACACACGCGTTGTGCCCTAGAGGCGCTATATATTACAGACGCTCAATGTCACTTCTCAGTTCTCCCCACTATCATTCTCAAATCGCCCGCAATCTACTCTCTTTTTTTTCACACTAAAGGGAATCGACCAACACTCATGCCTGCGCATTGACAGGAGAATATGTGGTTGTGGCCACGGAGTACTAGAAAGGGAAAGGAACCCCGTAGTGTAAGTAAATGTAGTCTAAGATGTGACTAAATTTGTGCACATTATCATAATGTTATTTTTAATACCAATGGATAAAAACAAATCACGCTCTAGCTATTTTAGAAATATAATGACTGTGTCCACGTACATGGTTCCTTTCCTATCTCTCGCGCGCGCCACGAATAGATGTCAGCGGTTGTGCTGTAAGAGATACCCGAAACCGGCTCTGTGGCAGGTGCGGCATAACGAGGTGGGGTAAGTTAAAGCAGTGTAATAACTATAATGAAAATGTAACTAATAGTAATAATTATTTGTCCTCGGTGGTTGTGTATTAAAACACCAACTTCTAAACTCCGAATTCCTGAGTTTGCATCTGACTGGGTGTAATGGAAGGGTGTAGAATCCTGTGTGGCATGTCGCGCATGAGGTGTGTAGTAGAACCCTGCCTAAAAGACTAGCAAAATTAAATCCTCAGGCATTTCCCGTTGTAATAAGATGCCAAGTTAGGAAATGCCGATGTCGGTACCCAAGGACCATTGGGGAGCCTTCTCATGAGATGACGCTAAAAAAACAGTGTCGTCTCTATTCATTTCTCCCCACATGTCATATAGTCCTTTTTACGAAAAGTAAATATCGGGTATACCTTTAGGTTTGTAGGCTGACCTCCCAGGCTGACGGACTTCGTCGCCACCGAAGGTGTTAAAGGTAGTCGCTTTCTTGGAATTTAGTTTGCCTTGGTACACTTGCGGTACAAACGGTCTTCTGGGTCAACATACTCAGCGTGAGTATCCACTTGACCTCCCAAATCTCACGTCGAGTTAACCCTTCGGTCTATCTCTCTACACAACATCCATAAATACCCCATGTAGTTTGTTGGAACATGTCAGTGCTTCTGCTTTTAGGATTAAGGGCCCCTACCATAGACCTATCGTAGTCCATAGATCCATTGAGGAAGGCACCTTATGCCATCGGGTAGGGTGTACTGCTAGAGATTAGGGAAGGAACACAATTTTAAGGTAATGTTTTCGCAACTGAGAATTCTCAATGCCACAAAAATAAGTGAAAACATTCACGTCTTACATGGGATTAGAGCCGACAGTTCTCATGTCATCGTACTTGGACGCACGTGCTTTAAGTTCTGACGCCACCGGACCGCCTTTTACCAAAATGGTAATAAAAATACTAGCATTATTATGAGTAATAATATTTTAATTATATTTTAGTATTAATACTACTAATATAATAATAATAATAATAATAATAATAAAACAAAGAAGAATATGGTCACCACCATACGGCGAAATCAGCCACTATCTGGAGAATTGCCTTGTGGTCGACTGCTCGGATTATTAATTTCTCGTGTTTTCTCCGATCAGTACCAAGCAATTTGTAGAGCAGTATCCTAACAAACCAGCCCCGGACTGCGTTTGATTTTTCCTTCATCCACGTCCCCCTCCTCTCCGTTTACGTGCCTCACAGTCAAGAGCTTAGATCTTGTCCGGGTTAGGGCCGTGGCTCTCCGAAAGAGATATCTGTAGTGCTGGAACTCGAAAACTGGCGTAATTCGGTGCCAGATATCACAGTCCAGAGGGGTAGGAACACTGCCATCTCCCTGGATATAGCAGGCACTACACTTGCGAGTTTAATGACCTTATTAGTAGAGACGCCTGGAAAAACTAAATGAACAATCCATTTACGGATCCACAAACAGCTGATAACTTTTCGTATCAGAAACCGGGACGGTGGCTCAGTGCATCAACGGATGTCACTGCAGTGCCTCTCACTGGGAGGTCCTAGTTTCGGGTTCCGGCGGCAGGATTTTCGACACTAGCTACTCAGCTAGGTCGAATTCAGTCACTGTCTGGAGGAGAATTCTAGCGGCCGGCTGCTCTGATTGGCTTTTCCGTGGTTTCTCCGATCAACACCAGGCGATTGTTTGCAGGCGTTTGTGAGCAGTACTACTTTCAAACGGGCCACGGACCGTGCGCGATATTTCCTTCCTCTTCCTCGTCCTATCCTCACCCCTTACACACACACACATTAACATACACTACACTACCACACATGCCGGGAGACCGGTCGGGGACTTAGAGCTTGTCCAGGCTGGGGCGGTGCCTAATCGACGGTTGGTCGGCGCCGGATCTCGCCATCCAGTAGGGTAAGATCACCGCCACCTACAATGAAAAACATGCACAACACTTACGGGACAAATGTTCTCAGTAGTTGACGCGCCCGGAATCACTAACAATCAACCAATATTATCGTATCAGAAAAAATATCACCTTGTCTCTCTTGCCCTCCAAGACGTCCGGAGTTAAGACGTCTCCATAAAACCTCCGGTCCACGAACCCCGTGGACGCGGCGCCGCGCCCTGTTCGTCGCCCCGAAACACGAGCCGCCTGCCGCCCACGGGCGCAGCGGGCGCCAACACGGCGCGGCGCGGGCTAGGTGAGCGCGCGGCGCGGATTGGACACGTCCACATGACAAATTCCAGTTAGGCGTGGGATAGGCGGGCTGCCTTGGGAGCGGGTCTAATTATTTAATGCACGTGTTCCGCCTTGTTTACCACGCCATGCCACGACGCGGCGCAGCACAGCGCACTGGCTGAGATGGTTCGGTGAAAATAACTGTTGCTGTTGCAGCTTCTGTGTCTGGGAGATCCTGGGCTTCGACCCCCGACGGTGCCGGATTTCCGTCACTAGCTGGATAGCTAGAACGAATTCAGGCGCTGACTGGTGGAGAATTCTAGCAATGGTGATGTGTCCAAATTCAACACACACAAAATTCAATAAACAATTTATTGGTAGAAAACAGGTACAGAGCTATAGTGCCGAATATCCAGGAGAATGTACAGTGAAACGTAGCCGAGTTGTCGTAACCAGTAGATGCACCAAAATATCGCCGGGTCGCCTAATCTCCGTAGAGGGAAAGTCCGTAGTCGCAGCACTGTCCGTCGTAATCACAATCTTCAATGTACCACCACTTATCACCACTCTACACCGTTACTCGGCCGCTCACTCTCTGCCTCTCCCCGGGCCACGGCCGGCTTATATTCGCCCCGGGCCGTAGGTCCGCAGACTGGCAGGCGTAGCAGGGGGCGGGGGTTGGGCCTCGCCCCGCTCGCTCAGGCGTGGCGGCCGCACATCGTCGAGTCCCGCTGGCCTGCGCTTGTCGCTGGCCGCTGCCGCCAGGGGCGCTAACGCCCTACTGTGGCGGCACCTTCAAAACTGTGCGGCCGGTCACGACAAATGGGAATTCTGATCATGAGTATTATGTGATTTTTTTATCTATAGTAGGTGAATGACGAAGCAGTACTCTAACAAACGGGCTACGGATTGCACGCGATCTTCTCTTCTTCATCCTTATCCTCTTCTCTCCTCGTACACACAGACACACTTATATGCACTGGACTATGGATACATGACGGAAGATCAGTCAGGAGCTTAAAGCGTGCTCGAAATGGGAGGGTGCCCTGATGGAGATGCCTGGAGGTGAAAACCTGCAAGCCGACATGTAGTTTGGCGCCAAATCTCACGTTTAGCGGAGGGGAACACTGCCACCTCCCGGCCATAACATGTACTACTCTCGGTACTAACGACCAAAGTTGCCGCGCCCGACGTACTCGCTCATTCACTTTCCCACTCGCGGTGCGGTGCAGGGCGAGCAGGAGAGCGAGAACCTTGGGGATCGCCAGGCGAGGCTTCATTTGTATCCACGCGACGCGCAACGCAGCCGCCGCCGGGCCAGTTGCTGCCGCCCGCCCCATTTGTCTTCGGGCGAGTCGCAGTCCAGCCCCGGCTCCCCACCTGCGGGTACAGTGCGACCGCCCTGACGAGAACAGTAGTAACGAGAGAAGTTTTAGGCGGCTCACAGTTATCTTCGTAATGTGCGCCGTGTCCTATCCCTTAAAATTCTATAGGATGAAATATATTTTTAACAATTATATGTGTTTTCAAAATGATGTATTATTAATGAATTTATTTCATGAAATTAACAAGTTTCATGATACAATATTTTAAAGGATGTAAAAGTTATTTTTTAAGCAGAAAAAGTATCAGACCCTACAGGAAAAAGCTTTCGTTATAAAAAACATTTCATTGATTTTTCCGATCGTTAAAAAAATGAAATTACAAATTTAACTAAACAACTAAAGATACCCAATAGTTATTATTATAAATTAGTTCAATTTTCCGTTTATTTTATTAAAATACCACCCTTAAATATTTTCTGAAGCCGCCCTTCTGAAGCAATCTTCCCACTATTAACTCTCGCGTAGCCCGTTTTCCCCTCTGTTCTGCATATATTCTTTCCTCGTCCGAACGTCTAGGACCCGTCACCGGAAACCCCAAATTCCCCGATTACAGTGCTACCCCAATAGGCGACATAACGAGATTGTACAAAGGAGCCCGTCTGCCCGCCGAAAACAGAGTACATTGTACCCTTGCCCAGAGTAGCTGCCGGCACACGGGGTTCCTACAGAGGCCACGCGCAATACGCACTCTTGTAACGTATTTCCCTGGAACCTCGTTGGCAGGAAGGCCTCCACCAGGGAGGCGCCGCGTGGCGGATTGGTGCAGGCAGAGATGCCGGTAAGGGCAAGTAAGAGAGTTTGAATGGACGATAGCTAGGGGAGGAGGCGCTCCGAGGTATTTTGGCAACACCCATGAATCCATGGGAAGGGATGCCCAAACTGCTTGGCGGCGCGGCGATCAGGTGGTGTGAGTCGCCGCACGAACGCAAGATGACGTCGCGTGTCACGTGGTATATACAAAGGTATATACGCGAGAGCGCAAAGCACGGGGTTGGGTTTTGAGCTGTCTGAAAACTTCGTACAAAGGAATAAAACGTGCGCCCAGGGCGGTGCGGAGATGAGCGATGATCCTAGGGCAATCGATGTGTTGGGACGCCGCGGTGGAACATCGTTTCCACGGGTGACAGCGGTCACGGAGCACTACGCTATGTGCGTAAGCTCGCTGAGTAGTGGAGAGGGCCACGAGTCAGACACATCTTGAATCACTTAAGGATCGCTCCTGCGATCAGGGGATAGAGCAAATAAAAATTTAATATCAAAAATATAATCATCTATAATATCTATAATATCTAATAAATATCAGAGCTGTAAATAACTATTTATTTGTAAATACTTAATTACTAATAAACCTGTAAACATCTGAGCTCGTGTCTGTGGTTGCTGTTGTGTTCCCAGAACGTCTCACTCTGTGACTGCAAGCATTTTGCGGCGGAGAACTGTTCGTGCTCCTAGTGAAAATAAAATAAAGGTACCTTAATATACTAAGCTGACGGAGATGACCACTTTTATTCCTTCATGTAATAACGTCAAAAACACTACTTCAGAATTCCCACAATTAAACGAATTGGTTGTTGTAGGTACTGCATCAATAGAACCAATGGTACAGAAGAAAGCGTATTTTCCTCCATTTATTCTAAAAAAAACACATATCTATCTGTTTTAAAACTTCATCTATTTCAGCAACATTCAGAGGGATCTCTTTCGTTTGCCCTTGTTAGAAAGTTCAAGAATTTATCTAGGCTAGAATAATATTATTTCAACTTGTTCAAAAACACATCTTTCCAAAATACAGAATGTTCGTTAGGATGTAATGTGTTGGTCCCATATTCGTCATGAAATAAACTCTCTTTCGTCCAAACTTTTTTCCGGTATGGTGGGTCAGTCCGACGTCCGTGGAAAATGGGTAGTCTTTAGCCCGTAGATAATATGATCATGTCCTAGTTTTTGAATGAACTTGAAAATTTATCAGCGATTCTTTCCTGTCAATTAGATGTGATTCCAGAGTAATGAAATTCTTCTAGCGATTGATTGAACGTCCAAAGCAATGTCTTTGTTAACATTTTTGGCGTGGCGGTATTTTCTTTAACATTCCATATAATTTCGAGAATAAATATAACCTTGAATGACCATTAACACTATTTATTATTTTTATGTAAGAAAGTATATCACGTCTGAATGGCATCATTATCCAGCTGCTAGGAGGGAGTTGTGGCGGTTCGCTTTTAACAGGTTCAGAATTCGTTAACAGAATGAAAATGTATCTTAAATGTCTTTAGTGATCCGGAACGTAAAATATTACTGCTATTTGATCATTTTCCAGCATGTCTTGCCAGCATGTCTGCCGGTGTCCACCTATATAATATACGTTGATTATGAGTAATGCAATTATTATCACGTGCAAATTGCGGCATTTAAATTCAAGAGACGTACGAATTGAATGCGTAATTGTGATTGAGAATGGTTTGGATCATTAATTTTGATTATGACTGATTTTTTCTGAAAAGGCTTACTATCTCCTTTTCTGATTGTTCGTTAGGTTCAGATTTCAAGATTGTAGACATGCCAACAGATAGCCGTAAACTCACCCAAGTTTCTCTAATGGTCAGAAACAGCATTCCTTATATCGCGCTGTTTAATTGCTTGCCACGTCTCCACATATAGAGCAGAAGAAGATAAACGCTTATTCCCCACCAAATAAACATCACAAACCTCTTGCGTCTAAGAATTTGGGAGACGCATGTGGAAGAAAGGGAAACAATTTTTGTTCGAACTCCTTGGTTTTGTGATTATTTATGTCATAAAAAATTAGATATATCATTGGTCAGAACACTCCTGCTGGTTGTGTGACAGCCATGAAGCAAGGAGTAGGGTATTTTGCACCTTGCAACAGTGCGACTGATTAGCACTTTTAAACCCAATGATGCGTACGTTGCTTCAGAGAGGGAATTTCAAATGTGCACAAAGAGGCCATCCGATTATACAATAATTACCAGGTAATAAGTGATGTAGCAAGGGTTTGATATCTGGCGGAACGCGCCGGTACGGCGTTCCGGTACCTCGGGAATAATTATTAATTTGTATTATATATTTATAACTATTACTTTTAAATCAATAATAAATTTGGGCGGTGTTCCGGTACCTAAAAGTTTGTGAATCGAGCACTGGGTGTGGCGGTCGGACTTCCCACCTTCGTCTGATGGACTACTCTACAAATTCGGGCCATTCTTTGTAGAATTTATGTTGAACAATGGGAATTCGCGGCGGTTTATCTCGGTTTTCCCATTTTCTCTTTTTAACACTTCTCCAGCGCCATTCATTTTTTCATAATCACATACCGACGTTATCATTCATCTATAACAGCAGTGGTCACAATACTTGGCCAGTCGTAAGAATAAGTTCATATACTCGAACTATTATAGTACTTTATGTTCTTAACCACAAGAGTGGCAGATTCTGTCGTAACAGGAGAAATTATTAAAAATGTGGTTGCGAGAACCGTGGAGACGGTTGATTACATCATTGCGTTTTTGATACTCGTGCTAGAATCTATGTCAAAGAATGAGGTAAGATACATAAAACTATTTGTGTTTGCAGTCATAATTATATTTTAGTGGCTGACGACTATACGAGAGACAATTATTTTTTTGGGGTTTTTTTATGAGTTATTAAATGGTTTCAACTACCAAACAGTATTTCACTGCATCTTTTATGTTCGTATGAATTTACAGTAGAATCCCATAAAGAAATAATTCCCCTTAGAATAAGGAATCCCCCTTAGGAGAGGAAGATAATCCCCCATATCGGCCTCGTTCCGAAGGATTAATTGTGTTTTGCTTCCCACACAGGTGTAATCCGACGATAAGGATTTCTCGCATACAGTAGACAGAATATTAGTTTCAGTTCCACTATTTGATTTCACTCTGATGTACCCATGACAAAACTAGAGATTTTTGTCCGCTGTGGTGGTTCAGGGCATCAACCGATGTCACTGCAGTGCTTCTGACTGGGAGGTCTTATGGTTCGTGTTCCGATGCTGGCAGGTATTTTTTGACACACGCTAGATAGATAGGTCGAATTCAGCTGCCGTCTGGAGGAGAATTCTAGCGGCCGTAGCTCTGATGGATAGATTTCCCTGGTTTGTCCGGTCAGTACCAGGCGAATGCCGGAGCTGTACCCTACTAAATTGACCACGGACCGCACGCGCTCTTTTCTTCTTTTTCCGTGTCCTATCGTCTTCCCTTATACACACATTTCCAGGCACCACAATATCACACATGTTGGGAGATCGGTCGGAAGCCTAGAGCTTGTCACGTCTGGGGCGGTGTCCCGCTAGGAGAAATACCTGAAGAAGAAACTCCCAGCACACTGTCGTATAGGTCTGTGCCGGATCTCATCATCCAGCTGGGAAATTCAAAGATTTTCGAATAATGTTTGACCTCGGAGAAACGCCATTTTTTAGCACAATGTTTGGCAGCATGATAAAGAACGGTCTTAGGAATATATTGATAGGTAAAACTAGAAAACGAACGGAAAATGAGATTCATCGCTTACGAAGTATGCTCTTCATATTATGTGGAATTTGTGGTGGACTTACTGAGTTTACAGCGGGTCTCGTTCCATTCCCACATCATCTTCATGCTTAATACGTAACGCGTTATCCGACATTATGTCATCGACATCATTCATATTCAAATGCACTTGCCATTTGAGAGTGACCCAATGACAACCATGGAGGATCGATGGTATTGAGGAACAACAACTATTGTGTTGTGGTACTAAAATTTCAATAAATTTTATTTTATATCGCATTCAAAAGCGCTCGAGGGCTGCACTACCAGCACATCTTGAAATTTTGATGTAATTGTATTTAAGGTTTCCAATTTTTGTGAACTGCAAGCTCCTCGCTCTCAGTAATTGATGTATTAATTTATAACATTGAGAAGCGGCTTGGTGTAAGTTCCGCTAATAATTAAGTAATAAGTGATAATTATAAAAAATGTTTTAAAACACAGGTCATAACTCAAAATACGTTTACTCGAGTTGTGCAGTCCGTCAACTCTATACTGTATTTTAAAACAATAGCGATAATGTATATCATAACGACATGTGTTAATGTATGCGTATTACATCTTGACTTCATTTAAGAAATATTTCTTACAATATAACTGTATCAGAGCGTTCAGATAAGAGATGCTTTTTCTCTCTCATCACCATTTGTTTGGCCTCAGTTCTATTTAAAATAAAACATGCAATTACATATAGCCAGGCCATCATTTGAAATTCGCCAAGATAACTAAGTAATTTGTTGGCCGGACATAATGAATTTACCATCAACTTCCAAATTCCTTATTTTCTAAACAAAATATCGACCGCATTTTAAAATGAGCTTCCCTCTAAAGATTTCTCTCAGTAACTACAAGTATATACAACTATATATGATGGTAGACGTAGTATAAAGAATGTCTTCTTTCACTGTTGATATTTTGGGTATCGATAACCTCTCCTGTTTAATTTAAGCTCAAGCACCAGTTCTACCTCTAAGTTATACGTCCTGAAGGTGGCTCTTCTATATGTGTCTTGGCGCCGTTCATTCAAGCAAGCTCGGATCTAGCTCATCGGGCAGCCAGTGTCGGCTTCTGCGCCGCTAGGAGAAACTAGTTTCGTTAACAGATACCCAGCGATGTTTGATAAAAAAAACTCTCAGAAAGCCAGCGTTGAATGTTTATTCATAAGATTCAAAACACGTTCCACAATTCTAATTGCAACACAATAATAGAATACAGATTGTAGCTGTTGAAATGTTTGTGCTTGTATCAAGTTGTAAATAAAGACTGTCCGTGAAACAGTGTATTACTTTGGCGTCTGTCTCTTTCTAAAAGTTTTATTTATCACGTTTAGTCAGTTTTAAATGATTATAACACAGATTCTTAAGAATAGTAAAAGAAACAAAACATGGAAGTTAAGGATGTCAGGTCCATCCCACGGACCGGTTTAGATGACTGTGCTCGTGATAGAAGCTGAACTTCTGTGTGAATCATGATACATCCTCTCATGTTCCTATGTAACTCATTTAAGAAGCGCACTTTTGAAATGGTGCCTTGGTAGACGATTTTATCTGTATTGATTATCTCCGATACGAATGGAGACGATTCTCAAAGTAGTTTATTATGATTAGTTGGTCGTTCTACATGGTTTATTGGAAATATAACTGCCATGTGAACCCGATGTTGGTTTTTCGAAGGCTACACTTGTTCTCAAAACGTGTAACATTCAGAATACGAGTATCATTTTCTAAAGAACAGGTGTTTGTTAAAAATAATCTTGTTAGTCAAGTATTTCTTAGATTGTTAGAATCCTGTTCGAATCGTGTTATGGGATACTTTGTAAAATAAATGAATAATTTCATGTTCGCTCACTGTATTCAGTCGTATTTTAAGAGCTCAACCAGAAAAAGAAAACTATTCGTTTAGATCATAGAAAGATTTACACACCCTTACTGCAAACATTTCTGAAGGAAAAAGAAAGATGAATTTTTTTGAAGAGTTGGAGTATATTTTTTAAAGTGATATTTGATATTTGAACCTTGATTCGAACTTTTTGGTTTTCCGTGTTGTTTTTCACGAAATAATAAATAAGATATACAAACCATTATATATATATATATATATATATATATATATATATATATATAACAAAACGTTGATATGTTTCTTTTTTCTGTACTCTAGACTCTTGGATAATCAGAAATGCAACTAACATTTTTTGATAGTTTCGAAAACAAATTTACCATAACATTATTTTGAACTACAGATGACTAGTCGATGAGTAAATATTCCCATTATTTCTTTCTAAATAGTCACATAGTCGCAATGTAGCCTATCTATTATCATATTCAAAAACTAATAAAGTATTCTTTTTCATGACTATATGACAAATAAAGTCACACCCAATGTTTTTTATTGCTTTCAACATGATACACATTTCGAGTTTGACGGCAGTAGATGAATATCTTGTTTTAGAAATTCACGAATTCTACTTTTCCGAAGCGCCACTTTCTAGTACGTGTTGCACAGCGGGCCATTGCTTGATTAACAAGGTTTCAAAGTCACTCAAATATTTCTTATTTAAATTAATCTACATATACATTAATTTCATTCAATTGATTTAAATTTATAATGCTACTATATCGTGGGCTGATGGACATTATATCCTTTCTGTTTGGGAAGGCGTTGTGACGTAAATTTTCTGAACCATTAAATGTAAATTCCATCGACAGAATATTATTGTTCTGGATTGAGGGTACACACATTCATGCAAGATACGACAGACTGATGTATAAATTATATCTACACTCTCAGAAATCATAGGAAATTGATGGTGTCCTAAAGATTGATTAATTGATACTCCGGTTTAAGATACGACAGCTTCCACTGATGAAACTTTTAAGATACTGTTCAAACGTTCGGAGCAGGTACTAGTCTAAAAATCCACTACCAATCAGAGCAGCCAGTTACAGTTCTTCCCCAAACAGCGGCTGAATTCCATCTATCTACCTACACTGGACGGCTGAGGGTATTATCTCCAAGATGGAATTCAGCATGTCTTTTTGAGTCCTGCCGGTAGAGTCGCTTGATCCGCAGCTCTGCTTAATGCGGTCGAGATCATGCGACATCTTGCGGCAGGACCAAGAAAGATTCAAAATGTGCCGAATTCCATCTTGGAGATACTACCCTCAGCCGCCACATTAGAAAAACCTAAGTATAGTGTCTAAAATCAGGCACTGTGAGGACTCAAACTCTACGATTTCCGGGCCAGAGTCGGTGCAGTGACAGCGCAATGCTGGCTTTGAGCTTCACTCAGCCAGTAGATGCTGAAAAGATTTCAAATGACTCAGGAATAGGAACAACATTTTCGTGTCTGAGAAAGGGGGACGAATTTCGAATGTTCTGCATAAACGTGAGAAAAAGCTGCGCGTTGGAAGAATCTGAGCATCGATGCATTATACATTATTCCACTAAACGAGGGCGATTCTTTGGGAAATCGTCCGAACGCTTCCCGTTTGAGGAGGCGCGTGGAATATCTGGAGAGGTGATGATGGTTGCGGGCGAGTCGTGACGAAGGAAGGGCGCGCGCGCGCGGACCATGCTAATGCACGCACGGAAAGGAATACCGCGCTTTCTCCCCTGCATAATCGCCGACATCGCCGGTGTCAATGCGGGTGGATACCTGCTACGCAGCAGTCTTCCTCGGGTCCCAGTTGCCACGAACTAGAACGAAGATAATAATAATAACATAATAATAATAATAATAATAATAATAATAATAATAATAATGGGACGACGAAATAAACAAATGGAAGCAGAAGTCACTCCACGGTGTGTACCCAGCAGCAATAGCTAAGCAAACTGTAGACGCGGATATGTCGTACAAATGGCTCACGTTAGGGTACTTATACCCAGAGAGTGAAGGGCTTATTATAGCTATACAAGATCAAGTAATAGCAACAAAAAACTACCAAAAATACATTATAAAAGATCCTGAGGTGGTAAACGATGACTGTCGAATATGTGGCCAAGGCCCCGAAACAATACAGCACATATTAGCAGGCTGCAGTATGTTAGCACCTACTGAATATAAAATGAGGCACGACAACGTGGGACGAATTATCCACGCCAGACTCGCCAAGATGTATGGTCTCCTGTCAGATAATACACCATACTACCAGTACCAACCACAAACGGTCCTAGAGAATGAGATTTACAAACTATATTGGGACCGCAGCATTCTAAGGGACAAAACAGACCATCACAATAGGCCGGATATTACCATCTGGGACAAGAAAGCCAAAAAGATCTGGTTTATAGACTTCGCCGTCGTAAACACCAACAACATCATGACAACATACCAGACGAAGTTGGGCAAGTATAGAGAACTGTTCCAAACTGTGAGAGAGGAATGGGCTCTAACACTTGCCAAAATTATACCTATAGTATTGTCAGCCACCGGCGTCGTCCCGAAGGTCACAATCGAGGCGTTGGAGGGTCTGAACATCAACAAAAACATAATGATTAATATTCAGAAATCGGTACTGATCAATACCTGCTCTCTGGTCAGAAAATACACGGGTGAAAACATGTAAAAATATGAGATAATAATTTTCTATAATTGATAATTAAGTAATAATTGTCTGGTTGATATTTTATATCCTTTATATAATTGTATTTGATAGTAATATGTTTTAATGTTTGATTGTGTGTGTTTCTACATCATTATGTAATCATGCTCTGATTGATATCTGTGTGATTGTACAATACCAGGAAACTGTGAATAAAGAAAAGAAAATAATAATAATAATAATAATAATAATAATAATAATAATAATAAAATATCTGGATCCGTACGAAAACTCCGCATTTTATAGTTAATTGTTTTTCAAAGTGAATATAACTTCGCTTCATAATAAATCCAAACTTCGAAAGGCCACCCCTGGATAAATTAAATAGTGCCATTAATTGTATAGGGATACTTTGTTTGACTTTTTTCTTAAATTTAATTTTATATAGATTACGGGTTTCTGTGCGTTTCTGACCAGGCACGCTGTGGAGTGGAGTAATCAATAACCAAAACACAAAGAATTGTAATGGAAGGTACGAAAGGTATGATTTTGTGAAGATAATGACTGCCCTTTAAGTAAATACATTACGAAATCATGATACTTTCGATTCAAAATGTTTAATTTCACTCTGAAAATTTAAAACCTACTGATGTATTATTACATTTTAATGAATAATTTATTTTCTTTAGAAGGGGAAATTGGAATTAATGTTGCTAAATTTAGAACTGTCAACTGACTTCTTGAAAAGATGGTCACGGGACAAATAGCCAGTGATGTACGATGATGTATTGCGAAAATTGCAAAAATTCACATTTTTTTTCAGTCGTCCTACAACTAAAATATTAAAGATAGAGATTTCCCATATCAAAATCTGTTCTTTAAAGATAGATTTTGAAAGAAGGTTAAGTACAATATTTCGAAAATGTAAGTACTTTTCGCATAATTTTGCGTGAAATTACAGGCGAGAAAGTACGTGCGGTTTGAGCACTACTAGTTTTCACACGAACCCTTTTATTCTCCGTTACTCTGCTTTCGTCAAAATACTCGTACACTATCACTTTCACTTCCGAATATTTACTTGAACGAAATCTAAACGTTTTTTCTACTTTAAATTTGAACAATACAGTGAAAAGAAACCATTGGAAGTAAAATCGAAAAGAAAGTACAGTGAGAAGACTCGCTTTCTTTGATACAATTATTTTAACAAAGCGTTAAAGAATTACTATGTAGCTTACGATTTCTTCGTAATGCAAGCAAGTACCTTACATTAGCATTATTGTTTGACATTTATAATCTGAATGAGTATTTCATTGACAAGTGTGGGATTTTTTAAAATGTTAAATATAATAAGAATAATGTGATTGAATGAAATATTTAGTACGTATCTGCATATGACTACTTCACAAAAAAATGTATCGAAATTATTTTTCTTCCGTATCTTCTTGTTACACTACAAGATATTTTTTTTATCACAAAGTAAATTTTTTTTAATCTCTCATTCCGACTAGAAATCCCAGTTCAATCACTTTTCGTCAAAATTGAAAGCCTGATTTCATTATGATCGACAAATGTAATATATTGGGAACAAACATTTACGAACAGAGTCATGCCTGTGTCATGTCGGCAGGTGCCTCACCCAGTCACTATCGTTTCCGCCCACACCGTGTGTGGTCTTCCCACGCCATTGCTGCCATATGAAACTGCCAAAGAACATTCTCAAAGATATAATTTCCGATACCTCGAAAGCGTAACAACGAGAAGATGCGTTGCGCATATTAATTCTTATACATATTTCTTAAAAATTGAGATCTCCGTGCTGAGGAATGTCGAACCAACTTGCTCCGCGTTGCAACCTCGTAGTTTCAACATGAGTATACCCGGAATAGGGTATGAAGGTACAAACTTGGTGGTCAAGAACAAAAGGAGGTAGTTTGACGATCCAGCGATTGTAAATCGGAGGTTAAGTGCGCGTGCACACATTTGTAAGTGTGTGTGTGTGTGTGTGTGTGTGTGTGTGTGTGTGTGTGTGTGTGTGTGCGCGTGCTACTGTGTGCATGTGTGAGTGAATGAAAGAAAATGATGAAATAATGGACTTTTAATGTAAAGATTAGAATATGAAAACAATACACTCCATTTTCTTCGTTGTCCTTTAAGTGGATTGATATTGTATTTTTATTCATTGTTAATATCACCTAGTTTTCATGTATGATCTACTGTTGTTGATGAGTTTATTCACGTTATGAGGGAAATGGATACATATAAAAGGGCTATGATTCAGAAAAGTAAACAAATATTTAAAATATTCCCAAGAGATCATAGATTTCTGACAATAAATCGTGTTGATGCAGAGACGATAGCAATTGAGAGTTTACTTCCAAATTGATGTATCTCCATTTAGATTTCTTTTCGAGTATCAAGAATCAGCGTATTCTTAACAGGCTTCTTCATTATGCTGTCAAATATTGTATTCAAACATTGATTTTCTTGTCCGTTAAAATGTATCCGAAAACCTTTTAATCCTATCTAAAATTGTAACTCTGAATGTGGATATTTTGGCGTACCCATTAAAACTAACTTTTATAAGAGCGCTGCCATGTTCTGTCGAATGCTTGTGGTATATATTATCTACTGCTGTTGTTGAGTTTAATTATGTTATGAGATCCTAATGCTGTGATGCTACGTTATCCTTTTTGGAATGCAGTGTATATGTGTTCTGTAAACCTAATACATGGTGTGTAGTAGAGTTTTGTGAGAGTGTATTGTGGTATTCTGCTAGTTGTCTTGAAATTTTTGTTCAGTCTGATGATTGAAATTTAATTAAAAGGAAAATGTGACACACCCCCTCCTAGAGCATTAGGGAATCAATTAATAAACGGCACTAAATTACTCCTCTCTTTGTTGTCAAAATGTAATACTACTTAAAGAGACACAAACTGAAAGGTTGTTATAGATAATATCACAATGTTTACCAAAATGTGGAATAAGACTATTTGATTTCGAGTCTTATAGTATTACTGTAATGTGAGCCCTATAATTTCACTCTACCTTAACTTCCCACAAACACGAGCAAACTCTCATCCTCTTCCCCCAACTTCTTGCAATCTCCTCCTCAATCGTTGATTGATTGATTTGTGATTCCGCGTACATTAACTGCGAAGGTCGCTAGTCACGTAGGTGTAGTGCATGATTTTGTCGCAGAAAGTGGCGGTGATCTTTCCTAGCTGGATGATTAGATCCGGCGCCGACCTACCCATCGCTCGCATTTTTTTGGCAACAACGTATCTTCCAGCCGAGACAAGCTCTAAGCTCCCGACTGGTCTCCCGGAATGTGTGGTAGTGTAGTGCATGTAAATGTAAGTCTTTGTAAGTAAGCGGTGAGGATGGAACAAGGAAGAGGAAGGAAAGATCGCGGGCGGTCCGTGGCCCGTTTGTTAGGATACTGATACGGCATTTACTTTGTGTTGATCGGATAAACCACGGGAAACTACCGAACAGAGCAGCCGGCCGCCTGAAGAATTCTCCTATAGACAGCGGCTGATTTCGGCATAGCGATGTAGCTAGTCGATGTCGAAAATCGATGCTAGCGATGTCAAAAATCCTCCGGAACTCGATCCCTAGGACCTCCCGGTCAGAGGCACTGCACATCAATTGATGCCCTGAGTCACCTAAGCTGGTCTTCAAGCGTTGAGTTTATTACCCTTCTCCAATAGTGCATTGACTTGAAACATTTGCAGATAATTGTGCGAAAAAACTAATGCCTCCTGACATTCCATTTCAAAAACGCAATATAGTGATGATGATGATGATGATGATGATGATAATAATAATAATAATAATAATAATAATAATAATAATAAAAATTCAGGCTATAACCCTAATAATAATCACCATTAAAATTAAATTTAATTTCATTCTTCTGGGTTGGCCATTTCGCTACCCTGATGAGGCATGGCGGCCGGGTTGTGGCCTGAAGGATTGCGGAATGTACCAATGCAAAGACCAGCAAAACAAGAAAATATATGATCCGCGAGGTGCGAATATTTTATTTTTATTTTTCTAAATTTATTTATTTATTTATTTACTAATAGTTAAAACATATGGATACATTTAACTCCTGTCAAATACGCTGCGTAGATGCTGGTATTAAAAAATGCTGTACTTGTTCACGTACCTGGGATAATTTAACTGTTTATAAAAAATATCTTATTTGATGCGGCCATCATGACTCGCCCCACTCGCGAAGTTTAAAGCCTGTGGTGACACTCCCGCCCTGAGCTTGTGCAATCAATATAAACATCGGGGTGGAGATTACTCTTTTGGTCGACAAAACTATAAAATCACATCTGTAGTTTATGTCAACTTAAGTAACTTTAAGTAACTTTGATTGTTAAGTGATACAATGTTTTGAAGCACCACAATCAATAAAGCGTCTTTAAATAAATAAAATAAATAAAATAAATAAAATAAATAAAATAAATAAAATAAATAAATATATATATAAATATATAAGTATATAAATATATAAAGAAATAAAGAGATATATAAAGAAATATATAAAGAAATAAATGATTTTCAATAATTTTCTTCCCCATACGTCATATTCAGTTTTTACTGTTTTTGGTCCAAATAAATCAAATGAAATAAAAGCGTATTACACACGTGTTCCATATCCACAACCTTTAGCTGTTTGTAAATAACTTAATACAATAAAAAATGGCTCCATTGTTTTTTATTACATTTTGTTACTGGATAATGTGATGGACGTTTAAGAGAATGGTGTATATCTCATTTTTGTTGAAAACTCTGATTTTTCGAAAATTACAAAAATCCAAAACTTTTTCGGCGTCTTTCTACAACCACAATTATGAAGATAGAAACTTTTTTCCTTAATGAAATCTGTTCCTCAAAGATAGATTTTGAAATACGATCTTGTACATTTTTTCAAAATTCGAGTTTTTTTGCGTGATTTTGTGTGAAAATAAGGGCGAGAAATTTCGTGCTGTTTATATTACCACTAATTTAAAAGTCTTTCGTAACGGTGTACATTTTGAAAGAGGGGATTAGCCTCCCAAGACTTCCTTTGGAACCGCCCACGCTGCAGGCGTGCCAGGGGAGTGAGGTTAGCCTCAGAAAAAGCTATTCTTGTGAATATCAATTCGGAGGGGATGAATTCCCATGAGGCCCCCTATAATGAGTGTGTCATTGACAATCATTGTTCTTACAATTTCATACATTTACAACCAACATACCATTTTAAAGTATAAAGTATTCTCTTACTTTTTTAAAAATATTTTGAAACTGTGTATATTTTGAAGGAGGGGGCATGGCCCCCACGGTCTCCGTGGCCCGGAGCCGCCCACGCTCCAGGCGCGTGCGTGCGCGGGGAGGCGGGGCGGGCGCGCGCCTCGGCCGCGTGTTTGCAGGTGGCTTTGGACGTCACGCCTTATCGTTCAACAACCGTTCGCGCCACAAAGTGGGATCTGTGCTCGCCTTCGCGCCCGCGGCTCCCGCTCCCCCGCGCCGCGCCTTATCGCCCGCCCCCGCTCCCCGCTTCGCGACGGGCCGCCCTATCTCATTGCCTAATTTCCGCTCGGGAAGTACCGCTAACCGGAATTTCGGAAAGCGATCGTTCTGTTCGACAGGTCGTTTTGATAAGAGTGCATCCTTTCAGTCTCTGATGATTTTCTATTGTTTCTTAAGGTAAAATACAAAATTTTCTTATGTGGGATGGTTCAATATTGCTTTCGGACCTGTGAGATTGGCCTTATATTTTCTATGAAGCTGTCATTTGTGTAAAAATAACTTTCGAAATAGATGTCGTCTGGAAAGTATCGAAGAAATATTCCATTGGAAATGGTTGGAGTCAGAAGCGTAGGAACAATCGTGCAACTGAACGCACTAGTCAGAATAACATGCTGAAATTTTGTTGCTGCACGATTAAGCATAGTTCGTAAGGTTCAACCTGAGACGCCAAACCGGACGCTAACGCCGTCATAATTATGAAAGAGTCGTGTTACTGTTAATCAGTGCTAAGTTCGTCACTTGCGATTTCTCTAGGCACACCATTTTGGTTCAGAGAAGATCGTAGCGCCCAGTGGCGGATTAACTTAATTACCGACTATAGGCTGAAGCCAAAATGCCGCCCTTCCTGACCCCTTGTGAAACACAATATTTACATAAAAAATCAAAAAGCTATTTAGTACCAATTCCATCTGGGTGAATGAACATTAAAAATTATTTTACAAAAATAGTTATTTATATCTAGAATAAAATTTTAATTTTATCAAATTTCAATTTAAGATTGTTTACAGAAGTTTACGTCTACATTTCTTGCTAGCAACGTTTTCAATTAAAGTGTTGTAATCTAAAGACAATGTTAAATTGGGTGATATCGTAGGCTTAATTGGGTGATATCGTAGGTTAAATTGGGTGACATCGTCACCCGGACAGCCCAGATCAATGTTAAATTGGATTCAATACATAAAACGGCAAGATATTTTCCTCAATTCAGAAACCAAATTGTCTAATATTACGTTAAATGTTGTAATTCTGAATTGATCTCTACCTGTCATGTTGATATTTTCCTCTTTATTCTCGTCAAATGGTCTTTTGCTCTTTGTTTTTCTTGATATCTGCACATAATATTCTTGAATTTCTGAAAATTCTAATGTCTTCTTTTCGTACAAATCAAACTCATTATGAGTTTTATCAACAAGACCAATCAATGATTCGTAGAGCTCAATAACTTAACTTATATCTATATCTACTTTCTGTAATTTTTTACTAACAGATTTTATTCTCTAACCATAAATAAATACAAATATTAATCACGAAATTACATCTCAATAATATAATCAAAATATATTTTTTGCAAACTTTTTATAATTATTTTTTAATAATAATGTACATATAATTCTTTTGTTTATTTTTGAAGATTATATAACTGGTACATTACAATAATAATTTTAACATTTATTACATTATATACCCTGATAAAAACAATATTAATACGCATTCAGAGGTATTGATACGGAGACAATAAGCGGATTGAAGTTTGAAATTCTATCCTTTATTGTCTCTGTATTGATTTTTTTATTAAAATTTTTAAGTATTGTATAAACATTTAGTATCCAAATATCTATAAAATAAAAATAGCAGAATTTATTTTACCTGAAATTATTCAGAATTATCATCTAAGTTTAATTCGCTTGGGTTCTTTAGGGATCCACAGTAACATAAGTAGAACTTATCTAATAACAACGTATACAATAAATAAAAGGTTACCCAATTAATAAATTTAAAAATAGCCATATATTATTTTTCAAATTATGCTTGTAATTTATTACTATACCGGATTGCTGTCGATTGCTGTAACATTTTTCTTGAAAAATGAATCTAATTTTGGTGTTGTTTTTTTTAACTTCTTCTTCTCGATCTTGCTTTTCACGAGCACGTTTCCGATATTCAGAACCACTGTGTCTAATTCTTCCGCCACTCATTTTTATATTTAATAACTAAATGATGAGAAAAGATTTAAAATAGAAACCACCATAATATTATCCGATTAATACTTGTGTGTACTTGACAGCTGGTGGAAGGGGTACGCGGCGTTGCCAAACCCTTGCACTGATTTTTGTAAACTGGCTTTAAGGTGAATCCTAAAAAATATGTTATGTGAGAAGAACTTAAATAAATGCATATAAAAAGTTACTATAAAACATTAAAAAACGACTTTCTAAAATAAAATTTGCCGCCCTTAAAAATTTGCCGCCCTAGGCTACAGCCTATGTTGCCTAGTGGGTAATCCGCCACTGGTAGCGCCGCCTTTCGTGGTATGTATCGAAAGGTTTGTTACCATGGGACGCCTAATTTTTCTTCGTTGCTGGGATTACACTTACGATTTCCACAAGAATAGAATATTACATACGATTTGTACAGTGACGCAGCTGACTTACAGAGATAGAAGGCAATTTTAAATCGTCCTTCCAGTTTATGGCAATTTTAAAGGGTTAGCACTGGTTTAGTTTCCATAGAATGAGATAGTTCCTTACGCAGTCTCCATTATGAACTAAAGAATGGCGATAATGGAGTTATTAGGAAGATTGTAAGGTAATTGTGGGTTACAAACACCTACAGTTATAACTACTTGTTTATGGGGATTCGATTGTATAGTTAAAAAGTCTAGGTTAGATTTGTTGTATTTGCAGGATTGCAAGGTAATATAAACAGTCAATGTTTTATAACCATTTACTTTCACCCAATAATAAATACACAGAACAACATCACAAATATGTACAATGCTTCTTAACGGCCTTCTTGCCTTGCCGAGCCTTATCGCCTGCAGGGCGATAATAGTTGTTAGGTGATAGTGGCCGCAGTAGCCTCTAGTCTCCGAAGTACCGCGCGGCGGTGACGCCGCGATTAGAAGGGTAGCGAGAGACGGCAGGGCCACCGAGGTCGGCGTTGATCGCCTGGCTGATACGCCACGACTTGTGACGCTAGCAAGCGTCGGCGGCAGCCGTGAGTCACGTTGTAGCGCGCAACCGGTTACGCCTCCATAGGGCGTATAGCGAGGGGCGGCAGTAGCCCGAGGTCGGTGCAGGTCGCCCGGCGGATACGTCACGGCAGGTGACGGTAGCAAGGGCGCCTGCAGTCCTCGTGTAGCGCGCTGCAGAGTACGCCTCGATAAGGCGTATAGCGAGGGCGGCAGTAGCCCCCGAGGCAGGTGCTGATCGCCCGGCGGATACGTCACGGCCTGTGACTGTAGCAAGCGCCGGGGCAGCCTGAGTCTCCCCCCCGGAAGGGGGGGAGGGGCTGCGCCCTCCACTAGCGGTGCGGCGGAGCGTAACTCCGTCTCGTTCTCTGATTGGGGGGATACCACAAGATTCTTCTTTGCTGATAACACGATTTTTCGAGTAGAAAATTGCATGTAACTGGAGAATACTTTGATACTTTGGAAAACTATTTGATACAAGTTTGTAAAAATGGTGTCAAAAATGCATATTTCAAAAATGTGTTATGTAAAGAATAATTCGAACCAATGAGTGCTGTTATATATATATATATATATATATATATATATATATATATATATATATATATATATATATATATATATAGTCAAAGCAGACGGCAGAGGGCTTACTAACTCATTGCTACATACTCTTCACATCCGAGGATCAAAGGCTAGACCTATCCCAAAACCTTTTTCTCGTGATCTACATGAATTGACCGAGGTTTGAAACCTGATACCTTGTACCTTGTTGTGGAAGTTGAGCGGTCTAACCGATAAGCACTGGCCCCCACAGAAACATTTAGAACTTATATGGCTATTTTATAATTTGTTAATCTACATGGGAGCACTGCTGTATTTCCTTGGAAGGAATACGTACTATCTCTTTAAAAACCGCCATCTTGTCGCATACAGAAATATAGAATCTGGGTCTCCAAAACGTGCTAAAGATATATTCTGATATCTGAAGAGATGAAATTGATTAGATTAGATTGTTTTCGTCAAAAAATAGTGAAAGAATTGTATGTGACGTACACCACAGACTATCGGTAGGCATGATTTCCTGAGCTACAGAACCCCTATCCCTTCTTTTTTCCATACATAATTAAATGTAGATTAAAATACCAAATACGAATGGGAAAGAAACATTTGAAATCTAGATATTTTCATTCCCTAGTATTACCCGAATAATACATATTTCCACTGGGAAATAAAGTAAACATTTGATTTTATTATATTTCTCACAAAATTAAATCTTACACCCCTGGCTCTGCTGCCACGAAAACTAGCTAATGAAGAGCTCAACAAAACGTGCGCATAGTGAAGTTATATTTATGGCCAGAAGAAAAACAAGGGTCCATCTCAGTATTTGGCAGTGGATCAGGGAAATTGGGCGAAACCCGTTTCGAGATGGGCGTCATTGATCAAGAACCTAAAGTCCATTATTTGCTAGACATATTTAGTCTTTTAAAATTACACTTATCAAATGGTAACTAATGCATTAAATATCAGTATTAAAATTAATATTATTTTCTTTTTTCACGGTCAGTGTAGTCTAAAGACTATATGTTTTATGTAAACAAGGCATGGTAAGATTCCAAGCTCAGCGAAGAGTGGCATGTAAGAATCATTAAAACAATGTTTGCTTATTATTCCTGAATTTTTTTTTTGAATCCTGAAAGTCTGGATACTGTAGGATGTATTTACTTAGCACATTATGTAATATCTCAGAAGGGAATGAACGTTCCCAGAATACTTGCAAAAACTCCACGATTGGTAACTAAATTTGAAAGAATTCTGAAAGTGAACTAAATTTTAGGGTTCAATCATTTATATGGATACTACATTTGATCTTTGACTGAATTGAGAAGCCCAGTAATTTTGTGACCTTAACATCAACCAGATCCATATATTCATTTTTAATGGCAAATGTAATTGTCTTTGACATCCAAAACTGCATTGAAATCGTTTTCCCTTCGTTTATTATTAATCTGTTATTACAAACCCAATTCGAAATATCTGAAATTGTACTATTTATTGTTTCCCTTTTGCAAAGAATTAGTACGATCAGCAAAGAGGACTGTTCTTCCTAACCCCTCGTCTCTAATGGAGGAAGTCATAATATTTACGCATAAAAGAAACAGGATAAGGAATAAGATCATACCCTGCTGTATTTCATGGTCGTCTTTACGTCAGTTCCTTGGAAAGCGATGTTGTATACCAGGATATACCAAGTACTTGAGTACTTGCTACTATGAGTAGTACAGTACTTGGTCATTTGTCAAAAGCACACATTTCCCAAATCAGCTAATTAACTGCACAAACTTAGATTTGTGAAATTTGAAAATTTTGCTTTTGAGAACATTTTTCTTTTCCTAGAGGGAGAGATTTCCTAGAGGAATTCATTGGATTTCACATAACTTCAAAAATGGGGGGAAAGGCATTGATGTTACGACTTGGGCAATACTTTCTTCCAGATCGTGTTCTGTATGGCTGACGCTCTGACACAAATATTTCTCTACATCAGAAAGCTGAATTATGTTGTGGCGAGTTTCTTTCAACTAAGCTAATACAGTGTTAAAAATTGCACTTTCTTCTGAGAAAATATATGTCCAAACATCAACACCTTGGAAGAATATTTTCACTATTTATTTGCTATGAGACTGGTTAAACCAGGAAAGCTAATACACGCATAGGCAAAAATGAAAAATTAATATTTAATTAGGGCATTTCATATGTTTATGTGTATGTTTGTTCGCTTCTGTAGATAATAATATATCGTCTACACGATTATCCTTAATAACTAATTTAATTCTTGCCTAAAACAGCAATCAATAAAAAAAAAAATAAAATAAATAATCAACTACTGTATGATAACGTGCAACGATATAATGTATAATAACGAGCAACGATGTACTGTATAGTAACGTGCAACGATGTCTACAAATGCCTTGGTAAGAGTTTGAAGAATAACCCTGACTAAAAAACGGTGTACAGTTACGTCAGCAATAGCAAACAATGTGAAATTGTGTCAAGAAACTGTGGGCGCCACAATTCCATGAGAATTGTCTTTCCGAGGATGACGAGCTCTCCCCTCAGACTAAGCTGGTGGTCCTCTGATGAGAACTGACGACGTGTGAGGTCCTGAACACTCACCACAAAATTTCGGCTCAGCCAACATTAGGCTAGCCATCCGCGGGCTACTATTCCCGACACCTACTTTTACTTTCCGTCATTATGGCATCACTTTTTTTACTTTCTCCTAAACGCGAAGCAAAAAGTGAAAGTTTGTGGAAAGGGATAAATATTCTCGTATTATTGCTATTTAATGTTGTTAATGTGTATTTTTCGACCGTAATGATCACGCTTTGAGTTTAATTTGTTAGTGCATTTTATTCTAATATTTACTTTGTATATAAATAAATGAGTCATTCTTAAATTTTTGCCTTTATGAAATTATAAAGAAAATAACCTTAAAAAAACTAAAAATTCAAAGTCAAATGCCCTGATTCTGTTAAATCATAACTTAACGAACATGGTTTTTGTTAAATCATTCAACATTCATCCGCAAGTTGAGATGAAAATAAATTCACCTTCGCCCGTCCTGAAAATCCCAAACATTCCTGCATTCAAAGTCGTATGGTTTGGTTAATTAGAAACGGAAATAAACAGTTAATAACTATTTCATAATAACAAATTAATAATAGACTAATGAAAACAAGTTCAATACAGTTTTGCATTTCAAACAAGCAATCGCGCGTGGCATGGAAAAGAAAGACTCTGCAATTGGATAAGGAAAAAAATGCTGGGTCACTCAATACAAACACAAAATGGAAGCATTCAGAATTCTTTCAAATCCATTCAGCCTAAATGCAGCTCTTCTCATGTATTTTGCAAATAAACATTTCTGCCTGAGATATGGCAAAATATTCTGGGGAAGTACATCAAAAATTCTCAGACTTTTAGATTGCCGAAAATATCGTACGAATAATAAGCAAATGCTATTCAAGTCATTTCTGCAAGTATCTCTTCACCAAGCATTGAATTTTACCATTTCCTTGCCTATAGGGAAAGCCGTAGGTAACAAACAAGGTTGTGTGTGTTTTACAAAGCGTTAGAGAACGATCAGGCATAGAGGGAAATTCAGGAAAGAATGCATGAACCCGTCTACATAGCATGCCACTACCATATTAGAAGGAAGTAATAAGAGCCAAAATTTATTGCTTATTTATCTTTGAAAATAGATTTTATTACATGGGAGTTTTTTTGGTTTTTTTTCTCCCTTTCAAAATTCAAAATTTATTGCTTATTTATCCTTGGAAATAGATTTTATTACATGGGAGTTTTTGTTTTTTCTCCCTTTCAAAATTCAAAATTTATTGCTTGTTTATCCTTGAAAATAGATTTTATTACATGGGAGTTTTTTTTTCTCCCTTTCAAAAATTCAAAATTTAAGTAGTATATGACTTAGTGTAGGGATCACAGAATTTTGAAAATGTGCACACAATTCTCTTTTCCCCATAGCACGTCATACGCAGTTTTTAACTGTTTTTTTTACGTAAAATAAATAAAAGAAGAATACGTTCACGAAAACAAACAACTGATGTTGGAAAATACTCTTTTGTAAATAGGACTCTCGACTCATGGAATAGCATGCCTGCAGAACTAATGGACTTTTCTCACAAACATCAAGACATTTAGGTTAAGATTAATTTCTAGTAATAGTGTAAGCGATAACATCAGTAATTTGTGAAGGGCCTCTTTATTTACTAGGCATGCCTTAAATGGAGTAATTTTGTACTAAATATTGAATTGTATTTATTTTAGTGTTCATTATCGAATATATTATGGTATTAGATGTTCAATAAGTGTGAAGAATTTGCCACCAGGCTTAATGCCCAAAGCAAATTCAATAAATTATCTATATATTTATTTAAGAATCTCCAGTTTTGACAAAACTGTCTTACTGAGGAGTAGGAACATTTTCGTGCAATACATATATTTATAATTACAACATCCGTCCGAGGAATCATATTAATCAGGTGTCACATCAACAGCTCACTACACGAAATCCCCGTATAAGATATGGACCTTACTTTACAACATATCGCCAGATGACATTATACAGTTAAAATTGATACACACGTTTTTTTTCGAATAATTCTTTCTTCAATTAAACACTATGCTGACTATCAAAAATAATTATTTATACAATACTTATACTAATAATGCACTACGCATTAGTTTACTTTGAGACTAGCTGAATGTGGCGTCGGTGGTTTTAAACTTTCTTCAGTTGTTTGAGTTTTCTTTTTTTTCTTTCTTCCGTTCAGAGTCCTCTTTGTTCAGTTTAGATGTTTTGTCAGCGTTGCGAACTAACCACTTCAATTTTGTAATTATTTTGTAATATTGAGCACGATTTCTACTTTGGCTTTCCTGAACTTAAGTAATGTATTTATTTCATGAAATTGACTTCGTCAAGAGTTATTTTTTTTTCTCTTTGTCGTAGTACATATTTTTAAAATCAGTTCGAAACCCACACGACGTTGTCAACAAATACGCATTTATCTGTTGCACCCCCGGGTAACTTCGATCCTGATTTCTCATATAAAAATTCTTCTCGATATTCTTTGACGTCAAAACTCTGATCCCCGCAACACAGACGCAGCGACCATTCAATGACACCGCTATGGTTTTCTCGGAAAAGTGCACCCACGGCGATCTGATCCGGGTAACTCAATAGGCCCTCCACATATTTAGTTCATTTTCCGTGAAAGGAAATTTTTCGCTTTTGTATTCTCGTATTCTTTGTCTTCTAAGACTTCTTCGTCTTCCTGTACGTCTTAGTTCACGTCTACGCCTTCTTCTATGTCAACGTCTTCCTCAACGTCTACTTATTTCTCTACGTCTTCGCATTTCTCTACGTCTTCGTATTTCTCTATGTCTACGTATTTCTCTATGTCTAGGTATTTCTCTACGTCTACGACTTTCTCTACGTCTTCATCTTTCTCTACGTCAACGTCTTTCTCTACGAAGGTACTGGAATATAATCAACACTACCTACATAGATCTATTTAGGTGGCTTTGTATTAATTCCCGGCTGTCGGATTAATTCCCGCCATATTCGCAAAAATATCAGCGCCATAACACGAAAAAACAAGTTGTTAGGTATTTCTTAGAATCTTGTAGCCGGTTACAAAAAACTAATTATCAGTTCCCCATCAGGAGACCGAGGCGCGTCGATGATGTCTCATATCGAATGATATGAGACCGATGACCGAATGACCGAATCGCACATCCGCACACTCGATGAGTTACTCAAATATTATACATTGTATAATTTAAAAAATACTTCATATACCTTATCAAGTAATGTACTTCAGCTTCTGTGCCAATAACTCCATGTCGATCAGTTTCGTCCAGTTTCCCTGATCCATTAAGGATATGCTGAGATTGCCACTTGTTTTGCGTCTACACATAATGTATCGTCACCACGCGCCCGTTTTGTTGAGATCTACTTTTGTTATTTGTGGTAGGAGTACATCCGGGGATGACAGGCTTTATTTGTTAGCTTTATTAAAAAAGAACACTTGTTGACTGAAGGGAAATATTTACATTCGTAAAAATAAGAAAGGTACATTCGCAGAACATCGCCCGTATGTTCTCGCAAAATTACGAGAAAAGTACATTTTCGAAAAATTTTACATGACCTTATTTGAAAATATATCTTTAAGGAACAGATTTAATTAAGGAAAAACTTACCATCTTCATAATTGTAGTTGCAGGAAGACTCCGAAAAAAAATTGAACTTTTACAATTTTTAAAAATCGGGTATTCAACGAACATGAGACCTACAACATTCTCTTAAACATCATTCACACTATCCAACTACAAAATTTAAGCAAAGACATTGTAGATATTTTTGAAAAATTTGAAAATTAAAATATCCCCCAAAATTAAAATTTCTTTTAAATTTAAGGTGCGGCGACATCAGCCAGATCGATAAGGGAATATAAAATTTGGAAAAAATCGGTTGAATGATTTAGTCAGTAGTGTTGTTCACAGATAAACGGACAGACGTCCGAACAGACAAATATTTGACTTCTTCGCTGTCCGGGTGACGCCGCGTAGTGGGCTGAGAGGCCGACGTTTCGCCTGACATGTCGCAGGCTTCATCAGGGCTTCATCAGGCTTCATCAGGGCATCAGTCAATGCCCTGATGAAGCCTGCGACATGTCAGGCGAAACGTCGGCCTCTCAGCCCACTACGCGGCGTCACCCGGACAGCGAAGAAGAATTCATCGACTCGAGCCGCGGAAGCCTACGCGTACATTAGACAAATATTTTGCAGTAAGTCGATTTTTCGGTATCAAGGACCCACAAAACATGGAGTAGTAACTCTCTAATTCTGTAAGTGTTAGAGGATTTACCTTTTTATATTTAGTAACTGGGTTTAACCACCTTTTCGTTACCAGGTAATAAGGGTTTTTCTGTAGAAAATTCGCCGCTGTTTTGGGCAGCATTAGATTCTTTTCTCCTTACTCTGTAGCGAGAAAGTAAAAAAGATGTTTCAGTATTCAGTGTGCCGTTTCAGAATAGACAATTTTTTCTCCTCCAGGACCCCTATTTTGCACATTCGACAACGGCACTTTTCCTGCCGTATGCCAAAAATATTGATGTCATTTTGCACACAAAATTTATTTTTAAAATTTCTAAAATGAAATGAGGTGTGATTTTAAGTACTTTCCTCATTTTATTGAATTTCCTCAATGGCAACATGTTTTTATGAATGGCACTTGCCTTCTATGCGTATGATGTGATGCTCGCCATCGTTCGCGCTTCCTGGTTTCAACTTCTGTTTTTCTCGCCCCCTATCAAAGAATTTCACTTGTTTGCCGTCTGTCATATTGGGTTAGAGATATATAGTATAATGTAGTATGGAAATCCTAAAAAAATAAAACCATTGTAGAATTCACGACCATTAATAAATTGTGGGATATGGGTCACGGGATTGGTCAATTAATAAAACACATTAGTTTGCCAACGTTTCGGAATATGTAATTCTTTTCTCACTTACTTTCGGGCTGTGACCCTGACTAGACGTGGCGAGCAATGGACCTGTGTGCTCTTGCAACTCCATATGTAGCGTTACGTTGGCGGCCGTGGGTGGGAGGAGGAGCGGAAGTATCGCATACCTGCGGGCTGAATAGCCTTGGCGCCCCGGCATTGGGATATATTTAGACCAAGTGGACGCCAGCTTGGCCTGGAAAGTCACGTGGTAGACGCGAGCCTCCCTCCTACACCAAGGACGGTCACGTGACGGCTACACTCTAGGTATAAAATCGAGCCGACGAGCTCACACGGGGTTTTTGTTCTGGAAACCTCGCGCGATGCGCAAAACATTACGCCCAGGCTGGAGCATGTCGTGCCTCTTGCACGGGTGACGAGATCACGGTAGTGGCGCTGGAGAAGCGTCAGTGGAGGCGGGGCCTCCCGAGCTATGTGGGGTATCCACGGGGAAATACTTTAAAGTGTGTAGTTTCGAAGCAAAATTTAGTTATTGTACATACGTGTAAATAAACTTCTACATACTTGTAAATGTCTGTGTGCTATTCTCCATGACGCCACACATGCTGGAGTTGGTCTGAAGGCAGACATGAAGTTTGACCGCCTTCTATATTAGTAAGCTCTGAGGAAGGAATTACGTATTCCGAAACGTTGGCAAACTAATGGGTTTTATTAATTGACCAATCCCATGATCCATATCCTCAAAAAAAAAAAATCTCTTTGAAAGTGTGTGCGGTCCATAACCAACAACTATTTATAAGACGTACGAAACTGAATGTAACGCCTACAAAATTCGAATATTGTAGGCGCATAGTGCATATGTAGTCAACGGATGGCAAGGAAGGTAATCTACAAAAGAGAACAGTAAATTCGCTTTTAATTTGATTCCTTCCTATGTATTTTGTTGTTTGCTTTTTTGTTGGGGTGAAACATGTAATGACGGAAGGTAGTTTCCTTTATTCAGTTTCATAATGAATGTGACTTGAAACTTTACGGAGTTTACCAGAAACCGTTACCTGTGGCATACGAAGAGGGGTCAACGACGGACCCCAGCGAGGATTTTCTCCACGATCTTCGTTTACGACAGACGTTACTGTTTCATCTTTTAGGACTTTTATTATTAGTACTTGCAGACCTGGATGACAGAGGTGACTAAGAACGTGCACCGACTCGGCGCTTCAGTCTGAAGGGGCGCGGGTTCCAGACCACCCTTGGGCATGGTAATTTTTCCGTTATCTCTAATGTTTGTGTTGTCGCGGTGGCCCTCGCGCACTATTGGTCCCAGATGAGACGATCCCATGAGTGTGTTGGTGTCTAATGCATGGTCAAATATGAATACCGTCGGGACGTGAAAAATAATCGGCTGTCGGCTTGATGAAAGCCCTAGGAAAATGTGAACCTTCCTTCACTTTTACAATAGTTTCGTCTTTCAGCGTTTCTGATAGTTTCCAACACAATTTGAAACCTTCGCCGTGCGTAATCACATAGAGGAAATTCAGACAACCTCTAAGATACGGACCTGCCTTTAACTCATTCTAGCGTCTCTTGATGCAAAAAGCAGTTTCGCATTCGGAGCAACATAGTAAATTTTGATCTACAAAAATTCATCCTGGGCGAACGATAACAGACTATTAGAATGTAGTATGCAAAATATCTTAATTGTTGCTTTAGCGAAACGATTAGCAGAGCCGGACAAAGGCATGGATTTGCTTCCCGGGACATCTAAGAATAAACGCCTCTGCTTATAATTTCATTTCTGTTTCTGGGCAAACGCAAATTCATCCTGGGCAAACGATAACACACTATTAGGATGGAGTATGCAAAATATCATAATCGTTGCTTTAGCCAAACGCTTAGCAGAGCCGGACAAAGGCGCGGATTCGCTTCCCGGGCCATCTAAGAATAAACGCTTCTGCTTGGAATTCCATTTCTCATTACTTAAAGAGTTCTCATTACTGATGTGTTATTCTGAAGTGAAGAAAAATAAACGAAATAAAAATTGATTAGGCACATAGATAAGTGAATTTGTTTTATGTGCACAACTGGGAAATGATTGATATGCGATATGCGAAGTTTGGTTCAATTTTCAGATTTCTTTCCGGCCAACCTTAAGTTGGTTCGAAAATGTTTTTTGCGTCAAATTTTTTTCTAGTGGTGGGCAAACGTAATTTCTTGTGGGCAAACCTGGGCAAACGATTTACTATATTATTTAAAATACCTGATTTTTATATCAATATCGATTTTCCCCGAAACTTTGTGTGTAACTTTTTTGTGTAGGTGGGCAAACTATAATTTTTGGTGGGCAAAAGATGGGCAATCGATATGTCAAGTTTGGTCGAAATCCCAGATTTTTTCCGCCCAGTGTGTAGTGGCCTGAAATTTTGTTTTGCGTCTAACATTTTTTCTTGGGGTGGGCAATCGAATATTTTTCGTGGGCAAACGATATACCAAGTTTGGTTGAAATCCCAGATTTTTTTCCGGCCAACTTCACGGAGGTCAAACGTAGAAGTACGTAGTTTCTTAAGAGAAAAATACGTCTATTTTCAAAAAACAGAAGGGGGTATGGAGGAACAATGGAGGGGAGCTTTTAAAACAATCGTAGAAACAGCTTTAGATACGTTCGTTCCTTGAAAAATACTAAAAAGTAATTCTGATCCTGAATATTATAACCGAGCGATACGGCGTTTAAAGAGAAAAGTTAGACTAGCATTTAATAGGAAACATCGCAGCATTTCTGACATGATAACTTTTAAAAAATACTACAGGAAATTAGAAAAAGAAAAGAAAATTGCGCATGAATTATTTTTAAGAAATATTTTGGAGACAGGAAGAAATAATTGGTCAGGCTTTTACAAATATGTCCGCAGACGCCGGGGAATAAGGAAGAAATTCAGGAAATTCGAGACGCAGATAACGCGCCATTGCACGACGACCAAACGAAAGCAAATGCGGTGTTCAACAAGTATTTTGTATCGGTATTCAAACCAGAATGGGCGCAGGAGCAAGTTCATTATATTCCAATAGAAAACCAGTTCAAGCTTCATGCATGGGAAATCCGCTGGAAATTCACTGGAAAATGGTAAATCACGCGGACCAGACGGCATCTCGACATATTTTATTAAACTCGGTAGGGAGGCAGTATTGCCGTATTTGTTAAGATTATTCAATGTTTCTATTAATAATGCAAATTTACCAGACGATTGGAAGACAGCTACAGTGGTCCCAATTTTCAAAAATGGTGATAAAATGCTGAAACTGTAATATAATGAATGGCACGTGTTGTGGAGTCCCATCTAGTTCATGTGGCCTTTACCTCAGTATTGCATTACTACTAAAGTGAAAAATATTCTATTCTCTACGTAAAACATGGCGAAAACGTCATGCACGAAATTAAAACCGACTACTGGTCTACTCATAACGTTGAGTTTGACAAATCAGATATGGCGGCAAAAGAACCAGAGACGTCAAAGAATGTCACATGTAAATCAGGCTTTAGAGAAATATTAATTTGTAAGCTCTTCTGCTCTTCTTACTTGCTTTATGTTCCTTTCCCAGCAGCAAGGCACGCCCGAAATTAGCCCAATAACGGCTGGAACGGTTCGTTGGTCGCGATAGCAAAGAAGCGCTTAGGGAGAGGTCCGCCCGCCCAAACTGACCGCGTCGACCGGCTCAAGGTTGTTGGAGTTCGACTCCCAGGTGGTCTGCGGCCTGCGCCAGCCGTCGTCGTTTAGGCCCCTCTTCCCCCGCCGCAGGCACGCGCCGCGCCACTGCCAGGCAGCGGGGGGTACGCGAGGGGGCCGGGGGGCACGCGCTGACTCCCCTCGAGCGCCTCTGGCCAATGCGCGTGGCGTAAGGCACCATCAGATTGCACTGGGAGAAGGGAGTGCGATTTTCGTTCTAGGGTCCTACGTGACCCTTTTTCGGTTAAGTGATTCGTGATTATTAGGGAACGGACTTTATTGTAATAAAAAAAGCAAAATATGTACGTATATATGTACTTATTTTTTCAAAAATATGTAAGAAAAAATAGGAAATATGTGTAATAAATATTCGTTATAATGTTTACAATTCCATTCTTCAAGCGTTTTCCAAGCAGAGTACGTTGTCGATCAGAACTTTACATGGATTCAGAGAGGCTGAATGACAGTTTTACATCTACAGAAGCAATTATTCGCTAGTTTCTTCCGAAACATAATACATTTGTATTATATACAATGTTGTTTACGAGGAGTCGGAGCTCAAGTGAATAGTACCGTGTAGCCTGTGATAGAAGGGGGGGGGGTAAATGGGGCATACTCCCACCCGAACTCCAGAAAAGGTATAAGACAATGATTGATTTTTTTTCGAGTTACGCATGGGGCCTATGAAACACGAGTAAGCACGTGGTTGGAGTTCCTTCTGCTTCACATACTACATCCGCTCATCGTTGATCCCGACTACGCTGTTTCCAAGAAGCACTGGGGCGGAGGGAGATAAGTTTGGCAATTAATAGCGATTGTCCGGCGTTAATACAAGCGCATTGCGTATTTTTTTAAGTATTTCAGTAACTAAGTTTCCAAGTAACATATATTTCGAACATCACTAGTAAAATGTTCATTTTCGACCTATAAATATATTAGAATGTAACGAAATATGTAACTATAGATAAAAAAAAAAAAAATGGTTCCAAAAAAAATTTTCCCGTAAAAATATGTATTTACATGAAAATCCGTTCCCTAATGATTATTAAACACTTCGAGGGCAAAGCGGTGTGTAAATCGTCCCCAGACCTAATTTTCTGCGATGTTCTTGGATATTGTTTTATAATGGAGGAAGAGCAGTTCACTTGTTCTTTACTTATTTTGTCGTATGCTTTATAAAACGTAGGTAAGCAATCAACATTTTTGCCGTTTCTAGGCCGTGCTGTGCCTCATGTGGGATTTAAACCGATTACCATTGCAGAGAGAACAAGCCGTCGTAGTCGTCTGTGTTGGTTGGTTAGGAAGGCATCTATTTCACTCCTGCATAAAATGAATTTCACCACTATCTCTCTACTACGGACTAAAAGGAGAGAGACATCTCTCTGATGAAGTCGATTGTCCATGAGTACTGACACTTAGGTTAGATAATCATCTTTTACATTACAATATATGGAAATAAACACTATACTGTACTTTTAATCAACCCGCTATCCAATATGAATGTATAATACATATACTTCACTGTAAATATACACCATGATGCAATAAATTCAATATTTTAAATTTAAAATTGGCCTTCAGAGTTTGTTTGCTCCATTCGAAAACCATTAAAGGAGTTCGTAGGCCCGAGAACTGAGTGCATATAAGGCACGCAACGACTTACTCTATCGTACAAAAAGGAAACCAGTAATTAAATCATGACCATTTAGTGGACTCATTGGGCTCTTCATTGGATCGGTACTGTTCAATGAAAACTCATGTAAGCGTGAATTTAATGTTGATTTGGCTGTCCCTTCTTTCCGTTGATATTTCATTTTGGAATCGGAGAATACTCAAGCGTCTAGAAACGGCGAGTTTCAAAAATAAGAAATGCAAAGGGCAGACATGTACAAAAGAACCTACTCAGAGAAAAATGTACCGTCAAGATTGCCATGATGGTGTAAAAGACCAAATTAGATTTTTTTGTTGAAAAATGGGTTTCTGTCGTCTGAACCTCGAATGTTTATGTTGCTATGTATCCTCTGTAATTATGGGAGGGCTATTTGATTGTTAGGAAGAGGCATGAAAATATTACACAAGAACACTTAAATGTAGATCATGAAATAATAGCAAACTGTTTCAATAATTCCTTGAGATAAATGGTCAACTAGAGTTTTGTGTGCAGTAGTCATATTTTCTATCTTCATTTACTTTTCACATAAAAAATGTTGATGCTCTCATTATAACATTGGTTCACTTAATGTGTTTCCTCCTTTCCATGTATCCTGTTATTCTTTACACTTTTCTGCATTATAATACCAAATATTCATACGTTCTCTTTAAATAATCTTCAGATATTGGACAAATACTGTTTTCCGATCCTCAAGCTGTTTTCTCAACATAGAAAAGGTTTAATTATTTTCTATTCCACTACATCATAGAATTACTGCATTAAAAAAAGGCGCAAACCATTGAACACTTATGAAACATACAAACATTTCAAGAGATAACTTTAAATGGCAATTGTATATCCGCGAAATTATTATAACTATTAACTAATTTAGCAACCACTTGGTAAAAATTCAGACGCAATTTACGCTCCTTCTTAAAATAAATTCCTCGCTTTCCGACAAGCAAGAGACCGTCGTTCTCGTGGCTTTCGAGTTAGTTCGGGCGTCTGGCGACAGATCGCTCTGACAACAGGTATCTTCACTCTCTCCCAAATTGCTGTTCGGCAGGCGCGCACAACACAAACTGCACTAGATAGCTGAGTTGTCGCTGCAACGCGACCGCCCAACAAAATTTGCGCATTGGATTGCACCCACTTAGTTCGTCCCCTCCTACGTGATGGCACGACTTACGTCACGGTGCGCCACGATGGGTCCTCTCTTCTCCGCTGACCTTGGTCGCCACCGTCGCCTCCCCAGAACCCGTAACTACTCAATCCCACGAGTGTGTCTAGAGCTCCCTTAAAATGTATTTCTTTTTTTTACTTTCTCGTATACGTACGTTGACGTATACTCTCGTCTCTTATACGGAGGAGCACGTGGTATAGAGAAAGTTATGTAATGCTGCCAAAAATCGATTTCAAGATTTCAACAGAAATACACATTTTGGGGTCTACTGATACCGAAAAAGTGTTTTTGTTTTCAAAACGTCCGTTTGTCTGTCTGACTGTCTGTGAACACTACAAGCGCCTAAACCATACGTAGATTTTTTTCCTAAACGGATATTCCCCAATGGATGTACTTCCACTCGAGGCGCTGCGATTTTGAAACTCTTTCTTTAAAATTTGGAGATACTTTATACTATGTCTCACGGACATTTTCAAAATTTTCTCAAAAATGGCTCCAATTTTTTTCTTTAAATTTCTTGTAAGAATAGAGCAAATTTCACTTATAAAGGTGGCATAATTCCGTTTTTCACAGTTAACTCTGAATTTTCTAAAATTTTGAAAGTTTGAATTTTTTCGGCATCTTCCAACAAAAATTTTTTTTTTTTTTTTGGTTTTTTATTTTTTGTTATAGTTTTGCCAATATTGCGTGTAATATGTGCAATGTTAAAAAGTAGCCAAAACAAGATTTTCTCAAAAACTGATATATTTTTTTATAAATTAGTTGAGAAATTCACAATTTTTTTCTGAATTATCTGTCACGCCGTTAATATGCACTTTCTAGCTATTTGTAAACACATGTGTAAACACGTGTGAGTGGCAGTGCATCAAATGACTTCAAATGAAATTTTTAGAAATCTCAAAAATGTTCTGAGAAATGAGCTTCAAATTTCGCATTTACAGTAACGCTTCAACACCATTTTCTAAAAAAAGGCTCCAAATTTGTCAGTGAAAATTGCCATTTAGAACAAAGTTTTACTCTTATTTAATATTCTGAACTAATATTTCGATTCTACTATAAGTAAACCGAAAAGTTGAGAAAATTTTAAAAACATGCACTTTGAGGGGCTATAGATCGCAGCTGGCAAAAGTATGTGGCAAGACAGAAAACCTAGGCCAGACCAGGAAAATACACAGAGAGCGAGGAAAACATACATTTTTTTTATTCCTGCCCTCAAAAGTAGCTAAGCTGGAACGCAAGGGAAAATCTTTGAGAAAACAAGTGTCAGTGATGCGAGACGCCAAAGTGAAAATTAGTTAGGGAGCAGTTGGCGACAAAGTAAATGGCAAATGGGAGAACGTAATAAAAAATCCTGAATATGGTGTAATGGGTTGTGTGGTACACGTTTTGGTGGCGAAATGGTGGAGCAGTTCCAGAAGAATGGGCATGAGAAATGCATCTAAATTGAACTTTGCTCCTGTAACATGGGTCAGTGGGAATGTTCTTTTCAGCATTCAAAATTATTTTAACAAATAAGATACTGCTATATTGTAGAAAATTTGGAAAAAATGTTGATTATATACCGTGCTGTTAATTATGAAAGTGAATAAAATGATGCGTGTAGCCATTCTCATAAATGTAAAAATACTTGATTTTGCTGAATAATAAAAATATGCCTAATTGAATCCCACTGTGATTAGTTTTAGATGCCGGAAACATGTTTTCACAACACAACTGTTTTTGTGTTATGATTTAAATGGTTTAATCATTTTGCAACCTATTTTAAGTGTCTTAATCGTCGCATTTCATAATTAAAGGTGCCTAATTTCATAATTTCTTGGCCTATTTTAGGTGCCTAAATCATCACTTTTTTTGCACCTAAAATTCTGACGTCTACTCATAAGAAGAATCATTTTCTGCAAAACTAGTAGCTGGAAGTAAGAATTGAAAATCCCTTAGAATCATTATTAAATCCAGTACAGCATAGGGCTGTACTCTGTGGTGGGTGCCCCGTGTGCACCAGTCAGAGGTTTGTAGTAAAGAAAACCATTTCGCGTCAGGTCTGTTTGGAGTAGTCCTGTTCTCTTGCCTCTCATAACATCTAGTCCAGCTTCTTTCTCATTATCATCACACCGGGTTAGGTGGCTCAGGGCATCAAGTGATGTAACTGCAGTGGCTGTGAACGGGAGGACCTAGGGTTCTAGTCCCGACGGTGGCAGGATTTTCGACAATGGCTAGATAGCTAGGTCGATTTCTGCCGCTGTCTGGTGAAGAATTCTAGCGGCCAGCTGCTCTGATTCGTAGATTTCGAGCTCTCTCCGATGAGCATTGGGTGAATATCGGTTACCCTAATAAACAGGTCACTGTCCACCCTTGATATTTCCTTCAACTTCCTTGGCCTATCCTCACCACTTACACCCACAATTACATGCACTACACTACGACACACGCCGGGAGTCCCGTCAGGAGCTTAAAGCTTGTCCCGGCTGGAGCGGGACCGCGCTGGTGGGAGATACCTGATTGGGGAAAATTCCGCAAGCCGACGAGTGGTTCGTCGCCGAAACTGGCCATCCCGCGGAGTAAGATCACCGCCACCTCCCGCGATTTAAAGAAATTCACTACACTTACGGAACTAATGATCTTAGCGGTTCACGCACCCGGAATCGCTAATCAGTCAATAAATCATAATTATCATCAGTAACTCATCATACTTGCCTCACCGGGGAGACCCGACGAGACGGGAAGGTTGAGATTCTGGCTTCGGATTTACGACCGTATTGCTGTCTTCCTGATAATGATGTCTCGCGATAAATGAAAATTTTACTGCCCATATTTTCTTGTGTTATCTTTTTGCTAGATGCGAGAACAAGGAGGGAATTTGTTTCGTTGCGGTAGTAATACCAAATAAAATCTGTAGCTAGTTTTTCCCGATGGAGATAATTTCTTTTCTTTAAATGTATTACCTCGTTGCTCGATATGTCTTTTGGGTTTTTTTACGTGGGTGGTATTGTAATAATGATTGTCCCACAATAAGGAGACCAAACTCATCATGATTTATATGCTGTTAATCTGTCAGTGTTCTTTATTTTCTCATTTTCAAAAAAAATAATTAAAAGGGTTTGATTTATTATTACTTGAACGTGATGTGCTTACGGTGGTGTGAATACCTGTCCGGATATGTGATCTAATTTTGGAACGTTGACAAACAACTGAAATTAAATAAAGAGCGTCTGAAACATATGGTTAAATTACCGTAAAATGTAGAGGAATTTTTTCATGTCGTCAGTAGTCTTTGAAATTTTTTGACAGTTAAAAACAGAGGGGGGTATGATAAAAAGTACAATAATGGGGGTTACCTTCAGTTGCGGATTTCCTACTCTCTCTCTCTCATTTACAAAATTATCTTAAATTATGAATAAAGGTACCAACAAGAGTTTTGGGCAAAATTTGATTTTAAGAAATATTCGCTTGTGCTATAGGAATTATTTATATCGACAATGAACTACAGTTTTTGAATCTTATCCCGTATCGGTCCCATGTAGAGGAAACGACTCACTACTGCGAAAATATGATTTTTTTATGGAAATGCTGGCGAAATAAGTAAATTCTACACTAACATCCCCAAGAGCTCAGGGAAACGTGCGCAAATAATGAAACTTGTTGCTACTTTTGCAATCTTCATTCATAATTCAATCATGATCAATGCGAGAATGCAAGAATTAAGGGGCACAAGGTGGGTCGGATAGTATTATCTGTGCACGTTCTCTTGAGCCCTCATTTTGATAGACGCGTCTGAAGGGGGATGCTTAATTCGACTGCAGGACTACTATATAAAACGTGCAGCTTGTTTTCGATACAAAATAGTTTGTTTCACGGGAGCAAACATTTCTGATTATCATATATTGACAAGAAAGCTCGTTGCTATCTTTTCTCGTTAAATGAACAAATGGAGGTAAAGGAGTGAAGGTAGGGGCTCAAGAAAACCTACGCGTATCGTAACAGCATCTGTATGTGTACGGTGTAGTACGAGACCCGCTGCCTCTGAGCGGAATGTCCTCGGTTCGAGTCCCAGCATTGGCAAGATTTTCGACACTAGCTTGTGAGCTAAGTCGAATTCAGTCGCTGTCTGAAGGACAATTGTAGAGGCCGGCTCCTCCGATCGGTAGTATTTCGTGGTTTATATGATCAACACCAGGCGAATACCGGAACAGTACCCTAACAAACGGGCCACAGACCGCGCGCGATCTTTTCTTCCTCTTCCTTGTCCTATCCTCACGTGTTAAACACACGTACACTAACATGCACTACACTACCACACGCCGGGAGACCGATCGGGACCTTCGAGCTTGTCCAGGCTGGGACGGTGCCCCGCTGGTGGAGATACCTAGTTGGAGTGATAAATGTTGGGAGATACCCAGCTAGCCGACGGTAGGTCGGTGCCGAATCTCGTCATCCGGCGGGGAAAAATCACCGCCACCTCCCGATGTAAGAACATGCACTAAACTTACAAAACTAATGACCTCAGTAGTTCAGTTGCCCGGAATCACTAACAACCAACCAACCAACCAACCAACCATCCAACCAACCATCCAACCAACCATCCAACCAACCATCCAACCAACCATCCAACAACCAACCAACCACCAACCAACCAACCATCCAACCAACCAACCATCCAACCAACCATCTAACCAACCATCCAACCAACCATCCAACCAACCATCCAACCAACCATCCAACCATCCAACCAACCATTCAACCAACCAACGAACGTGGCCTGCCAGTGCAGCGGTTCACGCGGACGAAAGGAGCGAAAGCGGGAGCGCGCGCGAACTAGCTCACGCTTGGAGGCGGGGGCAGTGGCGACGGCGGCGGCGGTGGCGGCGGCGGCTTGGCGGGCGCGAGTGGGCGGCAGCAGAATTAGTCACTTCCCTTGGCGCGCGAGTCACACGGGTTAATCACACCAACAATACTCGGCCGGCGTATCATTAGCGGTGCCGGGCCGCGCACGCCGCCGCCGCCGCTGCCGCCAGCGCGCGCGCGGCGCTCCGCGGCGCCAAATTAACGACCACCCTGGGGGCGGAGGACGGAGCGGGATGCGGAGGGCAGCGGGAGGAGGGGGAGGGACGAGAAGTTGCGTTCGGAGCCGCCTTCCTGTTCTAACGAGCGCCTCCTTTATCTGCGGTCCGAGAAGCGCTCTGTAGCGGACGCTATGCGAACCGGACTTCCACTGCTCTAATGAAACGTTGGCACCAGGGGCATGCACCGCCGGGGCTGGCCACCGGTACAGGCGATCGCCTTCCACAACCAAAGGTGTAATGATTATCATTTTCTATCGTATCCTTTCTTCTTTTCGTTCTCTTAATTTCATTTTTTCTTCATCGTATTCTTTTCGTACTTGCCTTTTGTAATCGTAACTACTGAGGTGTAGACATTGTTTTCTGGGAAATGAGACTCACACAATTTTTTCTTATCTCAAATTTATTAGTCTTTCAAAATTATCTCTTCTGTCCTCAAATTTGTTCATTCCCTTTAGAATAGGGAAGTAGACAAGGTATACATATTGTATTATTCTCTGTATCTGAAATGTTAAGCGGTCATACTGCGTGTACCTGTGTTAAAAAGTCGGTCGATCCATGTGAAATTGGTGGTGGGTAAATGGAGTTCGTGGTAGATTTTATCGGGGTTCTCCCGATTCCTTTAGGTCCCAATGTTCTATCATGATTCGTATCATATCCCTATCAGTATTCAACTAACCAATATAATTCTCACATTTCCAGGTATGGTCATAAGGTCTAGACACTGGTAATAAACAAATAGCTTAAAATGTAATCAGAAATATGCAAAAAAAATCCTGCCCTATTTGTTTTCCTCTGTAGATAACTCACATTTTGGGGTCTTAATTTACTAAGTAGTGGGATCATCCTTTTAGTTTGCTTGTATTTTACCTCAGATAAGTTGCTGAGACGAGGAAAATTACCCGAGACGAGGAAAATTACTAATCTGATTCCTATCAATTTTCAACCTGTCATGTAGAAATGTTTTAATCTATCGTTAAACAACAAATCGTCTGTACCACACTACCTCACTGCAGTGTACTGAGACGAAACTGAATTAGGTTTTTGAAGTCGTTCTTAAAATGGGATAGTATTTAAAATCGTAAGCTACCACGAATCTGTTTTCAATCTAGAGTTATCTGATCAGCAAAGAAGATCAAACAAGTAAACTCAGCATTCCAGAGAATATGAAGTTATGGTCCATAGTGAAGTCTAACAAACGTCTGGGTTGTTAAGGAGGGACGACTGCGTTGCAGAATTACCATCTATAATCTTGTTTCTCTGTTGGAGTTTCCCTGGTGTTATAAGACAATGGTCCAAGACCGAAATTAATGTCTGAAAAGCGTGAAAATAATATCCTTGTGTATAGTATCTCGTACAAGTGAAATTAGTGTAACACATTCCATGGATATTCACATTGTGTCGTACATCTGCAAAATAACTTCAAAACTCAAACATGAAACACTATATCCAGAGAGAACTTCTAGTTTTTCATTAATTAGACTGTTGGTGATGTAGATACCTTATTAATTCAAAGTAAATAAAACTGAGGTTGTCTGGTATCAATTATATATTTATGCTGAAGATCTTTTCGATGCGTAGCGATCATCGTCAGAGCTCTGACGATGATCGCTACGGGATCGAAAAGATCTTCAGCATATACTTTCTAGTTTTTCATTAAAATTGCCTCTGGAGAAGTGTTCGTAATTAAGTGAGAAGAGCCACGTGCTGTTGTCGATGGGGATTTCATAATTCTATGGTTTGAATGTATTGTGTTATTTATGGGGGTTGTCGTTAGAGACTGGGTTTTTGGTTTACATTTTCACCTCGCTTGTTAATTAAAATGATATAACCGTGACTCTTGTCTTTCTGCCCATTTTGTTTAAATTTAGCATATAAAGCATTTGTTAGAATATTAATGGTATATATTCACACTATTATTCACAAATTTGCATTATAACGTACTCTTGGCGCTTTTCTTCAGCATTATTTTATAATACATGAATGAATTGTATTTACAAGAAATATTTGTATGGTATTTATAAAACCTAAACATTCTTGAGCATTGAGCTTGAAACATTGAGCTAATTTCTTTGTATATATTTCGATAATACCCTGCTCTAAAGAAAAACGAGTCACTTAAAAATTCAATTTCACAATTGTCGATCGAACTTTTTCAACTTCCATCCAAAATTGCTGAAATTTCTCTCCATAAAGATAGAGGCGGTTTTATAACGAAGTAGAAGAAAATTAAATTCATCAACTCCGCATTCTCATTTTGTGACAGAAACTGAAATTTGCACACTTCTTGCCTATGACGTATTTACGTAGTAAAGGGAGTGTTGTAATGCTGCAGCGGAAACATTTCACCAGGAATAACTTGTATTGTGGGGCACTGATATCGAAAAAGCGGATAAATCGTGTTCCTATCAATTACATTCATATTATACAATTGCATCCATAACACCTGGTGTATTCAGAATCCACGTATTCTGGGCCATTGATACCAAAAAATTGGCTGACACCAAACTCTGTTTTTCTATGGTCAACGCTTGCGCCTTTTCCGTTCAGACGATTTTGTCCGAAATTGATATTGCTCGGTAGGTTTGTCCCAGCGAAATTGATTGATTGATTGATTTGATTTATTTATAGTCGCATCAACTACATATGGTTATTAGCGACTACTTTTATAATTACACAGTCAGTACAAAATAACACAGAAACTCAGAATTATACATATAAGGTTCAATACTATTATAAACTTCAATTTCTCTTATAAAGCTAATGAATTTAGTGCACTGTTCTTTGTTATTGAGGTCTTTAGGAGAACTTAAATTGTACTTCTTTCTTGAACTTTCATATTTAGGGCATGCAAACAAATGTTCTACTGAAAGAGAAATCTTGCATGAATTGCCGTTATCAGCATCAGTCCTGTTCAGTAAGTGGCTGTGAGAAAATTTTGTGTGTCCTATTCTGCATCTTGTCAAGACAACCTGATCGTTTCTGCAGAAGCTGACCGTTGGATTATCATCTTCAAACCTTCTAACTGATCTTAATTTGCACCCCTGTAAGTTGTTCCATTCATTAGTGTCAAGATCAGCTAATTTTTTCTTGACTTTCTTGAGATCTTCTTGATCACTTCAAGATCACTTGTTATTTGCACTTCACTACTCACTATCGATTCACGAACATAAATTGCCACACATCCACTAGCATTCACACATGACGATCTGTTTTTGTAGTAACACTTAAAACCTTTGATATGCTTACAATAGTTAGTTTTGAAATTAGATTCTTGTATACAGAAAATATCAAAGTTTTTCTCATTTTGAAGTTTCTGGAAGAACTCGTGTCAGGAAGCCATTCACGTTCCATTGCAGAATTTTGATTTTCATTCTGCTTCTTCACTTGATGAACATTCGTTCTCAGAGGATGCTCTTGAGGAATCAGAAACTACTGGATCCTTCAACCTTTTCATGATTCTCGTGAAACGAGACTTCATACCTCTGTCCTCTAGCAATGGATACATAGCTCTAAGCAATGCAATCAACTTATCAGTTTCCTTAGTATAGTTAAGGGATACTTGTAGAGCATTACTAGTTCCGTACGTATCTTCCAAAAAATCTTTGAGTTGTTCATAATTAAGAACATTGGGGTTTTAATTTTCTTTAACTGGAGCTAACTATTTATTCGGAGTTTTTTTTCTTTCTTCCGAACTATTCAGGGTTAGTTCAGGTGTTTTATTGCTAGATGTACTTGTAATCTGCGACAGTGTTCTTTTAGTTGTCTTTCCAGTCTCAATTGGGGGAAATTCTTCATCAAAAGTAGAATTATCGTTGTGTTTGTTCTCAATGTTCACGTTTGAATTAATTTTTTTTTTTTGGCCTTGCTTGTACTAAATCTACATTGCTATTGGTTGCTATTGGTGAATTATTTTTCTTATATATTTGTATCGCCATAAGATATATAAATCCAATTTCTCTCTCCTTTATACTCAACTGCTATAGAATCAGGTAATTTTTTCAGTGAGTCTTCCGGTACATACATTTGTCTGCGAAAGCTTAAAATATGTGTGAATTCTTCTTTTCCGAAACCCGCTCGTAGGAATGACACTTGTGAACTTCGCACTACGTTCAATTTATCAAGTTCTTCTTCAATTATAGCATTAGGGATCATTGGATATATGTACATTTGAAAGAACTACTCGCCACTGCTTACTAACAAATGGTCGCATATTTTGGTTACTGCCATCAATATTAATGGTTTTATATTTATCTGTTATTTCATTAACTAGTTCTTTACTGCTAAGAAAGATGCACACTCAGCTGTTCGAGATCTTCGACGCGTATATTATGTTTCGTGGTGAAACAATAGTAGCTAAGGCTTCTACATACCTTTCTAGTGATGTGCTATAGTCCTTCCCATCAATTAACAAACCTTGTTCTTTGGCTGGATACATAGAATTCTGTACGATTTTGTTCCAGTTAGTGCGACCTGACGCGGGTTGGCCCCTGTAGTCAGAGGCCTTCCCTTCAGCCGATGCGTCATGCCGATGCGAGGTCATTTCACGACTTATCCCCCCGTAGGGGAGGAAAATGAAACAGTTTTATACTACTCTTGCAGTATTTGCTGTTCGCTAAAATGTCCACTAGTAACACTCAAACTAAAGAAATTCACACGCTCTCCACTTACAACGGTTACTGTCACTGTGTACAGCACGATGTTGACTCGACCGCTGCCTGTGACGAACTGAGCGAAATTGAAACGCATATGCGTACTTTTATTTTGGGGGTTACTTCACATGCAGCCTTGGTAATATTTTCAAAATTTTCTGAAAAATGGCTACAAATTTTATATTTTTTACAGATAGAACGTAGGACGTTTAAAAAATAGGGCTGGTCTCATTTACGCTGAAGAATCTGAATTTTCGAAATTTGCAAAAGTTATAAAGGTTAAAAGTTAAAAGTTATAAGTTATAAGGCGAGAAAGTATATGCTGTTAAAGCACCACTACTTTAACATAGAGATCATGAATTTCAAACCTTGCTATAAACTTTATTTCATTGAAATTTGATAAATTTGTTGCTGTTACTGAGTTTCGAAAATGTGGACAATTCCATTCAAGGCGAAAATCATTCGCGAAATTGGATAGATTCTGACAGAAGGGTAGAGTGTTACCTGTTTTTCTTTCTCGAACCTAATACGTAGTAAGAGCTATATAATGACATAGAAAAAAATGACAATTTTCAGCAGAAATATACAGTGATACCTGCTCAGTCACCTCGATGAAGCTGTCGCTTCAGTTAACGGCCACTTTTCCGTGGATCCCATAGATTTTTCCATAAGATGGTGTAAAATTTTCCTTTTTTGAGCGACCGTCTGAGCCCCCAGCCTGTGGCCACGCAATTTTCGTAGATTGGCGGTTAGACGTAGATTATCGGTTTTGAACTGTAATAAAATAAGAAGCGGAAAACCGGGTTGTTATTTTGTCAGTAATACTCCCAAATCAAACCGGGAGCGGTAGCTCAGTGCATCAACTGATGTCACTGCAACGCCTCTGATCGGGAGGTCCTAGGTTCGAGTCCTGACGGCGGCAGGATTTTCGACACTAGCTTTTCAGTTAAGTCGAATTCAGTCGCTGTCTGGAGGAGAATTCTAGTGGCCGGCTGCTCTGATCGGTAGTTTTCCGTGGTTTCTCCGATCAACGCCAGGCGAATGCCGGAGAAGTACTCTACCAAACGGGCCACATACTGCGCGCGATCTGTCATTCCTCTTCCTTGTCCTATCCTCTCCCCTTACACACACACACACACACACACACACACACTTACACTAACATGCACTACACTACCATATATTTCGGGAGGCCGATCGGGAGCTTAGAACTTGTCCCTACTGGGGCGGTGCCCCGCTGATGGGAGAGTCCTGGTTAGGAGGAAACCCCGCTAACTGACGGTAAGTCGGCGCCGGATCTCGCCATCCAGCGGGGAAAGATCACCGCGCATCTCCCGAGAAAAAAAATGCACTGCACTAACGAGACTAATGACCAAAGCAGTTGACGTGCCCGAAAACGAAAAAATCCAATCAAATCAAGAAGCGGAAGAGCGGTGAGTATACTGTCGATTCAGTATCTTCCAGCAACGGGACGCATTGTCACATTACAGAAAACATGTAGAGTTGCTCATCAGGTAATAGTTAATCTTCTGTTTAAGTTGAAAAACAGGTGATTTTAATTTTTTTTTCTATGAAATAACAATGCGATCGCTTCATATATACCGAAGTTTTCTCATGAAGTTCGCTAGTCACGTCTTCACCGCTGTGGAATCTTAACAGCCAGCGGAGTACACCTTTTGTGCGATAGCAAACTCATGTTCATTGGCGTACTGTTTCATGGAACAGCTCTACCCATCGGACGTGAATTTCTTTTTGAAATCTAGTTCGTTTGTCAGTTTAGTACGGTGGAAAAGGAAAGTACTTTTTAGGAAGTCAAGAATGTTTATTACTAGCCGGGAGAAGGCATTTGGACATAGAAAACAAAGTTTTAGTTAAAAAACTAACTGATATTTTTAAGTGCAGTAGGCACATTTAAGTGCAGTAGCACACTTGTAATGGAATCGTAGAAACAAGGTCACATTTTTATGAAGTTTCGAAACTTATGTGGCTTGAAAGATTCGTTCTAAACAAACAACTTTGATACAAAGTTTTTTTGTAAGAAGTGAGTTACATCCATGCGAGAACATGTATTCTTATATCTTATAATTATTGAGTAGTTTGTTATTTACGTTTTGTTTAGTGTTTTGAAGTAATTAAAATATTTTACCGAAAACACACTGTATTTTACAGCAGTTAGCACGATTAAACTTGATGTACATTTTCCGTAACCTCATATACTTGGATAAAGAGCCACCTGCATTATCAACCAATTTTTTTCAGAACTATTAGTGACCGCTTGTGGCAGATGTCACTGTACATTTTGGGGTCCCTTGATACCAAAATCGTGGATTTTTCTTCGTTCTATATGCAGTAAATTTCTATTACTTATAGGTTGTCTTATATACATTCATGTTTTGTGGGTCCTTGATAGTCAATTTTTTTAATGTCACTTTCTCACAGTCCGTATATCAACGTCCGTACATAAGATTATTACTAAGATTGATATTCCCCGATCGATCTTGCCGATGATGCCACCCCTCGAATTTGAAGTGAATCCTTCAATTTTTGGGTGTAGGCGTTTGGGAATGAACATTTTCAAAATGTTCTGAAACATTGCTCCAATGTTTTAAATGTTGCTTATAAAAATGGCGAAAGCTTATGAAAATAACACAGGTTCGATTTTCATTAAATCATCTGAATTTTCGAAAACTAATTTCTTTTAAATGTTTGAATTTTTCTTCAACTACGTTATTGAATATCCAGATTGGTTTGTAAATTTGATACTTTTAAAATTTTTGAGTGAAATCTTGTCAATTAAAAAATACAAACAAGATATTTTCAAACCTGGTCCCTCTTTTAAGTTTTGTTCTGATAGTGCAAGGTTTACATAATTAAATGGCATAGTACCAATTTTCAGAGAAATATTTGAAATTTTGGAAATTCTTAAAGTTTGTGCTATTCAATGCAACACATTATTTATTTATTCCATGTCTAAAATGTTTAAAAACTGTGTGTGTGACGTTTGGGGGAGTGCAATCTTGAACAATTTCTTGAACTCCCGAAATCCCTACCCTCTCTCGTACACTATAATCTGTTGAATTATCAATAAAGTTAGCGACGAGAGTTTGTTTTTCACAAATTGATAACAAGATATATCTACTCCCATAAAAACTAAGAAAAACTGTGAAAACTATTTCGGATGGCAAATTAGTTTCTGATTTTATGATTATCATAAACATTTCCTCGAGATAGTACTTTTGGAGTAATTTTGAGTTAAATCGTGACAATTTTCTTACTTCCACAATCACTTGAGTTTCCAATATTATCACACACATACAAATAGGATCGGTAGAAGAGGGACTATCGCTCTGGCATGCCGACCTGAAGACCAAAGTTCGATTCCCACGATTCGCAGGGGATTTTTTTCCATTTCCCCCCTTAATAGGGTAAAATGCGCTTATAAATATGGTAAGTGCAATTTTCCGTTGCACTTTCAAAAATTGCATACTTCGAATTTCAAGCTCTTTGTTTGCTGGAGTCAGTGTTTTGTGAGATAGCTCAAGAAGTAGTAAGATGCAATTTGCAATTACTTATTCTTTACAAATAATACAAGAAAGTATGTACTATTGTTGTATCTTTAGTTTAGATACAGTAATTTGCACCAGAGTCCGATTCCATTCCACTACACTTAATTGTGACTCTTTTCCGAGAAAAGTTCTATAAATACAAACTGAAAAACTTTAAAAGCAATACATGAAGAAATTTCCATGTTTGTCGTTAAAAATGATTCAAAGATTCGGAATGATAGATCAACAATGATTTTGCTTGAGTCAAATGGGTGACAACAGGTAAAAATGCACACGTCATATGGCTCGGGAAAAAATCAACCGATTGTGATTTTTCATTTCAATGTGAGATCGATATGAACACAAACTCTCAGATCAGTATCGGTAAAAAAGGAGTAATTTTTGCGTAAGCACTTCTTGTCATGCAACATTCAACCCATTTACTAGTAATGCCACTATTCAACAACATTTTCTATTGAATGTTAGTAAGCACTAAGCAAACCCTTTTCTATTAGTTTCGTAACACAATACATACAAGAACATTTATTGCATTGTCTTTACTAAGGACGAAGTAGGTCTTTTGTGCAAGATGGTGAACAGCATTTACTTTAATCGAATTACTCATTACTTCAGTAATATCAGTTGCTCAGTAGTATTAGTATTTTTGTTTTGGTTTTGTTTACAAAAGTTCTATACGTTAGAAAATGTGACATTTACTGTTAAACAAGTCCTTAGAATGTGGTCAAAATTTCCTAGTTACGCTTTTAACATTCATGGGATATACCTACCTTCTGCTTTCCACCATGTCTTACTGAAACCAACGACCACATGGGCAAGCCGCAGGACTCCCAAACAACGTTTGTGGTCGCGCCTAATACCAATGGTTCAAGAGGGATCATAAAAGAAAATTAGAGAAACATTGCCTAAGGTTGTTCTTTCTCAACTGTGCTGGAAGGAGACATGTAGAGGTCAGAGTTATTGAGTTTTAAGTGCACATGACATCCGATTGCTACAGCTGACACTAGCAATTCGGGATGTATGGCTAAATGCTGCCAGACCACGTTAATTGGATGTGACTGTGTTCAGAAGTCGGATCAGATGTGATGGTGAGAGTATTATTAACCGTCTCTCGTAGAAAATCAGGAGTCACCGACGCTCTATTTTACATTATGAGATTTGTTAATTGAAAATCTAATTCTAAATTATTATTCGTTCTATAAGATATCAGGCCCTTCTTTAGCAACTGTTACCGCTAATCCTTCATTTTCATTATTTATAATATTCATGTTAGATTTTGCTTTGGTCAGCATTTCAATAGTTATAATAATAATAATAATAATAATAATAATAATAATAGTTGTAATAATAATAGTTATAATAGTAATAATGTGTAAAAAGTTTTCAACGAAAAGTACGAGAATATGTTTGTGCATCCAATCATTCTGAGCGCTTTGTAAGCAAAATGAAGGCTCCGCATAAAATACTATTATGAATGAAGATATCTCCATAAAGGAGCCGTTGAATCGAATTCTTTTTGAAATTTTATGTTTTTATGTAAGAAAGCGCATGTGATATCTAAGAAGAGATGCCAACTGTTCTTCAGAACAACGCGAACTGTACAAGAGTTGTTGATTGTAAGCTGAATTGTACAACAGTAAATGCCATAGGAAACAGAACTCTAATAGATTTCTATCTTCGTTTAACGTAACACAGCACGAACTTATATTTTATTGGATAAATATACCGTTGAGTCTGTTAACAAACATAGCAAATATACCATATTGTACACATATAGCATACAAAATGTATTTCTCATAAAAAGCAGCAAATTCACATGTCAAAATAACCGCACATCACTGACGAAACAAATATTTTTAAGCGCTTGCTTTTATAGTTGAACCACCATAAAAGAATTGCGTAAGATACTAGGTTTCCTGTTAGAAACAAGTACTACTATATTGTGAGGGGTAGAATATTATCAATGTATTTTTAACAGAGATAATTGTGGTGGTTGACTAACCATGTGAATGGTAATGGAAAGAACATGTTACCTCGGGAAGTATTAAAATTTATTTAACAGGTTTCAGCCAATTTATAAACAAAGTCACTCGCGGTCTTTTGGTTTCCGGATACCGAGGTCTATTTTGCGGTCACTCCATGTTGAATTCGTTGTGTTTAAAATTCTCAGCGAGTTTCAGATTCCAATCAAAGGTAGTTCCGACGTATATTACCTCTTATTTTATCCTTCTTATCTCATCATTATTTCATTTATTGTTTCCATGTAAATGTAAGCATATGTTTAGATTGCGTTCCCTTTAAATCCAGTACAGGATTCGCTATGGTGCGTCCGTGAACGGTAGACGTATTTGTGGTGCACACTGCGAGGTTGTGAGAAATAGTTACACGAGTAAGTGCCTGTAATTCTAAGTGCTGTGTTATCCATCCATTCAACAAGAAGAGTCAGCTTTACTCAAAAGACAGCTGCCCCAGCGGCTGGCATCCAACCACGATGGAAACTTCCACCAACGGCAACATAATCTCAGAACCGACAGATAAACAAATAAGCAAAACCTTCTCTCTTGCGGTGCAATCGGAAATTTACCCTAACAAAAGTCAAGCGATTGTGATTGATGCCCAAGAAGGTATTAGCATGAAGGATTATGTATCTAAAATAGCCTCTATCGTTAACCCTTCAGATATTGGTTTTGTTTCAAGAATTTTTAATAATAGAATCTGTTTCTTCCTCTCAACTCAAAAGATTGCTGAACATATTGTGAATACACACAGATTTATCACTATTAATAATCAAAAACTGAATATACGACCACTCATCAATAAGCAAGTACGGGTTATTATCTCTAATGTGTGCCCTGTCATACCTCTTGAGGTAATCTTGAACATTTTCAATAGAAACAACATCAAACCCTCCACTAAGATGTCATTTATCAGAGCTGGAATTTCGGAACCTGGATTCTCTCATATTATGAGCTTTAGACGGCAGCTTTATATAGATCCGGATGATATTGACAAGTTACCGGAATCTGCACTGGTATGCCATCAAGACACAACATACCGTATTTACTTTTCCACTGACAATGTGGTATATTTTCTATGCAAGCAGGAAGGCCACATTGCTAACCATTGTCCCTCTAACCCAAAGCCAAACCAATTACAGTGATCTCTCTGCAAATGGAAATCAATCTGCATCTACTAGTAATGCACAGAAGTCTTTAATCACTGTGCCCCAGTTAATGACAATGAGAATTTTAAATTAAAAAAAACTTCCTTAACAACAAAATAAAATGACAATAATTGTGTATATAAACTAAACAAAAGAGGCCCACAATCTGACTCCTCTCATGTTCCTGAATCTTCAAGTACCAATAGAAAAGCAAATACAGACGAAACCCTGAAACAACCTAAAAGGAAAAAGAAGAAAAGGAACAACTAAATGAGTCAGGGAAATCTGAAATAACTAAAAGTAGACCTGTAACTGAAAGAGTAGAATTAACAAAAGTAGAACAACCAAATGAGCCAAGGATATCTGAATTAACTAAAAGTAGAACTCTAGAGGAACAAATATCTCCTCTAACATCAATTATTGAAGACAATGAAGGCAAATATCCTCTTACCTACCATCAATTTAAATCCTTTCTGGAAAATTCTTTTAATGCCGTTGACCCCATCCTCATTGCCAAAGATTACTCACCTGATATATCAGCTCTCCTTCAAATGATGTCTAATCTGTACCATCTTTCAAATGCAACAATAAAAAGGTTTACCAGACTTTGTAAAAAAATGAAGTCTGTTCTACCACCCTCTGAAGAATCATGTACTGAATCAGACTCCAGTGCAGACATCAGCTCCAACTAATGAATATTCTCCAATGGAATGTCAACGGTTTCTATCCTAGACTAGAAAGTTTACAGCATTTGTGCGACCTTACCCAGCCAGATGTCATCTGCATTCAAGAAACTAATTTTAAAGATTCTCATCATGGCCATATCAAAGATTATAAATGCTTCTACAGAAATAGAACTACTACTAATCATGCCAGTAGTGGAGTTGCAATATATATTAAAGACCACATCCCATATGAAGGACTGAACTTGTAATCTAATATTGAAACAAATGCCATCAAGATACTCTCACCAACTTCAAATTATATGTAATTCATACTTACCATACAGCTACAATTTTGATGCACAAGAATTAATCGACATAATTACTAAACTGGAAATGCCTTTCATTTTAGGGGATTTCAACAGTCATAACAGTGTATGGGGGTCTCATAAAACAGATAACAGAGGCCTTGTACTTGAAGACATCTTGGAATACCACGATTGCATTGTCATAAACACTGGAGAAGCTACACATGTCAACATCAACAACAATAATTTTAGCGCCATAGATTTATCTATATCATCAGCATCCCTAGCACACCAATGCTCTTGGAACGTTTCAGACTACCCATATGATAGCGATCATTTCCCCATTTTTATTGGTATTAACAACATAAAATTACCCCTGCTCCTTCAGTTCAAATAAACAGATGAAACTTCAATAAAGCCAATTGGAAAGAATATCAGAACTTCATTTCTGCATCCCCAATAGGCGATAATATACCTTTTAAATTTAACAACATTGATAGAAGCCTTCTGTAATTTGATTATTACTGCAGCAAACTTAGCTATTCCTAAGTTATTTTTCAAAATTAAATAAGCAAACACACCATGGTGGAATAGCGACTGTAAAGAAGCAATAAGGAATTCAAAACATGCATTTAACATGCATAAGAAACATAAATCAACTGAGAACAGACTTGAATACAAAAGGACCAAAGCTATCACCATAAGAGTCATCAAAGAATCAGATCTCAGATTTCAGATCTCAGATTTGAGATCTCAGATCTCAGATTTGAGATATCGGATCTCAGATTTGAGATATCGGATCTCAGATTTGATATCTCGGATCTCAGATTTGATATCTCGGATCTCAGATTTGATATCTCGGATCTCAGATTTGAGATCTCGGATTTCAGATTTGAGATCTCGATTTCAGATTTGAGATCTCGGATTTCAGATTAGATCTCAGATCTCAGATTTTGATATCTCGGATCTCAGATTTGAGATCTCGGATTTCAGATTTGAGATCTCGGATTTCAAATTTGAAATCTCGGATTTCAAATTTGAAATCTCGGATTTCAGATTTGAGATCTCGGATTTCAGATTTGAGATCTCGGATTTCAGATTTCAGATCTCGATTTCAGATTTGAGATCTCCGATCTCAGATTTGAGATCTCCGATCTCAGATTTGAGATCTCGGATTTCAGATTTGAGATCTCCGATCTCAGATTTGAATTTCCGATTTCAGATTTTCCGATCTCAGATCTCAGATTTGAGATTTCCTGATCTCAGATTTCAGATCTCAGATTTGAGATCTCCGATCTCAGATTTGAGGTCTCCGATCTCAGATTTGAGGTCTCCGATTTCAGGTTCGAAATTTCCGATCACAGATTTGAGATTTCCGATTCCAGATCTCAGATTTAAGATTTCCGATTTCAGATATCAGATTTGAGATTTCCGATCTCAGATATCAGATTTGAGATTTCCGATCTGTGATCTCAGATTTTAATTTTCCGATCTCAGATTTCAGATCTCGGGTCTCAGATTTCCGATTTCCGATTTCCGATTTCCGATTTCAGATTTGAGATTTCCGATCTCAGATCTCAGATTTGAGACTTCCAATCTCAGATCCCAGATCTCAGATTTGAGACTTCCGATCTCAGATCCCAGATCTCAGATTTGCGACTTCCGATCTCAGATCCCAGATCTCAGATTTGAGATTTCCGATCTCAAATCTCAGATCTCAGATTTCAGATTTCCGATCTCAGATCTCAGATTTGAGATTTCCGATCTCAGATCTCAGATTTGAGATTTCCGATCTCAGATCTGAGATTTGAGATTTCCGATCTCAGATTTCAGATTTGAGATTTCCGATCTCAGATCTGTGATTTGAGATTTCCGATCTCAGATCTCAGATCTGAGATTTGAGATTTCCGATCTCTGATCTCAAATCTGATATTTGAGATTTCCGATCTCAGATCTGAGATTTGAGATTTCCGATCTCATCTGAGATTTGAGATTTGTGATCTCAGATCTCAGATTTGAGATTTCCGATCTCAGATCTCAGATTTGAGATTTCAGATCTCAGATCTCAGATTTGAGATTTCAGATCTCAGATCTTAGATTTTAGATTTGAGATCTCAGATCTGGCGTCAACCTACACGCCAGCGTGCAGAGTTTTCTTTACCTAGATATCTTCGACCAACGGTATCTCACACCGCCCCAACCGGGACAAGCTTTAAGTTTTGAAAAGGTCTCTCGATATGTTCAGATCTCGGATATCAGATCTCAGATATCAGATCTCAAATCTCAGATATCAGATCTCAGATATCAGATCTCAGATATCAGATATCAGATATCAGATATCAGATCTCAGATCTCAGATTTCACGCTTCTTTCTCTTATCCCATCGCGTTGAAGCATGTAATGTGATGTGTTGAATGTTTGCAATGGCGGTGAAGCAGGTATTAGCACGCTCTCTGAATTTCCGGCAGCGAGACGTCACCATTTGAGCCATTCCAGCGACCTACTACCCGAGAAAAGCAGCCCCAGCCAACGCGCGTCGTGGCTTAGCGGCAAGGCACGAAAAGGTCGCGCCACGTACTATGAACCGGCAACACGAAATGCTGGCCAAAAGTCCTCAGTTACAAGAAACTAAAAGCTTACGCAAATACGACTAGCTATGCTTTTGTATTATATTTATTTTTTCCATAATACACACAATCTTGATAAGAATTTTTACATATTTAAACCATCTATTTAAACCATCATCCTTATGAAAAGATACCTCTACTTAAAGAGGGTATTTCTTTTTACAATGTTTAACAATTAATGTAGTAATACACAATTCACATAAAATAGCTTCACTGATCTGCAAGTTCTTCTCAATTCGCAGCGTCAAATCTGATCTTGTGACTAAATTTTGTTTTTTGTGTCTTTTTATACTAATATAAAACTTAACAATTGCCTTTTACATCACATTTGGAGAGTGATGTTCTTGTAGAACCGACAACTTCGTCTTCGCGTACCCGTTGACTTTGCCCCAACTAATTATAATTTCACAATTTTTTTTACAGAAATTGCCCCTCGTCCTGTAATATTTTCGGCGTCTTCCTCTCTTTCTACTCTTTTCTCATGTACTTGTACAAGAATGTTGTTCCATATACAAATGTTAATAGATTTCATTTCATATTCTGACTCAGTTTGCAGATCGAGAAATTCTTCGATATTTTTATCAATTGATTGATTATTTCGTGTTTCCGACAAGTGTTGGGCATGGCTTTATAACGGACGCTGACGGTATTCTTCTCCCATAGTACGGCGAGATCTGGCGTCAACCTACACGCCAGCGTGCAGAGTTTTCCCTATCTAGATATCTTCCACCAGCGGTATCTCACACCGCCCCAACCGGGACAAGCTTTAAATTTTGAAATGGTCTCTCGATATGTGTGGTGGTGTAGTGCATGTAAGTGTAACTAAGGGGTGAGAACAGGGCAAGAAAAAGAAAAGATGGCGCGCGGTCCGCGGTCTATTTGTTAGGGCTATGTCTCGCCATTCGCCTGGCATTGGTGAAAGAAACCGCGGAAATCTACCTATCAGAACAGTCGGCTGATAGTATTCTCTTTCAGATAGAGGCTGAATTCAACGTAGTTATTTACCTAGTGTTGAAAATTTTACCGTTTAAAATTTTTTTGGGGGACTCGAACCCTGGGACCTCCCGGTCACCGTCATTGCGGTGACATTGGTTGGTGCTTTTAGTCACCTTAGCCGGTTATTTTGACCTGATGGTTTCGGTCCCTGTCCCACAGTGCCCCGTCAGGAAGCTGCAAGGGGACGTCGGCGACATTTCCGGAGCGGGACGTCCCGCAGGACTCCACCTCCGTTCCTCTTTCCCCGCTCCGCCCCGCCCCCGTCTCGCTCCGCCCCCGCAGCACGTGGGGCTCATTAAGATAGGCCGGCATCGTGGCGGGACACTCCCGAACACGGGCTTCTTCGTCCCAATCACGGCAACTCCATTGTTCATTTTTATGCATTACTACTTTCTGAATGTACTTTGAATAAAAAGTATGAGACAGAATCAAACCAGTAGTGCTGCAACTGCATGTACTTTCTCGCATTATTTCTAAATTTGTATTTTTCAAAAGTTCATAGAGTTTAATGCAAAATGAGTGTCGCACCATTCTTACACGCATTCCTTCTTCTATCCATAAAAAAAATTAGGAGCATGCTTTGAGAATTTTTTTTATAAATTGCATTAATTTCAAGCCCAAAGTGGCGAAAACTACTCATTTTTTTCACAAAAATGTACGCGACTTTTTTTTAGAAAGCTGAGCTTTTGGAACAGACTTTGTTTACTGCAAAAATATCTTCAATGCTGTAGTTCAGTAATTTTGCGAATTTCGAAAAACCGTCCGTTGATACGTATGAAGAAAAAATCGGAGCGGTTTTTGAGAAAACAATTGTTTAAAAAAATTAATTGCGTATATTGCCCCGCACAATTACACGAAAGCTACTCATATTTTCGAAAATTTGAACTTATTTAAAGATCTGTTTTTAAGAAACATATTTTATTAAAGAATATTTTTATTATTATCTTCAATATTGTAGTTGCAAAAAGACGCCGCAAAAATTGCACTGTTGAATTTTCCGAAAAATCTGGGATTTCAACCAACAAGAGATTTATAGCATTCTCTTAAGCTTCCTTTCAGCTATCCGAGGTCAAAGTTCAATCAAAAAGTTTGGTGCCATTTTTAGAAAATTATGAAAATAGTTTTGATACTGCGTGAATAGTACCCTGAAAAAATCCGTCCGAGACTCCTGAATCAGTTTCATTCATGTTGATCGGGGAATATTAGTTTTGGAGAAAATAGGCAGAATGGTTTAGGCGCTAGCGTTAACCTCTGACGGACGGACGGACGGACGGACGGACGGACGGACGGACGGAAAGGTGGACAGATACAAAGACAGACAGACTTTTGGCCATCAGTCGACCTTTTGGAATCAAGGACTGACAAAATCATGGATTCTGTCTACACCACCTGTTAGAAGAATCTATATTTAAGATCAGGATTTATCCACTATTTCGTTCCAGGAGGTTTGAACGAACATCATCTCCTCAACAAGTTTGGGAACCACTGATCCAGAGAGTTCCTCACGGTCAGCTTTCGGAAGCGGAATTGCATGCGCAACCACCAGTTGCCTGTCGTCTACTTTCCTCTCTGTTTAGAAGCTAAAAAAACATTGCTATGCGGTATCCTTCTCCGGAATAACACATTTCATATAATTAAAAGAATAAAAAATAAAATACTATGTATTGGGATGAAGATTGACGCAAATTTGAATCTAAGAAAGATCTTTTTCTCATCATATTACAATTACGATTCGAAGGAGTGAGCAAGAAATATACCATTCAACGCTTCTATCTTAGCAATCTTTTTCCCATTCATAATTACGCACTATTTCCATTTTCTTGCTATATGGCAAGATGAAACTTGATTTTCTACGGCATCCATTGATTTGCTTGTGTTTGCGAAACAAAATAATTTGTATTTCAAAATTGAATGTGGCTTATGATTGTCTCTCACCGATCCCTTCATTTTTCTTTCTTCATAAATGTCAAAAAATGGAAAAAGATAGATAGAAGTAACTTTTTGAAGAGAAATGTTATGTTTACAGACTGTGGGCCAAGGCACCACGTCCTACTCTCTTCACGTTTGGGAAACTTCGCATCGTTAATTAGGAGTATATTTCATGTAGCCTCACAAGGGCATCAATTGAAGGACTTCATTAGATATATTGTAAATTATATATCAATATAAAAATATATAATAACTTAATTAATATATTAGATAATTACATGCTTAATTACTTAATTAACTCCTCTTAAGATTAATACTAAACATCAATGGATTTAATTAGTGAATATCTCTTCTCAATTAATGTAACATTAAAAATTTTGTTACATACATGGACAGGTATTTCAGTATTTAAAAAAAGATTTAACTACCATTCAGAATAATTTAATACAGAAATAAAATGTTTTACAATTTGTTGTTCCGGACGAGGAGTCGGGCACCTCCCCTCTGACTCTTGTATTCTCACCAGCATCATCGATCATTGAATTTTGACATGTCTTTTAAGATATATCAGAACATTTTTATAATTCTGGAAGAGTAAAGTTACTGTTACTGATCATGCAACCAGCCGTGTCAAAATATATATTTAAATCTGATTGTAATATTCTGCATCAACGGAGACTATTATTTTTCTGTATGAATAAATTGCAAATAAAAATATTCAAAAAATTCTACAGAAATACACGGATAATTTGAGTTAAGTTTAGGATTTGATACGAGCGTAAACCAAACGTTAATAAAGTTGTATTTGACTTGATAGTGCCTTGTATTAACTTTTTATTTGCATGAAAAACAATGACAAACCGACCTGGAGGGCTGAGGTGGCCCACAGCGTGTACCGACTCAGCACTTCTGGCCGGTCGCGGGTTCGAGTCCCGCAGTAGACATAGTTGTTTGCTTCTTGTCTTTCATGAATGTGTTGTCGCGGAGGGCCTTGCTTTCTGCTGACTCCGATCAGAGGAGCCCACAAGAGTGTTGGTGTCTAGTGTAGGTCGAATGTGTGTCCCACCAGTACAAAAAGGATAATCGATTGTCGGCTAGAAAAAGCCCTAGGAAAAAAATATAACGTGTAAGGCATTTTAAAAGATTATTTAGGGAACATTATAAAATGTAACATTTTAAAAAACCTTCTGTACTAAATAAATCTTTCTCGCAAAGTGTTAGCTTGTTTAACTCAAAGGTTTCGCAAGAAACCGTTTCGATTGCCTGATCCAATTGCTCCCCTCCGGCCGGGACTCGGAAATGGAATTGCCTGCACAACCACCAGTTGCGCTCGCGTCGCCTTCCCCTTCCCCTCCCCCACCCTGCAGTCCGGAAGGAGCCCGAAGGCGGCGGCGTGCGGCAGCCGGCGGGAACAAAGAGGGCGAGGTGTGCGATGAGCTGCACGGCGAGGCGCTTTGCAAAAAACCAGGGGGCGGTGCAAATGAAATTATCTGTTTCGCTGAACAAAAAATACGGCTGCTGTCTTTGTGATTGATGAAGTTAATATCTTGGATATTCAAATTGCGTTTTTTGTGATCGGTTTGGAGAAGAAGTAGGTCAAGTTGAATTTTGAGCAGCTACTGCATTGCCAGAGGATGCATGCATGCTGGGTTTTTTACTTCATTCTTATGTGATTTATTTTAAGATCTGGAATATTTTATCAGGCATCTTTGATTTTTTCAGTTTGTAATGCAGTTCAGTAGTGTTATTTAGTAAAATATGAAGGTGGTATACCTGACAAAAATTATGAATTCAGAAGTTAATTAAAACAGATTTTAAAGAATTTCGGTACCACACCAATGAATTATACGTTCAGAATTTAAAAATGCAGTCGTTCTAACACATTGCACAGCAATGCACGTAGGAAGAATGACATTCATAGTTATTTTTAAGAAAAACTACGTAGATGAAATGTTTGAGAAAATTGATTCGGTTGTCCTAAACCAATTCAGTAAGTTTTGATTATTTTGACCTAGTCAATTCAGATTTTTGCCCTTTTCTTGAATCGATTCCTAAGATTTTGAAGTACAGTTGAAATTATTTACTCCACGTATGATGTAACATGTTTCATCCAACTTCATGCTGATATTTCTGAGCATTGAAATCCAAGGCACCAGGAAAAGATACTGAAATAGCGCTTGTTTGAATCACTTCGAAATCGCCTACGTTGGATGTTCCCGAACTTGTTAAAAATTTTACCCTTCTCACAAATGTCTAAGAGTTTAATATGATCCGACGAAAGTTTGCCGAAAGACAGGTTTTCATTATTTGGAGAAATTATTTAGACAATTTTAATTCATTTAGAAAAATGTTTTCAATTGTCGTAGCAAATAGACACAAAAAATTCAGCTTTATAACTCATCATAACGGCGTAATTAAAGTTTTTCTGTACATTGTTGATTGGGTCATCATTTTGTGTTCGCATGAATGTTTACAAAACATTAGTTTTAGTATAAGTTTGAAGTATAATAATAATAATTGCTACGTTGTAGAAACTAAATGCCCTATAACAATAAAGATAATACCGCAAGACGCTCACATTCAGATTATTAAATGATTTCGTCACCTTGAGTCGGAGTATACTCAAAGTTTCAATTTCTTTCAAAATTGTAAATTCAGTATATTCGGGTCTTTCACAAACCCCCTCAAATCTTCTTACAGATATTCACAGGCCTCCTTTAAGCCTACCACGTACCACCAGGATTATGCGTACCACAGTATGAGAACCCACGGCTCAGGGAAGGCGTCCAGATAGGATTCGGGAGTGGGTCAGCTTACGTTTGGACCCCGGTAAGTATTATTGTAATAATTTGCTTTTAAAAAGTGAACTTTGGCAAAAAAATGTACGATAATCATTATGGAAGTAATCCTTTTGATATAATGAGATTAACATGGCAATTGATTAAAGTACCTGAGATTTTTTTTAAATGTTGGTTTGGGCGATGCCTCCCTCTAGATTCACCACAGCTAGGACACACGTGCCGGGAAATAAGCACAGGCACTGAAGGGAGCAATATTCTAAGATCCCAACGGCGCATTATACTGCGGAGCACAGTTGGTGTCCGTGTCGCACTGGCTGTCCCGAATGCATTGGGCGCGCCTCGCGATCTCTAACGCGTCACCCGCCCTTGAATAATTGCCACCCTCCCCCTCTCTCCTCCCGCGGGGCCACCCGAGCGCGCCCGCGTTATTCACGTAATCGAACGTGCGTGTCGGAGCCTATGTAAGCTCACGGAATCATCGCAAGGATTATACATCGATTTTATGCGACGCGCCAGTCGAGGGATCCGCGTCTTTGGCTGATCGGAAAAGAAGAAAGAACAGAGGGGAAAAAAAAGCGCTGGGTTTTGTCCTTCCCGTTAAAAGCCTCTTCGCGCACGCCGTCGCCGGTCTTCGACACACGCTGGGAAGAGGTATAGCCAATATTCAATACCCGAGGCGTTCGTGCCTGACTGGGGACGCTGAGGATACACGGCGCGCGGCCGTAGCACGTGTGAAATTAATGGCACGGGGGGAGGGGGGCGTTGCAGCCGGCGGGTAGACGGTGCCGCGTGCACCGGGCCGCCCCGTGGCCACCGGCGGCCTGGCGGCGCCCGGCGTCGAGGTGCGTCCGTGCGACGCCGCACCAAGTGTCTCCGTACGCGGCGCGCGCCGTCGGGGTGGCGCAGGCAGTGGTGGCAAGCGCCCCGGGCGGGCCCCGCGCAGCCTCCGAACGCGTTCCCCCCGGGGCCCCGCGGACCCCCTCGGCTCCCGCCACGAGCGTGCACAATAACGGCGAGCGCCCGGCAGCGGCGGCGGTGGCGGTGCAGGCAGCGGTGCCGAGTGTTGTGCAGGCATGAGGCCGTGCGGCGGGGAGCCGTGCGAGGGGCGGAGGGGGCACGGGCACCGGGGCAGGGGCAGGGGCCGGGGCTGGAGGAGCCGGGCGAACACATGCCGCCAGATGTTCCAGAACGGCTGCCCCCCTGCCGCCCCCCTACCCGGGGGCCCGGCGGTTTGCTGCCACGCTTCATGCCACGCGTCGGACGCCCGCCGCCTCCCTCCACGCGCCCCTCCCACTCCGCGCCCGCGGCGCGCGGTGGCGGCGGCACCTCGCGGCGGCGCGCGCGCTCGCGCTGTCTCGCTCTCGCCCTTGGCCCGCCCGCACGCGCGCGCTCGCTCTCCCTCTCTCTCTCTCTCGCGCGCGCGCTCGCACCGCGGGGCCCGCTCCCCCGCTGGCTCCGCCCTCCTCCGCCCCGGCCGCCTCTTCCTTTCATGCAGCGCCCTCACCTCGCGCACCGCCGCATAAGAAATTACCTACCCCGATCCTCTCTTAATATCTCCTCGCACACACTTCTCCTGTATAGAGAGAAAAAAGCCCTCCGTGCCACTCCCCCGCCCGCCTCCTTCCTTTCGCCGCACTTCCCTCTCTCCCTCTTCCTCGTTCCGTGACTGACATTGCCTCTCGTACCCTCTCCCCCCCGCTTCCCCTGCCCCCCTCTCCGTCCCATTCCTCTACTCACAATACAGCCCAACAGACCGTCTGTTATAATATGTTCGGTCCTTTTCTATCCCCCCACCATCGCTCTTTTCCACCCTAACTGTCATGCGACAGAGAGCACACACATTCGGAAGTTAGGTTAGCGGGAAGACGTGTGTGCGAGCGCGGGGGAGCAGATTTCTGTCGTTTCGGGAGTGGCGGGCGTGTGTGCTTCGAGGGGGCGGCGAGCGGCGAGTGGCGAGAGGGGTTGACCGAGCGGCGGACGGCGCGCGGCGGTTGCGAACCCGAAGAACGTCGGACGTCGCGCTGCGCGCACAGAGGACGGCTCGGCCGCCCGCAGGGAGCACGTGACACGGCCGCGGGCGCCGCCGGCTGGCCACCCGGTCGGAGAAAGCAAGCCGACGAGCAAATAAAAGGAAGTAAGTAAACGGCTACTCAGTGCACGCGCGCGCGGCGTTGGGGGGGCCGGCCTCCAGTAATTGGACGCAGTGCGGTAATGTCCCTGCTCCTCTAACGGGCTGTTTACAAAGTGTTTTTCTTTCCGAAAGAGACGCCTGCCATGGCTCCCGCGGACGCTGTTGGCGGGACGTCCTGATAACGCGAGATACAACGCACGTTTCGCGTGAGCGGCGGTGACATGAAGTGACCGGCCAACTGAAGACTTGTTGACAGGTACGTTCTATTTCTGTGAAGCGTGGACGGCGGTTGCATGGCCTTGAGGGAATAATGATGTAATGTAATGTAGTCGTCTCTCTGGGTGACGGTTGGTGGTTATTACGTGAATGGTTGTGGGCGTCGCGTAGCGTCATAAAGTACTACCATTAACATTCCGTCTCGTAAAGCATGGCGGTATATTGTACGCTTAAGTTGTTGTTCGTTATTTCTCTTTTCGCGATGTTCGTACGTCGCACCAGCAATTGCTATGAAATGTGCGAAAGTGGGCTAATTGGAAGCAGTATTATAACTTGGAACATTATTACTGTGTCAAATTATTGCAGAATAAAATACATTGGATGACGTCGCAGTAAAGAGAATTTCATGGTAGCTACTACATCAGATGTAGCAGGCAAGATTTATTTATAAGCACTAAAATATGAAGTATTATTCAAGTAATTTTATTATTTTCCCCAAATAGTGAAGATTGGTTGTTTATGTTTCCATTAACTGTAATACTTTTGCAAATATTTCAATGCATTTTAAATTCTTATTTATTAATTTAAAAATTAAATTGCATTTCCTGAAATAGACAAGTGCTTTATGCTAGAGGTTTATCATCGTGGTGTGTCAATAAACATTCTATTAAAAATAAAAAATAAAGTGTTTTTGCATTCGATCATGGATAAAGTATTTTGAAAAGAGACATAAAATATGATTATGAGTTAGTGTTTATATCTTGCATTTTCAAAAGAAACATTTCAATTGTAGCTTTTTAAAAACAATTTACAATGCTGGTATATTATTTAATTCAGGATTATGGGATCAGTTTGTGCTCTACACAACATTAATTATATGTAAACTTTTAATTTATGATATAATATACCGAGTCCTACTACCGCATGTAATTGTGATATTCATTTAGATACTTTATTTTCGGAAACAAAAAAAATACTCCATGTATGGTATTTTGTGGATAAATCACATGATTAACAAATGTGTAATTAACGCAATACATTCACTAATAAAAGTTCATACTAATGACGTGTGTTTAATTTAAAAATAAGAATAATGTACTAAACTCCAAATATCTTGGCTATCTAGTAAATTGTCAGAATATCCAGAGTACTAGATAGTCATGTTTGGATTTTTTATCAAATAATACCAATAAGCAGATTTGAACGTTATGGTGTACCATTTAGGAATATGGCACGCAGTGTACTACAATTTCCGTGTTCATCACGGTAGCTTCAAAATCATGGAGAACAACGAAAGAACGTTGAAAATGAATTTTCATATTTTTTTTCTAAGTGTGCTTAATGTTATCGTACAACTGAGTTAATTGAGTGTATGCATTTAGTGGTGTAACCAATTTTGCCCCGAAAAAACTTTCTGGCAAATTTCGTATACCCGAAAAGTAACATTTCTGACATCATAAGTAGATATTACTAACTAAAATACAAATGAAATTAAATTGTATTCAATACAAGGAAAGTAGAAAAAATGTTGCAAATTTTTAAAGATAAATAACTATTCTGTGTTTGATATTAAGAACTGAGTATATCCGGTATTATTAAATATATTTACGGGATTCGTCAACGGCATCAACACTATTTGTGTTTCCTCATTCTTTTGCATGTTTTTTGAAGGAATTGTAAATAAAACATGTTGATTCCCGGGAGAGAAAGTGACAATAATTGTTTTGTTTTGGATATTAACGACAATTTTCGTAGTAGTTCTTTCGAGTTTCAAAGGGAAGACATAACTTTAATTTCCGTCGTGTTGCTGTTTTGGTTTCGAACCCTGCATGAAGCTCATACAGTGAAAGGTTGGGGTCAACGATCTGTTAATGGAGTGCGTCGGAATTAAAGCGTGCAATTGTGCGAATACCAGCGTCGTTGAGGACCACAACACCACGGAGCGTGGGACCCTTCCGGGGCCCGCTGGCCCGCGGTCCACCCTCTCCCCTTGCAGCCTCCCACCGGCTTAGGTGGCTCAGGGCTTCAGTTGATGTCAGTGCGGTGCCTCTGACCGAGAAGTCTTAGTGTTCGAGTTCCGATAGTGGCAGGATATTTGACACTAGGAGCATAGATAGGTGGAATTCAGCCGCTGTTTGAAAGAGAATTCTAGCGGGTGGTTGCTCTGATCTGTAGTTTTCCAAAGTTTTCTCAGATCAACACCGGACAAATACCGGTGCAGTACCCTAACAAAAGGACCACGGACCGCGCGCGATCTCTCCTTTCTTTCCCTTATTCATCTCTTTCATCACCCCTTATTTACACTCATTTATACTTACATGCACTACACTACCACACATTCTTACGAAAACCAGTCGGGGACTTCGAACTCCGGCTGGGGTGGTGCCTTACTGGTGTAAGATAGCTGGGTGGGGAAATCCCGCGAAACGTGGTGTAGGTCGTCGCCGGATCCCGCCTTCCAGCGGGGAAAGATCGTCGCCACGTCCTGCCATAAAACATGCCCTGCACGTACGGCAATAATGACCTTAGCAATTGACGTGCCCGGGATTATTAATGAATCGATCTTGCAGCCTCCCGAGCCGCTGAGCGAGGCGCCAGGAGCACCGCTCGGAGCATGGCGACACTGGGCGTGGTGTCGTACTCAGTGGGCGCCCACAATAAGATGCAGATCCTCCAGCAGTCGACGGCCAGCAACACGATGAACCACGGCGCCGAGCGCCGCGAGATCATTATTCTCCGAAAGAAGCCGCGCCGCCGCCGCCCCCTGCCGCGGCGCAGCCGGCGCCAGCCACCGCCGCCTCCGGCCTCCCCTGGCCCCGGCGCTGCTGCCCAACGGCGGTGGCGGCGGCGGCGGCGCGCCGGAAGCGGCCCCCGGGCAGCCTGCTCGCGCGATCGCACCAGCCGCCGCCCAACGCCGTCGCGCGACGCAACGCGCGCGAGCGCAACCGGTGAAGCAGGTGAACAACGGCTTCGCCACCCTGCGCGAGCACATCCCGGTGGCCATCGCAGCCGCCTACTCGTCGGGCGCCGGCGGCGGCGGCGACGCGGCGGCGCGCGGCGGCGGGCGCCGGCGCCAGCAAGAAGCTCAGCAAGGTGGAGACGCTGCGCATGGCCGTCGACTACATCCGCAGCCTCCAGAGGCTACTGGAGATGGACGAGAACGACCCCAACACATCCAATTCCTCCCTGGACTCCAACGGATTCTCCTCCCCGACGGGTCACGGCGACGGCCACCAGCCCGGTCAAGGGTACTACGACGGCAAGCACGGGGACTCGCCCGGTGTGATCCTTCTGGACGAGGACGACGACGGGTCGTTGATCGATCCGTCGTCTCCGGACGTGACGACCCCGTCCCACTCCTACCATTCCGCCATGGCGTCCTCCGCCGTGGACCTGCAGCGCAAGGCGTACGCGGACGCGCCGCTGTACGAAGTGGACGAGAACCTGGCGCCGGTGATCGTGTCGCCCGGTAGCGCGCACGCGGGCGACGCCCGCCCCCAGCCCGGCCGTGCTGGGCGTGGCGCCGCATCGGGGCCGGGGCGGGTCGCCCGTGGGGGCGGAGGCGGGCGCGGGCGGGGCGGCGGACGAGGCCGCTCACGGGGTGTTCCTGCCGGCGTTCACCGGCGCGCTCAAGGCGACGCTGGGCACGGTGAGTGCGGGGGCGTGCCCGCCCGGCCTGGCCGCCTACGCCCCCGCGCACGCCTACCACCACGCGGCGCTGCCGCTCAAGAGGGAGAGCTCGCCCGCGCACCACGCCGCCCCGCCCCACGCGCACGCCCACGCGCACGACATGATGGACATCATGGCGTGGTGGGAGCACGACGACCGCCTGCGCCACGTGCCGTCGTCGTCCTGAGGCTGCGACAGGTGAGCTCCGCCCCTCGTTACCCACACACGTTTTGCCTTTGTTTGAAAAACGTATTTCTGTACTTTTTTGACGGAAATATAGCTTTCCCAACCGTATGTTCTATTCGGTTCTATTTTGGTACTGGGCAGAGGGAGTCGAGGGGAATAGGGAGAGGTACTTTAGGAATTTTATCGAATCAATTCTGTAGTTTGCAATGTTGTTTCGCCGACTTTTTTTCTTCCTGTGGGCCGAAATTTGATGGTTTCCATATGTTGCCATGCATGTTGGTACCTTTATTCATAATTCAACTTCGTATAGAAAACAAATGGATCGGAAATCTGGAGCCCACAAAAATCTCCGCAGATGGTAATTCTTCCGCATTTCATACGTCAACTTCAATTCTTAATATTTTTTGTAGATAAATAAATTTTAAAAAAAGATTTTTACATTCATAAATAATTTAAACTACTATACATACTATGTATGGTTGGCATAGAATGTAATGTCACCCTAATCTAACAAGGTAGAATGAGGACACATGAGAGCACCTCTTCAGTTGCATTTAAGTCGGAAATTATTTTCAGAAATCAATGTAATGGATAGTGGTAGTTTATTCTGGCTGGGTGTATTTATTTCCATCCCAGTAAGCCTTTTGATTTGAGAGGTTATTTAATTATTTGACCTTACAACCTGATGTGGTTTCACGAACCAGAGGCAGAGCGCTTATCTGAAATATTTTACCTCAAATCACGACAGACTTAAATCTAATAGTGCCGTTTATTGTTTGATGCCATGCACTTAGGGCTTAGATTGACTATCTACAGGCAAAAAGAGCTTATCTTGAGTTGTGTCTTTCACACCATACCGGTCAAAAATCTGTACTGAATGCTTTTCAAATGAATTCATGTTATTTCCTAACCAATTGAATTGTTATTGACTTAAGCCTTTTACACCGCTCAAAAATATGTTGTCTGATCACAAGTATATAGAAGAAAAACCAAAGGCACATTTAACTTACAACTTTAATATTTGGATTAATACAATCAATATGCTTGCATCGTACATAAATTGGTATAAAAATATTTAGTGTGATATGAATTATTAATTGTCTTTGTTTCAATTGTCATATTTGTTCCTTTTTTCTTCCCCCACACTTCACGCTTCGAATGATCCTCTAATACTATTCACCATTATTATATTTTCTTGTAGTCAGGACAACCCAATACATGTCTTCTTTATAATCTCTCACCAATTCCGAATTATTATTATTATTATTATTATTATTATTTAATGTTAGAAAATGAACCTTTTTAGTACTGTCTTTAACCAAAAATATCTGCATCAATGTTTGCATAAACCTTTCCGCATGTGGTCGATAGCTATACTAAGCCTCCACGCTCGCTGGAACAGATTTCCATGCGTGGAATACTAGAAGAATGTACAGTTCGCGATCAGAATGGTAGGTGACAAATAACATAAATAAATATAGCATTGGTGACTAAATTCGTTTGAAATACGACATAGCATAAAATTACATGTGTGTATCATGAAATACGATATTGATAAAAGACATTATTCCATCTGCTTTGTGTAAATGAGGTTGAGGTACAACAGATCATGAGTCCACTCTCTTGAACAATAACTCATGTTGCTTCTGAAGGATGTTCTATAACACGCAAATCGTTTTTCAAAAATTTACTTGGTATCGCTCACATTAGAGTAATCTTTACTTAGTATTTTCGTCGTAATAACGAGTATACGAAATAATACACTGTATCTTTTCCTTTTTTTGTATATACTTTGTTATTGTGGTTGTTCTTCATATTATTATTATTATTATTATTATTATTATTATTATTATTATTATTATTGATGTTTTCGCGTTCTTGTTGGCATAATCGATTCAGAAAAGTAATTTATAGTTTATGTTACAAAAATTGAAACTTCTAATTTTAAAACCTTTCACGTAACTATTTTTTCAAGATTTTCAATATCTATCAACATACCTAGCTTTTTCTGAAAATATAGCTTTGACATACGAAATTCCTCTTCATAGAGTCTGTCTTTCGTACATGGTAGGCTGCGCGAAATAATCATAGCATAAAAACTTAATTGAATGAAAATGCTTTCGTTTCTTCAAGTACTTTTATGCCACAGTGCAATGCTTGAATTTCCGATGTATTTTCAAACATTCCCTGACGTACAACCACGCACCTACGATAACTCACTGAATGAATGGATGAAGCTTCATGATTCACGTGGCTTCCTATCTCATCCTTTGAAAGCGATATCTGGAGCGCTTACTACCTCGCTCGGGGGCGTGGAGAAACATCCGGAATCCGGTTCCTTTTTTTCCATCCTTCACTTTCGTTGGATTTTATCTTGCAGCTTCGTAGCACCTACTGATCTCCACCGGCCGCTTTCGCTCCGGAGTGTGACAAGCCCGTGTTTATTCCCGACGCAAAAACATCCCGGAGCGCATGTGAAAAGTACTTCAGCAGATAGCACAGAAAGAGGAAACGCCTCGGTGGAGTACGCGCGCCGGTTTTTTTGCACTTAGAGCAGTCCCCCAGCAGATTAATTGCTTTTTCGTTTCTCATCGGTAATGGCAACGAGATGTCCTCTATAAAGGACTCTTTTGAGAGCTCCAGTGGTGCCGAAAGGGCTGGCGTGCATGAGGCAATTAACACTAGCCATATACATGGGCCGCCTAAGTGGCATAATTGTGCTGCACAAAAAGATAGGAATGCATTCTCTCCGCGAGGATGGAGTCGGCGCGGCGAAGCGCCCAGCAGCTCCGTGGGGTTTTGTGGCGCGTCGCCACCGCCACTGGCGCTGCGGTCTGAGAGAGGGGTGGTTGAGGGGGTGAGGGGGCAGGAGACAGACTTGGCGGGGTGGGGTGGGGTGCCCGGCCGGCGGAGATGTGCTCGCCTCTGGGCCGCTGGCCGATGCCCCCTCCCCCTCCCCCACCTCTCGCGAGTGCTTTTGAGCTCGAGGTGCGGAGATGAGGTTTGATCGCAGGTAAAAGATTTAAGGAATTGCTATCAGTTTGCTCCTCGACTGCTAGCTAGCGTGGGATGTGATGTTTATTGTTTCCTTTGGTCGTTTTATACGCGTGTGTAACTAAACGTGCACCAACGAAAGTAATTCCAAACGATTTATATTAATTCTATCGGATTTGACTACCTGGGCGGGCTCCGCGTTACCGGAGTCAATAAGTGACAAATAGAATCTCTAGGATACATGTGAATTCAGAGCAAACAGTATTCACCTAGGGCTAAGTAAAAACCTCTGTCTCCTTTTTTATTTTGTTTGCGGTATATTTATATTGTTTATCAATTATTCTATGATATTTAGTGATAGACGCCAGCGATTCGTGCAGTAGAGATAATATAAATCGATATAATTCACGCAAAAATCGGTTTAAATTCGAGGTAATCGATCTCGAATAAAAGGACCAATAATAAGTTAATGAAATACATATATTGCATTAAATTTCCGCAATTTATGAGAACATTTGTGTTAAACAGCTTACTAATATTGGTAGCAAAGAAGTACGGCTATCAAAGAAAGTATTAGAACCTTCAGGATAATGTTGTCCCGCACGCTATCTAGATGTCTAGACTATCTGCAAACTCTGAATGTTTATAAAAAGAGCCGGAAAAAGGAATATGTCACTTGAAAAATAAAATCTTGGGGAGTAAATATTTCATCTTGTGCAGAAGAAAGAATGAAACAGAGGCGTTAGAGAATGTGTATTTTGCAATCCCTACAAATAATAGAAAGAAAAAACATGGTGACGTACGGCCGCATTTCCATTAGTGCCCTAATTTGCCCCTTAAGAACACCAAAGCGTGAGTAGAATTTCTTTTCCAGTCAGTGACCTGCAGCAATATAGTTAAGAGTTGGATTCTCTTCTGATTTGCGGCTTCGTAGTTCTTTAATCTTCTTGGATTTGTTGGGAGATGGTCTTATACCAAAAACTGCATATAAATCATTGAGGTAAGAAACCCAGTGGCGTTCTGTAAAACCCGAAACGTTGTGGTCTCTCCACTTGTAGGGAGATTAAGCCTTATGACTACTTCTTACAGCGTATATGTGAAATTTTGACAAATACTGTTTGACAATCCTTTGAATTCACGAGTTATGAAGGGCTGCTGTGAAAGACACGCTTCCTCTAGATCCTGGAGATCCCCTGCAACTTAACCGTATCCACTCCTGGATCCCTCTGGAGTGTATTAATGAAGACTATTCTTCGGGGAGGGTTGGCGGTTGAGCGGGGGCGGCCAAAAGAGCGGGATCAGCCTCGGTAGGAGCCGCCCACGTGTGTTGTCGTGAGAGCATGGAAGACCATATGAGCGTGTGTGTGTGTGTGTGTGTGTGTGTGTGTGTACGTGTGCGCGTGTGATTCGGTGAAAGCCCCGCAGGGGTTGATTGGACTCTAATGCTGCTACCACCACTGCTGCTGCTGCTGCTCCTCCTCCCCCTCCTTTCGCCTAGTTGCTTCCGATGGGATGCACACATCCAAAGCTGTAATTAGCTGCGATACACTTTAAGAATTGCATGGAAATGAGAGTCGACATTCAAATTGATTTCACGCTCGTGAGTCCCAGATAAGACAAGATGGATCGTATTCACGGGGATGGTTTTTGTACCGGCGACGTAAGAGGCGCTACAACTGATAAAAACATGTTCCTTCGTAATTTCTCAAAGTCAGTCTCAAATAATACCACCATAGACCTGCTTCTTTCATTGTCCTTGCTTTACGAGTTCTTAGGGATGGAGTGTGTAATAAATTCATGCTCCTTTAATGGTTTGTTTAAGAATATTTATAGCTAGCATATATTGCGTGGCTAATTCCCATATTCACTTATGTTTCTTATTCCGGTATCTGCTTATTCATCTTTATTTTTATCTATAAATCCCTGGTATATTTCTTTCTTATGGCATTCTTCCCCAAATTCATGTGTAAAACGCTTTTTCTTCGGATTAGACCACATGACGTATGGTATAATTAAAAGCGCAAAAAGAAGAGAAGAAAATTGATAAATACCAGCTATGACGTTCCGAAACTGAGCAGTTACGAAGTGCACTTAAAACAAAGCATGCAACGAAAACAACACAATTACCATTGAATACCATTGCTGCAGGATGTGGCGATCTTAATTGAAAACGGACTGTATCGTGGAACAAAAATGCAGTTAAGGCGACAGTTTTTCTTTCGGGTGCTGTGGGAAACCGGTTTCGAATTTGTCAGTAGCTGACGCTTCGGGTAGTTTATTGATGAAATTCCTGGTTCAGTTCGATGCCCTTTGCCAATTTAAGAACATCAATCGCGAACAATGTTACATACAGTAGGAATTCCTTTTTGTAAACAATAACGATAATAAAAATGTTCCGTTAGCAAGAGCAACATTAATTAGTTGTAGAACGTATGTTTTATGGGAATTTCTACGTTTTTCCAGGGAACTGATCTCGTTAGATACAGATCCTCTTCGATTGAATTTAAAATAAAGAACAGAAAATGTTTCTTTTTCCCTTCTGTTGTTCATTTTGTGGTTCGCCTCATCATTCAAGCCCGGGGAAGGAAACGAAAGACAAGAGGACGTCATTTACGAAATATGTTCCTTGTTACTACATCATCACAAAGTTCGCCAAAACTAAAACATCTATTCGAATTATCTGTGGAACGCGAGTGGTAATGTATGGTACCATTTCGCCTTGATATTTCGTTCAACTTTTTGCACTCTTCTTGCATCCCATTTGGACAAGAGGATTTAGTGAGTTGATGAATTAATTGATTACAAAGTAGTTTTATAGCTGCTATATACCCTAGTATTTAACTTCAAACCTCAAATAAGATTCTTTCCATTGTGCTTGTATTGACTCATTTCAGTACTGTTTTAAGTGAAAAGTTTTTCTGTAAAATATCCCTGGTTTAAAATTACATTAAAAACCGGAAATGGAGAAAATAATATGCATCGACAATTATGTAAGATCGTAAAAAGACTTTACGTCCGAGGACGTTAAAAATACAATTTTATGTTTTTGCAGCGTAAGACTTTAAAATTAGGGGAAAAAACCCTCCTTGTTGTACGACATTCTACAAACATTCACAACTTACTATGCTTCGTTTCTTGTTAATTATTGTAATCTTTGTTATCTTCAACATACAAACGATAAAAAACGTACTTTCACTTGTATACAGTATGTCCTATCATGTCTTACGTATCTGTCTTTTCTCGCCCAATAATTACACATTTCTTCCAAAGGTCTCATTACATGGAGTCAGTACTTTATGCTTACTGTGCGAAGTATAGTTTACATGTCATTTCAGCTAGAAACGGTAGTACCTCATGGTGTAAATTACTAGTTGACAGAGATATTAAGATTAATCATCATCTGCCTATCCTCTCACGTTTTACGAAATATTAATGCCTCTCTCAAAAGTTAAGTTACTTATTGACTGGAAATTTTTAATTCCGGCAGTGAATATTTTTTTTATTTGAAATTATCGGTAATAAATTTGCTAGATATGTATTTTCTCAATTTATTGTGCTACAGTTTACCCAACTCTGTATCCTTACTGTACATCCAGCCGACAGTTTACACTAGTCTGCAAATCTTGTTCCCAGCAATAATGCAATTTGTAAAAATAAAAACAAACCAGGGTATCCAACGTACCACATTATTTCTGGATTTAAAATAAATGATATTTCTATACTTGCTACGATAAATTTCATTTGTATAATCAAACCGTCACATATAGTTGTGTAGTAATGCAGTATCCTTACACAGTGTTTGAATCACATTCATCATTACGTATTCTCCGCCCCTAAGTGCGCCGGCGGAAAAGCTAGTCCGCACGTGCCACGAGGGGAAGAGGGAATGTGGTGGCGCGCGCCCATTTTAAGGTGCGTTCTGTAATAGCAGCGCTGCCCCTCGCTCTTCCTTCAGCCGGCCGGCTGGCTGGCTAAAAAACGCCCCAGGCCTAATACGCAGTTAGGGAGGAAGAAGGTCTGCCAGACCGGACAATGACTGGCCTCACGCAGCTGTCCGCCGCCCCCTCTCCCCCCGTCAGCGCCCAGACCGCCCTCTTCCCCCGCCTCCCGCTACCGGCCGTACCCCTCTCGCGAGATCTTATCGCGTTTCGTACATCTTAAAATTGTAATTGTATAAAATGCGCCTGCCCCGGCAGCTTACCTCTTACCCGAGCCCTGTGTCGACGGCGCAGGCATTACGTTTCTCGTCACGTGAGTGGATTCATTTCGAGAGCTGTAGACGATCATCAGTCGACGGATGCCCCAATCGACGGCGGACGAAAAAGCCGCAAGGCACCGACTTCGTTCTTAAGGCGGTTCGTTATGATATACTGAAAGAACGAAATTCGCGGACGACCAAAAACAAGACGTAATGGAAAATGCCCTCCGGAAATGCAGGTGGGTATCGTAGTGGCATATCTCTCCTTGGAATTACACGAAACCTGTTGTTAAGTGAAGACGTTGCTAGAAGAACACGATGTCGTGATCGCATACTAATTCATTATCTAATTAGTTTTTGAATTGTCATTCTACTTATGATGTCCAAAGGTTATTCTTACATAGCAACATGCACAGGCATGCTGACTTAACAGCGGGCAAGGCGTCGTTCCTGGTACTCTACTATTGTAAAGTTGTCCAGGGGACTGTTGGGCGGCGACTTGCATTGCTGCTTGGTCGCTAACAAGTCCTCTCGTCACTTCCTGTTTGTGTTGAAACTCCCCAGCCACGCAAGTCTCTTTGGAGATACATTGCGGCTGTAGAAGTATTCCTTTCTTTTTTTAGATCGGGTGCCGAGAAAAGCAAAGAATTTTGCTTACAAGTCTTCTCTCGGTGAAGAAAGAAAAAAAGAAAACAAACGTAGACTTTTTGTCAGAAACGGTTTCATGAAAAATTTTAATTGATAAATTACGAACATATTTATCTCTTATTTACCTCTGGTACTATAATTACGGGATGTTATAAGTATTGGTCGAAGAACATAAAACATGATAAGCATTTTATTTATTTTTTATTTAATTTATAAGCATTTGATTTTAATTGAGATTTATATTAATAGATTGCTTATACAAACTAACATGGACATATAAATATGTAGACGTTGCATTGGTCTTTGAATATAAAAGAGGATAAATATAATTTTCGTTTTTTTACCTACACGCAAGTTGAAATTTTGTGCATTGAAACAACATGTGAAACTGTACGAAGGAACGCCACAAATGAAGTTTTCTACCTTCCTCTCTGCTGGATGATTAGTGACGGACGACTCGCATTATACAGGACCGGGGAGTAAATTATACTAAAGTGGTTTTCAATAAAATAATTCCATTTATTTCACGTCATCCCGCCGGTAACGAAGCCTTATCTCGGCACGCATTTACAGTTATAATCCAACCCACTTAACGTCTCAATTATGGATTTCGATATCGATGCGGGCCCGGCCGGGTCGGGCGGGCGCGCGTCGCGGCCGAGGAGGAGGCGGCGGCGGCGGCGGCGGCGGCCGCCGTCAAGAAACGGCCCGTCCGCGTAAAAACGGGTTTGGGCGGCAGATGCGTCCACGCAGCAGACACGCGCCGCCTTCGCTGCCGCCGCCGCCGTCGCCGCCGAAGCGGGCTCGCGACCGGCGCGCGTTCAGCCGGCGCTCCCCCCGCCCCGCCCCTCCCCCCGTCCTCGCTCGTCCCGCCCCGCGCCGCCCCCGTTCCTGCCCCCGCGGACCGCCGCCGCGCCGTCCTAATTGCCCCGCGTCTCCGCCTCCCCCGCCGCCGCCACCCCGCCCCTGTCGCGACTGCCCTAGCTTTCGTCGCTGTCGGCCAAGGGTTGTTTCAGAAGTTTTAAAAGGAGACGTTGTATGGGACAACTTAAAAATCAAGAAAATAACACTTTTAAATTGAATTTATATTTTAAAAACTAATTACTTCATAGATTAATTTCAATTTTCTTATTTTAATCAACGAACAAATTAAGAATAAAACATACGATATGATAATTTGTAAATCCTTGAACTAGTATTACTTTTACACTAGTATAGGGAGGAAAAGTATTGGAATCAGCTCAACAATACGATCTCCAGTTTTAACGTGTAGAAATAGTTTGAATTTGGAAGCTGTTAAAACTTAAATTACTATATATTTGAAAACAAAGTAAATTGTAGGCCGGCCTGGATAGTCGAGGTCTCGAATGCTGCCTCGTCCCAAGAGGGTCGCGGGTTCGAATCCCGTCCGGGGCATGGATGCTGTATGTCCCGTTACCGTTACCCCCAATGTTACTTAGAGGTCGCTATATGACCTTAGTAGTTGAAAAGCGACCTTAAATAAGAAGAAAAGAATAAATTATAAATATTATATCATGGGCTCATAAATAAATATCATGGGCTCTCAAGGCAGAGGGACTCCTGGGGCTTCAATTCCACCACCCCAGCGACGACACACATTCACAATTTCGTTTTTTACTAATTATGAATAATAATGAAATTCATTCAATATCTCAATTAAATATAAGTCATAATTAAATATAATATAAATACAGTCGCTGATGTTCGCAGGGGTTATTTATTTATATTACGGTGAAAGAGCAAAAACTACTTATGGCGTTGGAGAAGAAAAACCTGCACATTGTGTGACCACTGCTTATTTCGTCTCAAACCTCTCTTTTAATTGCCCCCTCTCCCAATGCCTATCCTTTTTTGTGTCTTCCTATTTGCTATCGCAACCTCTATCGCCTTCATCTGTGCTTCACTGTTGCCATGGACGTCAGGAATTCTATCGTTAACATTATTATAATATTGCCACAACAATCACTGCCCTAGTGTCAAGATCATTGTTACTTCCACCAGCACCAATACAACTCCCATCTCATTTATTACGAGTATCACGATTGTTCATGACAGCAGTTCGTTCGCATCAGTATACTTCGGGTGTCTCCATCGTCGTCGTTGTGATCGACATGTTCATTTACTATGATATTGTGGCCAATTCGTTTTTACAATATATTGTTTTCATTATCACTGTGAAACCGCTAATTCGATTATGACTCTACGTTGCAATGAGTCTATTTTTAAAATGCATTGCGAAGAGGTATCACTGAGTCGCAACTAATCATGTAAGGAGACCAAAAAAAGAAATGTCTTTATTCTTATATGCCGAATATTATTCAATATATAATATGCAAATATATTATTATAAAGTTAATAGTACCTGAAAATGATTACTGTATTTTTCTCCATTTTGAACTGTTGGTATCATATTTGTAAATTTTTCTATTTAAACCGGTCATGAACTTTATAAAACTTCATAATATCCTACAAAACATGATTTTCATGTCTAAACTTGCTTTTGTTGTACTGTTTAATAAAACGGCAAAGGTTGCTGAGAGAAAATGAACATTAGATCCTGATGATGCGTGGTTTCCTTTAATATTCTAATGTAAACTTGCAAATTTCGTTATTTGACATACTTTAAAACCAGGGACAACCCTACTTTCCCCAGTTGTATATCGCTATCATCATTTCGATTCCGACCTTCACTAAATTTATTTCCTTGCTACAAATTCCGTCTTCTCTTCCTTACTACCACCACCACCACCACCGCCACCACCACCTCCCCCCCCCCCCCCAAACACCGGAGACCTCATTAGCTCTTTCCACCTCCTCCTCCACCGCCACCAACATCGCCTCGACTCTCGAACTATTTCCACTCCCGTTCCCACTGCCTTCACTCCCACCTTCGCCTTCTCCTGCGGTACCGACACGAGAAATTAAAAGAGTAATTAACACCCACCTGCCGGCAGCGGTGGCGGCACGTGCGCGGCGCGCGACGTCCTCCCCCCCCCCCCCCCCCCCCCCCCCCGTCCCCTCCCCCACCGCCTCACCCCTCCGGCGCCTAGCATCCCGCAGCGCCGCGTCGCCCGCCGCCACCGGTCTCCTGCGTCCGGCCACCCGCCTACCGGACTAGCTGTACTCACCGAAGTGGGTTCCGCCCAAACTATTTGGCGTAACATTTATTCCAGACCGTCTAGAAAGTGACGCACGCTTACATAGCACTAATGCTGTCTTTACACTTGCAAGAAAATGGCGAGCAAATATTATTTCGCAAGAATGGTTGCCAATGTAAACATTGGGACATTAAATATTTCTGATGTTGGCAATATTTCTTGCTAGATATTCCGGTCGTAATGTAAGCTCGTGTGTTTCTGCCTTCGGAAAGGTATTGCCGGCTGTCGCTGGGATTAGAATTGGATTGGAGTCTGAGCAAGATATTGCTGGAAAAAGCTAATGATGACTACGGTCACATACACAAGAAGTACGGTTAAGATAGTACATAGACGTATTAATTTGCAACGTTATATGCGTTTTTTCGTAAAATGGGCGTGTGAAAAAGGTTTAACACGATAAAAGAAGTAGTAATACATATTCTAAACTCTATGGTTGTTGGTTCAAATTTGGTTTAGGTATAGATGGCCCCTGATTATTATTTTTTACGTTAAAAATTATTAAGATATTAAACTAATCTAAATAAATTTTAAGAATAATCTATAATATATCAGTAGTGGGTAAGGGATATTTTTAAAATTTTTACCGAATTAATAATTGCACTTTTTATTTTAAAAAATGCTCCCATTGTTCTCGAGAATCGACGTCCACGAGAACATTTTGTTTTATGAAAAATATTGAGACTCTACCTAATTTCTACAAGCTCCCTTTTCCTTTCTTTTTAAAATCCAGTCACACGTCCTCGCGAATCGTAGGCGTTACTTCATCTCTTCATTTAGCCCAATAGGTGCGATCGCTACTCTCATCATTTGACTTCCACTAGTTGTTGGAAAGTGAGGTATAACCGTACGCGCTACTTTCCTCGTGACGTCACCAAACATGGCAACAAATAGTCAGCGAGTTGGCAAATGTAAGCTTGCATTCTTTCCCTAATGGAGCAAGGTTCGTTTTTTTAAAGATCATTTTTTTACTTATATGTTAGCGTTTGATTTACTGGAATGTAGACGTTCTCCGTTATTAAAAATATCTTTTTTTAAATTAAATTAACAATATAGTTTTAAAGTATATACGAAATTATAGCTGCATTGCGTGACATTAATAAGGAAGAAGTAGTAATTATAAATACAATGCATCATATCGCATTTCATTCAATGATGATAGGGAGAGAAGAGCAGAATGCATCTAGTTTTTTAAAATGTAATGAGGCAATGTAAGAAATAAAACAATGTAATTAATTTTGATTATTTTGCGACCATTTCGTAGTTTGAAACAAATTAAATAATTTTTTAATTTACCAAACAAACAGGGTGTTTCTTTGTATAGTATGTGTATTGATATGTGGAATAAATTGGTTTCATGCTACACTATAGAAAATAAGCGTTTTTCATTTACTTTCATTGATATTCATGTTTTCTCTCTTTAAAAAGTTATAGTCTTAATAAATTAGCTGTCTCTTAACTAATATAGTATTAGAGATAAATTGCAGGTGTGGGGCGCTTGTCTTTCGTGTTGTTGCAGGATTCCCACTAATACACTTTAAATATTCATTGTTCCTAAATTTACTGATTGTCCCCGTGAACATGTTGATATTTTCGAATCCAAGGTGATCTGGCGAATCTCACCAGTCCAAAAATATATCTAAATTCTCCACACTATTTTCAGGAACTCGTTGGAGGACTGAAAACAAGTTTCTTGATTTCTAAGGAACGTAGGATTATTATTTTGTATTGAATCTACAGACGAGGTATTCCTCAACACATTCTCTTGTATCGAAAACAAACGAAGAAAACAAAATACGTGCCAATGCGATGTTATCGGGTAGAAGTACCACGTACAAGCAGGAAAAATACTGAAATCTGTTCAACAAAGTCCGTTCTGACGAAAATAATAATAGTACTGATAATAATAATAATAATAATAATAATAATAATAATAATAATAATAATAATAAAAATAATAATAATTTCCAAAATAGGGAGAAATAGACAATTGGGCTTGCTCTTACTCCTAATGACTTTAATATTTACAGTATTTTAAATATAATACAAATATTGCGATCACAATTTTACATTTACTTCAGGAAATTAAATCTATGAACAATAAGAGCGTGCGCCTTTAGCGACCGAGTGAATCCACAACTCGGGTGAATACTGTTTTTGTTTTTATCGTAATTTTACTCAATTTATTTGAAATAATTGTCATGTATTCATTGCATTCATTAAATTGGAGTATTTTCATTAAGCCCGGGTGGGCGGCAAGACAAGAAGTGTTTGAAAGAGACCCAGATTTTCATTCTTTAATTCCTCCTCTGCGTGCGACATACACAATGTTTACTTTAATATAAATAAAATGTAAAAAAAAAAGATATTACTTTTCCCTAAAAGACGATATTTACTTTTCTTAACTAATATATGAGGAGGGGAGGGATAAAAACTTAAAATACCCTCCGTCCGAAGTACTTTCGGGATCCATCGAGACCCAGAAAACAAAACAACTACAATAAGCTAGGTGGCCAGAGACGTTGACAAAATAGAAAAAAGAAAACAATGCTATAACTGAACGCTTTTAAAAGAGCGCTAAAAGTAAACGTAACTCAGCTGAAACAAAACGTACATATAAAATGACTGCCAACCAAAACTATAATCATTTAGCAAATATTTTCGTCGACGAAGAATTTTTTTATTTTCATCTTGAATAAAACAATATCGTGGAGTAAATGCTTCGAAATTTTAAAAAAATATTTCATACAAATTTTGTTTTATTATTTAGTTAACGGTTTTTTGTGCTTTTCCCAATACATGTGGGTTATTTGTTACATTCACTTTTTTGAAAAATGAAATCTTCCTAATATGGAGAGTAATATTTATGATGGTGTAATAATAACTTTTTTGATTAGTATTGCAAATTGTTGGTTGTATAATGGTTTTGGTACAAACTACTTTTCTTAAATGAAAGTAGTCTTATATTATGAAAAAATAAGGAGTGAATCTCCAAATGATTAAAACATCCTATTCGATTTCGTTTAATTTCAAAGTTGTGACGGCACTGCCTTTGGCTCTTCCCAAAGTGTATCGAGGATAGGTCAGTTATTATCTACATTAAAAACAATTTGAGTTTTGGCATATGCGTTCGTGAATACTACCTTATTATGGCAATACCTGCCGCTTAATTATTTATTGCATAAAAACATCCTTATCAAGCTTTCCCATTACATAAATGGAAAAACGCAGATGTCTCAGTTAATTAACATATTTGTAGAATATTTGTTTGGACATATCTTCCTCCTTTCAATTTTTAAGATGTTTTAAAATACCACTTTCAAAATTTTACTCGCAAATAGATATAAAAATTGTTTTACATAGAATTATAAAAAAATGTCAGTAACAAAAATTGCTCTACGGCCGAATTAAAAAGCACTAAGTGGTGTAATGTAATTGCCATTTCGGCTTCGGGGCTTGGTTGTGCATACAGAAGAGGGATACTCATATGAACAAGGAAGATTGTTTTAAAAATCAATTCTGGGAACACTATAATTAACTTTTAATGTGATTAATCAACTTTAATTGACCTTTTAGGTTTCAATTTGTCTCCTTTTAAGGAAGTCAATTATTTTTGTTTCTAAAATATCAACGTATACATTTCCTTTATTATATATATTTTCGTGACGTTTACTGTAGTTTTTAACTCTCAAATGTTCTAATGCGATAAAGGTTATTCACAAGTTTTGTATGTTCTCTATATGTAGACACTAACACGTCTTCTGAATTAGTTAACTTTCATTGAAAGAGAGGAAGATAATTTTATGGGAAATTTGTTCTTTTGAGTAATCGATTTATTTTAATGATTCAGAGGCCCGTAAAAAATAAGAAAATATATATTTTCAAAGATTTTAATAAATATGCTTCAAAATTATACATATTTTGTAAATGTTTTTTGATTACAATGTACAAAACTTCGAGTAATTTTGAGTTAATATTTTAAACCGTGGCAAAGACTAAATTCAAATCAGTATTTCATTTTGCTCATTTAACGATTTATTCATACAAGTTAGAGGACATTTAATATGCAAACATAATTTGTTCATTTTCATCAATTATTTATGTATTCTTAATATTAATGTATAAAGATAATGTGTCTGAAAGTAAATAATATCAAATACTGACAATCAAATAGATTTTATCAATTTTTAGCAATGAAAACATGGTGTTGTCTGCGATTTAAAAAAATGACTTGCCGTAGTATTTTTTGGAGACGCCTTGCTGAAAGGGCATGTAGACTTCCGCGAAACGCTTCAGACTTGACCTCACGGGAACCAGCCCAGTTCGTAGGCCCTGCCGCCCGGGGCCACGGCGAGCTCCTGAGGCTGCTGTGGCCCTGCCCCTTCTCCCCACCACCCACCCCCGAATGCCCCGCCCCTGCTCATCTAAGTGTACTTTATTAATATTGTGAAAACACCGACTGACAATCAGTCCATCTGCCTTAATAACGGGATGAGTAGGATTTTAAAATCCACGCACGTTCTTCTGAAATTGGAGGATTTCGGGTTTTCGTTTAGTCTGTAATTTCTAGTGTTTAAGAGAGGGTTATGGGTTCAAGTAATCTATAACAAATTGAAGCGATGCAATAAAAAATGTATAAACGGTGAGTATAAGATGGCAACGTTGCATTTGCGTTTAGGCAACGAGGCTAGCTGGGCACGCTTCTATTCAGGATCGGAGCGACAAAGAAAAAAAAAAAAGAGGCTTTTCATCCTAAGGCTGGAGGGGGCATGCGCGTGCTTCAAGCTTCCCTCCCTTCGCCCCCCCTCTTCACCACTACCTTTCTGTGTATAGCCCTCTCCTTCTGCCCCTCTTTCGAATTGCCGCAACACTCCCAGCCCTGACCAGGAGTTCCTTCTTTTAGTGCTACCTACCTTGGCCTTGGATCTGCTGTTCCTAAGTTGGCTCGATCCTATACAGTTCTTTCTACGTGGAATAATGGATGCCGTAATCTGCATAAGGGCAGTCGGTTTATTCATAATTAAGTTTCAAGCGTTTTTGTTTTTTATTCGGTTTCTGTACTACCTTCTACAAAAGGAAGAAACCATGTTTTGGATCTCTTCTATTACAAAGGATCAGTAATGTAGTCACCCCTACAAACAGCACACACATTTACTACTGACCCGAAAAAATAAGTTGCATTTTGGGAGGTGTTTCGATACAGTGGTTGCACACCCAGGGAATGACGAATGTAGGTATAATAATTGTTTTTAATGTAATACGTACTTAACCGTAATCGAAATAGCCTTCGGAGAAATTGGATAAACAAGTCTCTGAAGATTAAGTGTGAACTCCGTTATATTACACACGCTTAGATAAATTCAGTATTTGCGTTTCCGGATTGTTGAATTTTCACTCTACTTTCCTGTGCCACGTTGCAAAAACAGTTTCCTGTATAATGCGTGCTGCACATATTACACGCGAATTTTCCTTCATCCATAACACTACAAGAAAGTTTATAGTTCACTCAGACGTCAGTCTCATTCACTTTCATGCACAAGAAACTATTGAGTAAGATCAGCTTTACGAGCGAGAGAGATGTAAGGCCTGGAGACCCCGCTACCTACCTTTCGGAGCAGGAACGTATGCAAAAAGAGTAACTCTTCCTCGAACCTCGAATCTCCCGCAGTCCTGTTCCGTGAAATCTCCAGTCGACATAGGATTTCTTCTGTCATGGAGCTTCAAACGAACCGAAATGGACCGTGGGTTTTCTTGATTGCTTGGAAGACGAGCTCTGCTCTCTGAATGTACTACGGCCACGAACACTGGCATTGCCTCGTGACCCTTTCCCCCTGCCTACGAAACGGTTCAGGATTACAGTGCAACATTGCAGATGAACCACGGAAAGCCTATGTGATGCGTAGAATACGTATTGGAAATGCCATGAAATACTAACACTCTGTTTTGTTATTTAAAAACGATACGTGAATTTCAACGAATTTTCCGTAGAGGAAAATGATTAGTAACACACCAGAAGAAATATTTTAATGTTATGAACGTCCTGAAGAAATTAAAACGACCTAATGAAGCGGATGTTTTCTTATTTTAGGCAATCTTAAATTCGGTCAGATCTTTTCACATTATCTCTCTAATCACTCCTTGAAGTTCTTCCTCCTCATATTATCGTTGTAATTATTAATTTATTTTTGACGATATATTGAAAAGTCTCGAGAGAAAGAAATTAATTTTTTTATTTTTCTTGAGACTTTTGAATTTCTTGATATTTGCGAAAGAAAATAAGTATTTTCTTTCACAATTCCCGCGAACTTGTTTATCATGCGCATGGAAATTTTATTTGTTCACAATTCAACGTTTCATCTATAAGTAATTAGTACATTGCCTTCAGAGTGTAAGAGTAGACAAAGAACTGGAATAGATACTCAATTGGCAGACGCATTTATACTATCGAATTCGATTCCAATACCAGGCACCATGATAAGATCATTTCCTTGAATGTTGTGATGATTGGATAGAAATAACGTTATGTTTCACCTAATACTTTGTGCCGAAAAATTATTTCATTTCAGATAGTCATGTGCTTTATGAGCGGACACATCATTAAAAAAAGAACCACCGAATACACACTGCAAAGCAACGAAACAGGTGCAAGGCTTGAGAGTACATATCACCTATCGTGCGTAAGACAAGAAATCGCGTCTTTTAAAAGAGGCTAAAACGCATTTTTAACAACAATCACACATTTTCTTTTACTACTGGTTCGCAGTGCGAGGAAATCCACCTACTCTCCGTGGTCTACTGTTGTGGTTGGTGGGATTTTGAATAATGCGTCAAAATATAATTTCGTTACCGGCTGACTACTCGAATTCTAACATTGTCTCGTCTGAAACGTTCGTTACATAACCTTGAGAGGACTTCAGGACAGAGACACTTTCAAGGAACGCACCATGAGGGACCTGCATCCTCGTTAGAATGTACGGGCAGTCGCTATCACCAGCATACGGGTACCAATACCGTTTCTTTAACGTCTCGTCCGACCGCACAGCGTTCGCGCCTCGAGGCAGCAACTCGGCCGGCTGGCCATCTCCTCCTCCCCCCCCCCTCGCCGCCCGCACCGGATGTAGTATGTAGATTTCCTTTTGTGGCGCTGAAGGAACAGAATTTATCTTCGAGCTCGCAATTACTTAAACAATGCCCGTGCACGAAGGTTGTCCATATGCGGATGTGAGAGTCACGTATCGAATTTCTGGTTCCTCCGCGCGGTCTTCCGAAGATAAACCTTCTGAATTGGGGATAAAAAATGGAGCAGATTACTGTTTTGATTGTGTGATGAAGGATATAAAGAGAGCTCCATTGCTCTGCTGTCCAGAAAGAGAGCAGATCGGAGGCGATGGTGTGGAGTCAGGAGCAACGCCGTTATCAGGTGGTTGACGTGTGCTTTTTCTCCACCGATCTCCCGTCGAGGCGACAGTATCGCTTTTTGCCGTCCGTGAAGTGATAGTGCCGCTGTTCTGGGCCTTTGTAGAGTGGGAAAGAGCGAACGTGAAATTTCATCACGCGGTATCAGCATCTGCAGTGAAGAGTAGAATGAGGAATTATAATTAATCCTGAATATTTCTAGATATGTAATGTATACAAAAAGTTCGAATTTTTTTCTTCTGTATTTTTCCATTAATAAGTTCTGTTCGTTTACATATACATACTACATACGTTTTTTTTACGGTAGAGCATTTACTTTATCTCTTTCCCTGATCCAGTGAGCAAATGCTGAGATGACCCCCTTGTTTTGCTTCAGGATGTATGTAGTATATGCACTTTTTGTTGTGCTCTCCTTTTGCTTATTGTGGCGGGAGTAGAACCGGGGGTTTGGGTAGTATTTCGTAGACAATACTATGAAATCTAATCTGTAATTCGTTTACCGAAGGAAATAGTACTTTTTTTGTAATTGGGCAGCGAAAATATCTAGTTTTTTCTGCTAACATGGCTCTATCGGTACTATCGTTCATCTTTTTACTAAGAGTAAACGGGTGTGTGTCGTAACGGGTGTGTCGTCGTAAACGGGGAGTGTGTGCAGATTATGCCTCTCTCCCATACGTCACTTACAGTTTCCACTGTCCGTTAACGAATATAAATCAAAATCAGTATTTCAAAACAATTTAAGTACGATGACATGTCTAATTATCCTGAAAACTTTTGTGCTGAATTGGAAATCTTGAAAGAAAGTGAAAATCTCACTAGGAATGTGGATGCTACATTATACTCGTATTTAATTTTTAAATGTTTCCAGGATACCCAGGATTTCTAAATGTGCGTAGAAAAATATAAATTATCCCGTTGTCGTGTTTAACAGCATTGATGGAATAGAAAGAAATACTGGCTGCCAGTGAGCTTCTCCAGATCATGGTATGACGGGGAGCGTTCACCGGAGTTTACTTACTGGCGAATTTGTCTTTCGTGAGTGTTTGTTTTTGTGCTGGCTGCAAGCATCCGGCGGGAATGCAAGAAGCCTCCCACAAGGATGGCATCTCTGGCGAGGCCGCCTGCGGGAATGGAGTCTGGTGGAGCAGCCGTCAGTCGGGGGAAAATGGATTTCGCTGACAGATTAACGTTTTTAACTAATGTTTATTACTCTACGGGGGAAGGTCACAAGAACTTGTATAGTAGGTGCCAACAGTACATCACGACTGCTATTCGTAGTTTTACATCAGAATTACTTGTGAGTTGGGGTTCCATTTCTTATCACGGTTTGAAAGTCGAGGGAATGGAATGTTAGCAGTAATTTCATAGTGTGTAAGAGACAGAAAGGAAAGAAGGAATTGGAGATAAAAGAGAGATGGAATACACGGTAGCAAAAAAGAAAATGGAAGTGGAAGAAAAATAAGGGAGAAACAGCGACAGGCGAAGGAACATTGACGAAAAGGAGAAAACCATACAGAAGGAGATAAATCGATAGAGAAATTAAGTAAGCGAATAGAAAAATTGAGTAAGTGAAGTAGCAATAGTGAGAGCGAGAGAATAAGAGAGATGGAAAAGGATTAGGGAGGGTAGGAGAGTGTGTTTGTGTGCGAGGGTGGAGTCGCCAGGCAGAGGACGAGGTGTGTATGTGTGTGAGTGGGCGCATGCGTGTGTTTCGCACGTGGCCGGGGCGGGTCGCACCGGGAGCGGAAGAAGGAAACGCGGAGCTGTGTGGGGACGGGGGAAGTCTCCGGGGGTGAGCGTCACGCGAGGAAACGTACCGACCTGCCGGCCGGCCGGCCGGTGGCTCGGGCACCGGAGCGTCTCCTGCGCAAGGTCAGGGCGTCTGGTGGCGGGCAGGGTCGCCCTCGGGGCTGTTTGCTTTCTGCCTTGCGGCGGCGCAGGCTCCCACGGTCGCCTTTCCGTTCCTCCCCTTTCACCCCACCCTCCGCACAAAGCCCCCACCCCCGCGCGCGCCACTGCCTCGGCGATCCACCGACCTGAGGTAGCCCGAGGTCGGCCGAGACAGCGGGGCAAATTCGACCAGCGTTGCCAACGTTTTTTTACGATAAATTGAAAACAATTTTCAAAATGTAATATAAACAACGAAAATGTAACATTGTGACATTTATGTATATTAAAGATACAGTAAATTAAAAAATCAGACGTTACTAGAATAGTAAATTATTTTTAATTAGATTTAGTACAATATTTATCATTTTAATATTAATGTGCAAATTGCCAAGTTAGTTTTATTTTCATGTCCATTCGATAACTTAAGTTGAATACTTAAATATTAATAACACCGGCTGAGATATCTCAGTGCATCCACTATTGCCGCCGTTATATCTCTGACCAGGATGGACTAGGGTTCGAATCCCACGGGTGACGGATTTTCGCCACTCGATAGATACTACAAGAAGATCGAAATCAGTCGCCAAACTCTAGTGGCCGGATGCTCTGATAGGTAGATATCTGTAGATTCTCCGATTAATACAAAGTAAATGCAGCAGTGTCTTAATGGACTGGCTAAGAATCGCTCGCGATCTCTTCTCCCTAGATCATCGTCCCGTTCTCTTACACACACATGCACAAACATCCTTACATTCCCTACTCATCCCTACAAGATGTGAGATCAGTGAGAAGTTACAGCTTTTCCCGGCTGTGACGGTGCCTCGTTGGTGGAGATACCTTGAGCCGACGTGTAGATCGGCGGCGGACTTCACGTTCCAGCAGGAAGAGGTACACCGCATCTCTCGGGCATACATATAACACGCACTACCCCTATGGGACTAGTGACCGCAGCAGTTGGCGCGACAACACGAAATAATTCAGTCGATCTTACTAGAGGTTTCCGTGTTATCCGCGCCCGTTTTCTTGAGCCCTCGCTTCGCCAGATGCAAGAGGAGTGCGGGGTTTAATTATTTTGACGACAGGAATACTACTTCAAATGTGAATCTCGGTTTGCGATGCGAAATAGTTTCTATTACACCGGAGTGAACATTTCTGGCAATCAGATTTTGCCAATAATATTCGTTTCTATAATTTATTCTTAATTCAACTAATGTTGGTAAAGGAGTGGGGGTAAGCATTCGGGGGTTCAAGAAAACGTGCGCGTATAATAGTTTATCTTGCCGAGTGCTGCGGGGTAAGGTTTTCAGCGAGCGGCGTGGCGGGGAGTGGCGGGGTGTGGCGCGGCGTCGCGTGGCGTAGCGTGGCGTCGCGTGGCGTCGCGTGGCGGGGCGTGGCGCGGGCGGGGGGTGGCGTGGCGGCGTGACGGGCGGGCGTGCGTGGCGCGGCGTAGCGTGGCGCGGCGAGCGGGGGGTTGGGGGGGTGTGGGTGGGGTTGGGGTGGCGTGGCGTGGCGTGGGTCGCGGGACGCGCTCGCCCGCGCCGCCTTGGCCCTGGGGGTGGTTTTTGCTGGAGCGTCGCAGACGCCGACGCACTGGTGCGACGACCACGTGCGCATTCTTTCCGCACATGGCTGGCTCCCGCCGGCTCCTCGGTGTCCCCGCCCTCCCCGACCTCGCTCGCTGCCGCTTGGGCGACGGGCACGCCCCTGTCGGCGGACACGTCATCCCGATTGACCGTTGTGGACGGGAGTGACTTTTCGCAATAATGTACTGTTTTGTTGACACAACGCAACCAAATACAGAAATGAAAACCCAATAAACCGCCGACACTTAAACCGGGAGCGGTAGCTCGATGCATCAACTGATGTGACTGCAGTGCCTCTGACCGGGATGTCGTAAGTTCGAGTCCCGACGGCGGCAGGATTTTTGACACTAGCTTTTGAGCTAGGTCGAGTACAGTCTGTCTGCAGAATTGTAGCAGCCGGCTGGTCTAACCGGTAGTTTTACGTAATTTCTCCGATCAATATCAATAAAATTTCTCTCATCAATGCCAGGCGAATGCTGGAGCAGCACACTAACAAATGGGCCACGGACCGCGCACGATCTTTCCTTCCTCTTCGTTGTCCTATTCTCACCCCTTATATACACACATACACACTAATGTGGACTACACTACCACACATGCCGGAAGACCGGTCGGGGACTTAGAACTTGTTCCGCTTGGGGTGGTGCCCCACTGGACGGAAATGTGTACTTCCATTTTGAGTAACTAATATTTCACAATTTTCATAACTGTGTTTTAACGTGAGAGCAACTGGAGTCATCCAACGTAATTAGACTTTTTCCGAAATAAGTTCCAAAGTGTGTATAATACGCGAAGACGTTGTGCATGATTGATTAATTGTGGATTTCGGGTGCTATAGCAATTTCAGTTGGCGCCCAGAGATGGGAAAGAAAAATAAAGGAAACGTACTGAGACTGCGGGCGGTTTGCTGTTCGTTGTATGTATGCCGTAGTGTGCTGCTCTGGCGTACTAAGTGATCAGGGGGAACCACGGAAAACACGTTGAAGTTACGAATTTGATTCGTCAGGGTGTCACAAGCTCGCTGATGCCAAAGATGCCAAGTAAACCGATGCGTTACAGTGATGCCAGGATGGAACTCGCGACTTCCCATTTACCGATTCTCTTGAATGATTGATTTTTTCATGCTTCCGGGCGCGACAACCGGTACAGTCGTTGGTCCCGTAGAAGTAGTGCATGTTTTATTAAGGGAGTCGGTGTTCTTCCCCCGCTGGTTGATGAGCTCCGACATTGACTTACACGTCGGCTTATGGGTATTTCCCATCCAGATATCTCCCTTGGGGGGGGGTGCTCCCATAGCGGCCGGCTACTCTGATCGGTAGTTTTCCGTTGTTTCTTCGATCAACACCAGGCGAATGCCGGAGCAGTACCTTACCAAACGGGCCAAGGAACCGCGCGCGATCTGTCCTTCCTCTTCCTTGTCCTATCCTCTCCTCTTACACACACACTTACACTAACATGCGCCACACTATCACATATTCCGGGAGACCGGTCGGGAGTTTAGAGCTTGTTCCGGCTGGGGCGGTGCCCCGCTGGTGGGAGAGTCCTGGTAAGGGGGAAACCCCACTAGCCGACGGTAGGTCGGTGCCGGATCTCGCCATCCAGTGGGGGAAGATCACCGCCATCTCCCGAGAAAAAAGAATATGCACCACACTTACGGGACTAATGACTGAAGCTGTTGACGCGCCCGGAAACACGAAACAATCAATCAAGCCATTCATTAATGTATGTACTTCGACTTTCGCCTGGTATTGATTGAAAAAAATCGCGTAAATCTACCGATCAGAGCCAACCGAGCGCTAGAACTCTCCTCCAGACAGTGGCTAAATTCTACCACACATCCATTTTGGTTTGTTGTCAGTGAGTATCCAAAAATCGCTCACACGACTGAACGGAGCGTGAACGTGCGGCGACGTTGCGCAAGAGGCGTGTGGCGCCGGGAGCGTCGCGCGCCGGCCCCGGGAGGTCTTCTCGTCACGCGACACGCGTGCGGCGGTACCCCAAGCACGCGGCACCCCTCCCTCCGCCCCTCTCCTCTCGGCCCTTCGTCTTGGCCGTCTCTCCATCGAAGCGCCCTCCTCTAATTTCTCCTGTTCCTCTTCCGTCCCATCTCCTCCTCCTCCTTGGCGCTACCTTGGCTCGCGGGGCTTGCCTGAATACCGCATCATCCGCATGGCCCCCCCCCGCACTTCGCCCTCGGGATCCAGGTTTCCCTTTCTTCGGCCCCGAAATGTTCGTTATGTCCCCGGCCGCCGCCACCGCCGCCGCCGCCAACCACCCCGTCTGTGGCAACGGTATTTCTTGCAAGGAGAATCCCCCCGGAGCTGGTGCTTACAAACAGGAGCATGAATAGGAGAAGCCGGCGCGCTCGTAAGAAGTTGGAAAAGGTCCGTGACAGGTCTAGGAGACGGCGCGGGGGGGGGGACGCGCGGGGTGGGGCGGGGGCGGGGACGCGTGGGGGCGAGGCGGGAGGACGCGGGCGACGCGAACAAGAAGTGGTGGATGCCCAGGGGGAGGGGGGTCTGACCGCAGTCAACCAGGAGACGAGATTGCGGACTTGCCAGTCTGCAAATCTGCTGACGTTCAGAAGGAGAATTTTCGTAGGGAATGTTTGAGAAAACCTTGTTATTTTGAGGTCGTGATAATTTGCTTCACTCTCCATTTAATTCAAGACGTGTTACATTTTCCGGAATTCTTGAGTATTACCATTATGTAATACGTCATTAGTACAATGATTGTAGTACTTGATTGTCATTAAGATGCTATGTTCAGTTTTTAAAGTAATCTCGTCAGGATTTTCGACACCAGCTTGTCAGCGAGGTCGAATTCAGTCGCTGTCTGGAGGAGAATTCTAGCGGTCGGCTGTTCTGATTGCTAGTTCTTCGTGGTTACTCCGATCATCACCCGACGAATGCCAGAGCAGTATCCTAACAAACGGGCCACGGACGGCGCACTATCTTTCCTTCCTCTTCCTTGCCCTATCCTCACCCATGCCACATACGACGTGCAGTACAATACCAGTCCAGTCGGTAGCTTAGAGCTTGTCCCGCCTGGGGCTGCTCCGCTGGTGGGAGATACCTGGTTAAGGAAACCACACTACCCGACGGTAGGTTGGCGCTGATCTCGCCATCCAGTGGGGGAGGAGATTACCACCACCGTTCTAGGAAAAACAATATGCACTACACTTACGGGACTAATGATATTAGCTGTAGACGCGCCCGGAATCTCTAACAACGAACCAACCATGAAGATGATGATATTGATGGCATACCTTGCATTGCAAAAGAATAAATTGCATTGAAAAATATTGTTCCAAATATAAAAGAGCAATATAATGTTATATTTCTCTGCGATCAGTATTTATTTTTTGTTTTAATGTCTGGAGTTCCGAAATCTGTCCTTGTGTCCGGTTTTGGGTAGATTCATTCTTAGCGTATTATTTTTGTCATGCAATGCTGCTACAGTCGTAAACCCGCTGTATGTGCAAAAAGAAAAAACAACTATTTTGCAACACAGTAATTTTTTGCCTTCTTCCGAGGCGTCCGCCCAACTGGAAACCGAATTGTCTTGTGGTCCCCCGGGAACAACCACAACCAAACGATAGGATTTCGTTCTCCCTCGAGTAAATCATAGTTAAATCGCTATTCTCATGCCGCTCTTCTTTTCGCTATTGGGAACCATAAAAGGCAAATCTCTCGTAACAAAGGGGAACAGAAACCACCAAGGCTAAAATATTACCGAGATTCCATTCACCGCCTTCCTTGCATCTCACGGGAACTGTTTCAATTTGGAATCGGGGCTGCGTGCCATGATATATGCTCGCAAGCAGTAAAGAGGGAATCACTAGGAAAGAGAGTACTGGGAATCGCTGATTTTACGGCAGCCCGTTAACGCTTTTGAAGGGAGGCACTTGGTAGATTTTAAGTATACAGCCACGCAGATGTGATACTTGGTTTGATAATATATATTATCGATATTTAATTTATATTTGATAATATATTTTATCGAGTTATCGATATGCGTTAGTATTAATAGTACAAGAACGTGTCTGGTACTGATAGTGCAATGTAATTATTTTAAATATAAATTTGAAAATATATTTAAGATAGCTTACTGTGTGTGTAATTACAATGCTAGTTCGCCTACTCCTCATTTCAATTAGGACGCTATCATCAATCGTCATCATCATAATTTTGAGATAAAATGCGTGCTTTTAAGTTTCTTCCACTTTAATAATTTTACAATACTAAAATCATATCAAGACGTATTGGGATTGTGAGAAACTGCTCCAACATCTTTCACTGTAATCGGCTCATGTGCTTCAGTGCGACATTTTGTATTCCATTGTTCTTCGTTAGAAGGAATATTTATGCATTAAAACGTAGGTTGCTCATAAAGAACCTGCTTGGAACACCTGCTTCGTATTTTTTTGAGATTGACAAGATAAAAGTAGTAACGCCATTAAACCAGGTTATATTTACTCCATCCGTATAAATTGCAATAAAAACTACAGTAGGTAATTCTAAAACAGTTCCACTTATTATTTTTGTTTATAAAAGGGTGGAGACACTTCATTCTTCCTTTATTTATTTATTTATTTATTTATTTATCTATTTATTTATCTATTTATTTATCTATTTATTTATCTATTTATTTATCTATTTATTTATTTATCTATTTATTTATTTATTTATTTATTCGAAATGGATGAATACAAGTCAATTTAAGGAATAATCTCAATTTTGTTCTTTTCAGCCATATATTTTGTAACTCCATCAGGAAATTTTTGTAGTAGTTTTGGATAAGTTACTTGCACGTTGCCATTGATCTTCTCGCGTATGATTAACGAATCAAGTCCCCCGCGGTGCATAGCTAAATGTATTCCGAAATAAGCCGCGCGCGTGCTTATCCTTGAGTGCTCTGGGGAGCCCGTGCTCTCTGGCGCGGGCGTTTGTGTTTTACCGCTCGGCCGGAGCGGGGGCGGCGCGCTTTTTACGCGAGTAGCCACGCGCGCGCGAGCGGGAGGTGGGGTGGCGGGAGGGAGAGGGAGGGAGGGGGCGAGCTGGGGGCGGACACGACCGTTTCGCCGTGCCGATTACGCGGTGGCGCGGCGTGTCGCGTCGTCGAGACGGCGGCGTGGGCGTGAGGCCGCCCGCCCCCAGCGACGCCCGCTCTGTCGCCCGCCCGTCCGCCGCCCACTCGCCGCCCACCCGCTGCCCGCTGGGCCGTGAAAGGCGCGCAAGGCAAGAACGCGGCTGGCTCGCAACAAAAGCGATGCCCCAATGCCAAGGAACAGGAGGGACACGTCCCGGGAGTTAGCACACAGCTATTGCATTAAAACTGCAAATTGAATAGTGCAGAATTCGCCGTAAATTGGTAGTGGACATGATTTCCGCGGTTCATATAAAATATCTATGTTTATTACTTCATATATCAAGATGTGATTTAGAATGTGGTTGTCCAAATATGTTGAGAGTTGAAGTTTCTATATACTTATTGACCAAAATTTGAAATGGAAATAAAAGGGGTGCAATTGACTGAGAAGGGTTGATATCTCATTTATATTTCCAGAAAAGTAAGGTAGATTCCAGAAACGAATCAACTATTAATGACATACTATGCTTTATTCTGTGCAATTGTTGCTTATGTTATATTAACTTACGATGGAGTTGATTCGAGGTTAGTATCGCTGAATAACATACAAAAAGGAACTATCACGCGCTCCTTACGGCGCTTGTTTTCAAATTTGAATGAATGCAATAAAGCAACATTAAAATCGAGTTGCATACGCTATTTTTTTAATAAGTGCATTGTAAATTTGTAATAGAATGAAACTTAATTTTGCGAAACAACTTCTGACAGTCTCCGGTATTTGAAACCCGTGCGAGAAAACGGAGGTCGCCTGTTCTTTTTTATTAATTCGCGAGTTTAATTCTTTCTCAACGGGGCTCATGGCCTCAGAACTGAGCCAACCACTCTTAAAAAGATTCAATTTATAGGGCTGGAGTGTAACATGACCTCATGTCATCGGCCACTATAGAAAAATCAAGGTAATAAGCACTTTAAGACCCAATAAACCGTCAGGGCTGATGTCTACCCTGTGAGGCGCTTGCGGCAATACTCCGGAAGGATAATCGGTTGAGCCGGCAGCCTCCGTTGGGGCCGTATTGCAGGCGGCGGCGGCGGGGGCGGCAGCAGGGGAAGGTGGCGTCGACATGTAGCATCGGCGCGGGGGCGGAGGCTCGCCGTGCATATGGCGTCGTTATCAGCGCCGGCAACAGGAGGGAGTCTCTCAACGGAGGCCCCTTCGCACACGCCCCCGCCCCCGCCCCCGCTCCGCTCCCGGCCCCACCGCCGCCGCCTCCGTCTTTGTGCGTCCCGATAGGTGACGCCGCTGCCATCATTCCAACTCCTCCCACGCCTCTCTTCTCGGTCGCTCAGGCGATTGTGTGTTTGGCGGCGTGCTTTGAACATCTTTTTTGCTACGGTACTTTCCTGGAAACCTGGTTCGATAGGGTATCTCGAATATCATGCTGTTCCGTTTGTGCATTCTGAAATATGGCGTCACTACGCAATGAAAACCTCGTCATTCTATATTCCTAAATTTTACTGTAGAGAGGAAATCTTTTTAATAAAATTTCTAAAATGATGGAAAGACATGTTCTTGGACTTTAACTGCTTACTACAAACCTAAAATTGTTAGATTAATGTCAACTTAAGTACTTTAAAGTACCCCTCTAAACTTGGCGAAGAGATATTTTTGGTTTAATTTTTTTTGTTGCTGAAATTGGAGTTACGAGTGTTTCATTCCATAATGACATCGACCGTTTTTATTCAGATGCGGTGCCGCCTCGTTCTTCTGACAAAAAATCTATCCGATGAACCTAGACTTCCTATAGTGTTGTAAATTTTACATTATTGCAAATAACTTGTGGAAACTTGATACGAGTGTCTTACTCGGCAATTGTAAATTCATGTTTTTTGCAAATTTGATATACAATTATAGTATTGGTAACATTAAGAAGAATGAAATGGTAGATACAGGTGAGATTGAAAAAGTTAGTAAATGTAATTCGTGTTGAAGGGCTTCAAAACTATCTTTAGGGAATCGTTATCTAATTCTTTTGGAGATATTGACTCGTTGGGCAAGAAAGGAAAAAGCTGCTTTCTGCCAGGATGGCAGAAGGTAATATAATTTAAGGAGTGTTCTGGGTTATTAGATCGCCGAGTTCTCGAAAACGTTTGGAAATTATGGCGCGCAGTCGGTAGGTTTATTAGCCTGCTCGGTGTCTTTCGTATCGCAGTCTGCGGTTCTAGTTTGAGCTTTTGAAGTGCGTATAGCAGTGGCGGCTCGTGCTTAGGTTGCACGGTTGCACAACCTCCAGAAAATGGAAAAGATCTCATAATATCTTAGGAGTATACATTTTCCTTTTAAAACATTCATTATTCAAGATATTACAGCAATATCGATGTATATGAAATCATTTTGAAACCCAAGAGCGTCCAACAACCCTCTCTCCGGTATCTGGTGCCTTGCCAGGAATTGCACCACGCTCTTGGCTGTATTAATGGATTTATTCATTTTCTTTTTGACCCTTCGATTTAACACTGGGAACATACCGCCTTTTGGTTGGGCAACCATTCTAGAGGCGCTGTCGCGCTGCCCAGCGACGGAGGAAATCTCAGGAGATTACCCATATTCTGATTTCGTGTAACACACTGCAACGTAGTTTTATGATTTTCATTGTTATTGAAAGTACACAAGTTCAGTCAATTATTGGCGACATTCAATGCATTGTTTATGATATTTGGAGAATTTGTTTTTATTTGATATTAGCTCTGTGGATTCAAAACGTACATTTGATGAGTTCTTTGTGTAAAGGTGGCCGTTCTGGATAGAAGTCCTCTAGTGTCTCTCGGAAGCCAGTGTGGTTGCAGCTGGCCAGCGGTTTGCAAACGTTCTTCTGAATACTAATGTGTGTCGAAGATCTTTCCTTATTGCCAAATATATCAGGGTAGTGAAGATTTCGAAATAAAGTAATTTTATTTGTGTGAAAGGTGTCTAATAGTGCTTGTTGCGATGTACTGAGTCGAATTTAAGCCCAGTGGAAATCAAAGCCAGAACCACGTGCGCAGGTGTACTTGTATGCCTTACGCGGACCCAACGCAAAAAATTTTGTAAGTAGTAGTAGTAGTACTATAGACATTGCATCAACATCTAGGTCATTAGCGACCACTATTGGAGTTAACGTTATGGTAACTATGAAGATGAAACGAAATGGGGATGCTAAGATGTGAAAGGACGAACACAAATACAACCATGCCCAAGGCGGGACTCGAACCCTGCGGTCCGAGATCATTACGACACTACTGCCTTTGTGATCTCGGCCACCGGGCCGACATATAGACTTTTATTTCACTTAGTTGATTTGAATTGCGTACATTTTTGCCTGTATGTTCGTGTTTGGAATTTTGGAAATTCCGTTTCCGTCATTGGATGGAGGTGCAACCTCCTGTCCGCCGGGGCACCAGCCGGCACCAGCACTTGCGAGAAGGAAGGCGCGGCCTCGATACCCAAGTCCCCGTCGCGCACAAAACCAAACTGCGGGCCCCCAAGTGAACAGCGCGAGGGCCTCCCCACGCCGTCGCTCCCCTCGGCCAGCACGGCGCGCGCCGCTTCCCCGCCGTTGCTACTGCGCCGCTGTTGCCACGAGCAGGATTTTCTTCTGTGGGTTCATCAGAATTATCCTTGTTACTACCACTCCCAAAATTAAAACCAACTTCACCTCACCATCAGCACACCATCATCATCCATCACCATCGTTTCACTTCAATTATCATATCTATCTCGTAACTCCATCACCCCACCACCAAGTCACCACAATCACCGCCACCACCTCCACCATCACCACCCAACACCAACAACAAAACAACTCTTCCACCACCACCTTTAACATCAATATACATTATCCTCATTGTCCTATATGGCCACTATCAAATTAAATGTTTTCAAACATCCATATGTTGTTGTCAGTGTCGCATCCCAAGTTAGAGAGCGAACACGAAGGAAACAATAAAATGAATTTTAGCAGTTATATCCCAGATTCATCATCATATTAAACTTTTACGAGATTTCCCATTTTATCGCAGATTGAAAACCTCCAGAAATATGGTGCATGATCCGCCAAACACTCAATTATATTTTTTTTTTCGACGTTTGGTAACATTTGGCATTTTAGCAATTGCTAAAATCTACAATATCCTATCGTTACCCACAATCTTTAACCCTATGAAGCCAATATGAAGTGAAATAAACCGTTCCTCACCTCCGATTCGTGACAAGAGTACTCTACTACCCATCCATTGTTACCACTGCCTTTTTGGAGCTGGCACCGCGACCACCACATTCATACCTGCCGTCGCTAGTTTTACCGCGCTACGCCCTGCCCGTGACCGCCCCGCGGTCCCTTTCCAGCCCTCCCCGGCTCCTATTCAGGCAGCCCTCAATACCGGAAACCTGGAATCAATAGTTTTCGTTAGAATTTTGCGGACCAAGGCACCGATTTTGCTACTACATTTCCATTCCTCCCAACCGTGAATGCCTTTTTATAAATTCGGTCCTCTGATTTACAAAGATTTTCGAAGGGTCCCCCGCCCAAGGGGGGCCCAGGTCCAGTCCCCCCGAGGTGTTTTATATGTAAATCTTCTTCCATTGACTATGTGAAGTGTCAAGGTAGCCTCGAGGATTTTCAATAGAAGGTATCCGGACAACAGAGAGCTAGTTGGAAGGACGGATAGCTTTGAGTCCATTGTGCGGTTCGGTTCTCATCGAAATTGCATCCGGAGACAAAAGATGCACCGGTTTTTGTAACCGTGTTGGAATTAAGGGCGTATACATATGCAGATAGCAGGGATAGGTGAAATGCTAAGTCTTTGGCCTGCATTTCATGCTTAACGGCCTTGTGCAATGAAGCGCGACGAGGAGAAATGTAGGTATATGTATTACTCTTATTGGGATCAAGAGAAATTCGATTTCGTGATAACGACTGCGGGAATCGAGAAAAGGTTCCTTACAGCAGGATAGGGTATTCCGCATAATAATACCGATGTCTGGGTTAGGTATTAGGAGTACGGATGGGTGAAGCACAACAAATTCGTCGTTCTGTTCGTGCATTTTGACACTTTGGTAACTGGAAAATTTTTATTTACAATATTGGTTTATGTAGGAGTATATATGGAAAATGTTATAAATTTGTTACCATTCCTGCCATTTGCTAATAAAGATGTTCTGGTTTTGGAAATGTATGCTGGAAGTGTACTTTGTATTTATTTTCATATAATCCTGTGTATGCAAACATGTTTAGCAAAGTATAATTATTCTATACTTGAAGGAAAGTTGACCTATACGTTGGAAAGCATTTCTACAAATGCTGCTCTATTATTTTCCTGGAGCTCATTTACGGTCATACAACGTTTTTCCCATTTATATTTTTATATCTATTTAAATTTCAAGTTTCTTCCTACTTTAATACTATAAAGTTTTTTTCGTTGAAATACATTTTTGTATGTATATATTTCTGCAACTAGACAGTACATTTTTTCATCTTCCAAAATTCAGGAACAGTTTTTTTTACGTTAAATGAATAAATAAAAATGTTTTTTTCCATAGCTCAAATTTGAAAATACGATGAATTTTTTTGTATCCCCTATTTAGGCAGTATCTGTGCATGCTTGGTTCATGTATGTACTTTTTGTAAAATGTTTTAAAAACGGTGACTTTTTTGACGTCGTGAAAAGTTGTATTTGGTGTCCAGAAGCAAAACGAGGGCCTTCAACCCGATGGTTCAAGAAGAACTGGTCGAAAAACTGATTGGGTATACGTACAGTAAGAATTTTAACTGAGAGTTCGGTTTCGTATGGGGTTCTGTAATTTACAAATGGAGAGAGGAATTGAATAATATAAGAATAGATTGAATTATAATTTTGGAATTTATCTGATGTACAATAATTTAATTTGAGGACAAAAATTAAAATTAATACAATTATGTAACACATATTACGATAGTATGTCTTAGATGTTAGTGCAAGTAAAAATACATTGTGTAATTTGTGTTTATTGAAGACGATATCTATTATGTATGCTGTGATGAGTAACCATTCCGAGCCAGATCCATCAGAAGCGGGGCAGGGTGGTGCACGAATAGTTTTCACAAACAGCTAATGCGTATTAATAATTTTTATTTATTTCAACTCGTTGGACCTAAGGTCTTTCGAGGGATTTCAGTATCACATGTTGATTTTTAGAGATTTGGACATTCCTTGACACACTGAGGTTAGAATTTTCTGACTTAATTATATATCTTTTTTAGATGCTATTGAATTTTAATCTTGAATTGGGAGAATAAACTGTTAGGATTGCCTGTCGAGCAATTAGAAGGGTAAGGGCAAACATTCTACGTATTATTAGTTTAGGGAGGTTGGTATATGCAACTTGTACAGAATGCGCGTATTTAACGCGTAAAAATACTGTAGAAGCAGTTTCGCATTGGAAGTAAGTCAATGTAAGCCATAGTTATATCTTGGTGTAAAATGCGGTGTAAATTTTGCGTTGACTGCATTCCCGAACGTTTAATGATAATTGCGGAGATAGAAGGCCAGAGTGTCGCTGTCTACTTGAAATTTCGTTAACCACGCGAGTGAAGTAGACCGCATCAAATTGTCGATTGTTTTGCTATTTTTATCCCAGTGCCTCAACTCGTCCAGCTTTTTGAATCACCCTCCCTTCCGTAGTACATTCCACACGTTCAATCCATTGATTTTTTTAGCTGTTGGGTCAAAAAGATAGTGGCGGGTGGGGCGCAACTGCGGTGGCGGGCGGCGGCGGGCGGCGAGCGACGCGGCGGGGGCGGAGGCAACGCTCGTGCTCCGCGCGTGATGATTCCATCTCGCCCTCGGCACGGGGGCCGCCCCTCCTTTCCCATCCTCATCTCCGTCCCCCTCCTACTGCTCCACGCTCGGTGAGTTCCCTAGCTTTTCAAATCTCTGGCATCGTTAGCGCTGGCTGCAGGAAAATCGATATCCTCTTAACACCTCTCGGACGCTCGAGATTTATGCTCGCCCCGCCGCCGCCACCGCCGTCGCTGCCGCCCCCGCCGACACCGCCGCCGCTAGCCTTTTCGGGGAGGCCTTCCCTGGATGACGTAAGCGCACGGGCGGGGGCGGGGGCGCGGGCGAGCGACTTCGCCGGGAGCGTGCTGCGCGCGGCGCCTTCCAAAGCACGCGTGAGATGCGCGGCCGATAACTCCCTACCCCACGGCAGCGCGCCTGGAAAAGGTTTCCAACGAAAACTGCGTCAAATTGTTTAAAATCAATAGGTTACTCCACCCTAAAAACAACACGCATTGCCCTTGTTACCCTAGTTTGACTAACCTATTTACTTTTCATGCATAAAATATCCATATATCCCGACGTGAATTATGCGCGCGTAGCTCTAAGCGGAACGGCTTCTAATTTATGGATCCTCTCCGAAAGTTTCGTTCACACGTTGCGAAACCTTCTTTGTGGCCGTAACTCAGCCCCGATCGGGTGATGAATTCCGTCCCTTGTCAGTGTCACCCCCTTTTCTTTGCAGGGCGCGCGCGGGGAGGTGGGCCGGGGTGAGGTGGCGCGTGACGGAAAGGGGGTGAGTTCGGTGAAAAGGAGGGGAAAGAAACGCTGGAGCACGAGAGAGCTCAAGGACGCCTTCGGTACCAGCAAGTCGTAATGTGGGATTTCTCACTCGTTCTTGTAGTCGGGCTTTACGAGAAGGACTGCGTGTAGGCATTGTGCATCTGTTTTCGGAACTTTTTGGCTAGCGGCTTACTCTCTTGTAGAAAATATTGCTGTTCTTCGGAAGAGTGTAAGCAAAGTAGTCTGCGTTAGAACTTCAAACGCTAGGAAGCTACGGGCTGCACTATTACAGTTTGCAACAATCTACACCACCTGTGCAAACAACTATTTTGATCATTCACTCAGAATAAAATAAAAATCCTGAGGGCAATTCTTTTGTGAATTAAAGTTATGAATGTTTCTCTGCAAATATATATATATATATATATATATATATATATATATATATATATATATAATAAGAATTTAATTATACTACAATAATAAACAAGCTCAAATTTCTCATTAAATTTAAAAAATATGAAAATTATTGACACATTTTTAACTGTCAGTTTTTAAAAGATGTTTGGTCATGGTATCTCCACATATCATCTCATCTCATTTCTCTTAATGAGTACTAAAACTACATACTAAAACGTAATGTTAATAAACGTTTTAATATATTATGCATTTTAACGTGTTCATATTTTTCTCAGAACGTAAATTGTTTTGGTATTATTATAAGTAATTAGCAAACCACTAACCTTCATGATACGGACTCAATGTCACGTCGTGTTCTCACTTTTTTTAAATGTCGGCATTGCTTTCACTTTCTTTTTCAAACATTTCCTAAACCGTCAATCAAAATGAATATCGATGGGTAAAGATGTTTTTGATATCAATATTTTTAAGGAAAAAATGTATTTTATAGAATTTTAACAGTAGTGTTGAAAATAAATCATTTTCGACATTCATCATTTTCGTCATTTTCCAAACCAAGCTGTGCTTCGTTAAAAACACGTACCATTTCATGTTTTCTCTTTTTTTCCTAGGGCTGTTATCCAGCCGACAGTCGGTTTCGACCATACACTAGACAATAACACATTTGCGGGCTCCTCTGATCTGGGGTCAACAGAATGCGAGGCCCTCCGCGACAACACATACGCATGAAGCAAGGGACAAACGACCCTGCCCAAAGTGGAACTACAACCCGCGACCCTTCGGACCGAAGTGCTGAGTCAGTACACGCACTGAGCCCCCTCGGCCATCCAGGTCAGCACCATTCCATTTTAAAATTCCATGTTCTGTTTATGAATTTTTTTACATATTTGTTCTAAAATAGTTTCAAGGGCCAGAGCATTCGAAAAGTTCACGAAATGTATTTTATTAATTGCCCGAATGGGAGACCTCAGGGAACGTACCCCCTTGGGCCTAAAAAATATAATACTTTCCACTTTTAATAAATATTAAACGTATAGGATATTCATTGTATTATATAATACGTTATTTGATCTACGTTGCCAGAGAAAATTTATAATAAACTAAAATAAAACTTTACTAAAAAATTCTCTTCTTTCCGCCTGCATCCTCATTTTGGTTAGTTCCTGAATCCACTTATGATTTCCGTGGTATGGTTTTTATCCTGCCGATGGTTTGTAATTGAACTTCTTATTAGGATAGGCTCGTAAATACGAACGTAAATATGTGGAATTTTCGTACCACCTTTCCAAACTTTCGTGCGAAAGGACCCCGTCAAGTTCACCATTCAAATCCGTTAGGTAGTAGTGTTTGCGTTGGCGAAAAAAACGCTTTAGAAAGAAGAATCTGTGCGGGAAGCCAAATCCAACCTGCCTTCAGAGAGCAACATTTCGTTTAGGAAGAAGCAAGCGCCTTTCGCTGTCCTTGACATACGACTCGACAAACACGTGACGTCCGAATTTTTTTTTTCTCTGGCAGGGCAAGGTCTCTTTGGAAGACATCTCGGGGAAGGGCGGATTCTTTCTTCCTCGAAACAAATCGGTACCCTCCAGGTATCCGGGGTCCCGCCCCGAGCCCTTGGCTAAAGCATAAAAAACGTAAGGTTTTATTTTAGGGCGCACGCTAATGCCGGGGATGTGCTGTCTCGACAAAAGGCTACTTTGCGGGGCGGGCGAGGGGCCGCGGCGTGAGGTTGGGCGAGGTTAGCAACGGGTGCGCGAGCCCAGTGTGCTCCTGTCCGCCCCTGTACGGTGCGGGCGAGTGCGTCGCGAGCACGTGTTGGCAATGAAAGCCGGTCCCGGCCCGACGCCTTACGCCAGGGACGCGGAGACGTCCGGATACGTTACAAATCTTGATGGACTCTACTTGCCGCAAAGCTTTAAATTTGCGGAGTTATCGCTACTGCGGAAAGAATGTGAACAAAAATTGAGTTATTTTCATAACCTCAAATTTTCTTAATTCCACACATTTCACATTTGTGATATTTCCTAGATTGCTAATATATGTATGTATGTATATACACACACACAAACATATATATGTTATATATATATATATATATATATATATATATATATATATATATATATATATATATTGCATACTGAAATGGATAATAAAAACTTTAAATATGTATCTACATCACGATTACTCCTTTTTCCGTTCTTATTTTCTATTTTACATTTCACTGTGAATATCACTTGTAGTCGTTATTAGGTATTTTTTTCGTTATATATTTACGTTTTTTTTCATAACGAATACTGCTAGCGAGGTGCATCACCATCATTAGTTCTGCCTAGTTTTTCAGCGATTCTTAGGAGCAATTTTGTAATTGTCTCTATTTTATTTTTAGCCAATAATTTTAAATTTGCTCTTGTCTATTGCCCACATGATTTCTTCACTGTGTATTGATTTATTTTCAATACTGTTCACAATTCTTGCATCGGAAATTTTACTCATGAAAACAAAACCGCGGTCACCATATAACTTATTTTTGTAAGGATATCTTAGGAACTTATTTTTACAATTGCGATTTACTCGTTTGTTCCTCTCTGTATGGTTAATGTTGATGGGCATTAAGGAGGGAACCCTTGGTCGTCTAGGCATAGTATTGTCACTGAGAAAATACCTATCTCCTTAGTCTATGGTCTTGTCATCGGTAGTGTTGCTGCTGTTCATGTCTACTTTAATGACGATGTGAGCCATACTGGATTGACGAGCACAGGCGAGGAAGGAAGCTTACACTCAATGTCCCTTCTCTTCCCCTGAGCTAGTGGTCACAGTGGAGATCTGCCATTGCCTCACTCTTCATGAAGGATGGTTGAGTGATGGTGAAGTGGTGGGGAATGGCGATGAGTGATGAATAATTATGGAAGGGATGATGTACAGAAGAGATGTGTAGGGCATGGAAAATGAACCATGCTAAAATTACACACAAGTAGAAAACATCGATACCGTATGCCGGACTCGAACCTTCAGCCGTCACCTTCACGAATTTGTTCGTAGCTCCAAGCATCATAGCTACCAAAGCACGCAGATTTACATGCAACACACCCATTTTAATGTTTCGTAGTAGTTCTTGCACATTCAAATCAACTTAATTCATTTCACCTTATTGTTCATCTCCCTCAATACTCAAGACGTACTATATGTATGTTAAACAGTAAGGAAATATAGTTGTTCTTGTACACTGATTTGCTCCGAATTTGTAAAAGAATATCCAACGAAACACTGTGTAATGAAAATTGTACAATTTAAAGCTTCGGCGGACAGTTATGTTGAACGAGCCATAACTTGCAAATCGACCCAGGGCCAGAGCGCGGAACGCCGCGGGCCACACGCGGGCCCATGGGCCACGATCACACCCCTGCGTCCCTCGGGGTGGGTGGGGGGGTCATTCGGCGGCGCGCGGAAGTAACTTAGGGAGATCCAGCGCCGCGCCGGCTGGGCAGGAAGTTCCGGTACTTCGTGTTGGCTTGGGTGGAACGGGTGTTGCCCTCGAGCCGGTTTACCCCCGCGCGCGCGCCAACGGCACCCGCCTCGAGACGGTCGCGTCGCTTGGGCCCTGCGCGCGGGGAGGCGCCCAACTGCCCAAACTGTGGCGACAGGTTTCTGGACGCCCCCTGAGTTTGCGGAAGGTCTGCGGTTTTCGTTTCTTAAAATTACCAATTAATTAATTAATATATTTATTTATTTATTTTATTTATTTATTTTATTTATTTTATTTATTTTATTTATTTTATTTATTTTATTTATTTTATTTATTTTATTTATTTTATTTATTTTATTTATTTTATTTATTTTATTTATTTTATTTATTTTATTTATTTTATTTATTTTATTTCATTTATTTATTTTATTTCATTTATTTCATTTATTTCATTTATTGATTGTGGCATCAACTGCACTGTTGCTACCGAGTACCATGAACATTACAGCATTCAAGATCTACAATATTTCGATATGACAATTGTTTAAATTACCGAATTGTCATTACAGTGTATAATATATGATAAAGATTTACATCAATAAGTATGTTAGTGGTTTTACAATTTTTATACAAAATAATGATTTTAAAAGAGTCGATATTTTTTTCCAACAAGACATGTGATTATAATATTCATTCTGGATTGTCATTCCTTGAGGGTCTAGGTGTGTTTTCTTGATAATGGGCATCAACGTTGTAATCTATTGTTTGCTGTTCCTTGTATGCATCAAATGTAGTGAGTCCTTGTTGTTTAAAAAAAAGAAGGCCGCTTGTTATGTCACTATAGAAGTTATTTTTGTGAAGATGAAATGTTGATTTTTATTTGAATATTCATGTAAAAATTTGAAATTTTTATATGAAAATTTGAAATTTTACGTATTGGTTGCATTATTCACTCGTTACCCAAAAGTATTCAGTGGTAGGATTAAATTAAACCAATATTTCAAAATCGTTTCCCAAAGACTAATTGTTAATTCATTTTTAAAAAATATCTGCTGCAATTATTACTAAAACTATTTAAATCGGTCAAATATAAACTAAATTGTGAGTTGTTTTAAATTCATTCACGAGAATAATATTCAGTGATTTTATATAATTTCTTCTAACTTATTTTTGTTATCCCTCATACGTCACACGGTTTCTAATGTACTTCGACTATAAATAAGTAAAATTTAAAATAAATAAAAATCCAATGGGGTAGAGAGTTTTAGCAAACGCCATACATTATTTAGTGAGCGTAATTCAAACATTTGTGAGTTCAACGACCATGTTCTCGTCATTATGTGAAGAAGAAATAATGGAGTTATTTCATTTCATAAATTCGTTGCAACGTTTCGCATTGGGAATACCCAATCGGCCGTTAGTATGTGGTCTTACAAATCTTTGGAGACATCTGCAATCCCTTCGCCTGCAATTTATCGAGTGTCTTCCTTTTCAGGAGAGGGATCAAATAAAGAGAGATTAATTTCATAAGGATGCCAGTTCTTATACCAACAGTGGGTTGCATTTCTCATTCACTACATGCGTCAATTGATCGGATAAGAAATTTGTGTAAATAATTTTTGTTAAGACAGCTTCAATATTGGTATTTTCTCCTGATAATGTGTTAATAAGTTGTTCTGAGTGATTAACGTCTATAGCGTGTCAGTCAGTTTATCTTTTTATATAACACTTGAATTTTGAATTTTCACTATGAATATTAGTAGTAGGATATGGATCACGGGATCGGTCAATTAATGAAACACATTAGTTTGCCAACGTTTCGGAATATTTAATCCCTTCATCAGGGCTTACTAATACCCAACCTGGTCAAACATCATGTTCGTCTACAGCCCAACTCCAATATAGAGTTGCTGAAGCACACCAGTCCATTGCAAGTCCGACCAGGGCCACGGCCCGAAAGAAAAAAAAGTCTCTACAATGGTCAATTGACGAATATTAGTATTCACAACCCCAGAATTTTTATTAGGTGTTGGGGTCACTTTCTTCTGAGAATCACCATTCACTTGAAGTCAATACTCTTATTCGTGTGGGATGTAGAGTATGGATTACGTTAACTTATGTCTTCGGACAGATTGATTTTCCACTGATACTAATTTTATGGGAATACTTTTCAGCATCTGAAGTATCGCAAATGCTCGCAAATGCTCGAGAATGCTGAGAGCGCATAGTTAACACGGACTGACGACGTTTCCCCTTCAGTGGAAACAAGAAAAAGGCGGAATGCAAATGTAAAGCACGAAATGACAAAAATTACAAAAACGAACTTTCTTTAAAATATGAAGAAATTAATATGTTTGAAGTTTTCTCTTTAACGCCTTTCGAACGAGCGAGCCTTTGGTTAATGATTAGAGCTTAGTTAATGATTACATTTACAAAATCAACGTTGACCACATATCTTCGTAATAAAAAATGGGAAAATGAAGAAATATATTGTACCTAGGAAATCCCACTCTGTACCATCGACTGTGCAAATGGCATCTTCCATGACTGAAAATATACAACGGATGTTACATGTTGGTTCACTCACGAAGATGATGTAGTAGATGCGAAGGTAGGACGAGCGGAAAGTACGATGGGGCCACCCGCATGCCGCGCTCGTGTGTGCTTGGCGCGACCTCTGGCTGACCCGCGCGTCGTCTTTGAGAGGGATGGGGGCGGGGGCGAGGGAGGCAGGTCGCTTGCTCGTTCGTGTGTGTAGGTCTGCCGCCCTGCCAACGGCACGTAACCCGTACGGAGCGCCTGCGCGCAAAATAGTGCGACATGCAGCCGGGAGACGTGATTTAAACCCGAATTCGCTCCGGTCGTAAATTTGACGCACGCGCTGGCAGAAGCAAAGAGCTTGCCCGCCATCGCGAGGACTGCCTTCGGCTCTCCGTCGTTGAGTGACGGTGTTCGATGTATGTGAGAACTGTGTGTGTTTCGAAGCAGTGTTCATTGCTTTCTAGTCCAGGAAGGGCAGGAAAATAATTGTTTAGGTTATTTCGAAAAGGACTCATCTCCAGTTTGTACATGTTTTCACAGATATATGAAATTATCTCGTGTTGTTCTGAATTACTTCTTGTTTTTTCTATAATGAAATGTATTGTCACCTATCTTTTCTACTGTATTTATCAGCATATTAACATTATATGAATAAAGATATGGGAAATGTATGTGAATGAATCAACATAGGCATACATTTCTTAATATGTACGTGGTAGATAACAACACGTTTCATTACCCCCCTCACATGCGACTAAAAAAATTCGCAGTCTTCCAAATATTTTTGGAGAGATTGGTAGACATCCCATGAACATGTATCTGGTATTCTCCTTGTAACCCACATTCAATTCACCCCAAAATTATTAATCACCAAAGATGTGCCCATTTTCTTGCAGCAAACGTCAAATCAATAACTTACTCCTCTTATTTGTAGAGCCGCTTGGCAGATCAATTGGTATAAGCGCAAATGTAATTTTCCAAATAAATTTTTAAGAATATGCTGGCGAATACAGGGCACAGTATCCATGTGTAACTTTCCAATGTTTGCGTAGAACGCGAAAGTGGCGGGCCGTCGTTGGAGCGGGAAGGGCCAGCGGGGCGAACTGCCGAAGGGGGGGGGGGCGTGGCTGGCGGGACGGGACCACGGGTGGGACGACGGCGTGCTCCTCGGCTGCGTTTTGTAAAGCAGGAAACTCTGCTCAAACGAGTTCCGCAGGGCGGGCAGTTATCGTCGGGCACCGGTCTTCGGTTCGTGCCCGGTAGCAAGTTCTGTGCGTGTGCATCTGGAGCTGCTATCGGCGACGGGGTCGCTCACCTCAGACCGCGTCCTCGTCGGCCGCCCCGCCCCGCGCCACGCTGTCCTCAGTCCTCAAAGTTGGGCGGGGGCCAGCGGAATAAGCTCCCGGAACGTGAAACCCCGGGGAACGAGTGGAGAATGTATCATATGCGTGCTGCGGAATACCAACCTCTTCTGTTCCTCTCTTTTAGTATATCTATATATATATATGTATATATATATATATATATATATATATATATATATATATATATATATATATATATATATGAAAGAAGTCAGAAACGAGCTTTGTTGGCAACATTATAATGGGAAATTATGTGTTACAGATGTGTTATAGAAATTATTTGCATCGGCAAATGAGCTAGAGATTTCATTTGATAGTACTGTTGACAAAATCCCCCACTCCCTTCCACCACTACACCCGCATCTAGGTAGGCGGGAGCTCAAGAAAACGTGAACGAGTTATAGCGGAAATGATGAAAGTAGACCCTTGGGGAATTTTGATTGAAACTGTAATTTGTGGAAGTTTTAACGACCACAACATCGCTCCTTTACAATCTTCGTTTTATCACTTATTTTTTGAGATTTTTGTTTAACTTTCGAAACACACTTGCCGTACCTGAGTATTTTTTCTAATGATACTGGGCGTGATTTATTATTGATAACGATGATGGATTTAAGGGTAAGTGTAATGCAGGAAAAACAGCAGTTGGCATGAAATCGTTTTGTCCGCAATACCTCTACACGCGTTGATGGGAATCTAAAATGTACGGTAAGAGGTGAAGACGAGTACACATACTCGTAAAGGCATCAGGCTCAAAATTTGTCAAAAGAAAAGCATAAAACTAGTAAAAAGAGCAATAATTCGTGTGACCGATACTATACTAATTTTGTATTATCGATTGCAAATATTTCGTACCTGAATTTAAAGTATTCTGAACCCACGCTGATAGCATGAATTACGAAATTGGAAACCTCTAAAATTCCTTTCACGAAAATAAAACAACTATGTAAATGCATCAATCATTCAGTCTCATTGCTATAACATTCAGAGTGGCCCTCTGGCAACGGTATCCGTCACTAGTCTCCAACCTCGTCATCGTCATAGCCACTGCCAAAGCCCCCTCATTGCTTCCACTGCTTCGTCAGGCTGCCACCACTGCTAATGGCCTATCACTGGCGCCAACGTGAACCCTCCCTTCTGCTCTCACTACCACCACTACCCTACTATTACAACTACTACTCTACTACCCCATCTACAACACCATCACCACCACCATCTCCGTCACCAACATTACCATCACCACCATCACCACCACCTCCACCACCATCTCCACCACCATCACCACCTCACCACCACACCACCACCACCACCACCACGACCACGACCACCACCACCACGACCACCACCACCACCACCACCACCACAACCACCACCACCACCACCAACACCATCACCACCACTACCATCACCGCCGCGCGACGCGGTGACCGCGGAAGCGTGGACGTGTGATGGACATTCACCTCCTGCGGCGGACTCCGCGATTGACGCGGTCGGGTCGGAGGGAGTGCTGAGCGAGGAGAAAATTCAGAAGGCGGGCAGTAGGAGAGAGGAGGAGGGAGCGGCGATCGACAGCGCATCGAAATAAGAGAGGAGCGTTGACACGTCGACCCGGGCGAGGCGTCTTCGGCCCGCGGCTCTATTAAAATGTTTGTGCGTTGAGGAGCCCCTGACACGCAGCCTGCCGCACGCGATGAGACCCATTGTGAGAAGCGACGCCGCTCGAGTAGGCGGGTCGGTGCGGAACAGGGAGGCTGAGTAAGGCGGGATGAGGGGCGGGCGGGAAGGTGCAGGGTGGAGTTGGGGAAGTCAGGCGGGGCGGAGCTGGGCGGCATTGTGTGGGGTACTGGAGATGCAGGAGCTGGGTGGGGAGAGCTGGGCGGCTGTGGGGTAATGGAGATGGAGGAGCTGGGTGGGGCATGGCTGGGCGGCGTTGTGTGGGGTACTGGAGATGCAGGAGCTGGGTGGGGAAGAGATGGGCGGCGCTGTGTGGGGTAATGGAGATGGAGGAGCTGGGTGGGGCATAGCTGGGCGGCATTGTGTGGGGTACTGGAGATGGCGGAGCTGGGTGGGGAGAAGGGCGGCGCTGTGTGGGTCAATGGAGGTGGAGGGGGTGGGTGGGGGAGAGCTGGGCGGCGTTGTGTGGGGTACTGGAGATGGAGGAGCTGGGTGGGGGAGAGCTGGGCGCCTGTGTGGGGTACTGGAGATGGAGGAGCTGGGTGGGGCATAGCTGGGCGGCATTGTGTGGGGTACTGGAGATGCAGGAGCTGGGTGGGGGAGAGCTGGGCGGCGCTGTGTGGGGTACTGGAGATGGCGGAGCTGGGTGGGGCAGAGCAGGGCGGCGCTGTGTGGGGTACTGGAGATGGAGGAGCTGGGTGGGGGAGAGTGGCGGCGCTGTGTGGGGTACTGGAGATGGCGGAGCTGGGTGGGGCATAGCTGGGCGGCGCTGTGTGGGGTACTGGAGATGCAGGAGCTGGGTGGGGAGAGATGGGCGGCGCTGTGTGGGGTACTGGAGATGGAGGAGCTGGGTGGGGCATAGCTGGGCGGCGTTGTGTGGGGTAATGGAGATGGAGGAGCTGGGTGGGGGAGAGCTCGGCGGCGCTGTGTGGGTACTGGAGATGGAGGAGCTGGGTGGGGCATGCTGGGCGGCATTGTGTGGGTACTGGAGATGCAGGAGCTGTGTGGGAGAGCTGGGCGGCGCTGTGTGGGGTAATGGAGATGGAGGAGCTGGGTGGGGCATAGCTGGGCGGCATTGTGTGGGGTACTGGAGATGCAGGAGCTGGGTGGGGGAGAGCTGGGCGGCGCTGTGTGGGGTGATGGAGATGGAGGAGCTGGGTGGGGCATAGCTGGGCGGCATTGTGTGGGTACTGGAGATGGCGGAGCTGGGTGGGGAGAGAAGGGCGGCGCTGTGTGGGGTAATGAAGGTGGAGGAGCTGGGTGGGGAGGCTCGGCGGCGTTGTGTGGGGTACTGGAGATGGAGGAGCTGGGTGGGGGAGAGCTGGGCGGCGCTGTGTGGGGTACTGGAGATGGAGGAGCTGGGTGGGGGAGAGCTGGGCGGCGTGTGTGGGGTACTGGAGATGCAGGAGCAGGGTGGGGAGAGATGGGCGGCGCTGTGTGGGGTACTGGAGAAGGAGGAGCTGGGTGGGGCAAGCTGGGCGGCATTGTGTGGGGTACTGGAGATGGAGGAGCTGGGTGGGGGAGAGCTGGGCGGCGCTGTGTGGGGTACTGGAGATGGCGGAGCTGGGTGGGGCATAGCTGGGCGGCGTGTGTGGGGTACTGGAGATGAGGAGCTGGGTGGGGAAGCTGGGCGCGTGTGTGGGGTACTGGAGATGGGGGAGCTGGGTGGGACTGAGCTGGGCGGGCGGGTGCGAGGCTGGAGGGACGGGGGGAGCGATGAAGGGGGGGGCGGGGAGGGACGGGATGGGACGGGGTGGGGGAGGTCGGGAACGGTTCCATCTGGCCCCCGGGTGTCAGTTTTCGGGTGCCAGTTTTTCTGGTTTGTTTTCCACGCGTTCGGAGTCAGTTTGCACAGCGTCGCTCTCTCAGCTCCCAGAGACGATTTCTGGGGTCAGGATAAAACCGTCACGCCCGTTGCTACCTACCCTAGCTTTCTTTAACTGGCATTGTGAACAATACTATGTTAACCGAGGGTATTTGATTTGGAGCTATTGTAATTGAACTATGTGCATTTGGTGTGTGTGTATGTACTTTGTTAGAGGAGTATGGCTTCAACAATATTATTGAGTAAATATTAATAATGGTGACAATGATAAAAAATAATATAATCATATTTTTTAATTACATTTAAATCATAAAATTTGTGTTTTTTTTGGCTTAAAGAGAAATTATTATTTCTTTCGTGAGAATAATTCAATTCATCAAATAGAAAAATGGCAAAAAATATTATGCTTTTCCCTTTAAAATAATTAATTAAATACACATAGGTGATCGGAAACGAAAAGAAAGTAGGTAAACTAGACAGTGCCAGAAAGGAGAGAGCGCCGTATTGAAGTAAACGAAGATCGGATGACTAAATTGGAAACGAGAAACAAGGGAGAATCTATAAAAAATGTACGAATTATTTTGAACGCGCTATTGTAATTAATTAAATTGTGCTTAGATGAGAGAGAAAAAATACAAAAATCACGTTGCCAAGTTTCTTCATTGCGGAATAGAACGCGCGGTTTGAACCACTCCCACTTCCTAAATTGTTTATTATGATTCCAGTTCCGAGGTGTATTGCCATTCTTCAAATAGATGAATTATTTTCATAGATTTGCGATTATAAACTTATGATACGAATGATAAAGTAAACTGTATTATGGAGTGCAGATGTACCGGGAGAACCCTGAGAAAAAGCTTTACTGTAATCCCACATTCTCGTCCACAAATTGTAAGCGAATGGACCGGGATTTTGCCCCGGTGCCAAGAGGGTGAAGGCGAGCAGGGTAACCACTAAAATACCTTAGAGAAAGCAAGCAACCCGCGCTGCTGACAATCTTCACCACGTGTGTCTCTGACTGTGTCTTATTGATTGCTTGATTGATTTATTGATTAGTGTTTCCGAGTACAACAGCCAAGGTCATTAGTCCCGAAACTGTAGTGAATGTTTTTATCTGCTGACAATCTTCACCACGTGTGTCTGACTGTATCTTGTTGATTGCTCGATTGATTAGTGTTTCCGAATACGTCAACAGCCAAGGTCGTTAGTCCCGAAACTGTAGTGAATGTTTTTATCGCGGTGGTTGCCGGTGATCTTCCCCTGCTATAAGGCGAGATTGGGGCCGACCTACATGACGGCTTGCGTCATTTCCCTAACCCGGTATCTTCAACCAGCAGGGTACCGCCCCAGCCGGGACAAGCTCTAAGTACCCGATATGTGCGTTAGTGTAGTGTATATAAGTAAGGCATGAGGATAGGACAAGTAAGCATGTAATGCGGTTCGTGGTCCGTTTCTTAAGATACTTCTTCGGCATTCGCATAGGTGTTGCATGGAGAAACCAAAGAGTAAACCTCTTTAGTCTATGGAGAAACCACGGAAAACTACCGATCAGAGCAGTTGCGCCAAGAGAATTCACCTCCAGACAGCTGCTGATTTCGACTATTTATTAGTCGACAGCGACTAGCTATCGTTGTCGACTAGCTAGGGTGTGTCCGTAGAGAAAATCCTACCACCGTCTGACTCGAACCCTAGTCCCTCCCGGTCAGGGGCACTGCAGTGACATCAACTGATGCCCTGAGCCACCTAAGCTGGTCGTGTGTCTTGTGCCGCGACCACCGGCGCCACCGCCTCCCTTCCCCCCCCCCCCCCCCCCCCCCCGGAAGTCGTACATCATGCTACTTTGGGTTTTCCTTTTCCGCCTCGGCCGCAGCGTCGGGAGCACTTTAAAACCCTGAATTCCAGCTATTCGTTCCAGTGGTGGCGGCGGCGGCTGGGTCGTGCACATGGGGACTCTTCGTCTTCGTCCTGGTCTCCGTCTCTGTCTTCGTCTTTCGCCGCCCGGGAGCCCTCTGTGCCGGATCTTCTCTCCTTCTCCGCTAGTCCCCGCGCCGTTTCGCGGAGAGCTGCCACCGCGCCGCAGAGCTGAGTGGGAGGAGGGGCGGGAGGAGAAGTGTGGGGGTGGGGTCGGCGACAGAGATGTGGGCGGCGGCGGCGCCTTTGGCGACACGCTGCCGCTCCTTTTTTGTTTCCGCGCCCGTCAGAGTACGACTGCCGGAGGGGTGGGGTGCATCCAACGTGGACACGAGTTGGACTCCAGTACAAAGCACTAATGTAGGTACGGAGCAGATGCGAAATTTGCTGATGGTGGTAGACGGACCGTTCAGGCGTAGAGAAAAGAACTACCTCCTTAATCTATGGTTGAGGCATGGAGTGAAAGAGAATTCCTTCGGCTGGAGAAGGGCGAGGATACAAGAGCGAAGTCAACCGCAGAATAATAAGTTAAGTGATGCGATGCTTGGGGCCGCTCCTTAAGATTTTCAATTAAGCGTCCATTTGTCTTGAATGTTTCGTAAAATGTGGCCAATTTTTCGTGTTTTGTTGAGATCTCAAAAATTCACTTAGCTGATCACATCTAACTTAAATGATTTTGTACATAACAGGATAGTGTTTTAAAATACAGTTTTGTGAGAGATATATGACATTATAAAATTTATCACTATAAAATATGCATGTAATAACTCGTTTGTGGGTTACGTCAAACGATAACACCCGCCCGACTCGAAAGATCGCTTTCTTTGAAGTACGTCCGCAGCAGTCTAACAATGTTTCCAAACCATCCGACCATGCACGTTTAAATCGATCTGCAGGCAGAAAAAATCGCTCGAAAGCGAATGGGGTCTTACTGGCGACGGCAACCGTAGAGAGACGAAAGGCAGAACGCGGAGTGGCGCCTGGCACTTCAGGTCCTCTGGAATTAAACGGACGCCAGGCCTCGGAAACAAAGAGAGGAAAACGCTTAAACTGTGACGCCGGGGTGGCAATGGTGACAGCGCCAACGCAGTGGAAAACACATTCCCCTTCCTCCGATCTCTCAATTGGCGGCCGCGGTGGTACTGCTGCCAGTAGTGACTTACACCGGCTGCGATTGCGCAGCGTTAACATTGTTCTCAACGTCTTTAACCGGGAGGACCTAGATTACCAATCTCATCAATGGGGTTTTTCCTATTTAGGCACATGATGATAATGATGATATAAGCCCATGGAATCCCTAAAAGAACAGGAGCCTCCTATCAGAACACAGGAGTTCTGTTTATCTCTTTAGGTGAACCAGTCTTTAAGAGATTTTAGCCACATAGCTGGTCCAAAATCATCCATTATCTGGAGGAGAATTCTAGTGGATGACTACTCTGAGAGGTAGTTTACTATTTTTCTTCGATCAAAACTGGGAATGAATGGCGGAACATTATACTAACCTACCACCACAGAACCCGCGCGATCTTTTCATTCTCATTCTCATTTCCTCCTCTCGTCTCCCCTTACACACTTCCTTACATTCACTAATCTTCCACCCATGCCGGAAGACTACTAGAGATTGTTCCGACTGGGGCAGTGCCCCGCATGGGGGAAATACTTTGTGGGTAGAAATCTTTAACTTACCTTGAAGGGGGTCTCAGTTTTTCACGAAATTTAAGACTACTTGTTTCTGTAGAAGCGTGACCAATAATTTTAAAATTTTATCTCTACGTTCAGGAATTACTGTTCAAGAATTTTGGTACCTATCATGAGCAATTTCAAATTAAAGATGAGATATTCTCGAGATATCCCATAGGATTACTTATTTTCGTATCTGTATGCAAATTCTGGTACTATTATCTACAGGTTTATTAAAGTTTTATCCGGTACTTCATTTATTCGAAGAGTATTATTTCTTCCAAGAAATAATATATATATGTTATTTTATTTTTATGAATTTTTAATTTTTATTTATATTAATTATTAAATTTATTTTAGTTCACATATTGTTAAAGACCTGATGATGGAGGCACAACTCGACCTCCGAAACATTGCCAGGCTGTTTCTTGTTTTCAAGATACGATTGTGAATGTAAAATCATTTATGGTTTAATAAATGTATTTGTGACTCTATAAAAAATTAATATTGGAACTTTTATTAAAAAAATATTAGTTCTTTCGTTGGAAATAAAATAATCATGTCCTTCCATTAATCGCACTGCATTAGTGAAAAGATAAGTAAAGTTGATGCATTGTAGGTACAGAGTCAATGCCACCTAGGCCAATGGTGATGCCGTGGTGGATGTTTATTATTGACGTTAAGTGACATGGGCTATACATTTGTGTTTTCAATATTTGATGTTTCTTGACAAGAAGAAGTCTGATAAACGTGATAGATGTGCGACCTTATTTCAAAAGGCTTTTCCTCTTTGAAGTTAGTTCACTGATATGGTAAGTCCACCATTTGACACGTCTTCAACTACATCCGGTTAATCTGAATAACAGAGCAATAAGTTTTGCCGGTAATGTTTCGTAGTTCTGAATCGTAACATTTTATCCTTGATTAGTGAAATTGTGTCGACCATAATTGAACGCATATAGCTACTTCCTCGTATAGAACTAAATAATAATTCGTATAAATAAGTTACTGACTTCTTTCGTAATAAAACATTTTAGAATGGGTAGAATGTAGACGTGCTAGTGTTCTGGAACCTCGGGTCGAATTCTTAATGTTCAAATACGTACGCATATTGTGCAATGTCAGATTACTTATTCCTATTTCTACAGAATATTTTTTTCTTGACAGAATATTTTACTTTGCTGGCTGCTCTGTATAACACAATAATGACATTTCTGTGATGTATTATACACTTACTTCTAATGGCTATATTTTTTAAAATTTTTATTTAAAATTTATATTATTTAAAATGTTTATTTTAAGAAATTAACAAGACAATAGCAGGACTGCTGTGGTTGCAGTGCAGCAAAGTTGGTCATCCGTGAAACATACGACAATGGAGTCGGAGGGGCTAGGCCGATGTCTCCACTTTTTTCTTCACACCACAATTTTACAGTCTCTTCTTGTAAAACATTCAGTAACTGATTTTGAAATACAATTATAACATGTATGTATAACAGTACACCATACACGTGTTGTCACGTATTAAATAGTGGTAAGAGAAAGGTTTAGCAGATGGAAAATATGATCGCGTTTCAGTTTGAGTATGTGTTCACTTTACTCCTAAGTTAATTGTTTTATTACTTCAAATTATATTTATTTCTTCTGATACTTCTGGCACCTTTCCTGAATGATCTGTGGAATAATTGGGATGTAACGTCATTTTTATGAATTTTATTGATATTGCATCACAGTGCTTCCCTCAATTGACTTATGCTTTTGTTCCAAAACTTCTAAAGAACTTGATTCGCTGACGGAACGTAATACGTAGTTTTGTTTCTACGCTCTAATAAAGACAGATTTGTCGGCCAAAACTTCTAAATTTGAAGATGCCTTTTCAACGTATAAATTGATAAAGTAATCGTTTTTAGCATTTAGTTTTTTATGTTCCTATAATTGATGTTTCCGTGCGTGGCAGCTGCCATGCTCATTAGTTCGGTGCATGAAGTATATTTTTTATGCCTGGAGGTGCTGATGTTCCTTTCCTGCTGGATGTAAGATCTGTCGTCCTAAAGAAGAAAGAAGTAAGGCACGTCGCCTTGCTGGGGAAGTCCACCTCGAGGTGTCTCCCCAGCTGAGACAACCTCTAAGCTTCCGACGTCTGTGATAGTGTAGTGCACATAAGTGTATATGCAAGTGACGGGAGATGATGGGACAAGGAAGAGGAAGGAATGATCGCGCGCGCTCCGTTTGTTAGGGCATTCACCAAGTATGAATGAAAGAAACGTCGGAAAATAACCGATCAGAGCATCCGGCCGTATGAATTCTCCTCCCACCAGCGGGCGCTATGCAACTAGTGTCGGACATCCGCCTCGTCAGGACTCCAACCATAGACACTCCCGGTCTGAGGCGCTCTACAGACAATGACAGTGCTAAATCCTTGTCAGACTCAACCGGTTTGTATGTTTCTAGACTTATGTTTTTATTAATGAATAATTTTTGTTCATAAAGAAGCATTTTGTGCTCATGCGCGCTTGTGATGCCGGCTCAGTGTAGTGCGCTGCGGTAGCGGCGTAGGTGTGTGTTGCGGAGCGGCCGGCGCAGCTGCCATTTTCACGGTGGCGGGCTTTTTCGAGTGCTCCTGTTTCGCCAAGTGAGAAATGAAACCATTTGCGCAGCCTTTCTGAAGCACGAGGTGTTGGCGGCGGGCGCGGCGGAGCGTGGCGACGCGGAGGGGGGGAGGGCGTAGAAGTCCGCAGGCGTGCGTTTAATCGTCTTCTCCATCTTTTCTTTCTTCTCGTCAAATTGTCTTATTCTGTTGCTTCTCCAAGTTCTTGTTTCTGTAACATTTTTCATGTGCTTCTCTAATTTTACCCTATTCCTTGCTTCCAGGTAGATTCCTTTTTTGCTTTGTTTTTTCGTTTGCCTGTTTCTTCATCTCCTCTTTCTATTCTGTCACCTTCTACTGCTTCAGTGTATCGATTTAGAACGTAATTTCAATACCGTGACGAATGAGGTTACTTCGTGTGCGGAAAACACTGGTATGTAGCCTATTATTTGTTAGAAAATGCATCACGATTTATTGAAACTTTAGGTATTAAAATTAAGTTTTGAAATATTGTGGAAAATCACAATACCAAATAAATCTAATTACAGATTAAATAATAATTTAAAGTAGATATCATGTATATAAACTTCCATTTTATTGAATCAAACTTCTGTAAGTTCATAATTAGCTTAATGACAATACTCATTTATGTGGTAAAGAATCAGTTTGTGAGCACGGAAGTTGTTGTTAGAAGAGGAAAGTTAAAATGATTTATGCATTATTTACCATTCCACCATTACACCTTTCTAAAATCGAATTCTTGCTACGTAAGTAGTATAGTGAATGTAAAAAGCTGTAGGTTTCAATTTAAAAAATGTATTCATAATGGAAATACTGCTTTGGAATATAAAATGACGGAGTAAGATTTAAATAAATAGGGGACAAACTGATGAGACTGCAGTGAATCTGACCGGGCCTTTCAGAACTCGACGGTGGCAGAATTTTCGACACTAGCTTGTCAGCTAGGTGGAATTCAGTCGCTGTCTGGAGGAGAAGTCAAGTGACTGACTGCTCTGTTCGGTAGTTTTCCGTTGTTACTCCGATCAACATCAGGCGAATGCCGGAACAGTACCGCAACAAACGGGCTACGGAGCGCGCGCAATCATTCCCTGTCCTATTATCTTCCGTTACATATACACTATATATGCACTACTAGTGCATATATATACTATATATATGCACTACACTACCACACACGTCGGAAGCTTAGAGCTTGTCTCATCGCTTACTTACACACACACACTCGTATGCACTACACTATCACACATGCCGGGAGACCGGTCAGGAGCTTAGTTCTTGTCCCGGCTGGAACAGTACTCCTGCTGATGGGAGATACCTGGTTGGGGAAAACCCTGCTAGCCTACGGTAAGTCGGCGCCGGAGCTCGCCATCCCGCGGGGGAGTATCACCGCGACCTCATGAGGGAAAATCGTGCACTACACTTACGGGAATAATGACCTTATTAGTTGACGCGCCGAAAATCACTAACAATCATCGTCATCAATTTGTTACAATTAAAATTAAGTATTGGATTTGGTGGAAGGGGGAACGCCCCCCCCCGCCTTGCAACGGCGCGCTTGGGGCTATCACTGGTGGCATTCAGGCAGAAGACTCAAAGGCTCCTCCGACCACCCGAACGGAGGCACGTGAAACCACGCCACGCCACGCCACGCCACGCGACGGCCGTCCGTATCCACGTGGCGAGCGACCCATCGAGATCTTCAGCGCCACCGCAGCTTGTCCGGCGCGACCCCACGGGGGCTCCGTCTCAGAGAACGTCGCCCCAGGCGCGCGAGGCACCCGCTGCTCCGACGCCGCCGCCTGCTTTCCATCGCGGAGGCAATATTCCTCCGCGCTCGAACAACGACTGGGCGGGGTTGCACCGGCCACCGCCGCCCGCCACCGCCCGCCACTGCCCGCGGGCGCGCCTTCATACATTACGGCGATGCGATCGAGTGGTGCGCCGCCCATTTTCAATTCCGCAGAAGAGCATGCGAAGCAGCCCGCCTGCTCGCCCGCCCGCCTGCCTGTTCGCCTGCCTGCGGCAAGGTCCCACGACCGAAGGCGATCACTTTTTGCTCCGCGAAACGAGAAGCATTATTCACCCATTTGTAGCGACGAATTAATTACGCCCCTCTCGTAATGAAAATCTCACGAGATACTCAACACTCACACCTTGAAGTTCGTTTGCCGTACTTTCTTCAAGCTCATATCGGATTGTTGTGTTGAACCACGAAGGATACGTGATGGTTTGAGGTGAATCTCCAATTTTTTAGTTCACGTTTTCTTTTCTTGATTTCAGCCATTCTTGAAACGGTTCTTTACAATTGCACTTATTTCCTTTCGCCACTTAAAAAAGTATCAAGTAATATCGTAAAAGGAAGTGTAAATAATATAATAAATACCATCATTTTTTTGAAGCGATACTACATTAGAGCGAATTGTCATAAAAAACATCCGATATTTTTTATGACTCAGACATTTGGAAAAGAGAACTGCTTGTATATTTATTCGCGAGTAGACGTCAGAAACTTAGGTCATTTTCTATTTCTGACTTTCGTGGCAAATAATCAATAAAAGATTGGACCGTTTTTAGAAATAGGAAGTGGCTTGTTTTAGCTTTGCACGAGACTGGGAAGGTCGTGGCTCATGCCTCTTTCTGGGTACTCCAGTCTAAACACCAGTCCGGTGTCGTTGGACGATGCAGAAGCGAGAATTCGTCTGTGGGCGCGGGAGCAGTGCCCTGGGCGTGGTCGTTGCAGATGCCACAGTTCTGACGGCTCACATCTCTTGCAAGTTTAAGCTACACATTAGCCAGCTGAATTATGTAGTCAAAGAAATGTAAATTTACATTATTGTTAATGCCAGTTTATGTCAGTTTAAGCAATGTTAAGAATTCTTACCGGTTTATGTGCTCATATTATGTCTACATTAGTACAGTAGCTACTTGGCTGTCCGGGAGACGCCGCGTCTTAGGCACAGGTGCCAACATTTCGGCTAGTATTCGGCGACCTTCCTTAGGGCGAAATGCCTCGATCCCAACATGAGTATGGAGTGACTTTAGTAAAATATTTATCCAAACATTGTTTTGTTTCGATGAGACGTTGTAACCTATTAAAATATTCCCTCGACCGAGGTATACCACTGATTCGAAGAATCTCCAAGGCGTCTCAGTGTCCAAAACATTTCGAGCGACATGCAAGTCAGCTTGCGAGTTTTCCCCCGCTCTTCACCCCACCACCCAGCGGGGCACCGCCCAGCCGGGACAAATTCCCGACTGGTCTCATATATAAGTTTGATATTGTAGTGCATGCCAGGTGTGTATGTGTAAGGGGAGAGGAGTGGACCTGAATGAAGAGAAAAAATCGCTTGGCGGTCTCTGGCCGTTTTGTTCATGTATTTCTCCGGCATACATCTGGTATTGAACGGAGAAACCACGGGAAACTACCTATCAGAGTAGTTGAATTAGAGTAATAGAATTCTCCTAAAGATCGTGGTTGAATTCTACCCAGTTACCGGGAGCGGTAGCTCAGTGCATCAACTGATGTCACTGCAGCGCCTCTGACCAGGAGGTCCTAGGTTCGAGTCCTGACGGTGTCAGGATATTCGACACTAGCTTTTCAGCTAGGTCGAATTCAGTCGCTGTCTGGAGGAGAATTCTAGCGGCCGGCTGCTCCGATCGGTAGTTTTCCGTGGTTTCTCCGATCAACACCAGGCGAATGCCGGAGCAGTACCCTTTCAAACGGGCCATGGACCGCGCGCGATCTGTCCTTCGTCTTCCTTGTCCTATCCTCTCCCCTTACACACACACGTACACTAACATGCACTACACTACCACATATTCCGGGAGACCGGTCGGGAACTTAGAGCTTGGCCCGGCTGGGGCGGTGCCCCACTGGTGGGAGAGTCCTGGTTAGGGGAAACCCCACTAGCCGACGGTAGGTCGACGCCGGATCTCTCCATCCAGCGAGGGATGATCACCGCCATCTCCCGAGAATAAACATGCACTACACTAACGACACTAATGACCGAAGGAGTTGACGTGCCCGGAAACACGAAAAAATCAATCAATCAATCGACCCAGCTATCAAGCTAGTGTTGAAAACGGCCACCGTGGGGACTCGAGTCCTAGGTTCCTCGGTCAACAATGCTGCCGAAGTAACGACGTTGCGGGTGAGCTGTTCTATCCAGTAAAACGTATTTGGCGCTTGAACACCTTGTACCGCAGATGATTTAAAAAAAAAGTGTTCATTTTTCCCAGACGGTTTCGCCCCGTTTTATTCCGTGGCGGCGGCGCGGTGGCGCTCGTTCCACTTGGGCGTCTGATCGTGGTCGTGGTGTTTGCGTGAGGGCCTTGGAGGCGCTGGTGTTATCTCTAATTTATCTCGAGGCGAGATGTGTTTTTGTGCGAGTGGTGAATTTTTTTCGAGTACGTGCTCGAGTGGGTTCTTGAAAGGGTCGCCGTTAACGACTCGCCCATCTGGCCCCCGCGCGTGGGAAACGGAGGGCGTCGATGTGGGGGGCGACGTGGGTGTCGTGCAAAGAGACGGTCTGCTCGTGATGGATTGACAGTGATAGTGCAGGTTGTGTCGAATGGAATACCGGCAGTGGTGGCTCAGTGTATCAACGGATGCCACTGCTGTGCCTCTGACTGGGAGGTCCTAGGTTCGAGTCCCGACTGAGGCAGGATTTTCGACACTAGCTTTTCAGCTAGGTCGAATGTCATTTGCTGTCTGGAGGCGAATTCTTGCGGGCGGCTGCTCTGATCGGTATTTTTCCATGGTTTCTGCGATCAACACCAGGCGAATGCTGGACCAGTACCCTAACAAACGGGTCACGGACTGCGCGCGATCTTTCCTTCCTCTTCCTTGTCCTATCCTTACTCCTTACTTACACTAACACGCTCTACACTATGCCGAGAGACCGGTAGGGGACTTAGAACTTGTCCAGTCTGGGGCGGTGCCCCGCTAGTGAGAGATCCTTTCGATGGAAACCTCCCGATGAAAAAAAACATGCACTACACTTACGGGACTAATGACCTCAGTACTTGATGCGAATCACTATCAATCAATCGATTGGAAAGCGATGTTTATTTTTGTGTTGGTGTACGATAGAATTCTCTGTTTATTGTCGTACCGTCAGTGGTACTGTAAGTTTTGTTCTTACCATATTTCAGTGAATGTTTGTGCGTTGAATATTTGACGATTATACTACGGAGAAGTCCAATTCCTAAGTTACTCGTCCTCAGCAAGTTAAAGAGTTGCCCGTGGTTACATAACAGAACGTCCAATTGAGAGGAAAAGTGTTGCCATATGTGAAGTGACACAATACCCGTTCTTACTATCAATGTCATTCGCTATATTTTAAAAAAGAACATTCGTATGCAAAATCAAAATAGATATTTGATGCCCATTTTCAGGAAAGGAACAGGTTTTAATTGTTCATTCTGAAATGCAAGTGTCATTACACATTGTACTTTTTTCTGCTGTGTTGTGTGAAATGAAGAATAAGTCGCGGTGCTGTATTGAATCAAGAATTGAGGTTTTGAATATCATGATGTTGTATTTGAGATATTTGCTGATACTTGCTGAGTAATGTCATTGTAACTTGTTAAGAATAGTGGAGGTATGTCATTTTAAATTTCTATTTACTTATTCAAACATAAACGTTCAAAATTACTTAATAATTACATTTTGTCTAATAATAATCAATCAGTTCTGCGCAATAATCATGTTTGGCCTGATTTTAAGCCACGATTCTCCAGACGGACTTGAGTAGACCTTACTGCTCAACTTAGGACCAAATACCGAAATTATTGTAATAAAGATATTTAAACCGGTATACATTACCTCTGCTTGTAATTTTATTCGAAATATCTTTAAAAATACTGATATGAGACGTTACTTCCCGGTATTTATATAGGCATTTTAACTCTATCTGTAAAAAACTTGTTTGTAAAGGCTTTTTTCCGGTATATTCGTGAGAAGATAGATATTTCAATAAAATCATAATGTTATAATTTTTATTAATTATTATCGACTGACATGGCTGAAAGTGACAAATGTTGCCACTGCAGCGTTTCTGACCGTGAGGTCGTAGGATTCGAGTCTCGAGGCTGGCAGATATTCGACAAAAGCAATAAATGTAGGTCAAAATCTAGCTAGCCGTCCAACTAGGATCGGGCGTTGTCTGGAGGACACTTCAGACGGCGAGAGTATACGAGAATAAAGGTATTTGGAATAGGTATGAAAAACACCGGTATATTCTATACCTTTTCGGTCCTTGTGCCCACTCGCTCTGGGAGGCAGACAACTCCCCGTCTAGGACCCTTCCGCCCTGCTCGTCGAAAGCAGCGGAAGGGAGAAGTGGCCTGTTTTGACAAGGCCATCCTACTTCGGAGGGGCTCTTCCTGTTCTCCTCAAAAGCCCATTAGGGGTACGCACATGTGGAACCCTCTTGGGCTGTCTCCCTTCCTCTCTTCCTTCGTGGCGGAGGTTGTAAAGAATAACAACGAACGCAATTTGCCCATCTTTGTGGTAGAAGTTAGATCTTCCCTAGAATTGTGACAGGTAACTTATTTTAATTATTTTAAATACTTACTAAATTATTTTAAATATTTTCTCAAAACTCATCTTGCATAAGATGGTTACGTTCCGGAAACAACACCACCACCACCACCAACAACAACAACAAATGTTTTATGCAGGGAAACAAATATCTCAAAAGTATGTCTGAAAGCAGAGAAAAAAATTAAAAACACATTTGCACATATACAGTTTTCTCTTTCGATTTTAGAAAGATCAATACATTTGTTTGAAAATTTACTTTTCAGATGAGACTGGATTCCTTTTATTTTTCTTTGTTTACATCCCTAATGTGATTACATAACTAAATGTATGGGCATGCGTAGTAATTCATTGCATAGGATAAATGTGCAATGTTCATAATTGGATCACTTACGCGTCTCCAAAAATTAAATGTCCTGCAATTGCATTTGCTGTCAATTCAACAGTAAGGATTGTTGGTCAGATTATGTTTCTAATAGTTTTAATAAATACAATAAATGATATTAATATTTGAAAGTGTGTTCCTTAAACACACTTTCAAAATTGTTGTATATCTAATGTGTTGTTGATACATCCGTTTAGAAATCTGGGTTGAAAATGAAGTATAAATGTTAACCTGAGATCTATGCAGCTTCATATTTTATTATTTTTTATTAGGTTTATTTTAAGTTCCTCGCCCGAAATGATCTCGATGTCTCGGTATTTCCTTTGTCATTCCTCGTATTTCGCACATGGAGAGGCGATTTTAACATTGTTGTCAGGTAAATTTTAATTATAAATATATGTTCACGGTTAGTCTCAAATTAAATTTTGTTACGCGCGAATTGAAAGTTAGAGGTTACTAAACCAGCTTTAAAACATCTTATTTATTTATTTATTTATTTATTTATTTTATTTATTTATTTATTTATTTACTTATTTATTTATTTATTTATTTATTTTTCGTAAAAAAACAGTTAAAACTGTGTTAAAAACTGTCGATGTCTTAATTTTGAACATCGATGTTTTGTTGACGATGTCTCATCACTATACGGGGGCCGTCCAAAAGACTATGAGGAAACGGCTGCGAGTCGGAACAGCCCTTCTCACGGCCGCCTCGCCCTCGGCCGTGGCGTCCTCCAGGCACACGCCCGACGCGTGCCACACGGCGGCTCCCGGAAGCGACTTCGGAAGGCGGCGGAGGCGGTGGCGGAAGTGCGTGGAGACCACTCGGCAGACGGCACCGTCGCCTCCCTCCTCCCTCCTCCCACTGGGCTCTGGAAGGGAGCCCAAACGTGCGCCTGACCTGCGAACCATGCTTCCTTCTTCTTCTTCTTAGTAATTGATATTTTGTGCATAATTCAGTTCATATTTTAAGTTTTAGTGCATACGCGGTGGAAGATTTTTGGAAGCGGTTCAGTGTTGTAGCCTCCGAACACGTTTAGGACCGTCTCCAGTCGTAGTCGCACACGCGCCTGGTCTGATCAGAGCACGGAGCCTCACCCGCGCCCACCTCCACTCCCTTTCGCTGCCTCCGCCCCCACCTCCGTCTCCGCCCCCGCGTTCGCCACGCCGCGCCGGCACTCTCCCCGCGCGATAAGAGCGGCGCTCCGGGGTGTGGCCTCCGCCCCTCCACACACACACACACGCCAAGACGCGTGCGCCCGGCTTCCTGCTGATATCGAGCCCCCTCTCACCCTCACCCCTCTACTCACGCCCCTCCGCTGGTGAAGTTGGAGGCGTCAGAAGCCGATCAAGCAACAACGCATCTCCGCGAGGATTGTAGGCTCGGGTTGAACGTTTGTTTGGTGCTGTGGCTTCAGTACTTAAGGTGGCCGTACACGGGGTAGCGCAGCTCGCTTGTCTGGCTTTTCTCGATTGTAAATCGGACTCCGCGAAATTTAGCGTTTTCATATCGGAGTAAGTTCAAAGTTGAAAAATAAATCTTGAAATAAGGTCAGTTACAATTTTTCGAAAACGAGTAATTTTGCGTGATTTATAGGCAATTTTTGAACAGTTATGTTTTCAAAACACGGCTCCAATTTTTTCTTTAAATTTTCTCCTTCTATGTATGAAAGGACGATAAAATATGATGCTGGTCCAAATTTTTGCATAACTGTATTTTCGAAAGATGCGAAAAATTAACATGGCAAAAGTACAATATTGAGGTCAAGATTTTTATCTTCACTCAAATCTGTTCTAAAAATAACGTACAATTTTTTTAAAGAAACAAGTAGTTTTGACGTAATTTCTCCTTGAAGTTAATGCAATTAATAAAAAGAAACTGTTTCTCAAAAATGGCTCCATTTTTTTTGTGTGGATAGACGCGTAAAAAATGAACCATTTCTGTTGTACTCCGTGAATTTTCGAAAATTGCAAAAGTTCGAAATAACGCGAGAAAGGAAGTGGCCTTTGTAGCACCACTTGTTCGTCCTTACTATCAAACAGCGTATCACAATATCTACAATCATCCTTGTGATGTCAGAGATTCCCAAAACGGCGCCTCCTCAAATTGTCGAGGTGTGTGTGACCGGTTAACTTCCATCATCCGGCGGCTTTTCCGTAGGGGTTAAGTGGCATAACTTGTCGCGGAGGCGAGAGCGGCTCAGAGGCGGGCACGGACGTGGACGCGAGGGCGGAGAGCCGCGTCGAGCTCCATTTACACGACAGCTAGATGCCCGGCCGTCCGCGAGGTGGCGACTGGCGACGGGTAAAGCCTTGCGGAAAGCCACAATATTTCTTACGTCAGTGCATTCACTTCTTCGGTGCGCTTCAAGTTTAGAGACAGGACAATGGACAGTAGGGTTTTAGCGTCACGCATAAGGTGGTGACATTATACATTAACAGTCACGTGACTAACCTTAAATTTATAACGAATTTCCTTAGGCCTAAGGTAAGACCATATCGTTACATAACAGTGCAAGACTGCAGATGTCTCTAAGGTCACCTTAGAAAACTTAGTGATCGTAGTCAGAATCATCGCGCAAGGCCACAAAATCTAAAATCTATTGCATGATGATTTTTTTATTTACTCCAAATTAACCATGGTTCAAGTGATAACCACAATTAACCTATTGTCCAGACACTTAGACGCATTATGCAACTTCTTTGTTCAACGCTTGAAATGCTTCTTTTTTTATAATGGATAACGCAATGTTGTAATTGCTAAAGCTCATCTGTAGATTATTCTTTACGACGTTAGTCACAGGTTGTATAAAGTTTGAAGATATCACCTTACCGCTGACGCTAAAACTCCCTTAAAAGGTCTGAGGACTGACCTCTGTCGCCGTAGAAATGTATGTAAGACAGTTGCATTATATATAACCTGACTCGTACTTACCGCAGAATTATCTCCAACTTCAGCGGAAAACAAGGATTCCCTCAACAGTATCTTGGCTTTTGATATCGTGTGTGCACAAAAATTGTAACAAGCCAGAAAAATCGTCATTTGTTAATTATAATATTTTTTAGTTAAAATAATTAGCGGTAGAAATTAAAAGAGTTCATTAGAATTAAGAGAGTTCATCAGTAGCCGGTATGTAAAGTGAAACGTGTTGCCTTTGACCGAGAAATGAACGGGACAGCTCGTATTAAAACAGTTCTTTCACAAAAATATATTTTTTAGATGAGCCCATTTTCTTGGGCACCGACAATATATCACCTTTTCGTGGTAGATTTCTTCGTACCAATTCCGAACAGCTCTTCCCTCTAGTTCTTTCCACTCTTTTGCTTGGAGTGCCTCACAACTTCAAACCTATCTTGTTTGTTCTTCCTGTCGTCTTGTTTCGAATTCCTTTGCTTGTTGTTTTCATTGCTTCCTCCCATTTGTCTTCATTATTGCTGTCTTTTTCGCTTGTTTGTATCTTCCTTTCGCTTTGTGAACTCCTTTTTCTCGTTGACCGTTTCGCTCTACCAACCGCTGACGTTTCCCCCTGCTGCTGCCTGCCGTTTCCTCGCCTGCGTGTTAAACAGCCTTTCGCCGCGCGGCGGAGAATGCCGCGATCCACATGCGACTTCCGGAGCCCACACGTCAGGTCGCCGCCGCCGCCGCCGCCGCCTCCGCCTCCGTCGCCGCCGCTTGCAACTCTTCCATCTGGCACTGGCGGTAGGAGCAGGGTTGCCCATTATCCAGGTCATGCCAAGGTTGCAACTGGTCGCCGTAGAAAAGAACATTTAGTTATCGCGCGCTCCGAAGAAATGGGTTCAAGTGGTGTAATCAGGGATGCATTTATATAGATTCCCACTCTGTGAGAATTAGGGCGCCCGATGGACAAAAGCGTCCACTGATTTTTAAACAAAATATTATTATAGTGGTTCATAAATCTTTTCAATTATTGTGTTTTATTCAGAATGTAGATTAATTTTTTAATGGTTATGTATGTTACATTATAATATGTTTTCTAAAGTACTCAGTCTCCTGCGGGGGGGGATGCATTAAGATATCAATGAAGTTCTGAGTATAGTGTATGCCGTGTCGATGCATGTTGGAATGCTCGTCTTGGTACTATCTCTTCAATACTTTCTCGTTTAGAAGTACAATAACATGCAATTTCGTACTTATGGTGAATTGTGTTTAAATTTTGACGAAGTTTACATTTCCAGAAAAAAAAAGGTTTGGAAAAAGCGGGCATTATTAAATGTGTCCGAAGTTTCCATGGGTTATATTTTCTTTTCTTTTACATTTTCTTTTGTTATTCTCTCCAACCGTCTTTTCATATTTCCCTTTTGTTTCTGTTTTTAAGCGAGAGTAATTCAAGTTAAGTAATGAATAATGTATTTGAAGGTAAAAAATCCGTTATTCTCCATGTATATTCCCCATTAATATCGGGTAGGCGTTAAAAATTACAGACATCTCATTCCAACACAATTTATTTTGACTCCAGCTTGGACGTTCTCCTTGTCGAAAGAACAGAGGTAAGAATTCATGAACAAATAGTGGAAGTTGTACAGGTTCTCCGGATCCTTGCAGGATCGACTTCATGACGTGCAAATCGCAAATTCGCGTAAAATCAGTTCGGACGTTCGATCTTGATAATGATTTATATCCTGTTGTTGATTTTTTAGCAATTTTGGAAGAATAATACATAATTTTACGCGTTCTATTGTGAATTCATGAGTGTCCTTCGAAGAGTTACCTTTAAAAACGTAAGAATAAGAAATATATAGAAAAGTATTTCTATCAGAAATGAAGGTTAGATGGAAGCATTCACGAAGTATTGTATTCAAAGCAGCCTTCTCGTTTTTCTTTATAACATGCCGTTATTAGCTCATACCATGGTTCTCAGCAAGTTAAAAAGTGAATTTTAATCTGACCTGGATAGTGAAGTTAATAATGTGCCGTGAATGGTGCAAAAAATGCTACTGTAGATGAAGAGACTGTCTTTTGTATTTTAAATTCTGCAAAGTATAAGATCAGTAAAATCCCTCTCTAGGGAAGGATATTGTCTGAATTCTGCGACACGCTACTATTGAGAGGTATACATTATTCTCAAAAATTGCATTTTGCAGGAAAAATAGCTCTTTCTCATCTTACTTGCTCACCTTCGCAATATAGATTACATGCAAAGATAAGAAAACGACTCATGCGTGTGGAAACATGCCAACGTCATCTGCCAGCATGTAAATACGTATCTACTTATTTTGTTTAATCGCTGTATGGTAAGCAAGTAATCATATGCATTTGAGATCCAAGACTGAGAACAAGTTGTTTGATGAAATGTGAGATCTACCATGTGGTCATTGAGAGTGTTAGAAGTTGTGAGGCGTGCTAAGAAAGCAACAACGACAACAATATCAGGACTCATACTAATACACAGTATATAAAAAAGTTAAAGAAAACGGCATATCTGCACAAGCTAGAGAAACTAATACGAAACTTAACAGCTTTCAGTGTTGCCACATCTATAGTTGTTAGCTTTAACACTTAGCTGTCAGTCGCAGGGCTGTTAGGTTGCTAAACATTGACTTGCTATTTTCAACTGCTAATATGCGTTAGCTGTTATTCCGATTACTGTTATTGAAGAACGGCGTTTTACCCATCTCTAGTATGGGGGGGGGCAGGGTGAGAAGGTCCACGATGTACCGAAGGCGACAATAACATTACATATTCCTCAGGGGCATGAGGCGGTGGAGAGAAAAGGGCCGAACACACCATGATCGCCAGCCTGGCGTGTGCCGGCGGGAAATCTGTCGTTGGCGCATTGCTATACGACCGGCGCGATCCAGTCTGACGATTGACCGTGGGTGAAAAGCTTAAGCGAATGAACAGAATCAAGGCGAGGATATCTCTATGATTTTAGGAATTGTTCCATGGCCAGGAGCTATCAAAAATACGGACAAAAAGCATTATCTAAAAAGTGAGGAGGTGTGGTAGAGATACGCAGAAGACGAACTGACGCAGTGACGCCGTGAATCGTTCGTTTCATGGGTGTTTGATCCCTCCTGGTGAAAAATTAATAATTTCTCCTTACTTGGGATACAATTCATCTATATCATGTACCTCACTTACAATGTCCTCAGTCTGAAATGCTCAAATCAAGGAATGCAATAAACGGTAATTGGACAATAAAAATTCCTGCGAACTTTCTTAGCTTTCGTTCAGATTGTGTTGCATTAGGCAAAACGGTCTTCGTTTCTCTCATCGATTCTTCGATTTATCTTCTCCTGAAACTCTGAATGTCCCTCTCTGGATGAAATTGCCAATTCTTATTCTGGAGCTAAGGTGGGCACGAGTGGCTAGATGGATAGGGCAAAGTAGGACTGAGACGGAGGGCAGGCATGATAGGACAAGAGATAGTGAGAAACGAGAGAAATGCGCGTGAGAGCGTCAACAGGGAAGAGTGAGGCCGCGACGAAACAGCGACTAGACAGGCTTGAGACGGGAATGTGGCGAGGCAAGGGGAATGTGACGGGAAGGTCGTGAGGCGAGAACGATGATGCAAGAGACAAGGCAAGCGCCAGACGAGAGTGAATCAAGGAGGAGACGTGCGCCTCACTAGACAGTGACACGGTAGGTGGAGCGAAGGGGCGCGAGGCCGGTATAGCGTGAGGTAAGTGTGAGGTAGGGAGGGAGCGATAAGAAGCGGAGCGAGGCAAGAAGGTTGCAGGCCCGAGGCGGACGCGGGGGCGGGCACGCGGAGGGCACGGAGATGGGCGTGAGGACAGGGGCGAAAGCGGGGGCGGGCGCGGGGCGGGGGGGGGGGGGGAAGGGGCCGGGGGGGGGGGGGGGGGGCGGGCGCCGGTAGGTCGCGCATCGGAGCGTGGCGGCACGCGGCGTCAGCTGGCCGCCTCGACTACGCAGCTTGGGCGCGGGCGGGCACACCGCCTCCCGGTCCGCCGGCCGGCCTGCCGACACCTCCGCGAAGGGCCCTTGTGGCGCCCCGGGGCACCACTGCGAGCCGTCGAAGCCTACCTTTGTTGCTGCAAAATTACACGTTATACTATCGACTGAAAATGTAGTCGGCTCAAGGTCATCATTGAAGGTTCTGGTCGCTAATACAATTAATACTATGGAACAAAATGTAGACACGGGTCAGGGTCATCATACGAAGTCAACCTTTTGTTGCTGCACAACTGCAAGTTATAGTACCACTTAATCTCATATAGGTAAAATTCTGATAAATAATCGTTTACTTGTATGCGACTTACAGAGATGTTAACTGTGGTATTTAGTGTATTTGTTGCAATATACTGGGCTTACGAAAATTAGTATATTATGTGGAAAGTAGACTATTAACATCTATGCTCACAGTACTGTGTCACTGACATTAGGAATCACGCGCATTCTTAAGAAAGTTCGGGGAGAGTATACTCTCAGCTTTGATTTTGTAATATTATGCCGCTTCCTCATTCATATAATTAGTTTCGCGGCTTCCCAGCGCCATAATTTCTGTCATATCACCATTAATTTCTTGAAATTTGGATTATTTTAACGGTTATTTCAGTGGTAAAAATGGAAATGTATTTACCTCCTAATGGTTGATACAGTGTCTTTTATAAATACGTAACAGTATTTTCCTATGAACGCATGTGAAACAACTTTTCCATGACTAAATTGACAACAGAAACCTCTTCATGCACAACCCCTTATCTCTGCCAAATGCAGAGAGGTGATTGTGATTTTACGTGTTGCATGAAAATGCGAGTTATAAATATGCACGGCATGGCCTATCTAAAAGACGTAACTTACGAAATGTCATTCTCGATCATTGAATCCCAGCTCCAAATATCATACCTTCTTTCAACCGTTACCGTGTCCTATTAGTTGAACAAACACCGTGGCGTGAGCGTGAACTGGTGGCTTTTTGTTCTCGAGAACGCGAGATCTCATCGACAACACCCCTCTGCGCCAGCCCTATCGCATCCGAGCATTACGGGCGCGTATCAGCCTGGATTTCTGTGGAGGAACAGGTGCTGATGGTCCCTCTCGTGCCGTGGCGGCCGTGGGTGCCTGCTCACCTGCTCTGGCTGTCATCCGATCTTCCCGCTGGGAGCACGGCGAACGGAACTTGATTCTTGCCGCTTCTGTTTTTCTCCTCCAATGACGCAACACTTGACGGGTACGGGAGCGGAAAAACGAGTCATGTCTAAAGGGGGCGGTAATGTCGTGAACACGAAACACATTGCTACTAGTAGGGTTTCTTCACGTCTGTGATCTTCTCTCTTCTTGAATGTATTCGCTACTAGAGTTACGTAACATTTCTGAATGTAAATTCAATTATTTAACTACTGAACCATTATTTCACGTGATATGATTGTGATGAATTCTCATTCAGAACTGAATCATGCTAAATGTGGTGTAGCATGTTCGATTGGTCAGAATTTGGTTGAAATCTCCTCCGAGATGATTGTAGAATGGAATACCATCCAGAAAAAGTGAACATCACGAATTATTTTTATTTTATTTTATTTTATTTTATTTGTGAAAAGCAACAGTTACGTAGTACCTTCTACTAGATCCTGCATCTCCCTCCAGGATACAATTAGGGGTATGCCAAAGCCGGACCATCGAAAGCTGCAATGTCAAGGTCGTTGTTTTACCAGCTTGGAGCCGGTCTTGCTTTGTAGGTGGACACACAACTGGCGAATGCGTTGAAACGGTGCAAATGTTGAAAAAAGAAACCAACGATTTTGAAAGTAAATTAGTATATTTCATGAGAAGAAACCGGATTTTAAAGAGTAAAAATGTAAAGAAGTTAAAACTGGAGAAAGTTATTGCCAAGAGAGGGCATCAGAAAAATAAATAAAGACGCCAGAAGAGATGGTGCTAATTTAATTTTGCACATTGTTTCGTCAGGAATGAGATCACCAAACCAGTTGTTATTACTCATGGAGGTGCCTCATTGGTACTAAAACCTCCAGGCTCACGTACGCCGATTCGGATGATTTTTGTGGCAGCAAAAGCATTGGCTTTATATCTTCAGATTCCCATTTTAGAACATTCAGCAATCGTTTCCTTACATTAATTTCGTTTTATGCGTGAAGGCATTGGTAACGTTTTGTGATGCTGTTTTGAATATTGTACAATTATTTATTATAATTTTTTGTTTAAAAATATAAAAAGTGACATTCTTCCAAGAAGAATGTTGTGAAATATCGTTGCACACAACGAGAATTCGGAGATATCAAGGCGGTCATCACATCAAAAAATACCATATCGATGACATTCTGCAAACTTTGTTTTTGTAAGAAGTGAACCAAGCTCATCCATTATTACCAAAGCAGTCAATGCACCTTAGATCCTACCAGCCAGGAGGCTAAAGCAGAAAGCGACGGAGTTTATGATTATCTAGGATGACCGACAAACCCTCTATTCACATCCTAATAGTAATCAGCTGATTAAACAGCACATTATGACAATTAAATATAAAATTCTTATTTACTTCTTGCTTTGAACTTTAAATACGTTGAGATAATTGTGAACAGTCTCACACAGTATACCTCTCATTGTGTCGGCGGAGCGCATAATAAAGTAGCTTTTCTCGACTTGCGAGTAATTGGCAAGCCCCTGTCTCGTAAGTCGGAATCAAACTTTCCTCCGATTAAAGTGGGGCCCGATGGGGCAAGGCGGCTTGGGCAGCCCTGTTCGGGGCGTGCTGTGTGCCGCGGGTGCGAGGGAGACGCCACCGCCGCCGCCGCCATCACCGCCGCCACCGCCACCGCCGCCGCCACCGCCGCCGCCACCGCCGCCGCTGCCTCCGCTGCTGCCGGACCTGTGACCTTTTTAATGGGCTCCAGCGGCGTCTGCGCCACAGCCGGGGGCGGTGGCGGCGGCGGGGACTCTTTTCCACCTACGCGCAGAAGCACGCGCTCCTTCGTCGACGCACGCACGCGCCCGTGCGAGGGGGAGGAGCGACACGTGATGTGCGGTCAGACCGCTCGCCCTCCCCCGCTGAGGCCTGGGTTCAGAGCCTGCTCCGTCCTTGTTGAATTTGTGGTGGGCAGAGCGGGTTGGCGGCAGGTTTGCTCGGGGTTCTCCTGGTTCACCTGCCTCTCACATTCCATTTCTCCACGATCATTCGTGTGATCTGCATTACTAATTTTCAATGCGCGCAGAATTGGGAAGAAAACTATAGTCTCCGACATGTGAGGGGTGTCGTCGGTGTCATTTGACATCTAGGAACTAGAGTGTCACTGCTTACGACACATCCGATATCATGTGATAGCACGTTTTCAAGGAAGACGATGCCCACCATTAAATATTTAAGGTTATGCTATTTATAGGTTGCGTTATAAAGGAAGAAGGTTTTTTATATCCTTGTGATACAAGAACCTGCTTTTCTGTGCATATATACAATAGGAAGTTATTGCAATATTCACGAAGTCTGTTTTGTTAAAATATTTACTTTATCAGTTTTATACGATTTTTACTGTTCTTGAGGATTGTACATACATTTAGTAACTTAATTCTTAATTATATCTTCTTTGCATAAAGTAAGGCATTGTAAAGAAGTACTTTGATTCTGGTCTATTGGATTTACTTAATGAAGGATCGTTGCGAACCATATTTAACGAAATTCTGCCAATTTGCGTCTATTCGTATGGCTCAATTGCAACGGTAACAAGGTATTTCCTTTGAGTTCTGAGTACTTCGACTCATTACACCTCAGCTAGAGAACGGGATAAAGATGACGGGATGATAAGTCGTTTCGTATGTCCGTATGCAGTTGGCGATGTTCATACACTGTCACATGTCTACGAATACTCTTACATTTCATTATCTCATAAAGTATCCCCCGCATGTAATTTGTCCGGAGGTTGTTGGCCAGCCATCTCATTACTGGGGAAAAACCTTGCTCCAGAATACACGCCCATTATGCAGCCGGGGCCGCCTATCAGATGACATATGGTCCGTGAGTGTAGGGGGGGGGGGGGGTGTAAAAAAATTCAGCGGGCGATGGGACGGGCGGCAGGTGAGGCGGGGCGATGCGCAGCGGGCGATGGGGAGGGGGGGCGGGCGGCGCGTGGCGGGGGCGGGGCGGAGCATCTACGGAACAAGAACGAGTATGCGCCGCAGATGGCCGGTGGCGGTAGCGGTTCCCGCCAAATGGGGACTACCTGCAGGTGACGAGAGGCGGGAAGGTGCGCGAGTGTGGTAGTCCGGCGTCGCCGTGCCATTACGCGGGGTCGGGAGCGTTTACCGTCCCAGACGGAGCATTAACGTCACGGGGGCGAGGCTTTTTGCGGCGTTGGTTTTAACGGCGCCGGTGTTCGGCCGGCGCGGCATTCGCCCACAAGCGCCGGACGCGACCCGGTGCCGGCGACTGCCCGGCGGAGGGGGCGGGGCGGGGAGAGCGGTTGCAGGTTGTCAGCTGTTGCGAACGGAATGCTGGCGCACTCAGGAAGAACGTTCATGAATTCCCTTTTGTTTGTAATTTCGCCCTATTTTTCATTGATGAATCGATTTCCGGATTCTCTTTGCGATCGTTACGAAGATCTGGAATTTAATATAATTTCTATTATTTTTAGGACTCACAATTTGAAATCGATTGACAGGATCAAGCGCTGAATATTTTTCTTGTGTAAAAAGTGTAAAAAAATTATATTTTGTTTCTGACTTTATTGTTATGCATAAACTTGACAAATTGATGTTTGACAGCATGAAAATATAGTGCTAAAAATGCATGGCAGTGCTAAACTACCCGACATATTTTGTCGGTAAACTGTAATATTAAACAGTTGTTTGATATATAATTAGAATGGAAATGTTATATTTAATTCTTATAGAAATTATCATTAACTACTAAGATCACGTTGAGTTGACTAAGATGAGACTAGCATTCGTATTTCATTTTCTTAAACTTTTACGATCAAGTTCGATGGATCCTGGAACATGATTCATGGACTATTCTCGAAATGAATTTGATTCATCTCCCGAGGGTTAACCACCCAAGAACTTTTCCAGACTTAGAGGACGAGTTTGTACCTCGGGTACCAGTACTATCTGTATCTCGGATTCCAGATGGCCACTTTTCGCCGACGTGCGCGGGTGATATTCTCGCTTCAGGCCAGAGGACGACTATTTTGACTGGTTCCCAAACGGTCTAGCCTCGCCGAAGATCGCATCGCTCCGTAAAATGGTTTCTTCCGTCAGCGGAAAGAGATGTGACGCCAACTGATAATGGCTCGTAACTATCAGTTCACTGAGTGTAGGTAGAGGTTAGGGATAGTTCCGAGTAGTATACGAGTGATTTGGTCCGTTCTGATATGTCAATCAAAATAATATTGCAAAAATTGATTCGAATCATCAGGATAAGTCGTGGGCGTGCGCAACCTGAAACAAAAACGGGGTAATATGCATATGTGGGCCCTGCTTTTCAGTGAATTTTCTTATTTACGAATCATTGTGCGAATTATTATACTCGTATATACGGCATATTTTACTGGTAAATAAATAAGATGATTTTTTTAAACGAGGATATATAAGAAGAATGAGATTTCCGTTTTAATATTTCAATTAATAAATAAAGTTTTTATGCTAAACCATGCATGCTTTAACCTGACGGTGTGGAGTGCCGCTTCCCCAAATGAATATCAATTTCCCGAATTGTCAGATAAAAATGGTGGAAATCAAGGATTGAACATATTTTAGGAGATAAAAAAATTCCCGGTGGCGTCCGTTTCAAAACATTTAACTATGCCTGGCTCCTCCCCTGCAAATGAGCTGCTATCGAAAAGCAAATGAGAACATTAAAGTGGATTCTCTGATAGGGAAATTAAGAATGAGGCCGGGTGCGTTGAAGGTTAAGGGGCGGCCAAATTTAAAGAGATCGTGCTTTACATTCAAGTCGCAATAGACCACGTATTAGTTAAAGAATAATCATGCAAGTAATATGTGTTTAGATAGAAGTTTTGAAGTGTACGTTTTTGGAATTCTAGAAACAAATAATTGTTTGTATGCCAACATTCCTTGGTTGGCCAAACGACAAAAGTAGAGAGACTAACAAAGCCACAATTTATCCAAAGTTCGTGAAATCAATTCGAAACAGTTTTACATGTTTACTTACCGGCCACGCCTTTCATCACGATTTGGCAGAACCGAGTGTCCACATAATCGTTTACGTGGCTGCACCGACTGTACTACGGCAGGCGAAGAGGGAGGGGGAAGGCAAGGGGACAGGCGCCGGGTCGCGCACGCGTCCTCCACCCACTCACCCGCGAAGCCGCCACTTGAGACATCCCTCCCCGCCCCTCCCTCCCTCCCTCCCGCGACGCATGAATTGGGGCTGTATAACTATACTACACGTCCACTTAGATCTCGGACGTCAAGAGGCCCTTCAAACGAGATCTCCACTGCTGGTCGCCGCAGTGGGGCAAAGGAGCCCGGAACGTTGTAAAAAAATGGACTTCCGTATTTTACGAAAAATTCCCTTAGTAATAATAATTATTGTGTCGTGAGACGTATTGCCTGGATATAATTCTAAAACGAGTAATGAAATATTTGTGTATTTCATATTTTAAGCTTAAGTAACATGCAAGTAATACACCTTAGTACTTAATACATCTAGTACATCTAAATTAGAAGAATTGCCTTTATAAATAATTTATCTCTAGTTCATTCGACATACTCGTCGCGAATAATATTTAACAAATTGTCTTGGCTGTCCGGGTGACGCCGCGTCCAAGACTGTGACATCAATTAATATTTAACAAAATCCTGGCTGTTCTTTGCGGCAGTTTGTACTAATTAGGGACTTCGAAGACTAGGTTCGTCTTTTGGGGAAGGACTTTTTTTTATCTCGTCGATGTGATATTCAAGTATATCGGACTAGTTCTGAGTAAAAGAAACATAACCTCGGAAAATTAAGTTAAAGTTTGTAATTATACACAGTTACATGCACTACAATACTACATATATCAGGAGTTCAGCATTTGTCTCGGCTGGAGTAGTGTCCTGCTGGATGGAGATGCCTCGTTGGGGATGACTTTGCTATCCGACGTGTAGATCGGCACCGGATCTCGCCGTCCAGCGGAAGACGATCACAGCCACATCTCGCGATAAAAGCATGCATTACTCTTACTGGACGAATTATCTTAGTAGTTGGCTCGCTTGGAAAGAATATTCAATCATTCGATCAAGCATCTCAAAATTTAAATATATATCTGGAGTTCCATATCTCCAGGCTGTAGTTTGTGCAATAAAACGTGTGTGTGTGCGTGAGCGAGCGAGCGTGTGCGTGAGCGAGCGAGCCAGTGCGAGAGTGAGCTAGTGCGTGCTTGTGTCGCGCGCGCGCGCGCGTGTGTGTGTGTGCGTGCATGTGCGTGCGAGCGTGTGTGTGTGCAGGATTAAATTTGCGCCCCGGTGTCCTTCCCATTGGCTCACTGTGCGACCAGGGTTCTCCTTCGTAAAGACGCGGCGCGTTGTGGCCGAGTATTTGCTAAGTGGTGCTTGAACGTACGGCCTGGAGCACCAGTGTGCAATTAGCGCTACGTGCCACTCTACACTCAGAAACACCGTCTTCAAGAGTTTGCTCGGCTAATTTTGCCAGCCGTGTGTGCGGATGTGCTCGAGTCGAAAGCTTCGTTGTGCCCGTTATGATTGTGTGTGCTCATCGGAATCTCTTAACACTTGCGGACGTATCCGTGGGATCGCGCGTATAATAGTGAACTTATCGGGTTCCTTTGCAGATCGAATGAGATAAACTTGAATTTTTTAAAACATGTTTATTGTTATCATTTATTGTTCATCTGGTCATCCATCTTGTGGTCATTGCAGATCATCCACCAGTGTATTTATTGATATTTCCAAGCATGCGAGTTGCAATGGTTGTTAGTCCTATTAGTGTTGTGAATGTTTTTATGCCTGGAGGGGACGGTGTTCCTCCCCAGCTAGATGGTGAGATCCGGCGCCGACTTGCATGTCAGCTTATGGAAAATTCCTCCCCTTGTTATCTCCCACAGCGGGGCACCGCCTCAGCAGAGACAGGCTCTTAAGCCCCCACTGATCTCCCGATGTATGCGGTAGTGCAGAACGCGTGTGTGTACTCTTCGGGATGGAACGCTTCTCATGGAGTAGCGCGATGGACTGCTTGTTACGCTTATCCAATATGATACCGGGAGCGGTAGCTCAGTGTATCAACTGATGTCACTGCAGCGCCTCTGACCGGGAGGTCCTAGGTTCGAGTCCTGTCGGCGGCGGGATTTTCGACACTAGCTTTTCAGTTAGGTCGAATTCAGACGCTGTCTGGAGGAGAATTCTAGTGGCCGGCTGCTCTGATGGGTAGTTTTCCGTGGTTTCTCCGATCAATACCAGGCGAATGCCAGAGCAGTACCCCAACAAACGGGCCATCTGTCCGATCTGCCGCGCGCGATCTGTCCTTCCTCTTCCTTGTCCTATCCTCTCCCCTTACACACACACTTACACTAACATGCACTACACTACCACATATTCCGGGAGACCGGGCGGGAGCTTAGAGCTTGTCCCGGCTGGGGCGGTGCCCCGCTGGTGGGAGAGTCCTGGTAAGGGGGAAACCCCACTAGCCGACGGTAGGTCGGCGCCGGATCTCGCCATCTAGCGGGGGAAGATCACCGCCATCTCCCGAGAAAAAGCATGCACTACACTAATGGGACTAATGACCCAAGCAGCTGACGCGCCCGGAAACACGAAAGAAAATCAATCAATGCAATATGACCCGTATGGGCTCACAGGAGCGATGGTTGGGGAAATTGGTCGGAACCATGGTGATCGCACCTGGAGGAAAATGGCTCAGCTGGGAGGAGGACGTCTATACACAGCGAAAGGTGCAAAGACGTAAAATACGAATTCATACAGAGTATGTGCGACCGTTCCACATCCTGCACTCTTAATCAAGGTCTTGCGACACGCTGTTTTTTTTTCCTTTTCCTTAGGCAACGCTGGCACGCGTTTCCGCCGCACTCCACGCACCTCACACCTGTGCGTGGACGCAGCGAAGAGTGTGTGCCAAGTGCCCCCTGACACTCCGTTCCAATTAGCGTGCGCCAAACCGGCTCCTGGCCTACGACTGATGGCGACAATAGCTTTCCCAGGGAACTATTTCTTCTCGGACGTCTCGGCGGTAGTTGCCGCCGTGTGCGCTCGCCCTCGGGGAGAATTCCTGAATACAATCACCGACTCGAAAGACAATTCAGCAGCACACTTCAATTCAGCAGCTACAAAAACGCGAAATTGTCATGAAATATGATTATGGATAACTATGTAACTTGAACTCCTAGCTTTTTAGAAACTGTCTCAAACATTTTCAGGAGGTAGTATATTGAGTTTAGTGTCTAAAAATTAAAATACTTCAACATTTAAATGGTTACTATTGTAATAAAATTGGAATTTGAAAATCTATATACAGAGTGGAACTAAGTGATAACACCCCTTGTAACTCAACTGTGCAAGATACGAAGGTGCCGTTTGGACTGTCGATTGCATAAACAGGGGCTATTTAAGTACAGCGTACTTCGTCTTTGTACTATTTTTTTCTACGAAGATATATGTTCAACTTTGTTGTATTTTTAATGGAATCCTTTGCTAAATTTTAGCGTATCTCAATGGGCTTAAGAAGACGATTTCAAAAATGTGTATATGTTCGTATTTAAGCGAATCGTTTTTTTATTGATGGTTATGTACTTTTCTACTGTAGTAGCACTTTTCCATTCGACCTTGCCTGTTCTCCGCTGAGAAACGAAAGGAAAATATCTCGCGAATGGTTTTCCCTGCTTTTCGAAAACGCTCAAAGGCCACGTGCTACGAGTAGATAACAAGGCGGAGGCATCTATATATTTAAAAAAAATAGGTATTCTGCCATGGCTTCGTTTAGAGCTTCTACCGAACCGATTCAAATATTTTTTCCTTTAAATAAAAGAATGTGATCCCTAGATGTGTTATAAGATATTGTTTGTGTTGATTCACCAACATTTACGGTGTAAATTAATTAATTAAATGATTCTTTAATGGTACGCTTGTCAATAGTCAAGTGTTTTCTTCCAAAGGGTGGCTGTTTCAAAATCGATGTATATGAGTCGATTAGATGTCCACTCTGCTTCATGGTGGCGCTGCTTGATGTTTTGTTTTGATTGTTGAGATTTGTTTACAATTCTTCAAGGTTTTGTTTCAGTGTAATAATTGCATTGTGGCATAGGCAGTTTGCATGTATTTGCTTTTGTGGTGTATTTTGTAGAGAACATTCGGACAGTGGGTTTTGCTCGGTTGTACTGAAGTAGTGAGTCGTTCACAGGTTATGTCGAATTCCGAATCGTTGCCCACGTGCCCCAAAAGACGCAAACGTAGTACATTGACTGGGCGCAGGGAAAGAGAAAGTCAGCGTAGGTGTTGTGATAGTGAGGTCGTTTCGTTTTCTGTTGGGTGATTGTCTATGAAATGTCAGTTTTGTTCTGCTTTGTACTTCCCATGTGAGAGAAATTCTGCAAACTAGTTTACTCTGTGTTGATTAAATGGGAAAATTAGTTTATCTTCGAGCAATACACCAGAAGAAATCAAAGTTGTTTATAAGAGATGATGACAACTCAAAAAAACATTAGAAATAATATCCGTCAGTATAATAGTGCTCTTTTGTGTCATTTGGTGCCAATTTTGCATTGCCACCTGGTCATGGGCCATACGTGTTCAAAATTTTGAGAACTCCACATTACAGAATATCTTTGTTATACCCTGAAGATCCAAACAATGCAACATATTATGAACATTAGTCTGGGCACAGTATTTTAAATTTATCTCAGATTTCCCGTCAAATTTTGACGGGTTTTCACTAGTGGAATATAAAAATTATAAGAATGCACTGCTTTGGTAATGATAGGACACTTATACCATTTCCTTAGAGCATTCAATTCTTGGGATTCTTATGTTTAATAAAATATTGTTTATTTATTTTTGTTTTATTTACTTAAAATTTATTACAGAATATACTATCATAGTTGTTAAAATAACAATAGTATTTGCGTTACAAACAAGAACTTTCCGGAATGCTGAATGCAGCATTTGAGTCCTTAGACGAAGATATCTTGCGGCAAATTTAGTATCGAGTTGTTATTGTGCTCAAGTAAATGGGCGCGTTTGTCTGAAGAAAGGACTTGCGACGTTCCCCATTTAATCAGTAGGAAAGCGAGAATGGAAAATCGCCGCTTCAATGGAAAAACGCGTTACCGAATCACTGAGTTTTATAAGAATTATTTAACAGAAAAATGTTTATTTACGTATAAGGTTGTTTTAAAATATAATTTACATTAATTTTTGTTATTTTTATTATTATATTAATATAATGTTTAAAAAAATATTCTGGATAAATCACCTCTATTTCCACAGAATTTTTGTCCAGGTTCCAGTAGCCTACATTTTAATACATCCCATACTATTTTCACTTTTCATCTCAGCTTTATGTACAGTATTTGACATAATTAAACAATCTTTAGTTTTGGCGTCTTTTGAAAGAGATTTCTTTCCTTCACTTTCTTTATTTTATTTTCGAAATACATTGTGAGTTCGCCGGCTAAAATGAACAGATTATTTTCATAATGCTGGAAAAATAATTAAAAAGTATTGTTTATAAAAAGTTGTAGAATTTAAGAATGAACTGGAAATACAATGATATTTTAGATGAATGTATGTCGTTTTCTCGTGATAGCCTCTTCACCCCAGCATTGTGGGATTCGCTCATCCCAGGTGAAATATCTCCTTTAAACCTCCTCGACTTAAACCTCCTCGACATTCATCCAATTCGTCCTGTACATGTCCTGCTCACGTCTGTTCGACCTGAATGAAATTTATTTAATGTCACTTGGCCTCTATGTAATGAAGACGTGAGGTAGTACGCCTCACGTCTTCGTTTCGTGTGTCGTACATTTTTAATGTATGACACACGCCGCTTGGTTCATAAAAAGTTCTTACAACAATTAATCATTTACTTCGTCTCTCTCGGCTATTTGATCGGGTGATGTATGCTTATTTTTGTGAAGTATTGTTTTCTAAGTGTTTTTGTGTTGTTTCAGGTGATGTCACCGCTTCAATGGATCCTTTATTTATCTTCAAGGAACAAATATTTGATGTGCTGAAATGAAGTGCACCTTTAAATATCAACAGTCGGATTCACAAGATCATTTGGTGTTTCCAACGCATTACTTAGTGAAGCTTCTTGAACTTCTGACTGAAATAAGTCGATCAGCAAACAAAACATTGTTTTTGTTCTGTTCACGCTGTGATGAAACAATTTCTAAAAGGTAAAACCTGCTTAAAACGGTTGTTCTTCTGTTTTCTGTTTGAACGTATGTTAAGAAGGCGAAGGAACTTAGATTGGTGAACAGAAACCACGTTCCTTGAACACAAAAGTGAGGTTCAATAATAGTGCGACGAGAATCGATAGTGTGTGCCTTTTTGCAAGTTTCAACTGAGCAAGTTGGGTTAATTCTTCGTTGCAAGGAATGTATTCCAAACATTCATTTCATTGCCAATGTCAGTAAAATGGAGTGAACTAATGGAAGATCCAATTAGTGTGTAAATATTGACCAGAACATTGTTTCTGGTCGGGCCAAGTTACGTATGCAATGGAAGACTGAATCTGAATAAGGTTCGTGGACGTAGAATTTGCTATGACTTGAATCATGCATTCCTATGAACTTATTAGTGAAGTTATCAGTATTTAGTTAATGTGCCGCATAAATAAAAAATAAATGCAGGAATAAGATTATATCAGTGAAATATCTGCGTGAAATCAGAAAAAAATTCGCGATACCTGCACGAAGTGTTGTGATGAAAAAGTGCCTTAGCAATCTACATAATAACTTTTAAAATGTAATTAATATGTTTTAGAAGGAAGGACAATTATTAGACTTATTTCATTCTACATATTGTAATGTAGTTTTAGATGTGTAATATGAAATGTGATCTCATTTCCTTTAATTTAATTTTTTTTTAAAATTTCCAAAAGGCATTTTTTAAATAAAACAGAAAATATTATTGTAGCATGATGTTACTTGATTACGTTCTGGTAACGCAGTAGAAAACCAACACATATGCGCTTCCAAGACATTCCTTTATGGAAAGTGTCGATACTAGTCTTACAGATTATAACATTTTGCATTTAAAGTAGTTCATCACACAGTTGTTCTTCATTTCATGACATTCCATTGTAACAGGAGGGGAATGACTCATTTTGAAGTTCAATGTAGAGAAATGCTTGTGTTTGTAGATATTAGATTTTAAACATGTTTTATCATGTGTTCTGGGCTTACACATTGAGTTTGTCTTAGTTTATCTTGAAATGCGAACAGACTTTGGGAGCTCGAATTGATGATTTCAGATTTATTCTAAACATTCCATTAGTATTTTATGGAAAAACAATTCTGGACGTTTATATTTCATTAACTATGCACAGAAACGCACAAAATGCAACCAATTAAAATTTTTACAATTGATGAACAAACTGTGGAAAAGTGAGAATCAGTGAATTAAAAAGATAGTTCAGAAATGTCTTTGTGTATACTGAATTATGATTTGATTACAAAATGCAATAATGACCATTTTCGTTTTAAACGTATCTGTATATAATGTGCTAATCTCGAAATGGTTATTATATTACATAAGAAGCTCTATCTCTTCACATCTTACCAGACTTAATCAGCGCCAAAAAACTGCAAGACAATAAACAAAACGGATTTTTTTGCAAAAACTATAAGACGTGATATTCCGTAACGTGCCGTACAAGTGAATCCCTCCAGTATATTGATTATAGTTGAGAAAATTTGGCGCAATAATTGCATGTTAAACCTTACAAATTTTATGAACAATAAAGTAATACTATTGAAAGTTATGAAACAATTTTTTCTTGCATTGCATAAAGATATTGTTTCCTTAAATGTGAAATTAAAGGGAATATACCGTTATTTTTTCCAGTTTCCAGTTTTTCGATTATAGTGATAGAAATTGTAATATATTTTTGACACAACTCATTAACATTTCTTGCACAAAATGTTATTTCTTCTGTCACACCAAGAACAGTACTCACACTTTAAAAAGCCTTATCTTGTGTATGTGTCTATTTTTTGTACATATATTTTATTTTCTGGGAAATAAATTATCTCAATTGAAAACAAACTGTTTCAATTTTCAATGAAATGTTACATTATGTATATGGTGCATTTCCTCATTCCAATCCTTCCTTCATGATTTGCTTGTACGAATTTGTCATTCATCTAGATTCACAATTGAATTTATTATTAAAATTTAGTTGTGTCTCACATGTTCGTATTTCATGTCACTTAAGTTTACAAGTAAATAATATGTTCTGAAGCTTTAAATAACTTTCTTTTCAATATTTAAAATACATCAATTGATATCGCTAGTTACCACATATTTTGCATCTGCCATGTATCAATTTGTATTTAGTTTTAATTTTTGCAAGTACGTAAGCATTCTGAGATTTGTTATTTTTACGTTTATTATTTTATCTTGCGTTAGTCTATTCTTGTATTGGCATGTTTTATTTGCCTTTTTGTTTGCTAAATTGCGTGTAAAATAAGTATTTTAGAGGGAGGTTAAAAAAAATAGTCACTATATGGCGAGGTGTTCTTCAAAAGATATTTAATTGTGTACCACATGTTGAAACATAAAGATGCAATTGACTCAATTTAACCGGTATATTGTGAATCTTATAGTTACTTTAGTTTGTGTACATTTGCTTTCTTCATGTTTCTGTGGTGTTTAAAAGTTGGTAGAAATGGCAATTAGTAAGCTCCATTGGCAATGGCAACTGGTAAGCACAATTTTTGTGTATGCGGAAAATTCTCTCCAAAACGCATAGAAAGTAAATATTGTTATGTATGGAAATCAGCAAATTAACAATAAACAAGATTTTTATTACAGCCTCTCAGTCTTTACAATAGTTGCACCAAAATCCAAAAGAGAGTAAATCTTTATACAATAGCCGAGTCACCAGATGTTCAGTCGAAGTCCAAGTCCAAAGCCGAGTTCACCACAGTTAAACCAGAAGAAATCACTTTGTACACTGCCGGGTCGCAATCACTATACTAAACACAATCCAAGCTCAAGTTGCTCTCTAAACACTCTGTATACTGTTCTGCCGCTACCCCAGCGGCTGACCGTTATAATTTGCTACGCGTCGAAGACTCGTCTTCTCGTAGAGGCTTCGCGCGCCAGCCGTTCTGTCCTCATTGGCCGGCTCCTTCCTTGCTCGGCTGCCCAGTTCCCGCTCGCTGACGTCACGGGGTGCCGACTTCGCGGCGCGTGCTTTGGTGTGGCGGACACCGCCGCAACAAATATCTATTTATTTTACGTCAAAAAACAGTTAAAAACTGCGTATGACATGCTATGGGGAAAAGTGAATTGTGTGCACATTTTCAAAATTCTGTGATCCCTACACTCAGTCATATTCTACTTAAATTTTGAATTTTGAAACCGAGAAAAAAAACAAAAACTCCCATGTAGTAAAATCTATTTTCAAGGATAAATAAGCAATAAATTTTGAATTTTGAAAGGGAGAAAAAACCAAGAAAACTCCCATGTAATAAAATCTATTTTCAAGGATAAATAAGCAATAAATTTTGGCTCTTATTACTTCCTGCCGCGACAACATGGAAACGATAATTTGAATAATTGTATTTCCCACTGAATTCTAGAAGATGTGCACAGAAAATGAAGTTACATTTATGTCCAGAAGCAAAACAAGGGGCCATCTCAGCATTTGCTCAATGGATCAGGGAAACTGGACGAAAAACCTGATCGCGATGGGGGTCATTGATCCGGAAGCTGTAGTACAATAGTTGTTACAGGTTGTTTATACTCATTTATCCAGTCCAAATGGTAAATAATGAATTATGTATCATTGTTAAAATTAATGTTACTTTTCTTGTGATGCTCAGTATAGTCAGTATATTGTATAGAAACAGTTATGCAGCAGAAACGATTTCACTTGGGATTTAAACTTTTCTATTGAATTTAATCGTTTAATATCTGTTGTAGTTAAGAAAGCATGTACTCTACATTTGATTGTGCAATATTTGAGCAAGATAACCATCGTTTCACATGTTGCCTGCATAACCTGAACCACTAATCTAACCGAATAGTTGAAACTAAAGCATCTAGCCATGCCCTTCGTTGTTCCAATACGGTGGAGTTTGTCAACAAACCGCACTTCAGATGTTAGTTTCTGCCTCACAAAAGTTAAAGGGTATTCCAGCAAAGCGAGGACACGAAATAAATTATTCAAATGTGTCTTCAGTGCATCTGCCTGTGCTTTCCGGTCGAGAATTGCATGTACCAGTCTTCACTTGCTGAGCATTCCATCAGACTGATCAAGTTAATTAAAAATTCTGGATCCGTAGAGCAATACTACGTTCAGTATCATTCAGGGGAACAAAATCAATTGAAAGATTTGTTCCACGATTTATAACTTTTGTTCATCTAACATAAAAAACTGTTACAAACTGTATGTGACAAATGATAAATGATACGTGACATGAATATGTGACAACTTATAAATTTTACTCGCATATTTTTCTTAATCTCTCGACATGCAGAATTCAAAGTGTGTATGTAGAGAAGTCAATGATTTGATGAAACGGATAAGTGTACAACATAACCCACTAGAGTGGCGAATATTTATTGTGTTTAGTAAAACGTGCTTCAAAGCAGTACTACTGCATAACTGCAGCACATTTCCAATAGTGCCTTTGGTTTATGCAGTGGATATGTGAGAAACTTATAGAAACATGGCTTTACTGCTAAACGCAATAAATTATTAAGGCCGTGAATGGCAACAAACTGTTGTGATTTAAGTTTTGCTGTCCTTATAAGTTAACAACTCTATACAGCCTGCCGGCTTCACAAAATACTGCTGGTTTTTGTACTTGAGGTGCAGCTGATATACCAAGAACAAAATTTTACAAACTTTATAAAGTAAAGGAATCACCAAAGAGAGAATCATTTCCAATCGGGAAGGAAAATGTGGAAAAAATATTTGTTGAAAGAAGTAAAATTATTTTTCTTTCGCTTGTTATCAATTTGTGCATTGTAACAATTTTCTGTCAGAAAAGATAATGATGGTCAGTGGTCTGAAACACAGATACCTTAAAATAAGTGGAGGAAAGCTGAAATAAGTTATATTTGATGATCCACAAATCTGAAAATTGTTGAAATATCCAGCCTTTGACACTAAGCTCGAAATAACAGCTAGTTATTTTTTCAATGCGATTGTTACTGGCTTCCTGGGCAAGAACAAATACTGATTTTGGAAAAGTCACGGAATTGTAAGTACTCGAAAGCGTCTTCAAATGTGAGGAGTTCCATTTCCAGAAATTTGTTGTTGAAAGAATCTTCAGAAGAATCAATTCAAGATTCACGTAAGGTGAGCATTTATTCACAAACTGAATGCTTAAATTCAATGATTGCTTTGAAATATTTTTACGACACTTCTCAGACTTTCCTTAGGACAAATAGTCCTGATTCATTATGTAGGTCAACAAACAAATCATGTGCCTTCTCAATACTTTCACTAGTTCACCACATACAAGTAACTATTTCTGACGTATAGAAGTACCAGGTTCGCTTAATCTTTTAGCATTGTATCGAAATTTGCGATGCGCTTGCTCAACGGAACAACCATTGTTCTGAAATTTTCTGTGGTCGTTATGTAACAATTTATTCATTTATTTATTTAACATCAAAATCAGTTAAAAGTTTTTGACATACGATATGGAGAGGGTATTCTGTGCATGTTTTGTTGAGTTCAGGGATACTAACTTAGGTGCAAGTTTAATTATGAATACAGGTGAACTCCACCGTTTTTTCCAAAAAATGATAAGACAATTTTCGCTCCCGTGTAATAAAAATAATTTGCAAATGCAAATCGGATAGAAGGCTGTTATTTCTCATAGTACCTTTCGTCAAGAAATCGGCTTACTGCCGCAAGATCATAAAGGACGATTATTAATAATTAGTATATTCCGTACAATTATAGTCAGCCGGAAAATTAAAACAAAACAAAAAAATTAAAAGTTGATTGAAATTTATTAATACACAATAAATAAATTATAACGTTTCGACAGTAATTGTCCTTTCATCATCAGGCTTGAGAAAGTCAGGGTCTATAAAACAAAGAAATGAAAATTAATGTAAAAAAGAGAAATATAAATAAAGGGATAAAATTGATAAATAAATAATATTTGTCGAGAGAGAATTACATTAAGGTTCGGTGACATATAAGAAATAAAAAATAATATAGATGATAATGACATTTTTATGTTAATCGTGAATGAAATCAGCATATAGGCGAACTAGACAATTAAGATTGCCAGTAAAGACCAGCAATATTGGTAAAAACCTAGAAAAAGATGAAATAAAAACCTTATCAGTGAATTAAAAATTATAAAATCATATTAAGAATTAAAATTAATATTATAAGCGTTATGAGGCAAGGGAAGCGCACAGTACTGAAACTCCCAACTACCAGAATTTCTAACGACTAGTCCGCGAGCGAAATGTTTCTAGTTATTTTTCGTAAGAAATACGACGAGGAGCGGTTAGATTTTAGGTGGGGTACAGAAGGGTACTCTCGGCCAATTTTTGAACATTCTGACTTTTCCCATTATGTGTGGAAATTCTATGTGATAGAAACATGTCCACTAAATAAATACACAATAATTTTACCAATTTTATTTCACCTTAAAAATTATGACCCCAAGTTTCACAAGGTGAATACAGTTTATTTAATCAAATGTCAAGATTAGACATATAGAAGTTTAGGTGATATGGTTAAGGAAACTGTTATGTGAAGACTGAACCTGAATGTGAGACTGCCCTTTGAAAGGCAAAATTCTCTCACTGCCCAGAGAAATAATGAGGGCCATAAAATTAATTTTTAGAACTCGGCACTATTGGCAGTAGAACAGAATTTTAGTGCGAGGCTGGTCCTGGAGTCATTTATACATTAAAAATAATTTACCCAATAATTCCAGTTTAGAATGTAACATCTTTGCCAATTGTTACGATCTAATACTATCACAGCTGGTAAAGCAGAATAAACAGTATTTCAAATATTTCTCTGCTCATGAGAGTGTACAAGAACATAGCTCAAGTACAATTCAACATGATCAACAGCATAACATTCACAATATAACTTCCAATTCTGTAACGCCTTTAAAGTTTCTGCTATTCTTGTTACTGATTCTAAAGTAAAGTCTTGTTGACCGTATTTTTTAAGGAGCCGAGCCACTTTTATCTCTTCTGTACCCCACCTCAAATCTAACTGCTCGTCGCAGTATATCTTACGAAAAAGAACTAGACAGACCTCGGTCGTGGACGGAGCGACATTATAAATTTACCATTGAAGAAAGACTTCTTAACTAGACGTTATGAATTCTAGTGAGTTTGGAGTTTCACTACTGTGCACTTACTTTGAATTAATTTTAATTTTAATTATTAATATGAATTTATAATTTTTAATTACTCATAAGGTTTTATTTCATCTTATTCTAAGTTGTTACCCATTTTTCATATTGCTGATCTATACTGGCTATCTTAATTGCTTAGTTCGACTAAATGGTGATATCAGAAGGATAAAAGACACTGATTGTGACCAAAAGACCGGAATGTCGAGAATTACTCTATGTACGCTTATTGCTCAAGAAATGTTAAGAGTCATGTTGTGAAATATCCAAAAATATTCTAATGTGCTTCATTTTGATCCGTTTATAAGATGGCATCTCGAAGAAAAAGAAAATATGGCTGATTCCGTAAATGTTTGCCTTGTCAAGTGACATTTTGAAGTAATTCACAAAAGCTACTACATCACCTCAGGTAAACACAATTATCACTGAACTTAAATATGTTTAACAGAAATACAACCGAACACAACACGCAATAAGCTCATTCAAGTGTAGCAATTTTCTTATATTCAATATATATATGTGTGTATATATATATATTGGCTATGGGGCGTCCGTGAACGGTAGACGTGTTTGTGGTGCACACTGCGAAACTGTTACACGAGTAAGTGCCTGTAATTCTAAGTGCTGTGTTCTCCAACCATTCAACAAGAAGAGTCAGCTTTTACTCAAAAGTCAGCTGCCCCAGCGGCTGGCATCCTACCACGATGGAAACTTCCACCAACGGCAACATAACCTCAGAACCGACAGATAAACAAGTAAGCAAAACTCTCTTGCGGTGCAATTGGAGATTTACCCTAACAAAAGTCAAGCGATTGTGATTGATGCCCAAGAAGGTATTAGCATAAAGGATTATGTATCTAAAATAGCCTCGATCGTTAACCCTTCAGATATTGGTTTTGTTTCAAGAATTTTTAATAATAAAATCTGTGTCTTCCTCTCAACTCAAAAGATTGCTGAACATATTGTGAATCCACACAGATTTATCACTATTAATAATCAAAAACTGAATATACGACCACTCATCAATAAGCAAGTACGGGTTATTATCTCTAATGTGTGTCCTGTTATACCTCATGAGGTAATCCTGAACATTTTCAATAGAAACAACATCAAACTCTCCACTAAGATGTCATTTATCAGAGCTGGGATTTCGGAACCTGGATTCTCTCATATTATGAGCTTTAGATGGCAGCTTTATATAGATCCGGATGATATTGACAAGTTACCGGAATCTACACTGGTATACCATCAAGTGTGGCGTCGTGGTAGCGAAATGACTACACAGACACGAGCTCTAGTTACAATATTTATTTACAGAATATTATACAGTATGTACAGCTCTGGGGTTCCGTTCGCAATCTACCCCCGCGACTCCACGCACCCTGCTCCCATCTCCTGGCTAGTGCATCCTCCACCCAGACGCTTTACCGCGCCGGTGTCCTGACACCCGGTGCTACGCACTCGCAGTGTCCAAGGAATGCACTACCGCCAACGGGCCGCAGTTGCGTCCGCACGCGAGGCGATATCTTAACGAACTACCTCCTTCCGGCCGGCTAGCTTCGGCGGTCATGTCCCCACCCCACCCCTAGCTTCTCTGCACGTGTGGGTGGCTCTGGACTCACATGGCCAGCCAGCCTCCCCTGACCGCCGGCGGGGGGTCAGGACTCTCTGCCTGGCCGACTTGCGTCCCGGGTGTTAATAGCTCCCTTTTCAGTTGACAAAAGCTAACAGCTTTTGTACTAGCCGACCGGATGCACTTCCCCTCTGCTAACTTTCTAAAGATGGTCGAACCTGGCCGCCATGTGGTGACGTTACAGACTCCTATATCCGCGGAAATGAATTTTTCCGCAGGTGCCAACCACAGGACAAAATTCACTAGTAACCTGTATTCTGCATTCTACATGGCCGTTTTGGCCTACAGGCTAAAGCAATTCTCTATACCTTTACTATTTTTCTCTAGCCATTTCTAATCTAATGTCTCGACTGCAACGACCCCAGTTTTTTTGTCAGTACAAAGCAAGATTACAATTTCGTATTAGATCTATGTCATACACACATATGTACATTTATATATTATTTCAATCTTCATTTAACTTACTATGATACACATGAATGACCTTGAGAAAAAAAAACAAAAACATATCAAATAAGCATACATGATTATACATTAGAAACATCTAACAACAAGACCTTATGACATCAATAATTATAACCTTTGAAACAACGATTAAACATGAACCTAAATATAACTTCGACAAAACAAAAAAAACAAAAAACAATACATATATGAGCACATTTTGGATTTATATAATGCAACCGTTGCAAGGACCCCTACAGTGTGTCCTTCCGCATCATTGTGATCAGATCAGCCTTCTCAAAACATTCGACTCAATGCGTCGACATTTATGTTCTTTCCTTTATGAATGATTTCAATGTTGTGGTATTGAATCATTAGTGACCACCTCATTAACCTAGATTTTTCCAGAACAATTACTTAACCATACCAAGGGGTTATGATCAGTCTCAATTTTGATCTTTACTTGCCGTCTAAATAATATTTCAGTTTCTGCAAGCCCCAAATTATAGCCTCACTCCTTTTCCGTTGCACAAAATTTAATTTCCAGTCAGACAATTTCCTACTTAGGTACAATATGGGATGTTCATTCCCTTCCTCATCATTTGAGCCAGAATTACGCCTATTCCACGATCTGATGCATCACATTGCATAATAAATGGTTTGCTGAAATCTGGAGCGTGTACTAGATTCACTACATAGGGCGTCCTTTAGGGCTTTGAATGCGTCATCACATTCTTGCGACCAATTTACTTTGCCTTGCGTTCCCTCCCACGCAGTAAATCTGTTAACGGTGCCGCTTTTTCTGCAAATCCTGGAATGAACCTTCTATAATATCCTGCAGCCTAGAAAAGCCCTGACTTGCTTTTTGATTTGGGAAGCGGATACTCTTGATCGCGTGAACCTTTGCTTGACTGGCCTCATTACGCCCCGCCCACAACGTATCCAAGTACTGCACGGAATTCCTAGCGAATTTACATTTAGTCGGCTGGATATGCAGTTTCGCCTTTTGATAATCTGAAATACTTCTTCCAGATGACGGATATGATCTTCCAGTTATTACTAAAAATAGCAATGTCATCCATGTACGGTACAGCAAATGTACTACACGAATCTAACAAGGATGCCATCATGCGACTGCACTGGTAGGTGCGTTCTTAATCCCAAAGGAAGTCGTAATGGTCGATAAGTTCCGAATTTCGTCACAAAGCCGCATAACGCTGTGCTCTCGGCGTGAGGCAATTTGCCAATAACACTTTGCCAAATCAAATTGCTAATGATTTTGGCCGCCGCCACTGTCTCTATTCTTTCCTCCATGCTCGGTAAGGGTAATACTCTGTCTTAATGCATTGATTCAGACGTCTGTAGTCAATACACGGCCGCGCTTCCTTCCGGTGCTTCTACTAAAATCATCGGTGATGTATAATCTGAATCACCTACTTCAATGATTTTATCCGTAACATTTTGTAATTTCTTCTTTCAAATTTCCGACTGTCTAGGCGACATACGGTAGGTGCACTTCTGACAGGTTTGGATTCGTCCATGATTTCGATATCCATTGTTACCATTCAGTCAGACCAGGCTTGTCCGAGAATATCTCTCTATATTTGGATACTATCTCTTCCAGCCTTTTCCGAAACTCCGGTTCGACATCTGTACCCTCGAACATCGCTTCTAACTCAAAATCCTATTTTCTAGTTTCACGGCATATTTGTCAATTCATCTTCGTCTGGTTCGAACTCAGGTGCCTGTGTTGCCACGTAACTAATGTATTCCGTTCTCTGATGGTACCTTTTCAACATGTTCACATGGTATACAGCCCTCTTTTCCCAGGTAACAAAACGACATAATTCGTTTCGGATATTTTTCTAACACCTCGCCGGGCCCGACCCACTGTACCGAAAGTTTCTGGTTCTGTTCGGCGCTAACACTAGGACACGATCTCCTACAGCAAATGTACAGGTGCACTGCTTTGCGGTCATACCACACCTTTCTCTTTCTTGCTCCTTAACCAATTTTGATGAGCAAGCTCGCGCGATCTTTTGAGACGGTTCACTAATTTAAACACGTATTCGACCACGGAGTTCTCTTCTTCCTCAGTTCCGCAAGGCCTCATACATTAAAGTGATGGGAGTACGTAGTTCCTGCCATACACAAGCTCAGCGGAGTGAATCCTAAGCTTTCGTGCACAGTAGTTCGTAACGCAAATAAGATTGCCGGAAGCTGCTTCTCCATTCCGTGCCCGCTTCCAAACATAACCTTAATGAGTCTATTCATCGTTCTATGTCCCGCTCTATTGCATTGGATTGAGGGTGGTACGGCGAACTCCTAACTAGCCAATTCGAATTTCTGTGCAATTCCTCTGTCAGTATGCTAGTAAAGCAAGTGCCTTGATCCGTTTGCATCTCTTTGGGAATCCGATTCTACTAAATAATTCCAGTAGAGCATCAATAACCGTAGTGATCTTAAATCCGTTATCAGGATTGCCTCGGAAATCGACTAGCTACACAGATGGCAGTCAGGATGAATTTATGCCCGTTTGCGATTCAGGAAATGGTCCGCATGCATCTACGTTTATTTTGCCAAATATTTCTGAGACAGGCGGTACTAAGGTCAGGTAGCCACGCACCTTGTCTCCGACCTTCCCACCTTCTGACAACTATCACAAGATCTAATAAATTTTCCATTTCCTGAAACAATTCGCCAATAAAAGTATTTAGCCATGCTATCCTTGCTCTTAGTGGTGCCTAAGTGTGCATTGGCTGTTCATGACACAACAAGGACGGTACTTCGATATATTTCCGGTACAACAATCATGTCGAATCTTTCTCCGCGTTTACTGTGTCGCGATCGAAATAACACTGATCCTTAATGAAGTACGCGTTTTTTCCCTTCTCTGGTACTCTATTCACGTACGCTTTGTATATTTCCTTCAGGCTATTGTCCTTGTTGTTCCGCCCAAACGTCTCTCTGTCTACGCGGATTAATTCGACAACCTGAGGTTCAAGTTCCGTCTGACTTCCTCTACGGCTTGCGGTGGCTCTAGCCCTTCTATTTCGTAAGCCCCGTCCGAGCCTCCTCCGGTCGCTCACCTGACGGCGACTCGGATGCTACGTCCTCCCGAGCCTCGGCCCTGGCCGCGCCGCTCGAGTTACCACGGCCCCAACCACTTGCGGCTCTACGTAACCTTTGCGTATTTCATCGAGCAGAAGAGCAGTTCTGTTACTCAACAGATAGTAACCGATATCACATTCTTTTTACTACCGCTGCTTTCGTAACTACGGTTCCAAACGGCCCTTGAACTGTTACCTGCGCGACTGGCAAGTTCCGTGGTTCAGAGTCTAGTGGCTGAAATATCAAACCGACTCGCCCGTCATGTGCTCATCTTTTACCAGCCGTTCATTAACAATATCAAAACTCGCACCAGTGTCTCTAAAAAGTTCCGATTTGATTCCGTTAATTAATCCGGAAACCGTGTGTGGGCGAAATAATTCACGCATCTTGGTCGCCACATGACCAACCTTCTCCCCGTTTCGTGCACCTGGACAGTCCCGCTTAAGGTGTTGAGTCGAGCCACAAGAGAAACATTTCCGTTTGCTCGGCTGATCGAAATCTATTCTTACTTCACCCTTCTTATCATATGGCTTCGCACTATGCTTCTCGAACTCGGGTAATATCTGCAACTGGTTCTGCCTTCTTACCGTGCTTTGGAAACAAGCTCTTCCATCCTGCCCTATTATTTTCATAATTATCTAATTTTTGCAAGTCCAACGCAACTGTAACTGTACCCCATTCGTCTATAAAATGTTCCCTGATCTCGGACGGAACCGCCCTTCATTTGAGCGTAACAATTAGATCAAGAAGGGCTTCAAGGTAGATATTTGCAATCCGCACCCACTGCTTACAATAATTGTGCAACTCTCGCGTACACATTCCAAGTGGTACCGGTCTGCTTCATATGTTTAGTAAATAGTTGCTAAACTTTTCCGCATTAAACTTATACATTTCTAAAAATTTTTGTTTTTATCTCAGTATATTCGGTCGCATTTCCCGACCTTCAATCATAAGCCATGAGTTGACTTGGTTCGGCAACAACCCCATAAGATTGATTACCCAATCTTCTTCAGTACGCCACTTGATTGGCTTGTGCTTCGAATACACTTAAATAAGCCGTGATGTCATCCTTTTCGCCTCTAAATTTATCCATTACATGATATAACTTAATGTGCGCTTTCGAATTTGCCTCCGTACCTGCTTCCGAAATAGTCGTCGTCTGCCTCGTTAGCCTCAGCTTCTCAGTTCAAACTCCTCTCCTTTCTCTTTCCCTTTCTTCTCGTTCCCTCTCCTTTCTCTTTCCCTTTCTTCTCGTTCCTCTCCTTTCTCTTTCCCTTTCTTCTCGTTCCTGGCGATAATATCTTGACAATTATTCGCTAATTCTTTAACAAATTCTTCCTCGTAATGAACACTATCTAGAATTATCTGTTTGAGACTGATCACTGTATTCTCATTGCTTACAGACTCTCTAATTCTCTCGCGACCTGCACAGACAGTCTTTCCGGTACTTTGCTAAAAATGCCATTATGCCTGATTCTGATCGCTATGAATGCCGAAGGCTACACTTACGTACGGTGTCCTTGATGTCCTTGTATCGGCGTCGGTTGGCTTTGACGTCGTCCTTCCTTCTGTCCGGGATGGCTTCTTTCTTCGGTCCGACGACCCAGTTCTGCCCCTTCGATGCCTTTACGATTTAAATAACCCCGTGCGTTATTACCCCGGTGAGCCCTCGAAGTTCATCCAAGTACCGATATACGAGTCTATCGTAACCGCATACTTCCTCCCCAGCCTGGGTACTTATGCCGCTGCACTATTAAAATTTGTTAACTAATTTTAACACAGCTTCTTGCCTGGGTTCGTTGACCGCTGCCACCATTTAAATAACCCGTCTGTGGCGTCGTGGTAGCGAAATGTACACAGACACGAGCTCTAGTTACAATATTATTTACAGAATATTATACAGTATGTACAGCTCTGGGGTTCCGTTCGCAATCTACCTCCGCGACTCCACGCACCCCGCTCCATCTCCTGGCTAGTGCATCCTCCACCCAGACGCTTTACCGCGCCGGTGTCCTGACACCCGGTGCTACGCACTCGCAGTGTCCAAGGAATGCACTACCGCCAACGGGCCGCAGTTGCGTCCGCACGCGAGGCGATCTCTTAACGAACTACCTCCTTCCGGCCGGCTAGCTTCTGGCGGTCATGTCCCCACCCCACCCCCTAGCTTCTCTGCACGTGTGGGTGGCTCTGAGACTCACTGGCCAGCCAGCCTCCTGACCGCCGGCGGGGTCAGGACTCTCTGCCCGGCCGACTTGCGTCCCGGGGTGTTAATAGCTCCCTTTTCAGTTGACAAAAGCTACTAACAGCTTTTGTACTAGCCGACCGGATGCACTTCCCCTCTGCTAACTTTCTAAAGATGGTCGAACCTGGCCGCCATGTGGTGACGTTACACAAGACACAACATACCGTATTTACTTTTCCACTGACAATGTGGTATGTTTTCTATGCAAGCAGGAAGGCCACATTGCTAACCATTGTCCCTCTAACCATAATCAAACCAATAACAGTGATTTCTCTGCATATGGAAATCAATCTGCCCCTACTAGTAATGCACAGAAATCTTTAATCACTGTTCTCCCAATTAATGACATAACTACCCCTAATCTCCATGAAGAAATCCCCCAAACAAAATCACCTACAACTGATAATCTATCTGAACATTCCATTAATCATCAGGAATCTGATAATGACAATAATTGTGTATATAAACTAAACAAAAGAGGCCCACAATCTGACTCCTCTCATGTTCCTGAATCTTCAAGTACCACCAGAAAGCAAATACAGATGAAACCTGAAACAACCTAAAAGGAAAAAGAAAAAGAACAACTACATGAGTCAGAAATCTGAAATAACTAAAGGTTACCTGCAACTGAAAAGTAGAATTAACAAAGTAGAACAACCAAATGAGCCAAGAAATCTGAATTAACTAAAGTAGAACTCTAGAGGAAAAATATCTCCTCTAAAATCAATTATTGAAGACAATGAAGGCAAGTATCCTCTTACCTACCATCAATTTAAATCCTTTCTGGAGAATTCTTTTAATGCTGTTGACCCCATCCTCATTGCCAAAGATTACTCACCTGATATATCAGGTGATTCAAATGATGTCTAATTTGTACCATCTTCCAAATGCAACAATAACAAGAAGATTTACCAGACTTTGTAAAAAAATGAAGTCTGTTCTACCACCCTCTGAAGAATCATGTACTGAATCAGACTCCAGTGCAGACATCAGCTCCAACTAATGAATATTCTCCAATGGAATGTCAACGGTTTCTATCCTAGACTAGAAAGTTTACAGCATTTGTGCGACCTTACCCAGCCAGATGTCATCTGCATTCAAGAAACTAATTTTAAAGATTCTCATCATGGCTATATCAAAGGTTATAAATGCTTCTTCAGAAACAGAACTACTACTAATCATGCCAGTGGTGGAGTTGCAATATATTGTAGCGTTCAAAATTCAAAATTCAAAATTTATTGCTTATTTATCCTTGAAAATAGATTTTACTACATGGGAGTTTTTTTCCCCTTTCAAAATTCAAAATTTAAGTAGTATATGACTTAGTGTAGGGATCACAGAATTTTGAAAATGTGCACACAATTCACTTTTCCCTATAGTACGTCATACGCAGTTTTTAACTGTTTTTTGACGTAAAATAAATAAATAAATAAATAGCGTCATGCACAAACGCAATTGTAACGAACGGCCGCGTGGAATAGGCGACGGTAAGGCACCACGCGTTAGCCTTTGTTTAGGAGCGGATGTGACGTCGGCGGGCGGGAAACCCTAGGAGGCAATGTGTTGCCGTACGAGGCTGACTCAGGACGAGTCGTAGGTGGGGTTTCGGCGCTTCACGCCATCTAATGCTTGAGATTAGTGCGTAGTGGTGTGTAGCCGTAACGGAAATTACTCCGTGTATGGATATTAGTAATTACGTTATTTTGTAATAAGGTGGTGGACTGATAATAAACCTCTAAATTACTAAACCCACACTCGTCTGTGTTATTATTGCAACTGCATGACGCCACAATATATTAAAGACCACATCCCATATGAAGAACTGAACTTGCAATCTAATATTGAAACAAATGCCATCAAGATACTCTCACCAACTTCAATTATTATATGTAATTTATACTTACCAAACAGCTACAATTTTGACGCACAAGAATTAACCGACATAATTAATTAACTGGAAAAGACTTTCCTCATTTTAGGGGATTTCAACAGTCATAACAGTGTATGGGGGTCTCATAAAACAGATAACAAAGGCCTTGTACTTGAAGACATCTTGGAATACCACGATTGCATTGTATTAAACACTGAAGAATCTACACATGTCAACACCAACAACAATAATTTTAGCGCCATAGATTTATCTATATCATCAGCATCCCTCGCACACCAATGCTCTTGGAACGTTTCAGACTACCCATATGATAGCGATCATTTCCCCATTTTTATTGGTATTAACAACATAAATATTACACCTGCTCCTTCAGTTCAAGTAAACAGATGGAACTTCAATAAAGCCAATTGGAAGAATATCAAAACTTCATTTCTGCATCTCCAATAGGCGATTATATACCCTTTAAATTTAACAACATTTTGCTACCATCGAAGCCTTCTGTAATTTGATTATTACTGCAGCAAACGTAGCTATTCCTAAGTTATTTTTCAAAATTAAAAGAGCAAACACACCATGGTGGAATAGCGACTGTGAAGAAGCAATAAGGAATTCAAAACATGCATTTAACCGTTATAAGAAACATAAATCAACTGAGAACAGACTTGAATACAAAAGGACCAGAGCTATGACTAGAAGAGTCAACAAAGAAAGCAAAAAACTATTCAGGGAAATAAAAATCAACTTGTATCCACTTTATTAAAAGCAACGATAAAATACTTACTGCCCCATCTGACATTGCTAACCAATTTGCCAAGACATTCTCCAATAACTCGAATTCCAACAACTACATGCACGAATTTCTTTCACATAAAAATGAACAAGAAACCAAACTAATTCCTAAAGGGAATGAAATTTTAGCAAATAAATTCCAACTTAACGTGGATATCTCACCACATGAACTTGAGGAAGTTTTTGAAGCGTCCCAAAAATTCTTCTCCTGGCCGACAATATTCCAAATATTCTCCTTAAAAGCTACCCTAAAGGAAAATCTATTCTATTTCGGATCTACAATTCTATATGGAGAAAAGACCTTCCAAGCACCTGGAGACTGGCTACTGTTATTCCTGTCCCTAAGCCCGGTAAAGACCAGTTATAACTGTAACTACCGTCAATATCTCTAACATCTAATATGTGCAAAATTCTTGAGCGGATCATCAACAATAGACTACGTTGGTTTCTGGATTCCCAACAAATTTTAACTAACAACCAGTTTGGTTTCCGTCAAGGACATTCCACACAATCTCACCTACTGAATACTGCCACATTCATCCAAGAAGCATTCATCAATCAACAACACGCACTTGCTGTCAACTTAGACATAGGAAAGTCTTATGATATGGTCTGGACCTATAGAGTACTTAGAATTCTTCACAACATCGGTGTTCATGGAAATATGTTCGAGTTCATCCGCAATATTACACTTAATAGACAGCTTCAAGTCAGAATTAATAACCAAATTCTCAACCTGGATGCTTGAAAATGGTCTTCCACAAGGGTCAGTTTTGTGTGTAACGTTTTTCCTTATCGAAATCAACGACGTGGATAAGGATATTGCCTTACCTGTTACAATAAGGAAATACGCGGATGACATCATTGTTCTATGTAAAGGCAATAATCTGCTGAACACTCCTGTACTCCTGCTGTACATGCAAGAAGCTCTCGACAAACTCTCCGAATTTTCCCTGAAGTCAGGATTTAAATTCTCCACTAAAAAATCTGAATGTATCCTATTTTCAAGGAATAGGCACCATACTTTGCCGCATCTCTTACTGGTTTCCCATGTCCTACCTGCGGTCCGCTGTACTAAAATCCTAGGCCTATACTTTGATAACAAATTGAACTGGAAACAACATATTCAGAAGCTGATTGACAACTGTAAAAAACGGCTTAACATTCTCAAATATCTTAACCACAACAACTGGGGAGCGAATATAGACATCTTGCTTATAAAACAATTATCAGAAGTAAGATTGACTATGGATCTATCATTTACAACTCAGCTAGCCTAAGTGTTCTTAGCAAGCTAGATACTCTACACAATCAAGCGCTCCTTATGTACAGGATGCCTCCGTACCACGCCTATTGGTAGCTTACTTACTGAAGCCAAGGAGCCATCTCTACAATTCCGACGTCAATTGCTCGGCATGAAGTATGCAATTAAAGCTGGCTCGTCTATCAATCCAATTATAACCAACAATGGTTCACCATACCTTCGGGATCTCTTCAAGAAACATAAATCAATCATTCCCTTTTATCTAAAAATCAAGGAACCTCTCGAAATACTCAATATTCTACTCTCTCAGATTGAAAAACTCTACCCATGCAATATTCAACCTTGGCTGCTACAAGAATTCAAAATTGACCTGTCTTTACTGAAACTTGAGAAAAGTTCATCCTCAGAAGAATACAGGAAATCTGTTCTCAATGATTTTGCTGAGAACTACAAGTCACACACTGTTATCGGTATCAAGTCCATTCTCAAGACAGACGGCCCGGAAGTCAATGTGTATACCGCTGACCGCAGCACATTGTATACATTCAAACCTCATGTAAGCCTAACAACTATGGGTTTATATGGAATGATGCAGGCTTTAAAACTGGTCAAAGAACTCACGCACCCCTCTTTCTCAATTGTAACTAACTCATCAAGCACTCTACTCCACTTAAACCATAGTAAGTGCAAATGCGAAATCTTACAAACAATCACTGAACTCTACTATCAGATATCATTAACGGGAAAATATATCTCATTTGCCTGGATCCCCACATCCTTGGAAAACAACGTTACTCAAGAGTTTAGCACTGCGCTTCTTTCTTGGTAAACCTCAAACAAGGCAATACAGTTCACAACCTAGTTAACACAACTGACATCCTTAAATTTATGAACAAAAGAATGTTGACTAACTGGAATCAAGAATGGACCAAATACAAAGCCAGCCACCTCCATAAAACGGAATCAGATTTCTTCTCAGTGTATATAGATAAACATATGACTAGGCGAGAACAAGTAGTGCTATCCAGACTTCGCTCCGGACATACTAATTTAACACACGCACACCTGTTTCACAAACTACCCTCGCCCCTCTGTGACTTGTAAAGTTGAACTAACGGTATCCCATATTTTGAACGTTCGCCCTAAGTTCCAGGAAGAAAGAGATGATCCCACACAAGCTCCTCAGCCAATCAGGCCGGGGTAAAATGGATACTATTTGAAATGTCATGACACATTATTATTTCTTTTATTGTTGATTGACTGATTATTAGTGTTACCGGGCTTGTCAACTGCTAAGGTTATTTAGTCCCGTAAGTGTACTGCATGTTTTTTACTCGGGACCTGGCGGTGATCTTACTCCACTAGATGGCGAGATCCGGCGTCGACGTTTCTTTGGTTAGAGGGGTATTTCCTATCCACGTATCTCCCACTAGCGGGGCATTGCCCCAGCCGGGACAAGCTCTAAGCTCCCAACCGGTCTCCCAGAACGTGTGGTGCACTGGTGTGGTAGTGTAATGTATGTTAGTGTAAGTGAGCGTAAGGAGTGAGGATAGAACAAAGGAAGGACGGAAGAAAGAAAGGAAAGATCGCACGCGGTCCGTGGCCCGTTTGTTAGGGTACTGCTCCGGCATTCACCTGGTGTCGGTCGCAGAATCGACGGAGAATATCAATCAGAGGAGTCGGGCAATCAGAATAGCTGGGAATTCTCCTACAGACAGCGACTAAATTCGATCTAGGTGATAAGGTAGTGTCGAAAGTCCTCCCACCGTCGGGACTTGAACCTAGGACTTTCCGGTCTGAGACACCGCAATGATATCAGTTGATGCTCTGAGCCATATTATTGTTGTTCTTGTTATTATTATTATTATTATTATTATTATTATTATTATTATTATTTATTATTACTGTATCTTATTGAGTTGACACAAATTAAACATGAATCTCGTACTAAGGTCACATTCATATGGCCATCACACATTCATATGGCCCCGTGGCAGCACGGAAGCACGGCCAATTGCGCGTGAGCTTGAGTTGATTTCCTTCCGGAGAATTTCTGCTCCGCCGGAGGAAGAGGAAGGCGGGGGCGGTAGGGCGTTTTTGCCGGGCGAGCGACGGCGGCGGTGGCCCGGGGGCGCACCCCTTCAGGAAGTGAGGGGTGGCGAGTGGCGCACGTCGGCGAGCGTGGAAGGGCGGTGCGAGGCGGTTGGGGGCGGGGCGGGGCGAGACGGGGTCGAGCGAGGCGGGGTTGGAGGGGTTGCACCGCACGCGCTTGGCTCCGCTCCGCTGCCCGCCCGCCCCATATCGCACGGCCCACTACACGGCCTAGCGGGGTAGCGCGCTGGGCTCGGCACGCCACGGAGCTGTCGGGGACGCGGGAAAAAATGGATGTGGACGTGTGAGGAAGTGGGAAGTATTTCCGACGTTTCTTGCTGTGGAATGACTGCTTTTGAATTCGACATTGCAATTAGTTGTTGGTCTTCGAACGTGAACAGAATAGTTTTGAACGGCAGTTCGAGCGTAGTGACAAAATGTTTCCGCAAGTGTTCTTTTCGTATCCCTTATTGATATGAAATTCCGTTCACATACAACAGTATATTTTCAAATAACAGATACAACAAATTTCTTATCATGGTACATCAATTTTTTTCGATTTTTACATTCTCGTATACATAGGTAAATACGAAATATAGAGAAAGTTATGTACTGCTTCAGAAAATCGATTTGGGGATTTCAAGGGAAATATAGGTTTTGGGGTCCGCTGACACAGAAAAAAGTGTTTTTTCAAAACGTTGGTCTGTCCGGCCGGCCGGTCGTCAGTCCATCCGTCCGTCCGTTTGACCCTCCGTCTGTGATCACTGCTAGTGCCTCGTACGTAGGTGTTTCTCCAAATTGAAGACACCTCTGTCCATTTGACTCTAGTTGAAGCTTTGAAATTTTGTAAAACATTCATTAAATTTTGGGGGTATTTTACATAAAAGCCCCGACATTTTCAAAATTTTCTCAAAAACGGCTCCAAATTATTTCTTTAAATTTCTTGTAAGAATAGAGCACTACTAAATACACTTACGCAGGTGGGGTAGGTCCGATTTCCGCGGTTAATTCTGAATTTTTGAAAATTTTGAAAGTTTGAATTTTTTGGCGTCTTTCTATAACTACAAAATTGAAGATAGAGATTTTTCCTCCAAATGATATGTGTTGTCCGTAATTAGTTCTTTCATTATGTTCATGAAGATTTTTTTGAAAATTTTAGAAGTCTTCGTGCAATTGTGCGTGCAATATTTGCAATTTTCAAAAATAACAAAAACAAGATTTTTTAAAAAACGGCTCCATTTTTTTTAACATTTGGTAGAAATAGAGCTAAATGCACTCCATATGCAATGCACTCCAAGATGACATGAACGCCATATTGCTCTAGTCTTTTGTTTTTTTAAATGTCAAAAATGTATTTTTCTTACTTGTCTCTCTTGTCGTTTATATTTACACTAGCGAAAATTTGTTCACGTTATTGTATTCATGAGTACATGCGCTTTAAATAATGTCAGATGAAGTTTTTCGAAAACTCAAGTGTTTTGTTAAAATGAGCTCAAAATTCCTCATGTTCACACTCAAACATTTTCTCAAAAATGACTTCCATTTTTCTCTTCAAACTTTTCTGCCTGTTTGCACTGTTTAATATGACGTAAAATTCATTTTGGTTATACTTTTTTTTTCAAAAATTACACAAATGTATTTTTTAAATATCTCTCAAACCGTTAATATGCACATTTCCTGCGAGTTGTATGCATTATTGCATTTGTGAGTGAGCGTGCTTTAAATGATTTCAAACAAAGTTTTTCCAAAACTCAATAGATTCCTGTGAAAAAGAGTTTTAAATTGTGCATGCGCAGTAAAGCTTAAACGCCCTTTTGGTTAAAAGGCACAACATTTTTCAATGACAATTTGTATTTAGGACAAGATTTTACCCTTCTTTAATATTCTTGAAGTAATATTTCGGTTCTACTATTTGGAAACCGAAAAGGTGAGAAAATGTTTAAAAAAGTTACTTTGGTTGGCGATAGATGGCAGCTGGCAAGAGGATAGGGCAAGTTCGTAAAGCCAGACCACAACAACGAAATTAGACATCATTACTACGAGAGTCTGTGCCATTCTGTAGCACCATTAGTTAATTACGGATTTTAATTACATTAAATATTTATGATAAAGTAAAGAATGAGATTAACCCTGAAAGTCTTGAAGTCTATCAGTGAAACTAAAACTGTCATTGCTAGGTATATTTTGGCTTTAGCATTTAAAAGCTTTGACGTATTTTTCAATAAAAACTATATGACGTATGGAGAGAAGTACGTATTAACAAAACAATAAAAGAGTTTTTGAAGAGAGTGAAGCAACTTGGAGTGTACCTACTTAGAGCTATATGTGTGTGCCAACGCGAACTCGAAACCCAAGTGATAGCGGAGCCCATTATTCTACCGAACTTTTGTTCCAAGGAAATCGATCACTTGATGCTATTTGGAATTTGTTTCCAACTGTGGCGACAGAATATGCTGCTGACTTTGTATTTACATGATGCCATATCATGTTGGTGGCATGAATCTGAATATATAATTATTCGTATAATTGTTTTATTTATTTATATAATATTCATGTATTAATCCAGGGTTTGTTGGGGGGGGGGAGTGGGACAATAGGTACGTCCCACCGAATTGATAATCTCTTATAATTAATTTTTAAGTGATCCTGAAGTTAAAATGTATTTTGTTTACAGGCAGATTATAAGTTACGTAGATTATAAGATACGTTTATAGGTTAACAATTTATAAATTGAATGACTCGTTATTATAGACTATTATTAAAAGTTATATTTTTGATTATGTATCATTGGTTTCTAGAGACGGCATAAGTTCAATCACCTTTGGGTGCGCCACTACGTATAAATATAGTTATATCACAAACTGATATACTAGATTCTTGCCTGGAAAGAAAATTACAATATCATTTCAATATACAGTAAACCCTCGTTAGCACGAAGTCGCTTAACACGAATTTGGCCGTAACATGAACAAAACTTCGGTCCCGGCAATGAATTACGGTAATACAGACATTTAAAATACTCGGGAAACAGGAATATTTAACACACACTTCAATAATTTCTGTCCCTTGGAAATCGTGTTAATGAGTGTTATGTATCTGTATTATGATATCGTGTCATTTCATACACCCACATTGGACTTGTATCTTTCATATGCAAATAATTTGTCACATTTTATAAAAAATAAAATTACACCGAGGAATTTTTCACATACAATTGGATGTTTGCGATTATCAACAGCTCTTGGCGAAAATTCACTGAAAGACAATCCCATTTTTCTATTTATTTGCACAGTTCTTACTGAAAAAAACTGTTTCAAGGAGATTCCGAGGGCTCTTCCTAGACGATCACTACTCTCGTTGGCATAGAAATGAAATATTTCCTACTACTGACTCACTTTCACACTTCACAAAACATCACCAAAATCTTTCCGACTGAGTGGGTTCAGTGCAACAACTTTTACCATGACAGCGGCTCTAACCGGGCGGTGTTGGAATGCGAGTCCCGACCCTGACAGACTTTCGAAACTAGCAAGACAACTGCCCTCTTCTTCCCTTACATACAACACACACACGCCTTGCATGGCCTAGACAACCGCACATGACGAGAGACCAGTCCGGAGCTTAGAGCTTGTCAAGCTTAGAGCTCGGCCGGAGCCTCGCTGGCGGCAGCCATCTAAAGCTAGCAGCGCCAAAAAACAAAAAAACCTCAAACAAACTATATCCAAAATGAATTTTAGGGTCTTTTGGATTTCAAAAAATCGTTGCCTTAAATCTCCTGCATTTTCTGATTTTTGAAACACTAATAATGTTTATTATATTTTGGAGATATTACAAATCAGGATTTGAATTTAACACTTCATAAAATTCCTCCTTGGCAGTTGCACTCATCCTACAAAACTCTAATTCTAAAGAGATTTTAATGTCTGCAACACTAAATGACACCGCCAGTTGTTTCCAAATTATGAGTTGCTATTAGCGATTTTACAAAATTTGACTAAATATGAATTTTCATTTTTACGGCAATACTTTCAGTACATTTAATTTGTATTATTTATTTGTTTTGCTTACTCAAGAGGACTAGGAGGCAGCTCTTGATTATTTTTAACTTCCATTCACAGTTCATAAGTAATTTGGCTTCCGGTACCTTTACTATCCTTTGTGAGTAAATCATTTGGGGTTGATTCATTCCGCAATTCTTCCTCACGGCACAAGTATTTCGCTTCGGAAACTCTAAAACGTGTGCGGCAGAGTTAAACTTGACGTGAATCGATAGGAAAAAACAACTATGGAATCTCCGACTACTAAGAAGTTATGTTTAATGTTTCTATTTGTACAGCCCTTATTTTTTGAATATAAATGCAGAAATAATTTTTTTCCTGGAGCCTCAAATTAGCCTTAAATTTGGAGAGTAGTTTCATATGTTTGAATTGATTTTTAGATGGATTTTCTGAGTGGGCGCTGCTAGCTTTAGTCTAAAGTTAACAGCGCCCACGATTTTGGGAAATCCAAAAGAGCCTAAAATTCGGGAATAGATCATTTAATTAGCCTCAAATTAGCCTAAAATTGTGTTTTTTTTTGAGGTTGGTGTTTGGGCGCTGCTAGCTTTGGGTGCTAGCGCTGCTAGCTGCGTGGACTCCAGGAAAGGACACCCCCCCGGTAGCAGACTGTTGATCGGCACCAGATCTCACTTGTAGCGGGGAAGGAACACCGCCATCAATTTAACATGCACTACACTTACAGGACTAATGACCAATATTTGAATCGCCCAGAAGCACAGAATAATGAAATTTTAAAAAAACGTTTCAAACAATATTTTTTAAAGCGTTAGTTTAAATTAAGAATTATGTTTTTTAAGAATTGTGTATTTAAATTTACCTTTGGGGAGTGTATGGCCCGTATTTTCCCCTCTGTATCTACACTTCTTCTGACACGCTGTTTCCACGGTCGACGCAAGAAACCTATGAACAAAACCTGTCGTACGAACCTGCTTAAAAATTTTCCCCGAAAAAAAAATCACCAACATGTCCGTTCCAAACCACCAGCGGCGCGGGGCGGTGGCCGCGATCACGGAGCGTCACGCCCGGTGCACGCCTGCGAACCGGCACCCTCCGGCGCGTTCGCGCGCGTCCTGCCCTGCTGCCTGCCCCCCCCCCCTTCGCGCCCCTAACGGGCCCGTGCGTCCGTGCGCAGCCGCGCGGGCCCGCGAACAATGGGCGCGACGCCACGGCTGCCGATGGACACGTGCACGTGTTGCCGCCTCGCGCGCGGCCTGGCACGCTCCCCCACACCCCCCGCCCCGCACCCCGCGGGCCCTTCGGACCACCCCGCGGCCCGCGGGCCAACGCGGGTTACGAAACTTGCACGCCCGGGAACGGAGTGGCCGCTCTGCGAGCTCTCCGAAACGAGGCTTGGACACGGGTGACTCGAGAGGGCAACGCCCTCTTTAAAACGCATCCAAAGCAAAAATGTGATTCAACTATTATTACCAATATATTGCAATTACAAATATAATATATTATTTCTAGGGGGCAGATTATAATAAAATATAATTTTTTCACTTAAGAACGATGCCTTTTAGTATTAAAATTCATTTTATATTTTGACAAAAGGAAATGATCCATTTTTGTCTTTTTTTTTCATTTTTCGTCGATTTCGAATAATATGTCATTTTTATTACATTTTTCGCTGATTTCATACATTTTAATGGTACTTACTTCAAACAGTATTTACGAGGTTCAACAAATGCTCGTCACAGAATTCCTAAGTGCCATACCTCCCCATCTGCCCACTCCTCTGCATGCCGGGCAGTTAGTGTTTTTTTATAAGCCACATGGAGACCACAGTGCACTCGGGATTTTTACTCCCTCTGAAAACACGTCCCTCAACCGAGATTGAACTCGAGAAGTTGGATTTAAAAATCTTCAAAAATTAAAATCAATATAGATTTTTTCCCTTATTTTAGATTTCCAAAAAATAATATACTGGAAAATTCACCTTTTTTCTCCTAATTAATTGCATGCAATTACTATGCAAAAGCTTGAAATGTATTTAATATAATTTATGAGTTACATTTGATTTTTGCTTTTGCGAATGTATGATGTAGATACGTTAAAAGAAAGTTTTCGTATTGTTGTTAACAAACGCTTCAGATCAAATTTTCTGTGACACATTTATCAAGAGTCGATACACAGCTGCCATAAACCCGTTACCTATAATACAATAACAATATACTTTATCTATTATTATCGACATTTTATTAAAATAAAAAAATATACGAAGGAAATAAAAATTGAGGTCTAAATTTTAGCATTTTTCTTAACCACTTGTGACTCATGTTTGCGTCACATTACATCCAGCATTCAGGTATTTTATAGTCCCATATTTTTTACTTTCTCGCCTTACTTCGTGAGAGGGGAAAATCATTAACGGTTTTTCGCCAGAAAATGTCTTATTGCCCGACCCTGTTAATGAATAAGTGGATACATATTGTTTCTGTTGTGTACTGAGAATCCATGTTTTGTGCCTTCTTAACACGAAAATTGACGACTTAATACGAACATTGACGACAAAAGGTCTGTCTATCCGTCCGTCCGTCCGTATGCTCCTAAAACGTTCAGCCAATTTTCTCTTAAATTTATTTTCCTCGATCGATTTAAATGAACTCGAGACCCTGCGAGTTTGAAACGGATATTTTGATTTGGGGGGGTAATTAACATGAACACATTACACCATTTACATTTACAAAATTTTCTCAAAAATGGCTCCAAATTTTTTTATTAAATTTTCTCACCGGAGTGCATATAGGAAACTTAAGAGAATGGGCCAGGTATCGTATTCGTTAAAATCCCTGATTTTTAAAAAATTGCAAAAATTCAAAATTTATTTCGGCGTGTTCCAACATCTACAATATTGAAGAAATGTTTTCTTTAAAATATGCATTTTTCATTGACAAATCTTGAAATGAGGTTATGAACGGCAAAGATCACTAACCCACGAAAATGTTATGATTTTTTATTTTTTATTTTTAGAAAGTGCAAAGTCGACTACACAGTGGACGAAGCAACGTTTTGCAATCGATCTCTATATGCCACCACAATGCTACTTTTGTCATCTCGTATGTGGCGCACTCTGTTGGAAGAAAAGTGGACTAACTTGAGGTTAACTTAATAACTCCTATCTTTATATTGTATGAAACAATCGCATCTGGAGTTCCTCAAGACATAGGATAGTGTCTTTAATCTAGTATCTTTTTAATATAAAGACTTCCAAACGTCAAACTAATTATGTATTCTGACCAATGCGGCGGCCAGAACCGCAACATTAAACTGTCGGCGCTCTTTAATTACATTTGTGCATCGCCAGATCTGAGTGTGGATGAAATAAATCATAAATGTCTAAGAAGTGGCCACTCATACCTTCTTGCGGCCAAAATGTTGGTCTAATAGAAAAGGAGAAAAAAGTTCATTCACACAGTTTTGTACCTACAAATTGGCATTTCGTAGTACAAAATGCTAGGAAGAAAAGTCCATTCACAATGATTCAAATTATCCGACTTTGACTTTTTTCTACCAAGGTACTACCAAGGAACGAAACATTACAAACAGGAAACAGTCTCAATCGAAAACTAAGGCGAAGTTGTTGAAAATCCAAAAGCTGCGATTTAGATAAGAATCTGCTAATAAAATTCAATATAAATATTCAAATAATGAAATAGTTAATTTTGAGACACTTGATATTGGTAAAAGAAAATCACTTACAACAAAAAATGCATTGACACTGCCAAATCTCATTTGTAATCTCATCAGTGAAGTAAGAAAAAAACTATTCACCTTTATCGCCCCCAGAATGTCATGATCCATGCATAGAACAAGAGACGTTTAAAAGAATGGCGCATGTCTAATTTTCGTTGAAATTTCTGAAATTTTTTAAATTGCAAAAGTTAGAAACAATGCGAGAAATTATGTGCTCTTTAGATCTACTAGTTTCTACTTTGAATATGACGCAATACACCCTACCAGGTATCCTGTGTTGTAGTGGTGCATTTAAGTGAGAGGTGTGTAAGTAAGGGGAAGGATAGGACAAGGAAGGGGAAGGAAATATCGCGCGCTCCGTGGCCCGTTTGTTAGGGTACTGCTTCGGCATTTGATGATGATCGAAGAAATCAAAGCAATATTACCGATCAGAGCAGCCGACCGCTGGAATTCTCCCCCAGGCAGCGGCTGAAGTCGATCTAGCTATGTAGATAGTGTCGAAAATCCTGCCACAGTGGGGACTCAAACCCTAGGTCCTTCGGGTCAGAGGTACTGCAGTGACAGCAATCGATGCTCTGAGCCACCTAAGCCTGTATGTTTACCTGGTATTTCTGTTTAAATAATGGATATTTTAAGAGTGCCTACAAATTCTCTTGTCCATCCATTCAAGAATCGTTTTCAGAAAAGGCTTTTACCCAAAGTCCGGCAGCTACATTGTCGTATGGTTCGTGTGATTTGGAAAGCGAATAATGTAGTTGACATCATAGATTCGTTCAGACAATTTCTAATGTCTTTCAAGAGGAAACGTCTGTCTAAATTTGATCTCATTTTAATAGATTTTTGATGAAAATAAAATAAAATAGGTGTTATTGTGCCAGAAGATAATATTTATTTTACTTGTCTCTTTTCAATTTCTGGCACTTGTAAAGAATTAGCACTTTCGTATTGGCAGTATTATAACCAGCCCCATCAAATATTTGCTTTCCAATATTTAATTTATTTAATTACAGTTAATCATTGTAAAAAACATTATTTCCTTTTGCCTTTTGCCATATTTAGGGCGATTGGGTGTATATCATGGTGTATGGCAATCACAATGAAATCGCAGTTATTGGCTTTTATGAAAGAGTCGGAGTAGCTTTGTCTATATGTCAAGAAGAATGCAACTCGCTCGTTTCGACGTGGATTGTGCTGCTCGTCACGTGTTATATCATGGAATCTTATTTCATATGCGAAAAGCGAAACGTCAGGAACCATTTTTTACACCCAAACGCATCATTTAATTTACTTGATATAAAGTTTTTGAATATTTATGATTCCATCATTAAGATGTTCTTGGCATCTCTTCGCTCTAACAAATATTCAATGTCTCTAAAACTCATTTATGGTGTTCATCTTATATTACCACCTATTTAGTTTCTTATCTAGTTAATGTAATTAGAATTTCATCAAATAATTTTGTGCAATCGTTTTCTGAATATTTAGGAAATTATTATTATTGCCATGTCAATATATTCTTCATACACCCCTCGGGAGTAGCATTACGATAAAGAAACTTACAATACTTTTCTTGCAGTTTCTTACCATCTACAAAATACAAGAAAAGCGCGTGGTGCTTTTTGTAAGAAGTAATTTCGCTCCTCTTAACTTCACAGAAAACTCCCCACGTCGATGTTAGTGAAGTGTCTTTTCCAGTGGTGCCCACGCCTGTAAAAACGGCAACTACTTCAAAAACGGACTTCGCTCCACAATCCTGATTGACAAAACGCCAATTTCAGCCGCTAACTGACCTTGCAATCCTCGAATTAAAAAAGAAACGCATTTTCTTTTTCGGGCCCGCGACAGTGTCTCGAGTCTCCGCCGAAGAGAAATAAGCAAATCATCACTGTCATCCTGTCATTTGTTTATCTGCCCGACAAGAAGGGACAAATAACCCACCGCCCCCCCCATTTGTAGGTAGACCTACGGCCGGTATGACTCGCAGAAAAGGAGTCCGCACCACTGGGCAGTGAAGCATGCAGCGGCTATTCTGAATTTAACTTCCTGACTTGGGTAATACAAGTCTGACGCCCCCACCACTGGACTTTCAGCAAGAACAATTGAAGACTACTGAAGCGTGAGGACGCCGTGGTAATAGGCACGTGCCGCATAGTCCATTTGTACTCAACCTGAGGCCCTCGTTTTTATGCGGCGTGACGAATGACAAACTCCTTTCTGAATGTGCTGCCCCCACGCGTCGTGGCCTCGCGAGGCTCAATCGGCGTGTGAGGGTGCGCGGGTCCAATGCGCGCGTCACGCGTCGCCGACACTCACGACCGGCTGAGGTGGCTCAGGGCATCAAATGATGTCGCTGCAGTCCCTCTAAGGAGCAGGATTCGAGTCCCCGTCGCAGGATTTTCGACACTAGCGTGGTAGCTACGAGTAGGTCGAATTCTGTCGCTATATGGAAGAAAAATCTAGCGGCCCGCTGTTCTGCTCCGATCGGTAGTTTTCCGTGATTTCTTCGACCAACACTAGGCAAATACCGGAGTAGTATTCTAACAAATGGACCACGGACGACTCGGCCGCGCGCGATAATTCCTTCCTCTTAACTGTCTTATTCTAGCTCTTACTTACACACATACTACACAACACAACCACATATGTTGGGAGACCAGTCAGAAGCTTAGAGCTTCTCCCGGCCAGGGCGGTGCCGTTGGAGTACTCGGCGGAGATTGGAGATACTTGGATGATGTAGATTGGAGATACTTGGATGGGGAAAACGTCGCAATCCAACGTCTTGGTCGGAGCTACCATTCAGCGAGGGTAAAGCATTGTCACCACTATCACCTCCACCACCACCACCACCCGCGATAAAAAAAACTTGCACCACACTTACGGGACTCATGACTAAAGCAGTTGACACGCGAGGACACACAAACTACTGAATCAATCCGAGACTCAGGAGGATCAGTAGGTCAGCTTAGTCGGTTTCCCACTTTCCAAATATCTCTCCCAGCGGAGCAACGTCGGGGCTAAGCTCTATGATCCCGACGGGAGTTCCGATGTGTGCAGTAGATTATTACATGTAAATGTGTGAGAGTATGTTGCAGGAGACGAGAGAACAAGGTTAAGGAAGAAATTATCAAGTGCGGTTCGTGGCGCTTTCGTGAAGGTACTGTTGCGGCATTCGTATGACATTGTGGAACAAACGAAGAAAAAAACTCCAGATGAAAGCACCCAGCATCTCAAACTCCAGTGTTTGAATTCGAACCAATTACCGTTGAAAACCACCCCTCGTCAGGTCTCGAAACTTAGGATTTCCCGGTTAACGATGCTGCAGAGACAAAGTTTTGCCGCTGAACCGAGACGAGTCGGAGATAGCGTGAAGGCGGTGCGTTGGCGAGCTGGAGAAGACATTGGACGAAGAGGTCGAGATATGGTGCGAAGTTAAGTGTAATCGTGAAATGAAGGAGGCGAAATAAAAATGTATATGAATGTTATGGGTTCACTGTCTCCCTACTTTCGCCATATATTCATCGATACTGATGTCGGCAAAAACATCGAAAGGCGGCTCTCGTAATAAATTTAATTTGAACAGATGACTTCCTTTACTTCATCCCGGAATCAAAAGTGAAAATAGCTAGTAGAATAAGCACGTGCTAGGGCTCACCTCTGGATAGGAGATACCATTACTTTTTCGTTTCTTAGATATTTTTAAAAAGGAAGGTTGTATCAATACATTTCGTTACTATTTCTGTATCACGTCAACAAATAGTAGCACAAGGACACATGCGCCGTCACAGGATGCACTGTTCTTTAGAAGTCAGAGTGTATTGAGTGCTGCTATATGCATCGGTAACTGTGCAGTCCGTGCTTTTGTGACAACGTTGCCCTTTCTGCGATTCCAAAGTAAACGTCAAGCTTGAATAAAGAGCGAACGTGAAATTTTGCGTGATACTCAGCAAATCCACTGAGGCGTTGCACGTGATGCAGCAATTTTATGGAAATTCAGGTTTTAACACGCCGCGAAAGGACATTCGATGAAAGCGAGAATGTTCGGTGGTATAACTGTGAGAGTATTAACTATTAGCGCATTGTTACAGCGATGTTTGCGGGTCCAATCACGATCGAAGCTGTGGATTTGCATGGGCGAGAAAATCTTTCGTGCACCTTCCTTCGGAGGGGAAGTAAAGTCGGCCATCCCATGTTGTAGATATATTGGATGTGAAAGACCATCAAGTCTAAAAGAAGCCTCTCAGCTAAATTTAAAATAGCCTGTTTCGTCGCCCATCTGATACTTTCTTTCTCCTCTAGATGGCGAAAGGAACATAATTGAAGGATTGTGCCGCCCACAAAACTGGATGATCCACGACAATGCATTCGTCACCGTTCTCTCCGCATACGTATGTTTCTCGCCAGACAATATGGTCTCACTACCGAATCCTGTACTCTCCTGTGGATTGCAATCACCCTCTTCCTGCGGTTGAAAACGAAGGCTTAAAGGCGATGTTTGACAGTAGGGGAGGTCAGCAGGAATCGCGGAAAGTGGTGGACATTTTCGAGAAAGGACACATTCTGACCATGGCAAAAACTTCTTTGAAGGATGTATGAAAAAGTAGATTTTAATGAAGTTTAATTTGAAGATAGCTGGTCTCGAACGTCAAAATAAATACACAAACAGGTGTCAAGTCTTTGGGTCTGACAATTTATTTTTGGTGTGGTGTGTGTGTGTGTGTGTGTGGTGTATGTGTCTGTATGTGGTGTGTGTGTGTATCTGTGTGTGCCTGTGTAATAGTTGGGTCTATTCAGGTGGACGTTTTGTGTACCAGTAGCTTTGAAAATAATCAAACAGCTGGTTGTGAAGAAGAGTGTTTTGTCTGCAAAAAGTGTTGCATTAAATGAATTGGAAAAATAATATGATTGCGTTTAAAATAGTATATCTGATTTCCTTGAACAAATGTAGTCTAATTATAAACGCTCCAGTGTTTCACTAGCTCATAACTGAGTGCTTCATTGTTGTATCAACAGAGTATTCCACATGTTTTTAAAAGCATCAGAAGTATAAAAAGAAGTACATTCTATGTATTTAACTGACAGCGATGGTTTTAATTCAACCATTAGACTATCACAATTTGTGTTTGTATTTATTCAGCATTCTCCTGATGGACACTGCTATGACACCCCTAATTCCCCACTAAGATGGCTCTGGTTGTTAACTTTCACTAAGATTTAATTGTTTGTGGTCACAAACAGAGATTTTTCATGTAAAAACAAGAAATATTTATTTAATTAAATTTAATCAAATATCTTATTATTAAAATCTTTTTTATTTAATTAATGATTCTTACCACTGCCTATAACTTTAAAAACATTGTAAACAATCTATTATAAAGATACACTGTAACACCTATTGTATTACTCTGTAAATATCTTAGTTTGTAATAACATCATTCATTGTATTGATTTTTTGTAATTGCATGCCCCTAGAAGATCTATGCCTTAGTATGTCACTTGTTAATCAGCTTTATGTTCCATGTTGCATAAAGATGCTCTGCCATGTTTGTGTTCTTTGGCTTGCATAGAGCTTCTATAAGTTTGTTTACATTTCTGTGTTATAGTGTGTAAAATCTCTACTGAGCGGTACAAGCGCCTCAGTCGCGCTGTAGTTCAATTAGTTGCCACAAAACAAGTACCGCTTCACACGAAGTAGTGCGGCGCATGAATTGAGTTTTAAAAATGCATAAATACGCCTCGCTCGTATCTTAACTAGTTCAAAACGAATGCCGCGGGGTCACCCTCTGCGCCTAGGTACACTCTTATAGAAGATTTACATCGCATTTCAATGTCACTGCTAATAGATCACTTAAAAAGCATTACAACTATTTCTTTTGAAGAAGCAGCTGACTCGGAAAATATTCTCACATCTGAGATCGCTTCATACGAACCCGATCAACGAGCTAAATATAAACGACCGAAGCACTTCCAGGAGGAAGAGAAATCTGAAACAGTGAAATGAGACTTGAAACATAAGCAATGAATCTCCGCACACCCAATGCGCGCGTCAGTTGGCAAAAGTCTTTCTGAACTTTTGTTTCTTCTTTTTTATGTTGCAGTATTGGTCATTGATGCCCGGTAGGAATGGTCGCACCGCAATGGCGTGAACGTACATTACACTTTTCATGTGTTCACAAAACTGCACGAAGTTGCTCGGTAACTTGCACTCCTTTTGTCTGCCACTACTGTATCTAGCTGTTCCTGAGAGCTTCAGGCGCCGCGGCGCGCCGGTGCTTTAGCGCAATCCCATGATGGGATATTTGTTTGTATTGGAATTTATAGTGCTTTGTTCATAGAGACGCTCTTTATTAAAATTTATTGTTGGTATTTGGTGCTCTTAATTTTTGCTCACTTTATTTAATTTTAATGTGATTCGCTCAATTTCTAATGCTCGTCGCTCTCGCTTTTGCTTTTATTTCAATGCAGTTGGGTAAGCTAGCACCTAGTAGACAGAACTGTCATTACTTGTGACATTAATGTCACGTATGTCACAGATGGAGACAATGCATTGATAATGTGGCTCTCCCATTGTTTCTAGAAAGTTCACAAGCTCAGTTCCAGTTAGCTATTGAGAATTTAAGGTATCACTTTATATTACCTGGTAGCTACCAGACGTTACTGCGGGGAAGAAAATGTGACAGATTTTAGAAAAAAAAGATTAAAAATTAATTAAATAAGTTGTAATTTTGTTGATTTTTTCAAACATACTTACACACAATTTATAGAATGAATGTAGCTTTAGCTGCCTCAATATCTAAATTCTTGGCTTTACGACTTCAATATAAATCTTGGTGTAATGTTCACAGATTTCGCACTCCAGAGAGACGTAGGTGTTTTCTGCTGGATTTCAGTGCATGATTTCCATTGCCAGTCGGTCCGCAAAGGCGGCCGGGGGTGGCAACGAACGCGGCATGCAGTACGGAATTCGAAATTTCTGCGCATGTTTAACGTTAATAACTCCGAAGACGCCCTGCCCTGTGTTGGTTTCGCCGGCTGGACTGTTTGTGCGAGCGTGACTCGCAGTACTAGGCGGCAAAGGTCGCATTGCTGGCGTAGAAGGCCGTGTTGGTGCCACTTCCTTTGAATCTTGAGCGTCAAGTTTTTTTTTTTAAATTTGTTGCATCTACATCTTGACGCAACGCAACGCAACGCAACGCAACGCAACGCAACGCAAGCCCCTTAAGGGGCGTTGAGCGCATTCTTCGGAGTAATCCTCCGTTAATTACTAAGTCAACTCTCGTCACGTCGCAGTCAGTCAGTGCCTTTTATCCCTTCGGCCAGGGGCTCGACGACGTTAGATCCCGAGGTTCCTGGCCGGTCACCCAACCAAGAACCCGCGAGTCTCGAATTCGCTTAACCTTCGTGACTTCACGAAGCGTAGTAAACGAATTCGGCTAGCGCCGCCGGCAGTTTGTACTTGGTTGGAGTGGCCTTGCTTCTGTCTACTCATTTACAGTGAATTAATTTTGAAATTTCGTATAATGTTGGTTTGTAAGGAGTTTTTGGACTGAATTTTGTTCAGTATTGTAGGATATTGAACACTATGAGCGAAGCTGCTACAAATGAAAAAACTACTTTTACTGTTGTTTTAACCTTGTATTCTTTGTTTTCAGGTTACATATTTCTGGTTGAGTGTATTGTAATTCTGCGTAGCATAGTAATTTTGTATCATTGCCTAAAGAGATCTATTTAATGTAAAATTTCTGTTATTCTTGTTGTAAATGTAATGTGTAAAGTAGTTTTCTTTGTTTGCCATGCGGACTCGTATGAATGTAATGTCTAGTTGCACCGACACAATCCTGTAATTTAATTATTTTATATTTTTAAATAAATTGTTTTGGAATGTTAGTTTCCTTTGTGTCACAGTTCACAGAGAGTCTATAGAGAGTTACTTTCCTGCTTCGAATTCGAGATTTTGATGCTTGGGAGATATACTCGTATTATGTTGTTATCTGCCCTCCATTAGGAATCACGCGGTGTGGCTCAGCTTGAATGATTCTAATTAATGTAAATTCCTTAATTATTCATTTGATTGTTGATGGGAATTAAGGATAGGATTTTTGATAGTAGTTGTAATTAAGCTTACAACTGGCAACCGTGAAATTATATTTTTGTAAATGTGGCGACCTGTATGGTTCGAAGTTTAAAATTAAACACAGGTGTAGTTTCTCTGACTGGGAGGTCCTAGCGTTCGAGTTCCGAGGGTATCGGATTCTCGACACGCTATTTAGAAGAGAATTCTAGCGGCCGGCTGCTCTGATCAGTAGTTTTCTGCAGTTTCTCCGATCAATACCCAGCGGAAGCTAGAGCAGTACCTTAACAAACGCGCCACGGACGGCGTGCGATATGTCCTTTCTCATCCTTGTCTCCCCCTCTCCTCTTACACACGCACTTACATGCAGTATTATACCATCACACGTGAGAAGAACTAAGAGCTGGTCCCGGGTCGGGCGGTGCCCCTGTGTGATGATACCAGGAGTAGGGAACTCCGCAAGCCGACGTTAAGGTCGGCCCAGGACTTAACATTCCAGGGGGGGGATACAAACACCTGCCTGGATGTACCCTGAACTACACTTGCGAAACTCATGACCAAAGCAGCTGACGCACCCAGATACAACTTAATCAGTCATTTACGTACATATTTCATCACCATCCGCTCTTCAAATAACTACTGTATTATTACTTCTGATAATGCCCTCTGGGATAATGTCTTAATGTCTACCCTTATTCATTACTTCATAGTTGAATATGCATCACAAATATCCTTCACATTACATTCCAGACTTATATTTCCAGTACTAATATAATTATCGTCTATTTTATCATTAATTCGCTTTTTATTTAATACTGTCATTTATTTCCCAATATAATAATTAAAAAATATTATACGAATAAAATAATAATAATAACAATAATATACAAATATCATACTATGCAAGTTTTTGGAACATACAAAACAAACAATCTTAAATCATAAAATAAGTGAAAATTTACAGAAATGCAATAGGCATATTTCAATAGACAAGCATATAACGCCACAAATAAATTCATTCTTAATTTATACAGAAAACAGTTTTAATGCAATATTTCAGTTAACTAGTTTATATCATTATCATCATCTTTTAAAATCCAAATGTTTATCTTGTGTTTGATATTCAAGGACTTATTATTTATCAATGTTATCAGTAATTGTTTATATATTTAAGACCCAATAAACACCAAGGTTCTTGATATTAGAGATTTATGAATTTTGTTGTTGTTTTTTTTAAATTTGATTAGTGGCTTTGCTATGTGTTCTATAAATGTGAAATATTTTATCAATTAAATTATTTTCGCTTTTGACATAAAATATTTGTAGTACTTCATATACAAAGAGAACCTTATTTCCACCATGGTTTTTGCCCTACTAGAGCACTGTTTCATGGCACGGATGAGGCGGAACGTGCGTCAGGAGACGAAACGTGCGTTGGTGATTTAACGCCCCATTTTTTGTTTTTGATTTGCTCAAATCGGGAATATTTTTTTTAGATTATGCCAGAGAATGTAGAGCCTATGAGATTTATCGTCTTCCTAGTGTGGGTTCGAAATGAGCTGCTGCTGTGTTACTACTGCTGTGAAAACTATTACTCTTTTAATGCCGTATATTTTGTCCTCCGCGAGAGGTGGTGTTATAAAGTTTGCTAATAGAGAGCAGCACTTCCGAAAGTCGCTCGTTTCTCCGTTCCTGTTTACATGCGTTGGAAATCCAATGGTCTAAGAGGACATGTATTGAGTGTAGGTGTGCAACGTTTGGCTTCAATGTTCTTCCTATTTCTTCAGAAGCAAAAATAAAAGGTAAGTTCGAACATTTAGCTCCACGATGATAAACTGTTATTTGCTAGTGTAAATTAAAGATGAATTGCTGTCCACAATGTATCATAATTACATTCAGCTCACATAAGTCCTTGCGAATCAGTGTTCCACAAGTTTCCACATAGTCCAGAATGCATATTCTGCATGCATACTTATTCCTACAACGTCTTCAAATAAGATCGAGAAAGATGAATGAATGTAATGGTGAAAACACTCTGGTTGTTGATGCTTTTCTAATGTCATTGGTGCACAAGAAACTGACATCTCATTAAAATCATTACGTATTTTCTAGTTAAGTAAATAAATTTGTTTAGAAAGTACTATATTTAAATTATAAATATTTCATTAGGATTGTTCGCAATGCATTTCTCTGTGAAGAAGATACATCACTGGATACTTGGGTCAAGACAATTTTTGAAGAAGTCTGTTGACAGTTGTTGCACGAAATTTAGATATATTAATTGCCATTTTCCCTCATAAAGCAAGTAAATCATCTTTTACAATGAAATACATCAGTAACATTTGAGCTTAGCAATTGAGAGTGAAATTACACATTTTGAATTGAAAGGATCTTGATTTCATAATCGCATTTACTTAAGGAGTGCAATTATTACGTATCTTCCTCCGTTCAGGTTAGGAACAAGGATAGTTAAAACAGCTGTTTGCCGTAAGAGTGATTTAATAAATCAAAGAGGGGGTTTTACTAGTGGAGATAGACATAGATACTAATATGAATTAATAAATAATCAAGCCACATAACTAAATATTTAATGTCTATTAAAACAACCCGAAGTTGACTTTAGGGAACACTCCCTCACCTATTACCTTTTAAATTCTCATACCCGTCGTTGTCAATTATCCTCCCCCCTCAAGTTTATTCTTGTTGATAGAAAAAATACGTAATCTCAAATTTGATGAACATCGCCAAACAAGTTAAAATTGGAATTTTACAAATTAAAAGATAAACAATTTGGTCCCAAAAATGTAACTTCTGATACCCCCTACTTATAACCAAACATTTTACCTCAGAATCCAAAACTTATCTAATGTTACATTCAATTATGAGGAAAATAAGTTGTTATTCAGAAGTCTTAAATTTGCTCCTAAACACCATCCTTCATACAAAGAATTAACAAATCATGCATTAGCACTGGAGAAGCCCTAATCATTGTTAATGACAATATTAATTGTAAGTCTTATTTTGATTAATTCTTCGAAAATATTGTCAGATGAAGTCAGTCCCCCCCCCTTTTAAAAAAAAACAATTTAAAAAAGTGAACGTTAATAACTTAATTATCAACAAAGCTGATAAAGTCAACACTATTGCAATAATACACAAAAAATATTGCATTGAACAATTGCAAACTTTTTTAGAAAAAAATGATTCCTCTTGCCTTGAAAAATATCCCACTCCATCCTTTCACCTAATGGTCAGAAATACAAAACTAGCCAATTCTTTTATTCCACAGCCTACAAATAAATCCTTGCAGGGTATGAACCCTCTATGTCCAAGGTTTTATGGCCTCATTAAACTACAAAGAAAATCTTTTAAAAAAACCTTCCAAGACCTTAAACTTAAAATAAAATCTTCTAATTAGTTGTTAGATTTTTCAACTCCAGTTTTTCACCGCTTGGTAAATATATAATTCCCCTTTTCAGCTCTACCACCATTTTAATCCTAGATTGAAACTTAATAATTTCACTGATCTCATTAATAAAATTAAAGATATTGATGTTGCCCTCAATGCAGGTGCTGGTCTCATTGATATGACAACTTATGAACTAATATTCCTCTAGTGAATATATCATTATATATTGGACATATATCAATCACATTATGAAATAAAATTTATCTTATGTAGAAAAAAAAATATTTTCCAAGACCACTTGACTTACATATTAATTATACTTTCTTTCACTTCAAACAACATTCCATTCACAATCAGAATGACAAGCAATATGCTCATATTTCGCCTCTCTTCGCTGGGGGTCATGGGGCTTCATGGGTCAATTTGAGAATAATATTATTATAGGTATGTCGATGACACTATCGCCCATAATCTCAATCATGGGTTATATGGAAAGTAATCTGCGGATCGAGGAATTCGTGAATCAGTTTAACACTGGAAACTCTGGGTTCTTATTCACAAACTGCGGTCATCAGAGAATAGGCCGATTACTCTAAGCTAGAAAGTTACAGTAAATATGATTGGCTGTCGAGTATATCGATCTCGTGGTACTGTTTGTAAACAATGCCACGTATGCCTTTACGGACTGCGACATGGTTCCAGTGCCAATAAATCTAACATTTCTGTGTAGGAAATTGATATTTTTACAATTTTCATTGCCAAATGCGCAAATATTATTGTGTGCAAAGTTACAATACCAAAAACGAGGCACGACATACCATGCAAACTGATTTCAAGCAGTAAGAAGTGTTCAGCAGTTGAAGAACAAATGTAAACTAATGAAAAGAATGGTTTAAAAAGCAGGAGTGATAATAAAGTTCGTACTTATAATGAAGCAGCTACAACACTGCGCTTAATTGGATGAGAGACCGACCACATTTACCCGCCCGAAGGTATATACTGCATGTGACTACGATTTGGGATATAGAAATGCAGTTAATGACTCAAAGTAAGTGGTTTTTGTTTTATCTACCTGCAACATTTGTGTTTAATTATATTAAAATAAATAAAATTTCTGTGCATTCAGATCTCTTTCCACCAATAATGTTAGATTTTTCAAAACAGAAGTTTTTGCACTCTTTTGAGAAAACTTTACAATATTTCTGAAAAATTTGGTATTTTGGGTTTAGGTGAAGGGCTGAAAATTGTTTCAGTAGTTTTCAGTGGAATTAACAAAATAATTACTCCCCAATGGAAGTCACGACAATTTTTCAAATATAAATCGAGTCGGAAATCATGGAATATTAAATTCCAAGTAGTAGCCTGTACAGTTTTTACAATATGTCTATAATAAAAAATTATGATAAAACATATTTATAAATAAAATGATAACAATTTCAGCATAATTGTCATAATATTTAAAGATTGGAAGCAATCACTCAGGTGTTTTCAGTTATTGTTTTCTTCAGAAAGTAGAAAATAAAATGTTACTTTTGTTTTGATCAGACATCCTGGAATAAATGGGTCAATATGTACGTTTTAGTTTATTTGAATATTATCAAGATATAATGAAAGAGCAATGCCTTTTTAAAGAAAATTAAATTTAGTCTACCTGTTGAATAAAATATGGACCACATCCTTTATTTGTTTGTTCTTAGCAATTTGAGTTTGGTAAATGAGTTTTTATATTTGTTTTTCAACTAATTAGCAGAGCGCAATTAATATTGATTACATTGAAACCAGTTAACAGGTTTTACCATGTCTCTTCTTTTTTTTATTTTTGTTTATTATGTTTGTAACTTAGTGATCAATAATATTCCTGTATTACTGCATTAAATTTGTTAATCGTTTCATTTATTTAAAAGAAAAGTTTGGATTTCAATATTGTACCTTAATAAAATAAATAATTCAATTCATTGCATTTCAATTCCTTTGATAGTTGTTTATGGAAAGACGTAATTTGATATTCTCTGACCATTTATTTGCATGACTATGTTAATAATACCTATCAACATTGCTTTTGGGTGTTGGAAGTATATATTTTTGATGATCATCTAGTGAATGTAAAAATGAAGAGAACTTTCTAGTAGATGAAAATAAGATAAACTATGACAATACCTTTAATTAAAAACAAATGCTAATAATGTGACTTTATTAAAAAAATAACCACCAATAGGATCAAATTGTACAATATTAAATACAATAATACCTATACCTATTTCTAGAAAATATTATTCAAAATTATTCAGCAAGTAACTGATTGCCCAGATTTATATTACTGATGACGCAAAGGATTAGCAAATTAAAGAGAATGTCTGTTTGTTGCAGAAGAAATTTGATTTCAATTGGAAATATTTTTCTACCTTACTGAGATGTAAATATTATAAGGCTGGATGTAGGTAAGGTTACGGAGAATTACATGTTCTTTAATAGTTATTCTGTCAAATGTATCTTCTCCAAAAGATTACTACGCCTTACTACTTCTAACAATTTTCCTACTTTCCGAAGAAAATACAGGGGGGATCCCTCTTTGTTTTAAAAGCATTCCATAACTTCAACAGCAAATAAATCATACCTGTCGGAGCCGTCTATATTATTTAACAGATTAACCAAGGGCAACCAAGTGCAATTCGCGAATTATACGCGAGAAACCGGAGGTATAATCCACGGATCGGAATCTAGATTACTCACTAGATTCTAGATTAGATTAGATACGCTCAAAATTATCTTACTTTGCATCTACAGACCTCCAACAAAGCAAGCTTTAGATTATTTCAATTTCGTAGAAAATCAAGAGATAACTCTGAACAAAATTAGTAATCTCTCTTTTAAATCCATTGTTGTATGTGGAGATTTCAATATTGATTTTCTGAGCGAATCCCACGAAAAAGAGCAGTTTCTCAATTTAATTCATTCTTTTAATTTAGATATTACAGTGAACGTACCTACACGGAATACTCTTAAATCACAAACAGCAATAGATCAAATTATAATTAACAAAACCACAATAGATATAAAGAATAAGGTTACAGTGACCACGATGCACAAATTCTTAGAATTACTAATAACATGAATACTGACACAATAAATTAGGCACGCATGTGCAGAGCATTTACTACAGTTAACATAAAGATTCTTTGGGGGAGGGTGTAACCCGCGAATCGCAACCGTTCCGGCCTCGTGAATAAGGATTTTTCCTTTGATTTCCGAATTACCTGAATTCGATAATTCTCGTATTAAGAATACGAGCGTTTATGTCTTTGGTCAGGAACATCATAGCAATTAAGTCAGTTCTTTGATTTTCAAAAATTATTTTTACTCCAACTTAAAATTCACAATGGAAATTGAACATAACCACTCCTTGAATTTGTTGTTTATTAAGTCATTTTTATTAAGTCATTTTAGCTCAAATTTTTCATTTCTTTTCATCCTTCCATCCTCGTATTATTTTTTATATTTCCTTGGGCTTTGTTATTGACCCACTGAAGACGGTAAACGTGTTCCCGAAAGTTGACTTTGAGATGTTTCAATAAATATTAAAACGTTATTGTTTTTGGTTCGATTATTTCTTAATTCACATGAAGGGGTACTACAAGATTCCTGCTTCCACCACTGAATTTTACATAGAGACTAGTTCATTTATTACAATTCATATTAGTGTTACATAAATAATATAGCCATTTGATAAAATGTACCGAAAGTAGATTATTTTTGCACAAACATTTCGACAAAAATAATACAGAAGGCAGAATTAAAGAAACGTGAAATAAAGCATAAGTTAGTAAAGTTACAGACAAAATTCAAATTGCGGTTGTTTGATAGAAAACAGGAAAATATTCGTATTTTCGTATGAACCTCTTTCTCCGTCATACTTAGTGTGCTCTGCGCTTACTTTTCCCGTTTCAGCGGGTACACCCCTTTCAGGATTTGGAAGGGAAAATGAGAGCGGAGTCTGGGAAAGATGCTTGTGCTCGCAGGAACTCCGGATTTCCCAGGCGGGCATTATCTCGTGAGAGTGCAGTTTCACATATCTGATTTAGAGCAATACACGTCGTCAAATTAATCTGTTGGATTTGGGTAAAACTATTCTGGGATGTGATACCTTTTTAGAGATGTCGCTCTCTGTATGCGGGGACGTTACTTCTAGTCAACAATAACGTAATTTTCTGCCTACCATATCCTCTGAAAGATATAAAATGTGAGTAGGAACGTCTTGTTTCTGACGGCAGGGCAATTCCATTACAATAAGTTATATATAATAGATTTCTACACATAACGGTAGTCTTTCTCTATAATCGACTACTGAACAAATAGTGGGTACTTTCTTCACCGTTCCCTCTCTTTGCATGGTGTCCGATTTCCCAGAAATAAAGAAAAATTGCCCATTGTTTTATTGTTAAATTCTGTCAAATATACAACCGGATTTCCATCAGCTCGGAGATTGGAATGAACAACAGAGCCGCCGACGGAAGTGGCTTGCCGAAGAAAGGGTGGCACGGGGTAGACGGTGCGGGAGCGAGGCGTAGGCGTAGGTTGGGGCGTGGGCGGGGGCGGCACGCGCTTCGCGAGGCGCGGGGGTTGCCGGGGCGTGTCCCCGCCGCCACCGCAGCTGCACGCCGCGTGTCAAGCGGGAGCAGATATGACGCGTGTTGGCGTGCTCTATGATGCGAGGATCCTGGAAGTCGTCCCTGGCATTGTGCTATTTAATGAGACATCACAAAGGGGCCGCAGCGCGGGCGGTGGGTTCGGAGATGCGGCCCCGCCGCCCCCGCCGCCCCCGCCGCCCCCGCCGCCCCCGCCGCCCCGCCCCCCCGCCGCCCCGCCGCCCCGCCGCCACTGCCACCTTCGTCCCCGCGGCCTCCATCGTCGAGGTGCGAATACCAATGCATCCTCCGCTCCGAGCGCCGCTTCCTGCGGGGGGCCAGCGCGTAGCGACGCACGGACACGCGCGTTGGTGGGATACGCGCGAGCGGGTTGTAATGACTTCTCTCTTCATTCAGACGGTGGGCGTACTACAGCCATTCATATCGAAGTGAGACAGTGCCGGTCGGCTTGTGCTTGGCCCATCCGGCGTTTCAAATATTTCCGCACATGTTTTTACCTTTCTCAAGGCTGTGTCTTCTATTTCATCGAGAAATATATAGTACGTTGGAGTTACCATGTCTTCACCACCAACTATATAATTTGTGTGTGTGTGTGTGTTTTATTTGTGTACGTTCTTCATGAAATATATGAATATTATCTATTTCATAGAAAGAGAACATTTCATAATTTTGTAGGGAAAAGTCCCAAATTTGCGACAGAAATGCTCGTTTTATGAGTCAGTAACTCCGAAAATGTGATTGTTTATTTCTCCTATAACTAAGTTATTTTCTGGCATTCGTGCTGCAGGCTGACTCAGGTTTCCTGAGTCCTTGTTTCGAAGGATCCAAGATCAATAGCAAGATCCTTTAATTCGAAAAAAATATTTTAATTTTCCTTGGCATATTACATGAAGCCCTTACGTTATGTCAAAAAATTCCTCCAATTTTTTCATCGATTTTTTCTCGAATAGAGCAAAGTAGGTTTATAATAACTGTACAGGTTTAAATTTCATCACAACCTAAATTTTAAAAAATCACAATACTTCAAATTTTTTTAGCCCATATCCTATACCTGCGTTATTGAAGATAGATATTAATTTTTATATGAAATCTGACTTTCGATAAAGTTAAGTAATGTTAAGTATAGTTATATAGTAATATATAGTATATAGTAAAGTTATGTAAAATTTTAAAAAATTAGTAACGTTTTGGTAATTTTGAGTGACAATTTCAAAAAGAAACATAAACAAGATTTTCTTAAGAACGGCATTTTCTTGTTTAAATGGGTTTCTCAAATAGAGAAAAAGTTCGGTAATATGTCGTGGGCTCTATTTGCATTAATTGTGTAGGTATTTTTAAATCGATAGTCTTCCCAATTCTTGCTGAGTTGTAACCAGAAAATAGGGTTCCGAATAATTGCTGTAGTTCTACCATTATTTCAAGTGAAGTAATTCACCCAAGCATTGTTATGAACATTAAACTGATATGATTGCCGGCTGGCTCCTTCCTTCGATCCTGAGTGATGGCAAATAAAAAAATATAGCTTGCAAAAACGTCTCGGCAGTTATAGCTGCGACTGTGAAACTTACTTTTCTGCGGATCATTGCCTCAGCAGAACCCTTGGAAAAGCTAGCAACAGTCGATTCCCTCCCCACGCGTCTCGTCTGTGTGCTGGAAGAAATCCTGGTAGAGAGAAATGCCAACCTCACTTACGATTGTCGTCGTTACTTGACCGGAATGCATACTTAGTCATTTAATATTCACATATTTCATGTATAAAATTAACATCGTTTTTTGTCATCAAGCTTATGGTGTGTGAGTGATTAAATTATGCTGTGTGAGCCACGCAACTTCAGCATCTCTGACATTATTGAACGGCTGAAGATATTGCAATGAAGTTTTTGGGAAGTACGGAAGGAAATGGGACGAATGCAAGTATTCATTTTCGTTTTACAACTTGTATTGTAACTTGTACGCTATTGAGGCAACTACGTCTTTCAAAAAGAAATGCAAATGACGGAAGTACGAAAACGAATCCAATTATATGCATACTATTAAATGTTGAAATTTTTGTGACTAGTGTTAAACGGAATTTTTTAATATATTGCCCAACACAGCGGCCCCGTAGTCAAGGTCACGCATCGCTCCACCTGTCAACGTGACCTAGGGAAGTTCTTTGAATGTCTGTTACTTGTATTTGGAATTACGAAACGTTCAATTCTTCCCGAAATTATCATAATTCTGTTTTCATAAATCTGCTCTCCATCCATCCAAATTTTCTGTTTTTTTGTCATACGTATGGATTAAAGTGCTATTTGAAAGAAAGTAAGGATTTTTCATAGGTACGAATTAAAATGAAATTGTTTACTTTATTTCTGGCAGTGACATGATGCGATATTAACAGCACCCTGAAAGGAGGAAACGCAAAAAGAAAAAATATTATACAAAGAATATTGTATATTTGGAGCCAACAGTTTGAATGTTAACTTAAAATAATAAACGACGGATAAAAATGCTATAAGGTAATAACAACAACCTATAAATATAAAATTAAAAAGTAAATAAAGGTAAACTATAAATAAAGGTAAAAGGTAAAAGTAAAACACTACTATTCAGTTTATTTAGAAAATTTTGGAAATGTCTCTCCCATGAACAATCACATCTGTAATAATGTCTGGAAAGATTTATAAACAAGAGGGATGTTTCCTCTTTTGCTTCCGAACGTGTAGTCAAATTGGGTCCGTGCGTATCTTATGCTGTGATTGGAGCATCTTGGAATATGCGGTATTTAAGAATACCCCAAAGAGAAAATCTAGTGGTGTCAAGTCTGGAGAACGTGAGGGCCAGCAAAGTGTTTTTTTTCTCGCCGTACCAAGATCCCTTCAGTAGCGTATTCTTTATTAAATGGACCTTAACGAGTTGAAGAAACATAAACTATTTTATTAACATAGAAAAATTCTTTGGCTATTAATCAGACGAACAGATTGTTTGTACGTTGGATGAATGGCCAAGGAATTTTTCCATATTAATTGAGAGTGACGAACAAGGATGTTTAATAATAAACAATTTTAATTCAATATGTACTTATCCTCAATATATACTTATACTTTATATTCAATATATTTATGAAAAAATCAGAAAATAAGGAAGGTCGAAAAGCAGTGTTCATACAAAATACAAGCATAGTGTTTTGGAATTCACTACATATTTTTAAACACTGTTACCAGCTTTTAGTACATTTACTGAACGCAAGCTAGCCGTGGGTATCTGTGTGACATTCTCTATCGGGCTGGTGAGTTGGGCAATAGGGCTTACTTTCAAAATTTCCATCAATCGTCAGATGCAAATAACTCAAAATTCCAAAAGAAGATGCTTATCTACCAGGTGATATAGTATGCTAGTTCCAGTTGAAATAAACACTGTTACTCCAATACCTCCTGAAATATAAATTATAAAATATATAACGCATATATGTAGCTATTAGTCCGATTTCCCCAGACACTCCTTTGCAATATCTTCAACTGTTCAAAAATGACAAGAGGTGCTAAAGTTACGTGAATCAGCCTGTATAATTATTTGTGTTGTAAATGCGTACTAAGTATTTATAGGATTTGTCTACCCAATGGTCGTTAATTAATAAGTAATTATATTTATGCCTGGCACGACGAAAGAAGGATCAGTGAAGAGGAAAGCCTTCTATTAGGTGACGAAAACATTCTTTCTTGAATTTTACTTTGATAATGGTCGTCGGATTTTCTTCAGTTATTTTAGATACTCTCCTTACAAAACCCCATATAATGTACAAGATATCTACATACATTGTACTATGTACAACTTGTATTATGTCGTTTATTACGCTCCGTGAAGTCACGGAGGTTAAGCGAATTCGAGACTCGCGGGTTCTTGGTTGGATGACCGGCTAGGAACCCCGAGATCTAACGGCGTTGAGCCCCTGGCCGAAGGGATAAAAGGCACTGACTGAATGCGACGGGACGAGACTTGACTAGTATCGTAATTACTATTACTGGGTAACGGAGGATTACTCCAAAGAATGCGTTCAACGCCCAACAAGGGGAAAAGAGACGGGTTGCGTCAATGACGTAACAAATTATTACATTGCATTTTACAACAGCAGATAACAATTGTCACTTTTGTTTTGAGTGCATCATAAAATTTTAGGATAGATGACTCCGAACCTCATAAATCGGACAATTGCATGGACGTAGTCTATCATTCACTACAATGTAATTTTTCCAGTAATGCGATTTCAGACTTCCTCAGAAATGACAAATCTGTTCCAAGTACATAAATATTTACGTTCTGCACACAAGGGCTCCCTTCGTATTGTTCCATAGCGACGCCCATATCTGCGTTCCCTCAATATTGCACTGTCTATCATCCATATCAGAATTTCCATTAGGAAAAGCGAGGGTGTGAACCTCTTTATTGTTTAGCGAGGGACTTCGCATGCGTGGCCAAGGGACAGATGTGCGCAACTGTTGCCCCCCCTGGCGTGGGTCCGATTTGAAATCTGGAGAGCCGTTGGAAAGGAGGGGGCGTCTGTTCGTGCGGGTCGCGTTTAATCGGAACGAACGAACGCGGTGCGGCACGGCACGGCGCGGCCCGACTGTATACGCGGAGGGAGAGTGACGCGGGGGAGGGGGACAGGGCGGAGGGGTGCCGCGGTCGCTGAGGAGGGGAGGGGGATGTGACGCGAGGGCGCGGAGGCCGCGGGCTCTGCAGGTAAGCGTGAGAGCTGAGCCCCTCCTGGCATATGGGGCGTCGCGGGTACGTTAGGACAACACTCCACACTCCCACGCTCGCGAAGCTAACTCGAGAAGCGTACCGGCAGCGGTGGCATCAACTCATGGGCATCAACTGACAGGGATCAACCAATATCACTGCTGTGCCTCTGACCGGGAGGTCCTAGTGATCGAGTGGCAGGATTTTCGAAACTAGCTACCGGGAGCGGTAGCTCAGTGCATCAACTGATGTCACTGCAGCGCCTCTGACCGGGAGGTCCTAGGTTCGAGTCCTGACGGGGGCAGGATTTTCGACACTAGCTTTTCAGCTAGGTCGAAAAGTCGCTGTCTGGAGGAGAATTCTAGAATGCCGGAGCAGTACCCTAACAAACGGGCCACGGACCGCGCGCGATCTGCCCTTCCCATTCCTTGTCCTATCCTCTCCCCTTACACACACACACTTACACTAACATGCACTACACTACCACATATTCCGGGAGACAGGTCGGAAGCTTAGAGCTTGTCCCGGCGGGGCGGTACTCCGTTGGTGGGAGAGTCTTGGTTAGGGGGAAACCCCACTAGCCGACGGTGGCCCCGGATCTCGCCATCCAGCGGGGGAAGATCATCGCCATCTTCCGAGAAAAAAACAGGCACTAAACTAAAGGGACTAATGACCAGAGCAGTTGACGCGCCTGGAAACATGAAAAATCAATCAAATCAATCAATCGAAACTAGCTGGAGAGGAATCTTAACGGCGGCTTTCCTGATCGGTAATTTTCCGTGGTTCCTCCAATCATTACCAGGCGAACGCCGGGGTAGTACTCTTCAGTACTGCAGTAAAAAGGGAGGTGCCCCGCTGATAGGAAATACCTGGTTGAGGAAACCCCGCAAGCTGATGTGTTGGTCGGAGCCGAAGCTCATCACCCAGGGGAAGATCGCCGCCACCTCGCGGGATAAAACCATGCACTGCACTTACGGAAATAATGTCCATAGCAGTTGTTGCGCCCGGAAACACGAAGTAGAAAATAGCGGAGTGTGTGTGAACTGCAGCATAGTTAGGCGAGAGCGGTGGGGTGGTCTACCCTTCTCCACATTTGTGGGGGTGACATCAGCAGAATTTTGTTGATTAGAAGTATAACATTGGAATATTTTGTTTGAAAACTGCGTATGTTAACTAGAACAACTTTATAATTTAATTAATTAATTAAGGGTGAAAGGCGATAAATGCTGAAAATCCTTCAATTAAAAAATAATAATTAATTATATCTACTGTTCTATTCCGTAAGTAAAAATCATTTTCCGAATCTACCTAATTGTTTCATGGACGCAGTAATTTTTACACACATAATAGCACAGCCTGTGCGAAGTCGTTAGATCCAGTCCTGCCACATGTTGCTTCATTGCACCGCATAGTTTGTTGTGTTTACGAAAAAAGTACATTGTGCGAAAGAAATTCGATCAGAGATGGATTTTTCAGGTTTCAATATTTCTTACTCAAGGAAAGTTGCACATGTCAAAAATTATTTTGCTAGATAACGGTTCTATTCTGAGCCAAGCTGAAGATATATTTACTCTCTTTACCGTCGGCCTTGAGAACTATTTTTATGAAATACATACTAGGGAAAATAGACTACTTTCTAAACAGAATTCTTCCCTCGATTCAAAAGTGCTACTTTACGATGTGTTACATTTCTTTGCTTCGACGGTTTATTTCTTTATTCTAAATAGATAAAACGTAAGCAGAAAAGGTTATTCTCTTGACAAATATGTAGAATGTTAATGAAATATTGTATAGATAATTAACCCCTTTTAAAATTTTTCACAACATGTGCCCGTTCCTATAGCATTCTCGATGGAAGAAGAGTCATCCCAAACACGCAGATGTTATTGATACAATGATTCCAGTACCCGAACTTGCACTACACTACCACACATGCTGGGAGACCAGTCGGGAGCATAGAGCTTGTCACGGCTGGGGCGGTGCCCCGCTGATGGGAGATACCTGGTTTCGAGAAACCCCACTAGCTGACGGTAGGTCGGCGCCGGATCTCCAGGGGGATGATTACCGCCACCTCCTGCGATAAAACATGCACAACACTTACGAGACTAATGACCTCCGTAGTTAACCGAAATCACTAACAACCAGCCAACCATCCAGTATCCGTAAATTGTGCCGTTGATGAAATAGCAATGTCAGGAGAAAATATATGGCTGTACCACACAGCGTGATCGAGGAGGGTTTCCTTGCTATAATTGTGGTCTCGGTCTCAATGTTCCTATTCACTGCAACTCTGCCTCATTTCCCCGTGCCTTGTGTTGCTCTTGTTTAGTTGGCCCACTGCTTCTGCAATGTCTCACTATCTTCAGCCTTGCCCAGTTTTCCGTTTTCATTAACTTTCGCACCGCCATTCTCCTTCTTCTTTGTATTATTATTATTATTATTATTATTATTATTATTATTATTATTATTATTGGTGGTGGTGGTGGTGGTGGTGGTGGTGGTGGTGATGATGGTCTTACACAACTTTAACTTTAAATGGAAACATTACAACGTAATAATTGAAGAGCATGCAAGCTGCATCTCAGATAAAATTTTCCATTTAATGTTATTCAGTGATTGCAAACATTTATTAGTGTTAAGAGAACATCTTTTTATATTATTTCAGTAGTATACATACCTTTTGCGGCTCTGACAAAAAATAATCTTTACAAATGAGGACTCTAAAGAAAGAGAATTTCCCTGAGGCATGCCGAATTGCACTTTCACTTTCAAACTATGAAAGATTTGTTTAAAAAACGCATTTAAATATTCATGTCAAGTGCAACCCGCAACACTTTTAGCATTTATGTATCTTGTTAAATAACACCTACGCGTTCTAGTGCTTTAAAAAGTAAAATTTTGATGCCGGAGGCCTCAAAGAAACGTTTTTCATACCCTAATATACAGGATGAATCTTCTATTAGATTGGTACTGATTCGATGCTTCTGTATTCTACTTCAGCTGTTCAGAGCCTGCACTGTATGAGAAATTAAACAAATTACTTGGTATCCTGCACAATTGAATTACACGGGTGTTCCTCTCTGCTCAGTAATAACGCTGAATAAACATATTATTGACAAGGTTGTATTTTATTGATATCAATTACAGGGAGACATAACAAGTGACGGACGATAGGAGGTTCATGAAGAAAAAGATTTATTACAGGCTTAATATGGAAATGGAAAAGTAGGGTAGATGGTGGGGTTTACTATGCGAGAGTTTTCGCACGGGTTCGCTAGTCTTTTGATTTATTCTTGTTTTGTAATTAGCTTTCTTACCGAGTTTACAATAGTTTGATGTCTCTAATTGGGAAAGTTTGCGAACGAATTCTGGGCATGTTATGCTTTTTCATTTATTTGTGTTTATGAGCCATCTTTCTTGTTCTCATTCTGTGATTCGATAATTCGATTATATCCACGTCCCAACTCGATTTTCGTCCCCTTCCATGCTTATGCCTTTGTGCCATTTACCATGATGACGTACACTTTCCCTTTTCCTTCCCTCCTTTCTTTTTCTCTCTTCTTTTGACCGCTCAGATCCCATATTATCAATTAGTTATTCATCATTCATTTAAGTTTTCTATCGTTGGTTACATTGTCATCCCGCTTTATTCAATATATGTATATTTAAGTCACTTTTCATGTATATTTAGGTCACGGCACCGTCCATAGTTCTCGTCGTTTACCAAGATTGGTACCCAGCGTTAGTTCTTTTGAGAATTACTTTTCTCTCCATTCTCCTGCCCCCTTCACAGGGAATTTTAGCCCATGAGATTTCTCCAATGAAATCGACCGTTATGAACCTACTCTGAATTGAAAGAGAAACCGTAGGCGGTCATTTCTGCACGTGCATTAGCAACCACTCACGTTGCTGCACGTATATTGACCCGGCTCTGGCAGGCAATAACATTCTCACTCCTGATTACGGCGCGTTTATTTTTCAGTGGCGAAAGCCGTGTAACCCTGGGGCCATTCCTACAATCTGAATTGCTATTTTAACATAACCGCATTATGTGTGATTGCGTGCAAAACGACTTGGCTGGCTGCGTGAGTGTTGGATTCGCATTCTCGAATTAGTTCTGCTTTTGTGTGCTACGCCACATGGGACTATCAACGATCTCGAACAGATGTTAGTAATACGGTCGAGTAATGGCATGCCGCTATAAAAGTAGATGCATTGCACTCTAGCGAGCACGAGTCAGATTCAGGCAACCGTTTTTATGAGATTGGGTATTAGGGGTGTTAAACAACTCCCTAATAGAAATTCTAGTCTACTTTGGTATCATATGCCATCCTTGTATTGCAATAGGAAGACCAGATTTTTCTGCACCAGCCAGCTAGTAAATGATCTAAAGCCTGTTTTACACGGTCATTTTTTCATCATTTCCCGTCGGTACAGACAAGTTACTGACTAGACTGGAGGTAATTTATACGAAGAAATTATGCATGCTTCATTTTTCCGTACAGACTTCATCCAGTTTGACTACGCTCATAGTGTCACTTTATGGAACTTTCTTCGATTGTGTGCGTTCTCCGGCAGGGAGTATATATGTTTATAGGTATGTATGTGTGTGTGTATATATATATACACACACATATATTTATATATATACACACATATACACACGCTTTATATATTTATATTTATATATATACACACGCTTTATATATAAAGCCACAATACCCACATAAACCACAAGCACAATACCTCACGCGTTTTTCTACTTCTTACACTGCGAATTCATAACTTTCTGATCATTATTCCCGCGAATATCATTTGTTACCGTAAATTCGGTTTTTAACTATTAAACTGCCAGCGCTTTTTGCAGCGTTCGGAGGAAGTATTTTCATCATGGTTACGTACAGACCAGAAATGACCGTGTAAAACGCTGGAATCACGTTCATCGAGTTTCGGTACGCGTAGAACCGAACGTCCTTTTTCCATCCAGTGTCTGTACAGAAATATGATGAAAAAAGATGAAAAAATGACCGTGTAAAACAGGCTATAGATCATGTCAACACAATAAAAATAATGTAAAACACGTTAAGCTCACTGCTAGTCAACTGATTTTTTCACGAAAATAAAAACAACTCTAGTTACTAATCCTTTCGTCTTTTATGTTTAACGTTTATAAAAACTATTAAACAAATGCTTTATGGAAAGGCTAGATTTAAATAAAAGACTGTAGGTTAAAAATAGTTCATGTTAAATTAGACACATTGTATAGTATTTCGAAAAAAGAGAAAGAAAAGAAAAATAATATAAAAAACGCTGCTTAATCTGGAAATTTGCCGAATAAGTCACAATGATATAATTGGAAGAGGAAGAATTTCATTTTTTGCATCTTTATTTAAATATTCTCAAAACGTAAGAGAATCTACAACAACAATTCTGAGTCAGGCAAATATCCTCTTCCAGACAAATATATTTATTTATTTATCTATTTATTTACGTCAAAAACAGTTAAAAACTGCGTATGACGTGCTATGGGGAAAAGTGAATTGTGTGCACATTTTCAAAATTCTGTGATCCCTACACTAAGTCATATACTACTTAAATTTTGAATTTTGAAAGGGAGAAAAAAAAAAACCCAAACTCCCATGTAATAAAATCTATTTTCAAGGATAAATAAGCAATAAATTTTCGCTCTTATTAATTCCTGCCGCGACAACATGGAAACGATAATTTGAATAATTGTATTTCCCACTGAATTCTAGAAGACGTGCACAGAAAATGAAGTTACATTTATGTCCAGAAGCAAAACAAGGGCCATCTCAGATTTGCTAATGGATCAGGGAACTGGACAAAACCTGATCGAGATGGGGGTCATTGACCCGGAATTTGTAGTACAATAGTTGTTACAGGTTGTTTATACTCATTTATACAGTCTAAATTGTAAATAATGCATTAGGTATCATTGTTAAAATTAATGTTACTTTTCTTGTGATGCTCAGTAAAGTCTCTAATTGTATAGAAACAGTTAAAATTAATTTTGTTATACTTATATGTATGATTTCTACGTCGAGTGTTATAGTAATAGACTTCGGCATTTTCTGAAAATATATTCCCGCCCTTGAGCAAGTCATTTTTTACAAAAACCACTGATTCGTAAATAAGAAGACACGGTAATGGTAGAATTCCTAGATTAGTGAAGAGAGGCTTACATGAATCACGTGGGTGGGATTTGGTTATTATTCGTACAATTCGTTTTTGTAATCTAAAAGTCTGGGAGCTATGAGATGTATTTCCACAGAATATTATGCCATATCTCAGGCGGGAATGAACATTCGCGAAGTATACACAACGAGCAGTATGAAGGCTGACTGAATTTGCAAGAATTCTGAACGCGTAGCATAATGAACTTAATTTTGTGTTCAATTCATTTAAATGGACGTTCCATTTAAGGTTTGACTGAATTGAGAGACCTAAAAATTTTGTTGTCTTAACATCAGTCAATGGTACACCGTTCATTTTCAATGGAGCACAGAATTGTTTATTTGAAATGGAAAACTGCTTAAAACCGTTTTCTTTTCGTTTACTATTAATTTGTTTTTTCGGAACCAATTTGAAACATCTGATATTGTACTATTTACGGTTTCTTTATTGCAAAGGATGTTCGTATCATCCGCAAAGAGAACCGTTCTTCCGTTTCGAATCGTCGAGGGCATATCGTTTACATAAAGTAGGAACAGAATAGGGCCTAAAATCGATCCTTGAGGAACTCCACATGCAACGGGCAAAGAGTCGGAAAGGTGCGTACGTAATGTTCCATCATTCCAGTAAGGTATTTCAACTCTCTGAGATCGTTGTTTAAGGTACGAACATAACCAATCTAGAGCAATACCACGAATTCCATATGAAGGTAATTTGGAAAGTAAAATGTCATGATCAATGACGTCAAAAGCTTTTGAGAGATCTAAAAATAATCTAATAGGTGCCTCGTTTTGATCCAATGATGAGGCGACATCTTTAAGAAAAGAAAATATAGCTGTTTCCGTTGATTTTGATTTTCTAAATCCATGTTGGCAATCTGAAAGCGCGTCGTGTTTAGTGAGAAAGGTTTCCATTCGTAGTAAAAAGTCTCTCTAATATTTTTGAAAAACTGATAGAAGAGAAATGGGCCGATAATTTTGAATTTCATTTTTGTTGTCTTCTTTGAAAAGCGGCTTAATTTTAGCTGTTTTGAAAATATCTGGAAACGTTCCAGTGCATAAAGATGCATTAAATATGTGGGTTAACGGGTGTATAGTGGCATACGCACAAGTTTTTAATATCAATATACCATGCCGTAATCGTAGAAGAGTACCACGAACCCGAACAAAAGACAAAAATAAAATTGCTAATATGCAATGAAGCAAAGAGGAAATACATTACTCCCAAAGTTTAAGCACCCATAAATACAATTCTAGAATACTGACTGCTTTGGTCGGTAATTTTTGAGTGGTTTATGCAATCAATATCACGGGAATAACGGAGTTCCAACGAACGGTATACGAACCGCGCGATTTTGCCTTCCTTATCCTTGTCCTCTCGTCTTCTCTCAGACACTTTCACATGCATGCATTACACTGCAATAAGGTCCAAAAGGTCGTTACTTTATTGGCCCTCCTGATACTTAAGGATTTTCAGTTCGGCCCTGAAGTTCTCAAAGTAGAGAGAATTTTTGGAGAAAATTTTGAAGAGTAAATACAAGACAGGAAATAATAGACAGAGAAGCAAGACATGGAAAAGAAAGAAGATAAAAACGATTTTCTGTTGATGTGAATATTGCAACCCGAGAACGGGAGTGTGCTAGGCAGTGCCTTTGTCCTTTGACCCTTGGACCCCACGTAAGCCATTTCCCGGCGCGGTCGGCGGCGTCCGTCGCGTTTCACCCCTCCCCCACCCACCCACCCCTCTCTTCGCGCTTCCCCCTTTGCCATTTCACCCCATCCACGTTTCCGCCCCCCAAAACGCAGATTTCCGCGCGTCCCCTCCGAGATCAGAAAAGATTCCCGTATTCTCGGCCGGAGGACCCTCCTCCGATCCGTGCACTCTCTTCCGCGGCCGCTATTAAGTCAGTCAAATGAAATCATACCTCTATCCATCACGGATGGAGCCCTGGGGCTGTGATGCCTCCCCGTGCTGACTCCCTCCCCCGCGCCGCCGTCACGTGGCAGCCACCCCAACCCCAGCCACCCTAGCTATCCCCCTCGTGCGCGGTCCACGCGACGGGTTGGAAGCCCGCAACGTAATGCTGAATCACAGCCGCGTTCATTGCCACAGCGGCCGTGTGTTTGCTCAGCCATTGGGTTAGTTGAGCGATTAGCGGTAATGTCGCCGATTAGGGAGATTACTGAGGGAGGAGGAGAGGGATCGTGGGACATTTGCGTTTCTCAATCTAGCTAAATGCTACTCAAGAATCGTATTTGTCCTTAGTAGTATTACTTCATCACGTTTCATTTTAATAAATTGAGTACTAAAATTATGTAATGCATGTAGCTTTGATTGATCAGTTCTCTTAGGGAGCTGATGACTAGTGGCTTGCAGAGCATCTCAATTTAGTAATGTAAAAATGTCTACAAACTTTTATCTTTTGAAAAAGTAGTCTCCTCACTATTGTTGATCTGTTTATGGTTTATATTCTTTAAAAACTTTTCCTCTCTTTTCATGATGCAACACTTTCGGTTTGCCTAATTAAAACAGACCAGGGCTGCATTCCCTATGACCACAGCAAAGCTTTCCTTCTTTTTGTCCCAATTGATGTTTCACTAAATGGAAGACGATGTCAACCAGACGACGTAGATGGTGGAATTGTTTCTTTCTTAATGTTGAAGTCAGCCTTGAGCCAAGAAAAAATATTCTCGAGGTTTATCTTCACACCACATTTTTTCAAAGTTTTGATATAAACGGCAATTTTCTTCCATTCAATGAATTTACTTTATTTCCAATATTCCCAATTACATACTCGTAGATTAACGTGATCTATTCAGCTCTCTCATGAACTGCACGCCACATAACAAATAGATTTTCATTTCTGAAACAATGCATATCCAAAGAAATGAACGTAATGTATCAAGAGGTGCACTGTGTTGCAGCTGGAACATGTTGGAATATGAATGATAATTACCTACTTACTTGGTCTGTGGCGCAAGCCCTTCAAGCCCCGTGAATGTTTTCAAACGAAGTGAATGCAAAACAGTCAACTTTACTGAACATTATGGTGCACAGAATCCGCTCTCAGAAAGCAGGAGCTCGTGTATCTTCCTTCTCTAACAATAATACGTAAATTGCCGGTGATAGGGGTCGCGTAATGCTTCCTCAAAATACTTTCAGACTGAATTTTTTTTTGGTCGTAGAACTTTGTTGAAAACTCTATATCTACGAGGCGTACAACATTTGGGAAACGATACCTTGATGTATACGTTTTGTGAATGTTCTCATATTCATATTTTGCCTAACATAGGAGATACTGCTTCGATGGTGGAGCTTCCTAATATTCAGCAACGGCCACTTTTTGTATCTACCACAGCAATAAGTCCCTAAACGGAGATCAGAAGTATGTGAGAATAAATGTGAATAGTGGATAGAAATGAACCATTGGCGTTCGCGTACGGAATCTGTGCACTCGGTTGATGTTAGACGAAAGGGAGACGGCTACACTAAATGCTGCCTCAAAAACATCGACATCCTAGCTTTCCGACAAGGAGACTCGTCACAAAAGATTCATTTACATGTCATGTGACAAGAAAGCACGCAAGAACACCAATAAAACAAATTACTACTAACGCATACACCACACATTTCGGGACGATTTCAATACCTCGCTCACATTGGGCTATCCGACGTTTTCTGAAAAGCAATAGTACGCGCAGATGGCTCTACTGCACATGCACAGTGTCTCCCTTCTCGTGTGTTTTACTCCCATTTTAAAGGATATAGAGTGCGCAGATATCTCGTTCGATGTCCAATAAACGAATTAATATAATAATAATAATAATAATAATAATAATAATAAATATTATATTGCATGAGATATTTCGCATGTTTCAGTTTACTTGGTTGAAATGTACCCAAACAATTTACTTAATCTCTATTTGAACGCATAGTCCAATCTATATTACTACTCTATTAGTAATTCGGAGTACACGCATAAATTAACTTAAAACTATGCACCTTTCAGCCATGTGAGAGGAACTCGAAAAAATCAAAAAACAATGAAACTTTGAATTTTCAAAAATGTAGATATTTGATAGTGTTATTCTGCCTATTTTTATACTGCAAATATAGCCTGAATTCTCTGTGCGAGACTGCTTGTGACACAGCTGACTTCCATGCGACAGCATGGCTCCAAGGAGGAGGCCGCCCGGCATTAAATATTTTCTATTCACAAGTTGCGTTACGGAACAACCACCTTTCTTAAATATATTTTTCGTATGTAAAGATTTGTTGCACTACTGTACAGTGGTGTTGCAGTATTCATAAACACAATTTTTGTTAAAACAATGCTATAAAAATGTGTCGCAGTGTTATTCGAGACTATTCCATTTGTTTGCTAAGTTTTGGAAAACCATTAATAATAATTCGATGGTGATTTAGCTGCCTTTTAGCTGCAGTCCACTAGATAATTATTTCGTTTTTTAAAATCCTGATTATGGAACGCTAGGATTTCAGTAAGAACAATGTCACTTAGAATTTTTAAGAACAATGTCACAATGTTACAATGAAACTTAGTGTGTGATGAAATGTTACTCTTGACTGAAGGCTCACATTTCATCATGCTGAACTTCGCGATATTTCTCATGATGGGTGGGGAGCTAAGATGGGTGTAAACATTAAAAAAATAATCACACAGTGTGTTTTCACGACAGTTCAAAGGAGAACTATAAGTCCCCTGCCAATATGCAACGCCCTGATGAGGTGTTTGTTTTGCAATACTCAGGAAAGCTCTAATATTGGGTGGCGAGAGTGTAATAGATAGTAGGATACACTCGCATGCAATACACGCGCGCGAGTTAGTTGGAGAAAACATTTTTTTGTGTACAGTAAACTGAAAAGAATAGAAAACTTTGGTTGAAAAGTATGAAAGGAATTTATCATTGTGCCTGGATTGCTGCCTTGGCAGTAACCGTTGCCTGTAGCTTACCTTTATTCTGAAGATGGCATTACAGTGGGCTGCTAGCTCTCGTAGCTTGTAAACACCTTCTTTTGGACTAGAGAGAGAACATTTCATATAGAGTTTAAAGTTTACATTTGCTATGTTGATTGTTGCAAAACAGCATTCGTTCGTATGTCATTAAGACTTTAATTATTTTTAAATGATCTGTATACAAGATATCTAAAAAAATCTATGGCAAGTTACCGCCAGCAATATTGTTTAAACAGTACATAACTTTACATATCTACTCATTACGCAGTACATATCTACTCATTACGCAGAAAAACCGCAGTGAGGATTGCTTTTTTCACCACAGTATGTGTATTTAAGAGCATGTGACCTGTGCACAGTACATCCGCGCGACTATTCAAATATTGTTTGTGATCCGTTGCTGCCCAGACAGGGAGCACTGCGAAAGGGCCGGAGGGAGCGAGGGAGGGGAAGGCGGAGGGCAGCGGCCCGGGGCGGAACCGCGCCAACGCGGCCGTGCGCGCACGCGTGCGACCCGCGCGCCGATTAATAGCTCATTGTTGTGCGCGCGTCGGGGCGGGCAGGGCGCGCAGGGGCGGGTGCGCGGGCGGGAGGGCGAGGGAAGGCGGCGTGTGCCAGTGTTTGGTCAGGCCGATCATAAATTCAATCAACGAGAGCGCTCCGCTGGGAAACCTAGGAGCTAATGAGGGGCGGTTCGCTTCTATGGAGCCGCATACGTGGGAGCGACAAGGGGTGGCGACGGGGATGGGAATTGGTGGTGGTGAGCATGATGCCATCCGTGCTCATGATTACACGAACGGCTGTATGGTTGTGTATCAAAAAAATATAGTTCCGTGTGAAGAGCTTTTAATTTTATTAATTGACGTAAAGAAATAAAAACTGTCGTGGGAAAAGTGTACTTTTCTCGAGTTGAGTTAAAAGTTTGATTTTAAAAAGTCAAATACATGAAGGTTGGGAAATTTTTTTTTTTTTATTGAAGGTTGGAAATAACACAGATCAGTACTAAATTACTATCTCGTGTGCATTTGATGGCTTACATTGTAACTTATACTAAACTTAACACTAAAAACTTAAAACTAAACTACCTTATAGAGGTGTAGGAAACTACAAGAGCCCCTACTATGAACAATTAGTAGAGAAAATGTTCGAGAACGCTTCGGAAGGAAATCTATTCTTAATTCTAGTAGGGAAGTCATTAATAGTGGCCAGGTTGTAGTGGACGGCTCGGTTTATTGTATTTAGGTTGGAGACGGGAGCAGACCTTTGCGAGTTCACAACGAAATTGATTTATATGTCAAAATGTGACGTACTAGCCCGCGACTACAAGTGATTTATAACAAATTTTATTGTAATACATTGCCATTTATTGCCTTAATATTACTTCCAAAGTCACAAACTGCAAAGGATGCTGTATACGAGGAGATAGTAATATCACATTTTCGGCCAAAATCTAGAGTAGGATTATCAGATTTCAAACGTTTCGTATAGATTTTTAGACCATTTTCAAATGGAACTCTTAGAAAAATTGAAGAAATGCTTGCTCGAATAAATGCTCGTATTTTCTAGATACAGATTTTCTAAAAAAAACAAAATTTTTAAACTACAACATTTAAATTAATAATGAAAATATTGCTGTTTTGTGACTGTGTTAATTTATGCAGCATTAACAGAAAATAAATTAATAGTATGTTTAAAAGAATATAATAGTATTTCTTCATTTTCTTGATCACAAACAAATTTCTGAATTCAAAACATTTGAAATCTATAAACGTTTTGCTCTGCTTTGCTTTGCTCTGCATCAAAATTCTGATGAATCATATGTTTTTAATGCTATTTAATAATTGTTAATATTATATTTGTTCAAAATCCTAAATGTAGATGTTTCTAGTCGATTGTTTTGTATTATTGACAATGTGCAGTGATTTGTCAACCCAACTGTTCAAAAAAATTACACCAACGCCTATTTTTCTGTCAATGCTAACTTTACTAGGTGTCAAAATTTTCTTTATAGACCTTAGACACAAAGCTGTACACCGTCCGTTTACACTATTCAGAGCCTTGATTAATGTTCTAATAAGATTGTCACAGTAATATGAAGAACAATTCTGTATTTTTCTTACCGAGTGATGGCTCCTCGAAAGTTTCGTAGCAAGTCAGCCCTGATGAAGTTGATCACCTTTGTTGTGCTATTGGAAGTGCTACTATTTCATTCCACCACGTAGTACATAGTACGATGGACAATGTGAATGTGGTGTTTCCGGCTGTACTCTAAAAAGACGACGACGACGACGGTGATGATGATGATATTATGAAGGCGATTAATGCATTTGATTACGTTACTAATTTTCTGCTGCATCAATTTTTTCATTCTATGCCGTATTATTTATTCATACGTACATAATAATAATAATAATAATAATAATAATAATAATTTATTTGATAATTGCTGGGAAATGGGTGTATATTCGACGATTCTTCAGATTTCTCTCTTATTTCGCTAAAAATTTCAGTGGTTTCTCCGATGAATAACAGGTGAATGTCTGAGCAATATTCTAGCAAACGGATCACGAACCACGTGTGATCTTCCCTTCTCCTTCCTCGCCCTCGCCCTCTCCCTCTCTCTCTCTCTCTCTCTCACACACACACCCTCTCTCTCTCACACACACACACACACACTCTCTCTCTCTCTCTCACACACACACACTCTCTCTCTCTCACACACACACACACACACACACACACACACACACTCACAGCTCCACCGGACGTGTCGCGAGACCAGTCGGGAGCGAGAGCTTGTCCCGGCTGGGGCGCTGGGAGAGATACCTGGGAAGGATATCTCCCATAGTCCATGTTGGACCTGGGAGTTGCATGTTGCAGGTCGGCGCTGGATCTCGTCTAGCAGAGGGAAACACCGTCGCTCCCGAATGAAATATTCACTCCATTAACAGAACTAATAACCATAGCAAATGTCAGGAAACAATCAATCAATAAAGATTGGAGGTATTTGGTAAGTATAAAATCTACTCCACGTTGCTACCAGCTTTCTAAGGATCAGATTCCCTAACTGCGAATGATTCAACAATACTTTACGTGCGGTGTAATATGATTATATTATTGGTCATTATTATTATTATTATTATTATTATTATTATTATTGTTATTATTATTGTTATTATTATTATTATCATTATACCTAAGACATTGAATAATAACATTGCTCACGGAGTTTTTGATTGGGAGCTGTTTCGTCTTGAGCGCCTGCGGCAGGGTGGCGGTTGGGGCGTTGACGGTTCCCGTGTGTGGACACGTGCCACGTGCGCGTGCGTTGCCTGGGAACTCGTGCACGTGTCTTGTAGCGAGGCGGGAGGGGTCCACTAGCAACGGCCTCGAACCGACGCGCGGATTAACCCTAATGGTCTGAAAGTAGGGCGCGTCGGTTGAATTATTGATATGTTTGGAGGGGGAACTGTGTGTGACCATTTTTGAAAAGAATGGCTGTACTATATTATCATGATTTAATGGTGATATAGCTCTCTTTGCTGGGAGTCACGATGTAATCGTTTACTTATTATTAAAGGAAGGCTCGATTCTAAATGAAAGTCATTTTCTGGATATGTGATTTAATGTGTGGTCGAACGTGATAATCTTGGCTGTTATGACGTAGGCGAGTAGTGACTCTACAATATTTTGGAGGATATTTTTCATATACGATTTTCGGAATACGATTATTAAGGGTAGTGGGATGGTTATGATTAGATAAGTTTTGGAACATCACAGCTCTTATTAACTTCTTGATAATCTTATGAATTTTGCCGGCAAAAAAGTAGTTCGGGGCGTCTCTCTGAGTCGTGATGTGTACATTGAGATACTCACAGGGTATCTACTACTGAACGATAATGAAAACAATCAATGAAGTTTATTTTTGTAAAATTGTAGGTCCTACATTGAAATTACCCAGTGTATTTGTTTCTAACTTTTTAAACGTGTTTCTTTCTTTAACTCAACTATTTCTTCTGCATTTGCCTTCTAGAAACCATATAATAATATTATCAATTAATAAATTGAAAAATAGAACTATTGCTTTTTTTTTAATTGTCTCAGTTTTTTTAGCTGTGTGACAAACAACTGCTCAGATAAGCCAAGACTGATAAGATGATGGGAATACGTCATGCCTTTGAATCCAGGCGTGGATAATTAATAAAAACAGAACTCACGCTCGCGATCACATGTAGATGGCAAAAGATTAATAGATTAGATTAATACTATCCTAAATGCCAATTAAGAGTACGAACATGTGTACGTACAGAGGCGGACATACGTATTCAGACGTAGATTCCAGACGTATTGGACTATCAATTTTGATTGATCCATAGATGACAATTTGATGTGCGATATTCCTGGCCCCGTGTAGAAAGCCGTTGCCTATGCCAATGCCATCGTACGTGTATGTAGTAACGGATATTTCCGTTTTAATCTCATTGGCGTGATCAACAAGCGCGACAAAAGTATTCAGACATTGCACAAACTGATACGAGAGGGTCGGTCATAAAGCGCGGATCGGCGACAGAAAACTTATCAGTAGATGTGAGGCGGCTGTCCCGTACAGAAGATTCGCCAAATTACTCTGAAAAACCGACATGTCTAGGAAAGGTGAGGATTCGACAGTGGAAGAGAGAAAAGTTATTGTTACTCTGCATAGTCAGGGAGAAACATATGTTAAAATTGGCAAGGTTGTAAACCGAAGCCGGAAAACCATATTTAGTATCGTTAAGAGACAGAAAGAAGAGAAAATATACGCTAGTCGTTCACGGCAGAGGCGTTCGCAGTAACTGACGAATAGGGACAAGAGGCACATAGTGACGGCCTCTGAAATAGCAGCAGAAGTGACAGCAGGCATTGTTACTGATATCGCCGTTCCAACGATTCGCAGACTCTTGAACAGTACAGGGTGCCATGCCAGAATTCTGCGATGCAAACAGTGAATGAAATTAACGCAAGAAAGTGTAGAGTCTATACGGAGGAATTTGTCAACAAGAATGTGACATTTTGGAACAAGATTTGGTGGAGTGATGACTGTAAATGTAACTTGTACAACTCAGATGGCCGCAGTGTAGCATGGCGGAAAGCGAACACAGAATGGTAGCCCAGGAACATGGTGGCAACCGTCAAACACGGAGGTGGCAGTGTGATGGTGTGGGGATGCATGTCCTCCGAGGGTGTCGGGGAGCTTGTATTTATCGATGGATAAGTTTGTGTATCTTGATATCTTGAAACAAAATCTTAAAAACAGAGTAAAATCTGGAACGAGATTTTTATTTCCAGCAAAAGACAATGATCGGAAGCATGCGGCGGAAATAGTTAAACGGTAGATTATGTACAATACGCCATATCGTCTCCTTACCCCATCGCGATCGCCGGACCTGAACCCGCAGAAAACATCAGGAATGAACTGAAAAAGTCGACATGTGACCATTTTAAAACGTTTTCGTGGGGGTACTAAAAGAAGAATGGGAGAATATCGGTTCCGATATCACTAAAAAGGATGTGTACTTGCTGTAAAAAGCGACTGTTCTACAGAGAAAAGGAGCTATTACAAAAGCCCGGATTTTAATGACAAGTCTTACTTTTTCTGAACCTTCGGAAGAATTTTAAAACAATTTATGCACGAATCCAGGTATTGTCGATTAGAAAAACGTATTTTTATTGTGCATATAAAGTCATATTTACATCATTTTTTGTAAAAGGTCATATTTTGCCCAAAATGCGTACATCTGTCATATTTTTAAGGACAGGAATAAAAGACTTGAAAATGTGTCTTACATGACCTTGTATCACGTGATATTGTCACAAGTAAAATAAAAAATTATACATCAAAGGATTATTTGAAATGTAAGTGAATTTGAACGGAGTGAGTTGGGTCGAGTTCTCGGTCATGTGGTTGAAAAAGCGTACAACAAACTTCTGAGTGTTCTTCAGCGAAATCCTGGATATTCTACAATGTGCAAAATTAGCGATATGATTTCTGAAAATGCCGCAACATTTGAAGATAATGAACCAAAGCTACTCTGCAGTGACATCACCGCCTTCAAATACGCTCCTGTGACGTCATGTGACGTGGGGAGGAGCTTTCCCAGATACAAAAATATCCTCAGCGACAACCGTATGTCTTTTAAGTTGCAAAACCTGAAAATACACCTTGTGATCTAATGCAACTCTCTAGAAACTGAAGACTGAGAGGAAATTAGAAAACATTAAAGAAGAAGTATGCAGTAGTAAAGCAAGACATTTTGTTTAATGGGTTTTATTGTACTGTACTTGATTTACTTTACACACACAAGCAATTTTTTTTAAAACGCTGCTTAGTTCCAAAGACTGCAAACCGTATGAACCTTACACACAATACGTAAAAAAATCAACAGGAATTTTAAAAAAGTAAACTTGTATAACGTAATTTTTAACGTCATATTTATATAGGTTTTATTTCATAAATGCTTACATATTTCGCTTATTTTTAGGTTATTAATATCCGGGCCCTAGTCATCAATACTTGTAAATTTCGCTGATTCATTAAAATCCGGGCCATACCTATTACAAAATGCTGAATTTCTGAATACTTTTGTCCCTTACATTTCTTTCTTTTCTGTTTATTTGTTTCAAGAAACATAAGACGCATTTTGTCAGCATTTGTTATGTATATATATGATCGATTTGACATTTTTCATGCGTAAAAACAATGAAATAAATATTGGTAGTTCTTAACACAGTAAAGGTTTATTTCTATTATTTCCTCCCGTGTCTGAATACTTTTGTCCCCCTCTGTACACACATATATATTAATAAATTGAGAGTGAGTTAGATAGATTTTACTATTCATGAAACAATGTTAACTTGTTCCACTGTAGGTCAATAATTTCAACGTCTCACAAACGTATTGCCTATGGGGAGAAGGAAATGCCGTCCTGCAACGCCGGACGCGTAAGCAATTCACGCCGCTGGGCGGCCGTGACCCTCAGCGTGTGGGCAGCGAGCAACCGCAAAAACAATCCATTCTGTGGCGGGCGATGCGTTTAATTAGTCTCCGCCACGCGTCCGGTAATCTGCCTCAAGATCCGCTGAGGGGGAAGGAGGGGTGTTACCGCCGACGCCAACGCATCCGTTAGTGCTTCGCGACGCGTGCCACCGCCCCCGCGCTCTCGCATGAAGCGCCGTCATTCCCACCATCACCATCACCGTCGCCACTACTGCCCGCGTCCCCGCCCGCGTCCCTGCACCCGCCCACGCCCCCGTCCAGCCATTGCCACTGCCATCGTCCCGCACATCGACGCTGTGCCACAGTCCTTGCTTGAGGGGTCACTTCCGTTTGCTATTAACGCTGTCCTCGACGGAACAACCTCTGCGCTCTCTTCCCGCCACTACCACCACCTATAACCGCCCTGTGTATTTCCGGTCCCTCTCACTATTCCCTTCATCAGCGCCATCCTCACCGACACCGAAGTCAACTCCCCCACTGCGATGTCGCCTCCGCCGCTCCTGACACCGCCGCCTCAGAATCTTCTCCCTCCGACACTTCCGTCTCGGAGACATCCGCCACCCCCGAAACCTTCGCTGACACATCTCCGCCATCCCCGACAACCTCCGTCACGCCGCCCGAAACGCCCGGCCGGCCGCCCCGCCCAAACCCACCCCGCCCCGCCCAACCCCGCCCCGCCCCGACCGGCTCGGCCCGACACGCCCCGACAATACACATGGCTCCGATACATCTGAAACCTCATATTTTCATCAATTCCATCAACGCTCTTCAGCATTCAACAAAATTCATCCTACTTGTAATCCTTGCAGTCTCATTCAGTCGGTTTCTTAACATCATGTGATCCCTCAAAAACGTATTTTTTTGTCATTTGCTTCCGTTTTGCCTTACGGCTGTCTTGTCTAGTATTCAACTTCGTCTTGCCCGCTATCGTCACTATCCGCCTGCCCAAGTCCACGGTCTGCGCACCTCTTCCGCCGCCGCCGCCGCCGCGCCGTGTGCCTCGGCCGTGGCTTCCGACGCCGCAATTCAGCCTCCGGTTCCCACAGGAGCCAGCGGCGTAACGGCCGCGGACCCCACTGACTCACTTCCACGCAGCTGCGTGCACTACCGTGGCGCGCGGGCCCGCCTTCCCCGCCGGCCCCGCCCCCGCAACGGCTTCTCAACGCCATTCCTCAGCTCGTCTTGCTTGGAATTCTTGTTGACGATGTTTCCGGCGGCCGGGTTGTGGACTTAAGGTATTAGCGTCCCCCTTTAGAGGAATCAAGTGATACTACATAATCCAGTGTTTGACAAAAAGGTTTTAAAGGTCTATAGGTTTTAAACATCTACAACAACAAAAATGTGCAAGTAAATTTGGATTATAATTCTAAAACGTAGATGTGATGAATTTGTTGAATGATGTGTTAAGATATTAACAAAAATAGGAGGTTAATTTTTATAAATCATAAACGAGATTTTTAAATGCAAAACTGACTGAAAATTTTCTGTTTCTGTTACACCATGCGTTACAATAGATATTTCAATTTTTATATTAAATCTATCACATGCCTTGAAGGCTAAATCCTCTCGCTGAACCGGGGAGATGTGTTGGTAAATCTATGATATCTTGCATGTACTCTTCCATAACACTTGCATTTAAAATATTTTCAGTAAGCAAATTTAAAATTATAATATAAGCTTTAAATGTTTGTAAAAACAAATGTGATATATATATATATATATATATATATATATATATATATATATAAACATGATTTTTTCTTTTCTGTTTGCTATTAATGCTATCCTTGCCAGCGTTTGACGTGTTGAGTCTTCATAGTTGAGTCGAACCCCTTATAATTGGTTACCGTGGTTACCTTCCGAAAGTAAAGTATTTCCATTTTTCTAATTGGTGCTATATATGTATGTATGTATATATATATATATATATATATATATGTGTGTATATATATATATATATATATATATATATATATATATATATTGGCCTCCGCAATGTTTTTAAGTTTCTTAACGATATATACAACACTTGAAAATAAGAACATATATTTAATGTCATGAGTCGTCCATGTTTTACTCTCACCTCTTTTGCCTTCTGTCATTTGTTAAATCGTTTCTTTTGTCTCTTTGTTGTTATTTTCTGTAGTAAGTTATGCGTTGTCATCAGTTTTCACACTTCCCATTAATTTGTAATCTTAAATATCTTAATTTCACTGAAATAGATATTTCTGGTTTTGCTTTAGTGGCTCTTTTTCCAAATCTGTCGGGATTTCTCTTTCTTTCCTTATCAAGCCTATGTCAATGATTTAGTCCCAACGTATTCAACTTTTTCTAATCCTCGCCCTTGCCTGACTTTTTCTATTTAATATGTTTATGTAAATGATGATTGTATTTTTAATTTTTGCAATATTTCTAGTGAGAATTTTACAACTGTAACTACCCAGAGTTAATTTACTTAAAAAAATAAATTAGTAACATTCTCAAATTATAGTAATTCGATGACTTGGTACGTATTATCACGAATTATTATATTAGGTCACTTAAGGGACAAAAATTGTTATAAATGATAATATTGTTAAAATGTATAAAAATTAAAACGTTCATCAAATATTTATTCTAGTTGTATATACAATTTAAAAAATTGAAAGCAGGTTAGAAGAATTACTATTTAAAACAAAAGATCAACCTTGGCATAGAACTATAGCTTACGGTCTGAGTAAAATAACCAATTTTTCTTCTGATTATAAAAATGTAACTCGAGATTCAATGTATGCCTCCATATGAAACAATTTAATAATCCACAGTAATAAAATATTAATACAAAAAAATATGAATAATGCATGATTTACAATGAGTCATACATTGTTAATACATCTTCGATCCATTCCTTCTGATTCCTAACAAAGTACTCTATACTCTAAAAAAACTTGGAATTGTTACTTTCTTCTGTTTGAACGAAATCAAGGCGATAGCAAAGGAAAATACAGAGATAATTTGGTAAAAATGTAGTGGATTAAATATTTCTTAATATTTGGGTCTCGTGTGATCTTCAAAAAAGCTACCAAATTTGAACACATTTTCAGCCGGACGAACGAAGAAGGAAAGGAAGTTTGTTGCATCATAACAACGGCTGCTTGTCTTGGCCGTACTTTATATCCGCTGCGAACCGGGAGCTGCGTGTCGTCTCCTCTCCAACCCCGCCCCCTCCACCGTCTCTTGAAACAGTTCCCGCCTGCCCGCCCCGTATCACACCACCCCGTACCGTTTCCACCCTCGTGTACCCTGCATTCACCCTACTACCCTTCCCCATCTCACTGTCCGCTCCATTCCGTCCTCACCCCCTCCTTTCGAACTCATTCCGACTTCGCCTTGTCCTTCATCCCAATCCTCTTCGTCCTACTGCCCGGATCCCATCTACCTCCTCTCCCCCATCTTCGTCCTCACCTCCGCCTCTAGCTTCAACTCGACTCACCGCCTCCACCTTGACCATCGCGTCCGTGGCCACCATCCTGTCCCCGCTCTTAATTACGGACGGGGAAAAGGAAGGCCGGGCCCCCCCCGCCGCGCTGCTGGCGAGCCAACGGCGCCCGCCGCCGCCCCGTGAGTAATGCGGCCTTGGGGGTGAACGCTCGCGGAGCCGCGCTCGTGGCAGATTTGACCCCCAAACGCAGCTGCTGAACGGCCGAAGGGGTGCTCGTTAAGGTCGCCCGCGGAAGAGTTCGCCGCAGCCAACCCCCGCGGTGATGCTGCCCCTCCGCTGTTGAGAGGTGAAGGTCAAGGTCACACTTTTCGTATTATTTATGTAACGGGTGGGGATTCAGGGGAAGATGGTGCAATGTGGGGAGGGGGTGGAATCTATACCAATTTTTCAAGACTTAATACCGCGGTAATCGTGGGAGTTGTCGGTGTGTGAATGTGACATTGATTAAACGCTCATGTAAATTGACTAATATTGAATACGTATTATAGATAATACCGTGCTTACATTGGAAATTTGATGTATCGCAACTTATGATTGGCCATCAGGGAGGAGGTGCTGTAAGAAGCGAGCAGGTGCGATAATTTTTTTTTTGATAAACTCTCTCGATTGGTGCATATCAAATGTATACTTCAACTCTATTGGAGTTCCTTTTTGCGAGAGGAATAGTCGAAATGAAACTAATAGAATGAAGCGGCATATCGATTATCTTCTCACAACACTGAGGTACTTTTAAGTGTCTAAAGCAACAGTATGTAACGTCTCAAATTTCGTACGGTGATGCGAAAATTTTCTCATTAATCGTTTAGAATATTTTGTCATTATGAAATGCTGTCCGAAATTCAAAATCCTGCTTCCCTCCTTAAATCCAAGCAATCCTTTTTCCCCTTTTCAGAAATACCTCTGACTTATCGAGTTGAATTAAACTTTTGAGTCTTGAGTCTTTTTCGTAAGCGTTCGTGCGTTAATTTGTGCATTGACACAAAGGCTAAAAAAGCACAATAGTTTAGAAAGATCCATTCTAGTCTGGGGGATGGAGGGTAAAACACAGTCTTGATACAAATGCAAATTTCAATGTCACTCTGTAACCTTATAAAAGCCCATATGTAATAATTTCAAGAGTGCTAAAAAATTAAAGGGGTTAGGAGAAAATAGTGTAAACTCTCGTTTCATAAATCCAAATCAGTTGTTTTGATTTGTTTTCTAAAAACATTGTGATACAAATGCTGAACGAACGTATTCATAGAACTACAGTATGTGTGTAGAAAGCAGACAGAAGAGTCTATAGAAAATATTACACTTCCCATTGTACTAAAATTTCGTTCTTCCTCTGGCTGACAAAAATTATAGACATGCGAGTTACCACTGTGTTCCCCCATTATGTTCCTTCAAAAAAATATTCCACAATCGGATAATAGAGTATCAAGTGTCGTCAAACGGAAAACCTGTATGTATTTACAAGTCTTTATTTCAGTGGCTGCACAAGCATTTTAATTCCATTTTTGTTACTAAAACGGACTTGACATAAATTATAATTATTTTGCATTGGTCGTACAGAAAATTCGTGTATATATATATATATATATATATATATATATATATATATATATATATATTTAATTTCATCATATTGGTAAATGGAAGACTCAAGTGTACGTACATCAAGAGAAAGAAAGGTTTATTAAGTAATTGAAGAAATTCAAGGCACATGATAATCATTAAGACCTTTTTATCTTGTACATGTTGTTCATTATATTACTTGGATGTGTGTGCACGTCTTCCGGAGTTTTGAAGTGGCATTATTTGTAGGTCTGTCATATTAAAATAAATCTTCCCAACATCACAATTACACTTTCGAAATACTTCTATATCAAACTACTGGTGATGTACCAGTACATACTCTCTAGAATTATTTCTAGGTTATCGGTGCTATCAGAAGAAAAATTATCATAAAAAATTTGGATCAATTTTTGAAACAAAATTGATGAAAATGGTTGGTCCATCAATTTTTGAAAAAAATTCATGAAATTCAGGTTTATAAAAGTAATAAAAAAATCAAATTATCGATTTCGAACACTCTCGGTCTCAGTTCTTTCAGATGGATCGCAGAATATAAATTTGAAGAAAATTGTCTCAACGATTTTGGTGCAGGCACTGACCACAGACGGACGTACAGACAGTCAGAAGAAAGAAAAAAGAAAGAGAGACAGAAGACAGAGACCAGAAGACGGAGAGACGCAGAAGACGGAGAGACGCAGAAGACGGAGAGACGCAGAAGACGGAGAGACGCAGAAGACGGGGAGACGCAGAAGACGGGGAGACGCAGAAGACGGAGAGACGCAGACGGGGAGACGCAGAAGACGGGGAGACGCAGAAGACAGGTCAGTCAGTCGGGGGGCGGTCCGGTCGGTCGGTCGGTCGGTCGGCGGTCGGTCGGTCGGTCGGTCGGTCGGTCGGTCGGTCGGTCGGTCGGTCGGTCGGTCGGTCGGTCGGTCGGTCGGTCGGTCGGTCGGTCGGTCGGTCGGTCGGTCGGTCGGTCGGTCGGTCGGTCGGTCGGTCGGTCGGTCGGTCGGTCGGTCGGTCGGTCGGTCGGTCGGTCGGTCGGTCGGTCGGTCGGTCGGTCGGTCGGTCGGTCGGTCGGTCGGTCGGTCGGTCGGTCGGTGGTCGGACCGCAGGTTGCGGGAGACAGACACAGACTGACAGAATGACGTATTGCGATTAATCAATTTTTCCGTATTAACGGCCATCAAAACCTAGAACTTGACTTCGTGTTAGAGGAAGATATTTGCTACTTCTAGGAACAGGAATTATGCACTCTTGCGTTTTTTCGGGCCCGACAAGCGGAAGTTGTTCTGTCGAAAAATCAACGACTTCACCTACTGGTATAGAGAAAATGCAATGACCTGAGATATTTCTTATCTTTTTACTACGTCTGTTAACTGGCTGCAGCTAGTGTTGGGAAATTCCAGAATTATTCACATCCTTTACTGCTTGTTATTACAGGTGGCATTCATGAATATCTTTTCGAATAGCAACTGATAATTATCAACTCTATAATGTCATATAATATCGGACGTTCATTTTAAAATTACTGTTCTAATTTTTTTGTTGAATTTTATCTTCCCATTGATGTTTTGGTGTTTTCAAAATCAATTTTTTTACGAAATTCTTTAGTTCATGTTTGATTCCACATACCTTCAGATTAGTATTTTTCATCGTTCCTATTCTATACGTCTGACCTTAAATGTTTCCACAGTTACATCAAGTTTGTTATCAACAATGTATTTGGTATTATCAGTAATGTTCGTGTCACATCGCAACTTCACTGCGACTTCGTTTACTAATTCTTCCTTGTGTACAGACAATTACTATTATTATGAACAATTAAATAAAGGCAATATTGTTTCTTGATGTCTGCAAGTATTTGGCGTTTTGATTCGGTAGTCTGAATTCGCCGGCCAGCTACCGGTATCCCCTTTGCCTGGGCATAGTAAAATTTCCATGCTTGTGGGTAAGAGCGACATGGGGCGAATATGATGTATTCTTTTCACCGTAACTAGCAACTAGTAACTAGCACCCTGCTTGAGCTTTTCTTCGTCACACAGCTAGAGAAACTGGGAAGATTTGAAAGGAAAGCTACAACTATTTTTTCCCTCGACCGGGAATCGAACCTGGGGACCACAACACGGGAAGATAGTACGCTGCCCATGATCTGACCTAGAGGACATGTATATCTTTTGATACTTCACTGTGCGCTGTTAATAGTTGTACGAAAATTGACTATAATTTAAAATCACTTTATTTACACCCCACTTCATATGTTACTCCTACATTTTATTTACATTAACGATCGCTATATGAAACATAAAAGTGTAGAATAACTTTTAGTAGATCATAATAATAAATAATGTGCCGATTTTTTGCGATGCCTCTGTGAAGAAACTCTTGAGAAAAAATGAGGTGGTTTGTCAGGATATAATTGACGCAACTGTTAAAAACGCTTTAAAATTTTTTTTTCGGTGGAAGATCTCCAGAGAAATCTGCGCGCCATTTTTTTGAGAACCATTGCTCTAAAGGAAATTCTGTTTCCAAATTGTATATAATTTCGCAAGTGCGAGTGATAGGACGTTAGTTACTTGGCGTTCCGATCTTTGACGGTTTACATAGATATACCTTGAACGTGTAACAAAATCCAGAGCAAGTGTCATGTAATTATGTTTATTATATTTTGTCCGTATTGTTACATTTACTCTTTTTTTGACGAAATACATGAAATTCAATCAAATCTTTTCTACTTGCATCTCATCACTTTTAACTGTTAACTAGAATAGGCTTACTGGTTTTGGAACAAAATGACTGTTAGGTGAGCGCTGCAATCTTGAGGGCACTTACGACATCGCTTGAAGCGTTTGCAGCGGTGACGTGCAGAGACCGGTTGCCGCACGCTCATCTGGGATGGGGCGGGGGTGGGGGTGAGGTGGAGGCGGGGGCGGCGGCGGCACGTGCTCACCGGAGCCTGGCGGTGGGAACCCGCGGCAGCGAAGCGAAGTGACCCGCAGACCTTGGATATCCTGCCGCCGCCGCCACCGCCTCCGCCTCCGTTCCTCCCCGCCCCGCCCCCGCGTAATAACGCTCGGGATAACGTACTCGAGTCGCCAGAAGGTGACGTCTTTTCCAAACCGTCTTCGCCTTCACCCCACTGTCCTGCCATCCATTTCCACCCTATCTCCCTTGCGAAAAGCTCTCTTATCGTTCTAAAGCTTGCTCCTTCAACATCGATTTGCAGTGTCGGGTACTGTAATCGGTTGTCTTCAGTTGCCGAACTTACCGCTTTACACATGTGATATTAAGAATGTCAAGTGTATTAATAAAGCAATAACTAAGCAACAATTCGGAATACAACGCAGAAGCGGCTCAAAAAAGTGTCTGTGCCGAGGTGATCAACTATGAAGTTGTAACTGTATTTTTTCTCCTTCACCGTTATTACATTGCCTCCGCTACAATTATTTTTTCCTATACTATGCACGTGCTACACTGTACTCATTGTTATGTACAAACAGATGACTGTCTGCATCCAATGCTTTCCCATCCTCCTTCCTACTTCTCGTTCGTTTCTTACTCCTTCTCCATGTTCTTACTCATCTTTAACGTCCTCTTTCCTGTCCATGGCGTCGTCTGCGCCAGCGGCTTTGTTAGTGAGCTCGGCGAGTGAGTCAACGCCTGTGAATCACGGCGCCGCCACCTTTGTTTCGGGCGAGCGCCCGCAGAAACAAACGTGAGCCACGCGCAGCGTCGCGTGCTGCGCATCGCGACCGTCTTCGACGACCAGGACGACGACGCTTCTTCGAATCGCGCAGCTTCTCTCTCCCATCGGAAAGCCTCTCTCGCGCAGCCCCACACGTTCAATCTCACTCGCTCGGCGCCATTCACGGAGCCTCACCCGGGCGCCCCACATGAACAGCCTCACGCGGACGGCCTCACGCGGACGGCCTCACGTGGACGGGCTCACCCGGGCTGTCTCACCCACGCCGCCTCACCCGGGCCGCCTCACCCGGGCCGCCTCACCCGGGCCGCCTCACCCGGGCCGCCTCACCCGGGCCGCCTCACCCGGGCCGCCTCACCCGGGTCGCCTCACCCGGGCTGTCTTAACCGGGCCGTCTCACCTGGGCGACTTCATCCGGGCGGCCACACCCGGGCGGTCTCATCCGGGGAATCTCTATCAGGGATCCTCTCTTCGAATCTCCCTTTATCCGTTATTCAAATGCTGAGATGGTCTCTTGCTTTGTCACTGGACTCTGAATTTAGCTATTCTTCTAAACAATTTAGTGCAGTTTATTATTGTCAGTCCATCTTCGCGCTACTTTCAAAATGCCATAGACAACAATTCGTTCTCTATTTGGGCTTCTTTTTTTATTAACTTTCTCAGAAAGCCGTCAAAATTATTTACCACTTCTCTTTTTTCCAGAGTGGGATCTGTCGATATTGAATGACAGAAGCATTTGCAGCCGGCCGGGAAAATTGATATTTATCCCTGAGAGATTAACGTGAGTCATTATGGGACCCGCTTTTTTTCGTCTGTACCCTAAGACAATGCTGTTAAGTCTTGAATTAAGAATAATGGTGAGATGATGATGATGATGATGATGATGGATGAAGGGACAATCACAAATACGATCATGCCTACGCAGGACTCGAACCTGCAGCCTCCTTAGGGCAGACGACGGCTACAGCAACCTTCTGCGCCACGGGGGATAGTTTGTTTTTATTGTTGTTGTTATTGTTGTTGTTATTATTATTATTATTATTATTATTATTATTATTATTATTATTATTATTATTATTATTACTATTAGAAATATTGCAAATATAACATAATGTGGGTCTATATCAAGGTATTGGACTTGCGTAGAGCCAATATAATTTTGCTTATACTTACACGTTTGTTTAAATGATGCCTATAAATGCTTGCTTATACCACCCATTGAGCTCTTTTGTTTTATTAATTCTTTATTCACTTCTGCAAACATACTTTGTCCAAATTCCACATGGATCTCCCGGGAACTGAACCACGTTCAGAGCGGAGGCAAGCGAGCCATCGGATCGTTCTGCTAGAAGGCCATAGAGAAAGGGTTATTTGGAGATAGGGAATCAGCCCATCGCCTGGCCTCAAGAATGGCAGTGAAGATTGGTATGAGAAAGACGATCGATCGTGGGTGGTCAGTGCTGTGTTGAAGGCGCCGCTCCTCCTGGAATAAGTTGGAGATAATTTCCAAACCGGCCATTCAGAGTTGCCGGCCTCTACAGTTTTCATTCTAGCAATGATTGGCGTCTATCCAGTTACTCAAGTGGTTTCAAAACTACGCCATCGTCGGATTCGAACCTAGAACTTCCCGATTTATGATACTTCTGATGCGGACTCTACATACCCTATGCCATCTGTACATACAAAATCCACGTACCCTACGCCACTCTGCACGGCATGATTAATTGTTTCGAGATCTCGATATCAGGATTTAAATTTCTTTGATGTTGAAATTTCAGCGAGGATTAAATAATGGAATTATCTGGAGAATAATTTGAAAATTTATATGTTCATCATTTGTTGTGTAAATTATCCATTTGTAGTCTAAATTCTTATATATATTTTAAATGTATTGCTATCTTGTGCGATGTCCTACTTTCTCGAATTTCCATACGTCCTTGGAAGCGAACAACTGTTCAATCTAACGTCGAGAACACAGAAGAAAGTCATTAAAACATGTAAGATGAACGCGACTGCCTTGTTCTCGACTTCTCATCTCCACAATGAATCATACGGATGCAAAAGAGAAATGCAAGAACACACATCTCCGCCTTGTTTTCATCAGTGTAGTTAATCATGTTAATTTACATAAGATAATACCCACTTTCTCTTTTCTTCCGCTTCACTTCTCTCATTTAAATAGATGTAGCGGAAGTCAATATTGTGAACTTACTTGCTTATTCCTGCATGAACAGCGCGTTTGGTATCAATTTTGAAGTAAGAACATGCAACAGACAACCAATTTTCATTCATGAGAATGCAAACTCTATGCTAATGACTGACGTTCTGACACCAGAATGCAGATATCTAGTGTCCTTGATTACATTTATGAATGTATCACTAGAGACACCTATGTAAAGCAATTGAGGTCAACTTCTTGTTTAATTTGTGTCCACGTCATGGAGGATTAGAATAATACTGTTCATTATATGAAAGTTGAGAATCGTGATCAGAAGTAATTGATGCCAACACAGTTATCGTTGGATTAGTATGCAATTAAATGGAGTTTATACTCTTAACATGTACAGTTATTTACACATACATTTCTTACTTTTGCATATGAAGAATAAAGGAAACAGTGCGTTCATTAATATATATTTCTTATGTCTGCAAACGAAGAATCAGCGAAACAGTAAGAAAAATGGAAGTATAGATTATTTTCAAGTTTACTTATCCACTTTGTCTATATTTGCCGTATTTATGCATTTACCTCATACATGTGTACTCGCGTATCAAGGCTACCTGTTACACCGTTGACCATCGTATATTACTTTAGCCTTTTTTCTGGTATTTGGTTTGAACCATGAGATTGGCCTTAATTTATAAGTTACACCGAATTACGTGTGCCTTGTCTGTCACGCCAGTGTTAATACGCCGCAAAGCTGTTGGGTGGTATAGGTATATAATACATTGGAATGTAACTAATTTTCTCTGCGACCATTTAATAATACACGTATTCCGGCTATATATTTGATCGACGAATAACATCTATTACACACTCCATGGATTCCAATTCGGGTTCTACGGCTTGTCGACCAATTCTGTAACTAGAATTTTCGGAATCTACGAGCAGAATTGTATTTTTGCAATTCGCGCTTCTTTTCAACAGCGATAGGCAAGTGAATGATTTTGCAGTTCCGTTTACGTAACCTAGTCATTGTTGTACTCATATTTCGCGTTACCTTTCGCATTGATCTTTCAACAGAAAGTGAATCTTAAAGCCAGTGACAGTGACAATTAAGTTTGTACTCCACCTGAAATTCAAGAAATAGCGAATTCGACAACTCTACAATTATTTCCAGAAAAATCGAGGAATTATTATAAACAATCGTATGTAACATTCATGGAGTGGAGAAAGAGTAGTAGGGTGAATTCGTTTATTGAGAACGTGTTCTTGACTTACTTTACGAAACTTTTCCAATAGTATAAACCTTCTAGTTCATGGAAGGTTTACTCAATATTAAGAAGCGCATTGTACATACATATGTTGGTAATCCTTATACTGGAGTTTCAAATAGTATGCGCTCATGCCATAACTATGTGCTCGTTGAAGAATATATTATTCTTCAGCAGAAAACCTAATTGGCTCAAATGGCATTCATTTACTTTTCAAACCTATTGTAGGAATTGCAGAGACCGTCTAGCTGCAAAACTTCCTTCCGTAAAAACAGTCCGTGTCTCCACATCCCTGTCGGTCACCGTGGATCTATATTTTCCTTTCCGAGCGTGCGATTCATTTTTATGCTTTCTTAAGAATAAGTGTGTGTGTGTGTGTGTGTGTGTGTGTGTGTGTATATATATATATATATATATATATATATATATATATATATAATTAAGTAAATTATGTTTAAATAAAACCTAATGCAATCAATCACAAATTAAAGTATTTACATTAATAAACGCATTTTGAAAATCTCACATGAGATTCGAAGGGGGTCGAGCCGTATCTCACGACATCTCACCAAGGGGGAGGGGGAGTCGAAAATCGTCAAAATCGCCTTACGTAATTTATGGACGACTCCATATTTCAGGTGGATGGAAGGGATTTTGCCGCATCTGCGCCGTCGTCGTTCGAATTCATCTGTGTCGTCTCCATCTCCTCATCCATCACTTCCCCAGACTCTTTCAGTGCCGACACAGCGTTCAATTGAATGTTCTTCACTTCATGTTCTACGATACACTATCACTCCCAACCCACGTTGCCTATTCTTTTCATTTCAGAGCTGCCTTTTCCTATTCGTTTCTGCATAACTGTTTTATTAGATTTAGATACTCTACAGAACATAAAAATGTCAGATATATTTATATCGACAATGATATTAATGCAATACTTACCATTTGTATAATTTTGAAATACTAATTGTGCCTGAAACATATACGTCAGTGTCTGTTGATTCCGTTTCTATTGATCTGTTGAGAAAATGCTGAAATGACCCCTATTTACTTCTGGACTCTAAATCTAGCTTTCTTATGAGCACTTTATTGACCTCTCATTGCTAGTTGCGAGAGGACAAGGGCGAGGTGTTAGTTTGTTAGCAAAACTATTCGTTCGTCGTTTCACATACATGTATATTATTCGAGAGCAAAAATTTTAACGTTAAAATGATTGAAAACTTTATTTGATTCAACCAAGTACTGTAAAGGACTTGTTTTGGGGGCAAGCCTTCCTAAAGCAGTTGCAACAGATTACCAAGGAGCAACGCGCGGTATTTGAAATTGGTTCTGTAAGGTTTAGAGTCGTTTGAGCAGGGTGCCATTACATTCCGTCTACGTGTCGAGAATCGTCAATTTGTTCTCTCACACTTCAAGGCAAAATATATATCTGTCCTTGTTCTCGTATTGCTCAATAATGGATAATCTAGGCTGACATGTTTAATGTTTCTAGTCAACATAAATATTATCCTTTATCTTCTGGTTTTGTTGCAGACATTTTAGTACAATATCTTTCAGCTAGTTATCAGAATGCCCCTCTAATTGGAACAGTAATTGCTATTTCAGTAAGGCGTGGCAGGCTCTCGCAGAGAGGCAAGGTAGATTGATGACAACAAGAATTGGCTCAGCCGTTGCAGGGGGAATTTTGGGGTGAATGGTTCTAGGTCGGTGGACAGGGTTGGTTTGGGGTTTTACACCTAATTCTTGATCCTTATATTCTCTTCAATATATCATATGGCAATTGCTAACATTTTTTTTATCAATTCCGTATTTTTTGCGCAGGTCTTTTTAGCAAATTATAGGATAATATATCCCTCTACAATTCTGTTGAATTGGTGCTCTTTTTTATTCCTTGTCTATCGCTAATCCCCTGTTCATTTCTGTTCTTTTCAGTTCATTTCTTCTTTACCTTCCACCTAATGCTCTTTTAGTTTACAGTTCTTTCCCCTGTCCTTCATTACTTGTTTCTTTGTGCCTCTTTTCTTCTTTGAATTCCTTCTCTCGCATCGCTGCCCGCGGGCGCGTGGGTGTGAAGGAAGAGCCTTCCAACGGGGTGGGGGACAGGCAACGGTGGAAGAGGAGGGGAGGGGGTGGCAACGGAGGAGGAGAAGGTGCGGTGGAGAAGGCGGGGCGGCGGCGGGAGCGGAGGTTGAGGTGAAGGAGGTTGCAGAGTAGGAGACGGCGGGGGTGGACTAGGAGGTGGTAGAGGAGCAGAAGGCAGAGGAGGAAAAAGCGGCAGAGGCAGTACACTACTCGTGCAGGCGAACAAAAAACGACTGAGCTCCTCGTGGCGCTGTGAGCAGTTGCCTCCGATCTGGAGCGGTCAAGGGCCACGCCAAACAAGACGCTCCGCGCTCATCTGATTCAACCCACCGCCTCCGGCGCGGGCCTTCATTAATAATGCACGGCGCGGAAGGACTACCCTCACTCGCATCGCCGGGGCCACGCGGCCGCCGCCGACACGGAACCCGCCCTGCCGTTGCGGGCAACACCATTTCCTAGCTCGTTGTGCCGTATTTTCATCCCCATCATTAACCTTATCACCAACTTCATTCCCCATCACCCACCCCTTTCTTATCTCTTGTCCTACCTCACCTTCAACTTCAGAGCCCTTCAACCCAGGGCCATTTCAACTCGGGCCATCTTCAACCTCAGAGCTATCTTCAACCTCAGAGTTATCTTCAACCTCAGAGTTATCTTCAACCTCAGAGTTATCTTCAACCTCAGAGTTATCTTCAACCTCAGAGTTATCTTCAACCTCAGAGTTATCTTCAACCTCAGAGTTATCTTCAACCTCAGAGTTATCTTCAACCTCAGAGTTATCTTCAACCTCAGAGTTATCTTCAACCTCAGAGTTATCTTCTTCAACCTCAGAGTTATCTTCAACCTCAGAGTTATCTTCAACCTCAGAGTTATCTTCAACCTCAGAGTTATCTTCAACCTCAGAGTTATCTTCAACCTCAGAGTTATCTTCAACCTCAGAGTTATCTTCAACCTCAGAGTTATCTTCAACCTCAGAGTTATCTTCAACCTCAGAGTTATCTTCAACCTCAAAGTTCATGGTCATCGTCAACCTCGTCCTCCCTCACCCTCATCCTCAGACACAACTTCACCCTCAGACACACCTTCACCACCATCACTGCCACCACCACCCCTTCCACCACCACCCCTACCACCATCACTACCAGCATCCCCACCATCACTACTACCACCACCATCACAACCACCACTCCTGCCACCAACACCACCACTACCATTGCCATTAACCACCACCACCCCACCCCACCACCCCCCCACTACACCCTACCACCTCCACCACCACCACCATTTACTATAACTGTTACTGCCACTACCACTGTTAGTACCGCTACCACTGTTAGTACCGCTACCACTGTTAGTACCGCTACCACTGTTAGTACCACTATCACTGTTAGTACCGCTATCACTGTTAGCACCGCTATCACTGTTAGTACCGCTATCACTATCACTATCACTATATCCACTACTACCACTACTACGACCACCATTACCACCTACCACCTCTATTTTCATTACTGATTGTATTACTACCACCACCTGCACCACCACCACGACCACCACCACCACCACGACCACCACCACCACTACACTACCACCACCACTACACTACCATCTCCCCTACACTACCACTGCCACTACCACCACTGTCACATTCTCTACCTCATCCATAGCGGTTTGCATCTCCACTCTCACCACCAACACAAAAGGGAGAATTTGTCATTTTCTAGTTTTCTTGAACGGTATCCATTTAATGAGATAATTTACATGATTAGAAATTGGTAAAATATTGAATAAAATTAGCATTTTAATATAATTATTTAATCGAAGCGTAAAGGTTTTCGTATCATAAGTTATGATGCTTTCTGTACACAAACGCACATCTTCATTTCGTTATTCATCATTAACTAAGTCTTCGTACACTGTACATACTGATGCATGTTTGTAACAGAAAATATTTATTATTCCACCATACCCACCGCTTTGTACATGCATGGGTCTGGAAATACATATTTGATTTTTTTGATTTTATCTTGAATATTCCTAATTTTTTAATCAATTGCATGTATACCATGTCATATAACATAACACACCATACCATAATTCATATGCCAGACGTGTCAAGACGCTCTTAAAAATTACCTAACGAACGCCCGAATGGCCTTGGTGCACGAGAAGTCTCCATTCACACTCTTTATGGAAATCCGCACCTCCCACAACGGGACGCATGTACCACGCTCTCGAGTTGGGTCCCATTGCCGCATCACGTCGCGTCAGGTCCTTGTTTGTCCGCATCGCGCGTGAGGTCCGTCGGCCTTTGTGTCTGGGACGCAGCTTCTGCGACCGCAAACGTTGCACGTCCGCGACGTGGACACGGCGTGACACACCTTCCTCTTTACCCCGCTCCCGTCTCCCGCCGTCCATCACTGCACCCAGCCTTTCCCATTATCGTCCCCGTCCACCACCGCCACCGCCCAAGTGACCACTACACTTCGTCGCTTATTTCCATAAATTGAGGCGCTCAGGATAATAACGGTAGATACCCAAACGACCTCGCATTTTCACTTAGAAGTATGACAGTTAACTCCTGTCATATACCTATCGTATACTGAAATCTTAAATGAATTGAGGTAGGGCAAAACCTTTAAATTCCACCTTAAAATTTGTCCGTAGTGAAACTGAAAGTGAACAAAGACAAAGTTATTTTTCTCGAAACCAATTTCGGTTGGGATATACCGTCATTATTCTGAGTGCCTCTATTATTTTTTGATAAGGTTTTGTCCTTTGAAAATGAACAATGTACCTGAAAATCTTGAACAATGAGACTGTAAAGGTAACATAATTTCTAGTTCTTTTAATATGCAACATCAAATCGAACGTACCCAGAAGTGCATTGAATGCGAAATTGTGTTTGTGTTACATATTCTATCGAAACTAGGTGTTACAATTCAGCTCGTTGTGAATACTAGTGCGTGAATGTACTAATAGGTGTGCACACACTCGGGGTATTTGCTCTCATCGTGTGAACCAGAAGATATCGCAATACTCAGACCTAGAGATTACAAAAAAGTAATGTGCGAATAATAAGCAAATGTTCACATGATTATTGCAAGCCACTTATGTATGTACTCTGATTGTCGAACTTGAAATTGTTCTGTCGCCTTGGCTCATAGTTTACGAATCAGTGAATCTTGTCAGGAACATAGCTCCAGGGGGTGCAGACGTTGCATGCGCGGGCTGTGGTCACACTTTCCCACCCGTCCACCCCCAGCCCATCCCAGTCCATTCCAGTCCATCCCAGTCCATCCCAGTCCATCCCAGTCCATCCCAGTCCATCCCAGTCCATCCCAGTCCATCCCAGTCCATCCCAGCCCATCCTAGTCCATCCCAGTCCATCCCAGTCCATCCCAGTCCATCCCAGTCCATCCCAGTCCATCCCAGTCCATCCCAGTCCATCCCAGTCCATCCCAGTCCATCCCAGTCCATCCCAGTCCATCCCAGCCATCCCAGTCCAGCCCAGCCCATCCCAGCCCATCCCAGCCCATCCCAGCCCATCCCAGCACATCCCAGACCATAACAGCCCGTCCCAGCACAACCCGCACCCCCTGCGCCGAAGAGACCACCACGCTCCACCGCTTTTTCCACAAATCGCATTGTGATCGGTTTTTCCCCAGGACCTCGAGAAACAATACGCTTGGCACTTGACGAGAATTTCGTTTCCTCACTTCTCGATCGCCGCCGGGCTCCGCTTATTCATGGCAAGGCAAAAGAGAAGTTCCAGACTTAGAAAACAACAAAGTAGAGGGCCACGAAAGCGAATGCAAAGGAGACGGATTTGGAAATAATGTACAGTCTTGTCTGGACTGTACGTTGTTGTATATGTCAATATTTAAACGTCACATTCAATGCTTTAGTGTCTTCTGTAGGTTCTCATTGCAATGTATTATACTAGTATCTAAATGTCTAATTTCCTCTGTATGTCAATCTTTAAATGTCTCATTCAAGGCTGTAGTATCCTCATTAGGTTCATATTCTATCTCAATATTAATGTGTGAGTGTACGATGAACAAGATATGAACATACAAAAAGAACACAAGACAAACAGCGCTATGAATTAGCGCTATGAATCAAGATGAACTAGAGATGCTACAAAATGGCACAGACTTTCTCGTGGCACATTTTTTCTGTAATTTCTTTGGTGTGGTCTGGCTTGAAGATCTTGCTCCATTCTCTGGCCAGCTACCATCTATCGTCGCCCCAAGTTAAAATTTTTACATTTTATCAACTTTTGCTTTCTTAATAGTACAACCGAAATATTACTTCAAGAATATTAAAGAAGAGTAAAAACTCGTCGTAAATAGAAATTTTCATTAAAAATCTGTAGCAATTATAAGAATATGGTGATTAAGCATTACTATAAATTGGAAATTGGAAATTCTTTTTCACAGGAATGTTTTTTAAAAAAATGTGTACAAATCGAAGGAAATGTGCATATTAACGGCGTGAGAGATATTTTCAACAAATTAGTTTTGTGTAATTTTGGTAGAAACTAAGGAATACACCAAAATGAACTATACACATATTAAACAGGCAATTAGCACTAACCATTGCAACTTTGAAAAAATTTGGAGCCATTTTTCAGAAAATGGTGTTTGAGCATGGCTGAAAATATAAAATTTTGAGCAAATTTTCACAGATAACTGTTGAATTTTCGAGAAACTTTACTTAATGTCATTTAAAGCACATGTACTCATAAATATAACGTGAAGAAATCGTCTCTAAAATCAATATTATCGACGTAAGACAAGTAAAAAAATACAATTTGGAAATTTTTGAAAAAAAAAGAATAGACCAAAATGTCATCGAATAGGGTTCGTTTGGCACCAACCCTACCAAAAATGTAAAGAAAAATTTGGAGCTGTTTTTGAGAAATCTTGTTTTTGTAATTTTTCAAAATTGCAAATATTTCACGCTATTGCACGAAAACTACTAAAAATTACAAAAAATCTACATGACCTTTATGAAAGAACTATTTATGGACAACAAATTTCACTTGAAGGGAAAATCTCTATCTTCAATTTTGTAGTTGTAGGAAACACGAAGGAAATTCAAACTTTTGCAATTTTCGAAAATTCAGAGTTAACCCGAAAATCGGACCTATGCCACCTTTATAAGTGTATTATACTCTGTTCTTACAAGAAATTTAAAGAAAAAAATTGTAACCGTTCTTGAGAAAATTTTGAAAGTGTTTGGGGTCTTAATGTAAAGTACCCCCAAATTTTAAAGAATGTTTTCAAAATGGACAGGGCTTTCTTCAATTTAGAAAAAGTTTGGTTTAGGCGCTAGTAGTATTCACGGACGGACGGACAGACGGACGTTTAAAAAAACAACCTTTTTCGGTATCAGGGGACCTCTAAACGTGTATTTCCGTTGAAATCTCGAAATCGATTTTCCGCAGCTTTACATAACTTTCTCTATACTACATGTATTTCTCCGCATATACGAATGTATACGAGTAAGTAAAAAGAGCATGCTGAGGGAAGGTCATATGAGAGCAATACTAAAATAGTACAATTTGTAACGTAAAATGTTAATAAATGAGTTTTTTGTTATTTACGTTAGTAAACACGCACTTAGCCCCTTAGCAACCAACCATCTAAATATTGCTTTAAGAGCGCGTCCATAGCAACGGCCGCTAAAATATTTTTAATGGACTCTCGATCATTTTAGCGGCCATTGCTATGAACACTATGGACTCTCGGGTTTAGATTCTTCTTGCATTAGTAGAAAAAACCATTCAACTGTCTGATCACAAACAAAGCATTCAGTACCACCAACCCTTGCTACAGAAAATGAAGAGTAATGACAATTCTGAACTCGCGAAAGTGATAAAAGTTTATTTTTAATAAGCGATAAACTAAATAACAAAAATCATTGTATGTAACTCGTCCTCTATTGGTCTTTAAGGACTTAGCCGGAAGGTTAACTACTCGGCTTCGCTATCGCTCCGCCTCGCAGTTAACCTTCCGGCTGCGTCCTTTAAGACTCGTTTAGAGGACTCGTGACATAAATATCTATTAAGTTACCTAAATAAATGGTCTCGATATATGGTATAGAGGGGTTAATTTAATAGTGGAAATCCAGTGACACTCGTTTCGAGGTATTCAGCTCTAAAGATAAACGATTATTAAAAATGGAGTTAAGTCAATTTCTCAAGTAAGAGGAGTTGTACCGTTATTAAAATAACCTTTACTTATGTTGAAAATTAGCACTAGAATGTTCGGTTTTAGTGAACTCTCAACATTAGTTATAGTGAACATGGAAACACATTTGAATAACAAATGAGAATCGTGGCTTCTATCACTGATGATAATTTCAACTAGTGCTGCTACAGAATGGCACAGAGTATCTGGCGTTAATTTTGTATTTTCTTTAATCTGGGCTATTTTTACTTGTCACATACTTTTGCCAGCTGCCATCTATTGTCGCCCGAAGAACATTTTTTTGACATTTTCTCAATTTTTGGGTCTAATAGTAGAATCGAAATATTACTTAAAGAATTGTAATGAAGAACAAAACCTCGCCCAAGAGCAAACCTCGCGCAATTTTCTTTGAAAAATTTGGAGCAGTTTTTAAGAAAATGGCGTTTAAGCGTTACTATAAATGCAAAATTTGAAGCTCTTTTTCACAAAAACTTTTGAAGTCGAAAAACTTAATTGGAAGTAATTTCAAGAACTTTCAATTTCAAATGTAATAGTGTTTACAAATTGCTTGAAATGTGCATATTAACGGCGTGAGAGATATTTTAAAAATTCATATTTGTGTAATTTTTTGAAAAGACAAAATTATGTAGCAAAATGAATCTTAGGTCACCTCAAACTGTGCAATTAGCACTATATCCTCGAAAAGTTTGAAGAAAACATTTTGTGCCGTTTTTTGAGAAAATGGGTTTTGATCATTTCTGAAATTGCAGAATTTTGAGCTCGATTTCACGGAAAATTTGAAAATTTTCGAGACACTTTGTGTCATCATTTAATACATATGTACTCTTAAATAAGTGAATGTAAACAAATCGCTGCTAATGTAAATATTAACGACGTGAAAGATGTGAAACAATTATTTTTTGTATTTTTTAACAAAAGAAAAGAATGGAGCAGAATGGCGTTTATGTCATCTCATAGACTTCATTTAGCTCTATCTCCAACAAAAGTTTAAAGAACAAATTTGGAGCCGCTTTGGACAAATTCTTGTTTTTGTTATTTTTTAAAATTGAAAATATTGCATGGGCGATAAGTTTTAAAATTTTCGAAAAAATGTATAAAACCTTACTGAATGAACTGATTATGGGCAGCAACTTTTATTTGAAAGAAAAACCTCTATCTTCAATTTTATAGTTGTAGGAAAATCCCGAAAAAATTCTGAGTTATGCGATTTTCGAAAATTCAGAGTTAAATGTAAATATCGAACCTATGCCATGTTTATAAGTGTATTATACTCTATTCCTACAAGAAACTTAAAGAAACATTCTGGAGCCATTTTCGAGAAAATTTTGGAAATGGCCAAAGGTCTTTAAGAAAAGTGCCTCCAAAAATTAATGAATGCTTCTCAAAATCGCAGAGCATCGACGCAGGGCAGATCGTCAAGGATTTATTCAGTTAAAAAAAAATAGTTCGAATTGTTTAGGCGCTAGTGTTGTTCACATACACCGGACGGACGATTAAAAAGAAACTTTTTTGGTGTTGTGGTACCGCAAACCTTATATTTCCGTTGAAATCTGGAAATCGATTTTCCGCAGCATTACATAACTTTATACTACGTATATTACTCTGTGTATACGTAGGTATGCGAGAAAGTAAAAATCTTAAGAGACATTGATGCGTGTCGAGACTACATTATGTTATTTAAAGTCTGTGGACTACGTAGGGTCAAGTGCGGAGAATGCACGGGCGCCAGAGAAGGAGCTGGGAAGCTATTAATAAAAAACTGTACGCAGCAAAAAGATAAGTAAGATATTATTTCCAGATTTAATGACAGACACGTTGAAACTTTTCTTGCAGATTAAAGAAAAACACATGATCTTGAATATTATTTAGACAATTCTATCCGTTTCAATCATTTAATTAATAAAAAACACTCTTTTGACCCTAATGAAGTTGTGTAGTAAGTATTGTACTTCATTTAAGTCAGTTTACATTTTCTTCATATTGGTTTCACTCTATTCATTTTGTTCCCCTTTGTTAAAAATTTGTGAATCAATTATTTCAATTTTCATATTTGAAAATAAAATCTCCCAGAAAAACATAATATAACACATTTTCCACATTTGGCGATGAAGTATTAATTGAAAGAACATTGTAGGGACTAACTGCACTCTTCAACTTTCATCATACTATTCAAACAACTATTGAAATCTCTATACCCTCTTGAGGCTGAGTGCCCAAGTGCCTGCACTGTAGTCACCTGGTCTCACCTCGATCATTCCAAAAGTCTAGTGGTTCGTCATGGAGTATTCACCTTCTGATGACGCCAAGCGGCAAACAGGATGACCAGCGTTATCGTCACATCCGACCGAGAAGGCCAGACGGGAACAATTGAGAAACAGCCACCCCGGCGCCACGAGGCCGGACCACGGGCAGACAGCGTACCTAACACCGAGCGACAGGACGTCCCCGGGCATCTGTCATGCCGGATGGAGAAGAGTCCAGCGGAGAGAAGACGAAGGGAAGGACTTCAGACCAAAAGATCACGAAGACGTACTTGGACATTACGCACAATCAACGTGAATTGAGAAGAGCCGGAAGGAAACATGCAGTTTGATTTGTCGTAAAGAACAGCAGGTTTCTGAATAATTATATGCAAGTAATTTACATAATTGAAAACATACAAGCTATCGTTTAGAAAGTAACTTTAGTTTTCTAAATAATTATTTTCTGATTTTTAATTGAAAAGTAGCAGGTCCGGCATATAGGATCACTTGCTCTCACTAACCAGTTTTGTAATATAAAAACTATATATTAATATATTAAAATTAATAAAATGAACGCATTTTTTTCATTACTTCGTTTTGTTGTGCAAATTGCAATCCATCTAGACAAAGCTGTTTTTTACCTGGCGCAAGCAAGCAATGATTATAAGGCTATAGATTTAGTGAGGTAATAGTAACGTTAAACTTTGACCGGTTTTGGCTTGTATCTTAATAATGCAACAAATATAAAGATAACAAAGAGGATATTTGTTTTTCCAATTATATCTCGATAACGAGCGAAAAAAGAGACTTTTGTGAACATTAAAGTTTTGATAATTACACAGAAAGAAATAAACATATTTTCGTAGCTTTGTAAAAACCCTAATTTTATATGGTACATCAACACCCTCATTTTAAATGATATATCGTTATCCAATTTCCTTATTAGACTTGACAAATATTATTCAGTAATTTAAGTCATTATCGGTGAATAAATGATCACATTATAACTTTCCTTCAGAGAGCCTAAACAACTTCCAAAAAAGATTTATGTACAAAATTTATGTTAAAGAGAAATCAATGCCCTTAAGTCAACACAATACGATTGGAGCCGTAAAAGCAGAAGAAACAGTGTCAGATCGAAACACCTGCTTATTAGTGCATGTAGACTCTTCTGCCTTTTTATTCGAATATTCAGAACAGAGACCTTTATATACGTATTCAAGTTTTTTGCGGCGAGAAAAGCATGAAATAACAACTGTCAATGGTAGAAGAAACCGAAGAAAGTTCTTCTGTAGATTTCCGTTGTCTCCAGGCCTGGACCTCCACCAATAGAATCCTCCACCCCGCATCTCCCCCTAATTCAGTTGTATTTTCTTTGGCGCGGGTGGAACGACGCAGCATCTCGATACGATCAACGGGCTCTCCGGCGCGGCGGTGGCAGCGGCGGCAGATGGAAGTCCCGCCGTCCACGTCGAAGGCAATCGCCGGAAATAGGGTGAGCAGCGGCGCAGGCGGATAGCGGGAAAAAAGGAGGCCCGCTTCGGGCGTGCGCTTTCCTGCGATGGGCCAACGACGTAGCACGCCCTGCCCCGCCCCCGCTCTGCCTCGTTCCATGCCCCCCGCCCGCTCCGCCCCGCTCCGCCCCGCCCCGCCCCGCTCCGCCCCGCCCGCCCGCTCCGCTCCGCCCCGCTCCGCCCGCTCCGCCCCGCTCCGCCCCGCTCCGCCCCGCTCCGCCCGCTCCGCCCCGCCCCGCCCCGCTCCGCCCCGCCCCGCTCCGCTCCGCTCCGCCCCGCTCCGCCCCGCTCACAGCCCCGCTCCCCGCCCCGCCCCGCCACACCCGCCTCGCCTCGTCCGCCCGTTCTACCTCACTCCTGCGCCCTGAAAACTTCTACCATCACCTACTATATTGTCACTGCCGTGTTTCATACTCCCTTTGCTTGTCCTTTTCCACCATTATCGCACCCGCCGTCTTTTTTTACCTTCCATCGTAATATCCTTCCTCGCGACGTCATGCGATCTTCACGCGCTTCTCCGCGTGCACCTTTACGATAGCCTCAATTTCACCGCCATTTCAACTTGTAATTGCATCTCCCCCCCTTTTCCGTCCATTGCCTTTTCCACCTACATTTATCACCACCAGTTTCCTTCCATTTTCTCCTCCTCTGCAAGTTTCATTTGCCTTCTCTTCCATCTCCGCCTCTGTAGTATCCTCTCACTCTTCCTCTCCTCGACATCCCAGTCCTAATTACAACGTGAGCCGTCTTTCTCTCACCTTCGACGGCGATCTCCAACCCCTAACAAGTAGGTCCTAGGTTCGAGTCCCGATGGCGGCGGCAGGATTTTCGACTCTAGCTTTTGCGCTAGGTCGAATTCAGTCTGGAGGAGAACTCTAGCGGCCGGCTGCTCTGATCGGTAGTGTTCCGTGGTTTCTCCGATCAACACCAGGCGAAGGCCGGAGCAGTACCCTAACACACAGACCGCGCGCGATCTTTCCTTCCTCTTCCTTATCTTATCCTCACCTCTTACACACACACACTTACACTAACATGCACTACACTACCACACGTAACGGGAGACCGGTCGAGGACTTAAAACTTGTCTCGGCTGGGGTGGTGATACCTGGTTGGAAAAAAAAACCGCTAGACGACGGTAAGTCAGTGCCGGATTTCGCCATCCACTGGGGGAAGATCACCGCCCGCCACCTTCCGATGAAAAAACATGCACCACACGTACGGGATTATTGACTTCGTTAGTTGACGCGCCCTGAATCACTAACAATCAATGAATCCAACTCCGTACTCGTCCCCTCTCATTTTATTATATGGGTCACCGACTTTTGCTCTGCATTCTCATTTGCTTCAATCTCAATTGCGCCTACTCCTCCTTATACTGATCTCACGGTCGCTAATTTCTCGTGTACTGCAACCTCACGTCAATATTTACTCTTTTAACACATTCTGTTATCTTTGTCTTCATCAATCAGGCACATCCGATAGTTAAATCAAATTTCTGAAATTATGTAATCATGTGGACAGTTTCAGTGTATCAATCACTTCACCGCCTCACATTCCATTAATTGCAAGCTACAACGGCCGTATTTCCTGCCGCCGAGGTACTAGCGAGTATACCGCTTCTCTAAACCCTCTTAGAATCGCAGTTACAAAAGATCACTTGAGGGCATCACGAACAATTCTCAACCACGACCTCTCCTCAGCTCGTGCTCCCGACTCCCCGGAAACGTTCATTTCCCGCGGCCTGCCAGGCAGTCGACCACTTTCCCTTCCCCCTCCAAGCCGGGCACCGAGCGGTCTCTGATCACATTACGTTGCGGCTTTCCTCTTGCCTCTTTCCTCGCCGCGCCGCGGGCAAGAAGACGCTCCGTCGGCGCGCGCCGCGCCAAAGCGCCGACGCACAACAATGGGGGTTCTCATTACGACTTTTATGTCTTCGGCCGCCGTGTTTAGGGAATAAAATACGCTCAAAGTAAAACAATAAAGGCTGACATGATGACTGGCGGTATTGTGCGGTGGCTGCGGTGGCGGCGGTGCAGGCGGAGACGGAGGAGGAGACGGAGGAGGAGACGGAGGAGGAGACGGAGGAGGAGACGGAGGAGGAGACGGAGGCGGCGGCGAAGGGGAGCGGTGGTAGAGGTGGTTGCGGTGGCGGAGACGGCGAGGCTGGCGGTAGCAATAATACTGCTGCTGGTGATGGTGGTAGCGTGATGGGTGCGGAAGAGGCGGCTAATAGCTCGTGGTTACCAAGGTTGTTGTTCGGGTGACAGCGGTCGGGTGGTGATAATGCAGGCAGCGATGGCGGCAGCATCAATGAACTCGCCTGCGCCAGTGATTGCGGCATGGATGCGGTAACAAGCGGCAATGGTGGTGAATGGTTTGGTGGGAGGGGGAATGGAGTGTTGGATGGGTATTGCATGGGTATAAATTAAATTTGGGGGGGTTGGGGGGGGGGGGTGGTTGTGTTGTGACAGCATGGTTTGTGTTGGTAGTGGCATTGGAAATAGTGTGCAGGTTTTGGTGTTGGTGTTGGTGAGGGTGGTTGGACACAGAGTACTTCCTACAATGAAGGCTCTCGAAAAATTATACTATATAAGACATACAGTGTGGTGCCTTTGCCGTCAATCCGACTCTGTGAAGTCATGGCACAGAATGTAATGTTTCTCGGGATCTGTCATTGATTATTGTTAATTTTTTTAAAAATCATTGCTACAAATATATTTTTCTAAAGTGTTCAATTTAGACTTTGTGCTTTTATTAGTTTTTGCCCTTTTATTGATTTATAGCATTCATCGATCTTCGAGAACTTAAGAGATAAGAAAGAAAATGCTTTACTGTAGTGATGTTATCCAAACAAAGAATAAATAAAATAAATACTTTGGTGTTACATTGTTTTATTCATTTTATTTCGGTTTTGTGAGCCTCTCCCAATGCCGATCGAGGAAAAACAAAAAAAAAGTATACTCTGCACAGAGTAGTGGGTAATAATTTTCACGGATTGTGAAAACAGTGCGCTTCTAAAACAGCATCGCCCCACGAAATCTATTCTTCAGTTAGTCAGTTGAACTAGGTGGCTGTTGATAATGCCACGGGAGTTTTAGTCCAGTGACTGTAGTTGGAGCTAGGGATAGTATGATGAATGATTTAGTTTCCTCAGATATTCTCTCTGGCCATGTGGGAGGTGTCAATGGATTCGTTATATAACCAACAAGATTGCAAAAATACAAAAACAATTTAACACTTTCGAATTTGAAAGATTGATTGTTTGGGAGTCCGGGCGCGTCAACTGCTAAGGTCATTAGTCCTGTAAGTGTATTCCATCCTTTTTTCCTTGGGAGGGGTAGTGATCTTTCCTTGCTAGATGGTGAGATCCTGCGCCAACTTACCGTCGGTGACCGGGGTTTTCCGCCACCAGTATCTCCTACCAGCGGGGCACCGCCCCACCCGGGATAAGCTCTAAGCTTCCGACTGGTCTCCTGACATGTGTGGTAGTGTAGTGCATGTTAGCGTGTGTGTGTGTAAGGAAGGGATGAGGTTAGGACAAGGAAGAGGAAGGAAGGATTGCGGGCGCGCGTCCGTGGCCCGTTTGTTAGGGTACTGCTCCGGCATTCGCCTGGTGTTGATCAAAGAAACAACGGAAAACTACGGATCAGAGCAGCCGGCCACTAGAATTCTCCTCCAGACAACGACTGAAGTCGACCAAGCTAAAATCCTACCATCGTCGGGACTCGAGACCCTGAGCTACCTCTCCCGGTTGAATCGAATTTGAATGAAAAATGAAAATATTTGATAATGCTAAGCCACAATTTCTCATTAATGTTGCGAATGTTACGACTATATTCTCATACTCAGTGTGTGAATGTTTATGGCACAGCTGACATCATGTGATAAGGAAGAAAGAACCTTCAGTTTTCTCATGAAAAGTTCAGTCAAAAGTTTTCTCATCAGTTCGAGAGGTTCCAATTTTTCCCTCTCCAAGATTCCATGTTCCACAAACGTCACAGCAGCACTTTTGCTGCTGCAGGCCACTTGTGTTATCATAAAGTAATGGCGGTGTTATGGAAGAGGGATTCTTCATTGGTGGAGCGATAGAAAGGTTCGCCGCCGCCACATCCATCCTAACGAATCCTTTCCTCACGCAGCGGTCGGTCTCTAGAGGCATCGTTCACGAAAAAAGTGACACAAAATTTGGTCGAATTATCTAGCCACGAACCCTCAGCTCTTTCGTCGGAAGGTAGGAGGGAGGGAATGTCGGGAAGGATGAGGGCGATAAAGACAAGGTCAAAAAGGGCTACGCGGACGGCAGAAGGGTTGAAAGGACGTTTTGGAGGCGGCTAAAATTGGGCGGGAGACTGACACGGACGGAGATTGAGCTCTATATAGAAGACACTGCGAAACATGAAATTTGGATGAAAAGGGGGGAAATCTTTAATATGTGTAATAGTGCAGTCATGCCCTTTGAGAAACAACGAATTTACGTATTGTTTTCTCCCTTCTGTAATGTAGTGTAAAAAATATTTTCTCAATCCGAAATTTTCCCTGAATTTCTTTTCTCGAATAGAAGAAAGTGCGCATGTAAAAATGACGCAGTTGCAATTTTCATTAAACCCTCAGAATTTTTGAAAATTCCTAAAGTTACTAATCATGTGAGAAAGTATATGCCTCATTAGTACAATTGTTTAAAGTAATTCTTGTGGTAATACAAAGAATAGTAAGAAACTGAGAAGAATGGTAATACTAAGAAGAACCATAAAAAGTTCCAAATATTGTTTTTTTTCTACTCTCGAATGGTCGAGTTCTTTTAAACTCCTGATTTATGTTATATGGTTTGACCTAAATGTTTCACACAACTTTCGTGTCAGACCATTTTAATCTAATTCTCTCTCTTGATTTACAAAATTTGTAAGTCCTAGAACGCACCCCAAATTAATTTCTATTTTAATTGAAATAGTAATTGTATTATAATTTATAATATGTTTATAAAATAGTTTAATAATTATAAATTAATAAATATAAATTAATAATAATAATAATAATAATAATAATAATAATAATAAAGCTGCGCATTTATAGGCATCAAAAAGTGTAGAAATATGCAGGAAAAATAGGCTTTTAAAATGTAATATGGGCATTTAAAAATGTGATATAGGCATTTCAAAATGTAAAATAGTAGTTGAAGACTGTAAAATAGGGATTTAAAAAAGTACATTAAAGTTTTCTTCTTTGTATTTATATACTTGTGTAGAAACTTTATGAAGTAACATAGCTACCTTCATGGAATGTTCGTAGAAATCCTTTCTGACATTGTGAGGTATTTCAGTCAAAAACGACTGAATTGCAGTAGCTACCTTTTCGCGTTTTATGTGTAAGACGATACTCTAATGCTGCACACTAATGCTAATGATCTTTTTCTTCACATTTCATTTAAACATAATTGAAAACATTGATTTGTTTTAATCGCCATGCATAACATCAATGTTGTAACCAGAGATGTTACAACAGCACACACTTTCTCGCATATCTAAAAACTTTCCAAATTTGCAATTTTCAAACATTCAGTGTGTTTTGCAAAATTGAGACCTCCGCCATTGTTTTAAGCGTCCCTTGTTCTATATTCGAACCGTCACCAATTTTTATATCGTCCTTTGATATACACGCGAAAATTTTAAGAAAAAAAGTATCAGTTTTTGAGAAAAACAGTTTAATAATTCCAAATAAATGATAATTTGACTACCACCAATGATTTTGCACGTGTTTCATAATACGAAATACCCGCATTGTAGTGGCAGTAAAACGTAACTTTTTTAAAAAATTTTATTGAGCATAATTGCATTTAGATCAATAAATACGAGAATAGGCAAGATTTAGGAATTTAAAAACAAAATAGGCATTTATTAGTGAAATAAGCATTTATAGGCACTATAAAATTCGCATATAATACTACTAATGCCTCAAAATGCCTCATAAGAAACCTCAAAGATTGCGTTTTCTACTGACGGAAAAAATTGAAATATCAGCAGCGTAATACTAATAGTTTATTATCTTTTATTGCTCTTTACTAATAATTTTATGACATTTGGAGAAATTATACAGACGGGACGTGCAAAACAGACGTTCGAGACGGAGGCGGAGTGGTCGCCAGGTCGTCAGGTGCACGACCGAGCCGGCGCGCACGAATAAAAGGCAGGGAACAAAGCGGCGGAGGAGGCTGCGAGGGCGTCTTCGGCCAGGCCAGTGATTGTGCGGAGCTCGGGGCGAATGGGCGAGCGAGCGAGTGGGCAAGAGATCGCCGGGTTCAACCGGGCGGCCGGAAGCAGCCCACAGAACCACCTCACTCAGGCGACGGCGCTACCAACACCCTGGACGGAAAGTCACTGCATGGAATGGTTTCAAGAGGAGGATACAAAATCTTCCAACTTATTGAACAATAGGCTTAATATAATAGATGACGAAGTGTTTTGGAGAACTATTAATGTGTACCGTAGTTTGAGGATTCGAATGCCGCGTAAGATCTGAATGTTTTCATCATTTGATTGTGACCGGGAGAGCTCAGTGTATCAACTGATGTCACTGCGCCTCTGACCGGGAGTTCCTAGGTTCGAGTCCTGACGGCGACAGGATTTTCGACACTAGCCTTTCAGCTAGGTCGAATTCAGTCGCTCTCTGGAGGAGGATTCTAGCGGCCGGCTGCTCTGATCGGTAGTTTTCCGTGGTTTCTCCGATCAACACCAGGCGAATGCCGGAGCAGTACCCGACCAAACGGGCCACGGACCGCACGCGCTGGTCCTTCCTCTTCCTCGTCCTATCATAGGTCGGCGCCGGATCTCGCCATCCAGAGGGGGAAGATCACCGCCATCTCCCGAGAAAAGAACAAGCACTACACTAACGGGACTAAAGACCAAAGCATTTGACGTGCCCGGAAACACGGAAAAATCAATCAATCAATCAATCATTTGAATGTGGCTTTGTTGGCTTTTGCACCAGCATATATTCCGTCTCATGATACAATAAACATTCCGTGTGAGGCTTAAAATATCAGAAGTGCTTAGAAAACACTAAACGTGCCAAATAGTATATGGTGGGGGTGGCGTGAGGGGTGGGATATATGGAGAGGCGGGGCTGCAGGAATAATAGTGGCCTGCCGACATGATGTTTTCTTATAAAGAACTTTTCATTTTGCTGAATATAATATATGAGTTTATTTGTGAACTTAAAATTAAAATTTATAGCGTAAACAATTGACATATAAACATAAAACATAATAACATAAAATCTGTGTATGTCTCACAAGTGTTCGAGGATTTAGAACTTTTTGCTGAAGTAGTAAGATTTTAAATTGGCACAGTATCGGGAAATATATAATTTACTCTTGATTAGTTTTTCCAGTCAGTTATTTGAATTTCAGATAAACAGTTGGCTTCTGCATTTTGTAATGAAACTTCTTTGGTATTGTCAGAAACTCTAAACTCCCAGTGACACATTTCGTCTCTCATCATATAGTATCTTTAGCACGAGGAGATTCACGCCAAGAAAAGAAACAAAATTGTATATAAAAAAAATTTTAAATACCACTACCATTTTTAAATCATTCCTTTGTTTTAATTTACTTTGGTGTCTTTTATACATAATCAGTGATTTGTAACTTGTAGAACACATCCATCAATATATAACACATAAATATTTACATTTCTTGAAAGAAATTTCTTGAAAGTTTTACTCACATCATAAAATTGATGTAGTGACAAATTTAATTATATGAATTTCTTAGATATACTAATATGATCATAATATGAATATGATTTCACTTACGTACAATTTTAACAATGCGATGTTATCTTTTAACTGCTCTAATGTTGGAGATAATTCGTGACTGAAGCATTTCTTTCCTTTCCCTATTAGAATGTAACAATGTCTTTTCTCTATAAGAACTCGCTGTTTTTTGTTGGAAGATAACGGTTAGTTTTACGTTTATAATCAGTTATTGCTTCTGTATCTGCTTCTTTGTTCCATACCTATTCAGGATATTACAGTCAATCACAACGATCACTTAAGAAGTGCGTGTGTTTTCCCATCGGCAACAATAAAATACGAACCGAGAACAGGTCTCAAACTAGAGTTCAGTGTTGCGAGAAAACATGGGCACCTCGAAAAATATCTTTGTTCCGCCTACTTGGATACATCAGGTAAAATTGTTGAACAACCTTGCGTCTCAAATTTCTTAAAGATATTTTTTGTATACCATCATTATAAACGACCCTTTTCGATACCCCGAATCGTGCATAATCCAGTATTTTATCGCACGCTACATGACGTCATCAACATTATTAAACGCGACATGACGTCATCACACATTCAGCCAATAGTAGCGAGAGAATCGTGGGGAGGTAGAAGAAGACGGAACAGCCGACCACCGTTTTCTCGCACGGATGTCAACAATGCCATCTTGAATTTGATTTCCAGAGGGCGTTGGATGTCAAGCACCCGAGACGTCAGAAGAAAGTTGTTTCGCGAAATTAAGTTTGATTCTCTTGTAAATTTATAATGCTGTTATACAAAAAATAGCGTATGCAACTCGTTTATAATGTTGCTTTATTGCATTCGTACAAATTTGAAAACTCGCTCCTAACGTCGCTCGTTTTCAAAACATGTACTCATGCAATAAAGCTTAACATTATAAACTAATTGCATAAACTACTATTTCCTTTCCCTGTTTCCTGGAGAAAATCTTCACCCGCTTCTTAAGTTGCATGTGAAATTACCTGGAAATTTACGTTTATTATATTATTATTATATTAAAAGGATGATGCGAAGCACATAATTCGGAAATATAAGGAGAATGAAATTTCATATGCGATTATATTAGTCGCCTTGCGTTCAGGAAGTAGGTCATAGAATTCAGAGGAAGAGAAGAGATTCGAGCATTGGGTTCAACGAAGTGGATCAGTTGAGCTGAATAAACGGGTATTTCTGAAGATACTACCGTCCTTGCGTGCTAGTTTACGTGGCGTGTCTTAACACATGTACAAACAAAAGTTTTCAAAACTTTTCCTATTTCTTTTACTATTTCTTTGATACGTAACTAAAAATTACTATAAAATCTAGAAACTGAGGATTTTGTAAATATCATGAAATATAATAATATTTACTACTACTACTACTAAATATAAAGTATCCAGCTTTTTTTCTGACACTTTCTCCTTTTTATTGAATAACTCCTAATACAATTAGTAACTATAAAACAATGTTTTCTTAAGCTGAAGTTTGAGTTTAGGAGGGAGATAGCATTTTCGATTTCCAAAATTTTCGTTGCCATTCCAGGTTATTGAATAAGTTTCTGTGCAGTGAGGTTATTTTGTTACAGCAAGGATTAATTGGTGAATTCTTCGTGGTGAATGGTGAATTCTTCGTATTTCGAATCCCGCAACCACGCCTCCTTGAGGTCGGGAAAGCCAACTCATTGTGCTAACGACAACCTGCAATTCCACGCTACCCGAAGCTCTTGTCCATCTACTTAATATGCTGAAAGCGATCTTGTTAAAACTATTTCCTTGGCTGTGCACATGAGCTCTGACAACTTTGTTAGAGCGAAAAAACTCATACAATCAGTTATTACAAGTAATTATTGTTAATTACTAATGTGTTGGGTTTAATGAAGAGAAGTTCGTGAGTTTTATGTAACAACATTTACTCGAAGGTGTATTAACATAGCACAAGGAAGACCCAATCCTCCTGCAAGAATTTCTGTCCATCTATAAGAAGTCTTTCTGTGAGATGGCGGACTAAGAGTCGAAATTCCGACTAAAGCATGAACTTGTTCGACGAGCATTTGAACGGGTTAGAGGCGCATGCTGCTCTATCCTCATTATGGTTCCTACATACCAGCAACAACTCCAATAATTGAGTTATAGATGCTTTCAAAGTGGACTATTTTGTGGTGGTCAACTCCGAAGTCACGCATTTCCTCGGAAAAGTGATTGAAACCAGATCCAATGCATTCATGGAGAACGTAGTGGAGCCAACGAAAATACATTGGAGATGGCCAACGCGGATGAAATTATGTACTCTAAGACTTAAATCCGTTCTGGTCATCTAAAAGAAAAAATAATGTTTATTTAAACAAAACAACGATATAGTATAATGAATTAGTTTACATTTGTATTGTATAATTTTTTTTATAAAAGGACAATATGCCTGTAACAAGTAATAACAAGTAATGTACTTTAGATTCCGAGTCAATGACCCCAATTTCGATCGGGTTTTTGTCCAGTTTCTCCGATCCATTGAGCAAATGCTAAAATGACCCCTTGATTTGCTTCTGGTAAATATAGCTTCACTGTGCGCACGTTTTCTTGAGCTTTCCTTTTGCTTGTAGGGGTAGTAGAGCTTAGGGTGAGTTTCTATTTTGTTAGCAATACAGAAAAATCAAATCTGCAATTCATTTACCGTTACAAATAAGTTTTCTATAACTCAGAAACGAAAATATCTAGTTTTTGAAATGTTAATCTCTCGCTTTTTAAATTTATTATTATTATTATTATTATTATTATTATTATTATTATTATTATTATTATTTCATCTTTCAACTATTAATAGTTAAATTGTTGGGAAGGAATTCTGAAACTCAAGAAAGCGTGCGCAGGTGATTTTCTCCCCATACGTCACATACAGTTTTTTTTACTGTTTTTGACTAAATAAATATCTAAATATCTAAATTTTGTATGTCATTGACGTATGTGCTATTGGAGAATCGAGGGCTGTTTAAGATTATATACCTACATTAAGCCGCCCAAATATTGAAACGGTCCATACGGTATGTTCTTGCTCAAATGCAAACTTGTGACTTTGGCGAAGTGCAACCCATCGATTTTGAGTAGTTTGGTTTTGAGTAGTCTGGTTGAAAAAGTTTCCAATATGGCAAAAAAACAACATTGCACACCGTTTTTAATTAATTTTGCCCATGCATTTCAAAGCGAAATAAAACTTGACGCACTGTAGCCTCAGGAAATAGGTAACTTTGTGACAAATTTTAATCTAAATTTCTGTATTATTAAAGAGTCGATTGCTTACTATAGATCCAAAGAGGAATCAGACGAATTCCATTGCAGTAACCTAGCAAACGGGCTATGAACCTTCTCATTCTCATCCCATTCCCTTCATACCTCACATACATCACACCGCGGCGTGAAGAACGCCGAGCTAAGTTGATATTTTTTAAAATGTTGATCAATAGAATTTGAACGTTGAACACGTTGCGTTGTTAGAATAACGATGGCTATTTCAAGAAAGTATCATCTTCTTCGAAAGTTTATTTCTGAAGTTAAAATTAAATATTATTTCGGAATTTTTCGAGTGTGGAGTACGGAAGGCATCTGGACCGTGGGTGTAGCCTGTGAAGATGGGGTACGAATGTGTCAGGCTTGTCGGTCAAGTAGGCAGCAAAATCAACGAAACCTTTTAAAAAAGACTAAATAGAAATGTACAAAGCCCAAGATATGCTTAAGTTTTAGATAAAAAAGTGTTACGACCCAGAATGCCATTAGATTATAGTCGGTAAATGCAAAGTGTGCGTATGATTCAATGGAGAGGATTGTATTGGTAATTTGGTGTGAATGTGTGTTTATTTGTAATTAGATTTTTATTTGTAATTAGATTCTTTTATATATTTATTTATGTTATTTGTTCTATGGCATCCAAAGCAGATGGTTGATAATAAGCAGTGTATCAGAGCATTAATGTTCGTTAGAAATTTTGAATGATGTTTTGCATTTCGTAGAAGTTAGTTTCTAAAAAAACTCTTGTTAGTTATCCGCGACCTCGTAGAGGGGTAAATTTTCAAACCTACACACAAAGAAAGTTCCTTAGATAGAATAAGATTTCAAATTGTAATTGAGATAGGTAAAAGTATATTATATCGATAACCGGACAATTGTTGACGCATAATTCAGTTAGTAATAATTAGGGTCCGGATAATTATGTAATGATATATTTTACAAACGTAACTCTGTCAAGTCAAATCAACGATTTTTTTTTTCCGAAAGGACATATAATTTCATATTTTACCCAAAACATATTTTTTCATATTACTGATTTTTTCAGTTTTCCTGTAAGCTTTCTTATTTAATTCTTGACATTTCCTGTAGGTTTTTGATAAAAAATCACCCAGGTAAACAATTCAGCATTGTCAAACATTTTATCTGTAGCGTTTTCTCTAAAATGCCGCTATTACATCGCGTTGAAATGAGTCCGTCCATAAATATAGTCGGTATCGTCGGTAAAAGGGCAAGTCGATGATGCAATCCATAGCTTCTGGTATGTGAATTTTCAGCGCGAGTATGGCAGAGAACAGAAAGGAAGTTTGATTTGTGAAAATATGCATTTAGCAGGTGATATCGCGCACTCACTTTGCATCTTTCGGACCTTGACCTTGATAACCTTCACCAGAAATTACACGCACCAGCGCAGGAAATACTGTTGAAAATTTTATTTTTCCGAGTGTCACACACGAAACTCTACCGTTGCTTGTAAATTACCTCTTTGAACCTAAAATCTGAAGTAAAATCACGATGTGGCACTGAAATTTTTGGATTAACCCTTATGGGGCAGTGGTATCCCTGAGTGAGAATTTGGCACAGGCAAGAACGACTTTTCAGAGCAATTAGCAATATTGCGTCGGTTAAGAACATCTTAAGTAGAATTTATGCGTTCTAAGAGTCAATTGGTTAAATTTGAACCAGTTTCATTTTTATTCCCTAATCGGTTAGAAACATTGAACAATGACATTGTTAATTCATTTTATATTTCTAGTGCACCTTATTATACGTTTTACTTTCAAATGTCAAAAGTCAAAACCTCTCTGATGTGAGTGTAAGGCTGACGCACTTCACAGACATATCCCAACCTCCAAAGAGTTCTTATTGACTGAATCTCATAGTCGCCAAAGTCCTGAACTATAGAAATCTCACTTTTGAATTCATTTTTGTTGTGCCGACATTCCTGTATGTAAATTAATCAATCCAATGCTACGTGAATTTCGGTAAAAATATCCACGTGAAACAATTTCACACGAATCTACAATAAGAAAAAATTCTCTGAATTGTGTATGGAAATATTGAATTCCATCCCTTGAGTGGAAATAATGTATTGTATTTATTGGAAATTGGTGATGGTTCCATCTGGGTACCAACTGACGAGCAATTTAGGTGCACGAAATGGGAACGTTGAATTCGGAACGTTGTTATGCGTTTAATGAACAGTTGAAAGGGTAAAACTATTTTGTTAATTTGTGATGTTGTTATCCAATTGCAACAACCAAATTTCGCAAAACTGTTACCGATACAATAGGCTTTTTGTGGCTTGATTGACAGTAATGTTTTCCTTCTGGTACTGATACTGCGCTGTATATTTGTAAGGCAGCAGAAGCCCTGCAGGTGTTTTATCCAAAATTACTACTTCTAACCTGCCTGGTGCATCCGTTATGTTGCACACCTGATTAGATCTCAGATTGATAAAGTTGACGTATTGATTTCCAATACAAAATGGGATTAACGAGATGAGGCACCTGGATTGATTCTATGAGTTCCAATGCACGAAATTTCGATTTTTGAATACAAGTTAAGCATCAATTGGATTCTGATAATACATTATCAGAAACGTATGTAATGTAATGCTACAGCATTCACAGGCATATCAAAGCTATTGCTTAATGCTGAAAAGCTGAAAACTTATATTGCTCCATTTTTCAGTAAGCACTACAATTTAATTTTTGGAGACACTTCCTTGAAACTTTCCGATAGCCTTGAAATTGCCCAATCGCTTCTTTAAAAACTTCATTTATCATTCGAGAATTGATAGAGGATCTAGTAAAGAAGAAGGGATTTTCAGTTGTGGAGAAAAACCTATGATTTGAAACAGTTTGTGCTATTAGTGCAGTGAACAATTCCGTCCCACCGGATGTTGAGTATACGCCAGAGCATCTGCGCAAATTTAAATACGCCCTAGAGACTTCATGCAAGGTCTTCTTAAAAAGAAAAATTTCATTGCTGAAAATTTGAAACAAATATTTTTTCTTACTGTTATGGAGATCGTTGTAAATAACAGGATTATGAGGAGTATAATACTTAACTTTGGTCTTTAAACGAATGAAATAGCAATATATACTAAGATTAAAGTATTTTAGGTAAAAAACTAATTTATGTAATGATAATGTTTTTTACATTTCTTGTATTATAATACATATATATGTAATTATATTATATATTTTATAAATAGAAAGTTGGGAGGAAGTAGTACAGAGAGCGTATCAATATCGACAATCAAATAGTGTAATTACAAATTTCTGTAGGTAACCTGATCTTAAGAGTCCCGTAGATTTGTTTCGAATAACATCCCCAACAAAAGTATTAATTCCAGTGACAAGGAACTTTCTTTTGTCTTTCTTTTCAGGTGAGTTGAGTTTTTTTATCTGCTTATCAAACATTCAACTGAAATCATACCTACCTATAAACACACAAAAAGTAATTTTCATCACGATTTCATGTTAATGATCATTAACAAGAAAGGAACTCTTAGCTATGGTACGTTCTCTTATAAACAGTTCAAAATTTTGGATGTGACAATGCAAAGTGAAGTTGCTTACCTGCAATAATTTTGCTATTTGTGATGTAACGCAAGTGTGAGTGACATGAGTCCCTTTATCCATTAGTTCTCTCCATAACCTGCAATGTCAATTTACAAAGGTTTTTTTTATATAACTACGAATTCATTTGATTTTTACGCGAGAATAGATTTCGAGGTACTGGGTTGAGCCATTTCTAATTTTAAATTATATTGATTATAATGAAATGGAGTTAATAATAAATGAATTGCTTAAACTAAAAATGAATAGAACCCTTAAGAAAAATTACTAAATGTAAATAGCTGATCAATAAACTGAATTGTAACTAAAAAATGGACAACGAAAAAAATATAAATCAACTTTAAATTTTTAATTTAAATATTATAAACAATACGCAACTAATCAATTACAATTAAAAACACCTGCAACAATATGAAGGTGAATCAAAAATTTACAGAAGAAAGCAATGATACAACTGTCAGAAAATCGGTACTGATCAAAATATTAAAACTAAAAAATTTAATAAATGTAAAATGATGGAAATAATCGACTACATACTACTGAAACAATTGCAAACGATCACAATCGAGATGCACGGTTTAAATGTTGGCGGAATCTCGAAAAGTCATAATATTTTCCTTTCAAAATTCAATCAACATTTCACTATTTGCATTACTACGATACACATTTGGGGATTCTGGGAATGTTGACATCAACAACTGCCAACAAAAAGGAATGAAAGTACTCTGTCGCTTGTGAGTACATATACCCATGCAACAGTAAAAGTTTTCATAAGTTGCATTTTAGCTCCAATTTAAAAAAACAGGTGGTTTAAGAACGAGTTGAGATTTCAATAAATTGTATTCTGACACTGTACAGGTGGAAAAAACAATTATGTTCACGATGTGACGTGAAGGAACATCGCGTTTTTAGATTTTTCGATTAGCCATTGAATATGGTACTGCAACTTCCGATTTCTTGAAGGAGCGTTGTTTCTCCCTTCGAATAGAATATTCTGCCAGAAACTTTTTTCTGTGGCGTGGTAGAGAAGCGTGGTAGTTTCCCCCTACAAAACAAGGTCTAGAAAATCCCCAACTTTTCGTGCATATTCAGTTTTATTGAAGGTCACTGATTCGTTCCCTTCGTCTGACATGGGGATAATAATATCTTCGTTGTTGTTGTTGTTGATGATGATAAGATTTCATAGAGCTGCTTTTTGTGTGCAAGACAGGTTCCTCTTTGGGGGTATAGCTTTGTGAAGGATTCTCGAAGATACTCGAATTTCCTTTCTCATGTCTGTGGGTGCTTTTCGTAGTCGCGTGAGAAATACCCCCTGCACTGATTGACAGTAATATTAAATATTGATAATATTTCCAAACAATTTTATTACTATTATGAAAGGATTAATATCTATGCTTCTATTACTTTTATTACTTCTTGGTTTGCCCTGCTATGCTTATAAATTATTTTAATGTTAAAAGTAATGTTCTCGGGGCCGTGTTTCCCAAATGAATAGCTCTCTGACATCAAGCATGGAGTACAATAACTTGTTTATTGTTCGTCCCAACAACGTATATTCCTTGGTTTCCAGTGTCTTGTGGGAATTCTGATTGGATGTTGTTGACGTTCTTATAAGAAGAAATAAAAGAAGTCATCTTCGTCAACATATCAGCTTTATTAAGATAGCCGACAGCAGCGAGACTGACGATGACGGCAAAGCCGTCGAAAGCCGGCTATCTTAATAAAGCTGATATGTTGACGAAGATGACTTCTTTTATTTCTTCTTCCAGCGTCTTGTCTGTATATATTTACATTCTATTTCAAACGCTTGATGCAGTTTTCCTATTCAAAATAAACCCGAGGTTTAAAGCTTATCACACAAGATTCGATTTGGCGATTTTCTATTAAATGCGCGTAGCTGGAGACGTCTCCGCGCAATTGCCTTCTTTACCAGTACCGCAGTCTCTGGTGGTGGTCTGGCATGATAGATTGACGACTATGCTTGTATTCCCAGCGTCGGTGAGGCCTTTATAGTATTTGACAGGCAATTGTATTTCTAAATTTGTCATGCAGACGTACGCTGTTCTTGAAATTATGCCACGATAAGCTCATACGTGTAACTAATTTAGATTTTGGAATTTAGTAATTTGTAACTCATTTTCCGTCAAGGCTATTTCTCTGCCGGACTGGTGTATCAGTTCTCGGCTCTAAGCCATTTTCAGGAGGTCAGGATGCGGCGGGATGCTATCGTGGAGAACATTCGTTTTCGGCGTAAGAAGCGTGAAATGATGTCAGTATCACGGCAACGCAGTAAAAATGTCCAGGAGTCTAACGCTTGAGCCTTATTCTTTCGTAGGCCCTTGAATCATCTAATAAGTTTCCATGTATCTTTTCTATAGAGACGGTTTATAAACAAATGCAAGAATTAATGGCAGCTGTCAATATACATTTTGCTTACCGGGCCGATAAGGTACGGCCAATGCCACACTCCCCTAAACGCTTTCCGAGTAATTTCTCCACACGAATTATGAAAGATAAGTCTGACAGAATTTCGTAGGCAATATTGTCACATACGTGATATACTTAATAAACGTGAATACAAACAGCTATAATTCCATTTAAGTACCGATATTGATGTCAGTGTTGAGATGTTACCAAGACAAATAAAATTGAGCCATGTGAACAATATATATTATTTTTTATGTCTTTTACCCTACTTCATTTTGATGGTTACCACGTTTCATAATCATTAACAACTCGAAAATGTTTAAAGTAATATTTTCGCAACCATTTATAAATCAAAAGAGATATTAGATATGGTTGCATTGAATTCTGAAGATCTAATGTATTTTCACCTCCTTTCCTTTCAATTTGTGAAGAAATTGTTCATTTTCAGTAGATCTCTGCAGACGGGACAAAATACATAGCAAACTGATAGGTTCAAATAATGTGATTGGTGAAATGCGCAGATAACGGGAAGGCGAATGCAAAGAACTCTGAGGTTTGATGTCATTCGAGACATCCTCTGACACAAGCCAAAAATGTATAATGTTTAAACAAACATTAGTAAGGTTGAATGTAACAAAATGTAATTTTTTAGTAGTAAGACCATTTATTCACGAACTTAAAATTATTTACTAATTTATGTGAGAACTAAGACCTGTCGTTACGTTAAATTTCGTCATGAACAATGAGAACGGGTCGAAAATGAACTTTCAGTATGGTACGATAGGAATCTTTTCAGAACTGTCTTAATCAGCAGCTGTTGCTTCATGTCGAGAAATGCGTAGTGCACATCGTCATTTTGAAATGACCGCGCTGTTAACCGCCTGCCCTCTAACGGTGAGCGCTGGAACTGATTGCAGCACTGCAGTTTTCGGCAACGGACGAAGCTCGAACTACATGGTGGGAGCCCGTGGCGTGGGTCGCCGCCTGTTGGAAACGAAGGATAGTACTTCATGTAGCAGCTAGATAGCGCGCCGCCGCAGCGCCTCCTCTCCTCTTCGCGCCCCTCGCTCACCCCTGCAATGGCTCCGCGCTGGGTTTGAAGTTGGCCGTCGGGCACGCGGGACAGCACTGGCACCCGATCGTCTGGGCCCTGCCGAGCGACGCACCGCGGACACACAGCTATCTTAGGTAAGTACAGATTTCATTACACGTATTGCTGGGAATTGAACTGTTTGTGCGTTTGCATTGACATTAACTGCATGTAGTGATTTTCCTGGGATTTTCCAGCGGTAACCTTCTGTCATGCTGATGAATCGGATTCAGATTTATAGACTGATTTGTCAGTAATGTGTGATCGTAGAATGTGTGTTGTGTTCTTTCATATTTTCGGATGTTGTCCTTTGCGTTCGTATAATCTACCCAACAATATGGAACTCTGTTATTTTTGAGTGATTAATTTCCAACTCATCTCATAAGGACTATTGGATTGTCATGAACTGGCTAGTCGGTTCCGATATTTTTTTTAAATAGATGAAAGTGTGTCATCGTTATTTCAGCCGTATTTAATGATACTAATGCCGTGTGACTTCAAAGATTACATCGAAAAGCGTTAGTGCTGGAATACGCACAGGTGTTATGCGAGAGTAGAAATATAAGCTAATGGAAGATTACGTGTGATTTTCATTCATTATTGCGAAGCGTGTTTTCACAATTAGGTGGTAACAAGCTTCTTGTTTACATGTGCGCACCGTAGCCTCTAACCGAAACTTACACACCACGCGTCTGTGCAGCAACAGGTCGTTACGAAGTTATCAGATGCGGCGGATTTTCCACTCTCGGAAAAGTTGCGTGCTCATTCTTGCTGTGTCGTTGGTAGAAACTAGGTTCTTCATATTTCGTCGGTTATCGAGTAACGGTAATCGAAGTTTTTTTTTAAAAATTCGAAGCCGTAAAGTGACATTTTCGGAATTGACTCTGGCGATTGAGAGGTTTTTGAGTGGGGATCGGAAGAATGGTGGCGAGGAAAAAGTGAAGGGTGTGTTTAGAATCATCCGGTGATCTTCGTTGAATTTGCCGGGGTGTTTGGGCGGCCCGCGCCGGACGCCGAGGGGCAGCCTCGACTTGGAGTGGGGGCAACTTCTAGTTTTCGTCCGCCCGGGCGGGAGGACACTTAAACATAATAGTATTTCCCCGATTAAACTTTCTCTACACTTGGTGTGTTAGGAGAGGGGGAATCTTAATCAGGAGCTTCAATTTCGAAAAATATAGAGTAGTGTTTAAAAAGAAGTAGGAAGTGAAAAACTGTTTCAAAAACAAAACAAGTTTTGTAGGGTTTACGCTGTTCTCGGAAGTGAAAAATTAAATCTCAGATGTAGTTACATCCTTTGTGTTACGTAACATACAGCTTTTTGGTTCGCATTACCGATATCTTCATTACTACAACAAATAATACGTAAATAGGAGAATTTGTAATTACAAAAAGTAAAAAAGAACAATCAAGAATTAAAATAAATAAATTAACGCCTTAAAGTGTATGAAGCTGTGAGCACTTCACGTATATCAAGCTTCTTGTATCCCAAGTTAGTTTAGGTAGTTGTAACCACTTCACACACTTGTATACCAAACTATATATAAGTGTTCGGAGCGGTACACTTCACACACTTGTACACCAACTGTACATAACTGTATGAAGTGTGTAAAACTTCAGAATTTTTGTTGTATGCAAAAATTTGGGCTTCATCAATTGAACAGAAATAAAAGAGGTCATCTTTGTCAGCAGTTCAAATTTATATTTATAATTTGTATTTTGAACTGTTATGCATTATCTATGTTAATCCTCTCGTTGCATTTCAATTTTCACAATCTATTAATTGTTATTTAATTTGCTATCTTATTTTGTATTTTATTTGTAATTTATTTATACATACACATTGTATACTGATGCTGACGGCGAAGCCGTCGAAAGCCGGCTATCTCAATAAAAATACAATGTTGACGAAGATGATCCCTTTTATTTCTTCACATAAAAACGTTAACAACACCGAATCAGAATTCCCACACTTCATACAATTTATTTCATTGTTAATTTAATTGCATATTTTTATAGTTTACTATTTGTAGTTACACATTTTCTTGCTTATTGTACCTTTGAAAAGGAGTGCAGTGCGACCAGTAAGTCTTCTGCTGTATTAAAAAAACGATTGAACTGTGTTTCGAACTTGGTTCTCACACAGAGCGGGAGTGGGCTTCATTTCGTGCCCGGTAAACGCGAGGTTTGACTTGTGCACTCGCCCGCGGCTCCCATTTCACCCGGTTGGTCCAACTTCAGTCGTTTGTGCTTGTGGCGCTGTGTGGCTTTACCGTATTGTTCTCTACTGGGAGCTTCCAATGTGTTAATGCTCCATGATCCCAAACAGTCGCGTAAAATGTCAAAGTGAAGTTCAACGGAATCGGAAAGCTGTTGAAAAATATCGTATAATTTTTACTAACCTGTTGCAGGCCCGGAAAGGATTTGAACTTCAATGAATTGAACACAAGATTAAGTTTATTATGATACGCAATCAGAATTCTTTCAAATTCAATCAGCCTTTATACTACTCGGTGCGTATATTTCGCGAATGCGAATGTTCATTCCAGCCTATGATACGGCATAATATTCTGGTTGCTGAAAAGAACTATACGAATAATCAGATCAGCACATCCAACCCAAGTGATTCTTGTAAGCCGTTCTTTATTAAGCTTGGAATTCCACCATCGACTTGCCTCTTGATTTACGAACCAAAGTTTTTGTCAAAAATGACATTTTCAAGGGCGGGAACATCTTTTCATTCAGTAGAGATTACTATAATTATTAAACGACGTAGAATGTCTATTTTGGAAGACAATTTCATCGGACGGCTGCTCTGATTGGTAGTTTTAAATGGTTTATCCGATCAACACTAGGTGAATGCGGAGTAGTACCAAAAACGGGCCATGAAGAGCGCGCGATCTTTCCTTCTTATACGTTGTCCTATCCTGAACACACACACACACACACACACACACACACACACACGCCACTACCTACATGCACTACACTACCACAGACGTCGGGAGACCTGTCAGGAACTTACGAGTTGTCCCGGCTGGGGCAGCGCCCCGCTGCTAGGAGATACCTGGTACGGAAAATCCTCGCACGTCGACCGGTAATTCGGCACCGAATCTCATTATCCAGGGGGAAAAGTCACTGGCATCTCCCGCAAGAAAAAATGGACTATTCTCACGGTCCTAATGACCTGAAGAAATGAGAATACCACTTAATGATTAAACCCAATACAGAGATGGAACGTTTAAAAAAATCATTTTCAATGATCACAAATGCTTAAAATGTAAAAACTATGCTAAATGTATGACTTGGTTTTATCACATAAATAGTGAGCATTAATATGTATATCGAGTCTAGATAATAGACAAAACATTTCTAAATATTACTCTTAAAATTCACATTGTGGAAAATGTTTTATGCGATGTGTTACAGCCCACGTGTGTCAACTCATCTCATACAGAAATGACAAGTCAATACTGCTGATCTAGAATTTTGGAATTTTCGTTTGTACAATGGCAAGTATATTCGCCATTTTCATCGGAAATTCTGTAATATGAATTTTCCCGGGGAAGAATATGGATATAGCAATTGTCGAAATTTTTAATTCTGAAACTTGATATTTGAAATTTTTATTGAAAAAATTAATAATTATGAATAAAAAGAAAGGGAAATGGTCTTAAAATTCCATAATAACGCAAAGTTGTTGAAATCATGTACGAAATAATAAGAAATGGAAATTGATTTCTCTACACAGTGAATGTCCATTGTTTGCACGTAAAGTCGCCCTTGTGACCGCTCTACCTTTTCACTATTCCCTAAAAACCTACAGCGGGTCACTCAAGTAACCTAGTAGTATTGCTTGTCACTCAAGTAACCTAGTAGTCACTCAAGAACCTAGTAGACCTGTGACTTGTTATGACAATACCACACCAAAATTAGGAATGGTTTTAAATGTCCTTACTGCCCTACAGGAGTGGGTTCGTCTTTTAACCTGCTTTTATAATAAAAGAAACATAGGCAAGATAATCTTTTAACAGTGAACAGCGTTCTGGATATATTCTGTTAAATACTTGAATACAATTTTATCTAGCATTTACACATTGCATTAAAAAATTCTATCACTTGCTCCACCTTTACCAATTACGTGATTACCTAACAACTGCAGTTGCGTTTTAACACTCGCATAAACACTTTACATAAAATTATATTACCCTTCACTTCACAAAAAACAATAACAAAAAAAAAAACCCTTTATAACTTCAAAGAAATTGTCACTTGAATAGTGAATGAAATATATACAAGACGTTTTTCATTCAAATTATTATTTATACAATTCCAAGAAAATGTTGAACAATTTGTAAACGATTAAATAATAAATTGAAAACACACACTAAAAGAACAAATATTATCGATAAGAGAAAAATGAAATAGATAGGTTTTTACAATTCTTTACAGCAATTAGCTATCTGGCTTCCTTTTACGACCGCAATATTGTAAAAGATTACGTTTAAATGATTTTAATATAATTACTCGACTATCTACGTCTGTAAGTGAGGTGAATTCAATTCTGTATAATAATTCTCGCTTCTTTAAACAGTTTTTTGAGAATTTCTAGTGAAGTTTTCTAACTCACAACACGTCGTCTCGAAGAAATATTTCCACAGCTTGGAGCGGCGACGGTGACCCAGATCCTTTCAAGGTCGTGGCAACCCCTTGCTTCGGCGAACACGTGCTCTGGTGAATCGCTACCAGTCATTCGAATTGACAGTAAAATATGACTGCAATATCTCCGCGTAATGAATTTCTTATGTGGTAAGCCAAGACGAAAGACAAAAAGAAGCTGGAAATAGAAAGAAACATTTCTTATAGCACATGCTTTCCACTCCAGTATACGTTCTTGAACGTTGAAATATATTTCCTCGTTGATAGAAAAATAGTATATTTCTACGTAATGCGTTCACGTGAATTTATCAGAATATTCATTATTTAAAATTCTCAATTCTCTCATACATGGTATCGTTATTTTAACATAATGAGACGAATTACCTTTTTCAAACTTCTGATAAGAAGCACGAACAATTCCGGTGTGTCCAGATCGGCGGTCGGGAGCACAAGAGAGAGCTATTCGTAGCGGTGCTTCGCGCTAGTTCTGATATTTTCAAGGGTGATTTTTTGTTTGGTTGTCGTTCAATTCTACGCGAGTGCGTTCAGGAACTTTAATAAATTCTCACAAGGGATACCATTTACTGCTGGCGCGATCTCTTGCAATTCGGTAACATTATAATTGCATCTTGTTGTGTCTTGACGTTCTCGGGTGCTTCTCAAAAATCAATGGAACCGACATATAGGCGGTTACACCCTCACAAGTAGAATCTGATACCACGTACCTGTCGTTCGCTTTTTACTCATCTGAATCGACACATTCGTAGATATTTGATACTGTGAAAGTAACGCAATCTCTGCAACTGTGCAATTTTAACGTCACAGAAATCATGGAGATCGATATGTGCGTATGCGTGCGCGCCCTCCCGTGTACTGAAAAATTCAAGGTCGCATATTGCGTTTTGTAAAATCAAGTATCGCATGAAATTTCAAAACCATTCCTAGCGCCCAGGTAATGGATCCAATTCTCTCTGTTGTTTATTTAAGTCCCATTATTAAATGAAATGGAGAATGTACGATTCGAAGATTATAGCCCATTAAAAATTAAATGTATTTGAATATATTTTTTACCTGATGGCAACCAACAGAATATTAATACTCTGATGCAATTAGTTTGATTTCTCCAAGAAAATAACTTTAAGGGACTAAACCAGCACTAGCACTTTAAATTGAACGCGATATCAGTATTTTTAATATGCAAATAACAACAAAACAAAAGGAAGACTTTGTAAATGTAATAATTATTAGTATCTGCAATGAGTTTCCAAGTGCAATTAATGACAATTAGTGCGGTATTTTTACTTTTTGGCTTGAAGATAACTTTCATTCCTCCTTATCATCATGACATTTTGTGGTCAGGTTTGGCTAACTTCAGGTACAAGGTTTCTGTAGTTTTCGAACGTAGCTTTATCTAAAGAAGACTTGTAATAACATGTGTGAAGTAAACATCAATACTGTTTGAGCGTTAAATAAATGCAATGAGCCGTGAAAGCTTTTCAAGTTACATTATCATGCTTGAAATAATGACAGCAATGTTGTTTACAAAATACTAATAAAAAGTTTTGAAAACTTAGTGTTTAAAAAAATTGTTTTTTAAATATAAACAACTAAGTATGCATGTATGATATTTACTTAGTATTCTTAGGAAGTAGAAAGCCCAACCAAGAATAAAAATAATGAATCAATGCTCACCTGGAGATAGAAACTGCGGGTTTATGGAAGGTTATATGCAGGGAACGAAATTTATTGTAATAAAAAATGCAAAATATGTACATATATATGGACATTTTTTCCAAAAGAAAAATTAGAAAACATGTTAAATAAAAATGCATTATGGTGTTTAAAATTGCTCTCCTCAAGCATTCCGCAGTTCCGTTAGAAAAATTTCAGTTTGTAACATTAGTTGACGTTGCAATGAGCAGTCCGCGGCACCACTAATTCGACGTTCGCTGCTCGCACGGCGTCGCCTCGCCGCGTGATCCCGTCGCGTCGGACCCATCGGCAAAGCCCTAGTGCTGTGCCGTTTCCTCCGGCAGCGCGCGCGTTGCCTTCGTAGATCGCAACGACTTCCACCTCTCCTCTCGCCGAAGTCTACCCAAGTTTTGCCTACTCCCGTGCTCTGTCTTCTTCTTACTTCCTTCGTCTTCTTCTTACTTCCTTCGTCTTCTTCTTACTTCCTTCGTCTTCTTCTTCTTTCTTCCTTTGACCTCTTCTTTCTTCCTTCGACTTCTTCTTCTTTCTTCCTCCGATTTCTTCTTTCTTCCTTCGACTTCTTATTTCTTTCTTCCTTCGACTTCTTCTTCTTTCTTCCTTGGACTTCTTCTTCTTTCTTCCTTCTTCTTCTTTCTTCCTTCGACTTCTTCTTCTTTCTTCCTTCGTCTTCTTCTTCTTTCTTCCTTCTTCTTCTTCTTTCTTCCTTCTTCTTCTTTCTTCCTTCTTCTTCTTCTTTCTTCCTTCGTCTTCTTCTTCTCTTCTTCTTCTTCTTCTTTCTTCCTTCGTCTTCTTCTTCTTCTTTCTTCCTTCGTCGTCTTCTTCTTCTTTCTTCCTTCGTCGTCTTCTTCTTCCTTCTTCTTTCTTCTTTCTTCCTTCTTCTTCTTTCTTCCTTCTTCTTCTTCTTCTTTCTTCCTTCGTCTTCTTCTTCTTCTTTCTTCCTTCTTCTTCTTCTTCTTTCTTCCTTCGTCGTCTTCTTTTTTTTTTCTTCCTTCGTCTTCTTCTTTTTCTTCTTTCTTCCTTCTTGTTTTTCTTTCTTCCTTCGCCTTCTTCTTTTTCTTTCTTCCTTCGTCTTCTTCGAAGAGAACACCCGTCCACACCGCCTTCTTTCTTCGCCTTGTCCACTCGATATATTGAACGTCCGCGTGCATAAAGTTCCTTGCATTTTGCAATTAATTTGTGGCGTTTGAATAGTTCTGGCGTTGCCTACCGCCTCGTTCGCTTCACAACTGCTCTCGCGATCTCAAAGTTCTTTTTCGCCTCTTCAAACACGCGAATTCTAACAGTTAATGCACCGGCTAGTTAATTAACTCCACAATATTGTTCTGATTTGCTAGTTTAACTATTCTCTCAACTATTTCTACTAAATCATAGTTCTCCACTCTTTTGTCTCCACACTTTGGTCTTGTTTTTCTCTTCTCTTTTGTCATTTTTCTCAAAAATATTAGAGGCTTTTCTATACGCGAATGGAAACTCTTCTCAGGAAAAACGAAGCGTTTTCAGACTTACAACACGGTTTTAGAAAATCAAAATCTACGGAAACTTCCATTTTTTCTTTTCTTGAAGATGTTGCTTCATCAATGGACAAAAATGAAGAACCCATTGGGATATTTTTAGATCTTTCGAAAGCTTTTTACGTTATTAACCATAACATCTTGCTCTCAAAATTACCTTATTATGAACTTCGTGGTATTGCCCTAGAGTGGATAACCTCGTACCTTAAAAATCGATCTCAAATAGTAGAAATACCATACTGGCACGAAAGGACATTATTTACTTATCTTTCCAATTCTTTGCCAATTGAACATGTGGTTTGATCTTAGGTTCTATCCTCTTTCTGTTGTACGTAAACGATATGCCCTCATCTATTAAAAATGGAAGAACAGTTCTCTTTGCCGATGACAGGAATGTTCTTTGCTAAAAAGAAACAATAAATGGTACAATTTCAGAAGTTTTAAATTGGTTTTGTAATAACAAATTAATAGTTAACGAAGGAAATATTGTCTCAATGCAATTTTACGTTTCAAATCCGCAATCGTATGTTCCATTGAAAATGAACAATACGTAATTAGCTGATCTTAAGGTAACAAAATTTGTAGGTCTCTCAATTCAGTCAAACCTCAAATGAAATGTACATACAACAGAATTAAACACTAAATTAAGCTAATTATTGTCACATATTCAAACATTGAATAATGACACTTGTTCACTTGCATGAATTCAAATGTTTGAAATAAAGTAGGGTTTACCAATTGAAAAATTTTAAATGCAGGATACTGACATGGAAAAACGACAGCGTTTTGAAAAAAAAAATGCTTCAGAATACAAATGTTTATTACACCAGAGTTGACGCGGTACGAAAGTAGTTCATAAATTTAATTGTTCTAAATTAAATAGTGAATTTTAGGTCTTTTTATAACTTAAATTTTGTTTTTATAGTTGTCACCTTACATGAACTTTTAGTCAGTTTTGCAGCTCTTTCCTCTGAAACTGTACCTTTTAAGAGTACTTATTTTCGAAAGAATGCTTACATTTTCCACTCGAAGCAGGTAGTTTAGTAGCTCTTCACATGGCGTATTCTTAAAGTTGAAATTCACCAACAGCGGATCTTTCAGACACTAACAACTTTCGGTTCCTTATCCATGGAGCGTTTATAATACAAAAGACTCCCTCAGTAGATGCATTGCTGCCTGGAATTGCAAAGAAAAATTGACAAATATTCCAAAGCTCAATAAAAATTTCAGTATACTGACATGATTTAAAAAAAGATTACCACCGTTTATCTTAAAATTGTATGGCTATCCAAAGTTGTATTTCTAACATACTCCTTTATATTGCTGTTTGGTCGAATAATTTAGAATCATCTTTTTCCACCCTACACGATTGTAAATATTCCAAACCAAAATATTCCATGGCATAATGCGCACTGAACTGATTGTTTATATATTGGGGGTTTAGTAATTTGAAGCACGTGAATTCTTTTATTGACTGCATTCAATTCTCTAAGTACTCAGTGCAAGGTTTGTACAAACATATTACATTTTAAGAAGAAATAAAAGATGCTAAGAATAAAGATAATATGTTGACGAAGATGACCTCTTTTATTTCTTCTTATAAGAACGTCAACAACACCAAATCAGAATTCCCACAATATTACATTTTCCATCTCTTTGCACGTTTCACATTTACTTTCATTACGAAATATTAAAGATTTGGAGCCTTTTAAAGAAATTCGTGTTTTTGTTATTTTTTTTGATATTGGACATATTCAGCGCAATATTGCGCAAAAACTACTAACATTTTAAAAAAGTGTACATGACCTTCATGAAGAACTAAATATGGAAAACAAATTTTATTTGAAGGAAAAATCGCTATCATGAATTATGTAGTTGAAGGAAGACGCCGGAAAAATTCAAACTTTTGAAGTTTTCGAAAATTTAGAGTTAACAGTGAAAAACGGACCTATGTCATCTTCAAAAGTGTATTTTACTCCATTATTTTCAAAAATTCAAAGACAAAATTTGAAGCCATTTTTGAGAAAATTTTGAAAATGTGCCAGGGTCTTCAGGTAAAGTTCCTCCAAATTTTTAGAACATTTTTCAAAATCGCAGCGCCTTGAGTCGAGGCAGATCGACCGAGGAATATCCATTTTGGGAAAAAATCCGATGTATGGTTTAGGCGCTAGTAGTGTTCACGGACGGACGGAGAAATATAACGGACGGATGGACCGACCCCAAAACTTGTATTCCCGTTGATATCAATTTTCCGTAGCATTACATAACTTTCTCTATACTACGTATATTGCTACATATACACGTACGTATACGAGAGAGTAAAAAAGCTCCTTATTGATGTGGGCACAGTCTTCCTACCTTTAGAAAGAAAAACAATTCAAAGCTGGGTATAGACTGAGAATCCATTCCACTGCATGATACAATGTTAACTGTCTAGTTGTGCAGTGGCTTAAAAGTTTCCAGTGATTTATGTTAACAAATTCACATAATTATGTCAATTCTGTGCGAACTGGATAAATTTGAAAAAGTTGAAAAGCTTCAACATAATTTGTAACATATATTTAGGTAGTGAATCTGCTCCATATTGCAAAGAGTTGTGTAGAATCTGAGCAGGGCATTCAATACCTCATTAAGTCCTCATTTAATTGTCTCTTGAGAACAGCACAAACCATTTTTCTCCCACTTCGTAGAAGTACCTCAAAATTAACATTAGCATTATCTCCCACAAGAGCTGTACATTTGGTGATAATTTTATATTTTTTTAAATTATTTCCAATAAATGAACCTACTGTTTCATATTTTTGTCTAGACATCTAGATCCTTTATTTGAATGCTGTTGTTTCAGTGATCAAAGTAATGGAGAACAATTGGAACATCTTCCGAGCACCGTGATTGCCATGGGCCGCTCCGATGCCAAAATATGGAATTTTATGGTTCAGAGAATTTGTTACTATGTCCCCAGAATAAAGAGCAATGCCATTTATTATGGCCTGTCACATTTTGTGCTACATCACATCCGGTAAACATTTTTGTGTTTAATGAAGCACTCCTATCAATGTATTTGTATGAATGATGATGGTTCACTGTGTGAAATGCTGTTGTGGTTTCTGCACCTAGAATATTTTTATCTCAAGATGAATGTTTCGAAACGACAAATGATAATGGTGTACCTGATTCTGTTTAATCCTTTTCACTGTTTTTTGTATTAAATGGAAACATTTTAGAAGTTGCTCTGGGATTAATTATATTAGGCAATCTAATATCGAAGTAAAATTACGGAAAAGCTGGGCATGTCCAACAAAAGCTGGACGATTGGAAACCCTAGAAGGAAAGTCGTAGGCTTCCGCGGCCAGAGTCATGTAGATGATCTTGGCTGTCCAGGTGACGCCGCGTCGAAGGCTGTGTTGGCAACACAGCCTTCGACGGGGCGTCACCTGGACAGCTAAGATCATCTACCCTAGAAGGAAGGCGTATCCATGAAACAATCATTGTAATTCCGACCAACTGCTGAGAAGTGTCTGTTAACTACGAGGGTAACTCGCTGGAGGAGGAAGGTGAATAATTCAGGCAAACATTAGTATCCTTGTGTCGTTGAAGTCTGCTACCAGATACTAAAATTTGGTAGCCACCTGCAAATTTGCGTCACTGGTACGCATAACCAAACAGAAATTTCTTCAGTAAGGAAAGAAGGGGTGGGAGATCGCACTATAGGGTAGACGCAAGGTTTTTCTCACATCAGATTTACGGCAATTCCGGTGGGAGGTGTTTGACAATCCTAATGGAAAACTGCACATCCAGATGGCACAGCCACCACAGCACAATGAAATAAACCAAATTGGAATATTTAGTATCCATTTATTACCCACAAATTACTTTCTTTAAATAATGCCATTCATTAAATAAATGCTGTTTTGGTGGCGTACAGTCAAGCTGGCACTGGCGGCAATTAAAATCAATATGAATACACAAATTAAAGGAAAATTTTGTCTCTAAGAATTAATTCAATATGATAGAAATGAGAGTAGACAGGCACACGGGCATGAGAGTAGACAGACTGACAAACACACGGGCATGAGATAGACAGACTGACAGACACACGGGCATGAGATTAGACAGACTGACAGACACACGGGCATGAGTAGACAGACTGCGACAGACACGGGCATGAGAGTAGACAGACTGACAGACACACGGGCATGGAGTAGACAGACTGACAGACACACGGGCATGAGAGTAGACAGACTGACAGACACACGGGCATGAGAGTAGACAGACTGACAGACACACGGGCATGAGAGTAGACAGACTGACAGACACACGGGCATGAGAGTAGACAGACTGACAGACACACGGGCATGAGAGTAGACAGACCGACAGGCACACGGGCATGAGAGTAGACAGACACATGTCTGTTTGTTCTGTCCACTATGAGAACCTGCTGTCGAAGACGCCGAGCATGTGTTCTTCCAGTGCCCGCGATACCATCTGCAGCGACGGCACGTTATGAGTATACTCGGGATCGACCCGCTGACACCCGAAGCAATGGTTGGGTGCATGCTCACCTCAGAAACCAACTGGGATGCGGTGAGCGCATATGCGCAGACCATAATAGCTGAGCTCAGGAGAATAGAAAGGGAAAGAAGGGAAGTCGATTGATCCTCCTTTTTATCCTTCCTACGTTTTGGCGAAGAGAAGTGGCTTGTGACTAAGCCACTCTAATCCACTCCCCGTGATGTAATGCCTTACGGCGGTTCCGCGGGGAGGATGGAGGAGAAGGGAGGTTGGTTTTAGGGGGTAAAAATCTCACATTATCATGTGGTACGGGCACATGGTGTCTTTGGAAGATTTCCACCTACCCTCGTAAAAAAAGACAGACACATGCGGGCATGAGAGTAGACAGACAGACACACACAGGCATGAGAGTAGACAGACAGACGGACATGAGGGTAGACAGTTTGGATTTTGGTGGTTACTTTACATGAAGCTTCTATTAAATTCTCAAATTTTCCTAAAATATTGCTCCAAACCTCTTGATTAAACTTTGCCTTTGAAAAATGTGAATGACACTTAAAAGAATCTTGCAGGTTTTATTTTCGTTTAAAACTATCTTTTCAATTCTCCCATCCCATTGTTTCGGTGCCTTTTCACAATTGCAGTATTTAACATAGATATTTTTTAAATAAAATGGGATGTTGAAAGCCTGATCTTGAAATAGCGTCCTGTAAAATTTTTCGAAAATGTTAGTTGTTTTCGCGTAATTTTGGGCAAAATTTTGTAAATTTTTAAACGATTATTTTTCACAAAAAAAAAAAAACAGCTCCAGATTTTTACTTTTTCGCCTACCACGTGCGCAGACTACAGAAATTATTAGAACGCTGCCGGGGAAAAAAGCAAATTTTCGACAGAAAAATTCTTATTGCTGCGCCCTGGTAATGAAAAATTAGTTAAATCTTGCTGCATTATGTAGCAATAAATTCCTCTAATACATTGTGTACTCGGAATTCACGATTGGGTCCTAGATACCGAAAAATCGATTGCCGACTAAACGTCCCTGTCTGTCTGTGTGTGAACAACTGTAGCGGCTAAACTGCATTTTCTCCAAATTAATATTTTTTTTACAATCAATCTGACTTGTTGCGCTCACTGAATTTGAAACGGATAATTTGATTTTTTGGGGGTACATTACATGGAACCGTATTACTTTTTTTTTCTTCTGATATAGAAAAGACTCGTTGCACTCTCTTCATTTTCGAGAACACCAAACTCTCAAAATGTTTCTGGCGTCTTCCTACAACTAGAATAATGAAGATCACCAAGTTTCTTTACATTTTCTCTTATTATGTATGAAAGCACGGTGAAAAATGGTATTTCTCCTACTCCCGGCAAAATTACTGTACTTTCAAAAATTGCAAATATTTAACATTGTGAAACTACAAATTTGAAGATAGGGATTTTTGTATTAAATAAAATCTTTTTAAAAAATTAATATCTTTAAAAAAGTTAATGTTGAAATTTTTCAAAGTTAAACGAATATTTTTCACGCATTTTCGTCCTGAAGTTAATAGAAATCATATAAAAAGCGTTTTCTCAAAGTGCTAAAATGTTTTTACGAATAGAACAAAGGACCTTTAAAATGATGCAAGTATAATTTTCGCTGAAAACGTTAGATTTCTAAAATGAAGTTCCAAGTTCCAAAGTTTGGAACAATGTAAGAAAGCATGGGTTTTTGAAGGGCTACCGGTTTCTCTTTCTTTTTTTCTACATTGCTACTGTATTTGCTCCGGCGGAACAGTTTAGGAGGCTGTATTGATGTCATCGGTAATGTGCAGTACGAAAATTCCGAAAAAAATTCTTCTCCCTCTCCTCATTCGAGTTCTGAAATCCATTTCGACACGTATCAGAAAAACCATTCCAATCTCGGACAAGAAATGAGATATAGTTATGGAGATATTAAATTTGTAGTACGTGTTTTTTTTTTTCAATAATGACCACAGCAACACGACACTCATCATTCACATTTATCACATTCCTGTATAACATGTCGTCGTTGTTTACTGCTTGTACTGTCTTCATATGTTTCTTATGATAGCTGGGTGAAATTTAATCGATGAATGACAGTTTTTGATAATTTATGAGGAAGTGTCAACATAAAACTGTAAATGTGCTAGTATCCTACTATACAATGTAAACGATTACCTTCTACTAACAGTAATTACTACTAGTGTAGTGGAACCATAAACGACTACCACGATGGTTGCAAGTAATTTATAAATATTAGATGGAACAATTACATTATTGTCTAATTGCACTCTGCTGCTACTATAAGCTATGTCTAATGGCAAACGTTTACAGTCGAGTGAGTGGAAAGTGAGGTTATGGTAGAGCAACAAATTAGCAGTTTTAAAACGGCTCACGTTAATAGGGCTAAAGTGTCTTTCTTCCTCACCAGTCTTCCTGTGTCGTAAGCAGTCAGGCACTCGGTATGACAATAGTATAATTTTAACATCGGGACTGGTAGCGGTAGCTCAGTGCATCAACTGATGGCACTGCAGCGCCTCTGACCGGGAGGTCCTAGGTTCGAGTCCTGACGGCGGCAGGATTTTCGACACTAGTTTTTCAGCTAGGTCGAATTCAGTCGCTGTCTGGAGGAGAATTTAGCGGCCGGCTGCTCTGATCGGTAGTTTTCCGTGGTTTCTCCGATCAACACCAGGCGAATGCCGCAGCAGTACCCTACCAAACGGGCCGCGGACCGCGCGCGATCTGTCCTTCCTCTCTCCTTACACACACACTTACACTAACATGCACTACACTACCACATATTCCGGGAGACCGGTCAGAAGCTTAGAGCTTGTCCCGACTGGGGCGGTCTCCCCTGGTGGGAGAGTCCTGGTTAGGGGGAAACCCCGATAGCCAACGGCAGGTCGGCGCCGGATCTCGCCATCCAGCGGGGGAAGATTACCGCTATCTCCCGAGAAAAATACATGCACTACACTAACGGGACCAATGACCAAAGCAGTTGACGCGCCCGGAAACACGAACAAATCAATCAATCGATTAACATCGGTCATGAGAAATTGCTGAAAAAAATTCGCATTTTTCCAAACTTCATTGTTATTGTATTTTTTTGAAACTTTTATTGCTTATTTTTTCTGCGTTCCCGCGGTATCTAGCGAAACATTGGCTTCTCTTACGTGCGTGGTCAGAGGCTGTTAACTTTTTCGTTAATTTATGCGTATATTTCAAATGAGTAATATAGATAACTTATGCTGAAATATGGACTGACAATGACAAATTAGGAATATTGTTATGAACATCGTCCTTCGTCAAAAACTACAACGTGACGCGGAAGCGCAATTGCAGTGGAGCGAGGCGCGGGCGGGAAAGGGATCGAGTGCACGCGCGGGAGGGAGAGGGGAGGCAGAAGGGTAACAGAATCGCGTGGAGCGACGTAGCGTGTTATCCATCGCGGTCACTTCATGCGCTACTGTCGGAAATTCACTGCGGGACTGAGCTCATCGGGCAAAGTGCATATCATACGGAAGAGTGGGGAGGTGGTGCAAGTAGTGCAACATGCCCACAGCTATGGAGTTCAAATTCCACTTGCAAAGGTATTACATATAAATCCTCCTAATTATTTGATTTCCGGAACACACACTCACAGCCATCAGTCCTCATGAATATCGAAGGACGGATAAGTCGGTACATATTGACCGTTACAGTTACGACTGATTCAGCACGCTATAACAAATGAGTAAAAAATAAAGTAAATTACTGGTATCACAACATCTTAGAATTCACCACGAAATATCACGGTTTACTTAACCGTAATTTCGTTACGCTTATTTCGCGACACAACGAGAGGCTGGACTGGTAAAACAGTGCAAACTCGCGGTGATCGCGAGTATTACTCAGGCGAAAAAAGTTATCATTTGATGGACTAGAGATTTTTTTCCAGAAATGTCTTTGAAGCATTATTTTATTTACATACCGTAAAATATTGAACCACATGCGACCACGATACGTTTTCTCTCTTCTAATTGAATACTTACTCAGGGTTTTGTTCCCTAAAAAATCTACATACTTTGGTCAGGATCGAAGCTGCAAACTGTATAGGCTTTGATAGCTAGGGGGCATCGAGTTGCCTCGTAAGCATCGCTGACAGGGAGGTTCTAGGTTTCGAGTTCCTACGATGAAGGATTTTCGACAGAAGCTACATAACGGGTTCGAGCACAACCCCTGTTTGGAGAAATATCGTAGCGGTCTTCTGCCCTGATCGATAGTTTCGGTGGTTTTCCGACCAATATCTGGCGAATGCCGGAGAAATACCCTAAAAAATAGGCTGCGAACCACGCCAAACGGGCCATAGACTGGGCGCGATCGTGTCTTTCCCACTCGTGTCCCCTATGTTCCCCTTACATACACATACACTGCACGGCTACACATGTCGCGAGATCAGTCGGAAGTTAAGTTTGTCACGAGTGGGAAGGTGCCCCGCAGGGGGAGGTACCTGGAAATGGGAGATCTCTGCAAGTCGACTTGTAGATCACTGCTGGTTCTCGCATTCCAGCGGTGGAGGAACAGCTCGTGAGATATAACATGCACTATACTTACAAAACTAATGTTCTCGGTACTTGATGTGTCCGGAACCATTATTCACTCACTTACGGATCTATTATTTGATGTTTTTGAGGTTTTGCTGGTAGTAGGAGTAGAAATAAAAGATATCTTTATAGACACATTTTTATTTACAAGGAGAGCTTTCTGTGGCTCAGTACTTATCTTCAGATCTGCCGACTGCGAACCTTAATCTGATATTTCTTTGTTTGAGGAAATGTTATGCTGTTTTTGCAGCTTGAAATTTTGATAATATTAATTATTAATAGTATTATCTATTAATATTAATATACATTAATAATGTAAATATATTCATTTTTGTGGTTTGGTCGGTGAAAATATAGAGTATAAAAATAGTTAAGCTTGAACTTTGGAGTAGAGTAATAGCATTGTAACATTTTCGGTGTTCTTCTTTTGTAATTGAAATAATGTTTTTAAAAAATTAAGAAGAGAATGAAGAGAATTAGTATATAAGATTATAGCTGGGCCACGTGCAGTATTTGAAGACTCGTTGTGCTGTTCGGGACTACAATCTGCAGCTTTTGGCGGAGGATACGTGGAGGATAATCGAAACCCCTGCGTCATCGAGACCGCCATGCTACCACGTTAAACAGTAATAAATAATTGAATAATTAATCCCATCATTAATTCAAGCAAACTTTCATGAAACTAACAAAGATGTTCAGTTCGCCTAAATGAAACTGATGCAGCTTCGTTGCTTCCTGTCCGTTGTTTAACACACACTTGACCCGCCGGTAATTCCCTCCACATCCACCTCTGGCGCCAGTATTTCAAGTCTCTTGAAGTTCCTTTCGACGCACCTGTTGTTCGGTTGGGCAAGTAGATTACGAGCGCGCCTGCTCGTTTGGAGTTCTATCGGATCGCGGCTCCGGAGAAAAGCCTCTGGCACGATTAGGCGTCGAGTGCCGCCTGGAGCTCGCGTATGTAGCGGATGGCGGTGCGCAACACGTCCACTTTGCTGTAGCGCCTGCGCGAGTGGCGGGAGCGGTCGCGCGCGCCGGCGGCCCTGCCTTTGGCGGCGCGCGCGTCGCCCTCCGCGACGACGGCGTGGGTGGCGGCGGGGCAGGAGCGGGGGCGTGGCCGGCGGGACCGGGCGGCGGGGGTGGCAGGAAGCGGCGGAGGCGCCGAACCCCTCGTTGACGCTGCGAACCCGCAGTCGCTCGCGCTCGTTGCGCCGCCTGCCGCCGCCCACGCCCCCTCCTCCTCCTCCGCCTGAGCCCTCGTCGGCGCTGTCCGCCCCGAGGGCGGCGAGCCGCCCTAGCGTCGCTGCCACGCCCCCGGCCCCGCCTCCGTCCCCGCTTCCACTGCCCGCCGCCCACGGCAGCGGGATGCGGTTCTCCGGGAGGAACGGATCGCGCCGGTGCGCGCCGCACGCGGGGGCGGCGGCGGAGGGGGTGGCGGCGGAGGCGGAGAGGGCCGCGGGGGCGGGGGCGGCGGTGGGATCCTCGGCGCCGCTGGAGCGCTGGAACAATTTTCATGACATTCCGAGTGAATGGAGGAGGACGAGCGGCGCGGAAATAATTAATGAATTGGTATTTAAATGGGGAAATGACGACGGATATTGGGAACATTGACCCCTTTTTCCGGGGTCATAATTGACATCAGGATGTATTTTTTTTACAAAATGTGTACAAATGGGAATGCATATCAGTTGTCAGATTTTTTACTCGTGTTTTTGTTCTGTAGGCTTGCATTCATTTATCATTTGCCTTCATGGGACATTCATCGAAAATATTACAGACGACATCGATTTTCACCTGTCTAGTAACTTCCTCTACGAACATTAGTTTCCATTCAAGTTCCGAGCAGATTTATCGTGTGGTATAACGGGAATATGGAAAGCACACTTTTAAGAGCTGAATCTAAATGTTTGTCTATCTGGTTTGAGTAGAAAGTAAACTGAAAATTTATGTATTAATGTGTAGGTACAAAATATTTGCATGCTTTTCTGGGATTGATTGATTTTTTCGTGTTTCCGGGCGCGTCAACGGATTTGATCATTATTCCCGTAAGCGTAGTGCATGCTTTTCTCGGTAGATGGTGGTGATCTTCCCCCACGGGATGGCGAGATCCGGCGCCGACCTACCGTCGGCTAGTGGGGTTTCTCCCTAACCAGGACTCTCTCACCAGCGGGGCACCGCCCCAGCCGGGACAAGCTCTAAGCTCCAGACTGGTCTCCCGGAATATGTGGTAGTGTAGTGCATGTTAGTGTTGGTGTGTAAGGGGGTAGGATAGGACAAGGAAGATGAAAGAAAGATCGCGCGCTGTCCGTGACCCGTTTGGTAGGGTACTGCTCCGGCAATCGCCTGGTGTTAATAGGAGAAACCATTGAAAGAGAACAGCCGGCCGCTAGAATTCTCCTCCGGACACGGACTGAATTCCACAGCTGGAAAGCTAGTGTCGAAAATCCTGCCGCCGTAAGGACTCGAACCTAGGACCCCTCGGTCAGAGGCACTGCATTGATATCAGTTGATGCACTGAGCTACCGCTCCCGGTCATACTTTTCTGGGAAAGAATGAATTAATATTAGGTAATTAAGAAGGCAATATTTAAAAAAATGAAGGGCTGGCCAGAAGAAGGAATATATTGAACAATAATAGAAAAAATGGGATTTAAGTCGAATAGGATATTAATATCGATACGGTACATCGTAGCGCACGGCTTTATACAACCAATAATTCGCTAGTTGTTAATATATTGATATTGCATTCTTTGAAAATACGATGTAATATCAGTCATAATGGCCGATTGGGCAGATGAAGGATTGGTGTGCTAATAAACGCCGCATGTGTAAAATAAATATAAGTAACTGTATGTACCTGAACCGAACATACCACAAACGTCATGACAAATATTCCATTTGATTGATTATTGGTTTGGTTGAACAATTGATTATTACTCTTTCCCGGACGCGTCAATTGCTATAGTCGTTAGTCCCGTAAGTGTGTTTGCATACGTCTGTAAATGTTTTTTATCATCCGAGATGGCGATTATCTTACCTCGCTCGCTGGGTGGTGACATCCGGCACCAAACTACGTGTATTTTGCAGGATTTTCCCTAGTCAACTATCTCCAACCAGCGGGGCACAACCCCTACGGTCGGCTGGTCTCCCCACTTGTGTGACAGTGTAGTGAACGTAAGTGCGAATATATGTAATTGAAGTGTGAGTTTAGGACAAGGGAGAGAAAGGAAAGATCGCGTGCGATCGTTGAGCCTTTACGGTATTGATCCGACATTCGTCTGGTGTTGATCACAGAAACCACGGCAAACAACAGAACAGAACAGCCAGCCGCTAGAATTCTTTTTCAGGCAGCAGCTGAAGTTGACCTAGCCATTTAGTTAGTATCGATAACCCTGCCACCGTTGGGACTCGAAGCCTAGGACCTCCCCGACATAGGCATTGCAGTAGCATCAGTTGATGCGATGAGCCAACTAAGTGGGTATATTCCACGACAAATGGCGTTATCACACGTGCAAAACAACCTTCAACCGAGGTGTACGGAATAAGAGTGTAATATCAGTAACCAAAACATGAAGATTGGCGAAAATTGAGAATACCAATTCACTTACTTTATGGTGAAATTACTTGAAAATGTAAGTATGAAAGTTGTAAATTACTAACCTTGAACACTGTCAGTTCTGAGTTCGTAATTTTACTTTTTCCTATACCATAGTAAAGGGAGCAAAAGTATTGAAATATCAACAGTATGATCTCAAACTTTGGTTCTAAAATCCTGTTTCAAATTCTTTTGTGCTGCAAGGTCGTACACACACCAGAATTAATGTCTGTTAGTGCTGTTTCAAAGGTGGTTAACATTAGATCGGATGGCGAGGGGAAACACATTTTTTTACCCGAAAACTAGGATGGATGGAAGTGTGGTACGCGTAACTCTGTCAGATTGCACACTTTTGAGCTGAGACTTGGTAAACACGTCTAGAGTAAAGTCTCGTAGTGGGGTTCCGGGGATCATCAGAAATTCCTCTGTGGCGCACTGTTCAAGGAGACATAAAAGTACGAGCAATAAGTTGCATGCGAACATTTAAGTTTAAATTTTATTTTATTTGTGTTCTTATTAAATGTGTTGGAGAGAATTATCATTTATTCACTTATCATTGCAATATTAACTCTATTTATTCTTAACTTCCAAGTAATCATGTTTTGTCGTTGTAACACATATACCAGACAACACAAGCCTAAATAAACATGAAATATTGTATATTGCATAAATATTGAATATGGTTGAATTCTGACTAATAGATAGGACTTATTTGATGAAATAAATCCCACAAACATTTATTCTGCCTCCTGTAAAATTGCTGTTTAATTAGTTGCATCCTTATAACAGTCATGAATTATTCTCTATTTTAATTGTTGATTATTCTTAATTATTTCCTTTCTATTACGTATGAAAAACGATCATACAATTTTAATTGCTCTTTATTATGTTCCTGTGTCTAAACTATAAGTCATTAAAATTACATCCAGAACTTATCCATTGTCACATCTGAAGATTCATTTAAAGATTAAAAAAACAGCAATGAACTTTCCAGAGATCTGTCTGGGAAAGTTTTCCTCGGATCTAATATAATATTTCCAAACTTTAAAATATTTGTAATGGACCACATAATGACAAAAGAACGAGATCAGTATGTAATGAGAACGAAAAAGCAATTTAGTTAAACTTTCATCAAAATTTTGTAAAATTTATTTCGTCGTCATAAAGTGATCATTTACCCATGAATATCAAGGGAAAATGTCGTAGAAGCGCAAACGGCGACCTTTGCTGTAAATTGACCGGACGGTCCTGTTACGCCATGCTGTTCATTAACTGAAACATTTAGAAATTCAGACAAGTAAATTTTGTGGAGGAAAGGAAGTACAATGATCCCCTCTCCCCCTTGGGTACCATACTGTCCAAGCGAAGGGAGTTAATTATTTCAAAAATACAATGTACGTGATATTAGTATTATTTTTATTTATACTCGTTTCCGACTCTCGTGCTATGTCCTATGCGGATTTTTGTCCTCCGCGCGTCCAATACGAACACGTCTGCACGCCCTTCCACCCACGCAACTGGTACATACCTCAATGCGTTGCGCGCCCTCGGTGTTCGGCGCGACGCGGCGACCGCCTTCGCCTCCGCCCGCGCCGCGCGTGAGGCCATGTTCGGCGCCACGCAGGGCTCTGCCGCCGCCTCCGCCGCCCTCGCCGTGGTTCCTTGACCTCGACGCCACCCACGCGTCCTCACGTTCTCCGTGACGCCCACTCACATTCCATGCTTCGCTCGGGGAGCCCGTCGACGAGCTGCCCGCATCGGATTCCAGACCTGAGGACGCGCAGAATTAAGGGCGTCGACGGTTTTTGATTAGACATCGCGAGGACGGAGGACTGTCAAGCGTGCGTCCCGTGAGTATTTTAACGATATACTCTCATTTAATTACGATTTTCCCTTTTAATGTGAATACGTAAATCGTTGTTTGGTTAAATGTATGTTTATGGATTATTAGTATTGAAGTTTGGTCGTTGAATTTTTAAATCGTCTCTCATGTGAGAATCGTGATAGTATCACTTCAACAGAATATTTGAATGTTTTAAAATGCATATGTTTTACGTGTTGATTGGGTGATGCACAAAATGTAATTTTTTTCCACGAATGCCAATATGAGAGTACAAATATATTTGAACGAATTATTTCTTCAACTGTTATTCAAGTTTTGAAGTTTTCTGTGAATGAAAATCATCAGAATTCATCAACATATTTGAATATAAGTACGTATTAGTAGTTTTCACGATCACTTTCATGTTATATTTTGATTTCTACGGACTTGATCGCATTTTCTTCTTTCGCGTCGCTCTCACATACTACGCCACACATATTCCCGGGCGCATTCTCTTCTCTTGAGGTCGGATCCTTTCCCCTCAAATTCTATCACTAAGGGGAACGTTGGGGGAATAGAAGTCACCGAGGGCCCTTGATTAGACGCAAGTACGAAGCGCTTGGGCATGAATATGATGTACTGGTAAACGGCGCGAGGAGAGGACTTCCGCGGCCCGGGCCTCTCCAATGCATGGAGTGGGCTGGCGCTCTGGGAACGTATTGGAAGAGGTCGTATTAGAACAGAGGCGTTCGCGTAAACGGCTCTCTATTGTGTGGGAGCGAACAGAGCTTTAGAAAAAGGCGGCCCCGTTCGTGCCTCCCGCTCCCTGCGCAGAATTAGGGCGCCCAGAGAAAGAAGAGACCTGCTGCGGAAGAACAACGGGCCCTCTTATTTCTAAAAAAATATCTTTATAAAATGTTACTCAAAAGGTTCAAGACTTTCATTTTAATCCGACCGCATTTATGTAATTTTTACTTACGTGTTTAGAGTAGTTCAAATGGTTCGTTATTTATCCAGTACATAAAGCTTCCAGCAGTGTATAAAATGGCTGGTTATTGTATTCGATGAAATAAAAGATGCAGTTGGATTCCATATAATACCAATAATGAAATGTGCATAGAGTTCGAAAATATGTCGAAATGTGAAAAAGGCAATTGGATAAGATAAAACGAATAGAGCCTGCGGCTAAAATACTGTTATGTACTAGTTATTTATTATACATACAACTTACAGACTACCGCCAGATGAAACATCGAAGGACACTTTCTAGGTTGGGAATAAGGTTATGAATGAGGTTTGGGGGTCAGTGTTATTTACAGGCGGGTAGTTGTTTGAAGGAAAAATTCCTTATTCAGAACTGGAGGGACTAAAAGTGAGTATATATTTTGATACCTCGATATCAACTTTGCGGCACTTTACAATATATATTCTATAGTATATAGAGCGTATAGAAAATGGCATTTATCACCAAACGTGACGAAGTAATGATTGTTTCATAATGAACATACAGCGATTTTAACGCAGAAATGTTATGTTATTTAGAACCCTGTCAAGTATATATCTTCGAAATTTCATTCATTTATAAATAAGAAGACAAATCTTAAAATGGTTTTTAAAAAAACATTTTTGAAAGGAAACTACACGGGTAATTTTTTTATTATTTTTATTTATCATTTGGGTTATTTTGCGAAGACACGGGAATTGGCCGCAGTTCCGCACCCGTGTGTTCGAACTAGGTTTCCTTTTATGCCTATCGCCCGCGAGGGTGGAGGGGTCCATCTTCAAGCAAATGCGTCCCATGGGCGTCCCCTTAAACACCTGGATGTGACTCTCACTTTCTCCGTCAGATATCGGTCTCAGTTAAGTAAATCCAAACTTGGTGGGTAGAACGTGAAATCCCGTTAAGTAGGGAAATTACCGGAAGGGTTTTATTTTGCCCGGCGCCTACCAGAGTTTTTTTTAAGGCACCACAGACATCGCCATTAAGGGATTTCCCGCCCTTCGAAAATCCACTCATCTCAGCCGGGATTGAACTCGCGCACTGGAGGTTCAGAGGTTACTAAGCCAACCACTAGCTTACCGAGGCTCGCAGGGATATTACATTTCTGTATGATGAAACTATTACAGGAGTAGAATTGTTAGGTATGTTCTCAGAAATTTTCTTTGGCTGTTTCCAGCGTGTATTGTTTACCAATTAATCCTAATCTTCTGAATCGCAGAGGGCATTACCTTGGGCTTTGACAGTGTCTTCTGAACGACTAATTAGATAGCGGGTCAATCAGGCGTCTCAACTTTTCCACTCCAACAGTTTTCAACATTCAATTAGAGACTTCACGAAAGAAAAAAAATGTTCTTGCGAGTGTATAGCTTTCCCGTGAACTCGACTCCACTCCAGCCCACGTCCGTCCCAGCGACTCCGGCCCGTTCGTCCGCGTAGTATTGATTGGGCCGCAGCAGGTGATGAAGCGGAGAACAGTGGAGACGGGCGCGGACAAAGCGTTTCGCTCGCGACCGCTCACGCGGAGTGCACGGGGTGGGCGCTGGATAGGAGGGCTCCCTGCGGTGGAGACGTGTCGCTCAACGCTGCATCTCTCAAAGGAGGCGTGCGGCGCACCCCCCGGAACGGGCTCCGGGGCCCCTTTCGGCGGCCGCGGCGACGCCGGGGAGTACGGGGTGGAGGCGGCCGCGGAGATGATGGTGACGTGGTGGTGAAGGGTGCGACGGAAGCGGAGGTGGAGGCGGCCGCGGTGATTGCGCTGGGGTAGAGGCGCAGGTGATTGCGGGGAGAGAGGTTAAGGCGGAAGAAAAGGGAGAGATTGAGGCGGAGGTAGAGGTTGAGGTGCAGGTGGTAGAGGTAGAGGTTGAGGTGCAGGAGGTAGAGGTAGAGGTTGAGGGAGGGGGTTGAGGTGCAGGAGGTAGAGGTGGAGGTTGAGGTGCAGGAGGTAGAGGTGGAGGTTGAGGTGCAGGAGGTAGAGGTGGAGGTTGGGGTGCAGGAGGTAGAGGTGGACGGTTGAGATGCAGGAGGTAGAGGTGGAGGTTGAGGTGCAGGAGGTAGAGGTAGAGGTTGAGGTGCAGGAGGTAGAGGTGGAGGTTGAGGTGCAGGAGGTAGAGGTAGAGGTTGAGGTGCAGGAGGGTGAGATAGAGGTAGAGGGAGGAGAGGCGAAGGCAAAAGGAGAGGATGGGGCAGAGCAGGAGAACTGCAGAAAGAGGACCGTGTAGATTGCGAAAGACGTTTGCAATTGATGATTGGTTATCTCATATTGCGTAGTCGGGAAGATTCCGAGATGCAGCTGACAGAAATGATTCTTATGTCCAGGACCCGGTTCCTAGCATTTAGCTTATTTTGGTCCTCATTTCTTAATATCATTATTTTATAATACATCCTTTATAATAAAATTTGTAATAAATACATGAATTCTATCCTCAAAACAGCTGAAATGATTGTTGATCCTAAAAATGGCATTAGACATAGGCTCGAAGTGGGTAGAAGCGCCAAATAAACAAGGAAAATAATTGTGCTATTAGTATTTTTAATGCAGGCTAATAAATGAGTGGCATCTGATACTTCAGTCCACTAGTTTTTTAATATTTGTTGGCTATAACGCTTCCCTGAAATTTTCCCCCTGACATTGAAAATCTCTGTTCAAGTTCCTGTAAATTAACTTATGGAAAAAAAGTTGTACAAATCTGTTTTAAATTATTATTATTATTATTATTATTATTATTATTATTATTATTATTATTATTGCTCTTTGCCATTTTGGATGGGATATTATACAACCGTTTATTATATTGATACATAGTGTTCTCCATCTGTGAGTACAGTCTTAGGTTTCTGTACAGAATAGTTGCGACAGGAGTGTATATTATCTTGAACAGTTACATAGTGAGAGTTTGCTCAGTAAATCATAAACGTCCACATTACATACACGGGTAGTCTAACATTTGCGTGTTCTCGGAGAACTTATTCACAAGTAACGATTGTACGCCGAGGTTGCAAGAGTAGGGATTATGACGCTCGTTCACAGAAGTCCATTAGCAGCATGACGCTTTGGTTGTTTGATTTACAACGTCGCAGTTGGTAATTTTCACCCTCTTTGGTGATAATGAGATGATAAAATGTAGATTATAATTTCAGTAAATGTAATTAACATTCCTATTGGGGTTGTTTAGTATAATTGATTATCAAAACTGAAATGTAAAAAAATAAACTTTTAATTTCCGCCATTGTGTCCAAAGAAAACTTCATGATTTGAATAAGAAAATTACTGGACCAAAATATGGTCAACAGAGAATTATTTTCTATCCAATACATTCTGGTTGAGAGAACTGACGAATATCTCTATCATGATCAAAGAAATAGAAGTATCAACAGTTTTTCTACAAGTAGTCTACAAGTATCAACAGTTTTTCTACAGGTTACAGAATTAGAGATGTTCTGAAGAAGATGGGTTTCATGATTTCTAGATTAAAATATTAACGTGGACATGTTGGCAATCTGAAAGCGCGACGTGTTTACTGAGAAAGGTTTCCATTCGTATGTAGAAAAGTCTCTCTTTGAAAAAACTGATAGAAGAGAAATGGGCTGATAATTTTGAATTTCATTTTTGTTGCCTTTTTTTTAAGAGCGGCTTAATTTTAACTGTTTTGAAAATATCTGGAAACGTTCCAGTGCATAAGGATGCATTAAATATGTGAGTTAACGGGTGTATAATGGCATACGCACAGGTCTTTTACAAAGAATCCGGGAATTCATCTAAACCGGACGAATATATTATTTTTTAGTTTACCGATTATTTTGAGAATTCCATAGGAAGAAGTTTCGGAAACGAACATCGTGTCTAAAATGTTGGGATACTGTCTATTATTGAATTTTGTGGCTGAAGACCCTTAGTGAGATCGGCAGCAATTCTCGAAAAGTATTGGTTAAAGAGACTAGCCACTGTTGGCGGATCGTATTTCACTTTTATATCGCTATATTTTAAAACAACATTCTCTACAAGGTTTCTAGTTGATTTGGTCGTATTTTTTATTATATTCCACATTCCTTTGGTTTTTTTATTTGAATTCAAAATATCCTGATCATGTTTCATGATTTTAGCCTTTCATATGACTTATCTTAACAATGATTTGTGATTTTTAAAGTAGATAAGGGAATCTTGAGATACGTTATGACGTTTACAAATGAAAGAAAGAATTCGTTTGTTTTGACAAGATGTTTTAATCCCTTGTGTTATCCAAGAATTGCTTTTCCGCGAAGAATTTAATTTTCTTTTTTGAAGAGGAAATCAAGTGTTAAAATGAAATGAAAGCGTTTAAAAAAACTATATTTATGGTTTGTATCAACAGTATATTAAACTGCGTCCCATGATTCCTGCATCAAGTAATCAATGAATAATTTAATTTTACTTTTAGTAAACAATTTAGTCATACGTGTAATATTTATTGTGTCAGTGTTCGCATTTCTTATAATGGTAAGTGTCGTGGTAATTCGAGTGTTTTGTTAATTATAATTTGATCGATTGCCTCCATCGAATTTTGTGTGATCCGTGCAGGTACATTAATTGTAATGTGTAAACTGAAGGAATTAATTAAATTGAGAAACTTTTATTTCTCGCAAGATTCGACCAGAAAGTCAATGTTAAAATCTTCGCATACAACAATGGATTCAAAAGAGCGATTGCTGACTTTGTTAAGTGTTATCTCCAATTTTCTAAAAACAAAAGATAATCTGCAGCTCTCTTTGTTGGAGGTCTGTAGATGCAAAGTAATTTCACTTTTTATCACATTTCTTGCCTTCATTTTTTTAGTTTTCTTTTCCACAGCTTAGATTTCATTCCTAAAGTTAACTGAGAAAACGTATGGTTGTTGTTGCCTATTATACTAGTCACTAGGTCCAAATGCATTTGTAGTTGTGAATACGTATCTGTAACCAGAATTATGCTTGATAACATTATGAGATATCGTGATATTCATTTTTCCACGAAATCTCATACAATCCTCTGTCGCCGTGTTCCCAAATAAATAACTATTTCATCTAAATTTTCCAGGCAATGTCAATGTTTTCGGTAGTTTACATTGTCTAAGATAAATTAGTTTTAATACTGCCGATTATTGCCAACAATTATTTCGCAAGGGCCATTATTGTTACAGATTAAAATAACAACGCACAATACAATCGTTGTCTTTTTCTTCTTGTATGTAAACACCGTTTAAAAACGTAAGACTTGTGGTTTCAGAGGAAGAAGGTAGACGTATAAAAAATGAAACAAAGAACGAAATAACATGATCGCAGAACAATGCAACAACCAATGCAATTTTAATAAACATTTGTGCAGGATATCTATCGTGTTCCTTCTTATGGCAGTATGCCTGTGAAGGTAGTTGTACTAGAATTGACTCAAAATATAAACTGTTTTTACATTTGTTTCAAACGTAAGCGCCTATAAAGCAGGCAATCTTCTCGCGTCACAGCGTACGAACATTGCCAGAATTCATGCTTATGTGTCGAGTGCAATATCGAAAAATGTCTTCGGCAATAAAAGTTTAGGTAACGCTCTCATAACTGACGCCGTTCGTTTAAAGCAAGCACGTCTATAAATATCTTATCGTTCCGAAACGGCCTAACATTTTACTAATACACGTTCGCTACCGCGCCTGCGTTCATTACGGAAGGCAGCCAGGCAGTGGGGCCGGCGTGGGGAGGCGGCGTTCGGAACGGATTCAAGCAAAAATTTATTTCCGCCGGCGTATCGTCGTGGAGCTGCGAGCAACAGTATTTCCCTCTACAAATTTGAGCCCGATATCTCCGCCGCGGCACGCTCCAATCGCGACCCACAGCCCCATTGGTGAATGCTGAGTAAACGAATATCGGCCACCCAGGCAGCATCCGTCCTGCGGCAGCGCCGCCCAGTGGGGCTGCAGGCCGCTGCATTTGTCCGAAATGAATTCTTATTTAATAAATGTGTGGGGGTATAGTTATTAATGTATCATATAAATATATGGATGTGGCCCCTTGGGTGGCTCCTGTGTTAGGTTGGCAGCGTGTTAGGTTGGCGTGGACAGCGTACAAGGTGTCTCCCTTTTGGATGATGTCAAATTAGTAATATTAGTTCGTTTCCAATACTCACGCTTCGTGACGATACCAACTTAAAATAAAGATTAAATCGTTTTGTATCATATTGAATGTTTTGTGTTCTTAGTACGAGTTCACAAAATTATGACATCGGAGAACAAAAACTCCGATTTGTGAAAATATCATTGAGAAGAGTTCTACGCCAGGATTATATATGATGCCCGGACTTCATTTAAATAATAATTTCATGTCTGCTACATATGATTCTTTGGCGATTTAACATGTTATTAGTGCCAGTTTGTAACGTAAGTGTCCACGCTGCGTACGGTGTACGTACATCACTTTACAATATATTTATTACAGGATGTGTTGATCATGCCACAACAAATAAAGAGTTTATAAACACTTCGATGCTTCGTAAATCAATAATAGTATATTATGCAACGAGTTTTTTATAATGTTATGCCTTATTGCGTGAGTAGATGTTTTGAAAACGAGCGTCGTTAGGAGCGAGTTTTGAAATTTTTTAAATGGAATAGCACACGCTATTTTTTGTATAACGACATTATAAAATTATTAGAAGGGATAAATAATTACTGAAACTGAAATTTGATTCGGGTAGTACAGAAGATACATGCTTGAACAAATCTCTTGAATACATACTGATTACATAGGTCTGCAAGGAAAAAACTGCATAGAATTTTCTTGTAGATTTCAATTTGATAAAAACGAAAAAAAACAACCACCGAAAATACCCAAAATTTTCCATGACGTAATTTTTTTCATTCTACACTCAATTGTTTATTTGTATTTAGCGTAAAATTCTTAATCAACTTAAAATAGAGTATTCTGGGTTTTGTTTAAAAAATGACCTTAATACTAAAACTTCTCAGATTAATTGTACCAATTAAAGCTGAACGTGAGAATAAATGAAAAATTAATGGTTGAAGAGAGTAGTGGGAGCGGGTGGTGGAAAAAGTAGTTTTAGCGTTAACAAGAAGGTCCCATGATCTATCGAAACGGATTAAAAGTTGATTGCGAGTAATATGAGTATGTTTTGACTTATCTGGGGAACTAGGAATAAAAATAAACAATCTGTTGTTAGTTTAGCTCATGTTTCAACAAGCTAATTAAAATCAGTCTTATACCTCACTCTATTCAAAATTCAAACGATCCTGTGATTTTTATTTTATTTCTGAAATATGGCTTGCAGAGGTTGTGTGATTTTTTCCTTAGAGCTCCTGTTTATATATGGGGTGAATTCATAGTAAAAAGTCAACAAAGAAGCAGAACCCAGTTTGCGAAAAAAGTTTATTTTTGCGTATTTCAAATTGAAACTTGGAGGTCAAGACAGAACAGGGGCTCCGCATAAGGTGTGGAGGAGAAGCGAGGATTCGTTTGTGGTTTAAGGGCATGAAAAACTAATTTTGTTTTGGTGTCACTATGATATGGACAGAATAGAAAAATCACGCAACCGACTGCTACTTTTATTTGGAAGATGTGAAAAGATTTAAGACAAAAAATAAAAATAAAATCTTACCATAACCTTGTCTTGGCTATTCGTCTAGAGCCCAATGGTTCAGAAATACCGATTCCACAGCCATGTTCTAATTTAGATGACATCTTGAGAGACTCAGAGTACTCAGACGCATTAGCTTCCCAGAACAAATCTAGTTCAGATTTTTATGTTGACGAGGGACCTCAACTTTTTTTCTGAGAGTGATCCCAACGATCTAGTATGGGTCTTAGGTCATTCAAAAGATGCAGCCGAATTACTAGGATCAACCTTGCGCGGTACAGGTAGAGAGAGAAAGTGAGAGACAGGGAGAGAGGGAGAGAGGGGGAAGAGAGAGGGAAGAGAGAGAACGAGAGGGAGGAAAGAGAGAACGTGAGGGAGGAAAGAGAGAACGCGAGGGAGGAAAGAGAGGGGGAGGCAAGAGAAACGAGGAGGAAGAGAGAACGGAGGGAGGCAAGAGAACAGAGGGAGGCAAGAGGAACAGGAGGAGGCAAGAGAACGAGAGGGAGGCAAGAGAAGAAGAGGAGGCAAGAGAGAACAGAGAGGAGGCAAGAGAGACAGAGGGACAAGAGAGACAGAGGGACGCAAGAGAACAGAGGGACGAGAGAACAGAGGGAGCAAGAAGAACAAGAGGACAGAGGAGGCAAGAGAGAACAGAGAGGGAGGCAAGAGAACGAGGAGCAGAAGAGAAGAGAGGAGGCAAGAGAGAGAACAGAGAAGAAAGAGAGGAGGCAAAGAGAACGAGAGGAGGCAAGAGAGAAGAGGGAGGCAAGAGAACGGAGGAGGCAAGAGAACAGAGGAGGCAAGAGAACGAGGGGAGGCAAGAGAGAGGGAGCAAGGAGGAGGCAGAGAGAGAGACGAGTGGGAGGCAAGAGAACGAGTGGGAGGCAAGCGAGACAGTGGGAGCGCAGGAACAGTGGGAGGCAAGCGAGAACGAGTGGGAGGCAAGCGGAACAGGTGGGAGGCAAGCGAGAACAGTGGGAGGCAAGCGGAACGAGGGAGGCAAGCGAGAACGAGTGGGAGGCAAGCGACGAGGACGAGGAGAAGCGAGAGGGAGGCAAGCGAGAACGAGGAGGCAAGCGGAACGAGGGAGGCAAGCGAGAACAGGGGAGGCAAGCGGAACGAGGGAGGCAAGCGAGAACAGGGGAGGCGAGCGGAGACAGGGAAAGCAAGAGGAGGGGGCAGGCAGAGAGGAGAACAGGGGAGGCAAGCAGAACGAGGGAGGCAAGCGGAACGAGGGAGGCAAGCGAGAACAGGGGGCAAGCGAGAACGAGAGGGAGGCAAGGAGAACAGAGGGAGGCAAGGAGAACAGAGGAGGCAAGAGAGACAGAGAGGAAAGGAGCAAGAGAGGGAGGCAAGAGAGAACGAGAGGGAGCAAGAGGAACAGGAGAGAGCAAGAGAGCAGAGGAGGCAAGAGAACGAGAGGAGGCAGAGAGAACAGAGGAGGCAAGAGAACGAGAGGAGGCAAGAGAGAACAGGAGGAGGCAAGCAGGAAGAGGGAGGCAAGAGAGAACGGAGGAGGCAAGAGAAGCAGAGGGGAGGCAAGAGGAACAGGGAGGCAAGAGAACGAGGAGGGGAGGGCAAGAGAGGAGACAGAGAGGGAGGCAAAAGCGAACGATAGGGAGGCAAGAGCGAGAGCAGGAGAGGCAGAGGCAAAGCGAGAGGAGGCAAGAGGAGACGAGAGAGGAGAGCAAGCGAGGGAACGGGGTGGGAGGCAAGCAGAGAACGAGGTCAGGAGACAGAGTGAGAACAGAGTGGGAGACAAGCGAGAACAGAGTTGGAGACAAGCGAGAACGAGTGGGAGACAAGCGAGAACGAGTGGGAGACAATGAGAACGAGAGGGAGGTAAGCGAGAACGAGAGGGAGGCAAGCGAGAACGAGGGGGAGGCAGAGAGAACGAGGGGAGGCAAGGAGAACGAGGGAGGCAAGAGAACGGGGGAGGCAAGAGAACGAGAGAGAGAACGAGGGGAGGAAGAGAGAACGAGGGGGAGGAAAAGAGAAGAGGGGGAGGAAAGGGAGGAAGGAGAGAGAGAAAGAGAGAAAGAGAGGGAACAATGAAAGACAAGGGAAAAGAAGTCTGAGACCCTTTTAAGAATGCACACGTTTTGGGGGAATACTAAGGACCCTGACTACAAAAGCATCGTACAACGCATGCTTGCAGCATATGAAGCTCAAGGATGGGAGATGAGATTAAAAGTTAATTTCGTACTTTCCCATGTTGAATATTTTCCTTAAAACTCGGGAGCTCATAGAGAAGAACAGGGCGAAAGATTTCAGCAGGATGCCCGTGATTTTGAGAAACGTTTGCAAGGGAAATAGGATGCCAATATGTTTACTGTTGGATGCTAAATCGAGAAACCAAGGTAGGATACCGGAAACTAGTTCGGAGAAGTATGAAAGAAAAAAATTCACTACAAAAAGTAGACCAAAATTGTGTATAAAATATCAGAAACATTTTTTTGATTACTATTAAGAAAATAAATACATTTAGTGCAGTGTAAAAAATAAGTGCTTTTATTAAATACGTTTTCCTTTTGCAAAAAACTATACGTGATGGAATGTTCTGGAAGTCATTGTTAGAATATGTGACCTTTAAAACATATAATTCAGCAAAAATATCCCATGCAGCTGACAATTTTTTTGCAGACCTGTGTTATTAATTTTCCTTCCTCATATGCGTGATTGTATGGAAATGGATTCAATGGCACAACCACCTATGCAGGGTTCGACCTTCCAGGAAATGGAGTCGTTACCGAAGGAAATAATTGACGATGTTGTTAAAAGAGAATTTTCCCTGATTCCTAAAAAAATCAACTTAAAATAAGGAAAAAGAATATGATAAATTTGTAACTTGGATGGAAAAGAAAAATACGAATGTGATTTGTGAAAGTGTCGTTTTGGCCTATTTCCCTCAACTGATCAATGTTTCATTTCGAATAGGAATATTTTACTTAGTTATTTGAATAAAATTCGTATTCTTTTGAAATAACATTTGCTTTATTTTGAAATAATCTGCTACATCAAATTCGAATGTAATGTATTGTTCCTTTATGTTCTTCTCTTGTTTATCTGTTAATAAAAACGCAGTACGACCGGCAATTGTTGACGTATGTTATTTTATTGAATTAGATTCATAATCCTCAAGTTTCTGAACTATTTTGGGTGCCAAAAGAGATTGTTTATATTACCGATATATCTGGTCTTTCGACTTGTGTGGTTGTGTAGTGCATGTAAGTTGTGTATGTGTGTAAGAAGAGAGGAGAGGCTAAATATAGAAGGGAAGATGGCACGCGGTGTGTGGCGTATTTATTAAGGAACTGCTTCGGCATTCACGGGGTATTGATCCGAGAAAAAACAGAAAATCACTGATCACCACAACCGGGCACTAGAATTCTCTTTAAGACGATTGCTGACCTAACTCGAAATTCGTCCATCGGAACAGGAACTCTGGGATCTCCTGTTCAGAAACGCTGTGGCGCAACGGATGTTGTGTCTTAATATTTGCAACCCTAATGCTCTATTGAAACATTCGGATGTATTATTTATAGTGTACGATTAGTATGTGTATTATTATTATTACTATTAGGTTACAATATTTTGTTAAGTGTTTGTTGTAAGAAAATATATTTATATTTTCAAACCTCCAACGAACTTCACTTTCATTGTTCGCAGATATTTCAAAATATGTTAGAAAAGTTTAGGGCATGTAGTGGGGTCGAAAGTCACTTACACGAAATGTCTTTCCATCAGAACACTATCTGCAAAACTTGAATTTGTCATATTTGAATTTACAACTGACAAAATGACAAAAAATAACAAGAAATATTAGCTGGACATGTCTGAACATTACGGAGCTTGTAAATCAGTGTTCTGAAAGTGAAAATAGATCGAGACAGGTACCCACCTATGAAAATTGCTGACAACCCGAGTCAATGAATTAAGGAACCCTTAAAAATACCACAGAGCGTCCAAAGAGTTTAATGTAGATCACGGAATATGAATCATGATTTCTGTCTCTACATGATCACAAACACGCGGATTTGAGGGAATAGGACGCATCGATTCTAAGTTTCGGATTGATTACACACCTTTTTTCCTTTACATTATAATTTGCGAACTTCCATTTGTTCGTCTCGGATTTTTTCGATGCGATAATTTTTCGACCTTTTTTGCTTTTTTAAAAACAACGAATAAATATTATTTAATGTTATTTTTATCAACGGATTTTTGCAAGAGGTGGTGCTCACGTTATCTTGTAACAATTTTAAGATCATCAAATATTACTGTTTGGACTCAATCAATGTGCCACATTAGCCCGAATATGCCAATTTTACGTTAAAACCGTAGAAATAGCACTTTTCAAATGACCATAGCTCCGTAAATTTTTATTTAAAATACTTTTAATTTAGAAAAGGTAAATGCTTGAAATCTCTTCTTTAATAACTTTTTTCGCACAACAATTTCACTGCAACCAGCTACAATTGCGCCGCGCGCTATCACTATTTACGATTGTATCGCACTGTTGTATCTGATTTCTTTTTTCACTATTAGGCTGCATTGAACATATTTGTAAAGAAATCAACGGATTTTGATATACTAGACTTTACAAACTATATTGCATTTGGAAACCAGTGAGCTATTTTCCCCCTATTTGTTCCCTTATTTTGTCAATCAGTGGAAAATATAATAATAATAATAATAATAATAATAATAATAATATAATCATCATCATCATCATCATCATCATCCACTCATCAGAGTAGAAGTCGCCTTCCGGCGCGAGCAGCGAAGCAACTTCTGCAAGTCTGTACGCTAACAGCTGAAACGTACCTGATCTGCCTGGGAACATGGCGTGGGTGAGCCGGTGCCGCTTCGGGAGGCTCGACGGCGCGGGTGACGAGATGCAAGGCTGTGAATGGAGAGCGGGCTCCACTGCGGCTGCCCTGGGCGGTACTCGTTCACAGGTACTTGTCCACCGACGCCTCTCTGCTCGAGAGCTTCAGCTGTGCCTCTCTGCCCTCCGATACTCGTCCACCGATGCCCTCTTCCGTGCGAGTACTTGAGCCGTGCACGGTGCCCCGCCGTGGGTGATGTCCCACCCACCGGTACTCGTCCACCCAGGGGTACTCGTGCCTCTCCGCCCAGTGGGGACTTCAGCGGCGTCCAGTGCCCGGTCCCCGTTCCAACGTGTTTCGCACGTGGATCTGCGGTGGTTTCTCACGGAGACGCCGCCGCCCACTGCGGCACGTGGACCAGGAGGATGACGGATCTGCTGAGCCAGAAGTCCGTAAACACGCGAGCCAGTGAAATGGTACGGAATGGGAAGATAAGTGAATGGGTGAATAGATTTGGGCGTGCATTTGGGAATCCATTGTGAATTGTTAGCTCAAGAAATCATTGAGGGGATAGGTGGTTAGTTGTGTGGATGGATTTGTGGTTGGTTGAAAAAATTGCATGAATGTATGAATGGGTTGTTGCTTTAATGGTTGGATGTGTGGACGGTCTAATTGTTGAATGTGAAAATTGTTGGTTGGTTGAATGGAGGAAAATTGGGGAGTTTACATAGAAGAAAGCAAATGGTAGGGACCAAATGTGAAATAAATTGCTGAATGAATGTGGGAACCAGGTAGTTGAGTTGATCGGAGAAGTAGTAAGCAATGATGATAATAATTCGTAGGCACTTGGGTGCTTTTTAATGTAACTGTTGAGAGACATGAAATCCACGGGTATTTTTTTAAAACAACAAATGTAATGTAATGTTCGATGTTCCTAGAAATATAAATTATATGGGTTCGTCATAGCTAAGTAATCAGACAGGAGTTAACCCCGATATGTGACGAAGTTGTACACAATGCAAGGAAATAGAATAAAGAAATGGGTTAGACTTTTTAGGTGCAGTGGTTGCAACATGCTGGAGACAACTCTCTCTTTAAAAGAATGAATACGAATCTCCAATGAAAGACTGTTGACACAGATTTTCACCAATTAACATTTTCAGCTTAAATACAAGCGTGGCTGATGAGTGCATCTGATGGAAAGATACGTAGGACGTGCAGAGCCAAAAAGTAGCGTTTAGTGCGTAGAAAAGACAGAAAGACGACCGAACGAGCGTTCGGGCGAAAACTCGCAGAAGGCACGACAGCTGTATTTGTTTACAAACCTACTAGACCATACGAATATTTTACGCTCCAAAAGTTTTTGTTTTCAAAAATTGTGTAATAAATTATGATGACATAAAAATGAAATAAATGACAATGTGATTGTCCAATAATAAATCAATGATAAAGTATTGTATGCCGTAGAAAAAACTTTGAAGCATAATGTATCCATTTGGTTACTAAACACACAAACAGCTTCCCAATGGTAGTGATAAACCTACTAGACGCCAGACAGGCTATTTAACCGCCGACCGCCCTTGCGGATGGAGAGACGAGCAGGCGGGCGGGCCGTTTGGCGACGCAGCGGCGAGCAGCGGGTTCTCGAGAGCGCCCGAACGAATGCACACAGCGGGCGGGCGGGCGGGCGGGCAGTGCGTCGCGAGGCGTCTGCGGCGGCAACGGCGACGGCGTTGGCGCAGGGGTGAAGACCGACGCTCGCGGCCGCCGCGTCGATACTGCCAAGACGGCCGCCGTTGCCTTCGGTCCACTAGATAAACATACGCCAATTTATTCAACGCTCTCAATCCACGCGCCGCGGGCGCCGCCTACGCCGCCGCCGCCGCCATCGACGACGACGAACGTACCGTCTGCGTGGAAAGTTGGTGAACTGTCAGCTGTCTCGAGGCGGTGTTTCTGTAGCCCTGTCACCGACGAAAGGTTTCTTCTTTTTGTCGGGCACTTGATACAATTTTTCACCAATCCTTGCAGTTTTCTTAGCCTGCATCTGACCTTTTAGTGTATCACATTGTCTCTTTCATTCTCTTTCATCTTGCGTGCTCCTCCGTCCCGTTGGTCCCTTTCTATTGCTCTCGTTTCTTTACGCCCGTCTGTTTGTCTGTCTTTCTCTCTTTCTCCTTCTCACGTTCCTTTCCGTCTCGGTGCTTCCTTTTCTGTATCTCTCTCCCTCTCGATCCTTTTTCTCTCTCTCGCGTTCTCCCCTCTCTCCCTCCCTCTCTCTCTCGCGCGGTCTTTCTCTCCTCTGGTTCTTTTCTCTCTCTCTCGTTACTTTCTATCTTCTCTTGTCCATCGCTATTTTTATTCTCTTTCGTCTATCTTCGACCTTGTTTTAGAATATTCTGATTAGTCATATGTTCCCTTATACGTCCGAGGTTACCATGCTTCGCCATTGACCGACACATGAATATGCCGAACTCGATTTTTAAGGGAAGCAAATGCACAGTGAGTATATTAACAGAAAATCTTAACATAGTTCACTGCCTCTTTGGAAAGGTAGTGAAATACGGTCGGCGCGATGGCTACAACGAAATGTGAATTTTATGTTTTGTCGGAAAAGTTTTCCTCCAGTCTCTTCTGATATTCTTATCTTCAATCGGAAAACTATTTAGTGAACACGCAACACGTCACTAATAAAATGATAGTTTTTATCAGATTGCTTTTTGTAAAGTGTGTATCGAAACAAATCGTATCACTTTTCTCTTTACGGGCAGTTCGAGGAGAGTATTGCAAATATATTGGAGCTTCTAGGGGAAAAAATCACAAATTCATCAGTTTACATTCCAGAATAAACGCGAATAACAACAAAAATGAGCAATCCAACGGATTTAAAAAAAGATGTACTGTTGCAAATGTCCAAATGTGTCTGAAGAAGATTAATGAAATTGAGAATACAGGGGATTACTTATTTCTTACTGTATACACTCTTAACATTGTAGCCATACGGAAATGCGAAGAGACTTCAAATTGTTGTTATTACACTTCCGCCGTATTTCGCAAAAATTTAGGGAAATATAATGGTCCCTGACAGTTTATATCACCTTTAACAAATGAAATGAACAAGAAAAAAATTGCCAAAAATTGCGGTTGTGATTGCAGTGAGTGAAATGACTATTCTATTCGCTAATTATACTTTCTCGCTATCGCTTACGCAATAGAGAGAAATGTAATGCTACACGAAAACAGTGATTTTTTGGCGGAAAAACTCTTATTACAGGGCCCTGATAACGAATAAGTTGCTAAATTTCGAGAAACGTCGAGAAACTTGGTGTAACCAGAATCGATATTTTGTGGGTCCTTGGTACCGAAAAATCGAATGACGGTAAAACGTGTACGTCCGTCTGTGAACAACGCTAGCGGCTAAACATTTCAGCTGATTTTCTCCAAAATTGTTATTGCCGGCCCTATGAATTTGAAACCGATGTTTCAATTTTGGGGGGTGCTATACATGAAGATCCTTGGACACTTTCCAAATTTTAATAAATGGCTCCATCGTTTTTGATTAAATTTTCTTGTTGGATTGTGTAAAGAACGTTTAAGAAAATGGTGCAGGTTTCATGTTAGTTACAAACTCTGATTTTTCGGAAATTGCAAAAATTCAAACTTTTTTTGGCGTCCTCCTACAACTACAATTATGAAGGTAGAGGACTTTACTCTTAAAGAAATCCATTTCTTAAAGATATATTTTGAAATAAGGTCATGTACAATTTTCCAAATATTTGAGTGCTTTTCGCGTAATTTTGCATGGAAGTACGGGCGAGAAATTATGTGCTGTTTTAGCATCACTAGTTGTCACATACGTTCACAAAGAGTAAATATTCTGATAGTTCATCAGTTTGTTTTGGGCATTTGCAAGAATAATAAAAGAAGAATCTTTTATCAGTTAAAGCAAATACTTCATACATTATTAATATAACATTTTAAATCGCTCTCTAAAAAGTACTCTTAAAATTAATCTCTTTCAAAATTATTGACAAGTAATAATAAATATTCTTGATTGCAAGTAAAGGTAATAAATATTGCAAGAAGAAAGTTTCAGTCCAATAGGTTCTTAACATGACATGAACGCGATTATTTAAATCAAAAGTACCCTTGCGTATATATTGCAAATATTGATTCAGTTATTATTCAGGTATGAAACAAATTGTCTAAGCAATTCGGTGACTGTTTATTCCCATGCATCTGGTGCGTGCTGTCTCTCCTGCTTCTCACCTCACGTATTGTTTCGCAGCGTGTCGATTCCTCAGAATTCTGCCTTTTTGGCGGCTCGCGTGGTTCGAGAGGCCATTTCTGGCACACTATCACCTCTTGGGGAAAACGGCAGATCGCCTGAGTGCCGGAATGGCAGTCGAATGCGAGGATGGAAGAAAGGGGTTGGGTTGGGGTGGAGGGTGAGACCGTGAGGTCATGCCGAAAGAAAGGGAAAACGTGATGGGAATAAGATGAAAAGGATTTATGTTCGGAGAATGGAGTGAATATTGATTTATGACGCGTCAACTACTTCTATAATTAGTTTGGTGTTTCTTTCACGAGATCCGGCGTCGGTGGATAGGCTTGCGGTGTTTTCTCCTCCATGTATCTCACCCAGCCGGGTACCTTTCCCACCGGTATAAACTCTATGCTTCCGACTGGTCACCTGACGTATGTGGTAGTGTAGAGCACGCGTGTGCTTAAGAAAAGAGGAGAAATCCAGAATAAGGGATGGAAGATCGAAGAAACCACCGAAAATGATCCCCCGGAACAGTCGGCCGCTAGAAATCTCCTCCAGACAGAGGTAAAGTACGACCAAGATATGCATGAACGTCGAAAATCTGACACCGTCAAGACTCGAACTCCAGGTCAACGGTGCTCCCGAGATACTGTCACTGAGCTACCGCAGCCGTCAGTGAATGTTGGGTGAGTATTTGGACACAAATCGGATTGGTTTCAAAGTGTTGTTGTGTCGACTGCAGTCCAGGATTGGACAAGGGACGTACGTACGGTGGCGACGGTGAAGATGGTGAAGGGTGGAATTGTATTGGGAGAGAGATAGCAATGCGTTCTGTGACAGATAAGGTTGAAGACGAAATAGGTGCTGGGATAGCCGGACGGGGAATGGACGAGTTGGCGAGGCGAACACGGGGACTGTAGAGGAAGAAGTTGCAGAAACAAGAGATTTGTAGGCTATGTCGAAGATGTAGAATGAAGTGCCGGGGACGGTGTGGAACGCTGGTCGACAAATATTGTTGTGCGGACGACATATACGGCTCTACCGAACCGGCGTAGGTGGATCAGGGCATCAATTGATGTCAGTAGTCAATTGATACCGGTGCAGTACCTTTGACCGGGTCCTGGGCTTCCACTCCCGACGGTGACAGGATTTTCAAAATTTGCTACATAGCTAGATCGAATTCACCGCTACCTGGATGAATTCTAGCGATCGGCTTCTCTGATGGGTAGTTTTCCATATATTTCCAATCAACTCTAGGCAAATGTCGGAGCAGTACCTTAACAATCGGTCACAGACTGCGTGCGATCTTTCCTTCCTCTTCCTTGCTCTATTCTCACCCCTTATTTACACACACATTCACGTGCACTACATTATCAGATATGTCGGGAGACTTGTTGAGAGATAAGACGACTAGGGCAGAGCCCCTCTGGTGGGAGATCCCTGGTTAAGGAAAACCCGGAATTACTAATAAAGAAATCCAACCGTCGAAACGAGAACGCGGGAGACCGAGATGTTCAAACGACGAGGCCGACGATGACGGACGAGCAGAAGCAAGGGTGAAGGGAACTGGCGAAGTTCGTGGAAGTCACGGGGGGGGCGAGTTGGTGACGGAGGGCGAGGGTGGGGGTGGCGAGCAGTGGTGGAGGCAGAGGAACTGGGGCTTGGGCTGGCGTGTTTACATTTATATTTTACTCGCGGGATAGCGTTGCACTTATCACGTTTCGCGCTTGGCGGGAGCTATTCCTGACGGCGGAGCATGCTATGCGGAGCAGCCTCCGTGTTCGTGCGAGATGGCGTGCCCGAAACCGTATCGGGCACTCTTTCGAAGTAATGAACTGAACTCGACACCCTTTCTACGTGAGAGATGTGTCTATTTCCAAATGTCCGTAGGGGTTTATTTAAAGAGAATGTGGATTTCTTCGATACATTGTGTGATTACTGTTTTCAGTTTGTAATAAAGAAGTTCGGTGTGAGTGATTACCATTTTCCCTTTTAATGTCGCTATTGATATTTTCCGATTGTATACCGTAAATCAAAAATTCGGAATATGTCATTCAGTTATCTCTATCAATGTGTATATATGATTGATGAACATTTTTCTTATATCCTGGTAGCAATACACATTTTTCCATTGCCCATATACCGATATCAGCTAGTCGGAGTGTGTTCATCCGAATGAAATTATGACAATTTATTTTTATCATAACGACTGGAGGAGACTTAAGATATATAGCTACCTTTGTAGCGTGTTTGATAAAAAGGTTGATGTGGTATGCTTGAAGAACAGTTTAAAATGTTATCCAATGAGAACCCAACACGCGACTCTCTGTGCAAAGGAGTCACTCTTTTCCTGTCAGTTAAATCTCATTGTCCCATGAGTTGATGCTTAAATTAGGCTTACTCCTTTCTCCATTTCATGATCAGGGTTGAATATCGTATATATTGTATAAATATATTTTCACATTCGAAATATTCCCTTCTCCAGAAAATAGCTTTTAGTTTTCAATATGTTTTTATCACTGTTCACAATTACAGTATTTTAAATTGGAAATGCTTTGCAACTGCATTTCATTAATATTTGTACGTATATATACTACGTAGCGAATTATGTATTATAAATAATCAGTCATTATATTTAGGAGTAAATTCTGAAGGAGCTAAATAAGCAATATACTTTATTTTCTCCACTTGATGTCTCAATCAATAGGGAAAAAACTTTCTGCGACATAACGCGACTACAGGCTTCGGAAGAATTAAAATGTTGAGGTAAAAATACGCATCGTGTAAATACCTTCTACGTAAAAAAATACGTTCTACGCATCGTGTAAAGGTATAAGTGGAATATTTCAGTGCATGTGCTGCCAGAAATAGTTAATTTCTTGGCTAGGCGTGGTTGTCGTGGACTTTTTCACTGCAATCTTCTACGAACGCCTTGGAACTCTGGAAGGCATGTTTCGATAGGCTCAACGCAGGCCAGTTGCGTTGAAAGGGTTGCCTAACACCAGGCGATGCTCACCAGAATATTCTTCTCTTTCAACCGAATACTCAGCGAGTAGAGAGAGGCTGTGTATCCCCTTTCCCTTTCTCATTGATTTTTTCTCACTTTTTCTTTCTTTTTCATTTTCCCTGTATTCTGTTTTTCTTCTTTTTCTGCATTCCGTTCTCTTTTTGTCACATTCTTTCTCGCTCATCGACATATAGAAAAATAACTGTCTTTACTCTTGTGAAATTATTATATGATTTACTTATGTTATTTAAAAGTAAATATTACATACCATTCAGGAGTATACTTCAAGGGACACAATATGCAACTGAGAGAAAATGAATCATCTGTAATGATTTAAACGTGTAATGAATTTTCTTGCGGTATTTCGAACGCTGAAACAAACAATATATACACAATATATATTTCATTGTAATTATTAAAAATATTTTATTCCTTCCACACAGAATTGGAAATGGTACATTTCTTATTAGTGAATTTTCCTAACATTATGGAAACAATGAATAGAAGAATCGATATAATATCTAAAGTATACTGATGTTCCTGTTTTACGGTCTCTTTTTTATTGACGCTTGCTCGACAGAACGTAAAGGGAGTTGTTAACACAATGAAATTTAATAATTGCGAAAGTAATGAAAAAATTGCGAACTTGTGATGAGGCGCAATTTTATTTTGGACATGGTGAAGTTTCAATCAGTCGCCTTTACATTTGAACATCTATTATTAATTTTCCACCGTTCTGGAAAATGTCCAGGAGTCAGGCTAAAAACCCACGGTCCCACGGTTCTATTAATGCCCAACTAAGAGTTCAGAATTTTAAATGGTACTGTTTCCTCTATCGAGGAGAAGAAGAAGAAGGTGAGGGAAGAGGAAACGCTGAAGAGAAAATGGAGGCATAGGACGCCAGGCGTATGGTTCGTAAGAGAGAATGCAGGCGAAGGGGGAGCGGGTATTGATTATTATGTTTGGATTAAGTAGAGTGGCACATCTTTAGATAAGTTTGAAGCGGTAATTGTGTGTATGTGTATTTTGTCGACACAGCACATTCAACGAACAGAATAAATACTGTTCAATAGAGATTTCAAATATTCGGGCTGCCCGTTTTCCCTCCCGACTGTGTGTGCGTGGATGTGCGCGTGTGGGCGGCGCAAGTATACAAAGCTCTCGTAACTCGACAGCCCCCGCGACGGCCTTATCATCGGGGTCGGTAATTGTCCGCAAAGTGGTCGTTCCCGCTGCGACGCAAATGAGGTGGCACGCGCACACTGCTCGTCGCTGCCGCTCCCCTCGCCCTCCACTCCCCTGAATATCCACTCGCCCCTTCACTGCTCCTTCGCCCCTCGCCGTGCCGGGCGCCTTGCCCCACTCCACGCCGTGCCCCGCCCTGTGCCCCGTTCCGTGTCCCATTCCGTGCCCCGTTTCCTGCCCCGTTTCCGTGCATCCGTGTCCCGCTGCGCGTCCCACTGCGCGTCCCGCTGCGCGTCCCGCTGCGCGTCCCGCTGCGCATCCCACTGCGCGTCCCGCTGCGCGTTCCGCTGCGCGTTCCCGCTGTCGCCTGTGTCCCTGCTCGTGTCCCGCTCGTGTCCGCTACGTGTCCCGCTCGTGTCCGCTACGTGTCCGCTACGTGTCCGCTACGTGTCCCGCTACATGTGTCCCCATGTGTCCCGCAGTGTCCGCACAGTGTCCGCACATGTCCCTGGTCCACGTGTCCCGCTACGTGTCCGCTACGTGTCCGCCATGTGTCCGCTACGTGTCCTGGTGTCCCTACGTGTCCGCTACGTGTCCCGCTAGTGTCCCTACGTGTCCCGCATGTGTCCCTACAGTGTCCGCACGTGTCCCGCTACGTGTCCGCTACGTGTCCGCTACGTGTCCCGCTACGTGTCCCGCTACGTGTCGCGCTACTGTGTCGCGCTACGTGTCGCGCTACGTGTCCCGCTACGTGTCCCGCTACGTGTCCCGCTACGTGTCCCGCTACGTGTCCCGCTACGTGTCGCGCTACGTGTCGCGCTACGTGTCGCGCTACGTGTCGCGCTACGTGTCGCGCCACGTGTCGCGCTACGTGTCGCGCCACGTGTCGCGCCACGTGTCGCGCTACGTGTCGCGCTACGTGTCGCGCTACGTGTCGCGCTACGTGTCCCGCTACGTGTCCCGCTACGTGTCCCGCTACGTGGCCCGCTACGTGTCCCGCTACGTGGCCCGCTACGTGGCCCGCTACGTGGCCCGCTACGTGGCCCGCTACGTGGCCCGCTACGTGGCCCGCTACGTGGGACACGCTCAGACGCCCTGTCGTCTCTCACGGTCCCTCACAACCCCAGGGGCGCTTCTCATGTCACTGACCCTCTCTTCTTAACACGATCTCCGCAGACACCATTACCTACAGATACATAGTTAAATGTTTTCTGCTGCATAATCACTTTAATGCAACTGAAGACCGTACATGTATACATAATTAATGTATGTTGGTGTACAAACAATAAAATATAATATGCACTAAAATAGACAATAATATATTTACGGCAGTTTTAACACGATTTCTCTTTTTAAAAAGGTAAGCATAGTTTAATATCCGTTCCTTATATTAACACATTTGACACTGCCACTTCGAAAAAAAATAGTTTGAATGTTGTCCTGATGTAGACAATATTCCACAAACTTATTATGTTTCCTTAGAAATAGGGAAATGAGAATACCGCTTCACTTTCGTTGCCCCGCCTCTTCCGCCCCGCCTCTTCCGCTCCGTTTCTTCCGCTGCGCCTCTTATGCTCCGCCTCTTTCGTCCCGCCTCTTTCGTCCCGCCTCTTTCGCCCCGCCTCTTTCGCCCCGCCTCTTTCGCCCCGTCTCTTTCGCTCCGTTTCTTCCGCTGCGCCTCTTATGCTCCGCCTCTTTCGTCCCCGCCTCTTTCGCCCCGCCTCTTTCGCCCCGCCTCTTTCGCTCCGCCTCTTTCGCCCCCCTCTTTCGCCCCCCCCCCCCTCCTCGCCCCTGTGCCCCTGCTGTTACGCCGCCCCGCCCCCTGACCTGGCCCAGTGCTCGCACCCCTCCCGTGCTCTCCCGCACCAGTCCGCTTGAGGCGCGAGCGACACGCTGGCGCCGGCGGCGGCAGCGGCTCGAGTGCCCGGCAGCGTTCGTTTTCCGGAGTCGAATTTAGCTCGTTAGCCGCGACCCATCGGGCAGTTTTGGGCGGCTCTCGATGAACCAATTTGGTGGATCCGCCTCCGCGAGAGAGAGAGCGTCGCGAATCCGCTGGCCTTGTCTCCCCCTCCGGCCCCGCTCGGCGGAGTGTCCTTCCTGCCGTGAAGTCCAAGGAACCGCTTTAGCGGAAGATGAACGACTTCCACGGTGACTTTGGTTTCATTTGGAGCAAGTTTCGAAAGTAATATTATGTCATAAATGGAGAAACCGTCTCTCGATTTCTTGTCATCATTCTGGACCCCTTTGGTTTTAAGTGAAGTAAATTATATTGCAAGGTATTTTAATGTTGTATATGAATTGTCTGCTTGTTACGTATGTGATTCCCTGATTTTGTGATTAATCAGTGATTTTGTGAGTAATCTGTCAAGTTCTGACGTAGTCAGTATCTTGCCTGCCCAACACTAGTGCAACAAGTGTTGCCTAACAATCAGGGGCAAATGAGGCTTGAGTAAAGACAGAGGAATTTAGCATTCGCTAGAAATGCGAAATGTTACCAATGCTGAAATACTACATTATGAAACGATTTTTATTTTTTATTTATTTATTTATTTAGTCGAAAACAGTCAAAAACTGTATGTGACATGGGGGGAGAAAATCATCTGCGCACGTTTTCTTGAGTTTCAGAATCCCTTCCCAACAATTTAACTATTAATAGTTGAAAGACGAAAATAACAATAATAATAATAATAATAATAATAATAATAATAATAATAATAAATTACAATAATAATTACAATAATAATAACAATAACAAATTTAAAAAAGCGTGGGATTAACATGTCAAAAACTAGATATTTTCGTTGCAAAATTATAGAAAACTTATTTTTAACGGTAAAGCAACAAACAAATTTGATTTTTCTGTATTGTTAACAAAATAGAAACTCACTCTAAGCTCTACTACCACTACAAGTGAAAGGAAACTTCAACAAAACGTGCGCATTGTGAAGCTACATTTACGTCCAGAAGCAAATCAAGGTGTCATCTCAGCATTTGCTCAATGGATCTGGGAAACTGGACAAAAACCCGATCGAGATGGGAGTCATTGACCCGGAAGTACCTTATTTGTTACAGGCATATTGAGTCTTTTTTTAAATTATATAATGCAAATGTAGACTAATTCATTATACTATATCTTGTTTTTTGTTAAAGTAAACATTATTTTTTCTCTTTGACGATCAGTATAGTCTCAAATTGCATAGAAACAGTTTTGCAGCAGAAAAGATTTTACTTTTAACTTAAATTTGTGTACCAATTTTAATTGTTTAATTTCATTTGGCAATGCGTTGTAAAGTAACGTACATGTATTGTATGTGGATTTCTTGTTGTGAGCTGTTGATACTGACACTTGATGAACATGATTTCTACGTCGTGTTGTAACTATAAATATCAGTATTACATAAAAATAAGTTCCCACCGTTATGTAAGTCAATTTTCACAAATACTACAGACTCATAAATAAATAGGCAAGGCAATGATAAGATTCCAAGCTCAATGAAAAGAGGCTTGCCGGATCACGTGGATGGGATTTTTTCATTATTCGGATAATTTTCTTTTGCAATCTAAATGTCTGGGAACTAAAGGATGAGCTACGATGATGTAATGATGGATATTAATGCACGAGCGTGATATGACGATACGAGCGCGGTACGAGGGAGTATTGTAAACTTCACACGAGTGTATTAATACCCATTTAGTCGAGTTTTATACGGCACTTTTTCTACAACTTCTATATAGTTAAACTTTTACATTGAATCGTTTCGTGGCAGTTGACATGTAGGATTCAGCCAAGGCCTCCTCACCCTGCCCTGGCATGCCGCGGCAGGTGCCTGTTGTCACCAGCCGGCTGCGAGTTACTACTGCGCTGGTCAAATGGGATCAAAATGAAATTAAGATCCAATTTATTTTAAATAATATTACATGAAAAATGAATAATAATAATAATAATAATAACAATAATAATAATAATAATAATAATAATAATAATAATAAATTAAAACTGAGAAGCATAGTATAATATTAAATGCAGTTTTAATGTACACAATCGAATGAAACATATACTAGAACGATTCTCAATGATTAAGGGTCAATACTCTGTAATTGGTCAAGAACTCTGTATTTGGTCAAGAAATCTGTATCGTAATGAGTATCATTATGCAACTGGTTGCAGTCAACAAATGACATCATTATACAATGGGAGTAGAAAAAAATAGTAATTGTATGTTTGTCGTTCGTGCAGTATTTTTCTGAGGGTTTTAAATTTGTAATAAAATGCGAAATCGAATGCCAAATCCTGAATCACGTACAAAATGCGAAATGGTCATGAATCTGCGAAAGAATTGCTAAATTGCGTTTTATGGTTTTCTTCGTGTTCGCTGTCAAACTAGGGATGTATCGACAACACACCGAAGGTTAAAAACATTTAATTTCAAAGTGGCTGTGTTTATTAATTTATAATTAAGATTTAACTGACCAAACAAAGTAAATAATAATAATAATAATAATAATAATAATAATAATAATAATAATAATAATAATAATAATAAAATAGTTAAAAAAAACTAATCCTGAAATCCTCAGCGCTCAGGGTCATCTTAAGGGATCTGTGCTTTTCTCAGATGGCTGTACGAAGGTGACGGAATACGAGCAAATCCTTACTACCTAATTAAAACACTTACGGAGCACGACGTCTTACAATTTTTACTCTTCTTACGCTTTTGTATGTGTCGAAATTTACAAATTGGGAAATATTAGATTAGTTTCCTCTATTTTCAGATTTTAATGAAAAAATCTACAAAGCATCAAAATATTTTTTTCTTATAGTCCTTCCTCAATAATAATTTTCTCCACAAATGCTACATAATATTAAATCTTAATTTTTTATAATTTATTGCCCTGTCTATTGCCTTGTTTTCAAAATGCGATTTTAAAAAATTTAAAATGCTAAATTATACCATCACTACACATAAATATCTTCGATAAAACATGTTCACGGGCAAAATATGTTCATCTTTTTTCGTTCATCTTTCATCACGTTTATCTTTTATCACAGATAAAACATGTACATCTTTGACCGTTACAAAAAGGAAGGTGTTCAGAATAAGAATACATATCTTAGACGTTAGAGGAAGTTGTTAGGATGTGTGACACTTTCATCAATCTTTCTAGAAATATAAGTAACTGTATAAGCCTTTTGGTAAATTCACAATGTATACAGAAAGTCAATAGGTTGAAGTTTCCACATTTGGGAAAGCAAAGTGGTATAAGGATTAAATCAGTTAAATTTTCGGAGGTGAGTTAATTTTAATACACGTGAATTCTAAATACTGATAATAGTATTTTGTGTGTGTGTGTGTGTGCGCGTGTGTGTGTGCGCGTGTGTGTGTGCGCGTGTGCGTGCGTGTGCGCGCGCAATTTGTGTAAACTACAAATAATTTAAAAAATAGTTAAGTTAGGACTTTACCGCGTGAATATTCTTGTAGATTCATGCTTTGTTCCTTCATAATTATGAATTTCTTTTATATAATTATATTTTTATAATTAATATTTCCCATTTTTCAATTGTTCTTAGATTCTATTTGTTCTCTAGCGTTAATTAATTATTTTCTTAATTTACAATTTGTAATTTCAATATTTCGTTGTTTTTTTCACTGAATATTCAATTCAATTCTTTGATTCCGTATTTTATGTGGCGGGATCTAGGCCACCGGGCTTGCTCTTACGTCTGACCACGCTAAGCGGTTAGCGGAATAAGATAGGCAAAATTGCCCCCAGGAATAAAAAATAATATGCTGTAACTCGTTTTTTTGTTTTCAGTATTGAAAACAAGTTTTTCGACGGATTTGAATAAATTTGCTCCAAGTTCTTTGTACAAATGAAAGAAACGGGTTTTTATCTTCTAATGTAAATTTAATTTTTTAACATTGCTCCTATAAATATTGGCTTTAATTTCTGCTGTTTTCTATAAGTGATAAAGATGTATCGAGAATTTTTTCAGACGTTTATATCCGATTTTGACTCTTACAGTCAACAAAAAGAGGGCAATATAGAATAAAATACTTTTCCTTAGTTTTTTTAAGAATGTATCATTTTCTGACACATTATAAAAAATCTAAATACAAATTGTAGTCCTATAAATTCTTAACAAACAAAATTCCAAACTTTTATCTAATATTTCGCACCCGAAAGCTCAATTTTACATTGAGTAAAACAGTAATTTAATTTTTTTTTATTTTCTGAAAATTAGGTTTTGTTTTTATTTTTTTTAGTTTTTCTTTTTTATATTTAATAGAAGAGATAAATAATAAAAATAAAAATTGTAAGAATAATATTATAACCTATTGTATAAACTATTGTAATTTCAATATAGAAAGTATTAAAAAGGTAAATGTTAATTGTAACTTAAAAATATACGTTTCTATATACATAAAAAGAACAGTCTTTACAAGATGCTCTTATCCGTCTTTTTGATTTAGACAGCAGATTTCGGAAACAAGTAATTTTGTTATACATCGCAATTGGCAGATTTATCTTTCACCTCTACGGCGCAGTATTGGATGCTCGTATTATCTGGTTTAACGTCACCAGATGCACTAAGTCTACAATCCGCATCTACGGTAGAAGGTTTGCTAAATGGTTCTACATTGAAGGACGTAGATTGTTTATCATTTACTTCCATATAGCACGTTTCAGAAAGGTCTACGATGCAGAAATGCCTGTCACAACTGTGCGAATCTGTCAATATCAGAACCATCAACTCAATGAAGTTACGATGATCCATCTTACAAAGTACAAGTTGAACAAGATGTCGAAATATAATTGAGATACCTTTTCAGAGAACCTACACAAAAATATTGTTTCTTGAGACTAATCTAATTAGTGTTCCTTGCGAAGCTCATATTCGTTTTTGTAGCGCCGCGCGTTTTTATACCGTAAGGAAATCGCTGTTGCGGTAAATCCCTAATTCTAAAACTGTTGTTTATTGAACTTTTGCATAATTTCAGAGCATTTGCGTGCACGTTTCTAGTAGAGAAACAAGAGTTGGCGTTATTATTAAATAAACTCTCAAATCAAAGCAACGAAAGTATTCTGAGTAAAGTATATACACTCATTATTCTCAGTTCAAATCTTCATTAATATTCAAATTCCAATAGGTTATAATATTATTCTGACCATTTTTTTTTCATTGTATATCTTTGCTAATTTCATACCTTTACTCATAGACATTGCAACTTCATTCCTCCCTCAACTCCCGAGCTCTGATGGGTGGGCTGAGAAACTCAGAAGCTCCTGGTTCCTGTCATAAGAATTTCGTTTATATTCATCCCCCCCCCCCCGCGCTGACAATTTTGGTTTCTCCTGTCTACAAAGAAGCAGTGAAACACTGATCTCATCTTAAATATTTCTTCTTTGCAAGTGTACTGAGAAGCTTGGGTAATCCTACCTCCCAACCTAAGATATTGTGTGCTATCCCTACTTTTAGACGAGTGAAGATAGAATCCAACGGCTACAAAACCGGAATAGGAAATTATCCCAACGCAGAGAGAGGCGGAACTCGTCTTTCAGGGAAGACTATCTCTAGACATGAAAGTATAGGAATGGGATAATATGGGAAAAATCCCGGAGAGAAAATCAACTGCCAGCCTAAAGGTAGCAGTCCCACCACACATTTTGCCCTGCAAAACGCTAGTTACGAATCCAGGGGTCAGTGCATTACTAAATAGTCTCAAGTAAAAGAAAATACCGCTTAGTTTAATTCCTAATGTTGATGATGATGATAGTGTTTATCTTTTCTAATAAACAAATAAGGAAATTTGGAAAATTAGTGAAACAGAACCTAATTTTAAGAAAACCAATAAGAAACTATATTTTGAATGCAACAGTCCACCACCCAAGGTGACGTAGCGCTCTCCCTGCTAACGCGCGCACGGGGCGTTACAATATCCGTTGAATACGAGTCGCAAAAAATCAAAAGTTCTCGAAAATCTTATCAAACATGACGAGATGTATATCGTTACATTCGTCCTTTTACACTCGTCGTGATATACTAAAAATATGTATAGTTCCGTTTGAAAATCTATGTTACCTCAGTATCTCGTAAAATACAGATGATAAAATGGAAATGAATATACAGGGTCCATTATGAAGTAATGCGCATGAATTTATTGTGACGCGACTATCCATTGTAGCGCGGTAAAACCGGTCGAAAAATGTGGGGGTGTTGGTGGTGGGGGATCTGCCCTTCCAACGCAGCCGGTCGCCAATTTGCTCTGAGCTATGTGAGTGGAAAGACGTGCCTCCGCGTGAAGCAATTCTTCGACTATGTAACTCGGCGCGAAGCAGCGTTCGCTTGATTAGTGATACACCAAGGTTTGCGTGAAGTTTGGAGCAGCGAGTGGCAGACAAAATCACCCTCTCGCCCCAAGAAAGCGCGAATGTGCAAGTTTCGCATCAAAACAATACTCATTGTCTTCTTTGACACCCGAGGAATCATTCATTTTGAGTTTGTACCGTAGGGAGAAACTAACAATTCAGCTTCGTACCTGGAGGGGCTTAAGAGATTGAAAAGCCGGTAGACGGGCAAGCTGAAGCAGGGTGCAAGCTGCATAGTAGATTTGCTTGCCGCACTACTTACCTTGACAACTCAGGATTGAGGTTTATGTTCGAAGGACCATCACCTGTTCTGTGATATCGCGAGGTGAGCGACTTTGGATTATCTGACAATGGTTCTGACATCGTAATGGGAGCTTTCGTGGAAGGAGATTTATAGGCTATGAAACTTGTTTAAACGATTTATAATTAGAATCAAATGAATTGTTACAAAGATCACAATAGTGCATTAATTCGCAAGTTAGGATGGCAATTGTTCTTGATGATTAAGAATGCTGAATAGGTAGCTCTGCTCAGTATAAAATTGTCATAAATGTTTCTAAATGATTTAAAGTAGAATACAGTTAACATATACTGAATCATAGATGCTTTTGTGTTCATGAACACGCTAAATGCATAATTGAATGTAATGCACTTAACAATTACACCATACTGTACATCCGTTGCATAGGAGAAGTGCCACCACCACAGCGATGCATCAGTTGGTATGTCGCAGTACGTGGCACACGTGCTATTCGCGGGACGCAAGGGCAGCACCCAAACCCCAACATAATGATGTAAATAGTTCATCCAGCAGCAAGTCGACACGGACCCGGGCAAGTACAACAGTGGAGGCACAAGAATAAGTTCCATTAGAACGATGCAAATAAATGTCATATTTTCAAAGCAACATGTTTTCACACGTACATATCAAAGTTTTGTCACAAGTAACACGAATTTGCCGAAGGCAGACTTACATGCGTCCTCATCAAGAGCAATGGCCCGACTCCATCCCTTCCGTTTTAACGATTGTAGGAGCGGAGGAAATTGGCGGAGCGAGAGCTTTGAGCCAATCGGAGTTCTGGATTTAGCTATTGGAATTTATAATTATTATAAATCAAGCTTGTGTTTTGCGAAAGAAGGGTGTGAGAGTAATTATTTAATTTAGGGATTTTGAAAAGTTGTTGAAGTTAAAATACTATCAAATGAATAAGTAATGATGTTCTCGTAAATGTGACGCGATTGTTGCGGATTCTGAGTAGCGCTACCAGATGCACATGCCACTGAACACGATTAAATGTGTAAAAATAGAAATTAAATTATTTGTACAGGCCTGGCATGCACTATATGACAAGTGCGTGCATTGCAGTTTAAATGGAATAAAGTAAAAAACTTGCAATGACAGCCGGGTGGCGCGCGGGAGCTGACATCAAAGACTTGGACCGGAAGCGGTGGTTCAGTGCATCAACTGATGATACTGCAGTGCCTTTGACCGAGAGGTCCTGGGTTCGAGTCCCGACGGCGACAGGATTTTCGACACTAGCTTTTCAGCTAGGAGAATTCTAGCGACCGGCTGCTGTGATCGGTAGTTTTCCTTGGTTTCTCCGATCAACACTTGGCGAATGCCAGAGCAGTACCCTAACACACGGGTCACGGACCGTGCGCGATCTTTCCTTCCTCTTCCCTATCCTCACCCCTTACACACACACACACACACACACACATTTACACTACTATGCACTACACTACCACACAAGCAGGGAGACCGGTCGCGGACTTGGAACTTCCCCCGGCTGGGGTGATGCCCCGCTGTTGGGAGATGCCTGGTGAGGGAAAACCCCGCTAATCGACGGTAGATCGGCGCCGGATCTCGCCATCCAATGGGGGAAGACCACCGCCACCTCACGATGAAAAAACACACACTACACGTACGGGACTAATGACCTTGTTAGTTGACGCGCCCGGAATCACTAACACTCACTCAATCAATTAACCAACAATCAGACACTGCCAAGCTTCACCATGACAATGCCCCCAGCCACACGTCCTTCATTGTTACCAACTTCCTGACCTGGAGCAACATCCTGGTGGTCCCCCTTTCAGTCCCGAATTGCCTCCGTGCGACTTTTTTTTGTTTCCTCGACTGAAAAGAGAGCTGAAAGGAGAGCATTAAGAGGCCGTGGAAAACATCCATAAGCATGTTACAACGTTTGTGAGACACATTCCCGTCGAATACTTTCAAGGTGCCTTCCCCGGCGTGGCAGATACGTCCCCGTAAGTGTGTTGATATGCAGAGGTAGAATACCTTGAAGAATTTTAAGCATTTTTATAGGTCCTATGAATCATCCTATTTTCCAGAAAATGCGCATTACTTTTATAATGGACTTTGTATAAACTAGCCCCATACCCTTGTGCACTTCTGTGAAAACTACATTGCATTAACTTCAACCGTTCAACAATTGCAGGAGGTGCTAAAGTTACGTGACTTTTCCTGTATATTGTAACCGATTCGGGGTCGGTTGTGGTTCTTTCGTGGGATCATTGTTCTATGAAGACTACAAAAATATACAGTCATCCCCACAGAAAACTAGTATAATTGTGCTGATGTGTTATTTTCGTACATAAAATACATTTGAATCTAGAAAGAGAACAAAAAATAACAAACAAAATTTCTGAACACATTCAAAAAGAAAATTTATCTTTTCTAGTCCTTGGGGAAGGCACTTTATCGTTCTTCCTTTCTTCTTTTTCACTCATTTAAAAAAATCGGGGCCATCATCTACATTTCTTTAGCATATTTAAGTGGAGACAAAAATCTCGAAAAGATATAGTCAAATAAGAGGTGAAAAGTGCCCCCAAACCAAATCGATGATTACGATGCTCATTAGAAAGAGAATAAAAAAGGCCGTAGATTCCCAAACCAGTCTCGCATGGCAATGTGTTGCAGAAATAGGAGAAAATGTTTTTCATGTTTTATTTTTTTCGACTTCTATTGCATATATCAAGCCCAAGAAAATTTACGAGATGGAGAAAAGTTCAATTTGAAGGTATTTTGTTAACCAATTTTGACACTAAATTCAAATATATTTTTTTTAAATTGATTTTCGACGTGATAACTTTGGGGTACAACAATAGATAAATAACATATAAATCAAAATAATCAATACATAAATCTTAAAAAACGTATTTTGATGACTGTTTCTAATACAAATCAAACTACTGGGTTTTAGGTATATTAATCATTCATGTTTATAATACAAATCAAATTACTCCGTTGTCGATTTATTAATTATTAACAGTTACACAATAGACAATTAATCATTGTCAGTTCAATAACTGGGATCACGCATACGTTTGTAAACAGTCTACTGAAAATTTCTGGCGGTTTAACAATTTTTGCCACGTAACGAGCGTGTGCCAAATAATAAATGATCGCTGCTATATGGAAACAGCATCCCAGGCTGCGACGTTTGTTCGCACGTTCCCAGTAATGGTCGTTTCATTTCCAATATTCCTATGATGGAATGAGATAGGTGGGCTCCTCCGGTATACCGATACTTGCTTGTTCTATGCTGCACCGGTTTGAGTCGCGAACCACGTGACCACAATACAGGCATTTCGTTTGAAAAGTGAGACCAGACTTTGGGCGCTATGTTGCATGGAGGGCAAGCAGTGTAGAGAAACATTTTGAAAGTGGCATAAAGGAACAATCTTCAACGCAAAATAACACTATTAATGTGTAATTTCAATAAAAATTTAATATAAAAAAGGGCTTCTCTGTTTCTGTTTCAGTGACATATAAGTGTGATAATTTCGGCATGTAAAATTTCCGCTAATATTATGAAGGAAACTGGTGCCTGAAGGTCATAGGTTAAAGTTGGATGCGCATGAGCCCACCCATCTATTTCCACCATGGATATTCAGATTGAGTAGGTGAGTCACAAACAGTGTAATGCCTATAAGATTTCGAGTTATGTCGTGATTGAATCTGTTTTAAATATTGGTAGGTAAAAACGACTTTTCCGATCACATTTTGACGCGGATTTCAATTTTTTAAGGGTTAAAATTGGTTTTGTTTTTCACTATCGTCGACATTGTTTAAAAATATGTTATAGAATGTTATAAGATACATTCTAGGGGAGAAACAGAGAAAATGTAAAAACTTTGCATTGCAGTAGCGTAGAACTCCGGAATAATCTAAATGGTTTATTATTTACAATATGAATAAATATATTTGTGCAGAAAAAAATTAACCCAGAAATGAAAAAGCATCCAATTTACACAACGCGACTGTTTTTTATTTGTGAGTTAATTTTTTTCTTTCTGAACAAATATTTTATTTTAGCTATATTATAATCTTTGAGAATTCTATTTAGTTCAGTCTCATTTGATCCTAGACCTTAAACTATCCACGTGGCCACATTTAGTATATCCGTTAATCCTTTATTCTTGCTTGATTGTTGTACTTGACCAGTTTTCTTCCGAGGCGCGGTGTGAGACTTCTGAGAAAGATTTTTTTACACATACAGGTGTACAGCCTATAGCACAACCCTCAGCCTCGAGGACCAGGTGATTTGTGATCAAGGATTTCTTCTTCCAACCTTTGGCGATTCAACTTGTATCTGGAAGGCAGTAGGCATTTTATTTCGGGGTTTTCTCTTAAGAAAGACTGTCTTTTGGAGAGCTTTTTTTGCACTTGTTTTTCTATCAGCGCTTTCCTTCTCTTAGCCCAGACTTCCCGTTTCTAGGCGCCAAAAACTCGTCCTCGCCAATCTCTCATTAGTTACACCCTGTGACGATATCGCAGAGAGTATCCAGAGCCATCGCAAGGAGGAGAGAGAATGGACTTGCTCAATATACTCGCCTCTTGACTACTGTTTTGTAACGCTTTTCGGTCAGGGTACTCAATTACAGGGAGGATTCTCTGGCTTTTAATGATACATTTCTACGGACTTCGACTTATCCTACCAAAACCCTAGTCAGCTTTGACACCCAATTTACGGGAAATTCCAGCCAGGAATTCTTTCTACTTATGATATATTTACATTTCTTGTTACTACTACTATATACAAGAAACAAAGGAAATCATTAAGTACGGTATTCCTATGCAAACATTTCCTGTAACACTTCTTAATTTACTCTCTGTAATTATAATTTTTCTAATTCACAAGGGTCCTCATTTAGAAAATTATGAGTTGTAGTTTCATACGTGAAATTGATTCAAATTGTACAATAACTTCTAAAATAAGTACAATAACTACTAAAATATCCTCCTAAGTCCTAAAATAAATGTGTTGTTACTTAGAACCTTTTCCCTAACAGACGTCTTCAGTGACAGGTTGGCATGATATTGATCCTACCCCGTGCATGCTCCAGTACCAAAATATATTTTTATTTTTTGTCTCTCCTTGTAGCTTCTTCACACAAAAAATTAAAAATTGTTCGGATTGGCGGAGGTGTAATAACTAAAAGTTTGATTATATTGTGCAACGAATTTATTAAATTGTATCGTTTGCGCTATCAATTGAAAAGCTTATTTGCAACGTTTTGTTTCTTCATCATGCTTCCCAATAATTTGTTAATAAAAACGCATCTCCAACTGTTGAATCCTTTGCTAAAATATGAGGCTGGATTGTTTCCTTTTTAGAAACTGTACTTTTTGGGGATATGTCATATTGGAAAGAAGTTGAATTTACTTCGCTTGCCCACTGCAACTGTGATTTCTAGCGGTGGAGATCGCTGGGACAAGAGTAGGAATCAACCTGCCCCTGCACGAAACGAAGGAAGAGGCGGAGCTTCGGCAGCGAGCGGCTCGCCGCGCCACAGAGCATGCAGATGCCTTTTGAGATCCGGCGATTCTTTGAGCGGGGTGCGGGCTCAGGGCGTTGGGAATGGAGTGGAGGAGGAAGGGGAGGGGAGAGGGAGAGGGTGATTACCGGAGAATCGGATTTGCCGCTTCCGTCCCTCTCCCTCCCTTTCCTCCTGCTCTCGCCGCGGCGCCCTTGCGCGTTTGCCCTTTGTTTGGAGCGTGCAGAAAGTGGCTCCAACGAACAACATCCTTAATGAAGGCCAATTAGCTTCTTCGATACATAGCTTCCGCTTCCAAAAAAAAGTAGTCTCGTCTTGCCTGCGGGGTTGAACAACTTCCTGTCGATTACGTCGTTGGCGTTACTGTTCGTTGAGTGTTGCCACAAAAAGTTTTTTTTATTTATTTAATTAGCTTGTTTATTAACTTATTAGTAATAGCTTCATTTATTTTAGCGTACTTTCTTATTTATTCAGGATCTTATTTATTCAGGACTTCGCAACACCATTCATTTGAGTTTTTTCACATTATCCATCATTCTAAGGCACAGTAAGCTCTTTTGCTTGAAACTCATTATTTCCAACGATATGATTTTTTAACCGTTATTACCACTTATTTGTAGAAACTGATGACTACGAATACTGAAAGCGAGATGGATTTCAGTATTTTTGGAATCGCGGGCAACGATTATAAGGTCGAAATAAAATGAGGGGTAATATTCAGTATGAGCGACGTCTATTTATCTTCTCTAAAATCGCCCATTTTTATTTGAATGTGGATTTATTTAGGTTTTTCGTGTCTCTGATTAATGAATATGAAGTAAAATGAGAGCAAATATTTATAGGTTATATGATAAGGTACAAACACCATTTTCTATGTTTTCCAAAAATGGAGAGAAAAAATATCAGCACCGAAAGTTCAACCAATGTTACAATACTCATAGAAAGCCGAACATTATCATTGCGTGGTACGATACTTCATTATTATTGCTATTATTATTATTATTATTATTATTATTATTATTATTATTATTGTTATTATTTTATTAAATTGCTGAACAAAATACGTACAAAAATTATCGAATGCCTACATACTTTAAACTTGTAACAAATAAATTTGATTCAATTTACAAAAAAAAAAACTCGAAATCAATACTTAATTTAGGGATTTTCTGAATAGGCAAAAATGCCGTTAGCCCAAAAGATTATTCGAAACTTCTTTCTCTCTGCACTTATGCTTGAAGCATTGAATCAGAATTGAGTTAACATTTTTACTTTCTCGCCTTACGAAATTCTTGATAAGATAGAGTTATATAATAGTTGGCCGGAAAACGGCCAATTTTCGGCATAAAAAGTCTTATTGCAGGAATCTGGTAATGAAAAAGTGGATAAATCCTGTTGCTAAATTTAGGGGGAAATCCTCTAACACGTGGTGTAGTCAGAATCCATGTTTTGTTGATTCTTGATACCTAAAAATCGATTGACGGCAAAATGTCTGTCTGCCCGTCTGTGGTCAGCGCTAACGCCTAAACCGTTCAGCCGATTTTCTTCAAAATAAGTATTCCCCACTCAATGTGAATGAATTGGGAGTTTGAACAGGATATTTTGATTTTTGAAGGTACTTCACATGAAGCCTCAAAAACATTTTCAAACATTTCTCAAAAACGGCACCAATTTTTTGATCAAACTTTGTATTCGGATTGCCTGAAGAACGCTTGAGAATGGTGGTGGTCTCATGTTCGTTGAAATAACTGATTTTTGAAAATTGAAAAAGCGCAATTTTTTGGTGTCTTCATACAACTATAATATAGAAGATGGAGATTATTTCATTAATGAAATCTGTGCCGTAAAGGCGGATCTTTAAATCAGTTTTTCGTTCAATTTTCGAAAATGAGTAGTTCCGTGTAATTTTGCGCCAAATATAGGCAATTTTTTACTCAAAAACCGCTCAATTTTTTCTTCGATTTTTTTATTCATATGTAAATTTTTGTATTCATATGTGAAAAAACGACCGTTTTTAGTCCAATGAGTGTCTGAAATTTATGAAATATCTAAAAGAATTTTCTCAAAGCCCACACGAACAATTTTTTCATTGAATTTTCTCCACGTATGTAACAATGTGTGGTAATTAAACAAACTACTGGTTCTATAGAATGGCACAGACTTTCTCGTACGAGTTATCTAATCTCTTTAGCCAGTACTAGCTTTCCTTTTAGGTCTTATTCTCACCCCAGCTGCCTTCTTTTGTCGCTCAAATGACATTCTTTCACATTTTCTCAGTTTTTCGGCTTCCTAATTCTAGAAGTGAAACAACCATGTCTTGACTAATACACAACAGCAGAGCCCGTATCCGACATGGATGGTCGAGGTGATTAAGACGTGTACGAAGTAAGCGCTTCAGGGCGAAAGGAATCGTGTTCGAATTCCGCTCAAGGATTTTAATTTGATGAATGTGTTGTTGCCGAAATAATTGAGAATTCCTGACATTGTATTGAAAATCACATGAAGCACTTGCACTCACAAATACAATCAATACAGATAAATAAATCGAACGTGTTTATGTGCGTTTCCAATTTGCAACTTTTAAACGTTATTTCAACTCTTATTCAATTTCTAAAATGCATGTCACGTCAAATCAATTGCATTTCTGTGTATCTGTATGAACTGATTTAAAAAAACTAACGAATCTATCAAATGGGGTTTTTAAGACGTCATAAGCACTACTCATGGGACCAACTTAGTATTTCTTTTCCCGTGGTATCCCGAACGGTTCCGAATATCATTACTTCTCACCCTTACGAACGTACGTACCGTATGGTACTTCTGTGAGGTCGTGGTATGGGTTTCGGCAAGTTCACTTTGAGTATCTGAGTTCGGGTCCCGAAGCGGTAATAAATTGTTGCTGGTTGAAAACACTTCTGCAATTTGATGTAGTAGTGTAATATAGCGGAACAGTTAAAAATGATGCGAGAAATTAGTTCTTTTGTAGCGTCACTAGTTTGCATGTGTGAATAGAAATCTATCATATGAGTTTGGATGTCATGTTGACGTATTCATAACTAAAATATGAGTATTTGTATATATTTCGTAATGACTTTCTTGTAATATGTAAGGCCTTTTTACTTTTTTATTTTCAATGTAAAATAGTATAGAAGTTGTCCAATTACGTAAAATGTATTTTTGTTAATGTTTTTATTAAACAAATCCAAAAAGCAACTGTTATATTTTTTATTTTCTTGTTTTTACTCGATTCGTAAAATTAATCGTTAAAATATTAGGTGAACAATTATTACAGTTAACGTATCCATGTTTACATGCAACGAGCGGCCAGCAGCACCCAAAACGCTGCTGGAAAAATCTCACAAAATGGTTTTTCAAAAAGCAGCACGCACACTGCTTAAGAACAACAAGTAATATACTCTTCTATATTACTGCAACAAATTAAATATATTAAGAAACAGCAGTCTTCACGAATACTGTAATAACATAGTATATACATAGTATACACAATACAAGAGTTATTTACTTACCAAGAATATAAAGGTGCTGTTCCATAACACACGACATGGATAGCCAATACTCGGTGGCGAAAGACGTTTTCCGTGGAGTCTTGGTATCGCACGACGCGATCTGTCTCGTAAGCAGTGAGGTACGTTTTTAATGAATATGTAGTCCATACCGCAGTATGGAAATATGCGGAATAACACAAGCAAATATTTGCATTTTTTCGGTAAAAATCGAAACTCTTTCATTGCTTTTAGATTTTCCCCGAGTTCTGGGTATCTAACGAAACCATAAACACATTCCAGAGGGTCAGGGGCTGCGTTACCTTTCAAATTCTGCGCGTATTGAAAATTAATAATACGGTAAGAGGGGGTTACTTTGTGATTAGTGGGGTAACATTGTGACACTCGACCAATTTTCGTGTTTTTGAATCGCACACCGTGATCCTAACAAGAAAGCAGCTGACTAGCCAGGCTGTTGACAGCATGAACAGAGCTACCAGGTGACCGGAGCTTGAAGCGACCATATGTTTATTTCCCGCGCTGTTGGCCTGTGTGTGTAAACATCATTTTGCGTTGTCGCCGAATATCATGTAAACTTTGTTCTGAGGAGTGGCGTACAGTTCCAAACAGACTAATACAGGTAAATTTATTTGTAGACACATATGTTACCTATATCATATTGTAAATGTAAATCTTTTTGACCATTTCTATTCATCTTATGTGAAGCTGTATGAAAAGTGACGTTTGCAGGGTTACTTTGTGACGGTTCATTTTAACACATTTTCTTTTTTGTAGCACGCAAAATAGGCATTAGACATGCTGAGAACATTTAAGAGGAAGCTGAGTGCTCTTTCTGATCAAAATTATTCAGAGGAACACCATGAGGCTGTTAAATTAATTTTGAATAACACTGTCACTACGAGAATGGTATAATGCTCTGAACAATCAGAAGGTCTTTCATCGGCTTCTATCTGTGATCATGGAAGATAGCCTCCATTCTTCTATCAGCTCCCACATTGGAGATGCTTTTATGGAAGAGCTGAATAAGTAGAGAATAGAGGTGACCAAACCTCGAGGGAAGAAGGTGAATGCCCCACCAGGAAAAAGCATCAGGGCTTCTGACATTCGAAACTCCAGGCCGCAAGAGACAGCCAATTCTTCTCGAACGCTTTTAGTTGGATCTCCAAATTAACTATCGAACAAAAGAGGCAAAAATATTCTCACAAAAGATATGCACTCGGAGAACAGAAGGATGACGAGAGTGAATGCAGTGAAACATTTTCTCTCCACGATTCTGAGGAAAATGTGAACTATAATAATGAAGACTCTGATTAACTAGATGTAACTAGTCCTCCAGGATTCACAGACCCAAGCACACCTTTACCACTAAGAAATATAGTTTCATAGTTCGAGAATTTGTAGCTGTTAACTTTCAGAGGCAGCTCTACCTTGGAACTGTCACTGGTGTGCAATGCGATGGATACATAGTCAGCGCCAGGGAGATAAGAAAAAAGAACTGGAGATGGCCTGTAAAGAAAGATTAAATTTTATATTGAAAGGAGGAAGTCATCTTCTCTATAGATCACCAGAAGCTAATAAACAAAAGCGATGATTCTATAGTGTGAGAGTTGAAAGATTTCATACTTCAATATAAAAGTGTTTGGAAAACATTGAAATGCACTTATAGAATGTGGCAATATTATTAATATATCAATATAATGTTAAATAAATGTTTCATGGTGCAATTGTGTACCAAAATACTTTTTATGTGTGTGTTTTAACCTAAAATAGCCCTGTCACAAAGAGACCCCACATTGCGAGACAATTGTTAATGCAAATAGCACAGCGGGTGTAATTGATTTCTATTCAGACGTCATGTCAGAATGTAAAGGAACGACAGAACAATTACAATCTGGAACTCGTTTTAGACACTATTCACAAATGTCCCACTGGCAGTAAGAAAACCTCGAAAACTGTCAAAAAGTAACCCCCGCTTACAGATAGATCTGCGGTTTCTGCCATATTGCATTTGATATTCAGCCCGATGCAACTCAATTGCAAGTTAATGTATGCCATGTTAGAAAAAAACATTTTCACAGTGTCTGCCATATTGGATTCACTAATCTTGATTTTCGGATATTTGATTTCAGATTCATAATCAGCAAACAAAACCTTTTGAACACAAAACCAAATTAAGTTTTCTATTTTCTCTGAAGATAATTACATGCTGAGAGCCATATTGAATTTGGAATTCTATGTAGACATTACATCGACAATCTGCAATGCCAAGAACTGTCAAATTCATCAATATCAGGTCTTTATAGGACAATGAAAGATGGAACTTTATAATACTGTTAGGAATCGACTTTAAAAAATAACCAGTTTATAGACAAAAGCATACGCTTTAGTCTATGAACTGGTTATGTGCTGTCTCAAAATGATGGATCCGTCTGTCCGTCTGTCTGTGAAAACTACTATCGCCTAAACCATACGTACGATCTCTTCCAAACTGAAGAATTCCTTGTCGATCCGGCTCTAGTTGAAGGTTTGAAATTTTTGAAAAATATTCTTTCAAATTTACTTACATACTTTACATGAAGCCTTCGGGATATTTTCAGAACTTTTTCAAAAACAGTTCCAAATTTTTTCTTTAAATTTCTTGTAAAATAGAGTAAAATACACTAATAATGGTGACATAGGTCTGATTGTTGCAGTTAACTCTGAGTTTTCGAAAATTGCAATAGTTTGAATTTTTCGGCATCTTTCAAAAACTACCCAATTAAAGGTAGACTTTTTTCTTTAAATGAATTTTTTTGCTCATAATCAGTTCTTTTAATAGTTTTTTAAAAATTTTAAAAAGGCCAAATTTTTCTGCAAAGTTTTACAACGGATAGTGGTAATGGCAATATTTAGCATGATGTAGAATTCATTTTGGTTTATTCTTTTGTTGTTGTTTTTAAATTGCACAAATGTAATGTTTTTAAATATCTCTCACGCCGTTAATATGCACATTTCAATAGAGTTGTATACATACTGGAATTTGTGAGTGGATGTTCTTCAAATTACTTCAAATAAAGTTATCGAAAACTCAATAGATTCCTATGAAGAAGAAATTTTTTTTAATTTTCTTAAAACGGCTCCAAAATTTTCAGTGAAAATTGATGTTTAGGACAAGACTATAGTCTTCTTTAATATTTTGAAAATATTTCGATTGTACTATTTGGAAACCAAAATGTTGAGAAAATTTAAAAAAAAGTACTTTTTTACGGCGATAGGTGGCAGCTGACAAGAAGGAAGGGCTAGACTGTACAGTACCAGTCTTACCGCATGGAAATTAGAAACCTTTAGTATGATAAAGTCTGTGCCATTCTGTGGCATCTCTTGTTTTGCTGTCCTTTGGCTGAAAAAAATCAAATGAAATCAAGGTACAGACACAAAGCAATTAGGACGTGATATTGATGAGATGTTTTTAACCCTCTGCTCTCGTAAGCAACGAGCATAATACACGTCCTACAGCTCGTACGGCATGCCAGAGATGCGACGAGAATAATGGCTACTAGTATGTAACGTGACATGTGTAGGGCATGTGTCAGATGCCTCACCAAAATCCCTAATTAACTCGTAGGGCATGTCACAGATGCCCACGTATTTTCCTGGTATGAAAAATAAATGTTTCATTGTTGAATCGATCGAGGCAACTATTCTATTTTTAAACAATGTTGACGCAATAATGAGAGATCGAGCTGGAACGAGGGAATGCCGAGTTTCGGCTTCCAGCTGTGCCGCTATTTTCCATTGTCAACTTAGGCATGCCTTACGAGGCGTGCTCAGAAATCTTCGACCGCAGAGTGCATTTATGGTTGGCATGTCATATTGCCCTACGAGTACAAAGGGTTAAGATTATTTTCTATTCACTGTTTCCCAAGCATGTATCATGATTACACATTTCACCATTATATCTTTTTTATTTTTTTAATCACGGAGCCTATTTTTACTGATTCCTAATTTCATTGTTAGTTCAGACTTTACCCAAGAATTAGAATGTGGATAATATATTATAGAATATATAGGTTCTGCCCTAACAGTGTATGCTTCTCCTATCACGAACATAAGACCCATGGAACGTTTCAGTATTTAGATCACGCAAGGTTGAATGGCACGCAAGACATTCTAGGCAACGACACTTCTTCGATCATGATTTGATTCAGCAAGAAGACCGTTCACCTTATCGATTGAGATGGCCCTCTAACAGACGAGTAAAATAATAAAACAAAATCCATGCTTTAAAGAATTATAAACTACAGTAGTCACATAATGAATTGGATATGCATTTACGTACGATTATTTGCGCAATTGCCCTAATCATCATGAAGGCTTCTGCATTCAGAAGTGACGTGATGGAGCGTAGCTGATCGAACTCGTACTCGTTACTAACTTAGGCATCGCGAGCGCGAATCCAGATTCCCATTCCATGCTTAGCGATTGGACATCTTTCTTTCATAGCTCGCCGCTCGTCTGCCGGCCAGGGTCCCCTTCCCCCTTCATTCTACCATTTCCTCTTCTCACTCCCTACCTCGAGCTGTTCCGTGTCAGGGCATTCGCCCGGATATTTTATTCGTCTCCGTGCCTCTTGTACAGACTGAAATTTTCATTTCGTCTACGAGAGCCATAAATGGGAAGTCACAATAAAGCATTGCAAGGTGAACGTTTATTTCGGGCAGTGCATAAATAGGGGTGAGGGAAAGGAGAGAAGACGAGGGTGAGAAATGGAATGAAAAGGATAAGGAGGAGAAAACAATACCGAAAGAGTCAGGTTGCACGCACTCCGCCAGACTTTATTTCTCGAATCCACGTCATCCGAATCATGCAGGTTTATTGCTGCATCTAGCGCCTTTAATTTCGTTTACATCCATGTCATTTTTCTAGTAGCTGCTTATAACTTTTCGCAAATATTGCAGGGATGATTATACACGTTCGGTAACACGATAGCACGTATATGTTTATAGAGCTGAAAGTGTTTACTACTTTTTAATTTTCTCATGTAGTATGAGATTTATTTAAAAAATATGTTTAATACTCTTCAGTACATTGTAATTACACTGAAGGTTTTAAATTATCGCAAAGTCTACAGTCTTCAATTCTGCTCTATCTACTCTTGGCATTTACCTCAGGGAGTATTTGAATATCTCATCATACCATCGAAATAACGTTTGAAGAGGAAAAATCCTGCCGTCATGGGATGAGTTTACAGTAATATAGCGCGCCAGGAAAGTCTCTGTGGCACCTTTATGGTGAGAGTGCATGCAACAGACATTACGTTGATAGCATGAGTTGCGGCTTGAAAACATTAATTTTGTACTCAGCGCAATCATAATAGATACTGGAAGTGTTGTCCCCTTCACATGTTTCCTAGTAATCTGATTGCTACCAACGTAAATGCAGTTTCTAATAGGAGGTCCTGATTCTCATCAGTGCGAAGAGACGTTCCTGACGTACTGTATCTAAACTAATTGATTTTTGTGTTTCCGGTTGCATCAACTGCTATTAGTTGCCAATTGTACAATAAGTGCAGTGCATGTTATATTCCGGGAGGTGGTGGTGAGGAGGTGGTGTGGCAGCAACGTGAGATTCGGCACCTACTTAGAAATCAGCTTGCGGGATTTTCCTCTCATAGTATCTCCACCAGTGAGGCATCTCACCGAGCAAAGCAAAACGTCAAGCTCTGGACTGTACTCCCGGCATTTGTGGTAGAGTAGTGCTTGTGTGTGTGTGTTTGTTTGAAGAGGGAGGAGGAGGAGGAGGATGAGGGGAACAAGGATGAGGAAGGAACGAACGCGCACGATATGTGGCCCATATATTAAGGTATTCGAGCCCTGGAATAATTCGCAAAAATTTCTATCTTGTTTGCATAACCCAAATTTTACAGTAAAATATCGCGGTCCCAGGAAATTATATTAAATATTGTTAGTGAGGAGTTTATCAAAATCAAGCATCATCATTTACTTCGTAGAAAATTGATACGTTTCCCAATGATTTTTCCACTGTTTTAAACTTTAACAATAGCATTTTGTGAATTATAGTAGTCTCGAAAGTAAAACCATCTTATCAATCAGACTTTTCACCACTGCATTAACTTTTCAATTGTCATACTATAATGTCCATGTTATATTTCCTTCCATTGAAGCATGGATTTGTTTTGGCGTGATGGTAATATCCCTTTTCTATTCCACACTATAGTATTTTGTTCTTAAGATTCTGAATCTGTTGTTCTGTCATTGTTTCTCCATCCTCAAAATTAATAAAAAATATCATTGCAATTACTATTACAAAAGTATTCGGACGCAAAGTCCAACCAATCTGGTCATTCTCTACCGAGAGCATAAAGTTGTATTGTAATTATTGTCACATTGAAAAATCAAGAGATAATAACTTGACGTTCACATTACTCGCATTAATATTCCTGTCAGGAAATTTTTCTCACACGATTTTCTCAGTTAGCATGCCATTGTAACATCTAACATTACATAAATTGGTTTTTATAAATGAACGGACGCTCCAGGATAGACGAAAAACGATACTTCTCCAGTGATGTAACTTCACTCGAAATGGTCTGCCATTTCGCAAACGAGTATACTTCATGGTAAATTCTGTTTCTTTTTGGTCCGTTTCACGATATTGTGTTATTGTCTCGTTTCATCTAATTGTACAAATGCATATTAATTCTACATGGTGGGCACAAGCTATTTTTCAGTGTGCGTTCGCGAAAAAAGGAATGCAAGCGAAAGCCCGAGGACCGTAACTCTTTTCAATAACCCAGGTACCGCGCAACCGCAGTTAATGTAACAGAGTGTCGCCAGGGCCCGGTTTTTAATAAAAGGATTCGAGAGTACACTGCGTAGCTTTAGATTAACATCAAAATTGGGAGGGTGTGCACGAGCCATCTCTCACGTCCAATTTACTGTTGTTAGTGGCCCTCTACCGGACGGGCATTCATAGTTTATGGTTCTAGTGCTGTGGATCAAGTCCGCGAATTCAATTCCGTCCAGAGCCAGTAATTGGCTATGGCAGTAATAATGCGCAGCCCTGCACATGTTTTGCTCAAGAGGGAATAAAATTGACTGTTGCACGTCGCATATTCGGCTGATTCATCCTTCTCTTTGGGCTATACCCGTGTATGTTTTCCATTCCGGTCGAAAACCACTCCCTCTCTCATACCACCACACTATTCTTTTTCTAATTCTTTCTATCTTTCTCTTCCCTTTTCCTATCTCTTTCTTTCTATCTCGTTCTTTGTCTCGTTCTATCTCGTTCTTTCTCTTTTTCTATCTCGTTTTTTCTTTCTTTCTTTTTTGTTTTTCTCTTCCCTTTTAGCTCGATCTTTCTGTCTCTTTCTATCTCGATCTATATCTCGTTCTATCTGTTCTTTTTTTTTTCTTTTTTTCTTTTTTTCTCTATTTTTTTTTTTGTTTCTTTCCCACTCTCTCTTCCTTTCCTTCACTCTCTCTTTCTTTCCCGCTCTCTTTATTTCTCTCTTTCTCTTTCATTCTTTCCTTTTTTCTCTTTCATTCTTTCTCTCTTTCTCTTTCATTCTTTCCCTTTTTCTCTTTCATTCTTTCCCTCTTTCTCTTTCATTCTTTCCTATTTCTCTTTCATTCTTTCCCTCTCTTTCTTTCTTTCGCTTTCTCTCTCTCTTTCGCTTTCTCTCTCTCTTTCGCTCTCTCTCTCCCTCTCTTTTCTCTCTCTTTCGCTTTCTCTCTCTTTCGCTTTCTCTCTCTCGCTTTCTTTCTCTTTCGCTTGCTTTCTCTCTCTTTCGCTTGCTTTCTCTCTCGCCTTCTTTCCTCTCTTTCTTTTCCCCTTTGGTTTCCCTCTCTCTCCTCTCTCTTTCTTTCTTTTTTCCACTTGCAGGTTCTATTTGCCATGAATATAAAGTTTGTTCCAACAAACCTAAAAGCAAAAATTCCACATCTCTTCCACTTCAGTGTGGAATGATCATTCTCCCAAGTTGTTCAGTCTGATGTCTCTGAATACTTCTAAGACTGAATTATATTCATACTCACTGTGTTGTCAATGTAGTCCTCGTTCTGATCTATGAGCTTCAAATTACCTACGCTGGATTACTTGTAAAATTGATATTGTATGTATACTGATTATAGACATTAGTGAAACCGTGTATGGTGATAATACTATTTGAGTAAATAAAGTATAAATATAAAGATGTGCAAATATGAAGTGTAATTTTACATATTGTAAAATATAGGATAACGTGTCACGAAGATTGTAGTAACTATCTAATGTTTTCTGCAATTCGTTTGACTGAGACCCTGGAGAAATAAATCTCGAATTAATGAAGTTTCTTATTATCTCCATTTAGTGGCCCCTCCAGATATCTTCTCCAGGGAAGTACCGCACCTTCCGGAACAAGCTCTTAGCTACCAACTAATCTTGTCATGTGTGGTAGTGTAGTGCATATAAGTGTGTGTGTGTGTGTGTGTAAGTAATACGGATGGATATTACACGGAAGAGGAAGGAAAGTTCGCGCGTGGTCCGTGGATAGTTTGTTAGGGCACTACTCCGATATTGCCTGGCAATGATCGGAGAAACAACGGAAAACTATGGATCATAGAACTCCTCCTTCATACTGCGTCTGAATTCGATTCGACTATCTAGATAATGTCGAAAATCAGTAAATGTCGGGACTCAGACCGGGAGCGGTAGCTCAGTGTATCAACTGATGTCACTGCAGCGCCTCTGACCGGGAGGTCCTAGGTTCCAATCCTGATGGCGGCAGAATTTTCGACACTAGCTTTTCAGCTAGGTCGAATCCACTCGCTTTCTGGAGGAGAATTCTAAAGGTCAGCTGCTCTGATCGATAGTTTTCTGTAGTTTCTCCGATCAACACCAGACGAATGCCGGAGCAGTGCCCTAAGAAACGGGCCACGGACCGCACGGGATCTTTCCTTCCTCTTCCTTGTCCCATCCTCTTCCCTTACACACACACTTACATGCACTACACTACCACATATTCTGGGAGACCGGTCGGGAGCTTAGAGCTTGTCCCGGCTGGGGTGGTGCCCCGCTGGTGGGAGAGTCCTGATTAGAGGGAAACCTCGCTAGCCGGCGGTAGGTCGGCGCCGGATCTCGCCATCCAGCGGGGGAAGATTACTGCCATTTCCCGATGAAAAAACACGCACTTCACTAACGGGACTAATGACCTATGCTGTTTACGCGTCCGGAATCACTAATCAACCAACCAACCAACCATCGGGACTTATGCCCTAGGATCTCACGGCGTGAGTCGCTACAGAGATAACGGCAAAGCTGGCCACCTAGATGGCCACCCACTCAGCCGATACAAGATACTGGATGTTTGCGCGAAGCGTTTGAAGCTATCGGTATGTTCGTGGCATCTGTCGAAATCGGCATTGTTGGTCGATTGATATGAGTGGTTTTTGTGACTTCCCTGACAATTTGTAGGCGAATACTGGAGCAGCACAGAAGAATAGGATGGTATAGCCTTGCGCTCTGCCCCTGTTCTCCTTTCTTAGGGTCAAGTGATGGTCTGATCACCCACTCTCTGTTGGCGTATTCTGTATTAATCTAGAAAAAATCTATGCGGGCATGGAAACTGGTTGTGCTGTTGATCCGTAAAAAACACATTCAAAGAGTGTTAATATGTAGACTTCCTGTGCTTTGAAATATGGAAACAGCTGCTACTTCCAACGCAACCGGACATAACCAACGTAACCAAAACCGGCGACCGACGCCGCATCCCTTGTAGTGGGGTTGGGTTTGCACGCTGTGTATTTGTGTTTGGCCATTATATATATTCTAACAGACCCACCTACTACCTTCCGCACGTGGTGTCTGCGTAATACAAAGAATGCTCGTGGAGCGAGCTTAAAATTCTCAGGAAGCAGGATCTTTTGGGTATGAGAAAGGCCTGAACGCTTGACACAATGAATCAGATAAAATACGAATAAAAATGCGCATATATTCTATGAAAAAATACAGTGACACAATTATATAACAGGATAATGCACTTTAAGTAGTTGGTCACTGAGAAAACAGAAAGCAAGGCAAAACAAAAAAAATTGGCATCACCTCGACTGCCTGAACACACATTCACCAATTACAATTTACAATTAGCTCATTCCTCTTTTTGAATTTTCATCTACCAAATTATTTTACTCTTTTACTCTCTAGTTTTTCCGTGCACGACTTTTAAAATGAAGTTTACACTTGTTTTAATGAATCCCGTTCACAGGTGCTAGCCTTGGGCTTCGCACTCACTATTACACTAAACTTTAAAGAGAAAAAACAATAAAACGTAATATACACGTTACTTAAATTTGACCCCTCTACATATAACAAAAAGCAATTACTTTTAACACAATACAATAAACTGTGACTTTTCCAAATAACATCAACTGTACAACATGTGAAAATCATTAATTATTTACGTAAAATTGTACAAGGTGTGGCCTCTTTGAATGAATTTAATGACACGTGCAGTAAATGAACTTGAAACTGCCACTCACATCGTTCGGGATACTTCTCCCACCTATTCTGGACTTTTCACCCACTTTTAACACATTGTCGTGTATTTACGGCTATTCTCTTTCCCCAACAGATCGCCGCATAAAAGTTGCCAGTTCTTTTACCTCGACAGCTCCGCATCGCTCGCCTGTAGGTAACCCTGGGGGAAGTTTCATCCGCTCGCCCCGCATTGCCACTCGTCTTCGCTTGCTGTCTCACGACGATACCAGTTTTCTTCTCTCGAACTCTGGACTCCGCAACGCCACAATTTCCACACCCCTCTCCCGTTCTCAGGTCTCGTACGATTCTGGTTCCAGTCGAAATCTTTCTCATCTACGCTTCGCTCTTCCTGGGGTCGTCCTTCTTCTTCTGCCGCGCCTCGTACAAGTTTGTTCGCGCTTCCAGCCTTAAATAATTAATGTTTCTGAAGTTATGCTTTAAATGCTCGGCCTACCTACCACACTTTGTGCGTGTGTGGTCTCAGCGTGCAATAGGAGATGCTGGATAGAGTTAATGTCCTTCTGCACGAATTTTACAAATTTGGAATTATTTCGGAGTCAAACAATCACTTCACTTGCTCTCTCAAATATTGTGAATGCGAAGAATGTTTGTGCACTCCACTTCTTAATTACCTCACTTTCGAAGATACCCTTCTCAAGCTAACTTTTAACTACCAAGTTAAAATAAACTCCCTATATATGCTATCAAGTTACAATCGCCTTCAGAACTCAGTCTAGTTACCGTCGCTGCTGCAATCAAAGAGAGCTCAATCTAGTCGCCGTCGCTGCTGCAGTCATAGAGAGCTTCTCCGAGGCGCGCCACGATACTTATGGTACTGGGCGTCATAGTTCGAAAAGCTGTGGGCAGATGGCGCGTTTACCAGCCATCGCTCCGCCGCGTACCCTACTCCTCCCTGTTCGTGGGCTTCTTTTCGTAGCTGATGGGGCGTTATGGGGTTGTCTAATCCCGTGACGTCATGCCAACTCAGCGCGCTATGCCCTGAGCCACATCGCGTGGTGCATGCTGTGTACCAAGCGCCAAACACTCAATGCTAGCCCTACCCCCAGCGTGTCGGTCTTCGAGGCACATTAGAGGAGGAGAAGATTCTCCATGCACCTCGAAATTGGGCAAGCAGTGGGCCAAATGCCGAATATACGGAGCTGCCTTACGATGGAACTGCCACCCTCGACCTTTCAAATCCATTCATCCATCCGTCTCTCAGCGGTCGACGCTGGGAACTAAACCGTTAAGACAATATTTTGCAAAAATGATATTCTTCGGTCGATCAGGATTAATTCTAGGTTCTGCCTCTGCGAATATGGATTTGGGGGGGGGAGGGTTGTTTACATGAAGTTTCAACATCTTCATTCTTCAAGATCTTCTAAATTGGCTCCTTTTTTTGTTATACCGTGTCTTTGGATAGTGTGAAGAACGGCGAAATTTCAAAAAAAGGTCTTTTTTTTGTTGTGACTTTTTCCTACAACTACAAAATTCAAGATTTTTTTCTTAATAAAATCTATTACCGAAAGAGATCTTGAAAAAATGCCATGTACATTTTTCGAATATATAAGTATATTCCGCATCAACAATTTTTCGCGAAATTTTTAAACAATTTTGTCAAAAATTTTCTTTACACCAATTTTTTCTTTAAATCTTTGTATATTTCAAAAAATTATACATAATTCTAGTAAGTGTAGTGCATGTTTTCCCCTCGGGAGGTGGCGGTGATTTTGTCCCCACTGGATGGTTAGATCCGGAGCTAACCTACCGTCGACTAGTGGGTTTCTCCCCAACCTGGTATTTTCCACCAGCAGGGCACCACCCCAGCCGCGACGAACTATAAGCTCCCGACCAGTCTCCCGGCATGTGTGGTAGAGTAATGCATTTAAGTGTGTGTGTGTGTATAAGTAAGGAGTGAGGATAGGACAAGGAAGGTGAAGGAAAGATCGCGTGCGGTCCTTGGACCGTTTGTAAGTGTATTGCTCCGGCATTTGCCTGGTATAGATAGGAGAAACTTCGGAAAACTACTGCTCAGAGCACCTGGCCGCCAGAAGTCTCCTCCAGACAGCGACTGAATTCACAATTTAGTTAGTGTCGAAAATCCTGTCACCGTCGGGTCTCGAACCTAGGACATTCCGGTCAGAGGCACTACACTGACATCAGTTGATCGCCTGAGTCACTTCTCCTGGCGTAAGCTTTTTATTGTATTTATATTTATTTTTATTGTAAGTATTTTTGGTAATTGAAAAAACTTAGAGTCCAAAAGTACAGTATTGAAGACACAGACTTTGTCTTAATGAAATATGTTCGAAACTAGAGGTGGCGCACCACATATTTTCTCTCGTTCTTGGAAAGAGTTTCGTAATGATGTATTTTGCAAAATCTGTCGTTTTAACATCTCAGCTATAAATTGAAAAATTCCTAATCAATTCAAACGAGGTGCCTGAGGCGCATATCTGCACTGATTTCAATAATCAGGAACAGTAGTCATTTCTTACTTTTATAAAAATAAAACAAACATGAGTATATGTATCTTTTACAGTATTTGCAGCCCATTATGCACAAAAGCAAGAATTATATCACACAAGCATGTTTTCATTATATCAATGTTACCTTCCAATTTTTAAATACCATAATCAGCGATCAAATCTTTTTAAGGTATAAGAAAGTTTCTTTTTAAGTTAAATCTATTATCTTCCTTAAATACATTTCCTTTTATAAAAATATTACCTACAAAATACGATCATCACCACTGCCAACAAATAAAAAAATCTGAGATTTTCCCACAGATGTGTTGCCATTTTCCGAACTTACAGCCCGTCAAAGGAAGCGCGGTCAAATCGAATATGGAATTTCAATTTTCGAAAATATAGTGTGTTTCAGTATTTGGTGAAAATTCTGCATACCGTTTAGCGGCTAGCGTTTTTCGCAGACAAACGGACGAACGGTTGGCTGTAATTCAAATATTCTTAATAGAATATTTCTCATTCGCTGCGATGAAAATTATTTTGACCTTCGCAACCGACGTTCTGAAAAAGAATCTGCACCGAAGTGTGCTGCTCGGTGGGGGACAAAGGGTTGCGAATTAGGAGCGGTGGTGTCTGTCCGAACATTGTCATACATTTTTCTCTTCGGAATATTTGTTGAACGAGGTAAATTATAACAGGTAGTGTACTTCCGATTTCCAAACAATAGGCCTTAAAAATTGACTAAGACCTCATTTATTTATTTATTTATTTATTTATTTATTTATTTATTTATTTATTTATTTATTTATTTATTTATTTATTTATTTATTTATTTATTTATTTATTTATTTATTTATTTATTTATTTATTTATTTATTTATTTATTTATTTATTTATTTATTTATTTATTTATTTATTTATTTATTTATTTATTTATTTATTTATTTATTTATTTATTTATTTATTTATTTACGACAAAAACATTAAAAAACTGTGTATGACGCGCTACGGGAAGAAGTTAATTTTTTGCACGTTTTAATAATTCTGTGATCCTTACACTAAGCCATATACTTGTTGAATATTGAATACAGAAAGAAAACGAGCGGTTTTTGCAAAGATTGTTAACAAAATATTCGCATCGGCGTAATAAAATCTATTTTCAAGGTAAATCAGTTGTAGATTTAGGCTCTTATCCCTCATCATGTCCTTTGTGAAGGAATAATACTTCCTGCCGCTATATGGAGAACGACAATTTGAATAACTATATTGCCCATTGAATTCTAGACGTGCAGAAATATTGAAGTTACATTTATGTCCACAAGCAGAACAAGGAGCCATCTCAGCATTGGCTCAAGGATCAGGGAAACTGGACAAAAACCCGTTTGAGATGGCGTTCATTGACCCAGAAAATAATGTACAATTTTTGTCATTTGCGTTAATGGCAAGACACTTAATGGTAAGATACAATTCTATTCACGAAAATAAAGATTTTTCGTAAAAATGTATTTGGAGCAAGCAAAACTGTGATTTATAAAAACAAATGTACTGATGTACTTTTTTTAACAATAAATAAAAAGGAACATAGAAATCATAGTTTTGGAGGTATTATTCAATGGTGATGGCAACGTTATACGTCAAAGAAAATGCAGATATCTTTAATTAAACTGCTTAATTATACTGAATTTTTTTTCAAATATCTCTCACGCCGTTAATATGCACATTTCCATCAATTTGTATACATTATTGTATTAGTGAGTGAAAATGAAATTTTTCGAAAACTCAATAGATTCCTGTGAAAATGAGATTTGAAGTTCGCATTTACAGGAATACTTAATCGTCATTTTCTTAAAAACGACTTCAACATTTTCAATGAAAATTGCTATTTAGGAGGCGGTTGTACTCTTCTTTAATATTCTTGCAGTAATATTTTGGTTCTACTGTTAGGAAACTGAGAAGTTGAGAAAATCTCCAAAACAATCTACTTTGGGAGACGATAGATGGCAGCTGGCCAGAGAATCGATCAAGACCTTAAAGCCAGACCACAGCAAGGAAATTAGAAAACTTTGGTACGAGAAAGTCTGTACCATTCTACTATCCCTAATTTTCATAAAAAAGAAACACTTTCAGATTGAGAAAAATCGTCCCTTAGAAAAATTAATTTCATTCAAAATGATCAAAGAGTTTACACTTCGCGATTCTTTTTAATTTTGAACAAATGTGATGACTCGTTTCTTTCTTATGAAAGTCTTTTGGCGATTAGAAACCATTTCAATCGGGAATCAGTTGTCTCAAACAAACGAAATATTCTAAAAACGGCATTAATTAAGAGACTTTAAAACATAATTGAAGATTGGTAGAAGTATGCTTACAATCGTTTCCCATTGCCAAAATCTCTTTGAGAGTAGTACATTAATTACGTTCTGAGTATCACATTTTCTGCTCTTCAATCCTCCCTATTGAAATGACTAATTTACAGGTTTCGGGAAGTTCCGTCACAAAAAATACGCTAGATTCTGTGTTGAATTTCTTTCTTCGAGAAAATTGGATTAAACGTTACTTCCGGGCGCGAAACTCAATAATCCGCCACACGATCAGACCCTACGTCGTTTTTTTATTTATTAATTTATTATTATATTTAATTTATTATTTTTTATTTATTTTGTAAACCCAACTGCGTTGGGTTTCAAACTTGTTTCAAACTTGTTTGTTCATGCTATCGTTGAAACTGTGGAGGTATTGCTTGTTTAAAAAAATGGCTTGTCCCATACTAGTCTTTACTTGTGTAATGTGCTTTCCGTGCACACTTCATTCATCCAGTCAATAAAAATCACTTACAATGCAGTTTTGTTCAAACGATAACCAAAAAATGCGATGTACTGCCGTTCTGTAAACGGGTTACGCAATCCAAGATTTAGTGAAATACTATACTCCATGGAATAGTGAAAGAATGTGGAGTAATTTATGTCTCGGGAGCTTCTGGTTTATCTACATAGTACTTTCAGTGGATCCATTTTTCCTCTCTATATATTCCCAAAATATCTCGAAAACCAGGTATGAATTCGTATGTCGATTTGAAAATTCGAAGAGTATTGAGACTACACTATCTTCAGAAACAGAAATCCATGCGTGTTTTAATAATTGAGAATGCCCAGATTCTTCTGGGCATTCTGAATTATTAAAACGCGCATGGTATTTGACTCACACGAGTGAGTTGATTACATAGGAGAAAATAAAAATGCAACGATTCCTTCTGACTCCTGAAAACAGACACAGATACTCTATGGATCAGGTATAATAAATATTTTTCACCATAATATTTAATATTTTTTGTTACTTTGTGACATTTTACAACCTCATTGAGGTAGTCATTATTAGTATCAATGAAATTTTCAATGTACAGTCAAGGCTAATAGATGTTTAAAAAAATTGTCACAAGTATCTTGTCTTGTTACAATCATAGTCATTGGGAAATAAGTTTCCAAATTCGCTACTTAATTTCACTCATTTATGCAATAAAAAGATATAGTGTTTATTATTGTATGTATTTTTTTTGTATTTAAGATACTATTTTATGATATTTTCATTGTTCAATTGAAGATTCATCTTTAAATTATCGCGTCAGATAACAGAATGTATTGCAGCAGCGTCCGATGTATGCAGTAGAATATTCATTTCACCCGTTTAAATCGAAAATGGTCGTGTGCAGTGGGTGTGCATTCAGGGATTAAATTGAAAGCTTTTAAAAAGCGAAAAGCGAAAAATATGACCATTAGAAATAATCGGAGATCAAAATTAATCTCGCTCATAATCGACAACAACAATTCTCATAAACAGGCACCCATTATGTTCAAAAATTTCCTTTCTTCTTAAACTAAAGTTAGTTTGTAAAGTGCACAGAAACAAATTCAAAATTACAGAACGATGCCTTGAATTCATCAAACGCGTAATAGAGTTGGTGACAATTTCGAGTTCCAGGAAAGTTATTTGACGCGCTGCATCCATTCTCACTGCAATGAAGCTATCCCCTGCAAACATTAGACAATACATGATATTTTAAAGAAATTTATAGGTTTGTATTTTGATATTATCGTTCGTGGTTTATAATAAATATGTATATCATTATGAAACAAAGTTTTAATAAGAGTGTAACGAAAGTTTTAATTCATTTGGAGGTAAATTCTCAGAAAATAATTATTCTGCGATGGAAATAAGAAAAGATTTCATTTAAGAAACTCTTTACCAAAGTTTGAATGTAAATTTAGTTGAACAATTAACATAAATTTCTTTTGAATTAAAATTGCCATCCCAGGGTGTTCGAAAAGGGCATCCCTGATAAGTAAATCTGTAGTATCAGAGAAAAGTGTTTCAGTTCTTAAATAAATGAACTTAAGATGTTTTACCCTGCTATCAAGGACATTCCATCACTGAAGTATGGACAAATCATGCCCACAGTGTCCGAAATAAGATGAGAAAATCACACTGCACGTCTCGATTCGCCCTCAAGTTGGGAAGAATTAAGTTCCAAGATCTGGACGAAAAAAAATAATTTGTTCATATCACATGAACGACACATTTCCCACATTGAAATTTCTTTTTTTTCTAGCTGCAAACATTTCTTATACCACTCCTTTTCTACTTCCTAATACTGGATATAGAGGCAAAGCTTGGTCTATTAATAAAATCTATATTCTTGATAGTACCACTGTTTCTATGTCTAACGCAAAATTGCATCCTCAATTGGAACACAGCTACAACAATATAAGATAAGAGAGAAGTCAATGATGTGGAAAAGATGTTAAAATTAATAATAATAATAATAATAATAATAATAATAATAATATTAATAAGAAAACGATTTTAATGGAATTGTTATCTACGCGTGAATTACTTAAAATGTAGTATAATCTTCGATTCTTTTTCCACAATCCAACAGTTGAGGGGATTGTAAACCTCGAACCCTTGGTGTTGGTTAATTCAATCTTATTTCATCATTCATTATAAAATTAATAATTGAAATTGTTCAATGGGATGTATTGCGTAGAATATTCCATCTACAAACAAACCCTTGTAAACGTGTTCTGTATTACAAAGCATCCTCCTTGTCAGCGGAGAAAACGCTAAATCAATAATAAAAACAAGGTACGCAAATCTAATTTCACTCTGCGTAGCGACTGTCGCAGTAAGGGAGGTACTGAAAGGGAAACAAAACGATGTTGGATTTTCTCGACTTCCGGGAAACACGATTTTCCCGCCCCCCAGGAAACCTTACGATACTTCGCCATCGTCCACATCGCTCGCTCCCTCGTTGGCGTCAGCGTGCCTCCAGGTGGCGCTGATTTCATCGCACCCTCGTCACACCTTCGGTCTCCCTTTGTCACCCCCCACTCCCGTCCAGCCCTGCCCCCTCGCCAACCACCCGCACTGCAAACCCTGCGAAGCCCCGGGCGCGCCGAGGGGCCGCCCCACACAGGCAGACGTTGATTACGAGCGAGCGTTTACGCACCCCCTTCACTCTCATTGTCTCTCTCCCTCACACACGGACTCGCTTTCTCACACTCTCTACCCCTTTCCTCTCCCTCTCCCTCTTTCGCTCTCACTCCCTCTAGTTCTCTCACTCCCTCGTCTCTCTTCTCTTGCTCGCTCCTCTCGCTCTTGCTCGCTCACTCTGGCTCTCTCTCTTTCTCTCTAACACCCTCTCGTGCTCCCTAACTCTTTCCTACTCTCTAACTACCCCCTCATACTCTTTAACTACCCTGCTCTCTCTCTCTTCGTGCTCTCTCCCTCTCGTGCTCTCTCCCTCTCGTGCTCTCTCCCTCTCGTGCTCTCTCCCTTTCGTGCTGTTTTCCTTTATCGTGCTCTTTTGCTTTCGTGCTCTTTCACTCCCGCGGTCTCTCTCCTGATCTCTCGTGCCTCTCCTCGTGCTCTCTCTCCTCGTGCGCTCTCTCACTCCTGCACTCTCTCACCTCTCTTTCACTCGTGCTGTCTCTTTCACTCTCGTGCTGTCTCTTTCACTCTCGTGCTCTCTCTTTCCTCTCTCAGAGATTTCCCCCACTCTCCCGTATTCCCCTTCTCTCTCTTCTTGATTACCCAGTTCTCCCACATTTGAAATCCCTCTCCTGCGTTTCCATTCTATTTCTACTTTTCCATTATTTATCTCATGCTTCTCAATTCCCTCTCAATTCCCTGTCCCCCCACATTATCTCCTTCTCATTCCTCTCCCTTTACATTCCTTCTCCCACTTTCTCATTCTCTCTCTTTCTTCCACTTTCTCTCCCACTTTCTCATTCTCTCTCACTTTCTCATTCTCTCTCCCTCTCCTTTCGCAATCTCTCTCATTTCTCATTCCCTTCCCTATTTCCCATTTTCTCTCTCTCAACTACTTTTCTACTTTTCTTTCTCTGATACTTTCTCCTTCTCTCCCACACGCCCTTCCTTTCCACTCCCATATTACCTTTCTTTCCCTGTCCCATTTACCCTTCTCTCTCTCCCTATTACCTTCCTCTGTCCTCCACACTTCTCTCTAACCCACTTTTCTTTGCTTCTCTCCCAGTTTTGTTGCCCTCCCTTTCCACTTCCTCTTCCACTCTCCCCTTCTCTCTTTTCCACTCTTTTTTCCCCTTTTTTTTTTTTTCCCTCTTTTTCTCCTCCTTTTCCCCCACTCCTTTCTCTGCCCTTTTGTCCCTCCTATATTCCGCCTGTTCTCTTCGCACGGCGATAGCAACTAATATGCTGCGGAATGTATGCGGCAAAACCGGGGAAAGCCCCGCGAAATGAAATATACAAACTAATAAAACCAGCCAACAAAACGGGCGTTTTGTTTCCTTTTCGGCGCCTGCAAACGCTCTCAAAGTAAAACATAATGCGTTTCCCGCATCAGTCCAGTGATTGGCGTGGGCACGACACGCGTGCTTGGCATTGACGTGGCCCACAAAAGGTCAAAGTGATCAGTTAGCGATTCGAGTACTCGCCTTGTCAGGGGCGACCTGTGATGTAATGGTTGATTAAAATTATCGCACCCTAAAAATCGTTTCTAATTTTGTTGTTTTTATTTCAATAGAGGCAAGGGAAATCGATGCTAATAGTTTGGAAACACGGTAAAGACCAGAGATTTTTTTCAAATTTTGTCGCCTCACTTGAATGCGAATGTCTTCATCCTGCAGAATCCAAAAAGACAATTCATTGGTTTTGGAATGATAGCAAAACTGGTGATGTTAATTTAATATTGCATGCAATTTTGTAAACTTCTGCGGTGAAATTCAGAAGCTCAACGGGCTAATGGAAAAAATAATTTAGTAAAATCCATGACACTATGAATGGTTTCTGTCAACTTTTCTCCATATAGAATCATTTTATACTCAATTTAATAATAGCGAACGATACCGGAAAATGTAATTTTCAATGGAACTGATCAATACCAAGAAAATGAGTTTATTTATGAATAACTAAACAGTCAAGTCTGTTATTTACTAAATGCCTACCGTTGACGTTAATATGTCAACTATGATGACGATGTAAACGATGAGATCAGAAGTAATATCCAGTTGTTCCTTGAACCATTGAGCAAATGCCGAAATGAACAATAAATGTATGTAAACTATTTGCGCGTGTTTTCTTTGGTTCTACGGTTTATTAGTAAGAGCTTAGTGATTTGGTCTGCAGAATCAAACAAAATCTGTTGCTCGTATGTGGATGCAAATAATTTCTACTGCACTGCAACAAAAATTTCATATTATCCAATTTTTCCAAAACGCGTTTGCTGTTACCTTTATTCATAATTCAATAGAAAAAGTGATTCCCACTGAAAAATAATTCATCCAGAATTTCTACAGAAAAAGTGAGCTGACATTCGAAAGCTCTCAAGCACATGTTCTTGAAATAAAATATAATACTTCCTCTTTACGTTGCATAGTTAAATTAATAAAAGATAGTATTGGGTAGCAACAAACACAGTGTTCGGGAACAATCAGGTACATCAGTGAAATTTGTAAACCGCTTTCAAGGTGGTATTCTAAACTACTGATTTGCATTTAATTCATTTGAGAATAACACTGAAAACCGAAGACAAAGTAAAAATTGATCCATACCACCCCCCCAGCAGAGGGAGCGCATGAGAAACCAGAGTTCGCAATTAAACTCAGTAGAAGACGTGAAAGACAAGCGCCTTCAATGACAGACTTCCAAGAATTTTTATGACATTTATTAGAATAGTCAGGTGATGATGGTCGGGCGTTCCAGGGAAACTATTCTAGGCAATCCAAAACGTGGTGCTAAAACAGCACGTACTTTCTCGCGCATATTTTTACGCAAAATTAGGCAAAAAGTAATCAAATTTTCGAAAAGTTGTACATGATTTTATTTCAAAAGCTAACTTTTGAAACGAATTTTATTAAGGGAAAAATGTCTTTAATATTTTAGTTGTTGGAAGACTGCGAAAATTTTTTAAACTTTTGCAATTTTCGAAAAATCAGGACGGGCAGATGGGCAGGCAGAGGGAGGGACGGAGGGACGATTTGCCGTCTTTGGATTTTTCAGTATCAAGGACACAACAAATCATGGATTCTGGTTACACTATGTGTTAAAAGATTTTTTTTCAAAATTTAGAAACGGGATTTATCCACGTTGTTGTTACCAGGGCCCTATAATAAGTATTTTTCTGCTAAACGTTTGCGGTTTTCCGCGGAGCATTACATATCTCTTCTTATTCTTCTTGACTGATTTCTTGTTTCATTGTAAATTGTAAAGTATCTGAGGCTGCTTAATAACGAACAAATAATATTTTTACACTTTTAGCCAAGACTAATAAATACTGTTTTGACAATGTGCAGTAGGAGCAAATTAATAAATATTTCGAATATCGGTATGTATTCTAACACTGAAAATATTAAGTAAAGTGTAATCAATTGAATGATTTTTCTAAACTTATAAAATTTATTGTTAGTTTTGTAAAAATTGGTAATATTTATTATTCAGTGCCGCACTCGTCATGTATATTCAATTTGTCTTTTAGTTGATTATTCAATAAAATAAAATTAAAAAAAACATCATCATTATCAACTTTAAAGATTGCGCTTCCTGGTCGTTCAGTCTCATTGAAACTGGTCTCGCCATCTCTTCTAAGGTCTTCCCAAAGATCTTCACATTTTGGGACGTATTGTTTGATGAATTTTTCATTATTATGTCTGACATTCCTTCAACATATTCGTTCCTCCTTAGCTGGTACTGTTTTATTATACTAACGATATTCTTAATCTTTTTGGTTTTAAAAAAATTATTTTGCTGACTTAATTCTATTTTCATTTCTGTTCTTCAGGATCAAATTTTCGCTTCCGTAGAGCAAAGCTGGAACCAAAGGTTCTTTTGGACTTTCCTTCCCAAAGTCCGGCGTAAAATTCCGCAGAAGAGATTAAAAATATATTTAATTTGTTAAAATAATGTGTTAAAATAATTAAAATGGATTGTTAAAATAAAATAGAGGATAAAATAAAATTTTTATTTCTTCATTCTCGTTTTGTTATTCTTCTTCACAACCGAAAAAATTCAGTTATAACAGTAATCTTCGATAACAGTAACCTTTGAACATTTCATTTTGAATAATTTGTTTTTGATGTTTAAAAATAATCTAATCCTACTGTCATATTTCATTATGACTGCATAAGCATGTTTTCATATAACTTTTATTTTGTTAATGTTACTATGTATCATTTTTAATATATTTATTTCGTATTTATTTACAAATTTGTAGCTTTGAAAATTATCGATCCAAAAATGACTCATGAGAATATAAAGAAAATTATAAATATGTGGTTCCTGATCCCTGTAATCCAGGAAGATCAAGCGTTTGAATGATTTGAAGCGAATGAAATGAATGTGCATTCGCTTTCTAATTTCGGTTCGCCCCTTTGCATTGCACTAACAACTAGAGTTTGTAACTGGTATCAAAAAGTGATTTCCCCACAATCTCCAAACAAAGGTTTGTGGTACTGTAACGTTTACAGAGCATATGACAGGGACCCTTTCGTAAATGTTATTGAACTCCTCTTAAACCTGCGTTTTGTATGTCTATTCGTCGAAACGTGTTGTGCGTCGCCACTGGTGACACGTGCCTCGCAGTATTGGATTCGGATTTGGTAACCGTGGACCTGTGTTGCGACCTCCAGGGTCTATTGTGCCAAGTTCGTGTACTGCGTGTCTATTTACCATGGCGACTGTGGAATGGGAGAGGAGGCGGGGATAGAGCTGTATAGCCGCACTTGCGCACTATCACAGTAGCACCTGGCGTTACACAATTTGCTGCTATCGCGTCAACGCAGGAATGTGTGATTCCATACTCTGAGCACGTGCAAAATGTATGGTGCAAATGGGCTGGCAGAATCTACGCTTAGCTGGCTGGAGCCAAGGATTTAGCCGTTCCAATAGAGGTGCAGCCTCTGTTCTCTCGTTTATTTTGCGATGTGTTGAAGACAAGTTTTATATTTCATTTGCCCACAGAAGCACCTTCGCAAACACTGTAATAATGCATGCTGTGCATGATTATGTTTTCATCTTGTTGAGAACGAATACATTGTACAATTTTCTTAAGTAGGAGATGTTGACAGAAGACTATTTGAGACGCTGAACAAAGTGGCATTTTCTGCGGTACCTCAACATTTTATTTGTTTAATTACACAGTGAAAAACTCGTGTTCAAATGCCAGATGCTTGGCTTATTTTACACTTGTTCATTATATTTCAAAACAACTGATGCTAAAACAGCACTTACTTTCTCGCCCGTACTTTCACCCCAAATTACGCATTAACTCGTATTACGCATAACGCGCACCAAAAATTGTACATTAACTTATTTCAAAATCTATCTTTAAGGAACAGATTTCGTTAAGGGAAATTATCTGTAATATGTTTGTGGTAGGAAACCTCCGAAAAAAAAAATTGAACTTCGCAATTTTCGAACTGTTAAGGATTTCAACGAATATGAGTCTTAAACGTCCTTCACACCATTCAACAAGAATTTAATCTTTGTTAATCTTAACGCGATGGAGCTAATTTTTGAAAACGCCATTTTTTTGAAAATTACAGTGTAACAGTGTAAATTACAGAGGTTACAGTGTAAAGTACCCCCAAAATTAAAATATCGGTTTCAAATTCAAGGGGCCGCACCATCAGCCATATATATTAAAGAATATTAATTTTGGACAAAATCGGCTGAACGCTTTAGCCACTGTCAATGATCAGAGACGAACGGACAGAGAAACGGACAGACCTTTCGCCGTCAATCGATTATTCGGTGTCAAGGGCCATAAAACATGGATCCTGGCTGTACCACGTGTTAGAGGATTTTTTCTACATTTAGCATATGGATTTATCTAGTTTCGTCATTAGGGCTCTGTAATAAATGTTTTCTGCGTTCGTTCGTTGAAAATACCATTTAGAAACAAAGGACTCTTGGAGGGAAGTTCTCCTTTGTCCTCGTACTCGAGTAGATCGGAACAAACTACCTGCAAAAGCACTAAAGCACCTCCCCCAAGTAGAGTGAAATTAAAAAGTAGGGTCCATTTCATGTAGATGTTTCTTTCTATTATCTGACTTTTGTTATTACTATCTTATTTCATCCAGCAATTATTATTATTATTATTATTATTATTATTATTATTATTATTATTATTATATTATTATTATTATTATTATTATTATTATTATTTTATTAATAATAATAATAATAATAATAATAATCTATTCTATATACAAAACAATTCTAGGCTTTTCGACCAAAACAATTTTACTCATCAATAGAAAAACAAAGCATATGCGCTCACCTATCTGGAAGAAGTTTTCATCGTGGTAACACCAGACGTCGCGAATTTTGATATAAATTTCATATGATCTGAAAATGAATCAGATAGTTCCCTCTTAAGGTTGTAGATAAATTTATAAATTAAAAAGGAGGTACTTTGTTGTCATTAATGGAACGATCTCGTGCTTTTATCGAATTTTTGTTTCTGAACGTTGCAAAAATCTAGCAGAAAAACCTTTTCATGGATATGATTAATTTTATGATTTTAAAAGAAAGGACTATACAAAACGTCGCATATTTGAATAGCTGTTATTCTATTTTTTGTTAAGAATCGTCCATTACAAAAGGTCCTGCGAATTTATTGAGTAATATACAGTTGTAAATTCAAATTAATATTGTAATAAAATTTTCAGAGTGAGTAATGTATTTCGAAGACTTGAATTGAAGTCCTGTGTGTGTGTATATGTGTGTCATATGTGTAAAGTCTTAGAGAATAAATACGAATGTAAAAATTAACGAAGAAATTTATTCCATTTCTTCTGTGGATCTTTGGGATATGGTGAAACTTAAACGCAATTACATTTGCTCTTCGCCAAGGCCTATCGATCTCTGTTCGGTGGACGATGTTCTGGCTTTTCGAAGTGCGGTGAAGATAGCGGTAACAAACTCTGAAAATTAATTAACACCTTCTCAGAAGTAAAAGGTCGTTATCACATTATTATTAACACATCGCTAAGTTAGCGAATTTAGGACAACCTAGAGTTACATCACTTCTCGCTTTGTGACTGATTTTTGCCTTTCCCAAATCAAATAATACTACGAATCCTTTTGACATGGCAAATAATAAAATTATAATGATATTTCCTCTCAGACCTTACTTAATTTTATTATCAATTTTATTTCATAGTTTCAGTACCTTCTCTCATTGTATAATAGATTTGTGGCCAGACGCAATAGTCTTACTTCCCCAGACTTACAAAAATGTACCTATGTTCGGGAGTTGATTTTGAATTTTCACTTTAATGGATAGATTAGAGGATACGAAAATTTTTAATAAATATTTCTTGAAAATTTATTATAATATTATTTTTATAGTCCTAAGCAATTTAAAAATTAAACCTTGAAAGGAAAAAAGACATTTATTGGAACTCACTGTTATTTTCGGCGCAAAATTTGTAAAATTCAGCAGAGATTCTTTAAATTCAGAGTGTTCTTTAAATTAATGATAAAGCTGAAGGGAATAATATAATCACTTCTCAGATAAAATATTTATTTTTATAATTGCACTGCAAGTAAATTACAGACCTCTAATAACTTTCAACTAATCACGTCAAGCTTAGTTTAGTTAATGCCTTATTTTACGTGACGAGACTGGGGGCATCAGGCCCGCTCTTCCGTCTAACCACGCAAATTTCGATACGCTCCTTTCACCACCTAGCGGAGAAAGGAGGTATCCTGGGCGACGAAACTGGCGGATCTCAATTTTGCTCAGAGGCTTTTTTTAGGCTTGAGGATCTTTTACAAGCAGTAAATTTACTACATGGGACAGTCGGCTTTACTTCCCCTCCGAATGAAGGCTTATGAGGATTTTTCGCCCTAAAATCCACGGCTTCGATCGGGTTTGAACCCGCAAACTCGGGTACAACAGTTCGATACGCTGACCGTTATACCACCGAATCTACGAAGTCGGTCGGTCGGTAGGTAGGTCAATCAATCAATCAATCAATCAATCAGTCGGTCGGTCGGTCAATCAATCAATCGGCCGGTCAATCAATCAATCAATCAATCGGTCGGTCGGTCAATCAATCAATCAATCGGTCGGTCGGTCGGTCAATCAATCAATCGGTCGGTCGGTCGGTCGGTCGGTCGGTCAATCAGTCGGACGGGCAAACGGTCGGACGGTCAATCGGTCCGTCTGTCTGCCCGTCCGTCTGTCTGCCCGTCCGTCTGTCTGCCCGTCCGTCTGTCTGCCCGTCCGTCTGTCTGCCCGGCCGTCTGTCCGGCCGTCTGGCCGGCCGGCCGTCTGGCCGGCCGTCTGGCCGGCCGTCTGCCGTCTGGCCGGCCGTCTGGCGGCCGTCTGGCCGGCCGTCTGGCCGGCCGGCCTCTGTCCGGCCGGCCGTCTGTCCGGCCGGCCGTCTGTCCGGCCGTCCGTCTGGCCGGCCGTCTGTCCGGCCGTCTTCCGTCCGTCCGTCCGTCTGTCCGCCCGTCTGTCCGCCCGTCTGTCCGCCCGTCTGTCCGCCCGTCTGTCCGCCCGTCTCCGCCCGTCTGTCCGCCCGTCTGTCCGCCCGTCTGTCCGCCCGTCTGTCCGCCCGTCTGTCCGCCCGTCTGTCCGCCCGTCTGTCCGCCCGTCTGTCCGCCCGTCTGTCCGCCCGTCTGTCCGCCCGTCTGTCCGCCCGTCTGTCCGCCCGTCGCCGCCCGTCTGTCCGCCCGTCTGTCCGCCCGTCTGTCCGTCTGTCAACCCGTGCGTCCGTCTGTCCATCTGTGCTGTACCCTAAATCATTGAGCCTATTTTCTTTCAAATCGATCTCAACTCGTGGCCTTGGGTGTTTCCGCCGGATATTTTAATTTTTGAAAGTACATTACATTAAAGTTAAAAACATTTTTAAAATTTTCTAAAAAATATCACCTTCGGATAGCGTAAATTACTGTTTAAAGAATGGTACATAGCTCATGTTCGTTGAAATTTCAGTTTTTGAAACTACAAAATTCCTACAACTATAATGTAAAGATTTTCTCCTAAATGAAATCTATTCCTTAAAGACGGATCTTTAGATAAGTTCAGGTTCAATGTTTCAAAAATATGAGTTTTCGTGTTATTTGGCTTGAAATATAGGCAATAAGTTTTTTTAAAGTTTATTTTTCTCAAAAGAACAGCTTCAATTTTTTTCTTTAATTTTTTTACGGATAGAAGAAGGCGTAAATAAAGAAATGTTTTTTTTTTGTTTATTATAGTCGCATCAACCAAAGGTTCTTAGCGACTTTTCAGTATTTTACATATTGCACTTACATTACATTATATTTCGTTACATTTCATTACATTACATTGCTTACATTACATTACACTTATATTTTATTGAATATATTAATCTTCTGGCAGAATCTTATTATTTCCTGTTGATATGACTTAGAATATATAACTGCTTCTAATTGTTGCTCCGGTGATAGGCCATCTCGTTCTTCCTGGAACTTAGGGCAGACGTTCAAAATATGAGATACCGTTAGTTCAACTTTACAAGAGTCACAGAGAGGCGAGGGTAGTTTGTGAAACAGGTGTGCGTGTGTTAAATTAGTATGTCCGGAGCGAAGTCTGGATAGCACTACTTGTTCTCGCCTAGTCATCTGTTTATTTATATACACTGAGAAGAAATCTGATTGCGTTTTATGGAGGTGGCTGGCTTTGTATTTGGTCCATTCTTGATTCCAGTTAGTCAACATTCTTTTGTTCATAAATTTAAGGATGTCCGTTGTGGTGTTAACTAGGTTGTGAACTGTATTGTGCGTTTTATGGAGGTGGCTGGCTTTGTATTTGGTTGGGGATCCAGGCAAATGAGATATCTTTTCCCGTTAATGATATCTGATAGTAGAGTTCAGTAATTGTTTGTAAGATTTCGCATTTGCGCTTACTATGATTTAACTGGAGTAAGTGCTTGATGAGTTAGTTACAATTGAGAAAGAGGGGTGCGTGAGGCTTTGACCAGTTTTAAAGCCTGCATGATTCCATATAAACCCGTAGTTGTTAGGCTTACGTGGGGTTTGAATGTATACAATGTGCTGCGGTCAGCGGTATACACATTGATTTCCCGGACCATCTGTCTTGAGAATGGGCTTGATACCGATAACAGTGTGTGACTTGTATTTCTCAGCAAAATCATTGAGAACAGATTTCCTGTATTCTTCTGAGGATGAACTTTTCTCAAGTTTCAGTAAAGACAGGTCAATTTTGAATTCTTGTAACAGCCAAGGTTGAATTTTGCATGGGCGGTGTTACAAGGAGGTTTGTTGGTTATAATTGGATTGATAGACGGGGCCAGCTTTAATTGCATACTTCATGCCGAGCAATTGACGTCGGAAGTGTAGAGATGGCTCCTTGGCTTCAGTAAGTAGGCTACCAATAGGCGTGGTACGGAGGCATCCTGTACATAAGCGGAGCGCTTGATTGTGTAGAGTGTCTAGCTTGCTAAGAACACTTAGGCTAGCTGAGTTGTAAATGATAGATCCATAGTCAATCTTACTTCTGATAATTGTTTTATAAGTAAGAAGCAAGATGTCTATATTCCCTCCCCAGTTGTTGTGGTTAAGATATTTGAGAATATTAGCCGTTTTTACAGTTGTCGATCAGCTTCTGAATATGTTGTTTCCAGCTCAACTTGTTATCAAAGTATAGGCCTAGGATTTTAGTACAGCGGACCGCAGGTAGGACATTGGACACCAGTAAGAGATGCGGCAAAGTATGGTGCCTATTCCTTGAAAATAGGATACATTCAGATTTTTTAGTGGAGAATTTAAATCCTGACTTCAGGGAAAATTCGGAGAGTTTGTCGAGAGCTTCTTGCATGTACTTTGAGTGTTCAGCAGATTATTGCCTTTACATAGAACAATGATGTCATCCGCGATTTCTTATTGTAACAGGAAAGGCAATATCCTTGTCCACGTCGTTGATTGCGATAAGGAAAAGTGTTACACTCAAACTGACCCTTTGGAAGACCATTTTCAAGCATCCTAGGTTGAGATATTTGGTTATTAATTCTGACTTGAAGCTGTCTATTTAGTGTAAAATTGCGGATGAACTCGAACATATTTCCATGAACACCGATGTTGTGAAGAATTCTAAGTACTCTATAGGTCCAGACCATATCATAAGCCTTTTCATGTCTAAGTTGACTGCAAGTACGTGTTGTTGATTGATGAATGCTTCTTGGATGAATGTGGCAGTATTCAGTAGGTGAGATTGTGTGGAATGTCCTTGACGGAAACCAAACTGGTTGTTAGTCAAAATTTCTTGGGAATCCAGAAACCAACGTAGTCTATTGTTGATGATCCGCTCAAGAATTTTGCACATATTAGATGTTAGAGATATTGGGCGGTAGTTATCAGTTTTAACCGGTCTTTACCGGGCTTAGGGACAGGAATAACAGTGGCCAGTCTCCAGGTGCTTGGGAAGGTCTTTTCTCTCCATATAGAATTGTAGATGCGTAATAGAATAGATTTTCCTTTAGGGGGTAGCTTTATAAGGAGAATATTTGGAATATTGTCGGGGCCAGGAGAAGAATTGTTGGACGCTTCAATAACTTCATCAAGTTCATGTGGTGAGATATCCACGTTAGTTGGAATTTATTTGCTAAAATTTCATTCCTTTAGGAATTAGTTTGGTTTCTTGTTCATTTTATGTGAAAGAAATTCGTGCATGTAGTTGTTGGAACTCGAGTTATTGGAGAATGTCTTGGCAAATTGGTTAGCAATATCAGATGGGGCAGTAAGTATTTTATCGTTGCTTTTAATAAAGTGGATACAAGTTTTTTTTATTTCCTGAATAGCTTTGATTGTTCTCCATGTATCATTGATGTTACAGTTACCGTTTAATGTTGATAAGTATTTAGACCAAGAATTGGTTTTGCTTTCTTTGATGACTCTTCTGGTGATAGCTCTGGTCCTTTTGTATTCAAGTCTGTTCTCAGTTGATTTATGTTTCTTATAACGGTTAAATGCATGTTTTGAATTCCTTATTGCTTCTTTACAGTCGCTATTCCACCATGGTGTGTTTGCTCTTTTTAAATTTTGAAAAAAAACTAGGGAAAAGCCAAGTTTGCTGCAGTAATAATCAAATTACAGAAGGCTTCGATGGTAGCATCAATATTGTTAAATTTAAGGGGATATTATCGCCTATTGGGGATGCAGAAATGAAGTTCTGATATTCTTCCCAATTGGCTTTATTGAAGTTCCATCTGTTTACTTGAACTGAAGGAGCAGGTGTAATATTTATGTTGTTAATACCAATAAAAGTGGGGAAATGATCGCTATCATATGGGTAGTCTGAAACGTTCCAAAAGCATTTGTGTGCGAGGGATGCTGATGATATAGATAAATCTATGGCGCTAAAATTATTATTGTTGATGTTGACATGTGTAGATTCTCCAGTGTTTAATACAATGCAATCGTGGTATTCCAAGATGTCTTCAAGTACAAGACCTCTGTTATCTGTTTTATGGGACCCCATACAGTGTTATGACTGTTAAATCCCTAAAATGAGGAAAGGCTTTTCCAGTTTATTAATTATGTCGATTAATTCTTGTGGGCAAAAAATTTTAGCTGTTTGGTAAGTATAAATTACATATAATAATTGAAGTTGGTGAAGTATCTTGATGGCATTTGTTTCAATATTAGATGGCAAGTTCAGTTCTTCATATGGGATGTGGTCTTAATATATATTGCAACTCCACCACTGGCATGGTTAGTAGTAGTTCTGTTTCTGAAGAAGCATTTATAACCTTTGATATGGCCATGATGAGAATCTTTAAAATTAGTTTCTTGAATGCAGATAACATCTGGCTGGGTAAGGTCGCACAAATGCTGTAAACTTTCTAGTCTAGGATAGAAACCGTTGACATTCCATTGGAGAATATTCATTAGTTGGAGCTGATATCTGCACTGGAGTCTGATTCAGTACATGATTCTTCAGAGGGTGTAGAACAGACTTCATTTTTTACAAAGTCTGTAAATCTTCTTTTTATTGTTGCATTTGGAAGATGTTGGTACAGATTAGACATCATTTCAAGGAGAGCTGATATATCAGGTGAGTAATCTTTGGCAATGAAGATGGGGTCAACAGCATTAAAAGAATTTTCCAGAAAGGATTTAAATTGATGGTAGGTAAGAGGATATTTGCCTTCATTGTCTTCAATAATTGATTTTAGAGGACATATTTGTTCCTCTAGAGTTCTACTTTTAAATTAATTCAGATTTCTTTGGCTCATTTGTTTGTTCTACTTTTGTTAATTCTACTTTTTCAGTTTCAGGTCTACTTTTAGTAATTACAGATTTCCCTAATTCATTTAATTGTTCTTTTTTCTTCTTTTTCCTTTTAGGTTGTTTCAGGGTTTCATCTGTATTTGCTTTTCTGGTGCTACTTGAGGATTCAGGAACATGAGAGGAGTCAGATTGTGGGCCTCTTTTGTTTAGTTTATATACACAATTATTGTCATTATCAGATTCCTGTTGATTAATGGAATGTTCAGATTGATTATCAGTTGTAGGTGATTTTTTTGGTGAAGGTTAGGAAAATTCTCATTGTCATTAACTGGAGGCCCAGTGATTAAAGACTTCTGTGCATTACTAGTAGGTGCAGATTGATTTCCATATGCAGAGAAATCACTGTTATTGGTTTGATTTTGGTTAGAGGGACAGTGGTTAGCAATGTGGCCTTCCTGCTTGCATAGAAAACATACCACATTGTCAGTGGAAAAGTAAATACGGTATGTTGTGTCTTGATGGCATACCAGTGCAGAATCTGGTAACTTGTTAATATCATCCGGGTCTATATAAATCTGCCTTCTAAAGCTCATAATATGAGAGAATCCAGGTTCGAAATCCCAGCTCTGATAAATGACATCTTAGTGGAGGGTTTGATGTTGTTTCTATCGAAAATGTTCAGGATTACCTCATGAGGTATAACAGGACACACATTAGAGATAATAACCCGTACTTGCTTATTGATGAGTGGTCGTATATTCAGTTTTTGTTATTAATAGTGATAAATCTGTGTGTATTCACAATATGTTCAGCAATCTTTTGAGTTGAGAGGAAGAAACAGATTCTATTATTAGAAATTCTTGAAACAAAACGAATATCTGAAGGGTTAACGATCGAGGCTATTTTCGATACATAATCCTTGATGCTAATACCTTCTTGGGCATCAATCACAATCGCTTGACTTTTGTTAGGGTAAATTTCCGATTGCACCGCAAGAGAAAAGGTTTTGCTTACTTGTTTATCTGTCGGTTCTGAGGTTATGTTGCCGTTGGTGGAAGTTTCCATCGTGGTAGGATGCCAGCCGCTGGGGCAGCTGACTTTTGAGTAAAAGCTGACTCTTCTTGTTGAATGGATGGAGAACACAGCACTTAGAATTACAGGAACTTACTCGTGTAACAATTTCTCACAACCTCGCAGTGTGCACCACAAACACGTCTACCGTTCACGGACGCACCATAGCGAATGAAAGAAATGTTGTGTGCCTTATTTTCGATGAACTCTCTGAATTTCCGAATAATGCAAATTTAGATATTAATGTGATAAATTATTTGCTGTTGTAGCACCACTTGTTGAATTTTACTTTGATTTAAATAAATAATTTTTTTTCTAAAAACAGTAAAAACTGTATTTGAGGTATGGAGTAGTAAAATATGTGCGCGTTTTCTGGAGCTTCTGAATATTTTACATCCCTTGTGTAAGATATTCAGAAGCTCGAAATATCTTGTGTATTGATTTTAATTGTTTAATTTCATCTGAAATTTGGTTGTGATACAAATATCGTGTATGTGTATGTATATGAATTATATATGAAATATGTATATGAAATGAATTGTAGATGAATTTCTTCTAGTGAGCTGTTGACGCTTGTACGTCAGTCAAAATTGGCATGGAGGTCAGTTTGACAAAACTACAGATTCGTAAAGGAAGTGATGAGACGATAATAAGAATCCGACCTCTATGAATAGATGCTAGCAGGAATCACGTGAATAGCATTTGCTTATTATTCGTACAATTTTTCTGCAATCTTCAAGTCTGGGTATCATAGGATATGATTCTCAAGAATATTATGCGTATTATAGTAGCGAGAATGTACATTTTTAATTGACAGATTCGGATTATTATCAAACATCTCCAGATTATTTATTGAAACTATAATGTGTGAAGTTAATGAAACCTTTATCCATTAAGTAAATAATACGTATTCGCCTACGAGATTTTGCGTACCGAGAAGTAACAAATCCAATTTTTCAAAAACTCTATTATTTTATACAGAAATTAAGCAAATTGCATAATGTGTTAAGTTACGTGACAGCTGTTTTGTATAGTACAAGAGAAAATGGCTCTGCAGGATTCGATACAATTTAAATTACAAATAAACACACAAAAAGTAGGGTACAAAATATTTTCGAAAAAAGACAAAAAAAGAGACGCCTTCGAATATAATAGTTGTTTGTTAAAAGAACATGTCAGGTAACCGTGTATCAGTGATACCTGTATTTTTGTTTCAGGTAAGGAGAAAAAATCCCAGGCTTCACTGTATGTCAGTACGAAAAAAGTGATTCAGGGAGCGTCAACTAATAGGATCGTTGGTCCCGTGAGTATAGTGCACTTTTTTCCTCGGAAGTGGCGGTTTCTCTTCCTTCGCTGGATGGCGAGATCCGGAGCCGACCTACCGTCGGCTAGCGGGGTTTTCCCTAAGAAGTTATGTCCCATCAGCGGGTCATCTGAAGCCCTAAGCTCCCGAGAGGTCTCCCGGCATCTGTGGTAGTGATGTGCATGTTAGTGTGTGTGTGTGTGTGTGTGAGTGTGTGTGTGTGTGTGTGTGTGATATAGGGGAGAATATAGGACAAGGAAGAGGTAGAAATGATCGCGCGTGGTGCGTGTGCCGTTTGTTAGGGTACTGCTCCGGCATTCGCCTGGTGTTCATCGGAGAAACTACGTAAAAATACCGATAGACCGGGATCCAGCAAGGAAAACAACATAAGTTAAAAGCTAAAACCTTTTGACAAGTTAGCCAGTGTTATGATGAACAGGAAAACGCAAGTATGGCGGCACGTAGGTGTCGGCGTGTCGCTGCACAATATGTTGAATGTGAAGAAAAGAACTATACCGTTGAAGAATGATACAGATAATTTTTCATGTATATTGTTCATTAGATAGCTAAAATGTGAAAGAATTGTATGCCATACCAATGTGGCGTCTCGACAGTACGCCACATTGAATTCCAAGCCTCATTTTTTGAATGCTCTCTTGTATGACGAGCTCAAAGCTAATTTGTGGCTTAAAGGTGTAAAATTATTTTTCATTGCCGAATATCACCACGCCTTACCATTTCGACGTCTCCAAGTAACAGCCATATTGATTCAAAAATGTCAAATTTGTCACTAGGCCATGTATGGTATGTACACACCTAAGAAAAATAGTTTTTCATTGATTTTAATGTCTACAAGACGAGTTTGTCTATTAATTATGCGAAAAATGAATTACCATACCGATTAAATGTCTCGAACGTGTGATGTGGAACAGGTACATGTGCCACTCTTATATTTTTAGTAATGTTTAATGTCTGAAAAATGTATATTACATGTACATACATCATATATATATATATATATATATATATATATATATATATATATACACACACACACACACACAGGTGGAACAACTAAGTGATAACACCCCTCGTATCTCCTCAATCGTGCCAAATACGAAGATGTTGTCTGGACAGTCGATTACAATTACAATTTGCAAAAAATAGCAATGAAATAAAGCAAGAAACAGAAAAAAACGGAGATGGAATCGGAAAGAAACAGATCAGCAAAGGAATACATGTACACAAATAAAGGAAAACACAACATATCACAGTGTATAAATATGTTTTTGGGTATAATCAATTTTAGAGAGAACATTGTCATAAATGTTTGGAAAAAAATAGATTTCAACATGGCAGAAATGATATTGTGTGTGTGTATATATATGTAATATTTCCGTGATTAATCTTGAATATTTCCTGAGTTCTTTATCCGAAATGGCAGGGCTGTGAAAATTAAAATAATTAAAATATGAAGGCGATGTCGAAAAATTGCTTTTAATTTTGTGTCAGTCTCTTTAATGTTATTAACATGTTCTTTAATTCTTTGATTGAAAGCAGGTTTTGTCTGTCCTACAGAGAGACAACGACAATTAAGGCAAACAAGTACATTGTCTCTATCTGTTAAAGGAACATTTTTGACACGTTTTGGATAATCCACCCGCAAAATATTCCAGATTAAGTTCAGCGACGTTACATATAAATTTATCTAAACTTACTACATAAAAATACCCTATAGAATTTCTTTTAATACATTATATTTTTCCTACTTCGTCATACAACGCTACAAGTGAAACATTCATTTCAATTTTTTATTTTTGTTAAGATTATACAATTATTTTCCAACGCTTACCAATGATTTTATGAATATTTTGACAAAATTGTTTTTTTTAGTATGGAGGCCATTTAATGACTTATCAATGTGACATTGCATTTATTTATAAAAATGGATCACGGTGGTTCCAAAAAAATGTATTGCCATATTTGTACCTATGATACGTACGTAAATGGACTAGTTACAAATTGGACATTATTAAATCGATATGGCGGCTAGCTAGAGACGCCGAAACGGTGGGGCGTTTTCATATTCGGCAATGAAAAATAATTTTCTAGCATTAGACCAAAAATAACTTTGTTCTTGTAATGCAGGAGGGCATTAAAAATTTCACTTTGAATTCAATATGGCGTACAGTTTGAAACGCAACATTTGTATGGCATACAAGTCCTTCACATTTTAACTATCTAACGAGCAATACACAACAAAAATTTGCTGTGTACGCGTTCCCCAATGACATTCGTTTTTCGACCCATTCAAAACATTTGGAGCTCAATGCCGATGCCTACATGCCGCCATACTTGCATTTCCCTGTTCCTGATCACACTGGCTAACCTCTAAAAAAGTTTTAGCTTTGAGATTATCCTATGTCGTTTTTCTTGTTGCCTCCCGGTCAACGATCAGAGCAATTAGCCGCTAGAATTCACCTCCAGACAGCGACTGAATTCGATCTAGCTGACAAGCTAGTGTCGAAAGTCCTGCCATGGTCGGGACTCGAACCTAGGTCCTCCCGGTCAGAGAGACTGCAGTGACATCAATTGATGCCCTGAGCCATCTCTTCCGCTGATACTCAAGTCAGAACTGAGTTATTGCACGTTTACAATTTTTATTATCGTTATTAATATTATTAGTGTTATTCATATTATTATTATTATTATTATTATTATTATTATTATTATTATTTCGAATTTTTCACTCTCTGCACAATGTGCAAGAACATTCATCTGATCATTGCTGGTCTAGGCTCGGTCGATCTCGCAGAGACAAAGACAAGAACGAATGTTACTCTCTAGACATTTCAATCAATCGTTTCCCAATCAGTAGTATGACCCAGGATTTCTCTTACTATTCTACAGCTGTTCAGAATTACTGCTTTCTGCATTTGCTGAATGCATGAAAATGGTAATTCCAAAACTTGAATTGTATGCACGGTGTGTTTTGGGAATAATCCTATGGTGGACAGGAATATCGGTTGTATGTTGCTATTCTGAAGTTTCCAATTATGACCAAGCTCTTGAGTCAGCGGTACATACTTCTGAATTTTCAAGTTATATACAGATTCTCGATTGTTATTGTTGACGACTGCATAATCGATTATCATGGCTGTTTTCGTGAGCTTGTTTAGAACTATATCTGGCCTATTGTTCGAAATTGTGGTGTCTGTAATTATGCTTCTGTCCCAGTATGGTTTCCATTCTTTATTCCAAGACGGTAGAAGGATGATATTTATAATATAAGAACTTACAGGACTCAAGTCCGTATTTTCTTACTAACGGTCCACGAATTATTTTACCCATATTATCGAGCCTAACTGTTTAGGCGATTGATGCCAACACACTACAACCGGCAAAGTTTTCATGCTGTGCACCGCATTATCTACATTCATTACGTACTATTGAGGAGTCCCTTTATTATATAAAGTAAGTAATTTCTTGTTGCGATAACCTGGTCTTGAATGACTATCATTAAGCCTTCTGCTTCTGGGTACAGTAAACCACGTGTCAACCACCTGTTAGAAATCAAAATCAAAATCTATATTCTGTCATGATAAATCTTTGGGATGTCTACCATGTAACTCTTTCGACACTACTGTTCCATCAGCCTTTCATTGCTAGTGTTCTCTGGTTGAAACTGAGCATTTGCAAGATTTAAGGGGGTGAGACTGAAATCAGCCTCTACTTTAGCCTTGTGCAGTGTGGATGTTTTTCCCCTCTCTTTCTCATTAAAGAGATTTCGTGCTTCATTCCATGGCTTCAAGGTCTGTCTGACTCCATTTTATTAAGCCCATTGAGTAGATGATCACAGCAATAGCGTAAATATTTATTACAGTGGCAATATTTCGCGAATTCAAAGATGTTTTAAGAACATTTATGACTTGGTTCTTGAATTCTGCGTTTATACGTTTCTTCACTTCCGAGTGGGCTACTGTTCGAGACTACTTTATACCTTACTTACACAGTTCATCATGTTCTAATGATTTAATAATAATAATAATAGTTATTAATTGCTGTTATTATTAATTATTATAATTGATTATTTTATTATTTTTATTGCTATTATTTTTACAATTATTGTTGTGTGTTCAAAGTGTTATCACAGATTACATTAGTGAATTATGAATAAAATAATCAACAAAACATGAATCAACATGTAAAATTTAATCATTTTGAAGAATTACATGTGGATTTCTTGTACTGATCTGTTTTTAATGAGACGTGGTGAATCTGATTTCTACGACATTTGTTGCAGTTACAAATATCCGTAACACATGACATGTTCCCACCCTTACGTAAGTCAGCTTTGGCAAAAACTACAGATTTGTAAATAAATATGCAAGGCAAGCTCAGTGAAGAGATGCTTGTGAAGGGCAGCACTCACGTTAGCAACATCTGGCGGAACTTCTGAGTATCTGATCTGAAGAGGATTATCCAGTTTAAACAGTTTTAATCTTGCTGAGTATTCTCAGAGTTACAAGGGTATTATCATATTTCAAACTTCACTAAGCGTAGAGAATTTTTTAACAATGCAGATCCTCTGTTAAGTTACAAGTAGTGTAAAAGTAGTTACTAGTAAGTTTGCAAGTAATCACTTGTAAAAGTAAAATCAGTAATAAGTAAATTTATGTTATGTAGTAGAATAATTCTACTCTATTGTGATTTTCAAATATTGATGATTAATTTTGTTATCTTGTTTCATTATTTTGATGTTTGATAACAAACAGATTGCGTAAAACATTGAACTGGGCGAATCTCACGAAATATAGCAATTTCTGAATTTCATTCATTCTTTTAATTTTGGAATTACAGTGAATATACCTACACAGAAAACGGTAAAATAAAAACTCAGTAGACCGAATTATAATTAACAATTGTAGGAAATAATAACGAATGATCTAGGTTACTGTAACCGCGTTGAACAAATTCTTACAATTACTAGTAACGTGAACGCTAACTCACTAATTAATACATTCATGTGTAAATTATTTACTAAAGCTAAAATAGAATTATTTACGGGCTACTTGCTAAAGGAATCACTGGTCGCGGTTTATTATGCAGTTGACACAAACGACAAATATTATTTATTTTTCTCAAAGCTTTCTCAATCAAAGCTTTCATCGTAATACAAAGCTTTCTCAATCAAAGCTTTCATTCACTTTAATGCGTGCTTTCCTCTCAAAAAGAGAAAATTAAACTTTTCTCGAAAAAGCAATACTAGGATATCACAAGGCATCGTGTAAAACAAACGTACTCTATTTCTAAACATCATAACGTATCACTCGGTCCACATCTCCCTCTTAAATTACAAACACGTATTAAGGAGTGTAATGAAAAATGGTCAGTAAATTTTGAACGCTAATAACATTACTAAAGCAATGTGAGTATTGTAAAAATTACAACCTTGTTCTCTTCAAAATTTGTAGAGAATGTTCTTTTAAATGATAATGCCAGAGAAATAAGCTATCTGGTAAAAATTTGTAACCAACTCCCTTCAACGAACAGTTTTCTAAACTTGCGGTTGTTCTCACGAACCTAATAAAATCACGAAATTCAGCAATATACGTGCCTAAAAAACTTAGGAACAATGTTCGTTTCTAAAACTTCTTCCAGCCAAATCGTCAGAATAGTTCATAAAATAAAAAATAAATCTTATACAATTATATACTGTCTTCTTATAGTATATTTTCTCTTAAGAAGAGGTGCTTTTAAAATTGATAGGCAGCAGACATTTTTTTCTCAACTATTTTATTTGGTAACAAATCTAACTAAATCTTACGTCTAAGTTTTTCCATTTTTCAACGGCGTTTCAAGAGCTTTCGCGCTCCATCTTCAGGTTAATGAAGTAATACAAATCATCTTAATTCCTAAATGTATAACTTAGCCCAAGTACAGTACAGCCGTAACAGGAAATTCTAGTCTGGTCATTGAAAATGCAAACGAATATCCACGTGTTTCCGGATTATTTTCTTTTTTCATTCTTCTCCTCTTTTCTTCTTTCTTTACTTTTATGTTGTCTATACTTCCACTTTTCCGTCTTTCCTTCTTTCTCTCCCTCTTTCCTACTTTCTTTCCCTCTTTTTTCTTCATTGCTTATTTTTCAGATCTGAATATTTCCTTGTGATTTTAAATATAGATTTATGTCTCTCATTCTTCATTAATTGTATTTGCTGTCATTTTGCTTAATGATTCTTCAGTTTTCTATCGTCGCATTTCTTATTTTTTAATTTCTTTACTCATTTCGATTCGTTGAACATTTTTATTTTATTTTTTTTTATTATTTTCTATTTAACCTAATTTATCTTTGCTTTGAAGGTTTGCGGACGCTTAGGTTAATATTCTCTTTTGAGGTCTGATTTTTCCTTCCGCTCTAATTACAAATGCCATTTCATACGGTTTTCACTCTTTCCATCAGGACACAGAAAGTCAATTTTTGTTCTTTTCAGTTGTCTTTCATGACGAATTTCACTTTTAAATTCTTTTCGAGGAAGAGTTATTTCGAAACATCTCATCAAGGTCGTATGTTTTCATGGTTTTATGTTTTCGTTTCTTTATTTGTTTTCTATTAGGCTCCAGAAATATGACTGTTTTATGATCTTTGTTTGACTGCATATTTGCGAGCAATATTTTTGTCCATATCGAGGAATTTCGTACGCACATGCATCCACATGCAAAGGAAATATAATGAAGCAAATTAAACATAATTACCTCGTGAAAAATATCATTTTAGTGTCAGCGGATTGACTATGTCAGATGTCATCTGTGTTAGTACTTTTCGGGATTTGGAGTTCTTTACTTCTGTTTTGTTTCCGCTACCTTTTCGTTGTTCTCTACAGTGTATGATATCTTGATTTCGTATTTCAACCTCCCTTAGTTTTTTCTAAATATTGGCATTTGTTTTCTTCCCTTCATCCTTTTCTGTTTTGTTTTATTTAATTCTGTAGAGTTGTATTATTCCTATCATGCATGATTTATTTATACTTTCATTTAATTTAAGAATCTCATTATAGATCTCTCGTTAGCTCTTGTTCAATCTATCTTGTTCCGTGTTTTCACTGAAGTGGTTGTTAAAAGTCAGTTTGACAAATTCTCATTAAAATTCTCAAAGGTCTGAGGCGTCAATATTTTTATTTTTATAATTTTTATATTTTTTTGTTTTCTTATAGCTGGAGTTGTTTTTCTCTCTTTTCATCATTTGCAGTCTTGAACGTTGCTGGAAATTTCAAAATCTAAAAACAATTCACGTATTTTTTTAATGTGCAAGTCTACTTTCTACCTCAAATACTAGCGACGACAAAAGACAACTCAGGAACTCTCTTCTCTGGAAACACAACATTCTTCCTGGTGGTGAACTACCATCCTTCGAAAACTACTTTCAGGAAATGTTTCTCATAAGAAACTTGAAAAGTCATTCTTGCCTCGGCCGCGGTGGAGGCAACATCGTACGCTCCGAATGGCAGTGTTACGTGGGAAGCGTGTTCGAAATGGACGTATCTTCTGATGAATAGTTTTCTATCCGATCAGTTAACAAGTACAACGAATAGTATTTATTTTCCTTCCAATTCCCCAGTAGGGAGTAAGAAGTTGTAGAAATGGAATCCAACGACGTCGACTCCCGGGACAACCTCTGGCTACACGAGTCAACCAGTTCAAGATCGCTCGAGTTATAACAAAGTTGTTCAAAATGAAATGTACCCGGATAAAATCAAGGAATTATTACAAATGGTAAAGATCATAGTACTTCTCTGAAAATATATGCCAAAGGGCTACCAGCTCTCGTTCAAACTAGGCATGCTCTGTACGCGTCAAAGATTTCGGACAATAGAGTGTGCATATTTCTTACGAGCAAGTTGTTAGTAGACGATATCACTGAGAAATACAAGAAAATGTAAGACAATAAACATTGACTCTGAACAGAATTTGAGACCTTATGTTAGCTAACAGATACGTATGGTATTGTTTAATGTGTACCCAATGTTAATTATATCGTTGGTGAGATACGTTCTAATATACAAGTAAATAAAAGATGTTGCCGGTATCAAACATAGATTATGGAAGCTTAAGATATTTTTGATCGCATAGCGATCATCATTAGAGCTATCGAAATAAATACAGGAATACATTAAAAATAAAAATATAAATTATACAAATTATTTACAAATTGTTATATACAAAGTGGAGTATCCAGATGTGAAATTTTTTGATATTGAAAAACACTTTCTTCACAAGACATACTCAACCGGTTCCCCATTGGAAGCGCTTCACTCTAGAATCTAGAATTTAACCAATATTCCTCAATTGCTATATTAACATCACATTTCCTGAACGTTTTCATAAATGAGAAATACGAAAAGATTAGAAAATGGTTTACTGAAGAATCGAATCGCGACGTAAAATCTGGATGTACCGCAGTTTCTGCGTCATCCTCAAATATCATATCATGCCGACCTTCAGATATCCTTTCTATTTTTTCCTGTGAGGCTTGGGCTGTCTTCAAAGCCACTGAATACAGCACCCAAAATGACAACACTCAAATGGCCATTCTTTCTATTCACATGTCAACACTCAAAGCTATCGAAAATAGATTATTCCATAGTCAAATTATTCAAAATACAAAAAATGTTTTTTCGACAACGAAAAAATGGTTTTATTTATTTATTTTACGTCAAAAACTGTTAAAAACTGTGTGACGTGCTATGGGGAGAAGTAAATTTGTGAAGGTTTTCATAATTCTTTGATCCCTACCCCAAACCATATACTACTTGAATTTTCGATACAGAAGAAATGAACGTTTTTTGCAAGGATTGTTGACAAAATATTCGCTCTAATATAAAAAAACATTTTCAATGGTAATTCAGCTATAAATTTGGGCTTTTATCCCTCATCATTTACTTCGTGAAAGAATAATACTTCCTGCCGAGACATGTAGAACAATAATTTGACTAAATATATTTACCACTGAATTCTAGAAGACGGGCACAGATAAGGAAGTTACATTTATGTCTAGAAACAAAACAAGGGGCCATCTCAGCATTTGCTCAAAGAATCAAGGAAACTGGACGAAAAACCTTATCGAGATGGGGTCGTTGACCCAGAAGATGTGGTACAATACTTGTTACAGGTTGTTTAGAACTACTCGTATACAGTTCAAATGGTAAATGATACATTAATCGTTACTGTTAAAATTAATGTTACTTTCCTTTTGATTCTCAGTATAGTCTCTAATTGTATAGAAACAGGCAGTGGAAAATATTTTCTAGGGATTTAAACTTTTCTATCCAATTTAATATTGGAATGTCATCTGGCAAGAATTGAAAAGTAATGTACATGTATTGTATGTTAATTTTTTGTAGTCAGGTGTTGATAGTCATCTGATTAATTTGTTTACGTCGAGTGATATAGACATCGGCATTTGCTGAAAACATATTCCCGCCATTAAGTCATTTTTGACAAAAAACACAGATTCGTAAATCAAGAGACAAGGTAATGGTATAGTTCCTAGATTAATAAAGAGAGGCTAGCAAGAATCACGTGGGTAGGATTTGGCTATTATTCGTACAATCCTTTTTTGTAATCTAAATGTTTGAGAGCTGTAACATGTATTTCCCCAGAATATAATGCCATATCTCAGGCGGGAACATTCTCAAAATATATACACAGATTAGTATGAAGTCTGACTGAATTTGGAAGAATTCTGAACTTAATTTTGTGTTCAATTCATTGAAATAGACATTCCATTTGAGGTTTTTTAATTTGTTGCGTCTACTTCGACGCAACGCGTCTCCAAGCCCCTTGGGGGGCGTTGAGCGCTTTGCGCTTCTGGGAGTAATCCTCCCATCACTGCGCTTGTTTTATGGAGTAATCCTCCGTTAACATTGTCTGTCGCGTCTCGTCATAGTCGGTTGTCAAGAGGACCGCCAGGTAGCATCTCCGCGTACGCGCCTCCTACCGCGCGCTCCTGCGTCACTACCCAGCGGCCAGAATTAGGAAGGAATAAGGATAGGGGTATGGTTTAGGACACTTCACAGGGTTTGGACTAGCCCTTGTGAAGCAGCCGAACTCGCTTTGTTGGAACAAATTTCACATGAGATTCGACGGGAATCGAACGCGGATCTCAGTGGTGAAAGGCTTGCGACTTTGCAATGAGCCACGAGTTCAGCATTGACAGGTTTGACTGAATTGTTAGATCAAAATGTTTTGCCTTAACAGTCAATGACACACGGTTCATTTTCAGTGGAGTACAGAATTGTTTATTTGAAAAGGAAAACTGCATTGAAACAGTTTTCTTTTCATTCGCTATTAATTTGTTATTTCGGAACCAATTTGAAACATTCGATATTGTACTATTACGGTTTCTTTATTGCAATAAATGCTCGTATCATAGGCAAAAATAACTGTTCTTTCGTTTCGAATCGTCAAGGCCATATCGTTTACATATAGTAGGAAGAGAATAGGGCCTAAAATTGATCCCTGCGGGAGTCCATGAGCAATTGACAAAGTGTCAGAAAGGTGTGTACATCAGATTCCATCATTCCAATATGGTATTTCTACTCTCTTAGATCGTTGTTGAAAGCACGAAAATAAGCTAGAGTCTAGTCTAGAGTGATACCATGGATTCCATATGAACGTAATTTTGAAAGTAAAATGGCATGATCAATGACGTCAAAAGCTTTCGAAAGATCTAAATATAATCCAATAGATGCTTCGTTTTCATCAAATGATGAGGGGATGTCTTTAAGAAAAGAAAATATGGTTGTTTCCGTTATTTTAATTCTCAAAATTCATGTTGGCAATCTAAAAACACGTTTATTGAGAAATATTTCCATTCGTACATAAAAGTCTACCTGATGTTTTTGACAAAAAAAAAGATACTGACAAAAGAGAAATTAGCCGATAATTTTGAATTTCAATAACAAAAACCTTTTTTGAAAAGCGGCCCAATCTTAGTCATTTTGAAAATATCTGGGAAAGTTCCGATTTATAAGGATGCATTACAAATGTGATTTAACGAGTGTATAATGGCAGGCGAACATGACTTAAACAACCCGGAAATTTATCAAAACCGTCCGAATATTTATTTTTTAATTTATCCATTATAGTGAAATGTTCATAGGAAGAAGTTTCGGACACGAACATCGTGTCTAAAATTTTTGGGGAAACGTCTGATGTTGATAACTGTTGCTGTAGACCCTTAGTGAGATCGGCAACAACTCGAAAAGTATTGGTTAAGATACTAGCAACTGTTGCCGGATCGTTCACATTTCAATAATTATTTTTTAAAACATTCTCTACAAGATTTCTAGTTATTTTGATCGTATTTTTATAATATTTTACATTGATTTTGTTTTGTTATTTGAGATCAAAATATTCTGATTTTTTTCTTGATTATATAGCCTAGCTTGTGGCTTTTCTTAATAATGATTTGTATTTTTTGGCCACCTTAGTTGTTTACAAAGCGACCTAAAATAAATAAAATTTAAAAGTTTGTATTTTTTTCCTCATCTCTATCTAGAATGCAGACGTGAAATAAATGACAGAAATGTAATAAATTGGCTTGGTGTCGTCTTTTTTTCTTCAATCAGCTTGTTGGTAGATGACATGATAATGCTCTAAGATTTCCAATCGCGATTGATTGATTGATTGATTGATTAGTGATTACCAGCGCGTCAACTGGTAAGGTCATTAGTCCCGTAAGTTAAGTACATTTATCCGCGGAGGTTACGGTGATCTTCCTCCTCTGGGTAGTGAGGTCCTGTGCCGAATTTTCCGTCGACTAGTGGGGCTTTTTCTTCTACCAGGTATCTTCCAGCAGCCGGGTACCGCCTCAACCGAGGCAAGCTCTAAGCCCCCGACCAGACTCCCGGCATGAGTGTAAGTGCAAGTGTGTAGTGTAGTGCATGTATATAAGTGTGTATGTGTAAGTGAGGGGTGCGGATAGAACCACGAAGAGGAAGGAAAGATAGTGAAAGAGATTGCTGTGGTCAATATTCCCGTTAGTGTTTAATCGCTGGAGATGGCGGAGTTCCTTCAGCTGGATGAAGAGATCTGGCGCCGAGTACATGTCCGCTTGCGGGAATTTCCCCTACCAGGTACCTCTCCTAATTACACCCCACCATCATCAGCTGGAACAAGCTCAAGGCTTCCGAATGATCTCCCGAAATGTGTGGTATTGTAGTGCATGTAAGTGTGTGTGTGTGTGTGTGTGTGTGTGGAAGGTGAGAAAATAGGACAAGGAAGAGGGAGCAGAGATGGCCTGCGTTCCGAGGCCCGCTCATAAGGGTACTGCTTCGGACTTTTCTGGTATTAAGCGGAGAGACCGCGGAAAACTGGATCAGAGCAGCCGACCGCTTGTCGATAGTTCTCCATACACGAGCTGAATTCGACCTAGCTATGAAGCTAGAGTCGAAAATCCGCCCCCGTCGGGGGTCAAACCAGGGATCTTCCGGTCAGAGTCGCTGCAGAGACCGCTGCAATGCTCTGGGATAAACTCAGCATTTTAAAGTGTACATTGATACGAATCGATAGTGGAAATACCGATATCGGAGGTTTCGCACTGTCGATGAATCCATACTTTGTACTGTTTTTGGTAACAGTACCAAATATTGTATGGAATCAAAACTCCCAACGTTTGCATGCGCGGAGCTAATGGGCCCTATATGGGACGCTAAACCCGGTTGCGGCTCATGAGGGCCCCTTTAACAGGGAGCTGCTGTTGGGCGGAATATTTATTGAGGATACGATACGGTGCCGCTGTCCTTAGCTTGATTACGTCCAATGCTAATCGTTTATTTTTCCGCCGCAGCAGTAAACAAAGGAATACGCGCAAACAAGCCGCGGTAATTGAGCAAAATATTTTCCGCTGCCAGTTACATCGGAAACTTGCTAGTTGAGATGCATTTATGTTGCGTCTGATTAAATTGTTATGCAAATTGCGAAAGAGAATTAAGTTTAAGAATAATGAGACAGTTATCATGTAATTTGTTTTCGTCTGGACTCACAGTTTAGGTATTAAATTCATGTTTGTTTTTTCTACTGTCTGTTTTAGACGCACTTGTTTTCGTTGATACTCGACGAATACAAATACTATATTTCATTCAGTGCGAATACATACATTACGAGAATGTTACTGTATGTTTAATTAAAATTTCTCCAAGGGGCTGACATATTTTTCACTTCTCTTGATATTTTCAAAGTAGAGAATTTAAATATATACAAACGCGTAAATATGAGTTCAAAAATGAATAAACATTTCATCTCATTATATCTACAAAAAAGTATTCGGAAAGATGTAATGTTTTTAGGTTTATACTACGACAATTGATTCGATATGTCGCCGCAAGATATACCTTCGTAACTATTTCATACTAAATGTATAATCCAATTGAAATAAGCACAATAATGCATGGATTGCAAATTACGGCATTGAAGTACATGCCAAGTAAGCGTACTACGAGTGGGAAAAGGAAATATTAGGAGGACTGTCGAATTACGTTTGCTTTTCATTTCTCAAACAAATGCGTACACCGACGAGAACGAATGTTCTTGGCTGTCCGGGAGACGCCGCGTCTAAGGCACAGGTGCCGACGTTTCGGCCGCCGTTCTGCGACCTTCCTCAGGGAAGGCTAAGGAAGGGCCCAGAGGAAAGGTAATACCTCAGGGTATTACGCCCTGAGGAAGGTTGCAGATTGGCAGCCGAAACGTCGGCACGTGTGTCTTGGACGCAGCGTCTCCCGGACAGCAAAGAACATTCAGATTCCGGCCGCGGAAGCCTACGCTCTCATCGACGTTATCGAATACGTTGCTTCGCACGCTCCTTCCGATGACAGCCGTATATCTTTGCCATTCCGGTAATCGGAGAGCATCCGGGGCGCGGTGTGTGTGTGTCAAGGACTGATCCCAGAATAAATTGCAGTATAATTGAAGGAAAATGTTATATAGGACGGGTAACCCGTCAAAAATAATGAGGCGAAATTGAAGTCTCACATTAATAATAATAAAAAAAATTAATGCTGTGCAGTGCGAATTGTTTTCCTTTGATTTAATTGATTTGGCATCATTGATTTTCATCGAAGAACAGTAAAATCTGTTTTTGGCGTGTGAACGAAAGGTATTATCTTCGCATATTCTCTTTAGCTCCAGTTCGATTCCCTATCTTTTACTATACATAGTTGTATGATGAATAACAGTACTAGCAAAAGAAACAAAAGCTATACATTCTTGTTTTGCAGTTATAGAAAACTCATTTGCATTGTTAAATGAACTACAGATTTGATTTTGTAGTACTGCTGACAAAATAGAAAACCCAAATGACTCGCTCCACTCCTACCGCAATTAGGACAAGAAGAGCTCAACAAAACGTGCACATAATGAAGATATATTTACGCCCAGAAGCAAAACAGGAGGCCATCTTAACATTTCCTCTGTGGATAAGGGAAAATGAAAGGAAAATTAATCGAAATGGGGTTATTAAACCAGAAGTCGAACTTCTTGTTACAGTAATATTTAGCCGTCGGCCCGGTGGCCGAGATCGCTAAGGCAGTAGTGTCGACCGAAGGGTCGCGGGTTCCAGTCCCGCCTCGGGCATGGTTGTATTTATGTTCGTCCTTTCACCCCTTATCATCGTCATATTGTTTCGTCCTCATAGTGCCATACCGTTAACAGCAATTGTGGTCGCTAATGGTCTAAGATGTTGATGCGAACTTAAATAACCAATTAAAAAAATATTTAGCCTTTTTAAAATTATTCAGTACAAATTTTATATGACATTATTAAACAGTACATTCAGTACAAATTTTATATAACATTATTAAAATCAGTGCCTTGTGTGTTTTTGATGGTCAGTAATATCTCTATTTGAATATAAATTTATGCAGCGAAAACGATTGTACTTGACACTTGTGCATTGACTTGAATTCTTTAATATTATCTATCAATGTGTTGCAATGTAACGTACATGTATAATATATGGATTGTTGTAGTAGTGAAGTCGCCGTATTTGGGGTAAGTGGTGTAGAGAGCTGTTGATGCCGGCACTTGATGAATTTGATTCCTACGACGCGTATTGTAATGCAAGTGCCAGAATTGCATGAAAATATCCTCACACCCACTAAATAAGTTATTTTTTGCAAAAACTACAAATTCGTAAATTAATATGAAAAGGTACGGAAAGATTCCCAACTTAATAAAGCGATGTTTGCAGGAATCATGTGGATATCATTTTCGTGTTATTCGTATAGTTATTTTGTATATATACTAATAAAAGTGAATTTAACGACGTGTAACCGATACCGATACCACAAAAAGTACCGCATGAATAGACATGAACTTTTTACAGACTTTTCTTCAGGATTGTTGCAGAGTCCTTGCAAAGTTTGGTAAAAACTAATATAACCCAAATGCAGAAAATAATTAATTTAATTAATGTTTGTAGATGTACCGCAACAATTTTTCGCCTCACGCTTTGAGTACGTGGTTTCTAATATATTCCGCCTGCGCCCAGTAGTGATGCAGCAAAACTGGTACCCAATTTATTCGCTAGAAGTCAGTAGTGGTGCATAAGATAAGAAAAAAATTCATTTAATAGCAATATGTTGTAAAATAAAGTGAAAGAAAATTATAGTATTTTATTAAAATTTGAGCCAATTACGTTAAAATCAATAATATTAAACACCGTGGTTTATATAAAATTGATCTTTTCCCTCATTCGCAAGGGCTGAACTTGAAGAAAGCTCAGGTAGCGCTGGGTATTTTGCTAGTTTTCTATAATCTAAAAGTCTGGATGTTATAGAATGGAGTTCTTCTGAATATTACGCCATATCTCACGAAGGAATTCTCAAAGTACAAGCAGGGAGCTTCATGAAGGCTGTCTGAATATGAAAGTATTCTGAATCCATAACAAAATTCACTTAATTCAGAGTTCCATTCATATTATATAGCTACTCCATTTGATGAACATCAAACGTATGTATATTGTTTTTTTTTTTTTTTCAAATGCGCATGCGATATTTTTAAGTTTAAAACTGCATTGAAAAGTCTCTGCCTTCTTTTACTATTAATTTATTACGAAACCAAATTGAAGCATAGGACTCGGAATCTTATTGTTTCTTATTTGCAAGGAACATTCATGTTGTCAGGAAACAACGATTTTTCAACTTTCTCCCTTCCATTAAACAGACTGTTCTTTCGTTCTTAATTTTTTCTCCTGAAATTGCTCTGTGTAGTATTTTTATTAAGAAACCGTTTATGCTTTCTCGTTATAGAGTAGAGAGAAAGCTATGTAATGCTCTGCCAAAAAACGGCGAAATTTTGGTGGAAAAACGTATTACATGGACCTGGTGACGAGAACGTGGATAAATCAAGTTGTTAAATTTAGAAAAATATCTTTTAACTCTTGGTGTGGCCAGAATCCATGTTTTGTGGGTCCTTGATACCGGAAAATGGAATGACGGCAAAAAGTCTGTCTGTTTGTGAACAACGCTAGCGGCTAAACCACTCAGCCGATTTTCTCTAAAATTGATATTCCTCAATCGATCTGGCAGATGTCGAGTCTCCTTGAATTTGAAACCGATATTTCAATTTTGGGAGGTACTTGACATGAAGCCCCTGAGTCAATTTCCAAATTTTCAAAAAATTGGCTCTATCGTCCTTGATTAATTTTTTTGTTGGAAAATGTGAAGGACGTTTAACAAAATGGTGCCGGACTCGTGTTCGTTGAAAACCCTAATTTTACGAAAATTGCAGAAGTTCAAAACTTTTTCGGAGTCTTCGTACACCTACAATTAAGAAGATAGAGCTTTTTCCCTTCAATGAAATCAGTTCCTTAAAGATACATTTTTAAATAAGTTCACGTACAATTTTTCGAAAATTTGGGTACTTGTCACATAATTTTGCGTAAAAATACGGGCGAGAAATTACGTGCGGTTTTAGCACCACTATTTTAATTCTAAGAGGTCTAAGTTATGTTGACCATGGACGAAGTAAGGTTGTTTTGAAGATACATCTCGTTGAACGATTGGCCCCTGCCGTACCAAATCAAGAGAGCAGCCCTCAAATTGAAATCAATTTAGAAACACTTACCTGGCATATCTGTGTTTTGCAAATTCCCTAAACCCCCAACTAAGTCCCGTCCCTAATTCCAAACTCACTTCTACTATTGAATTACGTGTACCGAATTGTACGGCCAGATATCATTCTAACAACACAGAATGTATCTCTGATTTCATAGTGATCCGATCAACTTCTAATTTTTTTATTGCTATTGTGGACGCGTTACCCAAAAATATCGTTTTTTGCAGCTTCTTTTTAAAACATAAACAATCATAAATACAAATTTCTCTCTCTTTCTAGTCGCTAAAAGTTTATATTACAATATTACAATATACACAATATTGTGAAGGTATGCATGTTTTGAACGTTTTCTCTTTTGCAGTCCTTTCTACGGGGTCACAGATGATAACGTCCTTTTTCTGAAGAACTTAAACATTACTATGTTGCTCCAAATGTACAACTCTTCTCTACTTCGTCAGATCTAAAAAATGGGTCGGGCTGCGTGGAAGAGAACGCTGGAGTTTCCGTAAAGAAGTTAGGCATGGCGACAGTTCCGAATTGTTTTATACATATCCGATAAACGTTGAAAGACGAGACTATCATTAAGGCCTGAGTCACACGAGCGTTGTGTTGACATGCTGTAAATAAGGCGCGTCGTAAATTAACACTACATCTTATACAGGACGTGTGCCGTTTCGCATAAGATGGTGTTATTCCCCAACGCGTCTTAATTAACCCGCGTCAACGCAACACTCGTGTGTAGGGATATTTAAGAAAAAGGAGTTTCAAAATTTATGTTCAAAAAAGTTTCAAAATTCATTGTAAAAAAAGGTTTCAGTGTTAAATGTCCAAATGATGCAACAGAAACTCCTTAACTAAACCAAGATAAAGGAAAAAAAGGGAGTTCTTCGACCGCTCTTTCTCATTGGTATGCGACTGTAAACTACTGGTGCTAAAATAGCACGTATTTTCACGCAAAATTAAGCGAAAGGTATTCTGATTTGCGAAAAATTGTACATTACCTTATTTCAACTTATATCTTTAACGAGCAGATTTCATTCAGGTAAATAATCTCTATCTTCAAAATTGTAGTTGTAGGAAGAGTTCGAAAAATTTTTTCACTCTAGCAATTTTCTAAAAAACCAGAGTTTTTATAAAGTACCCACCAATATTAAAATATCCGTTTCAAATTCAAATGGTCGCGAAATCAGTCTGATCGATTGGGAAACCGGGAGCGGTGGCTCACTGCATCAACTGATGTCACTGCAGCGCTTCTGATCGGGAGGCCTAGGTTCGAGTCTCGACGGCGGCAGGATTTCCACTTCTAGCTTTTTAGCTTGCTCGAATGCCGTTGCTGTCTGAAGGAGAATTCTTGCGGCCGGTTGCCCTGATCGGTGGTTTTCCGTGGTTTCTCTGATTCACACCAGGTGAATGCCGGAGCAGTTCCCTAACAAACAGGCCACGGACCGCGCGCTATCTTTTCTTCCTCTTCCTTGTCCTATCCTCATCCCTTACACACACACACTCACAATAACATGCACACCACTATCACACATGTGGGGAGACCGGTCGGGAACTTGTCCCGGCTTGGGCGGTGCCCCCTGTTGGGAGATATCTGGTTGGGGAATACCCGGCTAGTCGACGGTAGGTCGGCGCCGGATCTCGCTATCCAGTGGGGGAATATCACCGTCACCTCCCGATGAAAAAATTGGACTACACTTACGGGACTAATGACCATAGTAGTTGACACGCCCGAAATCACTAACAATCGATTGGAGAATATATATTTTGGAGAAAATATTCGGAACGGTTTAGCTGCTAGAGTTGTTTCCAGACGGTCAGTCGAACGGTGGGACCGTCGGTGGGACGGTTGGTGGAACGGTCGGACAAACGTTTTGCCGTCATTCGATTTTTCTGTATCAAAAACCCACAAAACATGGCTTCTTGCTATTTTACATTTTAAATTAAGGTTTTATTTTATATTTAGCAACTGGATTTATCCACTTTTTTGTTACCAGGGCTCTGTAATAAGAGTTTCTCTGCCGAAAATTGCATACATAGCATTACATAACTTTCTCTCTACTGTACAAACGGCAGCGAGAAAGTAAAAACAGAGTAGCGCTCGGAATTGAGCCTGCTTACTTAACGAGAGGTTTTGAGATGGTTGTCAATGTCGATAGATTCTTTTGGTGTGACTGACGTTTTGGGTGGATGTGTGGGTGGGGGTGGGGGTCGAATTCGATGCCGGATGTCATTTGAACGCCTACAACTCCGCGCCAACCCACGCTCTCGTCGCGTCAATCGCTCTGACCCACTCTCTCCGCCCCAACATCCCCTTCGCTCTTGTCGTGCCCATCGTCATCGCGGAATGCCAGCGCAGATTAAACCTACTCCAAATACACAGCGAGTGCTATCTGCCGATACAGGCGCGCGTTTCAAACCCTTTTAATACCGGATCAAGCCATTAGGAGATCTGGGTGGCGGGAGCTGTCGGGTGGGGGCGCTGTGACGGGGCTGTGGTCGTGCACAACGAGATTCAGAGTCTGTGCAGTGACGAGGCACAAAGAGAGAGAGAGCGAGAGAGAGAGAGGAGAGAGAGCGAGAGAGAGATAAAAGAGAGAGATAGAGAGAGGAGAGAAGGAGAGAGAGAGAGAGAGAGAGACAGGAAGAGAGAGAGAGAGGCAGGAAGAGAGAGAGAGCAGGAAGAGAGAGAGAGAGACGAGGAGAGAGAGAGAGAAGGAGAGAGAGAGACGGGGAGAGAGAGAGCGGGAAGAGAGAGAGAGAGAGAGGAAGAGAGGGGGAAGAGAGAGACGGGAAGAGAGAGAGAGAGAGAGAGAGAGAGAGACGGGAAGAGAGAGACGGGAAGAGAGAGAGAGAGAGAAGAGGAAGAGAGAAAAGGGAAAGAAAGAGAGAGATTGTTTACCGGGAAGGTGGAGACCCAGTGTTTGGGTAAATGATGAGCAGACAATGATTAGCGAATGGATTGAAAGCATTCGGTGATAGGAAGATGCAAAAGAGGTGATGGGAGTGCCAGTTGCGTGCGCGGCTTTGTCATAACTGAGTTTCTCGGCTCAAATTGCTTGTTGAACAGGACAGCGTTCCTGGTTGTAGGGATTCAGGAGGGGAGTGAACTGAAAGGATGGTAGAACGAGGGATGAAACTTGAAAACCCATGTCCATTGTACGGTTAAAATTGCGCCGCGCGCCTTCACTGTTAAGGACCCACATTTGAGCCGCACTGCTGTGTCTGATTTCTTTATTTACTGTTAAGTTGCATTGCACATATTTGTGGAGACGTCAAACGGATTTGGAAGTTACTAGACTAGAAATAACGTTATATGGTATTTAAAAGCCCTTGAAAAATATTTTAATTTTTTAAATTTCGGTTCATATAACAGTGCCCATGTCATTTTACCCGCCGGCCTCCCCCGCGCGCCGCCAATGCCCCCGCGCGCCGCTGAAGGAGGCATACTCATTAATGCATTCTGAAAAGTCAGCTTTTCCTTCCTGCAGATTTCTTCTCCATTTCAAATATATATGAATATTCTAATCTGTATGAACAGAATCTTCGAATGCAAAAGAAAAGAAAATTCGGGAAATCAGACATTTCGAGCACTGGAATTAAATTTTGAAGCTAGAAATTACGGTTGGATACAGTGGGATGATACCATCACACAACCACTTATCTCGAGACAAATACTAGACGATGAATTGAGAAGAATTGTAGTTGAATATTACACCACATTCAAAAATCAGTTACGGATAGGATCTCTTGCCGCACTCAGGCCGTCGAATGTGAAAATTGTTACCGAAGCTTCGCAATCACTATGCAGATATGATGCAATACAATCGAAGATAATAAGTTTGATAAGTTCAAGAATATCCATGAGAAATAAAAAATATCTGATGTTAGAAAACTGAAATGAAATCGTACATTAAAAGTTGAAATGAAAGCATTGAATTCTTATTAGATAGTTCTTTATGGGCCCGACATTTTTCCTTAAAACAAGATGCAAAAGTACGATTTTTCTTTTTCCTTTGACTTTATATTTCCATTAATTTAATTTTAACGAATGTAACGAATGTATGCAGCTCAATCATCTTTAGAACAATCTATTGAACTTTGAAATGTATTTACGATTGAGAAAGACTCTCTTGAGTGCCAATTTTTTTGGCTCGAAGCATTTGCACACCGCGCGGTGCTAAGTCGGCCGCCATATGCTGCGTACTTTTCCGGGTCCGTGATGACTGCGCAGGGAAATGTTAATAAATCCCATTAACTAAGGTTTTGAAATGCAGGAGAAACCTAAAGAAAAAAGGGTGGCAGAATGCATTAATGAGTGCCTCTTGAGCGGCGCGGGCCCTGGCGGGCACGATGACGTCTGCACTGTTCTACGCACATACTACGTTTTTGCAATATTAATAAAGACCGATTGTGTTAAATTATTTCTTCCATTGCAGTGTTATACGTTAGTATTTTGTTTTTGACCAATGTGAATAGTACATTTAGGAAAATCATTTTATGTTGTTTTCTTCAGCAGCATTTCTGGTGCTGCGGGCCACTCATTTATTATATTCTGTAAACGTTTCGAATAATACGCATGTGCGCTGTTGTAGCGCCACTATTTTTGTTAGAATAGTTTGAATTTAAACTTTTAAATATTTGAATTACTTTTTTAAAATACTTCGAAAAATTATATTATAAATACAAATTTACGAATATTTCGAATCTTGTCTCGGGCATGGATGTTTGCTTTCCGTGTCGTTTTGCTTTGCGTTATTGTTGTGGCTTCTCCAATCCGCCATGGGTAAGTTAACCCAATGGCCTTATTTGATTTAGTTTCGTCAAAAAGTAGAAAAAACTGTACGTGACATAGGGAAAAGTCTGTTTCCTACCGTTGACCAAACGAATGTGGCCCAAATATTGATTGATTATTTCGTGTTTCCGGGCGCATTAACAGCTATAGTAATTAATCCCGTAAGCATAGGGCATGTTTTAAAACAGGAGAGGAAGATGTCCCCCACCCGGTGGATAAAATCTTGCGACAATCTGTGTACTGATTTGCGGGATTTTCGCCATCCAGGTGACACTCATCAGCTGGGTACTCCCACTGCCGGGGCAAGCTCTATCTAAGCTCTCGGCTGGTCTCTCGACATGTGTGATAATGTAGTGAATATAAGTGTGTGTGAAAGTAAGGAGTGAGGTTAAGTCAAGTAAGAGGAAGGAAAGATCGCGCACGATTCGTGGCCCGATTGTTAGGGTAGTTCTCCGGTCTTTGTCTAATGTTGAGTGGAGAAACAATGATGATGATGATGATGTTGAAAAACTTCTCAAACATTTCTTCAAGAGTCTTTATAATTATTTAATAATTTTAATCCTGTACATTTTTGATGGCGGGATATGGCCCGAATGGTCTCCCGATATATTTTATGGTGTAAGCCATGCGAGTGTAAGTGTGTGATGAGGATACGACAAAGAAGGAGTAGGAAAAATCGCGCGCGGCTGCTGTCACGTTTGTTAGGGTACTGCCCCGGCGTTCGCCTAGTGTTGATTGTAGAAACCACGGAAAACTACCGATAAGAACTGCCGGACACTGTAATTCTCCAGACAGCGGCTGAATTTGATCTACCTATGGAAGCAATGTCCCGCCGTTGGGCCCAGACAGATTGCCGTTGTAGAATGGATAAAGGGAAGAAGGTAATCAAAGAAATCAAAAGCAAGTTAAACAAAAATGTCAAAAGAGAAAAAATGATTAAGACGTGCCGAATGCAATCCTGAAATGGAGCATTTAAGAGGCGAGGAAGAATGAATTGATGGGGAGAATAAATAATGAACTAAAGAAACACTAGATGTAATGAAATCGCGATACAAGAGAAGAAATATTAAGCGAGGGAAGATAAGGTGCCTCGCGATGACGTGAGCGAGCAGGAGGGTCGGGGTCAGTGATTTGCGGTAGAAGGCTGCGAGGGAGGAGGGATCTGTGCCGACGACGGATCACATGAAACGGAGGGCGGTGGGGGACGATTTGCACGTCCGGGGCACCGGACGGGGAAAGGTGAGCGACGAGGGGGGCGGAGGGGGCGCGGACAGTGCGAAGCGCGGCGCCGGGCGGGGCCGCAGGTAGCGCCGACAATGGCGCCACCTGAACAATAGCGCTGTGTGCTCCCGGGGCGCCGGCGCGGGAACGAGAGGGCAACAGCGGTTACTGGAACCGGGGCACAGGGAGCGGGGGCAGGGGAAGCGGGGCGGAGGGAACCGTGGGGGGGGGGAAAGGGGGAGAACAGGGCAGGAATGGGGCGGGGGGGGGCGGGCGGGAAGGGAGGGGCGCGGGGGGGGGGGAGGCGGCGAGGGCGGGAATTTTGCGGCGAGAGCGGGCTCCAGCCACGCGGCCCTGCGGCCACGCGCGCCAATACACTTTTATTGCCCCCTGGCTCGGCTTTTGTCCAGCGGCGACTGCGCGGGGAGGGCAGGACGAGGGAGAGCAGGCGCAAGCGAGGATGGGTGGGGTGGGCGAGATGGGGCCGGCGGTCGGAACAAGAGCCGCATCTCCACTGGCGTTTGGCCTAACCGATTTTTCGCGCTGGTACAGTCCATCTGGAAAGTAGACTGCGAAGGCCGGTTACGACGGCGAGGGCCGGCATTGTGGTAATGGCAGTGCAAGCGGTGTGATAGACAGGGGGCGAGAATGGCGGTTGATGAGTAGCAGCTTGGATGGAGGCAGTGGTAATGACAATGGCGGAATGTGAGAAATGCGAATGGAAGGGGCCACTAGCCCGGAAGTTAGTGGCACAGAGGTAATGACGAAGATGAAGTTGGTAGTCTCTAGGCCGTGGTACGCAAGAAGGTACACAGATCGATTGTGGGAGTTGGGAGCGGGGACGTCTACTGGGGTTTAGAGTTTCGTTTTACGGTTTCTGCATGAAATTGCACATTTTGGGATTTTACTGGACGAATTTGCAAGATTCATAGTTTTATTGCATTGTATAATTCTTCTATTATCAACTTGTTTTAATTTACCTTTTAAAAGTTCATCGAAAACACTTTTTATGACCCAGCAGTGCGTTCAGGTGGCTTGTGAAACTCTACTATCGTGCAATATGTATCAATTCCGAATTTTGTTGCTCTATGAACTGAGCATCTAGACCTTCCATGCCTACTGTTCATTTAAATTTCTGAGGTATTGCAGCTGGGAGTTAAAGGATATACGGTGTTTTCCGGAACTGTGTCTACGGCGCTTGGGAGAGGCGCTCAGCCAGAGCTGTTCGGGGTCTTTCTTCCAAATCGGATGACCGGGAGAGGTGGCTCAGAGCATCAACTGATGTCATTGCAGCGCCTCTGATCGAGAGGTTCTAGGTTCCAGTCCCCACCGAGGCAAAATTTTTGACATCAGCTTGTCAGCGAGGTGGAATCCAGTCGCTGTCTGGAGAAGAATTCTAGAGACCAGTGCTCTGATCGGTAGTTTTCCGTGGTTTCTCAGATCAGCACTAGGCAAATGTTGGAGCAGTTCCCTAACAAACGGCCCACGGACCGCGCGTGATCTTTCCTTTCCTTTCCTTGTCCTATCCTCACTCCTTACACTGGGTGAGGGTGCTTCCACTATCATGCACTACACTTCCACACTACCATGCCGGGAGACTAGTCTGTAGCTTAGAGCTGGTCTCAGGTGGGCGGTGCCTCGTTGGTGGGAGAAACCTGGTTGGGGAAACCCCGCTAACCGACGGTAGGTAGGCGTCGGATCTTGCCATTCGGGGCGGGGGGAAGATCACAGCCACCTCCCGAGGACAACATGCATTACGGGACTAATGTCCTCAGTAGTTGACGCTCCCGGAATCGCTAACTACCAACCAATCCAATCGGATGATATATATGTTCTGTCAGTCGTCGCTGAAATTCCTACACGAGACTGTATGCGTGAGTCACTTCTTACTTTACGTCTGGGAGCGAAACATAGTGGCAAGCTGCACTACGTTTCAAATTCGCAGAATTGTTCGCCTCAAGCTGCGTACCCACGTAAGTCACAGCGAGATTCTGCACATACACATGTGTGAATGGAGAACAACATTGTTCGTGTCTGAAACACATATTAGATGATAGAAGTTCTAGTGATTTCTAAAATATAACTTGGAAATGTACATAATTGTAAATTACAATGAAAACAATTCAGAACATTTCTTGTTTAACTTGACTATGTTTGGTTTCTGAAAGTATTTTTGTATTTTTCAGTTTTTGTATTTACTTTTTTGTATTATTTTGCTAATTTAATTTTGAGTGTGAGTATTTAAAATATCAAATGTGATATTTTAATCAATATATACAAACTTAAATAGTACAATAAGAACCCTAAAACCATAATATTTAATTCATCTGAATTTTTTCATCTAAAATGTAAAATAAGTCGAAAAGTGAATTAACTTGAATTTTTAGGTGGCATCACTACATAACACCGTTTTGCGAAGTTTTGATATATTTATCCCATGTTTTGCAGGTTTTCGAGCCTTTCATGAAGCCCACGGTCTATTTAAAATTTGCCCGAAAATCCGGTCTTTAGTGATGACGGTGTACGCAGCTAGACGGCCTCTTGGGGATCGAAAGCCTTGTTGCGAGCGAGCGCTGGCCGTTTAGCACAGGAGACGGCGCACAGTGGGGCCACAGGAGGGGAAAGTTGGCAAAAAGTCCAAAATCAAAATATACTTCAGAAGCTCCGTTTCACTTGAAAGAGGTAGCAAAATGTCTCCTTCGTCGGTCCCCGATGGGGAAAGGAAGGGAAGAATCATGCCACTCCATCCAATGCAAATTTGAACTTACACAATTGAGGCGCGTCGCACTTATTCGCTCGCGCAGTAAGAAGAGAGGTGTGCTTTTCTTTGCAAATATTTTTGCTCTCTCGACTGGCAGAATCGTACCTGCTACGGATACGATACCTGGTGCTATGTACTTTAAATCTCTATTTCTAAAAAAACATATTCCTTGAATAATAATTTAGTAATTCTAAGTAGAAACTTCACGTGTCACAATGGAATGATATGATAAAGTTCGGTTTTTCATATTGTCTTTTATTTCTTTTCTGAGCATTTCCAGGCAATGATACGGGCGGTAATTGAATCTGATTCTGGAATGCATCTAGTTTCCAAAACATTAATCGACGTTTCCTCATGTTTGCCCATTTTACGTTAAAGTACTTTCGCACATTTTGCGTAAAGTACTTTCGCACTAGTTTTGTTAACCTTTTCTACCTACAATATTAATTTTTTTCCTTCGTGATCTGGTACTGATAGTTTTTTTTTAACAAGGAGGAATCTGTATGGTGTTATTAAACACACCGAAGAGGGGGGAAAACGAAAAAAAATTGCAACCTGGAAGAAAAAGACAAGTACTTCGCAGGCTTTTAATTGCATCTAACCTATGATTTTACAAATGGAATAAAGAAAAATTACTACAAAGGCATTGTATCTTGATGTTACACCAGTGTTAATGGCTTAAAGTACAAATTCCCTTTTTGAAGAAGAGTCACATGACGAAAGTACTGACTTTGAGGATATGTAAATAAATATTTAAATGTTAAACAATTAAATGAGTCATTCTTTAATTATAAAATGTGTTTTTTTATTGCCAAACATTCCGAAGAACATTTAAAAAATACTTTTTTGTCAACGTTTCCCCTTTCTGGGCCCACTGTGCGGCGGTCATGCGAAATATCTGGGGCGAGGCGCAGGGGCAAACTTGTCTGTACGCGTTACTAACTTCCTAGAAATTGAACGGCGGCAGCTGTGTCAATCAGTCAAGTGAGTTGAGTTCTGCGAGAGCTTTATAGCGATTTTTCGTTCTCGAATAAACTCGTCCTGTTTTGACGCGATCACACCTGAATTCCTTGAATTTCCTGGGTATGTAGGGTGAACGACTTTCCTGGGAATGTCGTTGTGTGGATGTGATTTCCAGTGTAACTGTATCAACTTTTAGTAAATGTCATTTGTCTCATACATATGTGGTTGCTTTTGTTTTAATGTTTTATATTTGTTTGATTTCGAATACTGTTGAATCCTTGGTAATTAGTTTTCTTTGAACACCTGTCAGATAGCTGGACGCGGAATGTGTATGGCGTCCTCTCAAAGAAACCTCCATATTTATTCTAAGTGTGAATATAAGAAGTGTTTACTGCCCCAAACACGACCTTTGTATTCCGACTAATAGAATAATCCAGTCTTTTTATCCTCTCTTTAAATATGTGTATAAATGTTTATATTCTAACTTACTTCATTGAAAGAATTACGTGGATATTATTTGCATCACCTCTTGAAAACTAATTTTTATTAACTATTCTTATTTTTTGTAAGATCTGTGAACAAAGAAGAGAAATGTCTCATGTTCAATTACTAGCAAAGGAACATTCTGAGGAAAAAAATATTGTGGTAATATTCTTACATAAATTAGCCGAAAAAGAGAGAACATTCCACACCAAAAATTTGTTAACTACAGGAAATTTGGAAATGCTGAACAAATTGAGAACAAGAACTGGATCTAATCTGTATTCTTTTATTCTTTTACTTAAATCAATTGAAACACAATTGTGTTTGTAAACCGACGTATTCACATCGAAGTTGAAACTGAGTTCTGCCCAAGTTGTCTTGCCTGCTGAGTTCTTTCGACGCAAATTCGGACGTAAACATGGTTGCAACGAGCTGTCCCAGCGTTACTTCTGCATCAGTGGTTTTCCCTGTAAGAGGGTATTGACTGTCAAGGACCCCAGTTGACTATTGTGTAAGTCACTTTAATATTCTCTGCTGTAGATGACTATACATCTAACGTCCGGCACAGGCGTGAGGGGGTTTTTCCAGTGGATGTCATATCAGCACTTTAAACCGCTAGCAGACACGTACTCTTACAGGGTGATGTCATTTAATGTAAAGTGTGAACTCGTACTTTCCCGAATAAAGGATATCTTTTGCTACACACTTTATAAAATGAACCCTTAAGTGTAAAATTCTTCTAATATAAGCCTTGTGGAAATCAGTAATTTGCTCAGCGTTTTAATATGAGAATTTAGTTTTTTTGTGTATGTTGAAATGTTAATATCCATTCCTGTATTTTCAAAAAGTAATTTGAAAACATTTTTTGTGCATTGAAGCATTTTTGTCAGTATAAATTTCCTAAACCGTAAATAAGAATACTCCTCTCAAATTTGTGGATTTTCAATTTTCTATGTTTCGGGTGTGGATATAGCACTACAAATAAACACTTCTGGTGTTCATCAGTGTAAAAAAAGTATTGCCGCCTCATCCTTTGAAATAGATATTGGTGGGAGATCTTATAAGGTGATGGATAGGACTGCAAGGTTGTAGATATGAAATCATAGAAATCAGTAGACGCAGAGCTGCACATTACACAGTGTCAAAAGACATCTTTATATTCACTTCTTTGTTAATTGAGAACAGAACACTACAACAGACTAAACACTGCACGTTGCATGAATACCGATTTAAAATTGCAATAGAACATGTTAAATATTACAGCGGCCACTTCCTCAGCCAAGGAAACGATATGTTGAATGAAAAATTCAGGGAAGAACGGCGGTGATTCCAGTGCGAGGAATCGCAAGCAGGGGCAGCGGCAGACGAGCTCTGATTTAATTCACCGTTCAGTAGACGAATTGTAATAACTTGTGGCCTTCAGCAGCAAGAAAGATTCCGCCTCCCCCCTTCCCCGCGCCCACACACACTCACAATAGTTTTCCAAAATGTAGCAAGTACACTGCTCAAAAACAACGAATAAAATACCCTTTTATAACTGCAAAAAATTAAATATTTTAACGAAAACAGTCTTAGCAAATACTGTAATAACATAGTATAGTAAATTCGGATACATAGTTCAACACGTTTTTACATAGGAGTATAAAAAAATGTTCTATATCGCTGCACGTGAATAGGAAATATTTATTGGTGTGCTGCCTTTTTATCTGCTTAGCCTTGCTATCGCATGACTTAAGCGGTGTCGTAGGCAGTGACGCACTGAGAATGAGAATTCTGCCAATACGTGCAGTGGGGCGGACAAACACGATCCAATATTTATACATTTCCGATAAAATCGAAAGTTTTATTTTTTTTAATACCTCGCGAGATCTTGGATATATAACGAAACCAAGCACATCACTCAAATTACCGGAGCTGCGTAGTTTCTTTCAATTTCTACCCGCATTTGAAAGTAGTAATCAGTATCCTAGATTATCGCCACGCTGGGATGAGTAAAAACCTGGCATGGTTTCTTCCCGCGTACGTAAAGAACAGCTATCTTCTAATAGGCAGCAACTCTTAGGCGGTAAATTACGATCTTCGGCAAAATAAGAAACGGTGGCAATGAACCAAACTGTATTCACTGCGCTTAGAAATGGAAAGAAAGATTGATTTTCTCCTAAAATGTGGCGAATGCCGGAGCAATACCGTAACAAAGGGGCCACGGCCAGCGCGCAATATTTTCTTCCTCTTCCTTGTCTTATCCTAACCCCCTACTAACACACACTGACACTAACATGTAGTACAGTACCACACATACCGGGAGACTGGTCGGGAACGTAGAGCTTGTCACGACCGGGGTGGTGCCCCCCTGGTGGGAGATATCTGGTTGGGGAAACCCCGCTAACCCACGGTAGGTTGGCGCTGGATCTTGTCATGCACCGGGGGAAGATCACCGCCACCTCTCGAGGGGAAAGAAATACACTTACCGGACTAATTACTTAGTAGTTGACGCGCCAGGAATCACTACATTTCAGGACGGTTGGTTGGTTGCTTGGTCGGTCGGTTCTGATCGGTGATATGCGGTGAAAGCCAACTGTGCAAATTTTACATCGGCTATTCATGGTTATTGCGAATGGCTTCTTGGGCAACTTTTTACTTTCGCGCCTTAATACGTATATATGTAGTAAAGAGGAAGTATTGTAATGCTGCGACGGGAACTGGCGACTTTTGGTCAGAAAATCTTGTATTGTTGGACCCTTATAACGAAAATGTAAGTAAATCGTATATGGCAGAGCCGCCCAGCGATCTGCTCCGACGAGGAGCCGCTGCTCGCTCCCCGCTCTTTCTAGCAGCTCCGGCCGCAGACGGAGCAGATTACGTCATCTTTTATCAATCTGAGACTTTCGGCACAGTGGGTCACGTCTTGTTTTTTTTGGGGGGGGGGTATTTTCCAATGCTCGAACTGAAAATGTATCACTGGTCTGGGAAAGGATATTCCAACAAAAAAAGAGTACTATTTATTTAAACATTTACTAGTAATACACCTATTTTTGTGATTTGAAAGTAAAAAATGCAATTTTCAGTGCAGCATGTAAATGAAAAATTTCTTTTTGGAGATTGAGCCAGATATGCCAATTTTTTAGTTGCAAAAGAGTGTTCAAGCACATTAAGAAATTTAATTGCTGCCACATTACAGTTTATCATGCTGCTGATTATGAAAAAAAGGTTACCGAAACAAATGTTACTAAATAAACCAATAACGGAAATACTGTAAATGTAAAATTTAAAAAATGCAAATCAATTGTATTTCTTCTCGCATTTCACATTGTGATCTGTAATGGTACTTCTCATTCGAGGTTTAAAAATTTTCAAAGAAAAAATACCGCTCATATTTGTTCGCTGATACAAACATACGTAACATTCCAGCAACATTCCGATGCAATTTCGGAAAACATTTTATAGTGACGTTTTCATAAAATGTAATAAATGTTTCTTTTGTTGGAAATGTTTCTCTTATTTCAGTGTCACACTGCAAATTAGTTATTTCTAATTAAAAATCACAAGGAAAAAAGCCTATTTCAGGAAAAAAAGGTATAGCCAATATACGAGTATTAAATTCTAGTAGTAAATTCAATCCTTTCATCTGATTTCAAATTCCGAACTCAATGTTCTCAATAATCTACAGATTCTTGAAAATTCGATATTTCGTGAATGTTTGACATTGAAGCTAATTTTGGGAAGAATGAGATGATCTTCTTTCCCAAAGGGACAGCTAAAATAAATAAAATTAACATATTTTATGTTTTTTATTTTACTATTAAAAAATATAGGAACATCAAAATAAAATAAAATTCCCAAAACTTACTTCATGAAACACGTTGTTTCTCATAGTACTGCAAACTTCCTTACGTTCTTCTTTAGAGTACTTGTCATATTGAGCACAATGTTTTACCGTATAATGTCGTTGCAAATTAACTTTCATGTGATTAAGCATGTTTTTGGGAATCAAACATTTGGCATAGCTGCCGCCATCTGCGAAAAGATACTTATCTTTCTACACTGCAGTGAAAATTGTCGGTGTGGAGGCTTCGGTTTGCGAAGTGCTGGCGTCGACTGCCATGTTTCCGCGGCTGGAGTTATTAGGACACTGTGACGAAGATTATCTCAAGCCTTGCGCCGCGGCGCCTCCGGTGACTCGCTCTCGGTTGCCAACACGGCTCCGCGCTCCAGATTCGCTTTGCTTGAGCAGGCTTGGTATATACAGTCGACTCCGCTTATGGTGAACCTCTAGGGACAAACATGTTTCGTTCGCTATAACCAATTAACTCAAAATACAATGTTTTTCATCTATTATTAGTTTAATTATTTCAGTGATAGAGTCAAATACCCAATTGCCGCGAATTCAATAATTCATTAACTTCGTTCTTTCTTCATACTTAATTCCCCCTTCATTCTAAAGATCTATCACTAGTCTTCAGCTTGGGGTTTGCATCCACGAAGTCTTCAGGCTTGACGCAAATGCCACTGATAAGCTGAAACAATTTCCTCAGTGGTGCGGTACTCTCAGTCCCTTTCATTTAACTTAATCTTATAAACTTAGGAGAGACTTTCAATTCGGGGAACTGAGGCGATTTTGTTTGAAAATTTACTTTCTTTTTCCTTTTGTATGAATTATTATTAATCAAACAGTTCCACTTATTTCTGACATTCAAGAATATATGTATTTAGCGTATATTATTACGTATAGTATTTTCTGATGACGTTTCGACTACACCTTTTAGCCATCTTCAGACCTGGTTTTTAATTGTACGTATTAACAATTTTTAGAACAATTTTTAATACATTTTACAATAAAAATCTATTGACAGAAGCTTACCTTAAATTAAAATAAATTAACAATAAAAATCAAATTAATTCATCCTCATTGTTTCTTCCCCTTCCTTGGCCGTTGAATATTACATGTATTGGCTTGTAACTTCTTGATTAATATGATTTTGTTTGAAGTTGTATTGATCAAGATCACTGTAACCAATGTTGTGCGTTCAATATAACCGACTCATCTAGTGCGTATTTGGTATGTCTGTCGGTTGGGACTAGTATTTGCAGTTCACTATAACCGAAAGTTAATTATATCCGAGTCCATTATTTCTTGTTTCGACTGTCTGTAATAAATTACATGTTCTAACGCGTTATTTAATTAGATTCCATGTTCTGTGGTTCCTTAAAGTTGAAAACTCAATTGACGTCAAAACATTCGTCTGTCAGTCAGTTTATGATCAACGCTAGAGCCTACACTGTTCAGACTATTTTCTCTCAAAGTGATATTCCACTATTAATGAGAACGAATTCGAGGTCCAGCAAGTTTTTGGACTGGGGATTTGGATTTCGAGGAAGGAATTTAAATGAAGAATCAACATTTTCAAAAATTTTTCGAATATGACACTAGATGTTTTCGTCTAACATTTTCTGGGATATCGTAAAAGACGTTTAAATCGGGCGCAGGTCTAATTTTCTTCGAAATATCTAATTTTCGAAAAATAGAAAAGTTTACAATCCACTCAGGCAGAAAAAGAGATGGACGGAAAAAGATATGGACGGAAAGAGATATGGACGGGAAGAGATATGGACGGGAAGAGATATGGACGGGAAGAGATATGGACGGAAAGAGATATGGACGGAAAGAGAGGCAGTAAGGCAGACAGACAGTCAGTAAGACAAACAGACATCAAGACAAAAACACAGCAAGACAGACAGACGGCGAGACTGACAGACAGACTGACGGCAAGACTGACAGGTTCATTGATTTTTTCTTGTTTCGTGTGTCCGGTTTTCGTGTTTCGCGGTCCGTGGCCCGTTTGGTAGGGTACTGCTTCAGCATTCGCCTGGTGTTGATCGGAGAAATTACGGAAAACTGCCGATCAGAACAGCCGGCCGCTAGAATTCTCCTCCAAACAGCGACTGAATTCGACCTAGCTGAAAAGCTAGTGTCGAAAATCTTACCGCCGTCAGGACTCGATCCTAGGACCTCCCGATCAGAGGCGCTGCAGTGACATGAGTTGATGCACTGAGCTACCACTCCCGGTACTGACAGACAGACTAACGGCAAGACTGGCAGTCAGACTGACGGCAAGACTGGCACGCCAAGACTGATAGACAGACTGACGTCAACTGACAGACAGACTGACGTCAAGACTGACAGACAGACTGACGTAAGGACTGACGACGCAGACTGGCAGTCAGACTGACGTCAAGACTGACAGACAGACTGACGTCAAGACTGACAGACAGACTGACGTCAAGACTGACAGACAGACTGACGTCAAGACTGACAGACAGACTGACGTCAGGACGACAGACTGATAACGGCAAGGCAGACAGGGAAAGGCCGACTGACTGACTGACTGTCGGACCGACGGACTGACTGCCGGACCGACTGACTGACTGACTGACTGACTGTCGGACCGACTGATTGAGAGAGGGTCATTTACTGCTGATTGATTTTTCGATATCGAGGACTTATAAAAGATGGATTGTTGGCTCACAGTGCGTTGGAGGAGGTAGTTTACCACATTATTTCTACCAAAAACTCTCAACAAACGATGTACACGTAGGCTTCCGCGGCTCGAGTCGATGACTTCTTCGCTATCCGGGTGACGACTTTTACCGCTGTCCGGGTGACTCCGGGTGACGATATTTAACGATGAATGTAATTGAAATCAAAAAGCGTAATTCAAGATTTGCACGCAATTCTATTATGCGTCATCGAAGTAAGATTTACTAGAGCGATGAGGCAACGAAAATGACCTCTTAATAATTGATTTATTAGCTTGCAGATTTGCTCATGTTCAGCGTACTTGCTTCTTGGTGGTTTATCCCCGTTTCAATTCCCGTTCGAGTCAAAAATAGAAATGTAGCCGTTCTTTAAAACTGTCCCAGTTTCTGTAGCTCCGTGGCGAAGAAAAGTTCAAGCTGGCGGATCTTGCTAGTTATGGGGAAGGGAATACGTCATGTTTGCCACATGTCGCTCTTACCTCCAAGGATGGAAATTTAAGAAGGTCCTGGCATGAGGGTCACCGTTAGCTGGCCGGCAAATTCAGACTATCGAACAAAAGGGCAAAAACGTACATACTTAATTTTATAAGCTTCTCGATGATTGCACTGACATGACATGACATGACATGACTAGTATTGTACAATTAAATGCAGTTCTGTATCAAGAGAATTATACAATGGGAGTAGAAAAAAATGAGTGACTATTTATTGCTTGAATAACTAAAATATTGAATCCTCTGCAGCATTACACACCGTATTGTATTACATACGAGAACACTGTCGACTTAACACAACCGCATGAATTTTTTTATGGTCTTAAGATTGTGTAAGGACTTTCTAGCTTGTTTAAGTACTATTTAGTAATTAGATAGGTTATTACATCGATCAGAGGTTGTCCTCACGTTTATTATTTGAGCACGGTCATTTTGATTGTGAATTGTTTGTTTACGTTTTTGTTAAAAGAACGTGTTTATGTCCTCATGCCTGCGTTGTGTTCAGTGTGAATGGCCTTTAAGCCTGCGTCGATTCTCCTCTGTCTGTCGCACTTCGCTGTGCTTGCGAGCGTCGCTGCGGCCCAATTTGGAGCCCCACAGGCACGTCCGCTTTGTCACTGAATAATTCACTGCATTTTATCATTTTAGGCGCAACGACATTTAAATCGACCATGCCGGTGAATAATTCGCGGTCAATTTTGCTCCACCCGTGCCGTCCACCTGCACTCCCCTCGCAAGAGAATGAACCTGTAGTGCAGCGGCTAGCGCGCTATCTTTCCAAGTCTCGGTCCCGGTGTTCAAGTCCAGAATATTCACCCTGTTGCAGCTGCAGCTTAATGAAAAGAAAGTGCAAAAACATGCACTAGCAAAAAGTGTAACAAATATGCATTCGCAAAATTTATAACAAATAAATGCAGTCATAATTTTCCGTAACGTTTCCTAATTTTTCTCATGCACACCTTATCCAAAATATTAATTTTTCGTGATTTTTTTTATAAATACTTGAACAAGCTTTTGTCAAAACCGCCTCCAATTTTTTCTTTAACCTTTTTGTAAGTATAGATAAAATACGCAGAGTTTAATTGCAGAAGTGCCATTTTCATTTACACTTTAGTGTGTAAAAAATAATGTTTTTTTTAACTCGCAGTTGTTTACGTTGGCTTAAGAGACCGCAAAACTGTTAGTAGGATAGAATTTGCAATGTTTGACTCAGTAAACATTACCGTTATGAGATAGATGTCGTTTAAAGCACTACTAGTTTTAACATTGTTTTTATGACACCCTTAAATATATTAGGATTAGACAAATATTTAATATAATACGTTTTAATTCAAAACGATAATTGTAAGCACTGGCTATTGATGTAGTTTACATCTTCACTTTAAAACATTGTATTTTTGTAGACATTGTATTTTTTCATTGGCGTGAAACTAATATTACAATAGGTAACTTTGATTTCTTTACGTCCTGTCGAGTAAATATATGAAATATGTGCCAGAATAGTTTCTTGCTACACTACGTCTTATTTAAGTGAATTTTTACTTTCTCTTATATATACGTATATACTGGAATAATATACGTAGTATAGAGAAAGTTATATAATGCTGCGGTAAATCGATTTCGATATTTCAACGGAAATACACGTTTTGGGGTCCCCTGATACCGAAAAAGTTTTTTTTCAAAACGTCCGTCCGTCTATCCGTCTATCCGTCTATCCGTCTATCCGTCTATCCGTCTATCCGTCTATCCGTCTATCCGTCTATCCGTCTATCCGTCTATCCGTCTATCCGTCTATCCGTGTCTGTCCGTCTGTCCGTCTGTCCGTCTGTCCGTCTGTCCGTCTGTCCGTCTGTCCGTCTGTCCGTCTGTCCGTCTGTCCGTCTGTCCGTCTGTCCGTCTGTCCGTCTGTCCCTCTGTCCCTCTGTCCGTCTGTCCCTCTGTCCCTCTGTCCGTCTGTCCGTCTGTCCGTCTGTCCGTCTGTCCGTCTGTCCGTCCGACATAAACAGAAGGAAAATTTCTAAAATAATTTTAAAGCACGAATTGTTATCGTGCATATCTATCAGTATAGAAGTATACAAATTATTTGTTATAAATGTTAAAAATTTTAAACTAGAAGCAAAATTGATTTAACAACTGATGTGTATTACAGCTGAACCGTGTACCTTTGTCCATTTTCTACCACTTTGATTGGCAACTGGGCCACGTTCATAATCATTGGCTGCTGTCGGGCAATTTTCTTCCCGCGGTTTGCACGGTGTCGCGACGCGTTTAGTGTGGTTACGGTTCTCCTTGAAGCACGATTTCGCATCATGCAGATGGCGACGAACGCTTGACATCCATGAAGCATTCCGCGGCTCCAATCCCTTCCACACACACCAACTCGTGGATGGGCGGAGAAAGGACGAAGAGAGGGACATATCCCTTGCACCTCTCGAAATGACGACAGTCCTCCACAGTTTTACAATGAGATACATCTGTAGATACATTAATGTGACAGAAATTCAAAGCACTTTTTACACACAAGAAATATTTAAAATTGTCATTTACGATTCTAAAGTTTCAAATGAAATAATCGTTTTTAGCATCCACGGGAATCATACAAAATTTGATCGTTATATCTAGTATATGTTGAATATCTTCTAGTGGCACACTGCAGCGATTCCAGAAATTGCACAGCGACGAAACTAACACTAGAGGATACCCCTAACTGATTTGTATTAATTCTGCCATCCGGTCGCATGAATAGATCTGTAATTGCATACAAATTCATTCCTGTATCAATACTTCTGTTATAGTATACAATTTGTTTCCACTAACAATAGGAATACGCTTATATATGTTCTATGATCACACACGTGCGCGTATTGTTTTTGAAATAATGCTCGGTGTCAGTTTGATAGTGATACGTTCGGATTTAGAGCATGAAATATGGAACTATGAAATAGTTGATGTATTGACGCAGTGATATTCAGTCTTTTGTACGACTGGACATTTTGCGGTGCACCAGGGAATATTCGTTGCGAATGCAAGCATTTGAATAACAGGCATAATACCAAAATTCATTCTTTACAGCTTCCTCTAGTTTTTGATTGATTTTTTCGTGTTTCCGGGCGCGTCTTCCTCTAGTATTTGTGCAATATTATTACTGGTAAATTAAATGCGATCCCCTCTATATTCGACGAACAGAACTATACTGCTGATATTATACTCGTTGAACTACATAAATTATAAAAAACAAGAATTTTCCAACAATCGTTTGTGCTCTCTTGTTGACCGCATATATACGGAGTATATAGAATTATGTAATGGTACAATTGCAAAACTGGGTCTCTGGATTTTAAAAGAATTATAAATTTTGGCGGTCCTTTTTTCTTCAAAATGTCCGACTGTATACAACACTAGCACCTAAGTGAGAAAGGACCATGCAGAGAACTTTCCCCACAATCGACGTACACCGATTGATCCGGTCCTATGGGAGATCTGCGAATTCGAACTGAATCTTTTAATTTTGGGGGATCCTTAACATGAAGCTTCCAGCACAGATTCATAATATTCTAAATCTGTCCCCAAATTTGTGTTCATATTGCTAAATAGAGAAAAGTACGCTTATGGTATAGGACCGATTTTCACGAAAACCTCTGACATTTTGCAAACTGCAAAAGTTGATCTTTTTGGAGGGAGATGCTTTGGGGCCGCTGAAATTTCTAATCACCGCAGTAGTATGAGGGATAAGAGCGTTGAACCCGGATGCCTTCGCGCTCGAGTACAAATCGCAGCAAATATTGTGACAGATTGGAAAGCACTCGCAGATGTGTATTGTGTTAACGACACAATTCCCCCAGAGGCGGCGGAAGTGGCTCGCTGTTCAGTTGGAAGCGGAGTCAGAGCTTCGTCGGACGACGTTTCGGAGTTTTTCACCGAGACCGATGGAATATTCGAGACCGATAGAATGTCCGCTCAGTATAAAAATATTGTGTAGCCGTTGTAAATAATTCGAAAAAGTATGTGATGTAGCACTAATAATTTATTTATAAATTGTTTTTATTGTTATGTTGATTGATTAATTTGCGTTTCTTGTCGCGTCAACTGCTATGGTTATCAGTCCCGTAAATTGAGAGGATGATTTATCGCAGGAAGTGGCGGTGTCCTTTATCTGCTGAATTGTGAGATCCGGCTGCGTCCTACATGTCGGTATGCGGAGTTTTCCCTCACTAGATATCTCCCATCAGTAGGGGACCGCTTCAGTCGGGACAAGCTCTAAATTCCCGATTAGTCTCCCGCCATCTGTGATAGTGTAGTACATATGAATGTGAACGTAAGGGGTGAGAATGGGAGAAATAAGAGGAAGGAAATCGTGCGAGGTCCTAGACCGTTTTCTTAGGATTGTGCTTCTGCATTCGCCTGATCGAAGAAACCATGGAAAACTACCGATGAGAGCAGTCGGTCGCTAGAATTCTCCTCTAGACAAAGGTGGAATTCGTTCTAACTATATAGCAAGTGCTGAAAATATTATCACCGTCAAGACATGAACCGTAGAACCTCTCTGTCAGAGGCTTTGCAATGACATCAACTGATGTCATGAGCCACCTAACCCTCTTTGTTGTGATGTATTATGGCTGCAACCACGGGAGGTATTGTTCGCATCTGGAGTAGCCTCCAAAGCCCCTGAACCACTGGTTGGATTATTAACTCTCTCCCTTCATAAAAAAGGTTTGCTTTTCGAGAACACTCTTTTAATATTCTTGAAGGATTCCGGGAGGAAATGGTCCTTTCCCTACCAGTGGTTTACCGGCCAAAGTGCCTCAGAGTATCAACCGAGAGCTGTGATCGAGAGGTCCTAGTTTGGAGTCTCGACGGTGGCAGGAATTTCCACACTAGCTAGACAACTGTTTGGAGGGCGATTCTAACGGCAGGCTGCTCTGATGTATAGTTTTCCATAGATTTTCCGATCAACACCAGGGGAAAGCCGGAGCAGTACCGTAACAAACGGACCAAGGACGGCACCCTATCTTTCCTTCCGATCCTTGTCCTACCCTCACCCCTTTCTTACACACACTGACACTCACATGCACTTCGCTACCACACATATCGGAACTTTCGAGCTTGTCCTGGCTGGGACGGTACCTCACTGGTGGGGGATATCTGCTTGGGGAAAATCCTCACCAACCGAGTAGGTCGGTGACGGATTTTACCAGTCATCGAGGGAAGATCAACGCCACCTCCCGGGATGAAAACATGCACTACACTTATGAGGCCGCCCGGAATCATCAATTATTCCCACTAGTGGTTCAAGATGTGTACACCTCACTTGCTCCGAATGATGAACTGAAAGAGGAACTGATGAACTGAACTGTAATGATGAACTGAATGTAATGTAATGATGAACTGTAAAGATGAACTGAACTGTAACCGGGAGAAACGGACAGGACCGACTTAAGTGGCTCTTCGTATCAATTGATGTCACTGCAGTGCCTCTGACCGTGACTGTTCCTCTGACTGTTCTGTGTGTTTTGGTTTTCGCACTTTGTGTGTCATTGCTCGCATGCTGATAAAAATTTCCATCCAATTTTGAACCACGAAGAATCAATCCAAGAATCGTGGTAGAGCATCTCATAATTTGTAATTATTTTCCTTTCAATTCACGAAACTGGTGCCATCAGCTCTGCTCTTCCGGATATTCACTTCATCTGAAATAAGAGGAAATTGAATGTATTACGCTTGAGTGAGCAAACGATCAATTAGATGCCGCGCCAATGGAGGCATGTATCGTCTCCTCTCTCACCCATTTCCATTCGTTTGATACTGCGCTGGTTTACCCACGCTTTTTCCTCTACTGATATGCGCGTAAGGTTTAGAATGTGGTTCAATTGTGTATACAAAAGATATCTTTCCTCGCGAACTAATCGTGACACGTTTGTCATAGGACTTAGGTCTAAAAGAAAAAAAATGAGGGGCACTGATACGTATTATGGAAATAGAACAACAGATGGCTTGAAAGAGGGTAAACGATTAAGAGCATTTTAAAATGTTCGTCATTGCTTTTTTCGTTCAGTGTTGTTTGATGACCCCCTGTCATAGTAACAAGGCCTTTCGATTCTACTAAATTTCACCTCATGCTGGTATGGTGGGTAAGATCTTTGTGCCATATAAACATTGAGTAGAGGACAAGTCCAATCCTTCGCTCCTTCCCCTTATACTCTTAGTTTCAAGAACCGAAGTGAACAGTTTTCATTGTATAAACTACACTCGACTACTTTTCTACTAATTATTTTTTAAACTTCGCAGGCGGTTCACACAATACTTTTTGAAACTAACTAAATGTATGGTTGTTTTGAGTGTCTTCTATCCACCTCGCTGCTCAAAGCACTTCCCATTAACGGAATAACTTTGAAGGGAATTATAGCGTTTGTGCAGACCTTCGGTGAGTTTTAACTTGAATATTCAACAACCTAGTGTGACAACGTCAATTTTCCGTGCATCGTCAGTACACAAGAAAAGCGACACATTAAAAATTATATTTTGTAGGAAAACTGTCACAATTTACGATAAGAGAAAACTTTTGCCGAGATAGTGTTTTACTCTGTATATCTGTTGTATTGAAATCGATCTTTTTTGAAATAATTACTAGTAGAAATAGACTAGTGAAGAGGTGAGTTTATAAAATTAACTGAAAAATGGCGATTTTTTATGTGTTACATTTCTTGTGCACAATAGGTATATAAACCCATTGGATCAGTATCAAATTCCCAGGATTCTAAATTCAGAGATAAAAACAATTGCTTCATTATAACCCGTTTGATATCTAGGGAAGTAAATGTTAATTTATCATACAACCCGGAACACGTTTCAATGAATCATTTTCACCAGACAGAAATAAAAGAATAACAATCAGCTTCTTTCATTTATTTAACTTTCAAAACTGAAGGAGACCCGTAAACGAAGCATTTAAACAACATTCACTCTCGTGAATCAACGCAAGGGATCATCTTAGCATTTGCTCACGGATCAAAGTAAACGACGAAATTCCAGACCGAGATGGGGATAACATACCCAGAAACGTATTACTAACACCTGTTGCATATATGTTCGGTGTTGTAGGATTATACAGTACAAAATGTAAGTCTTGAATTCTTATCGTTATTAAATTAAGTATCCTCATTTTTGATACTTAGTATAACGGCTAATTGTATAGAAACAGCAGCAGAAAGGCCTTTCGATTTTCCCGTAGATAAATGAGTAGTAAGTGTAGCAGGTGTCTCTTTCCTTTCCTTCCCTTCCATGAGTGGCATACTTTTATCCTTCGCAGCAACCATCGACACACGCACGCGCGCGCGCACATACACACACACACGCACACACTCACACACGCGCACGCACGCACACACACACACACTCACCCGCACGCACACACAATTTAATCAATCTGCTGATTAAAATCAGGCGTAAAAAGCGGCAGATAATCCGATTGCAAGCGTGCGAGTTCCAGCCCGTCCGTCCGTCCGTTCGTCCGCCCGTCCGGCTGCCCGTTCCAGTGCGCATGCGGGCCCGCCTCGGGCAATTCCCAGAAGTAGTCCCACGAGCATTTAGCGTGCCGGACAAAAGTTGCCCTGCCTAGCCACCGCCGCTGACCGAACGGGGCCGAGCGTGTTTGCTTCCACACGCGACAGTTCCACTCTGCGCCGTTTTCGATAATTTCCCAATTCAATTTATTTAGAAAACAACTAACCGAGGTTTTATCCCTTTTCCATATATATCTCATTCATTCCAATAGAATGAAATCATCAAACAGAAACAACGCAAGAAATAAAAATAAATGTTTTTTTTTATTTTGTGAGAAAGAGCCTTGTTTCAGCGGTGTTATACAAGGCGTGGAAATCGAGGTTCCGGTTTTCGTCGTTTTGTTTTGTTTTTTTAGTACTCGCCAAAACCTACGGTAATTGGTATTCATTGAAAATGATGGCGACGCGACGATGCCGAGCGGGGGATGCTTGCGAAAGGTTGCGGAGGGTGGGAGGCAAGGGAAGGAGGAGCGGTGATTGCGGGGGTGAATTGCATTGCGTTGTAAGGCACGGCACGCCGGGGCTCCCGCTTAACGGTATCGGTCGCTATGTCCCCTTCATTCCCTCTCTTCTCCCGACTCCCTTCTCCCTCGTCCCTCCCTCATTCCCTCTCCTCCCTGGTCCTTCCTCCCTCGTCCCTCATCCCTCGTCCCCCCTCCCACGTACCTCCTCCCTCGTCCCTCCGTCGTCCATACTCTCTCGTCTCTACTCCCTCTTCTGTCGCCCCTCCTTTCTTGTTCCGCCACTGTCCTCCCTCCTTTTTCTTCCCTCCTACCTCTTCCATCCTCGCAACTTACTCCTTCTCCTTTCTCCCTCCCTCCCTCTCTCCCCCTTCGCTCCCTTCCCTTTTCTCCCCCTGCCAGATGCGAGCGCGCCGTTGTTTAATGGCATTCAAAATGGGCATTTCATTTGATGGAGTTGGCCGCCGCAAAATACTTTTATGGTGTGGCGGCGGGTCTGCGCATGTCAAATATTTCTGTCCGCGCTCTTTCCTGAGGCGATTTGCTAACGAAGAGGCGGAAAGCGGGATTGCGAGCGGCTACGGATCCTGCCATGTTAGTAGTTAATGGAAGAATTCAGTAGCAATGGAAAATGGATTCGTTGTTTTAGTTGGTTCGTCTAGAATGACACTGTCAACGTGCAAATATGTATGATTATTTACGGGGACATTTTCAGTGTCTCGTGTTCATTTACAATTACATAAAATAGTTTCTTCGACAGAAAACATACTCATTAAGCACTTAGTGTGCTGATCAACGCTGGAGCCCCTTGATACTATTTTAATGTTATTGGTAGGGAATGGATTTACATGTAATTACATGTTTTTACAGGAACTACATACCTGCATTCAATAATATTTTGTAGACTCTGTAAGACATTCTGAATGAATTTGATTTATTTTTATTTTACATATTTTTACGTATTTTGGTGTAATTACATATTCTACATATTTTACCTATTGCTACATATTTCAATACATTTAAATGTAATTATACGTCGAAACAGAATATTTCAGATGCGCGTTTGAAATATATGTAACGGAATAACCTTTGTTACAAATCAAATGTCACGCTTCTGCTCTTCCATGACCACTATATCGTCACAAATCGTCTCCCCCACCCCGGCTTACTGCGAAGTCGGAGTCAAGGATGAGTGGATTTTTGTGAACAAAAATAACACATGCATTTCCAACAGTACATTTGTTACTCGTTCGAAAACAAACAAATATTTTTTCAGAAGTTTCTTACCGCGTTGGCTACACGGTATTACTATTCACTTGAACACCGGGTCCTCGCAAACATTGCAATATATATTATGAACATATTTTATATTCCGAACAAAATTCTTGTGAGCTGATGACTATTAAATAGTAGAATATTAAAAAGTAAAATAGTAAATAATGTGTAATTAGTTTTGTAGAGGTAGAACCTGCGCTCGGCCATTCCGAATCCTTAAGAACTAATCGTCGACGTTCTGTGCTCAACAGATATTTGTCGAGAACAGTTTTAAGCACAATAATGAATTTTTATTTTAGATATTTTCTATTTTTTCTTACATGTTTTGGAAAAAAATAAATACATATGTATGTACATAGTTTGCGTTTTTTATTACAATAAATTCCGTTCCCTAGTTATTAGGAATGATATGTTTGAAAACATCTGAATAAGTTAAATTTTTCTGTACGTAATATTGATTGTAACCATACTGTGCATTTTCGTCCTTTTATGAAGTTTATCGGAGTGTTGTTTAATGCGATTTTCAGTATTGAGCCTTAACAAGCAACACTTTATCTGTCTATTCATGCAAACCTCGGGCATTGTGCCAATTTCTTTCTGTACCTGTCACAATCAAGATGTGCCATTTGTAGATATCGTTTGTAAGATTATAAAAAGTTTAATCATCGATGAGAGTGAATATAAAGTGAGTTCTTTTTTTTTTTTTTTTTTTTTTTTTTTAAATCATTATTTCAATCATTTATTTTGTTACAACTACGGCCACATATCGATCATAGTCCTAGGAATGAAACAGTGGAAACACATACTGAAATACCTCGTAAAAAGAACGGCCATTAAAATACCGAAAGATGATTTATTCGGGTGCATTTTTAGTTTCATTTTCACTTCCGCGTAGTTCCACGAGAATTTTTAATTAGCATTTGTTTCGTTCTTCGTGTTTCACAGTTTCTCGCGTTTAGATCAACAGTACTTAGCGTGAAGTGTCACACTGAAAAAAGAGATTTACGAGAGGTTGCCAGACATGTAATGGTACATTGTTTGGTGATGCTGATGCGTTGATAAGACCATGCTGATTTCTCTTTGCTTCCACACTACAGAGCATTAATGAAAATATCCATACTGTTTGCGTATAATTTGTGGCTCTGGGCGGATACAGGTATTTCCATATGGATGCATTTATACATATTCACGTGGCGTATTATCGCCGCCTGACGTTAAGCACCTGTGCACTACTTTCCTTTTTGGTCGTGACTTCTGTGTTGCAAGGAGTATGGAATTACATAATAAAGCACGGCATTCCGGTCTTCCTTTGGGTACTTACAGAAACAACGGTAATTCCGAGGTAATATGCCTCAACAACAAATTATGCGCAGTGTTAGCGTTTGTGTTTTGTGCGTACTGTACTCAAAGTACATCACATTGTGACAATCTCTTTCCTTCGTTTTCGCCACTTTCTAATTTTGAAAACTTGCGAAGTAATTTGTGCGTTAATATTCAGTAACCCAAAATATAAAAAAAAATATAGTAAAAAGATAATTGTAATCATATATTAAGGGATCGTATTGAATGTAAATGTAAAACCGAACAATTTATTGTCAGTCTCCATTCTTCTGTTTTTAAAGATTAGTTGTAGCCACTTATGACCAAGCCACTCACTTTCTGGATTTCTAAATCTCTTTCACTTTTGTCGAGAAAGGCGCTGTCCTCTCTTCGCTTTTCACCGCTTGTTTTGCTTGCATTTTTAGCAAGATCAAGCTCGAGCACCCAGATTCTGACTTATTTTCTCTTTTTCCCCAATTTTTCATCATTTTTCTGGCTCACGAATGCCCGGTTAGGTCCTGTCCTTCTCATCAGTTGCGCGTGTGGTAGATTTTAAAAACAGGTAAAGGATTTTGTGTCGGTGGGTATTCATGAAAGACGTAAATCATGAGACGGGGTTTCCTCTAGGAAAGTGATAGTTTTCGAAGTATAGTTGAATATTTTCCTCGATCGATATCCGGCGGTAAAATCTGACTAGGATGTAGGATCTCTAAAAAAATCGTTTTCATTAGCAGCGTCTCGGCCTCTCTACGGTGAGTAAGATATCTTACAATCGCTTGGTGGCAGCATTGCATCTGCCTCTGCAGCATCGACCGGAGGTCTACGGGTCCACGGGGAGCGAAAAACCTGCTAGCCAACGTGTAGGTCGTCGCCGGATTTCACGTTCTGGTGAGAGATCACCGCCACTTTCCGGGATATAGCACGTTCGGCACCTACGAAATCAATGACCTAAGTTCTCGCGCCAGGAAACCATCAATACATTAAGATAGTGCCCGCTCCATTCCACATTAAATGCCACCCTGTTCCGCACACAAATGATCGCAGGTCTTCTGTGACTGCATCTGGTCAAAAGGATCAATGTTCGTGACCTCCGGGAAACTTCACTGGTGGTTATTGGGGCGATAGTGATGCTGAGAGAAGGTAGCTTTTTCCTTATATAGACTAACGCAGCCCATGCCATTTAACAACCTCACACTCGCTGACTCCTTCAGATAGCATTCAGGAGTTGAAGAGAAATTATATTAACTGAAGACATTGTGGAGGTTTTCAAGGCTATTAATTTTGATTTTGGATATAGTGGTGATTTCCAAGACACATAATGTCCTATAATCCGAATTCTCCTGACAATTGGATATACAACGGGGGAATCGGATCGGACAATTGGATATACAAGCGGCGTAAAGGCGGCGTTTTTTTAAAATTTGAAAATAGATTTTATTACATGGGAGTTTTTTCTCCCTTTCAAAAATTCAAAATTTAAGTAGTATATGACTTAGTGTAGGGATCACAGAATTTTGAAAATGTGCACACAATTCACTTTTCCCCATAGCACGGCATACGCAGTTTTTAACTGTTTTTTTTACGTAAAATAAATAAATACATCAACTTAACGCTAAAGGCATGCGCCACTCCGTGTCTAGGGACTGGAGCCGCATTTTTCCCACACCCACCAAACTACATGTTGTAAAACAGCATATGAAGGAGAGCAGCGTTTACCGCCGGGTAAACCGCTGTAGTCACCGCGAGACTATATATATATATATATATATATATATATATATATATATATATATATATATATATATATATATATATATCAGAAATGTTTCCGTATCCGTCTCTATTGTACAGTCAAAATTGACAATTGCATGTCAAAATTGGAGGATTTATCGTGACCGCTGATTCATATGTATTTCTGAAACATTCCAATGTTTTGTATAATTAAGAAATGAGAAGATTTGGAGACATAAAATTGGAAGAACTTCAATAGTTTTATTGAAATTGTCCATTTAGTTGATAGTGTACAACAGTGTAATGTAGTGCAGCGAAATGAAATGTTAATATAATAAGTTTAATATCATCATCATCATCATCATCTTTTCTCAGCTATTTTTGCTGTTAAACAGTGCTCAATTTTCCGTAATGGGTTTGGGAATATGTTCAGTCGCAGAAAAATATTATATTATATCTTTTTTATTTTATTTTTATTAAACGTTTATTTACAATCTGTTCGTACAACAGAACAATAAGTAATTTTTTTACAGTGAGATTAACATTGGTTGAAGAAGATACTTAGTAGTATCTCTCCATTAATATAGTTGATTAAACATATAACTATACTTCAAAAGGTGTGAGGCAACTCTAAAAGTTTGAATTTTTAAGTCGTTTCATTCCAAACTGTTATCTAACAAATTTATGGCTTAAGTATTTGTATGATCCAAACAGGCTTTAAAAATGATTTATAAATGAGTAGTTTATAAACGCCTAAATATCTCAAAGAATCTATTTGTGGAAGGTTAGTTCTGATCAATTTCACTGGGGAACAAATTCTTTTCATGGTGAAAGTAATGTGACTTGATTTACTTTCATTTGCACTTATGCACTAAGTATTCAGCCATGCTTGTAGTTTATTCAGATGTTCCTGAAGGAATTTAGAGACCTCCACTGGATCACTCTCTGAATCAAAAATTGTTGTATTGTCAGCAAATGTAGCTGTTACTGTTTCTCCGGTTATAGGCAGGTGAGAAGTGTATAAAAATAGCATTTCCTTGGGGGATGCCAGACAGGATAGGGTAAAAGAAAGATAGTTTGTTGTTGTGCCTAATTTGGAAGAATCTGTTACTCAGGTAGGATTTTAATAGGACATAATAAGGGTATTCAGGGTGTTTCTTCAACTTCTACAATAACCCTTCATACCGTACTTAGTCGAATGCCTATGCGTTATGTCTAGAAACACAGTCGAGCAATATTCTTTTCTTCCAGACTTTTCCAATAATGTTACCACCCTGTGTACTGGTTCAGCTGTAGAATGCTTTCTTCGGAATCCAAACCGATGATCAGGTATCCAGTCTTCTAATTTTGGTTGCAGTTTCATCAGCAGCAGTTTTTCAATATTTTTAGAGGGGAGAGGCAGCAAACTAATTGGTCTATAGAAAGCTGTTTCTTGGGTAGGTTTACCGGGTTTGAGGATTTTTGAGCATATTTACAGGATTGTTGGAAATACCCTAGGCGCAATATTGCGTCGAACGTTGAAGTGATATTGCATTACGAGGTACGTTTTGTATTCTTCTCACAGTAATTAATTCATATCCAGATGCTTTGTTAGGATGAAAAGTTCTGAAGATATTCTTTATATCCTTGGAAGGAAATGGGGCAATCGGAAGTGACATCTGAAAAGGTGCTTCTAAATATTTTATAATGTCTTCGTCAATAAGTTTTTGCGCACTGTGATCACTTGATGAAAGGGATTCAAACACGTTGATTAAATGCTGAGCAAATCATTCAGATTTCCCATCATTAGTTTTTGCCCAGATCCCGGCGTATCTGATGGTGGAACATGTTGTTTTGGTCTTTTTAATATTTTTGTAATCTTCCACAGCGAATGTTTATTGGTTGCCTGTGGAGAGGTATTATTTAAATATTTTTGCGACGATATAGCATTATATTCCGGTTATAATCTTTAAAGTTTCTGTGTTACATTGTTCAGCCTATTTTTGTTTTCGTGTGTTCTGTTATTTTGCCAAATTCTTCGAAATCTTCTTTTCAGAGTTCCTTCTCTTGATAAGATAGTTCCTATCTTGATAACTGTGACGTGAATAGCCATTATAAAACCTTCGGGATCGGGATATACATTTTCTAAAAGCCACTACAACAAGGAAGGCCGGTTTACATCATCTTGGCGTAAGATTTTTGTGTATCCAGGAATTTTCTTTTTTTTTTTCATTCATTATATCTCGACTGATAATAGAGATATTTAATTTATAATTTCGCACATGAAGGTTCAGTGAAGAGAAACAGCAGTCCTTGTTAACAGTTACTTTCATTCACATATAGGTCAAGTTCAAGCAGTCATCTCGCATTTTTCCCTCTTGTCTCAGGAAAAGGTTTTTTAATATTAACTAATCTTCTGTCGTTCATCATACGGGGTATACATAATCTTCTTACGGAAGAATTTAGTAAAAAATTTGGACTGCAATTGCAAGTTTGGAGTTTGGAAGTATTGTATCACAGCTTCTGGGTCAATGATCCCCATCTCTATCATGTTTTTTGTCCATTTTCCCACATCCTTTGGGCCATAGCTGAGATGACACCTTGTTTTGCTTCTGAACATTAATGCTACTTCACTATCTCAGAGCGATTTCTTGAGCTCTGTAGGGAATGTATATATTCAAATAATCTTCTTACATTTTCTCGCTGCAGTAAGTCGAATCCTTCACGTAGAATACTAGGAATAATAGACAAAATCTGTAGCTGATTTGCCTTTTCATACAGTTAATATTATATGACAAATAGTGTTCATTAACGTTTTTCTTAATTTCATTGGTAGATCTAGGAACTTCTCGCGTAAACAGTGTTTCAGCTAGAGATGTTTTATTTTTATTAATGCTGTGCAACCCACATTTCAATGCAGATATAGGTTCCTCATACGAATTGGTGTAGAGACCACAGAAATTTGTGAGAAGCCTTCTCGTTGATCTATCTAGCTCCTCTAGGTTGGGATCTGTCCACCTATCAATGCATGTGGAGTATGTCAAGACTGTCACTGCCCAGATATTAATTGCAATGCAAAAATTACCTGAACAGAACATGTAGAATGAACCTGCAGAAAGAACCTTGATAAATAAATGTTAATTAATTTTTTCACACGGCTTTTGATATTTTTTCCAAGCTCTCATTCATTTGGCTGTTCTCTAATCGCTGATTTTGCGTTTAATCGCTAATCGCTGTTTCGCAAATATACCCTGTAAGTGTTGAAGGAACTTTTGTATTTTAGGACACTCTTTATCTCTTGTAGGACTTTATGTAACCATTTATAAGAGACGGAATCTAAAGCTCACTTGTAGCCAATGAAGGCCATGTGTACACTTCGTACACATATTCCGAAACGTTGGCAAACTAATGTGTTTTATTAATTGACCAATCCCGTGATCCATATCCTAAAATGTATTAAATGTCGTGAATTCTATTATTATTATTATTATTATTATTATTATTATTATTATTATTATTATTATATATTGATATGTTTTGATTAACAATCTTCCACTTTCTTATTTTACTGTTTGACGACGTATTGTAATACATTCTGACATCACAGGTTTGTGCTTGCTTCAAGACGACGGAGTCTACAGTGAGTATTTGCAGCACATATCTCCTTTATAGCAACCGTTTTGTTCTTCTGTAAGGTTGTTTGATGCACAATGTTGTAGATTCTTTCTCCAATAATTGAGGTGAAGAGCTTATAAATAACTGACAGGCAGGTTGTTCGTAGGCTAATAAAAAAAGTAGGTTATACTATTTCGCCACGAGAGCACGCTGCACGTAACTGCTGTCACGTCCGATTGGTAGGTTGATGTGGTATCCCCGTCGTGTTGTATGTGAAGAGCGGGTTAGGTTCAATGGCACGTCAACTAAATGTTCACTCCAAATTGGAGGTGCGTTCGTCTTGTCAAACGTTGAACTGGTTGCATAAGGCAATTACAGAAAAGCGATGGTGAAATGAAAGGCCGGTGTGATTTTGTTGCACGATATGGCAACAACTCACACGGCCCGCCAAACGTCCGAACTACTGCAGCGATTCAAGTGGAAGGTATGGCAACGTCCTCCACACAGTCCAGACTTAGCTCCATGCAATTATCATGTTTTCGGTAATCTGAAGAAAGGATATTGGTGGACGACAGTTCCGAAACGACGAGAAGGTGAAAGCAGCTGTCTCCAAGTGATTACATAGCGCTGGAGATTATTTATACCCATCCGGAATCGAAAAGTTGGTTGACCGATCCAACAAATGTTTAGTTTCTTGGAGACTATGTGAAAAAGTGAACTTACATTGCATGTTGTCATACCCATGTTGTCTACTTGTAGGTGGTTTCATAATTGGCCGTAACTTGGAAGTGTTTCTTGTACTATGATTCGCCCTCGTATGTGTACAATTGTTAGATTGCTGTTTAACTCCATTCTTAAAAATCGGAAAGGTTTATTTTATTATTATTATTATTATTATTATTATTATTATTATTATTATTATTACTATTATTATTACTATTATTATTATTACTACTATTATTATTATTATTATTATTATTATTACTATTAGATATGGATCACGGGATTGGTCAATTAATAAAACACATCAGTTTGCCAACGTTTCGGAGTATGTAATTCCTTCCTCAGAGCTACAGTAAACGCAAACAACACAAGGAATGAAGACAACCTATCTGAACTTGTTTGTCTTAACTGTAGCCCTGAGGAAGAAATTACATATTCCGAAACGTTGGCAAACTATTGTGTTTTATTAATTGACCATTCCCGTGATCATATCCTAAAATTTATTAAGTGTCGTGAATTCTACTACTACAATTATTATTATTATTATTATTATTATTATTATTATTATTATTATTATTATTATTATTATTATTATTATTATTATTATATTGATATGTTTTGATTAACAATCTTCCACTTTCTTATTTTACTGTTTGACGACGTATTGTAATACATTCTGATATCACAGGCATCGAGTGATCGCACGTGGAATGTCCGAAACACAACGGCGGTGAAAACATGACAAATCAAATAGCATCAATACCAATGCGGAAGACGTCACTAAATGGAGTGAAGCAGGACAAAGAAGTTACACCGCCGGGACCCTGGTAGTCGCGTAAGCGCTGGGGCGTCAGGAGCGGGGAAGCGGCGGGAACGTTGAGGTGCTGGGGCACAGAAGGTTGCGGCCGGTGGCTGCTGCTGCAGGAGCGAGGGGGAAGCGACGCCAGGGGGTGGAGCAGGCGGGGAGGGAAGCGGGAGCGGCATCGCCTGCCTCCCGCTTCCGATCCGGCCAGCAATACTTCACGTACTGTCCGAGGGAAAGCCAAACTTGTTTTCGACGAGTGCAACCCTTATGAAACATTCAGCGGCATCAATTGTTGATCGCCGTCGGGGCCGTGGAGGCCGGTGGCGGCTGTGGCGGCCGTGGAGGCAGCAGGCAGAGGTGAGAGGGAGCGGGGTCGGCGTATGTGGCGAGGCGAGGCGAGGCGAGGCGCGGTGTTAAGGCGAGGCGGAGCTGGGGCAAGGTGGGGAGGGGGACGAGCGGATACGGTGCGTGGGCGGTGCGTGGGCGGTGCGTGGGCGGTGCGTGGGCGGTGCGTGGGCGGTGCGTGGGCGGTGCGTGGGCGGTGCGTGGGCGGTGCGTGGGCGGTGCGTGGGCGGTGCGTGGGCGGTGCGTGGGCGGTGCGTGGGCGGTGCGTGGGCGGTGCGTGGGCGGTGCGTGGGCGGTGCGTGGGCGGTGCGGGGCGGTGCGGGGCGGTGCGGGGAGGTGCGGGGGCGAGGGCGGGGCGGGGGCGGGGCGGTGCGTGCCGTGAACGCGGCAGAGGCAGAACGCGGAAGGCCGAGGCGTGGGGTGACGCGTAGCGGGCTGAGGGAAGCAACGCGCTCTGGGAATACGCGGCACCTGGCGCGGTTTTCCCTCGCGAAGGGCGAACGAGCGGGTGGAAGCGCGAGTGTCGCCGAAGGTCGAGAGAGAGGGCGCGAGATAGATCGAGGTGGCTTCGGGGCGACGGGGTGACGGAGCCCGCCGATGGCCAGCCGCGCCAGGCAGGAATCTTCGCCCGCGCTGCAGAGATGCGTCGGTTATGGAGAGGGAGACGGCAACGGAGAGACGTGCGAAAAGGCGCCGCGGGACGGGGGGAATGAATCGTAAACGTGGTGGACGCACCGGGGGAGCACAGTGGTCGGAAAAGAAGGAAACAGGTTGAGAAGACGGACGCTGGCGACAAACGAGATGGCTTGGACGATAAAGTCGGCGTGAGCTCTAGGCAATGGCAATCGGTGAGGATGCGGCGACGCTATGATCAGGGTGAGAGGTACTAGGCGTTCGGCATGGTGACCTGGTATGAGGAGGAGATAATTTGGAGGTGTTGTACTTAATACGAATACATATTATCGAGGACCAAGATACGGGGATAAGATTATGAGGGATGTTAATGGAGACATTTATGCGGCATGAGAGACGGGACATCGTGTGTATCAATAAGGATGATCATCTGATGCATGATCTATGTTTAGAGCACTGAATGGAGGGAAATTAAGAGTTTTTCCTCGATAACGCGCCAGAGGAGATGGAAAAATGAGCAATTCGATATGCCGTAGATATTAAAAGAAGATTATGACGGAGAGGAAAGCTTATCTAATGAAAGAAGAAAAAACGAGGTGAGTTCAGAAGTGTGGACATGCTTGGGGGAAGGGGCGAGCGAATTCAATTGCACATAGTTGGGAGAATATTCTTGACAAGGTCTAAGACTCTCTGTACCCTCCTCGAGAAAAAGAGAAAGGTGACATTGGAAAAGAGGATGAAGAAAAGGAAAGTGTGGAAGGCAAATAAAAGTGAAAAACGAATGAAGGCAAATTTACAGACAAGGGTGTGGAAGAAAAGAAAGAGATGGAAGGTCAGATTACGGGGGAGTTGGCGACTGTAGAAATAATTAAATAAAAAATTAATGGCTACATATTAATGGCTGAGACGACATTCACAGCACTCCCCTTTTCCTTCAATGGGCTGTAGTCTGTGGGCATGGGTTGTCACTGGATCCATTGACAGAGACGTTTTATTTTGTAATAAACGCGTGTGTCCTTAGTACGTTGCCTTTTTTACCACATCTGTAATGAATGTACGATGTTGCTTTGAAACTGCGCTGAAAGTGTATGATGTTTTTCTTATTTATTTATTTATTTACTTATTTATTTATTTAATATTTATTATACTTATTTTATTCATGATACCGATTTGAAAAACCGTTTATCGGTATTTCAGCAATACCACCTAGCAATAAATACTTTAGTATACGTATGTTTCGTTTAAACTACTGCTCAAATGATTCCATCACCAGAAATAATTCATTCATATTGGCAGGTTTCCCCTATTAGCAGGTTTCAATGAGCTCAGTTCCTGTGTGAACGGGGTGTAAGTACAAGCGTGGCTAAGTACAAGCTATGTAAACGTTAGAAAAAATCGGAAATCACATATCTTAAAGTAAATACGACAAACGATGCAACATTTTGAATTGCTGTTTAATACAAATTCGAAAATATCAGTCAAATTCAATTAATTATAATTTCACATTTGTCATTCAGTATAAAAAATATTTCTGGAATGATATTTTTTTATAACGGTCCGACTGAAAAATGAAGTCACACTATCCGCATCGACCGTTGGGTCACAAAACAATGTACTTTGAGCTTTGATGTAGAGATTATTCCATTCAACAAAAACTATCAAAACTGAATAATTTGTTGAAACATCATGACCTTTTCTAATGTGCAATTTGCCTCCTTTTACATGTAATTTCTATGTAAGTCCTATTCTGTTCCCCTTAATACCGGGTACTATATGGGATGGTAAAAATAAGAGCACAAATGTTTCACATTTTATTCATATGAAATATTTTCCAGCCACCATCTAAGAGCCGACAAAGAACACATGAGAACCATAGATTTTCCCATAATAAAATATACGTAATAAAATAGTCATATTTGTAGAGATTTTTTGGAAGCCATCTGAGTCATATTAAGTCATGTTTTAGTATTATTTGGGATATATTTTGACTTTATTGATTACATTTTAACACTATAATACGAATGACGATGAAGCAATGTTGAAATGAGACCCAGGAGAAACAGGAAAACCCCGAAAACGCCTATTCCACCGCTTATTCCACATGGTTCGACCAGGATTGGCACCCCGGTACCCACGGGTGGAAGGTGAGTGGTCCGATGACTACCCCATGGCTCGCCTCATTTGTGGAGAAGAATGGCGAAGGAGGTGGCGAGGGCGTTTACGGCTCGCTTCTGTCCCGCTTTGCCATTCGCCTCCTGTCGTTTTCCTTCCCCCTCTCGCATCTCCGTCCAGTTGCGCCCCGCCCCGCCACACCATGCCATGCCACGCCGCGCTTCGCGCCCTTGCTCGGCCTGCGCCCCTCACCTCCGGGCGGCGGCGGTCTCCGCGCGCCTCGACGTAAATTCGATAGGCAACTGCTCGGACAGCCCGCAAGGGCGCGCGCCTGCCGCGGGGGAGCTTTGTCCTTTCAGGTTGAGGGTAGCGGTAGCGGTGGTGGAGGAGATCGTGACGGGGACGATGATGACGATGACGGGGACACAGACGGCGGTGGCGACGGCGACGGGAGCGTGACCGTGAAGGGGGAGGTTTAATTGATTTTATTTGATTTATTTTCGTCAAATGAAGAATAAACTTTTTTTTTTTTTTTTTTTTGTTTATTATAGTCGCATCAACCAAAGGTTCTTAGCGACTTTTCAGTATTTTACATATTGCACTTACATTACATTATATTTCGTTACATTTCATTACATTACATTGCTAACATTACATTACACTTATATTTTATTGAATATATTAATCTTCTGGCAGAATCTTATTATTTCCTGTTGATATGACTTAGAATATATAACTGCTTCTAATTGTTGCTCCGGTGATAGGCCATCACGTTCTTCCTGGAACTTAGGGCAAACGTTCAAAATATGAGATACCGTTAGTTCAACTTTACAAGAGTCACAGAGGGGCGAGGGTAGTTTGTGAAACAGGTGTGCGTGTGTTAAATTAGTATGTCCGGAGCGAAGTCTGGATAGCACTACTTGTTCTCGCCTAGTCATCTGTATATAAACTTGTATGTTACGGGAAGAGAGGTGTGATCTGCTCCCGTTTTCATGAGTTCCAGATTCTCTACTCTGCTGTTTTACTGCACATAGTTGAATGATAAAGGTACCGACAAAGCGTGGTTAGCTACATTTAAAAATTAGAAATTGTCAATTTTCAAAATCAAATTTCAAATTCAGTTTTATAGAATAGCTGACAAAATAACTCTCTCTCGGCTTTGGACCTACCTCAACTACCAAAAGAAGAGCTGGACAAAACGTGAAAAGTGCTTGAAACTTTTCTGTTAGATATAGACTATCCCCATGTAGGATAGGACATATAAGGTTTTTCGGTAATCACGAGTTTTAATGATTTTTGGGCGTTTGATCTGACTAGTTTTGTGTGTGATAGAATTTAACATTACAGTTTGATAAATTGTAATAATAATTTGCTGCATTTAAATTTGGGGCCTCTCAATGTCAACCTGAGACAATGTCAACATGAGACCCCAAAACTTACGTCGATTTTTCGTAACAGGAAGGAAAGGATGCGATATGCAAGTTTTGAAAAAAAAACAACAGAGAATAACCTATATGCAGTGGAGGTTTCTCAGAGGAGGGAAGGGAGGAACGTCTTCCTCATTAATTTTCTACATTAAATATAGTTACCGAATAAAATATTTGCTTTGATGTTTGAGGGAAATGCAAAGCTTATTAATTGATAACTATGAGAAAATATATTTTGATCGACTTTTTAACATGCGCGCATTTTTAAGCAACATGAAAACGATTGCAGTCGGAAGGCGCCCTGAGATGAGCACTCAGGCTTTCGTCCTCTCGTGTCTTCATCATCCATAACACTCGGCGCTGCTGCGGCGAGATGAGGAAACGTTTTTAATGGAGATATACGGCAGAAACCGGGAGCGGTGGCTCAGTGCATCAATGGATGTCACTGCAGTACCTCTGCCCGGGAGGTCTTAGGTTCGAGTCCCGATGGCGACGGGATTTTCGACCCTAGCTTTTCAGCTAGGTCGAATTTAGTCGCTGTCTGGAGGTGAATTCTAGCGGTCGGCTGATCTGATCGGTATTTTCCGTGGTTTCTCCGATCAACACCAGACGAATGCCGGAGCTGTACCCTGACAAACGGGCCATGCACCGCGCTCGATCTTTCCTTCCTCTTCCTTTTCATATCCCCACCTCTTACACACCACTACATTACCTACACCTACATGCACTGCACTATCACACATCTAGACTACCTACATTACCATCATGCACTACTAGAACTTGTCCTGGCTGGGGCGGTGCCCCGCTGGTGGGAGATATCTGGTTGAGGAAAAACCCGCTAGCCGACGGTAAGTCGGCGCCGGATCTCGTAATCCAGTGGGGGAAGAGCATCACACCTTTCGTGTCAAAAACTTGCACTACACTTACGGGACTAATGACCATTGTATTTGACGCCCCCGGAATCACCGACAATCAATATATGGCAGAAGTGCAGAATCTCCTTCCTTGAACTCACATCTTTTGGCGTGTTTTTGAACCAAAGTACGCGCCGCGTGCGGTTAGTCTGGTGTCACTCGGGTAGGTCAGTTCAGGATGGTCAAACGTAAGCAAAGCAGCAGGCCGGAGTATTGTTACGATTTAGGCTGACGGAAGGCACGGGAAAACTGAGCTGATAGATCTTTTTTTTCATCCCATTGCAAGTCGGCACATTTAATGTATTTTTTGCATGTTCAATGTACGGTACTTTAAATAATTGGCTTCTTTCCTCCTCTTAAGAAACAAGCAAAAGCTGCCACTTCCTATAGGTAGAGGGAGAATTACACCTATGTTTTCTGTACAGCAGCCAATTAAGGTGCCGCATTTGCTTAAACGATGAAGGGAAACTAGACGAAAAGCCTGATTATGATGGAGATTATCGGATTACCATAGTTGTTTAGGCTTATTCAGTCTTTTAAAAATTGTCAATGTACAAGTGAAATTCATTAAGTCTAAAATCCATGTTTCGAGGTCAACCAAGTTCAAATTGGTTCTGATAAATTTCTCTCTTCAATATATTTATCTGTAAAGAAGATAAATCCGATTTTCTTTTGCATGCACATAAGTATGTAATGTAGATCTTAAGAACAAGAAACTCGGGCCCAAAATTAGATTTCTTCTGTACTTTTTCTTTGTTCACTGACTTATTTAAAAATTGAAATAGTCGATAATTGAATACTTTGAAACTCCAAACCTTCATTTTCGATGATCGAAACCTTCGATTTCTCTAATGATAAAATGAATAAATTGTGACTTAGGGATGTAAATAACTAAAAAACACAAAATGCGCAAAGTGAGTATCATGCGGAATGTAACTAACCCATTAGAAACATGGTGTTTGTTCTTCTACGAAAACCTACTTGCAGAAGTAATTAAATCTTAACTTATGAAATATGTTATTTTCATTTTTCTTACTCACTATAGTCGCAAATTGTATAGAAACAGGAAAAAATATTTTGATTAACATGTCAACTCGTGAATTGATTACATTGCTTAATGTCTTTAGGAATGTGTTCTAAAATATCGTAAAAACATATAAAGGAAATATTTAAAAAGGATCTTTACGAGAAACCTGAAGAGGAACGCAAAATTCGAGATATTGAGGTTTTATTTTTCGACAACATGCTACTGTATTCAGACTGTTGAAACCGTGAAAGTGAAAATATTAAAGATCGAATGTAGCCTTCAAAAATCCACACGGAAACACGGAGAGTTTAAAAACTGTGTTGGAGAAAGGAGCGAAGAAGCAGTGAAAAGAAAGTAAATACGTGTCGAATACGGGCTGAGCAATGAAGGGGATTGTTTGAATTTATCGCGCATTGAAGCCAGCCGATGGAAATAAAATACGCCCAGTGAAGATCCTCTCTAGAGTCGTATATGGAGAGCAATCCTGCGTATTCGAGTGAAATTCCGTTTGATTGACAGGCTGTTGAAGTGTGAAAATTTTCCAGCAACTGAAGAGATTCTATGGGTTTAAAGGTATTTAGACGGTTTATTTTTTTTATTGAAAATATCTCTCGCGGACGATACAGCGAGTTCCGTTGCCTCTGTACTTCCAACAATCTGCATTCGTTGCAGATATTTTTTGAAATAATTATTGGGGTTAACGAAAGATGTCCACATTACTTCTATGAATGATACATTTTAAACATTTTAAAACAAATAAATCCAAAAATTTTACTAAATAATCTCAAAACTAAATCTAAATTTAATGTACACATGAGTAAATTTAATGCACGTGTGCATTAAATTTACTTCATTAATTTTTATCAATATCATTAAATTAATGTATACTTTAATGTTACTGTACTTGTACATTAAATTTAATTTACGTTCATGATAATTACTTTCATGTACTTTTACGTATATTTCAAGACGAATTGCCAGTTTTTTAAAAATTATCAAGGTTGTAATATAACTACTTACTTTTTTCTCAAATATTCTATGGATAGTAATAATTTATTTAATGAAACATTATTTTTAATTAAGTGCGTAATAGTAATACAACTCTAACTTACCTTCGTATGAATTCGAGTGTTGTTTGTAATTTTGCAGAAAGGTGTATCTAAAAACATTATAGCTGGCGAATATTATGACACCTTCAATAACATCTTTACAAAATTCTGAAACATTTTTATCCCAGAATCACAGTTATATACTTTGAACTTACTATGTAACGCTCATTTCCTGAACTTTAGTTTTTTGTCTTAATTTGTTTGATGGATTGTTATATTTAAATAGTCACTTGCAATCTGCAGCAATACATCACTACATCAATGCATCACATCAATAGGTAGGTATTAACTAATTTCACATTTCATGAAAATAATATTATGTAATATTAGGCTAATAATTAAACTAATATTAAATAAATAATACTAATTAATAATCAGACTATACTTTCACAAATCCAATATGTCAATTGCTTCAGCTCCTCTCGATGTTTATCGCCTACCGCTCTAGGAAACTGCTGTGATGAGAACAGGAAGTGAGGAATGACATTTATCCGTTTCACACGTTTTCATATCAGAAAGTGTTGACCGTTTGTTTGATTTTGTACACGTTTTAGAAAAGACTACTATTGCTCTAATACGTAAGAACACGACTGCCACGCTTCACAAATACGAATGAATGCGAAACTTTGAGTACCTGAAATAGGCAGGCTTAGAAACCCGTCACCGTTTGTCTTGCCTTCAAGCAACAGGAAGGGTTCGGAATTTCCTAAACCCAGACGAGTCCCGACAGCTGGCAAACGTTGCAAAAATGCAGCATGACTGCGAAATTTTCAAATACAATATTAAACTAAATGGTTTTGTAGAAAAAATGGTAAATCATCGTACATAATAAAATTTAAATCTCAAACAAAAATTACATTTTACGTTTATTATGCGTTAGTATAAATAGTGAAAGAAAATATTTTTACGTTTTTAAACAGTATCTGTGTTCCATGAGTTCCGTAATTATATATCAAATCTGGGTGGATTTTAATTTAAATATTTAATTTGATGACGAATTATATTAATCTCTCTTTAATGTAAAAGTAGTACTGATGTACGTTAAATCTACATTGATTTTATTTTCGTATTAAATTTAATGTAAGTGCATCAATCGCCATGTAATGAGCAAGGTACATTAACATTAATGTACAGTTGTACATTAAATCTACACTAAATGTAATGTAATTTCTGACAGTGTAGTGAAAAATGTCTTTGATAATACGGTAGATGTGCGATATTTATTAAATCCATTGGAATTTCGAAAGTTGCAGAAAAAAAAATTAAACTAGTCATTTCTCATGTAAAATTTTTATTTTTTTTTAAAAAATAAATCAAAATTTTTAATTAGTAGTTTTGTGTAATTTTGAATCTTACCTTAATAAAGATATCTCGAACTTTTCAATACTGAGTCAAGACATTTCTTTCTTAAATTAATCTCTTTCTCAACATGGGATCTTTACACAATATCAAATACATTTTTTCGAATTGTTAGTCTTCGCGTAACTTTTAGTTACATTGGAAGAATTTTGTTAGGCTTAACAATCACCAATATTTACGTATTAGTCTGTAGGTCTCAAAACACACGATAGCCATTAGTTAATGTTCTTGCTTCTATCTCTGAAGGTTTGAGTTCGATTAGCACCAATCCTTTCTTCGAGAGTGAAGTATTTTTTTCCCTTCAGTAGAGCAAAGCTGGTAAGTAATGTAAGTTCGATTTTTTTAAAGCCTCTGAACTTCAGAAAATTGTACATATTCGGAAATGGCAAGTTGTGATCTCCCGCGCTCTTTAAGAGTGACGGCAGAAGCATCAGTAGGATACGATTTGCAATATTATAATTATGTATGTGTTGGAAACAATGCGAGAAGAATGCGCCGTTGTAGCTTGACTGATTTTAACTAAAATTGTTGATGCTATTCTACAAATTGTTAGAGTGTGAACTTATTTTTTGTAGATTAATTTTTTAGAGAGATCATGTCAAAAACTCAGTACTATGTATGCCTGTGTTTATATTATGCAATACATTTACATATTCCATTCGTTGATCTGAGTGATATTAATGGTATTTTGTTATGAATTCAGCGACCATATTTTAATTTACAGACTGCTGAAGACGAAAAATTTGTCAAGACCGTTGTATTAAAAATGTCTTTCATTTTCTCTCGACAGTTGTGGGATTTATATTGTGACGTCAGACGCGAAAATAAATTGCTTCTCTTTTCATCAAACACAAAGTATTGAGGTATACTAACGACGGTTACTCTTGTCTTGCGCGCTCGCGTCTGTGCACTCGCACAGACATTTCCGCTGCGCCAAACCTCAGAATTAATATGTCCTCCAAAGGAACCGGGGCGGCGCGTAGTTCCCAAATACGCGTTCATTTCGACGGCCCGCCTTCGGGCACGTGGCGCCGTTCTCCGTTTTAATAATGGCCACCCCCGTGTCGTTTAGTTCGCCGTCAAAAGAGGCTGGGCAAAGTTTCAAGGAGTGGAGCGGGCGCTTGGCGCGGGCCTTTATTTTGCATGGTGTCTCCGCCTCAGACGTCACAACGACCTGACTTTGAAGCGCGACCTGGCCGCGCGCGGGAAGCCACGCGTCAGCAACCAACGCTGCGAGGAGAAGGCCGATTTTTCAAGGGCTGAGCTGGCGGCGCCGGCCGCGCAGGCGATGGCGCCGGGAGCGGAGGGGGATGTGGGTGGTGCTGGGGGTAGTGGGTGCGCGGCTGTGGGCGTTGGCGTAGCTGGTGGCCGTTACAGCGGCAATCTTGTGAAAGTGACTGCCACGGTGCGGGCGATAGCTGTGTGTCTCGCTTACATTCTTTGTCATTCTCTCATTTTCCCTCTTTCGTTTCGTTACCTGTTGTTCTCGTTATCTCTCTTTCCCCCTCTCTCCATTTCTTTCTTTTTTCTTTTCCTTTTTTTTTTTTCTCCCTCTTTCTCTCTCTTCCCCTTTTTTTTTCTTCCTCCTTTCCTTTCTTTCGTTCCCTTTCTTTTGCTTTCCCTCCGTTTTCCTATCTTTTCTTCTCTCTCGCTCGGTCGCTCGCTCGCTTGTGATTTTTTGGAATGATAAGCTCGATCGCTTAACATTATTAAATATATATAAGACTTCCTCTGTGAATGAGTCTGATGAACTACGCGCTTGAACAAAGAGCTGTTTACAATTTAACTAGCTCATTGTAATTGGGTTCTTAAATTTTGGGATTAGTTTGATGCATCTTGATTCTTGTTAATTTGTAGAATTGAAACTCTAGTACTGGGTGTAATTTCAGTTTTATGTTTTCACATTACATATTGTTACTACTTGATTTGGTATTTTGTTATATAATTTTGCACGCGATCCGATGGAATCATCATGATTATTCATTAAAAAACTAATGATGGTATGAAAATTTCGAGGTAATGTACGTGGAATCAAATGTCTGTGTGGAAATGTGAGAATTTATTTTTTGAGCTTTAACAGCGCATTAGGAGAAAGTGCTTTAAACTCTTCAGGATTATAATGACAGTACCTTTCTTTAACGGTCTCATTTTTATGACTTTACAATAGGGGATCGGTATTGTGGGACCTGAAATATACATTTCTTACCCAGATGAACTCCAGAAAAATTATTAATTTTGAATATTTGAATTGAAAAATGATGGAACAATTAAATTTAATTGAAACACAAATATTTCAAGCAAGAAGAAATATTTAAAATATTTAATAAATAACCGGTTGTAAAAAGGAATGCGTATTGTTTAAGTACTGACACTATGTTTTTAAATATTGCATATTGTGTTCACTGATATAATTCCAAACATTTCTATTATTCTCGGCTTGAAGCAAACGTCTGAGTAATGTTCTCTTTTCTGTTAAATTCAATGTGATAACTTATTTCGACCTGGATGTAGTATCTTCTCCTGTGTCCGAAAACCCATGTTTCTCCCGGTCCACTACAAGCCACAGTGTCGAGCACAATAGCAAATGAAGGCATTACTGCTATGTTAACCAAGTGGATGAATAATTATGTGCGATTTAATCTATACAGCACGCAACCCAAGCCCCAAAGAGGAAACTCAGGCTTAGAGAGAGCAAGCGAATGGGAAATGGAAATGGCCTGTGAATTCAAACAAGCAAGTCTAACAGCACACGGACAAAACTTTACTATATTCAGGATTATTTTTCAGAACAGTCGAAATAGAATACATGTATCTACGTTTTCACTAGCAAATAGGTTTTTTTCTTATATTTAATTAATGATTTGTAGGACAATGCAGTATACGTGGATTAAGAATTATTTAATATTTATCGTCCAATTCATTCGTAAACAGATATAAAGTTCAAATGGACGTAAATGACCTAATATTTAAAATAGAAAATGTTTGTTTTTTTTTTCGATTGAACTTCCATGGTCTCGGCATTTATCAAATTCATCTGAAACTGGGTTGAAATCGCTCAGTGACTGCCCTCATATTCTAATTATATAGATACAAATGCTGAATACGCGATATTGATTTTTAATCTTTTGAATTGCAGTGAAATTTCGTCATGAATTCCTTGCCCTGTCCTTCGATGGCTTAGTGTACAAACATTGTATGTCCACCCACGGTCATTTTTGGAGACTCCTCGTGTATATCCACTTAATGTACAAAGACGGTATTTCTATGTAAGGGGCATCATGCTTTATGGAGAAAACAAACAATATTTCTCCGTAAGTAACTGCAGCCTTACAAACTTTCAAGTTGGGTATTCTCGATACTTAGAACTCTGAATAAACATTATGTGTGCTCGAAGCTATCGATATACTCCTTTCTTTCGTACTTCTGAGTGTTTCTTACCAAACATGATCCACTTTCGTATACCAGGAAACAAAAGCCCATTCAAAACTATGAATGTGTCCAACTGGTATAGAAAGGTAGGAAGCATTACAGTTTCAAATATATCGCGAACAGACAGGGAAGAACGGTACAGGAATAGGTAAGAACAATCAGGAATGTGCTATGATTTTCAGCATTAATCGTAAGTCTTCATTTCATAATCATGATTAGCAGCACTCAAACTTGCTGCTGCAATTTATTCCTCTGTTTTATATAATTGTTTAGAAAGATTGTTCCTTTTTTTAAAATGTTAAAAAGAAAAGAATTTTTCTGAGAAGTAAAGCGACAGCATGGGTTACAGAAATAATTTCTACTAGCTTAACGTGGCTCCCCCAGCGTATATTTTCATGTTGAAGTTTTATTTGTGCTTGGTAAATTCGTAATAAAAACAAATGTTCAACCTATTATTGCCAGGCTCGTATGATAATGAAACATTAATTCATCGTCAATCGTATGAATTAAGTCGTAACGATTCATGTAAATGCCGGAAAAGCGTGGTATAGTAATTCAGTGTTTCACTAATATACTATTTTACTATGCGAATCTATTTTACTTATCTAGTTGATACTTCCTTTTGGTATGGATGAATTAATGTTTCATTATCATTACTCTTTTTATATTCACTGAAATCATTCATTGTAACTAATTGTTTTCATTTTAACATGTATAATTTCCTTAATGCATCAAAAAGTTCTTACTTGTTTCTTTCCTCTGACAACATATTTAACACTTTCCTCTGACAACATGTGACTCTCCATTCTAAAAACCACCAAAAACAATTATTTTTTATAATTCTTCCAGAATACCGTAGAAGAAACCTTTTAAGAATTGTTCCAATCGATTTGCCTTGCCGACACGAATTGAATGATCTATTGATCACCTGTGTAGGCTCCTACGGGTCACTCAAGACGCGTTTTACCTGATTAAACACGCAAACACGTGTTTTAGAGTCGAAATGATCAGACGCAGTCACGTGTTTTGGAATCGAAATTATCAGTCGCAGACATGTGTTTTGGAGACGAAATGATCTGTTCCCCACAAGGAGACCGAGACGCTTCGAATGACAACTAATTTGTTTCAAATAGTGGGCTGGAAGGTGTGTAACTGTTAGTGGCGTACGGAAACAGGGTACTCGATTGCTATACGAGGATACGCTGCAAAAGAGCGATCATCTCAATTTTTGACTCCGCTCATTATTTGTCACTTCAGAATTGAACGAATCTTCCTTTACAGTATTCGTTATCAGTGCATCTACGTGCGATCGCACGGTGTTTGTTTTAAGCCGAAGAACATCACCATAAAAATTGGTTGAGTTATTTAAGGCATGTCAGACAATTGGCAAGAAGCGCGGAACTACGTAATGACATAAAAGACTGTTCTGAACTTCTATTCACTGCAGAATTTTCACTGTACATGGTCTATTTTGTCAAAATGAGTGTTCACATTCAGCCGAAACTTGACTTGGCAAGTAGCCGTGCCGGGGCCCGGCCGCGAGTGTAGCCCCGTTACCAAGGAGCCGCGAGCAATGAGCAACGAGCAATCTCCGAGGTAATTCTGTATCTTGGATGTCGCCTCGTCAGGCGCTCGCACCATTCAGCAGCGATCTCGCGAGGCCGCGACCCGCTTCAGCCTCCGCCCGTCCCCGCCCCCTCGTGGCCCCGCCCCCTCCGCTTCGCGCTGCTCCCTCCGTGAATCCCTGTTCGCGCCGCGAGGCAAGGCGCGCCGCGGCCCAGGGCTTCGCGGATGGGGCCAGCGGGGAGGGAGGGGCGCGGGGCGGGCGGCGAAAGTCGTCGATGGCGCCGAGGCAGAGACGGGGAAGGGGGGGCGGGCGGGGGAGGGGAAGCTTTGTCTCCGCACCGGCAGTCGGCGATGTCAACACGTCGGCAGGAAGCCCCGGGCGGAATTGTGTTCGGCGAGGTCTTAAACCGAACCGGGTCGACGGCGTGTTCGAGGACGCTGCTCCGCCTCCGCCGTGCCTCCGCCGCCACCCCTCCCCCGCCCCGCTCCGCCCCGCCCCCGCTCCCGCCCCCGCTTCGGTTCCGTCTCCGCACTGCTCCACACCTCCACTACGCTTCCACCCCGCCTATGCCTCCACCCCTCACCCCCGTCCCGGCCCCGCCCTTTCCCATCCGCGCCGCCGCCTTCTAAGGAGACGTGTGCTCCCCGTTGTTTTGTGTCGACGACGCGAGGTGGCGGAGGTTGAAGGCGTTGAGGTGGCGAAGGCGTTGAGGTCGCCGAGGTGAAGGCAGAAGCGCGAGTGGGGAGGGTCGGAGGGAGTACGGAGCACCACGATGCGAAAGAGAAAGATCCGATTGAATAAGGAAATAGTACGAAGCTGAAGAAAATAGTCGGGGATTATGGTGTGATAATGGGATGAATGCGGGAAATTGGTGCCCCATGAGGGTGTTCATGGAGTCTTTCTAAAGGGAATTAATGAGTTTTTACATGTACGTGTAGAATGAATACGTTAAAATAATATGAAGGGAACGAGTGCAGAAATAAAATTTGAGACAAACGAGAGAATGATGAAAAATCCGCCGTGAACGTTGTATTGAGAATGAAGTAAATACGCAAAAAAGGCGGGAAAGAAGAAAATGAGATCACGAAAATAAAACATAAAATTTAAGGAACGAAAACTAAATATATGTGTTGTAACGAACAAATTATACCTACAAAAGCAAGCGAAAACGTTCGTATAAAAAGAAAAGGGAATTGGTGAAAAGAAAGACGTGACTTAGAAGAAACATTTAGGTTATGAGATACGTCAGGGGAGAATTTGAGGAGGGCTTGGGAAGAAACGAAATGTCCAAAACTGCGATAGAGACAGCCTATATGGACCGACCAGCTAATGTAGCGTAATTGGTGGTGTCGTTGTAAAGCGCTCTCAGCCCTAAAAGAGAAAAGAGAAGAAAAAAGACAGCAACAGAAGATATGGCGTGCGGAGGCAAGGAAGAGCCATGCGGTGGCAATCCTAAAACCTTTTTTTTTTCAGGCTGCAATTGACCAAGATCTGGGTGTCTTGGGAAATTACGTGACACATGAGTGGAGAATAAAATGTGCCAACATGAGAGCGGTGTTAAAACATCATTGCTTTCTAATTTCTTCTACTTTTAACGGCCACCAAAACTCACGGAGGCCATCCTCGAAAATAAGGACAAAATAAAGGAGATGGAGATGATGGCAGAAAGAGATGGATTGCGGAATGATATCCAATAATTGTAGTTAATAATTTACTACGTCAGAAAGGAAGGGTATTCGCCGCTAGCCGAATTCGTTTATTACGCTCTGTTAAGTCACGGAGGTTAAGCAAATTCGAGACTCGCGGGTTCCTTGTTGGGTGACCGGCTAGGAACCCCGGAATCTGACGGTGTGGAGACCCTGGCCGAAGGGATAAAAGGCACTGACTGACTGCGACGTGACGAGACTTGACTAATATAGTAATTACTGAGTAACAGTATTGAAAGGAAATTGCTCAGTAACGGAGAATTACTCCAGAAAATGCGCTCAACGCCCAAGAAGGGGTAAAGAGACGCGTTTCGTCAACGATGCAACAAAATTAAAAAAAAAGAAAGCATATTACTACGTGATTCGCTAGGAGAAGTTTAATTATAAGACGTAAAGAGTGCCACTACAACTTTCACCCTCGGAATCGCTGGAGAAGTCAACGGACTGTATGTATATGAAATATATATATATATATATATATATATATATATATATATATATATATATATATATATGTTTAAAGTTCCAAATGAAATCAAATGGAGAATTTAACTATCTTAAAAGCAACCAAATCTAGAAGTGTGTTGTTGGGATGCGTCAACATAGTCCCTGACACAAACTAACGATGCAACAGGAAAGAGATTACATTCGTTAAAAAGTAGTAATAGAGGAAGTTCCGAAACACCATTGGTTCCTATTATTAAAAATAATTATTTAACGATCCGCAAAAATGCACAGTTAGTTGCAGCCGTCATTGCTCCTTCTCAGCTCCGCTTTGACAGCCAAGACAACGGAGGTGAGTTTTGAAGTAGGAGTGGGGGAGGAGGCGCGCGTCTTCGGCAGCGCCAGCAAAGCGGAAGAGGCGGCGTGGCATCGAACGCGTTCTGCGAACTCGCGCGGCCCGGGGGACGTGCCGCCCCCGCCCCCGGCCCCTCGCGTGACGTCACCGCCCTTAACACATGTTCCTCGCCGCCCCTGAAAAAGTCCTCACAAAATACGGACCGGAGGTGGACGAAACCCGAAAGTTTATATACCCGTGAGAAAGCAAAAAGTTAGGCGGGGGTAGGGGGACTCCCCTCTCCCCTCGATGGTTGAATAGTGAATCAAAAACAGTGTTCTTGTGCCGGAGAAGTTGGCTTCAAAATAGATTACGTGTGATTTATACGGTGTCATTGTGGGGCGGGATCTTCATTAGTTTGCAGCCGAATGACGGCCAAGCGTGTGGCGTGACTTGGTGTGGCTCTCTCGCGGGGTCCGGCGCTGAGGGGGACGAGGCGAAGGGGGCAGTGGGTGTATCAAGACCTAGGGTGGATCGGGGAGGACGGGACGGCTCGCGTGGCGGCTCGCGTGGCGGCTCGCGTGGCGGCTCGCGTGGCGGCTCGCGTGGCGGCTCGCGTGGCGGCTCGCGTGGCGGCTCGCGTGGCGGCTCGCGTGGCGGCTCGCGTGGCGGCTCGCGTGGCGGCTCGCGTGGCGGCTCGCGTGGCGGCTCGCGTGGCGGCTCGCGTGGCGGCTCGCGTGGCGGCTCGCGTGGCGGCTCGCGTGGCGGCTCGCGTGGCGGCTCGCGTGGCGGCTCGCGTGGCGGCTCGCGTGGCGGCTCGCGTGGCGGCTCGCGTGGCGGCTCGCGTGGCGGCTCGCGTGAAGGCTCGCGTGAAGGCTCGCGTGAAGGCTCGCTTGGTAGCTCGCGGGACGGCTCGCGGGGCGGCGAGTCGAGGCGGTAACCCTGGTGATATAATGAGGTGGAGGGTGAGATGGTGAGGGGAGCTGTGGGCGACTGAGCGTAACACGGGCCGAGAGGCCCCGCGAGGTCCCGCTCCGTCGTCGGTCGCAACCTCCCGTACCCTGGCGCATATTAGCCGTCCCTCGCCGATTTGTCTACACTGACGCGTCCGGGCGCCAACTCCCGGCCTCAACTCCCGGCCTTGGGTCTCGGAGCTGCCCGCCGGGTTATGGAGGTCCAGCGGGCGAGGTGGCGACTGCAGTGGTCCTTATGCCTATTCAATTCGTCCCAATGGAAGTTCGAGAAATCAAACATTTTTTATTGCGTCACATTGCGCATTCAGTGGTATAACGGTCAGCGTACGGGACTGTGATACCCGAGTTTGCGGGTTCATACCCGATCGATGCCGTGGATTTTTAAGGGCGAGAAAATGCTTCGTACGCTTTTTTTTCGGAGGGGAAGTAAAGCCGGCTGCCCCATGTAGTAGATTTACTGCATGTAAAATATCCTCAAGCGTAGAAGAAGCCTCTGAGCAAAATTGAGATCCGCCTCTTTCGTCGCCCAAGATAATACCTTCTTTCTCCGCTAGGTGGTGAAAGGAGCATAGCGAAATTTGCGTGGTTAGACGGAAGAGCGGGCCTGATGGCCCGAGTCTCACCACGTAAAATAAGTTATTAACATTAACATTTAATTCGGAGGGTTCAATTCATCACCACGTAAAATAAGTTATTAACATTAACATTTAATTCGTAGGGTTCAATTCATCAAAATAATTCCGTAAGAGTGAAATGGGGAATCATATGCGAAAATATTAATATTTCTTACTTTCTTGTATACATACGTATATATGTTGTATAGAGAAAGTGTTTTTCTTCTTTCAAAACGTCTGCCCGCCTGTCCGCCTGTCCGCCTGTCCGCCTGTCCGCCTGTCCGTCTGTCCGCCTGTCCGTCTGTCCGTCTGTCCGTCTGTCCGTCTGTCGTCCGTCTGTCCGTCTGTCCGTCTGTCCGTCTGTCCGTCTGTTCGTGTGTCCGTGTTTCCGTGTGTCCGTGTGTCCGTGTGTCCGTCTGTCCGTGTGTCCGTCTGTCCGTCTGTCCGTCTGTCCGTCTGTCCGTCTGTCCGTGTGTCCGTCTGTCCGTCTGTCCGTGTGTCCGTGTGTCCGTGTGTCCGTGTGTCCGTGTGTCCGTGTGTCCGTGTGTCCGTCTGTCCGTCTGTCCGTGTGTCCGTGTGTCCGTCCGTCCACACTGCTAGCGCCTAAACCATACCGAAGATCTTTTCCAAATTGAAGAATTCCCAGTTGATCTGGCTCTACTTCAAGCTTTGGCATTTTGAAAATCTTTTTTTAAATTTTGGGGGTATTTTACAGGAAGCCCTCTGGACATTTTCAAACATTTCTGAAAAACGGCTTCAATTTTTTTCTTTATACTTTTTGTAAGAATAGAGTAGAATACATATTTAAGGTGGCATAGGTCCGATTTGCTCTGTTTACTCTCAATTTTCAAATAATTGCATAAGTTTGAATTTTTTAGGCGTCTTCCTACAACTACAAAATTCAAGACAGATTTTTCTTTCAAATGAAATTTGTTGTGCATAAACAGTTCCTTCAATAATTTCATGCAGATTTTTTTGAAATTTTAGTCATTTTCGTGCAATAGTGCGTAAAATATTTGCAATTTAAAACATAACAAAACGATTTTCTCAAGAACGGCTCAATTTTTTCTTTAAATTTTTGATAGGGTTAGTTCCTAACGAACCCTATACCATGACATAAATGCCATATTGCTCTGTTATTATTTCCTTTTTTCAAAAATTACAAAAATGTAATTTTTTGACTTCTCTCTCACGGTAATATTTTGAGGCGATTTCTTGACTATTATATTTTTGACTTCTATGTGCTTTAAATAATGTAAAATAAAATTTCTCGAATACTAACAGTTTTCTGTGAAAATGAGCTCAAAATTCTGCATTTTCAGAAACGCTCAGCCATTTTCACAAAAATGGCTCCAAGTTTTTTCTTCAAACTAGTCCAATGGACAGTACTAATTGCATTGTTTAATATGACGTAAAGTTCTTTCTGGTGTATTAATTTGTTTTAGCAATTACACAAATGTATATTTTTAAACACCTCTTACGCATTTCCATCGGTTTGTACACATTATGACATTTGAGAGTGGCTGTGCTTCAAATAACTTCAAATTAACTTTTTTGAATTTCTCAATAGATTCCTGTGAACAAGAGCATAAATTTCGCGTTTACAGTAATGTTTAGTCGCCATTTTCTTAAAAACGACTACGAATTTTTCAATGAAAACTTCTATTCAGGACGAGTTTTTACTCTTCTTTAATATTTTTCATGTAAATATTAAGTTGTACTACTAGGAATGCAAAAAGTTGAGAAATTGTCAAAATATGTACTTTGGGCAACAGTAGATGACAGCTGGCCAGAGAATGGATCAAGATCTTAAGGCCAGACGACACCAAGGAAATTAGAAAAAATTGCTACGAGAAAGTCTGTGCCATTCTGTTGCACCTCTAGTTTTTGTTGTTTTTTGATACGGAGTGGAACACTTCTGGAAGTTCAACACAAGTCGCACGAGAATAAATTTTAGAAGTTTTTGAAAGAATATTAAATAGTATTTTTATCTTATTTAGAATCAATTTTTGAACAGCACTCACTTTCTCATGCCATTTCTAACGCTTCCGTAATATTATCACACTAACTGGACCCAACTTACTTCTCCTTACAATTAGCTTAAAGAAAAAAATGGAAGCTCGAATAATGATGTAAGAAATGGTCGAAAAAGTGAACATTCGCAATTTTCGAAAATTAAAAATTGGTAATAAAGATATGACTCTTACCATTCTGACAAGTGTACTTTGCTCCATTTGAGCATTAAATTTATAGGAAAAATGTGTATTTTTTTCAGAAAAGTTTGACATTGTAATATGGTTTTCATATAACATATCCCCTCCCTGACAAATCGTTTCAAATTTGCAGACTCTCAAGTTGAGTTACATCGATCTACGATTATCAATTTTTAGGAAACTTCCATAAATGATTTAGGCGCTAATTTTTTTGTATGCTTGGTTAAATTGTGACATAATTGCAGTATTTAATATATATGCGTCTCAGAATAAATGTTACAAATTTCCGGGGACCCGTCGTGAAAAATTATCCTGGACCAGTTAATGATACGTCACAGGCCGCTGGAATACTGGAAACATTCTCTGAAGAGGAAAACATCAGGACAATAACATACCTCGTGCCTCATGAGAGATTGATACATTTTTGGTCAAGAAAATTTTCTTCGGTGACAATTTAGCTCCACCCAACCTTCACTTGTTTCAGCGGTCAAGAAAAGAACCCTCAGTTCGTTGGTATCAAAGTGAAATTCAAGCGATGAAAACGTCCAAAGCGATTGTTTAATATTTTCCTATGTCTTGCAGCAGTGACAGAAAAAAGGAAACAAGTCTTTTGAGGTGATTATTTTGAAGAATATAAGCGTTGGTGAAAAAATTTAGACAAGCTACTGTTATTTTTAAACAAAATAGTTTTTTTCTGATTGTGCGTTTACTTTGATCCTCAGGGCAAATGTCCGTCATCCTGTGTGTTTTATATACTACTTAAAAGTGACATACAGTCGTACTTTTCATTCAGAATGGAGAACTGGATGTGAATGAAAGCTTGATTGTCTAGCTAAAGACGTTTATTTTCTTACGATAAATGTGTGCGGGAGAAATACACTGCAACGTAAAGTGTCTGAGTCAAGATGCTCTTTGGTTGGGAAGTGAGAGAAACTTCTAGAAACTCAAACAAACGAAGCAAGTTGCAAGACAAATATGTGGACTGCATCAGCGAATTGCTACATTACTCCACATTAGCGTAGCTCGTGTTCAACATAGTGCTAAACGCAACTGCGCATATTAAACGTTGCATTGTTGCAGAAAAAATCATCGAGAGAAAGAAAGATATATATTTGTCTGAAATTATTTTTGGAAACGAATGAATTGATTTATATCAGTATTGAAACTCTTGCAGATATTTACTTAATTTTTCAACTTAACCCTTACTGGTACGATGGGGTCTATGAGATCCTCGCGATTGTTTTCTGGCGTAGAATTCGTGTTAATTTTCTAACTGATATGAGCCGTCTTGCCGACCTTCAATTTGTGTGCCTATCAATATAACAGGAAGTGGTATATGAGAGGCTCTCATGTCCGAATGGACAGCTCTTTATATTTCCAGAGAGGTCTCGCAGGCGTATTGTACCAGTTGCGTTAGTATTTTTGCTCTCCGTGATTCATAAACTATACAATTTTCTCTACTACAATATTTCTTCAGTGTGTGTGTGAATTAGTGGCGTGACATGAAATATAGTTTTAACAAAATTCGATGACTTATATGTAGCCGTTTTCGTGAAGAAGCCAAGCGGTCGAAATCAGTTGTTATTGGAAATAAGAATTTCCAGAAGTTGAATGATTCCAAGTGAATGATGTATTACATTGTAATGACTGATAATGGTGATATTGATCCAAATAGTAAACGAATAAGAGGTACCCAACGTTCGTACATTTCTGTGCTTATGTAATGCCATGGTTAGAGAAACAAAATGCGGTCTGGCAATATTCTTGTAATAAGAAAGAAATGATTGAATTTACTTCGCTCGTTGAGTCTAAAACGGTAGATTGCTAATAATAAATCGTCACTAGAGAAGAAATGGACATATAAAATATAGTAGGCTATCTTATTGAAAAATCAGTAACCACAACGAGTTTGGGAAGCATTGTAGTTTATTATTAATATTTACAATCATATACATTTGTTTGGATATTTCATTACATAGGTGTCTTAAGAAATTACTTTGGAGGGTAAGGCACGCGAAAAAATTACCTCCAGTTCGAAAATGCAGAAGGTATTGGCAAAAGTATCGCGCGGTCTCTCATTGCTCCAGATACACCAAAAGAAATCAGTGTACCAGTTTGGTGTTTGTAAATTATCTGATGAACCTTAGTAAACTACCTTAGTAAATTATCTGATGAACCTGATATACTGCCTTATCCTACCATTTCGGCTCACTACAATTTCGTTGAAATGATTTGCTCAACAATTCCAATTTGAAATGGACAGTGAACAGTGCAATTTTCGAAGTTCATTAATCTTTGGTTGATTTCTGGGTTCGATTACTTGATTCCTCATGGTTTCTTAAACCTTCCGGCCATCAACCTTTATGGTCTTAAGTAAAAATGGAAATAATTAAAAAATCACTTCAACTACTTGAAACTATAATGATATTTGACTCGATAATGTGATGTTTCTGCCTATGTGTCTGTACTTGGCGCGACAGCCTGCGTATGGTCCATGGCCTTCCAGCAGCGTCCCGGCCTCGCGGCCGTGGGTTAAGGGGGTACGTTTTGTTTGCACGAAGACTTCCCCACTCCGTATTCTGGCCTTCTCAACCTGAGAACTGACTTTTGTCATAGTCACACTGCAACATAGACTGGAACGTTGCAAGGAAAACGCACATTACAATCTTGCCCGACCGTCAGTCGAACCCGGGGTCACATAATGGAATGCGAGGACGCTGACCAATGAGCTACACCGCGAGGGCAATGGATATTAAAAAAATTATTTATTACTGACGTGTCGATAACAATGAAATATTTCCTAATGAACATTTATTTTATTTTCTGCCTAGTCCGAGAAATTTCTTTTCCATCTACACCTGTAAAGTGGTACTGCATAATTTGCGTCACGTACTAACGTAATTTAATTTTTTCTGCCTGCAACCATTTAATTGTCACAAAATATATTTCTGAAGTTGTTTGAGACTCCTCGTTTCGGGTTACAGGAAAATGAGAAAATTTAAATACAAAAGCTATGTTCTTGAATGTGATGAAAACAAACAAGTTTGTGATTCGAAGAAATAAGGTCACAATTAAGATCAGTGGTAAAGCATTGTACAGTGAGGTGGCAAAAGTCATGAGATCTCGACGTGACGCTGCCTCTATAGTTGTCTATAATTGTGAAAATATTGCTGGTGCAGGATTTTGTGCAGGAACTTTCTTCTCGATCATGACCCATAAATGTTCGATGGGAATCGTGGGTTCGATGGGAAATGTTCGATGGGAATCAATAATAACTAAAGATTTGTATATAGTTACCGTATCTATGTTTAAATAAGTTGCCTTATTGACTAAGGAAGAAATGTAAAATTTCGAAGTTTTCGTTAGTTGTAAAAGTGTACACTTATGCTGAAGTCATTACACGTTGACTAGCTATTTTTCGATCATCACAATTAATTTTTGTGTTTATTTGTGAATGACTTACCTATTATTTGAAAGAAACGTAGATATTTACAAAAATGCAACTAAAAGCATATTTTGAGTATACATTATATTTTCGATTATTTAAATTTTACTTTTGGAACGGCGTTACTTTAAATCATCTGGTCACTTAAATTTGTGAGTAGAAAGTGAATGATTTAATTCCCCTAAATGTAACGGACGTGTTATATTCTTCTCATTATGACATTTCATAAACTGTATGAAATGCATTACATAAAAAAATTGACATGAAATAGATTTAAAAATTCTTAAACTTTCTTAAAGCTATGTAAAATTGGAACATATACAAAGTGTACATTCAGAATAAGCAACGAATTCGGGGCAAAAACGTAAACAAAATTCGAATTGACCATTGAAAAGTGGCCAGAATTGACTCAATCCTCCATAGAAACCTCTAAAAATGCACCCAAAATTTAAAAAAAAAAAAAAAAAAGAGTGGGTACCAAAAAAATTTCAAAAATTGTCTGAAAATTTGATGAGAGGGTCCAGAATGGAAGTCCCCCCATTTTCTTTTACGCTGCCTACGCCTATATGAACATTCCATCTTACAAAACTCAGTTTCAGAAAGATATTCCCGAACATTTGACATATTTTCCGATGACTTCTCAAAAATGGAATAAGCCTCGTCATTGCTATTAAAATATTTTCATAGGCAATCGCGAGCTCTACATCTTTTTGCGCATCTAGTTGCCTTATAAAGGTAATAAGATTCTTATTACTAGATATCGGATGTTTAGGGAAATGCCTATTCGATCCTAACGTACTTATTTAAAGGTTGATAATATATGTGCACATATCATGACAAATAATGACACTTGACGAAGTTTTATACTTCATATTTTTTTCTATTTTTTTAGCATAAATGCCTTTTTTCGCATGAATGCCTCTTTTCACATTTTTTCATCTTTTTTGCCTTTTATGTATTTTTATATAAAATGCTAAGAAATCGGAAAATCGACCATGCTCCAACGTGCACATTCATTGCAAAAGGTTCAATTCATGTCTTGGTATTTTAAAATACGAGAGTATTCCTAGTATATCAACTGATTTGTCTCCTTTTCCCTATTTCATCAGAACATGGCTGGTATTTATACCAGCCATGTTCTGATAACATGATCGATTGACAATACATCGAGGGCATAGAAATTTTAAGTGGAAATAAATGTAAATTCCCAGAAGGTTTCAGTGTTGCTAGTATTGGACTTATAAAATATGTGCCGGTCACATCATCAGATGTTGAGAGATCGTTCTCCACATTCAAACTGATTTTGTCTCCCAATCGTCCCGAATTTGAAATTGTGATTCTCGAAAAGTTACTGGTAAAATGCAAATATTACTGGTTAAAGCAAACTATTAAGAATAAAATGTAGATGAGTTGTAAATATGTGAAACTCGTTTTACATTACATTTACGAACTTGTTTTGTGCATTTAAGTTTACAAAATAATATAGATTTAAAAATACATACAATATTTCATTTTATTGTGCATGCAAATTATGACAGTAATTTTTCGCTTTGTTCTTGACATTTTCAGCGCCCTTTTAGACGCTTAAGAGACGATTTTTTGTGCCTAAACATCTGATGTCTCCTTATTACCTTTTCAAAAGTATAAGGTGCTGGTTTACATTTGTTGATAGTGAATGACAAATACATTGGGAAAAGTAGTTTACAGAATTTCTCTCGGTAATGTGACTTTATTCATGCTCCAATTTACTCCTCATATCGTCTGTAGTGTACTCATTATTACTATCAGATGGGGTATACACACGACAAGGAAGTTCCGATTTTCTTCTAGACGTAAAATGACCCTAGGTAATGAGGTTTGAATTGTGTTTGATTTTTTTTTGGGCAAACTTGAAGACTAAAGAATGTTGAGATGTTGATATGATATTAATGAATTTTGGAGGCAACCCCGTAAAACATTGTGGTTGTTGCCATTTTTCTCTTTTTTCTGTTTATATACTGGAAATTTATGGGAATCGAGGAGCAATGAGAAAAAAATTCTACATGTGTCTTCCTTATATGGCAATCTTGTAAACTGCAAAATATGAAGAAATTTCTCTAAACCCGTGTTTTCGTGCTTTTAAGAAAATAAAACCATTCTGGGGACATTCTGGTGACGGCGTCTACAAAGGCGATTCGTCTAGGCAAATTCGTAGACACTATTCTTAGCCGATTTCCTGTAGCATATTTTTGACGAATCCTAGAAAAACACGTTTTTGTCGATTGCAATGTACCTTCTTTTACATTGTTGAAACGCTGTGAATTACATTATCTTTCCGGTATTCAAAAGAAATCATTTCGTCTTCGTTCACTCGATTGACACTCGACGATGTTCACCCGATTATTTTATATAGTTTTGTAATGAAACGAAAAATTAAACAAGTATTTTAATCGATACTTTTGCATGCAACTTTCTGCGCATGAAAATGAATCCGGGCATCTATAATATGATGAAAATATATTTTTATTGCGTACTTGCAAAGTGCAAATAAAACTTGTGAACATGAACGTACCTGCCGGAGGCACTATGCGAAGCTAATTAATTATTCCACTAGAGGCTGAAAATGATTTTGTGGTATAATTGATTATCCCTGTGCTGAAACGATTGTAATGAAATTATTTACAACATGCTTGTGTATTCCTGTATCTTTGTTAAACTTATATAGTTTGATGTTTTTGTACACTAGTCATAACCTTGTAAAAGCAATATTGGAAGAATAAGGAGTTTGCTACACTGAATATTTCGTAGGGTATTCCTGAAATACCTAGCGAAGTGGCTCAGTGCGTAGCGCGCTAAATTTGCAGCCGGGAGGTCTGGGTTTGATCCCGGTACCTGCCACCCTGGCCGAGATTTTCGTGGTTTCCGTCGGGTCGTAAAGCGAATGCCGAGATGGTTCAAAATGCCCACTATCACCTCTCACCACACACCTCACTCCATCCCTTATCATTGTTGCAGTAGACGCGCCCGGAAACGCGAAAAAATCAATCAATCAAATCCATGTAGTATATTTTTTGTTTTTAGTCCAAGCAAATCAGCGGCATCTTTCGTTAGATTCAAACCACGAATTAAATCATTAAGTTCATTTTGACTCAATAATGTTGGTGCAGTATTTTCCTCCGATTTGTTATCATTAGCATCATCGCTTTCATTTGCTGTGCTGCTCTCAACAACCTGTGACATAAAGGGTGATTGAGTCTTCGTTGCTCATACGCCGGGACTTCATCCCATATGTTATTTATAGACTGTATTTGGCAAAATTGGATACTCTTCGTCGTTTAGTTTTGTAAATACTTAACTTCAAACTTTGGACTATGCGCTTGTGCTCGTGTAACATGGCCTACAGCAAGTGAGCGAGCGGCTTCACCTTCCGTTAGGGTTCGCCACTTCTCTGGAAAACTCATTTGCGTATACTATCCGAGAAGCCCCGGAAGCGATCACAAGGCAAATAGCGCGCGAGGTCAACGCATTACAGTCCCTCGTCTGGCGAACAATTCATGCGGAGAGATTACCACGTTTCCATTTCCAGCGACTGCTGCATTTGTGCAATAGACACTTATAACGTCGTTTTCAATTCTCTAGGTATTTCCTGCGCAAATGCAAAGAAAATCAGGAATTTCGTTCTTTTGTAAGGTGAAGCGTGTTTTATTGGCACAATTTGCATGTGAGGGCCGAGGAAAATCCGCCTGTTGTCTCTAGTGTAGCTCTCCCTGTAAATGTGTCGGTTGGCATTGTGGATACATTTATTATCGGTCACCCAGTCTTACCCGAGCATTTAAGAAGCGTTCAGAATCACAATTTAATAACTCAGGTACAGGAGGCCATTTTAAACACTTGTAGAGCCCCGCTAACACGAGGTGAAAATGCGAAATTTTGGCAGCATACGCAAATATGATAAACTATCGTAAATAACACTTAACTGATAGTATGTTTCTCTCTCCTTTCACATTCGTTAAATAAGAAGGCAATAATAACAACAGAGAACAATATTAATGTAATATTTGGGCTGCCTTCTTTGTAACAAATGACCAAATACAAAATACTTTCTTTTTAAATTTTCAATAGGGTTTACACTATTTCTTTTACACTATTGCAATCATGTATAATTTAGTGTTCTCCATCGTCGGATCCTGTATGAGGAACGAGGAATGGATCTCTCTGGATGTTCAAGACTGGTAGGTCGAATAAGAACATGGACAAATTCGCTATGCAGAACTGCTCATAAGGCGGAAGGAAGGTTAGGATATTCCATTAATTTTTCTTTTTGCGTTATGAACTTCATTTATGTATTTATTTATTTTACGTCAAAACAGTTAAAAAGGTGTGAGATGTGGTATGGGGAGTAACTAATGAATTGTGTGCACGTAGTCAAAAATTCTGTGATCCCTACCCTTAGCCATATACTATTTGAATTATGAATACAGAAAGAAAATGAGCGTTTTTTGCAATGATTGTTAACAGAAATATACACTCCGATGTAATAAAATCTATTTTCAAGGGTAAATCAGCAATTAATTTCGGCTCTTATCCCTCATCAGGTCCTTCGTCAAGGAATAATACTTCATGCAACGACATCATGGAGAACAATAATTTGAATAACTATATTTCCCAATAAATTCTAGAAGAAGTGCACTGATAATGAAGTTACATATATGTCCAGAAGCAAAACAAGTGGCGATCTCAGCATTTGCTCAAACTATTAGGGAAACTGGACGAAAAAATTGATTGAGATTGGGGTCATTGACCCGGAAGCTGCAGTACAGTACTTGTTACAGGTTGTTTAGAATTATACAGTCCAAATGGCAAATAAATACATTCAATATCACGGTTCAAATTAAGGTTACTTTCTTTTCGATGCTCAGTAGATTCTCTAATTGTATTGTATGCATCAGAAACTATTTTACTTGAGATTTAAACTTTTCTATCGAATTTAATCATTTAATGTCATCTGATTAAGTATTGTAAAATAATGTACATGTATTGTATGTGCTTTTTTAGTGAGCTGTTTATACTGTCACCTGATGAATATGATTACTACGTTGAGTTTTATAGTTATAGACATCAGCGTTTTCTGAAAATATATTCCCGCCTTTAACTCATTTTTGACAAAAACTACTGATTCGTAAATCAAGATACAAGTTAATGGTAAAATTCCTAGATTAATAAAGAAAGGCTTACAAGAATCACGTGGGTGGGATTTGGTTATTATTCGTACAATTCTTGTTTTGTAATTTAAAAGTCTGGAAGCTATAAGATGTATATCTCCAGAATATTATGCCATATCTCAGGCGGGAATGAATATTCGCGTACTATACACAACGAGCAGCATGAAGTCTGTATGATTTTGAAAGAATTATGAACGCGTAGCATAATGAACTTAATTTTGTATTAAATTCATTTAAATGGACGTTCCATTTAAGGTTTGACTGAATTGAGAGATCTAAAAAGTTTGTTGCCTTAACATCAGTCAATGGTACACCGTTTATTTTCAATGGAGTGCAGAATTGTTTATTTGAAATGGAAAACTGCATTAAAACCTCTTTCTTTTCATTTACTATTAATTTATTCCGAAACCAATTTTAAACATCAGATATTGTACTATTTACGGCTTCTTTATTGCAAAGAACGTTCGTATCATCCGCAAAGATAACTGTTCTTTCGTTTCGAATCGTCGAGTGCATATTGTTTACGTATAGTAGGAAGAGAATAGGACCTAAAATCGATCCATGAGGGACTCCACGTGCAATTGTCAGTGAGTCAGAAAGATGTGTACATAATTTTCCATTATTCCAGTAAGGTATATCTACTCTTTGATATCATTGTTTAAGATGCGAACGTAACCAATCTGGGGCAATACCATGGATTCCATATCAAGGTAATTTTGAAAGTAAAATGACGTCAAAAGCTTTAGAAATATTTAAAAATAATCCAATAGGTGCTTCGTTTTGATCTAATGATGAGACGACATCTTAAATAAAAGAGAATATTACCGTTTCCGTAGATTTTGATTTCCTAAATCCATGTTGGCAATCTGAAAGCGCGTCCTGTTTACTGAGAAAAGTTTCCATTCGTACGTAAAAAGGTTTTTCTAATATTTTTGAAAAAACTGTAAGAAAGAAATAGGCCGATAGTTTTGAATTTAATTTTTTTTTTTTGAAAAGCGGCTTAATCTTAGCTGTAACTTGAATTTTAACAATTCAAATCTAACAATCGTTTACCGATTTTGTGGCTCCCTCCGAACCATTGGAATTGCATAAGGCGTTGATTTTTCTTACTATTTTTCCAGTCTCAGATTCTCAACACATGAACGGTATACCTTGTTTGGTGCCCAGTTTTTGTCGAGATCGCCTAGCCTTAACCCGAAATATGCGTAAGGAACATTATTCACAAAACTATTAATGTTCTGTCTTTGCATAACAAATTACATATTGCACATTGCTGTAGCAAATTGTAGTTTGAATACAGTTAGTTTCCTTATGTAATGATAAATCGTGTCAATCCATTGGACTGCCTGTATATTGATCTTGTATTTTATTGTTGTATATTTACAGCCCTGAAGTAGGCAAAATAAATTACTGAAATGTTGGCATTGATGAAAACTGACTTTATTGACCAACCGTCACGATTCACTACATTAGAACAATTACATAGTTTGATACAAAATGGAACACATTTTGGTTCTTCAATCATACGTAAACTAATTTCTTAAGAAACTGACCGAACAAAATATTATGGCACTTTACAGCACTATTGCATGTAAACAATCACGCAGTTCCTTTCCTAACAACCAGATGGGTACAACCCATCTGGCCAACTACCTCCACTCACTAAATAAACCTTTAAACCTAACGGGAGGTTTGCCGACGTGATCAGTGAATTGGACACCCACACAAAAACTCTCACCAAACGGGATACAGTCATCATCATAGGAGGGCAGAATGACATCAATTTGGGTGGTCACTTTACACCTGAGCAACATGTTGACAAACTACAACGTCCGCCCAAAACACGAACATTGTAATCTCGACTCTGCCCTTCTGGTACAACAAACCAACACTGTGCAAAGAAATTAGACACGCAAACAACAAATTAAAACTGCATCTGAGAGGCACACATGTTAAATTATTTGAGCTTAACTTTCTCTCAGAAAAACACTTCACCCGGCATGGTCTTCACTTAAACCTTGTCGGAAAACATGCACTCGGTAGCGAACTTGCCAAACACATCCTTACACCTCAGCAGTATCCTATCCATGATTCCTCCCCACCTACATCTCCTAGTTCTCTTCCATCCTCCGGAACCCCTTTGGACCCAATTACCTTATCCCTGAACCTAATCCTTGTACTACCTCTCCCATTATTCATTCCCTACATCTGTAACCACTCCTTTCTCACCTCCTAACACTGCTGGGACACGATACTTCCTTCGACCACGCACTCGAGGTAAAATGAGATAAATAAATAGCAACTACAGTCAGATGCAGCAAAAAAGCATCCGTGTAGGTACATGCAAAAGATTCAAATAATGCATCATAATGTGCAATCTCTTTCAAATAAAATTGAATTTATCGAGGCAGCATTAGAGTGTGATCTCAGTCAAATAGATGTTCTTTGCTTTACAGAACATTGGTTATCTCATAATGATCTAAACACACTCCAAATTCGAGTTTTACCTTGCAGGATCTTATTGTAGAGCAAGGAATCAAATAAAGGCCCTGCTTACGGAGGTTCGTGTATTTATGTAAGAAATAATATTGATTCTACCTTCTTGTCAGAATTCAATTTATATGCAGTTGAAAAGTTTTGAAATAACAGTTGTACATCTTACTACGCTCAAAATTATCTTACTTTGCATCTACAGACCTCCAACAAAGCAAGCTGTAGATTATTTCAATTTCGTAGAAAATCTAGAGATAACTCTGAACAAAATTAGTAATCTCTCTTTTAAATCCATTGTTGTATGTGGAGATTTCAATATTGATTTTCTGAGCGAATCCACGAAAAGAGCAGTTTTTCAATTTAATTCATTCTTTTAATTTAGATATTACTGTGAACGTACCTACACGGAATACTCTTAAATCACAAACAGCAATAGATCAAATTATAATTAACAAAACCACAACTAGATATGAAATAATAACGAATAATCTAGGTTACAGTGACCACGATGCACAAATTCTTACAATTACTAATAACATGAATACTGACACAATAAATAAAACACGCATGTCCGAGCATTTACTACAGTTAACATAAAGTTATTTACGGACTACTTGCTGAAAGAATCATGGAGGCAGTTTATAACGCTATTGACACAAATAAAAATATAATTTATTTTTCTCAAAGCTTTCATTTCTCTTTAACGCATGCTTTCCTATTAAAAGAGAAAATTAAACATTTCACGAAAAGTAATACTTGGATCACAAAAGGAATTAGAACATCGTGTAAAAATAAACGTACTCTCTACTTTATTTCTAAACGTCATGACGTATCTCAAGATTTCTTATCTACTTTAAAAATACAAAACATTGTTACGAAAAGTCATAAGGCAGGCTAAAATAATGAAAAACGATCAGGATATTTTGAACTCAAATAATAAAACAAAAGCAATGTGGAATATAATAAAAATACTACCAAATCAACTAGAAAACCCGTAGAGAATGTTGTTTTAAAATATAACGATATAAATGTGAACGATCCGGCAACAGTGGCTAATCTCTTTAACTAATACTTTTCGAGGATTGCTGCCGGTCTCCCTAAGGGTCTTCCGGCCCAAAACTCAAAAACAGACAGTTCCCCCAACATTTTTGACACAATGTTCGTTTCGAAACTTCTTCCTATGAAATTCTCAAAATAATCGGTAAACTAAAAATAAATATTCGTCCGGTTTAGATGAATTCCCTGATTCTTTGTTAAAGACTTGTGCGTATGCCATTATACACCCGTTAACTCACATATTTAATGCATCTTTATGCACTGGAACGTTTCCAGATATTTTCAAAACAGCTAAAATTAAGCCGCTTTTCAAAAAGGCAACAAAATGAAATTCAAAATTATCGGCCCATTTCTCTTCTATCAGTTTTTCAAAATATTAGAGACTTTTTACGTACGAATGGAAACCTTTCTCAGTAAACACAACGCGCTTTCAGATTGCCAACATGGATTTAGAAAATCAAAATCAACGGAAACAGCTATATTTTCTTTTCTTAAAGATGTCGCCTCATCATTGGATCAAACGAGGCACCTATTGGATTATTTTAGATCTCTCAAAAGCTTTTGACGTCATTGATCATGACATTTTACTTTCCAAATTACCTTCATATGGAATTCGTGGTATTGCTCTAGATTGGTTATGTTCGTACCTTAAACAACGATCTCAGAGAGTTGAAATACCTTACTGGAATGATGGAACATTACGTACGCACCTTTCCGACTCTTTGCCCGTTGTATGTGGAGTTCCTCAAGGATCGATTTTAGGCCCTACTCTGTTCCTACTTTACGTAAACGATTTGCCCTCGACGATTCGAAACGGAAGAACGGTTCTCTTTGCGGATGATACGAACATCCTTTGCAATAAAGAAACCGTAAATAGTACAATATCAGATGTTTCAAATTGGTTCCGAAATAACAAATTAATAGTAAACGAAAGAAAACGGTTTTAATGCAGTTTTCCATTTCAAATAAACAATTCTGTGCTCCATTGAAAATGAACAGTGTACCATTGACTGATGTTAAGGCAACAAAATTTTTAGGTCTCTCAATTCAGTCAAACCTTAAATGGAACGTCCATTTAAATGAATTGAACACAAAATTAAGTTCATTATGCTACGCGTTCAGAATTCTTGCAAATGCAGTCAGCCTTCATACTGCTCGTTGTGTATACTTCGCGAATGTTCATTCCCGCCTGAGATATGGCATAATATTCTGGGGAAATACATCTTATAGCTCCCAGACTTTTAGATTACAAAAACGAATTGTACGAATAATAACCAAATCCCACCACGTGATTCATTAAGCTCTCTTTCATTAATCTAGGAATTTTACCATTACCGTGTCTTTTATTTACGAATCAGTGGTTTTGTAAAAATGACTTGCTCAAGGGCGAAATATATTTTCAGAAAATGCCGAAGTGTATTACTATAACACTCGACGTAGAAATCATATTCATCAGGTGACAGTATCAACAGCTCATTACAAAAATTCACATACAATACATGTACATTATTTTACAACACTTTGCCAGATGACATTAAACGATTAAATTCCAAAGAAAAGTTTAAATCCCAAGTGAAATCGTTTCTGCTGCATAACTGTTTCTATACAATTAGAGACTATACTGAGCATTACAAGAAAAGGAACATTAATTTTAACAATGATACATAATGCATTATTTACCATTTGGACTGTATAAATGAGTATAAACAACCTGTAACAACTATTGTACTACAGCTTCCGGGTCAATGACCCCCATCTCGATCAGGTTTTTCGTCCAGTTTCCCTGATCCATTGAGCAAATGCTGAGATGGCCCCTTGTTTTGCTTCTGGACATAAATGTAACTTCATTTCTGTGCACGTCTTCTAGAATTCAGTGGGAAATACAATTATTCAAATTATCGTTTCCATGTTGTCGCGGCAGGAAGTAATAAGAGCCAAAATTTATTGCTTATTTTCTTTGAAAATAGATTTTATTACATGGGAGTTTTTGTTGTTTTTCCTTTCAAAATTCAAAATTTATTGCTTGTTTATCCTGAAAATAAGTTTTATTACATGGAGTTTTGTTTTTTCTCCCTTTCAAAAATTCAAAATTTAAGTAATATATGACTTGGTGTAGGGATCGCAGAATTTTGAAAATGTGCACACAATTCACTTTTCCCCATAGCACGTCATACACAGTTTTTAACTGTTTTTTTTGACGTAAAATAAATAAATAAAAAGAAATAAAATTTCTTTTCCTCTCAGTGAAATTCCCCTTTACAAAATGAGTTCAGTCGCTTTGCAAAAAATCAGTACGTGATAGAATAAGTAGATAGAGTAGTAGAGTAGATAGTAAAAGTAGATTTGAAATCCGCACAAAAAGATGGATTAGGGAAACAGAAAATTAGATGATCATCATATATCTTGTTTCGTAGTGTAATTACCATTTTGTTGTAAAATTAATAAATATTATAAAATTAAATAATGTTCGATATTCCAATTTATTTTTAAGCGAAATAATAAATGAAAAGGTACAAAGAAGTGTTAAAATAAATTACTGTTCCACATTTAATCATATGAAAATGTCTTTGTATGGCCTTTATATTTGCCGTAGAAATTTCCGCCGACTATGCAGAATCCCAAGTCCTTGATTCGCCCTCCTGGCAAAGACTGCTGAACCAACTTCGCAGCTTTAGTAGTTGTTTACGTTTATCGTTGTTCAGCTGTCCTGATGTTGGTTATTAAGTTTGGGTAGACACTAGGTGGCTATACCATCTCTCAGGAAATGGAATACATCGCCGGGGCAGGCATGTACACCCAAGCCAACATTTTTTAAGTCTATTCAATTTATTCAAAATAATTACCATAAATAAATTCCATCAAACCCAAAGCATTATTCCCTTTTTGGATACACTAGAACTTTTTTCTTTCAAGCTAACAATTTAAAAAATATTTTAAAAATATTTACGTGGGTTCCGAACTGAAATTACCCCCTCCACGGAATAAGTTTTGTATCTGCTCCTGCGTGAATACGAACAACTCGTAAAAGAACTGCCACAAACGACGACACGCCAATTTTAAAAGGTAAATATGCCATATCATATTAACTAAAATTGATTCACGATATTAAGTCCCAAATAAAATATTTTATACCTTATTTTCTGTACAATTAGAGACAATACTAACAATGCAAAAGAAAGATAATATGTATTTTAACAAACACATAAAGTAATGTATTAGTTTACATTTGTAATAAATAATTTTAAAAATACTTAATATGTCTGTATCAAGTAATATACTTCAGCATCTGGATCTGGGCCCCATCTCGGTTTCATCAAGCAAATGCTGAGATGTCCCCTTGTTTTGTTTCTGGACATAAAGGTACTACTTTCACCAATAGCACATTTTGTTGAGTTCTCGTTTCGGTTGTTCAGGCAGGAGAAGAGTGTGGGTTGTGATTATATTAGCAATGCCTTAAAATGAAATCTTTAGGTTTCTCGTTTAGTACTTGTTTAATAATCTCGCATATTTTTAGTTTTTGAAGAAAGTTATTCAGCAGAAAAGAATCCTCAATTTCTGTTTTTTACTCTGAATTATATGTAACACTGGCATGCGAAATGCGTAAGAGCATTTAGGCGGCGTTGCTTATTTTTTCACATTTTCTTCATTCACTGGGTAGCTACGAAAGGATACTAAAAGAAACAGCCTCTCAGTTGTGAAGTGCATCGCCATAATCAACTTCGTGTCTCTCCCTACCGGGGTTAGCCCACTTCACCGCGAACGGATACCCAATGCTGGGGCAATAAATTGTTTTTACCCAAGTGGCACGCCCCCTTCAATCCTTCATTTCCGTTACATCCGCGATCCTTCCCGTGCTGCGCTCTTCACCCCTCCACCCGCTAGTTTTATTGAAGTCAGGTGGCCCCACGCTGTGAGGCCGTCGCCCGCAGGTGCATGCACTCCCGGGCCTCTGAAGGGCGGGGTGGGTAGAGGTTGGGGAAGGCCGAGGGGCGATCCACGCAGGGGACCCTCTGCACCCTCGGACCCTTCCACCCTTTGCGCCTCTCTCCCCTTCTCTCCTCTCACCATGCCCTTCCATCCCTGCGCCCCTTCCCCTCCAATCATCCCCCCGATCCGTCTTCTTCAACCATCCCTCCGCTACGTTCATCACTCCGCACTCTCCATCCCTGCTCACCCTCCATCCCTCCACCTCCTCCATCTCTCCATCGCCTCCTTCCAGCCCTCCACTCCCTTCCCCCTTCAAACCTCTCCACCTCTCCCCACCCCACCCCACCCCACCCCACCCTCCTCCGCCCTCCTTGCGATCCATGGCGCCTGCAGCACTATGGCCGCGAGCCCCGCCCAGAGGAGGGTTTCCCATTAGGCCAACATAGCTTATAGCTCCGGGGACCGGGGTCCGGGCGGGCGGCGCAGCAAATGGGTCGCCGACCCCAAGGCGACCTCCGGGAGGATAATGGAACCCAGCAGCTGATGCCGCCAGGGCTGACGAATCGCTCCTGGAATGTTAATGCTCCTGGTGTTTCTTGGACAAGTCACATTGATTACATTTTGAACCGCAATGAACTGAGAATTTTCGTGCAGGTACATTTCAAATTTTCAGTGAATACCTGGTGGCTATCCGTTTCAGTAGACACTTGTTCGTAAAAGGTACTGCTCTGCTCGACGTATAAATTAATTAATTAATTAACATATATGGAGAAACGCACTTATGCATTATTCAGAGCTAGCAGAAGAATTTCTGATGTATGGAATGGAAAGACCCATTGGTAGCAAAGCTTACACTATAATGAAATTTTATATTTTTAATTGAATAATTTTAATGAAATTAATAGAGAAAAGAATATATTTACGTTATGACGTCATCTATGTTTATCAGTGTTAATCATTTTTGAATTTGGGGTATTTGACAAAAAACACGTGGATGTTGCATTATAAAGAAGGCTGTATTCAGATTTTGCTGTAAATATATTGAACTGAAGGGCTGTTCACTACTACAGGTGTCGACGTTTTGCTGAGAAGTTTTAAAACAAAATAAGAATGAAAGAAATGTTTGAAACTAACTCTTCTCAAAAGTACTATTTTGAAATCCTCTAAGCAAACACTTATATTTTTCCTCTTATTAATCCTCAAAGCAAACAACGATATATTTTTCCAGAACAGTTCTTAAAAATTGAAGACGGGGAATTTTGAATTAAATTATTCCACTTACGTTAATAATATAAATGCTACCGTTGAAATATTATTTCGCATCCTTATATGATGAACAAATTTTGAGAATTCACATTAGAGTATAACTCCAATGTTCTCTATGGAAAATAGAGATTTAAGGTGTTTCAGTGTCCTGAACAATGACTAGAGAATTTCTTAGAGGGGACAATACATTAAGTTACTGGGCATTTCACGCGTGTGTATTTGAACTACATCGTATTTCATTGGATGGATCGATTTGATCAGTGTCTCCCTAATAGTGTTAAGTGTAGTAACAGTTGAAAATGACTACTTGAATTCCACAAAAGAAATTGTTTAAGAACTACGAGTTTTTACACATTTATAGGATCTTCGTCATGACATTTTATTTTTTATTTAAATATTTGATTTTTTGAAAACTATAATATTCTGTACATCATTTTAGTTTAATTCCTAAAAATGTTTACTCGATGATTATTACATTGTGCTCAGGTTACTGAAGTGGGGTACAGGGAAGAATCGTTTAAATGATAACTACATACATACTAAAGCTCGTCTTCCATATCATGAATTATACTACAAGAAATAGGTATTTTTGTATTGTAAAGGATATGCCACGCATAGCATTAGAGAGAACAGTGTTTCCATCCGCATTGTCTCAATTGTTAGAGTGTAAGTAAAAACAAATAGTACAATGTGATCGAGTTTTATAGAAAATGTATGTCTGAGTGGAAAAGGAATTTCGGATGTCTTTTGACATACAGTTCTTGTATATAAGGACGATTTCTTGCCATCATTTTGCAGAGAATGTGAACCATTTTTACGTGGAAGATGTATATGTACACAAAGTCTCAAAATGAATAACGACTTTCATAACTCATTTTGGCAAAAAGTGAGCGCGCGTCCTTTCCGCTTTTAAGGGTTCCGTGTGTGAACAAAAAGTGACTGGAAATAAAATGCAATATTGCCGCAATATGTCTTCCTCGTATCACCATTGCAATGTAATTTATACGTAATGACGTTCCGAGAGGAATGAATGAGCTTGGCTTAAAACGGCGATAATCTGTTTGTCAGTTGTTGGCAAGCGCGACGAAACTTCTCCTAATGCATTTCGCGTTTGAATTCATTCAACGCTTTCATTCATAAGTAAACAGCTGTGACCTGCATGGGTTTTTCTCGTTCACCAACATTTTTACCGAGATCCTAATGGACACTCTGGCGTCTGTGAACTGAAGTGTTCAAGTAAAAAATTGTAAAGTGGGCAACGTGTACTTTCAAAATACTCTAACGAATGACCCACTTTGCAAATCAACAGGCGAAATATCTGATGACTATAACTCCTTTTTTGCTCAACAAATTTTGACTTACTGAATCGTTAATAAAATACATTTTAATTCAAATCTATGCAAGTTCCATCATTGCTGCTTATAATAATAAAAATATAATAATAATAATAATAATAATAATTTTTCCTATTAAGATTTCTTATTAAATGAAAATAATGTTTTCAATTTCTTTTCATATTATTGGCGTGCATTAGGAATAAGGGAATTACTCGAATAACTGTAGAAATTCTATGTAAAATAAATAACGCTAATTCACTTTCCCAGCAGGTTTACACATAAACCTTTTCCACGCTGTTCTTTCACACCCATTTCTCTTAGACAGTATCATATGTCCACATTTATATTGTGACATTTTTATTGTTAAACTAAAAGGTAAGTTTTCTCATCTCCCTCCCGCCAATGAATCTTCCCTTTCAGTCCTTCCGTTAACAAGTATTTTATCATCAGGCATTCGTTTATCCAATAAAAACTGTTTTTGTAATTTCTCGTTCTGGCAGTTTTCCACTGCAAATTAAAGATGACCTTACTGCAACATAAAACGTTGTTCAGTATTATTTTTCATTCAAAGAATTTTAATATTCTAAAGTACATTTTAATGTCACAGACAGTTTTTACAGTTCATTGACAAAATCAAATCAACTCATAATTCAATTTTTTTATCTGCGAGGTTTCTTGGAGCAGTTATTTTGAATGCAGAAATTCAATGTGTTCTTTTGACATGCTATAATATAACTTTATTGATGTATTACGCGCGTTGTTTCAAATAATATCGGACTAATAAAGCCAACTACTTCACTGCAACACATGAAAATCAAAACTGCAGTTAAATTTGTTTCAATATAATTATAAAAGAACTGATGAAGAAAATCTGAAAATATATAAGCATTGCGTTGATGTCAATCCTTGAATCCCAACATCCACTATATATTCCATGCGGTCGTCGAAACATTTCATTATAGCCGGATAAAGCCTAGTACGGGTTTTTTGAGTTAGTAATCGCCAACATCATTTCAAGGCCATGCCATTATATGGCGAAGAAATAATTCTACTTAAAAATATTCTTAAATTCGACAATTTTATTGGGATCATTGGAAAACTTTGATGTACTATTCTGGCGCTGTATCCTAACGTTTAACAGACATTCGCCTGCGTATAGGATGTATCAAAATTCAATGACAGAATTGGGAATGGACTTCTCATATACAGTCCCTCTATAGTTATGTATAGTTGAACAACATGAAATACAAATAAATTGTAGAATATTATTTTCTGATGATATAAATATATCCTTGGAAGATTGTCGCAGAAAATATGTTTTAACTTCGTCGACATAGAACAGCATTGGTCGTATTAATTATAAGAGTTTTCTCGGTTTTGCCTATAAAGCTTCGCGCGCACCGCATCGGTACGTCACGGACGGACGGAACATGACGGACGGCAGTTTTTGTTTCAGTCGTGCGCCCTAGGACGTAACGGAACGGACACTTCTGTTTCTGAGTTATTTTGGCTCTTCGCTCCGCGACTTGTATTGTGCGCGACGGCTTAACAATTCAAGTAAAGAAGCAATCGCGTTGTGTTCATTTTTAATAGCGGAAGAAGAAAATGAGGTAAGGAGTCGGGGAAAACCCCAAATTCTCTTATGTTCTAAACAGAACTATAAAGACAAAAGGGGAATTTCCCATTATCGCGACCCGGTAGAAGGTGAAATATTATATCAGTTCTTTCGGATGTCTCACGATGAATTTGAAGCTAAATTGGATATTTTGAGATATAAACACACTCGCACACACACATTGCTAACACAATTAAATTGAACTAAGGGAAAAACTCATAATTGTATTATTTTATTTAGAAACTTACGAAAATAATCGGCACTGATAAGAACGGATAAGGATTATATAATTTACGCTAAACAGACACATTAAAAAAATTACGTTGATTAATGAACTAGTCTATTATTCCACAATATGGCATAATTTATTCATCGTGCACAATTAAACTAAGTTTTACTAATATATCGCAGCTTCTTATAAATATCTAATATTTTAAATTTGGCAAATATTAGTCCTTGATTCAGATTGTTTAGCTAATTAATTAAATTACACTTACTAACAAGGTAATGTATTAAATAAAACTTAATACCACGTTATACAACACGGGGGAATTTTAAATCAACATGAATTGGAAGCATTCATGATCGCTGCATACGCTTTACATAATCTCACAACTGAAACGGCAAAAAGGCCGTTCCAGCTGTGCCGGTGACGTCATCGGCACGTCGGAATGTCCATGACCTGTGATGTCTTAGTGTGCGCACCCTTACGGAAATCAATGTAATTATTTTTTTTAAGAATCCGTTCGTCTCGTACGTGCGTGTCGTACCGATCCGGTGCGCGCGTAACTTTAAGTGAAATATTTCTATCTCCGAGCGAAATTGTTGGTACACTCAACAAATCCGTTCGCCTAGATCAATGAATAACCTTTCTTCATCGACCCCCATTCCACTCGTGCACTTTGTAAAAATAGAGCGCTAATTTTTAACAAACCCTGAAGAAGCCTACCCTGTATCAGCTTTTGTCACTGCCGAGCGATTGCGATTGCGATTGCGATTGCGATTGCGAGGAGTCGACCATGGCAGAACATCGCCTGTCGACGTTCGCATGGCTTCGGCTTCGGCGTTGGTGGAGGCAGCAACGGCGAGGGCTGAGGCAGGGCAGCAGCGTGGGCGGGAGGAGGTGATGACGGGTTGAAGGGCGTGGGGCGTCGAAGGAGGCTACATCAGGGGTGATGGCACGGGTGTCGGGGGGCATCGGAGGCGGCGGTGGGGGGTATGGCGGGGGTGTCGCGGCGGCGTCAGGAGGGGATAAGACAGGGCGACGGGGGCGGCCGATGCGATAAGCTCGCTCGAGGATCGAAAGCGCATAAATAAGAAGCTGCAGGAAGACAAAGAAGCGCCGGCGGGCCGCGACGCCACCCGTCTTCGCTGGCGTCTTATCGAGATTTAGAGCCTCCAGGTGCATTGCGTGCGCAGGTGAAGGATGAAGGAGCGCAGCGAATGAAAATATTCCCAAGAGAAAGGCCCATGGGCACGTGGACTTCAGCCACCGACGGGGAGGCGTGCCCTGAACGCAGCGCATTAACATTCATACTGCGATTTAATTTATTTCAAATGTGTGATAGTTGTCATACTATTTTCTGATCGTATATCGATAAAGGAGTAGGCTTACTTCATACCTTCCCCTTACACGGGAAATGGCTTGTGTGTTAGTTAGCTTTTTCTTTGCCCTGTCTGAAGGGCGGGTGGATGATAATTAGAGGGTGAATGATTACCAAAGATGAGTGATTATAAATGGATTGAGTGTTCTCGAATGGGAAACGTAGGCCAGGCCAAACTTGTCCCACGTTCACGGCGAAATCTCCTATGAATTACGTGCGGCTTGAAAACAGGCAGCCGTGCGTTCGGTTCCGTGGACTTTGACCCTGCGCCTAGCCCTGCGCCTAGCCCCTGCGCCTAGCCCCTGCGCCTAGCCCCTGCGCCTAGCCCCTGCGCCTAGCCCCTGCGCCTAGCCCCTGCGCCTAGCCCCGCGCCTAGCCCCGCGCCTAGCCCCGCGCCTAGCCCCGCGCCTAGCCCCGCGCCTAGCCCCGCGCCTAGCCCCGCGCCTAGCCCCGCGCCTAGCCCCGCGCCTAGCCCCGCGCCTAGCCCCGCGCCTAGCCCCGCGCCCAAGAGGCCGGTAAACGTTTTAATGAAAGTTCATTATCGCTCGCACACTCGCGCTTTTTTTCTGGAAATTTGTGTCCTAGATTGTAACCTCTAAATTTAAGTTATGCCTCGTAACTTCTTGATTTGCGTAGACATAAAACAACTGAAAGGTAAACCATTTTTATGGAAAGTAAATAGAATGGAAATTATGAAAGAATGCTAAGTACCAAGTTAGCGATTGTATATACAGAAACGGGGGAAGATGATAAATCTACGCAGGGACAGGTATTCCAGAATCAAATTCTTGAAGAAAGGAAGAAGAATGACACTTAAATATGTCCCCCTATTTTAGTACAATAGCATATTACATTTTGCTGATCACTTTATTGCACGTGATCTCTGTGAACATTACTAATTTTATTACTTTTTGTGATCTACCGTTGATGTCTTTCTTAGATATTTCAATCTTTAATTAATCGCACTATGAATGTTTTGAATTGAATTATTTAGAGGCATTTCACATGATTTGGCAATGTATTTTCCTCTGTTAATTTCAAAATTAGTCAATATTATGTGAAATACTTGAATTATTACTGGATAAAGTTCATTTGGATGCAGTATAAGCTTGATAAATACTGCGAATGAGTCATCTTCTTTAAGAGGTTTATGCATTCTGAAATATTTATGTATTACATCGATCTATTTGAATTCTGTTCATCATTTTTGCCTTCTACTACTTTTACAATGCTGATTATATAACTGTCCGAGTTGACAAAAAATAACTACGCTATGCCTCATTCATTTGTCGAGAATATCCTTTCAACTTGTATAAAAATCCCCTATATAATAGTAATAATATAATGAGGTACACTTGCAAGTTAAACTGCAGTAGATGAATGGCATATTCTTCAAAAAAGGAATTATATTGTGTTCCGCCTGCAGCGGAGGCGACTGTGGAATTAATATAGAATTCGAATTGAATAATTCTGTTCCCACACGACGCTATTTTCTATGTTTCGACCAAATGGAGTTCTCTGATTGTTTTGTTTCAAGAGCAGAGAACGGTTTGGCGATTACTACAACAGCACGAAACATTATACGAAGCTTCAATAATAGCATTACATAGGTTATTGCCAGTATTTTCCTCACCAAACCCAGGGGCTAGGGATCAGAATTTCAGCCTTTTCCCCAAAACCTAAGTGTGAAGACGAGGCACGCTGTTCCTCTTGCGAGCAGCCCTTGGGTGGGTGGGGTGGGGACCGTGAATCGGGGGACGCCAAGGGCCCGGCGCCAACTGCGCGGCTAATATCGCTGCGAAGGGCCGAGGGAGGGAGGGAGGGAGGAGGAGGAGGAGGAGGAGGAGGTCGGGGAGGGGTGGGTGACTCAACGCGGATGACTCAACCACGCCTCCGATAGGCATACATTACTGCGTTAGAAATTCCATTCGTTTCGCCCAGTCGACCCTGCGCGCTTCATCCCCTGGCCGCGATCTGGTCTCCGCAGCCGTACCCCTCCCTGCTACCCCCGCCGCCACAGCTCCATGCCTTCTCCGCTCCACTGGAGCTTTACAATGCGCACGTTTTGTTGAGCCCTCTTTTTTTGCTAATTGCAAGAGTAGTAAGGCCGAGGGTGTTATTTTGTCAGCAATGCTATAAAATCAAATCTGTTGTTCGTTTGCCGATGCAAATATGTTTCCTACTACTAGGGAGCAAAACATTCTTGTTTTCAAATGCTGCCAACCAGACTTGTTGCTATCTTTATTTACAATTCAACTACGTATAGTAGGAGTGGGGTAGGAAATGTGGAGATCCAGAAAGGTATCATAGTTATCCCGCATGCGTCATGAACTCATTTTATTGTTTGGGGAATAAATAAATGAGTGGCGCACCGCCGGAAGAAGAGTCATAGGGCTTGATTCCCTCGCCCTAGACAGAAATTCATAAATACAGTTTTTACAAATTAAAACTGTAAAATTACAAATTTTAAATATTTGCTTTATCAAGTTAAGGTCTATAAACATGCTTATATATTAAATTCTCCATGAAAATAAATGCTGGAAATAGTATTGTAAACAAATGATAAGAAAATATGACCTACAATTTTATTTGTTGTTCATGTTCGTTCTCAAAAAATATGTAAATAAAAGTTGAATTGTTTGTACAACTACTGTTAAAAGTATATTACATTTGTTTTAACAATTCTGTTCGTAAAAATATTTAATTTTACTTTCTCGCCCTTACGAAGGAATGTAACGCTTTATTTATGATTTTTATTCTTTTAAACTTGACGTTTTTAACTTTTCGATATCAAGAATACCTAGAACTAAAGCTACAGGCAATATATTTTTAATGGAACAAATTATTTAATACATTTCCATGTATTTTAAATAACAAATTATTGAATAACATTTTATAATTCATTATTTTATTTATAATTATTTTTAAATTAAGCCCAAATGCATTTTTTTAAAATATAAAACATCTTCGACTGGTCACTACCCCCAAAGAAAAATCCTGATTGTTCCACTGATTCCTGATTGTTCCACTGTCTAATTCTACCCTAAATTCAGCATAACTATAGACTTCACTAGTAACACCCGCTACTCTCTGTTAGACTTGTTCTGACTCCGGCTGCCGACTCTTCCAGCATTGCTGTTGCGATCTTCCTTTGACAAGGACGCAGTTACCAATCCTAAACTGGTGACCCTGCCATGGGCATCGGCAATGTTGACGATATGTCCCTGACGCCGTCATTTCGGGTGCTGCTAGCATTGCCATTGAGTTCTCAGTTAGTGACGCCGACGTCACCAACTGCCGACCCCACAAAGTCATCGCTATGCCATTGACAGTGGCACTGTTGCTAGTTGCCACTGACAGTGGTACTGTTGCAACTCCTCTAGCATTTCCGTTACAGTCATTGACGCCGCTGTCTTTGACGCCCTCACCATCCCAAACTTCCTATCCTAATACGAGCTCCGCTACTGTGTCATTGTCTATGCTATGTCATTGTTCTTCTGAAGTCACTTCTGACACCTCCAGGTACTGACTCCTCCAGCATTCCCGGTACGAACTGCGCTTTGTCAATTACCGTGACCATCGCAAAGTGCCCCACAACGACCTTCGTCAAGGTCCACGCTCTAACTGTCACTCTGTTGTTGCCTTTGACTGCCGACTTCAACATCGCCACCTTGGTCCACTCGGTCACTGACCTCTTCATCATCATAGTATTCATGACCCACTAATATCACCATCATACCCTGCAGGCATAACTAGCATTGCCGTGACGGTCGTAGTCACACGAGATGGAATATTATTACATAGAATGGCTGAAGCGCCGCCCTCTGCAGCAAATTGAATGCCAATTCTCTCTTTGCAGTCAAGGCCGGGTGGTTGCGGGCCGCGTATAATATAAATCCTCTTACTGTGAGCTCTCGCGACCAAAAACCAATCATTTAAAAACAATATTACAATAAGTAAGGAAAACAAATTGAAAAACTTAAAAAAAAAACATTGCTTTGTGCATCGGTTATTGTCATAAGAATGGAAGCTATTGAAATGTTATTGTAGTTAGCACAACGCATGAAAGTGAAGTTATTGCAATAAGAAGCAAACAAACAAGTCGCAAATAAAGCGGCAAATAAAAATAAGAACCCTTGTATGACGAGTATCATTAACTTACAATTCTTAATGCAAAAGATGTATTGCAATGTATTGCCACTTTACCATGCCATGAAGGATGAAGTAGTCAAAGAAAAATACGTAATTGTTTTAAGGAAGCACTTTAATAATCTATTGTCCTTTAAACACGTTTAGTAAACATCTGTCTTCCATTTTCCCTCTTACCTAAAATGATTGTGTTATTTTTGCAATGAGCAATGATTATAGTATTTTCGAAACAGTTTCACTAATGAAACATACAGTTTTCTCCAAATTCAGTTATCCCGTGACCACTCACACCGCCTTCAGTCATCACCACCACAGTAAAATATTATTTGGACATTTGAGTGGCAACTGTTCCTCTATGCTAAAAGAACTTCTCAGCAACTTGGTAGAAACATCAGAACATTAAGAGGACTTATTAAACTATCTTTCAGATCATTTATTTTACTTCAGCACCTTTTTTAGCATTCTGGTGGTGGCAAATAACAACCGAATACATTCAGTGCAAGATATTTTATTTGTGACTTCTCTTGTAGTGCTGCTGGCAATACAAATATGTAATATTTTTTGTACTAAATTAAGTGGTTCATATTGTGGATCATAGTCATGGTCAAAATTAACAATGTCACTCTAATGCGAAAAGCTCCCCTGTTGGACACCAACGTTGTTTCTCCTCCAGAAACACAGTAGAAATTTTAAAAACCTTTAACTTGTGCAATAAAACATTTCCTTTTTGCAGCTTTAAACTCAATGTTTTTGGTTTGCTTTGATTTTCTACTCTGCAACGTACGATTGAAAAGAACTGAAAAAAATCCCAAATAATTCTACGTGTCAGCAAACACTTGAAATTACCATCTTCTTTCAGCTCAACCAGCCGCTTTACACTCATTAAATTAATAATTAAACCATCCAAATCCATTTTTCTACCAGAAAGAAACAAAAGAGTGCCATCTAAAAGTTTCACGTACTTAAAATAGGCAATACATACATCAATATTGTTTCTGGTCTCCGATTCATTACGTGTAGAAATAGCATATTTCTGAATAGCACATTTCTGAAATAGCATATTTGAGTAGAGTTTGCATATTTGTTCAGTGCATGATATGTATTTAAAGTGTTAAATGCTATATCCATCATATTTATAAATTTAGCTGTGGTCTTAAACCCAGCGAATTCACTCAGCCCTAGCTCTCTGCAAAAACGAAGAGCATTCGCCACTGAATTACTCAGCCCTTGAGCTGCCAATTGCATTTTATGAAATACGTAAATCGAAATCTGTAGTAGAAAACATCTATGAAAGCACTTACGTGTAAAAGGATATATTTGTAGTTTGATTGCTTTTATTTTACAGTTAAATGCCGACAACTGAAGGCCTTAGACGCTAATTACTAATGTGATCGTATACTTCAAATACAGTTAAACACAAAAGGTAACAAAAAAATAAGGTCTGGTACAAACAAACAACGCGTCGGTTCTGTATAACAGTTGATTATGCCGACAGTTATGTTTTCACTGCAGAAAACATTGCCGCCCCTAATTCCGAGAGTATCCACCAAGAGCGCTGAAATCATAGTGGCAGATACTCTGTGTGATAATACTCTTTCTCGTTGAGGTCACCCTTAGGGTATGGTCAAGAGTGGATCCGTGTACGGCCGAAGAAAACTTTCGTTTCGAAAGAAAGTTTGGGTCTACTGATTCGACCGAACCGCAGTCGTCACACTTCATTCCAATGCACCAGATTCCAATGCTTCGTCTTCATATATTACGTATTTATAAGAAATGGAAGAGAAAATATTAAAAATCGCTCTCTGAGAACTAAGTTCTATACGAGATAGAGTTGATATGATCTGAGATATTTGTGGAAGAAACTTAAAATGCTTGTAGGAATATTGAGGTTTGGTACATTTTGAAAGGAACCACGAGAACCATCGTTGATAAATTAACGAAACAAGTTCGTTTATGTCTACGTTAAATCAGACACATGGGAAGAGGAATTGAAGAGTTTCTTACAAGAACCAAATTAGTCAAATTCGATATTTTTCAGGAGAGACCAAAAACATCATAGCATACTCGTGTATACCGATATATTTATGATTTTCTCCCGCCTTATGAATGTCTTTCAGTGTGTTTGGCACCTGCCGAAAGGAAATATCCCAGCAGATAGCGCTAGTTGTAGGGAATAACTAGGTGAAATATCTCAAAATATGAAGTTTTGGACTTGTTTGGTTCTCGTAAGAACCCCCTCAATTATAGTGCATTTGGTACTATTCTGTGGGCTTGAAACGTCGACCGTGTTCGACAGAACGTTTCGGTCGCAGTGCGACAGGCATGCCACCCATTGCACCTTGCTATTCCCCTGAATCTCCTCGTCACTTCTATCCTCACTCCGCCGTTGCTGCAAGCTGCTAGAAGCGCCCCCGCCCCCGCCGTCGCCGTCTCCAGTGCCGTCGCCCCCGCAAGCGCGCTCGTTGGCGGCTTGCGCCACGACGACTGCATTTTATTACGGAGGTCTTGCCGCTCGCTGCGCAAATTACTCATTCCCCACACGCCCCTGCAGAGCGGAGGCGCCGCGCCGCGCGAGCGCGACGACGCGTCGGCGGCGGCAGCGATGCTGGTGGTGGTGGTGGTGGTGGTAATGGCTCTGGATTGGGTGGGTAGGGGGGGTGGTGGCAGCGGCGGGGCGTGGTGGTAGTGGTGGCGGTGGCAGTGGTGATTACGTGGCGCTGGCAGTGCGATAGAGGTGGTGGGGAAAGGGGGAGATGTGGCGGAGGCGACGGCAGTGGTGGTGGCAGCGGTAGTGGTGCGGCGGTATCGTTGTTGTTGTTGTTGTTGTTGTTGTTTTGGGTGGTGGTGGTGGTGACAGAGCGGCAACGGTCGAGGGATGCGCACGAGATCACGTAGGCGCGGAGGGGGATGATTCAGAAATAAAGCAGGGGTCCACATATCGTCAGAGGATGCGAGTTGGAAAGGGAAATGTGTCCGAACTGGAGGAAGATGACGGAGAGCGAAAAAAAGGGCAAAGAGAGGGGGCGGGGTACGTCGAGAATGATGTAGACGTGACGTCGGTGGCAATGATGCAATATTGTGCGGGGTTCGCGAAGTGAGGAGAGGGCACAGGAGGTGGATGATGCAGTGTGGTCGAGAATGATTGCGATGTGACACGGGAGAGAAGGGAGCCGGTGGTGAAATTAGAGGGGGTTGGGCTTGGCGGCGGCGGGAGTGACGGAGCCTGCTGGGACCGCTGAAGGGTTGCGAGGACGCGAGCAGGAGACGCGGCCGTCGGAGCAACGAGGAGGAAAGGCTTATGATGCGAAGCCTACCCTCCCTGCGCTCCGCTCGGCCCCGCTCGACGCGGCCCCGAATTAAAGGCGTCGGGGGGGGCTCTGCTTTTCTGCGCGCCCAGAACAGGATAACGTCCTATCGCCTTAAGGGGTCAATGAAACCATTTCGCGGGGTTCATATGTTTGCTTAGTCGACGGAATGGTGTGTTTTTTCCCCCCACACCCCGCCTCCGCTCCGACGCGGCGAGGAACGTGCGAGGTCCGCTGGGGAAACTCCTTGGTCGATAATTTAACTTAACGCTAATTCACTCTTCCTTTTCGTTGCCGCGTCGGCCGCGCGCGTTCGCTCACTCGCCCGCCCCGCGGCTGCGTCGGCGTCGCGTTCGTGCGAACCGCGTCGGGCAGCGCCGCGCGCGATCGCAGCGCGCGCAGTCGACTCTGCCCCCCCCGCAGTCTTTGTTTCGAGGTGCGAAACGGGGCAGCGCTGCGCGCGGTCCCTTTTTAAAAAGGAAGGGAGAGACAAGGAGCTGCGGAATGATCCTAGGATTATAGCGGCGGCAGCGACCGCATCGATTCGGGGGCCCCCCCTGCAATTCCACTTAGTTTGCGGCGCGGCCGCCACGCGGCGCTGGGGCTCTGCGCGCGCGCAAAAGCTTCGTGCGGGAGCACGAGAGAACGGGTTGGTCGGTTGGGTGTCAGACTGTCTAGCAGCAACTCCCTGCTCGTCGGCGTGGAGTCGGTGCCTCCCCGAGGTTTTGTTTATCAAGGTTTTTTTCTCCCCCCAACAACGTGCGCGCGCTCCTTTGCCTCATCGTCGGCGTCCGGCGCGGGTGCGATGCGAGGGACCAAGTGCCGCCGCCCCAGCCAGCGAGTCGACGTGCGCTAGAGGCGCGCCGCAGGCATGTAGCTGAGGTAGGAGCCCGTTCGCCGCCGCGGCGCCGCGCGTTTGACGTCGCGCTGCGCCGCCGTGAGTGGCCCGGCCCGTGAGTGGCACGCCGCCCGCCGTGGCCGTGCTTTTCATTCATGTCCCGCCCGCCGCCGTGCTTGCCTTGTGTGTGCCTCCGCAGTGCGCGTTGTTTTCGCGTTTTCGCTTTCACTTTCTCTTTCGCCGCGCTGGCTTTTGCCGCGTTTGACAGTGCTCCACGGTGCGCCCTAGGTCTTCCGTCGATGGTTTTCTCGCGCTGCCGATCGTGTTCGTGCCGCCGTGACGTGTTCGCGACAAGTTTCCGCCTTATCAGTGTGTGTACGTTTAACCTTTTCTCGCCGCGGTGCGTCCCGGCGCACAATTGGCTGTCGGCCCCCGCGGTGTCATTCACAGGCGTAATTAACCAGGAGGAGAGGGGGGCAGATCGACGTATCACTCGTGTTTGCTCGCGAGATATCCTGAGGCGATAACCTCCAAGAGGGAACACGTCAGCGCCGGGCAAAGGTGGCTTTGAGTGGCATGCGCCGTAGTCGACGAACGGACGGAGGGACGGACGGACCGACGGATGGACGGGACGACAGGCAGGCAGGCAGGCAGGCGGGCGAGTGGGTGGGTGCCGCTGCATCCGCATGTGGCATGAATTAGAAAGCGTTCAGCGGGAGGAAATCGTGTGGACGAGCGCTGGTTTGGGAGAAGCGATCCGCCGTGTTGTGGACAATCAGGAAGGACGCCTCGAGCCATTGGGTGCCCATTCACCTCGGTGATCTCCGCCCCCGCCTCCCCCACCCCCCTTCCACGCCGGTCGCTACACCGCCACTGCGCTCTCTCACCTGCGATGTGCGCTCTGCGCGAACAGCTGCCGCCCGTCGATGCTTTCCAGGAAGGCACGTTGCTCTGGGCTGTCTGCTACTGCGACGGAGTTCTCTTGTTGACGTGATTCCGACGGTGAAATTGAAACGATAGTGAAAGGTCATTACACTTGCCTTGTGCTCCAGGTGTAGCTGTTTCCTGTGCTCCTTTTTCATTCCTCGGTATAAAATTATTCTTACGTTGCACTAACACCTGAACTTTTCCTTTCGGACTGTAGCTTTTTAATTTTTTTCTTTGTTTTGTTTATGTGAATGTGATTGTGTTTTTAATTTGATTCAATAAGTCTTCTTGTCAGTAAAATCTAGTTCCTTTGTTGGGTTCGTCATTCCTTTTTGGATTTCTCCTGTTATGTATAATTCTCCAAAAACATGGTCATCTTCGTAAGCTTATTAGCTCAAAGTACAAAGAGAAAAATGTTATAACCGTTCAATTTATTTTTCTGTTGCGGTTTGTTGCTAATTCGAAAAATGCATGCATTTGATGATTTAATAATCAATATTGCACTTATTCGGGTCTAATTATTTGCTTATGCATCTGTTATTTCCAGTGTTTTGTGTATTTACTATGTCAACTTCAAATTTTCGTTTTCTTATATCTTTAAATATAGTGTTGATGCAAGATGCACTATTAAAAAATGTATTCAAATAACAATCTTCCACTTCTGTTCCATTACGTCCCAGAAGCCTTCTTCTCAATATATATCTGGCAAAGTGTTTGAGAAGCAAAATGACGTCTGCGAATTAAGAACGAAGAGATTGTTCCTTTGTCTATATGCACATTGGTCAACGATATTGAAAAATAAATTGGGCTGGCTTTATATGCCACGCTGAAAGCACTAAAATAGATGGTTTAAAGATTGTAATAATTTAACAAATCATCAATTTCAGTATCCATTGGATAATTCAATACGCTTCAAAATACTTGTAACCCGGAGAATAACCATTGTAAATGACATATGGGTTTGAAAATAATAATTAAGATTAATTGAGTTGTCGGCCGATGCTGTCCCTCCCCCGCCCCCTCCCCGCGCGGCGGCCGTCTCTTTGTGCGGCGCGCGTGCTGTCACTGCCCACGGGACCGTTGCGGGCCATCCCATCGGCTCCCAACGCCCGCGCCGCACGGCGCTTGGTCCGTCCGCCGCGCCCTCGGAAAGCGATGCACTTGAGAGCCCGAGGCGCCGGCGGACGCTAGAGTGCGGCCTGCGGCGCACACCTGCTACCGCCCTTTCCTCCACCCCCCCGCCCCCCCCCTCCCCTCCTGCCCCCCGCCGCCCCTCCCCCCCCGCCCCTCACGTCCGCCCCCCCTGATCACGTCCGGATCACCCCTCGCTTCCGCCCTCTCCCCGCGCTCCCCATCCTGATCCGGCCCCTTCCCTGTCTCTCATCGCCTCTGCCTTACCCGCCTCTCCCCTCCCTTGTCCCGCTTTTGGCCCGCCCCCTCCCCCGCGGCTGTGCCCCCGCCCCACCCACGTCGCCGCAGGCCCGTCGATCGCCGACGGGACGGCGGGGGGCAGTGGACGAGGAGGCGGCCAGCCGCGAGGGCAGCAGTGCGGGCGCGGGGGCAGCGCAGCGCGCCAGGGGGTGAGAGGGCGATGGTGGGCGCCGAGGGAAGCGGCGGCGCAGCGGGGCCAGGAAGGGAGAAGGGGACGCGATGCTTTGTCGCCGCAACGGGTCGTAGGGAAGCTCCTGAGAGGATCGCTGCATGGCGCTACCGCCTCTTACGCCACGCCGCCGCCGCTGCCGCCGCCTCTGCCCTCCACGCGCACCACGATGCCGCAGTCACAACTGGCTCCACACGCATCACACTCGCCTACGACACCCTTGACCCACAGAATTATGCGATTCTTTTCAAACTTCCTGCCATTTCAGTTTCTTTTGTAGAGATTTTATCTCGAAAAAAAAACTATTAAGCAAATTATATGCGACTTTTCTATACAGAAATAGAAGTATCTAGACAGTGAATTACTTTAATCACTAGCTATTTAATATATCTGTGCTCTTAATTGTTTTGCTCCAAGCCACCATTCTGATTGATGTATTCGGGGTTATCTCAATCGCTTAAAGCGTACGCCCGGATGGTACTACCGTACATTGCACGCTTTCACTTCCTTGGTCCTCCCCTCTTAAATATTTCAACTTGTATGAATGTGTTTCATGAAAAGTTGTTAGGCGGTAGCAACCAGTTGGTCTGAGCCATGAAATCTTCGTGGAATTGTCGGTTTACTTTTTAATTAATATTGTCAGAATTGCATAATGTGAAGTTACTTTATATTTAGAACAAAATGCTTGGTTAAACATATTAGCTGATATAACAGTTAATTTGTTAATTTGTTGTACTAAAACATCGCTGGTGTATTTCTTCAGGTTTCTAGTTTTCTTAAAAGAAATAACAAATGAACAAACAATACTAGGCAATGCATTCCTCTGTAATGAACCCCGTGAATATATCGTAATAATCAATATATCATCTCTGTTTTTGTTGTATGTCATCTCTATTGAATTCTGTTTATTCTCCATAAAAGTGTGACTGAAATTCCTGTCGTTTGCCATTCTCGAATCATAATTTTGTGTCGAGAATTCACAGACGGCTCAAGATAGCGTGACCGACTTCCTGTCTTCCCCTTAGTTTCACGCACTGCTGGTCGCAACTTTGTTTCCTTCATCTCCACAACCGTGTCAACCCCTACCTGCTTCCCTTTTCCTTTACCACCCTCACTCGTTATTTATTTCCAGCTTCGCCTCTGCCATAGCCATCTCGAAATCATCCCCCGCCTCACCTCCTTACGCATACCCCAAAATCTTTTAAAATTCAGTTTCACCTCCATAAACAGATCCACCACTGCCGTCACCTTCTGTTACAAATCTGCAATATCCCCGCTATTACATTCAAATTCACTACTGTGAATTTGAATGTAATAGCGGGGAACAATGCTACTGCATTGCGATTATCTTCCCCAAATCCACAATACCTCTTCCATCTTCTTTAAATTTACATCACATTCTACAAATTTCTGATACGTCGATACGTTGTTTGATAAGTTTGGTAAAATTTGAACAAAGCATTTTTGGGGGGAAAAATACTCTACTTTTCAACAGTCTGTTTCCAGGTCTGTACATTTCACCCAGTGTGTTTACAGTTTTTTCATCCCATTGGAGAAGTAGGTTTTGTAAAACTGCAAAATACAAGGTTACAGCAGGAATCAACTTCATTTGATGCGAATTTCTACCAACCAAGTAAAAATTTAAAGTTGGGGAATAGAAAGAAATCAATCAGGGATAAGTCATGTTGGTAAGCTGGATGAGGAACCAATTCAAATCCCAGCTGATGCACTTCTGGCATTGTGATTGCTGCTGTGTTGTTCGGTGCCTGGTCTCGACGGAACAGCAATTTCTTGTGCGCCAATCTTGACAGTTTTCAATCAATTCCTGTTTTAAACCATTTAATAATGAAGCGTAAATGACCTCAGTTATGTTTTGCCCTCTCCCAAATAATCTGTCAGGATAATACCCTGAATTTTCGTACACTAACTTTTCAGCTAGGTCGAATTCAGTTGCTGTCGGGTGGAGAATTCTATCGGCCGGCTGCTCTGATCGGTAGTTTTCCGTGGTGTCTCCGATTAATACCAGGCAGTAGCAGCCGGAGCAGTACCCTACCAAACGGGCCACGGACCGCGCGCGATCTTTCCTTCCTTTTCCTTGTCCTATCCTCTCCCCTTACACACACACTTACACTGACATCCACTACACTACCACATATTTCGGGAGACCGGTCAGGAGCGTCGAGCTTGTCCCGGCTGGGGCGGTGCCCCGCTGGTGGGAGAGTCCTGGTTAGGGAGAAACCCCACTAGCCGACGGTAGGTCGGCGCCGGATCTCGCCTTCCTGCGGGGGAAGATCACCGCCATCTACCGAGAAAAAACATGCACTACACTAATGGGACTAATGACCAAAGCAGTTGACGCACCCGGAAACACGAAAAAATCAATCAATATTACTCTGAGAATCCCAAAAACGTACGACCATCACCTTTCCTTTCGATAAAACTGTCTTTACCTTCTTCAGTGCACTTATACTAGCCTTTGTCGTCATTTTTCGAACCTTTTTTGGTTTCAAGAGTGTAGTGATGGATCCAAATATTACCCATTGTCACGAATTTGCGCAAAACGTCCTGCTGGTTTTGCCTCAACATTGCCTGATTCTCCTATGAAATGTTCTTCCGAGTCAGTGACGGGTTCAAATTGAGCAATCGCAGTACTCGTCGCACGCACAGCTTTTTCAAGGTCTCGCGCAAGATGAGGTGCACTAGTTCTGTTGAGATACCAACAGTGTCGGCTACCTCACGCATTTTCACTATTTCTTCCATTCGTGAACTTTTTAAATGGTTTTCGGTCTGCTGACCTCAACTTGCCAGCCGGAGCGCGCTTCGTTTTTGTGCTTCTGCGACCACGTTTGAACTCATTAATCCAGAAGTAAATTGTCTTCAACGCTGATGCAGAGATGAAATATACTTTTTAATTCGGTTTTCATCTGCGCTTCAGTCCAACCCTTGATATAAAAATTTTTAATCACAGCACGAAACTCATTTTGCCCATCTCCTACCCCGCACGTCAAACTCGCACATTCAGCTGGTTGCCAACAAATACAACGCGTCACATGTGTTTGAAAATTCAAACAATTGCATTACACGAATTCTTTCTAGCATCCCCGATGTTTAACAACAATTCACGCTCTATGAAAGAAATTAACCTGACTTATCAAACGACCTAGGTACCACCGCTATCACCGTCACCAAATTTACAATCGCTCCGTCTTCACCTACACCAAATAAAGAATACCTGAGCCTTCGCTTTTTTCAAATTCACTACACCTCTCTCATCACCTTCAAATCCACAATACCTCAACCATCACCTTTCCCAAATTCACAATACCTCCTCCTCACCTCCAAATCCACAGAATACCTCAACCGTCACCTTTCCAAATTCACATACCTTCTCACTCACCTCCAAATCCACCATACCTCCGCCCTCACCCTCACCAATACAGTTCCACCTCCTCCTTCGCCCCCCACCTCCACCCCCGCCTGCGCCGCGCTCTCCGTCTGGCATCGCCGGGCGGTTTTTGGGCCTCGCGGGCGCCGAACATTAAAGTTTTTGTCAGTTCCCTTGCATGTAGCTACTGCTGCTGCTGCTCCCTAGTTTAATAGCGTCTGTGCGGCTTGAAGGTTCTAACCGGATGTTGCGCGCCGTAGCGTCGGAAGTTGGGTGCGCACAGCCAGCGTCGGCGCGGGCGGGCGGGCCGGCCGGCAGGCGGGCGCTGCGCGTCGTTTGGCAGTTCTTTCGCGAGCGAAATGCTCCCGACTGGCGAAGTTCCACCCGGAATCTTTCTTCGTGAAACTGCGTGCTGCAGAATTGTAGACACGGTCGTAAATTATCCATTAGTGTTCCTTGTGCAGATTTTTTGTAGTCTCGTAAACATATGGAATTATTTAATATGTTCATTTACCCAGTAAATATAACATGTATATAATTTTTAAATGTTTATATTAGACATGTTTAAAATGTATTAATTGATGTAATAGCCCAACGAAACCCATAAACTGTATAATGTAGGTAATTGGGTTAGTTTTCAGTTTGATTATATATCATGATATCTGGCCCAAACTTTTAAAAATTATATTTATTCTATCAAAACTGCTTTTAATAATTGAAAAGTGTGTTCATATATTTTAATATGTACATGTGTTGTAATATTTTTTAAATATGTCTGTATTGGAAATTTTAAATTTATGAATAATATATGAACGTGTTAATAACATTTCAGATTTTCCATTTTTAAAATTTCATTTTGCCGCAAAAATCCATGAAAAAGGATTGTGCATGGTATTTTGGAATAGTGCTAATTTTGCAAATTTTATGTACTTATGGTGCCAAGAATCGTCCAAAACATGAAATGCAAGAAAATTAAATTAATTATTGTGTCAGTTCATTAATGAAATCGGGTCTTACATTTGGCCTGCATTAGACTTCAGCGCAAACCTGCATAAACAATTACGTTTTGAATGTTATACCTCTGATTATAGGTTTCAGTAACATCTGGTCGCCTGAGGTAGAGTCTCGTTTTGGTAGCAGTGCTAATCGGACAGGGAAACAAAATCTTTCCTGACAAACAGATTCCTTGTTTGCAAATCTCATGATGTATGTCCCAGATATCGGTGGAACTGCCTGTCACTTTTTCCCTGACCTTGCGTGATAGAACTTAAAACGTCTGTGACAGCACATACGAATTGAAATGGACATTTTGTGCATATCTTGATTTTATCTTCTCAGAAGAAATATGTTGTAGGGATGTATTATTTGCCAATATTTTTCGAATCATAAATTTTTGGCTTGTAAGCAATTGAACACTTTTAGACTCGGAGCATTGTATGAAATTACAGTAAAGTTATCTGTAGTTAGTGCGAATAATTAAGTCAATACGTCTCTTCTTTTGTATGCCTCAATTTGTTTACTCTTGTCTGTAAACTTGCATTAAGATGAAATGGCAGCAATGTGAAAGAAAGCCTGACGACACAAGCATCCCTAATAAGATAATATCAAAATTTCGATCTTTCATTTAAATGTATTTAAATTATATTTATTGTACTTCCAATTCTCAAACCATGTATTACAATATTACGTACTTATTCAGTGTTTACGTAATGGAATTCAACACACTGTTTTAATATTTGGCCTTCAGAAGGAACATTCTGTGACTTCGACTACGGTCGTAATCATTGCTTACAAATTTTCACAAATCGTTCTGATATCAGAATTTTCCCATTCGGAAGAAATGGCTGCAAAAAATAGTATTGAAATAGGTCGTTCGAATCTTTCGCTGTCGCCTGACACGACTCAATCTCATAATCACATCCGTGTTATTGTAGCATAATCGCGAATTTTATTTCATATCGTGCGCAAGGGAACACGCACTAAGGAACTAAATGTGCTGAAATGCATTTTCTACCGCTTTCAAATAGAAAGGGGGGGAAAGAATGGTCCGTATCTGGAACACTTCTGCCCGAATATTCTCGTTTTCTCTCAAATCCCCACTCGCTTTCCCGCCTTGCTCGCGTTGTCTTCTTCTCGTGCGAGCCAGTGGAGTGGTTGGAAACACGCCCGGGGAGGGAGGGGGGACGTCGACCACGGCGAACGTGGAGAGGTAAAGGTGCTGAAAATGCATATTCGCCCATTCGCCCATTTTTGAGCGCCGCGCGCTCTGGGAACGAGCGATTTTGGTCGGATATGCCTCATCCCACGCAAATCCTCCCTTTTCAAAGCTCGCATTACTCCCTTTTCTTTTGCCGCCGCCACCGCCGCCGCCACCCCGCCGCCGCCCCGCCCCGCCGCCGCCGCCGCCGCCGCCGCCGCCCCGCCGCCGCCGCCGCCGCCACCGCCACCGCCACCGCCACCGCCACCGCCACCGCCACCGCCACCGCCACCGCCACCGCCACCGCCACCGCCACCGCCACCGGCCACCGCCACCGCCACCGCCGCCACCGCCGCCACCGCCGCCACCGCCGCCACCGCCGCCACCGCCGCCGCCACCGCCGCCACCGCCGCCACCGCCGCCACCGCCGCCACTGCTGCCGCTGCCTGGGCCACGAGCGCGTGCGCGCTGTTTCCACGCCAGTTCAGCCAGCTCCGCTCCGCGCTCACGCCACGAGACAGTTGAACGCAGCAAGCGGCGCGAGACGGCTGGACGCCCGCGAAGCGTGCGCACGCCGCCGCCGCCGCCGCCGCCGCCGCCACAACCCCTTCTCCGAACTCTGCCGCCTGTGCCACCTCGCAGTCAGCGATGTCGCCCAGCACCGCGCCCGTGCACGCCGCTGCTATTGTCTCCACCTCTTCCATTCCCATTAACGCTGCCACCTCTCTTGACAGTACCGTCGCTGTAGACGCTACCAACGCTTTTGTTGCTAAGTGCGTTTTTGACGCTACCGCTGTCATTCAATCCGCCGCCAACATCAATGTCTCAATCACTGCTATTGCCTCTACAACAGCCACTGTCAGCTGCCACTATCGCCGTCCTTTGTTGCTTTTACTGGCCAATGACGCTATCACCGCTATTTGTGTCATTGTCGCTATCTTCGTTCTTGCCGTCTCTGCAGCCGGCATCGCCCTCCCTGCAGTCACCTTCCCCAGCACTCCACTTCCACGCGTTCACCTCGGTCTCCGCTGCGTCGTTACCGCCATCGTCATAACTTTGCCCACTGCTCTGCTGCGGCTCCGTCGTCTCCTTCGCCGCCGTCTTTCCCTTTTGCGTTCCACGGAGTTTCACGCCGCCTCTCGACGGTCCAATAACGAGGTGTTTATTAACACCCCGCAATCCCGCTCCTCCTCCTCCACAACCTCCTCCTCCTCCACAACCTCCTGCTCCTCCTCCGCTTCCACCGCCGCCTCTTCAAACACCGCCAGCACGCGACGCGTTCGCAGCCGCTTCCCAGAAGCCCGCGCGGTCGCGCTCGCGCGCCACAGCTATTCGCGGCGGTTTCGCCGCGGGGCGCATCTCCCCCTCCCCCTCCCACTCCCGCTCCCGCTCCCCACCCACCCCACCCCACCCCAACTCACGTTTGCCTGTCGCGCGCCTCCCTCCCTCTCCCCCCCCCCCCCGCTCACGCGGTCCTTGCGGGCCGACACACGCAAAGCACCCAGCAGCAGCGCCTGCCCGCAGCCCGCCTTCAGCCTCCCGCCTCCCGGATGCTCTTGAGCCACTTAAACAATGCGGTTTATGACTTCTGGGCTTTTTCGGCCGCTTTATCTCTATTCCAGGGAATGAGTCACGCTTTCAGGATTCGTGGGAGTGCGTCTTTGAAGACGTTCGGTTACCCGACGCAGGTGGCGGTACGTTTCAGCTAGCAGGCGATAGCATGCGTTATTGAAACTTCAGAACGTTTTGTTGACATTGCACATGTGTGAATTGTCGGATTCAGGGCACTGGCTCTAGATTTGTAGAGTCTACTTGTTAATCCATTGGAAAGATACTGGCAAAGAATAAGAAAACGGTTTTCTTGTCAAACTTTCTGTGTTGCTTGCTCTCAGTCACGTTCTCAACGTTCTAATTGATTTTCATTCCATGTTAGCAGTTGTGATTGAATTAATTTATAGAATTATTCTTTGAACTAATTTGAATGTTTCCACTTACCATATTGATCCTCAATATCTGCTGAACTCTTTGAATTTTGGAAAATTTCCAAAAGTTGAAATTGTTTCGGCGTCTTCTACAACTACAATATTAATGATAGACTTTTCCCTTAAATGAAATCTGTATATTTTTTCAAAAATAGTACAGAGACAGTAGTTTTTACAGACGAGTAATTTTTGCGTAATGTTGCGTGGAATATGGGCAGTTTTCGGTTATTTTTAAAAAACTATTCCAAGAATTTTCTTTATTTTCGCCCTCTGATAGAGCAATTGACGCATACAAAAATTTCACGTCCAATTTTCTGAGCGAATTCTCGATATTTGGGAAAATTGTAAAAAATGAACATCGCAAACGATATTAAAATTAGAGAATTTTTCGTTCATAAAATCTATTTTAAAAAAACTTTAAATAAGGTTACGTACAATGTTTTGACAAAGCGAGTAATTTAAATGTAATTTTTGCTTGAAGTAAAGACAATTTTTTTCTCAAAAAGTCTGTATATGAACCTGCCCCTGAAGTTTAGTTTTAAATAGCCATGCGTAGTTTAATTTTAAATAAAGAATTTAACATTTCGCTATCTTATATTTAACATTTCGCCATTACAGAATCATTTTAGCGAATATCTGCCGGAAGTTAGGAACCAACAGTTGGGAAATGACGGTTTAAGAGTATAAAATTCGTTCTTTTACCTTCTTTCAAATACTGGAAGTACAACAGCTTCTTGAGTATTATGTTCTAAATTGTCACTATTTGTGTGCGTCATTGATAGTAGTTTAAAATTATTCCACACATTATAACACACTTTCTGATATCAGTTAAGTTATATTCCCAAAAATTGTAAATGTTGGATACTTGAATTCACTATTGTGATGTTGCAGTTGTATCCGCAACATTATGTTGCCATATTTATAATTAAATCAGTTATTCAGCATGAATAGATTTACAGTGAAGTGTACGATAAAATACAAGTACTGGGAAAATAAGGCCATTGCTGTGTTTTAGCATTTCATATTGTGTTAACACTCACGAGCTATTCAATAGAGCTTGATTGGATTAATTGTATTGTTATAATCTCTCTCATTTCTTGAAAAGCATAACATTTACTGTTCCATTATTTATGCCTCTTGTATCAGCAGTAATTGTGTGAAACACATCCCCTTTAATGAGATTATTAATTGCCACATATGCGAGAAAGATTCCGCGACTTTGTTTTCGCATTGCTTTGTTTTGTGTTACGTCGCAAGAGGAACACCGAGAGATTCGCCGAAGCGTAACTACAGGCTATGTGTATTTCATGGTGGTTGATTCGACAACTAAATGTATTCGAATGCGAATGGCAGCACTTTACTTTATGCAAATTGTTGCAGTACTATTTAGTGCGCAATGAAGTATGGAACGAGTGAAATACCTTGTGCATATTCTTGTTCTTGTTTCTCCTCTGCGATTGCACAAATGACACACGTATGACCACTTGCAGATTTGACAGCAATCACCGCGATCACTTGCGTTCGGATGACACAAATGACGGAGAAAATCACGCGCACATTTATTTCAGTGTATGAGCCCATTGACAAGTATATGGGAAGAGTTTTTGTGTTCATGAATACTAGCGCATAATATTGGGTGTTATGATGAAGCCAGCAGTATTAAAGTTTCCAGGGGATCTCGTTTACCTTCATCGCGTTTGTTACACCATTTGCATACAATGGAACAATAGGAACTTTCATTGCGATCTCTGTGGCAATCCAATGTTGCTTATACCTTTGAATGTTATGAACTCGATTTAAGTGCAGTTAAATTTGTTAGCGTGGAGTACAGACTTTTCACACGCTTCATCGTTCTCTTTTCGAATCTGTAGTTAGGTGTAGCGCATCAGAAATAAAGCTCCGTTTTTTGTGACTTGTAATGTGATACGTGGGTAAAATGTACATGATCAATTACCCTAGGGGAACTGTGAGAGGCTTCAGGTACACACTACGGGTCTTAAAGCTGCAGCGCAAAATTATAGACTCTTTAAATGTGTTACACTCAGTTTAAAATTGTTTGAAAATTGAAATGATTGAAGGCGTTGTCATTGTCAACAATATTCAACAATGTCAACAATACAATCGACTACGTAGTCGTTTTTGTGACTCCCAGACAGCAGAAAACTGATGATGATGGCTAAGCCATCGAATGCTGCTCTTATTGAAATAAATAATATTGTTGACAATGACAACGCCTTCAATCATTTCAATTATGTAAATGTCAACTACAACTCACCACTAAACCAATAAAATTGTTTGTCTTAAACATCGTCGGTATTGTGAGTGCGTGCGTGTGTGTGTGTGTTTGTGTGCACGCCCGCGTGTATATATGTAAACAGGAACAAAAGGTGCTTTCCTGATTAATGTTTTATTTTATTTTATACAAACTACTCTTCGTACTATTCTGTCCATAGTTTTGTATGGAGACAATTACCGAATAATAACTAAAACCTATACATGAACAAGTAATTCGTGTGAAATATTTTATTCAAGATTCCCAAATCATATGCATTATTTTTTCTTCGAAATTGATTGTAAAAAAACGGATGTAAAGCTGCTGTATTCGGGTATTTTCTCCTATTCTTTCGTTATTCTGTGATATATGCATTACGTTCAAAACACACTATAGTCGTGTTTATTCTGCTTATGTCTATCCAACAGTGTATTTTTTGCCTAATCCTGAACGTCCATTTTGAAACCGATAAATTTTTCGAGCAATGTATTTTCCACCAGTAATATGATAATTAATCTCTATTTCGCATAGATAGAATATTTCTTTTAATTAAAATTTTATTGGAACGTGAAATGTATTTATTACGCTTGTACTTGTGTTAGTAATTGTGATAAGTTAATTGAGAAAACCTAAATTGACTTCTGATGACGATGTTACTTAATATCTGAGATTCATTTCATCCGTAATGTATATCAATTCAATTACTTTGTTTTTTTTTATATTGTAGTAACATATGGTATCATTTCAAAATTTCCTTGCTGTTATTCATTGGCTATAAATGCTTAGTTTAAATATTGTGAATGAATTATGTAATTAAGTATACTGTGGGATCTCTGTTTTGCGATACACGGAAAAGATTCGAAATAGAGTGGTTCTTGAACATATACTGTACAACTAAAGTTTTGAAATAAAATTATCTCATACCCAGAACAAAAAAAAAAAAAATTCTGCATTCATTCAATAACGAATTATATATGAAAGAGTCGCTTTCAAATGGATACTTTCTATCTACGACGGAGTGAATATCTTATATTAAAATCCTGGTTTATACCTTTATTGATAGTAGAGCGTAATAAGAGACAAAGAAATCTGGATCTCAGGAAGATATGTGCACACGCATATATCATATCTCACTCGTCATGAACTATTGAGGTTATATATGTGTCTTATTATTATTATTATTATTATTATTATTATTATTATTATTTTAAATGCTAGGAATGTTAGTATTTTTGTGGAAGTAGAGAGTGATGTGTCTTCTTTTTCGGGTTTTTACATCTGTATCATATATACGTGCTTCTCAATCTTATTAAACTATTTTTACTTTCTCGCTATGGAGTAGAGATAAAGTTACGTAATTCTACGCGAAAAAACGACGAGATTTCGGCAGAAAATACTTATTACAGGGCCCTAGTAACGGAAAGGTGGATAAATCCAGTTGCTAAATTTAGAAGAAAAATCCTCTCTGAAGTAGCAGTAACCCCGTGTGGTCAACAACTCCACACTGCTTTTCTTTATCAGGAGGACAACTCCTCGGGATGGGCACCTATGCCTCTTTGGGCTTTTATCCGCACCCCCTGCCGACGCGTTGACGCCGAAAGGATGATGACCGGATCCAGCCGGAACCCAGTTTACCTTCACGGCAACCTCCCCATACAATGCCTGGATAGGAGCCACCCTGCTAGCTCAGGGCTCCTAGCTATCCAGGCTAGTACCGGAGTCTCGACAGTGCACCACTTACATGCGCGGGGAACAAGTTCCTACCTCTTTGCCCAGAGTATCGGGCCATTGACACGACGAAGTCGAGGGCCCCATTGGCTAAAGCCCAGGCAGCTCGGAGCCCTCATCCCGTCTCCCCAATGCTTACCACCAGCTCACGACGTGGGTAACGCAGGTACCGGAGCAACCTGACGGGAGGTAACTAGTTTCCCGCCGAACTTTAAAGTGGGATCCAGAGTACTCCGAAAAGCATACTTCGCCCAACTCTGCTCCAAAGTCGACGCGCCATAGGCCCGACTGGTGGGTGGCCGATTGCCCGGCCACCAGGAGCTTAGCATCGCCTGTTCACTGCCTGCACATTAAAGCTGACGACGTGAGCAGCGCCGCGAAACTCAGGTCTTCCTAGAACTAAAGTATTGAAGACAGAGATCTTTCCCTTAATGAAATCTGTTCCTTAAAAATAGATTTTGAAATAAAATCTTGTACAATTTTTCGAAAATTTGAGTACTTTTCGCGTAATTTTGCGTGAAAATACTCGTGAGAAAGTACGTCATGTTTTTGCTCATCGAATTGTATTTTAGCATGCCAATTGACGATATCGTATTGTTAAGAGCATTGTAAGTAGAAGAGGTTACGAGCGCCTGGGCGCAGAGAACTTGGAAGTTCTCGGAAACTTGATTACTGTAATGATTCGAACACAGTTCCAAGCCGAAGTGACAGTGGGTTTTAGGAGTTTCGAAGACTTAGGCTGCGCATTAATAGTTTCCCAACGCAAAGATGGTTAGTTCGGCAGATCTCGCCTTGCTCCTCTTGAGCAAGATCCATTCAACTATTTTCGCCAGTTGAGAAGTAACCAACCCGAGGCTTGTTTCATTACTAATCTATAATCCGTTAATTAGGGAAGTCAACTGCGGAATTTGAGAGTTTGCAGCAGCTCTACGTACCTTTGCAAATTGAAACACTTTGTAAATGCAGTGTAATATACAAGGAGATATAGAAAAATGAAATTCGACCTTCAGGGTCGAACTTCATTTTACATGTACACTTTTAAGATTTCTGTAACCAGTGAGTATTCTCTTCTAGACATTGTGTTGAAATTTAAAAATTATTTTGTAAGCAAATGTTAATATATATTTCAGAATAATTATAATTATTTTTGCGTTGATAATTATCAATATAATCTGAAATAATTTGTCTGGAATTCAAGTCATGTTGGAATCAGATGGGAAAATAACATACTACGAACACTTTAAACCCCTATTGGCCGTAATTTTTGCAATTTTTTGGTTTCCTAATGGTGGAACCGAAATATTGCCTTACGAATATTGAAAAGTAAATCCTCGTCCTATAAGCAAATTCTTGTTGAAGAATTTAGAGCTGATTTAAGAAAAGTGCGTTTAAGTGTTACTATAAATGCGAAATTTGAAGCTCTTTTTCACAGGAATCTATTGAGTTTTCAAAAAAGTAATTTGAAACACTTCCGCACGTCATTTGAAACAGAAATGCAATAATGTAAGCAAATAGCTGCAGATGTGCATACTAACGACGTGAGAGATATTTAAAAAAGTTCTATTTGTGTAATTTTTGAAAAACAAAAAATACACCAAAATGAACTTTACGTCATATTAAACAGTGCAATTAACACTATCCATTGGAAAAGTTTGAAGAAACAATTTGTAGCCATTTTTGAGAAACGTTTGAGCGTTTGTCAAAATGCGGAAATTTGAACTCTTTTAAACAGAAAACTGTTGAGTTTTAGAGAAAACTTATGACATCATTTAAAGCACATGTATTCATAAATATAATAATATGAAGAAATTGCATTTAATGTAAATATTACTGACGTGAGAGACAAGTCAAAAAATTACATTTTTCTAATTTTTGAGAAAACAAAAGAATATAGCAACATGGCGTTTATGTCATCTTACAGTATGCATTTAGCATTATCCCTACTAAAAGAGTAAAGAAAAAATTTGGATCTATTTTTGAGAAAATCTTGATTTTGGTATTTTTTAAAATTACAAATATTGCACGCACTATTGCACAAAAACTACTAAAATTGTCGAAAAATCTACATGACTTAATTAAACAACTAAATGTGGAGAACAAATTTTTACTTGAAGGAAATATCGTTAGTTTTGTAGTTGTAGGAAGACTCCGAAAAAAATTCAAATTTTCAATATTTTTGAAAGTTCAGAGTTAACCGTGTAAATCGAACCTAGGTCACCATTTTAAGTATATTTCGGTATATTCACACGAGAAATTTAAAGAAAAATATGGAGCCATTTTGGAGAAAATTTTGATAATGTCTGGGGGCTTCAAGTAAAGCACCTCCTAATTTTAAAGAATAATTTTCAAAACCTCCAAGCTTGGACTCGAGCCAGATGGACGGGGGTTTCTTCAATTTGGAAAAGATCGTAAGCATGGTTATGCGCTAGTGTTGTTCACAGATGGACGGACGTTTTGAAAAAAAATACTTTTTCGGTATCAGAGGACCCCGATAAATGCATTTCCGTTGATATCTCGAAATCGATTATTCGCAGCAATACTCGTACATATCTTTCTCTATAATCCGTGTTACTCTGTATAGACGTATTAATACGAGAAAGTAAACTAGAGGTGCTGCAGAATGGCACAGACTTTCTCGTAGCAAATTTGTCTTATTTCCTTAGTGTAGACTGGCTTTAAGGTCTTGCCCCATTCTTGGACCAGCTGCCATCTATCGTCAACGAAACTTTTTTTTGACATTTTCTCAACTTTTCGGTTTCTTAATATTAGATCCGAAATATGACTTCAAGAATATTAAACAAGAGTAAAACCTTGTCCAAAATAGAAATTTCCATTAAAAATTTTGATGTAGTTTATAGAAAATGGCGCTGTAAATGCAAATTTAAAGCTCTTTTTCACAAGAATCTTTTGGGTTTTCGAAAAATTTCATTTAAAGTCATTTGAAGCACTTCCATTCACAAATGCATACCAATCGATGGAAATGTACATATGAACGACTTGAGAGATATTTAAAATGAAGTACATTTGTGTAATTTTTGAAAAAACAACAACAAAAGAACACACTAACATGAACTTTGTCATATTAAACAGTGCAATTAGCACTATCCATTGGAAAAAAATTGAAGAAAAAATGAGCTATTTTTGAAAAAATGGCGTTTGAACGTTTTTGATAATGCAGAATTTTGAGCTGTTTACAGAAAACTGTTGAGGTTTCGAGAAATTTTATTTGACATTATTTAAAACAAATTTACTCGTAAATACCCCTACTAAAAATTCAAGGAAAAGTGGAAAATTTGGAGCCGTTTCTGAGAAAATCTTGTTTTTTTTTTACTTTTTTACAATTGCCGATATTTCACGCTCTATTGCACGAAAACTAGTAAAATTTTCAAAACTTCTACATGATCTTAATGAAAGAACTATTTATGGGGAAGAATTTCACTTGAAGGAAAATCTGTCTTCAATTTTATAGTTGTAGAAAGACGCAGAAAAAAGTCAAACTTTTGCAATTTACGAAAATTCAGTGTTACCGTCATAATCGGACCTATGTTTACTTTATAAGTGTATTTCACTTTATTCTTACAAGAAATTTAAAGAAAAAAATTGAAGCCTTTTTGAGATTTTTTTTGAAAATGCCCGGTGGACAGCATGTAAAGTACCCCCAAATTTTAAAGAATGATTTTCAAAATTTCAAAGCTTCAACTAGAGCCAGATGGACAGAGGTTTCTTTAATTTAGAAAAGATCGTACCGTTGGTTTAGGCACTAAAAGTGTTCACGGACGGACGTTTAAAAAAATCACTTTTTAGGTATCAGGGGACCCCCCAAAAAATGTATTTCTGTGTAAATTTCGAAATCGATTTTCCGCAGCATTACATAACTTTCTCTGTATTACGTAGATTACTCCCGTATGTGCGTATGCATACGAGAAAGTAAAAATGACGCAAGTTCAATTTTCATTGCAATCCCTGAATTTTCGAAATTTTAAAAATTTACAAATAATGCGAGAGTATGTTCTGCTGTAAAACCATTGTTTTTTATTTTTTGGGTTTGCCGTTACGTTTCCTGCAGAAAAAGTGGGCCGTCAGTCTAAAAGATCGGAGAGTGAAATTGCAAATGAGCGGTGTCGGCTCTCGCACGTTTCGTAAGAGCAGAAATGGAGTCAATTACGAAATGCAGTTGAAATGATCAAATAAATGAGATTCTAAACGTCAACTTGTGTTGCAGTGGCTGCCGGTGAGTTGCAAATAAGGAGGGCGGTATATATGTCCGAACTATCACATACACTTCGCTTCTTCAAAATATTTCTTGAACTAGGATCACTTCAGCATGTAGTGTACAACCTATTTGCAAGCATCGGGATTATAATCCTTGTCTAAGTCAACTTTTACGTTAATAAAGGAAGATAGAACTTTGCTCACACGAAAGTAAGAAACTTTTTTAAAAAGTATTTCCCGGCAAAGAAAACAGTAATTTATAAAATCAAATGGTAAGGATCGGTGTTCTTAGCAAAGTTAATAATTAATAACTCTGTCGAACGAAGCCCTAGTAAGAGCTCGCTGTCCCCTCCTGTCCCTCTTCTGGCCGCAGGAGCGCTGTGAGATATGGGTCATTTACAGAGCAACTGGTCTTGGAAGAGGAAATAGCGGCAGTTCCTACTCCGAGAAATTTCGATTACCTGCGCCTCGATTTAAAGCGCGCGTAGTTTAAAACTCAATGAAACTACTAAAAATGTACCATCAAAAATCAGATCAAATCCTTTATTTTGTAATAAAATTCAGAGGAAGAAAGTATGTGAGAACTTTCGGCTCTTCTCCCCTTTAAGAACGCCCAAGCCAATAAGTACACAGCACATAATCTACTTGGTGAAGATGCACATGCAAGCTCTACCGGGTCCTTCTAATTGTTTCTCCGGTGTTCGCCGACGGTTGCCCATCAACTACTTTTAAGACGTGATGTTTTTCGACTTCCCCGCTCTGACGGGAAGTAGATTTCAACAGGCCGGGGCGCCGCCAAGAAATTACGCACAATATGTTATCGTCATTACTTAACACGTAGCGAAGCGCTGTTCAGAAAACTTCTAATACAATAGGAAGTTCTAGTTTGTGTGTCATGTTTGTAGCTTCTGGGAAACTGTTTGTGGATATTAGTGCCCTGCGTTGACAGAATACTGTTTCACCTCGCGTCATTCACTCATTCTGCCGGACTAATTTGGTTATGTCTTCCCAAACTACTTTCGTTTCGACTAAAATCGGTATCTCTTTTAAATCTAGAATAAATTATTTTTTGTCGATATCGACTCTTTCTCATAAATGTCCCGGCTGATACAATCGAAGCTTTCAATATTATTCGGGAACGTAATTTCTGGGGATCGTTTTACGATCGGAATCTGCTTCAGAAGGTGGGGCGTTCTGTCGCCAATGACTCGAAGAGGTAAACTTTTCATTCGAGACTGAAGCAGCTGTTCGCTTAATTAAGTCGCACCCCCGCAGCCGAAGAAAACGAGCTCAGAGAGCGGATGGGGATTCTCAAAAGTTTATGTTCGAATCGTACATGGAAATCGTGATCTACATTAACAAGCGGCGGTCCCGAGTTACTGCCTTTTTACATTCACGAATTGAATTGAATTTGGCAACTTTCCACTGTAATCAAACGACATGTGTTTAACGTTCGGAAAATCAATCCGGTGAATACATACGAATACGGCGGTACTAGTTGCGTGTGATGTGGATATGGTGCTTTTCGTTGATTTTCTGGGAGTAACGTTTATAATTGAAAGAGAAATAGAGCTGAATACGCGATGTTTCGCGCTAGGGGACGGTTCTTCATTCATGGCCGCTGCAATAGTAGTAGTGACAACTGTGCTTTTGTGCTTCTGATGTGGGACAACTCACTTTCAGTCATTCCGATCGCCGGAATGGGTCAACGTTACAGTTCATATTAGAGACACACAAAAGGTTTCAGAAGGAGATAACTGTTTAACCATTATACTGCCATCCCAACCAATCCGACTACTGATGAAAGTGCCCACAGCGAAATTCTGATATATTTTAATCTGTTGCACTCTCATGTTTGAAGATATATTATTTTTTTGTGGATAGGATAAATAAAATTTTCTTCCAATCTGCATCGAATTGAATATAGAATTAAATTTTAATAAAATAATTATTTAAATTGTATAATTGTATAAAAATTAATAACAGTCTTTTCAAAAGTTCTGACGGAAAGACAACCATAGATGTTTCGAGATCAGTCAGCATATTCTTTTTAATTGGTTACTAATACGAACACGGAAACATTCATATTTTGTTACTGAATATCTTATTATAATCTTTAAAATATACTTGACACACATAACTCTTTATGTAATCTATCAGTTTAAAGAAGTATTTGTTTCATGTTACATTTTTGTACGCCAATGTTTTTTTCAAACGTCAAATTAAGTATTTCTACACTATCTGTATTGCTAAGGCGGGTTCAGTCGCTGCCTGGAGAAGAATTCTAACGGTCGGCTGCTCTGATTGGTAGTTTTACGATTAATACCAGGCGAATGCCATAACAGTTCTCTGACAAACGGGCCACGTGCCACCCGCGATCTGTCCTTCAACTTTCTTGTCCTAACCTCTTCCCCTTACACACATTTACGCTTACATGCTCTAAACTACCACGCATGTCGGGACATCTGAGAAAGCTTAGAGCTTGTCCAGGCTGGGTCAGAGATCACTAGCAATTGTCTGCGGGGCAGGGGGAGAGAACTTGAAAGGGATTTTCCCACACAAGCCGACATTTCGGTTGACGCCGAATCACACCATTCAGCGGGTAAATAATTAGCGCACCTTCCGAGAGAAAATATATACTGCACAAACGGGATTAATGACCATAGCAGTTGTCGTGCTCGGAAACATCAATAAATCAATTAATAAATCTAATCATATAAACAAGCATATTTGTATATTCTGATATGAAGCTATTATTCTCCAAATTTACGTAGAACCTGGACCGATGCCATGCCCAGTTAAAAATGTAGAGCACATTCCTCAGCATTCTGTTTACAGGGTGTATTGATCAGATTGATACCATCATTTAAAATTCTTTAATTGGGACCCTTCTGCGGCAGTAAAATTTTGCCTATGAGAATCCTATACCCGTGGTAGTCCTCAACCGGCATGGTCTTTATAAAACATCGTAGTCGTTTAGGTGTCGACGGTATCCTTTTGCGGTTTTCTTAAACTTAGACCCCACAAAATGTCTGCTGGGCCATATCTGGACTGTAAAACCTGTGGGGGACAGTTGTCATCCCTATACGGGGCCGATAATTGCTCATAAGAAAGGTGTGGGCTAGGAGGATTGTCATAGTGAAAATTCCAGAAATCCTTGATCTCGCTCCCGTCGACCTCTGCTCGTGGTTGACCCTTTAATTAAATTTTTGAGCACTTCCACGTCGAATGTGGCTCAGCTAACAATCAAACCTTATTCTTATGTCAACATTCAGTAACTTAATGTTGTAAGATGTACAGAGTGGGCTTCATAGAGTGAAGTTCTCTCGATTTTCTCTAATCCATTTGGGCGTACTATTTAAGTGGGATTTGAACTACGATTCATCAGCAGAAATTTCTTAAATCATTAGATAAGTCTCTCCTTGTGGAACTTTGCTAAGTGCGATGCAGAGCGTGGTTGTGATGGCTGCTCCAAGGACTTTTCCGTCGCGGCTTCAGCAGCACTTCTGAGCAGTTACTCCATCGTGCGCCCTGAGGCTTCAGCAGCTGGCATGCAACTGCCGCCCGGCGCACTGCGTTGCCAAAGACACCATACCACCGATCCTAACTGACAGGCAAGCTCTACGACCGTTGGTCACGTTAAGAGAAATTATGTCGCAGTACATTTCGAACAAATCGTGTGTGGGTGCGCGCGCGCATGTGCTCGTGTGTGGGTGCGCGCGCGCATGTGCTCGTGCGTGTGCGCGCGCGAGTGTGCGCGCGTGGGTGCGTCCGCGCGTGTTAATTGCGCGTGCATGTGCACGCGAGGGCACACAGTTTTCAATGTAATTTCTTCGTACCTTTACAAAGAGTTTGTACATTCAAATGCCTTGAAGATAGGATGGTTGAAATTTGGTCGTCACTATGCGCAGCGCATGAGGACAGGTTTTATTCGCATTCTCTTTGAAACTGTGTAGGATGAGATATCAGCGCAATGTAAGTAAAGTAGTCTATTTAATTTTAAACCAAGTCGGAAAACTAGTTACTAAAACTGGAGTTCAAGTTTCGGAGAATTTTTGGGCTCCTGACAAGATTGGAGTTGGTAAGAAAACCAATTTGGTAGAGATATCTCGCTGTTTTCAGTAACTTCTGTGCTTTTTCTCCTAATAGCAAATATAAGGTGAAATTTAATATTTTCAGTGGTTGGAGGCTTTGTTTGTGGGATGCCTGCTAAAACGAGTCTTACCGCCTTGCTAGACCTAAGAAAAACCTTGTTCATGAAATGTCTATAATATTGGTATTACGTGCTTCAGTAAACGTTACTTTTCCATATTATGTGATAATAAATATTTTTTCAACACGTATTTTATAAAACGAAATGTAGATTTTCCATTTTTCTATCTACCTTTCTAATTATTCATTCATCGTCGTTTCCTGATCAATGGCATAAACGAACACGAAACGTAATGGAGTACTAAGATTTAATCGCATTGCGCTAACTTCAATGGATCACTTAGTTACTCCTGCCTCTAGCTCAGGTAGGTGTTATCTACTCTGTACTGCAGCAATGTAAATGCTAGAAGATATTGGACTTGAAATATTCGGATGTAGACACTCGTAGACCCAACTATCCTGCAACATACATTTACGTACATGCTTAGAAGGTTTACGGCAAATATGTCCTATAAGTGTACCAAGAGAAGAATTCTGAAATTGATAGAAATTCTGTTGTATAATATATAATAAAACGGTTTAGTGGACATACAAACATGGTTTTGTTCTTGTAGTTTTTACTTTCTCGTACACTTACGTTTCGGACTGTATATGTAATATAGAGAAAGTTATGAAATGCTGCGGAAAATCGATTTCGAGATTTCAACGGAAATGCACCCCTGAAACCGGGGGTGCCCTGAAACCGAGAAAATGTTTTTTCGATACGTCCGTTTGTTTGTCCGTACCGGGAGCGGTAGCTCAATGCATCAATTGATGTCACTGCAGCTCCTCTGACCGGGAGGTCCTAGGTGCGAGTCTTGACGGCGGAAGGGCCTTCGACACTAGCTTTTCAGCTAGGTCGAATTCAGTCGCCGGAGAATTCGAGGAGAATTCTAGCGGCCGGCTGCTCTGATCAGTAGTTTTTCGTGGTTTCTCCGATAAACACCAGGCGAATGCCGGAGCAGTACCCTAACAAACGGTCCTCGGGCCGCGTGCGATATTTCCTTCTTCTTTCTTGTCCTATCCTCTTCCCGTACACCCACACACATTTACACTAACATGCACTACACTACAACATATTCCGGGAGACCGGTTGGGAGCTTAGAGCTTGTCTCGGCTGGAGCGGTGCCCCGCTGGTGTGAGAGTCCTGATTAGGGGGAAACCCCGCTAGCCGACGGTAGGTCGGCGCCGGATCTCGCCATCAGCGGGGGAAGATCACAGCCATTTCCCAAGGAAAAACATACACTACACTTACGGGACCAAATCTGTTGACGCGCCCGGAAACAATAACCAACCAACCATCTGTCCGTCTGTCCCTCTGTCATTCTATGAACACCACTGGCGCCTAAACTATACGTAGGACTTTTTCTACAATGAATATTCCCCGGTATATCTGGCTCGAATCAAGGCACTGGGATTTTGAAAAACTTTCTTCAAAATTTCGTGTTCTTTGCATGAAACATCCCGGACATTTTCAAAATTTTGTCATAAACGGCTCTAAATTTTTTCTTTAAATTTCCTACGCCGCGCCAGGACTACTCCTTCGTGCAGCCGCCCCTGTCCCGCTTCCTCTTCTGCTCCAGTCTTCCAATTTACGACACCCGCAAGCTGCGCGTTGCAGATGTATGCCCAAATAAATTTTAAAAGGTGGTCACACATGTGAGCAGACGTAAATAAACGCCGTTACGTCTCTAGTAATAAAAATAAATATCGAGTTGGGGTAGGATTTTGCCAGGCAATATTTTAACATCTGATAAGTAGAGAATTTAACTTAGCGCATTTTCGTCATACGAAATAATTTTCACCTCTATGGTGTTCAGAGAATGAATAAAAATGCAAATAAATCACTTTATGCTCATTAACGTAATTTCAGAATCATTAAAATCTCGCCCCGTCAAGCGTTAAATTTGTAATTGTTCCATTATAATAGAAGCAAACAGTAAGGTAAACAAACCCCCTTTTTAGTATGTTTTCTTATAAAATGTAGGTATTGATATCTTTACTTACCAGGACATATTCTACATTCAGTGGAACTCAGGAATTGAAATAATTTTCTCAATTATCAAACAGCCAACACGCACTATAGGCACGTGCATTCAGCTCGACACTTGGAACCGGGAGAGGTGGTTCAGTGCATCCGCGGATATCACTGTAATGCCTCTGACCGGGAGACCCTACGTACGAGTCCCTACAGTGGCATGATATTTGCAGTACACTAGCTTGTCACCAAGGTGGAATTCAGTTGCTGTCTGGAGGAGAATTCTAGATGCCGGCTGCACTGATCGGTAGTTTTCCGTGGTCTCTCTGACCAATACATGGTGAATGCCGGAGCAGTGTTCTATTAAACGGGCCACGGACCACGCGCGATCTTTCCTTCTCCTTCCTTGCCCTGTCCTCAACTCTTACACACTTACACTAACTACTAAGCTCACTACTACACATGCCGTAGACACCGGTCGGGAACTCAGAGCTTGTCTCGACTGAGGCGGTGCCCCGCTGATAGTAGATACCTGGTTGGGGCGGAACCCCGCTAGCCGACCGTACGTCGGCGCCGGATCTCGCCATCTAGCGGGGGAAGATCACCACCACTTTCCAAAGAAAAACATGCACTACCCTTACTGGAGTAGTGATCTCAGTAATTGTCGCGCCCGGAATCACTAACAGCCAACTAACGAACCATCCAATCAACCAACCAACCAATCGAAACGACGCGAAAACGCATTACTCGAGAGATTATGACTTGCCAGGACTACCATGCTACCAATTTGTGGAAGTTAGAAACAGGAATGTTCAGACATCTCCCGGTAGGATACGAAAATCTCAGGAAGTGGAGTCCGACACAGTCTTGCCGACTGTACCTATTTTGAACGAAGAAATGCGCCTATTCTCCCGGGCGTTTTCTGTTGACGGTGTTTGGAGAAGGTACTGCTCTTAAAATGATCACTTTATATGAGTAATTTGACCTCTAGCATTCACGTATTTTTTGTGTATTGGATTAATTCTGCTTGATACTTGAGACAAATTCAAACTAACATTTGTGACATTGCAGATCATATGGGTATTCCGAATTCCTTGGTACTTGTATAGTTCTTGACAGGAATATTGTGGAGAAAATATACGAACATCTTACAACTGATATGGCAAAGCGGTTGACTCGCACATAACATTGTAGCAATCATCTTATCTCTTTCTTTCCAGATCACTTATTTACGTCAGTGTTAAAGAAATCGAGTCTTCGGCGTATGAATGAAAATGTTTCTGGTCAATGCCACAATAAATATTGTCCGGAATTTGCAATGATTGTGTAGAAAACATTTTCATAGGGGGTGCGTACATTATTCGAGTGTATGAAAATCGTGTGCGAGGTGCAGTAATGCTCGAAAACCATGATTTTCATTTATGTTCATTGATTCAAAACTTTTCGGTACTATGCACTATTCGGTTCTACTTCGGTACTATTCAAAACTTCTCGTTCATTTTCCGGTACGCGTACGGCAAAGTACCAGTACATAATAATTTCGAAATTCCATCATCTCATCTGGGAACATTCTATTCTTAAGTATTCCATTCTCTGTATTATTTACGCAAATTATTATTTTAATACGAATTCATGATAACTTAAGTATATTCTCTTGTGATCGGATCGTTCTATGGAAGACGGCTATTCATGTCGCTCCAATGTTTCGTACATATTGCGATACCCAATGTTTCATTTTCTTTGCGATTTACGACCTGCAAACTTGTGCTTTACCGTACGGGTACCTCAAAATTCAACTTTCCAATCAATAAATAGTAAAGGAAAATAATGGCTTTCTCCCCGTATTTTCACGCAACATGTGGAAAGTACTCAGAATTTTGAAAAATTGTACGTGACCTTATTCCAATATCTATCTTTAAGGAATAGTTTTTATTCAGGAAGAATGTCTTATCTTTAATATTTTAATTGAAGGAAGCCTCCGAAAATATTTTGAATTTTTGAAATTTTCAAAAAATCACTTTTTAACGAACAGGAGATATATACCATCTCGTAAACGTCATTCATACTATCCAACAACTAAATTTAAACAAAACAGATTTTTCAAAAGTTGGAAAATCTCCCAGGCACTTATGTAAAGTACCCCACAAATAAAATATCTGTTTAAAATTCCAAGGACCGCGACATTCGGCAGATCGATTGAGGAATATCAATTTTGAGGAAAAGAAGTTGAACGGTTTAGCCGCTAGCGTTGGTCACAGACGGTCAGAAGCAGTTGTTTTGCCGTGATTCGATTTTTCGGTATCAAGGACCTACAAAACATGGATTCTTTTTTTTCTAAATTTGGCAACTGGATTAATCTACATTTTCGTTACCGTGGCCCTGTAATAAAAAGTTTTTCTGATGAAAATTCGCCGTTTTGTTGCGCAGTATTACGTAACTTTCTCTCTATTTTGTAGGGAGAAAGTAAAAATTATTCTAGTTTTTCAGAGAGTGAAGCGCCGTCGCGAATATACGTTACGAACCCGGCTTTGAGCTTCTGCGCCTGCGGAAAATTCAACATTACGTTCGCGTCTGCACAAAACGCTTCTCCACCAGCATTAGGAGTGCAATCACGTGACTTGTGTAGTAAACCAATTATGTGATCATGATGTATAAAATTTGTTCCCAACTGTGGCAAGAGTGTGTGCTGCTTTCTCAATATTCGCATGTTGGTGGCACTAATCGCATTATAGATGATAATGACAACAACAATAATAGTAATAATTATAGTAAATAATTAGGAAACAAAGAATAGAGTTTAATTACGCAGTTGATTTTGAAAATTCTTCCGTAGTAGGATTCCAGGGAAACATGGAAAAAAGATTGATGTTATAAATTATTGCGATACTTAATAATGAGACCATGAACAGAAAAAGTGGCAGAGTGCGATTTATATTTATTAGACAAAGGTTAACCCTCCTAATTTTTTTCTCATTTCGTGCAATGCTTTCATCCATTTGGAGGTTAGATATTTTTATTTGTATTACGACTCTATCAATTTTGTCACTATTTTTATTTCTTGACAGTTTGTAAATATTTATTCCTTAGACTTTCCCAATTATTCTTGGAGTTGCATGAACATAATGAAAGCAAAAATTAATTTCATTATGAATGGAGGTTTTCCATTTTTTAAATATATATTTATTAATGAAAGTATGTACATAGTTGAGTAGAATATACGTATTTACTACGTCATATGTTTGACCGACTTAAATTCTTTTTCTGTGCACGTCTTCTAGAATTCAGTAGGAAATACAATTATTCAAATTATCGTTTCCATGTTGTCGAGGCAGGCAGTAATAAGAGCCAAAATTTATTGCTTATTTATCTTTGAAAATAGATTTTATTACATAGGAGTTTTTTTTCTCCCTTTCAAAATTCAAAATTTATTGCTTGTTTATCCTTGAAAATAGATTTTATTACATGGGAGTTTATTTTTTTTCTCCCTTTCAAAAATTCAAAATTTAAGTAGTATATGACTTAGTGTAGGGATCACAGAATTTTGAAAATGTGCACACAATTCACTTTTCCCCATAGCACGTCATACGCAGTTTTTAACTTAAGTTTTTTTCACGTAAAATAAATTTTAAAAAAATTCTAATCTTACAATTATATCTAACTACATATAAATGGAAAACTCACAGAGTACCTATGGGATTAATTCAGGTCTGCAAATATGTTGAGAAATGAATCTTCTGTATGCCTATTTTGTATTCTAGTTGGGATCTGATATGTGTCTTAATGGGTTGCGGGGGTTATTGTGTTTAGTTTGGAGAAGACATTGTTAGATAGGAGCGGAATATGGTGAACTATTGGAAGTAAACTCAATTATTTGTGTAGTTGAAAGATTGAGATGAACCAGGGCGCATGAGTGGCAAGTCTGAGGGAATGGTTTTGGATGATCGGTAATTTATTGATGGTAGTTTTACAGGCGTTGATTCAGATATGTCATGCATAAAGCATTAGGGGTCTAATTGTTGAATTATACAGGTCAAAGGCGTTGCTTAATGGGAGGTTACTATTGCGACTTTTATTATGACTTGCTGTGCTTTTACTGTTGTGTGATTTTCCAATTTAGTCTGGTATCCAGATTCTGCTCGTGGTATTTGACAGATTGATTCTGTGGAATTCATGGAATTTGGTGAATGTATTGTTGGAATGGAGTTGGGATTGAACATGTTCTTAATGGGAATATTTTGGCGGATGATTTTGTAGGATTGAGTTTGATTTTCCGTTTGACAGACCAGTCATCAGTTTTATTTAGATGATGCACCAAAGTCGTCTTGTTTTCTTTCTACTGTTAATTATGGAATTTATTTTGGTACTTTTTTACTGAAATGCTTAAATTTATTATTATTATTATTATTATTATTATTATTATTGTGTTAATTGTCATATTAAAAGAGCTATAGCTTGTTCTATTTCTACGGGAGTTTGTAATATTTTAAACTGGGATGTTTGTTGTTGAATCATGCTTTTTAATTTTTCCCAGAGGATGTTTTATGCGTTTAATGTGAGAGTTAGTGGTGGAGTGATTTGTAGAGTTGAGATGATGGTTGGCAGGTGGTCTGAGTCAATATGAAAAAAGGTAGCTGAGTGAAAAATGTTTTAGGTGTTAGAAATTACAGTGTCTAATATATCTGGGTGTTTGTTATGATCTGTGAGGTAGCGAGTCGATTCTGCTGATATAATTAACTGAAGTTTGAAGTCTGTCATTATTTAACTGAGTTGGCCTGCAGTTTTGGTATTTCTGCATCCCCCATTAGTATTTTTAGCTATCTCCAATCAGAAGAATGGGGGTGGGTCATCTGGAATAGGGAAAAAATATTAGTATTGGGAATTTTTATCTTCGGTGATTTTTATGCAGATATTATTAGTAATCTATTATTTAAAAGGGATTTAAAGGCTATAGTTTGGAGACCTAGGTGTGCGGAAGGTTGATTTTGATGTATGGTATAGAGTTTTCAATTAGTATTAGTATACCATCTCCGTTTGCATTTTGTCTGTTGGTTCTGACTGCATTATAGCCTGCAATGTTAAATGAATTGTCTGGGGTTAAGTATATTTTAGTTATGCATGGAAGATTGAGTTGTTTTTAATTTAAATATTACAGTGAACGTAGCTACACGGAATGTACTTAAATCACAAACAGCAATAGATCAAATTATAATTAACAAAACCACAAATAGATATGAAATAATAACGAAATTATACAACGATGCACAAATTCTTACAATTACTAATAACATGAATACTGACACAAGAAATAAAACACGCATGTGCAGAGCATTTACTAAAATTAACATACAATTATTTACGGACTACTTGCTGAAGGAATCGTAGAACGCAGTTTATAGTGCTGTTGACACAAATGATTTTTTTTTCTCAAAGCTTTCATTTCACTTTAATGCGTGCTTTCCTCTTAAAAAGGGAAAATTAAACATTTCACGAAAAAGTAATACTTGAATCACACAAGGAATTAAAATATCGTGTAAAAACAAACGTACCCTCTACTGTATTTCTAAACATCACAACTATTACCCGATTTCCATGTCTACTTCCGAGAATATAAAAGAATTTTAAGGAAAGTAATAGTTCAGACAAAAATAATGAAAAATAATGATATTTTGAACGCTAGAAACAAAACTAAAGCAATGTGGAATATCGTAAAAAATACGACCACGTCATCACGATATTTCGTAGACAATGTTGTTTTAAAGGATAATGAAAGAGAAACAAGTAATCCAGAAAGGTGGCGAATCTCTTCAACCAACATTTTTCTAGAATTGCTGTTGATCTCACGAAGGGACTAAAACCACAAAATTCAACATCATATGCTTCCCCAAAAAATTTCGGCACGATATTTATTTCCGAAACTTCATCCAACGAAATTCTCAGAATAGTCAGTAAACTCAAAAATAAATATTCATCTGGTTTAGATGAATTTCCGGATTGTTTATTTAAAACGTGTGCACCTTCCATTATACACCCATTAACTCACATTTTCAATGCTTCCTTGTGCACAGGAATATTTCCAGATATTTTCAAAACAAAAAAAAAGCAAGCCTCTTTTTAGAAAAGGGAACAAAAATGAAATTCAAAAATTCCGGCAAATTTCTCTTTCGTCGGTTTTTTCAAACATAATAAAGAGGCTTTTCTATACGTGAATGGAAACTTTTATCAGGAAAAACGAAGCGTGTTCAGACTCACAACACGGTTTTAGAAAATCAAAATCTACGGAAACTGCTATTTTTTCTTTCTTTAAAGATGTTGCTTCATAAATGGACCAAAATGAAGAACCATTTTTTGGGATATTTTTAGATCTTTCTAAAGCTTTTGACTTTATTAACCATAACATCTTGCTCTCAAAATTACCTTCTTATGAAATTCGTGATATTGTCCTAGATTGGATAACCTCGTACCTTAAACATCGATCCCAAAGAGTAGAAATACCATACTAGCACGAAAGGACATTATTTACTTATCTTTCCAATTATTTGCCAGTTGAACATGGGGTCGAACAAGGTTCGATCTTAGGACCTATCCTTTTTTTGTTGTACGTAATCGATATGCCCTCATCTATTAAAAATGGAAGAAGAGTTCTATGTGCCGATGACACGAATGTCCTTTGCAAAAAAGAAACTATAAATAGTACAGTTTCAGAAGTTTTATATTGGTTTTGTAGTAACAAATTAATAGTTAACGAAGGAAAAACTGTCTCAATGCACTTTTGCTTTTCGAATCGGCAATAGTATGCTCCATTGAAAATGAACAATATGCAATTAGCTGATGTCAAGTTAACAAAATTTCTAGGTCTCTCAATTCAGTCAAACCTCAAATGGAAGGTACATATAACAGAATGTAACACTAAATTAAGCTCATTATGTTATGCATTCAGAATTCTTTAAAATTCTGTCAGCCTTCATGCAGCTCGTTGCATGTATTTTGGAAATGTACATTCCCGCCTGAAATATGGCGTAATATTCTGGGGAAGCTCATCCTTTATTGCCCAGACCTTTAGATTGCAAAAGAAAATTATCCGAATAATGGAAAAATGCAATCCACGTGATTCCTTGAAGTCTCTTTTCATTGAGCTTGGAATCTTACTATTGCTTTGCCTATTTATTTACAAATCTGTAGTATTTGTCAAAAATGACTTACTTAACAGTGGGAACATATTTTCACGTATTACTGTTATTTATAGTTACAACACACGACGTAGAAATCATGTTCATCAAATGTCAGTATCAACAGCTCACTACAAGAAATCCACATTCAATACATGTACGTTACTTTACAACGCAATGCCAGATGAAATTAAACAATTAAAAATGGTACACAAATTTAAGTTAAAAGTAAAATATTTTTTGCTGCGTAACTGTTTCTATACAATTAGAGACTATACTGATCGTCTAAAAGAAAAATAAGGTTTTTTTATTGTATAATTTTTTATAAAAGACTTAATATGCCTGTAACAAGGAATGGTATTCAGCTTCCGGGTCAATGACCCCAAATTGGCCCCTTTTTTTAAATTACTTAAATCAATGATTGCTTGTTGTGGTGGTAGGTCTTAGGGCGAGTTTCTATTTTGTTCGCAATACAGGAAAATCAAACCTGCAGTTCGTTTACCGGTGCAAATGTTTTCTATAACTCGGAAAGGAAAATATCTAGTTTTTGAATCCCATACGTCTTTTTCTCCCCCATACGTCTCACGGTTTTTTACTGCTTTTGACTAAATAAATAAATAAGGTTATTTCTCATTTTTTCATTATTCATGCTATTGGCATTCCAAATGAGTAGATTTCTATGTTTTTTATGGTATTATACTCCATTATTAAAATATGCTAAGAGAGAGACTTATAAATTGCTAACTATCGTTGGAATGATATTGTTGACAATATTAACTAAGAAGAAGGTAATTGAGTTAATTACAGAATGTATGAAAGACCTATTATTGGAATTATTGTTGAGAAAAGATTGTATGGATGTGTTATTGTTATGTTGGTAGTTATGGTTTGGGTTTTTGGGGATTGTTTGGGGCGAAATTGAAGTTTGGAATGTGGGGTGGATTAGGATTGCAGCAGGGGGGAGATTAGGAAAGTTTTGTGAGTTGTCATGGAGGGGGATTGTTTCTCAATCCATTTTTATTATTGTCTGAATTCGTGTTATTTGATGGGCAGTTTATTTGTTTTTTATAATACGGACATTCTGTAGAACGTAGATCAGTTCTCTGCGATCCATTGCAAGTTTTAGAGATTGGAGGTAGGTGTTTCTTGGGGCATTTAACAGAATAGTAACCCCTTGAACAGAAAATACACGCGATTGAATTGTTACAACTATTTTTCGTGTGTCTAAGCCGCGCACGCACTGTACTGGTTCCTTTGCCCTTCTTTTTTATTTATTTATTTATTTATTTTACGTCAGAAAAACAGTTAAAAACTGCGTATGACGTGCTATGGGGAAAAGTGAATTGTGTGCACATTTTCAAAATTCTGTGATCCCTACACTTACTCATATACTACTTAAATTTTGAATTTTGAAAGGAGAAAAAACAAAACTCCCATGCAATAAAATCTATGTTCAAGGATAAACAAGCAATAAATTTTGAATTTTAAAATTTTGAAAGGGAGAAAAAAACAACAAAAAAACTCCCATGTAATAAAATCTATTTTCAAGGATAAATAAGCTTTAAAATTTTTAAAATTTTGAAAGGGAGAAAAAAACAAACAAAAAAACTCCCATGTAATAAAATCTATTGTCAAAGGTAAATAAGCAATAAATTTTGGCTCTTATTACTTCCTGCCACGACAACATGGAAACGATAATTTGAATAATTGTATTTCCCACTGAATTCTAGAATACGTGCACAGAAAATGAAGTTACATTTATGTCCAGAAGCAAAACAAGGGACCATCTCAGCATTTGCTCAATGGATCAGGGGAACTGGACGGAAAACCTGATCGAGATGGGGGTCATTGACCCGGAAGCAGTAGTACAATACTTGTTACAGGTTGTTTATACTCATTTATACAGTCCAAATGGTAAATAATGCATTATGTATCATTAAAAATCGTTCGTTAAAATTAATGTTACTTTTCTTGTTATGCTCAGTATAGTCTCTAATTGTATAGAAACAGTTATGCAGCAGAAACGATTTCACTTGGGATTTAAACTTTTCTATTGAATTTAATCGTTTAATGTCATCTGGCAAAGTGTTGTAAAATAATGTACATGTATTGTATGTGAATTTTTTGTAATGAGCTGTTGATACTGTCCCCTGATGAATATGATTTCTACGTCGAGTGTTATAGTAATAGACTTCTGCATTTTCTGAAAAAATATTCCCGCCCTTGAGCAAGTCATTTTTTACAAAAACCACTGATTCGTAAATAAAATGACACGGTAATGGTAGAATTCCTAGATTAATGAAGAGAGGCTTACATGAATCACGTGGGTGGGATTTGGTTATTATTCGTACAATTCGTTTTTGTAATCTAAAAGTCTGGGAGCTATAAGATGTATTTCCCAGAATATTATGCCATATCTCAGGCGGGAATGAACATTCGCGAAGTATACACAACGAGCAGTATGAAGGCTGACTGAATTTGCAAGAATTCTGAACGCGTAGCATAAAGAACTTAATTGTGTGTTCAATTCATTTAAATGGACGTTCCATTTAAGGTTTGACTGAATATCTCAGGCGGGAATGAACATTCGCGAAGTATACACAACGAGCATCAGTCAATGGTACACTGTTCATTTTCAATGGAGCACAGAATTGTTTATTTGAAATGGAAAACTGCATTACAACCGTTTTTTTCGTTTACTATTAATTTGTTATTTCGAACCAATTTGAAACATCTGATATTGTACTATTTACGGTTTCTTTATTGCAAAGGATGTTCGTATCATCTGCAAAGAGAACCGTTCTTCCGTTTTGAATCGTCGAGGGCATATCGTTTACGTAAAGTAGGAACAGAATAGGGCCTAAAATCGATCCTTGAGGAACTCCACATGCAACGGGCAAAGAGTCGGAAAGGTGCGTACGTAATGTTCCATCATTCCAGTAAGGTATTTCAACTCTCTGAGATCGTTGTTTAAGGTACGAACATAACCAATCTAGAGCAATACCACGAATTCCAAGGCCAATAGGTGCCTCGTTTTGATCTAATGATGAGGCGACATCTTTAAGAAAAGAAAATATAGCTGTTTCCGTTGATTTTGATTTTCTAAATCCATGTTGGCAATCTGAAAGCGCGTCGTGTTTAGTGAGAAAGGTTTCCATTCGTACGTAAAAAAGTCTCTCTAATATTTTTGAAAAACTGATAGAAGAGAAATGGGCCGATAATTTTGAGTTTCATTTTTGTTGCCTTTTTGAAAAGCGGCTTAATTTTAGCTGTTTTGAAAATATCTGGAAACGTTCCAGTGCATAAAGATGCATTAAATATGTGAGTTAACGGATGTATAATGGCATACGCACAAGTCTTTAACAAAGAATCTGGGAATTCATCTAAACCGGACGAATATTTATTTTTTAGTTTACCGATTATTTTAAGAATTTCATAGGAAGAAGTTTCGGAAACGAACATTGTGTCTAAAATTTTGAGTGAACTGTCTATTTTTGAATTTTGTGCCTGAAGACCCTTAGTGAGATCGGCAGCAATTCTCGAAAAGTATTGGTTAAAGAGATTAGCCACTGTTGCCGGATCGTTCACATTTATATCGTTATATTTTAAAACAACATTCTCTACGGGTTTTCTAGTTGATTTGGTAGTATTATTTATTATATTCCACATTGCTTTAGTTTTATTACTTGAGTTCAAAATATCCTGATCGTTTTTCATGATTTTAGCCTGCCTTATGACTTTTCGTAACGATGTTCTAATTCCTTTTGTGATCCAAGTATTACTTTTTCGTGAAATGTTTAATTTTCTCTTTTTAATAGGAAAGCATGCGTTAAAGAGAAACGAAAGCTTTGAGAAAAATAAATTATATTTTTCATTCGTGTCAATAGCGTTATAAACTGCCTCCCATGATTCTTTCAGCAAGTAGTCCGTAAATAACTTTATGTTAACTGTAGTAAATGCTCTGCACATGCGTGTTTTATTTATTGTGTCAGTATTCTGATTTAACTCTGTTACAGATCTTATTACATTGTAGCACTTGTTCGCTACTTTGACTATCGTTAAATTCTGCGTCACTTACTGGAATAATCACGTTATTTTTATAAAGTCTTGTTACACTGATGATGGATAGGTATTTTTGTTTGTTTTATTTCCTATTGTGTAATTGTTGGGTGAATATTTCTGAAGACAGAAAAAAATTTATTGACCGGGTCTTAGTAAGTGTGGAACTGACTCTTGGTTTCATTGAGGTATTTGATGGCTCTTCTAAAGTCTGCTATTGATTTGAAAAGTATTTTAATTCTTTTGCGATTATAATATGTTGTAAATTAGTTTGTGAATTTGTTATTCATCTCTTAATTTAATTCCGAGATATTATGGATATTATTTACAAAAATGGGAGGAATTCTTAGATTTTCGACTTCTTGGGGCGAAGTAGCATTGGGAAAATCAAATCTTTTGTCTTCATCTGATAAGTTTCCCTAGCATGGCAAATCTTTTTTACTTTGGTATATTGTACTGAGTTGATTCTGTAGTGGTTTGTTTCATATTTGGAGGAAGGCCTATTTCTCATGAGTTATGGGTTCTTTTAGCGCTGTTAATATTTCCTAACGACTCGCTGATATTGTCGGAAATGCCTGCTTGGCCGCTAGCTGCGCCATTTACTGGGCTGAGGTTACCAACCTGAAGGTTTGCGACCCTGGTGAGGTCGGGGCGAGCTGAAGGCCTTAATTTGTAAACTGACCGCTCTGCATATTTGAGGCAAACTGTGGGTTTTGGCGGCTCGTGTGGGCAGCGAATACGAGATGATGATGTTGACCTTCAAGGCTGCTGGTGGTACTGTTCATAGCACTCTTGCTGCCGCATAGAGGTGCCATGGCGCCTGCAATTCTGTGACCTAGGTCACCCCTGGCTAAAGGGGTCTCGCCGTCTAAGCGTATAACTGACAAGCGACAATTGGTTTATGGCGCACTGTATATTCCTGATTGTACTTCACTGCACTCCACTATTTTATTGTTATACGCTTAGGAAGTTCACTGTACGTGAGTTTTTTTTCACGTCCTTTCTCAAGGTCACGCGCGAAAGAGGGAGAGGTAAGGCAGGCACCAATAGGGAGCCGTAAAAATCGGAGCTGTAGTGACGTTGCCGCGCCGCATTGGATCTGCTTTCCCTCTCCCTCTTTCGCGCGTGACCTTGCGACGTCACGTTAAAAAAGAAGTATAAGTAACTGTACTGACTAGGCTGGAACGAGCGATGTTGTTGCCACGGCTGTTCGGCGCGGAATGGACATTTTTTCCCTAAAGTAAACTACAGAATTATTGTTCCTTTCATTTGATAATCGTCAAATACAATTTTTGTTCCGTTATTATCAGCAGGTAAATATTATCATATTGTGTCGCGGAGTGATAAGAATAAGAGCGTTCATTGTACTTCCTTTTAGAACGATACGCTGTGCAGATAGATTTTACACTTCACAGTACACGGGTCACGTGATTGCCTCATACCTTTCAAGCTACACTGCAAAAATTCTCTACTGTGGAATACCTAGAATCATTTGACGGAGTACCCAAGACTCCGTCGCCTTCATTTTTCCTTGCGCCTCTCAGGCCCGCAGTCCTCACCTTCCCCGGGCGGGAAACAGTAGCCGGCCGCCGCCGTTCCGCGTGTGAAAAGCCCGTGAACTGCGGCCGCCGCTGCGCCGGCACGGGTCCCGGCGGGGCCGCGCGCGCGTGCGGGAGCGCCACTGAGTGCGTGCGTGCGTGAGCGCTGACGAGCGCGGATGGAAAGAGCGAACGGAACGTCTCTTGTGAACGTCTGCCCGGACCGCTGGCAGCCCTCCCAACGCTCCCAACCCCTCCCGTTGGCCCCCACCCCCTGCCCCCCCGTCCCCACCCCGCCCCACACATGCCCCCACACACACCTGCCCCACACCCGCCCCACACCTGCCCCACACACCCGCCCCACACACGCCCCACACACGCCCCACACACGCCCCACACACGGCCCACACACACGCCCCCACACACGCCCCCACACACGCCCCCACACACGCCCCCACACACGCCCCCACACACGCCCCCACACACGCCCCCACACACGCCCCCACACACGCCCCCACCACACGCCCCCACACACACACGCCCCACGCACACACACACGCCCCAGACACTGGCCCCACGCACTCGCCCCACACTCTCACCGCCCAAGGATTGTGCCCTCTCCTCACCAATATGCCCACTCACGCTTCCTAACCTAAAAATTCGGACTCATCCACCCGCCTGTCATTTGCCACTTGTCTTCCCTTGCTGCCCGTCCTCCTGCCGCCGCCCTTCCGTCATCCTCCTTGTCCACTGCTATCGTAGCCCGTCATCCTCCTCGCCCGCCGCAGTCCCTCCTCCTCCTCCTCCTCCTCTGCCACATCGTCCGCCGCTACCGCCCCGTCATCCTCCTCCTCCTCATTCTCTGCAATTCTCTTTCTCGACTGTCCATCTCCTCCGCTGCTCTTTCACCGTACTCTATTCCCTTCCTTCGTCATTCTTGTGCGAATTCCTTTCTTTCTTCCGTCTTCTGCGATCCGCGAGCTCTTGCCGCCCCTACGAGCGATATCTTTCCCGAGTTCCCGCTCACATCATTTCTCCTTTGGATTCACCTGTCCACGCCACTCCCCCCGGCGTTACTCCTGCTTGAACCGCCTGTGCCCCAGCTGACTCGCTCTCCAGCCCACCACCCGTTCGCACAGCCGCGTACCCGGGCACATGTCGGCTCTCCACGGTGTGTGTTTCACAAACAGCACGGCCCCAGCCTGCGCCGCTCCGCCCCGCCCCGCCCCTTCCTGCCCCCCGCCCCGCCAGCCCGCATCCACTTCCTGCCCGTTCCGTCCCGCCCTCCCGCCACTCCATCCCCTCCCCACAACTCCCGCCCCGCCCCCCCGAACTCACCCTGCCCCGCTTGCCCTGTCCTGCCCGCCTCTTCCTTCCCTGCCCGCTCCCTCTTCCTCGCTCCCCCCCTCCCCCCCCCGCCCCTCTTCTCCCCCCTCTTCCTTCCCGCTTATACCCCCTCTCACGGAATCAACATTCCCACTCTTTCCTTGTCTCCGTCCCCGCCTACGCCCCTGTTCCCGTGCCCTCTTTTTCTCACAATTCCTTCTTCCCTCCGTTTTCACAGTGAGTTCAAGTGCCTTTTGACTGTACGATAAATGTGTCAATTCTGCATACAAATGCGTCCATAGAATTCTCGGTGTTGTGCTTTAATTGTGTAATAAAAAAGTAATGAAAATTGTCATATTATTCAGATTTGAGTAAAAATGTATATTCCATTGTTTATTTATTTTATCAACAAATAATCATTCGAATTTCGAAAACCCGAATGTATTGCAAGTTAGATATTGTTCACTGCGTAATAATGATATCGATTGACGAAAATAATGAAGTTAGTGATCAGGTTTCTTTACTTAGAATAAATGTTAATGCAAATGTGCGTTTATCAGCGTGATAGTCGCAGCGCCTCGCACCAAACACGTAGGTCACTGCTCCCATGTGTAATTTTTGGCCTTCGTACATAGTTCGGCCGCTAGAAACTCTTTCTCTTCGCGAGAAATGACTTATGGAAGCGAGTTGACTACCCTTTTTTAAAGAGAAGTTACAATAAGCTTGTGTCGCAGCGTACATTATTGTCAAATTGATTCTGCCAGAGAATGTTTCCCTTTCTTTTTTCTCTTTTGTGAACTCAAGCTTGAAAGAAAGAATTTGCCTTTACATTGTTTGCCTACAATAGTGAATAACAAGCTTTAGGAATTATACCAATTTGTATTGGTTAGTAATTCACCTGGCTTTTCTTTGTGAAATCGAAGAGTAAGATAAAAGGGCAATCTACAATTCTTTTCTAAGTTTCATGGGAAATAAAAGAGTAAAATGTTTGAGTTCCGAAGGAAAACATTTTCCCAGCCACACGTTCATTCTAATACGCCATACAATGTACATTCACGTATGGAATTGCAAATCTCTGTTGTGACCCTAGGCTTATCCATGACTTTTGGTATGTGAAGTGTGCGAACTGTATGCTGGCTTTCAGCTAGCGGTCTGTCATCATACTCTCCGTGACATCAAAGCATACGTCGGATTCTCGTCGCATCGGAATGACTATAGAGGTAGTGTGCACTGAATTCCGGTGGAGCATACAGAGCGTTCGGTGGACGCAGAATTGAAAGACGTTATGCGTGCAATTTATAGCCAGTCATAAATAACTTAAATTGATAGATCGCTATATTGCGTGTGGTGCGAGATACATGTGAAGTAAAAACTTTCTGACTAAGTGACGACTGTGTGATGCGTGAAATGTGAATACAAAGCTACAAATTAAAACGACTCGATATAAACTTTTATACACAGATTGCTGAAAAAAATACAAATGAATTTACATAGCCCAAGAGCGTTGGTATTTTAAATATCCTAGATTCCCAAGTACTTTCCAATGTTCATATTTGACGTGAGGGTACCGACACGCTGAAAATGCTTTTTGTGGAGATGACCTTAATCTATTGCATTTTTATCCTTCAAGCAGCTGTCAGTGCCACATCTCCATTAGATTTTTCAATAACTCCATTAAATGTGCTCCTAAAATATCGAAAACACATCAAAAGATTATTTCTACAAATTCATCTTTAATATGAATGCATACCACAAGATGTCGGCCGAAACTACAAAGTTATTACAAAGAATGCCGTTAGCTCTAATTTCTTGCGTCGCACGGTGTGGTATTTGGCCGATTTAGGCGGCCAAAAGTCGATTTTGCACATTTCACTCCAGACAAATAAAAAATATTACAATGTAAAGCTAAAAGGTCAGGGAATTATATGCTGCACAAATGTTAAGGCTGGACGTATCTTGTCTCAACTTATGTACTAGTGAAGTGCGCCTGTCCGTTCTTGCGTCGCGACACGTCGGTTTCAGCAACAAAAAAATTCTGACGGATGCCTTTTGACGACAGATTTATTGCGGTCCCGAGCCCCTCACCCACATCGAAAGTGTCGGAGTACCTATTTCAGGAAATATACCTTTGTTCTCTGCTACAGATACAGAACCGTGTGCAACTGTTCTCGTTTGACGCGAAACAGACTTCACAACAGCGAAACACACGTGGACAGAACTAGTTCGTGGTCATCTTTCGAAAAGGCCCCAGCTGCAGTACCATTCTGCAAACGGTGCTGTTTGCCACGACTTTTAATTGGACCCATTTATTACACCACAGAACCGTTGATGCACAAGCAAAGTGTGACCCTACCTCAAAAATTGTTTTGAGGAAAATGCTTTTTTCAGATCAGTCGTTTTATTTGGGGGATCAAAGATGTTTTACTGGGTATACCGGCTACCTTGGTAACCTTCTTATAGAATTAAAAATACACTCTAGTGTCTAGACATACTCTTGTCTAGACATATTTCCTCACTGGACTAAATACGTGGGCACTTTTCTGCGGTACTAAATTCCTTTCTCTACTACATAGTAGTCTATGAGAAAAAATACTATTTGTAAGATGTTTCATTTTTCTTGTGCACCGACGTTATTTACTTCGGATCTTGAAGCACGTGTACGGTTGACACGGATTAAGAACTTTACTATAAGACGAAGTATAATAGTAGTTGCTGGCAGTCTATAGATTTCAATTAATAGATTGCATAAATTCATTACATTTTCGCCAAGCTGCACTCTGGTAGAATAACCTGCTTAGCGCAGCAATCAGTTTCAGCACACAACAGATGAGAGGTTGTGAATTTCAAGAAAGATGGCTGTTACATGTTTGTTGTAATTTTGTTAATTGTTTCACAAATGTAGGATTTTATAACATTAGTGAATTTTATTAGTTTATTTAAATATTTGAAATTTTTTAAGGAGTTTTAATCTTTTTTAGTTTATTTATTCATGCCAAGTATTGTCACCAAATAAATCGTACATGTGACGTGTGAACTGTAGAAATTGCATGTTTTGATGCACATAGTAGTTTGTCAAATACTAGGTTTTTTTATGACAATTGAAGTGCAATGCTGAGTCATAAAGCTTTATGTAATAACAAATGTTTCCCTTGCGCAGTCACAGCTCTTTTTGTATTTCTAATCAAGTTCAAATAGTATTTTTAAGGGTGCTATGTTGTGGCACTTTTCTCCTTTTATTGCTTAATGAATTAGATCGAAAAAATAATGAAAATCTTTCATATAGATTCTAAAGTGTATATGAATTGATCTACTCCCATTTTCTGATACATTTGAATGGATACGTTTTCGAAAATTTGTAGCTCAATGTGTTTAGTTTTTAAACATAGTTTATTATGTAACCGACACGTATCTACCTAACTATTTCGTAGTACGCCGAATTACAGAAGTAAATCTGTTATTTACTTGTTTTGTGACGTGTGATTACACCGTCACACAAACCTGGGAAGACCTCTAATTATGGATAATTCCTATCGGTGGTGGGTTCGTCTTGCTAACTAATATTCATTTAACAAACAAACACAATTTCATAGTTTTAAAGAACAAGTAACATATATTCTTTCCAATATGATCCTTCGTACACTCACGTTCACATATTCTCCTACGTGATTACTTTTCCTTTTGATTACACAATGGTAGCTAACTCCCTACCTAAACTGCAGTTTCTGTAGAATAATAGTGACTCTGATCTACATTTACACGAAACAAACAGTAAATACATATGTACTTCAAAACAAATTATCTCTTAATGAAACCACAATTCACAATTTAAATAACCATCCTGAAAAAAATACATACAAACAATATAACAAAATTCACTAATACCTTTTCAATCTTAAATAATCTACACTCAATATTTACACTTAATATTCAGCTTCGTGACTCGCAGTGCAAAATTCTGTTTACAAAGTTTCTTGACTGTTCATGAAATAACGTTTTACCAGAAAAATTTAACAGCTTTCATTCATGTTCAAAACCTTTTTACATAGACAATTCCTCTTAAATGATTTCAAATAACATCAAGTCAATTATGTATGAATTTAGATAAAGAATTATACACAAGGACGACTTTTATCAATAAACATAAAAATTATTTAGATCTGATTTCTCTTACGACTGCAAAAATAAATTTACTGGTTATCAAGACTAATATTTAGTAAACTTGTCCGATCAATGTCTGTTACTGAGGAAGCTCATATTACAACGTTTTAATTTGTGCAATCATATTCTATCTTGAAAGTTTTCCAAGCTGCAATTTAGTAAATATTCTTTCTGCTTTTCTGTGACTCACGACCGGCGAATTCTCCAAGCTGGTCCCGCGCTGAGTAGACGGCTGTCGAGCGACGTTCACGCCCAAGGTCGTCGTTGTCCTGCGACGGTTCGTGCGCTGCCTACCGCGATGGAGTCGGAGTATTTCCGTACGCCTTCTCCTCGTTGTACAGCCCAGTTAAACCACAGCTTACACGAAGGTGATGGTCGCTTAGAATGCGAGTCCAAAATTCCAAATTATAACTTTGTTTTAGTGAAAGTTGAGCCAGTTGTTGAATAAACTATGCTTTCGAATTATCAAAATTCTCAATAGAATTTTCGAAATGAAATCCATAAATAAAAATGAAATAGAATAAAAGTAGAATAAGTAACTGCTCAAAACTAAAACTGAAAAAGCTGTAACAAAGAAACAGAAACACGTCCTATGTTACAAAAATCTCTTCTATATTCCAGCAACGAGAATGTAGCAACGTGGTTTTATAAATTCATTTTAGTCCACTACCACTGTTATTCTTACATTCGTTGCATTACTTGTTTAATATTCCTATCGAATTTTACGTAATCTTGACATATCCACAGTGATTAATCCCATGAAAATACTTAGACAATTACCTTTTAATAAAGCTTCATTTCTGGTATTTTCCACGTGTCCCTCGTCGGTTGTGTGGTGGAATGTACCCATCTAATCACTTCAGCGTCTCGATCCGGAAAGAAGACAATCTCGTCCGAGTCAAGCCTCATGCCACATTCGCATTTCTACAAAGTTCTGATTGGCTAGGGCGAAAGTACGTTCAGAAATTTGTTTCTAGGTAACGCCATCTCTTCTCACTCTAGGAACTATTTGTAGGGCAAGATGTCGGGTATTGTCACTTCAATATTCTTTTGTCATGAGTGTAGCGATGACAAGCGGTTACATAAGCCCTCCCTTAAAAAGATTTTTCGCGATAGAAAATTCCGAAAAATCTTCTTACAGGATTGTTGATTTCTCATACCCCTTGCATTCTTTGCTGCTTAAGTCTTCTTTACTTTATTCTTGAAATGGCTTTAAATTATAAAAATTAAATCTTCCGATGCTGCGTCCATTGTCATCCACTAGTTCTGCCACATTTGGGAGTCGAACTCTCGATATCCTGTATGGTCCTTCATACAATGCGAAGAATTTCGAAATTTGTTTTGCCTGTACGTCCGACGGTTTTGGTAGACGTAGCATAACTCTTTGTCCTTCAGTAAACACGTATGGTGCATATTTGGTTTGGTCTAACTGTTTTCTTGCTTTACGATGTAACTGTCGCGCAATCTCTTCATCCGTGACTTCGGTAATGGTGATCTCGGGTCTTCGCAGATGTTCTAATACATGCGGCATTCTCCTTTTGAAGTGGGAAGGTTGTTGACCTTGATACAGTTCGCATGGTATATTAGATGTTCGTCTTCATCAAATGGATGATAGTGAATTATGCCGTTCCTTGGAATTTGCAAACAATTTCTCGCCATGTCAATGATTACTTTCATGGTATATTAGATGTTCGTCTTCCTATTGTCAGCTGCAATAGTACTTGTCGGTGAGATGAGCGCGACTTCTTCTTATTGCTCCCATCAGATACGACTTCCGCATAGGGAATTGCGGTATTGCCTCTGCCCTACCTGAAAGTTCATCTAACAAACTTTCCACTATTACCGAGCAAGTGCATCCCGTGTCGACTAATGCTAGGATCTTTTTCCCTTCGCATTCTACTTCTATCAATGGGCATTTGCGTTTCGTAATCTTTACATTTGCAAATAAATCTTTTTGCGTTTCCAAAGCGGAATGTATAACTGCTATGGACCTGAAAGTCACCTCTTCGACATCAATGGAAGAATGGTTTGTTTCGGGGCGACCATTCGAGACAAACCTTACTAGTTTAATTCCGTGATCAATGGGTTAGAATCACGTGACGTCGATGGTCCATACTCATATCTGCTATTGTTTGAATTAGTCGTAGTTGAGATAAAAACTTTGGTTGGTTGACTTGCCGTTTCCGCTGAATTTTTACTCTGCTTCGGTCGGGTTGAACTATTCTCTTCCTCTCTGTTGTAGCCTTGTCTCTTCACCTTTTGCTTACTATTATTGCCGTTACCGTGTCCCTCTTGCGTGGTAACTACAATAGCACTTGAAGTGGGTGATGACTTCGCTTTAAATTTTTCCGTCATTTCATATGATGCATCGTACAATCCAAGTTGCAAATCAGTTTTTCCGAAGACATCGTAATTGACTCTTCAACAAATTTTGTATGCCTACCGGAAATGTCTGATCAATAAACATACTATTTCATTCTCTGAAATGGGTGGCGTGCATAAATTAAGACCTGCTAACTTCTCTGTTGCATAATCTTGCATGCTAACCGTCCCCTTTCGCCCCCCCCACCCCATACATCAAATTTAACCTAAAGTTAATTTGGGTCTCATAATTCCAATAGCGATTGAAGAATTTTTCCTTAAATTCTTGAAACGTAGCTGGTAACGGATCTAATGTATCAGCCCACAATTTCGCACTAGATTGTAACATTTGGTAGGTAATTCTGACTTTCTTGCTTTCAGAAAATTATATAACATAAAGAATTTTCTACCGCCTTTATAAACATGCACGGATTTTCTTTCCTAACGCATAAACGTTAAACCAGGAGGAATAGTAATGGTGCTCGAATGATGCAAAACAGAAGAAGATGGTAAATTTTCTATCCTCTCCTTTATATCTGCAACTTTCGCTTCTACTTCTTGTTTTGTCTGGTTTAAAATTTGGATTTTCTCACTATTTTCTCGTACGCATGATTTAATCTGCTTCACATCGTGGCTAATGGTTACTTGCTTATTAGAAATAATTTGGATGGTCTTGTTTTGCTCTTCGACCGTCTTGTCTATTTTATTCTCAACTGGTAACCTTAGTTTCAATTAAATCTGTCTTAGAATTAAAATTGAAGTAATCTTTGAATTTGAACATCAAGGTCCTCCTTAATTTCGGCTTTAACTGTTCAGATGACCGCGTGAATATTAATTCTAATGCCTCAGTCCGTTCGATAAGATCTCTAGAAAGTTGAGTTAATTTCTCGTCCTGTTCCGCTAACTTGGCTGACATTCGTTCGTTTTGTTCTTCAATTTTAGCTGTAATTTGTTCAACTGTCCGCGCCTCCTGTTCTTCTAGTTTCTTGTTAATCTGCTCGTTTTGTTCAGCTAATTGGACTGCAATTTGTTGATTTAATTCGACTGTACGCGCCTCCTGTTCTTCTAGTTTCTTTGTAATTTGCTGATTTTGTTCAGCTAATTGGACTGCAATTTGTTGATTTTGTTGACTCGATTGGGCGATAACGAAATCAAATTTGTGTTCGATTTGAGTCATGAACTGTGCCATGAGCCTAGCCATCATATCATTAGCTCTAAGAATATCTGCTTCCGTCGGAACATCATCTCTTGAAGTAGAGGTTGATTCCGTCGGAGAAGGTTTCGGCGTTAAATGTAAATTACCGTCCTCTCCTAACTGTACTTCATGCTCTCCTAGGTTGTTCTGTTGTTTGAACCACAGTTTCCTTTCCTCCTCACTACCTGACGAGATCTGTTCAAGATTCCTAGCTCTATCAAATTTATCTGCCATTTTTAACCAGTCTAATGAAAATTCAGATTTACAATAGAACTACTGATGCTTCCACCTAATACTAAACTTCTGTACTCAAGTTTCAGACTAAAAATTTCATTAACAAATTTTTGGTTTCGTTAATAATATTAGCCTACGAAATTCTAATAATTTCGAGCCAACCAGTTGGGCGCCAAAATGTAACCGACACGTATCTACCTAACTATTTCGTAGTACGCCGAATTACAGAAGTAAATCTGTTATTTACTTGTTTTGTGACGTGTGATTACACCGTCACACAAACCTGGGAAGACCTCTAATTATGGATAATTCCCTATCGGTGGTGGGTTCGTCTTTGCTAACTAATATTCATTTAACAAACAAACACAATTTCATAGTTTTAAAGAACAAGTAACATATATTCTTTCCAATATGATCCTTCGTACACTCACGTTCACATATTCTCCTACGTGATTACTTTTCCTTTGATTACACAATGGTAGCTAACTCCCTACCTAAACTGCAGTTTTCTGTAGAATAATAGTGACTCTGATCTACATTTACACGAAACAAACAGTAAATACATATGTACACTTCTCAAAACAAATTATCTCTTAATGAAACCACAATTCATAATTTAAATAACCATCCTGAAAAAATACATACAAACAATATAACAAAATTCACTAATACCTTTTCAATCTTAAATAATACTACACTCCAATATTTACACTTAATATTCAGCTTCTGCGTGACCTCGCAGTGCAAAATTCTGTTTACAAAGTTTCTGACTGTTCATGAAATAACGTTTTACAGAAAAATTTAACAGCTTTCATTCATGTTCAAAACCTTTTTTACATAGACAATTCCTCTTAAATGATTTCAAATAACATCAAGTCAATTATGTATGAATTTAGATAAAGAATTATACACAAGGACGACTTTTATCAATAAACATAAAAATTATTTAGATCTGAGTTTCTCTTACGACTGCAAAAATAAATTTACTGGTTATCAAGACTAATATTTAGTAAAACTTGTCCGATCAATGTCTGTTACTGAGGGAAGCTCATATTACAACGTTTTAATTTGTGCAATCATAATTCTATCTTGAAAGTTTTCCAAGCTGCAATTTAGTAAATATTCTTTCTGCTTTTCTGTGACTCACGACCGGCGAATTCTCCAAGCTGGTCCCGCGCTGAGTAGACGGCTGTCGAGCGACGTTCACGCCCTAAGGTCGTCGTTGTCCTGCGACGGTTCGTGCGCTGCCTACCGCGATGGAGTCGGAGTATTTCCGTACGCCTTCTCCTCGTTGTACAGCCCAGTTAAACCACAGCTTACACGAAGGTGATGGTCGCGTTAGAATGCGAGTCCAAAATTTCAAATTATAACTTTGTTTTAGTGAAAGTTGAGCCAGTTGTTGAATAAACTATGCTTTTACGAATTATCAAAATTCTCCAATAGAATTTTCGAAATGAAATCCCATAAATAAAAATGAAATAGAATAAAAGTAGAATAAGTAACTGCTCAAAACTAAAACTGAAAAAGCTGTAACAAAGAAACAGAAACACGTCCTATGTTACAAAAAATCTCTTCTATATTCCAGCAACGAGCATGTAGCAACGTGGTTTTATAAATTCATTTTAGTCCACTACCACTGTTATTCTTACATTCGTTGCATTACTTGTTTAATATTCCTATCGAATTTACGTAATCTTGACATATCACAGTGATTAATCCCATGAAAATCTTAGACAATTACCTTTTAATAAAGCTTCATTTCTGGTATTTTCCACGTGTCCCTCGTCGGTTGTGTGGTGGAATAGTACCCATCTAATCACTTCAGCGTCTCGATCCGGAAAGAAAGACAATCTCGTCCGAGTCAAGCCTCATGCCACATTCGCATTTCTACAAAAGTTCTGATTGGCTAGGGCGAAAGTACGTTCAGAAATTTGTTTCTAGGTAACGCCATCTCTTCGCTACTCTAGGAACTATTTGTAGGGCAAGATGTCGGGTATTGTCACTTCAATATTTCTTTTGTCATGAGTGTAGCCGATGACAAGCGGTTACAATTATGTAAACTGATAATAGAATAATTTATTTATTTAATTTATTTATTTACGTAAAAACGGTTAAAAACTCTATGACGTGCTATGGGGAGAAGTGAACATTGTGCACGTATCAAAATTCTGTGATCCCTACGCTAAGTCATATACATCTTGAATTTTGAATGGGAAAAAACAAACAAAAACCAAAAAACAACAAAAAACAAAAAAAAAGATTGAGATGTTGGGAAAGGGAAAGGTAGAAACCGCCGAATACGAAATTTTTCAGGAGAGGCAAAAAGAAAAGGACGTTTACTCTGACACAGGTTTGTGTAAGAAATCCTATTTTCTGGAAATGCATCATATAAATCATTCCTTAGCAAAACAGTGCTGTTATGTTATGCACAAATGTTCCGGTAAAATGCACTATACTTTTCGTCGGTTCAAAACATTAGTACATTTTATTTATTTATTTATTTATTTTACGTCAGAAAAACAGTTAAAAACTGCGTATGACGTGCTATGGGGAAAATGAATTGTGTGCACATTTTCAAAATTCTGTGATCCCTACACTTACTCATATACTACTTAAATTTTGAAAAAAAAACCCCATAAAAAAATTATGTTCAAGGATAAAAAGCAAAAATTTTGAATTTTGAAATTTTGAAAGGGAGAAAAAAAAAAAAAAAAACTCCCATGTAATAAAATCTATTTTCAAGGATAAATAAGCAATAAATTTTGGCTCTTATTACTTCCTGCCGCGACAACATGGAAACGATAATTTGAATAATTGTATTTCCCACGAATTCTAGAAGACGTGCACAGAAAATGAAGTTACATTTATGTCCAGAAGCAAAACAAGGGGCCATCTCAGCATTTGCTCAATGGATCAGGGAAACTGGACGAAAACCTGATCGAGATGGGGTCATGACCCGGAAGCTGTAGTACAATAGTTGTTACAGGTTGTTTATACTCATTTATACAGTCCAAATGGTAAATAATGCATTATGTATCATTGTTAAAATTAATGTTACTTTTCTTGTTATGCTCAGTATAGTCTCTAATTGTATAGAAACAGTTATGCAGCAGAAACGATTTCACTTGGGATTTAAACTTTTCTATTGAATTGAATCGTTTAATGTCATCTGGCAAAGTGTTTTGTTGGAAATCTGCCTAATTTCCATAAGTTTCCAAAATTTCCAAAAGTATAATATTATTAAATATTATTATAACATTGAAATATCGTTGACATTAATATTATAAAATAATGAAACTGGTAAAACCAGTTTATCGTGAACAAAAGATAATTTAAACCTCAGTATTCTCTTTTGCAATATTGAGGTTACATTACTATGATGATTATGGATTCAAAAACATAAACATGAAAGGAATAAGAGATTACATTATTTTAATACAGTTACATATTTCCCAAAACACCTATTTCAATACAGGATTTTGTAACATTACTTTGGTAAGTTTTCTCACTTAGAATGGAACTAAAACTTTCCTTATCGAAAATGTGAGGTCTGACAGAATTGTACAGGGGACATTTCTGGAGGACGTGATTAATGTCCAGCGGGCAATTGCTAGAGGTACATACTGGGATAGGTTTTTTCTCTAGTATATGGCAATGGGAAAATTTGGTATGGCCTGAAATGCGTGAAAGTTATTTGTCCACGACGTGAGAGGTTTTCATACGTTTTGAAATTTATTATTTTTGTGTTTCGGTAAGAAATAGCTATCAATTAGTTTTACGCATTTATAAACTATTTAAGCAATTTATGAAGTAATGTTGTTGGAAAAAATCATTGGGGGCCCTTTCCATTTACACACAAGCGTGCGTAGCCTGCTTGTGTGTTAATCCACCCCTGGCGCGCTGGTGGTCAGAGAAATGGCTCGCGGATGCAAGCCGCAGTGCCCGCTTGTCGGAACGACGTATTCGTTCTGCTCATTATTATTTACAGCCTGTTCTCCTTTATTACCGGATGTGCATCAGGTTTTATAGTGAGTCGTGCTGTGCACACTCTGCGAAGTGCAGTAAAGATTGCGACTGAATCTCAGATGTCTGCTTATATACATTAAAATGTAATTAATTTAATTTACGAATCAATTCATGTTCATGGGGAAATATACTAACGATAGTATTTCGTTCAACAGTAGTATGTGGGATAGGACACTAACATTCTTGGTATGGATAATACATTTATTTTTTCTGTATTTAATGTGAATTGCGAGTACTTAAGGAGATTCGCCGTACCCACTCGCCTAAACAAAATATTAACACATTTGCACTCAACCTTGACGTGTCGTTCGTTTGAACGTGCAAATTTTCACTACATTTTATTCACTACTAATTTTTGTTTAAAATGGCATTTTATTTAAAACGATGTAGTGCATGATGAATTTTGTGGAGCGTAAAATTTCCCGTGTTAATAATAATGCTACCAATTTTGTTTCTTTAATTTTCAATGAGTAAAAAACGTGATGTCTTGCAAAACAGTGAGGTTCAAAATAAATAATCCATGGACTAAGCTGTCATATTGTTTTATTTCTGCTTAACATATCATGCGTGTGGTAGATTTCGCGGATATTAGTGTGGTGTCCTTGAAATTAAATTTTATAAAATTTGTTATTTTTAATTTTGTTTGTAAGTTTAGTACTTTGTTGTTATCGTTTCATTACGCCATGGACTTCGACGTTCAGTTATAATGAGTGAGGAAATTGTGTAATTACTTACTGCATTACCCGCCAAACATAAATATGCTATCAGGAGAATTCCGAGGCACGTGTTCACTTTCCTGACGAATGATCGTATTACAACTATCAACTTTATTGCTAACTAACGTAACGATAACTACTTCAGCGGTTCACTAAAGTTCTCATAGTAGTCGCTAAATTTGTTATAATTAGTAGACTCATTGTAAACTTGTTAAGCAAGCGCTTCGCAGAATAGCTGCACTGGCAGGAAGGAACAGGAAACGTACTCCTGATGCTTGACCTTGCCGGCTAGGTCGTTGTAAGCTCAACACGAACAGCGGGTCTGGCCGGCCGTTCGTACTCTTTTTACGACATGGCTGGACGTTGTAGGTGGGCTATGTAGGTGGTCTCAGAGCGCCATGTGAATGGGATGTACTTGGCAACGTCCACTATCATGTGTGGTATGCGATATTCTGACATAAGTGTCTGAACACTTATCGCTCCCTCGTTCACGAATTGACTATGCAAACAACTTGAATTATCGAAGTTTAAGTTCCCGAACACAATACGGATAATTATCATAGATGAATTTGAATAAATTCGTGATTTCAAGAAATTGGAGGTTTCTATGTTTGAAATATTTATAGTGGCTGTTGATACTGACGTGGGATGAATATGATTACTATGAGATATTTAAGTTCTAGGCAATTAGAACACTTCGCTCTGTCCATGACTGCCGGTGAGCGACAACTCGATATGGAATTTTTAAAAGTCGCTATTTCGATCTAAATAATCCCTGGTAACATCTTCCTTCTCAGTATGGGACTTAACATTTAATTTATCTATTTCATTGTATCTTATTTATTTTATGTCAAAAACAAAACAGTGTAAGACTTTTTGGGGGTGGAGGGAAGCTGAATGCATTGTGTTAAAGCAAAGGAAAAGAGCATCTCAACCCTTGTTCAATAGATCAAGTAAAACTGGTCAAAGTCATTACAGATATAGGGGTTCACTATACATTTTTTTTGCCAGAGAATGCACTTAAAACATCATTTCTATTCAAATTCAAGCAGGTTTGTTTGTCGCTGTTTTTGTTGTTGTTGTTTTTTCAAAAAATCTTCGTTTCCTTTGAGAGACTGGGAGCCGCCCCGCCCCTAAAAACGTCGTCGGGGGCCAACCTCTCGCCTCCCTCTTGGCAACGTTAATGCGAGCGTCGGTCCCCTTTCCCACGCTCCACATGAGCTCCAGGCGACGCGCCGCAACGCCCGGGGAGAGGCCCGCAGACCCCAGCCGATGCCATGCGCCGGCACGCGCGGAAGCGAGGGGCGCCCCTCCCACCCTGGCCCAGGGGCCCACTCCCAACAATACCGCCCATTGCCTGGAATTCAACGCGGAGGATAATTTCCTGGAAAAGAGCCGAAGAGACTCTCGGAATAACCAGAACACAGAGCAGATCCAGAAGGGAAACTTTTCTGGGCAGGCTGGTTCAAAGGCGGGAAAACGACAGTGGATGGCTATTTTTCTGAGCCCTTTACTCGCTTTTGTCCGTTGTATGATTCATTTGTGTGCCTTGTTTTTGCCGTATCGCGTTTGTCATTATCATATTTTGCGAAACCAATGTTCTGAGTGATGTTGGAGTGAATGAAGTATGCTTACGGTGTTTTTGTGGCGTTCTATGGGCTCTGACGTTCGATATATTCGACAGCCCCAGAGTTAATTTTTGGCCTAATTATTACAAAATTTTAACGCCATACATCGCAATTCCTAAGACAGGATTCTGCAGATAGTGACATCCGCACTCGAAAAAGAGACAAAAACAAATATTATTTCATAAAAATGAATAATGTGGAATCATTTTATTGCTCTGACGGTTCATACACTTTATCCTAGGTTTGTTTCTTACTAGGTTTTTACTTTATTATCCAAAAAAAGAAAACAAATAACTTTACTCTATTTGCACAATCATTGCTTTCGTAACGAACAAGTTTATTCCCATCTGACATAGAATTGGTTCAAAATAAATTTTTCAGCATTCATACACCAAAATTAGTACGTATCTTCACTGATTATTGATTAGAAAATGTAATATTGTATAAATAGTATATTTATGTATTTATGCATTTTATTTCATTTATATTAATAATAATTATATATTTTAATTTCATAAATAAATAAATTAGTATTGGTGACATTTCCATGGATATAAACTAAAACTAGGGGTAACCCATCAAAAGATGACGGGACGAAATCAAACTTACACGTAAAGAATTAATTATAAGGAATAGAAGAACACAATTTAATTTCCTTAGTACCAAAAGTAAGGTTTATCGTTTCTAAATATCCTTTGTCATCAGTAATAGGGTCTCAAACTGGTCTCCGCGGTCTTTAACGGGATTGCGAATCGATTTTGAGGAGACCCTGAAGGCGCCACCCGGTGAACTGTTGGGCTATTTGCGCTTGTTGCCACTGGTTGCCACGCCCCATAGAGGAAGTTAATGTTTAGTTTCTATGGTGGTTGTTAGATTCGTTTCTGCACAATGCGTTCTTGGAATACAACAGCGAGTTTATCGACGATCAAGAGCAAAGCGTTTCCAGAAGTCTTTCGCATTTTGTGAAGAGACTACTACAATCCATTGCGTTTGGTTATCTGTATGAAGTATCTTCGGTATTTATATCTAATATCTCCAAAATCAAGAGAGCCGCCAAACGGAACAAATTTAGGGAAGCTGACTCGTGTTACTGTATTCTGAAATTCAATTTTCATGACTGTATCCTTACTGAATCAATTGCGAAATCAAATTGCGCGTCCCGAAAACCATTAAATTGTACCGCGTGACGTCGTTCCAATAGCGCCACCTTTTATAGCGACGCAGTCTGCTTTTCATTTTTTATTACTTATGGGGGCACCCTATCTGAATAATCTTTATTGACAGTACATACATAAACCATAAGTAATCATATGAAGAAAAAACATTAAGTTTCTGTTTTTCTGCAGTTGCCCAAACTTAACAATACAATCTCGGGTACGAAGGAAATATTGATATAGATATTTTTTCTTTAAAGGTTCAGCAAGTCAAAACAATTTTCAACTGTTGATTGTAAGCTACGGCCCCTCCAAAAGTAATGCACATAATTTTTTAAATTCATTTTCTTTTGTACGCCTTTGTTCTTCACAGATTTCGTAGTATTATTCTTCTCGCTTGAATTGAAAATTAGTTCAACCTGTTTCCGCAAATTTTGCTCTCGTAACACTCGTTTAAGGTGGCTGTTACATTACATGTACATCGGAAGCAACGTGCTGTGAGAACGAGACAGTGACAAATATTCACAAAGGGTTAAAAAAATTTGTATGGAGATGATGCTGTTGGTCATAGTTTTGTTAATCGGTGGGATTCCACATTATCTGGTGAATTATAGCAAGCGAATACTCAGATCTCCCTCTCAGAGGCAGACCGTGCTCTTCACATTCTCCTGACACTGTGCTGTTCATTCACAACCTCATTTCGGCTCACAAAAGTGTGACCGTGAAAGAATTGTCAATGAAATCATCTCGATCACCCCATCTCGATCAGGTTTTTATCCGGTTTCCCTGGTTCATTGATCAAATGCTGAGATGGTCCCTTGTTTTGCTTCAGGACATAAATGTAGCTTCACTATGCGCACGTTTTGTTGCGGTATCCTTTTGCTTGTAGTGGTAGCAGTACAACTGAGGGTGAGTTACTATATTGTTAGCAGTGCAGAAAATCGAATATGCTGTTTGTTTATCGTTGCAAATAGTTTTTTCTATAACTCGGAAACTAAATGTCTAGTTTGTCAAATACTGATAATCTCCCGCTTTTCTATATTATTATTATTATTATTATTATTATTATTATTATTATTATTATTATTATTATTATTATTATGTTGTTGTTGTTGTTGTTCTTTTGTTTTAACTTTCAACTATTTATCGTTAAAATGTTGGGATGGGATTCTCTGGTACTCAAAAAAATATGGGGAAATATTCTTCTCGCCCAGACATCATATGCTGTTTTTACTGTATTTGACCAAATAAATCAAATCGAATTGAAATTGGGCATAGGACAAGCGAGTGTGGGTATAATATTGAAATAATTGCAATTGAAAAAGGTTTCTGTGAGATGGTCTCCAGGAGATGATTCAATTGTGAAGGCTGCTAAACTGTGGCTCATGTGCTAACCTGGGCTACTACTGTGCGGGTGTACATGCCCTTCTTCAAAGGTGCCGTAAGGCAGGAGAAAGAGACGGAGATTATGCGGGGAAGTGACTTTGTGTTCCTCAAGGATGGATCAACATAGTGTATTAATAGCAAAGGTATGGAAAATAAATTGATCATTTAAAAGAATGTTGTGCCTTACTTTTGCAGTGACCCTCGTATTTTCATTTGCTGAATCGTTGATAGATCATTTTAATTGATGAATGAAAACTAGAAAGCTGATTGATATTCAGGTGATAACCTTTTGTCATTTAATAAATTGGTTTCTTAATTTGAACTATAATTTGAATTAAATTTCCTTTGTGTTAGAAGTCATTTGTACTTTTGCAGTTGCGACTGTAAACAAAATTACCAGTAATTTGTTAAAAAAAAACATATCCATCTTATAATATTTTATTATGTTAGCCCCTTATAGAAATCAATTTTCTGAAGGTAAAGATTCTAAGAAATTAATAGAGTAGTAAATTGGTAATTCGCTTGGAAAAACGTATATTCTGAATTCTGTTGTTGCTAGCAAATTCCTAAGAAATTTCTAGCGTTGTTCACAAAACACACACAATTATATGCATTATTCTGTGTTCACATAATCTTTCACGCAAAAGCATTCATACGCGTCGTCATCAAGACACCCGCATTCATTCAGGAACACATAACTCTCTTGAGACACGCCAACACATCCACAAACATACACGCCCACTCATATTCACAAACGTGAGCGCGCATATAAACGCATGTCATCATAGAAAGGGGAGAACTGTAATGTGGAAATGGAGATAGGGTCCTTACCGTTAACATGTCTCTTTTAGTGTCACTTTTTACTATATGTTTCATCTAATATCCGTGTTGTGCATTATTCATGCTTTTAGAAAAAATAAATTCTCTTGTGTTAAACCATTATCTATGTCCAGTTTTCTCACTATTTTATTATTCACAATCGGGCGCGCACATTGTTACTCCGACATTTTAGATGCTCTCATGGATGCACAGTCTCCTAATCTCCATATTGGATCCACCCGTATTCGACTCCACAGTTACGAATTTGTGATACATTTTCCATTTTTACGTCAATGCTAATTCAGTTTGTGAATCTGTGGTAAAATAGACGGACATTTTGTTTTTGATATTATGTTCATTGTTTTTACTATAAATCTTATTACATGAAACACGTATGTTGTATCATTTAAATCTATATTTTCGATAAATGAGTGTCCGTAGTAACTATTGAATCCCCTTGTTCACGACATTGAAGTATAGCGAGAACTGTATGTTTATACTACAATGATTTAATATACATAGTATATACATTAAGGACCAGTATTATCACTATCTCCGCGCCAATAATTACCAAAATGGTTCAATGTCATGAGCGTTGCCTTGCCTTTGCTCCGAAATGCCACCTTTAGATTCCAATTCGCTCCGCTCGCTCTTTCTCCCTCCCTTCCCTCTTCCGCTCGTCCTTTCTCGCTGTCTCGGCCCCAAGCGACGCAGTGTTTTAGAGGGCGCACGATCGATCCGTATTCAAAGCACGTTTAAATACCGACTATCAATTACTACCAGATAATATACCGCGAGGCTCCCCGTAAAGGTTGTAATTTTAAAACCATAACATCAAAAAGGTGTAATTACAGGCTGCCTGGACGGGGAAATATTTAGCGAACGCGAACTCCTTGGCAAAATTCCGGGGCACCCTCCATTCGTCACCGCGGCGCGCGAGCCAACGTGGCTTCTACCATAGTCGCTCGAACGAGGCTGCTATGGATAGGCAAACAGCTACCGGGAGCGGTAGCTCAGTGCATCAACTGATGTCGCTGCAGCGCCTCTGACCGGGAGGTCGGGAGGTCCGGTTCGAGTCCTGAGGCGGCGGATTTCGACACTGCTTTTCAGCTAGGTCGAATTCAGTCGCTGTCTGGAGGGGAATTCTAGCGGCCGGCTGCTCTGATCGGTAGTTTTCCGTGGTTTCTCCGATCAACACCAGGCGAATGCCGGAGCAGTACCTTACCAAACGGGCCTTACACACACTTACACTAACATGCACTACACTACCCCATATTCCGGGAGACCGTTCGGGAGCTTGGAGCTTGTCCCGGCTGGGGCGGTGCCCCGCTGGTCGGAGAGTCCTGGTTTGGGGGAATCCCCACTAGCCGACGGTAGGTCGGCGCCGGATCTCGCCATCCAGCGGGAAAAGATCACTGCGCATGACCCGAGAAAAACATGCACTATACTAACGGGACTAATGACCAAAGCAGTTGACGTGCCTGGAAACAGGAAAAAATCAAATCAAATCAAATCAAAGCAAACAGCTGCTCGACGAGCAGCCGACGAGCAGCCGTCCCAGCGATGTCAGGATACATGTGCTTAGAGTTCTGGAGTTCACGGACTCGACTTCTGTCGCCTCGTCAATCGCATCCTTGAAATCTTGACCTACAGCACTACATTACCCCTTCCACAACAAACGACAACGGAACACCGGCACGGGAACACCGGCACGGGAACGCCGGCACGGGAACCCGGCACGGGAACGCCGGCACGGGAACGCCGGCACGGGAACGCCGGCACGGGAACGCCGGCACGGGAACGCCGGCACGGGAACGCCGGCACGGGAACGCCGGCACGGGAACGCCGGCACGGGAACGCCGGCACGGGAACGCCGGCACGGGAACGCCGGCACGGGAACGCCGGCACGGGTACGCCGGCACGGGTACGCCGGCACGGGAACGCCGGCACGGGAACTGTACAATTTTTTTGAAAATTTGAGTTTTACAAAAAATGTCTGAGATGTTCTAATTCAGAGTGAAATTACGGAATAAATAGTATTATGAAGCATTAGCAAGGGCGGGAAAGTATGTGCTTTTTTAGCCCCAATAATTATATATTAAGGTTTAGCTTATCTCCCTCTCCCGGAAAAAAATTGTGTGCGGTTTTATTGTTTTTATTTTAAGATTAAACAAATAAGTAAATAATTTATTTGTGTTAATGACATTATTGTCAACTAAGTGAAGTAGTATTCTTCACATAATATTATTTGAAGCGTTTGAACGTAAATAATGTTATCTGACATTTCACATTTCGCAGAGAGCAGGAAAATTGTAAAACCTCGGCTTCACACGAAATGAGAGCCACAAGCGATAACGTCCAAGCGTATTATCACAGCAATTTGTTTCCCGTTCTTGAAAACATTTTGAATACAGACATGCCAGTGCCCTGCAGCTGCAAAATGCTATTGAACAAAACGTTGCATGCATTTTGCTCTGGAACAACAAATAAAATCCTCTCATATAACGCTGCAACAAATTCAATATTTTAACAAAAGTCTCTACGAATTCTGCAATAATATATCGGGCTGATACAATAACAGTTCTCTATATTCCAAGAATATAAAAAAATTGCTATTCCATAACGTAACATGTGAACAGAAATAATTTAATAACGGGCGCTCTATTCCTTGGAGCCTTGCTGTTGCATGATGTAAGCTGTGTCGTAAGCAGTTACGCACTGAGTACAAGAATTAAGTCGGCTTGCACATCATGAGAATAGGCTAAGGAGTACAATCAAATAAATATTTGTATTTTCAGTCACAGTCGAAACTGTCATTGTTTTTGGATTTTCCCTGTCTTCCTAGGTATTTAACGAAACCATATATAGTTATACATGGTCTGAGGGTCTGTAGTTTCCCGCGCGAATTAGAAAACAATTATATAGATCTTTCGAAGTTTTATATATATATATATATATATATATATATATATATATATATATATATATATATATATATATATATATATCAGTTTTATGCAAAATGTCAGAAACCATTTCGCCACATTCTGTAAGTTCTGGTTTCTCATGTATCCCTTTCTTTTTTGTACTGTATTTCTCCCCTCCTGCCAGTTGGGATTCACATCATTTCATAGTCACGACTTTTTAAGACGATGACCAAAATAACCTTTTTAAGATGACGACCAAAATACACCAAACCGTGTGCACACTTATCCAAAAGAGTTTCAAATGCAGGATTATTGTCTCCTTGAGATTTGGGGAAGGCTTTATTTGAATGTGGTGTGTATTTACAAATTTTCCGACTTTGGGTGAAACCCAAGTCAAACGAAGCACGCGTTCCGAAAGCATGTCAATGGGGGCGCAGGAACGCAAACTTGCACCCGTCGCGACCACCAGTCGGAGGTCAACGATGTTCCGTTAACCCGACACGTGAACAGCGCGACATAGGCAGTGCCGCCGTCGCCGCCATCGTTGAAAAATGCGTTTTCACGTGCGCTTCGACAAGAGCGGTCGCCAGTTCGCTGCGTCCATCACGGCCGCGATAGGCAAATATGTCGTAAAGTAATTAAGTTTTGAATATTCATTAAACCGTCCAGGGGCTATTCGGTGAAAGGCTCAACTACAACATGATTGCATTCATCAGATTTTTAGGTATCATAAAGAACAAGCAGTGTGTTGTTTCCTCTCTCATGTGTGCTTCATTTACAGGCTGTAAGTTTGTGTTTCAGATTTTATTAACTTTCTTTCCCACGTTTTTCTTTCCACCTATTGATTCCTTTTTATTGATTTGTATACTTGCCGTTTTTCTTCATTACTCTGCATCTCCTAATTTTGCATTCCTTGTTTTTCCTTCTCTTGTGTATTTGAGATTTTTCTCCTCTAAACCGATACTCTTTCTTTCGTTCATAGTTCCAACACAATCAGATCTTCAGGTGGAAACCTTTCTTTCATTAATAATATATTTACTGTATTTGCAAATTTTACTCTGACGTATGTTCCATGTAAAGTACTTATTGACAAAACAGTATTATCCACGCACGTTTTCTTGAGCCCTCGCTACGTTAGTTGCGAGAGGAGTGACGAGTTTCTTTATTTTCACAAACGAAATTTCTGTTCTAGTTTCTAGTTTCTGTTACAAGCGAACGAACATTTCTGGTTATAATATTTTATCTACAATGCTCGTTGCTATCATTTATTCTTAATTCAACTAATGTTGGCAAAGGAGTGGGGGTAGGTCCGGGTCTCAAGAAAACGCGCACGTATAATACATGCATTTTACAAGCAGTATTTCAAAAATCCTTTTCCATCTCCTTTGGAGGGATCTCGAAAGGAATTTATCCTTCTGTAGAATTCCACTGCGTCAACTAAAGAGAGGTATAGAGAGCATGTCAACTCCTGCGCCTCCCGCAGTATGTATCCTGAGAAGTGCGACTAAAAGGTTTCACTGTCTGTGATGGCTCATTACCTACACATGTGCCTTTGCAGCATCATTCAAGGCCTTAGGGTTCGTGTCCCGACGGTGGCAGATTTTTTTATGATGGATAGTACGCAAATGGCTCGAATTTAAACATTGTCTCAAGGAGAACTTGAGCGGCCGACTGCCCTGATTGGATTTTTTTCGGTTAATACGGAGTATGGAACTGCACCGTAAGACAGGGTCACGAACCCAACAATTTTTCCTTCATGGTCCTTGCCCTCCCGTCGCCTTTATACTCGCATACGTGCTCTACACTATCGCACGTGTCGGGAGCTTAGAGATTGCTGAGACGGTGTCTCGCTGGAACAGATACCTGGGTATAGTGCGTATAGTAAATTGAATTTAAATTAAATGAGTTACCTATTGAAAACATTTATTAGACGTCATATTGTCGCAACCGACGTGAGAGATCCCCAGTTATGAGGCAATATCCGTTATTACAACACTTTTTTATTCTTAATTTATTAGAGGACATGAAATCTTTACTTCAGTCACAAAATTACCCTTCCTTACATACTTACTATTTATTCTGTTCTGTAAAAGTGTTCCCGAAGAGCATCTATTTGTTATTTATTGGAGTTCAAGCGTGCTTTGAGAAACCATTTATTTCGGTAAAAGGATATGGCGTATGAATGATGGGGGTGTATGACGGTACCGGTATAGTTCCGTTGTTATTAAATGGTGTAATATCAATTTTTTGCTGGCGATATCAGTTTGAGGCACATTACACCTCGAGCAGTTTCCACCATAAAAACATTACCTTCACGCCAAAGAGTAGTCAAGAGCAGATGAACAGACTATGTACTAAAGCGAGATTTTGTCCAATCGTTTTGACGATATTGATTTAACTGGTGTGTATACAAGAGTCAATGTTTGCTGAAACGTTCGCATATTGTTGAAAACGGAGGGAGAATTTTGAGTAGGGATGTCGACAATTCCGGAATGTACATTTCATGAATGCGATGTTGGTAGAATGTTCCAATTTCGGTGGTTCTTTATGTGGACGTTATAACTGGCACGTAGCATTCAAGAAAGATGTATGCCTTTCATTCTGAAAGCTCAGCAATTTAAAAAGAAAAAAAAGTATCCATAAAAGGTTATTCACATACTTTCTGAAAACTGTAATAATAAACTACAAGAATAAAACTCTGAATTAGCATTTTGTATCATTAGAATAATCAATATTTTTATCAATTATTGGTTATCCGTATTTATTAAGTAGTAGTGTTTGATACATCAGTTCGTTCGATCAAGAGATAAACATGTAATTACAAATTATGCTAAGAGGATTGTTTGAGATCCGATGGGATAACTGTTGCTCTTCGGAATCCAACTATATGCAGAATCAGTAATACCATTGTGTTGCGTTGATTTGTTCACAATTCAGAGAACAATATACTACTCGACAACTGCTATGAAAGGAAAGGAGAGGAGGGAAACTCTATTTAGAAAGTACCGTATTCAATCCTACATTCTATGGTCACTTCGCTTGTATGTGATAATTCCTGGATCAGCATTAGAGTGGGTGGATTGATTAGTGATTCTGGGGGGCGACAACTGCTAAGGTCATTACTCTCATAAGTGTAGTGTGTTTTTTTTATCGCGGGAGGTGGCTGTGATTTTCTCTGCTAGATGGCGAGATCCGACTTGCGGATATTTTCCCCCAACCACACATTTCTCACCAGCATGGCACCACCCCAGCCGCATGTGTAGGTAAGGGGTGAGGTTACGACAAGGAGGAAGAAGGAAATATCGCGCGCAGCCCGTGTCCCGTTTGTTAGGGCATTGCTCCGGCATTTGCGTGGTGTTGATAGGAGAAACCACGGAAAACTACTGATCAGATCATTCGGCCACTAGAACTCTCCTCTAGACAGCGGCTCAATTCCACCCAGCTGTGTATCTAGTATCAAAAATATTGCCAACATCGGGACTCGAACCCCAGAACCTCCAAGTGAGAGGCACTGCAGTGACATCAATTAACGCGCTGTCACCTTTGCCGGTGAATGTGGGGGTATTTAGTGTGTCCGGATGCGTCAACTACTTTGATCATTAGTTCCGTGAGTGGAATGCATGTTTTAGTAGGTAGATGGTGGTGTTCCTCACCTACTGGAACATGCCATGCGTTGCCTTCCTATAAGCCGGCACCGACATACCGGCGTATAGGAAGCAGATTTTCCCTCTCCGGGTATTTAACAAAGCGCGGCATCGTCCTCAACCAGGCTCTAAGTTCTCTCAACATGCTCTTAAGTTCCCGAATGGTCGACCGATATTTATTCGTGTACTGCTTGTACGTTTGTGTGTATGTGTGTGTGTGTGTGTGTGTGTGTATGTGTAAAGAGGAGAGCCAGGGGGAGAAGTATACGAAAGGGAAAATCGTGCGCGTTCCGCACCAGGTTATCTGGGATACTGCTCCCTCATTCGCGAGGCATTGTTCGGAGAAATCAAGGAAAACTGTCGATCAGAGCAGCCGGCCGCTAGGATTCTCCTACAGACAGATGCTGAATTCGACCTTCCTGTATAGCTAGTGTCCCCGGTTTTCGGGTCAGTTCGGGTTCGATGTTTTGTAGTAAGCGACTTGAAGGCGACGTCCGGCTTCTGAATTGGTGATCGACCTGTCTGTTCCTGTACATCGAACTAGAATCGTAGGATATCGCGGTCGGCTGCAGCGGGAAGGAATGTTGTCATTGAACCGAGCTAGAAGGAGTAGTAGACTTAGTAACATGTTTATTACTGTGTGTGTAGAAGTGAAATATGCGACTGGCTCGACACTGTGTTTGTGCAAGTATCTAGTGTTATTTTGTTGGTAGTGATTTTTGGCCGAGAATTTTGTCGGACATCTTCAGGTGTATCAGTGAGTACAGCTCATTTATTGGTTACTCTCCCTTTCGGCATACTGATGAATATGGCATGTTACAATAGTTTCAGAAGATTCTGAATTTTCAACAATGTTTCGGTAAATATATTATAAAACCATATCGTTCTTAATTTCAATAAAGAAGATTTATTTATAATAAAAACATATCTACTTGCATGTTACTTGGGACGAAGATATCCCGGTTTTATCTTGCTTCAGCTTTTCATAAGCCACCGATATTTGCCTCCCCAAAAATGGATAACCTATTTGCATCTCGTTCGCGTGTTCTCGTGGCTACCAGATGATCTCGGATAGATATCAATGCTTGAAAGGTCGCTCTTTTTACAAATGCTCCTTCGAACGTTGTTTAGTTTGTATTACTCTTGTTGCAACGGTCAGAGAGATTGCAACACTCTTCGAAGAAAAGAGTTGCACTCAGAAGGACGTGTGCAAATGGAGTGCAATGTGAGATGGAGGAAGAGCGAGATGGCGTATCGAGAATGTGAAATTATTACACTTTCAGCTCACGGTGCACAATATTTATTGCACAATGCATTAAAAACGCGATTACCAATAGTGGTTCAAACTCCTCTATTCACAAACACTGAGGCAGTGACTCGTAGAGGTAGGATGGCATCTTGCTAGATTCCGCCCCAGGCCTCTTGAACACACAGTTCCCAAATATTGGGTTACCGAGAAGTGTTATGTAGGGAGCGTCTCATTTCATCCGACATGTGCTTGATAGGAGAGAGAACTGGGGATACTTCGGACTAGGAAATGGTGCAAGTGGCTTGTAGGCACTCCCCGCAACTCTTGTTTTTTGTGCAATCGTGAGCCTCAATGAATCCACGACTGAAATTTACATTTCATACGACTGGGATCGATCGAAGTTTTCTTTGGTAGGTATTCTCTAGTAGTTCAAAACGTTCCTGTGTTAGAAACGAAGATGGCTATCAGACCTAGCGTGAAATAAAACGTTATAAATGCATATATATCCACACGTTTCCATGTATTCAATATTGCATCCAAAACGTATCGTCCTTGGTGGTGTAGTGGTTGTCATTCCGGATTCAAACCTGGTCAAAGTCGGGGGATTTGTGAGGTGCCAAAAATGGCACGGCATGCATGCGGACGTTTGTCGGCATGGAAAACAGATCCCAGGAAAGGAACTTAGCTGATCCTAGGAAAATTAAATTTTCTAGCTATTGAGCACCAGAGTTTCACTTTGAATTATGGGATAAGATTGTGAATATTGTATCTACGTCTGCGCTATTTGGTATTCAAATCAAACGTCAAAATTGGCGCACTAGTACCCCCCGGGGGAAAGCAATGACAAACTACCGTAGGTATACTTACTCAGGATAAGTCTCACAAGAAGGTGCTAGGGGCATTTGGAGACCTACGCACAAATACGTGAACGGCAGTAAAAGAAGAGAAGATCCAAAACGTGACTCTTAAATGCCAACAAGGTAATTGGACTGAAACGGACCTCAGAGAACATCGTACGAAGAAAACCAAAATAAAATACCAAATATGCTAATTCGGAACAAGATATATTCCGATTCACAAGTGAGAACTTCCAAGTTAATGCTGCCTCATCAAACAACCTATCCGACGACTATGCACGAAGTAATAAAATACGTAGCAAATAGCCAGCGAAAGTGAACTGATGCAGGCAGGAACCGAAACAGCAGGCGCGCGCGTTCAGCTGGGCACGACGCCATGGGACGCACAGTGACCCGACGAGCGGCCCCCAAGGCAAAAAATTGAAACCGTATTTTCTCGAATATAACCCCCCGTTTTTTTTTTAAGAAACAATGGACATTGAGGGCTTTTACGAGAATGTTTCGCTTTGAAGCGAAATTAATTTTCAATTTTTTTTTCAGTGTTACAAATGGAAAGATAGTTCATTTCCAACATCCTGACTGCAATTTACTTAGGATCTGATGACAATGGAAAGGGTTGGGAATCAGCATTTTTTTAAAACATTATTGCAAGGAACAACATACGAAGTACATGTAGAAGTTTTCCCAAATTTTCATCCAAAACCTGAGAAGGACTTATTCGAGAGGGAAGCTACTGAAAAAAATCAAGAAAATTTGGTAATCTACACTCCAATTCAAGAAACTTCTATATTTAGTTTTCTTTATAAGCAAAATACTTGAAATGAGAAAAGAAGACCTGATTATTAAACAAACCGATTATATAGGCATTTCTTTGAAGAGCATATAAAGAAATAAAGAACATGATTACTTGAATTTAATGCTTATCGTAAATATCCATGATTAATTTTTTAAATCAATTTCGTCCTGTTCGGCATTTCTGCCTTTCGGAGATTTGTACATTTCTATTTCTACGTATGCTTACGACACATATGTATCCATATATGGTTTAACTCTATCTCACCAAATGTAGATTATTAACTAATCGTTTGTTTTAATTAAATTTTCACGCTGTTATATATAATTGATTCATACTGCGTACATTGAACAGTGCATACATTTTTGTAGATACACATTTGGACGGTTCTGTAGAATATACCGATACACAGTAAACCGCTGATGACGAGAACTCCAGAAAGGTAATCCCGTATCATTAGTAGCATTTCTGTATTATTCAATATTACTTTTTATTATTCTATTTTTCTATTAATTTTAGTTAATTAATGCATATTTCAGAGCGTACTTGTAGTAGACATTTCGTGAATGGTGCCCACTGTACGGCGGTGGGCAGTGCGGTCTTTGGTTGGTTGATGGGCGGTTCCCCGGCGGCATCCCGGCGGCGAACAGTCCCCTGCTTCCCTGGCCCCCGCCCCCGCCCCCCGCCCTCGCCATCGCCCCGCCCCCACCCCCCGCCTCGCCCGCCCCGCCCCCCCCGCCCCGCCCCGCCCCGCCCTCGCCCCGCCCTCGCCACCGCCCTCGCCACCGCCCTCGCCACCGCCCTCGCCACCGCCCTCGCCACCGCCCTCGCCACCGCCCTCGCCACCGCCCTCGCCACCGCCCTCGCCCTTTCCAGCGCGAGCAACCGGCCGGGCTTGCCACGCGCACGCGGCACGTCGCAGGCGAAAAATGCGTCGCCCGTTCGCGTTTCGCCAAGCCGCTGTTGCTCCTGCCATAAATGCAGAGCAGGCTAGTGATGGGCCGTCGCGGAACACCGATTGAAATTTGAGAGACTAGCAGAGTTAACCCTTCCTAGCCATATAAGCATTGAGTTATATTTATTGTGTAAAACTAGCGGCACACAGCAGCAGCAACGCTGCTGAACACTCAAAATGGTTTTCCATAAAATAGCATGAATACTTCTTAGGAACAACGAATAAAATACTCTCGTAAAACACTAGAATAAATTAAAGAATTTTACGAAACAGTCTTCACGAACACAATATATCATAGTATTTCGTAGCAATGTCATAGTATACTACATACACAGTACAACAGTTCTTTATTTAAAAAGTTTTATCTTTATGTAATATAAAAAAGTTGCTCTAATATAACGCAATACGTGAGTAGTTAATATATGTAATGGCGAGCAGTCTGTTTCTTGGAGACTTGCTATTGCACGACGACAAATGTGGCGTAGGCAGTGACGCACGGAGTATGAGAATTTTTCGGTACAGGCAGTATGAGAACAGGCGGAATTACACAATCAAATATTTGCATTTTTTGAATCAAAATCAATCTCCCATTGTTTATGTATTTTTTCCGAAGTTCCTGGGTATCTAATCATTGGCGAATCCGGAAAATTGTTATAAGTATAGCGCACTTTATGGAAGCCACCTCTACCGTTGTCCTTTATTTTGAGCTTTTCTGAAACCACAATACTATAAAATTCGGTCCTTAAAAATTGTTCTATAAGACAGTGTTTGTGAATTTTAGTGACAGTGTTAGGTGTGATGAATTTTTAAAATTAGCACCCTTTTTCTGAAGATTTAATTTCCAGAATGTTATACTTAAATCTGTCTAAAAGCGACGCTTGTTTTGATAGTGAATTAGAAAAACTGAAAAGTTTTCCTATAATTTTTGTTGTTCGACTTTCGGGACACATGCCTACTTGTGATCAATGTTCCATTCGTGACCTATACATCCTTCGTTTTTTATTTATGTAATTTATTACAGACACTTACAGACACTTACAAAATAATTTTGTTGAAGCCTACTACTTTATTTTCTGTAGGTGTTAGAAATTTATGGGAATGAAATTCAGTGGTCGACGTTTCTTTGTGTGCTTTAATTGTACAATAAAATACTCTGTAGGAGTTGTGTTAGGAATTTTCATCACCCTGAAAATTTGTTGCCCTCCTCTGTTATCGAGCGGACAGCATACAAATTATAAAGCAACCTCTGATTCTCAAGGTCACCAAAGTCACGGGAGATGTGCACTTCTCAACTCAAAGGCAACGGAATTAAACACTGCGTCATGTAACGCAACAAAACGTGTCCTAATGAGCATCGTAATCTCGGCCGTTACTACTGTGCGCGCTAGCAAGCGTGCGGTCTTCCCAGCCCACTTCATGCGAGAAAGTTTGTTTGTTTGCTTGCTTGCCTTTGCTCGTGGAGCTACAATTCAGCCAGGGGGAGATGTCGTGTTTTTTTAGTTCCTTCTTTCTTTTACTGCTCGTGACGGGGACGTTCGCAGAAGAGGTTGTCGTAGGGGCTGAATGAGGAGGGAAAGTGGGAGGGAACAAAGAAGACGCCGCGCTGTGATGCAGAACACGTAGTAAATGAGCAGTAACAAATGAAAATGAATTAACTCTAAGAAATAGTAAGCTTTTGAATGGTCATGTGTCCCAAAAATATAATACTAAATATTCTTCATTTTTTAAATGAATTTAATATTTTGTTATAAGAAAAATGTTTGGTGTACGTTCAGAAGGTTTTCAGATTACGAATTCGCAGTAAACTGAATGAATTATGGAGTTAATACATAATTTGATCTGTCGATCTGAATGCTACTGTGTTTGTCGAAACTGAATACTATTTGGAAGTAGTGGTTTACGGATATTATCTGATTTCCAATCTAGTGTCGACTTAGTATTTCAAATACTAAATGTTCGAAGCAAAATGGCGGATTTGTTTTCTAAGAATTAATAAAATACACTCGCCAAAGAGAATTAAATAAATAAAATTAATAATAAAAATAAATAATAAAATTCTGTCCATAATTTACAATTTGTTTAGTCTTCAAAATTTGAAATAATTCTCTTGTTACAAACACAAATCGTTCCATGAGTAATTTTTAACTTGTCTATCAAGTTCGATACGGGGGAGGGTAGGATGTGGTGATACAGAGCGTCCGTAAATAAACGAAGTGTAGGGAAATGGGGTGCTATTTGAACCAGGATCAAATTGAAGGAGCGAGATAATTCTAGAGGAATAAAGATATAACATTGTTATGGTATATTGTTATATTATATAGAGCAACCAAACATAAGCATGAAAAACCTGTCGTAACTGTCGGCAATTGATAATGATTTTCACAGTCCGCCTTCCGATAAGAACAATCGAAACAAATAAGTTGTAGCAGAAGAGTGAGATTGAGTATTCCTATTCCATGAATTTTTTTTGTAAGAAATAGCATTATAAAAGGTATTGACTTGCTGTCCAATGTCCATAGTAGTAGACGCACGCACTCACTCACTCACAGATCCAGTTGTTCACAGACCCATTCACTCATTCATCGATCACTCTCTAATGAACCGACCTTCCTACCCATTCACTCCTCGACTCTCTCACTCTTTCAGTTGCCCACCCACTCATTCACCCACGAACTCGTTCACTCATTCACCCACCGACTTAGTCACTCACTCATCACTCGCCGACTCGCCCACTCATTAACTCGCCGATTCGCTCACTCATTCACTCGCCGATTCGCTCGCTTCATTCACCGACTTCACTCACCGATTCACTCGCGCACCGAGTCACTCACACATCGATTCACTCACTAACTCATTCAATTATTCATTCTATAATTCATTAAACCATTTAATCATCCAGACAATCATTCAATCACTCATTAAGGAGACAATGCGAGCGAGCTGTGAGCGCGAATGTGGTGGCTTGGAAAGAGGAAGTGCGCGGCGAACGCAGGTGCAGAACAGGAAGTGCAGTTCGTATTCCGTGGCGCGGGGCTGGCAGGGGCGGCGGCTGCGGCTGCGCGGAGACGCAGCGCGCGCGCGCGCGTGGGCGGCGCGCGCTGCCGCCGTCCGCGCGGCCCCGGGGATTACGGATTTTAACCGGGGGGCCCCCCCTCCCACCCCCGGCGTCTCCCCCCGCGCCGCTGCCCGCCCGCTGCCTTCGCCGCGCGCTCGCATGCCGCTGGCGCCCGCTCGTGGAATGAACGAAACCCACGACACGCCTCCGGGGCTGACGTTTTGGACTTTCGCGCGCTAGAAGAAATTGTCGAGTGGAGAAGAAATTCGCATGGAGGGTTTTCGGGAGAGCGGTGCGATTGAAGACGTTATTTAATATGTTGGTATGACATTTGGCTCTGGAGTGGCTGCGGATTCTTTTAGCATGAGTTCAATCCAATAGCATTTCATTACACAAAGAATATATTTAACTGTTTTTTCATTAATAAGGAAAATATCATATGATGTTATTTCGCAGACAATGCATTTGAAATCAAAACAACTTTTTATTTTCATTTTAATTACATTGTCAGCAGCACATCATTGTTATTTTTTATTTGTCTTACTACCGAGAGACTCAGTTTGCGTTGTAACAATGATCTGTCGCTGCTTTATATTATACAGTCGACTAATGTTGATGGTATAATTAAGAAATCTCGTCTATTTTGAGAATCATGAAAATATATTAAAATTCAGCTCTGATATCCTGAATATTTTGATGAAGTCCTGAATGTTTAAGTTTTAAAAAAAGCTAATTAATTTTTTCAAGCCATGTTTTCTATTTTTTAACTTTTCATTTAGCAAATTATAGATTTTCGTGCAAAAAAGAAAGGAAAAATATAAAATATAGACGACTACTGTTTTTCATTTCGTAATCGTACTAACTGTAAACTATTCATTAATGCTTTTTACGTAACTTTTAACGGAATCTTTTTATCAGATTCTGAAGAATAAACCTTTTTTTGTGTTGTGTTTAAATAATTTTGAATGCCGATAATCTACCATACGTGTTACACGGTGAGGGGTGCGAATTTCCTGTGAGCGATTACCTCAGGATTTTGAAGCGAATCTCCGAGTTGAACAACTACTCCTTCGTTGAAAAAAACAGATTTAGGAATTCAGTTTTTCAATAAATGTTCTTTAAGTTCTACAATACAAACTAGGCCTTTTCAGGCTTGTAAAACAAATTGTCTTTTTGTACTATATAAATTATATATTGTACTATATAAAATTGATGTTCACTGTTTGGTGGTCTCTAAGTCGACGAGACATAAAGTTATCAGACGCGGCTCGTGGTTTTCTAAGTAGGGAAGACTGCAAATTTATTACATTGCATTGCATGGCATGCATTGTATATCAATACATTATCTCCTTCGATCACGAAGACTACAGTCCTGTAGACTTCGCGCTTCCGATACATGCTTAAGGGAGTAGCGCTCCTACCGCATATTGGGAAAACTAGTTGATGCACAATGCTACTCGCTGAGCTGCATACTAATGCTATCTGGTGAGCACACACCTCTTCAGACCCTAGCAGGCTCTAGGTCCCCCCCTTAAAGGCTGCCTGGCTGCAGCCTCAGTCCACCGGTAAGCCTGTGCAGTGAATGCATTAGGCCTTGTCGTTTTACACAGGCCTTATGGCGGATTGAATTGGCAACCTAACGCTTGTCTGACAAAGAAACATTTTGACATGATTGTTATATAATATAGATCACAAATCCATTATTAATAAATAAATATATTTATAAATATATTTTTAACTTTCTTGTGGGGGTTATTTCTATAGGAGAGGCTCCACCTTACAGCCTTTAATGACGAGCCGCGGCTGGTTGTTATTTTACAGATATTAGCATGAGATAGGAATAGTCTGAAATTAACCTGAGAACTGGGATTATAATAATGACGCTTCTTCTTTCTTATTTTCGGAAGACGAGAAATTTGCGTATTTTCCCTATCAATGCTGGACATGCCGTTTTAACTCGTGTGTTCAGATGGGCATTCCATTTCATTCCATGCCCCATTTCGCATGATTTGCCTTACCGGCTAGCTGAGACCGTACCATATGAAGAGAGATTTTCTGTATTATATTTACAATCGTCTTTGAGTTCACAAAAGATTCAAAAGAACTTGATATACGTATTATGAATAAAGAATTGTCAAATACCGAAATCCAAAGAGTATTCAGAGAACGAGTTCAGAATTCTGAACTTCTTTCACCGCATTCAGATTAATTTTCCGAATCCATTGAGAGAACGAGAAATAAATGAATCCCATATGTGGTATTCGTTCAGGGAATTGTACTATGAACTGAAAGCAGAAGCAACGTGGCGACCGGAGAAGTGGTAACGAGAGTTGCATAATCTTTTAAGTGAAGAAGAAGAAAAGAAGACTGATACTATCTGCTGGAGTAATGGATCATCTTAACAAAACCTTTTCTTATTAAGGAACATTATTGTTAAGAGACTTGCATCGAACCTCGTTAAGAAATTTACTCTTCAAATTCTTCATATTTTTGTGGCAAAATCCCTCACACTACATGGGTTTTGAAGGTTAGTTCAAAAACAGAAACTTCCTTGAAGATTGAACGGAAAATGCATTTTACAGCATACGTGTGAGAGTTGTCGAAAGTGCTAATAAACCTAGCGTGATATTCTCTACATAGAAACACATTGCAATATTCCTCACAGTTCTTGCAGGAGAAATAAACCAATTTTAATTTTTATGGTGCTCAAGGAAGTAACGACGCGCACTTCATGAACTCTTCTGTGAAGTGAAGTAATGCTTGCGACCTTGGAAGTACAGCGACAGAGGCGTGTATTCATTTGGCAGGCATATGTCACGTTCCTCTATGCTACCTACTTTGTGAATGTGAATTTCCTTTCAAAACATGTCTAGAAAATAGAATTTTAATATGTCATTATAAGTTCGGTCATTCTTTTAATCGATTAACTTTTGTGGAGGATTTAAAAGTGAGAATGAGATTGTTGTTTGTTGGAGTTACTATCACAGTTTTCAGTCTGTTGACTTCTTGCAAATCCAAGCTCCTTGATTGGTGGTTTCCATGTAAAATCTTCTATACATTGCATATGTTCATCACGGACAATTTCTTCTCTGAAATATATACAGAAACTTATCACTATAGGAAAGACACCGCCAGGCACCGAGAGTGTGAGAGAATTTACGAAAATAGAACTATGTATACGAAGATATAAATATGTATTTCCTGGAATGTGCCGCCGTCGTTAAAGAATTTTAGAGATGGGAATTTTATTTGAAAAATGTGGCGATGTTTGCACTATTCATTTGCGTAACTGTTTCTCACATGGAATTGCATGTTAGCATAGTTCTTTACCTACTTCAGAGTCAAGGGCCAGACGAGGTGCTTCCACTAGTAGTAGACGGCAACAAGCAAACGGAAGAACGGGCACGTTCCAACCCCCATAGCGGATTTGACAGGCCAACATGCAGGGCAGATCTGGCATGAAGTTGAAAAACTTCGCGAGGAACGTTCAAAAGAATGTGACGGCTGGAACGAACATCAAGAACAGCTTGTGGGAAGATCTCCATCAGCAGACCGCGAGCCAACGGAACGATGCCGAGGCCGACATATCTTAATATTTTTTTATGTTTGTTTATTTATTTTACGTCAAAAACTTAAAAACTGTGTGTGACATGCTACGGGAAGAAGCGCTATGAATTCTGTGCATGTTTTCATAATCCTGTGATCCCTCCTCTAAGCCATATACTACTTGAATTTTGAATACAGAAAGAACATGAGCGTTTTTGCAAAGATTGTTAACAAACTATTCGCTTCGATGTAATAAAATTTATTTTCAAGGGTAAATCAGCAATAAATTTGGGGTCGTATTACTCACCATGTTCTTCGTCAAGGAATAATACTTCTTGCCGCGACAACATGAAAAGCGATAATTTGACTAACTATATTTCCCACTGAATTCTATAAGACGTGCACAGATAATGAAGTTACATGTATGTCCAGAAGCAGAACAAGGGGCCATGTCAGCATTTGCTCAAAGTATGGATACTGTTGACAAATAATGAAAGTTTTTTCGCAGTAAGCATGAATGCTGGTATGTTTATTAATACAATTGGATGAAACTCGAATATTGTCTTGTGGTCTTCTATTTTTTGGTCGAAACTACTTTTACACAGCCTATTGATCATGAACAGCTGGCTTACAGTCCTTTCTGGCAGCAACATTACTGCCAGTATTAGGACGTTTAAACTAAGTTTGTTATGATGGAAGTCTCGTTGCTTCGAACACTTCATTTGTCTTGTAGGCACTAGTAAATTACTATTGTTATTGTTGTTATTATTATTATTATTATTATTATTATTATTATTATTAATATATCAACATTACATCAACACTGATGGCGGTGAGTAAAGGGAACGTCTTAAGGCTCGAGCATGCAAATGTTTGGGAGGTCGCGGATTCGATCCCGGGAAGTGACAAAATAATTACTTGATTTGTTTAGCATCATCAAATTCGTTGCCCAATTACTCTGATCAGTGGTTTTCGTGGGTTCCCTAATAATTTCCAGGGGAATTCCGCGACCGTACTCCGTAAACGGGTCATGGACTGCGCGCGATCTCCCCCCCCCATTCGCTTTCTCTCGACGTCATTATCATAATCCAATAGGCCCCAATCCCCCCCAATTCGAATTGGTTAGCGGGGGATGGTCTCCTCCTAACCCATGCCGTTATAACAGGTATAGGCCCTGCGGACCGTGCGCATAGGGAAAAGAAGGAAGATCTGGAGAAAAGTGAAGTCTGGCATGTACTACGCCGAGGAAGCTGGCATATGGATTTAACCGAGCACAGAAGGCGATGCCAGGTCGCGGACGAGGAGCGCAGAGCAATGCTGTGTGTAGCAACCCAAACAGCCGCTTAGACGGTAGATTCGTAATTCATCGCCCAACGATCTTTTCTGAGTGGCTGGGAATGTGGCTTAAGGAATGGGCATCGATCTTAAATTTCGGCTTCGCTCCAAACCCACGTATAGAAAAGTCTTACGGGCTGCTTTGAAATTAACCCGGCAGGGTGCTCACATTTCCGGCGAAACTCACATTATTAGTGTCCAAGGTGGGTGCAGTGAGCGGACGTATTGGAGGATCTCCCATCTTAGTTCGGGATTTTAGCGTTGTTCAATAAATGCCTTTGCCTACTCTACCTGCCGCCTTCAATGTAGAAATTTCTTAGCGTTTCATATTCCATTGTTAAATAAATGATATTGTTATCACATAAACGATGGACAGTAGTATAAGAGGAGAATCATCTGAATTTCTTTTGACAAGGAATATATTTTAGGTCGCTCAACATGAAATAATTGTTCTGGAAGCAAGACCCAAAATACTCTACGAATGCATCAAAAATATTATAATAGTACAATGGTATGGACACTCGCATATTTTTGTGTGTTCGTTTAAAATTCTACGCAAGAAAATGTAAGATAGATTTTGGCATCTGTCCCTCACAAAATAGCGCTCCACTGTCATGATAATTGCGTTAGCTGCGTCGTAAATTTGTTAGTTGTGCCAGCTGTTCCCACGCCGGGCATTCCGCAGTTGTGATGTCAACGATGCTTGCCTACGAGAAAAGACTTCAAGCACTTTGTATTATCCCATGGTGTAAAGTTCGTTCTTAACACCATGACGGAGCGCGTCGCTTGGGAATATTCCATCATTCACCAGGCGGCTATGCTCGGGTTAAAGGGGAAGGTACGTTTGCGGTATGCTGGCTAACGTGAGCACTACTGAGAGTAAAGCAAAACGCACCGGAGGAGTTCATGCAGTTAATTCAATCAGGCGAGAGAAACAACTGGAGATGAGATTGTATAAATATGCGAGGAGGAGAAGGGGAAAAGAAGACGTGCCCGCGATTAGAGTCAACGACGGAAGTTTCTATTTTTTTAGTTTCTAAGATTTCAGATCACGAAAATCAGGTAAACGTTTGTATTCTATATTTAAAAAATGACGATGATCCGGATATTTCAACTGAAACTTAGGTAAAAGCGTTCACTTTTAATCTGAAAACTATTAAAAATGACTGGATAAATTAGGAAAAAATAAATATGTTGGTCCGCAAGGGGATTCCCATGTAGATCTCGGAGAGCTTTGCTCATTGATACTCTAAAACGGTGATTTTGTGTCTATCGCATTTAATGAACGCCACATGAAACATAATAGTATGCCTCTTAATTGTAAAGAAGCCTTGCTTGTACCGTTTTACGAGGGCGGAGACCGTGCAAGCGTGGCGAAATACAGGTCTATGAACTTAACATCCGTTGTATGTAAATACATAGAACACTTAATAGAGAATGCACAGAACCTCTAGAATAAACCGGGATGGCTTTTTGAAGGACAACGTACTTTTCGTCCGAATTATTCTTGTGAACGTAAAATCACGACTGTGTGTCAGGACACTCTAGATGGTTTAGACACTGATGGACAAGTAGTTTCTCCCAAGTGTTCGATTTAGATCCGCCTGGTAGATTTCCCGCGAAACGTGCTGCAACAGGCGTGAATCACAGAATTCTTTCTTGAATAAAAGAGTTCATTCATGGGCGCTTTCAGAAAAGAAAAAGGAATGGCAAACTCTCATCAACATCAAATGTAACATCGGGTGTCTCGCAGGGATGGGTGCTAGGGCCTCCCTTGTTTCTGGTTTATGTAAATGACATACGTGAAGGCGTTGAATATACTGCATGACTTTTTGCGAATGCTTGTATAATACGAGATTTATAGGAATGTTAGGGACGCGAAACATATCGAAGCTTTGGAAAAGGACCTAGATTGCGCAGAATGGGCATAGAAAACATGAAAATGAACCCAACGAAGTGAAAAAGTGTTTTTTCTAGAACTCGGCAAAGTGTAAACGTAACTTTGTTAGTTATTAGATTCCAATTGTTATTAACGGCGAGTTTTTATCATTCTACACAATGACTTCAGTTGGAGACTTCAAGTAAATCGCACCGTGAAAAAATCGTGAAGAACCCTACATTTTGTAATGCAAACTTTAAACAAGGCCAATAGTTACAAAACTGGCATACACTTCTGTTGTGCACCCTACTTTAGAATAGGGAGCTATATACTGGAATCCCTTCCTACTAGATCAAATTAACGAGATAGACAAAATTCAGAAAATAGCCTCTAAATTCTCAAGTAACTGACTCCCTGACAAAGAATTTATTCCGCTTTCAAATCGCAGAACGGTGTCTACACTGAACGCTTTATCTAAGAAACATGTCGGTTTCCTTACATGGAAGAAGGAAGCAGGCTACCGACCGACATATTCAAGTGGAGGGATCATCATTTCAAAATTCGCACATGATCTCAGCGATCTGGTATGGGGAAATTCTCCTTCTTAAATCGAAAAATAAATGACTCCAGCTATTTACCTCCGGAATCATTTGGGACTGACCGCGAAGGTGAAAATACATTAAGGAATAAAATAGCAATCTAAAATATAGATGTACTAGTATGTTAGGTTCTTATCGATATTTTGTGTTTAAAACTGATATGGGTGCATGTGGCGATTGTCGATAATGTGTTTGTTGGAAGCATGTATGAAGCTAAGCGAGTGCATGAGCATGAATCCGTCCATACATGTGCGGGAGCGCACGCAGTGTCTTGGAGTACGTTCGTACAAGTTGGTTACTGTGAGAGGAGGTCAAGGCTCCGGGCTCTACTTGTTGAGATATGTGTTTATCAAAGGGATTGGGATAACGAAATGTGTATGTGTGTGACGCGTGCGTATGTATGTGGGGGGGAGAGTATGGGGTGCGCACTATGAGTACATGTATAAATGTATTTGTATGTTCTCCAGTGGATTTTCCATTGCGCAAATGTAGGTTGTCAGTATTGGGTGGTTCTTCCTAAGCAAGTGTGTCATTAAAAAATATGTTGTATTATTTAGGTATGAATGAAGTTTTCAGTGTATGGTTTAAAATGAAGCTGTGAAAGTATTTGTGTAGTGGACCTTGCCTGGTATTTTTTCTTTTTTCTTATGCTGTTTTAATGTAAAACATTCTTTGATGGATATTGTATTACTGTGTGGAAGATAACCTACTACCGGGTGTTAAACTACTAAGTAGATCAAATCTATCCTTCTATCTATCTTTCAATATCTATTTAGCGAGAGAACAAAGTTAATGCAGAATGGGCCAATTTGTTCGCTTGAATGGAAGACTACAAAATGACTGTATCAGAGAAAATGGAAATATGCTTTAAAATGTCTAAATACGATAAAAAAATTTCCGAACGTTTTTCTTTTGAATGAAAGAAAAACAAATCTTGAATTGCTATACTCATGCACGAAGATAATAGATTTGATTCTCGTGAGAGGAATATATTTGTAGTAGGACAACTGGCATTAATTGTGTACCTATGTTTGTTTTAAAATATTATTATTATTATTATTATTATTATTATTATCATTATTATTATTATTATCTTATTATTATTATTATTATTATTATTATTATTATTGCATGTTTTCTTGTTTTTGATATTATCTATTTCATATAATATCAAAAATATTAACATTATCTGGAGAACGGCTTCATCATAAACACGTAATGAGTTTCTTTCATCGTGGTGTATGGCTTTATGCATTCATTGTGAAGTATTTCAGACACGAAGGCTTTTTGTTTCGACACGAAACATTAGCGGCCGTGTCATATTAATGGCTCCACCGTCATTTTCACATATTGTCGACGTGTAATTTCTTCCCTGCCGCCTCCCTCGTCTTGTTTTGCTTCCGATTCTACATCCCTTCCCCTTCGCTACTTGGAGCTTCCAGCGCTATAATTCGAGTTTTCCATTTGATGGAGCGGCGAGGCGACGCGATTCAGGGGGCTAGCTTCGCCCGTTTCCTCTCTTGTTTTTCACGTCTCCCTCCTGTCTGGTTTCCGTTACGAGTCCCCGACTTCCGGCATGTGCCTTTATCGTCGCTGTCGCCAGCATATCGCCAGTGTTCGCGCTCTCTCCGACGTGCAAGTTTTCCCCAGGCGGCTCCAGCGTCCACTGTGATCGCTACCGCTCTGTACTTTGTTTTGTGTCACGTCTACTCCGTATATTGTACTTTAACTTCTCATCCTCATCGCTCTGCTTGTGTGAATTCCATCTCGATTACTACTAATTTAATTGCCTCTTTCTCACTTTATCTATAACTCCCACCACTTAACTAGAGTCAAACATCACCACCACCACCACCCCCACCACCACCACCACCACCACCACCACCACCACCACCACCACCACCACCACCACCACTACCACTGCTACCACTACTACCACTACTACCACTACTATCACTGGCAATACCACACATACCCCCCGCCATCACACTTACCACCATCATCGCCGCCACACTTACAATGTCCCACACTTACCATCACCGCCACACTTACAATGATCACCACACTTACCATCACCGCCACACTTACAATGATCACCACACTTACCATCACCGCCACAACACCACTAATTCCATCGCCACCACTATTAACCATACAAATATTATCACTAAAATCGGGCCAACATTTCTCCTCTGCTGGCACCGTATACTGCAATTATCGATCCTCACTCATCCGTAACCATCACTCGCAACCATGTTTCCCACTGCGGCTTGCTATGCCTCCTGCCACTGCCATTGGGGTCGACGTTCTCCCCCTGGCACTCGTTGCCCCTTCCCACATTATTGATTGCTAATGTAATTTCATGTACGCCGAGTTTGCCGTACTTCTTTTCGGGCGTGGGCCGGTATAGCTTCCGCCCCCTTGTATTTTTCATCGGGCGCGCGGCCTCGTCAATATCCCAGATACATTTTAATGCCTCGCCCTTAAATATTCACGCAAGTTACGAGCTCCAGTGTTTTGATCTTCCCCGGGCCCTGCGGCGGGCCGCGCGCATGCCGGCGCCAACGTGGGAGTGGGGGGCGAGCGGGGAGAGGCAGAGGCAGGGCGCGAAGTGGAGTGGACGGAACACTAGAGTGGAGTTGGGTGCAGCGCCGCAGCGGGCGGCACGTGGCGGGAAGAACCCGTGGCCTGGCAGGGCGGGGTGAATGTATGCCGTGGCTGGTTGGACGCCGGGCAGGTTGGAGGCGTGGCGGGATGGACGCGTGGCGTGGTGGTGGAGCGTGGCGTGGGGGTTGGCTGGCGTGGGGTTGGCGTGGCGTGGGTTGGACGGTGGGTGGGGGTTGAACGGTGGCTGGCGGGTTGAACGTGTGGCGTGGCGGGTTGAACGGTGGCTGACTTCCGGGATGAACGCGTGGCGTTGTGGATTGGAAGGGTGGCCAGGCGTGGCCGGTTGGTGCATGGCGTGGCGGGTTGGCCGGCGTGAGTTGGGCGGGGCTGGGGGGACGCGCGATGATCAACTTGGCAACCTTTCTGGCCGCTGCTAAATTTGACATCGCACAAATGCACTGCGGGAGGATGCGTGTTACGTGCGGCGGAGGCGGGGCGGGGCGGGAAATGGGGGATGGTAGGGGGTTCGGACTCGAGAGTTTTCAGGCAGAAGCCGTGCGGTGGGATTTTGGTATGGGTGGAGGAAGCGGACGTGAACATTGCTGTTGCCGTTACTGAAGGAAACGGCATTAAATAACTATTATTCCATCTGTTCCGTCCGAGTTGAAACCGTGCGTGGGAAGAACTGGGGATGGTGAACGAATGTGGAGAAAACAGCGGCGTTGGCGGTGCCATGTACATTGTGTGTTCCGTTGGGATGTTGCAAGGGCTATGTACGGTCACAGCACCCAGTAGAGGTGAATAAAATTAGTGCGAGCGGAAATGACATGTAGGGGCCAAGGCGAGGAAGAATCGTCAGTGGGCAACAGTGATTGTGGGTACTTTGGTGGAGGAGGCGGTCGATACGCAGTAGCCGTACATTACCGTACGCTGCCGTTGGGATTTCCCATTTGCTCAGCAGAGGTTACACGTAAGAACTACGTGATCGTCAAGATTAGAAACACTTAAGAGAGCGATATTTTTAGTAGAAAGAGAGAATATCTTGGGAGCAGAAGTGCAACAGAGTGCTGAAGGTAAATGTCTCGGCAAGTTTTGATGTTTATATATTTATTATTTATTTCCTTATTATCTATTATATTATTTATTATTTCCTTATTCTTTATTATCCTTATTTCTTATACATTCTTTATCGTAAAACGACAATCAGAAACTGAATGACGTATGGGGAAAAGTGCAGTTTATGCACATTTACTTTAGTTGAAAATTCTTAACCCTCGCTCGTGTATTAAATGTAGTTAGATTATGAAAGGTGACGAAGCAACGGGTGTATTTGCCAAAACATGATACATAATATTCGCTTCCGTGAAACAAAAACTTTTTCCGTCGGCAATTTAGTTATGGGTCTTGGCTCTTATCCCAAATAGTTTCTTTGATAATCAGTACGTGCTCTAATATTCATATTTAATAGTAGCTTGAATCATTCGAATATATTAATGATGGTTTGAACATTTATTTTATTTATGTATTTACTTATTTATTTATCTGTCATTGTAGGAGATGATTTTAATGGACATTGCGAACATGAAGCTATTTTTAATTAAAAGAAGCTAGACATTTCATTTCAGCAAAAAGAATGGTGAGAGCGTCTTCAGACTTGCGAGTGCGTTAATAATGCTCCTTTCTTCTCATTCTGGAAGTGGACTAATTAAGCTGACATCTTCCTTAATAGTGTAATTATGCCTTAAAATACTGTAAATCCATCTCAGTATCATAATTTAAGGTACACGGAGGTACTGATAAATGGGAATAAAATTTGAATTTGATTATTGCTACTTAACAAATCGTTTCTACATATGTAGAAGGAAGTTTGTATGCATTTCCAGTTTCATTCATTTTGTAGACCTTCTATTTGTTTTTGAAGTTATCTTCTTTTCAATAATGTTTTGCTTCTTTATTTAACAACGAATTCCCTTAGAAAAAACATTGTAAAAATAATAACATAATTTATCCAAACGTTAAATTCAATCATAATGCATTTTTTCCAATCCAGTAACTATTCTGAGTAAGTTGCAGGTGATTAAGGGAGCATATTGTTTTAAAGTTTTACAGATATCGACACTTGTTCAAAGGCAAATAATACATAGCATTCCCCAGCGGTACGTTAGAGATAATAAAAGACTTGCTACTTGCCGTCGCGTAGTTAATCATTAATGCAATTGACACTTCTCTTAATCGTAGAATCCAGAGAATACAGAGTGCAACGATAGCGTAGTAGGATTCGAAATGAATTAGCGTTTATATGGGCTTTGATAATATTCAAGAGATTTCTACAATGAAAATGAGAAAGTTGTTTGAGTAGTAGTTCGAATTTCGTAAATTGTATCACGTGCCCTTTTGTGCTGGTGTCGATTGTCTCGCCCGGCTTCTGCGGCGCTTGGGAACCGATCTTCCGCCGTTCGTAAATAGACGTTTAATTGCAGCGGCAGTGGGTAACGGGAGCATTTCCGGAAACCCGCGAGGACGGCGGGGAAGGTGAGGGCGGCGGGGACGACGGGGCGGCGGGAATCGCGATGGGGCAAACGGGTGAAACGGTCTGGCGCCCCGGGGCGCCCTTCAATTGCTCCGGTCGCAGCGGGAGTACGCCGGCTATTCCCGGTGCACGTTTCCTTCTCTCTCACGCGCTCTCCCTTGCCTTTCTCTCGCTTGTCATCTCGCCCTTTCGTCCTTTCTCTCGCTTTCTCTCTTGCCATTTCCCTTTTCAAGTCTGTCCCCCCTTTCTCTCTCTTCCTCTCTCTCTCTCTCCCTCGCTCTTTCTCTCTCTCTCCCTCGCTCTTTCTCTCTCTCCCTCGCTTTTTCTCTCTCTCCCTCGCTTTGTCTCTCTCTCCCTCGCTTTTTCTCTCTCTCCCTCGCTTTTTCTCTCTCCCGCTCCTTTTTCTCTCTCCCTCGCTTTTTCTCTCTCTCCTCACTTTTTCTCTCTCCTCACTTTCTCTCTCTCCTCGCTTTCTCTGTCTCCTCGCTTTCTCTGTCTCCCTCGCTTTTTCTCTCTCTCCCTCGCTTTTCTCTCTCTCCCTCGCTTTTTCTCTCTCTCCCTCTCTCTCTCCCCCTCGCTTGCTCTCTTGCTTTTTCTCTCTTGCACTCTCGCTTCCTTTTCTCTATCTTCCCTCCTCCTTTTTACTCTGGTCTTTTTAGCTCGTTCCGTCTTTTCTCTGCATCCCTGTGGATCTGACGGCCGTCACACTCTCCGTTCGCTGTGCCGTTCTCTGCCCTTCTTTCGCTGTACCTTTTCTGTGTATTCTCAGGTATTGTGAACATGCGGTTCCGGAAGAAATGGGACGAGGAATCGATTTGGTACATGTTTCTTTTATTGAGTTTTTTTGCCACCCGCAGTTTCTTTTCAGTAACCTCTTTAGAACAACGAAAAGGGTACCGCCGGATAAGATGGTTAAAAGTAATAGTTTAAGTATATGTGAAGAGAACATGGCGCAAATATGAACAGTTTGTATGAGACAATAAAATAAAAAATAAGAAACCATGAATAAGTATTTAAAATTTTTTACTCATGAACTTTCCATTAATTTCGTATCTCTTGTATTCACGCCTAGACGGCGTAATGTATTCACGCCTAGATACTATTAATGTCAATTTCCAGTTTACCTTTACATACATCGAATATGTAAAGAAAATCCCGCAATCAACTGATAGAGATCACACTAGACAATTGAATGTAATAATAAGCAATTACACACCAGGAGTAATATTCATTTTCAGTTTTTTCAGCATCATTTAATATTCTTCCATTGGACATAATTCTACTAAATGTCTCAGGACAAAGTTCTCATGAAAACAGTTCTCTGGTTCACTTGTTTCGATATTTTAATTTTTATAATGATGAAGCTAAATAGACTGTGTATATATTCGAAAGAAATTCAGTAATTTTGAAACAAAAGCACCTATTGGGGTAACATTATGAATTACAACTATGCTAATTTCTATTCTTAGTCGCCCCAAGTATTCCTGCAAAATGTGAGAGCTATAACTCCGGTGGTGCTACTTTGTGTCATATGCGGAAGTAAAGAACATTACTGTAATATATGTAATTGTTGTTGTTGTTATTATTATTATTATTATTATTATTATTATTATTTATCGTTATTTTTATCACCGATATATAACTGTTCAAAGAATTGACTGCCCCAGTTGGTAATCGAACCTCTATCTCCAGGTATATGCCGAGTTGTTCTAACTACTTAAGTTTCCAAGACAGTAAATTTTTCAAAGAGCCATTAGGAGTAAAGAACCCCTGTGACGATTATACTTTACATTTCACCACCTGGTCACAGTTATAAGTTTAACAATTGTGAAGGAATAAGTTTCTCAAGAGTCCACTACTTTTGTAACCCCATAGCTACTTAGCAGAAGTAATTGTTTATCATTATTATATCATTATCAGGAACATATTCCGTGATTCCGTGTAAAATGTAAATGACTTACGTGTTTTTTAAAGAAACATATCTATTTGATTCTCGTCTTTCCACTCTCACCTTCTGTGAAAGCTATTGTTCATATTTTGCGTTCCTATTCCTGTATTTATGCCTTCAGTAACTTCTGTTTATTTGCGAGTCTCAAACTTTTAATGAACACGGGGAAGTGTATTCAGGACTTCTTGATCCAATTCTGCGTATTGAAACAAAGGTATTTCCACTTGGTGTTTCTCATGCAGAGCAAGTCTATGCTATGTTGTGGCACTACTCATTTCTTCTTTTCTCGCTTCTTTTGCCCTTGTTTGATTCGTTTTCCCCTTAATTTCTCGTTCATATTCTGTTCTCAATTTGACTTCTCAGCCTCGTCTCCGAGAGTTTCTGATGGCTGCTCCACTATCGCCAACGTTACCTCTGCCCTATAAGAGGTAATTGCAAGCATCAACGATCTGCGTGCATGACTGGGAGTCGGCCTGTGTGAGGAGATGATGAGCTACGTTCATTAAGGGAGCGATTCTCGAACTCGTTGGAGTCCGTTGCCGGCTATTATTATCCTTCATTATAACTTGTATAATTATGTGTTGATGGTAATCTGCGTAGGCGATTGTAGACAGCAGCAATTTACAGGGAGTCGCAGTGAATGCGTATGATTTCTGTGTTATGCGTGAATTTAAGGCGGGATTGCTTCATATTAGGCAACGTGTTTATGCTGTGATTCTCATGAAAGGGAGAAGATTTGAAGCTGAATGCAAGATAGACGAAATAACTGCTGGTGCTTTGTTTATGGTGAATCATAACGAGTTGTTCAAGGTTTTTGGGTAATGTTCCAGATGCAGTTTTCGGGAACATCTTTTTAGATGCCATGTTTGGATGGTTTATTCATTCATTCTTTCATCTGCATTAATTTGTGAGCAAGAATCTTTTTCTCTAGTTCTGTCGTATTTATTCACGTCTTGTTTTAAGCGTACTTGCGACGTGTCCACTAGGGCAGCCGTTATTTTGGGAACGTTGGATTTTTTCATCCTCTTGCCCCTGATGTAAATGCCACATGTGTCTATGTATTGATTGCCGGCGCTTCAACTACTACCCCGTTAAGTGTAGTAATGTCTTATCCCGAAATGTGACAGTGTTCCTTCACTGCTGGAACGTGAAATTGTGAGTCGACGAACGTGAAATTGTGAAATTGCAAGCCGGGTTTTTACCCGGCTTGCCCTCTTCCTGGTATCTCTTCCAGCGGGGCACCACTCAGTCCAAAAAGCTCTTAACTTCCGACATACGTGGTACAGAAATGGTTGGGTGTAAGAATGAATATGATAAGAACACGGAAGAGAAGATTGCATGCGATCCGTAACTGATTTGTTAGCATACGGCATTCGCAGGGAATAGATCGGAACAACCAGGATGAACTATGGGTTGTTCTAACGTGGCATCTGTGGGTAGTATCTCCATGTTGGAATTCGTCACGACTTTTTGCATCATTCTCAGTCCTGCCGCTAGAGTCGCTTGATCAGCAGCACTGGTTGATACGGTTGCTATCATTCGACATCTTGCAGCAGGACCAAGAAAGACGCAAAAGGTCGTGCCGAATCTTGGAGATACTACCCACAGATGCCACTTACAAAAACAAGTATACACATCGGAGCAGCTCTCCGCTATAATTCTCCTCTAGAGAGTGAAACTGAACTTGACCCAGCAATCGAGCTTATTTCGAAAATCCGCCACTGTCGAGACTCGAAACCGTTGACGTCTCGGTCAACGATGCTGCTCAGGGAACAGTGTCGCCACTGGGAATGAGTTAAACTTCAGGATAATTCAGTAACACTAACCTGTGTTACCAAGCTGTTTACTTGCTTGTGAGTATCCACATTTTGAATTTGTATGTTGTTCTTTTTGTAGAAAAAAAGACTAATCTTGTTTATGTATATTCAAAGATCTCAACTTCAACTTCTTTCGATTCAGTCGCTGTCTGGAGGAGAATTCTAGCGGCCGGCTGGGTAGTTTTCCGTGGTTTCTCTGACCAACACCAGGCGAATGCTGGAGCAGTACCCTACCAAACGGGCCACGGACCGCGCGCGATCTGTCCTTCCCCTTCCTTGTCCTATCCTCTCCCCTTTCACACTCACTTACACTAACTTGCACTACACTACCACATATTCCTGGAGACCGGTCGGGAGCTTAGAGCTTGTCCCGGTTAGAGCGATGCTCCGCTGGTGGGAGAGTCCTGGTTAGGGGGAAACCCCGCTAGCCGACGGTAGGTCGGCACCGGATCTCGCCATCCGGCGGGGGAAGAACACCGCCATCTCCGAGAAAAATATGCACTACACTAACGGGACTAATGACTAAAGCAGTTGACGCGCCCGGAAACACGAAAAAATCAATCAATCAATCAATCATTAAATTCTTTCGAGAATTTTTTCACCTAGAATAATAATTTTACATAGAAAAATGCTATCGACTCTAAGACGTTAATGCTGTTAACCGCCAACTGCTGCACTTTGTGTACTTGAAGAATGCGTGAAAAGCTCAGACGACTGAGCAACGGAAGACATATCGAAGATTTATCGAAGTGTTCCGTCTATTCATCCACTCACTCTCTCACGTATCCAAGGTGCGGGCTTACATGCCACCACCAAACCCTGGCAAGAAGGGTGTTTAATACTGTAGTTGAACCTTGACGTTCCCTTTCTATTCCTTACGACCTTCTCAGATCGCCATTATGCAATCCGAATAACAAGAATCGTGTGTAATCCACGAACGTTGCTCTACTGGGCAATCGCGGAGCTGATAAGCCTGAGTAATATCTCGCCTCTGTGCAAAACCAAATTCTGCCGTAAAGCATTGGACTCTATTTCTGATATTAATTTTGGCATTCACTTTTGATCCGATTAATTTGTAAATAAAAATCACAACATACCACCTACAACAAAACATTAAAACTTCTTTGTTCATTTTGTAGAACTAAGTAGGGCTTTGCAGTGAATTAACTCACTTCAAAAATCCCTACGAGATATATAAATATTAATCTATGTAGAGGTGATTTTTTTTTCTATCAGATGAATTATTCACTTCTTCCCATGTACTGCTTCGAAACAAATGGAATTGATAATACGCTTGAGATACTGAACCTACAAACCATACAGAATTAGTTTCGAATTTCCACGCACTGACTACCATTCTTAATAAAGGAGATTAAGCAATGTTTCCACGCTCGTGAACATATACATATACACTAATTATTATTAGAATTAATTTTGAGAGTACCGTAATATAATCTTTGAAATTCCCATTTGTATTATTTACTTATTCAGAAAGTGCTGTGCTATCTCCCTCCATCTAAACCAAAATAAACCATTTATTTTTTAATCGTGATTTGAGTAGATTTAGAATCATAGGACAATCGCCGACGATTAATATGTTTTACTTTCCGATAGACGTAAGCGGATAATCATATTTTTTCGGTAGTTTATCTCATGTGTTGCGCTGTTCACTACATAATTTGATGCGGCTCTCATAATTTTGAGAAATAGATTATTGAAGTTCAGATAGGTGCTGAAACTTTTTGAGTAAAGAAACTAATGAAGTGCATTTCTGTTTGCAACTCGTTAGTGCAGGGATTAAATTGCTAGCGATTGAATCAACTTAAAGCAATTTGCGGGGGCTTATGCTCTCCTTTCGCTGCGCAAACACGACCCGGGCACGGCGAACTTCACGCTCTCGTCCGAATAATGGCCAGACTCTGTTACAGGAAAGAGCCCAAACCACTTCACGCGTCACCTGCCGGCGAACGATAACAATTTGCTTCCGAGGATTCTAACGAAAGATCCCTGCCTTTAGAACAGGTTGAATACACGCGGTTAAAGCCTTCTTTCACCGCGTGCATGCTGATTTAGCTTGCCGGTTTCAAATTTTTTCTTGCGAGGATTCTAACGAAAGGTCGGTGCCTTTAGAACAGGTAGAATACACACGGTTAGAGCCTTCTTTCATCGAGTGCATGCTTATTTAGCTTATGAGATTAGCACTTTTGCCTTCGATGATTCTAACGAAAATTTGTGGGTGCCTCCAGAACGGTCAGAACAGTACATGCAGGTCTTCAGTCAGTCAAATGGCATGAAATACATTATATATAATATGTTTATACAGAAGATTAAATATTTTAAATTATTAATAATATGTTGATTACCTCTTAATTGCCAAAGGATCATAATAGTTACTGGTCATTGCAGTGGGTAAAACAGACCATTATGCACTATTAGTTGATTAAATGCGAGCGTAGTACCGCGAGTGTAAAATTACTAACTAGCAACTGATAGTCGTGTAATATGTGTAATATGCGTTTTTTTCGACCGCCATTTTAACATTTTTAATTATTTTCTAACTAAATGTCTAAACATGGTTAATGGTGTTATTTTGACTTCGCCAGCCTCTTCATTAAATGAGATATAATAATGTGACATTGTCTACTGCTGGAAGCTTTATTATATGGGATATAAGAATGAGCTATTTATGTTACTTCAAACACGTAAATAAACAGCATGTAAATGCGAACAGGTATAAGTTTTCTAAATAGCTCTTGTGAGCGTTCTCGGTGGCAAACCACTCTGTTGACGCTATTTGTCACGGCACCAGAAAATGATCAAACTTGAAATAACATTAAAAAAATTAAAATGTGTATTTCGCTTAAAAAGGGTTTAAATAAAACCAAATATTACTCAGGATGATAAAGTTCCTTGCTCCAGGAAGATGCTTCGCTTGCTCTTTCATCGCGCGTGTGGTAATAGCTTCCACCTTTAGAGAATAGAGAATCTCTTTTTCATCTTGGATAATGAATTATTATTTTATTATGTGTTTCTAGTGTATTATACTAATTTGTGGATTAAAAACTTAGAAGCATTTTAATGCTATCAGTTCAAAATTTAACTTGAACGAATCATAGTTCCACAGAAAACGACATCTACATGATTATTTTAAAATTCTGTTCAAGCAGCCGCCAATGTTTCCTGTATTTCCGCAAACGGTACGTGGCAATTGACTCTTATGCATTAGCCATGCGGTCAGCTGTAGCTAATTTTGTGCGTCGCTGATCGTGTCACCTAAATGAACAGTTTTTCTTACTGTTGGAAAGCTGAATACATTTCGTCAGCACAAAGATAGCGACATGTCTAAAAAATTCACGTACGGGCAAACCTGAAAAACCATAATATATCAGTAACATTACTGAACTTTGAAAATATATTCCCTGTGATAACTTCTTTATCAGCATGGATATAACATGCATTACCCTCGAAATTGCGGGCACGTTGTTTACAAAGCATTTATAATGGTAAGGTATATAAGTACAAATTTATTAAATCCTTGATATATCGATTAAATTCCACTCTTGAAACAAAGAATATTTTGCGGCAAGAGTTAAATCTCTACGAGATAGGAAATTAGCAGATATCAAAATATGCTTTTTCTCCAGAATAATGTGTTTATTCTGAGCAGATTTTTAAACGAGGGGATAATTTCATACCTCTGTGACTTTACTGAACTAAAAAGTGTCTCAGCGAATATATTCTTTTGTGTACCATTCTTAAACCAGCATCATAATCAACAATATTTCAATTACTCTTTTAGGTTATAAGACACAACAGCGCATAACTTAAGCTATGCTCAAACCCTTCTCATGTGGTACTATCCTCACGCCATGTATATGATATCCATTAAATTAATCACACCTGAGTATCTTTCAGAACGTTCGAATGAAAGAAAATAACTAAAGGCGACCAATCGACCTGTGATCAAGTTTCCTTATTGATATTGACAGTACCTCACTAATTAAACGCGCCACTAATGAGAAAATTGTCTCCCTCGCCGTCGCACGTTATCGGAGACGTGGTTCATGTACTGACCCTTCTCTTTCCTGGAGCTCCTATCCTGAGTGCCAGGCCGTGTTTCATAAATTATTCCGGCGCGGTGTAATTGATTGCGACGAACGTTCAAATAAACAAAAGCAGCACTTTTAGCCTGAGGAATAATTCTCTTTTCCTGGAAGCGTATGCAAAGGTTGGAGGAAAAATCGCAAGTTCCGTATGGGATCGTTCGAAAAATGTTGATCGCTGGCTTTTGCCTCTCCTGAAATTTGCACCGCTGTATTCAAATCAACGATTTCGATCTCGACTGGATATGTCAGAAGTCCTTTGTGTACATACTAGTGTGTTAATCCATACGGTAATCGACAAATGCCACGCGTTTCAATTCACAGTATCAGAATTGGCGTTTCAGCGCAACATTGGTCATGTTGTGTTTGTGCACTTGAACAATGTGCAGTAGTTCGGAATGTGAAATGTTTTCTTCTTAAGCGGTTTTGTCAGTTGCTTTACGCAATAAAATATTTTCAAGTTCTCAAATGTGTCAGTGCCTCTATCGGTGATGCCCCATGTCTATGCTTTTATCCACTTTGGTTAGGTAAAGTCAAACATTACGACATTAGGTTCAGTGTCGTAATGAAGCTCTTTACCGCACCCAGTGCGGTAAAGTACTTCATTACGACACTCGTTTTGTAATGGGTTATTCCGCGACTAGCTTGATTCCTACTATTAAAAATAACAACAATTGTTCAAAGAATTTTTATTGACATAACTTTTTAACAGAATAAGAGTTCAAATTATAATAATAGCTATGCTTATTTGTTGTAAACATTAATTACAAATTTGCTGCAATTTGATACCGTAATTCCCGATGATGTTGAAGCTGTACAATTCATATTTGCATTTGAAATATTTGTAGATTCCACATTCGAAATATTTTCCCCCATAATTTTCATAGCTATCTCTTTTTTATTTTGCACTGATGTTTCGACATAACCTTCAGCAACAGAATTTGACTTCCATCCACCGTGCCTCTTTAACACATTCATGTCAGCACCTGCATCGGCGAGTAAAGAAGCAGATGATCGACGAAAGCAATGTCCTGTAAAAGTTTCAGAATTCTTCAAACCAAGATACATTGCTATTTTTTTGGAATGTTTCAAAAGTATTTATCCCAACTGGTTGCGAAGAACATTTTCCATTCTTGTAGGAGAGAAAGAAACGATCGTGCTTGACATTTTCCGGCCGAAGGCGAAAATATTGACGAAAAGTCTCCAAACAGTTGAATTCTTTGACACTTCCTTGAGTAATAACAAATTGTCTTGAAATTAATGTCTTGGTGTTTGGTATATTAATTATAATATACGTATTCTTATCCTCTATATCACTTAATTCTAAATTTTCAATTCCTCTCTACGGCAAGCTCCAAAAACGCCAACTATTAATGTCACCTTCATCATTAAATAAATTTCATTATCTGCCTCTATTAAAAATTTATGTATGTCATCTTTCGAAAATATTTTAGATTTCTTGCTCATGTATCCTTCGCTCTTTCTTTTAAGAAAGCTATCAATTGTGTGAACTTACTTATGTCCACATTATCATTAAGTAATATTGTACTCTTTAACATGGAATAATGTGACCATAGACTTGAGGTTTCTCTTTTTAGACTTACCAGAGAAGTACGCCATCATAACTTTTTCCGAAATGGTTTTAATATGTTTGGTTGCACTCCAGTCTCTAAATAAAGTGTATTCACGCTCATATTTTTTTCGTGATTTCTCTGGTAATAGCGTGTCTAGAGCAGCATTTGCTGTTATTTCGATGTCAGAATCACAGCTGCTGTCACTCATATTGGAAAAAAATACTCTTACACCGTGGAAAGAATACACAAAGCTTGAGGTTGACACCAAATGTGTTTCAATTGTTATCATTGTTAGAAACAGTGTCGCCACTTCTAGAAAATAAATCGTTAGTACTAAACGAACGCGTAGGACGATCTTTTAGATTAAATCTAACTAATTTTTACAAAGTGGATAAAACGTTGTACGATAACGTGTCGTAAACATTTGTAAAAATGCTTTCACACTTATATCGTAAACTACTATTATGTAATGTAGTGCTGTAAGAAATATCAAATTTGATAAGTCTGATATTTTATTAGTATTGTTATTAATTTATATTATTATTATTATTATTATTATTAATATAGTTGTTAATCTTGTTTTTATGTCTACTTTATCGTTTACAATTCAATAGAATGTTAGTAAAATTGCGTACATATTTTTTCTTTTATTATTTCATGTGAGTTTTGAAAAACTTTTCATACAGATTTGTTCGAAATGGAACGTTTTTAGTACTGAATATTCGCAGCTCGTTTAATGAGATGACTTGTTAGCTGTCATACTGCGGGAATACAAAAACAAATGATATTTCTTTATTCAGAACATTCAGAAAGTGTGGTAAGTCATAGCAGTGTCCATGCAAAGTAGGTGTACAGTGTGTGGAATATATATAGGTATGGAATGACCGTAGGGGACCAGTACGTTTCGTGGAACGTGTTTCCACCTTTTCGATTTCCTAAACAAACGATTATTTATACAAATTAGGATATGATGCACAAAACTGTTTATAATTAGGTAAATGGAAATATATTCATTAATTAATTAAAGGGTAAAAATATTATTGGCAATTTGTTATATTACTTATTATAATTAAAAAAATTCTGTCAATTTTACTTCATCACTTAAAAAAAGACCTTGCTACACCACTTTATAACAAAATTATATTATCTGCTATAAGTAAAAAAATTTAACTTATCACATGAATGTAACCATATGTTATCTCTGTGTCCACTTTTTTTTTCATTGAAATCCGCACACAATTTTGGAAATTGACCAAATCACTGCATAAACCGGCATTTGAATTAGGCCATACTACACTGTATTTTCAGTTTTCCTTTCTATCATTTCAATAACCAGATTATGACCACTCGATACCTTAGAGAAGGTAACCCTAATGTTTTTTGTGGGTTACCCCTGAAACAATATATTGTTATTAAATATATTATTATTATTATTATGTATATATTAAATTTAGCCACAATTAAAGAAACGTGTTTGCTTTCCATTAAACATGATTTTGTTTGTATTATTTCATGCGTTAACTCTTTACGGGGTACCAATTCATTAATGATGCGAAAAGGGTTTGCTTACCATTAAACATGGTTGCGTTTGGTAATTTCAAGAGCTGACATTCGATGGGACACACATCCAGCAAGAAATTCGAAATGAAATTATGCGATTTCCACAGTACATTGCCGGTTACTTCACGAAATCTGCACACTGACCCCTGATTAATATGTAGCTATACTGAAATCTTCTAAACGGGCGCGAACTCAATAAAAACCCAAACCTTTTTTGGTCCTCATTTCTCATTACTCCAGCATTAATTCAACACGACATAGAAATTCCCCTCTATCGTAACATTTACCACCGTCACTTCAAATAAAACGTAAGTATTCTCAGATCTCGGTGCTTGATTTCCAGATTTCGATGCGAGTCCCACACATGCACTACTTCAGGAAGAACAAGTTACGTGATGTACGCAAATAAATTAATGTGTGCTTGAAATGAATATGTAAAAAAAGGAAAAATTTGTGGATATTGACGCTGTGTTATGTGTGTCAGGGAAGTGCCGCAACAAAGGAGAAGCGGATGTGTGCAGGGTGTCGAAGTGTTCACGTTGTGTTCGTTATGAGTACAAAAGGTTTCAAACAAAACATATAGAGATGTGGACTACTGTACATAATGGATAGGAGCAGTACACCAACTGAAAAATGCGTAGTGCACAGCAGCTTGACAGACCACCACAACACGGATTTTTGCCAGGGCAAATATGATAAAACATATTCATGCAGTCTTTTACAGAAGTGAGTCAATGATGCGTTAATTATAAAAACGAATGACCGACAATGAACATTGAAGAGAATTCTTGACGTGAATTCATGAATAAAAATCCAAAAATTTAAGGCATGCTGCGAAAACAAATTGTTAACCCATTTCTTTCGTTAGGCGGAAGGTGATGTGTTTTATTAATCTGCATTTAAATAAGCTCTCGTAGGTCGTCCCAGAAAGGTTTTGTCGAGCCACTCCAAGAAACATTCATATATTCAATTACTTGTTGAAGTGAGGTTAAAATAATGAATGTAGCACTTTTGTTGATTTTTCTGTGGCTTATTGGAACCAACTAATTTTGAAATCAAATGATTAAATGTTACTGAAACAAATCTAAAGACAAAACAAAATTAAATGTTGTGACTTCAAACTACAAGGGTATGCCATTAAAAAATCCAGTCAAAACTAGATGAGAGAATTAGTAAGGCTAATAACTACATTTTAGTTTGAAAAACACTCTTATTACGAACCTTTTAACTGAGACTTCTTTTCGATCCAGGTTTTTCTCAGTGTACAGAAACAAAGCACATGACAAGCATAAGTTTCTACGAAAGAAAGCATTTTTCGAAATTTTTAGTTGTTTCTACAAGTTCTTCACTTCTTGTTGACGTGTACTAATCGTCAATTGTTTTGAAGATTAGTATGCAGAATGCTCGCGAAAAGCATTCCATCCTTTGTTCGGACTCCCAAAATGTTGAGGAAAAATTTATATTTGTTGTTAGCGAGCGACACTGAAAGGTATATGTGCGAATTTGGTTAGGCAAGAAACAAAGTACGTAATGAATTTAACGTGCTAAAATCGACTCTTTATCTTAATTTCTTATTTGCTCTTTAGATGAAGTAAATAAAATACAATACCTAACACAGAGTTTGCAAATAGATCTTCTTGAAAACGTATTTTATTTAGCTTTCTCCTTTGTAACTGAAACAAATTGGATTCTAATCTGCGTAAGTGAATACGTCTATAAGTGAGAAATTTGATGAGTGAGACACCTCTTTAAGTGGAAATAAAATGTAAATGACTAGAAATTTCATTGAGCCATTTTCGACTGTAGTTACGATTTTTTCTTCTTTTTTTTTCTTTACGATGTGCCCTTAAATTTTTGGCATCTCCGCTTAGCTGTTCTCGCGGGCTAGTTCGTTGAGGGTCACTTGATATTTGATCCAACATCCTGTCGCCAATTAGGGAGTAATCTTCATGTAGTGATATTAGCGATGCTGTACAACGGCGCTATTCTGAGATATTTTTCTGAAATCCATTATACCAGATCACACGTTGGTGTCTGAATTAGTTTTGCTAAATGCTGTAAACGGAGTGAATGTCAAATTATCCACATGCACTGCGAAACAGTAGCATTTTGTTGGGTCACATGTAAAAAGTGCGCGATTAAAGCTTTAGCAAAATCCCTCGTCACCAATGATATGCTTTTCTTCTTGTTTCAGGTCGTGTTGTCTGCAGCAGCGACTCTAAACAGACGCGTCGACGGGTTATGGCCGTGCGTCTATAGTTCATTCAAAATCCTCGATCACCGTTCCAGTCCCTTCCTTTACGCTTAGTACGTGACATGTCCATGATGATTGCCGCCATGAACTACACACACGCCATCTTGCTCCTGCTGAGCAACCCTGTGCTGGGCTGGGTGACTTGGCACGGCTCCACTCAGCGTGACGATCTGAGCAACTTTGCCACCGTCGCCACGCCGCACCAGCCGTTCGACCCAGACCAGAACAAGATTCCAGAGAACCACACTGCGTCTCCTGCAGGTAAGAGAAAAAATCACTAAAATGGCCCAATCACTGACGTGTAATAAAATCATTTGACTTTTTTTTTAAATCGGGCCTGTTCAACTTCACTTGCCCAGGCCCAGCGCTTATCTGTGGACAATCGGTGTGGCCCGCTGCTTGTCGAGTCAGCACGCCGGGTGGGAGAAGAGAGGAGGGGAGGCGCTCGAAGCGATCGGCTCTAATCTAGTGAAAAGCAAGAGCCTCTTGGGCAAATGCAGTAGGTCGCTGCGGACAGTCTGCCCTCAATTCTTGAATTTGAGCACCCCTGTTTTAAATTGAGAAGTCCAATTATCGGGCGTGTTCTGTCAGTAGTGAAATGAAGTTGCTGAATCGTTCAACCATTACAATTTGTACGATTTCGGCCATTCATTACAATTCGACCATTCATTACAATTTGTACGATTTCCTTGATACGTTGCGGAGTTGGGTTACGGTAGTAGGGGCATGATGCAAAATGAGGAATAGTGTGATGTCATGAAGATACATTGTATTGTTATCTAGGACCAGAGGAAAAGAGAAAGACCGAAAAAGTAGCGTTATCTGATGAGGACATGAAAAAGATAGACCCCAATGATGACGTCTATGTGGTATGAAATGTGACATGAAATTGATAAAATGGGATATCCTGGAGAAGAAGCTCATCGGAAAAGAGGAGAGATTTTTTAGTTGTCGTTTATTGCAGACTTTACTTCGGTGTTTTCAAAGGTCGTGATTATCCATCGGTGATTATAAGTCCTCGTAAACTATGTACTGGAGGTCTTCTGCTTTTAGGCAGTTATTATAAAAATACTTTTCTAGAGACATCTCAAGTAGAACTGCAACTACAGTTTAACATGCTTACGAGAGTCTTCAGTATATATCAAAATATCGAAATTATGTTAGTATACAGTCCTTTTCCTCCGAATATTATTTCTCCGTTGGGCTAGAAAGTCCTAAGAAATCTTTTGAGATACACGATGAGCAATTTTTTAGTGTTCTTAACGTGGGTGTCGTCCCCCCCACCCACTGTTGGAAGTATTTCATCGTGTTCTTGCGCTAGAACGTGTAAACGTGGACTGGTCGTAAAACGAACGGGTAGGAGGAGGGATTTATGTTATGTGTCGTACGATGGGGAGTAAATCAGTGTGAGGCGATATGAACGGCGCTACAAAAGCTTGAAACAGGTTCTATCGATTTCACCTGTTTGTAGAACAAGATCTTTGAAGATTAGCTAGAATTCAGAAAGCCAGTATTCCCTTTTGTCCGCTGTTCAATTTGCAAGTACCATAAACATTTTTCTCCTTTCATTGTATACTTAGGATAGTTATTGGAACGATAAAGAACAACAAGAAAGAAGGAACATATGTTTGTCTGGGATCGAATTTCCCTACCGACTCGCTCATTATTGTTTTGTTGGCTGGTAGAACAAAAATCACAGCCCTACTGTTATTCTTCTATTGTTCTAGACGAGCTATGGCACCTTAAAAATTCTCACACAATTCACCTATATGAGAAATTCTCTTTGTCTTTCGGTATTGTTTCCCACCAGTTTCGGTTAAGTCAAATAAGAGAGTTAGCCCTCTCTCATTCTCCCCACGTGTTCATTTAAGCGGGTTAATAGTGGTTCATAATCAAGCCTGTAAATTGACATATCGTTGTAAGCCTTTTGAACATTTGTTTAAAAACTTTTTTATTGTTATTTTTATTATTTATTAACGAAAAGTCACAGTAGAAACTGCGAAACGTAGATGTAAATATCCTCGCAGGAATTAGTCTGATGAATATTATCTTTATACGCTTCATTGTGATTCCTAGCGGTTGAAAAAGATGGTCAATAAAAAGAACCAATATTGTTGATTGCCAAAGTGAATTCGGTTTCATACTGCATATCTGCTCGTACATCATCAAGGCGTGAAAGATGTCTAAGGTTTATGAAACTGTAAATTCAGAAGAACATGGAATATCTTCATTTAATGTCTGTAATTCTCGTGTATCTGACGATAAATAAATGAAAAGTCTCCCTAGCATTTATCTCTGCAAAGTCGTACCACTTGCAAACATCTAGAGATCACATAAAGTTCATCAACTTGTGATCTATCATTAATAAAAGTATTGTCATTACTTTTGAATTGGGATAGTTCTCGTTACATTTTTTGGGGTAAATATTGCGAATAAAGAGAGGAACCACTTCCACATAATCTATGATTGGTGATATTTATGTGATTATATACCAATGCGACATAGCTATACATAAATGAATTATGAAATGTAACTGGATCTGCATTATTGCGGGGAGAAATTAGGAAAATTAGGTGTCCTTTGAAGTTGATTTAATTTTTGATAAATTAGTAAATTATTTCAAAATCACATCAATAAATTAATGGAAATATTTACTGTTGATTAAATGACATGAAATAAGCGTTGAATATGATGTATGAAAATGCAATTAGCTATATCATTATACACTTCAAAAATAACATTCGTGCAAATGTCCTTCCCTCTCTGTTACTTTTCTAAATTTATTCCAGAAACGAATGTTATATCTGTTTTTAAATAAATAACTGAAATATTTTATTATTTGCTCCAGAACCAAAGGACACAATAGCTTCTGCATATATATTAAAATTTTACCAATGTAAATTTTTTTTATTTTTGTTATATATTGATAATTTTTATCAGAAGGTTAAAAACGCTTCTAAATTATTATTCTCCTTCGTCTCATTTGTAAGTCTAAAGTATACCTGATAATGAACCTTTTAGCTATACCTGTACTAGGCGAATGATTTCGATAGATATGTGATTGTGATTATGATGATGGAATGGCAGGCAGGGGAAACGAGAAAACCTCGAGAAAAACTGTCCTGAAACCTTTTTCCACCACAAATTCCATCGATCGATCGGAACTTGAACCCCCACTACCCACAGACGGAGGATATGCGGTCGGACGGTGTACATCACGTCCCGTTCCTCTAAATGGTTAATATGTTGCAGTAGCTTGATTGATTGATTTTTTCGTGTTTCCGGGCGCGTCAACAGCTTCGGTCATTAGTCCCGTTAGTGTAGTGCATGTTTTTTCTCGGGAGATGATCTTCCCCCGCTGGATGGCGAGATCCGACCTACCGTCGACTAGAGGGGTTTATCCCTAACCAGGACTCTCCCACCAGCGGGGCACCGCCCCAGCCGGGACAAGCTCTAAGCTCGCGACCGGTCTCCCGGAATATGTGGTAGTTTAGCGCATGTTAGTTTAAGTGTGTGTGTAAGGGGAGAGGATAGACAAGGAAGAGGAAGGACACATCGCACGCGGTCAGTGGCCCGTTTTGTAGGGTACTACTCCGGCATTCGCCTGGTGTTGATCAGAGAAACCACGGAAAACTAACGATCACACAGCCGGCTGCTAGAATTCTCCTCCAGACAGCCACTGAATTCGACCTAGTTGAAAAGCTAGTGTCGAAAATCCTGCCGCCGTCTGGACTCGAACCTAGGACCTCCCGGTCAGTAGCGCTGCAGTGACATCAGCTCTGTATCACTCGCAACTGGTGCAATTCTTTCTTTTTTAGAAAACTGTTCGCGTGGACGCACGTTGCAGTGACGCAGGAAGCTACAAATTTAACGAAACGAAACGAACAAGGCATTTTTATTTTTTATTTTAATAAAACGTACTGAATAAAATATATTACATCCGACAATAATAGTTACGTATATTGCAAGTGGCTACAACAATTGACTGTTACGTTGTACGTTTGATGATTAATTCACGAGCACGGTAGAGCGAGTGTATAATTACTAATGAGCATGTAACGGTCTTTTATCCTCGTGTAAAATGCATTTCCTTTTTTAAACATTTTAAACCTTATCCGGTTGCCATTTAAACATTTTGATACATTTTGTAATAGTATGCGTATATGATTAATGGTGTTATATTGAGCGTACACTTTACTTTTACATTGCGTATAATAATGGGCCATTTTATCCAACACAGGAAGCGTATTATATTTAATACAATGAGCTATATAATCTTCTCCGTACGCCTAAGTTAACAGCATACGAAAGCGGTCGGATCAGATAAACGTATCTTCAAGAGGAGGTTATCTTACTCTTTTCTTCGTCGAATCATCTTATACAGTAAATTACTACTTCGCCCCCGCATCCAACATGTCAGAAAAAATATCAGGAATTCTTCCAGACCCTTCCACTTCCTGTTCGACGTCCGCCGGAAAGCGCAAGGTGCATAGCACCGCGTGGAGTAACGTGAGCATCCTCGTTGCTCGTTCGGCTGGCGAGTTCTTTGAACGGTATTTATCGACGAGCATCTTCAGGGAAACGCTAGTAACAGTCAATGTTAGATTCGCGTTCCCGGGGAACGGCGGCCATCAGCACCTCTGCGAGTAGAGAACGCGGCTACGCCGACGGCGGCGCGGCAGCGGCGGCGACGTCGACGACGACGACGGCGGCGTGGTAAGTGGAGGGCGTCTTTTATGGAGTTGTTCCTTCGCTTTACTGACGGGCGCATTCTCTGCCCTCCACATCGCTGCGGCGGAGGCGGCAGCGGTGGTGACTGCGGAAACGTTCTCTCCTCTCGTTTTCCGACGCGTTCCCATGCCCCGTGCCGCGACGCCTCGGTGCTCCCCTCCCCTCACCCTTTCCCCTCCGCCCAACCACCAAATCTAACCACACTGGCTTCTCGGGCCCGTTCCGCCCACTGGCCCTTTCGCGTTTTCCAGCGTACCAGCACCTCCTGTAGTACAGTGTCGTTTATTCGCTTTGTAGTCACTTTCCACTGTACTCATCAAGAGTTGCAGCAACTTAGCTGTGGGTACGTGCCTTGTCGTATGCATATTCTGACAAATTTAATATTTGCGGAATCTTGAACAATTGTTTCAAACTCTAACCATTGCTATACCGAGTATACGGATCGAAATATGGAACTATGTTCGATACTTGTTCGACTTCTCGTTTATTCGAAATAATATAAAGAATAATCACAATTCGTTCATATTTTTTCAATATATTTTACTCGCTATTGGGATTATATGAACTCCGCTGCTGTTTCAAACGCATATGATAGTGTTCTTCAGAGGAGAATATGTCCAATTGAATATCCACAAGGTACACGGATGAATATTTTATTCAAAACCTATATTATCACACGGTAATTTAAAGAAGACTTTCTTGAAATAATATTTTTTTTAATTCGGAGATCTCGGAAGTAATTTGACTTCTCGTCTTCTCGTTCCCAATTCCCAAAGAGAGGAATTTGTGGGGAACTTGAAAACTGCTCCCAATCTCTTGCGCCTCCAACGCACGCTTCTTGCTCTCGCTTACCAACGGCCCGTTTAGTCTTCACTCTCATTTCGTCTTTCGCCTTCTCGCCATCTGCCTCCCCCTGCCTCTCCCCCCTCCAAGCGTCTTCCGTCGCCCACCACCCTCATCTCTCCGGCGCTTGACAGCTCCGCCCTTCACGTCTCAACCCGCGCCCCGCCGCGTCGTTCTCCCCTCCTCTCTGCTCCTCCGCGCCACGTGCCACCCCCCACGGTGCGTCGCCGCGCTCCGCGCCGCCTCACTTCTCCGCAAATACCCCCCAAGTCTTGGACATAATTGCCGAGGGACCCATTCCACGGGAACATTAAGGGGGAGGGGGAGGCTCGCAGTCTTATCTCAGGCCGGGCGTCCCCAGGGAGCCCCACCCAGAGTCGGATGCATTAACTGAAGAGCCTAAAGAGCCGATGCATCTTAATCTGGAAGCGGCGCCGGCGCTCCAGGCTCCCGCGGTGGCTTCTGTCGCCGCCGCCACTGACTCGACGCCGCCGTCCGTGCCGCAGTCCTCCCCACCCTCTCCCACGCCGAGAACTCTGCCACCGAGGCCGCTCCACCCGCTCCCACGCCCCTTCCCCCGGTCTTGTGGGCCGCAACGCTGATCCGCAGATCTCTCAACCCCCATCGATGTCCGTGCGCGGCGGCTTTCCACGAGATTCCGCCTCCGAAGTGGCGCGGCGCGGCGCTTCCGCTTGGCATTGCCGCCCTTGTGTTGTCTCTACGACTGGCACCCGCCCGCCCGCCTCACTGCCCGCCTCACTGCCCGCCTCACCGCCCGCCTCACCGCCCGCCTCACTGCCCGCCTCACCGCCCGCCTCACCGCCCGCCTCACCGCCCGCCTCACCGCCCGCCTCACCGCCCGCCTCACCGCCCGCCTCACCGACCGACCGACCGATCGACCGATCGACCGACCGACCGATCGACCGACCGACCGACCGACCGATCGACCGACCGACCGACCGACCGACCGCGGTTGCGGTGGTGGCGAGACGGACGCGCCGTCGCCGCCGGCACCAGCGGTGGCGGCTGGCAGGTGGCGGCGGAAGTTGCGCAGCGGCGGTGGCAGTGGCGGCGGTGATTGTGGCGTCCCAAACGCTTCTACTCTGCTCAGGCGACGCTGGGCACCGGTCGCTGGCGCTCCGTTGCGGTTAAGCCGATTTTGCCGCTCCCACTACGACCCCAGCCTCCGCGATGCTCCATTCCGTGCAACAGCGCCCGTGCTGCCGTCTCAGACGCTCTGTCTGAGATCCGAAAATCCCAAGGTCTGTGTCCAACTCTGGTAGCGCCGAGCGTAAACGAGACGCCTGGCAGGAGAGCATGCCCGTGATTGAGGGGTCTCACTTGCTGTTTAACTCAGATTTGGGCCGTACACTATAATTTTACGTACGTCTAATTTACATGAATCTTTTGTTGAATGATTCAGCTTCATGAATCGTTTGCCTAATGTAGACTACGAAGGCAATGTAATCCACGACCATGTAATATTTTACATCAATTTTTTTTTAATGTTACAATGAGAAGTAATGGTAGTAACACTTTGCATTTGCAATTTTCTTTTCGATTCATCATGTAAAACTTAGTATTGAAAATATTACGGAAGTTTTATAAACTAGATTTACATACATACAAGTAGGTGCGAAAATATTTGACTAAACGACGTAATAATTAATGTAGTACGAAACTTTTAAAAAAATGTTATCAAATAAAAAAAGGAAAGAAAAATTTGTCTTCGTGAATGAAAACTCAAATAAAAAATCATTAAACGGAATCACTACATAATGTAACCCCTCCCCAGCAAAAAATCAAAAAATATACATTACCTTTGTGTTTATAGATTACGCACGTATATAGTTGTGAAATATACTATACACTCACACTCTCTATGGAACTTTACGCATTTACGCATTTAGACACTCGTCACTCACTTAACATCAATGGGTTTATGGCTCTCACCAGAATCGCATTTGTGGACTGACTGCTCTGATAAGTGGTTTCCGTGGTTTCTCTAATTACGTCAAGATGGATATAGGAGTATCATAATGATGATAATGACAATTATGCAATATTAGTTCGAGGATTGTGCCTGGAGATCGAGACGTGTGGTCGAGGCTGGTGGCAATGCCTTCATGCCTCCTATCACGGCGGAAGATCATAGTGGCTTACCATTGGCTTCCATTGTACGAAGGGAGTGTAAGGCGACTATGCGATATAAATAATGGAACATGAATGATTAATGATGGGATGACAGGATTTCTTGTGATTCGTTGTTGCGTTAGAAACTAGCTTATTACTTGGTGAAAACTCACCTTACGCAGAACCTATGCTAAGAATGCTCCTAGCCTCTGCGTCATTGAGGTTGGCCGAAGATTCAAAATCAACACACATATTTTATCTAAAATCCAACTTGAAATTGAGATACCATAAAAGCTGGTTTGTCTGAATTGCGGGTTTTCAAATTTAGAGGGATTAATAACAATATTGCAAGGGGCGTTCCTCACTTGCAGTGACGCGTTATGAATCATCAGATCAATACAAGCCTGAAGCAACCGACGAGTTGCGCGCATGATTAATTGTTTTGTTTGGCACAAAGCACATAATATCACGGGGCCAAAATAATATGTTTTTTCGGTAATAGTGTGTATGGAACACGTAAAGATAACCATTAAAATTTATTATATTTCTTCACCCAAAGAAATCGTGTTTTCATACAACAACGATATCGAATCTGTTGTAACGATGTCTTGGTTCCCTTTTTTCGTCGATTGAAATCGACCAGAGGAGTGATGATGGTGATGGTGATGGTGATGGTGATGGTGATGGTGATGGTGATGGTGATGGTGATGGTGATGGTGATGGTGATGGTGGTGATGATGATGATGATGATGATGATGATGATGATGCCGCCGTCGGTAATGTTTCCTGAGCCAACAGTATTTTGATGATGATACGATGAAGCGTTCGAACTTCTGTTTCTTTGACTCTTGTCATATAAAATCTCTTCATGCACATTTCTTGAAAGAACTTCACTCCTACTATTGTAGATATTATAATGTGGATTATAACAGTACGAGGGCTAACAATCTTTTAGAAAAACATACATTTTTTCTCTGCGTAAGAATACTGATTTCAGCACTTACAAGATCTACATCCTCATAGGAGCACGTCGATTTGACATTGTTTCCCTAATATCCGTGTTTAGCGAGATGAAAATCATTTCCACTCGTCAACACACGAGCGTTGCCATTCAGTATGTTGTCTGTTAGCGAAAGTGAATTCAACTGCCACTGCGGATTCCCGAAGTCGAGAAGGAAGGCGACAAATGTTTGGCGATGTTCGTCATCTCTAGTAATGGGAGTAGTTGTGTGTTCGCTTTAAATTTGCTGTCGGCTGAAAAAACTGCGAATATTTACGTAATGTCACCGGAATCTAGAACCTCTCATCACATGCATGACTATAAGCAAACTAGGAAAGATACAATGCGTACGTCAGAACAAGTAATCCTTAACTCCTGCACCGTAAGGAATATTATTGCTATTTAAGTTTTCTCAATACACATGATTTATGCAACGTTGTTTGCTTTTAGTTTGTGTTAATTGTGACGTACTCTGCACACTGGTCTGCATTGGATGCAAGGGCCTAGAAGGCGGCTGGCCTGGTGTAAACAGACAGCAGCGCCCCCAGCAGCTCAAAGTGAAAGTGAACAAGTAATATGCCACAAGCAAACTATTAGACATGGAACATCAACGAGAGAAGTTCGTCTCGGTGGAGAAAAAGGAGAAAGAGGCCAGCAACGAAAACGACATGCATCGAATTCGCTGCGACGGAATCGATGGTAACCACTCGAACGAAACGACGAAAACCAGAACAGCGAGGCAAAAGCTGTTTCGGAAAATAAATAACCCCAAATTTGATGAGCGTTCTACTAGTAGTTCTGTTTAAGGAAAAACATGTGGAATTCAAATATAATATTTAACACAAAAACTAATACATGCGTTCATTATAGTGCTATTAAATACATCCACAAAAGGTCTATTTGGGGGCATATTTATAATTCTTCAAAAATACCTTTACATTTTGCCTCTGGAGCGGCCGCCCCCTCTCCTTGCGGTGAGGACTAGGAAGCCCAGAGGCAACCGATGCTGCCGACGTGAGCAGCGATATCGTCGGCGCCACTTCCATAGCCAAAGCCGCCGCCACCGCCACCACCTCGCCGCCCGCCTTCTAATTTTGGATCGGTGGATCAGGCCGCTTCTGCCAAGACCAACACACTGCTTTATATTCGGACTTACGAGATGTAAACAGACGGAGGGAGCGGCTGGAGGTGCGTCCAGACCTCCGGACCTCCGCGCGCCGGCCCCTTTTAAAACAGATTTGGCGGAAGCGATCGCGTAAAGGTATTAAATGGGTACCAAATATGCGGTACCAAAACTGTTGAAAAAGACACTAAATTAAACAGTGGGTTTCGTTTCGATGTATATGAAGGGCTCAAAACAGATATTTGAATGCTACATAAGACTGAAATCGAGTTGCAAGACAAAATGTTTTGACAGCATTTTTGCCAAAATGTTGCATAAGACTATCTCGTCCGTGGTTTTTCACATAGCAAATTATCAGTTGTATTTGCGTACTGTTTTGCTAAGGAATTTTAATGAAAATAAACACAAAAAAACATTTGGTCTCTTTCAGGCGTGCCTATGAGCTCGTCTAATTTGTTGAGTGCATGTAGCTGTGTTATTTCTCTCCGTACCATGCATTCTATAAATATTACTTGTGTTCCCATCAAAACTGTTTTTATTGGAAGAAAATGTATAGGAGCGAAATAAAAGAGAATTAAAAACAGATTAATTTACTTAGCAAAGGAATATAAACGAAAACAAATAAAACCTTGCAACAAAATGAAGGCAATCACTATTTTACGAAATTGGTCGCCTGTAAAGTAACACCCATGTCGCCCCAAATACCGCAATCTCTCATCTGTAAATAATTTGGAAGAAGCTGCAGTATTTGGCCCTATCGCGTGGCGTAGCCTAGTGTTTTACGATCGCAGGAGAAATTGCTGATCCGGTCTGGAAGCAGCGAGCGCGGAGCGTGGCGGAGCGGGGCAGAGCGGGGCAGAGCGGAGCGGCCCGCGAAGGCCAGGGCCAGGGCGAGGGCCGCGCCCGTCGCGAGTAATTTAGTGCGGGGGCGGTCGGTGTATTGGCGGCGGCGATGTACTCCTGCACCAGATATGTCGTTTCGCAGACGCTGCCGACCGATAATATTGATTCGGGGCGCGGCGGCGGAGGCCGGGCGTCGCGGCGCCGCCGCCGGTTCATAAAAGCAGCCGTCGGGAGACGCGGATGCAGCGGCGCCGGTATGCGTCCCCCGATATAATGCGCCTGATAATATTGATTCTGGTGTGCGTGGATGCGAGGGCCCACCACGCCGCGCAACGCCGCGCCAGTCCGCCGAGCGGTGGTGCGTGCGCCGGGCTGATTGATCACGGCCCACGGCACGCGGCCCGTCCGCTCCCTTGCACGCGTCCCCGCTCCCCGCTCCCCGCGCCCGCGCCCTCGCCGCCGCGCCGCGCCCCGCCGGCCGGTCGCATCGGCGCCGGCCCCCGCGCCTGGCCCCGCCCCCGCCTCGCTCGCGCCCCTCTGCCCTTTGTCCTGTGTGCCCTCGCCAACTCAACGCCACCGCGCCGTCGACGCCGCTCACGCTGCTGCCGTTCTGGCGAATCCCGCCCCGCCCCGCTGCACCCCACTTCGTCCCGCCCCGCCACGCTCCTCTCCCCCCGCTCCGCCCCGCTCCGCCCCGCTCCGCCCCGCTCCGCCCGCTCCGCCCCGCTCCGCCCCGCTCCGCCCCGCTCCGCCCCGCTCCGCCCCGCTCCGCCCCGCTCCGCCCTATTGAAATTTAATCGTAGGAACCACTAAAATCATTTTCGCATTAATTCACGAATGCTCACCTTTATTGTTTTATTTACGCATTACTTTATTTTTTTCATTACATATAATAGCTAGTCATTATGTACTTCCCCATGTAGAATGTTCAGTTCCTGATTGTATTTACGACAATCTGTTGTGATGCATAATAAGATATTCACATTAGCTGGAATCTATGTAATTAATACACCAGTTGTCTCCGCTTCTCATTGAGTCCAGTCTTTTCAATTAACAATCTCGGTTCATGGTGTGCAAGGTCCAAAGATTAGTATTTCGAAACGATTTTCCATATTTAGTAAAGATTGGTTCCTGTACGTTTGCTCTTATTATATTTTCTTTTATCTGCTGATTAATCCATATTCGTATTAATCTACGATTAATCTATGCTAATTATTCTATATCCATAACCAGTGCGTTGAATTGTTGGGTGTTTCAGTTGAGGCAAAAAAATGCCGGTTTTGCGAAATTCGAATACTTATCCTATTTCTTTTGCCCAATTTGCTAGCTTCGTTTCCCTTTTATTTTCTCGCCTTAGTACGGACTTACGTTTCAATGGGAGAGTATTGTAAAGCTGCAACAAAAATCGGCGAATTTTCGACGTAAAAACTCGTTGGGCCCAGGTTTTCTGAGTACTTGATATCGAAAAATTGCTTGATGACAAAAAACGTCTATGGTCAAAACTAGTGCCTAAATAGTTCAGACGATTTTCCCCGTTCGATCTCAAGGAATTCAAATCCCCATGAGTTAGAAACTGATATTTCTAGTTCTGAGTTCCTCGTCTTTCACTTTCTTCCTTGCCGACTCTTCTTCTCCTGTTTACAAAAGTAGAACAGATTGTTTCCTCTTCCCCATATTATTTTACATTTTGGTTGACGGAAATACGCAAACTTCTTTTTCTTTTGCATTCTTGCGAAATAAAGGATCACCCACAACATGTTTGAGCGAAATGATTTCTATCTAATTTTGAAATTGTTTACTAGCTCTCTTCTCGGGAAATAAATAAAATCACGGATTCCTGCTTGAAACTAAATTCTTTCAAGGTATCTATAGAAAAGTAACGTGAAATAACAAATCCATGATTAATCGATGGTTTAATGATGATCATTGAATAAAGAATTGTTCTTAGCACATCGTTGTGCAGTCGCCGCACTGTCGTGCACTCTTAGAAGCGGTTAGAATCCCTAATTATAATATTGTTCGCTTTTCATTTGATACATTGGTGCGTTTATGCACCAATTGAGCAAAACGTTGGACTATATTTATATTCCATAGTGAGAGCAATGATTGTGCCACCACATGATGGGTCCGTAAATTACGTTTTGCTTGGATAAACATGTTACCGAACGAGAACTTTTGGAGATTCACCAGATCCTCCCATAACGTGTGTCCCATATGCGCACCATCTGGATCTCTGCCTCCAGCCATGTGTTTCATTCCAAGAAACTCACAAGACGATACATTGCTGTATCAAGCGACAATGGAAACAAAAACGTGAGAAAGCTCAGAACGTTATCTGGACGGAGGTGGGCTCCAAAAAGAATGCGTGTCAGGTTCAGAAAGATACTGTTTGATCGAATGAGTTCCGAGTATGTGTTGAACATTTCACGTCCTGATATTATCTTGTAATTGAATTCAATTACTCTGGGGTGAAAATGTGATTTATTTTCATGAAAATGAGCAAAAACTGTGTGACGTACAGGGGAGAAGTATACTCTTAAAATTTTTCTTGACGTGTATGTCAGAGTTTGAAGTATAAGATCGAGAGTTTGAAGTCAAAGGTCAATAATATCAAACCTATACATATAGCGATGCTTAGATAAAATATAGAATTCATTTTCTACTTATAAGTTGTAATCACAATCTTAACGAATCATTATGTCAAAGCAAACTTTTAGTAAACATTTATTGATTCATTTGTTTAAAGTCAAAAACAGTTAAAAATTGCCTGTGATGTACTCTGGGAAGAAGTATATTCCATGCATGTCCTCTTAAATTCTGGGATCTCTACCCTAACCCATATATAAGTTAAATTATGAATACATTTGGAAACCAGTGTTTTGGAAAGAATTGATGAAACATTCTTTGCTCCTGTGTAATAAAATATATTTTCAAAGGCAAATCAGCCAGAGAATTTCACGATTATCCATCGTCATCGTGCCTGTCGTGAAGGAATGACGTACTGCCACGAGAACATGGAAAATAATAATTTGAGTAACTATATCCTCTACTGAACTTGAAAGCTTCACAATGAATGAAGTTACATTGACGTCCAGGGGTAAAACAAGGTTCTATCTCAGCATTCTCGCGGCCGGCTGCTCTGATCGGTAGTTTTCCGTGTTTTTTCCGATCAACACCAGGCGAATGCCGGAGAAGTACCCTACCAAATGGGCCACGGACCGTGCGCGATCTGCCCTTCCCCTTCCTTGTCCTACCTCTCCTCTTACACACTCACTCACACTAACATGCACTACACTACCACATATTTCGGGAGACCGGTCGGGAGCTTAGAGCTTGTCCCGGCTGGGGCGGTGCCCCGCTGGTGGGAGAGTCCTGGTTAGGGGGAAACCCCACTAGCCGACGGTAGGTCGGTGCCGGATCTCGCCATCCAGCGAGGGGAAAATGACCGCCATCTCCCGAGAAAACACATGCACTACACTAACGGGACTAATGACCGAAGCAGTTGACGCGCCCGGAAACACGAACAAATCAATCAAACAATCAGCATTCTTTCGACGCGTCTGGTAGACTGGACGAAAAACCTGTTCAATATGAGGGACATTAACCCAGAAACTGAGGTACAATACTTGTTACAGGACTTCTTGAATAGAAGTTCCACAGCTTCGCTGGTTGTGTAACTTCTAAAATGTCCTTGTGGCAGTATGGTTAATTGAAGAGTACATTAACAGTATATGAATCTGTCAAAATAATTTAAGAAATTTACTAAAAATATATAATTCAAAATTTATTTTAATAAGCGGTTTTAGTAAAAAAAAAATGTTTTCTCACACGCACAAATGAGAATATGAGAGTATTCTTCCCAAATACAACAAATACGAAATATATAGTACTGACTTGCATTTCATGTCAATGTAGGGAACACATCCTACGTATACACACATCAGATGACAGAAATACAGTGAACACTTTTCATGAACTGTATACATCAATGATTATTGCGAATCGATGTTTTCCCTCGCGGTATGTACCAATACCCTTGCATAAATTGTATGGTTTATTTTACTTCTTTAAATTACTTTAAGTTTATTTTACTTCTTTAAGTGTTCGTCCCGTCTTACTCAACAAAAAATCTGAAATAATCAGCATCATAAATAAAGATGAGTAAAAATATATCTTGTGTTGTGAGTTCGACATCCACCACTGGAACACTGGGCATAGAAACTCGTTATCTTTGCATGGTATTTGGGAAAGACAAAACGCATTTGTGGTATATTTTCACTCTTGTTTCCATACTTTCCATACCTGAATATTCTTAGATTTTTATTTAATTGTTCTTGTCCAAATCTGTAAAAGTATTATAATCAGCTTATGAGACTGTGACCCTCAATTCTTATCAGGTTAGTTGTCCAGTTTCACGTCGTCCACTTTTTTCATTGAATAAATGATTAGATAATCCCTTTAGACGTTAAATGTATCGTTTCTCCTCATCGTCACGTTCTATATTGACTGTTTTTCATGTTCCATAAATAACATAAACGTGACAACACACATACGTCTCCAGATTAATATAACGAAATGCATTAGCATCACATCCTACAGATAAAACAGTTATTTTGACAAAATTTACTTTTAATGTTAAGAAAATTGTTTTAGAAATGAACATTTGATGCTAATGTAATGTTGTTTATAATGTTTTCTGAAAAAATATCATTTTGTTGTAGCTATCCGATATTTCCAATACATTTCTTTCATTGTTAAACCTGAAGTTCTACTGATAAATGAGCAGGAATTTCTTAGGTAATAATATTGATGAAGATAGCGATGAAAACAATAATAAATAAAAAATAACGAATATTCAGTTTTATAATAGAGAGAGCTATGGTTAACGTTGCGAGACTAATATACATGCTAGTAATTTTTCTTAATTCCCTTGATTATCTTGTGCGATATAAAAAAAATTACATTCTGATTTTAGTTTGTGTTGATCATGTTTGTACTACGTGAGACTTCCTTTACAACTGTGAGAGATTAATGACAAATATAGACAACACACGTTAATTTATGTGGAAAGGATTCGCGTCACGAAGATTCGGTATTTTCTATAACACTTAAATTCATCTGTCTTCTCTGATTTTCCACGTACTTTCAATCCTACGCGAAAATGTAGGCATAAAATACCTAAATCCAAGTTTAAAAAAGAAATACCCACGCGTTTCAGATTCCTAACAACAATATGTTTCAGAAATTCACATTCTCCAACTCAAAAATAAGTAAATCAATATCAATAAATATACCTTATCTTCAAAGTCGCAAACCGGACCTTAAAAAACATGTGACATGCACTAAAAAAAAAGATTTTTTAAATGTATTAACGCACAGGTAAAAGGCATTCCCCTGAAGTATGAAAAAAGATGGGGTACTAAATTGCTCCTTGATAATTTTGATGCTCCATGTTGTATAAATATTTGTCAAAATTATCAGATTCCAGTTCGGAAGTTGTGTATTCGAATAATTGCCCAGATAGAACAGATTCCACGCTACTGGTAGATGTTCCGGAATGCGAAATTGTGCTATAACGTGCAAATGAAACAGCAGTTTTGCTCGCATCGACTCGTATGTAATGAAAATTGAAATGCCTTTAATTAATTTAGAGGATACAAATAAATAATATTCTTTGGGGTGCACAAAATGAACCACAATTAAAATATTAACCACGAATTCAATAAGGTATAGAACGACTCCATTTATGCAATTACCGCATCCTAAATCGGTAAAAATTATTAGCTAGTTTTTATTTATTTATTTTTTTATTTATTTGCGTCAAAAAAAAACAGTTAAAAGCTGCGTATGACGTGCTATGGGGAAAAGTGAATTGTGTGCACATTTTCAAAATTCTGCGATCTCTACACCAAGTCATATACTACTTAAATTTTGAATTTTTGAAAGGGAGAAAAAAAAAACTCCCATGTAATAAAACCTATTTTCAAGGATAAATAAGCAATAAATTTTGAATTTTGAAAGGAGAAAAAACAACAAAAACTCCCATGTAATAAAATCTATTTTCAAAGAAAATAAGCAATAAATTTTGGCTCTTATTACTTCCTGCCGCGACAACATGGAAACGATAATTTGAATAAATGTATTTCCCACTGAATTCTAGAAGACGTGCACAGAAATGAAGTTACATTTATGTCCAGAAGCAAAACAAGGGGCCATCTCAGCATTTGCTCAATGGATCAGGAAACTGGACGAAAAACCTGATCGAGATGGGGTCATTGACCGGAAGCTGTAGTACAATAGTTGTTACAGGTTGTTTATACTCATTTATACAGTCCAAATGGTAAATAATGCATTATGTTATTGTTAAAATTAATGTTCCTTTTCTTGTGATGCTCAGTATAGTCTCTAATTGTATAGAAACAGTTATGCAGCAGAAACGATTTCACTTGGGATTTAAACTTTTCTATTGAATTTAATCGTTTAAATCTGGCAAAGTGTTGTAAAATAATGTACATGTATTGTTGTGATTTTTTGTAATGAGCTGTTGATACTGTCACCTGATGAATATGATTTCTACGTCGAGTGTTATAGTAATAGACTTCGGCATTTTCTGAAAATATATTCCCGCCCTTGAGCAAGTCATTTTTTACAAAAACCACTGATTCGTAAATAAAAAGACACGGTAATGGTAAAATTCCTAGATTAATGAAGAGAGGCTTACATGAATCACGTGGGTGGGATTTGGTTATTATTCGTACAATTCGTTTTGTAATCTAAAAGTCTGGGAGCTATAAGATGTATTTCCCAGAATATTATGCCATATCTCAGGTGGGAATGAACATTCGCGAAGTATACACAACGAGCAGTATGAAGGCTGACTGAATTTGCAAGAATTCTGAACGCGTAGCATAATGAACTTAATTTTGTGTTCAATTCATTTAAATGGACGTTCCATTTAAGGTTTGACTGAATTGAGAGACCTAAAAATTTTGTTACCTTAACATCAGTCAATGGTACACTGTTCATTTTCAATGGAGCACAGAATTGTTTATTTGAAATAGAAAACTGCATTAAAACCGTTTTCTTTTCGTTTACTATTAATTTGTTATTTCGGAACCAATTTGAAACATCTGATATTGTACTATTTACGGTTTCTTTATTGCAAAGGATGTTCGTATCATCCGCAAAGAGAACCGTTCTTCCGTTTCGAATCGTCGAGGGCATATCGTTTACGTAAAGTAGGAACAGAGTAGGGCCTAAAATCGATCCTTGAGGAACTCCACATGCAACGGGCAAAGAGTCGGAAAGGTGCGTACGTAATGTTCCATCATTCCAGTGAGGTATTTCAACTCTCTGAGATCGTTGTTTAAGGTACGAACATAACCAATCTAGAGCAATACCACGAATTCCATATGAAGGTAATTTGGAAAGTAAAATGTCATGATCAATGACGTCAAAAGCTTTTGAGAGATCTAAAAATAATCCAATAGGTGCCTCGTTTTGATCCAATGATGAGGCGACATCTTTAAGAAAGGAAAATATAGCTGTTTCCGTTGATTTTGATTTTCTAAATCCATGTTGGCAATCTGAAAGCGCGTCGTGTTTAGTGAGAAAGGTTTCCATTCGTACGTAAAAAAGTCTCTCTAATATTTTTGAAAAAACTGATAGAAGAGAAATGGGCCGATAATTTTGAATTTCATGTTTGTTGCCTTTTTTGAAAAGCGGCTTAATTTTAGCTGTTTTGAAAATATCTGGAAACGTTCCAGTGCATAAAGATGCATTAAATATGTGAGTTACCGGGTGTATAATGGCATACGCACATGTTTTTAACAAAGAATCCGGGAATTCATCTACACCGGGCGACTATTTTATTTTATAGTTTACCGATTATTTTGAGAATTTCATAGGAAGAAGTTTCGGAAACGAACATTGTGTCTAAAATTTTGGGTGAACTGTCTGTTTTTGAGTTTTGTGCCTGAAGACCCTTAGTGAGATCGGCAGCAATTCTCGAAAAGTATTGGTTAAAGAGATTAGCCACTGTTGCCGGATCGTTCACATTTATATCGTTATATTTTAAAACAACATTCTCTACGGGTTTTCTAGTTGATTTGGTAGTATTTTTTATTATATTCCACATTGCTTTTGTTTTATTATTTGAGTTCAAAATATCCTGATCGTTTTTCATGATTTTAGCTTTTTTTTAGTTAATACATTTTTTTAGTTAATACATGATTAATTGTATCAGGCTACAGTTATACTAAACCAAATTATAATGAATATATAATAGAAAATATGTATATAGTTGATCATAATTATACTTTATTCCTGGAATTGGCTACAATCTGTGCCATCTACAATCTATGATCGAGTGCAGGTGATACAATATGATAGAAAAGTGTATTGTATGTTATGTGCACAATCTATGAGTAGTACGTTACCCTCAAAATTAAATTGGGTCTTTTGTGATTGTAATCTTTTCTCATTGGTAAGAAACTATTCCATGTGTTTTTAATATAAAAACTAGCTTAAATTGAAGAATTATCCCTGATTTTGAGGTAAATATACATTGTTGGGGAATGTTTTTCAAAACGTCTGTGCAATGTATGTCCAATTTACATTAAAAGGTGTGAATGTACAAAAATTGCAAAAGGTTAAGTTTTTCGTGACCCTTTTCCACAAGTACTAAACAACTTTGGTTTAATATTTTCATAAAGGTACATAAAACTGAATTGTATGTCACAAGATCAATTTTTGTAAAACTGAATCGTCTAAAAATGAAGATCACGTATTTTTATGGCGCGTCTGGGACTCGGGAGTGACTGATCATCGTGTCGTTGTAGTGGATGTCACGTTGAAGTGGTAAAACAATCTCGAGATAAAATCCCAACCCGGGCAAGCATTTTTACTTATTTTTAAAAGCTTGCAGAGGCACAAATATTTCGGGTCAACGAGATGATCCCCAAATGAGGTACCGGTCGCTGGTCGTAAAACAAATGGAGTCGAGTTCAAACGTACAAAATATGCCCACAAGTTCAGCGAATAACGTAATACCACACGTCCGTTACAAATAATACCAGAATAATACTGTTGCAGCACCACTAGTTTTCTCTCGATTTACCGCCAGGCCCGCAGGCGCTGGAGCGCTGACCTTGACCGCATTCGCGGCGTTCATGACCCGCCTTCCCCAGCGCTATTCGGGGCGCGCGTAATCTCTTCTGCAGCAGCGGCTGTGGGCTGTGCGCGCGCTGCCTTGCGTGGTCGTGTGGTGGCGGCGTATTTGTCCTGGAAGCGCTCTGCTCGCCACAGCCTGGGTCTTCCGCAGCGTGGCTTTGGTTTAGTTTGGGTGGGAGAGTGGTGTGTTGACGTGACGGTCGTAGTGTGGCGTGTCGTGACGTGGCGTGGTGTGGAGGGTTGTCCCATGGCAGTGTTAGGCGATTAATTATTTCGGCTGACCGGGAGGTCCTAGGTTCGAGTCCCTACGGTGGCAGGATTTTCGACACTAGCTTTTCAGCTAGGTCGAATTGAGTTGCTGTCTGGAGGAGAATTCTAACGGCCGCCTGCTCTGATCGGTAGTTTTCTGTGGTTTCTCCGATCAACACCAGGCGAATGCCGGAACAGCACCCTTCCAAACGGGCCACGGACCGCGCTCAATCTGTCCTTCCCCTTCCTTGTCCTATCCTCTCCCCTTACACACACTAACCCTTACACTAACATGCACTACACTACCGGGAGACCGGTCGGGAGCTTAGAGCTTGTTCTGGTTGGGGCGGTGCCCTGCTGGTGGGAGAGTCCTGGTTAGGGGGAAACCCCACTAGCCGACGGTATGTCGGCGCCGGATCTCGCCATACAGCGAGGTAGGATCACCGCCATATCCCGAGAAAAAAACATGCACTACACTAACGGGACTAATGACCAAAGCAGTTGACGTGCCCGGAAACACGGACAAATCAATCAATTATTTCGGTCGCGTCAACTGCTATGGAAATTAGCCCTTCAAGTGCGGTAAATATTTGAATCACAGAAGGTGGCGATGTTCTTACACCGCTGGATGGTGAGATTCGATGCAGACCTACATGTTGGCTTCTGAGAAATTCCTCAGCTTGTGAGGTATCTCCCACCAGCCCCCGCAGATTCCTCAGCTTGTGAGGTATCTCCCACCGACGGCGTCAGGAAAATTCTAAGCTTCCGACATGTGTAGTCATATAATGCATGTAAGTGTGTGTGTGTGTAAGGGGTAGGATTGGGGAGAGAACAAAGAAGAAGAAAACAAGATCACACTCGGTCCTCGGCCTGTTTTTGAGCCCGTCACCACACTAGGAGAAAGCACGAAAAAATTCCGATCAGAGCAGCCGGCCGCTAGAATTCTCCCAGCAGCGACTGAATTCGCCCTAGCTATGTAGCTAGCTAGTGACGAAAATCCTGCCACCGCGGGACTCGAACCCTAGGACCTCACGGTCAGAGGCACTGCAGTGACTGCAAGGGTCGGTGAGGTGAGGAGAGGTGAGGTGAGGTGAGGTGAGGTGAGGTGAGGTGAGGTGAGGTGTTGCGCGGCGAATTGCGGCGGGACGTGAGTGGCGTGGCGTGGCGTGGCGGCAATGTTGAACTGATCAGTGTGTGAATTAGTTTCTCGGGCGCGTCAACTGCTAAGAGTATTGGTCCCTTAAGTATAGTTCGTGTTTCCCTCGGGGGTCCCCCGCTGGCGGAATTCGGAGCGTGACGTCATGTCCTGACTTCACCGGGTCTCCCCTCATAATGATCAACACTACAACCTGTTTTCCTTTGCCAATACTTGGTGACATGACGTTGCCGCCATCATCCAGGTTTATATTTCGATGTATTGTATTTCAGTTTATTGTATTTGTGTGTTGTTGTTTTCGCCGCCACACAACATATCACCGCAATTTTGGTTTCCTCATTGTTCAATCCAACCAAAAACTCACCAGTCACATATTTCAATCCATTCCTATTGCTACGCAGTGATCGTCAACTTCAATCGCAGAACCATTACACAACTGTATCCTTGTGTTCTCTCGAAATTATTTACTTTTCAGCTGAGACTCCTTATTACCGTAGATAACGTTGTCGGATATCTGAACTATTTCCTTTCAATTGTTGGTGTTATTCTGTTAATTAGCGTTGTTGTTTTCGTTGCCGTTGCTAAACACTTAATCATTGCTTTTGACATTGACAGTTGTTCTAGATGCCGTTGTCATTATTTTTGTCCCTGACGTATCCGTGTTCATTCTCACTTCCCTTACAATTACGGTTGTCATTGTATGACCGTAGTCCATTCCGTTGTCGTAGCCGTTGTCGTTGATATCACTTTTGCGGTTGTCAGTTACATTAGCGTTGCCGTAACCCTTGCCCGCGTCGCCGCCGCAGCCACACCCGCTCGGGCTGTCTGCCGGAGCTCCATAGAAGCCCGCGCTGTCTCCGCGAGGAGAAAAACATCCCATTTGCCAAGCGGCGCGCCTGTTGTATAATCTCACGGTCGCAAGGCCGCGGATGGACCTGGCGACAGCTGTCGCTCAGCCGGCGCTCGCCGCCCCGAGCCCCACCCTCTCCCCCCCCCCCGCCGCCCCCCCGCCCCCCCCCCAGCCCCCCCCGTCAGCCCCCCGTCAGCCTCGCCGTCAGCCCCGCCGTCAGCCCCGCGTCAGCCTCCGTCAGCCTCGCCGTCAGCCCGCCGTCAGCCCGCCGTCAGCCCGCCGTCAGCCCGCCGTCAGCCCGCCGTCAGCCCCGCCGTCAGCCCCGCCGTCAGCCCCGCCGTCAGCCCCGCCGTCAGCCCGCCGTCAGCCCGCCGTCAGCCCGCCGTCAGCCCGCCGTCAGCCCGCCGTCAGCCCCGCCGTCAGCCCCGCCGTCAGCCCCGCCGTCAGCCACGCCGTCAGCCCCGCCGTCAGCCCGCCGTCAGCCCCGCCGTCAGCCCGCCGTCAGCCCCGCCGTCAGCCCGCCGTCAGCCCGCCGTCAGCCCCGCCGTCAGCCCGCCGTCAGCCCCGCCGTCAGCCCCGCCGTCAGCCCCGCCGTCAGCCCCGCCGTCAGCCCCGCCGTCAGCCCCGCCGTCAGCCCCGCCGTCAGCCCGCCGTCAGCCCGCCGTCAGCCCGCCGTCAGCCCCGCCGTCAGCCCCGCCGTCAGCCCCGCCGTCAGCCCGCCGTCAGCCCCGCCGTCAGCCCGCCGTCAGCCCCGCCGTCAGCCCGCCGTCAGCCCCGCCGTCAGCCCCGCGGCAGCCCCGCCGTCAGCCCCGCCGTCAGCCCCGCCGTCAGCCCCGCCGTCAGCCCCGCCGTCAGCCCCGCCGTCAGCCCCGCCGTCAGCCCCGCCGTCAGCCCCGCCGTCAGCCCGCCGTCAGCCCCGCCGTCAGCCCCCTTCACTGTCGCCCCCCGTCTCGTTCCCGCTGTCACCATCGCCCCCCAACGCAATTGACCATCCCGCCCCGTGTTTTCGCAGCGCTCCCGCCGACGTCCCGGCACCATCCCCGCCATGCGTCCTCTGCCCTTACTCTTACCCTACCTTCTCCCTCGCAACCCCGCTCCCGCCTCGATCACCCCTTCCTCTGTCCCGTGCCGGCTCACTCGCGCCCGCTCCGCCCCGACCGCGCCGGCCGAGCTGCCTGCGGCGGCGCCTGCCTGCGCTGGATTTGCCGCCTCTGACGTCGCCAGCCAGCGGCGCCACTGACACATTCGCCTGCGCGTCCGCTCCGCCACCCACGTCGCTGTCACCCACGTCCTCCTGCTCTCCTTTTTGTCCTCTGTATTTTTGCGCGCTTTGACACTCTTCTCTCCCCTCTCACTCTGCGTTGGCTTGTCCGTCAAACGTCTCACTCTCGCATTCTCTTTTTCTCTTCGGATAACTTAATTAACTTCGCATGTTTGTATGGTTTTCTATACCTGTCTTTTTTATAAGTTGTCTCGTTAGTCGTTGTCTATGTTTTAGTATATATATTTTTCGTAAACGCTGTCTAATCTATTTGTCTTTTCCTTTCCTCTATAATTCTTTGTCATCAAAACTTTCCTTGTCCTGCACACTGTCAAGTGTATTCTCAAACCCGTTTTAGCATTTTATTGAATATTTTTTAACACATTCTTGTTTTTATCTTTTTTATTGAATTTACTTATTATCAATTGTTAAATTTTCTCTAGTAATATTGTTCGTACTTTCAGCATGCTTCGCAGCTGCTTCAGCAGCTTCGTTTTCGCGTCACACTTCCACTTCCCAGTTTCTCACCTGTTTCTACTGAGTTTGACACCTCACATGTGTTATCAACTATGAAGATTCTTTACTATTTTGTTTCCTTTTTCTTATGTTTTCTCCTTTAATTGCTTTGCTTTCAAATTTGCATCAATTGTCATCGCGTATCATATTCATTCAGAACCCCATTCGTCATTACGCTTCGTAATGACTAGTTATTTCATCAATCGATTTTTTCTAGGTCCTTTTCTTTAAACTCGTCTCGCTTATGTGGCTTATTTTTACTTTCTCGCTACGGAGTAGAGAGAGAGAAGAGAAAGTTATGTAATATTGCGCGAAAAATTGCGAATTTCCGGCGGAAAAGCTCTTATTACAGGGACCTGGTAACGAAAAGGTGGATAAATCCAGTTGCTAAATTTACAACAAAAAATCCTCTAACACGTGGTGCAGGTCCTGTCAATTCTGTAGGTCCATGATACCGAAAAAATCGGCTGATGGCTAAACGTGTGTCCGTCCGTCCGTTTATGAACAACGTAGCGGCTAAACCGTTTAGCCGATCTTCTCCTAAATTGATTTTCCTCTATCTATCTGACTGACGACGCGCCCTCTTGAATTTTAAACTTCTATTTTAATATACTAATATTGGGCACTTTGCACGGAGGCCATGGACGTCTTCAAAATTAAAAAAAAATAGCTCCATGGTTTTTTACTAAATGTTGTTGTTGGATAGTGTGAAGGACGTTTAAAAGAATGGTGCAGGTCTCATATTAGTTAAAAACTCTTTTTTAAATTTTTTTTTTGAAAATTGCAAAAATTCAACGTTTTTTCAAAGTCTTCTTACAACTAACATATTAAAGATAAAGCTGTTTCCTTAATGAAATGTGTTCCTTAAAGATAAGTTGAAATAAAGCCATGTACAATTTTTCGAAAATTTGAGTACTTTTCGCGTAATTTTGCGTGAAAATACGGGCGAGAAAGTACGTGCTCTGTAGCACCACTAGTTTATTATCAGATCACAACTCATTATACGACCCGGCACAATCACTACCTAACACACGCTTTTTCCTACACCTTTATTTTGACCGAACCGTTTGCGATTTTTGATAACGCAGTTTGATTGCGTATTTTTATTTTTTCTTAACATTTGATCGCGAATTTTAAAACATCGACTTTATTGTTTTCTGACTATATAAATATTGTCTCATTCCTTTATCTCAGGCGTAATCAATGCAAATCGTCACTCTTTTATTGTAGCTACACTTGTTCTTACCGTCAATTTAATATTCATCATTCCCATGACCTCTCTCCTTTTCTCTCCCCCTCTCCCTCTCTCACCCCTCTCCCTCTCTCACCCCTCTCCCTCCCCTCCCTCTCTTTTCCCTCTCCCTCTCTCTTTCCCTCTCCCTCTCTCTTTCCCTCTCCCTCTCTCTTTCCCTCTCCCTCTCTCTTTTCCCTCTCTCCCTCTCTCTTTCCCTCTCTCCTCTCTCTTTTCCCTCTCTCCTCTCTCTTTTCCCTCTCTCCCTCTCTCTTTCCCTCTCTCCCTCTCTCTTTTCCCTCTCTCCCTCTCTCTTTTCCCTCTCTCCCTCTCTCTTTTCCCTCTCTCCCTCTCTCTTTTCCCTCTCTCCCTCTCTCTTTTCCCTCTCTCCCTCTCTCTTTTCCCTCTCTCCCTCTCTCTTTTCCCTCTCTCCCTCTCTTTCCCCCCTCTCTCTCTCACGCACGCACGCACGCACACGTACAAAGAAGTCGATATTCATTCACATTCGTGCTTTTCCTTCTTCACATTCACTCGCCTTGTCACTTCTTCATATTGCGTCGCCTCCTTTCTGCGATACACACAATTTTCTCATGAATTCTTTCTCTTGAACTCACACGCGCGCGCGCGCACACACACACACACACACACACACACAAACACACGTGCGTGCACGCACGCACGCACGCACACTCGCCACTAATATGTTCGTATATTCGTCTTTGGGCGTTTCGTCTTTTTCTCACGAGCGTAGAAAAGCCTTCCTCTGTGTTCACTAAAATTTCGATTGAGAGGCATGCGTCCTTTACAACCATTGACTGCCCCTGAGAATGAACAATTTTTCCGTCGTTCATCGTCGTTTCACAAGTTTGGTATCTGTGACAGTGTATGCTTGACTGTTACATGGCCAGAATTCCTCTCGTCCACGCCCACCAACTTGCCAACTCGGTGCAGAGTGATCAGATGGAAATAACAGGCCTAATTCGTACTCGACATTTAAGTAATTAGGGATTTCTGAACCAAAAAATTAAGGTTTAAAATGAATTTTATGTTGGGGAGATTCGTATTTCACAGACGCTCTTCTTAAATATGTTCGTATTAAGATAGTTCTGGTTATCTTGTGTGATTTCAGTTGATTGATCAATGCTTCCGGGCACGTCAACGCTATAGTTTTAATCCCGTTAGTGTAGTAAATGTTTTGCGCCGCAGGTGGTTGTGTTCCTTCCCTGATGGATGGTAAGATCCCGCATCGACCTTCTTATCGGGTTGCGATGGATTTTCCCCTCCTGGTTTTCCCCCAGCCACCGCCCCAGTCGGGTCAAGCTCTAAACTCTCGAGTAATAGTGTGGTAGAATAGTATATTTAAAAGTGTAAGTGTGTGTAAGACAAGGAAGAAGGAAAGATTTTGCGCGGACCGTGGATTGTGTTTAGGTACCACTCTTGCATTCACGCGGTATTGATCGAACAAACAATGGAAAACCATATGAGAACAGCCAGCCGCTAGAAGTCTCCTCCAGACAGCAGCAGCATTCAATATTGTTATCTAGCTATTATTGAAAATACGCCACCGTCGGGACTGGAATTCTAAGACCTCCCGGTCAGTCACTGCAACAAAAGCAGTAATACTAGCTGCTCTCTCTACCAAACTGCCGGTGTGCGCTTTCGAGATGATTCGAAATTGTACCCTTTCAATGGATTACCCCCTGTTTCTGACGTACCTTTTCATTGTACAAATTATGTACGACATATACTGGAACTCAGAATATTCTGCGAAATCTTTGAAATATTTTTCCACAATAGAAGTGAACGCGGCCTGAGAAAGTTTCGCAAACTGGTACAGAAGGGGGCGAATGAGGAACACACAAAGGAATGGGTGACCTCCCTAATCCTCATCAGTGGTCATTCATCGCCCACTCATTTGAAAATGACTGTTTGTGAAAAAATAACTGGTCGCATATGAAACGCTCGGAAATTTTGTACCCACTGTGAAGGCGACCCATCGATTTAGAAGGGGTCTACTCATACACAAGGAGAAACGAGCGCTGTCTTTGTGGGTTTTTACTACGCGGTGCATATCTATTCCCTTACCCAGGACTGTTCAGATGCAAGATTTGGGGCCAGACTGACTCGCTGCAGTGGCCCGTGTCTCCCGCGGGCAGACTCATGAAGCAGTGGGCCACACGACTACCCAGTCCCAGCCGCCGTCGCGACCGCGAGTTGTCTTTTTATCACGTGTTCCCCCGTCTTTACCTCCACAGCTTGCGCAGCTTCCGCGTTGTCAATATTTTGAAAGGGTTTAGCGTCGCAGTTTCGAAAGGCGGCTTTCGGCAGGCCTTAAAATAACGTCGTCGCGCGCGGGAACGTCATTGCTCTGGCGTTGGCGCTGCACGTGCGCCCACGCGGGCGCCCTGCCGACGCGAGGCGGCAGCGGGGCGGGGAGCCGGGGAAGCTAAGAAGCGGAGAATGGCTCTTTTCTAGTTTTCTCACTGGCACTTTGCGTCAGCACCTCCTCTCCCCGCACCCTCGCGAAACCCCGTTCCGCTCCTTTCCCCCCCCCCCCCCCCCCCCCCCCCCCTCACTCCCCCCCACCGCCTCCTCCCAACCCCGCCCACCCACCACTTACGGCCCCTCATCCCTCTCCTTCCCCGCCCATTTCCAGCCTTCCCGCCCCCCAACATCTCGCCCCCCCCCCCCCCCCCGCCCCTTCCACTCTTACGGCCCCTCCCCCCTTGCCCCCCCTCCCCCTCCCGACACGTCTCGTCCCATTTCGCCCCCTGCCGACCCTCGCGTCCCTCACGCATCGCCACTCGCCGTGCCGCTGTCCTCTGCTCCTGCATTATCGTGTCCTATTTCGACTACGCAAAGTTCTCTTTTCTCCAACAACTCGCTCACTTGTGAAAGTTCCATTTACCTATTAGGATTACTTTTCTACGCGACTTATCCTCGTTTCTTCTCTCGAATGTTTGTTTGTCGTTCCGACACGTTTTCGTCTCTTTCCTTTTACGCTCCCTTCCTTCATGATTTTGTTTTCTACGCTTTTGTCTTTGCTTTCACTTTATGTTCTGCAAACTCAAAAAGAAACGTTTTTTAGAACAAGATTAAAACATTTTGAGTTACTCCTTCTCATAAAGATTCATAAAGATGCTTACAAATTCTTCTTTATATTTTTAGAATTATCATTCTCTTTTCGCTAAAACAGATTTCAAAATTTATTTTATGAAGTATTGATGTATAAACGCTGTAAGAATTAAGAACCATACGACACATTCCAATAGATTACCATAAGTCATTTACCACATGAACCAGAGTACATTTTCTCGACTTGTGCATCAACTCAGTTCTATTAAAGTATCCATGAGTTGCCGTCTTTATTATGAATAGCAGTACATTGCAGGAACATCAAAGAAACTGGGTATATGTAATATCCGCTTTCTGGGACAGCATATGAGAGGTAAAAGTAGTACTGATGAGATCGTTTTTTTTTTTGCGTTTGTCCTAGAAAAGCGTAGCGCGTTCATACAAATGCCATGACATTTAAAATATCAGCACCCTGGAAAATTCAGTCGACACATTATGTTTAATAATGTAAAATCCCTCAAAATAAAATAAGGTTCCAAAAATGTAGTCTGACTAAATAAATACAATTTTTTAAAAGATATATCCACTTCCGAATATTTGATAAGAATAACAAAAATTTCGCGTTCACAGACAGTATGTTATGAATGGGTAAGTTTCTACCTACAGTTTAAATAGGAAGAAGCTAAATTTGAATGATATCCATTCCAGAAATTGTGAAGAACATCCTAAACTTGGCAAAATTAAAAAAAAAAAGAAAATAGGTAAATTATGGAAGAAGCCAGTTTTGCTAACCAACATATTCGTTCAATTGCACGTACAAGCAGTATTGATGTTTCCACATTTATTCGCAAAGTGTTCTATGGGAATGCACCTCTGAATTCACAGTGATTTCCTTAATTTCATCGTGCCTCCTGGAAACTACATATTACTGATTAAGTAAGAAATGTGCGTTGGTAAGTTATTATTTTTATAATCTAAAAGAACCTCAATTCCGATGAAGTGGACTACTTGAATCCTTACCGTCAGGACGGGCTGGTTCCGTTATAGACAGACGAGTGCCCAAATTTATATAAAACTAGGGGAACCCGGCAGACGTTGTTCTGCTCATCTTCCTCTTTCTTCCTCCCTCCCCCTTACTCTCGCCGTATCCGTCTCCTCTCTCTCCTCGTCTCTCTGTCCCTGTCTCGGTCTGTCTGACTCTGTGTCTCTCTTGTCTCTGCCTCTTTGTGTCCCTCTTATTCACATTTAGTTGCAGATTCTGAACGTTTATGAGCAGATGTGGTAATAACGAGAAGAGCCGGACCAGAAAAAATGTAATAAAATATTCTCATCCTGTAGATTACGGTGTGAGAAACCTTTCTGTCATGCCTTTGACCTCAAAATTTTAGTTTTTAATGCCCTAGGGCCCTTCGTTTAGGAGTTACTTAATCATTCCAAAATCTGACGAGTGTTTCGGGTTGCATTTGACATTAAAATTTAGTTTTGTTCTACAGCTCCATCAGTGAAGTTACAACAAAATGAACAGCAGAAAAACCTTCTGGGAGAAAAACCATGTAGATGTGCCGACTACCGTGGAGATCGTTGGCACAGTGTCGTCGGAGGCACAGTGTCGTTGATATTCTTCGAAATCGTTTCCGAATGAGTTAACAATCCCTTACAATTCCGTCGAGACGTAGAGCGCGGAGCATACGCCGGGATGCGGAGGGGGACTGGGAGGAGAGGGTGGATTCTGCGGCGAAGGGAATCAGTAGGGACGGCGACGTAGGCGGTGGCGAAAGCGATGCCAAAGGCCGATGAGCTGGTTGATGAGATGGCGGGGTTGACGTGGAATTGGGGCCTCGGGCAAGGCGGAGAAGAGAGAAAGGAGGGAGGTGTGATTGAAACGGTAGGATGGAGTAAACGGAGACGGGGATGCAGGAGGAGGATCGAGACGAGAGAATGAGAGGTACCAGCGTTGGCGCGGTCAAAGACGGGAAAGGAAAAACGAAGAAAACTGCGAGGTAATGTAATGGCGAGGGGAAGAACAGTGGAAGGCACGGATTAGGAAAAAATCTGGCGGTGGAGGAGGGGGCCGAAGAGTGGATATCCATCCACTCTTCGTCCTACCGTTAATTGATTCCAGCGTTGATTGACTTTTTCCGGGCCTTCGTCCATCCGTGTCCATCGTTTATTAATTTTTTCCGGGCACGTCAACTTGTATAGTTATTAGTCACGTTATTCTAGTGAATATTTGTCACGGGACCTATTCGTCGGCTTGCGCGGTTTTACCCTTCAGATATTTCCCCCAAGAGGGTACCGCCCCCACCGTGCCAAACTGTAAGCTCCAGACTGGTCTGCCGACGTGTATGGTGGTGTAATACATGTAAGTGTGTGTAAGTAAGAGGCGAAGAAAGAAGAAGGAAGAGGAAGGAAAGATCGCGGGAGGTCGTGGCCCGTTTTTTAGGGTACTGCTACGGAGCTCTCGTGGTATTGATCGGAGAAATCACGGAGAAATACCGATCAAGTAGCCGCCGGCAAGAATTCTCCTCTAGACAGCGGCTGAAATCGATCTATCTCTTTAGCGGAGGAGCTGAATAGAGGAGGGAGCCGCAGGTAAGGTGAAGATGAGGAGGGGGAGGACGGAGCGTGGCGGAGGGGCGGGGGCTGGGGCGGGGGCGCCGCGTGGGCGAGGGGCGTGCGCGTGACGTGTGGCGAGGCGACCGCAGAGCGCGCGGGCGGCGCGGGACCGGGGCGACGTCTGTGCGGCCCATGTGGCGACCGGCGCAGCACGAGCGCCGAAACGCCACAGTAAATGGATGGCGGAGGTGGCGCTGGAGATAAACGATTTACCACGAGGGGCGGGGTTAATAAGGAGGAGACGAGCGTAATATTGCAGGAAATAAACAGTGGCGGGATGTCCGTAATTTTGATGTATAAGAAAAGAAAAAAAATGTTTAATAAGAAACGAGATAACAATTTGCAAATAAATAGGGTTTAGAACAGATTAAAAAGAAGTACTCTGTGAGATATTCCGTAGTCTGAAAAGTGGTAGGGATGTTCTAATGCACAGCGCCAGAAAAAAGCCTGAAAGGAATGGAAATGCAAGAGGAAACGACAACGGGTGCTGTCCTGTCGAGGCGCTTGGTGACAGGTGAGTTAAGGGTGGCATTGGAGACGTGTGTAGGTGCAGAGAGCTGATCCGATAGGGACGGGTTCGCGGGGAGGTCGCACGATGTGGAAAAGGGGTTTGGGGGCGGAGACGGATTTGGACTTAGGGGGAGCCGAGGACAGGGGAAGCGAGGAAGGGATTTGCGTAGCGGTGTCGGATGTTCTGTACGCCCTGGGAGCCGCAGGGAGCGGCGCGCCCTGGGGCGACGAGAAGTGCGACCGGGAGCGGTGGCTCAGTGCATCAACTGATGTCACTGCAATGCCTCTGACCGGGAGGTTCTGGTTCGAGTCCAGACGGCGGCAGGATTTTCGACACTAGCTAGGGCGAATTCAGTCGCTGTCCGGAGGAGGATTCTAGCGGCCGGCTGCTCTGATCGGTAGTTTTCCGTGCTTTCTCTGATCAACACCAGGCGAAGGCCGGAGCATTACCCTAACAAACGTATCACGGACTGCGCGCAATCTGTCCTTCCTCTTCCTTGTCCTATCCTCTCCCATTACACACACACACACACACACACACTTACACTAGCATACCACATATTTCGGGAGATCGTGCGGGAACTTAGAGCTTGTCCCGGCTCGGGCAGTGCCCCGTTGGTGGGAGAGTCCTCGTTAGGGGGAAATCCTACTAACCGACGGTAGGTCGGCGCCGGATCTCGCCATCCAGCGGGGAAGATCACCGCCATCTCCCGAGAAAAAACATGCACAACACTAACGGGACTGATGACCGAAGCAGTTGACGCGCCCGGAAACACGAAAAAATCAATCAATCAATGCTCTGTTCGGTAGTTTTCCGTGGTTTGTCCGATCAACACCAGGCGAATGCCGGAGCAGTACCCTAACAAACGGGCCACGGACCGCGCGCGATCTTTCCTTCCTTTTACTTGTTCTATCCTAATCCCTTACACACACACTTACACTAACAAGCACTACGCTACCACATATCTCGGCAGACCGGTCGGGAACTTGTCCCGGCTGATGGGAGATATCGGGATCGAGGAAAACCCCGCTAGTCGACAGTAGGTCGGCGCCACATTTCGCCATCCGGGGGGGGGAGATCACCGCCCCCTCCCATAAAAATGCAATACACTTACGGGACTAATGACGTCTGTATTTAACGCGTCCAGAAACAATAACAATAACAATAAATGAATCAACAAGAAGTGCGGGGACGGTGGCTGAGGTTTTGGGGCAGACCGAATCGGCGTAGCAGACGGGACCGAAACGACGCGACGCGGCGCGCGGTCGCGCTCGTGCTCGCACTCGCGGCCCCACCCCCCGCTTCGCTTCGCCGCGCCGTGCAAGCGGAAAACGAGCGGAGGGGGCGGCGGTGGCGGCGGCGGCGGAAGCGCGGGGCTTAGCAACCGCCGAACGAGCGACGTCCGCCGGCGAGATGCTTCCGTGCCCCGCGCCCTCGCCACCGATCTTCGCCTCCTCGGCTCGCCGGCCCCCCCCCGCCCCTTGTTCTTCCCCCCCCGCCTCCCGGTCTCACCCCGCCCCTGCCCCGCCCGCCTCTTTGCTGCCCCACACATCACACGGTTTCTCTCCTGTCCCTCCACATCAACCCCCGCCACCTCTTGTCTCCCTGCTCCTTCCCAGTCGCCAGTCGCCTCCCCTCCCCCCGTCCCCCACGTCTCTAGCTCTGCCCACACCTGCCTTCCCTTCTCTCCTTACTTCGCCCGCCACCCACTGCTGACCTCGCCTACCGTGCCTTCCCCTTTCCCCAATTCCCCTTGCCCCTCCTCCTCTTGCCTCCATACTCGCTTCTGCCGCACCCCATCCTTGTCCACCTTCACCCCCCGCTTCTGCGCTTTTCCTTCCTTTTGTTGCGTCCGCGTCTGCTCTGCATGCCCCGTGACCGTCAAGCCACCGTCCCGCCCCCGCCGTTTCCCTCTGCTTTCCCCTATCCAGCTTCTCCGCACCGCCTCTGCTTCATCGTCTGTCGGGTCGGATCGCGGAACTCGTCACACACTGCGATGTCACGTTGGCCGTCTGGAGACGCGGCTCCTTCATTGGGTGCGCTCAACTCCACTTCTCTTTCATCCCAGCTCGCAAATTCCCCGACCGCTGGCAGCTTTGTGCGCTCCCTCACGCACGGCACGACTTCACTTGCCGGCCGGGACATCGTTCGTGAACAGGATGCATGTCCTCTTGCGTGGGGCGCGCAGCGGGCCGAATTCAACCTGCCTCTCCCCTCTCTATTACTATGCCCCTCGATGAATTTCTCTTGCCTTTTCTTACTACGTAGTCCTTAACGTTCTCTTTCGCTTTTTCTCTCTTGCTCTTTCACCGGGAGAGGTAGCCCAGAACATCAACTGATGTCACTGCAGTATCTCTGACCCGGAGGTCCCAGGTTCGAGTCCCGTCGGTGGCTGGAATTTTGACCCGAGCTACTTAGCTGGGTCGAATTCAGTCGCTGTCTGGAGTAGAATTCTAGCGACGGGATGCTCTGATCGGTAGTTTTCCGTGGTTTCTTCTCTCATCACCAGGCGAATGTCGGAGCTGAACCCCAACAAACAGATTATGGACAGCGCGCGATCTTTCCTTCCTTTCCCGTATCCTATCCTCACCCCTTACTTATTTACACTTAGATACACTACACTGTCACACATACTGTGAGACAGTTGAGAGCTTAGAGCTTGTCCCGACTGGGCCGGTACCCCGCTGATGAACGATACCTGGTTGGGGAAAACCAAAATAGCTGACGTAGGTCGGCGCCGGATATCATCATCGAGATAGGAAAGCTCACTACTACCTCCAGAGAGAGAGAAAAGTGTACTACACTTACGGGACTAATTATACTTTTGTGGGGGGTATCTTAGCATCCACAATTTTCGTAGTCGTTAACGCGTCCGGAATCAAATCTCTTGTTCTTTCGCTCTGTTATTCAAGTCTATTCTCTGTTAATTTTCCTCTTTATTTTCTCTCTCTTCCTGTCTCCCTTCTGATATTTCTCCGTATCATTCTATCTTTTTCTCTCGTTTCCTCTTGCCCTTCGCTGTCCTTTCAATTCTAACGTACCTTCGTTCTTTCCCCGTCCCACCGTTCATTACATATTTCTTTGCATTCATTGTTATTATTCCTTAGCTGTCGATGCCTTTACTATTCTTTTTTTGTCATCAAAATGAATGTTCTCACTGTTATCTTCGCTCGTACTTGCATAACACTTCCACTACCACCTCAACCTGCATCACCAACTCCTTCTACACATCTACAAATCACCAACTCCTCCTCCACAATTGCTAACCTCCCATCTACACACCTTACAGCATCTTCACCTGAACCTCGTTTACCATCGCACCGCTACCACTAGGACAAGACGTCCTAACAACCACCATCTCTACAACCACCACAACCACCACAACTTTCGCCACCTCTACAACCACCATCGGAATCAACACAATCACCCAATCACCATCTCTTAACGTCACAATCAACATCGCCTTCACTATCCTCAACTTCACCTTAACCACCACCAACTTCACTGCTTTCACCACCACCACGATTCGCATCTCTTCCTGCCGCTTTCGTGTCCCCGCGCCCCCACCCCGGCTTTCGCGCGAGGCCGTGCACACCGCTGCTTAATGGCTGCCGCCTAACCCAAATTAATTATTTCCAGCTTACGGGCCGAAGTGCGCCGGCTAACCCGGCTTAAATTAGGCAGACGCGGCGGTATTGTTAGGGGGCGCCCTGCCCCCCTCCGTTGCCACACCCCCGCCCTCCCGCAGCTGGGCCGAGGAGACACGGAAGCTCAGGAAGTCGCGCAATCCTCGGGTTCGTTGTCGAGGCCGCCCTTGCCGCTTTGCGTCGCGGAACTGCCGCTATCGCGTCGGCCGGGGAGCCGATGTCGGTGCTTTGGGATTAAGATGCGATAACCACCCGGGCACTCGGCGTGTTTGTGAACCGGGGTGCCCCTTCCCCAGTGCACAAGGTGAATAGGCTTGGATGTCACAGTAGGTGGTCCAGAGAGGGGATAATGCCTTGGCATGTGGGCCATGGTCCCCTCAAAGGGAATATTTTTTTATGTTCTTACTCACTTAATTCAAAACAATTACCACACAATGCTCATATTATATCGGAAGATGCAATCCCTTCGTGAATATGATTTAAATTTTTAAAGTTTTGAAAACTCAATCAACATTTTTTACTTAAAAAATATTTATAAGGAGGCCATGGCTCCTGTTCAAAGCACTTTTTTGGACAGTTTATTGAATTTATTCGAAACAAATGTCACACCATGGAGTACTATTATGAATTTTTTTTCAAGGTAACATTTTTTTATTATGTTCAAAAATAGTTGTGGGAAAGAGTCGGAAATGAAGTATTTCCACCTGAAATACTGTCGTAATTCCTCCTGGGAGGTAAAATATAATTTCAGCCTCTCTTAAAGTCCTTACGTTTTGGAGAGACTCGAAATAAGTAATCGCGAAACATTCTTTATTAACAAGCGAATGGTAAAAGTAAAAATTGGTGACAAATGATATTGAGCCACTAAAATAGTTCATACTTTGTGGGTTCATGCTTAGAGGAAAGAAATTTGAGAGTTTCGGGCAACACGAGGACTGGGTAGTCCCATGTTATATCACATTGCATAAACTCGCATCATTTCTAAAAAACGCCCTTTAGTACACTAATACTTCAAATGCATATAATCTTCTAGAAAATCTGAGAAAAGGAGTGTATTAGATCTCCATTCGCCATGCAAATACTTGTTCAGTGTTCAGATCACGAATGTTTGGTTCCTACCCATTCTAGATGTTCATTTGTGTAGGAAATTGTGTTCATATTGAGAAGTATTGCTCAATTACACTAAAATTAATTCTGCAGTGAAGTCTTTGATTTTTCATTTAATTGAAAATTGTTTGCGATGATATAATTATGCGCATTTCAATTATAAATAAACCAAATACGAATTGTATAACTTTTTCGTTTCAAAAATATAAATCTTTAGATAAATATATTTTAAAACTGATATAAACCCGATATGAAGTCTGAGAAATAACCATGTTTGTAAAACTACTAGTTGACGTTTGCTGCATCTTCGTTATAATTTCTTACGGAGGGTCACAGCAGCATTTAATTTTTTTTTTCAAGAAATAGAAATAATTTTAATTTTTTAGCGTACTCTATTATGAGCCTCAAGCATGGTTCCAAGGATGACAGATTCTAATTAGTGCGGAAATACAACCAATCCTATTCTGCAAAGTTTTACTTTTTTGTGGCTTGAACTGTTAATCCTTTAGCCCCCAAAAATAATTACTGCAAACTATAGTGGTGGATGAATTTATTACTCATATTTCTAATGTTTGTAAACTTAAATTTTTCGTAATATTCATAGCCTTTTTTTGAAACGCTCGTGCATCTTTCTATGAATAAATTTCCCTCTAGTCTACAGTATCTAGGTGTGGTGAGAGCGAAGGAAAACAGTTGAGTGTCAGAAGCTCTTAGACTTACCCTGATGGTATTTCAATGAAGGAGCATGGATATTCATTATTTTATGTTATTTGATTATCAATTAAAGACCAGACCGTGTTCATAAATCATCTACAATATTTATTTGAGGATTCGTATGGAATTTATTGGAAAATGTACGTCTGCTATTTATTTCATTTTGTTCCCAAAGTTTTCGTTAGAATTGAAATGTTACTGCAAAAAATCACCCAATCATTACATCAGAATCGTGTGTCAGTAGTTGGTTATTCACTTATTTTATTATTTAATAATTTACTTAATGTATTTATTTATTATTTATTTAGTTCTGCAAAGTGTAATTTGCATCGTTTGCACCATCTACAAAGTAAGATTAAATGCCTTTCAATGGAATATCAACGTACACAATTTTATATCTAATTTTTGAAGAAAAAAATACAAACTACACAAATTATTTGCCTTAATGTTTCTCACAATAAAGAGCGCAATATTGACATGTTTCTTTGATCATTCGAGTTTACCAATATCGTAGAGAACAATGCCACAATACTTTTGTCGAATTGTATAGTTTAATGCCTCCGCATGACGAGTTCACCCGCTCACAAAGTATTTCCCAAAGTACTTTCGCTCAAGTCACATTCCAAACTGAACATTTTGAAACAGGTTTTGACCGTCAATATGGGACATCACAGAGTAGTTATTTTTACTCTGGCCTGCGGCTTTGAAGTTGATTCTTTATTGCAGTAGGAAACCGTCAAGGAAATAAAACTACTACAATTAATTCATGGCTGCATGAAATTGAACTTTCGCTTACACGCAGGGAGCCATTAAGCAAAGCAACTGTTAATTACGTATTGTTGAATAACTATACCAAAACGTTCTTTTGAACGAGACTTAATTCAGAAGATTCGGAATGTGATTCCGCGTGTAGCATTGATAGGATGTGAGATCCGAGCTGTTTGATCACTGTTCTTTTGAAATTGGAGAGCTCGTGGGTGCGTTAGGTGTCACACGGATTTTACGGAAAGCTTCTACTTTCTTTTCGTTTGTTTCAAAGAAGGGGAAAAGTAGCGGTCGTAAACGCGGAAAAAGTTGTTCATTGCCGGACTAATCCTCTTTGAGAGCGGCGCAGGAACGCGCATGTCAGAAATACCCGAGCTTCATTTCGGCGCGGCCCTCACTTCACAGAGATTTTCATCTTTGCGGCGAGTCGGAACGCTTCTGAGAGCAGTTATTTATCGCTTTTACGTTCGTGCATTCCACTTCAGGAACGCGGAATATGAATGCCTGTTAAAATTAAAGTAGCTCTCCCCTTAAGATAGTGCGTGGATGATCTATTTGTTGAAAAAAATCCGATGGCAAAGGGCGCCATTAAGCGCCAGGTGTTGGGCAAAGGGACGCCGCAAATACGTAACCCGCGGTCGAAGGAGTGGAGTAGGATTCTGCGGTGTTTCCTTGGACTCGTTTTTCTCTGTTGTTGTGACGTCTGCCGACATCCACTGGTTTCCATAAAAAATATGAACGCTTGTTTACATAACAGACTCCAACGACGCTTTTTTGTGTATTTTTTTCTATCTAACGCTGGTTTTAAAGTATTAGCTAGTTTCTTTGTAGGCCACAACCAAGTAAGTTTCGATAAAGTTGTGTCAGCCACATTTTCCACTGGCGTATAATTATTTTTAGGCAATATTGTTCCCTCCTGTACTCCCCACATATATCACTGTCACTTCTATTTAATGATTCCAGACAATGAAACAATGATTTTTAGTATATTTAGATATATTATTCAGTCAAAAACAGTAAAAAACTGTATGTGACGTATGGGAAAGAAAATTTTATTCTTCTAAAAATTCACTAGATAATTTTGGATTTATCATCTAATTTTCAATGATTTGCACCAATATTTTTTTCAATTTGTGAATAGTCAATGCACTGGGGAAAAGTGCATTATAAACGTGGGTTATTTCTTAATTTAGTTTACTACAATCAATCAACATAAGGAAGGGATAATGGAAATGAACATCATGAGAAGAGATGTACCGAAAAGGTAGGTACTCCTTATTGACACGGCGATTTCAAAGGAATCAAGTATATCTAGAAGATTGTTTGTTCATCAATTGTCGAGTTGTCAGAAAAATGACAAAAACGTATCATTTTCCATGAGAGATTTTCTCCTAAATGAAAACTTTTGTTTCGTTCCCAAAGACAAAGTAAAACTTACCCTTGATATGTCTTGTGTATTATTTTTATGACCGATTTCCTGAAAAGCATATATTATTTTCTAAACGTAGTTTTTCTCTTAAAAACTGATGTTTAATGAAATGACACTTTTCTCCTGCATTGACGATAGCTCGGCGATTGTTCCTGCAACATTTTTATTTTGACCGGAAACGATTTGCAACGATGTGAGTTTGTCTGAAGTGTCACGTTATAAGAGAGCCTATTGTATCCTATGTCCATCTTTACTAAAAAAATGGAGCAGAATCTCCCTCCAGTTGTAAATGTCCTAGAGCATAGCCAGGCTATCTTCTTCTGTGAGCTGACGGAAAACGACGTTTCCGACGTGACCTGAGCATTGGGAAAGAATATATTACTCCAGAGAATAAAGAAAACGAAGCTCAATCTCCGTTCTTTCGGCCGCAGACGACTGCTGCGGAGGACGTCAACGACAGCAGTGTTTGGGCGTCCTGTGGGCGGTGGCTGCCATCTCGAACAAACTTCTGCTAACTTTCCTGAATGTCAAGATGCGGCCTTCTGATGGAAATGCAATTCAAAGACAGCAATGCTGAGAACGATTTCAGTTTGTGATGTAAAAACTCATTCTTTAGCCCTTTACTTTTGAAGTGGTGTATTGAAATTTCTTCGAAGCTCCCAGTTTCTGTGTTTGAGTTTGGCACAACTGATGGTGGTTTTCGAGTCTCGTAAAATGTCAGGAGAAGAACGCTTGGCCTTCTCATATTAGAGTAAATTTTTCGGATGTTTATTCATCGAACTTTTGTTGTTAAGATTGTTATCTCGTTCGTTGGAATAGAGATACAAAACGTCGCTGTAAATTTTTTTATTGTATGTTTTGGGTCATCAATTTCCTTAAATCATAAATACCTCCCCTTTGAAATCGTTCCATCCATATACTGAAACGTAATATGCAAGTCAAAATGGAGAGTTTGAACACGATACAAAATACTTCAGCAAGATTTCATTTATCCAAAGTTTAATACAAGCAATTTGTCTCGAGAATATACAAGTTTAGCAGAGCCTTCATTCAGCACGGCGATTGAAACTAATGTCTTCAGAATTAATAATGATGTTTTTGAGAATGAAATTTGTATAATTTGAGTTGATTTATATTTAAAACAGTTGCTTGATTTCACATAATTAATTTGTTTCATATCGGTATGCGTAACAATCCTCTAATTAACTTTTCTCAATCGCTATTAGACGGTAACTCAATATTTTGCTAGAAATAATGAAGAATGCAAAAGCAAAGAAAATTGAATGAAAAAAGAAAGAAATAACTGAAATTGTCCAGAATTTCCAAAAAAAAAGTACAAGTTCAATATTAATACTTATTTTGTTTTCCGTGTGATTTGATACCTAAAAATAAAGTCAGTACTACCATAATTACGAATCAAGATCTACCATAATTACGAATATGTGTGCCTCTAGTAATACATGAACGTAAACTAGTAATAAAGTAGTAACGTTTCTTAAAAGTAGTTATTTATATTCCGCATCATTGGACTATTGGCGGTCACTCCTTTAATAATTGTTCCTACTCCTATATTGAAGCATTGGTGGTATTTTGGCTTGTTTATACACCTTTTTTCAAGTAGTGAAATATTTCTGGGTACAAGTGGCCATAAAGATGAACGCAAAAACTTGAAACAGTTCGTTCGAAGTCATGACCTAACGCTCTTCAGAAATACAGGCCTTCAATTTCACACAACTCCCAAGACTTACGGCGATTACAGGATATGGAACCCATAAATTACACGTCGACAGGGAATGTGATGTCATGATTAAGGATTAACGAACAAGGGAGTGCGGTAAGGGTCTCCTGGAAAAGCTGGCGTAGAGCTCGTAAGTCGGGAATGTTTGTGGGAATGAATGTGAATGTTAGCTTTTATTCTTCACAACGGCTTAAATCGTGGCGGAAACGTTTCTTTATGGACCTGTTTTATATCACTTTTGTTTACAAACCGGTTTTGTTTACAAAAAATCTTGAGGTCTTTTATATGAAAATCAAATACAAATTTGGAACAAAAAATGTATTTCTGATCACACGAAATAATGCAGTTTTCAGAGCAATCTTAATGTAGTTAAATGCAAAAGGAAGTATGTCGGTTGTCTTCAGGATACTGAGAGCAATAATGTATTACTTCTCTCTCATTAAATAAGGATGACATTTCTTCCTTCTCATATTGAAGAAGCTGAAAATCATACTTTTTATTTGGAACAAAGTCTTCTGTTACCGTATTATAACGGATCACGTAATTCAGGACGTCTCGGCCACGTATTAGAAAAAAAATCCCTTGTTTATTCGAGTGTTAGTAAAGACGCGTCATTATTATTGCAGCGAAAAGTGTGTGGGGGGAAGGTTTTGTGAACTTCCATTTAAATATTAAAGACATCTTGCAGTACTTGCAGGAAATGCAAAATTTTAAATTATTTCTCCCGTCCGTACGCAGTATTGAATAGGACGCCCACCACTTAAAGGTGGAATTTTTAATTAAATTTATCTCAACAAGGAAAGTTCGTTTTCCTCTATTTCTAGATTTTTCTCGGATTTTTCACCACCAAAGCAAAACGTTGTTTACTGCGAAATCTTTTTTCGTTGCTTGGATTTAGCATTAAAGCGTACATGTTTTTGTTCAAGTTTTTAATTGAAAATAAACACTCAATTAAAACAATATATTATTACTAGTGGTCTCTAGTGGCAAAAGCGGTTGATAACGGTTCAGCGACATTGTAGAAAATATTATAAAATAATTGAAAATTGCAATAAAGCAATTTACATATACATTATAACAAATTGCAATACAGGAATATAGTGAAAATTAATTACGTCTACTTGTGAGCTTTCTCGGCTCTCACTGCTAACAGAGTCAGATCAATGGTTCGTTCATTTCTTGGGCAAATGAAAAGTATCATCTCCAAGGTTATCAGATTGAAATGCTTCACTTTATAGCTCACGTTCTTAGAAAATGCACGTTCATTGACATCACTTCGTTTTGTATCAATGAAAGTTATGAGGAAATTCCAAATCTTTCTTTATTTCGAATACAGAATTTCTAGCAATAGTCATCGCATGTCTAAGTAGCATGTGCCTTTAATCTCCACCGGAAAATATTTCTATTCCACCCATTGGTTCATTACTTAACGCGGTCTTTGTCTTCCATATTATCTCTCGTTCAATGTATAGTGAACTACTGCAACTGAGGTAGTTGATACATTATCAAGGACAACCTCGCATTCTTCACTTAAAAGCTTCGCTCCTCCAGAGCTAGTAAACAACTTTTTTGATAAATCAGCCACATTTGTTAAAACGCCATACACGGAAATACCAGCCATTGAATTACACTTAACGTGATCACTGAGTATTAATGTAGTGAATAAATAACCAAAAATACATTACATTTTCAAACGGCAGTGAAGCGAAGTTCGTGGTGAGAAAATTCATGATCACGCTTGCACATTTGGATCATCGGTTTTTCAACCATAAAAGTACAACTGTCATAAAATGCTCAATTTTCTTCAAAATTTTGAGTTAGTAACAAATCGAATGGGCCATTCGTTATCCTTGTAGGTGCTGTAGAACACTCACAATTTTATCCCATTTCCTGAATTGTTTATGTAAAAGGTTAAAACAGGGATTCATTTTTATTTTAATATTAATAATGAAAACTAATTAAGCAAATGGATTTATTGATTATTTATTGATTTTGACTCAAATAAAGTGATAGAGGTTTAGTAAAACCATTTTCAGAATGCTTTACAACGGTCAAGCAGTTATATGTTGAAATAATCAGGCATGTTTACGTGATGAACTGAACATCTTCATGAGGCTTAATATTACAAATGAACGAAATAACACTTTTTCTACTCTCATTGTTTAATGTCATTTGAAGGCTGAAACCTGTTGCATAATGATATTCATTACGATACAGATTATGATTCCGATTCTTGACCAATCAGAGAGAAGCTTACAAACCAAGTATTGACACTTAATTGATCATTGAGTTTGATTGTGTGCATTAAAACTGCATTTGATTTTATATTATTCTTGTGAGTTTTAATTTCTTATATTATTATTATTATTATTATTATTATTATTATTATTATTATTATTATTATTATTATTATTTTCGTGTAATGTTATTTAAAATAAATTGGATCGAAATTTCACTTTGATCCTATTTGACTAGCGCAGTACTCCCTCACAAGAGGACTGGTAACCACAGCCACCTGCAGCAGTATGCAAGGGTAGCAGTCCGCTAAGTGGCCTTGGCTGAATCCTGCAAGCCAACTGCCATTCAATGTAAAAGACGATTTAATGTAAAATTTTAACGTAGAAAAGTCGTAGAAAAAGTACCGTATGAACTCGATGGGTATTAATACACTCGTGTGAAGTTGACGATAATCACTCGTTCCTCGCTCGTATCACACTCCTGTATTAATACCCATCATTCCATCATCGTTTAATAATTACTATTTTTAAATTTGTAGTATTGAAATGAGTGTTGAAATAATTCTAAAGCAACATTATTTTTGTTTTCCATGAAACGCATTCATTATATCTCTTCAAAACATTATTTTCCCTGTAAAAATTAAACTATTACCTCACAATTACCCTTGTAATTCCATTTTTAACATTTTTGTTGTGGAAAATGACTTATCATGTAACTTCGTAGCAAATTATTTTCATAGATTTTGGTGTTATTTTGTGTGTGGCTTGGCCAGATTCGAAGATACTTACCATAGGACCTCTGCCGATTCAGTAGTCAGAGCTAATCATTATACATGCAGGAACGAAAAATCAAATAGACGTGAAGTACCATTATCTTCACCTCTGGGCAACGATGATTGTCATGGTGAACATTGCACTGATATTCAATCAATGTGCCATGGACATTTCTGAGAGAATTTCCTTCGCATGATATTCAGATTGCCATCGAATTGTTGTGTAACTAGGGGAAAATAATGAGATATTTGAGATGAAACTTTTCGTGTGGTCCAGCGTGCAGCGTATGATCAGTCAAAGAATGTCATTTCAATCCAGCACAATGAATTTAATTTATGCTTGTTATTTGTCGCGCAATATTCAACCTTCCGTAGATTTCCGTGACACGTTCCCTACCATGGGGCCTGTTGGGACTCCAATACAGTTGGACCCCTTAGTATTTATTATTATATTATCTAAAATTTACTTACACTAGATGGTCATATTCAAGTCATAAGGCTCACGAAGATGTTATTTGGTACTAGTTGAATGTGACGTCACCGACGCTGTAAACTGTTTTAAAAGTATTTTCATGTTTTAAAAATGTCTTTAATACTTTTCTTTCCTGCCTAGTTTTGTTCAAATATGTTCTTACAGTATCTGGCATTGGAGTTAGCAAAAAATCGTAGTAGCTGTTAGCGTTATACTTCGTACAAAATATCCCAACACCCAATGGCTATGTATATTACCTCCATACGGGGTATGAAATGGTAATATTGCAATTTCAAAACGATAATGGTTACAGTATTCCAAGGCAGGTTCAGATTTAATATTCTAAGGCAATTTGCAAATTTATTTTAAAAAATGCACATGGAAATATTTTGAACCTTACAAATTCTTTCGCGCGATTTTCATTTCATATGGCTGATTTATAAACAATCAGGGTGCCAACTTCATGGAAGAAAATAAGGTGCCGCTCACAGAAAGTAACCATGGGGTACTGGGGTTTAATCAACGTCACCTACATAGATCTATTTAGTTGGCGTTGGTTTAATTCTCGGCATATTCACTAAGAACGCAGCGCCAAAATGCAAAAACACGCTTTTGAAAATTTCTTTGAATCTTCTGGCTGATCGGAAAAGAAATTATCAGTTCCCATCAGAGAATCGAGACGCGTCGAATGACACCTCATATGTCTCGATTGGTGCATGAGAAGTGGTGTAGCCGTGAGTGACGTTAAGTCACACATCTGCACACTGGAGAAGTTACTAAAATATTACGAACATTATTATATAATTAAAGAGACAAATTCGTCTGGAGAAATGAATTATTTATTTTTACAAAAGAGGACTTTTCCTACTTTTCAATATAATCTCCATCAACATTTACGCACCAGTCCTAATGGGTTACCAGCTTTTTTTACACTGGCTGCACAGAACTCTTTTATCTTGGCGTTTGAACCAATTTCCTACAAATTAGTAGACACCTTCGTTATCCTAGAACTTCTTCCCACGTAATGCCTCCTTCAGTGAACCAAACAAAGGTAAATCAGATGGTGCTAAATCGGGGCTGTAACGGGGATGAGGCAATACCTCCCAACCCATTTTGTTGATGGTTTCACAGTTTTGTTGAACAGTGTGTGGACGTGCGTTGTCTTGCTGGAGAATCACACCTCTCCTTTGAGATCAACTACGTTTCTCTTTCATCACTGGCTTCATCTTATTTAAAAGCATATCTGAGTAGTATTGATTGTTTATTATACGGTGTTCATCAAGCTAATCACAAACAAACGCACATACAGCTTCCACGAATACCGCCAACATGACCTTGCCTGTTGATGCGGCTATAACGTGTTCGTCAGTCACTGAGTCGACCACTTTTGAACTTATCAACCCATTTTCACCATACACTTTAGTTATTCTAGGGTATATATTAGAGTATTTATTTACTAGTACATAAAAGATAAATTAGTACATAAACAAACAATGAGAATAAAATAACCAGTTTAATGATACTCTTAATAATGTAATTTTGTGTTGTACCATTTACAGATTTGACTGATAGTTTGGAGAGCCTCTTCCCCAAATGGTATAACTCAATTGCGCAAATTGTCTGAAAAAAGTGGAAAATCAGGGATGGAACATATTTATGGATATAAAATGTTTTATTGCTTACGGCTACGAGGCCACTTCCAAAATGTTCAGGATGCCCACGGCCCCCTGGTCCCCTCTTTGCGTACGCCTGTTTTGCTGAGACAACTCTATGTATCCCGACGCCCGCTCCATCACACCGTGCTGGTGGAATTTATCCCGGGAGCGCGTATCTATTTTTGTGTGCGAGCGTGCGTACGTGTGTGTGCGTCAGTAATTTGGTACATGGTAATATCGTTAAACTCCATTTTGAACCTTGACTACATAGAACATTGACTGGAAAATTAATATGGCAGTCAAATTTAAGGCACAATGTAGGTAAAACTAATATTGACATGCTATTTATAATATTAAAACCAGGACATTTTACTTTGATGATTTAAGAATGAAAGTGAATAAATAGAAAAATAGCAAAACACAATGTCCTTTATTATTTGTTTCCTTCTTTACATTCGATAAACATTATTATTAACAAATGTATACGTGACAAAACAATAAAAAATAACTCATTTTTTAAGTACGATATTTCAAATTGGAAACAGGATGGGAAAATACCTTTTGGTGATGAATCAATGCATCGATGTTTTGCTAAAATTGGCCATCACCCCATGCCTGCCCCATCTGTGCGCACGCCTGTGTTGCGGAGTCAACACTGTATCCCGCCGCCCACTCCGTCAGGCCGTGCCGGTGGACGCTGTCCCGAGCGCGCGTGCTCACAAGGCGAGCGTGATAACCGCGGCGGTCTCCGGGGCCCGTCGTCGCAAGAGCGAATCGCTCGTTTATTCAGTGGCAGGGGTCGTGCGTGCGTGCGTTTGCGCGCGTGCGCGGCGGCATCTGCGCCGCACACGCGGCGACGGCGTCGCGTCTGCGTCGCCCGCGTCCCAACCCGTCCCGTCCCGGCGCGACGCGTCGCGACGCGTCAGCTGGCCGCGACGTGTGTCTGCGCCTGCAAAACCGGCCTGCGGGCCCCCCCCCGGGGCCCTCCCGCCTCTCTCTCCTTTTCTCCCTCTCCCTCCCCTTTCTCTCTACTCCCTTCCTGCTTCCTCTCACCTTTTTGTATTTTTCCTTCCCTTCTGTTATCCCCACCCTCCTTCCCTCTCCCGTTTCTCTCCATCATGTTTTTCGTCTGTTTTCTCTCTCTCTCCCTTCCCTCCCTTTTTTTCCCATCACTTTTCCTTCCCCCCCGTCTTCTCTCTCCGCCTCCCTTTCTCTCTTCCTCCATCTGTTTCCGTCGCCCACTGGGCCCCGCCTACGTTGACGCTTGCCCGCTCAGCCTCCGTCGTCCACTCGCTCGCTGGCGCTGGGTCTCGCTTGCCTCGGTTGTCGCCGACTATGAGGATTGCGCGGCCGCTATCTTGCGCCATCTCGCCGCCCCCGCAACGCAGGCACGGGCGTCATTGTACCGGCTGCGCCTTCCGTGCTAAGGGGTTTCAGGAAATGTTTAAGGGCGTATTCAATGAATCGTTTTTAAATAATGTGTTTTATTCATTGAAATAGGAACTGTAAGATCATGTTATGGCTATTATATCCTGGGTATTTCTGAAATTAGCCGGTTAATGTTCCTAATATCCAAAATGGGTGGATAAAGGTCGATGTGGAAACAGCTTCGGGGCGTACTTTTGTCTTAATCCGCATTAAATTGTTATTAGCCAACACGAAGTCGGCTAGGATACGTGAAGTGCGTGACTAGGAATAGCAGATACGTGATAAATAGAGATCAGACTGCCGGATGGAAGTTTCATTTTTCAAATGGCTATTGTACAGACTTCTTTAAATCAAAACAAATGTAATTATGATTAATACTATCCGTCAGCTTCAATCTTCTTTTCACTTTATTTACTTAGGAGAAAAACAGAGAACAATTCTGATTTTTGTTGCCTAAATTTAACCCCTTGTGTTCCAGTTTTATCACCTCTTTCTTTTCGTTTTCCCCGTACAGTCTCTTTCAGTACAATTTTCCTTTTTCCTGTTATTTATCTCTGATTTCCCGTCTTTTCACTGAATCCATTTCACCCCCCTTCTGTCTCTGTCCTTGTCACTTCGGCAGCTTCCGCCAAGAACGTCGTCGCCGCTTCTGTTAACCGTGGACTTGCTTGCTTCCGCCCCGTCCTTCCCGGCCGTTTTCTTTGCTCGGAAGCTGCCGGCGGCGGCGTGCCGGCCCGGCTCGCTGTCGCGCTGCGCCGGTGAGTATTGTCGACAGAGACGGTCGAATCAGCCAGCGGCCGACGATGGTGGCAACTGCTTATTGCCCGAGTTGAACGGGAAGCCCAACCAAGTGGTGACGGAGGCTGCACGAGCTAGAGGACATACAAAGGAGGACACGAAACGGGCAGATCGGACGCAAGGAACGTGAAACTATGAATTTGAAAATTAAATGAATCGATGGTACCAGGCGTGGCAATATAAATGAAAGAGAAAGATAATGTTTTGGATGAAATTGCGAAGTACAAAACACGAATGTAATTCTCATTTAAGTATAAAGAGACTGTATTTACGAAAAATATGTAATTGCTACAAAGAAAATGTAGGTACATACACAATTCTAGCGTCGTTTACAATACAACCTAGTTTACAACGGTGCGAATTACTCCGATTGATGAGAGAGCAAGAGGTTGGAAAGCATTAGATGCGGCTCTGTTAGGTTGAGATCGGGTTGTGGAAGGGGGGAATGGGGCAGGGAGGTGGGTGTAGAGATTTAGGTAGGGTAGGGGTTAGGGATAGTTACAAAGAGGAGGGATGAGAATACTGAGAAGGGTAAATGTGGATTGGGAGGACTTGCGAGGGTTAATATGAGTTGGGAGAGGACGGACTGAAAATTTATCGGAAATTCACTTTATTTTCAACAATGAATTTATTATAGTATATTAGATAATATTACATAGTATAATATATTATTGTATAGTATAAAATTATTATATATAAGATATAATTTCACGTATTTCGTGAAAGAAACCTAGTCATATTTACATAGTTAATAATGGATATAAGTTTTTAAAAATTTTTTAAAAGTTCCTCTTTTTAATAATCATATTAATAATTTTTTTTTTAATAAATCATTAGTAGACATAAAGTTTTATTGTATGTAAGGTGATGTCGACGGCCCCCTACTATTCGTATTTGCTGCAATTACTTGCCTCCTGATGTTGAATCTAATGACGATTGTGACAGCTGTAATGTGGACAGTGGGGAGAGAGACATTAACAATATCGATCGGTAGCGGTAATGCAATGGCGATGGCAATGCACGTTGCACCCTACATTAACATAAACGATGACGAAGACGAATGTGATGGCAGTGGCAGTGGCAATGGCAATGGCAATGTCGATGACCGTAGTGATGGTAATGGCGATGACGATTTCAATATTGATTGTGATAGGAATTGTCATTAGGACGATAACGAGAATGGTGACATAAGATGGCATCGGTAATGGCAAAGACTGACTCTGCGAAGACGCCAATGAGAGACGAAAACAGCGCGGTAGTTGTGAATAAGGATGGACACGAAGAATCTTCCGGGAGGGAAGTTCGTCTTCCGCGACCGGAGTCACGTGGATCTTCTCATGTCGAAAAAATATCAAAATATTAAAATTGACCGAATGACTAAACAATGAGTTTATAACGTTCGTGAAATGAATGCGAATGATTTCCGCATGATATTCCCCGACTCCAGTTTAGTCTGTTGTGTTAGAGTATAAAAATGACAGCACCGAGTACAGACGAGAACCGATGAGAACCGTGGAGCTCGAGTTGGCTGCCCTTACCTCTCAATACGCGGTTGTGGCGGTTCAGTGCCCTGTTCTTTTTTCTTTTGCAACTAGCAGGAAATCGTAAGAAATTGAGATATCACAGCGTCACCGTTACGGAACCGGCAAAGCGATGCGGCTTGGGTAGTAATTTTATCGGTGTTTCGCGTGCTCATTAATTTCGGCATTTGGGATCTACCTCCAAAGCCCTTCGAAACCTGTCGTTTCTGTTATTATGTCCGGTATTCGCTTGCCTTCCACTTGAAGTTACTGCAAATACGTATGTCCTCCTGCATTCGTAGTGGTACTAATCAGACGAATGTCGACATTATCTTTCAAACCATAAATAACGCATTTGAATTTTTTTAAGCTGACTTTCGTCAATTCGAAAATAATTGCTGATGCGAGCCTATAGCAAGGCCTTTTTCATCCCCCTTATTCTCCATCGCTTTCAAGACACCACTCCTGTCGATTCCTCTGGCCACTGCAGTATTCTGCTTCAAGAAATTGCGGGGTGTTCGGGGAGGGGGAGAAATTGCATCATTTTGTGCGGGGAGGGGGGAATAATGAATTCCTTTGATTCATTCTTGCTTCCCTCAGTGGATTCGATCGTGAGTCAAGTGCGGGCGATCTTGGCCTCTGGGCGCCGCGCTGTCTCAACAGAATTGGGAACGAAACGCTAGTGACACACTCCAAAATAGTTGCCTGTCACTCGCCGTATTTCCGTCCGTGACTGGTGTCTCCGTAAATATACACTCAGTAAAAAAAATTGTACATCACGCTTTTTTCTAACGTGATGCCCATATGGCTTTTGAAAGACGCAAGAAAAAAGACAATGTAATTCACAGACACATGCTTTAAAATGGTCTTATGATATTAAAAAAATGTCTGCGTCTTTTAATGCGAATAGATAATCATGGAAGATCTCGACAAAAAGAAAACACATTTCGTTCAGATTAGCACGTCTCACAAACTTGCCCCTGTGAGGTGGTCGACGAAAACAGTTTTTAATGAATTAATACTTCAAAACATACTTCTTGTGGGTGCATTATTGTTACGAAGAGTCTGACTTTTTTACGATCAGAAAGAAACAAACGATTACTCATTAGAGATTTGTGAAGTTGTACATTATGAAGTTGTATAAGAGCATACGCCACAGGAGCTCAAGAAAGATGATTTTTGTTCACCCTGAGCAAGGTCGCAGTAAGACGACCGATACGTTGGCAACTGTGCCTAGGACGGGACTCTCGCAGAGGAAGAGTCCAAAAATCTATTTACTCCGGCTGCGGAAACCGCCGTTCTCACCACTGTGTTAATTTGTGCAGGAAAGTGGAATGCAAGAAAGCCATAAGTCACCTCCGAAGCTTACTCACGAAAACAGATATGGCAGTATTCTTTCCATCATTATTGTGGCGACACGGGAACGCCATGTTCGAACTACTCGACATTCGAACCACTACTCGACTACTCGACATTCGGCAACAAAACATAAATGTTTAAAATTAAAACATCTATTTTAATAATGCATCGTTCACATCCCATGGATGTTTTTAAAATTGTTTAGTACAGTAAACCCTCGTTAGCACGAACTCGCTTAACACTAATTTCGCCGTAACACGAACAAAACTTCGGTTCTGGCAAGGGATTACGGTAATACAGACATTTATAACACTCAGATACCACGAATTTTATAAAACGAACTCCGATTATTTTGGTCCCTTCGAATTCGTGTTAATGAGGGTTTACTGCAATATCTAACATTTACATTCGCGCGGCGGAGAATTTAATTATACAGTAGCTGTGGTTATTCATCGATCATTAATATTTAAATAATAAAACAAAACAAAAAATAATAAGAACAATTAAAAATATTGTCTGTAAGCATGAGCACTCACGGTCATCTCCAGATCAGAGCTTTCTCAGTTCGCCCTAGGAGGATGCGAAAGAGGGAGGGAGTGAAGGCCTTATGCCCACGGCGTCTGGATTGACCGTCTCTCCATGTGCTAAATGCGAGGAAAGACGTTTGAAATACCAGGACATGGAGGTCATCGCGGGCGAGAGTTATACTTGAGTTTCGTAACGTGGCCGATGACATTAGATCATTTTTACACCTCCCGCCTTGTAAAATGAATCTATTTAATTAAATCGCGAACGTCCTTCTCACCGGGGCTCATGGCCTCAACAATTGATTGATTTGATTTATTTATAGTCGCATCAACTACATATGGTTATTAGCGACTACTTATATAATTACACAGTCAGTACAAAATAACACAAAATAAATATAATAATAATAATAATAATGTCTTTATTTCTGGCGAGGCTCAGGCCGTAAGGCCTGCTCTTCCGCCTAACCAGTTAAATATTTACATTTACATAATTACAATTCAGGCATTCGGGCGGAAATAGTGATAACTGACATTTTACGTTACTTACGAAATTGCAATGATCGTAGTAGCTAACGGTGATGTGCTACGCATAACTAATGAAACCAGGTGTGAATGTATTTTCATAGTCAATTTTCATAATTCTAAAGCTAACATGGCATTAAAAAAATCCATGATTCTATTTACAAGAGGGGCGTGGTAAATCAATAATATTACCTTCCAAAAATGCCAGAAATTCTCCTATATCCCGAATGCCTCAACTGTGAACAAATTTAAAGAAGGAGGGAAAATTTTACATTTATTTATGCACTGTTCTTTGTTCTTGAGGTCTTTAGGAGAACTTAAATTGTACTTGTTTCTTGAACTTTCATGTTTAGGGCATGCAAACAAATGGGCCTCAACAATGTGCTTATCTGTTATAAGATTCATTTTATAAGGCAGGATGTGTGAAAATGACCTAATGTCATCGGCCACGTTATAAAAACCGAAGTATAGACTGCTGGATGAAAGAAGTACAAACTGCGTTAGTTTGGTTCGAGTACCAAACTGACAGTTACTGACAGTACTACTCAGTTATTATTATTTCGTATTTTAACTTATACAATAGTGTGAGTCTGGAAATACTTCATTCACAAAGAAAACATGGACCACATAAATATCGAACAAAAAACATCGACGAGGAAATATCATCAACTTTAATGTATCGATTTAATGTATATGTATATGTATGTGTTTAATGTACAACATCCATGTCGCATCCATTGAACTAACGCTAACGAACACATCAATTGAAGCGTCCAACACTGATTCTGGACTGCTTCTTTTTGATATTATTCTCTAAGCATTGTTCCTGTTACAGTTTCAGATTCAGACATAAAATTTATGCCAGCTTAAATAGTGTCAACAAAAAATAATATTCATTTTAAGTTCATCGTTCGACGATCATCGTTCGACAGCCTACCCTCATTATTAATTATTCCTCAAACGATAAGGTCCGGGTCGTTGCAATCCAAGGAACTTTGTGAAAAGCTACCTGGCTTTTCGTCTCAATATCACCTAATCTTAAGAATCCTTTCATCTCTCCCAGTTCTTGAAGCTGCAGCAATCGGATCTGTGTTATAATAGTAACGTTTTTTTTAAGAACGTGTGTCTGATTGGGTTGGACACAACTTATCTTACGCTTAACAATAGCATTATTTCGTTATATGTATTTTTATTGTTTTTCTTTATACTTTATGATTTACCAGATGGATTTAAAAATGTATTTCGACACTATTGAAAAATAGTTTGGGTGTTTTAGGTTTATTTTGTGAGAAAGTTCGAAGTGAGGAGAGCGCTAGCACACCCGTTGGCGCTCAGCGGCCGTCAAAGTTTATGATTCAGAACCTCGCCGCCGGACATTCGATGGAAGTACGGATCGAAGTTATTACCAAATTACGATGGTAGCTGGAAGCTTTCAAAAGTGTTTTTTGTCGCTATTGTGGTGTATAGGAAGTCATTCTCACCCACCCCAGGAGTTGATGCTTTTAGGGTTCGTAGGGGAAAATGAAAAATCACTGTTTTTATAAAGAAGGGAGTCAGAATGTATGGTCTGAATATTGGTAAATCTTTGTTCTACTTTGTCACAAATATATACCACATAGTTAATTCAAGGACATTTCGAATTACAAGCGAATTTTTTTAATTATTATTTTTCTGTTGCTATTCTACACAGTATTTTTGGAAGAGTTTCACTTGGATGATAAAAATCACCAACAATTGAATATTACCTTTTTTGAAATTATTTATTAATGTAAAAATTAACACGTTTGTGTAATATAATTGTTTTGTCAGTTATGTTTATCGGTTGAAAATAAAAACCCCTTCGGGTCGTGACCGACCCATCTTAATTCATAAGTGGTCTGGGTAACATTGTGTCGATGATGGTTCCGTTACTTAATATACAATATTAACTACATATTTTGCCTACTTTCACTATGTAAAAGCTTCATTAAGTGTAAAATAATAAAATTTACATTATACAGTAATAATAACACCTCTCACTGTTTCCGCCTGTAGAGCTATTTGTTACTTAGACAACTCCTAGCCAGGCCTGTGTGCTTCGTGGCGAGTTCGTGGTAATGAATACACAGGGAGAAGGAATGAATTCAAAATTGCAAACCTACATTTTAATTTTGCTAAAAAAATGATCTGGTCTTTCAAATAAAAAGGCCCTGGAATGAGATCGTGAGAGCCAATTGGTTAAGTCATCTATGCAGTGTCCGAGCGCGCCCTAGTCCAAAGATCCTCGTAGAACGGGGCCGTCCAACGATTCTTAGCGGGAGAGCAGAGAACGAGAAGCGCTGTAGAGCATGTAGACAAAGCGCCCGCAACAGTGACCAAAAGAAGCTACATTTACTCTAGGAAGGAACCACTTTGACAGGTCGCGAAGCAAATAAACGTCATGCAGGACGATGGACAGTGCCTGACTTTGACTTATGTGCGCCCTAGGCTATAAATTGTTTTAGCGCCCTTTTAATTTGTTACTGGAAATAGAAAAACTATAACCCCTCGAAAATAGCTACTCTAGACTAATAACCGTAAATGATCTAACTTTATTCAAATCAATAATTAGAACATCTCGTACTTACGCTTGCCATATCTGGGATGGGGCCGCCAAAAGTAACGTAGAGAAAATTAAAATAATTTAAAATAAATGTTTAAGGCGCATAATTAAAGCCTTCATGATCCATGTCAAATAGGCAAATTAGAAACAAAATGAAAAAAGAAAAATAAATAATTATACAAGAAGATTACCTGTAAAATTTTTTGAGGACTTACCAAAGGCGGATTGTGTTAAAAATGTAATCTAGGACGTTCAACAGAAGACATTAAAATTATGTGATGGTACCCCCAAGAATAAACTTCGCCCATCCTAGATAAACGCTTCCATAAGAATACAAATTGAAAATAAAGGATTGTTAAATAGACAAACATGACGTTAACAGGAGAATGTCACAAATTCGAAATAAAAATTCCAAATAAGTTATGAGAAACTTAACAAAGTAAGAGGGAGCTTCGAGTAAATGTACTCCTCTCCTGGCTATGCCCTAACCCAGTTCAGGTAATATAATGTGCAAATATCAGGAAAATCAGTCTATTGAACAGATAGAAAATGAAGATGTTTTTATTTATTTATTTATTTATTTATTTATTTATTTAGTCAAAAAGAGTCACAAACTGTATGTGACGTATGGGGAAGAAAATCATCTGCGCACGCTTTCTTGAGTTTCAGAATCCCTTCCCAACAATTCAACTATTAATAGTTGAAAGATGAAAAATAATAATGGTAATAATAGTTATAATAACAATAATAATAAATTTAAAAAAGCGAGAGATTAACATTTCAAAAACGAGATATTTTCGTTGCCGAATTATAGAAAACTTATTTTTAACGGTAAAGAAACGAACAGATTGATTTTTCTGTATTGTTAACAAAATAGAAACCCCCCCTAAGCTCTATTACCCCTACAAGCAAAAGGAAACTTCAACAAAACGTGCGCATAGTGAATCTACATTTATGCCTAGAAATTTATGCCTAGAAGCAAATCAAGAGGCCATCTCAGCTTCCTTACTTCTTTGCTCAATGGATCAGAGAAACTGGACAAAAACCCGATCGACATGGGGGTCATTGACACGGAAGCTGAAGTACATTACTTGTTACAGGCATATTGAGTCTTTTTTTCAAATTGTACAGTGCAAATGTAAACTAATTCATCATACTGTATCTTGGTTTTGTTAAAGTAAACATAATTTTTCTATTTGACGATCGGTATAGTCTCTAACTGTATAGAAACAGTTTTGCAGCAGAAAAGATTTTACTTTTAACTTAAATTTGTGTACCAATTTTAATTGTTTAATTTCATCTGGCAATGCCTTGTAAAATAACGTACATTATTGTATGTGGATTTCTTGTAGTGAGCTGTTAATACTGACTCTTGATGAACATGATTTCTACGTCGAGTGTTGTAACTATAAATATCAGTATTACATGAAAATAAGTTCCCACCGTTAAGTAAGTCAGTTTTGACAAATACTACAGACTCATAATTAAATAGGCAAGGCAATGGTAAGATTCCAAGATCAATGAAAAGAGGCTTGCACGGATCACGTGGATGGGATTTTTTCATTATTCGGATAAGTTTCTTTTGCAATCTAAATGTCTGGGCACTAAAGGGTGGGCTTCCCCAGAATATTATGCCATATCTCAGGCGGGAATGTTAAAACGATAATCGGCACATGGCTGATCGTAGTCCTGCTAACGTTCCCTTCGCTGACCGACTGTTTCGGGTGCAACGAGCAGCCGGGCGATTCTGCGCGGAGCACTTGCCTGGACGGCCCTGTCGTAGAAGCAAGAGCGTGCACAGTCCCAAAGGGAAGAGCCGGCGAGCGTGCCGCTACCTCCGTCCCTCCCACTCTGCTTGCCCCGCCCACCCCTCCGCTTCCCCTTTCCCCACCCACTGGTCGCAGCCTTTGCTGCGGCGTCTCACGTTGCACCGCGTGAAGCGAGCGCGAGCGACCTCGAGCGCGAGCGACCTGCTCGCCGCGGGGGGTCGGCAACCTGCAGTCGCGAGCGGCGCCCAGTGGGCCAAAACGCACCGCATGGAGCTGAAGATGGGCTTAACAGCTTTTCTTCAATAGCTGTTGCCACAAAAACAGCTGACTCGTAATAGCTGTTATTAATAACAGTTGGAAAAATAACAGGTCCATGACCAGCTACCTAACATGGACGACTGCTATGAGTTAAATCAGTTGTAGCTACTGCTAAGAGTTACACCAAGCAAAACGAATAACGTTGGTAGCACTGTAAAGCTTGTGCAGCTACCTTTCGGCGCTTCCTTGCACTACTTTCCCTAACATGTTTGGACAGAGAAGCAGCTGATATGAACGAGCTGGATGAACTGCCAAGGATGAATAGTAATTCATATAATGTGTAGCGAATGTGTATAGACCATAGAATATTACTAAAATGAAAGTGATTCGGGTTCAGATTACAAATATTCTTTCAAATACGCAACTTGTGCACAGTGAAGTGACGAGTGCCAAAAATAATGAGGAAAAACAGTGTTTTTGCTTACGTATAGCTAAAGTGTTAATGGCAATCGATTATCAAGTATTATAACGTGAGTTATTTGACCGTAACTCATTTTATTTTATTGGACCTAGGGAAATATTAGTTGATCTCACATAAGCAGCAATGGGACAGACGTAAGTTAACATATTGGACGGACTTAATTTAAAGGACAAACATCTTGTTGTAGTGTATACAGTAAAATATAAAAATAGTGTGGCACATGGTGTGTAATAATGACGAATTGTGTATTAATGAATATAATTTGAACACTGGCAAATCATGATTGATTAGCTGCAGTGAAGCTGTTATCGTACAAAATGGTTGCCAAAAAAGCTTGTAGTTGTTCGGATTAGGCCCAGTAGGTTGCAGTTCTGTGCATTTCAACCGATAACAACCAATAAGAGGATAAACGAAATAACTGTTATTTCGCGTCACAGTTACGAAACGTTAACGGTTAATAAATAACAGTTTAGCTGTTCAGGGCACATCCCTACATGGAGCCCTCGCATTCGTCCACTGTGTGGAGGAGAATCCTAGGTGACTGCTGTTCTTGTCGGTCGTTTTCCTTGATTTCTCCGATTGATATTCGACGAATGTCTGAGCTTCACCGTATCAAAAGGGCAGGAATCACGCGCTATCTTCCATCCTCACTTATGTCCCCTTCTGTCCCCTTAAATTCACACTCACTACCTACACCTCCACTTACGTCGGGAGACCAGTCGGGTGCTTACAGCTTGTCCTGGTCGAGTGGAATATACTTGGGGAAGATATCCGCATGCCAACGTGACAGGCCGGATCTCTCATTCCAGCTGGGGAGGAACATCGCCACCTCCCGGGATATAACATGCACAACACATACGGGAGGAATGACCATAGCAGTTGACGCACCTAGAAACTCGGATCAATGACACGGACAATAACCAATCACGCGAGATCAGCTAGCTAGCGGAAAGTCCCCTGAACACGACCGGAGTCGCGGAAACAAGAGCTGATCAAGAGTGGCCCGCTTGGTCGCCTGTCCTGCGCTTATCCGAACTCTATGACCACGCAAGGAAATTAGAGAATTATAAATGAATATGAAGGTTTGGTACAAACGGCGGTACAGCAATAGCAATGAGAGGCGGGGGAGACAATAGAACATCGAGAAAAGCTGCCGCAAATCCACTTTGTCCACCGCAAATTGTACATGAAACGACCGGAATTTGAAACCCGTTCCAGTAGAAGGCGAGCGATTCACCTCGGGTCGCCCCCGCCCCCTAGGACAGTGGGATGTCTTGCCACTTGCCAGATACGCGGCATTGAGACAGAACAGAAGACAAATGCCGATATCTTATGTCCTTATGCCTAGCTTTGGCCCAGTTCACAGCAAGTATTGAGACCGAACAGTAGGCAGTCAAAAGAGTGAAACTGGCATTCGTCTAAAACAGTCTGTCTGTCTTGATTTTTCATATTGCCTTCAATTCGTTCCAAAAAAATAAAACTTTGCTTCTACACTCTTAACATATGTAGTCTTCTTGTATGGTGTCATTTCGCTTTTTGTCACGTAGTGTCGCTCTATGCAGCTTGGCTATACGATAAACGACGTTTAGTTATTGAGACTACGTTGAATAAAAATTGAGTTTGAATGAAAATGTGTATAAACAACATGTAACAAGTATTGTATTGCAGCCACCCGGTCAATGACCCCCATCTCGATCAGGTTTTTCGTCCAGTTTGCCTGATCCATTGAGAAAATGCTTAGATGGCCCCTTGTTTTGCTTCTGGACATAAATGTAACTTCATTTTCTGTGCACGTCTTCTAGAATTCAGTGGGAAATACAATTATTCAAATTATCGTTTCCATGTTGTCGCGGCAGGAAGTATTATTCCGAAGGACAACAGGGATGAGAGCCAAAGTTAAATTGCCTTTCTATACTTGAAAATAGATTTTATTACATGGGAGATTTTTTCCCTTCAAAATTTAAGTAGTATACGACTTAGTGTAGGGATCACAGAATTTTGAAAATGTGCACACAATTCACTTTTCCCCATAGCACGTCATACGCAGTTTTAACTTTTTTTGACGTAAAATAAATTTAAAAAATAAAATAAAATAGACCTGGATGGTTCGAGTGTTTGTGACGACGCACATTTTCAGAACCTCATGTATCATCTCGAAATAGCGCTTCGTTCCTAATCCCCAGGGTAGAGAGCTTACGCGGAAACTCAGATGAAAGAAAATGCCTAATCCATAAAACGGTACTAGAACTAGTCCCACGAGCTACCTCCTGCATTTATGTAATAGTACATTATGAAACGATGATGTAATGATGGGTATTAATGTAATAGTGTGATATTACGTTACGAGCGAGGAACGAGCATCGTAAACTTTCACACGAGTGTATTAATACTCATTACATCGAGTTTCATACGGTACTTTTTCAACGACTTATGGTAACTTTTATTAGTTAAACGTTTATATTGAATCGTTTCGTGGCATTTGACATGCAGGATTCAGCCACACCCATCTAGCGGAGAGCTACCCTGCCCGTAGGTGGCTTTGGTTTAAGAGTCTGCCTGCGAGAGAGTACAACCGTTGCGGCAAAATTCCGAGGTCACCATTTTCTCTTTTCTCTTCCGGAGGTGCCAACTCAACCTCTGATTAACTAGACATTTTAAACCGAAGAATTGGCTGGTTTTTAAGAGGAACCATACAGTCGCAACGTATAACACAAAATGACTTGCGTTCTGATGTTAACGTCTGTCAAATGTTCCCTCTACCATTACCACTGCGCTAATCAAATAGGATCAAATTGGACTTACGATTCAATGTATTTTAAATAATATTCCACGTACAAATTACTAATAATAAGAGAAATTAAAACTAACAAGCATACAATAGTATTAAATGCAATTTTAATGTACGCAATCCAACGAAACATTTACTATTTAGAACGATTCTCAATGATTAGTTAAGTGTCAATACTTGGTTTGAAAACTTCTCTGTGATTGGTCAAGAACATGTTGCATAATTAAATCTGTATCGTAATGAGTATCCAACGGGTTGCAGCCATCAAATGAGAGAATTGTACAATGGGAGGAGAAAAAGTTTACTTTAAGGGTCTAAGACACATCATTTGTGAATTACACACAATGGTAGCGCGTGCTGCAGTATAACCTGTTGTGAGTTGCGTATGTGCCACATATCATAATCTGTGAATTCATGTTTTTTGTCTTAAAACTCTTTGATAGAGGACTGGAGGGGCGGTAATTCCCTCTCTTTCAGCATACTGTCAGAGTTTTAGGTTGATGCTTTCCTATAGATTGTAAAAAAAATTATATTGCCTCAGAGTATTATACATTGCGCTAGGAAAGTCCCTCTGCGCCGAGCCGAATCAGGGGTTCTTATTAAAATTATATTTATGTTGGTAGCACGCGGATCACTGGCAAACAAGTGAAGAGCACCACACTACCAATATATTATGATTGTGGTGAATACCCAAATTACATTTTCATTTGTTACACGTTGCAGTTCGTGCTACCACATAATTTCTGTTGCTAGCACTCTCGCCAACCACTGATGTCCCTGCGGAGGGACTATTTTTTTAAAATAAAATAATTAGAAAATAGCCTTCGAATTGTTGCGCGCGTCTTTTGATGTTGTGCCTACTGTGCGGCGGCGGCAGAAGAGGTAGCGGTCTTTGCTCTGTCGTTTCTCTCGCTCAGGCGCTCGCCAATGGCCAGCACTGACGATGAAGAAAACGCGAGTTAAACTTTCAGTCCTTTCGTTCAACTCTGCATTGGCCATTTACGAGCAATGAGGAGGCGCAAGAGTCAATTTGAAGACGCGGAGCGGAATGTCTTGTGAAAATACTTTGAGAAACGAATGCAAGAAAAAGTCGGGACCCGAAAATTCATTAGTGTGTTCGATTTTATGTTAGTTGGAATCTTCGATATGTTTTTGCTTTCAAGCCTTAGTCTATGCCTGCGGACGTTTGTCAGCATGTAAAACAGGTCCCAGGAAAGGCACTTGGGCGATCCTGGCAAAATTAAATCCTCTAGCAATTTTGCACCAATTAGAGTTTCGATTTGAATTACTGGATTAAATTGTGGATATTGTATATTGGCCTGCGGTACCTGGTGTTCAAATCAAACGTGAAAATTATGCACTAGGGGCCGAATTCATAGTCGACACTTAAACCGAGTATTCCCTTAAGTGAACGAATCATATTTATAAACCGCCCTTGAGTGAAGTCTTAAGTGCGCACTCATTCGTATAAGCGAGGCAGCTTGCTCCCTTAAGTGGCCCTTATGGTTGTCTCGTCGCGTCAGTCGTTACCAGTTTAGGTTATATTTTTACGTAGCGTTCACCTACTGTTGAATTCGTTTTGTTGGTTTTACAGTTAAAAATTTCTGTTATTAGTAGTCAATTAAAACGATTCATTTGTAAAGTGTGTTATGGATAACGACTTCGCCGAATATTTTGAGTTTTATGCTCAACACATCCTGCGAAATACAAACAGATATATTGGAGATGGGAGCAATCCATTGGAAATGTATAATGATCAACAGTTTCGAAAGCGGTTTCGTTTTAATAAAACCACAGTAGTGGATTTACTTGTACCGATGATCGAGAAAGTCCCAATGACGTAAAGAGGACTGCCAATTTCACCTTAACTAAAAGTTCTCGATGCATCAAGATTGAATGCAATTCCATCCTTTCAGTTATGTTTTAAAATTTTTTAATTTTGCTGCGCGCGTCAACTCAACGTTGGAGTGTTCGCTCTCCTGTCAAATTGGACGCTCTTTGTACAAAAAGTAATGCGTGTGTTAACTCGGTTACCAAGAACTTCGAATCAGCTGCCGCCAATGCCATGTTGCCACATTTCTCTTTCGCTTAAGGGAACTCATTCCGTGGTTGTAAGGAACGTCTATGAAATACAAGCGCCTATAAGTGAACACTTATTTTGAGAAAGCACTTATCACGAGGATTCTCTAATTCCTTAAGTGTCGACTATGAATTCGGCCCTAGTGCACCTAGGGAAAGCAATATCGAACTACCGTACGTATACTTGTCCAGGACAAGTCTCATAAGAAAGCGCTAGGGGCTTCTGGAGGTTAGCCTACGCAAATCAGGCATGGCATTAAAAGAAGCCTTAGTCTCGTTAATTTGGAAATAAAATACTTTTCTCGAACCCCGAAATTGTCTTTTTTTGGGGGGAGGATTTGTAATTTGGAAACTTATGCGTAGGTTCTGTGTTTCTCAGTACTATCACATCTCTTTGACCGCGATATTACATTTAAAATTAACATACATCTAATATTTAAGAAGTGTAATCACAGCTGACTTTATGCCAATATTTACACTTTGTAAACGATTTATTGTAACGAAAATTACTTCACGATTGTGCATCATTAAAAAAAATAGTTTCTACAGCCTTGTCAAGAAATGAATAACATCCAATATAAGAAAAAAATGTCTGTAATTTTCGTAAGGAAATGTGGATTCAAAATACCATATTGTAACGAATATTGCGTTACCGGCCGGCACCACCACGAGCTGCCTGTAAGCACAGGTTGCGTCATCTGCCGGCGGTCCCTGCACTAGATTATTCCAGAACAATCGTGGGGTCCGGAATGTTCTCGACGCCCCCCTCCCCCCGAGAGATACGCGGCGACCGGCGACCGCGAGTCAGTCTTAAGTCCGCAGTGGAAGCTGAACTGTGAAGTGTATGCATCGCGGTGAATAGCAGTGCAGTGATTGTGCTCAGTGACGTGAACCGTGGTCAGTGCTCGTACTATGGTTAGTGCAGTGGACTGTGACAAGTGCATCGAACTGTGATCAGTGCAGTGAATTGTGGCCAGTGCTTAGGACTGTGCGAGTGTGTAAGAGAAGTGAACAGTATAAATAAATAATCAATAGAAGCGTAGTGTAAATAAATAGTCAAGAAAAGTGTAGTGTAAATATATAATCAAGTGTTTTCAGTGGTTGTGTTAAGAAACAAAATAAAGGTTCTTGTTAAAATAATACCAGACTTTTAATTCACTACCTAGAAACGTAACAACATTCACATACATATTTTACATATTATATACATATTAACATTACCAAATGTTTGTGTAAATAAATTGATACGTTAGTCTTTCTGTTAATATTCTAGTAAAGGTTAGATTTGTATTATATGTTTAGTCAGTGCTTGATAATTGAATAATTTAAGTACCGTAACCCACGTCAAATTATTTGTTTAATAGAAATACTTATATTTATTATATTATATAACAATATATTTTAATAATATATTCCAGAGGTTTTGGAACGCTGTTCCGTTACGTTCCGCCAGAAATCAAGCCATGGGTGTAATGCATTCTCATGATCGACTGTTGTGAAGTATGGTACTGGTCAGGGATTTAACATTTACTTAACGTCTTCCAAACTCGTAAATATAATTCCGTGTCTTTCTTGGCAACATTTCACTTTATTAGAAATAAATTCATCTGCTAGTAATTATTGTGGAGGAAGCGGACAGTTGTGGGCAAATTAAACATATAGAATTAATGTGCTCATTAAAGCACACTAATACTCGTAGAGTTCCCCGTACAGCGAGATCCTAGGAATGCAATTAGATTTGCTTCTTTTTGAGTCAGTATCTTGCAGATTGTCGAAGGGTGTAAGGGAGTCATGTATAAAAAAAACAGAATCAAATGAAATATTTTGTGAATAATGAATTTTTTTTCATGGCCGTATCTTTTAATAAATTATTTCACATTAGAGCCATGGAAGTATGACCGGTTTCCACTGACTAGAAAATATTAACAACTAAAAAATTAGAATAAAATTATAAATTTGATTCTAATTAACCTTGGGCAAGCTTGAAAACATATGATCATTAAATAATAGAAAATATTATACCCAGTAGGATACACATGTTTATGGTGCCAAACGCAGATATGTTGATAACATTAAGTTCGAAAAAGCACCGTCCATTTTTCTAAAAAAATATTTCTTTTATCATCATTCTCTGAATGACCTGGAGATTTAATATTAACCAAGAGCACGGATATTAGTTCTGAGAAGAGGTGAAACCCAGATAGATGACAACGTCTTACGTGTCAGTAATGATTTAGAATGTACGTAATTTTGTTATCGCAGAACACTGGCTTCGAAAATCCGATTCGCTGATTTAAATCCACCGAAGGTCCGAGGATTTCAGAGGGCGGAAAATCCACAGTGTGCCATGTCACGCTTGTGGCATCTAGAAGAACTAAATGCCATGGAATTAAATCATCCGACAATCTGCGACCTAAACGTTTCTCATATTACCTCAGCCAAGGGACGACGCAACTAACGGATAAAATCACCGAGAGCATCAATGTATCGGTTCCTCGCGGCGGATATCGGAAAATGTTTCGCACTCATGTGGTGTCAAATTGGAAAATGCCCAGCAATGCAGGCCATGTCATCGCTATGTAATAGACAAATTTTCCAGAGCCACGCGTTAACAAGAGCAGCAGCAACAACAGTAATAAAAACAACAATAATAATATTAATATAATGTAATAATATAATAATAATACCAGTCCGAATAGCCGAGATCGCTAATGCAGTAGTGCCGTGGCGATCTCGAACGGAAGGATCGCGGATTCGAGTCCCGCCTCGGGCATGGGTGTGTTTGTGTATGTCTATTTGTGTGTGCCGTCCATTCATCCTTCATTATCATCATCATCATTCCATCTTCCATCCCCCAGGACTAGCAACCCTGGGGTATAAAAATCGGATTCAGCCTAAATGCTGATCCCCCTGATTGATTCCATGCAAGACTTCAACGTGATAATTGATAGTGAGCCCGTGCAAGTGCATGTATGCGTGCTCCAAGACGGCCGATTCGCGAGCAAAAAATAATTAATTAGAAATATAATAATAATAATAATAATAATAATAATAATAATAATAATAATAATAATAATAATAATAATAATAATAATAATAATAATAATGCCGAATCTAGTGTTCATACAAATGTGATTTTCAGGATTAGGTAATGGTAAGCCACCTAAAGTGACTTTTACAAGAGATGCAATTGAAAGTTTATAGACTTGAGTAAGTCAGGCGATGAACGTAAAAAGCATATTTATTACAATAAACGATACTGCATGCATTACCTTGCTGTATTGTACTATTTTGATAGTGGGCTTGCCTGCAGCAGAAAGGAAAAAAATAAAATCTCAATTTTGCTTGTTGAGTGACTTGCAATTGTCTAATCCCAAACCCTTCAAATATACTCGTGCATTTTTGGGAGTACTATAAAAGACCAAATAAATGAAGTACCAATACATGCTGTGGGAATGTGATGATATGATCAACGTAATGGTTTAAAATGAAACTCCCGCTCCCATACGGGAATAATGAACGGTGGAGACTAATGCAACTTACTAGGTACGTTGACATTGCGGACTCTTCTATCCTGATCAGTTTCATCCGTTGCCAATTGAATTTAGAAATCGATAATGTTCAATCTGCTAACCTGTACCTTGTTTGCTTTGCACGTGGCCGCGCGAAATGGGCATACGATTGTGATAGTGTTGTACATTTGCGGACTTGAACTGTCGATTGTTTCTTATAATATTTTGTGTGTCATGGTTCAGAATATATCTTGTCAAAGGACCTTCGATTCTTCAAGAGTTTTATATAAAAATGTGCCGAGAAACGTAGTGGTAAGCTAAGTTAATTTTAATATAATTTTTATTATAAAATATATACTTTTCAAATTCGTACAATATTTCGACATTATCCTTTCGAATTGTGACCCCCCTCCAGTACATAATCATTGAAAGCTGTGTGGAACTCCAGCAGCATTTATTCTACATATATTATTATTTCAAAATAACTAAGTAGATAGCGATTTTCTCCTAGTCCTGTAAAGGAATTAAAAATGTTCCAATTCTTCTTTAATTTTGTCCAAGCTACTCCACAATTAACGTTACCGCTCTAGTACCTGGCACACACTGATATCCGATGTGAGCTGCTGTGGTAGGCTCTTCTGTTGAATTAAGAAAGGGTGGTAGGTCTCGCGAGAGGCATCAGCGTTTTTATGAATCCCCTTCGATTGGAGGCAATCTGCATTGCCGCCGCCGTCACCGCCACCGCCGTCATTGCCGCAGATGTCACTGCCGTCGTCACGGTCACTGCTGCCGGTGTCATCCCCGTCGTCACCGCCGTCGTTACCACCGCCGACATCGCCGCCCCACAGCCGCGGTCTCCGACACCGCCGACACCGTCGTCATGTCACCGTCGTCATGTCACCATCGTCATGTCACCGTTGTCATGTCTCCGTCGTCTCTGTCCGCGACATCTCGCACGTCCCGTCTTCATGACACTGACCTGGTCAGCTTCGTCGATACCTTTGACGTTAGCGACGCCAAAGGTATCGTCGTTGACGCGCCTTTTTGTTGCTTGCGCTGATCCCATTGCAGTTGCCTTGCCGTCACTGAGACTGGTGCTGCCGCGAAAGCCGTCGTCGTCGTCTCCCTTGCCGTTGCCGCCTCCACCTCCACCTCTGCCGCCGCCGACAGACGCCTTCGCCCGGGGCCTCACGCGGGTCGCCAGCGCCCGGGGCGTTGCAGGCACGGGATGCGGCGCGGGCCGGGGAGGGAGGCAGAAGGTTCTCTAATTCGCGCTGCTCCAGCATGCAACCTTGACGGTGGCACGAGAACGGACTGGCTCGACCGCTGCCGCCGACGTTGCATCACCGAATGTTGACACTGGTCGGCGCGCAGCTACAAGACGAATACTGGGAGCGGTAGCTCAGTGCTTCAACTGATGTCACTGCAGCGCCTCTGACCGGGAGGTCCTAGGTTCGAGTCCTGACGGCGGCAGGATTTTCGATACTAGCTATTCAGCTACGTCGAATTCAGTCGCTGTCTGGATGAGAATTCTAGAGGCCGGCTGCTCTGATCCGTAGTTTTCCGTGGTTTCTCCGATCAACACCAGGCGCATGCCGGAGCAGAACCCTAACAAACGGGCCACGGACCGCGCGCGATCTTTCCTTCCTCTTCCTTGTCCTATCCTCTCCCCTTACACACACACACTTAAACTGACATGCTCTACACTACCACATATTCCGGGAGCTTACAGCTTGTCCCGACTGGGGCGGTGCCCTGCCGGTGGAAGAGTCCTGGTTAGGGGAAAACCCCAGTAGCCGACGGTAGGTCGGCGCCGGATCTCGCCATCCAGCGGGGGAAGATCACTGCCATCTCCAAAAAAACCTGCACTACACTAACGGGACTAATGACCAAAGCAGTTGACGCGCCCGGAAACACGAAAAAATCAATCAATCAATACAAGACGAATACGCAGAACGGAGAACGATAAGTTATTGTGTAGTGTTGCAATTAACTAACAAACCAATTGTCAGGGCAGTGGTAAGTTTTACCGTGTACTGAAATGAATCAACAGTAGGTTTTTTAATTTTCGTAGTGCAATTTCGCGTTTTCTGCGTTTCTTTCAACGTATTGTGTGTAAACCTCTCTTTCTTTCTCTTACTCAGAGTTTTCTCCCTTAGCTGGCAGACAGACAATTTTATGCAAGATGATTTCCTAGATAATGTATCATTTCAGGTAAATTACGGTGAAAATGTTCTTAACATTCAGCCAGTGCTCATGAGCCTAGCCTACGTACATCTGATAGTGAGTCATCAGTGTCCAGACTGTATCAGAAAGATATCATACTAGGAAGTCAATCTATACCATTTTCCTCGAAGCTAATGCTTTTCAGAAGACTGAGATAAACCAAGCGCTCCCATTCCGCAAATCATAGTAAAGAATTGTGTTATACCATTTTACTGTCTCGCTACGGAGTAGAGATGTAATGCTCCGCGGTAAAATGGAGAATTTGCGGCAGAAATGCCATTACAGGGCACTGGTACGAAAATGTGGCTAAATCCAGTTGCTAAATGTAAAAAGTATTCTCTAACACGTGGTGTAGCCAGAATCCAACTTTTTTGGTCCGTGATACCGAAAAATCAAATGACGGCAAAACGTTCGTCCGTCCGTTCGTCCGTCCGTCCGTCCGTCCGTCCGTCCGTCCGTCCGTCCGTCCGTCCAACTGTGAACAACGCTAGCGGCTAAACCGTTCCTCAGATTTTTTCCAGAATTAATATTCCCCTATTGATCTGGCTGATGTCGCGGCCTCTTGAATTTGAAATCGATATTTTAATTTTCTGTGGGGAGGGGTACTTTACATAAAGTCCCTGGGATATTTTCCAAATTTTCAAAAAAATGGTTCCATTGTTTTTGATTAAATTTTGTTGTTTGATAATGTGAAAACGTTTAAGAGAATGGTGTAGGTCGTTGAAAACCCTGATTTTTCAAAAATTGCAAAATTGCAAAAGTTCAAAATTTTTCGGCGTCATCCTACAACGCAAATATTGAAGATCGAGAATGTTTCCTTTAATGAAATCCGTTCGTTAAAGATAGATTTTAAAATAAAGTCGTGTATAATTTTTAGAAATTTTGATTACTTTTCGCATAATTTTGAGTGAAAATATGGGCGAGAAATTGCATGCTCTTTTAGCGTCACTAATTGTAATATTATCTATTAGGTTTGGTATAATCGAATTTGCTGTTTTTAAAATAGATTTACTGTCCTTGCTGATCGCGTCTTAATGTTTATTATGGATACAAGATTAGGATTTGAAGAAATTAGGGATTCGGCTCACGGTCTGTTACATTGTATAAACTGGTACGTGACCTTCTAGGTTGGTACAACTTACTGTTCTGTTTTCATTTCGCTTCCTACGTCGAGACACACAGGCATTTGTGCGTAATAATACATAGCTCGTCGCATCCCAGATCTTCGACACTCGGTGATTTTTCTCGATCAAAGATACTGAGCAATATCTCGGCCCTGTATAGGGAAATGGGGGGTCGATGAGGAAAGAAGGATCGCGGTCCTTGACCCGTCATTCTGTATGCAGAATGAATATGTGGTTAAAATCAAATTTCCCTCTCAGAGCATGACTTTGAACTCATCTCATACTGATCGCAGTAATTACGTCGACTTTGAAAAGGTGAGAAATTACTAACATTGAGGTACATTTAACGAAGTTTTACCGCTTTATTCAAAATACCGATTTTACACAACTTACAACAACGCAAATATTAAAAGTCGTACTCTGAAAAGTTGGAAAATGTTTGTGAAATGAAAATGTTGTTGTGAACCAGGTGCCCATTTACTGCTTATACAGATTAAGGGTATTTCCACTGCTTCAGCAACTGCCTGGATTTGATGGGAGAAACCACATAAATGAGAGATTTGAACAGTCAGGCTCAGGAATTCTCATCCAGGCAGCGACCGCATCGGTCCAGTCTGGTGTCGAAAATAGAACCAATTTCCTACCGTTAGTCCAACGCAGATGTAGAGTACGTCTTTTCTGCTGCATAACTGTTTCTATAAAATTAGAGACTGTACTGAGTATCAAAGAAGAAAATAATGTAAATTTAAACAATGATATTTAATGTATTAGTTATCAATTGTATTGTATAATTCTAAAATACTAACTATTTCAAGATATTTGTCTGTGATATATTGTAATAACTAAAAGGCCAAAATAATAGACATTGAATTACTTTTTATTATTACATTAAGTGATACTAAAGTTATTCACAACGTTTCTACCCTATTGTTTGGGGTCTTCCTCAAGTACAATCTAAAAATAATAAAATCTACGATGAATTCGTATAGTATAGGAAAAGAATTGATACATTTATGAACAGAGTAGGCTTACCTCAGTATGGCAGGCCAAATACATATGGGATTCAAATACATCTACTAATTAGATTCCAGCAGGCGCCACATACTCGTCGATGCCAAATGCGAACGGCTGTCACCGCAGGGATCGACCTCGCGACCTCTGGTAATCTTCAGCGGCATGTCCCGGGAGAGGTGGCTCATGGCATCAACTGATATCACTGCTCTGCCTCTGACTGGGAGGTCCCAAGTTCGAGTCCCGACGGTGGTAGGATTTTCGACACTATCTAGATAGCTAAGTCAGACTCAGTCGCTGTCTGGAGGAGAATTCTAGCGACCAGCTGCTCTGATCGACAGCTTTCCGTGGGTTCTCGGATAAACACAAGGCGAATGCCGGAATAGTTCCCTAAAAACGGGCCACGGATCGCGCGCGATCTTTCCATCCTCTTCTTTGTTCTATCCTCACCCCTTACTTACACGCACACTTACGAGCCACTACTCTATCTTACATGCCGGAAGACTGGTCGGGAGCTTAGAGCTTTTCTCGGCTGGGGCGGTGCGCCACTCGTGTGTGATACTCCAGCTTGATCTCAACATCCAGCGAGAAAATACCGCCCCCTCCCGAGGGGGAAATATGCATTACTCTTACGGGATTAATCTTAGTAGTTGATGCGCCCGGAAATAATGATCAATCAAATTTAACCGCATGGCCGTGCCTTAACGGTCATCGCTGTAAGTGCTCTCCTTTCGTAAGTCTGGAAATACTTCGTACGTGTCCGCTCGGATAAAACGTGTTGCTACTCTGCATCTTGAGTGTCCCTGGCCATCAGAGGCCGTGCGCGTAGTGCTTGCCGTCGGCACCGGAATCGGAACCACCGAGCAGCCGGAGCATGTCGCCGCCTCGGCCGACGAGCACGCAGCGTCTTCAGGGAGCGGTCAGTTCTGATTTCCCCGGAGCGAACGTATCGGATTATTCTATTTCGGTTGATGGTTCATTTCCTGTCCGCCGCCCCGCCCCTCCCCACCCCACCCCCTCTTTCCTCCTCCCCCTGTTGCGCGCAGACCTCACGCGCGCGCGACCCACACCAAAAGGGTGGGAGTGGGGGTGAACGCTACTCCGCGAGGGGAGGGGGAAGGAGGGGAGGGCGTCTTGGACGGGACGTGGCGATGTCCGAAGGAAGAGGTGGCAGGAGGGGGAGGGGATGCATATTCCGCGCGTGCTCACTCAAGGCCATCGGAAGGATATCCGGGTCACCCGGTATAACGAAGGCAGTGGAAGGGCCTTTCATAAAGTACATCATGATATACGTATTTTTGTGTATTACAATCGATTATATTCTTATATTTAGACAAGATGTATCGGTGCTCGTCTGTGTACAATGTCTCTTGGTTTGCTTTCCAGAATTCGCGGTCTCAGAACACATCATCGTGAAATGCGTGTGAATTTTAAGTTCAAAAATATATTAACTTGCAAAATTGAAAGACATGTGCTACGATAAAAATCAAATGAATTCAATATACAGTCGACTCCGGTTACAGTGTACTCGGATATAGTGAACCCTCGGTTATAGGAACTCAAGTCACTGGTCCCATTTCGTTTGTAAGCGAAGCCTTTAAACATTACAAATAAGCATAATAAAACAATATAGTGACTTTATTGTGAACCGGAACTTCGGCTATAGTGAACCTAGGAAATACAACGTCCTGGTAATAATTCCCTCCTGGAAAAGAATATATCGCCTCAGTGCCAGAAATTCCCACACTAGGCAGCTTGAATTCCAACAGTGCAAAAGGCATTGAAGGGTGTCAAGAATGCATTACGATACTTAGACACTGAGGTCAATGAGAATCAATTATGGATAGAACGCGAATTCTGGAGAAGAACGTAAATAAATTACTAATAAAAAAGTACGAAGCAAACAATTGAAAAGAAATCGATTTTTAAGGACAAATAAAAATATTGAAATTTTCAGTTCGTGCTGTTAATTTGTTTTGCGGTATCTCTGAGTTAATAAAATTAATCTTTACGGTGAAATTGTGTTTAATTTTTACATCATCGTATACAGTGAACTTCGGATATAGTGAACTAAAAATGTTAGTCTCGAGAAGTTCACTTTAATCAGAGTCGGCTGTATGTTCAAATTATAATAAAAATCATTGGAGGTGCAGGGGCGCTTCCAGCAGATCATTTTGGAGGGAGCCATCATAGAATTTTGTTAATTAATAAACATTTTTTATTATATTATATATTATTTTTGTAGTGTGTTATATAATACTGTGCAATATTAAATTTTAAGTAATAACATTATTGTAACAAATAAATAATTAAATCAATTTCTCCAAATTAATGGAAGTAAGAAACGGAAAACTCTTTAAGTCTTTTTTTTGGAGCGGGACATGGCCCCGTTGGTCCCCCTCCCGTGGAACCGCCACTGAGCTCATAGGACTACCTTAGGTGCATGGGCACCCTTGAGCTGCAGTGGTCCCCCTGAGATGCATAGGTGTGCTTGAGATGCATAGCCTCCCCTTGAGGTTCATGGGCCTCAGAGCCCTGTTCCGGCTGCACTCCTCTCCCCTGGGGCGTGTACATTGTACTAGACGTGAAGACTGTGAGGAGATTCTGGTGGTGGGGGTATCTAATAAAAGCATAGGCAGCTAAGAGGCTCAGTTTAACGTCAGCAACATCACGCGGTCAACGACAGAACATTTAATTCGGCCAATGGTCCCCAAGCTCTTATGAAGTCAACGTCATCTACAGTAATTTACACACACACACACACACACACACACACAAAGTGTAGAGGCGTTGGTCAAGTTCGTGTTTGCGCGTTGTTATCGGCCGAAAAAGGGAGATAAGTTCTTTCATTCATGTGATGTAGCTAACGTTCAGGTGTGCCGATTAACTGTAGAATTTTTTTCGTAGCATATACCCCGCCATGCCTCCAATACCTGAGTCATCAAGTCGGCAAGTACCCCAACATCAAGTGGCATCAACTGATGTCAGTGCAGGGCCTCTGGCCGGGAGGTCCTAGGGTTCAGTCCCGACGATGGCAGGGTTTTTGACATTAACTAGAGAGCTAGGTTGAATTCAGCGCTTCTAGCAGAGAATTCTGTCGGACGGCTATTGTGGTTGGTAGTTTTGCATGGTTTCTCCGATCACCACCAGGCGAATTCCGGAGCAGTACCCTAACAATGGAGCCACGAGTCACGCGCGATCGTTCCATCCTCTTCTTTGTCCTACCTCACACTTGCACGTCGGGAGCTCAGAGCTTGTCCCGGCTGGGATAGTGCTCCACTGGTGGGAGATACCTGGTTTAGGAAAACCACACTTCCACACAATGTGTAGGATGGCGCCCATCCATGGGGAAGAACACCATCACTTCCTAAGGAAAAACCATACATTAAACTCACGGGATTAGTGACCTTAGCAGATGACGCACCCGGGAACACCAAATAATCCATCAGTCTTCACGATACTACCATAGCGATTCTAGGCGACCAGCGAATCGCCACGCGATGTCGCGCGGCCGGACGCGTGGCGCAGCGACAGGATGCAGACGGCCCGGCCCGCCCCACCCCGCCACGCCCCGCCGCGCCTCACCCCGCCGCGCCGCGTCACGCACGCGCTAGCCGCGCCAGACCGGGCGGACGCAATAAAAGGAAGGAGGCCCCTCGTAACGCAGCTCGTAAATCAGCCGGCATCACTCGCTAAGAAAGCTGCTCTCAGAATTGACTTGCTACTCCGACGAACATTGGCCAGTTATGTGAACGTGACTTGATGATAATTTGGTCGCAAAACATGTCGCTGCTGGCGTCTCGGGCCAGCGGGATGTAGGTCGATCTCAGTTTGAAGTGTGGGTTTCATGTATAGTGAATGGATCGATATATCGCGAATTGTGTATATTGTGGATGTCCGGATCACATCAGGGGTGCATTTACTGTGCGGGACGTATTTCCGACGTAATTTCCTCTCCGAAAAGGTGGCAGGGTGGCGACAACTAAAAGTGTACAGGAATTTAAGATATACTCAGCCTTCCATCGATGTGGTATTTAACAACTACTGTGTTTCCCACGAGAATTGCGTTCAATTGCGAGATCATAATCGCCATTCTCTCAAAACAGAACCAAAATCCAATTAATAATTAATCGACCGGATTAAGCGGTTCGATATTGTTCTTAAGGAAAAAAGTGAATCACTGAATTTCGTAATTCATTTACTTATAACTCCGCGTGATATTTCTGGGAGATTTAAGTTCCACGCCGGTATTGCTTGCTTCTAGAGGAATATGACTGTTTCGTAGACTGAAGCTTATCCACTTAGCCTGTAGCAAAGTATGAGCAAATGTGAAACATTTTAGTAATATTCGTGTAGAAACATTTTAAATTTATTTCATTTATGTTACTGTCTTATTCCTTGCAAGATTTTGGTGACCAAAGATATATAGTCGATGCCTGGCTTTACTTGGTAATTGTGGAATAATAAGCGATTATTTACGTAAATAAAAATATTCGTTCGAGATTTCTGCGGGATGGCGGCCCTTGTTCGCACTTTCATCTTGAATTCACTTCCGAGTAGCCGCGCCTTCAAAGTGGCTCTTGTAGCCAGATGTCGGTCTCAGTTCATAATTGATAGATTATTTCGTGTTTCGGGGCACGTGAACTGCTATGGTCATTGGTCCCGTAAGTGTAGTGCGTGTTTTATCACGTTAGGTATCGGTCTTCTCATCTGGATAGAGAGATCCGTCTCTCAGCCTGTGTAATATGCGCGTGCAAGTATAAGGGGTGAGGATAGGATAAGGAAGAGGAAGAAAATATCCCACGTGATACATGGGCTGTTTGTAAGGGTTCTGCTCTGGCATTCACCTGGAATTGATAAGAGAAGCCACGGAAATCTACAGATCAGAGCAGCCGATCGCTAGAATTCATATCCCCAGTTTGCTGGTACCTCAACAAACTGGGGATTACAGTCCCATCGAATGACGAAAAAGTAATTTACAAACTTCATATCACTAGTATACCTTTATACTACCGCGAGCAATTATCCTAAAGTAATTAAAATTAAGATTGATAAATGTATATATTAAATTATCATTTATGTAAATGTATGCTTTGTGTCCGTGTCAGATACATTCACCTCCCACCCACATGGTTTTGTCTTTGAAATTCAGTAGGCACACGAATATTTGTGTTAGTTCTGCATTGAGATAATTGTCGGTATTAGAATTCATTCAAAAAAAATGAACTAGGTTTAGAAAATACGGTGATTACACTCCAGCACTTAGCAACAAGCACTATTGTTTGGACACGTTTTACAGTAGTTAATTTCAGGACCTTAGTTGTTGTTGTAGTAACTACTACTTGTATTGACGATAACGAAATAAAATAATTTTATTTCGAAAATTTCACTAGCCTGATATATATTGCAATTATTAATAATCTGTTCTTTTTCAGGATTCGCCTAAGTTGGTAGAGATTCTTAATTCCTTGATGATATGTCGACAGCAACATCACTTACTCTATAACTGTCTCCTGAGATCTCCCGCATGCTCATATACGACTAGTTCATTTAGTCACGACCGTTTAGGACGCGAAATGACTGCCGACCCTGTGTGAAAGAGCTTTGACAGAAAGAGTGAATTTCTTCCAGAAAGGCCTACTTTACACAAAAGACCCATCAAAGGCACATACCGAATCAAGAACCTAAAATCAGATGGGGAAAACATAAGTCGTACAAAATTGTATTTTGCCATAAAGTAATTCTTATGGAGTATTTGAGTAAATTGCATATGACTGTCCGTGCGTCCTTCACTAACGGTTAGATCGTCCATCAATCGAAACAAATGAGGTGTCATAGTCTCCTGGTGGAAAACTGATTTGCTTGCGAATCCGTGCAGAATATTCTAAGGAATTTATAAAAAAAACGTGTTTTTGCATTTTTATCTCTGCGATCTAGCGGTGGCGGAGCGAATCACGTGCTCCACCACGGGGTCGAGTCCACGCTTCCGTGGCCGTGCCCTTCCACGTGCCGCCAAAGAGATGATACAACAACACAGGTCGCTGCGGCTGGATTGCTTGCACAATTGTATCACTAGGACGCCGCTTATTATCGTTTTATTGGGTGAAGCTTATACGAAAGTCCAAACGGTATCCGCCCATTCGGAGGAGAATTTTGATTACTGAATTATATTGTAATATAAATTCATAAGACTGCAGCACCTCTGACCGGGAGGTCCTAGGTTCGAGTCCTGACGGCGGCAGGATTTTCGACACTAGCGTTTCAGCTAGGTCGAATTCAGTCGTTGTCTGGAGGAGAATTCTAGTGGCCGGCTGCTCTGATCGGTAGTTTTCCGTGCTTTCTCCGATCAACACCATGCGATTGCCGGAGCCATGCGGACTCTACCAAACGGGCCACGGACCGCGCGCGATCTTTCCTTCCTCTTCCTTGTCCTAACCTCTCCCCTTACACACACACTTACACCAACATGGACTACACTACGTCATATTTCGGGAGACCGGTCGGGAGCTTAGATCTTGTCCCGGCTGGGGCGATGCCCCGCTGGTGGGAGAGTCCTGGTAGGGGAAACCCCACTAGCCGATGGTAGATCTCGCCATCCAACGGGGGAAGATCACCGCCATCTCCCGAAAAAACATGCACTACACTAACGGGACTAATGACCAAAGCAGTTGACGCGCCCGGAAACACGAAAAAATCAATCAAATCAATCATAAATTCATAAGAATTGAATTGTAGGATTGTTGTAGGATATGTGCTTGCAAAGTTTCTTTAATAAACCGTTTGATACGACATTGAAAGAATAAATTAATCAGAACAACGTTTCTGAGATCGTTCGTATTATGTTCTCCAATATTATATTCTGGGTTGGGTAGTGTCGGTAGCACGGCAGAACACTCGCGAAGAGCAGTTGCGTCTCACATTTAATCCGAGGATGGAAAAATCAGACAATTGTATGTTTAAAGTATCTTTTAATTTAGAACTTACACACTAGAAAGTTTTAGCATTTAAAAATATTATTAAAACGTTTGAAAGCGTCCTCGCCGCCACATTTCTAGTAAAAGGAACGGTTTTATTGCGTTGTACCGCGCTGTGACTTTTCTCTACGGATACAATAGCAGAGAAACCCACATGTACTGTGCTCACGAACTGGCCTCCAGTCCTAAACTTGGAGTTCGCTTGTTCTGAGATTGTCTGCGGAGCACTCCATGAAGATCCGCTCCGTTCCGGGTGTGGCCGTCGCCGATTTTGGGTGTCCGTCTTTCCCTCGTTCCTCCTCTCGGTTCTGTCTCCCTCTCACCATCTCGCAGCTCTCCTGTCGGCTCGGGAACTGTTCCCGTGACCGCTGGACCCTGCACGCCATAAAGCCGTCGGAGATCCGCCTCGGAGAGAAACGCCGGGTTCATAACATTATTAGAGACATTTTAAAAGAGTATTATATTTAAATTTATTAGAGACATTTTAAAAGAATGAAAGTAATATTTGTAATTCAATAATTTTCTGCCATTAAATTAATTTAATTTATATATTATTTTCTCAGTTTGTATATTTAAATGTATAAACAGTTTGAAAATGAAACACATACGTGTCTTGTTACTAAGAGTATTTTTCCTACTTGAAAGAGAATTTAAAATGTTAGTATCTTGAAAATGCGTTAAATGTTAATAGTCTTAAAATACGTTCACAAACAATGTCATTTTAAGCACAGTTTGTCGGTCGGTGCATGGTATTAACATGCGTAAGGCATAGTAGCCCGCTAGTAGTCATACTAGCAGGCTGTCGTCGGTGCTCGTGAATAGGCACCCGTCTGAAAAAGTAATTTTTGTGCTAAGTAATGACATGTGTATAGAAAATAGTCTATAATAAGAAACACATTAAAAATGTAGTTCACAAGATGGTCGGTAGTACGAAATAACATATGTGGGGACGAAATAAGTGACTCTATCTACGGTAAAATCATTCTCCTCTAAAGTGGTATTTTGTGTGAGGTCATTTTGCACAGACAATTTATTAAAGTTTATAACAATTTTTTTCAAGAGTTGGCGTGACACCCATGCCACCTCCTCCTCCATGGAGACCTACTCATGCGAGGCCAGGAGTGGATTAATACATACGCAGACCAAGCATTCACACAGAGAGCTCCCGCTGGATAAGGGCCCCAATGAGTCTATTAAAGAAAATGCTATAATAGTTCGTGGTCAGTAGAAATATTTAAATATTTATTTATAAATTGCAAACATCAAAGGTATTTTATGTTGTTAGTAATCAAAGGTATTTATTATATAGTAATCGTTTATTTTAATATTTTTTCAATGTTCAGTATTTAATATGTTGTTGTTGTTATTATTATTATTATTATTATTATTATTATTATTATTATTATTATTATTATTATTATTATTTTATTGTTGTTAAGAGCTCCCATTGGGTGGTCATTCTACCAACAGGTCCCTTTCGAAATGAATTCGGTCCCACGTGAGCGTCGCAAATCCGGCAAAGCAGTGCGGGTGCGCCCCGAGACGTGGCCACTTGCAGAGGAGGCCGGCCCGGCCGCTGTGCGCACCGCGCCGCGTCGGGACGTCCGGCCTGAAAGGGAGGCGGCCCGGCTCCGCGGCCGCGGGCGCCGCCCGTGGCGGCCGGCCGGCTGCGGCGCGGCGCGACGGTCGCTCTGGCGGCGCGACGGTCGGTCTGGCGGCGCGCCCTCGGGGCCGTCTCACTTCCGCTCGCCCGCGCGACGTCCTCGCCGCGCTTCCGTCGGTGGCGCGGTCGCCTCCCCCTCCTTCCCACACGGCCATCCTCCACCCCCATCCTTTCGTCTCGCTCCTCAAGCCCACTCCATTCTTGCCGCCTCCCATCTGCGTCATCTGCACCTTACTAATACGCTGGCGTGGGACGGGATTCGTGAGTTGTACCGCCAGCTTTGCACTACAAACCGTTGCAGCACAGCAAAATGCTGTATTGTTTTTCACAAACTCCTTCACTGCCATTGACGTTACACGTAAGAGTGAAAATATGGAAGTACTGTTTTTGATTTCTCTAGCAATTAGTAACAGACGAGTATATTAAACACATAGGCTAAACAGACGATACTTGCATTAAGCGAAATTGGGAAGAGTAATTTTACGATGGCAACGCTTTGGTCTTGTAACGTGGGTGTACGTAAATGTGGCAACACCCCTAAGATTAATCTTTTTCCTTGCAAGTACTAGCTTTTTCGACCATACTAGAGAGTAATGGTTTGATTGATGTAGTTTGAATGTTGTTGGAGGAACGCTGGAATGAGAGAGACGAGAAACGGGAGAAACTCCAGTTCGCTTTGTCCATCACAAATTCTATATGGATCAACCTCAGAGGCGCATCCAGGATTTTTCTCCAGGGGGAGGGGCTTCAGGTTTTGTGTCTAGCCGACCAATTGATATTTTCTTATTAATAATATTTAATTGGTATTGAAAATATAAAATGTATTATTTGTTGGTTTCCATTTTTTTTAATTTTAATGCATTTATTAGTGTAGAAAATGATTAAAAGCTAAATTTTTGAATATGTATCATTGTGTTGTAGGGGGGGGGCTAGAAACCCCAGAAGCCGCTCTATCCTTTGGGTTTACAACTGTTTAACCGGGATTTGAAACCGCATACCCAGAGTTGTGACTACACTTTGTGACCACTACACCACTAGTCGCATTGCAGGACATAAGATTTGTCATCTATCAAGCTTTCACCGTCGCCATTGTCATAATGGTCATTATCGTCGCTGTCGTCTTCGTCGTAGCCTTCGCTGATATCGCTTCCGTCGAAACAGTTTTCTCGGAGTTACCGACGACCCCATCTTTTCCATCGCCCCCGACGATACTTTCACCCCCGTAGATACAGTAGCTCCCGTTGAAACCGACGTCCCCGTCGATACCGTCGACCCCCTCGATACCGTCGCCCACGTCGAACCGTCGCTTACGTGCCGCTGCCTGTATTACCGCTGCCCCCTTGGATTCCATAATCCCGAACGATACCGTCACCCCCGTTGATGCCGACGCCCCCGTCGATGCCGTCACCACCGCTGAGCTGCCGTTGCCACCGCGTCTGCTGCAGGTGTTTTTGCTCCCGAAGGTCCTTTCCGGCGCCGGAGTGGCGCGCTGGCCCCTTGGAAGTCAGCCGGGCGGAGGTTCACGGCTACGCGCGGCGGTGACGGCGGCGACGGCGCAGATCAGTCGCCGGAACAAAAGAGCTCGCTGACAGCCCGGATATGACGCTGGGACGGGGTCTCCGTTGACTGAGCGGGGGAACGCGAAATTCGTAGGATTTGCCCTCGCTGGGAGGGATGGTCTCGTAGTCCTTCAGGTTAAAGGAGATGGCGTTAATACTCTGACGTGGAACATCTAAATGAGAGCTGCCATGGGCAAGCACCAACATTAAAGCGTCAAGTGAGGAAGCAGCCGAATGCGGTTTTGCACGTCACGCAGGCAGAATTTAACGTTTTCGATGCATCTTGTCGAGAACGTAATTGGTACAGTGGCTTGGGGATACGTTGTCAGGGATTACCTGCGAATATTTACCGTACAGTTTGCAAGCATTTTGCTTTTAGATAGACATTCGTAATGTGATAGGGACGCATTTAACATAAAGTGTTAATCTTAATATTGTTGATCTGAATTGTTGGTTGGGTAAATTCAAGAAACAGACAGCGTTCCTTTCAGGTTTGCAATCAGTGCCGAAGGTAGAATTTCATGGCCTTTTATTATTATTATTATTATTATTATTATTATTATTATTATTATTATTATTATTATTATTATATCTGTTTGTTAACTAAAACAAGATCGAACGATTCTTGCAGAGTAATATTGTCTTTTCAAAAAAAGATAGAATTCTCACGTTTTTTTAAATAAAAAATCTCTGGGAGCAAATATATTTCTCGTGTATTTAAATTAAGAAATCGTGTATTGTTATGAGAGATTTTGAATAAATTTGATAATGTAACATTTCTTTGCAATACTTTTCGTATTTCTCATTCATAAAAATTTTAAAGAAGTTATATAGTTTTTTTTTTTAGAAAGGGGCAAAAACAATAAATTAGATCCCATGTATTGCTTCACCTTTATAGACAACTTACTTAATTCATGCACTAAGCGAGTAGTTGCTCATTAGTTTGTCATCATATAAACCATATTATTACGTTTCGGAGTCATCTTAACTCCATCGTCAGATCATATTTTTTGAACAAACAATTTAGTAAATAAAACATACATAGCTTATACGTATTTATAATGATATGAGAGTAGTGGATATATGTATGTTAAACCCACCAACATGAAATCGTTAGTGTAATGTATACATGGATCACTACTATATCGAGTTATACTTTACATTCATCCTGCTTACAATGTATCATAGGCTCACAACGCAATATGCCATACCAAATTCATATATATTAACATGTACTCACCATTACATTTCAATCTACACATAGTATCGTTGTCAACATCAATCTTACATTACTTAATTCTAAATATATATATATATATATATATATATATATATATATATATATATATTCTTTACCATTCATTAAACAAATTATTGAGAGTATACTTCAACGGACAACAAACTCAGCTGACAGCATTTCACGTTATGTACCAAACATCGTGATGCACGCTTTTAGAGAATACATATAATTATATTTCTCTAAGAGTTTGCATGATTCCATCATAGCATCTAGTAAACACATTCGACTTTACCATGGAGTTTATAGCATTATTCTTTATATACAGAGTCTGTAAAACAAGTCTTTTTTTTTATTCGATCCAGTGGCTAAAATCTGTGTACTTTTAAAAGCAAATTCATTTTGAGTTTTTACTCTATTTCGAGATGAAATTGTAGTGTTCACTGACTTTACTTATGTGAGTTTAGTGTTCCTTGACTCTATCCTATAATTTTCAGCACGTCTGACTTTCATAACACTTACAATATTATTGACACGAGATCTTATACACCGGCTGTTTTTGATATTCACTGCTAACCTTATCTTTTAACTTTTTCATCACACACTTTTGATTCATAACTTTATCAATGATACAGGTATTATATTTTTCCTTAAAAATGTTTACTATCGTGTTTCATATTTTAGGAACATAGGGTATAACGATCTTGTAAAGTCTTGGTAATCTGTATCCTTTTTATCATCATGATTATAATTGGAATAATTCCAACTCTTATTTCTAAACATGTTCAAACGTTTATTTACTTGCTTTGAATGAATATCAATTTATATTGATATTTGGATTACTAAAAATCAACTATTATCTTATAAGATTCGTTTCGAAGTTATTTTGATCGCTTCATCGTACTATTTTCAATTATCATGTTGAATTGGCTGAGAGATTAAAACGAGAAAAATGATTAGAGAACTCATGTTTTCTAGAAGTATTTACCTAACGCTTGTAGTGGAAAAGTGTTCAAGATTTTGTGACTCGTAGCCATTGGTGAAATAGATACATTTTCGTTGGTATATCATCTTTAAATTTTCAGATTATATTCTATACACCAACGACGAGCCAATATGAAGCATTGGATTTGAATACACAAAAGCAAGAGTAATTTTGAAGCTTAGCGTACGCTAATCAACTGTGTGTGCATGGTTCCCGTTTTCATCTGCTTGCACAGAGCGAATCACACAGCAGCGTAGAGAAGAATTAAGAGTGAAAAATAGAATATCTAAAACAGTGAAGTAAGAAAATGGAAACAAAGAAATAATGAAACTCACTAAAATAATTCAACATTTTTTCAACACGTTTTAAAAATCTTGCAGTTATTTCTAGGTATTAATTAAAAGCCACAAGTACTCATTTATGGTGAGTTTACATTTTCTCTAAAAATCGCCTTTCTTGTTTGATACAAATTTCAAAATGGTATACTTGAGAACACTCCGAATTTGTGGTTTAGAATGATAATCCTATCTGTTTTAAAGATTATAGTGTAAAGCGAAATGCAGTTAGGTTAATGAACGATTCATTTGGAATTAGTATTAAGAAAATAATTTTTGAGAAGCATGTGTGTCACGTATTTATGATTTTTGAAATATGTATCACATACTGTTATTTTTATTAATAATATGAAATATGTGTTCAAGATTTGATTAATTTAACATACTAAAACGAAAGGTTTTCTAGCAAACGCCTTTATGGGGTAAGTTAATAACAATTTACCCCACTTTTGACTTTTTGTGTTCCGTATGCCTTCGTTCTACCACTCCGGGTGTTCCAGAAAAAAGTTTAACGGCCGAACTAATCGAGAACACCATTCCGATTTGACCAAAAGGTTCTCCAAATAGAAATCACCAGGCCACTGGAGTTGCTTATCGCCTTCCGACGAAGTGCTCCGTGCTTCAGAAGTATTTTGGGTCTCGCCAGAGGGGTGGGCGAAAATAATTTGGATAAGCGTGTCGGTTGGCCCGGCGAGACTACCTGCATTTCGAAACATCCGAGTAGTTCGTTTGCCAATGAGCTAACACATTGCAAGTTTTCATTTTTTTGCAGGTCGCTTGTTGGAACATGATTAATTGCTGTGATGTTAGTGTTTTAATACTAATTAAAAATAAACTTATAAATTCATGTTCCTAGTTTAAAAACGTTGTTTGTACAGTGTTCATTTTATCCGCACCTGCAAAATACAACGATGATTAGTCGGTGAGTAAAAACATGATAACAATACTTGATATTGCAACACATCGACTTTGGAGCAACGAAAAGAGGGATTTGTATGCCTTGAAACATACCACGCAAACTGGCGAAGGGTAGTGGACGAAAGAACAATACCCCTCGAATAGTACGATGCGCACAGTGGGCAGTGAGAAGAAGCATATTCAAAATAACGGGATTTGTTTATTACTCGTACAATTTGTTCTGCAATCTAGAAGTCTGACTCTACAGGATGTGTTTACCTAGAATATTATGCTTTGACGAATTCCCAAAATAAAGAATTGTTGGTACACAAAATTATAAGGTGGCAGTAAAGCGAACTCCCTGCTTAAGAGCTTGATGATCGTAAGATTTCCTTATTTGTATTCAGTTTTCTAACAGTAAAAGAACAAATATCATAGAATTTATTTTTTTCCCTGAGAGTGCGAGTTGATAGCAAATCGAAGGAGACTTTTGCAACCGTGTGGGTAGTATTGTAATAATTCTTTCAAAGTGGGGTTAATGTGTACTGGTTCTATGGGTTAATAATAATGCCTAGCTAGTGCAAAATAAATGACCGTTTTATGCCACAGGAAGCACTCACTAAGTTACCCAAATTCAAAAGGCTTCTGGAGGAACGTGAGTTGTCTGAAGCAGGTACTCAGGATTGCGACGGAATACCTCGGAAGAGAAAAATGTCGCCGAAGCATGGATGTTCCACACATTATAAGTAAAGTATGAAAGAAACGAAATTTATCGAATATGAATCTTGAATGTTACTAGAATAGTTTATTTACACGAAACGTACGCCCCACGTGAAATGCAGCTATTAAAAAACTAAGAAAAAACTGATGTAAAGAAACTGGGGAAATCTTTGTACCACACTACGCTTCTGATTGGTCAACTCCAAGCGCACTACTTTCGATGACGCGAAAAGCATTCCCCGCCAATTCAAATGCAATAAGAGCTGTTATGCAAATGTCGTGCTCAGGCAACTACTTTACTTACAATCAGCCAGCTTCAGGAAGTGATTCGATCCCCTCCATGTGTGATGCAGATGATTGTGTTACGGGAGAAGAACCTCTAATAATTACAAGATCTTCAACAATGATGTCGCTTAGAGAAGGCATCTGCCACATATGTGATTCTTCTTTCACAACATGCGTCGCTACTCTGCCAATTTTCAGGGGTCACTTGAATCAATGCCTCTTCGAGTAATTATCGAAGTTCTTTGAGTTTAAATGTTTTAATTTTACGTGCCACGTACCCCTTTACACGACTCCATTTTTTCATGATCACTGTTCACAGGCTGCAACAATTTCGCAAAGCGTTGGTGGTTCGTTTCTCAAGTAAAAGGAATTCACTTTTGATCGAACAGCACTGACAAAAAAATTCGTCGCAAACTTCAATCACAGGTTTCATCCACTTTCTTTTCTTTTCTGGTGTGTGTAGTAGTTCCTCTTCGGTGAGCTCTTTCCTGAGTTTCAATGCGCTAGATAGATTCCAGTGAACTATGCAGCAAGTTCAGCGATTTGCTTCACCGGTAACAACGGATCCCCCTTGAGAACGATGCGCTTTTCACTACTTCGAAGAAATTTTCCTCTCTTGTTAGACACACTTAGACATTCCAAAACGAACTGGATGGCAGGGCCTCGCAGGTCGATTGGCAGCGCGGCGCCGCGGTTCCGCGAGTAGTGTAATTTTAATGTCAATAAATATAGCACCCCCACTTATCACAAAATAAAAATATCGCAGAATTTTGTACTAATGAAGAGCCAATTTATACCCAAATTTAAAAATTTTGAACCGATGCTGACCAAAATACACTGCGTTTAATAGTGGTGGTTCTAACTTTACGTTAAATCAGCATCCTCACCCAAGGAAAGCACATGAAAAAAAAGCAACTAAAAATACCAGAATTTTGTACTAATTAAGAACTAATTTATATTCAGCGCAAATAATGTTAAAATATATTATTTATTAAAATTACGAATATTCGCTAGTGATGCAGTTAAGTTAGCACACCCATTAATATGGGTGTGCTAACTTAATAATTTATAGAAATAATAATAATTTATAGAAATATTTTTAGTAACTAAATTGCACCGTAATTATGTTCTATTTAAGAACTAATTTATACCTCAATTATTTTTATGCTCTAATATTTCATTTTACTTTCATTTTACATAAAACATCAACGAAACTCTGAAAATAACGTCTTCAGACAATTTCAAGCAAATTTGTTCTAATAAACTCCTTCGAGAATTGTAATGGCTGAGCCGCAATTAGCACTGAAAATTTGATATGAAAAAAGTTTTCTATACTACAATTTGCATTTTAGAAACTTATAAACAACGAAGAAACATGCAAATTGTTCATTATTTACAAAAAAAATGAATATATTTTTTCACTAACAAACATTTAAACTAGTGGTACTAGTGAAATAAATTAGTGGTACTACAGATTGGCACAGACTTTCTCGAACTAGTTGGTTTTCTAAATTCTTTAGTCTGAACCAGCTTTACACTCTTGGCCCATCCTCTTACCAGCTGCCATCAATTGCCGCCCAAAGTACATATTTTTTCAAAAATGTCTCAATGTTTCGTTTTCCTAATGGTAGAATCGAAATATTACTTTGAGAACATTATAGAAAAAAAAAACCTCGTTCTATATGGAAATTTGTTTTGAAAAATTGGGAGCAGTTTAATTATTACAAAACGGAGCGTTCTTAATTAGTACATAATTTTTATGTTTTTTGTCTTTTTTGTTTCATGCGATTTCCTTAGGTAGGGATGCTAATGTTAAGTTAGCACCCCCCTCTTAAAAGTAGTATATTTTTGCGGTTCGGCATCGGTTCAAAATTTTTAAATTGAATATAAAATAGTTCTTATTTAGTACAAGATTCTGGGATATTTTAAAAAAAATTGTGATAAGTGGGGGTGCTATCTTTACGGACATGTTTTTTAATAAACTATAATAAACATACCACTTTGAAATTACAAAAAACAAATATTACTGTTAATATAGGTGTAAGGAACATATTCACGTGACTACTGCCAGGCGATAGTAATTAGAAGTGGCATATTAAGGGGAAATAGTAACAATGTCATATTATTTTATAGCATACAAGAATTGAAGTAGAAATTGATACTGTAGGAAATTCCATTTGACAGTACATAAAGCATTTGCAAGGCTTTGGTGAATATATCGCCGGTTTTGGAAAATTGTAATGCACTAAGTAAATATTTCACCAACTGAATAAGTGAGGTTTTCAAAAGCGGAAAAAGGATTGTTTCGACCCTGGTTTGAAGCAGCATGTGTACAAGGGGTGTGTTTTTAACTAGAAGGTGCCTGATGAATGATAATCAACAAGTTAAGAGGAAGCGAGGTACGCGTTATTTGAAAAAGTGTGTTAAATGTAAAATTTTGGTTTGTAACCATTCAGAATTGAAGAGAACCAAAGAAGTCTTTGCAAGGAATGCGCATATGCGGAATCTTTGTAAATGTAAATAGAGCTAGCTTTGATGTGTTACAGAAGCTAACTTTATGAATTTACATGAGTGTGCGTGAGAGTCGTGGTATTGCAGAAAGATATGAGCAGTGTGGCATAAAGCAAACGAAATCGTAATATCACAGTGTTAGGACATTCTGTGTTTCATCACCCAGAGCTATTTTATTGACCATTGAACATGATGCAATATACGTTATGTCTGCGTTTGTAAGTTTGGAATACGCTCTTCGGGGATTTTTTAATTATCTTTTAGTACATTCTGATTGTAAATCATTTATCATGTTTGATTGGCAGTGAGTTTGCAATTAAAGGAACAGTGGCCGCTATTCTCAATGGCCAGTGTGTTGTGGATGTCAACGTGATCATGTGTTTTAACAGCACGAACCTGTGTTTATGATGCTTCAATGGCTTCTTTAAAAAAGAACTAACGTTATGAAGATTTTTTTTTGGATTCTATAATCGTTCTATTATCGTGGCATGTTTGGCGAATTAATTTCATAAGTGTAAGGCAAAAAGGGACAGTCGATTCTGGCTTTAATGAATGGGCTACCATTGGACTACCATTTCCTTCGTTTCCTACACACAAACATCATGGCGAAGAAATGTCTTCTTTTGTAAGTCATTCGTACCATTCTCTTCCAGGTTTCACTTCGTTTTCTTGCCTTTCTTTCATGTCCTTCGCTTCCATCTTCGTCTCTATTTATCACTTCTTTCCGTTGTCTCTTCTTTCTCATCCGCCCAGCGTCCAAATCCCAAATTGTTCTCCCAAAAAGCACCAACCCGCGTGGAAAAGATCATCCCTTGTATTTAGACGTCACGTGTGAGGAATGACACGAAGCCGCCGTGACAGAGCGAACTACGCCGGGAAGAGAAAAAAAATCTTGGCCGCCCCGAGAGAAGATTGAAGCGTGGCGCTGCGAGACGAGGATCAAGAGGAGTAGGAGGTTGCTAGTTAACGGGTGTGCGAGACCAGAGGGGGGGGGGGGGGGTGTTGGCTCTCGACGGCGGAAGCGGTGTAGACGAAGGGAGAGGGGAGAGGGTGGGGTTGACGGGCTCCCGAGACTAAAGTGAGGGTTTCAACGAGGCTGGCCCTGAGGGGTTGGCGGCACTGGCGTCGCTGCGAAGATTGAGCTCCTGAGAGACTCCAGATTTGCGACATCCCTAAGCAAACAAGTCTCGCCGCGCCGCGCCGGGCAGATTTGCAGGCAAATAGTAAAGACGATTTTTATTTGCGCCCGGCCTGCTTTAACGCTGAATAGGCTGCAGATTTCGACAATTAATTTAGGAAACCGAATAATTGCGATGAGAATTAAATGACTTTAATATGTTGTAATTTAATCAAATGACTTAAAAACGTTTTGAATTCTAGCAAACTAGTTTCTGCCATTTGGACCTAAATTCCTATCTCGTCTTACTCTCTTACGAATCAATTCACACCCTGCATTGTTACAGTAAATTCCTGCTAATTGGAAATACTTTTCAGTTATTTTGAGAAACATTTAAAATTCAAGTATTGGCATGAATAATTTCGATAAGTGTTTTGAACTATACTTAGTAAAAAGATTATCATGTTCATATTTTTCACATATGAGTTAAATGAAACGATTTCGTACAAAAGTACTGTGCCTTCTTGCACAGCTTTCTTCTATAAAGAAGAATGCTGTACAAGAAGATCGACTAAGAATTAAGAATTTGGTTTTATTCCCTTTCTATAGATAGTTTAATACCTGTAGTTTATGGAATAAAAGTGCATTAATTATCGAGTGTGAATGGCGTGCAAACATTACAGAAACAAGGAAGTTTTTTTCTGGATAGCACTAAGTCATAAGAGATGTTTATTGATGAGTATGAATATTTCTTGTGTAGTTATTTTTTAAACATATTGTACTCGTGGAAGGGTCGCGTAATGAGGTAATTCGCGGGACTGAATATTACTTGAATGTTAATATAGTTAATTGGATGAAGGAGTTAATAAAAAGGTAGGTAATTTGATAGCCGATTTGATAACATTTCTCTCTTTTCAAGAATTACTATTTTAAATACTAATTTGACTTTTTTCTTTTCTAGGTGAGTAATCCCTGAAAATTATGACGGGCTGAATTCTTTTGGTGTCGTGAGTATGAACGAAAACTAATATTTTCATTACATGTAAATATCATTAGCAATATTTTTCATATCGTCTACGAGTATTTCTTAGAATAAGAATAAATAATGTGAAAACCATGTGTGTGTGTATGTTGATTATTTAAATTTGTCATTGAGGCTGAAAAGGGATCATATATCTACAAATCACAATCAGAAGTTAATATTGCCTAAAATTAAAAACGAACTAATTTATTTATTTTTTCTTTGAGAACACTAGTAACATAATGACATTTGGAGCTGGAGAAAAATTCACATTTACTACTCACATTTATCTGGAGAATAAAACCTGGGTATCATCGCACCGTTCATTCTGCAGATGACCTTGAATCTGGTCAGAAAACCCCGAACAAGATAGAAGTCATTGATTACATTTTCTCTATTTGAATATAGCTGTTGTAGAAATATATTCTTTATAATGGGAACCAAATTTCTAAATAACCTTTCTAAATAATGGGAACCGAATTTTATATATTCAAATAGACGTTATTTATCTAGAAGGAACAATATTGTTACTTTAGTAAAATCAGTATTTGATTGACCCAAGAGAAAACAATTTCTACTACGTTACGTAGGTTGATATTTTTCAAATATCTTACTCCACCTCTTCTGAGAAGCCACAATTTACCCGAGAAAATTTTATTGGATGTTTGAGAACAGAAAATTTAGAACAATTGAAACGCGCTGCCAACACGAAGTTCATAGAGAATATTGTGAAAATTGTGAAGAGTTGCAGATAGTATTGCACACGTTCAATGTAAACATAGTAAAACAGATTTCGCAGTAGGACAGACTTCTTCAACATTCTATTAAAAATACTCATCGTTGGTTTTTCTGTAGGGGAAGAGATTTTCTTGTTCTTGTGTTTTGTATCTCCCCCTTTGACTTTCATAATTTCTTCATCGTTGAATTCACAGCTTTTCTTTCGACGAGTCATCAAGGACTCGTTCGCAACGATTTTTCCTCTACTATTTCGCTCTTTTTGATTTGAGAGGGAAATAGTCACTCAAATTTTATTCATGTTATTTGTGTGTGTGTATTCGCTATCGTTACTTTTCTTATTCTTTCTTTCTAGATATTAATCTCTTGTATTATAAACATATTTTATATGTAAATGTACTCTATAATATACCCTTGTTCTACTGTAACTAGTCCATAATCGTTGGTTTTTCATCTGAAGATTTTTCTATCGCAGAAATTACTTGCAAAAGTTGCATTTAAGTACCGTCGGTTCTCGCCATTGGAGAAGACAGCCGTAACATGAAATTTATCACTGACGGAGGTAGCGCATTCTCCAAAGCTAAGAAACTTCGTAATTAGTTTTTCCGTCGCCCCTTCAGAGACTTTTGGTCTCGCGGTAGGATTTGATTCCGCCAGCGCTAAAGTAGAGCTCGTTGGCTGCTCGGTCGTCAACGCAGATTACGTAGGTTAGAAGGGTTGTGATCCATTCATTCGCAGAGGATAAGGAATCGGAATTATTTTAAATATAATGAATACATATCGTCGGAGCACGGGAAAAAGGTGGCATCTCAAAAATTCTCATTTTGCAGGAGAGCGGTTTTAATGTAAACGGAGACATTTACTTCGCAAAAACGAAGAGAAAGTGTTTATCTCGGCAATCGTGTGAACTCTTTAATTGTTTATAGTAAAAAGAGACTAATTATCTAAATAAATTTCTTCAATTAACTCAGTGATTGTTTAAGATGTGTTACAGACGTAGTTGTAGTTTGTATCTGATCTGTCTGCCTTAGCGGTGCAGAGGCTTGAGGCAGGTCCAAATTCACGGAGCACGCATGCTGCGAATTCAGATGGGTGCAAGGTGTAGTGAGCAAACGCGACGTTCTTAAAACAGTTTTTTATTCACAATTCATCTGTTACAAGTATGTACCAGAGACAATGCAATGAATATCTGAAATTCAAGATGTATACGTAGAATCTCCGGGATTAATCTTGAATATTTTTTAAAAATTGGGCCAAAATTAAAATAATGAATATATCAAGTGATATCGAGGGATTGAATTGAATTTTGTGCCTAACTCCTTAATGTTATAAATATGTTCTTTAATTCTTTGTTTGAAAGCAAGTTTTGTCTATCCCACAGAGAAAAAAAACGGGGAAATCACAATTGAGGCAAACAAGTACATTATTTATTAAAAAGACATTTTTGACACCCTTACCATTTTGAATAACCAACCCAGAAAATATTCAAGATTACTCTCAGAGATATTCCATATAAATCTAAAACTACTATATAAAAATACCGTATGATACTTCTTTTCATCAATTATATATATATATATATATATATATATATATATATATATATATATATATATATCATTATTTGTCATTAAACGTTGTAAATCAACCCTTTACTTTCGTTTTTTATTGTTGTAAAGATTATACAATTAATTTCCAGCTCTTATCAACGATTTTATGAAAACAGATTTTTCAGTATGACGGCCATTTAATGACGTCGCATCAGTATGGCATTGAATCTGTGTATCAAAATTGATTACGGGGGGTCCAAAAAAGTCTACACATGGCCCAGTGTCATATTGCACATCTTTGAAGCAGTATGGCGGTTACTTAGAGACGCCGAGAAGGTATGGCGTGGTCATAATCGACAATGAAAAAAAATTTTCTACCATTAGAACAAAACATTAGCTTTGAGCTCGTAAAACAAGCATTAAAAATGACTCTTTGAATTCAATATGGCGTGCAATTTGAGACGTCACATTGGTATGGCATACAACTCCTTCACATTTTGGCTATCTAACGAACAATATATAACAATAATGAGCTGTGTACTCATTCCCGAATGGCATAGGTATTTTTAACACATTGAAAAAATTGTGCAGCGCAACACTGACACCTACAGGCCCACATACTTTCCGTTCCTCATAACACTGGCTTACTTCTAAAAAGCTTTAGTTTTGAGCTTATCATACGTGGATTTTCTTGCTGGCTCCCGGCCTATATTTATTGATTGTAATGAGTAAATGAATTTTCTTATCGCTTATGATGATAAATTGTTCAGTGTATTCCCACTCTTGCGGAATTCATAAAAGTTATCACCAAGAAGCAACTATAGTACAAATATTTGCATGAGGATATTAAATTTAGGCATATAAAGTAGCGTTCAACAACGTGTTATCTACAAATATTGGATAGTGTTTGCAACAATATGGAGTAGTGAAAGTAGCTTTTGCGAAAATATAAATTCAAGCGATTATTTTCAGCCAATTGAAAATAATGCTTAAGAAATGAAAATATTTTTCAAAAAAAAAAAGGTTTAAACAGCGGAGATGTACTGTGAACCGCATTTCTGTCTTTTGTTGTGATCTTGTACCAGGAAACGGTGTTTTTGTATTTGTGGAACCGAAATATTTTTTTTTACGTTTTTTATAACCATTTACTAATGTTAGGCAACTCCAGGGGTACGTTTTTACATACAAGTCGTTTATTTAATAGTTTTTTGTATTTGGTAGGAGAGGAAGTTTGTGTGGTACAATGTCACCCGGGGGGCTAGGGGTAACACTCTACTACACATTGTCCGCTTGCGTCTTTTTTATGAGGATGTAGGCAAATTTGCAAGGATTAAGGAGTAGAGTGTCTTTACATCATGTAAAAACATAACCACGAGTATTTATGAGTTTCAATTGTTTATTACAAGTACAAAAACCTTAAACACTCAACACCATATAAGAGTATTATTATCCGTATTATTTACCCAGGGGTGATTGAGACTTGTATTATTAATATCAATAAGCTTTCTCTTACGCATGATTTTTATACAGTTTTTAATAATAAAACGGAAAAATCTCATTCCAACAAGAAATCAGAACTCGCCAAGTGCTGCAAGATATTTAATGAATGCCACATCTTCCAGGTGGTACCACAGTATTGATCTTGCAAGTTATTTCTTATCGTAAAATTCGTAATCGATCGTAGAATTTTGTAAAGAGCTGCTGCTTTTCTCTGGAAAAGTTTACTTGTTGATATTTCTTCAATACATTCCAGTAACATTTCATCAGAATACCCCACCAAGGACCTGGCATCAGCCAGTCTGTTGGTTGGCCAAGTCAGAATTAATTTAACACGCAATAAATAACACGGTTTGTTTGTAAAAGTACATTAGATTGACTTTGTAACACTCTGATATTTGTTCTCACTGTTACAAAGTCATCCCCATTTTAAAATTATGATCTGGAACAATAAATGACATGAATAAATAGAAGTTTTTATGTTAAGTAGGATGAGTAAACTGTAAATAATGTTTATATAATCAACACTCCAATAAAATGTATTAAATTCATAAAATAATTTTGGGAGTTATTTTCCTATAAAAAAACGCGTCCTAAATTTAACTATTTCTCTTGTCAGCTGAAGCCGTAATAGTCAAGGCACGAGCAGTCCGGTGTTGCCATTTGGTTTGTCCCGCATCCTAGAATCGACTAACGGTTACAGCAACTTAAAATACACACGCCATCATTTAATTTAACGGACATTCTTTAAAGCGGTGCGTGGCGCAAAGCCGTGCTCTAAAGTCATCCCAAATGACTTTATTGTTTCTTAAACTATGGATTCAACGTTAGTATTCTTTTAAAAAATTATGCTTTTTTAACGAATTTGGATAATATTTTCCTTGGGATTAGTTTGATTGACTCACGTTCTGATGGCGGATGACTGAAGACTACATATTCAAGGACGGGTTCTTTTCAGACAAAAAATGGATGTTTAAATAAAAAAGACGAGTTAGAAAACCTGTGAACCGAACTGTGTTGTTCGTCATTTAAACATCGTTCGGTGCCTATAGCGACGTGCGCGAGATGGCCTGCTTACTTCGCCCTGTGGAGCCCGCACCGCATTGTAGCAGGCCCTCGAGCACCATCACCGCGCGCCTTTTTCCCTCCCCCTCCCATTTCTCCCCGAGCGCTTCGTTCAGCGCGTTCGTTCCTCTTCACCCTCCCCCACTCTCGTCCTCGCCCTCGCCCTCACCCCCGCCGTCGATCGATCCCCGCCGGCGCCTTCTCCGAAGGAACTCGCAGCACAATGTGTTAGCACGCGCATTGTCCTAAAGGCACGGCGTCTGGCCCCGCGCTGCCTTTTCCCCCGAGTCGTCTACCGGGAGCGGGGGCTCAGTGGATCACATGATGGCACTGCAGTGCCGCTGACCGGGAGATCCTAGGTGCGAGTCCCGACGGCGGCAGGATTTGCGACACTAGCCTTTCAGCTAGGTCGAATTCAGTCGCTGTCTGGAAGAGAAGCCTAGCGGTCTGATGCCCTGATCGGTAGTTTTCCGTGGTTTCTCCGATTTAACCAGGTGTTGCCACAGTAATACCAAACATGTACAGTAACAAACGGGCCACGAACCGTGCACAATCATTCCTTCCTCTTCCTTTTTCCATCCTCATTCCTTACACACACACGTACACTACACTACCACACATGCCGAGAGTCCGGTCGGGGAATTAGAACTTGTCCCAGCTGGAGCGGTGCCCCACTGGTGGGAGATATCTAGGTTCGAGTCCCGTCGCTGGCAGGATTTTCGACACTAGCTAGGTAGCTAGGTGGAATTCAGTCGCTGTCTGGGGGAGATTTCTAGTCGCGTGCTGCTCTGATCCGTGGTTTCTCCTACAATACCGAGCGAATGCTCGAGCTAACAAACGGGCCACGGACCGCACGTATTCTTTCCTTCCTCTTCTTTGTCCTATCCTCACTTCTTACTTACACCTACTTACACTAACATGCACTACACTACCACACATGCCGGGAGACCATTCGGGAGCTTAGAGCTTGTCTCGACTGGGGTGGTGCCCCGCTGGTGGGAGATACCTGGTTTCGGAAACCCCCGCTAGGCGACGGTAGGTTGGCGCCAGATCTCACCATCCAGCACGGGAAGATCACCGCCATCTCCCAAGGAAAAAAATCTGTTCACTTACTGGATTAATGACCTCAGCTGTTGACGTGCCCGGAATCAGTAATCAATCAGTCAATCAATCAATGAGTCTAGTGAGGTTGGGTCCGGACCCTGTCCTCTTCCGTTCTCACTGCTCTCTCTCTCGCCGTCTGCCTGGTTCCCGCTGTTGACTTCGAGCGATTGCCCGCCCGCCTGCCCGTCCGTGCGAGGGTGGCGGAGGCTTTGCCGTACACAGCATTCTTTTCGTTCCATTTGCCTGAATTTGTCTCGCTAACCGTCGATTCAGACAGCCATTTGGTGGTAATGGGTCACTCTCAAAATGGTTGGCCTGTGTTTACAAACAATTTATGCACGTGTTCGAATAGTTAAACGAGGGTTCCATTGTCGTGAATCTTTGAAAATAGCGAGAGGTTTAAGATCAGACAGGCGTGTCTTGAATTTTCTTCATGCCGTGGATATCTTCCTGCACTCGACTCTGCAAGGCTAAAATGGTTGTCACATGACTAGGAACTGCCCTTCGATACTCCACATTCGAATCAGGCTTTTTCACTGGTGCGTTTTTTGGAACGATTGGACGTCATGAACGTCTCTTCTGTGTCGTAGTCAACGCGGTTGCTCTACTGCGTGCAGATTTTCCATTTGATAAAAGACAGTGTTATGCATACCTTCGATTGGCTCATATTTTTAATGGCTCGTTCTAGATGCTGGTAAATGTGTAACAAGCAAAACGTAAGATGGATTACGGATGTTCCACGTTGGGTAACGTACCGTATTTTGAATAAAAAAAACACTGAGAAATAGCGCGAGAGAAGAAAAAAAGGAAAATTCTCATTCAGAGCGTAAAGAACTTTCCACCCACTGTAAGCTGGCTATTCCCAACGAGGAAATGAACAGCACGTATGCCGTTCTGCGGGACATATCATTGTCGTTAGTACGTCTAGCGTTTGACTCTTGTTGGTTTGTTTTGCGCCTGTGCTAATAAATTGCGACATTACCCTACATGGTCAGGGTCACGTGACTGCGTGTGGTCGTGCCATGCTCCCGTTCTCTTCGGACCTGTAATACGCTTATACTTGTTGCTCGTAAGAAATAAGAATATCCGACAGGGATATTGCCGCTTATACTACCCCTATAAAAGTGATTTGTTTTTATTGCATACATTCTTGTAAGTTATGATCGCTAGTAATTCGAAGGTAGCTCATTAACTCCTCATGTAAATTAATATCAGATGTTGTCATTGTAAGTGTACTTGCAATAAACTATCGAGTGAATTTGTTATATTGATCTTTTACGAGAAAGATAATGTAATTAATATTCGAAAATGATCAGTTCCTTATTCCCACTGACATAGGAAAGAAACGCCTGAAACATAATGTAAGGGGAGCATTATTACAAAATATAGTCCAAGTTATCACAGATCGAATTGTGTTAACTTTAAAATCTCGTATAGTCATAAACGTACGTATGTTTTTGAGTTAACCCCACAATTTCTGATGTTTTTTCCCTCTTTGTGATACTTAGTGCCCAATATGTTGTTTTTTCTTGTCTCAGAAAATTTCACTCGGATCATCCCTGACATTTTCCTGCATATTCGAGTTTCTTTTCTACCGACTTAAATAAATCACTGCTCTGTGGTCGTTGAGATGACTAAATTGTATTTCTACCCACATCCATCAGTTACACAGGTACGTTTTCATCGTACAAGTTGAAGAATTGATATCTTAAAAATAGTCTGGTTGGTCATCGAAGCGATTGGTACCCAATATTTTTTTCCGCGATGAAAAAGAACAATTTTCCCGCATCCATACCTTGTTTCGTTCTCTGATTTGGTTTCCGATTTTAATAGTACTTTTTTATAAGGCATTTGCTACTCCGTTCGGTTTCCCCAAAACGCTGGCCATGTGATAGCTATCAGGCGGTAAAGTGACTTACCCATGTCCACCGGATTCACATACGAAAAGCGCTGTCATAAATAAATCTTCCGTACGCGTTGGCGTCACAGCGGTGGAAGAGGTCAGTCAGGCGCCGGGCTGTTTCTGTGGCGGAGGCGGCCTCAAACGACGATCTGAATGGTTTCTCTCGCCGCCTCGTTTCATCTGTATCTTTACCGTCATCTTTATGATTGATGTCCAGTTCTCCATTTCCCTCTTTTCCGCGGGTTCTTATCCAGTTGCATCTCTTTTTTTTTGTGTGTCCCCTTTCTTCTTTTTCTGGAAATTTATGGCAGTTGGCGAAGAGTTACGCCTGACTTTCGCATTCAAGAGTGAGTGTTATTTTCCCTTTGACACTCCTCGCGAAAGTTTTGGTTGAAGGTTTTCTTTATTGCGGCACTATTTTATTTCCCGCGTAATCGCTTAATCTACGCCCTTTTGTCCCGCTTTCAAACAGACTTGCGACTTCGAAAAGCTAGACATTGATAATTGTATGGTAAATACAATATTTTCACTTATGTGCCCTATAAAATGCGGAAAATATTTTGAATAACTGCATTCGGTTCGTTGTTTTTATTAAATTTGTTTTAAAAATGATATTTTAGTACAGAAGGAACTCGCAATGTGGAGATTTGATGTTTGGAAATGAGACGGAACCGAGTCGATGGTATACGCAACAATGTAAAGTGTTTATTACAATTTTATAGAAATTACCGTTGCGTGAAGGGGCAATATGAAGCGAGATAGTAATACGTGATGACGTATGGGCAGTATTCTCTTATGGATATAAATTGCATTGTTGTCGTCGTGACGTATCCTTTTATTTCCTGATAGACGTGTAGTTTGTCGTCCGAGCTGCTCCGCTGGCATAAAACCATTCACTAACAACTCATTTCCCTTCCGCGTCATTTCCTTCATCATTAGTGTACATCGGTGACGAAGAGTTGTCTGGAGATAAGAATGCGGCCGAAACTCATATTGAAAAACCCGAGAACACGGCGCGTTGCGTATTCATGATATAGATCGCGTCCCCGGAATGAATTAAGGTTGACGTTTCTTTTTATGCGTGGACGGTGAAAGAGGTTGAGAGAGGGGGGAATAATTACAACGAAGTGGAGTCTGTGGATGGGAGGGCGCGACCTCAACATCAACATTTACAGCGGCAAACACAGACGGCAAATATGATGAGTTGTTAGAGCGCTGTTATGATAACTGGTGAAAGGCTGGGTGAAAAACAGGGAGTGAGTGATGGGGATGACGAATGGACGGCCGGGCAGACGATATGACGGCTGAGCCGCCGGAAATCCGACGGCTACCCCGTACTTGTGAGATAGAGTCGTCGGTTCGCCGCCTTTATGCCTTCATCATTCTTGTTCCAGCCACATTTGCTTCTTTTTCATGTTTCTCTAGGCTTCCCATAGATTTGCAGCAATAGGAATACTCCATATGTAGAAAAGATCAAAACCATAATGTCCTTTCGATTGTGTCCAGAGAGAAAAAAGGTGTCTTAAGATAGCTCCGACAACAACTTGTCCCGTGTATGAAAATATACAGTTTTATAGACCTCTTTCAGTCAAAATATCGAAATTTTATAAACAGCACAATGTCACAAACGTCCCCTTTATTGTAAAACTATCTCTTTACCATTTGAAGCATCACAACGATGCAGCTCATAAGGATAAGGTTTAATGAAATCAATTCATAATAGTATAGTATTTTGATATTAACATTTACAAGTGATTTAATTGACGAAATAATGTGATATAGTTCGTCAATAAAAAGTTCAAATTTCTTCTATTTCTTTTAATATTATTGCCATTTTGGGAACATTTGCTTACCGGATTATTAAATGCCATTCGGGGCATTTTATATTTTTAACTTTCGACGTGTACTGGATATTTTCATTGTGACCATTCTGTATGTGGGTAACCAATGCGATATTACTACACTTTTGTTACACTCGTCCGTTTCTCTTGAAATTAATTTCCGTTTCGTTCTTCATTCCTATGTATCTTTTGTTTTCCATTCTGCCTAAACGTTTTGCTAAGTCTTCAACGCATTTCTTGCAGCATCAGCGCCTCTTTGTTGCTTCCCCTGTGGTATCGTGTCTGATAGTCGGTATCTGTGGTATATTTCCCTATAAACACTTCCGTCCTCTCTGTTTTTCCTTTTGATGCGACCCCTTCATCTAATATTTTGCATTGTATCTGTATTGTACATTTTTATCATATTATATCATATTTTCTGGCATAATCTGTATTTTCTCCTTTTCATTCTTTATCTTCTCCCACCCCACGTCAATTGCTAGATTCCTGCATCACTTAGACATTTCATGAATATTATCTAACTTCCATATTTTACGGTACTTTGCTTCTTCTTTCTCTTTGCTCTGCAATTGTCTTCATTTTAATTTGTTGTATACTGTACGTAGTATGCAGAATATTATGGAATGTTTGGAAACATCGATGATGCGCTTTTTACGGTAAATCACGTCTTGGGGGTCCCTGGTGCGGAAAAACTCTTGGTTTTTCTACACTGTCGATCTGCCTCCCTCTCTATCCCCCGAAATCCGCCAGTTCTATTAGGAAATATTGTTTTTTTTTCTTCTAAATATTATGTGTGTGGTATAGGTGTTAGTTCTGTTCATAAATTTGTGTAGAGGAGAATTCTAGAGGCTGGCCGTTCTCATCGGTTGTTTTCCATGATGTCTTCGACCAATATCAGATGAATGCCGGTCTACCCTACCAAACGGTCTGTGAACCATGCGCGTTCATTCCTTTCTCTTCCTTGTACTGTCCTCTCATCTAAGAGAGACACACACATACATTTACATGCACTTCACTACCAGACATGTAGGGAGCTTAGAGCTTGTCTCGGCTGGCGTGGTGACCCGAGCGGGGCGGGGATCCCCGCCCCGCGGCCGGTCGGCGCCATATCTCACCATTCAGTGGAGCGGGGAGATACCGGGGGGCAGAAATTCCGCGTAGGTCGGCACCATATCTCACCATTCAGCGGAGGAAGAACACCCCAACCTCTCGGGATTAAACATTCACTACACTAATGAGAATGTTTATCATTGCAGTTCACATGCCCGGAAATATCAATCAGTCAATCCATCAATCAATGAACTCTGTGCACCGTCTTCTTTTCCTGGGCATCCCTGCGCGCCACCGCGTTCAATCTCGCTCTCATATCTGCATTTTTCCTCGTCTTCCTCTCCCTCCCTCATTCTGCTCTCCGTTTTGATTCCCTGAAATGAGAACTCCTCGTGCGTTCTCTCTGTTCGGTCGCGCCCTCGTCTCGCCTGAGTGCGGGCGCCGGCGCCGGGCGATGAGCAGGGCCCCTCGACCCACCCCGCCGCTCGCTCGCGACTCGCGTGTCTCATTCCTGCGATTTGCGTTCCCTACATACGTCCTTCACTCTTGCATTTTCATTCCCTCCCCATGATCTCTCACGATTGAGGTACGAAGACTATGTATGTATGTCTGTATGTATTTGGCGTTATTGGGTCGGTAGTCCGACTTCGCCGGCCAAGCTACCGGAGTCCCCCCTTGCCTGGGCCTAGTTAAATTCCCATGCTTGGAGTTTAGGGGGACATGAGTCGAACATGACGTATTCTCTTCACCGTAACTAGCTAGATCCGCCTGCATGAGCTTTTCTTCGTCACACAGCTAATAAAACTGGGATGATTTTCTATTTCTGCCTCGACCGGGAATCGAACACGGGACCACATCGCGGGAAGCTAGTACGCTGCCCATGGGCCATCCCAGAGGCCTATAATAATAATAATAATAATAATAATAATAATAATAATAATAATAATTGCAATAAAATTGAAAAAAAATAGAAATAATAATAATAATAATAATAATAGCAACAATAATAATAGATATAATAATAATAGCAATAATAATAATGTTGATGATTGTGATGATGAAGTGTACTAAGTCAGTGTAGTTTAGAACGATTCATATTATTAATTTCCAAAGCGCATAGGAATTGAAATAAACTATGCAACTTCCGGCCTTTTGAGAGATGTGTACGGTTTAGGTAGATACTCAGTATATCAGGGAAAATTTAAAAAATGATTGTGTTATTCCACCCATTCGCATACTGAGCGTACAATGTTCATAATGAGTGCGTCATCGCTTTCCACACAACTCACGTCGAGTGACACGAACGCTCCAAAGAAGAGACTCTCATAAAATATTTGCTATTCACGTGTTGCATTGTGAAAGAAAATTATTTTATATTCTTGCTATGAAATGATAAGCGGTATACGTGAAATGTTTTTGTTATCATTTAATGTATTGCAGATTATTATTACGAGATTTGTTCTTCAGCAGTGTGCGTGTGTGTATTTCTTGGAAAATCATTTTGAGCGATTTTGTTCAGTAGTATTTTTCTGCTGCAATCGTCTGGTATAAAAGAAATTTGCAACAAAAGTATTTGTTATAGTTTATATTTATTTTTATTTAATAGGTAATTATTACAGCCAAATTAGAAACTTGATCCAATGTGGCTAGGCCGAAGGCCTTTAAGCCATTACAATACCTACATTCTACCGCGTTCTAACCTTTCGCCTTCTGGTATTCACCCCAAATGGTCTCTCCATCGCCTCAAAGCCGCGGAAACGAGACCATAAGGTACGGCTGAGGGAAAAACCCCTGAAGGGGGAAAAACCTGCCGTCAGAAGCCGAGTACATGCTACTCTATCCGGTTTTTAGACTATTTATTTATTTGGCGCGGGCGTCAGGCATTCTCCTTCCCGTGTTTGGCCTCCACCGCACCTGAAAACAAACAGCACCACAGAAAATCGTCCGCACCAACGCCTCTGCCCTAACATTTCCGATTCCCACTTCCCTTCGCCCCCTAATGTGCTTTATTTTAACCGTTTCCTTTTATTTTATTTTAATTTAATTTATTTTTAATTTATTTAACTTATTTTAATTAATTTAATTTTAATTTATTTAACTTATTTTAATTTAATTTATTTTTAATTTATTTAACTTATTTTAATTAATTTAATTTTAATTTATTTAACTTATAATTAAATATTTTTTTATTGACTTATTTATCTACTTATACTTAACAATTGACTACAATTTATAACTTTTTTTTTTTGTACTGTTTACTAACCTAACATAACTTACTGACTAACTTAATTATTGTTAGTTTATTGATTTATTACATATTTCTCTCCAGTCTAGGCTCTGCTCGTACTAACCACTACTGTTTTCCCACTCCTTAATTTCAGTTTCTCTAGTGGTCCGAACCTTTCCGAGAAATGTTCCTAATTCTTTCATGAAGTTAGCTCTTTTATCCCCTAGAATGTTTTGGGCGAGCGTTACGTTCCTATGTTGGAAGTAGTAATTTCCCATTCCCATCCATTTTCCTCTCCAAGTTTCGGTCGCACTGCAAATTAAAAGGATATGGATCCAGTCTTCCCTATCACCGCAAAGCACACAGATGCCATTACCATTCGAGTCCTTTAATCTACGTTGCATCCACCCCCCGACCCTGAACCAAGCGTATCCCCCTCTTGCGTCCTTTTGCAGTGTGTTTACGTAACGTTCGCAACCCCATAACGGACTCGCGTGAATTTGCGCAACTAGCGAACGTTTTTCGGCCGTTGCTGCCAGGATCTCTTGCCTTTTAATATCCGCAAGTCTATCCGAAATTAACCGTTCTATGTCACGTGTTCCCCTAACTCCCACCATTTCCGGAGAAACGTCTCCCAGACCTGAACGTTCCAGTAGCCGTTATAGTTTATAAACGTATAACGCAATTCCAACAATATCTAGTCATTCACTTAAACTCCACATTATACGCTTATTCTAGGTTCTTATACCAATTCACAGTGCTCTTAGCTAAGAGAGTGACACCGCGTCGAAGCTCGTGATTCTGACATCTTTATCGACCATCATGCCGTGGTTTTCCTCATGACTGGGCAGACCAATTCCGAGGAAGGCAATTAAAATATGGTCGAAAAGTAGGTATCACATTCTCCGACGCGGCGATACCCGGACAGCCAAGAACACTAGCATAACTCTGGCCGCGGAAGCCTACGACTGCATTCGTAACACCTTCGATCCTCCAATATTCGCGGCACATCGATTCTGACACATTGCGTCTTTTCTCGCCTGCCTTGTCATGGTTCCAGATTTTTTTGATATTCATGTACCAAACTGTTGCGAGGCGAGAAAGTAAATAAATAATTATTCCACCTTTTTTGATGTTTCGATATAAATGCGTATGCTTTACAACAATAGTTTGATATCTAGGTAAATCTTGTATCTAAGGTATTAAAAATTGTCAACATTGGACGATTTTCCTTCATCTTTCCTCGTCGGCAATTTTTATTGTCTATCTCTTTATATCAGTGCATCGGATGGTGCCAAAACCTGATTAAACAAGAGTGATCACCACTAGCCTCTGTCCAGGGCGAACTCACGGGTGAATTTAGTTTATTACCAGCTACACGTTTCTCTCATTTTGTCTGCGCAACGTATCTCACCTGCCTTTCACACAGTCACAGCACATCCGCGATATGTCGCTATGCTCATCTCCTCTCTCTACGCCACCTGTGACCAAACCGCTCCCTACTCTCTCCTGACGCTCTGCCCTTGCGTGCATCCCTCCTTTCCCTACTCTCCCTTCGTCAGCTGTGCTTTTCGGCCGTGCACCCGATCGTCGGCTCCGGCCACCCCAACAGCGTGACATCACTTGAAATGTATTGTTTTTTGTAATGAACTCCGTCCTTCCCATTTGCATACACCTCCTGAACTCGGGAGCCGACTCTCGCCACCGGAACACGTGGGAGGGGAAGGGACGATGAGATTGTGTGTGGGCGGGGGAATCGCAGGGGTGTGGGCTGGTTGTGACGGACGGGAGAGAGGGAGGGGGCGGATTCGGTGTCTATATTCATGCGCTTTTATCTCAAAAACATCAGGTGTTATGAGAAAATAAGCATTGCAAAACTCAATTTCGGCGCGCAGAGGTCTTTCTGAAATACGAGGTGGGCCTTGACAGCGCGGGCCCGCCACCCTTTAAATTACTGTACCTTGACGCGTGGGAGGAGGCGGCGGCGGTGGCGGCGGCACCCGAACTTTATAATAATAATTGAATGTATCGTCGCGGCGACGCAAGACAGCTTGCCTTCGGAACAGTCGCGCTGCCAATGTTACGGGCCATAAATATCACGCGAGTTTAATATGTGCCAACTGCCGACAACCAGATGCTTCACCGCCGCCGTCGCCGCCTCCAATGCGCGAGAGCGTTCCTGCCGGCAGAGTCGCATATTAACAGCTGAACGCTTTGTAAATACGCTAATAACAAATTTTGATTCATTGATTTAGTTTTCGGAGGCGCGCCCAGCGGCATTTGGGGCCTTTGATATCTTTTCACCGCTGCGGCTGCTGCAGAGGCATATTGAGCTCGCTGCGACCCGACCGTCGCTCAGCTCGTACGTTCACGCGCAATTTGCGGATTTCGTTGAATTTGTTTTGAATGCTGTATAAACAAGTAATTTCGAGCCCGCTGTTTTCAAGAGATGTGTTGTTATGTAGCCGGAACGGATAGAAAGCTGTATACAGTTTTGAACCAGATCGCTCGTATTAATTCGTTATTTTATACAAGAGTGAATGGGTATACGTTTTAAAATCGAATATATTGTTTCTTCTAAGTTTCGTTCCGGCTTTGAATTCGTCAAATTATTTGTGTTGTCAGTTCTAGGAAATGGAGAGTGAGCGAGCGAGAGAGTACGTATTGCTTCCTGGCACGTCAACTACTTGGGCCTTTTGTCCTTTAATTGTAGTGAATGTTATATCCCAGGAGCTAATGGTAATCCTCTAAAAATGCACGTGAGATTCTACACTGGTCTCCCGAAATTGTAGTAATGTAAAGTTTGTAAAGTTTGTAATGTGTGTGTGTGTGTGTGTCTAGCGGGAGAGAAGGGAAGAAGAATGAGGTAGGAATGATCGCGGGTGGCCTTGGCTAGTTTGTTAGCGTACTGCTCCGTCTTTTGTTGGTTCTGATCGGTGACACTTCCTACAGAATTTTAGAATTCTCATCCACACAATGGTTTAATTCAACCCAGCTACGTAGCTAGTTATGAATATCCGACACTGACAGTACTCAAACTCCAGAAGATGCTGTGGAGGTAACGCTTTTGCTGCTGAGCCATTGCACCTGATTAGGAAATGAATTAGGCCGATGTATTTCCATTTTCTTAACTGTAGCGATGAGCGATTCATTATTTTGTGGGTGTTGCCTATCACTTGTTTCTAAAACTGGTTCGTCACCACCTGTCCCTTGTAGTAGGCAACGTGGAAAGAATTGTCTAAGACAGCGCTGAAGTATCTGGTTTCTGTGGAAAGAAACCACCGTAATGTTATAAAAGAAACTTGTAGCAGTGTGTGTGGGGAAGGGGACACAATGTCTCGAGAAATACTGTACAAGTGGCTAGAAGGTTGGATTTTCCTGGTCGCCAGAGAAAAGGTGCCATCTGGAGGGAAGATCACCGTACCAACGAAGAATCTGCTGGCGAGTCAACTCCAAGACTTTTTGGCTGACTGGCTCGAACTGGATATTTTCATTAATAGCACCACGTATGTGCATGATGCTCGCAGATTTCAATGCTCCATTCCGTTCATATGAAGACAGGTGATGTGAGTGAATGACTTGCCGCTACTGCAGAAAAACACACGTCCTCACAAGAATCAAGGATTTAATCGCAGGGTCAGGTCACTCTCCACTCCTTCGAAGTCAGAAACGATTCAAGCCATGAAAGTTAATGTTACAATGGTATACTATATACTTTTCTATATGCTAATAAATACGATTATGTGTATAACACAGCAGACAATATAGAATAATTTTTAATGCAGCTTTTCCGCAAGAAAACATTATTACCCTACGTATATTGTCTGCATTTCGACAGCTTTCACATATTGTAAACATCTATACAGGTACACTATTCAAAAAAGTAATTCTTGGAGGATCTAGAGAGTTTCCTGCTAATGTGTCAAAAGCACACAAGACTAGGCAAAGACTATGTAGCGAAGGTTAACACCTAAGTGCAGAATTGTAACACATTTCTCTATTCTCTACCCACTCTTAATTTTACGAGTGCATTTCGAATTTGCGAACCATGCTTCTTCATTCTCTCAATAAGTTTCGTTAAGCGTCGAGCAGCGAGTCGTTCGTCATGCAATTAATTCAAATGAGTTTAGTAAATATTTAAATTTTTCCATGGAGACGAATTAAAATTACTTTCTAAAAATTGTTATAAGTGATTTTTCTGATAGCAATTCTAATGAGAGTCCCTCAAACTTTTTTTCCATTTCAAATTTTTGTGGTATTATTTTCTGTGAACAAATGTATCTGTTATATATATATATATATATATATATATATATATATATATATATAAGATTAATCTTTGTTTTGTTCTATTAGTGTGAAAATTCCTAAAGATTTGAGCCAAACTGGTGAAAATGTTAACCTCATTATTACTAGAATAGTTTAAACTAGTTGGATCTGTATGAACATTCTGCAATTCGTATTTTTTTAATTTTAAAACGAAGATAGTTTCATTACAGAATTTTTTTTAAATTTATTTTACGTCAGAAAAACAGTTAAAAACTGCGTATGACGTGCTATGGGGAAAAGTGAATTGTGTGCACATTTTCAAAATTCTGTGATCCCTACACTTACTCATATACTACTTAAATTTTGAATTTTTGAAAGGGAGAAAAAAACAAAAACTCCCATGCAATAAAATCTATGTTCAAGGATAAACAAGCAATAAATTTTGAATTTTGAAATTTTGAAAGGGAGAAAAAAAACAAAAAAACTCCCATGTAATAAAATCTATTTTCAAGGATAAATAAGCAATAAAATTTTGAATTTTGAAAGGGAGAAAAAAACAAAAAAACTCCCATGTAATAAAATCTATTGTCAAAGATAAATAAGCAATACATTTTTGCTCTTATTACTTCCTGCCGCGACAACATGGAAACGATAATTTGAATAATTGTATTTCCCACTGAATTCTAAAAGACGTGCACAGAAAATGAAGTTACATTTATGTCCAGAAGCAAAACAAGGGCCATCTCAGCATTTGCTCAATGGATCAGGGAAACTGGACGAAAAACCTGATCGAGATGGGGGTCATTGACCCGGAAGCTGTAGTACAATAGTTGTTACAGGTTGTTTATACTCATTTATACAGTCCAAATGGTAAATAATGCATTATGTATCATAGTTAAAATTAATGTTCCTTTTCTTGTGATGCTCAGTATAGTCTCTAATTGTATAGAAACAGTTATGCAGCAGAAACGATTTCACTTGGGATTTAAACTTTTCTATTGAATTTAATCGTTTAATGTCATCTGGCAAAGTGTTGTAAAATAATGTACATGTATTGTATGTGAATTTTTTGTAATGAGCTGTTGATACTGTCCCCTGATGAATATGATTTCTACGTCGAGTGTTATAGTAATAGACTTCTGCATTTTCTGAAAAAATATTCCCGCCCTTGAGCAAGTCATTTTTACAAAAACCACTGATTCGTAAATAAAAAGACACGGTAATGGTAGAATTCTAGATTAATGAAGAGAGGCTTACATGAATCACGTGGGTGGGATTTGGTTATTATTCGTACAATTCGTTTTTGTAATCTAAAAGTCTGGGAGCTATAAGATGTATTTCCCAGAATATTATGCCATATCTCAGGCGGAATGAACATTCGCGAAGTATACACAACGAGCAGTATGAAGGCTGACTGAATTTGCAAGAATTCTGAACGCGTAGCATAAAGAACTTAATTGTGTGTTCAATTCATTTAAATGGACGTTCCATTTAAGGTTTGACTGAATTGAGAGACCTAAAAGTTTGTTGCCTTAACATCAGTCAATGGTACACTGTTCATTTTCAATGGAGCACAGAATTGTTTATTTGAAATGGAAAACTGCATTACAACCGTTTTCTTTTCGTTTACTATTAATTTGTTATTTCGGAACCAATTTGAAACATCTGATATTGTACTATTTACGGTTTCTTTATTGCAAAGGATGTTCGTATCATCTGCAAAGAGAACCGTTCTTCCGTTTTGAATCGTCGAGGGCATATCGTTTACGTAAAGTAGGAACAGAATAGGGCCTAAAATCGATCCTTGAGGAACTCCACATGCAACGGGCAAAGAGTCGGAAAGGTGCGTACGTAATGTTCCATCATTCCAGTAAGGTATTTCAACTCTCTGAGATCGTTGTTTAAGGTACGAACATAACCAATCTAGAGCAATACCACGAATTCCATATGAAGGTAATTTGGAAATTTGGAAATTTAATTCATAATTTAATTCATTATTTTTAATTCAATGTCGATTGTTTCTGACAACCAGTACTGCACTGTGGGAATGCCTTCCAAAATGTAAAAGAATGACCAAAAATGTCTGTTTGAATTTTAGGACAGAAACATTATCCACGTCCCTCCAGAGACCCCGAAAATCCCTTTTTTATGGTACTAGGACGTGTCACACAATGGTAACGTGTTTTGCAACGTAATGAGTATTGTGGGTTGCACGTGGACCTTGTAAGTTTCCATGCACCAAAGCCCTTGCACTTTTTACTTTCTCGCCTTACGAAGCTCTTCGCTCGAAGAGAAAGTTTTGAAATCGTGCGCCGGGAAACGGGGACTTTTTTTCTTCGTCATAAATGTGTTAGATGCAGGATTGCCGGGTGATTACATCGACAGCTCTATCATAACCTCGAGATTTGTGTCGAAAGTTACTTACAAATGGTACAAAACCATCATATTTCCGTAGCGCTCTATAAATAGAGGAGATATATGTACAAATAGATGTAACTCAGTTCCAACGGATCTTTGATGATATTTCTTCTATTTCGATGCCAGAACATCTCTCTAGGTGACGTGGTGCAGAGGCTTCGAGAAACGATTTTTCACATATTATATAAAAAGATAATATAAAATGTTAATTATAATGTTTATGACTTGTTTGAATCGTCTCTCATTTGGTCTCCGGCACCTATGCTCAGGATTGAATATAAAATTGTATTATCATTATTATTGTTATAATAATAATAATAATAATAATAATAATACGTTCGTTTCATTTCCCCTGAAGACACGGAACAAAATGTATTCTAGGAATTTTTCAGTAGATATTCCTTTACGCATTTACGAAGTGCGAAGTAGAGAATGTGAAATTGTTTAGAAGTTGCTTATGATATCTTTCTATGTGTTTCCTTGCACAATAGATGCCGGTTACATCATTCCCGCTAGCACAAAGTTCGGTAGTGCAGAAAAGCCAAAGGTTCTATTTCTGGTTGGGCGATCCTGCGCAAAGTTTTTAGTTGACGTTTTCCTTCCTCCAGGCAAATGCTGGTCTGATAACTTCCACGCCCCAGTAGCTCGTTCTTTTATATCGGACGATCTGCCCCTTCCTCTTTCCATTTCTTTCTTTTTTCCTGGCTTGAGTCAGACATATCCATGAAGGCGGTCCATAGGGTACGAACCTCGCCGAAATTTCTGTCGTTGGAGAAAAAGAGGATGAACGATTATCTCGTGGATAGCTTTTTCGGTATACGATATATTTTTCTTCTTCTTGTTAGTGCAGATGTTCCAGCGAACCGTACAATGGCGTTTCTTGCTCTGCAGTGTGCCTTATAAGCGAAGACGTTACGTGATTGAATTCTCATTTGAACAAGAAATTAAATTGTGGTTACAGAGCATTTTTGTAATGATTTCGACTGAATGGCTCATTTGGGAAGATATTGCCTTCAAGAAAATAGTGAAGTCGTTTTTTCTATAGAATTTCTTATCAGAAACAATTTTCTGGCAGTGAATAGCGCATTGATCTCATACACGGCGCAGTCACATTCTTAGTCCCACTCAATGCCACGCTAACCTCCGGTTTCTTTCACAACCATCTGAATTCATAATTCATCAGTCCATCATTCCAAGTTTATTTATGAACGTTGATTTATTTATAGATGTGTAACATATTTTGATCATGTTCTTCTGGATAGCCTACAAACGACGTTTATGGAGCCTTATTTAATGTGTTTAAACGTTTTGCTGCCGTCAAAACACTAGCAATTGCACTGCGCGAAAAAAAGCCAGAAAAATTCCTTGTAAAATGTTGTTCGTTCAAGATTCACCGCGTAAACTTAGTTTCTTCGATCATTGCTCATCAACACTGGTTTTTTCACGCATTGTTATTGAAATATTGATTCTTTGCTTCACACTGAATTGGTGTATAAACCCAATAATTGCGGTACTATCCTATATTTTCTTCGAAACATCTGGCGTACCCAAAAGATTCATAACACTACGATCATCGATATTAACGCCAGTAATATAAACAACTTTCAGACTGTGGAAGAGTTCTCATGAAAAATAATATATTTAATTAATATTAAATTCCAGGAGCTATTTAATCCCTATGCATTTCTTTAAAATTAATTTAATGTATTATCGGTAAGCGCTTCAGGTATTTACACTGCGTCTGTTTTTTAATTTATTTATCAACAAACCACAAAGCACTTTCTTTCGATTGTAAGTACACAAGCAACCTGCACATTTTCGTTAAAAAAATTCAAGCCTCCAACTAAGAGCAACATTCTCTTTACTTTTTTATTCTCTTTTTATGATGCGATTTTTGTTCGGCGGAGATTTTGCTGTAATCCCTCTAGTCGCAGCCGTCTCAGGACTTCCGCTATCTTCAAAGAGCAGGTAGCAAATGCTTTCTTCCCAAAGCTCCGGCCGTCTGTTTTGATTTTAACGAACTCTTAGCGGTAGGCACTCTCGTGTCTCCCTTTAGAGCATCCAGACCAAGGCAAAATGGCTTTTATCTTGTCCATTACAAAGTTTCAGCAAACCGGCCGTTCTAGAGAATGGCATGATAAAGACAATGTGCTGTATGATGTAGTTGGGGATCCCACTGCTTGCAATCAGAGAAGTTAGAATTAATTTCACATTTTGTTTTGAGTTCTGGTTTTCTGACCGGCAAAAGATACGAACAGATTAATTGTATAAGGTTTCTTTGCGTTTACCTTGTTCTTAGTACCTTGTCATAATTTGTATAATTTTTCGATTATTTCAGTTGGATGTACTACGATGTTCGAAGAGGTCATAGAACGTTGGTATAGAACGTTGAATTGTGGGAATTCTGATTTGGTGTTGTTGACGTTCTTATAAGAAGAAATAAAAGAGGTCATCTTCTTCAACATATTAGCTTTATTAAGATAACCGGCTTTCGACGGCTTTGCCGTCATCGTCAGTCTATAAGATACAGAAAGATACAACAAAATTATAAATAAATACACAATAAGATATAGAACGTTCAACTAAGCAAACATTTCAAACGTCGGATTGCTGTACCCGTTCTTAAAACTATTGATAATGTGCATAAATTAATAATTTACATTCCCCATTAGCTATTTATGATAATTCACATACACTGTCATGTAAAGTAGTACTCAATTGTAGGAATATGAACAGTAGATAATTCACACTTTACTGAAGTAGCATGTCGGAAGTAGCATGTAACTACGTAGAAGCAAATATATCTGCGTAGTAGCAAATGATTCCTGAAAATTCAGAAAGTCCATCGTACTCGCATTGGCGCTGTTTATTTTACTTCTTTTCTCTTTCTCTCCTCATTTAAATGTTATAATTGTAGCTATATCGATTTTACAAAAATCGTACTAATATTAGAAATGTGACACTCACATAGGAATGTGTGTAAAAAGTTTGTTAACTCAATGTTTGATAGATGAGTTTTGTTCCCAAAAAGAACATATTGTCAGTGCCAGAACATATATTTTAATATTGGATATCTTTATTTACTATAAAAGTATCACGTAGACGGATATCAGCCAATCGGCCAGTATTGGCGAGCTTGAAAGCCTATTTGCACGCTTCTTAGCTCGAAGTTGCTCCGTACATCGGCCGCGCTTAACGTCCTTCCATGTTGACCCGCCCTCCCCAGCCTCAACGCACCCCGACTCGCTATATCACACCTCGTCCGTCATTCACTGCCTTTCCAAGCCTCATCTACCTCTCCCCACATTTCTACCTGAAGCGCCCGCACCCTGGCAAGGTGTCTCACTATTTCGCTCCCAGCCACGTTGTCGTCTCCACACAATGCGACGCCTTTTTCACACCCACCAAGGGCCTCAAGCGGCGCACTCGCACCCACCCCCGTCCCCGCTCTCGTTTCTGCCCCCACGCCCTCGTTCGTCCCTCTTGCCTTCGCCCCGCCCCCGCTCTCTCCTCGCCCTCGCAGCTTCGGTGCGTTCCATCCCATCCCGTCCAAACCCGTCTCTGTTCGACTAGTGTGGATGTGATACGTCACGAAATTGCCCGCCCGGGTCCGTTGAGGTCAGTTGAAACCCAACCGAACCCGACGCGACCCGAGCCGATAAGACCCATCCCGCCCAGCCAGGTCCGGCCCACGCGGCTCGATCTGGCCCAAGCCGTTGCCACTTGCAGCGCAGTGCTGAGCTGCGCAGGGCTGCCCGCCTGCCCGCACGCCCGCCAGGGAACGGCGGTAGCCTTCCCTTTAATGAGAACACAAGATAATGCGCTTCTTGACACGGGAAAAAAGGAAGAAACGAAAACAGCAGAAGAGCTCTAGAGCGCGAGCGTAGCCGGCTGGGAGGGGGGCGGAGGCGGGGGCGGGGGCGGGGGAGAGAACGGAGGCGGAGGCAGGCGAAGTGAAGCCGAGCGCGCGGTGGGAGGAGAGGTCGATTGTATGGCGCTCCGTTAAGGCCAGCGGGGACCCGGCAGTCGCCAACTTAGCAAGTAATACCGCGCCTCTCCTTGCACCCCACGGCCCGGCCGCCTTGCACCGCGCCCACTCCACCCTACCCCTCCACGCCACGCCACACGCCACGCCACACACCACACGCCACGCCACACCACACCACGCCAGTCTCTCGCCTCTGCCCGTTAGGTGCCTGCATTGTGGCCGATTCGAATGGCGCCCACGCCTTGTATTCAGGATATTCCAAAGGGCACTTGCCTCTCTCGTGACACAAGCGAGCCCAAATGAGTTGCGGAGATTACAAAATCCGTCGCATTTCAATGTTTTCATCCAAATTATTAATTGGTCTGTAATGTGTTCTGTAATGGACAGTGGACAATGGTCGAAGCTTCCAACAGGTCAGGTGCATTTGCCCTTCATGATCGCTAAGCTACTGTGTGCTCTTTGTAAATTCCAATGGTTGTGTAATATCACATTAAAATCAATTAAAATTATCCACTCTAAATATCATGAATAATTTCGCGTCAAAATTGAAGCGTATGTATAACATTTAAAGCGTAGAAACATTATAATTAATAGACTACAAATGTATATGAAATCGTTTTGATGAGCATTCTAAATGATATGCATTATAAATTATTCGACGTATTGATTTCATTTTTGAAAGAATTATTTAGAAGTATTGTTAATTTAAAATATTTTTATGAAAATAAGGTGTACGTATAAGTTCATTTGTTTGTGAATATAGTGAATGTTCTTCGTCCAAAGATAGTGTGGAATGAATGATAAGAAAAGTACAGCAAGGTTTTTAAACGGATTCTGGCGTGTCCCAGGCTTCTAAATCACCTTCTGTTCCTTCCCATGCTTCCCAATCGCCCCGTTTCTACCAACTACGCAGCACCATTATCACGAAAGGAGCATCAAAGCGCCATTGCATTTGATAAAAGGAAGTTCTCAAGAAATCGGTTGCTAGAACAGGTCGGTGCGTTGGGTCGCTTGAGAAATTTGAGAATTTGCCCTGTATCTCTTGTAGGGAAATGGCACGAAGCGCGGAAGAGCTGTCAGGTCCGAAACGGAATACCAGAACTTATTCCTTTTCTTTGTTTTTTTTTTTGGGGGGGGGGTATTTAAGTTATTTAAGGTTGCATCAACATCTAGGGCATTAGCGACCACTATTACGTTAACGGTTATGGACGGTAACGGATAGTAACGGTATGGTAACTGTGAAGATGAAATGATATGGTGATAAGGGCTGAAAGACCGAACACAATACAAGGACGAATACAACCATGCCCGAGGCGGGACTCGAACCCGCGACCCTTCGGTCCGAGATCGCTATGACACTACTGCGGTCTCGGCCACCGGATCGGCTTGTTACTCGTTTCTGAAAAGCGAGATAATTTTTTGTCGTTGATTAGATTTCATTTAAAACGGTTTTCGCGTGTAACTCAAAAAATTAGGGCATTAATAATTCTATTACACTGATAATACACACGCTAGATATACGTAGTAGTATAAAAGTGGCATTGTAGAACCAACAGTGCTGCTGAATAAAACCATACTGTAACCGCCCACATGTCGGTTACATTTTTGAGAAGCACCCGAGAACGTCAAGACACGACAAGATGCAATTATAGTGCTACCGAATTGCAAGAGATCGCGCCAGCAGTAAAGGGTATCTCTTGCAAGAATTTATTAAAGTTTCTGAACGCACTCGCGTAGAATAGAACGAGAACCAATCAAAAAGCACCCTTGAAAATATCAGCACTAGCGCAAAGCACCGCTACGAGAAGCTCTCTCTTTTGCTGCCGACCGCCGATCTGGACACACTGCAATTGTTCGTGCTGGACGGAGAGGAGAATTCGCTGTATTTCGGCGATAAGAAGCTTGAAAAAGGTAATTCGTCTCATCATATTAAAATAACGATACCATGTATGAGATAATTGCGAATTTTAAATCATGAATATTCTGATAAATTCACGTGAACGCATTACGTAGAAATATACTATTTTTCTATCAACGAGGAAATAATATATTTCAACGTTCAAGAACGTATACTCGAGTGGAAAGCATGTGCTATAGGAAATGTATCTTTCTATTTCCAGCTTCTTTTGTCTTTCGTCTCGGCTTACCACATAAGAAATTCATTACGCGGAGATATTGCAGTCAGAGTGTATAAAATTCGAAGGACTTTGGTAGCGATTCACCGGAGCACGTGTTCGCCGAAGTAAGGGGTTGCCATGACCTTGAAAGGATCTGGCTCGCCGTCGCCGCTCCAAGCTGTGGAAATATTTCTTCGAGACGACGTGTCGTGAGTCAGAAAACTTCACTAGAAATTCTCAAAAAACTGTTTAAAGAAGCGAGAATTATTATACAGAGATAGAATTCACCTCACTTACAGACGTAGATAGTCGAGTAATTATATAAAATCATTTAAACGTAATCTTGTACAATATTTCAGTCGTAAAAGGAAGCCAGATAGCTAAATCCTGTAAAGAATTGTAAAAACCTATTTTTTCATTTTTCTATTAACGATACTATTTGTTCTTTTATTGTGTATTTTCAATTTATTGTTTAATCGTTTTCAAATTGTTCAAAACCAATAATTAGTAAAAGAGTTATTATTAATTTACGTTCATTGCATAACTTTTTTCTTTGCTGGCTAAATTGTATAAGGTAATAATCTACGTGAAAGTGAAACGTCTTGTACATAATTCATTCACTATTCAAGTGACAATTTCTTTGAAAGTGTATGTAAAGGGTATTTTGGTATGTGATTGTTTTTCAGTATTTTGTGTTTCCATGTGTTATTTTCTTGTGCACAGTTATTTTATTGTGTTTTTGTGAAGTGAAGGGTAATCTAATTTTATGTAAAGTGTTTATGCAAGTGTTAAAACGCAATTGCAGTTGTTAGATAATCACGTAATTGCTAAAGGTAGAGCAAGTGATAAAATGTTTCAATGCAATGTGTAAATGCTAGATAAAATTGTATTATAAAAGTATTTAACAGAATATATATCTAGAACTCTGTTCATAGTTAAAATATTAACTTGCCTATGTTTCTTTTATTACAAAAGCAGGTTAAAAGACGAACCCACTCCTGTAGGGCAGTTAGGACATATAAAACCATTCCTAATTTTTGGTGTGATATTGTCATAACAAATCACAGGTCAAGTAATACTACTAGGTTACTTGAGTGACCCGCTGTAAGCATTTTAGTGAATATAGTGAAAAGGTAGAGCGGTCACGATACAAAACGATATTCCAAAAATTAGCACGCACATTGCTCAAGAACAACAAATTAAATACTCTCGCATAACACAGCAACAAATTAAATATTTCAACAAAACAGTCCCTCGATTACTTTAATATCATAACTTAGTAATACGAACATTTCGTACATACCAAGAATATACAAAATAATTCTTATTCCATAACACGTAAATAGCAAATATTTAGTAGCGGACGGCCCCTTCTTTAGAGCGTTACAGTCACTGATGTCAACCGTGTTGTAAACAGCACTGAGTATGAGAATTCTCTCGGTACACGTAATATGGGAATGTAGGCGGAATAACTATTCAATATTTACATTTTTAGTCAAAATCCAAACAGTTTCATTGCTTTTGGATTTTTTCCGAGTTCCTGAGTATCTAATGAAACCCCAGACACCTCTCAAACAGACGGCGTCTGTATAGTTTTCTTTCAATTTCTCCGCGCATTGGAAATAAGTAATATAGATTTTGAGCATGTGAAGTTATCGAGATGCACCTATTGTCAAATGCTATTCGTAGTTCCAGAAGGAGGCAGACCTTATATGGAATTTTAATACATAAATATTCTGCTTTCTAACTTTCGGTGTTTCACGTAACACTGAGTGCTGATCCATTCGTTCTATTCTAAACGGACTGATGAGTGGTACATTGACGCCGTTATGACTAATCTTAATTCGAGCCGCGTTTCTTGATCTTCAGTCCTATTCAAAGGTTCGTTCACTTTCTGGACATTAGCTCTCAGATATGCGACCGCATTGCAAACAGCTGTTTTGTGGTGACGATATCGACGTAAATACGCATTAGTTGAAAAAACATACATTTCTGAATAAATGTAAAAATCTTTTAATAGCAACGGGTAAACAATCATTAAGTGCTATTTTAAACTGCAGAAATTGATGACTTCTAGATGAGTCAGTTACTGCATGAGATGTCTCCTGCATGACTGAAGCCCAATCTGTACTTGGCGGAGATTTCATTGTTTGTTCATGTTGACGTTTATTCAGACATGCGTCGTTCATGGGGTTCAATTCTGGCACAACCCAAAAATTAAGTTATGAGAGAACCATGTTCAAAGGTTTCGCTGAAATTTATAACCCAAGAATCACGCGTTTATTAACTGATGTATTAAGGAGTAAGCGTTATTTAAAGGCTTCAAAGGATTACTTTTTCCACACAAACGTGTGGGAAAGCTGAACGAATGATATAATAGAAGGAAAATCTGTAGCTGCATTTCTTTACACTAACACTCTGGAGTTGGAGTCCTACGTTTCTAGCAAGAATACATTTTGTTACAAGATTGCAATTTCGTATAACTATGATCTAATACAATGATGTTGACACTTGTCCTTAGTTCTCGTAACTAACACCTCCACAGTGTACTGCCGAAATTCACTAGATTTTTTCAAGAAGTATCGACTCGTATGGTTGAATATATTAAGTTCATTGCCTGTGAGAGTGAGGGAGGGAGAGAGGAGGGAGGGAAGGGAGGGAGGGACAGAGGGAGGGAGGGACAGAGGGAGGGAGGGACAGAGGGAGGGAGGGACAGAGGGAGGGAGGGACAGAGGGAAGGAGGGAGGGACAGAAGGAGGGAAGGAGGGAGGGACAGAAGGAGGGAGGGAGAGGGGGCATAATTCAGTAGCCAGATCGCTCACTTTCTCCCTCTGGATTCCAAACTTCAAATCCCAGCCACTCCACGTGGAACTTTTGATAGAGAAAATGGGTTTGCGGCAGGTTCTAGGAGTTCTCCCGCTTCTCTTAGAGTTCAGAATATACCATGACATATCGCTATGGCTCGTGCTTTTCAATTCATTTAATTAAGAACATCCATCTTTTCGTAACTTACTGCATGATCGCAACTTAGTCAATTAGACAGTAGTCGATCTCTTGAGTCTAATAAATGCTACATTAAATTGAACTATATGATGGCGCTTTGAAATATACTTATTGCGATGACCCGATATTTGCAGAGATATTGAATCAAAACGTTCGTTATGTTGAAATGTGTACAAAGTTGGGGCAACCTGTCTCATACCTTGACCTTTGGACTCTCCTCTACCGTCAAGTGTGGTATTTACACACAACAAACCGGGACCGGTAGCTCAGTGCATCAGCTGATATCACTGCAGCGTCTCTGACCGGAAGGTCCTAGGTTCGAGTCCTGACGGCGGCAGGATTTTCTACACTAGCGTTTCAGCTAGGTCGAATTCAGTCGCTGTCTGGAGGAGAATTCTAGCGGCTGGCTGCTCGGATCGGTAGTTTCCGTGGTTTCTCCGATCAACACCAGGCGAATACCGGAACAGTACGCAAACAAACGGGCCACGGACCGCGCGCGATCTGTCCTTCCTCTTCCTTGTCCTATCCTCTCCCCTTACACACACGCTTACACTAACATGCACTACACTACCACATTCTGGGAGACCGGTCGGGAGCTTAGAGCGTGTCCCGGCTAGGGCGGTGCCCCGGGGGTGGGAGAGGTCTGGTTAGGGGGAAACCCCACTAGCCGACGGTAGGTCGGTGCTGGATCTCGCCATCCAGCGGGGGAAGATCACCACCATCTCCCGAGAAAAACATGAAACTACACTAACGGGACTAATGACCAAAGCAGTTGACGCGCCCGGAAACACGAAAAAATCAATCAATCAATACACATGACAATGTTTTGTGAATTGAAACTGAAAGGCACATGAGCGAGTTATAATTGTAAGAGAAACTGAGTGAATTGTAAAATATAACAATGGTTTTGATTGTATATTTTAACTCTTATTTATTGAATTGCATAAGCAATAGCCATCTTGTTCGTGTTTTCTTTATATCCAGCGAGCAAATGTGGAAAAGTTTCTTTATTGATTTTGAATGATAATGCAATTTTACTACTATCCTCAAGTGTTAAGCGTTTTTTTTTTTCACTGCTTTTTTCGCGATTGAATAAAATGTGAATTGTGGATTTTTAGAATAATCATCGTTGAAGGTATATTAGTACTGATCTATACGCAGTTTTATACTTTTCAAATATAGAAAAAATTTAAAATTTAAAAAAAATTGCGAGTGCGCGACATGCGGCGAAAAAGCTTGCGATTTCCTTGTCGTGGGATAACAAAACTATTTAGCTTGAAGATTAGCATTTACATGGGAAATTTCAGCATAGGCTTCATACAGATATTCAATAGAAGCTTGTGTGCGTTATATGCGAGTGTTTTAAGCACAGTATTTAAATGAGCATTTTACGTGAACAGTTGGTTTTATTTAACATCTTAAATAAAATTTACTTACAAATAGTTCAGCTTCGATTAGATATTTTTCCAACTCTTGCAAGTAATGTATATTTTTTCGACTGTATTATAACTCATAGACATTTAAAAAATATGAAGTAATAATGCCTTATACACAGAGCATATATTTACTAATTAGCTACTTAATTGTTATCACAATTAAATTGATATTAAGTCTAATTTTCACCTATTTGTTCCAATTTATAAGGTCACTCGCTCTTAGCGTTCTATGTTCATGATGTCTTAAGAGCACCAAGGTTTTGTTTGGTATTAGTGCATAAGTTTAAGGGTTTATTTAGTACGGTGGTGAAATCTCTGTTTAAGGTCTCTATCAAACCTCTTGATCTCTTTGGTATTGATCTCTGTAAATGTCAGCGTTCCTTATCAGCCTGCTCTTAATTCTCTGTTTTGGAATTTTTGTATTATGTTGACAGTTGTTAGTTTGATAAGCCCCGGCTGAGGTCCATACGTCCACACGAATTTATTTTCCGTATTTCTGCATCTTATGTATTGACACAGCTTTATATAAAATTGTTTCGTTTTGCCTCACTTCCATCTTTTATATGGTACATACAGTGGGTGGACAACGAATTAGGAATTTTCATAAATTATATTTTATAGCTTTATTTCAGTTTGCGTATTATATTTACAACGCCCAAAATATATCTCGAAAGTTATTAACTTATGTACTTATTTTCACATTACTTGTGCAATCTAATAGTTGGTAGCCCCATCTTTTGCTTTAATAACAGCTATAATGCGTCTTGGAATACATGGCCGTCGACACTTCATGCCACTAAATAGACGAATCATGTTCCCACACTCGTTCCAGACACTGTTCAAGGTCAGGAATATTAGTGATCATTACTCTACTGACCTTATTCTTCATAATATTCCATATCCCTTCTGTCAATTTGAAGTCCCTGACCAGGGCTGTTCCCTGACCAGTCCAATACTTTGATGCCTAACTACTGCAGATGAGAAGTATTTGAGTTTTCTTGACGCACTCAGACTTAGTGTTCTCCAGATTTTCTCCATACTTGCTGATGCCGATCCTGCATAGTTTCCACCATCGACTTATCTGAGAAGCAAACCAACAAAAAGGATACAAATGGCGAAAAAAGTACGAAAAAATAAATAATATAAACAATTTTTAAATTTTCATAAAGTCTGCAACAGGGTGTGGTTAGTGAACATAAGTAATTCATAAAGCATAAGAACAAACAATCTTACCTTTGACCAATCACTTGCAGTCCGATGTCTATGCCTCAAAGCCAAAGATACATGCTTTCTCAGCATGACTTCTTTTTATATTGGCAGTTTTATTGGTCACTGGCATCGTAAACCACATCTGTGAAATTTCCTATGAACTCTCTCTGTGCTTAAATTACAACGTGTATTATTTAAAAGATCACAAATGTTCTTAACAGTTTCCTTTCGTTTACACAAAGCATTTTTTTTTTCAACATACGTTCCTGTCTTATCGTGGTATTTCTCATTCCCTACAGTTTTGCCACTTTGTTGGTGAAATTGGTTCTCCTAATTCCACATTTCTTTTAATTATTCCAACACTTTGTGGAGAAGTATTACATTTCCTGGCAATTTCATACTCAAATTCGAAAACTACAATAAAATCTCAATTTCCCTTTTTTCCCTAGGATTAAGGTCTCCTCTTTTACCCATTGCTATTGTTTCCTTATTATTCACAAATGTAAAATTCAATTCATACAATATTCACTCGGAAATATCTGATAATTGCAAAATCAAATAAGTTCAACAAAACAACTTCCATTCTCAGTAGTGTGAATAAACAACGTGAGAAAACAAAAACCCCTCACTACGAATGGGCAGCACGTCCACCACATAAGGAAAAACTCAGACTTCTAAGTTCTCTAGCAGTAGCGAACTGAATTACCGCCTTGTTCGAGATAAAGGAAAAGCCGTACATTAATTTCTACTCAGACAAATAAACTGAATGAGTATAAAGTTGCTAGAAAATCCTGAAATGGAATCAAAAATAGGTATTCGTGGTCAAGTTACTGTACATTGTATAGACCACACAAAATGCGGTAGAGGTATTATTGTTTGTTAGTGGCATAGTTTTAGAAATCCTAAACTATTGCTGTCATCGTATTGGTTCTAAGCTCAACAGCACTGCAAGTAGTTTCATGTTCCAATGTGGTATTAATTTGATGAATTCCGAAAGGGTTTGCTTTCTATGCACGTGAATGGTGATGTGTGCGCGATCGATTATCATACTCCGGTTTTCGGTTACATGCGTGAAACGTGAAACAACGAAATTTTGAAATTAGAGAAAAAACTGTTGTAGGTTAGCTTCTATGCGAAATACTCGTTTATATATTCAAAAGCTAGCACTCTGGAAGAAAGTTGTTGATAATTTGAGAAAGTTCTAGATTATTTTTCGCCTTTTATTGTGTCCAAAAATGTTTAATACATTTTCTTTTTTATTGCTATTCGTTATCTTCATTGTTATTTGTCATGTGGCGTGAATGGTGGAGAGAATCCAATGCGGTCGCAGATCCATAGTCGGCTCAACATAACGCGGGTGCTCCAAGAGCCTCTCGGTCACATCGCGATGGAAAATTATCATATGACAGATGATGTGAATATCAAGCCTGGGTTAAAATGGTCCGTTCAATGAGACATGAAACCTGTCGCAAACTCGTATTGTTTATTTGAAATCCAATATGAATAGAAAGGTATACGGTGCAGATATTACAATGAAAAATATTTATACATTGTATAAACACAAAATTGTAATGATATTATTATTGTTATTATTATTGTTATTTTTATTGTTATTTTTGTTTTTTATTGTTATTTTTATTGTTATTATTATTATTATTATTATTATTATTAACTCTACAAGCGCATGGCAGTGTAATATAATAATTTTAAAATCTTAAACTCGTGGTTTTCTAACGACATAAAACTACTCTTGCGCTATATATTTCACAATTCGACATAGCACTTCTCATTTTCTCGTTTTATTTTCAGCTCTTTTTCACAACACACCATCATCAAACGACACAGTATTTTTATTCTTATAGTATCCAATGTTAATGTTTTTAAGTAAAATATACACCGTCAAATTATAATTTCAACAATTTTCAGCCCTCGGAAATGGGTCGCAAACTGCACCCGAATCGTCGCGTTGTAATTTTTAATTGAAACAATAAATATCCGCTAGCAATGTGTGTATTAACTTCTCAAAACGTTTTAGGATTAAAATCTTAAGAGGATTTAATATTTTCTTTCTCAAGAAAAAAAATCGAAATAAAAATAAGAGTTCAATAAAAAGGGGCCCATGAGTGGCCCAGAAATGTAGTTGTCCACCCCTATTGTTTTAGGCTAGGGACGCCTACAACAAATCTACGATAGGACAAGCTTTATTATTAGCTTTTATATTTCCAAGCTTTTATATTAGGCAAGAAATTATACGGAATGAATGTATCATTATAATTGGGGAACCTTTGTTCGCAAATCGTTTCTTGTAGTAATGAAAGTGTACTATCGTTTGATGGTTCACTATTTCAGCGAATGTATAGGGTTTCGAAAACATATCCCTTATGATAAATTCGCCTTATACTGGAGGAGTCTGTCATTTTTTATTTTAAAAATATTATATGTGAATGAAAAACAATCAATAAAATTTCAACATGAAGTTTGAATATACCACAATTTTCTACAGACTTAATCCATTTAAAAAATCGAAAAGTAGTACTTTAAAAATCTATGCTCTAGGATAAATTATGAAAACATTTCATGGTCATGATAACGACCAATATAAATATCAATATCAACGATAAGAGTGAGAAAGAGGGTGTACTTCGGCAATTGCGATACCAGTTCAACAATGTTAATTACATGTTCGTCTTGAATGTCAGAAACCAAGCGTAAATTGATATAATACCTCCAAATGCATTAGGCGTTTACTTGGTCCATTACTGACGCATTCGGAAAGATATGGGGGATCGAACGACGTATCTTGTTTATAAGGTGCGCATCGATCGGATGTCATAAGAAGGCGCGTGACGTAACTTGCAACGTGTTTCATTGAATACCGACATGTAGTAATGAAAGCGTCATCTCCCATTTCTAGTCTTCACGCGCGGAACAATGCAGGGGGGGCAGGATCCTGTCTGTGAGACCGTCACAGTGGCGGGGTTGGGGAAGTTGAGTGTGCGACCGGGCGACGGAGCTGGCACATGGACGAGTGAGAGAGAGTGAGTCGGGGTGAGAGAGAGTGAGTCGGGGTGAGAGAGAGTGAGTCGGGGTGAGAGAGAGTGAGTGAGTCGGGGTGTGAGAGAGAGTGAGTCGGGGTGAGAGAGAGGAGTGAGTCGGGGTGTGAGAGAGAGAGGGTCGTGGTGAGAGAGAGAGTCAGTGAGTCGGGGTGAGAGAAAGAGAGCGAGTCGGGGTGAGAGAGAGGGGGGAGAGGAGGAGCGGGGGAGAGAGAGGAGGGAGAGGAGTGGGTGTGAGAGAGAGAAAGTCGTGGTGAGAGAGAGAGTCAGTGAGTCGGGTGAGAGAGAAAGAGAGCGAGTCGGAGTGAGAGAGAAAGAGAGCGAGTCGGGGTGGGAGAGAGAGCGAGTCGGGGTGGGAGAGAAAGAGAGCGAGTCGGGGTGGGAGCGAGAGAGCGAGTCGGGGTGAGAGAGAGAGAGAGAGCGAGTCGGGGTGAGAGAGAGAGAGCGAGTCGGGGTGAGAGAGAGAGAACGAGTTGGGGTGAGAGAGAGAGAGTGGAGCGGGGGAAAGAGAGGGGAGGCGGGGTGGCCGATGGAGAAGGGGGCAGAAAATCAGAGGAAGTTGATGGAGATGTGCGCGCGTTAGGGCATCGCGCGCGCCCATTGTGAGTTGGCGGACGCCACTGCGTCCTTTTTATGCGGGGTGCTCAGGGGTTTGTATGCAGGTTCTCGCAAAGGTTGAGGGACGTTGCAATACTACTAGTACTACCAAATTTTCTGTCAAGCTTTGATAATGCCGACATAGGCACACTTGAATCCTACATTTAGTAATCGGTTAACCTGCGCGTGTAAGTCCGTCCTTTCCTTTCCCTTTTTTTTTGCGTATTTCAAAAACAGGTAAATACTCTGTGACATAATGTAGAGGTGCATTCTGCGCAGATTTCCTTATTTTTGAAATATTTCTTATTATCTGCTCCTAAATATGAAGTACATAGAAACGGATTTTTGGCAAGAATTGACAAGAAATATTATATGTTGTCTCCAGTGTGAAACTATTTGCAAAGGAACTATTTGCAAAGGTTAGAGATTTTGGCTATTTTTCCGTATCGTGCCCTACGTGCAGGAATCGACTTCCTGTCTTGAGAACATGGAGAACGATTATTCAAATAACTATATTTCCCACTGAGCCTTACAAAATTGCACATAGAGTAAAGCTGCCTTTGTGTTCTGAAGCAAATCAAGAGGGCAACTCAGTATTTACTCAAAGGATCAGGGAAACTTCACGAACGAACTGATCGAAATGGGGGTCATTGGCCCAGAAGCTGAGGTACAATACTTGTTACAGGCATATTAGGTCTTTTAGAATTGTACAGCATAAATGGTAAATAATGCATTAAATATAAATGTGAAAACCAATATTATTTTCCTTTTTGTTTCTGAGTATAGTGTCTAATATAAAGAAACATTTATCTTGCAAAAAAGGTTTAATTTGGTACTCATAATCAAACTTGCATAATGATTTTAATAGTTTATTATGATACGTCAATATGTGTAAAATAATGTACATGTAGTTCGTTCGTCTGCTAGGGAACTGTCCATTTTGATGGATCTTTCTAGAACATTGTAAGAGATTTTTTAAAAAAAAACGCATTTTAAGAGTTTGGAGGCATATAAAGGGGCAATCAATACTTTATTTTATTCTTCTCGTCAAATCGAAATAATTGACACCATTTTAGCCGGATCCACCAATAAGTTTATGAAAGAATTCTAGGAGGAGGGGAAAGAATTCTAGGAGGGGAATTCTAGGGAGAATCCTTGGTTTTGGGTGTTTCGTGATACCTACAGGGGTGAAACACTGTGATTAACTATTCTGGCTACAAGTTTGAAAGGCGGCTACGCACATTTGGCATTCACCGAGTAGCGATCTACAACTCGCCTAGTTCCGAGCATCATGTTCGCTTACGTTGATGCCCCCGTCTCGATCAGGTTTTTCCTCCAGTTTCCCTGATCCATTGAGCAAATGCTGATATGGCCCCTGGTTTTGCTTCTGACCTTAAATGTAACTTCATTATCTATGCACGCCTTCTAGAATTCAGTGGAGAAATTTAGTTATTTAAATTATCGTTCTCCATGTTGTAGCGGCAGGAAGTATTATACCTTGACAAAGGACATGATGAGAGATAAGACCCCAAATTTATTGCTGACTTGCCCTTGAAAATAGATTTTATTACATGGGAGCGAATACTTTGTTAACAATTCTTGCAAAAACGCTTTTCTTTCTGTATTCAAAATTCAATTAGTATATGGCATAGGAATGGGATCACAGAATTTTGAAAACGTGCAAAGAATTCACTTCTCCCCATAGCACGTCAAACGCAGTTTTTAACTGTTTCTGACGTAAAATAAGAAAAAATAAGAAAGATCCTTACAAAAGACCCACACGAGGTGGATAGGGCAAACACCGAACGTTCGTCGCTTGGGAAATAGCAAGCGTTCCATCCACCCTACTCGGTATTCGGCGAGCAGTCGCTCGCTACTCGCTGAATAGCGAATATGTAGTGCCATCTTAACCTAGAGGCTTCTTTGTTGCTTCCAGAGTTGGAATTGAAAGACTCTGCGTTGCACCGAGACACGCGCAGCATCTGCACCGTATTGAGGAGAAAGAGATAGGAGTGAAGCCGACAGCGATGAGATTTCATTTGAGTTTCCCTACAAGACGTGGAGAACCTGTGCGAACCGAAGCAGAAAAATCGTGCGGCCACTCCACCTGGTTTATCGCTGCTGACGTCACCTCTCTCTCATCCAACCCTGCCCAAACCGCATCTGCAGCGTTTCCGTGCGGTGCATTTGAATCGAAAGTAACAACGAAGAGGGTTTATCTCGAAAATGAAAATGTTCTGTGAAAAACTAGAAAAGTCTGTATGATGTTTCTGTCAGGACACACGGTACACTAGTAATGGAACATTTCTAGTTTATATTCGTTTAATGAATCAGAGAAACTACCTGTTAAAAGCCAATGTTTCGGACCTTTTTTGAAGCATCATGAGGACTGAAAATATCCAAATAATTTCAGTCTCAATTTAGAACTGAAACTTTTTTGACATATAAATTGTATCATTCATTAAATTGACCAAAAGTCAAGAAATATTCCATTGCATCAGATATAAGTGTACTAATTAATTCCATCGTGAAGATGAATTTAGAACTTTCCCCGAAGTTTGGATTACAAAAATGAAATACGTTAAAAGTTGTTTTTTTCACTTTCAAATTCGGAATTTTTATTTAAATAATGAAATAATCTTGGGAATTAGTGCTTATTGATTACTGCGCGTCAACTACTCTGAGATCATTAGTTCCATGTGGGTATGCTCGATATCCCGGAACCTAGCGGTGTTCCAAATATGTGAAAGGAAAGATCGCGCGTACTCGGTGGGTCGTTTGTTACAATATTGCTCCGACATTCTGCACTGCTGGTATTGATCGGAGAAATCACGACACACTACCGATCAGAGCATCCGGCCATTGCAATTCTCGTCCGGACAGTCTACCCAGCTAATGTCGAAAAATCGCCACCATGCATTCTCGAACCCTAGGACCCGCCGTCAATGTTGCTGCATTGACAAAAATGTTGCCGCTGAGCTACCTCAGTCCGTGCCACCCCTGGATTACACGATATTGCGCGAGAGCCTGTCTATTGTGCGAATCACGGCGTGTGCCGGAGAGACGAAGTTTAATGGTGCAGCAAGTACCGGCGTGAAATCGTAGTGCGGTGGCATTGTTTGATTCTCTGCGTGACGTTGGAGAAAAACGCGTGCTAAACCGCTCGTACAACATGAATTACGTCTGACAGTTTCCCGGAAGCCGGCCGTCGAGCGGGAAGTCTACCTGATCGCATGGCGTACGTATGCACGTGAGACAATAACTGTACGTGCCGTGTAGTCCGACAGCACATTGGGTTGCCAGGATGTGAAACGGTGCTCCAGCAGTAATCTTGTTATTCATAAATCACTGACACACAGCTGTTGGACTTGACGTTATGTCTACGTTTTCTACCTACTATGCATGTGCTTCATTGTCTTTTTCGTTTGCATCGTAACATTATTCCGATGTAATGAATTATTCGTTTCCAAATACATAATGCAGCGTTAATACTTACTTAGTTCGTATGTAATATTTCGCGTGAAAGAGGTTGCGTTTGTTTCATGTAATTTAAGTTTCGTGAATGCAAATTTCTAATAAAGTGGTTCTTTAAATATATGTTAAATGATAACAAAAACGCCAAGGCCTGTCTGGTGCGCGTAATTCACAGTCTGCTGACACGTGAAAGATATGTTGGAGTGTAAAACATGTGTTGTCATATTATCTTATTCTAGATGTGCTTCATTAATAATGCAGAAGGAGCGTAAATATTGCGTGATGAAAGTGGAAAGTGTTCAAAATTGTGAATCACAACATATGTACTACGAAGTGCGCGTGAGCTGATAGAAAAATAATTGAAATATTGCATTAAAGTTAAATGGTAATAATTGAAGGAGAATTATAAAAAAGACTGTTATATCTCATTTTAATGAACATTTCATGTTTTCTCTCTCACATAAATTGGAAACTAACGAACTTCAGTTGTAATTTCAGTGAGTGAGAAAAAATAACTTTTATTCTATGTATCCTTTTAAAATCTAATATCTTAATATTATCCTCTGGACGCATATTTGTGTGTAGGTTCTTCAAATCATTATGAATACTTCTTTTGAAGAGTTGGATTAATGACTCAGGTCTCAGAAGAGTGAAAATATCACAGCTGTCAGAACAGAATAATTCTGTAATGAAATTGAGTGAAAATCTGTCGAATTCCTTAATTTTTGTGTGTTGTAACATCCGCATCCTTAAAACGTATCAGTTTTCCCTTAAATGTTTTGTTTTTCATGAATTACAAATGATATGCTTCTAAACGCTTTTGAAAAAAAATCCCTGCGATTTCGTAAAGAATATATGAACAAATCATGGAAATGGTTTACTCAAATCATAGCTGAATAATCGACAGAAGGCTACACTAGTACAGACACCACTCACGAAACAATCCAAAAGTTTAAAAGCGCCGTTTGAGATCTCTATGCTTAATTGTAGGAAAAACTTGACAGTTTTGTCAATCAGGAATGTCATAAGACTATTTTCATTGGTATGTTTTCTGGAAATAGACCAAACTACGTCTGGAGACTATTTGTACATCGAATTCGATGAATCGATCATCGATCAATCAATCCAATGAGTACATATTCATTGGATGTCTATTTGTACATCGAATTTAATGTGCATTATTGAATTTTCGACATCCAAAACACTAATCAGTATTCACTTTTTCTAGACCAAATGTATCGTGTCCATATTGTTTTTTAAAAATAGAAAGTATATGTCCGGCTTACATTATTTCTTTTGGTTACTTGTATATCAGGGCGATTTCATTGTTTAGCAATAAAATTTGGTCAAACTATTTCGATATAGCTTTTTTGATGTAACTAAATAAATTCTACCATCCTGCTTTAGCTTCGATGAGCTCTGCGGTCAGAACAGAGAAATAATTATTACTAATATTTCAAAACGTGACAAAAATCTAAAATAATATCTAACAGACATTATACTATCTGTTGCGTAAAACCGTTATCTCGATTGTTGTAGGAACGTCCTATATCGAATAGAAATCTGCTATCGTTTCTTTCATATTGATTCCAAGTTTCCTTTCATTTGTTCTCCGCCCCCTTCCTTTCCCATAATCGTATTTTCGTAATGCTTCCTCATTTTATGTCGGCGTGATCTAACACCATGGTTCATTTAATATTCCCCTCCTTAATCTTCTTCGTCAATTGTTCACTGTTTTTTGAATTTTGTGGTATTTTTATATCTGAAATTAGTAAGTACATAATGAAAAATCTTAATGAAAATTTCATTTGGCATACACTTTCAGTAATACCCATATTTCTTTCAATCATCTTATTTTCTTTCGTTACATCACGTCCACCAATTTTACTTATATTCGTAATTTTTCCTTTGTTCTCTTCATTTCTCCGTTTTCTCTTTGTTTCTTTAGTTTATTTGGTTTTACTTTTCTTGCTTGGTCTCTTCCTCGCTTCCTTTTGACACTATTCTTTTAATTCTTTATCTTCCTCTTCTTTGTTCCTTTTTAATACGATTTTCTTATTTGTAGAGTGAGTGAACAGAAGCTTAGGCAACATTTCTCTCGGCTCGCTGTGAGCAGAGCGTCCGAAGGACGCACCCATCCCTCCCCCACCACCCCCGCTTTTCTTTCCGTTCCGTCCTCACCGCTCCTCCTAACCCCCCCCCCCCGCCTTTCCTTTACCCTCCCGAACCTTTCTCTCCCCCGCTCTTCCTGTCCGCACATCGCAACTGCACGTCATATCGCCCCGTCTCGCACCTACTCCGCATCGTCTCGCCCTTTCCCGAGCCCGCCCTGCTCTGCACTCCCCCGTCTCGACCCTTTCTTACCCCGCTAGGCCTTCTCCGGCTGGCTTTCCGTGCCCTGCTCTGTCCCGTCCCCCCTCGCAGCCCCCCCCCCGGCGTCCTTCCCCCCCCCCCCCGCCCCCTTCCCCCGCCACGCCACGCCACGCCACGCTTCGCCACGCTTCGCCACGCCACGCCACGCCATGCCACGCCACGCCACGCCACTCCCCGCCACGCCCCGCCCTGTCTCACCCCACCCGGCCCTGCCCCCCCCCCGCGCCCGCCGGCCCGCCCACCGGAGGCCGCGCCGCCCGGAGTGCCCCAAGCGCGTTGCTAATCAGGTGCATCCCGGCGCCGCGCCCGGCGGTGCGTTGGGGCAATCGCGCTGATTCCGACACAATGGCAGAGCTTGCCGCAGCATTAGGCGCGGATTTCTCGTGAGACTTTGCGAGCGGAACGGAGCGGAGCGGAGTGGAGCGGAGCGGAGCAGAGCAAAGCGGCGAAGACAGGAGCGGTGTGGAGCGGAGCGGGGCCGGGCCCCTCGTGCCATTACGGTGATGACGGCCACGATCGCCTCCCGCCCAGAGCTCTCGGCGGCCGGGGGGCGGGGAGGGGGAAAGGCAAGCGAGCAGGCGCGCGATAGGAAGATGCTCGGAGTAAAAGGTCGGTTCGTTGAGCTCCGAATTGAAGTGAATTGAATTGAAGTTGCTTCAGTGTAAGTGTTGAAACTCCGGTCGTCAAGCTTGCTTTCCGACGAACTCGTTAATTTTCAAATTAGCGCTGACTGATTTTTTGTTATTAAATTATTGTTGAAGAGGTGCTCATATGCAATAAAAGCAACATGAAAACACTGCTTACTTTTCCTTTCCATTTCAGCTACGACAACATCACGGATTTCAAGTTCTGATTTCGTCACCACACTGTAACAGTCTCTCACAGTAAGAGATGTGCTCGTCAATACACAGTAACAGTCTGCAGTGCTTTATCTGCATTTATTTATAATTTATGGCGTTTTCACTTTTTAGTTAATGTACCACAGAGATAACTAATGCTCTGAGAAATTGATCTCGAGACTTGAATGAAAATGGGTGTTTTGGGGATCCGAAGTGTAGGAAAAGGGACTTTTCTTAACTGGACTGAAGTGGTGAGAACACTTCAAAAATGCTTATTCCAGACCATTTTTACTGAAATTTAGAAATAATCGTTTAATACTATGACATAGGTACAATTTTCATTAATACCTCTGAGTTTTCGACGAAAGTTCAACTTTCTTTCGAACTTGCCCTACATCAGTATTGAAACTAGAGATTTTTCGTTCTTAACGCTATCGCTTTTCAAATCTTAGAACAATTGAAATTAATTCAGTCTACTGCGTTTAAACTTGTGCATTTTAAGAGTAAGTCCGCTGAGAGTATGGTTGAGCCAGTGGGCCTACTGACGGTTTGAAGTTGTATTACAGTAAAACTTTTATTAATGAAAACCCGGAGACTTTTGAAAATCTTTTCTTGTAGAGTTGAAACACATATTCTTCGCTCAATCCACCGTTATTGTAGTAACCACCGATATTGATGTATTAAAAATTAAATAAACAATATAAGGATGGACGAAGAATCCACGAGTTCGTAAACCCTCGCTTCTAAGTGAACAGATAATTGCATTTTTTACTTTCTCGTCTACTACGTGGTAAGCGTGGTCTACTACGTGGTTCTTACGTGGTAAAGAAAAAGTATTGTAATGCTGGAGCCAAAAATTGGTGATTTTTCGATAGAAAATCTTGTATTGTGGATCCATAAAAGAGGAAAAGTGGATAAATTTTCTGCCTGTATGTACTTAGTTACTTACTCTAACATGGCGTGTAGACAAAATCCACGTGGGTTCTTGATACCTCAAAATTACCGGTCTACCGCAAAACAGTATCGCCGTAACTATTTTAATCGCCTTTTAAGCTATCTCAAGACAAAATTTAATAAAAATTGTGGATTCATTTGAGAATTTGGAAAATGTTGACGCTACATGTAAAATACTCCCCCTCATCCGATATCAAAATATGAGTTGCAAACTCGCAGGGGGCTCGAGTTGGTTCAGATCGATCTGGGAAAGTAATTTTGGAGAAAATAGTCTGGACGTGCAGGCGCTAGTGTTGATCACAGACGGACGAACAATGTAAGGGACGGACGTTTTGCGCTAAGCCAATTTTTGTAATCAGAATCTACGACTGGTGTTGCGGCTGTATATCCGCATTTGAAGCGCGCGCCAAGGTGGCCGCGCTCAGCGGCGATCGAGGAAGTAGGCAGAGGCGGCGAAGCGGAAAAGGCGCCGCCCGAGCTGAGAAGGAAGGCTGGCTGGAGAGCCAGGAGCGGTGCAGCGAGTCAGTGGCGCCGCCCGCTTTAAAAGCGAGCGCCGCCAGCCAGAGAGTCAGAACGCAAGTGGCCGTGTATCGAGTGAAATTGAGTGAGGAGGTTGTACCGTGTAGATTTCTTGGTTCGACATAGCTTGTTTTTGGTACATCTCCCGGACTTTTGGTTTTGTGATTTTTGCTTTGACTTGGTATGCTCTTTTGTATTTTGGAATTGTGACCAATGTACTTTCTCCGGTTAATTGTAATAAATCTTTGTTTGTGAAAAGCGTGCAATTATTCTGAACATAACTGGATTCTGACTACACTTGTTAGAGGAAGTAATTTACTTCATATAGGAACAAGATTTATCTTTGTTTTTCGATATCGTTTCCCCACTGTGAGCTTTGCTGACGAACAATCGCCCTCCAGCATTGTAATACTTTATCTTTACTACGTAAGTACGTAGAAGACAAGAAAGTAAAAAATATGATGAAGCAAATTATTATTAGCATATTATTATTATTATTATTATTATTAGCACATTATTATTATTAGCACATTATTATTATTATTATTATTATTAGCACATTATTATTATTATTATTAGCACATTATTATTATTATTAGCACATTATTATTATTATTATTATTTATTATTATTATTTATTATTATTATTTATTATTATTATTATTTATTATTATTATTTATTTATTATTATTTATTTATTATTATTATTTTTATTATTATTATTATTATTATTGTCTTTAAAGAATTTAATGTTACGTCGTTAAGTAATTTAAAGTTAATATTAGTAATATGTTAATTGTAGAGTTCTGCCACCAGGTTGTATATACCTATCTGCAGAATAATAAATATCTATCTATCTATCTAAATCATTCATCTAAAAAGAGTCGTTGCAAGAAAAGAGTAGGAAATCTCTACTTTGACAGTGAAAGAGCCCGCTGCCTGAGTGCCCTATTTTTCCGAGGGGACATTTCCTCTTTTGTCATGAATTTTATTCTCGATATGATTTGATTTGATTTTTCGTGTCTCCGGGCAGTCAACTGCTTTGGTCGTTAGTCCCGTTAGTGTAATGCATGTTTTTTCTCGGGATATGCGCGGTGATCTTTCCCCGCTGGATGGCGAGCTCCGGCGCCGACCTACCGTCGGCTAGTGGGGTTTCCCCCTAACCAGGACTCTCCCACCAGCGGGGCACCGCCCAGCCGGGACAAGCTCTAAGCTCCGACCGGCCTCCCGGAATATGTGATAGTGTAGTGCATGTAAGGGGAGAGGTGTAAGTGTGTTTGTAAGGGGAGAGGATAGGACAAGGAAGAGAAAGGACAGATCGCGCGCGGTCCGTGGCCCGTTTGGTAGGGTACTGCTCCGGCATTCGCCTGGTGTTGATCGGAGAAACCACGGAAAACTACCGACCAGAGCAGCCGGCCGCTAGAATTCCCCTCCAGACAGCGACTGAATTCGACCCAGCTGAAAAGCTAGTGTCGAGAATCCTGCCGCCGTCAGGACTCGAACCTAGGACCTCCCGGTCAGAGGCGCTACAGCGACATCAGTTGATGCACTGAGCTACCGCTCCGGGTTTATTCTTGATATGAATTCTGTATTCTTGTCTGTGTGCGTTGTTGGAAATGTTATGTGAATGCAGAATGGTCAATGATGATATTCTATTACCTTAATGAAGTCGTCCTGAATTGATTAGTCTCAATAACTAAGTTGCAGATCTTTGCATCATTGTACTGGGCATCACTGACTGTTTATTTAGAAGACCTGATTTTGAAGAAAAACAAATCTCCCGGTCCTTGTCGGGTCGAATCGAAATATTCTAATCACAATATTTGTCACATATTCTTTCTAACAACATAACACTCTACCACTCGCGTTTCCTTTAGCCGTCCCAACCATATGACTTTGGTTTGTGACCCCGGGTCGCTCTCTACTTTGTTTTATGGTTAATCACTGTTTCTCTTTCATGCACACCTAACTCTATACTTCGCTCCGTAACGCTCTTTCACACTGGAACAGCAGCCTAACAATTTTTCGCGTTTCATACCATGTTGTTACTCTCTGTCAAGATCTGTCAGGTTTAATGGCGCGCTAACTTCATTCACGACGCAACGGACCGGTTGAAGACATAATACTCACTCTTACGGGTTACGCTTAGTCACCATCATGGGCATTGCGTCACCACCTATCATAGGGATTACATACGTCCTGATTTTCCTAGGGCTATCCCAGATTTTTGACCTTCGTTCCAGTTTCCCGACAAATCATTTCGGGATGCTAAAATGCCCCGGGTTTTCACAAATACAAAAAAGTTTGATATTTTCGGATACCATGTACATATTTTGAATCTGTGGCTTCAAATTTCCCGATGAACTGTTGGCCAACCTAACAAAGTTTCATTGGCAAGATTTGTTCGTTTGTTTACGACATTCCTTTTCGTTCGCATGTGCGGTGAGTGTTACGTTCGTATTCGAAATATTTGCAGGGAGTTTAATAAGACTTTATATTAATTACAAAATGCAACAAAATGTCCAAGATAAAGTGTTTTCAGTGAAAATTTAAAGGCGCAGTTCCCTCTTATAAAAGAAAAAAAGATAGTTTGGAAGACAATGTAGAATGTGATGTATGTCATTCGGTGTTTATCTTCCAATTTTTTTAAAAAGTATTTAAAAAAATAAGTAGCCTTAGTTTCATTATTGACAGTTCTTTTCTCTCGTAATACACTGTTTTTAACAGCACAGAAAAGAGCAAATTATTTATATGCTCATTAAGTATTCTGAAAAGTGGTATTATGATGCATACAAGATTCTTCTTAATCATTATTTTGGGTTCTGTCCCGATTTTTCGTATTAAAAATATGGAATTTCTATCAAGTTCCTTCACGACACTTCACGCCCTCCAACGACCATCTGCCTGCCACCCTTCGACAGGATCTCCACGTACGTACGATTCACCACGCGCTTACGATCAACACGCTCTTGGGACGCCCGCACAGTCGTGTGCTCCTGGTGTTGGAGCTACAGATGACAAGTTTTAGCAAAACATCGATACATCGATGTTTCGATACATCGCTAAAGGGTTTTCGATGTCGATGAAAACATTAACAAATAAATCGATGTTTAAAACAGATGTTTTAATTATACACTAATAAACATGCTATTTTCCTATCCATTTTTAATTACAGTAAGTAAAAGAAATATATTTTTTGTTTGATTACCAGCATGTTAGTATTGTGTTAATAAAAATTATTATCAAATGTAGAGAATGAAATTAACTATAAAGAACATCGTGTTTCGCTACTTTACCATTTAGTCACTTCCATTCCTACATCATCGAAGTAAATCCACCAAAAAATTCCCTCAGATTGCACAGACGAAATGTGCAGTGTGATAACGCAAAACAACGGTATTGCTGTGGCTTGCTGCTACTCTACAACGTTCCTAACCCCTTTATTAAAAAAATAAAAATATTATCTTCGACCCGTCGTCGCCGACCCGTTCTGTACAACCCGTGCTCATTGTCCTGTCCTGAGAGAACTCTCTTAGCGAACCTTCCGCTCAGCCAAATCCGCTCTGCTGCTACTCATCCACGTCCATTCATTCGTCTGCTTCCTCTACTTTCTTCGTTATCCTTTTACTATTGCTATCTCTCACTGCTACCTACCGCGATCCCAACTACTCACCCCTCCTTAACCTTCGCTATCTTCTTCCGACCATCTGATCGTCAACACTTTCTACCGATGTCCCCTCCGCCTGTTTCAACCATTTCCGTCACCAACTTATCCACACATTGCCCTTCATCTGCATGCGGCCAATTCCATTAACTCCACCGTCACACGCGCCAGCGCACAGACACTCCCACGGACGTAGACACACACATACATATACACAATCCGCACACCAGCACTACTACTCTTGCATCCGGTTCGCCCCCTCACGGTGAGTCTCTGTACCTTATTCTTAGCCCTTGTCACACGTGCATCCGCCACTGTCCCTTCATGCACTTCCCGTCTTCACTTGGGTTCCCACCTTTGCCTGTGTCCGCCGTCCTCCGTCCCTCGCCTCCCGTCCTCATTCCCAACCCCGCCCGCCCCCGCGACGACGCACCCCTCCGCTTCTCTCGGCCCCCTCCCCTCCCCCCCACCCCCAACCGTCCTTGCACGCCTCTCCCGTCCCTGCCCCTCATCTTCCCGCTCCGTCAGGCCCCCCGCGTTCCCCGCCGCCGCCCCCCCGCTCCCCCCCCGCTCCGCCCGCCTCGCTCGCCCCCCCCCCACCCTGCTCGCCCCCCCGCTCCGACCCCCTCTCGCCCCACCTCGCTCCGCCCCACCTCGCTCCGCCCCACCTCGCTCCGTCCCGCCTCGCGCCGTCCCGCCTCGCTCCGTCCCGCCTCGCTCCGTCCCGCCTCGCTCCGCCCCGCCTCTCTCCACCCTGCTCGCACCCACCTCGCTCCGACCCGCCTCGCTCTGCCCCACCGCGCTCCGACCCGCCTCGCTCCGCCCCACCTCGCTCCGACCCACCTCGTTCCGCCCCACCGCTCCGCCCCACCTCGCTCCGCCCCACCCGCTCCCCGCCTCGCGCCGCCCCGCCTCGCTCCGTCCCGCCTCGCTCCGTCCCGCCTCGCTCCGCCCCGCCTCTCTCCACCCTGCTCGCACCCACCTCGCTCCGACCCGCCTCGCTCTGCCCCACCGCGCTCCGACCCGCCTCGCTCCGCCCCACCTCGCTCCGACCCACCTCGTTCCGCCCCACCTCGCTCCGCCCCACCTCGCTCCGCCCCACCTCGCTCCGTCCGCCTCGCGCCCGCCTCGCTCCGTCCCGCCTCGCTCCGTCCCGCCTCGCTCCGTCCCGCCTCGCTCCGTCCCGCCTCGCTCCGCCCCGCCTCTCTCCACCCTGCTCGCACCCACCTCGCTCCGACCCGCCTCGCTCTGCCCCACCCCGCTCCGACCCGCCTCGCTCCGCCCCACCTCGCTCCGACCCACCTGCTCCGCCCCACCTCGCTCCGCCCCACCTCGCTCCGCCCCACCTCGCTCCGTCCCGCCTCGCTCCGTCCCGCCTCGCTCCGTCCCGCCTCGCTCCGTCCCACCTCGCTCCGTCCCGCCTCGCTCCGTCGACCCACCTCGCTCCGCCCCGCCTCGCTCCGACCCATGTCGCCCCGTCCCTCCAAGCCGCGCTCCGCCCGGCCGCGTTCCGACCCGCCCTTCCCCAGCCCGTTCTGCCCAGCCGCAGCGTTTCTCCCGGCTCCTCTTCATCCCCGCTGCGACCGCGTCGCGCCCACCGCACAGCGGCGTTCGAGGAGCCGGCGGCGGCGGCGGCGGCGGCGACGACGGCGGAGGCGGAGGCGAGCACTTCGCCCATTGCGTCTGGTAAACTTAATTTGCAAGGTACACAACGGTGTCCGCTGAGTGAAGAGCAAAGCCCGTGGGCTGCACCGCACGCTGCGGATGCTGCTTGCGGGCTCCCCCTCCTCCTCCCCTGTTCTCCGCACGCCACCACGCCCCCGTCGCCGCCCTCCCCCAGCGCCCCGCCCGGCCACGCCCCGCCTCCGGCCCGGCTCACGCCTGCTTGCGCTGCCGCGCCGCCCCGCTCCGCGTCGCCGCGCGCCCCACAGTGCCCCAAACCGCGCTAATCACGCCCTTTCGATTGCGTGTTTTCGAAGGGCGTCACAGTCTTCTCAAAAAACAATCTTATTACACATGCTGTTACGTTTACGAGATTATGAGGAAAAGGGTTGAGTCTTAGCCTCAAATTAGCCTTGGCATCACTACGTATTCACTACAAATTAGGTTTTGTCTTATCGCTATTCTCATCACACCTGCGTTACTGAAAAGCGATTATGATCTAAAACACATTAGTATTTAAGTAATTATATTTAATATCCGTATAATGCATGACAAGTAATCCAAACAAATTGGTTTTCCAAACAATACGCACTCAGCTCAATAACAACAAATAAAATAATCTTTAGAACACTACAACAAATTAAATATTTTAACAAAAATAGGCGTCGTGAGTACTGCAATAACGATAAATATATATACACAGTACAACATAACAGAACACGCATACTATACAACATATACCAAGAATACGCAAAAACGATGATAGCGGAATACGTGAATAGGAAATATTTGATAGCGGACACCCTCTTTCTTGTAGTTTTGATATCGGATGATGTTAGCTGTGTCATAAACAGTGAAACAGTGAGTATGAGAAATCAGTCGGAGCGCGCAGTAGCCTTTGAAAATAAGCGGAATAACAATCAAATATTTGTATTTTTCAGGCAAAATCGAATCTATTTTATTGTTCTGGATGACACGTCCCTCATAGCCGGAGACTGCGTTCTTTCTTTCGATTTCCGAGCGCAGTGGAAATTAATAATATAGGAATGCCACATCCAGTCGCGAATCCTGAACATTATTCTAACTAGACTGCACTTTATAGAAGCTACCTCTTTCGTGGTCTTTTATTTTAAGCTTTTCTGAAATCCCAATACTATGAAATTCCGTCCTTAATGATTATTCTTTAAGACAATTTCGCAAACCACCATCTTCTGGATCATTAATGCACTCCATTTTCACAAAAACGTGAGAGAAGCTTAACTTTCGAACGACCAGAGAAGGATTGTTCACCGCAATATTTTGCGGTGCCTACCGACAGTCCAAACGCGCATTGAAAATGGGAGCCCTAGGTTATCGCGGCGTGCCTTCGTCTGCGCTAGCGAATTCTCTGGACAGCATTAAGAACTGTTTGAAACTTCTCACTCTAACGCACTTCACAGCGGATACGGAAGACTGGCTCTCGGTTGCAAATAAGAGTTATTGTTTCGCATCTCTTATAGTTTTCAAAATCTCAATAACATTTTAGAGGATTACCAAAGTTATGTAATATTTGTTACTAGGTATACCGTCGATATACGCGGTGTATCAGGGAATTCGCCACTGGCCACATCTTTATTTTTTTTTTTTTTGCGTCTTCCTTGACGCTACGCGTGTCTGAATTCTTTATCCCTTCGGCCAGGTGTTCAGCGCCCGTTTAGATGCCTGGGTCTCTAGACGGTCACCCAACCAGGAACCCACGAAGTCTCGAATTCGCTTCGTGACTTCACGGAGCATAGTAAACGAATTTGGCTATCGACGCTGGCCATAGTAATTGCAAGGTCTTTCATAAAACCATAATAACTCCCATAATAATTGCAAATAGACGACAAATTCTCTCGCAGCTATGCTGCTTACGAATTTATTGGTAACTTAAAAGCGACTCATGACTCAATATTTAATCTGAGAACCACTCTTAACAATCAAAATCATAGATCGTTAAGAGTGGTTCTTAGTCGTTCCCTAAACATAATATCATAATGTTCTGTGCACATAATACGCAACTCCTTGAGAGCTGGTGCAATTCGAATGAGAGTTCAAAAATGTCGAATTTGAGTTAAAAAAGATGTCTCCAGAAAATCCAAAAAATCTGATTCTCTTTTTGGAATTACAATCACATGATCATTCACTCGCTGTTGATATTTGCATGTTTTCACGGGTAAGTAAATGATGCAAACCAAGTGCTTAAATTGTTTGTTGGAATTCCTGTAATCAGAATTCCATTAAAATACAGAACAAATAGAAAAGAGTTGCGTTGATTCTGGTATTTAAGTTATCAGTATTCAATAATTTTTTGTTGAAGACGAATGCAAGTTTTTGCATTTGCCGTGAAATTTGCCACGAGCATTGATTTTGAATCAATGCCTTTCGTATTTTTCGTTGGTAGTGACTTTCTGCAATTAATGTATCTCACGGGAGAAGCAAGCGTTAATAATATTAATATCACAAGTTTCCCCTGCTAGGTATACTAATAAATTGAAATAAAATAATCGATTGTTTATTAGTGGATTAATCTGTTTCAATTTCTTTTATATTGTGGTACTCAATTAAGCATCTTCAAAAACATTACTAAACGAACTATTCCTTATAAGCATGTTCCATGCTTATCGACATCATTTGTTTATTAATTCAAGAGTTTATTGATGTACCGTCAAATAGTTAACTTCATTTCCGCACAGGTCACACTATAAAGGGTTACAGACTTGTATTTGTAACCCCAGTTAAGTCTGTTAACATCGCAGTTTCTTGACGGTTATCACTAGGGGGCGGATTATAATGAAATGCCATTTTTACTTTGTCGTATACTTACGTATATACAGAGTAATATACGTAATACAGAGAAAGTTATGTTATTCTGCGCGGAAAACGGCAGATTTTCGCCAAAAAATTCATTGCCGGGCCCTGACAACGAAAAAGTGGATAAATCCAGTTGCTACATTAAGAAAAAATCCTCTAATACGTGGTATTGCCAGAATCCCCGTTTTGTGGATCCTTGATGCCGAAAAACGAATTGAAAGCAAAATGTCCCTCCGTCCGTCAGTCAGTTTGTCCGCCTGTCCGTCTGTGAACACTACTAGCGCCTAAACCGTGCGTAGGAGTTTTTCAAAATTCAAGAAACCCCTATCCATCTGGCTGTAGTTAAGGCTTTGAGATTTTGAAAAACATTCTTTATAATTTAAGTGTACTTTACATGAAGCCCCCTCGGACATTTTCAAAATTTTCTCAAAAACGGCTCTAAAATTTTCTTTGAATTTCTAGTAAGAATAGAGTAAAATACACTTGGAAAGGTGCTGTATGTCCGATTTCCACATTTATCTCAATTTTCGAAAATTTCAAAATTTTGAATTATTTCCGGGTTTTCCTGCGACTACAAAATTAAAGATAAACATTTTTTCTTTAAATGAAATGTTTGCTCATAATCAGTTCTTTCAATATGGTCATGTACATTTTTTTGAAAATTATAGTCGTTTTCGCGCAATATTGCTTGTAATTTTTACAATTTTAAAAAGCTCGAAAACAAGATTTTCTCAAAAACGCCTCCCCTTTTCTTTTCATTTTTGGTAGGTATAATGCGAAATATACTCTCTAAGATGACATAACACCATATTGCTTCATTCTTTTGTTTTTTTCAAAAATTACAAAAATGTAATTCTTTTACTTTGACATTAATTCGTAATGTCGTATAACATTTTTGGAAAACTCAACTGTTTTCTGCGAAAATGAGCTCAAATGCAATGTTCCCAAATGTGGCTCCACATTTTTTCTTCACAATTTTCCAACGGATGGTGCTAATTGCACTGTTTAATATGCCGTAAAGTTAATTTTTGTGTATTCTTTTGTTTTGTAAAAATTACACAAAAGTTGTTTTTTTTTAATATCTATCACGCCGTTGATATGTAGTACATGTCAATCGATGTGTATACACTTTTGAATTTGCAAGTGATAGTGCTTTAAATTACTTCAAATTAAGTTTTCCGAAACCCAACAGATTCCTGGAAAAAAGCTTCATATATATACAATAACGTTTTCTTTTACAACACAATTTTCTTAAAAACGGCTTTAAATATTTCAATGAAAATAGCCATTTACGACAAGGTTTTATTCTCCTTTAATATTCTTAAAGTAATACTTCCGTTCTAATATTAGGAAAGCGAAAAGTAGAGATAATTTTTAAAAAATTAACTTTGGGCGGCGATGTTTGAATTTTTTCGGTGTCTTCCTACAACTATGAAATTGAAGTTAGAGATTTTTCCTTCAAATTAAATTTGTTATACATAAATAGTTCTTTTATTTAGGTCAAGTACATTTGTTTTAAATAGTATATTTTATGCAACCATGCGTGCAATATTTGCAATTTTAAAAAATAACAAAAACAATATATCAAAAAGGGCTCCAAAATTTTATACTATACATTTTGAAAAGAATAGAGTAACATACACTTTCGAAGGTAGCGTTGGTCGGCTTTTCACTGTTACCTCTGAATTTTCGAAAATTTCTTAAATTTTCAAAGATTCAGAGGTCAATTTCGAAAATTTTCGAGCGTCTTCTTACAACTACAAAATCGAAGATGGTGATTTTTTCTTCAAGTAAATGTGTTCTGCATATGAAGTTTTTTCATTAAGGCCATGTACTTTCTTTGACACTTTTAGTAGCTTTCGCGCAATATTGCGTGCTTATGTGCTGTTTTAAAAAAATACTAAAAAAATATTTTTTCAAAAAGGCTTCAATTTTTTTCTTTATGCTTTTGGTAGGTATAAATGTACTCTATGAGATGACATAAACGTCATTTCGCTTTATTCTTTTTTTTTCAAAAATTACGAAACTATCTTTTTACTTGTCTCTCAAGTCGTTAATATTTACATTAGCGAAATTTGTTCACATTATTATGATTACGAGTACATGTGCTTTCAATAATGTCAATAAAGGTTCTCGAAAACAACAGTATTATGTCAAAATTCTGCATTTTTAGAAACGCTCAAACGCCATTTTCTTAAATGCTGCTGCAATTTTTTTCTTCAAACTTTTCATACGGCTAGTGATAATTGCTTTCTTACAAATGACATAAAATTAATTAAGCTGTATTCTTTTGTTTTCCCAAAAATTACACAAATGTATTTTTTTTAAAGATCCTCTCCCTTAATATGCATATTTTCAGGAATTGTTATACATCATACATTTGTGAGTGGAAGTTCAAATGACTTCCTATGATGTTTTTCGAAAATTCAATAATTTTCTGTGAAAAAGAGCTTCATATTTCGCATTTGCAGTAACGTTTAAATGCAATTTTCTTAAAAACGGCACCAAATTTTTTAATGAAAATTGCCATTTAGGGCGAGGTTTTACTCTTCTTTAATATTGTTAATGTAATATTTCGATCCTACTATTAGTGAACAGAAAAAATTGTTAAATTGTCAAAAAAACTGTACTTTGGGCGGCGATAAATTGCAGCTGGCAAAAGTATGTAGCATGACAAAAGATAGGTCAGACCAAAGAAATTAGAGAAGTAACTTGTACGAGAAAGTTTGTGCCATTCTGTAGCCCCACTAGTTTTTCTTTAAAACAATACCGTTTATTATAAAAATTAATTTTATTTATACTATTTGTTTATAATTAATTTGATTTCAATTCCAACTTATAATTATTTGGTGAAAATGAAAAGAACCTCTGATAACCGGAAATCGCCAACAATTTATTACTTTAATGGCCATGGTCCATTTCATGGTATGGAATTATTAGAACTTACATTTTTATACACATTTGTAAATACAATAAATCTAAAACAAGCCTCATTATCATACACATTCAACGAAATATGAATAAAACTATATTACAACGTAGATAGTGATTTACAAATGATACAAATGTGTAACGGAATAATATTCCTCATTTGTATTGCGTTGCAATAAGTCGGACTTAAAAATGTTCCTATTTGTATACTATCGATGATAAAATTATTTCACGGAAATAAACTTCAAATATTTTGGCATGTTTTTTCTGTATCAATAATATTAATCAACACAAAATATTTTTCTCTGCTTACATTGCACAAGTGTAAAATTTAACGTACGGTACGTTGTTCCGTATTATGTTCCGAAAACAATCAAAACAAAAATAACGAAATCTGTTTCCCATTTATTTTGAAAGACTGAAACGTAACATTACAACTCTTGTCAAAACAACATACATGGGAGACACTTTGTACAAAGTAAACAACATAGAGACCAAACATGGTTTGTGTAATGTTTTATATCGGGCATGTTTCGATTCGCTGCGGTAGTCAGGACGAATATTATTTCCGAAGAAAAACAACGTTCGTGTTGAAATGTACATAGTTTCTGCTCGTTCCCTTGCAGTGAAATGTACAGTTTGCAAATTCATTCTTCTACCTTCAATTGCTAGAATATATTCCTAGAAAATGTAGGGTTAGTCATGTGTTTTGCGTTGTACTAGATACATTTCGCCCTCGCAAAGATTACATTTTTTTATTTTTCACTGTTGTGATATTTCACTGTTTACTATGTAAATAAAGAAGAATCCAACTACCCGGTATCAACTGCGGTTTGAATCATTTGCAAAAGAGAGTATTTTTCATTCGTGAGGAGATTTGAAAGGTATTGGCAACCCACTGTTTCGATGAAGCAATTCTGGTATCACCGATGCTTACTGTTCTCAGACGAAAATGGCTGGGAGAATGGAAAGTGACATAAAATGAGGTGTCCTCACTAATTCAAAGAACTACAGTAGAGGCATAAATTGCTTCAGACAAAAAAAATCGTTTATGTCACTGTAGACACAGTTTCTTACTGTAATAAGTTGGTTACGACTAATTTCCACTTAATTATTCGTAATCTGCCTAATTTCCGAATTATTCCATTAATCCGCAAATGGGTGATTGAACTCTGAAGTAGGATCAACTTCAAAGCTTATTTCAGACTTAAGCCGAATGATATGCACATTACCCACCACGAGGTTTTAGTATAGTTAGAGCCCCAAATCAATAATTTTGATTTTTTTAACTCGTGAACTTGAAATAAAAAGTTTGTTATAACGGAAGTATATTATTTGGAATGTGAAGCGATCAATGCGTGAAAATTGATTTCAATGTATGTTGTGAAAATGTTCATAAATTTTGGATTTGCGAGAGAGCATGTCACATGAGGATTCCCCCACTTAAGTTTGGGCCGGTGTATCCACGACACACGTCCACTGTGCACTTCGTAAGGGTGAGTAGTGCCGGCGGCCTCCCTCCTCCTACACGTCTGCCTCCCACCGCTCTCGTGTCTCGCGCGCGTGGCATTACCTCCCCCCCCGCGGTTCCTTCTTCCTCCCCTTCCCCTCGCCCCTGGGGCTACCCTTCGCGCTGACTGCACCGACCCTCCTCTTGAGAGCGAATCTCGCAGCCCCACCGCCGTCGTTAATTTCCCCCGCTTTATGCCGGAACGTCGCGTCAGAAACCTCGCCGCCGCTCCGTGCCGCACACCACACCCTGAGCGCCGCGTTACGCCACGTCTCGCTCCGCCACGCCTCGCCACGCCTCGCCACGCCTCGCCACGCCTCGCCAGCCACGCCTCGCCACGCGCCACGCCTCGCCACCTCGCCACGCCTCGCCACGCCTCGCCACGCCTCGCCACGCCTCGCCACGCCCGCCACGCCTCGCCACGCCTCGCCACGCCTCGCCACGCCTCGCCACGCCTCGCCACGCCTCGCCACGCCTCGCCACGCCTCGCCACGCCTCGCCACGCCTCGCCACGCCTCGCCACGCCTCGCCACGCCTCGCCACGCCTCGCCACGCCTCGCCACGCCTCGCCACGCCTCGCCACGCCTCGCCACGCCTCGCCACGCCTCGCCACGCCTCGCCACGCCTCGCCACGCCTCGCCACGCCTCGCCACGCCTCGCCACGCCTCGCCACGCCTCGCCACGCCTCGCCACGCCTCGCCACGCCTCGCCACGCCTCGCCACGCCTCGCCACGCCTCGCCACGCCTCGCCACGCCTCGCCACGCCTCGCCACGCCTCGCCACGCCTCGCCACGCCTCTATTCGCTAGTCGATCAGACTCGAGGCGCTGCGATTTTGAAAAACTTTCTTCAACATTTGGAAGTTCTTTACTGAAGCCCTTCGGACATTTTCAAAATTTTCTCAAAAACAGATCCAATTTTTTTCTTTAAATTTCTTGTAAGAATAGAGTCAAGTGCACTTATGAAAGTGTGTAGCGTCGCAATCGTCAGCGATGACAAGGTAACACATGGGCCGGGTGACCACCACTCAACCCTTCCCCCGAAATTAAATCTCTTTCTGAACAACACACTTTGATTCTGCATGTTCCGGTACATCCAGTACTTACGGTAATTTAGAAACTATCCACACCTATTTGCTATAGGTTCGTGGATCTGCCAAGCAGGTGTGCTTACTTCGACCTCTCAAAGATATCTGATTATTTATTTTCATGATCCTCAACGTCTCCTGTTGCTAGGCAGGAACAGACCATTACGTTGCAGGTGCCATATGCCCGACTTTCATGGATGGATATAGTTCTACATGGTTTTCACGTACTGCTATTTTGTTTTTCTCCCTTGAGGCTTGTTTCCCTATTTTATTTTTTAGTTTGAAGTCTTAGGATTCCCCAGTGAATACGATAATGATGCATCAGAACGCTGGCAATAAAATTCTATTGAAACTTTGTTTGCCAAACGCCGAGTAGCTCTTTCATTTGAGCGATTGTTATCCAAAAAGTATCAGCAGAAGCTATCAGGTCATTGTTGCATTTGGAAACTAACGTCAGATATCATTATTTACTATCAAACGCCTGAGGTAATAGAATAGCTAGGTCAAAACACACGAACATACTAAATCCACTGACTTATTTAGGTTCCAAAATCTCTCTGAGACCAAGTAAGGAGTATCGAATTTCTGTGGAAAGCCACTTCTCCAATTGCTCCCAGTCCTCTCATGGCCCTGGATCTAATACTACCGATAAGCCCTCGTTCATGTGTGGTCGGCCCCAATATTCCCCTTATGGAACACTAATGTCTCGCACAACTACTGCTGTGACTTGTTCCTCTGGAACAAAATTTAATTTTTGTTCAATTTAAGATAAAATTTTCCGAGAAATGTCACCTCTTCTCCATACTAATTTCCGCCCACCACTAATAACTCGCCACTCTCACCAGAAAAGTGATTTCACTACTAGCATTCGTAATTTCCAACAATCTGTTAAACTGAGAACTGCTTTATATTAAATGAAAGTGTATGATGACCTTGAAGTAAGTACCAAAGTCACTTAATATTTGTAGAAGATTTGTGTGTGTGTGTGTGTGTGTGTATAAATAAATTGATGTCGATAAAAGAAAAGCGATTAACTCCGACACCGTGCAACCGTTCTCCATGAAAGTTGGCACATCTGGCACACATGGTGGTTTTTTCACTCAGAAGGTTTAGGAGCTCGTAATTTTATTGTATCTCAACTAGATGGTGCAGTAGAACAAAACTAAATATTCGTGTCAAATGCATCCCGCAACACTCGGTAGTATTTTTTAATCTATATCGATAAATAACTCCTAAACGAGACGTTCTAGGGCATTAAAAACTAAAATATTGAGGCTGAAAGTCTCAAAAGAAACGTTTCTCACACCGCAATCTACAGGATGTAGATTCGTGAACATTTTATTACATTGTTGCTGGTCCGGCGCTTCTCGATATCCCACCTGCTCAGAATCTGCCACTAAATGTGAATAAGAAAGACAGAGAGAGGCAGAGACATACAGAGAGATTTAGACAGACGGACAGAGAAAGGGACGGAGAGAGATGGTGAGACGGGGAGAAGGAAGCAGAAAGAGGGAGATGAAAGGTAGAACAGCGTCTGCCGGGTTCCGCTAGTATGAATATGAAATTAGAAGATTGATATCTGGAGATCGAACTACTGATAAATTAGTTAATCATCTCATTAGTTAGAAATTCAGCTTTACAATGCGCTCTCTTGTATTATTACATTAAAAAACTCGAGTTCAAAAAGGAGTGTACTCGTAGGGGTATTAGTTTTGAGAAAACTTTGTTTTTCATGTTATAAAATATAATAAAAATACTTTTCCCCTTTTAAAAGAAAATTAGTGGTGATTTAACTCTACATAGTTTTTCGCATTATTTCTAACTTTTGCTTTAAAAAATTGGAACCGTTTTTGATAATTTTTTACGAATTGCATTAGCTTCAAGCAAAAATTACGCGAAAAATATTCGCTTAAAAAGACAGTGCATAATTTTCTTTAAAGTTCTATTTTCATTTAAGAAAAAAATTCTATAATCATTACTGTACATTTGCAAAGATATTTTTTTGTAATTTTCGAATACAAGGCGCGCCAAAAAAAGGGACCTGCACAATTTTTGACTGTCCTTTGCTACATACGAGGGAAAAAATATTTCGTTTTACTACGGTAAGGCGAGAAAAGTGGGATTTGTTTTTATTGTTGACTCATTTAATCAAGAGTACACGTATTGTACACACGATAATGAATTATTGCAATTGCTCGTTCATCAGGGACAAGTGGGATCGGTTTGCTAGACCTGGGTCTAAAGCACGTGTGTTTCTAATGTACGAACTTTTTAACATATTAGAATGAAGTGATTTTATAAAATATGCTTAATAATAAAAATATATTTCTAGAGGGCAAAATTTATCGTATTAACTTGTGTAGTTTTATTATATTGTTTTGCTCCCAGGATTCATTAGTTGATATTTCTTTCTGGGGGACCAATCTAATTCTGTTATGTTAATGAATGTGATCTAAATGATCAGTTAGTAATTTACGTGTAATTGCAACGATGAATTTGCCATTTTTCACTTAAAATAATATATTACTAATTTTTATCGTTGATTGAGTAATATTGAAAAGGTCTCTAATGATTGAAAATGAGATTGAGTAATATGAAAAACACGTATGTTTAAAATGAACCACATTTGCCATGGATTCTTAATGATTGTGAAGACCTGTCGGCCTACTGTTAACTTTATTCGACTCGACGTCATCGAAACCGACGACGGCAGATTGCCCGCCCGTACCATGGCTCCCGCGCTTCCGATTTTCCTCTCCCGAGAAAGGGGGAGAGGGAATCTCTTGCCGTCACTGTAGCACGCTTAATCTGGTAAACAATAAAACGGCGCAGCGCCGCTTCTCGGTCAACGAAAGGGATTATTAAAGAGGCGAATTTCATAGGGTGGACGTGGAACTTTTGCGTGTACACAGTCTTACGAGATTAAAGAGGCGCTCGTTGCCCGAGATGGGATCACGGGCGCAGGACAGGGAGGCAGGGGGACGCGGAGGCCCTCTGCAAGCCCCCTGCACACCCCCTCCCTCCTCTCTAACTCCCCACCACGTCTCTCAAGCTTCCTCTATGCTCCACCTGGAGCGGTCGCGTTTTCACGCCGGCCGCGGCAAGCTGTTCCATATGGAGTGGCGTTTCTATTTGTCTTGAGGTCCCATTCTTTTTCTGCGTGTTTCGGTTACTTTCGTGTGCTTTGCGTGGCCATTTAAACGTCGCCGCTAGTAACATGGGAAGAACACATGTTGTTTTATAGATTTGTTTAACTCGGTAGCAGTTAATTACAAATAGTATTGATATAATTAGAGTACAGCAATCTAACAATCGTATTAAAGAACAATGGAACCGGGACCATGTATTCATTCTAACAATTATTATCTCCAGTAACCGTCTTGAAGAAAACAGGTCAAAAATATCTGCAGGCATTTTTTTCTAATTTAAACATTGGTTCTTGATAATGAACATAACGACATTAAACACCTTGAATTACGTAAGAGACATCACATCCTGCACTTGCCAATCCAATCTATCTAATTATGTAAGAGATACACTTCAAAATTGATGCAGATGTCTGCTGTTCCAAATAATTGCCACATTGTTCGAAAGTTTCTCCAATTAGGTAATTACGAGCAGATGAGAAACTTAGTGAATAAGCCCGTTGTTAATTTAGCACCAGATATTTCTGGAAATAAATCTAAGTAGTCAAAATAATATTAATATTAATAAAATAATAATAATAATAATAATTTTAAGGACAAGAAGTAAAAATAATAGTATTATACCTTGATGTTTGCTAAACTTATTAGTTTATTATATAGATTTATTAATTATACAATTGATAGTACTATTGAATTTTGAATTCTAATATTTTATTATTATTATTATTATTATTATTATTATTGTTGTTGTTGTTGTTGTTGTTGTTGTTGTTGTTATTATTGTTGTTATTAATATTATTTTTTTACTTTCTCGCTACGGAGTAGAGAGATGGTTATGAAATGCTGCGCGAAAAAAGGCGAATTTTCGTCAGAAAAACTCTTATTACAAGGCCCTGGAAATGAAAAAGTGGATGAATCCAGTTGCTAAATTTAGGGGGAAAATCCTCTATCACGTCATGCAGCCAGAATCCATGTTTTGTGGGTCTTTGATAGCGAAAAATCGTTAGATGGCCAAACGTCTGTCCGTCCGTCTGTGAACAACGCGAGCTGCTAAACAGTTCAGCCGATTTTCTCCAAAATTTATATTCCGCAATCGATCTGCCTGAAGTCACCACCCCTTTAATTTGCAACCTATATTTTAATTTGGACGTACCTTTTTGTAAGGGATCAGCACTTTTATGCCGAATCCATTTTTACACCTCAGGGCTGTTAGACATGGGGAATGAAGTATGAGATGATGATGATGATGATGATGATGATGGGTGAATGGACAATCACAAAAATGCAGACACAAACACACACAACCATGTCCAAGGCGGGACCTACGATCCTTCCCTCCGAGATCGCCATGGCAGTACTGTCTTAGCGACCACGGCTATGCGAATCATCATTATCATCATCATGATTATTATTATTATTATTATTATTATTATTATTATTATTATTATTATTATTATTATTATTATTATTATTTTATTTCTTATTGAAGTAGTAGAGCTTGCGCATTACGCAACTTGTCGCGATCTGATTTCTTTCATAATTAGGCGCACCGTACCGCCCTTGAATTACAGCGCATTAAACTACTACGACTTAGAAAAGTTTCTTCTTCGTTAATACCTTACACTACGCAACACTACACTACTCTGCACTTCCCCACACAACTCATCGGTATGGTTACATGTATGTAAGTACAAGTCAATATATTGAAGTAGGAATAACAAAATACTGGTATTGTGGTTGGTGGTGAGAGTTAACGCTGTTTATTGTTGGTTTCGTAAGTGACGTTATTGCTTATTAATATGAATGCAAAACAGTGGTTCGAGTGAAATAAGTCGATAGATACCTTTCTCACTTGTGTGGTAAACTGATTTTAAAAAAAGATAACGCAATATATTCGAATGAACGGACTTATATTACAAATGGTTTCAGAATAATCTTGTGGGAATTGTCGGTATTAAAAGATACGCTCTAGCTATATAACCGTTATAGCTTTTTATCAAAATGCTGTCAAGTAAATTGCATAGTATTGACCTAAAATAATGGTGTTATAGTGAATCAGGTTGTTTAATTTCTGCTTTTAAGTAAATTAAAAGGAAGTTATATATGCAGCACCTCGCATTTCTGCAGCATTTTTTTATCAACAGAGAGATGTTAATTTCCTTTTTTGAAATGAAAAAAATGTTCGTTTGAGTTTCGAGTAATGTGCAATCTGCGAGGAAAAAACTTAATTCTCTGACTGAGATTTTACGTAGTGTTGTTATAACTCTCTTGTATAAAAATGTACGATTTGTCAAAGAATTTTTATATTATTTAACTGTTCTGCATCTGAATGAACCTTATGTGTATGGATACGAAGTTTGACAATCTGGATATCTCTTTACGAACCAGAAATAATGTGGCAAATAACTGGCTTCGGTCGTTTTAATTGTCCCGCAACGTCTCCTATCTTATTAGTATATATTGGTGTAACATTACCATAAGTCCGAGTTAAGCACAACATACATTTGCCTCTTTTATTTCTTTGCCCATTTGCTTTCTCAAAACAGAATCATAAATGTAATATAATCTATAGTTTCGTATTTTGCTTCCGAGATTATCGACCTGAGTGCATACATACGCAGCGATTTTGCCTATACATCTTTTTAAATATCACTTTCGTGTTTCGCCGTTTAGGGGGTACATTTGCTCTTGTGGAGATGAAAGTCACAGGCACTCTTTTCAGGGTTTCATATTTTTTCTTTGTCCAGAAAGGGGAGCAGGAAACAATACACGCCCTATATCATGTCAGCCGCTCTGCGCCGGTCTGGTCCTGACGTACCGCCGTCCTCTGTCTCTCGAGCCGCCCCACCACTCTATTCTCAGAATGGTGGAATCTGAGCTGCTGCTGCCACGTACGCTTTCTTAGCCGTCCTCGGTGTCCTCGGAGTCTTCTTCGCCTGCCTCCTCCGTCACCGCCTTCTTGCCTGCCATTATCCCCCTCAGGGCTTTGCGTCGACCTCGTTCGGGCTTCGTCCACTTGCGTCGCAACCTCCTAGTCTTCGCGTTCACGTGGCACATAAGAAGGCGGCCGTGAGTTTACCGCCGTAGAACGGGGTTGGAACTCTGAAAAAGGGGTACTTTCCTTTACTAGGGGTAGCTAATTTATCAGTTGTAATGGTTTCTTCTTCTTCTTTTATTCTTATTTATTCCTGCTACTTTTCAAAAACCTTCATACAAGAAGAAAAGTACACCTATCTACATCAATCGTCCTTTGTCTTTCTCAGGTAGATCCAGGCTCGTTCCTACCGGTATGCCACCTTCTACTCCGTTCATTCCGCTCGGGAGCTCTTTGCCCACCCTTCTGTATTTTTAATCCACACGACGCAAATGTTGATCGCCGTACGGTCCTATTAACGCCCTACGGCTCCCACCCTACGAGCATTTTGTCCTTGTACCCGATGGATAGTGGTGCCTGCTCTTCTAACGCGTTAGGGACCATGAGATTTAAATCGGAAAAGAGTTGTCATGGGACGCAGCCCTTAGCCGATAAAGATATTACTTGGACTAAAAAGTTTCTACTCCGTAATCAACATTAGTAATGTGTATTTAAAAAACAATTTATTTTATTCAGGTGTGTATCGAAATTAATCATACGTATTAGAATTATTTATCTTCCCAACTAGTGAGGGCCTTTTGTGCTGGCGGGACACCGGCTGGTAGCCAATCTACAATAGAATTAATTTTCGGCGGGGAGAACATCTGCGCATCTACAAACGAATTACGGTACGATGCAATTTAGTTCTTACGACTAATGTCTTTTCGAATTCATTTCCTTTTCCGTGTAAATTACGAGAGAAACACTAATGGATACGAGAGCGGATTCCAGCGAACTTAGGAACCAATTACTTACGCTTAGTACACAACCTGTTGCCTTCTGTTTTACAGTTACTTTAAGCGTGGTAATAGTTGGTGTTATTTTTAAAATGTATTCACTAAATCGTGTGTCTATATATCGTTCAGTGCAATTGACAAAAGTTTTCAAAATAAAAATTTATAATATTGGTATTGATATCCGTTTTGATGAATAATTGATTAAATTTCTCTTTGAACGCTGAGATTAGTTATTTTCTGAAAGCGTACGTTGTTTTCTACGCAAAATGAAAAATTTTAAGTAGGAAGTCAACACGCACGTGTGAAAACAATTTAACTATGCCTCAAATGATATAACGATTGGTATATGGCCTCGCCATTTCAAGTGGGTGACTTCAACAATAATATCCTCCTCAAGATTTGAAAACGTTACTTATGTATTGTGATGAACACGTTACCATCGTTAGAGCCTCGTGCATATTTAACGTAATTTAACGTAACGGAAGATATTCTTTCGTACATACACTTTTGATACATGATTGGCCTTCAGTTTAGGTTTGCCGAAGTTGCTGAAAACGTGATGTAAATAAACTTAGTGTAAATAAAGGAATTATTGTCAATGAAACCCAACGACGACACTGTCATGAAGGACTATTCAAAAACGATTCAAGCAAAGAATGCTCCTGAGCACTGCCCGGAACTGAAGCTGGTCTCTCTCGTATGATGTAGTAGCAGGAAGAATGTGGTTTGTGTGCTGATGGCTGATCACTGACGCGAGACGGAAAGGCGTTGTCGAACAAGACGGCTTGGTTTGTCGGAGCGTACCAGTTTGCACACCCGGTCGGCGCGGGCTGAGGCTGTGAAGCTCAGCGGCATCATAGTTTCATCTACAACATCATTAATTGCGAAGTCCTAGAATTAGACACATGACTAACATATTTTCGGCACTAGCTTCATGGTTTAGTTGAATTCCACCACTATCTGGATAAACATTCTAGCAGCCGTCTGTTCTGTTCACTTGTTCGTTTTCCGGGCCTTCCCCGTGTAGTACCAGGCGAATGCCGGAGCTAATCAATCTTAACAAGCGGGCCGCCTGCCATCCTTCCATCCTCAACTTTGTCCCCTCCTCTCCCTTTACACACATACTTACGTGCACATCACTTCCAGAAATGTCGGGTCACCAGTCGGAAACTTAGAGCTTGTCCCAGCTCAGGCGCTGCGCCACTGGGGGGGGGTATACTTGTAGGTTGGTGCCGGATCTCACGTGTAAGTGGGGAAAAACACCGCTGCCATCAAAGAAAAAGCATTAACTTCATTTAGAGGATTAACGTCAGTAGTCGACCCCCGTAATCAATACTCACTCACATGAGTACGTGTGCCCAACCTACAACTGCAATAGATTTTAGCTGAGTTCGGAAGATCAAAGCTTGATTTGATTTCGACGAAGGGCAGTGCGATTACTTCGACCTGGGAGTGCGATATTGTTGATGTAAAGAGGTTTGTATTTCAACTTAGTTGGTAGAAGAATTAAATGGGATAATTTCCAAATTAGTATATGACTTAGTGTAGGGATCACAGGATTTTGAAATGGATTATTTGCATCACAATGTACGCATTGTATTTCTAAACAAAATCTTTTCCGATACACGCAGAAGAGAGTGCGCTCCTATCGCATGTTGGAAAAACTAGTTGAAGCTCAATGCTACTCGCTGAGCTGCACAGTAATGCTATGTAGTGAGCACGCCCTTCTTGAGACCCTACACCCCACCCTTGAAGGCTGCTTGTCCACAGCCTTCGCCCGCCCCGTTTAGCCTGTGCATGACGACACGCCTCGAATTTTTATACAGACCTTATGTCGGAATGAAGTGGGAGCCTTACACTTTTGTCTTCCCGTGTCACAGCTTCAAAAGCGTAACGGACGACGCTTATCGAACATAATACAACTCAGAAATCCATTATTAATACATAAATACATTTATAAATATATTTTTAAATTTCTTTTGGGGGCGATTTCTCCGAGAGGCTCCGCCTTACTCCTTCTCGTTATATATATAATTGTCGTGTGCTATTCTCTTTTCCCAACTGATCGCCGCATAAAAGTTACCAGTTATTTTACCTCAACAGCTCCGCGTCGCTCGCCTGTAGGTAACCTTAGGGATTTTCTGCCGCTCGCAGCCTCGCGTTGCCACCCGTCTCCGCTTGCTGTCCCACGACGTTACCAGTTTCCTTCCCTTTAACTCTGGACTCCGCTACGCCTACAATTTCCACACCCTTCTCCCGTTCTCTGGACTCGTATCATTCTCGTTCCAGTTCAAATCTTTCTCACCTACTCTTCGCTCTTCCTGGGGTCGTCCTTCTTCTTCTGCCGCGCCTCGTACAAGTTTGTTAGCGCTTCCAGCCTCGAATAATTAATGTTGCTGAAGTTGTGCTTTAAATGCTCGGCCTACCTACCACACTTTGGGCGTGTGTGGTCTCAGCGTGCAATATGAGACGCTGGATTTAGTAAATGTTCTACTGTGCGAATTTTACAAATTTGAAATTATTTCGAAGTCAAACAGTCACTTCACTTGCTCTCTCAAATATTGTGAATGTTAATGGAAGAATGTTCGTGCACTCCACTTTTCAATTACATAACTTTCGTTGATACGCTTCTCAACCTAACTTTTAACTACCAAGTTAAAATAAACTCCTATGCTATCAAGTTACAATCACCTTCTGAACTCAGTCTAGTCGCCGTCGCTGCTACAATCATAGAGATCTCCTTCGAGGCGCGCCGCGATACTTATGGTACTCGCGCCTGGGGAAACTTTTGGAAGCGTGAATATTCTCCTCTTTTCGTGACCTTCCGGAAAAACATTATTCGCTAGTTCGGGCGTCAGAGTTCGAAGAGCTGTGGCTAGATGGCGCGTTTACAAGCCATCGCTCCGCCACGTACCCTACTCCTCTCTGTTCGTGGGCTTCTTTTCGTAGCTGATGGTGGCGTTATGGGGTTGTCTAATCCCATGACGTAACATCGCCCGCTCCTCCTCTTCTTAAGATTTTCTTCGCCCTCGAATAAAATCTTATGTGGTCTTAGTTGGTGGTAGCTGTCGATGACTTCTTTACTTTTCATCTCTTCATCGTGACTTCCTTTGTTCATCGCTTTCGTTGCTACCTGATTTCTAGCTTCTATCTTCCCGTCTTGAATTTCTCCTCCCGGTTTCTTCATTTCTTCACTAATAATTTTCTCCTTAACCTTCTTTCCTGAAACTTTATTTTCAGGTCGCCTTCTTTCTCCTTATTCTGATTCTTTCCGTCTTCCGTCACGTTACGCATAACTATACGTGGAATGGTATGTGCTGTCGTAGTGTTTTCGCAAAAGTTTGGAGAATTTTGTTGATATGTCATCTAAATTGAATGTGTAATGTAAAACGATAACTGATGACTAAAACTGCGGAAACGTGGTTTCTTTCAAATTCTTGAAAACGCTTCAAATCAAGGAATAGATAAAGTGAAGGTCACCATAAACCAAAAAATTATAAAGCATAAAACCTTATGTGAACGGCACGTGTAAATGATGGTCGACAGAGACGGTCTTGAAGGGCTGGTCGACAGAGAGGTTGGCTCGATCTGGAAGGGCTGGATCGTGAACGAACGGTCACAGAACTGAGGCAGCATTTGGAGAAGACGGAAACTTGAAATATAGTTACGTTTATGGGACTTCGAGCTCTGCTGAGTGGCGAGAGCAGAGCTAAATGGAGCTAATGCGTCGGCTGGGTAGCGCCTTTCTTATATCTTCCTCAGAGGCTTTTCATCACGTACTCAGTCTCTTTGTCATTCATTTACTTCCGACCGCGTTAGAGACCGACTACTGAGACCATCCCGACTCCACCACCGCGTTTAATCAATTAGAATCCAGAAATTGTCAGGGGTTTCATTACAATCAACGTTCAACGTAAGTGAACAATTTTTCTCTGCCGTTGCTTGCGTCGACATTCGTTGCCTCTTCAACATGACATTTCATCTCTTATCACACGTTTTGTTGCACGTTTTGTTGAGCTCTCTTTTCGCTAGTAGTGGTAGGAGAAAAGCCGAGGGTATGAATTACTATTTTGTTAGTAGTACTAAAATGTTAAATATGTAGTTTGTTAACGATGCAAATAAGTCTTCAATTTGGGAGCGAAAATATGTAGTTTTTAAATGTTACGAACTTTGATTTGTTGGCACTTTTATTCGGCATTCAACAATTTATGGTGAAAAGGTGGGGAAAGGATACATGAAGTGAAGATATACATTTCATGTAGAATTTATAACGGCAAGAAAGTGGCTCCTGAACTTCCATAAAAATTTATTTAACAATTCGATTAGCCATTCGTGTTGGACGTTGGACATTCGAATATTTCTTGATGTAATCCTGCCGTGACATCGTGCGGTTGCTAATTGAGGAATGGTGAACATTTCAAAAATTGCTACGAGTTTGATTCAGCTTGGTTGTAGCTGCTGGTTATGAACCCACCATTGAAATGATGGCATTGTCGCACTTTGTGAAAAGCTGACATACGGTAGGTGGAATAAACACTCCAAATTCCTTCAAAATTATTTTGCAGAATTTTGAAAAGACGAAAACAAGTGATAAAAAGTTTAATTTCGAAAAAATTTTTAATTTGTAAATGGAAAAGAGGAAGATGATTCTTTCTATAAAAGAATCCTGTGGCAAAAATAAAAATTTTCTTCCACAATATTTCTAAAGTTTCACCTTGGCGTTATCGCTCTCTTTGTTGTACTTTCCAGTACCTTTTTGCACGCCAGGCCATCAACACTAAAATAATAATGATAATAGCAATAATTATAACAATAATTGTAATAATAAAACAATAATTAAATAATCATCAAATAATAATTTTCCTCGTATTTATGTTGGATTCCGACATATACATTTTTAAGACTATTTTAATGTGTTGAACACCTCTTAGTAAAATCGTGAAACAATTTGAAATACCAATAATGCGGATATTTTTTATCCAAAACGAAAATAGTTAATTTTATATTGATTGATTCTAGTATATGGCTGAAAATGCCTGAAGCAACTATCGTAAGTTTCTTTTAGATATTTGATCCCAATCTCTATCGTGCTTTTTTGTTCAATTTCCTATCATCCACTGATAGGATGCTGAGATTCTGGTTTCTTTACTTCTCATTAGTAAGTGTAGTATTTCTCCATCCAATGTCCCACACATTTTTTGCTCCATTCAACGTTAAATAAATAAACACTTTACATACATTCAGTAAAGTCCTTTTCGCGTTGAAACCGTTCTGCACAAAGAATCTTCTCTAAACTTTCACGTGGAGCAACTGAAACTTTAAATATAAAAATAGACCGTGCAAGAAACACTAAAAGGTTTTAAAATATGTATGAAGCGGACAGTTTTGTGCAAACTTGAGAATACCTCACAATTGTTGAATTTCAGAGAAAATAATTTTAATACATCTTGAAAGTGGTCAAAAATTTCCAGTCGTGATTCAGATGACATTGAGCAAATAAAGTTGAAAATGGGCATGTTTTCATAAATTCTAATACTTAAAATATTGATTATTGGATTCCTACAATCAAGTTTTGAGAGATGCTTTAACAAACGTTTAAATGTTGAATGTTCTATTATAATTAGTTTTAATGCATATAATACCGAGTTTTGCCTTTTTATCTGGTGTTATGCGGTTGTAAAAAAAGTCTCGCAGAATGAGTATAATATCAGTTCATGGTTTCTCGTCGTATACGCAAATTCTGGAATACTCCAGTTATAGGGCTAATTGAATGAAATCATGAGATTCAAATAAGAGGAGCTTGCGGCGATCGACTTGAATGTTCGAGTGTGGTGCACCTATTCCCATGTTTGATTCCCGCTGGGGTTCTCGCTTTTCGGTGTTCAGCCAGCGGGATGGCGACACTTCAGGATCTGAGTGAACTTCGTCGTAGTGATATTCGGCCATGAAAGTGAAATGGAAGTGATAATGGGATTCGATATGCAGACCATATGACCCTCAATAAAATCTGTTGGGTATGAATGTCTCTACATGGGTCATGCGCCTGGTGGCATTGAAAACTGTTCCCGGTCATCTTCGCAAATAATTCTATATTTTCGAAACAAAATAAAAATTAAAAACAGATCTTTTACTTTAATTAGTAAAATTTAAGAGCATTTTGTACGACATTTTTAATCAATATTCTGTTATAAATATACTGATTAATTTTATAGTTCTCATCAAAACATTAAATGAAGTCAGCTCCATATTCTAGTTTTATCTCGTCCACTATCTTTCCAACCACGAACATCGAAGCTTACATTAGTTAACAAAACGTTAAGTCGGCACTTCTAGAGTAGAAGAAAAAATGCTGTAGATACATTTGCATTAATAGAATAATAATAAAAGCTTATTGTTATTTCAAAAGGAAGTGAAAAACAAAATAAATACTATAAATTGTAAAAAAAATTAACTAGGGCCTATACCAAATTAAACTATTGCAGTTTTCTGCTATAAGCTTGTACTACATGACGAAAAAATTATAAAGCATATTGGAGTTTTCGATTCTGCAGATGCTCCTTGTAAGATATTGATCACATATGTCTTTTGCAGTTTGTACAAGTACTATATATTTATAGGTACATGAAATTGAATATATTATTGACTTGGAATATTCTAATTAGGAAATTACCCTTTTCTGACAAGAGCTAATTGATTATTTGGAACATTCTTCTGGAGAACGTGGTGTTCATGTTACAGATATAATCAGAAATATGGCTCATTCACGAATTATCGGATTAATTCGTCCTTCAGCCAGACGGTTTGGATACAGAGCTGCATGAATAACCGTGAATCGATAATGCGTTGGAAATTTATGCGTAGCATACACTCGTGATTGTTTTATGCAATTGCAAAAGCCAAAAAAAGGAGCCTCGTCGCCCCAACTCGAAAACTTTCTACCACCAGTTTTCTCCGTTTTCCTTGTTTTTTACATATAAACAATTTTTCACCATCCTAACGTTGTTAATGTACTCTAGCTGCATCATGTTGGGTAACGTGTATATCCTCCGGCTAAAGTCAGAATTATGCTTCGAAGCTGCTTTTACTTCGGATTTTATCCACCAATACATGTGTGCATTTACCGACAAATTACGAATTAGCCTTATTATGACATTAGTTGTAACATGAAGACTAACATCTGTAGACTAATAACTAGAAACCGAAAAAATATTTAGTATGAAAGTCAAAATATGTACATCAAATAGTAATGAAAATAGCAAGAATATGTAATAAATAGGTAAAATCAGATATAACATACAATATTAAAATATACAAACCAAAAACACATTAACCTAATTCGAAATTACATTTATCAAAATTTTCCTAAACAAATTTTGAAAATAAAACAAACGTTTTAAAAATCATTTGCAGAGCTCAAGTTGATGAACGTTTTGCAGTTTACAACTGCCTGTGCAATAAAAGCTTCGTCTATTGCTATCCAGGATCCTAGTTTAGCAGCCAAACTGGACAGGATAGAAGCTCTCGTACAAAGTGGCGATGAGATCGCTAAGGCAGTAGTGTTGTAGCGATCTCGGAAGGAAGGGTCGCGGGTTCGAGTCCCGCCTCGGGCATGGTTGTATTTGTGTTCGTCCTTTCACCCCTTATCATCACCATATTGTTTCATCTTTATAGTTGCTATACCGTTAACTTCAATACTGCTCGCTAATGACCTAGATGTTGATGCGGCCTTAAATAACCAAAAAGACAACAAAATGGCGATATCTACGACCAGCAAACAACCCTGCAGTGTATAGCATTCTCATCGAATTGTTAGATGTCAGCGATCCCCAAAATTTCTCAGAAATTAAGGCTAAAGGTCGCGAAACGCGACGTCTGTAATACTATTCACACCTAAATATTAAAATCATTCCAGTCGCGCACTTCTCGTCACGGAGAGAACTGAAGCAGGCGCGCGGATTATAAAAACAACCGACCGCGTCTAAATGAAGCGTACCTCGAGTCGACAGTACTTAATAATTATGTAGGGGATTTTTTAAATACTACTTTTCATAAAATATATGTAATAGAATTAAAGAAAATTGAAAGATTTAAAAATATTTTGTGAAAATAACAACATATGTAAAATATGTAATATAGTACTAAATATGTAAAATTGTGTCACGGAAAAAAAATGATATTGCGTTAGGATTGCGACGATTCGCCATGATTTCAGTCTTGAGAACGGTGAATTGAAAGACAAATAATATGTAATTATATAAAAATCCGGTCTCTACTAATAACTGAGTGGACGTTATTGGGAACAACGGGCTTTCGGTATTCTTCTTAGTGCTCTTGTAAGCGGGAAGTGGCGTAGAGGAAATACAAGCGCATTCCGGCGTGATTGCCGCCCTCGCGACCTCGTACGGGTGTGCTGCACCTGTTCCGGCGGCGGCGGCGCCAGCGGCAGCACATAGAGCGGGGTCGGCTGTAGCAGCGTCGTAGCAGCGTCGTGGCGACGTGCGGGGCTCTGGAGGTCGGCCGCTGACCCGCCCCCCTTTCCCCGCCCCGCCCCGCCCCGCCCCGCCCCGCCCCGCCCCGTCCCTCCCCACCCCGCAGTGCGTGCCCCGCCTCATCCCCTCCTGGCGCAAACCCCGCGCCGTCTCCGCCGCGCCGCTCGTCGCACAGAACTACAGTGGTCCACAAAGAGTGCAAATGCTGGCAATAGGACGCGCGCGATGCTTCAATTTTTTCTACGTTCCTGCTATTAATTATGTGATATATTCATTAATAGAATTCTATATAATATATTGACTACAATTTTTCGATGGTAATTTTATGTTCTGAATCCTATATTTTGTCCAATGTTGTTAAGACCATTTTTATTTACAGGAATGTCGAACTTAAATGAATGAAAGATAATGTCTTTTTTCTCTCCGTGTAACAAATTTTATACATTCGTCATTTTCAAATGGTTAGTTCATCTCCATCGGAATATTTTTATTATTAATTTTATTTCTAACGTAATTTTTCGGGGATAATTTTGTTGTTTTTTGATTGATCAGCAAAGTTGATTTGCTTAAAACAAGTTAATTTTGGCACTCTGCAGTATCCCTTAAATAAATCGAGAACAATGTAAAATATCCCTAAAAAGGTGGAAATTGATATTAAAAGTTGTACAACGTTAAAGATAATTAATACAAATTGAACATTTTATTAGAGAAAAGAGTTATAAAGTCACACATAAAACCATTTTCACTGCCTGTGACCTGAAGTTTTATTCGTCCGAAAGGTTTAATATTCATGTCTTATAAATGTAAAACTTTTCAACCATATTTATATATTTTATTAAGAGGATTAAAAAGATACATATGATTAACAGTATATTGCTAAAGTTTTAGAGATACTTATTTGCGTATGTCCAAAGACAACAGCTCTCTCCTGTATCTCCCTCGTATGATGATAGAAAACGTTCTAATATTTGTGGTGGTACTATTAAACTCTGACGTAACCGTACATGTCAATTTACTAAATTTAGTATTTTGCTAAAGCAAATGCATCCAAAGAACTGGTAAAACAAATCAAATCAAATCAAATTTTACGTACGACGATAAAAAATACTTGACACGCTCCTTCGTTGCTCGGGTGACGCTACCTTTCTCTCGTAAAATATCTCTCCATCGTCTTGCATAATAAATACCTTTTTTCTTGTTAATTTCTAGTAAGATGGTTCTTACTAAGTAATTAGGCCCTTTTCTCTTAACGTAAGTAATAAACGAATCTGCCGTGAGGAAGGGAGAACGAAAGACGGGAATGATCCGAGGATAGTGCATTGCGTATTTCGAAGAAAGTCTGCTTTCAATTTCAAATACTGTTATCATCATCACCATCCTTTACCCCATGCCTGAGATGCAATGTTTTTGGTGGATGGATGATAAAATTTATTGGTTTGAATGATGATGGAGCAATGGTGGGAGGAGAAGCAAGGGAATCGAGCGAACTCGAAACAACATGCCGGGAATCCACTTTGTCCCCTACAAATTCCACACGGATCGGTCAGGATTTAAACTCCTGCGCACAGAAATAAGAGATACTTCTTTATTCTTTATTATGATACCAGTTTATGCCATATGACGATTCCTGGAAGTGGGTAAAAATCGTGATGAGGAGATTACTGAGAAATGATACGAATGATGATAAAACAATGTTGGTATGACAGATTGAAGAAACTAGAGGTTGAGAAAATGAGAGATTCAGGAAACCCAGTGCGAACGCCCTTTGTTCACCACACTTTCCATTAGGTTTTGATTGATTGATTTTTTCGTGTTTCCGGGCGCGTCAACTGCTCTGGTAATTAGTCCCATTAGTGTTGTGCATGTTTTTCCTCGGGAGATGGTGGTGATCTTCCCCCGCTGGGTGGCGAGATCCGGCGCCGACCTACCGTCAGCTAGTGGGGTTTCCCCCTAACCAGGACTCTCCCTCCAGCGGGGCACCGTCCCGGTCAGAGGCGCTGCAGTGACATCAGTTGATGCACTGAGCTACCGCTCCTGGTACTTTCCATTAGGATTGACCGATTGATCTCCGATCGAGGGGTGGAAGGCGATAAGGAATAAGAGCCTTATTTTAGAGAGAGAGAGAGAGAGGAGGGAGAGATAAGGAGAGAGAAGGGGAGAGGGAGGGGAAGGGGACAGAGAGAGGGTAGAGATAGAGGACAAAGAGAGGGACAGATAGACGTGAAAGAGGGGGAGATAGAGAAAAATGTGGAGAACAGAGTTAGAGAAAAAATATCTATGTCCGCTTTCTGCCCTTGTACAGTCCAGTGTGCGGCGCGGGCCACGCGACGCATGCACGTGCTAATTCTACGTTTGAACGGGTCACGCGAACGGCTGCCCCGCTGGAATATACGACGCGCGCCGCTGCCACTGCCACTGCCACTGCGGAAAGGGCGGGTTTTTGCCAAGGCTCTCGCGGCCATCGGCGCCGCGGCGGCCGTAAAGAAATGGCTCGTTCATTGCTTTGCTGAGTGCTGCCGTTCCTCTTTCCCTTCGTATCGTTTCTCTGCCTCTTACATTTTGTTCGGTTTGTACTTGTCCGCTTCTTCCTTTTGCGGTATTTTACTCTTCTGTTGCCATTCTATCAGTGCACAAAAAAGTAACACTGCCCAACATTTCACTTATTTTTTAGTTCTGCGAAGAAAGATGTAAAAAATAGAATATTTTTACTACTAAAAATTCTATAAATATACTTCACAAGACAGTTGGCTTATAGAGTAAACCACTTTGTCTTTGGCCACGTAAAATGCTGCGCTGTTCAGATAAGAAAAAAACGGTTCAATGCGAAATGACAATTTTTGAATGTGTGCGTGTGTGTGTCTCTCTCGCTCTCTTTCTGTTTCTCTCTTTCTCTTGCTCTCTTTCTCTTGCTCTCTCTTTCTCTCTCTTTCTCTCTCTTTCTCTCTCTTTCTCTCTCTTTCTCTTGCTCTCTCTTTCTCCCTCTCTTTCTGTCTCTCTCTCTTTCTCTTTCTCTCTTTCTCTCTTGCTCTGTCTCTCTCCCTTTCTCTGTTCTCTCCTTTCTTGTCTCTCTCTTTCTCTCTCTTTCTCTGTCTCTCTCTCTTTCTCTTCTCTCTCTGTCTCTCTATTTCTCTCCCTCTCTCTCTGCCCACATCGCATGCTCATTCGCTCCAGCTTGCCTGGCCCTGATTGTCCCTGACCGCCTCCCACTCCGCTGCGTGCAGCAACAATGCCGCCGCCCGGCAACACTGTCTGTGTTGCAGGTTACCACTAACACTAATTGCAGAGTTGAACCAAATATGGAGTAACATTTTGGGGGTAGTGAACTCCCCAACTTATTTTTCGAGAAATCGCTCCAGTGGTTTCTGTGGAAGGTAGTATGTTAGAAACCCACATTATTCTGTACATATGTATTAAGATATTTCATAATCTGATAGCCTTCCTTTCGTAGCGTCTTCATAGACAATTCTCTCTAAATTTAGTTCCAGAAAACAGGTCCTCCGCCAGATATCTTAATGATTTAGATCTCGTCTGCCGACCTGGATGGCCGAAATGAATAAAGAGACGACGCTCATTTCAGGCAACTAATGCTCGGTAGTTAGGTCGATTAAATTCGATCAGGTTTTGCGTCCAGTTTTCCTTGATCCATTGAGCCAGTGGTGAAATTGCTTTGATTTGCTTCTGGTCATTAATGTAGCTTCACTATGCTAACGTTTTGTTGAGCTCTCTTTTGGCTAGTTGCGGTAGGAATGGACCCAGGAGGAACGGGTTTTTGTATAATTTGTTTTTCAGCAAAACTAGAAAATCAAATCTGTAGTTATTTTGTGGATCCATTTAAGTTTTCTATCACTAAGGGTCGATTTTTTAGTTTAAAAATTATACCAACCACTGTTGTTTGCAGATTATTTATAATTCAACTATTTATAGAAAAAGTATGGGGTGAGGACTTCAAGAAAAAATGCGCAAATAAAAATTCTCCTCCTTAGTTCACAAACAATCGCTACTGTTTTTTGATGGCAAATCAATCAATCAAACATTATTACCTACCGTTGAACGATTCAGTCAGTGGTGAGTGCGCGTACTGGCCGATAGCCAGTTGTCCGATTGCTTGTTGTAAAAAGTGCAGGTGGGAAAATATCTGCGCTGATGTTCACGTTCTTTACAGTCTCAGTTCTTTCATATACACATTATCATTATTATTATTATTATTATTATTATTATTATTATTATTATTATTATTATTATTATAATTATTATAATTATTATTATTATTATTATTGTTATTATTAATATTATCATTATTATTATATTTTATTATTAGTAATACTTGATTTTCGCATATTTCCCACAAATATGTCAAAGTGAGTGCTTACCGACTCAGCGACTCGATCCCGCTGGAACGTGGGTTTGAACCTTTCTCTGGACATAGATGTTTGTCCCTTGTTGTTAGTGTTGTGATATCACGTTCCGCTAAACCCAAATCGGATTAGCTCGCTAATGCGTTAATGACTAGTGTATGCTTACACTCTATTTATGCTTTTGGAATGTAGAGGGTAAGCTGCTTCAGCTGATAAAGCTTATATATTAATATTAATATAAACAACAATAATAACAGTAATAACAGTAATAACGATAATGACGATAATGTCGATAATGACAGGGAAACGTCTTAAGTACGAGAGTTTAGAAACAGAGTTCGAGAGTTTGGATCAGCCGAATGTAGGGCGTAAAAGAACAGGTCGTTCCGATAGTTATCGAAGCTCTGCAATTTGTTCGGAAAATTTTCGTAAGAACTGGGATAACCTCCCAAATCATTCAAAAGACTGGGAAATTGCTTTGTTTGGAACAGCCCACATTTTGCGCAAAGTGTTGTAGAGGCGTCGGTAGTCCCGCCTTAGGAAGCTGGTTGCAACCCGGAGTAGACTTTATAATCAACCGACCCATAACATTTTTAGTCGTGAATTAGAGGAATAATAATAATAATAATAACAATAATAATAATAATAATAATAATAATAATAATTTTAAAAAATTAAATTTGATGACCGTGAACAGATTTGAATTTATTTCTCTGGAGCCTTTTCTAATTTACTTCGTCACTTTTAATTCGAGGACTTACCGATGAAAATTTTGTGATGTGAAAAAAGTAAATTATAAAAGTGTTTTAATGAACTTTTAGACGTATGAATGTGTTCAGAGTTCGTGCAAACACTTCCGCGAGATTCGACAACAATGCAAATCCATGAGGATACTACAGTTAAGCTGGGAGAGGTAGCGTGTAGTGATACTGTAATTACGAGCCACTGATTAGTAGGCGGAAGAAGATAGTAAATGAGATCACTTTTATCTATTACTTCATTTATGATAGTTGCGTGTCTTAAGCGAAGCAAAAATCCTAACCAAGCGCCTACGATACTCTCTTAACTGGATAAGAAATGATGTTGATGACCCTTCATTAACCTACAGAGATACGCCTTTCAAACAGGACAATAACCTTCGTGAGCAATAATGGACTGCGATTTCAATTCCGTCACAAGGTATTACGAGTTACGGTTTTTCATTGTCTACTGATCTTTTCCCTATAAATGGTGCATTATTCTGAGCTAAATGTACAGCGTCTACGAGCCGCTATTCTTTTTTTTCCGGGAGGCGACTTCGAGAGACGAGCCATTCAGCCGCGAAGGCTCTCTCCGAGCTGCGAAATCCGCTCCATCCCTTTGAAAATGCAGAAGACCACATGACTCCTTACAACAGCAAATAACGAGCAGAAACTACTCTAATTAGAGTTTTAAAACACTTGGAGAAAATCTAATTAAGTCAACATCCGCCCTCCACGAATGGTCTGAGCATCAAAGAGCCATGAGTCGTACTAGGATCTTCTGTATTACGCACGTAAAAGCAACACGAATGGGACATTAAAACAGTGTATCTTGCTTACAGTACCGGTACGTTCCAGCAGACACCTCGTGTCTTTTGCATTCTCGAATAGTGGACTCGGAGAAAACCTGTAGGGGTTAAAAACAGACCGTGTTTGTCCAAATTTACGAGAAAGGTTTTTGGAAATATGTATATTGTAATACATTCACATTTGATGTTTAAATTCGAATTTCACTGAGGATATACATCTAGATTTTTTCTGTTCGGAAGACGTACTTACGAAGTTCTAGAAATTAAAAAATGCTGATGATTTAATTAATGCATGTATTGCTTAGCCAGTAGTCAGTGCGGTGATAAGTTCTCAAACTGTTATCCGTTGTCGTTTGTACTCGTTTGTGTTCTCAAATATAAATCATTAAAAGTGGAGCTGAGAACTTCTTGATGTACCAATACCCTTCTATGAGTGATATGAACAAATCAAATGACGTATATTCATCTTATAATTGGTTTTCATATTTTCCGTAGTAACATAACCTGAAAATTAAAATTTCATGTAGTTTAATCATAAAAGGTTGTGAAGTCGGAATAAAAATGTATTGTTGTTGCACAAATTTTCGGAAAGTACTTGTTATCAACTTACAATATTTCATATAAAGTCACTAACATGTATAAATTGTAACATTATATTTTGCATGTACGCGTAAGTAGCAGCCCTGTAAAAAAACTTGATGGGACTAACAACTTGTTGTTTTTTTTTGGTATTTTTTGTAATTGTAGGTATCTTAAGATTATAAACAATCAGTTCAGAGTTCAGATCAAAACAGGATATCATTGGAAACATTTCACAACAGACAACCATTAAAATATTTACTCATAATAACTAGTTGTGATCGTAAAATGTAGTTGTCTTTAATACATTGAAACTTAATTTTGCATTAAACAGAGAAAAAAGAGACAACTCGTGTACCTTATCAAATAAATGTAATACGCACGTGCTTCTGAAAAAGTACTGTTTTTCAGTTCATAATGGTTCATTTTTGGGATCATTACATGAGAATATAAGACTTTTAGTGTACTTTATATTTTCATATATTCACAGTGGTTTTGAGATTCTGTGCAGTGTTGTATGATAATGGATTTAAAATTGATTTAACGCCTGAAGACGGAGACAGCAGATCTCCGAAACGTCGGTAGTTGAGTAGTTTGTTGCAGTTTACAAAGACTGTTATGTACTGTAATAGTGAAGTGTATGTAATAATGAAGTAGTCTTTAATACATTGGAGCGTAATTTTGTATTAAACAGATGCAAAAAATCATGTACCTTATGAAAGTCGTGTACATTATAAAATAGTTGTGTTGGTGTGTGCGGGGTGTGTGACCGGAGGGTTAGTGACACGTGCGCTTCCGCCTTCGCGTGGGCGGCGGGCAGTCGCGGCGCGGGCCGCGGGCGCTCGCGTGCTCGCGAAACAGCTGATCAAGATACGTGCGGCGGCGTGGCGGGCGCGTGTGTGTGTGAAGCTGGAAAAAATACAGGCGCCGCCGAGTGCTTTATTCGCGTTTTACATTGCGTACGCGTTCGTTGCTCTCGACTCGCGCGCTCCCCGCAGAGATCCATCCCTTTCCGTTCCGTGCGGCCCCGCGCCCCGCCGCGCCGTGCACTGCCTCGCGCGCTACGCCCCGCCACATGGCGCCACGCCACTCCACGCCGCGCGGAGCCATTTTCCGCCCAGCTCCGCCACGCCACGCTACGCCACGTTAGACCACCCCTGCCCTGCCCTGCCCTGCCCCGCCACACCCTCCTGTAGACTCCCCTACGGTTCTGGCCCGCTTCTCCCCGCCCCTTCCCGCCCCCTCTCCCCTGTCCTTTCCGTTTCGCCCCCTCCCCGCCCACCTCTCACTCTCCCCCCGGCCTGTTTCTCCCTCCCGCCCCGCCAGGCCTCAACGCTGCCTGGCTTCGTCCCAGTCCAACCCTCTTCTCCCTGTCCCGCCCCCATCGTGTCTTGTCCAGTACCCTTTTGTCTCAACCACCCCTCTTGTCCCATTCCTCCCCGTCCCATTTTGCTCTGCCCTGCTCCGCCCCGTCTTTGTTCCGCCTCTGGTCTTGCGACGACCGTCCCGAACCACTACGCCATGTATTTCTGCATTTTTTCAGCCCTCGTGTGTACTCTTTTGCTGTCGACACCTACACTATTACGCCAACTCTAATTGACGTAATTCCACTGTCGCGTCTATTCTCTTGCTTCGTCACCTTCCTTGCTACAAGTGAAACCATAGACAACCGACTGTTTCCTCTATGGTGAAACTACTTTTCTTTTACCGCCTAATTTATTTCGCTTCCCCCCCGGCCCGTTTGTCTCGTTCATCCGTCCCTTACTGCCTCACGACATCCGCGAACTTCTAGATCTCTTTTTTCTCCTATGCTTCAGCTCTCCCCTTTTCATTCCCCATATCCTCTTGCGCCATCGCTGGCCACGCTATTTCCTTATCCGCGTCGTCACTACTACTGCCTCATTTCCACTGCGTCCGCTTCCCTTATCCACGGCCGCCGCCACTTTTTCCATTCTGATATCACCTCACCACATCCATCAGTCTGCCACATCCATCGCCCCCGCCCACCCACCTCTTTCTCCGCTCTGCCCGTCTCAGTTCCCGACACCGCCTTCCCTTTCCACCCCTTGGCACGGCTCTCAGCCGCTGCGGCCAGCCCTCCGCGCATGGCCCGCCCGGCCCGCCCGGCCCGCCCGGCCCCGCCGACCCGGCCCCGCCGACCGGCCCCGCCGACCCGGCCCGCCGACCTCGGCCCGCCCGGCCGGCCCCGCCCGGCCCGGCCCTCCCGGCCCGGCCCCGCTCGGCCCGGCCCCGCCCGGCCCCGCTCCTTCAGCCGTCGCTGGCTGATACTGCTGTTTTTATCCCCACGAACCCCTCCGTACCTCCCGCCGTCCCTCTGCCCAGGACGTCTCGCTCTCCAGGTGCCTCTCTAGCGCGCGTTCGCGTCCACCGCACTCTCCACGTGTGCGTCCGCCGCCCGCCTCCGCCACCGCCCCCGCCACCGCCCCCGCCACCGCCTCCGCCATCGCCTCCGCCCCCGCCTCCGCCACCGCCTCCGCCTCCGCCACCGTCTCCGCCATCGCCACCGCCTCCGCCACCGCCTCCGCCTCCGCCACCGCCTCCGCCACCGCCACCGCCTCCGCCTCCGCCTCCGCCACCGCCACCGCCTCCGTCTCCGCTACCGCCTCCGCTACCGCCTCCGCCACCGCCTCCGCCCCGCCTCCGCCCCGCCTCCGCCACCGCCTCCGCCTCCGCGACCGCCTCCGCCTCCGCCTCCGCCACCGCCTCCGCCACCGCCTCCGCCACCGCCTCCGCCTCCGCCTCCGCCACCGCCTCCGCCTCCGCCAGCGCCTCCGCCTCCGCCTCCGCCCGCGCCATCGCTTCTGTCAATCGTCTCGCTGGCACTCTCATTCGTCGAACTGTCCGTCTCTTTCGCGTCCGTCAGTTCTTGTGATATCACCTTAATTCGCCGGTGCTTCACGCCTTGGATTTTCTAACTGATCGACACTCTCCCTCGCACATTTATCGCGCGCCACACGATGGCGGTTTTGTCGAAGAATAGTGGACGACAAACACGACACTTTAGTGCGTTACTTTATGAATGTCTTAACACAGCACCGAGGGCGTGCCTAAACTTAGCAGTAACGGGAGCTTGTGCGTGACGAGACGTATACTCACACATGAAATACTTAGGTAGTTAACCCTTTTAAAACGTGTGCAGTTTTTAAAATAATATTCCCGTCATTTAAATAATATATTGCTAGTTTTCTTCATAAAATAAAAGATATTTTCTTTGAGTCTAATTTACCATTACTAAAAGAAAACGGTGATCTAATGAGGATTGTACCTCCGCTTCTGGGTCAATGACCCCTATCTCGATTAGGTTTTCATCCAGTTGCCCTGATCCCTTGAGCAATTGCTCATATGGTCCCTTGTTTTGCTTCTGGGCATAAATATTACTTCATTACCGTGCACATCTTCTAGAGTTCAGTATCAAACATAGTTATTCAAATTGTCGTTTTCCCTGTTGTCGCGACAGAACTATATTCCTTCAGGGACATGATGAGGGATAAGAACTCAAATCGATAGCTGATTTGCCTTCGAAAATAGATTTTATTGCATTGAACCGAAATGTTTTTGTCGAAAACGCTCATTTCTTTCTGTATTCAGAATTCCGTTTGTATATGGTTTTGGGTAGGGATTCCAGAATAACGAAAAAGTGCACATAATACACCTCTCCACGTAACACGTCACACACTGTTTCCACCTGTTTTGACGTAAAATAAATAAATACATAAATAAATGAATAAATGCGTAAGTAAAGTACATAAATTTCTGAGTTTCATTTAATTTATGGAGAAAAGTGTCTAGAATATTGTTTCTGTATTTATTTCTTTTATATTGTATTTTTCAGTTCCACTTTCACTCTTTATGCTAGTCAAGTTCAGCCATATTCTTTTACGTTCACATACTGAGTAAAGGCGTGTTGTTTAACTATATGATGTGTTAACTAAAACAAAATTTTATTATCTTTTTATTAAGAATTTATTATATCTCTTGAACGGGGTCGAAGCTTGGGCAATAGATAGAAATATACTATTCCCAATCACTCAGAATATAGTGCATACTGAACACTTAGAATATTTATGAATCACCAATGAAGAAATTCATCAAAGGATGTCCTCCCAATCAGAGCTCATAAAGAAAGGTATGAAGAATGAAGGGGACGGAACTACAGTGTTGTAGCCGTGAAATTAGAAAGGAGATGTACCATCTACTTCAGGTTATCTTACGAGAGAAAATCGATGGCAAAAGGGGAAGGGGCAAGAAAGAACCTCATGGCTCGTCAACCTTCGAAATTGGTTTCAACTTGGTACTACAGAACTCTTACGCATCGCCTCCAGAAATAACAGCTGTGTCAGAATATAAACACGATTTAATTTCTGTAATACGAAATTTAAGTTTAGTTCATTTCAATATATTTCCTTCATTATCGAGATATAGTTTCTCAAACCGCGGTCCTCTTAAGGGACTGTAAAGCTATTTAAGGGAGAACCATAAAGCGTCACCTGGTCAAATTTTCAGCTTCTTGCGATTGTTGCCACTAGTTTCCACGTCCCATAGAGGAATTCCTCTTGTATTTGTTATGATCGTTTAGACACATTGCTTTCTCGGCATCCCACCGCGTGCTTTCGAAGAGCATGACCACTGACTTTTCAAAAGTCCTCGCATTTTGTGAAGAGTCAACCATCTATTGCATTTCCGTTACATGATTCTATATTTATTTTTATGTACGAATAGTATATCTAATCTTTGTTTTTATGTCTGTACCTCAGATTTCCAATATATTAGTTTTAATATATTTTAGTAAAGGTAGCTTATAGTTCATCTGAAAGGGTCGCAAACCAATCAAAAAAATTGAAAGAGACCGCTATGCAAGAATGACATATTGTTTTATTTTTGTCTCGAGCCGACACAGAAAATCAAGAGCGTTGTCGAACAATAGCAATTAGGTAGGCGTTCTCGGTGTAGTACTTTGCAAATTCAATTTCTATGACGAACAACAAACTCATTAAAACTTCGAAAAGGAATTGCCCACCGCGAGAACTACCTGTACCTAATGTCATTCCAATAGCACTACATTTATACTTCATACTTCGTTTTTTTAGCTTGGCATCTCAAGCTCACGCGCGAAAGAGGTAGAGGGAAGGCAAACTCCAGTAGGGAGCTGTAAAAGTTGGATCTGTAGTGACGTTGCAGCTCCTCATTGGAGTTTGCCATTCCTCTCCCTCTTTCGCGCGTGACCTTCAGACGCCACATTAAAAAAGTATAATAGTGACTGGGAAGCCTTTTAATTTTTTTATTGCTTATTGGGAGATCATATCCGAAAAAATATTTTTGGAAGCATATCTTATTCATAGGGAATAATTAAATTACAGGTTTCTATCTTTCCCGAGATGCTCAAATTTTATGATAGCAGGAAAGTATATCATAAACATATGATATTTCAACATAACCAATGTTATATTCATACATTGTGATGTTATATTCATACATTGTTACGTTATATTCATTATTGTTATGTTATATTCAACATAACAAATGTTATATGGAGAATATTATATTTTTGTTATGAAGTTGTGGAAATGAGATCGCCCAGATACGTGGCAGCACTCGCCTGTGCTCTGACTGCCCTTTGAGTTTAAAAGGGACTGTGACTGGGATGATGTCGGCGGCGGTGTGGTGGTGATTGGAGAACGTGGTTCGTTACAGTACCTGGAAACTACATCAAGAACGTCAACGTGATGTATCTGTGCACGTCTCATATGCTACTAAAGGTCGTCTAATTTACATAATGATTTAGCCTGAAGTTCAGGAAGAAAAGTATCCTCGAATCTATCGCAAGAGAATAATAATGAAAAGTGTGAAATAATTCATCTCCATTAGCTGCTCAAGGTCTGTTCAAAAACAAAGGGACCAAGCATAATATAATAATATAGACGAACAGACACATAAACATTTAAAATAAATGTTATATTCTTTTGTTTCAAATTTGGTATTACTTTATTGCAGAATGTATTCATTAATTCATACATATGAGCGTATGTGACAAAAGACTTATGCTACAATTCAGTCGTTTTTTAACGAGTCAGTTTAATCGTTGATGCGATGCGTGTTAATGTCTGCTGATAGAACACGGGACGCGGTTCCATTTTTATGATCATTTTGAGCTTTACATTTAAAATATAAACGAATATTTTAACCGGTTATTTCTATTTTTGGAAGGAAACCTATTCTAATATATTGAGGTTTGTACGAGAATCCAACAAATATGTCTAACATGAAATTGTTGTATCATCTCGTGACTGAAACAACGAACCAAATTATAAATGAAAACTGTACGAAGCTTCTTGAAAATATGACTTCGCAGGACTCGTCTACCGCGTACTCGTTAAGTTTTCAAGGTTCAGTGAAAGCGAAGTTCAAAGTGAACAACAGAACAGAGCTTGGGCTCGTAACGAAAATTGGAATACTATTCAAGTTTCTGTGTGCGCCTTGTGCGCTCCAATGTAACGAGACTGGGAATTCTTCCTTGTAAACTATGTGCAGGAAAACAGACTTGGCAACGAAATAGGAGGAGCCACTACCACCCACTCCCAAGCGACGGACGTTTCTCACTGCTGGGACCAAAAGCTGGCTGTGAGAGTCTGTTGTGGTTTGAGAATCTGGACTCGAATGAGATGATAGGAGATGGAAGCTATGACCAAGACCAGTCCCATAAAATGCATCGTACTATTCTCTTTGAACATTGAATGTTTCGTAGGAATGTGATTATAAATATATGTATGAATATGATTATAATGGTACTTTGCTCAGCAGTGAAGTTACTTCCGATTATGTTCGAAGTAAAAACAACCGAGATCCAGAACAGGGTTCTCTTCCATTATTACAATATCTTAACTATTTCTAAAATATTCTTATGATCAAATAAACTATACCTCTCAAACATATTGAAATCACGACATCACTGAACTGAACGAACACATTCGTGAAAAGTCAATAAATAAGGACATATTATCATTGTTTTCATTATTAATATTATTTGTTCTGTTAACGGATACCAAAAATCATATTATTAATTTTTGAGTTGATCATTCATTTTTAAGTTTCTTGTGCTGAATATTTTGCAACGTGCGGTAGTCACTTCCGAATTAACCTAGATTTAGTAATTCCTAGAGGTTCTCACTCATTGTGTCATTGTAATAATTTAAAACAACAGCACGTACTTTCTCGCCCGTACTTTCACGGAAAATTACGCGCAAAGTACACAATTTTTCAAAAAAATGTGTACGATCTTATTTCAAAACGTATCTTGGAGGAACAGATTTCATTGAGGGAGTAAACTCTATCTTTAATATTTTATCTGTAGGAAGACTACGAAAAAATTTGAACTTTTGCAATTTTTGAAAAATCAGTATTTTTAACTAACATGAGACCTGCACCATTCTTTAAAACGTCCTTCATACTATTCAACAAAAAAATCAAAAATGGAGACAATTTTTTTAAATTTGAAAAATGTCTCTGGGGCTTCATGTAAAATATCCCCTAAAATAAAAATATCGCTTTCAAATTCAAGGGACTGCGATGTCAGCCAAATCGATTGGGGAATATCAGTTTTAGAGAAAATAGACTGAACGGTTTAACTGCTAGCGTTGTTCACACATAGAGAGACGTTTTGCCGTCATTTGATTTTTTAGAATCAGAGTGTCACTGAGCATCGATTCTCGCTACATCATGTGTTCGAAGGGTTTATTTCTAAATTTAGCAACTTTATTTATCAACTTTTTCGTTCCCAGGGTCCTGTTATAAGACTTTTTCTGCCGAAAATTCTCCAGTTTTTTCGCGCAGCATTACATAACTTCCTCTCTACGCTGAAGCGAGAAAGTAAAAACAACTCACGCTTACCGCCACATACTTGCTCACAGTGTTTATAACGGCTAAGCAATAGTATCAAATTATATGAACCTGCAAAAGTGTTTCTAACCAGGAAAATGATTACCTTCGCTCTGGAAATTGAACTCAGACCCTTAGAGTAAACACTATTATCAGTAAACTCAGTACTACCTGTCTCATAAGTTGCTCCTTTCCCACATTCAGCAAGAAGTTGAATATTTGCATTCGCGGTTTTCAAAAATTCAGAGATTTTCGATTATATTATTGAATGATCTACTTTTCTGCAATGTTAATTTGCACTTGAGCTACTTGTTCTGCAATGTTAATTTGTTTATAGTTTTCAAAAATGCAGGGAGTTCGCCGAATATGAGACCTGCACTATTACGTAAGCGTCCTTGTCCCTATCTTATTATTATCTCAGAGAAAATTTTTGGAGCAGTTTTTAAAATATTTTTATAAATACATTTACTCTAAGCAAAAATTACGGTAAACTTTTCGTTTGTTTAAAAAATTTGTTCATGACCGTGTTTAATGATCAATTTTTTTAGAACATATATTTCTAAATCTCTATTATCAGTGGTGTACTTTTGTGATGTCAATTTTTTTCCAAGATTCGGAAACACAGAGAATTCACTGAAAATGAAACCAGCACAATTTTTTACCGTCTTTTTTACATACGAGGAAAATGTTTTTTTAAAAAATGGACCGATTTTTGAGAAAATAATTATTGAAAAATAGCGCGGTTATCCGGTTTCCCCCAAAGTTATCTGAAAACTAGTAATATTTTCAAAAATTTGTTCTTAATGTTATTTAAAGATCTGTTTTTGAAGAGCAAATTTGATTAAGAGAAAACATCTTTCTTCAATATTGCTTCTGTAGGATGACGCCGGAAAAATGGATCTTTTACGATGTTCATGAATTGAAAGATAATGATACGTATGTAAGTTTATAAGCGTCCTTTGCGCTATCCAAGAACAAAGTTTAATCAAAAAATTTGAATCCATGTTTGTGAAAATTTTGGAAATGTTGATGCTTCATGTAAAGTTCTCCCAAAAATCAAAATATCCGTTCCAAAACTTGCAGGGTCTTGAGTTGGTTCAGATCGATTATGGAGTATCAATTTTGGAGGAAATCTGTACGATTTAGGCGCTAGCTTGTCCACGGACAAGCAGACGTTTTCCCGTCAATCAAGTTTTCGGTATCAAGAACCCACAGAATGTGGATTTTGACTACACGTGTTAGAGGAAAATATAGGACAAGATTTATACACTTTTTCGATACCAGGGCCCCAGAATGCGAGTTTTTCGTGTAGAAAAATTGCCGATTTCTGCTACAGCATTAAAATACTTTATCTTTGCGTACGTAGTTAAAAACGAAAACTTTATCTTTCTCTGAAAGCGATAATTAAATTTTGCTCATGCTTAGTGTTGTCCGTGTGATTATTTCATTACGAACTGTATTAATTCAAATGACAAACCTAGCCTTAAAGGGAAACTGCTACTCTCTCATGAACGCTACACTAGAAGAAAAAGCTCAGAGTTTGCAACATTGCGCAACATTAAATATATGAAGTCATTATTTCTTGTTTCTCTGAGAGCATCACGACGTGAAAAATCTAATTAGCGCTACCAAGCTTCAGGTAGTTTTTAATTGTTTAATTGAACATGCTAGTGAAACATTCATGTGCGCCACATTCTTATCGATAAGCGATAATTATTTCACACGATAGAATGTTCAGGGTATGAGATAATTGCAAGTGATCATTTTCCAACATTTCTTAGAGATACGAAATTTTAACACCAAAAGAACGTGAACATTCCAATTGCGTGCCAATTCACGTCAGAATTTTCTAAATTATCTCTCTAAGTAAAATTATTGTAGAAGCAGTTGTTCTTCGCATGATTGCTGTGATTTACTGTTGTCCAAAACGAAATAATTTTTTATTAAAAATATCTGACAGGAAATTCAGGGTAAGAAAATTATTTAATATTGGATGTACATGAATACGTATCAATTTAACACAACTTTATTTAAAGTATGTTGTTTTTAAGTAAACATTCGCTAGTAGAATCAAACGATATTTGACACTATTCAAATTATTTTATTTTTCAGAATTTTCCTGCGGATGCTTGAGTAGTCTTCTCTAAAAATGTAATATTATTATTAGGCCTTCACACTTTTTGTTTCAATATACAGGAGGCCTGCAGGAGCAAAAATGTCTCTAAACAAAATCGTACTAAATGATTCTAAAAAATAGTACACACTCGTCAAGAACAATAAAGAATCAATACTCTAATACATTAAATATTTTAACAAAAAGTGTTCATGAATACTGCAAGATCATCGCACCAGTGTATACACTCACATATTATGTGGCGCGCCCAAAAGAGGTTCATGGGCTTTACCCCGCCCAGAAACTAATGATACGTTCTCTAATAAAAAGTATAACCTGTACTAATTTTCCATACTAACGAAAGTCATTCAGTTATTATTGTCACTGTAAAATCGGTTGTTAAAATAATAAATATTAAATAAAATATTTACAATACTGACTAAATATATATTTACTACTGAAATTATTCCTTGTTAGTCATGCTGTCGCATAACGACAGCTTTCTCTTAAACAGTGACGCACTGAGTATGAGAATTTAGTCGGTACATGTAGTATGGCAATATGTGAATTAACACCATCATATATTTGCATTTTTCAGTCAAAATCGAGTGTGTTCAAGTATGTTTGTTTTTTCCCAAGCTGCTGAGTTTGTAACGATACTATAGACATTTCTCACATGACCGGACGTTCCGTTACTTCTTTCAATTTCTACGTGCATTCGAAATTACTAATATAGATGTTTAGGGATGTTCCTGAGTCTCTAACAAAACCTTTCATAGGCACCTCTGACATGACTGTATAAGTTTGCAGTTTTATTTCAATTTCTGTGCATATTGGAAAATAATAATATAGATAATAGAAAATACTCCATTCATATATCGTGAATTGACATGGATGTTTTTGCATTCGATGTATTGTAGAACACGTTTGCCAGGGTCAATTTGATGTTATAAAATAGTGGGAGATTAGCAAACCTCATCCGTTTAACAGTTTCCATGGCGTGCTCAATGCGGCGTGAGAAATATTGGATTTTGTTGCAGGAAACTTCTGAAAGAGCCTGTTTTCATATCTGGAATCAATGTTTTGGCAAATAAAGCGTATTGGAACATCAAATAACGTCCAACCACTTGCCAAGCATTATCAAGTGTTTATGATAGTTCCATTTATTTACGAACATTACTCATCCTACGGGACCGAAACCCGCCCCCGAAACCAAATATAAAACAGCGACGCAGCGCCACACCACGAGCCAGCAGAGCACACCACACCACACCACGCGACTGCACGCCACGCCACGCCACTCCACGCCGCGCCCGGACTGGCATCGATTGTTGGATGGAGGCGTCGCCACGCTGCCGCCGCCGCTCCGGGTCCACGCAGGCCGCTGGCACGCCGCCACAGACGTGTGCGCCCGCGCCCGCGCCCGCTGCGCTGCTGGAGGCGGCGGCGACGCCGCACACTGGTCCCGAAGGCCCCACACGTACGCGGAAATAAATGAAGTGCTGGCGATAGTTATTAACAGTATACGACCAATGGAAAACAAATAACGGACGCGATTAAAGCTTGTAAACCGATTGATTGATTCAATTACTTTGTGTTTACGGGCGCATCAACTTCTAAGGTCATTAGTGACGTAAGAGTGGTGAATGTTCCGTTCTGGATGACAATCCCCCATGGGATTGCTTAATTATTTCGTGTTTCCGGATGCGTCAACTGCTATGGTCATTAGTCCCGTATGTGTAGTGCATGTTTTATGTCCCCGTTGAAACATGAGATCCAGTACCGGCCTACACGGCGCGTTTCTCACCTCCAGCTATCTTCGTCACTGGGGCTCGAGTCGGGAAACCTCAGCACCTGATTGATCCCTTGACATGTGTGATAACGCTGAGCATGTAAGTGTATGTTAGCATAAGATAAAAAAGGAAAGATGAGAAAGGAATGATGCACGTTGAGAGGACGGTTTGCTAAGGTACTGCTCCGTCATTCACCTAGTGTTGATTGACAAATCCCGGAAAACTAGTGATCAGAGCAATCGGCCGTTAGAATTCCCCTACAGACAGCGACTGATTTCGATCTACCTACCTTACAAATGTCGAAAATCCACCACCGTCGAAACTGGAACGCAGAAGCTCCCAGTCAGAAACACTGCAGAGGTTACAGATATTGCCCTGAGCTATAACGATGTGTTTATATACAGAGGCTATAGTCGAGGCTTTTAACCCGTACGTTATTGGTAATATTTGCTATGTGTCATTTTGTCTTCTCATAATAAACATTGTACATACGTAGTATTTTATCTTCTCATAATAAACATACGTAGGTGATTCAATAATTCAGAGACAAATTGGTCTGAAGAAAAACTCTTGGTTAGAACAAGTTTGGTATTTTTAGGACTTTAAGTTGGCATCACTGTGATGAGGCCTGGCCACCTGGAGGATCATTGTTGAGTTCTCCACCTCAAAATTAAGTTGAACGATGGCGAGTCCACTTCAAAATTTCACATTGATTGAACAACGTTCTGTAATTTTTTATTAACTTGCTGTAGGTAAAAAATCAACTAAGATGACTCTAGAATGACGAAAGTGTACGATGAAAGTGATATGAATCGCAGAAATTTTTACAAGTAGGTAGAACAGTTGAAAAGTGGTCGAGACTTTGTGACTGATGAGCATTGTTCTGGCCGCATCAGTAGGAAAAATCCTGTTGATTGTGTTAGAAGACGCTGCAGGTGCGCTTTTTTGTGATTATCTCGAAAAATAGCATACAATAAATAGGTAATACTACTCAGATATGCTTTTGGACCAACCATGAGAAGTGAAGCTAACCATGAGAAGGAGACGTCGTGGATATCAGAGAAGAAGTGTGATTCTCCAGCAAGACAGCGCTCGTCCACAGTAACTCAACAAACACGTGAAACCATCAACAAAAAGGGTTGGGAGGTACTGCTTCATTCCCCTTACAGCCCGGATTTAGTATCATTTGATTGCCATTTGTTTGGTCCATTGAAGGCGGTATTACGTGGAAAAAAGTTCCAGGATAACGAAGATGTCAAAAAATTTGTGGGAAATGGGTTCAAACACCAAGGTAAAAAGTTCTTTGCAGGGATAAAAAAAAGCTGGTAACCATTGGGCAAGTGTATAAATGTTGGTGAAAATTGTATTGAAAAGTATGAAAAGTCCTGTTGTGCAAAAATAAACGGTTTTTTTCTCCAGGCCAATTTGTCTCTTTAATTATTGAATTCCCCTCGTAAATGGTATCTTTTCTTTGAGAAGGACAGCTTTGCTTACAGCTCAGGTGATGTAGCGGGGTGAAGAACACCGCCACCTTCTGGTTCATTTCAAGCACTACTCTCTGCACATACTTTACTACATGCGCGGGGACTAATAACCAAACAGATGTCGCACCGTGAAACACTGATGCTCACTTAGCCCGAGCAGCACCCTAGAATGTGGACTGCAGACCACACTCTATTCTCCCCCCCCTATCCCGTCCTCATTCCTAACCCTAATGTTCACCCATCCTCGTAATGACCCGCCTGATTGAGTCAGAAAATATCGAAGGAGCGGCGACAAGCTGTAAGTCTCCCGTGATATTCAATGTGACTCGTGGTGAGCGATATTGAAATAATAAAAAATAAATGTTTTTTACCAATTCAATCCCGTTTTCTTTTGATATACTTCCGGTAACTTTGCACAACATGTATCATTGATTCCTGTCAATAAGATGAAAACTTGTGTGAACTAAATTTTAACGGAAAGTAACATCATTCCATGAAGTGATTATTGGAATTAATTGTCCTGCGTTAATAAACAGATAACGTGTTTTATGTTAATCAATTTTCTGAAATTATTGCTATATCGTGAAAACCTTCAGAAAACTATACCCTTAGACAACACGATGCGTCTTGTTAGAGTTTAAGGTTTTCTGAAATTTACGTTACCTTCGTAAATGCTCCTTTGCCCATTACTTCGCGACCAGAAGGAATTAAACTTACCTGATAATACAAAAATGTACAGTATTTAGCGTAATGTGGTAGTAAACGTATCAAATTAAAAATGGTGTTTGTCTCCGCGATCAAAGATATAGCTTCTCTGGAGTCGCTCTAAATCAGGGGCGAATCCAGCCGAACATTTTGGAGGCTTCCTTCTTGGCAAGTTGTTTCAGACCACGCCTCCCCATAAAATTATATTGAAGACGAAACGAAACTTTCTCGTTTAGGTTAGAATAATCAGCTTTTAAATCTACTTAGAATAGAATATGAATGAATGAATGAATGAATGAATGAATGAATGAATGAATGAATGAATCTACTTTGACCGCATTGTAGAACATAAACATTTGTCCTTACAACATAACATCAATGAGAGGGCTGGTCTTTTACACTTTTTTTTATATTTGGTGTAAATTGTGATCATGCACATTTGAAATTACTTTCGGCGTCCAGCCTTGCTCAGTACTTTGATTTGATGTAAGCAAGTTTAGAAAACCCTTATTCACATAGAATGTTGTTGAAAACTGCACCAACTGTCTTGCAACTTCAGTTGCATCTTTTGGATACACAATAAATAGCCGAATCAAAAATCTTCTAGATTCCTGTTTGCGAATTGTCCATAAACCATCCTCAGAGATCACGTGATTTGATGTAAATAGCTTCCTCATTAATACCTTATTCCTCACAACAGCCTCGCTTTTGTTAAGTATTCACTTTTGCAGGACGCCAATTGAATTATCCTGCAATGTTGTATTGTAATGCTTAATGTATCGTACCAAAATAGAAACAATGCATGTGGAACCAAAGGTTGTCAAATGAAATACGTTAAAGAAACTCGTCGCATTCCGTGGCGATGAGGATGCGACGAATGGTGTGGTTCTCCGGAAGCTGACCTCTGGCGTCGGAGAGAAAAAGCTCCGCCAGTTGACTGTCGCCTGGACCAAAGCTGCTTAAGTGAGTCCACTTGACGTGCCCTGCACAACACTCATCTGCGGGCGACTCGTGTGGCCCGCTGCTTGCCGAGTGAGCCCGAAGGAAGGGTGGGGAGTGGGGGCCCTCGGGTAGTGATGGCAAAACTCTTTCAATTCATAGTAAACGATTCATTATGATAGAAAATACGTAATGTCGATTAATCGATTACTTCGTTTTTAAAGAAAATTTAAAAAAAAAAAATAACAAATAAATACATAATAATAATAATAATAATAATAATAATAATAATAATAATAATAATAATAATAATAATAATAATAATAAAGTCAAACATAATAACAAGTAAAACGTTGTGTGGAATGAAAAAATCTTGTTTACATTTTTGGCATATTTTAATGGAGAATAAAAACCGTTACGAACATTAGTTAAAAATAACAAATATATAATTCAATTAATCGCTTTTTGCTTCTAATTAATCGGTTAATAATTGTTTACGCATAATTGTTGCCGTTACTTCTCTTGAGAGCGTGAAAGTGAAATGCGACTGGCATATGCACTACTGCAGCGAGGAGTCTAGCTGAACTTTTATTTGAGCAGGCCTGGCCGAGGTCCGAGGCGTTACGTTTTAGTACTCGCACCTTATTCTCAGGAATCTAATGCCCAGGGACTATAAACACATTATTTGAGCTCCATGGGCTAGCGGAGTGTAGACAGTTATATCCTTGTGAGAATGACCATCTAGTGCCAGTGATGAAATGAAAATGTCGAAAATATTTAGTGAAAATTGATGCGATGATCTTGGGTCGGATCCATTCTTTAAGCTGTATTTGGTTGCCAACACCTTTTGAAGGAAGCGAGACTAAAATATTACATTTTTTCTCGCACTATTTGTAAGTTTTGTAATGTTTGAAAATTCAAAGAATGCAACGAAAATTAAACCTGCCCCCTTTGCTCTATCCGAGCAAAAAATATTTGCATAGACAATTTTAGAATTTTCTAAGAATTTTCTTCCATAAATTGTCTTTACTTCAAGCAAAAACTTCGCTAAAGTAGTTTTGGTGTAATTTTCAGTCAATATGAGTAATTATCAGACAAACATTATTTTCTCAAAATTGGATCCTTTTTCCTTAAAAATATTTCGACGTGTAGAGCTAAACGAACGTTTTTCACACGACATAAACGGCCTTTTAATATAACGTTTTAATTTTTTAGGAATTACACTCTCATCTCTCTCACACTTAATATTATTACGATGTGTATTCATACTTTATTGCAGTTGTGATACAAATGCTTCAAATGATTTGTGTTTGTGTATTACGAAGTATTTTTGAAATTTCAGATCAGGCCAAAGGACATTTTGCTATTTTTAATTGAAAATTTGTCTACAAAACCATGTTTATTTCTTCTACGATAATCTTAGACACTTCTCCAATATTCCTATTAGTGGACAGAAATATTAATAAAATGTGTGTGATGTGTGAGCCATCAGAGTGTGATTGAGGAACTGGACAGTTACTCGCCGAACAGTGGTACAAATACCGATAAGGGGCCAAGGGGCAACTCGAGAAAATGCAATCGCACGTGACAGTGACAGGGCGATGCGATATGCTCTTCATTGGGAAAGTCTCCAGAGGAATGGGAGGTACCGCAAGAGGCCTTGACAGGTATTTCAGCAGCCGATAGCGAGCTGGAAGGAGGTTTCTAATATCATAAACCCCTTGAGGAACGTAAATGGAGTGAGTTATACAGATACACAAAGCACCATCGCCATAGGTTCCAGAAATGAATGTCGGAAGATATCTATTGAAAATAGTTCAAGTCCATTCGTACTCTCAGTCCATGCTCACAGTATACGGTATTTGGAAAACCTCTATAGATATATTTCCTTAAAGATTTGAGATATACCCACATTTTTTGAATTTTTTGTGAGATCACATTATGAATTGCAAATTATAAATTAGGGCAAATTTCAACTGGTGTAAATACAGCTTCTAAAATAAGAAAAAAACAATATAAACGTATAATATACGTATAAATATTCATTTCTCTAATGTAACTATATTCTGAAAATGGAAATCCATAGTACAGGACAGCGCGTAAATAAATTATATCTTTCGTAATTTCTTCTTCTTATGTTAAAAATATATTTTAAAATGTCACTGAACAATTTCCCCAAACAAAATTTTCAAAGTAAGAAAAAGTATGAAAAAGTTAGTGAGTTTTCTTTTTGTGGTGTTGTATTATTAAATAAACATTCGTTTTTACAAATGTTACTGGTTGAGTGTTCGCTTGCAAATAGCAGAAAACGAGTATTTTTTTCCGCATTTGTTGTTGCTTGCGCCCACTGGCCGCGACGGCGCGGGCGCGCGGGGTGCGAATGACGAAAGTGGCGGGTCCCGTCGACGGGAAGCGCTCCATTGGGCCATTTGTTGTGTCGCGATTAAGAGAAACGTTGTCGAAAGCCATACATTCAAGGCTCATGAATATGCACGAGATTCCGTAGCACACTATTCTTTTGTATATTTATTGTTTTTTAGACTCACGTGTGATAGAATTAATCTAGAATTATTGCTAAAAATTGTAAAACGTATTTCATTCCAAATACATTAGAGATACAATTATGTATCGTTTAAACATTTTTCACCATACTTACGAATTTTCATTACGCATCCATTTACTAAACAATTTAACTGGCATACGAATGTGTGGATCTCTGTTTAATATTGTCTACTCAGTTTGAATTTGTTCAAACTTTCACAATGAGAGTACTCTTCTTTTCCAATAATATAATATTAATAACAATAATATCAATAACAATAATATTTATATAAAAAATATTAATAACATAAATAATAGTAACGATTGTATAATTATTGTATGATATATAACTCAGTAGAATTTCATGACGAATATTTATGACTTTTACTACAATCTACAACGAGAAATAATTTTCTGATAATTCTATTGAGAGCGAATAGCATGGTGACGACAATGCATAAGATTTTTTGTCTACATTATAGCAGTCAATTTGATTAGCCATAGTGAGAATAGAGAACATGTTGTAATGAGAGGAAGAAATTATATTTTTAGAAAGTAATGGTTAACATGACTACAATTCTAGTTCGAAAAAAACACGCTTAAATGTTGTTTGATTCTGAAAAGTCCTCTGACTTGTAGAGATCATTCCATATTGAATGTTTTTTATTCCTGAACTTCCACAAAATATCACTTATGAACGCGAAAATATGCCGTGTATGCATGCAATTATTGTAGAGACCTTCAATAATTTATAAAAGTAACATGAAAACAAAACGGGAGAGGTGGCTCAGTGCATCAACTGATGTCACTGCAGTGCCTCTGACTGGAAAGTCCTAGGTTCGATTCCCGACAGTGGCAAGATTTTCGATACTAGCATCTCAGCTAGGTCGAATTCAGTCGTCTGGAGGAGAATTCTAGATGCCGGCTGCTCTGAGTATTTTCCTTGGTTTCTCCGATCAACACCAGGCGTATATCGGAGCAGTACCCTAGCAAACGGGCCACGGACCGCGCGCGATCTTTCCTTCCTCTTCCTTGTCCTATTCTCACCCCTTACACACACACTCACATGCACTACGCTACCACTCATGCCGGGAGACCTTTCGCGAGCTTAGAGCTTGGCCCGCCAGGGGCGATGTTCCGCTGGTGGGATATACCTGGCTACGGAAATCCCCGCTAGCGGACGGTAGGTCGGCACAGGATATCGCCATCCAGCGGGGGAATATCACCGCCACCTCCCAATGAAAAAACATGCATTACACGTACGGGATTAATGACCTCAGTAGTTGACGTGCCCGGAATCACTAAGAGCTAACCAACATGGAAACAGTCTTGATGAATGCTACTTTGATGACAGTTGATAAACCTCTCAGAATCAGCACTTTCATCAATACTTTTCAACTTGTGTAATAAAATGCACGTTTGCTTCCATCGATTGTACATGCCGTAGGTATTGCTATTTATTTAGAGAATATGATATACACTCTCTACTGTAAAGTGATGTAATTGAAGGAAAACTCTTAGTCTCTAGGCGTAGATATCTCAGTGCTTAAAGAAATATTCACCTCTATGTAGCACATTTTTCTTATTGTGGTTGGATGAAATGTAAAATTAGGTATTCTTGTAGAAATATTTCAGCTTGTATTATATTCATCCTAGTGCCGGTATTATAACCAGATGAAGGTTTAAGAGCTTTTTCAGACAAATATACTTTTGAAATCGATGCAAAAACGACTTACAGTATATTTATAAAAATAAAAATGTATATAAACTAATTTATTAGTGTTTAAGTTATGATACAAGGGATACAAGTTTCCTGGTTGGTTTGTGAATCTTGAATTCCACATAGTTTTAAGACTGCCTTCTTCCGGAACACAAAACTTTTATATACCCACGAAAATAGCACCTAGTGCAGTGGAATGACGTTTCGTGCCATGAAATTATCCTGTATTCTTTCTTTGTTATTCTGAATACATATTTCGATCGATTTGAATAACATTTAAGTATTTGGAACTAAAGTTCCTACCTTTATTTAGAGAATAATTATATTATCATGTGTGCCGGGAATATTTTATTCTTTTTTTGTTTTGAAGATTGTTGGCATTAGAATAGTAGAAATATACGATGTCATCACCATTTTGATTCCAAAAATGAACAGCCTTTGGTGAATCAGCCATAATCTTCAATCATGTCTGGCAGCCATAATTGGACTAAGGATTAAAATGTTGGAAACATTCTAGCTAATATCATCCATTTTCTATGGTTTATCGAAATTTTACGGGCAACCTTAAATTTCATAAGTTAGCGAAAGTATGTGCAAATAAGTGTGAACAATTTGCGATAAGCGACAGGTCAAAATCTCATCATATTGCAAATCATCCAATACAAATTGTAGAACTGACAATTTTTACTTAAAGGCGATGTGTGATCGCAAGTCGAAAGACCTCGAATCTCAAAAATGATCAACCTGAATATTCTTGCTACAATGGTTTGGAAATGCAATTTGATAATCCATTGAATTTTAATAAAAAACACGTGGTTATTCACATTAGATCGTTGAGGTTTTTGAAAATATAATTAGCCCAGAGATTTTGAAGCTTTAGAATGTACGTCGTTTTTATAGAGGAATTGGAAGTGGAAACGTTACTCTAGATGCCGAACCGAGTCGCATCAAATGTTGACTATTGTTACAAGGGGTCAGTTATGGGCTTCTGAATTTCCAATGAATGAGTATAGTTCTAGATTAGGCTTGGACTAGGCGTGATAGGGTTGGAGGAACGTAATATGGGAACAGGGGTTTCGAAGTTCTCAATTTTTGCAAAACTGTTACGCAATATGCGGAACGAAATGCGATTTCTAAGCGAGAAAGGCGTGGGACGGTGTTCGCTGTCCACCAATATTTGAAGAACGTCAAGCTGTGGCGTGGAGTAAAGCGTTGGCGTATCTGCCAGGCGGTCGCAGGGGCCCGCCAGCGATTCCACGCAGATCGGCGGTGGCGCTCGACGGCTGGACAGGCAGCGGCCACGCGGCACGGCGTCTGCCCCTCGCCCGCGATCATTGAATCGGTCCCCTGGCGCCCCTGCCTCCGCCGTCGCCACCCCGCCCCCGCCCCGCGCTCTACCCTCCCCTCCCCCCTCCCGTAGCCTGCGGGGCGCGCGTTTCACGTTCCTCTCTGCCCGCGCCCCCGCCCCCGCCCCGCCTCCGCTCCCGCCGCCGCTCTGGGCGGCCCCCGGGCGGCGCTTCGCTCGCCGGTCAAAGTGGTCAGCGGCGGGCACCGCTGCACAGACGGATGAGCGGGGGCCAAAGCGATAAATAAATGAGCACCGATGAATAAACGAAGGGCGCGCTGACCGGCCCAAGCGCCGGCTAAATATCCATGGCGTCGCGCGCGTTCGTGGTCATGGGGAAGGGCGAGAGGCCTGGGGTGAGAGTGTGTTTGATTTTCTCGGGCGCATGGACTGTTTTAGTACTTATTCGTGGAAGTGAAGTGTATGTTATACACCGGAGGGGGAGTTGCAGGTGTTCCTTCGTACTGGAATATTAGATCTGACGCCGACCTAAACGTTTTATTGTGAAGTTTCCCTCTCCACGTATCTCACGCCGTGAGTCACCGGCCCAGCTAGGCCACCGCCTCAGCCTAACCTCCCGTCTGATCTCCGATAGTAGTAGCAGCTATGTTCCTCCCCCGCTAAAATGTGAGTATCGGCACCAACCTACACTTCTGCTTTCGGGTTTTCCCACGTCTAGGTATCACACCTCCAGCCTAACATTACCCTAAAATGGACAAGCTCTATTCCCTAGTTGTGAGGTAGTGTAGTGCTTGTATATAATGGAGGTCAAGTGTGAAGATTGTATAATTGCGCGCGATCCGTGGCCCGTTTGTTAGGATACTGCTCCGGCATTCACCTGGTATTGTTAAGAGAAACCTCGGAAAACTAGCTATCGGAGCGGCTTGCCATGAAACCTGGAAGGGTAGTGAGCGGATGGGATCGGAAGGGGACAGGGCTAGGGACGGCGAGGGCGAGGGCGAGGGCGAGGGCGAGGGCGAGGGCGAGGGCGAGGGCGAGGGCGAGGGCGAGGGCGAGGGCGAGGGCGAGGGCGAGGGCGAGCCATCTGAAGGGAGTGTGCTGCGGGACGGGGTCTTACGGGGAGAAACGCGGGAAGCGTGGCTATCGGTGATTGGTGGGTGGGTGGGGGAGTGCAGGTGTACGCGCGTGAGACGCATGTCGGGATAATGGGGGACATCAGGCGTGGAATGAGAGAGCTTTGAACTGTGCTGTGGAAGATGGCGGTCCCGAATATTATAAAATTGATAGGGCTGGGGAATAAATATAGTCAAAACACACAATACATCTAGTTGTGTGGTATGTGTGTATTTGATTTGTTAAAAACATTAATTTCAAATGATAAACTATTTTCAGAGACATTTATATTATTTCATTTTTTTTAGTTCTTTGAATTCGTCAAGGGTGCCCATGTTCCTATTGCCCTCTCTGGAGTCTCCTATTCGTCAAATGAAGGGACGTGCCGAAAAGCTGCTTGTTGCCATGGAAGTGAGCAAATAATCGTGAGGTGAAGGATGGAAGGCGCCAAAAATGCGAGATACGTGCGTGATTTGTTCCGACCCATGAAACATTACTGTTCAGTAAACGCTGCAGTTCCATTCTTCTCACAATAAAAACTGCTCATTTTCTCACGTACATGAGAAGAAACCATTTTTTTTTCCAATTGGCAAACGGGCGATTCCAGACGGAGCCGTAGGCACTCCTTGAAAAACAACGGAATATTTAAAAAGAATATTACTAAACTATAATTCCTAAATGGTTAATAATTTGAATTTATTTTAATAATATTAATCATTCACCTGTTTTAAAAACATTTGGTGCGTGTTTCCAAACATTTGGTGCGTGTTTAAGTTCATACAATTTCGTTATTGTTAAAAAGTGTTAATACATTGGAAGAAATGTATTAATAAGTTACTTTTTACGTTCGCTATAAAAAATTGTTTTAGTCTTGAAAAGTAGCCCCCCCCCCCGAAGTATTTTCTAATGACACCCTTGCTGAACCCTTGCATGAACAGAACGGACGAACGGTAAGTAGGGAGAGGATTATTATGCCCTTACAAAAGTCTTGAAATACGGTTTTAAAAATCTACATTTATGGCCTAAAAATACTTGAATATGCTCTTTAATATACGATTAAAATTCACAATATTTCATTTCCTGTATAAACATTTCTTTATAAAATTTAGGACAAGCATGTTTCGAATTAAAAGATATATTTTTGTGCAAATATAACGTAATCTACCTTATTTTTCAGGAGAAATAATTGAAGAAAGTAGTCTTCTTAATGTATATGGTTGCGTTTTTTGTGTGCACAAGTATTTTGTCATTTATAGAAAAGCAAACTTCTGATGCTAAAACAGCTCGTACTTTCTCGCCCATATTTTCACGCAAAATTACGCGAAAAGTACTCAGATTTTCGAAAAGTTGTACCTTATCTTATTTCAGAATAGGCACTCTATTCTGAAATAGGCAACAGAGTTCATTAAGGGAAAATATGTCATTAATATTTTAGTTGTAGGAAGACTCCGAAAAAATTTTGAACTTTTGTAATTTTCGACAAATCAGTGTTTTTAACGAACATGATACGTGTACCATTCTCTGAAAGGTCCTTCACACCATCCAACAAAAACATTTAATCAAAATCGATGGTGTCTTTTTTTGAAAATTTTGAAAACTTCCTAGGGCCTTCATGTGAAGTACGCCAGAAAATTAAAATATGGAATTCAAATTCAAGAGAGCCAGATCGATTGGAGAATATCAATTTTAGAGAAAATCAGCTGAAGGGTTTAGCCGCTAGCGTTGTTCGCAGACGGACGGACAGACAGACATTTTGCAGTCATTCAATTTGTCTGCTTAAAGGACTCGCAAAACAAATTATGGCTACACCACTTGTTAAAGGATTTTTTTTCTAAATTTAGCAACTGGATTTACCCACTTTTATACCATTAGTGTTATCTATAATAAGAATAGTAAGGGTTTGTCTGCCGAAAATTCGCCGCTTTTTCGTGCAGCATTACATAACGTTCTCTCTACTCCCTAGCAAGAATGTAATACTGCACGTTATGACAAGCTCTTTCTAATCAATAAACGCTCCCAAATAAATAGATTCTATAAAAAGATGAAACAGGTTAGAGATAAGTGTGTCTTTTAACGAAATATGCTAAACATGCATCTATAATTAAACGAATATGCACTAACAGGAAAAGTCGGTCAAATATGCACAAATATTTGCCTAGTTCTCTCGTCTCCTTCTCTCTTCTCGTCCCTGTCTCGTCCTATGACTCTACCCCTCGTTTCGTCCGTTTTGACTCGTCCGTTTCGTCTCCTCCAGCACCGACCCTTTTCGTTTTCTCTCGTCCGTCCCGCTCCGGGCCGATTGTCCTTGCGGTCCTGCCTGCCCTGCCCTGCCCCCGCCCCTGCCCCGCCCTGCCCACGCCCTGCCCCGCCCTGCCCCCGCCCTGCCCCCGCCCTGCCCCCGCCCTGCCCCCGCCCTGCCCCCGCCCTGCCCCCGCCCTGCCCCCGCCCCGCTCCGCCCCGCTCCGCCCCGCCCGCCCGCTCCGCCCCGCTCCGCCCGCTCCGCCCCGCTCCGCCCGTCCGCTCCGCCCGCTCCGCCCGCTCCGCCCCGCTCCGCCCTGCTCCGCCCCGCTCCGCCCCGCTCCGCCCGCTCCGCCCGCTCCGCCCGCTCCGCCCGCTCCGCCCCGCTCCGCCCCGCTCCGCCCGCTCCGCCCGCTCCGCCCCGCCCGCCCGCTCCGCCCCGCTCCGCCCCGCTCCGCCCGCTCCGCCCGTCTCATCCGACTCGCTCTACCCTGCATTGCTCCGTTCCGCCATGCCTCGCCCTACCTTGCCCAACCCTGCCGCGCCCCGCCCCGCCCTGCCTCAGTCGGCTGTGCCCGGCCTGGCCACGGTGCCGCAGCGCGGCCCGCGAGTCGCGCCGGACAGCGCAGGTGTTTCTGTGGATGGATGGGACAGCTAATCCCGGCTGTCGGGATTGATGGATCGCCGCCCAGCGCCGCGCCTGACCCCGCCGCCGCCGCGCCCCCTGCCCCGGCCCCGGCCGCCGCCCCGCCATGGCCACGGCCCATCCTCGCAGCCGGCGCAACTCCCTCCCAGCCCCTGTCGTCATCGCTGTCCCTCGCGATGCCCAAAATCACCTCCGCCACCGCCACTGTAACCCTCGCCACGTCGCTTGCTCTTGTCGACCCCATAGAACGGGATCACGCCACAGGTTGTTTTTCTGGGAGATTAGAGGAATTAGGAGCATTAGTGCGTATACTTACGCCACTATCACAATCACTACCATTGACATGCGACTCGAGTTACCTACAGCCTCCCTGTCAGCGGCTCTTTATTTTCTGTATCAAGAATTTGATTATGTTTTATTGTGATAAAATATTTGTTTCTCGCGCTCGTCCTTTCTCTGATATAATTTTTAATGCGTATAGAATGTGACAAGTCTCAACGGACAAAATGAGAAAAATTCGAGACACGAATATAAATACATCTGCAACCCGTAATCTCGTTAGTATTTTAGGAACTTGAAACTATTTTTAATTTGCATGTAATAAAAAACAACGAAAACGTACTTCAAATAATTCAAGAAATGTGTATTTCTTTATTTTGCCCATATGCATGCTATTTCATTCGAACGGTCAGCAAATTTATATTTTAAAATAATTTTATGAAATTGACAATAGGCGCCGAAATTTGAGTTTGGCAGCTGCAGTTTCTAGGGAACCAGTGGCAAACATTGTTGTATGTTAGCTTTTGTTCTCTCTCTCTCTCTCGCTCTCTCTCTCTTTCACTCACTTTCCTAATTTCCTCCCCCGGCGTCTTATTTCCGGCTTTGTGTTTTCCCTATCCTTCCATTCTTTTAATTTCCTCTCTCTTTTTCCAACCGATCCCTCTCCCTCTTTCACTCTAACCCTTATGTCCCAATTCTTTCTCTGCTTTTACTTCTCGCTTTTTTATCCATTCTCCGCTTTTTTCTTCCACTATTTTTTTCCGCAACGGGCTTTTTCTCTTTCTCCCGCTTGCTACTTTCTCTCTGTAATTTGCCCCTTCCTTCTCACTCAGTATCACTCTGTTCTCACCCATATTTCTTTCCATGTAATTCACCATGTAATTCTCCTTCCGCGTCTGGCTAGGACGTCGCCCGACCTTCCCGCAGAGCGCGCGCCTCCTGCGTCGTCCGCGCTCTCAAGCTCCGCAGTTTTCGAAAGGCGTCCCTCTGCCCCCGCACATTTCTTCCTTTTCTTCTTCCTCCCCCTGGACCCGGTGAAGCCACGCTCCGCTTCACCCCACACCACGCCTCGTCTCCACTCGTCCTCACCCCGCCCCGCCCCTGAGCGGTGCATCAACCTAAGTCACTGCATCGCCTCTGGCCGGGAGGTCCTAGGTTCGAGTCCTGACGGCGGCTAGCTTTTCAGCAAGGTCGAATTCAGTCTCTGTCTGGAGGAGAATTCTAGAGGCACGCTGCTCTGATCGGTAGTTTTCCGTGCTTTCTCCGATCAACATCAGGGGAATGCCGGAGCAGTACCCTAACAAACCGGCCACGAACCAACCGGCCACGTGCTATCTTTCCTTCCTCTTCCTTGTCCTATCCTCTCCCCTTACACACACACACACACACTTACACTACTAGCATGCGCTACACTACCACACATGCCGGGAAACCAGTCGGGAGCTTAGAGCTTGCCCCGGCTGGGTCGGTGCCCCGCTGGTGGGAGAGTCCTGGTTAGGGGGAAACCCCGCTAGCCGACGGTAGGTTGGCGCCGGATCTAGCCATCCAGCGAAAGAAAATTACGGCCATCTCCCGATGAAAAAGCATGCACTACACCTACGGGACTAACGACCTCGGGAGTTGACGCACCCGGAATCGCTATCCAACCAACCAACCAATCAACCGCCCCGCCCCCGCTCTGCCCCGCCTCATCCCGCGACTCCCATCCATATCGTTCGCCCTATCTATCCCGCCCCGCCTCGCCCGATCTAACCCGCTCTGCCCGCCGTCATCACCCTAGCCGATCGAGATCTGTCCAGTCTTCCCCAGCTCCACCCTACCCAACCACCGCTCCATTATACCCTGGCCCGCCTCTTTCTGACCCGGTCCGCCCCCTTTCGACCCTCATCCCAAAGCTGTGCCCCGCTCTACCCCCCCCCCCCCCCCCCCCCCCCCCCTCCCCCCCCCCGCCCCGCTCCGCCCCGCCCCGCCCACCTCACCGTTTTCCCCGCCGGCGCTCCTCCGCGCCTTTCGTTTTTTGCGCTGCTCCGTTACTTTGTTACAAGCCGCGCGCCCCCGCCTGTCCCCGCGCGCCGCTATTGTGGGCTACTTGCCTTTCGACTCGCGCTCCGCCGGGCGACGGAAAAGGTGCATCGTGTTGCGATGCGTCACAAAGGAGCATTGAGCGGTGGGCGGCGCGTGCTTCATGTGTGAGCGTTTCCGGCGGGGCTCCCGCGTTTGAAGTGAGCACTGGAGCGCGACTTCATTCGCGTGCAAAAGTGACTTTTTTGCAACACAACGTGCGCGAAACGCGGTTGCTCGTGCTTGTTTTCCGTGTGCGAAACACTGTATTTTTTTCATTCTATGTAATAGTGTGTGTAAAATTAAGCGTGCGCGAAACTTCGCGAAGAATGTGAGAAGAAAGTCTTTCGCGCACGGCTTGTTTTAAAAAAGGGTGGAACGCAGTACATCCCCTAGGTGATTCGCGCTCCTATTAAGTAACTATTTTTATATTAAAGCAATCGTTTCCGCGTATTGACAAATTGAATGTGAAACGACTGTTAGCAAGAAACATTAACATTCGCCATACACATTTTTGTCATCTTTATTGTGTGGATGGATTAATGCTTTTAATACAAAATATTTTTCAAAAACTTCGAGAAAGGAATGACTCATTTCTGATTAGGTGTTAACGAAGTAGTTTTCAAAATTTTTTTTTTAATTTTTATATAATACCGCACATGTTTTTCAGTATTTTCTACACTTACTCTGGAGAGAGAGAATGTTTCTTGTTATTAGAATAGTTTCAAGTGGGCTTCTTGATTTACATATCTACGTGAGAAAAAATGCGCGATTGTGAATGTCTCAGATTTGTAGTAAGATAACATTAACTAGATTGTAAACATAATACTAGCTTTTCTATGGCTTCATTATTCTGGGTTAAGAAACCATCTCAGATTGGGAAAAACAAGTTTTCACATAGTACTGTATGAATTTCGCGTGTAAGTGGAACGATATTTCAATAACTCACATGCGTGGGTAGTACACATGAATTTAGTAGTTGGATCTGAGACTTATGTTTTATAGCTATATTCCCCAATAACTTATTTCAATTATGAAAACATCTAATGCAATTGCACTTCTAAATTAAAATATTTATAAAACGAAGAATTTCTTATTACTCATGGAAACATCACTCAAATGTATAGATTCCAGTTCGCAATTGATTTTCATTAACGAATAAATGTGCATCTACTTCTTTTCGCTGGTTCAATGGCTAGGTCGAAGCTGGCCTTTCCTTGGTTGAAACATCTAGAGCCAGTGGTGGTCGGCCTTTCCCATGGCGGATTGCGAGCAGATCGCATTCCAGGCGGATGCGAGTGCAGTATCTTTAACGATTGAAGGCTCGCACGAGATCTTCCTTCCACATCCCTTCTGTACTCTCATCTTCATGGTTGGGTGATGAATTGATCACAGGTGGACAAGTTTAAACTAAATTTATTCGCCAGAGATGAATGCAGGTGTTTGAATATCAGTTTTTTTTATCTAAATACGAATCTGGTTTGGGTTTATGCCTATCACATCGTTCAAATAAACTTATTTTCGGAAATACATACATATTCAATTTATGAAGTCACAAGTGAAAACTTCACCCCGATTTATATATAATTAACACATCTCATGTGTAAATACTAAATTGACTGAAAAGTAAAGATAAGATACAGGTTGAATAAAAACAGATTTGCCGACTAAAACTGCACACCTGTTGATTTCATTTTGTAAAATATTTTGGTCATTTTGGCAAAGCATCCAACAATATTCTGCAACCATGGATTGATTCCAAAAGGCTAGGTACCTTACCTCCATAACTTTAATGTCCTGGTGAAATCTCTCTCCCATCTCTTCGCTAATATCGCCCAGGTTGGATGGGAAAAAGTCTAAATGAGAGTGCAGGAAATGAAGTTTTATTGACATGCGGCATCCCATGTCTTGATATGCATCTAGTAATTCCTGCGCGCCTTCTTTGTAATTAGAAGCCTTATTATTACCAAGAAAATTGTGCCAAAGCCACTGAAAACTTTTCCATGCCCTCTTTTCGATTTCACTCAGTCGCACTTCAAAAATTGTGTCCTTCAATAGCTTTCTGATCTCGATTACACACACCTTCTTTCAGTTTGGTAGGAGATATTTTGCAACAGTTTTCACTAAGTACAGGAAACCATTCGAATTTCTTTTTCCAAAGGTTTTTAGGAAGATATTAACTAAGCCAAGCTCAGTATGCAATGGTGGCAGAAACAAATTGTATGTAGCAACCAATGGAACATGTTAGAAAGTTTCTTTACCTTGATTGAAAGAAATTCTTGGCGTCCAGTCAGGTTAGATATGTTGTACCGTATCTCGACTATCCCACAAGCAAAGGGAAACAGAACTTGAAAAATCTGCAACAGACTTATCACTTAAATCTCCGCAGATGTTCCACTGATGATAACGATTTACTGAATTGCTCCTAGCACAGCATTTAAATTTTCAGAATTAGCGCAATTACTTTGTATCTTGAGCATTGGAATACTTGATTCAGTGGTGAGTTGTAGTTGACATTTACATAATTGAAATGATTGAAGGCGTTGTCATTGTCAACAATAGTATTTATTTCACAAATAGCAGCTTTCGATGGCTTAGCCATCATCAGTTTTCTGCTGTCTGGGAGCCACAGAAACGACTACGTCGTAGTAGGTAGTCGTTTTTGTGGCTCCCAGACAGCAGAAAACTGATGATGATGATGATGATGATGATGATGGCTAAGCCATCGAAAGCTGCTATTTGTGAAATAAATACTATTGTTGGCAATGACAACGCCTTCAATCATTTCAATTGGAATACTTTCCACTTCTAGTAAGTAATCAATGAGTTCATGCCTCAAAGGAACTAAAACTCGCGAAATGGAAAATATCTGTATTGAGAAGACTTTACCCCTGATAATCGTATCAATCGTACCCGTGATAATCGTAACAGCAGTACTCACTCCGCTTTTGCGCTAATAGAAATCCACACCTTGCGCGAAAATCGATGAACCACTGTCATAGAACTTCTTGTAATACATTCAGCAGTAGACACACATTTTTCTCGTTAGCCCACTCTCTTATTTGTGCGAAGGGCACGAATATGATTCGTGTTAAGCATCGCCCAAGGGAAGTCCACCGAGAGTTTCCTGAAACAACGACCCGTGAGAACAATAAAAGTATACCAAGAAAATGTCTGTGATAAGCGAAAACTCATACCACATTTGTAATTAGCACAATTAACTCTATTAAAAACATGCATTGGCTTTTATGTCGAAAAATGTTGTTGACCTGTGTTAGTAAGCAGTAAGTACAATGGAAATACTTCCCTTGGCTAAATGACATGTTATGAAAGTTTCAAATGGCGTTCAAAGCAAGGAGATCATGAAAATAAGGACCGTTCTGCTGTTGCTTCTCTCAATATTAAACAACCCTTTCATGTTTGAGAACGTTTTGAAAGCTATTTCTTCGCGTGTCTCTTCAATTTTTGGTTTCCTCACTTTGTCAATGTCACTATTCTTTCTTACATTTTCTAACACGATTCAATACCAATATTCCATTTTGAGAATAAAGGAGCAAGAAAGCTTCAGCTTACATCGATCGTAAGCGGTTTTGTTCGGAAACCTATAATCCGGCGGTTTCAGTTCATTAAACTGTAATTACCGTATTCTTAAAGCTGTGAAACATTTACATAGCAACAGTTAAGTGCGTGTAGAAAAAAAAATGAACCTACAAGAATTATTTGGAAACAAAATCATTTTTGGCAATAATTGTAATATTTGCGCCATCTGAGAGGAAAAAATATTGCTTGATTCGACCAGACTCATGAACGTATTAATTTAGAAACAAATTCACTTTTTTCTGAAAATAACACCGTTTCATATAATAAATAAACATCACGTTTGATATTTTATATAGCACATTAAGATGACTTTTTAAAAGAAATATGACACGAGCTACCTTGATATGGTTGAATATTTTATTTTAAAAAATTAACTCCTTCAATGACGTATTCATATGTTCGTTTTACTCCCATTTGCCAAAGGATTCGTGGTAGGAAATTATAGTGAGACTGCAGAGTGAAAAAAACCCTCTACATACTACTCCCCTCTCGGCCAGACGTGCCTTGCTTCTCCCTCAGTAGAGCTCGCACAAGTGTAGGTGCTCCAGCCTCGGAAAATGGGGATTTAGTGCGGATTCAGGTGTGCAACGGTACACTGCAACAAGGCATGGAACACGCCATCTAGGAGTACCCGCTTATAGTCTGGAGTGGAGCAAAAGACTATCTCATTAATGCAACACCCAAAGCCATGGAAGTGCTGAATTTTTTATCCGATTCTATTTTACACCCATTTTCACAACGATTTGAAAGCGACTATCCAAAATTGGATAGAATCAATTTGATTTTTTTATTTGTTTGTGTTGTCTTTGTTTATTTATTGAAAAAACATGTAATTTAATAAATAATGGTACTTTTCCGCATTTAACGTCTATATTTACTTTTCGTTCGAAATACTCGTAGTTGTTTGGAACCATTTGACCGTACTCCTTACCCCTATGTTTGTCCCGGACATCCTTTGAAGCATACCACGGCGGTATAAAGTGGACTGGAACATGAACATTCCTTGCACCGACGAGATGTGGAATAATGTCAGAAGTGTCTTGGTCGGTACAACGTGATTACTTTTTAGAATCGGATACAACCGGAGGGATATAATTTTTCGAGGCATCTACTACGGTTCTTGTGCACGCTACAAGCGAAGTATGACACACTGGCCATATCCCGTCCTTCGACAATTCACTGCAGCCAACTGGTTTTACTCGAGAATTCTGAATTAGGAAGCCAGGACAATAGCGGCATACTATTGAGAAGATAATTGCTGCTATATCACACCGGTAACAGTTACATTTGCAACTTTGTTAATAGGGAGTACTATGGGATGCGAGAGGCGGATTTTTTAATCTAGATAGATCGAATTCAAGCACTGACTGAAGAAAAATTCTAACGGTTGATTGCTCTGATCGGACGTTTTCCGCGGTTCCTACAGTGAATACTAGGCGAATGCTAGAGCAGTACTCCAGCATATGAGACAATCGCTCGCAATCTTTCCTTCCTCATCATTGTTCCCTCCGCTCCCCATTACGCACATACACTAACGTGCACTAACGCTACCAGCATGTCAAGACACCAATCAGGAGTTCAGAACTTGTCTCTATTCAGTCCTTGCCCGCTGGGAATGATGCTTTGATGGAAAAAATCTCGGTCTAACTTGTAGGTCAATGCCTTATCTCACTTTCCAGCAAGGAAGGATCACCGCCCCATTCCGGGTTACAACATTCCGTACACTAACGGGACGATCAACCTATTCTACGATTTAAACAGAGTAGTACTTCAAGGTCAGGAACTGGACGGGGAGAGGGACACGGTCATCCAATCGGAAGCTTCGTTACGAATGTAATTTCTGGTATTGGAGCTCCCAATTTGATGATTATCTCCTCCTTCCCTTCCAGCTCATGACTTTCAGATGCCACTATGCTTAAATCCGAGTAGAAGTAGTTTACGCTCCCGGAATCGCTACGCAGTCACTCATTCGCTCGAGAGCAGCCGCAAGTAACGTGAAAAGTAACACGTTTCATCAAAATCAGTTAGGTTTGAGTTGGTGACAATTCCCGACTTACGCCTCGGCTGACCAGCGACTCGGCGACTTCTGGATCTTTGAGCAGCGCCTCCAGGAACCGCGGCGGCGCCGGTGCGCCAAAGAAGCAGCGACGCAGGCCACGCGTGGTGCGCAGAGATGCTGCGCCGCCACCGCCACCGCGAATTCTGCGCAGCGCGCCGCCATAAATCTAAGGGCCCAAGTTAATCGTTCCTACGTGCTCAGCCGCGTGGGAAACAAGGTTTAGAGCGTGTAAATACAGCTCACGCCCTCGCGGCGCGGGCTTTGTTCTTTTTTATGAAGTTCTTTGAGCATCCAGGTAAAGCCCTTCGCCTGAGACGTCCAAATTGCCGTTTTAATGACTCGTGAAAGTGTGTGCACGAGAGTGTAGTGGGAGGAGGATGGTCTCGACTCTCCGATGGGGCGGTGTGGCCGCAACGCCATTGAGATACATCTGTCCTAAACTTTCCTTTCTGCCCGAGAGAGGGAGAGGGTCTTTAACGGCTGCCACCTTCACCATAACAAGGGATAAGTCGTAATTCGTGGTGCCTGTAAATGCGAAATTAGAATGCTCGGGAATAGCCTGTAAACCCTCCTATCGTTTCGTTTCGCGCCAAACTTGTTTGTTATGGCTCATTTTCTTTGTGGCCGGTGTTATAAACAGAACGGCGACTCTTCTCGTTTCCGTGGAGGAGGCCGCGGCCTGGGCTTACATTGTTTTCAATTAGACGCGCACTGAACCGTCGAGAGCTGTGCATGTGGGTGTCGACTCTCGCAGCATTTGGTCGCGTTCCAAGGCCCCCTTCGGCACCTCGCAGCTAAACAAGTTGTTCGTCTCTATGGAGGCCGCCCTGAGCCGCAAGTGAAGTTTGTCGTCGCTGTTTGAGTGTCCACTTGGGGAAAACCTCTCGGTGGCCCGATTTCCATGCTTCCTCTTGATGAACTATTCTGGAGTTTTAGCAAATATGCGAAGTGACTTCTGGGAACAGAGAAGCGATATTGCGCATGCGCGCGTGCGCTCACACAGTGAAATCGTTCGTTGAAGAGAAATAGGTCGTATCAAATATGCTCCGACCTGAAGTGTGAGGAAGACACCAGAATTGTGTTTTGTGGACTGTTTAAAACAATGCAAAACAAATTAAAATGCTTTTGTTCTACGCATGGTTTCTTTAAGTATTGCTGTAGGCTGAGTTGCCCAACATTTTCCCTGGGAACGGATCACTTGGACTCTACACATTTCAAAACTCATTTGACTATTTTCTCAATACCAATATACAGAGACGTTAATATTGCGAAATCCTTTAATATACTTGCGTTTTTGTTATAAAAAAGTAACAGTATACTACACAACTGAAGTCTGAATAGCACTTCGCCCTATTAGTGCAAAAGAATGCAATTCAGATGTTGAAAATAATTCATATTACAAATGAGTGATAAAAAAGGTTTTGTATAATCTGTACTTAAAACTATTAGAAATGTATTTCTCCGTATTCAACGTCTTTTCACGCAAAGAATGTATATAATATTGTCACATTAACTTGCGTGTAAATTATGTATTGCTGGAGTGAGTTTCACTAAATTTAGTGCACGAAATATTTTCCTAAAAGGGCGATAACTTGAAATGAAAACGCAAAGCTGAGGGTCGTTGGAGCATTACTTCTCGTTGGAAGCCTTATAACTCTCCTAAATACCTTTTTATTGTCCCTGCAACGATATGAAATTGATGCTCGTGAAGGAGAAATTCAATTACATTTTCCAAAGAAAGTTGGAACGCGATGTACTGCTATCTGGCAGATTGCAGGGGGCACTTCGTGTACTCGTCGCCACATAATTACACGGCGAATCCTGGACGTACCAAGTAAGTTTGCGGAGCCCATTAAAAAAACTTTGATGGAAAATGTGTGGCGGAATGGAGCGCCGTGGGTTTCGCTTCGGAACAAGAAGGGGCGGCAAGCGGCAAGGGTGAGCGACGGGGCGGGTGGAAAGGGCCAACTATGGCGGGAAAGGGCCAACGATTCGGGTGAGTACGCTGGAGCTCGGTAACGTCCACGGTGGAAAGCTGGGAACGTCATGGGTAACGTCTGAGAAATGAGTAATTCTGGGTCTCGGGTTTTATTTCCTTTCTTTACGCCATAATCGGTAAAAAAAATCGTTGAAACGTTTGGAGTGAAATTTCGTATTCAATGTGTCTATTTGAGTTCATTTAAGTTTCTCTATGTTTCTCTCTCTGTTTCGGCAAGATATTTGACGATTATCCCTTTTTAAAGTAGGGTTATTAAGTCGGAAGAAGTTAAAAGCTATGTTTTCAATTCGTTTTCATTTTAAACTCATTTGCCTAAAAAATTAACATAATTTGAATGTTTATATATATTTAGAACTTTGCAGAAAGATAATGTTAAATTTGAACTTTGAAACACATTTTTTAATGGGGAGGATTATAGACATCTGTTAAATTTTAACATTGGTAAGAATTACTCATTGTATATTTCGTGGTTTTGTGTTGTAAATCTACGCTTATATGCTCCTTGCTCTTGCGTATGTTGCAGACCTATGCCCATAGATTCTAGATAAATTGTAAAAAGCATGTTATTGCTAAGTAATATTAGACTTTCTTGAAAAAAAAGTTTGTGAAGGTTTCTCTGTTTGTCGATCATGTTTAGTTCTTATACTCTTTTAAAAGACCAGTTTAGACTTGTTTCCCGTGCATGCTAATAACGCTATTTAAGGGAAGTTATGAATTCTCAGTAATATGGAAGTTTTTCATGACATCTTTGTATGTATGAGAATTGGTGGATCAAGAATTTAATCATTGTTTTCAATGTTTACGAATTAAAAATATGCAGGAATTAAAATGCGCTGAAGAGCTTTTACCCGGCCTGTGACATTCATGTAACATACTCGTTTATAGAGAATGGGAATGTAGTATAGGCAATAAACCATTGTTTTAAGACGTCATGCCTTGACCATATTACTCAATGTAGGTTTCCTATACTTCGACTTGCTCTATACTCTTCAATTGTATGAAACCTCGTGTGAATCATTCTGGTTACATGATCAGTTCTAATCGGAGTAACGGTTCTATATGTTCCACGGTCACCTATTTGTCTCGCGCTTTTTGCTATATAGAGTCCAGCAAGAACCTCGCTAATCTTTTGATGAGCGAGTTTATTACCATATGATAAGAGCTGTTCTTGCACTCGGTTGAGATCATAGCTCTCACTCCATAATACAACGCAAAGTACCGTGAAAAACAAGCTATACCTGGCGACTAGAATCAAATTCAAGAGCCAGTCTATTAGAAGAAAAGTGTTTAAGGGTCTTTGTGATTTTCATTGTTTTTACTAAATTGTTAGAATTCACACTGCCCTTTTCTGCGCAATTTCTGTTTTTGCTCTTGGTCTCTCAAGCGGGATTTATCTCGCTGTAGCCATTCACCTGAAACGTTCTCTCCCAATGCCGTCGCCCATGCCCCGCATCAACCCCATGAACTTTCCCCGCCACCGACGCGGCCTCTCTTCCGGTCGATTGCGTGCAGGCGAAGAGGCGCTTCAAGTGTTGAGCGTGTACGTGTCCGCGGCAGCGGGAAATAAGGTCAAATTAATATTTTATCCGCCCCCACCATGCGAGCGGCATTAATCAATCATTCGTTTGCAAGGCAAAGCACGTCCAAGGCGGCACGCGGCCACGGTGGAGGAGCTTAATAGGGCCCATGCTGCCCGCAGATACCCAGATCCCTGGGGCAGGACGAAATACCATATTCCAGCCCGGACTCGTGCATATGCTCAGCCTTCATGCTTTGGTTTGTTCTCATGCCCGTTTCTCTTTTTCGTGATTGCCGTCATCATAGACTAAAGAGGTAATTTTTTACTCTATGGCCGTCATCAACGAGTCAAAACTGCTTCATTCAACCCCTCTTCTTCTTCTTCTTCTTCTTCTTTCCTTTCTTCCTTCCTTCCTTCCTTCCTTCCTCCCCCTCGTCCTGGCCCTCGCCCTCGCCCTGGCCCTCCCTCTCCCTCGTCTTGCCCTGCCCCGCCCCTGGCCTTCGCCTGGCCCTGGCCCTTGCCCTCGCCCTGGCCCTCCCTCTCCCTCGTCTTGCCCTGCCCCGCCCCTGGCCTTCTCCTGGCCCTGGCCCTCCCTCTCCCTCGTCTTGCCTTGCCCCGCCCCTGGCCTTCGCCTGGCCCTGACCTTCGCCTATCCCTGGCCCTGGCCCTCGTTTTGGCCATCGCTCTGTCCCTCGTTCTGACCCTTTTCCGGCCCCTCGTTGTAGACCTCGTCCTGGCCCTCTCCTTCGTCTTGGAACTCTTCCTGGCCTCTGTTCTGGCTTTCGCCTTTGCCCTCGTCCTAGCGATCGCCCTGGCTTTCCCTTTTTGCGCTGAAACTCACGCTACCTTTACCTCTGGGCCTGATCTTCATTCTTGTCCCTGCCATTGTCCTTTCCTTTGTCTTACCCTTGCACTCGCCCTCCCGCGCACCCTTCAACTTATACGTCTTATCATTTGCTCTTGCTTTTGCCCTCGTTCTTTCTTATCCTTCCAGGTTCACTTGCGATCTCTCCTGAACTCTCATCCGCGTACTCCTACCATGGCTTTCTATACCTCTGACTTGTTCTTATCTTCGTCGCAGTCGTCTTTCATTTACTCCTGACACTGTAGCGTCCCTCCGTCTTCGCCATATTTATCAGCCTGAGTTCTGACTGGCTTCAATCTCATGTTCCTTTTCACGTTCCTTCTTTCTGTCTTCCTCTCCTGATATCACATTTTAGAGACTATCTGCGTCACAACTGACTTAGAACTTCACAGCTTTTTTCATGCACCTGTACATATCTGCTTTTATTTATTTATTTTATTTATTTAGTCAAAAACAGTCAAAAACTGTATGTCCCTTCCCAATAATTTAACTATTAATAGTTGAAAGATGAATAATAATAATAATAATAATAACAACAAATTTAAAAAAGCGAGGGATTAACATTTCAAAAACTAGATATTTTCGTTGCCAAATTATAGAAAACTTATTTTTAACGGTAAAGGAACAAACAGATTTGATTTTTCTGTATTGTTAACAAAATAAAAACTCACCCTATGCTGTACTACCACTACAAGCGAAAGGAAAGTTCAACAAAACGTGCGCAGAGTGAAGCTACATTTACGTCCAGAAGCAAATCAAGGGGCCATCTCAGCATTTGCTCAATGGATCAGGGAGACTGGACAAAAACCCAAGCGAGATGGGGGTCATTGACCCGGAAGTACATTATTTGTTACATGCATATTGAGTCTTTTTTTAAATTACACAATGTAAATGTAAACTAATTCATTATAATATATCTTGTTTTTGTTAAAGTAAACGTTATTTTTCTTTTTGACGATCAGTATAGTCTCTAATTGTATAGAAACAGTTTTACAGCAGAAAATATTTTACTTTTAACTTAAATTAGTGTACCAATTTTAATTGTTTAATTTCATCTGGCATTGCGTTGTAAAGTCACGTACATGTGTTGTATGTGGATTTCTTGTAGTGAGTTGTTGATACTGACACTTGATGAACATGATTTCTACGTAACTATAAATATCAGTATTACATGAAAATAAGTTCCCACTGTTAAGTAAGTCAGTTTTGACAAATACTACAGACTCATAAATAAATAGGCAAGGCAATGGTAAGATTCCAAGCTCAATGAAAAGAGGCTTCACACGACGCTGTCTTTTACCACCCAGCAGTCTCTTCTCTGGTCCTACGTTTTTATTATCTAGCTCATTGGCTTTCGTTCATTCCTTGTCCTGCTGTATCTCTGGAGTAAATTTCATAACAAAATTGTGTTCCGTTTATATTGTGTACGAACAGCACGAAATACTGTGTGAATTAAAGTATTAAGATTTCATGCGTGTTTACAGCGACGTGGTGTTTGGAGAGAAAAATGGAACGTGTTAAATATCGTATGGATAAAACAATGTGTTACCAGTTGTTACACAGATTTTTCTGTCACGTGGAGTAATTTGTGAAGTCAAAAGAATATAAATGTTTGTTTTTAGGTATTAGATGCCCTTTATTTCGTGATGCCAGTGGTGTAATTCCGCGACACTGCCGAGGATCACCGCGCAATAACAGAGCCGTCGGAAGCACGTTCTTTAAACCTAGAACATTTTCAGAAAGCGCAGCGTGGTCTTGTGAAATGGAGAAATATGCGTTGAAGATAAGAACTATCTCCCGCGCTTCGTTATACAGATTAATCTGCTTATTATATTTGTTGACAAGAAAGTTAAATTTTAGAAGCCAGAAATTGAGATCAGTAGTTTAAATATGTTGCTGCGATCACGACCTTGTCCGTCAAAGCCGTGTAGAGATTAGTCGGTGAGATAGTTAAAAATAGCAGAACATCATGAAGTTTGCGTGTGGAGTATTATTTAACTGCTCAGATACAAGCGAGGAACTATCTTGGTATTTGCTTAAAGTGCAACAGAAACTGTACTAAGGAACACGATCGATCAGTATATAGAGTTCTGAAACAAACCGCACCCATTTGGTAAATCATATTTTAAAAAATATTTTAATGTAAAAAGAGTTCTTAAAATGCTGTGAAATTTGCCATAGAAGGTAATTTATGGGAGTAAATCCTTTAAAAGACGACCCGGAGCACACCCGCAACGGAACAAATCGAAATCCCTGGGAAATTCAATTCACATAAAATAGTTCCTGGTGTTCTTGACTCATTTGTATCTGGCCAGTACTTGCTCTCAGCAGAAGTACTAAAACTCAGCAAAAACTGAGTTGGTCATTAGATTGTGTTACTTTTCTAATAGCGAATGTTTTCTTTTGCTTCTGTATTCACCACACTGATTCCCAGAATTTCTCGGGAATTGAATTTGTAACTCCGGTAACGAACTTTCTTTCAGATTGCCAGCGATCTGCGAGTTCTTCTTGGTGCAGATCATCGATTTCCGAGCGCCCAACTCGCAAAAACCACCAACGTTGTCGTAAAGGGGAGGAGAAGTTGTGCTTTAATGTATATTTGATTGTTCCGTGATGACAGAGACTGCAACGGGACACCCCGCCCACCTTTCCGAGTAACAAGCGGTTCGTATTCCGATAGCCGAACCACCTGGCATGGGAACTCATTACGTGCGTGTTCTTTTGACATTTGCGTGATCACGGTTGCAAGCGAGTCCGGTGCTTCCTGAGGGAGCGGGAATGTTAAATTACACCATGTAAAATTCCAACGTAGGTCAGGCATTTGTTAGCGGATACTGGAAATTTCTCTGGCTTTTCCTACATGAGTATTTAAAATAAATGTTGCTGTTCTATTAATTCTTATAAAGCAGAGATTCGCCAAACTTTTTCGTTAATCTATCCTTTTTAAAAGAATAGTTGAGTCCATCGACCTCTTACGTTATTCTGTATAATACGAATCCATTATACATAATCACAACACTAAGAGTGGCAAATAAATGTTTTAAAGATAATTTCGAACACCAATATTTAGGTAAATATCTAGAATTCCAATAATGGAAGACGCTTCCGCTTCTGAGTAGCTGTATTTCTAAAGGTCATTGTTGTGCAATGACTACAAAATATTCAGCGATTTTAACTGAACACAATATTCTTCAGTACATTTTTCAGAATGCATAGTTATAATTTGTTGAGTTTTCTAAATATCCTACGTTGCTGGCCTAGATTCTTGTATGCCCTAGTGCAGAAAAAGTTAAAATGGGGCTCATATCTGCAATAAAAAATTTAAAATCAAATTGTGTAATATGTTTGCTGCAATGAAAAAAAGCATGTAGTGCAAATTGTTTTATTCTTTGCCGATATACCTGTATGTCTGCATTTGCTTCGGGGGACTAGTGCTATGCACCGATTTCACCACTCTAGCTATACCCCGTTAATTTATTGTACATGGTATTTTGTTACTCTGAATCAGAAAACTATTAATTATCATGTTCATTTAATATATTTTGTAATCGGTAGGATCTTGATTATATTTATCAATCACCGGTTCATATTTGGCTATAAACTTCTAATCGACCTCGTTGATCCCTTCAATATTTCATGGACTTACACGGGACCTCCATCGATACCGACCCCGTTGAAGACCTCTGTTAGTGTCTGATAAACAGATCTGAATATAAATTAGAATACTCATTGATCTCGAGTTAATCTGTAAGGTCTCGGAGTAATTGGTAAATGATTCTTTGGAATGTTATTTCAATAGAATTTTTGGACATTTTTTTGTTTCACTTCGATTTAATGGTATGGTATTCTCGTTGAGGCAACGTGAGTTGAGTTAGAAGTGCTGGGCTGAATGATTTTACGTTTTTCAGACTCCATGTGGTCATTATAATAAATTACTCATTACATTACACCAGAGACACTACTTCATTTCCATACATTTTTACTAATTAAAATTTCAAAATGTTCTAAAGCTGATGTAAATTGCTATATAAAATGCCAAATATTACATTGATTGGTTTCAACCTGTATTACAGTTATTTTCATTAGTTATCTAAAAATATTTCCTGTACTTGACATACTATAAGCGTTCATTTATTTTATTAAAACGTGGAAGGTTTTCTTTTGATACTTGTTTTGTGAAAATTTTCTTCGAAACTTTCATTATTTTTTTGTGGTTTAAAACTGTAATGAAAATTTGCAAAATGCAAAATGTGATGAAATTTACAAATAATGTTCGAAGACATCTTTTCTTTTACGTAGACACGAATATGTTTCTAATTCTTTTTCTCTTCACGTAATTCCGAATTAAAGAAAGTGCACGTTCAATTCCTTGCACCGGACTTCGACGCTTCATAATTAAGTGTTTGTAGCATTTACTTTTTTATTTGGTTTATTTAAGGTCACATTAACAGCTAGGTCATTAGTGGCCACATAATTGTTTTTTTTTTAATTAGTGTAACTGTAAGTGTAATCAGTTGCCAAGAGACTCGCCAGGGAGTGTGGCCGCGCACGCGCCTCTTTAGACGCGCTGCTGCGTCACCAGAGCGGTCAGAATTGGGAAGGACTTAGGACGGTGGGGCGGTTAGTGGGTTTAGAACGTTTCACAGGGGTTGGAGTAGCCCCTGTGAAGCAGCAAAACTCGTTTTGTAGGAATAAATTTTACATGATATTGTCCAGGAATCGAACCCGGACCTTATGCCGAAAAGCAAACGAATTCGCTTTGAGTCACAAGGGGTCTTGCAATTATTAATTTCTTTTTTACTTTCTCGTATACGTACGTATATACGGAGTATTATACATAGTAAAGAGAACGTTCTGTGATGTTGCGGAAAATCGATTTCCAGATTTCAACGGAAATACAAGTTTTGGGGTCCCCTGATACCTAAAAAGTTTTTTTTTTCTTTTTTTTTAACGCGCGTCCATCCGTCCATCCGTGTGTGAACACTACTAGCGCCTAAACTATCCGTACGATCTTTTTCAAATTGAGGAATCCCTGTCAATCTGACTCTAGTTGAAGCTTTGAATTTTTGAAAAATATTCTTTAAAATTTGGGGATACTTACTTAATTTTTGTAAAATTAACAGTTGACAGAGTGACAGAGTGAACTTTGACAGAGTTTTTCTAGTGGTGCTACAGCAACACATACTTTCTCATTTTTCTGGAACAGTTACGTAAAAAAGTTCCGAATGAGGTGCTTTAATATCTTGTCATCCCATTAAATGTTCGTGAGTCAAATTATCACTTTGCATCGACGAGAAAAAATGACCTTTCGGCTTGCTGCCCTCTGCTCTTCAGTACTTCAATGCAGTCGATCCAGTAAATTATTTATTGAGAGTCCTGTGTACCCAATATTCTCAGACCTTGCTCACCCTAAGGAGAATTCATTATGAAAGTGAAAATAATTATTCTGGTGGCAGTTGATTACAGCAAAATTATGTCCTGGTATTTGTGGTGTAATTACTCTGATTTGTACATTTGTATAACAATTAGTAATACGCATTACTCGAATTTATCGTATAATAGTTAATGATATGTAAATATCAGTTGCCTATATGAACTTCAATTACACAATCTCCTGGATTTCTGTTAATCACACGTTATTTTTGTGGCCTATTCGTGTCAACTGTATACGCAAATTGTATTAATTGATTTTCATTCGAATAAATCGCAGTGAAATTTGGAACTTTCTATTTGGATATCTTCATTAAGGCAATTATCTTCTAATGTCGAGACGGTTATGCATTCAAGTTCAAATGTGGGGTATGATTATGTCAGTTGTTAGCCGATTTATTTAAATAGAGAATCGCCTTATTGAAATTGAGCTAATTAGCTATATCTTTTTGGAAAAAATGTTAATGCAGTGTTCCATGAATTTACTACGGGAAAGAAAGGATATCTAGAAATTACTATAAATATAATAATTATAATTATAGTAATAATTATAAATATTATAATATAATTATAACTATAATAATAACAATAACAACAACAACAACTCTGTCTGATTGTGTATTTGTAGAAAAGTGAAGAATATTAAGGTGCTAGAATGTAGGAAGAATTATAGAAAATCAATAACAGCTTCTGAAATAGAAATCATAATGGACCAGAAACTTAAAAAATGACCAGAATGTACAACATTCTATATTATTTTTATTTCAGGTAATTTCCTATTTTCGTTGTATTTTAAACTGAACTTCAATAATTCACATTTTTTGACGTTATGCAAACGATTTAGAATTTGAGTTACAGAAGTTATAGAATAATAAAATTATCCGGGATATAAGACGTATCAACCACAATAGTAGATTATATAAATTTACTGTGTAGAAAATTCAAACACGTGTTTCGGGAATTTTTCCCCATCATCAGTGGCTCAATAATATTAAAATTAAATTAACATATGAATAGCTACATCATATAAAGAAGTACATAATCTAATTGAGCATTAAAAGTATTTATTTGAATAGACTACTTACCTGAGTAACATAGATTAAACACATTGAGTAAACATGGTGAACGATCCTAGCATGGCACCATTTTGTGGTAAGTACGATGTACGAAGGCAGACTGAGAAAAGGTGAGGGAGGAAATAAAAGGATGGGAAAGCTAGTCAATAAATAAATTGATGATGGGGCTAGATTTTAATTGGGATTGTTCATTGAGGCATCTTAGGTTAGGATTTTTGTACAATTTTAAAATTTCTAAGTTTTCCAAAATATTTAATTTGTTCCCTTTGTTTTCGAAATGCCGAATTTTGAAATTGGTATCCGGGTCTAAAAAGTGATTGTTTTGAATAAGGTCGTTGGCAAATGTGGAGGGTTCTTGTTTCAGTCTCCATAAACTGAGATGTTCATCTAGCCTACAGGAAATTTTCCTACCTGTTTGTCCTACATATGCAGAATTACAACGGTTACATTTTAATAAGTAAACTCCCCTGTTTTCCCTTAATAGTGCAGGGGATTTGTTGTTGGGAAATAACGTCTGTAGGGTGTTGTCAGTTTTGTAAGATACATGTTAGATTTACACGTGTATGGCAGAATTTTCTACACAGTAAATTTATTAGAGCCTACTAGTGTGGTGGATACCTTGGATAACTTTATCATGGATAATCACAAGATCTCCACTGCCACTAGATAATAAAATAATAATTAAAATTTTAGTAGAATTTGTGGTAAAACTTGTATTCTATGAAGATGGCGAAAGATTTCACGACATATTCAGTTTCATCCCTTTGCCGTTATTGCATCATTTGCTTCATTTCACACCATCGTCTGTTCCACTTTCGTAAGTGCATATCAAACAAAACGCCAGAAACTTTAGTTGTAGAAAATGAAAGTGATTCGAGGAAACCCGTGTTGTACAGACCGAGATAAACATCCGCCCGTACCTCGTATACCAAAACGTCTGGCTCATTAGTTCAAACTTGGGTCAAATGAATAAAATAATTTAAATATGCGCTTTGCGATTGATACTAAAATTCCATTGCTATTTTAATAATTTTGTTGAATCTATGAAGTTTCATATCCAAAAAGAAGTCAGCGGGGTGCATTTTTGTCTCAACCTATCTTGGCATATCCTGGCATATAGTTGTACTTTTATAGTATTTCATGACGCTATATTCAAGTGTCTCAAAATAAACGCTACGAACTTCTAGGGCAAGTAGGAGGTTGAAGATCACATTTAGCTGGGATGGACATATGCTGGGAAATTTTATATATCGAAGTTACTTATGTGATATTTTTAATAGACACGTGTAAATGGGAGTTGAACTAAACTTGAAATAATCGGAATGATATAATGTGGAAATGAATGACGGGTAGTGATGTTTCGTAATTCTTACAAAGCGGTTAATTTACGTGGAACCGGAGATCCACATGCGGAAAAGGGCTGGGATATCACGATCAATGAAGTTCCAGATACATAAGGAACATTAAAATGCGCAAAGTTTCTGCTTTTGTTTGCTATTGGTGTTATGGAAGATCACTATGATTAATTTCCTGATTGATAAAGCAGGACACTTTTACCAGGATCCGCAGATTTATTTTTTTAACAGTTTTTGACTGTGAGAGGGCTTATCTAAACAGGACAGGCATAATAAATAATGGCCAATTTTTTTAATTTAACTAACCTTAGAAATGTTTAAAATGATCAGTGTGACGTGTAGAGGAGAATGTGTTTGAGATGGGATAAGTTTTGATGGAATTATAGGACGAATTTCTCGTCTGGAAATGACTTCTCTGATTTTTAACGATATGTATTTTTCTATGTTGGTCTTGTGTACTATTGAGTCCGTGGTTTGACAATGATCCGATGTGATCTGTCCATAGCACCAGTAGCAATTCAAATCAGAACATTTGCACATTTTCTTTTCATATTCCCTTTCATATCTGGTTCAACTTCTTATTGATCTTGATAAGCTGAGAAGCCCTTCACAGCATATGTGTCGTGAAGACATGATGGGAGGGAGTAAGTATCGGGAGAAAGATGAACTCGGTGTTGGTTGTACACAAATGGTTTATTGTACGTTCCTATGCAAGTACGTTTACCTAACAGAGGCTACGCAGCCCAGCACTCAGTCGGTCGTTGCCATGAGGTGGGTGGGGAAGGGTGGCAGGTAGCAGCGACAAATCCAGCGGCCTCAAGGCGGCGGCGGCGTATGCGGCGGCCACAAGGCGACGGCGCAGGCGGCGGCGAAGGCAGATAGGCTGGCGGTGGGTCGCTCGGTTCGGCACGGCGTCGATTCCCGACTCGGTCAAACCCGAAGGCAACCGTAGAGCGGGACGCCGGCGATCACTACCGCACTCACGAAGAGCGGGAAACGAGCGACCACTTCTTAGGCCGGGCCCGGTCTTATATACCGCCGGGCCAGTCCATCCCCGGCGTCAGCGGGGGTGGCGTTGCCTTTGTTGGTGGGCACCTACAGGGGTGGGGGGGGTGGCGAACGGTCGGCCTGGACATCTGGTCGCCAGACCAGCGCGGTCCGAGCGGAGGGGGGCGGGAAGGGCGCAAGCCGGCGTCGCCGCGGGGGGGGGGGCTACCGGTTGGTTGGGTTTTTGGTTGGACGTGGCCTGTTCTCTGAGTAACTGGTGACCGGGTTTCCGCTGTTGGGGCCCGTAACGCTAGGCTCAGTTACGATACGAGGTGGTTGGATTTCTGGTTCAGGTGGCAGAGGCAAGAGATTCCGATGGTGTGCGGTCAGAATCTTTCCGTTTGATAGGGCTTGAATATCGAACGAGACCGGGCTCCTTACCTTCAAAACTTGATAGGGGCCTATCCAGCGGGGCGCTAATTTTTTGTTTTGCCCAGGCTGCAAGGACAGATTACGCAGCAGCACGAGTTGCCCGACTTCTATGGGGAGTAGTATGTTCGCATCAATCTCACACTTATGCACAACGGAAGCCGCCACTCCGGGCGTACAAGCGCCAATTCCCGCTGTCCCGCCCGCATTAATCTCGTTAGCTCGAAAACTTCGGTTTCTCTTCGGACGTACAAGCGCCAATTCCCGCTGTCCGCCCGCATTAATCTCGCTAGTTCGAAAAAATTCGGATTCCTCTTCGGACGTACAAGCGCCAATTCCCGCTGTCCCGCCCGCATTAATCTCGCTAGCTCGAAAACGTCGGTTTCCTCTTCGGACGTACAAGCGCCAATTCCCGCTGTCCCGCCGCATTAATCTCGCTAGCTCGAAAAATTCGGATTCCTCTTCGGACGTACAAGCGCCAATTCCCGCTGTCCCGCCCGCATTAATCTCGCTAGTTCGAAAACTTCGGTTTCCTCTTCGGACGTACAAGCGCCAATTCCCGCTGTCCCGCCCGCATTAATCTCGCTAGCTCGAAAAACTTCGGTTTCCTCTTCGGACGTACAAGCGCCGATTCCCGCTGTCCCGCCCGCATTAATCTCGCTTCGAATTCGGTTCCTCTTCGGACGTACAAGCGCCGATTCCCGCTGTCCCGCCCGCATTAATCTCGCTAGTTCGAAAACTTCGGTTTCCTCTTCGGACGTACAAGCGCCGATTCCCGCTGTCCCGCCCGCATTAATCTCGCTCTTGATCATCTCGCCTATTTCGCTCTCTGTCAGCGGCCCTAGCAGATCCAAACAATCCGTGATGCGGCGTCCCGCGTCTGCTTCTACTACCTTTGCTATGCTTTGATTTTCACTCGGCTCGTCTGCAAAAGAAATAAGATCACCGCACGTCTGTTTTCTAATTTTCTTCGGTTTTCTCCGAGGAGCGAGAGTCGTCACGTGCCCCTTGCAAACCTGCATTGTATTGTTCCGTAACGAAATACTACTTCCAAACTTCACCATGAAATCTAAGCCAAGTATCCCTGCGTGATTTGTGGTCCCTAAATCCACTATGAGCGTGTCATGCTCGTATGTTACCTGATCAATCAGAAATGGCACACTACACTGACCAAGTATTTGCAGATTGTGCCCGGAAGCGCTTTTAATTGCCGAACTATAACTTGAAAGGGGAAGTTGACCGAAAGGAAAAATTTTGGAATCGCATAAAGTAACCGCAGCTCCCGTGTCGACCAGGAATTGGTGCTGTCTTCCTAATATTCCTACACTGATTGTCATGCCGTCCACCGGAGTAACGGCTAATACTTCATCCCCGACCTGGTGGTCGGGGTTTATTAGTTTCCCGAATTCACATCCCGTTTTTGACAGTCTACCGTACAGTGACCGGATTTTTTACATTTACTACACATTATTAATGGGCATTTCCTTATGTGGTGGTCTGCTTGCCCGCAATTAAAACATTTTTGTTTCTTCTCCGGACACACTCGCGAAAAATGGCCTGCTTTCCCACAATGATAGCATACTCTAGCTTCAAATGACTGTCTAGGAGGTGGCAATGTTTGCGGCGCGGATCCCAGGTTCCGACCTCGGGGAGGTTGCTGAATGGCATAGAACTCCGAACCTGCACCGAACGGCAAGGTTGATGAGTTAGCTCGGTGGTCCTCATTTCTATTCTCGTAAGGGGGAAAGGAACCGATGAGTTAGCTCGGTGGTCCTCATTTCTATTCTCGTAAGGTGGGAAAGCGGAATCCTGCACCGGCACATACGGGTGCGGTGGTGTTGCCGTTGCGTGTACCCGTGCGGCGAGAAGGGCGCATAAAATGATTTTGTGCCGCCGTCTGCGGCATTGTTGCCCACTGTGCGTACCCTTTCGGGGCCGCCGCTAAGACAGTTCAGTGAACTGACGCTTCGGGTCGCAGACGCATAGCTCCTAGCTATTGCTTCTTCTTGGTTTGCAAACGTTACTGCTTCTAACATTGTTTTTGGATTGCGAACTGCCACGAACCGACCTATTTCCTCTCTCAAACCTGCTATAAATTGTGCTAGCAATCTTTCCTCAAACATTGTCTTGGTTGCAGCTGCGTCGGGGTTACTATAGCAGCTACGTAGCTGACGTTCTAGCGACGCGAGCCTGCTGGAGAAGTCGCTAATCGACTCCAAGTGCTTTTGACTACAATCATTAAACATTTTCTCTAAGGTGGACCGTGATAATTTTGGAGAGAACCTATCTTTCATATATTTACAGAAATCCGAGTAGGATGCCACTACATATGCATTGTTTTCCGCGAATTCCGATGCAATCCCGGCCAGCCGTAAGCGAGCTACACCTAGTGTTACGGTCTCACTCCAATTACTAAAATTACTTACTATTCGGAGACGTTCTAGAAAGGTTTCGATGCGGGTACCGTCCTCGCCACTGAACATCGGAACGAGACAGATCTGCCCAGCTGATACATTGGCTTGTGCCGGAAAATTTTGTGAAGAGGGGGTGCTGTTGCCTTCAATTGTAAATACCGGGATATAAAATCCATGAGATCTGAGCTATGCCCACATTCCCAGGGCAAGGGAAACTGCTGATTGCCTCGGTGCGACATGCTGCTGCTTAATCAGTCCCAAGCGAAAAATTTTGAATCCAGATTGGAAGAAAAACTTAATTTTGGTTGGCCGTTACATTACCCGAGTTCGCTTTCTCTCGCTTTGCTACAGAATGCTTACTCATGGTGGGGTTCGAACCCGTGCTCCCTTTCGGGGCCCAGATTACCATCCCACGCTCCCTCCTCTACGGGTTGCGATTACAACCCCACACCTGACACCAATATGTCGTGAAGACATGATGGGAGGGAGTAGTATCGGGAGAAAGATGAACTCGGTGTTGGTTGTACACAAATGGTTTATTGTACGTTCCTATGCAAGTACGTTTACCTAACAGAGGCTACGCAGCCCAGCACTCAGTCGGTCGTTGCCATGAGGTGGGTGGGGGAAGGGTGGCAGGTAGCAGCGACAAATCCAGCGGCCTCAAGGCGGCGGCGGCGTATGCGGCGGCCACAAGGCGACGGCGCAGGCGGCGGCGAAGGCAGATAGGCTGGCGGTGGGTCGCTCGGTTCGGCACGGCGTCGATTCCCGACTCGGTCAAACCCGAAGGCAACCGTAGAGCGGGACGCCGGCGATCACTACCGCACTCACGAAGAGCGGGAAACGAGCGACCACTTCTTAGGCCGGGCCCGGTCTTATATACCGCCGGGCCAGTCCATCCCCGGCGTCAGCGGGGTGGCGTTGCCTTTGTTGGTGGGCACCTACAGGGGTGCGGGGGGGTGGCGAACGGTCGGCCTGGACATCTGGTCGCCAGACCAGCGCGGTCCGAGCGGAGGGCGGGCGGTGAAGGGCGCAAGCCGGCGTCGCCTCACCACATATGGGTCTCCGGATCCACATTCTTCTTGATCACTTTCGTTGTTACAAAACATCATAACCCGTTATTCATTCCAATAATATATCCCTCCTATCATTTGATGTCTAGTATAACTCCAATCTATCTATCCATCTAGCAGTCAATTAGAACATGTTGACGGTAAGATAAAAATAAGAATAAAGAACGGGATTTAGAGTCGAGAGAGGCAAATTAAATCAAAAACATCGCAGTCAAATACAACGGATTTTGACTGCGATTATCAACTTCACGTCAATACGCACTGTGAAAAGGACAAAAAGTACATATCCTTGGTATGATTCTGTACTTTACATAGCTAGTTAACAACTTTGTTTTTTAAAGATAATTTTATAGAAAAAATGAAGCTAAATTAATATCAATAAATGTATGGTATGGGGTAGATTCCAATCACTCCCACTTCGGACCGCCCGACAGAGGAAGCACCCATGTACCACCTACCTCTACCTATCGCCGGAATTCGGACGTCGGTTAGCGAGGCTTTGACCGCGCCCGACACCCCCGCCCTCATCCCCGCTGTCCACAGCCGCCGCCGCCAGCACTCCGGCATCCGATAATCGATGCCCGCCTTATTCGGACGCGTCCACGTGGAAATCCCTAATTGAATTCGTAAGCCGACCGCCGGGGTCAAGACCCCCTCCTCGGTCGGCGGTTGGCGTATGCGAGACACCAAAATGACCCATAATTCCCGTTCGATTATACGACTAAATATAGCGGCGCATACAAATTAATTTACATGTTAAATAGCTGCTAAACGCTCCGGTGCGTAGCGTGCCCAGGGGATGTTTGTGAGCGTGCTGGCGGCGCGGTGTCAATGCGAGAAGGGCCGGGCGGACGAGTACGCGGGGAATGGAGACGTCTTGGAAGTTAGCAGGACCATTTCACCCAATCACAAAACTGTATAGCTCATAATTTGCCGCTTTTTTGCCGTTCTTAAGATGTGAAAACAAAAAAATTGCCGCGGGACATTTTCTCAAAAAAATCGAAGTTCATGCTAACTTCCATCGGAAGTTAGCAAGACCACGCATCTAAATCCGGTAATAATGTAGACATATACACCAAACAGTACTCCAAATTTGCCGCTTTTTATTTATAAACGATTAGTGAAGAAATCATATTGATATCTCCATTTTTTCAAAAGATATTTACAAAAAAACGAAAAATAACACCTACGTTCCTATGACGAGGGCAGTCAAGGAGGAACGTATCGTCCGGCGTATCGTATTCCTTTCAATGTACGCAACGACTGATAAGTGGATGTTAATCGACTCCTCTGTGGTGAAGGACCACGCAGTCTCCTGTTCTACCGCAGTGAACTGACCCGAGAGCTTGTGAAGAAAATGATTATTTATATCATGAATAACCAATCTTCCAAATAATGCTTTAATTTTTCGTTTATTGCTATATACTAATTTTGACCCTGACGCTTCTGTACGTTGCCTCCATGTTACAACAGTTTCATTGGGCAACAATCGGAACAAAACATTTATTAACAATTTTACCAATCTACCCAAAAACGAGGAAATTATAAACTTCCCTTATTTACTTGAAATGAAATCGCCGATTTTTCAGATGCACAAATTTCTCTATCACTAATTCATTGAAGTTGCTGGTTTTTCGAAGTTGCTACTCTATTGACAGCATTGTTATGTTGTCATTGTATTTCTAAGAAGAGTTTTATCCGCTTCATTGTTGAAATCGAGCGTTCGGCTTCTGATGTGAGAAGAATCAAAGAAGGTTGCAAACTTCTGGAAAAATGTCTTTTATATAATTTTGAAGCATTACTTGAAATAATGGTACCGCTCCTGTTGCATTTCTAAATTCGCTTCTTTTGCACATAACTTGAAACTCGTAACTCCAACTGATAACTTATTACAGAAAACAATATTTTGTGCTAATTATTTGGTATATATGATATTTAAAATATGAAATGTATTATATGCCTGTAATTAGCCGGTGTGGTACATATTGAATGATGATGATGAAAAGAATAATAATAGTAATGCATTTTAAGGAAAAGTGTATTTTATAAACGATATATTAATTATATAAAATGCTTGATTTCTAAAAGTGTAGGTTCCGGAACTCGCTATGGGTTAAGGAGGAAACGTGTCTTTTCCTTGCGCAGGGAGCTTCCAAAACTTCAATTTCTGGGGTACGAACCTTGGTATTTTAAACTAACCGATCCGCAGCAATTTTTTTTATTACAGATTACAGTTGGCAACGGTTAAGGGCAAAATTTTGGCAGAGAGTATGAATTGTTACTGCAATTGGTCTTGGACGAGAACGTGTCTCCTCCTTCTTGACTGCGCTCGCCATAGGAACGTAGGTGTTATTTTTCGTTTTTTGTAAATATCTTTTGAAAAAATGGAGATATCAGTATGATTTCTTCACTAATTGTTTATAAATAAAAAGTGGCAAATTTAGAGTACTGTTTGGTGTATATGCTTACATTATTAACGGATTTAGATGTGTGGTCCTGCTAACTTCCAGTGGAAGTTAGATGGATCAAGATGTTGTGGGGTGCAAGTGCATGGGTGTTAAAATAATCGTCGATATAAAATTTCGATAGAAAATTGCAATGTATTTAGACACAACACCAAAAGCACTAGTACAAAACAACTTTGAGGGAAAGAACAATGAACACACGCACACAAAAATCTCGTAGAGAAAACCTAATAAAAATGCACTATTTTTGTATTCTTCCTGCACTTTCAATTTATCAACTGGAAAGTTTAAAACTAGGTGTATTCGTGTTCTGAAAGACACACTCTTAACCCATTAGTGCACGAAGTTTCCTATCTTATTTTTCGGGAAAAAATGTATAAGCGTGTATTCTTAATCCAAATGACATTATGTGGATTATAAAAAAATTATTCTGACAACACAACAAGAAAAACAAGAAAAAGTTGTTTACAAGAAAAACGTGATCTGATAAATCAGATCACAAGTATACGGTACTATCAGTGCACCTGTCGGGCTGCCCTTTTTATCCAGTAAACAGGACACTAGCGAAATTCCCGTGTACCAAGTTATTCATTACTCTAAAAATAAATGAGCAAAATCTTAATCTTTTGCTCCATTTGAATGTCTAGACCATTTTTTTTGTTATATTTATATTACTGGGCATAATAAATGAAAATATTTCGATTCTGAAAAATAATGTTCATTCATAAGAGATACACTGAATTTCTTTCTTTTCATTATCTTATTGGAATTATAGTCTTTAAAGCATTTGGAATGCAATCCCACATCACAATTTTGGTACATGAATTTTGCTTTACCATAGCAGTGACATTTCTTTTCTGTAGATACACAAATTATTCTGTGTTTATTGCCGTCGAAACAGATGTCAGTATTTGGATCATTAAGCTGCTTTCTTTCTTGATGATGTTCCATGCATTTTCAACAAGCTCAAACAAAACTCTCTTTGGGACTTCTGAAGACAATGGGACTTCTCATCATTTGGCAATATTTTTTTATCAGTAGCCAGGCATTCACAACAGAAGGATGTAAAAAAATATGCAAATGTAGCACAATATCTTTCTTATCGTCGCTTTCTGGTTCTATAGTTCGCCACCATTTGGTCCAACAAATCCACCGTACACATTCCTGTATAGTATGAACTAAAAACTACAAACTGTGGAACATTAATTTTACATTTTATCTCTTTCGACCACATCGTAAAACTTCCCACATCGTAAAACTTCGTTTCCTTCACGATTACTGGCAATAGTGACATCATTATCTTGCCATCAAATAATTTCTGCAGACAGCGAAATTCATTGCTCGCAATTGTTAGCGCCTCCTGTGTTCTTCGCAATGTCATTCAAAATGTCAGCAACAGATAGTCTGACAATAATTTTTCATTTAGAAGCAACTGCTTGAAATAGAGACAGAAAAACTGTTGCCATTCTAATGTATTGCAATGAAAAGTGCATGTGATACGATATTTCAGACCACACAAATTTATTTGAAATATTTTAGTTATTTGTAACTATTTTTTAGAATTTCAATTCAAATGGAAAATACGAATCTTCATTATTTATTTTCTTATAAAATTTGTTTATATCCATCCACCATGTTAAATATCATAATTAAATGAAAACTTACCCGTTACGTATGCAACACGACTGCAATGTACTCTAATCGCTCCAAATCGAGACCCACTGAAAGTTACCGCGTGTAGATTTAATTTATGACTTTCCAACAATGCGAGCGTTGATTCGTATATATCTCAAACAGAAAAGTCTCCAATCTCAGGCATGATTGCCACTTTTCTTAGCGTTCGATTTATCGGATCACATGCACTAATGGGTTAACTTTTCAATTGCACACACACTTATTTTTGAAAAAGATATTAAGAAAATTATTATTTACATTTTCAAATTATACTCCCAAAATTACTGCAATGCACAGTTACATATTACGATTATAGTAAGCATTTTGAACTTAATGCCGTTATATTAACGAAATGTCTTTCTGGTAAAGAAATCATTTACGTAACTGTAACTACAATATTGTTATATTAACTGTAATTGCATTAACCTTCTCGTTACTACAATATCTAAATATTCCGTATTTTTTTTACTTTTAACTTCTCTTCTTTTTTTATAATATTCGCTGGCACACATCGTTGTGCTCAAATAACAAATTCCTCACCAAAATGTGCTTATGTGTCCTTCAAATATTCTTTCACAAAAACGTGTTCTACTGTCCATATACTTCGCCTGATATGGAGACAGGTATTCAGCATGTGTCTACCAAAATACGTCGGATGGCCTTGAGCACACGACTTCCTCCGGATGCATCCTATATGATGGAAGGAGGCTCCATTGCTTATGTGCAGTAGATGGCCAGCTCTATGCGCCGTGAACGCGTGACCTCGAGGCACCCGTTTTTGCTCGGCGCGATAAAATTTTAGACTCGTGGTCATCGGTCAGCTAACGTATGTGAGCCGAAGGGGCCTTAAAAGCATATGACCATAATTTATACTCCAGACAGTTGCCGGGCCATTTAAGGAGAGAAATGTAAGAAATGTGCTTACGACGCTCTCTTAGTTTGAGTTAAAGTATTTTCCGCACTATGTATACTAGAGCACATTAAAATGTCGAATTATTAAAAAAGTAATTTTATGTTGCGAATTATTTACGTAAATGATACGAATTATTGCGTCCGACATACCAGCAATTCTTCTTTTGTCATCTTTGATTTGGTTGATTATCGGAAACAACTAATCATCTTATATCCAATGTGATGCACCTCCATGAAACAAAATTTCAGCAAAGGAGAGTATTGACATTAAACCTTCTAGTTTAAAATAGTTTAGAATAGTAAAAAATATTCAGCAGTTTTTGGATACAGATTAACATCGGAGAAACGCCGTTTTTTACACAATAATTGGCAAGATGATGGAGAAGCGCCTTAATAATGTATTGACACATGTTAATAGAAAAAATGGAAATCGTGATAGGTCACTTTGGAAATAAGCATTTAAATTTTAAAATTAAAATTGGAAAGTTCAAATCACGCAAAAATGGAAGTAAATTATTTGAATTGATATCAAACTAAGTTTCATATTAAATTAATGGTGTGGCTTTCTCTAACAACAGATAGTTTTTAAGAACAACTCCTTTCATTTTACCCGTTAGTGTGCGGGGCAACGCTACATCGGTTTACGGTACGGTTTTTCGAGCCACGCTGAAAAAAATTAGCAACAAGACTGTTTTTTGGAACATAGATCATCCTTACGTCAGAGCGAGTGAAAGGACGACATCGCCACTCAGCGTCGTTCATCCCCGCGTACCACGCTCACCCGGATTAGACGCCCCTTAAAAAAGTCGTTAAACGAGGCATGAGCTATCTTGTGAACTTCGAAATACTTGGCGCCTCCGCGGGATCGATGCGCGTTGCCGACGCGAGAATTATTAGAAGCAAGATATTTTCCCTCGCGGCCTTGTTTATGAATAAATTAATGAATTTGTTTTTGTAATTTGCAGGAATTTTAATTATCGCGAAAGCGGCTTTTGTAGGATTAACAGGGGAGGGCCTGCAGAACAGCAAATGTATGTCTGCTGGGATTAATCATCGATTCGTGATGAATTGCTCTGGGAAGAGCAAGGCAGTCCCGTGCCGGATAATTGCGTCGATAAATCCGGAGATTTTATTTCAATTAAAATTTCAGCGTTCTGAGTTGTTAAGATCATTACTGAAGGACGTATTTAATAATTTCATTATTTTTAAGATTTTTTAAGGTAGCATTTTTCTGTTTCGTGGGATATGTCCTCTTGTATTGGTACTTCGTGTTGTTTTCAGTAGAATCCAGATGATATAAATAAAGTGAATTAGTAAACTAGAAAAAATAGTGAAATAGTAGCAATTCAATTCATCAAATAGTAAACAGTCATTAAGGAAAGATTGAATGTTTCGTATAACATAAACGTGAAATAATAAACTATTATTTATACATACTTCTTACTAATACATAAATAAAGAATTAAAATTATTACTTGGTAGTATTCACGAAATATTTTCCTCGACAGAGACAGATTCCTTTTCTCTGAAGTTTTAAGTGTATGACGTACTTTTTATTTTTGTACGGACTCAAAGTTTACCTTTTGAAATATCCCGTTTCTTGCAACTTACCTGCTGTATGAAATCATGATATGAATTTGCATTACAAAGACGTTCAGTGTCCTTGTGCTTCTTCCCGTTGAGACACTGAATGACATGTGTTGACACCTTGTCACTTATATACGCAAAAAAGCGTGTAAACACTGAAAGTATGGCCAAAAAGAATAAACTCAGTAATGTGGAGGTGCATTGGAAACTTCACTTTGCCATTCCTCGCGACCTTGTTCTGCCAGCTGCAGCGGCGGAAGCCACAACATCGGAACTATATGGAGACAGCCCCAGGATTTGTCTCCTGACAGTAGTATTGGCGGAAGCCAGGAGGGGTCGGAGACACCGGCGAGAACGATGACGAACGCGACGACGAGAGCGACGACGAGAGCGACGACGAGAGCGACGACGGAGGGACGACGAGAGGGACGACGAGAGGGACGACGAGAGGGACGACGAGAGGGACGACGAGAGGGACGACGAGAGGGGCGACGAGAGGGGCGACGGAGGGGCGACGAAGGGACGACGAGAGGGACGACGAGAGGGACGACGAGAGGGGCGACGAGAGGGGCGACGAGAGGGGCGACGAGAGGGGCGACGAGAGGGGCGACGAGAGGGGCGACGAGAGGGCGACGAGAGGGGCGACGGAGGGGCGACGACGAGGGGGCGACGAGGGGGGCGACGGGAGGGGGACGAGAGGGGCGACGAGGGGCGACGAGAGGGGCGACGAGGTGGCCGCCAAGGTGGGCGACGGTGATGACCGAAAGAGATATAGTGGAGTTCAAATTTTCAACGGAGGCGACAGAGAGCCAATATGATTCTTATGAAACCGGCTAAGCTGGCTCAAAGCAACTTCAGGGTCACAGACCGCGCGCGATCTCTCCTTCACCCGTTACTCCTCCCCTCTTAAACATACACACACATATACATGCGTGCGCGTGCTCGCAATATACTTGCCCTACACTACTACAAATGTCGGGATACCAGTTGAGGCTTAGAGGCTATCCCAGCTGGGGTGATTCCCCACTGAGATACCTGGAAAGGGCCTGCCAGCCGACTTGTAGATCGGCGCCGGATCTCATCATTTCAGCGGAGAAGAAACACCCCCAACTCTCAGGATATAACATTGAGTACACTCCCGGAGTATAATAACAATAGCAGTTGACGCGACCGGAAACAAAATAATCAAAGCCGAGGTAGCCCGGTAGCAGGTCGCTAGGTGGCCCCAGTGGCAAAGGCGTCACAGACGACGCGCGCCTCCGGAAGTGACTCCCCCAGTGGTGGAAGAAGCGCTGGGGCGGGCGGCGGGGGCGGAGCGCAGGAGGCGCGCGCTGAGTGGCGCGCGAGAGATAGTGCGCGGGGCCTAGGCACTCGAGCCGCTCCAGACTCCAGTTTCAGAAACGTTTCCAACGTGACGTTTTGTCAATACCTCTCCGATTGCGCGGCCCCTGACAGCCCGCACAGGAGCGCGCGTTTCATCGTCCGGTGCTCCGGCGCGCGCTCGCCGCCTCGTGGTCCGCGCCGCCGTTTTTTAATCCGCTGTCTTTGTGTGACCGCCTCTCACTTTGTTCCCTCCGTCCAATTTTTTTAAAAATATGTTATTTCCTTTCTTTGGATTCACGCGGCACCCTTTACGCCTCCCCACTCCCTTTCTCTTAGTTTTTTTAAGTTTACTTGTGTCTATACTCACAGTGAGTTCTACGATAACTTTGGGTGATTATTATGGGATATTTGGGTGATTACATTGGGATATTAACAAATTGTATATAAATAACATTATAATTAATTTACAATCAAATTCGAGATACCTCTTATAGGCCATTCAATTGAATCTTAGATTAAAGTCTGTTGGTGTATAATTTCGTAGTAGTCTTGTTTTGAAGGCAACATCTCGAGGAATCCTTTCTACTCCACCTACAAATACTGTCGGTATAGAAAAGGCATCCACCTGATTCGTGTCACCTACCCGCTGTAGGCCGTAGACCCAGATCGGTGTTGACTTTTTAACTGACCTCGAATGAATGGATGAACGGCAGTTTCGATACTTCGCGGTATGACATGGCAAAGCGGTAACATTCACGCGCTGAAAACGTTCATTCTTATGCGGGATTCGAACACTCGTTCTTGGGTATATCGGCAATTCCCCCAACAGACGTTACTACGTGCACACGTACTTTCACGATTTTACGCGCTAGTTGCTGTCATGAGCAAGTATTGATTTCGAGCGCCTCAACTACTCGGGTCAATGATCACGAACGTGTAGTGAATGTTATGTCCAGGGAGGTGGCAGTGGTCCTCTTCTGCTGCAACGTGAAATTCGGGGCCGACCGTCGCTTTGCTGGTTTTCTTCCTCTCCAGCTACCTCCCCAGGGGCACTGCCCCAGCCGAGCAAACACAAAATTCCCGACTGATATCCTGACATGCATTGTAATACGTGTATGTGTTTTTTTAAATGATCTCTTGGCTAATCTACCGCACTTCCATACGATCTATTCTCTGTTACTTCCCTGCATGTATTTTGCTGTCTTTCCTGATGTGATTTGTTTAATTCTTTGACTTGTTCTATGCGCCGAATTTGTCTTTCCAAATCGCTCTTCACCCTACCCCCTTTTTCGAGGCACTCTTCATTCATATACTCTCCCTCTTTTAATTTTCATTACGATATTTAGTACCAACGTGCCTTCTTTTTCATTTTCGCCTTCCCCTTGATTATTTTCAGCTCTGCTGAGAAAGTGGATTTAAATATCCGTCATTCCATGGAGAATTCATGGTGTATCAAAGTGTTACGTGCTAGTTCTGTCAGAATTTTCGGTTTTCTCTTGCCTCTCAGTTATGCATCATGTATTCAGTGCGACCCTTCGCCTATCAGCAAGCGTGCAAGATTTCCATCTGAGTTTCCACGTTCGAATCTCGAAAACCCCACGTGGAATTCCTAGCGGGCAAAGTGTGTTCGCAGAATGTTTTCTCTCGGTTCTCCAGTTTTTCCTTCGTTCATTTATCCATATTTTTCATATCTATTCGCATTAATCACCACGTCATCTTACATCATCATCGTCAACATTATCATCATAATCATCGTTGAATTTGAACATACTAGGATAACCCGATGTCGGTTACGTTGTCATTTGGACGTTGGAACAACGCTACTGAACAAAATTAGTGCCATACGATAAATAAATATTGATGCATTGCATTATAATTTTCACCGACTCATGAACTCATTGTCTCGGAACCTCAGGTTCAGTTACAAAGCATCCATTAATCAACAAAATCCGTTTCGTCCTTTCGACTCATTTCATCTAATCGGGGTCTTTCTCTCTCCTCGTCCCCTCTTTCCTGTCTCTTTCATTCTTGTTCACCTCGGGTCAGCAGCAGGCCATCGCCATCGCCCTTTCACCCGTTATATTGGCGCCGCGCTGTCCTGCTCACCGCTAACGCAGTTCGCGCGGTGTCGAGCCAAGTCCGTGGAGCGCCACAACCGCACTCCAGCCTACTCCAGCTCACTCCGGATCACCTGACTATCACCCCCCCCCCCAACCCCCCCCTTCCCCCCCACCCCCAAATCACCGCAGAACAACCCAACCCAGCCCACGCCAGCCTACGCCAGCCCATGCCAGCCCATGCCAGCCCATGCCAGCCCATGCCAGCCCATGCCAGCCCATCCCCACGCCCCCCATGCAGCCCATGCCAGCCCATGCCAGCCCATGCCAGCCCATGCCAACCCATGCCAGCCCATGCAGCCCATTCCAACCCATGCCAGCCCATGCCAGCCCACCCCAGCCCACCTCAATTCACCCATGCCCAGCCCACCCACTCTCCTCAGGCCAGGCTGGCCTACCCCACCCCAGACTATCCCACCTCACCCTACCCCAGTTCAGCTCTCTATAGCTCACTCCAGACCATCTCAGTCCACCGCAGTCCACCCCACCTCAGACCAGCCCACGTAGCCCATCCCAGTTCGGCGCAGCGGAAGCGACGTTGTTCGTCCTGCCTATTGTGGCGACCGTGCGGCTGGATGGTTTTAGATTTCCTGTCGTTCATTTATCCGCAGTGCGGACGCGCTTCGAAATTACAAATGCAAGCTTTCAATTACACCGTGTTCAATGAAGACTCGCCAAACGCGCTGCTGCGGCGTTTCGGCACGAACGTAGGGTCCATCCGTCGACGTGGGTGGACGAGCGGTAACGGATATGGGAGTATGCTCCGAAACATTCTCCGCAGGTAATCGAATTTCTATGGAATTGTCATTGTCATGGCCGAATATATACGTGACAATCCGTTATGCGATGTGAGAACAAATCGCGATGCTCAGTTAAACAATGAACGCACGATGTGGCGGTATTAAAACATAAATTCACCCCACTTTTTCGGTACTCAGTATTTGCACCAACCAGTTTCATCTGATAAAGATATTGCTTTATTATGTAATTGAATTGCTTATGAGCTCAAAAATTATGTTAGATCAAAATGATTAGTAATATGGAAAAGACAATTGTAAACTGGGATTGAATCATTCATATAGATAAATCAAAATCAAAATAGAATTTAGCAGCAAAAAAAGCCGATGTTCAGTGAAGTTAAAAAATACAGCTCCGCAATCATCAAGCGTAGTCGCTACGAAAAGATGTAGCAGATCGCTGAATGACAGCTGAGAGACCGAGATAACGAATTTCAGTGACTGAATAGTCGGTCATTGAACAATACAACTACCTCGCCAGCGGTGACATGAGCATGTTTGATGTGAAGAGACGACAGGCAGTGGGGTCGCGGGATTCTCTCTTCATGAAAGCGCGTTACCTGTCACAGCGGTTGGAAGGTCATGAATGCGCGTGTGCGTCTGCGCCGTAGTTTGACAGAGCACACTGCAAGCTGTCCTCACAGTCAATACGTTTTATGTAACGTTTCGAAACGACATTCATTAGAATAAACGGTGCTTTCAAAGCGACACCGTAGAACCAGGTTCGGTCCGAATATTCAAAAGCATGTTGTGGTTTCGCCCATTTTGCTAGTCGGGAATTTTTAGACCAGCGAATATTGTTCAGCTTTTAGCGGTGTCTACGAAAAATAGCATTTCGTTTATGCAATGGCAGATTAGTTCGTAATGTGTTCAACGGTAATTTTTTTTCGCTCGCTTCGCGATTGCACAGGATCTGGACCATCTGGATCCGCCGATGTGAACCGTTACGAACTCAGGATGCTTGTGAAATAATGAACTGCTTTCAGATATTTTAATAATTATATTTAAGCTTAGTCGACTACCTCGGAAACATTAATAGAACAGTTAAGAGGAAATATTTTGAATCTAGTTTATCAACTGCATTGTCTTCACACTATTAGACTGCTCCTTAGATTCCCCTGTGAAAGAAGTTGTGAGATAAAATACAAGTTTTTAAACTTGTCTGATTTTATTTTCTGTTGTTTCAGGTAAGGACGCAAAAATATCACCCTCCTGAGGCTGTCAGGTATTGTAGATTTTGTAACTCAATTTACAGAAACGAGAATGCGAATTTGATGTTTTGCATTACATATTTTTACATTACGTATTTGATACAAACACTACAATCATTTCAACGTACGATTAATTAAACTACGATAAATTAAAACATACCTTTCCATTTCCAAAAAGAACTTCCGCTGCTTCCGGGAAGTAAGACTTACTGTCGCATCTGAGAATTTTCCGAAACATTACTGTGAAAATATAAAATGAAATTTTGTGAGAAAATGAAAAAACTACGCCAAATGTTCGGAGTTCAAATTTGAAGAATTTAATTTTTTCAATTTGAAAATTATCATTTTGTAACTATTTAATCGATGAAACAATGAATTTGTTCTGACTAAATTGTTTGTTGGCTCATACTACTGGTACAAACATTCCAGGCATAATTTCGAATATGCAGATATGACCTATTCGTTTTACTTCTAGTGTGAAGTTAAGAGAGCAAAAAACCAAAAAATTCCTTTTCTGTTGCTGTGTACATTTCCATGTATATCAACTACTACTAAACTTGTAGTGGATATTTTATATTCCTAATGTCACTGTGCTGTTAGACGCTCATGATACTTTTACACTAGCCTAAGCGTCTGGTAGTTGATGCGATTTTTCTTTGATCACTTTCTCGTAGGTACCTGCAGGTTTGGAGAGATGTCCCATGTGCGGAAACCGAACTCGAACGCACAAGGGTTCAAGTCTCGCATAAGAAATGGGAGCTTTCACGTGTGTTTATGACGCGAAGCTCTGCGCCTCCCAGGCCAACCACGTGTCCTGTCGCAACTTCTTCCCGTAATTATTTATCACTCATCATCACCCTTCGTACACTGAAAGGCATCCCACCATATACTCACGAGAGCTCGGACATGTAGGCACTAAAAAGGTCGAAAAAAAGGCAAGAAAATAGGCACCTAAAAACTTAAAAATAGCAAGGGAAATCAGCATTATGGTTGAATAATATTAAAATGTATACGTAATATATATTACATAAAGAATGAAAACATTTCTCTAAAAACAAATCGAATTTCTTCAATTGTCAAAACATATTGCGGAGTTAGAAAATATTTCCTAAGTATTGGCTCGTGTGAAATTTTATATTTTGTATATTTTGTTGGTTAAACTGGTTAAATGTTGTATTTTCAAGTTTTGAAAATGGAATGTTTACGGTATGGCACAAGTCAGTGTTGAAATTGTTTCGTGTCTTTATCTTTTAACTGCACTTGCTGAAGAAGGTTTGATTAGTTTTTCTCATTTTTTCGCTTTTTTGCATGAGTTGCAGTGTTTTTATGTTGTAAGAAATATAAATTTCCAGTCCACCGTGAATCTTCTCTATAAACGCAGTCTTTTTAGCAAAGTACTTCTTGCAACTTTCTCTTTTGCAGCAAGCATGCTTAACAGGAATAGCAAATTTATTGATCTGGTATGCACCAAACGTCGAAACCATTAAAAAATTATCGAAGAAAACTCCACCTGTCTTGTGTAATTCGAGCTAAATGCGAAAGATGCCAGGAGCACTATTTTTGAAGACAGTTGTGTCCTTGGTAAGGAACAGATAGCTCACTAATCCTCGCAAAGATCGGAAAGAAGAGAGCAATTTCCTTTTCTGTGGAGCGCCCTGACGGGCTTCGGCGAAGTACATAAGGTAACTCGCAAGGGGTCAAATTCGCATGTCTCTAAGCTGTGTCCCTGTTCGACGCGTTACAAGCAAGACCACACAGGGCATAGAGCTTCTCGATAAGAGAACATCGTGTGAGATTTTACGCAGTTATTACTTGTTTGGTAAAAAATACCCATCAGTGATTTCTCAAAAAATGATTAGAAAAGAAGACAAGCTACTGGACAAAAAATATTAAAAATGCGGAAAATTCAATATAGGCACTCGATTAGGCAATTATCTCTACAATAGGCATTTATAGGCATTATAAAACTCTTTCAAAAGTAATTTCTGATGTAAATATTGAAATTGGTGTAAGTTAACTTAAAATGCATTTAAAGAAGAAAATAGGCAAAAAGGGCATTGTCCGGGCTCTTGTAATCACCTGCCCCGAAAATGGGATGACATCAAGAGCCCCCCCTTCCTCCACGCTCAGCAATGAGTATGGCATTCATTCAGGCTTGGCGAGTAGGAAACGCACGTCTCTTGTGAAAAGTGTCTCAGTATGTATCGCTATAAATAAGCGATAGTGCACGTTTTTGTCCTCCTTTCATAAACGACGGTCGCACTACTTTTATACGCTCTCGTGATTCATCTTCTATTTGTCACCAACTACAAATTTGTCTTCGTCACTATTTTCCTCGAGAGTGAGCGATTTCAATGCTTTCGCTCTACTAGGCTTCAAACCGTGCAGTTGAGCATTGTATGTGGTAGAATGCAGGGACACACAGAGTCTATATTGCGAACGACGTTGCTCGGATGCCATTTCGCTCTTCCGAAGGCGTGTGTGCGCTGGGTGAAAGCTCGCCGCGCGCGTTTTATACAAGAATGTAGTGTCAGTGCTGGCGTGCGAATCTGGAATATATCTCCGTAGGGAAGGACGTCGTCGTACGAAGAGTACTGTTCATTTAAAAATCTTCCACACAAAAATTCTCAATAGTCTGTTTACTAGTATTTACACTAATGGTCTTTAACAAATTTCTTTAATAAATCGTTGATGATGCTCGGATTTGAACGTGCGTTCCGCCGAAAATCAAGGCCTGTAAATATATGAGTTAAGAAATGTGAATTACTTTAGCGAATACATTATGCAAATTTACCGTTATTTTGCTTATGTTGAAATTTACTCATTTGAGTTGATGCATTTCTCGCATTAAATTACCAAAATATATGGAATTTTCAATGAGATTTAAGTGATTTTAACCCATGACACCATGCATTAATTTTCTTTAGAATTAGATTATTTTTTGATTTTTATTGTTTTTCATTGAAACAAAGAACTGTATAGTTTCTGGTTTATATGGATATTAAAAGAATTTACTTTTAGTTATATAGTTTTCAGAATTTTTACACGCATAAATAATAAGTTTTAAATATAACTCGACTGCCGAAATGTGTTCAAGGATTAGCTTGTCAGCTACCAAGGATTAGCTTGTCAATCTCGTAAAACAACAATTTGATAAATATACGTATGTTGTACGTTTTAAAAGCGACAAAAAGTATATAAGTACAAACAGTGCATAAAATCATTCTTATTGCTAAAGTTCTTTTCGGATTTGGATTTTGCTTTCTCGCTACCCCTTACGCAGTGTGGAATTTATGGTGATGCTGCAGGAAGGGCAAATTTTCGACAGAAAAACTCTTATTGCTGGGCCCTAGTAACGGAAACGGGATAAATCGTATCCCTACACATAGTAAATTATTTCTTCTAGCACGCTGTGTATTCAGAATCCATGTTTTGTGGGTCCTTGATACCGAAAAATTGATTGTCGGAAAACCTCCATCGCCTCCCACCTCCATCCCACCCAGCCAACCCACCCTCCCTCCTACCGTCCCACCCACACACGAAAGCTAGGCAGCCCGCCCACCCGCCCCCGCTATATTACAACACAAAAAAATTAACACAAATAAAAAAGCACCCAATTCACACAATTCAATTGCTTTCATATTTCTGATAATTTTTTGTAAAGAAATAGATAAATTGTTTTGTAAATAATAAGTCAATTACATGTTTGTAGAGTGTTTATATGTTTCTGAAATGCACATTTTAGAATAGAAAGTATTTTTTCAAATCAACTTCTGAGTGTTTTTAGGGGCTCAGCCATTCGAAACATCGGAGAAATTTATTAGACAAAATATGCATAAAATTGTCTTAAGCGCTTATTTTCAAAGTTGCCTTGTTTCCTCCCCGGACACTCGTATATTCTCAGCAAGTAAATTGACTCACCATTTTGATAAGAAAGGAATTGAGTGTGAAAAATACACCGAAACAAAGATATAAAATTATCAAGGTTTTTATAAAAAATAAATATTTCAAAAATATTCAGGTCAATGCTGAATTAGTTTTAAAATGTATAAAAGATCTTGTTTTACTATGGCGATTGTTTCAATTGTTTCCTGTTTAAGAAGGTGAACATTGGACGGCAGAGACTGCACTTTTTGACTGTTCGAAGAGTTTCAAGTGCATTTCATTCAACTAATACATTCCAGAAGGTTGTAGTGATATTTCGTAATCTTCATCAATTAACTGCATTTCAGTTACATAACTTTACTAAAATTGGTAGATAAGGAAAATGTAGAGCAAATTATTTTTAAATTTCTCGATAGTACAACCATTTCAATAGATTACTGTCATCCATTAAATTTATATCGGTATTCATTTATTACCTACCTGTTACAAAGAATGTTTTTGACTTGAAATACGTGAGCATATTTTGTTGGAGCAGCGGGAATAGTATTTCAATTTGCGCATACCATTCCAATATCCTGTGTAATGTGTAAATTCTTCACGTCCTCATGCGGTATTAAATCAACACCACCTTAGCGCTGAAGAATCGCACTTTTCTAAGCAGCCAGACAGGCAGAAGTCATTTGTGTATGACACAATAGCGTCGTCCAACGCGCACACCGGAAATACCAGTGCAGCTTCCGTCCTCGTCCTAGCACTGTGAGTCTGAAGGCCTCATTTTCTCGCCGTGGTTGCGTTGCTAGGCGGAAGTGCTCTCTCCGGAGCCAGCGTTGCCGCTGTCTGGAGCGACGCTGACCGAGAAGTTCTAGGGCTCGAGATCCGACGGTGGCGGACTTTCGACACTAAGGCGAATTCAACCGCTTGCTGGAGGAGAATTGTGGCGGCCGGATGCTCTTATCGAGAGTTTCCCGTGGTTTCTCCGATCAATGCTAGACGAATGCCGTAACAGAACCTCAAGAAATAGGCCACGCATCGCGCACTTCCTCTTCCATGTCTTATCCTCTTCCCTTACAAACACACACACACGTACATGCACTACACTACCATACAGTCGGAAGACTAGTCGGGGCCTGTCATGGTTGGAAAGGTGCTGGAGAGAGATACTGGAGGGAGACATTCTCCGCAATGTGCAGGACGACGCCCAGTTGAATCATTCAGTGGGGAAGGAATAACGGTCACCTTCCGGGATAAAACATTTTCTTCGTATGTCCACAGCTGTGAAAGTATCCGGAAACAACCACAGCGCACTCGAGAATTCGCAAAGAATATTGCCCTGCCGTCTCTGAATTCAGAAGTGAGTAAGTCATTTGTTTGAACTTGTCCATATCCTTGTATTTCTTGGAAATGTAACCTCATACACTGGCTAATATTAATGATCATTCGTTTCGATGATTCCGGCGCAAAGTTTGGGAAGATTAATGGTTTAGAAAGTATTTAGAAAAAAATAACTCCACAATATTTATATGAAATAATAATATATCAAATATTAAAACTTCATTCAGATATCTTTCAAGGATATTTCCACATCATTAGTGACTTTAGAGCATATATCAAGAACGGGGAACAGACTACGTATTTAAAAGATATACATTAATGACTGATTCTGTTCGAACGCCATCTTGCACACTGAGCCTTTAGAATACAAGATGTTCGGACAAATGGTGTATACTATTCAATGTTAAAACTGTATAATTTCAAAGGAAGTTTAAATTATTGAATGGAAACTTCAAAAATAATATATAGCATGGCATGGGAGATATTGACGGTTCGATTGGCCGAGATCGCGTAAGCCTGGTCACGAGGGTTGCGGGTTCGAATCCCGCTTATTCATGAATGTTTACTCTTGTTTCGTGGCATGGGGGTTCTTCCATTCCCCGTGTATCACCATTCCTGGTCTTTTTGGGTGGTGAAATAGCATGATATGCAAGACATGTACTCGTCGCGCCTCGACAGAGCCGTTCCTTTCTGCCTGTCTCTCGCCGATAACAGGGTAGGACCGGTATCGTCAAGTTTTGCTCAGTACGGGACCTTCGGCCTATAGCTGGTGCTATCAAGATGCATCCCGCGGGCTACTCTTGTAAGGTAAAGCAAGAAACACTTAATATAAGAGCCCGAGGTCACATTAGGTGATGGGAAGGGAAACTGGAAGTTTTGAACTGATAGGGGGACTGCAAGCTGGAAAGTTCCATTGTGACCGCATCTGGAGGACAAGCCACTTAAGCTGTAGTTCCTTTAAAACCTCGCAAAAAGGTTTTCACATGTACTTCACAAACATTTGTATAGAGACAATTTTAAATTGCAGAATTGTAAAACCAATTAGAATAAATATGATGCATAGTCGTTAATAGGACCTATTTCATAGCGTCTACGCCTGTGGTCAACTGCAACAAACGACAGTTGTGAGAGCTATAGCTAAGTTTGCCGCAAGCCCACACATTAAAAGGGGGACAGAATTTGAGGGGGATCTGTACTGTAGTAAAGAAGAAATAGTCAATACGCCGCCGTGCCTGCCCTCCCTCTCCCCTCTACCCACGCATTCTTCCCTCCACCACTCCCCATCTCGCCCCCCCCCCACCGGGCGTAAGCTCTATCCCCCTTTCCCGGCGTCAAGCCAGGAAATAATGCTAACAGAAAGGCGGCCCTCATCTTCTGCTAACCCCGCGACCTTTTACGAGTTTTATATAGCGTATAAACAAACGAAACTTTACAGGAGGTCCGCAGATACAGAGGATATTTAAAGGTATATCGAGGAATAAAACCCTTGGTATTTCCGCCACGGTGTAAAAGTCCCTTCCTGGCGTCATTCACCTTAGCAATAAACGTGGCCCCTGTGCCGGAGGGGCTGACTCTTAAACGGACCTGAGTTCTTTGTTAGGGTCGGGTGTGATTATACATGGAATGCGCCAGTTATAGTAAACAAAAGGTGATCTACCGCATTGAAATTGGTGTTTTGTGCTGTTGTACAGCATGTGTTGTTTGTGTTATTATGGTTTTATTGCAATGTGAAACCAGTTATCGGTCTTTGTGTTACGGGGCACAGCAAATATTAAATTATTGTTTAAGAAAGGACGTTCCTTCCTCTATGATTCGGGTTTGGTGTGGGGAAAATATCAAAGTACACTGCTTTGTTGTCTTCGAAGCGATGTTATTTCATGTTTATAACTTTTCACCGAGCAAACTATTCGATAAATGTTTAAAATTTTATTTTTGTCATGACATCGAACAGTTTTACAATCCGTTTTTGGTTTCTGTGGTTTAAATATTTTGATTTTGAAAAGATTTCAAACAATTTTCGAATATTTATATTATATAAATTCGTATCTAATTAAAATGCTATACAATTACCATATGCTCAAGCTTTTTCCCGTCCAGGGCAAAACCTTGATAATTTATAATAAAGAAGTAATAACGAAATGCCTGCTCTCTGAAACAAATCAGACACCTTGTTTTCACTATTGTTATGTCTCTAAAAATGAACTGTGCGTAACCTTTCTAAATTATAAATGTGTGACAAAAAAGGTTACAGCACAAAATTATGAATGTAGGGTAAACTGTACAGTGACTGGCCAAACCCCAGTGATTGGCCACTCCAACTATTATCGGAATTTATCCCTTGTTCTAACACCGTTTTCTAATATTTTGACCAGGAGCGGTAGCTCAGTGCATCAACTGATGTCACTGCAGCGCCTCTGACCGGGAGGTCCTAGGTTCGAGTCCTGACGGCGGTAGGATTTTCGACACTAGCTTTTCAGCTAGGTCGAATTCAGTCGCTGTCTGGAGGAGAATTCTAGTGGCTGGCTGCTCTGAGCGGTAGTTTTCCGTGGTTTCTCCGATCAACACCAGGCGAATGCCGGAGCAGTCTGTCCTCCTCCAGACCGCGCGCGATCTGTCCTTCTTCTTCCTTGTCCTGTCCTTTCTCCTTACACACACATTTACACCCGCTTACACATGCACTACACTACCACATAGTCCGGGAGACCGGTCGGGAGCTTAGAGCCTGTCCCGGCTGGGGCGGTGCCCCTCTGGTGGGGGAGTCCTGGTTATGGGGAAACCGCACTAGCCGACGGTAAGTCGGCGCCGGATCTCACCATCCAGCGGAGGAAGATCACCGCTATCTCCCGAGAAAAAAGCATGCACTATACTAACGGGACTAATGACCAAAGCAGTTGACGTGCCCGGAAACACGAAAAAATCAATCAATTTTAAATGGCGAGGAGGGACGCTTTCTGAGGGTTATGTAATATTTACTTAGACCGCAAGATTGCAACTGTTGCCAACATGACGGATGCTTGTTAACTGTGCGGAGGGTGTTCATTGTACGTAAAGATTTCTTACGATTTTCTTTAGAAATCTGATATTCAAAAGTGCTGTTTGTTGATTACGGCGGTAAGTAAATAACAATGATATGTCAGAAAGCACAAATCTTATTGAGTGACAATGATATCAGCTAAAAATGAGAAGCCTAGCTTTGCGTATTTAGTGACATAGGAGTGGCCAATGACTGTATCTTCGATAGTGTGTGGATTGTGTTATTGGCCACTCTCCTAATAATTGTTGACACACTGTTTTTAATCGTAGGTTAGTATTATTGCTCTTAAGTTAATCCTGCGTGGGCCTGAAATAAGTGATCTTACAATGCCAGAGAAGCCGAAGCAAGAGTATGATGCAGTATCCATGGCAAATGCCATCAAATGTATTTAAAATAACGGTTAGTCTGTGTGTTCTGCTATAAATTCATTTGGTATCTCCAAAACAAGTTTGCAGTGTCGTTTAAACAATCCAGAACAGGAAACCGCTCTAGGTCCTGATACTGTTTTAGCTAGAGAAATAGTCAGCGTAATTATGTGGATACTTGAACTAGCCAGCAACAGGTTTTCCAAGGAAGGAAGAAGATTAATAAAGTCGCGTTCAACAATTTTTAGCTGCTAAACCAAGGCCCAACCCTTTCAACAGAAACCGTCTAGGAGAAGGCTGGGTCAAGCCTTCTTTAAGAAGACATCTCGTAATCACTACACGGACAAGTGAAGCTTTCACAGACACTTGTTCGTATGTCAGCGAAAAAAATATCAAAATGTGATATGAAGACGTTATAGGGCACATCGAGGGAAGCAATTTGGATGGCAAAATAAATGATACTACAAGGGTCTATTGGAGAACGGATGGATGACAAGAGAGGTATTCTACGAATATAATTTAAACGTATTCCATCCATTTCTATTTTTAAAAAAGCCATCACACTCCCTGTGATTCTATTCGTAGGCGGCCAAAAAACTCATTTGAATTAGATATTTTAATTTTCCCCAACAGCACTTATATAAAATATTAAAGTTATATTTAATCTGTATCTTACGAAATATGTTTTTATGAGTAATATAATAATTAATTAAATATATAGTTTTACTAGTTTCTGTTAGAAATAATTGAGTGGCCAATCAATGTCATCGTGTTGACCAGTCACTGTAATTTGTGACCAATCACTGTACAAAATAACATGCTTTACTAAAAAAATTAATTAATATCCTGATGTTCATTTTCGGATAAAAATTTCTGTTGGGAGAAGTAATAGGGTCATTGGATAGTAGAAAGTTCATAGCAGATTTTCAAACTTTTTATTGTCAAATGAGTTAATGCCATCCCAACTCTTAAGTGGCCAATCGCTGTACCGTTTACCCTATTTAAAAAAACGAAACCGGAATCGAAACCGTTTAATTCCGTTCCACTTCCAGTAATTTATTTAATGAAAGATTATTCGATTTCACTCTCACCATGGACACGGTTTTAGTGGTTTTATTTTGGGTTTGGCTTCGGTTTCAAACGTTGATTTCTATCGTTAATTTTTAAACGTCCTAAATCGTCAACCACAGATACAGATACGAGTGATTTTGCACGAAATATTTTATTAAAACTCGACAGTACATCTGAAAAGCATGTCTAAAATGCTTTCTGTTAACTGGCGTGGCGCAATATTAATGGTACAATTTACATTCTATTGAAAAATGTTATTTATAATTATCTTCTGAATTTGATTTAGATAATGTAGTTAATGCTATTATTGTTAGCATATTATTACTATTATTATTATTATTATTATTATTATTATTATTATTATTATTATTATTATTATGTCTTTAAATAATTTAAAGTAACATTGTTAAGTAATTTAAAGTTAATATTTGTAATATGAAAATTGTAATGTTCTGCCACCAGGTTGTATGTACCTCTCTGCAGAATAATAAATATCTATCTTTCTAGAAGGATTTTTTTATTTGAGAGCACTTTAAAACAATTCCGACCTAAAATTGCATGTTATATGGTTTGTGATAGTGATAAGAATTGTAAAAGTAGTTACACGTTGGGCATGAAGTAACCCTACACGAAAGCACCTAATCGCGCCTGTAACACATGGATATGCATTATGTAAATTAATTTAATAATGTCTCTGATGAGATGCTAAGTCAGACGTTTTCCCTGTCGAATCACTTCAGCCATCGTTACGGGACGTAACATATCATCCTGTCATTCGAGAGTCATTGAGAAATGCAATATTTATCGAGATTTTGCATGATGAATTGCTTGAAAGCAAACTCGCATCACATCTCATGAAAAGTCAATACACTTCTTGAATTTCAATTCGAATAAAAACTGTTGCTATTTGAATCAAATGCATTCTGTCAAAGAGCAATCTTTCTTTGCTATTTTAACATATGACCCGTTTATACATTTGTGGAAGCTGTGTCCGTAGTATTCCCTTAAATCATAGAAGTTCATTAAATTGCACTGTTCTGTAAACTCGCCTTAAACCCTGATGTGATATTACGTTGCAGACATAAAAAATTAACGAAGGACAAGTGTAATATTTATGGCTTACCATTAAAAAGATTTGTTTGCCAGCTATGTTACGAGATAATAATGTAGACACTGAGAATTCTCATGCCCTCAAAAGTTCCTTTTGTCATTAATTTTTCTTTTCATGATGAATTTCGTTCTGGTCAGAGTCTTCTCTACGAAATACGAACACGAACTTTTTAAAATTAAGTTATTTTGAGAACGCTTAAAATCGCACAAAACTATAAAAATATACTTACTATTTTTTGTCTAATTTATTTTAGCTAAAATACTGATATCAAATATGATCTTTACATTCCATTGTCAGAGATGCTTAGGTGTAAAAACAACGGCGAATAAATAGAAGTCGCACTCATATTCTAGAAATGTAAAGTAGAGGTCTCGAAGATAATATGAGCTCTGGCCACATTCACAGAAGAGTGTGTTTCATTTTTCTTTACATTACCAGATAACGTAGTACATTTCCTGAATAATTAATATTCTCGTCTTAAATTATTGAGTTATTCCCTTATATTGTAACTTTAAGGGAAACATTTCCTTCAAGAAGAGAAGACATCACTCCCAATTATAATGAGGAGATATCTCAAATCACTACCAAAGTCGTGAAATTCAGTGGATGTGTGTAATGTTTTTAACGCGTGCATGGATGGTACAGAATTATTAAATCCACCAACGTAAGCTGACATTTCTTCCTTAGTTTTGATAAAAGAGAACATTTATAACAAAAAAACAATTGGCGAAATTGATGTAAAACATCATGGTGAAAAATGTTATTAAATATTGCGCATATTAACATACATTTATATTGCTGAATAAGATATTTACAAATATTGTTAATATGTCATACTGACCTTGAATATTGGTAATTTAGGTTTCTTTTGTAATATGTAATTTAGGTTTATTTTTATTTTTAACATCTTATGACTCCGAAACTGGGGGTCGAAACGTGGAATGTACAATTTTATATTTATGTTGGGTTCATGTTGTTTGTTTTAGTTCATTAATAGTTCCTATTTGTATGTTATCTAATATTAAGGAACAATTTCATTGGTCATATGGTTGATATTAGTCGAAAATAATAATTCGCTGTCTATGGCACTACTTATGATCAGTAATTTTGCAAGAGGGATTGGAGGATTCAGCTTTCTCATCAGATTGCCTGATTGGAACTCTGGTTATATTTAAGTCATGGAAAGGTTCAGATTGTCGTCGTTCATCGAATTGCTTAACTACGCTCCATGAGGTCACGAAGTTAAGCAATTCGAGACACCACGGATTCCTGGACGGGTGACCCTCTATGAATCTCGGTTACTAACGCCGCCGCGCCCCTGGCCGAAAGGAAAAATTTGCGCTACTGCGACGTGACGAGACGAGACGAATGACAAAAATTGAATAAAGATGTAAAAACTACAAATGTAAATACGATCAATATCCAAGAAGGGCTAAGAGACGAGTTGCGAAAAAGATTGCCTTGTTTAGATGGCGTATCGTCCCGAGCAGGACAAAAAATGAATTACAGATCCTTATTGAATATTTATGAAGAAAGTAAATTATTTATTCTTAAGGTAACTTTATTATTGTTTCTAATGGTGTATTTAACAAATATTTACAATGTACACTTTTCTACTTTTCGTATTTTACTTTCCGTGAATAACAATCCTACTACTTCAGGCTAGTGCAAATGTATAGGATGAACAAAACAACGGAAAAAAATCGGGAACAGTTAAAAGACCACGAAGACAACGTAAAATAAAAAGTTTAAGTTGCAATTGCAAAGTCGAGAAAAAAGTTATTGATAATTATCTGCCGGGACATTCGTGCCCAAACTGTCTCTCATCCTTTCCATCACTCTGCTTTCCCTTCTGAGCGGGAACACAGAAGCAGCGCATGCGAGATTGTAACTGAACATTCCAAAATGCTACGAAACAATTCCAATTAACCTACATACTTGGAAAATGAGAATATTGACAAAGGGGCTTCTAGGGTTGGGAAATGCGGAATTACACACAACTCGCTGTCGAAAGGTAGTCTTTCGCGACGAATTCACGTACGCCTGTTCATGTGGGGCTCATTGGCCACAAATTTTTTCTCTACCTTCGTATTTTCCAAACCCAGACGTGTTCTTCTTAGATATTTTTACAAGGTGGCCGCTTTCTGGAAAGAATGAAAACCGGAAAAAATCAGGAAATTGCATTACTCTGGAAAAGTCACGAAAAATCAGGGTATTTGAATATTGTTAAAAGTCAGGGGAAATTTTGAGAGGGTTATAAATCTAGGTTTTATTCCTTAAAACAATTATAGCGTTATTTTTTACCCACTTTTTATTTGTTAGGGAACATTTTAATTTGTACGTTACAGCGAAATAAGAGAGTTGACCAATAAGTGACAGGATAGCATTAATATTTTCTTTACGTAGTATGAAATTACCAATCTGATCAGGATTTTTTTTTAAAATGCATTAGAAAACTGTGAATAGTCAGGGAAATTTGTTCCAGAAAATGAGTGGCCACCATGTCTTATATTATGACGTCAATTGATGAGGATGCTGGAACATGTCTTCGTATTAACAAACACTACGACCATGCGGGTTCACTTGAATATTAAGAAATTGTGTTTTACATTACACAACAAATTTCACTATTAAAAATTAATGTAACCTTTGGGGTTCGTCTGATTTCATTTTTAACATATAATGTTTAACATTTAATTTAATGTAATGTTTAATGTTAATGTAAACCCGCAGTTTTGTGAACAAATATTTTAAGGAAATGTCTTAGAAATTCGTAGTTTATTGATGCTAGAGCGCATTTCGTAGACTCGTTTTGTTCCTATTTTTCCTCTGTAGTCATAGACATAGTCATAGACATAGACATGTCAAGACATAGTGTCTTGCTTTTTGTTTCTCATGAACAGTCTTGTTTCCAGCGATAAAGATAGTAGTGTGATGCTGTAGATTTAGTTACAAAAAGATCAAGAAGATATGAGAACGCAGAAAAGATGATAGTGATATTTTGGAAAAATCAGTTGTTTGGAACAAAGAGTGGTGTAACAGGAGAAAACTATCATTAATAGAAAAGCATTTTCAGTTATGGCCCACGGAAATTGAAAGCCAATATCGAAATGTGAAAAGTGTAATATACTTGTTTGTTCGAAAAACAGAAAACCTCTGACAGAAAACCCAAATTGTGAAGTGAATGCCCAAAATATGTAGTTAATAATACAAAGAGATATGTGGCGTTGTTGTCTCATAGGTATTTATTTCTCCAGAAAGCGTTTGCGGTCGCATTGCTACCATCTTCAATGCCATAGAAATACCATCGTATCTAAATTACAATTAAAAATTTAATTTGTTTCAAGATATTATTATGAATTTTAATAAAATAAATAAATACAGTAGAAAAATGGAATTATAAAACGCGAAAATAGAAACATAATTTTTGAAGAAATAATGTCTTTTATATATATATATATATATATATATATATATATATATATATATATATATATATATATATATATATGAAAATGTGTTTCTATTTTCACATTTTATATTCACATTTTTCTATTGTACTTAAATTCTGCTTTTTATTATAATTCATTAAATTATTAGATTAAATTAGATTAAAATTTTAATTGTAATATAGACATGTTATTTTTTGTGGCACTGAAGATGGCCGCAATTCGACCAAAAAGGATTTCTGGAGAAATAAAATCCTACGCCAAAACAACGCCGCCTATCTATTTCTATAATGTCAATGTCGCAAACATCGCGCTATTTCCTACCATATGTACTTAAGTTTCCAAATAATAAGAAACTATTATAAATGAAATGAATTTCACGTTAAGAGTGGAGAAATTGAAAGAATGCATCGTCGATATTATAATGTTCGTGTTCATAGTACTCAGTAGCTCAAAAATATGTTTTAGGCAGAACCTGATGATTACTATTTCTTTAATTTATTATTATTAGAAAGTGGGATAAAAGTTTGTTTTTTCTGTGAGGCTCCCGTAGACCCCGCTAAGCCCTCAGTGTTGAATCAATAACATGGCATTAGATATGGAAATCGATATGTTTTAGAATAGTGTGTGCATTAGGACAGAGCACACAAATTGTTACTGATACCTCGCTTGGGCCATAAGGAAACAGAAGGAATCACTAAGCGATCAATAATTTCATAAAGCCTTCGTAGTGGAACCCGAAAGAAATATATTCTGATTTCTATCATGATCCTTTATCAACTCCCCAAATGCACCCATTGTTCATCGAATTACCCTACATATTGAAAAAAGTTTGGTACAAGTTTTGCTAGCCACCCGTGTCGACAAGACAAAAGAGGTTTAGGCCTACATTGTCCGCCTATTGCAGGTGGGACACATTACGTTTCGTCTCCAACTTAGTGTTTCACATGACGCCGTGCCTATTAAATGTTGCGGAATAAAATTGTGGCATACATTGAAGCAACGCAGATGGTACGGGATTTCTGTTATTTACGCGTGGCCGCCACCGCGCATTTTTTTCGCGAGTTTATCTTGATGCAAAAATACGCGCGTGCCTTTTCCGCATTGCATACGGCGCCGTGTTGTCGGCCATGCGCCATTCGCCCACATCAAGCCCTTCCTGCAACCGTCCCGCCCTTGACAGCCGACCTGTTTAATCGCCCTCCAGATTGTAGGTGGAGAAAATCCGTTTTGGGAGGCAGTTCGGAAAAGAAGTACACGAAGATTGCGTGGGTGTGACTGTAGGGATGAACGAGTGGGAAAGTACGCGGGGAGTGAACAGGAGGTGACTGTGTGTGTGTGTGTGTGTGTGTCGATGTGTGAGTGTGTGTGAATGTGTGTCGATGTGTGAGTGTGTGTGAATGTGTGTCGATGTGTGTGTGTGTGAATGTGGTGTGTGTGAATGTGTGTCGATGTGTGGTGTGTGAATGTGTGTGGGTGTGTGAGTGTGTGTGAATGTGTGCGTGAGTGTGTGTGAGTGTATGTGAATGTGTGTGAATATGTGTGAGTGTGTGTGTGTGAGTGTGTGTGAGTGTGTGAGTATATGTGCGTGAATGTGTGTGTGTGAATGCGTGTGTGTGAATGTGTGATTGGGTGAGTGAATGAGTATATGTTTGGGTGAATATGTGAGTAAAGAAATGGGTGAGGGTTGAATGTATGAGAGGGTAACTTAGAAAGTTGCTGGAAGTTTACGGTTTTCATCTAAAATGTCGCTTCAAGTTTAACCTTGCGTGTTTTCATTTTGTGAGATTAAGAATGGAAGAATTTTGATGACTGCTTGTAATACCTTAAAAACTTCACCAATTGAGTATGGCGCATGATGCGATGCTTGCTTCCATCTCCCATGGGTAATCTTGCAATTGCAGAACATAAGAAAATATTATAAAATATTATATAAAATAATACACACGTACGAACAATAAATACCAGAGAAAACATTATTATCATCAATATTTATTCAGCAATCACTTCCTTTATTTTTATCCGTTATTACTCACGAACGTTAGTTATTTGGCTCATGGAGAACATACTACTACCTTAAGCTCCGTAAATTCACGTTGATCACTTTTCCCTTTTCTATCCACTATCTTGGACAAGCCTCTTTGAATAATTAAATTTTGCAATAATACTTGGATTAAGCTACTCTATAAATGCAATCAGATCAAATATTTAGAATGAAGTGATTATATGCATTTTATTGCATACAATACCACAATTATGTATTCCGCATTTTTATAGTTTTCATCATCGTCAGGTACCCACTAAACCTATTAATACAACATAAAGTCGTATTCAAATAACATGTTCTTAAAGTTATTAAAATATTATATCCTGAATCATTTCGCACCGCAGATTGTACGTTATGAATCCAGGGTTGTACGACTCGTTCTAGATTTTTTGACTTTTTTTTCTAAGAAAATAAAACTACCGGTACTTCTCACTAATCGAAATCAACAACCTCATTGCAATTAATATTTTAAATATGTGGATTTTCTTACTGATTGGGTGAAATGGCTTCGTGTAATTTATATTCCAATTAAGTATTTTGGACCTGTATAATAAATTAGGAACTTGATTGCTCAGTCATTTTGGTTTGTAAATATGCCTTGTCAAAATCATATACCAAATTCTACCCAATTCATTGGATAACTTACGTTTTTCTAATTTATTCTTTTATTTCTCAAAATCGTGACTACCATTGTGTACTGTTCGATCAGGGATAGGTCGAACTAAAAGCGGCTCATGTTCTCTTTTGAACGACTGACGAGAATGAACAATAGTACACCGCGTTTCTGTAATAATGCCGTTTTTCATTAGTTTCCACTGCCCATCGTCCTGTTTTGCAGAACGTAAGCTCCAGGCAATACGGAAGTGAATGTGAATCGGTCCGACATGAACTGCAAGGCGGATATTTCATAGAGACATGAAAAGGCCGTGCACCATTACCATAAATGAGATGCCACTCACAATCGGCAACAAAACAAAACAACTACGACTGCGCTCGTTTAATACCTCTGTAGTCAATCGGGTATAGTAAGACATGTCATTTCAGTATTTATTCGACGAGTTAATGGAATACTGGCGGCCGCCTGACAATGGGCATCAGTTTTAACGCGCGTCGCGCGGGGAAATGCAGGTTAATATGGTGGCGAGCTCCCCACTGCGCCGACCCGCGTTGCACCGGCGTTTGACGAGACAGTGCGGGAGCACAAAGGGCCGGCTGAGGGCTGAGTAGTCGGCTGAAGCCCTCCGGGCGGCGTGGGCGTGGGCGGCGCCGGCGGCAGAGGCTGGGGCGGGGCAGGGGGCGGGAGCGTGTCGTGCCGGGTGTATTAGGGGCGTCCGTGTATGACGTTATCCGCTTGAACAATCATCATTACCCGCTGTACGGGACAAGCGCCTCAGAGCGGTTTTCCGACGCGCAGCGCTTGCGCGGGTTCATCAGTCATGATGTCCCCCTTCGTTGGCCAATCTGATCGAGGCATGTAAGCCGCGTGTAGAGTTTGCCCTGTGTGCGCAATGGTGATGGAAGCCCCTTGAACTGCTAAGTGAGACATAAATTAAACGACGGGACGTGTGGAAAGGGAAAAAATGTGGGCACGACAAGGATATTAAGGGACTTACAGATGCTGTGTGTGAAATTCTCTGTCGGGTAATTATGCATAACTCGTTGCTGTATTAACTGCGTCCCGTGTGAAACCTTTATATGAATCGTCTATTATATTAGTAACAAAATGTGCTTTTCCTTGTCTCTGAATCGTTAAATTTCAATGAATTTAATTGAAAATTTTTATTGAAACTTTAGATAAAGGTTATCCGAATGCTCTTGGTTCTCTGGGTCCTGTTTTATTACTCTGGAGGCTGTAACCTTCAACATCGCTTTTCGGATGTCAGTTGTTCTATGTACTAATGTAGCTTGGTTTCCGTTTTTTTTTCTTCTGTAGAATTGTTTGAGTGTATTTCGAAATTCTTCCATTTTGTAACATTGTCGTTTTCTGACTAGTAAAAATATCTTTCTCTAGATTCTTCTAGAGAACGGATAATTTGTCAATAATGGAATATTCCGAATCGAAAAGCATTTCAAGAGGTAAATTTTTATTTTACGAGTCACGTTGGCCACGTGAGATTATGAAGTATTCAGTAATAGAAGAAAATGTTGAAGGGCTGATCGGTTTGCTCATGATCTTCATTATTGCTCATGTACATTATTTATCAGCAACTGAAAAGAAAAATAAGAGTAAGAAATGTTTCAGTTCGCATTGAATGGGTTCGAACACTAGCGTGCTGAAACCTGTTTACATAGTGTTCCGAACATATTTACCAATATGAACATTGTTCAAATACGAGTCTCTTGTAGGCGAGAAGTAATAGAAATAGAAAAAAGTTGTTTTTGAATTTTCATTGCAATTACAGAACATACGTTCAGGTTAATGATACCTCACCAATGGAAAAATCTGGAGATTTTTTATTCGTGAGTTTTCAAAATAAAACGTTTTATATTTGGGTGCGGTGCTTACAGTGCTTGAAAAATCTCTTACAAGAGCTATTATATAATAAGAGTAAAATAAATGTAAAATAATAGCATGCTATAAAACCCCTCTCTGACGAAAATTTAATTGTTTTATTACGTTGTTGATTATAAAATCATATTAAATAATAGAGTTAGTAATTCATCAAGGAAGCTTGGTTGTATTTAATTAATTCGTCATGGAGAGTTCCAATATTGACAGTAATTTCAGTACAATATTGTTCCTGTACCAACCCGTTAAATTCGGAATATCCGTATGTATATTTGTTATTGAAGTAAAATTTCTCATAATCATATAAATAATTACAACAATTTTGTTTATTCAAGTAAATGACATCATACTGCAGTATATATTATGGGATTTAGAGGATTGAATTTCATGTTACATCAAAACAATATTCCATTCTGTGGCCGTTTAACAATGATTACATGTAGACAATATCGCTCTGGCTTGCTTTCGTTAGTCCATTTCACCCCCTTTTATTAGTAACACAAAAGTCTTTACACCAGCAGCGATTCAATGGACGGTTTTGTAACCATTTTCCGCAGTTACCTCGGACTCTAATTGACGCTCAATGCCCGCCCAAACAGTGGAATGTTTTTCATCCCCTTCCTAGTAGAAAAAATAGGTCTGGCCCGCCTTAATTCAGTAGCCTTTATATCCAGGCTCCTGAGTGCTAAGGCCATAATTTCCCAATTTTACGGTTTATCGGGGTAGTCCGAGTGAGTGCCCAAGCGTTCTTTCTCATAAATGGGTGACGTATGGCTTCCCGGCGCAAACCGCTGGGCGAGACGCGGCTGCTCGGGGCCGCGCGCTCGTGCCGCGCCGGAAGGGACCCGCCTGTCCTCGCTCGTCTGCAGTGCTACCACTTCCGGGGACCGGCTGACATCTCTCAGTGACAAGCTTTGCCACCGCAGGTTCGTCAGAAGTTCCTAGGGCACGAGTTCCGACGATGTTTTCGACACTAGCTTGATAGCGAGGTCGAATTCAGCCTGGAGGAGACTCCTAGCGCCGGTTACTCTGATTCGTAGTTTTTCGTGGTTTCTCGATCAATACCTAGAGAATGCCGGAGCAGTACAATATCAAACGGGCCGCGGACAGCGCGCGATCTTCTCTTCCTCATCTTTGTCCCCTTTCCTTCACACACACACACACACACACACACACGTATGCACGCGGCGCGCGCTTGTGAGACAACTCAACCACGCGTAACGCGAGACCTCTCGGGAGCTTAGTGCTTATCACAGTCGCGCAGCCTGGTTGGTGGAGATATTTTGAGGTGGAACACCACATAAGGCGACGCGTAATGGGTCAACTTTAGTTCAGAAACTGGACAAAAATAAGGGTTCTTACTAATGACCATTGTTTGGAGTAAAACTATGTAATCAATTCGTACCCACTTGTTTTTTTCCCTTTTATATCTCATTCGCTCAGTGGGTCGCACTCATTTGACTAAAACCAACAAATCATAACCTCCTAAGGATTAGCAAGAGTAGTGGTATATACAACTTTCAGATGTCATTAAAATGAATAATACACATTGTAAATGAGTTTCAAAGCTCATTTTCTGATTTTAGAATGAACATACTCTCCTCTGCTCGAAAATTCCTGGCGTAGGCTCCTGACAATGTCGAATAATTCAAACAAGACACAACCGACCAGGTGCATCCACACGCTCACATGTCGTTCCCCAATCCCTTTTGAATATAAAAATGGAAGTCGTGATCTATCACAGAGTTTGCTTCAGTGCCACTGAATCTCTCACCGACTGCGCATTTTTGGATAATTCATCGAACACATCTTCCACATAAACTACTACTTTAGGCAACATTAAGCATGAAATAGTAGTCATGCGAATTCTTTGATGTTTAATTTCTTTTGCATTAACACGAAACGTTTCAGTATTAATGGAGGGAGAGACCGCGAGGCTAACTCGAAGATAATTAGACATTTTTTTAATAAAATTATCTTTTTCTATTATCTTTACTTATTTTTCCCGTTTGACACAAATATTTTCAAAAGTCAGTTATTTGTTCTATATTCAAAACTCAACTAGTATATGGTGTAGTTTAGAGATCACAGAATTGCAGCACAGAATTCACTTCTCCCCGTAGCACGTCACACATAGTTTTTAACTGTTTTTGACGTAAAAAATAAACCTTTTTCGGTTTTTTCTAATAGCAAATCTTATGTTATCGTGGTTGCTTTCTATCTTTTATATTCTTTCGTGTATTTTTATTCCCTTTTCACCCAGTTTTTGTATTATTTGTCTGACTTTTTCACTCTAATTTTCCTGTTTTAGTTTTCTTCCATCATCCGCCTTCTTCGCTCCCTTTTTCTCATTTTCTTCTGTTAATGGAAATATGCCTCTATCAGAATACATTAATCCATTACCGTTACTGATAAATCAGTCCGTTTAGTCTTTGGAGGATTCCCCGCGATACATCAAAGCAGATTTGTGATCTAATGTTTTGGCGTACTTAATAGTAATGCACTTCAATAGATCACAACGCGTTTCGTATCCATTAAAGGATGTAGCAAATGATGGATCTCAAAACTAGTGTTCTGTTGTTTCTCCCATGCCATTTTCATATTGGGAATTTATAATCATAATGGTTGAAATTTCCTTAACCATGAGTCGGTGTTTGATTGATTACACTGTGCTGCATATATTATAGCTTTTGGGACAATGTTTCATGACAGAAACGTGATTCTAAAACCATTTTTCAATCTAATTTCAAATGTTATTTTAATTTTTTCTGTTGCACGTAAGGCATTTGCACAATTCGCGTTTGAAATTATAACTAAAAGCTTAGCTATTTTCATCACATTCCTTAAGATTTGCTGAATTGGCGACAGGTATTGAGGCAAACAAATTTCCATTCTGTAAAATTATATCTTCCAAGCTACTTGTTGACGAGTTGAGTTTTTTAGTCTTCACCCAAGAAAATCAGTGGCATCTTTTGTCAGATTCAAATCTCGACGTCATTAACGTCATTTTGACACAATACTTCTGGTGCAGAATCTTCTACTGGATTGTTAGCATTAGCGCCATCGCTTTCATTTACTTAGCCGCTCTCAATAACACATAGCACATCGTCAAGAATGGTAGGTGGAATTATAGCAGAGAGAGATACGCTATGTAGAACCGATCGTAGGGTGGAAGGAATGTTAGGATATTCTATTACTTATTCTAAAGCATTTAATTTTCATGTCATTTTTCACAGCCTCAGACTCTCAACACATGTATCGCATACCGTATGTGGTGCCCAGATTTTGTCTTGATCGCTTAGCCTTAGAAATATGCGTAAATAAACGAAACTACTAATGTCCTGTCTTTGCTTAACAATTAGGTACCTGCCGCAAAATAGGGTTATTCATTTGGGTTATTCAGACACGCGTGAACTCATTTCTGAAGAAACGACACGAACAAAATATTACAGCACCTCACAGCGCTACAGCCTGTAAACAGTGACGCTGTGTTTCTTACCTAACAACCAAATGAGTACAAGTGTGGCCAACTACTCCTATTACCAAACTAAAATTTCTTTTCCTCTCAGTAAAATTCCCCTTTCCGAAAATTTATTTTTCAATGGAAAATGAGCCCTCTCGATTTTAAAACAAACTGTAGGTCATAGAAAAAACTAAAAGTAGATCTGTAATCAGTGCAAAAAGATGGATTGAGTTTTCAAAGTTTCTTATTAAAAGTTTTTTGGAAATACTTCCCATAAATTTTTATTTTTTCATAATTACATGTAAAATAAAATACCTAGGTAACGAATTTGTTCACACTTCATAAAGCCGAATATGCAAATTTGAAGGTTTCAAATATATAGTAAAATCTCATTAACACGAATTCCAAGGGACCGACATATTTGTAACGTCGTGTTATAAAAATTAATGTTATCCGAGTATTATAAATGTCCGTGTTCCCGTAATCCCTTGCCGGGACCCATGTTTTGTCCTTGTTACGGCGAAATTCGTGTTAAGCGAGTTCGTGCTAACAAGGGTTTACTGTAATAAAAATTATGAGACTTAATAAAATGAAAACAAAAGCATGTTTATATTTGAGTAGAGAAATGAAAAGCTACGCCGAACCGATATTGGAATTTCCAGAGATCAAAGAGAATTCGTATTGTCAGAATAATGAATGTTTTGTTGTTTGAAACACAACAGCAGTATCTCAATGTTTCCAGCATTGAATCTTCTGTCGATTTCTTGTCACCATTGACAGGGCAGTGGTCTTGCCGACGGTTGTTTTTTTACTTGTCAATATTTGAGCATGTTAAATGCCACCTGTAGCTCAAATACGCGTGTATGCACTTCGATGAGTAAATTTCACCCTGCACATATCAATTATACAGGGTTGTCGTGCTTTTCTGTTCGGTAAATAAATTCAGAGCGCTTATCCTGATCTTTAAACGAACAGGATAAATTTTAGGAAATGTATGTGAAAAAAAACTTATAGTCTATAATTCTGACCTTATCCCTCATTGCTTATAATTTGTTGTGTCTTAATTACTCATTATTATTTATCGTCGCAACGCGTCTTGATATTTTATTTTCCGCATCCTCGTAAATGAACAATTGATTTTATATGTGAATACTTTTAAGAGCATATCATTGCTTTTATAATTTTCATTGGCTTTATAATACGAACTAATTGGTAGAGTTTTTCGTATTTCATGACTATCTGCATTTCGAATTACCTTTCCTTCTTTTCAAAACCAAGTGTTGTCAACATTTCAAATTTTTAGAAATGGATTTTTTATAAATTGAATTAGAAACTTCATAGTTTATAATAATTCGTGACTTTTACTGAAGTTTATTCCGTATATTTAGTTCTGGGCCTCGTTCTCAGTGTACACTGAAATACATAAGTATGATCATTATTCTTCCGTCTTGTCGGAAAAAGTTGGTGAGAGCGATCTTGAAAGACTATTGCCTTCAAGAATGGAGATGGCGTAAATTTCTTCACTACTGTAATTGACTTTTCAAGTTTATGTAGAATCTGTTAATTTCTTTTAAATAAAATATATTAAATTAGTATGTTAATAGTCGTTTGTAATATTTTGTACGATACTTCAAACGAGAAAATGATAATTTTCTTTTTGCAAGTAATGTAAGTACTATATCTAGAACATACTATGAAAGGTGAAAGTTATGGATTGCAACGATTTATTGAAGGAAGGATAAATGACGAAAAGTCATTTTACAGAAACCTTTAACGCCTTTGCTGTATTGCTTAATTAATGGACGTTGCGAAATTGTGACAGGGATATCATTCAAATCTCGCATCTAGTGTGGAAACATAGAAAATATAGAAAATTCTTTCCCAAAAGAAAAGGATTTTTGGGTCTTTTTCTTCATAGTTTTAACGCGAGTAATGTAGACAACTATTGTAAATAAAACTCTCTTTTGTAATGAATATTTTGTGTGGGTAGAAAAACATCAGTTATCAAGATTAGACTCAAACTTTGTGTCACCAATTTAATGGAAGGTTTAACTATAACAGTTTTCTACAGACGTGAAACAACCGAAGTAATATCTTTGCGTCAACAGAATTCTTCCCAAATAGACACATGAAACCTTTGGATCATTATTAGAATGTTACTGTCGCAGGAACACCCTCATCCGTCTCTGTCTCTGTTTTCATTTGCCTGCTCATTTCATTGTTTTGAATTCGTCTACCAGTAGCATGTCATAAACTTCTGCAATTCCATAAAAAGTGTGAGAACACCCGAGTGTTCCCTTTCAGCAGTTCTGACGGCGCAAAATATCAACATTCCGACGAGGACATCCATCTGTGTCGCATTTCTGAAAGTTGTAGAATCCTTTTTCATTAGTTTAGAATACTTTTGTGTATTGTCTTTCTTCCATTTGTTTTTTCTAAGGACATGCTGAGAGCAGTTCATGAGTGATGTCTATAGAGATTATCGCACTCTATATACTACACCAAACACTTTTTTTAAAGATTGTATGCAATGTTGTGAGGGGGTCCACCTAAATATCGTTAGTTCGCCTTCAGTCCGTTTATTTACAAGCGAATGTTTCTTATACTTAATCGAAGAAATTCATGGCATTCTCTATTCATATTTCAATTTCTGATAGTGCTTCTGGGTTCACTGCTTGTGTGCATATTTTTCCAGTTACAAATTATGCGGTTGCTTATTACCTAATTCTTTTATCTAGAAATTTATCTAGGCAATGTAACCTTTATGATGTAATATATTGTCCGGCTACATCCAAATATTCATTTCAAAATTAGCACTGAGAAAAGTAGATTACTCAATAGACGAGTTTTCAACTGAATCAGATTCATAGATTTAAACATATTTATAAGGCAAAGTTATTTATATAAATTATTGTCGTCAGTGTTAGTCATTAGTTTGCTTTACTCCTTCAAGACCTACCGCGAAAGGGATTTGCCTTCTTTGCGTCCCTCTTCAACGCTCTCTTCCATGTAATTATTTCCCTTGCCAAAAGAAGGTAGTTCAGCTTACTGAAACCTGTGAAATTGCCCAAAGACACCGCTTCTTACCGCGCAATAAGCCTGCTACCAGTCTAGCCAATAGTCTTTGAAAAACACCTGCTACAACAACATAAGTCTATTCTAAGGAAGTTCTACCAGACAAACAATTCGGAATCAGGGATAATATGTCAAACGTTGAGCAAGCATATCTAGTGGTTGACATTATTAGCACAGTACAACTAGCATGTTCACTTGCAACGTTTTTGCTGTATAATTTCAGAACTTTTTTTAAACCCTTCTTTTTGTCTATTGTAGCTACAAGATAACCAAAAGTAAAAATAAATAATTTTGCTACACGTTCCTTCTTTGATATTACGCGTTCGGTGTGCTGTTACTGCATTAGATAAAAATGGGGGTAATGAACAGAATTTTATTAGAATTCCAAACACTGAAAATCAATAAATGTAACTTCATTATCTGTGCATGTCTTTTAAAATTCAGTGAGAAATATAGTTATTCAAATGATCGTTTTCCATTTTGTTGCGACAGGAAGAATTATTATTTGATGAAAGACATGATGAGTGATAGGAGCCCATATTTATTACTGATTTACCCTTGAAAATAGATTTTACTACATCAGAGAGAATACTTTTGTTAACAAATCTTGCGAAAAACCCTCATTTTTTTCTGTATTCAAAATTCAAGTAGTATATGACTTAGGGTAGGGATCACAGAATTTTGAAAACGTGCACTGAATTCACTTCTCCACATAGCACGTCACACACAGTTTTTAACTCTTTTTGGTCAGAAATAAATGAATAATCATGAAACCTCAAAGCAATGATGGGTCTACGAGACCCCCAAAAATATTAGGAAATTAAATATATCGCGGAATAAGTTCCCGGTAAACGCAGCAACTGAAGGAACGAATTAGTACCAAAAATAGTGAAGCTACTGAAAATCTGAAGAGCGTAAAGAAAAAATAAACTCTGAAAAATTAAAAAGTTGTTTTTCCCTCTGTGCCCAGGACATCCAGGGTAGCAACGGAATGTTAATGTTCATCTACAAGAAAAAATATCGAATGCTTAAATTTATGAATAGGTTGTACATTTTCATTAAATAAAACGAAAGAAAGTGTAGTTTACTCTCGAATTTGGTTCGATTCATTCATGTTGGTTTGGTAGTATGAATTTAATTTACACGTCTGATGAGAAACCTCAACAATTGCTGAAACCTCCCGACACGATGTTGGGAATTTGGGGCACATACGTGAGTGGAAAACGGAAATACCTCGTGAAATTCCTAGGCAAGTCCGTTTCGTCCGGAAATATCCGGGAATTGAATATCGACTCCTCGTCGAGGCACGTAATAGGTGCGACCATTATGACACGAGCCGCCCTTCTCCTCAATTACACAATGAGAACTAGGACAACTTGCTCGAGTGTGTAGCTCAAGGGTTCGAGTCTCGATGGTGGCAAGGATGGACATTAGCTAATTAGCTGATCGAATTCAACCATTGGATAAGAATTATAGGGAATTCTAAAAATCATCATTATTATTATTATTATTATTATTATTATTATTATTATTATTATTATTAAGTCTCTAGCATCGCGAGATTCAACACAGCTGACACCGGGACCTCTTGACAACCAAGGTGCCTGCTTCGCTTTCAAACTCGGGCGGTCAGGATTCGACGGTGAAGTCGGGTGATGTTATATCAATAAAAACTTCCTCACGATGCGTGCAGTACACAGGAGAACAGTACTCAGGAGAACTTGTATTGTTTGAATGTGCCAGTTGTTAAGGCCAAGCCTTGCAATCGATGAAGTTAGTTCTTCAGAGACCAGTCCATTTGCATAGATAACCCTACTTCAATCGCCTACATGTCGCTCATTTCAATAGCCAAGATCTGATATTTCCGCTTCTTCTCGGCAATGGAAGCAGTTATGTTTCGGTCTAGATGGATAGCTATGTTGACTATAATCCCTTTCCGTTAAAACTTGTCGACCTATATTATGTCAGATCTGTTGGCTTCGACCCTGCGATCAGTGATGACTGCAACATTCCACAAGAGCTTCAATCGTGGCGTCTCCAGAACTGAAGCCGGCTTGAACTTGTAGTACGGGACCTCTTTCTATATCATCTCTGACTTTACAGCCAGGGCCTGATGGACAACCGCAGTAACGTCATTGTGCCGAATCGGATATTCTGTTTGTGCCAATGCAGAACCCCCCCCCCTCATTATGTGTTGGAGGGTTTCGCCGGGTTAACTGCAAAGGCGGCAACGTTCCTCTACACTCATATCCCCAATCACTTACCTTTGGTAATTGCGAGTGAAGGTTTCTTCGTCGTGAATAGAAATGACGAAGCCTTCTGTCTCAGCAAAGAGACCAGATTTCGTTAGCCAGGAGACCGACGATGCAATGTTCATAGCGTTCCCTTTGAGCTCAGCAGGAAACCCACCATGCAAACGCTTGTGGGCCCAGTTCACTCAGCCTATCTTCTTTGGTGATACACAGACTCGGAGTCCGCTTCATTGAGGTTCAATGGAGTAAAATTCTTGTCCGTGGCACAAATTGATTTCTGAATATTAGTGCCATACATCATGGTGAGTTTGTCCGGGTCAAAGAATTTTTTCCCCTTTTCATGTACACTGCAGCGCATTTATCAATGCCAAACTCCATACAAATAAGAGTCGCTGAAGGTCTTTACAAGTTCAATACTTACTTTACAAGTTCAGTAATTATTATTATTATTATTATTATTATTATTATTATATAATTTTTTAAACGTTTTTTTCATCTTTCAACTATTTATAGTTAAATTATTGTGAAGGGATTATGGATCTCAAGAAAGCGTGCGCAGATAATCGTCTCCTCTATACGTCACACACATTTTTTTACTGGTTTTTGTCTAAAATACTAAATAGTCGCCGGCGTCTCTGATCGGTAGTATCCATGCTTTCTTCTATCAATAAATTGCAGAGTAGTCCGTAACAATCGGACCACAAACAGCATTTGATTTATTCTTCATCATTGCACCCTCCTTTCCACTGACATAGTTACATGCACCACATTACCAGACACGTCGGGTTATCATCAGGAGCTTAGAGGTTGTCCAGGTGGAACAGTGTCCTGCTCGAAAAGGGAAAGAGGAGATAAAATATGCAAGCTGACGTTTAGGTCCGCGTCGAATCTCACGTTCCAACGGGGAAGGAACATCGTCATCTCCAGAATATTAACATGCACTCTACTTATGAGATGAATTAGTCAATAGTTGACGCACTCAGAATCATACTTACTGAATCCCCCTCCCCACCTCCACCTCCACCCAATGAGAATTCAGGTCCCCTCGCTCCAGCGCATAATTTCCGGGAGTAGTGGACGACCGGTGGGGAATGACGGTACTTCCACCCCCAGGATGACGTGTTCTCTGCGCTGCAGTCGCAGGTCATTTTATAGTACATCTTATAGCTCCCAGACTTTTAGATTACAAAAACGAATTGTACGAATAATAACCAAATCCCACCCACGTGATTCATGAAAGCCTCTCTTCATTCATCTAGGAATTTTACCATTACCGTGTCTTTTTATTTACGAATCAGTGGCTTTTGTCAAAAATGACTTGCTTAAGGGCGGGAATATATTTTCAGAAAATGCCGAAGTCTATTACTATAACACTCGACGTAGAAATCAGGTGGCAGTATCAACAGCTCATTACAAAAAATTCACATACAATACATGTACATTATTTTACAACACTTTACCAGATGACATTAAACGATTAAATTCAATAGAAAAGTTTAAATCCCAAGTGAAATCGTTTCTGCTGCATAACTGTTTCTACACAATTAGAGACTATACTGAGCATCACAAGAAAAGTAACATTAATTTTAACAATGATACATAATGCATTATTTACCATTTGGACTGTATAAATGAGTATAAACAACCTGTAACAACTATTGTACTACAGCTTCCGGGTCAATAACCCCCATCTCGATCGGGTTTTTCGTCCAGTTTCCCTGATCCATTGAGCAAATGCTGAGATGGCCCCTTGTTTTGCTTCTGGACATAAATGTAACTTCATTTTCTGTGCACGTCTTCTAGAATTCAGTGGGAAATACAATTACTCAAATTCTCGTTTCCATATTGTCGCGGCAGGAAGTATTATTCCGAAGGACAACATGGATAAGAGCCAAAATGAATTGCCTTTTTATCCTTGAAAATTGATTTTATTACATGGGAGTTTTTTTCCTTCAATTTTAAGTAGTATATGACTTAGTGTAGGGATCACAGAATTTTGAAAATGTGCACACAATTCACTTTTCCCCATAGCACGTCATACGCAGTTTTAACTGTTTTTTTACGTAAAATAAATAAATAAATAACTAAAAGGTCTGGAGCTGGTCGCCGCGATGGCCCTAAAAGTCCTCATTGTTTTGTGTCGGTGCGTGGGGAGGGGACACGGGCACGCGCGCCCGCCGTTTCGAAGTTACACCTGCCGCCATCTCAGCACGCGTCGTCGTTGAACGGATGCCTCTACGCATGCGCCCTCTCAGCCCCGACGCCGCGCCGCGCCATAAAAGAAACCGGAGTTCATATCGTAGGAGGCTTTCTTGAGAGCGAGGTAAACACTGTCGACTGTACATGGGAACTCAGTACCCAAGTCAATATCCAGCGGACACATTTGGGATAGTTAAAATAGAGGGGGGAGGATGAGGGCTTGATTATGTCATCAAAATCTGTACTAGTGATTTTGTGTGGAATGGAAAGAATGTAGAAAGGCTTTTAGAAAACGTCTGATGAGCGTTCATAACATATGGAACATGACAAAATTCATCTTGAATTTTCCGTAATAACTTACGTTAATTTCTATGGCGTACTGAGATCTTAAAATATTGCTAGAATGGTTGTTAATTAATAAGTACCACTTGAATTTAATGTTGCTCTTTCAGAATTTTTGTATTTTCAGAGGGTTATTATTTTGTTACACTGACAAATATATTTTGAAAATAATCATTTGATAACAGTAGATATCTACATTACTAATTTTGAATGTGAGTTGATCTTGAAACAAAACTGCAAACTCCGGCCATAAGTGAGGGGCCTGTTTTGTTGGATACTCAGTTACTCTGGGGAACATACAGAGGTATCTATAGTATTAATGTCCAATGCGCATAGAATTGAAAGAAAACTATGCAACCTCCAACCATGTGAGAGGTGATTTGCTTAGAACTCCGAAAAAAAATTTGAGTTTCGATTTCAACCGAAAAATGCAAATATTTGATTATGCTTTTCCGCCTCCTCCCATTCTGCTCGAACCGACAGAATTGTGACACTCATTGCGTCACTACGTACGGCGCAGCTGACATTATATGACAGCAAAGTTCCAAGAAGACGCCGTCCGCCACAAAATATTAGCTATTCATGATTTACGTTACGGAACAGCAACTTTTTTAATATTTTCGGAATGAAAGAAGTGTACTGTTTATCCATGGGTACTGTACTATATTTTTGCAGTATTCGTTAAGAGTGATTTTGTTAAAATATTTAATTTATTGCAGTGGTACGAGAGAGTATTTTATTTGTTGTTCTAGAAGAGTGCTATTGTGTGGAAAAATAGTTTGTGTGGTCTGGATATTTCCGAGTCACCAGACACCGGATAGGAGAGAGCGCCAGACACTGTAGAGAGCACCAGTTAGACGCTCTTTGGTTTCAAAATGATTTTATATACATTGATACTGCTGAAATATCTTGCATATCGAATATAATTAAAAGGAAAATGTATATTCCTAAGACGGTATAAGATCTTTTTCGATTATTTGGGGGTTGTGCATCCTAAGCACATGTTTGAACATACTTTTGTTGAAATAAAATGTATTTGAGCCACACAGTAGACCCGACATTTACTACTGCATGATGATCGGGAGTTTTCTTTATTACGATTATCAGCCACCAATCGTTTCCTGAGATGAATGTTTCGGTTGATGTTATCAGTTATATGATGGTGGACATACAGTGGAGAAGGTGGAAACGGTGGCCTGAGTAACCGAGGTTGCTACGGTTGAAGGGCCGAAGATGCCTCGTGCCTGAAGGTCACAGATTCGAATTCCGCCTGTGGCATAGATATGTGTGTCTTTTATTTTTATTGTATTTTACGTCAAACGCAATTAAAAAACTGTGTGTAAACTGCTACGGGGAGAATTGTATTCTGTGCACATTTTCTTAATTCTGGGATACCTATCCTAAAGTTGAATTCTGAATACGGAAAGAAATGAGCGCTTTTCGCAAGAATTGTTAATAAAAAACGAAATGTCCGTATACAGTATACAAGTTTCTCTACCGTTATTCCCGACGCTCAAAATTCAATCGTAAGTATAGTGGTCGCTGTATGACCCAGTAGTTGAAAAAGGGCCTTGAAAAGTAAAAAGAAATCAGTGAAATATGACGTGGGGAAACTGGAGAAACCCCAGAGAACCTTCGGGATGCATGTTTTGTCCATCTCAAATTCCTCACGGATTGACTGGGATTTGAATGCTGGTTGCGGTGGAAAGCGACTTGGCTCACTGTTACACATTGCCGACGCTCACTCTTCCTTTTGACGAACAATTTCGGGGTTTTGGCGGACGCAGACTTGCGCAATGCAACGTATACAACCACAGACGCGTCACTGTGCATGCGCGCGTTCTCTAAAACCTAAACCCCTGAAATCACTCCTTGAAAGGAAGAAGGTAAATCGGGTCACCTACATTTTTTAAATTTATTTTCTTGTTGGTTAGTACATTAATAAGTAAAACGTTAAGCTATACGTATGTTTTGATTGTTTACTACTAACTCATATACTCTGCTCAATCTGATACATAGGCATGGATGTCAATTTCAACGATTTCTGCAGTAATACTTGGAAAGGAAATTTGTTTCGATGTCGGATTGGTTGTGAAGGGTTTGGGTCGAGGTTGAGTACATTTAATGTAGGGATTTGTGGTAAGGGGAAATTGAAGTTGGAGGCGAGGTAATTCATTTGCTTGGCTATGGGTTCCATGGACAGTTCTTTGTGGAGTTGGTGATTATCCTTAGGTACTGCTTTCGGAAAATTTGTATTTGGTGAAGGGTCACGTACATCTACAAAGCGTTGTGCCTCTACGCCCACTTCTAGTATCTTTGCATCCCTATCTATTGCTGCCATTGTCTTTGTTTGGATTACCTTTTTTCTTTGTTCTTTTTTTTTTTCGCTTTCGTGCACCATTTCGGTGTTCCTTCCTCGCTCTTCCTCACTCCTTTGCCACCAGGCTCTCACCGCGCCGTGCAGTGGTCTGAAAAAGACCCTAAAATGCAAAGTTCGCGCGCAACGGCGTCATTAAAATGCAACAAAATGTTTATTGATCGTAACATCAAAAATAAATTAGTGAAAATGGTTTAGGTTTTTCCTCTCCGTACAATATAAACTTTGAAAGATCTCCATTTTCGAAGGGGCATGTCGGGAACACTGATCTTGACGGGAAAGTGTTCATTATTGTTCACGGGGTGTATTTATAGCGGCCGGTAGATTGGATGTAGTCAGAATTATTTTCAGTTTGGATTTACTGCTATTGCTTATGGATTAATTACAAGCTACAATTTCTAATGCAAGGACAATATAAATTTACTCTACGCTGTGTATAAAATAATACATATTTATAGATATTTCTTTTAGGCAAAAGAGAATGTAAACCATCTAATATTGGTATATATTCACAGCTAGTGGAGAAATCAGTATTATTCTGTAGAAACGTCTAACTTAAGAGGTCTTATAATTGTGTAAATTCATAAAATATAGGTATTTAAAGTTTCCAAAAATTGTATTGCTTAATAAATCTTTTATTTTTTTAAAATAGTAATTTATTATAGAAAACGATAAAGGATTAATTTATCTACGAAAGAAAGACATAGAAAGCGACGAAGAAAAGCGTCGAAGGAGTATGAGACATATCACTGATGTAGTCAAATTATCTGCTTATTGTATTTTAATTTCTTTGTTTTAATGAAATACAAAGTTAAAAAATACGAAATTACGTACGAGGTAAGGAGTAAGAGCCTAACGCTTTAGTTCATTGACCGTTGCAGTTAATATTACACGGAACCGATTATTTCCTTATAATCAAATCTAATGTAATATAATTTGTTAACATATTGTATTGTAATTCATGTTATGTAATGAAAAATCACCCAACCATTCCTTAGCAGGAATGGTTTTTGTAAAGCAAATTTCTTCAAGATAGTGTCATAGCGAACGCATGCCAAAATTTGAGAGACAACGTTTTAACAATGAGTTACTTGATAACCATGTCTAAACCAGGATATAGAACAAACCCATACTTGCAAGAAAGTCTTTCACCAATTAGAATTTTCACATGGCGTAGCGTAAAACGCAGTTAACAATCACGTGAGCAGTAGTGTGTGACGGGTATCACGCTGCAATTGCGAAGCAATGGCCGGGTACGCTAGCAAATAATAAAGTAGGTTAGATAATTTCCGGCACCGCCGCAAGAAGCACCAACGATACATATCACTTGCAGACGATAGAGGCAATCATTAAACTATCATTAGCTATTAGAGCTCGAACTGATTTTGCGGTACGTTGACCAGGCTTTTTGTCATCGCGCTCTCTCGCGTTGGGAGTTTGATGAAGCTGTTAGCAACTTCTTATTGCCGGGTTGTTATGTTGTTTAACTATTCTGCAAGAGCACACTAAAGCGCGGAACCATTGGTTACATTAGCCATTTTAATCCATAGTACTTGTATGTAGTAGTGCGTTGACGCACATTCCTGGTCAGCTTGGATGCGGAAAAACCACAGTTTGTTTTACACCGCCCTCTCCGTCCCACTTATTCACAGGCCAGTAGCAGCTAACCACAGTTTTTCAAGAAGATTCCGACTGCTAAAGTCATATATAAGCGCTGGTCAAGAGCCTACAATGCTTTCGTCAGCTATATAAACCTCATGTTTCTAAAATTTCAAAATTCGAACAATCGTGCGATCGAAGTAAATTTTGATCTTTTCATTATCAAACACAAGTTCAGGTTTGTGTGTGTAGTAAGGGCCTGATAATCACTAAATTTATCGTTGGTTGCAATTTGTTGGTGTATAATGGAAGCGATCTGGTCGTTGCTCATTGTGTAATCTGTCTATGCGAGGCTTGCACATCCTGAAATGATTTGATCTATATTTTCCGTCTACCCGTTACATCTGCGGCTAGCGTGAAACTTCAGTTGATTCATGAAACTCCATCTTGAATGGCTAGCATGAAACCTTCAGTTTTAGCATATAAATCTCTATCTGCTAGCCATTTTACAGAGGCTGAGAAGTCTCTCTCGGTCAAAGGTACTTGTGAAGTGCGTGAAAGATTTTATCGTGAATTTGTTTTTCTGACCACTGGTCTTGCTTTTGTTTTTCTGTTTGAAAGGTAGTATGTTGAAGAATGCCTTAGTACAGTGTAGAGGGGCTTATTATTATTATTATTATTATTATTATTATTATTATTATTATTATTATTATTATTCAGATAATTCTTCAAATAATTTCTTATGTGGGACCGTGTCGTATGCTTTTTGTAGATCAATAAACACTAAGTGGCTATTCATATTTTTTTCCAATCTCTTTTCAATCTTATTTGAAGTATTGTATCAAAGCAAAATTAACAAAATATACGTGAGAAGTATATTTTATATATATATATATATATATATATATATATATATATATATATATATATATATATATATACATAAATCATCGGAATGTTTGATTAAAGTGGGGAAAGAGATCACAATGGAACCTTCCAGAATTACGAAAGGTTTGAGACAAGGTTGCTGCCTTTCTCCAACATTATTTAAGATTTATATTCAGAAAGCACTGAAGTTGTGGTGCAGGAAATGTGCAGGTATGGGTATTGAGATAGAAAAAAAATGTATATATACACTTTTGTTTGCGGATGATCAGGTGCTCATAGTTGGAGATGAGGAAGATATTTCCTTTATGACTAGAAAATTATTCGAAGAATATACAAAATGGGGTTTAAAAATAAATTTTGAAAAATCAGAATACTTGAGCTGTGGAGAAGATGCCGGAAATCTTTATATTGAGGGCCATCAAATCAAGGTTTGTAAAGAGTTTAAGTTTCTGGGCAGCATCTTAACACAGGATGGAAAATGTGATCGAGAAATCCAACATCGAGCAACTAAAGGAACGGCAATCTCAAAATTAAACGCGATACTTTGGTCCCCAAAAATAGGATGAAAAGTTAAATTGATGATGTACAAGTCCATTATAGAACCTATAACAACATATGGAAATGAAAGTTGGGAAATAACGCAAAAGAGCAAGGAAAAATTGAAAGCAATAGAAATTGACCATCTCAGAAGATCTATGAGAATCTCACGCCGAGAACATGTAAGCAATGAAGAAATAAGGGAAAGGGCGCAGTCTCAGTATAACATCGTTGACGGAATCCAAGAAAGGCAGCTTCTCTGGCTCGGACATGTATTAAGAATGGGAGAGGAAGGAAAAAAGGAAGACCTAGAACATCGTGGTATGCAGGAGTACAAGAAGCCATGCGTGCAAGGAATATTTAAGAGGAGGAAGAAGCATGGCGAGACCGAGACCTGTGGCGTCGGAGGTGCGGGAAGCGGCGACAGCTGTAGGACCCCCGCAGAAGAAGATTATTATTATTATTATTATTATTATTATTATTATTATTATTATTATTATTTCATCTTCCCCGTCTGTCCGCGTTTCGACCCATTGTGCGCCTGAGCGCTGCGTCCCTTGCTTCCCCCTGGCCGCCCCACTCCACTCCGGCTGCTCTCCGTGCTGCGTGAATATTTGATAAGCGGTCGAAGGCAGAAGGCAGCTAGGTGCGGGCGCGAGGTCGTTTCGTTTCTAGGACGTCGTTCTCGCCGCTGCTCGTCCTACTTCATAGTTATACTGCGTATCAACCGTAGACGGGACTTGACGGCTTATGACGCTCAGCGTTGCCACATGGCGGAGACTGCCGTACAGTGTACCCTAATTTACGTTACCAAATTTACTGCGAATAATTTTTGTAAATAAAAACGATATACCGTCAGTGCACTAGAAAAGCGCCACATCTGAAAAATTGACACTGCAGGATATCTATTTATTGAGCACTGAAAGTCTGATTTATTCTGTGTAAGGGCAGTATTGTGGACTATCTTAATGACGTATTTCCAAGTAAACTGGAAAATTAAACATATTTCGTTTCGTAACTCAATAATGACAGTTTCTGAGATGTGTCACTAGTGTTATGCACCAGTAATTTTTTCGTATGAATCTTCCGACAGCGATTGGGAACGTTACTTTTTATATCCCTCTTCCTACCAATTAAGTTTAAAACGATCTGCTACATTAATCAAAAATTATTATTATTATTATTAATATTATTATTATTAATAATAATAATAATAATAATAATAATATTCAATAAAGAGTATCAATAACAACATTAGCATAAAGAGCAGAACAAGAGCATAAAGCGTTCTTCTCCACCAGTTCAGTACAGATCTGCGTTTTACCGTATTTTAATATATATTTTAAACTTAATTGAAACAGTAACTTAATTAAAGAAGATGTAAATCAAGTTTACTTCCCCTATAAATTTGACCTCATTATTTATCTCGCTGGGAACTAGTGCATGGGGGGAGGGGGAATTCCAGTCGACGAAATGACACAGCCTGAATGAGAAAATACTGACATTGATTGAAAGCGTTCTGTACAGTTCTTCAGCATTTCATGCAGCCTTACTAAAGGATCGTCTATTTTATGTACGAAGCCAAAGACCACGCACGATGAAGAATAATGGGGGCAATTTGTTACGAAGAGTGTGGCCCTTTTCTCCACTCAGCTTTTATGACACAGAATAGAGGGGAAGTTGATGTATTGTGTGATACTTTACAGTCGTTTGAAGACATTTTGTGAGATAACGTTTACCTGCTATTTGTGCAGCTACGCTCCATCACAATGCTGTGAATTCAACCTAAGCCAGAAAAGATAAAGATAAATCATTTATATTTATGAAGGTGAAATACCTGCTAGATCTATCTTGGTTCCATTTCACTTCAAAATATATATCTACTAAAACGTACTTTTAAAATCAATTGAAGCATTTTGTTTTGTTATAGAACAACTTGAGACGTCATTTGGTGTTCCCGCTTTCGAGATCATATCTCGGCGATTTATAGAACAACTGTAAAATTCCGTATATACATTCTTAATTAATATATCATATGATAAAAATATCAGAATCATCTCTATCAATATTATCTATATTAATATATGTAATAAAAATGTCATTACATCAGTCATGTATAATACGTTGTATTATATTCGATGTGCATTAAACTAAACACTCAATAAAGTTTTTCCTCTCTTTTATAGTACTTTTACGGCCTTCGAAATATGAAAGGAAAAGTTTACTTTTCAGAGCTTATTTGGTGGCTTGTCTTGTGCATATTCAAAATTTTATTTAATTGGATCAATGATCATTGTTCAATTCTCGACCGGTAAAGGTAGCGAAGATATCAGCAGATGTCATTGCCTTGGCCCTGACCGGAAGGCCCTAATTTCGACCGTGGCAGGATTTGCGACACTAGCTACACAGCAAGGCGAATACAGCCGCTGTCTGGGGGAGTATTCTAGCGGCTGGCTGCTCTCATCAGTTTTCCGTGGTTTATTCTACCAACACACGGCGAACGCCGGAGCAGTACCCTAACAATGGGGCCACGGACCACGCGTGAAATTTCCTCTTCCTTGTCCTATCCTCACACTTTACACACATTTACACTCGTATGCACTTCATCACCACACTTGCGTAGAGATCATTCGGAATTTTAGAGCTTGTCCCAGCTGGGGCGGCGCAACGCTGGTGGGAGATACCTGGTTGGGGAAATTCTCTGCAAGCCGACGTAGGTCGGCGTCGGATGTCGCCATCCAGCGGAGGGGGGAGAGATCACAACTACCTCCCGTGGTAGAAATATGCGCTACACTTACGGAACTAATGACCTTATCAGTTGACTCACCCGGAATCACTAATCGATCAATAGAATATATTCTAGAAAAAAATAAATATTGTCTGTTTTCGGTTGTGTTGCATTGTGTGTTCATATTTTGTTTTTACAATACTGATCGTTTGCATCAATAATATTGTCTTCTTATCTTTGTAGGTATTAAAAAATCTGGTGCGAAAATGTGATTTTTTTTCAAATCTCGAGCAATCATAAGAAGCAAGAGTTGTGTAGAAAATAAATGAATGTTAAATTGCAAAAAGTGGAAATGTAAAATGATCCGATCTCGTAAAATATTTTCAACCGTCGTACCCATAACTCGTATTTATTGACTATGAAAAACGTTTGCATGATGATTTTTTTTTGTTTGTTTACAAACGGTGTTCAGTTTTATAGCCAAGTGCAGTGCAGTATTTATTCACTTAGTACTTAAATAGTTCAGTTGATGTATGGTGATTTACCTTGCCTGTCACTAGTAATTTATAGAGTAATTTTCAGCTGCTAAAGCGATTAAAATAGCGAACTGCATGTTTGTTTTCGCTGTTAATAGTGCGTGAATAATGATTGCATTGTTCGTGTCAGAGTCTTGGTGCTAAGCTTACTTCTCCGCTTTACCGACCGTTAGAACATGAGACTGCTGTCGGACTGGCTGGCTTGCACTTGTAGATGCGTGCGCATTGGACCCTTCTTTAATGATCTTATGCACTAAGCAACGACGTTGCATAAATACGGTGATCGTATTACTATATTACGATTATGTGCTGTACGCTGATATTAAGCTGACGCGTTGTTACTCAACTCACCTTTAAGAGTACATCAAGTACCAAAATCATTTCGACACACTTTTGTAATTAAAAAATATTTTTGCGTACCAGCGTTATAAACGACCTATTGCAAAAAGTGGCTCATAATCGAGCCTTTTGCGGCACAAATGTTGACGTATTAGCATTTTATGGCACGAATGATTGCGTCATCACATGGTTAGCCAATCGCAGGAGAGAATCGTGGAGAGGTAAAGGTAAATCGAACAGCCGATCACCGTTTTCTCGCACAATGTCAAATAACCGAGACGTCACAAGAACGTTATTTCGCAAAATTAAGAATGATTCTCTTATAAAAGTTATAATAATGTTAAAAAAACTCTGGGATGGCTCATGGGCAGCGTACTAACTTCCCATGCTGTGGTCCCCGGGTTCGATTCCCGGTCGAGGCAAAAATATAGCTGTAGCTTTCCTTCAAAATCGTAATCAAAATCGTTTCTGTAGCTGTGTGGCGGAGAAAAGCTCAAGCAGGCGTTTTTTGCTAGTTACGGTAGAGAGAATACGTCATGTTTGCCTCATGTCTCTCTTACCCCCAAGCATGGGAATTTAACTAGGCCGAGGCAAGGGGGACACCGATAGCTCGTCGGCGAAGTCGGACTACCGACCCAAACGGCAGATACATACATACAAAAAAAATAGCGTATGTAACTCGTTTATAATGTTGCTGTATTGCATAAAGCTTAACGTTATAAACTAATTGCATAAAGCTTAACATTATAAACTAATTACATAAACTATTATTATGCGATAAAATTTGTCAGGAGTATTGTAACAGAATGAGTTCTATTTAACACACGTAGGAAGGATTACTACGTATATTAAACAATTCATACTTTGTATTTCCCAAGTCGTTTTTAATAAAATAGTATGTACTCAATAATGCAATGGAAACACTCCAAAATTGTAGAGCTTGCTAGTCACAAGTCGCATTATTCATTAAAGAATATACAAAATATATCAGACAAAATATATTAACCAATTACCATATATTATTTGCTTGGGGAAAAATTACATCAGTCGAGTAGAAAAAATGTTATTCTGAAAAACTTAAGAAGTAATTTCCCGATTTGAGAATTGGCATTCGTACAGTATTTGAATACTTCATTGAGAATCGATCCAGACCCCTTTGAGATAAATATTTCTTTGGGATGAATCCTTCTGAATGGGTTCCAGTTTTCATTAGCTTTCTAATTTCATTTTCGACCATTCATCTAATATCATGACCTCTCTTGTCGGAGAGTCGAACAAGCTAATGGTTAGAAAAGTCAATTGCCGCCCTTAATATATTTAATTCGTTTTTCATAATATTGTTGTAGAAAATTAAAAAGATTGTGATTTTATGAATAAGAGTACTTTTCGCCCGCGACTTATCAATATAGTATAAGAATGTTTCTCGTGCATTGCTCTGAGAAAATGTCCATTTTTTATGAAAAAGAAAATTACGAAAATATTGGTGTTAATATGCCATTTGGCAATTTCAGATCACTGCATGACGGTGCATTTATTCACAGTTGTGCTAGGTGTAGCAAATGAGTAGGTAAGAGATTCTGGATCTCAAGAAAACGTGCGCCTATTATATTTTTACCCCATATTAAAGTTTTACTTGTTGCTAAACATATTTTGAAGGACTGCGTCTATAGTACTACACGTCCGCGGATACGAGTTACTCCTTATTGCCCTTAGGGCTCGATTTGCGTTGTTGCGCCGCCATCTAAAGGAAAACCATTCAGTGTTATAAAATGGAAAATAAAGAGATCCCTTTCAGGGATACAGACTCAGTCAAATTATGGATTATAAATGCAAATAAATGCAAGATGTTCATAATTTACAATAATCACGACTGTTCAATAATATGACTCAAAATTTCTCTGACGATTTTTAGGCTAACAGAATAACCTGCAACTTCTGCATTATATCGGCATTAAAGTTATGCGAACTGTGAATGAGAGTTCAAGGGAAAAATATTTTGTTCCGAATATTCACACGTTTATGTTGTGCACAAAAACCCTTGCTTGAAATAAATCTTGAAATGAACTGAAAGGGATTTATTGTGATATAATAATATTGAGAATTCTTGACTTTTAAGTATCTCACAAAGATAGAATATTTGAATCTTGCGATTTCTGGATTTTGAGTTACAAGATTAATTACATTGTATTTTGGTGCTGACTTATTATATGCAAGCGCTTTCTTATTTTTTCAACGTTCTGAATAAAATTTCGAAAAATGCAAATTTCAAATTCTTTTTGAACTTTCTGTGTTCAAGCTAGAGTGTTTTTCTTAATGCAACCCTTCTTCCCGTATTATATTTTTAATATTTCTATTCCTTTTTCAAAATATTAGTTTCCGTATAATTGTCAAATTGTGTCAATTTTTTTAAAATACCTAAACAATATTTTCTGAAAAACGACTCCACAGTTTTTCTTTACATGTTTCAAACGGATATAATACAGTGTACTAAATCATATGATACCAACGTCATTTTGATTAAAACATTTGAACTTTCAAAAAAATGCTCAGAGGTAATTTTTGAGACATCTCGCATGTTAATATTTACATTCAAGGTATACTTTATCAATTATTGAATCTGTGTGCACAAATGCTTTAATAGTTGATCATGAGATTTCTTAAAATTATAAAGTTTTCGAGTGTAAATATACAGTGTTTCTTCTTTGTATACATATTAAGAGTATTGTTGTTGTGCCAGTAGCGGTAATTGTCTGCTAATAGGAAGGACGTCGACTGAAATGGCAAGTCGGACAGTATTTTTTCCACGTTAATTTTTAACATAAAATGAAAAATACTGACTCCCTGTTCTCATTCCCAGACAGAAATATCTCTTGACAGTCTCTCGTCATTGTAAAGGCGTGTTTTTATTCGCTTTCAGCGACTTGATTAGGGGTCCCGTTCTCATGTTTGGTAATGCTTTCGCGAAATTTGCTGCAACCATTCATACAAATATTTTATTAATGTACTCCCGTTCATTATGAACGAACGTAATAAAAATTTTCCCTGCAAATCAGCGAACAATATATATCTAATTCTGTTCTCATATCCCTATCTTTTTCCTATTTGACTATTACTAACCTACTTCTCCGCATCGCCATCTTCTTACGCGACTATCCCACCCTCACTGAGAGGCAAAAAGAGGCCAACCTTTTAGCTGGGTTTAGCACCACTTCGTTGCCAACAGCATTACGCACTAACGCCAGGGTCACGATCACCTTTCTGCACAAGAGTTAGTACCTGGCGTATAACGCCAGTCGTTTGGAAGGTGGCTGTAGCCCACTACGCATACAGTAAGCAACGAAAATGAAAGTTTATGACTCCATATTTAGCCATGCACAAGAGATGCTGAAAAAGACTACGAGAAAGAAGGGAATTATATTTAGAATCCCAGAAGATATTAAAACTTGACATGAAATCATTACCTTTTGGTTGTAAATTTGATCCCGAATTTATTGTATGCATTGATAACTGGGATTACATAAAATGCACATGTGAATTCTCAACTATAGTGATCGTAAAATGCAAGCAATCGAACAGTAATTTTTGTCCACAATTTCTTATTAAAAATAGTTTAGTGTTTGTGCAAAGTAGAGTGACTTCGTTAAAGGGGAATTCGTCACAAGAAAGAAACGTGAGACAATGGATTACAAATTGTGCCCTCTCTTCTCAACAAGACGTCTGAAAACCAAAGCATTGAGGCACGAATGTGTAGATGTCATTGGTTAAGTTTTCATTCCAGAAAGCAAATTTCCTCATGGTTACGAGGAGTCATCAACGGCGAAGTTTGGATCGTTATGATAGATATCCTTCAATAATGCTACAAAGAAACAAAACAAACGCATATTAATTGTTTCTTACACCAGTAAAAGCCTCTTTGGTGGCTCTACAATTAAAAGAATTTAATGTATACACTGGTAGCCTGTAGCAGCAAAAATGCTTCTGGACAAAATCAGACTAAATGGTCCTGGGTATCTAACAAAACTATTGATACATCTCACATAGTAATAGGATTGTTAGTTTTCTCTCAATATGTGCGCGCATAGAACACATCTGGAAGCCCGATGCAAGTCAGAATCATGATATAATAACAATTAACATACTAATTGTAACATTGTGTAAATATAAGAACACTTTAACTTGCGACGTCATTAGAGATTATTAATTCATTTACAAAATGAAGACTTACCGTTAATCTTCGTTTTTATTTACAATATCCACGTTCGTTGCATGATAATTCGAATGTACAATATTATAGAGAAGAGATTAAATTACTTTGACAATAGAAGTAGTGACAATGGTAAGTCATGGAAAATGAGCATCTTTAATAGATATGTACAATTTCATAATAACACTAATTGATCATTGTAAAACGAAAACGGGATGTTGTGCAAAAGAAAAAGATATTATTTAACGTTCCTAGCATTTAATGTCTGCATTGAGCGCTAAGAATAAGACAGGGATAACGAATTGTTTTAAAAATGTGAAACACTTCGTTCGTCATTTAAGATTTCACGCCAAATAACGCGAGGTCTCGCTACGTTAACCACGACGTATTTGAAAAATGTCTCGTCATTATTCAACATGTCCCTTGTAAAATAGAATAAACCTTTTGAAGTTTCGAGAATATTCTAATTTCTTGTATATACTTCTTTACTGTGACTAGTACGATCAGTCAATTGATTTTTAAAGTCCTTTTTGATTTTTTCATAGAAACAAGCTGTGTTAATGTGTATGAATGTAGTTGTGCGACTGCGCTGTAAAGTGCATGGGGAATTAACACGATGTGCCTCATTTCGAAAATCGGCGCGGAGAAAAATGTTCTGCAGGTTCATGTAGTAGTATCATATTACCTAAACGTTACATGTAATGCAAAAATTACATGCTTGCCCCTGCATCAACCTACTAGTGTTTCTTAGCTATATCAAGAATCAGTAAATGTGTTGACAATCTATCTCTCTGTTTTTGACTCTCTCTCTTCTCTCTTCTCCTTTCTCTCTCTCTCTTTCTCTCTTTCTCTCCTTCTCTCTCTTTCTCTCTCTTTCTCTCTCTTCTCTCTCTTTCTCTCTCTTCTCTCTTTCTCTTCTCTCTCTCTTTCTCTTCTCTCTCTTCTCTCTCTCTTTCTCTCTCTCTCTTTCTCTCTCTCTTTCTCTCTCTCTTTCTCTCTCTTTCTCTCCTTCTCTCTCTTTCTCTCTTTCTCCCTTTCTCTCTTTTTCTCTCTCTCTTTCTCTCTCTCTTTCTCTCTCTCTCTCTTTCTCTCTCTCTTCTCTCTCTTCTTCTTTCTCTCTTTCTCTCTTTCCCTCTTTCCCTCTTTCCTCTTTCTCTCTTTCCTCTTTCTCTAATTTCTCTCTTCTATCTTTCTAATTTCTCTCTTTCTGTATTTCTTTCTCTCTTTCTCCTTTCTCTCTTTCTCTCTTTCTCTCTTTCTCTCTTTCTCTCTTTTCTCTCTTTCTCTAATTTCTCTCTTTCTCTAATTTCTCTCTTTCTCTAATTTCTCTCTTTCTCTAATTTCTCTCTTTCTCTAATTTCTCTCTTTCTCTAATTGCTCTAATTTCTCTTATATTACGAATTCATAGAACTTTACAATTGTGTAATCTTGCGATCATACTCAATATGTAAGGGGGCAGTCATATGAATTCATGTCGCCTCAGAGTTTTGTTTACTTTGGAGTTACCAGTTGTTTTAGTTCGTGTACAAACAGTTATATTTATAGACTCACACAAACGTCCATGTCCCGGGCGGAATTCAACCTCACGACTCTTCAGGCCCAAGACAGCTACGACTCTTCAGCCTTAGCGACCTCGGCTCTCCGGGCTGGCTAAATTTGTATTCATTATTTATATGATTTTTTCTTATCAGAAGGTCTGTAAGTACTGAATGTCACACAGTTGATAACGCCATTAACGGACAAGTTTTAATCCTTGGCTTTCGGCTTTCACAAACTTCAGTCGCCTCCGTCTTGTCCTCTGTAACCATTTAGTAATGTTAATTAGTGTCTTGCAGCAGCAAAATTACTGCTGAACAAAAATCACATAAGGATTTTCCAAAACGTAGCACGCATGCTGATTAAAAACAACAAACGAAATACTCTCGTATAAAACTGCAATAAATTAAATATTTTAACAAAGACACTTCACGATTACGACAATAACATTATAGTAAAACAGGACAACAGTTCTTTACATTCTAAGACTAGCGAAAAATTACTGTTCCATAACGCAACACTTGAATAGCAAATATTTAATTGTGAGTGTCATTGTCTGGTTTTGGTTTTGCACGACGGCAACTGTATCGTAAGCACTAAGTATGACAATTCAGTTTGAATAGGCATACTAGCATAATAAAATAATTGCATTATTCAGTCAATATCGAAACCGAGTCCTTGTTTTAGAATTTTTCCAGAGTTCGTGGGTATCTAACGACACCACAAACACTTCCCTCGTGGTTGGAGACTGCTCAGATTTCTTTCAATTTTTTTAGCACATTGTAAATTGGCAATACAAATCACGGTGACCACTAAGACTGAGTTTTCATTTTTCTGTTCGCCTGCACTACGTTGCACTAGTGGTGCTAAAACAGCACATAATTTTTCGCCCTTAGTAATGGTTACGAAATACTATTTATACCGCAATTTTGCTCTGAATTAACACATCTCAGTCATGAGTTTTTTAATTCAAATTTGCGAAAAGTTGTAGATGAACTTATTTGAAAATCAGTCTTTAAGGATCAGATTGCATTGAGGGGGGAGAATGTTTATCTTTAATATTTTAGTTGTAGGAAGGCACCGAAAAAATTTCGAACCCTGCAATTTTCGAAAAATCAGGGTTTGACGAACATGAGGCCTGCACCATTCTCTTAAACGTTCTTCAAACTGTCCAGTAAGAACGTTTAATCAAAAACGTTGGAGCCATTTTTTTAATTATTGAAAATGTTCCAGGGACTTCATGTAAAGTATCCCCCAAAATTAATATTTCGATTTCAAATTCAAAGGGTCGCGATATGAACCAAATCGATTGCATAATGTCAATTTTTGGAAGAAATCTGCTTAACGGTTTAGCCGCTAGGGTTGTTCACAGACGGACGGACACCAAGACGTTTTACCGTCATTCGATGTTTAGGTATCAAGGATGTATTCTGGAATACACCACATGTTACTTCACCACAATGTATCTACTGGATCTATTGCACTTTTTCGTTACCAGGGTCCTGTAATAAGAGTTTTTAAGACGAAAATTCGCCGTTTTCTCGCGCAGCATTACCTAACTTTCTCTCTGCTCTGCTGCGAGAAAGTAAAAACAGTCCAATATAACGAAAAGTTGATAACATTGGGGCGATTTTCGTTTATGAGGTCGTGTTTCTGGGCGAGCAGCGGAGAGCGGCTGGTCCCTTTGGCTGCGCTGCGAAACGGGCGCTGGCGATGAGATGGGACCGCGAGAGTACACGATAGCAGTTCTTTACGTACCAAGACCAGCGGAATTTCACTGTTTCCTAACGCGACATGCCAATACCAAATATGTAATTGCGGGCGGACAAGCCTTGCTGACGCATAACGTCAGATGTTTCGAAGCAGTCGTGACATTTCAGTCGTTCGCGCAGTTCGAGTACAGACGGAATAACACAATTAAATATTTACATTTTTCAGTCCATTATGAAACTGAGTCCTTGCTCGAGGATTTTTGCAGAGAATTTGAGTATGTAACGAAACCACAGACACTTCCTACAAAGCCGGAGACTGCGGTTTTCTTTCAATTTCCGCGCCCATTGAAATTCGGCAATGTAGATAACGGCGACCACTAAGAGTGGCTGCTCATTCCTCTGTTTGCTTGCGCTACGTTGCGAGAACAGACCAGTAAAACTAAAATTGCATAACGTTTGGGGCGATTTTCGTGCACTGCGCGAGGTTTCCGGGCGAGCGGCCGAGGCCGGCTGGCCCCTTGGGCGGCGCGGCGGAACGGGCGCCGGCGATGAGATGAAACCGCGCGAGGCGGCGGCGGCGCAGCATCCGCGCGAAGGGCCCGTTTCCGGCGCGGGCCGCCTTTGAAGGCCGCGGGCGCCGAGGCGACGGGCGCGCGGAATGGAATTTTCGAACTGCTTTCGGGGCGATGTCTCGTCGTAAACCCGAAGACGAAGGAGGAGGCGGGCCGGGGCGAGGGTGGGAGGCGAGTGCCCGGAATTGGAGGCGGGTGCCGCGCGCGAGTGGAGGGATCAAATCCGGGCTCCCGTCGCCGTCGACGCGGCCTCTACGCGACGCCACCGGCGGCGCCGTTACCAGCGGCGCCTTGTGCGTGTGGATGGCAGGCGCGGGCCAGGGCAGAGACCGTGGCGCCGGGCGGAAGACCCGAGGTTGGGAGAATAGTGCGGAAGAGAAGGAAAAGAATGAGAGACGGGTGAGCGAGGAAAATAATCAATGAGCATTATCTGGGCGTGGGTCTCGATAGGTGAATAAGTGTCTGTGAGAGCGATTGCACCCGTTTGTGCGTGGGAGAGTGAGATGTGAAGTGTGTGAAATAATGTATAAGAGAATGTGTGTGTGTGTGTGTGTGTGTGTGTGTGTGTGTGTGTGTGGAATGCATCATCGGAAGGTAAAATCGGGTGCGGTCCGTGGACGATTTGCTACGGAACTGTTCCGGTTTTCGCGTGGTGTTGATCGGAGAAACCGCGGAAAACAACCGATCAGAACAGCCCCGACCGTCGGATATCTCCAGACAGCGGCTGAATTGGACCGAGCTATCTTGCGAGTGATCGGAAGCGGTGGCTCAGTGCATCAACTGATGTCTCTGCAGCGCCTCTGACCGGAAGGTCCTACGTTCGAACCCCGACGGCGACAGGTTTTTCGACACTAGCTTTTCAGTTAGGCGTCTCCTCGCTGTTTGGAGGAAAATTCACGAGGTCGGCTGCTCTGATCGGTAGTTTTCCGTGGTTTCTCTGATCAACACTAGGCGAATGCCGGAGTAGTGTTTTAACAAACGGGCCACGGACCGCGTGTGATCTTTACTTCCTCTTCCTTGTCCTCTCCTCGCCTCCTTACACACACTAACATGTACTACACTACCACACCTGCCGGGAGTTTGGTCGGGGGCTTAGAACTTGTCCCGGCTGGGGCGGCGCTCCGCAGGTGGGAGATACCTGGTTGGGGAAAACCCCGTTAGCCGCGTGTAGGTCGGCGCCGGATCTGGCCATCCAGCGGGGGAGGACCACCACACTACTTACGGGGCCAATGACAATAGTAGACGCCCCCGGAATCACTTATCAATTAATCAATCAATCTAGCAAGTGTGGAAAAATCGCCATTCCTACGACTTCCCGGTGAGAATCGCTGCAGAGACAGCTGAACTCAACTCAGGCGGTGGGAATGTGAAGGGGGACCCGGGTGGGGGTGGGTGGGGGAGGAAGGCGGCGGGTAGAGCGCGAAACGCGCGCGTGGAGCGATGCGCCGGCTTAGACGAGTGACGGTTCCCCGCGCGGCGCGGCGCCGCCGGGGGATTACTCGGGCTTCTAACGGCGGCGTTAATTGGACCGAGGGCGCGTGCGGCGGCGGAGGTGCTGGAGGTAACGAAGGCGGAGGGGGGGCGGGAGCGAGGCGTGGAGCGAGGCGTGGAGCGAGGCGTGGAGCGAGGCGTGGAGCGAGGCGTGGAGCGAGGCGTGGAGCGAGGCGTGGAGCGAGGCGTGGAGGCGTGGAGCGAGGCGTGGAGCGAGGCGGGGAGCGAGGGACGAAGGGAAAGACGGAAACGCTTGAAATGCGTTAAGAGGAAGCAGAGTGCTCAAGACAAGACGACGCGTGGTAGTAATCGAGGAGAAGTAGAATTGTAGAAGTAGAGTTGTAAATTTAAAAGGAGGAAACAGTTAGCATGCCAGTTAGCAAATGGGAATACAGAAAGGAATTTGTTGAATGGGAAAAAATATGGAGATAAGCAGAAATAAAAGAAATGTGCGTATATACTTGTTCAAATTGTTCGCGATGAGATAAAATAAATGAACAGCAATGTAGGCGTAATTAGAGTTCATTAAAAGAATGTAGATGAAAGTGAATGGGCGAAGGAAGAGAAGAATGAATGAGAATATTGAAGACTGAGGAAGGAAGAGGAACTGAAAATAAAGGTGAGAAGTGTACGCTGAGGATTAGGTGTAGATCAATGTGTGTTGAAAAACGGCGTGGTCATTATAAATTGTGGGATATCCGCGCTAGTTATTTTGTAGTTACGCAGGAAGTATGCTAATGTTCTGACGTTTCTGAAAGATTTTGTTCTATTGGGCATTCCTAATTGTAATTAATTTGTGTGCATACACTTATTCACATTAATTTAATTTATTCACACTATTTGTTGGATTCACATTTCATTTGACAGGGAAAGATACCTCACACAAAAATATAGTAATCGAATATTAATACATTTTTAATTATAAAAAACAAACCTTCAAAGATAGTGGGCATCCTTCATCAGATATTTTATTGCTCCTTTCTTGGGCCGTTTGTAAATTTGTTGCCACCGCTTTTTTGTTAATTCGGCAAACAGTGAGTAGTTAGCAGGAGCACTAGATTGAAAACTTGTGCAAGGTAGGCTCGCCAAGCGAGGCCTGCCCGTCAATGCCTGTGGTAGGCCTTTCCGCTTTACTATCAATATTTGTTTACAAAATTTGTTATTGGTTTGACGCTTCTACTTGAAGATAAACATTGTTTCCCGCAATTCTTTGTTGTTGTTGGTTTTTTGCCATTTTTTCGGGGAGAAGGATAAATTGTATTTTGAATGAACTTCCTCGCCCTCCCCTTCACTCAACATGTAAGATTTTATGCTTAACATTCTGCAGTTTTAGATATGAGAACTGTCACTAATGGTTTGTTTTGAAAACCACGGTCCTCGTTTCTAGAACATTTCACTGTTTACTTTCGTTTTCGATATTCCTGCCCCCCCTAACCATTCCCATAATACAGTGCAATACACATTTCGTCGTCCTCTCGGATATAGGGTTGTGGTGTTGTGTCGTTGTGCGGCATAATGAGATGCACATCGCTGCTCCACGAATGGCCGTGAAGCATTTTACAGCAGGCCCTTCCGCTTGGGCGCGTTGTCCGCTCCCCTAGTGTCGGGCGGAGAATCCACGCGGCCGCGATAGTTGTGCGGGGGCGGGAGGGACGGAGAGCGAGCCGCGGGGGCACATCGTTAAGGAAATATTTAGAAATTGCCTCGGCGGAAGCTGAGAGGCGGTGGGCGCCGGGACGGGAAGTACGCGGGCGGCATGGATGGCAAACAAGCCCCGGCAATAGCGAGTGTTTGCTTTCCGAAGACATCAGAGAGGCGCTGCTCGAGTTACACTGCTTCCTGAAACAGTCTGCATATAATTACAAGAGCAGGGGTAGCGTGAGCGATGGCAGGAATTGCATGTTATCGCCTTGCGCCGTTATCTCAGCTGGAAGTGGAACGGGGCCCCATGATCGAACAGCCGCCTTTTCAGAAAAAAATGTTGTTTGGTATGTCCTACTCTAAACGAAAGAGGACAACAAAATCAATGTCACCGTATTTTGTTTACTTTTATACTATTATTATTATTATTATTATTATTATTATTTATTTTTTTTTAAATGCCATTATCGGCCATCTAGCACCACGTTACACGTCCGTTGATTAATCAAGGTTGTTAACCTTGAGTTGCGAATTATGCGGTGATAGGATGATGGTGATGAGGGATGAAGGGACAATTACAAATAAGTCCATGCTTACGCGGGATTCGAACCTGCATCCTCAGCGCAGATTATAGCTGCCCCATCTATCAGCGTGTTTGTATAATAAGAAATGCGAGGGAACGTTTAACTCGCAACTTTGTTGCTCATACTTTTGTATTCGTGAGGGGGGAAATTTATAGGGGTTAAAATTTCATCAAAATAATTGTTCACTTCGGAATCAGGGTCTTGATTTTGCGGAAGGAAGAACTTTTTGAAACTTGCTGCTCTTCCGCTGTCAAGTACGCAATTGATTCTGCCGCGATGGGAAAAGGAGCCCAAATGCGTGATCCAACCTCGACCGAGTACTCCGGCGACGGGCTCGAGCTGCAAGCCGCTCTCCTGGGAGCTCACCGCTGAGCGCCAGACGCCTGATGGAGACGGATGGGAGGGACGAGTTTGGACGGGGTTGGGCCGCCGCAACACCCGCCGCTGCCACCGGCCCACGCCGCTCCCCCGCCACACCCGTCCCCCTACCCACTCTCCGGCCCTCGCTCTCCGCTTCCTTCTCACGCTTCTCCCCGCCACGACCAAAGCCTCCCGTTCCGCCACGCATTCCGCCCCGCCATGTCCTCCGCCCCGCCGCGGCTCTGCGCGGGGTAAGCCGGCTGCACCGGCCCCGCCGCTCCCCCGCCACACCCGTCCCCCTACCCACTGCCCGGCCCTCGCTCTCACCCCCCCACGACCAAAGCGCCCGTTCCGCCACGCTTCCGCCCGCCTGCCCTCCGCCCCCGCGACTCTGCGTGGGGTAGGGCCGGTGCAACCACTGTGGTAGCTGCCTCCGGCCCACACCGTTCCCCGCCACAGTCCTCCTTCTACCCCCCCCTCCCCCCCCGCCGGGGAGGGCCACCGCAAACACCGTCGCTCCTCCGCCCCACACCGCTCCTCCGTCCCTCCCGTCCAGCTACTCAACCCCGCTCCCGGAAACACCAGACCTTCTGCCGTCACGTTGCCCTCCGCCCAACGGGCCTCCCGCTCAATCGCGCCTTCTTCCCCACCACTCCTTCCAGCCTTTCCCCTCCCAACAGCTCTCCTTCCGCCATGCTCGGCCACGATCCGCGCTTCGCCATGCTCCGCGCTCCACCACTCTCTCCACCCCGCCGTGCTATGCCACGCTCCCCCCGCCGTTTGCCCAGCCATCGAAGTCAGCCCACTACACTCACCACCCCACCAGGGTCATTATCTTGGCACGACCTACTCCATGCCCACCAGAGCTCCGCCCCGTCACGCCATATCCTCCCCCTCGCCGCCCCTGCTACAACCGCTGTATCATCCGACACCGTGACAACCCTCTGCCACGCGAAGGTGCGGGGAGCAGAGGAGAGACGGAACAGAAAGACGACTTCGTTATGAAGGAGATCCGTGGGCGCATTAATCACGCGAATATGCGTTATCACTCTTAACAGGGCACCTGACGTGTCACGCGGCGCAGATGGGTTAATTAGTCGATACAAATTCCGCGCAGCGCCGACGCTCGATGTAATCTCGGCGCGTCCGGATGCACACCCGCCCCCGCTGCCTCCCCCGCGCTGCCCCGCGCTCTGCCCGCTGCGCCGTGACGGCCGCCTGGAAGGAAGTGCGCTGGGGCAAGGAAAGACGGGTTCGCGCTTTCGCCAGGCTTAAGGGGACGCGCCACTTCCTTTTAGATTAGCCGTTCCTGCCTGGTGAGGGTTTGGAGCATGGGCCAGCCACTGGCGGGTTTCAGCTTCGCGAAAAATACGGGCATTTGCAACGTGGGGAAATGGCCTGAAAATGAAATTCCCCTGTGTATTCTATTGGTAGTGTCATTCTTTTTCAATTCTCACCAAACCCTTATTTCTTCGTTCGAGACCTTGTTTTCTCGTACAGAATATTTTATTCGTTTTAAAAATAGATTAGACTGCAGAAGATTAGATGTATTCGAACTGGTAATGGAATGTCAAGTGGGAGGTAGTGGTAATCATTTGAAATGTTGAAATTAGGAAAACCCTTGTCTTGAGTCAGATACGTTATCACAATTAAATTTATACAAACGGTTTTCATAGAGTTGGTGTTATGTTTTGGAGAGCGGGCTCTCCTTCCTCGCGGATAGTATTATATTAGTCCTAGAGTTCTTTTAAAGAAGGGGCCCCTCGTATTTCTATCACTGCAGATTTCTTTCTCTAGGCGCCGCGTAAACTAAATTTTGAATACTGTCAATTAGCTGCCACCAATGTACACAGAATGCGTACAATGTGCGTAATGCGTAATGCCGAGGAATTTCATGGTGTTAAACAGGTTTCCCAACATTAATTTGAACTAACATTTCTGTAGTTTTAGAAGATATAACAGAAAAGTTGTCAGAATTGTCATCCACCAAGACATTTCGTAAGAACAACTTCATCCTCAGATCTTTAAGAGAAGTAAACTTAAGAATGTCTTTCATTGCATGTATTGTAAATAAATCTAACACTAGAGACAAATCACACAAATCACAATAAAGTTGCAAACGCGTACTCATGGAGTTCCAAGATTGAATTGTGAGTTTTCTAATGAAGTGCGTTTCTTTTCTTCTTGGAAGATATATTTGTTTTAAATTATTTTATTCAAAGTTACACTAGTTAAATGTATTAGGCTTGTCTTAAAATGAAAATACTGAATTTAATAATTTCATCAACGAATAAAAATATATAGTCTGGTTTATCATATGAATAGGAAGTAGAATACTGTGTACAATCTTATTCATTTGCCTGTAATTAATTTTATTAATGTCCGGCAAACGTAAAATGATTAAGGGGATGTCTACTAATTTTTTGACTGTGTCAATAAATCAAATTCTCAATCTTTATGTTGTCGTGACTCGCATATCAAGCACGTTTTATTATCTTAAAAATATGTCTAACGCAATAGTCGCGTGTTGCATTGAGTCAATTAAAAATCGTCAATTAAGAAGTCGTATTGTAAGTACTTTGACAACTGCGTAGGTAACTTCGGTTCGTGTTGTAGAGGAGCTTTCATTACAATCATATTCTTCCATCGTCCTTACAGGTGCCGTGTAAAATACTACGTACTAATGCCTGTTCGCAAAATAAGTAAAAATCTGTAGTGTAGACCCGAAAGAACTATTTAGCAAGCTTTAATCTCCTTCTGAAATATTTTTTTAATCGAAAAATGCAAGGAGATTCCTTGCATTTTAAAGCATCATTTATGGAATGGTAAGAAAGATAATAGAACTCAAAGTAAGATATTAAACAACTTCAATATTGTAATAGCTTGTTCAACGTTGTGGAAATATTGAAAGGCTTAATTGTGCAATTTGTACGTATTATAATATATTTTATGTGCACTTACAGGAAGATTATTTAATCACAATAGCCTATATTCAGTTCTTTGGAGTATAATTTCACCAGTGTGATTGAAAGTGGGTAATAATGTGCACAATGTCTGTGGTCAGCATTTATCAGTGCTGGTGTAAATCAAATAAACAAACAAAATTTCCAATGCAAAAAACAACTGATCTCTATTTCCTATTTTGCATTGAATTTGCAACGCGTATTCAATGAACAAATACCATACATTTAATAAACCATTCAAAGCGTGAAATATTTATTCGACCTTATTTTGTGCATTCGCAAATTACATAAACGGGCACTCTATAGTGTATGAAATGCATTAATCGCGCAAGACACACAGCATTTGAATATTATCCATACCGTGACTATTTTTCTTATCCTTTGATGCGAAATGCAAACAGATAATGCATATTCAACCGGATCATTTCCAACGGACGTCCTTGGTAGGTGATTTAGTATCGGTAATTATTACCCCAAAGCCAAAGGTCAACTTGTTGCTAAATGTTTACCCTTTCCAACATTGCAACCGCGCACTGGTATGTGGATCAGCGCACGAGCGAGAAGAGTCACGCGAACATGCAGCCTCAGAGATCTAGATAACTGGAATTATTGTGGAGTCCTGCTGTGCGCGAGGCATCCATTGCCAGGTGGAATGTCGGCGCGGTCCGCGTCGACGGCACGCACATGCAGCCGGACGCGCAGGCAGGGGACGAAGCGGGGGCGGGGCCGGGGGCGGCACAAATCACGTAACGACCTCCATGAATGGAATGCAATATAGTGCTCCGAAATATGCGGCGACAAAGGACGATCTGTGCGGTGAAGAGGCGGAAATTGCCGCTTGCACGGAATAATGTTCGCACGAGAGGTGACAGTGGACGTTGCCGACCGTTCGATTGGAAAAGAAAGAAAGAAAGTACTGCGGAATTTCAGTCCGGGAAAGTGGAGGCCCAAGAAAAATAAATTTTCGTATTTAACGGTTGCAATACGTTCTAGAGGCGCACTCGATGAAATGCAAGGGAACGACGAATGGCATGCCAAACTGGAAGGCGATAAATGTGAAACTAGATAGATATATCATTATTTTCGGTGACAAAAGGGAGGCTGAAAAGGTTTGGGGAATAAATCTGAGAAAGGGACGGTATCGGAGGGGTGGATGAAGACAGATAGTCAGCAGATAGATGGGCCGTTATTTTGAGAGAGCGTGGGAGGAGGGAGAGTTACGGAAGCGGAGGGTTCCGGAAACGACGGAAGAAAACGCATGGGTCAGACGGGCTAAGAAATAAAACCGGCGAACGTCGCCCTGATGGAAACCTCCACGCGACCGCCGCCCCGGGCGTATTTACCACCATTGGCAGCTCCCCAAAGCCCGTTAGGCGAGCAAGCGTAAAATTTGAATTTTGGAGGCAGGTATTGTAATATATCCAGTGGTGGAGGCCGACCCACAAGGCAGTACGTAATCCTGGCCCGGCCAAGCTTCGGCTGCCCGCCCGCTGGAGCGGCTCTCTCCGCGCTGCGCCTCCAAGTCGTATTTCTGGGAACGCCCGCGAGGGGGCAGTGGCGGCGACGGCCACAGCAAGAGCGACAGTGCACGAGCAGTGTTGCCAAGAGGATCACATTAAAAACAAAAAAATTAAATTCAATTAATTTGCTTTTAACGTTAAATCAATGTTTATACCCATACTAGTGAAATGGATATTGTGTTCATGAATATTTAGTGAATACTGTTTCCTCATTTTGATCATTTCGTAAAATAAATTTAAGATCTGGTTTCTTAATTATAATCAAAAATGTAATTTGTTTATATAAAATCAAAACAAAGACTTAAACGTACCGAAGTCCTTTGTTAACAGAAACACTTTGTTAAGAGAATTATCATAGTTATTTATGTATCAAGGCCTAAAAATGAATGATTTTGGATGATGTGTTTACCAACCGAGGCGGAGCGGAGCTGAAGTTTATACACTAACAGAGTCCAAAATCATTCAATTTCGGCCGAGGTGCATACAACTATTATTCGTATACTCACCTCCCAATTTTAGGTTTGAATTTTTAGAGATATCCCATTTATACCATACAGTTTCGTCGTATAGATGCAGATTTGTTTTTACATCATCGCCCCTGAAGTTGTCAGTACTGTCACAATTGATAAAGTGTGTAGAATATGGGGCTGGTTTGACGATTTGTTTCGTACTGGCAAAGAGCCCAAGGATGAGGATGGGATTGGAAAGGTACGACGTCGGCGCGAGATTAAGACAGGGTGACGGAGATGAGGCAGAAGCAAAGATAGGCGGAAATAGAAAGCAAATTACTCGATAGTTGATGCGAGGAAGGCAGCGGGACAAAAAGAGAAGAGGACATCACAAGGGACCGTGTTTCTATGCAAGAATAATGTATTAAATAAATATTTCTCGGCAGTAAAACTTTGAAGCTAAGCATTAAATATGCCTATATTAAACTCTTCATAACACTGTTTCTCATAACATTAACATACGCAATATTCAACCGACACCTTACTCGTGATACACTGCGCAATGAAATTTGGAATTGTATTATTTATTTTCCCAATGGAATGTCTGTGGCTAAATAGTGTATTTAACTATGAATATTAGAACCACGTTTGAAAAAATTAGATTTAATTGACTGACTTGATGAAAATTAGATTTAATTGAATTGATACCGGGAGCGGTAGCTCAGTGCAACAACTAATGTCACTGCAGCGCCTCTGACTGGGAGGTCCTAGATTCGAGTCCAGACGGCGGCAGAATTTTCGACACTAGCTTTTCAGCTAGGTCGAATTCATTCGCTGTCTGGAGGAGAATTCTAGCGGCCGGCTGCTCTGATCGGTAGTTTTCCGTGGTTTCTCCGATCAACACCAGGCGAATGCCGGAGCAGTACCCTACCAAACGGCCTACGGACCGCGCGCGATCTGTCCCTCCTCTTCCTTGTCCTATCCTCTCCCCTTACACACACACACTTACACTAACATGCACTACACTACCACATATCTCGGGAGATCGGTCGGGAGCTTAGAGCTTGTCCCGGCTGGGTCGGTGCCCCGCTGGTGAAAGAGTCCTGGTTGGGGGGAAATCCCACTAGCCGACGGTAGGTCGGCGCCGGATCTCGCCATCCAGCGGGGAAAGATCACCGCCATCTCCCGAAAAAGCATGCACTACACTAACGGGACTAGTGACCAGAGCAGTTGACGCGCCCGGAACACGAAAAACTCAATCAATTGAATTGATGCATCAGCTGCCAAGGTCGTTGATCCCGTAAGCATAGTGCATATGTTATTGATGTACGTAGCTGTGATCTTCCTCAACTGGCTGGCGAGAACGGCGCCGACCTACGTCGGCTTGCGGGGGTTTTCCGCTACCAAGTGTCTCCCACCAGCGGGGCATCGCATCAGCCGGGCAAGCTCCCGAATGGTCTTTCGACATGTGTGATAGTGTAGGGCATGTGTGTGTAAGGGGGAGCAAAGAGCCAGGAGGAAAGAGTGATCGCGCGCGGTCCACAGCCCGTTTATGTACTGCTCCGATATTCGCCTGGTGGTGACTGAAGAAACCACAGAAAAGATCAAAGCAGCCGGCCGCGAGAATTCTCTTGCACACAGCGGTTGAATTCGACCCCTCTATGAAGCTAGGGTTGACCACCCAGCCTTCATTGGGACTCGAACGCAGGTCTTTCTGGTCAGACACTGTAGTGACAGTTGATGCCCTGAGCCACCTTTGCAGGTCGCTTGTAAAACTTCCGGTAAACCCTTAGCAGCCACCTTCATGCCATGCAGAAGGAAGTTGTTTTTCTTTCTCCTCATGTTTCGCTCTCGTTTGTAGGGGAAGCCTCTTCTGTGAGTTGTGGTCACATGTCTTCATCAGCTTTGAAGCAAGCATCATCAACAAGACTCGACGGCACGTAATACTCGAAACGATCGCCCTGTTAACGTGCTTATGATCTGATTCCTCGCATCATTCAATACATGGAATTGATATTAGCTACAATGAATTCCTTCATTTTAAGCTACACAAACGAAGCAAAATTAAAAATTAAATTTATTAGAAAACTGCAGTAAATAAGTACGTATTGATTATGGTTTTCAAGCAAAACTTGCCGAATAATCAGCAATTTGCTGAAAAGCAATGCTTTTGAAGAAAACAGACAAATTTTCCGTATATGCGTTATGAAATCCTCATTAAATAACTGGAAAATGGGGATTTTATGCACATACCAAGTGAGCATGCTTCCTGACTGCAGGAATAAAATATACACTTGCTTTGAAATAGGTCCCAGATATCTAGACGTCTAGAGATGAACTTACGGATGCGAAACGTCACTCGGATCTATTGAGTCTACGTAGACTCACTGTCAGTAGATGCAATGGCGCTTGCCATTGCATCTCAATGCTCTCTCCAGTTATCCTCATCGCCATTGCCCTCACCCCTCGTTCCTCAAAAGGGTTGATTAACTCATAACCAGACTGAGCATGCCCCAAAGGCTACTCCGCTGCATAGGAGCCCCCATTATTTTTGTAATAAATATTTATGTTCCTAATACGTTCAAATATATTAATATAAATTTTCTAAATATATACATATTATAGTTTACATATACAAATTATAGTTTATTCCCCATTACATTTGTTAAATATTTCAATATTATTAGAGGATTTCTCAGTTTGATTACTCTTCATGTCTTGTAAAATATTAGTCCGGCCCAGGTTCTCTTCTCTCTTGTGTGTTACATTGTCCTCGTCCTCAATCGGCCCCTCCTCGGCCCAATCCTCTCCCTCGCCTATTTAATATATATATATATATATATATATATATATATATATATATATATATATATAGAATCTTCGGAAAGCGCAAGAATAAGTGAACCGACCGCCGAGCCCAGATAGAGTAATAACGAAGAGAAAGGGATTACTAGAAACAATATCTAAATAACGTAGCCCTCTGTGGCTCATTGGTTAGCGTGGTCACTTTCTACGGCGCTACTCCGGGTTCGATTCCCTCTCGGGGCAAAAGTTAACTGTACACTGTCCTTACCATGTCCCAGTATCCGTTGCTGAGTGACGATGGGAAAGCTCACTTCTCAGGTTGAGAAGACCAGAGATACGGCGTAGGGATCGCCATGTTCTAACTACACGTACTGGGATACGTGTAGTTAGCACATAGCGATCCCTACGCCGTATCTCTGGTCTTCTCAAGAGCTCGCCTGAGAAGTGAGCTTTCTCATCGTCAACCCATGTCCCCAAGGGCGAGACGCCGCTGGTAGGCTTTAGCAGGAACTGTCGTGCCAAAGGACAAACATGTATACATACTTACAATATCGTAATAACAATGATGTGAGGATTATTGCGAGATTCATTGCACTCCACGCTACTAAATTTTCGCCTTCCAGAGATTCTGTCTGAAGGGGAGAAACATCCTCGAACAGCGCCAGCGAATAGCGGTCGAAGTATAGAAAAGACGTCTGGGCAAAATCCCTCGAGACTGTGGCTTCTGTTCCAATGAAGGGGAAGCGAAAAAATAAGGGACGGGCAAATTGGTGGTCGAGTTTCATTTGGATTTTGGGTAGGGAAACATCGATCCCTTGTGCATTGAGAAAATGGAGAAGAGAACAGATGTAATCAGGCCGCATGAAGGGATTGCGAGGTAGTGCAAATGGAAAGAAAATTGCAGATTCTAGAGGGCAGAATGCGACTCAATCGATAGTGCGGTCAGGAGGGTGAAGGTGGAAGAGAAGTCCGGTGGATGAGGAAGTGGGAGAGGGGTAGGGTGGATGAGAAAAAACAAGAACTCCAACGCCGAGGCAAAGCTGGATTAGCGTTTCGCTAAGCCCTAGACTATAAGTAGAAATGAGACTTCGTCTTTTTTCCTCCGCACTTTTGAATACACAAAATTTATATTTTATTCAGTTATATTATTTATTACGTTTTTCTATGTATTACAGATAATATATAACAAAGTATATAACAAAGAAAAAATTAAAATATGTTCACAGTTCGCTTGAGTCTCTTTCTCCTTTTATTACATTTCTTACTTACATAATTACATTTCTTTATCATAGTCTTACACAACAAAAAATGATAAGTGTTTTATATGTTTGTGATCTTAATATTGTATGTTGTAGCATATTTTGATTTTGTAAATCTCAGATCATTTTTCACTCGGTAAAAGCTGAAATTTTTCTCTTTTGCTTTTGAAAGATCATATAGGTAATATATCTCTGAAATGTCATGTAATGATATTGTTTTCAATTATTTTTTAATGTTTAAAAACTGGTTAATCTGATTCTGCAATATGTTACTGCACAGATGAAAGAGTTTGCTTCTCTGTTTATTAAATCCTTTGCTTTTTGAGTGAACATTCCTAGTCTGATCTTTCATCGTCACAATTCAATTGTATTATCGCCCTTTCCTAAATAATCTCGAAATCAACAAACTACTCTGTGTACAGAAATCGCGACCCAGAACCCGAGGGTTATATCTACACTTTTTGTCGTTTTACAGGAAAGTAATTCAAAGTTTGCTCCCTCTGGTAGACAAACTGTACATTTTAATTAATGCAAAAGAGGTTGTATAGAATGAACAGGCTATGAACAAGTGTACTAAACATATTTTACTAATTAATGATCAACATACAATTTCTTATCTAATTTTTAAAAGATTGAAACAGCAGATACAACTTTTTTGTCTCCAAGTACAATTCAGATCCAGAAAGTTCATAAAATAGAATTGTCTTCAAACTCTTTACATTAACTGCAGGAAGCTAAGACATCACGAATTTTGTCATTCATCTTCGTCTTTGATATTTTTCCTTTCTCGTTACCGCTACCACGGTAGAAAGAAACTCATGTAATCCGCGAACAAGCGGGGAATTTACGGCAGAAAAACTATTATTACAGGGCCCTGGCGACGAAAAAGTCGATAAATCCGGATGCTAACCTTAGAAAAAAATCCTCGAACACACGGTGTAACCCTTGATACCGAAACATCGATTGACGGCAAAACGTCCGTCCGTCCGTCCGTCCGTCCGTGTGAACAACGCTAGCCGTTAAACCGTTCAACCGATTATCTCCAAAATTGGTATTCCCCAATCAATCTGACTGATGTCATCGTTCTTGAATTTGAAATTGATATTTTAATTTTTGGGGGTACTTTACATGAAGCCCCTGGTAGATTTGCCAAATTTTCAAAAAAATGACTCCATCGTTTTTTATTAAAATTTGTTGTTGGATAGTGTGAAGGGCATTTAAAAAGATGGTACAGGTCTCATGTTCATTGAAAACCATGATTTTGCGAAAATTGTTCCAAATTTTTACGGTGTCTTCCTACAACTAAAATATTAAAGATAGATTTTTCCCCTAATGAAATCTGTTGCTTAAAAATAGATTTTGAAATAAATTCATGGACAATTTTTCTAAAATTGTAGTACTTATTGCGTAAATTTGCGTTAAAATACTGGCGAGAAAGTACGTGCAGTTTTAGCACCACTAGTTTACCTTTTAAGCAATGCACGAAATACATGGTCGTCTAGCGTACTAGAATAGTTTAAAGAAATTAGTGTTTGCAAACCCTGATCTTTTCATTGTTAACGTGAAAGAAATACGACAACGAACTTCTTTTTTTATTATTATTATTATTTTAAAACTTTGTCCTTATATACATTTTGCACTCAGTGTTTTTTCAAAATAAAATGTTTTCCTCATTTTGACATACTTCATAATATTTCAATACAATGAATTTTCTGTCTCCCCTACTTATTTTATTCACAACATGGAAATTTGCATCCATAATCCAAATGTTGAAGTCTTTTACCAGAAACAAAGTTACCTGCAGTGCTGATGTATGATTTTCTATTTTGCCGATTTTCTTTTCTTATATTCTTCTTACTGATTTTTCGATTTCTTTGTCGTTTTCTGTTCCTTCTCATTTCTTTCATGATCACATCTTCTAATTCCGTTGAACTATACGGAACTAATGATCTAGTCATTTTTTTATTACAGTCTATTATTTGGTTAATGTGAAGACATGAGTTTCCTTCACTTTCCATTTCAGCATTTTTATTATCACCTTCAGAACTTCCATCTCCGTCGTTGCTCTCGAACAACCTGAAAACAACAAACATTGCAGATACAACAGAACCCTCTGGTTCTCACATCGTGAAATGTCTGCCAACGTTCCTTTTAGAAAACACCCTCAACCTCAGCGTCGTTACCTCCACATTGCGTCTTACTTTCACAATTTCCATTATACAATAGCACCTAAGCATATCCATTTCCGATATCCTTGCTTTCTGTTCCACCCTGATCTTTATATACGTCACAGCCCTTCGTGGATTTTACCAGCAGTTGACAATCCAGGGATATTCAACTTTAACCTTTGCGGTTCCTTAGGTAAAAAACTCGAAAGCGCGCGGTTTTCAGAGTATTCACTATTCACTTTTCCGTATCTTTTGTTCGTTCCCACTACTGCTCCATGCTTTAATTACTCCACGACTTGTTACTGTAACTAACAGTGATCCTCTTAATTTCCATTTTAATCAAGCTGAGTGAGTCTTCCAATACTACTGATAGACGCTGTTGCAGCTTCGGGTCTTCGTTCGTATTACCCGGCGACTTCAGTTAATGGCTGAGCTCATAATTCATTTTCTCCAAACAAATAAATAAATCTGTCCCGCCCGTTTGCCCCGCTGATTCCCGCCTTGCTATCAAGATTATTCCCTCCGTCCAGAGACGCCGCTTCAGCAATGGAGAGGAGCATTGCCAAATATTCTCCCTGCGGGAAGCCACTGGCGTACAAAACAGGCCTTCTCGATATCTGAAGGATTCCGGCAAAAAACATGATAAGCTACGCGGCATCGCTTTCGCTATATAAATGAACATTTTGGATTAAGTCATTTAAGAGGGTGGCATTTTGGATTAAGGCACATAAAATGACAATAAGGGGTCAACTATGAGCAATAAATTGAACTATTTGAGTATGACAATACCTGGACAATGGATGACTGGAGCTTAAAATTATTGAATCGCAAAACCCACAATTTTCAGCCTAATCATTTGTTACTCACGAGCCCCTAACTGTCTATACAAGATATCTTTTTGAGGTTGATTCTGCAGGCTTATCGATTGCCTGACCGCAACACCACCGTGTCCCGTCCAAAATCACCTGTTTCCTTGCCGTAACCACTTGCGTTCAGGGATAAAATCCATCGTAATTCCGCCGTAAATTATCAACTGTCTTCTTCTCTTCGCTTTAAGCTCACCTCCTCAAGTTAAATCTTTCCCTTGAGGATCGTCATTCCTTCGGTGATGGGGATCAAGAAAAAAATAGTGTACAGAATGGATAAATCTCAAACGACGTCAATTACAGTGTTGCTAATGACGATAGTGGTGACGATGGTAATAGTGAAGATGACAGACGACGACTGTCACAATAGCTATTATACTGGTAGCAGTATACGGCAATGTCTGAGGTCATTGACGAATAGCGATTGTCTGTGACGCATCGTGTTGACCAACACGGCGATTTTAGGAATTGTTTGATCTTTAGTTCTACCGGCAGGCACTGTGCCGGTGTGGCAACGACAAGGCCTGGAGCAGAAAAGGAAATGAGAAGGCGTGACCAATCGGGACGTATAGGGGGGGGGAAAGAGTGTAACATGGGCGTGTAAAAGAGTGGCGGGGCGAATGACGTGACGAGGCAGACACTGGGCGAGTGGCGGACTTAGCGTGCGGGGCGGGGAGGGGAGCGAGGCGTCGCGGGAAGCGCGGCGGGGGGGGGGGGCACGGAGGGCAGTGCCCTTGCACGAAGTGTGGCGTAACGAGAAGCGTGAACTGGTGGGAGCGAGGCGAGAAGTGGAGGCGTGGCAAGACGTAAAATCTGCGGCAAGGCGAGGAGGAGCGGCGGGCGTAGGAGGAAGGGAGGGGAAGAGGGGCATAGGGGAGAGCAGGGGAGAAGGAAGGAGGGACGGTGATGCGGAGTGTTAAACGAGGAGTAGAGAGCGTGGTGGGGTGGGCCAGAGGACAGTGCAGCAAGGAACGAAGGGGAGAGAGAGGAGGGACCAGGGGAGGTGGAGGGCGGGGCGAAGCCCAAGGCGAAACTTGCAGGCTGCTCCTCGCCTGCAAACCCCACGCGAGCGGCTCGGGGACGGGCTCGGGGCGCGCGCCGCTCTTCTTTCGACGTCATATATTTAATGGCTTTTATACCTGCTTTGTTTATGTACTCCCCGCAAAAAAATATTTTATGACGAGCGTCAACCTCCTAAATTCGCCGCGTGGGCGGGAGCGGCGCCGCGGCGGGCGAGCGCGCGCCGAGTCTGCTTCCCCTGGCCTTTCAGGCCGAGGGAGAAGTCTCCCGCCGGGAGAGATATGGAGGCCAGGACGTGGTCCTGATCCGAATCCACTGCACTGCTGCCGCCGCCACCGCCCCCCTCGCCATCCCCGCCCCGCCTCCACCTCCGCCAACGACTCCGCCACCCCCACCGCCACTGCCAACGCCACTCCCACCGCCACCGCCACCGTCGCCGCCACCGTCGCCGCCACCGTCGCCGCCACCGTCGCCGCCACCGTCGCCGCCACCGTCGCCGCCACCGTCGCCGTCACCGTCGCCGCCACCGTCGCCGCCACCGTCGCGTCGCCGCCGCCGTCGCCGCCGCGTCGCCGCCGCCGTCGCCGCCGCCGTCGCCGCCGCCGTCGCCGCCGCCGTCGCCGCCCCCGTCGCCGCCCCGTCGCCGCCCCGTCGCCGTCACCGTCGCCGTCACCGTCGCCGCCACCGTCGCCGCCACCGTCGCCGCCACCGTCGCCGCCACCGTCGCCGCCACCGTCGCCGCCACCGTCGCCGCCACCGTCGCCGCCACCGTCGCCGCCACCGTCGCCGCCACCGTCGCCGCCACCGTCGCCGCCACCGTCGCCGCCACCGTCGCCGCCACCGTCGCCGCCACCGTCGCCGCCACCGTCGCCGCTGCCACCGTCGCCGCCACCGTCGCCGCCACCGTCGCCGCCACCGTCGCCGCCATCGTCGCCGCCACCGTCGCCGCCACCGTCGCCGCCACCGTCGCCGCCACCGTCGCCGCCACCGTCGCCGCCACCGTCGCCGCCACCGTCGCCGCCACCGTCGCCGCCACCGTCGCCGCCATCGTCGCCGCCACCGTCGCCGCCACATCTTCCGCCGCCCGTGCTACTGCCACCGCCACCACCAACACTGCCATCTCCGCGGCTGTCGCCCACCGTGCTACAGCTCCTAAGCGGGGTATTTTTCTCGAAGAAAAAGGAAGGAGTCTTTGAAGACGATGTTTTTAAGTTCTTCTCCGACTTTTATTTTAAGCACGAAATGGTCTCCAACGTTGCTTCGTTGTGTCTAAAATTTAATTCGATCGTCCAATAATACATCCATTTTAGGAAATATTTTGTTAAATATTTTTTAAATAATCGCATGTTTGTGTACTTTTCTAATATTTTCTTGTTCATAATTGTTCTTATTGTGACGACAATATGAGAGTTTCTCCGATTCCTATTTTCACGAAGAATAGTATAGATTTAAATGAAGTATGTTGTATGGATCTTTAAAATGATTCTTCTGCTATATTACGGGACTGATCGTATCAATATATATCCTCCTAAATATAAGATAAACCAAAGAAGTACAAAATTTAACGTCTCCAAATTCTTTGGGTGAAATGAACATGTTTTTAGTTTTTATGGAATTATTAAATAAGAAGTATTTGAATTTGATAAATATAGACTGCCATATATTGAACAAACATTAAATATAATATTTTATTTAGCTTGTTTTAATTTTCTTTTGATGGTTGGTTTCCTTTCTTCAATCTGTGGCAGTCATCGATTTTCAAATAATTTTCATATTTGTATTTTTCCTTCTTTAAGACCAACTCTTTCCTGCTGTAAATTCGTTTGTTTTAGTGATCGTCCCTTATTGTTATTTCCTGGCATTTCATGTTAAATTAAATGTGACCTTTATTTCTTGACAGCTGGCCCTATTCATTTTTCTCCGCGAATGCTTTCTTGTCGAATTTCCATCCGATTTTTTAATCCTTCTTGTCAATGGAGAACGCTTCATTTAATTTATTTAACTAAAATAGCAAGTACAATTGGTAATTTACAAATATGTCCAATTAGTTAAATTATCAAAATTTTGAAAAGAATTATCAAATAAATTGATGTGCAAACTTACATGACCAACATAATTCTTAGCTAATACATCTTATTGAATTTCATTACTAAAAATACTTGCTTCAAAATAAATTTCTTCTCCATTTTTGAATTTGTATGTTAGAAAGTTGATATCATTCTATATTCGATGCACGAAAGTTGACGTCATATGATTAACTCGTAGATTTTTCTGTATTAGATATATCAATGGATGACATTTTACAATCCCAACCAATCTCACGCAGATTCTCACATTGCGTGTTGTCAACTTTCGATTTTCAGGAAGAAGAAACAGGAGTTGACAGTAACTTCTTTAACCTGATTGATCAGTGACCACTTAACTCCATACGTGCATTTGATTTGATTTATTTGGTCAAAAAACTTCGTGTTTGTTTTCCATTTCATGTTAAAGTTTTAATAACATTGAATGTTTTAACACTTGTTTATATTACCATGATTGTTTTGAGAACCTCTCAATTTTCTTTCTCGCTCATTTGACATTATTAATTGAATAAAATTAGCGAAAATGTAACAACCTATCGAGGGCAGTTACTCTTCACTTCACTCCCTCCACTGACAACGAAATTTTCCGTGATAAATAGTGAAAGTGTTGGCATAATTTAGCCTAACTACGTCAGTAATGGAGTCATCTATTGAAACATTTACAGTTGTAATGACACTTGGCAGAAAGTTCGGGAAAAGGCATTGAGAAATAACGTTTAGCCTCGGTCTCCCCTCTCGCTTTTTTAAATTTATTATTATTATTATTATTATTATTATTATTATTATTATTATTACTATTATTATTATTACTACTATTACTATAATTTTTTCATCTTTCATCTATTAGTAGTTAAATTGTTGGGAACGGATTCTGAAACTCAAGGAAGCGTGCGCAGATGATTTTCTCCCCCGTACGTCACATACAGTTTTTGACTAAATAAATAAAAAAAGGCACAAGTATGAAAAAAATATTTTACCCGAGTATGTTTGAGTAGTATTTATTATTACCTATCACTTTTGCTTATAATTTATTATTTAAAATATTCAGATCATTTGAATGACGTACAGTGCATAAGTGAATGAAAGAACATGTATTTCTGAAAATGAAGTGTCCTGCATTTAATGACGATATTTGAGCAAGGAGGATTTAAACAAATGTTAATTAAAAGACATTAAAGCTCACTCGCTTAGTAAAAACGCTCAATTTCTCTCTTTGTGCTTTTTGCTAAGCGATTTTCCGATCTGTTTGCATACTTTAAAACTTCAAGAGATTAATTGTACCCTGTTTACTGAGAAGAAGAAAATTAAAATTATATATGTAATATTAAGGGGGTGTATCAGTAAATCATCTGCATACAAGCTATTATGAGAAAAGTTTTGAATGGAAGACGAAGAGGTTCAACTGGGTCGCTAGAACGACATTTTCCAGAAGATGGATAAGGAAACTTTTGGTACATTCTTGTGATAAAAATCTCTGCGATCTCAACGTGACCGAATTGAGCTGACCTCATTCCACCGCAAGAGTGTAGGAAATCGCCTGTGAGAGCGAGTCTGCAGATGAGTTGGAAATAAAAGTATGTTGTGCCTGGCTTGAATAAGTTATCGAAAGAGTCCTTCGAACTTTTAAGTTTGTATTCAGCGTAAAATATCTAGAGTTTTTTATAAGATATGAAATACTCGTAGACTCTTTCCGAAGGAATATATTAATTAATTATTTGCTTATTTATAGTTTCTATAGCATCCTGTGAAAACCCTCGTCACAATTACATTACATTCCTAACGGTGCCTTATTAATTAGTAACGCTAGGATGTCTTACATTACTAGTTTGATGAAAATGTGTATCGATTTAAGTATCATAGTCATCTGACATGCACAAGATAATTTCTTATTCAGAATATACTACAACCAATCGAAACATGCATGTGAATGATCTGGGCTGTCCGGATGACGCCGGCATGTGAATGTTAGTACAAGAGCGTTGACTCAAAGGCTACAAATGACTCTTATCTATCAGAGCGATATGTAATAGGACTGAGAGGGTAGCGAAAAACATTATAATTATTTATTTGAAAGTGGAGTACAATATAGTGATTCTACTGACAATTTTGTTCCTCAAATCGTCAAAAATTGCGTACAAAATTTTGAAAATGTACTTTTTCTGCAATAATCTATCTTACCAGTTCGATAGATGTATATATTTTTTATGTATATATTAGATGGTGATGTGAACTACTACTTTAAAATACATTTTCAGCGCAATATTTAATAGTATCATTCTGAAATTAATATTTACTGTTAAATGATTTGTCTTTTCATTTAGAATACGTTCTTTCAAAATTGATGAGAGTTGTTCACTTTAAATTTTTTTAATTTGGAAATAACTTTCTTATTAAACTCACATATGCTGATTTTAATTGTGGATTGTTCTTTGTTTCAGGTGAGTTCCACAGGATTTGAATATATATCTCGGCAGCCTCACCAGTAAGTGCAGTCTTATTTGCTTACCTGCTTAAGAGGATACCTATTTTATTTATGATTTTTATTAACAATATGGCATAGATGCATGAACGGAGTGCAAATAGAATTTTATTTGGAGTTTGTGAAACGTATCAAGGAACTAAGACTTCAAGTTTGACAATTTCATGAAGTTAACAAATTAGTTAAAGTGAACCTGAACTGGAGATTTAACATGTTCACACTTACAAATATGATGTTTAATTGATTATTTCTTCTTGAAAGTATGTGGAAAACAATTCTATGTATGTATTTGCTTTACACCAAAACTAATAGTATCATTGATTGTATAACATTTTAGTTGCTATACACGACTTGTCTCATTTTTGAGACTGTAATACGTTTTGAATCAACTTGTACTTTTGTCCTTAAGTATTGGAAGGAACTTCAAATCAATCCATTCAACGATTCCATCCAACAACCATTTCTGGATACATGTTTATAGAGAAACAATTATATCGAATATCCTGTGGAACTCTGTCACAACTGCAACATTTTCTATTTTATCATTATTACGTTATTTGATCTAAAATGATTAAATTAAGGCATCGATTGACGTATGAGGCAGACAGGTCTCCACGACCGAATTACTGTCTCAATTCCGCAAGACATGCACTTCAGTCCATTTGAGTGCCTTCACAGGAAATGACTATCCTACTGTGAAACTCCTCTTGAGGAGGCCTGCAATATCTGCGTTTTCAAGTCAAAAACGCTTAACACGATCTCTTGGTTCTACGTCAAGTCCAGAGGTTGGGGCAATACCCAAAATATTGAAATAAAAATCATTAGAACCTTCAGTAGTGTGCCCTTTTTAAACTTTTCATGTCAGTATCTTATTGAAGAAACGATACGGCAACATCGAGACAAATAGAAGAAATGTACTAATTTTTGTCAATGTGTGACATTTACATTTTTTAATAATTCCATTCATAAAGAATAAGAATATTTCACGTGTTTATAACTTAAAATTCGCGTAACGCAGCGTAATTTACGAGTTGTTTAGTTAAAGGTTGAATCGAAATTTGAAGTCACATGATCCTTTTTTTCAAAATCACAATTTTTTGCTGTTATGACAGCTTTCCATCCGAGATCAATAAAAATAAAACGTGTAGTGGCGTGGCGTTTCCAGACCACGCGCGCAGCCCGCGCCGCGCCCCGCTCCCGCCCCGCCCCCACCCCGCCGCCCCGCCCACCTCGCGTCGTCCGGCTTCGTGTCACCGCGCCATCCTTCAGCACTATTCCCAGCCGCGCACGTCACTCCGTCCGCGCGCGCCCCGCCGTCGGCTGTGTGGCTGGGAGCGCCGGCTTGTTTGCGCTTGCGCCGGCGGGACACAATGAAACATCGCGCTCTTTCCGCGACCTCCACCACCTCTGGCCGCCCCGCCGCCGTCGCTCTTTCCACTGCCTGCCACCGGTATCGAGCACGTAACCGCTGCCAGCGCCCCGCGTTCTGTGCGGCCACTATCGCCGTTGCCGGCGCCGCGTTGGGCTGCTCTTACGGCGCCATTCACTATCGCTTCCCTAGCGCCGCTTGCGATTGAACTCGCGAGGTGCACCTTGTGAATGCCGCCTTGGCTCCGCCTCGCTGGCCTCCACGTTGCTCTCACCGCCTGTCTCGCAATCACTGCCTTCCTCTTGTGCAGCTCCCTATTATTGGGCCACGCCTCCGCCGCCTGAGTTGGTTCTCCCGCGCGCCCCGGCTCTGCCCTCGTGCGCCGCCCCCTCCTGTCGCGCCGCCCCCCCGCGCCCTTCCCAACCCCTCCCGCTCTTTCTGTGCATTCCTCCGTTTCCGCACCACAGCCCCCCAATTTAACTTGAGAGATCTACCGTGTGAATGTTGCCTTCCGCAGCGGTTCCAATCCCACCCCGCTACTCTTGCGACACCGCCATTCATTTCTCCCTACGTCGTTTCACCTGGACCTCATTTGCAGGTTGATCCCTTCCACCTCCCAGACTCCACCGCATGACCATCTTATTCATGTGTAGGTACACAGCCGCCGCCCGCGCTGTCGTGGTATCTGCATACACGCCGTTCATCTCCGCTGGCATCACCTTCTACCGTTGTTGTTCCGCAGCCCGTACGCTCTCTCGTTGTCTGTGCCTCCTCCATCGCATTTACGCCTCCTCCTGCTAACATCGCACTACTTGTAACCGGTTCCCCGTCTCCCCTCCCCAGCCGCCTCTGCCTTACCGCCCCCACTGTTCCCTACCGCCCAGCCGCATTCACAGACCCACCCTCGCCGCCCCACTATCCCACCCGTCGTTTGCCGCCATCAGCGTCCCCGACGTCGCCGTCTCACCCGTCGCCCCGCCGCCCCCCCCCCCCCCGCCCTCCCGCCCCCGCCCCCCGCCCCGCCCCCCGCGCCCCGCCGCCCCGCCGTCCACGCCACCCCCACCGACCCTGCCGCCCCCGCCTCCGCTTTCGTCGCCCCCGCCGTCTCCGAAACAGCCCGCGACCCACCGTCGAGCTGCCGCCGCCTCCGCCGCCGTTCAATAGAAACCTGCACACGCGGTGTTTGAGGAGCCGTAAAGACAGTCTATCGAGTTAAGTGGTGACGCGAGAGCGCTTGCGGGTCGCGGCTGTTGTTGCTTTAGGGCCGCACTCCGGCGATTGAGGAAAGCTAAGATAAATGGCGCCGTCGGATTCGAGTGAACTCCTAAAAAATTTAGATCGACCTCGTGTGGGAAGCGGAGTTTTCTCTGAACGTCTCTTCATTTAACGTACTTTTTTTAATGGATGTCTGTGCTTTCAGGCGGCGTTTGTTTGTGGGCAAAGAAGAACGAAGCAACGCGTCCATGCGCAATGTTTTAATATCTTTTAAATAATAATTTCCAGGAGACGAATCATTACGTTTTTACTGAACGCATGTTGTGCAATTAATTTTCAGTATCTGAGAACATGTTTGGCCTCAGAGAATTTTAGGAATTGTGTAAATGTTCTTGTTTAGAAACAAAAAAGGAACATTAAATATTTTATTGTCTCCTTTATAAATTTTAGAAGAAACTATTATAATAGTTTTGAGTAAGTTCAGGAATTTTTATTGTGCTTTCAAAAATGTAGTAAGAATAATATTACTTAAATTTAAAATATTTGAGCTTTTTAGCGAATATATATGTATTTTCAATGACATATTCCTGTTCACGTCATCCTTATATAATTTGACTTTCCTTTTCCCTGCTCACAAGTTTTACTTAATTGAGAAAACAAATGTGTTAGAGTTGGTGCGCTGAATTCTCTTGAATATTTCAAATGAGACAAGAGGATTCATGCATCTACGAATATTTTCAAATTAATTTTTATCTTCAAATTATATTTTGTTGTTTAAAGTAAAGTAAAGTTAAATCAGGCTCCCTTGTGACTTCCCGGACTTATCGCAACAATTTCTTTTCAAAACATGACGTTTCCCAAAATTTATCGTTTTGCATTTTGTCATTTATGGAGTCGTATTTCAAGCCGAAAGCGTATATCAGTACTGGTGTACGCGAATTATCTAAGGAAAGTTTTGTCGTGACGCTACATCATTGTAAACGGAAACGTCAAGGTTAATTTTACGGCCAGTGCGCTCCCGTAACTTACTTCCTTATCCCCTCGCAGCAAATCTCAGTACAAACTAGACAAAAGTCCGCATGGGGGCCATATCCCTTCATTAGTGGACTACCATCGCGCTTACTCATAAAACTGCAGGTGGACATCAGAATAGAGACTCATGTATCACTCGCGACTTTCCGATGTATGGTGCGATATCTTGTCGTATTGTATGCGTTTTTATGTTGATGTTGCTTTTGCGATCTGAAATCCTGAAGTTTAGCTGCCAGAAAAGTAGAAAACTGTCGTTGAGGAATGGGTGTTCACAAAAATTTATTCGTCCGCTATTATCTTTTCTGATTGACGTCGAAGGGAACCGCGTGTAATCCCGTTTGAGATTGATTCCTGTTTCGTTGTTCACTTGATTTTCCTGCACGAGTTCTTCGTACGAAGATATTTGTGAACGAGCCCTTAAACAAACTACAATTAGTAAACTAGTTCTCCATACAATGTTACAGTGAATGAGAAACGATTGTATGTTTACATTACATATTCCTTGTAAAAAATTTGAGGATTAGATCGATTTATGATGGGCAATAGAAGCACAGACATTCACGAATAAAAAAGTATTGAATTTGTTTATATTGTAGATGAATGAATATGAATCATGAACACTGCCGTCTTCACAGACGATTTGAATCCACATGTGTACTTTCCGTAGTTTCGTTGAATTTCAAGTTTTTTTTTAATGTTTAAATGAATTGCTACAAATTCCCAAGTAATATATCCCCACATCCCCTTTAATACGTGTAAGATAATTAAGCCCCCTCAAATATTTTAGTACAATCGTCGTGAATACTTGATATTGTAAGGTTCATAAGATTTTTAGTCTTTAGTTTTTTGTAACGCAATCGATATTTTCATCGTTGACAATTTTTGGCAAAATGTTTGGACGTTAAATTGCCAACAGATGTGCATTGGATTTACAATTAACGTCTTATATGATGCAGCACTTTTATTAACGCTCTTTGTTCGTTTATTTTAAAATCAGCGTCCTACACGTGCAGTGCGATCATTTTCTGTGGAGAAATGTAAATGTGTAGGTGGAATATGATTTTGGTGGTGTCTTCTTCACTCTTTACGACAAGCATGTCAAACTGTCAAACTGCGCACGTTCGAGCTACTAGCTAGTTTCCCTCTTGGGAAAACCGGCGCTGCTGCGAGGGAGACATCACCTGTCTCCCTTTACATTTCCCCTCCAAATTCAGAAAGGCATGTTCACGGTCATGTTGTAGCCGGGGAACTAAGTACAAAGCGCACTCCAAATATCACGATGAATTTTGGCTTTGTACTAAAGTATGTTTACTTGATGTTTTCTATTAAAAAAAACGAAAACAGTTCAGTTTCTACTTCATATTTATATAATTTTAATAATTAACTATTTAATATGTTTATTGTTGTTTTAAATCTTGCCTTGTATAAACATACTTTCCAAAAGACAATATCTAGCGGCCGGCTGCTCTGATCGTTTATTCTCATCTGAGTCTGGGTTGAGTGTGTTCTGATCTGAATTGAGATCTGATAGTTTTCCGTGGTTTCTCCGATCAACACCAGGCGAATGCCGGAGCAGTACCCTAGCAAACGGACCACGGACCGCGCGCGATCTGTCCTTTCTCTTTGTTGTCCTATCCTCTCCCCTTACACACACACTTACACTAACATGCACTACACTACCACATATTCCGGGAGACCGGTTGGGAGCTTAGAGCTTGTCCCGGCTGGGGCGGTGCCCCGCTGGTGGGAGAGGCCTGGTTGTGGGAAAACCCCGCTAGCCGAGGGTAGGTCGGCGCTGGATCTCGCCATCCAGCGGGGGAAGATCACCGCCATCTTCCGAGAAAAAGGCATGCATTACACTAACGGGACTAATGACCAAAGCAGTTGACGCGCTCGGAAACACGAAAAAATCAATCAATCAATCAATCAATAAAAAAGAGACAATAATATGTTTGAAAGGCAGATTCTTCGTTTTTGCTTTGAGTTGTGATGTACAAAATAATTCTCATAGTTATCCATTGCATTATGAAATCAGTTAAGAAGTCTGTAAATTAACAAGTCTGTCTGACGGATGGACAGCTCTTTTACAGACAAAAATCTATGTTAAATCGAACCTAAACGTAGAAAATTAATGCTATTATTGCACACCTGAGTAAACGTGATTACGAAATCAACATATCAAGAATCAAGAAGTTGAATTTTAATCTCAGTTGACAATTTGAAATATGACATAATATATTTCATTTTAATGGTTCATTTCTTTGGAATAGTAGAGCAAAATCGAATTAATATTGCTTTCAGGGCAATAACGGAGAGCTGACTTCTCCAAAATACTGTCATTGATGAAGTATTTAATGACCTCGGAGGTATTTGTACAACCTTTACTTTTAGATCTCGCAGCAGTTGCTCTGAAGCCGTGTCCACGAACTCTAGTAAGCTAGTCACCTTGCCCACCACCTTGATATGCCTGCGGTAAGACAACATACGCGATTTCTGATCAATGAAAATAGACATGTTAACTTGAAGCTTTGAACTATTTTTGTTTTATCGTCACTACTACTACGACTTTATCATGACTACGCCAGATACTCCACAGTACACGGACAAGGGGCATTAATGTCTCGATTTCAGCAGGGCCTATTTTTTTCTTTTTATTAAAGTACAGTGGATCAGCCGAGACCAGATATACGAAAGTAACGCGTCCACAATAAATTGAAATAAATTCGCAAAAGTCAATAGTCTGCTTAAAGAGCTTGACGAAATAGGTAAGAAATAATACGAAACGTGAATAAAATATATTCCGTGAACTTGTGTAAATGAATAATGTCTTCGTGAATAATGTAAATGAATAATGAACTTCGTCTTGACGAAGATATTGTATCCCTTGGAACAATTCCCCGATTTTGGCGGCCGTATGGCTGAACACCTAAATTAACACATGTAGACCGTGATGTATTTATTGAGAACATATTGTGACCATTGCTGCGCTAGGTTGAATGTCTTTGGTAGAGATCTTCCCCCCATAAAAGTGTTGGCCGTGTGCCTGGAAACGCTTTGCCGGGGCGACACGAGCAGAGGCTGTTTTCTGAAGGCTGCTTCCCGCAGCTTCGCCGCTCGATCTCTCCTCGCTGACCGCGACGCTTCGGCGCCCTCTCGGCCGCCCCTCGGCACGTCTCCCCCTCCCCTCTCCCTCCCGCCTCCCCCGCCCCCGCCCGCTCCTCCCGCACTGGCGCCCGCGGCTGAACTTTCGTTCCCGGCCCCCGCCTGCGTTTCTGCTCTTTCATCACCCCTCTTCTCAGCCAAGCTCGCTTCTTTCACTCCCCTTGCGTCCACCATAGCAGTATAAAATCGTAGATATTGTCTGCCTTTCTTCGACTTTTTATAGTTTACATTTTGTTCCGCCCTTTTTGCAGGGAGTCTTTTCTTAGGCAGCAAGCTGCAATTTAACTTAAGCTCCCTTTTGCGTTGGGCATTTATATGGTGGTTGTCCACAGATAAAAAAACCACTAAAAATGTACTACAGTTATGTTTGTAAATAGAAATTAAATCATTATGACTTACACTTGGGTTTCTGTAAGCTGGCGGATGACAGTTCATCAGCTGTTTCGGTTTCGTCCTATCGGGACCATAAACGTCACCACAGTGACGTCACCGTGATGACGTTTTAGCTCTCGAGTGGATGACACCGTAACAGCTGATGGACTGTCATCCCCCAGGTTAGAAACACCCAAGTGTAGACATTAATATCCCTATTTCATCCAGTTGAAACAAGAGACGGTAAAAATGTAATACTTTATTTATTATCTTAATCCATTCATCTATTCCAACATTCTTGCATAATTTGAGAATATAAGTATACACGAAGTAAAATGAGCATTGTGAAACATGAATTTAAAACTTAAAGGAAATGACAGTCTAAAAATGGAATTGGAAGCGACGTAAAATTAGTCCACATCAGGTTGGTACTGTCAAAATCTTGATAATTTTTACAAATGGTATCCATAACTCGTCTCCGAGAAATTTATTTTTACCCTCTGAAACAACATTTATTCATTTTCATTCGTTGCCTTGTCAATATATTTTAGCTTCAACTTGCCACCTTCCCGACGAGGAATGCACTATTGCTGTGTTTCTCCGTCCTGGTTTTCCTTAGCGTTATTGTTAAGGAAAGTGTTAAGTTGAAAAAAATTAATATTAAAAACACATATTTGCCTTTGGAAGGGTAATGGTGGTGAGACGGGGGCTAAGAAATATTTCCAAAATTTTATTTTTATTTTAGAGTTATAGTGTAACTACTCATATGTCATTTGGTTTAGGGGAACTTTTTTCCATCTTATCCGGAGGAACCCTATGCCATCTGCTGTGTGCCATGTGTTGTAAAGTAATGTTCATTTATTATATGGGCATTTCTTTTAGCGAGCTATTGATACTGACTCATCTGATGAATATGATTCCTAAAACGTGTGTTAATTATAAATATCAGGATTGCATGAAAAATTCCTACTCTTAATAAAGTCAGTTTTGACGACAGAGAAAAACACAGATTCGAAAATAAATAGTCATAATAATGGTAATATTTCAAGCTCAATTAAGACCGGCTAAGAGAAATTATGTGAATGGCATTTGCTTATTATTCGTGCGATTTTTCTAGAAAAAGTCCTCTCGCTGTAGGATGCGCTCCCACAAAATATTATGACATCATATTATGTCTCAAGCAGAAATACACATTCGCAACATACATGCAACGAGCTGCATGAATTCTAAGTTTGAAGGATTCTGAATGCGTAACATTATGAACTTAATTTACTGTTCAATTAATTTCTATCGATATTCCACTCAAGGTTGGAGTGAATTAATGGACCGGAAAATTTTGTTTCCTTAACCAATTGCATATTGTTAATTTTCAATGGCAAATGCGATTGCCTGTATGTTATGGAAAACGGCATTGAAACTATTTTCTTTGTTTTACTGTTAATGAATAACGAAACCAATTAGAAATATCAGAAAACTTACTATTAATGGTTCCTATTTTGCAAATAACATTCAGCTTTTCAGTAAACAGAACTCCTCTTCCGTCTCGGATAAACGAGACATATAATTTACGTATGAATGGAAGGATAAGGCCTACGACCGAACCCTACCAGTCCCAATGTTTAATTGGAAAATCGGAAAGATGATGTAATATTGTTATTTTCGTACGAGAACAATATTTCTTCTCTTTACAATCGATGTTTAAGGTACGAGGATATCCAATCTATGACAATCCCACAAATTCCTTAAGAAGGTAATTTTGAAAGCAAAATTTTATAGACAGTAACGTCAGAAGCTTTTTAAAATTCTAAAAATATTCCAATAAGTACTTCATTTTTAAACCATTGATGAAACAACATATTGAAAATAAAAATGGCCGTTTACATATATTTTGCTTTTCTAAATCTGCTGAGAGTTTGAATATGTTTAAAGTCTGAAAAAAAAAGATTCATTTAAATCATCTTTAATATGGGAACTTATCGCCCATGAACTTATAAAAAAATTAAAACGGGATGGTGTCTGGATGTCACAGACAGTACACATTTGAGTTATTCCGAGATGTTAATACAATACCGACGTTCCTGGAGTCCGGATCAATGATGGAAGTGCAGACTGCACCCATTGGGTAGGCAATTGGCAACACACATGCCACCGGGCCTTTACAAACGCCAACATTTTCAGTTCTCTCTCGATACCGTGTGTACTGGAACTAGTTGTTGGAGCTATGTAATATTCATAAGCTTGTCAGGATCTTTCAGATTTCTATTTTTTGCCTTCGGATATACCATAAAACCATTTCTATCTACAAGCTGGTCTATACGAACACTTTTCTTTTCATTTTCTGACGCCTAGTGGTTGATCACATTTTAATTATCCCCCGGGTCACGTGAGTCTCACCTCATTTAATTCCTCTGTACTGGCAGAAGCCAGGGTTTCTTTGCTTTGTATAACATTGTTCGTTTACGGCCTTGAGCCACTCCTCTAACAGCGCTTTCGATTTGGTTTTCTAAACAGCCTCCTCGCTCCGCCTCTTTCCCAGCTTTTCCGCTCCATTTTTATTGTGCTATTGACCATCTTCCCCGCCCTTCTCCTTGCCCGACACCCCATTCACACCAGCTGAGTTTAACTCAGACTCAGCTTTGCCGCTGAATTTGCAGCGACTCTGACCGGGAGGTAAGAAATAGCGACATAGCTGCATCGAATTCACCCACTATCTGGAGGAGAATTCTAGCGGCCAACTGATCGAGTCGGTAGTCTACTCTCGCTTTCGTCCCTGTCCCCTCCGTCTCTCTAATCGCCTTCACTCCATTATCTATCTCAGGCCGCTACCCGTCCCATTCTCACATTCGTCCCCGCCTTTCCTACATCTCCGCCACCACTTTAACTCTCATTTCTGCCCCTGCAAACACCCCACCCGTTCGCCACATTCGTCCCCGTCCCTTGCACAAGCCCTCTGCCTCGAACCCGTACCCACAACTTTCGCCCCCGCCCTTCACTCGCTTTTGTGCTTCCGCCTACACCCTGTAGATCCCTCGCTTTTGTCCCCGGCAGTGTCCCCGAACCCGCTGCCACCCCGCTCCGCTGTCATTGCAACAACTCTCCTAATTTCAACCTCCACCTCCAATCCGTATCCATCTCTGTTTTCGTTCCTTTTCCCGTGCTCTTTTCCTCCACCTTCGCCTTATTCACTGCATTCCATCAGGCTCTCATTTGTGTCCCCGCGGCGTCATCCCCGACATGGCCCATTTCCGCTCGCTCCCCTTCCTCGCAGGCCATCACCCCCTGTTTAGCGTCCACCTCCACTTTCGTCCCTGTTCCTATCTACTCCACCCACAACACTGCCCTAAACACTTCACCCCCTTTCTACCTTTTCTGCCAACCCGCCCCTGCCACTTCCTTTGTCCCCGACCCCCTCTCTACCTCCATTCTCGCATTCACCCCCCTTTTCTGCCATCGTATCTGCCTCCACTTTATTCCCGTTACAATCCTCTCCTCCTCCTCTACTCTCACCTTCACACCCTTTTCTGTCTCCTCGTCCAACACGTCCCCGCCTCCATCCCCGCGTTCGCACCGCTGGACTTGTGTCGACCGGGCGAGCAGGGATGGCAGGCGGGCGGGCGGGCGGTCCGACGCTCGCCCGCGGCGCCGCTGGGGCTACCGGCCCTCCGTCCGTCCGTCCGTCCGTCCGGTCGGTCGGTCGGCCGACCCCGTCGGCCTGCGTTCATGCACCCCTGCGCCTGGTGTACATGGGTGAGCATTATCAGCCTCCGTGCGCCCGACAGGTAACTCGAGTGGAAGAGCATTTACACGGCAAGATAAAAGACCGGAGTTCGAGTCGCGTAACCGAAACGGTGGGGTGAGGGTGCTCTTTTTTTTATTTTGTCCTCTCTGTCTCGTCCGCGCGCTAGCCCTTGACTCGCCTCGGTGCGTATTAGGTTTCCCTCCCGGACAAAGGCTCTTGCGTTGACGGGTATTGGTGGGTGACAAGAGTATGGCGGAGATGGTTCACGAAAAGAATGAAAATATACGGTGATGTGTTAATCTTCCATCTTACAGAGTTTCCAAATGTTATTAAACATACTTGAAATTTGTTATTAGTTTGATTTACGAGTTTCTTCGAATTCCTTAAGTAGTGAGACATATATGTGATACTGAATTTTATGTGATATGCATTCTATGCACAAAATACTGTTAAAGTTCAGTTACTTATATCTCGTCTTTCTAGTTCAACAAAATATTCATGTACGGAAATTATTTGAATGGAAAACATCCCTTTTTATAGGTTTATGAAAAGTATTGCAATACGAAACTCGCGGGCATTGTTAATAGTATGTCTGCTACAATGTTTGGATTAGGTAAAAGGCGCAGAAAACACATAAGGAATAACCATTGTCCTGAACTCCTACATTTGATGTTGATTGATCAACTACATTCTTGTACAAGGATACTTGATAGTCCACTATTGTCACTTGCTTAATAAGTATAAATGTCACTGCTGTAATAAATATGAAATGTGCAGTATCCATAACAACTAATTATTCAGAAGATTCATATTTAATTATTCAAATAATTAGAATTATTTCAATAAAAGCATAAAATATCTTGCTTCTTACGTTTGTGGTGCATAAAGTGTTGATAAGCAACTAACTAAATATAGTAATTAGCGTTCTGCTTATTGCACAAATATCGAGTTTCCTTTATTGTTGAGAAACTTCTTCTCATACTTTGCATTTCTTTTTTCATGAAAAAAGTTAAAAAAGTTGTGTGTTTCGTGAAAGACACTTATGAACTTCACTTACAATTTAATAATTGATAGCAAAATATATATGCATTCTGTTTAAAATTATTTTTATGATGGCCATTTAGAAGACTACTCTTTCCTCTTATGAGGCAAAGAAATGTAGAAGTAGTTTTTCAACATATCAAGAATGTGCTCAGGATAACTTGTATAGGAGGATGATATTTCATTGATACAATTTATCTATAGAACATAGTTATTTGAGATTTATCATTGTGAAGATTTTGTGTGAACTTGATTATATGCGTGCTGAAGTAACTCCTTCAATACGTATATGTCTTATATCCCGCAACGCTCCGTCTGCTGTGGATAGATAACGCATTTAACGACTATCAAGTAGGCTCTATTTGCACTATAGAATGCATGTACTATTGATCGGTTCGAAGGGTTGAATGATTACCTGAATTGAGAAGATTTACATACAAAGCAAACGTCTCAGTTCTATAAACGTATTAATAGTTGACTTGTCCAGCAGCGAGCCAATAACCGCCACTTGTCCAGTTGCTTGCCACTGCCATTTTTAGATGCAGAGAATGCTAAGTTATGCGTGTGTTGTGTAACCTCGCAATAATTGTATTTTTTGTATTTAAAGTATTTAAAACATAAGTATATAAAAGTATTAGGCAACATAACACAATCATCTGGTGTTGCCAGAATCCATTTTTGTGGTTCCTCGATACCGAAAAATCGAATCTGTCCGTCCGTCCGTCCATCTATGAACATTGCTGGCGGCTAAACCGTTCGGCCGATTTTCTCCAAAATTGGTATTCTCCAATCGATCTGGTTGATGTCGCTGCTCCTTGAAGTTGAAACCGACTTTACAGAAAGCCCCTGGGTCATGTACCAATTTTTAAAAAAAATGGTTCCAGCGTTTTTGATTAAGTTTTTTGTTGGATAGTACGTTTAAGAGAAAGATGCAGGTCTCATGTTCGTTGAAAACCCTGATTTTTCGAAAATTGCAAAAGTTCAAATTTTTTGGGAGTTTTCCTTCAACTAAATTATTAAAGATAGTGATTTATCCCTTAATGAAATATGTTCCTTAAAGATAGATTTTGAAACAAGGTCATGTGTAATTTTTCGAAAATTTGAGTACTTTTCGCGTAAGTTTGCGTGAAAATAGGGCGAGAATGCACTTGCTGTTTTAACACCATTAGTTTCAGAACTAATTCAATTTTTGCTTTTACCCCGATTGCACAAGTGTTATCAATATGAACAGTTACTAAAATATGATTTCAAAGCGTTTATACACAAGACTGACAGTAAAAGTACGCGGGAGTTTTACGAAGCGATTACGTATAGAATATGGTTTCGAATTTTTTTCTAAACATTCAATAAGCGCTGAAAGACGAAGCTATCACTGAAGGTTCAAAAATGTTCTAATAATCGTGATCCATAACAACCATCATACGTAACCTGTGTAATGGATTGCTTCACTCTAGGGTACTTGTTGGAGGTACGTCTTTCAGCTCCGCTCTGCGCCCATGTCCCGTCGCCAATGAGGCGGGCCGCCGCGCGCCCCGGAGGGCAGCGCAGGGTGCGGGCGCTGCCGCAGCTCGCCAATAATGCAGGGCGCGGCCGGGGCGCAAGTGGCCGGGGGCTCCCGGGCGGCCGTTTTCTGCGTACCTGCTTGTTTGAAGCGCGACGGGGGCGGCGCGGGGTGGCACCGCGCGCCGCGCGGGCCCCGGGCCCTCGCCCTCGCCCTCGCCGACGCCAGCGCGCGCGGGGCGCGTGCGAGACAGGACGCGAGCGAACGCTGACGTGACGCGCATCGAACTCCCGGGCACTGCCCGCCGCCCTCGCCCGCCCTCGCCCGCCGCTGCCGCCACCTCGCTCTCGACGCGCCCTCGGGCCTTCGCGCAGAGTTCTTCGCCTTTCTCGCCGCCCCCGCGCCCCAACCCCTCCCGCCCCGCCCCTTACCCGCACCTCCGTGGTCTTCCTTGCCTCTTTCCGTCTCTTTCTTCGCTCCTTGCACAACCACCGCGTCTTTTCAGCTAGGTAGAATTCAGTCGCTGTCTGGAGGAGAATTCTAGCGGCCGGCTGCTCTGATCGGTAGTTTTCCGTGGTTTCTCTGATCAACACCAGGCGAATGCCGGAGCAGTACCCTACCAAACGGGCCACGGACCGCGCGCGATCTGTCCTTCCCCTTCCTTGTCTTATCCTCTCCCCTTACACACTCACTTACACTAACATGCACATTACCACGTATTCCCGGAGACCGGTCAGGAGTTTAGAGCTTGTCCCGGCTGGGGCGGTGCCCCGCTGGTAGGAGAGTCCTGGTTAGGGGGAAACCCCACTAGCCGACGGTAGGTCTGCGCCGGATCTCGCCATCCAGCGAGGGGAAAACCACCACCATCTCCCGAGAAAAAGAATGTACTACACTAACGGGACTAATTACCGAAGCAGTTGACGCGCCCGGAAACACGAAAAAATCAATCAATCAAAAACCCACCGCGTCCTTCCCCGCCAGTCCCATCTCCTTCCAGCACCTACCAGTCTCTCTTAATCCATCCCTCCCTCCCAGTCTTTAAACTCCAGCCACTCCCAGTTCCCCAGATTTTCCCAGCCCCTCCAGCTCCTACCAGTCACTACCAATGCCTTACCTTCCCCCCCCGCCCCCCCTCCTCTTGTCTCTCCCCAACCTGCAATCCATCTCCCTCTTTCGCTTACACCTCCCCCTCTTTCCTACACCCCACCCCCACCCCCCCCTGTCCGGCTTCACGCGGACGGAGAAGCGCTCGGCCTCGAGGTCATCTCCGGGCGGTGGCGAGGGATGCGGGCTGGAAGAAATGATGGGGAAAGAGGGGGAGGGGCGGGGTGGACGGACGAAAAGTCGACGCCGACGCCAACGCCGGCCGGAGGGCAGACTGACCGGCGAGGTGGGGAACGAAGTTTGAAGCGCCAGAAGGGGCGGAAGGCGGAGGGATGGCAGGGATGGGCGACGTCGATGACAAAAGGCGGCGTAGTCAGAAATGAAGGCCACAAAAAACTGTTAGTAGAGGGTTGATCGTCTATTGTGCTGTGCCACATAATTGGATTATGATGTTCCTAACCGAGGGAACACGGATGACAATATGAGTAGAGTAGTAGGTTAAAATTGTGTTTCTGTGTCTAAAAATATTTTATGTGAGAGAGGAGAGATTTAGAGTGGTTTGTGTTTACGCACGTGAAGTTTCCAGGAAAGACATGGAGGTCCTACGAATGCATAAGGTTGCCAGAGCGGATTGTCGATAGATGGAGAAGACAGCGCACTCGCTCTTCGGTACAACGGACATCCTTTTTAACGAATTCTGAAAGCAGCTGACAAACATTGGATGGGATTTTAAATTTAAAAGGCTGAATTTACTAAATTATAATATCTGTTTATAGTGAAGTACTATATTTTTTTTGACCCCGGTTAATAAGATGATAAGTCAAAAGAATTAATTTTATAGGTGAGCAAAAACACTTTAAACAAATGCTGTAAATCAAGGATTAATAATATTTAAATAAAACCTGCACACAGTTTCATTTGATTATTACCTTCTTTTAAATATAATTAATCTCTGATTTACTTCAGTTGAAAGTGGTTTTTTATGTCTCCTGTAAAATTAAGTTGTTTTTTTTGTCTTATCAGCTTATTTATTGGGATCGAAGATTTAGCATTCATTCTTTTATACTAGCCACTCCTAACGTAACCTATATACCTACGTATATACCTACGGAGTATTTGCTACATCGGATAGATGTTTCGATTTTTTATTCCGTAGTAAAGGTGTATTTCTAAAGCGAAGAAGAAACAACTATTGCCAAAGATGTCGATTGGCTGGTAGGTAGTTATTAATGTGAAGGGGTTGGTGATTTTTGAGGGAGCCGAACCGCTAGGAGCGCAGGTTCTGTCTGAGGCATAGGCCACTGACCGAATAGGACATTTTGCTTATACTTGGGTTTTCGTAACCCTGCCGATCATTTTTAAACCTCGTGCTTTATAAAATGAATATAACAGTGATAAGCCATGTTCGAGGCCATGAACCCCGTTGAGAAGGACGTTCGCGAATGAGTTAAAAAGATTTATTTTAAAAGACGGAAGGTGTAAAAATGACCTAATGTTATCGGCAACGTTACGAAAACCCAAGTATAGTGAATGTTGCGGAAAACGGGTGGTTCTCTTGCAGGGCTAGCGTCGTGGTAAGAAAGCGCGGGAGCAGGGCCGTGCGGCCTGCGCTGGCGGGGGGGGGAGGCAGGGCGAGGAGAGAAACAGCGGGGCTGGGTTGGGCGGGGCGGAGAGGGAGGCGATGAAGGGGCCGAGAAGGGCGGGGCGGGGATCGTGCGCGACGCTCAAGGAGGCGAGTTTCCGCGAGGGCGGCCGTAGCGGGACGACGCGGCGGGTGTAGCTGATGATGCCGAGGGCGAGGAGCGGAGGCGCCGCGCACATCGCACGTGCCGACGCCCCGAGCATCTTTCGCCCCGCCCCCTCGCTCCCCCGCCCGCGCCCACGTTCTCTCCCATCTCCCCCGATCTGTCCTTCCGTCCCGCTTCGGTATGCTCGTGTGCTCCTCACTCACCCTCCCCGCCATCCCTTCCCGTCCCCCCGCCCTGCATCTCTTTTCTCACGCTTCCTTTCTATCCCTACCTGCTTCGCGCCTCGCATTCCGTTTCTTGCCGCCGGCTCTGCTCTCTTTCTCTGCCATTCGGCCTCATTCCCATGCCATGACACCCCCACCTCCCCGCACCCACCTCGCCACCCTGCTCTGCCCCCTCCCCTCCCCGCCCGGGCCGGATCGGCTCCGGCCGGTTCTCTCGCCGCTCTCCACCCGGCCCCTGCCGCCGCGCCGCGCCGCCGCCCTTGCAACATTCAGCAGCGACGTCTCCTCTGACACGCCCGCGCTTGTCCGCGGCCGGGATAATGAATTCGTAACATGACGCCCGGGCCGCCGGACGTCTCGGAACACGAAAGTAGAAATTTGTTTGTGACTGAAGTGCGCATAAGAAATTCGATGCGGACGGGGCGCGTCGAACACCGGGTTTATTTAAAATTGCAGTTGCTTTTGAAATAACGCAATGTGGGCAGTGTTCGGGACGCTGGCGTGACGCGTCCGTCCGAAGGAGCACGGAATGCATCGTTCATTAATAAATCATTAGGATTCGTTATGTAATTTTCCAGTGATTTATGGATGAATGTTATTGTGACTGAATGTGATTTGTGAATTTTGGATTGCACTAGGAGAACTTTATTCCTTTGACAGAACTCCATAAAAAACATGAAAAAATTTCAGTTTGGTTGAACAAATGTTCATTGTTCTAATAGAAATGAAAAATGAAGTGATGTAATAACCAAATATATTTATAGATAAGAAAACTCTACATAAATAAATAGTAAACGCCACCTGCAGTCATAACGTTCCTAGGAAGAAGAATAAATTTTGTTGTGATCAGTAATGTTTTTTTTATTATTTTTTTGTGTCCAATTACTAGTCTGTTCATGTGCAATTAGCTATACTTTTTTTGAAACAATGTCGAATAACGTAGAATTGTTGAATGCGAGAGAAAACTGTGTACTCACGACACATTGGCAATAAGATAAAGACGGAAATATTCAATTTTTCTGACGACGGCAACCAGAACTACTGATTTAGTAGTTAGTAAGAAAAAAACATTGAAAACTTCATCAAGCGTGGACGTCATCCGTGGAGGTCGTTCCGAATCGATTCTCGTGGGGGCGAGGGGCGGAACCTTCCTCCAGGCTTCTGCGGCGCGGTGGCTCGCGGAGCGATGTAGCACGCTAGCCGGGGGCTCACTTCGGAGGATCGATACCGAGCCGTATCAAAAATTCACACATTCCCGTTAAGATCGAAGTTCCGAAAGTAGACACTGCCGTAACACTGAAATGAATGGACGCTTTGGTTTCCGTTGTCGGGTGTGAGGATCAGAATTGAGAAAGCATGTGCGATTTTGCCGCGGTTATGACTAGTCATGTTACGAAATGATGAGAAAAGGGAAGAATCTGGGGGATAAAGTGGTATATTTACGTGGAATTCTTGTAGTTCCCTAGTGGAAATCACATTGGCAAAATAGTTTAGTCCACTAAGTATGGCATCGGCTCTTGTCATTTACACTTTTTTTCAAGAGAAATATTTCCACCGTAAACTTGTTCACTCTTATCATGCATTATACACAAATCACATACTCAAGTAAGTTAATTCCCCTTGTCGTCACTGATGAACGTAAGAATGCATCGATCGAGAATCAATGAATATCATCATAAAAACAAAATTAGTTATTATTATTATTATTATTATTATTATTATTATTATCTTCTTCCTTTTTTCGCGGCAAATGATCTGGAGTTCCGGCAGTACATGAAAATCCACACTAGGTTTAATCCAGCTTCCTAAGGTGTAGATTCGGTGATCTGATTGGTTCTACAACACCTTGCGCAAAATGTGCGCCGCACCATACAGCACAATATCCTGAATTTCGTAGTGCTTACTGCAGCCCGGGATCTTTTTCAAGTGCTTCGTAAGATCTTTAGGAATGGAGCCCAGGGCACCTGTTATTACTGGCACAATCTCTGCTCTAACATTCCACATTCGACTGACCTCGATTGCAAGATCTTTATTTTTTAAATATTTCTCAGCAGACTTTGCTGTTATATTTCAATCACATGGGACACATACATCAATGAGGAGACACGTTTTTTCTGTTGTACTTAGTATCACTGTGTCTCGTTTGTTAGCCATTATAGTGCGATCTGTGTGAATCTGTTGATCATACAAGATGGTGTTATACCCAGCTGTTGTTACTGATTTAGGTGTGTGCTTGTACCATTTATTGCTTATCTCTAGGACATTCATAGCTTTACTTATATGCCAGTGAAAATATGAGCACACTTAATTATGCCTTTTCAGATATTATGTTTAGCCAGAATTGGAATTTCTGAAACAGTATTATCAACCGTTTCAAACTGCTCTCCGCCCAGTCGTCATCTGATAACAGAGTGATGTATGGTATCACTGACGACACATCCGAGATCAATGTTTGCTGCAATTTAATTGTGTGGAATTAAATTATTTCCTTTCCTCTCGCCTACACGATGTTGCGATAAAACAAAATATTGAATACTTTCTCGTTACTTCAGTGGCCCAAATATATATTTTTTCCGTTATAAGTAAACAGCATTTTCCACTCTAAAACATTAAAAATGTATTGTGAAGAGTTTAAGTAGTGATTACATAATTCGCTCTCGTGTAAATCCCTTGGTTGTGATACCTGAAACTGCTGTTGCACATTAACAAGACCAAACATTAGACGGCGCAACAGTTGTGTTGCATGTATTATATAACAAATGGTAAATGCGAATTTTCTTAGAACTTCTACGTTAAAAAACCTTATAAAACCAGTTAGAAATGGATGATCATTGTGATGATCCTTTATGATCAACTGTAAACGAAATAACGAGTGCAATGAAAACACAAAACATGAACGACTTTATTGTTTATAGTGCCATCAAAATTACACCGAAATAAAGCCATCAAAATTTAATGATTTAATATGGAATATGACTATTATAGGATTTAGCAAATGCGGATGATCTATAAATTGTACTGAGATATGCCATTTCAAAGACTTGTTTCAGCTCTAGGTCATTCATTTTTTCGCTGGACGTTATTGCAGTGTTACTGTTAGTTTTTGCTATTCTTTTTTATTTGGTGTCTTCTCCAATAATCAAGATGAGCGGAAAACTAGCAATGATTATGTGATTATGTCATATTATTGCTCAGTTAACCGACTGTTCAACGCGTCTTCAGTGAGAATATTAGTGAAGTAGGAGGGGGAAATAAGCTGACCACCTCTTGATCAGTGTTTTCTTTGGGTGAACGGTCTCGAAGTTCGTCTGTACACGGTCTATTCCAATGATACTGCATCTCAAGATCCGGGATCCAGAGGTCAGGGTTTGAAGTCCGGAGTTCGAGGTCCAGCTAGGGAGACAGGAGCCTTCGGGGTATATCTGCCTAGTACAATTCTAAATTGTGTTGCGTCCGCAAAGGTTTGTGGTCTCTTTCATCAAAATATGAAGATCAGTTTCTGCTCTTGCATGTTTTCTTATAGTGTCGTTCTAACACTAGCACTTTTATGTATGCTAGTAGCATCAGCATAGGTCAGCGTACAGGAGGGAATAAAGGGGCAGTCGCCCCTCTGAAATTTTGAAGGGAGCCCTGAAGCCTTACGTAAATATGCTCAGTCCCTGATCTCCCCATATTCTTAACCTGATAAGTTGGTAAATTGTTATACGGTACTTGGGGGCTTTTCAAGATATCTGGCAATCCTGTAAATGGTTTAACAAAAAATTAAATGTTTTGTAAATGTCATTAAAGTGAAATGTGTCATCCTCATATGTTTTATTCATTTTGTAGCAAAATATACCATACGTTATTCAAAATATTTATTGTAAAAGGTGGCGTATACATGAAGTTGCCCCCTCTAGCTTTAAGTTGAATACGCCGTGTGTCTAAACCAGTCAGGAAACGTCCTTCATGCAATTAGTTCCATACGTGAAGAATTCTTTTGTTCTCGATTTCTAAAGAAAAACATTATCTAAAAAGACATTTCACAACTTCCCGATTTGCATGAATTATTTTGATTTACCAGTATTTTTCTAAGTTATGAATCATATAGCCAAGGAAGACACAGTAACAGAATGTTTTTCTTCAACGATCTCAAATCTGCCCTATCTCTATTTTTCAATTTAGTCCCCAATTTTTTACGGCAATATTTCATCCTGTGCTTTAATGTATCGCCTCTATCTTCCAAACATTTTCTATTTTAAAACTTACTGAATCTCTCTCCAAGAAACGAAAAACATGTTCAGAGCATAAGAATTTATTTTCAGATGTCACAATTATAAATAATTGTTGATATTGCAATGCTTTGCATAAATTCGTGGTTTACTCGTATATCGATAAGTCACTCCCTACTTATAATTGACATCGCACTTAAGAAGACACCCTGATATTTCAAAATGCATTATTATTTTATTATTATTATTATTATTATTATCATCATTATTATTATTATATTCCATATTTCAAAATTTCACGCTCTTCCGGAGTTTTCAAGTATAACTCAAGGTCAGAACGTCAACACATATGGTGAGACAGATGTGAGAAGTTCTTGCTCCAGTGCACTCAGGTTCCGCTTCCATGATTTAGGGAGAGAACCTTGCGCACAATGTTGGTGGTTGCCAGCAACACGGCCTTCTGCATGGTTCTGAGGTGCCACTCATTTAGATGGAGTTTTTCTTTCACAATCCTCCAATCTTCAGCCACAAGCCCATTAGTTGAAATAACTACGGGTACAATATCTACCTCTGTAGAGTCGTAGACTTCCGCGGCCGGAGTCGTTGAATTCTTGGCTGTCCGGGATTAGCCGCGTCATGGTCGATGGAGCTGACGTTTCGGCCATCTTGCTGTGGCCTAATACCGGACAGCCAAAAAATTCAATATCTACCTCTATTAGTTTGTACAAGTTTTTCAGTTCAATTGAGAGTGGCTGATTATAATAATAATAATAAGTATATTATTATTATATTATTATTATATTATTATTATATTATTATATTATTATTATATTATTATATTATTATTATTATATTATATTATTATTATATTATTATATTATTATATTATTATAACTGTTTCTATACAATTAGAGACTATACTGAGCATCACAAGAAAAGGAACATTAATTTTAACAATGATACATAATGCATTATTTACCATTTGGACTGTATAAATGAGTATAAACAACCTGTAACAACTATTGTACTACAGCTTCCGGGTCAATGACCCCCATCTCGATCAGGTTTTTCGTCCAGTTTCCTGATCCATTGAGCAAATGCTGAGATGGCCCCTTGTTTTGCTTCTGGACATAAATGTAACTTCATTTCTGTGCACGTCTTCTAGAATTCAGTGGGAAATACATTTATTCAAATTATCGTTTCCATGTTGTCGCGGCAGGAAGTAATAAGAGCCAAAATTTATTGCTTATTTTCTTTGAAAATAGATTTTATTACATGGAGTTTTTTGTTGTTTTTTTCTCCCTTTCAAAATTCAAAATTTATTGCTTGTTTATCCTTGAAAATCGATTTTATTACATGGGAGTTTTTTGTTTTTTTTTTCTCCCTTTCAAAAATTCAAAATTTAATGTGTTATCTTATATTATTATATTATTATATTATTATATTATTATTATATTATTATTATATTATTTTTATTATTATTATATTATTATTGTTATTATTATTATTATTATTATTATTATTATTATTATTATTATTATTGGGCACTGCTGGAAGCACTCCTGAAACCGCTGCAGGGTAGCAACGGTGTTGGAGAATCCTTGATTGATACAGATGAAATCACGGGTAACCGAGAGCTCCTAAGTAGTACCTGTTATGCAGTAATGACCAAAAGGTTTGACAAATTAAGCATCCTTAATTAAAATCTCCGCTCTGGAGCATTTATTTCCTCTTTGAAATGAATTCATGACACATATTTACGTCGTGTATTTATTCTCTATTACAGAACAGCTAAATGCCTTAGTTAAACAGAATGGTAATACGACACAGCGCGAATGAAACTTTGTTGTAAGATTTTTGTTTGTATTTGTTGCAAAGCGACATTTCACTTGTATGTTTGCCCAGAAACATTCCCAAGCTCGTCTTAAGTTATTTTTGGACCACGGCACGTACACTTTGAAGCAACGCTATCCGGGGCGTCAGCGAAACGAAGGTTTTACGAGGGTGTCGTTCTCTCAACGACCTTTTCACCCACCCACGCGGGAGTGTCAGTGGAGTATTTTCATTTTCTTTCTGTCAACAGTTCTCCGAGTCCTAAAAGGGTTGAACCCTCGAGAACAAATTAACCCGGAAGTATTTAGTCCGAACTGACTGAGGGACTGGCGGGCATTTCAACCTCTGGGCCTGCATGCAACGACTTACAGACGGTCCGAAATAAAACGCCTGCCTTTTTCCATTTAAAAAATTTAATCGTACTAAAACGTTTGAACGCTGTTCGGACTTGGAAAATACGTAAAAATAATTTATTTCGCGCAATCTGTTTGCTAGTCCGGATTCCTTTCTTTGGATGCCATTTTAGATAGAGGCCAAAGAACAACTTAAAATAACCGGATTTAAAGAAGAAGCAAGAACTGTTTTGATTTACGATTTATTTATTTAATTCTTCTCATTTTAACTTGTTACTCTAAGTCCTGACACTTACTATTCATCGTTTCTTTTCTATGTTAAAATTGGGTTTTATTGATTGTTAGATTGAAGCTCGACTTCTTGAATGAAAACGTTCTTTCATATGAAAGACATTATTGTGTGTGAAAAAGATTTATGCATTTGTAGAGGAGCGTGAATGGAAGTAAATAATCTGAGGAAAAGCCATTAGTTTTCCTTTCTTTTTAAGGACGTTTACCAAACTGTAACTCAAACTGTGTTTCTGAGGCTCTTGTTCTGGGAAATGAAGATCAAGGTTCAATGTAAAAGAAATCTCAAACAATTTTCAGGGTTATTTTTTACAGGTCATTACGTTCTAAAATCAAGGCATTATATTTAGCAATTTAATTAGCGTGTGAACCCCTACCCTACCGTATTCACCCAAATTAAAATCGATATTTTCAGTTAAACTCTTAAATTTTTTGTTAAAAAAGTCTGGAACAATCGCGACGATCTTGCTTCAGTTAAATACGGAAACCCAAGCATCATGTGGACGAAGTTTACTTTTATTGGTTGCTCTTAACGTATCCTGACGTATGTTCTACATTTCAGATACAGAACTTTTGCATCTTGCCATCCATTAAATGGAGGCCGCGTCCTTAAAAGTAGTTTTTTATCGGTTCCCAACCCTGGGATCCACGCCTAAAGTTTGTCCGGCAATTTCTCTTACAGCCTGTATAATAGATTTTTTGTGAGCCTTCGATTCGTCAGTGCCTGCTTCACGTCGGAGGCAATATCGACATCTTCCAGGTGGGAGGCGCGGCGGGCCCAGAGCCTGCGGCCCCACCCCCTCTGTACGACGCAACTTTGCCGCGCATTAATATTGAAGTTTCAATCGCGACCGGACGCGTTCCCCGCCGCCGCCGCCGCCGACACGCCGCCGCCCGCCTCGCCCCACGCGCCGCGTCCCGCAGCCCACGCGGGTCGCGCCACTCACTAGCGACGCCTTCAGCCATGAAACAGTTTCAAATAACATGCCGGTTTTTGATTCGGTATCAAGAAAATTCGTTTTTTTGTTTTTTGCTTTCTCGCTACGGAGTAGGGAGAAAGTTGTGTAATGCTACCCGAAAGAACCGCGAATTTGCGGCAGAAAAGCTCTTATTACAGGACCCTGGTAACGAAACAGTGGATGAATCCAGTTGATAGGTGTATAAAAATCTCATAACACGTGGTGTAGCCTGAATCCATTTTTTATGGGTCCTTGATACCAAAAAATAGAATGACGGCAAAATGTCTGTCCGTCTGTGAACAACGCTAGCGACTAAACCCTCGAGCCGATTTTCTTTAAAATTGATATCTGTAATCGATCTGGCTTATGTCGAGGGCCCTTCAAATTGTAACCGATATTTTAATTTTTTGGGGGGTGGGGGCTTTACATGAAGCCCCTGGAAAATTTTCCAAATTTTCAAAAAGAAAATGGTTCCATCGTTTTAGATCAAATTGGATAGAGTGAAGGACGTTTACGAGAATGGTGTAGGTCTCATTTTTGTTGAAACCATGTTTCTTCGAAAATTTCAAAAGTTCAAAATATTTTCGAAACCTTCCTACAACTAAAATATTAAAGATACAGTTTTTTCCTTAATGAAATATGTTCTTTAAAGATATATTTTCAAAAACGTCATCTGCAATTTTTGAAAATTTGAGTATTTTTCGCGAAAATGCGGGTGAGAAAGTACGTTTTGTTTTAATACTACTCGTTTTGTAGTTAAAAGTTTCGGTTCCGGTTGGCCGCAGCCCATTTGGCCTGCATGGAACGTTAGCTTGACATTTTAACCAAGGCCTGCATCCGTTTCAAATAATGTTCCCGTTTCGGATCCATTTACGAAAATATTTCGGTTTTGGTTCCCGTTTTTTAAAACGTTGTGTTTAAAACATTTTTTAAAACATGTTCCGGTTCCCTGCCCAAACGGATCGCTTGGATTTGTGACGAGAACTTTCATTCAAAGCATGAAACCGTTTCAAATAACGCTTCCGTAACGTTTTGGTTTGTTACACAAATGTTTCAGTTTTAGTTTTAGTTTTGGTTCCGGTTTTCTGTAGTTCCTGCAGAGTGCGTGGAATTCTAGTGAGGTCCTTCAACCAAGGCATCAAACAGTTTTAAATAACGTTTCGGTTTCGGCTTCAATTGCAAACATTTTTTGGTTATTTATATAACAAGAAGTATGGGTTCCATTTCCTTGCACGTGTGAGTGAGTGAATATTTTCGATTCCGGGTCCGTGCAGCACTTAGTTCAATATACCTGTATATTATATCCCATGGGAGATGGCAACAAGTGCAAGGTCTTTCTTCCAATTCAATATTTCCTTTTAAACAAAGTCCGGCGTCCTATTCCGTTAAGAAAATATTTCAAATTTTGTTTCGCTTTTATATTAAAAATTTCGGTTACGCGTTCCTGCGACGGACACTGAATCCGTGCAACACTACAAAATAATTCAACTAAAGCAACAGGCCGATTCAAATAACTTTTCGGTTTCTATAAAGAAAATATTTCGGATTTTTGTTTCAACATCGATTTTGGAACTGTCCAAACTGTTCCTATATTTTTATTAAAACATAAAAACTTCGTCTGCGAACCGCTCCATACAAACCTTTGCGTGACCTCACGACCTCTGTTATGGCGATGAACGCTACTTCTGAATGGGATTTTTAGATCAAATTTTAATTATATATTTATAACGCGCTGGGGTCGTCACTATTCAACTTAATGCAGAAAATGTAATGTTGAAGAAATAAGTCCAGTGTAAATAAATAGCATCTGGAACTTGAACCCAGAGTAACAGGTTCCACCAATTTTCGGAGATCTTTTGATTTTCAAACATTTCAATCAGTAAATGTTTAGCAATAAATTAAGTAACTAATAAGTGTGTAGCGGTCTCACCATTGAAAGTGTTTTTAATAGTTCCGGTTTGTTACTTGGAATTCAATATTTCATCGAACTTGTGTATCCGGAGCAGAACCCTAACAAACGAGCCACCGACCGCGCACGATTCCTACCTATTTCTTGTGCTATCCTCACCCCTTACACACACTTACACTCACATGCACACTACTATCACATTTGTCTGGAGACCAGTTGGGAGAATCGAGCTTGTCCCGGCTGGGTCGGTGCCCCGCTGGCGGGAGATACCTGGTTCGGTTAAATCCCCGCAATCCGAGGTAGGTCGGCGCCGGAACTCAACAGCCTGCGGTGCAAGATCACTGCCACCTCCCGCGATGAAAACATGTACTACACTTACGAAACTAATGACCATAGCAGGTGACGTGCCTAGAAGCACTAATGAATCAAACAAAATCATGTGTGCGCAGTTCGCAAGAATCTAATATTTCAACCATCAATTTACACCTAAACACTCGATATTTAAAGGTCAAACAATACTTATTATTCTTATCAGAATTATTATTTATTATTATTATTATTATTATTACAATACTTATTATTCTTATCCTATCGGATGAGGCTTCGAAATTTTAATATATCCACTACGTTTCGATTCATCCTTTGGAAATTTCGAAATGCTTATTTTTACTAACCCACAAGGAAACCTGCATTAAGGGGCCTCTACGTGTTCTGGAGAGCTTGTTAGTACAGGTGGAGGCTTTATAATGGTAAAGCAAATTGATGGCGAATAGCCGGCATAATTTTGCTGTTTTCAATGACGTTCAGTAGCTTTTGCTTGTTAATATATTTCAAGTTACTCCTAAACCATGAAAATACTAGACTTCACATTCGCATTTAAACAATTGTACAATATCATTCATTTCCCCGTTTTTTACTTTTATTTGCTTTTCAGCATCACTGTTGGTTTCTTTGGAGACACTATTTCTCACCGTACTTGACACTACCTGACACTAGAGACACTTTAGAGTATTCATGAAAATTATCTGATATGGAAAAAATAAATTATTCCCTCCAAAAAGAAATAATTGTAGATTTCTCAATAATCTGATAATGTGTTCTGATAAAGATACAGAATCAACAGTAATCTTCACAACTTTCAGCTTCTTGTACTATTGTTATAGCAAAAAATAGCAAAATAGGTTTTTATTTATGTGAGTAGGTAATATTATTGTACATTCAAATTTAGGCGTTTACTCTCAAAACTAGCTCATACTACTCGATATGAACAACGTATGTTCTCGCCACATTTTAGGTGAAAATATGATGGATTTGAATTATATGCCTTCGTGAGGTTATGCAGAACCTCGTAAATTATCAAAATAAGCAAATTTTAAGTTTTAGTAAATACTGGAATCAGCTTTTTTGTTAGCAAACTTTTCAATTAAGCGATTAAAGACAGAGCAACTTGTCTTGTGGCATAAAAATAGGGTAATGGGAATTCACTCTTATCGTACCATCGCCCTACATTAAGTATCATCCGGCAATTAACGCTTTATGCCTGCACAACTTACTCCATTGGCGTATTCCTTATCGGAGCGCATTTCACGTCTTTCCGCATTGTGTTCCTTCACTTTGTAATATTTTTTACACCTCATTTTTTATTTCTGCGTCCGTCAATCTTTCCTAGCATTTTGTTTCCACCACACTCCTCGCATTACTCTCGCATGAGATCAATGGGAATTTTCATTTAATCACTCGATTTTTCAGCACTCACTTATTGTAAAATCCTAAAAACAGTAATATTACTTTCTGTATGTCACACCATCAACTTATTTCTATTATCGTTTCTGATCCTTGCTTGTCAGAGACTTCCATATCGGTTATTCTCAATTGTTGTTTAGTAGCTGGGCTAAGGGAAGCATGTCACTAACAAATTAAGAAGTTACAGCAAACGTACCATTTCATACAAATTACCAACATTCAACTTTTTGACCATCACGTTTCGTTCATTCGTTTCAATCCCAAATCTTTTATTCTCAGATTAGTTATTTACGTAACTACTACAGGAAGCCAGCCTTTGGCATATGGATGAAATGTTACGACGAGGCGACGATAGGAGTCGGGCCCGGGATTTTGAAATGAGGTCGCCAGACTTTTGTATGAGCTGCGTAAATTTTTTATTTATTTTTTTATTTTATTTTTTTTGTTGTTGCGCGAATTCATATAAACTTGAAGGTCTTTAGATTATTCTGAATACGCGAGGCGGCAGCCGTGATGATTCATGTCACCCCAATGTTTTGTTTATTTTGCAATAGTCAATTGTTTTATGTGGCCGGGCATTATTTCCGGTAGGCATACGGCAAAGCCTACTTTGCAGTTGTCAATGTTTTTGTAGTAGACATTCTTTCGGTAAGCGTTCGGCAAAACCTAGTTTATTGTACACATACCGCGAAGTAACTTTCCATTCAATAAACAGTGATGGTTAGTACTGGTTTCCATGCACGAGTATCGAGAGCGCGTTTTCCGTAACATCCAGCGCGATATTCGCATACACCTTTCCCACTTTGCGACTCCTGATGCTCGTGCACTCCCCTACCGGTGATCGCGTCCGCCCCAATCACCAGCACCTCGCTCGCGCACGCCGCGCCCGCCGCGCCGGCCGCAGCCAGCCGCCACGCCGCCCGCGCCGCGCTCAGTCGCCGCTCGCGCCGGGTGTCACTTCTGGCCTCGCTCCATCAATACTGCAAGTTAACAGGACATTTCCTGTGCCCGATGGCCCCACTCTCCGTCCGCACACCCGCGCGCCGCCCCAACCGCCCGCCCCCGGCCCCCACCGCCTCTGCCTCCCCACCGGCCGCCCTCGCCCCAGCCCCACCACCACCGCCGCCCGGCCGCACCGACCCACCACCTCTGCCGCCCCGCTACCCGGCTGCCACCGTCTCGCCCCTCTGCCACCCGCCGCCCCGCCGCCCCCGCCGCAGCCCCCGCCTCAGCCCCGCCCCGCCGCCCCGCCGCAGCCCCGCCCCGCCGTCGCCCCCGCCGCCGCCCCCGCCGCCGCCTCGCCGTCGCCCCGCCGCCACCCACGCCGCCCACGCCGCCCACGCCGCCCACGCCCTCCTCACCCGCCGCCCGCCGTGTCGTCATCGTCCACGAGTGGAGGCGACCTTCACCACAGCCTGCGCCCGAACGGCACCCACTGCCATTAGTTAACACCTCGCTCCTCCTGCCCGCTATTGCCATCTTTGCAGCTCCTTCTCTTCCTACCTCCTCCCCGCTTATCCACTTTCTCCCCGCTTTCCTGACTCCCTCCAGTTTACACGTTCCCTCCTCACACTTTTCTCCCTGATCTCCAGTATCCTTCCCGCTTTCCTGTCTCCTCGGCACTTTCCTATCTCCTCCCCGTTTACCCGTTTCCTTCCCTATTACCCGTCTCCTACCTGCTTACCTATCTCCTGCCCAGTTACCCCCTCCCCTTGTTTTTCTGCTTCTGCCGCTAACCCGTCGGTCCCCGCTGCCCCTCTTCATCCTCGTTGCCCTCGCCTTTTTTGTCGAGCGAAACTCTTACTCCCAACTCAAATGCGTTAGTCTTTCCCTTTGGTCAGTGCTGTATATCCGTTTTCACTTCGACATTCGTTCACCGTCGCTCCTCAAGCGTCTCCAATCATTTTTCTGACACATCTACGTTTCATTCCTTTGGCATATTCTATGCAAATAATAAACATACTATGAAACTCCCCGCAATAAGCGACTACTTCTCCGCTTGAGGATTCTGTTAGAAAATCTTTCGTCATTTGCAATAACATTTCTTCGATCTCTCGGTATTTTTATTCATTTCCTCATATCTGATATGTGCCTGTGCGTCACAATGTGTTTCTCTGTCACACCCATTCCTCGCTCCATGTCCGCAATCTCCATCTTCTCCTACTGTCTTGACAGATTGCGACTGCTCTGTGGCAGCATTGCCGTTGCCATTGAAGTCCTAGAGTTCGAGTTCTATGGGTGGCGGGTTTGCTACACTAGCTAGATAGTTGTGTTGAATTCATTCACTGTGTCGAAGAGAATTCTAGCTACTTCTTCCCGTGATTTCTCCGGTTAATACCAAACGAATGAGGGAGCAGTACCTTAATAATAGTGCCACCGACCGCTCGCTGTTTTTCCTTTCTCATTCTTGTTCCCTCGTCTCCCATTACACACACACACACACACACACACACACACACACACACATACACTACCTGCAATCCCCGCGATCGGAAGTGTAGGTCGGCGTTGGATTTCAGGTTCTCGTGGAGAGGAACACCGCCACCTCCAGGGATACACCATTCACTACACTTACGGGATTAACGACCTAAGGTGTTGAAGCACACGAAAACATTAAATGATCGATCAATCACTCTAACCTAGCCATCATAACTTATGCTGGTGTCCCTCAATGTCTCTTGTAGTGCCGTCTCTCGGCGTCTCCCTGGCATTTCCCTCCTTGTCGTCCCGCCCCTCTCTCTCTCTCTCTCTCTCTCTCTCTCTCTCTCTCTCTCTCTCTCTCTCTCCCCCCACACACACACACACACACACACACACACACACACACACACACACACACACACTTCTCCGAGATCCTCACTGCACTCTTGCGGAGGTTGTCCCACTCCCACCTCTTTCCGTCGCCGCTCCGCGACGACCTTCACAGCTTTCGCCTTGCGGTCGCGGGGCGGACCCGTTAGCGCTGGCCGGTTCGCATTGCTTGCCTCACCTCCGCCCCCGCATTCGTTCTACCCGCCCCTTCCCCCGCTCTCGCCCCGTTCCGCGACCCAGTGCCTCACGCCGCGCAGTCGAGCGCAATTACTGACGCCCCTTGAAGGCCGAAGACTGGACAACAGGCGGGTGGGCTGCGTGAGAAGACATGCGTTGAAGTGGGCTCCGACGGCAGTGGAAAAAGGGCGGAAGGCGAAGGGCGAAGGTCACAGGGGTTAAGGGCGGAAGTGGAGGACGGAGGAGCGGAGGGGGGTGAGGGCGGAGAATGGAGGGCGGAGGGCGGGGGGGGGGGGGGGTGGGCGGGCGAAGGATGGTGTGATGGAGGGTGGTGGACGGACGGTGGAGGGCGTTGGGCGGCAGGTGGAGGGTGCGAGAGCGGGAGACAGGGCGCTGGACGCAAGGCCGAAGTTGGAGGCTGTGAGCGACGGACAGCGCTCCACCCGACGACCTCCCACGCCTTCGCCCTGCCCCTAGCGCCGCCCCAGGGACTGATGAACGCCGCCCGCGCGCGCGGCGCGGCGCGGAGGCCAGAATCGACGGCTCGCGTGGCTGCCCCCGCTGCCAGACGCCAATCAAGCACTGCTGGATACTGCCAGCCATCACACAGCCACGCGCACGGGATGCACATCCGTGTATATGTGATGCCAGACAACTGCCAACTCGGTGGACGTCACAGATAGTGAACAGGAAACCTGAGAGGGAGTGTTTCTGTGAAGCTGTTGCTCATTGCCACGCACGTAGCTTTGTGAATGCTAATGTAATAATACAGCAGATGAGATGTGGAAACGATAGCGCTGTATGGAACTCGCTTTATGCGTAATGAAAAACATGTGAACAAGCTCACAGTTATTTGCCTGTTTCATACACGTGACACTCCTTTTTGCCTGGTAATGAGAAGAGAGAAAATAGTAAAAAAATAAAAACAACGTAAGTCATATATATAGAAATAATGTTAGTAATGAAATAATAATGTTGCCTCGAAAACAACATACTTTTTATTGTCTCGTATGTGTAGTATCTGATATTAAAAAGTAGTAGCAGGAAAAAGTGCCCAGTTTTCAACAGAAAAACTTGTTTTATGAGTCCTATCGAAAAACAATAGCTTTTAGTATTAAATATGTATTACATTATTTTCTCTATTACATACTGTACTAACATTCGTTCATTTTGGGAGCCCTGAATAACGATTTGTTTGCTCAAAAGGTCTTTCACCGTTCGTTCGTGGGAAAAGGAGTGCTTAATATAGATCATTGGATCCACTAGCCATAGGATTTTCTCTAAAACGGATATTCCTTGATCGTTTTGCCCTCGCTCGGATGTTCGCATATTTGAAATGGATCTTCCAATTTTGGGGGTTACATTACATGAACACCCAACAGATATTCACCGGCTGATGTGGCTCATTAGATTAATTGATGTCACTGCAGTGCTGGGGGATCCTAAGGTTCGAGTCGCTCAGTCAATCCTAAGTTCGTCCGACAGCGGCAGGATTTTCGACACTAGGGAGATAGTTCGGATTCAGCGGCTGTGTGAAGGAGAATTCTTGCGGCTGGGTGCTCTGATTGGTACTATTTCCTGGTTTCTCCGATCAATACCAGGCGAATGCAGGAGCAGTGCTCAAACAAACGGTTCACGCACAATCTTTTCTTCCTCTTCCTTGTCCTCATCTCGTACACGTTAGCTTCCGCGTCTCGAGTCGATGACTTCTTGACTGTCCGGGTGACGCCAGCTCAGCCCACTACACGGCGTCACCCGGACAGCCAAGAAGTCAATGTCCTTATCTCGTACTTACACACACTTACGTGCACTCTCACACAAGTCGGGAAACCCGTCGGGAGATTAAAACTTATCTCGGCGGGGGGAGTGGGATATACTTGGATGGAGAAATCAGCGCAAGCCGACTTATAGGTCGACGCCCGATCTCGCCGAAGTACACTTGCACCAGCAATGATACAAACATGCACTACACTTATTGAACTAATTGCTATAGCAGTTGACGGGCTTCAAAACACGAAATAATCAATAAGCACTTGGACCTACATAAAAATTTCTTAAATATGGCCCCAACTTAAACGCTTGAAACTTTCCGCAATCCATTTTCATAAAAATCATTGAATATCTGAAAATTCCTAATGTTTAAAATTTACATAGTTAAATATAGACAATTGATTACTAGTGATACCAGGCGCACCAACAGTCCAGTATGTGTAGTGCATGTATTTTTGCTCGGGTGGTGACGCCATCACGAAGACCTACCGTCGACTATCGGGGTTTCCCCAACAAGGTATCTCCCACCAACGCAGCACCGCCACAGCCGGGACAAGCTCTAAGCTCCCTACCGGCCTCCTTGGCATGTGTGGTAGTGTAGTGTATGTGTGTGTTTAAGGGGTGGGATAGGACACGAAATGAAAAGGAAAGATCGTGCACGGTTTGTGGCAAGTTTGGTAGGTACTGCTTCGGCATTCATCTGGTATTGATCGGAGAAACCACGGAAAAATACCAATCAGAGCACCCAGCCGCTAGAATTCTCCTTCGCACAGCGGCTGAATTCGACCTAGCTATCTAGTTAGTGTCGAAAATCCTGCCACCGTCGGGACTCGAACCACAGGACCTCCAGGTTAGACGCACGGCAGTAACGGGGTTTAAAGACGGCACGGAAGTGATTTGTTTTTTTAATGACATCTATTCTAAATAAGACCTATTAATAATGCCATGATAAAGTTTTAGAATATATGGGTATGAATTTCGTATTTTTGTGCGATTGGGAATGGTGTGTGTGTGTGTGTGTGTGTGTGTGTGTGTGTGTGTGTGTGTATATATATATATATATACACACACACACACACACACACACACAATGCTGACGTTTATATTTACAACACACGCCCGAATCATATTCAGCAAATGTCAGTACCACCGGCTCGCTACAAGAAATCCACGTACATATATGTCACTTCACTGCTAATCGCCACATGACATTAACAATTCAAATCGATACACAAGTTGAAGTGTCAATAAAAATCTTTTTTTCTGCGTAACTATCTCTATACAATAAGAGACTACACCGAGCATCAAAAGGAAAAATATTTAGTTCAATAATGATATATAATGCATTATTTAACATTTGTATAATTCTACAATACTCCTACAATATCCTCACTGTACATACGTATTGTTGAACTCTTCTTTTGCTAATTGTTGTAGGACTCGAGTCGGGTGAGTGAGATGCTATTTGTTAGTAATATTATGAAGTTAAATGTGTAGTTCAATTACCAATTATCATCGTACTCTAGTCAGTATTTAATTCTCTTTCGAGTGGTGTTGTCTTTGATGTCGTGTCATTTATGAGTTAGGTAAAACTTCCGTTTACATAAATCTGATTACGCATTTCAAAATCTATAATGTGAACTTCTAATTTTTCTTCTGAGCCATAATCCAGTGTGCCTCTCAATTGCTTTAAAACAATATCCGAGTGGTTTTTGGGATATGCGTGCTTTAGGAGTATTAGCTTATAGGAGTAGAGCCTGGAGTATGGGTTGCTATTTTGTTAGGAATATCATTAAATCAAATCTATAATTTGCTTGTCTGTCGCTTGTTGGTACTTTTATAAAATATTTAACGATGTATTGTAAAGAATGAGAGAAGAATACTGGAGCTGAATAAAGCGTACTGAGAGTATAGTACTCTCGTGTTCTTCACATAGTTTTTTCTGTTTTATTTTACGAAAATGAATCAAATCAAAGTGCATGTACGAGTGTGCAATTTTTAGAAATGATCATCCCCGATTAACTATTAGTTAAATTTTTGATATATTTATTTTAAATTTTCCTTCTGTCTAAACGCCTTTTAGTTATTTTTGATTCTGAAAAACTCTCTAGTAGTTAAGGATTATTAGGAGTGAGCACGAACAATGGAAACACCACAAATTGTGGAACATCAGACTAGGTATTAACAGAGGAAATTGTGTTATGAAAGTAATCTTGAGTATCTGATCCAGAAAAGGGCAGTAAGAAGCATTATTATGAAGGTACCTGACACGTCTGTTTCGCAAGCATCTGCTCATTTTTTCTTACTTTTTACAACGAGCACGCAGGTCTGATATGGATATGCATCATTTCTTGAAATCGTATTTCATGTTCTTCTACTTCCTCCTCTCCGGTCTGCAGATGCCGCAAACAAAACTATGACATTACAAGGAAAGCGGACTTAAAATTGACAGCCAGATACATTCTATTACGTCACATTACGTTACATTCCATTATGTTATAATCAAAGCCACACGACCAATTTGGTTACATTCACAGAGATTACGGTTCGTGTAGGCAGTTTTCTCTTGGAGAAGAAAAGAACAGTTCCATTTCCTCGTTGGAATAACTGTTTTAGTCTGTATAAAATGCCATTTAACTTCACAGACCGGAAAAAATTTTCCGATTAAGGCAGTTTTCTGACTTGTTCAGATTCCGCCTTCGACACAGAATACTTATTTTTTTCTCAAATGGGTAGACAGTGTCGATCTTGTCTCCCTGTACGCTACAGCGGCTCTGCGTGCAGACGCCTGCGACAGAAGAAAAACGGAGGATTCTCCGAGGACTATTCTTAGAGAGGCAGACGCTCCGAGGGGAAAAGTGCGGCGGGGTCAGGGGGCGAGGATGCTCGGGGGAAGAGCGCGGAGAAGTGGAAGTTTGCGGCCGCATTTGTCGGGCGGTGATCGAGCGCCTGCCTTCGTGCTGTAGGTCGCTTGGTCTTGCGTGTCATTAATCTCCCTTTAGATCAGGTGTGATGGCTGTACGCCCTCGGCGCGAGCGGAAGACGCATCGCAGTCCACGTTCGACACTTAGAAAGAGACGGCGCTGGGGGCAGAATGAAACTGAAATGAAAAAAGATAAACAAACTACAATTGGTGTTGCTGGAGCGACTCGTGGTGTAGTGGTCAGAGCGCTGACCTTCCACCTCTGAATCTGGCGGTCGGCCTGTGTGGAATTTGTGGTGGTCAATGCGGTTTGCGGAAGGTTTACTTGGGGATTGCCAATTTACCATGCCGCTCATTCCGCGATTGCTCCAACTTTCAAATCATACCATCATTATAATATCGCCTAAATTCGCTGAGGGCGACATTTGCCAGTGAAGAGTATCTATTCAGGCAATTCTAGAGTTCGAACCCCGACGATAAGGACTAAGTATCTTGGTCGAGATCAGTTACTGTCTGGAGGAGAATTCTAGCGCCCGGATACTCTCATCTGTAGTGTGCCGTAGTTTATTCGATCTATACCAGTCGACTCTCGGAATAGAACCCCACCACAGCCCGGGGACCGCGCACGATATCTTCATCTTACTTGTTTCATCTCTCGGTTAACACAAACACACACACACACACACACTTACATGCACTACATTACCACACGATTACAGTTGCATCGTCGACCGCGTATCGTTAGCTTATCGGTATGTTACACCCAAGTTCGCAGGTTCAAACCCGATCGATGCCGTGGATTTTTAATGGCGAAAAATCCTTTGTACACCTGCCTTCGAAGGGGAAGTGATGTCGGCTGTCCCATGTTAGTAGATTTACTGCATATAAAATCTCCTCAAGCCTGAATGAAGCCTCTGAGCTACATTAAAATTGCCTGTTTCATCGGCCAAAGTAATACTTTCTTTCTCCCGTAGTTGGTGAAAGAAGCTTAGCGAAATTTGCGTGGTCAGACGGAAGAGCAGGCCTCATCGCCTGAGTCTCACCACGTAAAATCAGGCATCCATTCATGAATCGGAAGACCAGACAGGCAAGCTTGCTTCAGTAGATAGAGGTCGTGCCCCACGGTTATCTGGGGGGAAAAAGTCAAGCCGACGTGCAGGTCGGATCCGGACCTCTCACTTTGGTGTGAGAAGAAACATAGCCTTCTGGGATACGTAATAACATGCACAACGATTACGGAACGAATGACCAAAGAAGTTAACGCACCCGTAAACCTCAATCAACCAATCAATTAATCAGGCAACCATCATCATCCATTGTTCAAAGCCGTTTATATCAGTGTGGCAAACCGCCATTACCACAGCACACCGCAAGGCAAGCGGCATGCAACGTCGCAAAACATTCCGGCTGCGATCTCTAAAAATCGATGCCGAAAGCAAGCGAAGTGCTAATAAAAACGGGCCCGGCGGAGCCAGAGGAACGCAGAGAGAGGCACACGTGAGTTAGTGAAGAACACACGACACGTCAAGATTCTCCTGATGGTGACGCGGTCCCAGAGCTCCGCAGCCGCTGTTGCCGCTGAGCCCCGCCGGAGCACCTTGTCCACGGAGTGGTGGGGTAAGACGTCACCATCTGTGAAGCTCGACTCCTGTGTATCTCCTTCATCTGGTCCATCGCCTTCCCTCTCTCTTCTCTCTTTTAATCAGTAATAAAATGCTGTGGTGCATTAACTTGAAAATGACTTCTTCTGAGCAAGCTGCCCTCTCCGTTCCCTTCAACTTTCACAACTTTATTTAATCAACCACAGTGCTCCAAGTGACGTGCCGCCTTAGACATACGCTGAATCCAGTCAGTTCCAAGGGTGGCTCGTCACATCAGGCACCTCAGAAAAGGGCTAGAAACTGATAAAGAATTTATATTGCTCGTCGTAAAATTAATGTAACGAAAGGTTACGACTGTCACGGAGCTCATTCTCCAATAATGCGTCTGAAGTCATATGCCAAAAATGTTGGAAGCATGATATATGAATGTCACAATATTTAATTTTAATTTTATATTGGTTGCAATCAGGTGATGTAAAACGGATATGATATTAATAATAAACCAAAAGTATGTTAGTTTTAATATGAATATTTATTTATAATAAAAGTTGTAGATATTACTATTAATCATTGTAATATTAATAGTATGTGTAGAATTTATCATAAGATCAATTTCTCATAATAATTTTCTTTTTAGGCCCGCAGCAGTATGATATAAGTGACGAAGAATAGACTCAAAATTTGAGTAAAGGATTCGAAAAATATAGAGACAAAAATTTACATTGAGACAAACTGTTAATACGGATTCGAAAATGTCCAATTTCTGAGTTGTGGAATATGCAAGAATGACTGTGGTGTGATAATATGCATTACAACACATTTAATTCCTTGTATTAAGATTTCATACTGTCTCTATTCATGCTTCTTACAATTTTCAATTTTCTTCCTTTAAATATCAGTGCGCAGACGACACTTACTGAAAGTATTGACTATACTATACTTTGCGTTTTGAGAGGTAACTCTGGGATTAACCATCACTGAAAGAAGTATCATTTAATACGCTGCGAACCCTCTCATGCCCAAATATATATGCATTGAAATTGCAGTCCATGCAAACGTGATATTTAGCATCTACTACTCAGAACTGATAATCGTCAAAACTATTGCTGGACATATAAGGAATTAATGAAACTTATTTTTAGAATCGTGAGAATCAATTCTGGACACTTTATCACTGCACATACATCTGGTTAGGGTATATCACCTCATAAATGAAAAAAAGCAAAACAGGCGAGATTCGTTGGTAAACTAAGCAAATAGGTTCCAGTTATAAGTATGAGAAGTGAGAGAATGAGACGCGTTTTTTTCTGTTCCAGGTGGAACTAAAAAAAAAACAACTACAAAGAAACGTATAATTTGCTAGAGTAGTACATGTGTAATTTTACAGGAAGCTTATTTATATTTCTTCCTCTCATAGCACGAGACGCCTTTTGTTTTCTCACATATATCAGTGTACGTCGAAACCAATTACCTTTTTATAAGCGACGTGAAGTGGATCAATTGTGAGTAAGCGAGAAAGAATATTGAATAAAAGTCTTGGAAATAACACATGTTCACCTACATCAACCTTAGAAACGAATTTTACACGAAAGTATTTTCCTTTCAGTCTGTTATCTATTTTGTAGCTGCGTGAAGCAACATTTTCACATATTACTCAATTACGTAATGCGATGTTAATTTGACACGTACACTGTGGTACAATAATATCCTCATCTAGTTGTAACGCCTGATTTACGTATTTCTGTTGAATGTGCTCATAATTTTTTTTTTTAATTTTTTATCCAAAAATTTTCCCCACATTCCCCTTGCATACAGTTTTTACTGTTCTTTCACGAAAAAAGCAAATCAAATATTCAATTTTTTTACTTTCTGGCTTTACGAATACTTCTTAAGAAGAGAAAGTTATGTTATTGTGCGCCAGAAATGGCGAACTTTCACCAGAAAAACTCTTATTTTAATTTAGAAATAGTTATACTCGCGATTAAAAATAAAAATAAAAATTGCGCCCTTGTAAATGTAACTTATCATTCCAAATACAAAATTCTAAAAACAGTGCGCTCCTGTATTATTTTTTTTGTTTCTGCTGGACGTTACTGAAGCACGTAAAGAACTGACCGTTTTTTTCAGTTATGGTATTAATGATAATCAATATCTGCACAAAATATAACCTAAAAAATTCCATTTGAAGTTTTAATAATACCCTATTATGCATAATAATACCCCATTATGCATGGAAACATGATTGAGAATATTTTCTTCTACAGTGTTGTACCTCATTTTCAGCATTATTAGAATAGGATGTACATTTTTGCTTACATTGTAAAATTCTCGAAAGTCTTAAAACATTCCCTGGTTACATTTTTTTTTCAAAAATAAGGAATAAGACAATTAGTAACACAAGCTCTTATTAGGCTGTAATATGTTTATAGAGTTGCAGTATTAACCAGGGACATTTCTTCGATACTTTCAATGTCGCGACTCGTGCAGTTTCTTTATGTTAAAACTTTTCCTAGCTACACGCAGGGCCCCACTACTGTGTCCTCGTGCCAACATGCACGCTACTCTGCGAACTGCTGGCACGTTCTTGGAACGCAGGGTCACGTTCAGGAGACACGTGGTTCATGCACGAACGCCCAAGGAAACTTCATGTTACAAATTGTAGTATGGAAAGTCATAAGGGGTGTGTAACAAAAACATATTTTATCCTTGAGGGAAAATACTTTTTTGATAGATTTTACTCTATTAAAAAAATTAAGTAGATTCCGTACTTCTGTGCGTACAAAACAAATAATGCCAAAAAACTATTGGAAGCATGTTTCAAATAGGATATATAATGATGAGAAACTGAGGATGAAAAACGTATTATATATGGAAAGAGGTAAGTGAAGTTCTACATTTTTGAATAGTCTTGGCAATTTATTGACATGTTAGAACAAGTTCTTTAATGATTTAGTTTTCGTCTAGGAATGGACAATGATAGGTCCTGATGCGTATCTGCAATGACACATGCATATTACGTATAATAACTAGTTGTGCTAAAACATAACGTACTTTCTCGCCATTAGTAAAGGAACTTATATAAGTTTCAAGCAATAGATTATTATTTAAAACTTTAAATGTAAATGTATTTCTGGCATTGAATTCATCTTATAAGGTATGCATTGTATTCACGAACATATTGTATGTGTTTTTTAGCCTTACAATTTTCTTCGTAAGCAGTACGCAGTAAGCAGTACGAAAATAATTGAAGGTTAATAAATAATACGATACTAGTAGTGTTCGCAAACAAATGCAAATAGATCGAAAAATAAATAATAGTAATTATTAAACACTATGGTATTGTAATATATGAAAGTATTAGTGTATATCTCCGCGAAAGAAAGACAGCCGTCATTGTCTCCTTCTGCTATCAGTGCGGCGTTACAACAAAAGGTTACAACAATCAACAATGACCGCTAATATATTCGTTTCCACATTTAACACAATGAAAGGACGCAGTTTAAAATAAAATAAATAAATATAATAGAATATAATAAATAATATTAATAAAATGAATTATGGAATAATATACAAATTCTAACTTACGTAGCATCTAACTGCGTATATTGCGAGAGGGTGACAGAAGGCTAGCAATGATTATTTCATTTTTATTTAAAACATTTTTAAATAATTTCTAAAAGATTAATTTGTAAACCTATAAAAAAAGCTCCAATGTAAGAAACGAACAAATAAATGTGAAATAATATACACATTTTAGCATGCTTAGCATCCATCTACCGCAAAACACATGTAAAATTACGATCACGCAGCACAGGATTTTCAGAGCGGGCGGTTAAGTTTGACGCCCAATATACTCATATTTTCGAAAATTTCAACACGACCTTATTTGAAGATTCGTTGTCTCTTCATAACTGTAGTTGTACGAAGACTCCGAAAATATTTTTGAACTTTTGCAATTTTCGAAAAATCACGGTTTTCAACCAACATAAGAACTGCGCCATTCTCTTAAACGTCATTCTCACTGTCTAACAAAAAAAATTAATAAAAATCGATGGCGCCATATTTTTGAAAATTTTGAAAGTGTTCGAGGGTCTTCATGTAAAGTACCCTCGAAAATTAAAATATCGGATTCAAATTCAAGGGCCCGCGACATCAGTCTGATAACGAGGATTATTAATTTTGGAGAAAATCGGCTGAATGGTTTAGTCGGTTGCGTTGTTCACTGACACAGACAGACGTTTTGCCGTCAATCGATTTTTCGGTATCAAGGTTCAATAAAACATGGATACTAACTAGGCACGTGTTAGAGGATTTTTTCTAAATTTAGCAATTGAATTTATCAACTTTTTCTTTACCAGGGCCCTGTAATAAGAGTTTTCTGCCGAAAATTCGCCGTTTTTTTAACATTACTAACTTTCTCTTCTTAAGTGTCTTCTGAAGCGCGCGAAAGTAAAAAATTGTGCATACAATCGTAATAAACACACAGAAGAAACATAATGTGTGTATAGTAAGGTAAATGACTCGTACATTTCGAAAGGATAATATACTCACATTTCGACCTCATTTCACCTGAATAGCTTTCAATCTTATTTCCAGACACATACTACTCCTCATTGCACTTTTTCATTCTCCCTTCCCTGTTTTCAAAAACCTAATTGCCTCTTTGCTTTACGTTCATATTCTGCATATTCTGCACTAAATACTAATAACAACATACGCAAATAAAGCTCCACCTCCAAGAAACATTTTGAACATATACTCACGTCCACAGTGAAAAGGCTTACTTGCAAAGCACGTCCCAGTTCACAGGCTACTGAATGAAACAAGTTAAAACGTGGTAACTTCATACATCAAGTACTTGACATCTCTCTAATAAGACCCCATATGCTACTCATAGAAAAATTTCAGAACTAGTTTAAAGACTTACGGGCCCCACCTTTTATTTCAGTTAGAAGCACACTGTATACATTCTAAAGAAATAAATCTCTCCCTCGGCCAAGAAAATAATTTCTCCGCTCATAAATACGCATTATGCAGCGGTAATACGCACGGATTTCCATAAATCCGCGAGTAACGTCCCCGAACTCGGAAGGAATTTATGGGAAGAAGGTGCGGGGTGTCGCAGACGCTCCGACTGACACGGCAGCGCACTGGGAATCGATATCGGCAGGATGTTTTATTTATCTGGAGGTGCGACGGTCGCGCCGTGCCCCCTCCCGCCCCCACCCCTCCCCCACCACCTCATCCCCCAACACCGACCCTCTCTCTCCTTCCCTCACTTCCACATCCCTATACCACCAGGCACCACCATCCCTGTGCCATTCTCATTTCGTTCCCCGAGCGCTTCCGCCCGCGCCCACTGTCCCGCAGAGGACCAAAAGATGGTTGATTAATTGATTTATTGATTGATTGATTGATTGATTCTTTCCGGGCACGTCAATAGCTATGGTGCTCATTAGTCCTGTTATTCTAGTGAATGTTTCAATCAGGAAGGTGGTGCACTTTTCCTCTCGCACTGGATGGTAAGATCCGACGCCTACCTAGAGGACATGACAAGGAAGAGGAAGGAAAAATCGCGCGAGCCAGGGGTCCGTTTGTTAGATACTGCTCCAGCATTCGGCTGGTATTGATCGGAGAAACCACGGAAAACTACCGATCAGAGCAGCCGGCCGCTAGACTTCTCCAGAAAGCGGCTGAATTCGATGTACCTATGTAGATAGAGTTGAAAATCTTCGTCCCTCGGGTTTCAAATCCTCTAGGTCAGAATCGTTTAAGGGGCAGCGGCTTCACTTGAGCAATTATTTGGAGGCAGTGAAACACCCACCAAGGCGATAGTATGGGGGCTTCAATCCTCACCAGAAGACGATGACACAAATGTGCAAACATTGTTTTTGCTAATTCAAAAGAGAAATGAATATATTTCAACTATTTGCATTTGAATGTAAATGACCATTTCGACAAGATACGCATTTTGGTGGGGAGAGAAGAACATAAGGTGGTTCGCGGTTATAAAATTTACCTCCAAATTTGTTTTGTTTTATAAAATTTTGTGTCTCGCACCACCTGCAATGGACTTTAATTTTTAGGGATTGCGAAATGTGAGTGTGGTGCTCGTGGCGTAGCCAGGCGGCCCGGAGGGAGGGGGCGGAGCGGCTTGTGCTGGGTGGTGGAATGGAGTTCAGCGGATTGGGTGGAGTGGAGTTTGGGCAAAGCGGAACAATGCTAAGCCTAGAGGGTAGGTACGAGACAGAGCGGCGTGGCAGGCTGGTTGAGATGTAACTCAAATAATTTCCATTTTACGCTACAGATAGAATTAATTTATTTTCCTATCTCACAAATTATTTTAATAAATATATACTCGGCAAACGCCTTGTTTCTTCAGCATGCTATATACTTAACTGACAGGAATCTCAGAAGCTGTGAGTCTTATGCCAATTGACACTAAAATTGAGTTATAAGGTAAAATGAGTCGCACCGCACTGCTATAGTTATAAGGATTCTGTAACAATTTTCATTGTATAACTCTGCCATTTGGCGGCAAAATTTAATACTATTTACTTATTTGGAAACTAAAAGGCTTAAGTGCCTTATAAATGACTGTTGCTCAATTTTTACGAAAATGCAGTGTTTTATTATCTGATCTCAAGGATTTCAGTTAAAACACAGTTAATCAGGCAGATGTTGGTGTGCGGGCAGGTGGGTACCTGAGTGCGTGTGTGGGTGTCTGCGAGTGCGTGTATGTGAGGAATTGGGTATCACGAAATTTGAAAATCTCGGCCATTTTAGAAGAATTTGAACGCAGAATTCATTTAATTTAAAAAAATTAAACCGTCTTGAGAACCCTTTGGAACATCCGTGAATTGAATGACCACAATATGCTCTCCAAAGAATATGTCGGAAAGGCGATCCAGATATGGCATTGTTTGACTTCACTTAGCCTCGGAGTGTGGTGGGAAGTTGTTAAGTGTGTTTCATTGTTCGTAAGGGACAACGAACTCAAAACATTCTTAACTAACATATAGAAATCTATAGAATTGTACTTGTTTCTTTACGACCGCCATAATAGACTTAAAAATATATATGTTGGGTATATATTGTGTGAATTAAAATATGCTGATGATAATATTGGATCCACGAGTTTTAATATTAAAGAATAGAAATACATTCAATAAATTATCACAACAAAACGTGTATTGAAAGAGCTCACTTTGGACTGTAGTAGGCTGGCTTAGAGCTAAAGTTGTCAAAGTTACAAAGCAGTTAAGAAGAAAAGCAGCGCAACATGTTTACCATACTATCCATTTTATTATTGCACACTTTTATTATTGCACACTGGTGAAACTCTTACTTATAGAAAATAGGTTGTAGTTTAAATTCAACGTTAGACTTGACTGTGAAACAATATTGTTTATTGTCCTACAACATACGAGTTTGCTGTTATCAAAACCCATACATTCTTAACTGATATTTTTAAATTCGAATAATTTACTGACAGAAATTGCACATTAATCACTTTAGCTTGTATTGAGGGTTTTCTGTTACTGGCATCTTGGGTGATTCCGCGTCGTAATTGTGGCTGCCGTTTCAGTTATTTATTCTATTGCTTTCGCTCGCTATCTATATCTATGTATCTGTCTATTTATCAATCTAGATCAATTTATTTATTTCTTAGACTTGAACACTTGAGGTCATTTAGACCCATTAGCGATGATTTAATGAGTACATAATGCGATAATGATGAAATGAATGATGATGAGAAATAATGGAATGTGAGCCAGGAAAACGGGAAAAAGTGACACCCCCTCCCCCCGAGAGCTCACTTTTCCAACACAAATTCCGCACGAATTAGCTGAGGACCGAACTCACACTGTCAACTGTAACACAGCGCCCTTCTTCAAGGCAAAATATTTTTTGATCCGCCTTGGAGCGAGTTAGACCAGCGTGCGGCGTCCGTCTCTTTTGCGCGGCGCTCTTGTGCGTCTCCCCCTCTCCCTCTCTCCCTCTCGCTCGCTCGCTCGCTCGCGCTCTCGCTCGCTCCCGCTCTCGCTCGCCCCCGCTCTCGCTCGCCCCCGCTCTCGCTCGCCCCCGCTCTCGCTCGCTCCCGCGGCGGTGGCCGCGAGCGGTCGGGCGAGAGAGGCGGCGACGGTGCCCTCGTATACCTCGGCACCTTGTCACTTTTTTACGCTTTCGCCGCACGTAGCGAGCGCAAAGGATGCCCACACGCGCGTGCTGCGCGCACGTGCTGGCACAATGGAATCGGAACGTTGCGGCGGTGGCGGTGGCAGTGCCACGCGGATGTGCGTAGCGTTGCCCGCTTAATGCGACGTTTAAAGATTCTACATGTTTCGTTAAAGGCAGGGCGTGCGACTTCCACGAGCGGCCGTTGCGCCAGCCGAGCGGTTACGTGTAACACGTCCCGCCGAACGGTGCATTTGAAGTTTGTGCGTGTTGCATTTGCGGTAGAAGGTGTCGTACACTGCACGTACGCCAAAATCGTTATTTCCACTCCCTCTTCTCTTCGTACAGTTTTGTAACATCATGAACCCCCATTTTACAAGAGACAGTGTTACACAAATCTCTCAGTAGAAGTACTATGAGGTTGGAGTATAAAAAAGAAGTAATTACAATAATATATTATTTGAAACATGTTTATTAATACATTTTTATGTCTATGGATTCTTCTAAAATTTCTTCGAATGAGACATTGCTGTTTGTAGCGTGCGAACATATTCCAAGGACTCTTTCTCTCATTTCACACTTTCGTTACAAAGTGCCTAAACTACTTCATCTCCTGTAGCATGTATATATTTCTTGAATGGTTCCTAAGGTAATTACGTGAGATTTTCAGAACAGAGAGAGTGATAAAAAGAAGTGAAAAGGAGAGAGGGCGAAGAGGGAGAGAGAGAAAAAGAAAAACTCCTCCATTCCCTGAAGCATGTATATGTTTCTTGAATAATCTCTGAAGTAATTGCCTGACATTTTCAGAAAAAACAGGAAAGAGAAAGATGAGAGCGGGAGAGGAAGAGAGGAAGAGAGGTAGAAAGGTAAGGGAGAAAGGAAAAGATGTGGCGAGAGAAGAGTACATTTACTTTCTGCGCTCATCTGCATTTAGTTTCAAGGCGTCAGTTTTGTTAGTGGACACTAGTTCGTTTTATTGGAAGCACATGTCAAGTAGTTGGGAATTTATCTGTATACATTTTAATGTACAAGTAGTTACAAGAATTATTTAAAATACGTTTGTATATTTTTACAAGTAGCTTTTTTTCTCCCCGCGCCAATTTTATTATAAATGAAAGTACCATGGTTGTGTGTATCATTGGTAATATTACTTCGTACTATTGCTTCTTTTACATAAATATTCAGAGAAACATAAAGTTAAATAAATTCAGGTATTTGTTAATCCGCAGCTACAACAGCGCTTGAAACTCAAACAAAAAAAATAGTAGTTATGAAAAGAAAGTAACAACACCGTGGTCGGTCATTATTTGTTTTTGACAAAATAGTCATAGATAAATAAAACTTCATCCAAGACTGTTGATTATCATGTATGCGATTTTGCACTTGCACTGCATACAGGAATAAAGAAATAGAAATTCATACGGCGAGATATTCTGTTACAGTATAGAATAAGATATCTTTATTCAAGATACAGTTTGATACTGGAGTTTAGTAAAATGTAGCATGCGGCTCCCCAAACATGCTGGCAGCGCAGAACTTCCCTCAGAACAACGATGCTACTTTTGTGCATTAACACCACGATTTTGCCTTTCATGTGCATCCACTTCAGCCAGGCAGCTTTGTACTGAAGTCGATAAGAACGTGCACGACTCTATTCGTAAATCGAAGAGCCGAGAGATACAATACCCCGAGCCAACTTTCCGGAGTGGCTTCGACCTGTGTATGCCGCGTGATGTGCTGCCCATGCTGTCCATGCTATTAGGGTGAATTGGCAAATCAATAACGTTGAGTGGGCGTCTCATTACCTTCCACCACATACGAGAGCGCACAGGAAACGAGCGCTAAATGTTTTGATATCATTATTTGGGGTTTTGTTTCTCTTTGTGTATTTACATGCACCCCAATGTTTTATTTACTTTGCACAAACATCCTTAATGAAGAGTAATCATATAAATTCTCCTAATTCCATTAAGTAGCTTCCAAAAAATTAAATAATAATAATTGCGTAATTGTAATAATGCGTGATGATAATAACAATAATCATAGTAGTGGTAGTAGTATCTACAAAGGATGGACAAGATTTAAACCAAGAAAGACCAGTAATTAATCTGGCTTAAAGAGCTCCGAACCATGCAAGAATGAAAAGCGGTGGTAATTACTACCCAAGATCTGGCATTGAACTCATTATGGTAAAGCGGTTTTCATTATTTCTATATTTTTTCGCCAATACACTATTATTGGAACACTTGGGATACATATTACTCGGGTATTATATGCATATCTCTTACTAGTTAGACCATTACATCATTATTTGCGAGGATTCTGCTATTTCCTTTGGGAACATAGTTTAGAACTGATATGAAAGTAAACTGAAAGCATAAAAAAGTTACATGAGCGTCTTTTATTACTTCGTACCCTGTTCTTCGTATGACTCTACAATTGATTTTATACTCGAACTTCTTTATTTTATTGATTTTGCTATAAGAATACACAGACACGTGACTTGTGTACACGATTTTACCCAGAAAACCCATAAAGGGGTTGTTTACTGAAACCATCTGCGTAGACAGCGCAGCGGCGATTCACTTCACGCTACCTGATTTCAATCCTTTTCTTTAGTTGCAGTTGTAATTCAGTTGACGTTCGATCTCGAATAACTAGGGCAATCAATTAATCCATGACGACCACTTTGACGGTCGGGGAATACTTACGAGGAAACGTCCAGTTTCTGTTGAGAAATCGAAACAATGTAGATGTTATGGTATTGAAATTACTAACTTTTGAAATCATTCAGTGTGTCAACGGAGATGTATTGTGTTCACAATAAGGCTAACGATACCCAACCGTAGTACGGCAGGGATGCATATTGTTCCTGGCACACTAGCGTGCTCCAGTGACGTCCGTCGCCAACTACATCCGTCGCGTAACAGCCAACGTACGTTGGCCTCTAGAATGCGTATGTTGTTTCTGGCGGACGTTGCTGCTTCTTAGGCATCCATAGCGTGCAGAATCCATGGATTATTAGCGACGTACGTTATACATACGTTGAACCACGTTGGACGAGCGAGATCAATTAATGAAGTGCACATGCAATAATTTCTTCTGGTGGTATAACATACTTCACATCGGTATCCTGCCGTTCTATCTGTTCATGTAATTTAGTTAGCAATTCTCTGAAGGACGGCTCAGACATTCGGAAATAATTATAAAATTTCTCACGGTCTTCGCATAAAATTTCAAAGATGTTATAAAATTCAAATATTTCCTTCAAAAGCGCTATTAATGGGATGAACCCATCATCTTCTCTTCTCTTTTGTAAGTTTCATTCCAATGTAACTCCGCGGCATGCATGTGTCCTAGCAAATGAGCGCAGGATGAGAACAACGACGTCCGTTGCGCGGCTGTGATTGTTCCCCTGTGGACTTTTAACCAACGGACGTCAAATTGACGGGCGTCAACGACGTACGTATTGAAACGCTTGTGTGTCGCTAGCCTCCATTTTTCCATTGGTGTTTCCAAATCACTAGATACCGATTCACAAAATACAAGATAAAACGAAACTAAAAACAGAACCTAATTACTAGGAGGTTGAAGAATGCGTTCAGAGTAGTGATAGAATCAGTTGAGAATTAGAGACGTATTTAAGTCAAAACATTTAATTGTTGTTTCGCACATATTCACACTTGCAACGATCACTTTTTAACAAGCAGTCGCGATATGCCATATATGAGATTACGGTACTTCGTGACATTATTTTCAATAGTAGTGAGAGATTGAATTAGTGCTACTACGAAATCTCAGAATCAAAATCACAGTAGAATAGCTGAATCTCATTAGAAATCCCTGGACACATGAACCCATTGAAAGATTCGTTAAACACTATTGGCTTTGTAAGAAATTACTTAACAAAAGACAGCAGTAGAAGAAAGTTCTGTAAGATTATTGATTCTATAAAGGGTCTTTTAGTTACAGGTCAAAAAGTGGATCTTTCATTGGTAACCTTGTGTTAATCTACACTCTGCTCTCATCCGTGTATTTGAAATTTGTCTTATATGATATCTCGATTTTCTTTAAATATCGTAAGGTAAACAAATGACAAGAATAGTCATTTAAGAATTGCCAATAATTTTTGGGAAACGACTAATTGTCTCATATATGAAACTATTATTACGCAAACCAATAAACTCGTGGGCATTATCGCTATAGCAAATTTGCTCCATCACCCATATTTCAACGTATAAGATGCTATGTTTGTGACTATTTTGTTTATATTCCACAAATATCCAAGATAGGATTTTTTCTTTCAGAGAATTTTCCCCTCGATTTGATTTCGTTTTATTCATTTCCAACGCGACACCAATTCACAAGTCCGAGAACACAGTGTGTCTAATCACAGAACTTCAAGAAGGTGAAGGAAGCTTTAGACTTCGTTAAAACACATCTTCAGTCCTTCAGAAATAAGGTCGATTTCATGTAGTTATCTTTAGAGAAGGATTAGTTAAAGGATCGCTAAATCTTGTAATAACGTATACTTGAAAACACCGAATATTCTATTATTCCATTAACAAACGATAAATGGCCGTCAATGTTTTGAAAACGTTGAGACTCAAAAATATAAATTAAAAATTCCGTTTGTTTACTACATTTACTCATTTTCCTGTTCAACAATTTAATTCAGTGTAATTAATGTGAAAAAATGTTGACTTTGTCTGAGAAGAGTCAAATGCGATCATATTTACTAAAGAGATCAAATGCCGCAAGTAAATGTTTCGAACAGAAGGAAATGAAATTTGAAAAATGTCAGTCCATTTTCTGCATATACATGCACCGAGAGAGCTTGGCCTATTAAATTATTGATTTGCCCACGCGACATAGTGCGAGTTCCGTCGCCTTCAGGGTTTATAGGCGACGCAGTTGTGAGCGGACTACCGTCTGTACGGGGGAGCCATAAAACGCGTTCGTCATTACGTTCTGTCTGCGTCGAGAACCGCTTGTTTAGTCTCTAGCTCGAAGGTCGTTTCGAGGACAAGACTTGCTCATCGGAGATGCTCTTACAATGGGGCTCTTGAATTCTCCCCGACTCACAGAACATGTATGATTTGGAACCTAGCTTGGAATTTGAATTAAAATCGTGCTTCAATTACGAAACTAGGGTCTTAACATTATATTTTTATCATAATATATCTTCCGAAACAATATCTCCTGAGGAACGTTCCAAACCAAGAAATAAACATGGTTCACTTTAAGCATTACCTATGTCTTAACTGTCAATAATTTAAGTACTTTTCTTCATTTACACACACTACACAGATCTAACACGTGAATAGCCTTACAATTGCATGACGTTAGTTGTGTGGTAAGCAGTGACGCACTGGGTGTGAAAATTCTGTCGGTACGCGCAGTATTAGAATAGACGGAATAATACAATCATATACGTGCATTTTCAGTCAGCATCGAAATTATTTAATTCATGTTTCGATTGTTCTCGATTTCCTATTATATAACAGAATCATAGACGCTACTCAGGGCCTGAGACAGCACAATTTTTGTTTCAATTTCTGCGCGCATTGAAAATCTATATAAATAAAAATAAATCGCCGAAATGGATGTAAGCGCATAACTTTCGAACAAATGCACTAAATTGAATAATCCTGTTTTTTTTTTGTGTTCGTTATTGTCTGGTCAAGGTGTGTATAATGAAAAGTTTTAAAAAATCGGACAGAAAATTTTAAAAAATCTCTTAATATGAAAAGTGAGTGAATGAGACAGAAAAAGAGAGATCTTCAATATATTAACAAATTATTGAAAGAGAAAAAGGTTAGGAGTAATGGAAGGGGAGAAATGGGAGAAGAGAAAGGGAGAGGAGAAAGGGAGAGGAGAAAAATATGAGAAAGAGAATAAAAGAGAGGGGAAAAGGAAACGGGAAAATTGAGAAAGGTGAAAAAGAGAAAGAAAAAGAGAGAAGTGTGAAGTGAGAGGGAAAAGATGGCAAGGGGTAAGAGAGGGAAATACAAGGAAAAGGAGGGAAAAGTAATGGTGAAAAGAGAGAGGGGAGAAAAAGAGGTAAAGGGCAAAACAACGTCTGCCGGGTTCTGCTAGTACTACAGTAATACAATAATGCAGAAGAATACTCCTTGCCACTGTACACTATGCATCACATTCCCATTTTTTCGTTCTATTCACAAATTTCATCCGACATCTTCATATCGGAAAGTCAAAGGGAAGTCAGCCCTCTGCCAGGGCAATTACATGTGGAACGGAAGTGCCAATTCCGCTTTCGAGCGCGCGAAAGACCATTCATTTGTGTATCGTGGGTCCTCACGCACCACATGCCGGCACTAAAAGGTTTCGGACGCCAGGATTGTACATCCAGGCCTTTTGGCATTATTTTCACCTCCCCCATGACTCATGGTCCCCGAGGGCTGGCATACGGCTTGAGGTGAGAGCGCGAGCACCCTTGACCTAACCAACGTCTCGGCATCGATCGTATATTTTCGAACCTGAATATGACGTTACCTGTTAGCTTGGGACTACCAGCTATAACGTTGATCTGATGCTAGAAAAACTCCACACTCCCGGGACGCGACCAACCACTTAATTTGTCGGAGTCGTGAGTCCCTACGTCGAAACTGAAGGGCGTATACCGACTGCATCGCGCGGTCAACTTTTCCTAAGCCATTTACTGATCTTCCCAAAAAGGCATATCCCGACTCCCCATACCCGTTCTGATTTCCTTTTTAGTATGAGGATTGATTTCTACGTTTCTCATGGTCTGCTTAGAATCACATGGATCGATTAAAATTTGTCCACTTCTCACTGTTTTCAGAAAACATTTCCGTGTCCTTTCAGAGCACTGCCAACGTTGAATTCGCCGCTTAAAGGTTTGTTGACACAAAATAGGATATCATCTATCATGAGCATCTTACCTCTCTGACAACATACACCATTCCTAAGATTCTGTCATATGCACCAGTGTTCGACGTTTTCTCTAAAATGAAGCGAGAATATCTTTATGCGCACTTTATGAATGTAAATTTAACAAACATTTTTACAACTTCCGAAACACCGGATGAACGATACGGGATGGAGTCGGGCTATACCATCTCAGGTAACGAAAGGTGAAAAGAGATTTCAGTGGACGTCAGAGCAAGAGAAAACTGATCGTGGGATGCAGCTATGATATTCCTAAACCGAAACCCATATGGGGGCCCTTGCCCGTCACCTATCTGCATCTCTGTTGACACTAATGATCTTGGGCACATGGATATCTCCAAGAAAACTCAGGAAACCGGTAGGACGTTTCTAATGCTCCACGCCTCTAGCTATAGAGGTAGGTCGACTCCAGTCAATGTCTGAAGAAGAATTCTAGCGGCCAGCTGCTCTGACCGGTAGTTTTCCGTGGTATATCCGAACCCTGGCAAATATCAGAGCAGCATCCTAACAAATGAGCTACGGATTGATTGATTGATTTTTTCGTGTTTCCGGGCGCGTCAACTGCTTTGGTCATTAGTCCCGTTAGTGTAGTGCATGTTTTTTCTCGGGAGATGACTTTCCCCTCGTTGGATGGCGAGATCCGGCACCGACCTACCGTCGGCTAGTGGGGTTTCCCCCTAACCAGGACTCTCTCACCAGCGGGACACCGCCCCAGCCGAGACAAGCTGTAAGCTCCCGACCGGTCTCCCAGAATATGTGGTAGTGTAGTATATGTTAGTGTAAGTGAGTGTGTAAGTGGAGAGGATAGGGCAAGGAAGGGAAGGAAAGATCGTGCGCGGTCCGTGGCCCGTTTGGTAGGGTACTGCTTCGGCATTCGCCTGGTGGTGATCGGAGAAACCACGGAAAACTACCGATCAGAGCAGCCGGCCGCTAGAATTCTCCTCCAGACAGCGACTGAATTCGACCTAACTGAAAAGCTAGTGTCGAAAATTCTGCCGCCGTCTGGACTCGAATCTAGGACCTCCCGGTCAGAGGCGCTGCAGTGGCACCAGTTGATGCACTAAGCTACCGCTCATGAGCTACAGATATCTCGCATTTTTTCCTTCCTCATACTTATCTCATTTCTCCTTACGCACACAAAATCTCACTTACATTACACTACCACAATTACCTGGAGTTTGGGATTTGTCCCGTATGTGACGGTGCCCTCTAGCGAGATATCGGGAGGGGTGAAACCTCGCTAGCCGACGCAAAGCCCGCGACGTATTACGCGAGCCCTACTCCACGGAGGCGTGCCCGGCAGCGCCGCAGCGTCACCCCGTCCCGTGGGCGTGAACTTGCCGTGCCTTCCGACGCTCACGGGTTGCTGGCGGACGGCACGTCGCGCGTCCGCATTACGAGCGCAGCTCGCACGCGCACGCGCACGCAGGCACGGCGACTCAAAACACCGCACGTGCAGCGATGACGCACGACGTTCCAGTGTGGTCGTTCGCCAAGCTAACGGGATAAGCGCCAGTGCTCTGTGCGGGAGGCCTGGGCCGAAGGGGGTGGCCTGGTCAGCAAAATTTGGGAAGGAGGGGTCCGTTTGATTATAAGCTATCAAAATACCCGGCGTTGCCCGGGTTTTCTTTACCTCATCCTTGCGAATGAGGGAAAAGATCAATTTTATGTAAACCAATGTGTTTAATATTATTTTTAACGTAATTGGTTCAAAATTTAATAAAATACTATAATTTTCTTTCATTTTATTTTACAACACATTAAATTCCGTGGTGGTAGCCGATATCTTATGGTAATCCATGTTATAGGTATAGAAGAGATATTTTTTAAATATATATATAAACCTTTTAAGAATTAAATTTTTTTAGAACTTTCTTATTCTGATTTCATATCAAATATATTACGCCCTATTATTAAAAAGCTATCTATTTAAAAACCTTGTATGACTTACTTTCTCTTCCACTCCCATCCCTCCATCACTATTGGTTGGGCTTCCACTTCCCACCATTCCACAAGTTGGCGGCCACTCTAGTGGTTCATCACTGGATCTTATCCAGTTTCATTTTAAATGTTTAGGTGTTATCCACGTTGCATGAGCAGTAAGTTATTTTATGTTGTTTATTATTTTTCAAAATCTATTATTGTATTATTCATTCACTTCTTTTGTCTATTTTATTCTTTATACCACTGTTCCTATGTAAATTGATCATTTTATTTTCCCTTTGCTAGAGACCCACTGAGGATGGGAGAATATTGTTCCCGAAAGGTACTTCTGGGCAAAAAAATAAATATATACTATTTATTTTTTACTATTGTGGTTTGATTAACCCTATACCTACTACAACACATTGTTATTAGATGAAATTTTTCTAATCTCATGCACCACTACTGACTTCTAGCGAATAAATTAGGTATCAGTTTTGCTGCAGCTCTACTGGGCTCTGGCGGAATATATTAGGAATCACCTGCTCTAAGACGAAAAATGGTCGAGGTGGATCTACAAACATATTATATAAATTATTTATTTTCCGCATTTGGGTTGTGTTAGCCATTACCAAACTTTGCAAGGACACTGCAATAATCCTGAAGAAGAGCCTGTAAACATTTCATATCTATTCATATGCTCCTTTTTGTGGTATTGATGACGGTTACACGTCGTTGAATTCACTTTTGTTAGTATAGATAGATGTACGGTGCATAGGTATGGTTTTATGTATGGCCTGGCTGCTGCTTTGTGACACTTCCATGGTTTCTTCTAATGGATTTCAGTGGATTTAAGTGGAAGCAGGAGCAGTAATTTGATCAAAAGTCCAAGCACCATGCTTACAAATTTTTTTAAAAATAAGTTAACCATAATAAATCAATACACTTTAATGTATTTAAAAATTCCGGGTCGTTCAAAGTTATGTCCCGTTGTCCCGAGATTAGCGGCCCTAATGGTCACTCGGCTGTGGCGCATGAGTGAATCGAACTAAACAGTTCATGAGTGTTGTTTCAGATATGAAATAAATGGAATGTAAATTAACACGGAGATTTATATGTTTTACTTTCTTGTGTACTACGTCCTCCCATGGTGAAAAGCAATGTAATGCTGCTGCGAAAAGCGATGATATCTTGTCAGATAAACTCGTACTTTGGGGCCCTGATACAGAACATTCCGATATATCTTGTTTTCTACGTACGTTGGTACGTGGAAAACTTTTTGTTTTATAGTCCCTTTGGTTATATATTTGCTAGTTTTGATTGTAATTTGTGTTGTTTCCAAAGCGTTATTTTGCATGGCTTTCAGATACCTGGTTATATTTTGTTCATAAGTGTGTTTTGTGTTTTTTTTTATAACAAAGAATATTTCACCCACAGAGGCGGGAAGTTCAGGCATTAATTGTGTCTAAAATAGGCAGGCAAAAGGCATTATTCTGGTTAAAAAATAGGGATGCAAAAAAGCACATAAACATTGAAAAATCACATTTAAGAGATATTATCTGAAAAATTAATAATCAAATTATTCACATTTTTATTCTAACAATTTGCATTAGCACTTACGTGTAAGGAAATGATCTTAATTCCACATGACCACCCGGTAAGATAACTACGATTTTTTTACTCGTGAAGCTTTCACTTCGAAATACTATTGTGGACTCCCATTTGTATCTTAAAAAAGCATAAGTGAAAACTGAATTATATTTTTCGTTCTTCGTCCCCTTGTAATTTCTAGCACTGGGAAGAGTTTACCATATGCAAAGAGTTCTGCCCTGAAAACTGTTCGGAGGCAATACTCAAAAGTGGCATGGGATTCCTCTTCAGCGAACATAGCGTTTTACCATTAAGAAAAAAATCAAATTTGTTGACTGGTATGATTCTTCATTTTTATTTAAATTTTTAACATAACTTTGCACTGGAGCCTCCGCTTTCACAGAAAGAGAAAACACGAACGTGTATTCGTGTTTTCCAGGTTTCCAAAAATGTTTCCAGCTTGGTCGAGATTGATGCCAGGATACAAAAAGCAAAATAACGATGCATAAGGCAGAAAAACGCAAAATTTCCAAAAATAGTCTAAAAGAGGCAAACAAGTCAAAATGAAAATTTAAAATAACAACTCCATTATACAGTTAAGTGATTGCGATTGTTAAATGTCAAGAAATCATAACCATAATAAAAAGGCAACTTCCAGGCCCAGGCCCTATATATCCCTGTATAAACTGATTTGTTTGATATAAGGTTGTCATCTACACGAAGTTGTGATTGTATTATGTTATATTCTGTATAAAGTTATGTTGTGTATAAAGTTATGTTGTGTATAAAGTTATGTTGTGTATAAAGTTATGTTGTGTATAAAGTTGTGTTTCGTATAAAGTTGTGTTTCGTATAAAGTTGTGTTTGTATAAAGTTGTGTTTGTATAAAGTTGTGTTTCGTATAAAGTTGTGCTTCGTATAAAGTTGTGCTTCGTATAAAGTTGTGTTTCGTATAAAGTTGTGCTTCGTATAAAGTTGTGCTCTTTAAAAAGTGTAGGTACAAGCAAAACATTCAAATAATGCATCATAATGTGCAATCTCTTTCAAATAAAATAGAATTTATCGAGGCAGCATTGCAGTGTGATCTAAGTCAAATAGATTTTTTTGCTTTACAGTATATTGGTTATCTCATAATGATCTAAACACACTCCCAATTCCTAGTTTTTACCTTGCAGGATCTTATTGTAGAGCGAGGGAATCAAATAAGGGCCCTGATTACGGAGGTTCGCGTATTTACGTAAGAAATGATATTGATTCTACCTTCTTGTCAGTATGCAGTATACGCTCAAAATTATCTTTATTTGCATCTACAGATCTCCAACAAAGCGAGATTTAGATTATTTCAATTTCTTAGAAAATCTAGAGATAATTGTCAACAAAATTAGTAATCTCTTTTTTAAATTCATTGTTGTAAATGGAGATTTCAATATTGATTTTCTGAGCGAATCCCGTGAAAAAGATTGTGTGATTCAAGTATTACTTTTTCGTTAAATGTTTAATTTTCTCTTTTTAATGGGAAAGCATGCGTTAAAGGAAATGAAATCTTTGAGAAAAATAAATTATGGTTTTCATTGTGTCAATAGCGTTATAAACTGCCTCCCATGATTCTTTCAGCAAGTAAATAAATAAATAATGAGGATATTTTGAACGCTAGAAACAAAACTAAAGCAATGTGGAATATCGTAAAAAATACGACCACGTCATCACGATATTCCGTAGAGAATGTTTTTTTTTAGGACAAAACCACAAAATTCTACATCATATGCTTCTAAAAAATCGGCACGATTTTATTTACGAAACTTCTTCCAAAGACATCCTCAGAATAGTCAGTAAACAAAAAATAAATATTCATCTGGTTTAGATAAATTTCCGGATTGTTTATCAAAAACGTATGCACCTGCAATTATACACCCATTAACTCACATTTTCAAAGCTTCCTTGTGCACAGAAATATTTCCAAATATTTTCAAAACAGCAAAACTTAAGCCTCTTTGTAAAAAAGGGAACAAAAATGAAATTCAAAATTACCGGCCAATTTCTCTTTTGTCAGTTTTCTCAAACATACTGGAGAGGCTGTTCTATACGCGAATAGAAACTATTCTCGGAAAAAACGAATCGTTTTCGGACTCACAAAACGGTTTTAGAAAATCAAGATCTATGGAAACTGCCTTTTCCCCTTAAATATGTTGCTTCATTAATGGACCAAAATGAAGAACCCATTGGGATATTCTTTCGAAAGCTTTTGACGTTATTAATCATAACATTTTGCTCTCAAAATTACCTTCTTATAGAATTCGTGCTATTGTCCTAGATTAGATAAACGTACCTTAAACATCGATCTCAAAGAGTAGAAATACCGTACTGGCACGAAAGGACATTATTTTCTTCTCTTTCCAATTCTTTGTCAATTGAACATGGGGTCTCACAAGGTTAGATCTTAGGTCCTATCCTCTTTCTGTTGTACGTAAACGATATGTCCTCATCTATTAAAAATGGAAGAACAGTTCTGTTTGCTGATGACACGAATGTTCTTTGCTAAAAAGAAACAATAAATAGTACAATTTCAGAAGTTTCAAATTGGTTTTGTAATTACAAATTAATAGTTAACGAAGGAAAAACTGTCTCAATGCAATTTTGCGTTTGGAATCGGCAATCGTATGCTCTATTGAAAATGAACAATATGCAATTAGCTGATGTTAAGGTAACAAAATATCTAGGTCTCTCAATTCAATGAAACCTCGAATGGAATGTACATATAACAGAATTAAACCCTAAATTATGATCATTATGTTATGCATTCAGAATTCTTTCTAATTCTGTCAGCCTTCATGCAGCTCGTTGCGTGTATTTTTCAAATGTACATTCCCGCCTGAGATATGGCATAATATTCTGGGGAAGCTCATCGTTTAGTGCCAACACATTTAGATTGCAAAAGAAAATTATCGGAATAATGAAAAATGCCATCCACGCGATCCCTACAAGCCTCTTTTCATTGAGCTTGGAATCTTACCATTGCCTTGCCTATTTATTTACGAATATGTAGTATTTGTCAAAACTGATTTAATTAACCGCGGGAACATATTTTCATGTAATACTGATATTTATAGTTACAACACTCGACGTAAAGATCATGTTCATCAAGTGTCAGTATCAACAGCTCAATCACTACAAGAAATACACATACACTACATGTACATTACTTTAAAGTGCATTGCCAGATAATATTAAACAATTAAAATTGGTACACAAATTTAAGTTAAAAGTAAAATATTTTCTGCTGCAAAACTGTTTCTATACAACTAGAGACTAAAAAAAGAAAATAATGTATACTTTAACAAATCAATGATACAGTATAATCAATTAGTGTACATTTCCATTGTATATTTTTTTAAAAAAGACGTAAATGCCTGTAACAAGTAATGTAATTCAGCTTCCTGATGAATGACCGCCATCTCGATCGGGTTTTTGTCCAGTTTCCCTGATCCATTGAGTAAATGCTGAGACGGCCCCCTGAATTGCTTCTGGACTTAAATGTAGCTTCACTATGTGCTCGTTTTGTTGAGCTTTCGTTTTGCTTGTAGTGGTAGTAGGGCTTAGGGTGAGTTACTATTTGTTTAACAATATAAAAAAATCATATCTTTTCCTTCGATTACCCCTACAAATAAGTTTTCTATAATTCGGCAACGAAAATATGTAGTTTTTGATTTGTTAATCTCTCGCTTTTTTAAAAATATTATTATTACTATTATTTTTTCATCTTTCAATTGTTAATAGTTAAATTGTTGGGAATAGATTCGGAAACTCAAGAAAGCGTGCGCAAATGATTTTCTCCCCATACGTCGTGTACAGTTTTTGACGTTTTTGATTAAATAAATAAATAAATAAAAAGTTGTGTTTTTTATAAAGTTGTGTTCTGTATGAAGTTGTGTTCTGTATAAAGTTGTGTTCTGTGTAAAGTTGTGTTCTGTATAAAGTTGTGTTCTGTATAAAGTTGTGTTCTGTATAAAGTTGTGTTCTGTGTATAAAGTTGTGTTCTGTATAAAGTTGTGTTCTGTATAAAGTTGTGTTCTATATAAAGTTGTGTTCGTATAAAGTTGTGTTAGTAAAGTTGTGTTTGCGTAAAGTTGCGTTTCCAATAAGTTTGTGTTTCAAAGGGTAAATTTTTATTCGTCGTAAAGTTGTACTTCGCGTAATGTTGTGCTTCTCGTAAAGTTGTGTTTCTCATTAAGTAGTATCTCTCATAAAACTGTGTTTCTCGGAAAGTTGTGTTGCTTATAAAGTTGCTTTATCCATTCCTCGTAATGTTGTGTTTCGCGTAAAGTTGTGCTTCGTCTAATGGGTGTTTCGCGTAAAGTTGTGTTTCACGTTATGTTGGCATTTGCAAATAGTTGTGTTCTCTGTAATAGGTACTGTATAAAGTTAATTTTTTTGGCATAACGTTGTCTGGTTAATTGGATTGGCAATTATTACGAGTAAAGTTGTCTTCGACGTAACGTTGTGTTTGGAGTAATGTTGTTCTTGGAGTAATGTGTTTGGAGGAATGTTGTTGGGAGAAATGTGTTCAGAGTAAGGTATTTGGAGTAATCTTTTTTAATTTAGTGTTCTATGTCCGATTGAAGGCTGTGTTCAATAAGTTATCTGTGTTCAATAAGCTGTGATTTGTAAATAAATATTTTTGTGAACTAGCTGTTTTGTAAACTAGCTGTGTTTTAATTTGTAAACTAGTAAACGAACGTGTTTGTCTTTTTAAAAAACCGTTCTACGTAAATAAGCTGTGCTGTGTAAATACGCTGTGGCTTGTAAATAAGCTTTGTTCTGTAAGTAAGCGGTACTTTGTAAATAAGCTGTGTGATGTAAATAAGCTCTGTTTTTACTTGTATACGTACGTGTACACGGAGTATATATGAAGTATAGGGAAAGTTATGTAATGCTGGTGGAAATCGATTTCGATATTTCAACGGAAATACACGTTTTGAGGTCCCCTGATACCGAAAAAGTGTTTTTTTCAAAAGTTCCTCCGTCCGTCTGTGAACATCACTAGCGCCTAAACCATAAGTTGTTTTTTTTTCAAAATGTATATATGTATATTCCCCGGTATATATAAATGTATATTCCCCGGTCGTCTGTTCGACTCATGGCGCTGCGATTTTGAAATACTTCCTTTAAAATTTGATGGTTCTTTCCCTGAAGGCCCCCGGACATTTTCATTTCAAATTTTTTTATTTAAATTTCCCGTAAGAATAGAGTGAAATACATTTATAAAGGTACCATAGGTCCGGAGGCATAGGTCCGTCCGTCACGTTAAACTCTGAATTTAGGAACATTTCACTTTCTCTTTCTCGCCCAATATTACCCGCAATATGCGCAATTTTAAAAAAATCACAAAAAGATTTTCTCAGAGACGGCTCCGAAGTTTGTCTTTAAACTTTTAGTAGGTACAGTGTTAAATGTACTCTATTTGAAGACATCAATGACATTTTGCTCTATTCTTTCGTTTTTTCGAAAATTTCAAAATGTAATCATTTTGACTTGTGTCTCATGTCCTTAATATTTACATTAGCTGCAATTTGTTCTCATTATTGTATTAATGGGTATATGTGATTTAAATAATGTCAAAACGTTTCTCGAAAACTCAACGGTTTTCTGTTAAAACGAGCTCAAAATTCCGCATTTTCAGAAATGTGCAAACGCTATTTTCTCAAAAATTGCTCCAATTTTTTTCTGAAAACTTTTCCAACGCCTAGTGCTAGTTGCACTGTTTAAAATGACAAAGTTCCTTTTGGGATATTCATTTGTTTTCTCAAAAACTACGCAAATGTATTTTTTTAATCTCTCACGCTGTTAGAATGCACATTTCCTGAGATTTGTAAGCACTATTGCATTAGTGAGTTAAAGTACCTCAAATGATTTTAAATGAGATTTTTGTAAATCCCAAATTTTTCTGTGATAAATAGCTTCAAATTTCATATTTACAGTAACGTTTATAGGCCTTATTCTTAAAAAACGGCTCCAAATGTTTCAATGAAAATTGTCATTTATGACGAGGATTTTAATATTTACTTTTTTAATATTATTAAAGTACTATTACGGTTCTACATCTACGAAGCCGGATGATTGAGAAAATGTCAAAAACTGTACTTTGGACGGCGATAGATCGCAGCTCGCAAGAGGATGCAAGACCATAAAGCCAGTCCACACCAAGGAAATTATAAAACTTTCCTACGAGAAAATCTGTGCCACTCTGCAGCACCACTAGTTTAAATACGTTTTATGTTGTGTTCTAAATACGCGGTGTGTTGTAAATACGCGGTGTGTTGTAAATACGCGGTGTGTTGTAAAGACGCTGTGTTGCAAATTCGCCGTGTTGTAAATACGATCGGTGTTCTAAATACGATTCGTGTTGTAAATATTTTCTGTGTTGTAAATACGCTCGATGTTGTAAATATTCTCTGTGTTGTAAATACGCCCGTGTTGTAAATATTTTCTGTGTTGTAAAACGCTGTGTTGTAAATCTCTTGTTGTAAATACGTGTGATGTAACTACGCTGTTTGTTGTAACTACGCTTTGTGCTGTAAATACGCTTTGTGCTGTAAATACCTGTGTGCTGTAAATACTTTTTATGCTTTAAATACGATGTGTACTGTTTTGTGTATTTACACTTCGTGCTTTAAATACGCTGCGTGTTGTAAATACGCTGAGTGCTGTAAATACGATGTTTGTACGCTAAATACGTTTGTGAAATACGCTATGTTTTGTAAATACACTGTGTTTTCTGAATACGCTTTGTTTTGTAAATGTGCCTTGTTTTTTCTGTACGTTGTGTGTAGTAAATACGGGGAGTTTTGTAATGAGTTGTTTTGTAAATACGATATATTTTTAAATAGGTTGTATTTTGTAAATACGCTGTGTTTTGTAAATACGCTGTGTTTTGTAAGTACGCTGTTTTGTAGGGTTTTGTAAATACGTTGTTTTGTAAATACGTGTGTTTTGTAAATACGCTGTGTTTTGTAAATACGCTGTGTTTTGTAAATACGCTGTGTTTTGTAAATACGCTGTGTTTTGTAAATACGCTGTGTTTTGTAAATACGCTGTGTTTTGTAAATACGCTGTGTTTTGTAAATACGCTGTGTTTTGTAAATACGCTGTGTTTTGTAAATACGCTGTGTTTTGTAAATACGCTGTGTTTTGTAAATAGGCTGTGTTTTGTAAATACGCTGTGTTTTGTAATATACGTGGTGGTGGTGGTGGTGATAAGTGTGTGTGTTAATTTGGCATTTTGGACCGATAATCCGAATTTGCTGGCCAGCTAAGTGCCCCCGATAGCTTGGTTTTGTTAAATTCCCGTGTTTGGGGGGTATGAGAGACATGCGGTAAACATGACGAATTCTCTTCACCGTATCTAATAAGATCCGCGTGCCTGAGCTTTTCTTCGTCACGCCGTAACTGGGACGATTTTAAAAGAAAGCAACGACTCAATTTTTGTCTTGACCGGAAATCGAAGCCAGGACCACACCATGGAAAGCTATTACGCTGCCCATGAGCCATTCAAGAGGCTAGTAATAGTACTACAGTAACCCCTAATTCATAGTATTGCAAGGGACCAAAATAATCAAAGTTCATGTTATAAAAATTCGTCTTATCCGACTATTATAAATGTTCGTATTACCGTCATCCCTTACCGGACCCGACGTTTCGTTCGTTTTATGGCAAAATTCGTGTTAAGAGAGTTCGTGCAAACGAGATACAACTGCATATGTACTGAAATAATGATTGCAAATCGATGGCTGAGTAGATGCAATTTGTCAGTTCTATTACTACAAGGATGGCATCAGTCAAGATTCAGGGGGCACTTTAAAAATTAAAAGAGACACATTGTAATAGTACAACGTATTATTGTAATTCCTGTTACCTGACGAAGACCAAATATTCTGAGGTCGAAATGGTGTGGGAATGTAAAGAATATGAATATATGTACGTATGTCTAAAAAAAATTCGCCGTTAATATTTACTGATATCTAATATCATGTAAATTTGAGGTACACTTTTATTTTTTTAATATAATTTAATTATTTTGAACATTTTCACGTTGACGGGTGGGTGGAGGGCTATGTCACCCCCCTTGAAACCATCCTCGTGTTAATACACCGCAAAAGCGTCTACAGCGTCCCTTCCCGGCCATGGTTGAAATTCATTCTTCCGATCTTTTTGCATTCTGAGCGAATCTGAAACTATGAACAGGAATAATAAAAATACAAATAAAAGTGAATTTGAGTGTTTACAGTACCTTGCTTCATTATAATAACTCAAAAACCACGAACAAAAAAAAACACATTATTTGTTCAGTATTTATTCAGAGACAAATATTCTAAAAACAACTTTAATAGAAGTGTCAAACGTGTGGAATACATTCCCTACAACAATAGAAAACATAACATAATATAAAAGAAATGAAATTGAAAAGTGATTATAATAATGTGGCCAAATACTGTAGGTTAGGTCAGGTCCTTGTATTTGTTCACATTTTTGTACATAACTGAAATATTTAAACTGCGAACATTTCATGAATCACCAATATACTAATAGTTAAGGTCTTGACTAAATTAAATGAGTAATTTTAATAACAAATATCGTTATTTTAAATAATTTTCAAATGTCCGCGCCTGCGTAGATAATTTGAATTTGGCGCACATTTGGTGGGGCATAATATTATTGGTCCACAGTCGGCGGCATGCGCACCGCTACCCTTTCTTATTTTCTCCACGTTCCCGGCCACACACTCGTGGGCGTGCCTGCGCGAGGCCAGCGGGCGCCCGCTGGAGGGGCTGCGTGCGGCTCTGCACACCCCCTTCCACTTGGCTCTGCCGGCGCACGTCCCGCCGCGATGCACGGCAGCCGCCGCTCCTTGTTTGAACCCGGAGCTCTACCTGTTCAGCGCGCACGCCCGAAAGAGATTTCGAGGGCAGATTCGGAAACGGCTGCAATGACGGTGGAATGCAGTAAAGTCTTTCCGAAAGAACTCACCGTTGGTCTATTGTGTAGATGCGTGAGGTGATCGGTATAAAATAATGGAAAAAATTCGTGTCATTTTTAAGAAAAGTATCCAGAAGTTAATTATTTAATGTCAATACAAAGATTGTTTAATCAGTTTCAAGAAAATATGTTGTGTCGAACGTTTTGGCATTGGAGGCTTTGCGACTTGTGCGAGCACACGGGCTGTAAAGCGATTGAAATCGGCACGAGAACTTTGTGTATCTTCTTACATTTCATAATAATCACAACCGTTTTTGTTGGCTGTTGAAGGAGAGTAAACAAATATGTAAACCCGTTGTGCTAAGGTGCCGCAAGGTTTTGCCTCCCGTTGAATCTACATTCAACAGCTAGTATTTTAAGGAAACTGCTAAAAATTATAACTTATCTGTTTTCACCAAAATGCTGATCGTTGTGTACATTTTTCATTTTACGATTTCGGTCGCTGTCACCCTAGCGGCACATCTACCCGCCAAAAGCTCGCTGCTCCCGTTTTGACCTTCAGGCATTTCTTTTTCTTTCTATGGCTTTGCCTTCCACCGACTTCCTCCACACCCGGACGCTTTTGTCTCCCTCCGATGATGTCCTCATAGCCCTCCAATATCCTCAAAGCACGCGGACGTTCTCGGACATCCTCTTAAGCACTGTGACGCCCTTCGATGACCATCGACGCCCATCGATGCCCGCAGTCATCCTCTGATACCCTCCCACGCTCTCCCACGCCCTCACACGCTCTCACACACCCTCACACGATCTCACACGCCCTCACACGCCCTCACACGCCCCTCACGCCCGCTCACGCCCGCTCACGCCCGCTCACGCCCGCTCACGCCCGCTCACGCCCGCTCACGCCCGCTCACGCCCGGTCACGCCCGCTCACGCCCGCTCAGGCCTGGCCACGCCCGCCCACGCCCGCCCACGCCCGCCCACGCCCGCCCACGCCCGCCCGCCCGCCCACGCCCGCCCACGCCCGCCCACGCCCGCCCACGCCCGCCCACGCCCGCCCACGCCCGCCCACGCCCTCCCACACCTCCCACGCCCTCCCACACCTCCCACGCCCTCTGATATTCGCCGACGTCTTCTTAGTTCTCATAGCCCTCCAGCGCTTTCGGACGCCCTTAGACGCTCTCTTTCGATCTTGGACGCTCTCCTTCGCCATACGACACCAACATTGAAGCGCTATTACAAAATAGGAGCGAGTGGCGCCTGGTCGAAGCACGAACCCCGACACCGAGCGTGCTCCGAGGGCTTCTCAGGTGGCGAAACGTGCGTCATGTGCGAATGGCGATCTCAACGCGACGAACACGTTTTTAAATCGACACCGTCGCTTAGCTCAGCGGCGCGACACACGTTTGAAACGACTTGTGGGTGAAACGTTATGATCATACATGTTACATTGTGTGTAATGAGAGACCTCGGTTCATCAAACTTCGAGAAATATCTGCTTTTGAATAAATGGGTGTTGTAGATACCTAAAAGGAACGCTTTCTTAAGAGATACACATTTTCGGTGATATTAGCGCATACATGCCCAAGAAACAGATAAATGATTTAAGATACAAATGGAAACAGAAAGCTGACAGATTGTCGCTTCAGATTGAATAAAAAAGTATCTAAGAAAATGTCTGCTATAATCATGGAACTTAAAGCAGAATGACGCAGGTCTGCTTCTTATTTCTCTTTATTTCTGTTGCAGGGCCTGCTGTGTAGTTTTATTTATATTGTCTTCTCTCTCTCTGGGTATTTGATACCACCATTTTCTCTGCAGAAGAAAAGTTCTTCCAAGGACAATCTACACATCATAAGCTAAAGATGAAAGGCCACACAACGGTGCATGGATCGTCTTTTTTTTCTCTCATGCGTTGTTATCTTCGACGCCACGAGCGTGGTTTTAGCTCCACACAAAGACGGCAATCTCTGGAGCTGATGAGACTGTTTCTGGTGTATCACAGACGGGAGAATAGAGCACAAATCTCTCTGAAAACGGAGAAACACATATTGTTTTGTTCATCAAAAGAAGAATAGGATTTCGTTATAAACGGCTATTTGTATCTCTGCATAGTCGCAAGGAAAAGGGCCTGAAATAGGCATTATATAAAAAATGTTGGTTCCATGAAAGAGGTTAGTTTAGAATTGAGAGTTAGTTTAGAACTGCATGACCACAAAAGATTTCACGTCAGCTAACCATCGAAGTGAGGTTCTGAAGACCTTTAGGAATACACGAGATACTATTTTGGCCTTAAGGTGTACTTCAAAAAAGGTTAGAAATATTTTTTTGCTAGGAACAGCAGTTAAATGGCCAGAAAATAAATGCCACCCGGGCAGCGGTCCATGTACAGACACAACAACCGCAGAGTTTTTTTCCTTGCTCGAAGCGAAACGTTGCTATTAACCTTTTTTGTTATACGCCATATGGCGCATGCAATTGAAACTTCACTACCGGTTTAGGAATGCCAATTTCGATATTCTGTGGTGATAGAAACATATCATAGTTCAAAGGTTATGCAGGTGAGAGCACCAACAAACATTTTGTCAAGTATTTGTAGGTAAAAATAAATGAATAGGAAAATAATTCGTGAAATTCAAAGTAGACAGTTTATAAATGCTCATTTACACTGAACATCACGTCTCTTAAATGCTTATACATCATTTTTTGATGCGCGATTGGCCAATTCATTGGGCAGACATGTACTTTACGATATTGTAAATTACATTGTTGTAAACCGCAAAGTATATATTATTTTAAAAACATATGTTATCAAATAATTTTCACTGCAGAATTTCTTGTTACATGTTTACTTTAATAGTATCTTGTATGACTTTATATTTTATACCCTTCTGTCAATTGCAACGTTTCCAGGAGCCCTGGACCTTATATTCAGGCTGAAAACAAATTGAAATTGTTAGATATGTATCATAAATACATACGTAACATTTAGTTCTGTTATGGTGGGTTCGTAGAAAAAAATAGACATCTAAGTTCCTCCACACCATCCCACCACATCAGAATTAAATATGAGGAATTACTCTGTATATTGTACATATTTACAATTTGGTTAAATTCGATGGAGGTATCAAGCTATTGTTGACGAAAATATTCTACAATCATCAAAGATCAAGACGCAGCGACATGCCACGAGTCTCATGAAAACTTTACTCTATTTGTTTTGCGGAGAGATAACTGAAGTATTTATCATACTGTCTACTGAAGTCTGATGTTGCTAATTCTCACAGATTTCCTAAAGTGATCGATAGCTTGTAGCTTGATTTTCCCTAGCAGTTTTCACAAATTTAGCACAAATATTCTGATTTCAATAGCACGTCCCATTCAGTACACTTCATGGAAAAGTTAGGTTCTGCTTCCCCTTTACATGTTTTAAATGTTTGAAATGATATCGCTAGTAATCGCATTAGAAATAATTCAGCTGCTTAATTTATAAAAGCTGTTAATTCATCCACTGATCATTAGTTAAAAAATTACAATCGTTTCGAATATCATGCATTCGATTTGTCTGGATGCAGTGTCAGAACATAAACAGGAGAAATAGTTTGTAATATTTCCGCTTGTTCTTTCGTGTCGATATTCTTATTGAATATAGAACAACTTTTACTTTCTCATATACGTACGTATATACGGAGTAGTGTACGCAGTATAGCGAAAGTTACGTACTGATGCGGAAATCGATTTCAACGGAAATACACGTTTGAGTCCCCTGATACCGAAAAAGTGTAGTTTTTTACAAAATGTCAGTCTGTCTGTCTGAACACCATTAGAGCCTAAACCATACGCAGGATTTTTTCCAAAATGGGTATTCCCTGGTCGATCTGGCTCGACACGTGGCGGTGCGATTTTGAAAAACTTTCATCAAAATTTAGGGATACTATATATTTATATAAAGATTTCAAACTTTTCTCAAAAACGACTCCAAATTTTATCTTCAAATTCCTCGTAAGAATAAAGTTAAATACAATTATAAAGGTGGCATAGGGTCGATTTTCACGGTTAACTCTGAATTTTCGAAAATTTCAGAAGTTTGAATTTTTTCGGTGTATTCCTTCAACTACAAAATTGAAGATAGAGATTTTTTCTTCAAGTAAATTTTCCCTCATATTTAGATGTTTCATTAAGGTCATGTAATTTTTTTTCGCGTAATATTGCGTCCAACATATGCAATTTTAAAAAATTACAATAACAAGATTTTCTCAAAGACGGCTCCAATTAGTTTTCTTTAAACTTTTGGTAGAGATAGTACTAAATGTACTGTATGATATGACATAAGCTTCATTTTGCTCTATTCTTTTGTTGTTGTTGTTGTTGTTGTTGTTTTTCAAAAAAATGCAATTTTTTGATTTGTCTCTCACGTCGGTAATATTTACATTGGCGGCAATTTGTTCACATTATTGTATTTCTGAGTACATGTACATTAAATAGTGTGAAAACGTTTCTTGAAAACTCAACAATTTTCTGTTAAAACGAGCTCAAAATGTGGCATTTTCAGAAACGGTCAAACGCCATTTTCTCAAAAATGGCTCGAAATTTTCTTCAAACTTTTTCAAGGATTAATGCTATTTGCACTGCTTAAATAGACATGAAGTTCAATTTGGGATATTCTTTAGTTTTCTCAAAAATTGCACAAATGTACTTTTTTAAATATCTATCACGCCGTTAATATGCACATTTCCAGCGATTTGTAAACACTATTGCATTTAATGACTTTAAATGAAGTTTTTCGAAACCTCAAAAAGTTTCTGTGAAAACGAGCTTCAAATTTTGCATTTACAGTAACGTTTACACGCCATTTTCTTCCAATTTTTTTAGTGAAATTTGCTATTTATGACGATGTTTTACTCTTATTTAATATTCTTAAAGTATTATTTCGGTTGCACTATTACGAAAAGTTGTGAAAAAAGTCAAAAAATTATACTTCGTGCGGTGATGGCAGCTGGCAAGAGGTTGGGCCGTTCACACCGTACCAAGACCGTAAAGCCAGTTCACACCAACGAAATTAGAATAGAAATTAGAATTAGAATTTACTACGAGAAAGTCTTTGCCATTCTGTAGCACCACAAGTTCTCTTTGCATTCTTACCGAGATGGTGTGTACAATACGACGGTTATATTGATCGAAGGGCGGGGCGTACAAAATTATTTCCGGTTGCCTACATGCTTCAGTGCATCACTCGCTTGCCGTTAAGTGGAATTTAACTCAAGTACTTTTGGTGTGTAGGTATATCCACAGGTAAGAGCGACGAAGTTATTCGTATTCTTAATTGAAGTAGTCCCAACAGGAAATTCCCAACATTGTGTGGTTGGAGTTATTTAAAAGCACTTTATAAATTAGAATTGGGAAGAATATCCGCCGTTTCAATCTCCCATGCTGGCAAATTTCGACTTACTCCTTGTAACTAGCTGTTTTCACACACTTAGAATCATCATTGCCACGAAAGTGATTCAGGTAATAGTTCTAGGAAAATCTTTTGCCGTGAATGAAGTCAAAGTTATACTTATTTATGAAATAAATTTAAATATTAAAGCTTGGAAAGTATTAGGAATTGGCAAAAAGTACTCTTAATTCATGTGCGAGACACCAATCAGTAATTTGTCTTAATTCTTTAAATTCAGTCGGTCGATCAGCTTTTAATTTTTATTTAGTAATTATACCTTCTGATTCAATTATAACGTCTACAATCGAGCTACAAGAAATTAAAAGAATGTCGAAAAAATGTAATTAGTATTTTGAATTACATAGAGCGGATTGTAGAGAAGTGCCGGTGTGTCGTGGCACCACCAACAAAAAGGAAGGAAAAGAAAATTTTCACTATAAATATGTGTATAAAATATGGTTTCTTCAAAATAGTTTTTCTTTATACTACTTCATTTGAACGAGCGTTTAGTCCTTTGATGATCTATCAATTATCTCTTCAAACGCTGAGGGCTATCGTGCGGTCTTTCCCACAACTGCTGAGCCACCTACGGATTGGCAATCTGCCTATTTAACGCTGTAGAAATAACGTTTTGTTGGTTTGTATGCGTTTCTTATGGTTGAGAAGATGGCCAAATCGAACTGGCACAGCAGTTGACGTTTTGTTCCATAGAGTGCACTACTGGCACTAATCTTCATCGAGCGGACTATCTGAGTCTATCTGACGGACTATCTGACTATCGCTGAGTATGACGCCATTCCCTGGTATTTCGTTCGTCTTTCCTTTTGTTTCGCACATGGAGAGGCGCGTAGGCGGTGGGCCTAAGGCTTCCCTTCTTCTTTGATGAACTCAGTAAGCAGGGACTCTTTAGATTACTGTGGGCGCTAAGGCTTTCAGGCTGAGTATTTTTATTTGTTCTGAATATTTTAAATCTTTTAGTTTAATCCTCATTATAAATTAACACTGTCACACACAAATTTTGTTGTCCACGAATTTTATATTAGAGTTTACTAAACCAATTTTCAAACATCGCATCGTTTAAAAACATAGACGGGTGTTGATCGATGTTTTAATTTTGAACATCGATAATTGGTTACATTGATGTCGCATCACTATCTGACACCACCAATAGAATTCTGTACCGGCCGCCATTGAAAATGCATGTAAAGTTTGAGAATTATTTGTTATGAACCCAACAGCATTAAAAGAACAAGAAAAACAAGAGAGAAAATCGTGGCTCTGGGCCAACCTTGTGTCGTCTGCAGTACCGTTGATCGGTAGGTTCTAGGATTCGCGTCCTGACAGTGGCGAATTTCCGACCGCTGCTACATAGCTGATTCAAATTCAACCACTCTTTGGAGCAGAATTCTATCGATCGGCTGCTCTGCTCGATAGTTTTCCGAGGTTTCTAACAGTACCAGGTGAATGCCGGAACAGTACCTTAACAAAGGGGCCACGGAGCGCACGCGTTCTTCCCTTCCTCATCCTTCTTTCTTCATATCCTCTTACGCACACTCACACATTTAAACTTACATGCAATACACTACCGCAGATCTCGGGAGATCAGTAGCGAACTTAGAGCTTATCCCGACCGTATAAAAGGAAACCGCACATTCATTCGACGCCTAGCCAATCGAATTGGCTAACGCGCGGGAACATAAAATCGCGCGAAATTTGTTAATGTGCGTATTTTCAAGCGCGAAGAGACCGAGTTGTCGTTTTAACTGCTCTGCTAGAACTGGAAACAGAAGGTTTATATTTATTCATATTTCTAAAATGAGCCTACCTTTTATCGCATGGATTATCTAATTTAAATGTCAAATGAAATGAAACTTTTACCACACGTTTGAGTCCAGATTAATTTAAGTCTTGTTTTTGAAGTTAGAAAATGTATCAATGCTCATGTTTCATTTATATAGTAGTATTCATTTCCTTCGTGTAAATTGCACAAGTTATCATGAAATCAGTTTTTTGCTCATTTCAAAATTTTCGTACAGTTGAGAAACTTTTTATTAAGTTCTTATACAAAATATTCATTCTCCTTTCATATCAAAATAATATAATGTACTCATAATTATTGATCTATGTTACCTCAAAAATTTATGTCGTGTATTGGCCACATAGTAAAAACATATACCACAAGTGGACATTAATAGTTGTCCTGTTTTAAAGCAATCCGTTGCTAATATTTTAGAAGTCGTTAAAAATAAACATTATGAAAGTGACACGTTTCTTCAACTAATGAACAATCAAATACCATGTGTGAAAATTCAATGGGCACTAGATCCTTCAATTTGAAGGATTCTTCATTTTGCCTTGAAGTATTACATGATTACTGTCAGCATCAAGATCGAGGTAACTCCAAATACAAAACAAAAAAGATATATAGCAAACTCAACGAATTAACAATGAACTGTATTCTAATCAAATGTTACAAAATAATAATGTTTATTACGGAGAGTGCAATAACAAAAAGAAAAATGGTTTTAATGTTAATATTTACGATCGATTATCTTAGCAAGAGGAAGGAAAGAATCAAAAATTTTCTTTATTTTTTTCTAATATTACAACTATTGTCAAAACAGATTTTACAGTCAAAGTGTGATTTTACAGTTAAATGTGATCATATATCAATTTTCTGTCATCTTTTGAGTACACAAACCATTGCGACGTGTATAATTTAATGATTTTTTGTTTAAATAAAAATAACTTATTAGCAGTAATGTACGAAATTCCAACGTCATTCCCAAATCTGGAAATTAAAATTAAATTAAGTGAAATGTATACTACATTATCAGTTTCTGCACTTTGTGACAAGCAAAGAAGAACTGTGTGCACTAGAAATGAAAGAAAGTGATCAAGGTCAAGAAATTTTAAAATTAATAATACTTTTTTGAGGGGAAGGGCTTTTATCGAACCAACACCGGATATCCTTTACGCTGTCCCGATGCGACGCATATTCGACCATACACTAGACACCAACACACTTCCGGGGTCCTCGAAGGGGCGGAATGCGAACTCGCGACCCTTCGGACCGAGGGGCTGAGTCATTAAAACAACAATAATAATAATAATAATAATAATAATAATAATAATAATAATAATAATAATAATAATAATAATAATAATATTAAAAAGAAGAAACTCTAATTTCGATGTAGTCATATATTCTGTAAGGCATTGTACACAATTTTAAAGTGCAGAAATAACTTAAGATATTACTAGAGATATTTGATTTTATGTTAATTTATGTAGCTCATAAACGTGAAAAGAACATTTGCATATAAATGAAACAAGACCATCGAGACAGATTCTCTAACATCAAAAACTAGATTTAAATCAATCTGAATACAAAACCTGTAATAAAGTGTCGATTTCAGCTTGCCATTGAAATTACGTCGTTTTAATAAATATCGAGGGAAATTCTTGCGATAAAATTGAGGATCATTTCTGAGAAAGAACTAAATTTAAAACTGACATTGTTTATAAAATTATAGCTAAACGCTTGAAAATAATACTATCATCCAATCGGTTCGTAATGGACAAACCCAACCATCAAATTTCGCAGTTTCCTGCTCCGTGCCCACCAGCCAATCAGATTTATCGGGTTTCGAATGAATGTGCTGTTTGCTTCCATGCGTCCCTGCCGGGAGCGGTATTCCGCTGAGATATCTCGAGGGGAAAACCCCGTATGCTCACGTGTAGGTCGGCGTCGGATCTCAAGTCCCAAGGAAGGGCAGCAATATGTCACCTCCCAGGAAACAATGAGTATTACACTTAAGGGCATAAAGATAGACGTTGACGTACGGAATACTCACTGATTTAAGGGAGCTGTATGCAATAGCCCCAATGTCTTTGTACCTCCATGTAGCAATGTACAAAGAATTCTGGTCACTGTGCTGTTTCTAGTGGTCAAAGCGGAAGAATTCCGGAATTTTTCCGCTTACACCTCCTCGTTCTAGAATTTCTCCATTACAATTGATCCTCGTCTTTAGCATCAAGTGATTATATCGTCGCTCCTTCAACAAGGAACGACTGAATTTTAATTAAGACGCACATTATACTCGGAACAACGACACACTCCCTGTCACATAAGTTGTTAGAAGCAGAGGAGCAATTAGTTTCACTCTTGACTCTATCGCAGGAGGAACACACAAGTAACACATGCATGCAACTGCCATGTCCATTCCCATCAGTCCGACATTTAGCTGTAAGGGGAGAAAAACCACTCAACATTTGATTAAAGCAAAGGTTAGTTCCATTGGACGGGCGAGAATAAGTCGTCTGAAATTCAGAGGGAGCTCCATTTGTATTCGGGTGTGTGACGCGCCTCAAGGCAAATATCTCAATGGGCGGTTTTCCGGGGCGGAGGCAGCTTCGCTCTCGCCGGGCGCGGCCGAAGGCGGTCGCGGGAAGTTCATACGGCGCATCGGAGGCGGTCGAGGTTATCAAAATAGACGGATGCCTGAGGACGGCGAGTCTCTAAAGCAATTTCGCAATGCCGGGGAGCTGGGCCCCGCCCCTCCCCGCCCTAATAGCTTATAGCGTTGCGCGGCCCGCCGACGGCCCCCTCTGCCTCTGCCCCGGCCCTGCTCCGCGCCGCCGCCACCGCCCCACCGCCTACGCGCTCGCTCCGTTCGGCCGCTGCCGCCGTCGCCACTGCCGCTGCCTCGCTACGGTTGGGGCCATATCGTGATCAATCGGAGAGGCCTATCGAACGCCAGACAAGAAGCGGTGGTGATGGCGGTGGCGGTGGCGGTGGCGGTGGCGGTGGCGGTGGCGGTGGCGACGGCGGCGGGGGGTGGGGGGTGGCGGTGGCGGTGGCGGTGGCGGTGGCGGTGGCGGTGGCGGTGGCGGTGGCGGTGGCGGTGGCGGTGGCGGCGCGGTGACGGTGGCGGTAGTAGCGGGGCGGTGGTGTTGTGGTGGCACGGCGGGAGCGTCGTAGTTGGGGGCGGCGGGGGTGGTAGCGGTAGCGGAACGGAGACTGCCCGCCGTCAAGTCTCGGCAGCGCTGCTCGAGAAGGACAAGCCGCCAGAGGAGACAGTGGAGGAGGAGGAGGAGAAAAACGCGGAGTTAACGAGACGAGGCCAGCGCGACGGTACCCGCAGCGCGGAGACGCACGGCTGAATTTGGATGCCAGTGACCACTGGGCGCGTCAGTACCGCTCACAGAAACAATGCGATTATTCGTCAATTAAGAAGCGGAAATCCCTGCTATAAAACTTGGTTTATTTACGTCTCCCAGATATAGTTATTTGATGCGTGAACTCGTGCGAATTTTTTTTCTAATTGGATCATCAACTAAAGAACAGGATTGTTTAAGCTATCGAGCTCGTTGCTATCCCAACAAATGCATCTCCGTGACAAACTCTCATTGTGACAAATTGTCTGACGGTTCTCGACATTTTACTTTCTCACATACTACTTACCAAGTAAAGAGAACTATCGTTATACAACGAAAAAGAACCAGCGACATCTTGCAAGAAAGAACTGATGAAAAGTGTGGTAAAAACTACCACTAACATGTTGTGAAGTCAGAATCCAAGGTTTCCGGTTCCTTCATACCGCAATAGGTTGACGGCTAAACGTCCGTCCGTCTCTCTCCCCGTCCGACTGTCCGTCTGCCCGTTTGCCCGTCTGCCCGTCCGTCTGCCCGTCCGTCCGTCTGCCCGTCCGTCCGTCTGCCCGTCCGTCCGTCTGCCCGTCCGTCCGTCTGCCCGTCCGTCCGTCTGCCCGTCCGTCCGTCTGCCCGTCCGTCCGTCTGCCCGTCCGTCCGTCTGCCCGTCCGTCCGTCTGCCCGTCCGTCCGTTCCTACAACTATAACTTTTATGACAGATGTTTCCTTGGAATAGTTTTACGTCCCTAAAGAGTTCTTTCACTGTCATGTAGACATTTTTGAAAATTTTATTATTCTCGCAAATGAACGTGAAATATTTGCAATTTTATAAAATTACAATAACGAGATTTTGTCAAGAACTGCTCCAAATTTTTTCTTTACATTTTTGGTAGCGGTAGTACCAAATGCACACTATCCGATGACATAAACGCCATATTGCTCTATTCTTTTGTTTTTTCAAAAATTACAAAAATGTAATTTTTTGACGTGTCTCTCACGTCGGTAATATTTACATTAGAGGCGATTTTTTTACATTATTAGATTTATGCGTACATGTGATTTAAATAATGTCAAATAAAGTTTCTCGAAAACTCAGCAGTTTTCTGAAAAAAATGAGCTTTAAATTCCGCATTTTCGGAAACGCTCAAACGCCATTTTCTCAAAAATTGCTCCAATTTTTTAAATTTTTTCCAATGGATAGTACTAATTTCACTGTTTAATATGACATGAAGTTCATTTTGGTGTATTCTTTTGTTCTTTCAAAAATTACACAAATGTATTTTTCTTTCATGTCTCTCACACCGTTAATATGCACATTTCCAGCGATATGTATACATTATTACATGGTGTGCTTCATTCATTATTACATGGCGAGTGGAAGTGCTTCGTACACATTTTCGAAAATGTAAGTATTTTTCGCGTAAATATAAGTTTTTTGTATCAAGTAAAGGCATTTTTTTCAAAATCTAGTTCAATTTTTTTCTTTATATTTTTCTCGAATGGAGCAATGCAGGCTTATAAGATGGCGCAGATTCCATCTCCAAATTTTGAAAGTTACAAATAATGCAATAAAGTGTATTGTACCAGTTTTGTAACAGTATGCAAATATCAACTGTATTCGTGATATTATAATTAGTATTTTGCAATAAATTTATGTAACATACAAATAATATCAGAAATTGTTTCATTGCACTTCGTCGTCTTTTTCCATTGGATAAACCTTGATTTTAAAGAACTCCTAATAGCTATTGTGGTTCATTTTTAACATTGTCTCAGTGAATGTTTTCAATATTATACGCAACTTCGAAGTTATTCAATATGCATCTGAACTGCTCACTACTCTGATGATTAGACCTCGAAATTTTATGCACAAAAATGATGCTTTAGGCACTTAAAATAGATAACAAAATGATGAAATGAGGCATTATTAGACAGGAAAAGTGCCGTTTTAGGCTCTTAAAACAAGTTATAAAAATTATCAAACCAGGTATTTACAACATTTGACATGAAAATTTACGTTTCCGACTTCTAAAGCTGATCTCAAAAGGATCAAATTAGGCACTTTATTTTTCAGGAAAGACAAGTACTTTTACATTTATGAGTGCGTACACGCAAGTTATTTTATTCACTTCACTTCTTTTCATTTCATTCATTCTTTCATACTTTTCATTATCATCCAGTCAACAACACAGCTGCACCGGGAGTGGGTGCTATTGCTGGAAAAGTGCGTGCTGCTCGGAGACGAGACTGAAATATCCTCTTTATATTGACTTGCCGACCTCTTTACTTTCGGTGTGTTGCGTAAGAGATTTCGGCGCGTAGTCGATTATATTTAGGAGAATATTCACGTTTTAGGAAATTCGGGAAAGCGTTGAGTTTCGGTAAAACAAATTTAAAAGACGAATAATTAAAACATAATAACTCATCAAAATTATTTGGTTTAGGTGGATTTAGGCAATAAATATATGAAAATAGGCATCCACAGCCGTTTTGAGACATTTTAGACACTATTAGATGCTATAACAATTTTTGCATGATTCGTAAACATCTACAATTATTTTCGACAACGTCCTAAAGAAATGAAATAGGCATTTGTCCTAAACCCCGAGGTCTAGTGATGGTACAGTCGTTGATGGTATCTATTCGAATCAATAAACTAGTTGTTGTAGAACAGCACACACATTCTCATATTATGTAGTGTTTACTTAATCTAAAAAAACAATTCCTGCATTCCAGAGATTCTATCGTGAAGTTACTGCAACACCAGCATGATAAATACTTGATGGAAAAGAAATGTTTCGGATAGGACATCCTCACAAACAATAGAAGATGAAAAATCGACTGGGTCATTATGAAACGTCCAGTGGTACAATTCGGTAGTTTTCGCGGCGCGCAATTCGATTTCTCAGTTTGAGTGAGTTAAGTTAGTCGTGGAATTTGAATTTTAAAAATACAGCAATACCGAGTAGGCTTTCCTGAATGGATTTCGTTTGGCGGTTTTCTTGATTTTAGGTGCGGGCTCGGGAAAACAAATTAGAATAATACCATAACAATGTTTGAGAGGTGGGTGGTTTCTTTACCTTTTTAAAAACTGCTTGAAGACACATTTAAATAAATTACAATTAGCATATATGATACTTTTTTAACAATTGTGACAAATAAAAATATTGCAGAGCTCCAGGTATAATAGATGCTACATTATTATATATATATATATATATATATATATATATATATATATATATATATATAGAGAGAGAGAGAGAGAGAGAGAGAGAGAGAGAGAGAGAGAGAGAGAAAGAGACACACACACTTTCAGTAGTATACATACCTTTTGCAGATCTCACGCAACACCAATCGTGTGAAAGAAGAATTTCCCAATCAAGAAAGTGGATTACACGGAGACGTGACGAATTGCATTGTCTCTTTAAAAATATGAAGGATTTGTTTAAAAACGCATCTAAATATTGATGAGAAATAAAACCCGCAAAACACTGACGCATTTCTGGATCTTTATCGTAAAATAACTCCTAAACGAAGCTCTTTAGGGCCTTAAAAACAAATATTTTGAGTCCGACGGCCTCAAAGAAACGTTTCTCACATCGTAATCTATAGGATGATATATTGTCAAACGTTATATTACATTTTTGCTGGTTCGACGCTTCTCCATTCTACCCCACCTGCTCAGAATCCCCACCTGCCTTAAATCTGCAACTGTATGTCACATTAAACTAATTACTTGATATTCTACGCGATTGAATTTGACGTGTACTCTCTGCTCGGAAATAACGTTAAATAAAAATAGTTTGTATTGACAAGGATGTATTATATCCTAATAAATTACTAGGAGACATATAGAACAAGTGGTGCACGATAAGAGGGTCTTGAAGAAAAAGATATACTACAGGGTTAATATAGAAATGGAAGGGACGACGGTGGGGTTTAACCATCGAGAGGTCTCGCATGGGTACGCTATAATATATATATATATATATATATATATATATATATATATATATATATATATATATATAATATATATAAATATAAACACATAATTTGATACAAGCACAACATCGGCATCAATGAAATCGTTTATGAAATGGGTTTACGGGTGCCACAAACCCCATAAATACCCCATTTTCGGCATTTTCCCTACATTTTAGAAAATTACGAATAAGTATTATTTAATAGTAATTTTATTATCATATTTTTGGCTGATGTGGTGCCCACGTTATGCCGCAACAATTTCATGATAATCAAACATTACTTACTTGACTCAAACAGTGTGCCACATTAGTCCGAATATGGTCAATTTTACGTTAAAACCATAGAAATAGACACTTTTCTAATGGCTGTAGCTCCGTAAATTTTTATTCAAAATACTTTTAGTTCAGATAATATTAAAGCTTAAAACCTCTAAGAACCTTGCTTCGCACAATTTAACTGTTTCAGTGCAATCGGCTAAAATTGCGCAGCCTGCCAACACTGTTAACGACCCGCTTTTGAGCCGCGCAGCTGTGTCTGATTTCTGTATTTATTGTTAAGCTGCATTGAACATATTTCTGGAGACATGAAACGAGTTTGGAAGGTACTGGACCTCTCTCTTTTACTATACATAGTTGAATTATGAATAAAGTTAACAAGAAGAGTGGTTGGCGGCATCTGAACACAAGAAATGTTCGCTTCTGAGAAATAATTTGATTTAAATTGTAAAAAGAAAGAAAAAAACAAAAAAAATATATGCAATGTTTGGGGACGAGGTATAATGTGAATGAGTTTTCATAAGCACTAGACCCCTACCCTACACTTTTCATGTACATAGTTGAATGATGAACAATCAAACGAGGTCAAATATGAAATCTAGAAAAGTTCGCTCTCGAGTAATAGAAAATTTCATTTGCATCGGTAATTGCACTACAAATTTTATTTTATGGCCTTGCTAACAAAATATAAACCCACACATCTTAGACTCCAAATTCTGTTGTAGACTTGGGAGGTAGTTAGCGTTATTTGTGAATAGGGTATTTACTGCAAGTCTGACGGGTAGCTGGCAGCCTAAGATACTGATAGCCTAAAATCGAGACGATTGCAGGGTCATATGCGACTCAGGATTGTCGTAATGTACACTTCAATTCTGTCAATGCACAAATTTGCGTTTTTCTTCATTTGAATCGAAATTTTTTTTTTCTTCGGACTTAGAACTGTACTCAGAGCTTTGACTCAATTCCTTCTGGACATAATAGAAGAAGAGAAACCGTCAAGAATATGCTTATAAAAACAAAGCGTTTTTTAGCGAAATTAGCAACATTTGTTGATATAATTGAGTACAAAGGCGGTGAATGTTTTCCATCTGAAATGACTAATCCTGTATTACTTTGCTATCGTGAAATAAAATGCATGCTATCTTTAATAGCTCGAATTTGAACCCCTCAGTGGTCGACCAGTCAATCGGTATGGAGGTGTCGCCCAGGACTGATAAAGGAGAACGAGGAAAGAACGATTGCACAAGGACCGAATGAACAAAAGCAACTGAGAGACAATGGAGTCGCTGTACATGACAGGACAACGTGACTGTGGCCACGTCTCAGGCATATGCTTCGCGGAAGACACTCAGGAGGCGGCTAGAAGAGAGGGGACCTTTTCGTTGCTGAATGACGTGCGGAGGAGCGGCCGGTAAGGTATGATGAGAATGCGTTTCCCCTGCAGAAGGTAGATGTATCGACGGGGATTTCCGTCCGTTGCTGTGACATCCATTTGGATCGCGGACTGTGGGAGGGCCAACCCAGCGAGGTAGTGCCACTCCCGAGGTTTGTGTTTCGTCCTTAATGATATGAGACTGTCCCTAAATTACTTCGTGGTTAAACTAGTGGTGCCAAACAGCACATATTTTCTCGCAATATGTGTAAAGGCTAAGCAATATTATAATATTACGTAAGTATGCAAAAGTGTTTCCAACCATTAAAAGAAATAACACGCTTTTATTCGAACATATGTTTTTAGTTTTAGCATGCCATTCATGTTTTCCTACACTACCAGCCTCACAAGTTAGCACAACCGTCCGAAGTGTTTAAAATATTGAACATTTTCATTTCCAATTTTCGAAATTTTCGAGATTTGCCTTAATATTATTTCAAGCTTTTATTTAAAGAGCAGATTTCACTAAAAAACTCTCTATATTCTATTTCGTAGTTTAGAAAGATGCCATACTATTTTTGAACTGATGTAATTTTCGAAAATATGGAGTTCAAATACAAAATACATTTTCTCACAAATAATAATTCTCGTTCCATTTTTATCAGCGTACTTTCCTCTATTCGAGGAAATATTGAAAGAAATTTGGATCCGCTTTGAGAGACTAGATTTCTTTAGGAAATAAATCACTTTATTAAATATTGCAATTGTAAGAAGAATGAAAAAAATTAACTTTGCTGATTTAAAAATTCAGAGACTTCACCAAAAATTGGACCTGCAATTTTCTTTTAAGCTTCCTGTATCCGAATAAAAAATCCAAATATGTTCAGCCATTTAAAAAAAATGAATACATTAAGGATTCATATAATGCATCCCTAAAAATAAAAAAATCGCCAGATCGCTGAGGGTAACAGGCTGCGGTGACTAACTGACAACATTAGTTCCCTCTGCGACATCGTTGATCAAGGACTTGTGTCGTTCGAACCCCGGCTGTGGCGGATTTTCGACACTACCTAGACAGCTAAGTCTAATTGTGCCACTGTCTGGAGGAAACAATATAGTGGTTGGCTACACTGATCGGTAGTTTTCAGGGATTTCTTCGATCAGTGTCTGTCAATGCCGGATCAGTCCCTTAACAAAAGGCCCAAAGACCGCAAGTGATCTTTCCTTCCTCATCCTTATTTCTGCCTCTCCCTGTCGACACACCCACTTTCTCTTGTGTTCACATGCATTACACTGCCAAACTATGTGGAGACCGGTCCAGAGCTTGTCCCGGATTGACCGGTGCCCTGCTGACGAAGGTACTGGAGAGGGACATCTCCACAAGTCGATGTTGTCGGCGTCTCATCTAGCGGAATAGGAATACGGCCCCCTCTCGAGATATAACGTGTACTTCACTTACGGAAATAATTGACATAGTAGTTGAAGTGCCGGGAAATACAAAATACTCATTCACTCACTTATTGTTTATCTTCCGCAAGGAAATTAGGTGAAAGTCTAAATGAACTGTACGATATCTTACTTGGGAGGAGGCGATATCGATTTTTACTTGAACTCTCTATTGCGTAAGTTAACACATTTGCTTCCAAAACCCCAGTGCGCGTTCATACCCGTCTGTTTTTTTTTATAATTATATTTATTGTTCCAATGATTAAGTGGTTCAGTTCATGGTTCAGTAGTTCCATGGTTCCATGGTTCAGTAGTTATTACTTTTTCACGTGTATTTGGAATGGCTTATAGGTAACCTAATCTAAAACTAATTCTAATCTAACTGTAACATTGGTTTAGGATACTCATTGAGCACCTACGATTAGTTAGAAAAGTTTGTAGGAAGCGGCTGCCTATTTCGGATTCGGGTCGAGAAATCGTTCAGTGAGGCTAGGTTGTCATGAGTGATAGCTATTTGAATTATCGAGGATATATTTGATTAGAAATTGTGAGAGAGGTGAGCGATGTGATGATTGATGGATGGTAATGTAATTATCCATGGAGTTGATCATTAGAAATGAACCATGGGGCATGTGGCTAATCTTAAGTATTTGTTTTGCATTATTTGCTTTTGATTGATGTTGGTCTGTGAAGCGTTTGTCCAAATGGGACAAGTATACAGCATTAGAGGTCTGATTATTGTCTTGTTTAGGGTTGTATACAGCATTGTTTAAGGAGAGACTGTCTTTTTTTATTTAGTAGTGGTTTTATGTGTATTAATTTAATTTTGGTTTGTTGAATTTTCGTTGCATGTGAGTTTTCCAGGTTAATCTTGTATCAAAGTTTAGTCCTAAATCTTTAAGAGTTTGGTTGTATGGAGTCCAGAGGATACTGTTGTTATTAATTTGGAGTGGGGTGGGGGGGCGAATGTTCTGAGAGATATTTTGGTTGTTGATTTTGACGAATGGAGCTCGATTTTCCATTTTAAGTACCAATCTTCCGTGTTTTTCAAATGCAGATGAATTTAATTGCAAGTGTGATTTAATGAATGGTTGGACATGAATATGGCAGTATCGTCGGCCAATTGTGCGATGTGTGTAGGAGAGGTAGGTATTCAATGTGTAAAGGTTGAAAAGGTGGGGAAAGGGTGGTTCTTGGGAAGTTCTGCTTTTATTCTGCGGGAGTTAGAAATCTGCTTCTGTACTGTTACTGTAAATGATCTGTCTTATAAAACTTTTAATGATTTGTAGTTGGTAATTTGGATTTCCTATGGTTTTTAGTTTATATATTTGACTTGGTGCCAAATTCTGTCGAACACCAGTGAAATATCTAGGAAGTTGGCTATTGTGTAGTTTGTTCTGGAAGGCAGTATGGATGTGTTCGGAGATTCGAAGTAGCTGGTGTGAGGTGGTTAATTTATAGACGATGCCAAATTGGTGTTTCGGTATGGTCTGGGTTATGTTTAGATGTGTATTAGATCGTTTTAGTATTAGTTTTTCTAGAATCTTTTATTGCTCGTTTAGTTATTGTAGTTAGTAAGTTTAGTTGATTTTTAATGTTAGGCGATTTTGTTATCCTCCAAAGTCTTCTGGTTTTGATTTTAGTTTTAATAAAGTTTAGAATGGACTTGGGCAGTTTTGTGTTGGATGTTTTCGTGAAATAGGGAGGCCTGTTATCTTGCAGGGATTTGACTGTGTTAAGGATTATGTTATTTAAGTAAGAGATTGCTTGTTGGATTTCCAGGGGGTATTTAACATTTGAAATTGAGGTGTTTTATTAATAATTATTTTTTTAAACGTTTTCCAAGTAGTGTGTGTAATATGTGGGTGGGGTTGTGAGGGGGAAAATTGTTGGGTTGAAATGATGACAGAAAGATAATCTGAAACCAATTCAAATATGGGAAAACTATGGAATTTGATTTGTGTGTTGGTGATTACAGTATTGGTGTTGGTGAAAATATCCGGGAATTTGTTTTGGTCATGGGGGTAGTGTTTTGATTCAGGGGGAGAGATTAGAGGCAATTTTAAATCTGTTATTATTTTAGACAATTGTAGGCCTGCGGTATTGGAAGTTCTGCAGCCCCAGTTAACGTTTTCGGTTTTGAGGTCGCCAACGAGTATTGTAGGAGTGTTTTGTTGGAATAGTGATCCAAGATTGGTGTTATGAATTTTGATTTTGGGAGGCTTAGAGGTTACTATTATGAGCGTATTACTTCTATGAGCTTTATTATCCTGTTGTCTAGTGGAAATGTAATGTCTGTCTCTATTCCAGGATTACGGTGCAAGTTAGTTTGAATATGTGGTACAGATTTTTCGATTAGAATTAAAACACCGCCTCCATTTGAGCTTATTCTGTCTGATCTACGATTATTATATCCATGTAATTTGTGTTTCGTTTGGTTTTAAGTGTGTTTTGGTAATGCATGCTAATTTGATATCTTTGGCTCTTAGGGAGTTCTATAATTCTGTTTTGTTATTTTTAATGCCGTTGGCATGCCAATTTAGTCGATTTAGTTTGTTGTTAGTGTGTTGTAGAGCCATGATTACTATTAAAGTGATGACAATGAGGTTTGTATGTTGCTGATAATTGCTGGGATGATTGAGTTGATTAGTTTACGACTTGAGTTGTAATGGAATTTATTAGGAAAGTATGAATGAATTATTATTATTATTATTATTATTATTATTATTATTATTGTTATTATTATAACTGGGGTTTCTGTTGTTTGGTGCTGAAGGGTTTTGGTTGGGTTGATAAAGTAGATTCGAGTTGGAGATTGCTGTTGTGACGATGCCCAAGGGTTGACGTTTGTGGTTGGCAAGTATGGGAAATTGTGTGAAGGTAAGCGAGATGAGGTGTTATTGTTGGATCTGGTCTTGAGGTTGGTTGTTGTGAATTTTTAGATGAGGGTTCTACATTTTCGCTGTGAGAAGAGTGTTTTACTGAAGGTAGTCTCCACTATGAGCTCCATTTGGGGGGAAGGGTTCAGTTAGTTTTTTGTAGAACGGCCTCCTCAGAACAAACATCTGCACGATGTGGGCCGTTGTAGTTCTTACAAAAAGGGGCGAGCATTTTATGTGGACAATTTAATGAATAATGATCTTTTGAGCAGTAGATATAGGCAAAGGTATGATTACAATTATTGCGGTTATGACCAAAGTCTAAACACCTTAAACATAGTATTGGTCCTTTGCTTCTGCGCCTGTTTTCAGCTTTCACTTTTAAGTTGCCAATTTCCGTTGTTTGTAGTCAATGTGTAGTCAAATGTACTCAATTTGTAGTCAATGCTCTGCTAGCTGTTAAATTCGGCAGCTAGCACTGGGATAGGAATGTTGTCTTTTTGCAGTCTAGTAACATTAATTAGGGATGGGCACTTCTTTGACATCCTCGAAGATTTCCTCTAGTGATAATGATTGATGAACATTTTAAAATACTATGGAGAATTTTTTATTAACGGGGTCTTTATAGATGTGGAAATTTCTTTTAGCATTTAAAAGATGTTTAATTGTTTTCAACATTAGCTATATTCGGTTAGTTATTATTGGAGGTTAATTGATTAGAAATATTCTTTTTGATTACTCTATTAAACTGTGATAAGTTTGTTATGTTATTCACATAAATTGGTGGAATCTTGACATTTTCATCTTGGTGTGGGGTAATGTTTATATAATTAAATCTGGAGTCAGGGCCTTTAAGTTTTTCTAAGGAATCATATCTATTCCTAACTGGTACTGTTAACTGGATTTTTAGAGGGATGTTCATTTTCATCAGAGTCATCAAATGTTCTCTCACCGCTATTTGCTGAACCGTCCGCGGTTTCTTTGTTTTCACTCACTGCTCTTGTTACGCTTTGGGCTACATCGCTGGCAGTTTGCTGAGTACTGACGTTAGTAGCGCCGCTTGATATCAGTTAACTTTCTAGAATTCAAGTTTCCTGGACACAGGCGTACGGCGGATGTTGATCGAGAGTAGCATATTGAAGACCAATGTTGCTTTGTTGCGCAGCACCGCTTTGATGTTCACCATAGAATGGCGGTGTCGTGATGAAGGTGGTGTCCATGGCGCAGTCTGTATTGCACGGAGTGTCCATGGCCCCGGCTATGCTTTGACATAGACTAGGGCTGCTGAATACTGGTTCACTTTCAATGATTGATGAATTTAATGCTGAAATTGGCAGCACTAATAATTGTCACTCCAGATAATAAAGGTACGTTTTACACTTTACCTTAAACAAGCCTTCACGACAGACACTTTACTGTTGGGAACAGAGCTGAGCGCAATGTGGACTCTGCGACCCGCGACGGCTGCAAGCGAATTGCAGCCGGGTGGCTGGTGGCTGGTGGATTTTCGCAGGACGGAAAATTCTCAATGTGCCATGCCTCGCTGATGATAAGGAGAAAAACATTTCTTGAATGCCTGTAAAAAAACTAGTGGTGCTAAAACAGCGCGTATTTTCTAGCCCATATTTTCACGCAAACATTACGCGGAAAGTACTCAATTTTTCGAAAAATTGTACCTAATCTTATTTCAAAATCTATCTTTATGGATCCGATTTCATTAAGGGAAAAATCTCTGTCTTTAGTATTTTAGTTGTAGGAAGACTCCGAAAAAATTTTGAACTTTTGCAATTTTCGAATAATCAGGATTTTCAAAGAACGTGAGACCTGCACTATTTTCTTAAACGTCCTTCGCACTATCCAACAAAAAATTTAATTAAACACGATGGAGCCATTTTTTTAATTTAAAAAATGTCGCAAGGGCGTCATGTAAAGTACCCTCCAAAATTAAAATATCGGTTTCGAATTCAAGGGGCCGCGACACCAGCTAGATCGATTGGGGAATATCAATTTTGGAGATAATCCACGGTTTAGCCACTAGCGTTGTTCACACACGGACAGACGTTTTGCCGTCATTCGGTTTTCGGTATCAAGGACCCACAAAACATGGCTTCAGGCTTCAGCACGTGTTAGAAGATATTATTCTAAATTTAGCAACTGATTTATTCACTTTTTCGTTGCCAGGGCCCTATAATAATAGCTTCTGCCGAAAATTCCCCGGTTTTATCGCGCAGCATTACATAACGTTTTACTCCGTAGCGAAAGTACAAATTCTCTGATATTTTCCGTTCTAATCAAAGTCTTTATTCTCTCAACCAAGGAAGTACGGAATATGGGATAAAATGGTTGAGTCCTTTGAGTGGGTCCGTGGCGGAGAACGTGGGAGTTAAATTAGTGAGAAGGGTTGGGCGCTCATATGATTCCGAATTAAACAAATAATCTCAGATCGGATGATGAAACGCCACTGAGTCAAATTACACTTTCCATGGCACTACTGAGTCCAAACATTAAATAGAAACAACATATTCGGTGTGTAGGGAGTGAAAATCATGGGAAGTAGTCCCTGAATCGCCGGAACCATTCGTTAAACATTCCAAGTTCATTTTTATTGTTTTGGGTTACAAAAGAACTATGTACAATTCAAGAAGTTCTTAAACATTCAGGCTAAAATTTTCACCAGCGTTTCTTTAGTGTATTTGCATCAACGCGCGCAATTACATGGTATTTTCTATTACTTGAAGTGGGTTACGAATTCAGTAAGCACAAAAAAATTAATGTCCATGAAAATTTACTAATTTATTCATTAAAATATTATGTCTATATTTAACTAATACTGAAGTTTACCATAAATCCATACTCTTCCCGTTAGTTACTATTTGCTTTTTCCATCCCCTTCACTTTCTTCCATCAGTCATTTTCTTTCGTGTTCATTCCTTGTTTTCCAACTTCTTTATTTCATTTTCTCCTATTGTCCTCACTTTTTCTTCTACTGCGAACAAAATATTCATTAATGGCGACTGATAGATTTGCTGCAGAGTGGACAGGTACGAATTGATGGTATGATAATTTTAATGATGATTAATGTATGGCCGACACAGATGGTGCGTGTGGTTGCGGCATTGGTCACACACCGCGACGCGGACGTTTGTCTGGCGTAAGTCATGGGAGTTTTCATGTGACGCAATTTCCTGTGAAAGGGAATGGCAATTAATAACATTTTATCATCACTTCTTCAGTATTTCGCGCTGCTGTAACTTCCTTTAATCAAAGAACTAGCCTTTGGAAATGTGCTTACTAACGTGTCACCGATCAAGATTCGTACTCTGCATTGAGGAGAAATGTTTTGCTAATTTGAATTGCGTTATCCACAATATCTTTACTTTTACCGTCTTATGTACTCCGGGTAGACAAAATTATGAAATTCTGCGAAAATATAAACGTTCTATATTGACTGAAATATACGTACGTGCGTCACTGATGCACAATTTTATTTTCCTTTCTCCTATACGAAATATTTTATTTTTTCATATACACAATATTAGTAAAAATACACGTTTCAGAGATCCTTTAACAAACAGAGGTTTTACTCCAAACGTCTGTCCACCTGTCTGTCTTTGCACATCATTAGCGCTCAAACGTTGCACAAAATTTCCCCAAAAAAATTCTCCCTGACTGATCTATTTCATATCGCGTCGTTTCAAATTTCAAATATATATTTAAGGGTACTTTACATGGAAGTTCCCAGAACAGTTTGAAACTTTTCTCAAAACCGGCATCATTTTTTTTAATTGCTCGAATAGAGCAAATTATGCTTACAAAAGTGTTGCAAATTCTATTTTCATTAAAGCTTCTAATTTATCCCAAATTGGAAAATATATGTTATTTTGCACTCTCTGCTACAACTACATTATTGAAAAGAGAGTTTTTTTCTGTTTCAAGTCTGATCTTCCGAATTAGATCTTCCAAAAAATATGCATATCATTATTTAAAGTACGAATAGTTTTGGGTAATTTTGAATGAAATTGTTACATTCAAAGTAGTTGGCAAAGAATCGAAGAACACATAAGCTCACGCGTGGTTCTTGGCCCGCTGAATAGGGCGTTAGTCAAGCACATACCTAGAAGAGACAAAGCAAACCAGTGTTCGGAGCACAAGCGAAGAATTCGATTCCGGTAGGCGCCTGAAACTCATTGAGGTTTATCACATCAAGCAAATATGTGTTTTTTGCCGGGATCGAACCCGCGTCCTCCCAATCAGTAGTAAGGGCGAGTTAATAGATTCTTTCCATACCGTGACCGCCGTGTAGCAGCGATGTGATCCGTGTTCTCATTACGTTGCATGGCACTTCGGGGGGCTCTTGTCGGCCCTGAAAATGGGACGCCGGGGAGGTCGCCGGTGGCGCGTGCAGGGGCGGGGCCGGCGCCGGCGTGGGCGTGGGCGACGGCGTCGCGACGGCGTCGTGGGGACGCGACGCGTCCCGGCGCCTGTCGGCCGACGCCGATCCTCCTCTCCCCTTGGCGCCCCAGCCCCCAGACGGATTGTGTATCCGGCGGATGGGAAGGCGGAGAGAGGCGTCGAACGGACGCCGTGTACCTGTTACAATGTCACGTGACCCCGATGCAGGGCCGGCGGCGCCCGCACTCCCCGCCGCGCCGGCGCGCCCGGGCCCCCCCAGCCCCGCGCCCGCGCCCCCCGCCCCACACCCGCCCCACCCCCGCCCCACACCCCGCCCCACACCCGCCCCACACCCCGCCCCACACCCGCCCCACACCCGCCCCACATTCCAACCTTCCCTCCCCCCCCCCCCCCACCGCTCGCTTCAGACCCTGCACCTCCTGCCCTGCACCATGCTCCCGCACCCCTCGCTCCCCTTTTCCTGCGCCCGCCCGGCACTATGTCCCCTGCACCCCGTGCCCTGCACCATGCTCCTGCACCCCTCGCTTCACATCCCGCACCCCGCGCCCAACACCCCTCGCTCCATTCTCCTTGCCCCCGCCCCGCGACACGCTGCAGCACCCCTTGCCTCACGCCCCACGTCCCGCCCGGGCATCCATCGTTCTGTTATCCGCGTCAGGTTCCCGCACGCTTGCCTGTCGTCTCACACCCCTTCCCTCACGGCATGCCCCCCGCCCCCCGCCCCCGCCGCCCCCGTGACCTGCGCCACGCCCCCGGTCACCTCCCCACACCGCACACCCCTTGACACGCTCCCCCGTCCTGCTCCTGCCTCCCCGGCCCCTCCCGCGCCCCCCTCCCCCCCGTCACCTACTGCTCCCCCCAGGCGAAGCCAGGCTTGGCGAATACGCCGCATCGCAGATTTCACTCACGCAATCGCTCCCGCCTGCGAAAACCCGTCGTCCCATGCGCGAGATCAGAAAGTGTCAAACTTGTTGAATGTAGTAATCATAATACGATAATTGTATTGTACAAAACCAAAAAAAAATGATGTTCCTAGTCTGCACAGACCTATGCGCTTCAAATTGCGTATTTGTCGTTGGTCATACTGCAAGTTTGTCTCATTGTTATCATGTTTGTCATCATGATATTCTGACAACTTTATTTTAGCTGGTCTCATATATATCTATTAATATCAGTCATGATGTAATTGCATAATTGGTCGATGTTAAGTTCTGTTTTAATTAACATATTTTTTTGTTTTATAATTCTTTACTATCTTAAACATCTAAAATACTATTACTTTGAGCATTTGTAATGTTAACCTTATAGGAAACCCCTCTTAATCTACAAAAGTGGAGTGGAGTAGGATTAAGTTTTATTTTTGCCAAGTTTCGACATATCGCAGTCAGTGAGTGCTCTTTATTTCTTCCGCCAGGGTCTCAACCTCCTCGAAAATTTCAAATGGTATTATACGTACCAGGTGCAATTTGAAGTTGAACACATACACCACCAATGGAGTAAAGATAATTCATATATTATCACAATGTTTTTTGTTTTTGTAAATAAAGCGAAAGGAAAAGGAAATTCGTATTTTACCTTATGATTCTTTTAGTATGTGATAGGGTAGATATTTGGAAACGATATTCTAAATCGCGCAATGTTTTATAAAATTAAAATAGTTCAAGTTTAACAAACTGTTTCTTTCTCATCATCCTTGCTGTCACATAATTTTGAGATGAGAAAACATATCAACACATTCATAATTCGCTAACAATCTGCATGAAGAATACCTAATATGTTTGTGTTCATGGTTTTTGTCAAGCATGTGTAAATTAATTCTGATAATTTTTAAAGCAGAATTGCTCATAGTAACCAATTCGAATTATTTTATTAATCGTCAATGAAGCACATGATTTTGCACATAATATAGAGAATATTATATGAACATAGATATGAATTCAGAAACATATTCTATTTTTTTCCTATGGCCGTATAACGGATTGCTCGTGGACATTGAATAATTCAGTTCCGATTTTAATGATATTCGAGTAAATATGGTTTTAAAATGTGCTTATAGTATGATAGAAAAAATTAAAATTACCTGAATGTTTACAAAAATGAACTCAACATTTAAATTAATATTTATTTTCTCTTTAAAATAATGTGTATTTATATAATTAATTGCAGCAATTGTTTAAGAAAAACGTAAAGGACTGAAATAAAATTAAAAAACAAAGAATATACAAGTAAATTTAAGCCAATATTTCAGACAATGGTTTTATGTTATGCTCTGCAAAATTTAGACAAATGAAAGGCAGATGTCTTTACTGGTATGACGTTATTCAATCCTAAGCTCGCCAAGAATATGGATAGTTTAGACTAGTGAAGAAAAATAGAACAGAAAAATTAATTGCTGAAAATTGTTCTCATGAGTCATTAAAAAGTAAATCCTTAAGGAAAGGACAATGATGGTTCTCAGTTTTTTTTCATTTTATTAGTATTGTGTTAAATGAAATTAAAAATTGTCTCACATTCCAATTTTTATAAAATAATTATTGAAATTTATATTGAACTTAAGTTTTCTACTAATTATTATTTAAATTATTATTATTTTTTTAAATTTAGAACTCATGTTCAAAATACAAAAATGTATCTAGTTCTTCCAAAATTGACAAAATTTTCATTCTTTTTGTAAATAAAATTGTTTCATTTAACTCGGGGAGAGGGTTCGATGTGTGAAGTTCGTCTTAGCGGTTGAAAGTTTTTATGTTCGAGTTGTTACATAGGAGGGTGGGTTTCAAAAAGCTCAATTTTGCGAACGTATCTTTTAATGGCCCCTTAACACTGATAACAACCTGACACCCCAGCGCCTAGGTTGAGGCGCCTCTGGCTGGCTGTCACAGCCCCCAGCGCAGTCTGTTCATTTTCTCTAGTTACCTTCGTCTCGCGCGTCGTCTATTCTCAACACTTGACACCAAGTGCGAGGCGAAGTCTGTTGGCATTGTAATTGCCATCGATTTGCCACCATCGTTACCCACACCAATTCTCTCACCTGCTCCTCACCTAGTCGCGTTACGGCGGCTTTCAGAATGACTTCCTCTGCCAATACCATCTTCCTCCATTACACTAGTAAATCCGTAACTCTAACGGTCCACCTCTATTCGCCGCTATATCACCCGTCTCGATCACATATACCATAGCTGCATGCATCTTCCATTAACCACGTGACATCCGTTCCTCCTTACGTATAACCTGCGCACCTTACGTATAACTTGGGCACACGACCTCCGCCATAATGTTCATTTTGTTACCTGTGTTTGTGGGGCGAAAGAAGGAGATAGATTCGCAATAGATCTGCTACGATTTTGTTTGCTCACCACTCGCGTATGCAGTCGCCAGATTCGTGTCTACAGTTGTCCCCTGTCAACTGGTCCCTTTGTTTACACTGCTCCAACCATGCCAGCCACTTCTAGCCACACCGTTACAAACGCCCATCCTCGCAACCTCCTTTCTCTATCTTTCTATCTATCTTTCTATCTATCTTTCTATCTATCTTTGTATCTATCTTTCTATCTATCTTTCTATCCATCTTTCTATCTATCTTTCTATCCATCTTTCTATCTATCTATCTATCTATCTATCTCTTTCTTTCTCTCTCTTTCTTTCTCTCTCTTTCTTTCTCTCTCTTTCTTTCTCTTCTTTCTTTCTCTCTCTTTCTTTTTCTCTCTTTCTTTCTCTCTCTTTCTTTTCTCTCTTTCTTTCTCTCTCTTTCTTTCTCTCTCTTTCTTTCTCTCTCTTTCTCTCTTTCAATTTCTCTCTTTTTTCTTTCTTTCTCTCTCTTTTTCTCTCTCATCCCGACCATCCATGTATTTCCCATCAGGAGTGTCGATCCCATCAGACCTTCATATCTCCATTGCCGTCATTGCAACAGTCATCGGCCCACCCCTGCTCTCTTTCAACTGAGATGGCTAAAAAGCCTTTCTTCCGTAACACTGATCATAAATAACAGCTAATGCAAATTAACGGTTAAAAATAAAAGTTGAAAATAATATGTCAGTGTTGAACGATCAATTCGATAGCTGCAGCCGACAACCAAGGATGAAAGTGAGCAACAGCAATTGTGGGAATGTTGATGGTTGTAAAGGTTTTGTATTAGCTCCTCTAACTTATGCAGCTTTCTTATGGCGTTGTCTTGCGCTAACATATCAATTTTCTTTAGATTTTCAGTGTTAAGAACTTAATGGTGTAAGCATAATTTAGGTTCACACAAAAAATTTATATACTTCAATACTTGTTTAATTTACATGAAATTAAAATCTCCAAGCAAAATAATATTGTATAAACAGTAATATTGCGTGATATGGTGGAATTAATAGAGTATCATTTAATGTTTCTACAGACATTAACCGGTTCGGTGAAATGTTATATCAAATTCACAGAAAGTCGCAAAAACTCGAAGTTCCGTTGGTTTACTGGTAGAGGATTACCTGTACCTGAACTAACCTCTGTGATTCTGGAACAAACCTCTTGTCACTAATACTCATGAATTTACCCTTAGAACACAGTATTTACCGCAACGTTCAACTCCAACGCGACAAGACGTCGTAGGTACGCGACTGTTATCGGATAAAACGCTCAAAATGGTTCAGATGTTACCCAATACGTGGCAGTACAATGAATTGTCACCCGATCGCAATGACACGATAAACGTAATAACTGTTATTAGGCGTCACGGCTTCGTACTAATAACTGCTAGGGAATAACAACTTAGCTGTCAGACTCCTATGAGCCACCTGCGCCGCCCCTCACCGTCCCACCTCGCGCCCCGGCCGCCGCGTCGCGCCGCTCCACCGTTCACGCCTCCCCGCGCGTCGCCCCCCCCGCCCCCCCCGGCCGCCCGCGTTCCGCTCCCGCGCCATTCATCCACTGCGCCGCCCCCTCACCCGCCCTCGCATTATCACGGCCGACCCGGCGCGCGCATGCCGCCGCCGGCGACGGCATAATGGGGGCTGACGCCACCCCGTCGCCGCCGCCGCCGCCGCCGCCGCCGCCCCTCCACCCGGCGGAGCCCCGGTGGCGCCGGCGGCGGCCCAGCCGCGCGGGTGGCTCCGTCCGCGCCGCCGCCGCCGTCCCCGGAGATCAAGCAAGAAATTTATCGGGAATATTAATGAAGGCTGGCAAGACGGATGGGGGCGCGGCTGATCGCGCGCGCAGGGGCGGGAGCAGGCGCGCAGCACGACGGCGGCGGTGAGTGGGGGAGCCGGCGTGGGCGGGTGGTATGGGCGGGGTCGTCGGCGCGCGCTGGGTCGTCGGGGGGGGCGGAGGGGGGGGGGGCGGGGGGCGGGGCGGGGGGGGGAGGGGTCGTCGGAGCGAGCAGGGTCGTTAGCGCGGGTGGGGTAGGAGCGAGAGGCTGTTGACGCTGGCGGCGTCGTTGACGCTGGCGGAGTCGAGGGTGTGGACGGGGTCGTCAGAGTAGGGGAGATTGTCGGCGTTGGCGGGGTCTTCTGCGAGGGCGTGGGCGCACGCGGGGTCGTCGGAGCGGCAGGACCGTTTGCGTGGGCGGGAGAGGGCGGGGGGGGGGGGGGGCGCCGGCGGCGGGAGGTGTCTGCGAGGGAGAAAGAGGGACGGGATTCAGGGTACGATAAGCCCTTCGAGGCAGGACGATGTGCAGACTGAAACGAAAATAATGGAATGAGACGAAGCTAAGAGAACGAGTTGAGAGCGAGTGAGTGGTTAGCACTCGGCAGATGAGGTTTCGCTCTGCGAGGCGGCCAGGCTGAGGTAATCACCCGCCGCTCGACGTGGCACACGTGGTTAATGTAATGGTGAGATTGATCTGAAACGTTTCTTTGTGAATAAATGAGAGGGAATATAAAAAATTGAATTCCCTACGGATTTATTGTCATCCGTTTCTTCTTATCTAGTTGTTTAAATAATATTTTATCGTGGGGTTGTATTGATAACATTGGACATTCCGGCGTTTGGTATTTCGCTGATTCACCTTTACCCGTTTTTGTGCAACACAAAAGAAACGTTTTAGTGATTAGAAATATTAGGGTATTTTTTGTAAAGAATATGGAAGTGAAAGATAAAGAATTATATAAATCAAGAGAGAAAAACAATTATTGAAGGCGATGGACAGGAGAAAAAGGGACAGGTTGGAACTTATTTTGCGAAGAAAGAATGGTATTTAAGTGAAATCGTAAATGGTTGAATTTCTGGGAAAAAAGGAAGAGGATAAACTGAGAGAAGAGCCACAAACAACTTAAAGTCAAAGCATTGAGTCGCATTGCATGAAGCACGCATGGAACTGCTCAAGTAGCTGAAAACCTATTATGGGGATAATTATGACAATAATATGAATATCAATGACTAAATTTTAACAGTAACAGTGCATATCACAAAAATTGAATGTTTTGAGATGTCACCTGAAAGACACGATATCTTCAAGACGAATTGTAAGGACACGTATCACTGAAATTAACTGGAAATTTGTTAAATTGACGATAATTGGTCACATTTTTATTCGCTTGTAATGGAAACTTTTCAATGTTTTTCTCTCTCCTGAAAAATCTCAATTGTTGAGATACGTGTTGTTAAAATTTAGCTGTCGATATCAAAATATCTAGAATATAACGCGTATTCAATTCTTCTCATATTTTCTATATTTAAAAAAATGTGTTAGAAGGATTTTTTGTTTGTTGGGTGTTTAGGTGTTTTCTAACATGTATTTGAAATTTCCTCTTTAAAAGCATATATGGTGATTGCTTTACATTTTTATCTTAAATTAAAAATATAAAAGTTAATTTTGTATGCATCTTTTTATTGAACGATCCCAGTGTACTGGTTTACTACGGTACGGTATCCACTCTCGAAAAACAAATGCGATAATGTATAACAAGTGAACAAAGGCTACCCTGGAAAGGTAATCAACAACCCTACTGTCACCGCAGGGAATGAAATATACCTGTTTATCTAAAAACAAGCACAAACAGCAACGTACGTCAAAATCGGATAAAGCTTAGTGACGAAAACAATCGATTTATTGCGACCTCTAATTCATTTATAGTGACATGGAATAAAATTAATGCATGCTTAAAGCTGGAGCGGAAAATCCATTCACCTGTTAACTACGCTAAAACGAGCACAAAATGCATAAAGCCAACAGGGCATTAACAAAAAACTGTATAATGCAATGCTACAATTTACGTACCTAATGAAGACGATAAAGCTTTCGTGGTATTCCCGTTGGCCAGAGTCATGGAAACGTAATCATTAAGTTATTATCAATGAATAGTAAATCGATGTGTAAAATACGTTATAAAGACTGAGCGTCAAATATCTGTCGCCGGGTAATATTTTTTTCCTTTTCATTCCTAATGTTATTTATTAAAAGTTTAAGAATTAGTTTTAATATTTGAGACGCTGATCAGGGCATTCGTTTTAATATAATTTTTCAAAATATAAGTTAAGATTCTTGATCACAAAGAACTACTTAGCATTAAAACAATATAATTAATTTTTAACATTTTTTGAGGATGCGTTTTGCGACGTGTATTCCCCATCACCACCACCACCACCACTAGAATAAAAAAATAGTTTGCCCTTCATCATTCATCCCTTGTCTATTCCAGTTTTCCATCTGTCAACCTGAGTATCATGACTCTCACATGAACATCACCCACACTTGTTTGGGATTTCATAAATTTGTGTGCGTGTAAATCACTTCAATTTGCTTACATATGTCCAAATACAGAGGCAAAAATGTATATCCCGCTCTACCCCAACACCTGCTCACACCCCTTGCACATCCAGGTGGCGCAGCCGGAACTCTGAAACAGGAATTGTTGGTTTCAATGTAAAGGTGTAAATGTTTCCTCCTTGTGACTAAGACGTGGAGCACGCATAAAAAGGAAACGTATGCCACAATGTCATCCAGTTCTTAGTTGGTTGATTCAAAAACAGATGTGATAAATCGATAGCCTACGATGTATCGTCGTGAGGACACGGTCGCAACGTTGCCTCTTCAAACCGCAGTTCCGCAACGCTGGTTGACGCCATCTTACGAGACGGACGCACCTGGTTCTTCTCTTCATTTTTGTGATTATCTACTACTTCTAGCGATTTGACTGTGCCTAGTGTGTTTTAAGTGCTTTTATTACTTGTTGCAGGTTAGCTGAAAATATGATTTCAACTGATTTTGCTATAACCAAATCAAACAAACAGATAACGAATTTTAAACGGACATTCAAACCTCAACGAACTTCAGATTTACGAGGTGGTGATAAGTGTCAAAATCTATTCACAGTTCAATTTATTTCCAATATTAAATCACTGTGCTAATTAATTTTCTGAAAGATTTACTGTATTTCTGTGTCAAGTGACGGTTCCGTTGTTTTGAACGTGGTGAGGACTGTTTATCAAATTTTGAAATTGTTTCAAATCATATTCTATATATCGAAGACAAACTTTCAAATATTATCTTTTATCTAATTACGGTAAAGTATAATCTACTGATTGTATTAAACAGTTGCAGCTTAAGTGGACGAAATTCTACGTGGCGCCATTGCCAATTTCGTAAGTAGATTTTAGCAGTAGCATACCTTCTCGTTTTTATATTAAATTTTACTTTTTAATTTCTTGAATACACATCAATTTTACACTTTTAAAATATAAAGCTAAATTCTTGTTGCTCTTGTCTGGGTTTTCTTGTATTTATTCTAATTTTTATCACGTACATTAAAACGCATTCGTGACTTGGCTACTGCTCGATCTACCCTTTTTACTCTCTACCCTCTCAAAGCCGACCTTCTGAAAGCCTTCACATACGAAAACAATAATTTAGAACAACATATCCGAAGGTTGGAAGAGGTCGTTCTCTACACAGGCGGTTGGGTACAAGTCGGCAACAAAGCGAATAATATCAACCGTACGCCCGTGACTGTACAAAAGACACAGGCACCGCGTCCAGTCACAACTCAAAAGTAATTTAGTGTTTTAGATTATTAAACAGATTTTCCTCGCCTTCCTGATCCTCACCACCCTTCTCTACCATCGACAAATACATGCACAAACCAACGCAAACAGGCTAGGAAGCGCGCCCAAAACCAAATCACGCAAAGCTGCGCAACCTAACACACTTGAAAACAAAGACATTCCTACTGAGCCTAAAAAACAGATACTTATTTAAGCTGACAGTCATGACCGCTATCATTCCTCCATTGTCAGTAGGAAGTCCTTGAAAATATCCTTGAAAATAGATTTTATTACATGGGAGTTTTTCTTGTTTTTTTCTCCCTTTAAAAAATCAAAATTTATTGCTTATTTATCCTTGAAAATAGATTTTATTACATGGGAGTTTTTTTGTCTTTTTTTTCTCCCTTTCAAAATTCAAAATTTAAGTAGTATATGACTTAGTGTAGGGATCACAGAATTTTGAAAATGTGCACGCAATTCACTTTTCCCCATAGAACGTCATATGCAGTTTTTAACTGTTTTTTTGACGTAAAATAAATAAATAAAAAGTTACCCTCCAACTTCTGAGTCTCATCTATTTTTAAACCTAACGGGATATTTGCAGATGTGACTGCAGAGTTAGACACCCACACGAAGACACCAATCAGGACACAGTCATTATCATAGGAGAGGGCAGAATGACATTAACTTGGGCGGTAACTTTACACCTGAACAACATGTAAACAAATTACAATGTGCCGCCCAAAATACTAACATTGAAATCTCGACTCTGCCCTTCTGTTACAACAGACCAACATTATGCAGCGAGATTAAGCACGCAAACCAAGAATTAAAACTGCAACTGAGAGAAACAAATGTCACACTTTTTGAAATTAATTTCCTCTCAGCAAAACACTTCACCCGGCTTGGTCTTCACATGAACCTTGCTGGAAAACATGCAGTCGGTAACAAACTTGCACAATACAACAACTCCAGTCCTACGCAATCTCCTGCCAAAAATACATCCCTTTTACCTTCCTTACGTTCTCCAGCCCCCATTCTTATTTCGAACCCAGTTGCCTCTTCCTCTGAACCTACTCCCGTTTCTCCCATTCCCACTACCAATTCATCTACACCTGATGCCCCATTTTCCTCACAACCTGTCACTGCCGGGACACACTACAACCTTCGACCACGCACTCGAGGTAAAAATGGAGTAAATATATAGACACTACAGTCAGATGCAGCAGAAAAACATTCGTGTAGGTACTTGCAAAAAATAAACATTCTCCACCATAATGTGTAAATCCCTTTCAAATACAACTGAGTTTATCGAAGAAGCTCTACAGAGCGATTTAAATCAAATGGATGTTCTTTGCTTTACAGAACATTGGTTATCTCCTAATGAACTTAATATTTTTCAAATTCCAAACTTACCTCGCAGGCTTTTATTGCAGAGAGAGAGAGAGAGAGAGAGAATCGCATAAAGGTCCTACATATGCGGGTTCTTGTATTTACGTTAGAAATAATATTGATTCTGTCTCCTTGGCAGAATTAAATGTGTATTCCGTTGAAAATGTTTTCGAAATTTCTGTTGTACATCTTACTTCGCTAAAACTGATATTACTTTGCATCTACAGACCTCAACAAAGAGAGCTGCAGATTATATTTTGTTCTTAGAAAAACTGGAGATAACACTTAACAAAGTCAGCAATCGCTCTTTTGAATGCATTGTTGTATGCGGAGATTTTAAGATTGATTTTCTGGTCGAAACTTGCGAGAAAGAAAAGTTTGTCTTCTTCTTCCCCTGATGCCTCTCAGCGTCGGGTTGAAAAGTTTCTCAATTTAATTAATTCCTGCAATTTAAACATTACAATTAATGTACCTACGCGGATCACACAAAATTCGATGAAGGCAAATGATCGAATTATAATTAACAAAACTACTACTCGATATGAAGTTGAAACAAAAGATGTAGGATACAGTGACCGCGATGCACAAATTCTTACCATTATAAGAAATGCGAACAATGACGCAATAAATAATACACGTATGACAATATTGTTTACTAAAAGTAAAATAAAATTATTCATTGATTCCTTGATGCAGGAGTCATGGGTAGCGGTTTATAATACTGTTGGTAAAAACGACAAATATAATTCCTTTTTTTCAACTCTTTCATTACATTTTAACACTTGCTTTCCTCTTCAAAAAACAAAATTAAATACTTCACGGAAAAGCAATTCTTGGATAACAAGGGATTATGACATCTTGTAAAAACAAGCGAATTCTTTCTTTCATTCATTACTAAACGTCATGACGTATCTCAAGATTTCCCCATCTACTTTAAAAAATACAAATCATTGTTAAGAAAAGTCATAAAGCAGGCGAAAATCATGAAAAACGATCAGGATATTTTGAACTCAAATAACAAAACGAAAGCAATGTGGAATATAATACAAAATACGACCAAATCAACTAGAAACCTTGTAGAAAATGTTGTTTTAAACTATAACGATATAAATGTGAACGATCCGGCAACAGTGGCCAGACCCTTTAACCAATATTTTTCGAGAATTGCTGCCGATCTCACTAAGGGTCTTCAGGCACAAAATTCAAAAACAGACAGTTCACCCAAAATTTTAGACATGATGTTCGTTTCCGAAACTTCTTCCTATGAAATTCTCAAAGTAATCGGTAAACTAAAAAAAATTCGTCCGGTTTAGATGAATTCCCAGATTCTTTGTTAAAGACCTGTGCGTATGCCATTATACACCCGTTAACTCACATATTTAATGCATCCTTATGCACTGGAACGTATCCAGATATTTTCAAAACAGCTGAAATAAGGCCGCTCTTCAAAAAAGGCAACAAAATGAAATACAAAATTGTCGGCCCATTTCTCTTCTATCAGTTTTTTTTTTCAAAAATATTAGAAATACTTTTTTATGTACGAATGGAAACCTTTCTCAGAAAACGGTTTTAATGCAGTTTTCCATTTCAAATAGACAATTGTGTGCTCCATTGAAAATGAACGGTGTACCATTGACTGATGTTAAGGTAACAACATTTTTAGGTATCACAATTCAGTCAAACAAATGGAACGTCCATTTAAATGAATTCAACACAAAATTAAGTTCATTATGCTACGCGTTCAGAATTCTTGCAAATTCAGTCAGCCTTCATACTGCTCGTTGTGTATATTTCGCGAATGTTCATTCCCACCTTAGTTATGGCATAATATTCTGGGGAAATGCATCTTATAGATTTTTAGATTACAAAACGAATTGTACGAATAATAACTAAATCCCACCCACGTAATTTTTGTAAGCATCTCTTCATTAATCTAGGAATTTTACCATTACCTTATCTGTTGATTTACGAATCAGTGGTTTTTGTCAAAAATGACTTGCTTAAGGGCGGGAATATATTTTCAAAAAATGCCGAAGTCTATTACTACTCGACGTAGAAATCATATTCATCAGGTGACAGTATTAACAGCTCATTCCAAAAAATGCACATACAATACATGTACATTATTTTACAACACTTTGCCAGATGACATTAAACGATTAAATTCAATAGAAAAGTTTAAATCCCAAGTGAATTTTTTTTGCTGCATAACTGTTTCTATACAATTAGAGACTATACTGAGCATTACAAGAAAAGTAACTTTAATTTTAACAATGATACATAATGAATTATTTACCATTTGGACTGTATAAATGTGTATAAACAACCTGTAACAAGTATTGTACTGCAGCTTCCGGGTCAATGTTCCCATCTCGATCAGGTTTTTCGTCCAGTTTCCCTGATCCATTGAGCAAATGCTGAGATGGCCCCTTGTTTTGCTTCTGGACATAAATGTAACTTCATTATCTGTGCACGTCTTCTAGAATTCATTGGGAAATATAGTTATTCAAATTATTGTTTCCATGTTGTTGCGGCAGGAAGTATTATTCCTTGACGAAGGACATCATGGATAAGGGGAAATATAGTTATTCAAATTATTGTTTCCATGTTGTTGTTCACTTATCCCCATAGCACGTCATACGCAGTTTTTTGACGTTACATAAAGAAATAAATAAATAAACGCTACGAGCCACGCGCAACCACCCAGCTTGTCTCGACCCCTGTGTGGGCCGCCTGCTGCTATCCACCCGCGCGCAGCACTGACGCCACTAGTGCGCGCACGCTCTCGGCGAGAGCGGGGTGGCGGCGAGGGAGGGTAGAGCCGGGCGGCGCAGGACAGATGGAAGATGGACGAGGCGGTGTGGAGCAGGGCGGGGGCACGTGGAACTGGGCGGGTTAGTGTGGAGAGGAATGGGGTAATGTGAATCTGGTGGTGCCCGGGATGCCAGGGTCGGGTGGGGGTGAAAGAGCGAGGCGGAACGAGGAGGAACGGTGTGCGGCTGAGAGGTGTGTGGGGGGGTGGTGTGGCGGGGGCGTGGTGTGGTGGGGCGTGTGTGGGGGCATGGTGTGGAGGGGGCGTGGTTTGGCGCGGGCGTGGTTTGGCGGGGGCGTGGTGTGGCGGGAGCGTGGTGTGGCGGGGCGCGTGTGGCGGGGGCGTGGTGTGGGGGGACGGTGGTGTGGCGGGGGCATGGTGTGACAGGGGGCGTGGTGTGGAGGGGGCATGGTGTGGCGGGGGCGTGGTGTGACAGGGGGCGTGGTGTGGCGGGAGCGTGGTGTGGCGGGAGCGTGGTGTGCGGGCGTGGTGTGGCGGGGCGTGGTGTGGGGACGGTGTGTGGCGGGGGCGTGGTGTGACAGGGGCGTGGTGTGGTGGGGGCGTGGTGGGGGGCATGGTGTGGAGGGGGCATGGTTTGGCGGGGGCATGGTTTGGCGCGGGCGTGGTGTGGCGGGGGCGTGGTGTGGCGAGAGCGTGGGGTGGCGGGGGTTAAGTGTGGCAGGGAAGTGTGGTACAGGTGGTGTGGCGGGTTGGAGTGTGGGATGAGGCGGGATAAGAGCGGGGCGCAGCGGGCCACGAGGGGCGAGCGAGGCGGGATGGGAAGAGCGGACGGGAGGGGCGGGGCAGACGGGTGTAGCGGCACGTACCAGCGCGGCGGAGTGTGGGGCGAGGGCGCGGCTTGGGGCGAGGTGGCGAGGGAGGGGAGGCGCCGCGCCGCACCCTCGCTTCCCCACCTGCGCTTCGTTTTTCTCATTTGCCTCGTCACACGCCCCCGTGGCGTTCTCTCGCGCCCCGCCGCGCCGACCGCTCGCCCCTGCGTGACGCCCGGTGCCGCAGAGCGGTTGGGAGGGGAAAGCGGGGGGAGGGCGGTGAAAACGGGAGGAGCGACCGAGGCTACGAGTCATGGCGACGTGCCGGCGACAACGGTGACTAGCGAAAATTTCGCCAGTTCTCGCGCTGATCTATTCACTGCTCAAGCGGTGAGGTTTACGACCGTTTTCAGTTTGGAATTACATGATATTTGTAAACTTTTGCTACAATCCAAGCTATGTTTATTTTTTTTAATTAGAGACCAAATGACGTGATATAAATCCTTGTGGGAGAAACACTCCTAAAGCCTTTATAGCAAATTGATACTCGTAAAGCTAGTGCGCACTGACAATTAGAATCCCTTTGAAATGTGATTTCTAGGTTTTATTCAGTGAACACATTTCTCAGTAAATAGTTGCCGTTGTGGTTTTCAAATTAGTTTTGTAAGCCTGACCGTAACTTCGTTGAAGATCTGTGACCCAATTTCAATAGTAACAACTGTACATTTAGAAAAGTGAAAATTCCTAGCAGGGTTTTTTCACTGAAGTAATTCTGGTGGTTTCATGTCATATTTTTACTTCATGTAAATCTACGGTTTTTCGTCAACACAATTAGGGCACTAATTCCGTCACTCTCTAATTTCAAATTAAGTGGACAGGCGGAAAACCAGAGCTGTTGGGCAAAGTTACACCAATTAAAAACGATTTTAATTCAATTCCATTTTAATTTACTTCAAGCCGTGTCGTTGGCGTCAGTTTCGACGCTAACGGAATGACAGCTATGGCGGCAATGAGGATATAACAACGATGGCGACGATACTGCCTGTGGCGACAGTGAGAAGGGTGACGTGATCAGCAAATCGGCGATGCGATAGCAACGGTAGCATGTAGTAGAGTCTATAGTACTCGTATTTGTGGCTCCTAAGATGTAAATATCATCTGTAGTGGCTAGCATAAATGAAACGAATTGGCCTTAGTACCGTTTCTGACCCCCCACATTATTATTTTCTATCTTTTCTTAATATTTTCTGTGATCTTTCTAAGTTGTTGTTTCTAATTGTTTATTATCAAGCAGGAACCTAATGTTTTCTTGATATTTTTTCCATCTCAAATAACGAGATAGTATTATGTTTTTTGGTACGTGAGTTCGAATTTACCTCAAATATAGTCTGCATTGTCCCATTTTCATCGTAAACGTATGTTATACACGTTTATGGACGTTTCTGATGCCGTCATGATTTAATTTTTTGCTCGAATTGCCTCTCACAATCGTAGACATCTTAAGGAAGAGCCCGTAATAAAATGGAACGGTGAACTTATTGTTCGTATAAAGTATATAAACTTGTTTTAGTATTTAAAATATCTTCTACAAGGTATCTTGATATAAAATCATTGATTTGGAGTCAGTTTATCACTATTTACATTTATGTTTGCCACACCCTGCTGTTATTTATGATTGTCTGTACTATTTCAACAGCTCCTTACGGGGTCAAAGCCTACCAGCGGGCGTCCCGGCCTTGCGGTCATGGGTTAAGGGGCACGTGTGGTTAGCACATAGATGTCCCTACGTCTTATTCTGCTCTTCTCAACCTGAGAAGTGAGCTTCCTCATCGTCACGCAGCAATATACAGGGACATTGCAAGGAAAGCGCACACTGTAATCTGCCCCGACCGGGAATTGAACCCAGGATCGCGACATGGAAAGCGAGCACGCTGACCAGTGAGTTACCCTGAGGGTAGGTATTTAAGCTTAGGATCTGAAAAGACGACAAGTATAGTACTTGCTAGAAAATGAACGTGGTACGAGGGATACTTTCGAACGTGCCGTGGCTGGGAGGTGGCGGAAGTCGTCTGGAAGATCCCGGACCGGTGTCAAGAATGTGTCGGATGTGAAATACATCAGCAAATTTGTGACACGAGCCGGTAACGTGTTCGTAGTTCCGGATTTTCTGATCAGTAGTTTTCTTGATCACTTCCAGACGAATATCGAGCCCTACACATCGGAATGTATTTCTTCACTTCCCTTCCCGTCATCTCTCCAACTCGGACAGGGGCGCCTTGGGAGAGTACGTTCCACACCTACCCTTTCAAAACTGGCATATGAAGGCTGGGATGAGACTTTTGCCATTGTAAAGGATCCATAGAGGCGTATTTCTAAACATCTTAGCAATTGAATTCATTGTCTATGCCAGTAACACCATTAGGCCTATGGTCAAATAACGGACAGGATTGAAGTTTGTGAACAGAGACGAAAGTCGAGGTTTGTAAAGAAGTCCCGTATTTGTGTTATATGGTATGTATCGTTTAATAATTCTCGAAATACAATCTTTTTATAAAAAAATATAAATTTTTTTTTGGAGTACGAGTTATTTTACGTCTCCTTTAGCTACAACAATTTTGTTTTCATTCTTCGCAGTCGACGGCCGTTATGTTCCTTGACTGAGACCGGCCGCGACGAGCAACATTTCACCCCAGTGTTTTCTGTGCTAATCTAGGTATAATTGTACAATTTGATGAAAAATCATTGAAAATCGTAGAGGAGGAAATAAAATTTGTGATGTCAGAGAATGTGATTAAGCTATTGGAGTTCTGTCAGGAAGTTGTAGTATCGGTGACGAAGGATCACGGTGGAAGACGACGGTTGTTTTAATGGTAGAGAGACATTGAACCCAGCGGTATGTGACTATAGAAGAGTGATTAAAGGGCGAGTGAATGTCTACTTTATATGTACGAAGATGGTATCAACAAGAAACAACAAATTTTAGGACATCATTTTTAGCAGTTTTCTGGAAAAGGTGATTGCCTTTGACAAGAAAAGAAGAGTACTAGTTTTCGTCGCATCTTACGTCTTACCGTGCCAAATTTACTCATTCGTTTGTCATGACTGAAGCTTGTTCATCATGAAGTCTTGCTGTTTGAGTGTTCTGATAATGTATTAAGGATGTGAAAAGAGCATTTTGGCTGTATACCTATAGAAAGATGTTTAGGTTTCAGACACTGAAACAAGAATGTTATTTTTCCGACTCATACTCTTACACTGTATTGGGAATGTAGATTAGACAAACAACATATCATATCAACATGATATCAAAGAAAATCGGCTGAACGATTTAGCCGTTAGCGTTGTTTACAGACGGACGGATAGACGTTTGGCCGTCAATCAATTTTTCGCTATCAAGCACCAACAAAACATGGATTCTGACTACACTACGTGTTAGAGGTTTCTTTTTTTCTAAATTTAGCAACTAGATTTATCGACGTTTTCGTTACCAGAGCCCGTCAATAAGGGTTTTTCTGAAGAAAATTCGCTATTTTCGCGCAGCATTACGTAACTTTCTCTCTACTCCATAACGAGAAGGTAAAAAGGAAAAGGTTCTCTTCAGTGACCTGCATACATTTGGCCGTTCGGTACACAGCGTATTGATGAGAGCAGCCTGTCTTTGAGTTGACCAATTAGATGCGAGACTTTGCGGTGTCAACCTCATTAGAGCGATGTGAAAACGTTAGACCTCGAATTAAGTAGCGAGGGCGGATTCCTGCAAGTGTTCCCGTCCTCTGCAATATCAATAAACTCTTAAGGATTGTTTTTAAATCTAGAGGATATCAATAAATCGTCCTTCATTGCACCTGAACCACATGCACTCCATCTGCCCTAAAAGTACTGGAATCGCGATTCATCTAAGGTGTGATCATACTATTGTCTCTGGAATAGGGGCCATCACCGGTGGTGTGTGACCTAACACAATATTAAAATTTTCGGATTAAAGCCAGGCTGAGAGTGGTGAATTTTCGAATGGCGTAAAATCATCAGTGTGCCAAATCACTTGTAGCAGACAAAAGAACCCTAGCAGGTTAAGCGAAAAATTAAAGCATTCCGTTTAAAATCTGTTCCTAGGAGGTCTCGCATTCTACCAAGACATTTCGGACATTGTTAGCGGTGGATGAAATATGGCGGAAAATTTATTCACATCCAGTAGCGTTTTCTTTGGGTGTGCAAGTCGTGCGTCAACGCCCAAGGAAATAAAAAAAATCATTTTTTTTTCGAATTTATTTAGATTTTTTCATTTATTCGGTCTTCCGTGCGATGTACATCATAGATCGGCAGCGCGTCCATGCATCGCAGGCAGTGCGCGCGCGCAGCTCAGGCCGTTGGCGATTGCCTCCAACGTCTTCAGGGCGGATCGGGAGGCGGCAGCGCATGCGCGCAACATCCCCCACTCTAGGACGAAGTGTGCCAGGGCGTTGGATCTCGATTGAAGCTAGATTTAAGCCTGCTGAAGAGGGAACGTCTTCGATTGTGATATTCTCCGTTGCGCGTTGGTTGATAGCGATACCCATGAAGTTACTAGTGTTATTTTTGATAAGGATAGTGGAAAAGTGGAACATTAGTTTTAAATAATTAATTTCCTTCCCTTTCGTGAAAAGAAAAGAAACAAGTAATTGAGTAATGGGCGATCGTCTCCTAACCTGATAATATTTCAGAATTTAATTTTTAAAAGGAGAACTCAAGAATGGGAAAAACGTTGAGCATATCTTTTTAAATATTTTAAAATGTACTATTCCAATCGTTGCAATAGAAAGTATAACATCTTCATTGTTATTTTGCCACTATCGTTCCCTCATTCTTCCAACGTTATAATTTAAAATAAATAAGGATTTTGTTTACATAATTCAATTTTACTAAAAAAATGTAAGCGAAAAAAGTAGTATGGGGTTTGACACTGTCCTTCACTGCCAACGCCCTAGGTCCAGAGTGAGGAGACGGCACTGTCCCACATCCAGGCATTATAAGGGACGTTCACAAAGCGTGCCTGCTCGAAAAAATTCATAGAACCGTGCGGAGGCAGGCTCCAAAGGAATGCGTGTGAAGTTCACGGTCAGTATCCGTGCGTCAGAAGGAAATTCCAACGTGTAATAAATAAATAAGTAAATAAATAAATAAACAAGGAACAGAGGGTAGAACTCGACGTGAAAATTGAGGAGACCGTACGGAAGCTCACGTGACAGGCAAAGAAGAAGATGAGGAATAAGTGTGGCGGGACGTCAACGGAGTAAGGAACAGTTATGCTTTTCCGTCGTAACGGTCGATGAAGGCTAACTTCGCGCCGTCCTGAGAACTGTGGTGTCCCTATGAAATACAGAAGGCAGTGGAGAAGTGTACGTACTAGTTCCACAAATGTGTACTATATGTACTAGTTATATGAAGTCGACGGAGTATTCAATTGAAGGGCGTGGAATGTCATTGCAACTGTAATTATTCCAGGGGGAAAAATTGAAACCACCTTATCTGTTCTTCCGGCCAACCGCATGATTGGAAAACGTATTGTTTTTATTTCGTCTCTTGTTTGCGTAAAATGCCGTAAATCTTCATCATGGAACCTCCGTCTTGACTCTTGAAAAAAAAACTCGCATTAGGAATTTCCGTCGAAGGTAAGTTGGCGCGACGTGCAGGCGCGACCGAAGGCGAGCGTAGGGCGTCGGAGCTAAGGGGGCGTGACCAGCAGCGGAGCGGGGGCGTGGGGCCGACTCGGCGCCGGGGCGGTGGCTGCGGGCAGCGCGGGGGCGTCGGAGTGGACGAGGATGACGGCGCTGGCGGCGACGCGGCGTTTCGCGGCGGCGCGTCAGGAAAGCCGCTTGAGCCGGTGGCGCGTGATGCGCGCCAAAGCCCGGTGAGCTCGCGTGAGCCGCCCCCTCCCCCCACCCACCCTCACCGCCCACCACTTCCCATCCCTTCCGCCCGCTTCGGCCACCGCCGCCGCCGTCAAAGGCGCCGGCCGCGGTCGGGGATTAACCGGAATGGACAGGTGTGGCGCGCCAGGGCGGCCGTGCGACGGGGCGCGCGAGCGGGGGGCGTGATGTGGCGGGACGTGACGGAGGCCGTGTTTTGCGGACGGGTTGATTTGGCGGGGCGGGTCGCTGGAGGCGCGCCGGACATGGACAGCGCTGCAGTCGGAGGCAGGGCTCCAGGACGGGGATTGTAAGCGTTTGGAGACCAGGTACAATACGCGAAGGTTCAGGAACATCCGTTGCCTGTGCAGCGTCGCTGACTAGGGTTCTAGGGCGGGCCCGGGGGTTTTCGACACCAGCACTTACCTGGGCCGAATTTAAAGTCTGAGGAGAATTCTAATGGCCGGCGTTTATGATGGTTTTCCGTGTTTTTTCCGACCAATACCAGGTGAATGCCGGAGCACTACCTAACCAACGGGTCACGAATCGCGCGCGATATTTTCTTCCTCATCGTTGTCTCGACTTCTCCGCTTAATCACACATATGGGTACATGCATTACACGCACGCATATATTAAGAGAAGTGAGGTTCCGGGCTGGCGAGGTGCCCTCTGGAGGGAGATAGTTGGAAGGAAATCCAAGCCGACGTGTAGGTCGCCACCGGATCTAACGTTCCAGCAAGGAAGGAACACCGTCACCTCCCGGCATATAACATGCATAATACATACGAGACTAACGACCATAGCAGTTGATGCGCCAAGTGACATCAATCTGGGGGTAATATAGCCATGAGAACTAGGAATAGGGTTGTCGCTATATTGCAGACTTGAAGTGTCGCTTGTTTTGTTTTTCTTCTTTTTTCATTTTCAGATCTAGCAGAACGAGGAATCAGTATTAATGGATCTATAACATCATGATATCAAAGGTTCAGAAAAGCGGTGTTGAAAAACTAAATTATTGGCACTATATTCTCAATGTAAATCGATACCATTTAGAACAACGGTTCAATTTTCAATTAGGAAATACGTATCTCTGTATTCTACAAGGCACGCTGAAGGTAGTGTCAGAATCATCAAATCTTTATTACACGTTCGTTTTAATTCTTTAAAGAATTTATAGCCCACCATCACGCAAATGTAATCTTCTGTCTCCTCTACTTTTCAACATTCTAATACTATTGGGTATTTAACTTTTTGTGGGACGTTAGTAAACAAATCTAGTAGTAGTTCTGTCCAATACGTCCATTGCTTTTGGGATTGTGCATTCATTTATAAAAAAACTCTACATATTTATGCCTATTCGGAGGTTCCACTATTTATTTTGAGATGTGGAAATAATTATTACGATTTGTTCTTATTATTTGTACTAAACAGATACAATCAAATTTTACCAGTGTGATTTATTTATTTTAAGTTATTGCATCCAAGCTTGCGTGACGTTTCAAATTCGTCCTTTCATAATTGTAAAACAAGGGTTAAATAGGATTGAAGCGCCGGGCGTGTATCATAATACATATACATTTGCATGGGTTAATCAATTTTATCAATAACAACTTGAATTCATGTACATATTGCTATTTTGATCTATTTGAGCATTTGTAATTATATTGACAGATAATGTAAGTTTTCGCGAGATACCATTACAGCAAAACTGATCATATTTCCAAGAAGAAATGAGCGTAGTGGATCTGCATATTAAATCATTTTAATTATCATATACATAATACTGTGTGATTAGTGAAATCACAGTAAAATTGACTCAGTATGAGGGAAAACGCAAAGAAGTGTGAACGTATAAATATGTAGATCGTTATTGACCACAAGTTCGTATCAGAAATACTGCCCCTCGATTAAATGTTTTCTGCCAAAGCCCCATACATGGCGCAGATAAAAACTACGTTAATTTTATTTATTAAAAAGGCATGCTGTTTAGATTTTATATCAAGAAGTACTCTTCGTTATTTTGAATCTTTTTCATGTAGGCTCTGGTTCTCCTTTCTCGAAGTGTTTTGAAAATACAGAATGTTTTTCTCGTGGTGGGTTGGATTCTTCAAGGGACTCCGATTGTTATATTTTCATAATACTACTACGTTGTATCGACACTAAGCAAACAGAGGATGAAAAGCCACTCTCAATTCACGTCCGTTAAGAACAATGGAAATAAATGCTTTGTAGCAAAATATGGCGAATGAGTATTGTATTTTAAAGATATTTATTTTTGAATGGATATGTATTTTAAAAAAATATGTGATAACAATGAAAAGTATTCAACAAACCACGCATTACAACACTAATAATGGACTTGACTGGTTAGGAATCTCGCCTGTCAGCTCCGTTTATTAACTTCAACCGCATCCGTCATTTCCTGTATAACAGCCTAATGATGTTAATAACTAAACGAGTTTTGCATTCGGGAAGCAACCGAAGCCGAAATGTACGAGAGCCAAAAGTGGGCATTGGGAAATTTACTTCCTTCCTTTTTCATTAGCACACACCTTCAACATCCGTGGTAGCCGCGGAGCACACCTGGCGGGAGGAGAACGCGGCGAAAATTTGCCGCAAGCCACGTTTGTCCATCGCGCGGAGTGGCCGGGATTTGACCCGTGACATCCACGGGCGGGCGGGAAGCGCTCAAGGCTCGGCGCGGGGACTCCCCCGGGGCTCAAAGCGAGACAGAAAGTAAAGTGGCACGTGGGGGTAATGGTTGGGGGAATGACGGACAGGAGACAGGAGGTAGCCCTACCTTCGGCAGGGGGTAGGGCGGTGGATGCGAAGACAGAAAATGCAGGCTCAGGTGGAGCGAGTTGGGGCGGTGCGAGGATTGGCAGGGAAAGCAGAGGATCTCAGAGACTAGCGGAGAGGGACAGGATGAAGAGCTTGTCAGGAACTCGTGAGGAACAGCAAGAGTTGGACAAAGAGGAGCTGCGAGTGCGCGACCATTGAGCGAGGATGAGCGAGACAGGGTGGAGAGAGTGAGGCGAAGGTAGGTGCGAGAGGAGGACGTGAGGGAGAGAAAGTGCCGGGCGTTGCTGAGAGGTGGCGCGAAGCGGACGTTACAAAGCGAGGTTGGTAAGAAAACATTTCATAACGCGGAGGGGCTGTACTAGGTGTATAAGAATTGAGCATGGAAGAGCGAGGAAAGGATGAGCTTGGTCGAGGCGGAGTGGAACGGTGCTGAGCGGGACAAGGCTGAGGGGATCGGGATTGAGCGGTACGAGGCGGAGTGGAACGGGGCTGAGCGAGACAAGGCTGAAGGAATCGGGGTTGAACGGTTAGGCCTGAGCGGGACAAGGCTGAAGGGATCGGGGTTGAGCGGTACAAGGCAGAGCGGTACGGTGCTGACAGGGACAAGGCTGAGGGGATCGGGATTGACCAGTACGAGGCTGAGCGGAACAATGCTGAACGGGACAAGGCTGAAGGGGACAAGGCTGAGGGGATCGGGGTTGAGCGGTACGAGGGTGAGCGGAACGGGGCTGAGCGGGACCGAGCTGAGCGAGTTAAGGGTCATTCACAATGCAAACATAAACATAACAATGGCGTTAACATAAAAGTTAGGACTCGTTCACAATGCGTTCGCATAAGCATAACACGTAAGACATTAACTTGCTGCGTGAAGTGTGAAGCTTGCAAGCTTCAAACTTCTGTGCTTATGCTTAAGAAGTAACAAAGGAATTAATAACAGTACGGTAACTCAAAATCGAGTATCGAACTGAGATCGAAGATCGAACAAAACAAATAATTTCCAGATTGCGTGGTTGATTTTGGTGATTTTCTTTGTTTTGTAGAATAATTTATTTTTGTTGTATTCATAGTACTATTTAGTTATGTGTATTCATAGTAGCATCATTTAGTTTTCATTTTTATTTAAATTAACATATTATATAAATTGAACCTGTAGGCCATGAACACAGCCGATATCTCGAAATCGATTCTCATATCCAACTAATAGTAAACTAGAATGTCCCACAAACAATAGATATAATCTTATTTTCCTTACGTTTATGTTGGATATTGTGAATATTTCAGTCCTTCACTTATGTGAAAGTTTGTCTATGCGTTATGCTTATGGTTTAGTTTGGTTGGGTTGTTTTTTTTCGTGTTTCCGGGCGCGTCAACTGCTTTGGTCATTAGTCCCGTTAGTGTAGTGCATGTTTTTTTCTCGGGAGATGGCTGTGACCTTCCACCGCTGGATAACGAGATCCGGCGCCGACCTACCGTCGGCTAGTGGGGTTTCCCCCTAACCAGGACTCTCCCACCAGCGGGGCACCGCCCCAGCCGGGACCAGCTCCAAGCTCCCGACCAGTCTCCCGGAATATGTGGCAGTGTAGTGCATGTTAGTGTAAGTGTGTGTATAAGGGGAGAGGATAGGACAAGGAAGAGGAAGGAAAGATCGCGGGGTCCTGGCCCATTTGGTAGGGTGCTGCTCTGACATTCTTGGTGTTGATCGGAGGAATCACGGAAGAGCAGCCGGCCGCTAGAATTCTCCTCCAGGCAGTGACTGAATTCGACCTAGCTGAAAAGCTAGTGTCGAAAATCCTGCCGCTGTCAGGACTCGAACCTAGGACCTCCCGGTCAGAGGCGCTGCAGTGACAGTTATGCTTATGTTTACGATTGCGTTGTGAACGGGCCTTTAGTGCTGAGCGGAACGGGACCGAGGGGTACGGTGCAAAACCCAGAGCGAGGGAGACAACGCAGGATACGCTAGGCGCTAGATGGGGTGAGGTGGAGAAGGACGAGGCGGAAAGGGTAGGCAGACAGACAGGCAGGAGGAGAAGAGTGGGAACGGGCAGGGGAGGCGGGCGGACACATCGGCGCGCGACCGCACGCAGGTGCTCCCTTCGTGGCTGCCTGTCACTCTTCGTCGGCGCCTCCCAGGGGCGGCCAGGGGCTCAAGCGCAGCGCCCGCCGCGCCACTGCGCCACGCCACGCCACGCCACGCCACGCGGCGGAAGGCGCGCCACCGTCGCCGGCCCACAGCCGTACGACCGTCGCGCCCGGGGATGGAGGTATCGGTTGAAAGTCGGCTGTGGGCACGCAGTCATTGTTGGGATAAGTTAAGAGATTGTTTCTAAAGTGACGTATTTACAAGAAACGTAATTTGTTAGTAATGGAAGTTATTCACATTCGGCATAATAGTTGAAAATAGGATTCATGGTTTACAAATACCGTTTAACATAGGAGAAACACCTATTTTTATCGTATTATGTGGCAGCATGATGGGGAAGATTCTTAATACTATATTGACAACGAAAGTTTAAAAAAAAGGAAATGGAGATGTTACTTTGTATGTAAGCCCTTGAATTATGTAATTGGATTATGCAATATCAGTATTATTTCTGTACTAGTTTTAGAATATTAGTGATTTTTGTGTTTACATGTTCCTCATTATTGTAAACAAAATTACATTTCATAATTATTTACCATGTTTGTAAGTACCATGAAGATTGGTTAATGTCCTAGTACCTTTCGTAGCCCCGATGAAGGCGAAATAGACCACTAAAACGTTGGCCAGCGGGTAATTTTGAGATTTTTCATCGTCCTACCATCAAGATCCTGATTTAATTTATTTAAAAAAATGCTCATCTCACAAGTAGTATGTGTGAGTAGACCAGACAACAACGTAAAAATTAAATCTTGCTAGTCATCGCAACTGCTTACTGATGGTTATTAACATTGCAAGGAATATTTTTATTGTGAAATTCAATTCGTCTTCCGCAACATATTGCATATAGGAACATATATTAACACTAATATAGGAACGCTATCTTCTACTGTTGCAAGTATATTCTACAGAAACTACAGGAAACAAATGGTCTTCAGAAAGAGGAAATAAGGGACGATTTACTGAGTTGCAAACATCTCCCAGCGTAACTGTATGGTAAACCGATCGGGGTGTGGCGGTCCATTTGACCATCCGCCCTACAGTCTGGACCCCCAGTGATTTCCTTGTTTTCTTTCACCTTATGAAATTCTTGCTCGGTCAGCAATATGCGAATTACAGTGACTCAGATTTGCAGGTGGCTATCACACACTGGTACTAGTAGACTTATATGACGTGGAGATACAAATATTGATTCGATAATAATACAAAGGTCTCGATTCTGGTAGTGAGTATGGAGGGAAAAATAATGCAACATTTGTTGCATCTGTTACGATGAAGTTTTTTCCACGACATTGTGTTTTCTTTATGTTTATGACCCAGGGCAACGTATTTTCTGGATGCGCCTCTTACTTAGGTGTGGTAATCAGTTAATCTTTTGATGTGTTCAAATTCAACACACACAAAATTCAATAAACAATTTATTGGTTGAAAACAGGTACAGAGCTACAGTGCCGAAAATCCAGGAGAATGTACAGTGAAACGTAGCCGAGTTATCGTAACCAGAAGATGCACCACAAAATTGCCGAGTCGCTAAATCTCCGTAAAGGGAAGTCCGTTTTCGCAGCACTGTCGTCGTAATCACAATCTTCACACCGTACTATCTCGTATCACCAACTCGTCACTCTTACTCCGCCGCTCACTCTCTGTCCTCTCTCCGGGCCACGGCCGGCTTATATTTACCCCGGGCCGTAGATCCGCTGACTGGCAGGCGTAGTAGGGGGAAGGTTGGGCCTCGTCCCGCTCGCTCAGGCGTGGCGGCCGCACACCGCCAAGCCTCGCTGGCCCGCGCTTGTCGCTGGCCGCTGCCGCCAGGGGCGGTAACGCCCTACTGTGGCGGCACATTCAAATCTGTGCGGCCGGTCACGACATCTTTCAAAAACATCTTCATTACGCAAATAATAATATTGAAAACAAAGTAAATTTTCTGTGTAAATTGAGAAAGTGTCCAGAAGAGATGAAGAAAGCTAAATGCCACATTAAACTAAATGCCACATGCTATCTAAATGCCACATTATGTTAATGTGCTGTTCTCTTTGTCGCTACAAAGAATGAAGTGATGTTACTATGAGGGTCAGTCAAATAAAAACGAGACAGATGTGAAAAAGTAAGTAAGTTGTTTATTATTTCAAAAGTAACCGCCCTAGCTATTTATAAATTTATACCAATGTGAGACAAGATGGTCAATGCCTTCCTAATGATAGTATCGAGGCGCGCTCTTCCCGAAGCAAATCGAGGGCCGTGAACACCTTCAGGGCTACAAAAATTTCAATATCACGTGGGGATAGATCTGGATTGTTTGGAGGATGTGTGAACTTCTCAGCGGAAATTCTGCAGCGTTGTCGAAGCAACCTTGGCAACATATGGTGGTCATTATCTTGCAACAGAATGATGCTGTCTGTCAACATTCTTGGGCGTTTGGACTTGATAGCGCAATTTTTGCAAAGATCCCACTGTGGTCATCACTAGAACACACATTCTGACGTGTATTTTACCTCCCGACACTCCTGCGCTGTCAAAAAACGCACTACACCTCACTGTTTTGTTTTTACTATTCCTCTATTTTTCGGCCCCATAGTGATCTTGGATTGCCACGGACTCGGTGACTTCACTTCAAGCACATCTAAAAGACAAATGGCAGAGCGGTGAACGTTCGCGCTGTTCTTTCCTGATTTCAAGTAGAGGGCACTTCTATACACACACCCATCAGTGTTACCTACCTCCGCGCCATGCTCATTATATAGTCTATCCTTTTTCATTTGACTTTCCACCATAGATACTTTTAAAAAGGAATTTAGGTCGAATAATGTCGATTTAGTGTTTAAAGAAATTTGTTTTGTACCTATTGAAGAAGCAATACAAAGATTTCTTTTAACGTTCATATATAGAATGGAAAAAAGGTTACTGTCAAGAAAACAGCCACCTTCATTCATAAAAATAATAATATTCATTAATATAATATCTGAATTTACAATTTTAGAAAAGGTGTGTTCAGTGCATTAAGGATCGGAAAAATGTTTTACAGAGGTCTACCGATGTTTAAAGCAATGCCAATTTATATTAGACAAGCAGGTTCTATTGAACAATTTAGAGAAAAAGTAGGATGTTTGCGTAATGATGTAGTATATGACACTACTTTGATGGGAGGTTATGTCTACTGATAGGAAATATTTAACGAAGATGTGTTCATATAAACTGCCATCATTTTTACATAACAGCGGCTTGACGTAACAACGTTAAATGACATAAATGCATTCTAGGGATCGTTTGATATAAAAAATAGTTGATAAGCAGTAACGCACTGAAGGAGTGGGTGTGCTCAGGACGTTCAATCCCCCCCCCAAATAATCCAATAATACGCATTAAAAATATATTTTCTTTATTAAGAAAAGTCATTCAAGGTATAAGTTGTTTACGGTATAAATATTAACTATAAATCAACAAATAAAAATCGTGTTGGATGGATTCTATACTTGCCGCCCCTCCCACACACATACACACACACAGAAAAATCCTGGTTCACCATTTGTATGCATTCACTTATAAAGAGAAGGAGAAGAAAAAACGTATAGTGAATGAAAAAGGAGTCCTACTCTGAGAAATAAATCGCGAACTTCAAAGATTAAGAACGGGAAAGGTAAAGCTATTTTCCGAAAGACAGAATGAACCAAAATGCTGAGTTTTCCGGGCAGTGAATGTACCAATTCTGTTTGAAAAAGAAGTGGAATGTTTGAGAACCTGGTCTGATAGCGTTCTTCATAAATCGTCGTTCATGATGCATGCCGGAAAGTTTGATCTTTATTTTTAAGAAATTCAACTTTTGGAATTACCGGGAAATCGTTTGTGTGTTTCAGCGCAATGGAAGTCTAGTACATTCTATTCTATCATTCATTGCGAAATATCACTTTCATTTGGAGTTTTTTTTTTTGCGAGTTTCGTCTGATATTCCACGAATTTTTCCCCATGGTTATGCTACATTTGTGTTCATTATGCGACTTTCTGTTCATTCATTGTCCTAAAATAGTTTCTTATACTGTTTAACGGACATTTATCGTTCAATAATGTTGACAACGACCGTTTCTCGTCTACGGCAGGACACTTTTTATGAAAATTACTGTGAAGCAATAAAGAAGGTGTAAAATTCTCGCGCGCAACTACATCACGCTATACGCGCCGCGTTACTGCTCTTGTGAAGTGCCCTCTGCGCAGTTATGCAGGAGAGCGTGCATGTAATTTCATGCAACAAAAGTAATATGATATTCAGCACTTCCATATTGTGCGGGTTTATTCACTGCCGCATGATACCCAGACATACCTTTACATATTATTATTGTATTAAAACTGGTGGCCTTTAAAAGAAAATTTGTTTGTTTTTTGGGGGGAGGGGGACAATTCTACTGAGCCACAGCTGTGCATGAAAAAAGTGCACCCCAAAGTAGTATGGAAAATACGCTCTTGTTTCAAGCAACAATGTTTAACTTTAAATAATACTTAAGTGTCAGGAAGTTTGCGGACTTGATTGTTTCATACTTTTGCGTAAACGTTTAATTGGGGAATTAAAAAACAGTTCAAGAGGAACGGACGAAAATTAAAAGTAGAAAATACGTTCATTTACATGAGGATTTTAATTAGTACAATTTCAAGATACAATACCGTTCCATCAGTTCACTCTAGTTTGTTTTAATTCGGCCCAAGATAATGATTTTCATTCATATCCAGGAAGTGGCTTTCCTGCGATCCTTATTTCCTTCTCTTATTACGATTTCGAAAAACTTTCATTATTCAAATTCTTGTAATGAATTTTTTACAATTACTTAAATGATGTTATAACGCATTATTACAATAATAATTAGCATCTCTACTGACATTGACAGAAAAAGTTGGGTTTATTGTGACTCTCAGCTGTTATTTCAGGAAAAAGGCTACTTCAAATATAATGCTCAACAAATTAAAATGAAAATAATTTCACTACAATTAGTCAATGGGATGTGTATTAAAGAGAGTGTGATTATATTTAAAATTATTTTATGAGAATATTTATGTTTCTCAGAAATTGATGTTTGAGACGGTAGTTATACACTTAATGCTAGATAAAGGAAAACATTTAATTGAAGATAATAGAATGGACGGGCATTGCGTGAATGCCTGGGAATTAAAGAAGAAATATTAACTTGTAACGAAACTACTAGACTTAGTCGCCTTTTCCTTGCTTACTAACTTCTTGCTTCCTTACTTTTGGACTTGGACTTGCGCCTTCTCTTCCTATTACTTTTAATTGCTAATAGTTTACCCCATGTACAAGTTTTCTGTCTCAATGGCTCTATTCTCTCTCTCTCTCTCTCTCTCTCTCTCTCTCTCTCTCTCTCTCTCTCTCTCTCTCTCTCTTCTTTCTCTCCTCTCTCCTGTGTAAGCATACATACGTACACATGTACACACACATACATAAACACATACACATACATACTTACATACATACATACATACACACACACACACACACACTTCTTGCACAACATTAAGATGTAGTAGATGGTGCAAATTCTAAATTGCATTTTGCAATATAATTTAAATAGAATGCTATTCAGAAGTTCGTCGTTTCCTCCCACTATTTAGTGAAAAATGTAACATTAAAACATGTTTGTCAAATAAAAGAACAGACCGAAATTGATCTTTCCTTTTATTATGCGAACGATAACGATGGCTAATTTAGAATACAATATCAAGAAAACTCACTGATATAGCTGAAAAATTGTAAATAATGAAAACATATATTACTGCCAAAAATTTGTAGACTGAAACAAAATTCACATGTTCCCGTGAATTGACATTTCACTTGTCAAATAATATTTTTGAGCATGAAGGATGTGTGTATTTAATAGTTAAATTTTACCATAAATAAAAGTCCACGGTACTATACAAGACATTCTAAAAACTTTATTATTGATATCTAGGTCGATCTAATGAGGCATGTTTCGAGGAAATTTGAAAAAATAGTGAACTAAGTGTCAAGGAATAATTTCATCAGTTTGTTCAGCAAACCGATTGCGATGAAACTTATCTCAACTTCTATCTTTAAAAGAGTTTTTTTCTCCTCTTCATTTTCTTTGATGATCCTCAGAACCGTTTCCACGTGGTTGCCCATTCAATTACAATTTTGTGGAAATTTCACCGTCGAATACTCTTTAGCAAGTTACTTTTCCAGCATTCCTGTCCAGAGGGAACATTTCTTAAAACGATTTGAATCTCACATGAAAGAAGCGGCGCCCTTTCGGCGCGTAGGGTGCCATGTGCAGGCGGTGTCTTTCGAGCGCTCGCTGCGGCAGTTTCGCTTGCAGGAAGTTAACTTTGACTCAGAATAAAGGACACCGAAGGACATACTCAATTACGGAGCGGAGTTAACCCAGTTATGCGCGCTGATGTATTTGGCAAAGTTCCGAGCGAAGCGGGAGGGGTAGAGAGGAGAGGGAGGGACAGCACAGGGACGCAGGCGCGAGGAGGGGACGATGAGGGAAGAGGATGGGGTTGAGGGGGCGGAGAGGGGGAGGGAAAGAGCGGACGGTAAGGCGGTGTGCCGGCCAACGAAGAGGAAGGAGCAAGAGGAGGTGTGGTACCGTCTGGGACGGCACAGTGGGATGTCGTGGAAGAGCGTAGCTTCCTCACCCCCACTCGCGTCCGCCCTCGCCTCGCCGTTCCGCCGCTGGCCTCTTTCTCTCCTCCGTTGCCCTGTCATGCCGGCCCGTAGGGGTCGCTGCCTGCTACTTTGTGGGCCTTGCTTGTTTTCGTGGGCTGCGTTCGTGCTCCTGCTGCGTAACAAACGCCGCGCGCTCTTGTTGGAGTTTCTCTCACGTCGCCGGTCACACCTACCACGTCTTGACAGTTTGTTAATTATTCTCGCGTACTCTTTACTCTCCCTCCGTTTAGTGGTCCACCATCTTGCTCATCCCCGAAAATATTTCTCTCTCTAATCCTCCGTTTACTTCGGAACTTTTTCCTTTGAACTATTCCTTAACTTTCCCTCTACGTGAGGTTAACTTTCGACTCGTAGTTTTCATGCTTCACGTACATCTTTTTAAGCTTTCTTCTACTTCTTTTACGGTCAGTGATAATCTTCCTGTAACCGATGTTGCTGCCACATGTCTATATGTCTCGATTGACTTATCTTCATGATGTTTTTGGCTTATCTTTCTCAACCTCAACTTTCCAGCTCCCCAGTTCAGACCCTCTGTTCTCACACTCTTTAACCATCATCGTCTTTAATCTTCCTCGTCCATTTCAGCACCCAGAGTAATTTACCTCACCATTTCCTTGGGAGTCATGTTGCTTCTATTACTGCGATCATCACGATCATACTCTTCTTTCGTGCCACGTTCGCCAACCTCCCTCTTTACATCACCTTCATTCCCACAACACTTCGCCTTATCACTGTCTCGATTGACCTACTTCTACCCCTCACGCCCTCTCCGCCTCGTCCGCCCTCTTGCCACCCTCCCCCGTTAGCCGCGCTGCGAGTCCGAACGCCAAAAACCGCGCGCCGCGGAAGGCCAGTCTTAATGGGGATATTTCCAAGGACGTTATCCCGTCGACCGTACGTTGCAGTGTGGCCCACCATTGTGCTCCTCAGATCACGGTAATATTACACGCGGCGAACATCTTTTGTCCGCGCGGGGTATGACGTCATTGTTCCCAGGCGGGACGTGAAACAGTGGCTTACCAGTGCTACCCCATTTATCACGGTCTGAATATTACGGCTTTGCTCTCCTACGTTCGCTGCAGACTGCAGCGCGGGGACCACTGACGGAGCTAAAAAGCCCCGCTAATCTCGAAACGGAGGGGAAGGAGGCGCGCGTCGGCGGGATCGGGGATGGGACGGGGCGTGGGGTGCGCGAGGGGGCGGGCGGGGGCGGCGGCGGCGGCGGGGTGGGACTGGAGACGCGTAGCAGACGCCGCGAGAGGGCTTCGTCGCCGAAAGGGTTTTCGTGTCGCGGTGGCCTGGCGGTTGGCGGGTACTCCCTCGCGCTCCACTCCACTCCACTCCACGCCGCCCCCTTGCCCCCCCCACTTATCCCTCCCCTCCTTCCCGGTCCACCCAACCTCGCCCGCCCTGTCCGTCTGGCCCCGCCACACGCCCGCCACGCCCCGGCGGCTCGTCCCGTTCCGTACTGGCCTCCGGTCTTACGACTTCCCCGCCCCCCCACCCGGATCGCGGTGACAGGAAACTGGCGGTGGTTTTGCCGGAGTTTTGCCGTGGGACGCGAAGTGCGCCGTAGCCCCCTCTCCCCACCTCCCTCCGCCCGACCCCGCCTGCGCTTTTCCCCGCGAAGGGTGCGTCTAACCGACAGGGGTGCTCCGCCCCCCCCCCCCCATCCGCGTGACGGACATTCCCGTCGCTCTACACCGTCCGACATCCCCGCGCTAATTCTGGGTCGCCAACCTGCTGATAATGTGCGGTCGCTTTGCGCGGGAGCCATGCGACACGCACGAAACCGGTGCGACAATTTGCTTCTGTCCGCGGCAGTGGATCCGAGGGGGGAGGCAGCTGCCGCAACAGTAACGCTTTGTCTTATCCAGTTGCGCGGAACGCTAATTTTGCGGCGGAGCAGAAGGTTGAGGAGAAAAGACGCGAGAAGGAAGAGCTGTGAGGTAAATGACTCAGAAATACCGCGCTAAGATGATGATACAACAGAATATCACGCCCTTTGATATTCAATTGTTCGCTTTAATTATGGGATGTTCTGTGGCGAAGCGGCCGGCGCACGGGTCTCCCTCGGGAGCTGTGGTTGGAATCGCGATCAATGCAGGTTTAATTTGTGCTGGATAAAACTGCTTATCTGTAGATTTTCACAAAGTGTTACAGTTTCCAGAATTTTTCATTACACCATACGCTCTTCCAGCGGTTTAATAATTATATTATTATTTGTTATTTTTCAACATCATCATCATCATCCTCATGCGTACAGTTGGGAAGATCCAGTGACGTGGGCAACTTCAAGGTGACGGAGAGTAAGGTTTTTGGTGTGATTGTTGAACATTTGAAAATTCTACTTAATACTTCGCCGTCCAGAAATAGGGGACACTACCGAGATATGGTTTTTGATCGTAACGTAAGATACCACTGCGATCAAGGTCAATATAAAAGGTCGGTTTTCTCTTGTTTTGTTTCATTATTGTTTGCTCATTTACGTTAATAATCAGGGTAACGGTAAGAAATTTCAGAGTATACTGATTGTGATATTTACACTCAAAGAAAAGAAGAAATAACGTTTACTGAGCGTTATGAGTTCATGTAGTTAGGACCGTAGAAAACTGATGAAAGAGATGCTGCCTAAGAGCTCAAACTATCTGAGGTGAGAAGAACTTAAGAAGTTGATTAGTAAGGTTTGGAGAAAAGAAATTAGGGGTCCTCCAAGAAATGAACGGTTCAAAAGATATTAATGACAAGTGCCGTTTCGACGAACTTTGATTTGCTCCTTTTTTCATTTCTGTGACAGCACTATCGCACAGACATGGTAAGTGTCCTCTGAGCTTAACATATGGCAGTGACGTCTATCGTGTCTGTGCGACAGGGTCATAGTAGGGAGAAAAAAAGGAGCAAATTAAATTTCCCCGAACATGCGCTTACCATACGTTCCCCCAAACTGCTCAATCACGATGTCGTGCGATGGGGTGAGAATATTTCCAAAATGTACGGCCCCTACAAAAACAAGTGTGTCATTTGAGGACTTCTGGTCTAATTAGTGTCCCAAATATATTGCGTATAAAGACGTTTTGCAATTATAACAACTGTAAACGGGATTACAGTGTGTACGTAAACTAGCCAGAGTAGAATATTTTTGAGATGAAATTGTACAAAGGGGAAGAGTCAAACAATGATAATTTTGGGTATGTTTTTGTGTATGTATTTTTTGTTGGAGCCCTTGTCATACACGTTTTGAAGCATTCCAGCTGCTTGAGTGAATTTCAGTCCCCTGTCATTTTCTTTAGTTATTTTATTTTACGTAAAAAAAACAGTTAAAACTGTGTATGACGTGCTATGGGGAGAAGTGAATTGGGTGCACATTTTCAAGTCACTAAGTCATATACTACTTGAATTTTGGATTAAAAAAACTCCCATGCAAAAAAATCTATTTTCAAGGATAAATAAGCAATAAATTTTGGGGTTCTTAACCATGTTGTCAAGTAGCAAACGTCCTGGATAGGGATTTACACTAAAGGCTGCTCAAGCGGACGGCCAACCTGGCATGACCTGACCTAGCGCTAATCGTTGGGCAACCGGTGTGGTCCGCTGCTGGTCGTGTCAGTCCATCGGAAGTGGGTAGGGGAGATGAAGCGCTCGGGTCTAGTTTAGTGAAGGGCGAGTAGCACCCGGGTAATTGCAGGGGGCTCCGCGAGCAGTCGGGCCCGAAATCTTGTATTTGATCAGCCCTGATTTACAGTATATTTTCTATGACGTACCCCGAAGATTAGGCAATCTGCCTCACGTTCGGGTCGTAGTTTTGCATCGACAAGCGGTATATCCACATTTCTTCCGCTCGTATCTTCTCGAGTAGAATTCAAACTCTCATCACTAAAAACAGTAGTGAAGAATAAGGTAACCTGTGGTCTACCACACAGGATTTATACTGAGAAGATGAAATACCCAATGAGACCGATTTTTTTCAATGTTCGTACCTCAGTGTAATTCAAATACACAAAAATTGATTTTAAGATATTATTTTTAGAAACAGTAATATCCAAATAAGAAAAATTAATAATATTGTTTCATTGCAATTACATTTTTATTTAATACAAAACGCATACTAAACCTAGTTTATTATGCGAATATGGAAATTCCTAAACTGAACTGCAAAACGGATAATTTCTGAAAATCTCTTTGTTGTCATTTTTTTCGGTTTCGCAAGTATCAACATCACATCAATAAAGTTGACTGTTGAGTTGAGAGGCATCCCAGAGTCTGTATGTTGTAATGTCTTAATGTGTACAAACTGGGTAGTGTTGAATATCAGTCAATCAGCTTCAAAATTATGATGCATTTTTAACCACAATAGCACGTCACAATTACATTTGCAGTGAGGCAAGCTAAAATGCAAACTTGCCACATCTTTTCCCAACATTACCACACATGTTTCCTTTTTCATTTGTCAGTCCTTTTCTCACAGTGTACATGCCGCATTATGTACAACCCGCTCCTATCATTTGCTTCAAATGATAATATGCATCAAACAAATCTTACATTTTTGTCTCTGCTGATGGCATATTCCATACGGTTCTATAACATACTGTTCACTTAACACTCCGTTCTGCAAAACCATCAAAACACCCCCTTTTCCTAGAATTATCCGAGAATATTCTTAAGGAACCAATTACGATTTGTGCCAATCGATATATCTTCTGGAGAGTAAATGAATGGGTATTGATAATTTCTGTAGATGCAGTATGTTACTAAAAACACATTTTGTTGTTTAAAAATCGCAAAAAAAAACACTTGTATAGAAATTTCGTACAAACATTTCCGCAAAAATATCAGTTTTCCACCAGCAGACCGACACGAGTCGAATGCCACCTTATTTGTCTCAATTAGTGGATCAGAAATGGTCTAACCGTGACTGACAGACGGAGAAACGGGCAGAGAGACGAAGAGAAGCACAGACGGAGAGACGGACAGACAGAGAGACGGACAGACGGACAAACAAGGAGACGGACAGGTGGACACACGAAGCGACAGACAGACGGAGAGACGGACAGAGGAAAAATAGAAAATCTGGATTTGTTTCTTTTCCTTCGGTTTTCTTCTTCGTTTTTGTCCTTTCCCTTCAAATGCATTTTTGGGCAAAGCATTGCCCAGCGGATTTAGGTGAAGCAAGCGCGGACGGCCGTCTGCGACCGAAACAAATCCTATGGGCAAATATGTTTTTGGATAACAGCTAAAGCATGTAGATAAAAGGAAAATGTGGAATACGTTGTATAGATGGCAATGATTGAAGATGGCTTTCGGTCCCCGGTTTTCGCACTTAACATAAAACATCCTTGAGTTCACCCAACAAAATTTACAACCCATTTTTTATGTTAACATACAGAAATAGATGAACTGGCTTCTCTTGCGTAATTACTACTACTACTGCTGCTACTGCTAACGGTACTACCACTACTACCTCTAATACCACTACCACTACCACGACTATCTACTATCACGACTACTACTACCACGACTATTACCACGATTACTACCACCACAACAACTACCACACCACTACGCTACCACTACTGCTACCACTAGTAATACTACTACCACCACCACCACTACTTCCATTACTACCACCACTACTACTACTTAATTAAGTGAAATAAAAACTCACCTTTACATATACGTAGGATTATAAATAATGTTGTGTACATTCACTTTTCATGTTGCTTTTTACGAACTTAAATGCTTGAATTTTAAGGACGAATGCTAATTTAAACAGGTAATTTTAGTGGTTGTTACGCTACAATTTTTTGAATCATTGTCATTTATTCGAAGCATTTCACGCGTGTTCCATGTATGCATTGCTTTTGAAGTTTGTCAGAAAAATACTCCCATCCAGTTCATGGCGAAAACTTAGAACGTGACGACGCATGCACGAATTAGCCACCAACCTCTGCAAAGGCTAAGTAGGGGTCGCCCAACAAGTACGTCTGCGAATATCCGCATATTTACCCTTCCCTTACATCGCACAGTTTCGTCAATAATCATCTACCTCATCAAGTGTACGTACACACCATCTCTTTACACTGACCGAATTACCCAAATGTAATACAGGCGTATAGTAAATAATTAAACGGTGCATAAAGGAATAAAACCTGTTGAGATGGCTCAGCAACATCATTCCTTGTCGGGACAGCATCTCGGAATGGGAGGTCCCAGCTTGCGAATCACAACCGGTTTTTCCACATTAGTCAAATAGTTAGGTAGAATTCGGTCACTGTGTGGATGCGAAAACTAGCTAGGTTACTCTGATCGGTAATTTTCGGTGTTTTTTCTGGCCAATTCCAGGTGAATGCCGGAACAGTACCCTAACAAACAAGCCACTGACAGCGCGTGATGTCGGCCTTCTTCTTCATCCCCTTACATACATACATACACTCTCTACACTATGTCGAGAGCTCAGAGGTTCCCCCGAGTGAGGCGATGCTTCCTGGTGGAGATACCTAGAGGGAAAGCGACTTACGAACTGCAGATGTGACCTACCTACACGTCAGGTTGGGAATTTCTCCCTCCAGGCATCTCCTCCAATAGGGCTCCTCCCCTGCTGGGACACACAAAGATGAAGGAAAGATCGCGTACGGTCCATGGCCCGTTTGTTGTAGTACTGTTCCACCATTCGCCTGGTATTGATCGGAGAGACTTTGGAAAACTAGCGATGAAAGCAGCCGGCCGCAACTATTCTCAAGTGGGTAGCTAAATTCGAGCAAACTATGGAGAGAGTGTCGAGAATCCGCCACCGTCGGGACTCGAACCTCAGTGGGAAGGAGAAGAAGAAGAAGAAGAAGAAGAAGAAGAAGAAAAATCAGTGGAGGGAGTGAGGTGCAAAGCACTGAACGAAGCGTCAAGTGTCACGGTGGTGGAAGGGGGGGGGCGGGACCAGGCGCCCAAGTGAGCAAAAAGCACCACGAGTAGCGTGCTGGACCGGAGACGAAGGCGGCGGCGGAGGCGACAGCAGCAGCAGCAGCGGCGGCAGAGGAGGACGACGAGGAGGAGGTGGAGGAACGCTCTCGTGATTGCAGTTTAAGGACTACGGGCGGGTGCCAGTGATTGATCATATTCCCTAGCTTCAGATGGCGGCGACACCGCTTTTCCCCTTTCCCTTCTCCCCCTTCCTCCCTGACCCGCCTCTTCTTCCCAGCCCGCCCGGGCGGAGGCCCTGGAAGAGACGCCAACCGCGCCGCGCCGCCCCCCCCCCCCCGCCCCGCCCCCGCCCCGCCCCCGCTCCCGCCCCTGCCACCGCCCGTGCCACAGCACCCGCTGCGTCAAAAGTAGAGAGACGGTAGCCGTGAAAGATAATATATCCTCTCGAGAATTACTCACTCCCACTCGTGTTATAAGTCTTGAAGTAGTGCAGTATTTCACACTTGTGTGCCTAATTTATTTTCTTCCTTTGCAAGTTGCGTGCATAATTACTAACCTTATGCTGAAAAAAATTACGTAATAAAGGTTTTCATTTACGAATGACTGCCGTATGAGTTACGCTTTTTTATTTTTTTCGCCTACAGCGTACTTACATGTAAAGAAAAAGTATTGCAATGGTGTTGCGGAAAGTGGTGATTTGTGAGAGAAAAATTCGTATTGTGAAGGCCTGATATCAAAAAAGGGGATAAATCTTGTTCCTATATGTAATAAATTACTTCCTCTAACACATTGTGTAGCCAGAATACACGTTTTGTGGTACCGAAACATGATTTACGACAAAACGTGTCCGTTCGCTTGTGTCTCCGACTGTCGGCAACACTATGGAAAAAACTTTGGACAATTTTCTCCAAAATTAAACTTTTCCAAACGATATGGGCGAACTCAAGGTCATGCGAAATTAAAATTTTAATTTTTGGGAGCAAGCCTGACATTTTTGGGAGATAGACACAGCCTGATATTTTCATCAATATCGTCTGCATTTTCGCACCGAATGTAAACTTGCTGCATTCATTACCTTTAAAGATAATTTCTTAAGATTATTACGCGATAAAATATTTAAAAAGTGTGAGGAAACCATTAATAATAAACAATAGTGCTACCCCAAGCAAATACTTGTCGCAGATTTTTCAAAAAGATAAACCTAATATAATTTATATGGCCTGTTCTCCTCTTTTATAACAAGCTAGCATTTTAATCACACCTTACGAATTTAATTCAATCGAGAACGTATTTTTTTTATTAAAAACTACATTTTGTCTCTATCGTGCCATTATGCAAGCGTAGCAATGTACAAATTTTGATTATCTATAATTTATTTATTTACTTATTTATTGTCTGCATCAACATCACGATTATTAGCCACTACAGTCTAATAGTACATCATTCAACTTCTCGTAATTAGTCTTTTTTTTTTTTGTTTTGTAAAGACCTATTGACACCTGACAGAAAATCAATCGAAATCGTGCAAGAAACAATTTAGTTCGCGAAATATCCCTACTAGTACACAGTATTTGAGTAACTCCCGAGAGTGCAGATGTGTGTGCGTTCGATTTCCATCACTCACGGCTAGACCCTTCCCGTGCACCAAGCGAGACATATGAGGTGTCATTCGACGAGTCTCAGTCTCCTGATGGGGAACTGATAATTTCTTTCGGATCCAGTTAAAAAAAATTAAAGAAATTTCCAAAAACGTGTTTTGGCGCTGCGATCTTTGCGAGTGTGCCGGAAATTAAATCAACGCCAACTAAATAGATCTGTGTAGGTGGCGTTGATTACTTTCAGTCCATGGCACCATAATTTTCTTCCATGATGTTGGCACCGTGATTGTTTACAAACCAGCCATATTAAGTGAAAATAGTGCGGCAGAATTTGTAAGATACGAAATATTTCATGGGTATTTTTTATAAAAAAAATATGCAAATTGCCTTGAAACATTGAATTTGAAGAATATGAACTAAATAAGAAGAAAACCAGAAATGTAAGTACAATACTAGAGAAGACATATTTCTTAAGGGGGAAAGACCGATTTTCAATTTAATGTGACTTAACTTATTCACTTTTTTCACATAAACATACAAAATAGTAATCTTTTAATACTTTTATATATTCGAAGAAATAAAGAAAGTCATCTTCGTCAACATATCAGCTGATATGTTGACGAAGATGACTTCTTTTATTTCTTCTTATAAGAACGTCAACAACATCCAATCAGAATTCCCACAATTTTATATATTCGCCTTCAGAACACAATCAGACTGAGTTTGTGGAGTTTTAAAATCTTAAAAAATTAGGGGGCAAAAATCTGGATGTGTTAAGCAACTTAGTGGAATCTAATGTAGTTGTAGAAGCTTATGCGTCAGAATTTTCCTTATTGATAATGATCTTATAATAGGAACACAGAATAACGCAGAAGAACAGGTTACAAGCGATCATTTTCGTTTGAAAACAACGTAAAAATATAGCTGTGCTAAATTCTAACTTTCCATTATTAATTCCTGCAAGTAATTTTACGGCCATTTAATTTGAAATTGCATATTACCAATTCATATCCCGTAGGAGGTAATATACAAGGCATTGGGTGTTGGGAATTTTGAACGGCAGTAAACATTACTACTAAGATTATAACAGGCTACTAGTTTCATTGTTAAGTCCAATCCGATACTGTAAAAAAATATTTGAACGCAGCTAAGCATGAAAGAGAACGCAGCTAAGCATGCGGGATTAAAAACATGAAAATACTTTTAAAACAGTTTACAGCTTTGGCGACGCTCCATTCAACTAATAATAGTATGTTAACGAGTTTATAATGTGATGCTTTATTGCGTAAGCACATGTTTTCAAAACGAGCGACTTTAGGAGCGAGTGTTCAGAAGTGCGAACGCAATAAAGCACCATTATTAACGAGTTGCATACGCATTTTTTTGTATAACAACATTATAAATTTATCAGAAGTGATAAATGATTGCAAAACTGGACCTTGATTAGTGTGGTACGTTAGGTACATATTTGACTAACGGTCTTGAACATATAACTATTGATATTTGATTGTCAGTTGTTACTTTTTCATATGCATGATCGTATGGAAATGTAGTTAATGGCACAATAGTCCATTTGGGCCTCCGCCTACGGGGAAATGGAGTCATTATTGAAGGAATTAATTTTTATTATACTCGAAGGGAAAATACACCTGAAATTCTATTGGAATAAATACTTTCGGGCGAATCCACAAGGACATGGCAAAATGTCTTAAAATACCCAACGCGGATAAGTACTCGGGGCACTCTTTTCGTAGAACTTCTGCCACAATGCTGGTTGGTCATGGAGGAGGCACACCCTCTCTTAAACGCCACGTGCATCTACTGTTGCAGAAAAGTACATTGCGGAGTTGGTGCTAATGAGATTAGAATCGCCAAGACAATTCGATGGCACACAAGAAAAGTGACACAAATCAAAATATATCATTTTTCAGGACAGGAGTTTGAAGATTTCTTATTCTTTTGAGAGTGACTTTCATTGACTCTTACTCAAAGTTGATTATTCCTACGATCTAGAAAAATTAATAAAATACAAGTTTTAGGAATCCGTAGACAGTCAACGTCAGGCTTATTCAACCCTTTTAGAATCAAACCTTCTTCGACATACGATACTTTTCTTGAAAAGAATACTAGGACTATATTCATTTTATCTTGATACATTAGTAGCTTAAGACGAAATACGACACATTTCTTGATAATACACTTAAATAATGTTGCCACAATTTGAGATATGACGTTTTCCTCGACACAACTGCGATGTTCCCTCTTCAGCTACCTGATATCAAGTGAAATTGTGACGTTATTCAAGATAACAGCCAGTCTTGTTTCTTACAATGGCAAAACGACATTACACCATCTCGCGGCCAATTTTATAGATAGGTTTTGACGTTTTCCTAGATAAAAATTGTGTGAAAGGAACTTTTCAACTTAACTCAAAATTGCATTTTTTTTTTACTTGTATTACTTTTCTTGTGTGCCATCGAATTATATCAGTTGAAGAGACGCCGGATGCAGGGGAACGTTTCTAAACTGTCACTACAGGTGAAACAACAGTTTCTACAAATCCTACGTTGTCTTTCACGAATGTTTCAAATTGTATGTACAGTTATTAATTAATTCGTGTTTTTAAATTGCATGTATTTTCTTTTTTAATTTTTCTTAATTCCTGTAATTTATTGTTCCTTTATATTCTCATGTTTATGTGTAAGTAAATTCGCGGAACGACAGGTAATTGTTTAATGACGTATGTTATTTTGTATGTATATTATAATGTACGTAACTAATTTCATAATCCTCCACTGTCTGTACGATTTATCGGTCCCATAAGAAATTGTTTATAATATATTGTAAAGATTTGGTAAAGAAAAATATGATATGGTATACACAAAAATATTTTTTCTACGATCGTGTAAAAATGCTTCTATTACGAATCACTATTTGTTTCATTTCTACTCTAATGGTTATCGAAAGGAAAGCAACATCTCTGTTCCCCGTCTTAATGGAAAAAACATTTTTTTTACATTTTTTTTATTAATTTATTTTTTCTGAAGGTAAATACATCGGTAGTTATTACAACTTTACTATGTAATTTTTATTACTTACTGACTAACTTACTCTAAGCTTACATACTATACAAAGGGGAGGTTGCCCACTATGGGTCCTCTAATCTGGTTCTATGTCAGCGAATTTGATTTGAAAGATATGGAAAGGGTATTTATTTTGAATTCTGGTTTTATGGGTTGGATTTTTTGCGAGTCTGAATTCGGTGAGTGCTGGAATTTGGTGTATGTTATGATAAAAGTTTGTAGCAAGGTATGTGATGTGATGATCTAATGGTACAATGTTGAATTCCTTATGGAGTTGATTATTTGTAATGAACCATGGGGCGTTAGTTATGGTTCTCAGGAATTGGTTTTGAATTATTTGGAGTTTGCGAATATTTGTTTTGGCGGCGTTAATCCATACGGGACAGGCGTAAGTGATTAAAGGTCTTAGTATGGTTTTGTATATTGCTATGAATCTTTTTTACATGGTGACATCAATGATATCGTAGGCTTCCGTGGCCAGAATAAAGTCGGTCGAAACGTCGGCACCTCAGCCTTCGACGCGGCGTCACCCGGACAGCACAGATCATGGTGACATCACGTTTACAGGTGACTGAACGAAAGATTAACTTCATCAACACGTACGTAAAATTGTTTATTTTTACACAATCGCAGGAAAATGGACTTAAACGATGCAGTGGGGTATCTGCTCTCCTCAGTGGCGCAGGGTGTAGGAGTAGCGTCAAAGAATGCGAAGCCGAAGGTCTGCCAGTTCAAATCCCAAATAAAGCACGGGTGTTTTCGTCATATAGCTGTACTTGACACAACCCGCCTCGTATCCCGTCGGAATCAGCGTAAGTTCCATAATCAACATCATTTTTCCTCATGATTAGCTTACCTTTACCATACCAAGAGCAGGACTTATGGAATGAGCCTCAACCCTTATTCTTCGTCCCTTACACTACATGTATATGTCGTGTACTCTTCTATGTACTGCACTACCACGTATGTCGGAAGGGCAGTCGGAAACTTAGCTTGTCCCGGCTTGGGCGGTGTCTCGCTGGTGAGATACTTAAAGCGGGAAAGCCGACACAAAAACGTGTAAATAGGCGCCGGATCTTATATTGCAGCGGGGAAGGAACATTGTCTCCTCCCGGGATAGAACGTCTACTACACTTACAACGCTAATTACCAAAGTAGTGATCGCTCCCGAAAACACTTCTCACTATTTATTTCTTTTACAGTTTTACATTGTTAAGAAAGCGTTCTGTCACCCAAAAATACTAATATTTTACACAATTTTAATTGTCTTTTCCTTTTCCCGATCTTCATAATCCTTATCCGTTAAATTCTTCTCCCTCAAAAGTCCAAAAATGTATCTCAATCAGTTATGTTTAGGACTTCCTCTTTTCTTCCTACCCACAGGAAACCACTCAAAAATTATTTTTGGAATTATATTTTCTGTCATTCTTTTAACATATCCAATTGCAATTGAGTTTCAATAGTTTCTAAAATTGTATGTTCTTTATTCATTTTTTCTGTAATTTTTAAATTTCTTATTTGACCTGATTTTGATATCCTGGATGACCTTCTTTAAAAAAAACTATTTCTGATGTCAGGAATTTCAGTTTTAAAATTTTCTTTAATTTCCAAATATCTGACCAATATAAAACAGCACTTTCTACAATAGATTTATATATTCTTAATTTCGTTTATTTTGTTATATGTTTATTCCAAAATATTTTATTCAGCATATATTATTTAGCTATTCCTCCTGTATGTATTCTGTCTTATATCAACTTGATTTCCATTCTTAATTATTTCTACTCCCGATTATTTCAATCCTGAACAACATTTAATTTTTTACTTTTCCATACTGTAAAATTAAATCTGTATTATTTATTTCCCATATAAAATGTCTTTTCCATATTAATTTTTAGTCCCCATTTTTTGTATTCTTCTAATAGTTTTCTAAACATGTATTCCACATCTTCAGCATCCTGTGCTATTATTACTAGGGCATCTGCAAATAAAAAAAGTGAATATCTTTTTATTTCCTAGAGGAACATTCATTCCTTCAAGTTTCTTTTTCCATGTTTCTAGAGATTTTTGTGTATATTTTAAGTAAAGTTGGAGACAAGCTGTACAATTGTCGCACACCTTTGGTAATTAAAATTGATTCCGAGAGATTTCTGCGTATTTGTACACGCGAAATAGCACCATCATATAATTTTTTATTGCATTTCAAACGTGTTCATTTATGTTCATACACTTCTCACTCATGAGAGAATTGCTCTCCGCATCCCCAGGCCCCGCGGGATCGAAAGTGTAGCCCTCGCCCTGCCTGGGTCACAACGAGGCCGCAGGTCGTAGGCCCGCCGGGCCGCCGGCATGAGAGGAGAAATGCTGATGAGCGAACGTGCTTGAAATTCCGGGGTCGATCACCCGCCAAATATTTGTTCCCTCCCTGTCCAACTATTCTGAGCTTTTCGGATAAAAACGCCGCCCAGGGCCGCGCACAGCTGGCTCGGGGCGTATTTATTGCGTCAGAGAAAATGAACAGTTGCGATAAACGGGATTCGATGCAATGCGCACAATTAACGTTAATTACTGGGTAAATTACTGAAGTGATTGCTGTAATGAACAGAATTCCTGCAAACTCTATCGTATTTGTTTTGCTTTGTGTGTAGTAAAATCTAACTTGGCGCTGGACATTTTATAACAATTACTTGAGAACCGTGCGGCGCGCTAAATACGCGTAAATAGTTTTGCTCGCTCACTTTCTCACTCGGCTTCACAGGAATTTCTGACTGTACGATGCCATCGCAAATGTGTTTTCCGTCAACGGGAATGTCAGAAGTATTCTCACGACATTGTGCAATACACAAAAGGGGCACCAACAATCAATATGGGCGGGATTGGCGTAACCAAAACCTGTACCGTTTGGGATAGTCTTGAAGAGCACAGCTTTTCGAATTGAAGGCAAAGACGAATGCTTTAGAACTTCACCAAGTGAAGAATTATTATCAGAACCCTTGAACTACATTAAGTGAGAAGGGGTATGCGATTTATTACATATTAATCGCAGACGCAACTTGCAATTAGACAAAATAAGAAAAAAAATTATTTATTTATTTATTTTACGTCAAAAAACAGTTAAAAACTGCGTATGACGTGCTATGGGGAAACGTGAATTGTGTGCACATTTTCAAAATTCTGTGATCCCTACACTAAGTCATATACTACTTAAATTTTAAATTTTGAAAGGGAGAAAAAAAACAAAAAAACTCCCATGTAATAAAATCTATTTTCAAGGATAAATAAGCAATAAATTTTGGCTCTTATTACTTCCTGCCGCGTCAACATGGAAACGGATTTGTTGTGGGTCAGAGCACGAACAATGTGTAACGAACAGAAAGTAAAAGTTGGCGACAGAAAAGTTTCAATTCCTTACTCAAACAAGACTAGTAAGTGAAAAAGCAACATTGATGTGGAAAGCCCGTGTACTACGGGACACTATGACAGAAAATAATAAAGATAAAATAATATTGTGACTTAAGAAAGTGCAAAACTGTGAAAGGTAACAACCTGAAAGAAGAAAGCGAGTGATGTTAAAGTTGTATTGGGAACATTGCGTTAACGTTGCTCCGGGAACAACATTCCTTCATATTTTGTTTTTCGGTGCCACCCCTAAAATATGCATTTGCTGTCCCCACCCTCATCTGCGCCACATAGAGCCAGCATGTGAACTTGGACTCGCATTGACAATAGGATTACTTTCTCTTTCGCATTTCGGATGGTCCGGAGTTAAATTTGACGATCACAAAACGGTAGTGCAGAAAGAATTATGATCTCCATCGGCTTGTTTAATAATTGCTCCTAACAGTGGAGTTCGTTACCTGTATTTAAATATTACTGGTTTATTTAATATTGGCCGGGAATATTTTTTGTCATATCCAATTTTCTGGTTTTAAAATAACTTGTGGTGAACTATCCAAGTTTAGTTATTATATTGCTAGTTGTAATTTCTCTCAATATAATGTTTTTTGTATTAGATATACGTCACTTTATTTCATTACGCACGTATTAGCGTTGTTAGAACATTTTCATAGTTCAGATCATCAAATTTTAACAACGGAGCTACGAACGAAAAATCTTCGGATTTAGGATTCGAAAACTTGAATGTTTATTCCATTTTCGTCACTGAAATTTTACACAAATAACTGCTCTTCGTTTTAGAAAATGGGGGCTGGCTATCTGCCTACATTATGTGATTTCATTGCAGTAAATCCTGATCAGCAGGATTTGACAGTTCTTTCAAATCGTTGCAAATTCTATATTATTAATGTATCTGTGTCTAATTTTCAATAATACAAAATTGTATTTGAGACAGGTTGACTAAGGATTCCAAAATAAATACAGTGTTACACAAATTAAAAGCCCCTCTGATGTCACATGGACAGCGTGTTAGCTTTCTGTGAGGCTATTACACTAGAGCTGGATATGATTGGGGCTCCACGTTCAGTCCAATCTCCAAATAAATTAAAGTAATGTAAAATGTGATAATACACAATTATGGTTAATCATAAAAGAAATCAGTTTTGGCCAATAAAATTGTTACGTACAATTTAAAATTGAAATAATTAAAAACAATATTTTGTTAAAGTAACGTATTTTGACACGTAAATTTGAGAATATCTTTTATTGTCAGGTAGAACCTCACTTGGAGAGTCAATAAGTTCCATTTTCTGTTTGATTGTAATGAGAGAGCATTATTGTACAAAGTTTTCATTTATTTTCCATACGAATTTGTAAATATTATTATTAATACTAATAATATGTAATACTTGATAATATTGTTATTATTAATATCATTATTATTATCATTATTAATATTATTCATGAAAATAATAGTCAGGATTAACTTAAAAAATTTCAACTCCTATAATCCGAATACAGGTGAAATTGACAGAATAAGAAATTCCTATAAGTATACCATTATTACAGGCAATGGGGTTAAGTTGAACAGAATAATAAATTATTTTTTAGATAAAAAGAAAATGTTCTCAGACAAATACAGTAATATAAAAATATATTTTTATTGAAAACGTAATTCACGTTTCATGGCCAGATTGGCCACATCTTCAGACATAAGTCTCAAAGTATCCTAAATTTTTTGATAAACATTCCATTCAACTGAAAATCGCTGTATCTTTGCCTTAAGATACCAATGTTACCATAATGCGAACATAAGACAAATCAAAGAACAACTTAAAGCTAGCAATTACGCCACAAATTTTTTTAATAAATATGGCAAAAAGGGATTACATAAAAAACATTTTAGCTAATGATACTATTAATAACCAAAAGCTTTCTTTAATCGAACATTTCAAAAACATGCCTTTCGTTTATTAAATATTGTGATAAAAGAAACGTAATACTCATAAATAAATAATTAAACCGAGGATATAAAGAAAGAAAAGATACCAACATTTTCATTGTCTGCAAGCGTAGTATATATACTTAATGTGTGTGTGTGTGTGTGTGTGTATATATATATATATATATATATATATATATATATATATATATATATATGGGTTAAACCAAGCTCAAATTAAAATATGGAGTAAAAGAAAAGTATAACAGTATAAGAGAGAGACATCAAACAAATTAAATGTGATATCCCGCCGTAGAATTCTTTTTGTCCACTCAATAGACTTTGATTGTGTTGAAATACTTCCACAGAACTTAGAAAATACTCTTGAATACTCTCGGAAACTTAACATTAAGTCTATGACATCCTTCTTCTGTGTGCGCTGCTGGTCAGTCATTCTCACTCAAACCAAAGAAAGGGGAACAAAAAGTCCACGGCTTCAAAATAGTTTGTCGTAAGAATGCTAATTGCAAAATATATCCCTACCCAATTGAGATTTTAAAAAAGTATTTCAGACAATTGAAAATATAAATTTCAGTAACGTAGACGTGTGAGAGGTACACCAGAAAATGCAGACCATGTGCAAAATATGTCGTTTCTAGGATTAGGGCACTTGAACAGAGGGCAACTTAGTTCTCCGACGTTTGCTGCTGAGGAAGGCGAACGAATCGAGTAAATCGAACATTCGTTGCTGCCCAATACAAACAATGCGTCGAACGCGCCATAGCCGCTCTGTTTTACAGAGCAAGTCGTCCGGCCGGGCACAGCGCGCGCTCGTCCGCTACACTGTCGTCCATTGTCAGATTCGTCCTGGCGAGCGCGCGGCCGCTGTCAACATAGCCTTCTGATTGATCGGGCATTATTCTCGCGGCGTGTCAACAGACGCGCTGCACCGCGCCTCGCCTCGCCACGCCGCGCTGCGCCTCGCGCCATCCCATGCCGTCACTGCAGGCACGCCGCGCCCCCGCATCCGCATTACCGGCTGAGATAGCTCAGGCAAACTGTTTCCACTGCAGTGTCTTTGACCGGGAGATTCATAGTCGCGGATTTTCGACACTAGCTAGATTAGTCGGTCGAATTCAGCCCCTGTCTGGAGGAGAATTCTAGCAGCCGGCTGCTCTGATCGGTTACTGATTGATTGATTGTTAGTGATTCCGAGCGCGTCAACTAATATGGTCATTTGTCCCGTAAGTGTAGTGTGTGTTTTTGCTCGGGAGGTGGCGGTGGTCTCTCCCGCTGGATGGTCAGAACCGGCGTCGACCTAGCGTCGGCTAAAGGGGTTTTCCCCAACCAGGTATTTCCCACCAGCGGGGCATCGTAGCAGCCGGGACAAGTTCTGAGTTCCCGACCGGTCTCCCGGCATGTGTGGTAGTGTATTGCAAGTTAGTGTAAATGTGTATGTGCAGAGGGTGAGGATAGGGCAAGGAAGAGGAAGGAAAGATCGGGCGCGGTCCGTGGCCCGTTTATTAGGGTATTCGCTTGGTGTTGATCGGAGAAACCGCGGAAAACTAGCGATAAGAGTAGTCGACCGCTAGAATTCTCCTACAGAGAGCGACCGAATTCGTCCTAGCTTGAAAGCTAGTGTCGAAAATGCTGCCGCCGTCGGGACGTGAACCGAGGATCTCCCAATCAGAGACTGCAGTGATATCAATCGCCCGAGCACTGGCAGTGGTCAACCGCACGATCAGAAGCACTGCAGTGATGAACCGATAACAGAGAGCCACCGCTCCCAGTGATCGGTTGTTTTTCAGTTTTCCTGATTGGAGAAATCCAATCAGGCGAATGCACAGAAATAACTTCTCAAACAAGCCCCAATACACACGCTATCTTTCCTTTTTGTCTCCTCTTCTCCCCTTACATTCACACACTTACATGCAGTACACTACCACACGAGCCGAGAGACCTGTCTAGAGCTTAAAGATAGTCCCATCTGAGGCGGTGCCGGAAACCGGGAAGTAACTCAAGGTAGGAAATCCCCACAAATCGACGCGTAGTTCGGCGCCAAATCTTACATTCAAGCAGGGGGAAACACCGTTACCTCCCGCGATTGATCGAATGTTTGTGATTCCGGGCTAGTCAACTACTATAGTCATTAGCCTCGTTCGTGTCCGTGTTTTTTCTCGGGAAGTGGCAGTAGTCTTCTCCCACCCCTCTGTGTGGTGAGATCGGGCGCCGACCTACCGTCGGCTAGCAGAGTTTTCCCCAACCAGGGATTTCCCACCAGCTTGGAAACGACCGAGCCAGGAGAAGCTATAAGCTGCCGACCGGGCTCCCGGCATGTGTTGTAGTATAATGCATGTTATTGTGTGTGGATGTGTGTGTGTGTGCAGAGGATGAAGATAGAGCAAGGAAGAGGTAGGAAAGATCGCGCGCGGTACGTGGCCCGTTTGTTAGGGTATTGCTCCGGCATTCGCCTGGTGTTGAACGGAGAAACCGCGGAAAACTACCAATCAGAGCAGCCGGCCGCTAGAATTCTCCTCCAGACAGTGACTGAATTCGACCTGGCCGACAAGCTAATGTCGAAAATCCTGCCACTGTCGGGACTCGAACCTAGGACCTCCCGGTCAGAGGAACTGACCTCCCGCGAGTTAATTTGTACTGCACTAATGGGAATAGTGGCTGTAGCAGGAAACACACCCGGAAACACAAAAATACCAATCAATCAGTCTATCAACCCGCCGCCAAGTTAACGGTCAGCTCTTGCCACCCCTTAAGGGGGGGAGTTGTTGCGCGCGAAAATTATGAATTTCCCCTTCCGACTTTCCTTCCGTGACGACCGACTTACACTGTCAAAGGTGGGTCAGGGCACTAATTAATGGCACTTAATTGCCTCTGCTGCAAGGTCTTAGAGTTCGAGTCCCGACGATGGCAGAATTTTCGACACTAGCTTCTCAGCTAGGTCGAATTTGGCCGCTGTCCGGAAGAGAATTGTAGCGTCTAGCTGCTCTGATCGGTAGATTTCCGTAGTTTCCCCTTCACACTAACTGAATGCCAGAGCAGTATCCACACCACCGGGTCCCGGAATTCTTCTCCTTTCCGCCACCTTACTTACTCCCACTTACACGTGCTTGCATGCACTACACTACCATATATGACGGGAGACCAGCTTAGAGCTTGTCCCAGTTGGGGTGAAGCCATGCTGATGAGGAAAACCCTGTGAACTGTCGTAGGTCGGCACCAGATATTGCCAACCGGCGGGGAAAAAATCACTGCCACCTTCCGCGATAAAAACCTGCATTACACTTACGGGACTATTGACCTTGGCTGCTGACGCGCCCAGATTCACTAACGAATCAATAAAAAAACGACCGACTCGCGCTGCTTCCATACCGGCCCGGAATCCCTTTGGATTCTTATAAAATAAAAATGTGCAGTGTGAGTGAGTCGAAATATATCACTGTCTCGGCAATCCGACATTTATGGGGCCATAGAGTGTCTGATTAAAAGAAGAGTATCTGATTGCTTTACTGTACTTCATTACGTGGCCTATTTACAGTTCGTCTTTGTAGCATATAGTGTGTATTTTTTCCAATGGGAAGTGGGGATGGGGGTGAGTCTTTGCCTGTCCTACCATCAAAGATGGGTAAACCCTCGAAACACGAATCATTTACTCATCATATCATCATGAGTCCGTAAAGAATCCGTAATACGAATTATTTTTTGATTGTTTTATGTATTAATACGAAATTCTACAAGATTTTGATTGCATTGCCTTAGATCTAAACTCATCTTGAAATCACTCTGAGGTTGTTTTTTTTTTAATTTGTTGCGTCCAAGTTGACGTTGATTGACGGCAAGTTGAGTTGATTATCTTTTTGCGCATTTTTGGAGTAATCCTCCATTATCAACTTTATTGGTCTTACGTCACGTCACGTGGCAGTCAGTTGTCAAAAGAACCGCCAGGTAGCATCTCTACGTACGCGCCTCCAACTACGCGCTCCAGCGGCCAGAATTGGGAAGGAAGAAGGACAGGGGTAGGTTTTAGGACACTTCATAGGGGTTGGACTGGCCCTTGTGAAGCAGCCAAACTCGTTTTGTTAGAAAAATTTCACATGAGATTCAACGGGAATAGAGCCAGGACCTCAGTGGTAAAAGGCTAGCAACTCTGCTATGCGCCACGAACAAGCTCAAACATATTCGTTTGCTGGTCACGGCACGTGAGCACTTTATGAGTGTACGAAACAAACTTCCGTGTTTATTCTTTCAAACACACTCGTCAAGCTGTCTCGAAATTGTCGTTACTTCTTGTTTCATACTGAAAGACGCCTGATACTGATAGGCAAAAATCTTAATTCAGGGTTAGGGTGCACCTGCATCGAAGATCTTTGTCCTAGGATGATTTCGTTAAAAAACTTATTTATATTTAAAATCACGGAAATAATATTATGCTTATCTTCCAAATGAACTTCTTGTTAGTGTAATGTAAATTGTTTCTCCATAATTTTTCATTCCCTTTCTGACGATGAAATTCAGTTACAGTTAAATGATGCGCTTATGCCTAAATTCAGATAATATGCAACATGCACTAACAAATTTCATTCAAAATTTAATATTTTGCCTAATTTATTCTCGGTTTCGTGCTCTTATTCGAAATTTCAGGGAAGGAGGAATGTGCATTAAACGTGTTATTCACTGCCCTTTTATTCGTATGTACCAGCCGTTTGCCCCCCGCTAGATGTCCCTAGGGGGAAATTTCTTACCCACTTAATGTAATTTCATTTACGTGCGCAATTTATTTGAGTTTCATGCGCGCAACATCGGTGCACGGAGGTGTAAATGCAAGAACGCGTAACTTTTATTTATTTCCCTCTTGGGTACTTATCGTCCTGTCTCTGACGAGTGAAACAAAAGTGAAATATGCTCATTTGGAAGTTCATGAGGTGTGATGATGTCATGTACTTTTCACAATTATTATAAAATATATATCTTATATATCTGTGCAACCAATCATTCCAATGTTAAAAACAAACTACAGTGGGAAATATTTGGACACGAGACCATGATGGTGTTCAATTTGGTGTTAAAAAAATAAAAATGCTCTGTAAAACATTTATCTTTGAATTTATTTTAGGTACAAGACGTCGTATATTGCGTTAGTTCGTCTATCGACGTATTTCGATACTCTATTTTGAGTTAACGTACTGTGGTTCATTTCTTATTTTGACATAACCATAAGCACATGGAGGAAGAAAATAGAACGAAAATACCGACATTATAATGATCCATATAATACACAGGTGTTCAGACGTACCCATACCAAAAGACAGCACCGCATGCATCATTCGGTGCCGAACAAGAACATATCAAGTGTTTGTGCGAAAGCTTAATCGTATCCCAGAAAACATTTCTTCGAAGAAAGTACGCAGTCTTTATCCAGCACTGTACCGTGCGCGTTCACATCTAGTTTCAGCGGTGTGATTAACGCTAAAGGCCCCTTTCACAATGCAAACATAAACATAAGCATAGCGTTACCATAAAAGTTAGGACTAAGTCCATAAGCGGACTCATTCACATAGCGTTCGCATAAGCATAACAGGTATGACGTTAACTTAAAAGCTTGCAAGCTTCAAGCTTCTGTGCTTATGCTTATGTCAAAAATAAGAAATGAACCACAGTACGTGAACTCAAAATCGAGTATCGAAATACGTCGATAGACGAACTAACGGAAAAGCCCCCCGTCATGGATACAGTCGATATCTCGAAATGGATTCTCACATCCAACCAATAGTAAACTAGAATGTCTCATAGCCAATAGAAACTCTTATTTTGCTTACGTTTATGTTCGACATAGTGAATACTTTAGTCTATCACTTATGTTAAAGTTTATGTTTATGTGTCATGCTTATGTTTGTGTTTGCGTTGTGAATTGGGCCTTAATTGCTGCTATTCCGCGCCGGCGAGCGGCTTCCATCTTATCGAGGTTCTTATCAGCGATATTCTAAAGGCCGTCACTCCGGACAGGGCTCTGTTTTCGTGATCTTCCGGAAGGCACTTACTTATCGCTTTTTTCTAATTTATTTTCTCCCGTTTGACTTTCGTGAATTTTGACGGGTACAACGTTACATACAATGAATGTACTTGGCCATCCTCAGGCAAATACCCTTCTCTATTTTTAAAATTTCATATTTGAATAACTTGACTAAGGGAAGTTTGCATTTTTTGTTTAGAAGCTGAGGCGCGGTGATTGTGGGAAATTGTGGCAAATGGTTTTTATGAATTAGGGTGGGCGAAAGGGGTCTGTGGGGAATCTCGACTGAATGCGTGAAAGATAATGAGCGTTTTGACCGAGGTTCAATATTGGAGTGTTCGGACATGCTGGGAGGAGAGAGTAATATTTTTGAGAGGTTTGTGAGATGTATTCTGAAAGGAGAGTTATTTGAAGCTCTCGGTGAATTTGTGAGTTAGAAATGAACCAGGGGGCCTTCAGGGTTTGTCTTAGATATTTGTTTCGAAATGTCTGTAAAATGGATAGGTTGGTTGGTGCTATGTTGCGCCATATTTGACAAGCATGTGCCATTGTGGGTCTTATCGTTTTATAGATCAGCAGCCCAGTTTCTATACTAAGGGTGGAATTTCCATTGATAAACAAGGAGAGTGTTAAAACTTTTGCTATTGTCTTATGGGCTGTTAATTGAATATGCGGTTTCCAACTTTAACCGTCGTCCAGTATGACACGTAGGTATTTTACTTATCGCTACCACAACCACTGTCAAGGCCCGCGTCAGGTACTACAAACGGCAGCAACAGAAAAGGCAAATATTTGCTTGTCACGTGAACGGCGGCAAAAAAGCTTTAATTTCCGAAAGTTTTGAAGTTTTCAAGCACAGTAAGGCGAAACAGAGGGGGTAATGCTTACGAAATCTTTTTTGAAATGTATTTATGCGAGTTTCCGTAGAAGCCTTAAACATGAGCAATTGCAAATAATGCGTAACTTGTAAATCGATGTTTCGAATTTTAAAATATTTGGTGACGTTGTTTGCGGTCGTATCTTGTGATTTCAATTTGGTGGGATACGTCTGAAGAACAGACAGAATGTTTACAGATACAGAATTTTTTGGCAAAATTTCATTACTTTTGACAGAAGAACCGCAAAATCTTGAAATCTCGAATGTGTACACTCTTATCTATAAGCCCACACTACTTTTCGTCTATATTTATCTATAGTCTCTAGTAAAGTAGACTAGCAAAATCACAATAGTAATTAAAATTTTAAATATTTTTAAATAGTGTATTGCCCCTTGTGTCATCTCTAAAAAATAACTATATGCTTCGTTATAACGCCTGAGAACATACGTCAGATGGCTTGAGAATCTGCATTGCACTCTTATTTCAGTGACGCTAAGTTTCCCATCGTTTATCTACCTCTATCTCTCGAATACTACAAAATAAAAATATCGATAATAAACTTATGTTGTCAAGCAACTCAACCTCTCAAAACTCTCTTTCTCTTCACTGTAAAACAAAGTGCAGGAGAGGGGTCTATTGCTGTTCTTTTAGGAATCGAATGCAATACGGCGTGAAGTTTCATTGAAAACTGTTTAGAGTCGCTTCATATCCTGCACACTCCATCAGAAAAAATGCAGGTAGGATTCACAGAGTCAACATCACATTTATCAGTTGCAACATGCCGCTTCTTCTCACCAAATCGTGGGTAAAGATCATCCCGAAGGACACGAAAAATCTGAGAACGTTATCCCATGCTACTTGCATTGTATTAAGGACCGTCGTACACACATGCTCCCCGTAGCGCTTTGTATACTTTTCTTTCTTTCAACAGCTCTACAAAAAACATTAAAAGTTGTTGGATATATTTATTTACTTAACTCCAGATTGGTAAAAATTAAGTGACTAGAAAAGCAACATTTAGGGTCTGAAGCAAAGTAAATAATCGTCTCAAGAATGGCTGAATCAATCGAGAGAAATTGAATTAAACACCAGATCACTGCGGGGTGGTCATCGACCCAGACGTTCAGTACTTGCGTATTCTATATTTTGTAATCATACCGTAGATGCGGGAGATGTTGAATCTAGGATGTTTTGGAGGTCGAAGATGACTTTTTATCAATCCAGATGTGGTGGAAAATCTCGTACAAGCTAAACAAATTCGCAGGTTGAGTTGCCTGTCAATCAGGGGCAAATATCACATTTTCCTTTTAATTTTTTTACATACGTCTCTGTCTCTGTCTGTCTGTCTGTCTCGCACGCACGCGCGCGCGCGCGCGCGCACACACACACACACACACACACACACACACACACACACACACACACACACACACACACACACACAGAGCTGTAGCTCAGTGCATCAACTGATATCACAGTAGCGCCTCTGACCGGGAGGTCCTAGGTTCGAGTCCTGACGGCTGCAGGATTTTCCACACTAGCTTTTCAGCTAAAATTTTAGCGGAGAATTTCGGAGGAGAATTCTAGCCGCTGGCTGCTCTGATAAGTAGTTTTCCGTGGTTCCTCCAATCAAGACCATGCGAATGCCGGAGTAGTACCCTAATAAACGGGCCACGGACCGCGCGCGATCTTTCCTTCCTCTTCCTTGTCCTATCCTCTCCCCTTATACATACACTTACACTTTACCACGTTAATGAATGGATGTTTTTTACTATAATCACTTTGATCTGTAAAATTTAATACGAGTAAATTGACGATGGAAAGGAATGTGACAGAACTCAAAAATCATCATTTTTCGGCTAAATGACGACAAATGTCAAGAATGTATTATATTGTCTCCAGTAAAAAAGTCGTTTAAATCGTCAGAAGACAGCACGTGGTATATAGAGTAAAAATATTTGTTTCTCGAAGAAAATAAAAGTCTTCGCTCAGAATAAAACCAATACTCTGCAAAACTACTTTTTTAAAAATTTATTTATTTAATCAAAAATTAGTAAAAAAAACTGTATGTGACGTAAGGGGGAAAATTACCTAGTACGTGTCTTATTTCTTGGGCACCGAAGAAATAAAGACAATGCAGGATCTATATTGTAACATCAGTGAAAATACTTGTAAAATTTATCTTCTTTGGGTTCAGTCTCGAAATGCTTCGTTAGATGCGAAACTTCTCAAGCGTTTTGAAATTCCTGTAGATGCTATGTAAAGGACGAAAACATGCCAGTGCATCACACCAGCGGCGCCATGGAAACTTTCAGGAAGTTCGTAGTTTACACTGAGCTCCAGTGGACAGTGAAGACACAAGAGCCTCCAAGAAGAACGCCCGCAGTTTCCAGAGAGTACTTGAGGCACCAGGCAGGAGTTACAAAATTCGCGAAACTCTTGTCACCCTACACAGGCAACATTGCAATGTATTTCGAAACCTATTTTCTTGAATCTCGCACACGTTGGGGGAAAAAACTAGAGTTAAGAAAACTTGCTTTTTCGTCAGTCAGTTCATGCTATTGTTCTTCTCAAAGTTCATGCTATTGTTTTAAAATCAATTTATCGTGGCAGCCCAGTCCACGCCTTTCAGAGGTTTTAGAGTTTTTAGCCGAAACAAAAAGGATGATTTTTTTACAGTGAACTTCCGGAATTTTATCTCGCCCTCACAACTTTTTCTCCAATCAGTAAAGTATTTTATTGCTTGAAGAACAAGACTATTCTGTTTTCATTGTGGTAGCCCTACACTTAGTGATGGAATTTATAACGTTTTCTATCTTGCAAACTACCTACTTACGTAGTATAACAGATACGTTCTGCTGCAGCGACTTTTCGACAGAAAAAAAATAGTATTGTAGGCCCATGATACAAAATAGTGGATACTTCTTGTTCGTATACGTAGCAAATTACTTCCTCTAACAGGTTGTGTTGTCGGAATGCACGTTTTGTGGGACCTTGATTCCTAAAATACGGTTTACGGCAAAATGTTTGTCAGTCTGTAAACAGTGCTCATGGCTAATCCGTTTAAAGGATTATAAAAAAAAGACATTCCTCGATCAATCTGGTTGATGTTGCAACCCCTTGAATTGAAAACGGGTAAGGCGATTCTGGGGAGTACAAGCCTCAACGACATTTCCAAACCTTTATAAAAAATGGCTTTAAAAGGTTCGTTAATTTTTTCCCCCTCATATAGCAAAGTACCTCTATAAAATGGTATATGTTCAATTATCGTTGAATTCTATAAATTTTCAAAAATTACAAAAGTTCTAAATTTTTAAAGTTTAAAATTATTTCGTCGCAGCCAAATATTGAAGATAAACAATCTTTCCCGTAGAAAAATCTTTCTTGAAAATTTGATCTATAGTAAAATCATGCCCAATTTTTTGAAACATGAGTAGTTGTTGGTATCGTAGTTGTTAGTGACGCCGGGCGCGTCAACCGCTTAGGTCATTAGTCCCGTAAGTGTAATTCATGTTTTTGCTCGGGAGGTGGCGGTGAACTTCCCGCGCTAGATGATGAGATCTGGCGCTATCACGGTTTCTATCGTGATTTCTTTCCTAAAGGTATCTATCGTCGGCTAGCACGGTTTCCCCAACCAGGTATATACCGCCAATGGGGCACTGCCCCAGTCGGGACATCCTCTAAACTCCCGACCGGCATGTGTGGTAGTGTAGTGCATGTTAGTGTAAGAGTGAGTAAAGGGAGAAGATAGGGCAAGGAGGAGGTAGGAAAGATCGCGCGCGGTCCGTGGCTCATTTGTTAGGGTACTGCTCCGGCATTCGTCTGGTGTTGATCGGAGAAACCACGGAAAACTATCGATCAGAGCAGCCGGCCGCTAGAATTCTCCTCCAGACAGCGACTGAATTCCACCTAGCTAACAAGCTAGTGTCGAAAATCCTGCCACAGACGGGACTCGAACCTAGGACCTCCCGGTTAGAGGGGTTGCAGTGACATCAGTTCATGCCCTGAGCCATCTCTCCCGGTATGAGTGGGTTCCTCGTAATTTTGCCTGAAACGATTTATTGCAGTGTTATACGAGAGTATTTTGGTTGTTCTCGAGCAGCGTGCATGGTATATTATTTTAAATCATTTTGTGTAGTTTTGTTCAGCAGCATATTTGCTACTCAAGGCCACTAGTGAGTTAATAGTATAGATATTTTGTTGTTGTTTTTCGCAAGTTCCTGGGTATCTAACGAGCCCACAGACTCATTTCTCATGGCCGAAGGCTGTATTGTTTTCTTTCAATTTCTGCGTGCATTCGAAATTAGTAATGTTGACTAGTGACCCGCAGAAGCAAAAATTATGCTGAACAAAACCGCACAAAATGGTTTTCCTAAAGGTAGCACGCACGCTGCTCGAGAACAAATAAAATATTCTCGAATTAAATCACAATAATTAAATATTTTTACAATCAGACTTCACAAATACTACAATAAGAGTACAGAATATTTACATTTATTTATTAATATTTAATAGCCAGAGGCTTCTTTCTTGGAGCCTTCTTAACGCACGTCATCAATGTCGTACGCAGTAGTGAGAATGCAGTCAGTGCGCAGTCAAAAATTTGCATTTTTCAGTCAAAATAGAATCTCTTAATTATTACTTTGTACAATAATTCCTTTTAAATGTGATTTTTCATTGTTTACATGCCTTTTTGCATCCCTACTTTAACTAGAATAAATATCCTTTTTGAATGCCAATTTTAGTACAAATAAATGCCTGAACTACCGGGCTCTAATAATAATAATAATAATAATAATAATAATAATAATAATAATAATAATAATAATAATAATAATAAATGTACCTTTATTTCTGGCGAGGCTCAGGCCATAAGTTACGTTCTTCCGCCTAACCACTTAAATCTTTACATTTGCATAATTACAATTGAGTTCGGGCGCAAATAATTATACCTGACATTTCACAGTTAGGGGATGCGATAAAAAGTAGCAAATAGTTTGTGAATAAAACACTGGTTGCCTTCACTACTTACTGAAACCTGCTGCTCAGACGCCATTGTATAGTTACTTATTGTTATCCAAAATTAAAAAAATTATCAAAAATTGGAAATATATTATATTATTCATGACCCTATAGCAGGAACTGAAAATGTTACAGTATTTGGGTACAGAAAAATTAAAAAAATATACTGTTGAGACACTAGACCTCAAGATGTCTCACTGTAGCTCGCTCCTTGTTTCCCAGTCAAAATTCGTAGAGATATGCCGTATCGCTTTAGCATCATCAATGTATTGAATTAACCCCATCACGTGGGGCTAATTTGATACACACTATGAATTTCTGCCTTATTATGCTAAAGACGTGAACGAAGTAAACCACAACTCTTCAAAAAATTAAGTGTTTTTTCGTGTGTTTGTTGCAAACGGTACAGAAGATGAAAAGTTAGCTCATTTGTATCATAAAAGTCCCAATTGACCCTAATTATAAAAAATTCTAACTCCACCAACATTGTCTAGAAGCTTGAAGAAAAAGATGTACTAATTAAAATGTTTAACTGTTATATAAGCAACCTCCTTCTAGTAAAGAAAATTTGAACTGTTTCCACCAGGTCTATGCTACCGCGCCTGGAGGCCAATGAATGAATGAAATTATTGGAGCCGAGACTTGGATACCAGATGCGTGTGTGGCATCGCATCGGTCACGTGATTTTAAGCCCACATCCCCAGTAGGCAACCTTCTCGAAGTTCACTGGCCTTGCAGGAGAATAGAACATAGGGTGCGGGATGTGACTCTCTTATACGAAACCACAATGTTACAAAACCAGAAACTGTAACCGATACAGTGGTCCGAAGCACCCAAGGAAAATATAATATACTGTTGCACAGAGAAAATGAGAATCATACTGAAAAGATTAAAAATCATAAAACCAACCGAATAACGGAGAGATGCGACGCATCACTCGCATCCATTGACGCTACGCCACAGCCTATACTAATTCCCGGAAGCAAGGATTTCTCTAACTTGTTCAAAACGTTTCGAGAGCTTATCACTAATCTTTGCAATTTTATTTGATTTAATGAGTCCAAGGGCCCCTGACAGTTTGGGAGAATTTACGTCACGTTTATTTTTTGGGCTAATCAATTTTACTCCTATGGGTATCCACTAATGTAGAGCTGGAGGTTGTCAACATACGTGTTGAGAGTATTTTAGGCATTGTTCTACGCCATTTACACACATTAAAAATGCTAATGTATTTTTTTTGTTATTTGTGGCATTCTTAATATTAACATGTCATTATCGACGCAATGTGTCTTTTCGCCCCTTGTCGAGGGTTGAGCGCGGGGTAAACCTCCATTATTATCTTGCATATGTTTATTTTATGTATGTCTCGTTTCATCTCGTCTTTCGGTTGTGAAGAGGACCGCCAGGTAGAATCTCAGAGTACGCGCCTCCTACTACGCGCTCCTGGTCACTATCCAGCGGCTAGAAATGGGAAGGAAGGAGGAAAGAGGTAGGGTTTAGGACACTTCATAGGAGTTGGACTAGCCCTTGTGAAGCAGCCAAACTCGTTTTGTTGGAACAAATTTCACATGAGATTCGAGTGGAATCGAACCCGAACCTCAGTGGTGAAAGGCTAGCGACTTCGCTACGAGCGACCAAAAGGTTCATAACGCTGTTACCTGCACAACGCCTCGCTAAGTGTTAATGGCAATGAATTGTTTTCAACCAGATACTTTTCGATGTGCGAAAACCATCGTATCGTGGGTTTTACAAAATCCAATATTTTTATTTTTTCAAGCATAATTTCGTGGTCGACCTAATGCTTTATTAAAATCTAGAAAAACAAGTATTGTTAATTTGTCATTATCGATGGAGGTATCTCTTCATGCCAAGAATACTATGGTAATATTTAATTTCAGCGTTCCTAGATTTTTGCGTCACAAGATTTCTCCGTTTCTTGTATACATGTCATTTTCGCACTTCCCGTTAGAAAATACATTAAATTAACCCGCCGTTGGTCGCGGGTGCGCGCGGCGTTCACTTTGGATTTCAAAAGTTTGTCACCGGCACACTGTTGAAGCTCCAGAGCTGGTCTTCTGCGAAGCTTGCTGAAAGAACCTCCTGTTCGATAAGATACCTCTATCAGAAATCTGAATCATCGTTTTCCGTCTACCAAGCTCTTTGTTTCATTGGCGTGCGTGACACTGAGCGCGGCGCTCACCCGCGACCATCCGTGCGACTACTTTTTTACTATCGGAGCAGTGCATTTTTGTGTGAATGTCGAGTAGTTTACAGTGTTTTTAGTATCCAGAAAGATGGGAAAACAGGCGCACATTCGAAGTTGGATGCTAGAAGAGTCTGACGAAGAACATAAGGACTGTACATTAGAAGACAGTGATTGTGATTATTCTGACGCTGATGCCGCAAACCATGATAGTGACCATGACAGTGAAAGCGAGGTTTCGGCTGATGATAATGATAGCATCGAACCTGGAAATTATGGCGGTGGACCGCTTTATTTAGGAAAAGATTGTGTCACAGTGTGGAACGTTCATCCTCCTCCACGAAACAGGCGAAGAAGCAAGAAAAATATCGTCATCCATCCTCCTGGCGTGAGGGCTACTGCCAAGCATGCGGAAACAGTGCTTCAGTCATGGGAAGTGTTTTTTCCCGATCAAGTTCTTGCATAAATTGTGAACTTTACAAACGATCGTTTGACAATTATGAGAGGAAATTACTCTCGTGAACGAGACGTTCGGGACACAACTTTGAATGAGATAAAGGCCCTTATTGGACTTTTATATTTAGCTGGAGTGACAAAATCATCTCATCAAAATATACAGGACGTCTGGGCCACTGACATGACTGCACCAGAGTATTTTCGCTTAGTAATGCGATATAACAGATTCACTTCTTCGTGCTCTGCGATTTGATGATACCCGCACCAGAGGAGAGCGGAAGGTTTTGGACAAATTAGCTCCAGTCAAAGAAATATTTGAAGGCTTCGTACACAGATGTGAGGAAAGTTATAGTGTCGGAGAGTATGTAACATTAGATGAATTGTTAGAGTCGTTTCCTGGCAGATGTTGCTTCAGACAATATATGCGAAAGAAATCTTCAAAATACGGAATTAAAATGTTCGCCCTGGTAGATTCTAGGATGTTCTATACAGCAAAGATGGAAATCTATGCAGGATGACAACCAGAAGGACCATTCTCCCTCGACAACAGTCCCAGCAGTGTCGTTAGACGGATGGTTCATCCCATACAGAACAGCGGTCGAAATGTAACAGTCGACAACTGGTTTTCTTCAGTTACCCTAGTGAAAAAACTTGTGCGTGAAAAAAATCTTACAATGGTTGCTACTCAAAGAAAGAACAAGAGAGAGCTTCCCGTAGACATTGTGAACACTACTGTCAACAGCAGTCTCTTTGCCTTCGGAGAACATTCAATGCTCGTTTCGTACGTTCCCAAAAATAACAGGAACGTAATATTAATTTCCAGTATGCATGATTATGATACTATTGATGTGACTTGGTGACCTCATGAAACCGGAAGTGATCACTTTCTACAACATGACAAAAGGAGGGGTTGATGTGGTCGACGAACTAAAATCTTTGTATTCTGTGTCAAGAGTATGTTGCAGATGGCCACTAAGAATATTTTTTATGATGTTGGATATTGCGGCTATCAACAATCAAATTATTTTTCGCTGCAATACTTCAGTGAATATGGCACGAAGGAAGTATCTGAAGACTCGCATTTGATTTGACCAAATCACATTTGAAAGAAAGGTTCATATCTCCAGGCATTCACAGTGACCTTAAACTGAAAATAATGAAGGTTTTAGGCATAAAACCACAAATACCTGAAATGACACAAGAGGGCAGACAGAAGTGTTCCTACTGCCCCCGAAAGAAGAACAGGAAGACAACATCGCATTGTGTCAAGTGTTCTGCATCTATATGTGACGAACATACTGTAACTGTATGCCAGCAATGTCATTATAATGTAGAAGAAAGTGAAAGTGTTGAGCAGATAAACAATAAAAACTTTTAAAAAATGTTCCGAATTTGAAGACCAGTCGTTCTTGTTTATTTTTCAATTCAAGTATTACCTTCATTAATTATTTTTTACCTACATACAAATTATTTTATTCGTTTCTGTAATTAAATATATAGTTCAAAAGAAAGTGTAATTTGCATTCCTGTAAATTCCTTAAACAGTGGGGAGCTATCGATGCGTTTTGAACGGTTGTGGTTGAGCGGTCACTTGAATGGGCTTAGGTGAGCACAGAGCTCACCCGCGTTACTATATCAACCCCGACCAATGCCGGGTTAAGAATTTTACAACTCCTATTCTCCAATACTACCCCATCCTTCGACGCGACGAAAAAGCCTGTTTGTTTTATGTTTTCTTTAAATCATTTTAATGTTTCAAAGCCCTTGTAATTAAATAATTTCAAACAAAATTGTTCGAAAAGTTTCTAAACAATTTTCTTCTAAAACCTTCAATATTCAACAATCATTCCCATTTACAACTTATTTCACAAATAGTTTTAAGAGTTAAAATATTCCCATCCATTTTTTAAATAAAAAATACAAACCTATATAATTCTTCAATCAATGAAATGACCTTTTTCACAAATTCACGTCAAAATATAACCCCCACTATTCAATCCATATTATATCATGAATGCTACTGGCTATGAACCAATATACACATTCTCGCACTGTCTTCACAAAAATAATATGCATATAGATGCAATAATATGCCTGTATCCAAGAAACTCACCTGAGTCCTGGTGTAAACTTCATCACTGCAGATATGATGTACCAACAAGATCGGTCATGAATCTGCTACTGCAGTGGTGTTGCCCCTTTTATTAATCATAGAAATGTTAAAAGATACATTTTGTAAGTAGAAAAATATTGAAATATTGTTTAAAAATATTTTTTATTTCATTTGCTTCTTGTAAACAGAAACTTATGGCAAGTAAATACTTGAAATTTTAATACTTCAATGTTTTTACATAGTCACATTTTGTCAATTTTAAGCACTCAGTCTAAATTTTTCAAAAATTTGAAGTTCAAAAGTATTGATTTTAAAAATATGTTAATGGTATTTTTTTGTTATCATATTAGTAATCTCAAAGATTGTGGATGAATGGTAAAAAAAAAGATCAACCATACATCTTCTGAAGAAACAATTCAGTATAATCTTCACAACTACTTCAATCAAATTGCCCTCATAACCATAATTACTTTCTCAATATGGTGTTAATCAACTTTATGATTATACAGTTTAAACTCTTCACAATGAAATACTAAACACTGAATACAAACAATTAAACACTAAACACTTAAAAACAAACAAAATACTTAAACACTTCAAAATGAAAAAAAAATTCCATTGAAAATAGTAATAATGATCCCAAATGGAAAATTAAACAAAAATGATTTAAAATAGTATAGACAAAAGTGTTAAGGCAGTGGTGCAACAAATTTTGTCTTGTTTTTCAAGGTCTTGGTTTGATTCTTGTTTTTCAAGACATGACAACAATGATGTCAAATAATAGACTGGGTTTTGATAATTAGCACTATGCATTAGTATTTAACACCACTTTGCTAGTTCTTAAAACTCATATCACAGTTACGCTTCATGTAACAGATCCCACATATCATTTTTAAGGACATCACTAAACTCTTTTAATTCACACATTTGAAATGTACTGTAAATCTCACATTGCAGGTACAAACTGAATGTGTTTCAATACACAAAGACAACTTTCTCATAGTGGAAATTTCCTTCATTAAGACACTTGAATGATGGTAATTGGTCTCAGTGGTGTGCTCTTCATCTGCAATCAAAACAAAAAAGGTTTTTACACTTAAAAGCAATATAAATTATTCTAATTATACTTTAAGTCAAATATATTTCTATTTAGTTACATTGGCATTTAAAGAAATGAACTAGTGATGCAACAATAACATATACTTTCTTGGATTATTTGTAAGAGATATACAAAATTATAATACTATTTTAACCTGCAAAAGTGTTTCCAGCCAGCAACAATTTTTTTTCACACTGGAATTCAAATTCTTGTTTTTGTTTTGGCACACCATTCACATCACTCTTGCACCGGCTTCTTGCCATGTAAACGCACTTTTCCGGAAGCTTTAAAAATAAAGTTAACATTTATACTTACAATTTTCGAAAATTCAGATTTTCATTGACATAATTTAGAAATGTGGTTTTAAAGAACAGATTGCATTAAAAATTCTCTATCTTCAATACTGTGGTTGTAGGAAGATGCCCAAAAAAAGTTTGAACTTCTGCGATTTTCGAAAAAATCAAGGATTTCAACAAAATGAGTCCTGCATCTTTCTTTCATATATCCTTTGAGGTATCCGAGAACAAAGTTTAATCAAAAAATATTGAGTCATTTTTGCGAAATTTTTGAAAAATGTTCAGACTTCATGTAAAATCCCCCCCCTCAAATCAAAATTACCATTTCAAATTCAGAAGGCAAAGAGTTCCTTTAAATCGATCGAGGAATATCCATTTTGGAGAAAATCGGTTGAAAGGTTTTGGCATTAGCGTTGACCCGCGCCACTCCCCCAACTTACAATATCTCACGTGATGAGAGATAGACATTGAAACACCTCAAACACCAGCTTCCAAGGGAGTGGGCCAAACTCACCGAGATCTGCCTGACAACCACATTTTTCCAATACAGGAAAGAGTATATTATGCTCATAGTGAAGGCACCGCTATGGGCTCACCACCATCCCCTGTTGTCGCGAATTTGTTCATGGGAGCTTTTGAGAAGCAGACCTTGGAAAACGCGCCCCTAAAACCATCGCTATGGCTGCTCTACGTCGATGACACATTCGTCATCTGGCCCCATGGTACCTCCTCTCTTGACACCTTCCTCAACAGTATCCACCCGCACATCAATTTTACCATGGAAATAGAACAAAACGGGCAACTCCCTTTCCTGGATGTTGTTGTAACCAGGCGCCCTGATGGTACATGCGGTTATTGTCTACCGCAAACCCACCCACAACAATCGCTACCTACATGTCGACTCACACGATCACCCTGCCACGAAACGGGGTGTCCTTTCCACCTTCACCCAACGCACCCCTTATATGTGATCCCAATAGCCTTGAGTCTGAAAAGGCATTACTGAGAGAGATCTTTCTGGCTAATGAATACAGCAGATCCGTCGTGCGTCAAGTCCTATCGAAGCTCGATTCTATTACATCGAGGGAACGGAACGGGCCTTCCAGTCGGGCCCATAAGACAGCTCGACTACATAAAAGGGGTAACGGACATGATCGGTAGACTGCTGAGCAGAACCGATATCCGTCCCGTATTTCACGCACGCAACAAGATCGGGGGGAGGCTGGTCCAAGTGAAGGATCGACCGAACTTTCTTCAAGATGCCGGTATGTACGAAATCCCGTGCAATGGTCGTCTTGTTTACATCAGCCAAACCGGGCGCACGGTAGAAGAGCGGATGTGGAAACACATGCGACATGACCGGCTAAAACACATCCACAGGTCGGTCTTGGCCCAACACGCCGCGGAAACGGGTCACCTCATTAATTGATTGATTGATTTTTTCGTGCTTCCTGGCGCGTCAACTGCTTTGGTCATTAGTCCCGTTTGTGTAGTGCATGTTTTTTCTCTGGAGATGGCGGTGATCTTCCCCCGCTGGACGGCGAGATCCGGCGCCGATCTACCGTCGGCTAGTGGGGTTTCCCCCTAACCAGGGCTCTTCCACCAGCGGGGCATCGCTCCAGCTGAGACAAGCTCTAAGCTCCCGACCGGTCTCCCGTAATATGTGGTAGTGTGCATATTAGTGCATATTAGTGTAAGTGTGGGTGGAAGGTGAGAGGATAGGACAAGGAAGAGGAAGAAAAGATCGCGCGCGGTCCGTGGCCCGTTTGTTAGGGTACTGCTCCGGTACTCGCCTGATGTTGATCGGAGAAAGCACGGACAACATTCAATCAGAGCAGCCGGCCGCTAGAATTCTCCTCCAGACCGCGACTGAATTCGATCTAGCTGAAAAGCTGGTGTCGAAAATCCTGCCGCCGTGAGGACTCGAACCTAGGACCTCCCGGTCAGAGGCGCTGCAGTGACATCAGTTCACTGAGCTACCGCTCCCGGTGTCGCCTCATTTATTACCACGAGACCCGTACTATATCCACAGAAGACCAGTGGTGGCCTCGTTTGATCAAAAAAAAAAAACTTGGAAATCTCCAGAAGGCCCGCAAACCTCAATAGAGATGATGGGGCTACGCCTTAGTAACACCTGGAGACGGGCCATCGCTCCCTGCCAATACGGTCCCTTCCCGCGGAAACTCGCCTCCGGGGACGCCCAACGGGCTAACAGCTTATAGGCCCGTTTTCTTCTGGCATTTCCACTCGTCCTCGACCACGCAGATGCATCTTCCGGAAGTCCATCCTGTTCAGTTTTCTATCCTCTCCCCTTTCCGTCCTACCTTTTCCCCGACATTATCTGGTCTCTCGATATCGCTCTTATCCCCTCTCCGCCAATCGGGGGCCACCTACCCTTCTATTGGTCGCCGATATGGTCAATCGGCCCACGCACCCGTCCTATATAATGTGACGTGCTAGCCTTTCGGCAGCAGTACAGCCTTGAAGAAGGCCACAACATGATGGCCGAAACGTCAGCTCGATCGACTGAGACAGCCCATCCCGGACAGCCAAGAACTAAATCAGACACAGACACGCACACACAGACAAGACCACACACACACACACACACACACACACACGCAGGCAGGGGTTCAATGCGCATAAAATGTATCCTGGTCCGCCGTGGCTTCTTTTGCCCTACCCTGAACGTACCACACGATGCGCGAGTTTGTCCACAGGGGCCGGTGTAAAGGGCAGTCTCGCAATACCTACCTCCCACAAAGGGCATACATTGTGCATTCGCTTTTTTATATGGCTCGCCGCAGGTTCGCTCGTTTTGTTCGCCGCCTTTAAGTGCGTCCGTTTGAAGTGGAACATAACGATAACGCCACGCGTGTATGTGCCCTGTTGGGCACATGTCGCAAGCATCGCTGGGTCCGCTTTTGCGCGCCGAGGAAACGCGGTTCTATAGAACTAGACCGTGTTGTCAAGTAAATCAGCCGTAAGCACGGTCACGATTGAAGTTAATTGTGCGTGTTTGGATATCTGATAGTGGAAGTTTGCAAACACGTTTTAGGACTTGATAGTGGCTTAACTTGCAGATTTGCGGCTCCAGGCTGGAGTAGGTTCGCATGAATCATGCGGAATGAGGTATTCAGTGAGGATGTCCACGCCCAGAAATAGGGGTGTGATGGTGCACTAATTTGCAGTTAATGGTTCCTTCGGGCCACAGTGGTGCATCCATCTATTGTATTACATAAACAAAATTAACACCTACCTTTAATGTGGTAATCCCACTGATCTGATTAAATAGAATTTTAAAAAATGCTGAATGCCATTCTTTTCTGCCACACACCTTTCTGTCAAAATGTATGCATGTGCGCGTTAGGAATTTTGAAGTAGTACATACTACTTGAAGAAGGCAAAATAACAAATATATGATCAATGATCCTGCCTGCCAGCCTTGCCCACCCCAAAGAGCAGTCACTGGTTTCTACTCAAAGGTGATCAAAGTCTTTTGTTGGAGAGAAAAACAACAACATGGATTTCGTTTTCCGTGAGTAGAGGAGAAGAAAACACACACAGAAAAAATTAACAAATACCTGCCATTGGCAGATAAAATCAAACCTATGTTGTGTATGGCAAAAGTCATAAAGGTACCAGTTGTTATTGGCGCTACAGGTGAAATCCCCAACACACTGAACAGCAGTATTGATATCTTAGATTGAAAAAAATTAAATGGAACTGCTTACTTATGATTGATGTATAGGCCTACTCCTTTTCAAGGGTTTGCAGCCATCTAAATTGTTTGAAATTTTTTGTAAATCAATTCTAAAATTCTAAATGTCTAGTTTTCTTTAGAAGAAAGGGGTTATGGTTTTCTTCACTCTTTCTTTAGACAAAGCATCTTGCGAACACTTACAAGAGAGTTTCTATTAAAATATCTATAATATATCTATATAATAATCTATTAAAATAGTAGCTAAATCGGAGAGTCTGTTATTTGATTTAGAATTATGTTGATGTGTTTTAATTAATTTCAGAGTGTTCATTGTCAATGAGATACAGTGACATGCAGTTGCAGGTCAACATTTCACTTTAACCGACACACGAATATGCTACTTAATCAACAAACGAAATGAAATTACACTGATAAGATCCTGTGTGATCTTTTAACAACACAATACTACTGGGGGGTTCATACACTCACCACTATACCAACCCATACATGTTTAAAATCAATCTTTTTTTTTAATTAACGGGTTTTATTAAAAGTTAACACAATGCCAAATAGTGTGGGAGAAAAAAGTGAACATTTTCAATATTATACTTAATGAATTAGCGACAGAGGAATTCTAATTGTGAAATTTGGACTAAATGAATGTTTTACTCGTGAGGTTACTTATACTTGAAATTGGTCAATGATCTCTAGCGGACAGTTCCGGAAGTTTCACGCAAGCTTGTGATGAAGAGTGCGTCTCCAACAAGAGTTTAAAGTACCTATACAGTTGTAAGGCCGCGAGTCACCGAACCATCCTACTCAATGCGCATGCGCGCTCACTTGCGCAACCCCCGCGCCTCGTCCCTGGCCTTCAGCCGTCTTACAAGCGTTACGCGGACGAGACTCCGTCTCACACGCAGCACCGGGCGGCGGGAAAGACACCTCGCATTGAATATGCATAAGAAATAAAAGATTAACTAGATGTGCGTACGTACGATATTAATTGGCTAAAAAGACATTGTTTTTACAATTTAATTTTATTTATTGAAGAGGTATTTCTCGCCTTCAAGATACTCAGGAATAGCTCAGCTTACTCTGCCTACCCTGACGCTTCGCCTGGGTATATGTGAATATATTTATAATATATAGCGACAGAACATAAGACAAAATATCTGCCCAAAGCATCTGGCGTTTCAAACAATGATGGCGATAGAACTAGTCAAGCCACAAATAAAGTAGAAATTATTATAACTTGTTTGGTCACACCCGGTTAAGATATTAATAGTAGCATTATAATGAGCTCCTCTCACTTATCGTAACCAACGTAAAGGAAAATGCTCACTATCGTGAAAATATGCCGAACGACAGCACAGGCTCGCAAACTGAAAGACGTCCTTTTTATAACCTCATATTGTATGGCAAGTAGACGCTTCCCTACGCGTGTCTAAGTGCATGAGGAAGCTCTGGACTTCGGCCTATGAAAGCCAAATAAAACATCCGTGAGTCAGTCCAACGCATTATTACCAATACATTTTTTATCCCATAGTACTTTTTTGTCGAACGCTTATAATTTGACGCTCCGCTTCGCGAGCCCAAGTTCGTGATGAGGCTCCGGTCTTTGGCCTACACAATTAATATACAATATCCTTGAGCCTGTCCAACACGTAATTCCCAACGCATTTTACGCCAAAATCCTTTCGTAAATAATTAAAACGCGCCATTCTCGTTTGAATTACAAAATAGAAAACCGCCACTCATTCTCCGCTTTTACAGATTTCGCGACGCCGGAGTTAATTCGTTAACGATAAGGAATAAGATCCTCATAATGCATTATAATTGTGAATCAAAATGAAATATTACGTTATATGCCGGGATACCTAAATCAAGCTCTGAGAAAATTTTCATAGAATGAAATGGCATTTCCTCCTAACTAATAGTTTCAGATGTGTCTTCCAGGACATTCCTTCATTTTGTTGAAGTGAGATGTATGAAATTAAGACTTTTTCTCTAGACAATTCCTTTTGGCTTTTTTAAAAAAAAACTTTGTTTCTCTTATGTAATTTGGTATTTTGCTCTAAGGGGCCATTCAGAAAAATATGTTCACTTTTAGGGGGAGGGGATTTCACAACGATGATGAACCTATCATGATAGAAAAGGAGGTTGATGAAAAAATGAATGTTCTCACCGGGCCCGAGGAGAGGGGTGTACAGCCGGTACAACGCGTTTGATTGATTGGTGATTCCGGGCGCATCAAATGCTGTCATTAGTCCCCGTAAGTGTAGTGCATGTTTTTATCCCATGAGGTGGCGGTGATCTTCTCCCGTTGGATGGCGAGCCCCGGCGCCGACCTACCATTAGCTCTGAGGGATTTTCCCAACCAGACATGTCCCACCAACGGGCCACCGTCCCAGCCGAGACAAGTTCTAAGCTCCCGATTGGTCTCCACGCATGTGTCGTACTGTAGTGCATGTGAGTGTAAGTGTGTGTAAGGAGTAAGGTTACGGCGAGGAAGAGGAAGGAAAGATCGCGCGCTGTCCTTGGCCCGTTTGTTAGGGTACAGCTCCGACATTCGCCTGGCGGTGATCGGAGAAACTATGGAAAACTACCGAACAGAGCAGTCGGCTGCTAGAACTCTCCTCCACACAGCGACTGAATTTCACTTATCTAGTCAGTGTCAATAATCCTGCCACCGTCGGAAATCTATGACCAGCCTGAGGCAATGACATCAACAGTTGTCCTGAGATATCTAGGCCGGTCGTACCGACGGTAGCTACGGGGGCCCATGGTTCTCAAGAGGGTCAACGCATCTTATAACATAAAACATTTTCAAAATTAAAAGTCACGCACGGTGGTATTATGTCATGTTCTGGGATGTCACGAATTCGGGAAAACAGTTGTGAACAATCGAGCGCCGAAAGAGTGCGCAAGAAAGCATTACCACTAAGTCCGAATCGTGTGATTGTCTCAAGAAAGAAACATCCTGACAAACTACAACAAGAAACACGGGAGAACTTTCATGAAGATCAAGCATCGGGGGATCGGGAAGCAATAAAAGGCCTAAGAAGGGTTGCCAGACGTTCCGAATTTTTCGGTTTTGCCCTGATGATATAGTCAAATTTGATTCCCGATTGATTATTATTACATCTGATTTGAATGTTTTTTGTTGTTGTTTTTTACTTTTGTATAAAAGTGCAGGGTTCCTTTTTTTAATGAAATCATGGTTTACGCATTTCTGTATATTTTTCAAAACTGAAACAATGCATTTTTATTCCTTTTTATTACAATTTTGTTTTACACAATTTAACTTTTTGGCAGCTCTTTCAAATTCCATCATAAGAGTTGTTATAAACGTTTGAAGTTTGTTCCAACTGAAGGTATTTTCACTTTTAAAACAATGATTTACAAAGCGTGAAATGTTCTCACAGGTCCATATACTAGTACTATAATACCTTTACACCAATATAGGTCCACTTATCTATCATAGTACATAAAAAAACAAATATCTAATGGATTCAGTGAGGAAATTCAGAATTTCCCACCATTGTCACCTAACTCAATTTCCCCTTTCACCGTTCTACCTTCTTCAGTGTCTGAAAACATCACCATTCCATTCCCCCTCATTTTTCATTTTGGGTCTGGTGTTTGACCAGTTAACATAGCTCTCATTTCTAAGTCACTACTTTTAGTGGGCAAATACCTTGTTGCTGTCTTAATTTGTTTAATAAGTTAAAATATAAGTGTTGAAATGTTTAAGTTTCACATTGATACTGACCAAGGTATGTTTCTAGATTATGCTTCATACTTGTATAATACTTCAATGTTCTATTTTTGAAAGCAACTGATTTCATCACTGATAATAAATTAAGAGTTACTGAGCTTTCACACAAAACACAATTCTGTAGATAAAATGTGCAAACACTGTTGTTCAACATGAGAGTATGGTACTCACTGCCTCGTAGTAATGGAAACAACATTGTGTCTGACAAACGGAGATAATGAAGTTTGCAATAAGTCATCATATTCTTAGTAAATGTCTGGGAAAATAATTAGAATTTCTAGACTCTTTTTGTTACTGTTAATTTATGTTAGAAGCATATGGGATTGGAAGTGAGCTCAGCACTTACTTAATGATCAACAGTGGTTTTGAGTTTATTGAAAACATTACAAAAATAATTTGGGTCTACTTACTTTGGCCATCATTCTCACAAAACATACAAGTTGTCCCAGTATTTCTTTTACAGTGCTGGTTAGCACATAATGGGCTTCTGAAGTACTTCTTGCATACTTTGCATTTGAAGGTGGAATCTGCACAAGTTGATCAAAATGATCAAAAATCTGTGTCAGTTTCAAATATTATCAGCATATAATGTAATTTTATCACAAATAGCAATATCTAAGAATTTTTTTATGTTTTAAATGATAAACTTTGAATTTTTCTTGAAATCTTGAGTTCAAACCTTCTTTATTATGAATAGTGAGGTATTTTTATTTAAATAAGCATTTTATTATTTTTTTCATGATATCTCTATTCAGTACTGGATATCTGGATGAATACATCTCATTGCATGTTCTCAGTGTAAATATCCACAATTTTTGTTTTTTGGTACTTGTACCACTTGATTGTTAAATCTTTATTAGAAAAAAACTTGGTGAATTTTTCTTACAAGACCCTACTTTGAAAACTGAGCTTGTCCCGGCTGAGGCAGTGCCCCACTGGCATAATGCTTGGAGAATGAAAACTCACTAGCTGACATGTAGGTTGGCACAGGGATCCCACATACCAGCGGGAGAGGAACACCGCCACCTCCCAGTATATATGCACTACACCCACGAGACTAATGAAACCAGCAAAATAATAAATAAATCAAACAATCATTCAAATTGGGAGCAGTAGCTCAGTGCAAAAATTCTGCATCGTACTTTCTCATGTGACATTCCTGTTGTTCAGAGAGTTTTAAAAATTCTTCAGTATGACCACATCTCAGATACTTTGGTTCCGTTCATCAAAAATTGTAGGGCCCATGCTTCCATGATAGACCAAGATCTGACCATACTTACGATTTAGACATGTTTAAGATAAATGTCAGTTACATAGAATGTTCTTGTACTTGATGAACATTTATGTACAAGAAAATGTTGTTGCCTACTGTGGTGGTAACCTCAGCAGCTACATTAGCATCATTATTAAAAAAACAAGGTAATTAAAGTTATTTTTTTATATTGAGTGTGTTTCCACCTAAAATAAGATTACCATTTTGTGAATTATTTTTACTAACTCTCTTACTTAGATGTTTGTTGTGCTATATTCAAAATATTTTATGAACTTTTACAAATGGTAGCCACATTAGAGAGAATACGTTACATTGAAAACTTATTCATTTCTCTGAAAATTGAATGCATTTTTAAAAATTGTAAAAATATTGTCCATTTTTAGTTCTCACATCTATATTTTTGCCAATGTAAGCATGGGTTAAAATTGTTTAGCATGAATTTTGACCCAAAAATGTTTAGGGGCCAATAGAAACAAAGACTTACACACAAAAATTCCAGAATTAAAAACAGTCACTCACTCGATCATCAAAATCAGTGAACACACTGATTCATTAAATACTCTTAAGTTAACAACCTGCCTTAAATCCACATTCCAAAACGGAGGGATGTTCGGCTATTTGGTATTTGTCATGGAATTAATTCCATCAAAATGTGTAATATGGCAATAATTATTTCATTATGTTCTTATTTTACTTTAATATTATGAAAGTTATTATATATGATAATTTACAATGAATGTTTTTTAATATTTACGAATTACCATTTTCTTGGATTCCATGATTTAGCATACCTACTTCTTGGATTACACACTCAAAGTTGGGTGAAAAGTCAACTTATTAAAATGAGAGGATGAGATGCAGGGAGAATAGTAGGAAAAAGCAAAAATTAGAAGTAGATACTTACAAGACACAGTAGCTTGATTGTTCTGATGGAACTCTTTTCTTGTGACAACAGATTCATCATTATAGAAAATTAATAACTCTTCATGGGCCTCAATGGCACGAGTTGTTCTGTAGTAAATTTTCTTGTTAATTTCTGTGCTCACAACATTTTCCTCTTGAGCATGTCTAGCACAGTTTATGTAACGTAAGTAGTTACTTTTATATATATTTTTTGAGTTTATATATGTGTTTGTTGATCGCAGCTTTAACAGATTTGGGCTGAATAAGATAAAATGTACAGAATAAATTGGAAAAAAATGGTGTCAATTTTAAAAGTCATACATACTTTCCATACATAACTTTTGTCTACTGGACACTTGTGATGTATAGTCCCTGTGAATGGGCCCATCAGGGTTCCTTGGGGCAATGAAATTCGAGCCCAGATCCCTAATCCAGCCTTAGGTATCCCAGACAACTTTATATCCAATTCTTGTGGTGTAGATTTTCTTGCGGTCCAATATGGCGCACCTTCAGGAGCTTCCTTGGTCTTCAGCCAAAGGCTGTGCGAAGGGCAATAGTATTCGCAGGGCTGTTTACACTGGTAGCACACTGTGACAAACAAAGTATTGAAAACATTAAATGAAATTGAATAGCAAACAAAAAATCAAAGGACATTTCAAGTCAGTATCTTCCTTCTCTGTATTTCTAAAGATCCATAGTGAATATCTGACAGCAGCATAAATAAAATGATGACTTTGTAAATAAGTCACGACTAGGGGGGGGGGGGCGAATTTTAATGATATGTTAGTGTTGTTGTTGTTGTATTTTTCATCAATTTTGAACAATAAGTCTTTTTTTATCTTTTCAAAATATGCCAGAAATGTAAATATTAACAGCATGAAAAAGATATCAAAAAAATTACATTTGTGAAAGTTTTGAAAAATCAAAATAATATATTGGAATGGTATTTATGTTATGTTATTTGGCATTATTTAGCATTACTTGTACAGAAAGTTTCAGGAAAAATTTGAAGCAATTTTTGAAATGATCTTATTTCTAAAATTACTTCTATTTCATGTTCAGTTATGTGAAAACTACTCATATTTTGAAAAAATTTAGGCTATGTCATCTCATTTATAGATATAATTTTGAACAACATTTCATACAGAAGGAAAATCTCTATCTTCAATGCCTTAGTTGTAGGCCCAAAAATATTGAACTTTTGGAATTCTCGAAAATTCGGATGAATCAACAAAAATCAGACCTGTGCTTGTTTTATGAGCGTACTTCCCTTTATCCTATAAACAATTTAATCCAAAAATTTGGAGTCATTTTTGAGAAAAAATTTAAAATGTCTGTGTGGCTTGGTGTAAAGTACTCCCAAATATTAAAAAAAAATCTGTTTAAAATGCAAGGGGCAGCAACATCAGCCAGATCAATTACGAAAAAGAGGGAACTAGAGATAGGTGATTGTGTAAATAAAACAAAGATCAGAAGGTAAGAAACAGCCTGGAGCTGTGTACAACTCTTAGTAAAGTAAATAAATATTGATTGTAACAATCCCACTACTGCATTGATTCACTGATTAAGGAATTTTTATTCAAGTCAAATCGATTTCAGTTAAGAAAATATTTATAACTTGTAGTACAGTAGGGACGCTATGTTTCATAGCGAATTAAAGCATGCAGGGTGAGTGACTCAATGCCATACTAAAAAAAGACAAAACTATAAATACTAATACTCTTTCATTTCTTTACTAAATATGTGTTTCTTTTAAAGTTTAAATAAAAAGTTTGGCAACTAGAACAAGTAATTTACTAATTTCTATGAATTTTCTTTTTGCCAACAACCTTTGCAAATGTATTTCATGTGTTTAATTTCACACATTGAACAGAATGAAGTACTTTCTGTTTTCCATCACACATAGGCAAGAAATTCTTCTGTGCCTAAAAAATATTTGAAGTTCCAAAAATATAATAATATAATGTAAATATTTTACAATGTAAAGTAAATATAAGTTCATAATATAAATATATTATTATAACAAATATTTTAGTCAGCTTAAAAATAGTTTGTGTATATTTCACAGAAGTACTTTATTTTACAATAAACAGAAAAGCTGCTGGTAAGCAAAAGAACAAATTAAAATAACTGAGCAAATTGGTATAATATAAAAAATACCAAAGTCAAAAAAAACACCTAAATAACATTTAACATTGTGTGTGATTGGAAGTAAAGTCCCCTGCGGTGTCTCTGGATTGGCAACTGCTGTGAACTGCTTGGCAAGGAGCTGTAACGAAAGGAGGGATAAGGTGCCTTACTGACCTTTGCAAAGAAATTTATTAGAAAGGATCAGAATCAGTTGAAAGATAAGTGATCTGTAAACCTCAGAATTTTAGGCACTAAAAAGTTATGATTTAAGCACCTAAAATAGGTGACAAAATTATGAAATTAAGCATGAAAAGTGACGTTTTAGGTACTTACAATAGGTTACAATGATTAAATAAGACATTTAAAACATTTCATTAAAAGTTATGTTCTTGGCAAAAAAAGCTCATTAAAGTGTTAAATGAAGTACCTTTTTAAATTCAGAAAAGTAAAGTATTTTTACATTTATGAGAGTGACTACACGAATATTATTTTGTTCACTTTCATAATTAGGAGCACAATATATAATCAAGATTTTCTCCAAATTTTCTAGAGCAGAGGTGCACAAGTGCCCCATTTGACCCCCTTCTTGGGGCTTTCGCCCGTGCCCCATGGCTCCCCACGAGAACCAGGAAAGTTGGCATAATCCCTGACGGCCGTGCTGTCCCTTCACTTTTCTGCTCTTTAGATTTTTCTTTCAGAAATAGTCTGTCGGGAGGACCATGGCAGGTCCTGAACGAAATCGAGGAGTTGGAAATCGTCGCATCTGCACAGGTATTGTCAATGTTCGGTTCCACTTATTTCTGCGAACAATTTTTCTCCTGCATGAACTTACAAAAACAAAGTCCAGAGGCCAAAAGACACACTCAAATCTTCTGTCGACAATGCGAGTGGCAGTGGCATGAACATTCTTGTCAAATATTGATTCTATCATTTCTTTTAACAAAATGTAAAACTTAATGTGATTTTTGTTTAATAAAAACAATATGGTTGTGTTTCTCAAAATACTTTGTTCTCTTTATTTTTATCTCAAACTATGTTTCTATTTTCTTCCTTATATAAATAAAATTACCAGCATTGAAACATTTAGAAAAGTATGGTCAAGAGTATTACAACCATTAAATTTATGAAGTGCATATAATTGTTAACAATGATTGATTGTTAAAGATTTTGATCTTTTATTTAAATTACAAATAGTTTGGAAATCAGTTGCAACACCATGACCATGAAATTTGTGGGAGTTGTTGAGCAATTTAATCTGAAATAATAGTATACAAAACAAAACCTTCCCTCTCCAGAAACAACAGATGTTATATCAAGTCTTTAGTTGTCAAATTCAACATGATTCAACAAATTTCTGACTTAAGAGCCACAGGGCTTTCCTCCCACCGAGGTCTCAGGCAGCAGTCACTTGCCCCAAAAGTGAAAGTCAGTAGAAGCCGGTGGGACGCGCAAGGGCTGCCACCGCCATTGTGGGGGTGTCACTGGGGCCCTTGTGCAAGCCTGTTCTAGAGTAAGGCTTATCTGTTAATATCATTTTGACACCCGAAAAGGACCGTTCCACTGACACCAAGGCTATACAAGCAAACTTAAATTTATTCACATTTTTTATGCCCATTCTTCTGGAACTTCCCACTCTCTCCCACCAAAACTTGTACCACACAACCCATTACACTATATCCAGGATTTTTCTTATTATGATATCCCATTTGCACATTTCTTTGCCCCCAAAGGCTCTCTTAGAAGCACTAATTTTCACTTCGAAGCCTTGCACCATTAGAAAATGATCTGTCAATGGTTTTCCTTTGCGTTCCAGTTAAGCTGTTGTTGAGGGCAGGAACGAAAAATTTGCTGGACTGTATTTTGTAAGCTTTGCCTTTCCGACAATAAGCTTTTGCCTGAGCTGTGACTTTCCTCGCCTGGATTGCATAGATGATGCGTTGCAGTGATAAACTTCAACCTGTCAACAGCACAGCTGCACCACAGATGCAATTGCCCAAGAAGTGCGTGCCAATCAGAGACAAGCATAAAACATTGTCTTTATATCGACTTGCAGAGATCCTTATGTTTGGTTGTTGGGCGAGAGTGTTTGGAGCATTGTTGATTGTGTATTCAATCAGGGAATATTTCTGTTTCAGTAAAACAAATTTAAAAAATGAAAATTCTTCAAAAAATTACCTGTTTTAGGTAGTTTTAGACAAAAATATATTAGTCCACCCACTACAACATCAACCACCCTTTAGGTCATTTTAGGCACTATTAGATGCTTTCAGTAGATTTGTTTTTTCACGATTTGTAAACATTTGCAATTATTTTCCACAATCTCCTAAAGGAACTAAATACGCATTTGTCCTAAAATCCAAGGTCTAGTGATCAGTAACATGAATAAAGCTTTCCTCATAAGGTTCTGTGATGGTTGAAAGATTATAAACATATCTAAAAGTTCAGTGGGTTCCGAAACAGTGCTGGGGTGACTCGGGCACCCCATGCGCCAACTCCCAGGTTAAAGGAACATGTCACTGGCTGAAGGATGTTGATAAATTCATTCAATTATATTTGCAAATGTAAATTGATTGTATCCAAGTTTTTGTAAATGCATAAAATTTTATTTTTGACACTGAGCTTTAATGTTTCACCACACAACCACCACTACTGCCATCACTATTTTTGCCTTGCACTTTGCACCTACCATCACAACGGAAATTGTCTGTTTACAGGAAAATTCATAGTCCTTCAAATTAATATTTATGATTAGGGGGTACAAATATTTGATCTTTTCAATTATGTCCATTAATAAGAAATGAAATACTTGAATGCAATGATGTAATAAAATTTCTATTTAGATCTTGGCTATATTTTTAATGTTCAGTATTCAATGTGTAATTTTCAAATATCAGTCACAACATGTTTGGAGAAACTTAAACGTTCATTCAATTTCATCTAGTATCTGATGCCTGATTTACTAATGGGTACATCTGAGGCTACTGGTAGTGTCTTTCAGAATACCCTCTTCCTAGCATGAAACTATAGTTATCGTTTGTAGCATTATTTATCACATATTCAGGAGTTGGAAATTAAATTAGTCAAAATATAAGGGTCACAGTCTACTTGGAAATTATTACTATCAGAACATTTTCATTTCTCAGTATGAGCACCTTTGTGTAATCCACAAAACTGTCTACACTGGTTATTTCATTAAGTAAAAAAAAGTGATTACAAATTATGATTTAAACAGTAATATACATGTATTGCATTTAAAATATATAGTGACAAAATCAATAGACTTGTTATAGAATTATACATTCCCATCGCCAGAATTGATTCTTTATTTGCACTTTCAGAAGATATTGTGCCCCAAAGACAAAAGCATGCCAACAATATCATGTGTAATTCAAAACTGATAGAAATAGGTTGGAATGAACACAGGACCTTGTTAAGAAATAGCAAATAAACCCATGATGCCATGAAGGTCACCAAGTAGACATTACTGAAACTTTAATTAATCCTTAAAATTGCCTCTTCATCCAAGGATAATACTAAGAATTTCAAGAACAATAAAAAAACAAAAACAATGAGTAATGTAGCTTTAACATATCAACAAAGTGCTTGTTTGCAAGATATTAGAGCAAAACAAAGAGACCTAAATCATGCTACTCTTCTAATTGTCAAGTTTAGAAATGAGACAATTTTGGAAGGTACTGGATGTTCTAAATTGTCTAAGTTGTTGTACTCATCAGTAAGACCAAGATAGTATTGAACATTGAAAGAGTTTGACAAATTATTATATTATGAACAATGACAATAGAGACAAAATTGCGATGTTTACTTTGAGGAATTGCTATGAAATTTCTATACAAACATGAGACTGCTTGAGGTGAGAACATGAAGATATATTCTTTAAGTTTCATTTTCATATCTTCAAAAAGGCACCCATTGAATAAAAGAATATAAACTCTCTAAAATAACAAAACCAAAACGTAAGCAAAACGAACCAGCTGAGTTACCTCGGAGCTCAACGCTGCTGTCTCTGCCAAGTCTCTGACCAGGAGGGAGGAGTTGGGTTCTGGGATCAGGAATAGAGTTTGAAGCCAGACAACTTGCACCATCTACTTGAAAACTGATTCAGAATTGAAGAATATGATCTGAAAATATATGCCAAATTCTAAAAGTCTTTTGTTTTTTAATAAATACTACACAGTGTCCACCTTCATCCCCCTCATGATACACCACTGGTTGTGAGTAGGGTAATATGCCAGTTTGTACAGTTGAGATAATTTTTGTAGTTGTCATTTCAGTGGAAGAGATGGAATAGGAATTTAGGAATAGAGAAGACTAACTTAAGTGTTTAAATTTAATTTATTCCATTTTATGAAATTTTTAGTATGGTATATTGATTTTTATCAAGTAATTTAAAAATGCAATTTACAAAATTATTATTTTGTGTGTAGTATCAAAGTTGAACATTTTAAACTGTGGGAAACTTGTTACACATGCTTTCTATAACAAATTCTGCTTGAAGGTGATACTTCAAAAATATTGCCTTGAGTTATGGTATGTACACATTAGATGATCTGTCAAAATTTCTGACTTATTATGCATTCGTAACTTTTGATTTCTCTCTCTCATAAATATATACGTATAAATTTAAATATAAAACTCCTCCCCAAATTCCTGTGTGGATCCACCCCTAACAAACCCACATTAATTCAGAAAATATTAATTAGAGGGTGGATTGTGTGAAACTTACCATAAAACTCATTTTCGTCCACCTCATTATCATATGCAGTTTCAGCCATCTTTACATTTATCTTGTTTCGGGGTCTAAGGAGTCTTTTGGGGATTACATATTCTGATGCTTTTTTTTCTGAAAAATTAATATAAATATATTTAGAGTAAAAAAAGTATTTTTCATTAGTAACAATGAATTGATTGTTAAAATGCAAGTTAGCATAATTATATTAACTTCACTCCCCATCAAATTATTCAATTTTAATGTAAATGATTGGTAAATTACTGATCACACACTTAAAAGCAAATTGAAAACTATTCGATTGATTTTTCCCTTTCATAGGTTTTGCAGATGGAAATTTTGCAGTTACGACATTTATCTCTTAAGAAATATATTAGTGGAAGTAAATTTTAGAGGTGCAAAAAATGCATGAAGTACTTCAAAGTTAAGCACTTTGAGATACAATAATACATGTCACATCTTCTATCCTATCACCCGCACTACCCACAAAAACAAATATTTTGCGCAAATATCCAAATCGTAGGGAAAATTTCAGTCATCGTATCTGAGCAAATTATTATGGAGCAAGACATTCTATAGGTACTAAGTGTGTTGATTATCAAGTATATTTCAATCATGAACTCACTTGGAATTCACTTGGGATTGAACACAAATAATCATAAACAATCAACTGAAGTAGCTTATAGTCTTTCTGATAGACCTCGGCTTCAACAGTGGTCCATTATAAATAGTAGTAAGTAATAATACAATCATTTTGGAATTAGTAATCATGAATAAAAATTATATTTCTTGAAATGTTTGTCAAAGTGTGAGCACATTTCAGAGATTTGTACAAGGATCTTGCCTCTATTGGCAATCCATTTTACAAATAGTTTGAAAACATGTGTACCTATATTCTCTGGAAAATTTTAAGTTTCTTGTATAATGTTAAATCCCTAATTAAAAGCTGAAAGCTCTGATTCTCTAAAAATTTCAAGATCACAATATGCCAAAAGTTGTTATACTAAAACACATATAGAATAATAAGTGTAACTTAACATCATGAATCTGCAGGACATTGTGAACACTCAAATCACTAGCATCTTTCTCGAAAGGAGAATATTAAAACTACATATCATGTTTAACATCATTTAAATGTTCAATTACTCTATGATAATTGAACAACTTTATGTGATAGTTAAACAATGCCTATATTTTAAGAACTTTCATTATTTGAATTCTGGAGGCTTGTTTTATTTTCAAAGAGAGTACATAAAACAGACAATCAGTCCAACTTACTTGTTTTAGAGAGAAGACTAGCAGAAGCTGTCTGATCTTTTGAATTGTCTCCACCTAAAATCATGAGGTTTACCATTGGTCAACAAGTTCCAAACATAGACCAGAAACTAAAGCAATAACTATGATTTACTGTAAACATTCTATTCATGAACACTTTTTTTTTTTTTTTTCCGTGACTGATAAACAGCCTAATTTGAAAAGTCCCACTGTTTGAGAAGCACTGTAGACCAATAAATTTACAACAGTGCATAGACACTAAAGTGTGCAATCCATGTCACTTACCCTTTTCATGGTCATCAGCAGCATTCTCACTTGCATTGCTTTCCTGGCTATTGCTAAGTTCAAGAGCAGCTATTTCGTAGCATTTTCCTAAAACAATTTTTCATTTATTCACTTCTATAATTGTGTTAAGCTCTGCACTACTTTCTGAATTTTCATCATTACATTACACAGGCCTCTTCTTAGCCAAAATTTTACAACAAAGTACAGAATCATGGAGTGACAGATTCAACTGTTTTACTAGTTTAATTTTGTTCATCTACAAAACTTAAGTTGAATATATTACTGGGATATTCATCACTAAAGAAGTATATAAGCAAGTAAATAAGAAAAGCACTAAATAAGAAAGTAAATGATGAAATGAATAAAAGAGTAAATAAGTAGATTAAAGAAATATTTTGCAATATTATAAATTATTAAGACTGATTCATTAAAGTGAAAACTTCCAATGTTTAAGGATTATTATAGTAGTCTGTACAACTTCTAGCGACAACAAAGAACATGAACTACAATGATTAATCTATGACACTTACTTGAATTGTCATCAGCTTCAACACTTGTCTCACTCTCAGTGTCACTTAAGACGTTATATACTGCAACATTGCCCTTACGTTTACCTGCAACATTTTTTATTTGTTCACTGCAAATGATTATGTTAGATGTTGCTTGGCCTTCCCAATTGGATTTGGTTTATGTTTTTTGACCAAGCTGCTCATTAGCTTTTAACTGTCTTCTCCACAACCTGCCCACCCTGATGCATCTCTGGTCTCCTGTACCTTTTTCTGTTACATTATTCCTGTTATTGTCTGGATGTGACTCTCCCCCACCTTGGCTGCTGGAGGTAGCCCTTAGGTCCCTAACAATCAGTCTCAGTTAGTTATTTGTTTTTACTAAGGGTACTGCAGAGGTCCATCTCAGCTTTAATTAGCCAATTAGCCAAAGCGGTTACAAGGGTGCCACTTGGTGGTTGGGACTGTCCCACAACACACAAACATTTTTGCCTTATGTGGAATTCAAATCCACAGGTTTAGTGTAACAACTACTTTGGTATTTCAACTCTGCCAAGCCCTTGTACCATCTGTCTGACAAGGAGAGAAGGAAGAGGGTTGAAAGGTGATATATGAGGTTGGATTTTGATTGACTGATTAGTGATTCCAGGCACATCAACTACTGTGGCCATTAGTCCCGTAAGTGTAGTGTGTGTTTTCATCAGGAGGTGGCAGTGGTCTTCCCCCACTGAATGGTGAGATCCAGCATGACCTACCGTCGACTAGCGGGGTTCCCCCAACCAGGTATCTCCCATCAGTGGAGCACCGCCCCAGCCGGGACAAGTTCTAAGTCCTTGACTGGTCTCCCAGCATGTGTGGTAGTGTAGTGCATGTTAGTGTAAGGGGTGAGGATAGGACAAGGAAGAGGAAGAAAAGACCGTGCACGGTCCATGGCCCACTTGTTAGGGTACTGTTCAGGCATTTGCCCGGTGTTGATCAAACAAACCATGAAAAACTACCGATCAGAGCAGCCAGCCACTAGAATTCTCCTCCAAACAGCGACTGAACTGGACTTAGCTTAAAAGTTAGTGTCGAAAATCCTGCCACTGTCGGGACTCGAACCTAGGACCTCCCGGTCAGCCACTGCTCCCGGTATGAGGTTGGAAGAACATCACTATGACACAACACACAAAAACCTCTATGCCCAGTAAGGATTCAAACCTGCAACCCTTCGAACTGAGACTGTCAAGGCCTCAGGTGTTACGGCTCTTTGCCTGGACTTTGAATTCTCATCACTTACATTCTCCAGACCTTTTCATAGCCAATAATTTTTTTACAAACTGTAAAATCATTGAACAATAACTGTGATCAATCCTGTTACATTTTGTTCATCAACAAGCCTTATGTCAATGGTATTACTAGAAAAATCATTATGATTTGCAATATTTTAAATCACATAGTTATCAGGATTGAAAATCCTTACCTAATGTGGAAACTTCCATTGCTTGGGGAGAACTCCAGGAGCCTGTTTTAGATCAACAACTTTAAAATAGAATATAGATTCATAGAGCAGTAGGTATGACTTGCCTATTGTGAGATCTACAGCTCCAGATGTGTGTCCTTGAATCTGGTACTTGGCTGTCCCTGTTTTGTTGGAGTCTTCTTTATAATTTCTTCCTGCAAAATTAATTTACTTAATATGATTATTTACAAAATAATGCCCAAAAAGGAACTTGGAGCTAAATTCAACTACATTCTAATAGAAATAAATATAAGAACAACCTCAAGTAAGTCTACACTGAAAGAGAGATTCTAATGCCTACTGATCACTTCCTTGTTGCTAGATAAGTAGTAATATTGATAATGTTCAGAAAGAATCTATAAGATCTTAATGATAAACTATTACAAAACTCTTTGAAGATGGTACTGGGATGTTGATGAAGAGGATTTGTGAAATTGTGGATAAGAATCTCAAATTGGAGGGGTAAAATACAATTAAACAAGAATAAGGCTCAATGGCCAGATGGTATTTTAACAGAGATGTTGAAGGTATTAGATCAGAAATTGATCACTGTTAGAAAACCAATTAGTAAAATATGGGAATACGAGGTTTTTCCATGATTGTGAAAGTGGCTACTTACAGAAATTTAAAAAATTATAGGTAAGTGTGTCTGCTAATTAAAAGCATTAAATTTTTTCTGCATCTGATTAAGTGCGTGATGACCCACAAATTTAATAATTGTACATTTTTAAAGTAGTGTCCAGAAATGAAAATCAATATCACATGAATCATGATGGAGCTGAAGTTGAAACCCCTGCACTTTAAAAATGTGCAGATAAATCATTAAGGTTAGTCATAAATAAACTGTCTTGTTATAATTTTAATTAATTTTAATGATTTTAATAATTCGGTTATATTTATGAAAAGTCCATAACTATCAATCAACTCAATGATACCAAAAATCATACCGGGAAATAATTATTTTTATAATAAATGTTTATCACTTTGAATACTCATCCAATTTGTCATTGTCATATTACAATATGTGAATTGCAGTCAAAATAATATATTGGATCTCCAATGAATATTAGAACAGGGCAAAATTGAAGGTCGCCTTACTTACATTTTTAACATCACACTAGATGAAGTGATAGATAGATAGATAGAAATTTATTCTACAATTGAGCAGATGATGCCCGGTGGCAGAATGCAAAATAACAATTACAAATAACATAATAATATGTAAAAAATAAATATAAACAAACAAATATACTTTGTCATTTCCTATATATGCAGATGGCATTTAAATTCTTATACTAAACATTAAAATGCATATACACTAACATATAAATGAATAAACCTACATATTACTATACTAAACATTAAAATGCATATACACTAACATATAATGAATAAACTTACATATTACACAAATATACATACATACAAACATATACGCATGTATACATAGACGAAGGAACCCTCACATCACTTCAAATGAAATCACTTCACTTCACTTCACTTCACTGCATATAACTTTATCTAAATATTAATTGTTCATTACTTTTATACTTCACTTCACTATACGTTTCACCCTATTGACTAATTTCCTATGTTTTTTCTAAAACCTCGCTGAGCAAGGAAAGGGCTCAAAACTGCCGAGCAAATCGTTCCAATCTACTATAGTTCTGTTTACAAAGGCGAATTTCCCTACGTCCGTTCTTTGTATTCTTGTTCTAATTTTATATTTGTGATCAAATCTATTTAAATAATCTGGTTTATCTAACCTTCCCCGTATTTCCTGCCATGGGAGCAACCAACGTAAGATTTATACCGCGCAAAGTCGTGTCCTCTTCCTCCGGCGTTCTAATGATTCCCAATGCGCAGGTGTGTTCTTCCGAAATGTATATTTTGCCACTCTGTTTTGTATCCTCTCTAAGCTCTTTTTAAGTCCTATTCTGTACGGATCCCAACAACTAGCTCCGTATTCCATTACCGGCCTAACAAGCGAGGTATACGCGATTTCCTTTGCTTTCGTGTTACATTTTTTAAGATTTCTCATGACGAAATGCAAAGACCTCCAAGCTTTACCCACTACATAGTTCGTTTGTTTCTCCCATCCCAATTTACAATCCAGGAGAATGCCAAGGTATTTACAGGTCGAAACTCTCGGAACTACGTCATTACCTAGCTGATAAGGTATTGTATGAAAAGCTCTGGCCCTACAAAATGTGATCGCTTTACTTTTCTTCCCATTTATAGTCATTTGATTAGCTATTGCCCAATCGTAAATTTTATTTAAATCATCCTGTAGTTGAAACATATCGTGCTGATCTGCAATTTCCCTATATAATATAGAGTCGTCAGCGAAGAGTCGAATTTTTGACGTTATATTTCGCGATAAATCATTTACAAAGATAAGAAACAGCAGTGGGCTTATGACACTGCCCTGAGGAACCCCGGAAGTAATGTTACCCTTTTCCGATGTGCGAGTCAAGAATTGAAATCAGTGAAAATCTTACTAAATAAATTAGTAGTGGTCCAAAATACAGGATTGATAGTTAATTCTAATATAAGGATAGTTTCTGTTGTATAAAAAATAGAACATAAACTGTATTCAAGAAATAAAATATATTCAAGGAGACCCTTGTCTGTGAGAGACACATGAAGAGACCGAGAAAGAACGGTGGCAGAAGAGGAGGAGGAGGAGAAGAAAGAAGCAGAAAGAGAGAAAAGAAAAGAGGAAGAAAAAAGAAGCAGCAAAGAGAAAGAAAGAAGAAGAAGAAGAAGAGAAAGAAAATCAGAAGAAGAAAGAAAAGAAAATCAGAAGAAGAGAAAGAGAATCAGAAGAAGAAGAAAAGAAAATCAAAGAAGAAGAGAAAAGAAAATCAGAAGAAAAAGAAGAGAAAAGAAAAGCAGTAGAAGAAGAAGAAAAAGAGAAGAGAAAGGAAGCAGAAGAAGAAGAAAAGAAGAAGAAAAGAAGAAGAAGAAGAAGAAGAAGAAGAAGAAGAAGAAGAAGAAAAAAAGAGAAGAAAAGAAGAAGCAGAAGAAGAGAAGAGAAAAGAAGAAGCAGAGAAGAGAAGAGAAGGAGGAGAGAGGAGGAGGAGGAGAGAAGAAGAAGAGGAGAAGAGAACAGTAACTGAAAATTTTACTGTTGGGCATAAATAGGGGCAGATTTTAATGACCTAAAACATCACCAAAGATGATCATAAAATGCTCCCAAAATGTTTTAAAAGTGTCATAAAAGCAAAGAAAAATGATGTAAAAAATCAATCAAATTCAGTTCAAATGAACAACTCAAGCTTTTGTATATGTTACTTATGTAATTGAGGCTTTTTCCTTTCCTTCAAGTGAACTCAGCGTGCAAACTTTGAGTGTGGTGAGTTCTTTACCAGGAAATGTCTGTCTTTAGTTATCGTGAAATCAGCCTAAGTGGCAGGGGGCTAATAGACATCACAGGAACCTTAATTACAATGGCTGACATTAAAACTTGTGAATAAAGAAATCAAACATGCTTCTCAGGAATACTGTGGATGATTTTTTGCATCCTACAAATATTATTTGAACCAAGTACCATTATAATGATGTTAAAAATTAATGAAATCAGCAAAAATGACAGGAAAAGGTTAAAAATGACTTATTCATTGGAATCAATGAAAAATGAAAAAAAAAAATAAAATAATGAAAAAAGGCCATTTCATTTTGTCTCAACATTATATTAATGTATATACAGAAAGGCATTGTTCTAAAGTGAAAAGAAAGTTTTAAAATTATTTCATTAAAATCTGCCCCTAGTCATAAAGTTGTTATAGTGTGATTCCTTAATAATTGGAGGCTAATAGTTTCTCTGCAATTTTGTTGTCATTTACTATATATGGGCTGTTCATTTACAAATCGAATACACTCATTTTTTTTATTTTTTATTTTGGAATAAGAATATTATCTTTGAAGTTAAAATAAAAATTTATCTTAATCTTTATCTAACCTGTTGATTGAAGAAGCCTATGTTTGAAGTCTAATTAAAAATTATTTAAGCTCTACTGCTAAATGAATACAACAGTATATTACATACTTTTTCTGTAAATTAATTTTAAAATATTTTTAGTTCTTGAGGTGTGGTAAGGGCATATACTTAAAGTCTTTTTCTTGGAGAAACAAATGGCCACATTCATTTTGAAGAACTCTATGTCACTTCAAACGTACATCTGTTCTGTATATTGAGGGACACAATGCGCAGGTTGCAACATACTTTTGAGCAAGGCACAGACTTGGCTTTAAGGGATGTTTCTATAAAGCAATTATGCATGGCAACAGTTTGAAATTGATTTTTAAACATCTGATAAGCTTTGAGAGGCCAATTTAACACTTCTCACGTTAAAAAGGTTCTAAAAATAAAAGTCCGCTATGATGAAAAAGTCTCAAACAAGTAAAAACTACCCAAACCATAATAGTGCAAACAAACTACACTGGAGTCTGTTGCTTACTCCCTCCATTAGTGTGCAACTAATGAAAAAATTATTTGCTCAGACTGGATTTTGAACCCCAATGCTTAACTTTCAGAACCTTCCCAGAACTTGATATGATAGTGACATAAACGAATGCGAGCCTTAGTAGTAGCCACAGCCTTGTGAACAAGACAAAATTATTATACCTCTTAAATAAATCATTTTAAAGAGAACCACTTTTTTATTGATTGATTAGTGATTATGGGCATGTCAATTGCTAAGGTCATTGGTCCCTTAAGAGTAGTGTATGTTTTATTGTGGGAGGTGGTGGTGAAATTCCCCCCGCTGGATGGTGAAATTCTGTTGTCATCATGCTTATGTCCCTTTTCCTTTAAAATTGTTTTGATTTAGTGAGAAACTACTCATATGTGATGTCTAGAGACTGGATGTTTATGTGCTAAATATGGGTAAAATAAAACAGGTACATAGTGTATTATATTAGAAGGAATCAATTATCCACCGTTCGATAAAACTCTTCTTACATTGTGCACACTGATTCCTGTCCTCTAATGTTATTGGAATACAGTTATGGTAATGCTATGCAGTGCCAGAGCTAGACAATTTTGGGCCCAGAGCAAAGCTGACCCCCACTCCCACCCACACACCGAAAAAAAATTAAAAATGAGAAAGTTGTATCCAGAAAATACGAGTTATTTTATTTCAAAAAAATAACAAATATGACAATGTCTAAGCTTCAAATGTTTTGGGAAATATATTTTAAAAGATAGTTTTAAGTGAAAGTATTTAGTGATCAAATAATACAATTTCCACGATGATCTTAAAACGCTAAAAAATTCTGTGTTTAGTTGTTGAATAAAATTAATTGCTGTTAAACACATGAAATAATAATAATATGAATTTCAGTGAAACATGTTTTATTGTTAGCATTATTTGATTCGTTTCATACAGTCCTACCTTATAAGAAATGACTATAATTAAATATTTAAGTGAAAAAATTAATTGGAAATTTTATGAAATATAAGACTACTGTACTTATAAAATTTATATTAACATTAACAGTTTTCTCGAGTTCTAATGTTTTTTTTTTTTAATTTTTTACTAATTGTTTTCCCAACAGTCCCATCATTAGGACCTTTGACTTGCAGGGCTCTGGGCAATCGCCTGGTCTGCCCATGCCTAGCGCCAGCACTGATGTTATGAAAACTTGATCCTAATGCCACCATTTTTCTTCTGTATGCTGAGGTTAGATTTGATGCTCATGGGTGCTCAATTAGAAGTCGTAGAAGTCATAGTAGGCATCAAAGAGGAAGAAAGATCAGCTCTTTGTCAGTGTGTTAAAGGTGCAGAAATTCATTGTAGACTATCGTCGCAATGTTGGGAAAGTGCACTATCACAGATATCTGTGTTTTTGTGGTTCAAGAAGTTTAAAAGTGGCCAAACAAGTGTAAAGCCTAAAGAGGGATTAGGACAGCCATCAACTTTAACTAAAAATTGCAATGTCCGTCAAGTTTGATAGATGGTTCTGGCAAATAAGCAAAAGACCACTCGTGAGGTAACATCTTATCTGAACATCAGTCATGGTCCTGCCCATTAAAACTTTTGTTGCTCTGCCAATCAAAGTTTCCTGTTGTATGACAATTCACAGCCACACTTGGCTCCTCACACAAGTGAAACCATAAGAAGATGAAATTCAAGTTATAGGAACACCCTCCTTACTACCCAGACCTTGCTCAATTTAGGGCTACTTGTTTGGGCTGATCTAGAATACTTTGCAAGGTCCTCAATTTAGTTGGTTGTCACAGACCACAAGCAAAGAGCTTCAGTGGCTTTAAAACCATTCAAAACTATTTTATTCGCGAGGAATAAATAAGCTTGTTGGGCAAAGTTAATTGATAAGCACGACAATTACATATAAAAATTATGTGCGTAGTGTAATCTTAGCTTCATATAAATTGTTGAATGAAAGGTGTAGATAATTTTTGACTTAGCTTCGTAAAATACAAAAATATGTTCTACTATAAAGTGACAATATTATTAGAAAATCCATTCTGTTCTTTTAAAATAATTTTCTCAGAAAATCAAAAATTATGTTTAACAAAATATTTAACAATATTCGTATCATATTTTCAAAACATGATTTCATGTCAACAAAACTCAAACATGTTTGAATTTTCAAATGAGAAATGATAACTGATACTGTAACACTTTTAGGGAAAAGAGTGCTAACTAAGCAATTCCAAGGCTGTCTGAAAGGATTAAGAAAGCTTAAAATTTGGCAATGCTCAAATGTAAAAAAAATAAAATTTAATGTGAGTAATATTGATTTCAGTTTTCCATTAAGAAACATTTTCTATGGTAATGAATGCGGCAAGTTTCACATTAACTGATAAAGAATTCATTAACAAAACCAACATTTTACCCGTTGTCAATACATCATCAATCCATCTCCTCATAATATAAGGTAAGGAGAAAGACACTTTCTAGAAGGACAATGATGCCTACATCCTACACATAGGCAGAGTGAGTGATTTCAGTAAATTACAGTGAAGTGTGTTACAGTGTAGTGGACCTGTGGTGATGCAGATCTCTGAAGGAGGTGAAAGGGGAAGCAATACTTTGTCAAATACATACTATTTTTTACCCACCATATTTATAATTTTTTTTATTATTTCACCTCAAAAACTGTTAAAAACTGTCTGTGACGTGCTATGGGAAGAAGTGAATTCTGTGCTTGTTTTCTAAATCTGTGATCCCTACTAAGTATATACTACTTGAATTTTGAATACAGAAAGAAATGAGCATTTTTTGCCAAGATTGTTAACAAAAATACTCGCTCCCATGTAATAAAATCTATTTTCAAGGGTAAAGCAGCTATAAATTTGGGCTCTTATCCCTCATCATGTCCTTCGTCAAGGAATGGACGACAAGGAGAACAAGAGAGAATGGACGACAAGGAGACGAAGAACAAGACAACATGGAGAACAATATTTTGAATAACTATATTTCCCCCTGAATTCCAGAAGACGTGTACAGATAATGAAGTTACATTCATGTCCAGAAGCAAAACAAGGGGCCATCTGAGCATTTGCTCAAAGGATCACGGAAACTGGATGAAAAACCTGATCAAGATGGGGGTCATTGACCCAAAAGCTGCAGTAGAATACAGTCCAAATGGTCCAAACAATACATTAGATATCACTGTTAAAATTAATGACCTTTTGATGTTCAGTATAGTCTCTAATTTTATATAAACAGTTATGCAGCAGGAACAATTTCACTTGGGATTTAAACTTTTCTATTGAATTCAATCATTTAATATCATCTGGCAAAGTGTTGTAAAATAATGTACATGTATTGTATGTGAAATTTTTGTAGTGAGCTGTTGATTTTTTGTAGTGAGCTTCCTCCTTGATCTCTTACTTCTGAAACATTGTGTCTGGAACACGACCTACAATCGTGCACTAAATTTATAGAATGGAAGCTTATATAAAATATGCAATAATATCTGGAATATAATAAGTCTATATATAATATGTAGGGAACAGACTTTATTGTAATAAAAAAAGCAAAACATGTACATATATATGTACTTATTTTTTGAAAAATATGTAAGAAAAAATAGGAAATATGTGAAAAAAAAATTTGTTGTAACATTTACAATTCCATTCTTCAAGCACTTTCCGAGTAGAGTACGTTGCCAATCAGATCTTAACATGGATTCAGAGAGACTGACTGAAAGTTTTACATCTACAGAAGCAATTAATCTCTTGCATCTACGATAGCAATTACTTTCATCCAATACATATAATACTTTCGTATCATATACAATGCTGCTTACAAGGAGCCGGCGCTCAAGTGAATAGTACCAAGTAGTAGCCTGCGGTAGAAAGAGGGGGGTAAAGGGCGCATACCCCCCCCCACCTCGAGAAAAGGTATAAAACAATGACCTGGAATTTTTTATCGAGTTTCGTATGTGGTGTATGAAACACGAGTAAGCACGTGGTGGAAGTTCCTTCTGCTTCGCATACTACATCCGCTCATCCTTGATCCCAGCTATGCAGTTTCCAAAAGATGGGGGCGGGGGAAGGTAAGTTTGACAATTAATAGCGATTGTTGGGCATTAACACAATCGCATTGCGTGCTGTTTTTGTTTTTGGTATTTCAGTAACTAAGTTTTTATGTAACATATATTTCGAACATCCCAATGAAATGTTCATTTTCGACCTACAAATATATTAAAATGTAACGAAATATGTGGCAATAGATAAAATATGTAAAAATATGTAATTACACCACAATATGTAAAAAATATGTAAAATAAAAATTGTTCCAATTAGTTAAAAATGTTGTGTTAAGTCTAAAAAATATTAGTGAATGCAGGTATGTTCCTGTAAAAATTTTCCCAATAATAAGCTATGTCCAAGTCTCTGAGATTTGTAATATTGTTCTGAAAAATTTCCTAACGTTAAAAAACCCTGTTTACTTTCATTTAAGGAAAATGCAGAGTCCAACTTCACAATGAGAAAAAAATTCATTGAGAAGGTGTCACTAGTGTGTTTTGATTTCCTTTCTAGTTCAGGGTGACCAGTGATTTGGCTTTTTGGAATTGAAAGTTTTTCCACCGGTTTCACAGGTCTCAGAATACAAATTTTCCTGGTTCTGTTTCGCCCATTACAACACATTTTTTACTTTCTCATAAATAAATGTATATACGTAGTGTAGAGAAAGTTATGTAATGCTGCGCGAAAAAACGGCGAATTTTTGACAGAAAACAATTCATTGTCGGGCCATGAAAACAAGAAAGTGGATAAATCCAGTTGCTAAATTAAGAGAAAAAATCCTCTAACGTGGTGCAATCAGAATCCCAGTTTTGTGGGTCCTTGCAAATCCCAATTTTGTGGGAACTTGCAAAACCAATTGAAAGCAACTGTCCGTCCGTCCGTCCGTCCACGCTAGCACCGAAACCATGTGTAGGATTTTTTCACAATTGAAGAAAATCCTGTCCATCTGGCCAACTGGTCCAACTAGAGTTGAAGCTTTGAGATTTTCAAAACCTTTTCTTTGAAATTTGGGCATACTTTACATGAAGCTCCTCGGACATTTTCAAAATTTTCTCAAAAACGGTTCCAAATTTTTTCTTTAAATTTCTTGTAAAAATAGGGTAAATCTGAAAATAACGAAAAATCCCGGTTTTTCCTCGGTTCTTCCATGTTGTTTTAAATAAGTGTGTTAAATAAATGTTTATAGAAAATTCTGATTTTTAAAAATTGCAAACATTCAAATTTTTTCAGTGTCTTCCTACAACAACAATTATGAAGATAAATATTTTTTCTTAATGAAATTTGTTCATCAAGAACAGATCTTGAAATAATGTGATGTTAAATTTTTCGAAAATATTAGTATTTTTTGCAAAATTTGAGTCAAACATGCAATTTTTATTTCCATTAAACCATTTTTTCTTAAAAACAGCACAAAATTTATTTATTAAATTTGGACCTTGGATGACGTAAAGGACGCCAAAGAAAATGGTGCAATGGTGCATCAGAATTATTGATAATATAGAATTTTCAGATATCATAACTGCCCAGATAATGTGCGGATTGAATGAAAGCTCATCCACTGGCCCTGATGGTATTCCAATCGTGTACCTGAAAAACTGAACTACAACTAGGACGTTTATCTAGATTATGCTAAAGCTTTTGATAAAGTACCACATAAACGTCTCATCCACAAACTCTCATCTTTGGGTATACGAAGCAAGCTGTTGAGGTGGATCCAGGAATATTTATCAGATAGAACATTCCAGGTAGTGATTGGAAACACATTATCAAGACCCCGTGCCGTTACAAGTTGTGTTCCCCAAGGTTCAGCTCTAGGCCCGATATTATTTATCCTTTATACTAGCGATTTTGGTGATGATCTGTCTTCAAGCTGGAATTGTTACGCGGATGACACCAAACTATTCTCAAATCCACTAAAGAATCACCTGATGCATCAAAATGATCTCAATAAAGTGGTGAGATGGTTGGAATCTTGATTGCTGCCCTTAAACCCCAATAAGTGTACGGTTGTGCTAAATCATGTCACGACAGTGAGATGTAAGAATTACATCTCACTGTTGTGACATGATTTAGCTGTACGAAAAGGAGTTATAACTGTCAAATTTGTGTTGATATTTTCTTGAAAGTTTTTAGTTTTTGCACTGAATGTTCTACGATTTGTAATGAGTTTTAGAATACATTTTAGAAAAATTATGACTGTGGTGAGTTGATTCAGAGAGAATTTATGGTATAAATAGTATTAATAACCATTACTATTGGCAAAAAAGTATGTGTTGTTTTAGCATCACTAGTTTTCAATCATATTTAAAACAGCAAAAAATGAGATGGGAAAGCAGTGGAAGGTAATTGTTCCTTATGAGATTTTTGCTAGTGCAGGTTTTTGACACCCCCAATTCATAAAGCCATGAGCCACTACTGATTTTGCTTAGCTATTAAAACTATAATGAAAAAGTCTGGGCTGTGTTTGTAGCATCACTATTTTATTATTCACGTTGTATTTGTGTTAGAATGCTTTCATTGTATCATTTTGTTGTCTTTGATATAGTGTAGAAACATGTAGTTCTTAGTTTAAATAGTACACACCTAATTTGGCTGACTGGTTTGCAACTAAGAGCTGAAACACATTAGCTAATGTGTCTTACCTGAAGAACTCCCTTCAGATTCAAAATACTCTGAATGTTCTCGTTCAGAACCTCTTGAGTTTTGGGGATCTTGTGATATGCATCGCCAGTCATGGGAAGATGAAGGTGCAGGCTGTGACTGTGGTGGTTGATGAAGTGGTGAGGGTCCAGGATGGTGACATGAGGGAGCATGATGATGATATGATGGATGGCAGTGTCAGATGATAAAATGATGATGGAAGTTGATGATCGCAATGAGGACAATATGGTGCAGGACGATAATGAAAGCATGATTGTGGAGGTGGAGTGAGGCTTGCTGTTGATTCCTGTTCACAAGTGACTCTTGATGGGCAGCAACAATGCATCTGTTGTCCTGAAACATATGTATTAAATAATCAGTGTTGTCATGTTCAGCATTATCTGGTCTTTAGAATTGTTTTGATGTAGATTTGATTTCACTCTTATTATTGAATTGTTTCATGATAGATCATAAAAATTTAGAACAATGTGACTTACTTTTCAGTAACCAATTGATTTTTTTTTCCCCCCGAAGGTATAGGCATCCTACTGGAGTCCTTTTGGTGGAATATTTCTCTTGTTCACAATCAACACTTCAGCTAAACCTTTTCTTAATTTCTACTAATTCTTTGTTGCATTAAAATTGGATATGAAACTTGTGATTAAAGTTTTTACAGAAATTCAAGTTACACACTTACTTCTGCACACATAGGTTGCTGGACCCTGCTTCTGGGGCAACCCTATGTTGAGGTCATTCCGGCCATACATTCTTGAGTGCTGTGGTGTTCCAAATGAAACATTCCTTCTCAGATTGGGGCCGTGAGCTGCAAACTGCCGATGAAATGGTGTAGAGAACCTTTCTATCGAATGAAAATACAAAATTTAATAGCTAGTGCTGTGGAAGTAGGTTGTGTATATGGTGTTAGTCTTAATTTGTGGTATTTAAATTTACTTGCATGGGGAAACTCATTATTACATATAATAAGTAGATTTTTTCTGACAATCTTTGGATTACTACATTATATAAACAACTTTTCAATGGAATACAAGATATTGACTACACATTCAATATATTTGATTTCAATATTGTATTGACTTACAATTCTTTGAAAAGTTGAGGAAAGAAAATGTAATACAAAACTTTAGAAAGAAGTTTATGCAAAAAATAGGGTGATATTGACAATTCACAAAGCTTGGCTCTGTGATATTTTAGGTCTGACATAAAAATATTGTGGTGTTTAAATCAAGTAGCGAGAAAAAATTCATACCCTGATTCCTTGAACGCATACTTCGGTAAGGTGCACGATTCCTAGTGGTGAAATTCCTTCTCACTGACCCTCGCGATCGATAAAATTGTACAAATTGTTTATAGGTTTCAAAAAGTTCATCTTCTTCATCTTCTCTCTCTGTGGATGCAAACAGATCAAACATGGCTTTAACAAGTCAACAAAAATGGCTTTCATGTATCAAGAAGGGTTAAATTTTGTTGGAAATGCATTAGGATTAAAAGTATGTTAATATCATAACTTTTGAAGTTTTGGTTTGAACGTGCTATAATAGCAATCTGCTGAATTTTGAGCCTCTGTTGAATGAGCACTTCTCCTGAACAGACACACACAACACACAAATCGTACTAATCTCTGACAGAGTATTCTGAGAAAATTTACACCTATGCGCAAGTCTAAACAATGTGACCATATTTACGGAATTCCAAATAATGCAATTGATATCTACTGTCCAGAAAGAATAGTTTCCCTTCATAAGGTCCATAAGGGTTTTGTAATGGAAGTATCCAGAATTTAAAACATTGATTAAAAATCCTATAGGAATTAAATCAAAATAAACTAATTCATTACATTTGTGAAGACATTCATTATTCAAATAACCCTTAAGTAGTCACATAAGGTCAATTGATACCCCAGCTTTCAATACTTTACTTTGAAAGTGAAAGTAATAATAGGGGACCTCCCAAATTAACCTAGGCCCCAGGGCCCCCATTACTGTTAAAACGGCCCTGGTGATCCTTTTGAAATTGAAAGGAGCCTTGATTTAAGGCTCTTAGAGCAGGTAGAAATCAGGGATAATGAATCAGGCAATGAAAAAGAAAGTGACAATTTGAGTGTGTCTGATCAGGATCATGTAGTGAAGAAAGTGACACGCCAGAAGAAATTCCAGAACAGAGCGGGGAAGCCCAACCATTTTATTTTGATAAGAATAAAACTATGCATTAGATTCCTCAATTACTGTAAAAACAACCCTCTTTCACTGTAAAAACCTGCTCTCACAACCTACCTGGGACTACTGGCATAGCAAATCATGCCAAATCTACCCTAGAATGTTTTCCTTATTTTTTGACAGTGACATATGATACACATTGTCAAGAATACAAATGTCTATGTTCAAATGATTTCTTCCAAGTTTAAGAAAGACCAGGATGTTAGCACTACTAATGAAACATCTTTGAACCATTGTTGCCAAATTATCAAAAATTGATATAGAATTATCAAAAACTATAAAGAACCACAACAGAGATCTAAATGTGTAGTTTGTCCCAGAAATAAGAATAAAAAATACAGCATTTCTTATGTGGAATGTAGGAGAGTGAAGTGCAAATCACATTTGAGAAATGTCAGTGAAATGTGTTTAAATGAATTGAAAAATAATTGATGTGAACATATTATCATATATACATTAAAATAAAGACTGTTATACACTATCTTCCAACATTTATTTTCTATTCAGCTGCAATTTTAGTATTTGTTTCCTTTTAAACTGATTCCTATATTTTTCATAAGTTGTTTCCACAGTATTCAAAATGTTAACGGCTCTTTTGTATTCCTTTCATGTTTTTTGAAGATTTATTACAAAATCATGATATTAGTACTTGCTTTATCATGATAGATACATTTTAACAAAAATAACATTTAGAATAAATTAATATATAATTAAAATTTGGTCATCTACGACCTCACATGACTACTTATAAAATAAACCATGAGGTGACTTAAGGGTTAATCTATTTTTTCCTCCAAATATTTTGGCATCTTTCCAATCCAATGTTGGTTGGTTGTTGGTGATTCCGGGCATGTCAACTACAGAGGTCATTAGTCTCGTAAGTGTAGTGAATGTTTTTTCATCGCGAGTTGGCAGTGATCTTCCCCCGCTGGGTGGCGAGATCCGGCGCCAACCTACTTTCGGCAAGCGGAGTTTCCCCCAACCAGGGATCTCCCACCAGCGGGGCACTGTTGGAGGCCTCCTGAGAATTTTCTATTTTTTAAAATTAATTCTTACTATTAAGTCAAAATAGAATTGTAAATTGTCTAATTGACTAGAAAATTCCTTGTTGATGAGAATGTTAAAGACTCATTGCTAAACGATAATTTTTTTGTTCGTTAAAATCATCATAATCACGGTTTTTGTCACTTCTCTCTTCATCTGACATTGTTTTTGGTCCTCCTTCCAAGATGCAAAATGTACTGACATTTTACGCCCCTCTGAAAGTTTTGAGCGTTAAATTTGCGTTCTTAGTCTTTCATCTGACACCACGTACGAACATTCCCTTCTGTATCACCCGATTTTCTATCTGGCCCGCACTTTGTCGATGGCTTCTGTTCCTTTAACAGTTTTTTCACATTCTTAAACATAATATATTTTAAATTAGAATAGTTTACCGTTCGTATGATCGAGTTGTGAAATGCGAACTCGAGTTGTGAAATGAGAACTCGTATATTCTGTCCCTTCGTTTCGCGGGTTAAGTGGGTAGCAGCAAGTTTCTAAGTTTGGGAATTGTTTGCTAAGAAAATATTTTTTATCATCCTTTTCTCTTGTTGGATGTAGAATGCGTACGTCTATCGGTGTTTTTTTTTTATCTCTTGCAAAACGCAGATTCGCATTTACCGAGCTTCGAACCGAGATTCCGCGCGGCCTCGCCGCACCCTCAACTTGTAACAAAATATCGGAATTCATTTTCACGTTACTTACATTTCACTTGCTATAATGACATTTGTTAGAGATTCCCTGTTTACCAGCCCATTCAAAAATATCGGTCTGAATTGACGGGCAAATTCGCGGTCGATGTCGAGAATACAAGCGGGAATATGATTATGTATTGTAGATATGCACGATATTTTCACCGTCTTCGCAGCTTATTGTTACGTCAACATTTAAGAGTTTCGTGCCATGGAAAGCCAATGAAAGAGCATACTATACCCAAACTGGCTAGACTTAATCTGCAAAAATAAGACGATCCCGTATTTATCGTCAGAGTTATTTAGGAAAAAAACTCGTCTTACAGTATATTCGGTTAAATAGGGTATTAACTAGTTTGACGCATGCGAACATTCCGTCCTTTACAAATCATTAATAATAACGTGGTCCATGACCCATTGTGTTGGGTGCTGCTCTGGTATTGATAAGAGAATCAACTTATTAGAGAAGTCTACCTACAAACGGAGATCGAAACGGCATTGAAAATACTATTCCATTTTGAAAGAATTAATTCAAATATTTTCGAAATACTAGCATAATTAGTTTCAATTTACCTAGAATTTATTAATTCTGAGCATCCATGTCTGTTCACACAACAAAGTGGAGGTGACCAGAAGGGTTGACCCCCCTCAAAACTGTAAAAGAGGGTAAAAAGCTAATGTTGTAGATTAAGGCGTGAGGAAAGTACTTAGTGCACGTGTGTGGCGGGTTGCATTCGGGCACTTCGGTGTTGCGGGTTTGCATGAGCGCCTGTGTGGCCTTGGTACGTTTCGTAGTTAGTTGATTAATTTTTTCGTGTTTCCTGGCGCGTCAACGGCTTTGGTCATTAGTCCCGTAAGTTTAGTGCATGTTTTCTAGGAAGTTGGCTGTGATCTTCCCCCGCTGGATGGCGAGATCCGGCGCCGACCTACTAGAAGCGAAACCCTACTATCGGCTAGTGGGGTTTCCCCCTAACCAGGACCCTCCTACCAGCGGGGCACCGCCCCAGCCGGGACGAGCTCGTATTTAGTGATGGCAAATTTTACCACAACATCGATACATCGATGTTTCGATACATCACTAAAGGGTTTTCTATGTCGATGAAAACACCGACGAGAAAACATGGATGTTTTAATTACAGACTAATAAACATGCTATTTTCCTATCCATATTTAATTACAGTACGTGAAAGAAATATATTTTATGGTTTGGTTACCAGCATGTTAATAGTATGTAAAAATTATTATCGACTGTAAATAATAAAATTAACAATAAAGAAACTCGTGCTTTGCTATCGATTTCGTGTTTCACTGTTGATTCAGGCCTGACAACATACATTCATAACACGAGCAGCACCCAAACTTCCTCAGATTGAACTCGCAAAATGAAGCGTGATGAAGAGGATGACGCAAAACCACGATATTGCTGTGGATTGCTGCTATTCTACAACGTGCTTAAACCCCCCCTTTAACAAAAATTTAAAAAACGTCGATGTTTTTGCAATAAAATATCGATGTGAAGAAAACAACGAAAGCAAAATATCGATGTTAATGAATCAGTGTTTCTGGTGGAAAACATCGATGTTTTAAAAACGTCGATGTTTTTTGCCATCCCTATTCGTATTATTTCTTTCTCGTTCCTACTAACGTAAGAAGAGAAAGTGTTATAATCGTGCGCCGGAAAAAGACGAATTTTCGACACAAAACTCTTATTGCTGGGCCCTGGTAACGAAAAAATAGATAAATCCAATGCCAAATATAGGAGGAGGAGAAGAAAAAAGGAGAAGAAGAAGAAGACGAAGAAGTCCTCTAACACGTGGTGCAGCCAGAATCCACACACACCCCTCTACAGCCAGAAGAATTTTTTTTTAATTTAATTTTTTTCGGCAACTTAACACTATTTTACTTACTGAAGAAATATGTTAAATAAGAAACAATTTATACTATCACAAAAATTATTTTTTGATATTTTCTCAGACCCAAAGTCAACACATATTTTTTAAAAATTAACAAAAATTGTTTGTATTGTTTTAGAACCCTGTAATAGACTCGAAAAATCTCAAACGTTCCTCTCAAAACACAAATTGTGAATATTTTCAGATTTTTTGAACACTTGGGTCGCAGTTAAAAATATAAAAATATTTTTCCTATCTTTAAATTACCTTGACTTTAAGTATACTTTTTAAATGACTTCAAAAGTTCCGTGCATTTATTTTAGAGTATATTATACATTTGTATACATTGTTGTAGCACCCAGTAATATTTTGATTTTTGAATGTAGTTACAAATTATCATTTTTTAAACCTTTCTAATCCATTGCTTAAAAACAGCATGCGCTAAGGAAAGACGATCGTTTTTGGCAGTTTATAAAAGATCATCGACACAAAATCTTGAAAGTGTGATGCTGGCGGATCACAATTCAATCCTGCAGCGAAAACAATTCAGAAGAAAAAAAGAGTTTGCAGATTATGGCATAAAAGAGTTGCGACACATATTATAATTGCACATAACTTGATCTCTTAGGTCTTTTATACCAGGTTTGCTTGTAGTTTCATTTTGAAAAGGCAGCAATTCTAAAAGAAATTCAAAGAACAACCATCAGCAGTGAAATCGATCGAAATTCTCCCATGCCAATCTTGGGACCTGCTCTTTATAATACAAGAAGATAATTAATTTAAATGTATAATTATGGTATTTTTGAATACCCAGTAATAACCACTAAATAGCACGAATGTAACATAACTTTTATTGATTGTATTATTTTACCATTTGTTTGGCCAGTGTTGGTTTGTCTTGATCCTGAGTTAAAAATTGGAACTTGAGAAGGATTTTCTTCCTGCACTGCAACCTAGAAAAGTGAAAGCTGTTTACACATCAACAGATAATATTTTATTTCCTACACACACACACACACGCACACGCACACGCACACGCACACGCACACGCACACGCACACGCACACGCGCACGCGCACGCGCACGCGCACGCGCACGCACGCGCGCACGCGCGCGCGTGCGCACATATACACGCACACACACACATACACGCGCGCGCGCACTTGTTATTAATAGCTTCAGATGTTGCCAGTAAATTAAGACTAAAGTATTAGGATTAAATGGTACACATTACGTTTATGATAGTTATTTATCTGAATTTAAATTGGTCCAAATATGTTAAAAGACATGATCCATGATAGAAATGGTTTGCAGAAATGCTTTTACATATATGTACCCTAGAAAAAAAAGCAAGTATCTCCCACAGCCAGATGGACGCGTGCCACCACACGGGATTCACGAATCGGAAACAGTGGGAGGAATGAAGCCACGATGGTGCAGCGAAATACAGCGTTTCATGGTCACGGCTAACACAAGAAAAATTACGGCGGAAGAAAAAGCAACGATTTGTCAGTGATAAAACTGAGTAATAAATAATTTATCAAATACACACCAATCTTACACTTTTAAAATATTAAGCTAGGTGCTTGTTGTTCTTTTTTTATTTTGCCATTAACATAGAAGAAGTTACAATATTACATTCAAATTGGTGGGCAAAATAATTAGGGATCCCCTAGAAAGACTGTGTGGGATCGCGATCACCTTTGAACACAAAAACAAAATTGTCAGCAGCGAGAGGCAGCTCGCTCACTCGAATTAACATGCAAGAATAACAAAACAAAGATTTTAAACCTAATACTTCTGTGTACTAATAATATTAAAAAAAAATCAGATCTAAGCATACGAAAATGTTCTTATCTGAATTTTCTTGTATTTATTCCAATTTTTATCACGTACATTAAAAATGCATTCGTGACATTACTACTGCTCCTTCTACTCTTTTTACTCTCTGTACTCTCAAAGCACACCTTCTGAAAGCCTTCACACATATAAACAAAAATTTAGATCAACATATCCGAACGTTGAAAGAGGAGGTTCTCTACACAGACGGTTGAGTACAAGTCGACAACGCCGCGAATACTCCCAACCGTGCACCCGTGACTGCACAGAACACACAGACACCAAATCCAGGCACAACTCAAGACAAATTTATTGTTTTAGATTATGAAATTTTCCGCGCCTTCCTGATCCCCACAACCCTCCTCTACGTATATTAAAACGCATTAGTGACATGGCTACTGCTCATTCTACTCTTTCTACTCTCTCCACTCTCAAAACCGACCTTCTGAAAGCTTTCACAAACGTAAATAATAGTTTTGATCAATATATCCGAAGGTTAGAAGAGATCGGTTGAGTACAAATCGGCAACACAGCGAATCTTCGCAACCGTGCATCCGTGACTGCACACAAGACAGACACCACATCCAGTAGCAACTCAAAACAAATTTAGTGTTTTAGATTATGATATAGATATTCCTCGCCTTCCTGATGATCACAACTATTCCCTACCAATGACAAATACATGCACAAACTAAGGCAAACAGGCTAGGAAGCACGTCAAAACCAAAACACGTAAAGCTGCGCATCCTAGCACACTTGAAAAAAAAAGACATTCCTACTGAGCCTAAAAAACAGGTGCTCATTTTAGCTGACGCCATGGTCGCCATCTTTCCTCTATTGTCAGTAGGAAGTTACCCTCCAACTTCTCAGTCTCATCCATTTTAAACCTAATGGGGGGTTTGCCGATGCGACTGCAGAGTTGGACATCTACACGAAGACACTGACCAATCAGGACCCAGTCACTATCATAGGAGGGCAGAATAACATTAACTAGGGCTTTACAGCTGAACAACATGTAAACAAATTACAATGTGCCGCCCAAAATACTAACATTGTAGTCTCGACTCTGCCCTTCTGGTACAACAGGCCAACACTATGCAGCGCGATTAAGCACGCAAACCAAAAATTAAAACTGCAACTCACAGAAACAAATGTAACACTTTTTAAAATTAATTTCCTCTGGGCAAAACATTTCACCCGGCAAGGTCTTCCCATCAGCCTTGCTGGAAAACATGCCCTCGGTAACAAGCTTGCACAATACATCACGAACTCCAGTTCTACGCAGTCTCCTGCCAAAAATCCATCCCTTTCACCTTCCTTACATTCTCCATCCCCACCCATATTTCGAACACTCATACCTCCTCCTCTGAACCTACTCCCGTTTCTCCCATTCCCACTACCAGTTCATCTACACCTGAAGCCCCGTTTTCCTCACAACCTGTCACTGCCAGGACACATTACAACCTTCGCCCACGCACTCGAGGTGAAAATGAAGTTAATTTATAGCAACTACAGTCAGATGCAGCAGAAAAACTTTCGTGTGGGTACTTGCAAAAGATAAACATTCTGCACTATAATGTTCAATCCCTTTCAAATAAAACTGAGGCAGCTCTACAGAACGTTTTAAATCAAATGGATGTTCTTTGCTTTACAGAATCTCCTAATGAACTTAGCATTTTCCAAATTCTAAACTTTTACCTCGCAGGCTTTTATTGTAGAGAGACAGAGGGAATCGCATAAAGGCCCTACATACGGGTGTTCTTGTATTTACATTAGAAATAATATCGATTCTGCCTCCTTGATGGAATTAAATGTGTATTCCGTTGAATATGTTTACGAAATTTCTGTAGTACATCTTCCTTCGCTAAAAATGATAGAACTTTGCATCTACGGGCCTCCAACGAAGAGAGCTGGAGATTATATTTTGTTCTTAGAAAAACTGGAGATAATTAATAAAGTGAGCAATCGCTCTTTTGGATACACTGTTGTATGCAGAGATTTTAACATTGATTTTCGGGTCGAATCTTGCGAAAAATAACAGTTTCTCAATTTAATTAATTCCTTCAGTTTAGATAACACCATGGTGTGCTGTGGCCCGCTCGTGACACATAGCGATGTCGCTAGCCTTTCACCACTGAGGTCCGGGTTCGATTCCCGTCGAATCTCATGTGAAATTTGTTCCAACAAAACGAGTTTGGCTGCTTCACAAGGAATGGTTCAACCCCAGTGAAGTGCTCTAAACCCCACCCCACCCCTATCCTTATTCCTTCCCAATTGTGGCCGCTGGGTCGTGACGCAGGAGGCGCGTACGCGGAGATGCTACCTGGCGGTCCTCCTGACAACTGACTGCGACGGGCCGTGACATGACATGTTAGTAATAGAGAATTATTCCTCTATACCGCACATAAATAGAGTATTACTCCCCAGCGCAAAGTGCTCAACCCCCTTAAGGGGCTTTGAGACGCGTTGCGTCAAGTTCTAGACGCAACAAATTAAAAAAAAACAACAATTAATGTACCTACACAGATCACACCAAATTCAATAAAGGCAATCGATCAAATTATAATTTACAAAACTACTTCTCGACATGAAGTTGAATCAAAAGATTAAGGATACAGTGACCACGATGCACAAATTCTTGTCATGATAAAAAATGCGAACACTGACACAATAAATAATACACGTATGAGTAGATTATTTACTTAAAGTAAAATAAAATTATTAATTGATTACTTGATGCAGGAGTCATGGAACACGGTTTATAATATCGTTGATACAAACGATAAATATACTTCTTTATTTTCAACGCTTTCATTTCATTTTAACACTTGTTTTCCTCTTCAAAATATAAAACTAAGTATTTAACAGAAAAGCAATTCTTGGATAACACAAGGTATTAGGACATCATGTAAAAAAGCGAATTCTTTCTTTCATTTCGAAACATGACAACATATCTCAAGGTTTCTTCCTATAGTTTAAAAATACAAATCATTGTTAAGAAAAGCCATAAGGCAGGCTAGTTAGTCTCTTTAACCATTACTTTTCGAGAATTGTTGCCGATCTCACTAAGAGTCTTCAGCTACAACATTCAACATCAGACGTTTTCCAAAAAAAATTTAGACATGATGTTCGTTTCCAAAATTTCTTCCTATGAAATTCTCAAAATATTCGGTGAATTAAAAAAATTCGGCCGGTTTCGATGAGTTTCCGGATTATTTGTTAAAGACTTGTGCGCCTGTCATTACACACCCGTTAACTCGCATATTTGATGCATCCTTATTCACTGGAACTTTTCCAAATATTTTCAAAACAATTAAGATTTAGCCGCTCTTCAAAAAAGGCAACAAAAATGAAATTCTAAATTATTGGCCAATTTCTCTTCTGTCAGTTTTTTCAAAATATTAGAGAGACTTTGGATTACGAATGGAAACTTTCTCAATAAACACGACGCGTTTTCCGATTGCCAACATAGATTTCGAAAATCAAAATTTACGGAAACAGCTATATTTTCTTTCCTTAAAGATTTCGCCTCATCATTGGATCAAAACGAAGCACCTACTGGATTATTTTTAGATCTTTCAAAAGCTTCTGACGTCATTGATCATGACATTTTATTTTTCAAATTACCTTCCTATGGAATCCGTTATATTGCCTCTAGATTGGTTAAGTTTGTACCTTAAATAACGATCTCAGAAAGTAGAAATATCTTACTAGAATTATTAAACATTATGTACACACCTTTCCGGCTCTTTGCCAATTGCACGAGGAGTCCCGCAGGTATAGATTTTAAGTCCTATTCTCTTCCAATTATACGTAAACGATATGCCCTCGACGATTCGAAACGGAAGAGTTCTCTTTGCTGATGATACGAATATTCTTTACATAAAGAAACCGTAAAGAGTATAACATCCGATTTTCAAATTGATTCCATAATAACTAAAGACAGGATTCCCGTGTAATCGCATCTTTTCTTTGCTAACTTGAAATTGGATTGAAACCTCGATAGAAATGTGAATCATGAAACGGACATTGTTTTAGTACTTGTTTTATTTTGCACGAAATTGCAGTTTTTTTTTTTTTTTTTGGGGGGGGGGGTACTGCACAATATGGCATGTTTCATGTATTGCTACCTGAAAATGGTACTTTTGGGATTTTACTGGGAAAATTTGCAAGACTCTTCGTTTCATTGCATAAAATATAATTGTTATAGTATCAACTTCTTTTAATTTTTATTTTTTAAAGGTTTCATTTAGGAATGTTTTAATGACATTACCCAGCAGTGCATTCGGATGGTCTGTGAACCCTTAATGCGGTTTAAGTGTCAATTCTGCATTTTGTTGCCCACATGAACTGAGTGTCAATACCTTGCTTGATGCCAATTAGCTAATTACAATTTCTGAGTAATTTTAACAGGGATATACTGTGGTAACACAATGTAGGTCCCCGCCCCATGGTTGCGGCCGCGTAACCGACGCTATTTTCGGAGTCTATCTTCCCAATCAGATCATATGTCCGTTTTGTCAGTCTTCGCTGAACTTATCAATACGAGACTGCATGCACGAGTCACATTTGACCTTATGTTCAGGCGCGAAGCTTAGTGACAAGCACAGTGCGTCTAATTTCTGGAAACAGATGTTGCCCTGCGAGATACGAGAGAATGTAAGCAGTTTTTGACAGGTTGTAGCTGCGTGCACACGGTACATCAGTGCGGCACAGAGACAAGTGTAAATTGTAGAACGAACGTTTTCGTGTATGAAACATATATTAGTTTATAGAAGATACAAGAATTTCTCAGAAAATAATTTGGAAATATACACAATTCTAAATTAAAATGAAAAAAAAATAGAACATTTCTCCTGTAACTTAATATTTTCTATTTCTGGAGGTAAATTTGTATGTTTTAATTTTTAAATTTTTATACTAATTAAATTTTGTGAGCGAATAATATTTAATGTCATATGTGGCTTTTTAAAACAATATGCACAAACTTAATTATAATAAATTCAGTAAAGTAATATTTCATTCACCTTAAATGTCACATCCAAAATATAAAATATGTTGATAAGTGGATTAACTGGAGTTCTTAGGCTTCGAAATACGGTTTTGCGAAGTTTAGATCTTTTTATTGCAGTTTTTGCACGTTTTGGTCTTTTTACAGCACGATTTTCGGTCTTTAGTAATAACAAATTAATAGTAATTGAAAAGAAAACTGTTGCAGCCCATTTTCCGTCTCAAATAAACAATTCTGTACTCCATAAAAACTGAACGGTGTACATTGACTGATGTTAAATTAACAAAATATTTAGGTGTCTCAATTCAGTCAAACCTCAAACGGAACGTTCATTTAAATCAATTGAACACAAAATTAAGTTCATTTCATTATGCTACGCGCTCAGAATTCTTTCAGAATTATACTCGTGTATAATTCGCGGACGTTCATTCCCGCCCGAGATATGGCATAATATTCTGGGGAAATGCATCTTATAGCTCCCAGACTTTTAGATTACAAACTAGGGGTGCTACAGAATGGCAGAGACTTTCTCGTAGCAAATTTTTCTAGTTTGCTTGGTGTGGACTGGATTTAAGGTCTTGATCCATTCTCTGATCAGCTGTCATCTGCCGTCGCCCAAAGCATTTTTTTTTTTTTTGTACACTGTTTGAACTTTTCAGTTTCTTAATAGAAGAGCCGAATATTACTTCCAGAATATTAAAGAACAGTAACCCCTAATCCTAAATTGAAATTTTCATTGAAAAGTTTGAAGCCGTTTTTACGAAAATAACGATTAAGCATTACTGTCAATGCGAAATTTGAAGCTCCTTTCCACAGAAATCTATTGAGAAAATTTGTTATGTCTGGAGACATGGCACTAGGAGCTTAAAGGAGCAGCCCCAAGTTACGAACATTCAAGAGTGGCCAAAAGTAGTAAAAAAAAAAACAACAAATAACAGAGAAAATCAACAAAACGTTCTATTTCAGTTTCATACAATTTTAATAACTCAATTTAAACGTCAATAAAATTGATATAGTTTAAAAAGATGTTATTTGACTCATATATGTGGCTCTAACATTTTTTTAATGCAGTACTTTTTACAACTTTTCCTAGGAGAACATCGAGATTATCAGAAAATGTAAATTTCACATTTTTGCATATCTATTAAGTTTGTTACTAATACAACATAAAAATCAAGTATTTAAAAAATCAGAGAAAATACAAAACAGTGCAATGCACTTGACATGCTTCCAAAATATGGTATATTTACCTGACTATTGTGGTCTTGGACTCCATCGTTCACAGTATTTGAAAACAGAACTTCAATATCAGTATCATCTTGATCCTGGAAGACATGAAACAACATACTTGTGTATCCTTCATACTTCATCCAATTCGTAGTATAGTGAAAATTTTGTAACTCCGCAAACAATGGCTTCTTTTAGGGAAAAACAAAATTGATAGGGGGTCCAGTAACAAAATAATTGTATCCCCCGCCCCGTTACGTATTGAAATTGCCTCATTGCCAAGACAATTACAGAACGAGTTATATATATGTATGTATGTGTGTGTATGTATAACCTAGTGGAGATACAACAGCACCTACTTATTAGCATTAGTAAGGATTACTTAATATTATTTGAAAGCTAATACAACACACAGCGAGAAAAATTGCCGCCTACCAATGAGAAGTCAATTCAATGAATTTCACTGAACTGCCGTGTCACGGCGTTCTCATTATCGAATGGCAACCTAAGATGAACTAGGTCACGTTGACAATTCCAAGAAAACTACTAATACGTCTATATTTAAGCGACAACTGCACTTTCTTTCTCGTTTTATGTGTGACGGATACGTAATATTCGTATTGAACTTTTTAAAGTTGTATCCAAATAACTTTTCAACTATCACGTGAAAGACTCTCTTCACCAAAAGGAATCGCGAGAAATTCAAATGTGCAATTTTCAAAGCATACTTTTAATGTTATGATATCTTCTTTGTAAGTGTACTTTGATCTACTGCATGAAAGCATACGAAGTAAATAATGATTTATTGGCGGCAATCGAACTCTGCTTTGTTCACATTGACACTTCAGAAAATTTCCTCCAAAATAATGAAAACTAACCATATTTCGAAAAACTACATGAAGTAATTTAAATATCTAGAATTGAGAAATACAATGCACTGAAAAATAAATATCTAATTTCAATATTGAAGGCATGAAAAAGCATTCAAATGATTCATCATTCAACTCAAAATTAAACGAAAATGTTAATATATTTTGAAACAAAAGTGCGACACCTTATTCAAAAATCTAATTTTGAAGATCAGATTCCATCAAGTAAAAAGTACGTTATGTTTTGCATTTTCCTAAATACAATATTCACCGAAAATGGAACCTGAGCCTTTTTAAACGTTCTTTCTGCTATCCGACAAAAAAATGAAGACATTCTTGAGAAAATTTGAAAAATTTGCGGCCTAATGTGAAGTACCGCCTAAAATTAAAATATTTTTCAAATTCGCAGGGCCTCGAATTCGGCCAGCTCGATCGAGGAATGTCTACCTTGGATGAAAGCGTTTGAACGGTTTAGGCGCAAGTGTTGACCATCGGACTTGACAGACGTTCTGTTGTAAACCAATTTTTCGATATAATGTAACAACAAAACCTGCAAAACAGTAATTTACTAAATAGGAACGATAATTTATTCATTTTTTCGGTATCAGGGATCTGCAAAATGAGTTTTTGTGTCGAAAAATCGCAGTTTTTGGCGCAGCATTACAACACGAAAGTAGAGGAAGAGGTATAGACGTGGCATAGGGTCACAAATGTAGAATACCGCAGGATCTGGCTTCGCAGGTTCTTCTCTGCGGCAGAAGGCACTCGAAACGGTCCACCGTCACGCATTTTTGTCAACCCAATTATGTTGTTGCAGAAGACTGTGATTTACAAGCGGTAGAAATTGTACGTTTTGTGAGTTGTATTAAACTTGTGTCGTTAAAGCACAAACAAATTACTATCTTTATGAACGTGGAATATATTTTAGTTTGGAGCTTAATCATTGAGGTTAACAACCATGTATTCATTGTCTGGCTTCCACATGCGCTCTGCCTGTTTGGGGTTCCGAGTACTCAGATGGAGGTGTCACAAATATGGAAAACATGGGTATTCCAGAAAAGACTGGATATTGCAATCAAGATGCAGAACGGCTGTTTTGCTCTGGAAAGTTTTCAGCAAACACTTGGATAACAATTAAATATGTATGAAATATGCGGGTGTGGCCACATGCAGAGTGAGCCGGTTATGACGAAGGGCGATCGTGATTGTTGCAAATGAAAATCTCTATTGTACAGAATTATACTAATGAATTATTATGAATTATTATGTTTCCATTGGTCGCAGATTGCAAGCAAATAGAACATTTCAGTTTGTAATTTGGACTATTTAGCATTTATTGCATAAATATACTATTTAGCATTTATTGCATAATATTGGTGGTATTCTATATTTGTATATTTTGTAACAAAAAAGAATGCGCTTTAGTCGGAATGAAATTTTTTAAGCACTTAAAAGTTGTATTACGCAGTTGGCATCTTATCAGATATTATAGTATCAGTACACATTGTGCAATATTTCACATAATTTCTTTTTTACTTAATTGCAAAACACAGAAAAAAGTGTATTCCATATTTGTACCTCTTCCCCTACTACGTATTGCGTAAGTAGTATGCGAGACAAAAATTAATTTTACACGCCATTCCCATACTGAAAGTAATAAATGAAACATTGTATAAATTGAGAACACTTTGGGGTTAAAGACAAGACAAATAGTGTATATCAGGAAAAAATGTGTACTTCTTCTTGATAAAAAATGTAATATTTTGTCTGACATTTTACTTTTTCTGTTTCCTTTACTAAGTTTATTATTAAATTAGACACCTGAGGAAACAAATGTGTTATCGCGAAATACTGTGTAATTAAACAGTGTTCAAAATTTGTTGTAAAATGTTGAATTTGAAAAATGTTTGACATACATTGTTTGATTGTCTTTAAACCCAATGAGTTGTTTATTTGTACTATAATACAATGGATAGACATTCTTTCGAGATTTACAATTCTTCAAATCAATATAAGAATATTAAAACATTAGGAAAATGTATTCTACTTTCTAGTAAACAAATAAAATGACTACAGTACATTCAAAGGTTAAAGACTTACATGTGGTACACCTTTATGTCTACGATCTTTCCCAGCCCTGGCACTCATTTCCGAATTCTAAAAACAGAGAAAATGTATATTAATTTGACATGTTTACAAGAAAATTGTTTATTTTTCATAGACAGTATATTCCTTCATTGTTTAAACACAGTAAATAGTTTATATTGTTTATTGTATTGCCCAAAATTTCATTTTGGCTCTTTCCTTTGAATATTAAAAGCATAGGTCAGTAAATGCCTTTTGCAATCTAATGAGCATGTTATCATCATAATGCAATATATTACAATAACTTCAAATTGAATGACCATCAATTAATAGTGTTCTTTACTTCATTCACATACCTGCAGTTGTATCTAGAAATAAATATTTGATCTTATGATCAAAATATCTCTGAAATAAACAAAAAGAAGGAAGAAGAACAGCGCGCGAGATGATGAGTGCATTCAGGGATGTGGCAATGAGAATCCGGAAGGAATTTTGTGCCTGAAGACCTTTAGTGAGATCGGCAGCAATCCTCGAAAAGTATTGGTTAAAGAGATTAGCCACTGTTGCCGGATCGTTCACATTTATATCGTTATATTTGAAAACAACATTCTCTACGGGTTTTCTAGTTGATTTGGTAGTATTTTTTATTATATTTTATTTATTATATAAGGATGATCCACAATTATGCATATTTTCATTGATTATTAATAATTAGAGAACGTAATTTATTGTAATAAAAGGCAAAATATGTACACATGTATGTGTGTATTTTTTTCAAAATGTGTAAGAAATAATAGAAGATATGTCAAATAAAAGTTCATTATTATGTTTAAAATTACTCCATAGAAGAATTTTTAATTCCCGAACACAGAACGTCGTTGATAATGTCTTCAAATGTATTCGGAGTGGCTGAAAGATATTTTTACCTCCACAGACGTAATTGGTAATTGTACACCTATCTTCAGCACACAATACGAGTTTTATTCAAATTATAAAATGCGTATGTAGTGTATACAATGTAGTTCACGCGGAACCGGCGAGCAAGTGAACAGAATTGTACGGTGTAGGCAGTGACTGATCCCACAAAGGATGGTTAAAAGTAGCATGCACCTCCATCCAAATCCAACAACGCGATAAAACAATGATGTATAAAAATACTTTTCAGATTTGGATCGAGTTACGCTTGAGCTGTATGAAATATGAGCAAGCCCGTGGTTGAGATGGCTTCTTATTCGCAAACATCGGCTTAATCTTCATTCCAAAAAAGCAGTTTCTAAATAGACGGGGAGGGGGTGTTTGAATATTAACGGCGAAGGTACGGTGGTCATAGAAGCGCAGTAGTACCTATTTTTGTGGTCAAAATTCGTTGGGCCCACTGTAGGCCGAAACAGTGGTCGACGGAATCAATCCATCCACGAAGGTTATGCTTATTCTGGCTGATGACAGACCAAAATTCCGGTGTGTCCACTTTTCGTGGGACCAATCTGTCACTTCCACGTACTACAGACCTTTCCTGCTGTACATTCTGCGTCGCACACTGCCGACGAAACGTCCAGGCCTTCTCAACAATACAATACTCCACCATGATAACGCAACAAGCCACACTGCGACCTGTCTCTAGAACCATGTGCGGCGGTGGGGGTGGGAGATTTTAGAACACCCTCCGTACTTTCCTGATCTCAGATTGTGCTACATTGATCTCATTCCAAAAATGAAGACCCCGCTGCGTTGCAAGCGGTTTGCTAACAGAGAGGACATCGTAACAGCACATCAACGGGAGGTGGCGCGCATAGATACATCACACACAGCTGAGGTATACAGCGCCTTCCTCATGGTTGGCAAAGATGTGTGGCCGCCTTGGGGGATTATTTTGAAAGTTGTTAGCTCGTAAGAGTACGAGTATTACGCGTACTGTTGTATTTTATCCATATGTAACACCCACTAGTTTTCAATGTCCCTTACCCCTAGCGCCTTGCACTCAAGATTCTAATAGCGAAGAACATTCAAGCGACTTTCAATCGTATACCCGGATTTTTGTTTCCTGTAGCTTTATTGATATAACAAGTAAATAAATTCAGCGTTTGTTTATTTTTCGCGTTTAAATTTGCTTTTTTGTTAAATATTTCTGAACATTTTCAGAGATACGGTCGATCGCACAGTACTCCTTAGGCAAATAATGCGACTAAGTTAACAAATCATTCTTATCATTTTTATAAACAATTTTTTTTATATTAGCCGGTTCAGCTTTTAACATCAAAATGACTATATTTTCCATTACAAACATAGATGTGAAGTTGTAAGTTTGTTTTAAAGCAATCTAATATTCAAAATTATATATTAGGCAACTTTTATGTCTATTAATAATAAAGTATAATTAATCATTTTGAACTAATATAGTTTTTAAAAGGTTAAAAAATTTTTTTTAAAAGGAATTTTAAAAAAGTAAACGTCTACAAACACGCGCGCAAAAAAAAGGCTGCATGGCGTAAAACAAAAAGGCCACCATTCGTAAACCAGGTACAATAAAACAAAGATATTTTGAACAACCAAAACATATGGAAATTCATGTACCTATAGAGTATACATTTTTTTGGAGATTGTCGAGCGAACAGTGCTGGACCACTTAAAATGGATTGACCCATGCACAGACCTGGGAAACTACGTAAATGCATAGGCATGGAGTCTGGCGCACTGCACAATACGCTCTTGAAAAATGCAAGTTTGTCATATCGTTATTAACTTAAATTTCAATAAAAGACAACTCTCAATATTGAACATATTATTTTTTTAAATAACACGTAATATACCAATTTTTCAGATAATAAGTATGTATTTTTGTTAAAGATTCTTACAATCATGATGAGTAAATAATGCAACTATATTCTCTGTCTAGAGTTATTATAAATTGTTTACATGTCATTTTTTTTCTATTTCTTTCATAAGGATAAAAAGGATACCAATTTCCCTGTGCACAGGTTACGATATTGCAGGCTCGAGTTTGTGCGCCCAAATACATAAAATATCAAAGCATTTTGCGCGGGCAAATTTTGTTGTTTCGCTCTGTACTCCAATAAGTTTCTAACTCAAGTGACAAGTCATTCAGACGTAATATGTTTTAACCAGTTCTTTTGGAATTAAATTCTAATTTTGAGAGAAAATCTGTTTAGTGCAGCAATATCCATTGCGTTCATCCACAAAAGGAAAGACCACCAGTGTGATTGCCTCTTGCACGTGTAATTTTGCACTTTCCATTGCACCTGATCCATGGCTAATTTTGTTTCGTTATAAAAACTTGCAATTTTCTACTTATTTTCCAAGTTGTGAATCGTGTTGTCGGGTGGATAGTGCTTGTCAATATTACACCCTTTTCTTTCTTAGAAATAATTGATTTATTTCTGTCAAAAAACAGTAGCGACTGTGTGTGACGTACGGGGAAGTATAGCTCACCATCGTTAGTATATCCTCGAATGCCAAAAGAGAAGTCTGGAACTTCCTCAAAGCAAAAGGTAGAATTTCTTTTGGAATATCAGGCTTCGATAGTTCAAGAAACACTAATTTCTCCAGTAAGCTATTCTTCTGGAAATCGAACACTACAAAAACCCTATCAAATTATGTTGTCTAATTTCCAATTAACTTTCGATATTTGACGATTCTGCTCTAAGGTGTCTCAAAACCCGTAACAGAATTAAATTCCGAGACTAGTCTTTAAAAATCTGAGAATTTTTCCTTTACCAGAGAATATAATGAAATGAGAATGATAGAATAAAGATTTCACAGAAAGCAAGAACTTTTTTATTGTATGTACAGTTGGTATACATTTCTTCAATATTATTTCAACATTATTGTGTATTATTGCTCAGTCCTTCTCTTTGTTCGTGTCTTGGTCGATTTTTTATGTCATAATCCTAAGGATGGAAGTACAAGTTTCGAAATGTCGGCACACTTAGATAACGTCTTTTTTATACACCATCAACCGAATCCCATTACCTGAATCTTTCATCCATTAATCAATGGTGTGAATTATTTTACGAAGAACGGCGTAGACGTATAATTTATTAAATTCATTAAATCTGGATATGTGCTCTTATTTTAGAATGATTATAGCAGATATATTTCTTGTTAATTTTTAATGTTGTGAATATTGCGCAGAAATTGAAAGAAAACTTTGCAGCCCCCAGCCAAGCGAGTGGTGCCAATGGTTTAGTTAAGATATCCAGGAACTTTGTAAAATTTAAAGCATTTCAGGTTTCGATTTTGACAGAAAAAAATGCAAATATTTGATTGTCTTATTAGCTTTTCTCATAATGCGCGTACCGGCTGAATTCTCATACCCAGTGCAATACTGCTGACGACGCAGTTGGTCATGCGACAGGAAGGCTTTAAGGAAGATGCCGCTCGCCATTAAATATTTGCTATTCACGTGTTGTATTATGGCGAAGCAATTTTTTTATATTCTTCGTACCTATGTCAAAGACTGATGTACTGTATATAGGATATCCCGGGAGGAAACAACGAAAGAATCACAAAATAAGTTCATTGATATCGTAGGTCTTCCGCGGCCTGAGTCATGAGTTTGGGCTGTTCGAGTGACGCCGCGTCAAAGGCTGAGGCGCCGACGTTTCGACCGACATGTCGCGGTCCTCTTTAAGCAGCACAGCCCTGAAGAGGACCGCGACATGTCGGTCGAAACGTCGGCACCTCAGCCTTCGACGCGGCGTCACCAGGACAGTCCAGATCACAAAATAAGTTCTTAAGTAAATTTTAAGCATTTTTTGTCTAATAAACTCCTTCAAGATTTCGAATGTTTGAGCCGCAATAAGCACTCAAAAGTTGTTTAGAAAAAAGGCTTTCTATGCAGAGTGTTGTATTTCAGAAACATAAACACTCCAGAAATAAATGTATGTGTTCAGAAAGAAAAATTAACACACAAATAAAAAAGCACCCAATTTACACAATTCGACTGCTTTTTACTTTCTCGTATACATACGTAGTAAACGTAGTATAAAGAAAGTTATTTAATGCTGCGGAAAATCCATTTCGATATTTCAACGGAAATACACGTTTTGGGGTCCCCTGATACCGGAAAAGGGTTTTTTTAACGTCCGTCCGTCCGTCCGTCCGTCGATCTGTCTGTGCGTCCGTTCGCCTATCTGTCCGTCCGTAAACACTAGCGCATTAGCCATGCGAAGGATTTTTTTCAAAATTGAAGAAAACTTTGCCCATCTGGCTCTTGTTGAAGCTTTGTGATTTTGAAAAATATTCTTTAAAAATTGGGGGTGCTTTACATGTAACTCCCCGGACATTTTCAAAATTTTCTAAAAGACAGCTCCAAATTTTTTCTTTATATTTATTGTAATAATAGAGTAAAAACACTTATAAAGGTGGCGTACGCTGCATTTTCACGGTTTACTCTGAATTTTTGAAATTTGCAAAAGTTTGAATTTCTTTCCGCGTCCTCCTATAACTACAAAATTGAAGACAGAAACTTTTCCTTTAAATGAAATTCGTTGCCCATAAATAGTTCTTTCATTACGGTCATGTAGACATTTTTGAAAATTTTAGTAGTTTTCGTGTAGTAGAGCGTGAAATATTTGCAGTTTTATGAAATTACAAAAACAAGATTTTTCAAAAACGGCTCCAATTTTTTTCTGTAATTTTTGGTAAGGGTAGTACCAAATGCATCCTATCCAATGACAAAAACGCCTTATTGCTCTATTTTTTTTTCAAAAATTACAAAAATGTAATTTTTTTCACTTGTCTCTCACGTCGGTAATTACATTAGAGCCGATTTCTTCACATTATTAGATTTAAGATTATATGTGCTTTAAAGAATATCAATTTATTTCTCGAAACTTTTTTCTGGAAAACTCAGCAGTTTTCTGTAAAAATGTGCTCAAAATTGCGAATTTTTAGAAACACTCAAACGTAATTTTTTTTAAATGGCTTCAAATTCTTTCTTCAAATTATTCCAATGGATAGTGCCAATTGCGCTGTTTGATATGACGTGAAGTTCATTTTGGTGTATTCATTTGTTATTTCAAAAATTACACAAATGTAATTTTTCGAAATATCTCTCACGCCGTTAATATGCACATTTTAATCGATTTGTATTCATTATTGCATTTGTGGATGGAAGTGTTTCAAATGTAGTTTTTCGAAAACTCAATAGATTTCTGTGAAAAAGAGCTTCAAATTTCGCATTTACAGTAAAGCTTAATCAATTTTCTTAAAACAGCTTCAAATTTTCAATGAAAATTTTATTTTGTTTTTATTAATTGGTGGGATAATACTCTTGGAGTCATATTGCGCTTTTACTATTACGAAACCGAAAAATTGAGAAAATGTCAAGAAAATGTACTTTCGATGGCAGCTGGCCGGAGAATGGAGCAAGATCTTGAAGCCAGTCCACACCAAGGAAGTTAGAAAAATTTGCTACGTGAAAGTTTGTGTTATTCTGTAGCACCTCTATTTCTTTAATGTGTTTCTTTGTTATATGCTTTACCATTTTATTCCGGATTGTGTGAAGATCGTTTTGTTAAAATATTTAATTTATTGCAGAGATATTCAAGTGTTTATTTTGTTAAAATATTTAATTTATTCCATTTTATTCTAAAGGGTTCGTTTTCTTGTTCATTTGTGTGTGGGTATTTTCACAAACCATTTCCGTTGGTTTTATTCAGCAGCATTTTTCTGCTGCAGACCACTAGTTACCTCATAATTCCAGTCATCTGTAAAATATTTATGCAATAATATTGAGCAACGCCCCTTGGAATGGCTCATGGACAGCGTACTATTTTTATGTGAGGTGACCCCAAGTTCGATTCTCAGCCAGTGCAAATGAAGCTGCCGCTCTCTAATACAAATAGCTGTTTCTATAGGTGTGTGACAAAAGAAATGGCCCCGGCCGACCAAGTAAGACAGGTATGATGATGGGGATACGTCATGCTCGCCACATGCCGCTTTTACGCCCCAGGCATGGATAATAATTAAATAGGACCATGACCTGGGATCACCGTTAGCTGGCAAAAGTGGGGTTAATCCGACCCTAAAATCCCAAATAGTCATACATATTGAGTAGCTTTCAGCTACCCTTTTAAAAGAATTTAGTGTTTATTGCACATTTGCATATTAAGTGTTTTCTAAGGATTTCTTACACTTCAATTCCAATGTTTTTGTTATTCAAATCTTAAATTAGAGTTACAACCTTGCTACTGTGCACTTTTGTAATTAATTTGTGCATGTGTGTATTATGTGACTTTCTGTGGCGTTCTAGAATTATGCCTTCTCTGTTACTGGTTTGTTCATGTTATTTAAATACTTCACACGATAGAGAAGTATGTAAGTTTCAGATTAGTTGCATAAAATATAATTTCTACTGTTGCAGGTGGCACTATAGATATACTAAGGCTGTTGAACTTGTCAGCCCGAACTCCCGGAGTTGCCCAGGTTCCGGGCCCTATTCTGAATGTGCCTGCTTTCAAACTGAGGCCTGGATTTGGACTTGTACAAGTACCCAATCCTTCTGCAGTCACCTCTGCTCTGTCAAGTTCAGCTGGCTTCACCTTGGTTTTTGTTTATCGTCAACACCGCAAATCACTGGGTAAGTAGTATTTACTACTAAGATAACATCCCTTTGTCTTGTAGTGAAGAAATAGACAAGTGCGTCTGCTTTAACCAAACATTGTTTTGAATTCAGCATTATTCATTTGCATTCTGATAATTCTATATACTTTCAAGGTACAAAATCTGTACCTTGGAGGTGTGCAGCATTATGTCACATTTCCCTAATTTAAGAGGAGAGGCATTTAAATATGTTTTTGTCCTTTGTCAGTGTACATGATCTCTAGACTGCTTAATATAATAATTCCTTAATATAGTGGCACGATCACTGAAATTGAAAGAAACGTGATAAAATATTTCATTTTGGCAAAAGTTAGATCTTTTGCGATTCCGCTTTTAAGATTGCGATTTGCTTTTAAGATTCCGAAATAAACTACTTAATTCACGTATATTAATGTAATTCATATAATTTCCGTTCTTTGAACCAGACTTCAGTTTATTTTATACACACTTCTACTGTTGACGTTTGCATTAAAGGTGATCCAAAACGCTCATCTAGGCACCACACCAGGATCAAAGAAGTGTAGGGTCCGAATTTTAAGTATTTAATTACAAATTGATTAACAAAATTTTACCATTTATCTTTTTCCAAAAAAAAAAAACAACTGGAATTCTATCAGCTTGATATCAAGCTTGCGTTGCCACCAGAACATAATAAAAAACTCATGTCAAAATTTTATCTAATAATTGAATTAAAACAAATTTAAATTCTTTACTGTTTCATTTGATCAGAAAATTGATTTCACCAGCTTAATATCAAGCAGGATTAACCACTGAAACAAAATTAAGAATTAATTAGTGCCAAAATGTTAACTATTTACTTATTAATTATTGCAAAATAAATTTTTTACAGTTCATATTTTCGAAAAAGGGGGGGGTTGATAGCTTTTAATATAAGCAAATCCAAATTCCACATTTTAATTACTAGTTAATAATAAAAATATTAGTTTTTATACCATTTATCTATTTAAAAACTAGTGATGCTCCAACAGCACGTAATTTCTCGCAATATTGTTAATGGTTACAAAATATTACAATATGCCAATTTCTCTCTTACACTTCAACTACCATTTAAAAAATTCTTAAACAAACGTAGCGTGAAAAATACCTATATTTTTAAAATTCAAATGCTTAAACGAAAACATCTTTCTCTCATTGAATTCAGTGTTTTCACGTTCTACATAAAAATACAAACGGGTATTTTAGTCGTAAATAAAAGTTTTAGTTTTTATGAACGTGAAAGAAAAGGCAGCAGTCATCGGCTTCTGTTATCAATAAGCTGTGGATTTTTGCCTATCTGCCTATTTTTTCCTTCAACGGAAAACGCGATATTTTAGGTGATTTACTTATTTTGAGGCATTAGGAATATTTTACGGAAATTTTATAGTGCCAATAAATGCCTATTTCACTAATATTTTATTCACATCTATTTTGTGCTTAAATTCTTAAATGTTGCCTATTCTCGTATTTATTGATCAAAATGCGAATATCCTTAATCAAATACTTTTAAAAAAGTACGTTTTTTTTATTTTTATCCTGCAGAGTACAGAGAAATCGACCAACTATTGATAATACTGTTTACTTTTACTGTCACCAGTGTGTGTATTTCGCATTATAAAACACGTGCAAAACCGCTGGTGGTCGAGTTATTTTTTACTTCGAATTTTTAAACAATTTTTTTCTCAAAAATGGCTTCAAATTTTGTCTTAAAATTTTATTCTCGTATGTATCAAAGGACGGTATAAAATTTGGGCGCCTGTCCCAATTTTCGGAATATATTTTTGAAATTGCAAACAGTAAACATTACAAAAAAAATGCACGCTATTGAATAGAGATTTTTGTCTTCAACAAAATATGTTCTAAAAATCAGATCTTTAAAGCAAGGTCATGCATTTGAAATTAATTCAAAATAGAAAAACAATTTTCAAAAACCGCTAAAAAAATTTCCGTAATTTTTTTCCACCCATAAAACACGAGACTTGGAAACCCATAAAAACCGAGACTTGGATTTTCGTTGAACTCTATTTTTCAAAAATTTCAAATTTTGAAATATTTTTAGATCTAATGCGAGAAACTATGTGCTGTTGCAACACAACTAGTTACATTTGTGTGATTCATCGTGATTATAATAAATAATACAATATTTTCGGTTATGTTTATATTAAATTTCAGAAAAAAGATCACACTGTGAAACATTTGTGTATCAGCTTACGTACATTTAATGTAAAGCAAAAAGGTAGCTACTACTATTCAGCCTTTTTAATCCGAGTTATTCAACAATTATTTAAAGGATTTCTGCAAGAACTTGTCAGAACAATGATGAAAGTAACCATTCTATGAAGGTTACTATATGTTGTTTACTTCAGAAATTTGCTACACAAGTACATAAATAAGGATAAGAAAAATATATAGTGACTTTTTAAATGCCTATTTTACACTTTTGAATGCCTATTTTCCCTGCCTATTTCTACTGTTTTTCGTGTCTGTAAATCCGCAGCTTAGTTGTCAGTTCGGCGTCACAAACAACCGTCATTGTTGTAAAGCCATCATTGTTGCAAGCAACAATGACGGCTAATTCATATGGGATACACAATTTGCCAATTAGCATTGTTTATACCGCTAGCAAGAAAATGAAAATGGATACAAAATATAATAATTAAGTATAATATTTTCATATTCATCAATATTACTCGACTTTTACATGCTTACTTTCCATTCCCATATCTTATTAAGGAAAGCGAAATCATCTATTCGTTTTCACATTTAACACAACTAAAGGGCGCAATTTAAAATAGGTTTTAAATAATTTCTAAAAGAATTATTTTAAACCCTATAAGAAAAGCACGAAGGTGAACCGAACAAAGAAATACGAAATATTATACAAATTCTAACTTACGTGCTAGTCTCGCGACTTTTCTTCAAGTCTGAGCTCCCTAGTGCTCAACACAGCACGACTCGGTACGGTCTGGTCACAACATTCGTCTCACACGGAACGGAACGGCAAGATCATGCTGGCTGCCAAGCTCTGCTTTCAAATGAATTCAGTTCTCGCGTTTTCGCTGTTAGTGTTGTGCCCTGTGATTCATTCGATTCCGATTTTGGTAATATCATATCTCCTTAATAAGCAATATTATCGTTATCTAATTATTTTCACTTGTGGTAGCTATTAATTGTGTTATTATTTGTTATATTTTATAGTCTATAATGTCCTGTTGTATTAAGAACGAAAGAGGCGCGAATAGTATTAATAAGGTTACAGTTGGCAACACCCGTTGGATGTGACGTCGGGAGAAGCCTCCTCTCCCCGCACCCCGCGCTGGGAAACGTCAAGAAAAGTCGCGCGACTAGTAGCATCCAACTGCCTAGCATCACAACTCAGTACAGTGAATTGGGAGCGGGCGATTATATTTGTCGCCAATTTACCCGAAAAACACTGATATTTTAAAAAATTTAACATGTCCCTATTTGAAGATTTTTTTTATAAACACATTTCATTAAGAGAAAAATTGTATCTCCATAATTGTAGTTGTCTGTTAATCCGAGTTATTCAACAATTATTTAAAGGATTTCTGCAAGAACTTGTCAGAACAATGATGAAAGTAACCATTCTATGAAGGTTACTATATGTTGTTTACTTCAGAAATTTGCTACACAAGTACATAAATAAGGATAAGAAAAATATATAGTGACTTTTTAAATGCCTATTTTACACTTTTGAATGCCTATTTTCCCTGCCTATTTCTACTGTTTTTCGTGTCTGTAAATCCGCAGCTTAGTTGTCAGTTCGGCGTCACAAACAACCGTCATTGTTGTAAAGCCATCATTGTTGCAAGCAACAATGACGGCTAATTCATATGGGATACACAATTTGCCAATTAGCATTGTTTATACCGCTAGCAAGAAAATGAAAATGGATACAAAATATAATAATTAAGTATAATATTTTCATATTCATCAATATTACTCGACTTTTACATGCGTTACTTTCCATTCCCATATCTTATTAAGGAAAGCGAAATCATCTATTCGTTTTCACATTTAACACAACTAAAGGGCGCAATTTAAAATAGGTTTTAAATAATTTATAAAAGAATTATTTTAAACCTTATAATAAAAGCACGAAGGTGAACCGAGCAAAGAAATACGAAATATTATACAAATTCTAACTTACGTAGCATCCAACTGCCTAGCATCACAATTCAGTGCAGTGAATTGGGAGCGGGCGATTATATTTGTCGCCAATTTACCCGAAAAACACTGATATTTTAAAAAATTTAACATGTCCCTATTTGAAGATTTTTTTTATAAACACATTTCATTAAGAGAAAAATTGTATCTCCATAATTGTAGTTGTAGGAAAACGACGAAAACATTTTGAACTTTTTCAATTTTCGAAAAATCAGGGTTTCAACCAACATGAGATCTACACCATTTTCTTAAACGTCCTACGGACTATCCACCTACAAACTTTCATCAAAAACAATGATACCGTTTTTTAAGAAAATATACTGTATAAACAAAAATTCAAAATTGCTCATATTTATGGAAAATTACGCGAAAAATACTCAAATTTTCGAAAATTGTACATGACTTATTTCAAAATCTATCTTTAAGGAACAGATTTTATTAAGGGAAAATCTCTATCTTTAACATTTTAGTTGTAGGAAAACGCGGATTTTTTTCAATTTTCGAAAACTCAGATTTTCAACGAAAATGAGACTTGCACCATTCTCTTAAACGTCCTTTACACTATCCACAAAAAAACTTTAATAAAAAACGATGGAACCTTTTTTGAAACTTTTGAAAATGTCCTTGGGGCTTCATGTAAAGAACCCCCGATAATTAAACTATCGATTTCATATTTAAGGGGCCATATCAGCCAGATCGATTAAAGAATATCAATTTTGGAGAAAATGGGCTAAACGAATTACCGGCTATCGTTGTTCACAGACAGACGAACAGGTGTTTTGCCATCAATCGATTTTTCGGTATCAAAGATCCACAAAACATGGATTCTGGCTACACCACGAGTTAGAGGAGTTCTTCTAAATTTAGCATCTGGGTTGGGCTCTGTAATGCTTTGCGTTGCCCGGGTTCTGTAATAATTTTTTTTCTGACGAAAATTCACCGGTTTTTGCGCAGGTATTACATAAACCTTCTACCGCTGCAGCGGTTGCGAGAATGTAAAAATAAAGAGTAGGAAAACCCGCGTGCTTAGACATCATTATGCAGTTTGAGCTAATAATTTAAAATTAATGGTTTAGTTCACTTAAAATATCTGAGAAATTTAAATTTTCTCCAAAACTTTCAGCACTCTACAACTCTACAGCATATTACTTGCTCCATGATTCCGCATTGTTGACCGTAAATAGCATTTCGATAAAGTGAACCATTCAGATTCTAAACAATCGTATCTTCTACACTTTAGAAGATATCCCATTTTATGTCATCTGGCAGAGTGCTAGCTGTATTTCACCCTTGTCCGATCTCTGTCCGCAGGCACCCTGCTGTCAGTACACGCTCCTGGTCGTGTGACGCCTTACTTCCAAGTGGCGTCGAATCTGCGAACCGGGCAGTTGGTGCTGCACTATCGTCTCACGACAGATGCTAAGCTTCACCAGAACGCGTGGTCTTTGCGACCTGCGGCTCAGTATGTGAACAACGCTCACCCGAACTCCATCTCCACTGAGCCCGTGCGCAGGCGTAAGTATTATTATCCGTTTTGAAACCCTATTGGCACAGGCGAATGTCGGAGCAGTAACAGCGGGGCACTGGACCGCGCGAGATCTTTCCTTTCAGATTTTTATCCCCTCCTCCCTCTTACACACTCACACTATCACACATACACTCAACGTGTTCAGGAGACCAGTCGGAACCTTACACGAGATATTCACCATGCCTGGCACGCGAAGCAGATAAAACGTAAGTAGGCGAATTTTGGCGTGCTTCGAAGACTTCGAAGCAAAAATATTTAATGTTGAAATGTCCCTGGCGGCCGTTCGGCGTGCATGAGCAAGGAATGAAAGAGGCCGAGTGGATTTCGACGCTGAGCGCGATCTTGGATAAACCCAGGCCGTTGACAGTAGAATCTCACCCGCAGAAGTGAGCAAACATTTCCTAGTAATGTGTGAGCACTGGATACAAAATCGAGCATGATATTTTTTGGTATATACACTACACTCACTATTCGGGCTGCAAAATCGCTTGAGTTTTTTGGGAGAGCATCTGAAGATGTTTCGTGTTGAAAACAAGATTCCTGCCGCCTTTTTACTCAAACGAGAATGACACTGATATGCGTCACAGGAACATTAGATGACATACGACAGCTGACATTACAATTTCTGAGCGAAGAAATCGAATAGGCTACTCTGTACTTTTGTTGAAAACATTTATTCCATTTCGTAAATATAATTTGAAAAAAAGTACAAATAAAATTATATTAAAATCATACAAAATAGCGAAATAGCATTAAAAATTACAGAAAAACGAAAAAAATGACTTATTAGAAAAAAAAAAAAATTTTAAAAAATTAATGTCTGCACTAAATGGCATTATTCTAAAGAAAAGAGAAAAAATGACATTTTATTAAAATCCGCCCCTACAAATAACTAAGATAATTCATATTCGAAAACGCGAAGATCAGCTTTGAAGTCCTTTTGATTTTTACATGAATTCACTCATTTTCTGGTGGGTCTTTTGAATACTAGTAGTTTGGAAATCGCTACCGATAATGTATACTAAACAGAGAATCTAATTATAAGAGAAGTTGTTAGCGTGTTTTCGAGGAATACGATTATAAACATAGACGTAAGATTAATTCTTGCTTATGAAATAAAATAATTATAAAAATATCTTCTGCCTAAACATTTTAATGGAACCTGTTTCTTAAGAGAAAAAATAAGACTGTTTACAATTCTATATAAGTTATACTTAGAACATAACTTGTCCTAATTATCACAAGGTTTCCTGTTATTGAATTGTTTCAATGTGAATATGCAAGGAATGTAAATCTAGGTCTGAAATGGAGATGCACCCGAAATGCAGTGCTTCCAAATATCGATCTGATTTCTGGTCAACTAATCTGAAAGTTGATTTTACACTTGAGCTGCTAGACTTTGCTGTATTTGGTCAAAGTTGACCCTCCTTCGAGGTTCATGGAACACCCAGGATTCAACCTCCCTAAGAAGCCCCCGTTGTGGTCTCCACCTCCCGACTGTGCACACCTAACGCAGCGACGCATGCCGGAGGGGGGGGGGGCGGAATGGGGGCCATGCCTAAGCTAGTGCTGTTTTAGCACTAGTTTTAAAAAAGGAAAAACTGTTTACATTAGGACCAAAGTTCAAAATACACCCGTGTTGTATCTTCTTCCTAAATTTGAAGTACCTTGGGCCAGATAATTTATAACTAGATATAACTAGTCTACCGTCAGAATTGCCGAGCACTCTGTTCGCTAATAACGCAAAATACCTGATAGTCTACAACAACGCTTCAGGTCTTAGCAATGTGCATTAAATTGCTGTGACATACACACTGCAATGGCATCGACAAATTAGACAACATTCATTGGAAATCTATGCTTCCGAGGCCAAAACATTGAATGAATCATTAACATAGAGGGTGCCAAAAATGTATACACAATTTAACAGGATATATTTATTTAATATATTTTAAAATTTGGCTGGAAAACAATAATAATATCTAGTATGATTTTCTGTAAACAAATCTGACTCTCACACGTTATGCTAGAGTTGCTATGCGATACGAGAATCAACAATGAACAAAATAAAACCAAGCTGCGCGGCAAGCCAACAATGATCGACATGAAGCCAACATTATCGCAAACTCCCATACCTACAGCAGAATTAAAAACGAACTGTTAACTGATAAGAGTGACTACTGGTGGGTAAACAAGACAATGTTTTTGGAAAAGTCTGTTAATTCACCTGGAATTAATGTTTAGTGTCGGTTGTCATCTAGGGATATCATTGTACTATCATTTTTGGAATAGTGACTGACGAAGTGTACCTGGACATAATACACACATCCGTCATACACTATGAAAATGAAGAATTTTACTTCCAAAAGAATGGTGCATCTCCACATCACCACCGAGATTGTATCACACCATACCTTGATGTCAATCTTCCAGGGAACTGGATAGGACGAAGAGGTGCGATTGAGATTTCACAAGGTTCTGCAGACGTAACTCCGTTGGACTTCTACTTATGGGGAATTCTTAAGAATGTTATACCGAAGAAAACCAGCTCACTGGAAACTCTTCGAGAAGAAATTGAAACGGTATGTGCTGCAATCGCTGGGGACATCTTTGCAAAAGTTGCTCGAACTCTGATTCTACGAACTAAGGAGTGTAACGGCGTCATTAGTGAGCATTTTTAGCATTTGTTGAAACTATTGTACCTGGAAAAGTGTACAATGATTATTGCTCATCATTTTCTGTTTGTATGAATTCAGCTTTGTTACATAGTTTGTTACATAATATGGTTTTTTTCTTTGCTTGTAGTGTATATACATTTTTGGCACCTTCTGTATCATGAGCCACACGCCAAGCTTGGGTTTTTTTTTATCTAAAATGACTTCCTCTCTAGCAATTGTATTAAAAATGGAGTAAGTAATTGCGACGTTCATGCTACGTGTTACAAAAACACATTTTCAAGTGAATAAGTAAAGATCACAACTTGCTGGGATAGTTGAATGAATCAGTAACTAAATTCGTCAGCGCTCTGAGAAACGTCGAGACACACATTTACCCCTCTGTTGGCATGGTTTGGCCAGTGCGCTGGGCAAGCGCGAACTCAAACGTGGCGCAGGGTTCCCGCTGGTTGGCTTCTGATGATAGCCTTCCCAAAAAATCCAGTGAATCTTCCGAATCGCTGGCCCCTTCCCGGAGCAGCGACGATAACATCGCAATAGATGTTTCCTCGTCGGGTGGCCAGAGCCCGCGCGGAGTCGCGCACTGGATTCGCAGAATGTCTTCCGCGGTCTGACCACGCCGTTCCCAGCCCCACACACTCCGCCGCTCGCCACCAGGCATCAGACCACGCCTCCTCCCACGCTTCGGACGGCCACCACACTTGTCGCCAGACAAAGAGAGAGAGAGTGAGAGAGAGAGAGAGAGAGAGAGAGAGAGAGAAAGAGAGAAAGGGGGGAGACGGGCAGACTGTCAGAAACAGATAGAGCCAGGCAGACGGACAAAGCCAGATAGACTGTCAGAGACAACTGACAGTCAGATAACAGAGACGATTGACCCAAGAGACTTGAAGACAGCAGAGACATAAGACAAGAAGAATGGCAGAGGCGACTGACAGACTGTCAGAGGAAGCCAGAGGCACTATCAGAGACAGCCAGCGACAATGTCAGGGACAAGAGGGACGCTGCAATGACAGCGGCAACAAGCATGGATTCCGATGGCTCAGTGGCACTCGTTGCTTCCGCACTATCGTTGACTGGGAGCTCCCTAATCCGTTCGAGTGCTCGCTTTCCACGGCGCAACCGCGGGTTCGATTCCCGGCCAACGCAAAAACCGAAACTGCGCGCTTTCCTCACAAATGTCCCAGTATCTATTGCTGTGTGACGACGAGAATGCCGATAATCCTAAGGTTATGAAAACCAGTATATATGATGAAGGAATGTCTTGTGCTAACTATACGACCCCCTTATCCCATGAGAGGCTGGGTCACCGCTGGTCGGCCAAGGCCCGTAGCGGACTGTCGAGCCAAAAAACAGGGAGACCCTAATCTTAGTCCCTAGCTAGATCCAATTCAGCCACTGTCTCGAATTCTAGCGGACGTCTGTTCTCATAGGTAGTTTTCCGTAGTTCCTCAGATCAATACTCGGCGATAGAGTCCTAAAAATCGGCTCATACAATGCCTGCTATTTTCCTTTCCATGTCGTCGACCCATCTTCTCTCCTTACACACATTTACATTTTCATGCACTACACTATAGCTCATGTCGGAAACCAGTTGGGAGTTCAGAGTTTATCCTGGTCAGGTTGATGCCCCGCTGAGAGATATGCTTTGAAAATGTGGTTGCATCGACATTATCCAGAAATAGCAATCGATGCACTCATTTTATCTTGTGAATTTTTGAGGTCTCGCCGCCTGCGCGTACGCCCTCGTGCACCCTCTTATGCCGCCGTAACATCCATATACGCAATTCGAACACCAGGGTTGCGGAGCAGTCAGCTCTGGGACAGATTTGGCCTTTAGTAGTATTCATCAGAAGATGTAAAAGAATTCATATATGATAGTTTTTGTGAGTGTCAGTGTGTGAATGTGTATGTGCGTGCGTGTATAAGTGAGTGAATGAGTCAATGCTGAAACTGAAGCTTTCAGACTTTTCGTCCTATCTAACAAAATTTGAAACATGCATTTCGAATGAACGATAACATTTTGTAAGGATTCAGTCGATATGAGAAATTAATAAAATCTCCAAATGTCATTTCTTGCGGTAACAGGGTTACTTTCGTTCTGAGAATCATCGTGCTATGGATGGATCGTGTAGAAAATAACCTTCGTCTTCGAATGCACTGAAATTTTGATTGACAGCTGAGTTTTCTCCACAATCATTGACACCGGGAAACGCCCCTTCCGTCCAACGCGATTCACGTTTCGATCAACGTTCCCGTGTTTGATATCGGCAGTTACTAATTTAAATAACCGACACAAATAATACGAGGAAGTATGTGTTTTAGCGACACTAGTTTATATTATGATACTGTATACATTCCCTAATATCATTACAATTTTTATTACATCGGGGTCTTAAAAGCTTAATATGTTATTGTTAGTCTTATTTGAAGTCCAATTGACAGCATTTGGTCTGGCGTAAGATTACACAGCTACTCCACTTACTTTCACCGTGGAACATCATGGTCAGCGAATTACTAAGCTTCCAGAGCATACTCAGTTGTTTAAAACAGTCCTGACGGAAACTTGCCTGCATCTCGCAAAGGTGGTTTTTGCTATATCATGCAAGATCACCGAATGGAAGTCAAGGATCGCCTCATCTCCTTTTCAAATTCGAAACATATAACGTGAAAAATAGTAGTGAATATGGCCGTCAAAAAAAAACAAACTATTATATCTAGACAAATCAACGAGAGAAGAATGCAGTAGTAACTCCTTCGAAAATGCTGACTACGGCAGTCTACTTTGTCTACTCATTAATCCACCCCTCGACCTTTTCGTGGACCTCCTACTTGGTCCAGGCGTACTCGCGAAATCTGCCGGCGGACGGACCAGGCGGACGGCCGGGCAGTCGCATCCGTAGAGCCGCGAATTCGAATGGGAAGGGTGTCTCTGATAACGGAAACGCTATTTGTGGACGCCTGAGCAAATATGTGTGTTTGGGAAGAGGAGGGAGAATTTGATTGAGTGGGATGGCGCGGGCGGGACCCATTCCGTTGTCGGGATACGTGCCAACGCGAACGTTCATGCGGGCGCGGGAGGGGACAGGGTGAGGGGAGGGAGAGGCGAGGGAGAGACGGAATGGAGAGGGGTAGGGTGAGGTAGGGTGCGGTGCGGTCGGCCGCGAACCGGGTCTCCCGTAGCCAGTGGCAAGGGACGTCATGCTATCTCCAGAAGATGGCGCTGGATTGATTGATTGTTTTCGGACATAACTGTGGTCAGTAGTCCCGTTAGTGGGGTGAATCTTTTGTATCCCGGCAAGTGGTCTTCTTCCTGCGCTGCATGATGAGATCCGATGCAGTACTACACATCGGTTTGCGGTGGATTTCTTCCTGTATGTATCTCCCTACGGGCCACTGTCCTAGTCGGGTTAAGCCCTAAGCTTCCGACTAGTCTCCCGATTTGTGTGGTAGTGTAGTGCATGTAAGTGTGTGTGTGTGTGTGTGTGTGTGTGTGAGTGAGTGTACGTATAAAAGGAGACGATAAGACAAGAAAGACGGAGGAATGATCGCGAGAGGTCCGAGACCCGTTTGTTAGGATACTGCTCTGCCATTCGCCATATATTTATCGGAGAAACCTCAGAAAACTACCAATCAAAGTAGCTGTTAGCAGGAATTCTTTAGCAGACAGTGGCTGAAATCGACCTAGCTTAGTGTCTAGGGAGGTCTAAGGATACGAGTACCGACGGTAGTGTATTTTCGACACTAGCTTATTTATTTATTTATTTTACGTCAAAAAACAGTTAAAACTGCGTATGACGTGCTATGGGGAAAAGTGAATTGTGTGCACATTTTCAAAATGCTGTGATCCCTACACCAAGTCATATACTACTTAAATTTTGAAAAAAAAAGGTCCCATTAATTAAAATCTATTTTCAACGATAAAAAGGCAATAAATTTTGGCTCTTATCCATGTTGTCAGCTTCATCGCTATACTGGTCGAATCCACCCGCTGTTCGGAGAAAAATTCTAGCGGACGGCGGCTCTGATCGGTAATTTTCCGTTAGTTCTCCTATCAACACCAGGAGACTCCCGGAGCAGGACCCTAAGAGGCTATTGACCATGCGCTATCCTCTCCACTTACACAAAATTACACTTACTTTGCACTACACTAGTATAACTGGTGAATTCAAAGGGGGACATGACGTCCCTTCATAAGGACCAGAGTTTTCGTTTACCTTCCTTTGTATGAAACAATGATTTATAAATTTATGTACGAATTATGCAATTATTTAAACAATATTATTTTATAGTATCATATCTACAGTACATAAATAATATACAAAATAATTACAAATGTTTATTATTAAACAAAAATCTACGTCCCCCCTCCCCCAATGATCGGCGGACGCCCCGACTACTACGGGGCGGATTTTATTGAAATGTTATTTTCTTTCTTTTCAATTTACAACAATGTTTTTTCGAATAGATATGAATTTTAGGTTATGACAAAAGGAAATTACCTATTTTATGACATATTTCTCGTTGCATTTTTCGTCGATTTCCATTAACATCTTTTTTACCCTTTTCCGTCATTTTAAAGCATTGTTTGTAGATTTCATCGATTTTAATATCATTTTAATGCTACGTCCTTCAAATATTTATGCGATGCAACAAATGTTCTCCACAGATTTCCTGAGAAGCATATGCGATATCTTCGCTCAGAAATTGTAATGTCAGCCATTGTATGTAATCTAAGGTTCCTGTCACGTCTATCAGCGCCAATATCGGTTCGGACGATTTCGCGATAACTAGACACATTTCCTAGTGAAGAACAGTCCAAACCAAAAGTTTGAGAACTGTGTTCGGAAGAAGCCTCGATTACATCAGTAACATATCCAACAACTTTGAGTTGTTCACATGAACTGGTTACTAAAAAAATATACATTTTGTTTTGTTTTGGGGCATTCTAAGAGATTTGGGACATTTTAAGAGCATTATATTGATCAATTTTGGCTATGTTTTAGGTCATCAAAATCCGTCTCTAGTTATCACCATAGGAAGAATCGGTCCTTTTTTAAGAATAAAATCTACTATCTTCACATCCTTTTCACCAGAATCCACAAGTGTCACCTTTCTCTTCGTGAAGCTGATTCGCTGTCTGAGTTGGCTCATTGACAACAACCGTTGCTGCTGCAACGTTTCTGTTTGGGAAGTCCTGAGGTTCGAGCCCCGACCGTGGCGAACATTCGACCCTAGCTAAACAGCTAGGTCGAATTCCGCCACACCCCTTGTTTCTGCGATACCATGCGAATGTCGGGGCAGTACCGAAACAAACGGGCCACGGACCGCGCGCGACTTTACCATCCTCATCCTCGTCCCGTCCTCTGGCCGCAAACATGCGCACATTTACATGCACTACACTACCACATAGTATGTAAGGAGACCAGTCGAGACCTCCGCTTATCTCGGCTGAGACGGTGGCCCTCTGTGGGAGATGCCGCGGCGGGGGGGGAGAAAACCCCGCAAGCGGCCGTGTAATTTGGCGTCCGTTTTCACGTTAGTGACTAAAAAATACTGCCGAATGACCCTGGTAGATAACGCGCCCGAAAACACTGACTACTCACTCATTCGTTGACTCGCATCACGCTGATTCCTCATAAACGATACATTGTAATCATAACATCGTTATATATGGCGATTTAGCGGACGTAATGTAAAGGCAAAAGAGTCACTACCCAAAATAATTCACTTCGTTGAGAATTCAGTGAACAATAATATAACAGGGTGACCAGCGATCTGGCTTTTAGGAATTCAACGTTTTTTCCCGGTTTTCCAGGTCCGAGAATACAAATTTTCCAGGTTCTTTTTCGCACATTACAACACGTTCTTAACTTCTACCGCTTACGCCCTACTAAACAGAAAGTTATGTAATATGGCGGGAAAATGCGGCGAATTTTCGGCCGAAAAACTCTTATTGCGAACCTGGAAACCTGGAAACGAAGTGGATAAATCCAGGTGCTAAATTTAGGGGGGAAAATCTTCTAACACGTGGTGTAGAATCCATGTTTTGTGTGTCCTTGATTCTGGAAACTCGGTTGACGGCAAAACGTCCGTCCGTCTGCCCAGTGAACAACGCTAGCGGCTAAACAGTTCTGCCGATGTCGCATTAATTTTGATACCGTTATTTTAATTTTGAGGGTCTTGAACCCCCTGGAACATTTTCAAAATTTTCAAAGAAATGGCTCCGACCTTTTTTTTATTAAATTTTGTTTTTGAATAGTGTGAAGACAGACAAAAAAAATCAACATTTTTTGGGGAGTCTTCCTACAATTACAATTATGAAGATAAGAGATTTTTCCTTTAATGAAATCTGTTCCTTAAAGCTAGATTTTGAAATAAAGTCAGGTACAATCTTTCGAAAATTTGAGTAGTTTTCGCGTAATTTTGTGTAAATATAGGCAATTTTAACTTTCGTAAACAATTTTTTTCTCAAAGACGCCATAAACAATTTTGATTCAATTTTAACCTTGGATAGTGTATAGAAAGTTCAAGTGTGCAGAGCAGATGTCTTAAGAAGAGAAAAATGCTGCGCGAAAAATGGTGACTTTTAGGTAGGAAAACTATTACAGGGCCCTGGTACCAAAATGTAGATAAATTCAGTTGCTAAATAAAGAAAAAAATTCTCTAAAACGTGGTGTAGTCAGAATCCATGTTTTATGGGTCCTTGATACCGAAAAACTGACGGCAAAATATCTGTCTAAACAGCGGTAGTGGCTAAACCGTCCAACCGATATTCTCCTAAGTTAATATTCCCCAATCGATCTGGCTGATGTCACGGCCCCTTGAACTCGAAATCGATATTTTAATTTGGGAGAGTACTTTGCATGAAGCCCCTCGGACATTTTCACGATTTAAAAAAAAAGCGCCATCGATTTTAATGAAATTTTGTTGTTGGATAATCTAAAGAACTTTTAAGGGAATGGCGCAGGTTTCATGTTGGTTGAAAACCCTGATTTTTCAAAAATTGAAAAAATTCGAAATGTTTTCGGCATCTTCCTACAACTACGTTTATGAAGATACCTTTTTTTCCTAACGAAGTTTGTTCATCAAAAACAGATCTTCAAATAAGGCCGTGTTCGAAAACATGAGTATATTTTGAGTAAATAGGCGTCAAACTTAATCGGCCGCTCTGAAAATCCTGCGTCACGTGATCGTAATTTTAGATTGTTTTGAGGCAGTTAGATGCTACGTAAGTAAGAATGTGTATGTAATTTTGTATTTCTTCGTTGTTGTTTTTTTTTTGTTATACGTTTACAAATTAATCTTTTAGAAATTATTTAAAACCTATTCGAAATAAATATGAAATAAAGATTGCTAGCTGTTGAGTCGCCCGCTCCCAACTTACGCAGTTGGATGCTAACGTAAGTTAGGATTTCATTTTATTATTATTATTATTATTATCATTATTATTATTATTATTTATTATATTTATATTATATTTGTGTTACTCCATTTTAAATTGCGTCCTTTGTGTTAAATATGAAAACGAATAGATGAGAGGTCATTGAAACTATTTAATTTCCATTACGAGTTGCGAGAAAGTACGTGCTGTTTTAGCCCCTCTAGATTTCTTGGTGAAATGTGTTCATCAAACACATCTTTATATGATGGCATGTTCTATTTTCCGAAAATATTAATCCTCACTATTAATTCGTCACTATTAATCCTCTTATTAGGTAGGCTATAAGCAAAGATAGCTTTGACTACGCTCTTCTAGAAACGAAGTTAAAATTCCCTTTGAATATCATGGACGTGATAACATGGTCGTTTCGAACGGAAAAATTGCAATGTGGTACCGCCCATGTCATCAAAAAAGAGGCGCGGCACTTAGCGAAACTCAGCGATTGAGTTCCGCAAATATCTCGTCCATGCACGTGAAACCCACAGGCAACCATATAGGTGCTCTGAGGTTCTAGGTACTCCACCAATGTTGCACCCACACAAGAGGCAGTGTTCGAAGTAGTGTTATGTGAAAGTCAAGAACTTCGCGATCCTCAAGCAAACATGTGACACCACATATTGACCGATTTAAACACTCGCCGTTATCATGTACTGAGTTGAATTCTGCACTTTACTGAACACGATGTTGTATGTGAATTTGTGATAAATGTTGGGAAAAATCTGAAAATAATGAAAAATCCCGGTTTTCAAATCAAATTCCCGTTTTTTTCGGTTCTTTCAGACTGCTTCAAATTCCCGTGTTTTTTTTTTCGGTTTCCAAGGATTCCAGGTTCGCTGGTCATCCTGTATAATAGTTACAACTTAAAGCTGATTTGATCGTGCAATCAGTTTTCATTACATCAGAGCCAATATTTTCTTATCGATTCCAGCCAGAAACGCTAATTTCCATCCGTATTCAGAATTCAACTTGTGTTTTGTAAGGGTAGGGATCCTAGAATTTAAGAAAATGTGCACAGAATACACTTCTCACCATAGTACATCACACACAATTTTAAACTATTTGTTGATGTTAAATAAATAAAAACCGTCGCAAGGCATCGACAAAAAATCAAAATATGCACAAATAATCATAATTCGTATTTCCCTAGCTCTTATACAAATCGAACAAAAGACGTAGTATATTGTTTCACCCTGTTAAATAGCTTTTCGAAACGTTCATAAAACATCAATTTTAAATTTGTGTTGCTTTAGAATACATGTACAATGTCTGAAATGCTTTGTACGCGCGAACGATGAGCTGGTGACCCACCAGGCGGCTGGCATGTAACGTAACGCCCGTCCTGACAAATACTATGCGTTTGCAACGTAGGCAACCAGAGAAATACTACCCTACAGCATACTTCGGAATTCCTTGTTGATACCGAAAGAGCGGCAGCGTCACTCCGTTCCCACGGTGTCGGCGCGCTCGTATAACCAGCAGGCCACATCTAGAACCCTCTCCCCGGTGACGTAGATAGAATGTGAAAGAGCCAGCTCAACGACAGCCCAAGTTTCAGGCGAAGATTGGTTTTAGGACTGACAGTGGTGTTAGTACTATCCAGGACCGGATTAATGTCGCAGGGGTTTCTGAGCAAACGGCGGATCTAGTCGATCATTTTGTAAAGGGCCATCAGAGATTTTTGTTCAATAATAAACATTTCTTACCATATAGTGTGTACTGTATACACACACACGCACGCACGCACGCACGCACGCACGCGCGCGCGCGCACACACACACACACACACACACACACACACATATAACAAAAATACTATACAATGTTATTTTTTTAAATAATTACATAATTCTATAACATAAATAATTAAATCAATTTTGCGAAATAAAAGAAGGTAACAACCGAAAATTCTACGCCGGGGAAGAGAGGGGAAGGGCTCTCATGGCCATATCGTCAGTCACCAGTCTGAGCGTCACCAAACAATGTGGCCTCGTATGATATTCAAATAAGCAAACCGGCTGAGGAAGCTCAGGGCATCAACTATGTCACTGCAGTACCTTTGACCGGAGGTCCTACAGTTCAGGTCCCGGCCGTGCCAGGATTTTCGGCGCTATACATTTTTATAGCTTGTCAGCTAGGTTGAATTGGAGCAGTGCGAGGAGAATTCTAGGGGCCGTCTGCTCGGTATTTTTCCGTGGTTTCGCCGATCAACACCAGACGAATGCCGGAGCGGTGCCCTTACAAACGCACCACAGGCAGCACGCGATATTTCCTTCCTCTTCCTTGTCCTATCCTCGCCCCTTACACATACACTAACATACACTACACTACCACACATGCCAGGAGGCCGGTCGGAGGCTTAGATTTTGTCCCGACTGGAGTGGTGCCCGCATGTGGGAAATACCTGGTAGGGAAGGACCCTACTAGCGACGGGAGGTCAGCGCCGGATCTCCCTATCCAGCGGGGGAAGATCACCTCACGATGAAAAACATGCACTACACTTACGGGACTAATGACCTCCGTAGTTGACGTACCCGGAATCACTAACAATCAATCAACGAAAGGAAACAAAAAACGGAGTGGAAGACGGAGGAGTGAAATGAATGTTTATAGTAAAACTATCCTCACCCCTTACTTAAACAAAATTACATTTTCATGCCCTACACTACAAGACAAGTCGGAAGACCACTAGGAATCAGGGGACCTGGCTGGAGCGGCGTTCTGCTGGTGAGAGATACCTGGATAGGGAAAATCGCAAAAGTTCAATCAGTGTTGGATCTCGCTATCCAACGGAGGAGGAATCGCCGCCATCTCCCGTAATGAAAAAAAGCATTACACTGACGGAACTAATGACCACGGTAATGGACGCGCACGAAATCAGGAAACACTCAACCAACCTATCAGCACTGAATTAAGCCAATGTGACAGTTATATTATTCATAATTCGTTTAGGTTCATCGCTGTTCAACAACAAACGAATCATTTCACATTAGCTGATTTTTCGAACCTAAAGTCGCTAATCTGTCTATTATGACACTGTTTTTTCTCTCATACAGCCTTTCGCACTCTGTCAGAAACGAATACCTATACAAAAGCGCAAAATACACGGATATTACGGCGTTGTTTCTATTCTTTCTTATGCGCGACGTTTTCTGCCCAAATTTCGCTAAAAAATAACGACAAAAACTATAAATCTATTGATTTCATGTTAAAATAGTAAAATAACTTACAAGTAATTGGTGAATTGATTAGTTTCCGGGCGCGTCAGCTGCTAAGGTCACTAGTCACGTATGTAGTGCATGTTTTATAAGTACACAAGAAATAAGGTGACCAGACGTCCCGTATTAGCCAGGACAAATTCTGTTAAGGAATTCCTTTGTTTAAGGAAAAGGTAACTTTTTTTAGGAAAAAGGGACGCCAAAATGTCCCGTTTTTGTGACAATGACTTACAGCATTAAGTGCCGTCAATCTTTTAAATTTAAAATAATATATTCTGTTGGATGTTCATAAGTTTAATAAGAAATTATCGCAAGTAGATCATGCGCTCTTGTACGACGTAACAAGAGGATTTCACAGAATTGAAATCAAGAAGGGAGAGATTCAGTGGTAGTTCTAAGAAGGGAAAATGAACTATCGCGTCATTTGACCTTGTATATGCTTTATCGATATCGATATCCTTACCGAGAAATTCAATCGGAACATTCTGCTTCTGTGTGTTTTTGTGCGACTTAGCAAGCAAACTTAATTTAGGAGTAAGGAGTAAGGGCCAACAAATAAGTTTTTTTCTTTTTAATGTTCCATCCTAATGACCTCTTTTGACATTTTTTTCTCCATTTTCTGGTTATTTTTAGACAAATATTTTCTTTACCAAATACGGAAGGTGGTAATAGCATATGTCTCGTTTTTTATTCAAGGAAATGTAAAATGTCACGTTTTTTGGTTTTTAAGATGCCACCTCAATAAGAAAGCCAATGAAATAAACTACTATCGTCAAAACAAATTGTTGGACGATTACAATATCCAACTCGCAAGGCAAAAGTTTGACGGAACTTACGTTATTACGTCAATAGTATAGAGTTTGTGCACCCTCCAACATTTAAACAGTGTCGATCTGCGTATGTGCAGTTCAAGTTTCGCACTACTTTAGTGCTTCTGCGCATGCGCCGAAGATCGGTAGCGCTGTCCGTTATGGCGTGCACAAACTCTCTAGTATTTCAATTGAATTTGTACAACACGCTGTTTTAACTCAATGCTTGAGGCTTAATCCATTTTTTGAATTATATGTACAGAGATCCTGTCCTGGTTAGACGTTTGCGACTCCTTCAGTAAGACAACAAAAATAACAAAAGCACATGAAAATACGGCTAGTCCCAAAGCATTATCTTTCCTTCCTTGCCCCTTCCACTCCCTCCGTTCTTGCTGCTCGCAAGTCACCAACTTCTACAATATCACCATGTCTTACTCGTCACATCGTTCTCTTCCAGAAAATGCGTTTGGAGATTAAAATGTGAAATGTGTTCCAACAAAACAAGTTTGGCCACTTCACAAGGGCTAGTCCAACCCCTATGAAGTGTCCTAAACCCTATCCCTATCCTTATTCCTTTCCAATTCTGGCTGCTGGGTAGTGACGCAAGGGCGCGTGAAGTAAGAGGTGCGTACGCGGAGATGCTACCTGGCGATCCTCTTTGTCAACTGACTAGATTAGACGAGACATATAAAATACAGCGTCCTCTGGAATACAGAAGGATAGATATTAATGGAGGATTACTCCGCGCTCAACGCTCGACCAGAGGCGGCGAAGAAACGCGTTTCGTCGATGTTGGATTTATGGCGCAACGAATGAAAAAAAATCACTTCAGATCATCTCAACACCAAGTAACTGAAACGTTGACGCACAAAAGTTAACGATACCAAATCAACTCAAGTGATATTAAGTCGACAAGAGATACGTGTTCTTTAATACAAATTAATAACCAAGAAAGTACGGTGAGGTTCTTAGGAAACCAATTTGATAGCTTTTCCTGCAAAACGTATATTAGTAAAAGAACGGCATAAAAAATTTAAAAAGCACTGGCAAGTATTTTGCCTGCTCCCTAAAAAATAAAATTAATAATTGCAAAACAATAAATAAACCTACATGAATTTTCGGAATTGAAAGATCACCATATCTTACTCGTCACATCGTTCTCTTCCAGAAAATGCGTTTGGAGATTAAAATGTGAAATGTGTTCCAACAAAACAAGGTTGTCCGCTTCACAAGGATTATTCCAACCCCCAAGCAGAAACTGTCCGACGATTCCAGGCAAATTTCTGACATCAAATAATAATTTCCCACGGTTATTACAAATTTTGCTCTTCAGAAAACTGAACATTTTAGATGCCGGGTTTCAAAGATGGTAAATAGTCTCGAGGACCAAGCGATGACGACCCTCTGAAATATGTTCTTCCTTCTGGATGGAGTGGAACATTTCGCAGTTTTGCGATATCCCCGCTGTTAGTAAAACGGTGTAAAAAGTGAAAACGGAAGTAAAGGAACTGACAGGGCAGGAAAAATGTCCATATATATATATATATATATATATATATATATATATATATATATATATATATATATATATATATATATATATGTATGTATGTATGTATGTATGTATGTATGTATGTATGTATGTATGTATGTATGTATGTATGTATGTATGTATGTATGTATGTATGTATGTATGTATGTATGTATGTATGTATGTATGTTTACTCTAATATTCTGCAACGCTTTCATTTCAAATTTTGCAAACGAAAAAACTTGAAATAACTGAAATTATGAATTCTGAATTACGAAAAAATGTTCAATATGATATTAAGCACCAATCTGATTTTTGCAATACCATTTCTGACCTTAAAACAATACTGTTCAAACGATAGTGTTAATTTATTGTATCAGACTATCTACACGTCATAGCACCAGGGCACGAGATAATTTAAATATTGTTCCCCAGAACCGTATAAAAACAGGACCTCCAACAGCCCTAAATAAAATAGCCTATCAATTCTCTTGCTTTTACCTCGCTTCCTCTCCCAGTCTTCAGTCAGTATGGAGGACGGGGAGGAATATTTTATTAAGTTATACCATCCTCTAGTTTATAGAAAAGTGGCATGCCTCAATCTACGAGCAGACCACAAAACATGTATATTCAATCACAAACACTTCCTTGTTCGAAGTTAGGGGCTGTACGATTCCTGCCTGCTTTAGTCTTAAAACCCGGGTGTTTATTTTATCTTTGGCAGAAGATTGTGCGCCGCTTGCCTCAACGATCGAGCCCTCGGTTCCCCGCGGACTTGTCAAGAAGGGCCGCGTTCATCCGGCGCGTACGTTGTTCCGCGCGACCGTCCGATACACGTGTCCCGAGAGATTTCAACTGTGCACAAGAAATTTTCTTTGAAGCAGAAAGTTTTTCATTATGACACCTTCGTTCGACATATGTCTGCCAGTAAGTGCCGCAAGTGGTTTATTAACAAATTTCCGGGTGTGAATATTCCACATCGGTCGATAATTTTGAAGCTTGTAAAGAAACTTCGCACCCATGGAATTTTAATTGACAAAAAAACGTATCGGAAGTGACATGTCCTGTCAGAAGAAAAGGTGAATGACATCTCTGCCAGATTACGACAATCACGAAGAAAATATATGAGGCGTTTATAGCTACTTTCAACACGATTCGGGAACTGCTCACACTGCTGTTCGAGCAATGAACTTTTTAAACAACTTTTATAATGACGATCGAATAATTAGTCGTGGATTATGCCCTCCTAAATCACCTGATCTGACTCCTTGTGATTTTTTCCTTTAGGGGGACTTGAAAGATCAGGTGAATGTAGAAATCCCGCATTCGGAGGAAGAGCTCCGGCGCTCTATTGAAGAGAAAATCGCAGATAATCCTCGTGACTTACTTCAAACGGTAAATTAGAATATGTTCCGCAGGTTCCACGAATGCATTCGAGGCGAAGGATACCGCTTTCAGCACCTACTTCAACCTATATTTGTCCGGTATTCAATTATTGGAACAAGCGACAGTCTTTGACTTCTCCTTATAGCGACACGCACTTGGAGGCTTCTTTATATTACTTTAACTTCAACAAACGGATCGAGTTTTCCGATAGTGGCAAGAGTTGATTTTAGTTCTTATTTTATACCGAGCGGAGAGTGTTATTGAGCCGTTGATTCAGTGGTGAGGTGTAGTTGACATTTACATAATTGAAATGATTGAAGGCGTTGTCATTGTCAACAATAGTATTTATTTGTGAAATAAATACAATTGTTGACAATGACAACGCCTTCAATCATTTCAATCAGTTATTGAGCCGACCACCTTTCACTGTTGACATCATGAATAAAAAATGAAAAAATCGTGTTATTTTTACGGTAAACTTTTTACTCCTCTGAGAATAGTTAAATGACATTGTCTTTCAATCACGTAAAAACTCTTGAAAATATTTCTATTTAGCTGAGGTGTAAACGATTTTTCTAAAAATGCTCCAATATTGAAATACCAGGCACGAACGGTACCATGAATTTTTATTTCAAAATTCATCTAATATATATTTGCTCTCTCGGATTATTAACAACAAAACAAATAATTGCAATTTTGGCGGAGGATAATGAATATTTCAGTGAATATATCTTCATTATGCCTCCATAACAGGTATCAGTGTTTAGGACAGCGGTGATGAAGACAGGCGGCACCCTGAAAAATCTACCTCGAACCCAACTCAGATGAGGCACTAATTATGCGATTCAGTGAGACTGAAAGACTCACAACTGATACAACTAGAGAGTAATATTGGCTCTGGACACCGTGATCGAGTGCATTCAAGAGGACATTCCCTCGACGCCTCCCTTTCCAACGTACGAAAGAACAAAGAAAAGGGGGGAGGGGCAAAAGACATAAATACTGAATTCACAAACTTCAATATTACGAGTAACATAAGTATACTACCAAGTGACCCAGAGTTGTTTTGAACAACTTTTGATGATGTAGTATGGGACTGTAACAAAAATGTTCGTATTGTACGGTCGGCAGAAAGGTGATTACACATTTACACTGTCTTCTCAGGAAGTAAGATGTTTCGTTGGAATTCTGATTTTATCAGCTTACACTATTGTACAAAGATAAAAAATTTCGTAAACAGACTCGAGACTTATAATGAAGCTGTCTGTTCGACAATGAGAAGAAAAAGGTTTGAATTGACGAGAAAATATGTCATTGCGCAATGACTTAAAAAATGATAATTTACTTAAAAAAATCACCGCCTATTTTCTTATTGAAAAAGCGATATGCAAAATACTGCATTTACGAAGAACACTTCGCTGTAGATGAGAGCATGGTACCGTATTATGGAAGGTATGGACCAAAGCAATTCATTCGCGGTAAAGTGATTAGATATAGCTTTCGAGTGAGCAAAAGAAAATTCTCATTGTACAACCTAACATTGTAGGAAACTAAAATATATTCATAAGAGATGTTGATAGAATGGACGAAAATTTGGAGAGCTATAGAATAGAAATCAGATCGAGAAAGTGGTGGGGCGACCTGCATTTATGTTCTGTATTGATACCACAATGCCTCGGAGATATTTAGAAAGACAGAGCAAATTCAATAAATGGATCACCTATTTTTCAGAAGATCTATTCTTCAAAAGTGTAAAAGTTTACCCTCATCAAGTGGAAGAACTGAAACTAGCAAATTAATGATATCTCGCATATTAATTTTTGTGATATTTGATAGTATAAGGCACTGGATTTCGACAGCCACAAAGCTAGGAAGATGTGCAACGTGTAAATTGAACACAACCAATCAGCGTCAATAATGTGGCACGGAATTGCATGAAAACTGTTTCATACTACAAATTAATTATTTACCTTTTATTTTGATATAGAAAACAATCAATTTGTAGTATATTTTAAGTTTAAATAAAGAAAAAATATTATAGATGTGGTCTTGTTGAAAAACTCTGGACCCGTTCGTGCCTTGTGTTCCAATCGTTCCTGGACGTGTTCGTGCCTGGAACAGTCCATATTTTGAAAATGATAACAGAAACGCGGCCTGAATCTTCGGCGAACGATAAAATGAACACTCTGTATTAACTGCCTTACACGCCTGGTACGAACAGAAAATTCCACACTTATAAAGACCCAGCCAACAAAACATTTTCCATAGTGTTTAAGAATCGTCATTCATCAATAACCCAGAAAGAAATATATGATGATCTCAAGGAAAAGTGTCCATCAATTAGTGTAACCAGACTGTACAAAGACAACATCCCCATCCCGGTAGTGGCAGCAGAATTCGACGGTAGTCAAAACATGGACAGTGTACTACAAATAAATCAAATTTGTAACTTGTTTGTCAAACCAGAAAAAAGGCGCAAAGCCAAGGGCCCTATCCAATGCCTTCGATGTCTAGATTTCGGGCATACTAGAAATAACTGCAACCACAACGTAGCCTGCATTTATTGCGCAAAAGATCACTACTCTGTAAATTGCCCCCAAAAAGAAAACCCTCCTATTTGTAAGAACTGCAACGGTTCGCACCGCGCGGATACGAGATCTGAGGAATGTTCCTACTACAAAAAGCTCACAGAAACCACCCCAAAAACTGATCAGCAAGGACTTTCAAATACTGAACAAAAAAACGACAACCAGTTAAATCTGAACTCTCAAAATTTCCCTGGCCTACCTATCACTAGCAATATTCAAAATTTCACCCACGTAAGAAATATAGCAAATGAAAACTCAAACCACGACAAGAATCAAGCAAACACACATCAAAACAATGATAACCGTAACAACAACAACAACAACAATAATAATAATAATAATAATAATAATAATAATAATAATAATAATAATTCTTTCATGCACACAATAATCAACTCTATTTCAACATACATAATTAATTTAATCCATACTATCATTCCAACCATTATCAATAACATACAAAATTCACTCACGTCTTATTTCAATAGGAATCATGGCCACACAGCTCCATAAAAAAATTTAACCTGCTAAATTGGAACGCGAATAGTATAATCAACGAAAAAACGAATTGGTCCACTTCCTTAAAGACAAAGAAATCAAAATAGCGTGCATAACTGAAACACACTTCAAATCCTACATGATATTCAATATGCCCGGTTACAACATAATTAGAAACAATGCTAATGGGGGAGGTGTGCTCATCCTTGTCGAAAACTCAGTACCTTACACAAAAGCAAATTTACCCATCACTCCGGGATTAGAAACGGTCGCAATAAAATTTCCTCTAAACAACAGAGTATTAACCATCATTACAGCATACAAGCCACCGCATAAAAAAAATTCAAGAAATCAATATAACTGCGCTATTTAATCAAAACACCCCTACCTTGCTCATAGGTGATTTAAACTCCAAAAAAAACCAACTGGAGATGCAGATCAACTAACAACGCCGGCAAAAACTTGCAAAAAATAATAACGAACTTAAAATTACACATATTAACTCCTACAGAGCCAACCTACTACTCATACGACACAAATAAATAACCAGATATATTAGACATTGCAACCACCAACGATTACACCACTTATTATTCCACTGTACTACACGAACTTGACTCTGATCACCTTCGAATAATTATCTCCACTCATCAACATCCGCCCCCACACATACCCACCCCCATATTAAATACTAACAATGTCAACTGAAGAGAATTCAGGAAAACCTTAATAATCAAAACTCCCAAATTCAAAAATATAAAAACCTCTTTAGAATAGAAAGTTCAATAGCATTACTAAACAATGCTATTGTTCAACAACCAAATAACAAAAAATAAAAAAACATTCTAAGTTACCAGACCCCATACTAACCATAATAAAAACCAGAAACAGAACAAGAAGACTTTGGAACAAAAATAGAAATCCCCAATTAAAAAAAGAACTTAACAGATTAAACTCCATAACCAAAAAAGTAATTAAAGGAACACCGTCACTCGTCCTACAACTCCTTAATCAAATCACTAAGCACAACCAACAACTCACTTTGAAAATTTACAAAAAAAAATTTAAGAAAGCAAAACACCATTCCTCCGATAAACACCCCCACTGGCAAAACATTTTCCTTTATTGACAAACTCGAAGTATTAGCTGATTACTTTGAAAGTACCTTCACACTTAATAACACTCCTGCTCACCCAGAACATATAAAAATTGAAAATTCTGTTTCCCCTCCGAACTATAATGTCCCACAAAAAATAAAATACATTTCACCAAATGAAGTTAAGAATATAAGAAAGAACCTCCTCCCCAAAAAAGCCCCTGAACACAATATCAACAATAAAATTCTAAAAAACCTACCCACAACCACAATAGCCTTCATAAATAATATCTACAACTCAATATTAAGAATTGGATACTACCCTATACTTTGGAAAAACTCAAAAATTATTCCTGTCCCCAAGCCAAACAAAAATCACAGTGCCCCAGAAAGTTATAGACCAATCAGCTTATTACCAACTTCTCAAAAGTTTTGGAGAAGCTAATTCTTAAAAGATTAAAAAATTATTTGGACAAAACACAAAAATACAAAACATCAGTTTGGCTTCATTAACCAAGTTTCCACTTCACATCAGCTTCTTAGGCTAACAAGCATACATTCAGCATCCAAGATAAAAAGCAACTTTTCTGGACATATCAAAGCCTTTGACAGAGTTTGGCACCAAGGCCTACTATTCAAACTGCAATCAATAGGAACCACTGTCTACTTGGTCAATATCATAAAACATTTTTTTAACAGACAGAACATTCACAGTGACAGTAGAAAAGCACAATTCAAACCCCCGCAAAATACAAGCAGGCTTACCGTAAAGATCCCCACATTCACCAACTCTATTCAACATTTACTCGTCAAACCAACTACAAACCAGACCCATATAGCACAAATTGCAGATAACACGGTAATTTATAAATCCAACCCATCAATTAAAACTATTAGTGATTTTTCACTAACTTTTCAACATCTAGACAGAATAGACAACTAGTCAACAATTTGGAAAATTAAACTAAACCCTACAAAATCTACAGCCAAAATATTCTCACTAAAGTACTTCTACACTCCTTTCCCCTTTACAATAAACAACAACGGAATTCCAGGACTTCTAACTGCTAAACAGTCAAATAACCTTGGGCTAAACTTGGACACAAAACTGAACTGAAATTCCCATATTACAAAGAAAACCCAACAAGCAAAATGCAAAATAGCACAATTAAAACCTTTAATAAACACCAAAAGCTGCCTATCAATAGATAATGCCATTACTTTATATAAATCCATAATCAGACCCTTACTGTTATACGCATGCCCTGTCTGGACTAACACATCTGCTACTACCATAAATAAACTACAAATAATACAAAATAGATTTTCCGATTAGCAACCCACGTTCCATGGTTTATATCCAACAAACAAATACACAAAAAATTGAATATAACTTCAGTCTCCAAACACATAGCTCATCTATCCAATACATTCTATTCAAATATCAACTCAATACCACACGCCATTCACTACAACCTGGCCTCAACAGACTATACTCCAACACGCATAAAAACCGTTACCCTTTTAACGCCTTCCTAAACTTATTTTCCAACAATTGTGAACAGTAGGTGCAGAGTGTAGCTTCCTACCCCTTCCCGTAGTTAGTTAGTTTTTAAGTTTAGGAAATAAGAATAGCTGTAAGACAGCAATACATATGAAAAATTAAAATGTTACTGAACTATGTACATCCGAATGGAAAATAAATATATAAAAAAAAAAACACCTGGTATAAGTAGAAAATGTAGATGCTTCAGCAACATCGTTGTCCTTCTTGATAGGATTCGGGTTGTAATGGTGGCGGATTTTCGACACTAGTTAAACAGTCGCATGGAACTCAACTACTCACTGAAGGAGATTCCTAACTTTCGGCTGCTTTGATCTGTATTTTTTGGTGGTTTCGCCGATTGATGCCAGGTGAATGTCGGAGACGTCGGTACCCTAACAAACGAGGTCTGGGTTGCTCGCGATCTTTTCTTCTTCCTTACACACACGCTTTCTCCCTTTACACACACACACACACGCACACGCACACACACACACACACACACACAAGCACACACGCACGTGCACACACACACAAGCACGCACGCACGCACGTGCACACACACACTAACTACACTACACTACACTAAACTACACTACCGCACGTCGGAAGACCAGTCGAAAGCGTGGAGCTTATCCCAGGTGGGACGGTTTTCCGTTGGTAGGGGGAAAGAAGCGTCCCAGCTAGGGCAGTTTTCCGTTGACAAGGCGACGTAAAGTTCGGCGTTTTTCTCACGTTTCAGCGAGAAAGGAACATCGCCACCTCTCGGGATGTAACATGCACGTGTACGGGTCAAAGGCATCGACTTGATTTGATTTCATTTATTTGGTGAAAAAAAGTAAAAACTGTGTATGACGTATGACGATTACCTGCACACGTTTACTCGAGTACCAGAATCCCATCCCAACATTTTAACGATAGTTGAAAGATGAATGAATGTTAAAACAAATAATAATAATAAAATTTAAAAAACAGCGAGAGTAGTAACATTTGAAAAACTAGACATTCTCGTTCCCGAGTTATAGAAAAACTATTTGCAACGGTAATCGAACTACAGATTTGATTTTTCTGCGTTGCCAACTATACAGTAACTCACGCGCAGCCCTACTCCTACCACAAGCAAAAGGAGAGCTCAAGAAAATGTGCGCATAGTGAAGTTATATTTACGTCCAGAAGCAAAACGTTGGGCCATCTCAGCATTCGCTCAATGGATCAGAGAAACTGGACAAAAACCTGATCGAGATAGAGATCTTCTCAACTTCAAGTGTGCGTTCAACAAATTCAAAAATAATTCGCCTGATTTACCACGTAAACAAGATCACTGTTAAAGCGTTCTCATCTTCAATGTCAGTGAGAAACGAAATAAAAACACTTAATTTTCTTCATCTTAATAATAAAAATAATTCGTTATTTCTCTTATTACATGACGTGCAATATCATTGCAATACTAGTAGTAATACTAATACGTCTTGGAAAAAATTCCTTCACATACATTTTCATTACAGTGAATAATTGAATACATTCATGCACATATGAACAAACGTTAAATAGTTCATGTTTGCATGACCACTACACGCTTTCTAAGAGTTCCATATTGGCCACACGCGTAACTATTGCAGAAATCTAACTAGAAACCAACGCTGCGTTCACGAACTAGTGTTTAACACTGATGTCTTCACGTTCCTAAAATCGCACATTGCTTAAATACTCCAGCCACGGAAATGAAGCCTACCTGTGAAAATCGTTGACCAGTACTCGCACGATGTAAAAAAGATTCTTTGTTGTAATAACCACACCACAAAGTAAACTGATAGGTATCTTCTGGATGAAGAAACACTAGATATTCAGGAGGTAGTACTTTACACGCTCGCTTCCTGCCCTGGCCTACTGCAGAATGCCCAGCGCGTGTCTCTCGGTCTTCTCAGGGCACGCGGTGCCGGGGTGGGGAGCGCGACTGCTTTCTGATGACGTGTGCGTAAACTCCGAAGCAAAACATTTCCCCCCTTTGGGTCGTTTCTGCAGTGCACCCAACACATTTAACGGTGTCTTTATCTGCTACACGCTAGACGTGCTGTTGTGTAGGAAACGTGCTTTCTTTGGTTTGGAGCGATTTTAATTGCGTTGCTGAATATGCGCGTTTGCACGTCTCACGCTTGCAAACTAGTTTAGTTTTATTGTATTATGCCGTCGCGAACCCAAGCACAAAATGAGTCCAGATCTTATTGATGGTGATCGTGATGTACGTATGCTGTGTGCTGAACACATTGTTTATCTCTCCATTCCCTTACTCATCGTCTCACCCCCGCAATCTGAAGATTTTGCCTCACAATAAAGATTCTATAATATTATTGAAAACATCTTGATTTGATTATAAGTGAATCAATCCTATCATAAAATTGTACCATTTGGAAATCTAGGAGAGTACGAGTGCCCTGGATTCATCACACCTTGAATTTGTGCACATAAATATGACTATGCATAGGCGAAACTACTGCGAGGCAGTCGCTGCCCTCCAATAGTTTGAGTTTGATTTCAATGTCAGAATTATGTAAAATGTTTAAATTAACTGTATAAAATATCGGATTTATACCGAAATGTTAGTACAACATTAATCAAAAATAAATGGAAATGTGAGACAATAATCGCAAGTAAAAGGAATTCTGGAGTTACTTTAGGAAATTCTAAACAGATCCATTGCATATGAAATGTTTTCTCTCTCTCCGTCTTTTTTAAATTCATCATTCTCACATACGAAAGGCCAGGCGCAACTACCCCGCCACGTATTTATTGTCAGCCCTTTTCTTGAACTCACAGAATTGATTGAATTCTTAATTAATTCTTAATTGTTTGTTTAATTTAATTTTGTCTGCATATCAAGTTTACTGAAGTATTGTTTGACCTGTTTCACTGAGTAGGGAAAGAAGGATAAGAAAGGAAATACCTAATTTGACTTAGATTATTTATTTATAAGTAAAAAATAATGAAATAAAATATTAAATAATAAATAATATAAATAATAAAATATTAATAATAAATAAAAAATTAACTTAGATTGACTTGTACGTAGTTTTTTGTTCACTTCTCAATTCTCTTGTCTTTCGTATCAAATTCAAAATATATTTAAGTTACGATTCAGTCCTATGTGAAGTATTTATGAATAAACGAAGTAGTAACAATGCTTGCGAACGTACCTTCACTCATAGGTGGGGAAGCGTCTCAGTACTAGGAATGCGACATCGCCAACGAAACATCGATTTTCAAAATTAATGAATCGATGTTAATAAAACATCGCTCCCAAACTATCAATATGTTTAAACAGCGATGTTTTTAAAACTGCATTAGTAACCACTAATGTTCATTGGGGTAGAGTTAAAATTAATTTGACGGCGGTCGCTTTTATTATTTTTTAACTGAGATTTAACAAAAACAAAACATTTAACAAAACTTTTTTTATCTGATTGGATAATTAAAAAAAAAAATTACTTCATTTATCTACGAAAGATTTATTTCATTTATTTTTCACTTTTGGTCTGACGAAAGCTCAATTTTTGCATATCCGAAAAATTGTTTCAGATCTTAATGATGATGGATTGATGATTATTTCTTCATTAAAAATATCAACCACGTAAAAACATCGAACTCGAAGTCAAGATGTAAAAAGCATCGGTTTCAAAAATTGAAGTAAAATCCATCGATGATTTTATAAAAACGTCCATAATTTGAGAACATTCACCTTGACGTCGCATCCGCACGCCTTACAGCAGCCCTTCTTTTCCGCTCGACTGCCATCTGCGAGTTGGCGGGCGGCTGCGAGAACGGTTAAAGCTACGCCACGGGTAAGTTACGACGCGCTGTTGGTGTCCTGTGCGTTTGGTACAATCGAAGACTGTCATCGAGGCAGATTGCATGGCGACACCTCGTTGAATGAGACCTACCCGGCGGCTGCCGATGGTTAAGTGCGAGTCACAACATTTCAAAATATTAGCGCATGCACAGCTTTTCTTCTAACCAGTTCATCCATAATAATAATAATAATAATAATAATAATAATAATAATAATAATAATTAATAAAATAATAATAATAATAATTAATAAAATAATAATAATAATAATAAGCGTGAAAGAGAGATAAGATATATTTCTTTCTTTATTATTTGTGAAAATGAATTTAATTCTTCTAGGTGTAATCTGATTGATTAGAGATTGATTGGCATTTTATTTGTTTGATTTGGTCATGAGCAATTTCTACTTAAAAAAGCTACTTTTTTCCTTTGTTTTTTTTTATTTTTTTATTTTACAGGGTGAATGTAAGGAGTCTCACCTAATACCGTCGTCTTTCACGTTTTGAAATAATAATTATTATGATATTTAGCAATATAACATTTAACTACTAATATCTGCTAATAAAGTTGTAGGTGAGCAAACATCATCTCAAAGCATATGTTCACAGATGTATATAAAATACTACAATACAGATAAAAAATACAAAAAATAAAATTACTTTTTTTCAGACGTGTCACATGAAAGTTGATTAGCATATTTAACTGGACGGTTTCGCAGGGTATCATTGTCAATTGCTCTGATCGTTGTTTCAGCAACTCGCGATGAAATAATATTTTATACGCGGAAAGAAATATTTCTTTTGCTACTGAGGTGTATAAACTCTAATTTCAATGAAGAAATGAATATTTTGGTAACTGAAATGTTGAAAAGTAATGGTTGCTGTGTCAGAACTAGTGATGTTTCAAAACAGACATTCCATTGAGTTATTTCTAAGTGTAAGAAAATGTGACAAGCAGCATCAAGAAATATTTTAAGAAAGAGCACGAGAACTAGTTTAATGAATGCGTGTCTTTTCAGAAAACTCCAAGTAGATAGATTTCCTAACTCTAAAATAGATATACCAACTCAAGTTTTGAATTCATGTAGTGAAAAAGAAAAAAAAAATAAATTACGAGAAAATTATACAGCATATCACAGGATATCGTTTGGAATACAAATGCTTTAAAGAAATTAAGAGAAATTGGAAGCTGCAACAATTGGTAAAACGTCACTTCTAACGACTCCTACCCGAACGTCAAAATATCAAAAAACATTAACCGCAGAAAGAGAAACCACAATCTCAGGAGTGATGGTTCTTTCTATAGTGACAAAAGCTAACCTCACCAGATCTCATTGTCAGTATAATATCATTAAATTTTCGATGCAGGATAAGTGCAAATTCCCACTGAATCCCCAGATGCAGAAAGCAAAAGTTGAGTGTTATCCTCCATGTTTTGTTATTACCAACAGAAAAAAGTGCCAAAGTGTAGATATAATCATTATTAGATCGACAGAACTCTTAGTAAAAACTGAAGTTCTTCAGTTTGCATTATTGCAGAATGTGAATGATTTTTTGTAACATCAATGGTGATGTGATGGGAATTACGGCTACAGTGAATTAAAAACATTTATCCATGACATTGATACAGACGCAAATAAATTCATTAGTTTGGTGATTCCTGTACTACTCCTAGGAAGGGACTGCGAAAGCAACAAGGAATTTGTGGTATGGAAGAATCCAAGTGTACCATCTCCGCGATTTTGTCACACTATTCGATTAGAATTTGTTCTCGAAACAAAAAAAGTGTTTCAAAAGGAAGTAAAAATATCGAGAAACCTATGTCTTCATTCGTGCTATTGCAGAAGGTTATTGATAGAACAAAAACTGTTCACTACATTTTATATCTCACTATGGTTGACGCAAAAACTGTAATGCCCTCATGACTAATGCTTCGGTCCAACGTTGCTTTTTGTGTGGTATATTGTACAGACTCTATAGAGTCTCTATAGTATTTGATAATATATCAAAAGACTTTCATGATCTAGATAAAATACTTAAGCTAGAGTGTAACGAGAAACATTTACAATTTGGGTTTTCTATCTTGTCTACCTGGATTTGCTGCGTGCTTTTGCAAGTTTCCTACAAGCTTTATCTAAAAATGGTGTATTCGCAAAAAAGAAGAAGGCTTGTGGCCGTAAGAAGAGAAAGAATTTAAAGTGAAACTTGTCTGCCTGTTGATCGTCCAAAATCTGGTTTTGGAAACGATGTTGGCAAAACTGCTAGGCGTTTTTTTTTCTTTTCAGAACGCAATAATCTCTGCGTCACTAACTAGTGTAGACGAGTATCTAATAATGCATTTTCAATCATTCTCCTGACCATCTGATGTATGACATGAATGTTTCTAAATTTTAGAAGTATTGCATTAAGACTGCAGAAGTATTGCATTAAACTCTTTGTATTATATGCCAACAATGCTACAATGGATACAGAGGATGCGCAAGAGACACGTAACAAAAATTTTAAAGCATATCGAACTGAATTTTCGAGCGAATGCTACGAGAAATTTACGACAAAATGTAGTACGAATTGATAGGGAATAAACAAAATAAATTTCTTCAAAAGAAGTACTGAAGTATGCTTAAGTAAGTAGCGTTATTTACTTCTCAACAGTGTGTAATCAAGCTAAATTTTACCTGGATAGCAACCACTGTTCGTAAAAACAATATTCTGCGATGATTATAATGTACACACTGAGCGACTTTGGAGTGGTGGTGTGGGACGAAAGATCTCGCGGAAGGGGGGGGGGGGCAGAGAACGAAAGGAAGCGATGAAACATGTAAAGCAGACCATATATCGTCATTGATGAGGGATAAGATTTACGGACTTTTCGTGTTATTTCATTATTTGTGAGAGTTCCTTGTATTTTATTTGATAATTTAATAATCCTACTTTAGTCCGATTTAACTACAGATTAACTAGTTATTTACTTCTTACAATTTTAATTTGTTTATTCCCTATCAATTTGTTCGTACTTTTATTTTGTTGTTAATTTTTAACTCTGGTAATGATCGCTAATTATTCGAAAAACGTCAAAATAAACAAACTGGCGTTCTTTTACAACTGTCTCTTCTTGATTGAAATAGAAAACAATTCAAATTATTGAAGACATCCACACGTTGTTTCCCCTCAAACTTTTCTCTTAGACAAAAACTAATAGACTGTTCCACTAATTTGGGACCAGAATGTAATATTTTGCGAATTCCATTTTATCGATTCGTTTCGAAATACAGGAAAGAAAACTTCCAGTTCCAAAAAAAAAAACAAAAAAACATGGCAAGTTGCTTCGCTCACGATCCACTCAAATTACGATAGCTACAATAGACTTGCATTTGTACAATATTGTTAGTGAACTTAGAATGAGCATTATAGAAAACAGATGTTAAACTCATGTGCTCATCATGTTATTATTTAAAATTATCCCACTTTGCTAATCCTTGTGGCCTGTGCCATCAAATTGTTGGCCTTCTTTCACATTTTGCAGAGTTCAGTTACCAGTGAGCGTTGTAGTATCTTTGTCCACAATGCGGAAAATTATACAAAAGACCCTTAAACAAGGTTTGTTTGTGGTGATAAAAGACACGAGAGAAATTTCCGGACACCGAGAGCAGAGTTGACATCATCTGCGGCACGTATGCGCCTGAACCTCCTCCTTTTCGCCTCCTTCTACGCCTCTCCTCCTTTTTGTTTAACCTAAGTGATGATAATAAAAGGGGAATAACACATTTTGCGCTGACGTCTTACGATTTGGATTCAGTGATAACAAAAGCACTTGGATAAAATATGTAAAGGCGATTGGCACCTTATTTAACTAATTGGCTAACTTTGTGTGATACTGATCTGTCCACCTTATCTCGTCTACCTCTCAACGCCCCCTCCCCCCGGTTTCACTCGCTCCTGGTACTGCTCCCACCATCCGCTCCGGGCACTTTGCAGAAGCAGAAGGCTCTTTGCCCTAGAATCGTCTTTCTGGTGAACCCTGATGTATATTATCCGCGCACGTTTCCATAAGCCCTCGCTTCACTCACCGGGAGCGGTAGCTCAGTGCATCAACTGATGTCACTGCAGCGCCTCTGACCGGAAGGTCCTAGGTTCGAGTCCTGATGGCGGCAGGATTTTCGACACTAGCTTTTCAGCTAGGTCGAATTCAGTCGCGGTCTGGAGGAGAATTCTAGCGACCGGCTGTTCTGATCGGTATTTTTTCGTGGTTTCTCCGATCAACACCAGGCGAATGCCGGAGCAGTACCCTACCAAACGGGCCACGGACCGCGCGAGATCTGTCCTTCCTCTTCCTTGTCCTATCCTCTCTCCTTACACACACACTTACACTAACATTCACTACACTACCACATATTCCGGGAGACCGGTCGGGAGCTCAGAGCTTGTCCCGGCTGGGGCGGTGCCCCGGTGGTGGGAGAGTCCTGGTTAGGGGGAAACCCCACTAGCCGACGGTAGGGCGGCGCCGGTTCTCGCCATCCATCGGAGGAAGATCACCGCTATCTCCCGAGAAAAGAACATGCACTACACTAACGGGACTAATGACTAAAGCAATTGACGCGCCCGGAAACACGATACAATCAATCAATCGCTTCACTCGTTGCGTGAGGACAGAGGAGTTTGGTTATTTTGACAAGGAATTTTAAATCAAATTTGTACTTCATTTTTCGATGTATTACATGGGAGCGATCATTTCTGGTTATCAGATTTTGTCCACAATGCTTCTAGCGATCATTTATTCTTCATTTAACTAATGTTGACAAAGAAGTGGGGGTAGGTGTACCGGGGCTCAAGAAAACGAGCGCGTAAAATACCGCCTTCCAGAAAGATGACGCACAGTTTATGATTGGTCAGTAGGGAGAAGCTGTGAGAAAAATAAGATAGAAAAAGCGATAAACTTTCTGAGATACACCGGCCTAATCAGTGCATTTTGTATGTATAGTTAAACACTATTGGTTTTAATTTCGCGGGTGGAATAGCCACAGTAATTTTCTACTCGAATATCGCGGTTTTGTTTTTGACTGTATTCACTAAAATTGGTGTGACTGTGGAACTTTAAATGCAAAGTTTCAGAAAATGTCTTTAAGAAGGTGTAGATAGTGAACCTGTAAGTGTTATCAGAAGATCTTAGGGAAATATGTTCAGTTATTTGTTCAAGAGAACTGAAATACGAATGCAAGAGTCGTATCATTATTCATATATCAATATTTTTTAATTCAAATATCGTTGTCATAATTAGGCATGTACTGTATTGCCACTCGGCGTACGTCTGTAGATTTCAGTATCTACGCTGTGAAATTGATGTTCCTTATTTCTTTCAGTAGACATGATATTTAGTGCACTTTGTAAAAGTATATTTTTCATTCTTAAATTCCATAATCTACATTCGGCCGTGACTTGAATATTTAAAAAGAGCGTATGAAGAACCTCGAAATTTGAAAAGCGCATCAACCTGACCATAGAAGCAACACAGCCGATAGTTCTTATCATATCTAATAGATCGCGTAGTTTTCCCCAAAATTTTCGCAATTTCCGAGACCTGTGATAGCACTGAGTTTTGGCAAGGCGAAGCGTTATACAGGTGTCTCACCAATTATGGGCCACCCCATAACTTGTAAGAGCTTCACTTCCTCGCTTCGCGAGTTGGGGATTTTTCGACAATTTGCAAAGCATTCGTGGTATTACCTATGATAATTGTGTAGGCTATCAACAATTCTAAAGAGTAATCACCTATAATACAATATTAGAAATATGCGGTGATTCTCGAGTAGGCGGCACGTGGTAAAGAAATTTAATGGCACGGACAGAGCCACCATTTCCTAAACCTGGCAGCTGAAATGACTCAGGACACCTATTACTGCAGAGTCTCTGACCGGGAGATCCCAAGTCCCGACGGCAATGATTTTCGATACTTGCTAGCTAGGTCAAATTCAGCCGCTGTCTGGAGGAAATTTAAAGCTTCGCACGATAGTCTTCTGATGTTTCTCCGGTTAGTATCAGACGAATGCCGAAGCAGTCACTTAACCATCGGGCCATGGAGAGCCCGGAGAGCAGGCGAGAGCTTAAGAGCCCTCTAGAACAAAGTAAATATCAATCATCAAAAAGAAAAAAATACTTAGTGGGTTCTGCATTAGTACATTACAAATATTTGCAGCGGCAACCGGTCTACGCAGAACGAAAGGTTGCGAATTCGAATACTACATAACGCATGTTGTTTTGTGACTCTGTCGAAGGAGAAAATAGCAAATGACCAGGTAACTCATATTATCCATGTCATCGTTCCTTAATCCGAACGCGCCTAATGGCGTAGCCTCATACCAGCCGAAAAGCTGACCAATAATGACATTTTCAAAGCCCTCCCCCTCCGCTGAAGCGGTCCTTTTTGGCGTGTTGTACAAGTAATATCATCTTTATCATCAGTCATTACCTCGTAACTGTGTGACAGAGCCTCAAAGCAGTCGAACGGCTGGCAACTAATCAAACAAATTGTCAACACTCCCCCTCTGTTGAAGCGGCTCTCTTTTCTTTCTCGCCTACTACATACGTAGTAAGAGAAAGTATAGTAATGTTGCAGCGAAAAGTGACGATGTATTGACAGAAAAACTCGTATTGTGCGACCTGATAATGAAAAAGTGGATTTTTTGGCCATATACGTCTCAAATTACTTTCTCTAATTCGTTGTGAGGTCAAAATCCACGTTTTGTGTGTCTTTGAGAATGAAAAATTGGTCTGGGGCATAAGTGTCTATCCGTCTTTCCAACCGTCTGTCCGTCTGTAGACAACATTAGCGCCTAAACCGTTTATACGGTTTTCTCCAAAGTTGATATTCTCTAATCGCTCTAGCCAAAATCAAAGCCATGCGAATTTCAAACGGATTTTTAATTTTTTTGGTGGGGAGGGGGTACTTTCAATGAATCCTCAACGTTCATTTTCTCAAAAACGACTAGAATTTTTTCTTACTTTTTTAACGTACGACACGTTTTTAACGTGCATCAAAATGAAAGGTATTTTGGGGACAGGTCGGATTTTTGTTGATCCCTGAATTTTCCAAACTTGTAAACGTTTACAACTTTATTGGTGTATTATAAAAATTCAATATTGAAGACAGAGATTTTTCTCTTAATGAAATATGTTCGTCAAAACCTGATCTTTAAATACTGCCAAGTACTTTTAAAAAAATATAAGTATTTTTCGCATGATTTTCAATAGCTGTAACAAATAACTGGAGAAAGTATGTGCTGTTTTAGCACCCCCGATTGAACAATGCGTGAGCGGTTGCTGGAAGCGCGGGCGTTGCCTGCTGTGTTGCAGCGGGCGGCCTGGGCTGGACGTTCGTGCACCTGTCGCTGAACACCTCCACCAACATGCTGCGCCTGCAGCTGGACTGCCAGCCGGCCCGCGAGCAGCCCGTGGCCGGCAGCGGCGGGCGGGGCGGCGCCCGCGCGGTGGCCGGCGGCCTCGTCCCGCACATGCACGTGCCCGACGACGCGCTCGTCTACTTCCGCCAAGAGCCCGGATTCAAGAAGAAGTTCCTGGTGAGTGGACTCTCTCCTTCTCTTCCTCCTCCGCCTCTCGCTCCTTTTCCTCCCCTTCTTTCTTCTTCATACCGAGAGCTCCTAGGGTTAGTACCGCGATGGCTCAGTGCATCAACTCCAGCGCCTCTGACCGGAAGGTCCTAGGTTCGAGTCCCGACGGCGGCAGGATTTTCGACACTACCTTTTCGACCTAGCAGTCGAATTCAGTCGCTCTCTGGAGGAGAATTCTAGCGGCCGGCTGCTCTGATCGGTAGTTTTCCGTGGTTTCTGCGGTTATCACCAGGCGAATGCTGGAGCAGTACCCAAACAAATGGGCCACAGGCCGTGCGCGATCTTTAGTTCCTCTTCCTTGTCCTGACCTCACCTCTTACACACACACTTACACTAACATGCACTACACTACCACACATGTCCGGAGACTGAGAACTTGTCCCGGCTGGGGCGGTGCCTCGCTGGTGGGAGATATCTGGTTGGGAATAACCCCGTTAACTGACAGTAGGTCGGCGCCGGATCTGGTAATCCAGCGGGGGAAGACCACCGGCACCTCGCGTGAGAAAAAACACCCACCACACTTACGGGACTAATGACGATAGTAGTTGACGAGCCCGGAATCACTAACAATCAATCAATCCCAGGGTTAGTCAAGATGGGGGGTGGCGTATTTTCGACACTAGCTACACGGCTGGTGAATTCAACCATTGAAGGAGAATTCTAGTGACCGTCTATTCTGATTGGTAGTTTTCTGCGATTTCTCTGATCAGTGCCTCCGAAAGCCGGAACCATCCCCTCACAACCGAGCCACGTTTGCCTGTGCATGATCTTTTGTACCTCACCCTTGCCCCCACCTCTTCGTCTCCTCTTACAACCAACACACACATTTACATTTACATTTACACGCATTACACATTACCACACATGTCGGGAGACCATTCGAATGGTTGGAATTTTGTTCCGGCTGGGGCGCTACCCGCTGGGGAGATATCTGGAGAGGGAAACCAGAAAGGCCCCATGTAGGATCGACTAATTTTGGAGGGGGGATCTGATGGGATACGCCTAAAGGCATATTTTTGTTCAGCGATGCGATTTGCAAGCGACGACACCCCCTCGGAAAACATCTGCCCTCGGATTAAATTGTTCAAACTTTTCCCACATACTATTCAACTAGTATTATTATATTTTTCATGACTGATACATAAAATAATATGAGAAAATATATCCTCTTGTATCTCCGCAAATTTAGAATGTAAGTTTTTCTTGAAATGCTGTTCATTCGGGGTTAATGTGTAATGTGACGCGCTCTATTGAGCGCGTAATGATTTCGAATGAATTGAATAAAATTTTCAAGAGAATTTATTGGAGGAGTACGACCCTTGTTGGCCACGCACCGGCCCCACGGATCCGTTCCAGGATCCTTAAAAATCAAGCTGTGGCAACTGTGATGAATGTCTCCCACCAGAAGACGCCAAATATAAAAGCGTAATATACAAAACGAACATTTTTGTTTGTTTTTATGTAAATTATAAAAAATATTAGGAAATTGTACGGGTCCATTTAAATTACACGTTCACAAATGTTAACATTTTACAACTTCTGCTCCCCTCTTCTGCATTGACTGGCAAAATTCACAAACTCCTCTCCGACATAAATGTTCCGTCATGGGTTCCCCTCTCCCCGCTTCCCACTCACAGTGTAGTTACATACCAGTGGCCTTACAATATCAGATCTGCTGCTGAACAAAACCACAGGAAATGGTTCTTGGAAAAGTAGCACGCATACTCAAGAACTCAAATTAAGTACTCGCTTATTACACCAATAAATTAAATACATGTTAACAAAACCAGTCTTCACGAATACTGCAATGCCACAGTACAGTGTACATATAGTACAACAGTTCTTATCATAACAAGAATATCAACAAAGTTGCTGTTCGTAAACGCAACGGGTGAATGGCAAATATTCCTTTTACATGTCGTCAGCTATGGGGTAAGCTGTGACGCAAGGTATTTAAATGAAGGTAGGCGCAGTTTGAGAGTAGTCGAAATAACTTAATAAAATATTGACATTTTCCAGTAGAAATTATTTCATTGCTTTTTGGATTTTTCGCGAGTTCCCAGGTGTCTGACGATACTATAGATACGTCTCATATGGCCGGAGGCTGCATAGTTTCAGTTTCTACGAGCTCAGGGCTAAAGCTGCTGTGAATATTATTGATGTAATCCAGACTTCTTCCTTTCGTCCAAGTAACCTCTGCTTGCAAACTTTTGGTTTGGACTTTCCTTTACCAGGAAATAACTATCTTTAGATATCGTGAAATAGGCCGAGCAGATAATTTCGCTGATGAGCGTCATAGGTACCTGATACATACTGTACAAAGGCTGACAATACAATTTTTGAGCGAAGAAATAGAATGTGGTACTCTGGAATTCTGTGGAGAACATTTGTTTCATCTCGAAAAAATTATGTGAAACAAGTACGATTAAAATATTAAAATCGATGAAATCAGCGAAAAAAAGGGAAAAAAAATTATTATTTTTATTAAATTTTGCATAAAATTAGTAAAATAAAAATCTGAGAAAGTTCATATATCATTCATCCCTCCCACCAACTCACCCCGTTCATTTTTGTTCGCAATTGTGGGAAACTCTTTTCCCTAAATGCGAACGTATTTTTTCGATGGCGCCTTTAGACTTTTCTCTTTGCATGAGAAAGAAAGTTTCGAGAAAAAACTTCACGCAAATTGAGGCGATGTTTCACGAACATTTTAAGCTTTAATGCGTGGATAATTGTTATGTTATGGTTAATTTTAGAATTAGACAGACCAGATTTTTCGATATGGTATTAGAGAATATTACATGTGAAAGATTACGCGGAGAAGTTGTCTCTTTTGTTTCGCATGAAATACTGATCGCTTAGTTCTCAATGAACTGTAAAATCGATTGCTGCACTGCACGCGGTCTGCGCTTACAGTCGTATTAAAGGTCCCTTGTGTCTTAGGTCAGTTCACACCTCTCTTCTACTACTTCCATACGGCACCAGTGAGCTTCCGGACTGCCGCTAATAAATACGAGGACAACAAGAAAAGTAGTTTCCCTAGATAAACAAAAAGAAAACAATTTAATGGGAAAACGTCAGTGTCGCAGTACAATATGTTGCACTATTTTTCCACATAATCACTATCAGAAGTGAGGCATTAGTCATGCCGTGGAATGAATATTAGTGTCCATGTGTCGTAGAAGTCTGCGCCTGGGGTAGATACTAGTGTCTGAGACTACGACACTACGGCACTGTGCTACGCGTAATGCGGACAAGAATTTCGTGAGGTATAAGAAAAGATGGATGTTGCGCGTTCGGGTTGTTTGGTTGATGGAAAGTACGCGTTCGGGTTGTGTACCAGTGTTCCTTCGCCTGCGTCTCTTTGTCTTGGTTTTGATATTTATTGTTTTCATCACCCGAAAGTTAAATGTTATTTCGTTTACTTTTCTTCATTTTAGTTTTTAGGTTGTGGAAAATGTATTAATTTACTTTTTTAAAATTATATTTCTTTCTTTCTAAACTTAATTTAGAATGTGTGATTCACGAACCGTAAACCGCAAGAGAGGTAAAGAACTCCATAGTGGGGAGAATCCAATGGTTATTAATATTAAAACTATTTAACTATAACTATATTTTTGAACAGGATTCGTACTCATAGCGTACTGGGAGATGACTAAAGGGGCGGATTTTAATGAAATGTCATTTTTTTTCCTTTTCACTTTAGAACAATGCTGTTTAGTATAGAATTTCATTTTATGTTATGACAAATGATTTTGACTCATTTTTATAGGTCATTATTTTGCATTTTTTGCTCATTTCATCGATTTTAACGTCATTTTTAATGGTACTTGCTTCAAATAATACTTACGAGATGCAACAAATGTTCTTCACAGAATTCCTTATTGTGTAACCTATTCGATTTGTTTGTTCAGAAATTGTTTTGGCAGCCGTTGTGATGTAATTTTTTTATTTATTTATTTAACGTCAAAAAAGCAGTTAAAAACTGCGTATGACCTTGGAAGTTTAGCTAACTTTTTGCTCTGAAATATGCATGCAAATATGCTACAAAAATAATGAAATATGCACATAAATTGTTAAGATATGCAACATTTGGTCACAAGAACGTATTTTATAATATTACATATTTTCGTCATCTTGAGAAACGGAGAATAGGCATATTAAAAACAGATTAGTACTACTTCTGCACATTTTATTTTGTATTAATAAGACAGACATCACTTCAATTATATTCAGGTTATCTGTTGTTAGGGAGTGTCTCGAATCCCCCCAAGTTTTAGATTTGAGGAAAGGGAAGAAAATACGCGCTCATAAAATGGGAAAGTTTCGATACCCAATAATTGTGCGTTGAACTAACGTTCCGCCCCGATTGCGGAATTCGTCGACACCATTTAGCGCGTTACTTTAGGTTCATACAGTACGCCAGAAAAAAGCGTCACATTTGGCATCATTGTGCTCTAAGAGAGCGTACTTCATTGTGAACTTCCGGGGCGCTATAGCTGTCGACTGTTCTGACGTTTCCGTGGTTTCTCCGGTCAATAGCAGGCGAAAGCAGGAGCAGTACCTTATGAAATGGGCCACGGATCGCGGATCTTTCCTTCCTCTTCCGTGTGCAGTCCTACTCTCTTTATTTCACACACACACATACACACTTACATGTACTACACTATTAAGCATCAAGCTGGTTGAAGATACCTGGATAGGGAAAACCCCATAACCCGACGGGGTAGGTCGGTGTTGGACCGGTAGCTCAGTGCATCAACTGATGTCACCGCAGTGCCTCTGACCGGGAGGTCCGAGGTTCGAGTCCTGACGGCGGCAGGATTTTCGACACTAGCTTTTCAGCTAGGTCGAATTCAGTCGCTGTCTGGATGAGAATTGTAACGGCCGACTGCTCTAATCGGTGGTTTTCCGTGGTTTCTCCGATCAACACCAGGTGAATGCCGGAGCAGTACTCTACCAAACGGGCCACGCCCGCGCGCGATCTTTCCTTCCTCTTCCTGTCCTATCCTCTCCCCTTACACACACACACTTACACTAACATGCACTACACTACCACACATTCCGGGAGATCGGTCGCGAGGTTCGAGCTTGTCTCGGCTGCAGCGGTGCCCCGGTGGTGGGAGAGTCCTGGTTAGGGGGTTCTCTTCTATCAGTTTTTTCAAAAATATTAGAGAGACTTTTTACGTACGAATGGAAACCTTCTCACTAAACACGACGCGCTTTCAGATTGCCAACATGGATTTAGAAAATCAAAATCAACGGAAACAGCTATATTTTCTTTTCTTAAAGATGTCGCCTCATCATTAGATCAAAACGAGGCACCTATTGGATTATTTTTAGATCTTTCAAAAGCTTTTGACGTCATTGATCATGACATTTTACTTTCCAAATTACCTTCATATGGAATTCGTGGTATTGCTCTAGATTGGTTATGTTCGTACCTTAAACAACGATCTCAGAGAGTTGAAATACCTTACTGGAATGATGGAACATTACGTACGCACCTTTCCGACTCTTTGCCCGTTGCATGTGGAGTTCCTCAAGGATCGATTTTAGGCCCTATTCTGTTCCTACTTTACGTAAACGATATGCCCTCGACGATTCAAAACGGAAGAACGGTTCTCTTTGCAGATGATACGAACATCCTTTGCAATAAAGAAACCGTAAATAGTACAATATCAGATGTTTCAAATTGGTTCCGAAATAACAAATTAATAGTAAACGAAAAGAAAACGGTTTTAATGCAGTTTTCCATTTCAAATAAACAATTCTGTGCTCCATTGAAAATGAACAGTGTACCATTGACTGATGTTAAGGCAACAAAATTTTTAGGTCTCTCAATTCAGTCAAACCTTAAATGGAACGTCCATTTAAATGAATTGAACACACAATTAAGTTCTTTATGCTACGCGTTCAGAATTCTTGCAAATTCAGTCAGCCTTCATACTGCTCGTTGTGTAAGTTCTTTAGTCACCCACGTGATTCATGTAGCCTCTCTTCATTAATCTAGGAATTCTACCATTACCGTGTCTTTTTATTTACGAATCAGTGGTTTTGTAAAAATGACTTGCTCAAGGGCGGAATATTTTTCAGAAAATGCAGAAGTCTATTACTATAACACTCGACGTAGAAATCATATTCATCAGGGACAGTATCAACAGCTCATTACAAAAATTCACATACAATACATGTACATTATTTTACAACACTTTGTCAGATGACATTAAACGATTAAATTCAATAGAAAAGTTTAAATCCCAAGTGAAATCGTTTCTGCCGCATAACTGTTTCTATACAATTAGAGACTATACTGAGCATAACAAGAAAAGGAACATTAATTTTAACAATGATACATAATGCATTATTTACCATTTGGACTGTATAAATGAGTATAAACAACCTGTAACAACTATTGTACTACAGCTTCCGGGTCAATGACCCCCATCTCGATCAGGTTTTTCGTGTAGTTTCCCTGATCCATTGAGCAAATGCTGAGATGGCCCTTGTTTTGCTTCTGGACATAAATGTAACTTCATTTTCTGTGCACGTCTTCTAGAATTCAGTGGGAAATACAATTATTCAAATTATCGTTTCCATGTTGTCGCGGCAGGAAGTAATAAGAGCCAAAATTTATTGCTTATTTATCTTTGACAATAGATTTTATTGCATGGGAGTTTTTTGTCTCCCTTTCAAAAATTCAAAATTTAAGTAGTATATGAGTAAGTGTAGGGATCACAGAATTTTGAAAATGTGCACACAATTCACTTTTCCCCATAGCACGTCATACGCAGTTTTTAACTGTTTTTCTGACGTAAAATAAATAAATAAATAAATAGGGGGAAACCCCACTAGCTGGCGGTAGGTCGGCGCCGGATCTCGCCATCCAGTGGGGAAAGAACACCGCCATCTCCCGAGAAAAAAATTCCACTACACTAACGGGACTAATGACCAAAGCAGTTGACGCGCCCGGAAACACGAAAAAATCATTCAATGAATCAATCGGTGTCAGATTTCATCATTTAGCTGGAGAAGAAGACACACTCACTATGGTAAAACATGCACTACTCTAACGGTACTAATGACTACAGCAGTTCAAACACAAAATAATCATTCTAATCTAGTACTCAAAACGGTTTTCATAAAATTCTTATACCTGTCTCATCACTCGCCAACTGCATATGAGACCACATAATGAAACCGTTTTCAATACACGGCATATTCTCTATTGATAATTTGGACAACCCCTACTGTATAAACACGTAAGCTGCCTTTCGTCTGATCTTTCTCAGTCATCAGTTTGTTATCGCGAAACTCGCCGTGTTGAATGCTCGGGTGACCCACGAGAAAAAGAGGGAGAGATAAGTTGGGACAAAGTGCGTAGGCAGGCGGAGAAATCGTGTGTACTTACAGCGAAAAAAACAACGTATTTTGTGTTTAAATTATAAAAATAATCATTTATGGCTTTTATTTTATTTCGTTGCTCGTGATAAGAACTTTGTCGTAATAATTGGTTAAAAATTGTCTTGTAGATGCTTTTCAATTCATAAATAGAGTAATCAATGGATTAAAATATTTTTTTTCTATAAAACTTAAAAATTCGACGTTCGTGGGTCAAAACTGGAATGGCACTAGGAGGTCGGAATACGCCAGTATGTCTTTAGGGACTGTGTGAAGCATGTGGTGGTGCAGCGTTGCCAGTTACACGATGGGTTAAAGTGTTCAGATCAGGCAGAGATGCTGTGATGAATAATCCCCGGACAGGGCGACCCCATGTCTATCGTCGTGTCGTCTAAATGTAAGTTCCTTAGTAAGTAAAAACATTTCAGAGAAGAAAATCTCATTACTTTTTATCCAACACTTCTATATTTTTGATGTTCATTATATATTCTTACAGTTTTTATCACATATTTATGAACATATTTTGCCGTTTCATACTACATATTTTCCGGGACATAGTTTATTACCTACCCTTACAGCGGATATCTAGTTCACTTGCCAGTAATAATCTTCTCCCCTCTATGTCATACACAGTTTTTACTGTTTTTTGACCAAATAAATCAAATCAAAATCGGTTGTCGTGAGGGATGGGGGGGGTGAGGTGACTGCGGCGGGTCAGATAGGCGTCCGGTCCGCGCGTGACACACGTAGGCGGGCAGGGTCGCTGGCGGCCGAGGCCTAGCGGAAGATCCGTGTCGAGTGTCGCCGCTGGGGCTGTCAGGAGAGGAGCCCGCCAGCCGACGCGCCCCTTATCAAGGGAACTGCGGTGACCGCGAGGCCACGTCTGTCAGCTTGCCGACCGGCCTACGCGCCAGATAGCCAAGTGAACAGGGGACGATCTTCGGCGAAGCCTACCAGATTGCACACCTCACGGGAACCAGTGACTGCGTTCGTGTGTGTCCCTAATATGGCGCCGCGGCGCGCCGCTCTGTTCATTTGGGGTATGAGAGGGTGTCATCAGGACAGACCGGAAAGTATGTAATATGAAACGTCACAATATGTACATAAATATGTAATGAAAACAGTAAAAATATGTAGTAGATATGTAAAAACGGATATAATATGTAATGTTGAAATACACTAATTATAAAACACATGTACATACAATGAAATTACATTTACAAAAAAATCCTAAATAAATTTTTAAAATAATACAAACAATTTTAAAATCATTCAGAGAATCAATCAGTAGTAAATGCTTTATCTATTGCTATCCAGGACCAGTTTAGCACCCATACTAGACGCAATAGAGGTCATCGTAAAAACTGGCGATATCTACGACTACTGCAAAAGTTATTCCAGCGTACAGCATTCTCATCGAAGTATTATTCTGCGGTTTTCACATAGTAGCTGGACCTCAAAGTCACTGAAGGCCCACCACCACGGTAGCATTTAGGCACAGTTTTTCGCGTCTTTTTCAGTAGTGCCGCTAGGTGTCGCATGCTCGCGACCGTATCAAGCAGTGTCGCAGATGAAGCGACTAGCGGCTCGACTGAGAAAGACGCGAAAAACCGTGCCTAAATGCTACCGTGGCGACGGGCCTTTAGTGACCTGGAGGTCCAGCTCTTCAAAAACCGTAGTAAACACGTCGGCCGGTCGGCGATCGCTGGAGTTTCTCGGAAGTTATGGTTAATGCCCACGAAAGGCGGTGTCAGTGATACTTTTCTTACCTAACGGTGAAAATGATCGCAGTCGCTGACGTGCACTTCCCGCCATTGAGATAACTGAGACAGGCGCGCAGGACTGCGACCGCGTTTTCATGTAGCATACCTCGAGTAGACAGTACGTAGTAATAATGTAGGAAAAAATGCTGATTTTTTAAAATGATTCCTTTCATGTAAAAATATTAGGTGAAAATACCAAAATATGCAATATAGCACTAAATATGTTAAGAAAAAAATAGATATTCTGTCAGGACGGCGACGATTCACCAAGATTATAATTTTCTGGACGGAAAGTAGAAACAAAAAATATTAAATACATAAAAATCCGGTCTATAGACAAAGAGGCAGGAGGTTCCCCGTTTCTCATCCTTCTTTCCTTCTCTCTTCTTACACTCAAACACATACACTTATTTGCACTACTCTATGGGGAAAAATCAGACTGGTCAATTATCAGAGTGAATCTGAAGGCTGAGGCATCCAGACGGACCAAGTTTGCAGACTGACGTTCTGGGAGAGTATGTAGGCAACACACCGCTACGACTAGGCCTGCAGAGACTAATTTCCGGGAGGTAATACCACCAAACCCACCACACTCTACAACTCTGCACTCTCAAACTACTATCTATCTCTCCTCTCTCTCTCTCTCTCTCTCTCTCTCTCTCTCTCTCTCTCTCACACACACACACACACACACATACACATACACATATACATACACACTTAGCGGTTGAGGAGGCGACCGAGTGGACGGATGATAAGCGAACGAGCGAGTGGGCGGGGCCGGTCCCCTCATCTTACAAACGACGCCTCGCATCGCTCTTCGTAGAAACCTCTATACTTCACACTATCATGTGTCAAACAGCATCGAGTAATCTCCACCGATCACTTTAAGCCGCATGGAAAAATTGCGACAACTGACCGCCAATACAGACACCATTATTGAAGTAACGCCCAATTCGAACAAAATTCAGTTTTCAACGGATGGCTGGTGGAATCTGCGAAGCACCTATGTAGGTACAAATAGGAATTCAATGCAATCAGGTATTGCGTAGATACATTTGCTTCATTTGGACGTAGTCTAGGGCTCTTTTTAATTCAGTATTTAATTTATGGAACCCTGGCATGGGTGCAGTGTAGTAATGGCATTTTAAAAAATAGCAACATATTCATAATGTATTGAAAGACAAAACCTCGTTTTCGAAATACATTAAACCCTGGTTAACATGAATTCCACGGGGCCTAAATTATCTTCGGTCCTGTTTATGAATGTGTTATCCGAATATATCTGTATACGATGTTCCTTGCCGGGACCCAAAATTTGTTTCGGAGAAATTCGTGTTATGTGTTCGAGCTAACAAGGGTATACTATTCATAGTAACATATACATATACATACTAACATATTTCGTAGTAGTGCACATTTCCTGATATTAGTTTTTCTTCAATACTGCACCATAAGGTGAATATCTTCTTAATTGAGCAGTTGACCTAACAATATTCCACTCACAGTACGCATGTAGTATGTAGTATGTGAATCCGATTAGAAAGTTTGTCTCGAAAAGTGAGGGATCGATGAAAACCACTCGGTGAATGTAATGAATGTTCTCTAATTTAATTATAAGCGTGTTGTGTGCTTGAAGTAGATATTGTTACATAGTGTTGAATCGATATATTTAAATAACGATATTTTCCACTCCTTAGCACACTGTAGAAATAAATGATAGTTGCCAATAGTACTATGATCTGAAGAAACAAATGGCATTATTTGTAAAATACCTTTAATACTTCCTCGCTTCCGCACTTCTTCATCAGTAGTGGCTTACTTTTTCATTGCCGAGTTTGAAAAACTAACGCAATGAAACAGTCGCTGTTATCATTTTCAAAAAACGTATATGGCATTATTGTAAAATGTAATTTTAAAGAATAATTTTCGATAAACTCTCTGTACTTTTACAAAAATTGCAAAAATTAAAAATTTATCTGGCCGTAGCTACCTCTGCTCGAAATTCGCGGGTTCGAATCCTGCCTCAGGCATGGATGTTTGTGTGTGATTGAGTTATCCTTACGTTTTCTTCCTACAGTTCCCCTACAGTTAAAGCAATCACAGTGGTCGCTATGTGATCAAGTTGTTAATAAGCGACCTTAAAAAAATTAAAAAAAGGAATTGCAAATTACAAATAACACTAAGCAGATACTTACCGATTAGCAGGAAAATTAACCTTAACCAAACGAATTTTGACTTTCTCAAATTCACATTTTAATCCCACACAATACACGATCACCGTACTGCTGCGCGCATGGAATGAGTTGAGCAACTGAGAACCCGCAGTGTAAAAACCGTGTTTATCTGCACCTCCAACGCAGTTGCGCCTACATCGGTAATGTAAGCCACCAAATCAGCCGATTGGTTGCACCTCACTCACCCTAGGAAGCAGGGAGTCCGTCGGAGCCCTGTGCCCCTCTCCCGGAAACGTCGGCCAACTACTCTCTAGGGAGGTTTTGCACAGCGAAGCGTTATAGCAATCGGCATCACTATCGATCTTCTACGCATGCGCAGTTCGAGTTTCACATCATTTAAACGTGTGTGTATGCAGAAGATCGTGATTATTGTCCCATTTCTTTACGGTAGGCGGTTAAAAGAATATGTAAGTCATGAAAAAGAATACGCTGTCGAGATGGTGACATCAGACGCCGCGCCTATTCTCACGTTCAACGATCGCCGCCCCCACGCCAGAAGCTAGGATCCCAAGAATGAATTTCATATCAGTAGAGCCTCTATAATCCGAGTCTCCATTGTTGGAGTTAGTCATAAATCCGACTTAAAATACGATTTACCACAAAATGAATTAAAATAAATAAATACAAGTAAATAAAATTATTCCTCAAAAAATGACCAAGACATGAAAAAATTACTACATCTGTTTTTATTGTTGTTTGGCCGGTTGGTAGCATTATTTTTGTTACGCCCAATTGGTCAAACAACAATTAGTTTAGTTATGGCGATTGCGTGATATTGCCGCACGTAAAAGAAACAATGTACATAAACAAAAAACAATTGACAATTACTTTAAGATGTAATTAACTTATATTCAGCAATTAATATAAAAATATTATGCAAGTGCATTTTTATTGAAATATACATACTTTGAAATTTAAAAGTTGTCCCATCCACGTCGAATTACCGAGACTCTACTGTAATGGAAACGGGACCTCTTTCTTCTTGCTCGATTCAGCGAATGTTCAGTGACGCCATGGCGGGCAGCGATTACTCCACTGCACCAAACAACACCTGGGCATGTGAGACCTCTGTACTAAGATTTTAAACCTAACCGAGAAATGCAGTTTACCAGCAGCAGGGGTGATTATTAGGGAGATTTTGCACGGAAAAGCGTGACAGCAATCGACGGCATTATCGACGTTCTCCACAGACGCAGTTCGAATATCACATCACTTACGTACTTCTGCGCATGCGCACATCGATAGTGCTATCGAGCTGTCGATAGTGCTGTAGCTTGTATGCTATGAGGTGCAAAATCTCCCCATTAATGATCACGGCGTGCAGAAATCGATTGTAATCTGGATGGTCTGCGCAAGCATAGAAGCACAAAAGTAGAAGATTTTTGCACGACTTAGAGGGGCAGCAATCGAGTTTAATCGCGATCTGCGCATGCACAGATGCATAAAAGTAATGCGAAATTTGAACTGCGCATGCATAGAATATCGATAGTGCTGTCGATTGCTTTAACTCTTTGAGATGCAAAAAATTCCTAGTCATGCAAAACTCGAACTGCTCATGCGCAGAAGATGGATAGTGCTGACGATTGTTATAATTAAAGATTGGATTTCCGCATTATTATACACGCGCGTTTTCTTGAGGCCCGGAATTCCTACCCCTACTCCTTTGCGAACATATGTTGTAATCGCGTTGAAATTGCGAAAAAGCGTTGTAGACAAATCTGATAACCAGAAATGTTCGCTCCCGTGTAATAGAAATTATTTTGCATCGAAAAACACTACAAATGTGATATAAAATTCCTTTTGTGGAAATAACCAAACTCCCCACTCGTTTCGGAACTAACGTAGCAAGGGCTCAAGAAAAAAGAGCGTGGATAATACCAACCGCCACTCTTTTGCCAACATTAGATAAATTAAGAATAAATGATAGCATCGAGCATTGTAGACATCTGATAACCAGGAATGTTCGCTCTCGTGAAATAGAAACTATTTTGCGCTGAAAAACGAACTACAAATTCGACGTAAAATTTATTTAGTCAAAATAACCACACTCCCCACTGCTCCGGTAAGAAGCGAAGCGAGGGCTCAAAAAAAAAACGTGCGAGGGTAATATTGCATCTTTTGTTCGCTGACTTGAAATTGGATGAAACCTTGACAGAAATTTGAATCATAAAAAGGACGTTATTTTAGTACTTATTTTATTTTGCACGAAATTACACGCATTTTTACAGCACGTATTGCACGTTTTAGGTAATGCGGCCTGAAAATTGCACGTTTTGGAATTTTACTGGACGAATTTGCAAGATTAACAGTCTTATGGGATAAAATATAATTTTTATATAATCAACTTGCTTTAATTTATTTATTTGAAAAGGTTCTGTTCGCGTATGCGCGTCTGTGACGTGTGAGTGCCTGCGGATGCGGTACTCACCTAGTACCCACCTCTCACGTGGCGCCACGCACGCTGATGAGCCAACAGCGTGGACTCAACTGCTCGCACAATTTCACGTACATATCGGCCTACGATAGCTCAGTGATGCAACCAGAGGGCTACTAAAAGAACAGGGCTGGAGGACCACCTCGTAGGAGGAATGAATGGATTCGGATGAAATATTAAAAAAGAAGAAATTGAATTAATATTAATTTAATGATACGAAAGTTAAAAGAAAAGTGATTATGCCTCTTGGAACAGAATGAATAAATCTTACAACCTAAGAAAAGAGAAAAAAAGAAAACAATATAAAAACTTAACATACTATTTACATAGTGAATTGCTGGGCCCGAGCGGTAAATTATTAAAAAAAACTAATTTTTAATTTTAAAATTAATAATGAACATACAACAGCACGAAGTGAATGGTACAAGAATAATACAATAAACGAATTTGACCAAAATGTTGAACAATTACTGGAATATTATGGTCAATGTCTTAAAGTAGCTCGATGCCCCTGGAGACAAGAAAAGGTACCTGGTATGCGGATGTTTAACACTCCCGTACGGATGTCTCGTAGCTGGAGACCTGCGGCGATGCGCAGGTGACGATACGTCACGGACACGATGACAAGGCATGCGTGCCGTGGTCGAACGTTCACTCGCACCGCGAATGTGCGAGTGAACGACGTTAAAAGCGTGCCACTATGGCAATTCCCCAGCGAAGGCATGGGAAGCTCACATAACCGTCGCGGCGGAAGAGCATGCACTGTTGGGCAGCCAGTAGCCCTGATTCAATCTACATGTGACATCTGAACCATCTGACTGACCATGTAAACTCTGCACATAATCCTCATACACCTCAAAAATGTCTGTCCTCGCGGTGACTCGCAGTCGAAATGTACGAGAACCACCCGTCCCACGCCGTGGTCGCGGAGGAGGCGGTCTGCAACGGAGGGGGTGGGCCCTTGGCGACTGTGGGGAGGGCTCCCGAGAAGAGGGGTGGGGCGCGCGAGGCGCAGAAAGGCGCGGGCGGTTTGGTTGGCCGCGCGACCGCGCTTCCCAGCCTCCCGACACAAAGGTCGGCCGCGCGCGGTGCGCAAGGGCCAGGCGGCCGGCAGGGACTGGCAATAAACTCATAAACCGCGCACTGTATTTCGGCGACAATTATCTTTGTAGGACCGCGAACAAGTGTTCTGTAGACCCCGCGCGCCTTCGCTTGGGGGCGGCAGCTTCGCTTGGGCAACGGCGAGAACAAGTGCGGCAGCGGCGTCATCGAAGGACCAAGGACCAACGGCGGGGCGCGGCCCGCCGCCCGCGCTGGGCGGCTGAAAATGAATTCGCGTGTGGAAACAGTTTCATCTAAGAAAAACGTTCTTACGACAGCCCAGCAGTGCATTCGGGAGTCTGCGAAACTCTAGTGCAGTGTAATATGTATCAATTCTGCATTTTGTTGCCCTAAGAATTGTACGTCTATATCTTTCATGACGCTTATTGCCAATTAAAATTGCAGTTATTGCAGCAGGGATAGGTCCGCGGCCCTTGGTTGCGATCGCTGAGCAAACGCATGTTCGGGGTCTATCTTCCCAATCGAATTATACATCTGAACTTGGTAACACGAGAGCTTGTCACATTTGACCTTACGTCCGGGCACGAAGTTTAGCGACAAGCTGCACTGCGTTTCAAATTCATTGATTTCCTTGGGACAGACGTTGCCCTACGAGGTACAAGAGAGAATGGAAGCAGTTTCTGACCGTTTTAGCAACGTTAACACGTGCGTGAAGTGTGACTCAGCACACAGACAAGAATAAATGTAGAACGAATTTTTTTTCTGTCTGAAACTATATTAGTTGATAGAAATATTTTCAAGAAATAATTTCTCAGAAAATAATTTTAAATATATATAATTGTCAATTATGTATTACAAATATTAATTGTAAATTGGCGTAATGACAACAATTAAGAACATTTCTTCTGTAAATTAATTATTTTTTATATCTGAAGTTATGTTTGTATTTTTCTATTTTCGTACTTACTTGTTTTGTTTTTATGATAATTTAGTTTTGTTTGCGAATAATATTTGTCAAATATGGTAATAATAAATGTCAAATATGGTTTGTTTAAACAATATGTATAAACTTAATTATATAGTAATTTACCTCAAATATCTCATTCAAAATACAAAAATTAGTTGATAAGTAGATTAACTGGAGTTTTTAGGATACACAACACCGGTTTGCAAAGTCTTGATCTTTTTATTACATGTTTTTGCAGCTTTTGGTGTTGTTTTTAGTGCACGTTTTAGAGAGTTTTACAGTGTGAAAATCCGGTCTTTAGTTATAACGCTTTGCAGCTCCAAAATTCCATATTGTTAGCAAGCAAAGGAAGTACTGCATGCAATGTCATTCCTAAACAACAATTTTAGAACTGTAACTTCAAAAAACTAAAAATACTTCATGAACACTTTGTGTATTCTGTTTTATCTTTCATCGCAAATTCACGTACCTAATCGCGACTGTGTATTTCCAAAGAAGCCCTGCTCATACCCAATACTCACCGTGCTGGACACGCAGATTGAGATGAAATATAACCAGTACGCACAGCACGTTGAAAATTCTGATACGCGAAGTTCAATTGCGATGAAGAACGAGAGCAACATACGGGGAGAGGGTTTCTCCCGAATTCCTCCGAATGCTTTGTTGAATTATCATAATTATACGAAAATGTTGATGTGCACCAAACACAAATGTTATGTGCAATTTAAAACATTTAAATTCTGAAACAATATCTGTAAGGAAATTATAAAATCATAATTACCTAATAAAGAATAAAACGAAAAATATCCCCAATCCATTCCAACTATTCTCAAATATGTAAGTAAAAATAAAAATATATGTAAAATAAAGATTATATAATATTGCTTGAAATTGCCCCTTATGTATATTTTCAGATTATCGAACTTAAAATCTGACAATTTAGACTTTAAAACGGATTCCCAACAGCTGAGCGTTCTGCTCCTGCAAAAGTATTTGAAGCGTAGTCTTCACCAAACGAAAAGAGTTTTAAACGGATTATAAAATACGTATTCGTATATAGTAGTATACACAATGTTGTTGACAAGAAGTACGTTAAAGATCTTTGGGGGAAGGAGACTCCGCGGCCTCACTCCAACATCGTTTACATTGAATTGTCGTTGACTAGGGGTCGTATTTATGAAGCTCTGCTGGCAGAGCTCTTAGAGGCCTGTCATCTGGGGGCTTGCTAGAAGGACAAGGGGCGACTGGAATTGGCTGGGGGCCGTTCATAAATCGCAAAACCGAACACTGACAGTCTGCTAGGCCTGTCTGAGGTTTATAAATACGGCCCCTAGAGTTCGACACCCGATGTTGGCAGATTTTCGACCCTAGGTAGATTGCTGGGTCGAATTCTATCTCGGTCTTGAGGTGAATTTTAATAGCTGCTGGTTCGGTAGTTTTCTATGGTGTCTCCGATCAATACCAGGCGAATGCCGGAGCGGGATCGTAAGTACCTGGCAACGCACCGCGCGCGATCATTCCCTTTACTGTACACCTACTCACCCATTCCGACACAACCATACTTGTTGGAAGACCAGATGGGAGTTTAGACCTTGAGCTGTCTGGGAGGGCTCTCCGCTGGGGTAAATACCCGGATGAAAAATATATCCGCTACCTGACGAGTAGGTCTGCGCCTGTTCTCACATTCCAACGGGGAAAGAACATTTCCACAATCCGTGATATAGCATGTACGACACTTACGGGAGGAATTATCTTAGTATTTGTGCTTGGAAACAATACTCATCTAACATGGTAAATGAACTCAATACATTGAAAGCAAGTGCTACAGATTGATAGCATCTCATTAAGTAAAATCAGTCAAATATAGTAAATTAGTAATACAGTCATTTATTTATAGTACGATTGTTAATATAAAAGTAAAGTATTTAATATTGTTAATAATATTTAATAATAATAATAGTAATAATAATAAATGTTTATGAGTGTCTGAACTAAAAATAAATACTCGCACTCTCCCGTATAGACTATTTTTGGAATTCGCTCATTTCTGATCAGGTTGCATTATGGCCACGGACCTGTTGTTGCGTTTTTACCGTCAGTCGCCAAATAGTATTTCCGATCGATTTCGAATCGATTTGTCTTAAAATTTTAAACTTTTGTTTCATTAATTGTTTGTATTTGATTCCAATGTTAGACAAAAATGTTGGCGGATTCCTAAAACAACTCTTTATTACTTGAATATTATAGAGGTGAATGGAATATTTTTACTGTTTTGTTGTGTTGATTTGGATTTAATATGTCCAGTAATTTAATATTATTATGGCGCTGCATAGTTTAATTATGCTTAAGGGCCCTTGAGATATGAATCCGGCTCTACAGGTGACACCTGTGAGGGAGACGCGGAGGATAACACATTCACTCAGCCTTTCCAGCCTTCATTTCTGTCTTCTTGCTGTGTTTCAGGGGTCCATGCAGGTGGCCAAGGTCTACCCGTACGCCACCACTCAGCACAGTGACTGGACTTGCGATGGCTATCGCCTGGTGCGCCAAACGCAGTGATCTGTACCCTTTGTGGACCCAATTTCTTTGTAACTTCCCTCTCAAGTACATGTCAAATAAAACAAAATCTCTTCGTGTCAGTGCACGAGACTGCAAAACTGCAAAACAATAAAATACAGAAAACAATGTAAGCACAAAAACTGTCGCATTATTTTTTCGGAATGGGATAAGAGTGTTATTGCTCATGTGAAAAGTGAAGTAGCTGACAATGTGAAGACGTATATTCATTATGCATACATACATACATACATAACGAATGACAGAGGATTTGTTTCATTTGACTCCCAACTCTCCATTTGCTGACGGATTAGTGATTGGGCTATTGTCCTATTGTACCAAGAAATATACCTTTTAGTCGTTCTGATCTCGACTAATTGGCTACAGACACTACATTTATAACAATGATACTTGTAATTTTATTATCGATTGAGGCTCTCTGATGATTCATCAGAGCATTTCACAAATTTTATAGAAGATATTCCTTACCCAATCATTTTATCCATTGTTCAAGTCAACTTCGGTATAATTACCATTACCAGTAGAATTTAGTTTTAGCTTTTCATGTTTATTTAGATGTAAGTATAGAGTATTTTTGTGTACTCTGTTGAGTTGTTTCGCTGAGTCTATTCCATACGCAGAGAAAAAGATTATTTTATCTTCAAGTAAAAAGTAATGTATTTGTGAATTTATGCTTGAGAAAGGGGGATGTGTACGGTGAAACTGATCACCTCTTGCCCTAGCTTAATCAATGTGACTTTCGTAATGATTTTCCTTTAAGGGAATTCTAAATTTTGCGGAAGGATTACCAGAATATCCATAAGTATGCTTTCAACTTTTCTACCATCACGTCCATGTTCGAATGGCATGTAATCATCGAGCTTCTGTCAAGTACATCAAAAAATATTATTTGGATCAAATAATAATGAAATATTTGTATAATTTTTATTATTTGGATCCTATTGAAAGAAATACTAAAGTGTTGGACAACAGTGTAGATCAATAAAGCCTTCTCGTAAATGTTGGTTTCTTTAAATCTTTTTTGTAATTCCCAAACGACGAAAACCCTCTAGTTGCCACACATGCAGTTGCATTCTCAGTGTACGAAATAAATGTAAAAGAAAAATTTGCGAGACCTACAGAAGATGTTTCTCTAGAATGTTCTATAAAAATTACGTTCCGTTTTCAATTGTGTGAGGCAGAAATAAAGAAGTTACGTGCGCTCGAGCTGTTTTTAGAATCAATGAAAAGGAATATCTTAAGAATAATGAATTATTCCATAATCACAAGTGCATTTCCCGAATTATTTCATTTGGGAAGTAAATATTGTTGCGAATATGGATGTGATGCCGAATGTGAGGCATTATCGGCTCAACGCCTTTCATCGAGAATCGTAAGTAACAATGAGGTAAGTTAAAATTATTATGAATGGTTGACCAAACTCGAAAACAGTACATTACTCGAAGTTTTTCTCATATTTGTTTCCATCGTAAACATATTCCGTACAGTCAAAATTTCTCAATCGAGTAAAATATAAAAAATAAAATAGAAATAGAATAGAATAGAGAATATAAAAATATAAAAAACTTACAGAATTTCTTTCTTTTAATATTAAATTTCTCTCTCTTAATTGTTTGTATATATATTTACTTAATTAACTACAACAGATTCGAGTTATTTTTTATAACATAGATTAACATAATGAGAATAACATAGATTGTATCGAATCAGTATTGTTATTTTATTGAACTTTCCTTATTATTGCATCAAGAAAAGAAAACAAAGCCAACTGATTTGTATCTTTAAGGAATATCCTTCGCTTGTGCATGCATTATCCTGTCGCGCAAGATGAATAAAGAGGAAGAGGAATCCTTTCGCGCAAGAAGACATATAAAGTGTAAAGTATCAGTATGGAGTAAAGTATATACATATATAAAATGGATGTTGGTAGTATAGATAAGAGCGGTAAACTCCGACACCGTGTGACCGATCTCCATGAAAATTGGTACATCTACATATTTTTCACCCAGAAGATTTATGTGCATTTAATTTTGTTGTAACTCTACTAGATGTAGCTGCTGAAAAAAAATTGCGCTTCATTTGAATTCAATTTCCATTCAAACTGCGGTCACCTGGGCTTCATTGTTGCTGAGCGTTGTCGTGTGACGCAGGGCGAGGCCGAGAAAGTCAGGGCAGCGGCGCGAGCAAGTACGAGAGAGAGACACACACACACAGACAGAGAGTGACAGAGGGAGAGAAGGAGAAACACAAAAAGATACAGAGAGCTACAGAGAGACGGAGAAAGGGAGGGAGAGATACAGAAAGAGGGGCAGAGAGAGACACACGGAGTCAGACTGACGGAAACAGGGACAGAAAGAAACGGAGAGAGAGGCGGAGAGACGGAGAAACGGAGCGAGAGACTGTGAAAGAGACGGAAAGAGTGACGACGAAAGAGACGGAGAGAGAAAGGGAGAGGGAAGGAGAAAGAGGGAGATGAAGGGTAGAACAACGTCTGTCGCGTTCCGCTAGTAAAATATAAATGTGTAAATGTAAAGGGTAAAGTATATAAAGTATAATCTCTGTGAAGTAAATTAAGGGAAATTCCATCGCTAAAACGTCATATTACGGTTGCCAATCCCAATAGGTAAAAGTCCAGCTAGTTATTTCTCGTCATTATTTCGCCAATCAATACACGGGCATTTATTTTTAACTGGTTTCAATATGTTGCATTAAATAAGGCTGTATATTAATACGAATCCGATGATATTTGAAATTTCTTCATACTAAAACAAAACTTGTGGTGCTATAGAACATACTTTCTCGTAGTAAAGTTTTCTAATTTGCTTGGTGTGGACTGGCTTTACGGTTTTGCCCCTTACTTTTGCCAGCTGCCATCTATCGCCACCCAAAGTACATTTTGTTTTACATTTTCTCAATTTTTCTGTTTTCTAATAGCAGAACCGAAATATTACTTTAAGAATATTAAAGAAGAGTAAAATATCGTTATAAATGGCAGTTTTCAATGAAAAATTTTGAGCCGTTTTTTAGAAAATGGCGTGTAAGCGTTACTGTAAATTCGAAATTCAAAGCTCCTTTTCACAGACATTTTTTTTTTTTTTTTTGAAAACTTCATTTAAAGTCTTTTGAGGCACTTTGATTTACAAGTGCTATACTGTTTACAAATCACTGGAAATGTGAATATTAACGGCGTGAGAGATATTTAAAAAAAAATTTGTGTAAGTTTTGAGAAAAAAGAATACCCCAAAATGAACTTGATGTAATTTTAAGAGTGCAATTAGCACTAATAGAAACTTTTTTGAGAAAATGGCATATGAGCGTATCTAAAAATGCAGAATTTTGAGCTTTTCGAGAAACTTTATATAACATTCACAGCACATCTACTCATAAATACAATAATGTGAAAAAATTGCCGCAAGTGTAAATATTAACGACGTGAGAGATAAATAAAAAATTACATTTTTGTAATTACAACAGCACAGCAATATGGCGTTTATGTCATATTATAGAGTGCATATAGCACTATCTCTGCCAAAGGATAAAGAAAAACTTCCGAGCCGTGTTGCAGAAAATCTTGTTTTTGTAATTTGATTTCGTTTTTGTAAAATGACTGTCAGACGGACGGACGGAGGGAAAAAACACTTTTTCGGTATCAGGGGACTCCAAAAGGCATATTTCCGTTGAAATCTCGAAATCGAGTTTCTGCAGTATTACATAACTTTCTGTATGCTACGTAAAACGTACGTATACGAGAAAGTAAAAAATACTTATTCTTGCAAAAATTAAACCTAATTTAGAAGACAGCGTTTCCGAAAACAACATTTGCACATTTTGCCCTCTTAACAAATTCCATTCACGCCTCTTGCTCCAGGGAGACGGATAAACTGGAATGTTCCGGGAGGGCAGCTCCAACAGACTGGGAGAATCTCATCGTATATTATTCATAGCCACACGTTTCGCTGCAAGCTGATGTACGCGCTATGAAAGAAGTAAGCCCAAGGAGAATAATGGAAACGCGGGAAGCAGATCTGCGTTTCAGCGCCGTGGTGGTGCTTCTGCCTCGCCAAATGGACCTGTGCATCTGCCCAGGCCGCTTTTCACGACCCCGCCTTCCTTTCATTACGTCAGCGCAGGGCCTCCCTCCGCCGCAAGCACACCCAGTTCCGTGTGTTGTATCTCGTTTCATCAATGGCCACAGTCCACCACTTCTGTTTGCATCATATTCTATTTACTCGCAATTTACAAGAACAGGGAAGCCCTGACTTTTTAAACAATTTGATACACAGAATTTTCAATGTTTTCTGTTACTATTATCTGCGATGACCTTGAAATGAAATCTAAATCGATTGTATTATTTGTACTTTTTAAGGAAAATTTGTAAATTTTTTTATTTATTTTACGTCAAAAACGTAAATGAAGTGCTCCAAATACAAGCTACACTTTTACAAAAATATTTAAATGTACTAGTTCACTATCGTTATCAGCAGGGAATGGATTTAAAGGACTAAAAATACATACACAAAATATGTAAATATTTAATATATTTAGAGTATGTAGTTATTTTTATCAAAATATGGAGTTAAATATGCACTTCATATGACAAAAAATTACTGTGGAAAAATATTTTATAGTCAGTTGATAAACCATTAACTTTAAATTCTGAAATGTTACTTCTAATTTTACACTGGCTGACTACGTTACTGTTGAAATTTACACTGGTTTAATAGAGATTAATAGAACTGAACCAACTCGTATTCTAACTGGATTATAACTGACAATGAGGAGCTGTATAAGAATTCTGATGTCTAAATCTCTGTGACGTTGTGGGATTTCCGTGTAGCAATCTCAGAGGAGAGGAGAGAGTGTAGTGTAGATACTGAAACGAGGTGAGTTTCCCACTGACAATCCACATCTCAAGGTCATCTGTCAAACAAATCCAACAGTTTTATCGCTTTCTCGCGCTCCCCTTCACCATCGGGAAACTCAGACCTCTGCGACGGGCTTTCAGTGCCGTAGAGTGGATCTATTCTTCACATAAATTAACACATTAACAGTTTAACTTGCTTTCCCATTGTCAATTCTCCTTAATCTTCAAAACAACTCTACTGCTTCAGAAATTACTGAAAAGTTTTAAGCTCTTATTGACGAGATACATTTTCAATATTTAATGAAATTTCAGAGTTGAGTTAAGTTTAATATGAACTTATTTTATAAGAAAAATGGAAGATATCTGGACTTTTGTTCAAATATGTACCAAAACCCAAAATATGGAAAATAAAAGTAGCGTTTTTCAACTCTGCACATTGTAAAACATAAAGATTATGCAAATTAATATTGATATTATCCTATTTACAAAGAAATCCTTTCCCTGGTTGTCAGGTGTATGTGAAAAGTTACAATATTTAAGTTACAAAAAAATGTCGAGTCGAAAATACCAGATTTTGTTTTGTAAGTGTACTTTAGACATTTAAATCAGTGATGTGATTACGAATAATTGAAGTGAAAAATGTTGTCTCAGAATTGTAGCTCAATAACGTTTTCAACGAAATCTAACGCACTGCCAATGCTATAGGGTGAGACCAGACAAGGTATACATTGTCTAATAATTAAAGAAAAATACGAGGAAAGGATAAGTAGAATCGTGGACATCTATTTCTACAGAACATATTCCTCTTCAGTTCTGTGTTTTCATAGGGGAAAGCAGAAGTCGCGCAGTTGATTGAGTACTCAGCGAACAAGAGGGAAACTCTGGCAGCCTGAGGGGCAGAGAGATCCCAATCATCTCCCCATTTAATTTGTTTTGTTTTCCTTCAGGAAATTGGAGCACGGGGTATTTTTCACGAGTAAAGTAGCCCAGAACAGAACGAAATAAATTCTCCTAAAATAATTAAAGGACTGTGATTATTTCCGTTGTAAGTCATACGACTGCTTAACAAATGAAGGATATAAATATTTGACCGTGAACCACTCTATAGAGTTTAAAGATCCCCAAACGGGTGCTCACACAAACTCTATTGAAGGTATGTGGATTGCTTTTAAGAGTACACTGTCATGCCACGCGCTTCCCAGTTTTTTCATATGTGTGCGTGTACAGTATGTGGGGGAGAAAACATGTGGAGTAAATAAGAGGCAAGAAAATGGAGGCTTTTCTGGAAAACATTAACAACATACTATACACGCCAAATGATGTTTACGGTGAGAATTCCAATGAAATGCGTTGGTAATTATGCCTTAGACATATCGAAGGGTGTTTTGTGTTAATGCGCGGGCCCAAGGCCCGAACCTCGTCCTCAACTTGGAGCTGCGTAGCGTCCTCATTTTTGGAATCGACAGCGAGCGTAAACGAATCGGATCACAAACTGCATTTTACCACAAAATGTTACGAGTCATTTCATGTCTGGTAGGTGTAAGTATATCTTGCTGTAGGAGGAACAACGGGAGGGATCACTTCCCCCACCGCGCCAACGTCTCGTCGGATGAAGGTTGGTTGCGGCTACTACGCGATATGTGTAGTCGGACTCATTTGTGACACCCGCTCGTATCATCTCCCGAGGGACGGACACTAGCTTTTCAGCTAGGTCGAATTCAGTCGCTGTCTGGGGAGAATTCTAGCGGTCGGCTGCTCTGATCGGTAGTTTTCCGTGGTTTCTCCGATCAACACCAGGCGAATGCCGGAGCAGTACCCTACCAAACGGGCCACGGACCGCGCGCGATCTATCCTTCCTCTTCCTTGTCCTATCCTCTCCCCTTACACACACACTTACACTAACATGCACTACACTACCACATATTCCGGGAGAGCGGTCGGGAGCTTAGAGCTTGTCCCGGCTGGGGCGGTGCCCCGCTGGTGGGAGAGTCCTGGTTAGGGGGAAACCCCACTAGCCGACGGTAGGTTCGCGTCGGATCTCGCCATCCAGCGGGGGAAGATCACCGCCATCTCCCGAGAAAAAACATGCACTACACTAACGGAACTAATGACCGAAGCAGTTGACGCGCCCGGAAACACGAATAAACCAAACCAAACCAAATCCCTAGGGACGTATTCATATTGCATCCCGCTGTCAACTTGTCCTTAACCTTTTGCTTACCACCTCATAAAGGAATAGACCAATTGCTTCCCGTTCGGTTTTTCAACTGACTGCAGGGAAGAGTCGCCCAGGTTTGAGTGTCTCGGAGATCACGCTTTCGCTTTCGTAATTGAAGAACATGAAAGAGGGAAAAACAAACGTTCTTTTTAACGTTGTTCATTTTCTCTTACTCTTGTATTGTAATTGTCGGGTAAAAATAGTACGGAAGGTTTGTGATTATGGAATGAATCTATTGAATATTCTGAATTTATTAAAACTCATACCACACTTTCTACGTATATTGTGGGATGCTCCAAAAAGGGGACGATGATCTTCTCTAAAAAAAAGCAGAAATAAAATTATTTTACATTTTATCTAGATAACATACACAGTTCTGAAGATTTCGCTATGTTCGTCAGTGTTCGAGATTTTCTCTCGACTGCAACGAGAACATATATTTGCATTACTCATAAATGTTAACTGAACACGTTTGTGTCTTCCTCCCTCCTCCCGAAATGCAGGGCAATTCAATTATATCTTTTGAGGTGGAGAAAAGTAAAATGGCAATAACTGGGAAACAGGTGTGAGGTTAATCCTACAGCGGGATAAGATCATTAACTGAATATTCTATATTTATTCTATAATATTTATATATAAACATTATTAAAAACATTAAAATCGTCAAATCAGGAATGTGTTTTAGGACAAATGTTTTGATTCACACTTTGATGTGTTGAAACTTAATTTTCGATTATCCGCCAATTCGCAGAAATTGTGTAGGGCGTCTAGAATATTTTAAATGGACACTGAGTGGTTGGGGGTCACACGTAAATGAAATTGTATCATTGGTATATCAAGCTGGACAGTTTTTGGTAGATTGAGGGATATATGATATGGAAATATTGAAAAGACTTCCTTCGATTCCTCTATTTAAAACACAAATTTATTTAGGCAATTTACTTTTAAATAACGAAAGTCGTCAGGTTAAAATTCATTCGAAATGTGGTAAGGGTATGTAAATAATGTTCAATGTGTGATTAAACGGAAATTGAAAACATGCCTCCAGATACGTTTCACAATTCTTCTCTTGCTGCTATTAGAAACACGAGTATTTTCAGCTTTGCAAAATATATAATTACTATGAATATTCAATGTTGTATTCAGTGGCGTAGCTTTAAATTTGGTTGTGAAAGTGATTTGGTTATCCTCGCTTTAGAGCCCGAACATTATCATTAATACATTTCTAATATTGACGAATTTCCTAGAACGTTTATACTGGCATGCTTCAATACTGAAAACCATGCATCTTTGACCACTGCGTAAATTTGTAAACACTTCGAGAAGGAATCAACGGTCAGTTTACGGATGTGAGAGCACATTATGATTTAGGAAACGACCCTAACTAATGTACTAAATTTCCTATAATGCCGTTAATACTTTATTAACTTGATATTATCATGTAGGACACGACCGTAACTAACGTACTCAATTTTATGAAACATCGTTAACACTTCAGTGTGCAACTCCTATCCTTGTGTAAAACGTACAATTAATGTGAAAAATGAAAAGTCGCTACGAATCTTGGGTTGATACGACTTTCTACCCTAATTCGATAGATCAGAAAAACCTATCAAATACTATGAAGTCAATTAATCATCAGAGTTTAATCAATATCAATATCAATCAATCATCAATATTTATCAGAGTATAGACCGATACACGTCTTCACAATCGAATCGCGCGCCATACCCACTTGAAGAAATTTTGTGGAGCATACAGAACAGAACACATAGAGCAAACAGAAACTCTACGAAAAAAAAATAGTTATTATTTCTTCTGTGTACGAGAAATGTGAAACTATTTTTGCAGAGCTGTTTTGTTTTAAGCGGAAATCTTTATTAACCGCCAATGACGAAGTATTCACTCTGAATGGTGGGGGCTGCCTTGTTAACTATCTTTATGAATTTTTTACAAAGGAAGGCTACTCCTTACTAGACTATATTATTAACATTTTTCATTTAAATAAAAAATGGCGATTTTTAGGCACGTGTGCACCAAGAAATTTTGAGACCGATCACAAGTAGCGGGTTCATGTAAAAGCCCCCTTTCTTCAACCGTAGCTACCGGATTTGAGAGCGCATCCTATCGAAGAGTCTCGGAACTTCTCAATACTAGAAAGGGCGGAAAGAGTAACGGTTCTCGAGGTAGGGAGTGGCCTCTGCGGCCGAAGCAGTTGTGATTATTGTTTCCACAATAATTAAATGGCACTGCAGTGACGATAAATGAATTTACGAAGTGTAAGATTAATAATTTATATCATTCGCTTTGATCTCTTCGAAGGGAGTGATCGGAAAGAGCTTAATTGTATCCCTTCTACATGACTATTATCGACCGAACAGTTTGTGTTGATGTGTGTTAATAAGGTGTTAACGAATAAGACTTAATCTTTCCCATTTGTGGTTATGATGAGAAAATTGAGTCTGAAGTTACATACAAAAGTTATTCGCAGCTGCTCGTCCCAATGAATACACCGCCCTGAAAGGATGAGCTGCATCGGAAGCTGTCAACGACAGGTAAGTGGATTTTGAGATTGTATGTGATCTTGCTTATGTTATTAAGAGAAGAGTACATCAAGGACTTCTAAGTGCAAGATGAGTGGTTCGTCCCTTATTTTATTTCTAATATTAGTATTCTTATACGTACATGTAACTAACTGTGTGTTTGAGAAGCAGTGCGCCTCTCTTTGGGAAAAATGGTTCAGGAAACATTTCCTTACGTTTTTTTTTTACTTTGTAGTTGCACTGCTAATAGAAAAAATGTGCTGAAATATGTGAACAGAAAATGCAATTTCAAGCGATTAACCTGTGACAAAATTAACGTTTCTGTTACTCAATATTAAACTTAAAGAATCTGGTTTGACCTTGAAGTTTCAGATTTTGTGACGATAGATACGAAAACCTGTTTTAATTTGATGATATTTAAGAACGGAGTGGATGTTTGGCTCTTCTCCCTTAACGTACAGGCCGTGAAGGAACCGATTCAATTCCGGGAGAACACCGTGGAAGAAATATTACATCTTAAACCGTGGCGAACAGCAACACAACAGTGAAAGAAAGATTTCTTACACCGTGAACATCATGGATCCGCGAGAGGAATAGGGTCGTATTTATAACAAACTTTAAGGCGATACGCCTGTGTGACGCAATAAACCTGTTTCATTCTATCCATTCCAAAAACCATATTTCATCGTGTCATATTTCATTGTATACCAAAATAATATTCCATTTAATTAAAACGTATCATTATCATTTGAAGTACGAAACAGATTCTCGAAAACCCGTTTTCGCTACTCGTTCTTCGGTTTCGTTCGCGGATTTCGTGGCATTAGAATTGATTTGCTACAATTAGGAATAAGACCAATTATTTAAAATAGGAATTACCCACGGGCGTATTCTTGATCCCTTGCTTCGCTAGTTGCGAGAAGAGGGGGAAATCGGTTATTTTCACGAAAGGAATGTTATATCAAATGTGTAGTTCTTTTTTCGATCCAAAATAGTTTCTACGGGGGCGAACATTTCTGGTTGTTATATTTTGTCTACAACGCTCGTGGTTGTAATTGTTTCTTGTTTCAACTAATTTTGGCCAAGGAGTGGGGGTAGGTATTCCGGGGCTTTCATAAAAATACATAAATGGGATCACTTAATCTTCGCAAATTCATCTTTTACAAGGAGTTTTCTAAAACGTTTGAAAACGTGTGATGTAGCTCAATCACAGGAGCGTTCTTGCTGACTTTAACATAAATGTTCCGATCTCTTCCTCTGAAGTAATTACGAATTGAAATGTAACTATGACGTACTAGTATGTCCGTATTGATTCGGGGTTTATCGAATTCTATACAGATACACAACTATCAAATCAAACGTGGTATCCAAGTTTTGGGTGTAGCATTTCAGAGTCAACTTGTATCTAATGTTTTGTTTGGGCAACATGTGCAGTTCATGAACAATTTCTTGCAGAAAAAAAAGGGAATGCAAATAATTTGTTTTCATCACTACTTTTTACGAAGCTCTACAATTTTATAAGCATAATCCTTATTAGTGCAAAACAAAAAATCAAAATAGAATATACATTCCGTAAAAGCAATGAAAATCTTCACGAGTCACAGCTTCACATAATACACAACATGGCACAATGAATAAAGAAGCAACCTTCCCCGCAAACAATATATTAGATCAGGCACGCCGCCTGCCTTCAGATAGTATTTACAAACATAATTCGTTGATAATTTACGGTAACGTTGATACAAAAAGTGATTGTACGTCTAAATGTAAAATAAAACAGAGTAAATTCAGTGTACAATATTAGTAAAGAAAATAATAATTGATAATACGTGGAACCACTAACTTTTACTCTAAAAAAACTATTTAAAAATTCAACAAAAAATACAAATTTCTCAAAACCAAATCAATTAAATTCACATGCCCAAAAAGGCCGCAACTACAATCATAATATAGACTTTTTCAAATTTCGTTAAATGCTCTTTGAGTGTATACGCGATGGAATGCGCGCTCGCAAATCACCTTCGAAATCACAACCCAGAGAGGTCAATTTTAGGTACCTTTGAATCCATGTCAAAATGCAGTCAATCAACTCACATTTTAAAAATTAACGGCATTCAGTTGGAAGTTTATCTTATTTTAAATTATATACGACACAAGTATTAACGTAGAAATTCGTGTTTGTCTTTTGGCCAGTTTTTCGGTCTTTTCCGCTAGTGTGCTACGTATCACATTCGACTCGAAAAAAATTATTTTACTTTTGTAATTTTAGTTTCGACTGTTTGAAAATTATTCACATTTATTCGCATGCAATAGCAAACCTCTTCGTAAGCTTTTCTGTGCTTACGAACTGTCTCTTCCTTTCTGTTTGACTATGATAACTGTACTTCCATAACACTGACGAACATTGCGTTCTTTTCTTTTTTTCTTCTTCTTCCATAAATTTTCAAAGAGAGACTGACCTAGGGAACGCTTAAGGGAGTTCTGTCGCACTAGAAAAAAGATGAATTCAAACTCTACTCCTTTGGTTTTCGAAGAAAAGTCATTGCCGAACCTCCTCCTCTCAACGTTGACAATGTACGTCTCACATGCAAAACTCACGATGTCCTACTATTTCTATGAGAATTTACCAGCAGGTACACAAGTACGTGATTGGAAACGCACAAAGTTACATTTTAAAAGCTTTTTAAAAATTTAAAAACTACGGAAGGAATCGTATATGAACATAGTGGTACGTCATATGTGGTAGTATGTCCCAATTTGTTACAGTGTGGCAAAAGACTGCTCTAATTAACAACAACAATCGGTAAGGAAGTACGAAAGGAGGAAAAGAAGGGAGAAAAACTCAAAACTAAATAAATAAAATATCTTTAGTAAATGTTTACCTAACTAAGCAAGGTGTATATCATGTTCAATTAATTATAGGCCCTTACCGGAAGCAAGTTTTTTGCCTCGCATATAGTCGAATATGTTCTGCTCATCGCCTAACATTCTACCATTAGTAGTCATGGTGTGTGTTTTTGTGGTGAATGTGCACGTAGTAAGGTCCTCACATCCCGTGGGGTGTCCTATCGCAAAGATAATATACGGGTTTATTTGTTTGTGTGTGTACTTTGTTAATGGTTGCAAGGAATAGTAATCATGTATTTGTTCCTTCTAAATTGTTTTCAACGGTATAAAGATAGTTATTAGTATAAGTCATGTTTTTGTGGCCTTGCATAATTTCGACATTTGCGTGATAGAAATGGGTTTGAGGCATTGTTTTGTCGTAAGTTTTTATTTCGTCAGAAAGGTTTCTCGGCCGCATTGCGGCTATCTTCAGTGCGATTCTGAGGCCTCGGTCCATACAAGACAGCTGTCTTGCGGCCGAAAAACCTATCTGAAGAAATAAAAACTTACGACAAAACAACGTCTCAAATCCATTTCTAATCTTCAGTATTCCAAAACTTAAGATATCTAGGATGTTTCAAGCAAATATGAAGATTGATTTATTTCTAAAATTAAAAATTATTATTAAAAATTAAAATCTTAGAGTTATTAAGCGTACTTTTCAGGTATGTCATGTAATATAGTTATCCTAATTTGTGAGAAATGATTAGTAGACCTAGTATCGTCAGCAGAATATCCATTTTGAAAAAAATATATTCCTACTTGCGTGTTGAAAACTGTTATTCACGGCAGGACCGACATTTTCCGAAACCGATCTACGGAATATGGTACTTCAAACCCTGCGTTGGCATCAGCTCCGACATTGACGTTCTGGTTTAAAAATGCATTTCAGGACTCTGAACATTAGTAACATATGCTTACTAGAGAAAAAAGTCCGAGTTTTTTTAAAGCTCGTTTTTGTGCAAAATTATACTCTCTAGTACTCGATTGCGAAAGAAAAGTGTGCGAGTAACAGAGTACGGTTAAGTAATAAACAGAAAAAATTGTTGTAAGGTGCCAAAGATAACCTTGAATATTTATATTCTGAAACCTGGAAAACTGGGAAAAAGCCTTGTATTCTAAAAAGCCAGATCACTGGTTATCCTGATGAAAGTATCTAGTTCCAGTGAAAACAATGCAATTACATGAAAATCTCTTCTCTGGCGAACTCTGGTTTCTCGTCAACTAACCTGAAAGCTGATTTTTGAACTTAAGCTGGGAAGATGCTGTTGTCCTCAGTCTGGGTTCACCCCACATTTACATTTGCATTGTATAATTAAAAAGAAAGACTAAATATGCCTGTAACAAATAATGTACTTCCGGGTCAATGACCCCCATCTCGATCGGGTTTTTGTCCAGTTTCCCTGATCCATTGAGCAAATATTGATATGGCACCTTGATTGGCTTCTGGACGTAAATGTAGCTTCACTATGCGCACGTTTTGTTGAACTTTCCTTTTCTTGTAGTGGTAGTAGAGCTTAGGGTGAGTTTCTATTTTGTTAACAATACAAAAAAATCAAATTTGTTTGTTTCTTTACCGTTAAAAATAAGTTTTCTATAATTTGGCAACGAAAATATCTAGTTTTTGAATTATTATTATTATTATTATTATTATTATTATTATTATTATTATTATTATTATTATTTCATCTTTCAATTATTAATAGTTAAATTGTTGGAAAGGGACTCTGAAACTAAAGAAAGCGTGCGCAGATGATTTTCTCCCCCATACGTCACATACAGTTTTTGACTGTTTTTTGACTAAATAAATAAAAAAAAACCTTTCCCTCGGAAGGCGCGCCTGCTCGCTGCCTCCACCTCCCGTTTGTGCACGCCTAGCGGCCATGTTGACAATATGAAATACCAGCGTACCCGTGCGAGAACTCTCGCACGTTTAACTCCACCCTCTTCCCTCTTTTTCCATTTCCATACTTAATATGGAGGTATACCTGTAATGTATATTTTTCGTGAATACCCTCTTATCCTCCGTCACTTGTTCTGTGCGTCTCCTCGTAATTGTAAACAATACAAATCACTCTTGTCAATACAAACTATTTTTATTGAACGATATTGCCGAGCAGAGAGGTACATCCATGTGATTCAATCGCGTAGAATATCAAGTTCAAGCAATTAGTTTAATTCCACATACCGCAGCAAATTATACAGGCTCTGAACAGGTGGGGTAGGATGGAGAAGCACCGAACCATCAAAATGTCATAGAATGTTCAAGATCTCATCCTATACCTTAAAACGTGAGAAACGTTTCTTTGAACCTTTTGACCTTAAAATTTAGGAGTTATATAACGATGTAGATAAAAAAAATACGGCATTTCGAGTATTGCGAATTGCATTGCACAAACGCGCGCGCGCGTGGTCAAAAGGGAGAACAAGGAGAAGTCATTTGCGTGGTCAGAAGAAGAACAAGCCTCATGGCCTGAGTCTCGCCACGTAAAATAAGGTGTTCATTCATTCATTCATTCATTCATTCATGCATGCATGCATGCATTTATACAGTTGGATACTCAAGAAATCAGAAAAAAGCCAAAGTGAAATAGTTTCGAATTTGATTGAAAATTGCTAGAGGGGCAAGTTGATGCAGGGAGCAATGGATTGTAGGTAGTAAATTTGCTTGCCGCACTTGTTACCGTGAGAATCAGGAATGACGTTAACGTTCGAAGGACCATCACCTGCTTTGTGATAAGGCAAGATGAGCGCCTTTCGATAATCTAAAAATGGCTCTGACATCCTTATTGGGAGCGATCGTGGAGAGAGATTTATAGAGTATGAAACTTGTTTAAACAAATTATAATTAGAATCAAGTGAATTGCTACAATGGTCACAGTAGTGAATTAATTTGAAAATAAGGACGGAAATTGTTCTTGATAATTAAGAATGCTGAATAGTTAACTCAGATAAGTAAGAAAGTGCAGTCATTAAATGTTACTAAATGATTTAAAATAGACTGCAGTTAACACAGGCTGAACCATAGATGTTTCTATGTTTATGAACACACTAAATGCATGATTGGATTTAATCAACTTAACAATTGCACCCTACTGTACATCCGTTGCCCGGGAGGATTCCCGCACCACAGTGATTCATCATGTGGTGTGTCGCAGTACGCGGCACACGTGATATTCGCAGGACAAAGGGACAGCACTGAAAACATCAACATCAAGGTAACGATGTAAGTAGTGCATCCAGCAGAAAGCAGACACGGACATTTTTCATATAACAGCGGAGGCCCGACAGAATAAGTTCCTTTAGAACGATGCAAATTAAAGTCACATTTACAAAGTAAAATGTTTTCCAAATTATCATGTCACAAAGATCAGAACATAATCCTCAAAAGAGGGCCGACTGCCTTGCTTCCATTTTAATGATTGTAGGGGTGAAGAAAAATGGCGGAAGAAAAAAGGCGAAAGGTGGAAGAAAAAGGGGGAAGTAAAAACCCATCTCGATCAGGTTTTTCGTCCAGTTTCCCTGATCCATTGAGCAAATGCTGAGATGGCCCCTTGATTTGCTTCTGGACATAAATGTAACTTCATTTTCTGTGCACGTCTTCTAGAATTCAGTGGGAAATACAATTATTCAAATTATCGTTTCCATGTTGTCGTGGAAGGAAGTATTATTTCGATGGACAACATGGATAAGAGCCAAAATGTATTGCCTTTTTATCCTTGAAAATAGATTTTATTACATGGGAGGTGTTCGGTTTTGAAGTAGTATATGACTTAGTGTAGGGATCACAGAATTTTGAAACTGTGCACACTATTCACTTTTCCCCATAGCACGTCATACGCAGTTTTTAAATGTTTTTTGACGTAAAATAAATAAATAAATAGATGCTAGAGCTCTGAGCCAATCGAAGTTCTGGATTTAGCTATTGAAATTTACAATTATTGTAAATCAAGCTTCTTTGCGATAGAGAAGGGTGTGTGAGAGTAATTATTTAATTTAGAAATTTTGAAAAGATGTTGACGTTATAATATTATCAAATAAATAAATCATATCATGTCGTAGAAATGTGACGAGATAGTTGCGGATACTGAGAAGGGGAGTAGCCAGATCGCACCATGCCCAGCATAACGGTTAAATATGTAAATATACAAATTAAAATAAATTTTTGTACAGGCCTGAGATGAACTGTGTGACAAGAGCGTGTATTAAAGATTAAATGGTCTAAAGTAAAAACTTGCATCGACAATTGCAAATATTTGCCCGTGTTATTATACTGATACTGACACTGTACGTACTGACTAAATCTTATACTTTTTGGATCACTGCCTACCCAATATCCGACGTTATGCGACAGGAAAGCTCGACGGAAGAGGCCACCTGTTATGAAATAATTATCTACGTGATTCGTTACAGAAAGCTTATTTTTTATATTCTTGGTATGGCGTCGTTAGACGCATTCGTATACTACTAGAGATGGACTTAACAGCTTTTTTCAATAACTGTTATCACAATAACAGTAGACTCGTAATAACTGTTATTAATAACAGTTAAAAATAACAGGTCCATGACCAGCAACCTAACATGGCCGACTGCGAAGAGTTAAATCAGTTGTGGAGACTGCTAAGAGTTAAACCACGCAAAACGAATACCGTTGGTAGCTCCGTAAAGCTTACAGCGCTTGCTTGCTCTACTTTCCTAAACAAGTTTGGACAGAGAAGCAGCTGATATGAACGAGACTGGATGAACTGCCAAGGATGAATAGTCATTTATATAATGTGTAGTAAATGTGTATAGAATATTACTGAAATAAAAGTGATTCGAGTTCAGATCGCAAATATTCTTTCAAATATGCAACTTGTTCATAGTCAAGTGACGAGTGCCAAAAATAATGAGAAACTGTGTTTTTGTTCACCTACACGTAAGTGGTAATGACTTTTGAATATCAAGTATTATAATGCGAATTATTTGACCGTAACTCATTTTATTGTAGCTGACGTGGGAAAATATTAGTTGATCTCACATTAGCAGCAATGGAACAGAAATAAGTTAACAAACATATTGACGACTTAATTTAAAGGACAAACTCTTATTGTAGTGCATAAATAAAATATAAAAATATTGTGAATGTGTGTAATAATGACGAATTAATTTGAACACTGGCAAATCATGATTGCTGCAGTGAAAAAAATGTACTTCACCAAAATGTACGCCAATCGTACAAAATGGTTGCCACAAAAGCTTATCGTATTAGGCCCAGTAGATTGCAGTTCTATGCATTTCAACCGATAACAGCCAAAAACAGGATAAAAGAAATAATTATTTTGCGTAACAGTTACCAAACGTTAACTGTTGAAAAATAACAGTTTAGTTGTTACGGGCACACCCCTATTTACTCCGCTCCATGAAGTCACGGAGGTTAAACGAATTCGAGACTCGCTGGTTCCTGGTTGAGGGACAGGTTCGATTCCCGTCGAATATCATGTGAAATTTGTTCCAACAAAACGAGTTTGGCTGCTTTACAAGGGCTAGTCCAACCCTGAGAAGTATCCTAAACCCTACCCTTCCCTTATTCCTTTCCAATTCTGCTCGCTGTGTAGTGACGCTGGGGCGCGTGAAGTAAGAGGCGCGTACGCGGAGATACTACCTGGCGGTCCTCTTTGACAACTGACTAGACGAAACGAGGCTGGACATATGTAAATACAGTTTGATGATATTAAATATTAATGAATGTAAAAAGCGTCTCCGTAAAAAGCGCCCAGCGCTCGACCACGAGCGAAGAGAAGACGTCAATAAAGTAAGAGTAAGGACGCAACGAATTTAAAAAACGCTCAACGCCCAACGCCCAACGCCCAACGCCCAACGCCCAACGCCCAACGCCCAACGCCCAACGCCCAACGCCCAACGCCCAACGCCCAACGCCCAACGCCCAACGCCCAACGCCCAACGCCCAACGCCCAACGCCCAACGCCCAACGCCCAACGCCCAACGCCCAACGCCCAACGCCCAACGCCCAACGCCCAACGCCCAACGCCCAACGCCCAACGCCCAACGCCCAACGCTCAACAAGGGTTAAAGTTATTGCGTCAACGACGACGAAATTAAATAACAAACAAAAAAGCTGCAGAACAAAATAAATGTATATAATGAGAATAAAAATTATTCGTACACTAGTGCATTTTTTACAACTATTGTAACTATTTCCCAATAATTAACTTGTGATCAATTTCTATTTTCAAGAAAGTATTAACCGAAATGTATGGAACAAAAGAAAAACACACCTATATAGCAGATTGAACCACTGAAATGTTCTAGCTCGTCACAATTCGGAACCAAAATGTACTCGTACACCAAGTGCGGGAGTATCAGTTGTGGTCCCCACCGCGTAATTCCTGAGCAATCTAAAATGCCAGAGGTCTCTAGTGGCTTTGAACAGTGTTTGTTAGGTAAATGATAGGTGGTCCGTGTAGGTCATAAAAAGAAGAGGTGTGTCGGAAAGCAAGGAAACAAATTTGGAAGAAAGACAAATCATAATTAGGCCGCATAATCAATTTAAACCGTTGAAGGAACTTTCTGAAATATTAAACAGACCTTGAAACACCATCCTGGGGCATACTGTCAACTTTCCAGAACAAACGTCATCCATTAGCACCATCTCGATCAGCTTTATCGTCCAATTTCCCTTGATACATTGAGTAAATGCTGAGATGGCACCTTGTTTTCATCGGTGTATGTGTAGTTTCACTATCTAGATAAGTTTTTGTGTGCTCTGTTGTGTGTTAGTGGGGAAAACAGTTATTCAAATAAGTTCCTTGTGTTCTGGCGTTAGCATGAGATCGTGGCTCGAATGTCGATTCCTTCACATGGCACACGATAACGAGTAAATGCTAAAAACATGTAACTAATTTGCCTTAGTTGTCATCAATCGTGCCACTCTCGTTGATATGTGTTCATAATTCAACTTAACATAGTTAAAGAGTTAGCATAAGAATTCCTGGAGCTCAGGAAAACGTGTACTGATTGTCCGTCACTGCCATAAATCACTCACTATTTTTAATTGATTTTGACATCCAATAAGTAAATAATAAAATCAAAAATAATTTTGCTGCACATCACACTATTGTTGCCCTCCTGTGCAAAGGGACATTGTTGGGTCTATCTCGTAGCATCAGTTTCTCACCGTTTATCCACAAAACTAATTTTAAAATATACTAATGGTGATCATGCCTACCGGGAGAGGGGGCTCAGGGTATCAACTGATGTCACTGCAGTGCCACTTACCGGCAGACCCTAGGTTCGAGTCCCCACGGTGGCAGGGTTTCGCACTAGTTCGTTACCTAGGTCGAATTCAGTCGCTATCTGGAGGAGAATTCTAGCGGCCGGCTGATCTGTAGTTTCCCGTGCTTTCTCTGATCAATACCAGCCGAATGCTGGAGCAGTATCCTAACAAACGGGTCACTGACCGCGCGCGATCTTTCCTTCTCCTTCATTGTTCTATCATCGTTACTCATACACACTTACATGCACTATACTAACACAAATGCTGGGAGGCCGGTCGGGAGCTTAGAGCGTGTCGCAGCTAAGGCGGTGCCCCGCTGCTGGGCATACCTGATTGAGGAAACCCCGATATCCAACAGCGAGGTCGTCGACAGAACGCACCATCCAGCAGGTGAAGATCACTGGCATATCCTGAGGAAAAACACGTACTACACTTACGGGACTAATGACAGCAATTGACGCTCCCGGAATCACAAATCAATTGTGGGAATTGTGATTTGGTGTTGTTGACGGTCTTATAAGAAGAAATTAAAGAGGTCATCTTCGTCAACGTATTAGCTTTATTAAGATAGCCGTCAAAAGCCAGCTATCTTAATCAAGCTAATAAGTTGACGAAGATGACCTCTTTTATTTCTTCTTATCACTAAGCAATCAATAAAAAGGGCACATGCCTGCATTTGTCTCGTTTGCTCTACTCAGGCCTCTCTTTCAGACTTAATCTCCAGCCTATAACAGCTAAGTTACGGTTTAGAGGATGGAAACCGAAGCAAATAATGAATACTCCCTCACCCCTTGCCAGGTGCGAACAATCCTTAAGTGATTTTGTATAAATCAGCATCCATCTTTCAAAATTTTCGAAACTTGCTCATGTTTTGTTTAGAATATTTACGTCTGTTGAGGATATAACATTCAAAAAATTGTGCAGAAGAAACAATTTAATTGACCAGGAATTTGCTGATTCAAATGAAAACGCTGGCCATTAGTGAGTTAATATAATGTAAGACGGCGATGTACAGTGAACTGTATTTGTTCGACGTGTTCTTGGTACTTCTTCGTCAACATGGTGCTACGCTTATAACCGCACGTATTAATTGGAGATTCCCCTCTGCTAGAGTGTGGGTCATCCCCACATTTGCTCGGTGCTGGCGTCTGCAATTTTCAAGCACCACAGGCGCACCCGAGGTCAGCGAAAATGCTAAACGCAGTGCCGACCTTTTCTTGGGGAAGATTCTTACACTCGTTCTCGGAATATTTACATTGCAAGATTTTCTTTCAGAAGATGCAAATTTCAACATTTTGCAAGACGTTATGATTCGTGGTGCTAATCAGTTGTTAGCACAATTGGTGCTACAATGCCTTAGCGATCACTGCTAAATCAACATCTGGCAATCAGGGATGAAAAACTTTGCTTAGATGTTTCGTTTAGGATGTTTCCATCCATTAAAGAAATAAAATTCGCAAATTATTGTACACAATGTCGTGCAACATTGATAAGTCTCAGATTCCAAATTGCGGACCATGGCTGTCAATGGGTTAACGGAAAGGCGTACAGGATTTGGAGGCCCCGGATTTATTTATTTTACTTCAAAAAACAGTTAAAAACAGTGTGTGACGTGCTATGGGGAGAAGCGAATTCTGTGCACGTGTACAAAATTCTGTGATCCCTATCCTAAGTCATGTACTACTTGAATTTTGAATATAGAAAAAATGAGCGTTGTTTCAGGATTGTTAACAAAAGCATTTGCTTCGATGTAATAAAATCTATTTTCAAGCGTAAATCAGCAATATTTCAGCTCTTATCCCTCATTATGTCCTTCGTCAAGGAATAGTACTTCCTAAGAAGAAATAAAAGAAGTCATCTTCGTCAACATATCAGCTTTATTATGATAGCCGGCTTTCGACGGCTTTGCCGTCATCGTCAGTCTCGTTGCTGTCGGCAAAAGTCGAGCGACTGTGCCGTGCACAGTGAGAGAGACTGTGCACTGTGCCGTGCACAGTCTCTCTCTCCAATAAAATCCTGCGATGTAAAAGTTTGGAATTTGGAAAATGCAAAGTTCATTAGGTGATAACCAATGTTCTGTAAAGCAAAGAACATCCATTTGATTTAAATCGTTTTGTAGAGCTGCCTCGATAAACTCAGTTTTATTTGAAAGGGATTGAACATTATGGTGCAGTATGTTTATCTTTCGCAAGTACTTACACGAATGTTATTTTTTTGCTGCAGCTGACTGTAGTTGCTATATATTTACTCCACATCGAGTGCGTGGTCAAATGTTGTAATGTGTCCCAGCAGTGACAGGTTGTGAGGAAATTGGGGCATCACGAGCAGATGAATTCACAATTCTAGAACCACTAGATTGCTGATGTATTACACAACTTTTGATTACAGAGGGTATACGGTAAACTAAAAAGAATGTGCAACCGCTGCGTCTTCAGACTCATATCAGAATTCCTGAATTTTGTCCTATCGTTTCATGATTTGGAAACTTTTTAATCATACGCCGAAGATTTAGATATTTACATAATTATTTAGTCAAAAACAGTAAAAACTGTATGTGACGTATGGGGGGAGTAAAATCATCTGCGCACGCTTCCTCCTTGAGTTTCAGAATCCCTTCCCAACAATTTAACTATTAATAGTTGAAAGATGAAATAATGATGATAATAATAATAGTAATAATTAAATTGTTTAATTTCATCTGGCAATGCGTTGTAAAGTAACGTACATGTATTTATGTGGATTTCTTGTAGTGAACTTTTGATACTGACACTTGAACATCATTTCTGCGTCGTGTGTTGTCACTATAAATATTGGTATTACATGAAAATATGTTCCAACCGTTAAGTAAGCCAGTTTTGAAAAGTACTAGAGATTTCTTAAATAAATAGGCAACGCAAAGTTAAGATTCCAAGCTCAATGAAAAGAGTCTTGCAGGGATCACGTGGATGGCATTTCATTTCATTATTCGGATAATTTTCTTTTGCAATCTAAATGTCTGGGCACTAAAGGATGAGCTTGCCCAGAATATTATGCCACATCTCCGGCGGGAATGTAGTATATTTGCAAAATACACGCAACGAGCGGCATGAAGGCTGACGGAATTTGAAAGAATTCTGTATGCGTAACATAATGAGCTTAATTTATTGTTTAGTTCTGTTATATGTACATTCCATTTAAGGTTTGACTGAATGAAGATTAATTTTTTGTACCAATATGTGCGTAACTATTCTTGAAAAGCAAATCGCTATCTATTTATAGAATACCGAGAACACGTAAGAATTCCTTAGGCGCTTTTGTAAATATCTAAATACAAAAAAAAAATAATTTTATGATTGCAATAGATTCAACATTTAGGATAATTCTATCAAGACTTGTCACATGTCCTTAAATCTTTTCCATCGAATTTTATTGCCACGCAAAACCTTCACATCCTACGCACACGGAAGTTAAAAGTTGATACAAATGCGTGGCTTTTTCAATTGTAGGGACACGTTGAGCTCTTGGGTCTCTTCTTTTTATTTCTCTACTCTATACAAACCTTTCTCGCCCTCAGCAGCATGGCTTTCAAAGTGGGAGCGTTCGAAGTCAAGTGCCTCTTCTCTCTGGTTAAGGGAGGAAACCTTAACTATCTACACAGTTTGATCTGCGTCTCCCCACTTTCCTGCCCCATGTCACCAGGTCGAGTTCTTGACGCCACGCCTCTCCCCAACGAAACGTCCCTCGACCCATAGGATCAGAGTCGATCTACTCGCGAAACGACCGGCTTCCTTTAGGACATGAAAATAATTTAATATCTGTGTATCGTACGAACTTCTATTGTTATGTCGTGGCGCTACGGTACTTCGCTACTTTAGACTCCTCTCTGAGTCAGACAAGAGACTCAGATGACGCATGAAAACGTATACGTTGAACTTTCCTCTCGCGAAAGATCATTGTGCTAGGTCAGTTTCCGCGTGTGATATTTTAGTCTCGCATGTGCAGATACCTACACAGAAAAGTGGAGTAAGGGTACAAAAATTAAAATATTTTTATGGAAATACTAGTTTTGGCAGATCCCAACACTGAAAAGGCTTTTCTTTTTGTGAAAACTTTCGCATGTTCACGAGTTTTCCAGTGCGTCTGTATTTTATTAACATATTTCAAGCTAATGTTTATGTTACAGAAGTATTTTATAATTTAATGCATTTTTGTAGGCACAAATGCTTAAAAAATGATCTCTTATTAAGCTTTTTTAAAAGGGAAAATATTCAAGCGTAATTAGTATTTCCTGATTTCTTCGTACACATAATGAGTTGTCCTTGTATTTTTTAGCTGGAACTGAGAAGTTTACTCCTATGAATGATATTAATATGATTATATTGAAATAAAAAGAAATTCAAAAATACAGTTAAAAATTCTACGAAATTGATCCCAAAATGTTTAACCTAAAATACTTATTGTTGATTTCTTATTATGCCAATTCTTAGCTTGTTCAGTAAAGTGGTAGATACGTGAACATTGTAGTTATTGTTACTTTTATTCATTGCGTAGTTTAAAAAGTGTTGATTAAAATATATTACAGTATTAGGTACTCGTATATTCTTGTAATCAAATTTGGACTTGGAAATGATGATTATGATGATGATAATGAAGGTAGTGTAAGCCCACTGAATCCCCAAAAGGGGAAGGGCCTCCTGTTAGAACACAGGGGTGGTTCTGTTTTACTCTTAAGTTGAACCAGTCCTTTAGATACTTGTAAATAGTGACGACTTATTCATTGTTTTTATATGTCAATTGATCGAAGATGTCACGTAGACGTTACAACAAATAATTTAAAACTTGTGTTCTGTATGCCTCAGTTCCTGGAAAATGAACAAATTTTAAACAATATTTATAAAAAAATATTGAATTATAATGAAATGAGGAGCGGGAAAACGATCTTAAAAGGATCTCATAGCTCTTGTTTTTTTTAAATAAGTTTCTTTTCTCAAAACTTGCTACCATTTAGTCAATTTACAACTGTTCGCAGCACATGAAGTTACGTGTACATATATCTCAATCTAATTTTGTCATTGCAAAAGTTTAAGAACACTCAGGTCATGGGAATTCAATAATTCAATTTGAATTTGAATAAGATTAATTATTAATCTTCAATCATATTTATTTCACTCGCAAAATTATTATTTCGTAGGAAATTTTCGGGCATTCATAGTTTTGATCAGAAAATCGAATAAAATATTATTTATTTATTTTCGTCATAATTCGGAATAATTCTACACTCTACATGTCTTCATTCCATATCTTTTTTCCTCCAAATGCCTATTCTCGCCGTCTCGGTTTCCGCCTGAGCTCAAAGATCGATATTGAACCCCGCATTCCCTCTGTTCTCATTTTTGTCTTCACTTTTTCTCACTTTTGAAACAGATTTTCAACCATTCTCCCAACATTTTCCCATCTGAAGTATACACATTATCACGCGTCATGATCGCATCTTTTCACTTCTTGCCCATTTGACCTGTTTTTGCTTTTCCCAATTCTCTTCTTTTTTCTCATTCTTCTGCGCCAATTCTTCTTTCAATAATATTTATTACTTTTTATCTCCTCCTGGGGCACATCTTTGATATTGCTATATTTCTCCAGTATCTTCCTTCCTGGCTTTAAATCACTTTCATGGTATCTTCTGCTTTACTTAAGATGCCTTCCATATCTATACATATCCGTCTGTTACTGTGTTTTCTATTAATTAGATTATCAATCCTTGGAAATAAATAATTGCATACCTATCTCTGTCAAATACATACATACTCGTGTCACTCCCTTGCCCGATATTCTCGGTGCATTTTGAAGCATCACTGTCTTCAAAATAATTAGAGGCAATTTCGTTGAAGACGGGGTATTTGGTTTTCACTTCTGCTTTCCTTTGGTCGCTTTCCTTTTGGTGAGAGCGACTCGCAAGGCCAGCGTCTCATGTTGCACTGCACCCTTCATATGATACACCCCGCAATATTTTAATCTACCTCGCAACACCACTAGCGTCAATCTTTCGCCGTCTCCAGTTCGCTCCTCTCCCACGCTAATTAAAGACGATTAGTCTGGAAGCCGCATTCTTGCTCTTCTCTTCTCATCCACTCTCCCCTTCTCGCTTTCCGTTCGCTAGAAGCGTCACGGCATAGCCACTCTTGCCACCCACAAAGCGACGAGTCTACTTCGGGTTTAATTATCTGCACACGATTGGCTTCGTTAACGTGTGTTTGTTATGCGAGGCATGGTACATTTAATTACATCAATTTGCGGTAAAATGTTCAAAGTGAATAGCTGCGTTGTTAGTCCACATCAGGCACGTTACTGCGCGATCGTTTTGCGGCTTTTAGGTTTGGGTCTACGTGATTTAATGTCTCAATTGAGATGTTTGTTGTCGAATATCTGCAATATCTGCTTTACTTCGGGTGGTGAAACAGCTCATTATTGATATGCGTGTTCCTCAGATTTCTGATCTGATATGAGCATCGTGTCTTCATGCTTTACATTCTCTAATGCATAAAACAAGCTAAAATAAAACTGCTGCAATTAAAACCTTTAATCTATTGAAACAGCCCATTATCATATTAACATATCATCAATTGCAATATACAAAACCCTTCTAAGACCGTTACTGCTGTAAGCTTGTCGCATCTGGATAAATTCCGCAAAAACCAATCTAAAAAAATTACAAATCATTCAGAACCAATTTCTCAGAACACTAACCATTCACCGTGGTTTGTCACCAATCATCAGCTTCATAAAGAACTCAACTTAGAACTCATTGAACATCACATTACATACTTAACCACCAATTTTTATTATTATTTACCTCAAATCCCTTTCCTTGCAACCTTGAGACTCGCAAAAAGTCCGAACCATACCAGAATAAAAAACAGATATCCCTACAATGTATTCCTCAAAACCTTCTCCGAATTAGAACCTGAATAGAGGACCCAATAGGGCATTCTCAACCTTATATTAGATTAAGTCTTAGAAATAAGTTTTAAATATAAGTTAGCACATAAGCCTATCAAACATATGTAAAGTTTAGACTAACACTAACCTATGTACAACCAACAAAATCGATAAAAAAAATTAAAAAATTCTCTAATGCGAATGTGAGTCACAAGAAAATGCAATAAAATATCAATGCAATATACAAGAGGGATAGGCAATTATGAATATAATGAAATAAATGTATGCTTATGAAACAATGCTTCCGCTGAAAACCGCAGAATTTTTGCCTTGATTTCAAAGCATCGATGGAAATGGGCGTGTACCATACCTCAAAAAACTATGCACATTCCACTTTGTTGTGGTTTATTAAATTTTCCTGCGTGGATCTGGGATTGATGGTTAGTACCGTAAATTTTTAAACAGAAAAACAGTTTGTTGTATAATATTCAAACCACTGAATGAAATAAACATTTTTGGAATGCATGAGTGCAAATAATTGCCTTGAATTGATTCAAATATTTCACGACAAAATTGAAGTATTTTGATTTGTTTGGATGACAGTGTACAAGGAATTAAATGTAGTAATGCACTTCAATAATTGATGAGTAGGATATCGATGAAAAGAGGCCAAATCTGATGAGTTGACATTAGAATATTATAGAAACATCAAGAAATAAGTTTCACATTCCAGTACCAAGACGATACGAAGTCTTCGAAAACTTCTATTCCAGATATTCCTTAAGACATCAGGTCCAAGAGCGAAAGCTGAGGGAAATTACTATGATACAAATGTTGTGAACGTATCACTGAGGAAGGAAGAAACAAATTTCGAAACGCTCATGTGCAGGTCTTTCGTCTATTTATAACCATTTCCGTTGCTGAAACACGATACCATTGCAGCAGCAGAGGACTGTGATAGAAGGGAAACGTCTCGCCTCTTTTCCAACAGTCTTGCGAGGGGAACTTGCGAGGGGATTTTTTTATTTTTCTTGCTACGGAGTAGAGAGAAAGGTCTGAAATCCTGCGTGAAAAACGGCGACATTTCGACAGAAGAACTCTTATTACAGGGCCCTGGTAACAAAAATGTGAATAAATCCAGTTGCTAAATTTAGAAAAGAAATCCTCCAACCCGTGGTGTAGCCAGAATCCAGGTTTGTGGGTCCTTGATGCTGAAAAACTTAATGACAAAACGTCGGTCTGTGAACAACGCTAGCGGCTAAACCGTTCAGCCGATTGTTTCCAAAATGTATATTCTCCAATCGATCTGGCTAGTGTCACGCCCCTTGAGTTTGAAACCACTATAAAAATTTTGGGGAGTAATGTTCATGAATCCCCTGGGACATTTTCAAATTTTCAAAGAAATAGTTCCATTGTTTTTTATTAAATTTTGCTGTTGGATAGTGTGAAAGACGTTTGAGAATGGACAGGTCTCATATTAGTTGAAAACCCTATTTTTGAAAATTCAAAGTTCAAAATTTTTCAAAATTCCTTAAGGTTTTTTAATTTTTAAAATTTAATATTTTTTGCGTAATTGTGCGTGAAAATACGGGCGAGAAAGTACGTTCTGTTTTAGCACCACTACTTTTTTGTTTTGTTGTTTACATCTTTGCGTTTACCAAGGTACTTCGTAAGAAGAGAAAGTTACGTCATCGTGCCACGGAAAACGGTGCATTTTCGGCAGAAAAACTCATTGCCTGACCCTGGTTTCGTAAAAGTGGATTAATGCACTTGATAAATATAGAAGAAATTCCTCTCACACGTTGTGTAGTCTGAATCCATGCTTTGTGGGTCTTTGTTACCAAAAAATAAATTCACGTCTGTCTGTCCCTCAGGAGTTCCCAACGGATATTTTGATTTTTTAAAGGTACTTTACATGAAGCCTCAGAAATATTTTCAACATTTTCTCAAAAATGACACTCAATGTATTGATTAAACTGTCCTCGGATGATGTAAAGAGTATGTATCAAGGGGCAATATCAACTACGGAGCTTGTCCCCGAGTTCACACCTTACCGTTCTCGTGTATCATAGTGGTATGGCTGACTGTGGGTTAACTCGGAGGACATGAGTTCCAGTGTCGGCGCGGAAAACACGCCTCGCGCGAAACGCGTTTTCTCTTGCTTGTTTTGCGTGTTCGAAACAGCTAATTTTTTTCAATGAGCGAAACACCGCGAAACGTGTGCTAAACAGCTCTAACGATCGCAATTGTCTTTCGTCTTGACGACGTCTTTGTTTATTATTTACAAACAATAGTGTTACGACACTGATGGAATCCATTTACTTTTGTACAAGTAAGGTATTTCTAGTTATTTGATAATTTATATTCCTTAACGCGACGCATTGCGTTTCGCTCGCGACGTGTTAAAAAGTAGTATACGCAACAGGGACGCGATGTGATTCGCACACTCGTTCGCTACGTCGCACGACAAACTCGATTCGTGCGTGAATCACCTGTTTTGCACCGGTGGCGGTAGCTCATTGCATCAACTGATGTCACTGTAGCGCCTCTGACCGGGAGCTCCTAGGTTCGAGTCCTGACGGCGGAAGGATTTTCGACACTAGCTTTTCAGCTAGGTAGAATTCAGTCGCTGTCTGGAGGAGAATTCTAGCGGCCAGCTGCTCTGATTGGTAGTTTTCCGTGGTTTCTCCGATCAACACCAGGCGAATGCCGGAGCAGTACCCTACCAAACGGGCTACGGACCGCGCGCGATCTGTCCTTCCTCTTCCTTGTCCTATCTTCTTCCCTTACACACACACAAACATGCACCACACTATCACATATTCCGGGAGACCGGTCGGGAATCTGGAACTTGTCCCGGCTGGGGTGGTGCCCCGCTGGTGGGAGAGTCTTGGTTAGGGGGAAACCCTACAAGCCGACGGTAGGTCGGTGCCGGATCTCGCTAGTGCTCGGGAACATCACCGCTGTCTCCAGAGAAAAAAAAACATGCAACGGGACTAATTACCGAAGCAGTTGACGCGCCCGAAATTACGAAAAAATGAATCAATCAACCTGTTTCGCGCTCTTGTTACGTAAACTATTATTTTGTCTGAAAAAACTTTGTATGTTTATGTAGTAGAATAATATGGCGAAACACTCAGAAATAAAATATGTGCTGTTGTAGCACCGATAGTTTTTATTTCACCTATCTACTACGCAGTAAGAGGCAGAACACCAAAGCAAGTTGGTTTATACAAGATGACGGACGATTTTTCAACAGATAAAAAGGGTTTTGTGTACCCTAAATATTGGATTTTTCTTGCTCCACTACGTGGTATACTCACTCTTTCTTCTACAAGAAGTATAGTGAAAGGAGAAGACTAAATGAGGAATATAGAATGTTGCAAAAGTTATTAAAACCTTCCACACCTTCCCAACAATACAATTAATATCGAGTTTACTTCCTTAATTCCTCAATATTAGATCTTTAAGTCATTTCATGTTCATTTTATATAATATGAGCACTTTTCATGTAAAGGTTACCCCCTGGATAAGATGGTAAAAAGTTCCCTAAAACCAAATGACGTATGAGTGGTTATATTATAATTCTAACATTAAAATAATATTTTTGAAAGGTTTCCTAGCTCCCTTCCCACCACTCACACCACTCTAGAGCAGAAAACGTGTTTTTTAATTTTTTTTTCCGCAACTTAACGCTATATCTGACTAAAAAATGTGATAAATAAGAAGATAATTTATACTATCAGAAAATATTTTTTGATATTTGCTCAGACCTAAATTCAAAACAAAAAAATATTTCCGAAAAAATAACAAAAAATATTTTTTATTGGGTCTTAAAAACATGGAACAGGCTTGAAAAAAGTCTCGAACGTTCCTTTTAAATCTTTTTAATCCTTTGCATAAGTACATCATATGCTAACGAAAGACGATTTTTTTGGCAGTTTATGAGAAACTTCGGTCGTAAATGAAGGATAAGTGGGGGACATGTATGGAAGGGGAAGAGATTGAACCCGGATTTGCCAGACCTGTTTTCCTGTGTCTTAGAACACCGACCCAGGCACGAAAAAATCTTAAACCTTCATATCAGAATTGTGCATTTGTGAATTTTTTTCATATTGTTTTAATTGCTGTAACCACTCAAATGTCATTTGGTTTAGGGGAACTTTTTACCATCTTAACGGGGGGTACTCTTTGAGTTTGGTGTAAGAACCAACGCATTATTAACAATTTATTACAGTCTAATATATTTTATAATTTTGTGTATGAATGCGTACAATACACTCAATACTGTGATAGAAAGCAATTTTCATTATTGTAGAATTATCTGAATGCTGGGTCCTATATTATCTCGATCAATAACTTCCTATTTAATATGCACTTGAAGGAGAAACAACTTTCTTGGCGTTCCTGATATAGAAAATTAAAAGTATTATTGTCTCGTTAATAATAGTGAATAAATATAATTATTATAATTAAATAATGTAGTGCGATAACAAATATAGCGATAACAGTGAACATATAAAATAGTGAATTTGTCTTCCAAGAATCTATTATGATTTTTTGTTAAGGTTGTACCAGAGACATTAGTGAGGTAAAGTGATGTAGTAAGTGTGAAAGGGTTAAAGTGTCGTACAAAGGAGAGTGACTTAACTGTTACCTTACGCTCAACAGGTTTCAGTTAAGTTACTTATTTACCGACGGGACCGCTTCCGTAATTCGGTTATAGCTGATAATCTTTGTCACTTACTTTGTTGTTTTGAAGGTGTTGCGAGTCCTAACACAATACCTAGCTGAAACCAATCTCTCAATACACGAATTCCAGCAGAACAACTGCGAGGAAAGCCGAGTCATGATAGCTCAAGAAGTTCACGGCAACGCAGCCGGCTGCAGTATCCCACTTAATGGCCCAGGGAGGATTGGCTGCCACAGCGCTGCGTTACCGATTGTAAAGAGAAGTAGAGCAGAAAGAACGACCGTCTGGAGAGCGAAGTGCCGAGGCCCGAGTGGCTGAGAATCCGTGCTGATGGCGCCTGTCTGCGGGGAAGGCTCCCGAATTAGTCGTAAAGCGATTGAGCCCTAAGAACGCTTCTTCAAGCACGCGCACGGTCTTAGAGCGCCATTGCTCTTTTCATGACTAACACGAAAGGAACCCGGTGTATGGAGATAGAGCGCGCGTTGAATTGGATTATGAATATTTCTCTTATACTGATTTGAATAAGAGGGTGATGACATTTGGAAAGTAGGTAACTTACTAGTTCAATTTAATAATGGGTTCAGAAAAGTTACGTTCAGTGAAGTATTGTACACGTTTCTCAAATGACACAGGTCAAACATTAATGAATTTGGGATTGCTAAAATCTATTGTGTATTAAATAACTGGCGCATTCCGGATACACGGTGAATACCAATTGAACGGCGAGACAACAGTGGACCTCAGGATAAATTGCAAAATAAATAAAGCAAAATTTTATACGTATATTTAAGAACTACTGTGACAAGAACATGTACTTAGCAATATTGTGTGCGTGTCTATTTAGTAATATTTTCTGTTATTACGAACTTTTCCACGGGAACAGAGAGCTATGTCGCTTGTCTTTTAAGAACTACATCAACATTGCCTATGCAGCTCCCAACGTACCATATTCTCTACATTGGTAGGTATATAATACAATTTTAATGATTTATAGCCTGTAAGAGAGCGCGAGAGGTTTCTACCAAGCAATTACGCATGGCGGCTGTTTTTAATTGTTATGTAAACAACCGATAAGCGTTGAAAAACGATATTAGTATCAGATTCTAATAACAAACTTCCTAAACGACGGAACAATAAACTCTTACCTAAACAAAGAGAAAACAACGTACGCTAGGGTCGTTGCCCCCCTCCCCGTTGGTATGCGACTTTTATATGCAGAACGAGGATCTGTACAGAGAGTGCGATCTGACAGGCGGGATTTTAGTCTAAATCGATTCACTTGATTTTTACGGCTCGTTACGGAGGGAAATTTATGTAATGCTGCACGAAAAAATTTCATGTCGTTATTTACAGGATTAAAACCATTTTTTGTCCGGGGTAAATCTGGATCGGCTGAACTGTTTTCGATGCTATTTTCACAGAAACGTAGGGTCTTGTCGGGCTACGGATACTACTTCAAATAATTGTTTTCTCTTACATGAGGAAGAAGGATTTTTTTGTTCAAAACCTAGTTTTAAACCGATCTTCCTAACACGTACACGTGACCTTCGAAACAAGAGAAAATGACAAATTTCTCTCTGAGATTTCGTTCTTTCCCCTTTCGTATTCCCTAGCGTAATGTGTGTGTCGATTCTCTCGGTCTTTCGCAAATATCTTGAAAATAATGCGTAAATTCCCTCAAGTGAATCATACGTTTCTGATAGCCCATGAAATTTCCCACTAATCGCATTTTGATTCATTCCAATAGAGCAATTAAGTTAAGAGGAATTGAAGGTCAAAATTGTTACTGGACGATTGTTGGGAGTAGGCAACAATGAATCTATTTACAGCTCCCCATAGCGTCGAAAATCGTAACAAACATTGCAGGGTGGGGAAGGTGGGCTAGATGACGCAGGATGATTATGACTAATAATACTCGGAAAACTCAGGGTACTTCAGCCATATTTCCATAAAAGTATCTGTGTGTTCAGGTCCTATTCGTTTGCCCATAAGCCAGAAGGGTATGCTGACTTACCCTGATGCTTAATGTGGTCGGTCATTATCACAGTACTGAAGGGTTTTGTTTAAACAAAAGTTGTATTTGTGTCTAGTTTGCGTTTTTGGGTAGATTGTCCGATTTTGACGACCAGCTTTCGGTATCGATGGAAATATGCATATTAACGAGGTGAGAAATATTACAAAAAAATTACATTTGTGCAGTTTTTGAAAAAAACAATAGAATACACCAAAATGAATTTTACGTCGTATTAACAATGCAATCAGCACTATACTTTAAAAATGTTTGAAGAAAAAAAATTAAGCCATTTTTGAGAAAATGGCATTTGAGCGTTTCTCAAAATGCGGGAATTAAGAGCTCATTTTCACAGAAAAATGTTGAGTTTTAAAGAAATTTTATTTGATATTATTTAAAACACATGCACCCGTAAATCCAATAATGTGAACAAATCGACGCTAGTGTAAATATTAACGATGTGAGAGACAAGTCAAACAAATTGAATTTTTGTAATTTTTGAAAAAGAATAGATCAATACGGCGTTCATTATTTTATCCCAACTATCTATCCCATCCAAACATTTAAAGAAAAAAGTTATTTTTGAGAAATGGTGTTCTTGTTATTTTTTTGATATTGCACATATTGCACGCAATAAATTGCGAAAACTACTAAATCTTTCAAACAATGTGCGTATTGAAAGAACTGATTATGAAGAACAAATTTCATTTGAAGGAAAAATCTCTATCTTTAATTTTGTAGTTGTAGGAAGACACACGAAATAATTGAAACTTTTGAAATTTTTGAAAATTCAGAGTTAACCCTTAAAATCGGACCTAAGCCACCTTTATCGGTGTAGTTGATTTATTTGGTCAAAAAACAGTAAAAACTCTATGACGTATGGGGGAAGAATATTTGCACACGTTTTCTTGAGTACCAGAATCCCATCTCAAATTTTTAACGATAAATAGTTGAAAGTTAAAACAAAAACAATAATAGTAATAAATAATAATAATAAAATAATAATAATAATAATAATAATAATAATAAAAATTAGAAAACCGTGAGATTATCAACATTTGAAAAACTACACATTTTCGTTCCCGAGTAAAAAAAAAACTATTTGCAGCGATAAACGAACTGCAGATTTGATTTTCTGCATTGCTAACAAAATAGTAACCCACACTCAGCTCTACTGCTACCAGTACAAGCAAAAGGAGACCTCAATAAAACGTGCGCATAGTGAAGCTACATTTATGGCCGGAAGCAAACAAGAGGCAATCTCAGCATTTCCTCATTGGATCAGGGAAACTGGACAAAAATCTGTTCGAGATTCTGGTCATTGACCCGGAAGCTGAAGTACATTTTTTAGTTTTAGTATTTTTTAGTTTTAGATTTTAGTATTAGTATTTTACTCTATTCTTTCAAGAAATTTAAAGAAAAAAATTCGAGCCGTTTTAGATATTTTGAAAATATTCCTGACCCCCAATTTTAAAGAATGTTTTTCAAAATCTCAAAACTTCAGGTTCAGCAAAGAGCCAGATGGACACGGAGTTCCTTCAATTTGAAAAAATCCCATGCTTGGTTTAGCCACTAGTATTCACGGACGGACAGACGGACGGGCACGCGGCGGTTAAAAATGCGATAGACGAAAACGGACAATATTATGAGCAGACAGTAAACATTTTGTTGGAAGACTTCCGGGAAATATTTGAAGATTCTAAGAATCCAGTAAAAGGGTATCAATTCCACTTCGAATTAACAGATGACAAACAGTTTCAATACAAGCTATATCCTATGATAGCCTGTATTGAAGTCCTATGGGTCTCCGTATGATACCCTGAGAGTCGTCGTATAGAAGAATAATAATGTAATAGGGTTTTACTTAGATGATCGAAAATTAGATATCAGATCTATTCCTCGACAGAATGCACCACCAAAATTAGATGACGGAGGTTAATGGCATAATGAAGATTAACGACAAGTATCAAATTATGTATATAACAATCTACAGGAAATGGCGGAAAAAAGAAAGAAGACGCAGAAACAATTTTTCAAAAAGTTGTACATGATCGGCGACAACGTATTATTCAGAGTCCTGCAAACATCTTTACCAGGTAAATTATTTTGCAAATTGTTCCCTCTTCAGGAAGACCCGTATACGACTAAAAATGTTCTCGATAAAAATGCAGTAGTATTACTCAGTAATGATACACTCGGAATCGGCATATTTAATTATATAAACATTAAACCTTATAAACAAACAGTATAGACAATAGTAGACAACAATAAATAGTTATAAATAGTAGTGTGTTGCGATAATGTTTTTGATTGATTTTTTCGTGTTTCCGGGCGCGTCAACTGCTTTGGTCATTAGTCCCGTTAGTGTAGTGCATTTTTTTCTCGGGAGATGGCAGTTATCTTCCTCCACTGGATGGCGACATCCGGCGCCGCCCTACCGTCAGCTAGTGGGGTTTCCTTCTAACCAAGACTCTCCCACCAGCGGTGCACCGCCCCAGCCGGGACAAGCTCTAAGCTCCCGACCGGTCTCCCGGAATATGTGGTAGTGTAGGGTATGTTAGTATAAGTGTGTATAAGGGAAGAGGATAGGACAAGGAAGAGGAAGGAAAGTTCACGCGCGGTCCGTGGCCCGTTTGGGAAGGTATTGCTCCGGCATTCGCCAGGTGTTGGAAAAAAACACGGAAAACTATCGATCAGATCAACCGGCCGCTAGAATTCTCGATCACGAAGTCTATATCTAGAAGAAAGGTTGAATCTCAGGCACCTCTCAGGGAGTGAGAGACACACAATGCTATCATATTCATCATGGTGTGTGTTGGTGTGGTGAGGAAGATTGTGTCTCTCTCACTCCCCGAGAGGTGCCTGAAATGGAGGACCATTCCGCACATGTACTAATTGTTTTCATGTTTTGGTTGAAGGTATGTAACGTTTTTTGTACAAGATATTGTAAATGCAGACAGGATTATGGTTAAATGACGCCAGTTTTTTGGTAGTATTATAGTAAATGTGTGTTGTTTTCTTTCCTCATATTATTCAGCCATGAGGATGGAAATAAATTTTCCGAGAAGTCGGCAAACAACTAACTTATAGTTCGTGTTTACTTATGACCAAGCCCCGTTAACCTGCCTTCCAATATTTCATCAATTGGTCGTTAAGAATCCATCAAAATTAATAATAATAATAATAATAATAATAATAATAATAATAATAATAATATTGTAAGTAGGAATAAGATTTATTTTATTTATTTTACGTCAAAAAGGTTAAAAACGGTGCGACGAAGTGAATTCTGTGCTTGTTTTCAAAATTCTGTGATTCTTACCGTAAGCCATATACTACTTGAATTTTGAATACAGAAAAATTAAACGTTTTTTGCAAAGATTGTTAACAAAAGTATTCGCTCCGATGTAATAAAATCCATTTTCAAGGGTAAATCAGCAATAAATTTGGCCTCATCATGTCCTTCGTCCAGTAATAATACTTCCTGCCGCGACAACATGGAGAACGATAATTTGAATAACTATATTTCTCACTGAATTCTAGAAGACGTGCACAGATAATGAAGTTACATTACTGGCATATAATGGATAAGATGGCATAAAATGTAAAGTAATAACACGGCTATAAAAATGTATAATTAATAGGGGGCGGATTTTTTTAATGAAATGTCATTTTTTCTTTTCACTCTAGAACAATGCCGCTTAGTATAGAAATTCATTTTATGTTATTACAAAAGGAAATGACCCATTTTTATAGGGCATTATTTTGCATTTTTTTCGATTTCGACTAATAAGTCATTTTTTAACCTTTTCCGTCACTTTTAATGCATTTTTGCTGATTTAATCGATTTTAATGTCATTTTTAATGGTGCGTGCTTCAAATAATGTATCCAATAGCTTGAGGTGTTCATCCGAACTGGTTTTGATAGGATTTTTACGTAATTTTTCTTTGATTTTACGGCATTGTTAAAGCATTTGAAAGGTATTTTATTGATCATTTGGGCAATGGGTTTGGTCATGAAAATCCACCATCTAGTAATTAATTATAAGGAACCCTCAGGATCATGCAAGATAGTGAAGTGAAGTGGCGTGGGTTGAACGCGCGAATTTGGTGCATCAAGAATCCAAGAATGGACGTCAAGATCATGTGTCGAGTTATATTTAGGAATTGTTTTTCAAGTCTTGTTGTAATATCCAATTGCATTACATATTCAATCAATATTTCTTCTTGATTGTCAATATATGTTTGCAAATAAAAGTATCCAAAGTTTTTAATGACAATCATTTATTTCAGCAATTGCACAACGTTTCGTAACTAGTTTTGTTGCATCATCAGGTGCTTAGTGAGGAATACTATCCCATTGAATTACCTCTGCAGTAGAACCATCGAGGAAACATTATGAAATTAACTCACTCAGTTGATATCACATAACTAACAGTTACAAACACACTCCATTCCAAGGAATGAATGACCATTAGTTATGTGATATCAATTGAGTGAGTTAATTTCGTAACGTTTTCTCGATGGTTCTACTGCAGAGGTAATTCAATGGGATAGTAGTTCCCTCACTAAGCACCTGATGTAACAAAACTAGTTACGAAACGTTGTGCAATTGCTGAAATAAATGATTGTCATTAAAACTTCGGATACTTTTATTTGCATTAGATATTCAAGTTTGGGGGAAGTATCCTGTTCTTAAAATTGAATTGTAAATATTGTTTAGGAAGGCTAAGGCTGACGTTGGGAGATTTTTTAAGATTATTGAACTGATTTTATCGTGTCGGGGGCTTCTTTATTTGGAAGTTTCTGAATTAGTGTTTTTATTTCGCGTGGAGAAATGTATTTCATTCTGTGGGTATACTAAAGATGGGGTTTGCGCCAGTGTCCGCGAAATCTAGATGCAAGTTACCTTGCCCGCGACCTTGACGTGCCTGGTCTATAGAGAGGGATTTCATTTTGTCGGCATTCACAGATTTCGTACTTCTCATCATCTTACGAATTCCTTAAGGAGACGTTACCATTCGTCGCCTCTCTCTGCCATTTAAGCGATAACATCTGCTTATCTTCAATGTTAAAATTGTTTGTTTCTTTGTAAAATAAGACATATCTATTTCTTTTTATTTCATCTATTGGCAAGTAAAAAAAAGAGGACTGAGTTTTCTTCATCGGTATATGTTGATTCGTTTGTATTTTATGTTTAATTCTTGCTCCATTATCTGTATTACTGGCTTGAATAAATACAATTAAGCCATTAGATATGTCACACTCTCCCAAAACTTCCACTACATTTCTGCTAGAGCTAATCAAAACCCTTTTTACTCCACAAAAGCAATAAAATACTGGCGAGTTCAACTCCCAAGGTAGTAGTTTCGACGTATAACAAATATAGCATCCTCGCAGGACCTCGATTTCTGAATCCTTGTCGTTCATTACTCGGTTGGATGATTTGCTATAAATTATGCATGACCAATTTAATTTAGGTTTTAATTACATATATTCTAATTTCCCCCTTTCAAAAATTTCACGATAAAATTTAATTGGCGGGAAATACTGTAGATGTAAAATTTTAAAAAAGATCTTGAATCACTGAAATATTTTAAACAAATTTCCTCAGAGTCGCATATAAAGCTGCAAGTAAGAGAAATTTAATTCGTTACAATTTAGGGATTATACGCGTCCGCACTATTAGTAAGTTCAATAGAATAAATATCACAAAAGTGAACAAGGATTTAAATTTTCTTGGTTAAGGCTATATTAATTGTATATGTAATAATCTATGAAATTGTGCGAAAAATCACCGTCAAATTTACAATTTATAATTTCATGATGATTTTTTTGCGATTTAAAAAATGAAGGCTGATGGCGCAATTCGGACTTCAGATTCGGATTCAGCGCGTTGAAATCCAAAGAGAAACATATTTCAATTCTTTGGATCTGACCTTTTTTGGGAGGGGTGCCTGTGTAATTAGCCAATGAATTGAAATGAATGTCAAATAATGAGTCATTCAACGGAATTGCGGTATGTACTTTGAATCTCCCAGCACATCTTCGTATATTGATGTGTAGCTGTTCCTTGAAAGAAGTGAGTGCAGATCGACAGGGCGCTAGTATGCTCACTGCTTTTCCCATCCCCGCGCTGGCGGGCTGGGCGCGGCGCTAGCCCGCTTGTGATGAAGATTGATCCGCCCAGGAACCGAAATCAAAGCGGGACAATCCGCCGGCTTCGATTGGGCCGTAATGCGCTTACTGGGCTTCGTGTACACAGCGGTGACGGAGACGGCGCTGGGGGCGTAGAGGCTGGGCGAAGGTTTAGGAAGATGGTGGCGGGGCCTGGTGCAGGGGAATATTGCAGACGGTGGTGGAAAGGGGCGGGAGATTATGGGAGGAGGTAGAGGGGAAAAAGGAGGAAGGGAAAAAAGGTGGGAGAGGTGGGAGAGTGGGGGAGAGGCGGGCGTGGGTGGAGGTGATAGGAGGGGTGGGACGGTACGGAAGTGATGGAGGGGACGGAAGAGAAGAGCGTGGAGGCGGCGGAAGAGATGGGAGGGGTCGAAGGGAAAGGGGAGTCAGAAGAGGAGGCGATGGAGAGGTGCAGCGGCGGAAGAAGTGGAGTGGGCGGGAACGGCAAGAGAGGCATGGGGGGTTGGACCAAGGTCTTGCGTACATAGAGAGCGAATGGTAAGGCCCTGTTGGGGCTACGTTCAGAGGCGGAGAGCGATGCTTCTGAGAGCAGCGGGAGTTCGGTGAGGGGAGAGAGGAGCGTCGAGATCCCCGTCTGCGTGGCTTTGAAGGCTCTTGCATCGGTGTGTGTGTGTGTGTGTGTGTGTGAATGTGGAAGTGTGTGCTCCGCGGCCGGGACTTTTGACGCCCGCGAAGGGCAGCGAGAAACGGGGAAATAGTCGATCACCGCAGAAGGAAAAGAATAGATGAATTCAGACCATGAAGGTGGCACAGTGCGTTCCGGCACCGACGTCACTTCATCAACCAAATCTTGCCGTTTGCAATCTTCACTTGGTGCTGACCATTTTCCTCATGCGTTCTGTGAAGAACATTGATGTACAACGGACCGAAGTTTGTATAAAGTAGGGCTTTCACCCCTGGCGTTGCAATTTAAAACATTCATTAATACTACATACATTACAATTACAGAATTGTGCATAATACAAAAGTTTTGGAAATGTTATTCGTAGCAGCAATTTAATGGTTTGTTTGTATGTTTTACGCTGTGTTTTGTCGTGTAGTTTATTGTTCGACTTGGACAGGAAAGAATGTCACAATACTTGGTAGTTTCACTCGAGACCTTTGATGTTTATAATAATTTTGTTATGTGCTTTTTAATACTCAATTTCTGATATTATTTTGTAATTCACATGTTTGTTCTCTTACAGTGTAAGTCTGGGAAAGAGTAAACTATTTCCTTAGTATAAATTTATCATACTAGAGATATCAGAATAATAATCATTATTATATAATAATTATATAATAATAATAATAATAATAATTATTATTATTATTATTATTATTATTATACAAATCAAGAATAATAATTTAAGAATTTACACAAGAATATATACATTCTCTTAATTTGTTCGGTTCCATGATACAATGAATCACATGTAACAATTGACCTAAAATATTATAAATACTAGTAACTGTTGAACTAACTGGGAAGAGTGTTAAATTAGAAAACAAGTTAATACTCACTGGTACGACCACTTTGAAAAACAAAATAATAATGAGATATAATATAGTTAGGAGAGGATGGACGTCACTCACCGGCAGGGTTTAGGGCCTTAAGTAGAGGTGTGTGGGGCGGTTGAACTCCTAACAGCAATTGGCTCCGTAGCGCGTGACACGAAGGGCAACGCGAATTATCTTTCGCTTTCCAGCTTTCGTATGGAACAGTGTGTGCAAACACGCAAGACGTCCGGAAGAGAATCGAAAGCAATTTAATAGGTTTCGTGATTGTAAGACAACGAATAGTGATATTACAGATATAGCGTATTGCAGATCCTTTTGCTGTTGTTAGCGCAAAAGTCAGAACACAAGGCTGTATGAAGTTGCGTATGTACAGACCGTCGCGTTCCTAAAAGAAATTTTAAAAAAATGTGCAAACACTATCCTAGCAGTTAATCATAGCGGCACTTCAAAGTTACGAGGTGAAAAGAGATTGAGGCATTGTCCTCTAATTGGAAGTTCCAATACCAAAAATGTAAATCGTAACGTAACTCCCGATTAGATGACAGTGACCCTGACCCCCTCTTCGCCCAGGTCGTGACATTGTAGTGCCACTTCGTTTAAGTCAGTGTAGAATTGTAATCCAAAAACAAAAACATTTTGTTATACAAAAATATTTTTATTCGAATAAGTAAGGTAATTTTTAAAAAATGTAATGAAAGATCTTTATTTATAGAAATGCGAGCCGTAAATGAGTTTAAAATCGTGTGTGTGTATGTGTGTGTGTGTGTGTGTGTGTGTGTGTGTGTGTGTGTTAGGGGGGTTGCAGGAACCAATTGAAAATTAATCTGTGATCAAAATATTCGCAAAATAAAAATATTTTTTTTTTTTTACCTTTTCATTGTCTTATCCAACGAGAATCTTGTTTTGTGATAGACAGTGCTTGAATAGCTAATGAAAATTGTTTTCTTCTACTCCTATTGTATATTTCTGTCATTTGATGGCTGCAACTCGTTGAAAATGATACTCACTACGATACAGGTTCTTGACCAATCTCAACGAAGTTAACAAACTAAACAAACTAAGTATTGACACTTAATTAATAATTGAGAATCGTTCTAGTAAATGTTTCGTTCGATTGTGTACATTAAAATTGTATTTAATATTTTATTAAGCTTGTCAGTTTTCATTTCTTTTGTTATTAGTAATTTCGACGTGGAATATTATTTAAAATAAATTGGATCGTAATTTTCACTTTGGTTCTATTTGACTAGCGCCGTGGTAGTGGTAGAGGGAATATTTCACTGAAGTTAAGATCAGAACGCTTCATTTTGTGTTATACGTTGCTGCCGTGTGGTTGCCCATAAAATCCGATGAATTCTTTAGTTTAAAATGTGTAGGGATTAAGACGTTCAGTTTGCACCTCTAGAAGTACGAGAAGAAGCGAAAAGGCGGACTGGTAAACCAAAGTCACCTGCGGCAGGGAAGGGTAGCTGTCCGCTAGGTGGCCTTGGCTGAATCCTGCATGTCACTGCCACGAAACAATCCAATGTATAGGTTTAAGTTATAAAAGTCGTAGAAAATACCGTATGAGACTTGATGTAATGGGTATTAATACACTCGTGTAAAGTTTACGATACTCGCTCGTTCCTCGCTAGTATTGTAATATCACACTCGTGCATTAATACCCATCATTACATCATAGTTTCATAATATACTATTGTTTACAGGTTAATTAATATTAAACAGCTTTATGATTAAGAAAATGACTATGAAAGGGTGTGTTGCGCTTAATACACAGCTTCTCCATACTGGGAACTTGTTATCGGGTCCGCATCCGCGATGCGTTCGTCCAAGCGTTCTGAAGGTCACTCACTCGCTCGCTCCTTCGCCGAAGGCGCTGCCTCCGCCGTAAGCTACACCTTCCCTCCCCACCACGAGGGACTCTCGCCCTGCCATAACTCTCGTCTCAACTCGAAAGAGAGATCCGAGCACTCGCGTTTGTCAGAAACGAGTTGGGCAGGCATTATACTAGTACAGTGCAATCTAAGCTGGAATTACGGGGAGAGGTGTCTCAGGACATCAACTACTCACTGCAGTGCCTCTGACTGAAAGTTCCTTTGTTAGAATTTCGACGATGGCAGGATTTTCGACACTAGTTACGTACGTAGGTGGGTCGAATTCAGTCAGTGTGTGGAGGTGAATTCTGGCGGCCGGCTGCTCTGATCGGTAGTTTTCCGTGGTTTCTCCGATGAATACCAGGCGAATGTTGGAACAGCACCCTAACAAACGGGCTACGGACCGCGCAAGGCCTTTCCATGCTTGTCCTATCCTTCCTCATACTTACACACACACATACATACTAAGATGCACTGCAATATTACACATGCCGGGAGACCAGTCAGGAGCTTAGATCTTGTCCCGGCTGGGGAGGTGCGCCGCTGGTGGGAGATACCGTGTGGGGAAGAAACCACGTATGTCGACGGTACGTCAGCGCCGGATCTCGCCATCCAGCGAGAGATGATCACCACCACCTTCTGCCTTAAAACCATTCACTTCACTTATGGAGCTAATGACCTTGGCAGTTGACGCGTCTGGAATCATTAATCAAGCAAAAAATGCCGGTTTATGGAAGTTTCTGTTTTATTCACGGTTGTCCATTCACGTGTCATGACACTTGTGATACTGATATTTCCGTCCTGAAATGAGTAAATTACATGCCTTTATTACCCCTTTTTTACTTTTCCCACGGAAAATGTGTTTCATTAAAATTCTACCTCCAAAATTAGATTTTTTTATATTTGCTTCTTCGTATAGTAAATATGCTTTTTGTCAAATATCAATTATCACCCGTGGCGTAGCATGGGTGTCAGCCGCCCGGGGCGGAAGAAAATGTGTCACCCCCCTTATTTAGTTATTTCAATTTAAAAGACTAAAATATACAGTCATTCTAAAGAACTTTTCCGCAAGAACAATTATCATTATTGTGTATTGAAGAAGTTACAAATAAAAAAGTCATGTATATATATTTTACAATGCACTAATCACATATATTACAACAATTCTTACTTGTATGCAACTTACATAAATATAACAGGTATAGAACAGTTACGATTATTTGACGGTCAACAAGATTAAGTTTTCAGGGAATTGAATATAAAGCAAAAATCGACTTATAATTAGAACTTGTAGAATACTATTTCTATTTTTGTTTAAAAAATTTAATTGTTAGAATTGAAAAAACACTTCTCTTCAACTAAAATTTTATTCGTCTGTTTATAAGAGCAATGGCATTTATTGCAGTAAAATGTCTGTAGCATCACATACCCCTTTCTCAATAGGCAAGATAGCCAGATTGGTTAGCCTTACAGTACTCATTGTTGACCTTAAATAATTTTTATCAATTTCAGTTTTGAAAGACTCTCTTACAGCGGCATTGTTTACGACAATTGTGAGGAATATTCGGAGCATTATTATGATACAGGTCAGAGTATATTACAGATTGGATTTCACAATAAATTTTAATAATTCAAGTGGGTATGCATTTATTAATTTATTTCGTTGCCTGTGGCAGCAAGAAAAGCCCGCAGTGGAAGTCGTTCGAGCTTGAAGTCCTGCTCGTCAGTTTAAGCAGATGCGGAGTCTTGATTACATTTAGTATCGTCCGAATCTAGTAAAGTAGCCGGCGTTAAACAAACTTATCCACCAAATTCTGTAGCTGCTGAAAACGCTCACGTATTTCTAAGAGGTATTCTAACGAAGACAAAAATATGAAAAGAAATGGTGCTAAATGAAAAGTGCCTCCCGGGGCGGGCCGCCCCTACCGTCCCCCACCTACTACGCTGCGCCATTGATACTATCACCCATTTGTGACATTACAATGGATGGTTAAAGTTCTATGCATTCGCATTACACTACTGTATTATTTATTTTTTCCTGATAATGTTTAAAGACAGAATTTGATTTTCAAAACGTCATTTGAGTATACACAGAGAAGTGGCGAATCCTGAACTTTATTTTAAGTATACCGCACTTTATGGGAGCTACCTCTACTGTTGTCTTTTATTTTGAGCTTTTCTAAAATCCCAATATTATGAAATTCGGTCCTTAATAATTGTTCTATATGACAATTACACAAAACACTAACTTCTGGATCATTTACACGCTCCATTTTTACAAAAATTTGAGAGAAGCGTAACGTACGAACGACCAGAAAAGCACTGTTCACCGCAATATTTTGCGTTTCCTACCGACCGTCCAGACGCGCATCCTCCCCTCTCCCCGCCCTTGAAACATGATGAGCCCTAGGTTATTGCATGCGGTTCCTTCGCCTGCCCTAGCTAATTCTTTGGGCAGCATTGAGAACTGTTTGAAACTACGTACTCTATCGCACTTCATTGCGCTTAAGGATGCGGAAGACAGACTGGCTCTAGGTAGCAAAACAGTTACTTTTCCGCATCAGTTTTAAACCTTTCAAAATGTCAATAACTTTTTAGAGGATTACCAAACTTATGAAATATTTCTAGATATACCGCCAGTATACGCGGTGTATCAGAGAATTCGCCACTGACATAGACCTAGTATGTTTTCACTTCATATTGATATTTTACGTACATTTATAGTTAAAACCAAGCTCAAAACATTATTAATAAATTAATAATTCAAAATGTAATGTTTTAATTCAAACCAAAGAAATCAGGGAACAATGATGGATGTATGCAATTCTGAAAATTTCAAAACGGGACCATAAGAACAAAGACCGAAAAAGAGTAAAACTTACGCGATATAAGCGCGCCGCGTTGAGCGAGGGTTCAACGGTGCACCATGCCGCATCAATTCTGCACGCTCGTCGACGAGTCGCCGTGCTGATTTTTGCGTCGAATCTCTATTTTTCTGGGAGATTCAGATGAAGATTAAAAATGTTTCGGGGAAATGCAAGTTTCATTAACTGAGGTAATACAATAAAAGTCACGTGTCCCCGGAATGGTCTTCAGTCCCGCAAACCTGTTCTCTAACATTTGAACGTCCTCTCGCGTTCAACTTTCGTTGTGAAACGAAAAACAACTCCTTGAATATTGCCCATTGCAAATAGTTTGTGAATGAATATTGCACATTGCATTTTGCCCATTCATATAGTTCTTTTGGAGTGGAGATGTGAGTTCCTGGGAGAGTAGCATACACAGCTAATGTCTTCACTGTACCAATTATGCCTTCACAAGGGCCTTTGCCCTGGCTAGGGGCAACAAAATGACATTCTGCCAAGATGCTGAAATCTTGGCAGATGCTATGTTAAGTGATTGTTATAATTTGGGCATGAATCTTGTCAACTTTCTGCAGTGTCATGATTTTAATAATAGATGGGTGACGTAATTTTAGATATGTAAAGATATCCGATTCTGTTATGTATTGGTGCAGAATTTTGAATATCAGTGAATTTTTTTTGAGGGGTCATTGAATAAGTGAAAGCTTCTTTCTCAATGAAGCATTTAAAAAGTGTATGGTTATTGAATTGGTACTTTCCCTGGCATATTTGTTTTATTGTTTTTAACGTCTGCTACAAAGTCACTTTACTTTTAGGCTTCTTGATGAAATTATTTGCATTGGAAATATTAGACATTAAAAACGGTGTGATTTTATACGCAAAATCCGTTTGTTCACTTGGATTTTCACTAAGGTATTGAAATCGGTTGACTTCTGGTGAAGGGACACTATCGCGCAATACACCGAATCGGTTTCGAAGTTCACAATTGACTGGGATCTAACGATTCATCGGAATTGTGTTTTCGGAACTTTTCTTTTTATGTTCGTGCCAACAAAAATCACTGTTGACGTTTTCCGCGAAGTTTCCTGAAGAGGAGGATGGCGACTGCTCGCTGTGCAGAGAATCAGATGTGAAGCCCGCTCCATTCTGCCTCCAGCGGTGGTCGGGTTAAGTGTTGCCTGAAATGGTGAAATAATGATTGTTGTCTACATTGTTTAGGGCTAATAGGGCCTGTGAAAGTACAATCCCCGTGAATGGACCAGCTTCATTGTGCATAAACTATGCAATAATGAAGGAAAACTACCGAGTGAAAGCTGACAATTTTTAATAACGGGAAAACAATTGCGTATTTTACGCCACGCCACTTAGCGTTGCTGCACGTTATCTCAAGTACTGCCATGTAACTACCGTTTTTTATGTTAATCAAATACTGAAATATGAAAAACATTGAAGAACCTATCCTTCAAAATCCTAAAATTATGGATGGAATGATCCAATTATTAAAATACATTAATATATGACGTATTTATCGAAGAAATCATTCATAAATGTGTATTAAACATTCATTGACAGCTTCTGAGTATTTCTTGCGTCCATACATATAACCTCATCTAAGGTTAGAGTTTTAGGATTTTTTCTAACATTGTTATGTTTGTGTCACTCCTAAAAATCCACACCACCTCACTGCGTGGTGGCTGCAGTCGGACTGCGAACTGATTCTTTCAGAGAACAGTGCGTCACAGCCCGAGTACTACGACTTTCTGAACCTTCGCATGGCCTTGAGCAATGAGACTCCGGCCGAGGTGTTACGATTTCCATCGCAGAGCAGGGAGAAGCATGAATAGAAGCAATGTGCGTACCTTTTCCACGCTCAGAGAGCAGGAGGGAGATAATTCCCCTACGGCGTACGCCTTGAGAGACAAGTTACCTCAAGGTCGAATTTTATCCTGACAGCTGAAGCATTGAAGAAATTCCACTATGCGGCTTCCACAACTTAATCTTTTGTCACGAGCATAGGGAATTTACGACAGACTTCCAAATGCATTAATTTAGTTAGAATATCGCGCGTCTCTCTGCCAATTAGATTTAATTCACAGGTATACTGTTTTATTTAAATGTTTATTCTCCTATAGGACATGAAATTCCGTTCCGTTTCCGCGTTGGACAGGTTCCATTTTATGCTGCGTGCAATGCCATTTAACTTCAGAGGCAGGAAAAAATATCCGGATAAGGCGGGTTTCCAGCTTAGACAGGTCCCAGATTAGACAGATTTTACTGTGTTTCAGAGCGAGCGACAGTTTAACGCTTTGATATGATAAAACGATAAAACTTGGATAACGAGTATCGTAACTCCGATTTTTGAAATTATTATAATGAAGCAGTGAAACTGATATAGTGTATTTGGCAAAACATTATTATAGTTCTTGAATAGAATGTTAATAGTTTGTAATATTTTCAGTCTCCCGGCAACTGCCCATTGGTTATATAGCCACTAGAGACACACTTTTGGACGATGTCTTGGTAGAGTACAAATCAACAGGTTGTTTGTTATATTTATAGTTATCCATTATAGTTATATAAGTCCACGAAGTTCATGTCCTTTAAAAATAAGTTTTAAATAAGTATAATGCAGTAACCATCGGTATAAGAGTGCGATATTAATGAGTGGTTTAGTGAATGTACACATTAGTTGCGAAAGGAATTGGTGAGTGAACGAATTTAGGAGTAAAGTATACTTTGATCTCGAGTCTCCGAATTCCAGTTCACAATGCCCAGATGGAGCTTTGGCGTGTATTTCTAGTCTTGTGTGTTGCGCTATTGCTCGTGTCTTATAATTATACTTGCATTGATCTCGAAGGGGAAATGAGACTCAATGTGAAAACTGTGGGAAAAGAGGTTAACCATTTCTGAAAAATGTAACTGGGTTTTTAAAAATGCGAGTGATGTAAAGAAATTTTTATTTCAATTGCTTGAAGATTCTGCGCATTTGCTGCAACAATGGCAAAATATGTTTTTAAAGGGTCACTGTATCTACAACCACCTCTGTACACGAACGTTACCACTCGCTTTATGAGATAGTACCCAAAATAATAAAATTCTGATTTAGTTACTGCATTATATACCAGTTCGAAGATAAAAATCCAAAGATGACTAGTGTGAGAGGACGAATTTATCGCACAATCAGCACTGTTCAACTTGTATTGACTGTAAAAGTTTTCGATGGTAATTTGCTAGAATTGTTTGCAATCACCTTTCACTTACGTCAGAAAAGTTACAGTCCGTGTTGGGTCCCGCTCGTGAAGACGATGTCACGCAGAGGTGTGACGTGCGGTTCCGGAGCGTCGCATTTCAGCAACTTAAAGGAGCTCACGTGGATAGTTCGCTAAGGAGTTCAATCGTGAGAGAGCTTGAGAAGTTGAACAGATCGTCTTTAGACGATCGTCTCAACGTAATTTGACCCATCAAGACATATATTAAAGTCCATAATCACTAGAGATCGGATTTTTATAGAATTATATATTTTTTGTCTTTCTACTTACCGTTCTCAAAATTGTAATCTTGGCGAATCTCCTCTAACACAATATCCAATGTTTTCGTTACATATGTTTACATATTTAGTAGTAGATTACATATTTCATATATGTTGAAATTTTCACAAAAAAAAAATATTCTGTCAATTTTCTTGACTTTTATTAAATATTATTCTATGAAAAGAAGTATTTTCAAAATACAGCGTTTTTCCCTACATTATTGGTGAAATATACGTGTGAAAAGTATCAATGACGCCATTTCGTGACCTTCAACCTTAATTTCCGAGAAAGTTTGGCGATCGCCGACGTGTAACACTTCGTTGCGAATGTTGCACGCGGCAGCGATTGTTTGCTGGTCGAAAATATCGCCAGTTTTTACGATGACTTGTATTGCACAAGGTGCATATACCTTGCATATGTGCACCTTGGTCTCTCTGGTAAACTACGGTCCTGGATAACAATAGATGATGTTTTTACTACTAACAGGTAATGGGACTGCCAATTTTACTTTTCAAATGCAATACGAATTGTGTGTACGTCCGCAGAAAGAAAGTTTTTACTAACTTTATAAAAAGTACAAAAATTGCTTCTTTAAGACGTATATAAAACAATTGTATGCACGGCAGTGAGAATGAGATTCTTTATTAATTCTTTTCAAAACTTTCCCATTTTGGCTTGGTTACATAAATTACTATTACAGACCGTAGAAAAATATCAAAATTTTCCTCATCCTTTTCATAAAGAGAAAGATGTCTCGTGTACGTAAACAATTCTTCGAGAATAAATTATTAAGATGGTCAGTAGTGTTACGAATTGTGTTTATACGGACTTGTTTAATAATTTCATTTTCGATGCTATCATTTAACTGAAAAAGCATTGTTTGATGATAGAATGTTTTGTATTCACACCATTGACTTAAGGATAAATAGATTCTATCGTGGAAATGACAGAAACGCGTGAAGAACTGCAAAACGGAAATAAAGAACCAGTGACGCACCCACATGTCATGCTTCCAGCTATGGTTATATTTTAATCTTGGTTAAGTTGTATTTTCAAATATTTTTTCTGATTCAATTTTGTGAGTCGTCTTAACCACTTGTGAAAGATTCATCTCGTAAACCCTCGCCTCCAACACAAACCGACCATTAATAGGTCCACGCGACTCTTTTATCCGGTACGAAGGGTCGAAAATGGCACCACAGACACACGGGATAACCAGATTGCGATAAGATATGATTTACCAATATTAAAAGATTACAATTGACGACACGTTGTGAATAAAGAATATTAAAGCGTCGTATTGGAAAAGACTCAATCACTCGCAGACCAGGTTTTGATGCTTACTGAGGACGAGGTAGGGGATCTGCTGTGGGAGCGCCGGACGATGAGGAAGCGAGAAGGGTGGGAGGAAGGGCCGAGGACAATCGAAAAATGCAGTCCGGCTATTTTAATAGTGTGATGGCCCCACGGCCTGGTGAATGGTGTCAGCTGCTACCGTTGACCAGGAGTGGTGGCTCAGTGCATCAACTGTCACTGCAGTGCCTCTGGCCGGGGGGGGGGGGTCCTAGGTTCGAGTCCCAACGACGGCAGGTTTTTCGACACTAGCTTTTCAGCTAGGTTGAAATCAGTCGCTGTCTGGAGAAGAATTCTCGTGCCGGCTGCTCTGATCGATAGTTTTCCGTGTTTTTTTTTCGATCTACACCAGGCAATAAACCAATATATTTGACACCTTCTGCAAAGATGCCAACAAAACCATACTTTTCTTAATTTGCATCTAGGAAGGAAAGGCAGTGAGTGCAAATACAATAATAAGTGCAATGCAAACTAAGAAATATGAGAACTTGTATGTTTCGTCAACACACCTGAACCATTTGAATCGAATGACGAACAGATTGAAAAGCTCACTGAACTTAAAGACACTGGCCGTCCTTCAGATTGATGTTCCATCCGGCGAAAGGTGAATTGGATAGATACCAGTGGCGAGGCATGCCGTATTGGACAAGCAGCAATTCCGCGCTGTGTACCCAAATTTTCAAAGACCAAAATATTATTCGATAACAAAGTCGCATAAATAATTGTTATTAAATAGTTTAACCTTCAAACCAAATATTACGCATATTTATGATAATTAAAATGAAACATTTTAACACATTTTAGAAGAGACACAACATCTATTTTTATTTTACCTTTACATCATTGAGCAGATTGTTGAAATCACAATATCCAGAACTTGTCAAAACAGACTTTGATTTTTCTACTGGAAAGAAAATGCATGCTCAACAATAACTTACTGATATTAACGCATCCTATTAACTACAAAACTTGTAGCATGGATTTCTTTGAAAAGGTCGCATAAATTGTTTCCACAGACATTCCTGTTGCAAGTTTGGTAAATCAGGAGACTCACATGTTTTTCACTGACACTTCTACTGTGAAGTAGCCGAATCAGAAAAGGTTCTATTACACAACCACTTAAAACACACCTTTAGCTACTTATCTTATTATACGTGGCGAGACTCGGGCCATCAGGTCCGCTCTTCCGTCTAACTACGCAAATTTCGCTACGCTCCTTGGGCTCGCTCGTTCGCTACCTCTCGGGCGACGAAACAGTCGGATCTCAATTTTGCTCAGAGGCTTCTTTTAGGCTTGAGGAACCATGCAGTAAATCTACTACATGGGACAGCCAGCTTTACTTCCCCTCCAAAGAAAGGCGTACGAAGGATTTTTTTCGCCCTTAAAAATCCACGGCTTCGATCGGGTTTGAACCCGCAAACTCGGGTACAACACTCCGGTACGCTGACCGTTATATCACCGAATCCGCGAACGAATTTTAATGAAACGATGCCCGAGAAATTCGAAAAAATCATATCTTTAATATTTCCAAAGTTATCCTCTAAAAATGAAATTGCACTTTCGAATTTAATTCAGTGTAATATTGCCTAGGATTTACACTTACAAAAATATCTAGGAAAGAAAAATTATTCCCAAGGGCTAGGATTCGAGATCTTCAGGTTCGTGCAGCGCGTTACCACCTGAACTATTTAACACTTCACCAGGGTTTCACTACACATAGAATGTTTCTGGAATGATTCCTGGTTTTACAACTCACGAAATTCTCTCATGAAATCTCAAAAACGACTCGTAGATTGTAAAAATTGTACATAATATAATTAATGGTCTAATATAATACATTGCACTAAGAAAGAAATCTTAAGCTTAAGTGATTCAAAGAGTAGGTCAGGTTCGAAAACACGAACTTTTTAAAATTTTCGAAATTCCAGAGGTAATGAAGAGAGGGGCCGCAGCATTTTTACTACCGTATTTTCGCGTACACCCGTACTTTGATGCAAACTATTTTAAAACAATTGAAAATGTCGTCGGGTCTTCAAGTAAAGTGCTTCAAAAAACTAAAATATCCATTTGAAATTCACGGATGTGACTGGGTTTATGTTATACGTTTTGAAGGAAACACTTTTCGGAAACAGTTTTAACTAAAACGTATTTCTTGTCAAAATCTCTCTATCCATAAAAGAAAATGTAAAAGGTGAAACAAGATAAAGTAAGTGTTGTGACCGCCCGAGCGCTTTTGTAAGTCCCGCCGCCGAGCCTCCTAAAGGCGGGAAGCGCGCGGGCCGTCACGCCAAGATGACGTGCGGAGACTCGCCGCCACCCTGGGAGGCGGGCCGCCCAGGGAGGTGCGCACACGGAGCAGCCAGAGGCAGTGGCGGGAACCGACCGCCCTCTGCCTCTACGCCGTAGGAGACGGCGTGACGCCCGGCCTAAGGAGAGGTGCGGGCCGAGTGGCGGTGAACCGACCGCCCCTCTGCATCTACGCCGTAGGAGACGGCGTGACGCCCGGCCAAGGAGAGGCGCGGGCCGAGTGGCGGTGAACCGACCGCCCTCTGCATCTACGCCGTAGGAGACGGCGTGACGCCCGGCCTAGGAGAGGCGCGGGCCGAGTGGCGGTGAACCGACCGCCCCTCTGCATCTACGCCGTAGGGAGACGGCGTGACGCCCGGCCTAAGGAGAGGCGCGGGCCCGGAGCCTGGTACAAGGATCGACGCAGCGTCCCAAGACGGGACACCAGCAGGAAGGGCGTACCAAAGGGAACATGTTAACTAAGAGAATATGTTAACTAGAGAATTTGCCTTGTACATAAATGACAATAAAATATGTTTTACAAACACAGTGTTTTGTGGATATAACAACTGGCGACGAGGATAAAAACTTTTTGCAAAGTGAGTTACGTGCTACAAGTCGTCGCTAACAACTGGCGACGAGGAAAAGGTAACGGCTGCAAGTCGTCGCCAACAACTGGCGACGAGGAAAAAGGAAACGCTGCAAGTCGCGACGAGGAAAAAAGGAAAAAGCGAGGAAAAGGAAAAAGTCGTCGCCAACAACTGGCGACGAGGGTAAAGCAAGCATGGAGAAGTGCTGAAACATTTTTGGGCACGCAACAGCAACAGCAACAGCAACAGCAACAGCAACAGCAACAGCAGCTGCGGCAACAGCAAGAGCAGAATCAGGCGTTGTTAGAGGCGGTAAGAGCATTGTTGACCGCACGGCCAGAGCAGCAACCAAGATCGCATTCGGCACCTAGTTTTCCGAGATTTGAGCCAGAGAAAGAGGTATGGGCTTCATACCATGCCAGATTGAACCAGCATTTTTTGTATCATGGGGTCACAGATGTTGTAAACAAAAGAGCTTTCTTTTGAGTGTCTCAGGGAATGAATTATACGAACTGCTGCAGAAACTTTTTCCGTTGAAAAGAGTAGAGGAAGTGGAGTTCCCGCAATTAATGGAGAAACTGTCTTCACATTTTGAAAAGAAACCTCATGTGGTAGCAGCGAGGTACAGTTTGTTCAAAAGCAGAATCAAGCCGGGGGACTCGCACAAAGAGGAAGTTTTGCAGCAGAGAGTGGAACCTGTGAGGAAGACGCCGGTTTGGAACGCGCCGCAGCGGGCGCCTATACCGAGGAAGTGGTGCGAGGTCTTGGCACCAGGAGTTGCAGCGCCAGGGGTCGCTGGGCAGGCGACACCGACCGGAGTTACAGTTGCCGGGAAGGCGACGTTCGTCGGCGAGGCACGAGGTCGCCGCAGCAGCAAGGTGACGCCGCTCAGGGGCGAGTCGGGGAAGGCTGACATCGCAGGAGTGGCGGCCTCCGGGGAGGTGGCCTGGAGAGCTACGCAGCGCGGTACAGGTGACGGCCGCGTTGCTGATAACGCGACGCAACGGAACAAGCGACAAGAGGTATGGACAAAGCAACAGATCCAGAGCGCAGCAAGTAAAGGCAGTAGAATGTACACGGCATGTAAAGGTAATGGTCGCCGGAGCAAAGTTTATAGAGAAACAGAAAGTGCTAGTTTTGAAATAGATTTTGGAAAAATGCAATCAGGAATTGAAATTTTCAATGAAATGTGGAGCAATGAGCCAGAATACGTGATAGGTGAACAGAGAGATTTGTGCCCTAAAGAATTTTGCCAAATGGGAAGAAACGGGAAAAGTAGTAATAGGCGAGAGGCTCGAAGAAATAAAACAGAAAACGGTAAAGGATTTATTTTGGGAATCTGGTACGGTTCGGTTAGTGAACTTAAGCGCATGATGCGCGAGGTGAATTCGGTAAATGGCGAGGATAAAACGGTAGGTGAAATACCGGAAAATGTTAAAGCCAATAGGGACACGCGATTAGTGGAAAGCTGTATCACGGACGAAGGTATACAGAAGGATAATGAGGGAAACAGCAAGATAGTGTGTAGCGCAACAAAGGCTCAAGAAAGTGATCAATGTGACTTTAGATTTGCTGAAACAAAGGGTGATTTTCATTCAAAAGTAATTATCGATACTAAAATCAGTGATGAAGAGCAGTCAAAGGTATCGGTGGATAAGGTAGGAAAGGAAGATGTTAAGGCAACTAGAGAAAGCAGCTGTGCGGTACCAATGGGTAGAAGGCGTAGTCGGGAAAGGAGAAAACACTTTGGGAGAAGCAGTCAGCATGCAGAAAACAGCAATGAGCTTATAAATAGAGAGGGGAAAAGAACTTTCCGAAATGATAGCAAGAAAACGGCGGAAAACAGATGTACTAGGATGGCAAAGTACAGAATAAAACGAAAATTTAGTCCTAGGTTAAATGAATTGAAGCGTTTAGGGAAGTACAAAGTTTTTCGTCGTAGAAATGACTCGGCAGATGGTGCAGGGTCCAGCTCTAGGAGTAGTAGCAGCACAAGTAAGAGTGGAGACTACAGTAGTGATGGTGTACCCCAGGAGAGTGTTGTTTCTCGTAACGAAAAGAGGAAACGCGACAATGAGCGAGCAGGTAATAGTCAAGGTAGTGAAACGTCAGGGCAAGATAAAGTTAAGAGTGAGTGTCGTAACAGTCGCGAAGTCAAGCAGTGGAAATTTGTGCAAGTGACCACGGTAGCCTTAGGGCATAAGGCAGTGTGGTTGAAGCATGGGGTGACAATGCAAGCTACCAATATGTATAAGTGTAGTGTGGATATTCTCCCAGTAAAAAAGCGAAGTGAAATAATGTGGCAAGTGAAACCAGCAGGTGAAGTGATGCTGAAGTTGTTTCTGGTCAAGGAAAATGGTTTTTTGAGTTTTCTTTTAAGTCGCTGAAGCAAGATGTAATTTTGAGATTGGGTTAATCTGTTCTATTTATTTCTATTATTGCAAAAAAAAAATAAGCGATCAGAAATTTCGGCAACTTTTTTAATTGAAAGAGTATATTAATTAGATGGTTGATATATATTGTATGGTTCTATTTATGTGGGAAATCTAAACACGGCTTAGCAGAGAGTACTAATACCGTAAACATAAGGTTATGTAAAAAGTAACAAAGCATGATGGAGATTTACATTGCTTGAGGTAATATGTTGCGTAAACCTCATTGTATATAGCATAGTGTATGATTGTTGATAAGGCTAATTGCAAGGATATGCAGAATGTAATTATATGCTACTTATTGAATGTGTTAAGTGCAGTTTTGATTTGCTTTAGAGGTTGAAGTTTAAAATATTGTAATTTTTTGGAGGCAGTGAACCAGTTACGAGACTGGGCACAGGAAGTTTCGGAGTCATTACCATACTGGTGGATTTGGTGACCTAAGAGTATTTAACATGGTTTCAGTATGGCAATTGACAGGCCTCAAAGAAAATTGCGCCGAATAGGCGTTAAGACGCTATTCGTCGCATTTTGCGGGGGAGGTGTTGTGACCGCCCGAGCGCTTTTGTAAGTCCCGCCACCGAGCCTCCTAAAGGCGGGAAGCGCGCGGGCCGTCACGCCAAGATGAGCGTGCGGAGACTCGCCGCCACCCTGGGCGGCGGGCCCAGCCGGCGAGCCGGGGCCCCCTAGGGGGTATAAAGCGAGCCCCCTCGCAGAGAGTCGACAGTCGAGATCCAGTCAGTGAGTGGGAACAGTGGCGGAGGTGGAGAGGGCGGGCCGGTGGCGGGAACCGACCGCCCCTCTGCATCTACGCCGTAGGGAGACGGCGTGACGCCCGGCCTAAGGAGAGGCGCGGGCCGAGTGGCGGTGAACCGACCGCCCCTCTGCATCTACGCCGTAGGGAGACGGCGTGACGCCCGCGGGACGACGCCTCCCAAGACGGACACCAGCAGGAAGGGCGTACCAAAGGGAACATGTTAACTAAGAGAATATGTTAACTAGAGAATTTGCCTTGTACATAAATGACAATAAAATAGTGTTTTACAAACACAGTGTTTTGTGGATATAACAGTAAGCGGAAATGATTGGGAGAATTAGACCAAAAAGTTCAGGAAATGTAACGAATCGTTTACAGTGCGTAGAAGAAAATGGACCTGAAACTTCTATAATGTAGATTGAGAAAACAAGAGTGTGTTTTGACCATTCTTGTACACTGAATATCAAATACGAAATTAATTCTTCCTTCTCTCAGCATTTTTCGTCGTACTAAGCTGTTGTCGTACAAAGTTGTAATCTTAGTTGCCCGTTGCATGTGGAGTTCCTCAAGGATCGATTTTAGGCCCTATTCTGTTCCTACTTTACGTAAACGATATGCCCTCGACGATTCGAAACGGAAGAACGGTTCTCTTTGCGGATGATACGAACATCCTTTGCAATAAAGAAACAGTAAATAGTACAATATCAGATGTTTCAAATTGGTTCCGAAATAACAAATTAATAGTGAACGAAAAGAAAACGGTTGTAATGCAGTTTTCCATTTCAAATAAACAATTCAGTGCTCCATTGAAAATGAACAGTGTACCATTGACTGATGTTAAGGCAACAAAATTTTTAGGTCTCTCAATTCAGTCAAACCTTAAATGGAACGTCCATTTAAATGAATTGAACACAAAATTAAGTTCATTATGCTACGCGTTCAGAATTCTTGCAAATTCAGTCAGCCTTCATACTGCTCGTTGTGTATACTTCGCGAATGTTCATTCCCGCCTGAGATATGGCATAATATTCTGGGAAATACATCTTATAGCTCCCAGACTTTTAGATTACAAAAACGAATTGTACGAATAATAACCAAATCCCACCCACGTGATTCATTAAGCCTCTCTTCATTAATCTAGGAATTCTACCATTACCGTGTCTTCTTATTTACGAATCAGTGATTTTTGTAAAAATGACTTGCTCAAGAGGCAGGAATATATTTTCAGAAAATGCCGAAGTCTATTACTATAACACTCGACGTAGAAATCATATTCATCAGGTGACAGTATCAACAGCTCATTACAAAAATTCACATACAATACATGTACATTATTTTACAACACTTTGCCAGATGACATTAAACGATTAAATTCAATAGAAAAGTTTAAATCCCAAGTGAAATCGTTTCTGCTGCATAACTGTTTCTATACAATTAGAGACTATACTGAGCATCACAAGAAAAGTAACATTAATTTTAACAATGATACATAATGCATTATTTACCATTTGGACTGTATAAATGAGTATAAACAACCTGTAACAACTATTGTACTACAACTTCCGGGTCAATGACCCCATCTCGATCAGGTTTTTCGTCCAGTTTCCCTGATCCATTGAGCAAATGCTGAGATGGCCCCTTGTTTTGCTTCTGGACATAAATGTAACTTCATTTCCTGTGCACGTCTTTTAGAATTCAGTGGGAAATACAATTATTCAAATTATCCCGTTTCCATGTTGTCGCGGCAGGAATTAATAAAAAATTGTCGCGGCAGGAATTAATAAGAGCGAAAATTTATTGCTTATTTATCCTTGAAAATAGATTTTATTACATGGGAGTTTTTTTGTTTTTCTCCCTTTCAAAATTCAAAATTTATTGCTTATTTATTTTTTAAAATAGATTTTACTACATGGGAGTTTTTTTTTTCTCCCTTTCAAAATTCAAAATTTAAGTAGTATATGACTTAGTGTAGGGATCACAGAATTTTGAAAATGTGCACACAATTAACTTTTCCCCATAGCACGTCATACGCAGTTTTTAACTGTTTTTTTGACGTAAAATAAATAAATAAATAAATAAATAAATAAATAGTTATCTACTTTTAAGCGTACTAAACGCGATTTACACTACAAAATCATCTTTTGATTCCATCAAGAGTCTTTGCTACCAATTTTCTAGCTTATAATATTTCGGTAAGTAGAATCGACTTATAAAGGCTATCAATGTGTGTAAATCAATGTTCGAAGAAATGCCAAATTGATTTCTCAGGCACGTCCTCTACAAAAAGACACAGAAACTTTAAGAAAGTATCTACCAAAAGGTTAATGAAGCATTGTGTGCAGTGTCAAATTCAACGATTTTCATTTTTTACTCAAGAAAAGCCATTGACAACGACGTCGTGTACGTGGCCGTTCATTTCAACTACTGCGAAGTAAAATACAATTTCTCATTTCCTGCCAGATCGGCCATATCTTTACAGCGAGTAGCATGGATACAATCACGAAAGTAACATGCCAAAATACTAACTCTACGTCAGACAAGAAAATCGAAAATCTCATAAGAGCGCAGATATAACTCGTTTCAGCGGAAAGATGAAACCAGTTGAGAATCAAGAATCTTCTTTTTCGCTTAAAAGCAACGGAAGATACCTATCGTGTGAAGTATACTTAAGCCAGATTGATACGAGATAGGTTCCGATGGATCGTTCCCAACAGGACAAGGAAACGGACCAATCCGATACATACGATACCTGTGACATAAGACACCACCGGAAAACGCAACGGCGAAGATGCGCGACCTGTGATAGTGAAGTGGTGAAAGCTACGATATATGAAAATGAAAGAAACAGAGCCCTGTACTCTGATTCTCGAAAAGAATAGGACCAAATTGAGCTCTCGCTTGTTTTTGTTCTCTTTGGAATCTTGCTTTCGAGAGAATTGGAAAGGATAAGAAACCCCGCACATCAGGAAAATGGGAAGAGTGGGTCGGGAATAAATGGAAGGAGCAGGATGAAATAAGAAAATTTGGTAATTCCAAAGTCGCTCCTTTCATCAAAAATCGAAAAACGATAATTGATTATTCCAGAGCTCACCAACTCCAGCAGCGGCGAGCGTGAAGGCAACGCCATCCGGCTCGGGCGCAACAGTGATCGGAAAATCTCGGGTTCGATCACTGCAAAGTGCCAGAACATTGTTTCAGAGTGTGTCTGGCGCCTGCCCGAATCAAATTCTAAGACCGACTGCTCTGATAGGTGATTTCTGTGTTCTTTTTCACTGCCAGGCGAATGCCGCTAGAGTATCCTCTATAGGGGCGACGGCTCATGCACTTCTATATCTGTCATCATACAGAACATCATCATATATCACAATACAGAAAAATCAAATCTGTTTGTTCCTTTACCGTTAAATATAAGATTTCTATAATTAGGCAACGAAAATATCTAGTTTTTGAACTTTATCTAGTTTATTATTTTTCATCTTTCAACTACTAATAGTTAAATTGTTGGGAAGAGATTCTGAAACTCAAGAAAGCGTGCGCAGATGATTTTCTTTCCCATATGTCACATATAGTTTTTGACTAAATAAATAAAATAAAAAAAATCTCCCTGAATCTGGACGAGGGCGCGCCATGGGGGAGCACGAAGCGTTCCAATCCACCCCCACATAACCCGTCATACGGCGGCGGGGAGTCCTTGCGGATCCTGTAATTGCGCGAGACTACAGTTCAGTAAAGTTAGACTAAAAAAAGTCTTATCTGCGGAAAAAATCCCCTTGAGCCGAATTTTCGCTGAGACCTTTGTCTTGACGTTTTATAAAAGGGATGAAAAGTTCGGATCGATATCACGAGTGCGTTTCAGAATATTACAGGTCAAATGTCAGAAAAAAACGTTTCTAACAAATATTCTGGTCCCTATGTATTTTATGTTGAATAACTTTATTATTATAAGATTTGGAGAAAATAAAATTGGTTGTTAATGTTTTTCTGCGACTAACGGTTTTGGGGATATTTAAGATCATTAATTAAAACAAAATGTTTTTTGTAAATATACCATAAAATCAACGCATGAAAATATCTGCGTTGTACGTCAAATGTTATTCTCATCGAACTTACAGGTTGCTGTCGTACCACAAGGACATAATTGCCACTAATGATAGCTGACCACGGACCAGCCAGAAAACTGAAACAACAGCAAGACTGAGGGCAGAGCAAATTTTTCTGAGAGGGAAGGAAGGGACAGTTAAGGTCGCAAGACGTGTCCCAATAAGTGAGCATCCCAAACGAGGAGTTAGGTCCGTCCTCAAGATCAAAGCCCAATTCGAGGCGAGGAACGCAGCGCAACTGGAACGGAGCCGGCTGATCCTCCACCGCTTAGCGTAAGGCGCGGCAAGCCCGAAGGAGAAGCCGTGGAGGGCGAGAGAACCGACGAGGGCAGGGCGGTGCCGGCAGGGCGGTCGAGACGGAATGCAGGGTGGGCCGTGGGCGGCTGCGATAGGCGGGCTCGCCGGCCAGCCGGCCGGGCGGTCAGCGCCGGCCGAAGCCGACGGTCGGCGGAGAGCAGTGGAACGCGGGGGCGGAGAGAAGCGACCGAGGCGAGGCGGGACTGGGGTGGGGGCGTGGCCGACCCTGAGGGGAGTGGGAGTGGGAGGGGCGTGCGTGCGGCTATCCTGGGGGCCGCGAAGAGAGCGACCCATCGATAACCGGACTCGTTTCCCTCGTTCGCAGCGCCCGCGCTCTGCGGGGCGGCCCAGATAAATTTTAAAAAATGTGATTTAGAGAACAGTAGTTCTTGGCCCCGCGTATCGACCGTGTGGCTGGCCCGTTAGGTCCACGTTGCGCTCCGATGGAGCGCGCGGCTCGGCCTACTGCAGCGTGTGTCCGCGCCCTCGTTGCCACGCGCTGGGAGGACGTTGGAGCGAAATAAACGAATACGTTGCTTCCGAGCGGCGCGCGCGCTGCTTGGAATAAAAGTTGCGTATTCGCAGCATTTTCACTAGGCGATAGAATTAGTGAGGGGATATTTAGGCTTTCCGGGCGAGTCAACTAATGGACCATACTCCCGTGAGTGTGGGTCATTGCTCCCGTGAGTGTGGGTCATTACTCCCGTGAGTGTAGATCATTACTCCCGTGAGTGTAGATCATTACTCCCGTGAGTGTAGATCATTACTCCCGTGAGTGTAGATCATTATTCCCGTGAGTGTAGATCATTACTCCCGTGAGTGTAGATCATTACTCCCGTGAGTGTAGATCATTACTCCCGTGAGTGTAGATCATTACTCCCGTGAGTGTAGATCATTACTCCCGTGAGTGTAGATCATTACTCCCGTGAGTGTAGATCATTACTCCCGTGAGTGTGTCATTACTCCCGTGAGTGTAGATCATTACTCCCGTGAGTGTAGATCATTACTCCCGTGAGTGTAGATCATTATGCCCGTAAGACCAGATCACGTGAGATCCGGCACAGACCACATGTCGGGCTTGCGGGATTCTATAATCTAGGGATCCACTCATCCAGCTGGGCACTACTACCACCAGCACCACCCAGGCGGGATACATACGACTGGTCTCACGACGTGTGTTAGTATTGGGGTGTGCAAGTGGAGACGGACAAGAATGAGGAAAGGAAGATCACGCACGCGCGGTCCGTGGCTCGTTTTTCAGCGTACTTGAATCAACATGATTCAACAAATTCATGATTCTGACCACGGAAACTACTGATTAGAGCAGGCGGCCCCTGGAATTCTCCTTCAGGCAGTGACTGAAATTGGCCTTGCTAGACAAGCTAGTCAATACAATCCACCACAGTCAGATCTGGACCCCTAGCACCTCCCGCTCAGAGATGATGCGAAGGCAATGCTTGTCAGGGTAGAATAGCAGTGTCGTATCACGTTATCTGAATTGATCTCTGTACCGTAATAATGTCCATTTTTTCACTATTCTTAATAGTCACTGAGGGTTGCTTTGATGTTCAACGGTAATTAAGGTTTCTGAATTAATTTTGACGCTTTTCGTAACTTACTGTTTCTATAAGAGTTCATTTACGCATGATTCCTTGAGTCGAAAATCTAGAAGTCCGCTCCAAAAGCAATACTATTTTTTTACTTTATATTTTTAGCCACATTACAAAACGCTTTCACTATTAATTAACAAGATCGCTGATGATGTACATACCTTCCAAAAATAAATAATAAATAAATAAATAAATAAATAAATAAACAAAAGGTGTCTCAAATATATATTTAAGCTAAAGATCTTTTCAATAGCGTAACTATCATCAAAGCTATCTTGCTGCGTCTGGGCGGAAAACGAAGTTTTGTCAACTTCGCAGAACTTCGTTTTCCACCCAGATGCTGCAAGATAGCTCTGATGAAAGGTAAGCTATTAAAAAGATGTGAAGCTTATATATATATATATATATATTGATACTGGACAATATTTTGTTTGTTTATTTATTTATTTATTTATTTATTTATTTATTTGGTTTTCTCTTTGTTTGCTTCTTTATTTGTTTGCATGTTTATTTATTTATTTATTTATTTGCGTGATTGTTTATTTGTTTGTGTGTTTGTTTATTTGTTTTTTATTTGTTTATACTTACACTAATATCTTCAATAATAGTGTCCATAACTAATCCAGGGGTTCTTCCATTGTTCATAACTGCCGGCGAATCCTGCGCCTAAACGCTTTTCAGAGCTCTAGGCGTAGCTACCTGGGTTTTCTCGAAGGTGCCGAATTGTTCTCCCTTCGAGCTATTCATGATATTTGGGTACAAACTAAGCCACCAGGGCGATGTTCGGTGTACAGAGTAGATGAGATCTTTAAAACGTCCAGGTCGCTTTGATTTCACGGCGATGAAAAGAGGGAGTTTGTTCGTGCCAGTCATGTTTTTGCTTTGTAAATATGGTTTGAATCATACCATTTTAAAAAGACTTGGCAGATCTTCTGTCCATTGGTTACACACGCCTTGGTCCTAAGTTTTTACTTTTCTGGACAGCTTATTTGAAAGCTATATCGTGACGCTCTTTAAAAACTCTAACCAGCCATTACCTGCAGAAAAGTTCTGAATTTCCAGTTTTGGAATAATGTCTGTAGAATTTTCTTTCAACAATGGCCCATCTATGGGAATGTTCTTATCGAGGGTTTGTTCTTTCCATTCTGAAAGGCACTTTTAAATGTTGGGAAATTCGGAAAGTCCACTCCTCTTAATATTTCCGTCGTCCTGAGAGCACTGACACTGTGTAGAAACTGTTGATTTTATAATTTTATAAAATGTTGATTCTGGTAAGCCAAACTCACTCTGTATTTCATTTCGTGATTTTCCGCTCTCGAACGAGTTCTCTACATTGTTTATCACTTAACGACACATTGGTTCTCGTTTTAACATTGAGTACATGTAGAACCTTTCTTTCTAATCGATACTTATAAACAGTAGTAAGTTCGACAATAGGTCGGTGCACACGCACATTGGGCCATTCAAGTAGAGAACGATACAAAAAGAATGCCACATGATATTTAAGAACACAAAAACAGCGGTTGGTTTCAATAAAATTTAAGAATGGGTCATAAGTAGATGTTAAATGCGCTCGACTATCGCTTATAGAAGTAGCCTACAGACGAGTGGCAATCTCAGTTATAGAGGTCCAAGAGGGAAAAACGACTTTCTCTTACAGAGGTTTCTGTTTCTCACTTACAGAGGTATTAGAGGGTTAAAATGACGGGACCTGGCAATTACTTTCATCTGTAGGAGTTTTCTCGTTTTTCCTATTCTCACGCACCCAGATTTGACTGTATTCCCTGTGTTAAGCGGTCACATGTCTCGTAGTCATCGGTCACGCACATTTAGTATATTATCCTAATTTAGACGATCAAAATTTCGTGAACAATTTCCAATTTTGAATCATAGTGCTATAAGGTGACTAGAAGACTGGTAGCGTTTACTATTCATTCAGAACTTTCCTAGCCAAAGTACTTAGAACCGATATCGAGAGTTGTTTATCTGGCGAGGCCGTTCATTTTGTTTCACATAATGAATGAATGAAAAATGAATGAATAAATAAATAAATGACTGAATGAATGTCACGTATGCTCTGAAGTTTATTCAGGGTAAGAATTGCTGGTCCAATTCTTGTTGAGAAACAAGTCCACGAATGAAATGAATTTCTAGAAATGTAACGTTCAATGTTTTTGCGTTTCTTGCCTTAATTTATTCATAACTTCCTAGTGTAATAGCTATTGTGTTATAAAGGTTCAAAATACGGGTTCTCTACAAATTACTTCCGTAATGTCTAGCCAGGAACTTCTTTTGATTGGTTTTAAGGATAATAAGATAAATTGTAATAAATTATGTATTTCTCTACATAGGCCTGCACATAAACTATTCTCGTCAATGGAAAATAGAATGTAGGATTCCTTCAGCCATTTATTTCTATTTCTACTGAGGTTCGCAAATCCGTCGCTGATTCGGCTCTCCGTACTAAAAACCTTGAAGCCGAAGAGAGCAAAAAATCCACTAGCGAAATGGGAATGGCGTCTCCTGGCAGACATTATGACCGTACACGCGAACTAACTTGCCATAAATATTGAGCAGAAAATGTGCCATAAATGTTCCGTATATGTGTCCGCGTGCAACGGAGTGGAGGAGAGGTATATCTGATACACGGGTAGTACCTCAAGCCCCGACTTAGATACGATGTGAATAAATTGTAACGCGCGGCAGTCGCGTGAAAGCACGGTGTCAGCCGCGTGCGCAGCGCTGAAAGATATTTATGTAAAATTCACAGCGTCGGCGGTAAGGAAGTTCAGAGGGGGCTCTCGCATGTACGCAGATGAGAAGTTACCAACTAAAGAAACGCATTCCAAATTGAAGCCGTTTTTATCTTTCCGCCCGTTGACTCCCGTAATTGGAAGCCTCCCATTCAAAAGCCGGGGTGGGGAGAAGGGAGACCAGTAGGGAGAGAAGTGAGACGGTCTTTGCAGAAGTCCAGGGAGAACATGGCCTTTCAACTCTCACGTGAACTATAGTGGGGACGCTTACAGTGGCCTGCTCTTCTCTTGCACCTTCCGGCATGAACGAAAAGGACTGCTGCCAACGTTATTGAGAAAGCGAGCGGGCTAGGCAGTGGCAACGAAAAGAGAGGTGGGGCAATTGGGGCCACATTCCCTAGGCCCCGAATTAATTGGGACCCCAAATTCTTTTCAAGTCATAACGAAAAAAATGACTTGCTTCGAATCCAAATCACCGGGAGCGGTAGCTCAGTGCATCAACTGATGTCACTGCAGCGCATCTGACCGGGAGATCCTAGGTTCGAGTCCTGACGGCGGCAGGATTTTCGACACTAGCTCTTCAGCTAGGTCAAATTCAGTCGCTGTCTGGAGGAGAATTCTAGCGGCCGGCTGCTGTTATCGGTATTTTTACGTGGTTTCACCGATCAACACCAGGCGAATGCCGGAGCAGTACCCTACCAAACGGGCCACGGACTGCGCGCGATCTTTCCTTCCTCTTCCTTGTCCTATCCTCTCCCCTTACACACACACACTTACACTAACATGCACGATACTACCACGTATTCCGGGAGAGCTGTCGGAGGCTTAGACCTTGTCCCGGCTGGGGCGGTGCCCTGCTGGTAGGGAGTCCTGGTTTGGGGGAAACCCTACTAGCCGACGGTAGGTCGGCGCCGGATCTCGCCATCCAGCGGGGGAAGATCAGCACCATCTCCCGAGAAAAAACACATGCCATACCCTCACGGAAGTAATGACCAAAGCAGTTGACGCGCCCGGGAACATGAAAAAATCAATCAATCAATCAATCAATCAGTCATTCGAATCCAAATTAACCGCTGTACATTATTTCTGTTGCCTGGAGAAATGAATTCTCTTTATGTCCTCTATGCAAGGCCAACCTCCCGTTTGAAATATAGCATCCCGTGGATCTACTGCCACTGGTCTCTTAGCGTCCCCGAGACCACGCGAGGGGTCTTGGGATACAAGCAGGCGCGCTCCGTGGAAAAGACTGTGTCGATATGTACACTATGCAGCCATGTTCTTATCATTATAAATATCCATTTCCTACGCGTTTCTTATTTCTCAAAAATGTTAAATTTTTATCGTGCATTGTTGACGATCGTTACGCAAAGCTGCAGAGGGCGACACTAACGTTGCATCTATTAGTTTCGTCAAAGTTCCGATGGAAATTTTAAAATCATTTATTTCTACTCGTTCGATCTTTTGAGGGATTTTAGTTTTATATGCTGATTGTTTGGGATTTTGCTTTCTTTGACAAATTGCTGTTAGAATTCTCTGACACAATTATCTAAGTGGAAACCGATGGAAAGTGCATAGGGCCGTCCATAAATTACGTAATGCAAATTTGGAATATTTTAAATATTCCCTCTCTTCGTTGTAACATGCCTTTGGACCACCTAAATAATTGCGTAACGCTTTCGACAAGACCCCCTTCCCCTACTTAAATAAATAAAAATAAATTATAAAGAAGTAATGTATTAATTTTCTTTGAATCATATATTAAAATTTATGATAATTGAATAGTTGAGGGACCGGAATAGTTGGGGAGACGGTCTGCACCCTACAATACGACTGGGGAGAATTTTTTAATGAAGTGCGCGTATGCGAGAAAATTTCTGAAAACAAGTCCTGCACACATCTTGTGGATGGCGCATAGGCTCCGAGACTACTGCGTTAATTCAATTGGGTTCTAGAATATACTATACAACAGTTATGAATAGTTTAGTTGTATTTTGATATATTCAATCAACATTGATGAAAAAATATTTCAATTTATTTTAACAATTTATGCATACTAATTTGGTAGTTTTATATTTTTAATTTAATTTGTTAATGTTTTAGTATAAGACGGAATAAAATGGATTATTTCAATAAAAGTAGAAAAATTTAAAAAACAAATAACAGCATTACGTAACACTAAACTTCGACTCTTAACCCCTATGTATCCGAGCGGAACGCTGTCTCAAAACCCCTCCCCCTTCTTGAGCGTTACGTAAGTTATTGACGTCCACCATAGGCCTTGAGAGAGAACGTCTGCGCGCCTGCAATACACGGAATTTGGGAAAGCGGACTGGCAAATACGTAACGCGGACCGAGGCGAAGAGCCACGGATAGGAACGAGGGACAGAGGTAGTAAGAGATGTGCTTTCAAATACATCACGTATTTGGTGCCCCAGTTGCGTAACACCAAATGCAGCTAATTAATTGTTTATTTCATGTTTCCGGTTGCGTCAACTGCTATGATCATTAGTCCCAAATGCAGTGCATGTTCTGTAACAGGAAGATGATGGTGTTCTCTCCCAACTAATGGTGATTGGCGCCGACCTACACGTTGGCTCGAGGGATTTCCCCATCCAGGTATCGCACAGCCGGAACGAGCTCTAATCTATCGACTGCTCTTCCGATATGTGTGGTGGTGTAGTGCATGCAAATGTACACATAAAGGGTAGGGATAGGTCATGGCAGAGGAAGGAAAGATCGCGCACGATCCGTGACCGTTTTCTAGGGTACTGCTCCGGCATTTGCCTTGTGATAATCAGAGGAATCACAGAAAACTACCGATCAGAGCAGGCGGTCGCATTCTCCTCCAGACAACTGCTGAATTCAAACTAGCTATCTAGCTAATGTCGAAAATCCTGCCAACGTCGGAACTCGAACTCTAGGAGGCCCAGCGAGAGGGCAGGTTTGGGAAAGAGGTAATCGCTCGTAGACGACGCCGTGGCTGCTCGGAGTTGGGGTGGAGAGGGACCAAGCAAAGTCCTGCCGGAAAGTGCAAAGAGCCCGTTCGGGATGCGACTCCCTCGGAACTCGGCAAGCGTCGTGAAAGGAAGCAGGGTGACGTATTCCAGAGGCGAGTAGTTTTCTGACGCACATCTAAAGCCTCACTTGACAAATGGAACACGTATGGAAGGCGACGTTTAGAAGGCGGGGTATTCCAAAAGTAGTTTGTTAGGAAGTGGTTGCAGACGTACGTGTTATTTGCAAGAATAAATGTGGGGACGTTGCTAGCCAAATAATGGTGTATATGATGTATATGAATGGTGTATATGAATGGCGATCTCTGAAGGCCGAACTAAATTGCTGGCGATTTTTTTTACGAGCGACAATAATAAGTCAGACTTACGACTGATTCGACTGACTGTGTTTGCGGGCGAGTCATCTGCTGAAGACATACAAGTGGCTTTCAAGCGGCAGCCGGGGAGGGTGAAGATTGGAGGCACCTGGGCTCAGCCCCTGTCCTCCGCCCTCCACTTTAACAGCGCTGTTGTGGGTATTCTACGCCAGGGGGTAGCAATTCTACAAATGAAAGTTAGGATATGTTGTTTCTCCTCGCTGCGTTAGACGGGGGATCGCTGGTGGGGATCTAATATAATTCACAAAATACAAAATCAAGAATGAACGTATGAACGAAAATGAAAATTAAACTAAACTAACATTACACGGTGTGAATTTAAGATAAGTTATACTATTTACAAAGGTAGCTAATCTATCGAAATACAGGATCAAATGTAAATGAAGAAAATTATGGGTGGGGGGGACACTAACGTTTACAATTTTAACTAATACTCAGGGCTGCTCAAGCAGAGCGAATCGGACCGGTAGCGGTAGCTCAGTGCATCAACTGATGTCACTGCAGCGCCTCTGACCGGGAGGTCCTAGGTTCGAGTCCTTACGGCGCACGGTGGTGCATTTTTTCCCGAATTCCTGGCCAAAACCTCAAAAATGAAATCGCGTTTACTGAACTTTTGCAAATACTACGACACAATATACTTGGGGGCATCTGCTTCTGCCCACTTCATGTCTCCAGGTCAATTCCCGTGGCATCAGTAGTCCCCCGAACCCTTAACCGAACCCCTACCCTTCGCAGCGTTCGGTAGACCTGCAGTGCGAGAGTAACATAGAGAGACCGTCTTTATTTGTAAGTGGTGGCCATACAAAGTTGTGCAGAGAAAACTGGCAGTATGGATTCTCTTCCCGAAGGTTTGTGGAGTATTTTCATGTTTGTTTTATAATGCATTAATGTACAATACCGACGTGGGATGAAATATTAAAATGAATGAAATTCATACAATAATATTAATTACTCATAAGTTCACGTAGGCTGAAAGTTACCAATTTTGCGGAATTCCGCGATGTTTCTAAATTCATTTACTAGCTGAATCTAACCTCTTTCGAATCCAGTTATAAAATCATGCCCCAACTTACTCCATTAGTAAATACAAAGAATTAACCGTTCGTCGAGCACGCGTGACCTCCGAATATGACTCGTTGAGATCCGTCCTGAGAATGAGAACTGCTTTTACAATGCAGTTTCTAGCGGAAAATTTTGATTCCTTTTACTGAAATAACAAATTTACTCAATATTATAAACAAAACATGAATATTTTAAATTTTTGTAACAGATTATGACTATTCACTAATATTACATGAACATAATATTTATGTACATATTACTGCAATGAAAATTGCTTTTTTATTTTCAAATCACAGAAATATACGTATAACTTGTAATTGTTTCAATAAATATTACAAAAAAATCAGTTTTTTTCTGATGAGATATCGTTTGCCAGAGCAGTGAGGTATTTTCAGTTCGAACAATGGAAAATGCCCCACAAAAAAAAACAGATGCGACCCACTGTAACACAAGCTGCCGACCGATAAGAGATGATGTAATCTGCTCTGTCTGCCAATGCTAGAAAGAGCAGGAAGAAAACACCAGCTCCTACTCGGTGCATATCGCCGGCGGCCCTGCACACTAATACATGAACCTATATTACATCTAACGCATACTATCAAAATGATTTTACTAGGAGCAAACAGGGAGCGGTAGCTCAGTGCATAAACTGATGTCACTGCAGCGCCTCTGACTGGGAGGACCTATGTTCGAGTCCGACGACGGCAGGATTTTCGGCACTAGCTTTTCAGCTGGGTCCAATTCAGTCGCTGTCGGGAGGAGAATTCTAGCGGCAGGCTGCTCTGATAGGTAATTTTCCGTGGTTTCTCGGATCAACACCAGGGGAATGCCGGACAAGTACCCTAACAAACGGGCCACGAACCGCGCGCCATCTTTCCTTCCTCTTCCTTGTCCTATCCTCACCGCTTACACACACACACACACACACACACACACACACACACACTTACACTAACATGCACTACTCTACCACACATGCCGGGATACTGGTCGGGAACTGAGAACTTGTCCCCGCTGGGGCGGTGCACCGCTGGTGGGAGATACCTTGCTGATGAAAACCTCATCCAGACGACGGTATGTCGACGCCCGATCTGGCCATCCAGCGGGGGAAGACAACTGTCATCTCTCGAGCAAAAGCACGCACTACACTTACGGAACTAATGACGTCAGTAGTTGACGCGCCCGGAATCACTAACAATCAATCAATCGAACTAGCCAATATTGATTTACGTTGAATTAATATTGATAAGATCTAAGTTGGGTTCTAAGTCTGTGTATGGGGGCTTCTTTGTGTGTAAGACCCCGAAGAAGGGCAAGCGGGAGGGCCCGAGAGGGGTGTGCAGATCGGCCGCTGAGGGGACTCGATAAAGCCTTGGCCTGGTTGATTGCAAAGCAGCAACTCTAAAAGAATTATGGGGTTGGACGGCATCTGCGATGTTGAAGGCATTTTCCTGTAAGTGTAGTGCATGTTTTTGTTCGCTGGAGATGGCGGTGATTTCACTGACATCCCCTGCCTGATGGCGGGATTCCTTCATACAAGGTATCTCCACCAACGCGGTACCTCCCCACCTGGGTCAAGCTCTAAGCTCACGACTGGTCTCCCGACATGTGTAGCAATGGAATACATGTAAGAGGATACGAAAGTAAGGGGTGACGATAGTAAAAGCGAGAGGAAGAAATGAACGCGCGTGGTCCGTGGCCCGTTTGTAAGACACTGCTCCGGCATTCGCGTGGTGTTGATCGGAGAAACCACGAAAAACTTTCGTTCAGAGCAGTCGGCCGCTAGAATTCTCCTCCAGACGATACCTGAATTCGACCTAGCTTTGTAGCGAGTGTTGAAAATCCTGCCGCCGCCGGGACCCGAACCATAATACCTCGCGATCACAGGCATTTCAATGATGTCCTGAGCGGCCAAAGAATTTGGAACCTAAAGCTTGATTTTTTAGGGGGCATGTAAAACATTTTATTTTTAATAAATTGCGAACTATATCTTAAAACGTAATTATAATATTAATAATATAATATAATATTAATAATTAATTAAAGTAATATAATATTAATAATTCATGCCCAGAAAAATATATTTGTGAAGTGGCGGGACCAAGCGATCAACGTGCCAAAAATCTTTTCTTCTGGGAAATGAATATTGACATCGGTACTATTGTGAATTTTGCCATTACACCATTTGTTTGCACCTTTTTCAGAAAAGGAAGGTTATTACAGCTCTCTATGGTACGTTTTGCGATTAAAAAGCGGTTATCTAGTCTGAACACACATGCAACAATGGAAAATAATATTGTGTGCGCGCAAATCCTTTTTCTCTCACTTCTATCTTAATTTTATTGGAATCATTCTTTTGTTGATCGTGAGTGCAAGTTTGGTACTACCCGAGTGTATTTTTGCCATTTCGATAATGCTCAAACCCCGTTTTCTTTGTCTCAGGAATGCACACCAGATTCCATAGAAACAGGAGGATCTATAATACGGTGTGGTATCTGCGATTCAGGAATTTTATGAATGAAAAACACCAGCGAGACTTCATCAAACAACACATTTTCAGTTCTAAGCATCAAAAGAACAATACCCTTAATGTAAATAAATTTCGTCAACCTTTATTACGGAATTCATTTTACCGTGTTAATTAAAAATTCAAAATCTGAAGGAATTCAACATTGATTTATGTGCTGCTAGTACATAAGCAGGAATTCCACTCAAGATGGTAAACCATCCGGCTTTCAATGGATTCCTCGAAAAATACGCAAAGATGACATTGCTCGATGAGAATACCATAAGAAAAATTTACATGGTGTCTGTTTACCAAGAAACCATACGAAGAATAAAGAAGAAAGTGTCTGATTGTGATGTGGGAATCGTGTAATTGAAACTACAGACTCAATGGAACATTTAATTTTTCCACTTTCAGTGGAGAAAATTAAGCCCATGTTGTTTAAAATGTATGAACTGAAAAGAGCCAGTACCAGTACAGTTCTTCAAGCAATTATGAACATCTGTTATAAGGCTTGGCCAAGTTATATTGCGTTTGAAAAACTTCTGGTGTTTACGGACCATACATGGTTCCAGCAATTAACCAATTGAAACATTTGTTCCCGAAGCTAAAAGCATGTGACATGCTTAATCTATGCCCTTCACAGGGTTTGTGAATCTATGAAGAATGAATACGACATCGCAAACGAATTCATTTCAGCCCGGAAGACTATCCTTCCGAAAGCTCAGTGACGTCTTGTTGTGAACGAAGATATCACTGACCCGCCTCTTCCAAATTTCCCGGGAATTTCTCGCCGGGGATCGTGAATTCAGTGTACTGCTATATTGTGTGAGAATTTTGACAGAAAGGAATTTGTGCTTTAATTGGATCCAGTCGACGCAGGTGCGGTTACCAACGCCAAACATCTACCGAAAAAATACCTAATTTGAAGACCGAAATATTTTGTGTTTATGGTTGTAAGTACCTGGCTGCAATAAAACAACTGGAAGAACAGTCTCGAAAAGGAAAAACAGTTGGATATTTTTATTTCGGAGAAAGATCAGTTAAAGGGCTTTGCCGAAGACAAACTTGAGTATAGTCTTCAGAAGAAACCGGATCTTGAGGAATTTGTCACATCTGTGGAGTTGCCATTCCGAGTGAATACGAAGTTTGCCTCACTGGTTTCTATGGATGGCGAAATAAATTTAATCTTCAAAGACGTTCTGTATCATAACAGAAACATTGAAAGAAATGCTTAATGTCTTGAAATACAACATCGTGTATTTTCTTATTTTTAGTGAGTAATTATTTGGTGTAATTGCAACTCTGTAAGCACGTATAGAAGATCGATTTTTTGAATTAGTTTAGTAAAACAGCACTTTTCTTATCACTGTTACCTTATTTGGGCACTTTTTACCTTTTTCATATGAAATTTATATCTAAAAATCCTAACCGTGTGAGTAAACTTCCCTACTTCAGTTTACAAAGCCAGTTCTCTTAGGCCAGGTTTCGTAATGTGAACATTGTATAGGCGTGGTAATAGAAATAAAGATCAATAAATTCTATTGCATCAATCTTTTGTATTCATACTAGATGCATTGTTTCTGTAGATGTAACGTCCGACTAAACCCTACACAAAGATGTAACGTCCCCTGCACAAAGAATTTCAATTTCTCCGATCGGTAACATCTGCAAACGTTTCCCTAAATAAACCTTATCTACCAGGAAATTCCACGACCATAAGGAAGTGTGATGAAGTCATTCGGTCGGATAATCCTTTGGAAGAGACCTGGTAACAATTCAATCGTCACTAAAGTTGTTACGGAGAATCTGTTGAATCGTACTAGCGATGTGCAAAGGAAATCCATCTTGCATGCGCATCAAGAGATGCCCATGAAGATGGCTTCGAGAAGTAGTGAAGCTAATATCCAGCATTTCCGCTTAATCTTCAGCAATCTGACTGATAGGCCTAGGGTTCGAGTCCTTAGGGTAGCGAATTTTCGACACTAGCTACATGGCGAGGTCGAAGTCAACCGTTACAGCAGTATTCTAGCGGCCGGCTACTCTGATCGGTAGTTTTTCGTGGTTTCTTGAATCTATTTCAGGCAGTTGCTGAAGCATGCCCTAAGAAACGGGCCAAGGACCGCGCGTGATCTTTCCTTTCTCTTCCTTGTCCTGTCGTCTCCACTTACACCAGAAGCGGTGGCTCAGTGCATCAGCTGATGTCACTGCAGTGCCTCTGACCGGGAAGTCATAGGTTTTAGTCCCGACGGCGGCAGAATTTTCAGCTAGGTCGAATTCAGTCGGTGTCTGGAGGAGAATTCGAGCGGCCGGCTGCTCTGATCGGTAGTTTTCCGTGGTTTCTCCGATCAACACCAGGCAAATGTCGGAGCAGTCTCCTAACAAACGGACCGCGCTTCCTCTTCCTTGCCCTATATCCTTACCCCTTACACACACTTACACTAACGTGCCCAACAATACCACACATGTTAGGAAACCCGTCTGGGACTTAGAACTTGTCCCGGCTGGGGCGGTGTCCCGATGATGGGTGATACCTGGTTGGGAAAACCCCCGCTAGTCGCTGGTAGGTCGGCGCCGAATCTGGCCATCCAGTAGGCGAAGATCACCGCCACATCCCGATGGAAAACATGCACTACACTTACGGGACTAACGACCTCAGTAGTTGACGCACCCGGAATCAAATCAATCTATCTCCACTTTCGTACACTTACATGCATTACACTACCATGTCAGGAGACCAGGCAGAAACGTGTTCCCGGTGGGATGGTGCATCACTGAGGGGGAGAGGGGATACCGGAAGTGTGAACCCCGCAAGCCGGCGTGTAGGTCGGCATTGGATCCCACTATCCGGAGGGGTGGGACAACGCCATCTCTCGGAATAAATCATTCTTCACATTAATGGAAATAGTGACCGCTGCACGTCGTGTTTCCGGAAACATCAATCATTTAATCAAGCTTTCAAGTTACGCTGGAGTGTGGGCCGTCATATCGAGCAGGCTTTGAATCTTGATAGACGTTACGTCTACAGAAACTTACCAATAACACATGAAAGGAGTTTTCTCTTTACATTCTGTCTCGTAGCCTCTCCTCTTCATATCCTTGAAAATGTTCTCCTCACGTTTCCCGTATGTGTGATCACCCGTTCTGCAAATATAAGAGTTTTAATGGCGAAACGAGAATAAAAAAGCCAGGATTGTTTCAAATGTAGTGTATTTCGCATATGCCGAGAATAAATCTGTCAGAAGACTGAACATAAATGAAAAGTGGAAGTATCTTACCAGAAACTAAGCGTGACTGCGTACGGAATTGCAAATTTTCAAAGTATCTTTGTATTTCATACTCCGATACGTACATTTATCAACATTCCAGATCCATTTCATTAAGTCAGGTCTCCAATAACAATACTCGCTATAACTGCGTTGGCAGTTCACGCTTCTAAAAGTTTCTTATACCCTCTACTACTGAGAAATTCTAAGATTGTCCAATAATATACGATACCACTTCAACTCGCTTTGAACTTGTAATATTTTCATTTCCAATTGGAGAATGTTTTTAATACATTAAGAATACTATTACACATTAAGGAACTCACAAATGGATGGTGTAATATGCGTTGGTGTGTGCATGTTAGAACTTGTTAGAAGAAACGTGAAAGAGAATTTGGCTTTAGCAAGTACGCAATATTATTTTGCTTGACATATCTCTCAGACACGGGTGCGGCTTGATATGGCAAGGTAGTAAGAAATTCTGCTACATTGTTGTGGTAGAAGACATCTTTCGATTTTAGATTCTTTGATGTCTTAGACATTAAGGAAGAGGAAAAGATGCAAGGAAGGAAAAAGATGGAGATGGAGACGAGAGAAGCAAAGAGGTAAAGCGAAAGAGGAAGCGGTAGAGGTGAGAAATATCAGAGCTGAAACAAAGATGGGGAGAGAGTGGACCTTTTTTCTTTCGCCCTTTTTTTTTTTCTACGTTGTGCTTTTAAGGACAAAAATCCTGCCTTCCTGACTTCCTACCCGTGAAATTATGTGCCACTTGCCTTTTTTTCAATACTTCGCTTTCATCTGGACTTTTCCTTTTTCTTCTACCACCCCTAGAATACTTTATTCTCTTGCCATTTTCTCGATACACCGCGTGCCGTGCGGATCATATCCGTCCGTTGAAAATAGGATTTTCTATTTCTAAAATCTATGTCTAGTATTCGACAAAAAAGTTGCATTCTAAAATTTCATCATAATACAAATATGATTTATTATGAGTCGTTTGTTTCAGATCTGTTAGAATCGGAAGTTATAACGATCACAATCCAAATGTACTGCAGTCATTTTATTGAGGTTTCGCAAACGTCTATATACCATTATTTGCAAGGGCTAATAGTGCCCACAAGTTACAGGTGGCTAAGAGACCGTTATATGCCAGTCATTTTATTATCGCGAATTTTATTATACTGAATATAAGAATTAGCCATTTAATCAACTCCGAAAATGTAAGATATCATATAACATCGGATCAGAAAAAAGTATTTAAATTTTTGATGGAAACAAGTTGTGAATAAACGAGATGAAAAGGTATCCTTGCAGCGAACTATCAGATCACTGTTCTTGTAGAAACGAAGATAGAGAAAACAAGCAATATTTGAAATTACGGGGACTCTGCCATGCTACGTGCGAAAATTAAAAAAAGCTCACTATGAAACACCTACCATAACTCGTAGATTCTATTAGGTATATTTAATAATTGGGGTGAAAGGTGATCAGTCTCTAAATGTGGTTGTGACTATGTACGAAATATGAAAGGAAGATACGCACGGAAGAATGTATAATTGAAACGGCCACTGAGTAATACAACTGGGAGAAAGGGTATAGCCGAATAATGCGGTGAAAAGTGCCCCCAAACCAAATCGGAAATCGCGATGCTCATATGAAAGTGAATACAAAATGACGTAGATTCACAAAAAATCAGCCTTCTAGGACAATATGATGCAGAGAAACAACGAGAAACGTGTTTTTTATGTTTTATTCTTTCTCAACATCTATGACGTTCATCATGCTGAAAAAATTGCAGAAACGGGAAAATATAGTTCAATTTGAAGTATTTTTACCAACGAATTTTGACGCCAAATTCATATAGAAAAAAATAAATTTTTGAAATTCATTTTCGACGTGATGACTTTGGAGTACTTGTCTCAATTTTGTCCCGTAAAATGGGTCCTATACCATATATTTTTTCAGATTTTTAAATGTGGACGGTAGTGAAAACAAATTAAAACCGATTTTTTCAGTTTAAACATTTGAAATTCGCGCCAAAATGTGATTGGAAAACTAGTTTCACCAATGTTTCAACAGTTTATATTAAAATTATTGAAAGGTCTTCCTTACCAGGATTATTTGGAACATTTTGATGACAAATGTTTGTTTAATGTGGAAAGTATTTATTTTATCGAAATAAAATAATCATATCCCCTTTGTTTTTAGATTTATCTATTGTGTGTAATATTAATCAAATTACTGGGTTTTAGGTATATTAATAATTTATTTTTGTAATATAAATCAAATTACTTATTTGTAGATTATTAATCGTTGACAATTAGACAATCATAGACAATTAATCATTGCCACTTTCTGCAATAACTGGGATCACGCATTTGTTAATAAACAGTCTACTCAAAATTTCTGTTTTTTCAGCATTTCTATTTAAACATACCTGTTAAACAATTTTCGCCAAGTAACTAGCATGTGCCAAATGTGTGTTTAAATCATCGTAGCTATGTGAGAGCAACCGAGGATGCCACTCCCGTTCGCACGTTGACAATATCCTTTCCCTCCCGATATTCCCATTGTGAAAAGAGATGGGTGGGCTCCTCCGGTGCAGCGATGTTTGCTCGTTCTGCACAGCATCAGTTTCCGTCAAGAACCATGTGACCACTTCGTTTGAAAAGCGAGACCATGTTTCATGGAGTGCAAGAAGTGTTAAGAAACATTTTTAAGTGGCATAAATGAACATTTTCAACGGTGACCGCCGAAAAATAACACAATGAAAGGGTAATTGCAATAAAAGATGTAATATTTAAAAAAAGTTGCTTGTCTGTTTCTGTTTCAATGACTTGTAACTGTGATAATATTGGCATTTAAAATTGACGCTAATATTATTACGCACATTGTGGCCTCAAGTTCATTGGCTGAAGTCGGATGCACAAGAGGCCACCCATCTCCTTTCACCATGTATTTCCACCATTTTTTCCACCAAGGATATTCCGATTGAGTTTGTTACATAATCGGTGTAATACCTATAAGATTTCTAGTTCATATGTCGTGTTAAAATCTGTATTAAACAGTTTTTTTCAACCACATTTAGCGCGAATTTCAAATGCCTAAACTGCAAAAAATTGGTTTTAATTTTTTTCACTACCGTCCACATTGTTTAAAAATCTGAAAAATGTATGTTATAGAATGTTATAAGACCCATTTTAGGGGTAAAAATTGAGACTGTTCTCCAACGTCATGTCGAAAATGAATTTCAAAAACTTTATTTATTTATTTCTATATGAATCTGGCATCAAAATTCGTTGGCAAAATACCTTCAAATTGAACTATGTTTACTCGTCTCTGCATTTTTTCAGCCTGATACACGCATGATGCTGAGAAAAAAATAAAACATGCAAAGCACGTTTCTCATTGTACCTCTGCAACAGATTGCCCAAGGAGGCTGATTTTTTGTGAATCTACGTCATTTTGTATTCTCTTTCATATGAGAATCGCGATTATCGATTTGGTTGGGAGCACTTTTCACCATCTTATTCGGCTATACACTTTAAAGTTAAATCTGAAGGCAGATGAGTTTCTTTGCAATGACATTGCTACTCCGAAATTTGAATGTTTTTGAAGGTAATTTTACCATACAGAAATATAATTCAAAGCCAGAAAGTTTCTATCACGTAATACCATTTTTTAAAAATGTTTTCTTTTATAGTGTAATTTTCGTATGCTCAAATATTTATTATATAAACTGTAATCCTTTGCCAGGTGTAGTTTTATGATGTGAAGATTTGAAAATCAAATGAATTTAGAATGTTTTAATGTGATTATCGAAAACACCGAGAGAACCAGATGCTTATCTGATCCGGGGTGCGAGCGCCTCAGGAAGTTAACGTGCACACTTGCCATTATCTCATGTAGATAGCCACTCCTTGGTGACGTCACATCGCTTATGTATAGATTATCCAGACGCTTTTTGTTATATATGTGGCAAAATTCCGTCACTATCGTTTGGAATACCTAGAGCAGTCAAAGCTTACTAATGAACTACTTCTGTTTGTGTGTTGTGAAAGGAGTACAATTCAAAAAATAAATACCAGGACTGTCTGCTGCGGAACGTGGATGTATTAACCTGAATGAATTAAACGACTTGGTGAGGGATTTTGGCCTCTCCAACGAGTTATGAGTTGTTGGGTTGTAGACTCCGAAAAAATTTTCTATGGCCAAAAACATCATTCTATTGGTTCAGTCATTGCGAAATAGAATTTAAATCCTTTTTCTCCGAAGAGAGCTACCTTGTTTGTTGCAATGATGTGAAAGAACTTATGCTAAAACGTGGACTTCCACATGATCCAAGCGAGGGGAAACTTCATTGATGCTTCCAAGCGAAGTAAAAGGGTGTTCTCCTTCATAATGGAAAAGTTTTTGGTTTAGTGCATGTTGCCTATTCAGTGATCTTCAAAGAGTCATACGCAAATTAGCAATGGATGTCATTGCGATTGAATTACAATGAAGGGTAAGTTTGTGATTATTTAAATTCCTTTCTATTCTGCTGGGTAAACAATAGGGTTTTACCAAATTTCCATGCTGCTTTTTGCCTATGGTGTAGCAGGACACGAGTTGATCACTGCACTACAAAACACTGGCCACTTCCAGAAAGTTAAGTAGTCGGTTTTAGTAATGTTGTGCGCCAAAGCCTTGTGAATTCGTATAAAGTTTTGTTGCCACCTCTCCATATTAAGTTCGCTTAATGAAACAATTCATAAAGGCTTTAAATAATGAAGAATGCTTAAGTACATATGAGCCTGTCCACGTCAAATCGCACAAGAGTTGACACGACTTTTTTGTTTTGTGCGATAATTTTTTTCATCAATCTGGTCATTAAAAAAAGAGAGAAGTTTTTTTATTTGCCTAAAAATTGATTATTTGTGTAGTTAATGCATATATTAAAGTTTGGAATTTACGCGTACTTCACAAAATATGATCAATTGTTACACCGAACGTACTTAATATAAAAGTGTCTAATTTCTTTCATTTAATACTTTGAAATGTGTATATTATTGCCCTGTAAATACATTTTTTCAAAATAAATATTTCATTTAAATGTTTTTCAAAAAGATGAAAATTTCTATATAAACTCGATGAGATAATTTGTTTTTTAAATATAGGCATATTCCTTTTTCAGTTTTCTATAAAATAGACCAAGGAAGAAAGTAAGCACTCCACAACAGTTCTAAACTAGATGTGCTACAGAATGGCGCAGAGTTTCTGGTAGTAATTTTTCTAATTTACTTGGTGTGGACTGGATGTAAGGTCTTACTCCATTCTCTGGCCAGCTGCCATCTATCGTCACCCAAAGAACATTTTTTTTCACATTTTTTCTACTTTTCGGTTTCTTAATAGTAGAACTGAAATATTACTTCAAGAATATTAATGGAGGCTAAAACCTTCTTCTAACTAGCAATTTTCATTGGAAAATTTGTAGCCGTTTTTAAGGAAATGCGGATTAAGCATTGCTGTAAATTCGAAATTTGAAGCTCTTTTCCACAGGAATCTATTAAGTTTTCGAAAAATCATTGGAAGCACTTCCACTCGCAAATGTAATAATGCAGACAAGTAAATGGAAATGTGCATATTAATGGTGTGAGTGATATTTTAAAAAAAGAGTACATTTGTGTAAGAAAAAACAAAAGAAAACACCAAAATCAACTTTATTAACGTTTTCTTATCAACAATTTTAAACAGTGCTTATACAGTGGAGTGCTTATACAATTTTAAACAGTGCTCCGTTGAAAAAAATTGAAGAAAAATTTGGAGCCATTTTTGAGAAAATGGCGTTTGAGCGTTTCTGAAAACGCGGAATTTTCAGCTCATATTCACAGAAAACTACTGGGTTTTCGAGAAACTTTATTTGATAATATTTAAAGCATATGTACTAATAAATATAATAATGTGAAGAAATCGCCTCTAATACAAATATTATCGACGTGAGGGACAAGTAAAAAAATTATATTTTTGTATTTTTTGAAGAAAAAAAAGAATAATACAATTTGGCGTTTATGTCATCGTATAGGATTTGTTTGGAACTAAATCTACCAAACGTTTAAAGACAAAATTGAGTAGTTTTTGAGAAAATCTTGCTTTTGCCTTTTTTAAAAAGTTGCAAATATAGAACGCCCTATTGCACAAAACTACTGAAACTTTCAAAAACATCTACGTGATCTGTATGAAAAAACTATTTATGGCCAACAAATTTCATTTGGAGGAAAAATCTGTCTTCGATTTTATAGTTGTAGGAAGCCGCCGAAAATAATTCAATCTTTTGCAATTATCAAAAATTCTGAGTTAACCGTGGAAATCTGATCTATGCCACCTTTATTAGTGTATTTTACTCTATTATTACAAGATATTTAAAGAAAAAATGTGGAGCCGTTTTTTGAGAAAATTTTGAAAATATTTGTGGGGCGTCATGTAAAGTACCCCCAAAACTTTATGAATGTCTCTCACAATCCCAGAGCTTCAACTCAGGCAGACAGTGGTTTATTTTGTTTGGAAAAATCGTACGAATAGTTCAGGCGCTAGTGTTGATCACTAGAGACCGAAAAAATATGTAGTATGAAACGTCAAAATATGTACATAAATATGTGAAATCGAATATAATACGTAATATTAAAACACAACATTTACATAGTACTATAAATAGTAATATATAGTAACATAAAACGAACATTTACATAGTTTTTTTTCTCCCTTTCAAAATTCAAAATTTAAGTAGTATATGACTTAGTGTAGGGATCACAGAACTTTGAAAATGTGCACACAATTCACTTTTCCCCATAGCACGTCATACGCAGTTTTAACTGTTTTTTGACGTAAAATAAATAAATAAATAAATAAGTACAAAATTGCGTTATAAAAAGTTCCTAAACAAATTTTAAAAATAATATAAACGTTTTAAAAATCATTCATTTATGCTCGTTTTGCATCATACAACTTTCCCGTCAGTAGCCAAACCTTCATGACGAACTGAAGAAGCTACTATCTGAAGCAGGCGCACCGGATTGTGAGAACATCCGACTACGTCTTCATGTAGCGTACGTCGTGTGGACAGCACGCAGTAATAATGTAGGGAAAAGTGCGATTTGTTTAAAAATACTTCTTTTCAAGGAAAAACAGCAATAACCTTGAAGAAAATCGATAGAATATTTTTTTTCTAAAAATAGGAAAATTTGTAAAATATGTAACATAAACCGTATGTTGCGTATTTGGTGGTATAACGACCAGCATACCGGACAGTTGTACTCGAGTTTGCGGGTTCAAACCCGATCGAAGCCGTGGATTTTTAAGGGCGAAAAAATCCTTCGTACGCCTTGCTTCGGAGGGGAAGTAAGGCCGGCTGTCCCACGTTAGTAGATTTACTGCATGTAAAAGATCCTCACGCCTAGAAGAAGCCTGTGAGCAAAATTGAGATGCGACTGTTTCGTCGCCCGAGATAATACCTCCTTATACCGCTAGGTGGTGAAAGGAGCGTAGTGAAATTTGCGTGGTTAGACGGAAGAGCGGGCCTGATGGCCCGAGTCTCGCCACGTAAAATAAGGCATTAACTAACTAAAATATATAGAAAAAAAAATTTTGATATTGTGTTAGGATTGCCCTTATTCGCCAATATAATTTTTAGAACCAAAAAAAATAAAGTAATGCAATTATGTAATTACATAAAAATTGTGTCTCTATTGATCACATACACCGGACGGACGGACGGAAATCTGGAAGTAGATTTTTCGCAGCATTACCTAACTTCCTCTATACTACGTATATTACTCCCGTATGTATACGAGAATGTAAAAATCAATTGTAAGTATGAGGGCGTACTCTGCCTACCCATGCACTAACGAATAGTGTTCGGTCAGTCTTTGATCAGTGGAATATACTGCTTCCATGGCCTGGGCTAATGCTGATTTTAAAAATAATCTTTGACTATATAACTATACATAATATTCGATAATGCAGTTTTGCTACTTCGTACTATTTTCATTATACAATATTATATATTCATGAAACAATAATTTTTACAATTTCTCGTTAGACATACGATTAAAAAGTATCTCATAAATGCTGTACAACACACTAATTGTCAACCGATAAACGTCCCGAAGTTTTCTCTGACATTTTTTCAAAATATCTTACCAAATTGATAATAGTTGCTTTGATTTTTTCGTGTTTTCGGGCACGTCAACTGCTTTGGTCATTAGTCCCGTTAGTGTAGTGCATGATTTTTCCTCGAGGTATGCGCGGTGATCTTTCCCCACTGGATGGCGAGATCCGGCGCCGAACTACCGTCGGCTAGTGGGGTTTCCCCCTAACCAGGACTCTCCCACCAGCGGGGCACCGCCCCAGCCGGGACAAGCTCTAAGACCCCCGACCGGCCTCCCGGAATATGTGGTAGTGTAGTGCATGATAGTGTAAGTGCGTGTGTAAGGGGAGAGGATAGGACAAGGATGAGGAAGGACCGATCGCGTGCGGTCCGTGGCCCGTTTGGTAGGGTACGGCTCCGGCATTCGCCTGGTGTTGATCGGAGAAACCACGGAAAACTACCGATCAGAGCAGTCGGCCGCTAGAATTCTCTTCCAGACAGCGACTGAATTCGACCTAGCTGAAAAGCTAGTGTCGAAAATCCTGCCGCCGTCAGGACTCGAACCTAGGACCTCTCGGTCAGAGGCGCTGCAGTGACATCAGTTGATGCACTGAGCTACCGCTCCCGGTGATAATGGTTAAACTTTGACACCATCACATGTTTAATATGTTGAAATTTTAACACTTAAATCACGCTTAATATAATTTGTTAGGTATATATTCTCTTTCCACCAAAGATGTATGTCTTTTTTAATTCTTAATTTAATTTAAACATCTAATTTACTCTGTCCGTTTACTGCCTACTACCTCCAAGAAACCGCTCGAGAAATCGGCAACCGGAGCCCTTTCTTACCAGTGGAGGGGGGAGTGAGTCATGGAACGAACGAACGCACGCTGCGAGGATGCCGCTGGGTCCCAGTGGTTTCTTGGACGTTGCCGCCTTGCAAGAGGACTGATGCGCCGACGAGAAAGCGATTTAACGCAGTTGTCAACATAACAGATTATACAGAATCCTGAAAAATGTATGTCGCTGCAAAAGAAAGGGTCCAATAATTATTTTTTAATAAAATTTATCTTGACATATTTTTGCTCACGCAATTTTTACGGGCTCGCGTCGGTAGCCCCGCTAGCCCACAGGATACGCCACTGTCTTTGATCCAAATAGTGAAGAACTATAAAATGAATGACCGTTTGCCTGATTAGGGTTTCAAGAGTTATTAGTATTTCAGATGTTCACACTGCCCCGAGAATGGATGGGTGACAACGAAACGAATTCAAATAAGAGCCATTTCACGTCAAATCGCAGAAGAATTGACTCGGCTTTCTTTAAATATATATTTTTTATTAAATCAGGACATCAAGAAAATAAACTCATGTTACTTTATTTACCCGAAGATTGATTATTTGTGTAGTTATGCCTATATTAAATTATGGAATTTACACGTACCCCGTAAAATATGATTGAGCGATTCTCCGAATGTAGATAACATAAAAAAATTGTTTGGTTTCATTTATTACTTTGATACGTGTGTTTTATTCCTCTGTAAATTACTTTCTAAAAAAATAAATATTTTACTAAAAATTGTAATTATTTTAAAAAAAATGAAATTTTTTATTTGAACTCAGATAAAAATTTGAAAACTATATAGGCTTATTTCTTATTAAATTTTCTACAAAACACAAGCAAACAGTGGGAACTGTACATGCAGAGATCTAAAAAATCTATTGTAAGTATGCGGGCTTCTTGCCCATACATTAACAAATTGTGTCTGATCAGTCTTTGATACAAGGGCCGAAGAACAATAAAAAGAATGACCTCTGCCTGATTAGGGCTTCAAGAAATATTAATAATTCATGTGTTCACTCTGTCCCCAGAAGGGATGGACGACGGCGAAACAAATTCTATAATTGCTTTTCCTCATGTCAGCGAAACGAATTTTACTGCTTAGTCCCTTTGAGTCTTAGGGATGGGGCCCCTGACCTTGCTCGTGAAATACAAGAGACAACTTGTCACGGTAGTTCAGTAACATTTTCTGAACGTCACTCGCAATACGCATCTTATAAAGAGAAGTGTGCTAGAGTTTATTCTGTGAATCTTGCATACACCGTGCAACATTAGTAGCGATCACCGTGTGAGATAGGCAGATGTTTCAATCAATTCAATCTTCTTGATCACGATTTTAAGAAAAGAAAATCTCGAAATCGCCTAAATCACGATTTACTAGTGAAACTTGATTTAGAGGAGACATTAGATTGGTGAATTTGAGATTCATGTCCGAAAAGAGGGAGTCGGCTTCCAAAAATACTTGTTATTAGTGAAGAGAGTGTCGAGATCAGTGGTTTCCGCGGCATTAACGAAAGTAGCGGTAAATCCAGTGAATTTGGTGAAATCAGTGGAAATCACGGAAATAACAATTCATGTTCTTCAGATAGTTCAAGTGTCTGTGAAATGAATGTAGAAAAGATAACAAGAGTTTAATTGCAATAGAAGATACCCCCGTCAAAAAAAAAAATTGTCACAAATAAAGTAAAATTTAAACTTTTTTAAATAATTAAAAGTTTAGGAAATTAAATATTTTGCAAAATCTCACAAATTAACACGTTTTTAAATTTCAGATGGAATTTGAACGGAGTTTCTATAATTAGTGTATTAAATATGTGATATTTTTAAGTTTGTGATGCAATTTTTAAGTTCGTAATATTTTTAAGTTAGAAAAAATAAAAACACACGTGTAACTTATTTGGTCCATATAATAAGTAGAAAAAAAGAAAATTAAAAATATGAAAATCAAATTTTAGTCTCTTTTGTCCGATTTGATGTGGAATGGCTCATATGTGAGAAATTCATAATCCTATCTGTAGCACAATTAAAAGAAGCTATATTTAGTGGTCCTGGTAGAAGGAATGGCGCCAGAAGCAGCATTTAAAATGTATGAAAAGGAGAAAGCAGCCTGAATATCTTTCTGTGAAGTTCTTTCAAAATTTCTTCTAAACAACAAGGATCCCAGTTTCCGAAACTTTGTGCCTAACATACTTGAAGCATACAAGAAATTTTGTGGTAACATGAGTATGAAAATTCATTTCCTGTTTTCACACCTAGATTACTTTCCTGAAAATCTAGAATGTTTGAACGAAGTACAAGGCGAACGATTTTACAAGGATGCGCTGGAGTTCGAAAGGAGGTACCAGAACTCAGAATACTTCCAGACTGTTTTTGAATGTTAAAGCGTCAAATACCTGAAGGCAAAAAAAGGAAAAGGAACAGGAGAACTTTCTCAAGTAAGAAAGCCAAGGGTGTGTAAAATTTGTGTGAAACTTTCGAATAGTACAAGACAAAATAAAGCAAAACAATTCTATCAATTATCAATCATACACATTAATTTTAAGTTGTATATATTAAATATTATTTTTTCTTGTATAAATACGAGTATAAAGTATTTTGAAAACGTTTGTGATGAAATTCGCATAATTATACATTCCATGTAGTGGATTCACAAGAAAACCTTACGCGATAGAAGCAAACGAATTGAAAATTCGAAGTCAGCAAATCGATTACATAAAATCACATTTTTTATTTAGGCATCAAACAAAAATTGAAAATTTGCTGCCAAGTGTAATTTAGGCACCTTGGTATGATAAATTCTAAGAGAAGAAAAGATTTTAAACGGAGCGTAATTTAGAAAACAAGAAATTGGAAATTCGAATTTTTGTCGATGGCGACAATAACATGATTGAAAAGACAACAAAAGACTAATTAAAGAATGAATTCAATGCAAATAAAGATTTGGAAAAGAGGTGCATCTGAAAAATTATAAAAACCACTTCCATTAACGTTATTTTCTTTACTAATGAAGTATTTTTGTTGGGTGCCGTACTGGTATCGTCTGCATTATAGCTACTGGATGATTGATATTGATTACTTCATGGGTTTTGCAATTCGATATGAATGCAAAAAAGTGTGATTTGTTGTGATAGGCGAATTAATGATAAGGAGCTTCCACGATATTCGAAAGAAAAGCCAGTTACTGAAGAGAGCATCTACAAGAACAACAGGCTTACTGTGGCAAATGTAAGCAGCGTGTCAGCGTGTTTAGGGAATTGACTATGTGGCCCGTAATGTTGGCGCTGAAGAAAGCCGGATCTAATACAAAGACGGTATCAAGGAAGGATCGGAGCCAGGGGTCGGCGACGAGGTTCGGCGCCGGGGGTCAGCGCCGGGGGTCGCCGACGAGAGTCGACGACGTGGGTCGACGACGTGGGTCGACGACGTGGGTCGACGACGAGGGTCGACGACGAGGGTCGACGACGAGGGTCGACGACGAGGGTCGACGACGAGGGTCGACGACGAGGGTCGGCGACGGGGGTCAACTGCAGGGATGGGGAAGGTATGGAGACACGAGGGATGGTGGGGACGGTGTGGTACATCCCCGCAAGAATGGCGCGCTTTCGCTCGCAAGTGTTGCTTATAATTAGAGCGCTCGCGCCTGATGTGAGTTATGCCTGCAACAGAACCAGCCGCCGCAGGCCCCTGCTCTAATTAGCGCTCGCTCACTCGCCCACTTCGGAGTATCGACCGTCCCCATCCCCGAGTACCGACCCTCGTCCCTCACCCGCCCCTTCCTTCGCTCCTTCTCCCTCTCGCCCTGGCTGCGCCGCGCTCGCCACTGGCTTCGCACTCGGACGCGATCCGCTCCCACCTCACCGACCCCGGCCCCGCCCCCCTCTCGTCCCCTTACCCGTACCGCACGGCCAGCGCCGCCGCCGCCGCTTGCCCGCGACTTCTCGCCTGTTCCGCCGCTCCTTCCCCGGCCCCGCCTCACCGCAAACGCCCACGCCTGAGCTAATATCCCCCCTCCCCCCCCCCCTCCCCCACTCCACCGCACTCTCTTCTCGCCCAGTCGCTGCACCATCCTCGGCCCGCCCCACGTCGCTGCCCCCGTCGCCATCTCACCTCCGTTCCGATTCAACATCCGCTCCGTTCACGCTCTCGACTAGTATTTATTCCCGCCAAGCACTTGTCCTGTCTCTGTCGTTTTCATTTCCGCTCCCCACTTTTTATTGTGAAATCCGCTTGCGCTTTGTTTCTTTGATAGTGTAGATGAAGTCGTCTCTTACGAGATCACTGTTAAAAGGTCGGCGTGTTGTATCATTACGTCTCAGTATCCTCCAAGACGCTTAGTCTATATCTTGGGTTCTCGAATTCGTCATATTTTCCTAACACCTATTCATCTTGCAGTACTTTCATTTCTTGCCGGAAGTGTCCAAATGTCATTGTGGATACCTTCAAATGTATGTTAACACTTCGCACGTCGAAATGTAGTTTTCAATTGCAGTAGTGTATAATAGTGCCTAGCTCCTATTCACCCTAGTTGTATTCAGTTTTATTAATCTTTTACATCACTGAAACACTACATTTGCACTATCATTTGAGAGGAACGAAAAAACCGTTTATGGAGCCGGAGAAAAGGATATCCACTGCATTTGTTTCTTCGGCTAATCGAAACTGGATTTAAATCCGATAAAGATTGAAGATACAGTGATGGGTACTTTCAAATGTTTGCCATAGACATGAAATTGTATAGAATAAAAAGAGACGCGAGATTTAATATACAAAATACGACACAGATATATTTAAGAACTTTATATTAAAAAAGTGTACTCATATTTCCTCATTTCAGTTAGTTATACCATGAAAAAATACGCATCATTACTTGATATAGGAAAGTAATTATGCATAGTATCCAAAAAGTTCTCCGAATAGTCTGTGACTGAAGTAATACAGGAAAACATCGATAACACTGGAATATCCAATTTTCTCTTTTCGCCCTTCATCTTGATTATGCATTTGGAATTCACGAAATGGAAACTCTTTGGATGAAATACTATTGCATAGAAACATTTCTTTCAACCTTTACTCAGGTATGTAATGGTATTTCAATATATTGAGAAAAAGCTCGTTACAAACAGTAACGTCGCTGGCAAGCTGTCACTCACCGTCCTTTTGATACTTCGTAGTTCTTTTGGTATTTCGAAGTTTTTTTCGTACACGATATAGCCATCTTCCGTGACTTAATCATCGGCCTTGTTCTCATTTTAATTCCAATAATTATTCCCTCCATCGCCTTGTAACGTTGGCGCTGGTCGCACACTTTTATTATCGCACACGCCGTCACCGGTTCCCAGCGTATTCTCGATGCATTCGCCGATGCCTTCATCACGACGGCGCCCCTAGCCGGCGTTCCCAGCCAGTCACTCCCACTTCCTCCCCCTCCTAGCAGGGCCCCTCACAAAAACACAAAAGGGGGGCAACGCCGAAGAGGACGACATGGAGGACGCGCTGATGAGAAAGAGGACGGCGACAAGGCCGAGGGCAAGGATGGCCCTGGGCGAGGGCTCAAATAGCCGAAGCTGAATGCGACCGTGGGCTGGACTCAGAAATTAATCTTGCTGAGTTTGTGGTGATGAATGCTCGCGCGGGGCCCGTGGAGGGGGAGAGGGGAGGCGACGGGTTGAGGAGCGGGAGGGGCGGCGCGCACTTTCTTCATGGCCATACGCACTCAGTCCATTCCCTTTTTATGGCCATGTGAACCTTTTTGTGTTCGGACGGCTCTCGCTCTCGCGCGAGCTGAATTTGCTACGTTCGGATGATGCTAAGAGGAGTCTCATTTTCGGGACACGCCGGTTGGGAGGAGCTTGAATATCAGTCTAAAATTAGTCCGCGCTACGGGTTTGGTCACAGCCTTCTCCTGGGCTTTTTTTTGAAGCAACCATGAAGCACTCTAATGCGATTGTCTAATAATAATCTTTATTTAAAATACTTACAGGATTTTATGATATATTTTGGACAAAGATGTAGAAAGGCAGTGAAAGAGCGAAGATGTAGAAAGGCAGTCAGAGAACAAGCCTTCTGCCTAATCCTGGCAGTATAAAAGATACGATAGTTCTGAATCATCTATCGTTAGTAGTCCGTTGTGAAGAAAACGGGACGATATAAATATTGTTTTAGAAAATGATTCAGAGAAAGAAAGCTTATATTCTAAAAAAATCTTCGCTTTTGAAAGAGGTTTCTCAAATATTTTTCATTTTCTGTTATGGCGCGTTTCACAAATCAATGGAAATTATTAGTATTATTCGTTCGCTTGCTTCGTCGAAACTGAAGACCTCTGGGGAATGCGCTAGTTTGGTTGTGATCCGTTGTCGGAAGCGAACGACTGTTCGGGATGTTCCATAAATCTAACAATATTTTAGATTGTTCTGAGATACTCGGATTTTAAATTTTGAACTACCACTACTAGAAAAAAAAAGGTCAAATATCTTAAAACATGTAATTGCTTTTCCGCAATATGGTACTCTCTTATTATTATTATTATTATTATTATTATTATTATTATTATTATTATTATTATTATTATTATTATTATTTATTATTATTATTTATTATTATTATTTATTATTATTATTTATTATTATTATTTATTATTATTTATTATTATTATTATTATTATTATTATTATTATTATTATTATTATTATTATTATTATTTATTATTATTATTATTATTATTATTATTTATTATTATTATTATTTTATTTATTATTATTTTATTATTATTTATTATTTTATTAAAAATTGGATTATTGGTTTACCAAGAAATGGTACGTTCAAAGAACCGTCCGAATTCGAATTACTTTTCAAAAAAATCTATTCCGCCGATGATTACAGTTAAAATATCTATGTGACAACAAAATCTACGTGACAATCAAAATGTCTAGTCGATCTGGGCAGAGTTAGAAGAATACGGCTAGTCGTTTCGGAGCGTGAGTTATAAAAGCTTTCCTCTGAATATCCAATTAACGAACCAGCTTTTGCTCGAATCCGATAGTTCGGTCTTTCTCTCCATCAGTAGAAAGGTTTTTTTTGATAATGAGACAGATGTCCTGAATAATGGAGAGACGAAGAACGAAGCTAAAATTTCCACTGACTGATGGCTTTCTATGGTGGGGATTTTGTCTTCATTCATAATGCTTTCTATTATATCTTGATGTTACTAGTATTTTCAAAAATTGGCTGCAGGTCATTTCTTCTAAGTAGCATTCTTAACTGGCATAGAAAGACAGAGAAATAAATAATAATGTACTTTTTAGAAGCATTTTTCATTTTCGTCATGCAAAGGGAACATTCAAAGAAGTGTGAATGAGTATTCCTTCCGGCCGCGTCAACAACTTCAACGTCAATAACCGGTCTTTAGTCTCGAAACTGTACAGCTTGTTATTTTGCGGAAGGTAACGGAGTTCTCCACCCAATGGAACGAGATTCTGTACCGACGTCGCGTTGGGTTGCGGGGTGGAGATCCTCCAGAAGGCGCACGCCCCACCCATAGGAAGCCCCAAGCTTCCGACGGGTTTCCCTGTAGGATCTATGGTAGTGTAGTGCGTAAGCATGAAGAAGGAAAGCTGACATGCAGTCCATGACCCGTTTGTTAGAGTACTGCTCCGGCATTCGTCTGGCAGTGATTGGACAAACCATGAGAAACTACAAATCAGAGCAGTCGACCGGTGTTGAAAATCATCACTAGGGCTAGGTTTGGTTTGGTTTGGTTTGGTTTTTTCGTGTTTCCGGGCGCGTCAACTGCTTTGGTCATTAGTCCCGTTAGTGTAGTGCACATTTTTTCTCGGGAGATGGCGGTGATCTTTCCCCGCTGGATGGCGAGATCCGGCGCCGACCTTCCGTCGGCTAGTGGGGTTTCCTCCTAATCAGGACTCTCCCACCAGCAGGGCACCACCCCAGCCGGGACAAGTTCTAAGCTCTCGACCGGTCTCCCGGAATATTTGGTAGTGTGGTGCATGTTAGTGTAAGTGTGTGTGCAAGTGGGAGAGGACAGGACAAGGAAGAGGAAGGAAAGATCGCGCGCGGTCGGTGGCCCGTTTGGTAGTGTTCTGCTCCGGCATTCGCCTGGTGTTGATCGGAGAAACCACGGAAAACTACCAATTAGAGCAGCCGGCCACTAGAATTCCCTTCCAGGCAGCGACTGAATTCGATCTAGCTGAAAAGCTAGTGTCGAAAATCTTGCCGCCGTCAAGACTCGAACCTAGGACCTCCCGGTCAGAGGCGCTGCAGTGACATCAGTTGATGCACTGAGCTTCCGCTCCCGGTACTAGGGCTAGGATTTTGATGACCTAAAAACTAGATAAAATTACCATAAGAAGAGTGCATTTATGCCCTAAAATCCTTAAAAAATGCCCTGAAACATTTGATTGGATAACTTGAGGTACTCGCACAAGCACGTGGCGATCTATTGGTGTGGCGTTGCCGCGTACGTGGCAGCGCCCTAAGGATCCGGAGAAGCACGTTTGTGTTAAAACGGCTAAGTTGGAATTCCCCTACCTCGCGCCCTCCCATTTCCCCGTCAGACTCCGCGCTGACTGCTTACGAAACAATAATCAGTTCGCACAACTGTCTATACCGAAGACGTAAATTCCGAAGATAAGAGTTTAGGGACTTCTCCACTTCGTCTGCTCTCACACCGTTGAAAACCATTGACATCGCGTTGACACGATCTATTTATTTCTACGCGATAATGGTTAGGGCGTGGGTGGACAGCAGAATTTTTCTATTTAGAGTTGAGCACGTAAGTACTACAACTGAAAAAAAAAACTTTTGAAAACAAGTTAAAGTGATCAAACAATGACCTCAAAATTTAATTTTCAACCACAAAATTCCCTAATAAATACAAACATCCCAAAACCCTGTGAAATACGTTAGTAGCAAAGAAGGAGTATTTCTCAAGAACGAGAAAAAAGATGCACAATCATCAAAATCGTAGCTCTAATCATCACTGTCGAGACACCCGGTGCCTTATGACTTCCCGGAAAACGATGCGGAGAAAAGAACGGTTTGCCTCTGAGCCCTCACAGCCGGTCACGGTTATCAGAGGGTAGGCGAGGACTGGCAACGGCGGGCGCCTGCAACCGGGAGGAGCCGCCCGCGTCGAAGGAAACGAAAGTTCGGAGAACGAATGGCGCGGCGCGGCGTGGGAGGGACGGCGTGGGGGGGCGGAGGGTGCGGGCCGGGGGCGGCGGAGGAGTATGCGGGCGCGCGGGGGCGGAATGGATGACGACGGGGAAATGACCCGGCGGCGGCGGCAGCGAGAGGGTCGGACTCGAAGGGACGCGGCGGGCCACCCCACGATGATGCGGGACGGATTGATATCGCTGAGCTTTAATCCACTGTCCTTATGCTGCGGGGGACGCAGGACGAGCCGACATCCCAGCGCTGGACCTGAGAGGGGCAGGCGAACGGCGATGACGCGAGGGGAGGGGGCGAGGACCTGTGGAGGGGGAGGCATGAGTGGCTTCAGAAAAGACTCAAGCGAGCATTTTAGAACATTAATTGATTGTTATTTAACCTTGACTTCAAAGAACTATTTTAATTATATTTATGGTCAGAAGTATTCATTTCATACTTTACCTTATTTTTTGTATTTTAACTAGGTAAAGCGTCTGCCAAAGCAGACATTCTACCAAGAAAGGAAACCATTCCGCAAGCTTCCAAATGAGCCCTCAACCCTCTCAGGGTAGCTATTTCAATGTCCCGCCCTCCAAGTTTTCAAATGAGTACGGAACCACTATAGTCGGTAATCTGAGGGCTTTGCGATCGGTTCCAAATATTGGGCGCTTAGCTCTTTATTTATTACAATTTTTTAATCAATGTAACACATCTAAATATTTTTATAAATATTTCTAATTGTGCTATTTTTCTATTGGGAAAGTTTTGTTTAACCTCGAAGACAACAATAAACATAACTCGCATAAAAATACCGTAATAATTCAGGTAATGCGTTACAATCGTGGGCATACAAAAATTTGAGATGTGTCTCATTCGATTCGTCATTTACTCAAGATTTCGGGAAAAGTAAATTCTATTACAATTTTATTTTTTGGCTGAAGAATCTAGTACCATGCTATTCATTTCGTGATATCCTTCAGTCTTCCTTGATAACATATTTTATCTTTGTTCTTTAGTTAATGCATCAGAACTTAATGTTTTAAAATGTTTCGGTAGACGAAACAGCGTCCGGTTTAATTATAAGTGCATACATGACTAATCTAGGAAGAAAATTCATAAATCTAAATAAGGTTTTTTAAAATATTTGATACAAAATAGAAACTTATAGTGCTAATTGTGATATTTCTACATATTGCCCACTGTATTTCGTTATTACTCAGCCGGAAGTAACCGCGACATCTTTGAACGACAGAAAATGTACCTCGTGTACCATTTGCGCTATGTAATTCGATATGATTCAACTCTCACTTATGATTAAAACATATTGCTGGGTAGCATTATTTATGATGCTAATTTTACAATGTATATCAATGTTACGTCCCGTTTTGTAACTTTTTTATGAAAGAATTATTTTGAATAGCGCGAAAGACAAACAAACCAATTACGAAGCATTCTCAAGTGAGCGGTAGGGCACTTGAATAAATGACGAGTGTTTTAAAAGAATTCTTTAGTATCGTTTTTCCGATTTTCAGATAATTGTTTTCGGGATTAGGGAAACGAAGAAATGGTAGAACATTGCTTGGATAGTTGAAGTGGAATTCTCCCTTGGAACCACTAAAAGAATAATTTACATATGCATTGGTAAGAATTGTAGTAAACATATAGGCAGAAAACTAAGCAGAATATATTTTGCGATATCTTGGAAATTTTATGTGCACAACATTGGTAGTGATGTGTAATGAAATATTGTGACCATCCGTTTCCCGAGGTCTCGGAAAACGGAGCACATCAATATTCAAGAATAAGATGAGCTGTTTGAACGCGCGCCAACGCGCATGAATACAATCCGAAAATGAAAACTACGAACTATATCCGTAAGGGAGCGTCTCGGTAGAGTATGCGACACCGAGAGTCGGGAGAAAGAAAGCTTTCTTTTCTGAAGTAACAGCTGGAGAGTGAGGACCTACCGATCACGAGAAGGCGGCACCTCGTACTGCTACGGACTTCAGGACTGCATCTACGATAAAAACTCTTCAAGACATTCGAGGAGGTAATTATCATATTACAAGGCATTAAAACAATTCATCAGGAAAAGGATGAAAGTATAAGTGACGCATTTAAAATCTTTGTAAGAGAGAGGAGTGTGAATAGCATGAAACTAACGAGGCCATTCATTTCTTTTCTTTGCAGTTTTTTTTTTTATTTTTATATTTATTCTTCTTATACGATAGACTCAGTTGTCGTATTGTAGATTCTTTTAAATATGGAATTAAAAGCTAGTTACATTCTATAAAAGAATACTAAAAGAGTATCAACGGAAAACGAGACGGAGGCCACATCGTGAGTTGAACAACGGTACTGGAAAGGGCGACCGTGCGGTTCTGCAGAGGGGCGGCTTTGCTCCCGACCGAGCTGCAAGGACAAGGACATCGAGCGACTGGAAGAGTCGACGCCGTAGATTTCTCTACGCCGTGAAAAGACACAGTAAGGTCGTGCCAACTTGAACAATTTGTAGATATTAGAAGGAATAATTTGTTTCGGAAAGAAAGTATTAGTACAGGTTCTTTATACCGATATTCTGTGAAAAATAGAATCAATCTTTTTTCAAGAAAACTTAGCTAATTGTAAAGTTGCAACTAGGGAATTTACGACTGGAATGATTAGGCAAAGTTTTAAGTATTCTTTGAAATTGATTTAAATGAGAGAAAGGAAACAGTGTAGTTAATTATTGAGAGTGTAAGTTGTTTTCTTTTTTTCAGCAAGACAAAATTCTTGTATATGTAAAGTGTTTTATGTTCATTTACTGTAACAGCAATTTAATTAGAATATACTTAAGTAAGTGGAAAGTGATTCGACTTGAGTTTCTGTGTAAATGCATTCAATCCACAACGGCCCACATGACCCTGATCCCCGCTATTCTAATTGTATTTTTTTATTTTGCGCCCACCTTGAAAACCCATTCTGAGCTAGCCGGCGGAGGGGTGGGTCGCAATATATATTAATATAATGGAATAGTAATAGACTAGACAAATGTTACAGGTTAAGAAGAACATCTAATACGAAGAATCGCATATAAATAGTAAGAAGCGTTGGCAATATTGCCATTGCATTATTTATAAAATTCTCGGTTTAAAAGTTTGACGATTCAGAACAGAAAGATAGGTTTGAGGTATTAGTACACACGATAGATTTTAGCAGTTGCAAAAAATCAGAAATGTTACCAAACGCCAAAAAATAGCAATTATATGTTTGAGAATCGGTGCAGTGTATTTCTGAAGGTTTTACTCTGCGGTAAAATAGGAAATCGATCCCAAGATGCAAAGTGGCGTACAAAGTCGGAAATGGTCGTGCGTCTCCCATATAATTGCTAAATTGCATTTTATGGTTTCCTTCGTGTATCTAAGGATGTGACATCGATATCAACACATTAATGTTTGAAAACATTTAATTTCAGAGTGGCCGTGTTTATTAATATATAAAAATATATTAATATTTTTTTCTAGGGCTATTATCCAGCCAACATCCGGTTACCCTTTACGTCCTGATGGGACACATATTCGACCATACACTAGACCAACACACTTGCGGGCTCCTCTGATCTGGGGTCAGCATAACGCGAGGCCCTCCGCGACAACACATACAAAATCAAGGAACAAATAACCATGCCAAAGGCGGTACTCGAACTCGCGACCCTTCGAACCGAAGCGCTGAGTCGGTACGTCATTACGTAACGAGTCTAAAATAATTTATTAATCTTCAATACTGAACAAAATGTCTAGTCTCAGTTAGGTTAACCTACAAATGAATTCAATGGAACTTTCTGACCACCAAAAATGCTTAACTCAAAAGAATAAACGGTCAAGATATCGATTTTCGGATGACACAATACCTATTGTTAGTAACATACTCTAAAGGTATAAATTATGCTGCATAAATTCGGTATACGATGTCTGTATTCGTATATAGTATATTACTTCAAAACCCAGTGGTGCTCCAACAGCGTATACTTTCTTGAATTTCTTGATATTACTTCACTTACTGCTATGTCAGCTATCACGTGAAAAACTCTTAAACAGAAGGGTCAGAAATTTGTTAAAAAATACATATTAATTTATTAATTATTCAAGTTTAAATGAAAATGGTTTTCGGCCATTGAAATCATTGTATCAAACTATTTTCTTACAAAAACTTGGAAGAAATCATTTTTCTCCGGATTAGAACTTGAATTAGTGGCAAACGTGAACTTAAAAATAGTTCTCGACCGCCTCCTCCGTCACTGCTACCTCCTCCGCCTTTGCTCCCACTGCCACTTCTTACAACGTCGCCTCTTCCATCTTCTCACGCGCTTCCTCCAACTTCTCCCCCACTTGCACCACCTCCTCCACCGCTTCCTTCACCTAGTCTCCACTTCTTCCCCCTCTCCCTCTGCTTCCATCATCTTCGCGCATACTTTCTTCTCATCGTCTATTTCCTTCAACTCCTCGTTTTTGTCTCCACTTCCTTCTCTGTTTCCTCCAACTCCTCTGCTTTCTCCCCTTCTCTGCTGCTTCCTCCACTACCTCGCCGGTTTCCTTCACCTTCTCGTCCGCTTTCTCCATCTCCTCGTCTACTCCTTGCATCTCCCCTACTGTCTCTACCACCTCCTCTGCTTTTTACACTCGTCCGCTTCATTCACCTCATCTGTTCCTTCATCTCCTTTCCTCCCTCCTCAGCCTCCTCTTCCTCCTTCTCTTCCTTTTTTTCCTTCTTCCTTCACTTCTCCCTTCTCTTCTTTCTCTTTGATTTCTTCTCTACTGTTTTTCTTCTCCTGCCTATCTCGTCCTCCCTTTTACCACCAGTTCGCTTGGGGCCTTCGTTGCGACAGGGCTCCTTCTGGTGGGGCGGAATCCACGGAGCTCGCCAGAAATCTTGAGATCCAATATGACCACTGTTGCTCCAATATCGAATATCTATATTTCAAACATATCTCTCTATAAAAAGCAAGACGTTGAAAATTGCTTTAGATTTTCCAAAATTGGAAACGTCACGTAACCATTACTTTCTTGAGACGTATCACTTAGTTTGGAGAACTATTACTTATTTGTTATAAAGATGAGTAGCAGAGCTGCCATCTGGGGGCCCTCATTTTTTTTGTCTCCTTCACAAAGGACGCTCATGTACAGACCCGTGGATAATGCGACATAAATGTGCTCGTGAAATATAGAAGAAATAAAACAGGGACCCGGAAGCTGATGTGCATGTAGTATAAAAAATTCATTAGGTTCCAGGATCATCGTGGCATTTAAATATGTTTCTCAAACGGCTATTTTATTTCCGATAAATATCGGAAGGCTTCCTTGTTTAAATCACTGCAAGGTTTCAACACTTCCATAATGAATTCTGTATTCACCTATTGCTTCCCTCATTTTACAAGGCAGCAATTCTCCGTGCGTTAACCATGGTGCTAGTATCTATAAAGCAATGATAAAAGTTGCCTCAAAGAAAGAGAGTAGAATTGAAGGGAATAATATTGCATGAAATATTGAACCACTTATCGTAAAGTATTGGTAAACCTACTTCTTTCAAGTCCTCGGATTTTCTGTTAGTTTTGACACGAATATATGCCAAAAGAGTACCTTGAAATCAAATTTTATTTTATTCACGGCTAGGGCAAATGTGAAATTAAGACAGCAGATAATGAAGATCGGAGAGATGGTTCAGGGCATCAAATGATGTCACTGTAGTCCCTCTGACCGGGAGGTCCTAGGTTCGAGCCCCGACCGTTTCAGAACTTTCGTCACTACCTTGTCAGCTAGGTCGAATCCAGTCGCTGTCTGGAGAATTCTAGCAGCTGGCTGCTCTGATCGGAAGTTTTTCGTGATTTCTCCGAGCAACACGCTGGTGTAGCGGTTAGCGTATCGGACTGCTATACCCAAGTTTGCGGGTTCAAACCCGATCGAAGCCGTGGATTTTTAAAGGCGAAAAAATCCTTCGTACGCCTTCCTTCGGAGGGGAAGTAAAGCCGGCTGTCCCATGTTAGTACATTTACTGCATGTAAAGATCCTCAAGCCTAAATGACGCCTCTGAGCTAAATTCAAATCGTTTGTTTCGTCACCCAAGTAATACCTTCTTTCCCCATGTTGGTGAAAGTAGTGTAACGAAATTGCGGGTCAGACGGAAGAGCAGGCCTCATGGTCTGAGTCTCGCCACGTAAAATAAGGCAAATTCAATTCAATTTAACACCCTGCGAAAGCGGGAGCAGTACAAACGGGCTACGGACCATGCGCGATCTCTCCTATCTCCTTGTGCTATTGTCTCCCTTCACACACACGGTAACATGCACACACACTACCACACATGCCGGGAGACCGGTCGGGGGCTTAGAGCTTGTCCCGGCTGGGGCGCTGACCCGCTGGTGGGATTTGTCTGGTCGGGGACAGTAGGTCGGCGCCGGATCTCGTCATCCAGAGGCGGAAGAACACCGCCACCTCTCGAGAAAAAAACTATGCAAACATGCACTACACTTATGGGACTATTGACCTAGTAATTGACGCGCCCGGAATCACTAACAATCAGTCATCGGCGGAATTGAGGTGAAGCAAGTTCGGAGAAATGTTTCAAAACCTCTTTCATATATTGAAATATTAAATTGGTTTGGTGAAGTGAATTTTTTGAACTCATTGTTTACAGACGGTTTATTCTTCAACTTTCTTTCTACATCGTTTCGAATCCTATATTTTTGGATTGTTCTTCAGGTACTACGTATTTATTCCTCACTTCCTGTTTTCCATCAACTTAGTCCAAAGTAACATACGGATATATTGAATGGGATTCATCCAACATTTACCACGGAGTCCATTGTAATTTGTAATATGGGTATAACATATACCATATACCGACATACACCAGTCAGCTCTGATTTGAAATAATGTTGCTTCGAATGCAGCAATAATGGCTGACCCAAACACGTATTCCATGAACGCACTTCCAGTAATTCTTTTTTTCATTCTGTCAGAATCTCACATGAGGCACTGGTCGATATATCTGACCAGCAAAGGCATATTGAAAAAAATTGGAATAGTGTCCGTGAAACATATTTGCAGCACTCAAAGTGGATTTCAGAAGGTGGAATTCAGAATTTGGATTTCAAAGGGTCAGCCCTTTGATACTTCCTTTATTAGTTAGAATACTAAAAATCACAAACATTACAATGCATGGAATTGATTTTATTTGAATGCTATTTATTTAGAAAAAGATTACAACTGAGTGTGACATTTAGGAGGAAGAAGGCTACATTGAGCATTCACTGCCAAAGCAAGGGAACTTCTCAGCACCCATTCAGTGGATCGACGGAATCTGAACGAAAAGACTGTTCGCAACGAGATAATGTGACGTTCAAAATTACTTACATTGAAAGCTCCATTGATATGCCGTTTAACTGTGGCAATCATAGGGCTCGTCACTCGTCATTTTTATAACAGTTTCAAAACTTTTCATTTATGTTTCATCCTCACAGCGGCTTCAATCAGTTGTTGCACTAAATAGGCCATTTATGATTTCGCGGATTGATTGCGCCCGGAAAAGCCACGCTAGTGAAATGAGAGTTATTCTACAACTGTGGATTGCCGCACTGCAATTCACTCAAGAGCTATATAGGATGTCCCAGACCAGGCGGAAAAACACTGGTATCATAATTTGTGTGTTCTAAAATTATGTATGGCCCAAGGGCGTTATAGGGGCTGTAATGATCGACTGGCGTCAAAAATCTGGCGGAACTTTGGCCCGAAGACTTTTTGTCACCCGAGATTATTAGAACCAGTTAACGCTCGTGGTACATTAGATGTATTTTTTTTACCTAATTTTAATGGTTCAGGTTTATTTACTAACTCATTGTTAAATTGACTCGGTTTGTCTATTTATATTTTCCTCCATAAGAGAACATGCAGCATCATTCAACTGCTTTCTTATTTCACTTATAACCGCGATTCTTATTCCATTTATATCCAGATTCGTTATGTAGTGTAAATCGAGCTCCGTATCGAAGGCAGTGCAAGCAATAACGTATTGTGGCGTCATACGGGTATAATCAGTACACAGACGAGAGCGGGGTGTAATAACAGCAGGTTTATTCACAATTTAGACCGTAGTAACCAATGCACTGTATACAATTAAATAAATAGACCCCACTGCTAGGAGAGATATTTACAACGCCTACCACACCGCAACATACTACCTAATGTTTCGCCGTGCGTAGTACCGCCTGCCCTGAGACCGACTACATGTCTCACTAGTCACGACAATAACTTGTTGCGCCGCGTGCACGTTCGCACCTCTCACGGACGACCTATGCTGCTGCTGCTGCCAGGATCTCAAGAAGAACGAGCCATTGTTCTCACGGCCCTTAAATAGCCCTCGCGACGCTGCCCGCCTCCAACATTGCCCCCGCCCTAACGCCCGCACACCATGTCGGAAAAAAAACCGAGCGTCATAGCTTCTGCCTTTGTCTACGCATCCGGTGCACACCGTGCCACGTGCCCACGCTGTTTTAGCGACACGACACTACAATATCAATAAAAAATTATTTTCTTTACAATTCTGTAAGAAACTTTCTCGTTACGGAGATGTAGGCATTTATTTTTTGGTAAAATGCTCCAAAATAACTTTAATCGAATGTTGTCCGGTCTTTATTCAATGGTTCAACAACTTTATCCAAAACGTTTTACGAATATCGCGCTGCTGCTACATTAGGCGTCTTGTCAAGGACGCGGGTCGAAACACTCCCTTAAAGTACTTAGTCAGTCAGTACTTGGCGCAACAGCCCGCTGCCTACCAGCAGCGTCCCGCCTCGTGACTATAGGTTAAAGGGGTACGTATGGTTAGCACGATATTTCCACGCCGTATGCTGGTCTTCTCAACCTGAGAAGTGAGTTTTCTCATCGTCACACAGCAACATCAGTGTCAGTGTAATAGTAATAGACTAGACAAATGTTACAGGTTGAGAAGAACATCGAATTCGAAGAATCTCATAGTAAGAAGCGTTGGCAATATTGCCATTGCATTATTTATAAAATTCTCGGTTTAAAAGTTTGATGATTCAGAACAGAAAGATAAGTTATTAGAGATGAGGTATTAGTACACACGGTAGATTTTAGCAATTGCAAAAAATCAGAATGGTTACCAAACGCTAAAAAATAGCAATTATATGTTTGACAATCGGTGCAGTGTATTTTCCAGAGGCGGAAGAACACCATCAACTTAGTCCAAAGTAACATACGGATATGTTGAGTGGGATTCATGCAACATTTACCACGGAGTCCATTGCAAGGAAAACGCACATAATAATATTGTCCGACCGCGAATCGAACCCGGGGTCGCGTCATGGAAAGGGAGCACACTGACCAATGACCAAACTGCGAGGGCGCTTTGTCAGTATCAATGAAATTTGCTACTACCGGCGCAGAAAAGCATCGCAGCTCTAGCACTGGTGTGCTGTTCCATGAATGGCGGCATAGCCTTCCTTCGTAATAAATTCATTTCCGTTAAGAATGATAAATTTCTGCTTTAATATCGATCTATAAATAATCAAGGTATGTATCACGTTTTGGTCCACGAACTGTTTCAATATCAAATACTGATATTACTTCAAAATTTTGGAATAATTAAAATTTTCATTATGATATTTAACGTCTGTTTTAATGCATTTTTCAATGGTCAACGAGTTTTAACGGTACTCTGATGAGAATTAATCACCTGAAAATATTTTTTTTCAACTCTCGTGTATGGAACCTACTGCTTGGCTTCCGTGTTTACTGATTGGAAATTTTACTTAACGGTGCAGGTTCGGTCGACTTTACTGTGCGCGTACAAAAAGGCACGGCTTGCAGATTGAGAATTATTACAACAGTACAGTCATACCCCATGTAACGAATCTCTACATTTTGATCTTCCGATGGGTTTCAGTCGGTACACTTGATCAACGTAGGTCATACAAACTTATTTCTAAATTCTGGCTTCAGATACGCATTTTGCACGTCCACGTACATAGAGAATCATGTGACAAGTCTTCGGGCCAGACAACAACCTCCGAAAACAAAATTAAATTTTACTATGGTTTGTCGCGATTAAAAAATGGAGGGTGGTTGCAGCGAAATTCTGGCATCAGATTCGTATTCAGCGCGTCAACATACAAAGAGGAACATGTGTCAATTCGTTGGGTTTGACAACTTCTTTGTGTGTACCTGGGCAATTATTTCCATAGATGGAAGTTTCTGTACATCAAATATTATCAACGGGACCGTCAAGTTCGATTTATGGTGGTCTAACTATATATACTTGCACGTTTTCGTGAATTCGTTCTTAAAAATACTGTCCGCAATTTGTACGGTCTCTGTGGCATACTTATTTCAAAATGCTGGGCACGACTTCTATCGTTGCCTCGTCCGTCAAGATTTCCTTCGTAGGCAGAAACTAACTTTCTATTTTAATTATATGAATACTAGCTATTTTCATTAACAGTTCTCAATTGATGTGCGATTTCCACTCTCTCTTTGCTGTCATCTTCTTGCTCGAATGTTTAAATGTCAAATCAATTTTCAATTCTGCGCTCATTTTAAAACGGTATACTTTCCCTCAAGCATCCGTGTATTCTGTAGCTGCAATATTGAATTATGAGCCCAGTTACATTCAATATAGTTTTTTGCCATTTTCTCAGAAACTACATGTCCTTGTTATATCTAGGAACAAACATGTAATACTAATTAAATGAGTTCCTGGTAAAGAGCAATACACAATATAAAGTACAAAAATGAAATCATTGAACCTTTAATCAGGGTTAATTGCATCCCCTTCATAAAAGACCTTATTAAACATTCTTCGTTGCAAACGCGTTTGTTATAATTTTCCAATAATGAAGGAGAACTCTCCCAACGGTTCGGAGGGAAAATGAACTCTATATGCTCCCATGTCCTTTATTGGAATTTTCGCTTTCATCTTTGGTTCTGTTTTACCTGGTTTATAAGTGAAGTATCAGATTGTCAACCCATATAGTCCAAAAGTTTCAAAATGTTGCCCTCATTGATTCATTCTTTCTATTAACTCTCTCTGTCCGGATTTTATAATATGTTTCACAATTCGTTATAAACAGAGAAAAGAGGACGACAGAAAGAAGGTTTGCAGAAACGTTAACTACATGCTTTTTTCATTTAAGCTTTGCCATGAGCTCGGTACTGTCTGAAGGAAGACGTCTAAATTATTTACATTAACTTACATTTTTTTGTGTTTGGTCATGTCCTATATAAGTATGAAGTATATTTTACTTGCATACTAACATGCAATATTGATTTTATTTATAACAGTTTAAAAAGTATAAAATGCACAATGAAATGATTTTATCAAATTGTTCTTAAAGCCGAAAATGGTAAAATGAAAGAAGAACTCGTAATATTGTCATGTAGTGTCGATGGTGCAGTGTTGTGTCGATGGTGCAGTCTGGTGTGGCGTTGACAGTGTGGTGTTGTGGTGATGTGGTAAGAAGAAATTACAGCATGCCAAATTCCCTTACGAGTAACAACTTATTGATAATATCATGACAAGCCCAGTTCACGTGATGAGCTATTTTCACTTTTATTTCGCTTAATAAGGCTGTTTACTCTCTTTCTTTCTTTCTTTCTTTCTCTCTCCCTCTCTCTCTGTGTCTCTCTCTGTGTCTCTCTGTGTGTCTCTCTGTGTGTCTCTCTCTCTGTGTCTCTGTGTATCTCTCTCTGTGTCTCTCTCACTCTCTCTGTGTCTCTCTCACTCTCTGTCTCTCTCTCATTCTCTCTCTGTCTCTCTCACTCTGTTTGTCTCTCTGTGTGTCTCTCTCTGTGTCTCTCTCTCTCTCTGTGTCTCTCTCTTTCTCTGTGTCTCTCTCTCTGTGTCTCTCTCTCTGTGTGTCTCTCTCTGTGTTCTGTCTCTCTCTTTGTCTCTCTCTCTCTCTGTGTCTCTCTTTCTCTGTGTCTCTCTTTCTCTGTGTCTCTCTTTCTCTGTGTCTCTCTTTCTCTGTGTCTCTCTCTGTCTCTCTCTCTCTCTCTCTCTCTCTGTCCCTCTCTGTCTCTGCGAGGAATACATGACTCTGGTTACTCATGGTTATTCAAATTCAATTCGCAGGCAATACACTTTACGTCATACATCGCCATCGGTCTGTAGACCCTTTCTGAGAGAAGAGGCGCAAGAGAGCCGACAACACGATCGCTCGCGAGTATAGAGGGGCAGGTAGGAACACGACGACGTCCTTATTTGAATTAGCACCAGGTAAGCCCATCGTCGCGTAACACATTTCAGCGCGATCAAAAGGGTCGAGGGCTGAGAGCAACTGCGTGACATGCGGCTTTGGCAGGGCGCCTGAAACACGTCATTTGCAGTGGTGTCGGCGTCCGCCCTATTCTCTCCAGGAGCCTGAGCACTCCGTCCTCTTCTCTTCACCCTCCAACCACTTGCGCTCGGATCTGAGCTTCGCGATATAGTGTGCCTGGCGGCAAATTTACCTGAGCAAAGAATTGTGGTTCCGAAGGAGTTCTTCTTCAACCAGTATTTACAGGTGGAAGTTAAATGTATTCTCTTCATATGTTTTGTGTTGATAAGATGACTTTTTTTTTGAGAATACAATTTTGCACTTCGATACTTTTTGGGTTGCTTCTCTTTTCTTGAAGCAAGAATAGAATAGAATTTAACATGCAGCCTTAAATTGCTGTAAACAATAAGTGCACTACTAAAATGCTGCTAATAAATGCACTACTTCAAGTCTACGTGCAGGTTGATGTTCACAGCTTTTGCAAATGACATTGCTGTTAGTGTTAAATCTTGTCAAACTCTGCAGATTACAATTTCTTTAGACAAATAACGAGAAAGTTGGATTATCTGATTCTGCAGGATATTGACGTCTTAAAATGAGCACATGGTAATCGTAGGAAAATAATTGTTTCTGAAAGTAAATCAAGAAATTGGGAAACTACTTTTGCCAAAACGCAAGTTTTCTCCCTCGAATCAGTTAAGACCATCCGCATATAGCTTGAGGTACCTAGGGATCATTATACACAGTAAACAAACATCTAACAAAATTCAGCATTAAATCTTGGTGGTCTCCACTTTGTAATGAGAAATTTAAAAGGAGGGAATAGGAAATTCAAATATAAGCATTTACGTCGTTAGACCACTGCCTGAGTACGCCGCGAGCTCTTTCAACCCGCATAGACTGGAGAAATTCGGAGAATCGAACGCGTTAAAAAGCGAATGAGTACGTGTATTCAAAATATTTAAATTATTAATAGAGCACGGTTATGGTCGAAAATACGCAACCAAATGAAAAGTAAAAGCTGAAAAATAGGCAGTGAAATATGCATTGTAGTTAAAAATAGGCACCAAAACTCCCTTGATAACCAAATGAAAATATTGAATATACGAATTTAGTCCCAATGCGTGCATAAAGGGTAAAAAACAATCTTCCATCAACAAAAACAAAATCAACAATTTTGGAACATTGTTTATTATTTTTAAAATCACAAGTCAAAAAAAGCATCTTTATACTTCACTATGGCAGTGCACAATCAAAAACATTTCCAAGTTTTTAATAGTGGCCAAGGATCAGCTTTTATTCTAAATTATTTTGTAACGGTAGAATGTTTTCCCCACCTCACACCACGTTATGGGGCCCTAATTCACGGAAGCTATTAAGTTTAGGTGCGAGACCGATTTCTCTGATTTACCTGAAATAACAATATATTTTGTATATAATTTCAAAATTGGAATGAGACTTAACACCATGGTACATTTTAAGCCGTGAAGAAATAAAAGAGGTCATCTTCCTCAACATAGTATGTTTATTGAGATAGCCGGCTTCCGACGGCTTTGCCGTCATCAGTCTACAATACAGGAAATAAAATATAAATCAATTACAATTAAAATTCAAAATAAGATAGCAAATTAAATTACAATTAATAGATACATTTAAATTTTAATTACAAATAGTAGATAAAATTGCAAAACGTGAAATGCAACGGGAGAATACCGTTGCATCAGAATTCCCACAAATTTTATGCCAACAGCTTTACTTACATTTCCACACAATTCACTCAGCATCTGCTGTAAGTTACAGACGATACTCGTAGCAAGTGTGTGTCAAAAGACATCTCGTCTCCTAAGTCATAATGCCTTCCAAAATTTACCCGTTTTAGGGTAGGTCAATCTTGATATTTAGGGACGACGCTACTTTACTTTCTTAATGGCAAGAGCTGCATCCTCGTTAAAATCTACAAACTTCGATATTAGTTAAAAGTTATCTGCATAAATGGCGGCTTGGACGCCGTGCTTGGACGCTCTTGCCAAAACGGGTTGCAGTGGTTGAGGAATATTGAAAAGTCTTAAACGTTGACACCCTATTTGGAGCAATGAGAAATGCTCTTTTCCTGCAAAAAATCAAATATTTTTCATCGTGGAAATGTCGACGAAGTTCTGCAACCTGTGGATGGTCATGAGTTGTACAAGTAAAAACGTTCATATTGGGATGGAAAACATTAAAGCATTCGGCAGAATTTACTATATACGCTGCTGCATCTGTTAGAAAAAGCAAAACTTTTTTGTCCGTATCACTTTACTCAAACGCGAATATACATTTAGGATCTCTTACAAGAAGAACAATTATATTATGCTTAGTAGCATCTGAAGCTCTCACAAAAATCAAATGTGGCTTTCTCAGATGATGGTAGTCTAGTTTTCAGATATTCTCTATGTGCCATAAATAAATCTAGTTTCATATATGGATAACCAAAAGTAGGAAGTGCCCAATGCCGCCTCGAATTTCGACTGACAACTAATATGGCGGAATTAGATGTTTCCTAGGAGTTGATTCGTGCGAATTTTCTGTTTTGTTTTTCAGGAGAACTGGTTAAACGTTGATTTTTCAAGTGTTGAAAACGGGATGTTCGCGGCAATCGGCACAAGTCATTGTTGAATTATTTGTCTTCACCTTTAGGCTACTCTTGCTGAAGAAGAGTTTGCATAGTTGTTTATTAATTTTCCAGAATTTTTAACCTGAGATGCCGTGTTTTATGATATAAGATATTTCTTATTCATTCTTTGGCACAATTTATAACTTTTCACAATACACAAAAGGTTCTTTTCCGCCCGTCGTTAAAGCATCTACGAATTCACGCTTTTTGCAATCGCTTATTGAAAATTTATTGGAGCTAACGAGCTTAGACTGAGCAATGGGAACAGTCTAAACTCACTGACATAACAGCAAACTAACAGAACTGACACTAAATTAACTAAACTGACTTAGAAAATAGTAAAAATTATCGAAGAATACTCCATCTTCTGTAATTCTACTTCCTAAAAGAGAAATACGCTGGGAGCTTTAATATTTAAGATAGTTGTGTTCTTGGTAAGGAGCCGATATTTCTCTGAAGATAGTCATACACATGCAGGAAATCCTCAAGGTAAATGCCTCCGGTTTTTCTTTGGGGATTTCCCCTACCGAACACTTGCCCACACATGAAGAGGCCTTCGTGAAGCAAATGACTTCAATTTTTTCTGATACTGTCCTCTTACTTTCGATCAAGATAATTCTTAAATCTATCCATCATAAAATCTTTAAACTAATTGCCACAAGCAAGGTTTATTCTCAAGCATTTGGATTTTTTGTTGTTGATATTTAATGTCGCATCAACATCTAGGTCATTAGCAACCACTATTGGAGTTAACGCTATGGTAACTATAAAGATGAAACGAAATGGTGATGATAAGGAGTGAAAGGACGAACACAAATACAACCATGCAGCACGCGAACCCGCGACCCTTCCGCCCGAGATCACTACAACACTACTGCCTTTGCGATCTCGGCCACCGGGCCGGCAAGAATTTGGATTTGTTCTATTAAAAATTGTGAAACATGACTGACGATACTGAAATCGTCACGAACTACAGAGTTTCAATATACGTTATCAAGAGATCGGAGAAATCAGACCGCAAGGTAAAAAAGAATTGAATTTAGTACGGGTTTTTCAGCCTCTCGCCTCCTCCGCACCTCAAGGAAACCGCCACACACGTTGTGAAAATCCTCAAGGCTTGAACTGTTCGTGCCAGGCCTTGAGGAAATCCAGCTAGTGTATGGGGCACTTAACGATAGCTAAGATTCAGAAGGTGTACGATAGCTAAGATTCAGAAGGTATGTGTGTGTATATATATATATACACATACACACACGCGCGCGCGTGTACCGGGAGCGGTAGCTCAGTGCATCAACTGATGTTACTGCAGCGCCTCTGACCGGGGGTCCCAGGTTCGAGTCCTGACGGCGGCAGGGTTTTCGACACTAGCTTTTCAGCTGGGTCGGACCCAGTCGCTGTCTGGAGGAGAATTCTAGCGACCGGCTGCTCTGATCGGTAGTTCTCCGTGGTTTCGCCGATCAACAACAGGCGAATGCCGGAGCAGTACCCTACCAAACGGGCCACGGACCGCGCGCGATCTTTCCTTCCGCTTCCTTGTCTTACCCTCTCCCTTTATACACACTTACACTAACATGCATTACACTACCACATATTCCGGGAGACCGATCGGGGGCTTAGAGCTTGTCCCGGCTGGGACGGTGCCTCGCTGGTCCTGGTTAGGGGGAAACCCCACTAGCCGACGGTAGGTCGGCGCCGCATTTCACCATTCAGCGGGGGAAGATCACCGCCATATTCGGAGTAAAATCATGCACTCCACTTACGGGAATAATTACCAAAGCAGTTCACGCGCTCGGAAACACGAAAAACAAAAACAAAAACAAAAACAATCTATCAATGTATGTGACGTGCTATGAGGAGAAGTGAATTCTGTGTACGTTTTCAAAATTCTGTGATCCCTACCCTAAGCCATATACTACTCGAATTTGGAATACAGAAAGAAAATGAGCGTTTTTTTTTTGCAAGGATTGTTAACAAAATATTCGCTCCAATGTAATAAAATATATTTCCAAGGGTATATCAGCAACAAATTTGGGCTCTTATCCCTCATCATGTCCTTCGCCAAAGAATAATACTTCCTGCAACGACATCATGGAGAAAGATAATTTGAATAACTATATTTCCCACTGAATTCTAGAAGACGTGCACAAATAATGAAGTCACATTTATCTCATCCATCTCCAAGCAGCTTTCTTCCTCGCTGCGCTACGGGAAGGGCCTCACAGAGCCTCTCGCTCGAACGCCTTGACAGATTTTACGCGGTTTTTACGGAACGAGAATAAATTACACAACGGAAATTTTGCAAAAAAAGTGTAAAAACAAATTTTAAAGAATGAAAAATACAAAAAATTCTGAACGTACAAAATAGGCACTGATGGACTATGTAAAACAGACTACTATCCCCCAAGTAGGCATTTATAGGCACTATAACACCCACGCAAAAGCCATTCATGTGTGAGCGCAGATAATGAAGGAAGTTGCCTAAAGTTACATTCCAAGAAATAAAATAGGCAAATAGAGAATTGTCTAAGGTCCAATTATTAAATAAAATTATGGTAGATCCACACTAATGCATGCACATTTTATTATTATTATTATTATTATTATTATTATTATTATTATTATTATTATTATTATATCATCATCATCATCAAACGTCATTCAGCGAGAGAAAATTCACTGCCACCTCCCAAGGAAAAACATGCGCTACTCTTACGAGACTAATGACCTAAGCTGTTGGCGTGCCCGAAATCACTACCAACGAACCTATCAAATAATATCAGAAAGTGGATTTCGTTCTAGCACCACTTTAGTTTGTTTTTGTACTTCTAAGGTACGTCTATCCTCTTGCATGCTTGTATATCCTTTTTTTGTACGTGAAACGGGTTTTTGATTTTAAAATTTTTATTTATCGCGTTCAGACCGGACGTCTAGTAAATTGAATAGGATTCTGCATACAGTATATCTGGAATGTTCGACAGTAATATTCATAAGTACAAACACCCGAGAAAAATCCTTCAGTACCTATAAACAGTGCGGTATTTAATTTGGTTTTCTGAATTAATTTTTCCCTCGTTCTTTGTAGATCCTTTACCCCATCCCCGAACCTATTTGCCCTATTCATAATATTGTTTTAACAAAAATCCATCACTTGACTTGGGAAACGAGTTTGCAAAGAAGCCACACTAATTTCCAAACATTCCAAAATTACATACATCATTACTAGATCTCTCATGTTAGGACAAATGCCTATATAGTTTAATAATATACTATATATACTATAATTTTCATATTTTAATTATTCATTTTTTAAATTTGTTATACTGAAATGCGAATATTCTCTGATCCAATATGCAATCGAAAACGCTCCCAACACACTCGCCCAACAACAAAAAATAAGGAGCACGCGTTCAAGTCAATATAAAGAGAATGTTTCATGCTTGTCTGCGCTCGGCACGCACTTCTTAGGCAAATTCATCAATTTTCAGTGCAGCTGTGCTATTTACAGGTTGATGATTATCGCTGCGGCGTGTCATCTACGCAATCCAGGCGAGGAAACTACAGGTCAGGCAAAAGCCTACCGTCGGAAAGGCGAATCTTACAAAATACAGTCCAGCAAAATAACTTTTTCATTCCTGCCCTCAACAAAAGCCAAACTGGAACACAAAGAAAAACATTTGACAGATCAATTGCTAATGGTGCAAGGCTCCGAAGTGAAAATTTGTGCTGCCAAGGGAGCCGTTGGGGGTAAAGAAATGTGCAAATGGGAGATCATAATAAGAAAATTCCGGAATATGGAGTAATGGGTAGTATGGTACAAGTTTTGGTGGGGAAGTTCCAGAAGAATGGGCATAAAAATATGATTAAATTTAAGTTTGCTCGTATAACCTCGGTGTCAGTAGAATGGTCCTTTTCAGCTTTCAAAATGATTTTAACAAATAAACCTTACTTTAGAAAATTTGGAGAAAATCTTCATTATATACTGTGCTCCAAATTACGAAAGTGAAGAAAATAATATGCCTGTAGTCACTCCCATAACTGTAAAAATACTTTACTTTTCTGAATAAAAAAAGTGCTTCATTTAATCCTTTTGTGATTAGTTGATGCCAGAAACATAACTTTTAATGAAATGGTTTAAACGCATTATTTAATAATTTTTAACAAATTTTAAGTGCCTAAAACATCGCTTTTCATAATGCCTAATTTCATAATTTTGTCACCTATTTTAGGTGTCTAAATCATAACATTTTGTGCCTAAAATTCTGAGGTCTAATCATTACATAATATCTGAGACATTTTTGTCTCTTTCTGACTTAAAAGTTAAAATTTACTATGCTTTACTGAGCCGAGTAAGTTAATCTAAGTAATGTTAAGCGCTAGCTGCGTTCGCAAGACTAGTTACTACGAGAAGCGTTATCAGTGCCTCATAGCACAATATGCGAACTGCCGCGAGGACATTACTGCGAGATGGACTATCGGTTGCTGCCTGGTATTGGTTACATTCCTCCGCAGCATCTCATGCGCTGTGTGCTGCTCTTAGACCATGCGTCATGTCCAGCTGTCCTTTACATCGCTCGGTGTGTAGGGACTGAATAAGCCACCTGAAGCTGGCAACAGTAGATGACAGTCAATAAGCAACACCGGCCGCAATCGCTCAACGGCCACATCTTCGTACCTGCAGCATCACTGACCGGAAAATCCTAGGGTTTGAGTTCCGACGGCGGTTTTTCAACTCTATCATAGTTGGTTCACATTCAACCACTGCCTGTAAGAGAATCCTTGTGTCCTGCTTCTCTGATCGGTAGTTTCTGTGGTTTCGTGAAGGAATATCAGGTGAATGGCGGAACCGTTCTTTCACAAACGGGAGACGGACTGCAAGCGTTCTTTCCTTCCTCATTCTTCCCGCCTTCTCTCCGATTACGCACACAATGGCATTCGCATGCATTACACTATCACACATGTCTGGAGACCAATCAAGACCTCAGCGATCGTCGTGTTCGGGACGGTGTCCCTCTGAGGGAGACACCTAGAGATGGAAAACCCGCAAGACGACCCTTCAAGTCGTCTCCGAATTTTACGTTCCTGCGCAGGAGAAACACGGCCACCTTTGCGCATGTAATTAGTTCATTAAATGCGTGCATTTTATTTTATCAGCTAACTTATTTTACTCTCTTGCATTTCAAGAAGAGCGTATGTGATAACATGAGAGATAATTTTGATACTTGGCAACCATACAGCAAGTAGTGTTAGTGGTGACAACGCACTTTCGCATATTTAGAAACGGAATTATTCAGAGAGGGCAATTACTAAAAAAATATTTTTATTATTTGCACGATGCTCAATTCGTAATAAGATATGGAATATCACACACGGTGTTCCTGACGCTTTCAGAAGAAATAGAACAACGTGTGAAATATCTCATAAACAGAAATAAGCCTCTATTGTGCACGCTGCAGTTGTTAATAGCTTTAAGATTTTATGCTGCGGGGTATTTTTTTCCATGTGGTCGGCGTGTGCAATGGAAATTTGCTATCCACACGGTGTCGTTGTGTAAATAAAACGATCGTCTCATTTGAAAATGCCTCACTACGGCCACATTATGTGTATTTTCATATATTGGTCAAAAGAGAAATTATCTAATAAATACGTGTCTTATTGTAGGTTACATGTTTATTAAATAACTGAATTATTTCGAATTATAAAAATCTCCTTTTCAAACCTCTCTTTACACCTTCGATATCGTAGTAAGGATTAGATTTTAAATGCAATTTATTCTTCAGTATTAAATATTTAAATAATTTTCTGAAAAGTTGTTATATATAGTATTGTTACTTTTTTAGGTGGTGAATTAAAATCTCGTATTATTTTAACAAAACGTTTATTTTGTTACTTAAACAATCACTGAAACACTTGATTATTTATTTACACTACACTTTCTTCAGTTATTTCACTACACTTCTCTTGCTTTATTTACACTAACTTCTCTTCAGTTATTTACACTACACTTCTCTACACTCGCACAGTCCTAAGCACTGGCACAGTTCACTGCACTGATCACAGTTCGATGCACTGGTCACCGTTCACTCACCGACCACAGTACGATGCACTGACAACGGTTCACTTCACTGAGCACACTCACTGCACAGCTATTCACCGCGATGCACACACTTCACAGTTCAGCTTCCACTGCGGACTCAAGACTGACTCGGCCGTCGGCCGTCGCGTATTTATACTCGTCAGGACAATCCAGAACCATCCGGACACCGCGACTCTTCTGGACGAATCCGCCGGCAGGTGATGCAACTCGTGCTCACCGGCGGCTCGTGGTCGCCGGCAGATGACGTAACCGCCACCTCGAAGTGGCGCCGGGGATGACGCAATATTCGTTACACTACCTCCTTAGTTGCGATCCGTCTCGAGCGCGTTTAGTGAAATCATGCCGATACTTTGCAGCTGGAGCCTCTAGTGCAGTTAGAGGTTAAAAGAAGTGGCAGTCAATTGTCTTCTTTGGATATGACAACATTCCATGGTGGTAGCTGCAGACTAAGATGCTAACCCCAGTGTACCGGAACAGTACTTTCAACATGCTTCTCACTATTCTCCAGTTCAGTCCATCAAAACCACATCCCAGTTTTGACATGGCAATCTTCTGGACGTTGTCTTGCAGTACTTGTTGGCGTAATTCGATCAGAGTTTCCCAAAGTTTTTCATAGGATGCCTTGTGACATGACTTACTTTGTGACAAGGTAATAAACATAGTGGCTGACGTCGTGCAGATGCAGAACCTTCCCAATATCTGGTTGTTGGTTCTTTAATTCTTCTATCCTTCCGTATTTTCTCTTGAATACAGTAGCAACACTCTGGTCATATCTAAATCCTGGGCGACACAATGCGCCAATGCTATTCCTGGGGTAGCGCAACAGATCCTGTTGCACCTCCATTGTTACCCCATAACGCGCTTGATGCTTTCATTATACTGAGACATAAACTCGTGAAATGTGCACTTGCATGTCCAGCTCACAAACTCGTGCGGTCTTTTCTTCATCTTTTTCATTACTTCCTGCGTACGGGGCCAGCCGATTCGAATGAACGACTCGTGGTTTTCCATTCGGCAATTTTTAATTCTGTAGACAACATCATTTATCCTTTTCACGACCTCGTACGGACCTTCCCACTGTCGTTGTAATTTTGGACACAAACCCCGGCGTCGTTGGGGTTAACAACCACATGATCTCCAGGTTGATAACCTCCTCCTTCAGCTTTGATGTCATACGGTCTTTCATCCTGTCACTTGCAATTTTGGGATTCTTTCACGCACCTGGTTATGAATTATGTCCATTTTCCGTTTTAGGTCATTTACAAAGTCTTCACGGCTGTTTCTTCATTAGTTTTACAACCAAACTGTAGATCACATGGTAGACGTAGTTCCCGGCCGAAGAGGATATTAGCAGGTGTTTGCCCAGTTGTCTCATGAACAGATGAACGGTAGGCTAGAAGAAAAGATGTATGTATTGGTCCCAGTCGCGTTGGTGATCTGACACGACCTTCGCTAAATATTTTCCCATTGTTCTGTTCATGCGTTCCACCATTCCGTCTGACTGCGATGTAGGGCTGTCGTTCTTGTTTTCTTATTCCAAGAAGTTCACACACCCTTGAAACACTGCAGATTCGAAGTTCCGTCCTGATCTGAATGCAATTCCAGTGGCACACCAAATCGGCTCACCCATTCCTTAACCAGTACTTCGGAGATAGCAGTGGCTTCTGGCTAGGTAGGGATATGCTTCAACTCCACTTGCTGAAATAATCCATAGCCACGAGTATGTATTTATTTCCATCATTTGACATTGAAATGGCCAGCCAAGTCAATGGCAATTGTTGAAAGGACTCCCAACGTTGTATTGCCTCATCTTGCTCTTCTCTTTTGTGGCTCCATTGCTGGTAGCACAAACTTGACACTTTGTGCACCACATCTTTACATCTTGTTTGCAATTAACCCAGTAAAATCGTTCGCGCACTTTCTCTAAGGTTTTCGTTATACCGAGGTGTCCTCCAAAGTTCCATCATGCAATTCTCTCAATATTTCAGGGACCCTTACCTCGGTAACAATATCTGCGTCCTCTTCTGGAGCCGTCTTCACTTTCCAGAACTCGTTTCAGAACACCTTCCTCTTCAGTAATCGAATCACTGCGCCAATATGATTTTACTGCTGAAGAACAGGAGCTATTTCTTGCCAACTTGGTCTCCGTCCTGCTATTTCCATTTCCAAACATGTTTCAATTCCGTGTCCTTTTTCTGATCTTTCTGAAGTTCTCTGGTTGCCATTGGTCATTACTGACAGTGACCCTTAAGGTAGGACACATCTTCTCTTCCGCATGACAACAATGCTTGCAGTTTTCAGGGCACGGTCTTCTGGAGAGAGCATCGGCATTCCGGTGACTACTTCCGCTTCGATGTTCTATTCTAAATGTGAATTCTTGCAATCTTTCAATCCATCTGGCGACTTGACCTTCCGGATTCTTGAGTTCAGCAGCCATTTCAATGCGGCATGATCCGTTCTCAAAGAAATTCTTACCGTAGAGATATTTGTAAAAGTGTTCAACGGATTTCACCACAGCAAGTAATTTCTTCGGGTTACACAATAGTTGCGTTCTGGCTTTGATAGAACTTTACTATAATAACCGATTACTCTCTCGTCCATCTTGTATCTGCGATAATACCCTCCAATACCAACGTTACTTGCGTCAGTATCAAGTATATAGTTCCTTGAGGTAGTGGATAGCTCAATATAGGGCACTCAGCATGGCGCTTTTAAGCTTTTCAAAAGCGCGTTGGCGTCTTGATCCCATTGAAACAAACGCTTTCTTCTGTCAGCTGAGTCAGCGGTTTCGCGATGTTGGCAAAGCCCAAAACATAGCGGCGATAATAGCTACATAGACCCAGGAAACTTCTCAATTCATGTTTATCCTTTGGGACCGGCCATTCCTTTACGGCTTTAACCTTCTCCGGATCAGGTTCTACTCCGTGCCAGATACTACATGTCCAAGGTAATTCACCTGCTTCGAAATAAATGGCATTTCTTTGAGCTGAGTTTCAGTTCGCTCTTCCAACCTCTTGAACACCTGTTCTAGGTTATTGATGTGTCTTCGAAAGATTTTCCAACAACAATTATATCGTCGAGGTAGACAAGACATGTCTCCACGACAGACCTAGCACGGTTTCCATCAATCTTTCGAATGTAGCTGGAGCATTACACAGTCCGAAAGGCATACCGTAAACTGCCACAAACCTGATCCGATGGTAAATGCAGTCTTTCTCGATCTCTGGGATCTAATTCTACTTGCCAGTATCCGCTTTTCAGGTCAAGTGTCGAGAAGATCTTGGCCCAGAGAGCGTGTCCAACATGTCGTCAATACGGGAGCAATGGATAGCTATCCTTCTTCGTTACATTGTTGAGCTGTCGAAATCGACACAGAACCGAGTCGACCGTCTTTCTTCTTTACCAATACGACGGAGAAGCCCACGGACTGCTTGATGGTTCGATTACGCCATCCTTCTTCATCTCTTTAATAATCTCATCTGCTTCTTCTCTCTTGACAGAGGTAATCTTCTAGCAGCTTGGCGAATCGGTGTGGCGTTTCCGGTGTCTATTCGGTGACGAACAACATCAGTCTTTCCTTTTACACCGTCACTGCATTCAAAGACATGCTGGTAGCGCCGTATTAGGTCTTCAGCCTTATGACACTCTTCCCGAGATAAGCCTTTACATGCCTCTGTAACCAGATTCTGCAGTCGTTCAGGAATTTCTTTAGGTGGTGGTTCGGTACGGTTCCATTCTGCAAAACCGAGGATACCGTAGAACAATTCCAATCACTGTTCCTTTCTCAACTTAACAGGATAGTGATTAATGTTCATTATTCTCACAGGTATTGTTCTATTCCTCTGACCAGTTCTTTGCACTAAATCTCGACCAATGTCTTCGTCGTGACTTCTAGGTTCAGAATAGCAATCTCTCCAGCTGGAACGTCGCCCTCAGGGCTCGCTTCTATAAACATCTCGCACGCCCGTCAAGATTACGTCGTCAACCGTAATTACATTACGGCAATGTTGTTACGTGAATGTGAACCACCTCCACTTCGTTGAGTCTCAGCACACCGTGTCGTAAATCCAGCTGACACCCATATGTCGTCATAATATCCATTCCCAAAATTGCTTCTTCTTCTATATCAGCGACCAGCAGACGATGACTGAAAGCAACAGTTCCAATAGCAAGGAGGGCATCCATCTCTCCTACAACATTCGCCGAGTCACCAGTGGCTGTTCGAAGCTTCCATTTGGACGGCATTAGATGGATGATTTGGCAAAATCGGTTCGTATAATGCTCTTGGTTGCACCAGTATCCAAAAGTGAGACGCATGGTCTTCCATTTACTAGTGCATCTACGTAAATGCTGTCAGAACGGTGTCGAATTGACTTGACGTGTATTTCGTAAGGTGGGGTCTTGTTTGACAGGTCGATGGATGCCCCTACCATCAACCTGCTTTAGTTTTCCTGCTGGCTGCTAGGTTTACCAACAGACGGCTGCTCTCCTGTTGCTTCAGTGGACGGTTACATCGACTTTTCACGTGCCCTAATTCTCCACAATTCCAACATCGAGGTTGTCGCCTTTGCCACTAGAATGCGTGCGTCCACCAACCTTCCACCATTGCCTCAAAATATTTTTCGTCATAAGTATCGACGCCGGTTTGCAATTCTCGTACTCGTCCGTCACGTTTCGATGCTCTTTTGCAACCTGAAGTCTAGTGCTGACTTAATGCGTCAGCTAAGGTTTTCAGTCTTGCAGTCTTAATGCTTGTTGTGTTTTTGCATCATGTAGTGCTTCAATAAAGCACCGGACGGCTGTGCGTTGCAGGAACTTTCTGAAGCATCAGGGTCAAAGGCGCACCAGACGAGAAATATCAGCTTCCAGTTCTTGAAGACTCTCCCATGCTTCTGAACACGATTCCTTAGCTGGGTAAAATACATGTCTTCGAGATGCGCTTGCCCGTACCGTGTTTCGAGTCTCTTGACAATTTGCTCGAAGTTGGACTGTTCATGGTCGGTTTTGTCTCTAGAATATCGACGGCGTTACCACGCAAAGCCAAAATCAGGGGCCCTAGCACAATCTGTTGCGGACCAGCCATTTCACGTCGCAGCAGCCTTGAATTGCTTCAAATAATTCGACCATGAAGAAGTGCCATCAAAAGGGAGGTGGTTTTACTCGTGCTTTTCCCAGTGGCTCCTGTACGGTGGCTACTGGTGCTATTTCTAGTGGTTCCTGTACGATGTTTATATTCGATTTTCTGTTGAGGAGTAAAACCTTCAGCTTCTCTTCTAACAGATTTAGTAATTTTTCTCATTCTTAAAATTTTCTCATCCATCTTCTCAATTTTCTTTCCATTTTTCTTCTTTCTTCAAAATTATCTCCTCAATTTCTTCTCGCACCAATTTATTATTCTGCGTTATCTTCTGTTCCAACTTTTCTTCCAAAATCCTGAATTTTCGATCAATTTTCTTCTAAAGCTTTGGAGTTTTCAGTCAGTTCTTCTAAAATTCGAATTTTCTGTTAACTTCCTTCTAAAATTCTGGAATTTTCCGTCAATTGTCCTGTCAATTCTCCTTTTAAAATTCTGGAATTTTTCCAGTTTTTCTTCTAAATTTCTGGAATTTTCCATCAATTCTCCTTTTAAAATTCTGGATAGGTCCGAAAAGTTGCCGTTGTCTCGAAGAGAAAAGTCTCTGGATCCTCGCCTGCCCCCTTCATCGCGTTTGCAAGACGTTCTTGTAATATTGCTTTCGTTCCGGAAGTGTCTTGTTCCTCTCTTCTAACTCTCTTCAACTCGGCCACTTTCAGATCCCATAAAACTTTGTGAAACTCATCTTTATTAATGTTTTAATTCACCACTCGTTAAACCCCACACCTGACACCAATTGTTACGTTTTTTGGTGGTGAATTAAAATCTCGTATTATTTTAACAAAACGTTTATTTTGTTACTTAACACAATCACTGAAAACACTTGATTATTTATTTACACTACACTTTCTTCAGTTATTTCACTACACTTCTGCTTTATTTACACTACACTTCTCTTCAGTTATTTACACTACACTTCTCTTGCACACTCGCACAGTCCTAAGCACTGGCACAGTTCACTGCACTGATCACAGTTCGATGCACTGGTCACCGTTCACTCACCGACCACAGTACGATGCACTGACAACGGTTCACTTCACTGAGCACACTCACTGCACAGCTATTCACCGCGATGCACACACTTACAGTTCAGCTTCACTGGGACTCAAGACTGACTCGCGGCCGCCGGCCGTCGCGTATTTATACTCGTCAGGACAATCCAGAACCATCCGGACACCGCGACTCTTCTGGACGAATCCGCCGGCAGGTGATGCAACTCGTGCTCACCGGCGGCTCGTGGTCGCCGGCAGATGACGTAACCCGCCACCTCGAAGTGGCGCCGGGGGATGACGCAATATTCGTTACAGTATTATTACTTTCGCCTAATTTTGAGAGCAAACGCGAAATCCTTCCAAAAATACCTAAACAACAGTTTTCAACTAATATTATAATATTAACTAACAGTGCTAACTGGTAACTAACTGCTAACTAATAGTAACTCTCAGTACAAATCTGGGAATGTACGTGCTGGTGTTGCATCTCTAGTTAACTTTGTTTGCGACATGAACGAAACATATCTGACATAGTAAACATTGCTGAACCAAGAATTATCAGTTTGACAAAGAATGAACGGGGATAAAGAAAACGTAAGAGGCTGTGGTGTTCAGCCATAGAGCAAGAATAATACAATATCATTTCTGTACTAACACTACTCGCATTAGTTTATAACGAAAAATCTACTCTGATATTTACTGTAATAAACCCGCTTCCTCTTTCTTTTTCTCTTGTGTTAGTTAAACAGCATCTCTGACGGCCAACCAGCAAAAATTGTCAGCAAGGATACTTGCACTACAATTTCCTTCGTAAGGTTTTACGAGGCCCAAAGCTGGTTGAATTTTTTTTGGCGAGACCACGTTAAATGTTCAGAGAAGCAAAAAAGGTTTTCTCTGAATTCATGAAAGGCTGGAGCTGTGTATTCATTTTCCAAGTTTCTATTTGGTGTTTTAAATGCCGTTATTTTTATATGAAATGAATTGCCCGATGTTTACAATCTCATTTACAGAGGAAATATCTGTGTTGAGCGTAGACTTGCTCGACTCCATTAAATAAGCAATCTCTTTTATGTCCTTTTATACCATTTATATACGTTACTAAAATTAATAGTCAGAATTCTTTCTTACGTCATAACCGAAACGAAATCCAAATAACTGCTATGGAGTGAACTGAGACATAATTTTGATGTACTAATGGTAACTCATTTCTCAGATGTACTTCTCAAATTAATCATCTCCAGCAAGATAGATACTTGTACGTCATTGCAAAACACAATACGTTTTTCCATTGAATATATCTCCGATCTCCACATGACGGTCGCGAATAAATGACAGTTTACCTTGCACGAGATTGTTCCACTATCGAAGCTTGAAAGCTAACAGCTCTATCTTAACTTTCGAAAGCACTACACTTTTTACTAAATAATTTAATAAATTCTGGCTGATACGTGTTGGTCAAAAGAGTTGACCTTTGATGTAAATCCAGGATTGTGTACGTGAAGGGACGACGATCATAAGCTTGGTCTTCTGAGTATGGATTATTAATCAGGAGTATACGAAGTTGGCAAGTAGACACTGTTTGTCAAGAAAAATGGTAAGTCAGCATATATATTAGTTTTCCCAATCTTGTTTGAAATGCTCTGAATTTGTGAAATCTTGGGATGGCAATAGAAACGAAACCAAGGGAAATAGGTAATTCGTTATTGTTCCTTGTGCACATTAAGTCGAAACGAATCTAAGTTTTGAAGTGCACCGTAAACGCAATTGATTAGAAACAAAACTACCTCTGGAACGTAATTTAATTACGGACAAGACTTAAGTTACGTTTCTGAGAACGAAGCTATCTTATCATGGGTATTTAGTTTTTATCCGAGAGTTCTAATCGCCATTCAGTTTCGTTATTTTCAGTGCATGATGTCATACAAAGGATAATGGACTAGTTGTTTGCTCCAAGTGACAGATGTTTGTAGTAGTTTACAATAGAAAATTATACGATATGTTTTCCTTTTATTCTAGAATTCTAGAACAACCCAAAGCTGAATAATTAAGAAATGAGTAAATGTCTACAAGCATGAAAAATGGCACTGGTCGTAAAACAAAAATGGCCGCCATTCGTAAAGCAGATACAATAAAAATAAATTAAAGATGTTTCTTGAACAGCCAAAACCTAAGGAAATGTATGTACAAAATATGTTGTTTTTTTTCGAGATGGTCGAGCGACTAATTGATTAAATTTTGGACCACTTAAAATGGATTGACCCGTACGTAAGTGGTATTCCAGGGGAACCCACGGACAGGAAAATGGACGGAGCATTTCATCCGTCTTTGCAGCTTTCCCGCTGTAATCCTAACCAAACAACAGGTGGCAAAATTTCATGTCAACCGGAATATCTAGCACGGTGAGTGCTACTTATTTCAAACTGTGTCTCTCGAACCATAGCTTCTTCACTATAATTTGGTATCGTGCGCCAGGAAATTCTCTCCGCACCGAGTCAAAGCAGGGGCTCCTCTTACAAATTGCATTCGCGTTCGTAGCCACCAGATCACTGGGAAGGCGACACTTCCGCCTCTGTTAGAATTGTGGTGAGTATGCAATGCAAGTTTTCATTTGCTACAAGTTGTGCTTCGAGCTACCACCATACTTTTTCTCGCAAGCCATCTCACTAGTCACCGGTGCCACTGCGGAGAGACTTTCCTGGCCCACTGTAGATTATTTTAACAACAGAGAACACGGTTTCATTACGAATTTGCAAGAAGTCCTCTATATATATTTTGCTGTATTATGTTCTTTAGACCTCGGAAGAAAGATTAAAATCGAAACGAATAGGAGAATATTCTTTTATACCTAATACAATGAAATTCACTTTTGTTTCGTCTCCCTAATGTAATGAAACGAAACTGACTCGCACTGACTTCTGTATCATTACGACACTAACTTCTCAACGAAATAATTAAATAAATTTGAATTTTAAAAATAAAATTTAAAATATTTTCTTATATTAGAGGTATTTTTTTTACATTTGTTGCGTCAACTCACGACGCAACGCATCTCCTAACCCCTTGTTGGGTATTAAGCGCTTTTGGAGTAATCCTCGGTTACTATGTATTATGTCCGTTACGTCTGGACGCATTCTATTGTCAAGAGGACCGCAGGTAACATCTCTGCGTACGCGCCTCTTACCAGGCGCTCCTGCTTCACTACCCAGCGCCAGATTTGGGAAGGAATACGGATAGTGGTAGGGTTTAGGACACTTCACAGGGGGGTTCGACTAGCCATTGCGTAGCAGCCAAACTCGTTTTGGTGCAACAAATCTCACGTGAGATTCGATGGGAATCGAACCCGGACCTCATTAGGCGAGTGACTTCGGTCTGCGCCAAGAGATGACATCATAAATATGGGTTGTAAGCCAGCACTACTTTACCACTAGCATAACAGAACTGTTCACACATTTATGTAGCATAATGAATAACTGTCGGAACAAATATCACGAAATTTAACACTATGTTCCAAAACAATATTAGCAATTCCCAGTGCTTAATTTGTGTCGGAACGTACAAACTACGCATCCACACTAACCTCACCAACGGCACATGATGAATAGCCGATTTGTTGAGTTGTTGCTTACTGAATTGCTACCTCGGAGACGCGAACTAAACGGACGTAAACTAATGCAATGGAGATATTTATCTACTTTGTACGCACCTCTGGGTAACTTGAAAGTCGGCAAATTCCCCTCATAGACAATCTGTGCTTCTGGAGAAATATCCAACCACCAAATTTTATCTTTATTTCGTGTCCAAATGCTCAAGTTGAAATGGAAAATATGAGTTTTCTCACATTTCTCACATTTGCTGTTGTACAATGTGACTACCGCTTTGAACAATTGGTTGAAGAAGGTTGGTTCTGGGGTGCGGGGAAGGGGAGGGGCGTTTGGAGGTTCGACAGTCGCCGTTCGGCCGCGGATTCCGGTTCCTGGCCGCCGCGTGGCGTGTTCACCTAAGAGCGCGGTGTCATCCGGCTAATGCATTGCCTTAACCCGGGGACACGGTGATGTATGGACCCGCGGGCGAAGGAATTACTCATCCATGCTAATGAACCGCAACACGTGTGCAGCGGAGGCGGTGGAGGCGGGAGTGTTGGTAGAGAGGGCGGGAGGCGGAAGAGGCAGGGGAAGTGTTAGGGGCGGTGGTGATGGCGATGGCGGTGGCGTTTGCGGGAATGGTAGACAGTGTTAGCTGTGTTGTTGTTGTTGTTGTTGTTGGTGGTGGTGGCGGCGGTGGTGACGAAGGAGTTGGCGTGGCGGGAGCGACGAAAGGGTGTTGGCGGTGGCGATGGAATGGGGGGGGCGGGGTATGGTGTCGGTTGCGGAACTGTGATAGTGGCGGTGGCGAGGCTGGAGCTATAGGGAGAACTGGCAGCGAAGGTGATACCGCTGCCGTCGCCGTCGCCACTGCTGCCGCCTTCGTCCCCACTCGTGCGCGCAAAGTGGCGTAGCAGTTTTGAACCAGGCGGCCCAACAACTAAATTTAAACGCTTAGCGGCCGCTGCCGAGCGGCTGTTGCCCGGTGACGCGGCCCGCCGCGGTGCACCGCGGAGCCGCGGTCGCCGGGCATTCGTGCACGTGCGCCCTCCACATGCGCCCCGCCCCGCCCCGTCCCGCCCCGCCCCGCCCCGCCCCGCCCCGCCCACCCCGCCCCGCACGCCCCGCCGCGCCCCGCCGCGCACACGCGCCGATCAGAATAAGGGGAATGCAGGGACATAAGACATCGCATTGTCAGTGCAATCCACCCATCACACTGCTCAAATACTCCCTCACCCAAACCGGATAACCAATTTGGACAGCCGTTCCCTTAATAACATTAAAATTAACTTTGGCGCATTAAATAATACACGCATATGAATTTATTCTGCTGATATAAATCTGAAATAAAATTATTTGCGGACCACATGCTGCAGGAATCATGAGACGCAGTTTGCAACGCTGTTGACACAAACGAAAAATATAATTTCTCAAAACTTTCATTTCACTTTAATGCGTGCTTTTCTCTTAGAAAGAGTAAATTAAACATTACATGGGAAAGCAATACATGAATAACCAAAGGAATTAGAATAGCGTGTAGAAAACAAACGTACCCTTTACTGTATCCCTACACATCATATCTAGGGGGCGGATTTTGATAACTTAAAACATCGCCGAAAATGATCAATAAAATAATCTTAAAGTGTTTTAATAAACTCCCCAAAACAAAAGAAAATACCTAAAAAATGTGATCAAAACCAGATCGTATGAGCATCTAAAGCTGTTGGATATGGTACTGATGTTTTCGAGACTTCTTTCATTTGATCAAATGAACTCAACACGCAAACATTTAATTTCGACTGTTCTTTATCTGTCCTTAAATACCCGAAATCGGTCGAACCGGCCATGGCATTGATAGGCGTCACAGGAACCTTAGATGGCATATTCACAATGGCTGCCAACACAATTTCTGAGCGAAGAAATCGAATATTAAGGAACATTTGTTGCATCTCGTAGATATTATTTGAAGCAAGTACCATTAACGTGATATTAAAATCAACGAAATCAACAAAAAATCATTAAAATGACAGAAAAAGTTAAAAAATGACTTTTGTCGAAATCGATGAAAAATGCAAAAATTGGCACATCAAATGAGCCATTTCCTTTTGTAATACAGAAAATTAATGTCTATACTAAAGGGTATTTTTCTAAAGTGAATAGAAAAAATGACATTTCATTCAAATCCACCCACTGATAATAACGTTTCCATGTCTACTTTCGTAAATATAATAGATTTTTAAGGAAATTAAGCTTTGTAAGGTTATTATTATTGTAATTATTTTTTTAACCCCGGGCCCAATTGCAGTTAAATAAATGTAATGTAATGTAATGTAAATTAATAGCGCCGGAAAAATAATAAAAAACGATGAGGACGTTTTGAATGCGCGTAACAAAACCAAAGCAATATGGAATATCGTAAAAAACACAATATCATCTCGAACCTTTGTAGACAGTGTTGGATTTACAGATAACGGCAGAGAGGTAAACTATTAAGTAAAAGTCACTTCATCCAACGCTTCTCGAGAATTGCGGGTGATCTCACAAAGGGACTAAAACCACAAAATTCAACATCATACGTTTGTGTGAAAAATATTGTTTGTTGACACGATGTTTGTTTCGGAATCTTCTTCCAATGAAATCCTCAGAATAGTCAGTTAACTAAAATATAAATATTCGATTGGTTTAGATGAATTTCCTGATTGCTTATTAAAAACTCGTGTATCTGCGTTTAGACACCCGTTAACTCACATTTTCGAAACTTATGTATGCACAGGAATATATCCAGATATTTTGAAAACAGCAAAACTTAATCCAATTTATAAAACACTGTATTTCAATGAGATGTGGTTTGAAAATACATTTTTTTTAAATAGTGAACTTACCTCCTTTTTGAGCTACAAACGAAGAGATTTGAAGTAAAACATTCTCACGACTCATGATCAGTCTTACTCATTGCAATACATTCATTTTGTAGCTAGGTAAGCTGAAATAATCTTATCACTTAATATATTTAATTTCATTAAATTATTGTAGGTTAATGTGTGTAGATTTGTTGGGATATAACGTATAATATATAAGAGAATTATGGTTTCAAATTCTTTTATATGTTTCAAAAAAAAAGATTCACCAAACAAAAAAGGGATTCGATTTTGCTTCTTATTTCTTATGTGGTTTCGTTGACCTTAATTTTTTTTACTTTATTTTTTGATGTGTGTTATGATTTTTGTTGACCCTTTTCTGTAAACAGGATTCCATTTTCAAACAAATTATTGGTCTTACATAGCTACCACATAGATACAACATCAAAGCATGGTAACTGACTTTTTTTAACTATTACAATATTCTATAATTAATATAATACAATATAAAATATCAAACTTAAAATTACATAATAACAGCTAAATTTAAAAGCTTCAGAATCCTACATGCCTTCCCATGAACTTCTTGACAAATGAACATGCACTGATGACTGATTTTTGAAGAGCGGTGATAATACTCTTGTCCATATTTTCGGTCCATACTCTTGTCCATGAAGGTTTGGGACGACTCCGGTTGCTGATGGAACAATTGGAACAGTTTTGGAGTCTGCAATATATTACTTTCCTCTCACTGCATATGCTAGTTCTCGAAATTTATCGATTTTTGCCTGATATGTTGTCATCATATTGCTGGTATTGACAACTGCAAAATCGATAAACCAGACTTTACTGACAGATTTATCCCAGAATGTAACTTCGGGTCTATTGTGCTGGATTGTTCTGTCTGTGAGAATACTGTGGTCCGAGTACAACGTATGGGACTAGCTTTCTAACACCGTCTCGGGATGATATTGGTAGTACCGTACTTCAGTGTCCCGCCGGAGTCTACATTTCTTAGCAGCTTAGCATGGTTGATCTCGCCCACTACATCGTGAATCGTTTTGTAGTCTTTTGGGGCTAGTGCACTGCAACCCGCGATGATATGGTGGATGGTTTCATGATCTCGCCCTCACATTCGGCTCTCATCACTATGTATTTCTGGGTCATTAATTATGTATTGAAGGTAGTTCTTCGTTGGGACAACCTGATCTCGGATTGCCACCATAAAGCCTTCAGTCTCAGGGTACAAATATCCTATGCCGAGCCATTTGTACGACATTTTCCAATCGACAGTTGGATTGGCAACTAGAGCAGGATTTGCACTGTGGAGGGCTTTCTGTTTCCAGGAATCCATTTCTTGTTGGAAAGATGATTGTTGCATTGATATAATTTGTTGTTTTAGATTAAGAGGTGTATAATTGTCATCTACCTGAACGATCACCATGTGGAGTTGAGAAGTATTCGCTTTCCGTGCAAAATACATTCTCATGTATATTATCTGCTTAGCGTGGTGGTTTGTCAACGTTATACGCGCCTCCCCCCACTCGTCGCGGTAGTGTCATTCATTGAATAGCGCTTCTTGGGTAGTGGCAACCAACACATGTCATTTGGACTCGCACCTGTCTTTTCAATTCCTCTAGATCTGTTGAGGACCATTTGACAATATCAACCGAAATTGCAATAATGGGAAGAGCGTAAGTGTTGATGGCAACCGTGAGGTTTCTAGAATTGAAGGAAGTTCTTAAAACTGCCTTGAGTCGGTTCGTGCGCTCAGCTTGTGATGTGCTATTATACATCCCTGTTGTATAACAAGATATTTGTATAAGTTATTGATTTCCAGAGCGGATATTACTTTTCCACTTTCAGTCTCGTATCTAGCTCCATTAGAATGATTGCCCTTCTGCATTTCTTGAATTTAGCATTTTATCAATCCCCAACTGCATATCAGTCTGGAAAATTCTTCCGTGTTTTTTATTTCCATGTCTAAGCCACGCATTGTACCTGAGAAGAGTCTGATATCATCAATATCGGCTAAGTACCTTATATGGATCTTCTCAGTGCCTTTCAGTCAGCAGTCCTGTTTGTAGGTCTTCCCGGAGTGTTGATAGTGGGTTCGTGGCGAGACCAAACTAGTACGGGCTCAGGCTGTCACCTTGGAAAATGCCACGCCTTATGTTTATTTTATTGGTGATCGGTGTTTCATATTCACATTCACACGGATAGTGGTCTTCCATTTGCCGATGGTGATTTCGAGGAAATTCACTATCGTTGTATTAATACGGTACAGTGACTGTATGTAGAGCAGCCAGTCATGCGGAACCATGTCATAGGTCTTTTCATAGACGATAAAACAAGTGAACACGTTGCGTCTCTTCTTACATGCTTGAAACATGATGACGCTGTGACACTGATAAGTTGTTCTTTACATCAGAGGGAACTTTTGCTGCATCCTTGTTGAGTTTGTCAGGATAGAATTCGCTGTACAGTAATGTTCGATAATCATCGATAGACAACTTATGATGTTATAAAAAGAATTAACGCATGTGATAGGCCGGTATTTTGATGGATCTATTGTACTACTAGTTTTGGGCTTCATAAATGTGGCACCTTCGCATAGATAATGCAGCATTTCTTGGGGATAATTCAGGTAGTTTTTGATGAAATTTAGGATCATCCCGTGGATACGTGAATTTTTTGTATAAATAGCTATGTAGACCATCTAACCCCGGGCATTTCCAATTAAACAGTCTCTGTATAACGTTTATTATTATTATTATTATTATTATTATTATTAAATCGTATTTGATGTTTATAATCAAATAAACATGGCTTTTTCTAATGTAATTTGGCTACTCTTAACTCTTATTTGGCCCATGGCATATTTTTCGATTCGTTATACACAACACCAGGGATAGCCAACCTTTTATTTAATATGTGCCAAAATTCATGCATAAGATTACAGATGCACCATGCCAATGATGCTCTTTTTCTACCTTCTCACGTTCATTGTTGGGATTATGTTCATTATCACCTTCATTTTACAACGATTCAGCAGTACTAGAGAGAAATGGTTTGGTGAGGAATTTTAATGATGAAGCAGTCGTGAAATAAGAGTGTTTTTAAAAAGAATTCCTAGCAATTGTCCACAGATACGTAAACAATAATTTCTTAAAAAAGCTTTTATTTTGTTAAATTTTTGTGTCGATAAAGGACAAGCTGAATTGGCTAAGTTTTTAACCTTACTATTAAAAAATAAAGATCATCAATAGTTAGAAATTATTCTCTGATACCAACATAAATGTGAAATTTTAAAACACTTAACGTTATTTAATTTTATGGAATAAATGGCATTTAATAAAAATAAATTCATCCGAATGAAACTGTTGTGTGTTTGTACATCAACAATGATTGTTCCCAAAAAATCTCCCCTTTCCGAAGTATGTCCATTGTTCTTTATTAGACAATGTCACCAGTTTTTGCTCCATTTCCGACTCATTCGCAATCTCCCTGCACCACCCTCATGAAGGTTGCCTTTCTGCCTGTTTCTCCCTCTCTCCCGTGGCCCATGTGCTGCTGGGCACTGCTGGCCTGCGGTCTGCCGCACGCACGACCAGCCCCGTGACGCCCAACCAACGCGAACACCCACTACCGCCCCTGCCCCTTCCCGTCCCGTGCCGTCCCGTCCCGCCTCCGCACCCACCCCGTCTCGTTCCGCCCCACTGGTTCCCCTTGACCCTCGCCAGTCCCGCTCCATTTCCTTGACCCCGCCCCGTCCCGTTTCATTCTCCTGACCTGCCCCGTCCCGATCCATTCCCTAATCTGTCCCGTCCCGCTTCGCCCTACTCCATTCCCCTGACCTATCCCGTCCCGCTACGTCTCATTCCATTGCCATGACCCGTCCCCTCCCGCTCCGTCCCACTCCATTCCCCTAACCTGACCCATCCCGTTCCATTCCATTCCCCTGACTTATCCTGTCCCGGACGTTCCACTCCATTTCCCAGATCTGTGCCTCCTGCTCTGCCCCACTCTATTTCCCTGACCTGTCCCGTCACGCTTCGTCGCCCTCTGCCCCTCCCCCCCGCCCCCCCCCCCCCCGTCTGCCCCTCACCCCGCCCCTTCTCGCGACGTCCTGTTCCACCCATACCCCCGGCTCGCTCCGGTCCTCCCCACTACGTTCCGTTCGATCCCCGCCCCATCCCCGCTCCTTTCACCCTGCCACAAGCCTGCCCCCGCCGTCGCCATCGCTGGTGGCCGCAGAGCGTGGACGGCGCCGCTGCCGCCGCGGGTGCAACCGCTGCTCCCAGCGACACGTAATGCCCCAGTAATCAGCAGGGGACGTGGCGCGGAGCGGCCGCCGTATTTTGTTATTATATTTCCCTGGGTCGCGTATAAATCAGCCAATCGCATCGGGCGCCCCGTGGCCAGCGTTGGGCGCACGCCGCTGCCACTGCGTCTGGCAGTTCGCCCCGCCCCGCCCACGCCCACTCCAGTTCTGCATCACTCGCGACGCGCCGCCGCCGTTATTTGCTCCCCAACATCCACCTATTTATTTCATTTCGCCTTTGCTTTGCTTTATCTTCCCTTTTGCTGCCTATTGCCACCCGACTTTCCGTTCCATCCTTTAGCATTTCATTTTCACTCGCCCCTCCTTTATCGTTTCATCCTTTACAGACCCTTCTTTTACCATTTCCTGAGTTTATCAAGCCGATTTCAATGGTAGTCTTTCTTTAAATCTTCATATGTACCCTCCGTCTTTTCCTCCCGGACCTTAATATTCTCGCCATCATTAAGCTCTTTCTGGCTAAACGCCTTAGTTTTCCTCTCAGCAACCTTCCAAATCTGTACACCAGCTCAAGGATGTACTCAAATCTGTTAAGACCTGCACCTTTGAGGTGCTCTACCGTTTCTCTGTTGATGTTTTTTAACTCTGTATGGAGACGTGGTGCCTGCACTGTCACGAAACCATTGGATTCATTTTTCTATTTTGTCTTCGACCCTTTCCTTGCGCGCAGCTTAGAAAGTATGAATAGGTAGGCATGCGAATGAATAAAATAATTGTTTAAGATAATTATAATTGTGATATAGTTTGTCTTGAGTTTTTAGGATTGTGATGTGCTTTATACCCTTTCATTTCTATCTCTAAACCTATCCTTTTATATCGGCTGAGGTGGCATAGAGTATCAACTGATGTAACTGCAGTGCCTTTGACCGGGATGTCCTAGACTTCGAGTCTCCACGTTCGCGGTGGCAGGATTTTCGACACCGATCTAAATAGCTATTCTTCCATTTATTTACCATGGCACGACGTTTAATCAGCTGTTACGGTATCATCCAATCGGGAGCTTCAACGTCACTGTAATGACGTTCAAGCTCCCGATTGGATGACACCGTAACAGCTGACTTACGCCAACTACGATTACAAATAAACCGAAGTAGTCCATATGCTTCTGGAAGCCAATTCCAGTGGTCAGCTGCACTGATCGGTGGTTTTCCATGGTCGCTCCAATCAATACCAGGCGATCACCGGAGCAATACCCTAACAAACGAGCCACGGGCAGCACACGATCTTTCCTTCCACATCCTTCTTCCTTCCTCTCACTTTTCTCTCCTCTCCAAAACTCTTGCACTGTTGGAACACTTCAAACTCTCCGAAGGCCTTTTAATCCCGTTAGTAACATAGGAGATCCAATTAATTTCCAGGACTTACTTTCTACATTCACTATAGTCGTGGTTCAGATTCACTATAACCGAATATATCGTTATTTGTAATGTAATTGAAACGGGGCCAGTAACTTAAGTTCACTGTAACCGAGGGTTCACTATATCAGAGTTCACTATGACTGGAGTCGACTGTACCATCATACGTCGGAATCTTAGAACTTGTCCCGGTTGAGGCGGTGCCCCTCCAGCTTATACCTGGATGGAGAAACCTCGCCAGCTGACGTGTAGGTCGGCGCAGAATATCACGTTCTAGCGGGAAAGGAACACCTCCACCTCCCGAAATAAAACATGCACTACACTAGTGGGACTAAGGACCATAACAGTTGACGCACCCGGAAGAACGAAATAAGTAATTAATCAGCCTATCATTTTATCCCTTCCTTCCTTGTCCGAGGACTAAAACCCACTCTCTGCCCATTCCGTCCTGGTCCGGTCCACGGCCGCGCCTCCCACGCTCGCAATCTCTACTCGTGCCGTTGGGTTAGAGTTGCCGCTCGCGTGCGGAGCTCCAGTTTGTTGTAAGCCCGTATTCCCCACAAATATTTGTCATCCTTTTTAAGCGTTCAGACAGTGTTTCGCGGGTATAGGTCAGTTATGAGTGCTGTATAGACCGGTCATCCGCAAAATATGCTAGTGAATGTGCGGGTGATAGTATTTTTTAATTTTCTCTTTTAGTATACTCGTCGACAATATATCGCGTAATGAATGTAATAAGTTTGAAATGTAATCGTTGTTTTAAACATTACGGGTGGACATGCCACAAGCATAATTGTGGTTATTTCTCTCTGACATCGTGGGTAAATAAATTAGAGTGAAATGCTATTATATATCTTTATTTTTCGTTAAGCATCTACTAATAGAGTTCGCAGGCTCAGAGTATATCTACTATCAAGAAAAAATCGCATTTCCATACGCTACTCAGAACGTATTTTTAAATAAGGGGTGAATTTCAAAAAAAATAATTTATAATTCTGTCCATTTCCGAAAAATTATTACCCTCAAAGTTGTTTCGGTAGAAATAACGAAACGTATGAAATCACGTCGTATTGATGACGGTTAATGTGAAGCATGAAAGAAAAGGGATGTGTTTTAATAATGTGATAAAATTACAACGCGAGTGAAAACAGATTAGGGAGGGAAGTAGTAATTAGGGATAGTAAACGTAAAAGTGGTATAGTTTTTATTTTAGAATATTGAACCCATTGCCTTTGTTTAAATTACGTTTCGGACAGTAGGGATATTTACAATGGTTTTTAAGACGCCAATGAAGAGTTTTGAAATTTGCCGTTTTTTGATGAAATAGAAATCATTTTTAAAAACAGATTTGGACTTGTCAGTCTTTCACTGGAATCATATGCTGGAATCGAACTACTCTAAAATTTTAGTTTCTTCCATCGCAACCTTAAGGTTGGCACGCTATCTAATGCAAATAACCAATTTTACAACGCTCGTTTACACGTTTTGCGCCACCCAAATATGAAACTGGGAGTCGTTAGAATAATTTCTCAGGCATGTTCAGAGTAGTGCGCCATTTCCGTTCCATGACCATATAAGTTATGAATTTGATGGATTAAAATGTAATTCTATGAGGGATAAATTAAGGTAAAACATAGAAATTAATCTGGTATCTCTATGTTGGTAAAATTGACTCCTGTATTACGTATACGAGACTGAAAATACATAGTAATACAGTAGTCATTGTGAAATGAAAACTATACAATTATAAAAATGCATTCCGTATTACCTTAATCTTCAAAACAAACCCAAAGCTCTCGTGTTTCTGAGAATCACAATGTTTTTCAGGATCATTCTTTGTCTTCTTTCCTCAAAAAAGTATTTTGAGATAAGTTTACTTATGTTTTTAAGCTGTTTTTTCTTCTGTGAGCGATGTAATGTCTTAATTGCGTTTCTTTCAGAATTGTGAGTCCAAATCACTGTCTTTCTATTCTTGCAATCGTGGCATGTCTTTTTTCTTTTCTTTTTTTATTCTCAGGCTAGAATTGAATATTTTCAGGGCTAACAATGACTAATAACCAATAATAACACCTTAAAAACAAAGTTTCTCTTTCTGACGTGGCGGATTTAGAGTTGACGGAGGCAGGGACTGGCGGAAGAGGTGGGTAGTACGAAAATTTTGACAAACCTTGGAAAAAATCCAATTTAACACATTCATTACCACCATCAACCTGGTGGAAAAACTTATTTGTGAAATCGATCAAAATCATTATTCAATATTCAAACTTGGATTTCGATGCGTATCGACTAGAGAGCTATAAGCACACACCTTGAACATCCTCAGAAGGGGAATAAATCCGGTGAATTTGAGTGAAGGCGTAGATTTTATGCCCGAAAATTAGTGGTGAATAGGTACTGTTTTCAAGTATTTAAGCTTTATTAGTCTGTGTATGACAATTCCAGGTTCATCGTGCTCGAACGAGAGAAGCTGTGTTTCGCAGGGTAAAAAATTACTTGCGTTCGACGATGCTACAAAATTGACTCAATCATACAGCGATCTTGCACTCGTTTCTAGAGTTAGTTGAAGATCGATATTGAGAAATTAATGGATGAATTCATTTCAAATAATCCAAACGAGGGTCAGTTTTCGCAAAGGGACATTTCAAGCGTTGATCGATTCCAACTAAAAATGGCGAATAAACGGCATATTTATACCGTTATCACATTTTTTTTTAATAAAACTTTAAAATTATACAAAAATTTCACGACTTTCTCTCATGGTACTACCCACTTGAAATTTATACGTTTCGCTGGCTCTGCACGGAGAGTTTTCTTCAGAATTAATCCGCGAATTTGGAAGATATTGATTTGGAATTTCTATTTCGTTAATGCTGAAGATAAAAAAATATTTTCAGAAAAAAATTTATTCAAAGACTGAATACCTCTATCCACCGATTAGTCATGATAGTTTGGAATTCAGACTGTCAGTGATTGTTGAAAGACTTTTACATTATTTAGTAACGTTATCCACTGTGGTCATACTTCGGAGATGCATCAAATAACCTATTGTGGGGTTCTCGTATCCATATTTCATTAATTTCAATATTTGCTAAAAACAATACTAAGAATGCATCATCATTACTTTTACAAATGAAGATAATAATCGTATGAATATCATCAAGAGGTTGCGAAAAATATATCGTTATTATTAAAGGCTGTATTAAATGTTGCAAGATTTGACAAATATTTACCTCTTGCGTGTAAAATTAATGTACAGGCGAGAAACTGGGTTGGCACACCAGGCCACTGATTAGAGTGGAGGCCCGAACCTTGCAATAGCCAGCGAAGGAGGCTGCCTTCAGCAGTTTGTTAATAACTCTCGTAGGGGTTAGTACTTGCGATCGGAGGGACCCTTGCTGGGCCCTGCGGAGGGGATATCCCGAGGCCACTGTGGGTCGTAGTAACGATAATAGAAAAAAACCCATGGGTTAAGTGTGGTCTGCGAACTCGAAATATGCTTACCGAGAATCTTCACTTAAAACCAACTAGAAAAATGAATTGTTCAGGATATGTAGTGAATCTTACGTGCCTTGTTCTACCAATGTGCCATATCTGCTCACAAACCGCTAATGTCACTTTGTCGAGGTTGGCCATTAGTCCCAGGGTCCCAGAGTCGGTAGTGGCTCGAAGCCATCGTCAGATATGGACGCGGGATGAATTAAACGAGGTGATGTGGTGCTTTTACTATACAAAAGCAAAACATTGGAGCTCAGAAATAGAAGTTTTCAAAAAGTGGAGAGAGCGGAGCCCAGATATGAAACCTGCCCTAGTTTAAAGTAAGCTTGCCAGTCAACGACAATACATACTCAGCAGTGGAAAATACACAGAAGAACAACATTTAGAGAAGAACGGAGAATGTTCTTCCATCGAACTATCCACATGACGAACATTTAGAACCATCTAATATCCGTGAAAACGAAGATCCTCTTGAAGGTTCATCTCTTCCCAGTGAAACAACCGTCAGTGGTAAAAATTCATCTGGATATCAATCACATGTTAAGGACATGACGCGAAATCCCCTTCGACGCGTTATGGAACGAGTTCTGCTTCCATTCGAGTCTCGTGTGCCGTTGAGGAGAATATACGAAAATGCTAAACTTTAGAGAGTGATAGAGACAGCGAACTCTGTCATAAATGAAGGGGTACAGATCCCAGTTAGAGATCTATATATTTCTTAAATCAAACTCATCGTGTATACAACTAGATATCCGGTGTCTCAGATAATTTTGGGGCCAGCCAAGTACACCGACGGTCAGCAGCCACACATAGTAAACAGTTCCGTATCCCCATAGGCGAAAAGAATTATGAAATGGTTAGCCGACATTTGGCGTGAAATATCGCTCTAAGCCGAGACATCTATATCAACCCACACCTCTAAAGTTCAACGAAAAATACTCTGTGTTGAACAAAAATACCAAATTCAAAATACCACAAGGCGCATGGTAGCTGAGAAGCTAAAAGAGAAGATCCAAGCATGGGCTCCAAGAATTAGACGTTACAAACGTAGAGTAGATTTCCGTGCAGAAAATGTGTTGTTTGAAATAGACGCGAAGAGATTCTATCGAACTCACTCAAAACCTGAATAGCAATGCTGCCTCTCCTTCGAAAGATATCGAAACATTTTGGCCAGGAATCTGGGAAGAAAGCAGATCCTACAACCAAGACGCATATTGGCTCCTTTCTGAAGTTGATGCTACCGATGGACTCGTGGAAACTGTGGAACATGTTTACGAATTCTCGGAAGAGGACCTCTTTAAAGCAGTTAAAAACATGGGAAACTGGAAATCACCCGGGATTGATAAGATCCAGATTTATTGGATTAAGAAATGAACAGCATTACATTCTCATCTAGCGAAGGCTGATAATAAAATTTAGAAAATCCAAAAGAACTCCCAGAATGGCTATCACGCGGTATCACTTATTTGCTACCCAAAGCGGGAGAGTTTTTTGGCGAAGAACTACAGGCCACAGACAATCACTTGTCTGCCAGTATTGTACAAAGTTATAACTGCAGCCATAGCTAACAAAATGTACAAACACCTAGAAAAGATACACCAAGCATGGCTTGGATTGACAACCTAAGGCCTTTGACGCGCCTAAGTAGGCTCTAAAGTCTACCACACGATTGGATTTTGAAGACCCTGGAGATCTATCGATTTCATCTTAGTCTTATTGAAGGTAAGGGTAGTATGAAGTTGCTGTTTTACATTAGTTTGATCCCACTATGAAGACAGTTGTCGCACACTGACTTTGGTTATACATTCCATGATGATAAAAAAACAGTATCACATTTGTTTTACATGGATGATCTTAAAATGTTTGCTATGAATAAAGCGATTCTCTCCCAAATGAAACCATCTCGAACAGCACAATGAAAGGCAGAATTCACAGAAAGTATTACATAAAAGTGAGGCTTGAGCTGCAGTTCGCTCTGAACTCCAGGAATAAAATATCTGTAATACGTAGTCAGGCTGTACCTGTAGCCGAATACAGTTTCGGACTAGTGGACGGGACTGAGCAATAAATTCGAATTGTGGATCGAAAATCAGAAAACTACTTGGAATGCATCATTTCGCCCACTCTCAAGGTGATGTACATAGACTTTGTGTCACGTAAGGAAGTAGGGAGAGGCCTCAGACAAATTGAAGCCTCAATGCAAAATGCAATAATAGGGATGGGAAATCATGTATTCAGCCATCAAGATTACCACCAATCAGGCAGGTCATGAAATATGACCGAAGAATGAGAAACAGAGGCATTGTAAGTGTAGCAATTAGCATTGCAAACACGACTATGCAAGACACGCAGAATAACAGACAGTAAACTTCTGATACTACTTAACATGAACTGTGGGAAACAAAACCCGTTAAAGAAATCGTGGAAGGACAAATCACTTCATGGACAATATTTGAAAAGAATGTACAAGGTAGAGATCAATAAATATCAATCATTTATGCGGCTTAAAATGTGAAGAATGAAGCCAGAATCGGAAGTAGTTTTTAATAGCTGTCCAAGATCAGGCCTTCAGACCACGACATTATGATAAAGCGGTTCTCAGAATTTCCAAGGATGATAAATGCCGCATTTGCCAGGAACAAGTAGAAAACATATCGTCTCAGCTTGTCCAATTCTAGCAAAGAACAAAGACTCCCAAAATCGAAACGTTCGTATTATGTTCACTGCTTTAACTCCAATGACTGTTTTTTCACCCTACACGACTTAAGGAGCTATGAAAATCCCACGATGGGATGGGTTCATCTCATTCTGGCAACACGCACGACCCGACATTGCTCGCACTGTGGTAGGGCCGTGAAATAAGTAACTTGGTTCTAGAGCTGTGTATAAAAGGGCCTCGAGAGAGGAACTTAAGCGGCGCAAAGTGCTTTGGGCTGTTGTTTGCCCTTCTGCACACGTGTGGTCACAGGCCCTGCGGAGCTCTCGAGTAAATGGACTTGATCTCGCACTCACCCTTCCTCTCTCCCTTCCTTCGCCTCCGCCGAGCAGCGGACGGCCCGCGGAGTTGTGGCGAAAGTAGTCGTCCTCTTCCGCGTCGTCTACATCGCACATCGGGATCGACGGAAACGACATTTCGGTCAGGACGCGTGATGTTTCGATGCTCGGGAGTTATAGCACATTTGTGACGTCAAAACCTGAGACCAGAAAAATATGTTGTATGAAATGTCAAAATATGTACATAAATATTTAATTAAAACAATAAGAATATGTAATAAATGAGTAAAATCGGATAGAATATGTAATATTAAAAATATATTATAAAACTCATTTACATAATACAACATTTCATTGATAAAAAACGCCCTAAATAAATTTTAAAAATGATACAAGCGTTTCCAAAATTATTTGGAGAACATAAGTTAAGGCACACTTTGCCCCATACAAATTTCCCGTCAGTAGTAAAGACTGCATCCATTGCTCTTCAGGACTACTTCAGCAGCCGGATTAGACAAATAGAAGCCATAATACAAACTGGCGATATCTACGATGATCAACAAATAGTCTCCGCAGCGTGCAGCATCCTCAGTGAAGTGTTACACGTCGGTGATCTGCAAAGTTTCTCTAAAATTAAGGTTAAACATCACGAAACGCGGTATCAGTGAAGCTTTTCACACCTAAAGGTGAAAATGATCTCAGTCGCCGACGCGCACTTCCCGCCACTGTGGAAAATGAAGCAGGCGTACCGGACTGTGAGAACATCCGACCGCGTATTGAATTATTTGAATGTATTTATTTGCCATGTTTTATTTCGTCAAAAAATACAGTCAAAAACTGTATGTGACGTATGGGGGAGAAAATCATCTGCGCACGCTTTCTTGAGTTTCAGAGTCCCTTCCCAACAATTTAACTATTAGCAGTTGGAAGATGAAAAAAAGTATATAAAATAATAATAATAATAATGATAATAATGATAATAATGATAATAATGATAATAATAATAATAATAATAATAATAATAATAATAATAATAATAATAATAATAATGATTAATATTCAGAAATCGGTACTGATCAATACCTGCTCTCTGGTCAGAAAATACATGGGTGAAAACCTGTAAAAATATGAGATAATCATTTTCTATAATTGATAATTAAGTAATAATTGTCTGGTTGATATTTTATATCCTTTATATAATTTTATTTGATAGTAATATATTTTAATGTTTGATTGTATGTGTTTCTACATCATTATGTAATCATGCTCTGATTGATATCTGTGTGATTGTACAATACCAGGAAACTGTGAATAAAGAAAAGATAATAATAATAATAATAATAATAATAATAATAATAATAATAATAATAATAAATTGTAAAAAGCGAGGAATTAACATTTCAAAAACTAGATATTTTCGTTGCCAAATTATAGAAAACTTATTTTTAAAGGTAAAGGAACAAACATTTGATTTTTCTGTATTGTTAACAAAATAGAAACTCACCCTAAGCTCTACTACCACTACAAGTAAAAGGAAAGTTCAAGAAAACGTACGCATAATAAAGCTACATTTACGTCCAGAAGCGTACGAGTATTCACGAAGCGCACTTCTAGTAGACAGCGCGTCTAGTAGACTGCGCATCGTAGTAGAGTAGGAAAAAATGTTACATTTTTAAAAAATACTTATTTTCCTATAAAAATTGTAATAAAATCGAAGAAAATAGAACTAAAAAATAGTTTGTGACAATATCAAAATAAGTAGAATATGTAATATAGTACTAAATATGTAAAAATATGAAACGAAAAAATTGATATTGTGTTAGGACGGCAACGATTCGCCAAGAATACAATATTGGGAACGGCAAGTAGAAAGACAAAAAACATGTAATTACATAAAAATCCGTTTTCTAGTTATGACTTCGTGCACTACGAGTTACATGACTTACGTTAGAACAGTAATAACTAGCAGGTGAATTTTTATGACCTAAAATATTGCCAATAATGACAAATATAATGCTCTTAAAATGTTTTCAAAATTCCCTAAAAGCAAAGAAAAATGACGTAAAATAGATTATCAAAACCAGTTCGGATGAACAAGCTCGATTTATCACTGATGAAATCGGGGCCGCTTCTATTCATTCAAGTGCCCTCAGCGTGCAAAGGTTTGGATTGCACTATTCTTTACCAGGAAATATCTGTCACAAGTTATCCCGAAATTGGCCGAACCGACAATGGCACTGATAGGCGTCACAGGAAACTTGGATTATATAGAACGGTTGACATTACAATTTCTGAACGAAGAAATCGAACATGCTACTCAGGAATTCTGTGGAGAATATTTGTTGCATCTCGTAAATATTATTTGAAGCAAGTACAATTAAAATATTAAAATCGATGAAATCAGCGAAAAATCGACAAAAAATGCAAAAATGGGTCATTAATAAGTTATTACTATGGGCGGATTTTATTGAAATGTAATTATTACCTTTTCACTTTAGAACAATGCCGTTTAGTGTAGAAATTAATATTATGTTATGACAAAAGGAAATTAGACATTTTTATAGGTCTTTTGTTTGCATTTTTCGTCGATTTCGTCTAAGTAATTTTCTACCTTCTTCTGTCAATTTTAATGCATTTTCCCCGATTGCATCGTTTTTAACATCATTTTCATGGTACTTCAAATAATACTTACGAGATGCAACAAATGTTCTCCAAAGGACTTCTGAGTAGATTTTTCGTTCAGAAATTTTAATGTCAGCCGTTGTGCATGTGTAATCTAAGGCTCCTCTGACTCCTATCAATGTCATTGTCGGCCGAGTTATGTTCGGCCGATTTCGGGAAAACTATAGAAAGAGATTTCCTGATAAAGAACAGTCCAAATCAAAATTTGCTTACGGGGCTAATTACCCTAGTAGTTGACGCGCTCGAAATCAGTAACAATCAATAATTTCACTTGAACGAATGGTTGAAGCCTCAATTATATCAGTAACATACCAACCCTTTGGAATTGTTCATACGAACAGGTTTTGATCACATTTTTTACGTCATTCTTCTTTGCTTTTAGGGCATTTAAAAAATATTTAAGGGCATTTTATTGATAATTTTTGGTTGTTTTAGGTCTCCTCTAGTAATAACTTATGTAATGTAGTGTAGTGTAGTGAGCGGCTCAAATTCTCAAAATCGATGTTTCTGTACTAAATTTTATTTTCTCGCATAATACTTACAATGTGTACAGAAAGTATTGTAATGCTGGGATAAAAAAACGACCGTTTTTCTCCAGAAAAACATGTATTTTGGGGCTCTTCTACGGAAAACAAAGACTATTCTTGTTCATATATGTTGTAAATCAATTTTTTGATCAATTTTTTTCTTAAATAATCCAAAAACGCCCAAAAATGATACACGTCGCATTTTTCATGAAGTCCCTAAATTTTCCAAAATCGCGTATGTTACTATAAAATTTCGTCGCATCTTTCGACGTGAGGGTGAGGCCGAATATCTCGCCTAGACTAATGAGATTACGAAACTATATGAAACAAAGTCTGGCACAGACAATTCTTGTTCCAGGATGGCACATTCTGGGGCGTCACTAGTTTCCCCCACATGCGTTAAGGTGGGTAGGATAGGAGTAAATACTAGAGTGCGACTATTTCGTGCGAGCAGCGATGGTGGAAAATTCTTGTCGGCCCACGGGCCTTCACTTGCCGGAGAACGTTACGCTCAACTTCCAAGCGCACGGGAGCGTCTCAAGGTTTCGCCCTGCACAAGGTATGCTTTCCAGTCTTGTTGAATAGTCTCACTGTGGTGGCTCGCTAGCAGTTCTCTCAAAACAGGTGTTTGTGCCTGACATGTACGTAAAATGTGTCAAACCGCTATATGAATAATATCCTGGAGCCACCCTTCTAATTGTTGACAAATGAGCGTATTTTTTATTTAATTTATTTAATTTACAACAAAAAACAGTTACAGCTGTGTGTGACGTGCTATGGGGAGAAGTGAAATCTGGGCACATTTTCAAAATTCTGTGATCCCTACACTAAGTCATATACTACTTGAATTTTGAATATAAAAAAATAAATAAAAAAACGTTTCCATGTTATAAAATCTATTTTCAAGGATAAATAAGCAATAAATTTCGGGCTCTTATCCATGATGTTCTACGTCAAGGAATAATACTTCCTGCCGCGACAACATGGAAACGAATAACTATATTTCCCACTGAATTCTAGAAAACGAGCACAGATAATGAAGTTACATTTATGTCCAGAAGCAAAACAAGGGGCCATCTCAGCATTTGCTCAATGGATCAGGGAATCTGGACGAAAAACCTGATCGAGATGGGTAAATACGGTCATTTTCAACTGGACTCCGCAGCCGCGCACTGTGTTTTAGTTTCCTTAAGGGTTTACATGCCGTTTGTGGAGACATTTTTATTACACGTGGTTTGTGAACTACACGCTCTCCTGATCTGACTCCGTGCGATTTATTTCAATGGAGATTTCTGAAAGTTATATGACGCTTATATGCGTCAAATCCCCACACCAAAGAAGTATTAAGGTTACAATATACACGCACAGGTCTCTGCAATACGATAGGACATCATTTGTCGAGCGAACCAGAACTTATTTAGATGTCAAGAATATATTGGAGTAGCAGTGAGAAGTTCAAGCATCTGTAAGGCGAGTACAATTTAAACTTTCCGGTAGCGAACAGCCACCTTCTCTCTTCGGCTATTCTGCCCACCACCCTGACTCGATTTCCCCGGCACCCGAGGCCTCGTTCGCCGAGGCCAAATCCCCGCGCGACCGGCACATTTATAAAAATGACGCACTGTACAATACACAATATAGCTAAGATAAATGAACATCAGCATTAAAATTATTAGTAATAAAATTAAAATTAATAGTATTAATATAGTAAAAATAAAAATTTGGGAAATAAACATGTAATAAAATTAAAAATAGCCTGATGCTAATTTAGAAAAAAATCCGGGTGTCTCTTTCGTTTATTCAATCTCCCGTTTTCGGTGGCAAGGAAGTGAAGTCCATCCCTACTCTCGCAGATTTTAATACTGAATAAAACAATAAAAATAAAATGCTTTAATATGTATAGTTATTAAATGTATATGTTGCATTAACACTCGGCGTTAACGTGTTATTAAAAACGTTCGACGTGTATATCTGATTCATTACGTACCTTCCTCTCGCGGTGGACGCTTCGCACAAACTGATTATTCCAAAGCCGAGGAGAATAAGAAAACGATTTGAACAATTTATGTGGGTACTGAAGTACCTCTTAATTCCCACGCTTCCCTGGGCTGAAGTTGGACATATCCTAACCCTCTGACTCTCTTTTAGTGTCATCACTGACCTTGACAATGAAATGCCGATGGTAGTGGCAGGGGCAGGGGCAGGAGCGGGAGCAGGGAGCGATCGTTTCAGTTCTTGCGGTGCGTGCTTTAGTTTCTGGGGTCCCATGATATTTGCTGTTGAGTTATTGAGTAAATTGCAAGTATTATGTGGATAATGAAATCTTAATTAACGTCAAGTGAAAACAGTCGGTGTTTGTCGAATTGGAGATGTGAAATATGACAATATTCAGTGCATATTTTCGTATTTAAAGAATTCCAGGTATGTATAATTCAAAAAATGTAGAATAATTCCCATTTTTCATATCTACAATATTTCATCGCAATTTCCCCCTTTTCACAGTTGTTACACATCCCGGTATCGTTCTAGCACGTGTATTGTAAACTAGTATACGTTGACAGATTCAATTTAAATTTATTTATTTATTTTATTTTACGTAAAAAAAACAGTTAAAACTGCGTATGACTCGTAATATCATCTGAAAACTTCTTTAGTTCCATGCAGACACGAACATTTCGCTGAAAGTGAAACAGGCAAAAAACATACTATTTCTCTTTATGACATTGCAATGTGACTGTCGAGCTCTTACTGAGGAGAGAATGGGCGGTTAATATATTGACAAAATATAATGTTAGTTCAACGACGTTCAATTTATTCTGAGATGGTGATGCCTTATCATGATTTGAAGGTTATGGGGATCGCAGTTCCAAAAATAAAATTTCCCTAAACATTGATGTAAGAAAGTTTTTCAAAAAATACATTATTACACATACAGACGCGCGCGCACACGCATGCACTGAGATACACACACACGAGATACGTTGCATTACGTAGACATGACGCATAGGGTAATTATAAGTACAAGTGTAAACATCTAAATAGCTATAGGCCGCATAGCAGTTGTTACTTTGCCCGACTGTTCATTCCGGTAGAAATAGCTTTGTTGTGAGTGTACTTTAGTACTGAACCTAAAAGATGCGGCGATCTCTGGAATGAATCTAGTCATTATGAAGGATCGTCATAACTGCTGTGAGCATTAATTCGTGAAACCGCGCCCGTTACCGTATTTGCACGTTCATCAGCAGAATATAACGCACGAGCGTGCGTAACATTGCATAACGTCGAGCGTCATCGGCTCAAAAGCACAAACGGTCCGTGAAAAGTCCGCCCGCCACGTCGTCCAATGGCGCTTCGAAGCGCGTCGTTTCGTGAGTCTCGTTTCACACACGCAAAAACGCGAACGCAACGTGGGGCGTGAAAGTGTACCCACCGACGAGCAGACAGACACTGGACACATCGCTTTCCGGATGGAAAGCTTTAACGCATTATAAGCCACAGCAAAATACCGGACGTTGTCCGGGTTTTCTACGTATTCAGTTCTTGTGAAAGTGGAAAAAGATCAATTTTATATTAGCTCAGTGCATCAGTTGATGTCACTGCAGCGCCTCTGACCTAGAGGTCCTAGGGTTCGAGTCCGGCGGTGGTAGGATTTTCGACACTAGCTTTTCAGCTAGGTCGAATTCAGTCGCTGTCTGGAGGAAAATTCTAGCGGCCGGCTGCTCTGATCAGTAGTTTTCCGTGGTTTCTCCGATCAACACCAGGCGAATGCCGGAGCAGTACCCTACCAAATGGGCCATGGACTGCGCGCGATCTGTCCTTCCTCTTCCTTGTCCTATCCTCTCCGCTTACACACACACACACACACACACACTAACATGCACTACACTACCACTTCTTTCGTGAGACCGGTCGAGAGCTTAAAGCCTGTCCCGGCTGGGGCGGTGCTCTGCTGGTGGGAGAGTCCTCTTTAGGGGGAAACCCCATTAGCCGACGGTAGGTCGGCGCCGGATCTCGCCATCCAGCGGGGGAAGATCACCGTTATCTCCCGAGGAAAACACTAACGGATAATGACCGAAGCTGTTGACGCGCCCGGAAACCCGAAAAAATCAATCAATCAATTTTATATCAACCACGCTTTTTCATATAGTTGGTAATCTAATTGGTTCAGATTTTAATGACATACTACAATTTTCTTTCATTTTGTTTTATAGCACATAGATATTAGATTTTTTTAAATCTTACGAGCTGCTACTGACCTTCAGCGCTTCTACTGGCCGCTTATTCATTGCTACTGGCCTCTGGTGGAATATTTTAGGAACCAACGTATTAGGTACCAGTTCTGCGACATCGCTATTGTCCTCTGGAGGAATATGTATGTGCTCTTAGCGACAGGCCAAAATTTATGATCGTGTTGCATATACCAACATTATTTAAATTATTTATTTTCCGTATTTGTAATGTTATAATTATAACCAAACTTGCAAAGACTCTGAGACAATCCTGAAGAGCCTGCACAATATTTGTATCTAATCATACACTTTTGTGGTGTCGATGATAGTTACATGTTGTTGAATTCACTTTTAGTAAAGATTTCTATTTAACTACGTGATCGCAAAGAAAACTGTAGATCATATATGTTGTTTTGGCCTTCCCAAATAGCACTCAAAATATTTAAATTCAGGATAGAGTAAATCAGAATTACTCTATTCCTCCGGAGATATCGGAGAATAGGTGTTGACGGTTTCAATTCCGAAAATTTTAATTTGGAGACAATTGTAAATATGGTGCGGTTTGCTTACATATTCACAAGATGTTTCGTGAATTGCCTTGCAATAGCGAACTTCATTGGCGACTAAATGAATGCGCAATTCTCTTCCAATTCGCCGTTAAATCAAACAGCCAAAAATTTGGGAGGATCAGTCTATAACTACGAATATCACTACTGGCGAAAATCTTGATATTTCTTCGGCATTGACTGTGGGCATTTAATCTTATAAATAAATTTGACGGGAGTGCTAATGCATTCCATCTCATCGTTGTACACATTTGATTTCATTTATTTTCATTAAAAACAATAAACGCCGATTTAGATGGCTGAGGTGGCGAAGAGCATTCAAAATTCTTATTTGTACTGGACGTGAAAAGAACTATCATTCCTTTCTTCCGTTAGGGAATTTTAATCATCTGAACCTCTGTATCAATGGATTTTGTTATGGTGACATGATAGATTGAATAGTTTTCGGGGCTATGATATTATTATTATTATTATTATTATTATTATTATTATTAAAAATATTCATTTGAAATCCAGTTTGGGGTTGTAGGTACATATTTGTTCACTATTTTTTGATACATGCATACGATTTCTACTTCCTTCCCCTCATTCAATGCACTTCTAATTGTTAATATTACTACCTTCTTATATTATTTTATAACATTTGGTTATTATTAGTCAATTGGGGTATCTAGTTGATATTTGGAACTGCATTTGCGCAGTACGGCAATGAATACTCTCTCACATTTTAATAGAAAATATCTGTGGTGTATTAAATTCTGTGATAAATATTCCTCTACATTTTTGCCAAAGATCGATATCTTCTGCCATACCTATAATCGTAGAAAGTTATATCTGTTCAACTACAAAATATCCTGTTTTGAACGCATTATTTTCTCATATAAAAATGTCCAGTCTCATGGTTCTACTTTAATATGGATCTTCCGGCTACAGTGATTTGCTAACGGTATTCTGAAGATACTCCAAAACACACGTAGAAAATTCAGTTATTACCGTACAATTGTCCCATCAATATATTGCCTTATTAAAACGTCATGTGTTGGGTGGCCCATGTAATTGACTTGTTTACTATCATAGACATTGGAACGTGCACAAGAAGTGATGTATGGGTGTTATGATAAGGTGGACTTGCAAGTAATGGAACAGATCAACTTCAACAAGATTTTTTCTTTGCCCGGCTTTTCTGCTTTTGGGTCGCAGAGTAACTGCGAGCAAGGGCTATAAGGCATATTGTAGTGGACAGGTAATGAGGAATATGCGTGCGTATCTGGAAATCAGAAAACATCAATTACTACGCTGCTTATTACAGTTCCTTTCCAATGACGTAATTAAGCGTATGAGATACATACAAGATAGTGACTGCTTCCGCATGTGATGTGCGTGAAACGCAGTTGCACGACATTTGTCATCCAATAACACAAATATTTTGCAAAATTTTATGTCGGGTATCTTTTTTATTACGCCCTAACAGAGGGGCTAATACAGGAGCCGTTACTAAGTTTTGCGAGGTAACTCCCCAAGCACGGTCCGTCCTTCGTCTGGTAATTGTTTCTTTATTGCGTCAACACGTCATACGTGCAACTCGGTTACAAATCACAAACTAATAGCGTTTTCCATTCGTTTCACTGAAACCCATCCAAGTGCAGGACAAAAACGTCATCACTCCGAAACACTGCTGCCCCATACACCTGAAGGGCAGCGATGAATGAAACGCATTTCGGAACTGAGTCAGTGCGTGTGCGCCACGCAGTGAGATTATAGACAGCCGTTCTTGGTCTGTCACACTGATGGAACTCGAAAAATAAGAATTTTGAATTGTAATCGTTGTAATAGCGCGAGGAAGAGGAGAAGGGCACGAGGAGGAGGGCACGAGGAGGAGGAGGGCGCGAGGAGGAGGAGGAGGGCACGAGGAGGAGGAGGAGGGCACGAGGAGGAGGAGGAGGAGGGCACGAGGAGGAGGAGGAGGGCACGAGGAGGAGGAGAAGGGGAAGAGGAGGAGGAGGTGGGCACGATGAGGAGGTGGGCACGAGGAGAAGGTGGGCACGAGGAGGAGGAGGTGGGTACGAGGAGGAGGTGGGCACGAGGAGGAGGAGGAGGGCGCGAGGAGGAGGAGGAGGGCGCGAGGAGGAGGAGGAGGAGGAGGTGGGCACGAGAAGGAAGAGGAGGGCACGAAGAAGAGGAGGAGGGCACGGGAGGGGAGGAGGGGGGAGGAGGAGGAGGGGGCACGAGGAGGAGGAGGGGGACGGAGGAGGGAGGGCACGAGGAGGGGGAGGGCGCGGAGGAGGAGGGGAGGGGGAGGAGAGGAGGAGGAGCAGGAGGCGCGAGGAGGTGGGATGAAGGCGCGGAAAGGTAAGAGAGGGGGCTTGGGAGAAGGATTAAAGGAGTGAGAGCGATGGCGAGAAAGCACAGGCGTTGTCGCCAGAGGGGTGAGGAGCACAAGAGGGGGGTGAGACGGCGCAGGAGCGATGTTTGGTCGTAAGGAGGCGAAAGGGGGTGCAGGCGCGATCGGAAAAGCGTGCAGGAGAGCGCGGATGGAACCGGCAAAGCGGGAGATTACGGGCGAGTGCGCGCGGGCGCCCGGCGTTTGGGAGTGGCGGGGTGGGCGGGCGCGGAGGCGGACGGGTGCGTGGGTGATGCCGCCGAGCTTCCATTCGTCGGCGCCGAGTGCGTAATGGATGGCGCCACAAACGAGAAGGTGTCAAATAGTACGGGCTCCGTCGTAATATACGGCTGGGGCAAATTACAAATACACGTCATTACTGCCTCGCCCACGCAGCATTCAGTGAGTCTGATCCGGGAGGCGCCGCTGGCGGTCTTCAAGAGCAGAGGCGGTGCTCGCTGGATCGTATTTGCCTCCGAATCGCGCAGGCCGTGAGCTTCAGCTGGGCAGGAATTTAATATTTTATTTATTTATTTATTTATTTATTTATTTATTTATTTATTTATTTATTTATTTATTTATTTATTTATTTATTTATTTATTTATTTATTATTTTACGTAAAACAGTTAAAAAAACTGTGTGACATGCTATGAGAAGTGAATTCTGTGCACGTTTTCCAAATTCTGTAATCCTATTCTTAAGCCATAGACTAATATAATTTTGAATACAGAAAAATGCGCGCTTTTTGCAAAGATTGTTAACAAAAGTATTCTTCCTGCTGCGACAACATGGAGAACGATAATTTGAATAACAATATTTGTCTCTGAATTCTAGTAGACGTGCACAGATAGTGAAGTTACATTTCAGTCCAGAAGCAAAACAAGGGGCCAACTCAGCATTTACTCAAAAGGTGATGGAAACTGGACGAAAAAACAGATTGAGATGGGGGTCATTGACTTGCGATACGGGGCACGTGCACAATGGCAAAACGAAAAGGATCAAAACATTACTCACTGGGATTTAGGGTGGAAAGAGAACTGGTCTATTTTATTTATTCATTTTATTTCAGTATATTTTATTTTATATTTTTATATCAAACTTTTATTTTGTTTTATTTTTTGTTTGTTTTTCATGTTTTTACATTTTCTATTTTACGTAAAACATTTAAAAAACAGACACATTTCTGGGTGGGGACGTTTCTAGAAATGGGGTAAACATTTATAGAAAAGGTGAAGTACTCGTACAATACTTGTTACAGTCGTCCAACCTTTTTCAATTGTCCGGCACACATTGTAACTAATGCATTAATGTCATTGTTAAAAAAAAAATATGTTTTTGATGCACAGTATAAACTCTGTTACAGTAATACAGCACAAAAGATTTTACTTGGCATTAAAATTGTGTATTAATTTTACCAGGTATATACATAAGTCACTATGTCAGTTTGTTCGTCTAACATTAACCAACCCACAAGTTGAATTCGCCAAGCACTAGCTTCTGTGCTGTATCGTGTTCGGTGATAATGTCGACGTTTCTACCTGAAAAAGCACATTTGCAGCACGCATTGCGTTTCTTACATAATCAAAAGAAAAAAAGTCTGTGGAAATTCATCGTTTGCTGATGGAAACACTTGATGAACGCGCTCCAGCGAATAGAACATGCGAAACACGGTTTCGACAATGTAAACGTGGTGATTTCAATGTGAAAGACAATGTGCGCTCTCGTAGACCAATAAAGAGCGAAGACGAGCAATTGCGTCATTGGATGAAGACCCAACTCAAACGTAACAGAAAGTGTCACAAGAAACAATCAGCAAGCGTTTACGAGCAATGGGGAAGATCAATAAACTCAGTAAATGGGTCCCACACGATTTGAACGAACGGCAAATGCATGACAATGCGCTGTCTCAAATAGCAAAACCAGTGAAAGACATCTTCAAATCGCGGGATCGGACATCCTTCAGCGCCCGCCGTACTCCCTCGACCTGGCGCCATCTATTACCTCTTCGTATCAATGGGCACGCGCTCGCAGAGAAGCACTTCAGCAATTTCGAGGAAGCTGGAAAATTGCTCGACGAATGGTTTGACGCAAAAGACAAGTAGTTTTTTTGGCATGGTATTCATTACTTACCTGAAAGTTTGGCAAAATGTGTAGAAGCCGATGGCCAATATTTTGAATAAACAGACAATGAATTTTTCCTGAAAATCACGTGTTTTCTTTACAACAAAAACCGGCAAAAACGTATGCATACACTTGGTAATTCCTTACTGTTACCTGGTATTTGGATGTAAAATACTGTAACGAATATTGCGTCATCCCCCGGCGCCACTCCGAGGCGCCTGCTGGTTACGTCATCTGCCGGCGACCACGAGCCGCCGGTGAGCACGAGTTGCATCACCTGCCGGCGGATTCGTCCAGAAAGTGCGCGGCGTCCGGATGGTTCTGGATTGTCCTGACGAGTATAAATACGCGACGGCCGGCGGCCGCGAGTCAGTCTTGAGTCCGCAGGAAGCTGAACTGTGAAGGTGTGCATCGCGGTGGATAGCTGTGCAGTGAGTGTGCTCAGTGAAGTGAACCGTTGTCAGTGCATCGTACTGTGGTCGGTGACGTGAACTGTGACCAGTGCATCGAACTGTGATCAGTGCAGTGAACTGTGGCCAGTGCTTAGGACTGTGCGAGTGTGCAAGAGGAGTGTAGTGTAAATAAATCAAGAGAAGTGTAGTGTAAATAAATCAAGAGAAGTGTAGTGTAAATAAAGCAAGAGTAGTGTAGTGTAAATAACTGAAGAGAAGTGTAGTGTAAATAAATAATCAAGTGTTTTCAGTGATTGTGTTAAGAAACAAAATAAACGTTTTTTTAGTGAAAATAATACGAGACTTTTAATTAATTCACCACCTAAAAACGTAACAATTGGTGTCAGGTGTGGGGTATAACGAGTGGTGAATTAAAACATTAATCAAGATGAGTTTCACAAAAGTTTTACGTGATCTAAAAGTGACGGAGTTGAAGAAGGAGTTAGAAGAGAGGGAACAAGACACTTCCGGAACGAAAGCCATATTACAAGAACGTCTTGCTAATGCAATGAAGGCAGCAGGCGAGGATCCAGAGAATTTTCTCTTCGAGACAACGGGGAACTTTTCAGACCTATCCAAAATATTGGAAGGAAAGTTAACTGAAAATTCCAGAATTTTAAAAGGAGAATTGATGGAAAATTCAGAAATTTAGAAGAAAACTGGCAGAAAATTCCAGAATTTTAAAAGGAGAATTGATCGAAAATTCCAGGATTTTGGAAGAAAAGTTGGAACAGAAGATAACGCAGAATAATAAATTGGTGCGAGAAGAAATTGAGGAGAAAATTTTGAAGAATGAGGAAAAGTTACTAAATCTGTTAGAAGAGAAGCTGAAGGTTTTACTCCTCAACAGAAAATCGAATATAAACATCGTACAGGAACCACTAGAAATGGCACCAGTAGCCACCGTACGGGAGCCACTGGGAAAAGCACGAGTAAAACCACCTACCTTTGATGGCACTTCTTCATGGTCGAATTATTTGAAGCAATTCAAGGCTGCTGCGACGGTAAATGGCTGGTCCGCAACAGATTGTGCTACGGCCCTGATTTTGGCTTTGCGTGGTAACGCCGTCGATATTCTAGAGACAATACCGACCGATGAACAGTCCAACTTCGAGCAAATTGTCAAGAGACTCGAAACACGGTACGGGCAAGCGCACCTGGAAGACATGTATTTTACCCAGCTAAGGAATCGTGTTCAGAAGCCTGGAGAGAGTCTTCAAGAACTGGAAGCTGATATTTCGTACGGGCAAGCGCACCTGGAAGACATGTATTTTACCCAGCTAAGGAATCGTGCGCGCCTTTCGGACCCTGATGCCTCGGAGAGTTCCCTGCAACGCCCAGCCGTCCGGTGCTTTATTGAAGCGCTACATGATGCAGAAACACAACAAGCATTGAGACTGGCAAGACTGAAAACCTTAGCTGACGATTAAGTCAAGCACTAGACTTCCAGGTTGCAAAGAGCATCGAAACGTGACGACGAGTACGAGAATTGCAAACCGGCGTCGAAACTTATGACGAAAAATATTTTGAGGCAATAGTGGAGAGGTTGATACGCAATTCTAGTGGCAAAGGCGACAACCTCGATGTTGGAATTGTGGAGAATTAGGCACGTGAAAAGTCGATGTGACCGTCCACTGAAGCAACAAGGAGAGCAGCAGTCTCTTGGTAAACCTAGCAGCCAGCAGGGAAACTAAAGCAGGTTGATGGAAGGGGGCATCCATCGACCTGTCAAACAAGAGCCCCACCTTACGAAATACATGTCAAGTCCATTCGACACCGTTCTGACAGCGTTTATGTAGATGCATTTGTAAATGAAAGGCCATGCGTCTTACTTTTGGATACTGGTGCAACTAAGAGCATTATACGAACCGATTTTGCCAAATCATCTCATCTTATGCCGTCCAAATGGAAGCTTCGAACAGCCACTGGTGACTCGGCGAATGTTGTAGGAGAGATGGATGCCCTCCTTGCTATTGGAACTGTTGCTTTCAGTCATCGTCTGCTGGTCGCTGATATAGAAGAAGAAGCAATTTTAGGAATGGATATTATGACGACATATGGGTGTCAGCTGGATTTACGACACGGTGTGCTGAGACTCAACGAAGTGGAGGTGGTTCTACATTCACGTAACAACATTGCCGTGAATGTAATTACGGTTGACGACGTAATCTTGACGGAGCGTAGCGAGATGTTTATAGAAGCGAGCCCTGAGGGCGACGTTCCATCTGGAGAGATTGCTATTCTGGAACCTAGAAGTCACGACGAAGACATTGGTCGCGGAATTCTGTGGCCAAAAGAACTGGTCAGAGTGAATAGAACAATACCTGTGAGAATACTGAACATTAATTACTATCCTGTTAAGTTGAGAAAAGGAACAGTGATTGGTAATTGTTCTACGGTATCCTCGGTTTTGCAGAATGTGAACCGTACCGAACCACCACCTAAAGGAATTCCTGAACGACTGCAGAATCTGGTTACAGAGGCATGTAAAGGCTTATCTCGGAAGAGTGTCATAAGGCTGAAGACCTAATACGGCGCTACCAGCATGTCTTTGAATGCAGTGACGGTGTAAAAGGAAAGACTGATATTGTTCGTCACCGAATAGACACCGGAAACGCCACACCGATTCGCCAAGCTGCTAGAAGATTACCACATAAAAAGAGAAGAGCAAAGATGAGGCAATACAACGTTGGGAGTCCTTTCGAACGAATTGCCATTGACTTGGCTGGCCCATTTCCAATGTCAAATGATGGAAATAAATACATACTCGTGGCTATGGATTATTTCAGCAAATGGTTGAAGCATATCCCTACCAGCCAAGAGGCCACTGCTATCTCCGAAGTACTGGTTAAGGAATGGGTGAGCTGATTTGGTGTGCCACTGGAATTGCATTCAGATCAAGGACGGAACTTCGAATCCGCAGTGTTTCAAGGGGTGTGTGAACTTCTTGGAATAAGAAAAACAAGAACGACAGCCCTACATCCGCAGTCAGACGGAATGGTGGAACGCATGAACAGAACAATGGGAAAATATTTAGCGAAGGTCGTGTCAGATCACCAACGCGACTGGGACCAATACATACATCTTTTCTTCTAGCCTACCGCTCATCTGTTCATGAGACAACTGGGCAACGCCCGCTAATATCCTCTTTGGCCGGAACTACGTCTACCATGTGATCTACAGTTTGGTTGTAAAACTAATGAAGAAATAGCCGGTGAAGACTTTGTAAATGACCTAAGACGGAAAATGGACGTAATTCATAACCAGGTGCGTGAAAGAATCCAAATCGCAAGTGACAGGATGAAAGACCGGTATGACATCAAAGCTGAAGGAGGAGGTTACCAACCTGAGATCATGTCTGGCTGTTTAACCCCAACGTCGCCGCGGTTTGTGTCCAAAATTACAACGACAGTGGAAGGACCGTACGAGGTCGTGAAGAGGATAAATGATGTTGTCTACCGAATTAAAAATTGCCGAATGGAAAACCACGAGTCGTTCATTCGAATCGGCTGGCCCCTACGCTGGAAGTAATGAAAATGATGAAGAAAAGACTGCACGAGTTTGTGAGCTGGACATGCAGGAGTGCACATTCCACGAGTTTATGTCTCAGTATAATGGAAAGCATCAAGCGCGTTATGGGGTAACAATGGAGGTGCAACGGGATCTGTTTGCGCTACCCCAGGAATATGCATTGGCATTTGTCGCCCAGGATTTAGATATGACCAGAGGTGTTGCTACTGTATTCAAGAGAAAATATGGAAGGATAGAAGAATTAAAGAACCAACAACCAGATATTGGGAAGGTTCTGCATCTGCACGACGTCAGTCACTATGTTTATTACCTTGTCACAAAAAGTAAGTCATATCACAAGGCATCCTATGAAAATCTTTGGGAAACTCTGATTGAATTACGCCAACAAGTACTGCAAGACAACGTCCAGAAGATTGCCATGTCAAAACTGGGATGTGGGTTTGATGGACTGGACTGAGAATAGTGAGAAGCATGTTGGAAGTACTGTTCCGGTACACTGGGTTAGCATCTTAGTCTGCAGCTACCACCATGGAATGTTGTCATATCCAAAGAAGACAATTGACTGCCACTTCTTCTTAACCTCCAACTGCACTAGAGGCTCCAGCTGCAAGTATCGGCATGATTTCACTAAACGCGCCGAGACGGATCGCAACCAAGGAGGGTAGTGTAACGAATATTGCGTCATCCCCGGCGCCACCCGAGGCGCCTGCTGGTTACGTCATCTGCCGGCGACCACGAGCCGCCGGTGAGCACGAGTTGCATCACCTGCCGGCGGATTCGTCCAGAAAGTGCGCGGCGTCCGGATGGTTCTGGATTGTCCTGACGAGTATAAATACGCGACGGCCGGCGGCCCCGAGTCAGTCTTGAGTCCGCAGGAAGCTGAACTGTGAAGTGTGTGCATCGCGGTGGATAGCTGTGCAGTGAGTGTGCTCAGTGAAGTGAACCGTTGTCAGTGCATCGTACTGTGGTCGGTGACGTGAACTGTGACCAGTGCATCGAACTGTGATCAGTGCAGTGAACTGTGGCCAGTGCTTAGGACTGTGCGAGTGTGCAAGAGGAGTGTAGTGTAAATAAATCAAGAGAAGTGTAGTGTAAATAAATCAAGAGAAGTGTAGTGTAAATAAAGCAAGAGTAGTGTAGTGTAAATAACTGAAGAGAAGTGTAGTGTAAATAAATAATCAAGTGTTTTCAGTGATTGTGTTAAGAAACAAAATAAACGTTTTTTTTTAGTGAAAATAATACGAGACTTTTAATTCACCACCTAAAAACGTAACAATACGTTAAATTATACATGCGAATTTTTTGCAGTAAGCTGCTGATTCTCAGATCACAGGAATATGACTCGAAATTTGTGTAATAATAATAATAATAATAATAATAATAATAATAATAATAATAATAATAATAATAATTATGAATACATGCGTTGGGTGATATGTTCCTTCACTTGACAAAAATGGTACGACAAGAAACCGATTCGTAAATCATCAGACAAGGGAATGAATAGTAAGATTTCTACTTTAATAAAGAAGTGTTTTCATGAATCGCAGTTGTTTATTATTCAAACAATTCTTTTCTGTAATCTAAATATCTAGGAAACTATAGAATGTTTTCAAAAAACATAATACCATATCTCAGGCAGTAATATAATTCTCAAAAACTACAAATGAGCTTCGAAGACTGATTTTGAAATAATTTATGACGCGTAGTATAATGAAGATTAGTTTGAATAGAATTCATTTAAATGGAGTTACGATTTGAGGTTTGACTGAATTCGATGATTAAAACATTTGGTACTTATTTAATTACACGTCTAACATTTGCAATGGAGTACGCATATGTGTATTTGAAGCGGGAAACTGCTTTGAAGCACATTTCTTTAGTTTTCTCTTTGTTATTACGAGACCAAATTGAAACATCTGACGTATTATCATTTTTTCCCCTTTTTGCGAACAATCTTTGATTCATCGGCAAAAAATTCTTACATTTTCTGTCGACGGAGACATTCTTGTACGTATGCATGAAGTTTACGCTTCAACCAAATATTATTTTATTATTATTATTATTATTATTATTATTGTTATTATTATTGTTATTATTATTGTTATTATTATTATTATTATTATTATTATTATTATTATTTTATTATTATTATTATTAAATCTATATCAATTCCTTTGGCCCATGTTTGTGCTCCTTATAACATTACTGATAATACAAATGTATCTAATAATTATCTTTTCTCTATTTTATGTGCCTTTTTCAAGAAAATAAACGATAGGGACTTGAATTTCTTTCACGGTAGTGTTATTCTTCTAGTAATTCCTTTGTCAGATCTGTTCTGAAAAGAGACAGTCTGACCCAAGTATCTGTAGTTTCTGATGTACTCAAATTCTCTTACTTTATTCCTTTTTCAATGTGGTTATTCATTACCTTAGTCTTCATTAGAGAGTTTTCGCACCGCGGTCTCCGGTTATACTCTATTGGACTGAATGACGTCATAACCTCAGGAAACAATCGCTTTTTAGTTTTAATATTAAGTAGTCTTTTTAAGATAAATCCCTCCCCAAGCTCCAAAAGCAGTAATGCTGGAGCAAAAATTGTACACCCAGTAAATGAATAAACTCCCGCCTCACCAGGGCTACTGGTGAGGGGAGAAAAAAAATCGTGCGATTTAAGCGGAGACATAAGCGTGATCGCGTATTTTTGGTTTACCATGAACTCTCGATTACGATTTACTGTGAAGGATGATTTGTGCCTCTTGAGGGTAGTGCTGGGATCCAATCCCTATGAAGACGCCACAAGGTGGGAAGAAATTACAAAAACTGTTGCCCAAATAACAGAAAAAGCGTTCTCCATGAGAACCCTCAAGGAACATGTCCAGCATCTGCTAATCTTGTGGACAAAAAATGATAGAAGCAATCTAAGAAAGTAAGTGGTTATATTATATACCTACTTCATAATTATACTTTTCATTATTTGCGACCTGTTTGTGCTATTCTGTATGACCGAAATATTGGGATCTTGCTTCATGTTTATAGATCATTAGAAAAGTATGCTAAGCTAAATTGGAACATGTACTCCTATGTACATACTATTGTTTATCACCTGAATAATTAATTTCCATTTATCACCAGTAATACAATGAAGTGAATGGTTTTTAAGTGCATAATAAATATTGTAGGTTTTTAAATTTTGAAATAAATCATTGTCCAGTGAATTTAAAATCAATCTCAAAAATTAAAAATTATTAAAAACTGTAATTCATTTATAATAACATATTCATGTTGAACAACAAAGTGGCACAAAAATATAAGAAGATAGTTATAGTTGTAAATTATAAGAAGATATTTTGTACTACTTATTGTTGTTCAACAATACTAAGTTCTAATATTTTTATTGTTTATTACAGATTGCCTAAGGAAGAACTGAAAGTGAGAATGTATTATAAAATAAAAAGCACCTACTTTATTATGGAATAAAAAATTCATTCCAACATTTATTTATATAATATCTGTTTTACTAATCTGATTATTCTTCAACAAAATTAACCTGAACTATTATAGATATTGATAAATTGTAGATTTAGTAATAGATTTAAAATTTTTAAAATTTCATTTGTTTACAATATAGTTGTTTGTAGAATCAATATTACTGTAAAATTCAAAATAATAATTTTTATGAAAAACTAGATAACAATTACAGAAAAGGCCAAATTTGAAAATATTTTTACAGACATGTAAATAAGTTAACAAATAAAATAAATGTGTTGAAAACTCTTTCCTTCATTGCTAATAATATTAGTTGTGTCAGTTTTGCATATCTTGTCACTTTGCCTCACAATTTACTGAGAAATATTAGAATTTATCAAGATATAATATATATGTTGAAAATTTAAATTTTTTTGAACAATTTCTAGAAAATGTGGTTTCCAACTGTTGAACAGAAAGGAAGCTACTGAAAGAAATCTGAATAGCAATGAAGTATTTGTATTCATATCAATAGTGTTTTTGCTTAATATTGTTATTTATTAGTTTTGTTTACTTCTAGATCTGGAACCGAGGAAGAGAATACAGAAGAAGAGCAGCTCCTACAGGAGCTAAGTGACTTGAGAAGGGAATATACAAAAAGAAAGGTACAAAATGACAGGACACTTGGAATAGTTGCAAGGGATACAGTTTTAGAAGCTGTTGAATCTGATAGCCTGGATTCACCTAGCCAGATTATAGGGATTGTGTCGCCATCTACATCAAGTAGTACCTACCGAAAGAGGAAAGAAGGGCAACTTTTAAAAGAATGTTTGCAGTTTCTTCAAGAAAAACAAAATAATGATAAGAAACAGATAGCATTAGAGAGAGAGAAAAATGACCTAAAGCAGAGGAAAATTGAATTAGAAGAGAATAAATTTGAATTAGAAAAGCAAGAGAGACTGGCAAGATTGCAGGCAGTGAAAGAGGAGAGAGAGCATTGCATGGAGATGGAAAAAAGACAGCAAACCATGTTTAAAAAATTAATTGAAATGTTAAAGAAGGATTAAATAAAATAAACCAAATAATCAGCAATTCTCTTTTATTTCTTTTCAATTGTTATCATTAACCTTCATACAATATTTTTTCTAGTAATATTAAATTGTTGAATAATTTATTTAATCAAATCAACCCATTATTTATTATCATTCTTAGCAGAAATGTAGTTCTTTATGAATTTTTTTAGTTTTCTATTAATTAAAAAAATTAGAAGCCGCATTAACAAAACATTGTATCATTGAAGCAATAACTTCAATGACATTAAAAATATTTTAATCCTAAAACTGGGGTGATTTAAAGCTAAAAATGGGGGGGGGGGGAAATAACATTTTTAATAAAATTTTAACCTTATTCATTTCACTTATAGTAGTTTGTAAAAATATTTTCATGAATAAGCAATAATACTCAGTATAATCAAACAGTTTTCCTTCTTGCTATCATTTTGTACACTGCTATTGGATGCTCAGATGGAGAATGGAATTTTTAAAGCATATTAACTATATTTCTTCATTTATTAAACAGTTCTTTAAAAAGTAATAATTTTTCTTTTTCAGTACTGTTAATTTAAGGATAGTTGAAGCTGGTTACAGGAATGGATAAATTTAAAGTTAAATTAAATTCAAATTACAAAACTAAGTTTATTTATTGATTTTTGCTTCCTGTGTATTTGAGATATTCAAACAAAATTTTTATTAGATCTTTTATTTTTTATTTGGTTAATGTTTCAAGACACTTAACGGCCTCATAACATTTAGTTTCTTGACATGACATAATATAATTCTTAAATATGGAATGGTGAGGGAAAAAAGAAAATGATTTATGGAATTCACTGGTGAGTGAATGATGAATTCATTTAGATTCTTGTTCGAAGATAAATATATGTTACAACAGTCATTTGCTCAAAGTGAGGATGAGGTTGATGTGAGGTTTCAGTAATATAGTATTTTAATTGCTAAATATATATACTTGTTTTGAATGTGTTCAACAATTTTATATTCTGTTGCCTGAAGATGCCCTATTACTGCCTGCACATTGCACAAATAAAAAATAAATGATTAATTAAAAATTCTTCATTTGTTTGATTGTTTCAAATACATGGGAATCGAAAACCAATAAATAATTATTAACAAATACACAATCATTTAAAACTTTGAATACAAAAAAAAAATAGTCTTCTTTTAAATACAATAAGTAATCCTTTGAAAATGTTGAAGAAATATTTCATTATTTTTTAATTTTTTCTATGGCAAATTAAAAAAATTATGTATTTACTTTAATAAAGCAAATATGAGATTTAAATATGTGGATTTTGAGTCAAATATTCTTCTAATGAGGGTGGAGATATTTGAAACATTTGTGCACACTGGCCACCATACAAGCAAGTATGACACTTTGTTAACAAAACAGCTGTCCTGTACATGTTTTCTACATCTTGCAACATCGATTTTTATTTTTTCTTAAAATCAAGAAAAGCAAATTCCCTAACAATTTTCCCAAAACTCCATTCAACTGATAATCTGACACTGCTCATAATGCTATTAAAATGTGATAGTTCAGGAGTTAAATTATTTCTGGAATAGGGTCTGAGTAATAACTCTCTTATTGGATAGCCTGCATCTCCATACAAAACAAATGTTTCTCCATCAGGAAATTTTGCACGTTCTTGTAGCTCTTTATAAAAATCTGATCTTCGCAGTATTCCAGCATCATGCATCCTTCCAGGAAAACTACCTTTCAAACTAACAATTATTCCATCTGGACATAGAACAGATTGATACTTAACGCAGTGAAATCTTTTGTGTCCTGAAAAATATATTTCTTGGTTATAATAATAATAATAATAATAATAATAATAATAATAATAATAATAATAATAATAATAATAATAATAATAACCATCATCATCATCATCATCAAAACAAGGGGGACCATCTCAGCATTTGCTCAAAGGATCAAGGGAAACTGGACACAAAACCCTGATCAAGGGTGGACCTCGTTAATCGATGGTCTGCATATTGGTCGTGCAGTTCCATCAATAAAACCCCAACAGTGTTTCAATGGTGCACCACATGATGAAATCGCATTTGCATAACACAAAAATCTTTCCTTGTTTAACCATGTGAGATTTTTTAAATTGTCCAAAAGATGTCCAAAATTTCTGTTTAATAATTTCATGATACAAGAACACACAAGAGACAGATAGGGGCCGGACAAACCGAATAATCGGTCGAGATCACAGAGTCTGTTAGGATAGGCCAGTCGTCTCAAATAAATGCAAAGTGCTTCTAAACCTGAAACAACATAAGGTAAGCATTAAGCAATAATCATGTTGATTTTGAACACACTTATTTGCCGGTACTGTGCATTTTCATTCATATACCAGAAACAGTACGATCCTGAATTTCCATTTCCGTTGGTATACCATGTGCCACCATGAGCCTGGGAATATCATTTTTATGAAACCGAAAATTTTAAGTGCAATCTTCGGTAGGAATCGCTTCAAAATCAAATCGAGGAAATTCCAATGACCTGATTCTCTGACTTATTCTTCTTTTCAAAATTTAAAGAATCATAGCATCCTCCACATTCTTTATGTCGCCAAGAACAGCAAGCATAAGAAGATCATCCATTTTCACTTTCATTCTTTTCGACAATCACCTGATCTCCTCGCTCTTCGAAATTCTCTTGTTCCACGACTGACGAAAGTTGCCGAAAATTACCGGGAGCTTCCGACGCCCAAAATAAGAGAATAAGAGATAACGTTTAAAGTCGGGAGCAAAAACAGAAGATGGCTTTGCACACTGTTCGGTTATTGACGTCACTAATACGTCACAGCAACACCAGCATAACTGACAACGTATAACCGGAGAGCGTGGGGCGAAAACTCTCTATTGTGTTCATAGTTAAACTTGTTTCCTTGCAGAGAGTTCCGACATCATTCCTTGTGGCCATTTTCGAAATAATGCTATATCATCTGCAAATCTCAGATGTGAAAACTTCCTTTCATTGATATTAAAGCCAAATGTTCCGTACTAATTTAATTTTCGGAATATTTCTTCTAATAGTGTTGAAACTAATTTCGGTGAGAATGAGTCTTCCTGTTTTACTTTTCTTATTCTAAATTTCTCTTCTTTTGTTTCTGTCTTAATTTTGCCCCAGCTATTGTAATAAAGCAAATAAGCTTATTGTTTGGTATCCCATGATTTATTCGCGTATTAAGTTTTTGATACCATTTTTATTTTAAAGATACTGAAATAATATATTTTTCTTAAATTGAACTCTATCCTTTTGTTGGTCTTTGATGAGTAATTATAAACACAGAGTTCAGAGTTCAAACGCGACGTTACGGTATCCGATAGGTTTGGAATTTCGCAATGTGGCTGGATTTCGAAACATTTCTGCGGCCACTATAGTTCGCCTATACAAAATGCCGCATATTATGATGTCTAGCACATGTTGTGACCTCTAAACGACAATTGGCACCGCGGTACACAAGTATGGATCGGCTGTCTACAAATCACGGAAGATACGTTAGTCGCCTGCCAAAAGTGAATGGAGTAAAGTGCAGAGTAGATATTTGTCCCCGTGGCGCGTCGTTTCTGGGGACAGTTAATGTAGAAACTTTTCGGAATTTGCGACCTATTTGAGTTACCAACAATTCATTTCTGTAAAAGTTATTTCGTTTTAGTAATAATTTTTCGCAAATTCAAGAGTACATTCTGGAGAAAATTTAAGAGTTATATTAAAAATAGGTTTACTATCAATATATTACTAAAGAAGTTGCAACTCAGTGTATTCGCTCTTGCCAGGGAATAGCACGACAATCAAAGTAAAGTAGAGAAAAGTATTTTGTCTTTTTTGTGCCTTTCGGAAATCTACCCAAACCATTCAAAGCAGACACAACGAGCTTGCCGTGCGAATTGGCGCACAATGATTGTCAAAATCAGCAACGTAATATTTACTGTAAAGAACATTTAGAAAGAATTACGCTACTTCACATGGTACAACTATGCCCCTTTTAAAAATAGGTGTTTTAATCTGCCTGATGAAAGAAGTCGCTAACAAGAGATTAATTCGGCGACTTTGTCACATCGAATTCTTGGCTGTCCGGGATTAGCCGCGTGATGATCGATGGAGCTAATCAGGGACAGCCAAGAATTCAATAACTCCGGTCGCGGAAGCCTACGACTGTTCTTGTCACTTCGATTGACTTTTTTTGACCAAATGTAAACTTAGTGCCTTGAATGATCGTAACATACGAGAGTTTCGATGAGACGTTTCTTGAAAGGGAAATTCGACCGCTGTGGTCGCAAAGGTTGCTTCGGTGCCCTGCGACTCGCGACTTCGAGACCGCTGCGAGGGAGCTCCCCCCCCCTGCGCCAAGTTTCTCGAAGTTCCTGCTTGTATGTCACCGGATTTCATACTCGTTTCTCCGGTTAATTGGAGGCCTTATTTTAATAGTGGTACAACTCCATTGACGCTCATTTTGAGATATTGAGCTCTGACGTTGAATGATTATAAAAAATCGTGGATGAGTTAGACAAAAAATTGTGTTTTTCTCTTGTAAGATATTTATTTGTTCGTCTGAAGATGACAGGAATAAGCACTCCGTATGCTTCACGGAATATTGGGGTTGTAAAGGAAGTTATACTACCATAAAAATGAGGTTGCTGGGCCAAATCGATGTATGTCGTTCTAAGAACATTTGGATATGAAAACTTCGATTTATGGAAATAGATTAAAATTAATTTAATGTTATTGTTGAGGCACATTCAGTTTTCATTTTCTTGAAATCGTTCGGTTCCTACCATCAGTGAAATAAGTGTGATTAACGCTTGAAATGAATGGAAACAAATCAAGCATATTCTTTTTTTTCTCTCGTTAACCTTGCTTTGATGTAGTTGTAGAAGCGGGATATATAAGTTTTTGAAAACCGTAATGCTTCCGCATCCACTGGTCGTTTGTGTGTAGTGATGTTTACTGTGTAGAAACCAATGTCTTGATTTAAGGCTTACTTGTATATAATTATAAAAGATTTCTGTTTGACAAATCTAATCCATTTAATTTTTAGCCAGTTACAGACACCATTTTTCTTTCTTCTTGTTACAGGCCTTTGAAAGTCTTTTAACACAAAGACCATTAAGTTTAATTTACGCTTTAAATAAAAATATGCATTTAATTATATTATTTTTGTTATTTCTATTACCAAATCTGGATCAAGCTCTTTATCATCGTATCACTGCAGACGCTATAAATGTCTCGAAAATCACTCATTACGCGACATGTATAAGACCACGTAGCCGTACCACTGAAATTGTACTACTATCAAAGTAAATAGATTACAATCTCCTGTGATTCCCTTTTATTCTGAAGCGCTATGTCGTCCACAGAAGGAACTTGGAGTTCTATCACTTTCAGAATAAATGTATAACACTTGCACGGACCTGAAAATGGAGTTAACTCAATTTCTCAAAAAAGGGTGTTGTACCAGTATTAAAATAACGCCTCTAATTATTCATCGCATACGATTATTGATGAATTCATCTTCTCAAGACCTATTTATTCGTGTGTATAGGTTTCCATTAAAAACGTCCAACATGTTTAAATAAAAATGCCATCAAAACGTTTATAAGTACAACTGATAAGTCCCTGTGTCCTGAATCGTTCGGTGAAAATTCCATTTCAATATACTGAACCGTATACAGAATATTCAGATACACATTTTGAATGTCTTACGCCTGTAGCCTAAATTATAAAATCAAATATAACAAGAAGTGAATGTATCTCAAACGATATACGAAAACAGGGGCGATTAGTTATTTCAGTCTATTCCATTAATCGAGAACTGAATAGTTCGTTTGGGTCGATTTATCGGATATTTGAATCGTAGATTTTCAAATATCATTCGACTCTGCGAATACATTTTTTGACAATCCGCTTATTGCTTTGCGTTGGCATCGGATACGGCAGGGTCCATTACAGAGACGAGTGCACCACATTTTTTTGTGAACCTTTCCGGACTTATTCTGTGAACCATTATAACGTTTGAAGTCACGAGCAATCACTGGGTTGAAATACGAACAGATAGCGGCGGGTCTCACAGACTCAACGTCCCCACCGAAGGGTTAAGGGTTGAAGGTGTGTCAAAGCGCAAAGAACGGGTCATACCCTCAAAGTGGCGGCGGCAGAGGAAGCAGTTGAGATCTTATCCGGCGGCAGCTGCGCGAGACACGGCCCCTGCAAATGCGCCGCGTCAAAGACCGAGGGAAGCGTCACCAGAAGCCGTGCTGTCTCCTGGGCAGGGACGCTGAGAGCCGCGCTGGGGATGTCATATAGACAAAAGAACGTAGATTTTACCAACATCGACGTTAATAATACATCGTCCAAAACCATTGATGTTTTCAAACTTTTAACTTTTTTTTAATTTGACGATGTTTAAAAAAATTGAAAGTGGTGTAAAAACGGCTGAAGTTTAGAACACGGTACAACTTAAGTTGTTTAAACCGGCACTTCACGCTCCGACGAGGGGGAATTCCACGGTGGAGACGACAAGGAGACTTTTGGTGGAGAGGGACAGTGAGCAATGGACCACGCCTTCAGTGTAGGAGATATAAGTAAGTTATAAAAATTACTTTACAGGAATATATTTGAATGGTTGGTAATTGGCTACGATTGTGACATCATAAGTGATAGAGGGAATTTCACCCTATCTTGTCGGATCCCCATTATCAAATAACAATCATGGAGGTATGCCCCTGTTATTTTGTTTGTCAGGGTAGTTGTCGAAGTGGTTAGTTACGTTGCTGTCGCACACTTGCATTTCTTGTGCTCTTTTGGTTCTTTGTTATTTGTATTTTGAGTGTCGAGTCTTTGTGTTATGATGATGTGAATAAATGAGTTTTTATACGCGTTACGCCGAAAGGGATGTTTGACTGTAATTGAGTGGGCACAAGAACATGGTTTCATTGCTGCAGGATTTATATATACTGTGTTTAAATGTCCGATAAATGCAACTTCATTATCTGTGCACGTCTTCTAGAATTCAGTGGGAAACACGGTTATTCAAATACTCGTTTCCATGTTGTCGCGGTAGAAAGTATTATTCCGTGACGAAGAACATCATGGATAAAAGCCCAACATTTATTGCTTATTTATTCTTGAAAATATATTTTATTACATGTGAGCGGTATTTTTCCAGAATTTTGTTTTGTTTCATAGAATTATGAAAATGTGCACAGAAATCACTTCTCCCCCTAGCACGTCATACGCAGTTTTTTGACGTAAAATAAATAAATAAATAAATAGGTTACCCAAGCCAAAAGAGTTGTGTGATTGTTTCGAGAGGAAGTGCAAAAAAGAATTGGGGCCACTCCTCATACTCATGATGTTCTATGCGGAAGGGGGAGGGTCAACTGAGAGGTTTTTGCCGTTCTTGTGGGAGTTTCCAAACTTTATGATACGTGAAAGTCGACTGTCGGCAAGTTTATTAATTTCTTTCAGAGTGCTTATTGTAATTTGAGGGAGAGCTTAAGGAGACTGTTCTCCACCCCTTCCCCCTCCCCTCCCTTCCCTTCCCCTCCCCTCCCCCTTCCCTACCCTCCCCCTCCCCTCCCTTTCCATCCCCTCGCCTTTCCCTCCTCATCCTCTCCATTTCCCCTCTTCCCCACTCCCCGCCGCCCCGCTTCTCTACTTTAACCTAAAAAACATTTAAAAATTGAAGCAGTTATTTTTACAACCCTGAAAGTCAGGAATTGTAAAGTTGTGAGAAAACAAGAAAAATTGAAAAATTAAGAGCATAGAGAACTTTTCTGAGTTAAAAAAAATATTTCAGTTGTATAAATCATGATTGAGAATGACATGGAGACATGTAATATACTTGTATCAATAGTACAAAAGTCGCTGGACTTATTTAATAATTTATGACTTACGGGATTTCAAAAGCTAATCTAGAATTTTTTTACATAAACATGTAAATAAATATACATTGCAAGATCGGTTTGTAATTTGACACATTTATTACAATAATGTCAATGAAATGACAATGTGCATCTACATTACACATGATTCATATGACAGAAACAGTTGCTTGAAATATGTTTCAGTGGTAATATATAGGAAAAATGCCGTGTTGTATATCCCTTTCAACCAATCTCTCTGTCAGTGATATTCCAATCATACACACTGTATAAATAAATACATGTATACATACATACATTCATATCCCACAAGTCAATGACTTATAGAGTTTCATAACCAAACCAAAACTTTGCAGTGTACGCCATTCTATTAATCTGATTTATGGATTTACACATGGAGCAATGCTTCCATTCTGCAACTTCTATTTTCTCGCAAAAAGCGAAAATGCAGAAGAGTGATTTGCGGGGTATTTAAAATAACAGATTCATTTACGTTCACGCGACGGAGAATATAATTTGATAGTGACTGTGGTTATTTATTTATACTCGAGATTCAAATGACAAAATAAACTAAAATGCAATAAGAACAGCGAAGAAATCGGAGTCTGAACGCCTGAGCGCTCAGGGTCATCTCAAAGGTTCAGAGCTTCCTCAGTTGGCCGATCAAGGAGCGGGAAGAAGGGGACGCCCTACGCCTATTGGGCAGCATGCGGCCTGCACTGCCATTTATTGTGGTCCGCGAAAGGTTATAAATAGAGCCCGCCAGTTTGGCAAAATGCCTGTTTATAATTGTTACGATTTTATGATCTTTAACAATTAACACAGCACGTAATTGTACTTCTGGCGTTGGTTTACTAGATTTTCATTTTACCTTTTTTGCCTATTTCAACTTTTGATGCCTATTTTTGGCATTTTGCCTTATTTGTGCCTTTTTCTTCCTTTTTTGTGGCCTTTTCTGCCTTTTCCGTTATTTTCCCGTTTTTTTCCTTCTGGCACCAATCTCTATTAAGTTGGAAACATACATGCTATCCTGGACAACAAGAAGGCACGGTCGTATATTGTCTTTTTGTAGACGTTGAGACTCCAGTGTCGGCTTGTCTTCAAAATCTAAAAGAGAAAGAAAAATGATACCAGTGAAGATTTTTTTAATTTTTCATTGATGCTCATAGACTTGTTCTCTCACGAGAAATCTCATCGTATGTTTGTGTATGGTCTCGGATCCCTTTTCATGGCAATGCTATCTCTACAGGATTATACCCTTCTCAGTTCCTTCTTGTTCTCTCTTCCCTTCTGGAGATTACACAAGTGCGAAGAACGAAATCTACAATTCCGTTTTCAGTGCTAACTTTTCAAGATTCAAAAGGGAGTCCACAAAAGCATTTCGTAGTGAAAGGGTCGCGAGTAAAATAAATTCGTAGTCGTCAACCGGATGGTCAAGTGCGATCAAGATTACAAAGAAAGGTGGTTTCCTTCCACGTCAGTGCTAATGCAAATTTTAGAGTTAAAATAAAAATGTGAATCATTTGATTTTTAAGTTTTACAATAATTTCTTTTAAATAATGATTTTTTAATGTGTCCTTTGTTTTGTCCCCTACTTTTTCCAGAATCAATGCCTTTTTTGCATATCTATTTTAGTAAAAATAAATGATTTTTGTCTACCTATTTTAGATAAAATAAATGCTTGAACTTCCGAGCTCTAGTTATTAATTAAAAGTGAAAGTCCCTTTCATCCATGTCGGGCGAGAAGACTGCGCGCCTTAAGCACGCTCCCTGTGGGGGTCAACACCCTTTTAATGTAAAAATCGGTTTAGTTTATATTTAAGATTTTTCTAGTAACTTCAGAAATTTATTAATTTTATTTATTTATTTAGTCGCAATTAGTCAAAAAACTGTATGTGACGAATGAGGGAGAAAATCATCTGTGCAGGCTTTCTTGAGTTTCAGAGTCCCTTCCCTATAATTTAACTATTAATAGTTGAAAGATGAAAAATATTATTATTAATAATAATAATAATAAAAAATTTAAAAAAGCGAGAGATTAACATTTCTAAAACTAGTTATTTTCGTTGCCGACTTGTAGAAAATTTATTTTTAACGGTAAACGAACGAACAGAATTGATTTTTCTGTATTGTTAACAAAATAGAAACTCACCCTCAGTTCTACTACCACTACAAGCAAAACGAAAGCTAAACAAAACGTGCGCATAGTGAAGCTACATTTACGTCCAGAATCAAATCAAGGGGCCATCTCAGCATTTGCTCAATGGATCAGAAAACCTGGACAAAAACCCGATCGAGATGGGGGTCATTAACCCGGAAGCTGAAGTGCATTACTTGTTACAGGCATATTGAGTCTTCTTTTAAAATTATTTAATGCAAATGTAAACTAATTCATTATACTATTTCATTGTTTTGTTAAAGTAATCATTATTTTTATTTTTGACGATCAGTAAAGTCTCTAATTGTATAGAAACCCTTTTGCAGCAGAAAAGATTTTACTTTTAACTTAAATTTGTGTAACAATTTTAATTGTTTAATTTCATTTGGCAATGCGACGTAAAGTAACGTACATGTATTGCATGTGGATTTCTTGTAGTGAGCTGTTGATACTGACACTTGATGAACATGATTTCTACGTGTGTTGTAACTATAAATATCAGTATTACATGAAAATAAGTTCCCACCGTTAAGTAAGTCAGTTTTGATAAATACTACAGACACGTAAATAAATAGGAAAGGCAATGGTAAGATTCCAATCTCAATGAAAAGAGGTTTGCACGGATCACGTGGATGGGATTTTTTCATTATTCGGATAATTTTCTTTTGCAATCTAAATGTGTGGGCAGTAAACGATGAGCTTCCCCACAATATTATGCCATACCTCAGGCGGGAATGTACATTTGCAAAACGAGCTGCATGAAGGCTGACAATTAGAAAGAATTCTGAATGCATAACATAATGAGCATAATTTATTGCATAATTCTGTTATATGTACACTCCATTTGAGGTTTGATTGAATTGAGAGACCTAGAAATTTTGTTACCTTAACAACAGCTAATTGCATATTGTTCATTTGCAATGGAGCATATGATTGATGATTTGAAACGCAAAATTGCATTGAGACAGTTTTTTCTTCGTTAAATATTATTTTTTTTATTACAAAACCAATTTGAAACTTCTGACATTGTACTATTTATTGTTTCTTTTTTACAAAGAACATTCGTGTCATCGGCAAACAGAACTATTCTTCCATTTTTAATAGATGAGGGCATATCGTTTACGTACAAAAGAAAGAGGATAGGATTTAAGATCTAACCTTGTGGGACCCCATGTTCAATTGGCAAAGAATTGGAAAGAGAAGTAAATAATGTCCTTTCTTGCCAGTACGTTATTTCTACTCTTTGATATCGATGTTTAAGGTACGAGGTTATCCAATCTAGGGCAATACCACGAATTCCATAAGAAGGTAATTTTGAGAGCAAGATGTTATGGTTAATAACGTCAAAAGCTTTCGAAATATCTAAAAATATTCCAATGGGTTTTTCATTTTTGTCCATTGATGAAGCAACATCTTTAAAGAAAGAAAAAATTGCAGTTTCCCTACATTTTGATTTCCTGAAACCGTGTTGTGAGTATGAAAACGCTTCGTTTTTCCTGAGAAAAGTCTCCATTCGCGTATAGAAAAGCCTCTCTAATATTTTTGAGAAAACTGACAAAAGAGAAATTGGCCGGTAATTTTGAATTTCATTTTTGTTCCCTTTTTTAAAAAGTTAAAAATTCAAAATCATCCAATGTGTTAACCTGCATTATGCAGGGTATGGCACACGCATGGTTCCATCTCCCTTACCCTGCAGCCGGGTAAACCGCCAAGATCAACAAATAGTGAAGTCACGTGTGGATCGCCCGAGTAATGTAAATGTGGCCTGCATTATATTGAAGGATTTAGTTGTGACCCTTGAGGTCTTGCAAGTTGGACATCTCTGATCTTGATGAATACCTCATTAATTGAAATAAAACCAACGAAAATAATAATAATAATAATAATAATAATAATAATAATAATAATAATCAAAACCGTTCCCGTGGTTCTTTCAGCAACGGGCGTTATCCCGAAGACTTCAAAGAATTCACTAGAAACGCTGAAAATAAATAAAAATGCCATAATAAATATCCAGAAATGTGTCATACTTTGTACGTGCACATTGGTCCGAAAATTCTTGGGAAGTAATGAGTGTGTTTAGTAGCTATCTTAATCACATTAGCATTTATGAATATCATAAATGTTAAATTTTTATTAGTCTATTACTGTTGATTTTTATTGTTGTCATGCTTTGATGTATTGTATCTGTATGACTACAATCTATGTACCAGTGAACTGTGAATGAATAAATAATAATAATAATAATAATAATAATAACAATAATAATAACAATAATAATAATAATAGTTTTTGCTCTTTATTATGTGCAGGTTATATCTAATAATAAAATACAAATCAAATAAAAAAAATTCAAATCGTCGTAGAAGAAGATTCCACACTATTTTGTACACATGGTTCAGTTATATCCATCAATGAATGTGGAATAAATAATGCGCTCGACATTTTATAGAAACGCGTGTGGAATAAACCGTGTGGAGGGATCCAGTGACTCCTCCCTCGTACATGATCTGTTATTGCCTAGTCGCCCATCGGCTCGAAGGGCACGCCGTGATAATATGGCTACTATCGGTATCGATCGTTTTCGATAATGGTTGTGCTGCAACTAGCATTCTTAAACATTCCGGTCTCGGAACGCTGGTCTCGTCGCTCAGAACCATCGGAATCTTTTTGTCCGGCTCTAACTAAATGTATGATTGAATTTATTCTTTTACTTGAAAGCGCTTTTTTATATTTTGAAGTCGGTTTTCCCTGTTTCAATATTTAATTTTCATAAATGCTAAGATTTTCGTGTCCACGCCCCTCTCCAATTTCGTGTCTATGGCCGTTCTCGTTTTCGGGTCGGTACTAATTCTCGTTTACGGGTCCTTGGAATATTCCGTTTTCGTTCCCGATCCTTTCTTTGACTCTATCCGGTCTCAACCAGCCCCGCTTCCGTTATCGCTTTAATTTCTTACTGTCTCGGCTAATCCACCACTACGCCCCCATTGTGTTATTGTTGGGCTTCCATCGGCTTCTATTTCTTAACACCGAACCACACTCGTTACCAAAGGATGATTAATGCAGAAACGGACTAAGCACCTGATTAAACGTCCATGGTTACAGTCCATTTTCATGCATCCATATTTACATATGCATTGCGACTCTTGTTGGCAGCGCTGCGCCTATCTTCATTTGCCGCACCGCCGCCGCCGCCCCGCGCAAGTCCCTATTGCTCGTTACGATCATGACCTTCGCCTTACGTGCGAATTCAACGCAACCCCACTCGTAGCAGGGTGCCTTACGCGGATACTGCGATCAAATGATCATATCTCGTGTAATTATAGCTAAGCATGCAATGCTAATGACGGCCTGCACCCATCTTCGTGACCAGAGCGTCATTTGTGAGTGGCAGGAGTGCCTTCGTTGTTCCTCGTCTTTAATTCGCATTCTCCATCGTTTTTAGTCATCTCAGAAAGCACGCTTTGCGGTCCTTTTTGCCACGGTAATTTTACTTCTCTTTCTATCCGTTACTTCCTGCCCTCTCCCGTTTCCCTCGTCCTCTCTCTCCCCTTGTCCTCCGCCTCCTGTTGTCCTCTGCCTCTCGCCTCTCTCGTCTCGTTCTCCTTACTCCCCTCCTTTACCACATTCCTCCCATTTTCTTCCCTTGCCCTCACCCCTCATCTTTCCTCCTCCCTCTCCTTCTCCTTCGTCTCCCTCTTATATTTTCATCTCTCCCTTCCTTTTCCTGATCTTTCCCTTCCTATTACTCATCTCTTTCTTCCTTTGTCTCTTTCCCTCTTTTCCGTCTCTCTCCCTTTTTCTCATCTACCGGGAGCGGTAGCTCAGTGCTTCAACTGATGTCATTGCAGCGCCTCTGATCGGGAGGTCCTAGGTTCGAGTCCTGAAGGCAGCAGGATTTTCGACACTAGCTTTTCAGCTAGGTCGAATTCAGTCGCTGTCTGGAGGAGAATTCTAGCGGCCGGCTGCTCTGATCGGTAGTTTTCCGTGGTTTCTCCGATAAACACCAGGCGAATGCCGGAGCAGTACCCTAAAAAACGGGCCACAGACTTCACGCGATCTTACCTTCCGCTTCCTTGTCCTCCTCTCCCCTCACACACACACTTACACTAACATGCACTACACTACCATATATTCCGGGAAACCGATCGGGAGCTTAGCCCTTGTCCCGGCAAGGGCGGTGCCGTGCTGGTGGGAGAGTCCTGGTTAGGGGGAAACCTCACTAGCCGACGGTAGGTCAGCGCCGGATCTCGCCATCCGGCGGGGAAAGATCACCGCCATCTCCCGCGAAAAAAATGCACTACACTAACGGGACTAATGACCAAAGCAGTTGACGCGCCCGGAAACACGAAATATCAATAAATCAATTTTTCCCATCTACCCCTCCTATTCCTCCTCTACCCGTCCCTTTCCTAATCTATCCCCTCTCTTTCCTCCCCTTTATCCTCATCCGTCTTCCTCTCCTCCTTTCTGCTCTTCCCCTCCTCCTTTCTCCTCTTCCCGTCTCCCTTTTCCTTCCTCTTTCTCTCTCCCTCTCCACTTTTCTCCCTCTCCTCCTACTCCTTCCCTTTATTATCCCCTTCTCTTTTACCGCCCTCTCCGTTTGTGCTAGTAATACTTTCTGTCGTCTATTTGGATGTGAAATGCCGGGAAAGACTTCCATAGAATTAAGAACTTGATAATTGCATGAGAATTTAGTAGAAAACCCTTTTTACCTGATTTAACAATTTTAGAAGATTGATTGTTAAATTAATTATTAAATGATTTAAATTTAACGAATTTCAACCTGCATCTTTATTGCTGCTTCTTGTGTCCAATTAAAGAAAATAATATTCTTTATCAATTAAGATACGTTTCATTGCTAAAAGTCGAAAAATGGGCATACTCTTTAAATTAAATTTCCAAAATGCATCGTTGCAATTTTTCATAGCTAAAAAGTTTGGAAATTTACTCCTTTTTCACTTTCAAATATTTTCGATGGTTTCAAATAAAAGTATCCAAAGTTCTTTATGACAATCATTTATTTCAGCAATTGCACAACGTTTCGTAACTCGTTTTGTTACATAATCAGGTGCTAAACTTAGTGAGGGGACGCTATCAAGCTTGATAGCGGAAAAAAAACTTTGGATACTTTTATTTGAAAACATATATTGACAATCGAGAAGAAATATTGATTTTCCATGGTTCTTGAAACTGCGCCATACTATGACTATTTTTCAATAAATTTCTATTTTGAAACATTTCACACTTCAACACAACACCAACTTCAACTTTCATTTCACACTTCAACAACACACAACAACATTTCAACTTTTTTGATAACCAGATTAAAGAAAAATATTTTAGGATGGAATTCAATTCATAATTCAGGTGATTTTATATTTCATCCTCTATGTATTATTATTAATGAGGATTTTTAATCATTTTTTTTGTTTTAAAAATGATGCAGGATATTTTCATATTCAAAATTCTTTTTTATTTTTCTATGAAAATAATATACATAAATGCTTTTTTTTATTGGACTTAAAATAGCCCTGTTCAGATAGTATCCGTACAGTAACCTTATTTATTCAAAGAACGTAGTACTACTTAGATGAAATTTTGTGCATTGTCTTTTTTTTTCGTTGACTAGTTTTAGATGGGAAAGAAATCTTGGGGAATTTTTATTACCATCTGATTACTTCTGTCAATCTGGTAGTAATATTGCCCAATTATAGTGTTCTAAAAATTTACGTTAGTTTCATCGCTATTTTAATACTGAATATTTTTACTTTGTCGCATACAACGTACGTAGTATAGAGAGAGTATTGTAATACTGCGGCAAAAAACGGAGATTTTTCGAGAGAAAATTTATACTGTGAGGCCCTGACACCAAAAAATAGATAAATCTGTATCCTATATATATATTTAGTAAATCACTACCTCTACCAGTTATGTACTCAGAATCCACGTTTTGTGGCTTCTTTATACAGAAAAGTTACACAGAATTATACAGAAAAGAAACCGCCCCCCTTCTCCGCCTCTACTTTGCTTCGCTGAAGTCTAGCCGATCACCCGCGCTGATTAGTCCCTGGAAATGGTACTTGTCAAAATCATAAATTAATAACTTGTTTATATGAAAATTCCGAAATACCAGGTGTTTAGAGAAAGATACACATGTAGAGTTCTGAAAACGGTAACTGTAGAAAGTGAAGAGAGCCACTTATGCAATACATCATCTCGTACGCGAAAACGAAGAAATCATCTTCTGACCGATCCGGTGCTGACTGCTTTATCGGCGATCAAATTACTCGCCCACGGTACGCCTACAGGCGCACGAGCGTTTCCTCTCCCTTATCAGGTAATTAGCCCCGGCGGTGTCATCGCCGGAGGCTGTGGATGCCACGCGGGACCGTGGACAATGCATTGTGCCAGGCCCAAGCGGCGGGGATATTTTACTGGTAAGCGGCGAGAGAGCCGGCACACACAGGTCTGAATCTGAGTGAAACGCTATCATAGCTTATTTTGTTTAAAATAACAATAATTTATTAATAAATTTAAAATCTAGAAATCTTTAATAAGTGTCAAATAAAGAATAAACATATTATAATTTGCTTTCATTAAAAACAATCTTGAGAGTGGATGAACTGTTTTGAAAGTTTCGGCGGAACTGTTTTGAAAGTTTCGACCATTCGACGTCATATTGTTGGCAGTTTTGGCATTGAAGTGGGACTGGTCATCGTCTTGTTTCTATGCAGATGATACAGTATTGAATTCTTCCAAGGGTCATTATCCATCTTCCTTTATCGATCTTCTAGCAATGCTGGTTCTAGGAAGGTTAGAGATCTGGATCTAGTGTATGTTCTGTTGACTTGCTTCACCGGGTATTCTAATATTTGTAAGACACCGACGATATGCTTTCTGTATAAATGGCAGGAAATATAACCTCCTGTAGAGATGGTCTTCTTACATATAACTTCTGTACAGAAGGTTTGTTGCAAGGAAAGCTGTACGTGCGGTATTCTAAAAAGTGGCTCTCGAGAAAAGAGTTCAATGCACGGAAGTGGTTGCTGGTACTGGTTTGAATCTTTTTAGATCGAGGTCGAACTTTAGAATTTGATTTATTTGATCTATGAGGGTTTGATGATTTATCTGTTGAAGGAATATTGGAGGAATTGATGAGGATTGTCAAGCTATTGATAAGTTATCATTATCGTCATTGTCGGCAAGGATTCCGTACTTTTGTAGTGGAAAATTAGTAGATGACGAAGGTAGAGGGAGAGTGGAACGCACGTTTAAGGTTCTCATTTTGGAGGTGAATCTGTAAGTCGTGATTCGATTTTTCTGAAGTGGTAGAAACCTTAGAATAATAGCCTGCATTATCTTGATATGCTTGTTGAAGTTACAAAGTTTAGAGTTTGGCCTGCTGAGAGGAATATTGCTGCAATTTTTGTTGCTGTTTCTGCAGTATTTGCTACAGTAACACTTGGTGCTGTTTCTTTAGTTGTTGCCATAATAGTGACGTCTATTGTAATTATTGTTACTGGGGTGACATCTTTGGCTTTGTATTTGTTGTTGTAGTTGTTGATGATGCAGACGGACGGACGGACGGACGGACGGACGGACGGACGGACGGACGGACGGACGGACGGACGGACGTTTTGCTGGAAACCTCCTTAACCCGGCATCAAGGACACATGAAACATGTTTATTGACTGCACAAAGTGTTAAGATGAAGTGATTTACTTAATATACGAACGCGATTTATAAACTTTTTCGTTATCTGGGCCTCACAATACGAGTTTTTCTGTCGAAATATCGCGGTTTTCCTGCAGCTTTACAATATCTACTCTATACTACGTAACTAATGTGCGAAAAAGTAAGCTAGTGGTGCGAAAACAGATCATATTTCCTCACACTATTTCTAAATTTGCAATTTTCGAAAATTCGGAGAGTTCGAAGAAAATGGAGGCCTACGCCATTATTTTAAGCATTCCATTGTTCAATCATTGTTCAATCTGTAGAAAAAAAATTAAGAAAAAGTTTAGAGCGTTTTTTGAGAAAATGCTTTTTTTATAAATTGCATTAATTTCGAGTATAAATTAGATTTTATTTAAGGCAAAAAATATCTATATTCAATTTTGTAGTTCTGAATTATTAGATTTTTGCGATTCTCGAAAATTGTTGACTACCCCAGAATTAGACTAGCATAAGTTTATTACCTTCTTTTGATATATAGAAAGAAAATCTAAAGGGAAAATTGTTTATCAAAATTAAAAATTGCCTACATTTCACGCAATTTCATGCACGGGGAAACTATTCATATTTTAGAAATATTGTACCCGAACTCTATAAAATACATTATTAAAGAAAAATCTGTATCTTCAATATTGTAGTAGTAGGTAGTCGCCGAAAAGAATTGACCACTTGCAATTTTCGAAAAATCAGGGATTCGAAAGAAAATGAGACCTCGTAAGCGTTTTATACGCTATTCGAGAACGAAGTTTAATAAAAAAAAGTTGGAATCGTTTTTGAGAACATTTTGAAAATGTTGAGGCTCATGTAAAGTAACCCTAAAAATAAAAATAAAAAATGTTTCAAATTCCAAGGGCCATTCATTTAAATCGATCGGGAAATATCAATTTTTGAGAACAGCGATGAATGATGTAGGTGCTAGTGTTGACCACGGACGGACGGACTGACGGACGGACATTCGATTGTTCGATATCAAGGACTCACAAAACATGGATGGATTATGACTACACAATGTTCTATTGCTGCATTAAATAGCATACACTTCCCACTTGAAGTCGCGGTAACGAGGTATATTCTAGGCATTGTCGGATCCCCTGGGTTCCCTAGACTTCCCCACGGGACCAAGAAGTTCTTTTCCTGCATTATCAGAAAGCCAGCAATTATTAGCCAGCAATGCTAAATTGCTCCATCGTAATTTACAAATTGTGTGTAGAGCTTCTGAGAGCAATTCAGGAGATAGTCAGTAAATCGCCTCGAGACATGATCCCCAACGTCTTGAGGGCACTGACTGTTGATCGTGGCATCCTCGTGGCGGACAGTCACATCGACCACGTTTTTTATTACCTGGTCAGGTTTGAGTCTAACCCCTTCGGCAACGGAGAAAGTGACTTCCGTGGACACCACAGTGTCTGATTTCCGAAGCATCTTCCCCTCTATAAAGTTCTTTATCTCGGCATGACGCTTTATTCTAGCTGGTTTCGTAAAAATGCACTGACCGAGGATGTGATTCATAGTTTCTACCGCTGTATTGTATTCTTATATATTTTCTTAATGATTTCCAAGAAAAACATTTCTTTACTCCTGTTTCCCCACAAGTTTTTATCCTCCATGTATAATCGCGCGTGAACGAATAGTACCCGTCCTCGAGCGTGAACGATTCACATAACAAATTGCATTTCAGCCTAATTAACATTTCGTAATAATTCCATTTTGCATTGTTCTATGGTGCGAATGTAGAGCTTTCTTACTCAGCTGTTTGGCAACGCTGTGAGAAAATTCCCGGACGTTGCAAAGGGCATGCAAGTTTGGTCATGTTGGACATTATGCCTCTCTCGTCTTTTCTTCGATATCTTATATAAAATTCATTGCCAAGGTTTGTTACGTCTCTGAATATTATATTATTTTTAAAAATATTCCGAGACGGATAAAATGTGGAAAAATTGTACCACGTCCTCAAATTGGTACAAAACAAAACAAAATTAATTCTTAGTACTCGTCGTCTTGTCTTATGAATCCACTTGTAAAGCAATAAAACTGAAAGAAAGAATTATTTTCGTATGAAGTCATCAAAACTGTTTTTGTTCAGGATCTAAATTATAAGAAGATTTGAAATTTTCTTCTTTTACTGAGAACACTCAATGCTCTCTCTTCTCATTTCGTTTTCTTGGAAAGCCTCTGAGCGTTTACAAGCTTAAGATTTTCGCCTTAAGACTTTCTTGGTGTTTCGCTGGCTTCCCCGCGATATTTTGCGAAAAATTGAATATGTAGAAAATCTCTGCAAACAGAAAATTATATTTCTTTCTAAAATGAAACGAAACGTATATTCGACAAACAATTGTTCATTAGCGCTTCGTTATTGCATAGACGTTTCTCGTCGATTTCACTTGTTCTACAACATCCAAAAGTTTGTGCTTAGGGTGCCAAAGCACTAATGCACAACACTCATGATGTCGGACATACGAATATTTGTGGGTCTCTACCAGCTACAGTGGGACTCTACAGTACTTAATCGTAAACGTATACAGTGACATTTTAAAGTGTTTTTGACAATTAGAACACAAAAAATTAAGTTTCATACGGTCACCACCGGCCTTAAGGCGGGTTCAATCGAGAGGTGGCGCCGCGAACGGGCGCTTCTGGACAAGGGTCAACCTCCAGGGCAAAGTTCAACCGAAACCAACGACAGCACAACCTTACAAGCGCAGATGCGTTCAAATTAGTTGACTGGAAACCAGATACAATGCGCTATTTGGGTGTGCTACATTTCGGCTGCGTTTCTCGCACCTCGCATTTTCATCTGGCTAGAAACAATATATATTTAGGTTTTTCTAACGTGGCATCTGAGGGTAGTATTTTCAAGATGGAAATGGCACGAGTTTTTGCATCTTTCTTGGTCCTGCCGCAGGATGTCGCATGATCGCGCCCGTATCAAGCAGTGCTGCAGATCAGGCGACTCTAGCGACACGCCCGAGAAAGACGCGAAAAACCTGCCATATTCCAACTTGTAGATACTACCTTCAGATGCCTCGTTAGAAAAACCCAAGTACAGATAGATAAATAAATAGATGGATAGATGGATATACAGATAGATGGATATATAGATAGATGGATGGATTTATAGATGGATGGATTTATAGATGGATGGATTTATGGATGGATGGATGGATGGATGGATTTATAGATGGATGGATAGATGGATAGATATTATTTCTGCAGGTAGGTTTATACAACCTGGTGGCAGAACACTACAATTTTACATATTACAATTAGGAATGTTAATACGATGTAACTTTACATGATTTTAAGACAATAATAATAATAATAATAATAATAATAATAATAATAATAATAATAAAATAATATAAAAATGTTAATAATAGCAATAATACCAATAATAACAATAACTTTACATTTTATGGCTGACCTGCACAGTTATTTTAAACAATTAAATACACGACTATTTAATAACACTGCACTTCACTTCATAACATTTGCACTTCACTTCTCTTTCTACTTCTATATTGCACTACACTTCACAACACGTTACCACACATACAATACGACTTCGAATATAATCATTGTATACTTAATAAAGCAACGCATTTACTAGTAATTATGACAATACTAATAATAACAATAGCAATAAAAATAACAATAATAAAATAACTGTTATAATAAGCTTAAATTATAAATTAATAAAGTTTAAAAATATCATTAATTAATTTACTTTTAAATCTTTGAACACTCAGAGGAAAGGATTCCAAGGCTGTTGCAGGCAACTTATTCCAGTCTGTTGTTTTATTAGTAAAAGAAAATTTTCCAACATCTGTTTTCTGTGGTTGAAACTGAATTTTGTGCTTGTGATCCCCTCTACTAAAGTACGAGGGTCTACCGAGTCGGATGTAGATATCTTTCCAAGCTAGATAACCGGTATACGCTTTGCACAGGGCACAGAGTCTTGCCTTAACCCTCCTGATTTCTAGAGACTCCCGTTCTACTTTCTTTCTATTGCTTCTGAAAGTAAATTTATACGCTCTTCTCTGTACTCTATGCAAATATTCCTTTTGTGAATTTCTATAAGGATCCCAACAAACAGCCCCGTATTCCATTAATGGACGACCTAGAAATAAGCCAAATCTCTCGCTTTCGCAGTACTTTTTTTCAGTATTCGCATATTAAAATGCAAGAATCTCCAGGCTTTCCGTGCAACACAGTATTTACCTGATTTTTCCAACTCAATTTGCTATTAAAAATTATTCCCAGGTAATTACGAGACAAGACTCTTGGAATATTTTCGTTGCCTAAACTGTATTGAGTTTCACTATATTTACGGCCCCCTACCAAACGGAATGGTTTTGCTTTTCGAACTATTTGTGTTTTTTTGCCCATAAATGTAATCTATCAAGATCACCCAGCAAAATATCCTCGTCTACTTTTTTATTGAATAACTGGATATATTATACAGTCAGCTGCAAATAGCCGTACCTTTGAATATTAATTGTCTGGCAGGTCATTCCCAGACGCGAGAAACAGGAGAGATCCAATAACACTTCCTTGAGGAATTTCTGAAGTTGCCTTTTCTAGAGTTGAAAATTGTTGTCCAACTCGGACTTTTCTATCTGGAAGAAGCTCATCAATCCACGCCACAACTCTGGTGTCAATACCCGATTGCATTAATTTATGAACCAGTTATTCGTGTGGGACAACATCAAAGGCTTAACAAAATCCATTATTACGGCGTCCACCCTCCCACTATCGTCAACTTTATCTGCTATATCCTGAAACAACGATACTGTCAGATTCTTGCAAGAGAAACCATTCCTTAACCACGCTGTCCCTGAAATTGTCATTCTTTGCTTTCCCATTCTTGTCTAATATAGTTAGTTATCAAGTGTTCCATTATCTTACATAAAACTGACGTGACACTTACCGGTCTATAATTGGCTAAAACAGTTCTGTCATCACTTTTGAAAATCGGAACAACGGTAGCTGGCTTCCAATCGTCGGACACACTTGAATTGTTGATCGAAACATAGACAATTATAAAAAAATGGAGATAAAAGGGTAAAGAATTATAAATACATAACTAGCACTGGTACAGAATGGCACGGACATGAATTAGTTTTCTATTTTCTTTGGTCTGCGCTAGTTTATAGGATTTGCCACCTACTCTGGCCAGCTGCTATCTATTTCCGCCCAAAGTTCATTCTTTTGATATTTTCTCAATTCTTCGGTTTCCTAATAATAGAACCGAAATATTACTTTACGAACTTTAAAGAAGAGTAAAATCTCGTCCTAAAGGACAATTTTCATTAAAAACTTAGTCAGTTTTAAGAAAATGTCGTTTAAGCGTTACTAAAAATGCGAAATTGAAGTTCTTTATCACAGAACATTTTTGAGTTTTCGAAAAACTTTATTTGAAGTCATTTAAAGCACTTATTAAAGTCATAAATCCAATATTGTTTACAAATCGCTGGAAACGTGCATATTAACGGCGTGAGAGATATTCCAAAAAAATACATTTGTGTACATTAAAAAAATTAAAATAAAACACCAAAATGAATTTTATGTCATAATAAACAGTACAATTAGCAATATCCGTTGGAAAAGTTAACAGAAAAAAATTGGAGCCGTTTTTGAGAAAATGACATTTGAGCTGACTGTTGTGGTTCCTTTGCACAGTTTCAAGATGGCGGTCCGCGCTGCGCGGTTGCTCCCTGAAGATCAAAGGAGCCGCCCTCCACAACCCTTTCTGTTTAGTATCTATCTGTGTGACATGCTAAGTGGGTTGTCCTTGCCTTCAGCGTTCATTTGCACCGGTAAGTTGTTTCTATTTATAACTTACGTGTTTTCTAAATTTCCACTTTCAAATTTTCAGGATTGAAAGAATGTATATAAAGCAATTAGAAAAAAATGCTCAGACCAAAAGTTTGATTTTTCCATTATATTTTTTAAATTTTTTCAATAATTTTTTGCTATGAAATAGTATCTAAAAATATATAATCAATTTTATATGAGTAATTACACATCGTGTTCTCCTTTTAGATCTATAAGTTTTTGTAAACAAAATATTTGTGCGTCACAAAACTGATGATATAACTGGCGTGCGCTTGAAAAACCGAGCATTTCAAATTCTCATTGTTAAGTTACTATAGCAAATATAACTTAAAAATTATGACTTCATATTTGGGGGCAGGGAAAATGACATAGTGCAGTATCTTTGACTTTTTTCATGTAATAACCCAGATGTGTTGAAGCTGTGAGGCAGTACCACACTGTATCAATTTGTAAAAATAAATTTGCGACTATGTAGGGTACTCTAAGAGGAAATTAAAAAAAAGTCAGTGCCCGTCCGTTAGTTGCATGTCACTTGGCTCCCTACACTGCGTAGGATCGCTAGTTCGCAGCGCTTTTAATGGCTTCTTAAAGTTTACAAATCATTCAAACCAACTAAACTATCAGTTAGAGCAACGTATTACTAGAAAGAATTCATTTATAACAACAGTTTAGAAAGTAATGATTTTACAACTTCCAACATTTCAGAATGATTGATTTAGTGTTTCCGGTGCTGTGGCCGTTGGTCCTCTAAGTTAAGTGCAAGTTATAGCCCTGGAGGTGATGGTGTTCCTCCCCTGTTTGAATGTGAGATTCAGCGCCGACCTACATGTCAGATTGCAGGTTTTCCCATTCCACGAAGCTTCCCTACCGGGTTATCGCCCCTACCGGAACAAGCACTAAGCCAAACTTCCAACTCCACTCCCTATCGACCAGTGTGTGAGGAAAGAGGCGAGGTCAGTGAGGAAGAAAAATCGCATGTGGTCCTTGAACGTTTGTTAGGACACTGACCCGACATTCAGCTGGTCACTAGTCATTGAAATACAGAGCGCCCTGCTACTAGAGTTCTCCTCCACACGATCATTGAATTGGACCCAGGTATGTAGCAACTGTCGAAAAATCTACCATGGTCGGTATTCGTACCCTAGGACTTTCGGGTGTTCGATGCTGCATTGGCAACGGTGTTGTCACTAAGCCACCGCAGCCGGCCCCGAAACTCGAAGCCCTACCCCATCGAGGCAGACGCTCGATGTAGCGTCTTCTTTCTTTCCATGCCGAGACAGACTCTTTCCGCCAGGCGGCAGCGCGTTCCCTTCCGTTTTCGCGCCTGCCCAGCGCCCCTCCCTCTCCACAAGTCGTTGGCGATCCGCGCAGTCCCTCCCACGCCCTCCCGCACGTGGGAGTGGCACTTTTAGGGCAGAAACACGACGGTCACAATGGTTTTATTGCTATAAGCGAAACTCTTAATCTTAACGACTGTACCCCGCCCGTTCCTGGCCTTTGTTCGTCGCGGGCGATAAGTACCTCGGCTTTATCCCGGTTTACGAGCAGTGAAAAGGCGGCTAGCGGAAGGGGTGATTTCTGGGAACGGGGCGCGCGGTCAGAGGAGGCTTGAGAGAGTAATCTCGAGGAAGGGGAGGACGGCACAGGACCATTCCCACCCGTATCCAGTTCCTGAGGGAGACTTCGAGTGTCTAAAGAGTTAAGAGTAAATATGTTGTGTTGCGTCGGAAGAAAGATAAAGGAAACACGAAATGTGAGAATCACGAATATGGATCGTGTGTATTAACATTATGACAGAACTGGCTTGCTGTTCCAAGCAGATATATTGCCAACGGTTGTGTCGAATAGGGGCATATGTAGTAAAAATTATATAAAATGTATTGTATGAAACATTTGAAGACACGTAATATGGCACGTAAAATGTATTGTGATACATTTGATGGCATGTTAAATGAGCTCAAGAATGCATTGTGTTCTCCATTATATCTGTTCGGTACACTTCGTTATTCCCACAACAGTCTGCTCAATTTGTGAAAATGATGTTTTTAAGATTTTAGAATGATAATCGGGGGCATTTTGTCAAATTTATGTTGATTACGATGATTAAAGCATAAATTTATAAGCACAATCAAACTATAAAAAATGTGGGCAAACGTGCATGACAACTTGGATAGATAAAAATTAGAATAAGCGAAAGTAAATTCACGAAAATGGAACAAAACGCACAATTTTATATTTTCCAGTTTAAATTAATCTTATAGTCACGAAAATAATGTTGAAAAGCTGTCACTTCTTATTTCCTATGCTTTATTAAAAGAGAAGCCTTTATGTTCAACTTCGATCCCGCCTAGTGTTCGAAGTTTAAAAGAAAAAAAAAGACATGATTTCCGTGTTGTTATACGTAGCACGTTACATCCATAGTTGCAAAAATACGCTTGAAAATGAAATGAAAATAATAAATTTATATTAATAACAGTAAAATAATTATACAATTTCAATTATTATTTCTCTCAACTTGAACTTTATTACATTTAATAGCTTTTCGAATAAGAAAAATATTTAATTCCAAAATTTCGAGGGTCAATCCTCTTAAATCTACGCTACTAAATGTTGGTTCGGTACACATTTTTATAGTGTTTATGCCGCACCCTGTGCGTCGCTTGAGGAGTTCAAGGCGTTATTGGATAGATTACTGGATGATGCGAGAGAACGAAGGCTTCTTATTATTGCTAGGGACTTTAATGCATGGGCCACAGAGTGGGTCCGCAGGGTAGCGAACCACCATGGGATGCCTCTCCTGGACAGCCTTGCCCGTTTAGACGTCTACCTCTCCAACACGGGTAACAGCCCGGACCTTTGCCATGAATGGTCGCTGCTTGATCGTTGACATGACATTCGCATGTGATTGCCTGGCTAGACGGTTTACGGCGTGGGAGGTTAGCGATGGTTATACACATAGTGGCCACCAAGCTATTGTATATGCAGTTAGGGAGAAGTGTAGGTTAAGATCTGCAAGGGATAGGAGGAGAGCCACTTGGAACCACAGGCCGTTCGAACGCGATTCTTTCGCTGCCATGATGGTGGGCAACAACTGGCCGGAAACTCGGAGGATATGGTAGGAACTGTAATGAATCGGATCTTTGACGCTAGTAATGCGTCAATGACGAAAAGCCCCGGGAAAGAACGCCGTCCTCCGTGTACTGGTGGACTGACGAGATCGCGGAACTTCGCAAAGGATGTCACGCACATGTAGGTTGGCGAACGTGGGTGGGGTCTCCTAAATTATGACACTCTCAACGAGAATCACATGGCCGCCAGAAGAGCTATCACAAAAGCTGTTAAGACCAGCAAGGATGGCTGCTGGAAAGAGCTAAGCAACGAGGTGGATGCTGACCCCTGGGGCCGTCCGTATAAGGTGGTAACGGCCAGACTGAAGGCTCTGACCAGGCTACCCCTAACTTGACCAGTCTTCTTGGAGAAGATAGTTTCGATAAGGTTCAAGATTGCTAAGCCCCCGGCTTGGATGGGGTGCGGAATGTCGCTATTAAGACCCGGCCAGATCTATTCTTAGAGGCATACAATGCGTGGGTGCGAGAGGGGAATTTCCGAGAGAGGTTGGAAGTATTAGCGGCTGGTCCTCCTTCCGAAGGGCGATAAGCCACCAAGCGACTCGTCAGCATATCGGCCTAAATGTTTACTGGATACTGCCTACACGGACGGACCATAGGGACTGTCTGATAATAGTATGGCTTGAGGAATGCGAGATTTACAGTGGACGTAATTACGGTCATCGACATCGCACGCTAGGCTATTAAAGGCAAACGATGGAGAAAAGGCGCAATGAAGTATTGCGCTATTGTTTCCCTCGACGTCAAAAACGCATTTAATATGGCAAGGTGTAGTTCATACTTTCTGCGTTCCGAATTACATAATGAAAATAGTCAGAAGCTACTTTGAAGAAAGGACTTTACTATACGAAAATGAGAACGGAGTAAAGACCTATGGTATCTCGGATGGTGTTCCGCAAGGCTCGGTACTTGTTTTTGGAATATTATGTATGACTCCGTTTTCAAACTCCAGCTGCCAGAAGGCGCTAGGGCTATTGGATTTGCTAACGATGTTGCGGTGATAGTGGTCGGCAAATAGATCGAAAAGGTCATGCAGGTTGCCTATCGAGGCTGTGGCTACGATCAAGTGGTGGGTAACTTAGGTGGGGATCCAGATGGCTGAGCATAAAACGGAGGCTGTCTTGGCGACAGGCAGAAAAGTGATAGAGGTTATTACTCTCAATGTTGGGGTAGTAAAATAGCTTCCCGAGACTGCATTTCGACGAGCACTTCCGTATAGACTACGAGAAAGCCTTTCGCAATGCCTCCGCATTAGGCCTCCGCATTAGGCCTCCGCATTAGGCCTCCGCATTAGGCCTCCGCATTAGGCCTCCGCATTAGGCCTCCGCATTAGGCCTCCGCATTAGGCCTCCGCATTAGGCCTCCGCATTAGGCCTCCGCATTAGGCCTCCGCATTAGGCCTCCGCATTAGGCCTCCGCATTAGGCCTCCGCATTAGGCCTCCGCATTAGGCCTCCGCATTAGGCCTCCGCATTAGGCCTCCGCATTAGGCCTCCGCATTAGGCCTCCGCATTAGGCCTCCGCATTAGGCCTCCGCATTAGGCCTCCGCATTAGGCCTCCGCATTAGGCCTCCGCATTAGGCCTCCGCATTAGGCCTCCGCATTAGGCCTCCGCATTATGCCTCACGTCAGTAGTCCAAGCCAAAGTAGCCGGAGGCTACTGTGTAGTGCAGTTAACTCTATGCTTCTCTACACCGTCCCCATTCGGGCTGATGCCTTTGGGATACAGTCGTACGCCCGCGGTGCGAAGTCAGTGTACAGAAAGTCCACCATGAGGGTGGCCCGGGCGTTTCGCACGGTTTCGTATGGCGGTGTGGGTGTGTGCTAGCCGACATGTCCCCCCTGTAGATCTCATGGCACAAGAAAGGGCCAAACTGTGCAGACGTAAGCTACAAATAGGACCGTCATTATGAAGGAAGAGAGGGAGTGACAATGACTCAGTGGCAACGGCCTGTGATCCATTGGTTAAAGATGTGGAGCACGTGTTCTTTCACTGTCCACGCTTGAGGAGAGGGAAGGACTCCACCGACTCCTCCTGCAGGTTGTGACTCCAGATACCATCATCATTAGGATGCTGGTGTCCCAAGAGAGATGGAGTGCGTTAGCCACCTACGCCGCAAAAGTTTTAAAGAAGCTTCGGGTCGAAGAACGATTTGGAAGGAGTATCCCGTGACATCAGTTGGCATAAAGCGATAAGCCGATTTGCTCTTCCCGTGATGCAATGCCTGACGGCGGTTCCGCGAGAAGGGGATTGGAAAAATGGGAGGGTTTTTAGTGGGTAGGCACAGGCTAGCTCTGAATCGTACATGCTGCGGAGTGCAAGCCCCTCAGTGTATTTGGAAGATTTTCCCCTGTCCTCGTAAAAAAACACTGACAGATACATACACACATTGACAGATACATACAAGCGCTGACAGATACATACAAACACTGATTGAAAGACTCATACAGACACTGACTGAAAGACGCATACATTCACACACAAACTGAAAGACACATACATACACACACTGACTGAAAGACACATACGGACAGACCCGCGGACAGGCAGACACACGTTTTGCGACTATTCCATTTTTTGGAACCAAGAACCCACAAAATATAGATTCTGGCCACACCATGTGATCGAGGATCCTTTTTCTAAATATAGCAACCAATATTCATCCACTGTGAATTGAGTTTTTCTGCCGAAAATTTGCCGTTTTTGTGCGCAGCATTACAAAAGTTTCTCTTTACTCTGTACCGAAGAAGAACAAAAAATTACAAATTTACTGTAAAATGAATATTTGGAGATGTTCTGGCAGAATATTTATTTTATATACGACGAAAATGCCAGTATTAACTGTTTCAATTTTCCCTGACACGCCATTATATAATGTTCCAATTTTATGCACTCTTTTAATGAAGAGAAATTAACCCTGCATGTAAATGAATGTTGGCTAACGAGCGTTGGTGGTTGAATTTTGTTAGTAGCTCCAATGAAGAACGTAATATTTTATTATAACGGCTCTTGTAAATTGTCTGGCAAAGGTAAAAGCTACAGGCACGATAAGGTATACCAAATTCACATTTTGTTTATAATGTGCTGCTCCTATGTGATATGACTGTTCGGAAAAGAACATGTCGAATTTCGGCCAAACGTAGTACCGAAAATAGAGTGAAATAAATTATCGATGAAAAGACGTAGGATGTAATATTTCATTGTGCTATATTCATGCGCTTAAAAAATGCGATATCAAAACGTGAAAAAACTGAATGGGATCTGGCTAGTTGACAAGTTCATTTTCAGTACGTTCGAAATTCAGAACTCTAATCAGTTTTCATCTAGAAAATAAAATAGGTATTTTGCCTATTTTTTAATTTATTTTTTTAGATCGCTGTGCAAGTGACTATCAAATTAAAAATTAAAAAATTTTTATTATTTCATTTCTTTTTAAATTATAAATTAATTTAACTTGGTCTTTTAGAATCTACGCTTAAATCCTTGACGAGATGATTGGATTTGAAAATTATAATTGTTTTCTAATTGAAGAGCTAGCGAATAAAGGATGGTAACCCTCAAAGTTATTGTTTCTGTGATATTAAAATTTTCGTACGCTTCCGTCCGTTGTCAATACGCAGCGAGTCTTAAATAATCCAAATTATGGTGCATAATTGTCCCCCAGCTGTTATCATTATGCACCTTATGTTTTAAATCCCTATCAATAAAAATTTTCACTTCCTTATATTTCGCAAACGTTCCCACGTGGGTACCTGTTTTTCACTCGAACCCTTCAGTTATGCTTTTACTAGAGAACTCGTTTATACGTTCAAATTAATTAAAAATTAAATGCTGCCTATAGATCATAGTATACGATTGACTCTCGCCTGATTACTTATTTGTTCTTCTCGCTTTTATGTCGTATATTTAGTTTGAATTGAGGTAATTTCGAAACACATAATTTTCTAGCTTGGCGGAGTATCGACACTAGCCTGACAGCTGAGTCGAATTCAACCTGGAGGAGACTTGTAGTGTCGGACTGTTCTGAACAATACCAGGCAAATGCCTAACCAGTATTCTAAAAAGCGGTCATGGATCGCGCGCAATCTTCCGTTCCTCATCCTTATCCCCTCCTCTTCCTTTGCGTGCACGCACTCCCCCCCCCCACCTCCACGCTCTATATTACCACTCGTTGTGAGACCAGTCGGGAGCCTAGAGCTTGACTGATTGTCCTCACCATCCAGCGGGAGTAGTTTACCGCCACCTCCCGCTATAAAACATGCATTACACTTACAGAACATGTGACAGCAATTGACCAGTCCAGAAACACGAAATAATCAATAATTAAATCCATGTGTTACCCGGGCTCGTCTCCGTTGCTGTCTCCAGTGCCGCCCGAACATTCCCGGCCGCTTAACTCTCCGATTTGCACGGGCATGGGTGCCGTGGACACCGCTTACTTCCACGGAAACTAGTATTGTGTCAGTTATCCGGGAGCCTGTGAAGGCATCACTGTTCGTTGACGACTTTGCAATTTTTTGTTCCTCCAAGAGCGTGCAAGTTATTGAGAGGCAGCTACAACTTGTGCTCAACAAACTGCAGGAATGGAGCGATGAAACAGGATTCAAGTTCTCTACCTCAAAAACCACTTGCATGCACTTTTGCAGAATCCATCACCTCCATAATCACCCCGACCTTTTTCTTGGAGGACAGCAGCTTCCATTCGTTGAATCCGCAACCTTCCTTGGGCTCACATTCGACAAGAGCCTAACCTGGCGAAAACATATCCGTAAACTACAGGGCCGATGTGTATCACCTATGAATCTCCTCCGCACTCTTACTGGTAGCTCTTGGGGCGCAGACCGTGTTTGTCTTTTGCGTTTGTATAGAACTCTCATCCGCCCTTCTTGGATTACGGATGCATAGGTATGGGTCAGCGTCTCCATCAACCCTCCGGCCATTAAATATCATACACAATGCCGGCATAAGGATTAGTACAGGCGCCTACCGCACGAGTCGCATCGAATGCCTCTTGGCCGAGGCTGGAGAACCATCTCTGAGCCGAAGGCGGGATATTCTGAGTGCCTCCTATGGCGCGAAATTATCCAATGTTGATACTCCCTCGCGCCAAGCAGTCCTCAATCCAACCCACTTGACCTCATATGCACTTAGATCGTTACCCCATCCCCTAGGAGTCCGTCTCCGTATGCTCTTACAGAAGCTTCATATAAAACTACGCACCCTGTGAAACTCCCCCGAAACCTTGTTTCCCTTTGGAAACTACACCGGCCGATAATAGATATACATTCTTATCAGAATTTTGAGGCAATAAAATCTACGTATCCTGGCCATTACTTCATTTACACCGATGGCTCTCCTCAAAACGGCAAAGTCGGATGTGCCTTCTACTGTAGTAGAGCCACGCAAGGTTTTCGACTAGACTCTTCGTGCAGCTTCTATACCGCAAAGAAGTATGCGCTCTTGGATGCACTTAAATTTGCTGAATCGATGTCATTAAAGAAAGTAGTGATCTGCAGTGATTCAAAAAGCTCTCTTGAATCCATGTCCCCCTTCTCGTCTTGCGATCCACTGACAATAACCATCCAACACCAAATCCATCATCTATTGGTCCGTCACTATATTTTAGTCTTTCGTTGGGTCTCTGGACACCTGGGAATGAGAGGAAATGAAACAGCTGACCAGGCGGCAGAGTCTGCCTCGAAGAAAAGAGAATTAGACATCTTCACAGTCCCCATGGAAGCCACTAAGCTTTTTATAAAACGCTCTGTCCGCAGTGAATGGCAAACAGAGTGGCATAACTCAGATTTTAAGCTCACGAGAATCAAGGATTCCATAAATTCATGGTCTTCCTTATCTCGTGATGCTCGGCGAGAGGAGATCATTTTAACGCGCCTCCGGATCGGTCACTGCCATTTCTCCCACGGTAATCTTCTCCACGGGGACCCACCCCCTATATGCGAATACTGCAAAATAGATCTTACCGTGGAGCATGTTCTGTTACACTGTGTTAAGATAAGAGAGAGCCGTCGAAGGCATGACCTTTCTAGCTCCCTAGCGGAGATTCTTAGAAATGACGAATCTTCTCTCTGCAAGCTTTTGGCTTTTGCGAGAGACTGGCTTGTACAGCCTTATCTGAGAGAAGATGATAATGCCAATTATTGGCTTTTAGCCCGAGGTTTTTTTTTAAGAAAACGCAATTTTCTGCCAAAACCTTTTATTAGGATACGTTCCTTTTCAGTTTTACTTTGCTTTCTATTTAAAGATTTTAAATTTTTGTTAGCTTGGCACTGCAATATTGTGCACTGGTCTTATAATAATTTGACACGGGCGCAAATGACCTTAGCCGTTGAAGCGCCCTTAAACCCAATTTATCAATCAATCCACGGAAACGACCCGAGGACGCCTCTACGCACTGCCACTTCAATCCACATAGCCAATCAGCCGGAAGTGAGACGTTATTCTTTTCACCAGTATAGATTCATGTAATAAATGTTTGTTTATTTGCAATTAAAAGTGGTGTGTGAAAGGCATATCGGTCGATCTCCTGCATTCGGATGTAACAGTTTCATAACTCCGCTTACGGTGCATTATGTGACTTCCACATCACAGCAATATCTACAAAAATTCCCTGCTGAGAATTTTATTTTTCTCCTGATCCCCTCACACATGTTCAGTTGAACAATTAAGTGTATAAAGTGAGTAGATTTTTCTTCTTGACAAAACTTTCATAGACTGTCAAAACTGTAAAGGAACACAACTAAAATAATAATAATAATAATAATAATAATAATAATTTTGTTGTTGCCATTCCTCGTATTGTTTGTTCTCGATTCTTTGATGCACGACATCAGTTTTTATTCCTCGGTTGAAAAGAAAATCTGCTCCGGTATTTTACTTTCATTATTCGTATTCAGTCTCCTTGGCGTTTCGGGGCCCCTCATAGATCATGACCTTTATCTTATCCCGGACCACAATATCAGGTCTATTTGCTCTTGGAGTACAATCAGTCTACTGATGCTGCTATTTTATTATTATTATTATTATTATTATTATTATTATTATTATTATTATTATTATTATTATTATTATTATTATTAGAGTTGTGTTAGTTATTGTTAATATGCCCATATCTCATTTTCTGCTTGGAGTGGTTCTGTGCAATTTGAGCTCTGAATTCTAGAAATAAAAGGATGCAAAGAAACGACTGCGGTTTCAAATGGAGTGGCCAGACCCCGTTTTCCATGGGTTCTACGCCTGTTGGCTCCCCCCTGAGAGACAACCCAACGCCTCTTCTCAAACAGCCATAGTCCCCGCGAAATTAGCTTGGGCAACCTTACACTCCTAGACGCTGACTTCATTAACTGGAGGCGTCGGCGGCCCGTGTTGGGGCAGTCGCGGATGTCTCTGTGTTGACAGAAGTTAATTTAGGCTTATGCAAACAATGCAGCACCCCAGGCGTCAGAGAATCGCAAGGTGCAGTCCGAAAATTCACTCTTCCCTCGGCTCAAGGTTTTGGTGAAATATTCATGAAATGGGAACAAATTTTATGCATTTATTGTTGTTTAACGCAATATTAGAATGATTTTGCGTTAACCACCGTACAGGTGCCATATTAAACCACAATATTAGAACATTGCAACTTCTATCCAACAGTTCAGCTATCACTTGGAAAATTTCTATCTAAACGAAGCGCGAGGGGGTCGCAAAAATACATTTCTTTAAATATTTTTTAATTCAAAAATTTAAATGAATATGGCTCTGTTATTGAATTCAGTGTATTGTGCTTTATTCTTTCACAAATTTAATGGAACGAAAAAAAGACCTGAGTTGGAATTCCAATCTGAACACTTCGAATGACAAGTCAAGACCCTAACCATGAAGAAAATCTCAGCTTGTCAAAATTTCTCCATTTACTATACCATATCGAGTTCTTAATTCGATACATGCAGACCCTTCGAGCGTGTGTGACGGTCCAATAAATCTCAACGGGGCGCTGGTTCGAGTGTAACAACAGAATCTGCCTCGAAAACTGATCGGCAGAGGAGGTCGGGTCTCGTTTCTCGCCCAGACACCGGATTAAAGAACTAAATATTCGTTAGGGTAACGAGAAAACTTTGTCTTCTTAACATCCCTTGCTTGCAAGAAGCTGGCATAATTATCACGCCCTGTTCCTTTACTGTTGTTTCCTTCAAGATTAGCGATGTTTGCTGATTTTGGGGATCCTGATAAAACTTAAAATTACGCGAAAACTCGAGAAATACCCAAAGTTTGGTTTTCCGTCAGACTAATGGTTTGACTGATGGTGAATGATTAGTCTTAGCTCCAACAAACAGCCCAGTAGAAATGCTCTGGAGTATTACACAGACCCGGAAGATCCCTTATAAATCCAATTTTTCAGGTTCAGTACTTTATTCAGTTTCATATATTCACAAGACACCTTCCTGTCACTACTGAGGTTTATTTACACATTTTGGAATCAAGATTGGGAGGGAGAGTATTCAGGATGCGGAAGGAAATATCGCGCGCGATCCGTGGCCACTTTGTTATGGTATTGTTCAGGATTTCGCCTGATAATGATCAAAGAAACTACCGATGGGAAAGCCGTCGCCCCCGAATGTTTCTCCCCCGCTGGATTGTGAGGCCCAGCGCCGACCTACAAGTCGACTTACTCCTCGGCACCGCCCTTAGGCATCGCCACAGACGGGACAAACGCAGTTGTAAGCTCTGAACTGGTCGTCCTTCATGTTTGGTATTGTAGTGGATAAGAGTGTAGTGTGTGAGTGTAAGGGGGTTGAGGATAGTACAAGGAAGAGGAACGATAGACGGCGTTCGGTTAGAAACCCGTTTGTTAGGGTACTGCTCCTGCATTCACCAGCTATTCATAGAAATACTACAACAAAAACCACGAGAAACGACCGACCACGGCAGCCGGCCGCTAGAATTCTCCTCCAAATTGAGGTTTTAGCTCTTTAGCTGGTGCCGAAAATCCGCAAACGTCAGGTCTCTTACTCTAGGACCTCCCTGTCAGAATCGCTGTAAATAGGCGAATGTTCGTTGCGGCAATGAGTTAAACTTTGCCGGTTGGATCCCCTACATATCAGATCTTCATAACATAGCGAGTCATCATCGCAGCAATACAACAGTTCTCTTAAGTGATTTTTTCTTATTCAGAAAATGAGTAAACCGTTTTTCAATGTTAATTTGGGTGAAAATCCTGGATACGATGTAGATAAGTGTTGTTCACGTAAAGACGGATAGGCGGGCAGTCGGACGGTCGGGAGTACTAAAAAGGAAAAATAACCGTTTTGGGTATCACGAACCCAAGAGTCGTCGATTCTGTATACACTAAGTGTAAAAGAATATAATTTACTTGGGCATCACTTTTTTAAAAAAATACATCAATTAAGTTCGCGCACTCTCCATTTTACCGTTCACATTCAGCTAGTCCATTCTCAAGATTTTGCACAACACATTTGTGCTATCTTGTCACATTAATAAATTACTTCCGAAAGGACGGCAATCTAGATAGTTGTGTCGAATTCAACCGCGAGCGGCGGCTTTTCTGCTAGTTTTCCGTGATTTCTCGGATCTATTCCAAAGCGAATACAAGAGCAGTGCTCTAAAAAAGAGTCTCATAGCGCGGGATCTTTCCTCATTCATCCTTGTCGCATTCTCTCTCCTTACACACACGTTTACATGCACTACACTACCTCACATGTCGGAAGACTAGTTAGGAGCTTTTAGCTTGTCCCGGATGATAAGATATCTACACAGGAAAATCCCCCGCAAACCGGCGTGTTAGTTTGCGCCGGATCCTATCATCCATTGGGGGAGGAACACCGCCACGTCTCGAGATAAAACAATCACTACACTAACGGGACTAATGATCATAAACCAATCAATCGCAATCAGAAATCCATGAAACCCGTTTTCAGTTGAAATCTAGTAACTTTTTCCTGGAGCATTACCGGCTGAGGTGGCACAGGACCATAATTTCCTTCTGCATCGTCTCTGGTGGAAAGTCTTTAGGTTAGAGTCGCAAAGGTGGCGAATTTTCAACACTAGATAGCTGGTTATGGCGAATTCAATTGCTAAGTAGAATTGTCTGACCAGTAGTTTTCCGAGGATTCTCTAATCAGTAGTAGGCAATGCCAGAGCAGTACCTTAAGGTGCGTTTACACTGCGCAAGCGAGCGAAGAAGAGATTCTAAACGAAGGCTCGTTCGTTTGGCGGATGAGCGCGAGGGAGAAGTTATTACCCATTTACACCGAGCTAGCTCACGCTTAGCGCGTTTGTTCTGTCGGCCATCTTGTTCGCTCGCATCCGCAGCTTTCCCAACTGAGATTATTGTTAAACTGTAGCGTCCTTGCAGTACGAACAAGTGACTGAATTTACTTTTCAGAGTAAAAAGAATAGAAGCTGAGCGAGAAAATTTGGGGCTAATTCTTTTTTCGTGCTTTCATTAAAAAAAAATAACAAAATAGAAAGTTCCCTGACCAGTAAATCGGCTTCCGAGAACGGGTTCATGAATTAAAAAAAATATCCTTACTTTTATTGAATTTAATGGTTTTAAATTGCAGTTCGTTATGAAGTTCTTACAAGAAATCTGTAATTCTTTCCGTTCTTGTATGTTTCAAATTGCTGTTAAGTCTGCGAAAAGGTCACAATTTATAAAAAAAAATGTAAATTAAAATTTAACACATGTTAACCTGTTAACATTAACATGTTAACATGTTTACCTAAGTAAAAAGTATTCTATAGAGCAGAAATGTCTGAGAGTTAATACAATTAAATTAGCATAATAAAATTAACATTCTCAACAAAATCAAATATAAAATACTTCATTATGAATAATGCACAGCGTCATCAATATTATTAAAGTGCGTTTTGATAGAAGTGAATTATCTCTGCCGACCGCAATGTTAATGTGCAATATTGGAACAAATTTTAAAAATATAATGAAAATAAGTAAATTTGTGTTTTGTACCGTATTTTCTCCTTTCCTTCCTTTAAACTTATCACTTAAAAGTTTCATATTTTTTCTATACAAATTACAAATTGCACAATTCGCCTTTAAGCTCACAAGACAGTTGAAATTAGCGCCATTGGCCAACATGTTCGCAGGTAGAAATGAAAAAGTTGAACCGCGTCACGAACATCTCAGCTCCGAGCGCATGTGTTCGCTCGGCGTCTGCATTATTAATTATAATTAATTTCTATTTACATATATAACTTATGGCCTACCTTACAAACTAGATACTTTCAAACTAATCTAAATATCCTTTGTCTTACATCCTAACTTAATCATATACCGAACACTATATACATTATTTACAGTGGGCAATACTTACACATACATCAACACATACATTGATAAACATTACACATAAACTCATATAAGAATTATTTACACTGTATATGCCGCCGTCCACAGCATTTTAACAGCGGTTGCAACTTAATCTAACACGGAACACTATTTTCATTATTTACACTGGACAATACATACACATACACTTATAACCACAACACACACACACACACACACACACACACTCATTTCAATTCTATTTACACTGTACATGTCATTAGGAAGGAACATACCGAGAGAACGTTCCCTCGCTTCCGGCAGCCGATCTCAACCGAACGACACGATTCCCTGGGGTGTTTCTTCGACAGAGCGAACGAAGAATTTTTCGTTCGGAATTGTTCGCTCGCGCAGTGTAAACGCACTTTTAACAAAACGGCCACGAACCTCGCGTGATCTTTTTGTCCTCATCCTTGTCCCACTTGTTTCCTTTTACATACTTGCACGCATTACTTATATACTGACCACACATGTCAGTTTAGAGCTTGTTCAGGCTGGGGCGGTGTCCAGCGGGCGGAGACACCTACATGGGGAATCCCCGCAAACTGACGTGTAGGTCGGCGTGCATTGTCATGTTTTAGCGGGAGAGCGGCATCTCCACCTCCCGGGATATAACATGATCTACATTTACAGGATTAATGACTACAGCTGTTGACGAGCCCGAAAACAACATAATTTATTAATCAATCAGTCCTGGAACATTACATATTTTCTTTTACTACCTAATAGATACCAGAAAGTAAAAATATGGTTGATACAGATGTTCATTGTTGCCTTCTGCGTATTTGAGTTCTTTGGGTCTCCTGCCTTCAATTACTGAACTAAAAAAATGCGGCGGACGCAATGAGGGGTGATTTTTAATGTATTATTATATAAAAATATCTTTTCAAAAAAAGTCAAAAGTAATTTCGAATGCCAACATCAAAATAGAGGAAGAAGAGGTATTTGCAGAGAAATTCGAGAAGTGTGTCTATGATTGGCTGAGTGGCTGGTTCGCTGCGGGGCCGCGAGAGCGCGCGGCGAGGTCGGGGTTCGAGGCGACTTCGTGCGCGGGCTGCCGAGCTTCCCGCCGCGGCGTCTAGAGGGCGCTAGCAGCGCTGCCTCCCTCCCCCTCCCAACCCAGCAGGCGAAGCACGCGCTGGGCACGCGCGCCTGGAGTTTTACCGCGCCGGGTTTTACTGCACTCCTCCCGCTCCGTCTCCACTTCTTCCTTCCCCTCTTTCGGCAGGCGTTCGGGCGGGGCCGGCCCACGGCCGTAAAGCTATTATGAGATGATACGCCGTATTGAACACAATGCCCACTCCACGCGAAACTCCGGCGTCGCCGAGACGGTTTCATAATCCTCCGTTTGATTTAAGAGGGACGGGGAGTCATGCGCGAAGGGCTGGCAGCAAGAGGCCAGAAAGGGGCCGCCAAGTGGCCAGTGTCACAACCCCAGGGGAGGGGGGCATGCCGACCCCTTCAAATTAAAAATGTTTTCTAATTTTACATAGTTTATTGCAAATAATTACTTCATATTAATCGCCCTACATTCCAAGAGAGTATTCAAGATTTTTTTAATTATTTTGAAATATGTTTAAATGTTTGGGCAAATCCAAACAGAAATTATTTCGGTAAATACTTAGTGGATCCGCATCTTGGCAATTCAATGTGCAGGTGCCCTAGTACTATTTTTTATATCATCACTTTCACATGTATTTGTCGCGCTGCAGTGTTTGCATTTCAGTATTTACTTGACACACTCTTATTCACATCGCAGTTTTAAGTTTTTCTATTGAAAAAAGTATGTTGTGAGTTGTCCGGCATTCAAACAGCAAATAATTCCGGTAATGGGATAAAATTGTGAGGGAATTGTAGCAGGTATTACATGACTGCGAAATGTGTCATTCGATTCGTAATCAACTTAGAATCTCGCGAAAATGATACGTTTTATGAAAGTTTTAGTTCTGTTTTAGAAAAAAATTAACATGTCAGAAATTGATTAACACATCCAACACCATGTTTGGTTCACTGCCCCTTGATAATGCTTTTTAGTAGGTATTGCTCTTAATGCAATCCATAAGATTCCATTATCAAGTGCAGTGTAATGGTTAAAATGACCTATTTTTTCAGTGTAAGTTTTTTTACAGATGTGTCTTATTTTAGTAAGAAACTTGTTTTCTATCTCCATCAGAGTCAAGCATTTACGTGAATATTGTACCGACCTTGGTGAAATATCAATGATCTCAACTGCAGCAATTGCTGTACAGACCTTTGCTGTTGGACGTAAGGAACTTTGAAGATCCAAAGTAATAAGTCATGTTCAACTGGGAGAAGAAGTAATATTTTTCGGGGGCAGTAATATATTTGAGGTCCGTGTTACCTCAGCAACAAAGGACTCCTGAACGGAATTCTTTTTTCAAAATACGTTCGTTCACCCTTACGCCAAGATTTCGAATTTTCTCTTAAAATACATTTCATACAAAAACGTAAATATCAATAAACCAGTATTCTCGGAGTAATTTAATGCAGTGAGAATCCCAGCACTTCAAGTTAATAATGTTAACAGTTCCAATAAATGTGCAACGCATTATTCTGTATTTGGTTGCTGTAGCTGTAGCTTTCCAATAATTATCCAAAACGCATCAATAAGAACTTTTTATTGCAATCGTTGCGATTCCCCATTTTCACGCATATTCTTTAGTTTTGTAGATAGTCGATTAATTGATAAATGTAATATTAAAAATGGCGTAAAATCGTTCATATGACATTATTATTTATAATTCAATAAAATGGCCATTGTATTAGTTAATTTTTACTCTTTCGCTACGTAGAAGAGAGCAAGTTAAGTAATGCCCGAAAAACAGCGCATTTTTGGCAGAAAAACTATTATTAAAGGGCCCTGGTAATGAAAAAGTAGATAACTCCAGTTGCTAAATTTAGAAAAAAAACTCTTAACACGTGATATAGCCAGAATCCATGTTTCGTGTGACCGTAATGCCGAAAAATCGAATGATCGTCTGGCAGTCAGTATATGATCAACGCTAGCGGGTAAACCGTTCAGCCGATTTTCTCCCGAATGAATATTCCTCAATCGCTTAGACTGATGTCAGGATCCCTTAAATTTGAAACCGATAATTTAATTTTGGGAGTGGCTTTACATGAAGTCCCTGGGACATATTCCAAATATATAAAAAAATGAATCCATCGTTTTTCATTGAATGTTATGGGGTAGACTGAAGCAAGTTTAAGGTGTCATATCCGTTAAAATCCCTGATTTTTTGAAAATTGCAAAACTTCAAAAATTTTTCGGCGTTTTCGTACATCTACAATTATGAAGATGGATATTTTTTTCCATAATGAAATCTGTTTCCTCACAGATAGAGTTTGAAATAAGATCATGTACAATTCTTCGAAAATTTGAGTACTTTTCACGTAATTTTGCGTGAAAATACAAGCAAGAAAGTACGTACTGTTTTAGCCCCACTAGTTGTAATATGATTTGGCAAAGAAAGCCCCAAAATAGATTTTTTTTTTCAGAATACAATAATGTAATTCAGTGCTAACACTGCATTTTAAGATTTGAAATTTATAGGAAATACTCGAGATTAGATAAGTGGTACATGTTGAGAAACGCTAAGCTTCACAAGCTTCTTACATATACTTCTCTAAATATGAAGGGTACGAGGAGAGAGAATTATAAGCAGGGAACGGATTTCCATGTAATTACACGTTTTTACAGGAAATAGATACCTTCTTTCAATTATTTTTTGTAGAGTTTACAAGACATTCTGAAGTAACTAGAACAATTTTTATTTTACGTCTTTTGGTATAATGACATATTTTTACACTCTTTACCAATTACGACACATGTCGCTACATTTTAATACATTTATACGTCGAAACGAAATATTTCCGATGCGTGCCTGCAATATATGTTACGGAATCATCTTTCCTGCAAATCAAATGTAATGCTGCTACGCCTCTATGACCACCATATCTTCGCCAGGAATTAACTTTCCCACCCCCTCCTCGCGTACCGCGTACCGCGTACTCGGAGTAAGGGATGGTGGATTTTTGTGAACAAAAGTAATTCTAACTACGTTCTTTCTAATGTTTCAAACAGTACATTTGTTATTCGATCGAAAACTAACGAATACATTTAACAGTAAATTGTCTTACCACGTTGTTCGATTTGGAGGGAGGGGTATATACCCTTGAACCCCCTCCCCTGGGATCCACCATTTGCTACACGGTTCTACTATTTACTTGTACACCGGCTCCTCGTAAACATTGTAATATATACTATGAAAATATTTTATATTTCGAATAAAATTCTTATATGTGGTGAAGTCTACTGTGCAATTATTTCACTGGAGATAGAACCTAGTTTCAGCCACTCCGAATCCTTGTTGAGGACTGATCGGCGACGTTTTATGGACGGCAAATCGTATAGAGAGCAATTTTAACACGTCGGTTGCCATGCAAGACCATATGTTCGCCCAGGGAGATTTATTATTTTACTACCCGACCATATGGTCTCGTGCGTTGGCTTGATTCATTAGCGTTAACAGTTGCGTAGTTGCGTTCCCATGAGTCCATGTGCATTTTTGTAAATAAATTTAATTTTATATAGTATTATATAAATATTGGTGCAAGTTTCTATGCTCTCTATAGAAGTGTATCAATACTGTTGGCACGGAGACGTACGCGGAAAACCTGTTCGGTACCGAGGCGTAGTGTAGCGAAAATGCGCTTGGCAGTCAACGTGTTAAACACAATAATGAATTTTTATACTGCATGTTTTCTATTTTTTATATTTTGAAAAAATAAGTACATATATATGTACATATTTTGCACTTTTTATTACAATAAATTCCGTTCCCTAATTATGAATCACACCCGTGCAGTTTTGAGATGTAGCTCGTTTAATATGTAGAGGACGGAGAATACGTGCAAATGATGAGTCAAGTGTTATCTTACTAACCTAACAACATGGATAGAAAAGAGAAACCGAGAATATTGAATGGAAAGAGGATTACTGAGAAACAATCATGGTATACTCAACTTGAAAAAAAAGGACTACGTCTATCTCTCACTGATTTCTTCAAAAGGCTCGATCACCTCGAGTTTTCTTAGCATGATATATGTTACAGTTTTAAAGGGAAATTAGAAACATTTCAAATCAATTACCAATGATGAATAGACTTAAATTCTTGTCAAATGTCCGTGAGAATTAGTTTTATGATAACTGATGAGGTGTTACTGGACGTCGCAGGACTACTATTTTTCATTTTAAGAATAAATTTTGTGTCTTAAGTACGTGGTTCTATGTAGGTCAAGTTTGTTTAGGTCTACAGTGTGATCTCAAGCATCTAAAAGCAGCAAGTGAAATGTAGTTTTTAGTAAGGTGTGAATTCTAATAATAGTGTAAGCGATAGGATCAGTAGTCTGTGAAGGGCCTCTGCATGGATTAAATGGAGTAATTTTGTACTGTGTATTGAATTGTATGTATTTTTACTATTCATTATTATGGTATTGGATGTATAGTAAGTGTGAAGAATTTGCCACCGGGCTTAATGCCCAAAGCAAATTAAATAAATTATCTATCTATCTAATTCGAATATTACTCCTGAAAGAAAAGTGAAGTAAATATATTTTTAATAATGTTGCGAATGATGACGTAATATTCATTCTTCGTAAGAAAGCGGAAAAATGAAATAAAAAAACAAAAATGAAGTAAAAAAGAAAATATTCATTGTTTTGATACCGATCAGGATTTTAGTATTTGTAGCAGAGAATATACATCAATTAAGCTAGTAGCGGGGAGTTCACAGGAATGATAAAGATAATAACCCTCGTACCATACCTGTGCTATGTGGTGCTAAGTTCTATACCTGGGGTCTTTTTGCACCCCAAGCTTTACTCCCAATGGGACGTAGTAAACATGAATGTGTACGGCAACAAATTGCGTGAAAATAATTGAGTTTATATAAGAATACCTTTTCAAAGTTATTTTCAATAACATAATAAATATAATTTATTCATATTAAATATTTCATAAAATAAATAACCTCCACCGTACGTAGCCTTCATTGTTGGTTCGTAATGCTTGAGGAATGTTTAAGAGGTCGTGAAAGTTATTTCGAGATAAACGAAATTGTGAGACAAAAATTGTTGGTATGAGACATTTTTTTAATGTTCTTAACAATATGTTTGAATTGAGAATCGGAAGACTATACCTTAGGTCAAACCGGTGCCATGTAACGAAAAAAATTAATAACACTAATAAAATTTGGAAAATAGACGAAAATTGTTTGGTCCTGCCTGATAAGCGCACGAAGGCATGCCTGGAAGACTGAAATTATCATGCAAATATTCAGGAAAATATTAAGAAATTAATGATCGTGGTGTCCAAAAAGACCCCTAATATATATAGACACATACATACACGCACATATAATCATATCTTATATCGAGCAGATGTAATCCAATATTCTTCTCGTGTAACAGAACTGGAGCTTCTTTTCACGGAAATATCTCAATATAACTCTTGCGAAGAATATATAAATCGTAAACATATTGTGCAATACCAAAGCGAATAAGTTTTTACGCACTAAAGCACGCGCACAATGAAAAAAATTCCGCAAGAAAAATATTGAACCCTGGTTGAAATTCCACGCGCTGGAGCCCGTCAAACTTTTACGCGCGAGTCAGCCTGACGAAACGCCCGCCGCCCCCGACGAGATGACACTGACGAGAGGGCTTCGTAACGCCAGGAGTTGCACACTGACGTGAAAGCGCCGGGGCATGGTCAAAATTTCATCCATTTGAAACGATAAGGTTCCATGTAACAAAATCGAAGAAAATGGAATTGTTGGTGTGATAAAGTGAAATGATACCATTTGTCTCTTTAATTTTTTCAAATTAGGCTGCGCATGCCTCTGACCTTCCGTGTAGCGCCTTTTTCTTTATTCGGATTAATTAGCATTAATAAAATGTATACAGTCGACAAGAAAGTACATGTTTTAAACATTTGAGATGAATTTCTTCGAAGTTAAGTGAATCTTAACTTAGTATTTTTGTTGCACATTATTTTCGAACAGTGATTTGTAACACTGTCTTTCGAAAAAAAACTGAACCAAAAGAAGTAAGCAGTTTGGAAATCGTTTTTGTGAAGCTGATAAAGGTATTTTTAGATACCAAAAAAAACAAAAAAAAAAAAAAACACTACAAAATCTAATGGAGCACCTTTGGTCCTACCAAATCATACGGTATTGCATATATATTATTAAAAATTATTTTTTATCGCTCATTCATTTGGATTTATTTCCGGAAAATATTGGTGAAGTAAGCTAACAACTGGGACATATATATTCTATAAGGGCATTAGGACTTTAGAAATCAGATGTCAAGGTTACTGGAGTCCAGCATTAATGACGACCACTGCTGGTCTCTGATGCAAGATTGTTTGACGCCATAAACATCACATAATATTTTATTGCATATTTGAATATGTTAATATTTTTAAAACATTCACTTTTCCAAAAATATGTGTAATATGTCAGTTATTATTCCGTGTCAAATTAAATACGTCAATAAGAAAACGTGGCGTTTTTGGTTTGTCACTTTCTTCCGAAACTGATGAAATAGTCATAACAAATAAACTGTACCTGTTACAGCATTTACCTGTTATATCATATTATTTTTTTTATTCTACGCCACAAAATTAGTTTTACACTGTTAATTTCATTAGCGACAAAAATGTTGCTTGAGTGAATCTTCATTTTACCGCCAAACCCAACTTGTCACTTCAGAAAGATAGACCCGGACACTGGGCAAATCTGGCAATGACCATGAATTAATGTCACGCCACGCCACTGGAAATGCAGTGGACGTGTGACATATTGCTATCACTCCGGGCCAAAAATAATATAATTTTAACTGACTGATAATAAACGAAAAATTCTAATGGGTAGATTACACAATCCTGCGATGAAAAATATAGAACGGAATTGTTAGATGAACTTGACGATTTTTTTGGTGTTGATTTAAAAAATAATGAAAACTTTCTATCAAGTCCCGTTTTCTTGAAAATTTAATCTTACTAGGATTTTATGAACATTTACCATAGTTTTTCGGGCCTCTCGAAAGAGCCAGCTGAATTGTTGGGCTCTAGATAGAAAGAAAAATATTGGCCAAAGGAACCTTCTTTTATTGGTACAGGAATTCAGGAAAGGACTTTGTTAAGTACTTTGAGGAAGAAGAGAACCTGGTATATTGTTCTGATGATTCCGGATTGATGAGCAAATTTATTATTACCTGCGGTAAAAACGAATGGAGGCTATTTAATATTCATCGAAAGGGAGCCTTAGAACTGCTCGTCTAAGGAAACTCGTAACGGAAGCCAGTATACATCTGTACTAGCGGGACATTCGGTGCATTTAAAATACTAACGCTATGAAAATCAGGGTCTTGTCCTCAACAAAATAGAATATGCCCACCGCTGTTGGACTATTTGCGAAGAATCGAAAGCTACCTCCAAACTTCTTGATCAAAATGGTGGATATACAAAGTTCCCAAGTTTCATTTGTGAATGGGACAACCGGGATAAGACTCCACATACGGTCAAAAAATATGCCTGAAAGACATAATCTCGAACCATGCACCAAAAATGTAATTTCAAGCAGCTTTAGAGCCAAAAAGATAGTTACCCCCCTTCTGCATATAAAATTAGAAATAATGGAGCAGTTTGCCAAGGCTATTCCAAAAGATGGCGGAAAATTTTTCTGGTTTATCCGAAGCCACGTTCAAATAAGGAGTCTCTGTTGGTCCAGATATCCACAAGGTTATGAATGATAAAGAATTTGAAACTAGCATGCTAACAAAGGAAAAAGAGCGTGGGTTGACATCAAAGATGTCGGCAGTAAATTTCTGGATAATTATAAGGCTCCTAATTTTAAAGCAATTGCTATGAAATTGCTGAACAAATTTCAAGTGTTGGGTTGCTTCACGAGGGACAAAATACATTTTCTTTACTCGGATGAGAACTTTTTCCCTGAAAATTTAGAATCAATTAGCGAAGAACAAGGGTAACATTTCCACAAAGACTTGAAAGATTCGGGGCGCAAATATATAGGAAGAGGGGACAAGAACATGCTCGCCGATTACTGTTAGATGTTAACACGAGATAGCTCTGAGATTGAACATAAAAAACTTAGATGAAAGAGAAATTCCAAAGGAAAAAGAATTCGAAATTAAATAAACTATTTTGTTTTTGTTTTCTTTTGATTTGATTTTAGCTCGGTTTAAATATGGTTTCAACTTTTCATGTACACATACTCCTCTTAGTGAAACGTCGATTTTCTGTGTTAACTTAATCAAAACGAATTAAAATGGTATGTTTTCTATCTAGAAACTATCTATAGTCTAGAAACTATACTATAATTTGATATAAAAAAGTTAAAAGTAAAGGGAACTTTTTTTCTCTCTCGGATGCGGATCGTGCGACCCGGCAAGAGTGGTTTTCATCCATTTAAATGTACAAAAAATAAAATTGCAGTAAAGTCAATTTGAGTCAACAAGAATCGATTATATTTTACATAGATTTACGTCGATAAAAACCACTTTTGCTTGATAGTACAGGCAAAACTGTTCGAAAAAAATATTTTCAAATAGGAATTTAGCAAATATATGGATATGGATTTTACAAAAAAACCTGACGTGATGGGGAAGAAATGGAGGTCCTTTTTCCCCATTAACTCTCAGCACACCAAAAACATAAAAATCAGCAAAAATCTCTTGTATTTTTCAGAACATTCAATTTCGCAAGCCTGTCAAATTAAAAAGAAAGAAGACCTCTTTTCTGATTTTGCATCTTCTCATATTCTCTGTATTTCATTAATGTACTAAATCTCGTACTTAAAGCAAATGAGCTTTGCCGAACACATCGCATCTCAAATGCCTCGGTGTTATTGGAGATGTTTGAGAACTCGACTTTATACTTATATCAACTCGACCGCCACATCGTTCTCTGCCTCCTTTCTATCCATGTCTTCTCTTCTCTCCACTCTTCTCCCACGTTTACTGTCTCTCTTCTCTCTCTGTCTCTCCCCACGTCTCCTTCTTCCCCTGTCTTCTCCACTCTCCTCTCCCACGTCTCTCTCCCACCGTCTCTCTCCCACCGTCTCTCTCCCACCTCTCTCTCCCACCGTCTCTCTCCCACTCTCTCTCCCACCGTCTCTCTCCCACCGTCTCTCTCCCACCGTCTCTCTCTCACCGTCTCTCTCCACCGTCTCTCTCTCACCGTCTCTCTCTCACCGTCTCTCTCTCACCGTCTCTCTCTCTCACCGTCTCTCTCTCACTCTGTCTCTCTCTCCCCTCTCTCTCTCCACTCGTCTCTCCTCTCTCACCGTCTCTCTCTCACCGTCTCTCTCTCTCTCTCACCGTCTCTCTCTCTACCGTCTTTTCTCTCACTCTCTCTCTCACTCTCTCTCTCACTGTCTCTCTCTCTACCGTCTCTCTCTCACTGTCTCTCTCTCACTCTCTCTCTCCCCGTCTTCTCTCACGCTCTCTCTCTCACCGTCTCTCTCTTCACGTCTCTCTTCCTCTCTCTACGTCTTCTCAGTCTCTCTCTTCTCACCGTCTCTCTCTCTCCTGTCTCTCTCTCTCACCTGTCTCTCTCTCACCGTCTCTCTCTCACTGTCTCTCTCTCACTGTCTCTCTCTCTCTCACTGCTCTCTTCTCACTGTCTCTCTCTCACCGTCTATCTCTCACCGTCTCTCTCTCACCGTCTCTCTCTCACCGTCTCTCTCTCACCGTCTCTCTCTCACCGTCTCTCTCTCTCTCACACACACACACACTGTCTCTCTCTCCCTCTCACTGTCTCTCTCATCGCGATCGTGTGCGTGTTTCAATAACGCATAGTGCTCCAATTTCCACTACTATTGTACTAAATATCTGGAAGAAAGACATTGCAATTGTTATTGCCAAGTATGTTTCCTAATAAACGCCAATATGAAGCTTCATGTATTATATTGTAGAAAGTAGTGGGATTAAAAGGAGCAGTATTTTATTTCAAGTGCAGAGAATAATTTTTGTTATTCAGATTGCTGAATATTTGATGTGTAAAGCTCGAAATTCTCCGGAAGTGAAGCTCTCTAACCTGACATATAAGAAGAGTAAAATACATGTTTTACTCTAATATTATTAAATTTTTGCCTCGTGAACGGAAAATTGTGGATGAGACGGACACGATGCTACTTCTCTTATTCTTCTCTAGAAGATATTAGGTTTCTAAGGTGTGCTCATAATTTTTCATAGAAACGCGGGCGGTAAACTAAATTAGTTTGGGAATCTATGACCTAATTTATAACTCCAACAGAACTTTCCAACCTAATGAAATTTAAAATCTAACAAAGAGATTAATCGGCGTATCAAAATGAGAGAGTTATTTCTTCTTTTTTATTTAATACCAATAAATTATTATTTATTAAAACTTAAAGAAGCAAGAACAAATAGGAAAAGAGGCGATATTATTCCTTGTCTCCTTGACGGCTTTAAGATTGGTGGGTTCGGGGCATTGCGGCTAGGCTTTTCCTTTGGAAATTAAGAGATTTTTAATATAAATTTTCCTACTATATACTATTGACTGTGGATTTGTTTAAATACAAATAACAAATAATGTTCACTTTAAATACAATACTTGATAGTGTGAACTTCAACTTAATGTTACGTATCAAATACCGTTTTGTTCTTAGGTGTTCGAAATTGACTGGAACTACTTGAAAGTGTTCTGAGGGAGCTAAAAGACCAATAACATTTTCTTAGAATTTTACTTCATAATTTTTTCATGTAAGCCGCATACAGTTTTCCGGAAAAGCGAGTGCACTAACAAATAAAAATGCTTCAATCTTCTGCCCATTGATCATATAGAACTGGGATTAGTCTCAAATAAATGCTTAAAGACAATTATGTCAGACTATTAGTACTTCTATTTATTTGTTAAATATCCGTCATTCATTCAGTCCTAATTAGTTTTAAAAATTGCAATTTTACTAATTTCGCAAAAATAAAATGCCATTTGTAAATAATATTATATTCTCAGTTTAACGATATTTAAATTTGGAAATATAAAATTGCGAAATTTATAAATAGTGGAATTAAAAAAATTAATGAACGCCTCCGCAAGAACATAGTGTAATGTGGACATATTTCAATATTAGTACTTCAAACAGCGGATTTTGGAATGAAACATAGACATCCCGTATAATCATAAAACCTTTTTAAATGTCTAGGTACCTAGCACAGGATATGTTTAACCTATATCGTTGGAGGAATGATGTCTTTCTCGCTTTGTTATTGATAAAGGGCTCAGAAAGTCGAAGCAATTCTGTCATCAGAGGACCCAGCACGGACAACTAACCACACCCTCCCACAGAGAAAACTTCTTTCAAAACTAGATGAGCGCCGTCGACATGATTTCTGCCAGTGTTTGATTAACTGATGAGTGAATGATGAGGTCAGCTCCATTACAGTTACGTCAGGATGAGACACATAATACGTCGGCAGCTCCAGATTTGTTTTAGTGCAGTGTCTATAAGCAGTAAGTATAAACGTATTTGCTGGACGTTTTACATTATTTATGGTAGCCAGCTATCACAATGATTGATTGATTGATTTTTTTCGTGTTTCCGGGCGCGTCAACTGCTTTGGTTATTAGTCTCATTAGTACAGTGCATGTTTTTTTCTTGGGAGATTGAGGTGATCTTCTCCAGCTGGATGGCGAGATCCGGCGCCGACCTACCGTCAGCTAATGGAGTTTCCCCCTAACCAGGACTCTCCCACCAGCGGGGCATCGCCCCAGCCGGGACAAGCTCTAAGCTCCCGACCGAATATGTGCTCGTGTAGTGCATGTTAGTGTGTGTGTAAGTGGAGAGGATAGGACAAGGAAGAGGAAGGACAGATCGCGCGCGTTCCGTGGCCCGTTTGGTACGGTACTGCTCCGGCATTCGCCTGGTGTTGATCGGAGAAACCACGGAAAACTACTGACCAGAGCAGCCGGCCGCTATAATTCTCATCCAGACAGCGACTGAATTCGACCTAGCTGAAGAGCTAGTGTCGAAAATCCTGCCGCCGTCAGGACTCGAACTTAGGACTTCCCGGTCAGAGGCGCTGCAGTGACATCAGTTAATGCACTGAGCTACCGCTCCCGGTCTATCGCAGTGAGTAATCTCAAGCACCCAAGACATCACTTTTGTTTTAATCCCTTCAATATTAAAAATCACTGAGATGGGGATACGAAGAAAACACAAGAAAATATAGCAGATTATCCAAGAAAATATTTTTTATGTTGATGACAAGGACGCCAAAGAAACAGAATAGGTTAAACCACGATTACAGTTTGAAAGTAATACACAAATTGGTTGATTGTTTTAGAACTATTAATGACCGAAATGTTAGAATTAAAATTTTAACTGCGTTTGAAGACTGGCCCAATGGCAAAATCAAGGAACATTTTGTTTATCAATTCATATGATAGACAGCAAAAAATGTAGCTGCAGATAGGGATATACTAGCAACATCACATAGTGAAAGTGGAAGAACTTTAGATACATCAAAATTAAAAAAAGGTGCTGAATTACTTCATTTCTGATGAAATATGCTGTGAAATGGTGGAAAGGAGAAAGACATTTTCAAAATTTAACCAGTAATGGCATCATTTTGTTTCTCTTTCTTTTATCTCAGTGAGAGTACGCTTATAAACATGCAACAAGTCCTGTTATCGTTGCATTCACTGAATTTTCGAAAATTGCAAAAGTTTAAAACATTTCGTCGCCTTTGTTTTCTTGATGAATCTATTATTAAGAATTAGATATTTAAATAATGTCATGTCAATTTCTTAAAATTAGGAGTTTGCTCTATTTTTAATGAAGTAATAACAAATTTAAAAAGTTAAGTAAACAAGATTTTTCTCATCTGAAATTTTCTTGCTTCTTTTAACCCAATTCCTTCGATTCTCACTAAAACATCTGAATTTTCGAAATGTGCATATTCAACTTACTTTTCAGATCGTCGGGAAGGGTTGTTATGGCGAATGAGGCGATTTGTTTAGGGGTTATGTTAACTATATACTAAAGTGGTGTACTGAAATTCGAATCCCAGTTCTGGCGAAGGTGACCCAGGACATCAATTATTGATATCACTGCTGTGCCTCAGACTGGTAGGTCTCCGGGTTCGTGTTTCAATGGGGTCAAAATTATCAACACTAGCTACATACCTAGCTCGAATCCAAAAATCAAGTCTTGGTCAATTTTCGAAATTCAGGATTCAGGTTGTCTGGAGAAGATTTCTAGCGGTGCGGCCGACTACTCTGATCGTTAATTTTCCGTGGTTTCTCCGACAACCACCAGGCGAATGTCGGATTACCGCAGGCGAGCTTTCCATTTCTTCCTTCTCCTAGCCTCACCTCTTACATACACACACTTACGGTTTCTTGCCCTACATTATGACACATTCCGGAAGGCCAGGCGGGAGCTTAGAGCTTGTCCCGACTGCGGCGGTACCCCCGCTGGTGGCAGATACCTGGATGTGGAAAAACCTCACTAGCCGACGTGTATGTCGATGCCGAATCTCGCCATCCAGCTAGGGAAGATCACTGCCACCTCCTGCGACAAAACATACACACTACACGTACGGGAGTAATGACTTACGCAATTGACGCGCCGTTAATCACTAATCAATTAAACCGGTAGCGGTACCTCAGTGCATCAACTGATGTTACTGCAGCGCCTCTGACCGGGAGGTCCTAGGTTCGAGTCCTGACGGCGGCAGAATTTTCGACACTGGCTTTTCAGCTAGGTCGAATTCAGTCGCTGTCTGGAGGATAATTCTAACGGCCGGCTGTGATCGGTAGTTTTCCGTGGTTTCTCCGATCAACATCAGGCGAATGCCGGAGCATTACCCTACCAAACGGGCCACGGACCGCGCGCGATCTGTCCTTCCTCTTCCTTGTCCTATCCTCTCCCCTTACACACACACTTACACTAACATGCACTACACTACCACATATTCCGGGAGACCGGTCGGAAGCTTAGAGCTTGTCCCGACTGGGGCGGTGCCCCGCTGGTGGGAGAGTCCTGGTTAGGGGGAATCCCCACTAGCCGACGGTAGGTCGGCGCCGGATCTCGTCATCCAGCGGGGAAAGATCACCGCCATCTGCCGAGAAAAACATGCACTACACTAACGGGACTAATAACCGAAGCAGTTGACGCGCCCGGAAACACGAAAAAAATCAATCAATTAATCTAATCAATTAATCACTCTATCGTATGCGTAGTCAAATATTCGAAAATTGTAAAAGGTACAAAGAATTCGATAATTACGTGCTGTAGCACCACATTTTTTAAATTTCAACCCAGAGGCGTCGTCCGTTTGGCACGCGACGCGCGAAGTCTCGTGGCGTCGCTTGGTGTCGCTCGGCGCGACGCAGCAAACCTTCTCGGAATGCGTCTTTGCGGGCGGCGCTAAGCATCTTTTCACAGGTGTTCTTCTTTTACCGCCCGCCCGCCCGCCCGCCCGCCCGCCCGCCCGCCCGCCCGCCCGCCCGCCCGCCCGCCGCCCGCCCGCCCGCCCGCCCGCCCGCCCGCCCGCCCGCCCGCCCGCCCGCCCGCCCGCCCGCCCGCCCGCCCGCCCGCCCGCCCGCCCGCCCGCCCGCCCGCCGTCCGCCCGCCCGCCCGCCCGCCGTCCGCCCGCCCGCCCGCCGTCCGCCCGCCCGCCCGCCGTCCGCCCGCCCGCCCGCCGTCCGCCCGCCCGCCCGCCGTCCGCCCGCCCGCCTGCCGTCCGCCCGCCCGCCTGCCGTCCGCCCGCCCGCTCGCCTGCCCGCCCGCCCGCTCGCCTGCCCGCCCGCCCGCTCGCCTGCCCGCCCGCCCGCTCGCCTGCCGGCCTGCGGGCCCGCCCGCTTGCCAGTCCGCCTTTGCGCCCATCCTCTTTAAAATTCGCGGAACGATCGTTTGCGTCTTCGCTGGTTCTCTCTCGCGGACGCGTGCTTGGCTGTCGTACGGCGTTGGCGAGGAAAGTTCTTGCTGGCGAACGAAAAGACAGCTCTGCGAAATTTGAAGATAGGTGTGCGCCCGAGAGAGATGAAAGTCCGTTGTGATGGGAAATTTTTAATTGGGTGGGATCTATGTTTAAATTCTTTCCTTGAACTTCGTCGAACAATTGTTGTGGAAAGAACGTACAAATGTTGATTGCTTTTTACAAAATTTTGTAATTTATTGTTATTTGGTACTCTGAAATACGTAGTATGTAATATAGTTGAAAACGAATTCTTAGCTGAAAGGAATGAATTAATAGACGTATTCACTTGAAACATTTTAAAGAATAGGAAGAGTAATTACTTGTTAGAATATTAATAATAATAATAATAATAATGTCTTTATTTCTGGCGAGGCTCAGGCCGTAAGGCCTGCTCTTCCGCCTAACCAGTTAAATATTTACATTTACATAATTACAATTCAGGCATTCGGGCGGAAATAGTGATAACTGACATTTTACGTTACTTACGAAATTGCAATGATCGTAGTAGCTAACGGTGATATGCTACGCATAACTAATGCAACCAGGTGTGAATGTATTTTCATAGTCAATTTCCATAATTCTAAAGCTAACATGGCATTAAAAAAATCCATGATTCTATTTACAAGAGGGCGTGGTAAATCAATAATATTACCTTCCAAAATGCCAGAAATTCTCCTATATCCCGAATGCCTCAACTGTGAACAAATTTAAAGAAGGAGGGAAAATTTTACATTTATTTCTGGGATGCAAGACTAGGGGCCATCCCGGCATACGCCTTAAGCGATTGAGTAAACCCAGGAAAACCTCAATCAGGATGGCGGCTTAGGGCCGTAACTCAAGAGAAGAAAATACGAAGACTAAAGGAAAAGTGAAAAGGCAGGATGAAGAATAGAGGAGTTAGAATGAATTAGGAAAACTGGGGAAAGTGGGGAGAGGGAAAGATAGTATAAATATAACATTATTCATGTACATAGATGTAGTTTTCGTAGGTTGGCTATTGGCAGTTGGCTGAGGTCTACAAGATAATCTGTAACAGAGAAAAAAAAACAGGAACAGAAAGCAGGCAAGTGAACAAGATGAACACAAATGTAGCACGAAAATATTATACATTACAGTGTGAAAATGCATGAAAGTCTTATTATTTAGTATGTAATATACTTGTTTTGAGGCATTTGATTAGACAGGATGATATGTTAGGGCTTTCAGCGATAGCGTAAAGAGGAGGAAAATACAGGAGAAGAGCTTGACGTCTTTAAATGTAATCGAATTTGATCAGTGATGATAGCGGACGTGGTGTTTAATTAGGGAAATGTGTGAAAATGGGAATAGGGGCTTGTGTTATTTCTAATTAATCGTTTTGATCCAGTCACTGAGTTGGGTTTTAAATTTTCTGAAACCACAAATTTGTTTTAGATATGTGGGTAGAGAGTTCCATATTCTAATTACAGTGACAGTAAATGACTTACTGTAGGATACCGTGTTGTGCCGAGGTATGCATAGTAATCGCGAGGAACGTGATCGTTCCAGCGTCAGCATTTTAAAGTTGTGTGATAAGTGCGTTTGATAGCTATTATTCAAAATTTTATGGAGTAGGAGGAGGCTATGTAAAGTTCTCCTTTTTTCGATTGAGAGAATGTTTGTTGGGCCGTAAAAGTCCGATACATGATCGTATTTCCTAAGATCGAATATGAAACGGATGCATGCATTTTGTGCTATTTGTAATTTGCGTTGTTGTTTGACCTTTAAGTCCGTAAGTAAGAAATCGCAATAATCGAAATGAGGCATTATGAGTGAATTTACTAGGCTTATGCGGGTGTTAATAGGTAGTAGTTCTCTGACACGTTTTAAGGAATGGAGGCCTGCGAAGACTTTTGGCAAATCTTACCTACTTGCGTGGTCCAGCAAGTGTGTTGTCTATATATATTCCTAAGTTCTTTACATCACTACACCAGGGGACAGGAGAGTTACCAATGCTAATTTCCGGTAGGGGAGATTTCTCCAACTTGTTCAAAGCGTTGCGGAGCCTATCACTAAGCACTGAGACTTCATTGGATTTAATAGAAGACCAAGGGATTCTGCCCATTTATTGAGAGAATTTAAATCATGGTTTATTTTCTGGGCTAATGAGTTTAACTCCGATGGGTATCCACTTACATAGATCTGAAGGTCGTCAGCGTACATTTTGTGCTCACAGTAACTGAGGCATTGTCCTACGTCATTTACATAAATTAAAAATGCTAAGGGTCCTAAAACTGTTCCCTGCGCAATACCACGGGAAGTTTTAACGGCAGAGGATTGCTTTTCATCAGATACAACAATTTGTTGTCGATTTGAAAGATATTGAGTAAACCATCTTATTGTGGGTTTAGCGAAACCCAATATTTTCATTTTTTCAAGCAAAATTTCGTGGTCGACCGAATCAAATGCTTTACTAAAATCTAGGAGAACAAGTATTGTTATTTTGCTTTTGTCAATGGAGGATCGAGCTTCCTCGATAATATTTAAGAGGGCAGTTCCTGTGTTTCTACCTGATCGGAAGCCGTATTGTTGATCACATATCAGATTTTTGCTTTCGAGGTAACTTATAATTTGGCGTCGCGCAACTTTTTCCAGAACTTTTGAGATTGTAGGTAGAATGCTTATTGGCCTGTATTCTGGAGGGTTTGTGGTAGTTTTAGGGAGAGGGTGAACAAGTGCGGTTTTCCATGGGTTTGGGTACGTTCCACTTACTAGAGAAAAGTTTATTATGTCGGTTACAATGGGATATATAACTTCGGCACTGAGTTTTAGTAATTTGGTATTGATGTTGTCTGTGCCTGCTGCGTTTGATTTGAGGCTCTGAATGGTTTTAAAAATGTCATAATGATTTGTAGATGCGAAGAAGAATTCTTCCTGAGTGTGTTCCGAAACGTCTCGTAAGGTTGAGAGAGTTTTGTTTTTTGAGAAATAGTCGAAGTGAGGAGCCATGTTAGCAAAATGCTGGTTAAGAGTGTCAAGAGATGCATCAATTTGCGTTGGGGTTATTACGGAGTATTTGAATAAATATCTAGATAATTAATTACTTACGATATTAAGAAGTTTCAATTTAAATGGGCCACACATTTGCTATTGTAATTTTATCGATATTTTAATTTTGTCTCATCGGTGTACAAAAATTAATATTTCGAAATTCATAAAACTTCAAATTGACCAACTTTAGAAATGTTCTAATTTAGTCATCGCAAAGGTCGAGAAAAATACCTGATGGAGAAAATGGTGAATCGTACTAGCAAATAAATCATTAAATTCCCACAATATATACTTCTTGAATGAAATCTGGATCTGAAAAAATTGAAATATATTTCCAAAACCTATGTTCAGACTCTTTTGCAATACAGGTATCGAAAATTGGACGATTTTGAAGAAAGATAAATAGTTTTTTGGTAATGCGAATTTGAAGAATGCTAAAAATTATTTTATGAGATAAAATAAATGCGGTTAAAAAATATCAAGAATATCTTGGTATGTTTAACCGTCTTTTTTAGACACCACAATTGAACTCGGTTTAATGATGTATATAATATTTTTTCTTGTTTTCGTAATTTTAGTGACAAAATTGAGTTCGATCTGGGTAGCCAAAATCTTAGAGACCGCCTGCCAAGCCTTGGTTTTTTCGTCTCGAGGGCTCTCGAGTTCGAAACCAACCTGGGTATGGATATTTGATGTCGTAGAATGGTGGAGCTTTCTCGAACACAGTATAGCACCTTTCAGCCATCTTCTTTCCACTCCTTGTCGGTCTAATAGCTTGACGGCAGCTACAGGTCTACATAAGCTTATCCCTTCCATTGTCAAGAGTTCTTTTGGCAATAGAAGGTATAATTGTAGTTTGATATATCAGTTTCAGAGTCCTGTCAAAACTAGTGAAGTTCGTGAAGTTTAATTCAGTAGATAACCATATACTTTATTTAAAATATAATTGTATAATAATTTTGTTAATAAAAGTGATTCTTATGTATTGAATTCAGGACCGTACAGGGCACGTCAATTATGACACCACGATGTATTTCTAAATTTTATTACACAATAGACGCCCTACTTTTTCAGGAATTAGGCTGATCATCAATACTGTACAATGTAATGATTCACTAAATGACTTAGCAGACCGAGCAACCGAATTACAAAAAATGATTCTTGTAAGAAATATATACACGGCTTCTTTTCGTACACTATTGGCATGCCTGCTCATTCAACTATTTCCGTATAACGCTATTCTTTGAGAAACAGTTTCTCAGCATTTCGATTATTCGAGACTTTTGCCCTTCCAGCATTGAAAGCACTCTGGTGAAAAGTTTCCTCACCTTTGTCTCTTACCTCTCTTCTCTTCTGAGAGGAATCACGAAAAGTGTTGCACAAAATAAGAAGTCGCCACCGCAGCTGTATTGCTCAAAGAATATTGATGTCGATCTCACGAGAAGTTCCCCGCGCCTGCCCGTTAAATCACGCCTTATCGCTTCTTCAACTTGTTCGAGTATTTGAATGGCAGTTGCGTTGGTTCTTCGCGTCCCGGTAGATATTTCTAATGAAGATACCTTTCCTTCCACTCTTTTCGGCGGAGTCCCGCGGGAAATAGTAGGGCTGGCGTCTCTTTACGATCTCACGCAGGAAGACTAGGGCGCGAATGGAAATAGGGAAACTTACTTCTTGAAGGACTACCTCTCTGGAAGACGATGGACCAGAAAACTTTTTGTAGAAGTCACCGGCGCACCATAGCGAAGTGGCTGACGCAGAGGTGATGTTGGGGGAGGGGATGGGGATGGCAAAGGTAGGGAAGGGGGGGGGGAAGTGGCGGCGGAGATGGCTGCGAATGTAGGGGTGGAATGGGGGCGGAGGTGGAAAGGCGCTGGAAGTGGAGGGAAAGTGGAGGCAGAGTAGGCGGTAAATGTGGGGGCGGAGGTGGTGGGTAATGAGAAAACGGAAATGGCGATGAACGTGGTGGTGAGACTGCAATGTTTCCATTTCAATTGTCACATTTTATTGACATGAAACCGGGTTTTATCAGATAGTTTTCTGAACACTTGTCATGAAAAATTTGAAATGAAAGGAAATAGTACGTTTCAGGTTTGGATATAAAATGGCAACCATCGGTCGGTTAGAGTTACGAGAAGCCGTAAAAGAAAGAAAGAAAGAAAGAAAGAAAGAAGGAACTTCTAACATTGGGGGTTGTTACGGACTCTACATTAGTATTTTAACGTTCGTTATTAGGAATACATGTAACGAAAGTATCTAAAAGCTCGAGGAAAAGAGATTGGCACTGTATCACAGATCAGTAGTTTGAATCAGAGAGTAACAAAGAGTGGTGGCTGGTGACTCCCAAAATGCTCAATCGAATGACGAAACTGTAATGTAGATATGTTAATTAGTATCTAGTTGGTCGGCTATACTGAAAGTGTGAAATAATGGTAGCTGTAAACTGTTTTCATGTGGTTTCTAGAAGCGTCAAAGAGGCAGGCGGTCAGGCATTTGCCGTCAATCAGTTTTTTGGAATCAAGGGCACAAAAAAATAGATTCTGACAACACAGAGTGTTTAACGTACTTTACTACACACATAGAAATAAGATTTATCCGCTTTTACGTTACCAGGGACGGACGGTAAGAGTGTTTCTGACGAAAAATCGCCGTTCTCCGGCACACAATAACAATATTTTTTTCTTCCGAAGTACAGCGAGAAATAAAAATCACACAAAAGTTTTTCCTCAAATGTGGAAAACATTCTTTCTTAATTTTGAAAAATTTGTCAGTTCCAGTACACATGCACCGACAGTAAGAGTATTGACAACGGCCACAACAACAGTGAACTTATCACAAAATATAATTGTGGTTCGAATTCTCACCCATTTGTATGCATAACAAAGCAAAATTATTGCATGGAAAAGAACTGCAAACGATCACAGAGGACTATTAACAGCTGTTCAACATCCAACGCTCGACGGTGCTCAGTCTGTCTGTCAGTTCTGTATTTTTGAAAATTGCAAAAAATTGAGATTCAAAACTACAATGTTGATGGCGTTTTTTTGACGAAATCTGTTGTAAAAATGAGATCTTTAAATTAAGTCATGAACAATATTTGAGTAAAGTTAATAGTTGACGCATTATTTTTACGAGAAGTTAAAGCAATTAATATTATTTTTCCTAAAAAAAATTATCCGAATTTTTTCCGTAATTTTTTCCTCGGATATAGAATAGGACGCTTAATAAACGTCTGTATTTTCATTTTTGTTGCACTTTCTGAATTTTGGAAATTAGCAAAAGTTACAAATAATGCAAGTGTATGTGTGCAGTTGTAGCACTAGTTTCCTTTTCTAGCGAAATGTTGTGATTTTTGTAAAGTGCATTTTTCAATGCCGCTTTGTCAAGGGAATGTTTTCAACAATTTTCAAAACAGCAAAAATGAAGCCACGTTTCGCAAGAGGCCAAAAACGACGAAAACATGAAATTTAAAATGATCGCTTACTTTCTTCTAATAAAAGGTCTTCCAAAAATATTAGAGAGTATTTTCGATACAGATTGGAAACGTTTCTGGAAAAAAACAAAACAAAGGTTTTCAGACTGTCAACATCATATATTTTTTACAGATGTGTCGTCAATAGATCAAAATGAAGCACGTTTTGAAATATTAGTAGACATTTCTTAACCATTTGACGTCAATGAAAATAACATTTCCTTTATAAAATTACCGTCATGTGGAAATCGTAGCATAGCCTTAGATTAGATATATGCGCACCTTGAACATCGGTTTCAAAAAGTAGAAATACTTTTAATGAATATATTGTGGTCTGTTATCATATTTATTTTATTGCGAAGGTTTTTCGATCTTAATAAAACACTCAAAAGTATTTTTAAGAATTTATTTATTTATTTAATGTTCGTTTTAATGTTTAATCGTATTTGGGGTCATTCTCAAAAATCTGTTGTTGAAACCGCATCATAAATTGTGAGTTGGCCAGATTATGTTTACGAGTTGACCAGGGTCATTATGCTATTGACAATTTTTTTATGAAAATGTTGTTTGTTTATGATGTAGTTTTAACAACATTTTTAAAGAAACAAACAAGTAGGGTCGAAAGTCAAAAAAGAAATAAATTGTTTAAAAAAACTTAATTTGTTTTATTAAGGTCGAAAAACATTGCAATAAGAGTAGAAATATTGCTCTGGCATGAAAGAATATTATTTGTTCATCTTTTCTATTAATTTTCAATTAAGCATGGGGCCCCTCTTGAGTCGATTACGATAGAAAATATATAAAGCTTCAAGAGATTTTCTTTTAGAACAATTACCGTCTTCAAAATCTGAAAAATACTATCACGCACCCTGTTTGCCATTGTGAAGAAATGGAATAAAATAGTTGTGGAATAAAATAGAGTAAATAGTTATTAGCGGTATGATGGTACACAAGAAATTATAGAAGAAGTAATAAAAAGTATTATGTTATTTTTATTATATTAACAAATTGTGAATATATATATATATATATATATATATATATATATATATATATATATACACACACACACACACACACACACACACACGATCGTATTATTTTCTCGCATGTCTATTATCACGTCCGCGACTACGATTACTTCTGACTTGTCTTCTAAAGTAATAATTGCAGTTTACTTATCTTACGTTAGCAAATATGTACATCGCATAAAGGAAGTGATAACGTGATGCCACTGTTAAAAAAACTGTTTACAAATCAAAGTCAACTTTCATCAGCATCTGTGTTTACAGCCGTAAAACCAGTTTGGTTGGGCTCGATATCTCGGTCACTATACTAGGGACGTCTTTTCCTGGAACGGGCGAAAGCGCCCTCTCATTGCTGATGACATGAATGTATTCCTAATATTTATAATACAAATTTTGATTTACAATAATTAAGTTGTGTTATTCGGATTCATTCTGGAAGTAACTCGGTCATTTCGTCATAATTGTTCCGAGTAATCACCCTAGAATTAATCTATTGTTAAATGTGATACCGCTGCAACTAAAAGGTTTTCGGAAAAGAATTTGAATATAAGATCCCATCATTACAAAAAATATAATTAAAATTGCCACAATTTTTAAATTTATTTTTTATTTATTTTACGTCAAAAAAAGCAGTTAAAAACTGCGTATGACGTGCTATGGAGAAAAGTGAATTGTGTGCACATTTTTAAAATTCTGTGATCCCTACACTAAGTCATATACTACTTAAAATTGAGAAAAAAATTGAAAAAGAAATTAAAAAAAACTCCCATATAATAAAATCTATTTTCAAGGATAAAAAGGCAATAAATTTCGGCTCTTATCCATGTTGTCCTTCGGAATAATACTTCCTGCCGCGACAACATGGAAACGATAATTTGAATAATTGTATTTCTCACTGAATTCTAGAAGACGTGCACAGAAAATGAAGTTACATTTATGTCACTGCGCATTTGCTGTTGATCTACCCTTAAAACACGCAGAGATAAATTAATCATATTTTAGTTAGATTACTCAACTCCAAAAATTCTGTCATATTTACTTGTGTTCGACGTGTTTTCGACGGGTGCATCTGTGTCCTAGGTTTTTCTCTGTGAACTGTAACATATATGTGTTATTCACAAACGGAAACTTAACTAAATTGTTTCATCCATCCTATCCTAAAACACTGGCCGGGGTGGAGCCGGACTGTTCCTTGTCAGGTGGCGGAAAGTGGAATGGATGAAGTGAGTAGCGGGTGTGAGGGGAAATCTGACCATGGGATGCTGCCGCCCGGTTTCTGGGAGCTCGGCACCTGGCCTGGCTGGAGGATGCCCCGCTGGGCGGATGAATGACGGGGGAGGGGGTGGTAAATCCTGCAAGTTGACGTGAAGTGCGGAGTTGAATTTCACATTCCATTGAGGAGGAATAGTGATACCCTCAGGGATTCCACAACAATTGCATTATTAAATTATAAAATGTAGATTTCCTAATCTTGTGTATTTAAAGTGTAGTTTGAATCTGTTGGTGTTGTGACGTCATGGGGAGCAGGTGACGGGCGTCCGTTGCCTACAATGAAGTGGATCCCTTCACGGGAAAGCGAAGGTGCGGGACTCCTTTCACCTCACAGGGGCACTCGCATTTCTTCTGATACGAACTATGTCTTTTTTTAGTGTCAATATACTTTTTGCTTTAATTAAAGGCCGCTTACGTGTTATAACTACTAGTGTGGCGTAATAATTGTAACACTTCGGTGATAGGATTTACATTCAATGTTTGGGAAACCGCGAAGTGGAATCGTTGTGTATAGCGTGCATCAATGTATAGATACATTTTTAAATGGTAAACAATGGTTGGGACCCCCCCACACACAAGCCGACATGTAGGTCGGCGCCAGATCTCATAGGGAGATCACAGCCACTTCCTGTGATAAAACATGCACTACACTTACGGGACTAATTACCATATTTGTTGGCGCGCCCGGAACCATAAAATAAGTAGCTAACCAACCAAAATCACATAAAAACCTACAGTCGTAAAGTATTTCTATTATTCACTCAAGGAAAACATATGTCGAGTTTGGTCGAAATCCGTGATGAACGTTCCTTTTCCCTTGTGCCGATTTGACATGGAATGCCCCACCGACAACATGACACGTGCACCAAGTGTGCAATGCGATGCAAGGAGCATTGCTCCCCGAAGGATGTGAGAGTGACCGGTGAAAGCTGAAAAACATCTTATTAATAAATCAATTGCCAGATACGAGCATTTTCCTAGTGAAGCTGTACTAGACGTCCGGACGTCTTTCCTGGGAGGAGTGAGCCCAGTCTGAAAGTGCCTTCGGCGCTTGATGATCCCCGCGATAGAGAAACGGCCGAGTGCTTTCCCTAACACAGTTCTCTTATTAGCCGCATCGCCCCAGTTCTTGAATAGTCGTCCATCCACATCGTCCATTAAAGAGTTTTGTCGCATGACTAACGTGACAGGCCGCACTGTTTACACTTATTTAACAATGGAATATTATGTGAGAACACTTTTTGGAAGTGCTCCCACACAATACGGCAATACCGAAGATTTTGAGTTAAGCCAGAAATAAAAATATGATGTTTTTGCTCAGCATACCTCAGCTCCTTTAAGCGTCCTTTAAGCGAATAATGAAATGGTCCTTGTTTTCCTTCTGGTCATAAAGGTAGCTTCAATATCTGCGCCTTCTACAGTTCCGTTGTAAATAGTTATTCAAGTAATTGTTCTCCACGTTCTCATGGTAGTAACTCTATTTATTAACGAAGGACACGATGAGGGATGATAATAAAAATGTGTAGTTGATTTGCCTATGCAAATAGTTTTTACTCAGGGGCGAATATTTTCTTACAATTTCTTGTTGCGAGCGTTTCAACGTGTATTTATAATTATCCATAATTCAACTTGTATATGAGCTAGAGTAGGGATCACAGACCTCAACAAAACGTGTACAGCATACACTTCTCTCCATAGTACGTCAAAGTCTTTATTGTTTTTGACGTTAAATACTCGGAAATAAAAGGCGTAAATTTTCCGTTATATTGCGTAATGCTTTTTCTGATATTATAAATAGTAATAGTTTATTCCAACGAAAATTACATTTTTATTATAATAAAATAACAGGATCGCAACGTTTTACTTAATGTAACGAACAAACACACTCGAACTTTTAGTCTACTAAATTAATGTACATGCTGCCTCTTTGGACAAATGTTACTCGTTCACTCCAAACTTGATAGTAAATGAAAAGATGTTTTCCCAAATGTTCACTTTTACGCGCGAACTACACCGAAGTACTAACAGTAAGGACGACTTCCAGTAACCCAAATGAAATAAGTCGCGAATAAAATATAAATGGGATAATATATAAATAATAATGGGATAATATATAAATGCGAAAAGTCATAAGACAGGCTAAAATCATGAAAAACGATCAGGATATTTTGAACTCAAGTAATAAAACTAAAGCAATGTGGAATATAATAAATAATACTACCAAATCAACTAGAAAACCCGTAGAGAATGTTGTTTTAAAATATAACGATATAAATGTGAACGATCCGGCAACAGTGGCTAATCTCTTTAACCAATACTTTTCGAGAATTGCTGCCGATCTCACTAAGGGTCTTCAGGCACAAAATTCAAAAACAGACAGTTCACCCAAAATTTTAGACACAATGTTCGTTTCCGAAACTTCTTCCTATGAAATTCTTAAAATAATCGGTAAACTAAAAAATAAATATTCGTCCGGTTTAGATGAATTCCCGGATTCTTTGTTAAAGACTTGTGCGTATGCCATTATACATCCGTTAACTCACATATTTAATGCATCTTTATGCACTGGAACGTTTCCAGATATTTTCAAAACAGCTAAAATTAAGCCGCTTTTCAAAAAAGGCAACAAAACTGAAATTCAAAATTATCGGCCCATTTCTCTTCTATCAGTTTTTTCAAAAGTATTAGAGAGACTTTTTTACGTACGAATGGAAACCTTTCTCACTAAACACGACGCGCTTTCAGATTGCCAACATGGATTTAGAAAATCAAAATCAACGGAAACAGCTATATTTTCTTTTCTTAAAGATGTCGCCTCATCATTAGATCAAAACGAGGCACCTATTGGATTATTTTAGATCTTTCAAAAGCTTTTGACGTCATTGATCATGACATTTTACTTTCCAAATTACCTTCATATGGAATTCGTGGTATTGCTCTAGATTGGTTATGTTCGTACCTTAAACAACGATCTCAGAGAGTTGAAATACCTTACTGGAATGATGGAACATTACGTACGCACCTTTCCGACTCTTTGCCCGTTGCATGTGGAGTTCCTCAAGGATCGATTTTAGGTCCTATTCTGTTCCTACTTTACGTAAACGATATGCCCTCGACGATTCAAAACGGAAGAACAGTTCTCTTTGCAGATGATACGAACATCCTTTGCAATAAAGAAACCGTAAATAGTACAATATCAGATGTTTCAAATTGGTTCCGAAATAACAAATTAATAGTAAACGAAAAGAAAACGGTTTTAATGCAGTTTTCCATTTCAAATAAACAATTCTGTGCTCCATGAATTTCATAACGATTAAGCAAATTTGACTTCATACTGCTCGTTGTGTATACTTCGCGAATGTTCATTCCCGCCTGAGATATGGCATAATATTCTGGGAAATACATCTTATAGCTCCCAGACTTTTAGATTACAAAAACGAATTGTACGAATAATAACCAAATCCCACCCACGTGATTCATGTAAGCCTCTTCATTAATCTAGGAATTCTACCATTACCGTGTCTTTTATTTACGAATCAGTGGTTTTGTAAAAATGACTTGCTCAAGGGCGGAATATTTTTCAGAAAATGCAGAAGTCTATTACTATAACACTCGACGTAGAAATCATATTCATCAGGGCAGTATCAACAGCTCATTACAAAAATTCACATACAATACATGTACATTATTTTACAACACTTTGCCAGATGACATTAAACGATTAAATTCAATAGAAAAGTTTAAATCCCAAGTGAAATCGTTTCTGCTGCATAACTGTTTCTATACAATTAGAGACTATACTGAGCATAACAAGAAAAGTAACATTAATTTTAACAATGATACATAATGCATTATTTATCATTTGGACTGTATAAATGAGTATAAACAACCTGTAACAACTATTGTACTACAGCTTCCGGGTCAATGACCCCATCTCGATCAGGTTTTTCGTCCAGTTTCCTGATCCATTGAGCAAATGCTGAGATGGCCCTTGTTTTGCTTCTGGACATAAATGTAACTTCATTTTCTGTGCACGTCTTCTAGAATTCAGTGGGAAATACAATTATTCAAATTATCGTTTCCATGTTGTCGCGGCAGGAAGTAATAAGAGCCAAAATTTATTGCTTATTTATCTTTGACAATAGATTTTATTACATGGGAGTTTTTTGTTGTTTTTTTCCCTTTCAAAATTCAAAATTTATTCTTAAATTTAAAAAAAATTTATTGCTTTTTATCCTTGAAATAGATTTTATTCATGGGAGTTTTTGTTTTTTTCTCCCTTTCAAAAATTCAAAATTCAAAATTTAAGTAGTATATGAGTAAGTGTAGGGATCACAGAATTTTGAAAATGTGCACACAATTCACTTTTCCCCATAGCACGTCATACGCAGTTTTTAACTGTTTTTCTGACGTAAAATAAATAAATAAAAAATAAAATAAATAAATAGAAATAAATAGTTACAGGATTTCTAAAGAAACGCTCTGAATTATTTTCTTCCAGCGTGTTTTCAAATTTTCTTCCATCATGAGAAAAAATAATGGGATGAACGTGAAACTAGCAGCGGCTAAGATGGCTCAGGTGCTCATCGGATGTCACTTCAGGGCCTTGGACTGAAAGGTCCTAGAGTTCGAGTCTCAACGTTGTCAACATTTTCGACACTAGCTAGATATTTAGTTCTAGTGAAAGGGATGTGTGGCTCTATGAAAAAATAACATAATGTAATAAATAATCCAACCTAATAATCACATAATGTGTTTCGAATTTTTAGGAAACTGCAAATCATTGATATTCTTCTATAATGTGATTTTTCTTTTCAGAAAATTCATGATGCCATTTATTACAAGTGTTTGTTAGAATTTGAGTTATTGCAGCGTCTTGGACTGTGAGAAAAATTATTCAGCACCAAATACGTCACATCTCAACACTCAGAATATTTGGAGAAATACTTGTAGTATCTTAAGTCTTACAATAATATATATTAATAATTTTGTTTTGAAGATATATTGACTATTATTTCGTATTAAAAGATGTGTTTTGTCATTAAATACAAACATTGATGGAAAAAAGGCCATTTATTCAAAATTAAGTAGAAAAAAATTACATATATTATTAGTTATATTAATTTATTTATTAATAAAAATCGTCCAAAATAGTGGTGCTAAACCAGCACGTACTTTCTCGTCCGTATTATCATGCAAAATTACGCGAAAAGTATTCAAATTTTCGAAAAATTGTACATGACCTTATTTTAAAATTTATCACAGGCAGACAGACGAACGGAGGGAGTGACGTTTTGCCATCATTGGATTTCTCAGTATGAAGGATTCACAAACCACGGATTCTGGCTGCACCACGTGGTAGAGTTTTTTTTCTAAATTTAAGAACTGGATTTATCTACTCTTTTTTTACCAGAGCCTTGTAATAAGGGTTTTTCTGCCGAAAATTCGCGCAGCATTGCATAACTTTCTCGCTACCGCTTTCGCAGTACAGAGAAAATAAGAATGACCACTGCAGCCCAGGATATTCACGAGTCTTTGAATATATAGTTTCACACTTCGTTCAGTGTATCACCGTTCTAGTTCCTTCGGTAGATACTCCATCCTTGAAGTTACTCCGAGAGAAAATAAGAAGCAAAAAGGGAGGATGGACATGCAAGAAGATAAGATAAGCGTATTCAATTATTTATTTTTGGACAAGGGTCCAATTCCAATCTTTTGAGAGAATAACAATGACCTATAATATTTGAAGGTTTTTCTTTTATCCTAGAGCTTGATGTGGGATGAACGTGAGAGCAATGAGCAGCATGACATGTGTGATTATAAACAATGTGTGATTATAAACAATGACTAAATGTAAAAGACAAATTTTCACTGAAGATTTTTTGGCATTAATATTTTAAAAAACTTATTGTACACCATGCCAAAGATCATTATCGGAATTTTATTATGGTTATTGTAGGCATCCATTAATTTTGCCTGTTTACTTATGAATGTGGATACCCTACAAAAATGACATCAATTTGAAGATTTTGTTATAAAAAAATCGTGTCATTTTTTAGGCCAAAAAACTAGATTTAATGGTCTAGAGTGAGTTATGAAAGAATTTCGAGTTATCAACCATGATAACCTGTGTTGCGGGGTAATCTGTGTTGCGGGTTGCATGTGCACAGGTCTTTTTACTTTTTCGCCTAATTGAGTAGTAAAGTGAATGCGTTGTAATCGTTGCTGCGGATTTTGGCAATTTTATGACAGCAAAATCCTTATTGTCGGGCCCTGCTAATGAAAAAGTGGTTGAATCTTAATCCTATATGTAGTACATTACTTCTAATATGTTGTGTTTTCAGAATCCTTACTCAAAGTTAATGTAATTTATAAAAAAATTCTCATAAACGGCTACATTTTTTTCTGTAAATTTTCTCCTCGGGTAGGCCAAAGGGCGTTTGAAAATGGCGCAGGTCTCATTTTCGTTGAACTCTCTGAATTTTGGAAAATTACATAAATTAGAAATAATGAGAGAAACCATTAGTTTTTAAGCGTCGGCTAAAGTGAGTAAGGCCCAGCGAGTGCATGGTGTAAGGGTTAAACGCTTGTCGAGTTAAATTCATGGACCTAAGTTCGAATGTCGGCTCGGAGAAAAAAACTGCTGGTTAAAAACACTTATGGAGATTCATAGTAGTATAAAATTGCATAGTCGGTACAAATAATGTCAGAAAATATGTGCTATTGTAACCCTATTAGGCCACTTGTATCATAATGTACGAACACACGAAACACTGCTTGTCTTAAATCTGTTTCATGCGTAAACTGTTCGGGAAATGTTCGTAATTAGGTTTAGGTTGGAAATGTTCGCTTTTTATTTAGAATGGAAGTGTGCAACCGGCCGTGACGAGTTCAGATGGTAGGCAGCGAAAAGCAGCCCCATCTCTTGAAGGCGACCTTGATACCTGATGAAGACTGTGTGAATGAGACTTCGCTTCCCAGTGGCTCTCTTGCGTGCAACGTGCGTTCCACAAAAGATCACGTCGGCTGGCAGGCTTTATTTCACACATTTATCATCTCAGGCATATCGCATTTCCGGAATCGGGAACAGCGATTCTCTTTCTGCTCTTCCTGTTAATATATTTTTCTTTAAAAGAATATTGTGTTTTCAATCGGTAGGTCATATTTGGATCTTATTTACTTAAGTACCTCCCGTATTTTATGTTATTTCGTTCATTCTTCGTGGCAGAAGAGTACAAATTCAGGGGAACTAAATAAAATGCACGGAACAATGTTACTTAGGGTAATATCAGACACCAAAGTGAATGAAAATATACTTTCGGAATTAATTTGATCTTTTAGTGTTAACGCTAGTAAAGCAAGTGTAATATCTATTTTTTTTAAACATCAAACGCGTAAATTTCGCTTGGTTTCTAATACTCCTAACCCAATATCCATAGAAATTTCCCTTCATGTACATTGATTAGATTTTTCTCGCATGACTTCGAAAGAAGAGAAAGCGAGGTCGTGCGTCGGAAATCTCTGATTTTTTGACAGCAAAAAATACTATTGCCTGGCTCTTGTAACGACAGAGCGGATTGATCTTGTTAATTTATGTAGTAAATTAGGTAGGCCTCCTAACACGCTGTGTAGTCAGAATCCATATTTTTGTGAGTTTGATACCGAAAAATCGATTGTTGGCAAAACGTCAGTCGGTCTCTGCCTGTCTGGCTTTCTGTCTCTGTCTGTGTTTGTCTATGAGCCAGTCTCTATGCCAGTTTCTGTGCCGAATTGAGAAAGATATTTGAAACGGATATTTGGACTTTTGGAGGTACTGTACATGAGGCATCAAAAATAGTTTCGAAATTTTCTCAAGGATTAAACCAATTTTTTATTAAACTTTTTCCTCGGTTAGCGCAAATCACGCTTAAAAGAATAGTCCATGTCTCATTTCTGTTGAAATCCCTAATTTATTTAAGAATTGAGAAAGTCCAGAATTTTCGTCTCCTTCCTACAACAACATAGAAATATAGATAGACATTTTTCCGTAATGCAATCTGTTCTTCAAAGACAGATATTGAAATAAGATCATGTAAAATTTTTCGAAAATATGAGTAGTTTTAGCGTAATATTGTGTGAAATGTAGGCAAGGTTTAGACAATATTGTTTATCAGAAACGGCTTGTCTTCAAATTTGCTCCTCGTACGCTAGAATAAAATTCCCTAAACATCCTATGTCTAGTGATATGCCTTGCTGGGAATGAAGTCCACGATAGAAAGATACAAATAGTGGGGTAAAACAAAAAAGGTGCTGTAGCTCATGAGCGCTAGCCGCTTGTGTTTTGTTTTATGAAATTCCGTTGCTAGATTGCACTATTCTTTGTTCCTGAATAAATATGCTGGTTTGTGTTCTGGAATTAAAAGATTCAGTTGTGATTTCTCTTTCTCTCTCTCTTTCTCTCTCTCTCTCTCTCTCTTTCTCTCTCTCTCTCTTTCTCTCTCTCTTTCTCTCTCTCTCTTTCTCTCTTCTCTTTCTTTTCTCTTTCTCTCTCTCTTCTCTCTCTCTCTCTCTCTTTCTCTCTCTCTTCTCTCTCTCTCTCTCTTTCTCTCTCTCTCTCTCTCTCTCTCTGCCTCTCCCTCTGTCTCCCTGGGTCTGTCACTTTTTTCTGTTGCTCTCTGCCTCTCATTTTGACGCAGTCGTAAAACCATGTCAAAAATGGAATCTGCGAATACGAGATCTTCCAAATAAGAAAGATTACAACAATTATAGGCAATATGTCTCCGTTCGATTCTGCTATCTGCCAATTTTCTTTATACGGTTGATATGATTCAAGATTTTTTAATTGTTTAAAGACTTTTTAGCAATCCCGCAAATAATTAGTGCTTACCTAGGCCGTTTATTGATTGCAAAGTGTTACGTTGCGGCACGCGACGGCAAAGTTTTCTTTGTCGTACGCGTACAGCAAAGAAGTCATGGCCATGTCATATGAAATAGTCATATAAAACCATGGCGCTGTCATTAGCCGAATTGCTTAACTACGCTGTATATATGTTCACACACACACACACACACATACACATACACACACATATGTGTGTGTGTGTGTGTGTGTAATATACTATCATCGTGTTTATTACTATCATCGATGGCACAATTCTAATCAATTCTAATTATGAACTAATTTGCTGCTTACTGAAGATCCCATTGCGAAGACATTAGAGGAGATGTTTCAAGCATAGTCTGCGAATTTCGAGCCTCCTACAATTGAAGTGGCAGAGTGACAAATATTTTGCAGTCGACGTCAGGTCGAAGCAGAATCGTCGTTTGAGTTTGTCACGGATTTGAAAAAGTTATCAACTTATAACTTCAATTAGCGTTTACCGACTTTGCGTGATCAATTCATTACAGGGGTGCGCAATTCAAACGTCGGCTGATAAAGGCTGTGGAATGGGAGTGGGGACCTTCCTACGCTTCAGCTGTGCCAATGGCAATTCAAAATGTGCGATGAGGTTGCTGTCCCAACAAATCAGTGAGCGGCGCAACGAATATTTGTTATTGCTGCTGTGATACGCTCCATATTTAATCGAATTACCCATATAAAAATGCTACTTAAGGGAAGTGTAATAAGAAGAGACACTGCAAAGGTCTACAGAAGCAGTGGAAATCCTGGGAGGCGAGTCGGTCCCATTTTCCATTCATCAGTGTCGCCACCGGATTCTATTGAACTCCCAGTGATTATAAATTCGACACCAATTAAGATCGAACTCCATTTGGGAGCGCACGAGTCTGCTGAACGAGTTGGGCTGGCGGCGACTGGGCGCGCTAAAACGACGATCGTCTACAATTAGACTTACGGTGGTCGAAGTTTACCGGTGATGGGCGAGTTCGGGACGACAGTCTACGTTAAGTGTTTCCGCTACAATGCCAATGATTGCCTGCCAAACGGCGTTTCCGCTACAGTACCAATCAATGCCATTTCTTTGTTTGGACGCGATTAGCTGTTAAAGTTTCCTTTGTTTGTGGCATGTTTGCGCTTACCCGTACAGCTATCTGCACATCATATCTCGTTAGAAGAAGCTGGCATCTCTGCATTGGTTTATTATTGTCTGCTGCAAAGATAAAATTTTTAAGTCCGAGCTTTTAAAAAGAAAACAAATGCGAACATTATATGCCTACATTACATACTTACATACACACTTTTCCTATTCATTGCCAATTGCACAAGAGGTCTTGTAAGATTCGATTTTAGGCCCTATTCTCTTCCTATTATACGCAAATATGCCCTCGAAGATTCGAAACGGAAGAACAGTTCTCTTTGCGAATGATACGACTATTCTTTGCAATAAAGAAACCGCAAGTAGTACAACATCAAATAATTCAAATTTGTTCCGTAAGAACAAATTAATAGTAAACGAAGGAAAAACTGTTTCAACGTTTTTTTCCATTTGAAATAAAAAAATTGCATACTCCATTGAAAATGAACGATGTGCAATTGACCGATGTTAAGGTAACAAAATTTTGGGGTTTCTCAATTCAGTCAAACCGCAAATGGAACGTCTATTTAAATGAATTGAAGACAAAATAAAGTTAATTACGCTTCACGTTCTTAATTCTTACAAATTCAGTCAGTTCATTGTGTGTTCATTTCTCGTTGTGTGTACGCTACTCGTTGTGTGCACACTGCTCGTTGCGTGTAAACTGCTCGTTGCGTGTACACTGCTCGTTGCGTGTACACTGCTCGTTGCGTGTACACTGCTCGTTGTGTGTACTTTGCGAATGTTCATTCCCGCCTGAGATATGGCATACTATTTTTGGGAAACATCCTATCCCAGACGTGTAGATTACAAAGAAGAATTGTACGAATAATAAGCAAATCTCACCCACGTGATTCTTCTCACTCGCTTTATGAAGGAAGAAATTCTACCACTATCTTGCCTCTGCATTTCGGACAATACTGATGTCTATAACCATAACACTAGACGTAGTAATCACATTCATCAAGTGTCTGTCACATCAGTTCACTACAAAAATTTCACATATAACACATACACATTCCTTTACAACACATGCACATTAACATTTTAAACACATTCACTTCTTTACAACACATTACTTTACAACACATTCACTTTACTTTACAACACATTCACATTACTTTACAATATATTCACATTACTTTGCAACACATTCACATTACTTTGCAGCACATTCACATTACTTTACAACACATTCACATTATTTTACAGCACATTTACATTATTTTACAGCACATTCACATTATTTTACAACACATTCACATTATTGTACAACACATTCACATTATTTTACAGCACATTCACATTATTTTACAGCACATTCACATTATTTTACAACACATTCACATTATTTTACAACACATTCACATTATTTTACAACACGTTCACACTATTTTACAACACGTTCACACTATTTTACAACACGTTCACACTATTTTACAACACGTTCACACTATTTTACAACACATTCACATTATTTTACAACACGTTCACACTATTTTACAACACGTTCACACTATTTTACAACACGTTCACACTATTTTACAACACGTTCACACTATTTTACAACACGTTCACACTATTTTACAACACGTTCACACTATTTTACAACACGTTCACACTATTTTACAACACGTTCACACTATTTTACAACACATTGCTAGATGGCATTAAACGATCAAATTAGGTACACATGTTTATGTGCCGCGTAAATGTTTTTTGTACTGCGTAACTGTTTCTATAAAAATGGAGACTATGCCGACCATCAAAAAGAAATGTAATATTAATTTTAACACTGACATTGAATGTATTTATTACCATTTAAACTGTGTAATTCTAAACAACTTTCACTCAGTATAATTCTCTGTATTATAAATATTGCACCCCAGCTTCTGGGTCAATGAACCTCACCTGGTCACGTTTTGCTCCATTTTCCCTCGTACTTCGAGCAAATGCGATGAGATGACCCCTTGTATTGCTTCTGGACATAAATGTAACTTCACTATCTGTGCACGTCTAGTAGTGTTCTGAGGGTAATATAGTTATTCAAATTATTGTTCTCTTATGTTCTAACAGCAGGGAGTCGATTTCTTCCCGAAGGTCATGATGAGGGATAAAAGCAAAAGTCTGTAGATGATTTGTTTTTGCAAATAGTTTTTATGACATTGGAGCGAGGTTTTTTTATCAATTCTTGTCGAAAATGCTTATTTCCATCTCTATTCAGAGTTAGTGTAGGGATGTCAGAATTTAAGATATCGTGTACAATATTCTTCTCCTCAAACTACATCACTTACAATTATTAACTGTTTTCTACGTTAAATAAGCAAAAATACATTTTGCCCAAAGATTCACCAACAGTAGGTGATGACCTAAAGCATTACCGGACATCATGTGCCCCGGAAATGAAAATTCAAGAGTAGCCTTTTTTCATGTAGAGAGATGGTTCAGTATCAGTAGACGAAAATCCCCACAAATCAGTAGGTGAAACCCCTTCCAACCCCCCTAAATCCTCCCCATTGAAACAGTGAACCTTTGCAGCTGCCTGATGATGGCGCACGCTGCAACGGATCGTACACCAGTTTAATTACTGCTCGCAGGCACAGTCCGTACTCGATGGAAATTGTTGCGACCATCGGTTGCGGAAGATGATGTTTCGGAGAAACTGGAGCGTACACGGTTTGCAAAGTCTCGAGGTAGCTTACACGCATTTCAAGGTGGCGAGCAGGTCACTGTAGCCAGAACCGTAATTCAAGTGTCGGTTCACATAATTCGCTAGTCCAAACGGAGATTGGCATTTGAAAGCGACATAGAGATGAGGTTCGGCAGAAGAGTGAGGTCACTGATGATATCTTCATTGCACCTCAGGAGCCAACAAATTAACCTACAACCGTCCTAATTACACCGCGAGAAATCAGACCTCCGTAAAGATAGAGCTCGAAACTGAACGGGAAGGAACTGTAGTTTACGAACGTCGATTGCTCGTGTTTTGTTTCTTTGTAATTCCGTTGCTAAATTGCAATATTATTTGTTTCTGAAAAATATGCTGGTCTGTATTCCAGTTAAGAATCAACTGCGATTACTCCCTCTGTCTCACTCTCTGTCTGGCGCTCTCTCACTGTGCGTGTCTCTCTCTCTGTATGTCTGAGGTCTGTGTGTGTCTCTGTCGTCTCTCTCTGTGTCCTCGTGTGTTCTCTCTTGTGTGTGTCTCTCTCTCTGTGTGTGCTCTCTCTGTGTCTCTCTTCTGTGTGTCTCTCTCTCTGTGTCTCTCTCTTTCTCTCTCTCTTTCTCTCTCTCTTTCTCTCTCTTTCTCTCTCTCTCTTTCTCTCTCTCTCTTTCTCTCTCTCTCTCTGCCTTTCTCTCTGTCTCTGAAATACAATGTAAGTGCTTAACAGGAATTTGAAATATTTTGTATGAGTTGCGGAAGTATGCACGTGTCGAAAAGTTTGCAGACTTTCGTAGTTAAAGCGTTGATAGTCCTAGTTACAATTTATATTATTTATAAATTTTAACGCCGACCTGGATGGCCGAGGTGGCTTAGAGCGAGTACCGACTCAGCGCTTTGGTCCGAAGGGTCGCGGGTTCGAGTCCCGCCTTGGACATGGTTGTTTGTCCCTTGACTTTGTATGTGTTGTCGCGGAGGGCCTCGCGTTCTGCTGACCCCAGATCAGAGGAGCCCGCAGTGTTGTCTGTGTATGGTGAATTCTCCCACGAAAGGGCCCGGGAAAAAATTAACAATTTTTTTTTGTTTTTTCATAGTGTTTTTATTCGTTCTACAATATACTAAAACCATTAAACTTGTAAATGGTCTTCGCTCAGGAATATAATATCTATGAGGGTAATTCAATAAGTATCTACAATCAAGGTTTTAAAATATTAAAACAACAGTACAAACTTTAAAATGTGGATATTTTTCAAAACAGATACACTTTTTTAATGTATTTGCTCCATCATAGCATCTACTTTCCCAAACCCTCTGAAAAAGAATTTTCTATTGAGCAACAAGCCATGTATGCCCCGTTTCCTCACGCAAATCTTCGGCCTCTTAAATCATCTTCATGTAGATCACATAAATGATAATTTGAAGTGACAAGATCGGAACTGTATCTGGGATGCTCTGTCACTTCGAAATAGAAATTTTGAAGAGCTTGGGGACGGTATGTGGATGCCGATTGTCTTGGAACAAAAGAATGTCTTCCAACAATCCAACTCAGCGTTTACATATGAAAAACGTGCATATGGTTTTTCAAATCAATAGTCACTCATCAGTTAATCAGAAAAAGGCATGGACATCTTGCACTTTTGTCATCTTCCATGCTTTTTTGACTACTTTTGAATGGTTCAAGTAACTGGTAAATTATTCGCCAAGAATTGTACACCGTTCAAAAACTGTTCTATGATTTTCACTTTTTGGTACACACTGAGATCACAAAAACGGATTATTAATGTCTGTTCGCTTTTGGGGGCAAACGGAGAGTGGTGGAGCCATATTTATGTCTCCAGAGCTCAAGCGAACATTAGGCGATAACACTGAACTTTACGTAAGCAAAGTGCACGATGTTATCTTAAGGATAGCAAGTGCACAAAGCTTTACAGTCAATTAGCACGAACATGTAGATACCTATTGCTTTACCGCCTTAGATGGAGGTTTTCTTTTTATGCTGCAAACATTTAAGCGAATGCAGTCCTGGATTTTTGTTTAGAAAATAAATATCTTGACCTTGATAATATTGCCTACTATAAGAACGCTCAGAATCTGCGAAGTGTATTGCGTAGAATACCAAATTGTAATGGCAGCTCATATCTTCTGTGTGGTGCGAAGTACTTACCATGACCTTATCTTTTACGTAAACTGACACATTTTTGGACGAAAATAAATGGTTTTTGGACACTTGCGCATACTCGTGTGTATTTACGTAACACCTCATTATTAAAAAATAATAATTTGTATCTTCGTTTCAGAAACAGCGTTATTATTAGATATTTTTTTTTTACTTTCACACATGTGCCTCAAAGTCACCAAACTTCTACATACGAAAGTTACCAGTTATTCTTTTTTATTACAGTTTTTACATAGGTGTATATTTGTCTCGTTATCGACAATTATTTTCTCTGTGATGTTTCATTCTTGAAACGCAAATTCTCCAGAACATTCTTAGAATTCGCAAAGTTTTTACTTACTGAAATCTATGAAATCGTGACTTCTAAAAATTCTCATGTAACCTCCTATTTTTAAATTGTCTTGTTCTTCCATAATAATAATAATAATAATAATAATAATAATAATAATAATAATAATAATAATAATAATAACACTCTTTTAAATCTCGCTGAAATAAAAATTCCAGAATGAAACGTTTTATGTGAAATACTAATATCGAATTTTCAAAAGTCATGATTTGAATGTTTAATTTCTTCTCACAGACGTGCAGACGAATCTCCGCCTGGAGATACAGTATTAACAAGCTCTCTCCCGCATCACACGGCACGAAGCGAGGGATGACCGCGCTTAATCACTCCAGTGGCTTTGCGCCCGCGCAGAGACTGTCGAGGCCGGGCCCGTCGCTGGCAGATGGGTGACGTCGACCCTCGGTATGTAGACCGCAGCTCTGAAGCCGTTCAATCAACTCAAAGCACTCCCCGGATACGTCAACGCGTCTCGCACAAAAACGTCGACTTTCTACAAGATTGTCTCGAGCATCCCGGGAGATTACAGACTCCGCGTCTGGTACTTTTACTGCTCCGCCGCAGCCGCAACCGCCGTAGCCCCTGCTGCTGCTGCTGCTGCTGCTGCTGCTGCTGCTGCGACTTTTCCCCTGAGGCGGAAAACTATGCGGTCGCTCACGCGAATGCGTTTCATCGGGTGCTGTTTGAATGAGTGAGCTGACGTGGGATACACTTCCACAAAATTTACTTTCCCCTGTCGGGCACGGTCGGGAAGAGAGGTTCGCCTCCGGATTTCTAGGTAGATCAGCAGTGGCCATGTCGGGATCAAAGCTGGGGATAGTTCTTGGAAAGATTCCACCAGCACCAGCTGTTTCGACTAACTCTAGCACTGTGTGAATGTGTGTGTGTATACGAATGTGTATGTTCATCGGTGTGGGAGAATGAAATGTGGTGGTGGTGGTAAGAACATTGTCCTAAAGTATTAAATACAAAACTCAATGTAAATAGGTGGCGGAAAAGTATAATGGCTTATTTTAACATACATTTATTGTTCACTCTCCTTGATTACCCACACTACATTACACTTCGCTTGTTCTTTCCCTCCCTCTCCCCCCTCTCTCACTGTCTCTTTGTCGCACATGCATTTCTCAGAAATATTTTTGTTTGCCTAAGTAGTTTGAATTGGTGTATAGTGCAAATGCAAATAGGCAGGACCATAGAGGACATAATGAGATTACGACACCCGATTATTTAATTGTCAGTAATTACTTTTGTAATTTGTTTCGTGAGTGCTTCAGTTCTCAAAAAATCAGGTACTTGAACTGGAAAAACCACATAATTAAGATCCTAGTTATACCAAGGATATCCGGAATGTAAGGTTACAAGATTTGTTACTAATACACAATTTTAGATAATGAAATGAAACTTACAGGAAAAATAGTATAGTATTACAACATTTTTAACATAATAACAATTTACTTCAACGTGTTTCCCCAACCTTGGAACGACACTTATCATTCCTTGGTCAGAGAGGAGAGCCACCAACTCTTTCAGCCTCTTCTCCATTTCGATTCCGTTCTCGAGTTTCACATCGCCGACATCAGCGAAGAGTTTTCCACTAAGATGTTCTTTTAGAGAACAGATAATAGTCGCTAGGTGCGAGATCGCGAATGTAGAAGGGGTGGTTTTAAACATTCCAACCAAATGATGGAATGCCTTGCGTTCTCTGCACTGCGCTCAAGCGAGCATCGCCGTGAAGAGAGAGACTCCCTTGGACGGTATCGTTTGTGTTAACAGTGCAAACACATATAACTAAAATTGAATTTCCATAGCCACTTTGTCAAATTTCGCCGTGACACCAAGTCCTCTCATAACCTCAAACGATTTCGCGATGAATCGTGATGGCGCTTGCCCTTGGTGTTGTGAGGTAGCATATCACAACGTCAGAGGGGGATCGAGAGCGCTCAACTTAACCCAGCACCAGAACGAGAGTGGACGCTATTGTCGTCGATTACCATTTATTGCTTCAGCTATCTTTTCCTTATTCAACTGTCGTACCAAACACACTTGCCCGCTCGGGCTATGCGCTTTGTAACCTGACTTTCTAGATATATCTCGTATCTTTCAACATTCACAAACGAGACCTTATGAAAACTATTGTGTGGATGGTTTCTAGGTTAACAATTCACGGAAACTAACATTCTTTCATGAAATGTGTACAATGCTTAAAATTATGCTAAATTATTAATAACACGCACATGGTGTTTTTGAAACAAACTAGGTAATTACACGTATAGACAAGTGAACATTGTAGCCGCAACGCATCGAAAATATTACAATAGTGGAAAATAAATAGTGGAACACAGAACCAAGGATCTTATTCGCGTGTGATGTCACACTAAGAACATTAGCCTAAGAGAAATATGATATATATACACTGACACTTCAATTGCAACAATTCATATGCAGAGTGAGTCAATTCAGGTTGAACTAATCACGTATGTGTACAAAGCGAATGATTTCAAATGAAAACTAGTGGTGCTAAAACAGGACGTACTTTCTCGACCATATTTTCACACAAAATTACGCGAAAAGTACTCAAATTTTCGAAAAAATTGTACATGAACTTATTTCAAAATCTATCTTTAAAGATCAGATCTCATTAAAAGAAAAAATCTCTATCTTTAATATTTTGGTTTTAGGAAGACTGAACAAATTTGAACTATTACAATTTTCGAAAAATCAGGGTTTTTAGCGAACACGAGACTTCCACCATAACGTCCTTCACATTATAAAAAAATCAAAAACATTGGAGCCTCTTTTTAAATTGGAAAATGTACCAGGAGGTTCAATGCATTGAACCCCTAAAATCGGTTTCGAATTCATTGGGAAATATCATGTTCCGACAAAATCGGCTGAACGATTTAGCCGCTAATGTTGTTCACAGACGGAAAGACGGATGGATTGATGGATGAACGGACGGGTGGACGGACAGATGGAGGGACGGACGGGTGGACAGACGGATGGGGGGGGCGGGCGGAGGGACGGGCGGACATTTTACTGTCATTCGATTTTTCGGTATCAAGTACCCACAAAACGTAGTCTGGCTTCACCACGTGTCAGAGGATTTTTTCTAAATTTAGCTACGGGATTTATCTACTTACTATTTCTCTACTGCGTAAAAGGTAGCGAGAAAAATAAGGCCCCACCGCCTTATTTTCAATTAGATGAATAAATGTTTCCCAAAGCTTTTCCCGAGAAACGCCTCGTTAAGGGAAAGCAGTTTCTTAGCAATTTCTCTCCATTTATAATGATCGGAAGGTGGTCCTTAAAATATGTCGAAGCACTGAGGGTATTTGTAAGTACTGCCGAATTTTTTTCTTTTTCGAATACAGGCGAAACGAACATTTGTGAATTGACGAAAGCGAAGTGCATATTTCGACATTCCTGTATTGCGTATGGTCTTGTATTCGCGACTGACCGAGGCTATAAGGTCTATATCCTGCCAATCGGTCGTCAAAATTACAGTGCACTGCGCACAGTGCGCTTATCGCTAAAGCAGTCGAATCTGAAACTATCCTCCGAGTCCACAAGAGCACTTAAATTGTGGCAAATGAATAAAATGTTCCGTTTACACAGAGACTGCGACAAAATGGGAAAATTATAAACAGTTCCATGGAACCTACTACGGGTAACTGTTTCTGAAGAATATTAATTTTTGAGGTTCGGTAATATATCGAATTACATATTTACGAGGGGAAAGTGGATCATCTTCGTACTAGTGTCCTTCCTGAGAAGATCCTTTGCACTCGCAATCAGGCATTGTGGGTTTTATAAAGACGTCTATATTACTAAAGTCTAGTGAACGAACAATGCGTTTTGAAATGCAAAGTGTGACTACTGCAAACGTATCTGCATCCCAAGAATTGTGCGTGCCTCAGCATGTGTTGGCTAAAGAAACCGCAACTGCTCTGTTGATATACACTCGTGAACGAAATTGCCTGCGTTACTTTCAATTATACGAAATAAAAATTGGACGTATTTCATTCAATTTTTGCCGTTATTAAAAGTCAGTGATTCATGTTAATTTTTTGGGAGAGCTTTGCCATATATTTCTATAATACAGAAAAAGTCCATTTGTGTAAGAGACACCAGCTTGGACTTGATATGCACGAATAGAAATAAACCATTTTAATTGCTCATCTGAAAACATTTTATGATGCACGCGGTGATAAAAAGTGTGCGCGCATTGAGCAACGTTAGCGTAAATCTTTGTGAGTACTGAAATTATTACTGTATTAATTCATGCCTCATTTGAAGTTTAGTGGTTTTGAAATATGACTGAGACGTGCCATATTAAGGATAGTAATTGTAGTTTTTGTAAAAGATAGTGACTTAGATTGCTTCAGAAACCTCTCAACAAACTACAAACGTGGCTAAATACTTAGCAAATGAGAGCAAATGAAAGCAAATTAAGTCACATTACTTTTACCATGAAGAGAATAATTTGTCCCCTAGTGCAATTGAACAGAACTAACCGTTCCTCATACAGCTTCGGTGAGATATTGAGGTGTTTATCTTGATACGAGACTTACGTGGAAAAACATTATGTGTAAGCGAAAAGAACTCCAGTTAAAATACAATAAACTCTATTGGTTGTTAGGTACAAACTCAGTGTTAGCTTTGGACATAAATTACTCATATATAAATCATTCTTAAAGGCTGTTTGGACATTCTGCATACAGCTCTGGGGCACCTGTAGCAAATCCAATAACCAAATCATTCAAAGATTTCAATGCAAAGTATTAAGAAACGTTGACAATGTTTCCTGGTATGTTGGAAATGATGTTATTCATTCTGATTTTATAATGCCAACAGTTAAAGAAGAAAAAAATTATAGTTGTAAATATATTCAAAATTAGAATGTCATACGGTTTGAAAATGAGACGTCTTAAAAAATTCAAAATCTGTGAAGCAAATCTAAAGGTTTAATAATTGTCAAATCTCGTCACGTCGCAGTCAGTCAGTGCCTTTTATCCCTTCGGCCAGGGGCTCGACGCCGTTAGATCCCGGGGTTCGTGGCCGGTCACCGAACCACGAACCCGCGAGTCTCGAATGCGCTTAACCTTCGTGACTTGGCACGGAGCGTAGTAAACGCATTCGGCTAGCGCCGCCTTTTTAAAGGTTTCTAAAGTGTAGTTATGGAATGTGTAATGAACTGTGTTAATGGAGAGATACTAATGACTATCTTCTTCAATCAATGCTAATTTATTATGTAGTCAACAAATTTACTTATTGTTCTCATGCATGAACAGATTGTAAATAAACGTTTAATATAAAAAAAGTTAGTACCGCATTCTGATTCAATAATATTAATTCTTGATATGAACTTTATTTTCATCAATCACGCAGTGATGTAATATGATATAAAATGATCAATTTCCCTCGGGTAATCTGTAAATTAACAAAAAAAATATATTCGCCGGTATATGAGGTTGTGTTCAATGGGACAAGACCATCATATGCTTGTGGACAGTTTTCCAAATTTTACGTTTTCTTTGAAAAGAAGAAAATGTCATGGATGGTATTCATATTAGAGAAATGGTCGGTAACTAAATATACTTATTTGTATAATAATTATATACTTTTAATACATGCAAAATAAAATATTTTTTCTGAGCTGACAATAAATTAAATGTTGAAAGGTACATCTTCCCATAATTATTATCAGAATATTGAATTGATTTGAAATAATAAATAAATTATTTAAAATTACAATTGATGAATTCTAAACTATTTGGTTCATTGGTTAAACGTTCGATTGTCAAATAACATGTTTAAAATAAGTACTACCTAATTCATTTTTTGAAGTTAATGTAGGTATGCTTAAAAGTAGTATACCGTCTTGAAATGTTGAGTTGACTTGTTTATTTTTACGTAGATGCTTGAAGTTTTCTCATTAATAAATAATTTTTTTGGATACTCTCGTTTATTCTTTATTTTCTTCAAAGGACAGAAAAAATGTATTATGGTGGGAAAAATAATCTGCCGAAATATATAAATACCGAATTATTGGTAATGAAATATTCATTACCAAATAGATGTTTCCTTAAACACGAGCATTATATGATAGTGCATCTCCTTTCAGTTATATCTGATATTTTGAATTTGCCTTTAGAAAGATTATAATAACGGGATAAAACGTAATTTACTGCATGGCATACTCGGAAGGCAACGGTTCATTGGCCAATGTAATTAAATTTACGAAGCTATTCGGGTTATTGAAATGGAAAACACCATTTTTCATCGCATTATTATTGTTCATTAATGATATTTCACTCCTGGGAAATTAAATGATTTTTTCCGCAAAAGCAAACATACATTCTTTGTGGATCCTTCAACGGTTCAGAGCCTGCGTGAAAAATGCTTCCACGTTATGTTGGAACTTCTTGAGAAAAACATTCCGGCAAGTCCATTTAAATTTAGGCATCGAAATAACTCAAAAGATTCAGATCGTGCGAACAAATATTTGTGACAAATGTTAATATTACCAAAGGGAAATAAAATTGTGGTACAAGCTGTTCGCCCCCGTCCAAATTTCTTATTTTGAATCAAAGCCGCCGTGTCTTAACACATATTAGGATTAACGACCACTTCCCCCAGAAACGGATGAAAGATATTCACTAATAGTTTTCATTTTTTCTATAATAACAAAAAGCAATATATCAAATAAATTTTTATTTCACCGTAAATTAAAAATTCTGTTGAAGAAAAGGTGAAGTTGATTGGACACTACACTTTAAACCCCCTTGATATTGTGGTTCCACCGATTTTTCTTGTTTCAAATTGAAATACTTTACAAATTGTTCTTCGATAATTAGTGTCAATTACAATAATCCCCAAATACAAAAGTATTGTCTCACTATTTTTACTGTATCAGTTGGTGCCATCTAATCGCGAAATAAATAATTAGAAGACATATCAAGAAACAAAAACGTTCATGATAAAATTTGTGTCCTTTATCGCAGATGTGCTTTGAAATGAAGGGGTCTCTTTCTCTTTTCAAAAACTTAGGGCTTCCTTTTTATTTATTATAGCAGCATATCTCTCTGTCTCTCTCTCACTCTGTCTCAAAAAAGAAAAGTTTGAAACTGAAAGATGGCCTAAGAAGATTGTAATTTTTAAAAGAAAACCCCAATTTTTATGGAATATTCCCATTTTCAATGTCCCTCTTCTGCACACGATCTTTGCCGGGGAAGGAAAGGAACACGGTGAATTTCCCGTCTTCAAATACGATTTTTTATTTCAAACATATCTTCCGTAATGCGAATTTCTCGTGACGCTCAATTTAAACAAACCGCCCGGTATTTTGGTACAATTAATTATTCTGGATACACATTCAAGGGAATGATTGTTTCCGACCGTATTGATAGTAGTCAGTATACTACCATCTCTAAGTATCAGTATCAATGAAATGATATGTAGCTGTAGAACCCGTATAAAAGAACTATTTTTAGATTTCGTTTTGTTGCGAAATTTCTGATTCAGAAATCAAAACGTAAATTAAACAATACCAGAAGTGTATGTAATTTCACCAAGATTGCGAAAATGTATTGTAAGTTTAAAAATTCATAACCTAGGTTAGGATCTTATATCATAGGTAAGGACGTTATATCAGTGGTAATTGGTGTAGATCTTGTGTGTTAAAATCAATCGTTTAAATATAAATTAATAGGATGGGTTGTAATAAAAGAAATGTAATAATACAAATAAGTGTACACATTTTATTATTTATAATTTATGTTTCAGGGTATTACAAAATTTCATACACTAGAATAATTGTATTTTTTTCAGAGTGTTGGAATTTCCCAGTAAAGTAAAATATATCTTTGTGATATAGTATTATTAGATCGTATTGATATGATTTGAATAATTGGGAACTAACTGTTAATATTACATGATTTTATTATTTAAATTAAACATACATTCATTATTGTAAAAACATTCCGTTAATATGTTTCATAATATTTTGGAACCTAATAGCCAATAACTTATATGGCAACAATTTCAAACTTTGTGTTTTTACTCTTTTCAAGAACTTCGAATGATGTGTCTCGCTGGTGTAGAAACGAGGGACATGTGGTAACGAAGTACAGCTGAGCAAGACACATCATAAGAGTACATATATTAAGGAAAACATTAAATACATACATTTACCATATGCGTTCACACATAACACTTGTTCACAGATCTGCAACATAAATACTAAAATGTCAGTATAAAAAACACGCACACCACACATACAGTGATAAGTCTTCAGAACTTTCTATTCCTTCAAAAGAAGTTATAGACAAAATGTAGAAGAGAATAAAAATGAGACTCTCACAAACAATTTATTCTTTCTAGATTTTCTTGACGAGTTGTGAACGTTACTAATAAATTATTGAACGCAACACATGCTTCAATTGAAAGAACTTGAACGGCCAGGTGATCTTGCGTTGTAGAGCAACGTAGAATTTCATTTGCCAACACATTTTTTGCCTCAGGAGACAATATCGGAAAAATGAGCGCAAATTCTTCCATCACACAGATTGCAACAGGCGTCAGCTGCTTATTTTCTTCGGAAAATGAAGAGCACCCTCCATGAACAGATTCAGTGCCCAATATTTGCCTCGGTGAAGGCAGCAAGCAATTACCTGCCACCCTGACGCAAGCTCGAAAACGAAAAGTATACCCACAGTACCTCTTTGAGCACATACCCGAGAACGCTCATCTGTAGAGGAGAAAAAAGACTGAGCTTCGGGATGAAACGCACACACGCAGACTCCATCTTCCTTTCTCCTGAACAACGCAAACCCATAGGGCGTAGCAGGCATCAGTGTCTCGCGACTGTCTCAATCTTGTCTCTCATAAATAGCGCGTCGCCAGCCGAGTCCATATTGTCTGGCCGGGCGGCGCATCTCGTGTCTCAGGGCGTCCCGCGCGGCGACGGCGTGCAGGGGGGAGGGGGTGAGGGCCGTCTGGTGACGGCGAAACGGTGACGAGGGCGGCTAGGTTACGTCCTCTTCTCCTTCTGCAGGTCGAGGGCCGCCTCCCGCACCGCCGCGACGTCTTCCTCGTGCAGCTCGTCGCCGTCCGTCAGCAGCTCCGGGAAGTGCCAGAGGTAGGCCTCGGGCTCCTTCCGCGATGAGGACGGGCGGGCGTCGCCGGCCGCGGCCGGGGCGGCGGGGGCGAGGGAGTCGGGGGCCGCGGGCGACGTGGGCGACGTGGGCGCCTGGGGCTCGCCCGCGGCCGTGGACGCCGTCCCCGACGCCGTCTTGGACGCGGCGCTCGTCGTCGCTTTCTTGTCGCCGAAGCCCGCCGCCGGCTTCTTCTTCGGGGTGACGAGGGTGGGCGGAGTCACCACGGTCACGACCTGCAACAGGGAAAGCTCGCTTTGTACGACATTGCGAGGGGAGTTTTGGCTGTACTCCGATTTAAACATAGCGGCATTTCAAGGTTACAAGCTGGAAGGAGAGGGGGACATTGTTATCCAATCGGGAGCTCCAATACCAAAACTGTAAGTACTAACAAAGCTCCCGTTTGGATGACAGTGTTCTCTCTCCCCTTCGAGCTCGTGACCTTGAAGTGCAGCTATGTTTAAATCGGAGTATAATACTAAAGGCAATCTGTTGAGATCTATGTAAAACGAGCTGATATCTGCACGCATATGATCTTTCTAGGGGACTGTTTTTGTATTCTCAATTATTTTCTTTAAAACTCTGCAAAATTTCGTCCCAATCCCTTCGAATTTGAATGGAAAATAATGAACTGAAGTAGGCTGTGCACTAAGCACACCTGGTTTGTGAATGAGGTCAGGATATTTCGTAGTTGTTTGTTAATAGACTATTAACATTATTTGCTTTTTAGTATGTCCAAGGGATTCTGACATGTAATGTGATTAGCGAATCAATTTAAATGACGGTTTTAGTGATCAAGTAAGAATGTATTTCTGATTATAATGAAACTAGACCTTCATTCTTACGGAAAGTGTGCATAAGAAACATAGCTGATTATCATTTTCATTAAAAATAATATAATTATTATCTTAATGTATCATTTATTTATTTGAAAAAAAAAAAAAACTTATTCTTTTTAAACCTTTTAAAATTTAATTGTGTAATTTAAATTTTTAAAATTTAGAATATTTGCTGAAAACATGAATATCCAGTATAGGTCTTTTTTACGTAGATCTCCATTTGGATGCCTCAATTTCGTTTTTGGGTTCTCCTCGCCATTCACTCTTGCGCAGCCCATTCTCTCCCCTTTCTTGCACACAAGTAGCAATCATCCGGCTTTCCCGTCTGCGTGTTGAGAGGGGAATTTGCGGTTTTGTCTACGGAGTGGGACAAAATTGAGAGGAAGCGACCTCGCCAAACAAATTACATCTACTACAGTTGCACGTTGCTGCATACGGAGACGATAGCACTGTCCGGCAGAACCAAACCACAATTATTATTAATAAGAATTTATAGATGAAATGCGTGGTCAAAGACCGTAAATAGGTGGCTTGTTTAGCGAGGCGATCGGGAAGCATCTCTTTGGGGTCACTGAGCATGGTCTCTAGAGGCTACACAATGGTCAACTAATGGAACGCGATTGGCGCCCTACGCGTGTGACGCCATCGTGCTCGATTTTTTTTTTCATTTATTTTCTTCTTGTTCGGCCGTGAGGCCTTTCAAGGGCTTGAATACATGAATATTATCATGATTAGGAATGGGCATCCTTGACTTTTTGAGCTTTACATCGCTGTTCCGTTTGTTAGGTGTTTCATTTTGGATGGAGTTGGTTAGGAGTTTATTTAAAAATTTATTAGGTTTAATATTAGGCTATCTATTTGACTTTTTTAATATATATATATATATATATATATATATATATATATATATATATATATATATTGGATTCGGCAAGGTTGGATAGCATTTCGTCCTAGGTTGAATTTATTTGTTAAGTGAGAGGTGTTAAGTGAAGTATAGAAAGTTTTTGAAACTGAGTCGATGTGATTTTTTATTAAATCCATACCTAGTTCCCTATGGTTCTGAGTATTGGGTATGAACCACGGTGCTTGTACGATTTTTCTAAGACATTTGTTTTGTACCGTCTGAAGTTTCTCTATTGATGAGGGTGCTGCGCTTCCCCAAACAGGACAAACATATGTTAAGGTGGGTAAAATGATTGATTTAAATATAGTCAGCTGACATTCAATTTTGAATGAGAATTTTCTGTTAATTAGTGGGTATAATTTTGAGATTTTCCCTTGGGCTTTATTTACTAATGCACGGATGTGGGGTTTCCATGTTAATTTTTATCGAAAAGCACACCAAGATTGGACCATTATTCCATTGAATTGGGCTGCAGTTGATTGTTAAGTTGGGGGGAGTTTTTGGTCTACGAAGTGTGAATATTTTGGCTTGGCATTTTTCTGGATTGATTTTTATTCTCCATCGTGCTCGAAAGCAATCAACTGTCGCCGATACCGAACGCCTGGCGACATCCCCTGCAACAATGGGAAATTGCCCGAAGGCAGCCCATGGACCCAGGAGGTGCAACAGTCAATCAAAATGTTAGGGCATGCGCAGTAGTTGTTATTTTTCTAAGTGATTTACTGTAATGCAATATGTAATATTGATTGTATGTATGTCTTCTTCTTAGAATAATAGCTTTCACTCGTGGCGGTGATGCAGTTGCTGAACCCCTCTTCAATATTTCGGCACTTATTTTGGGTTAAAAACATTGTGCTAAATATCGATAGAAAACGAATAGGAACGGGGAGCCCGATTTTCGAAGTCATTGTGCGACGACTAGTGAGAATAGAAAATATTTCCTCACTATTGTTTTATACTTAATGTATGCTTTGTTTCAGATTATAAATGCCTTATCCTGATTTAAGGGGAAGATTTTTATTCCGAATAGTGTTAATGAGATTAATTTTCGATTAGGATGACATTAAGAATACAAAAGAGGAATGGTAGAGCATACCCATGTAATGAAATATCAGAGATACCTCTGGATCATTCATCTGAACAGAGAACAACGCGAAACCGATAAAGAATTGTTAATTCAGCTGACTAGGGTTTGACCAGAGTAACCCCTTTAATCACACAATAATAATTTAATTTACATTGCACCATAAACTACTTTTTTCCAGTTTGAAAACTCTGTTGCATTTAAAGCATTATTTCATTTGAAAATGAATCTTCAGAAGTAATATATTTGAGGAAAGATTCGATAGCGGTTATTACTTATTGCCACGTTCATACTCTAGCAGTACAGTAAAATATTGCTAAAGCATTAATACGGATGAAGTTGTGCGCTCAATATAAAACTCAAAACGTATTTCCATAATGTTCTCGTGTATTATTCAGGAAATATTGGTGACGGGATTATAAATTCAGAAATGAACCAGGTGGGAAGTAAATTAGTCCATAATCACGTCTCCATGCAACCGAACAATATCTTGTCCCGTTTACTGAATTATTCAATCGAATACCCACACTAGAAATTCTTCCGTTGTTTATTTAGTATTCATTGTTACGGGGTATTAACATTTGAAAGTTATGCTAACATTTAGAAATTCCAGGCATTTCATGTAAAAGAATGATACTGAAAATACTGTGTTATTTTCTGTTTACAGATTTTGGTCATGTAAGCAGTTCATTAAGAAGTTGTCATTCCTTAAGAATGGTCACGGTGGAAACTTCATTTGTTTTTGTAAGTAAACATTTGTTAGGTTAACGGGGTTCGTTTATTATGATTTTTACGCTTATTACCAATGTACTCATCACGAAATTTGCATGTCAACAACTCGGATCAGAGGAATACGGAAATGATTTTTGTAGGAACATGTATTTGTTATTCTAACTTCATTGCAGCAACTCACCCTCAAAAAATACATCATTATACTTTGAAATTTTAGTTCGAATCGGAATGTTTACACTTTTTTATTTCACACATTTAATTATTTACATAATGTGTATACCTTGATCTTTCTTTGCATTTGGCAAATATTTTAATGATGTATTTCCGCACAACACTAAAAAAATGGCTCGGTTAGATTTTCACAGTTGATTTTATTATCTATATTACTAATTTCCATGCGTGTAGAATTTGTAAGAAAATGCTGCCTCTGTCAATATAAAAGATGTCTGGTTTCGTTAGATAACCAAAAACTCGGAGAAAGTCCTAAACAATTCCTCTTTTGAAAGCAAAATATTTGATTGTATTTACCTCCTATTTTCGTACTGAGCGTACCCACTAAATTCGTAGTCAGTACCTCACTGCTTACGACACAGCTAACGACATGAGATACCATGGCTCCAAGGAAGGTGGCCAAGCACAATTATATATTTGCTATTCACGAGTTTTCTAATGAAACAGTAACGTTTTTGATATTCTGAGGTAAATAAATAACTTTGCATATATAGTTATTTCAGTATCAGTGTAGTTTTTGTGTTAAATTATTTAATTTATTGCAATGTTATACCAGATCACTTATTTTTTTGTTCGTGAACTGTATATTGGTTACTTTTTGGGAAACCAATTTGTATGGCTTTATTCAGCAGTTTTGCTTAAGCAAGTCACTATTATTTTTTTTAATCCAGAATACGCTATAATGTGTTTTTGCAAATGGGAGTAATTTAATGTAACATCAATGACATATACTCCTAGGTAGAGTGCTATTCACTCTCTGTAAGCATCAACAGTTTTAGAGCATTTATAATCTGAAACTTATGATCTTAACGTGGAAATCATCAAAGTGAAAAAGTCCTTTCTGCGAACAATTTTATAGTTAGCAAAGATCATATCATCGCTCTTGGCGTTACACCGATCGAGTAACGGTGATTCAGGTAAATAGAAAAACATTACTCTCCGCGTAATGAACTCTCGGAATATGCAGTTACGAACACGACAACCTCTCCAGTAGTTCTGTAGCGCCGGCCATTTCTCCGCAATTAATCCATAGCGAGTCTAAGAGGCGCCGCTCTCGACCACGGCAGCCCGTACGAGCCCGCATCCGCGGCGCGGCACGTCCCCGTCAATCTGTACATTAGGAGCGGAGGCGTGTACGTATTAGCCTAATGGTCCCCTAATGGGAACCGCTCTGATTCGCGATGGATGATCGACGCTCAAAGCCCACCGTGATAATTACGCGCCAGGGCACGGTAATGAAGGAAACTGCGGCAGGTAACTGCGGGTCGCGGCGCGGGCAGCTGCAGGCGGCCGTGTGGCACTTACCTTGGAGTGACCCGAATACGTGTGCACCCGAGCTCCGTCCGGCGGCGTGTACGTCGGCAAGTCGGTCAGGCCCAATAGCGTCGCTGCAGCGCTGCTTCTGGAGGCGGTGGAGTTGTCCGCTCGACTCCTCGGCGGCGTGCTGGACTCGTGTTCTGAAAGGGCGGGAGGCCGGCACCGGCGCAGCGTTAAGGGGAGCCAGAATGGGCAAAAATGATGAAAATATATATATTTTTATTTTTTGAATCATTAATTAATTTATAGCTTTTTAAGTTTGTGTAGCGTGGAAGTGGGTGTGGCTGTTTTGACACATCGGGGTGTTGCATGAACGTTTCTTTCTGCTTTTGTTGTGAGAAATACTAGTTTGCTTTCTAATGTTGGACACACTGTTTCTGTTAACAATTGAAGGTTGAATAGTGCCAAAATATCGGTGTTTATGCTTGCCAAGGATATGGACCAGAAATGCACTGAAAACTTTACGAGCCATTTCCCATAACTTCAAAATGTTCATTTTTAGGGTGCCTTTTTTCCATAACTAAAAGGAGGTTGCTCAAATTTTAACAGAGCATGTAACTCGCCACTTTATATATTTTAACGGGACGGATTTTTTAACGGGACGGGGTAAAATATTAAATACTTAGACAATATTCTTATAAATGGTAGTATTTTTAAGAATGAACCCGTTTACAATGGACGAAAATTTCTATTAAAAACCTAGTAATATTTTTTTAAAAGTAGCTTCTTTAAAATATGTATAAATAATGAATCTACAGTCACATAAAATTTAGTCTAAATTAAATCGTTTCTGATAAAATGTGCCTTACATTAACATTGGCGAGATAGGCCATGATGGCCTTGGGATGGGATTGTGACGGAGAAAGTGCATACGATAACTATGATTGTGTTGTGAATAAGCATGTAAGGTGTGTGTGAATGAACGGAAAGTAAGCAGTATTACAATGGAAACTGAAAAATATTTTTACAATAAGAAACAATCTCAGTAAATTGTACATTACCGGTCAAAGCGCAGCCTACTACCAGCCAGTTTAAGTATCGCCCCCTATTTTTCACACAAGCCAAAGTGTGTGTGGTTAATGTGATTCCCCGAGACAATATATGATCGCCTTGTCAGAGCTGAAAAAAAGGGGCCCTGTTCAAGGAATAAGTTTCTTGGAGAGCCAGGAAGCCGGGGTGGATCAAGCAAGTATTCTACAGAGGGTGCAATTTCCACCCCATCCATGAATAGTTTTGAAATAAAAAGAAAACTTAAATTAAAAAAGGTGTTCATAATGGGAAAACTCCTTTGGATTTGATGGGTTCAGTATGTTGTAACTGTTTCGAGAAATTAAGTAAAAATATTGACTTTAAGGGACACGACCCGTAGTTTCGTTTCTGTGAGGAAGGAAATATACAGGTAACCGGTCATCCGTCGCCCACTGGAACTGCTGGCAACAAAGTCGAAGATGGAATAGAATGAAAAGTTCATTGCCTCTCAAAACGTGTACAGCCAAATGTCAATGGTTTGCAAAATTTGAAATTTTGATGCCTTTTTTCAATACTGTACTCAATACCGTATTTACTTTAAATTGACTATGATATCAACACTAAGATAACAGAGTAAAAAATACTTAGCTTTGTATTACATAATAAGCCTGACACGACTTAATTTGAGATAATCACTTGCGCTGAAAAAATGAATAATCAAATGTGGCATCAAAGCGAATCTTCTGTTTTAACATGACCCAAATCATACCGATTAACCCAGGAGTTTCTAACAGGAAACAAAATTAATTTGATTAAATTAGTTAATGTTCATATTTTGTATTTACAAAAAATCCAGTCGGAAAATCGCTAAATTCGAGTAATGTGTTGCACGTTCAGATTAAAACTTATATTTACCAAAATAATAAACAGTATTTCGTTTTCACCTCAAACATGTTATGAAAACCTCTGTGCTAGCGTGACAATTTCAATACAAAAGAACAGTATAAATTACAGCCATTAATTCAACCTCCTTTTAGTTGAGAACAAGGGTTGTGCTAACGTGAGAATTGTGACTACGTATACAAAAAGTAATTGGGGATTCAGACACGGCTAATTAAGAGGAAAGCAAATGAAATAATCAGGGGGTATTCCACATCCATGTCTTTGAATAGTCTAAAATGATTATCCTCTTTTAGAACTCTATTTACTCATTACTCTAAAATATATACTATTTCTTCTATGTTATTTCTACTAATTTTAATTACAGATGATTTCAGGGTTTTAACGGTAGGAAACTTGAGTTTCAAAACGGCATGTTTAAAAAATATGAAAACAAGGTTTTGAAAGCTACTAATACATTGTACAAATCGTTAAAATGGAGTTTAAAGATAAATTAAGTTTTATACGAAAAAAGCATGCTACGGATTTGAGCTGTTTAAACTCCAATTAACTTTCTACGGAAAGTCTTTCAGTGTCGATCCTTCTGGCAGGATCTCTGAATTAGTACACTCCCTAAGTGCCTCAGTCACCTTCGTTTTCGGAACATTTTAATGAACGAAAACGAGACGAAATGTAGAAGAATTATTTATATGGCTTAGCTGGAACGTACGTAGTCAGAGTTTTTTCAGATCTGCCACGTCTATAAAAAATAAAAAATATAATCTGTTTCCGAATCAATGTTGCCCTATTTTACGTGGCGAGGCTCAGGTCACCAGACCTGCTCGTCCATCTGACCACGCAAATTGCGCTGCGCTCTTTCCACCGTCCAGAAGAGGGGATTTAGATTCGGGTGACAAAACATGTGAATTGAATTAAGTTCAGAGGCTTATTTTTGGCTTGGAGTTTTTTTACTTACAGTAAATCTACAACATGGAACAGCCGACTTTACTTCCCCGAGAGTCAAGACTACGATCGGGTTTGAAAGAGTGAAACTTGGGTATAACACTACGATACGCTAACCATTACACCACCGAATCAGTGCATATTCCACATAGAAGTTGAACCCCGGCACCACGAGATATTCTATTCGAAATTTAGCGCCATGGGACGACCCCGCTAAAACATCACTGGCCACATTCGCTGCCTCACTGCCTCCGCCCAACTCTCGCCTCGCACCGCGCCGTCTCATACCGTCGTGGTCGAGCGTATACAGGTCGTCGTGGATGCTGTTGTCCTCGGTGGCAGCGTCGGGGGCGGCGTCCTCATCCGCATCGTGGGCGTCGTCGTCGTCGTCCTCGCGGGCGGGGGCGTGTCGGGCGGCGTCGAGCGGCAGCGAGGGCCCCGGCGTGGGGCGGATGAGGAAGCGCGGCGAGTGGAAGGGCAGCGGCGTCACGCCCAGCATGTCCGCCGGCGACAGCACCGACTTGCGGAATGGGATGATGTCGTTGATGGACGTTGGCGACGGCCGCGGGCTGGTCGGGCCCCGCGACAATGCCTGCCCAACAAATGACGGATTGATACGGGCGTCAAGAGACAACTAGAGGAACATCCTTAATTGTCGTTAATTTTTTCTTATGTAATAGAATATTGTATAATACAGTTCATTGAATGTATCATATAACAAATAAAATAACTGCATGGAAATGTGTTGCATTGTGAAAAAATTAGAATTGTTAAAGTAGTATAAATTGATTATTGTTCATTTTCTAATTTTCAACTCATTTTCAAATTAATATAGAGCTACGAAGAATATAAACTGAAATAATGGGAAGGGAGTTAACACTTTCCCATGCAGGAATATGACTCTACCTATGCCGTTCCTTGACAAAACGAAATGAACAAAATTATATGAATTTTAGGAAATTTTGTATCGACTACAATCGGAAAAATTAAATTTTTTTCTTATAAATTAAATACAAATCATACTTGAATATCCAACTATTCAAATACACGACGGAAGAGAAGTTAAATATTTGGCATGATTACAATATGTTAACAATCTCTTGTGATAATGGTAGTCTTGTGTATTTTAAGTTCATCGACTTCGGAAGAGTTGAATAGAGATATTCGTACACTAAATAAATGCGTTCCAAATTTAATGGAAAATTGTTAAAGAAGATATTATTTAGATAAATTATATAAAGACGATAAGAAGCATTATGCGATCGATAGCTGTGAACGATAGGTTGAAATACCTCGCCCTTGTGGACGGAAAGGAAAATGCTGGGAATTACTAAACAAATAAGAATAGGTGAATAGGTCTGTACCTGATAGATGCCCGACGACGTGAATCTCGGCGAGGATGGAGTGGTGGACGGAGATGGGGCGACCCATGTGGACAGCGGTGTCACCACGTACACTTTTTCTTTGGTAATGGGCGAGATGGAAACTTCCAGATGATCCCAGTTGGCTTGAATGGTTGGCTCCGTGGTGTCTGTCGTTTCGGCGGTGAATTCGTCGGTGGTCGTTGGAATTTGCGTCGTCGTAGTGACGGTCACCGCCTCGGGGAGGACGAGGTTCGATTCGAAAAATTTCCAGGTGGCGTCGTTGGAACTTTTATTACGAGATCCTGAACTTTTGTTTTCCGGTTTATCTACGGCGTTCGCAGTAATGGAGTGCGTGTGGCTGCCGGACACTTCGTGGTCGAAAAATAAACTTGACGGTGACGTTCTCGAAATGTCGTTTATTTTATACGTAGGTGGCAGAGTGGGGTAGAAAAGATCAGTTTGATCCGTATCGTCCACGGAAAGAGGGGTTGTAGTGAGATATTCTTCGGGTATCTGCTTAGAAGGTAAGCGAAGGTGATGCAAAGTGGTGCCTGTAGCGAAAGATGCTGTGAAACCCTTATCGTGTTCTGTTGTTTTGTGATTGCTTCCCAGATGTTTGTGTTTAGAAAATTCCTGAGCAGTCCACTCGTCGATGTTCTTTTGTAACTTCAACAGGTTAATAGAGTCGGCAGTGGGTTTTGCTTCTTCCTCGCCCCGCAGAAGATCACGGATATTCGAGGCAAATATATGCTGAATTTCTCCTGTTTGTGAGCCAGGTTTGATAACGAACGGTTTGTTTTTGTGATTCGACGGCAGTTTCTCACCTAGAGGAGCCTTGGCAGTTACTCTTCTGGATTCCTGGTGCAAATGGTAATCATCCTGCGCGTCGAGGCTCTGACCGACCGTAGTAACCTGGGCGCGACAGCGAGCAGCCTGTTCTTGCCACAGGGCGGAATCGATAGAGCCATCGGCGATAATATCGCTGCAATTATTTGGGCCGGGCACAATCCTCCCCTGATTTGAGGCAGGCTCGGGATTAGCAATCGGCGACCAGCCGCTCGCGTCTAATTCGGCCGGGTTGGCGCCGGGGAAGCGGAACTGAATGAGATCCTTGCTGGAGGTGTACGGCACGATGATCTGGATCTGCTTGGTCCGCTTGCCGTCGTTGGGCGCGGCGGGCTGCGCGGTGCGCGGCGGCGGCGGGGGCAGGAGGCCGGCCAGGTAGGCGGCGTCGCTTTCCGCCTTAGGCGGTTTGAGCGCGGCGCCGCCCCCGCTGGCGGCCGCGCTGCTCCACGCCGGGCGCGGGGGCGGGGCGGCGACGGGCGGCGGCGGCGGCGTGGCCGCGTTGAAGCCCTTGAACGGGTGCACGGGCGGGTTGAGATAAGAGACGGGCGCGTCCGGCGGGAAGGCGGGCTGGTAGGCCGCGGGCGGCGGCGGGGGCGGCGTTTGGAAGGCGGCGAAGGGCGCCGAGGCGGCCGGCGGCGGCTGGTGGAAAGTGTTCTGGAAAGGAGCCGGAGGCGGCAGCTGCTGGTTCAGCAAGCTCGGCGGCGGGTAATTGAAGGGTTTCTGCGGAGCGTGCTGGAAGGAGACGAACACCGACGTTTGCGCTGGCGTGTTCGGGTACGCGTGCTGGAACTGCGACGGGGGAGTGTTCAACCCGTTGATTTGGTAAATGAGCGAGGCGCCTTGAGCGGACGTTTGCAGGGAAGGCTGGATGTCGACGATCACGGAGCTCTGAGTGCCCTGAGCGCCGCGACGTGTTGCGGGGCGGACGTGTTTGTGCGCCCGGTGACGTGAGAACGCCCTGAGTGCCCGGCGCGGACAGGCCGTGCGGCGCCGTGGGCACCTGAATGCCCTGGCCCGTGTGCAACACGCTCTGGGAAGGTTGTCTGTCCTCGTTGCCTGTAATCACGTGCACATGATCTTGAGATTGCGAGTGGATTTCCAGTGGTGAGTGCGTGGACGAAGATATGTTTTTAGATAAGCCTTGTGAAGGATGTTCCTCGTTTCTGATGATAGATCCGGGCAGGCTTCCACTCGAGTACAAGTTATTGCCAGAAAGGTTTAGGTCGTGTAAGAGAGACGAGTGACTGGATGCTGACGGGCCGTTCACAACATCTTTATTCGTGCTGCTTGGCTTTTGATCGGTTCCGAAATGATTGCCGGAGAGTGTAGAATGATACGTGTGAGAGGCCGCGCTGGATTCGTTTAGTGAAGGCCCAAGCGCCCCGCCAGACGGCGCATGATTCGATTCGAAGTGGTGCTGTAATTGCTCTTTAATTGGCGGCGAGTTCTCTGAGGCACTGGCTTGTTGGAACGTGTTCCTATTATCACCATTGTTCACGGCCGGTTTTCCCACTATTATTTCCTCATGAGGGGAAATATTGCTGTTGTAGGCGTGATTGAAAGTGGTGCTGTATTGGTCCTTGTTTCCTGACGGAGGGGGAGTCAAGTCGATATAGGGCGACTGTATGACTTCCGGCGGGTATTCCACGGATGAAAGGAAATCCGCTACTCGCACGCTCTTAATAACTTCCAAACTATCGTCAGTAGTGTTGTGCTGGTTTGTGGAGTGGTCGTGCGTTATGATATGATTGGCGTCTTCAGAGCCCGGGGCATCGTTGTCACCGGACGGGAGATGCAACTGGTCCACCGCGTTGTGCCCGTGTCCGTCTGGTACCAAGTGCACCTGTTTGGCGTCCCCGTTGTACACGTCTCCGAGCTGATCGGCGCCGAGCGAGTGCTGGGCGGCTGATTGCGAGTCGGTGTAGACGGTGACTGATTTGATGACGTCGAGGTCTGCTCCGGGCCCGGGGCGGAGAGGCCGGTCCGGGGCCGGAGGGACCCGGCGGGGCCGGGGGCGGGCGTTGTGGACGGGCGGCGCGGGGAGGAAGGACGGGGCCAGCGCCGCTGGGGCTGCCGCCGACGGCCGTGGCAGCGGGGGGGGGGGTTGCAGCTGAGACGGGGGGACGTAGTTTCCGTGAGGGGCGGCAGGCGCCTGCAAGAGCGGGGGCAGTGGAGGTGGACCGTAATCGTCTGTAGGGGCGGGGCCTTGACCTCCGTGTCCACCATGTCCCTGAGAATGCCCACCGTGTCCTCCGTGCCCTCCAAGCCCGCCGGGTCCGCTGTGGCCGCCGGGTCCGCCGCCGGGTCCGCCGTGGCCTCCGTGCCCTCCATGCCCGCCGGGTCCGCGTGGCCTCCGTGGCCGCCGGGTCCGCCGTGGCCTCCGGGCCGCCGGGTCCGCCGTGGCCGCCGGGTCCTCCAGGTCCGAAGGCGGGTCCTGCTCCTTGAGCGCCTCCTGTCGTGCTGAAATGTCCCGAGGGCGCCGGGGGCGGGGGGCCGTAGTCGTCGGCGGGGGCGGCGGCACCTGCTGGGGGGCCGTACTGTCCTGCGGGACCTTTCAGAGGCAGCTCGCCGTGGGCCGCGGGCGCCGTGTATTGACCTTCCTGCTCCATTGCCTGCGCCGGTGGGCCGTAGTCGCCGGAGAACGGCTTGAGCGGTGTGAAGGGCGGGATTTTGCCTTGCGAGGGGCCGGGTGGGAGGTATTGGTTTCCGCCGTTGCCGGAGTGAGCTTCGGGCGGAGTCACAAGCGAGAGGACCTGGTCGGAGACGCCGGCGGGGGGGCCGGGTTATTGCAGGGTTGCAGTCGCGGCCTTTGTTATGACCTGGGGGTGCCGGGCGGGATCCTGAGGAAATGGGACCGGGTGGCTGGTGACTGGGTGGGCCGTATGCGGGTCCGGGAGCCGGGGACTTCGGAGGTCCGAACTGCCCCGAGGGGTGACCTGACGGGGGGCCATGGCGTCCGGGAGGCGGAGGCGGGTGTAATGGGGGGTGGAGGCCGTAGTGTCCGGAGGAGTGCTTGGGCGGGCCGTAGTCGCCCGGCGGCGGCGGTGGGCCGTGGCCGTGACCGTGGGCGGCGCCCTTGGGCGGGCCATACTGGTTGAAGGCCTTGGGCGGGCCGTACTTGCCGCCGGGCGGGCCGTAGCCCGTGGGCGGCGCGCCGTGCGGTGGCTTCCGCTCCTGGATCTCCTGCGGAGGCGCCGGCGGCGCGTCCGGGGAGAAGAACCAGCGGGCGACGCGTTGGGCGATGGAGGAGTCGTGGGAGGCGGCGGAGTCGGCGAGGGCGCGCCCTTGGCTCGGGGCGGGCGCCACGCTCTTGGTGGACGGGGGCGGCGGCTGCAGGAAGTCGCGCGGCGTGGGCGGGGACGCGGACGCGGCCTTGTGTGCGCTGCCAGGCGCTGCCGCCTCGCCCGCGATGGGGCTCGAACACGCGCACACCAGCACCAGCGCCGCCACCACCTGCGGACACACAGAGGCACATTTTTAACTGTTAGTTAAGTTATTTATTTAATATCAAAAACAGTAGACTATATACGTGACGCTTGGAATGAAGGACAGCTACATTTATTGTCCAGGGCAGAATGGGACTATCACAGCATTGTTCAATGGACAGAGCAGGATTCAGGGGTTCCAAGGATGATCAAAGGAAGGTTCGCCTAATATTATTAAAATATTGAACTTGTTTAACAAAAATCAGTATAAAAATATACATGTACAACATTTCAATTAAAAAATATAAATGTATTTTAAAACCATCCTCTTTTACATTTTTAGCGAAAATTTACCAAAATCACGCATCTTTTAAAATTTGATTTAACTTATAACGTATTTTGTGTATAAGTAACAACATGCTTAATAATTATATTTTCTTATTTATGACCGTGAAACTTAATTTATGAATTAATTTTATTGAAAAATTATTGCCCCTCATCCAGTGGGCGCCCGAAACACCTGCGGAGTCTGCTCAAGTTTAACCGTCCCTCATCAATAGATCAAGGGAAACTGAACGAAAAGATTAAGCAATATGGGGCAATTCATCTAGAAGCTGATAACTATTTTTATGGGCATATTTTGTTTTGGCATTATATGTTGCAAAGGTTTTCTGACATTATAGAATAATCTCATTATTCGAAAATATTATTTTTATTTATTTATTTATTTGATACACAAAAGAGTTTCTAATCAAAATACGTGTCAGGTATATCCGTCTGTGAGGCAACTGACGTAACTAATGCGTAAGAAAAACTTGAAATTGTGCCAATATGACACGATAAAATATCGATTATTGACATTACGTGATATCTCGAATTTTATACACTGCTCTTTATTTCCCTTACCCACAACATAACTTCTCATTTATTCTTCGTTATTAAACGGCTTCTGTTATTTATTTTAACATGTCTATTATATAACACTTTGTTAAAAGATTAAAATTTTTCGAAATTTCCAGCTTCACAATGAATCGTTTTTTCAGCATGTACGATTCATAACTAGTGGCATACAAGTCGGGAGAAACTTTATATCCTATCCAGAACTTTAACTTGACAACGTGAAAATTACATGCAAAAAGACGTGTATCAAGAATTTAAATTGACACAGGATTTTATTAATTATTTCGATGTAATGAAAATATATAGATTGAAATGAACCCCACAAAAGAACTACAAGTTGAAACAAAATAGAGACGCAATTCTATAATTAACTGACGAAACGCAGTTGTTTAATTCCCACGTATTCCCTGAAAGCCGTTTCGCTTACGTTCATGAAGGTGAATACTGTAATATACGGCTAGTGTATACTGTAAACAATAACGATTGCTAGCGCCAGCGGAACAACGTTAATCACGTAACTCCTCGCTTTGCGGCAACTCGCACGGCGGCGGCGCTGCGTCAACAGAGAGCTCCCGAGAGGCGGCGGGCCCCACGCTCCCCGCCCCGCCCCCTTCGCGGCCCCGCCCGCAGCCACCCCCCGCGCCGCACGAGTTCCAAAAGCCGCTCCGCTCGGCAAAGTTCCTTCGCGGGCACCAAACAGTCACGCCAGCGAGGGCAAAGGGGAGGACAGGAGGCGGGGCGGGGCGGGTGGGAGGGGGAGGGGGCGCTGAATGCTAACGAGCGGCGCCGCCGCCTCCACCGAGCACGCTCGCGCCATTCAAACGGTCGCTAATAGGCCTCTAAAACAGCGGTTCCAGATAGCGGCTCTATGCCGACGCACGTACGAGTATGTGCATTTTTACGAGCGCCCACGCCGTCAAGTGGCCTCGCGCGTGGATCGCGGTCGTAGGCGACGCCGCCGTTTCGACGAACACACCGTGTTGAAGGTGGAGACGCTCCGAGAGAGACGGAATGCTCCCACTGTCGCATGCGACATGGACTTCTCTCATAACACACAGACCGTCAGACGGACGTAAACAGAAAGGGTTCCCCGCGAACGGACGCACACACTGAGCTCACGAATCTTCTTTCGCTCTGAGGGAAAAATTTAATTACTACTCTACTGATGAGATAGACCATCGCTTATATTTGAGAATGTAGAAAATATGCAGACTGTAGAGCACCTACGGCTGGAATTTCTAATCACGTTGCTGAGCACATGCGAAAAGGTCAGTGTCCCCAAAATAAAGGATAAACATAAAATTACCGGAAAATCGTTTGTTATCTTTGGTTTATAAACAAAAAGTAATATTCATTACATCTTACCGAGGGCTTGCACGAAGGAAATAATTTTCTAAAAGTGAGTAATCTGATTTTCCCACGCTCCAATTATATTTCACTCTTTCATTATGTTTAAAAACTTCAATTTTATTAAATTATCAAGAGAGTATACACAAGCAAATCGCTCCACTTTTCCTAGAAAAAAAAATCAGTTTTCCGTGCCAAGAAGAACTTATATTACGGGATTTCCTTCTTTCAAAACAATTCGTGGCAGTAATATTCGTTCAAGCATATAGTAGTTATTTCCAAATCGGTATTGAGAATCATTTCACAGAGTTATATTACAAATATTTTTAGAAAGTAATTGATGAATCAGCTTTTTATTCAGATTTGTATGTACTACGTTTCTAGTCTCTTTCTGAGATTCAAAGTGATAATGAATCGGGACATATACTACGTATTAATGCTAATTCAGTGATGTGGTAATGAAGCAATTATTTAACACAAATGAATGAAAATTGATATTAACATAATTCGATTGCATACACAAAACAATTTTATTAACATTTTCAAATCTTAATTTAAAATGACATCTCGTATTTTATTGACAATCTGTGGAATACATTTTACCCAGCGCATTACAAATTGTAAGAAAAATGCTTATTTGAATTGAACAGCAGAAAGGTTTCAGTCCGAAACGATCATGTCGTTGATGTTTAAAAATAATAACCACATAATTATAAACCACTCAATAATTTGATTGGAGGTGCGAATCCAACACAACAGTAGTTATGTCCCCTTTGGCATTCCTCGGGAGGCGAGCGACTGCATCTCCTCAATTGAACAGCGTGCCTCCTGGGCTGGTAATGACTGGATCGGGGCTGATCTATGGTGGGCACCGCCAATCTCCGAATTAGTGGGGCGCCCGCCGCCGCAAGAGCCACCGCCGCCGCCGCAACCAGGCTGAGAGCGTCTTACTCCACCACAGAGCGATTCCTGGGGCGGTGTCCCCAGCCGCGGTCTGGCTTCGAACCTTTGGCGCGATTCCGCGAGCGGCAATGAAGTCCGCTTCGGACAGCCAATTTACTCAATTGGACCTCTTGTGTGGACGGCTTCTCTAATCGCTATAGAAATGAAAATGGAAGGAACGACGTTCGATGCCTAACTTCTCCCAAAAGACTCGAACGATTTTAAGTTTTTTTGAGCAATTGTTAGAGAATAACACGATTTAAGATCTTGTATCGCTTTGATGGACCACTATTACTGTTGAGTGATAATTTGGAGAGAACGAAAGTAAAGTTGTGGAAGGACCAGCGATGCCGTTTAATATTGACGATAGATTTTCGGTAATGAAAACGGTTTTTATACGGTGAAATCTCGGAAGCCTGAAAGCATTATTCAAATACTAGATAAAACAAAAAAAACAGGCTCGACAAGTTTTACCGTGATTTAGAGTCAGATTAGTAAATTATTCCTTCACACCTGTTTATATTTTAATTTCCGTGATTTGTAAGTTTTTGTTCTTATTGATATTCCTTATTTCGTTTGAATGCTCTTACCCTTTTTTCCCATCATTCTCGTTTCTTTTTTTATTATTTTATTCTCTTCTAATGCGCTTAACTCGCTTCTCTTTTCTTCCTATTCCGACGATTACGCCTTGCCTGAGACTTGTTCCGGTCCCATTTCTTGTGCTGTGGACTTCTGTCGTTTCCTGAAGCGGTCTTCCCATACCGCACTTGCTTCTCAGGCAGCATTCCAGAGCCTGATATGGCAATCTGTCCTGCTTCGAAGTTCTCTGAATTTTTTTTCTATTTTCATGTTATCGCCAACATAGATGCGTAGTTCTAATTTACTCATTTGTCACCTGTCTGAAATTGAAGTGTTGAAGACCTTCTGATAGAATGAAGGAAGACGAGTATTACGTTTGGATTGCATTACAAGTATTAAACTTTCTGATTGGACTATGAAAGGAAGTAATTTTTTATTCATAAACGAAAAAAGTTTGCTAATTTTTACGATTGAATACATTACTTTCGAGATACATTCATTATTTTATCCATTAAATGTAAGCCAGAAAGATTAAGTGATGTATCTATAAATCGTAACATTGTTCGATCAGATAATATATATTCCCTTTTACTGTAAATGGCATAAATTGTGTTAGTATTTGCTTCGATTTAGCAATGAAGTAAAAGTCTTTATTTTACTTGAGCTTACAAAACGTTTGTTGACAAGGACAGCATACGAGTATATAAATGACATACGAGTACATAAATGATTGTCACCAAAGGTACTGAAAAAAATATTTTTGCAAATGTGATAAACGTGTATATCAAAAATATCAAGCTATCTCTTAGTCACATATTTACATATAAAAAATAAAGTTTCTGTCACCATGCATATTTAAAACACACTAATATACAGTTCACAAGTGCGAAGGTTGCGAAAGTTTCTTGCAAGTTTATATTAAACCTTTATCGTATGTCCTCCGCACAGCATGTATTCGAGATTTGCCCACTGTCGAGATGCTTGTCCACGTATGTCTACATCCCACCGTGTACCGTGCATCATGTGGAGCGACGTAATGTAATGCGACGTAGCGCCATGCTCTGTAGTGCGGTGCGGAGTAGTGCGATGCCACGTGATAAACTTCGCGCGAGGAATCTGTACATTCAGCCGACGTCACACGGGAGGGAGACGGTTGCACTGAACGCAGTCTCGAAAACATCGACTTCCTAGCTTTTCGAGACGCAGCTTCCACCCAAAACAAATATTTTTATTTATTGTACGAAAGCACACAAGAAACCCGATAAACAAATTATAAACGCAGGCATAACAAGTTTCTGGGCGATTACAAGACCGTTACACACAGTTTTTAACTGTTTTGACGTAAAATAAATAAATAAATAAATAAATACAATCCCAAGCGCGCGTTGGGCTAGCAAATGTTTTTTGAACAGCGATAATGTGCATAGATGGCTCTTCTCGGCAGGCGCAAGTTTTCTTGAACCCCGGAATCTTCCCCCACTCCTTTACCAACATTGGCTGTACTAAGAATAAAAGGTAGCAACGAGCATTAATGACAAAATATGAGAACTAGAAATGTTCGCCCACGTGTAAAAGAAATAATTTTGCATCGAAAAGCAAGCTACAGATTTAATACAATAGTCCAGACTTCAAAAGAACCAAACCAACCCATTCCTCTCGATCTAGTTATACAGGGCTTAAGAAAACGTGCGTGAATAACTTCCCTTCTCGTGTGTCTCGCTCGCACGTTTAGCGGTCGGTGCGTGCACAGATATCTCCAACGCGGTGGCGTGCGGTGCGGCGCGATGCGTTGCGATGCATCGCGGTGTGGGGGCGTGGCTCATCGGCCGGGAAAAAACCTGTTCGGCGGAGGCGCGAGCACAGCCGGTATTGCGGTCTGGCATCTGCGGCTGCTGCTGCTGCTGCTGCTGCTCTTCCTCCCTTTCCCTCATCCCCCCCTCCCACCCACCACCGCCCCGCGTGCGCCGTGCTGTTCCACGCTGTGGGAGTTTCCCACCTTTGATTCGAGGCGGTGCGCGACCCACTGCTTCACTGACCTCCCTCGCCCTACGCAGCGCCGCCGCCGCCGCCGCAGATGCTTCTTTCATCGAAGCACGACCGCGATGCCGCGCCAACCCGCTCGGCTTGTACCACGTGACGCTTGCTTTGGAAAATTTCACTCCATAGGTTCCTGCCTCTATATCACCAATGCTTATGTACGATGAGATAAGTCTCTTTAAATATAAAGAGGGATTGCTCATTTTAGACCTCTGGAATAATCTTTGTCTGTGACAATCTTTGATCCATTTCCTCAAAGCCTGAGCAAATATAAATATAAATTAGATTCATAGATGTTGATAAGTGTATTATATCTTTAATATTATTAAGTAACTAGTCTATGTAAAGTATGTATGTATGTATGTATGTATTATTATTATTATTATTATTATTATTATTATTATTATTATTTATGTGCAGTGGTGTCCAGTGTGGTGAAGTGAAGAGTGGTGAGGTGTGGTGAGGTGTGGTGAGGTGTGATGAAGTGTGGTGAGGTGAAGTGCTATGAGAGCTTGCGCGGTGAAATGTTCATGTTAATTTGTAAAGTTTGTAAATTTTGTAAAATTTTGTATATTTGTTAAGTTCTGTAATGTTACTTAGTGTATTCTGCTACCAAGTTCTCAAACTTATTTGCAGAATTAGTAATAAATCTAATCTAAATAGGTTGAACCAGACGTGGGATCGGATGATTCATTAATCATGACTATGCGCCATGTGCATAGATACCGTTCTAATTCGACACTTTTCCAATTATCCAAAGGTATCTAATATTAGACGAAGTGTACTGGCAAGTAGGGATTTTTGGCGGACGTCATTCGGCCAAGACATCGAGTTTATCTTCACAGTGTTACTTGGTTTATAGCTGAATTTCACTATGTTAAAATCTAGCAATACCAAGGTATAAATGGCCCCGTACATTAACATAGGGAAAGACGGAGCCCACAGCTAATATATTGAGTTTATTGATGTTTTGGCGATTTTGATATTTTAATACATTTATATAACTATTAATATAAACGTGAATGAAATTAAACAAAAAGCATGATTCAATTTATGGCTTTGTAAGTGAAAGAGAATTCAAGTTCAACTTTGATCTATTTCCTTTAAATTTAACTAGTTACGGTCACGATCAAAAAATAGAATGACATACCAATACTTAAGCTATAAATTTGTTAGATAATTTTGAATTTTGAAGACGTTTTAAACAATTCAAGCCACTTCATTTCCTTTACAGATTTCGAAATGTTATACGTGTATAATTTATTTTTCACATGTACGAACAGATCGTAAATAATCGTTAAAACGATCGCAGAGGGAAAAGGATGAACGTTCAGTTGACACCAAATATCCTAAAACGCTCGGTTAACAGCGATTATCCAAAGCAGAATACACATGGAGATTGCATACGCCGTAGCAATATTTTTCCGGAGGCTTTAAGTAGTATGCCTCAATTTATCGAATCATATGTATAAGTAGCTACGCTAACGCAATTGTATTCATGCCAAGAATTCGAAAATGAAATGCTGCCCATCATAAAACAATTTTAATTTCACTATCGACAAATTTACATTATTCTAATATCGTTTGTTAATTATATGTAATGGCAAGTAATCAGAGACACAAACGTAAAACTCACAGATTACCGCCTGTTTTTACAATGCAATTTTAAAGTATAGAAATTACTTCAATTATTTTTTTCTTCAGGGAATCCTTACTTTCCGACAGAAAAATGAGAAAAGGTTAATACACAATACTGGAAATTCATTACACTAAAAACGTTAATTTAGCCTTTCCAATGATCCCTTTGAGCAACGACCAGAAGTTCTGTTTTAGAAGCGACGATCAGAAGTTCTACATATGTGGGACAAACGTAATATATCATTTAATTCCAGTTAATTCTTCGCGTGAAATACCAGCGCCATGTTTCCACTAAAGCAAACGTTTCGATATGAACAACAGACAATGGGACGCCAAGCAGAATCGTTTATGTGATGTGGCGCTTGAGAGTGAAAACTAAACAATACAATGATGCAAACAGTACAGCATAGAGACTTGAGCAACACCTGATCTTATCGTTGACGATAAGCTGGCTGTAAGTTCCGCTGCTTCCCCATCCATATCGCGTGGGGACCAGCGATGTAACTGTCCCAGAAAGGGTAAATACACTCTCGTTCTCTTTGGCATCAACATCCATCTGTTTTAAAGAATCATAATCTCGAACGGAGTCATATGAGTGGTGTACAAGTGACTGCAAATTCTGTGGATCTAAGGAAAGTTGTGTATGATGTTACTTGTAAAAACTAGTGGATGCAAAATATTTTCATAGGGCTAGTTCAGACATTCTTGCGGTTTGTTCCAGGGTTGTTTGATTTGGATTTGGAAATTGATGTGATCAAGTTTCCTCCAAGACGACAACACCAATGCAAAAGAGATGCTTGAGCAATAAAAAACATACTTGTACACTATAAACATTCGATTGTGCACTGTGTTGTGTGTAAATTATATACTGTTTGTTGTCTCAATACAATATTGTTTGTCAGATCATATGACTGATGAACTAAACAGAGATGTTGCATTAATCAATAACAAGGATTCATGGGTTGATCAACGAATCTGACAAACAAGGCTCATCTTTCCACCTGTATAGTTAATTGGTACATTGACCAGTCAAGGTGTGCAGATTATCCAGAAAACTATACAAAACAACCAATCCCATGCAATGGCCCTGTTTCCACATCTGGGATCAAAGATGAAAGTTCGTTGAAAATTCTGCGGGAACGCCATTAAGGACAATGGGTCCTCATTGCCATCAAGGACAAGTTTCCCCCCCGAAATCTCCAACGACCTGACGTGTGTACAGGATGTTCAGGAAGGAAACGTCAACACTTCGAAAATTAGCTCTTAAGACAATTTTAAGCATATTTTGTCTAATAAACTACTTGGATATTCTGAATGGCTGAACCGCAATAAGGTTTGAAATATGCAAATATTGGTTTGAAAAAAAATTCTATGCAATAATTTGCATTGCAGAAATACAGAAACACTCCTGAATCATGTAAATTGTTTATTATTTACAAAAGAAATTAATATATTTTTTCAGAAAGAAAAATATCTTTATTGTTTGTAAATAATAAACAAATTACATGTTTCTGGAGTGTTTATATGCTTCTGCAATGCAATTTTTTTCAAAGTATTTCTTCAAATCCACGTTCGAGTGCTTATTGCGGCTAAACCATTGGAAATATCCACGGAGTTTATTCGATAAAATATGCTTAAAATTGTCTTAGATATTATTTTCTCGCAATCTTGTTGAAAAAATCAAACAGTAATGATTCACAAATTTAACCAGGACATGGATACCCAGAATTTATATACTATGTATCTCACATTGATGATAGCAAGTTGTATTGGACCGGTTTTTGCCAATATTATGTTCTCATTCTCTTCAATTCAATTATTATTAATAATACATTTTATAATTAAATAAAGTATCTGAACAATTTATAGGTTCAATATTCATAAAAATAATTCTAAGAAAATTATAATATCTACCTTCAAAATCGCCCAACTACGCAAAAATGGTTTCATTATTGATATGGACGGAGTGTGTAATACCGAAGCACAAAAAAGTGGCATGTCTACAAAAAATGTCGCTTTGCAGGACAGTTTTAGTTTGAGCTAAGCCAAAGACGCTGGTTACTCTATGTACCGACTCTCTTATGAACAATCTTCATGAAAATTTTACTAGTCAATTTAAACCATTTTCTAGACATACGTCTTCAGTTCACTCAAAAATGAGTTCAGTGCCCAAAAATAGTTAAGTGAAGACATATGTCTTTACTTAACTATTTTTGTTCACTGACGACAGTGTGTTCTGATTATGAGCACACGCTGTCGATGCACTGCATGCGCTTGCGATGCATCAACTGATGTCACTGCAATTACTCTGACTGCAGGGTCCAAGGGTTCGAGTCCCGGCGGTGGATGGATTTGCGAATTCAGCCGTGTTCTCTCTGGATGAAAATTCTGGCGATGCGCTACTCTGATCGATCATTTTCTGTGGTTTCTCCGATCAACACACGGGGAATGCCGGAGCAGTACTCTAACGTACGGACCGCGCGCGATCTTTCCTTAATCTTCCTTTACCAATCCTCACTCCTTCCTTCACTTAATACACTACACTACCACACATGTTGGGGGGGGGGGTCGAGCTTGTTGCGGTTGGGGCAGCACTCTGCTGGTGGAGAAACCTTGGAAAGCTAACGTATAGGCCGGCGCCGGATCTCACCATCAAGCAGGAGAAGAACATCACCACCTTCGGTAATAAACCATACACTACGCTTACGGAACTAATGACCATAAAGCATGTATCAATCGATCAGTTCTGTTTGTACACGCCAGGGGAAAGTGCCCGTGAACCAGTGACCTTTGACCCGGAGCGTGACGGGCGCGTCTGCACCACGCTCTGCCGAACGTCGGGCGGGAAATTACGGGATCGGGCTCGTCAGCTGCGCCGCTGCCTGAATATTTATCAGCGTCCTTCTTCGAGAGCCCGGCGCCGGTTCGAGTACCGGATTTTCTCCGTCGGAGGCCGCGTTGCTTTTTAATTTCTAGATGAGGTGCCTCCCAAAAAGGGGCCAGATCTTCTCTACTTTCGAGCGAGTCACAGCATTTAATTTTGTTCGTTGAGGGTTTTGTAGGAGAATAGTTTTTGACGCAGTTTCTCACGTTTTTTTTTCAACGAAATACGTCACGTGTTAGATACTACTGGCGTAACTTCGAACCCAATTTATTCCTTGTTAACACTCATTCACCGCTGTTTCAAACATATATGTATTATTCCTGATATTTCCACTCTCTTCTTTGCTTTTCACGTATAAAAGACCTCGTATATAATTTTATTTTTTCTCTCGCTCCACATTCATGTATAGAAACATATTCATGATTTTCTAGACTATGAATTATAACATTGAGTGTACAAAAGAATACATTGCAGCACATTTTTTACTGCGTGAATAAACAGGCGAGCAATTAAATTACACCGGCGCATTCTATGTTATCATGCAGAACATCATAATGGTTTTATTGTGCCTCTCTTGGCGCCTTACGAGACCGTTCTTGTCAGCTGAACAATAAAGAAGAGACGCACCTCCCCGAAGGTTCTTTTATACAGTGCGCATTTATAGACGAAATAAATATTAAATATTAAACCTCGCTCATCCCGGAGAAATATTTCTCGGGCGTAATAAAACGGGTGCACTTTGCGCAACAGTACACTTTCTTATGAAGGTCGTGGAAAAATGCGCCTGGCGACATCCGTCAGTGTCTGGGGATCCCGGAGGATCCGTCACGTTTAGTAGCTACTGTTCCCTTGCAGAGCTCCTACAGCGCGCCCTTCATGACTTGGAAATGAAGGACTTAAAAAGCAGAGAAAGCTGACGGCGGCGCCCATTGGGGACGTCCTGATCGTCGTGACGCCGCGAGCCCCGTGTCCCCGTTCCCCCGAGCCGGCGTTACACTTGGCCCCTGCGGCCGGCGGCGCCGCCGCGCTGCGCCCAGTTGAGGCGACACGAGACGAGACGAGACGAGTGGAGACGCGCTGAGCCGTGCAGCTGCGCGTCAACGCCGGTAAGGCGTCCCGGATTAGAAGAGCGGGCGCGACGCGACGCGAGGCGACGCAACGCGCTGGGTGGCCCCGCTCACAGCGGACGAAGCTGGGAAGTGGCCCTCCGTGGCGCAGGGTCGTTTTCGATTGAATTGAAGACTTGAAATGCAACAGGATGTAAGAGCCGTTTCTGTTAAATTTACGTATTTACCAGAGTAATGACTCTGCGGCGCCTCTAACCGGGAGGTCCTAGGTTCGAGTCCTGACCGCGGCAGGATTTTCGACACTAGCTTTTCAACTAGGTCGAATTCAGCTGCTGTCTGGAGGAGAATTCTAGCGGCCGGCTGCTCTGATCAGTAGTTTTCCGTGGTTTCTCCGATCAACACCAGGCGAATGCCGGAGCAGTACCCTACCAAACGGGCCACGGACCGCGCGCGATCTGTCTTTCCTCTTCCTTGTCCTATCCTCTCCTCTTACACACACACTTACACTAACATGCACTACACTACCACATATTCCGGAGACCGGTCGGGAGCTTAGAGCTTGTCCCGACTGGGGCGGTGCCCCGTTGGTGGGGGAGTCCTGGTTAGGGGGAAACCCCACTAGCCGACGGTAGGTCGGTGCCGGATCTCGCCATCCAGCGGGGGAAGATCACCACCATCTCCCGAGAAAAAACATGCACTACACTAACGGGACTAATGACCGAAGCAGTTGACGCGCCCGGAAACACGAAAAAATCAATCATTCAATTAACCAGAATAATGATGAATGAATCAAGCCCTGTAACTTAAATACTAACCAAAATCCAGACGCGTTTCTTTATGTTACGGGGTAATTACAAATGGCAGAAGTTGTATGTGCCAGTAGGTTTAGAGTATACATAAATTAATTTTTCTCGAAAGTATGAAAATGACACTTGCATCCTTTTTTTATTTCAAGCCTTCAATTTATTAATTACTTAATTAATTGGTTAGTTGGTTGCTTGAGAATTTATTGCGCTGAATTACTGTAGTTACTTGCACTCGAGGAAGGGATTATAAGAAACGGAATGGGAAGAAAAGATCGTGAAAGTTCCGTGGCCCATTGCAGAGAATGCTGCTTCGGCACACGCCAAGAAGGAATCATTGAAACCATGGAAATCACTAATCATAGCAGTTGGACTACGAATTCGATTTCAGCAGCTGCCTCAAACACATTGAGGTTAAATCCAAGTGAATGTACCGGCGGTATTGTCTCTTCCAAGAATGCAAACCGGGTTGCAAGTGTGCTTTAGCAGTTCTTCAGTGGCATTATTGTTATTCATTTCATGGCAGAGGTGAATCCAGAAGGCGTTCTTAACTACTCCATTATCTTATTTAAAAAAAACAGCATTAAATTTCAGAAAGAAAGCAGGTCCACGTATTTGGGCATTGCTTACACTAAGAATTAATATTGACCAACGACATCGTGAATGTTACCGACGAAATTATTCAGGTATGTAAATTTAACCAATATTATGAGATTCGACTAGGACCAGAAATTTAAAAAAAATTAATTACGCGCGTAAATGTTTACGAACGCTTAATTGGTTTACATATGTCTTGAAGTCCAATGGGTTTTATTGAAATTAATTCACAAATGTAGAATTTCAAGTCGTTTATACCACGTTCTGCACGGTTCATTGCCCTTTGCCCCATCTTAACGAGGATTGCTGAGTCGTGACTCGGTTACTAGTTGCACTTTTGGTGTTCTCCTCCGAACTCTGGAATTCACTTCCTGAGGCACCCTAAACTTTAAAAATGGAGAACATAGTTTTTTTTACATATTCCTATTTCGTAGTCTTTTATACAAAAGCGCTCATCATTTTTGTGTAACCATGTGCGCTCATTATGTGAAAGCGCCTCTTCGGTATGACTACTCTAAATGTCGTTATAATATTTGCGAAATAAAGTTTCATTTGCTCATTTTTTCGGTCAGGAAAGATTATTCGGTGTCCATAGTTCTTAAGTTCATTTCATTCACATTACTGCCTGATATCATCGTGGGGGATGAGTTTTTCACCAAGCTTCGTTTTCTTCTTATTTTACTCGCAATGAGACAACATAAATTGAGGTAGAATGTTATTTTACATAAATGAATAGTATAGATGTTTAAGTACATTTTTTTGTCAATTGAGCTTTGTCTCGAGTATTCGGAAGAGAATTGCTAAATTATTTCAACTCTATACATTTTTCCTTAAGATAAAACAGTTATTAGAAACCTTTTTTTTGTTTTCATTCTTTGTTTGCAGTGAGCAAAAATTTTCAGTATGTTGCTAACAAACAAAATTGAATAATGTCGGCCGGTGGGCGAGATCGCTAAGGCAGTAGTGTCATAGTGATCTCGGACCGAAGGGTCGCGGGTTCGAGTCCCGCCTCAGGCATGGTTGAATTTGTGTTCGTCCTTTCACCCCTTATCGTCAACATATCGTTTCCTCTTCATAGTTACCATACCGTTAACACCAATAGTGGTCGCTAATGACTAGATGTTGATTCGACCGTAAATAACCAATTAAAAACATGAATTATCTTTTTGATGGCATATAAGCCAATTTATACATAAGTTGTTGGAAGTAAACTACTCTTAATATACCCTTCTCGTTTATTTTTATTAACGTTTCGTAACCTACCTAACACTATATATATACACACATATATATATATATATATATATATATATATATATATATATAATGTTTTGTGAATTAATTGTCCAAACATAATTTGGTCTATTTATTAAACGTCTGCAGGAATAATATTTTTTATCGACCAATAATTGTGTAGACTTACAATTTAAAGTTACAAATTAATTTTACATTCAAAATATCACTTGAAGAAGAAAGAAAACAATCCAATGGTGATCATTTTAATGTAAATTTGATACGAAATTTTAAATTACATAACTGACTATATAAAATTATTGGTCATTAGAACAAATCTTTAGGTCTAATACATCTTTTTGTAATTTCTTACTTTCACATTATAACAAAATAAACACGGACAGGATTCACAGTTAATGAACGATTTTGTTTGCTCAGTTGATATGAAACATACAAGTGATGAGCTTTACTGCAGTGCATAAATCATTTTTACGACTAGTAGTTTCAGAACATTATCTTCAGACAGCTCATACTATACCGTTATCTTTATTAGTAGAGGTACGGAGAGATGAGAGAGCAATTCCGACTCGAATTTATCCTGCAATTTCCACCGAAAACAAGTCGATTTGTTGTTGGGCGGAACATACGTACTATATTATAGGGATGAATTAATATTAGCTCCCTGAGTATATAAAGTAGAGAGTATGGAGATAACTTTTTCCTATTTATATTCAGATTCTAATAATGCTCACTATTTTTTTTTGCAAATTTGACCATTTGCTCTGAATTGTATTGTATTTTCATATTTAATTTTATTCCGTTTTAAACATACATATAATGAATCATTATTAAATAATAATATGCATTATTTTTGTTTCCTTTCAATGAGAGAAACAGAACCAACGTAAGAAAGAAAAAATATAGAACAGACTTCCTAAATAGCGAACACCTCGACGTTCACTCCTTACGTACGTGCTTATTGTCGCTACGATTGAATTTCTCAGGATTCAGCCTCGACCTTTGGCAGTTAATGGCGAAAAGCGCCCGTCACCGTTGTTCTAATTATAAAAGTCGAATGCACCGGGGTCGTGCACCGTGAAGGAATACCAAACGAAGTCTGCAAAAGGTTCCCCGACTGGCAGTTGCGCGGAAACGGCAAACGAGAGCGAGCATTTCTCGTACTTCTTTGGCCACAACCTCTTCAAGCGGAATACGACGATTGTCTTTTGTTCGAGAAAAAAATGCCGGATTCTCGGGAGATAAAACCTCGCGTCGTAACGTTTCTTTTTGTCATATTTCCGACGCAGAAACTCCCTATCTCGGGGGCCCCCTGCTCGCCTGGGCTGCCTCCCACACGGGAGTCTTTCCTACAGCCCCCCGCCCCCCGGCTTGTAGCGCCGCCACTCCTAAAAATCCTTCGCCTCCTATCTCCCTCACCGCCGTCACCACCTCCGCCCGTTTTCTTGGCGGCGTCCGTAGTCCCCTTCTGCGCCGCAGGAGCGCGCTGCTGCCCCTGCCTCCGTCTCCTTCGCCACGCTCCGAGAATACGGAGCGCCTGATTTAGAGCGCACAAACTTCCTCGCATCGAAGATCGGCCCCGCATTGACGACGGACTTCGGCATCGAAAGTACGAGGCATTGCACTTTCCAGGGGATGGACCGTAATGCCTTAAATAACATTCGCGTGGGGAACCGCTCGTGCCGATGCATATCGTTAACTCCCCGTAGGAGGGTGGGGGAGGGGAGGGGGCGGAGACGGAACCGCGAGACCTCGGCGGAGGGGCTCGCGGTTCGATTCGGTGAAGCGCGGGCGGAGGGGGCGGGGCTCAAGCGGTAGGCGCGAGCGTGAGCGCCCATAGCCTCCAGGATCTGGTCGCTCCGGGCCTTCTCAGAACCAGTCGGGATTGAGGATTATTATCTTATATTTTAATGTATTTTACAAATCCTCATCGTTTCTCATTCACCTCAATTAATGAAGACAGTCAGCTGCTATTGTTAAATACACTTTCACAAAACCGGTAAACATTTTATGTGTTCGCTACGACCTTCGTAGACCATCCAGTTTCCAACGAAAAGAATACAATCGCTGTAGAATTCATGTAAGGAATTAATATTATTTTCGTCGTTCAGTATACTTTCGTAGATCAATAAGCTTCAATACGAATGATTTAGTCTAAATTTATGGTGAAATTCACGTACATCAACATAGATGAACGCAGTTCCTTAAACGTTTAAGTTCAAAAATATCTAACAACAATAGTTGTTGAATCATCGTAATATTCATTTTGCTGCATTCTCAATGTTCCCAAGTTACGATTGAACTGATACGCGAATTCGAAACTCTTTTCATCAAGAATGTAGAATTTCTTGATTAGAATGAAGTTCCTGAGATAATTTATAATTACTTAAGATACAAGACGCATGTATTGGGAGGAGTAATAATGCAAAAATTGAGATGTTTTAAATCATTTGAGACTTTCTGCAACAGCAAAACCTCATTCATAGCAGAAACGACCCACAAAGTAGTAAAGAGCACACAAAAATTAAACTGTTAAGAAGCAGAAGGGTCCAAGCGCGAGGCGAGGAAAGACATATAAGGGTGAAGTAAAGGGACTACGGGGCGAGGGCGGGGCGAGGGCGGGGCGAGGGCGGGGCGAGGGCGGGGCGAGCGAGTAATGCGGGGGCCGTAACGAGGCGGGGCGGCGGGCAGTTTGCGATGGATCGCAGGGGCTGGCCGTATTACGCGACGCGTGTATCGCAGGTGCCTGGGACGATTTATCTCCGCATGAGATATGGCCAAGTTAACCCTGGCCGGCCTGTCCCCGCGCAGGGAATGCCCGCTATAAAGATGTTTGCGTTATAGAAGCTTAGCAGTGCTCTCCCCGGCGCGAGCACCGACGCACCCGCGCCGCTCGTGACTCGAGCTACAGCCTCGGCGAGAGCCCTTGCAAGTCCTATAGTCTCATACAAAGCCGCCCTGTATGTTCAAATCTGATACGCGAGACCTTTCATGACTTGGCGAGATATATCGTTAGGATGTGTGTTATTGAGTAGACACCTGTTTCCTTAATGAATAGATTTTTGTCCCGCAAAACCGATTAGAAGTCCATGAATCTGTAACCCGAGTCAGGCGACAGTGAATTAAAAATGTGAGATGATTGATTTTCCAACATATTTTTCTTGATCGTGTAGGATCATGTTTTATTTGACAATATGCACTTATTAAAATTATCAATTCTTTCTTATTTAAAGACTTATAAATATTCGGATTTTTGAAAACCGAATTAGATTTGAAAATTATGCTTAGGATACATCAGTTGTGCCGCAGAAAGGCATTTTCCTCCTTCCCAGTAATACTCTACATGAAGGAAATACTTCCGAACAAGGGAAAACCCGACGCCAGTGAGTCCGAACGCGATGCCAATTGACAGGAATGTGTCTGCCTATTATCAACAGTAAGCGGTGAAGTACGCGGAAATAATTTGGTACCGTTGAATATTTGATAAATGGAAAGCGTCGATTTGACTATGTTTTAAAATAATTTTCCTGTCCTGTTATTTCGCATTTCCATATCGTAAATTTTGATCATGATTAGTATGTCCGTTATATTAACACACAGGCTATCCAAAATCACGTGGGAAAGAGAGCTGGATGACCTCAAAAACCTTCACAAAAATTGGTAATTCCAATGATAATATGATATGATTATGTGAAATATTGATTGTATATAGTGGTCACAAAGTTAATAGCAATGATGGTGGTAGGTGATCGCCGCTAATTGTAAGAAGTAATTATTGAGTTATAGCCCTGAATAAAACTTAATGCCAAAACGTGATGAATTTAAAGAATTGTTATTTACTGGCAGAAGCTCACGAGGTCCAACATTTGTAGTTACGTGCAATATTTTCGATAGTCGCCACAATCAATATCCGTACATGGCGTGTGGTGCAAACAGAATAGTTCCATAATGTGCTAATATTCATTACATCAAGTACATCTTCGAAATTTCACTTTATAATCACAGGGATTGTGTCCAAGCGCAGTGGCTTCTCAAACTATTACTGACGATAACCACATCACATGCATTACATTGTTTTGATGGTCATTTGTTAGTAAAGTAAGTTATACGTCTTGAAATACAAGCATCGTATCACCGCGTGTCATTAACCGGCCCGTACCCCCAGCTGTATAACTTCCGTCGGGAGGATGTTTCACAACGATACAGTTCAATGACGTGTAAAAGTTACAGGCTCAACGATGCTCATCTGATATATGATGTGCCAGAGGAGTATCCCTAGAGAAGCAAAGTGTCTATAGTCGCCAGTTTGAACCATGACCGAGGAAGGGCAGCGGCTCTTCCGATCCATAGCGAATGAAGTGTTCCCTAAAGGAATGGACCAATAACATGCTCTCTTGAGAACGGTCCCTATAAAGGGTACACTGCACATATTCCGGGTGGTAATGTTCACATAAACGCTTCGTCTCACTATGAGGGCAAGGTTTGATTTAGTGCATTTCTGTTCCGCCTTGCTTTGCACTTCGTCAGCCATTGTTACTCAGAAGAATCAAAAGGGACAGAAAACACTGACTCATGGTATCAGCAAAAATAAATCAAACGGACCAAGACTTATGTTTCGTGTTCTTCTGAACCGCAGCAATATTCTAGGAGGATATGGTTACAAAAAATATTTGTGCAGTTTTTATGTCAAGTATTAAATCAAAACTTTTAAAAAATTCACTTTTCCACTTTGATTCACAGTAATGATTAACTTTCTTTAATAGAATGTCCACGTCTGAGTTAAGTTAAACATTAAATAAGTTGTAATTACTGTTCGCGAAGTCATGGCTTAGATATGTAAGTATATTTCTAAAAACATAGACACGACCACAATACCGACTATAATTACTGAGCGAACTAAACAGCCTGAACATTTTTTTTTCGTTTTAATAAAACAATCGATTCGTATAATAAGTTGTATGAGCAAGCTGCTACGAGACCACAATATGACCGCATACTGCACACAAATTTACTCAGAATGCGCCGAAGCCCGCGTTCGATACGACCACTACAACCTCTCGATCCTCGGCACCGCGCCGCGACGCTTTGAACGGCTGCGATCGCTCAGTGGCAATACCGTTGTGTCTTCAACATGCTTAACTCGCGAGGTCGTAGGATTAGTGTTCCGAAGTTGCTGCTCTATCGACACTAGCTACACAACAGAAGGAGAACTCTAGCAGCCGGCTGCTCTGATGGGTACTTTTACGTAATTTCTCCGATTAATACTAGCCGATGGGATAAGAGTCCAAATTTATTGCTGATTTGCCCTTGAAAATAGATTTTATTACATTGGAGCGAATACTTTTGTTGACAATCCTTGCATAAAACGCTCATTTTTTCTGTATTCAAAATTCAATTAGTATATAGCTCAGGAATGGGATCACAGAATTTTAAAAACGTGCACAGAATTCACTTCTCCCCATAGCACGTCGCACGGTTTTTAACTGTTTTTGGCGAAAACAATAATAAATAAAAAAATAAATACTTGAGCAGTAGCGTAACAATCGGGCCATGGACCGGACATGACCATTCATTCCTAATCTTTGTCCCTGCCTCACCCCTTATAGGTACTACTCTGCCTCACATGTCGAAAGATCAGTTGGAAGCTTAGACCTTGTCTCGTCTGTGACCGCAGCGGAACATACGTGAAGAGTGAAAATTCCCCCAAAAAAGACGTGTAGGTCAACGCAGGATCTCCTGTCCCGGGGTGGACATCGTCATACTTCTGTCCCGGGGTTGGACATCGCCATGCCCCGCAAAATAACATTACTGGTCAACACTATATTTTCTGGTCACTGATCTAAGTTGTTGAGGCACCAAGAATCAATCCTCACATGACGGTTTGACGGCTAGCGGTGGGCCTTCCGAATTTGATTTTGGTCGCTTTTGGGCCGGCTTGGTCTTCGCGCGCAGTTCCAACTGGCGTTACGAGCCCAATCACTTACTGGTGCTCTCGCGCCGAGGAGAAACGCGGCGGGTAATCGTGTTAGGGCGCACAGAGATGAAGTCCGGGGCGTGGCGGGGGCGGGGGCGGGGGCGCCGGCGAGGGCGGACGTGAGGGTGTGCGTTTTTTCAATCCCGCGGAGACTTCCCGTCCGTCCTCCGCTTCCTGCAGAGCTTTCGCAATTCTCTCTGAAGCCGGTGGCACCAAGAGCACCAGTGAGCCGGGCTTAAGGGTGCTGAAGAAATGAGGATCTTTTGTCCTCTCTAAATTTATTTTTTTGTCATATATATGTAATGAATTTAGAAAACGTATTTCAACACGGGACTGGAAATTTCTTGTTTTCAAATAATACCACCTACACTCGTTGGTACCTTTATTAACAATTCAATTACCTGTAGTAAAGGAGATGGGTAGGGACTCTTGAGCTCAAGAAAACGTGTACGTATTACTCTTTTCGCTCATAAGTTACAGTTCTCAACTTTTTTCGAGGACAAATAAATAAATTAAATTAAATTAAATTAGGTCGTTAATGGATGTTACATACGTCATACAAAGATTTTTCCATGTAAATTATGATATTTGTGTTTTTTATTATTGCGGGGCACTTGTACACCTTTAATGCAAATATGAAAGAACAGTATTTTTAGTCTGATTATATGAAGAGCAAATTTACAACTGATTAAGACAAGTATCGTAACGTAGCGATTAGTATTTGAATGACTAGAAAACAACGTCTTTTTGTAGGATACACCTCTCAGTAAAATAAAACAGCATCGGTAAATATAACAAATAGACTCTCGACCACAGGACTAACCACGAAAATTAACAAGAAAAACAAAAAAAAACCTTCATTTATTGTCCTCTACGTATTCATTACTGAGTTAATTACAAATATTTACCCCATTTGACAAGGTTATTACATTTCTGAAGCATGCTTTTTAATATTAATCTTTGTATATTGTCTTAAATTTCATTTCTGAACATTTGAATTCAGACACTCTCATAGTAAACGGTACAGTAGATGGAAGATGCTAAGGCATACATAAATAAATCTATGTCCCCCGTCTACCTCATAATAAAGAACCTACTACAAAAATACAAAAAAAATATTCCCTTGAATATGCCGGAATCCATGTTGTGACGTTGCCATGCAAGAGGACTCTTCTTCGCTTAAAAATGTTAACAGTCTGCCCCGCGTGGAAAGTGTTCTTATTAATTTAGCGCCCACTGGGTAGAGCTTTCTAAATTCACGGAGGTTGTCCCTAGTAACCCCTGGAATTGCGAGTCACCTTCCGCTGTACTGCACTGCCGCGCCACACGAACCGCGCAGAAAATTGGTCGGAAGTACTCTGCAAAGAGACGGTCCCCGGCGGCCGTTAACCGTTAAAGTGGAGCGAGCGGTCGGAGGCCCCGATTGCTCCGTGCCTGCAGCGTATCCACGGAAGGGCGGACGCTGTTTGCTCGTGACGAAGGCCGTAGGCCAGTGATGTCAACAGACGTGATGTCAACCGGTTGCACCGGCTGAATTGACACGGGCAACAACTGCAGCCACTGCAGTGTCTCTGACAGGGTAAGGGTTTGATTTCCGCCAGTGGTGGATTTTGACACGTCGCTAGTCGAATTCAGTCGCTGGGGGAGAATTCCGGTGGCTAAATGCTCTGATCGGTAGTTTTCCGTGGTTTCTTCGATCAATACCAGGCGAACGACAGAGCAATACCTTAATAAACTGACCGCGCGCAATCTCTCCTGCCTTATCCCCTCTTCTTCCCTTACACACGTATACAGATTTCCATTCGCACGCACTTCATTATCATACATCATTATCATACATTATCTCAGGAGACTAGTCGAGAGTGTAGAGCTTGTTCCAGCACAGGTGCTACCCCATTGGTGCAGAAACCTCGAGGAAAAACCTCCGCAAGTGACGTGTATGTCAGCGACGGATCACACGTTGTAGTAGAGAATTAACAATGCCACCTCTTAGGATATGCATGCACCATATTTTCGAGGCTAATTTTCACAGCAGTTGTCGCGCCTGGAAACAAAGTAATCAACGGTTGCCCACTAGTGGCAGTTGCCACGGTTCGCGCCACCGTGGAAAGCTACCAGCTTATCGGTGCATCTAGCACCGAGAAAGGAAAAGATCAGTATGCTCTTTGTTGTCTATAGCGTTGGTAATGTTGAAGCTTGCAGCAGCGTGTTCGTTAAAGGATACGCAATAGTTTCATTCTGCAAATAACATGTCGGGTACAGTAAATACAACTAAAAATGTAAAGAAACGCAACAATATTAACAACAAAACCTATTTTAATTCTAACCATGTCTGTTTGAGCTTCACGTAAAAGTTCATTAATGCTCTTTTGTGGCAAGGTGTGCAACTCCCTGAGGCAGAGGTTTAATGGTGCCATACGTGCCATCGAGTTTCACTGATGGCAACAACTTTAATACACTGCAGAATTCCGTGAAACCCACTCGTATGCACACAGTTCGCATTGCTTAAAAACGTTTGACATTGTTAAGCAGGTATTGTTTGGTCGCCAAATTTTTTTGTGGCCAGAAGGCAGATGCTGTAAATTGTACATTTGCTTCTGTTGCGCCTAGTGTCAGTTTTCGTAACTTTAATTTAAACGTTGAACACGATGATGAGCTGATGGATACCACCTTCAATATTGTTTCTAAATACCTACTAAAGACAGTGCGATGTCTGATTTCTAAATTATGTGGACTCCGGAACCAACGCGTACCACTACTGTCATCGATTTCACTTGATATGCTATTGACCTGTTACTGTAGTGGTTATCTTTATATCTTGTTTCCGAAACAACTTGTTATAGCCCAGCCTGAAGCACGGTGACATATTGAGGTAAGATGCTTCAATCCGGGAAGCCTCTCTGAAGAGAGACAAGCGGAAGAAATTGAGAGGGTTAACGCCTGTCAAGACAACGCCGAAGACGCACGCGTTCGGCATGTTGCCCGTCACTCAGGCGACTCCCTCGGGCGGCGATGCAAACAGCGTACGCAAGCTGTCGCACGAATTAACTTTTGATAGCAAAAGAAACAGATTTTCTACGCTACCTAGAAATTTGAATCTATAATAGTTTCGCTTTTACATGGATATTAAAGAAGTCGGGACATGAAATATGGCGGAGATTTAAAAAAAATACGGAATCATTTTCCATTAATTCACACCGTTACTTTGAAACGTAAGATTTTATGTTCAGTAAATTACATCTGAAGGGATTTTTGCTAATCGGCTGAAACTGTTTCACAGTCTTAAGTACCATTTACATCTAGAAACATATATGCACGTACTCACCGAAACATACATACTACATACTCGGAAACCTCGAAATTTGTCTGTGTCAGGTGTATCGTAAATTTTCATTTACATCCACCGTACCATGATACCACAACCACAGGGTTGAAATACGGGAATCTGAATACGCATGCACAGTGCTGTCAGAAACGCGTGTATTAAGGAGAACGGGCATAAAGCGCGACTAGTGGTGCTCGCAACATCCCTTTAGACGGGCAGCCACAACGAACCCATCCGAGCCGGGCACGCCATCTCACAGGTAGGGCCGTTCGTTGCTCCCTCCCTGCCTGTCCCCGCCCTATTCTTCCCAACTCCTCCCCATCTCATCCCTTTCCTTTCCTCCACGTCCCATCCCGTCCAAGCGCACCCGGCCCGGCACCTCCCCTCCCCATCCCGTCCCTTGGCTCGCCCCGCCCCGCCCCGCCCTGTCCCGTCGCCGCGGCGCTCGGGGTCAGCGGTGACAGAACAGCCTCATTAGGAGACCGCAGCGCGTGAGGGCGGCGGACGGAGGGGCACAAGGGCCGACAGGAGGGGGCGGGGGCGGGGTGGCAAGATGCAGGACCCGCGCGCCACCCCGCGGGCCGGCCAGAGGGCCAATTGAATCAGTGTGGCCTCAGCATAACTCAGAGGGGCGCGCGACTGGCAGCGGAGGCCGGGTGGTCGGGCAGTCTGGAGAAGGATGGGAATTCATTGCGAAATACAAATGTAAAGTGAACCAAACAAATGGCCAGTGTGTTGCAAAAAATGGCCAATGCAACTGCCGCAAGTATTTTCCAAGAATATACGTTAAAGTTTATACAAAAAAATTATTTGTATGTTAATTTTGTATTCAGCGCACCTCTGCGGAATGGTTCCGCTTACTGACTTCCCAACCTGCAGAATGGGCTTTTGATCCCGGCTGAGGGGTGTGGATTTTTGAAGGGCGAAAAATTCACAGTAGCCGGTCGTATTGGACACACACAAAAGAATATTGACTGCTCACCCTCCGAATGTAAATCCTCCAACAATATCTGTCCTAACCAGACCCAATATTCATTTAGCAGGCGAACAGTAGAACAAGTAAAGAATACCTATTAGTGAGACTCGGTTGTTGTTGTTGTTGTTGTTGTTGTTGTTCTTGTTCTTGTAGTTGTTTTGGCGCTTTGTCGGCAAATACGACAGTTAAAATGTATCGTCAACGCTGTAATTTACCGGAGCCTGTAGTGTCCCAACTAAAAATTCGCAGGACTACTGGGGAGGGCTAATGGATCAAAATCCAAGTATTCACTACAAAAATGTTCTAAAAATAGTAATAATATTACTTCCATATTCCATACATCATGTGTGTATATGTGTGTGTGTGTGTGTGTGTGAGTGAGAGAGAGAGAGAGAGAGAGAGAGAGAGAGAGAGAGAGAGAGAGAGAGAGAAAGAGAGGTCGACAGAAAGAGAGAGAGGTAGACAGAAAGGTAGAGAGACAGAGAGAGAGGGAGAGAGAGAATAGAGAGAGATTGTGTGATATAAGAAGTTTTATTCATTCAGCAAGTCAAAATTTTTTTATTCCATCACTGAGCAACCATGACCAACGACACAAACTTTCATCTACCACTGTTCGGAAGTTGCTGCAGAAATTTTTACCGGCTGCGCGTGGAATTGGAGGGCCTTGGGGACGCCGATGCTGCAGCGGAATCGCAAAGGGCCGGGTATGGCCGCGGGGGGGGGGGGAGCCCGCGACGGAGGCTGTGGCTAGCGGCGGCGGCCATCGGGGGCCGGCGGCGACGGCGGCGGGGGCGGCGGCGGGCGCAGCGCTCTCGGCCCCGCGGCCGACAAAGGCCCGAGGCCTTGACAGTGAGCGATGCCGCGGAATGCCGCGTCGCCATTAGCAGCGCTGTAATGCTGCGGCGCGAGCCGGCTCGCGGGGCACTCAATCACCCGCGCCGCCCGTGATGAACTGCTCTCCGCCCCCGCCCCCGCCCCCCCCGCCCCGCCTCCGCCGTCCCTCCTCGACCCCTGGGACCTCGCTGCGCTGCGGAGCCTTCTCTTTATTTTCCCCGCGCCGACCTAAACCGCCGCGCTCGAGTAAGTTATTACACTTGGCGATGAATCCGCATTTCCTGGCCGCTGTCGTCGTATTCGATTCGATAATCGACCGATCTTGGCCGTGTGGGGCAGCGCCACACGAACTGACGGACAAACTGCAGGTGCATTTGATGTCGACGTTGGAGGTCCACTCTTGTGTTTCTTAGCCTTTTATAGACGCGGCGAAAGTTTTTCGCGATCTGTTCGAAGCTCTTTTGCAGTTCAGTACTGATTACTGGAATACCTTAGTCAAAAAAATACAGTGAAATCTATTGAAAAGGTCACCTCAATTACGCGATCACCCCCCCCACTGATAGCGGGTTTTTGAAGGAACCGATTGAGTTTTCCATAAAATTCATGTAAATAAATAAACTCACGTGGCTTCCTGACTCCGTGGCCAACGACCATGCACATTTCCTAAATTGCCCAGTTTTATGCGGTCCCGATAAAGATTTGGAACAATAATAGAACGATCAGTGTAGATTGTTGTTGATTCAGTAGCGTCTTACAACGGCATACATTGTTAGGGCGAAAGTGATTTGAATATCATTCGGAAACTTCTTTGACTCGTCGAGATATGGATGGTAATTGGGAGAGTCGATTTCAGAACAATTGTGGAAGGACATGAACTCTAAGGAGAGAGCTAGTGACCAAGAGAGCGACAGAGATCATTCCCAACCTCTGTTTATGCCAAGTTTTAGATTAACATAACGGTAAAAATACATCTGAATCGCACGCGTGAACAATTTAGTGAAAACTCTAATGAAATCCTGGCAAGAAAACATATTTTATAATTGAAGTGTGATTTTTGACGTATTTTGTGGTTTAAGAGTACGCATTTTTAAAAAGAAAACCTGCATTATTTCATAACAATTAGCACAGTTAATCCAGATATTCGCTTCGAGTTTCAGATATTCGCTTCCATAACCTTGATTAACTGACCATATCTATTAATGACCAATTTGCGCTGGAACCATTAGTAGCCACTGATACATATTTCACTTCTTTACTATTCTTGGGTATTTTCATCTACAAGGTATCTTCAGAAATTCCATATTTTTCATGTTGAACGATTTGCAATTCATTCCTCTAATACTTGTCTGATAAAGTATACAAGACATGTTACATCTGATGACCGAATTATTCCAACATTTATGTGGCATATTACATTTAGTAAGTGAATTACTTTTGTACAAGAAAGACCTAATAGCTGACGTCGCGTCATTGTCTACGCAACGTTTCGCAGCCTTCATCAGAGAGTGAATGACGTTTTCGTTGGTACCAGTGATTGGGTGGCGGGATCATCAGAACAGCGAACTTCAAAAGTAATGTTTTTATCTGTATTCCTTCACTGAGGTAACTTATTTCACAGAATAATTCTCTTTAAAACATATATTCCAAAAGTATGCTCATGTAGGCCGCGTGCTTGGCTAATTGGAGTACGAGTGCTGTGTGGCATATTCAAGAATGTAAACAATTAGTAGAACTGCCAGAAGACGCTCGTTCAGTAGTCATAAGCTGATAGTAAGTATATTACGATAAAAGAGGACTTAATAATGCATAAAGTAGGTTTGAAAAAAGCATTCGAATTTCTTATCTAGAACTGTAATTTGTGATTTACAATGATGAAGCTAAATGAATTAAAACGCACTTCTGGATTTATTTTATCCTCGTTGTGACTGAAGTAGTAATTGGTTCATAAAGGATCAGTGATATGATTAACTCTTACAGAATGTACTCGAATAAAAACCCATCCCAGAAGCAATAAAAGATACTAAAATTAATTATTTTAAAACGGGCATTTCGTTAACAAAATTGCTTTCTGGAATTTTCTAAACTTTAATATTCCGTAAATCGGTGTGCATCGAAACTGCAAATTACAGATAAGTGCGCCTAACTGTTGCAAAATTGGTGATAAAAGAACAAATAGCTCTCTGGACGTAAGTAGCTCGTTTTGAACTTCTAATTAAAAACTGATTCTATTAGTATTACCTTGACTGCACATCTGAAGAAATTACTTTCCGCCAAGGGTTTTGAAAGAAAACGCATAAATTTCCCTTAAATTTTGAAGTATTCGATGAAATTACTCTTCATTAATTAAAACGTTTTGAGAAATCAATTAACGTGTAGTAGCAAACTGCACAAATTCATTACTGAGAAGTGCTCAGCAAATCTGAAACTGACCTTCATAAAAATCCCGTGCGCTAAATTTCGGCGGTGGCGGCTTGGGAGTTTCCCGGGTCTTTCCCCACAGAGAGGCTCCAAGAGAATGAACGTAACCAAACAGCGTTTCTTTCGCTGCTAATTGGAGTGGTGCAGGCGGCGGCGTCCTGGCGTCCAAGACTGTGAAGGCCAAGCGGCGTCGACGTCGACGTCGACGCACTCCCCGCATCACAACGCCCGTGCCACTCTGCACAGTTAGTGCCCTACCCAAGGGAAATTCATTTACTAGCACATAAACTGGCCTTCATTTCTTAATACAGTAAACCCTCATTAGCACGAATTCCAAGGGACAGAAATTATCGGAGTTGGTGTTATAAAATATCGTGTTATCGCAGTATTATAAATGTCCGTATTACTGTAAATCACTTGCCGGGATCGAAGTTTTCTTCGTGTTGCGGCGAAATTCGTCTTAAGCAAGTTCGCGCTAACGAGGATTTACTGCGTTATTTTATTAGGGAGCAGATTTCATTAATTGTCATTTTTTTCACTTTCGAAGATTGTCTTTTAGTACAGATATTAATTTTATATTATGTGAAAAGAAAGTGACCTATTTTTGTATTTTTTTTTTTTTTTTTGCGTTTTTCGATGATTTAGACTAAAAGTAATTTTTTAACTTTTTCTGTGATTTTTAAAGGATTTATCGCTGATTCCATCAATTTGTATATTATTTTATGGTATTAGTTCAAATAATATTTAGGTGATGCAATAAATGTTCTCCACAGAACAGTGCCATTGCTGATTCCGCCCTTTTTGCTATAACTAAATGCAGAGACTTCCTGGTAAAGATTAGTCGAAACAAAAAGGTCGCAAGCTGAGTTTACCTGAACAAAGGGAAGAAACTTCGATTACAACAGCAACATATCCAACACCTTGAGTTGTTCATCTGAATTGGTTTTTATCAAACTTTTTGTCATTTTTTTTTTGCTTTTAGGGCATTTTAAAAACATTTTATTGATCATATTTGGCGAGATTTTAGATTATCAAACTCCGCCCTCTAGTTATTATATTATTGTTATATTTTCTTCTTCTTCTTCTTCTTCTTCTTCTTCTTTTATTATTATTATTATTTTTTCGATTAAAGATTTGGAAATAAAACTTTACCAGCTTCCTAAGTAGCAAACTGAAGGTAAAAGAGATCGCGAAAGATTGTAAAAAATGGTAATTGTATCGAAGACAGAAATGGTAGCAGTGTATAAATTAAGTCTCTTCTTAACTGATCGGATGAGTTCTACCCCGAGGGTAGATTATCTGTTCAGTTGGTTTAAAACACTAGTGTTGCGAGCCGTTCACTTAATTTACATACAATTTAGGAAAATACTTATATTATCTTGAACGTCCCGGCGCCGATATCTCCATTTCATTAGAATCTATAATTAAATAAATAAAATGTAATATTTAGATGGATCCAGTCAAGGGAACATGACAATTCATTTTCCTACTTTGCTAATGTGCGAAAGAAGCTGTTTTCAACAAAACAAAATACCCCAGTGACTCGGATCCCAACTACCACCCACTGACGTGCCTACATCACCTCGCCCCTCCACGCCGCTTGCCTTCCGCCCACTTCTCCGCCTCTTCTCTTTCCGCCGCCGCCTCCATCGTAATTGTGCGAGAGCTCTCACGATAATTTGCACGTACACGCAGGCCTCGCTAACGAATGCTCGGACATCCGGGCCGCAGCGGCGGAGGAACTGGAGTAGCTGGGAGGATGAGACGTTGGAGGCACGGAGGGCGGGGATCGAGGCGAAGGCGCGGGAGAGGGGGAGGGGGGGGGGAGGGGGGGGGTGGAGCGGGGGGGGGGAGGCGGAGATAGAGGGGGGGGGTGGCGAAGGAGGAAGCGGGGGCGGAGGCTGAGACGGCAGCTGGAATTTGAAATGGAATAGTACACGTATGTGTAGACTGTTTACTAAAAGTAAAATTAAATTATTCATAGACTACTTGGTGCATGATTATTGGGACGAAGTTTACAATGCTGTGGATACAAACGACAATTACAATTAATTTTTTCGTAGTTTCTATTTCATTAAACATTTCATTCAGAAGCAATACTGGAAAAACACGAAGGATCTTCTTGTAAGACCAAATTAATCCTTTATTTGTTTCTAAAGATCATAATGTATCTCCTGATTTACACTTCTACTTCCGAAAGTACACATCGTCGTAAAGTATGAGGAAAGGGCGAAGCGGATGCGGAAGCGAGGACGGAGGCTGGGGCGATGGTGGACGCAGGGGCGAGGCCGGGGACAGCAGCTCGAAGTAAGAGGTAGAGATGGAGGCGGAGAAGGCGAGGACATCGCGTGCGCTACCTCTGAGGTGCGTGGCCTACTTGCCGGGCCCGCCCGCCCCCACGGCCCATCGCTCCGGGCGCGCACCGCCCCCCCCCCCGCCCCCGGCGGTTTCCTGCTTGCGAGGCGCTCGGTGTCTTATCTCCCTTTCCTCTTCCGGTCTTCTGGTCTCATTCCTTTTTCTTGCCTTCTCAGTTTCAAGTATTCATCGTTCGCGATCACGATATTTTCTTTTCTCTCCTCTAGAAGCTGTCACAATTACAATTTGCTTATTTTGTTCTTTCTTCCCGTTCTCGTTTTTTTTCTTTCATGTTTCTATCCTAGAATGAGTGTTATTGACTAATCTCTTTGGCTAGTGTTTGTTTAAGTCATTACTTTTGTGTTAATGCGTTCCTCAAAAATAATGCTTTCCTCCTTTTCTTAACTCTCCTTTTCCACATATTAATTATTTAACTTTTTTGTTATTGTTATTATTATTATTATTATTATTATTATTATTATTATTATAATTATTACTATCTCTATTACTATCAGAGAGACTCAACCCTCTTGCCTTGAGACTCAGCCTTTTGAATGCCGATTTATTAAAATTGTAGTTCGTGTAAAAATAAAATCCCAATGTAGGGTATGGATCGATTTTACCAAATTGTTTTACAGACAATGCAAAGAATATATTCCAGCTCAGAACTGAGAAACTTATATTGCATATTATAATTAAATATAATTCTTAAATTACACTGTGATAGAAACTTTACTAAATGATTAAGCAATAGTGAATGAGTGAGTGCGGTTTAGCATGACGTCTTGGTACAAAGGGAGGATATGAGAAATTAAGGCTCTCTTCTTAGAGCTACATTTCTCTCTCGATTCTACAGACTTAAGTGAGGGGATGGACATCGGTCCGATGAAGCAGATCGATTGTAAGTAATGTTAAGAGTGTCTAATATCAAAAATTTTGTTTACGAAATGCGCATGAATAAATAGTTCTTGTTTTTTTTCAGCACACTATTCACTTCGACAGAGTCAAATACCCTTCAAGGTAAATACCACAAGAAATTCAACATTTTAAATTTAAAATCAATCAACAGATTTTGTCTGCTATTCCCGAAATCCCTTGAAAGGAGGTGTAGTCAAGGAAGGGGGGGTTGTACTCCCCGATTCGTCTCTCACACACCTCGGGGTGCCGGGTAGTAGTAGTCTCTTGTACCTATCTCTCTCTCCCTTCCCTCCGCGTCTCTCCTCCGCAAATCATGCCCCGCCCCGCTTCACCCCACCCTGACACACCCACCCCACCCCGTCCCGCTCGACCCCGCCCCCCGTGCCGTCCCTCACTTGCGGTCCGCGCTGCGGGTAGGCCAGGGATCGCCAACGCGGCTGCCGGAATTTCTAATCTCCAGAGACTTTCTAATGGAGGTAGATAGGCCGTACGTCATAATTTGCCAAATTAGACTGATGGACGTTCCACAAAATTCATAGAGGGGAGGGAAATTGGATTTTAGGATGAGAAGCGGGCTCCGGGTGACTATCAGTCGTTTGCTACTGACTAGTCGACACGTGTGAAAATAAACAGGCTCATTTATCCCACATGTTTATTCAACACTTCTGTTTTCGTAAATAAATTATACGTGAAGCAATTTCACGATTATATACAAGGGAAAAGGAAATTAGTTCAATTGTTTGCATTGTTATTGTAATCAATAATACGCAATTTTTGGTTAGATAAAATACAACGGTAGTGGCTGAAGTGGAAGGAGTATATGGGATGAAAACTTCGGTGTTCCTGCAAATTAATATTTGTAGACGCTATAAAATTGTTATTTTTTGTCCAAAAATCCAGTAAAATGAGTCTGCATCAGCAATTCCTTCCTCGACGATTTGATTTGTTCGGTCGAGAATATATTAAATATCCATTTTTCAACCAAGGATACTAACTACTCTTCGATGGAACAAATGTTCAAATACAAACATTCAGAGGCACGTTATCGTCAAATATATTTTTTGAAAAGAGAGTTTACATAAAATAACACTTTAAATCAATATAACATTCGGCAATGAGCTTTGACAGATAGTTCATAATACACTTTATAAGGAAATCACACACTCAAGGCTCAAGATAAATGCCGAAAGTTAGTAAAATACCCAGGAAGATATAAGAAAAGCACGTGGGATGACCTCCCACAACTTGAAACACGATGATGTTGCCAGGACCTACAGCACGGGTCCACGGACAAATTAACATTTCTCTGCGCGTTTCTTCCGTTCGCCGTATTATGAACACAACAAAATCATTTCCGCCATTTCACATCTTAACCCATCATCCACAACACGATTGGTGCAATGAGTTCGAAACAATATCATTACATTTTCTAAGGTTTCCCTACGAACAATCGGCGTCTTGAGCTGAGTTGCTTAACGACACTCCCTGTGGTCATGGAAGTTAAGCAACTCATGACACCGCGATTTCTGGATGGGTGACGGTCTGGGAACCCTGACTACTCGTGGCGCCGCGCCCCTGGCCGAAGGATCAACAGGTATTGACTAAATGCGACGCGCCAAAAAAACACAAAAACTTAACGGAGGATTACTCGTGAATTATATACGATTAATGCCCAAGAAAATGGTAAGAGATATGTTGCGAAAAAGACGCACAAATTAAAATAAAATAAAAAGATAAATAAATAAAAATGAATATGAATTTGATTGATTGATTCATTCGTAATTCCGGGCTCGTCATGTACTGAGGGCATTAGTCCCGTAAGTGTAGTGCATGTTTTCATCGAGAGGTGGCGGTGATCTTCCCCCATTGGATGGCGAGATCCGACGCCGACCTGGCGCCGACTAGCGGGTTTTCCTCAACCAGGTATCTCCCACCAGCGGGGCACCGCCCCCAGCGGGGAAAAGTTCTCAGTCCCCGACCGGTCTCCCGACATGTATGGTAGTGTAGTGCATGTTAGTGTAAGTGTGTGTGTGTGTGTGTGTGTGTGTGTGTGTGTGTGTGTGTGGATAGGACGAGGAAGAGGAAGGAAAGATCGCGCACGGTCGGTAGCCCGTTTGTTAGGGTACTGCTCCGGCATTCGCCTTGTGTTGATCGAGAAACCACGGAAAACATTTACGCATGAAAGAGCAGCCGGCCGCTGGAATTCTCCTACAGACAGCGACTGAATTCGACCTAGCTCACAAGCTAGTATCGAACATTCTGCCGCCGTCGGGACTCGTCCCGAGGACCTCGCGGTCAGAGGCACTGTAGTGACATCAGTTGACGCACTGAGCCACCGCTCCTGGTTGGTGAATGTGGGTAACAACTAAATTCCATTATATCCAGTACTCTTGGCCACAACCCGTCGAACAGAACTATGAAAGCGATATGAAATCAATTAGAACGGTCGATCCTGCAGTGCGTCCTCGATGACTTCATCCGCCCCACAGCGATGGGTCAGCATGGAATTCGCCAGAAGGCGCGCCTGGTGGGCCTCTGGCAGCGGGGGCTGCGGCCGGCAGCGAAGCGCGCGCGCCACGCGTCGGCCGGCGCAGCGAGAGTGATGCCCAAATCCCGCAAAGAAGCGCCGGCGGCGCCGGGCTTTCGCGGGTGGGTGCGGTCGAAAGCGAGCGGACCGGACGGACGGGTGGGCGGCCCGGGCGGTGGCGCGGGGGGGGCCGGGCGCGCCGCGGCGCCCGCCCCCCGGGGGACGGGCGGCGGCAACCGCAGCGCGGCGGCGCGTGGCCCGGCCCGGCCCCGCCCCCTCGCCGGCGCGTCTTTTCTCCACTTTCACACGCGATGTTCCCGCCTACCCTTCGGCCATGGCCGCCAATAGACGCCCTTTCATGCGTAATTGTTTCTTTGAACAGATACTTAAGATTGGAATGTGGTAATAGAAACGGCTTGACATTCGATAAGTATAACGAGTCCGTTTCATGACTGAGGGAATTAAGGTGAAAGGCGACAGCAATAAAAAAATGTATCCTACTACGTTAATAATGTACCCAGGTATTTAATTCGTTTTCAGTGAATAAATTACTCTAATTACTTTATCTAAAGAATAATTTACATTCCAGCTGTTGGAAATGTATTGTCATTGTCATGGATAAACTCGTGAAATCTATGCAATACACTTATTCTCTGATAATTTGTTGTATTATATTCGTGAGTTTCACCTCCAGACAGACGATTTACATAGACCCATCTAGAAGTCAACAATAAAGCGAATTTCATATTTTGGAGAAAGCTAAAATAAATGGAAGGCTAGAATAAATCGACAAAACAATGGGACAGTTTTGGATGAAAGTTTTTTCTGTCTAGCCTGTGACATATGTAAAACTAAATAAAAATATTCCAGTATGATAAAGTAAAAACAACTAACATTATAGGCATGAAACTTTATTAATTTCCAAATATCGAAGTAAATTAAAACACTGTAATAATTATGTTAAAATGCCACAAGACATGAAAACATTTGTAATTAAAAACTAGAACGAATAGTTTGAAAAATGTTTTCAGTAGACCAGAATTCTACTTCTCAATCGCTTGATACCGGTTCCTGCGATGGCTTGGTCTCCGCGTCACACACGCGCCTCGGCGCGGAGGCATGGTGGGCCTCTGGAGATCGCCACGCCATCGCCACGCCATCGCCACGCGGCGCCAATCCGCGCTGCCTATGTTCCCAGTCGACTTTTCGGCGAGGATTTCCGCGGTTTAGCCCTCGTCTTATACCATTCCACATCTCAGTCGCCTGCGCGGCGCGGCTCGGCGTTCGTATCGGACGCGGCACCTGCAAACATCCTTTTCTGTGTGCGAAGTGTCGCTCTTCCCGGACGCCTGGGTTCCGGCCACCCCCACCTCCGCTGCCGCCTCCTGCCGTCCTACCTTCCGCCGCCGCCATACACCGTCACTACTTTTTTCCCCCCGCCCCGATTCCTCACCACACACCCATCACCGCTTCCTTCTACGGAACCCACCCTCGGAATCTCTACCACCCTTCCGCTTCGCACCGCCCTCACCTCCGCCGAAGTACTCCTACCGCTGGTGGGAGAGCCTGGTTAGGAGGAAACTCCACTAGTCGACGGTAGGTCGGCGCCGGATCTCGCCATTCAGCGGGAGAAGATCACCGCCATCTCCCGAGAAAATAACATGCACTACAGTAACGAGACTAATGACCAAAGCAGTTGACGCGCCCGGAAACACGAAAAAACCAAACCAAACCAATCCTATCGCTACGACCCTCGCCGCCACCATCCCCGCCAATCCTCGCCCCTCTGACTCTCCACGCATCCCCCCACCACCTGCCGCCGCTACCCCCCTCAACCGCCACCACTGCCTCTCCACGCCTCCCCCGCCGCATCCCTCTCCCCCTGCCACCCCATGTTTCCCGCCGCCGTCGCCACCGCTCCGTCGCTGTCATCGTCGGCGTCATCTCCCGCCCCCGCAGGTCCGGTCCGCCCCCGCGTCGCGCCGGGCGTCCGCCGCGTCGGCGTCGGGACGCCGGACGCGCCGACCTGGCTCCCGTCGTAAAATATCCCAGGCCGGTCCACGGCCCCACGCCCGCCCCTCCCTACGCTCCCAAGCCGCGCGTCGATTCTGGATGGACGAAAGCAGTAAAAGAACTCGTGGTGCGGCTAAACGAGGGGCACACGGAATGCATGGGCGCCCGCGGGTTCGTAAAATGTTCCTTGCATTTCGGCAATTAAAATGGAAATAACTTAAATCTGCGAGTAAAGGATGAATTATGGTAACATTTTGCATCTTGATTTTTATTTTAGTGTTTTCAATTCTAGTTAACAATTTCTGTAATTTAGGTTCTCGTTACTCAAATTTAGTCTTTTGTTTTGTAGGAAAAACTGGGCATTTCACGTCCATTTTCAACTGGCCGAGAAATTCCAATCTCGCTTCAGATCATTCCTCATATTCGCTATTAATGCCCAACGTTTCTAATGTAGGTTCTTACGATGCATGGAGTGCTTTTATTATATGTATTAATAATCCTGTTCCATTACAATTTTATGTGGGAGAAGTTGTGTTTCGTATTTTTTTATTATTCACACAGACTTGGTCTAAACAGTGTTTCAGTGCAGTTGTCCGAACAGTGTCAATAGTGTCTTATTTCTTTCTTATATTTTCTTTTCTTTCAAATTAATTAATTATTAAATGATAACCTTTCAACTTCCAATAATTATGGAAGGTTGGAATGAGCACAGATATTTAGTCAGGATTTGGTGAATACTTTCCCATACTCTATTCGACGTGCGAATACAATTTACACATTAGAAACAAAATATGTTATGCCTAAAATATTTCATATATAAGTTTAGCTAGTCTTTGATTTACATTTCCACGCCAAGAAATTATGTAATAAGATGTAAAGAATAACATGGATTAGGAGAAACATTAACCCAGGAAGTTTCTCCTGCTATATCAGCTGATCCAGCCCAGTGTGCAGCGTAGAAGCTGCCGTCACCGACTGTGCCCCAGTCCCCGCCCGGCCTGGGCTCGGCCTACGCCCGGGGCCGAACAAACACGGCGCTCACCCCGGCCGGGCGCTAAATCACTGCGTGGCAGCGTTTCCGGAGCCCTACCCCGCCCTACCGCCCCGCCCCCCCCCCCGCCCCCACCCGCGTGCTTCTGCAGGTCCCGTGCGCACCAGCTGTCGACCTCTTCCTTGTCCTGACTCGCGCCTACTTCTGCTAGCGTTCTGACACCTCGCCCGCCCGTGTATTCTGCTTATCCTTTGTTCTACGGAGGCTTGGACGTCATGTTATTTTTGTAATATTAGGGTGTTGTTTTTTTTGCCTGCCCCCGCCAGCTGCTTCAGCCATCTCTTAGAAATGTTCCTTGAAGCACGTTAAACTGACGTGTTCCAGCACTTCGGTCGTGGGGCCAACATTAAACAAGGCATTTAAGAGACATTGGACAGGAATAAGGTGAAATATGAACTTTGACCATTGAACGAAATCTCACGGGGTTGCAAACGGTTTGGAGAACAAGTGAACATCAATGGCAAACTGTTCCTTACAGACAAACTATTGTTGCGTCAATCTTTGGGATAATGACAATGATTGACATGACACATTGACATCATGCTAATTAGAAAATCTTGTAACTCCATATTCTCTTCTCTATTTCTCATTTACTTCATGATAAAATATAATGGTGAAAGAAGAGTAATAAAGAAAAATAAATAACAAATAGTGTATCTTAAATAGTTGAGTTTCTCCGTATTTATGAGTTCAACGAGAACGGAAAGTAAAATTCTGTGAACCGGACATGTTTATTCTTTACATTGCAAAACTGTCCACTCTGGAGTTACGAGGTATGCTAATTAGCATGACGATATTTATTATTTCATTTCTCTCTTTTATCGCGGTTATCTTTCGACATTCACTCTACAACAAACCAGCACCGTTAGAGTTGCACATTATCTCGAATTTCGCAAAGCCTCGATAGAGTTCCGTAAAATGTGAACATAAAAACATATATTTGCTCTGGAAATTATTGATTTCAATAGCCATGAGCTTTTATCGCACAGCTTCTCGATCCCGCATCGTTACATTCTTTTCGTCCTGATATTTTCTCACTTTTCCGTCGCGCTCTCTACTTCGCTCCGAATCCTCTTTTCTGTTACCTTGCAAAAAACAAAATGCCCACCCAAATTTCTCTCGATATCCTCCCTCCAGAAATAATACTCGCTTATTTTATCTTCGTAAACGCCCATTTTCCTTCTGCGCGAATATCTTAGATTACGACGTTCACATCTACAGCCATCTTTCTTCCTTCATAACGTTACTTCTTCACGATTTTGGTTCTTTCTACAATATTCACCCAAAAATTGCTCTCTTTTACTGTCCTATTGAAACGTATTTGTTGTCCTTTTGTATTATTTAGTTCTCCTTTACACATCTCCCCCAACTGCAATACTTGTCTCTCCCTTCCCCATTTAGGAGCTTCATTTTCCTTCTTCAGTTTCTTTTATACATCTTCTATACGTTTCTTCCTCAATTTGCGTGAGTTTTCTCTCTGCTTACCAGTCAGTTCATAATTTCTTCAGTATTTTATTCGTTTTTTCTTTACACTCTCAAGCTCCCTTCTCTTTATTAACATACATTTTCTTTCTTTCTTTCTTTCTTTCTTTCTTTCTTTCTTTCTTTCTTCGTGTCTCTTTTTTTCACTTCTTCCCGCCTTTAGCTGCTCCACCCCCCGCCCTCTTCCGCTCCCGCCCTGCACCGCCTTCCATCTTGGCGGACCTGAATAACGGCCCCGCCCAGCCTCGGTGCGGCTGGTTAATTGTGGCTTTACACGGCAGACGCGGAGTAATGAAACCGGGCCGGTGGTGGTGGAGGTGGCGGTGGCGGCGGCGGCACGGGCGAAGGCAGCGTGGGCGGTGGGGGTGGCGCGGGGAGAGGGAGGGGCGAGACGCAGGCGGTGCCGCCGCCTGCGAATCCCCCACTTGTCTTCCCGGCGCACTCGCCACTCATTCACGGCGCCCTAAAGCGGCCTTGATTGCATCTCTTATTAACGGGGACGGGATAGTTATGCTGAGGATTGTGCTCGCGGGGCTGCGCGGCGCCGACGACGACACCGTCACTCCGCGAGCACGTGGAGGACGTGGGCAGAGAACGGAGGACGGAGGACGGAGGACGGAGCACGCGCGCCGACGACGTGTATTGCAGAGCGGGAAAGACCTCGCTTGGCCGAGGAGCGAATCCAGCCGTCCCTAGGGACTCGTCTCGCGGAGGATAGAAGCCCTTTTCTGGGAGCTGATGTACAGAGACACAAACCTTCGGAGGACCCCGCCCCCCTCTCCGCCAGACCGAATATCCGCCTGCAGCGCGATCGTAAGTTCCTTAAGGGACGAGATAACTTCGTTTATGGCTGCAATATTTCGGTTTCCCCTAACAGTCGACAGCGGGCACGAGATGAGCAACCATCTGGGTTCACGATAATTTAGATTGGGAAAAAAACTTGGTTTATCACGGGATTGTCAAAAAATATTTTGTTTCATTAGAGTACATGAATATATACTATGAACCACTATATTCATCTGTAGAGTAATGCAGACATTATTTTGTATTCTTCCATTATGATTGTTATATATCTTGTGACATTTCTCTTTCATATAAAAGTGCACCAATAGCATAAATTGCATAATGTAATTGTACGGGGTACATAATGCAACTGTATGGGCTGTGATCGATGATACTGGCTATATCATTTTCGTAATTGAAGATAAAATAAATAGCTCAATAAATTCTTCTTCTTCTTCTTCTTCTTCTTCTTCTTCTTATTATTATTATTATTATTATTATTATTATTATTATTATTATTAATATTATTATTATTGTCATCATCTCAACAGCAATTTCCTCGTATGCGAGAGACACGACAAAAATGGATGGATGTCTCATGTACTCCTTTGCTACTTTAGCCAATGCAAGTAAATAATTTTTACACATTTAAAAAGCTACATGCAACGTATTAGACATCTCTCAGTACATCATCAAATTCATCAAAATACTTGTGACTAGCCGTTTTTTATCTTCAGTTTTAACAAATGATAAAAGGAATTTCTCTGTTTCTGACTTAAAACCAAATTTGCACCGCCACATTTATTTCAGGCAATCATTGACCAATTCTGATAAGTGGACAATACTGTTTCTCAGCATGAGTTTTTACTCCGGACCAACATAAAAATTCGGGATGTTAATGTGCAGTATGTACAGGACGCCAGTAAATTCTCTCCGCAGTGGCACCAGTGGCTGGTGAGTGTGTTAGCGACAGATAATGTTTATAGCAAAACATAAATTGCGTACTCGTCACAATCATATCTGATGCTGAAAGATACCCTTGTTTCCCTGTGAACTGTTTGCTATGAACAAAACTGCAATGTTTAATAGAAGGCCCTGATTCGGCTCGGTGCGGAGAGACTTTCCTGCTGCACTGTACGTAGGTTGGAACTTCGCAGATATGTAATTCAAGAACATTAACGAGTCGCTGTTGGTTGTAATAAATCACTGCATTCTGAAGTGCAAATGACGGTACAAAAATCTCCATTTCAAGGACCTACAATTAAAATTCAACTTAATGAAAATTACCATAAATATTTTCGTTCGTTTGATTGATGACTCTCGTGGGTTCATAGCAAACATTGTTCTCGTTAATAGAATGTTCTTCCACGACTTCGAAACGTCTGGAATCCATTCAGAAATACATTAAACTTTTTGTCGGAAAACCATTTAATAAATGGCATTTGCTAGCACCAGAATTATATTCTTATGAACCAGATTTTGAAATGTTTCGCCAATTACGGGAACATCTTTATTCTGAAGAAAATTATTCGTTGAATTGTAAGAGAAATATCTAAACAATGCGATACGAAAGATGCAAACTTTCGGATTTAAAATTAATGTTTGTTCGTCTAGGCTGCAAATCCAAAACAATTACCCTGCAGTTTGGAATATTTCTCTCCGTTAATTTCGACACAATGCCTCGACTTCACAATGATCCGTGACTTCGCATTGCAATCCTTAGCTAGTACAGATTAAGCGCATGCATAAATATACCATGTTTCTCAGCAATTCACTCCAAAGATACGGCAAAAATTGCTGCGTTTTCTAGTACATTCACATGTGAACGGTATTTTTATGACTGTTGGGCTACTGACATTATTCCAGTTCAATGAGGCATGCTCTAAATCATTGTTTCAAGCGCCCCTCCTGTGCTGGTAGGAAACCAGTACTTGAATATTAGATACGAGCCCATTTCCAATGCACATTATTACACATGAACATTTCATTACAAATTGGTTATTTTAACGTGTGCAAGGCAGAAATGTAGATAGCGGTTTCAGAAAAATGTGAGGACAAATATTTATTTTGCAGGTAAACCGCAAATAGTAATTTACTAGTGAATTCTAGTAATTTAAAGTTCTCTGAGCGGAACAGTGAATTTTAATTATGTTTGGGAATGTGCTTTTTCATTTGTAGCTGAAAAAATCCATTTCATAAATAATTCAGAAATATTCTCTACGACGAGGTGATATTTAAAGTTACACACAGGTTTAATCTTCAAAAGGGATGGGAAGTAGTGAAATCGTTCTTGAAGTTCCACAACACTAGTACTTCTCATGCAAGTACCCCAACACTTTCCGTTTTATTGACGGCCACAGCGAGAATAAACCGATTAGGTAGGACCTAGTTGGTGAGAGCGTTCATAAGTCGCTTGAAAGTTATGTTCAATCTCCTTAACGGTTAGCCACGCCTCCGCACGCTTGGCCGCCTACAGCATTCCTACCTGCTGTGTGATTTGTTACGGTTCCTTCCTAACACGATCTACATTATTCAGGACCTTATTCGCGGCGAAGCATTTGTACTCCAGTAACTACACGTATCAGTTGTTGCATGATTGAATAACTGCACATTCATCGCATCGCCACCGCGTGGATTACGCACCCTCGGAACTTTTGCAGAATGTTTAATTAATTACGGGTTTCACGCAGTCATTAACTCCCGGGCTTTCATCTTAGAGCCATTACCGGGCTACTTGGCTACAAATCAGGAATCAGGTGTGGGTGCAAGTTTAATTGTCGCTAGTCACGAAAGGCGCTCAAAGCCAGGCCACCTAGCCTCCTCCCTCTTCTTGCTCCCTCCACCTTGTAGGAGGGTGGGTGGAAGGGCGGCGGCGTCGAACATAACGAGAAGCTTGCTGCACCTTCGGGGTTGCAAATCAGGAAGTAATGGAGGCACCTCGCGGTTTCCGTGGCAACACGGTCGCCCCTGCCGCCGCGCCGCCCCGGGGGCTGCGGCCCGCGCAACGCCCGAAGCCGCTCTCTCGGCGTCGCTGCCGCATCGGTCTCTCGCCGACCGTGGCCCCGCCCCCGCCTCCCCGTCCCCGTCCCCGATCCCGTCCTGCGCCCCGACCTCGTTCCCGCTCTCGCCCCACCCTCGTCCCTACCTCTCGTCCCCGCCCTCGTCCCCACCCTCGTCCCCACGCCCGTCCCCACCCCGTCCCCACCTCGTCCTCGCTCTCGTCCCCCCCCTCGTCCCCCGCCCTCGTCCCCGCCCTCGTCCCCCGCCCTCGTCCCTCCGCCTCGTCCCCCGCCCTCGTCTCCCGCCCTCGTCCCCGCCCTCGTCCCCCGCCCTCGGCCCCGCCCTCGGCCCCGCCCTCGGCCCCCGCCCTCGGCCCCCGCCCTCGGCCCCGCCCTCGGCCCCCGCCCTCGGCCCCGCCCTCGGCCCCCGCCCTCGCCCCGCTGTGCCGATCCAGCCCCTCCTTCCGACGGGTAACGCCATGTGCACCCCCTGTCCGCACCCCTTGCCACTGCTTTCAACTTCACGGCGACGCCCGACTTCGTTGCCGACCCCGACTAGCTACCCTTTCCTTCTCGGGGGGCAACCCATTGTGCCTGCTGTGCACGCCGTAGTTGCTACGGATGTTGTGATCCCTACGTTTCTTGATATGGTAGTTCTTCATTTTTCGTACCAACATTAGTGACATCAATATTCATTATTCGACAATACTGAGATATTTTTTATCTTTCAATATTTAATTGATATTTTTTTCTCTGAAAGAAAACCTTTGTGAGTATTGTCTCTTTGATTTCTTGATGAGTTGATCAAATTGTTTTATGCAAATAACATTAGAACAATAATATATTTATATATGTACTTATTTTTTTTTAATTTCTGCCTTTAAAGTCGTGCTGATGCGAGAAATGTGTGCGTCGAAAAGAAGTAAGCATCTCTGTAGGGCTGCAGCTGGAAACATCATCATTCACCCCTTCATGATCAACTATAGTGAAAGGCCAATGCAAGCCCTTACTGTCATGTCCCAAAAAATAGGATGCTATAAAAAAACCTAGGCCTCTTCTCTATCGTACGCTTCATAATAAGTCACATACACACGTATCATCACACATACACGTGAACTCTTCACATAACACACGTAACAAACAAATGGATATATTTTACCGAATCGTAACAGGCAGAAATATTTTATTGAATCAGTAAATCGGCTAATTTAACTCAGAGCCAGTAGTATTCTAACAAACGGGCCGCAGACCGCGCGCGATCGTTCCTTCATCGTCATTGTCCTATCCTCACCGCTTATACACACACACACACACACACACACACACACACTTCCATGCACTACACTACCAAACATGTCGGGAGTATCTAGCTTCACTCAGCTGGGCCGGTGACCCGCTGGTGGGAGATATCTGGAGGGGGAAATTCCAGTAAGCTGACGTGTAGGTCGGCGCCAGATATCACCATTCAACGGGGTAGGCATACCGCCACTTCCCGGAATAAAGCATTCACCGCACTACGTGCATGGAAACCTCAATCAATGAATCAATCATATTAGTAACTGCAAACTTCCTGGAGACATCTCTGGTTGACTCTGTGCTTGACTCCACGCTTAAACTCCAGCGTGCGGTCTCCCCGCATCGTCGGCCTCTGCCGACCTGCCCTCCTCCTCTCCGCTTCCTCATTCCCTTCCGCGCCCTACCATCCCCTCCTTTCCAGGCGAACGGGCTGCCACGTGCTGAAACATCCGCTCCATCAGGGGCGGCGCGCCCGACTCGCAGCTCGTTACCTTTTATTAGGCGGGAGAGCTGCGTGGCTGGGAGGCACGGCGAGGAGAGGCCCAGCCAGGGCGAGGGCGAGGGCGGCAAGGCGCCGAGCCAAGCGGCGAATAGGCCGAGGGTGGGGGCGAGTGCAAGGGCGAGTGCGAGTGCAAGGGCGAGTGCAAGGGCGAGTGCGAGTGCAAGGCGAGTCGAGCAAGGGCGAGGCGAGTGCAAGGGCGAGTGCGAGTGCAAGGGCGAGTGCGAGTGCAAGGGCGAGCGGTGCGGGGCGGTGCGAGGGCGAGTGCGAGGGCGAGTGCGAGGTGGCGAGGCGAGGTGGCGAGGCGAGGGGGCGAGTGCGAGGGAGAGGGCGGAAGCAGAAGACGCCAGTTGTGTGGCGCGGAGATGGATCAAGGGCACACTGTGCGAAAAATAATTTGATTTCATTTCATTTATTTTGTTGAAGTACAGTAAAAACTACATGTGACGTAAAGGAGAGAAGTTCAATCTGTGTACAATTGACTCTCTTTCAGTACTAAAGACTTTGTCATATTACTGCTACCCTCTCGAAGTCGTCTGTTGGTTTTTTTAATTCCTTGGCTAATTTGGAATCCCATTGACCAATTTATTTCTTCAATGAACGTTTATTCCTCGAAATTTCAGGGAACGTGTATATTATTGAATAACTATTTTAAACAAAGTTTATTGGATGGACTCGTCTAGGCCCGATATTTTCGTAAGTTGCATCTATAATTTGCGAGTCTGATTAATATAAAATCCTTGCCGATGGTTTCTACACTTACACAGTCCAATAGTTATGTAATAGTTATATAATAGTATTAAAAAACTTAAAAAATGAGCGGCTGACTAATGGACCATTTCTTACCAAGGTATTTGTGTTGTGTGAAACAGTAGGAGCATAGACTAAAGAGGTATAATTCTCTACTCTATGGTAGGAGAAGTGAAGGGAAATGGACCAAAAAAGTTACAGAGAGAGAGAGAGAGAGAGAGAGAGAGAGAGAGAGAGAGAGAGAGAGAGAGATTGAACAAGAATAATCAGAAACAGAGAGAGCGCGAGACACAGACAGAGAGATGGGAAAGCAGACCAATTGAAAAAGATGAGAGCGATGATGGGGATGGTATACGGAGGAAGAATAAGCGATGAGCGGATAACCTGGCATCATCAGAAATCAGAAGAATCAGCACAAAGACGGCCGACGGAGATAGGATCGGGGATTGTCAACAGGCCGTACTAGAAAGAGCGAGGTGTAAAACCATAGAGAAAAGAATATTATATTACCCCTTAGTGTATGGTAAAACGCACGAAACGAGCGACCAGGCTCCGGGGAGGTGGTGGCTCCGGGCAGGTGGTATAGGCGACGCACGTGGGCGTGGGTGCTGGATGGGGGGAAGCGGGGACGGGGGGTGGAGGCACCGATGCCTTGAAGCGTGGTGCGGGGGTGTGATGCGAGGTGCGGGAGGGGGGGAGGAGGGCGGAGAGCGAGGGGCGGAGAGCGAGGGGGGAGAACAAGATGGGAAGTGGGAGGGGGGAGAGGGAGAAGCGGAGAGCGAGTGGCGGAGAGCGAGTGGGGAAGGAGAGGGCGCCACCGTCGGGGATCGAAAACTCCACAAACCGATACGCCCCCCTCTTCTCAACCCCCTGCCACACCCCCGCGTCTGCTCGTCGACACGACTCGTTCGCTCGCGGTGATTTGTTCCAGTAATTGGACCGGCCGCTCCGCTGCGTTGCCTTGCGGCTCGCCGCGCGCCCGAGGATTCAGAGATTTATTTACGACTGAAAGAGTTGCCAGTATGCGGCGCCGGGGGACGCGCCAAGGAAATTAGTTCATTGTTCTCGCCCATGCCACGCGCGCTCCCACTACTCTCAGTATTTCGTGTAATTTCTCCGAGAATGCGCAATGTCGAAGATTAGAACCATGATCCAAAATAATTTGTTTTAATTAAGTTTGAGAATTAAAATTCAGCCGGTATTTTCGTACTTAACATTTACCAGCTGGTATGAGTTCTTTGACCATTGGAATAATTTCTGAAATACTTTTAAGTGATTCGATATTGATGAAAGATGTGGAAGTACTTTTATTGGTATTTCATACCTACTGTCCACGCATACTACGTAAAGTGTTATATTGTATGATAGCATCAAAAATATCCGTAGGGTTGTTGTGGATGGAAGTTATTATTTTTATCTATCGCATCGTTTGACGTCGTAATATGCAAGTCAATAATAAACGGAAAGAATATTTAGGAACAAAATAGTGCGAAGTGTATAATTCTTTGGCAGTTATCAAAACGTAACAAAGGTAATGCCAATCCATCAAAGACTCAAGTGAAGAACTCTCTCCTCACTCTGAAGTGAAGAACGCAAATATATGCACAGAAATTCGAAATATGATTTTTATTAAATATCTTTACTGACGCAGACGTCTTTACACTGGACGTAGCTGATGCAGAGGTACAAGCATGCGCATACACTTCCTTTATATGACAATTTATTTTGAACCTAACGAAACTTCAGAAACATCACTTTATAAATCTATGGAAAGTTTCGAGAAGCGTTCATTGTCAAACTAAGGCTTTGTCAGAGTAATTCACGCTAAAATTTACTTCATTCGTAGAATTTAAATCCACTGTATCAATCCACCAGAATTTAAATTCAACATTTCTTCCCGAGAGTCAGATTAATTTTAATTTAATCAGCCAGAGCGCTAATTCATTTTGAAACCAGTAGATGTTTACATTTCAGTCACGGTATTTGCCTGTGAATAATAAAAACTGTAAGTCATATAATACATTACGCATTATTTTTTCACCAGAAGGGGTAAAAATGTCTCTAGTGTTGTATTTGAGGGATTCTCAAAATGTACCAGACTTACCCCAGAGTAATCTTCTCGTGGATACGTGAACAACTACCATTGTAAGATCTGAAGGAGAAATGAACTACTCGACTGTAAAATGAGTGATCTCAACATTATTGTAATTATTTATTAAAGATATTGAATGTATTTTTGTGCCTGAACATTTCAGTGAATTAATTATATTTAGAAATTTTGCTCCGAGGGAACACATAAACTTTTAAGTCACATGTGAGTACTCATTTTAAATAGTTTGAGACACTTGAATATATAGCAAGCTAAGCGCCACAGAATCCGAATACAATAGAGGGAGGTGATCTCGCTGCTCATCCAAGACGCAGGCCTCTGAACGTCCTGTGAGACCGGCGCGGTGGCTCCAAGGGCGAGGTCATGCGGGTGCTCACGAGGCACATCAGAGTCCGCAGCTCGCGGCCTCTACCGCCCCCGCCTTGGCCCACAAGGCGTGGGCGTGTCGGAGTTAAGCAGTAAATTTGCCTATTGGATTGTGAGGGAGTGCTCTCCAACTCGATTTTCCGGCGCGCGGGCGGATGGACCAGGAGGGCCAATGGGCGGACGGAACGGCGCGACGCGGGAGGACCAGTGCTACGGGGCGGGCAGGCGTCGGGCGGACCCCGAGCGTAGCCGAGCGACTCGCCGTTAAGCGCATTTGGTGCGCTTGCCCGTCCAGACAATGCGCTAATTCTTAGGGAGGGCGCCGCCCAACCGCGCCCCCTCCTACCAGACCTTCGCGGGCGCGCGGGCGGGCCGAGATGAATATGCAACGCGCGCTGGACGTCGCCACAAAGCCATGTCACTTACGGAGCGAAGAGGCGTCTCTGCGTTTATCGCACGCGCGGACGATGTTATAATAACTGTTGTGGGCACTGCGAAATCCGCGGGCCTCTGTCTCTGGGTCAGATTTCGTGGAACATCCCACTGGATTAGAGAAACAGGTGCTTGGATGGCGTTCATACAGGTTCTATGAGAAGATAATATCGTTGTTTATTTCGTTTGCAAGATTTAGTGTTTCGCAGAGGAGCGACGTTGCGTGTTTTCTTCCAATCACATTTATCAGGAAAGTATCACGCAATTATAGTTATTGTATCTTAATTGATTGTACGACTATCGGCAAAAGTAATTAAACATCTTTGAAAAAATCAATGGATACGTAGATCAGATTTCGTAGGTAAGAATAGATACCGAAACCAATATCACTGCGAAAAAGGTGTATATTAGTTTCCTGCTTGGTATGACTATTTTGCGTATATGTTGTTTATTATAAAACTTTTTCTTAGCCCATTTGTAGGTAAAGGTTACCTGTATGTATATTAAAAAAATGTGTCTTCAAAGCATCAGCATGCTGTGAGCTATCACCACAGCTTTTTCACAAAATTGAACAATTGTATAAAAGATTCAATTCTTCTAAAGTGATAATAACTCACAGCGATTTTGAAGCAAAGTTTCTTTCTGGGTAATCTACTTCCAGAAGAATCTCAGGGCTTTCGTGCTCGCAATGTTCTGAAACTATTTTAATTTCAAGTTGTTTCATAGATTTCTGGAGCACGTCCTTACATTCATTTATTCAAGCTAACTATTTAGTAGGAAGAATGGTCTAGGGATTAATTACTTGGAAGACGAATATTTTACCAAATGGCAGAGGGCTATGAAAAATGGGGATCTGCTTGGCTGTCCGTGTGACACCGCGTCCTCGGCGCAGTTACCAACTGCCTTCATGCTACGATCTTCCTCTGGGCAAAATACGGAAAGTCACATGACCGGAAATGTTCGTGTACAAGCCTAGGACGGGGCGTCTCTAGTAAAGCCAAGCAGTTACTGACTTCTGGCGCAGAAGCCTATGCTTTTATATTAAAAATGATTCCAACGTTCAACTCAACAAATTCTTATCGGAATAATTTCTACACTTTAAGGAAAATACTGGCGAAAATGAAAAAATGCTGACCTCCCACGACCACAGTTATCGCCGGTTAGTGCAATTCACAGGATTAACAACAACAGTTGCAGTTCTATTTCAGGAAAGATCCTTGTGATTGATTGATTTTTCGTGTTTCCGGGCGCGTCAACTGCTGTGGTCATTAGTCCCGTATGTGTAGTACATGCTTTCCTCGGGAGATGGCGGTGATCTTCCCCCGCTGGATGGCGAGATCCGGCGCCGACCTACCGTCGGCTAGTGGGGTTTCCCCCTAACCAGGACTCTCCCACCACTGGGGCACCGGCCCAGCCGGGACAAGCTCTAAGCTCCCGGCCGGTATCCCGGAATATGTGGTAGTGTAGTGCATGTTAGTGCAAGTGTGTGTGTAAGGGGAGAGGGCAAGGAAGAGGAAGGACAGATCGCGCGCGGTCCGTGGCCCGTTGTACTGCTCCGGCATTCGCCTGGTGTTGATCGCAGAAACCACGGAAAACTACCGATCAGAGCAGCCAGCCTAGAATTGTCCTCCAGACAGCGACTGAAGTCGACCTAGCTGAAGAGCTAGTGTCGAAAATGCTGCCGCCGTCAGGACTCGAACCTAGGACCTCCCGGTCAGAGGCGCTGCAGTGACCAGTTGATGCACTGAGCTACCGCTCCCGGTAAAGATCGTTGTGTGCACATGACATATACAAAATGATCTGCACCACTAAAATGATTCAGTGAAACAGAATTACGCCATTGCCGTCGTGCAGGGAGCTCGGCAGGTGTTACATCGACGCTCATGTGCTGCCATGCGCCCACAAAAACAATGGCTCTCCACACGATGACGTATTACCATCGCGGTGCCACCTCAATGAAGCAACGCTCTTACAGCTTGGACTTGATGTGGTAATGCTTACTCATTTAGGAGCGAGAGTACATAATTCATTTTCAGGTGAAATTCCAGGTGACAACATAAACTATTCATATCTACAGGCATTATTACAAAAGATTAACGGTAAATAACACTCGATAACAACACAAATCTTTTACTTCGTGACAGTCATGAAGTTATCAACTTCATCTTGTACTTGGACACAATTGAATTAATACTTTAAAAATATTTGAAAACAATCCCGAACAATGAGAATCAATGTTCACCAAGCACTCCGAGATCTTTTTGTATGCAGCACGAAAGTTTTTCGAATTTTATTAATTCCATTATTCTTAATTAGGGGTCATTTATTCTCAAAATATTTCGAAACAAGGTACAGCTTATATAGTAGAATCATATAGGAAATGTATGACGAACAAAATTGGATTCCAGTTTTCCGTCACCAGCACAATGGATCATTTTTTACTGTCAACCTTCGTTTATCTCTGAGTCTATCATTACGGTGATAATACTGACATTAACGGAGGAAATCGGATGGCGGATCTGAAACCTTCGGACTCCTTTACCACAATTTCATAAATTTACTTCAAATAAATCACACGTTAAAACAACATCACGAGTGTGTGCAATCTTCTGTAAATATTGACCGAGGATCATTCGGATGCTGTTGTTTGGTTCTATCGAATTTCATTATTGATTTTGTTATTGTATGAATTTTACTCATTTATTTGGTTATACAACAAAATGAAATGCTCTTTGTGTAAGTGAAATATCATTTCACAAGATTTTCATGCACTTCCATTACGATAATTCATACAAATGTGTGTAAATGCAAATCGTTTAATATCTAGACGGTAACCTTACTCCAATTACACATACTTCCTAATAGACCAACGATCGCACCGTAGTGAGTTGATTTCTTCACGTATGAGGGATAAGAGCCAAAATCTGTGGCTCAAGTTTCTTTTACAAGGGAGCGAATACTTTGATCATCAAATTTTGCCAACAATCTCTAGATCTTCATTCATAATTCAAAGTAAACTAGTCAAAGAGGTGAGGGGAGGGGATCTTACCTCAAAAACCATGACTGATGGTAGTTCCCCCCCCCCCATACCTCACAAACTGTTTTTCACATTGAATATATAAATAAAGAGTACAACGAGATGAACGTTTCAAATTCAGTCCCTCATATTGTCGCAAATCAAGAAAACTAGTGTCAATGAGCATAAGTATTTTACTATATTCCATATTTCTCTGAGTATCGTACAGTTCGCAGTTGAAGATCTATTTCGTCTCCCACCTCGTCGCCGCTTCGCCTACGGCAGCTATCTGCGAGGCCTGGCGAGAGAGGAGGCGTGACGGGACGGCTGCGCGGGTGGGCGCGGGGCTGGGTCGGGACCGGGTCGGGGACGGGTCGGGGACGGGTCGGAGGACGTGCGGCGCCGTTCGCGATAACAAACGACGCTGCTTGATGGCGCGGTCGCAGGTGGCCCTCCGCTCAGCCGCGCGCCGCATGAGCTGCGCCGGCATCGAGCCCCGGGGGGGGGGAAGGGGCGGGGGAAGGGGAACAGGGGGAGCGGGGCGGGGTCGGGGGGGGGGAGATGATGTGGGGCGGGAGATGAGCGGGGCGGAGATGAGCGGGGCGGGAGATGAGCGGGGCAGGGAGATGAGTGGGGCGGGAGATGAGCGGGGCGGGAGATGCGCGGGGGGAGATGAGCAGGGCTGGAGATGAGCTGGGCTGGAGATGAGCAGGGGCAGGGAGATAAGCGGGCAGGAGATGAGCAGGGCGGGAGATGAGCAGGGCGGGAGATGAGCAGGGCGGGAGATGAGCAGGCAGGGAGGATGCGCAGGGCGGGAGATGCGCAGGGCAGGAGATGCGCAGGGCAGGAGATGCGCGGGGAGATGAGCAGGGCTGGAGATGAGCAGGGCGGGAGATGAGCAGGGCGGGAGATGAGCAGGGCGGGAGATGAGCAGGGCGGGAGATGAGCAGGGCGGGAGATGAGCAGGGCGGGAGATGAGCAGGGCAGGAGATGCGCGGGCAGGAGATGCGCGGGGAGATGAGCAGGGCTGGAGATGAGCTGGGCTGGAGATGAGCGGGGCGGGAGATGAGCGGGGCTGGAGATGCGCGGGGCGGGAGATGCGCGGGGCGGGAGATGAGCGGGGCGGGAGATGAGCGGAGTGGGAGGAGCGAAATGGAGCGGGGCGTAAGCGGGGAGGATGCGGGGGCGCCAGGGGCTGGAGTGGGCGGGAAGGGATGAGAGGGGCGTGAGTGGGGGCACTCGAACGCCTGCAGAGAGGTCTATGCGCAAGCACGCGCGTAGCCTTCGCCCAAATAGTATTTTGTGCTGGATTACCGCGCCCGGAAATCGAGTGGTGAAACAGCCTCAGTGCTTCATTCAATAATTCAGTAGTAATACGAGGTATATTCTGGTTTATTCAATTTGTTCGATGAAATTGGTTGTCCTAGTTTCTTATTAATAGTTAAATGTATTGAGAGGGAGTTGAGTGAACTCTGAATGGTAACTTCATGAATGTTGTTCAAGCGCGAAAATACACGTTCAATGTTCTGTTTTTAATATGGATAGAGAGGAAGGGGTGGTTCATTCCGTGACGTTAAAATACAAAGTAATCATCTTGTAGGACAGTGGTATATAGAATCTAGACAATATCTAGAATATTAATTTTAACTTGGTGACCCTAAAAGATGAATGGGGACGCGACCAGAAGTGACAAAGTACAAAGATATCTGTATAAGAGAACACTGTGCGTCTCGAATGTATAACGTACTTCAACGCGTTAATATACACAATAATGTCGCTTTGGTGCGCCAGCAATCGCTTGTAGGTTCACAGCAAAGCCGTCAGCATGGACCGGCGACAAGTGTGTCGTGGTGACAGCGGGAGTGTCGATTCCGCAAAAGCTGCATGGAATATGCCGGCAACACGGAAGAATCGGGGACAGAGAATCTCGTGACTGGTGGAATCGGTGAGAAGGCAGGAAACGCGGACGCAGGCGCCTGAGATGGTGAGACAAGGCGCCGCTCGAGCGGAAAATGAGCAGCTGGTGGGATGGTGGGTGGTGTGGAGGGGGTGGTGTGGGTGAGGTGGATGAACGGAGGGGCGGGAAAGAGACGACGTCGATGCAGTAGCTCGTAGGTCGTGTGAATGCCTTTTACCTGCGGGTAGCTCTGTAAAGATCGTGGGGTGAACGAGAAAACTAGTTAGCTAACGTGAATAATGACGGCGCTTGTTTTTGAACGCGTATGTGTGTTGGCCACGTTGCAGTCCTTTAATGCGGGTAAAGTGTGTTTATTAAACAACTCTCAGAAACAGCGAGCAAGCTTCCAGACAATGGTATTCACTGTTCACGGAATCCACTCGCTGGCGTGGTTTGTGTTGAGATGATAATATGCAAATAAAACATATTGTTTCTCGTCCTCTCTTCACAGCCTGTAGTTCATTTCCAAATGATAAGGGATTTAGAGCAGAAATCTGTATTTTAAACTACACTAAGCATTCGAATAAACATTACGGTTCGCCGATGATATAATTGAAATAAAATATATGAGAGGAGACTGTGGCAGGCTGGCACTCGGATTCCTACATCAGTCACGCATTTTTCATAATCCCTAGCTTTGTGTCACGCGTCCTTCAAGATGTAACGAACTTTGAACAGAAGTCTTGAGTATGGTCAATGTAACGATGGTTTAAAAAATGTGTTTAAAGCTAGGAGAGTAATATTTTCTTAGTTAATTAATTATCTTCTGTAGTGGGAAAGATTTGGCTTATCTTTCGTTTCAGCTGAAACCTTCAACTTAGTTCTTGATATTCGTTATATTTCTTTTAGTTACTGTCACTTCGAGGGCCATCTTTAATTAAACTAGTGGTGATAAAACAGCACGTACTTTCTCGTCCGTATTTTCACGCTAAATTACTCGAAAAGTACTCCAATTTTCTAAACATTGTACATTTCAAAATCTATTATTTAATGAATATATTTCACTCAGGTAAAAAATAACTCTAGCTTTAATATTTTAGATGTAGGAAGACGCCGAAAATATTTTGAACTTTTGCAATTTTCGAAAAATCAGGGTTTTCAACGAACATGAGACCTACACTATTCTCTTAAATGGCCTTCACACTATCCAACAACAATTTAAAAAAACGATGGAGCCATTTTTTAAAATTTGGAAAATGCCTAAGGGGCTTCTTGTAAAGTACCAACCTAAATTAAAATATCGGTTTCAAATCATTACATCAGTGAGATCGTTTCAAGAATATAAATTTTGGAGAAAATTAGAATAACAGTTTCACCGCTAGCGTTGTTCACAGACGGACAGGCGTTTTGCCGTCATTCGATATTTCAGTATCAAGGACCCACAAAACAAGGATTCTGGTCACACCACGTGGTAGAGGATTTTTTTAATATTTTTAGCAACTGAATTTATTCACTTTTTCGTTACCAGGGCCCTCTAATAAGAGTTTTTCTGCGAAAAAAATTCGCCGTTTGGCGCGGAAAATTGCGTAACTTTCTATCTCCTTCGTAGCGAGAAAGTAAAAATTCCGTATGGGGTCGATTGGCTCTTTTCAATTGAGGGTGGTTGGCACAGATTCAGCATCATATTGTCTGCCAACCCTCTCCACAAAATAAAATTATTTTTCTTGTCTAAAATGGCCAATATTTAATTTGTTCTATTTTTTATTATTTCCAAAACGCGATTTTGTTCCAGGAGTGATCATTTATGAACTTCAAAAAATTTGTAGTGGTCAGATAATCGTCTCAGTAACGGCCCATAGATATTCTACCACCTGAACGAGTCAAATCAAAAAGTTCAAGAGAACCCTTTCTGTTACATTACAGCAAGAGAAATTTTATGAATACTTGTTCAGCATACACTTTAAATTTAAAAGGGAAATAAATAAATTTTCTTCGTTCTAATTCTCATCGCTTGAAAGCTCCCCTTTCTGCAAACTCGAATTCATGAGAAACCTTCCATTCTCATTTTTCAAATTTTGTGCTTGTAGTGGTATCTTCTGTCGTAATAGACACTACTGGTGTCGTTGTGCTTACTACCTACCAATTTGATAAATTAAAATGTGTAATTTCTGACATTTTCAATAGCTTTAGTTTTGCTATCATGTCTGTTTTAAAAAGTCCCATTCTTTTCATGGCAGTTCTAGTTAGGTGCTGTGCTACTGACCAGTGTTTTGGGGGAGGCTGTTCTGAAATACCTAGGTGGTAGACTTGTTTGCATTTATTTGTGTAAATAAAACAACGAAAAATGATTCAATTTGATATTGATTTATTCCTCTACACTTGCACGAAAGTAGTGGGCAAACGTACCTCAAAGGCCTGTGTCAATCAACCCACTCGTATTTGGTATTACAGCAACACACGTCTTATCTTGAAGATTTTTAACGACATAATGTTCGACAGTCAATCGTCAAAAAATACCGTAAGGTAGCCAAAGAAATATGGTTTCCATTGACACAATAAAACTTGTCGAAACTAACTTGTAGTTGCGTACAAAAATTAAAAACTACCAACTGGTGCCAACTAGCCATGGTGTCTCCTGCAAGTCGAAAATTTCATGCCAATCAAGACAGGGGATAACATGGGATTATTTCAAAAAAAATATTACTAGGTCTAATTATTAATGCAAATGTGTTCTTCTCTCTCCTTTCTCTTAAAATTGACGATAGTTATTAAGGGGCGGATTTCTATGACGAGTCATATTTTTATCAATTGCTTAAGGGCACAGCTAAGTGAAATTTCTTGACATTTGGTTAGAATTGGATGCTTTGTGCATTAATCTGTTAGTGCATCTTTGTGCATATTTGGCTTTCTGTTTAATCGCTAATTTCCATTAAAACTTTTGTATAATGTAACAAATGCCTGTAAAACTCCAATGCATTTGGTATGCGTAATTCGTGGTTTTCTAAGTTCAGTTTAGGTTCAGAATTTCGAAGAATTAAAACTTTTTGAACTTTATGACCGTTAATTGCAGCGCACAACAATTGTAATAAAAGTGTTCCTGCAAGCGAATGAGGTAGTAAATAATGCTATTCATTGTCATATTTTGAATTTTATACGTCATATTTCTAAGTTGTAAGGTCATAAATGCATACAAATTTCATACATTTTTAGATTACAGAATTCCGCGCCTAGTAACTATATTTTGAACATAATCTTATTCTGGCGATCATGGAAGAACGTTCTGTCAGCTTTGTCGTATGATAATTTAATTGCACAAAGGATCGTATCTATCACCTTCACTTTGCAGGTCCCTTTTACAAACTAACAATAATCGTCCGTGGAACCATTTTTAGCTACTCACATACGCAACCCGAGACATTTCGTTTGGAAACCCTTCGGAAGATTTGAGCCGTTCCACAACGGATCCAGCGCACTCAAGATAGTTCTAGACACCTCTCGTGACCCTAATACATCATCGTGCTTCATCACAAAATCAGGATTACATCTGTGTAATGGCATAACTCTCCTGTGCCATATGCGTTCTCAAGGTCGATTGCAAGATTACCCGCGGTCTACGCGAAACCGCGAGAACGTGTTCTGCTCAGAGAGGCAATTGCAGTAACAAGCATTCGTCACTAATGAATTACATCGCCTGAGAACGGGCACCCCGCAGTCGTATCTCGGCCGAAACGCGAAAGCGCAGGTACCCGTCGTCCTGGTCGCGGGCCTTATCACGAAGATCGTGCGGTGTGGAAATGGCTCGAAAGTAACGAACGATATGCTGTGGAAACCTCACACGCCCCACTTCGTTGACACGGCGGAGGTGGAGATGGAGGTAGTGATGTTTCCTCGGTAAAGGGAATGCGTAATGGTGACGACGGCAACAGCTGAGAAACGGCGGTAGGGGCGTGATTGTGTCGTCGGTATCAGAACCGCTAGCGGCAGCGGCTGTGGTGATGGCGATAGCAACTGCGTCGGACGTAGTCAAATGATAATGTAATGGAAGCATCGTGGTATCGCTCTGCGGGCTGCAAGCGGCCGGACACGTTGGTGCGGTGGACTTGGTAATGGATGCGGTGATGGCGGCGCGCAGGACGGTGACACGGCGTGGTGGCGGAGGTGGCGTTGGGAGTGGAGGCTGCGGTTCACCGGAGTGGACACGAGGGCAGAGCCTCCATCTCGCAGCGAGAGCGGGCAAGGGCATGGAAATAATGCAGGCGTGAAGATAAAGTCATTAGTGAAAATAGAAACGCAACGTTAGTAAAGAAGGTTGGGGAAGGGAAAGGGCATGAAAATTGCGAACCTTGGAATAACATAAGGATAGAGCTGAAAGAACAGTGAAGGGGCGAAAGAAACGAGAGATAAGTACGATGGAAACGACGAGAAAGGAGACGAGACGCTAAGACGAAATTTTTAGATCAGGTATGTTCACAGGAACTAGGAAGGAATGGAATCAGATAAATAAACGGCAAAAAAGTGAAAATACTGTTCAAAACATACTTTTGTGATTAAATAAAAGATGTTTAGAAATAGAATAATCTAGAGGTGGAGAAGAATTAAAATAAAAAAGTATCGGATGGGACAGAAAACAAATGTTTATTGAGAGTACATGCAAAATGATATGCCTATTAATCTGGTTATTTCTTTGAAATTCTCAGACGATGTGGCTTCAAAATAATGATTGCAGAAATAAAAGGAATAAACATTAAGAGAAAAAGTAGAAAAACGCAAATGCCAGAAAAAGATGTGAAAAAAGACGAGAGGAAAACAAATCTGAAGTTTAGTATTTAACAACCCTGGAAATCGCTCATTCATAAAATACTGGGAAGGAAGGCATCGAGACAGAACAAGGCCCTCGAGTAGTTGGAAAGTTAAAAATAGATGTAACTTATGGTAGTTCAGCGTTTAACGAGAGGAGTTCCAACAGACAAAACGTGACAAGCCAATAGTGACAGAAAAAGGAACGAAGGAAGTTGAACATTCAACGCGGTTTGGAAAACCGATGAATACGATACCTTCATAGAACACTCGGAACTAGGAAGGCATTCAGACAAAAAAAACACCCGCAAGCAGCAATACGTAGGGGAAAAATTACAGATAAACTAAAATATATCAGCACGAGCGAAGCCAACACACAAAAGGCGACAAACAGGAAGTGACGGAAAAAACAAGCGCGTAATTAGAGCAGCTACAAAACCTGCGCGCTATTCAACACCGAAGAATATTGTGCGTTCGCTGTCACAGCTAATAGGCAGATTACGCCCCCGGAGAAACGCGCGAGCGTGGGACTTCCTGTGAACTGCGCCCGGCGCGACACGGCGCGGTGTGCATCGATCGCGTCAAATAACGAGGTGGCAGCGAGGGCGGCGACGAGGGCGGGGTGGGTGAGGGTGGCGGAAGAGGGTGGTGAGTGAGGGCGGCGACGAGGGCGGGGGTGGGTGAGGGTGGCGGAAGAGGGCGGCGAGTGAGGGCGGCGAGTGAGGGCGGCGAGTGAGGGCGGCGAGTGAGGGGGGGACGAGGGCGGGGTGGGTGAGGGTGGCGGAAGAGGGCGGCGAGTGAGGGCGGCGAGTGAGGGCGGCGAGTGAGGGCGGCGAGTGAGGGCGGCGAGTGAGGGCGGCGAGTGAGGGCGGCGAGTGAGGGCGGCGAGTGAGGGCGGCGAGTGAGGGCGGCGAGTGAGGGCGGCGAGTGAGGGCGGCGAGTGAGGGCGGCGAGTGAGGGCGGCGAGCGAGGGCGAGGACGGCAAGTGAGGGCATGGGGCGAGGGCGGCGGGAGGAGAGCCAAGGCGGCGGCGATGATGGAGGCGATGAGGGAGGGGGAGGTGACGGCGGTCGCCGCGCACTACGCACTGCCATAATGCTGCCTGACAAGCGCGGAGTGGACCGTCGGTAATGGCATCGTTCTCCTAGTGCGTCGACTAGCTTCGATCGTCGCCTCATGGCTTCACGGACGCGCCGTGCCGGTGAGAGCGCTCGAGGATATCGTGGTAGCGGCGTGGGCGCTGGCAAAGCCTTTAGAAGCACTAAATGAACTTCTTCGACGGGGTGCAATCTGCCTTTATGAAAGTTTAGAAGTTTATTTCTTTCTTTGTGTCACTTATTGATGGGGAAATTATTCACGTCTTTTCTACAAAACAAAACAATTTTTACTATGCTGTAGCACATGTTAACTGGCTGGGTCGTTGTAGAAAAATGTCATAGCAGAAAATGCGATGCACCAGTCCGAGATTCGTTAACAACGAAAGTAAGCAACTGTAAGATATGACTAGTAGGAAAAAAGAGGGAAGGGCAATAATCTCACTCTGGTTGATACAGTCTGCCAATTGTTGCCGTGATTTTGCGTCACGAATTGATGGGAGGGGGGTTGCAGGGTTCGTTTTCCTAGAGAATTTGTTCTACCCGTGTAGGAAAGTAGTTATTTGCCCCAGGTAAGGGCATAATTCATTCATTTGTAACTACTATCTCGTTTATGATTGCCCGACTAAAATGTTCAAATCAAGGAATCGAAACTAAGGAAATTGGAAAAGAAAAGTTTACCAACATCATTGTATGCATTGTACGCATAAGCTACGTTTGCGAAGACAATATTTGCTTCACTCGTCAATTAATCGATTCACCCCCTTAGAAATTTTGAACTTTCCGTGGCAAAAAATTGTCAACGTACGTCGTGATTGAGTTAAACGTAAAAACTATATAACTGGTTAAATAAATAAAACAATAAAACCTGCATAACTAGATTATAAATATCAGAGATACGACTTGAATTTCTTGTTCATATAAACAACCCTCTAAGATTACATTATTGACATATTTTTGTCGATTAAATAACACAAATGTGTTAATTATGGAGTAGGTGGATCAATGTTGACTCACGTGACTACTAAAACATGCGACTTACTTTCGTGCAAATCATTAACAAAATGGAAATAAATACAACAGAAATTTGCCAGTTCTGAGACAGGCCGTACGGCTGGATTATCTTCAGGCTATTGACAACATTGTCACACATGAAAATGGTACAAGACTGTAAAAGTATGATAATATACTAATTAAATGATTGTTAATTTTGGATTCCTAGACTAAAACTTTCAAAACAGGATGTTTTCAGCGGAGGTGTTTTATACATGATTGACGTTTCTGTTAGAACAAGCCGGCCTCTACTAACCAAGTAGTTTTCTCTCCTGAACCTAACAAATATACTTCTATTTTTCTGTAGTGGTCGATGACATTAGGTCATTGTTACACCTCCAGCCTTATAAAATGAATCTTTTAATTAATTAGCGAACGTCCTTCTCAACGAGACTCGTGGCCTCAGAAATGATATCACTGTTAAAAAGATTCATTTTATAAGGCAGGAGGTGTAACAATGATGTCATCGGTCACTATAGAAAAATCGAAGTATAGGTTCACTAGGGAAATTTTGAGTTACATTCTGAAGAACGTATGCATCCCCGCTCCATCTCGTTTCCAGAACGGAAAGGCGACCCGTCCGTCCACCCTCACAAAAAGCAAGTCCGCCCGCCCTCGACGGAGTGCTGAGCGGATTAAGACGGAACACGCGAACCCGGAGGAAGAGGAAGCGGAGACGGATGCGTGGTCGGGCGGGGTGAAGGTGGACACGGAGCAATGCGGGGCGGGAGGGGCAGGACGAACGGAAAGTCCAGCCGGATGGGCGACGAGGGGTCACACGGGCGTGCACAGTCGGTCCCGCCTCCGAACCCCGCCCCTTTTCTCCCTGCCGCGCCGCCTCCGGCGACAGACATTCCAGAGCACGCGGACGCTACCCGCCGCACAGTGGGTCTCATGCACCAGAAATGTGGTCAATAAACACGTAACATAAATGAAGAGGCTATTCGCTAACTTTCCTCATTTCTGTACTATTTGTCACCGACAGGACAAGGAAAATATTATTTATGTAAATTCAGATATGTCTGAATCTGTGTGTGCGTTTCTTGTTGCTTTCTACACATATAGTGTAGTTATATAAACACGTTTGTACAGCGCTTGTATCGGGTTTGTTCGTTTTTTTTGTTTTTTTAGGCAGGAATTCTAAGATCTTTATATTGGATATGATAAATGATGGTTATCATTATTTCCCACTTACTTCAAACTGTCATTTCGCCGCTACGAACGGTTCAAATGCCATCTATAAAATATCGGTAATAAATGAATAAAGTCTTTTTAATATCAGATGAGAACTATTCTATCTATGTTTAAATGATTTGTCGAAGCCGATGAAAATGGAGGAAAACTCCCGAAATATGTTTCATTCATTAAATTATGAGGAAATAACAAATTTGTTTCGATTTGTGGTCAGATTTTGGAACAATTCGCACTACGATTATTTGAGGAGCTCAAAACCACTAGTAGTATTTAGTATAATTATTTCGGGAACGAACCTATTATCGAGTGGAACAGGTAAAACAATTATGTCGGGACGCGATCCAACGGAATGATGCAAGGAAAAGGTTTATTTTATTGTTAACTGAATTCATGTCCCCGTGATTACAACGATAAATATACAAATTTACAGATATGCATTAGAAATCGGTTGAATTGTTAGTGACACTGTTCTTTGGTAATCTAACAATAATCAAATACTCTTGGTATTAACATTTCGACGACCCCGAACGACTGAGGTGGTTGGACCGAGAACCAACGGCGTGCCGCACTGACAAGTATCTTGGAATCGAATTCTGCCTAGGGAGTATCTCGTGTCTTCCATGTGTTGTTTCGTGGAGAGCCTCGTATTCCGCTTTATTCAGAACCAAGATCTGAACAAATGCGTTAATGTCTAATTGGTTCGAAACTAGTGGTGCTAAAACAGTACGTACTTTCTCGTCCGTATTTTAATGGAAAATTAAGCAAAATCTACTTAAATTTTCGAAAACTTGTGCACGATCTTATTTCGAAATCTATCTTTGAGGAACATATTTTACTAAGGGAAAGAATCTCCATCTTTAACGTTTCAGTTGTAGGAAGACTTCAAAAAATATTTGACTTTTGCAATTTTCGAAAAACCAGGGTTTTCAACGTTCATGAGACCTGCAGCATTCTCTTAAACGTTTTTTGGAAACGCCATTTTTTGAAAATTTGGAAAAGTCCCAAGAACTTCATGTAAAGTACCCCCCCAAATTTGAAAAAAAATATGTTTCAAACTCAAGAGCCCGCAATATCATCCAAATCGATTGGGAAATATAAATTTTGGAGAAAATCGGCTGAAGGGTTTAGTCGCTAGCGTTGTTCACAGACGGACGGACAGACAGACACTTTTTGCCGTCATTCGATCTTTCGGTATCAAGGACCTACAAACAATGTATTCTGGCTACACCACGTGATAGAGGATTTTTTTTCTAAATTACGCAACTGGAGTTATCCACTTTTTCCTCTACCAGGGCCCGGCAATAAGAGTTTTTCCGCCGAAAATTCGTTTTTTTGCGCAGCTTTACATAACTTTCTCTCTACTCCGTAGCGAGAAAGTAAAAATTAGCGTCCTCGAATGTGAAGGCTAACCGACGTACTTAGAAGAACGACTCAACAGAAATAAATTACTGTAAATTCCTATATTTAAGGGACCTTTTACTGTATAAATTCGAAAAACATTTTGTAGTACAATATACAATGCACAATATACATGCAAGAATATCAATAGTACATAGTTTTGTAGTACAATCAGTAGTTCAATATACATGCAAGAATATCATTCTTTGCTTTGTAATCAAATGGGTAGTTTTTTATTTAGTAGGCGATATATTACCAATTAAATATGTTACGTGGCATTTACCCGAAGCAATTTAAATCATTGCAAAGTTCACATTAAATTTATAACTTACTTAACCACGATATTTACTATGGCAGCCATGATAGGTATCTCCACTGCTTCAAAGCCTTGAAAAAAGAGCTCTTGTTAGGGCGAGAATACCATAAAAGCAGATGAACGCCCCTGGCTCTTATGATGCGCCGACACACTCACATGAAACCGGCGTTCATTTTAAAACGTACTTCACAAATTTGCATTTTAGCATAAAGAACACGAACATAGCCAGGGGCCAGAGCACCACTTAAAATAAATCATTCCACGATCGTGGCAAGACAGGTTTATAGTTACATGGTTTTGTTTCTATTAGATGAATTATTTCAATCACTAAAGGATTTTTTCCTTTCCTGTTGTAAAAACGCAAAGAAAGATATCAAGATCCTCCACATATCGGCGACATAAATATTTCAAGTATTTCCTGGGTTTGCGAAATGTTAAATAGAGGGATTTTCTCATGTATTGCTTAAATGTTCGTCCGTAAATCGCTTATTCGTCGGGACCCCTACAAAAAGAAAACTGGCTGTGGAAACAACAAAGAATGTTCAATAACACATCCCGAACTCAAAATATATATTAAATTTATTATTTATTATTATTATTATTATTATTATTATTATTATTATTATTATTATTTTCAGAAAAGACGGCTCGAATCGGAAAAGAAACATTTTGCAAGCGATTGCAACAAATGTTTGCCCACGTTTTCTGTTTTCGCCCCACTGTGTGGTGGCCACTGCTCGCGCCGCCGGTCTGTCTGTCGGCATGGCGGGGAGGCCGTACAAGAACGCAGTCGGGTCAGATGGACAGGTGAACAGGCTCTGGCCGACCTGTCGATCAGGCGGAAGACCACGTCGGTGGATTAAGCAACGGCTGGCAAACATGTATGCCGCCGAGTGAAGGCACGCGTGGAGGACGGACGAGAAAGATGTTTTGCGCAGCCAATTCAACGTTCTTTATTTCCCTTCCAAGCCGTCGTGGACAGCACAGCTACGCCATTTGCCAGAGATCCTTCAGCGTGAGTTACTTTCGTCTCGATATGCTCGTTCTTTGAGGTTTGTACAGTCATTGTAATTTACCGTGAATGGCGATGGACAATTATGTTTTCGAAGTATCTTTCTGCCCACCGTGAGTGCATTGGCATACTGTCGAACGATTCGCGGTCCGTAGTTTTCAAACGGAAGCAGAACAGGCTCTCTCCAAAAACCTAAACCAATTTTCAGTTTAAAACGACTGTGTTGTGTGTGTATTCCAACTTAGCGCCTTGTGTTCGTCAATCATTTCTACATTTGAGGGAGTGGTCACGTATTTTGTAGTCCACTGTATTTCGACTGTGAAAAAGAACAAAAGAAGCCCTCACTAAACTTCACGTGAGGATTAGAATTCAGAAATGGAACTTTTAAGAGTTGTAGGGAACGATCTATGAAATACGAATTGAAATGGGGCACAAGCGACAGAAGAATGAAGAGAGAAACAAAAAAACTGTGAAAAATTGTCATCGTTTTGATAACAGCAACTTTTTTAATGCAATACGTTTTCTGTAATCCGATTAAAAAGTCCAGTGAGATACAGTCGGCGCCTTTGATAATATCGTATTGGTGTCATAATTGTAAACTTGATGTATGATAAGCTTCTCAAGATGCAATAGCATTATCTTCACATAAGTAACAGATAACAAACAAATGGCGAAAACTCACACGCCATTGTTCATTGCAACTATATGTATTAGGTACATATTTATATTTACAAATTAGAAACTTGCATTCTGAAAGACCTGCATATTCTATACCAAACAGCTTATCATGATGAACAGGTAGTTAGCAAAGGCATTCACCGATACCTGCGTTTCCCAAATAAAAGAAACAACATACGAGTATTGTGTCCTCTCTGGGCTTGCCATTCACCTTGGACTGCGAAAGCAAGACGCGCGGGCGGGGGCGTGGGTGACGCCGGGCGGAAGCGGGGGTGGAAGCGGGGGCGGAAGCGGGGCGGAAGCGGGGGCCGGGCGGGCCAGCCGGCGAGCGGCGGGCGCAGGGGAAAGCGCCGCTCGAGGATATGAGATGTTTGCTCTAGAGAAACCTCGCCCCGACGGCAGCGCTAATAGGCCTACTTAGAACCCGCCGCCGCCCCGCCCCCGCTAGCGCTGCCGCCGCCGCTGTGTTCCTCTGTTACGATGGGTTACAGTGCCGCCCGCCCCACCCCCTTCGAAGGGCTCTTGGCTGCGCAGTTTGGCCAATCGATTTTGCGAGAAGAGGGGAGGAGAGCACGGACAGTCAGGGTCATGCGGATGCATCTGGCTAAGGAGATACTCGTATTTGATTTAAGCGGCCGCCTGTGAATCTAGGACACTGGACCGGAACGGAGTAGTTGAATGAGATTCCAGAAGTGTTGTCGATTGTTTAAGGGAGGAGACACAATGGAATCGATATCGAAAAAACATTAAATTTGCAGAGAAAGTAATTGAATCTTTTGATGAATTTCTAATGAATTGATTTTCAATTCAATTTATGTAAATTCCAAAACAGCATTTGAAAACCAATTATTGTTATATTATTTAATCATAAGTTTAACGTGAGTCAGGATGTATGAAAGAATGTTTCCTTGAATTTTACAAGGAAGACAGTTGAAACGATGCAGAATAAAATCGACAAATTTTCCTTCTTTGAAATGTCAATATCCAAAAATAGAGATCTGAAATAAGCATAAAAACGGATCATCGAAATGTATTAAGAAGTGTGTTTCTGTTAAACTTGAATTAAAATTGTTTATTTACACTCGACAAACGAAACAAATGAATTGAACTAGGATATTATTCTTTTCATTCCTGTCACTTCCTTCTTATTGACAAGAGTTCATGCATGCACAAAAAATCTTAAGATTATTAAAGGAAAACTGTTGGTGCATTGAATTACGCAGCACATATTGTGTTTTCATTGCAATTCATGCGATGCTTTAAACCACACTGGTCCCGTGTCCAGGGCGCACGAACATGGCAAAAATATGTCTTCTCTTCAAGCATCTATATTTTTAAACGAATGGAGGTGTTTTGGAAGAATGAAAGAGTAATATGATAAAATTTCCCTCATGAGTAATTTGCACACGCTAATTTGAGCATGATGAAATTCACGTCATCACAAATATTAGCAATTGAGTGATCATTAACGACTCCTAAAGGTATTGTACGTAAATCGTCGGAGCACAAGAAAAGTGTCACATGAAGCAATTTTAATTTGGGGCAGAACTGTCTTAATCACCGAAGACTACTTTACTACTACTGGCTTTTTTGTGAATCATATTCATATATCTTTAACTAGTAAATTTTTTCTACAATTTTTTACATGTAAAATTATTTTAACACACTTTTGTTAAACTAAAATGACGATTTTTGGAAATAAGTGATTTTTGATTGATTATTCGATATGCCCTTTTTCTTTGTTGCGATGAAATGTGTTTGTGAGTCAAATAGAAAAAGAAGAAATAATAAAATCGTTTACACAATGACCGCGCAGTTTTGTGACTTAATTGAGAGGACATGTTTATCTAAAGTCCTTTATGAAGTTGGAAGGCAATATTGCCGTATCTGACACATTTGGTACCGTTTGCAACATATTTTCTCGACCATTACTTTCGAACGTTGACTGCCACACAAATGGCCAGTGTCAACTGTACGTTCTGACCCTTAATAGCAATTTGGGCAAGTCATTTCGAGCTTTACAATCGTGCTAGTACCTTCTTTATGGTGCTCGCGACCTGATTTGAGTAGGTTATTGTCTCTATTAGTCCGAAGCGACAGCATAAATTCTCTTCTTTTGACACATTGCTCGTGAACTGTCGGTCAACAGATTTGCATGAATCGGCAGTAAAATCCGGAGAGAGAAATTATGTGCTGACAAACAGGCAAAGCGTCGAAACGGCGAATTGCACCAACAAATAAGATATCCTGCCTGCGACGTCTAACAAGGAGGCCACTTCCCATCTGCCGAGGTGATTCAGTATTCTGTCCGGTCGGAAGATCTCCAAACATGCTGGTGAAGGGGACGGAATACGAGGCCCGTTTGGGGGACTGTGTCGAGACGGAAGAGGAGGAGGAGGGTGGCGTGCTCCGTCATTCAGTTGCTAGGCAACGGACTCGCGCCGCCCACAGCCGGCGATCACCCAGCTGTGACTTCACCTGCCGATGCAAGGCCTTGTGGTCTGTCGCCTGTCGACTTCCTCGGTGGTCCCCACAGCGCAAGCACAGTCTGTGCTCTCAGCGCGTTAGTGGACGCGAACTGTCCCACCAACACCCTGCGACACTAAAGGCAACCCCTTACTGTCGACACCTTGGATGTTTGGGAGGTCTCGGTTTCGATCCGGACAAGATGACAAAACCCCTTGATGTGGAAAACTAAATTGTGGTGCTTGTTGGAAACGAATACGTAGCCTGACAAATTCCAGGTGAATGCCAGGGCAGCACACTTTGCTACAGGCCATGGACCGCGCGGGATCTTACCTTCCCTTCGGTTCTCATCCCCGGGTACCAAAAACCACGGTAGTTGAAGCGACTTAAAACCACAATGAATGACAAATAAGCTGACCCCAATGGTTCGACGGGTAGCGCACTGGCTTCCAAAACCCAAATTCGCGGCTTCAAACCTGGTTTGGAACGGGGAATTTCGAAGGTCGGAAAATACTAATGTCCTAATTCTCGCATGTAAAAGAATCTTCGCAAGTGCCCGGAGAAATTAAAACTTTACCGTAATGTCTCATCCTAACGAACATTATTAACTGTCACCAATATTTCGACCAAAAATTGAATTATTCCCAGGCACTATAAGGGGCGACTATAAGGCGAATTTACTGGGAAGGATTCAAAGGAAGTATGGTTCAGAAAACAATATGGGTGCGGGACAGCAAAACTGCCGCCACCCTGCAGGTATTCCGAACTTTTAATATTATAATTAACGGATATGATCAACCGGAATTGGTGTGAAAATACATTTAAAGTCTTCCAAACCTCGTGCTCGTTCAATCTTGTAGAATATGCTACATTCTTGTCATGTTTTTTCGATGTTATGATATTCAATGAAATTCCACGTGTGATTTTTCTGTTAATTCACAAACAATAGTTTCCTCGGGACACTGTCACTGAATAATATTCATTTATTAAAATTGCTTGAAAATTAAAACGTCAAAGTGAAGGGGATTTTGCGATTATCCTCAGAAATGTATATTATATATTTCTGAGAATAACCTCAAATGTATTGTACCCGACCACATAATTCTATGGTCAAACAACAACTTTCATTTTACTGATGACTTACTTTTTACTGATTCAACAAGTTCAATTCATTTGAAGCGAGGTGTCCGACCGAAACAGACAGATAAACACTGCATAGAGTGACATTTCCACAGCTGTCGTCAGCGACTTCGCTTGAAGCCAAAAAAATCTCACTGTGAAATTCACAACTCAACATTCTTCAATTCTGGAAAAAAAATTGAGAGCGGAATTTCTAAACGTGCGGCGGCACTAATGTACTACAAAAAATCACCGAATAACAAATTCGAGATATTATTTCTTAAATTGTTCGGCCATGCTGAAACTGTGAAATGCTCCAGTCCATTCGAACAGAAAGTAGATGTTTAAACATTTTTCACATCACGTTCCACGTCATGTATTTCCAACGAGGACTCTGGGAAACACATTAAAACTATTTGGTGTTATGAATTGCAATGTTTTTACTATCAATACATCGATTTCTAATCTTTCTTGCTTCCTTACTAGATACAAATACTTAAATAGTTGTTGCATTTTGCCAAGGTTTAGTTTTCAGTAATAAACAAAATATTTCATTTCACATGTGCCAGAATATTTAAATTATGAGGTGAATATATAAGTTCACATTGGAAATATTTTAAATCCCATCTTTAATAATTTATTACATTTCAATCATCAAAATTACATTTCCCTCATGCACTTCCTGCAAGCAGAACAGAAGAGAATGGAATAATTGGTAAAACCATAATGGACCAGTAACAAACAGGTTTTCTGTGAACGGATGATTGATCATCATTCCTTTGGAAAACATCCTCCGAAATTCAAATTGCATGCGAACACGAAAATATACGATCGAATTGGGAGCTTTCTTTTCCTCATACTCCTCGCATTTCTATTTAATATCATTAGTATTTAAGGGTATCAGTTGTGATTTTGAACGCTGATGTGATATTGAAAAATAATATACATACGCGATGCCTTTGTCCAAAGAAGCTGACATTGATATCTACGTATGCCCAAAATTATTTTTTAAAAAATGGAAACTGGTAATTAAGTTGGGTAATAACATTTTTCTAAATCTTAGTTACACACAGTGTATTTTGACTCGCAGAAAGAATGAACGACGGGGTGAGGTTACTGTTGAAACAAAAACTACATCACTGAATATTTGTTCTGCCATATTACGGAGATCTAGTCAGCGTACCCCACTATTAACTGAATTACTCGATCATATTGTGAGATAGGAAACTTTCACAAACGAACATCCAAATGGAAATTCCATGTAACGTTCACCAACAAGAGGGAAAAAAACAATATTTGTAATTATAGTAGTAATTATAGTAGTAATGGAGTGTTGCGGTTTGCTTGTGAAACAGACCGAAAAGAATACAATCTCGAAATTGTTTCTCAATTTCTTTGAAATTATCGAATATTTACCTACATTCTTTTAATGCGGAGAGAAAACTATTATTAAAGTTTTCGAAATTGGATTTTTTAAAAATATGTAAGCCAAAATATTCCTCCGAAGTCGCATTAATTTGTGCTAAGCTATGTGATATTCAGTAGCTGAATAACTCATTGCTATAGAAGATACAACAGTTGCATGAAAAACGTTATTTTCCAATAGGTGCAGATTATTTAAAATGTCGGGAGAAACAAGTTTACTTACCATATATTTTCGCTACCAAAATTCTCTCTTGAGGGTAGTGAACGGCAGACGCTCGAGTGAAAGAAAAAAAATATTATCAAGGTCTTAACTAATATCAAGTTCTTTTACTTAGAGACCATCATCAGAAAGGGATTCCAAACATCTCTCATACTTCACAAAATATGTTGGGGTAGCAGTGACATTCAACCTGTCGAAAATAAAATTACGTCAAAAATGACTGAGGAATAGGTCGATTTAGCAAATCTTAGTAACGTTAAAAGTTCGAAATAAAATACTATGGTATGTGAAGGGCTCACTATTAAATATCTTTGAACAATTTTTAGCTCGCGTAATGTAAAATACATAATTGGACAAGGAGATAGGTTTATAACCCATACATTCATTTATGTCATACTGTAACGTTATCAATGATACATGGAGCTTTAGAAAGGAAGTTGATAACTTCTGGTAGTTTATCAATATTGATCCCAAATGACTGGTGGAATAAATTTCCTTTAATACCGCGCATCACGGATATACTGCGCCGTTCGGATTTCCCTCAAGTAACATTCGATATTGTAGTTAACGATGTCAGGACAGGATGTGTTGAGTTGCTAATTCTATGATCATATTACTCCGCTTGTGTGCAGTACGCCTATTTCATCTCATGTTGATATTAAGTCCTATCTGTGGATCTCAACAACCGTGGCCATGGAAACGACAACAATACTATTTCATGCCGAAATGTCCGAACGTGCGTAACATAAGTGCCGTTTCGACATGCGTTCGTTATTCTGTTTCCTTTCGAAGTGGAAGTCGAGTCTACCTCTTCAAAATATAGGAAGAGCGAACGGAACTCCGTACACGCTCCTGGGCGCTGGCTCTCGCTCTCAGCATTCTCCAGTCGAAAAGACGCCCGGTAACAATCGGTTTGTGCATACATCTCAGCGCCCAGGGCGGGGTCGTACGCCGTCAACTGCTTCCACGTGCGTTTGAGAGGTTGTTTATCCTTGACCCGGGCGGTGCGCCGACCTCGCCTGGTTTCCGTGGTTCTAGCGCGCAGCCACTTGTTCCTTCGTACTCACTTTCCACCGCCGCCGCCGCCGCCGCCGCCGACTCCACCTCCTCCGCCTCTTTCATGAATAACAATGGCGGTGCGACGCCGCGAAAAAAAGTCCCGCGGATAAGTTGCTGCGCGCCGCGCCGGGAGTGCGGTAGTAACTCTGGAGTCGAGAGGCCTCTGGTTGCTACTAGTCCCGTTGGCCGTACGCATGACATTGGAATGCAGTCGACTGTGCGGAGAAATGAAGTCGCTGTGATGAAGCCAGTTCTGGGGATCAGGTGTTCCGTCAGGGATTTTTAGGTTTTCTCTGAGACCGCCGGGAGTGGGCCTATTGATTCAACGCTGTCACGGAATCTTCCCTTACTGCGCCCTAGTGAGAAAAACGAAAATAGCGCCCAACACCGCTGCTTACATTTACGGCCAGAAGAATGAGACTTTTTTTTACATTTATTACCACGCTTTTTTGGGGGTTGCAAACGTGTTTCGCTGGATACTTCATTGAATCTTATGTCCTTCGATGTCCTATTACTGTCAAATTTTGCCCCAAATATCCCGTATATAAAATGCATATGAGTATATAACAGAAAGAAATGGGTACGAGAAGTAGCTACACGCCAAGACAAAAAGAGAGCCGCTAATGGATTCCTTAATATTTTTTTTCTTTCTTCGCCAAGTCTGAAGCAGATCATCTCGGTCACTTTGAGATCTCATCTTCCCTGATTACAGCTATTAGCATCCATGTCGTCGCTTTACAGGGCACTCTGTCGCCTCTCGTCAGCTTCTGCAACGGTTATCTCATCGCTCCCGCTTTCATTCCCATTGTGCGGGCTCAATACGAAGTAACGACCGATAATAATCCCTGTCGAAGCAACTGGGTCGATACTAACCGGAGGAGGGGGGCCCGCGACGCACAATGCAAGGCCGAAGCACGGCCCAGGCCGTGACCGCGACCGCCAACGCGTGACGGAGGCAGGCGAAGGCATGGCTCGGAGTCACACGCACTCTCGGGCGTGACGAACGTTCATCCGACCACTTCATGCGGAATTATCAGCCACAAGGGCATGCCTCAGGCTTCGGTGGCGTAACGGTGAGGTAACAGACGGAGATGTACGAGTTCGCGGGTTAATCCTGTCGAACTTGTGGATTTTTCAGAGCAAATAAATCCATTGGAAGGGAAGTAAAGACGGTTGTCCCGTGTCGCAGGTTTACTGTAAGCAAAATATCCAAAGTTTCACTGCTTTAGTAGTATCTTCGCCCGCACCTACATGGCGTAGTAGCGATAGGGTTTGCACACACTCAAGGCCAGATAAACGCGGCATCTAATCGCTTAAGGCGAATTAAGATTCATAAATAATGTCGTCCGCTTTGTGGCGTAACAATATCAAACGGCTCAGAGATTCTAATCCAATGACTGCATTTTTAAGGGCAAAGTATCCTTCGGAAGAGACATGAAGTCCGACATTTCCCGCTAATTTTATAGGGACAAGAAATAGAAGAAATACCATCACACACCGTCGTTGATGAAATATAATGGCCACTGTCCGAAAATTACAAAAAAAACACATATAACTTGCTATGTCAAATCTCAAGGGAATATCAAGTCTTCAAATATGTTGACATTGTCAAGTTCATGTTACCGAAGAATCTGTTAACATTTATTTAATGAATGCATTGAATATGTAATTCGGTGACAATGTCAAAGAAATGGCCCACCATACCATTATTTAAATGATTAAGAGAGGTTGGTCACAAACGTTTTCATTTTGGTCCTTCTCTTCATCTCGCTGCACATTCTTAATTAAATAGTACAGAATTTATGAATTGTAAGCAACAAATCAATTCACGGGCTGATGTTATGAATATTAAAATGCTTTTCAAGATTTCAGGCATCCATGGATTGTACCTCGAGTCGAGTCAGTCTCGTTTCATAAGCCAGTAATGATACAATATTGGTGAAAACGGTGCTGTTATTTCAGATTTCGTTTGAATTTTGCCGTACATTTCACAGATATAGTTTGGCTTACAACCTAGTACTACATCGATTATTATAAATCACTTAACATTTGCGTAGTATGAAAGAGTTATCGGCGAACACCGTAAACAGATTAATGGGTTGCAATAATCTTTGGTTATCTCTGTGCACATCAACGATTATTTTATAAGGAATTATCGGGTATGACTTTCTAGAGCAGAAACGGCAATTCTCATCCTCTGAGTTTTAAATGGAAATTAAACTACGCGGCTAAGAGCATGCTAATATGCTGTAATGAGTTCACTCGCACGCGCGAGCTCATTATGACAAAAGCACTGAGTTCAGATTGACTCTTCAGTAGACTGCCGACATTAACACTAGAGATACAATATCTGTAAAACTGGGAGCGGTAGCTCAGTGCATCCACTGATGTCACTGCAGCGCTTCTGACTGGGAGGTCCTAGGTTCGAGTCCTGATGGCGGCAGGATTTTCGACACTAGCTATTCAACTAGGTCGAATTCAGTCGCTGTCTGGAGGAGAATTCTAGCGGCCGGCTGTGATCGGTAGTTTTCCGTGGTTTCTCCGATCAACACCAGGCGAATGCCGGAGCAGTACCCTACCAAACGGCCTACGGACCGCGCGCGATCTGTCCCTCCTCTTCCTTGTCCTATCCTCTCCCCTTACACACACACACACACTAACATGCACTACACTACCACATATTCCGTGAGCCCGGTCGGGAGCTTAGAGCTTGTCCCGACTGGGGCGGTGTCCCGCTGGTGGGAGAGTCCTGGTTAGGGGGAAACCCCACTAGCCGACGGTAGGTCGGCGCCGGATCTCGCCGTCCAGCGGGCAAAGATCACCGCGCATATCCCGATATAAAAACATTCATTACACAAACGGGACTAATGACCAAAGCAGTTGACGTGCCCGGAAACACGAAAAATTCAAATCAAATCAATATCGGTAAATAGAAGACGACAACATAAGCGGAGGATGCGAAATTGACAGTGGGCAATAACGGCATTGGCGTTGAACAGGAAGGCAACGTGAAGCGAGTGATCAGTGTGGGCGAACGACGTGGGTGAAAGTCGTAGTTTATCGTCGTGGGCGGCAGCGATGCTGCTCCAGTGAAGCGCGTCTTGTCGGATCTTGATCTCGTCGGCAGCTAATTAGGCTTTTGCACGGCGCCACCACCTCAGACGTCACCCCGCCCCCGACACCGCCATCGCCGCAGACCCCGCCACTATACAAACCCCTCCCTCATCCCTAGGCTCTGCCTCCAACCCCCCCCCCCCCGGTCCCCGCCTCAGACGACGCCTCGTCCACTTGATTACTACCTCGGTCCTTTCCACTTCCAAAGTATTCTCCGACGATCCAGTCTCCACCGATGAATTCACTCTCTCCTATCTCTCTATCGGATACTTACGGTGTGCATTAGGTTCGAAGAAAATTCACTGAACCGCTGTCATAAAATTTCTTTTCTTTAAACCTGGAAAGACAATTACATCAAACAAACAAAAATAAATTACAAAAACTATATCTGTCACCTCTTCCTCAAACTCTCTTCCGGCACTGTGCATCTCTCGTCTTATCCGCTGGATTCGCTATCTCTGCGGCCTCTATCTTCACCCCGTGTACTCTCGCCACGGCCCAGCCCTCGTCTCCATCGATGGATTCGCTATCTCTGTCGCCACTTTTCCCATCCAGCGTCAATTCCTCCTCCTCCTCCTCCCCCGCCGATGAATTCACTCCGTCTGTCACGGGGTCCTCCGCCGCCTACTCCGCCCCCGCCGATGAATCCACTCCCTTCGCGAGCGCATCCACCTCCACCTCCGCCTCCGCCACCACGAAGTGGCAGCGCCGTAAACCCCGTGGGGATTAAGGTTAACTGCGCGGTGCGGGCGCTCCAGAGGCTGCGATAGCGCCGCCCCGGCCTGATGCCGCGCGAGAAGATTGGAAATCACTTACACATGCTCCGGGCGTGCGCCTCGGGGCCTGCGTAACGCCCGGTCGGCACCCGCCTCGGATCACGCACGGCGCTTGCGTCGCCGCCACCGCCACCGCCCACGCAGCAGTGCCGCTACTCCGTCGGAACGTCCCCTATACTTGGCTTTTTCTAACGCGGTGGCTGAGGGTAGTATCTGCGAGATGGAATTCGACCGGGAGCGGTAGCTCAGTGCATCAAGTGATTTCACTGCAGCGTCTCTGACCGGGAGGTCCTAGGTTCGAGTCCTGACGGCGGCAGGATTTTCGACACTAGTTTTCAGCTAGGTCGGATTCACTGTCTGGAGGAGAATTCCAGCGGCCGGCTGCTCTGATCGGTAGTTTTCCGTGGTTTCTCCGATCAACACCAGGCGAATGCCGGAGCAGTACCCTACCAAACGGGTCATGGATCGCGCGCGATCTGTCCCTCATAGTCCTTGTCCTATACTCTCCCATTACACACACACACACACTTACACTAACATGCACTACACTACCACATATTCCGGGAGTCCGGTCGGGAGCATAGAGCCTGTCCCGGCTGGGGCGATACCCCGCTGGTGGGAGAGTCCTGGTTAAGAGGAAACCCACTAGCCGACGGTAGGTCGGCGCAGGATCCAGCGGGGGAAGGCGGAAGGCATCCAGCGGGGGAAGATCACATCTCCCGAGAAAATCATGCACTACACTAACGGGACTAATGACCAAAGCAGTTGACGCGCCTGGAAACACGAAAAATCAATCAATCAATCGAAATTGGACTGAATGAATTGCCTTCTCGCGGTCTCTCACTTGAACAAATGGGGTGGCTCATACTAAGATAATTGATTATAATACTACCAATAGTATTTTATATGATAAGTTCACGTTCCACTCATCTGAGCCCTGACATCACGATGGGTTCCACATACCCCCTGAATACAAGAATGACTGTCTTAAATCATTGGTGTAAACATTTTCACTTTTTAAACAATCTAACATTAAATGCGCATTTGCGCAGAAGGATCCCAAACCGATCTAGGTAACATCGTCACTACGAATTCCATCTTTTTCTCGTGAAAATTAAAAGTTAAAGTACCTAGAACGTCAATTATTGAATGAAATTACATTTTTTGTATCAATTCATGTATCGTAATTATCTTTAGGCAAATTAAAGGTACGATTTAATTCATCTTATTCCTGTTCAATAAGATGCAATGAAATCATACCATTAGCTACTGCATATACCCAAAAGATTACTCTAAAGATGCACTTCAATATAATAGTTTTTGTTGTTGTTGTTGTTGTTGTGAAAATTGAATCGAAAAACTGCTGACCATGTATCCCTGATTTTCCAAACCTTTAAAAAATCAATGATGTTTATATGATCGTATTAATGAAATACATTGGAATAATTTTGTATAATTCATTTAAAAATTAATGGGAATGTCGTAATGGGAATCCCCTTATTACCTGCCTCGTAATTTTAATGTGAACTTTAGGAACTGAGGAAATATACTGAAGAATGTTAGATCACCGTGTTAACCAACGGAATTTGCACTCTGCATGCCGATTACCAACTAACTCGTACACCACGATCCCACTTGAGTTGCGAAAATTGACAGATACAATGTGATATAATTAATGCTAACAAATTGCATCGATTTGTTTAGGTGTCACAGCTGCGTCGAGACATATGGCATATGGAAAAATCACATTTTTGTGTTGAGAAACACCTGGAAAGAATGTTTTGACATTGACAAATGATATCGAAATTTTGTGCCATCGCAATATGTCCCCTCTACATATGTGAGAACGTAATATTATGACAGTGATAGGATGAAGTACCAAGTATTTTCTACGAAACAAAAATACAAACAAGCAGAAAAATATCACGTTGTTAAAGCTTACTTTATCTTTTTCATGAGAGATATTCACACAGCGATATTGGAATGCGTCCTAATTTGCGGATTCACATTGTACATTATGACACAACGCGCTGGGTCAAATATTTTCACGTGTTGGCGTATATTTGAAAGACTTGAGTGGCAAAAGCAAAAAACAATGCACTGCAATACAACAAATTCCTAAATATCTAACGTGTTTCAATTGTGCGTTCACCTGCAGTGCAAAGCTAACGAAAGAATTTCTCGCTTCCATGAATTATGTTCAGTTTATATAAAGTGTGTGACTTTATTGCCATTCATTGTCCACAGCCATCGTGAATGCTTTCTCTAGACAACAACTACGGTAAAATGGGGAAAAACTGCTTTTTAACAGGACTTTAAGTGATGTTATAAGTGAAGTGTTGCATGAATCTTGTCTCATGGAGCTCTACCTTGTTTCCTCCATTACTTTGTAGTTAATTGCGTAGTTTAGAGGAGGCAACGAGGATTTCCCCCAGCTGCTGTGGAAGTTCTTTCGTTCCATAATAGAGAGAAAACTACGTCTCTGATGTTGCTGAGCAACCTTAACCTTCTTTTGTCTTCAGAGAAGTGCTCTCGAACGAAAAAGATTGGCGAATTGATCGGAAATGGCTCCGAGAGACGTTAGACGTATCGGTCTTTCAGATCCGGCCCGTGAAGACGGATGGGCCTTCTGGAACTCGTTCTCAGATTTTAACTTCTTCGCACGAGCACGTCAGCCCGTGCCCTACAGTAATTAGACATGCGCTCTACTTCGCTGGAGTGAAAACCTATCAGCGGGCGGAGCCGGTTTTTTTTGTGCTCCGTTCCTCGCTTCCAAGACGCCTCGGAAAGTATTCAAGTGAAACCTCGCGTCTGCTTAAGCGAAAGGGAGCAACATCCCCGACAGCCTTGTAGGTCACAAATTATCTTCACTTCCAGTTTCTTTCGCCAATTATGTTCATACCGCCGCGGAGAAATTACAATAAAACCAACAAGCGTTTAAATTGCTTGAATGTATGTTTAATCTGAAACAGTGAATGAACCATTTAGAGAAATCCGAGTAATTCATACGTTGCGTTTACGTTTGTTGGCTTCAGGAGAAAATGGGAGTGAAGCTAATGTCACTGTGTCTTTCAGAATATCAAAACAAAATATTGTTAAATATTTGTTAATTAAATATATACGTCAGTGACTTTGTGTGCTTTGAATGTACGATAGACACATTATTTTCAGTTATTATCGTCGTAGATATTCAAATGAAGATGTATACTCTGCTGGGACGTGAGGGAGAGCCGAGCATAGCTCGTGAATGTTAATTATAAATGAACTAAGGAAGAATTCCATTATTGAATTGTATATATGCAGGTTATACCTGGACAAGAGTTCTTAATGATTCTTAGAGATGAATGAGTGAATACTAACAGTAAGTGTGCTTTCAAATTTAATCGACCATTCCAAGGAATGTATCACACGTCAACTATCCTTGCTCGATACCGAGCAGCCAGTCTTCTACTCTGAAGAGAAAATACATTTTTTTCTTCTCCAAGTTGACTTTGAGGCTCGTCTGCCTTCCTTCCAACACATAACCGGATTCTCTCTCGACAACACCCGAAGGATAACTAACCAATCCTCCCGGACGCAACGGCCAAGAAAATCTAGAACTTGAACTTCACAGCTCCCTCGGGTCGCGGAGGCCCTTTCTGTAGGACAGATTTATTTCTTCCCACTTACGTTGTTTTGAAGCAGACAAAGCGAGTGGAAATGGTATTGTAAAGGCTTCTTTGGGTTCGTCTGTTGATGATTACGCCCGCTGTTCTGGGAACGTCGGGTCGTCACGAACAACCAAGCAGAGAGAAGCGGGGAAAAGCGGTTCGAAGCGGGATGAGTGAGTATTTACTATACCAGATGCGGCAACTACTGACGTTATTAGTCCTGTAAATATATTGTATGATATATTCCAAGAAGTGGCGGTGTTCCTTTCCATGCTGGCACATGAAATCCGGCGGCAACCTACGCGTCGATTTACCAGGTTTCCTCGTCCATGTATCTCCATTAGCGGAGCACCGTCCTAGCCGGGGCAAGCACCAAGCTCCGGTATGCGGGGTAGTGTACGACATGTGCTGTAAGTGTAAGTGGGTGTCTAAGGAGAAACGCAGGGAGCAAGACGAGGAAGGAAAAATCGCGGGCGGTCCGGGACCCTTTTGTTACGCTATTCGATTTTGTTACGGTAGTCTCCGGCATTCGCCTCGTGTTGATCGGAGAAGCCACAGAAAACTACCGGTCAGAGCAGCCGGGCGCTATTTTCTCCTATCAGTGGTTAAATTCGACCCAGCTGCGCGGTCAGCGCGGGAGCGGGCGAGGGCGGGGGAGGGCGGGGGAGGGCGAGTCTCTCGGGGCGCGGCGACGGCGGCGAGCGCGATTGCCGAGGTGGAGCCCGAGCGGCCGCGGCGCAGGCGGGGGTGGAGGAGGTGCGGGAGGGGAAGGCGCGGGAACGCGGGTGACTGCGGCGGGGAGGGCAGGGGAGGGGAGAAGCAGCAGGTGGCTGCGTGGAGCGGGTGATGCGTTGGGCGCCGGTCGCTGGACGAGGCAGGTGGCGAGCAAGAAAAGTAGTTAGAAGTAGTCGCATGATTCTGTGGCGATACACTGAGTGACGGAGAGGATTCTGAGGACATTTAACTCGATATTGCATTTGGATTTGATGTTAGAAATAGCCTATTGTCGGTAGTATCGACCTGAAGTGTCGATTTATTTAAAACGATTCATGATCGAATCGCTGAGAGTACTGTGAACGATAAATAAAATAATCTCTAATTACATTTTACTATGTAGTTATATTTTGCTTTTTTAATTCATCAATAGAAAGATTTTTTTTAAAATCTTATTAAATTTGTTTTCCTTTTATCATTTTGGCATATTGGCATTTCACTCTCCCGAACTTATTCCTACGTAACCAGGCTATGAACTTTAATATTCCGGTAGCGTCATTCCATTTTTAACAATATTACAGTGTTAACGTGAAAACTGCAATCTATGTTGACGACACCAGTGTGTGTACACGATATCGATACAAGATATCGAATTGTCGAAAGTATCACATTATTTCTACATGAGTCGGTAAAATGGACAGTGAGAGGCAAGCACGGTTTGAATAACATTATTCGGAAGTTAATAAAATTTTTAAGAAATTTTATTTTACGGTATTTGTTTCTCAAAATTCCACGCAGACACAGTATTATTTGTTCTTGGATGTCTAATAATTCGAGGTTTTCTTATGTGCGAATGTAAGTCATTTTCACTCACAATACATTCCAAATAAACAGGAAAGGATCGCTAATAACGAAACAGTATGAAAGAGATGGTTCGAGGGGAAGTAAATTGAAAATGACTCGTGAGAGGTTTTACGGCAAGACCGGAGTCCGGGGACGAGAAACCAGAGTGGGTGCCGCACAAGGAAGCGAGATGAGAGACCGCAGCCTCGAACTCCAGTGATGGATGACGCACGTGTGGACAAAGGGCCTGATGGAGAAGGAACGAGCGGCCGGTACGAGTAAGTACATCACGACGCACCAGAAACCCAAGTTCCACAAGATAGGAACAGGAGCACTCGCATGAAAAGGGGTCGGGGAGCTGCAGGCAGCGAACGCACCTGAGACGGAGGCTGCGCGGAGGGGGCGGGGAGGGGGTGAGTGAGGGGAGGGGAGGGGAGGGGAGGGGGTGAGCGAGGGGAGGGGCGACCGCGAAGGGGAATCGGTCATTGAGGCGAAAAACTGCGGCGGGGGTGTTAAAACGCGCCGGAGAGGCGCTCGCGCTGGCAACGCGAGGGGGTCGCGAGGCGGGGGCGAAAAGGAGGGGGCACATGGCGTGCTTCAGCAGCCGAGCAACCCTCGCCCTCGCCCACTCCACACGCCCACGTGAGTCCGCGTTCGATGCGGAGCGCCGAAGGAGAGAACTCTGCAGCTAGCCTGCAGGACGAGACGCAGCAACATGAAAACACGCGTCAGATGATCGGGAACGGTGGCGAAATTGACTTGTTAAAAATTTGAAGAAAATGACGTGATTGGGATCAGATAGTTCTATGCCACAGTTTGACAAAATTTGTTATACTAACAAATACGTCCTTTAACCTTTCAGCTTGTGCATATAATACGTTTTCAATTTGGCAACAAATGGTAGAATAATGTATTCAAGTTTGTTACAACTCTTTCACAGTTACCTTATTTATATTAATTACCAGCTTATACACACATTTTACCTTTAAACTCAAATTTAGTCTGAAGATTTATATTTAACACCTAGACCACCGTCTCGTCGTTTTTATGAGCACTCCCGGAAAGGTCCTACAGTGAGAATCCTCCGTTCAAGAAACGTACGATCGGTGAGAATCCTACCAACTACGTCCAAGACACAGATCATCGGCGACCAGCACCGAGCCCGCGGCTGGAGCGGCAAGGGTGCTGTGCGTAGCCCCTGTCGCGTCGCGTCGCGGGGGCGGCGAGGCGGTGGGGCGGGGAGCGTCGTTAACGTCGGAAGCTCCGTGGCCGCCGCCGGAGCCGCGCAGGAAGTGCGCCGCGCGCCGTGCTACATTCCGCGGGGAAAAGTGGGCACCTCGCGCCAGGAACCGGCCCGGCAAATGGGACGCCGCGCCGCGCCGCTCGGCACTGCCTCCGCGCGACGTCCGCCGCCGCCTCCGCAGCTGGTTCCGCCGCCAACCCCCGACGCAACCGACGCCGTTCATGGCGCCTCTCGATGTCGTCTATGCCGTCTATGCCGTCTATGCCGTCTATGCCGTCGATGTCGTCTATGCCGTCGATGCCGTCGATGCCGTCTATGCCGTCTATGCCGTCTATGCGGTCTATGCGGTCGATGCCGTCGATGCCGTCGATGCCGTCGATGCCGTCGATGCCGTCGATGTCGTCGATGTCGATGTCGATGTCGTCGATGTCGTCGATGTCGTCGATGTCGTCGATGTCGTCGATGTCGTCGATGTCGTCGATGCGTCGATGCGTCATGCGTCGATGCGCGTGTCGTCGACCGGTTGAGATGGTTCAGAGTATCAACTGATGTCACTATTGCCTCTGGCTGGGGTCCTAGGGTCGAGTTTCGACGGTGGCAGGGTCTCCGACACTGACTTCATAGCTAAGTTGAATTCAGACGCTCTTGGGACAGTTCTAGCTGCCGGCTGCTCTGATTGGTGGCTTCTCTGATTAACATCAGGCGAATGCCGGAGCAGCACCCTAGGAAACGAGCGACAGAGCGCGCGCGATTTTTCCTTCCTCTTCTTTGTTCTATCCTCACCCCTTACACACACACACAGTTACACTAACATGCACTACACTATCACACATGCCGAGAGACCGGTGGGGAACTCGGAGCTTTTCCCGGCTGCCTCGCTGATGAGAGGTACCTGGCTGGGGAAATCCCCGCTAGCCGACGGTAAATCGGATATCGCCATCCAGCGGTGAAATATCACCGCCACCTCCCGAGGACAACATGCACTACATTTACGGGACTAGTAACCTTAGCAGTTGACGCGCCCAGAATCACTAATTAACTAACCAACCAAACCGACGTTAAGATAATTTTCGACACTAACCAGATACTTACAACGAATTATGTTGCCGTCTGGAGGACAATTCTAGTGGCCGACTGCTCTACCCTGATTTCTCTTATCACCAGACGAATGCCGGAGTAGTACCCTCACAAACAGGCCATGGACACGGTCTTTCCATAACCTTCCTTGTTGGCGCATGGCCCGCTGGTGGGGGGTACTCGAGTGGGGAAAACATTCCAAGTGGGTATGTAGTTTGGCACCGGGTCATCTAGCGGGTCATCTAGCGGAACAACACCGCCCCCTCCCGCGATTAAACACATGCATCACATTTACGAGACTAATGTCTATAGCAGTTAACGCACCCGGAAACACGAAATAACCAATGATACAGTAGATGTCGCCGACACCGGCGACGCCGTCGACCCAAATTAGGGTATCCGACGGTTTGCGTATCTTAATTTTCAATTTTTACGCAGAAAAAGCTGGAATTTGTTGTCATGATTTTGCTCTGGTCGCATTGTGACCCATTTCCTCTAAATGTGCAATTCATTCCTCGGTTGTTCAAAAAAAATATTAACGCCAGTGATTTAAGACAGTCATCATTATGTTCAGATCTCTTCACATCCCCCTCCCACCTACTGCGACCCTGTCGACACTGCCGGCTAATAACACGTGGAGTATATTATCTAGAGCTGTATCGAACTCTCATTTCTCTGTTACGGAATTCAGAATTTATATTCCACAGAGACGATTCGTAAGCCTCTTCAGTACAGAATTCTTCATCCTTAAGTCGTTTTTTTGCCACACACTAAATATTCTATCCAATATAATTGCAATAACTCCAGGATACACTTCAAAACCAATCTTCCTCTGGTAATTTGAAACTCATTGTATATTTTCTTGTAAGATAAGTATTTTCTCATCAAAATAACGTGAACCTAGACGTATATACTGCCTGAATTTAGTTTCATTTTCATCTAATGAGTGAATGAAATAGCTGGTGGTCCTTGTTCCCAAAGCTATGAGAAGAAACACAAGTGGAGAAGAAAAGATATATCTCTGCAGATATTGACTTTCTCCGCAACTTATTTCCGGCGCAGATTGTTCCAGTGTTCGAGTGTGTTCCTGGAGAGAATAACCGAAAGGAATTGCTGTTGATACAGTATCGTCTTTACGTAGTAAGTAGAATAGTGCGCCGTTTTTGGAAATAATACAGAGGATCGAGGCTGTAAAACTAAACGTTATCGTATATGAAAGGTATAAATTCCAACAAATTCTCTACAAATGAATTGTCTTTATTCGTTAATGATATAGTGTATTTCTTTTATACTAAATTTTCTGTTAAGGCGTCGCGAAGCAAGTGAAGTTTGTATGTGAAAGAGGAGATACATTTTCATATCAAGAAAAAAATAGTATTAAACATTTAATCATAATTTTTGGCAGAAAAGCAAAATTCCGACGGTTGTCGTAAACGGATTCACTTGCTCTGGCAAATGTGAGAGGATAAAATTGTTTTGAATGGATGGTTGTATAGTGCATACTATGTATTAAAATTCGAAAAATTGTTTTTAGATTGTACTCGTATAATTTCTTATTTGATTTTTGTGCAAAAGTCAGTAAAGACCCTAAAAGGTACTAAAATTCAAACGTATAAGTCAAAATAAGCTCGTTAAAAAAGTATTGCGTAAATTTGTAATACAGTTAAGAATTTGAAGTATCGAAGCCATGAACGATGTTCAAGGGTCTACGATTTAAGTCAAGTTGGCAGCTGGTCAGAGACAACAGCTGCAGCAGGAGTCCGCCGCCCCCGCCGACATCGTGTCCTGCAACCTGCAGTTATCTTTATGGCGGAAGATAGAGGAAGCCGCTCTGTCGTAGAACCTGCCATATCACACTTGACCCGCACCTTGCCGCGCGGACCTCTGAGAAGTTCAGAGATAAATATGTTTGAACATTAACGTGCCTTTTGGATATCTAAGGTGGGCGGTCATTCAAGGGCGTAACACAAAGCAATATTTGAGTCTAAGCGAAACATACTTTCCAACGCATTTTGAAGCTAAAATGCACCTAGCGAACAGACAACAGTCCTCAATCTCGGAGGGAAAACCTTACTTTAGCCAGCGCGCTGAAGCTAATACTAACATTATCCAGATGAAATCTAAAATGATTCGTTCGTCAATCATACAGCTTTAACCACATATTGTGGCTAACGAACAAATTAACCGACAAACTCCCAACATTAGCAGTACATCGGGCTTTAGATGTAACTTTTCGCCGTAATACAATCTACCATCGCCAACCAAAAAATACATAAAATTAACGAATCCAGGAACCCAGGCGTGTTAACCTTAAATGTAAATAGTAGAATAAATGTGCGGATTGTATTGTTTTCTGAAACCAGTGAAGTCTTGTGGCTGACTAATGAATACAATGAAAATAAAAAGGACGTAACTTTTCTTTTATAGACCCATCCACAAAACTGGCGCGCCAGGGCGGGTTTACAATATGACGCAAGCACGGTGGTTCGTTCCGTGCGTAAGCCCGAAAGCGTGTCTCTTCCGTGACCCTGAGCATCCTCAGGCCGCAGCGGCATCGGAGCGCAAAGCGGCGGCTCATTCTGCCCATTCCCACCTCTTTCACTCTCCCCAGGAAGAGCTCCGGAGTCCGTTCCGCTCTGCCTCCCCGCCCGCGGCGGATCCTTCGACATTCTTCAGCGGGTCTGCCCAAAACAGACGCCCTATACTGCGAATTTTCCAATGCTGCCCCTGCCATTTCATCAGCCCTATCGGTGCCATCCAATCGGGAACTTATACGTCACTACAGTGACGTCACTATGGTGGCGTTCGACCTTCCGATTGGATGACGCCGGAATAGCTGCTTTACGTCAACTATGAATAAATATCAGTTGCAGACACTCCTGCATAGGGTTGCCAAGAGTGTTTATGTACAAGGGAGGACACTCGATAAGAAAACAAAGGAACAACATATTTCATTTTCTGAACATTTAATTTAGACTAACATCAAACAACCCCAATGGAGGACGGTTGGAAACCCTAGTGCTGCATCACACAAGCCATTACATTTAATAAATAAAAAAAATTATCTTTCCAAATATATTTTTGTGTAATTGTAAAAAACGCTGTATAAGTGCATACTAATTGCTGAGATCAGCTTTTATTTTTCTTCACACGCGCGCCTACACGCCTAATTCTGAAGGTAACTGGGGTCTAAGACGTCCAGTTTTGAACAAGAAAGCCCAATGATATCACGGGGAGCCCGAGAATTCGTGTTGTACGCATGCCCAAAATTACTAACCATTAAGCTCTTGAAAGCTGCGATTTTCACAGCATCAAGCTTGGCAATGCTTCACAGATCTGTCATCTATTGGCCAGTTTCCAGTTTCAATCTAAAAAACACCTATCAATCGATGCCACTATAGAGAAATGGCGTTACATAAACAGTTTCGAAGATTCTGCTACGAGTTATTTTTACGCTGCTACGATTTAACTACACCTGTGTTCGAGTTATTTCTCGACTGGTGCGAAAATTAAGTTTGCGTTTCTCTTGAATGGAAACTCAACTAAAATGTTTGCTCCTTCGCTCCCTAAACACCAGCCGGGATGCAATCGGGCCATGCCTTATCACGTAGCCAAAAGTGAAAAGGGATTAACTGGGAAGCGGGAGCGAGGGAAGCCTGGCCGAGGGATGTAATCGGGCGATTCCCGTGTAATCCGTGGTGGTATGATTTTCGAATCCGTGAGTTTGCCCAACTATCCAGGGGAAGCTGACGTTAAAATATTGATTTTCAAGATGGTAAATTGGTACTGATACCTTGGGTACTGATATTCACCCCCTGTCGTTCCAAATGAAATTGATGGTGGATTTTTGTAGGTTCGCGGCAGGTTTCTTTGAAGTTTTTCCGTTTGCTCTGTCTCTCATTTCATTGCACCATATCATTCAAATCCTGTCAACATTATCACCCTACAGCCATTTATCAAACTATTCATCATCAGATATCGCCGAAAAGGCTTATATCGATAATCGATAATCCCTTTATCGATAATCCTATGTAATATCGATAATCGTGAAATCAATATTATGTCTGGTGTTGATACTTTTGCGATAACTTCTTCAATATAATGACACGCTAGATATAACTGCAATTAAAAAAATATGGCAACACCATTTTATTGTAAGAAAGTATCTGCTAAAAAGGTTAGGAAGAGATAATGGAGCTCAAGAAAGCGTGCGTAAATTGTACTTTTCCATCTTATGTCACGTACAGTTTGTACGGTTTTTAACGAAAATAAAATATTTTTTTTGAAAACTACGTCACTGAGATTGGTACCTGTACCCCCAATTCCACAAATCTCTCCCATCAGAAAGGGGACTTGCACAAAAATTGTCAAGGAGCAATTTTTGAGATTTGAAGAGAATGGTATAATAACAGCTGAGAGAAATAAAAAAAGAAAACAAAAACAATTTACTAACCAGTGAAGGTTCATTGTATAATGAAATGATGCTTAAGTTGCGCACAATGCTACAAAATGTCAATAACAGATATCGAAATACTTCATCAATCGATGAAGTATCGGAAGCATCGGTTCGTTTAAATATGTTCGCAATATGGGTAAAAACGTATCTATACTTTTTGACACCCTTTGACATCCCAGTTTCCTTCTCGAGACGAAGATGAGAAAAGAGGAGCGACGGGCGCTGGCAAGGTGTGACGCACTGCGAGGCAAGCTGCGAGATGCTGGGGGCCATGAGAGCGGCGTGCCTGAGGCGGACGTGACATGGAAGAAATGGGGGCGGCGGCGGCGATGACGTCAAAGTGAAGCGGAGACGAACGACGCCCAGGCCTAGAATGATATCTTCATTATGTGCAGTATTCGAGCAGGCACGCAACGCATAAAATATGCTGATGAGAATAATAATATTTATGAACTTAAATAAACTGTGTAAGAATATAAAGCCTGGAAGGAGTAAAAGTTGCATCTAATGCCCAGAAGGAAACCAGGGTGAAGAGTAAATTCCATGAAAGAAAACACTATAAAAACCTTTAATACGTGCAAACGTGTGGGAATTAGTAAAAATTTAAAATGATAAAACAAATCGAATACGTGTTGGTGAATAATTTAGAAATGCTAAATCATGTAGTAGTCGGGTACTGCTGGATTTTCTCCCGAATGAAATTCTTCCTTCATTATCAAAGATCAAGATAGTAAATAGTTTCATGCTAATAGAAGGGGAGTCATAATCTTCAATTGGTTATCAAATTTAAAATATGTAATATTAAATTTAAAACTTTCATCAAACTAGAAGATTGAAATGTAAAGTTTAAATAGTATATTCTTCATTTTAATTAAATATCATAGAATCCAAATGATGGTAAAATTCATGCGTGAGTGATAATCTAATGTATTTCTGATAAATATTTCAAGTGATGATTCTTGTGATAACAATTTAGATAAATGATGATCAGTGAAACGAAAATAAGGTCTAGCATTCTGGATATTGCGATGAAATAGACGTTACTTTAGTTACCCTATGTTTATATTTGCACTTATTGCAGGAAATGAATCGATGGCCGCAACCCCGACACGGGCTTACATGCCGGAAATTGGTTGCTTTGACACACTGGGCTGCCTATGTTGTCACTGCAGAATCCAATATTCGCCCCAGCGTGGGACCACAATGTCAAAGGATCCATTAGCGACAAAATGAAAAGGTTCCAGAGACACTTCCCACGGCACCGACGCGCTGCCACACGTGTAGTTTGTGGAGCATCCTGTGGCAGCGGACGAAACGTGAAGCGTAATTTTATGTTTCGCGTTCAAAAAAGTAGAGTCTGGCCGAATAACACGTACTTATGTCACTTAGCGCTGCAGAGTATGCTGATTCATTTTAACAAGAATTTTCGAACTCGCCTTCGAAAGCTATAACACAGGGTACGTATATTCCACTCAACAGAGTGGAAGTGGTGCTCCCACGGTTCCTCTTCCCTTTTGCTGATAATTCCTGTACTGCAACTTAAGACCAAACTAGGGGGATGAGAATTCTCAAGATTTTTTTCGTACTTTCTGATAAAATACATTGTACATTGTAGGTCGAAAAATACTCAAGACATTTTCCATTCTTTGGGGTATACATCATGGAAGTCACGGACACGTCTCCACAAACATTAAAAAATAAAACAAATATTTTGAAGATAATGCTGCAAAGGTGAAGTACTACGCAATACTACAAACCTATAGGTTATTTTGCTTACACTTAGTGCAAATTTATTGATACAAACCATGCGTATTTTATTGAAATACATCCTTAACTGGAAATTTTATTTTTCCTCAATGTCGAGAAGAGTTCTTCCTTCCGTGTTTCGAACGACTTTCATAGAGGCATCTGCGCAAACGGCTTAAGACAAGCCAGACACGAACAAAACAAAGTAATATTTTTTAAACAAAACATGTTAGTCTAAAACACATGGAATTAATTAAAACGTTCGAAGTGACGCATCACCTTTAGTTTTTGACAGTTACAAAATAAATCTTTATTGTGAGAAAACATTCAAACCGGGTTTTCTGAGATATTCTCACAGGAAAAATAAATTATCAAGACTAAGGATACGCGCAAGCGTACATTGGTTGTAATTTCAACTCTTCCACCCTGTACCAAAATGGAGACATTCACAAGCTGTACTCCATAATTTTCAGTAAATTAGACAGTAATTTTATAAACGAAGGAACCAAGATTCTCTTCTTGAATATCATTATTATTTTCTCGTTATCTCGAAAAAGCAGGTAATACAAGACGTTTTCACTTCCAAGTTTACTTTTTCCTTCAGTTCCGAATTAGCAACGTACGATGCCTGTAATAAATCAATAAGCCGGGGCTGCCGTCGGAGGAAGGGTAAGGAGCTGCAAGTTGCTGCCGCTGTCAGTGTCTCTCTCGGCAAGCGGCCTCTCATGCTCTGTCATCGCCGTTGTAGAGCCGGCTCGAGCCCCGCCCACACACAGCTCATGGGCTGCAGCAGTTCACGTAATCGCCTGGCAGCATTGAATAACCGCAGATATTCCAACTACTTGTAGTTCAGTGACTCCCCGATTTCGGTTTCAGATGGTTCGCATTACAATTTGCTCTGCGGTCGGGTGACCCAAAATACTGGTTCTCAAACCTTTTAATATTGTGCTCCTCACACATGACTAGCTATTAAATGTCACGGTGAATATTCCTGAATGATACGTTTCAAATTTTATCTGTCTAAATATTTTACACATTCATCAATTTATTGATTTTTTTTAATTCACATGATAAATACAAAAAGTGAAAAGACATTACTTAATAATTAAGTAAATTAAGCGTATGAGCCTGTACGTACATTCACAAAAATACATGGCAGCATTGTGTGTTTGTTTGAATACTTAGAAAACATTATTTTTTAAACTCAATTTTAATATTCATAATTATTTATATTCAAAGAGACTAAAAACAAATCGCTGGTTGATACAAAAGAAACCTTATAACTGGGGTTTCACTGTCTTCCAAAATTGAAAATCCACAGTAATGGGATCCAATGCCACTCGCGCGAGCCCGTGAACCATCCTTCGTACACTTATCCCCTCGGGTCTACCGACGGAGCTCTCGTCAACGAATTTTGAGAAGCAGCGAAAAATTCTGAAGCATTGTTTTAAAGTATTTTAAAAATTGCCGTTTCCAGGCAAACGATTACCTAACTTTCTCTCCTTACGAACAACTCGTAAGGCGAGAATGTAATAATGATTGTACTGTATTATTGTACGTATATACTTGTATATTTACAATGTGCAGATATTTTACACAGTCAAATTGGAGAGACAGCTTGATTAACTAGTGGTGCTACAGAATGACACGACATTCTCGTAGTAAACTTTTCTAATTTCCTTGGTGTGAATTGGGATTACGATCTTGCCCCATCCTCTTGCCAGCTGACATGTATCGACACACAAAGAACATTTTTTTGACATTTTCACAATATTTCAGTGTCATAAAAAACAACCGAACTATTACTTTAAGAATATTAAAAAAAGAGTAAAACCGCGGCATAAATGGCAATATTCATTGAAACATTTGGAGCAATTTTTAAGAAAATGGCGTTTAAGCGTTACTGTAAATGCAAAATTTGAGTTTTCGAAAAACTTCCGTTTCCCGTCATTTGGGGTTCTTTAACTCGCAAATGCAATAGCGTTTCCAAATTGCTGGAAATATGCATATTAACGGCATGCGAGATATTAAAAAAAAATCATTTGTGTAATTTTTGAAAGAAAAAAGAATACGCCAAAATGAACTTTGTCATTTTTAACAGTGCAATTAGCACTACCCGTTCGAAAAAAAATGAAGAAAAAATGGAGCCATTTTTTAAAAAATGGAGTTTGAGCGTTGCTGAAAATGCAGAATTTTGAGCTCATTTTAACAGAAAAATATTGAGTTTTCGAAAAACTTTATTTTACATCATTTAAAATACAACTTTCGAAAATTTAGAGTTCACCAAGAAAATCGGACCTATGCTATATTTATAAGTGTGTTTTACTTATCTTTCACAAAATTTAGAGAAAAAAATTTGGAGCCGTTTTTTGAGTAAATATTGAAAATACCCGTGTGGCTTCATGTAAGTGTTGCTTCATGCTATTTAAAGCACATGTACTCAAAATCACAATAATGTGAACAAATTTGCACTAATATAAATATTAATGACGTGGGAGGCAAGTCAAAAAATTGCATTTTTGTAATTTTTGAAAAAATAAAAGGATAGAGTAATTTAGCGTTTACGTCATCGTATAGGGTTCGTTTGACACTGCTCCTACCAAAAATTTAAATAAAAAATTTGGAGTCGTTTTGGAGAAAATTCTGCTTTTGTAATTTTTTAAAATTGCAAATATTGCACGCAGTATTGAACGAAAACTACTAACATTTTCAAAAAATCTACATGACGTTAATAAATGAAGTAATTATGGACAATGAACCTAATTTGAAGGGAAAACATCTATTTTCAGTTTTACAGTTGTGGGGACACACCGAAAAAATTCAAACTTTTGCAATTTTCGAAACTTCATAATTAACCGTGAAAATCGGACCTAGGCCAATTTTATAAGTGTATTTTACTCTATTCTTACAAGAATTTTAAAGAAAAAATTTGGAGCAGTTTTTGACAAAATTTTTAAAATGTCCTCGGGGATTCATTTAAAGTACCCCCAAATTTTAAAGAATGTTTTTCAAAATCTCATAGCTTCGACTGGAGGTAGATGGACAGGGATTTCTTCCATTAGAAAAAACTCCTACGACTGGTTTGGGTGCTAGTTTTGCTCACGGAGGGACAGACGGACGTTTTGAAAGAAACACTTTTTCCGTATCAGGGGACCCCAAAATGTGTATTTTCGTTCAAATCTCGAAATCGATATCTCTGAATATACGTATGTATGCGAGAATGTAAAAATACAGAATCGTGTTTCTTACTTTCCTTCGTAATGAAACTATTGATCATAGCTACTCATGTAAAGCAACCTAGTGTCTCAACCTTGGAACAATCGACTTAACCAGTCTGATACCCATAGAATCGACGGCTGAGTGTACATGCGTGTCCATCGACGCGTGCCGCGAGCTCTCGCCACGCAGGCGCGGCATCGAGCCGTGTCGCGGTGGGGCGTGCTTAATCTTCAGTAAGAACAGCGAATAAACGTCGTTGACATTTCGAAGCGGGCGAGTAAGCGGCGCCTATGAGAGAGGGCGGGTCTCTAATAATAGCACCCTCGACGAGATTGACAAAGCGGCGGCGGCGGCGCCAGCGTCCCAGGAGAGCGACACGGAGCCCCGGGCGAGGGGTTTCAAGGGGGCGGGGCGCCCGTATCGTCAGCGATATGGGTGCGACGAATCCGTAATGGCCGCCTGTCACCGCTCTCGGACGCTCAATGACCGCGTCAGCCATGCACACGTGCGATGACGGGTTGATAGGTGTCGGACGGATCGCGAGAGATTCATTAGATTGAGAAGGCTTCAGCTTCGTGGGCTAGTCATTAGAGTTTCCCTTAGTAATGAACGCAGTGGTGACTCGTGCATATTGCTTACCAGAGATATCAATTCCAAAATCTTCCATGAAACACGCAAGAAATTATTTTACGAAGAGTTGACTTCTGATCGGAGAAGAATGCAGACCTATGGATTTGAATTTTCCGTAGGGGAGAAATAGGGATAGAGGACAGCTTGAGCTCCTCCAAAAATAAAATGTTTAATTCGAAAGAAGTGACGATTACATTTTATTACCTTCCCTTCATTTTCCTGGGCTCCTGAATCACAGAAGAAGTCAGGATTCATGTGGAAACTCAATGATTTTATATTAAGAAATTCTCTTATACATTGTGTTGGTTCTTGAAATTTGACTTTCATCGTAAAATTAATTTACAATGTAGATCTATACGTTTGTTTAAACGAAAAACCGGAACGAATTTTTTTGGAAGGGTGCAAAAATTAAATGTCATTTGGATAATAGTAAGTTAAATAATGGGCGAAGAAGGTGATTTGCTCACGAGTCGAGTTTTTCGCCTTAGCCTATCGATGGTTGCGTATTCAATTGTAACCCATTGTGTGCGAATTATGTTTCGGACGTGCTGCCCCATATTTCGCGCACGCTTCGTAATGTTTCGCACACTATTGGTTAGAATGAAAACATTATCTGTTTCACACACGGGAAACAAACAAGAAAAACCTCTATTCGTGCACGGCGTGTTAAATAGTAGTTTATGCAATTAGTTTATAATGTTAAGCTTTATTGCATGAGTACATGTTTTGAAAACGACCGACATTGGAAGCGAGTTTTCAAATTTGTACGAATGCAATAAAGGAACATTATGAACGAGTTGCATACGCTATGTTTTGTATCACAGCATAATATATTTTTAAGAGAATCAAACTTAATATTGCGAAACAACTTCCTTGTGACGTCTCGGGTATTTGACAACTGTTCCAGAAAACGGTGGTCGGCTGTTCCATTTACCGCTACCACCCCAACATTCTCTCATTGCGACAGGCTGAATGTGTGATGACGCAATCATTCGTGACATAAAATCTAATACATCATTTGTGCCGTAAAAGGCCTTTTATGAACGATTTCTTACAACAGGTCATTTATAATACTGGTATACAAAAAACATATCTTATCTTGGAGTGAAAGCTTACGTGGTACGTATCACATACAATCAATTGTAGTTTTGAGAACTTCCGTCTATTTTTAGAAACATGAATTGATTTTCTAACATTGCACGCCCATGACAGTTTTTTCGAAATGTCCCTTGATCTTTAAAGCAGCGAGATCAATTGGAACAGAAAAACCGCCACGCACCGTGCACCTGTGACGTCCTTACGCCAGCGAAGCAGAGTTCACGCAATCGGTCTATCGGGCAGTGCTTCCCTCAACCTCTCTCCCTGAACGTGCCTTTTAATTTCCAATTCTCCGACCTCCCTCTTCCCTCTCGGATTCAAAATGGGTCCTTTCATCGTAGCCCCGCCCCCTCTTCTCTCGCTCTCGACGGACGTTTACTAATTGCGTAAGATTCGTGGGAGGCGCAAGTGCCGTCGATATCCACGGACTTCGTAATTGCTGCGACGCCGGAATGCTACGACCTGTCCGATTCTTTTGAAAGCAATTAAAGAACACTGCTTTTGCCAAGCTTCATTTTCCGACGTTTCCTCTCGCATGGAAAAACGCTTGTTAACGCACATTCTGGAGCTTTTTTTCTGACATTGTGTCATTTGTTGGCGTCTGTTCTGAGAGTACCCGACTGATGTGCTGGGAGGCAGGGTGAGTGACGAGAACAAGTGGCGGAAGGCGAGGACAAGTTGGAAGGTAAATGGTAGAAGTCGATAGTGAAGAGGCTATTCTGGAGCATCACAAATCGGAGCTCGGGAAAGAATCGGAGCGCCGAAAAAGAATAAGGGTCAGCAAAATACGAAACGCCAGGGACATTGACGATAAGAGAGAAATAGAATAGAAAAAGAATAGGACGAAGGCTAGGAAGAATAGAAAGAAAGAAAGCCCGCGTCGATGGCACTGGAGAGCGAGATTCCAGCGAGGCCCGTCAGGGGAGGAGGGGTGAGCGGGGATAAGGCGCAGGGGGAGGCGAGGGGGCAAAGGTCGCGTGGACGTCAGAAGTGGCGCAGTCGCAGGATGAGAACTCGGGGCGACGGCCGCGTCGGTGGGGCCCCGGGTCGGGGGGGGAAAGGGGGGGGGCTGCAAAGGCGCGCCGCATAAGCGGCAAGCGCACAGGGGGCGCGCCGACGGTGGGAGGGGCTCGCAGTCGGAGGGGTGGTGGTGGCAGGGCGAAGGAGTAGTAGTGGGTCGGGGAGGGGCGGCGCGGAGTCGGGGGGGGGGGGGGGGCGGCGGGTGGCCGTCTGACACGTTGCGACCCAACGCAGCGGCCACGTAGCTCCCGCGAGACGGGCTGCGGCGTTGGGCCGGGGCTTCCCAGCTCTCGCCAAACAAATGGGGATCCCGGAGAATAAAAAATAAACTCGGCTAAATGGTGTTATGTAGTCGCGCTCAGTGCGTCTTTTCGAAAACGTGAATGCTGGAAAATCGCTCTTCTCGAATATATTCCTAGAAGACGCGTGGGTTGTATTGAGCATTGAAAATTAGTTTTATTGCCGTACTATGACATATTAGTGTAAACATATTAGACTAACATTCGTTTTCAATTGATGTGCAAATATAACGAAGCGCTTGAATAAATCCACTTTGAATACATCCACTCGGATTTTAACAACGTCCTTCCCCAAAACTAGAATCTATTATACAAATCGTGATTATTTACTGGGGAGGAAATAGATATGTTTTGAGGAACATTTCTGTTCAACACCGTATTGAAAGCACGAAAAAGTCTCGTTCCAACGACATTTCAAGAATTCCTGTGACTCCTCACGACCACGTAAGAATGAAAGGCATTTGGTAGAATGCATGCATGAGATGGACTGCCTACAAAAAATAGCAAGAAAAACGTAGCTTCCGACGGTGTAATATGAGTTGGAAAGGTATTTTCTCGATATGTATAACGCATGCTGAAGTCTTCTAGTGAAACACTCACAATCCAACCTCCAATTTATTTAGAAGCATGAGAATGTTCTTCCTACGTATACATACTGACAAAACGAGAGTTCGTCTTGGGCGGCTTAATTTTATTGTTTTTCGAATATTTTTCTTAAAAACAACAAAAACGAAACATTCTAAATTATTAGAAAATACATATAAAATGTAAAAGTATTTGTATAATAATTTTACACTTTTATGTCATTTTTAGTTTCTTTACTTTTTTGTTTAATAAGTTCATTAATTACTATGTCTTTTATCTCGTTTAAAATATTGGCTTAGAAGACGCTTGTGCTACGTAATTAACTATATTCGATTATTCAATTTGCATTATGTTATTTTTGTTAACATATGACAATTGTTCAATTACACATACACATTTTACACAACAAGGAGGTAAAAAATTCTATGCCTGGGGCAGCAAAATACCTTGCATCGACCACGGCTCTACTTGTTTTCCCAACGTGTGTGAATATTTATTTCTGTTTGCTTAGTATGTTTCCTGCAGAAGTTTAAACTGTATCACGCACGCTATAAATTTATGATAGTATTAAAAACATTCCGAATAGTGGGAGGAGCTGAATCGAAAACAAACAGGATAGCACTGAAAATTCTACTGCCGCAATGAAATGTGAAGGGACTTCCGGAACACTAAGCTAATTTAAAATTAATTTAATTACCGAAATGAATTTGAACAGGACTAGTGTGTTCTTTTAGAGTAAAAAAATACGCAATGAGCACACATAGTCCTTTATGCATATGAACACTACTCATAGCTACTATTCGAATGAACAGTCCATTTCGTCGTGCAATGTTTCCAAACGCCATCATAAAAATTACTGTTTATTTTATACAAAACAACCGACCAAGTATTGATCCTGCAGACAGAATGGTGTACATTTTCATAATGTATCAACAAACATTTAAACATAACACGGTTCATTATATTAATAACGAAGTCTGAATGCGGTTTTGCAAATTATTGTTAGTACACAAGATCCCAAAAACCAACAAGTAATTCTATCTTGGTTGAAAATAATGACATGCTGATCGTTAAATGCGAGAAATGTAGCAAACATTTCTGTGAGATGAATATATAATTAAACATCTCTCCTTTTATTCATGCTACTTATAAGGTAAATATATCAAAAATGTTATTGCTAAAAAAGTTTGATTCAGTACCGTTATATATGCGTATTTATTTAACGGATGGCCATGTGTGCTATAATTCAATATTCTAATCATAAAATGTTTATTGGTATGGAGCTATTTGTTGCGTAGTATATTATGAATTAAATATCTCAGATGTTAAATTCTATGATGAGTAAACGGTCATCTTTAGTACTCGGTTATATACGAAATACATAAACAGGAGTGCATGAGAAAATAAACGTAAATGATAAATGCAGAAGATTGATCATGAGCTCGTAACCGTCATAATTAAATCGGAAGAATCCCGTGTTCATAGAACCCCTAGAGAGCTGCTTGTTTGTGTAGGTGCAAATTAGGTTCTGGCAACCCTCGGACATCCAAGACTCCTCAAACATGGGCCCTGGATGCCTCCAAGCCCAGTTAATGAAGTCGGCATCTACTAGTATAAGGTTGCTGAAACCAATTTCGGAGCGATGATGATGTTTACTCGAACAGACGTGTCGTACTGTTTGGTGTCACAACTGTTTGAGACACAGTTGCTTTCACGGAAACCAAACTTTTTTGGTAACAATTCATTTCGAAAAACCTGACGTATATTTAAATACAGAAGTGCATTATATCAAATCGTATGCAGCAATTTGGAGAAAAAATCAAAGGAGGTACTGATATATTGCAAGATATATTAAAATAATCAGAATTGAAGATAAAAGGTTTCTACCACAATCGAAGTGTAAAACACTGTAAAACTCGTAAAACACCAAAATGCTTCGTTCCAAAAGTGAAATACTACCGTATGGTATTATGATTTATATCGAGATTACTGATTTTCAATGCGTCGAGAAATTGGAAGAAATCTACGCAATCTTTGACCATTTGAGAGGGGTTTTTAGTTTCATTAGATACCCCGAAACTCGGGAAAAAATAAAAAACAACGAAACAATTCGAAAAGTGCCAATATTTGTTTGTGTTAGTGTGTATATTAAATGTACCGACTGAACTCCCACAATCATGTGTCACTGCTTACGACCACAGCAGATGTCATGAGACAGCAAGGCTCCAAGAAAGAGGGGGCTCATATGTTTCACATGCTGCGTCACGGAACAACTTCTTTTATATTCTTGGCATCTAAAGAGGTGTTTACTATATATACTGTACTCTGTTATTTTAGTATTCGTAAAGATTATTTTTGTTAAAATATTTAATTGATTGTAATGTTATACCAGAATGTTTTTTGTGCTCGAGGGGAGTGGCACTGCTTTTTGGAAATCCATTTTGTGTGGTTTGGTTCAGCAGAAGTTTTACAGACGAACTAGGCTACTAGTCTATAATAAAATGAATAATCGTAGCTATATCTGATATGCTAGATATAGCTATACCATCAGGCACTAGTATCAATTCGCCACATTTTCATTGGCCTGAGGCTAGCGGGATCTATGATTTTACTAGTCGTAGCAGATGCATTGTTTGCAAAGTGTAAGTCGTAGCCTGGTCCACCGCCTAATAAACTGAGCTCGGGTACATATGCACAAACTAGGAACGGGGAACGAATTTCACACGTTTTCCTGAAAGACAAGACAATGAAGCAGAAGAAATAAACATTTCCTGCAGCCGATAAACGAGATTCAAATAATTGTAACTTTTGCCTGTCGTCCTGTTTCTTTAAATCAATATTGTATATGTTTAAGTAATGAGGGAGAGCAAAATCACAAGACTGTATAAAAATTAATTGTTGAATTTTTAAATTTTCGGGAAATGGCTCGGAAAACTGTTTTGAAACAGTTGTTCTATGCGTTTTATACAGTTTGGTAATTTTTAGTGGCCCTAGTTTGGTAGTTCAATCTGTTTTAAGGTTGTCAAACTGTAAACTTGTAAATCAACTGTTTGCTTAAAAAAATTATTACCTCCAGCGTCTACTATCAGAAGTCTTTCAAAACGATTGGATACAACTGCGGAGGCAACTTCGCCCATGGCGGCAGGTCCAGATCCGGGCAGCGACCGTGATTCGCCCACTGATCGCCCGCGGATCGCCCACCGCCCCTCCGTCCGGACGAGGGCGAGCGGAGGGTGGGCGGGCTGCGGGTTGCAGAGCCGTGCTGGCTGCCGGGGCCAGATCCGGGAGCGATAAAGACGTCAGAACGCCAATCAACTGCTTCATTTCCGTTGTGTTAGCTCGTGCGATTTTGTGCCGCGTTTGCCGGAATATTCTAATTTCCTCTCCGTCTTTCATCCGTATTCACCTGGCAGAGCGCGGCACGCGGAGGCACTACGCTCCGCCCCGCCCCCCTTGTAGCTGTGGTCCAAAGCGGAGCCGCCGGGATCATTGTATGAAGGATGGATTGATTGATTATTCAGTGTTTCCGGGTGCGTCAACTATTGCCCTGTTTTTCGTCTGCAACTATGCTATTTTGTCCTGTAAGTGTAGTGCACGTTATATCCCGGATGGTGGCGATGTCGTTCCCCCGATGCAACGTGACGTCCGGCGCCAATCGTTGCGGGTTATTCAGATATCTCCCACCCAGCGCAGCCGGAGCTGCCTAAGCCGAAACACGCTCTGTGGTTGCGCCCGACTGGTCTTCCGACACGACCAGTACGATAGTGTAAACTGTAGTGCTTGTACCAATAACTGTGTGTGAGTGTGTGTCTGTAAAGTGAGATGAGGAAACAAAAATGAAGAATTGGCCGGTCACAGGAATCTTCCCGCAATTTGTAAATGTGTATGTCTCGGTTTTGTTCAAAATGCCTCCCATCTTGTTAGTAGTAGAAACAATTGATAATTATTAATAAGACACATTTAATAAAAACATATGCCTCACTTTCACCAAAATCAACATATTAACAACAAGATACCTGAAGGCATTCTGTGGCTGGTGTGGTTTACTTTGTTACTGCCCCATTACCTTACCTAAATTATCTTACGCTTCTATCGTTAATATATTCTCCGTTTTAATATTTCATTTTCTGCAGTTATGACGATAGCACTTGTGTTAGTACACTTGTATCACCCAAACTTCATTTTCCAGATATATTCGTACTTTTACTTCATAAATAGTAGTCGGTGCAATAATAAATTAACGGTTTTATATTCGCACTTATATCACTAACGATTATGAGATGACTATTACAGAATATTTTCCTCCTTAAATGAATTTTATAATTATGAATGTCGAATGTTTTGTCTCTATAAAATAGTGTACGTATTGATTAAAAAAGACCGTAGTCTACAAAAATGGGAATGTCTTTTCCCATCCTGAAAATTTCCTTTATTAAATTTTAGTATGTATTTTGTTTTGAATCGACATCGATGCTCATTGGAAATCATCATATCGCAGATGAAATTCAAATTCCATCTGTGATATGGCGAATTGGTAGTGACAAGGCGATTTTGCGGGAGGAGATCATGTACATTGTCCAAACTCGGGGAAACGATAAGGGTTAAAGCCAAATTAGAATCCGGTTTTAAAATTCCCCATCAGAGCATAATCAGAATAATGACATCATAAAAAAAGCACATTAGAAACAAAAGATGTTTTTAATCGAGAAATCATCATCCTTCATCGCAGTTCTTAGAGTACAATTTACAATATTGGCACTCTAGAGAGAAGTATATTCCTTTTAAAGTTACTTAAATCTAAGGTATATGTACTACATATAAACACTATTTCATTCAATCACACCGACACTAGGTCCCTGCAATTTATTCAATTTACATTATTAATTGTTGCATTACGTGCTCAATGTGTCAAAGTCAATGAAGAAAATTATTAATAGCAATATATGATGGGGAAAATCTCGGAATTTCATATATCACCCTTGATTTTGAATTTCTGATCAAGCCTGTAATAACGTTTTTGGTGGTCTTCGCTACATTCTTAGAACTATTTCAAATTATACGAACATAAATTCAACATACATAAAATCGAAAAGAACACGTCCATTGCTTGGAGATCAACAAAGGCAAATGCGATGTCTGATTAAGCTCGGTCCCTGAAACGATCCTGCAGGGGGGGTACTCGAAGAGACAGTCTCGAAGTTAGAAACTCGGATTAGATTAAAGGTTTTATTTTAACAAATATCACGCTCCGAAGGCAAACCTTTTTTAAACAATATGTAAATCACGAGAAGAAATTGTCGAGTTTTGGAAGCAAATTGCATGGCCGCAGCGAACACTGCCGACAATGGCACGGCTAATTGGAAGGCGCGCAGGAATACGGGCGAGCCGGTTGATTCTGGCGCCAGCGGCGTGCCGCTGATTATATTCTCGTTGCGGGCGCGATATTTTCGTGGCTCTATCGGTGTCGCTTGCACGTCGGTGTTCTTGTTGAAAACAAATGCGGAACAACAATAGTTAAATGAAACGCGAATATTTGTGTCTATCCTTTATCACGTGACGATAATATCGCGGCTGTAGTTCATTAACGGCTCGCCACGGAGCTTGCGATGGGAGCGTTCCAGGATAAGCTACTATGTAGTGTGTTCGCGGGGGCTTTGCTTTAGTTGCAGCAACATATGCGCGATGCGTGGGAGGCGGGGGAATACGCGTTTGAATGAGGTTGCCTGAACAATGTACGCGATGCTAGTTAGCCGGAGTAATAAGGTTAAATCCGTAATAATTGAAGAGATTTTAGAAATAAAAAGGGAAATATAAATGCAACTGGATTAGAAGAATTACTAGAATGCCTAGGCTTGCCGGATCAGATCGAGGTTTGCCGCTTGGGCATGTCGGTAAACTTTGACATTCGCAGAAAATATTGATGTGAACGTTGCAAAAGTATGCGAAGCAGTGTGCATTTACAAGTTACAAGTGAATACTGTTCGCACAATATTTATGGTTGAAAGAAGTGTTCTTTCTTGTGCTACATAATCAATATATTCAGTTGCAATTTCACACAAGTAATTTTAGCAAATCTACATCACAGTAAATATGAGTGCTCCAGCTAAAACAACGAATCAGTTGTCATTTTTCTTCACTATAAAAAATTGTGTGTCTAAAATATGGCAATTATACGGTTTCCAGAGAGCAAAACAAGATCATCCGAGAAAATCTAACTTACATCGGTGTCTTATTCCGTTTCTGCATGGATTGAACTTCGACCTTTCCTCTCTTTACTGCTGCTAATAGTTTCCTATTTTGTTCTTTAAAAAGGCAAGACACAGCTGCAGGTAATTAATGTTTGTTAAAAAGAAAGCAAATTCAACGACAAAGCGCAATAGAATATTTTATATTTTCTCTAATCTATGAATTAAATGAATTAAATTTGAGAAAATTGGAATAAAAAGAATTACTATTGAAATTTCAATTTTGAAACTATTGTAATGGTCTATTATTACTACTGTTCACGTCCATTTTTCCGGTCAGGTTTTGTCCGGTCAGGTTTTGTCCGGTCAAGTTTGTTTATAGTAACGTGACAAATAAATTTCAGTTTTTGAAACAACACTAATGCCAAAGACAACAATTTACAGTCTTTACAAAAAATTACAAAAAACTGATTTATTTAATTTACAGTCTGTTAAAACGAGGCATGCCCCCCCTCCCCAACATTCACCCCAAAATCGACTAAACAAAGCTCGTTCTCACGATTCACGAAAAAGCTTCTTCGCCTGTACTACAATCTCCATGCCGCTCCCGTCGCGACAGCGATGATTACAGAGGGCGAGATTGACTATGCTAATGCTCCTGCCCGACGACGCGGGCCGATGATTAGCGAGCGAGCGGGGCGGCGGTGGCGACCGCCAATAAAAACATCTGGTTTACATACGATCGCCGGCGCACTCATAAATAATCCGGTGGCCGGGATGTGGGTCGGCGTCGGAAGAACGCCGCGGCCGCGCAAGCGGTGCCTCTGGCTCGGCGGGCGACAGCCCGGCCCCGGCCCCCGCGCCCGCCGCCTCCGCGCAGCCACCTCCCGGGGAGCACTTACGTGATGAACGGACGGCCGCTGTGGAAAAGAAACCTGTTATAGAAGCGCACGGCGATTCACATCGACAGGCCGCGCGCGTGGCACACACGCCACGCGGCACACATGGCAAAATAATATCAGTAGACATATTTTATGGACATTTTATGGGGCTATTCTTATATAGTATTTTGGGTAACCAGCGTGTCCTTGTCTGTCTTCTGCCTGTCCCTGCGTTCTTCAGTTCGCCTGTCCTTCTGTCCACGTGTCTGTTTCTTCATCTCTGTGTCTGTCCATCTCTCCGTTCGTCAATCAGTCAGTCACGATTAGACATGTCCATCGTTTCGGGTAAGCGAGATGTCATTCCACACGTTGCGGGCTGTTGGTGGGAACTGGTCATTGTTTTTAAATTCTAACCAAAATTTTGAAAACTCAAATAAATAAATATGAAAAAAGGTGCTTTTAAAACATTTTTCAGCATTGGAGACGCCGTACTAAACTAGTCATGTATATATTCCAGTTTTACGACTTTTGCTCCGTGGAGGGTAGATGTACCGCGTCTGTGAGAGTCATTAAATAGTTTGCTCGTGAACATCTGATGCTCGGCGACACAGTACTTCACATCGTATCGTTTGATAAGTCTGTAGACGATTTTTTTTAATTCCCAGTTGCGTTTTTTTGTTGTGTGTTAGTACATGAAGGTGAAACGAAATGAAGGCCAAGAGTATTAGTGGAAGAAGATTAGTTGTAACTTATTTCAGAGTTCTATTTTCTTTCAATACATTATCTCGTGCCACGATACACTAATAAAATACAATGTACAAAATATCCAAAGATATTGTCCTTACATTTGTAAATAAAATATTACTTCCTAATTGCAGCCATTTCAAACTCGGGTTGTTTCTAATTAATCAGTTTCGTATTTTGAATTTTTTAAGTTTAATTAATTCTGCAAGAGTTGGATTTTTCAATTATCACCTTACGTACAACTGTTTGAATTGAAGATGGTTCATGGCAGTATTTCACATACTAGTGTGTTGAACGAACGACGTGATGTACGAAATTACTAAGACACACTAAGTCCTTACACCAAGAGGTCCAAATTTCGTACTTTCTATCAACTTGAATTGTATCTTGTTAATTAACTTTAACTGGTTAATAATAAATCCAAAATGTAAATATCTCTTACTGTTATTAATAAAGAAACATTCTTTTTACCTAAATATTTTCAAAAAATATTGAAAGGTAAAGATATTAAAAATGGAATACACATTTATTTTTGATAAATATTTCTAACCCCACTATCCACTTACTCACATTGGAGAGATACTAATGTTTCTAGAGAGTAAAACAAGATCATCTGAGAATCTCTTATGACAGATTCTAACTTACATCGGTGTCTTATTCCGTTTCTCATTGGATTGAACTTCGACCTTTCTTCTCTTTAATGCTGCTACTAGTTACCTATTTTGTATTTCGGTAATCCTTTCCGTGTCTTTCTTCTGGGAAGATCAGCAGATATTAACTATTTGAACTCACAATTCTCATAATTTATTCTATATAAGTACATTTTCCATTAAGTCTGAATTTAGGCAACAGACTTCGCGTGTTTGTTTCCTGTATTAACAATTGCTTCTTCAAATATTCATAATCCCACCGCGAAAGTTTGCGAAGAGAAATTGCTCCATTATTTTCTGAACCTAATTACCGAACAGGTTCGTAATCTGAAAGGTACACGTTTTATGCTCTCCTTTACGCTACTTGTAAGTTTGATAAACTACTGTTCATGTTAAGTTTCCCAGCGAACGATTAAGGACGAAGTTGGCCCGAAACACCTGTTCCAAATGTAAATGTTATTTATGAAATATTTACTTGTTGTGTCACAATGTCTGAAACTACGATAGTTTCTCTGTTTTCTTTACGTTTTCATCCACCGCGGCACCGCTATATCCGTTGCGAGTAATTTCCACGATCTTTATTATCGGTTTACAGGCAAAGATGAAACCATGAGCTCTAATCACGCAACATTTTGGCGAACGGATGAAAGGATCGGAGAGACGGGCATCCACGGCCGAACTGAATAGATACTTTTGTTAATCGGGTGACGCCGTCTAGGCAGAGTTGTCAACGTTGTGGCCGTCATATTGCAATATTTCTCAGTCACCTAAAGTATCTCAAGTAACTTCCAAGTATCTATATTTGCGAAACAGCGCACTGAAAGGAAGATATTATTTATTATGGTACCAGGGCCTACGCCTTATGGCGTTAGATGGAGTGTGTGAAACTTTTGATAGACAAGTGATTATGAAGATATTATACAAGTGATGGAGCAAAGATGGAATGAGTCAGGAGAAACGGAAGAACCCGAAAGAAGAGAAAAGAGGCCGCCAATCCGCTCTCTCCGCCACATATTCCAGGTAGATTGACCCGGCTTTCAATGGCCCTGTGCATGGGGAGAAGTCAGACCGCTACATCTCGAGTCTCCACAATAGTTTGTGCAAAATATGGGCTGTTCCAAATAAAGCAATTTCTTGCACTTCCCAGTTTTTTGAATGGCCAGGGAATTTAGCCACGTTTTTACACAAATTTTGCGAAATTATTATCCTTATTATTCTCTTCTCCTCTTTTAACTATTATTATTATTATTATTATTATTATTATTATTATTATTATTATTATTATTATTATTTAAATAGAAGAAAGAATCACATCATCACTGCCTGTAGCACAATAACTGTGCAGACCGATTTCACGCAACACTGTGACAGTGTAGTCATTGCGCTGAAATCGATAGTAAGTATGATGGTCGAAAGAATAGAGGTCGAAATCGAAAGCACTACAGTGGACGAAAAACATCAAAACCATAGCTAAAATACTCCGGGACTTTAAGTTGCAGGCAGACAATGGTTTGGATCATCACATGTCAAATCTCACCGTCGATGAAACGTACGCCATTTTACCGTGGATCAAAAGAGATCAAAAATGAAACAAAATTTCGAGACCCACGGACAGAGCTGGGAAGACTGGAAATTGAATTCTTTGAGAACTACACAGCATGGATAGCAGATGGATAACGAGCATTTTCAGTTTATCTTTTCCGCCCGCACTCTTCAATTTCGACTACTATAAGCAGCATCAATGCTATCCCGGTAGTTGCCCCAGCCGGCAAGAGCAACGGAGGCCTATCGAATCCAAACAGGGTTTTGCACAGAGCCGCCGCCGTGGGGCGGGGGGAGACTGCTCTCTCTCCTGTCGGACACAGCTTTGCTGGCTGCACAGAAACTGGAACGGCGCTCCGCTCGGCGCCGCGTCGCGCTGTAAGCGGATTATCCCGCGGGACTAACTATAGGGAGCGGTTCTCCTTGCGGTGCGCGCGGCACCACGCAGTCGGCGCGGCGGCCCCGCCCCCGCCATAGGCTTCGAGGTGCGTTTCGCCCCGGCGCCGCGCGGCATGGGGTGAAGGAGGCGGCGGCGAGGCGGCGAAGAGGAGGGGGTGGAGGAAAGAGGGGGGAAGGGGGAAGGGGGGTGGGGAGTGGGGTGGAAGTGGCGGTGGAAGTGGCGGTGGAAGTGGCGGTGGAAGTGGCGGTGGAAGTGGCGGTGGAAGTGGCGGTGGAAGTGGCGGTGGAAGTGGCGGTGGAAGTGGAGGTGGAGGTGGAAGTGGAGGTGGAAGTGGAGGTGGAAGTGGAGGTGGAGGTGGAGGTGGAAGTGGAGGTGGAAGTGGAGGTGGAGGTGGAAGAGTGGAGGTGGAACGGGAAGGACTGAGGTGAAGACGAGGGTCGGAGACGGAAGGACTGAGGCTGAACCAGAGGGTGGCAGAGGCGACGACGGCGGGGGCGGCACAGCGGGGCAGCGAGGCACCGCGCCGCACGACACTAACTACAGCCCCAACTTGCATTCAGCCGAGTAACCTTGAATGGGCCAAGTTGGCTGGCGGCGGCCGGGTGGACCGCCCGAGGCGGGTGGTTGGGTGGGCGGTGAAGAGACGGTGGTTGTAGATGGGAACAGACGGACGGAATAAAATGGGAGATGAAGCGAGGGAAGAAGAGGAAGAGCGGAATATTGGAGTTACAGGAATGATTCAAAAAGAAGAATGTAATTAAATGGATCAGTGAGGGATAATCAGAAGTCACAATTTTGAGTTTTTAAGTTGACCTTATCACGATTCTCTCATTGCAAACCTATTCCCATTGAGTGTTATAGGTTTCCATTTTTTAGCTGTATGGCAGTATAACTAATGATTGCTGTTGACCTCAACTGATTAGATTGTGTTCACCAAACTTAAACGAGCTGTATCTCAAAACTGCAAGAGTGGGCATCATTGTTACCTTTCAGTAAGCCCATCATACATCAAGAAATGAATGGCATTGAACAGGTTGGAGAAAAATGTAGAGAATGTAGATGAGGAACACATTTGGTAACTTAAGATCATAAATGCTAATTAACCGTGTCTTAGCGAAGGGGAAAGGGGCTCCGGAGACCTCTGGTTAAATTTCGATTTTATTGATGGTTTTGAGGAGTTAGTAAATTAATTATTGAATTCCCAGCTCTGAAAAATAAACAATATCAACTTTGTAGCATCAATATTTGCATTTAATGACAAAACGTATTACGTTCTTACGTCAAATTAGGGAAATGCATCTACAAAATATAGTAATGTATTGAACTATTTTATACTTAATTCTATAATTCTACAAATACTTTTACTATTTTTTTTCTACTTTTATTATAAAATACTACAAATACTTTTTTCTGAATATTCGATATTCGAGTAAATAGACCCGAATGTTTGTATTCAGCGTGAAAGACGCTGTATTGTCTCTAAAATCACCTGTGATAAATTGTATCATAGTCTGAACAGATTCAATAAGAGGTAGACCACGAATAATGTAAATGATTCTCAGCTTCCTAATAAAATTGAAGCCTATGAAAAACAATCTGTTGGCCTCTGATCGTCCTGCCTCTTGGTAACGCTAAGATTATCTCTAGAAATGAAATAGGTTTGACTTTTACTATGGGATAGAAGAGTTAACATATGTTGAGATGAAATGGCACGATTGCAAGTGTGCAATGATCCTAAGAAAAGTAATAACAAGATTCATTATGGAAAACAGTTTTAGGACAGGCCCGTCATATTGAGACTAGCATTTATGAAGTTTATATTAATATTGCTAAACAGTTGGTACCGAAGATTGGAAAAAAATGTCTCATCGCCTGATGAAACGTCCAATCTGTGGGAAAATAATTGGAAGAAATAGAAAATGAAAGAAGTCCAGATTTTCACCTCAGCGAAGCCCCAGTTTTGGTGCATGGCGTGTTTGTTGCATGGCATAACACCCAATGAAGCGCTGCAGGAGATATGAGGTCGTAGGGCAAGGGCTACACAGCGGGCGGGCCGTGAAGGGTACAATGGTGTGAAGCAAGCTGGTAGAGCAGGGCAGAGCAGGACAGAGCGGGACAGAGCGGGAAAGAGCGGGAGGAATAGGGGAACGAGGCAGAGTGGGACTGAGAGATGGGCAGAGCCGGACAGATTGTGATTGAGCACAGCACAGCGGCACAGAGCGGATCAGAGCGGGGCAGATCGGGGCAGAGAGGGACTGAGCGGAGCAAAGCGGGGCAAAGAAAGGCAGGGCTAGGGGGGGGGGGGGGGGGGGGGGGGGGGATGCGGGCGGATGCGGGAGCGGAGGGTGGCTGCGCCGCGCTTGCGGGCGCGGGCGCTTCGCTGTGGTGCGCTTGGGAAAACAAAGTAAGTTCCGGCAAGACCAACACGTAATTCAAAGAGCACAGGCTGCACGCCGCCCCCCCGCGCCCCTCCGGTCCCGCCACGCCCCGCCTCGCCGCGCCCCGCGCCCGTTCCTGCGGCCGGTGGCGCGAAGCCTGCGGCTCGTGGAGCATGCGGGGGCGGGCGAGGCGGGGCGCGGCGTTCGAAGTCACACTCTCGCCGCGGGGGCGGGGCCGGTCGCGGGAGCGCGAGCGGACGCCGGCCCAAGCACATGCAAGACCGCCGCTGCCGCCGCCCCCGCCCCGCCGCCGCGGCGAGGGCGCGGCCCCAGCAGAAAACAAGCGCCACGCTCCCGGCCTCTGCCCAGAACGTATGCAAATGACAAGGTTATGACGAAGAGCCGCGGGGGAGAAGGCATCTGCAGGGGCCCTTCAAACTTGCCGAGCAGCCCTCTCGATGAACTTGCGTCTCCCTCGGCCCTTCTCCGCCGCCTCTTCCCTCTCTTTCTCGCCCGCCTTTCCTCCTCCTGCCCCTCCCCCTCCTCATCCTTCTTCTTCTTCTTCTTCTCCTCACTCCACCCTTCTCCCCATTAGCCGAGACCGCCGCCGCTCGCCAGTCGCCCGCCCTCCAACCGCTCAAGCACGTAGATCAACTATCGCTCTTCATCAAAGTAAATACCGCCGCAATCTGAGGCCGGCCGCCACCGATGTGCCCGCTAATTAACTATATTAGTTGAAGGATCCCCCGAATTTACTTGCTAATATCCCTTCCATCGTCAAGAAAGGGCGAGGGAACGACGGTGTGGCAGAACGCCCGCCGGTGCCTGAGACCCCCTCCCGTCACCCTCCCCTCGCTTTCAGCTGGGCTGCGAACGTGCCTCTTCCGCGGAGTGTAATAGACAAACATGGAAGTTGGGCGAGCGCCACCGTGTCAAGCAGGAGTCCACGAGGTGGCCCGGCTAGCTCGGGTGTTAATGGCACGGTTGCTCGTCGCTTTGATCTCGGCGGCGTGGCGTGGCGTTGCTGCGTAGGGCGGCGTGTATTATTTCATGTTCTCAATTTGTTCAGGTTCTTTCGCGTGTTGAAAGGTACTTACGTCAGTCTTAATAGCGCTCGCGCGCGCGCGTGTGTGTGTGTGTGTGTTAAGTGAGTAGACGCTTCTGCTGTTGCAGTTCGCGAGCCGAAGGTATCAATCAGATACTCGGGGAAGGAGTCGTATAACAACATGAAGGAACACGTATGAGTCCCCAACTCTCGTAATTCTTGTGATATGACTGTGTCTTTCTAAGAATGATTTTAACCTAAAGACGAAACCAAGGATAATATCTGACAATGTTGTTCTTGGTTTACAATAACTCAATTCAGTCATCGGATTTATTTCTATTTTAGATTTTCCCATTTAAAAAGTAGACGTTTTTGTGATGACAAACCCTTTGATACACATCAGTGAGAATTTTTATCCTTAAAAAAACTACTGATTATGCGGATTTCTGATTTGCATTTACCTTGGGCGTGCAATAATGATAATTTCATGTAGTGGCAGTGCCATGGGGGAGGGATTAATGGGGCTTCAAGTCTCCTAGAAGCCAATAACACATATTCACAAATGTAATTTTGAATAATTTTCTGCAGAAACGTAACTCCATTATCACAATTCAATTTGCTCTAAAAAACAAAAATATAATTTCAATTTTGCATGACTGGAAAATTCCTTATAAGAAAACGTCCCCTGGATGCTACACCTACACCTTCCCCTCCACAAAAAAAATTGGCTACTGTGGATTTATCTCAATTTAAACATTATCCTAACAAAATGAGCACATTGACTGCTTTGAGCACCTTAAACGATACGGTCGTGTCCACCGCAACTACAACGAGAAGTTCCTCGGCTCCGACTCCCTCGGGGCCGTTCTCGCATGGAGGCCCCTTCCTCCGTGACTTGTTGCACGGCACGGGCGCACGCGCTCGGCAGCGCGAGCGCGGCCAGGCGGAGGCGCGACGCCGCGAGTGCGGTCGCCGCCGGCTAATAGGCAAACATGAAGTTGGACCGTCGCGCTATGTAGAGCAACCTGGCAAATGGCCTTGGGCGTGGCGATGTCTAACGGCTGAATCGGGAGACGCGAAGTGGTTGTAACGCGAATGCAGCGCGATGTCGCGCTTGTTCCCCGGGCGCCGAACTCCGGACTGTGCGGAGCCACAACGGCTCGTAGACCGCCTCCGACGTCCCCGCGGCCGCCGCCGCCGATACCGCGACCGCCGCCGAGAACGACTATTACGACCTTGGGGACGAGCTGCGAGACGCGGCAAATCCTGCTCTGTCGTTGGCGCCCGCCACAACTTCTCGTCTCTCCGATGACTCTTCCTGCTTCGATGCAGACGCCCGTTGGTGTCCCTTGGGATTTGTGCTCTGCTCTACTCGCCGTATTCTAGGTCTTTTTCAAAAGCTGCCTCTCGGTGCTATGGTACCAGCATGGAACTACGTTGAATTGGCCTCTCATGAAGTTTCTCCTTGCGGTTCACTCACGAGAAGCTGGGTGATAAAGTAAATTTTGAATTACTAAATCAAAAAACATATTAATAATAGCAATAATTATAATTCCGAAAAACTAAACAAATATAATTCAAAAACACAATTTACGAACATCTTTATATTGTACTCGTTCCTGTTCTTTTTGTATCGAAAGAATCAATCTCGTCCTAAATTTCTGCCCGGAAATTCAGTAACAAAAATCGTATTTCAAATACTTGGACCAAAGTGTAGAAATTCATCAAAATCTCAATTCCAAACTTCCTGTGAAATTCTGAATCTCTACACTAAGGAAATTCTTCGTTCAATATGTAAGATTTTCGGGATATTTTAAGATGTACTAGTTTTTTGTGTGTTAAAGCAGTGCCATCATTATTATAACAATTATTATTACTATTATTACTATTATTACTATTATTACTATTATTACTATTATTACTATTATTACTATTATTACTATTATTACTATTATTATTATTATTATTATTATTATTATTATTATTATTCCACATCAATTCCGGTATACCTATAACATGTTTCACATAGTCAAGTAACGTGTAGTTCCGACATGAAATCATATTATTTCTAGAAATCTTGAAACAAGTATAATACAGTACAATCCTTAAAAATATGTAACGTAATTTTACATCGATTTAAATAAAACAAGTGCTATACTCAAATTAATTCAACATTAGGAATCATTTCAAGTTCATTTTTTTAAATACTCACGTAAAGGACACATGTAAAAGTATGAATTTCAGAATTTCACACAATTTTGACACGGTTCAATCAAAGTGCCTTATTACTCAGTTGAGTCACATGAGTGCAGAAAAATGAAGTATTTTAGAAAAAACCTATTTGTTATACAATTTTAAATTTGGAAATGCGAACATATTTCAGATTCCCCTTGCCGTTCGAATGAAGTCCGCCATATTAAAATCCAGCAGGAGGCTGTGCGTGCCTCACTGCGCCATCCTTCCCGCCCGCACATTCCTGTCGAGTCAGCGGCTGAACCGTTCTAGCGCGTGAGCAGACCATCTCCCCCCGTCTTGCCACCCTTACGGTTGCATCTTCGTCCACCACAACCACGCGATCCCGCCACCTCCACCCCCGCATCACTCCTGCCGCCTCCGCTTAACCTTCTTACCCCTCCCCCCCTCCCCCCACTCACAGTTCCCTCCGTCACTGCCCATCACTCCCGCCGCCTTGCCAACCGCCTTTTTCGCCCATTGCCAAGCGCCCCGCCCCCGCGCCATCCCCCAGCCGCTGCCACCGCACTATCCCACCAATTCTACCGACTCCACGCCGTTGCCACTTCCATTGCCAATCGCCGCCACACCCATTCCCCGCCGGCACTTCCACCAGCCCCGCCGCCTCTGCGTCACCCGACTGCCTCCATTGCCATATGTCGCCACCCCCGTCGCCATCACGCACAGCCGCTTCCTACGTCACCACCCCAGCGCTCCCGCCCCCGGCCCCTTGGCGCCCCATGGCCCCTCCGCCCCGCGTGGCCCCCGCCGCCGCCAACACCGCTGTCCCCGCCGCCGGCCCTGCCCCAGCCCCCGTGGCTGCCGGCCCCGTTGATTGATTGACTGGCTTTTTCGTGTTTCCGGGCGCGTCAACTGCTTTGGTCATTCGTCCCGTTAGTGTAGTGGATGTTTTTCCCCAGGAGATGGTGGTGATCTTCCCCCGCTGGATGGCGAGATCCGGCGCCGACCTACCGTCGGCTAGTGGGGTTTCCTCTAACCAGGACTCTCCCACCAGCGAGGCACCGCCCCAGCCGGGACAAGCTCTAAGCCCCCGACCGGTCTCCCGGAATATGTGGTAGTGTAGTGCATGTTAGTGTAAGTGTGTGTGTGTGTAAGGGGAGAGGATAGGACAAGGAAGAGGAAGGACAAATCGCGCGCGGTCCGTGGCCCGTTTGGTAGGGTACTGCTCCGGCATTTGCCTGGTGTTGATCGGGGAAACCACGGAAAACTACCGATCAGAGCAGCCAGCCGCTAGAATTCTCCTCCAGACAGCGACTGAATTCGACATAGCTGAAAAGCTAGTGTCGAAAATCTTGCCGCCGTCAGGACTCGAACCTAGGACCTCCCGGTCCTGCGCTGCAGTAGCATCAGTTGATGCACTGAGCTACCGCTCCCGGCGCCGGCCCCGTGGCTGCCGGCCCCTTGGCCGCCTCCGCCCCGCGTGGCTGCCCCCGCAGCCCACACGGCCGCGCCACCACCCGCCGCCGGCCCTGCCACCGCCCCCGTGGCCGCCCCCGCCTGACCCGCGTTCCCGGCGCGCACCGACTCGCCGTGTGAGTGGCAGGCGGCTACGCGTACATTCCGGGCGGTCACGTCGCAGCGGCCGCCGCCGCCGCCGCCGCGCGTTATGAGAACTTCTCTGAGGCACCGCGGGCGGAGGCGAAGAAAGACAAGCAGACGGAGGAGGGGGCGGCGGCGACGACGGAGACTGCGATGGCGTTGGCGGAAGCGGGGGGAATGTAAGGAAACAGGGTCACGAAGATGGAGATGAAACAGGGGCTGCGTGGAGAAGTCGGTGGGAAAGCTGTAAGGATTCAAAATAGTTGAGTTGTGACGGACGTGCATTGAAAGGAAATACGCTTCATTTTTCGTGGTGTGAATAATTCCAAGTAGGTGAAGGGGGAGATGAGATGCAAGTGACGGAAAGAGGACCAAGAAAGTGACTGCGAGAAAACGCGAATGAGTTAGGCGGAGGGTCAGCGGTAAAAATTAAAATAAACTTCACTAGCAGTGGTGTGGTTCAATTTCTCAAGTCTGCTCTCTAACTTAATAACTTAATTTAAATTTTTAATGTTGATCCTGTTTTTTTATGAAATGTTGACATGACAATGATACAGTGAAGATTACACCCAAGGGTTCGCAATATACCTGAGAGGATCGATGTCGTGTCCCTTAGGATATTATAGTGAATTCAAAGCCTTAGTCCTAGAAGGTTACTATACATTTTATTATGAGTTAATTGATATAGAAAAAAAATTCCTGAAAATTTAAACTTTCGTTATCTTTCATTTCCATTTTTTCTGGCAAATTCGAAAGTCAATTACTTTCGAATTTACCAGAAAAAAATAATAATATGAGAGATATATATTACCAATTATAATATCTCTTATATTTCATGTTCTGAAAACTTTCGACAGAAATATAATGGAGATAATGGCAGACAACTACTATTCTTTTCATCTGTGATGAAAACTGCAATTAAAGATAATTTAGAATTCATTTTCTTTGTTATTCCAAATATCAAATATTTCATTTGTCAATGTTTCTCTACTTAATATAAAACTTCATTCAACTAAAACAGAATGATACACATATGGCACTCGTTCTCAGCTGCAATAAAATATAAATGTTAGTTGGCACTTGAAGAATTTGTATGAGCGAACAAATGTTGCATTAAATATAATATCTAGAAATATACGAGCGGCAGAAAAGGAGGAGTAACGAGGCGAAACTAGAAACGTATAAAAATGGTTCATCATGGCACACGCACTTGCCGTCTCCGCAACTGCGGTATGAATTTTCTTCGTGAATAACAGTACAATTTTTAACGGCTGGGATTCTTGCGCTGCTGCTTCTTGAACGAAGAGCTATTAACCTCATTATTGATATTACTCGACTATTAACGGTACGTAGTAAGCGCCTCGGCCATCGACATGGGGCAATTCCACAAGGCTGCGTAATGGATCGTCAAACGCGGTTCCCCGTTTTAACACGCCTTTGAGATGTTCAAAGACATTCCCTGGCGTAAAATGAAAAATCGACAGTGCGATGTAGTGTTAAAGGAGATGAAAAAGAGGTTGCACGGGAATTTAATCAGACCTCAAAATGCCAATCTTTATTTGCAGCTCCTTTTAACTGCTTGACGGAAGCAAGGTACACCACTCGCTCGGCAAAGTTGACAAGAAAGATCGTTATCGTGTATCTTTCAACGATGGAAGTTTATTCATAGCGGATTGATAGAACAGAGGTCAGGCTATTCGATGCCTTTCAGGTATTTTCATTAGAGGTGGGATAAAACGCGTATTCAAGTGGCTGGCCACGATGGTTAGAGTTAATTATTAATCAATAAGAGTAATTAGGGCCTTGTCGCAGGTGGTGCGGTAATTGATACGTGCCAATCATACTTCAGAACGTTAAGTGGGAAGATCAATCATGAGACGTGAGACAATGCAGGCGGGGGGAGGGGAAAGGGAGTATTAGACGCGGGAGGGCTTCGTACACAGTGCACGGTACACAACAGGCAGGGAAATCGACTGGTCTAAAAGCAAAAGGGCGCGATTGGGGGGAGAGAAAGCCAACCAACTGCCGGGTTCAAGCTTCAGAAGCGCAAAATATGAGGCACGGTTAAAATTAGGAGTTCAAAGGTTATTAATCTAAAACAATTTCTGGATTCAAAGCGCATTGAAGTATAAAATAAAATGCGTTCCATTAGTACGTTGTATATAAAGTCGATATTGCATGTTTTCTTTTAATATATTTTACAATTCATTTCTATAATTTGACTGTCATCCCCGTGAAACTATCTCTATCTCTATAATGTAAGGTATTCTTTTATTTTTCCAATAGATGTTTGAATATAATGTGTAGTGTGCACTTTGTGTTTAGTTCGTGTGACTATAAACACTTTCTTGCACTAAGAATTCAATTCATGGACCATCACCTACTCCAGAGTCCCAAAACGCGGAAGGATATTCGATAAACGAGCAACACGACAGGTGCATAAACGACGCGCGTTAAAATAGTTCACACTTCATCTGCGGATTCTCGCCTGCAATAGGCATAAATAACGCACTCTCTCAAGTCCAATGACCACGCCGTAAATTTCGAATTCATTTCGCGATGTTATGACAAGTGTATCCTTGCTGGCGTTGCCCCAGTAGAATGTCATCTCAGGATTTATCGCTCTATTCGACTGTCTGAACGTCGTTAACGCTCTGGTGCTTTAATGACAGCATAAATTTTGTAATTGCACGTTCAACGCTAAAGAATTGCGGCCCTAAAGTTAAATGAACGCGATCCCTCCCTCGTCTCGCGAATGTTGTAGATTCGGCCCACGAGTCGCCAGGCCGCCACATATAAATCGAACGCTTTATCGTGTACTTGCCACCGGTTCGTGTGCGGCGGCCTGTAGCTCAAAGGAAAAGAGAGGAAACGCGGTTGGGCGATGGCATAATCAGGTAAAACACATCTCTTTTACGGTGATGGCGATTCGATACCGGACGACACTTGAATCCCAATGCGGTTTCTGGCTTTCTCATTCGGATCGCACGTTTCGGCAATCGATAGCCATCAGCGAGTTGGGCTGACGTGTGCCGATTCTGCCGACTAGCTACCGATGCTGGCGGCGGCGGCGGCAGAATCGAGGCGGCTACGCAGCGCCAAGGCGAGCCTGAGCCGGCGGCGTGAATGGGATGGCGATATGGCAGACCGGCCTCCGAGCACAGCAACTTTTCGAAATCACTACTACTACTTGCAGCTTCTTCGTGTTGTTCAACTGGTCGAAATGACGAAGCACACTGTAGTAGTCATACCGTTATTTTGCGTTTTAAATTCTCAGACAAAAGGGGTTAGACGCGAGGAAAGTAGAGTTCGACTCGAGTACCGGCTGAGTGTAGCTCAGAGCCAGCATTGCCGCAGCCTCTGAAGCGACTCTGACTTGGAGGTTCTATGGTTCGAGTCACGGAGGTGACGGAGTGTCATTCTTGCTAGAGAGCTGGGACCAATACAGACGCTGTCTGGAGGGAAATGCTAGCGCCCGGTTGCTCTAATCGATAGTTACGCGTGGTTTCTCCGACCAAGACCAGGTGAATGCTGAAGCACTGCTGCATGCCCTAACAAACGGACTGCGCTTGATCGCGCCACGGACCACCTGTGATTTTTTTTATTTTTCTTCCGTGTCCCATCCTCTCCTTTATCGCGCGCTACCACACATGTCGGGAGCCAAGAGCTCGAATGCGGCGGTGCCCCTCTGGAGGAGATACCTGGAAAGGAACATCTCCTGGAACCCGACGTGTAGTTCGGAGTGTAACACCACCTCTTGGCATAAAAGCCTTCACTACACTAACGGGGCTAATGGCCATAGCAGTTGCCCTGCCCCAAAATATCAATTAAACAATCGCCTCGAGGGTTCGAAGATGATTTGCATTTCCATTTAATAGTTATTTCTTAATTGAAATGTTAAATTCACCTGTAATTTATAAATGTTAAAATTCAAACGTTTATGATGAAACTTTCAATACACAAATTATAATGATTTTGCAACATTTCAATTGCTGAGTTCTGAATCATGTTTGCGGATACCAGTTTTCATTTTGGACCGGCACAACAAAGGGATAAAAAGCATTTCTGAATTTTTGAAAAATTGGTATACCAAATTGGTAGATATTGCCTATTCTTCGTATTCATACTCCAAAGCTTTGACTGATGACAATGACATCTGCCGCGATTAAAATAAATTACATTTTTGTGAAAGAGATACGTAAATAATTGCTCTAATATAGCCAGAATAGAATGTTGTCTTATTTAGGGCGATCAATAATGAGGTCGGAGGAGTCTGAGTGATCTTCAAAGGAACATCTAAATGCAGATATACTAATGTTTTCATGCTTACCACTCGGAACGTCCTTGTGTTCTCTGTGTGAATGTGTCGATAATAATCAACTAACTGTTATTGCACGCCAGTTTGCGTACGTCATAATTATTGTTTTTCATTGAGTACTCTGGCGAATAACAAATACCTTTACCTAACATTTACTGTATTTAATTGTAATGTCTTATTGTTGAGAAAATGATTGGTCTAATTATAAATTAGAATGTAAATAATAAAAGATATTTCATATTTTTAACGAAATGAAAGTATCTTTAATTTCCTCTCTAGAACTGCTTATCATTTCATACGCGCGCGAACATGCTGAGTTTCTGTTAAAGTTGGCACTCTACGAGAACTAGTAGACAATCATTTATAAAGGAAACGCAAACAACTTCAGCTAAGGGGACTAATTTCGTGTTTCATCGCTTGATAAATTTTCTGTCTACATAAGTGATTTCAAGCGTTTTAAGAGAACCCTTATAAGGAAAAAAAGAAGCGACGGCCAAGGACGGGAAGAAAGCGCTGCCACACGATTCCACTTCTTGCTTCAGAAGCGCCCTCGGCTCGCCACGGCTGCCTCCATCGCTTTATGCAAGTGTGACGAAAGGCTCTTTGCATAATGCGCACTTTAGTGCGCGAACCAAGTGTGCTACACCGGGATGAGAGCGAAACGATTAACATGCACAATTGGAATCACCCCGCTCCCACACCCCTCCTCCCCCTCCACGACCCCATCCCGTGGGCTCCCCCCACCCCGGGCAACCTCTCGTTTGCCGGGTCCCGCCTTTGGCGCCGCGCTAAATAACGAGAAACTCGCGATTTATGAGATGAACGGAGCAGTCCCGGAAACGATTTCCATACCTTTCTTCTTAATATTACGCGTCAGGAACATTCCCTTTCCTCAGCGGGTGGTACTGCTTTCATACGCCGTTGGCCTCGTAACGGCCGCGGCCCTCGCCGCCTCCACCACCACCACCACCACCACCACCACCACCTCCGCCCCTGCCTCCATCTTCGCAGCCACTGCCGCCCCTTGCACTCCACCGCCACCCCCGTTGCGTCGCCTTTTCCCCCCCCCCCCCCCCCCCACCCCACCCACCCCTTCCACCACTCCGCAACATCCGTCTCGACCGCCTCCATCGCCGCTCTAACTACTGCCGCCCCCACCATCCCGGTCTCCTCCAACGTCTCCACTGCCACCGCGATAGCCACCGCCGCCTCCCCTGCCAGCCTACGTCGCATTTTGAGTCGAACGCTCCCCCGCAGCTGCATGCCACCCGCGCGCCGTGCCCCGCCACGTCACGCCACGCCACGCCACGCCGCTTCGCCGGAAGGATGGAAACTGCTTCCGAGTGTGGCAGTCGTAAAGGATAATCAAATAAGAGAAAGTCAATGCGCAAGCCGGCGCGAGTCGGGCGGAGATTCTCGCGGGCGAGGCTGCGAGGCGCAACGCGTCAACACGGAGCTTCCCGTAATGTCAAGTATTTCTCACGCCATAAACCTGTTCGGGACAGGAAGAACAGGAGTATTGGAAGCGCGCCGTAAAATCTTCGATAATGCCCCCTGGTTTGGCGGTGGCACGCTGAAAGACAGCCCGTTTTCCCCGCTATTCACTATTATAGAGGAAATGCTAATGACGTGTCACGGCACAATAAACCAGGGACGGTGGAAATAAATTTCGCTTTTCCATGTTGTGTCTTCTCTTTTCTTTCGTTATGTTTCCTTCTGTATTCATGGAACGGTGCCTAGGGGGAAGCTCCCAGCTCTAGTAAGATTGCCCGAATAGAATATCCTCTTTACCAACAAATAAGGGAAGGAAGTGAAGATTAGACATCATTGCAGATATTAATACTCTGTTTAAGTCTGAAACTGTCCTGTCGACGCATTGTCTATTGAGGGTTTAGAATACTAGAGAAGTTTAGAACAAAATTATAACAGATTAAGGCACCAAGAACATCAGTATACTAGAATTAAAGTTCAGATGTAACAAATTGATCTGCAAATTTTTGCCCACACAGACTCTACTTCGTACATATATTTCTAAATTTTCTGTCTGTATATGTAAATTGAGAAAGCAATAGTTCGAAAAAGCCAATATTTGACAAAATCGGTGGATATCGATATAGTATAAAAAGTCAAATGATTTTTCCTGTCCACTTGCTTCATTCAGTTGAATTATTCTCTTTCTTTGCAATCAGTAAAACAATACGTCGCCGCTGAATGGTACGAAAAATACCATAATGATTTAATCTTTAAAGGTAAACATCACGGCAATTTGTACTTCACGATGACACTCACAGACTCAATGACACTAAACGTTTTATTCATCAAGAGCAAATTTCAGCCTCGTTTCTTTTTGATTTATCTTTTTGTTGTTTTCTAATTTTCGTAGAACAGTGCCATCGATTTCAAAAATGATATACGGCGACGTAAAAACTTTTCTACAGCGGATAACACTTCTCCCGCGCATCATAATCCTGCACGAATTTTGCAACGCAGATGAGCTCTGGAAATAGTCATATTTCTCAGCAGACTTCAGGGCCTGGACTCTACAAACGGATGCAGCAGAAGTCGCAAGATCGCCTTCCTCCCGTTACCCGTCCCTTCGTCGCTTTCAATTCCGATCGAGCTGTTTGCTGCTTTTATTCCTCGTCGGGACGGCAGAGGACTTCTTGGGAAGTGCCGTTCCTTCTTTTACTACTCTGCCTGCGTAATATGCTTCCCTCCGTCTGCGAGTGTGGGCTCCGCCTCCGCCGCCCTCGCCCCCGCCCCCGCCGTCGCTTAGGGCTGGGGCGCCCCGCTGTACGTAATGCTATCGAGTTTCGAAGACGGTAAGTCTTACGGCAGACGGCGTTGCCTCGTTTCTTGTAAAGTCGGCGGAAGTCAAAACCACGCGTTTCTGCTTCGTAGAACGTGGAGAATGACATGAACTTATAGTTCGCTGAAACTTTTGTGTAGGTGTATGTGCGTGGGGAGGAGAGAAAAAAAGGGGGGGCACGCGATCGAATGAAAATAGGAACTGCTTGTTACTGCGTGACACAGTACTTTCTATCGATGCACCCACGTCCAGAGAAAAAAAATCAGGAGAATGTGTAATACAGAAAATTTCATTGATAATAAATTATATATATATATATATATATATATATATATATATATATATATATATTCTAGGGACTTGGTAGACAGTGACTTGAAAGTTTAAGCCAGAGTTCGAGTTCCGTAGTTCTTGTATTATTAGTTTTAGAACTCTTACCAGTTACAGGTTTGGGGATCCCTCTCTCACACACACACACACGTCCATACACCCTTCGTCTTCGCGGGATCCGAAATACCTCCCTTTACAGTTTTATTTCATTTCTGGGGTGGATGATCGCCTCCGGCTGACCCTAGACCCATTTTAGCCAGTTTTCTATTTTTTCTGATGTATCATATAGGCGCAACTCAGTTCTTTGTGATCTACAGAGGGAGAGGAAATGAATGAATGAATTGACAAATTACATGCCCCCCGCCCGTCAATACCGTAACTCCCAAAACCGTTATGTCCGAAACACCTTCCTAAACCATTTGTTTTCACACTGCCTAGGTGGGGATAACGAAATGAATGTTTCGGGTAAGATCTGTGGGGTAGTGAAAAGGCCATCGTGCCACCCACAAACTAGTGATACATTACTATAGTAAATGCATCTGTCTTCGGCGAGAGTCGAACCTTCAGCTTTAAGACGTAACGCGCACTTGGGTTCATGTCCCAAGCTTCTGTGTCACCAGTCCGGCAAGTGTCAACGGGCCACGGACGCGCGATCTTTCCTTCCTCTTCCTTGTCCCATCATCTCCCCTTACACACACACTAACATGGACTACACTACCAAATATCCGGGAGACCGATTGGGAGCTTAGAGCTTGTCCTAGCTGGGGTGGTGCCTGGTTAGGGGGAAACCCCACTAGCCGACGGTACGTCGGCACCGGATCTCGCCATCCAGCGGGGGAAGATCACCGCCATCTCCCGAGAAAAAACATTCACTACACTAACGGGACTAATGACCAACGCAGTTGACGCGCCCGGAAACACGAAAAAATCAATCAATCAATTAAACAGTGACATCAGAACATGTACTGAGAATATTCATCGCTTGTTCTCTATCACAGGTAGAGAGTATTTCTACGGTGTATATTCTTTAGTTGAGTACTTCCTACGTCGCGCGACTGATGAACCGTAAGTTGAAGCGTGGCATTGAAATTTCCTGCATTGACGAACTTCTTAAAATTTGAGTTTGGAGTTCTCAGAAGTCGTCACAAAACAGGTGACTCGAGAAACGTGTTATACTTTATCATTTGTACCCGAATATATCACTTCGATTGTTCTATTGTCAGCTATTCTTGTGACAGCACGACACTAAATTTAACATTAGAAATATCGGGGAAGTCTTAATAATATAATATTTTTAATATGTTTGGTTAATTTATTTACTGAAAAAAAATATAAAAAAGAATATTGGGATCATTTCATTTTATATTCGAAATGTATACTGGGAATTTAATAAAGTGTGTAAAGAGAGAATTATTAGAAATAAACAGATTTTCAAGAAGGTTTCTCTATTAATTAATAGATTTAAAAAGAACTTAAAACTAATGCTAATTAGTAATATTGTTAAACGCCGATATTACATTTTAATAATTAATTTGTCATCTTAGATTTTTTGCTTTATATCTATTATGAGTATTTGATGTGCAAGTTTTAATTTGTGATTAATTACTAATATTAATCTATATTATCTTTATTACCTTCAAATATTTTATCAAAATACGCACATTGCGTTAGAAGGCATAGAACTATGACTTAGCGTTCTACTCTATTTTAATGCATTGGTGAGAACTGTCAATATTGAGTATTGTAGTTTCAGCTTACCACTCGAAATCTAAAAAAATGCGCCCAAACGTTCCTCAGCGTACAGAATTATGTAGACTCTTGCAATATTATTTTAATACTTAGATACTGAAAAAGTTAGTGTGAAATGAAAGAAGTACATTTTTGTATTCTCAAACTCAGAATTTACCATTCCCATAAGGGACTCTGTGCAGAGAAGTAACATCTTCATACAAGGAAAGCAGAAAACACCATTCGTCCAACATCACAATCACGCGACATTTCAGGAGTGGGAGTTGCATCCGACAGTTTTACGAGCACAAATTGCCCTTTCTATTTTTCCTATACGCAAGAATTCCACACGCGTCTAAACCTGCACTTTCTTTTTATTTTTCTGCTTCTGTGCAACAAGTCAAGGGCATCATTAACACGAGAAAGTCCCCATGAGCGAGTGACGTGTGAAAGTCGCGAGGAGCCGTAAGAACGCGCCCAACGCTACGAAGCGACCGCCCAACAGGTGTAAGATGAGTGTAGACGTTGTCGGCGCGCTGTTTAGTAAATGCTTGGCGTTTCCGATTCGCCATTACGCCAACATTTACTTTCATACTCCGCATTCCCCACTCGCCTCCTCCTGCTCTCCGCCTTCGTGCATTGGAGGCTGCCTGCATTCCTACCGGTTCTCTCATGGCGTTTGGCGCGTCGCGTTTCTCCGCGAGCACCGGCCTGCCCGCCTGGCTTCCCTGGGCCACTGATCTGATTCGCGGCAATCGCCCGCGCGGCACTTGCGACGCCCGCGGCGAGCTGCCTGGCCTTGTTTCGCCGCGCGACCGGAGGAGTCCCACTGCCCGGCGCGCAGTGGGCTAAAACGGAATGTCATGGGCTAAAACGAGTAGTAATGGGCTAAAACGGGCAGTAATGGGCTAAAGCGAGTAGCAGTAGGCTAAAACGAGCAGTAATGGGCTAAAACGGGCAGTAATGGGCTAAAACAGGCAGTAATAGGCAAAATGGACTGTAATAGACTAAAACAGTCGCGTTAATAGACTAAAATGTGCGCGTTAGGATTCACATCTACTGTTGCTAAAATAGCGCGTCACTAATTATTTTATTTATTTATTTATTTATTTATTTATTTATTTATTTATTTATTTATTGCGCTTTCTAACATACTTCAAACCATTGTGCGGCGCAGCGCGGTGGCTCAGCTTTCTTGCGGCCGAGGACGAAGAAGTTCGCGGACGTTCAACGGGAGACGAATCGACCCGACCGATCTCTGTTGATTTACGGCAGCTTCACGGAGAAATCGTCGACGTACAAGTAACACATCTTAAACTTTTTAATTTTTAAATTTTTATTTATTTAACACCAATAAATAGTTAAGGACTCAATGTGACGTATGTAGGCGAAGTGAAATTTGTTCAATTTTTCTTGAGGACTGTAAGCCCTACTTTCGCTCTTATACTACACGACATAGAATGACTAAATATAGCAACGACGATTTGGAGCAAAAGTTGATAAAAATAAATATTCGTTCACGTGTAATAAAAACGTGTTTGTCGGCAATTAAGCTCCAGATTTTGGTTCTTGTCCCTTATCGTGCTCCCACGCGAAAGACGCGAACCTCTACCGCGAAAACATTGAGAACGATTATTTGATGGTATAATGGTGGGAAATAAGTATATTCCCCACAAACACCTCACAGAGAGAAAAAAGAATTGCAGATATTAAAGATACATGTCACAGGAGAACTGTTGTAATCTGAACGGAGCTGTGTATTTGGCGACGAAACACAGTTTAACTTAATATACTTGTTGGCTTGTGAACTATTCTTATGAAAAGTTTACTAGAAAATATACACATATATGAACACTTTTCTTCACATCACCCGAAAGTGTCATTTTTTACATGTCAATTAATAGTGAGCTGGTAATCTAAATACCGAAAGACAAGGGACGTACGTTGCGAGAAGTATACGCCAAGTAGATGGATGAATTTCATCGTAAAAAACAAATCATTAATAAACAGGAAAAATATTTCAAACAAATACATATTTCACTAAAACTAAAGTAATACATTTTTCCAAAATATTAAATTTCATCTTCCATTCTGTTTTTACAAAAACTGTAGGTAGTCGCGAAACTTTAAATGTTCCCTGTTCTGAATCGTACACACAAGTGAAGGAAGGGAAAAGAGATAAATGGCATCCGTAATTGGAAAAGATAATGAATAAGTATTCACCTGAAAGATTTTAATTCTAAATGCCGCCTATGTCTCATACATACGAACGAGAGAAAGCCGAACGAATGTAGGAAACCACAATAATATTTTCTGTATTATTAGATATAATACTGGAAATATAAAATTATTACAAAGCTTCAACTGTTATAGTTACTCAATGCAGAAATATGTTCTCTTCCAAATCATAACACACAGAATCACTCGACATTGTAACTGATGTACTTCTTGTCGGATACATGTTTACGGCCAGTCAATGATATTAAAAATTAAAAGGACAAAATATATATGCAGAAGTTTTGAAAATCTTATTAACAATTTTATTACATGTCTTTGATGGAAAAACGCCTCCTTAATTCTATTTTCCAATAACTCAGATACCTTGCTCACACCTTACACGAGCGTAGATGAAGCGCCCGCAGACTCCTTCGCCGGCAAAGAACAAGCACTTTCCACAAATGAGCAGATTCGTTTTCGGATTCCGCAAACAAAAGGGCTGGGGCAGAGGAGGGACGAGATGCAAAACGAAGCGAAGCGAAACGGCGGGCGTCGCGTCGCCGGGGAATCGATTCATCATTTGCAGGCGGCAGCGGCGCTGCGGAGCCAACGCCTACGCGCGGGGCTCGCTGTGTGCGACATCGCCACAGCCCCCGCCTCCTCCAATACCAGCGGTGGGCTGAGCAGGGATGGAGAAAGCATCGGTTGGTTGAGTGATTGATTGTTAGTGATTCCGGGCGCGTCAACTACTAGGGTCATTGGCCCCGAAAGTGTAGTGCATGATGTTTCCTCGGGAGATGGCTATGTTCTTTCCCCGCTGGATGGCGAGATCCGACGCCGACCTACCGTCGGCAAGCGGGGTTTTCCGTAACCAGGTATCTCGCACCGCCTCAGCCGTGACAAGTTGTAAGCTCCCGACCGGTCTCCCGGCATGTGTAGTAGTGTAGAGCATGTTAGTGTAACTGTGTGTAAGGGGAGAGGATGGGACGAGGATGAGGTAAGAAAGATCGCGCACGGTCTGTGGCCCGTTTGTTAGGGTACTGCTCCGGCATTCGCCTGGTGTTGATCGGAGTAACCACGGAAAACTACCGATCAGAGCATCCGACTGCTAGAATTCTCCTCCAGACAGCAACTGAATTCGACTTAGCTGACAAGCTAGTGTCGAATAAGAAGAATTACATCATTTGGAGTACAAACAATCCTCATGAAGTAAGAGAGCACACTCAATCCTCTTCAGAAGTTAATGTATGGTACAGTATTTCGAAGATTTGAGTACGTGGTCCATATTTTTTTTAAAAGGATTAAACTGTAACAGGCGATTCTTACCTAAACTGCTGAAGAATTTTGCTGTTGATAATCGTGCATGCCTATCCTAACATCAGGTTACTTCCAGGAAGATGGTGAATCTCTACATTTTACTTAATGGTTCGACGTTACTTCGAAAAATTATGTGGTAGACATTGGATAGGAAGGGATAGACTTTTGGTTTGCCCAGCACGGTCACCAGATCTGACTCCACGTGATTTCTAGCTATGGGGAATGGTAAAAGAATGCGTGTATGCTACAAGGCCTACTAACATTACTCACCTTCATGAGCACATAACAGCAGTTGTCCGCTCCAAGGGAAATGTGTGAACAATCTATGGACTGTATGGTGAAAAGACTTCACAATTGCATTGAGAAGAAAGGAGTACAGGTTGAAAGTGTGCAGTAGTTTCATTCGGACTTGTGTACGTAGTGTGTGTTATTATGTTATTAAAATAAAATTGAATCACATATAAGTGGAAACATCTTTTGGACACCCTTTATATAGATTATGAAATGTATTAAAATAATCCTGATTGAGACCTTGTTCTGTCCCTATGCTTTTGGCACAACACGCTCGCTCCAACATTTTGCAGCTTCAAGCCCTGTGGCTTTTTGAGGTATCCACGACCCTTTTTCGCACTTACACAGCAACTGCAGTTTCCTCACCCCAATTTGCAAACTGTTTGCAAACTAAATTCCTTGTGATTCTTCAGTTCGGGGCAATAATGTAACAACCCGCATTTTAACAAAACAAACGGTCATGTACGTGAAAAGTGAGCATAACTCATTACACAATTCACAGAATCATTTAATTTCTAGAAACGTACAAATAGCAATGAACAATATACCTTTCTGCTTTTAAATGTATAAACATGTACCTATTTTTGAAAATAAGACAACAGGTTCATTTCAAAAGAAAAAAAACCGTAGCTTGTTTTCCTTTTGTCAGAAGCTTTCGGTTTTAATTTAGATACCGCGGTTAGAACCATCCTTCATCTCGCTTTGAGACAACAAAGCGTGCTGTCCCTTTCGCGAACAGTCGAGTCATTGCTGCAGACGAGTTGCTGCATCTATCCCTTCGCCCTTCTCATGAATTGCACGGACGCTTCCACAACTGACCGTTTCCACAACGGTCACGCTTTCGTCACAGCCGCAGGCAGAACCGCCGCCACAGCTGCATACGTCTCCTCCGCCGCTCCACGCTCCGCCGCCTCCTCTCCGATGCAAAACCGCGTTAGCAGCGTTCCCCTTCCGCCACCCCCTCACTCGCCCGCTTCAACTGCCCGCGGTGGCGGCGCTTGCACCCCGCGGACGACACCGCCCCCCAACGCCCTTAACATCGCCCTTGCCACCGCCCCTGTAGCCGCCCCTGCCACCGCCCCTGTAGCCGCTCCTGCCGCCGCCCTTGCCGCCGCCCCTGCCACTACCCCTGTCGTTGCACCCGCCTCCGCTGCAACCCCGTCGGCACTGCCACCCCGCCCCTGCTGCATCACACGCTTTCCACCGCTCCTGCTGCTGCTGCTGCTGTTGCCTTGCCGCTGCCGCCATCACCCCCTTGCTCCCGCCCCGTCCTCAACGCCTCCCTCGCCCCCAACGCTTCCCCCACAACCCCACCACTACTGCTGCCGGTCCTGCCGCCGCTGCCTCCATCGCTTCTCCCGCCGCCGCTCCCGCCGCCGACTCCGCCACCATCGCTGCTCCTGCCGCGGCGGGACGGGACGCTACACCGCACTGCCCTCAAATTAATCCCTGGGCGCGTTGTCGATTTAATGCATTCACTTCGTTAGCGCGTAAACCCCGTAAAGCGACTGGCGAGTGCGGGGGCGCGGGCGCAGGGGCGCAGGCGGGGCGGGAGCGGGGCGGGGCGGGGGCGGCAGGCGCGCTCACCACCCCTGTCGTAAGCGGCTCGGCCGCACTCGCGCCCGAGGACACACCCACGTCCCCGCCCACTCATCCACCCACACGGCCGCTCGCTCGCACGCAAGCTGGCCCACGCGCTTTTTCCGGCGTTTGTCCGTTTGTCGCCCCTGCTTCGTCTCCCTCCCACATCCACCACCCCCTAGCCGGTGCGACGGATACCGCGTCACTTGGACTCTGGCGTGATGGTAAATCAAGCAGAACTCAAGGGACGTTTCGGTTTTGTATACATGACAATGGACGGAATTTCACTGACTATTTTTAGTTACTGCACTAAGGTTGTTAGCGTCGGCTGTGAGGCGATATGAACTAAATTGGTTAGGGTGCGGCATCTTTGCCACATAAACACGATTAACTATAGTGCTCCTGATACAATATTAACAAGCTTTCAAATTGCGATTTCTCTTGAAATACTAGTCGTTTCATTGAAGGGCTAAGGCAACTTGCTATACATTCGTCAATGGTTTCTGTTTTAGTAGTCGTGAGAATTCGAATTTCTCTCTCTTTGAAATAGTGCTCAGTAGAACAACGGGCTATCCCACATTTTTGTAAAATTGAGTTATTAACATTATACAAAACTTCAGGCATTATTCTTTCAGTTTAATATGTTATTAAATATAGTATAGACTTTTATGCATATGTACTGCGTTTTAAAGATTAAAAATGTATTGAATTATATGAGGGAAGTACAGGTAAACCCCTCATTATCTCAGAACTAAGTCTATGTGGGATAGCCTCTTGTTCTACTGAGCCCTTCATCGAGTTAATTTTTATCTATTTATCTATGAGCTACAAGGGAGAAATTTGAATACTATTAATTTATTTTTGCAAGGTTTTTCTGTGACATCCTTTATACTGAAAACAAACTGTATCGGTAACACAGTGTTTTGACAGTCCGATATCCACCCCTGGAGCCACAATCCCAATTAATTCATGTGGGATTCGTGGTGGACCAACGGATTCTAGGCGTGTCCTCCGTTCTGTCACCCCATTCCTTTGCCTGTCATTTCACAATCGTTTACCCAATAAACATCATTCCCTCATCCATCCCCTCATTCATCATAAACCACATCAATGACAATGCAACCTTCGAAAAGAAACAGCCCATTATATGATTCGAGCACACAGACATTCAAATTATTTTTCGCTCGGGTCCATTCGGAGGGCAGAAATTAGACATGACTGACTGAATCACATAAACACGGGACATAAAGCACGGAATTTGAGAAAGTGCTGATGTGTACATGCAAAGCAAAATAACTAATAGCAAATATATCGCATAGAAATATATTCATCAATACATTTGATGTAAAACTAATTTAATTTATATCTATTATGAGTGGAAAATAGTTTAGAGCTTGTATAAATGTATTTTGATTTTTAATACAGTTTTGGAATCATTTGACGTTAAATAAATTAAACGAAGTTTAAATAATTTGCTATGAGTAACAATTGTTTGTAATACCCCAAATATTATGCTCTATACTATTAACGTACGAGTTTTTCATGGAATAAATAAAAGGTTAAATTTATTACAACGTATTGCTTTCATGACAGCTTACCACTCACGACCTCTGTTCCTTACTCCACACATTTTTATCCGTCGAGAAGACTAATAAATCTGCATTTACGGCTGTCCTTCATTTCATTGTGTCGAACGTGAAGTCAGTATGTCGACGATGCAATGTCTTATCAATTTAGTGTCGTTTCAAGTACCGTTCAGAAATCGGCGAATGCCATATTCTCTGAACGCCATTTTGTTTTATTTCCTCGCATAATACAATAGTAAATAGAAAGTGCTGCAGGGGAATGTGACGATTATTTGCCAGAAAAAGACGTATTGTCGGGTCCTGATACCGAGAATGTAGATAAATTTTGTTGCTATGTGTAGTAAATTACTTCCTCTAAAACGTTTTGTTCTGACTGATTTTCTACAAAATTGATTTTCCCTGCTCGGTCTGGCCGAACACGAGGCCCTGCAAATTTGAAATGAGTATTTTAAGTATTCTGGGTATTTTACATGGGGAATTAACATTTTCAAAGTATCTCAGAAGTTTCTCTAATTTTATTACATGATTTTTCTCGGGTAGAGCAAAGTTAAAAAAAGCTACCGATCTCAATTTCGCTGAATTCTAAATTTTGGTAAAAAAGGAAAAGTTCAAAATGTGTTTGGTTTCTTCCTAAAACTGTAATGTTAAAGACAAGAGATTTTTCCTTTGTTCTTCCATAACATCTTTAAGAAAGGTAACGTACAATGTTTCAAAAATATGAGCAGTTTTTACGTATTTTTTTCTTGAATTGAAGACAATTAAAAATATTTTCTCAAAAACGGCTCCAAATATTTTCTTTATTTTTTCTTTCGAATAGAAAAGTAGGCCTATGAAATGGCTCAGGTCTCATTGTCGGTGAATTCTCTGCATTTTCGAAGATAGAAAATGTTACAAATAATGAAGTATGTGCTCTTGTATTATCACTAGTTTTTTTTCCTTTTCTCGGATTCGTATTACATTCTTTGATTCCTTCTGCGCAGTTCATACTGTCTGCTTCTCTTTAATTACATGATAAATGTATATACCCGTAGATATACTCTTATTTTTTACTTATCAGCTACGATTTACCTATTTTATCATTATTTTCGCAAGAATATGACTACTAACTATTGCAACTTAGAAAACTTTATGAATCCCAATTTTATGAGATATCGATACTACATATATTTAATTTTATTAGATACAAAACTTGTTTTTACAAAATGAACCGATAAAGATTTTCCCTTACAAAAAACATGGTAAGATATACATTATAGTATACATGATTTATACATCATTCTCCATGTATTTCGGTTCTATATGTCATAAAACACTTGCTCGATAGACTTCTTATTACTGCACATACAGAGTACGATTGTTGCATGGCATCCCTTCCAATGTTGGCTATGCTTGAGGCGTCTGTATAAAAGACACTGATGACGATGTCAACGCGAACGTCAACAGAGATGTGAAAGACGAAAGTATTTATTTAAACAGGTATGAAATATCCCGAGTGCAATCGAATGTTTACATCGACCCACAATGAACAGTTCGACAAGTTAAAAGGCACCCGACTCATAATTTCGAGATGTACATTCTGCTATTGATTTCGATTAGGGAAAGGGAGAATCCATTTTAAAAGAAATAAATAATAAAAAAAGCTAGTAAGGATTTTGCATTTTCAATAAAAATAAATTTGCATTTTTTCTGCTTATCTTCCGAGAGTAATCTTGAAATCCGTCCCACTTCTACTTCCCTTCAGCCATTCTTTCTTATGTCTTCTCACTGCTCCCTATCTCAATAGGGTATACTTCAGCAACTATTTGGATACTCTGGAAGCGTTTTCATTCTGTCCAGATGACATCTCGAGTTCCTTTTCCCTTGTGCACAATTGCTCATCGAATACATTCTTCAAATAGAATGTTTTAATATATTGCTTTTTTAAGATTATATTAAAGTTTGTAAAATATGAAGTGCCTCTCCCACTGGTGTCTTCTTGGAAGTAAGAGAGACGTAATTACGTCTACCGTGAAGATTACTGTCTTGCAATACATTTTTATAGAGGAATACGAGGGCTGCTGATTCTACAGAGGCGCGCAGGTCGCGAAGCACCTCGCGAAGCCTAGTTGCCGCGTAGCGACCGCAAGTCACTCCGCCGCTGCAGCGAGGGGGGTGGGGGTGGTAGGGGGGAGGGGCGATGACGCGGCACTAGGGCGGCGGCATAAACCGCGTCGAGGAGCACTCAATCAGCTCTTCACGGTAGACGTAATTACAGCCCGCAGAAAGCGTTTATCCAATTAGCTCAACCTGGAACGGTTGAATTCGAGCGCGTCGCCGCGCCTCCCCGCCCCGCCCTTCCCCGCCCTCCCCCCGCTGCGCCCCGCCTCCCTGAGAGGTCTCTCGATGCGCGTGGGAGGCGACGGAGGGGAGGTTATGGCGGCGCACATGACGGAGACAGTGAGGGGGCGTGTCGATGCGTGAAGAGGGGTGTTTAGCTTTGCCGTGTAGTACGTGGAGATGAAGACACTTGATAAAGATATACGAAGAAGTACAAATAGCGGGAATGGATGCTCGGAATGTTATCCACAGAAAGTATGTTGTTTCATTCAAATAAGTTGGGGATTGACATTTGCGTAGCACAGAAGATCGTAATGTCATGCCTTCAATGCATTAAACTGCCAGTTTCTCGACCCATAATAGACACACGTAATGTTTTTTTTCTTTAATGTTACTCGATATGCCTCTCCAATACCTACGTCACTAAAAGTATTGGCATATGACCATGTGGTTGACAGTATTTAAAGGCATTGCAGATTCTTTATTACGATTGGTTCTACGCTTCATGGCCATTTCAGGAAATGGATGAATGATATGGGGCGAAGAGTAAGAAGCTCTGAAGTGAATGACGGGGCAGTGATAGAATGAGAGACTGGGGAAACAGGAGAACCCCGAGAAAATCTGCCGCCACCCCACTCTATTGATTGATTGAAACATTTTTCGTGTTTCCGGGCGCGTCAACTGCTTCGGTCATTATTCCCGTTGGTGTAGTGCATGTTTTTTTCTCGGGAGATGGCGGTGATCTTCCCCCGCTGGATGGCGAGATCCGGCGCCGAACTACCGTCGGCTAGTGGAGTTTCCCCCTAACCAGGACTCTTCCACCAGCGGGGCACCGCCCCAGTCGGGACAAGCTCTAAGCTCCCGACCAGTCTCCCGGAATATGAGGAAGTGTAGTGCATGTTAGTGTAAGTGTTTGTGTGTGTGTGTGTGTGTGTGTGTGTGTGTAAGGGGAGAGGATAGGACAAGGAAGAGGAAAGCCAGATCGCGCGCGGACCGTCGCCCGTTTGGTAGGATGCTGCTTCGCGTGGTGTTGATCGGAGAAACCACGGAAAGCTACCGATCAGAGCAGCCGGCCGCTAGAATTCTCCCCCGGACAGCGACTGAATTCGACCTAGCTGAAAAGCTAGTGAGAACCTAGGACTTCCCGGTCAGAAGCGCTGCAGTGACATCAGATGATGCAGTGAGCTACCGCTACCGGTAGCCCACACTACCCAGCACACATTGCCCATAGGTCGACCGAGATGAGAACCGCGGTCCCTGAGGTGGAAGGCGATCTATTCCACCTGTCGCTCCCTCTATTAGGACAGGACGCGTCGAAGGGTAAAAACAAGAAGACAGCAGTGCTCGCGGCACTGGTGGAGTAGACGGCGTCTTGATCAGCAGCGCTGGTGACGTATTGTTGCTCTAAGCGCACGAAGCTGCAACAGCGGACGTGGCATCGACGCGACTGCGGCAGCGAGCATCCACGTGTGCGGCAAACGCGTTGGAGTTGGCGATAGTCGTGGCTTTGACGCTGCCTGCGGGAGCGGGTCACCGGAGGCTGGGGGGGGGGGGGGGGCGGGCCGTCCTTTGCGTCGCGGTGCGGCCCAGACCCGGCGCCGCGACGCCGCGCCGTGGCTTTCGTCGCTGCGTCAACGCGGCGCAAGTGAATACAACGCCCCCCAGAGCCGATTCTCCGCAGTGGCGGTGCCCGCCATAGAATTCCCTTTTCGACGCTCCCGCTGCGATAGCCCAGTGATAACATCGTTTCCTCTGCAGCTTGTTGATCGGGCGACGAAAGCGGTGGAGTCTTGACAGTGGCGGATTTTTCCACACCTGCTATATAGCGAGGTCGAATTCAACCACTGTCGGGAGGAGAAATCTAGCCGCCGGCTGCTCTTATCGGTTGATTTCCGTGGTTTCTCTTATCAATATCACGTGAATGTCGACGCTGTACCCTAACGAACGGGCAGTGGAACGAGCGAGATTTTTGCATTTTTCAGCCTTGTTCCCTCGCCCTTGGGGACCTATCCGGGAGCTATGTTACAGCTTGTCCCGACTCGGACGGTGCCCCGTTGGCAGTTACACTTTGAGAAGGTAAAAAAACTGCAACCCGACTAGTAGGTCGTTGCCAGATCTCAGTTTTGGCCGGGAAGGATCACGGCTATCTCTATGGAGATAGTATGTACTACACTTAAGGGTCTAACGAGCTCGCAGTAGTTAACGCGCTTGGAATGAGTTCTCACTCACTGCCTTCCTTCGCAACGGGGGAGAGGAGTGACATTTGCGTCGCGATGCAAGCGAATATCGCGCCGTGGGGCGGATTTCGTCTTCTTCAGCGTCCCCGCGCGGCTGGAGCCGTTTCTCCGCGCTCGCGTTGCCCCGCCATAGAATTCCTTTTTCGACGTACTCCACGCTCTTTCGCTCTGGCGAACCATTTCGTTTTCTTCATTACTGTGCGAAAGCCTCACCTTCGTACTCTGTACCACTTCTTTTTTTCTGTTTCCTGCACCGTTCTGAAATAACTGGTCTTTTTGCCGGCCATATCCCGCTGCCGTGCAACTCACTTTTCAATGCCTTCCATGTTTCTTGGCTGTATGACGTACCAGTTTTCATCATTACTCGTATGAAATGACTGTCTTCGTTTTCTGTATATGGTCGACATTGTTTTTCTCCTTTGCGGATGGGCTTCAAATCTTGCAGTCCTCTGTGTTCGCATTTCCAGACAAAATCTGTTTTCGTCATCTTCCAACACATTTCGACACACTCGTTCTCATCATTACTCCTGCGAAATCCCTACCTTCTTCGTTCTCTGCGCATACCAACGGCTGCCCCTCCCCTTCGGCACCATTCTGAAATCCTGGCTTCATTCGCAGAGGGACTACCTCTCGCCTTCACATCGTTCAATGTGTGCCAACTTTAAGACTCGTACAGCCGTTACCACTTGCAGAGATCTCACTGCTTCCACAGTCCTCATTACTTTAACAGACTTCCCCGTTTCCATAATCCCCGTGCCTTCGGCCGAGCTCATCGCTCTTACTGCCTCGGCTTCCTTCACCTCTCATTTTCCTCGCCTCCTTCGCTGCCCTAATCTTCTCCCCTCGCTGCTCTGGACTCGTTATATTTCCCTCCCGCCCTCCCACGCGGCAGAGCTGCCGCGACAGTCCTCTCATCACACTTATTCTTCCATCGCTCTCGCCTTGTCTTCCCCGTTCCTTCATCACACTCGTCTCTTTGAGTCTACCGCGATCGTGCTTTAAGCGACCTAATTCCTTCACTACGCACTTACGTCTACTTCTTATATCACTCTCACCATTTTTATAATTAGGATCGGATCTTTGTGAACCAAAAATGATTTAGAAGTTGCGAGTAATTATGTACTAAACATACGGAAAATTTGCGCTAACAATTAAACGAATTTCTTTCATATCACACGTTTAAAAATCACAATTCATTTACATTTTAAAATTATTTCCATTTTAATGTCTCACAAATATTATGAGAACCTTCAATTATTTCTGGTGATAGTTTATCTACTTTTCTATAAAATAAATGTGTAAACCGACGTTTATCTATTTAATTAAATGACGTTTTTGGTGAAGTTATATTCACTGAGGCCGAATGTTTGTAACATTCTACTACAGAAGATTAACTGATTCTTCTCAAATACTGAGCATTCTACTCAATCTGCTTTAGTTCCGGATAAAAAGTACTGCCTTTTCTAATTAACACTCAGCCTTCCTTCAGGTTCTATGTCAACAAATGGCGTAGTTGGTGTCTACATCCCTTCAAATAACTTTTGGACGAGTGCCCAAATAGTTAATATATGTGTAAAAGGTTTATCTTGCTTAACAGTACCAAAATACTAACACTGATTTATGAACTGTTACACTCCCATTAAATATTAGTAAACCATTTTTTTTGTATTTTCGACTTTTTAACAAATGATTTGGTTCGTTCATTCCTGAAATACATCAACCATAAACTACAAACAACCACATTTTTTTAAAATTTCCCTAAATTTTTCTGAATTATAAGAAGTATTCACTTCTTAAAATCCCGGTTTCTATTTATAATCTTCGTCATTTAATCTACCAATTCGTGTTGTATTTTAAGAACTTCATGTGTACTAAATGATACTCTATGACGTCTCGGACTGATCACATATTACGAGAAATAAATATTAGAAATGAAAATTAAATGAAATATGCCCTTATCCCTGAAACTTTCTAATATTTTTATCTGGTTCCTCAGCATGTTGATTTCATTTTTTATTTTATTACTAACATTATCATGTCTTTGAATAAATTCGCAATAAATTCGTATAAAGTGTTAATCCGTTCCCTTCATTAAAATTGTTTCGTAAATTTCATTATTGTATGCCCTTGCAAACGTTCTCGAGAAGTCCTTTGAATCTAACGGTGGCAGGTGCATGGTACAAACGTACATGAAAGGGACCAGAGCAGTATGAATAGTTTATTCAATATCGGGCTTCAGTTCAATCATTCGCTTTGGTAATTCCGGCAACACTTCATCCTGCCATCCTCCACAATGAACTTGCGTGTACCCACGCCGTCCCACCTTTCCCAACCCATCATTCTCTTTCGTTTTCAACCCCTCGACATCGCGTACTCTGAATACCTCCAATACATCGGTTGCATCTCCCTCTCCCGCTCGTCAAGTCCTGAGCGTCGAGCCGCCTGCCTCTCCGCCGCTCTCATCCCGTCCTTCCTCTTGAGTCCCGCGTCACCCGCCCATCAAACTCTCCACATCTCCCCTCCCACCGCCCCTCCTCCCCTCCCCCATCGCGCTCCCGCCGCGTCGCGCGTCAGCCGCGCCCTCGCTCGCAGATAAGGGAAGCGAATGTGCACGCCGTAATGAATGCGCAGGGGATTCCTTCCAATTAATTTCATCAATGGCGGGCTGCGGGCGGCGGCAACGGTGGCGGCTGTGGCGGCGGCGGCGGCGGCTGGCGCGGCGTGCTTTGAGGGCGGGTGGTGGTGACGGGAGGGGGTTGAGGGTGGGAGTGAGGGTGGAGGGGTCGGAGGGTGGGAACGCCTTTGAGGGGACGCGACGAAGGTAAAATGATAACCCGCCCGGGCGCGCACAGCGACAGATGAGCGACCGATGTTGACTTGGCTGCGAGCGAAAACGCGGGAGCGCCTCTCTCGCGGACGCTTGGAAAATGTTGTTTTGCTCCGGCTGGCCCTCGGTGCGTCCCTTTTCGGAGAGCCTTGAGAATTATTTCATCTGCGACGGCGTTGAAGTCGTCATTGTGATTTGCGGAAATCGGCGGGACTTATCTTTCATCGAAATGAAAGGGGTCCGTTCTCAAAGAAAGGAGAATACCATAAAGTCGGATGGAGGGTTGAAAGCTCTAAAGCTATTGGTGGATATATCTCTCAGAGTTGATGATTCTACGGATAAGTAAATGCGGGGAAAGGTGTCCAATTTCTGTGGGAGGCCATCATTGAATCAAACGCTTGAACTTAAGTGGTGTACCCCGAAATAATAGTATTTCTCATTGAGTGTGCTGTATAATTTGTTTCTATGGCAAAAGATCTAACGGACTCTTTCCCACTAGAAGTATTAATTGCATTCAAGGCTTACGCGTTTGTTGAGAAGAAAAGGGGGGCAAGTTCTACCAATTCAGCGTATACGTTGATCTACATTTTTTGGGGGGAGGAAGAGGGGTTGAAACTCTGAAATAAAATGAACTGAGGTATATTTGAAACGAATCTTACAAAAATAAATACGTACTGAAAAAAGAGAGGAAGAAAGTTAAGAATTAATAAGGAATTCCGAGGGAAAGCAATTTTATTTTTAATGATAAATAGTGAACTCAATTCTTCCTCGTTTCTTTCTCATTTTTTATCTGCATTTCATTCATTACTTTGGAGAAATAATACTTTTACTGGCGCGATAAAGGACGTCTGGAAGTGAAAAATTCGTTCAATATGGCGAGGAACGACTTAAGTTACAATCAACATATCACATCAGAAATAAAGAAAAAATGTGATTCACCTTCTCGAAATATAGTAAAATCTAGTAAAATCCAAGAAAGAAAGAAAAAAGAAAGAAAGAAAGAAAAATGCAAATTTTAAAATTTACTTGAGACGAAACGTCTTAGGTTACAAGTTTCTGGCTTAATTGTTTTCATTTTGCATTTTAAGTAAATATGTTTTCGATTACCAAAGACAAATTCGAGTTTGGAACGCAAATTTTGAAATATTTCTAGACAGGTTCATAAGGGAAAGTTCTATGTCCGTAATTTATTTTCCAGAGACACTCTCTCACTGCATTGTGCAGTGAAATTTAAAAATCCCCATTCTGTGCGTTTTACCTTTTGTTGGTAGTGAAGGACCGCGGCTTTTGAGTGTACTTCAAAACCACTGACAATACCTTTCAAGTTCTCACTTTCCCTCGCAGGACGCGCTTTAAACGGAAACCATAGTCGCACGAAACACAGGTGCTTCATTCACGGACATCCTTAGCCATTCTCTCGCCAAACCCAACATTAGTTCTCTCACAGAAGAGGAGAGGAAGGAGGAGGAGGAGATTGGTTTGTAGGTCAAAACACACAAAAAGCGGAGGATCCGTGCGGTATTTTCATTTTTCACCTACGCGTCGCCATTGTGCGTTTTTCACGAGTGCGTCGCATGTGAAACCTTGATACCGCAAAAAAGTTTTAACGGCTTCCATTTGAATAAGCGCAATTTTTTCGCGCGCGCCGCCAGAAGTGGCATTGTGGCTGGGTGCGGCGCCGTTGGACTTTCGCTGCCGTTGCGTCGCTTGCCAGTCGGGGCGCCTGCCTGCCCGCCTGCCATGGCAGTTCCCGCCCGAGCCCATGCTTCATGGAGGGTGGATGCGAGAGGCGCCTCGCCGCCACGGAATAAACAAAAACAACATAATATATTATGCTCTAAATCTAATCTCGTGGAATGCTCCGGCGAGTTGTGAAATGTGTCCGATACTACGTAAATAGGCCGGTTGCATGGTTAACGCTTGAATGATCTATTCAGTAAATAGGTAGGTATTGATCAATTCGTCAATTTTTTTCTTTCGTTTTTAACAGTATTAATCGAAACGGAATAAACAAAGACAACGTAATATATTGTGCTCTAAATCTAATCTCGGTGCATGGTTCGGCAAGTTGTGAAATGTATCTGATACGTAAATAGACCGATTACGTAGTTACGCTTAAATGAGTCAGATAAATTGATTTATGAATTATTTTAATTTTGTGGTCTTCTGATTGTTGCTGATTTTGAAATGTCGAATTTTATTAGTTTATTATATTATCAATTAATTTCCTTGCTATAAAATTTCGAAGTTAACAATAAGTTTTTTTTAATATTTTTATTCCGAGTGACCTATCAATTTAATAACAAGGTTTTAATCATTCAATCTGATTTCATAATTTACAGTACAATCTGAAGTTGTTTAATTCTAGAACAACTCGAGAACAATAATTCTGAAGAATGAAATACATGATACTTTAATAATAAGTAGAAACTGCGAAAAATGCTTCAAAGAACATCAATAATAATAGGAAGTAATAGAAGTTAGTACAATTGTATCGTAACCATTAACAGGACACTATGATCACATAGATGTAATCAATCATTTTTTAACTTGTTTAAGTACATTCCAATATCAGAAAGCCTTCGGTAGAAGACTACCGAAGACAAACATGTTTGTTGTTCGATAAAAAAACAAAAATCCAGCTGCTTTTGACGGATATTTCTACAATATTGTGACGAAGTTTTATTAGCGCAGCGGTGCAAATGCTTTTAAAAGCTTTATTACAAAACACATGCTCTGAAACTTTCACTGGCGGCGAATAAATAGGGCCTGCCTTTATCTTTGTCGTGATGAAATCCAGGAATTCCTGCTATCCTCTTACTGGTATAATACCGAAATTAGTGAAGACTAGTCACATATCATAAATGTTACATTAGCAATACACAAAAGTATACAACCCACAAATTCTTGGTACGTTAAAATTATTTTCACAATTAGAAATTCAAATCGTCCAGCCTACGGACGCCAGTGTATATACGAACTAATTGTATTTTCCCTGATTTTAAACAAAAAATTTGCGATCTAGATGGAGACGAACAATTATACAAGTTGCGCAGCCCAAACATGTTCGCACAGTCGGGTAAAAAAGAAGAAAAAAAACACACGAATCTTGCCTCCGCATAAGCAAGAAAGACACAAACAAATGTATTCTCCGCTTCTTCTCTCCGTCTCTTTTCGAAAGATTATGCTTCGCGGACTAATCCACAGGGCGGGCGAACTTCAGCAGGCGGCGTGGAGCTTCGCGCCGCGACCGGCGTCAGAGACGGGCTCGACGCGACGGTGGCGCCGGCGGAAGGGGTCGGCGGGGGCGGGTCTCCATTCAATCTCGAGGGACCCCCGCCCCGAACCTCCTCCACCCCGCTCCCCCGAACCCGTTGCTCGTGCCGCCGCCTGTGCCGCTTCCGATGTCGTCTGGAGCGTTCGCGGACGCCTAACTGCAGGCGACGCCCGGTTGGGTTCAACGCTTATTTCACACCCGAAGTCGCGATCGGAGGCTGATTTTTTTTTTTTATTTTATGTGAGGCAACGCTCGTTATCGTTCCTTTTTACAGGAGTCCGTAAAATTTCAGACAGAAAAATTTACATGGATGCAGGATCATTTCAACTCTGAGATACTCGAAGTAGAACACCAAAACAGAGGTTTCAAAACGAAGTAGCAGAAGGAATTATTGTGACAGTTTGGGAAACAAAATTTTTTTTTTTTCGTAAAATACCTAATGATGGATTTATATTCGAACTCGAAACATTGTGAGAATATGTTTTTTGATTAAAATTAGAAGAATATTTAAAAATATAGTTAATTATTGATTGTTCCAAATAAAAGAAACCAGATGAAAGAATAATAATAGTAATAATAATAATAATAATAATAATAATAATAATAATAATAATAATAATAATAATAATAATAATAATAATAATAAGCACAATCACATACGTATTATTACACTGCACATTCTTATTTCTTGCTCATAAAGGCTCGACTCGGCGGAGCCCCGATAACTAGTCAAAAATAATAACAAAGAATTGTAGGCCCGCTGTTGATGCCATTCCGCCCCGCGCCGCGGCGGCAGCGGCACTGCGACTGAGTCTCGCGCAGAGGTCTCCAGTGACATCACGACGGAAGTGAACTTTCTCGTCTCGTTCTTGCACAAAACTTTCTTCTTATTTTTGTCACTTCTTCAATACACCGTCGACCATAAGCACCATCCTGAAGACCTATATGGACCGCTGCGGCCACTAATGAGTCTCCAGCAGCTCTTCTCTCCCCAAAGCCCGCCCCCACCCCCGCCCCCGCGCCGCCCCACGCCCGTCGTCAAAGGAAATGGCGCATTTACGGTCAGATCCGCCTGAGCCTAACGACTTCAAGAAAGTTGCTATCAGGAATAACGAATGGGCGAGAGCTGAAAATGTCGAAATGAAGTTCTAAGAGAAAAGGATGGAATATAATTTTTGTGTGTGAGCTGTATTTGCTAACGCAGAAGAAAACGTAAAAGGTAATTTATAGGATCTCTCTTCTCTCATCTTTCTATCTGTGTTATTATTCTTTCTGTGGCTCAGTTATAATCGTAATTTCTTCACACCGTTATCGTTGAACTAGATAGAATAGAATATTCCAACTGTAAAAATGAGGAGAGACATGTTGGTAAACTGCATAAACCAACGAAAACAAATTAGTAGGAAGAATTGGAAAATGAAACCTTTCATTAACGCGCCATTGATATTGTTTATTTCATTTATTACCAACAACGGAAAATTTTGTTTTTATTTAAAAATGTTGAAGGTAAAAATTGTGAAACTATGTGATGAGCAATGAAATTGAAATTATCATATTTTATTCTTTCTGCAAATTCTGTTCATTATGAAAATGTTCATTTTACCGATATTGAAAACAATTTTTGTCTGACATTTCTATGATTGAGTTCATTATTTGATAATTTTGTTCCGAACAGTATCCAGTCAGTCACTAAAAAATGTGTCTCAATCTAATTACCAACACTAAATTAATGAAGCAGTAAAAAAAAGGACTGTGTACGATAACATGTCTTATTTCTGTATGTGTCAGCAAGAAAGAACAGTAACCACATGACACATTTTAATCAATACACGCAGCTTTTAGCTTTCACTCAAAAATGAAGTTAAAAAATAATTAGTAAATAAGTACGTTTCAGAACTTCAAGCATTTTCTGACTTCGCATTTTTTTTCCTAGCCTCAATATTCAATAACCAAGTGAACGTCAGAATGACAGCCGACTATTGGCAAGGCTATTGGAAGCTCATGTATGTATAGGTCTAGCTCTCAACGGTACCCTTTACAGACGGAAGTTTACAGATGGATAGGACTGCTGGGTGAAATGGGTTGCATTCCCCCTCCCCCCCAATAACATCCGTTCTTAGTTTGACAGTGCAATTTATATGAAAATCAAACATAAACCATTGAATTCAGAGATTTATACATTTTTCTGTTCTAATGAAGTTTGGTTCATTTAGTTTGAAAATAATTATAGTTTATCCCTATATAATGCGCGTCTATATCGGGCTCTATCCCTCTTTCTTGAAACGGCTCAATGTAACGCGAATTCCAACGATATGATAAGTTATTCTAATTAAAGTACCATGAAATTTTACAAATACGTGTGTAACAAAAAAATAACCCCCATCTGAAAAAAGTGATGAAAATGAAAAAGGAACGAACGCCTACCAAATCTTCCGAGTCTTTCAATTACTGTGAAGAAAAATGACACTTCTTCCACGTTATTTTCAGAGCCAATGAACTGTGAGTTGTATTCTATATACAACCCTCATATATAAGCTATATTTATTTCAATACGCTAGGTTCTTAAAATATAGCGGATCTCCCGTTTTCTATAGCGATTTTCGTCATGCCGATCTAACCGCACTTCTCACATTGCCAAATTTACTTTGGATGTGCGTGATAGATAATTGGCGACACAAATTGTTAATTGATTTTTTAATAAAAGATTTACAGCCGCCATCGCCAAGATATGGATTATCAGCATGAAAATCTACTTACTCTGACCTTGGCAATGATTGCCGAATTTTAAATTAAGGAGCCAAAAGAAGATGTTAATCCTTGCATAACATTGAAAACAATTAAAATTCAATTTAATCGTGTAGATAAAATACAGTTTATGTAAACACAACTCAACGTTTATTCAGTGCCAAATTCCTGGGAATACGAAGGGTAGTCCTCTCCGCATCTCTCCTGCCATCTTCTCAGTTCTCGGAATCGCAACTTCTTGTGACGTCGATCGTTAAAGTGATTTCTCCTTCAGAGCTATAGATCTCCGAACCTTGCATAACACTGTGCCTTATGCCTAAAGGGCCCCTTATCTCGTTCCGCTGAACTACAGGGACCCTCTCATGCTTACGAGCACACCCTCTCCACATATTTCTCTCGCAATGGATTCTCAGCTCCGTGGCCATGTAATATACTCGTTTTCTCACTCTGCCTCGAATAAAGTTTGGGTCGTTGACTTGGACAGGCTAAGGTAGCTCAGGGCATCATCTGATGTCACTCCAGTGCTCTGACAGGAAGGTCCTATTTTCCAAGTTCCGACGATGGTAGGGCTTTCGACCTACCTAGATAGCTAGGTGGAAATTAACCTCCAGTCTGGAGAATTCTAGCGGCCGACTGCTCTAGTGAGTAGTTTTCCGTGGTTTCTCCGTCGAAAACAGAACGCGCGCGATATTTCCTTCCTCTTCCTTGTCTTACCTTCACCCCTTACTTACATACACTCTTACGTGCATTACCCTACCACACACGTCGGGAGACTAGTAGGGTGCTTAAAGCTTTTACCGACTGGGGCGGTGCCAGCAGATGAGAGATACCTAGATGGGGAACCCCGCCGCAAGCCGACGTGTAGATCGGGTCCGAATATCGCCATACAGCGGGGAAACATCGCCACCTCCTGCGATAAAAACACATTACACTTACGGCACTAACGACCATAGCAGTTGACGCGTTCAGAAACATGAAATAATTAATCAATCATTCAATCGTTGTCTTGCTTTTGACTTCACCCCTTTCGTCCTTGACACTTCCTCTTATAATGCTGTTCCTGCAAACTCAAACTTGGGTCTTCTTAGAACTATTGTTTTTCTCATTTCAATTTCTTCTTTACTCTTCTTCATATCTGTGAGAGCGTTTTTCTTTTTGTGTTTGTTGACTTCGACTTATTTCGCTTTTTCCTCATCGACACTGCAGAGGGATACATCAAAACCGTTGTTTTTGAACTATTATAAACGATCAAAACTAAATCTAACCACTAACTTTCTAGTAAGTACAATATAAATACGATATTCGTATTAATTTTACTAAGGTGGATCTTTTCGATCAAGACACATTATTTGACATGTCAATATAAACATCTGCATATGAAATGGATTCCTTTATAGTATCAAGAAAACTTCGTTTTGTCACGAATGCCCCTGCAATACTTACAAGTGCCTTTCCTACCGCCCCTTGACCTGTTCACGCTCTCTGCGGACGCGAAGCTAATGGTAAATCCGTCTCTCCAATTCTCTTTTCCATCGCCGGTTTCATCCAGACCCTCTCTTTTTCTCCATTCTCCCCAGAGTCCCGCTCGAGCGTGCTGTAGGATTTCCGGGTTTCTCGCGGCGAGAGGCTTCTCGACGGTATCCCGCTCCGCAGGCGGCGGGGGTGGCGCCGGTGGGGGGGCCGGTGGTGGAGGCGACAATCGTGGCGGGGGCAGCGATGGTGGCAGGTGCAGAGGCGGTGATCGAAGAGGTGACGATTGTGGCCGATGCTGCGGTAAAAGTGATGGAGGAACGAGAGGAGTGGTGGTGGTGGTGATGATGACGTAGTGGGATTGTGAATATGGAAGTGGCGGCAAGGAATGATTGGAATAGCGGCGGCAATTCGGGAGGTGGTGGCAGTGACGTGTTGGTGACAGCGGCAATGTCGGCGGCGGTAGCGGTGGCAGTCGCGGATTCGGCGGCGGCGGCAGTGGGGCGATGATGGGCTGGGGGGGGGGGGGTGATGGTGATGGCGGCAAGGGGAGTGGACTGGGGGGGCCGGGAGAGGTGCCGTGGGCTGTGGCAGAAGGCGAGGGGCGCGGAGAAGGCAAGCGGCAAGGGGGCGGGGAGGCCCGGGGGGCGGGGCCCCTCGCGGAGCGGAGCTTCTGAGAGGCGCTGCGCGGCGCTTTGTGCGCTCGCGAGCTGATAGCAAAGAGTTCCCGGCTCCAACGACTTTGAATGCGAAGACCGTATGCGAGGCTTAGGTGTTAGATGGCGGACGCTCCCGCGATCGAATCGGATTCCGGAATCTCGCCTGCATAGAATGCTGCAGGAGCTAGATTCTGATGAGCCCGGAATGCAAACCGGCGCCAGCCGTTCGCATAAAATCGACTGGAAACGCTCTTTTCGACCTTGCTTTTGTGTCCAAGCTTTGGTGTGGAAAACTACAAAAATGTTGCAGAAAAATTCGGCAATTAATTATTGTAACGTAGTGTAAAATGATGGGGAAACTAAGCCAAAATAATAATAAAAATCAAGTAATGCAAAATGGCAAAAAGCTGTTATATTTTATTGTATAATTTTATAAACAATTTCTAGCCATTCAGTTTATCTGAAATTCAAACATTATATGTCTACATACAAAATTGTCTACATTTCATATGTGAAATACTAGTCTACTAGGTCGTATACTTTTCGACGGCGATGTCGCTAAAAACGTAAGGAAGACTGAAAAATGGCGCTTTTGGCATTTGTTTGAAATGTAGAAATGTACTGCAGGTATTTTGGAGAATGTATCAAGTAATGCGTGAATGTCAGAGTCGCAAGCGGACGGAATATTCACAATGCTGACCGTTCAATACACACGACGAAAGCGTCCGGCATTATCACATGCCAAATATAGCCTCCGCTCGAACATGCATATTTTTTCACGAAGAACATTCAATAATATCGGCCGCTGTTTCATTTTCAAAAAGCTATCGCTCTTTCCACGCGTCAAACTTCTTCAATCGCCTACACGCATGCAGCCACCTGGCCCATCCCCCTTCTATACTCAAGGTAAAAGTGCCACTTACCCATCCGTCTGTTTCCATTTCCAAATCGAAACTACGTGGAGGATATATGTCCGTGTCCGTGCTTATTTGAGCAGCAGCAGCAGAGGAGTAGGAAACGCGGTCCACGGATGGTCTGGCGGTGGGGACGTTGCAGGGGCGAAAAGCGATGGAAAGGGCGGGTGAGTGGGGGGTGCCAGGCCAGGAGAAGGGACAAGGCAGGGAAGGAGAAAGAGTTCTGGGTGAAGAGGAAAGGTGAAGAGGTGAAGGGGAGGCGGGAAGTGGGAAATGGGGCATGAGCTGAGGCGCGAGCGGATGTGTGTGGAGTGGGCGGGGGCGGGGGCGTGAGGGAAGGCAGTGGATGAAGCGCGGAACGGAGAGAATGGGTGGGAGAATGCACATGGTGAACCGGGGTTTGAAAAAGGGTGTTGAGCGAAAAGCGGAGGGGCAGGGTGGAAGAAAGGGTCAAGAGCCAAGGCTACGGAGCCTGTACGGGGGATAGGGCAATGAATGAAGTTTGGTTGGGATGAGGCATTAGAAAGAGCTGTGGATGAAGAGCAGAGAGTTCAGGGAGGGAGAGTGAGGGACGGATGAAGAGTGAAGGGGAGTAGTAGGAGGAAGGGCGGTGAATGAAATGTGACGGAGAGGGGTGGAAGGAAGGGCAGCGGGCGAAGAGAACATGGTAGTGGCGAGAGGAATGGTGCTGAGTGAAGAGTGCATAAAATGAGCGAAAGGGTGGTTGGTGGATGCAGACTGAACGGGAGGGGCGAGAGAAAGGGCAATGGATGAAGAGTACATGGGAAGGCGGGAGGAAGGACGGCGAGTGAAGAGGGAAGGGATGGGAACGAGAGGAAGGGCGGCGGATGACGGGTGAAGAGGACTGGAGGGAGGCACGGCAGTGGATGAATACGAGGGCCACGGGCCGTGGACGAAAAGTGAAGAGGCTCGGCAGAAAGGCGGGGGTGAAGCGCGGAGGGCAAGGGTGGGAGAAAGGGCGCGGGGAGCGGCGCGGGTCACTTGGCGCGCGTGGAGGCGGCAGTGGGGCGGAAGATGCTGCAGGGGCGAGGGTCTGCCGCCTCATGTGGGCAGGGCGCCCTGACTTCATGTTTTATAGCCGTCAATATTTCATATTTTATTGCTCTTATTGTGCCCCGAGCGGCACTTGAAAGGCTAATGTGACGATACATTTCGATTCCATACGCCAAAATGATTTAAGTGAAGATGAGCGCGCGGGAAAGGGGGACATCCGCTCCGAAAAAAGTGCGTTTTTGGGATCGGCCCCCTACAAGTTAATCTATCTGGGATACCCCTAAGTAAATCGCGCCTACGCCTTCTCGGACCAAGAGAGGGTCACTAGCGGCTAGGGCGGGACCTTTAGGGCTTGTGATGACGGATGACGATGTGCAGCTAACGACCAGGAACACAAAGAAATGTTGTTTGTACACAAGAATAGTGATAAATTTCAAAATGTTATACTTAAATTCAAGTGAAAAAATATGTTTAGGAAATTGTACATTTTTACTAATAACTTTTCAATGAAGTTGGTTCACGGTGTCTTGAGAAACACTCTGTTAATGGCCTTGAAGTAAAAGACTCCGCTTAGATTAAAACCGCTCTCTGCAAAATGACTTTTGTTTAGAAATGACTCCCTTTTTTGTGAACTGATGCTGTATCTAGCAGAATAATCCATACATTTTTTGGTAGTAAATGCACGTTGTTCTTCGGCGTCGAAATGTACTAGGAAAAATATTTTATTTGAAATCTAGCAATTAAAAACAAAGCCATCCAATCACGTCTGGCCATCTGCTTCCATGTGTATCAGTGATTTCCTGTGGAACGTGTGTATTCAGTGTTCTGATTACCAATATACACCCAATGGGGTTGGTCTATTAAATTAATATTTATTGGTTCATTCGTTAGTATATCACACAATTAAATAGTTGTTTTAATCCGAAATGGATTTTAACTATTCATTTATATTTTTCGCTTAGTTGTGACCTGTATTTGAATATTAATAAAACTTACCACTGTCGAAATGAGTGACAAGCATATAATATGACTTTTTTCCATTATGACTAAATTAATTTGTAATATTTCCTGCATAGTTATTTTTTAGTAGTTGTAAACCACTATAATGCGGTCATTCTACGGAATTGTAAAGCTGAACATATTTCTCTCTACCACCGGCACCAGTAAAGGCCTCATCTAGGGTGGCGCCGGCTTAGCGTAGCAACCAAAGGCAGCTTAAACCGCAGAAACGGCGCGGTGGCTGCGTGGGGGCGGTCCAAGCGCCGGCCGGGGGGGGGGCAGGAAACGACGTCGACGGAGGGGGAGGGGCGGAGGCGGGGATGGGGCGAATGCACAGGCGGCGGCATCGGCAACAGCCTCCGACCTCCTTCCCCTCTTTGCCGTGAGTAATACGGCTGGGCTCGAAGGCGATATTTATTCTGTCGGAAGTTATTGAATGCGAGCTACCAGAGCGTGGGAGCAGGCGCGGCCAGGCTGTCTCCCCGCCCCCAGCCCTGCGGCTTACCCGCCGCTTGCCTCCATAGCTTGCACGCCCGCCTGCGCCGTCGTCCGCTTCGGACCCCGCCCCCTCCACTGCCTCTTCCCCCGCCTTCCCCCCCTTCGCCCCTTCCTTCGCCCCTTCCTCCATCTCCCCTTATCGGCGAATTCGCATCGCGTTCGACCTCCCCCTCACTTCCCTTTTCGTTTCGTCCGGCCATTCCGTTGCTTCTCCCGTCTGCTTGTCTTCTGAATCAGATCCCGTCGCCATCACCATTTCACCGTTTTCACTTCCGGTCTTGCCGCCCGTCAATCCACATCGCCACTTCGGATTCCAGCTCCACCTCTCCGCTCGTCTCCAATCCCGATTTATTCCGATCCCCCCCCCCCCGCGTTTCCTCCTCTGGCGACTACAGCGTTTCTGCTGTCTCCATCCCTGCTGTCCTGAATCCCACCATGGCCGCGTCGCCCTCACCCCCCGCCCTCCCTTAAGCCGCAGATTCCCCCTCCGTCGTCTGACGTTCCTGACTGTTCCGACGTCCCCGCCGTCCGTCCATCCGTCCGTCGAAGAAGCAGCGTATAATAGCTCCCGCGACCGGTTCAGAGGGAACAGCATCGGAGGAAGTTGCTGAAATGTGCTTTCTGGCCTAGTAACGTTAACGACGCAATCGAAGAACATTCTGTTACTTGTTCTTGCCTTTTTACGTATGCCTGCCTTTTCCTAATGGAAATGATTTCAAGAAAAGGGTTCGAAACACTGGAAAACCGCTGAGCACACAGCATAAGGCACTTCCTTAAAATGTGTACTAATCTCAAGTATTCTACTGTGCTCATTATTCCATTTTAGAGGAAATTTTTCTGTGCAATGTATCTGCGATTTTCACACGTTATTGATGCATGAGTACTGAAGAATGTTGGTTTCCCAAATTGTACGTCGAAACGTAAAGAACATTGATATATATTTCGTTTTTCTTTTCGACGAATGAAATTCAGTAAATTTTATGACTACCATCATTATATGAATCTTAAAAATGTATGTAATACATGTTAATATAAACAATTTATTAATCCATAAAGTTACGATGGGTAAACATGAGCATAAAAAGTTGAAAATAACTTTATTACTTTTACGTGTTTATAGCTAACATTAACGGCGAAACGTGTTTTATTTACCCTCTGACTAGTTCGTTTCACAGACGTTAATTACTTTACACCCCAGTTGACATTCACTAGAATATGAATTTTGTACCCCGTTCCTAAATATTCTTCATTAACTCTTCCCCTACCATGTGATATATTTTGCGTTTGCGAGAGGGACTCTGGAATATGTATGATTTGCCAGGAATGATGTGTTGTCCCTCAAAATTGCTTCGTACTATTACCTTTAACCAAACAAGAGAACGCTGTTATCCAATTTTACGAGTTTAAACTTGAAACAAGCTGCTGATGCCTGGAGGAAACGACTTTCATACTAGTTAGTTTTCCGAGTTCGTTCCCATAAAACACCTGTGATTTGTGTTGAAAATAAAGAAGAAGAACTTTCGTATGAAAATAGTAATTGTGCAAATAGTAAGTGCAAATAAAAGAAATGTGAATATGATCTTCTCAGTGACAAACTCCAGAAACGAATGGCAAACTCATCGTCAATGAACATGGTCTCATTTTCTCTCTTTAAGTAGCAGTAAGATTTTTAGTTTTCCATTTTTGATCCCGAGATCAACTATGGAGTTGGAATAAAAACATAACGAGATTTTGCTCACAAGGAATACTTATTAATCAATGATGATTATTCAATGATTGACTTTAAATATTTGGAATGTAGAAATTATTCAATTCAATTTTTAAATCAATTTAATAACTGATTCCCACATAAATGGAGAATAATTACCCCTACATTGTTGAAACAATTTCCATAAAAATCACAGATTTGCCCATTATTTGGGAGAATGAAAAAAATCGAAGCCATTTCCACAAAAAAACTAACCAATTTATAAACTTGAGCAGGCCATATCGTTATAAATTTGTTTTATTTTGAAACTACTTATATTTGCTGAAGCCCTAGAAGAATATTACGTCTGGTTCTGATTTATAATTTAGTACGGAGATAGAGAACCGTCATGAAACACTTCCCAAAACTTAATTTTTTTCTTGTAGGATTTGTTTATTTTATAAATCACTATTCATTACTGTATGCATATGAGTAATAATGATGGCAATGATAATGACAATGATAATAATAATAATAATAATAATGAGGATAATAATGATGATGAGGATAATAATGATGATAATAATGATAATAATAATAATGATAATAATAATGATAATAATAATGATAATAATGATAATAATAAAATGGCGTGAAGTAGCGGGCGCTTGTTGAGCCGTGTCATTTTGACCGCCGGTCCTCGTTCGCGGCAGGGCGGAGCGCGCAGCCGGGCGGGAACGCGGCTGTGCCGTGGCATCAGGCGCCTGCCAACCCCCGCTGACGAGACAGCGGGCAAGCACGCGCGCACCGCAGTATCGACAACTTTTAAAATATGCATGCTGCGAATATAACCTCGCCAATAAATTATGCTTATTCAATAACAGGTAGCTGGAAATAAATCCGGCTAATACGGAAATTGCACTAACGGAAATTGCTGTAATCCCGCGGCGGCGAAAAATGAATTAGAATAGGGGCCGGCGTACGAGGAGAGGTGGGGAGGGGGTACGCGGAAGGGCTTTCGTGAAAGTGACGAGGAGCCGTTACCTGTTGGCGACATTTGACGGAGACACTCCAAATTACTAATCTCTCCAGCCTCGGGACTTCATGCAATTATTCTGAACAGTCTTCAATGTGTTATTTTATCCTATTTTGTGTTCGTAATTCAAAGAAAATACGGATTTTTAAGCGAATAGGTATACAGTTTCAAAAAATATTTTTAATATATCATTAACTAATAAACTTGTTATTATAAGCGTTGTTATTATAAAAAAACATTTAGTACTTGCAAGTTACACTTTTGAAGCAGTTTTCATTATCTTCCTTTGTAAATCAGAATTCATGGAAAGAAATATTCAGTAACAAAAGTTTTTCTGCAAAAAAATTAGACTTCAAAATTTTAAGCATTGCGAGATCATCTCCAAATGAGTATCTATGCCTCACCATCATTCCGAGAATGACTCCTGAGAAACTTTTCAGTTGACAATTTTCAATGATTTGCTTATAGTTTTACAACTTAATATTTACAGTAAATAAAAATTCTGCTTTTTCTGCCAAGACCTTATGATTTTATACCACAGAAAATGCGCGACACTTTTTCGTAGTTTTCCTTCCTCTCCTCAGTTCAATTTATACGAAATAACAGCGGGTCATAAATTTGGAATATGCTGTTCCAGTGATTTTTTTCTTTGTATTTATTGAATTTTATCCCTTATTGTAGTATCGCGTGCCAACATTTGAGGCAAAAATATATCTTCTTTCTCCGACGGCTGAGCAAGCTTCGCGCACAGGAACAAGTGACTTACAAATTTGTTTCCGGATTCGAGCTCTGAAGGCACAAAACTCGATCCTCCTGAGCATATGTATTTGCATGAATGAATTCATATATTACATATGTATTAGCAAGTTTCCCGATGATCCGTAAATGTATTCTTTTGGACCTGCATTTTCACGATGTGTACAATAGGTTATCTGATTTGAAGTAACACTAACAGTTAGCACTGCCTCTATTTTTTCAGCATTACATCATAAAATGCTGTTTGTTTAGTTTTGTTATTAACTTTACAAATATTGTTTGAAAAGTTTTTCAAACGTGAGTTTTAACGTTCCAATGTTTTTAATGGACCATATTCTAATTGTTTCAATGTTATTATTTATTCATAATATTCATAAGATCGAATCAAGCAGTTATAAATTCAGCCAGTTCATATGGATATTCTTTATCCACAGATTCTATGTAGAGAGTTCTTAACTAGCTGATAAATGTAAGATATCGACTCGTCCAAGACACGCTTGTAGGGCACTGATGACCTTCGTTTGTGTAACAGGAGGAAAAACGGACCGTCACGCCAGGTGGTCAATAGGCATATATTTTGCAAAGGATTTTGTGGAAGGACAGCTGGTATAAAAATTTAAAACCATCTCCCCCCAAACTGGCAACTCGATAGCGCACAGACCTTCAGCCAAGGCAACTAGTCAAAGGACACCCTGTTCAACCCTGTTCCGTTGACCTTTTTTTTTTCTGTGATGGATTACTATAGTCACATAAAATATCATTTAATACCCGACGTCGACGGCGTTTCACCTGTAGTATTCTGAACAAAAGGAGCTTGTAAAGAGTGTCATCGTAGTGCAATGCCGCAGGCACGGGCGCCTGCGCAGCTGAAGACATAACCTCCGATTAAGGGCGGTTTGTGGCGGCGGGAGAGCGCACCTATTGTAGTCGCAGCGGTGGGCTCCGTTGCGGGTGTTACTTCTGTGTTACGTGCTATTACGCACTTCGCCGCAGGCATTCCCGGCTGGAACACGACGAGGTCCAAACAAATTTCATTAAGATACCGTGGCCGGGGCGCCGGATTGAGGCAGGCGAGGGAGTCACAAGGCGAGGAGGCGGGATTAGCTACGTATGCTGTGGCAAAGAGCACGGTACAGGCGTAGAGGAATGTGGAGAGTGCACAGAGCGGTGGAAAGGGGCTGGGAGAAGAATAAAAAGGAAGAGGCGACGAGACAGAACAGATTCTAAAAGAGAGAAGCGATAGTGTCAGAAGGAGATTAAGTTGGGAGATGTGAGATCACGATAACAAAGGAGGTGAATGGGAACAGGGGAGAGAATGCAGAGACGGAAGATAAACATGATGAGTCACAAAACAAGGACTAAAACGATAATAAGGAAACAGACGTAAAGTGGGGTGAAAGTGGGGAACGACGGAATGCAGACAGCAGGAAACGCAAGCAAAAGCAACCGAGTGAGAGCGAGAAAGGAGTAAAATAAAAGTTAGTATCAGGTCGAGATCAAGGTCAACAGACAAGTTATAGACAATGTGAGTCGCTCGAAGACCGAAGATCAAATGGAAATCAAGGTTATGATACAGGTATCACAGGGAGTGAATAGATAAAGTGATTATGCAAAAACATATAAATGCAAGGAAAACGAAAGAAGAAATATATCAAAATGGGAAGGATTGGCGGAAGATAGGCAGCAATATGGGGTGGGCAATCGCAGTTTGGGAAGGATGACGTTTGGCATCCCCGCTGTGAGAGAAATGGGGCTGAGCCTGCGTGGAGTAGTGGGAGGAGAAGAGGAGCGACGTGGGGTGAAGCCGGGCAAAGCAGGCGCGGCGTGGTGGTGCAGAGCGGAGCGGGGTGGAACCCGGTGGCCGAGGTGCCCGGCGTACTGCGGCACAGAATGGCGACGCCACCGCGGTCGCCAGCGACGGGGTGGCAGAGGGGGTGAGACGGAGCAGGGGTGGAGGTGGTGACGGGGACGGCGGAGCGCCATCGTGGTGAACGGTTATAGCCACGTGTGCACTACTACAATAAAATGGACACTGCTTGCCACCATATTCCCATTCCCGGCTCATGCGCCAGATGTCAACAATGGCTGCACGAGTGTTCTCATATAAGGTTTTAAACTGCGCGGAAGCCGACTGGACTACTGCGGTGACTCTTTCTTCACCTTTTCTTTGTCTCTCCCCCCTCGGGCCGGCGTTTCGCTTGCGCTCCGCCTACAAGTTGCTCTGAAATCCCAAATATGGACGTTAATGATGATTATGTTCGAGCGGAGAGAAATGAAGTGTTGGTAATAACTCTGTTAATGTTAACGACCAACACTAGCTTTCCCACATGAACGTACATTACGAAGACCAAAGTACGTGTTCATGTCTTCTTTTTTTCACATTCATGGAATATTCACCTTGTACAGATAAAAGCAACCTTTTTCCTTTCTTACGTAAATGTTAATCTTTTATTTTCGGCGAGAGTCGGACTCCAATTTTGATGGTAGTTATTAAGAGTAATAAAGGGCATTCCTCGCTCTAAATCTATCCTCGCGTGCCACGTCATGATATTTTCACACGGAGCATCCTCAAGAAGATTGATGTGCTAACACAGATTTCTTTCGGTGTTTTCGGTACATTAAAGAAGAGTTTAATGGACTTCCTTAGTTTTTGTACCCGTTTTTTCTTTCTTGGAGAAACTTAGGTGGATCCAGAAGCTTCCTTATGAAACTTCGGACGATGGGTTTACGTTCATTGAGTGTTGTAAATGCGTATTTACAAATATCATTTCATTTTCCTCGAATATTTTCATTTGTAAATTAGCTAAGTTCCCATAAAATTTCGTGTTTCCTCATTTTGGTACCAGTATTTTCAAGTTTATTTCCAGCATTGTTATGCAAAACGTTTGTAAGAAGTTATTAACGCCAATTAGTCCCTAGAAAGGCAATAACGTGTGTTGAATTTTACTACTTAGCAGTTAGGGAAGAGCTATATTGCATGTCATTGCGTTTCCTTCCACTTTTACGTACCGTTGTAAATGCTTCCATTCCAGGCATGTATTTTTCCCCTTTAACAGACCATAAATTCTTGGAGGAATCATTATGATAAACTTCACGATAATACTATTTCGAATTTTAAAAATAATAAACAAAAATTATTAGGAGTTTTGAGTTCACATAATCAAGAAGACTGAGCAAAGGAATTAGGGTGGACCTGTAAATTACTTGTATTTATACTTTTATGTTTATTATTATTATTATTATTGTTATTAATATTATCAATTATTATTGTACACGAGTACATTTCGCTCTGGCATATAAAATCAAAAATATTGCCTAATAATAATAATAATAATAATAATAATAATAATAATAATAATAATAATATATAATAATCCTCGCCTCGAGCCTAGTCCCGTTAGTAAATCCGACACTCAACCCCTGCGCCCTCTCCGTCCTTGACCGCCGCCTTCGCCAGCTGTATTCCGTATGGTGCACGCGAGTTGTGCACGGCTCGGGCAAGCGGCACCTTACCTCACCTCACCTCGCCTCGCGGCCTCGCAGCCTCACACATTGTGCGGGTTAATTATCGCACGGTCACGCTGCAAATCGATTGTTGGTCTCGGCGGCCGTCGAGCACGCACCCCGAGGCGGCGAGCGCCCTGTTTGCTAGACCCCCTCCACCTCATCCCCCCCCCCCCACCCCGCCCCTTACCTCACCCCCCACCGATCCTCACGAACCCCGCTAACCTACCAGAACCTGTCCTGTCCCAACACTGACGGCTCGCTGCCACTCTTTACCGATGGTAGCTGGTAAAAAAACAACTGAAAAATAGGTATATATGATTTTCTTCACTTTTTTATGTGAATTTCTAGAATTTTGTAGTAGTAGATTTCGTTTCGTAGTATTTTGTTAACAGTATTTTGGAGCTGACTGACTTCGCTCGAACATTTTTGGGAAGGTTCCAAATTTCCAAATTTTTCAAATTTTCGGGAAGGTTCGGGCCTTCGGTCTTTGTGATTAACACATATACATTACGTATATTAATACACAAAGCAACTTTTCAACACAGTTTTATGCCTGCCAAAATACTTTTAGGGCCAAGTTGACAAGCTTCCTTGGCGCATTTCCCAGTTGGCGGGTAGGCTCCGGCCCTCGACGTACATGATATGTGAATTACATTCTGTTAAGTCCGAAGGAACATTTAATTTGTGTAGGAATTTATGAATCAAATTGTAGAAATTCACAGAGCAAATTTTTACAAATACACTCGCTAACAAACCCGAACCCACTGCCGCATGCTTCCCTGTCCCGGTCGCCCGTCTCACCCTCTGCTTCAGACGCGCTCAACCTATTTGGGATACGCTCCAATCTTTTAATCAATATTTAATTTTAGAAACCATTCAGATTTTTCAAACAATACTTTACTAATATAGTTTTTCCCTTTACATACCCAATAAACAGTCCTTTAATAATGGTTTAATCCGTTAATAATATAAAAATAAATCATGGGCATTTCGTGCAGAGCTAATTATCAATTCCTACGATCCAAAGGTATCTTGTGTATATAGCCGTAGTATATTACATATCATATCTGAACACTTGTACTATTTAAAGCTTGTGGTTTTTAATTTATTTGCGTATACAAGTCCTGGAGTTTTTATTAATGATACAAAATATATTTTCGTTGTTTCAATTGCGTATACTAACAATATTTTGTATCTCTAATTGGTTATAACAAGAGTATCTTTTTACAAAACGTTTTTCAACAAGGTTATAAATTATTATTCATGTACTAACATGATAGAAATTCGCTTTTTACGGAAAGTTATGAACTAATTAAAAGCGTTTTCTATTCAGCCTATCCCTACATCGTAGGCAGACTGTACACAAGTTTCTATACAAATCTTGCTTTTTTTTCTACAGCAAAAACATTTAACCACTTCTTACCCCTCTCTTAGAATAGCAAAGCGGTACTCTACAGTCTTACTGTTTCCTTTGAAATTTATCCAAAAATCATTAAATGTAAAAGCAAAATCATATCAATTCGAAATAAATTGTAGTAGGGTGATGCAGGGAAATCCCTCTGTAGTTTCTGCAGGTAAAATTTTATAACAATTGCCACACTTGTTAACTGTATGGAAAATGTTTAGCGTATGATTCAAGACCTTCAAAAGAATAGCCGGCTGAACTATGATCGTTTTTTTTATCCATACATCCTATCTCGTTCTCTAACGTTACATCGTGTACTATCGTCTTTCTCACTATCGTTGCCCCCGCGGTTCGTCATCGCTTCTCTTTTCATCTAATCCCGCGGCGAGGGCCCTCGCTTTTATCTGTGGGGATCTCGATTGAAATCCCGGTCACTGCATGTGGAATTTGTGGTGGACTAAGCGGGATTGAAGCAGGGTTTCATGAGGACCCTCGTGGTCCACGCTATGTTGCAAATGCAAACTGCTCGCGGAACGGCCGACCCTGCCTCATTACAACCCATTTCACCAATTCCAACTTAATTTCGACCTGCTCTGTTCCTTCTGTTGTTCTTGACGTGCTTCGTAGCTTCTGTGCTATCGACACAGAAAGCCGTATAGACGGAAGTAATAGACGTCGAGAACATTTTTGACAAACATTTAGAGAAGCTAAAGCGTAAATTAATTTTTTACTGTTGCAAGAAAATGATAATCCTTTTGTTTTTTAAACTGAGCTGATCGATCATTGTCGTTTGATAACAGTGTGAGTGGTAACAAGAATAGGAGGATAACAACGAAAAGATCTATAAATTGATTTCCTATAATTTCCAACCTGAGCATCACTCGTTTTCTTCAGCCAACACAAAAAGTATCTGAACTTTACCACACCACTAGGAGATTCACCGAATCATAACAATATTGCTGAAGTGTCATGTCATAAATACGAAATTATTCCTTCATTTCAGAATAATATTTTTTGAAATTGTATTCCGGCACTTAGAAACGGATGAAGAATTCTGTTAGGGCTGTTCTGACTCTATATGAAACAATCACATGCCGTGAGTGCACGTGTCCTCTCCTCTCCTGCACACCATCCGCAACGCGGCAGTTTGACGTCGGCGGGGCGAGGCCGCGCTGCTTGGCTCAGCGCCGACGCGCCGCTGCGCCCCCAGCCCACGCCCTTCCAGCCTTCAGCCCCTCACAACTCTGCCCCCTTCAGCTCTTCCTGCCTAGAGCCCCTCCCACCTTCAGTCCTTCCCATCTTCAGCCCCTATTGCTTCAGCCTCTCCTACCTTCAAACCAGCCCTTCCCGCCTTCATCCCCTCCGGCCTTCAGCCCTTCCCGCTAGAGCCCCTCCCGCCTTTAGCTCCTCGCAACTTCAGCTCCTCTGCCTTCAGCCCTCGCCGCCTTCAGCCCCTCTGCCTTCAGCCCTCCCCGTCTTCAGCCCCTCTTCCCTCCCCCCTTTCCCGCCTCCGCCCCTCTAACCTTCAGCACCTCCTCCTTGAGCCCTTCCGGTTTCAAACCTCTCGTTTCCAAACCATCACGCTTTCAGCCTTTCCCGAGTTCACCCCTGTCGTATATACATATGCCAGAGCCGCCTTCTATTCTCGCGCCGTCCCCGCCCACTTTTCAGCAGCGTACGCCACCGAGCGTCTCCGGCGTCACCGCCTCCTCCGGCCGTTCACCGGCTCTGCCTTCATCTTAGACAGCGCCACATCGTCTACCCAACGCTTACCGGTTCGGGACTCTCCGTTTCCCTTGGCCCCATGCGCGACATCCGTCTCCTGCCTAGCTTCTCTCGCCCACGTAACCTCCACCATCACCTCTTCCGCCGGAGCATCTTGCATCACATATCCACTCCTCCACCGTCACCGCCTATTTTTATTTACTCTCTTGTCCTCGCTCTCATCCTCATCCCGTCCGCTGGCGCCTCGTTCGGTTCCTTCACGTCTGCCCCGTCCTCGCTCCTTCTTGCCTCTACCGACACTGTTTTCGTATCCCTTTCCACACCCTTAGTTTCGTCTCTTCTGTCTTTGCCGCCACCTACCGCCTCTTCTTCTTCCAACGGCTCCATATTCTCCTCTGCTTTCTCCGCCTCACCTCCACCTCCTCCACCGCATCCTCCATCACCACTTCCACCCTCTCCCGCTTCCTCCTTCCGCGTCCTTTGACCCTTCCGTCCGCGCCACCTCCTCTGCCACCGCCCACTACGCCGTCGCCTCTGCTACCGCCGTTGCCACCGCCGCCGCCACCGTCGCCGTTGCGGCGTGCCTCGCCGAGCGTTGCTGCTGCTGCTGCTACCACCGCCGCGTGCGCACTTAATACGCCAACAAACTTTCTTCCTCAGTTGCCGGAAAATTGAAAATCTCGCTACTCGGAAAGATGATGTACACTGCGGGCCGGGAGAGCGAGTGGTTGGGGAATATGCGAGGCGGGGGAGTGGCCGGGGAAGGAGGGAGCGTGGCGGTTAGCGCTCGTCTGCACCGCACATCTCCGCTCGAGGATTCACGCTCACTAGCAGAAAAGTGCTGGCAGCAGGCTACTAAATCAAATCAAATATGATCTAGGCTGCCCCACCTGCTCACCATCTAATTAACCTTACGAATGAAGGAGAGCAGCCTTCAACCTCAGTGTTGTCACACTTTCTTCTGTTTCCTTCAACAAGGCGTCCTTCAAGTGCTTGGGTGCGAAATTGGCTGAGCGAAATTGACTTGGGTGCGAAACTAATTGACTTACGTCGTTTCGTAAACTGTCTGATGTGTCTGAACTGTCTGTTGTGGTGGAAGCACAATACTTAATGTCGTTATTATCCTCTCTGTAAATAGTACGCTAAGCAGGAATCATTAGGAGGGATGACGATTTTGTGCAGTTTATACAAAACCATCGCCACAAAACCCCCTAAAACCCATTTTACTGCTTAGTCCGATGAACTACTTCGGCGACATATAGAGCGGTCTTGCCGATTCAGAAGAGACACTGCTCAGGCGTGTGTTCGGTATAACTTAAATCAAAAATTCAGTCGTCAAAAGGAAGCTTGTGTACCGAGTCCAAGATTGCTATTGCTGCAGAGGAAATGGAGGACAGTCGTGTATCAGATTGAAATATTTATATTTTCGCAGATTACGATATAAAGAAAAGAGTAGGCGCGTGTGTAACCCGCAACACAACACTGCAAAAACACACACACACATTACCGTCGTGCAGAGCAACAAAAAGCGACATTCTGGACCCTTAAAATAATGTTTTTAATTTTTCAGTAGAGAGAAAGTTGTGTAATGCTCTGCGAAAAAACCGCAAATTTTCGGGAGAAAAATTTTTATAACAGGATCCTGGTAACGAAAAAATTGGATAAATATAGTTGCTAATTTAGAAAAGAATATCCAACATATTGTGTAGTTAGAATCCATCTTTTGCAGGACCTTGATACTGAAAAATCGAATGACAGCAAAGCGCTGTCTGTCCGTCCGCGAACAAAGCTAGCAGATATATCGGTCAGCCGATTTTCTCCAAAATTGATATTCCCCAATCGATCTGACTGATGTCGCGGCCTCTTGAACTTAAAACCGATATTTTAATTTTGGGGATACTTTACATGAAGTCCCCGGGGCTTGTTTTTAAATTTTCAATACAAAAAAAATGTCGTTTTGATTAAATTTTGTTGTTGGATAGTATGAAGGACGTTTAAGATATTAGTCCAGGTCTCATGTTCGTTAAAAACCCTAATTTATTGAAAATTGCAAAATTCAATCAAAAATTTCAAACTTTTTTTCGGCGTCTTCCTTCAACTAAAATATTAAAGATAGAGATTTGTTTCCTTAATGAAATCTGCTCTTTAAAGATAGATTTTGAAATAGGGTCATGTACAATTTTTGGAAAATTTTAGTACTTATCGCATAATTTTTCGTGAAAATACGGGTGAGAAAGTACGTGCTTAATGAGATTTTTGTGGACTTTCTGTTGCGTTTTGGAAGATTCGCCCACCCCGTCGCACGGGCAGTCATTCTGTAGTACGGCTAAACATTCTATGTTGGGATCCACCATTAAGGTATTCTCACTTTAAAATAATGATTTTCAACATAAATAAAATAATGAATTACATTGTGCGTTTTGTTTTAAACGATTCACAGCCTTAAATGTAAACAGAATATTTTTTCCAGAAATGTGCAATGAATGTCAAGAAGTGCAAGTCATGTAGTGGACTTCGTCTTATTCGGTCTTCTTTTAAAACATTATTACTGGATATTACCAATTTTTTGGGGGTATAGTTTTGTTTTATTTTAAATATTGCATCGCATGGGATCTCGAACTAAGATGGAACTCTTTGCTAGCAATTAATGCTTTATACCCTTTTGGGAATTGAACTTCAAAGTGTTCTGTAAACGCTACTCCTTTCTTTAATAATTACCGACGTGTAAGTGGAGGTTTAAGTGGGTTTTGAAATTGCAGAGCTAGCTTGAAAAATTTAACGGGGCGTAAATGCTAGACATGGGCTAGTTATAACTATCTCATAATTAACATGAATGTTAAATTGTAATTGAAGCTAATGTTGTAATAACTCGTTTCTAATAATTTGCAACATAAGCTGGTTTTCTAATAGTAAAATATTTCCCGGAAAACCGACATACCACTACGAACTGCACCAAATCATAAGATCATGAAAGGTGTCCAGAACAAAACAAGAAGAAAATTGGAACTAAATTTTTGCAATCTGAACATCGCCCACTGCTGAAGGATTTAAGGCATACTACGCACTGGTCTGTAATGAGATTTGTAACAACTCAAAAAAGTGGTTTACTCCCTTCCAAACGTACACTCTGGGATAGGATGATAATTACAGCCTGGCAGCAGCAGCCAATGACGAGCACGAGGACGGGGTTGTACGCTCGCGGCATGTTGGATCAGGCAGGCGCACGCATGACCGATTGCCAATCATGGGTAATTGCGCGTCTGCGGAGAGCTAGTTTCGATGACGAAGTCTGAGGCAATGTGCATCGGTGTCCCTGCCGGTGTCCAACAGGCGTGCTTATTGGGTGTATAATCCTCGGCTTGTTACTGCGTACGTATTTGATTTCAAGGAACGCCCGCGCGTGTACTTTCAATATTACTTCAATACGTTTGAAATGAACTGTCTGTTCAGTGCCGCTCGTAATGAAATAAGGTAGTTAGAGCAGGAACACAAAGGGGATGACAATGATGCCAATCGTATTTGTTTTCAATGATACAATAGTATGCCCCTGAATACAAAGTGCCGGAAAACATCCAATACGCGTTGTGGGTGTTTCATTTGGCCAACAGCAGCAAAAAATACAGAGCAACGTTTTGCGATCTTGCCGATCATGTAGAATCTATTAAGAGAAATATTGTGGTCTGCCTACCACATTTCGACATCCATTTCTAAATTTAATTTGCTTCTAGTTAGGCAGAAAGAGAGAGGTATATCCTAAAGTTTATTACAACGCGGTCAGTTTTGCAGTTGATTCCTTTTTCAATACCGCAATGCAAGCAAAACGAAGATGTACTTAATTATGAACAGTACCCAAGTTTGTACCCAATTCTGTTCAGTACCCAAGTTTATTGTCATACCTGGAATGGACGAGTGATTTTATTCTTGGTCATTATTACAACGATATATGAATTATGGCGGAAATTTGTATGTGAGTGGGAGGAGAAACGGGAGAATCTCGAGAAAACCTGCCACGAAGCAGGTGTTTCCACTACAAATCTTTCGTAGCGTTAGAGGATAAGTTGGAGTCTCTTATGCTTCTCTTTCACAGCTATTTAAAATCAACAAAATTAATGTCAAAAATTCCAAAAACCTTTCACAGCACAGGAAAGAAAACCAACAACATTAAGGTACACGGCCATACTCCTAAAACAGTCAGAACGCCAGATTTCCAAACTCAGTGCAATGTTTCGACGCAGCACATGACAGTGACTGTTCCAACTACTCGATCTGCTCTTTTCTGCCAAAAGGCAATTAACGACATTTTTTGTAAACCTATATCATGTTTGTCACGTAATTGACAAAATAACATTGTTATCATGAAAAATTATGTTAAAGTCCAACTTACAACAGATTTCGAAATGACGGTAAAACGCACAGGGTCTTGTACTACACACTTAAACTTGGACACACACTACAGAATTTGAATCCCAGTCCCGAGAGGGGAATGGTAGATTGCTGGCTCCTGGGCAGTAGGGACCTCCCTACATCGAACTTGCCGGTAGATTGTCCTCAACCCCACAGCTGGTCTGCGGCGGCGTTCCAGCGCCGTCGCCAACTCCGCCAGCGTCGCCAGTGCCAACGGCGCCGACCACGCTGCGGACGACGCGCAGCGCGGAGGGGGGCGGGGCGGGGCGGGGCGGCGCCGGACGTTGGCCTTGTTTCGGCACGGTTCCTTTATCCGCGCGCGTCGTCAAGAGAAATCGTTTCCCTGGGCGCGTGAGAAAAGGGCCCGCAGCTCCGCGCCGCAATTTATGCGCTATGATAATGGGGAGCCCGACGTACATTGTCCGCTAAACACTACCCGGCGCCGCGCCGCAGGAAGTGGCCGGCCGCGGGAGAAACCCCGACGCCGACGCCGACGCCGCGGGCCCGGTGCGAAAGAGAAAAACCACCGCGCCGGCGAGAACTGCACGCGCCCAACTACGCCAAGATCCCTGGCAGGTGCTCCTCTCAGACCCTTGTGCTCTGCGTTTGGAAGTGAATTGAAAATGGTTTTGCTTGTTTGGCTTGGCTTGGTGGAGATTGGTTTAAAGAAAAATGTACACCAAGTAACGGCGCGTGCTCCGCCTGGGGGAGATACCTGGAGGGGAAATACTCGCAAGTGAACGTATGGTTTGGCCCTACAGGGAACCCCGCCACCTCCCGGGATATATAATTCGCAAGTTTGCTTGAAACGCCCGCTCAATGTCATTCTAACTTTTCGTTTTAAAAGTCAGTTTAACAAATGTTGCGTCTTTCAACTTTTGTACATTTTTTAAAATTATCTCGTACTTTTAGAACGGTGCAGGACAATTAGTTGCCACAACTTCTCCACAGGCGTTAGGGAGGATAATTCGCCACGACCTGTTGTTTTTATTACCTGCGATGGTCAGTTACCTGCGATGGCGAAAACTGCCAAAACAATCTCATTTGGTTTTGCGCACCTTATACTTCTGTCTATGACAGCTGTTTTAATACATAGTGAAATAATTTTAGATAATGAATGTATTTGACACGCGTGTATACATGAGAACCAACTTGTGCAAAATTGTTAAAATTAATTTTTCCTTCTCTTTATCTAAAATATCAGAGACCTGACCATTGATCGAAAAAACATGAAAACGTGAAAAATCTGCATTTTATCATATTGTTTTTTGAATTGCGATCATGTTCTTATGAAGAATTCACACACAGACACTTGCATTTCCCAACCTTTCTCCGGGGAACAGAAAAAGCTACTTAGCTGATTATATATATATCAAAATTAACTTTAGATGTCCATGTTCTGTTCACTGCAGCAATACTGTACAGCATCATAAGATGTCCCTGCTGAATCAAATAAATACTGTTTGAATGGTTTATAATGCATCTACACAAACGCAAAATCCCCCTTCTTTCCAATTACTTATGATTATCGACAACCCATCATTACTGCTTCGTCTGGTTCGAAAGAATACCATTCAGGAATTATTGCCGAGTACAATATAACGAACGACACGCTTTAGTAGATCACCCAAAACCATTTCCTTGGACTGGCCATTTACGCACATTGCTTCGTGTCAAACGTTCATTTCCACAAAGGATTTAATTTGCCACCCATAGTTGACAATATTGCACTGCTATCTAACAATTTCTACTCAAAAATAAACGCAATAACCCAAGCAACCCATTACAACTTAGCCACCACCTACCAACTCCCAACTAGAATAATAAAGAGATACCCGTTAGTCTCATTCCTCAGCATATTCTCAGACATGAATTAATCCCAAAAGAGCTCTGTGAATTTTCTATTTATGAGTAGTTAAATTATAATATTACAATTATAGCAAGTTTATATTAAATCTGGATAACGTAAGATTCTTTCATAAATAAATATATATATTTTTTTAAAAAAGGCTCTTCATAATCGATAAATGCAGGAAAGGAGAGAAATGCCGAGAGCTCGCATGTTCTGATTCTACAGACATTTCCCGCTGCACCGCTGTTAGCTCGCGACAGAGTCGTTTGCAGTGGAGGGGGTGTAAGTACCGTCGAGAAAGTACTCACCGTCGAATCGCCAGTAAGTTTGTGTGTGAGGGTACCTTTACACGGACATTGTTTCATTGCAAATATCACTGTCAATGTTAATAGGCAAGTGCTTCCACATCACTGACGACACTTTCGTCTGGTAACTGGCAACAAATACTGCCCGTGCAGAGGCGCCTTTAGGCAGACACACGGCGTTCCCAGCGAAACAGCTTGGCGTGCAATTGGCGTGTGCACCACCAGCCCCGCCGCCGCACACCACTGAAATTTTATTGAGATACAAACGGGGTTTCGTACTCTCCCCTTTAAATAGACGTACTCATCTGTGAAATTCAGTAACGGGCGCGAGTACGGATTTCCCCAGACCGCAGAGTTGAAAACAGAATCCCGGCTGGGGATACTGTTTACCGCACCAAAAAGAATCCGTGAGCAACGGAAGAAGATCTGAGGGGCAGTAGAATCGAATCAACGAAGCGACTGATTCGACAATGACGACTGCTGTATTTCGCTTGGAGCTCCCGACGCAGCAGCTGTTGCGCAGCCGCGAGCGACGGCAGTTGGAGAGAGATGAATCCAAGTTAGTGAATGGACCACAGAAATGCGGAGAAAGGAGTACGACCGTGAAACTGACTACAGAGGAAGAAATTCTTTTGAAGGTGGACACTGAAGAAACATCTGCAATTCCCCTTGCATTCCTTTACTCTTACTCTTTATTTCTCTCTCCCCCCTCTATCTCTCTTCTGACCTTCCTCATTTCAATGAAAGCGGTCGATGTTGAGAAATTTCCAGTTTATATGACTGATTTTGTACATTCCATTTCATACGCTTTGGAATTGCCACCCTATAGGTTACTGTATCGTGACAGGGAAATCGTGATGAATCTACAACAGCATATGAAGAACGTGGTTAATACAGATTCGTACCTCGTTACGAGTAAGAAATGATTGTTCTATAAACCATCTCGGAATGACAAAATGTATGAATGCTTTTAGTGTTTATAGATATAAAAATTCCGTCTCGATATCGGTAGATCTCCATCTTCCAAGCAAACGCCTACAATCTGTTTAAATGCCTTAATATGCCCAATTACACGCCTAAACACAAGACGATAGTAATCTCCTCGCAACAAGCGCCTAGATGTGAAAAGCTATCTGAAACAAGTGGTAGCGCATTACATCTGCGCGACCATTAAGAACAGAGTAATTTCGCTGAGTGTCTTTTAATTTGATTGTTACAGCGTTGACTAACTTGATGTCATCTAATTAAATGTATTTTAATGTGTACAACTGAGAGCCTCTAAATGCAGAATACTACAAACATTAATTAACACTAATGAAGATAATTCCCAAGTTTAACTAATGTAAATGGTACACATTTTCAGGTCCTTGCCTCCATTTTTCAATGCCATTAATAAACGAAAATTGACGCTTAGATGTAAGAGAAAGATAAACGGTCACGCATAAAAGATCACACAACTTTTGTGTGTACCATTCCTCAAAACACAACGGAGTTCAAGTATAATCGAATGTGCTCTCCAGCATCTCACTTGACGTTTGCATATAGACGGTACCGTCATTCGCTTCCAGTTTGATGAAATTCGTATTGATCCCGTCGGGCATTGTAAGGCTCAAGCCATCAACATGCCATTCTCAGGCCGAAATCCGGCCCGGATTTAAAAGTCGAGAGGAAATATCATAAAGCAGTTCTCGTAAATTTAGCGCAGAACGCATGACAGAGCGATCAGCCGTCTCATCTGAAGCGAGCAGATTCCGCGAATAATACTGCAATGCGGCTTAACACACAAAGAAATACGAAATCGCCCTGGACAAAATGCAAGCTTTCACGGTGGGATGCTCAACCACTCACTTCCAGATTAATAGTGGTCTAATTGCATGTTATGTGTGCCTGTTGGGATCACGACATAAATAGAGCAAATAAAATTTATCTGTGTGAAAGAATACCATACACAAAAAAAGATAAGTATTTTTTAACATGAAATAATATGTCAGCGGAAAAAATTCTATCAGACCGAAGCAATTGGTTAGATAACAAAATTGAAATGTTATTTCTAAAGAAAGAAAACAATTCAGCAGTCATAATTCTTCCGTGCGAATCAACTAAACTAATTTTAATTTAATGATATGACCAGAGTGCACCACCTTCCAAAATATACACTGCTTGTCTGATGATTTTTGCCCTCTATACTATACATATAATAATTCCCCAATTAAACGTACGTTAAGTAACACTTTACTTAAATTACAAAATTAACGAGTATTTCACTTATAGTAAACGACATACGTACATTTGTCATCCCTCCCGTGATTGGACAAGTGTTGCCTTCCATAATGTCCAAGGAAAAACATTTGACCTCGTCTTTTCTAGAAAACTTTTGAATAGAAGGTATATGAAAGAAAGACACAAAACATTTATTACAATAAAAATCACCCTGCAGATCATTTTCCAAAAATAGATTGCAGAAAATCTGGTCTTACAAAATGTTCGAATGTTACGTGTAGTTCTAAAACGCTTGTTTTACTTTACATTGTACCGTATAAGCCTTGGTTAGAACTTGGATAGAACAGAGCTTACGAACACTGCGTAGTACGAATTATATAAAGCGTCAGGAATCCGCAAAACAAAGCTTTATAACGCGAAACAGAAAACATCCGGTTCTCTACACGGGATATCCTGATCTCTTCGGGACGCGACCGGAGAATTCACCTATGCAGCACGGGAAACTGAACACCGCTCGCCGTGTCTTTTCTACCCCACTCCACCGTGAGCCACCCCGAACCACGCCTACCTCTCCCCCTCCGCCGAGAGGCGCGCACCGTCCACGCTTCACGGCGGCGCGCGTCCCAACAGGTCTTTTTCACTTGGGTTACTCGTGGCCTTTATTTAACCCGCGGGGGCACACAGAGCTTTGATTCACTTAGAATCCGAGCTCTCGGCGAGCGCCAAGGGGGAAAGGCAGCTCCAACCCCGCTTCCGCCCTCGCCCCCGCCCACACCACGCTCCCCGCGTCCCCCGCAGTCCCCCGCCCCGCCCCGCCCCGCCCCGCCCCGCCCCGCCGGACCCCGCCCCGCCGCACCACGCCTCGCCCCGCCGCGCCCCGCCGCGCCCTGCCGCGCCCGGCGTTCTCGTCCTCTCCCGTTCCTCCCCGCCCGGGCCGGATCGCGGCGTCGGGGGAGGCGGTCGCTAGAGGCAACGCCGGCCCCGCTCCGAGCACACCGATCCTCGGCCCCGCGGCCTTCCCGCCCCCCCCGCCCCGCCCTCCCCTTTTCGCCCCGCCGCCGCGGCGCGGAAAAGGGGTGACCATCGGAGCTACAAAGCGTTCGCAAACAATGATAAGGCAAAAGAAAAGGCGGGCTGGCGCCCGGGTTTGGCCAGGCCGGTCGCGTCCGCCGCTCGCGACGCGCACTCTAATAGAAGCACTCTTTGTGCGCGCGGCCGGCGCCGGCGGGAGCGGGGAGCGCGGCCGCGGAGGAGGAGAAGAGGAGGAGGGAGAAAAGGTAAGGAAGGGGAAGAGGACAGAGAAGGTACAAGCATCGGTACCGCTGCGATCTCGCAGCGCACGATGGATTTTGAAACGGCGCTTTTAAATGTAATAGTTGCAAATTGAAGGGGAATACATAGAATCGTCTGTCCTAGAACTGAATGACTGTCTGCTAGAAAAAATATTCATTTGTTTTTTGTTGTTGTTTTTCAGGGAAACAGTATATAAAAGCCTCATTTATGATATCCATAGTTTTAATTATTAATGTATTTAATGTCAAAAACATTTAAAAACTGCTTGTGTCGTACTATATGAAGTACAATATGTGCACTTTTAAAAATTTAACGTAAGAAAATCCCATGAGCATTCCCATTCTGTGGAATAATTCAGATTGTGCAGCGTACGCGAAAATGGGCTACTTCCATTTTTCAGCACGTCGATCCCTCGTTTTTATTCTGTTTTGCGATTGGTGGGTATTCTTAATAAAGGATTGTTGACAATAGAGGACTGGCAAAGTAACAGGGCCACATGTAGGCCTACATTCACGTTCGTAAAGGAAACAAATGCTGTATTAATCGTGATTTAATAACAATTTCTTATTGTTCGCCTTTTAAAAACAATTTGAACGTCCCCCTCGAGAAAATTCCAACATTCCAACATTGTGTAGTTTGTCAGTGCCTAAGATTTCACGGAGAGTACCAAAAAACTAATATGATAGGATTCATAAAACATTTTCTTATCGTAAGTAACGTTCAACGTTGTTTGGTGATAGGTTTTGTTTCCTTCGAAGGATATCAAAATCATGGATGTCATTGCCAGTATATTTCCATGAGAATAAGTTGAATCAATACCGATGGTTTACCGTATATGCTTCAAGGCGTCCTCAGGAGTAGTATGATTTAGAAGGCAAAACTCATTAGAAGCGGCAACGTCACACGGAGGAAAATTATATCACCAAATTATATCAATCAATTTCGATATTTCATATTTACTTGCAAATTAACAAGTATTATTGGATCAATTAGGGACGTAGTGTCTCCCTTATGTAGTAATCTAATGGAAAGTTACACACATTTAAGAATTATTAATAATTATAATTTGCTCATTAAGTACATATTTCTATATAATGAGCATTATTACGTAATTTGAACGCATTTTTATTTTAATTTTATACCCGATTGAACTGTGAAAAAAACACGTGAGTTAACATCGGTACAAAGCCCTGTACCAGCCAAATGAATATAAATTTCGATTAAAATGGTAATGAATTGGTAGTAGGATCCTTTGCAAAGGACTTTCTCCTTCCTCCCCCCCCCCCCAGAATTCAGGAGAGACGGTGCAATGTAGGCCATGGAGCACCCGGGCGAATCGGCGTGTTGAAGTGCAGGGCCGTAGCCGAAAGGGCCTCGCGGGAGCCTAGCATGTGCCTGACGCGGCGCCAGTGTGGTTTGGGGCTGAGGGCGCGGTCGCAGGCCATCGGAGGTGAAGGCTGATGGAGCGGCGCGCGAGTACGGGAGAGCACACAAGTGGACGACGGTCAAGGCGCGCAAGCGGGCGCAGGTGGAGTGGGGGCGAGGACAAGAGGAGTGAGACGAAAGGAGTGCAAGGATGAACAAGAACACGGGTGGCGAGTGGCCGGGTCCAGGAGGAGATGGTCGGGGCTACGGAAGTGGTCGCGGTGTGCGGAGAGAAGAAGGAGGCTGATTGATTGTTAGTGATTTCGGGAGCGCCAACTGCTAAGGTCATTGGTACCACAAATGTGGTTCATGTTTTTTTCCTCGGGAGGTGGCAGTGATCTTCCCCCGCTGGATGGCGAGATCTGGCGCCGACCTACCGTCAGCTAGCGGGGATTTCCCCAACCAGGTGTCTCCCACCAGCAGGGCACCGCTCCAGCCGGGACAAGCTCTAAGCTCCCGACCGGTCTTCTGGTAGATGTGGTAGTGTAGTGCATGTTAAAGTAATTGTGTGTAAGGGGTGAGGATAGGGCAAGGAAGAAGAAGGAAAGATCGCGTGCGGTCCGTGGCTCGTTTGGTAGGTGCTGCTACGGCAGTTGCCTAGTGTTGATCGGAGAAACCACGGAAAACTACCGATCAGAGCAGCTGGTCTCCAGAATTTTCCTCTAGACAGCGACTGAATTCGATCAAGTTAATGTAGAAAATCCTGCAACCGTCGGGATTCGAACCTAGGACCACAATTAGAGGCACTCCAATGACATCAGTTGATGGCCGGAACAACCTCTTCCGGTAGGAAGGTGGATGAGGATGACGGATTGCAGGGGATAAATCGACGTTTTGGAATGTCAAGGTCCAAGTAACATTTCAGACGTTTCCAGATAATTGAAGCCAAAGTTTCATTTCTCCACATGAAATAGTGATTTTATAGTAGTTGTTTGTCCATTGATTCCAGTACAAGTATGCTGTTTTTGTACCAGAAGTCAGATAGAATCTTGTCTCGCTAACAACGAATTTGCTTTGAGTATATCAGTACGAAGTGCCGAAGAGTGGTGTCTCTGCAGCGGAGCGAGGACAATCTGAAATGGCTGTGTGACAGCGAGGATAATCTATGACAGGGATTCCCAACCTTTTTCTTTTATAGACCCGTTTAAAAAAATTGTTTGCTTCTTCGACCCTTTTCATTACAATATATAGCATCCATAATCACAACACAAAGAATTGCACATAAATGTCTCAATGATAACAGTTTCGTAGAACAATATTTTGGCAATTATCTCGATTTTCTATAATCAATTCCCTTGCGGTTCTATGTAGCTGCGTTTCTTATATTCGTATTTGTACATCGGTTACAAAATGTTGAATGTTTCTTAACTGACCAAAACATTTCTCCATTGTCTATTGGAGAGAGAATTTTTTCCGCGATAGTGTCGTGAATATATAGTTATAGTTTGTTGAGTATTCTAAACATCCAAAGCAGTGGTGCAACTGTTTCCGGGTGCCCTTGCGCAGAAAATCGAAATGTGACCCATATCTACAACAAACGTGTAATTTTAGAGATTTAAATCTATTTTGTATAACATTGATGGTGAAATGGACAAAATACGCATGTAGTCCGATTTCTTTTATTCTTTGCCGATATTCATCCGGGGAAGTTCTTATTAGAGCCCCTTACTTCGGGGTTTCAGTGCAGTGCACCAGTTGCCCCAGTCTTGCTATTGCCATGATATTAAGGATGAATGACGCATAAGAAAGAATTTGTAATGTATTATTATGTTTTAATTAATGTGTTAATTAAAACAAACAGCTCCTCTTCAAATTTAAGATATTCAGATTTATTGATACTTGAAAATATTTCTGATGTGATTTATCTACATTGTAGTTTGCGTGACGTTTCGGCTGTACATTACAGCCATCTTCAGACATCTGGTTTAAAAAATACACGTTTCAAAAAATGGATTATAAAGCAATCATAATTTATAACAAAAGTTTATTATATGTTATGTTTCTTTGTATCACGGCGACGGCCAGAGGTGGTGGGTGAAGTAGCGTAGGTGGCAATGAAGACAACGCCGACGAGTTGACGTGATGTCTGCACATAATCCTCGGCTCTATATGACCAAGCGGATAGACGCAACATTGAAGTCTGGTCGGTAGACACAAGACCAACTGAGCGGGTTGTGCGGTTGACACTATTCGCTCGCAGTAACGACCTGGTCTGACTGCTCTCGTACTGTTTCACGAAGCAATGCGCGCTCGGTGCAACTAGAGTCTCGCAGCTATGAACTAGAGCCAAGTTCGTTGCGAAATGTGTCCTTTTGAAAGACCCGTTAAGCGCGTAAAATACGCTTTTAAAAAAAGAGTGCGTGAAACTTCACGAAAAAACGGACGGAAAAATTAGAAAACTAATTTTAAAAAGCACTTAATCTTTTTCAGAATTAATCCATAATTCACGGGTCCACGTAATCCGGCATACAACGTTTTGGAATTACCCTGGCATGTGTCTGGAAATAAACCAAATTAACTTTATGGAATGAAGTGAGATTTTTTAGCGGTGTTAGATCTGATGAAGAAATGCGAACTGCAATCTCGGATATAGTAGTGAATTTATGTTTTATTTTTAGGTATGAACATTCCGCACGACTCTGTAGAAGAATGAAAATGCAATATGGCGAAGTGCGAGATTTAAGGAGGAGTTAATCGAGGTAACAGAATAACATTCAAGTTAAATGACTGAAAATGTGCAATGAGAATACTCGAAGGTGTGTCCTCGCTGCAAAAGAAATAAGTATATACTTGGTTACAAATGGACAAATTAATCCACAAATCCCCTGACATCTCGTCAATTAAGGTACACAATCCACAATTGACGTTTCTTAGCATAAAAGGCTTTACCTTCCGACGCTTCGCAACGACAAGGTTCCAACTAGCATTTCAGTCGTTTCGAGTACACTGATTTCAAAGTTGTATCTCAGTATTTATTAACTTCTCCACCTTCAGTACTGATTTTGACAGAAACCATTTGTCCACAGATTGCTGCACGAGTAGATTATTCTTGTTGCAGAAATGAGAGAGAACCTTATAGCACTCGCTGATTTTCTTCAACTTTGTTTTGCAACCTTGTCATATCAAAGGGTCGGTTCTAGAACAAAACTACCGTCATTCCCGGTTTGTTACAAAGAATTATAACATTACAAATACCATTGAATTATAAATTAAAACTAAAACTGTACGTAGCTTTTGTTTCTACGGACAAGAGACCGCGTGCAGGAATATAATTACAAAAATGTCGAGGGAGAGACAAAGATAAACGTACATTGGCTGCACCAGGGTTCGAAAACGTAATCTCGCATGCTTGCCAGATGAGACAGTCGTACTAAAACCGCTTTGTCCATTCGTGTGCTGCGCATCGCTTCAGAGAGAATGGAGTGGGTGGCGGCAACGTGGGGTGGCTAAAGTTCTGAAGAGACAGGGTCACCAAGCAGCAGTCGCACACGTGACGCGTCGCAAAGCGGACAGATCATTTGGAGAAATGGAGTTGTCCAAACATGTGTTGTTTCTTTGTGCAATACATATTTGAATTATTATTATTATTATTATTATTATTATTATTATTATTATTATTATTATTAATATTATTATTATTATTATTATTATTATTATGTTATTATGATCTAGGTTTTAAACAGTTTCATACGACTTTCCAATATCGGTAATTATTTCTCGGTTTTGAGCTTTGAGAATAAAACAATTCGTTGGGCCTTCAATTTCAATTTTATTAATAATTAGAATGTTAGTGATAATTCAGAAATTCGATTCCTTTCCCGTTCAAGACTCAAAATTAACCTCGAATTTTAATAAAGACATAACGACAAATTCTGAGAAATTAAAAAATCTCGAAACTATTACAGTGTTCACGAAACATGAACCCAGCTTGTCAAGACACGCAAAATTATGAGAATATTTTAAAACTAAAAACGGAACTACAACAATTTATTACGTTCTAATTCTAGTAGTATATTTAATTAATGATAACGGTTTCTATTCCGCTCTCACTATTAAAACGGACTTAAACATTTGTTATACTTTAAGTTTGATGCCGTGAGTATATAACCCGTACACGCTTATTGTCATCTAGTGAAGATGAGATGACGTTGATTACGTTTTAAAATGTCAAATCGGGATCTTGAGAACACTTCATTAACCTGAAATTCTCCATCCTGACATTCGTGCGTATTCGCGTGGAAAAACAAATCGTATACCCGCGCTTGCTGCTTGCTGTGTGTTTATTGTACTCACAGCTATACAGTATGATTTTGATCTCGCAGCACCGCTGCGGGACGCGTCGCATCCTGTCTGTTTTTACCCTAACACTAAGCGAGAAGTCACGATCGCACGCTCCAGTGCCCAGTGTAACAAGGAAAGCGAGTGGATTACCTAACAATTCACCAGGAAACAACTCAGACTTTATTTGGAATACATGGAAATCATTTGTGTCGGTTTGCACACGAGAACAGAGGTTTAACGTCACACGAAAACATTGACAGCAACGGTACGCTACCTCTCGAGAACGTATTGCTACTGCGAGGATAAGGGTGTCAACATAGCGGAGGTGGTAAGTGAGCAGTCACGGTCACTCGCATCGGTAAACAACAGTAAAAAGTGGAAAGAAAGGAAAAGGATGAAGTAAGAAATCGTCAGAGTACGTAATCGACATTTATCTGGAGTAAAAGGAAAACGGGACACACCCTGCTGTGAGTGCGGTCACGAGTAGTGTACCATGGGTTAAAGGAAGGTTAAGAGGAAATTAAAGGAAATGAAAAGTGTAAATCCCCCCGAAAAACATATTATTCTAGTATCTGTTTTAAATTATCTCATATCTTATGGATAGTAGTTTCCGGTATACATACCCGCCTAATGCAGCGTAAATGTTGTTACAAATGTAATACATACAAGGGAATATGTATTATTTGGTTGTCGTGAATGCAAATTTTAATGAATTTCGACAATGCATTTTGTAACTAGATGCCGAAAGAATACATCGGCAAGGAGAAACGGGGCTTTGACTCAATCGAACATTACTCTCTGAAGAAATTAAGACGCAGAGAGATGGGACTAAAAAGAGCAGCTGAGTTGTACAAAATTCATTGTTCAAACACAGGTAGGTTAAACCACAGGGAGGCTAAACCAACCAGAGGGAAGCTAAACCCACAGGAAGGCTAAACAGAGGGGGGACTAAAGGGAGGCTAAACCAAAGAATAAATGAACGAAAAGGACATTTACGGAAGGAAAGGAAAGTCACAGGGTGGTCAAACCGAAAGACAGGCTGAATGGAGGAGACGCTTAACCGCGGTTTTGTGGAGCGTAGCGGGTTGCCCGTCTGCACGACGCCGCGTACGGCACGAGCGGGCGGCACAACTTGAAGGTGACGCGTGGAGGACGCAGAGGCGTTGCGGCCGCGGGGAAGGGAGGAGGTGGGGGGACGAGCCTGATGGCTAGCGGGCATTGGCAGGAGGGCCAGGGAAGAGGGTGGGGAGCCGCGTTGTGGAGACCGCCCTTGCTTCTTGCCTGAACTTGGCTCTCTGCAGTGCTATTCGGGAAAGTGATGGCGCGCCAGCGAACGGAGAGGGTGGGGGTGGGGTGGAGGGAGCACCGCTTACTTCCCGCCTACGCCCCCGCGCCGTAACGAAATTAAAACAGGAAGCTCGTAGATTGCTTCTCGTGAGCCTCGCTCGGGATTCGTGGGGAAGGGACACTGAAGTAACGTCAACCACGGGAGATAATCGTAATGTGTTCACGGTTTCTTTTGAGGGGGATTGATAAACTTTCGAACTTCTGTACCAGTTACGGTTTTACTTTAATAACTGGAGGAGAAAGCGGTTAAATTATTTTAGGGCGCGTTCCTTCCAGTATTGATTATACGTAGAACTCGTGGCAAATACGAATAAACTTCTTAGCCACAGAAAATCAGGTAGGTTTATTTGTTGTTGTTTTTTTGTCTCTGGCGATAAAGAGATGCTCTGTATGAAGTGTTAGTGCTAAAAATGATTAAGGTTGTTCCGTTCATGTTTAATTTGAGTATTATGTAAGCATCGATTCTGTAAAATAAGGAAATTGACATTTCAATTTGACTGTGCATTTCAATGCAAAATAAAAATAGCTCTACGTTATTAATTCTTCATTTTTGTGTTTGAAATTCTTCTCCTACAGTATTTCTGTAGTAAGTTAAATATTAATAAACAGTTGCTTATAATGCGTCATTTGTTAATTTCGTAATCATTTTTCAGAATAGAACGGTGAGTTCTAGAAACAGACATTTCATGTCATAAAGAAATTAAAACGAACAAGCACAGAATATTCTTTTACATTTTAATTTACGTCCAAAACAGTTAAAAACAGTAGTAACGTGTGTGACTATGTAGAGTAAAATCTTTGCCGCTTCTACAGAACGACTGCACATGATATCGTGGCGCAGGTAGCAACTTAAGCTTCGTGGTATTCTGATACGTCAAATTCTGTCAGGTTCACAACTTAACAGTATCATCAAGAGGCTGTCTAGCTTGAAGGGACTTTTTCAGGCAAACACTCATGTCTACGAGACAGCAAATTTGCAAATTATGTCCGACATTTGTCTCTCCAAAGTCGTTATTACTGCTTAAAGAAGCTCTACCATACACGCCGATAAATACTTCTGTTGTCGACCGTAGATCGTCCGCTGATTCCGGTAGGTTTCTGTAAGAATTTCTTGTCGCTGCTATGCTGTAAAACAAATGAGAGTGGCATCAACGCGCACCTGAGTCCAGCGCCTGGGGAAGGGCTTTGCTCTTAGCTTTAACTGGGCTAATCCCAGGGAAGCAGTGTCACTTGATGAAACTCGCTTTTATGCGCGACTGAAAGCAGAAGCGAGAGAGGCGTATCTATATTTTAAGTGTGTCTAGTCGAGAGGAATGACGAATTCTCTTTCCTCTTTCGCGCACGGAAGACTGGGCTTCTCCCGTCGTCGTGCCTCTCCCATCCTCTCCTTGCCAACGCCCCCCCCCCCCGCTCCTCGCGGATTTTGCCAGTTTGCGCTCGGCGACAGTATGAATTTGTAAAGCTGTAACTTGTTACAGCTAAGTCATCAACCAAATTTGCGTGCTCTCCATCCGCGTTTCGGGCGCCGTCGGTCCACCGGGTGGACCGGCTGCCATACACAGTTGCAACACCCCTTTCCTCTGCAGAATAGTAGACTAGGACGTGCTAGGTTTCGGGTTCTGACGGTGGCGGATTTTTGACTCTAGCTACATCGGTGGGTCGAATTCAGTAACTTTATGAAACAGAAATCTAGCGGCTGGCTATTTCCATTGATAGTTTGGTTAGTTGTTTGTTATTGATTCTGGGTGCATCAACCACTAATGGTCATTAGTCCCGTATGTGTAGTGCGTGTTTTTGTTCGATAGGTGGCGGTGGTATTCCCCCCGCTGAATGGCTAGATCCAGCGCCGACCTACCGCCGGCTAACGGGGTTTCCCCAAACAGGTATCTCCCACCAAGGGGGCACCGCTCCAGCCAGGACAAAGGCTCTAAGCTCCCGACCGGTCTCTCGGCATGTGTAGTAGTGTAGTGCATGCTAGTGTGTGTGTGTGTGTGTGTGTGTGTGTGTGTGTGAGTAAGGGGTGGAGAATAGGACAAGGAAGAGGTAGGAAAGATCGTGCGCGGTCCGTGGCCCGTTTGTTAGGGTACTGCTGCGGCATTCGCCTGGTGTTGATCGGAGATACCACGGAAAACTACCGATCAGAGCCAGCCGCCCGCTAGAATTCTCCTCCAGACAGCGACTGAATGCGACCTAGTTGAAAACTACTGTCAAAAATCCTGCCGTCGTCGGGACGTGAACTTAGGATCTCCCGTTCAGAGGCACTGCAATTACATTAGTTGATGCACTGAGCCACCACTTCCGGTCATCAGTATTTTTACATTGTTTCTCTCATCAATAAGAGGCGCATGCTGGAACAGTACCCTAACAAAGAGACCACGGAGCGCGCGATCTTTCCTTCCCCTCCTCTCTCCTTATAAAGACACACTTGCTCTTACTACCATACATGACACGAGACCAGCCGGAGGCTTAGAGCTCATCCCGGCTGAAGCGATTCGGAACTATACTTACGGGGCTAATGATCCAAGTAGTTGACGCGCCCGGAATCAATAAATATTATCTCCCTCCACCGAGCGGGCGGAACAGGATGCGAGCGAGGAGGTGGGCGAGGGGTTGGGTGCCACTTCGCAACAAGCTGTTCGCTGGATCGAGGTGGGCGCGCCGGAGGCGGTGTCAATGGCAGCTGGCACGGGCCGCGCCATCAAGGCGGTTGCTGCTGCTGGTGGTGCGGCGACGGTGCCGGAGGGCGAGGACAGAAGGAAGAGGACGGGGAGGAGGAACAGGACGACGAGGCGGCACGGCGCGGCGTCGCTTCCGCGCGGCGGTTTTAACCGCAGCACAGTGGGGCAAGAGGGCCTCATTTCTGGCATTAATTCGAGTAACACCTATAACCCATAGTATTGCATATCCCTGTAAAGAGAAATTCATGTTGAAAGAAATGGTGTAACTTCCAATTCGATACCTCTTCATCTGACAAAAAAATAGTCGATTTTCTAGGAATACGCATTGTAAATAAAAACAACAAATAACGTTACATTACGTTTTATTGAAGGGGGAGCAAAAAATGAAAGGTTTTACTAATTACATAAATTAAAGTCAAATATAAATATAGTGAAATTATATTAAATCATTAAAAAATCATCATCATCGCTATCAATAGTATGAACTGTGTCATCGCAATCATCATCCGCGCGGGCCTCATAATTTTCAGAATGAACAATGTGTTCGGGTGGATGAACCAATAGTTCCTGAGCTTCTTTTGGGAGGCTTTGCACATTTTTCGTAGGTAATTTTCTCTTGTTGGTGATAAGTGGATCTGATCGTAAGAGCAGTAAATTTAAAACATCACTATTAGTTTTTTCACGGGAACATTTTCTGGAGAAGTGCTCTCTGTTTTTTTTAAAATCTTTGTTGAGTGCTTCTTGAGCTTCCCCTGTTAATTGTCCAATTGGAGGCAAAGCTGACGAGACAGTATCAGGTCCATGAATAAAATACTTGTGCAGTGTAGGTGACATGTACCATGGATATTTTTAACAAAATACCGAGCCGTGTTCTGAGCAAAAGCCCGTAACTTTTCAACATGAATTTCACTGCCACTTGATACGACAATCATAATTATTGCATCATTTTAATTAAATTTACATCAATGCGTGTAATTTCAGCAGATAGTTCAAGGTTCTGAAAGAACCGTCGAGCTGTATTTCTGGTATTTGTATTACCGGATCCTGGTTTTGGCTGATCCACAATCAAACCACTGCGTTCTCGAATTTCTCTCTGAATACGAGCTTTATTTTCAGCCACAGTGTTTTTAGCATTCCCTCGCGCTTGCCACGTCTTAATAGGTAACTTATAAGCCAAATGCAATAGGCACTCAAACATGCGTATCAACCTATGTAGTATTGACAAACCGTGAACCACACTTTATTCTTGTCTTCAGTTTTTCAGTCAGGAAATCAAATTTTTTGTCTGTTTCTCTCTCATTAGAGCTCCACATAATATCCAAAGTTCTTTTCTCTTGATATGAACAGTATTCGAACTCTTGCCTGCCAAAAAAAAAATTACTCACATAGTACACAATTCATTTCCGGTATTTTACGTGCAGACACGTCCGTAAAAAATCATTCCGGTGAAGAAAGTAGCAAAAAGTAGCAAGAAAAAACAGCTGTATAATATATTTGGAACCTTACTGAATAGCGAGAAACAAAGATCAAGGCTTGATCACCTTTGATACATAATTAAAAAGTTGTGTGTTTCACAAAATAAGACGTACGTTTTAAATGTTAAAAGCTATTTCTTTGTAGTTTTATTTCTATTAATATTAAGTCCTAGATTTTGTGTTTGTCACATGCTAAATAACATTAAATACCTGAACTTGAAGCTTCCATTGCAAAAAGTTGGTTTTCTTCACACACACTGACTGAAAAACACCACGAACCTAGAGATAAATTCTCACTAATGAAAAGCACGTCCGACCGTCACTACAACACTGCATGAACTGAAAGCTCTACGGTGGAGACGGACAGCCCAAGCGGTGTGACATGCTAGGACATATTCGTCCAGGTTCTCCTTTGCATGAAACCATAAGAAATTTTCACCCTAAATAATTTTGGTTTTTTTAATTTCTGCCAGGTTTTGCTGTCATTTGCCCCATAGTGCGCAGGCGGCGACGGGGAACGAGAGGCAGCGGCGGCGGTGACGTCGTAGGCTTTGGAGCAGGCGACGGTGGAGGCGGTGACTCACCCCACGCCCCTCCCCCGCGTCTTTGTGGCTCCTTACCCATCTCCCACCGACACCCCCGCCGATACCCACGCCCCGCCTCCGCACCCCGCCTCCGGGCCCGTTGCTGCACCACACCCACGGCCACGCCCCTCCGCACCAGCCCATACCCCACACACGTTCACGCCCCGCCGCCGCCCGTCGGCGCATCCGGACTTCTCGTTCCAAACAAACGCGCTTCGACCCCGCGACTCGCCCTCACGTCCCGCCCTGCCGACCCGCTACTCCTCCCCGCCTCGCCGCAAGTTCCCCTCGCCTGGAACGCCCGTTACGTTCTCGAACCTCGCCATCCGTCGGATCCTTCTAATAGGCAACACCCTGACGTTCGCAAATTAGCCCAGCGAATTTCCTTCGCTTATTCCAGCAACACGTGACACTTTATGACTGGTTAGTGTAGGTGTTTTTGCAGAACATTCGATTCGTTACTTACGTTATAATTTCGCTTATTACTAGCGATATTTTGTCGAATTATGTACCATATTCTTTGTGATGAATATCGGTGAATTCGCGCGTGTTTTTTGCATGCGTTCATCTATCAGTAAGCAGTATGATTCAAATACATTTTAGTACGCATTTCCTTATTTGAGTACGTTGACTTTTCAGTAGACCACGTGAACTGCGGTTTTTTGACAGAGCTGCGTTTGACATTTGATCAAATGTTACGGTACCGTCCAATCTGGACCTTAACGACACTACAGTGACGTCATAATGGTGGCGTTCAGCCTCCCGATTGAATGACACCATTACACCTGATTTACTGCAAACGCAGCTCTGTAACAACCGCAGTATATTGTTGCTACGTTTCAAACTTTAACGCATTCTGCGACTGCAAGTTGGCGACTGGATCACTTCACCCGCGCCTGAGCATTGCTCGCCGTGAAGGCATCGACCTCTAATTCGACTCGCTATGTGACATTGAACTCCAATCTTGGCTCTCAGCCCCCGCCTTTTGGGCCTCTCGTTTCACCCCACCCCCTCCCGCGCCGGATGCAACTCACTCTCGCTTCGCCTCATCGCTCGCCGGGGCCAGCTTCCGCCGGCCACTCGGCATCCGCGCGACCTCCGGGCCCCCCCCCGGCCGGGGGGGGGGGGTCGTTCGCCGGACCCCTTGCGCCCCGCACCCACTCCACCTCCCATCCCCCCCCCCTTTCCCCCTCTTTCATGAACTGTGTCGATCATGCCTCCATCCCCGCTTCCACACCGGTGCGTGGATCGCTGGTTGCTAGTGCATCACTTTTCGCCTTCGTTTTTCACTGTGCCCCTATCTCCACATGCGTTCCTGACTGTACCTGTGACCGGGAGCGGTGGCTCAGTGCATCAACTGATGTCACTGCAGTGCCTCTGACCGCAAGGTTCGAGTAGGTTCGAATCGGCGGTGGCACGATTTTCGACACAAGCTTTTCAGCTAGGTCGAATTCAGTCGCTGTTTGGAGGAGAATACTCGCGGCTGGCTGCTCTGATATGTAGTTTCCGTGGTTTCTCCCATCAACACCAGGCGAATGCCGGAGCAGTACCATAACAAACGGGCCACGGACTACGCGCAATCTTTCCTTCCTCTTCTTTGCCCTATCCTCACCCCTTATACACACGCACTCACACTAACATGCACTACACTATCACACATGCCGGAAGACCAATCGGGGACTTAGAACTTGTCCTGGTTTAGGCGGTGCCCCGGTGGAAGATACCTGGTTATGAAAAACCCGCTAGTCGATTATAGGTCGGCACCGGATCTCGCCATCCATTGTGGGAAGATCACCGCCACCTCCAGATGGAAAACGTGCACTATACTTACGGGACTAACAACCTCGTTAGTTGACGCGCCCGGAATCACAATCAATCAATCAATCTGGACCTGTGACATCCGTAGCTGCCATCCGCGCCTTTGCTTCCTCCTGTATCCCGCGTCATGCCCCGCTTCCACATTCGCCCTCAGCTTTGATAAAGACTATACTCCCGCTTCCACACCACTGTTTGGACCTCTGGTTGCTATTCCCTCAATTCTCGCCATTGCCTTTCCCAGGGCCCCCATCTTCATGTTCGTTCCTGACTGGAACTCTGACATCCGTAGCTGTCATCCGTGCCATTGCCTCCTGCTCATACCTGCCCCGCCTCCGCATCCGCCCACACCTCCGACCATGACTCCTCTCCCGCCTCCGTATCCGTCCGTGCCTGGATCTCTGACTACTGCCTGCCCCCGTCTTGGCCTCTTACACTCACCCTCCCTCACCTCCGCATCCGTTCCAGTGTGGACCTCGAGCTGCCGTTGCCTTTACCGCCGCCTTCCCTTCTGTTCCACACTGCTCTGCCTCCGCGTCCGCCCTCACCTTCAACCATGCGCCATTCCCGCCTCCACATCCGTCCGTTCGTGGACCTCTGGCTGTCACTGCCGCCACCCCGTCATCGCCCTCTTCTGTCATCCTACTCAGCATCCGCATCTGCCCAGCAACCCCCTCTCCAGCCACCGCCGCTTCTCCTTCTGCATCCACCCCTCTCCCTCGTGCCCACCCCCATCCCGCCGCGCCCATCCCCGTTCTCGGTTCGGCGCGGGCGCCGGCGCCGCTGAAGCTCAAGCCTACTTTTTGACTGCCGAAAGAGGTCAAGCGGCGTCACCGCGTCAGGTGGCCTTGATTGCGGTTCAATGTCCGAGCGTCGGGCGCGCGGGTGGGGGGAGGGAGGACGGGGCCCGGTGAGGGGCGTGGTGGGGGCGGGGAGGGACAGCCGGCGGGGGTCCATCAAGTCGGTCAGAGGCACCGAGTGAAACCGACGGGCTCTGACGCGGCGCGATGAGGATAGGACATGGCTACAGCGCCTCCCGCCGCACGCCACCATCCCGCCCCCACAGTGGGAGAAAGTGTCACTGCGCGGAAAGAACGCCTTAGCGCAAAGCCATACATTCGGGTGATTACCCACTGCTTATTCCAGAATAAGCGATCGTTAACTCTCCTTATGAAGGGCTCCATGATATCATAAATCACTTTCAAGTAGTTTTTACACAGCAACATTTCGTTTGATGTATACAAGCAAATAAATCCCAAGGTAATCAGTGAAGAGTTATCCGGCCGTATGGCTAGAAAATGGAATCCTACAGTTTGAATGAGAAGATTGTTAAGTGGGAATCGTGGCATAGTGAACTTGAATAACTCACAATTGTGGTTTATGACTGTCATTGGCGCATTCATATAGTTGCTGCACAGTTATTACGTAAATTTTAAGTAAATCGGCTTCTGGAAATCTATTTTGATAATTCGCATTAAAATTAATTGAAAAGCGCTATATGTGTGTTTAATCCGTGTTTAATATGTTACGGCCAAAGCGCGAATCCCTCACCTTTTTGATGTATCTCGTATTACACATTGACTTTGGAGACATGATCCACTTTAGCGATTGGATTGAACTAGCTATCACTGAAAATGCATAATTAAATTTATTGTTCATTCAATTCATCATTCATTGTTCAGGCATAATTAGATTTCAATGTTTCGATTTTGCTTTTACCATGAACATCATTATATTCGGAGTCTCTCTAGTCAGTTGATGAGGTATGATCATGATAGTTTTCAAATATTTTGAATAACCTTTTCTTATTCAAGGTCAGGTGCACACATGACCACGGTTGATACAAAGATGAGTAAATCATACCATGTCCCCTTAAACCCATGTGTTCATTCACTGCGCGCCTCTGCTTACAACTCCACCTTGCCGCCGCCGCCGCCGCCGCCAACGTCCCGCTATGTTTCCAGCGGCAGTGAAATTGAACGCGTCGGGGACCCAGATCCAGTCGCAGCGGAGACCGATTTTGGAACAGGTTCTGAGATCTTCAGGCGCCCCGGTGTATGTTTTGAGGCCTCGAGCATCGTGGGTGTTTCTCCAATGAATGTAGGCACGTAAAGAAATAGGCTGGCTGGAATTGTTTTGCTCGTGAAACGAAGTTCGACGAAATACATTAATGCCAAGTGTAGGTAGAATATTGCTCGTCAAGACTGGCGTTAAAAGTTTCATCTATAATATTACTTTGTTAACGCTTCCATTTGCACAATGATATATATAAAATATTAATTCTTTCGAGTCATTGTACAGTACTACTAACATAATCAATATCTACACCAAAAACCTCAAAGTGAGCTAATTGAGTTTGCATTACATCTACTTATGTAACATTCAGACGAATGTGACTTTACATTGTAACTCACAGTATGTATGTTTTCCTCTTTCAGATATCTTTTAAATGTTTTTATAAAGGGGCACATATATTTTCTCAATTAAAAGTAGGAAAACATTAATGAGGGGTGATGCGATTTATGTCACGTAGTTGTGTGAAACAGTTTATTATTTAAACTTAAAAACAGTTTCCCTGAAAACTGAATATGAATGTAGACTGTAACGAAAGCATCAAATGAAATCCAATGGTTCAAACATTAAGTTAACAAAATATTAGCTTTTCATGGAAAGGATGACCGTGAAAAACACATTATTCACGCCCTCCATTCATAAGCGTGCGTGGGAAAACAAATTAATCGCTATTAAAAATGATTAAGTGAGAGCTATCGAGAAGCCACTCCCAAAAATGAAAAATACGTTTTTCTGCAGACGAACGAAGCAAAAAGTCAAGCATTCTTTGAAATAGGCCGCAAACGTGAATGAACGATTGCAACATATCACTTTCAGTGATTATGTAAATTTATTTTAATATCGAAAGATAGTCATTGTTTAGATTTACTATGTTTATTCACGAAATGAAATTTTTATATCTTGCATGAAATGGATATACTTGATTATCCGTACCAATGCTACGTGTTACGACTGTTCCCGCGTAAATCTACCGATTGTGAAGTTGGAGGTGCACAACAATGTATAGACTCAAACTAAAATAGGAATATTTCTCTTCTAAACGTTGGTTCCGAAATAAAATGCACACTGAATCTCAATCAAGAAGGTAAATGTACTTTAACTTTTGATGTTGCTTTTATATGCTAACATTCAGTACTACATACCAATGCGGCACTTACTATTTATTTAAACAGAATCATTTCGTAAAGCATCTCTAGCTAAATGAAGCTAAATCCTTCTATTCCTGAAGATTGCAAAAGTCTCATCCAATCCACAAATCTGCATTGAATATGTCAAAAGACAAATTCGTTCGATGTGGGCGTAGGGAAATACAGAGAATCTATACATGCACATTATCATTTTCACATACAGAAAATTGTCTGCTGTTCACTTACATACAGTGTAATCCATCGAATTCGGCCACAAGGTTTCCATTGACAGACAGCTTTATACAAAAAAAATTAATTTATATACATATATACAATCAACATCAGTTTCTTAGAAATTTTGAGCGACGTTTCGGGGAACTCATTTTTCCCTATCCTCAGGCTAGACTGTGTGAAGGAGAAAAAGTATGACATAATTACTGAGATGATACTAATAAAAAATATTACAAAGAAACATAGCACTCGATATAGTATAATATAGAGATTCACCAATTTAATCAACAAAAATTCCCAATGAAAATTAAGAAAACAAATTAACAAATATTTTCAACAGAGCGTGCAAACACACGCCTGGCATGGCAGTTCTAAATGCTTAGAACCCTATGTAAACAACCAGCTGACCGTCGGGACGTATTTAAAAAAATGCGAGAGGCGTCAAATACGTTACATGAAATATAATATACAAAGGAACAAATTCTAAATGCGTTAACAAATGCACAAAAATGAAATATTTATATATTAAATGACGAATTTCACTCCATTACACACACAGGGAAATTACAACTTTAAATATTATAACTTTTCCCCCATCTTTCTTTAAATACCTCCCAACGGTCAACTGATTGTTTACATTGGGTTCTAAGCACTTTGTAACTGCCATGCCAGATGTGCGTTTGCACGCTCTGTTGTAAATATTTTAATATTTGTTTTACTTTATTTTCATTTTGATTTTTTGTTGTTTAAATTGGTGAGTCTCTATATTATACTAAATCGAGTGCTGTGTTTCTTTGTAAAGTGCTGTGTTTCAAATTCAAAATTTATTGCTTATTTATCCTTGAAAATGGATTTTATTACATGGGAGTTTTTTGTTTTTTTCTCCCTTTCAAAATTCGAAATTTAAGTAGTATATGACTTGGTGTAGGGATCGCAGAATTTTGAAAATGTGCACACAATTCACTTTTCCCCATAGCACGTCATACGCAGTTTTTAACTTTTTTTTGACGTAAAATAAATAAAATAAATAAATAAATAAATTGTAATATATTTTTATTAGTGTCATCTCAGTAATTATGTCATAATTTTTCTTCTTTATACAGTCTAGCCTGAGATTGGGGGGAAAAATCAGTTCCCCGAAACGTTGCTCCGGAATTCCTGAGAAACTCATGTTAATGGTATATATGTATATAAATTAAAAATTGGCTGCTTTGTATAAAGCTGTCATTCAATGGAAACCTTGTGGCCAAATTCATTGAATTATACATTATCATTTTCTCATGCAGGTTTTCGAGTCAAGATATTAATACCCTGGACATGGTCTTTCCACGCGGCAAAATTCCGCAAATAGAAATCAGCTTAGGAACTCTATGCTATCGCCTGGTTATAGTGTATTTCAAAATGTTGCAGGACATGAGCTATAAATTTAGCCTTCTATCGTATTGTAGCTTCCTATGTCACACAAGCCGTTACTTTCTTAATTATTGTTATATTTCTAGAATATAAACATAAAAATGAGTATAAGTACAGAATAAGTCTACATTTCATTTTTCATATTCATCAGAGCCTCCTATTTATTACAATGGAATCCAAACATTACGTAATATGGGTATAAATCAAACATTAATTTTCGAATAAACATCTTCTATTTTTATTAATTGATATGATTCTTTATAGAACGTGCAGATATTTTTTTACTGGAGAAAAAGTTTAAAATACCATGTCGACACTAATTTGAATTTAGGACTTTCATTCATTTGCATCTTACAAGACAGGTTTACATCGCATCATCTGTAGCGGTTACTAAATTTGCTAATGTTGATCGCCAACACATCTAACAATCACTTTTGAAATTATTGGTACTAATATTTTCCAGAAGATTATACAATACGAGATACCTTCTATGCGCTAATATAACCTGTACGGGACAGGTTTTAATGAAATACATTTGAGAAAAAATATAAGAATGAATAGTAATCGTGTAGTACGTAATCTACAAATGACTGTAGTAAGTTGTTACAGGATCACCTACACTCTACATATTTTTGTATTTTACACGAACGGGCAAATGATCGTACGATTTTCCAAGATACTGTGAATATATTTTGAAAAACACGTTTCATAAGTTCAATAATACGATAGATAATATAATTTATCATGTGTCTTCTCACGAATCAAATTAAAATTTGTGCTTCATATCCCCAGGATATAAGTCAAGAAACTTGTAGCAAAGGCATTACATCTAGATCCATATACTTGAAATAGGTCACTTTACTGCCCGTTTCCCTGTGCAGTGCACTTTCCGCACGGCGCCCGGGGGAAACCGAAGGCATTTTAGCCCCCGGCTAGTTCGCGCGTAACGCAGGTCGTTTCTGTGGCTTTCCAGAACCTGCGTTGTTAGTACAGAGCTTACGATGCTCAGCGTTGTAGCAGCGAATACTTTAGTGGCCCTCATTTCTGTCTGAGAGGTCTCATGCCGCAAGTCCCTGCTTTTGTATATCACTCGTATGTAGGAACGGCATTAGGGAAGCGGACATGCAGTAAAACAATGCGAGTAAAATAATTTATTGCTATGTTTACAAGAATCGTATATTATTCTCGTCAGCGCGCCATTCTCTACATTTTTTTGAAATGGTCATAAATTAGTTTCGACACTACGTAGAATCTTTGCATGGAATAGCTTTTCAAAGTTTCTTGGATATTCCACTCAGCTCATTAACAAACAGCATTCACTTTGGTTGAATTTTAAGATTCAGAAACGAGTATTTTAATATCTCCAGTGGAATATTAGTTCTTCCAAATAATTATTCAGTATCGATGGTACTGGTTTGAACAGGAAATGATACAAATATATATCATAATAGTTCCATAAATTAAACAAAAATGTGCCTGATTAAAGTCTTATTGGGACACTTGCGACAGGCCTACATAGCATCAAATGTGGCCTTGTTCCGAAACGATGAAGCAAAACCTGTTTGCGGATCTGGAAATCTGCTCATCATCACGCTACTCCGCCATTCACACGCCGCTCCACACTGTGCCACGCCACGCCACGCCACGCCACCGCGGCACGAGCGACAACGCATCCACTCGTCGCTTGTCCTCGGCCTGTCTCGTCCCAGGTGCTCGGGAAACTGCCGATCAGCTGCTGTGGCCATTGTCTTCAGCGGATGACACCGTCTTCCCTCCTACGGTCTCCGCTACGATACCGATACACAATGGGCCAAAGCACCGTAAAATGCGGCACAAATGAACAGTATTTAAATAAAAGGTGTTGACTGGTGAGGTGAGGGCTTATGTTTTTCAACTCTATTTACTCATTCAACTTTGACAAAAACTAATGTATATTTTGAAGTAGCAACGTAAAGTACTATTTGAAAAATGAATGTTAAATACATAATGTTTACTAGCAAATATATAATGTTTACTAGCTAATAATAGCAGCGCTCTGGCAGCTATTTTCATGTTAAAAAATGTTCCAAGTAAGTTCGTAATAAAAAGAAATTTTAAACAATACAATTGCTTGGGTAGTTCATCTGTGGTTACAGACAATGTGTTACAAAATGTTGATGAAAATTAAGCTCACATGATTAGTCAAGTAACGATTCATCCAATTCATTCAAGCCGAAAACGCCGCATTCACGTCGATGACATTCACTTGTCCCGCATGCTGGGCCGGCAGCAGCTTAACAGAGAGTAAGTGACCAACAGATAACGGACACTCACAGATTACCCGATTTCAGTTAATAGAATTATATTAAAACAGTAGTTTGTTTTTATATTCCTTCTCTTCGTCGATACCTCATTAAGCTTTGATGTTAAAGAATCTTAATACATGAACCCTTGCTAAAATTACATTGATTACTCGAGTTACAAATATCAGAACACTAATTTCAAACCTGATACTAACTTCTTCGTGTTTATTATTTCTGAAATCATAATATTGAAACATTTTTTCAATCTGCAACTATAAATTGGGTTTTCCTCATCTGAAAGGTGATGTATTTTAGGAGAAGTGATTTTACGACCTTTGGTTCCACAACACACCGCCTCGCGTCGTAAATACCCTTTCCCGAGAAAAAAAAATTCTTTCCAGTCTTGATACACACATACCTATTTTGCAAAATATGTAAGATATACAAATGTAAACATCACTCAAGCCTAATCGTGATTCAGCAAAAGCTACAGTGAAAAGGACCGATGCATTGCCATTGGTTGGAAAAACGATTTGTTTTGTTCTTCATACACGATCAATAATGTTTGTGCATTATAGTACAGATAGGCCTGCTTTTAGAGCAAATTACCAAAACGTTCCGAATATTAATACTGAACCTTGTTTGTCACGAAAATGTGTTGCTAATTTAACGCCAAAAAAGTATATTAGTACAACTACATTGGAAAAGGTTGATACACAGAAAGATTATTGAACCACATTATTAGCTTATCAGGAATCCACAATCAATTGTGAGAAGACAAGTTGCTACTGATAGTCTGAAAGATCGATCGTCAAAAAGAAAAATAATGTTTACTTTAACAAAAACAAGATAAAGTATAATGAATTAGTTTACATTTGCATTGTATAATTACAAAAAGACTCAATATGCCTGTAACAAATAATGTACTTCCGGGTCAATGACCCCCATCTCGCTCGGGTTTTTCAGTTTCCCTGATCCATTGAGCAAATGCTGAGATGGCCCCTTGATTTGCTTCTGGACGTAAATGTAGCTTCACTATGCGCACGTTTTGTTGAACTTTCCTTTCGCTTGTAGTGGTAGTAGAGCTTAGGGTGAGTTTCTATTTTGTTAACAATACAGAAAAATCAAATCTGTTTGTTCCTTTACCGTTAAAAATGAGTTTTCTATAATTTGGCAACGAAAATATCTAGCTTTTGAAATGTTAATCCCTCGCTTTTTTAAATTTTTGTTGTTATTATTATTATTATTATTATTATTCATCTTTTAACTATTAATAGTTAAATTGTTGGGAAGGGATTCTGAAACTCAAGAAAGCGTGCGCAGATGATTTTCTCCCCCATACGTCACATACAGTTTTTGACTGAATAAATAAATAAATAAATAAATATTGGGCGTATCCGTGTTATAGCGCATCGTCATTTCGGAGCATCCCCCCACTGTGCGGCGCGCGCCAAAGAAACAGCCGCGCTCTGGAAGTGTGGCGCATGTCCGGCTGGCGGTTTCCAAGCAATCCCCAACGTGACTCGCGCCAGCTTCCGCAACCTAGAAGGAGCGGCGCGCCGCCGCCGTTGCCACCTCCCTCCACCGCCTGCGTGAGCGGCCGCTACCGGTTATGAACGGCGATTAATGTTTTTTTTTTCTGCGGGCGACGAGACGAAGCACGGTTATTAATATTATTACTTGGAAGTAGCGAACCAGAACAGCAGAACGTTGCGCGTCTTACTTTCGGTTTGCACTGAATGATGTCGCTTCCGAAATTACGAGATTGGCCTATTAATGAGACGTCGCGAAATATACTACAGTATTTTAACATTGAAATATAATACAGTAAACCCTCCTTAACACGAAATCTAAGGGACCGAAATAATCGGAGTTCGTGTTATAAACATTCGTGTTATCCGAGTATTATAAATGCCCATATTACCAAAATCCCTTGCCCGGACCGACGTTTTGTTCGTGTTACGGTGAAATTCGTGCTAAGCGAGTTCCTGCTAACGATGGTTTACTGTATTTTAACATAACGCCAAAGCTTTGTTTAACAGAGCGCAATCACAAGGCATGTGATTAATTTTAGGTAGAACATAAATGCAATATTCAGAAGTTCAATTGTCCACAAATAGTGTGACAAAAGTAAGAAAATAATCGTATCATACATAATACTCGTATTACATGTGATAAAAGTGATATTGTGCAGACATTTTTATTAAGGAATTTCTAATGTGGCACCTGATAATCATCTTGTAAACACATGTAATCTCAAAACTGCGAAACTGCTTCATTTTAAATTTACGAAATATAGAACCTACTGCATAAACTCTTTGAATATAAAATTCAATGCAAAATTTTGTATCTGTTGTAAAGAGGAAGGAGAAAAAAATTAAAATTAAATATTAGAAATAAAAGTGAAATTGTCGGGAATCCATGAGTTTGGCAAACTGAAGAGACCTTCGGCGAACATCTGAATTAATTCCCAATTGATATCGAACAAAATATAAAAAGGATATCATTAAAAGACTCATATAATGTCCTTTACAAAACTATGTTTTATTTTATCAAACCATATTACCATTAGGAAGATCAAAGACCTAATTATTTATTCAGATTTCATCAAATGAACATTATTTAATTTTTAATTAACGACGAATTGAAATTCCCTTTCCAATGCTTGCATTGTAAACAGAACTGTACGCAAAGATACATCACAACACAGAATTATCAAAGGAGTATTGCCTGGAAACAATGTTTCGAAAGCAAAAGTGAGGAAAAAAAGAACTCTCCGCATCTGATGAATACCAGTCACAGTTCCGCTTTGCTGTCGCAATTAAAACGCTTTAACGATCGTATCTTCAATGAAAATGCCTTCCAAATCCCTCGTCTTTGATCCGAACGTAAGCCGTTTCTGTTGAGTGGTCCTACTTTGCTCTTTGATTTAGCGAGCAGTGTACTTCAATTTAACGTATAGTTTGTTTATGTGCATTAGTATGCCGGGGGGACCTCCCGTTGGTGAGTGCGCCACCGTCGCCGCCTCGCGTCAAAGCAGTTCTACCGCGCAACACTGCGCTGCCACCCAAGCAGAACGGCTGCGCGAGGAGTGGTAGCACACCTGCACGCACCTGCGCCGCTCTACCCCTCCCCTTCTCCTCCCCTTCCCATCCCCTTCCCCCCTCTCTCCCTCCAGCACGCCGCCACGCACAGAGCTCATTCCACTGAATTAGTCGGGACAAAAAGCACAGCCCGTTTTCGAACACCCCGATTTTCGGGGAAGTTAAATCGAAAGCCCAAATTTCTCATTAACAAGTAAACTTTTTTCGTGAGCTGATGAAAGCTTAAGTTGCGTATAAAACATTTTCTATTAATGTATTGTGATTTTGAAACTAAAGGTCGATAATATCAAGGCTGCTTTACGGGACACGCTCGCTTCGGGGGCTAACAGTATTAAAAGTAACCTCACAAAACACGTCTCTTCATTACTAAAAACATGTTTTAGAAAATTAAGGTATTTTAATAGAATTTACAAACTTGAGTAACCTTTTCCTTTCTTGCATCCGAAAAAATGCATTGCAGAAACAAAGCCAGTAGTCACAACTTAATCCTAGAAAGGAAACATGAGTGCAACACAGAATACGTGGGTGATCCGTTACGTCAAAATTTAGAAACAAATAATAAAATACAAGGTCAGTGTTTAATAAATATAAACAGCAATATAGATTATCTTGTAATGAATTGCATGAAATGCTCTATCATGTTCTTGGAAGATAATTTCGTTGCATTTAAAACATACATTTTTGCATCTCTTTATGTCCTTTAACCATAGCCAGACACATCATCTAAAGCATTCAATTATTTCTACTTTGCATGTAAGCTGGTTTATACTTGAATTGGAGTGCATTGGAGAGCATCACGCTGGAGAGAAAAGTAAAAGAGTTTGATTAGGGGGTAAATACGTACGTACGTACCTACCTATGTACTTACAGGCAGAAAGGTGTACTTCGTTACCTCAACTTCGCTCTAAGTTTTTATACGAAAGGAAAAGACGATTAACAACACATGCTGTAGACGAACCCTCAAAGCAGTGTACACAAAATTCCACGCATGCTACTTTTAATTTGCGAAAAATACAAACGAAAACAGAAGACGTGTGGTATCCTATTACTTCGTATCCTTTCTAAGATTAACGTAAAATGTTGCTCTCGAAGTTTACAGAAACGAGTGTCATTCAAAATGAGTTTTATGTATCTTGAATTAAAGCAGTGGCACACCCGGGGGGGGGATCTTGGGGGCATCAACTCCGTTGAAGCCAATGATGCATATTCAATGTCTTTGTACATAATTTTCTAAAGTAAGTCATTCAATATTTTAATTGAATACGTTTTAAATAACTACAAACCAAAAAATAAAAATAAATTTTAAATTCAGTATCATTGAAAAATTCTTTAAATCAAAAATCAAGTCGGCTGGACTCCACACAACGTCCCCTTCCTCAGAAAACTCTAATGACACCACAATATATCGTTGACCCGGGTGAATAAGCTAATAAGTAAAAAAAACTTAATTTTACATGGGAGCAAAAAGCAACTTTAAACTAATACTATAAATAAGGGATTAATGATATTCAAACAATACCTACACATTTTTTTTTAATATCACCTTCGTTTTAATATCATTAATCCCTAATTGAATTCATTTAAACGTTGTTTTTTTGCTCTCCTGTAAAATTAAGTGTTTATGACTTATCAGCTTATTCACCGGGATCAAAGATATAACATTAACGAGCTTAATTTAACAATCGTATTGTGATGGTGGATATTGTGAGAGGATTTTTTTTTTATTTTAAAACCTCCGATTTCTTTTTGGCCAGTGAGTTCAGTCAAATGGGCTTCTGTAAGTCGATTTCGTGCCTCACACCCCTTCTACCCCATTCCTCTCGACTTCCCAGCCGCGCCACCGGCGCACTGACGGGCTCTAAATTTTAGAGGCCCATACCGCCCGTGCGTGCCCGCGCCGTTTCTACCAGCTTTGTGAACGCAGCACATGAAGCCGCCTGTGTGAGTGCGTAGAGGCGGATGTATAGATGCGCATTTGCCGTATCGGCGTTATATCAGTACTTGAATTACTTGGATTACTGAGAAGGGTTTAGGATTTTGCGTGGGTCTGCGCCATGAACGGCAATGGCCGCGATCGTTGTGCAAGATGTATTGCGTATTGAGTGCTCGGTAATGCTCACTATTCATGATTCAGGTAAGCGTGAAACTGTCTCAGGAAATCTCGCACAGTCGTTTTGCGCTGCGTTTTGAATTTAACTCGATAACACAGCAGAAATGAAATTTGTTGCTCTGAACATACATTTATTTCACAATTATATTTGAAAATGATTTCGCAAATGACTATTAATATTGTAACAAACATTGTATATCATTAGATTCAATAGTATTTAGTCTTCAAATTAATAACGATTCACCTACAAAGTTCAATTTTCTAATATTTCCTCTCGACTAATTAATTCAATGAATAAAACCAATGAATTTGAATATTTATTTTAAGCTATTTCGGTAATTAATGAGAGCTAACCATGTTTTGCAGAGGAAATTACTTCTTTAACAAATGCATAAAATTGCATTGTTACGAAATTAAGCGTTCCGGAAATCTGTGCCAACTCGAAGCTTCAAAGGATACAAGAATAAACTCCAAATATTAAAAAAAAATAATAAAAATAATAATAAAAAACTCCACTTGTTTGGAACGCCATTGTACGCTGCATTCGCCTTCCACCATTGTCGCAAAATCCAATCTACGCCTTGATCGTTGCGCAAGACACCGCAACGCAATCAAAATAATTCTCGCCACAATAACAGTCGTATCCCATCGCTCCAGAGAATAGCGTAGGATAAAATCTATATTGCCGATGAGGATAGCGACGCTCTCCCGTAACCGTAACAATGAGCGGATGTTCAGCGCCGATGAATGAGGCAGAACTGACGCAAGGCCTTTCTCTCTTACGAGACCGAAGCCGATGTAAATGGAAGAGCCTCGGCATTGGCGGCGCCAGCGTCTGTGTGGTCATCGAACCCCCAGCGTAAGAGACAAGCTACAAACTATTTGTAAGTCGCGACTGCACCCGCGGAAAAACCCTTAGAGTATTTTCTTCCTAGGCGATTTCGAATTATTTAACATATCCTCAAAAAATAACTAAGACCGAATTTCCTCAGTGTCTACATAATATACCAAATCATTGTGAATAACTCTGAGGAATATGAAGTTAAAACTCTGCAAATGTGTCAACAACCTCTTCATCTCTGCAGAGCAATTTACGAAACTTGTATGTTCGGAAGTTTCATACGAAGTGATATTAAACAACGTATGTGTCTATTATTTATTAACTAATAGTAATTATTATTTCCATTAACATTATTGCCTTCGTTCTGATTCCATGGTAACAGTTTGTTTTTCTTGTCTTCTGTAAAATATCTTACGACTTTTTTTAAGTAATGAGGGAAAGGGAAAAAACACATTTGACCAAGATACTAATTCGTCACGTTTTTGTTGTTTTTTGTCCTAATCAACGAATTAGAAGAAGAAATGAAATTTTGCTTAAACTCGCGTTGTAACTATTAATCAAATCAACATAATTTTAATGATGCAGTTTATTAACAATTGGTTATTCAATACAGCGAATGTTCTGTAGTCAGTTAAGAATGTCAGGCTAATGTGTGACCAAGTCCGAAGTAATTTCAAGAAAGTGCCGACAGTCAACTGACAATCAACTATGTCGACCGCATTAACTTCTGTACATTACCAAGCCAGTATGGAAACAATCATTGTATATAAAATAAATCTATCTATTATAACATTAAAATTTAGGCAAAAAAGCTGTTGTTCTTTTGTCAACTGTACAAACACAAATTCTTGTGATGACTTTTTTTCTACTTTTTTAAAATTACTTATTAAGTGAATTTAAATAGTACATTTAAATAAGTGAACACTGTCATCAAACGTAAGCTAGATCAAACCACTTAAAACTCGTCATTAAGGTAAATTTCGACTAGGTTTATATTAAACTTTTAGTCATGTAATATAGGCTAAAATTTGGAGAACCTCAGCTCCAAAAGAAATGTCATAACTGTAGCCAGGAAGTTATTTTATCTAAATGTCATAACTGGAGCCAGACGTTTATTTTAGCTAAAGTAGATAGGCAAAAAGGCATTTTTACTTGCTAATGTGGGGGTGCAAAAAGACATGTAAACAATGAAAAAACCGCATTTAAAAAGAATTGGTGTAAAATAATTAATAATTTTTATTCTAACTTTAAAATTTGCATTAGCACATAGAGTGTTATGAAACGATCCTTTCTTTTTAATCTTAATCCACATGACCATCCTGTATAATGGTTACAAATTTGTTTTACTCGCGACACTGTCTCTTCGGAGTGCTATTGTGAACTCCCTTTTGAATCTTGAAATGGCATCAGTAAAAACGAAATTATATTTTTCGTTCTTCTCATTTGTATAATCGCCAGTACTAGGAACTTATCATATACCGAGCGTTATTCTTAAAAGGGATCGGAGGGCATACTCAAAAGTAGGATGGGATTCCTCGTGGACGAATAAAGTCTGTCAGCATTAATGAAAAAAAAATTAAAAATGTTGACTGATATCATGTTCCTTTTTCATTCAGATTTTTAATAAAGCCTCTGTTTCCACAGAAAGACAAAATACGACCGTTTCCCAGGTCCCAGGAGGGAAAGAGAAAAGGAATGAGGAAAAAGACAAAAATAAGACAAAATGGCGAATGTAGGCATCAAAAGCTAAAGTAGGCAAAAAAAATGTATGTCAGTATAAAGAAATACTCCGTCAATTTTTTCCCAGGGAATTGTAGAACCTGACTTTAGCCCTCAATTAGGCGTATCTCTTTCCCAACACTGCGGAACATTTGATCGTCACGCCTCACCTTTATAAACCAACTACCCCAAGTGTACACAATTGTAAACACATTTTCCGTGACTTAGTGTGCGTGGCATGAAACGGAACGTATACACACAGTGGCTTTCTGCACACTGTGCTCTCAGGGGGTTCACATTTTTTCATTTCTTATATTAATATATTATTATTATTATTATTATTATTATTATTATTATTATTATTATTATTAAATACACATAAAATAATTTACATTATTTTTGAATGTACTCGACTTCTCTCAATGCTTGAACTCTGACTTGATGCGTTTTGGCTTATAAGTGGACGAGATGCCCTTCCTTTATAGTTTCTGTAGGGGTAATTCAAAAATACGTACACACTGTTTTAAAAAAATCCTCTTTAACATTTAGAAGTACTAACATCCCGTTGAGATTTTTTCCAATCCTCTCCTACTCTTCACTTGGTTCACACAAACGTTATTTGAAACAAATCTCGTAGAGTTTTCAGATGTAATTCCAAGATATATTTCTGATCAATCTAATTTCATTTCTGACTTGAAGTTAATAAATATACTCACACGCATGCTGTGAGTGTGTTTCTCTAACATAAACCCTCTCACCGTTCGTTTTCATTCGCGTCATACTTGTCGGAAACCATGCCCCCAAATTGCGTACGAATTTTCTAGAATTTATTATGCATGGAATTTAACTTTTGGAAGTGGTCAGATGGAAGAGAAGGCCCAAAGGTCAGAGCCTAGCCACCAACAAATACATTTATTTATTGTTCGTGGTCTCAGCAGAGACATTGTGGTAATCGAAAAATATTTGCGAGATATCAATTCCAAAGTTTTAAAAATTATTACATTTAATATTATAAATAATTTACCAGTCACATGTTTCAAGAATCTTATCCCATCTTCAGTTGCACTACAGAGAAGATAATTATAGAATCAAATTTAATTAACATATGAAACATCTAACATAATATAAAAATAGAAATTGATGAAATACAAACACTACACAAGATACCGCCGATTTAAGTTCCACGTGTTTAATCGATTATACTTGGGTATGTATACAATTTATAAAGATTTTATAATGTTCATTTTTTTGTATTTCATCTATTTCTATATTTACGTTAGTTTCATTTCATGTGTCAATTAAATTTGAGTGCATACCTTTCTATCCTGAAGTGCCACTGAAGATGGGATTAATCGTAGATTCCCGAAAATGTGCCGGGTTAATAATTTATAATATTAAATATTTTTTTAAACTTTGTGGTTGATATCTCTTGGATCCTTATTTATTTATAAGAGGCCTGGGAAACAATTGCCGACTCGGCACCAGTGCTGAGAGCGACGCTCAGTGCTGAGAATCCACACCGAGCCGGATGTACGCTTCCACGGGACGGAAGGAGCGGCTGGGAGTTCCTCGAAAACGAGTCAGAATAACATTAATCAAAAGGCCAATGACATTGATGTTTCATAAAGAAATGTTTCCCACGGCGGAATCGATCATTAATTGAAAATCTTAAGGTGAAGCTGCGAGTCACGGGCCATTAACACGGCTTAGTACTTCTGTGATGCAGAACTGGTAGCGCATGTCGGACTGAGTTACGCACAGAGATGGCAGATTTTTCTTTCAGAAAATATTACAGAAAAGGCCATCACAAAGACTAGTAATATGGTTTGGAATTGGAAAATATTTTTAGTGAGAGGTTAGGACTATTATTAGGCGCAAAAATACGAAACGTATGACAAATAGTAAACTTCAGTAAATCCTTTTGAACCAGGAAATTTATAAAGAAAATAAAAACTGAGAAAAAAAAGGTTTTGGAGAAGATTTGACGTAAGGTCTTAGTCCTTTGGTTCTCTACAATAATGAAGATCTAGATCATTCTCCAGGAAAGTAAACAGGTCGGATTGGAATGCTTGAGGGATGAGTTACAGTAACAGGTTCTAGAAGTTAAACGTAATGTGACAAAAAACTGGGGACTGGTAAGTTATCCTTAAACGTACACCTTGTTCCACCAACTAGCGTCCCAGAACAAATCGGGAATGTGTCAGAAGTGCAAGTAGGTTAATGAACACAATGATAAGTACATAACATAGGTTTCAATTTTGATAAACAATGATATTATTTCAACTTTTTGAAAAATAACGTGTTAGATGACTCGTCAGCTTTATTGAATTACCAATAGAGCACAACATGTGTATAAAAATGGTTTGTTTAATAATAATTGATAAAATTATCCACAGAGAGCTGTCATTGTCATATCTTCAAAATCCCATCCCAGCAACTTATTTTATAATTCAGATAAGGCATCAAACTCTCTAAAGAACCGTTGGTGCATTCTAACGACACTTGCTTAATTTCACATCCTTTGTGACATGTAAATATTTCCTTTTTTACTTACTGATTTAATTCATTACATTGAATAACAACACGACCCTCGTTACATTGAAAACATGTAATATATCCCACCTTGTATGCAATTTTTAGCAATTTTCGCTTTGCGTTTTAGAGGGTCCTTAAGCGCTGATGTCACAACCGAACGAGAATCTGTTGCGACGGAATGCACCATAAATTAAATGTTTAAATTTGAAAGATGCTTTAACTCGCATGCTGCCTTGGTGGGCCTTGCATGGCCCACGCCGCCGTAACCAGACGCCATGCGCGCGCACGCCTCCCCGGCGACCTACAGACCTGTATACTACGGCCGGGTTCCAGCCGCGGTGGGAATGCACGGAAGTTTCTCACTGAGGATTCCGCCTTGTTTCTCTCATTCAAATCCTCAATGTCTTTTTATTAACAAAAAGTTTCCTCAGCGGAAGTGTTCCGGCCCGACTCTAGAGACTTATCACGGCTTACAACTTGCTCTTCCTCACTAATTACTCTGATGAATTACTTGAACATGCGGGCCGTAATACACGACTGTCGGCTTAGTTCTGTTTGGGAATCGGATTAAGACATAAGATTGTTTTAAAGGTGCTGAGTACGTGCAAGGACGTCGACGTCATGCTTGTAATTAGTAGTGTTAGTTCTTATTTACTGGTATATGAGATTCCAAATAATTAATGAATGAAAGCCTCCCTTTACTAGTGATTATGCGAATACCCAGTGACATGAACGCCTGGCGAGGAAAGTAACCCAACCGTGTAGGATGCCTGGTCTATTTCAATATTTCCAGGCTCCAGTTATTCCCGCATACATCAGGAATGTCTATACGTGCATTCATATGTGGCTGTTTGCATATTTCAACATCTCTGTGAAATATTCACGTTTCCTGTAATTTCATTCATTGCCTTTCAAATCTGGAATTCAACAGTCCTTTCACCGAATACAAAGCACCAATCAAGAAGAAATGGTCAGGCAACGACTTTTTCTCACGTCCTACGAACCTCCAAATCGCGATTGTCTTTAGGGGTCAAAAGTCGCGGCACGAAACTGTGCTACATAGCTCGTCGGTGACGTCTCCTCACCACAATCGTGAGATCGCCAGCCGGATAATAAAGAGTCTTCAAATTCGTGAATATCGCTGAGAAAGAAACATTAATCCTTACCTTCAGGTTCACGTTGCCACGAAGATACATTCTGCTCACTTGTCTAGATCAGTTCATTCTAAACAAACCCGCAAACGCACACGGCGAAGCTGGGTCTCTCGTCACCACGACACCACCGAACAACAAAAATTCACAAAAAAAATGGCTTGCACTCGGAAGTCACGCGGGGCGTACGACAAGTGTCTTCAAGTCAGATCACCAAACGAGCACTGCACCCAGATAGGGCAGTTGACACTGCCTTGGGTCACTGGCGGAACGCACTGAAGCCGGGGCGGGTGCACGGTGAGCTGCCGAAGCCGCGACCGCGTCGATCCGGTGTCTGCGGAGGCACTGCACGCTGCCGACGGCGCCCTCGCCGCCTCGGGTCACACGGTGCTCACGCGGCAGGCACGGAAGGGAGACACCCAAGGCCGCGGGCTCGCCTCGTCTCTTTCCCCCTACAAGGCACGGTAAAGAAATAGCCGTCTAGTTGGCCTGCTGCAACGTTTTATACCTACTGACCCATTTCCTCGGGTTCTTCACTTCTACTCTTGTGTTCTCCCCCTCCCGGCCCGGCCGCGGGCTTGTTTTCCTTTCGATCGAGGCCAACCGAGCCAGCCGCTGTGCCTCCTCCACGGCGCGCCGCCTGGTCGTCCACCAATGCTTGGGACGCTGGAGGAAAGCGCGGGAGAAAGAAGGATGACTTGCCGCCGTTGGACGACCGCCGCCGCCGCCGCCGCCGCCCCCACCCGCATCCCCTCTCAGGAAGACGCCCGGCCCGCGCGCCGCCCCGCCGCCCCCGCGCCGTCACCGCTCGCTGGAGCTGAAATCAAAACGCGCGCTGACGTAACACCCTTGTTCGATTTGCCCATGAGTAGTAGCGGTAGTGGCTAACGGAATTTCCGGCGGTGGCCTGAAGGAAGGCGAAGGTCGATTGGGTGGGGACGTTGCGTAGGTCAGGGTTTGCTAAGACGTGTTAGGGAAGATGCGGTTCATAATTTTTTGGGGTGACGCTTCAACAAATGAAGAGGAAAGAGGAATATTTCTCACCCCAAATTTCACGTAATTTTCCAGGAATTAGTATATTTTCAGATAATTAAATCTTGATTTTTAGTATGATGGTGAAGGTAATAAATATAATAGCAACATCCAGTAACATATGTGAGTAAAGTTTGCGACGCTGAACCCAATGGAGTTGACTAGCATACAATATAGGAGTAGCATTGACTTTTCGAATAATCTCTTCGATTCACAAAAAAATAGCTGATATCAGAACACTAAACCAGCAGTTTCAAATGGGGACGATGTCGACCATCTGGGATTCGATAAAATGTTGAAATATGACAATTATGTTGAAGGAGTTGATAGAGGGGCAACAGCCGAATACGCATCAGATACTCATCAATATAATTATTGTGAAGATCTCATGGATTACAGAAATATGATCCAACTTCCGTCTATTAAATCTGTCATTTTCTTTCTGGAAACTTTATTATATATCTAACATTTTCCGAACTTTTTGTTGAAATCCTTTGTATAGCTGTCATCTTGCTGTTTATAAGCATATATTTGTGTATTGAATACGGATCTTATGACTTCTAATCTCCATTATATTATTTTTCATAAAGTTATCATGATCATCACATCATTTCTCAGTACGTAACTACAAATAGCTTAGTTGGCAAAAGGCACATATGGTCCTGTGTTTGCTCCTGAATAGCAAATTTGCCATTTCTCCTCCAAAAACCACACATGCCGCGTAAATTGCGAAAAACGAAGTCGCTGAAGTTTTCGAGATCTTGTACGATTTTTATGCTTTCGATTTTTCCAATTTTTCTCACCGTATTGTGTACTTACATATTGTAATGTGGCAGAAATAGGCGAGTTTCTTTTTTACAGAAAAAACTCATACTTTGGGACCCTGATGTCTCAAATGTGAATAAATTTTGAGCCTGGATGTAGTAAATTACTTCTTCAATCTTGGATGTGTAGAATCTACGTTTTATGGGCCCTTAATGCCGACTGTAAAACGTGTCTGCTCGTCCGTCCATCCGTCCTAATTTTGTATAAACATTTTTATCGGATACTTTACTCGGGACGCTTAAATAATAGCGAGGGAAGTCTCATTTTTGTGGAACTTTCTAAATTTTCGAAAATTGCAAAAGTTCAATTTTTTCAGCGTCTTCTTACAACTACAATTTTCAAAATACAGATTTTTCTGAATGAAAACAGTTCTTCAGTGATAGATCATAGTGTAATGTCATTTACAATTTTTTAAAAATATGAGTAGTTTAGCATAATATTGCGCAGAGCGATTTATATATCAGGCACTGTTTAAAAAAGTATTTTCTCAAAAACGTGTCCAATTTTTTTCTTTATTTTTTTCCCTGAGTATAAAGCAAAGAACATTTAAAAATGGTGTAGGTTTCCTCATTTTTGACAAACTCTCTCAATTTTTAAAAAAAGTTGCAAAAGAGTTAACGAATATGCTAATATATCATCCATTGTTTACTAGAATTATGTAATAATAATAATAATAATAATAATAATAGTAATAATAATAATAATTGTAATAATGATAGTATATAACATATAATAATATATAATAATAATATTTCACTGTCTTTTTAAATTTAGTTTTTGTTGATTTTAGCATGTTGCACATAACCGGAGTCAACACGAAGAAAATCTTGATTGGGTTTGAAGGTATCAAGGATGAGGTATGTGGAGACTATTCCTATTTATTACTCAAAATACGTTTCGTCTACATTGTGGTGTTAGTTCTGTTCTATTCTCAGTGAAGATATTCTAAATGAAAGGGTAGTTCTTGCTCACGTTCAAGTTGTAACCAGTAATTTGATAAAACTAACAAAATGAATTCACAATCTTGATAAAATTATAGCAGTCTAATGTACACGTGTTTTACCGAAAGTGGGTTCATTTTACTTAGATTCAAATGAAGGAAGCAAATTCTTTTGTAAATATTAGGACAGAGGAAGTATGTAAAGTCATTGGAGAAAGTTGAATGTAATCTTTGCAAGCATGACTAGAATTTCCAGTTATGCGCAGTGACATGTTAAAACAAGCACACAACTGCTTAAAGTAAAAGACTTGGTTAGAGCTCTCGCCTCTTACTACTTCCTGAGAATTAGCTTATGTCATGTTTTTCTATACACATTACCAATTCAATATTTATTATTGGGTCATGTAAAAATTCTAACGCAAAATTATTTTCTTTAACGTGGAATTTTTAATTTCAACTCATTGACCCTTGCAGAATAATTTTAATAAAATGTAGATAAAGTTCTGAAAAAAGAAAACCTCGTCAAAAGTTGTATTTAAGTTTATTGATTCATTTTAAGTTTGATGTTACGTTATTAACGGAGCTCATCCACCAAACAGATTGTACGTAATTTTTTACATTATGAGGAATGCTTCAAACATGAATAATGTAATACAAGTTACGGGGACGAGTAGGAATTAAAGTTGTTGCATTGGATGTACGAGACTCGAGTGTGGAATAACGTAGTACGTAAAAACATCGTATTTGGAAAATAGTTCAAAATTCAAATAAACTCAAAGAAGAAATATATTTTAACTCTGTGCTAAACAGGAAAAATTTAAAATTGATATAACAATAAAATTTGTATTAATTAAATTTTGTTGCCCTAACAAAGTATCAGAATTCCGATACAAAAATATGAAACATGTAATTTGTCACTTTAGAGTTATTGGATTTATTATTCTGTGCCGAAAACCAATGACAAAAAGCCGTAAAAATAAAGTTTTATAATTCCATTGCAATGTTTAACTTGGTTTCTGAACTTCGTTTTTCCATTCTTATATTCTGTCGGTATCGCATATACAATTTAAAAACTTGTATCTTTCATAACTAAAGACCGGATTTTCGTGCAGTAAAACTCTAAAACGTGCAGTAAAAACAAAAAAACGTGCCAAACATACAATTAAAATATCATCATTTGAAAAATTGTGTAGCCTAAAAACTCCAGTTCATCCACTTATTTTACATTTTTGTTGTTTTTGTTATAATGTATGGTGTGTTTTTATTATAATAGTTTGTACAAATAGTTTAAACAAATCGTGTTTGATGTTTTAAATATTATTTAGACACAAAATTAAATTAATAAAAATAATACGAAAAAGTAATCCCGACTTTACTTATAACCATTGTCTGGATTGAGTTTTTTGTGGTTTCATGAAGTCCGATATCATATTTTTTGCTGAATCAGGGGTATTAGATAGCAATGCATTTTTATTTGCGGTCTCTCAACCATTTGAGCCCTTATGATGCGGCTACAAAGTCGAAGAAAATTTTCCCTGAATAAAGCATCAAGTATAGGCATATCGATCAATAATTGCAATATATCCAGAATAAATATGTGTAATGTAACGTATTCATGAATTTCATTTCGTAATATTTGTAGTATTAACAGTGTACAAAGTGTATTCTGAAATACTTTCTGCTTCTGGAAAAAGGTTCCAAAATAGTTTTCAATAAAAATTACATTAATATGTAATGTTGAGTTGTTATTGCAATATAATAATAATAATAATAATAATAATAATAATAATAATAATTCATATTTAATTCGAAAAATCTTATCGCGGACCAGACATGTCAATACACAATATGTCTTCAAATAATTATCATGTAAAGCCATATTCCTCCTTTGACCCTAAATCGAATAAATACCAGTTAATGGTTCAGCTGGCCTAAGTATATAGGGATATATTGATGTACAAGAAGATTGCTAAACTTTGGTTTAGTGTAATGATGTCACATTTTTGCTTCCGAAGTCGTCAGCCTAGGAAATTGACCTAATTATTTTTCTGAACTTTTTTTGACTTTCGTTTCTATATCTCTAATGTCGAGAGGGAATCTATCCACAGTTGAAACTGCAGACTGTAGGTTTGAGCGCGAGAAGCGAGGAAGCATATGGCAAAACACACTCTGCCCCGATGCGACAATAATTTATTTAGTCCGCTGCCACCGCCGCCGCCGCCGCCGTCGCCTCCCTCGACGCGCCGCCAGGAGCGCGTCGCCAGCTATCATCCGACGCGGCGGCGCTGCGGAGCGGCAAGGCGGGGGTGGGTGCGAGGGTGGCCTCAAGGGGAGGCGGGCGCGCGGCAAAGGGGATGGTAGGGGTGTTACCGAGGGCGAGAGTGGAGGCGGCGCAGCGCGGGAATGGATGTGGTGGCGTAGCCGAATGCGGGAGCGGGGATGGAGGCGGGGCGCGGCAGGTCAAAGGACAGGAGGGTGTGCATGAGGAGGAGCGAACGGAAAAAGGCTAGGCCGAACGGAGAGAGGGGGAGGGGGGGTGGACGGGAAAAGAAAGGCGAGTCTGAGAGAGGAGGGGCGGGGGGCGAGGGAAGGGGGGGGGGGGGGCAGGGGGGCGGGGCGGGCGCAGCGAGCGGGGCTGGTGCGGAGGCGGCGTGGAGCAGACGGGGTGGAAGAGGAGGCGGCGGCGGCCGAGGCGGGAGCAGGGCGCGCGGGCCAGGCGCAGCGGGCGGCGCGGAGTCTGAGATGAATACGCCCTAAGAGGGTTGGGGCGCGAGTGTGATTACCAGTGCTCTCCTGCCGTTTGTCTCCCTGCGCCTGCGCCTTCGCCTTCGCTCCCCGCCCCCGCTCCGGCCCGCCCCCCGCCGCGGCAGCGCCGCCACCGCCTCCGCTTCCCCCTGCGGCGCCGTCGCCGCGAGTGAGGCGCGCCCCGCTCTCGCCGCCTCCGTTGCCCGCCTCGTTACCGACGCTTTTCTGCAGCTCGCGCGCCAGCCGCTGCTCCGGCCCCTGGCGCGCGCCGCTCCCACACCCTCCCCACACGAGCCCCGCTGTTTTTATAAATCAGTATTCTCGGCTCCCCAAATTGTCTTCGCCGCCATCGTCGACTCATCTGTCACCGCGCTCCAAATTTTGATCGCGTCATTTTTATGGTTCTACTCCCATTGCCGCGTCGCGTTTGCAATCCTGTTTTTCTGCTGTTCTCGCTGTTTTTATTACATCAACATTTATCGTTGGTGTGTTCTGTTACTGTCAGCTTAGATAGCAAAACATACTCATCTCTCTCTCTCTTCATCGTTACCTATTTCTCCTCTTTCTATTGCGAAGTATTCCTTTTACATTTAACCTTATTTCTTTATTATTTTTCAGGAAGTGTAAGCCGTCAGAAATGGCGGGACGAAATTCAACTCTTGCATCAATAAAAAGTAATATTTACAAAATAGATTGTGGGCTGGTTTTCTTTCATTTTCAGATATCTTTTATTATAAGTTTTCCCCATCAAATTGGCACTTTTAATCTGGAGCGGGTTTCATGATATCGACCGTGGACACAAAGTAAAGTTGTTTTAAAACACAGCCACTTACCGAAAGGATAGCCTTCGCCATATAAAATTAAAAGAGCGGCTAATCGAAATAAATTTAGGGGAGCCTAGCTGATGCTGCTGTATTGTGCAAATCCCCTAATCTCCAAACTCGCTCCAATCACCCAACCCGTAACTCCAAACCCACTCCAACTACCACATTGAGCGTGCTGGGAAAACAGCCGAATTGTACAGTCAGATGTCGTTCCAATAGCACCAAATTCTGCCAAGAGTTTATAGCGACCTGGTCAGTTTTTAATTTTTTTGTAGAGGTGCCCTATTCGATAAACCTTTTTTGGCAACATGTCCTTAAACCGTAAGTAATAATACACACCAAAACCAGTTTTTTTTTCTTGCTACAATTGCTCAAACTTTACGATACAATTGCGGAGATACAGAGAATTATGTATAGATAATACCAGCGGAGAAACCTCATGACCATACCTGGAAATGGATGAATGATTTATGATGGGCAAGTGATTACGATATATGACACGAACGATGATGTTGATAAGGTATAATCAGCGGAGGAGAAAGGGAGATGAGGTGTGTGTAGTATGACAGCTACGTCACTGGTTGCCCTCACTTTTTTCTTTAATTTATTACCAGTCGAACAATACAGTACTTACTATTATCCATCATTGTCTTCAAAAAACCTACAGCATATACGTGGCCGTCGGAGCCACATTCGTGGATTGATTGATTGTAGTGCTTCCGGGCGCGTCAACACCTAAAGTCATTAGTCCTGTAAATGTAGTGAGTTTTTTCCTCGGGAGGTAAGCTCACGACCGGTCTTCCGTCGTGTGCGACAGAATTCGACCTAGAAGCTGACAAGCTGGTATCGAAAATCCTGCCACTGTCGGGACTCGAATGAAGGACCTCCTTGCTAGTGTCACTGCAGTGGCATCAGTTGATGCCTTGAGCCACCTCTCCCGGTACCTCGGTCGGCATAGTGAAGATTATCTCTACCAGCGCTATCAGAGCAACTGCCGACACCGTCTTCGTCCCCCGTCGTCGCTTCCTCCTCGATCTTGCGGTCAGAGCCTCCGTTGCCAGCCCCAGCGCTCTCGCTCCCCTCCCCTGTCCCGCTCCCTCTCCCTTCCTCTCGGCGGTTCTTCCCCACCCCTCTGCCGCAGCTCGCCACGCTATCAGCCAACTTCCCAACTTTCCACGAGGTCGGCCCGGAACTTGGGAGAGCGCTGCGGCTCCAGTGTAGAATGTACTGCGCCCGGACGCGCAGGCCAACGCTCCGGCTAACGCCTGGCGCGGGGGCGGGGCGGCGCGGGGCGGGGAGGGCGGCGGGGGTGGCGGGGACAAGCGATGCGCCGGCTACGGTGTACGGGGGACGGGGCGGAAGGAACTGGAGCTGAGGTTAGACCAGGGAGCGAGACGGAACGCGACGGGAAGACAACCCGAAGGCCAGGCTTCGGCGAAGCACGCGTGGGTGCGGTGCGGGGCCGGGCGGGCGGGGGCGGGGCGGTGGCAGGGTGAGGTGAAGGGGGGGGGATAGGTTTCTTGTCGTTGCCGGCTAAGATGTCGCTAGAACTTTCATGGTAGGCTGATGCTGCTTCTACTTCTCCTCCCCCTGCTGCTGCGGCTTCAGGGGCTATATCGTTGTGCCACATTAAGGAAATATTGCCAGCTCGAAGTTTGCACAAACATATCTGTGGGTTTTTAAAGCATCTTATCGTAGTTTCCAAGACGAGCTTTCCAATATTGTTGCTTGACTTGAAACATTCCTTAGCGATTATAAACGGAAGCGTATTCTCATGGTAATACGTTCTCTGAAATCTCGATTTCAAAATTTGTTTCAGTTTCAAATGACTGACTTTATCCCAGAAAGGTTGAATATTTTTTCTTGTATTATTGGAAAAAAGCCAAAATTTTGCTCAAAAAGATATTTCTGTTTTTAAATAAAAAACAACACGACAAATTAATACTCCCTAGTTTCAATATTAAATATGGAAAATATGAAATACATTTTTTTCTTCTCTTTTTCTTCTTTCTTCTCTGAGAAACCGCTGAACGCGCGCTAGAAATTGTCTAATGATATCTTTCACCAAAGGAATAAGGAAAGCTGAATTGCATGCAAATAAAAAATGTCCGCAAGCAATCTGTGTTGTAGAAGATGTATTGTAAGAGAAGTCTAATCTACAAGAATAACTCAGAGCAGCGTGAATTACTAAGTTGCGACATGTATTGTAAAAAGTTATGAGATGTGCTTAGAGGGCACAGTTCATTTACAATTGTATATCTAACTACAAACCTTTCATAGTGAAGATGGTTCGAATGTATAACTACTCAGCGGCTCTGCGAGAAACCTCGCGAATTCGAATTGTGCCTTGAACATGACTGATAACCTCTTCTTTCGTGTGGACTATGTCACAGAGGCCTGTGCTGATGATTCAACACCTGTATAGGATGCATATGTTTTCTTTTTCTTATGTATGGTCACAGAAACACCACACAAGAAGACTGGCTTCGGAGAGAAAAATCGAATAAAACACTGAGATCTCTTTTCGCACTATTGTTTTACGAGTGATGAATTCACACCGTGTACAGTCTTCATGGCAGCATTTGTACCTATTTGCTAGGAGAGTGGTTATGATATATTTACTCAACTCTCTTCGCGTCTACAATCCCCTTAAACCTCTTGCAAATTTGCGTGCAGTTGAGTTCAGGTTTTCACTTACACTTCTGTTAATTTTCGAAGGAAATTAAATAAAGATTCTGAACTTACAAACACTTCTTAACCAACAAGTCACGACTCTTATGTTGCTGCGTGTAGACGAAGGAACGACCGGTGACTTTCTCGTTCTCCTGTGATTTTGAGTAGGTTTGTACTTAGATTATATACTTCCAGTTCGCTGATGTACAAATATAAATAAATTCCGCTTTCTAATTATACATCACATGTTTATATATTCCATGATATCTTAAAATTCAAAAGGTTGAAATTAAATTTGTAGCTAACGTGCGCGTTTAGAAAAGTTAGTTTCAAAAAGTCAGAGAGTAGATTAATTATTTCCTGCGTTGGCGCGATGGATGAAGTTGCAGTGTACCATCGGTCTGTGTGTACTGTCAAATTTCCAGTAATATTGGATTCGTGATAAATATATGATAAAAGAACATTGTCATTACCTTTTTACTGGGTTAACACTCCTAAAGCAAAATAAAGTTGTTCTTGAAAAATTAGTGACAATACACATTTTAACATTTGCTTCACTTTTCTTTGAAATTTTTATCGAAAATATCTGTTAATTATATATATATTAATTATGTTTACAAAAATTAAAGAATTTGTTTGCCCTTTTCTTATGCGCTTTGTTGTGCAGCTTTCAAGATCGGGTACCTAGACAAAACCTTTCTCTCCAGGTTTTCAAGAACAACTAATTTTAAAACATTGAAAATGTACACTTTTACTGATAACTTTTTTGTTTTTCATTTCGACATTTCATTTTAGTCTTTAGATGGTCTATAGATGACATGGTCTTAAGATGTTCAGTTTTCTAGATACCATCAGTTCTGAATTTATCATGAAGGTACTGCTAAGAACCTTCATCATGTATAAGTAATAAAACCTCATTCGTCAAATCACAATTGCCTCAAAGTCAGTTAAATTAGTCCCGTATTTGATTCCCATCTTGGTGGGGATGTAGCTCTACAAAAAGAAGATGATATAAACTGAATTTTGCTCTCCTAACGATTATTTTTCCATAACAAACGATTAGTGTTTTCCACAGTTTACATTTATCGACTTTACATTTACATCAATTGCATTGTGTAAAATGTTTCAAAAACAGTTTGAAATTTGTTTCTAGTTTTGAGATTGCTAAATTAAAAACTTTATTAACTTTTAAGTGATTTGCCGTTCATTTACTTGTGCGGTCTTTTGAGTTAACCGATCACCTACATTTCTCTTCCTCCATTATGTCGAATAATCTAGATTACTGTAGAATGATATCAGATATTATTTTTACTTTCTCGTATACGTACGCAGTAATATACGTAGTACAGAGAAAGTTATGTAATGCTGCGAAAAATCGACTTCAAGATTTCAATGGAAATACACGTTTGAGGGTCCCCTGATATCGAAAAGTGGTTCTTTTCAAAACGTCCGTCTTCCTAACCCACTTAACACTTTTCACATTTCCTAACACTTTCTTAACACTGGCGATAAACTCACATGGACTGGGTTGTCTTTTTCCCAATATTAGTTCTAGAATTTTTTATCACTCTGTACCTCTTAGTTCGTTCTTAACATTTTGATTTAGTCTCTCTCTGCACTTTTCTGATCTAGTCGTCCGTGTAGGTTCTTTCCACACTTTTTTCATGCTCTTCATAACCTATAATGTCGCAAAAAGATTGAAATATTATTGTAAATGCATTCTGAAAGTATGAATTTAGCCTATCACATTATGATTATAAAATTGGTTGCGGTAATCCATAATAGAGATTGCTAACGATGCAATATGTATTCTTAAAGAAACGAACACAGCATCTTATTTTACACGTGGTATTGTTTAATTTATTTTTTAATTTGTTAATTTATTTTAAGGTGATTTGTTTCCCCAGTGTTTGTAGACAATGAAGTAGAAACTATTTGCCTGCAAGAAACATAGTTTGCCAAATCGCAAAAAAATAGAGAATCATAAATCGAAACAGAAAGGAAACGGCACAGAAAGCTTTGATCGTTCCATATTGGGGCCTAATCCCGTGCAAAGAAGTGGCAACGACTCTCATCTCGGCGCAGCCCACTTATCAAATGGCCCAATACTCTTCTTTATTAGGAATGAGCTGACGCAGCAACTTCCGTAAAATTTTACGTCACCGCCTCCCGCGACGCCGCGCTCGCACTAGTCGACGCGCAGAACGTGACTCCGCTGTAAAACTCAGCCCCGTAAATTCCACCGGCGACAGGTCGAGTCGGTGCGGACCGGACTTTTACAACCCTCCGGTAAAGAAGAGCCCCGCGTTACGCGACAGCTGACGTAAGAAAATCTTTTTACTTAACAAATACAAGCGGCCAGCGACCGCGAAGAAGGAAGACTCGCGGTTTTACGTTAGTAGCCGGGAGGGAGGGGAGGCGGCCTCCCCTCATCTCCTTTTTGGTCCGGGCCCAATAAACTTGGGGAAGCCAAAACAGAGTTCCGTCTTAACTTTTAAAGCAGGAGCAAATGTAAGATGCGGCGGAGCGGCTGTGTTAAATTGCAAATCCATCAGCACATTTCACGGGTCGCTGGGCCCGCGATGCTGCGGTCGTGAGAACAGCGTCGCTAAGGCAGGGCGACGACACTCAGAAGCAAGACTGCGCTAAGGCGTGGTCTGGGAGGGCGGCAGCCAGGGGTGCTGCCAGCGACCTACAGATTAACATGTTTGACACCAGTTTCAAATGCAACATATTTAAGTCAATTTGAAATAATTTCATTACCTTAATAAAAATGTATATTAATTAGTTATTAATAATCAAATAAAAATCCAACTAGAGGCCCCTCAGAATGACACAGACTTTCTCGTAGCAAATTTTTCTAATTTCCGTCGTGTAGACTGACTATACAGTCTTGCTCCATTCTCTGGCCAGCTGCCATCTATCGTCGCCCAAAGTACATTTTTTGACATTTTCTCAACTTTTCGGATTCATAACAGTAGAACCGAAATACTACTTCAAGAATATTAAAGAAGAGTAAAACCACGTTTTAAATAGAAATTTTCATTCAAAAATTTGAAGCCGTTTTTAAGAAAAGGTCATTACTGTAATTGCAAAATTTTAAGCTCTTTTTCACAGGAATCTACTACGTTTTCGAAAAACTTCATTTTAAATTATTTGAAGCACTTCCACACGCTAATTCTATAATGTATACAAGTGGATGGAAATGTGCATATTAACAGCGTGAGAGATATTTAAAAAAATACATTTATGTGATTTTTGAAAAAATAAAAGAATGCACCAAAATGAACTTTACGTTTTATTAAACAGTGTCAGTACCACTATTATTTTGAAAAGTTTGAAGAAAAAATTTGGAGCCATTTTTTGAGAAAATGGCCTTTGAGCTTTTCTAAAAATGTGGAATATTCAGCTCATTTTAACAGAAACCTGTTGAGTTTTTGAAAAACTTTATAAGACATATTTAAAGCACATGTACTCATAAATACAATAATGTGAGGATATCGACTCTAACGTAAATGTTCCCGATATGGAAGGCAAGTCAAATTTTTTTTAATTTTTGAAAAAATAAAAGAATATAGGAATATGTTATTTATATCATTCTATAGGGTACATTTGGCACTACGCTTTCAAAAAAACCAAAAAAAAATTTATGGACAACAAATTGTATTTGAAGAAAAAATCTCTTTTCAATTTCGTAGTTGTAGGAAGACCCCGAAAAGATTCTAACTTTTACAATTGTCTAAAATATAGAGTTAATCGTGTAAATTGGACCTTTGCCATCTTACAAGGATATTTTACTCTATTCTTACAAGAAATTTAAAGAAAAAATTTAAATTTTTTTGACAATTTTGAAAATGTCTGGGGGATTCATATAAATTTCCCCCAAAACTGAATGAATGTTATTCAAGATCGCAGAGCTTCTACGCAAGGCAGACTGACAGGTGATTATTCAGTTTGAAAAAATCGTACTATTAGTTCAGACGCCTGTGTGGTTTACATACACCAGACAGACAGACGGACGTTTTGAAAAGATCCACTTTTTCGGTATCAGGGGACCCTCAAACGTATATTTCCGTTAAGAAAGTTTAGAAAAGAAAGAGACAGAATAATTGAAAATTAGTAGCAAATTATATACACCAAACTACAATAATTGTAAAAATTAATAATACGTCAACCACCCACCCTGCATGCAGGAGGCTTATACCCTCAATGGGATTAAACTGGTGTAGTAGCGCATGTATTAATAGGACGAGCAAGTAGTCGGGTAACCAGCGTGTGTACGTTTCAGACAGGAACATACGGCTAGGCGTCTTCCAGTACACCATTCCGGTCATTGGATGCGATCGACGCGTTTCGGACTACGGCTGGTAAGCTAACCATTTTTTAGGGATTGGAAGGATTAAAAAAATGGTTAGCTTACCACCCGTAGTCCGAGAAACCATTTTTTAATCCTTCCAGAACATTATAATAAAATGGAAGATGGGAGGGAGGTTAAGCGCCTGAGACGCGTTTTATGATTTTTCAAGGAATTATCAATAACTCATAACATTTCTCTTGACAAGACGAATTTACTGGCAATTGTTATTCTGGACGAATAAAAAAACATATTTGTGCGTGTTTTAAGGCACATACAGTGGTAAAACTTGGTGAATTACATTGACTTTCCAGTCAATGTTATGCCTTCATTCATCAAATTGACGATAATTAAACCCGATTTCCAAATAAATATTCAAAATTAAAAAAAGCATTGCTATCGTTACATTTACTTTACAGCATATTTACATAGTAATGAGAAAGTATTCTAATGCTGCCCTATAAATCGGCAAAGAGGTAATGAAGACAGAATCCACGTTAATGGTCCTTGATACTGAAAAATTGATTGACGACAAAACATGTCTCTGTTTTTGTCTGTCTCTCTGTCTCTGTCGCCATCAGCCCATCTACCCGTCTGCCCGTCTGCCCGTCTGTCCATTCCCTCTGTCTGTTGTCAACTTGAGTCCCTAAACTGTTCAAACGAATTGCTCCACAATTGATATTCCGCGATCCATCTGGATGAATTCGAGGCCCTGCGAGTTCAAGTGATTATTTTGATTAATGAAAGTATTTTACATGAAGTCTCAAAATTTTCGAAATTTTATCAAAAATGGGTCCAAATTGTTTTATACAACGTTTCCATCGGATTACGGGAAGGACACTTAAATAATGGAGCAATTCGTATTTATGTTAAATGTCTGAAGATTGCAAAAAATCTACATTTTTACCTTTCTTCCACAACTACAATATTGAAGATACAGGTTTTATCTCTAATAAATCTTCAAAAACATTCTGAAATAAGGGTGTGTGCAATTTTTCGAATGTACGAGTAGTTTTCACGTAACTTTACTTGAAAGACCAACAATTTTAATACAATTAATTTATCAAAAACAGTTCCGAAATAGTCCTTTAAATTTTTTCCTCGGATAGTGTATGAGACGATCACAAAGGCCCATTTCTGGCGAAATCTCTGGATTTTCAAAGAGTGCAAAACATTAACGTTGCAAAAATGCAACATTAATGTTAGCCATTTCTCCTTAATGAAATCTGACCTCAAAAATCTTTAAAGAAGGTCATGTACAATGTTTTTAAAAAATTAGTTATCACGTGATTCCTGCTTAACTTTAATGCAATATACGAATCATTTATCATAAATGGCTTCACATATTTTCTTCAAATTTTTATCTTCAATTTTTCCCCGGATAGAGCAAATGAAGCTTAAGAAATGGCGCAGGTTCCATTTTCGGTGAACACTCTGTATTATCCAAAATCACAAACAAAGAGTAAATATTTTCAAACTACGTAATTGATGATAAAGGTCATTTTACTTATTCGCGCTTACTCCGTAAGAAGAAGCAATTTAATTGCACGCTGGCAATCAGCGAATTCTCAAAAGAAAGACTCTTATTGCCGGACCCTAGTAACGAAAGAGTGGATTGATTGATTGATGTTTCGGGGCAGTGCAGTGCGTGTTTTTTTCACAAGAAGTGATGGTGATCTTTCCCAGCTGGATGGCGATATCCCGCACCGACCTACACGTCGGCTAGTCGGAGTTTTCCTCAACCAGGTACCTCTCTCCAGCAGGGCATTGTCCTCAACCGGAAGAAGCTCTGATATACCGACTGATCTTCTGGCAGGCGTGGTAGTGTAGTGTATGTTAGTGTAAATGTGTAAGTAAGGGGTGAAGATAGAACGAGGAAGGGGGTGGAGTGATCGCGCTTGGTGCGTGGCCCGTTTGTAAAGGCAATGCTCCGACATTCACCTGGTGTTGATCACAAAAAACACGGAAACCTACTGATCAGAGCAGCCGGACACTAGAATTCTCCAGACAGCGACCGAGAGCGGCAGCTTATTGCATCAACTGATGTCGCTGCAGCGCCTCTGACCGGGAGATCCTAGGTTCCAGTCGTGACGGCGGCAGGATTTTCGACACTAGCGTTTCAGCTAGGTCGAATTCAGTCACTGTCTGGAGGAGAATTCTAGCGGCCGGCTGCTCTGATCGGTAGTTTTCCGTGGTTTCTCCGATCAACACCAGTCGAATTCCGCAGTAGTACCTTACCAAACGGGCCACGGACCTCGATCTTTCCTTCCTCTTCCGCGATCTTTCCTTCCTCTTCCGCGATCTTTCCTTCCTCTTCCGCGATCTTTCCTTCCTCTTCCGCGATCTTTCCTTCCTATGCCTTGTCCTTTCCTCTCCCCTTACACACACTTACGCTAACATGCACGACACTACCACATATTCCGGCAGACCGGGCGGGAGCTTAGAGCTGGTCCGGCTGGGGCGGTACCCCGGTGGTGGGAGAATCGTGGTTAGGGGGAAACCCTACTAGTCGACGGTAGATCGGCGCCGGATCTCGCCATCCAAGCGGGGGAAGATCACCGCCATCTTCCGAGAGAAAGCATGCATTACACTTACGGGACTAATGACCAAAGTAGTTGACGCGCCCGGAAACACGAAAAAAAGTAATCAATCAACCAATCAATCAATCCACACAGCGGCTGAATTCGTCCTACCTACAGTCGAAAATCTTGCTGCCTTCGGAACTCAAACCATTGGACTTCGCGGTCAGAGTCACTGCATGCCACGAAAAATTCGGGTTCTTCGTGTAGTAAATTACTTTCTCTAACACGTTGTGTAGTCAGAATTCACTTTTTGTGGGTCCTTGATATCAAAAAAGAGATTGACGGCAAAATATCTGTCCGTCCATCTGTGATCAACACTGGCTCTTGAACGGTTCAAACTATTTTCTCCAAAATTGATATTCCTCCATCCATCGAAAGGTACTCGAGGCTCTCAGTTTGAAAGAAATATTTTCATTTTGGAGGGTAATATTTTCAAACTTTTACAACTGCAATAATGAGGATAGGAAAGTTTTTCTGTAATAAAATTTGTTCTTCATAGCCAGATCTTGAAATAAAATGAATTCTTTGAAAATATGTCAATTTTTCGCGTGATTTTGACTGGAATGTAGAGAATATTAAACAATTTTTTCCCAACAACACCTCCAATTTTTTAAAAATCTTATCTTCGTGTGTATCAAATGACGGTGTAAAAATGGTGCTCTCATTTCCGGCGAACACTCTGGATTTTCAAATATTGCAAACAGTTAACATTGCAAAACTACAAATTTGAAGACAAGGAATTTTGTCTTAAACAGAATATATTCTAATATATCAATCTGGTCATGTAATTTTTTGAGAAATCGAGTAGTTTCCGCACAATTTCTACTTGAAATTAAAGCAAATTATAAAAAATTATATTCGCCAAAAGTCTTCATTTTTTTAAAAATCGTTCCCACGAATAGAACAGGAGACGCTTTATAGTGTTGCAGGTCTCATATTCATTTTCAAGTCCCTGAATTTCGAAAATTTCAAAATTTAGAAATAATGCGAGAAAGTATGTGCTATTGTATCACATCTGGTTACTTAATAATGAAATATCTTCTTTGGAGCTAGATCTTTAAATTATGTAAATGAAAATCTCTAAATTTTTGAAAATTGAGAATGAAAATTTTCCACTTTCTATAAGCCTCGAGAAGGGGCTCCCTTTGCTGCGAGCCTGTGGTGCAGTCACATGTATGTTGTCACATGTGTGTAACGTCACATTTATGTTAACTGCCAGGATTTGAGTTCGATTCCCAATGGAGAGAAAAATATTATTCCTGGAGGAAAGACTTTTGCAGTTGCTTGAAGTATTATTGCATACCCGTTACAAATAATGTGAGAAAGTATGTGCAGCTCAGTTTTAAGTATTTTACTATGCACTATCAAGGCATATCCAGCAGCTTTATTGTTTAAAATGTATTTTTATTATGAATTTGCATTGTACTGATTTATATTTTTAATTTCAAAATATCCTCAGAAGCGCCACACTAAGTTAGTAATATTATAAGAACCTCTATTTTAAAAATGTGTTTATACACTTGGCATATACTATACTGAATCGTTTATTTAGTCAACAGTGGGTGGCCAAATTATTATGATTATTTGTATTTATGAAGATATAGAATTTTCTTTCAACTGCATTTATTGATGGTTACATTTTCTGAATTTCAACATGCAGTACACTAATATGCAATTATTATAGATTGTTTAACATCTGATATAAGCAAGGTATTGGTAAAAGTCACAGGTTACAGAGAGTTTTTGTTTTTGTGATTTTGAGATGCCAGCTTTCAATTTGACCACTTCCATGATCCTTTTTGGCATACTCTCAATACACTTAATATCACCACAGCCAAAACTCAATCACTTCATTCGAATTTACTCACAATTTGTACACGAAATCTTCTATGAAAAGAAAACATGAAACAGCTGCTGAATAGTTTGTTGTGTAAGTAATGATAAAAGAGGTGTGCAAAATGCTTTATAGATGTACCAATATCTCAAACTAGGCACCAGTTGTCAAATAGTTATATGAAATCGTCATAAAGATCCTTCTGTAGTATAAGAAATAGCATATAAAAAGATGGTCAAGAATTTAAAAAAATTAAAGTGATTATTCCACTTATGAAATTTCAGCCAATAACGCCCAAGAACTGGGACCCTACTAGCCAATTAAAGACGACTTTACCATGCATATTTATCAGTTATTATCACCTCCTAGGAGATGACACATTTTGCGCCTTGTTTTGCCTACAGATAGAGGTTATGTAATTTTGCTATTATTTTTATTCTATGGCCGGGTGTGTATCTTTTGTTTGAGCGCAAAATGTTGGAGCAAAGGTTTGGTTCGACGTTGAATGACGAAATAGAGGAAATTATTTGTAAATCCAAACCAAATAACACACTCAACAACAGGAAATATATTTGGAATCAGTTTGAGAAATTTGGGGTGGGAAACCGGTAGAATAGCCTACAATCCGTATTTTCCAAGATATGTCAAGGAGGCGATCGAAAGCTTAAAGAGACGAAATAGATGTCACCAAATGAAACTCGCCTTCTAGATGTAAGTAAGATTATACAAACTTTTCGCAGAAAAACACACAGGTAACATTAAAACTGATCAATTTTTGGTAACACCTACCCCTTCCTACCAAAAGTCAGGTATTTGGTACAAGAACTGCCCTGTTGGGGAAAATCAGTTGTCTACGGGGACGAAAACGTACGCAGCTAAAGTTGGATTTGACCCCAAAAACAGAAAATAACTAATATTCTTGTCGTTCAACTGCAGTTTCTGAAATGTCCAAGTTGCATACAAGAGCAAGAAATAATAAAAATTACAGGACACTCCAATACCGTCCCTCATGACATATCTCCAAATGAATGAGGAACACCATTCTTCAATTATTAATAAATTAAGGCATAGTAGCGCTTCAAATTCAACATCTTCCTTAAAAATAAGCGAACAAAACACGTTTCCTTCGAATTTAAACTTTAAAGAATGTGTATTCAATAACTGTGTTTTCAAGGAATTTCGCTCTTAGTTTGTCTTATGTTTGTTTTGTTGTTTTTGTTACTAATTGCCCTTATGTATATATTTCTGTTCCATGTAAAAATATTTGAATAAAACAATTTTAATTATTAAGAGTACATTATATTTACGAAATTTCATTCGTGAAATAGTCTAAATAAATTTCACTCGTGGTTTGGAAATTGTCGATAAATCCCCTCCTCACTTCGCGAGTCGGGGATTTATCGACGATTTCCAAACCACTCGTGGAATTACCTTTGATAATAATACTAATTTGGCTACCCACTATACAAATAATATGCTACACTAGCTCTGCAAACTGCTTACTTCATTTCACTCGTATAGAAGTATCAAGTTCATATCAAGTCAGTTGATTCAAAAGGGTTACATATGAAGTTGAAAAACGGGAAAAACAATTATATATATATATTGATACTTTTATTTTAGTAAAAACAGTAAATGTCGTAGGAAAGAATCGTATTTAGTTTCACTAACATAACTGCAGAGATAGAGCAGTATCCAATGAAGATGTTTTCACCCCGATGACGGTTGAGCCAGATGTGGAATGGACCCCTTTTCTACCTGGTGGCTCGTGAATTGTTTCGATGTGCCGTGTAATTGTTTTACGACAGAACGCTTTGTGGAAGAAAACAAAAAACAAAGGGTTTTGTTTGCGGAAATTTAGCCTCCTCTCCCTCTCTCTTTTTCTCTCTCTCTCTATCTCTATTTCTCTCTTTCAACCTGGGTGTGGATTAGCAATGGATTCTTCGTGTTCCGTCATTAAGACTTGCATAACTTTTCCACAAAATGGATGCAAGTTGATTTTTTTCAACGTAAACTTAGTCGTACATACGCTTCTTGTGATATGAATTATCGCATTTTTTTAAAAATCTAGTCCCATTGCACATAATACCGGAAGGAGGAGAACCACATAGAAAATAATTGCGTTTTGGAGATATTTCTGCCAAATGCAAAATGAATTGCAAGCTGTTATTTCATGGCATTGGTAAATGCCTTGAAAGCCATGCCAGGCCATGCCAAGCCATGCCATGCCAGGCTCTCGGTTCCCGGCCAAAATCTCGGCTAGATTAAAGTAAGGTAGGTTTAAGGGATAAATACTTTTAAAGAAGAAGCTCTCTCCAATGTATATACTACAAATGTCTATTTTCATTATTTTACTGTTCATTTTTTTCAAATTTGAAGTTCAATGCTTTTCAATTGTACAACTCAAGGTTCTCATTTCAAAGACGTTTTCTGCCTACTTTCGTTGGCCAAATGAACCTCTTACACACGTATTCTTTAGCGCGAATATAATAATTGTGGAAACTTCTGGAAATTTTCTTGTCGGTCTGGGTAAGAAAAGGGACTCTTATACTAACGATTTTTTCTTCTATTGTTATGCACTTTGCCTTCTCAGATTTATGTCATCCGAATTTGGGGTAGGAACCAAATATTAGCATGTACATTTGGCCATAAACAATATAAAATGGATGAAATTAATCGCCGAAAAAAGCATCAGTTAATAAACTGACTTGTTGACTGATTATGGCTGGTTGTTGACTGGTTGACTGGTTAAACTGATATGTTGACTAATTGGGGTGCCCAAAAATAAACAACTGAGGGCGAAGAGTACATACTTTCTCGTATTACTTCTGTTAATATTATAATACAAGAACCAGCAAAATATTTCCAACCTCCGATAAATCTTTGACAGGGTCGGGGCTTTGAACCTCGGCACCCAGCTTTCGCAAAATATTAATATGTAATATAATATCATATATATTAAAGCTGATTAAGGCCGATTTGAATTCCCTCCTAATCGGCGCCCAGTGAACGGTTTTTAACACAAGAGACGCCAAACAATTCGGGAAAAAATTAGGAGTGGAGAAAATTATGTATTGAATGGATCGCAACTTTCCTTTATTAGTAAAAAGGTACGAAATTGTCGTTGTTTGAAATGTGCAGCTAGAATCAAAACGGGAAGATGGCGCCATGCGCATCTTCGCAAGTTGGTGGGAAGCATCAAGCTGCATGTCTGTCTGCTGTCGTGCAAAGTCTTGCTTAGAGAACGTGTGGTGTTTTCGTTAAAATTATTGTAATTTCGATAAATAATTATTCCCTGTTGTAAGTACTACATTAACTTTCTTATATATAATTCTTGTGATATCTACGGAAAACATCAAAGAGGTGAGGGAGTTGATTATTATTTGTAAATTTATTTAATTTATTTTGTTGTTTTTCTTCTTCAGATTACTACTCATAATTGATGCGGACTGCGAAACTTTTATAAATTTTTGTTATTTTGAACTGACAGGTAAAATTTTATTGATATACATGTTGGTTAATGATATTGATTTGATATAAGAAATTGATGAAAGAGAGATCAGGTATTATTTTATTTTGTTGTAAGCTGAATTATTTGTAATGTGATTAATGAATTAATTTTTTTTTTGGAAGATGAATTATTTTTCAAATTGCTGATATACATGCATCGTTTGTGCATTATCTTGAGTATATATGTTTAATATTAAGTCGCATTCCAATGGCAAGTAAGATTGATTTGTGGACATGTTTGCTAATGTTACTGAAAAACTAAGTATTATGATCTACGGAATGTTTTTTTTTAATTTGTTGCATCGTTGTTGACACAATGCGTCTCTTAACCCTTGTTGGGCTATGAGCACTTTTGTTGGAGTAATCATCCGTTACCAAGTAATTACTCTTATTGAGTAATTACTGTATTTGTCGAGTCTCGTCACGTCGCAGTCGGTCAGTGCCTTTTATCCCTTCGGCCAGGGGCTCGACGCCGTTCGATCCCGGGGTTCCTTGCCGGTCACCCAACCAGGAACCCGCGAGTCTCGAATTCGCTTAATCTTTGTGACTTCACGGAGCGTAGTAAATGCATTCGGCTAGCGCCGCCGGCGTTTACGTTCAAAAATAGATCGATGTATCTCACTCTGTAATAATTACACATAATGCATCTCAAAGTATATTCTAAATAATTATTTAAAATATTCACAGGGAGGGTTTTGTTCAAATGTCTGATGTATGATCATCGCTTGTTCAATATCTGTGACTATTTGTTTAATATTAGCTACATTGCACTGGCAAGTAAGATCTACTGGTTAACATGTTAGCTTCAGTAACATTATTACTGAAATCCATGTATCCATCTCTGCAATTATTACATGCGGTGCAGTTCCATGTACATGTATACTTTAAATAATTATTTGAAATATTCATAGTTCAAAATTCAAAAATATTCAGTTCAAAACAGCAAAAATTGACAAACGTTCCGTAGTCCAATTATGATTAGTAATTTGAAAAAAATCCCTTTGCATAAACATTTCAGTGATGATATTAAACAATTCAGTCATTACAATTTAAGTGATTTGAGGATTTGGCGAAATACGGAATACATAAATACATACAATAATTAATCTTTATGCAACTAATATGTTGAGGGCATTTATAAAGTAATAAATGAGAATTGTTTTTGTAATATCACCATGCAGATTACATTGGCTGCTTCGCAATAAGAATATTTTACCCATTTTATATTTAAAAAAAGATTGAGAGGCCATAGCCCTGTAAATTTCAATTTGCCGAAAAAATGTAATTTCTAACAGTTCATCTACATACATAAATAAAGATAAATTTATTTAAATTGCAATTGGATATACCCTGGTGGCAGTTACATAAAGAAAGTAATATAAATACATGCAAATAATATATTAATAATAATAATAATAATAATAATAATAATAATAATAATAATGGTATGATAATAAAAATAAAACTAATTCATAAATCATCAAGTTACATTACGAAAAAGAAAGTTCTATAATCTAAATCCGCACTGAATGTACTACAGTTCAGACGACACTGCACTGCACTGCACTGCACTGCACTATGACACTTAAATATCTTCCTTCGTTATTTCTGTGCTCCATACTCCCCAAACACCTCGCTTCACAATATAACACTTATGCATCGCTGTATATGGTACTATTCTTAGTTGAGCCTCTCATTAACTTACGAATCTCCTAAGTTAATTTCTTAAACTGTTGAATAATTCGAGGAAAGGGTTCAAAGGATTTTGCAGGCAATCTTTTGCAATTCGTTATCGTTCGATTTGTGAAAGAAAATTTCCCGACATCGTTCTGTGCGGTCTTAAATTTATTTTGTGCATGTAATCCCCTCTACTGATGTATGAAGGAATCCACAGCTGCCAGTTAATTTCTTTCCAAGCTGGATGACTCCTATAAGCTATATACAAACCTCTGAGTCTTGTATTGATCTCCTGTTTTTAAATTTCCCACCCTGCAATTTTCTTGTCCTTGAAAGTAAATTTAGCTGCTCTATGCTGAATCCTTTCCAAATTTTTACATTACATAGTTTTGTGCGGATCTCAACAAATTGTTTCATATTCCATTATCGGACAAGCACGCGATGAATAAGCAATTTCCTTCGCGTTTGTCGTACTCGTTTTAAGATGCGCATTACAAAGTGAAGAGATCTCTAGGTTTTCCCTACAATAATATCTACGTTACAAGTTCAATGATATAAATTATTGCTAACAGAGACGTACACATCAATTGTGAGAATTCCCAGTAAGTGATATACCTCCTGTAATGCAAATTATTAAAGAGATTTATTATTATTATTATTATTATTATTATTATTATTATTATTATTATTATTATTATTATTATTATTATTATATTATTGTATTATTATTATCATCAGATAATTCACGACGAAATTAGGAAACGTACGTATATATCCCCAAACGCTTGTGAAGCTACAGAATGGCACAGACTTTCTCATATTAGTTTTATATTTTCTTTGCTCTGAGCTAGCTATTCGGACGTGCCTCAACTCTTGTCAACTGCCATCTATCGCCGCCCAATATATATATATATATATATATATATATATATATATATATATATATATATATATTACATTAAGAAGATTAAAGAAGAGTAAAACCTCATCCTCAATGGGAATTTTGTGTGAAAAATTTGAGGCCGCTATTAAGAAAATGGTGTTTAAGTGTTATTGTAAATTCGAAATTTCAAGCTCTTATTTACAGAAAATTATTGAGTTTTCGAAAAACATAAAACTGTGCTGTTTTTACTGTTGGATATTTGGGGATGTCTGCTACATAAAGATTGAACAGTATAGGTGAGAGTGGGGACCCTTGTGGAAATTCTACTTTGATTAACCTAGGGTTTGAATGATGATTGTTGACTGTTACTGCAAGGGTTCTGTTGGATAAGTAGTTTAGATCATTGAGGTTGTGTACTGTGAAGAGTGAATTTACTTTAATTTGTATATCAGTGCCTGATGCCGTACTCTATCGCATGCCTGTGATATGTCAAGTGATACGGGTATTGAAGGATGTTTTTTTTTCTAAAATACTGTGTTGAGATGTTCTGTAACTCTGAGGAGTTGGTGTTGTGTGGACGTGTGTTCAGTGAATCCAAATTGCTGTTTTGAAATTTCTTTTGTTAATTAAAGTTTTTTATAGACGTTTCAGTATTATTTTTGAAAATTTTGAGGCAGAGATGGTAGAAGGTTTATTGGGCGATAGCTGTCGGTTTTTGATGCATTTTTATTGGTTTTTGGTACGGGATTAATGATGACATGATTCCAAGTGGATGGGAAATGATTTGTTCTGAAGCATAAATTGAATTTGTTTGTTATGTATTCAATGGCGGGGGCTGGTAAGTGTTTTGGGTTTGAATTATTAATATTATCGTGACCTGGCGCTTTCTTTTTTATCGGGAGAGAGTTGATGATTTGTTTTATTTCTTTAGGGTTTGTAAAATGAATTTTGAGGTGAGAGCTATAGTTTGGGAATCCTTCACGTGAATAAGTCTGGATTTTTATTAACTTCGTCCGACACTAATGCGTACTTCACCTACCGTAATTTGTATTTCTGCTTACTTCAATAACTAATTTCGGCTCTATTTTCAAAATCACTTCAAGCCTTGATATTTCGTTTAAAGAGTTAAAAGACGAGTAATGTAAATTTTGGCTCATAATTGATTAAAAAGTTCGAACTGTCTTATGCTTCCTTCGTTTTTGTAATACCTTTCACACACCTAATCAATTCCCCTTATGTGTCTTCTACATTTCGCAAAACTCTCACCGCGGCCTTCATTTTATTTTAGATCAACTATACAAAATTATTATTTAAAAATTCATATCTTTAAGTCTAACGGGTAGTAGTCACGTGCTACGATACGTGCCTACAATCAGAAACCTTCCCATTTGCACATGTCGCTACTTCGAATACGATAACAAAAGAATGCTGTTTGTCGAACTTCTGTACATGGTCATGTGCGTCCATTTCTAATTGGTATTCTAGGAGAGGTACGTATTTCCGAGAATGTTGCTGTTGGAGTTGTGTTGTTGGTTGGGTTATGTTGTGTTGCTGTTTTCGTAATGCTTGTTTTGATGTTACGTACATTTGTTTTATTTTTGGAGGTATAATTGCTAGTGTGTATCCAATAACTATAATATATGACAGTCGTCGAAAACGGAGATATGATGAAAAAGGAAACACAATAATATATATCAAAATGAGGCTTCGAGCTGTAAGTACGTCAACATATTCTTTCTATCACCGTTAAACTCACTTGCTTTTTGCCGCAGGCACCGAGAGGTCACATGGTTCCTAGTATCCAAAGCGGCCCCACTTCTGATAATGCTCAGCTCCCAGAAACAATGTAATTTTATCCGTAGTATATTTGTAAAATCCTCAATAAATGTTATATTATCGTCTTTCTTTTTCTGAGAATCCCTTGATGGAATGGAAAAGTAGAAACTTTGAGCTTACCCCGCTTGTTGCACATCTAATGTTTGCATTCCTAGAATTTTATCGGACTGTGATAGTGAAGGAAGAGGTGAGGTCAAAAGTCGTCGTAGTGATGTCGATTAACGGTGATGGGAAACTTTCATATTTGACGCGAAAGGTATTATTAGATCCTTTTGAGTCCGTGCGGAAAACAAGCAACTGGATCGCGCCAATGGGGTGGGCGGAACAAACAAGAAAGGAAATAGACGGAAACGTGCGGTTAGGGGCGGATCAAAACTTTGGAAAGGCGAGGGAAAAGCGCAGTATCCTGAAGTAGTAGGGGATCCTAAAGTTCGCGAAATAAAATCAACACTGTTATTTTAAACCTTCATTTTACGGTCTTATACAGGAAGTCGGTCATCGAATGAGAATGCTCGCCGACAGAATACCAAAAATAATCTTTGAGTGGATCCGTTCCGAAAGAAGCAAACGAAGGCTGAGGAAACCTTGCAAGGCCGTCATCGATACAGCAATGAAGGATAGATGCCTGACGAAATAAAAAGCAGTGGCATGCAGTGAGAAACGGTCATTATAACTGTAAGTAAGTCCCTTAATATTATTAGTGATAATAATAATAATAATAATAAAATAATAATAATAATAATAATAATATTCCGCACTAGCTTTTCAGCTAGGTCGAATTCAGTCATTGTCTGGAGGAGGATTTTAGCGGCCGGTTTCGGTGGGGTCTCCGATCAACACCAGGCGAATGCCGGCGCAGTACCCTACCAAACGGGCCATGGACCGCGCGCGATCTGTCCTTCCTCTTCCTCTTTCTTGTCCTATCCTCTCCCTTACACATACACTTACACTAACATGCACTACACTACCACATTCTCTGGGAGACCGGTCGGGAGCTTAGGGCTTGTCTCGGCTGGGGTGGTGCCCCGCTGGTGGCAGAGTCATGGTTAGGGAGAAACCCCACTAGCCGACGGTAGGTCGGCGCCGGATCTCGCCATCCAGTGGGGGAAGATCATCGCCATCTTCCGAGAAAAATATGCACTATACTAACGGGACTAATGACCGAAGCAATTGACGCGCCCGGAAACACGAAAACATCAATGATAATAATAATAATAATAATAATAATAATAATAATAATAATAATAATAATAATAGTATACAAGAAGTAAATACATAAGTCACACCATCCACAGAATATCTCCCGTTAGTAAATGTTAATATCTCGGTTTTGGTTGAAGTGTGTGGCTTATCTGTATTCTTACAGATTTCAATTGTTAAATGTTATTTTGATAATGTACTTTAATTAATAGCAGGTTTTGATCTATGGTGACATGGATTATTATGAGGTCGCCGTTGCTTTCAAGCGTCTTGATAGACGGTCACATACCTGTATACATAAATATATGGGGAGGGCTTAATTGAGATAAATCAGACGAATTATAGAAATGTCACTCCATCAGTAGTAGAAAGAGTATTGTTTTGAAAAGTTCCTTCTCGAGGTATCTCTCCCCAGCGGGGCACCACCCCAGCCAGGCGCTGCCCTATCCGGGACCAGCTCCTTCCTCCCGATCGGTCTCCCGACATATGTGGTATTGTAACGCAAGTGTCAATGAGTTTAGGTCGAGAGGTGGCGACAAGAATGAGGAAGGACATCGTGCGCGGTCCGTCACCCGTTTGTTAAGATAGTGCTTCAACTCTGGCTTCGTATCGATCGAAGAAACGACGCAATACCACCGGTCAGCGCAGCCGGCCTTCGGAATTCTTCTCCAGGCAGCGCGGTTGGATTCGTTTCAGCTATGTAACGTGTCGAACATCCACCACCATATGGACTCGAACCATGCTCCCATTCCACGATGTTGTACAGGCACCGGTTGTTTATTAATTAAATAATTAATTAATCAATTAACTAATTAATTAATTTGTTTGTTTGTCGGTTTGTTTGTTTGTCCGTTCGTTTGTTTGTTTGTCCGTGTCGTTTGTTTGTCCGTGTCGTTTGTTTGTCCGTTCGTTGTTTGTTTGCCCGTTTGTTTGTTTGTCCGTTTGTTTGTTTGTCCGTTTGTTTGTTTGTCGGTTTGTTTGTTTGTCCGTTCGTTTGTTTGTTTGTCCGTTCGTTTGTTTGTCCGTTCGTTTGTTTGTTTGTTCGTTTGTTTGTTGTCGTTGTTTGTTGTTCGTTTGTTCGTTTGTTCGTTTGTTTGTTCGTTTGTTTGTTCGTTCGTTTGTTTATTTATATAACGTCAGAAAAGGTTAAAACTGTGTGTGATGTGCTATGGGGAGACGTGAATTCTGTGCACGTTTCCAAAATTCCGTGATTCTATTCCTAAGCCATATACTAATTGAACTATGAATACCGAAAAATACGATACTTTTTTTAATATTGTTAACAAAAGTATTCGCTGTCGGCCCGGTGGCCGAGATCGCTAAGGCAGTAGTGTCGTAGTGATCTCGGACCGAAGGGTTGCGGGTTCGAGTCCCGCCTCGGGCATGGTTGTATTTGTGTTCGTCCTTTCACCCCTTATCATCACCATATCGTTTCATCCTCATAGTTACCATACCGTTAAAAGCAATAGTGGTCGCTAATGACCTAAAATGTTGATGCGACCTTAAATAACAAATTTTTTAAAAAGTATTCGCTTCGATGTAATAAAATATATTTTCAAGGACAAAACAATAAATTTGGGCTCTTATCCCTCATTCTGTCCTTCGTCAAGTAAGAATACTTCCTGCCGCGAAAACATGGTGAACGATAATTTGAATAACTATATTTACCGCTGAATTCTAGAAGACGTGCACAGATAATGACGTTACATTGATGTCCAGAAGCAAAACACGGTGCCATCTCAGCATTTACTCAAAGGACCAGGGAAACTGGACGAAAAACCTGATCGAGATGGGGTAGTAGTCTGTTGTCGAAAAACCTCATCATGTTGTTGTCTGTTTGAGTGCGTGAGGTTGCATTAAGATCGTGGAGACGTGTGGCAACAGCTGGGGTGTAACGCGGGAGAGTCGGACCACCAAACGGCGGCTGGCAGTGGGGAATAGAAGGATTTTCCTAAGAATGAGCCAAAGTGACAGTTCGCTAAACAAGTGAACATCACATGTAATTCAGAGAAGTATCCCTCCGCCGCGACAGCTGTTCAGCCACGCCTCTTCGTAAAGTGTTTACGGCTCCTGTGAAAACATCCCTTTGCAGAAGTCTAAGAGTTTCAGTGAGGTATATGCACGTACGCGAGTCCGGGAAATATTAAAATTTAATTACGTATGTGGAAAATCTCTTAACATGCTCTCACAATCAGTAAACGAAAACTGCCACGCATGTAAATAGAAAGCTCTGAATCACAGCTCGCCACAAAACACCACAATAGGCGGTAACACGTTCACCAGTACGCATCTCACATTCAAGTCTCGGTTTTAAAATAAACATAATATTTATCACACAAAAAGTAAATTCAATGTAATTTTGGTAGGAAAAATATATTTTTTACGGAAGAGCACATAACACTGCACTTCCTAATTTCTATTATTTCTCGTGGCACGGTATATTTTCGTCGGACGAGACCATCGCAAAAGGAAGCGTCGAAGCCATTTACAAGTCAGACAACTGCAAACGAACGATTGATTGATTTTTTCGTGTTTCCGGGCACGCCAACGGTTTCGGTCATTATTCCCGTTAGTGTAGTGCATGTTTTTTCTCGGAAGATGACGGCGATCACCTCCCCCTGGATGGCGAGATCCGGCGCCGACCTACCGTCGGGTAGTGGGGTTTCCTCCTAACCAGGACTCTCCCACCAGCGGGGCACCGCCCCAGCCGGGACAAGCTCTAAGCTCCCGACCTGTCTCCCGGAATATGTGGAAGTGTAGTGCATGTTAGTGTAAGTGTGTGTGTAAGGGGAGAGGATAGGACAAGGAAGAGGAAGGACAGATCGTGCGCGGTACGTAGCCCATTTGATAGGGCACTGCTCCGGCATTCGCCTGCAAACGAACGAATGCAGGAAGGACGTCTAATGGGCTCAAGGACACAACGAACACTGAACCTTCAGTTACGTTGCCAGCACTAGCAGTCGCTTTGGCTCTTTCTGAGGAAGATCCTTCTCTAGCGGCGGGGGCGAAGGAGGGGACTCACACGCAGCTTGTCCACGCCGCAGTGTGTGCGTCTCGGGCGACGCAGAGCTCCAGGCGCACATTACTGCAGGTAGAGAACTGCTCGGAGGAACGGCCCTAAAAAGCCTATAAAAGCTTCTAAAAGCCCTTGGAACCACTTACCTGCGTAGCGACTCCCTTCTCCGTCTCAGAGATACACGTAAAGGAGAGAAGGAGCAAAGAAATGATAAAAAAAATCTCTCAAAAGAGGCAGCAGAATAAGATAGGCAAATATCCCCGTCACCTCAGGATAAAAAAGTATGTTGAAAATCGTGATTGAACTGAAAAAACAACAACAAATGTTCTTAGCTTCTTATATAAGTTGAACTTTTTACTATTTTATTACTGTTAAATTACTGTTTTTTATATTGTTCTGTCAGGTGCAAATTATAAGATAAAAGCTTGAAATTTTGGGAAACAGCAGAGAATTTACAGAGCTACAACTTGTATTTAGCTCTTTTTTATAATCTATCTCAGAACATGAGATATCCTTAAAAACGAAGGGATTTTTTTCAATTTTTTCCTTCTTTTTTGCTCATTGTAAGGAACAAAATCGAACATAAACGCCTGAAAAAAATTCTCGGAACATCTTTATCATCTATAGAAAATCGCAAGGATAATTAAAGTCAATATTCACGGGCGTATGGTGATTAAAGAAATTAAACTTACTTAAGAAGCTAAAAAACGCGTTTGTTTTGTTTGTACGAATTACTCCAGGTAAATTGATTCAAATTCGGCGAAAAACTTGTTTTTTTACCCTTCAATCACAATTTTCAATATACATTTTTAACCCATTGAGACAGTTTTGCATATTTTAATCCGCTACCGTCTGTAGGGAGCTTTATCCTTCTTTTTGTTCGGCTTCTTAATAAAGGATAAAACGGATCTTAATTGAGAATGTTATTATTCTACAAGCTATGACGAATTGTACGTGATATGGTAAATGAAGATGTTTAGTTCGACGCTTAAAACTAAAGTGGGCAAATGGGATTTTCTGAAGTAGCGGATTGCATTAAAAGTGATTTAACATCGCTGTTCCAAATACATTCTGCCAGTCTGCCAGAAAAGTTAGCATGCTTTTTCCTTCTTCTTCTTCTTCTTCTTCTTCTTCTTCTTCTTTTCCGTGTATTTATTTTTTTCCTCCTATATGTGTCATTGACACCTTTGCCACCCTTGCATTGCACATTGACAAATTATGCAATCAGAGGTGACACGTTTTGAGAAGAGTGAAGACATCAGTGTAATACATTGATCATTTTATAAAAAACAAAATGGAGTGACTCGGCCTTGCCCTGGTATATACAAGTATTAGACAGGAAAAGTAATGAATTCTAAATGTAATAATTTTATGTACATCCCCACCTAGTCTTCTTCCGCTCCTTACAGCTCCGAACCGCTTCGCTTCGGCCCCCCTCCGTCTCAGCCCTCTCCATCTCGCCTCGTTGTATCTCGTCCAGCTCCGCTTCGCCCCACTTCGCCTCACTTCGCTCCGCCTTTCCCCGCTCGCCCACACCGCGCTCCGCCTCGCCACGTTCTGCCTCCCCTGCTCCGCGCCGCCCCGCTCACCTTCCTCGCCACCGCCCCCCGCTCCCTCCCCTCCCCGCCCCTCCCTTCCCCGCCACTCCCCGTCCTCCCCGCCCCGCCCCGCTCCTCCCCGCCCTGCTCCTCCCCACCCCTCCCCCCCCCCCCGCCCTTTCCCCACCCGTCCCATCCCGTCACGTCCTTCCCCCATGCCCCGTATTGCTGCAATTTAAGCGCCCCGCCCCGCTCCTCCCCGCCCCGGCCCGCTCCGCCCGCCCCACCCTTCCCCTTTCCCCGCCCCGCCCCGCCCGCTCCGCCCCGCCTCGCCCCGTCCTTTGTCACGCTCTTCCCGCGATGCTTCATCTTCATTGCTTCGTCTCGCCCCCTCTCTCTGACCATTACCATGCTGTCCGTTTTCCGTTCTGTTCCACCCCACGTCGCCCTGCTTCGCTCGGTCGCGCCCCGATAAGCGCCTGCCTGCACCGCTGCCTTGCAATTTCTTAATATTTAAATGCAGCGCGTGTTGCATTAAATCTTATTTTGTTAAAAAATGTGAGCAGCATTTTTATTTAGAAAATCCCTTACATATTTTTTCGGCAACTCAAAAATATTCATACAGAAGCTGATTGGAATTATTCCACGTCTTCTAGAGTTCTTGAATAAACACACATACACACATAATTGCATACTTCTATCGAGTATTATTGAGACTGTACCGTGTAGCACTAAATGAAATTCAGGAGTAGTCCTAAGTAAAATTTCTTCAAAAAATATTAAAAATATGTATTATAATTATTTAAAAAAGCGTAGCTAATTAACCCAATTATATTCTTATTTTTTAACTTCACAGTGGATAAAGAACTATCTCGTCAATATAAATTGACAAAGAAAGCAAAAAAGCGTTTTTGCACGGTCGGCAAGCTTGTGTCTTTGCAATAAGAAGTGTCATTTTGTTTGTGTTTTAACAGCTAATCCCTCAAACTTGATGTGCGCACTCAAAGGAACCACTACCACATTTCGGAATCAGTCATGTAATACCTACGAAAAATGGACGAATGTAAATAAGTAATCCGTACAAAATGAAGAGGAAAACATCTTTCAATTTGCAGCAGACGCAACGGTATTAGCGAAAAGGCGTCAGGCGAATGCTAAAACGTGAGTAAGGCTGCACGTTGCAGGACCGAAGTGGACGCACAGAGATTGAGGTCAGCAACTGAGGAGATTAGATGAAGCTTTTGGGAAAGATTTCCGACACCTCTGTCAGCGCTGGGCCCGCTACCTGTTGATTCGCCGACAACACTGCTTTCTCAGTTTCACTCCAGCTGCTTTGCTTTACGTATGGAAATACGTCAGCTACGTTCACATACTTATGACACAGGCGAATTTGTTGGCAAACGCGCCGTGCTGAAACAGTTGTTGCAGTTCAAGGCATCTCTCTTTCTGAAGAAACGAGTCTCTTGTTAATGTTTCTTCATAGCAAGGGCATTTTTAGCAAAGTAAGCGGGATGCTGAGTTCGTACAACTTACTAAATATATACAAATTTATTCACTCATAAAACCTACTGCATCTGATGTTATAAGTCACATGACAAATTTAAGACAGGCCTGTTATTTCCATTTTTTTAATTTAGAGATTAGATTTAATAGGGGATTCCCTGTGAGTCCGAATGCAAAAAAGGATTGAGATCAGTGAAAATTAAGGGTCGGCAAAAGAAAGAAGAAACAAAAAAGATTTGTAAAACAATGAGTGAAAATGGTCGAGATGGTAGAAGTGGAAAAAATAAGAAATAGCAAAGAAAAGAAGAAAAGACCAGAGAAATTGAAAATTTGTGATGGACAATTAGGAAATGTTACGGAATAGAAAAGAAATGAGACGTGAGGAATTAGAAGGCTGCCCACTTCATAAATTAAAAAAAACAGACTAATTAGATTTTCTTTTTACGTTTTGGACGAGGTATGTAAGAATTACTAATGTATAGCCAGTCTATAACTGTCCAGAAATTGTGAAAAAACTATTTCGATTTTCTTCAAGATAAATCATGAAAACATTATCATATTTTTTCCTTTTTTTCACTGTGCCTTATCGTTAATTATTTTTACCAAGTGTGACCTCCTATTCATTATTACTAGTAATGCATTTTTAACGAAGTATGGGGGTTCTGATGTTCAATTTGCTAACTAAATATATACAATTTTATTTATTCAAAAAACCTACTACAGCTGATGTTATAAGTTACATGGCAAATTTAAGACATCCCTTTTATGTAGCAATTTATCCCAATGAAAATATATATATATATATATATATATATATATATATATATATATATATATATATATATATATGTATAAATTTGTCTTATATAGATAACATAAGGGAGTTCCGTTTCTTTTAGCTTTCCACAGAAATTAAGCGCTAATTATCACCTACTACTTTTTATATTATTCCCTCTTGTTTTCTATGTATCTTCCGTGGTTTCCTTTCTGTTTTATTCATTTTCAATTTTTTAGTATTGTGACCGCTTCTGTTGTCCAGCTTGCTATTAGGCTGTTCTTTTGTGTTAATAGTTGCGATTTCTCCTCCGCTTCTCTTTCTTCAATTACGTTAGCGATCATTCTGTACTGAAATATTTGGAATAACACTTTATGTATTGTAGGTTACGTTTTATATTAGTGTGTATCTTGTCTACTGTGCAGTCATTAAACGTGAAAGTAAAAATCCGTTTTTTGTATCTCAGATAAAATAAACTAGTGACTCGAAAGAGTTAACTTCTGTTTTCTTTTCCTCGAGTAAGGAGCGTATTTTCAGTGGGAAAACATATCGCAAGTCGTTTGAACTATAATTTAGTAGCGTTATGATATCATCTCTGCGCAGTCAGTATTTCACAGTCATTTTCGTGCTACTGTAATTTGCGTGGAGGGACGGCTTCTTGTTTCGTGATCCCGGTGACTTGCCAAAAATCTTTATCGTTAATTTTACATATCTATATTCAGATGTTCTCCTTCGGCACTAAGAATAAAGCATCCACGAATGGCTTTTCTAGATGAAAAATTGCATCATTATTTTCGGGGAACTTCAGCAATAATTATATCTTGGCTCATGCTTGCAGAATGTGTCCCTACACGGTTTCCGTTACATTTAATGTCTTACTATAACCGCCTATTAATAATTGCTCGTGGTTTGTGCAGCAATGAACGCTCAAAACGACATTCACGTTTGCAATTCACTTTAAAATGCTATCGCAAATTCTTCGCTTGGAATGAAACGATGAGTTAAACGATTCTGTTCTTTTCCTCCGGACTCATGCTTTCCGACGCGGAACGCCGCAGTAGTCGTCGGAAACGTGTTTTAGCATCGTTGTTATAACATCGCCGCGCACTCGGTGTTTTATAACCAGTCGCTTCCTAGTGCAATTTTCGTCGTGCGTTGCCTCCCCGTTTCGTGATTCCGATGGCTCGCTGCAAATCGTGCCGCGAATTCCCCTGCTTTTCCCCTGCCCCTCCACGTTCTCTGCCTCTCCCGTTGTCCCTCTAGCGACACAGTGGCCGGAAATGCGATTCTGGGAGCAGCTTCACCCTGAATCATATGTTGGAGATTTCTCTAACAGTGTATCGTATCCAACAGTGGGATCGTATGCGCGAGAAAAAGTGAGCGGAATTTCTGTTATATTTCCGTACAGTTTTTCTGATTTTAACGTATTTGCGATTCCAATCATAGACTCTTTTTCCTCAAAAGGAGCCCTGCTAGACATTTCTCAGCGCACGAATATCATCGTCAGTAGCCTCAATTGCTAGCATTCAATACGCAGCAGTAGACAGAGTTAGAAAGGTACAGAATTAAATCTTGGGATACCAAGCAATATAAAACCAAATGTAATTTAAAAATGAATATAATGACATAATATTCATAATAATAATAATTATATTTATAATAATGATATATTTTTTATCTCAACAAAGAGCACGAATATATTATGTGATAATTACGGAGGCTGTGTTTTCAGTTCACAAACAAACGAGGGACATTACTAATATTCCCATTTGGGATTGTTAGGACACCGATGACAAAAAATACGTATTAACATTTTTAAAATTATTTTTAAGTAAATTCCCTAAAATAAAAGTAATGAAAAGTATAGTTTTTATAGAAATGAAGATGATTTTCAAAATGCATAATGAATAAAAAATTACGAAAAATTATTATTAATAGATTAAAAATGCAGAATTTAAGTATTGTGTATGTGCATTGAATTTTTTAAATTATAAGTACACATTGTTAATCATTATTTATTTCTATTCTTATTCAATGTACGCAAACTAGTATACTTCAAAGCAATCCTTACGTACTTTTCAGGACGTAGGGAGTATGTACTACAAAAGAATTTTGTGTTGCGAATCTAACAGCACCAGAAAGATCTGCTGTGCATGTGGGAAATAACTGATTCCTGCTAGAAATAAATGGAGGGCAGCGTGCTCCGCTGCGAGGCTGCTGACGCGTACGTCTTCCACATGCGTGAATCAAAGTTTCAATCAAAGCAATGTCACGCCAACTTGGAACGAAACACTTTGTCTCCATGTCTGTATACGCATTTCTGCCACATGCTCGAAAATTTCTCATTACTTATTTATTTATTTAACGTCAAAAACAGTTAAAAACTGTGTGTGACGTGCTATGGGGAGAAGTGAATGCTGTGCACGTTTTCAAAATTCTGTGATCGCTACCCTAAGTAGACATTTTTACCCTAAATGTTTACCCTAAGTATATATTTTTAAATTGAATTATAACTAAGGTTTCTAATGGGAATTTTTAAAAAATATTTATCTTTCTTAATTTTTTATCGAATAGAGATTTAAAAACGTAATGCTATTTATATAAAACTATGCAATTACCTCAAGCAGACTTACTCGTATCAAAACTTATTTGTATTTTTCTCAGTTTTTGATTTCTTTATCTTTTCGTTACTATGTAAAATACATTTTTTGAAACGTTGTGTTCTTCGGCGATGTATAGAGTGTATTTGCGTATGAAATGATTGTACAAATAATTTTTATATTGTATGTAAAGTTTTGTAGTAATTAAGGAAAATCAGGATGAATTGTGGAAAATTGAATGTGGTAATTCGCGACACAAAAATTTATTATAGAATTTTTATTCTTTGCCTCTGTTACTATGTTTCGAAAGGAGATTGGCTTCCATTTTCAGGTTCATTTCAAGTTAAAAGTGTAAGCGGCATAACAATAAAAACCCAACAGTCCTTTAAAAGAGATAACAAGCGAGGGATCACAAAACACGAGTAGGTAGAGAATTACCTGTCATATTTTACCTCAAATCACGTATGATAATCTGTGAACAAAATAACTTTTCTTCTGAACAACTTACGAAAACAAAAGCTTTTAACGCTTTTGGAAAATGTCGCAAAAAACCTTTAATTATCACATAAATCATGTCACATTCCACAATAGATATCACAGAATATCACGATCGTGACCCTTTCGCTTACACCCACGGGTCACACGTGTTCATTTATGATTGGTACATATGAGCATTTCTCGTGCAACTATTTGAAGCATGCATGGTAGCGGAGCAAACGATGTAGTTTATTCCTAGTTTTTTGTTCTTAATGGAAAACTGCTCTTGACAAATAAAACAGTCGACATCTAAAGAATCGTAACTGTATCAAGCGTCGCTGTTCGTGTAATATTGTTGGAAGGTTTAATGAGGAACGAAAAAAATGCTTACTGAAAGATGATGTGGAGATTAAAAGAACCAATATAAACCCATTTTCCCCCTACAAGTTATGGTCGAACAGCACATCGAATTGTTTCTTATCGTATTTCACAGTATTTGGAATTTTCCCAGGTCGGAATTGAAGAGCTTATTTCGAAAGTAACTTATTTCCAAGGAAGACAATTTTCTGGAAGAGAAAATATTTATATACAGTCTTATATTCCAAGATTAAATTCAACTGTTTTCGAATACCGTGTAACGAAAGATTAATGCTGTTTTTGAAAACGTTATTTAGCACCATAATGAAGCTTTTTACGAACATGTTGATATGTAAAACTACACAACGACTGGAAGTGGAGATGCGTTGTTTTGGAAATAAGCTCTTCATTTAGAACTTGCCAAAGGGATGAAATTAGGCAAAATGTAGTTTTGCAAATAAAAATTCGGAGTAAAAAACAACAACGTTTGGTCAACTTCTACGAAGCCACCTTAAAGTAGATGCTTTATCCAACGTTGAGAGGGACATCACGAAAAAATAAATTTCATATTGCTATACAGTTTCTGAGACGCAAAATATGAATAATTTGTCGATTAATGGAAAGTCCTCTGCAGCTTTTGGCCGGCTCCAATCCAAAACTATTGTTTTCTTTAGATATTTGAAGTGTAAATAACAGGGGCACATGTGTGCTGTCAAACAACAATAATGGAAATCGGGCGGGGTACGACAATACAATTCCGGGGCAATACGTGAACATACTACCTTACAAGAAACAATGTATTGTCTTTACCAACATTTATGTAATAGACGAATTCACATTTCCAGAAGATAGACCTAGAAACGATGGCTAAAATTTTATTTGTATTCCTATACGAATGCGATTTACATTTGATTAATAGATCAACATTTCGTTCTTATACCCCTGTAGCATAGGCGTCGTTTTTGGCATCCTTGGATCGTCCGTCAACTATTACACCACTATTACACCTCCACTATTAAGGCTGTACTGACCCGCTGAGCTGCGGTATTCGACATCCACCGCTGTCACCAGTTAAATGGTACTTGCCCGTAACGTCATGGTTGCAGAAATAACAGACAAGATGTCTTCGGTATATGTACAGTCTATTTAAAATGTATATGTCTTGTCAGTCGTACTATTCACTATCGGGGTGTCCGCTTCTCCGTGAGCATCCGCCAACGGTGCACGGGCGTACGGTCCGACATGAGCCTGACGCTCATAACCCGCAAGCTGGTATCCCTCGCAGTCCAGTGTCTTCGCGACAGAGGTTTCTGAAACAAAACCCGCCGGATTTCTGCGCACCTCCAACTATATTCGGCGGGTCTGTCTGTGACGCAGGGCGCCTCCCAAACGGTCTGTTCGGAGTGGTCTTCCGACGCAGCAAACGAGGCACCGCCCCTCTCATTCTCGGACCTTTGAGTTTACCCTCTTACCCGCAATCCATAACTGTGCTGTATCTGCATTGGCTCACTGTTTACGGCGTTGCCACGTGCTGGGTAGCAGACGCTTCACCACTAAACTTCGATCTCCAAAAAGAGTTTCTTCTTGAAAATTAGGAAAGATTTCTAGAAGGTTAGTTCTATTAAAGAGAATTAATGTGAATAAATGAACATGTGTTGATGCATTGGAAAGTACAGACATTAAAATATTTTTCTATGTAACTTTCACCATTTTTCTCATGCAAGTATTGGTCACAGCGGGGCACCAGTAATTGTATGCCCTCGTCATAGAACATTCCCGCCTGAAAAGAAATCGTGTAATTGGAGCATTTTTCACTTGTTGAATCATTGATACGAAGACATGATTTTAGGTGGAAACCGGAAGAAAATCACTCTGTGCAGGGTCCCGACCGTATGGGGAATGGTGAAACAGTATCTAGCCGAACTCACATCTCCTTCAGGACATCTGCTATATGCAGTTTCACCATCATTCATACTCCATATTAATACACCTGTCATAAATAAAAATGCAGTATGTGTTACGCGAGAATGTAAAATTCTATTCTTAGTTTTATACCATCACTGGAAAAATAAATAATTTTATATCTTTATCAGTTATCTCCATTACACAACATAGAAGTAGTATACGATCGGTTTTCTAATATATAGCTCTTATTGAGGAGTCAACTGCTTCCTTACTTTTACTTCAGTTCCTAATTTTGACTAGAAGTTACTACTACTTCTGTGAATCTTCGTAATGGCGAGATTACGGTATAGCCATTTTTTGGAAATTTTGGGTCAGCAGATATACATTGAAATATTGTTTTTATGTCTTTCTGCGTAAACTTTACAGGTTTACGTGACAAACCAATGGCACGGACAATGGCAAATGAAATACAGTTTACTTTTGTAAGGAAGGAGACAAACAAGAATGAAAAAGAAGGATCGTGGGATTAAAAGTAGTTAGGGACAAAAACAGAAGAATGAAAAGGCGGAGGAAGAGGAGAGAAACAGAAGGGAGAGGATGAGAAAGGGAGGAAAAGAGAAAAAGGAGAGGGAAAGAAAGAGGGGGAGATGATGAAAAAAGAAGAAAAATAAAAATGCAGAGGAAGAGGGAGAGTAAAAAGAAGATAGAAAGATAGAGGAAGAGAAAAGGGGAAAGGGAAAGGAGCAGGAGAAACAGACGAAAACAGAAAAAGAATGAGGAAAGCCGAGAAAGACAAAACGTGATTTTGAGAGGAATACGAACAAGAATATCAAGAGAAAGTAGGCAAAAGGATGCCTGAGAGCGGAGGCAAAAGTAAACTGATAAGAGCCAGTCCCCGCGAGCGGCGCGCCCGGGCCACTGCCGCGTGCTGGCGTGCTGGCGTGCTGTGCGCCGCTGGGCGCCGGGGCCGGGGAGGGGACAGGGGAGGACGCTCGTGACTGGGGCGTTGCGTCGCCCTATGTAATTTGGCGGGCGGGCGAGCGGGCTCCGCAGTGCGCGGCGCTTAGGCTAGTCGCAAAATGAGACGCAGGTCCGTGCGCAACGCGACACATGGTGACTCACGGTGAGTTTCTTCGAACCATCGCTCACTGGACGCGCGCTCGTGTGCGGGTCCCATAATCAGTGGTTCGCCCCACTCACCGTGGGTCACCCTGCGTCACGTCACGGACCTGCGTCTCATTTTGCGGCGAGTAGCTTCAGCGGCGTCCGAGCTCGGGTCCCTCGCGGCGGGTTCCTCCCTGCCCTGCGTCACGTCACGGACCTGCGTCTCATTTTGCGGCGAGTAGCTTTAACGGCGTCCGAGCTCGGGCCCCTCGCGGCGGGTTCCTCCCGGCCGGCTCCGCCTGTTGGACGGGCGGGGAAGGGCGGGCAGGCAAGCTGGCGGCCAAGCGATCGGGTCGGTCGGTCGGTCGTCCCGCGGGCGGGCGCGAACGAGTCGCTCGTGTTACGCGACCGGTTGCGGTTGGCCTGCGAACGCCGCGTAATAGCACCGGCGGGGCTTCCCGGAACCCCTTCGGGAGCCGGCGGGCGAAATTGGAAAATTAAACGGTCACGGCGCTCGCTACCTAGAGCTTCGTGATTGTCAAATATACTTACTATTACCTGAATTAGCTGTTCTGTTTGGATGCGGGTTGGTATTTTGGTATTTCACGGACATTGGAATCGGTGAGAAGTCGGTTTGTTGTAACAATGCGCGGGCTTTCTGAACCTGGCGGGAATGTAGTCTTTTAAGTAGTTTGTTATCAATCACAGAAAAAGGGATGAATCGCAAAAATTCCTCCTGGTTTGCCGTCACCCAATTAAACTGATAGAATCGAATTGTCTTCTATCGGTCTGCGTCGAAAGGAATCGAATTTATCATATTGTTGTTATTTCCTCTTAACCACTGCTATGCCTTCCGTGTATTACGAAGTACTTTTAGGTGTGATTAATTAACATCACACGTGTAGGTTAAGTGTTATGAATAATAATTATCAAATACTTACGACCCAATCTGTTCTTACATGTTATGTTGACAAGATTGCACCAAATTGCTTGACACTTTCTCAATAAATACTGTCAATTACCGAAGTATTTTATTAAGGTTTACAAGAATTGCTCTGAAATGAATGCAATGCTTGAATTGATTTACGTGCCTGGGCACGTCAACTACTATGATTGTTAAAGTGAATATTTTTAAGCCTAGAGGTAGCGGTGTTCCTCTCACACTGGAGCCTATGATTTGGTGCCAACCTAAACGTCGGGTTGCGGAAGGTTTCACCCTAAGGGTATGGGTTCACCCCTAGCTGGAACAGGCTCTTAGCTTCCCACATGAGTAGTATAGTGAATGTAAGTATAAGTGTGTGTAAGAAAGGGGAGAGTATAGGACAAGTGGAAGTATAGATTACGCGCGGTCTGTGATCCGTTTGTTAGAGTACTGCTCCGACAATTGCTTGGTATTGATAGGAGAAACCACCGATCAGACCAACAGGACGAAAGAACTCCATTCCAGACAGTGGCAGAATTTGTCGTAACTACAATAGCTATCCGCTTCCGTCGGTACTTGCGCCTTAAGTCCTCCCAGTCAAAGTCGCTGCGACTTGTTCTTGTAAATGTAAAATGAGAGGAAATTTTAGTTGAAATAAACCTTAGATTTTGAAATGAAAGCTTGTTTGCTGAAGTCAGATCCTTCTTCACATGTTGGAAACAAGCTATATAATTTATTGAAATTACATGAATTGCTACTAATATTAATACGATAATACAGATTAATATGGTAGCTGTACAGTAAGATTTTATTTTATCTTTCCATGAATTAAAATTTCAAAAAATACAACTTTTGATTTTTATCTATGTAATCTCTCTCTCTCTCTCTCTCTCTCTCTCTCTCTGTCTTTCTCTTCTCTCTCTGTCTTTCTCTTCACTCTCTCTCTCTGTCTTTCTCTTCTCTCTCTTTCTGTTCGGTTTCTGTAGTTGCCATCTACTGAAATCAGATCCGAGACTGATGAGTTTCATACACTTCTGAGGTGTGAAAAAACCCCACTAATCATTTCAGGGGTTGCGATAGAACGTGTGGCAAACGGTACGATAACATGATAGTAATAACGATCATGTTATTCAAATGCTGTATTCTTTTTTGTTTATTTTACATCAAAAATAGCATTTGTCTACCTTTGAGAGAGACAGTTACTATTAAGAAACAAAAAAGGAACATTTGAACATTTGCCCTATTTATAGAAGAAAATTATTCAAGATCCTTTAGAGAATAGGACTCTATTCTTAAATGTACTTCAAAATGGCACATGATATTTTTAAAAGAACATGAGATTTCCAGATCATCCATCAGCGATTAGATCCATACACTCGAGAACATTTCAACATTAAAGAAATACACCTCAGGTGCGAAGAAAACATATGTAAACTCGTTTTTCAATGGTACATGGCCGGTCAGCCCGCAAAGCAACTATCACGTAGGATACCTGCGCAATAGTCGTTAGGGTTTATTCCCATTTTCAACCAGTTTTTAATTTTTCTTCGTGTTTTGGAAACTTCTAAATTATTAATTGTGTGAAGAACATTGATGAATGTAACATTTCTTTGAACCATATTTTTAACTATATTTCTAATTTCCAATGCGGGCAGAAATTGAAAGAAACCGATTCAGCCTCCACTCATGGCTTCGGTAGATACCCAGGATCTTCAGAAAAATTCAAAATCAATGCAACAGTTTTGATGTTGACTAAAATGTGCAAATATTTTATTGTGTTATTCTACTTAATCTCACGCGCAAAACGACTGAATTCTCATTCTCAGTACGTCCGTGCTCACGACACAGCTCACATCATGCGAAAGAAAAGTCTCCATTGGAGGGGCTGCCCGCCATTAAATTTTAATATTTATATATTGCATCGTTGACTTTTTCATTCTTGGCGTGTAAGAAACTGTTGTATATACTATGTGTCCGTACATTTTACACTATATTATTACAGTATTCGCGAGGACTTCTTTGTTAAAATATTTAATTTTTTACAGAGTTATACGAAAGTATTTTGTTTTACTTTACCAGTGTGCATTCTCCCTTTTGAGAAACCATTTCATGTGATTTAATTCAACATAATTTTTGCTGCTCCAAGCCCCTTGTATTAAATAATTTACAGAATTAAATAGACTAAATTAAAGGGAAAGAAGCAAACGAGGTCAAAAGCCAAGAAACATTGGAAATAAATTATTTAAATCAGAAATCCAATAAATGATTATAGATAGATAGATAATTTATTTAATTTGCTTTGGGCATTAAGCCCGGTGGCAAATTCTTTACACTTACTTTACATCTAATACCATAATATACTAATGAATACTAAAAATACATAAAATTCAATAAACAGAACAAAATTACTCCATTTAAGGCATGCCTAGTAAGTGCAGAGGCTCTTCACAGACTATTGATCCTATCGCTTACACTGTTATTAGAATTTAATCTTAATCAAAAAGTGTTTTTAAAAGTCTCCATTAGTGCTGCAGGAAAGCTATTCCATGACTCAATAGTTCTATTTACAAAAGAGTATTTTCCAACATCAGTTCTTTGTTTCCTTGGACGTATTTTCCTAATATGGTCGTGAGGTGCTAAGTTCATGCATTTTCTCCTGAATTTCCCTCGCCGGATTTTTCCCTAACGTTTTGTAAAATATACACAACCTTCCTTTTTCCCTATGGCTCGCCAATGATTCCCATGATGATACTTCTTTGGAAATATTTCCTAACGAATTTCCCCTTTTAACAAATTTTACTGCTACTTTCTGAACTCTTTCGATGGATTTTATTTGGCCTACATGGATCCCAACACGCTGCTCCGTACTCTTAACACTGAGCGCACAATGGTTGTATATGCCAGTTCTCTTGATTTACTGCTTCCCTTCCTTAACACTCGCATTACAAAGTGTAAAAAGATTTCCATGCCTTCCCAACAGTAAAGTTGACGTGCTCCCCATCAAGTTCATTAATTATCACCCCAGTTATTTACAACTAGTTACCTGTGGAATTATCTTGCCCACAAGCAAATACTTAGCTTCCCTTTATTTCTACTGCGCGTAAAACTATTTTGCATTCATCCGGATTTATCATCATTCTATTGATTTCCGTCCATTCTTCTAAGCATCGCAAGTCTCGCTGTAATTTATCCTGATCCGATATGTTCTCGATCTTTCTGTAAATAAGGCATCGTCCGCAAAAAGTTTAATTTTTGAGCCTATTCCCTCTGCTATGTCATTTACGTAACAAATATAATAAAGGATCGCAAGTCTCGCTGTAATTTATCCTGATCGATGTCCATTTTCTTTTAGTCTAGTTTTTCAAGTAGTCTATCATGGGGGACAAGATCAAAAACCTTCGTTAACTCTATCACCGCCGCATCGATTCTATCACCCTCATGTACTGCATCCGCGATATCTTGGCAAATAGCTGTTGTTTGACTTTCACACGTGTGACCCTTTCTGAAGCCATTCCTCTCAAATAGCCAATTTTCTTTACTCCAAACGTTTCTAATGTATTCAGCGATTAGATGCTCCATCTGCTTACAGACAACTGATGTTAGGCTAACTGGCCGATAATTTTTAACTTCTGATCGAGACCCACCCTTATTAATGGGAACTACAAATGCTTCTTTCCAATCCTGAGGAAGACTTGAATTATTTAAGGTAATATCAAAAAGTCGCAACAGATAAGGAATCATGGCTTCACCTCCTGCTTTCAATAAGTCTCCCGAAATGTCGTCTGGGTCCACTGATTTATTCTTTCCAATTCTCGCTATTCTTTTTCGAATATCACGTGGTCTAGTAATAATTCTTTCTCCCGACCCGTTCAAAACAGATACGTCATTTTTTGCTGCAAATACCGAACCAAAAAATAATTAAAGAGTTCCGCTTTGTCTTTGCTCTCTGTAATTTTGTTTTCATTTGCATCTCTTAACACAGGATGTCCTTCCTATTTCCTTTTCGTCTTTTTACGTATTTGAAAAATTGATTTGCCCCCTGCTTACACTCGGATAATATACATTGGAAAAAAGTTTCTTGTGCGGCCACTTTCTCTTGGAGAAGCACACTAGAGAGAATCTTGAATTTTCCCCTATTTTCTAAACTTCTCCCGCGCTTTCCGTAAGCTTTTCTAACTTTTAATTTCAGTTTCCTTATCTTTTCACTATAGTACTCGGGATCTGGATTCTTTTTAAGATATTTCTGTGATACGAAGCGCTCTTTTCCCTCAAACACAATTTTTTTATAGCTCCCCCAGATTTCCTCTACGCTGCTTCCCTTACTAAACTAGTCCAAATAATTGGCTCTCAGAAATTCCTGAAAACCCTTCGCATTTACCTTATGATAGTGATAGACCTTTAAAGATTTAGAATCTTCAACCCGAGGAACATTTATTGCTATTTTTAAAAGAACCGCATTATAATGAAGTCCAAATCTCAACGATGGACACGAGGTATTATACAAAAAACATAACCTACCTTCAGGAAGAAGACGAGAAAACGATTAATTCCAATAATTATTGGACGCGCAGCGATATCAGATTAAATATCCTCTTTTGTTGCGCACCACTAGTACACTAATGGCTTGTTACGAGAGGAATAGAAGTATATGTGACTGAAAATGTACGTGAATATTTTACGCATATAGAAGAAAAATATTAATTTTATTCAATTGTGATAGTTACGTTATTAAACAAAATTTGCCCTTTTTGCATTTTATTTAATTATTAGTCGTCCAAAACATTAAAAAAACTGTGTCTGATATACGGAGGGGCGGGGAGAGTTATTAATTACGTTCAAAATGAGTACTGTTCTGTTACTTTAGGTAAACATATTAGCTTACCCCGGGGTAGCTACAGCAACTTTTACAAATTATATATAAAAATATTTATAAATATTATTTTATAATTGAGAACATGAATATCGTATTTTGTTATATTAATCTTATAGTTCCTCAAGTTATAGCGTGTTCAATCTTGCAGAATGAAGATAATTTCATTAAATCGTTCTTCGTTGCTTTTATTGTGTACTCTTAAGGGTTTAATGTCGACATTGACCCGGATCCTGTTAGTTGTAAGATGCATGTGATGATATCCAGAAGCCTACGAATTAGAGCACACTGCACCTACGTAATCACATTACAGTGATATATTTCATCACCTCTGTAAACATCACGCAGTGGAGACAGACCTTGACATGAAAAAAATGCAATGCTCTTGAGAACGCAATTATTTTTGATAATTCGAAACAGTTCCTACCACGGGATAAATGTAGAAAGAAGAAATAAATGTGGTTAGAAATTTGAATTGCGAGGGAATATTGGAATGTCAGGTCAAATTGTGTCACATTGATGGCAATTGAATTATTTTTTATTTCTCGCACTGATTCCACAAAATAAAGTATTGGAATCGTGCGCGGTAATACGACGAACTTCGTCAGAAAAACTCTTGTTACCGTGTCCTGGTAACGGAAAAGTGGATAAATCTTGTTCCTATATATAGTAAATGATTTCCTCTTTAACACGTTTAGTCAGAATCCATATTTCGTGGGCCCGAGATACCGAGAATTCGGTTGACAGCAAAATGTCTGTTCGTCCGTCCGTCCGTCGATCTGTGGTCAACGCTAGTGCCAATAGCATTAGCCTATTTTCTTAAAAATAGATATTCCCGGATCGATTTAAAGAAACTCGAGGCCTAGGTTTGAAACGGATATTTTAATTGGGGGGCGGTACTTTATATTAAGCCTCAACATTATTTTCAAAATCCCTAATTTTTCGAAAATTACAAAAGGTTTTTTTTAGCGTCTTCCTACAACTAGAATATTGAAGATAGAAATTTTCCTTGATAAAATCTGTTCTTTAAAGAGAGATCTTGAAATGAGGTCATATACAATGTTTCGAAAGTATGAGTAGTATTTGCGTAATTTGCGTGAAATATAGGCAATTTTTAAACATTTTCTTTCTCAAAAAGACTCCAGAGTTTTTCTCAAAATTTCTCCTCGTATTTATCAGAGGACGGTAAAAATTTGGAGCTAGTCCCATTTTTGGGGAACTCTATTTTCGAAAATGGAAGAATCTTAACATTGCGATAGAACAATATTGTAGATAGCGATTTTTGTCTTTCATGAAATCGGTCCTAAAAAAATAAGATCGATGTTTTTGAAAGTTTTTCAAAATTCCAAATTTCGAAAGAATGACAAGAAGTAAGTTCTGTTATAACTTTACTAGTTCTCATAAACTACGGGTCTAGAAATATATTATAAAATTGAATCGTCCGATACGATGTGGCAAAGGAAATGTGTAGCTGCATTGTATAATGAAAACATATCAATTGCAAGTTTTATCTGCTTGTTTATTTTATTGAACTTGTTTATTTAACTCAAGCAATAATAACACTTTCTGAAGCTTAGTGAACCCTTCTATCGCAATCAAATAAACAGGGATTAAAATGTAATTTCTAAAATACCATTTATCTTTAAATTGTTGGGTAATAAGGTACGTAAGTTATTTATTCATTCAGAGTACGTTATGAACGATTTTTCTTCGTTAAGATCTTAAATAATATAAACAAGTGTATTAGTCTATAACACTGCTCTTTACAAATACATGTGCCTTTAATGATGTAATTCGTAGAGAATGTTCAACAACCTTTTCCGTAATCTTAGCATTATCAAGTTCTAGTTTTCACAGTATCCATTAACATAACCAATTCTGTTGATTTTCAGGAAGACAGAATGCACACAATTTGATGTGAATAACAGATTTTAAAACAATGTTTGAACGTGAGAAAGGATTAAAGTAGTTGTACATCTCTAATTTTATATAATTTTATAATTGAATACCAGGGTAATTGTAAATATTATTAAATTACATTCACAAAATATATTTCATTTTGAAAGAGATTTTACGAACTTCCGATGCGCGCAGAAATTGAAAACAAAATTATGCAACTTTCAGCCATGTGAGTTGTGTGTATGGTTCCGTATGATGCGCAGGAACTCAGAAAAGGAAGGGAAGGGAGACAAAGGGCAAGGTCAAAGGGGAAAATGTACGGGAGCTCATGAAGCCACCTTGGAGCCGGAAGACCGCTGGCGCTCTAGTGGTGCAGTGCGATCCGTGGATGTAGAACGCGCAAATGCACGCAGCCCCGTGCCAACGTGCGTGGCGGCACCGGTCGCCCGCGTTGTCCCGCAGCCAAGCGCCTGTCCCCGAGAGCGCCAGAGCCTCCGTGCGACGAAGGTGCGAACCGCAGCGAGGGACGAGTCGATGACGAGGTTGTGGGCGATAACGAGGCTACACTAATTGATTGATTATTTCTTGTTTCTCTGCGTCAACTGCAGAGGTCAATAGTCCCGTACGTGTGCATGTTTTATTCACGTGAGGTGGCGGCGTTCTCCTCCCCCCCCGCAGGATCGCGAGACCCGGCGCCGACCTGCACTTTGGCTTACGGGGTTTCCCTATCCTGCAATCTTCCACGAACAGGGCACTGTCCCAGCCAGGACATGCTCTAAGCTCCCGACATTCGTGGTAATGTGGTGCAAGTAAGCGTGAGGGGTGAGGATAGGACAAGGAAGAGGAAGGGAAAATCGCGTGCAGTCCATGGCCCATTTGCGAAGGTACTGCTCCGGCAGTCGCTTGGTATTGATCGGAGTAACCACTGAAAGCTACCGATCAGAATAGTAGCCCGCTAGCAATCTCATCCAGACGACATCAGTTGGTGGCCTGAGCCACCTTGCCTGTGGGTGATTGTAGGCACCGTTTTCGATTGTGGGAGACGGCGAGGGACTGATTACCCAACTTCACCCTGGTTACAAATCATTTGATGGTCCAAGTAAAAGGTGATTGCTGAAATCGGCACGTGTTTGTTGTTTCTCCTGACGATGGGTAAAATGATGTATTAGTAATGTGCAGATGACGTTCATACATACATATGACTTCTTAGCATTCACGTGATACAAAAGCTACTGAAATTAAACAAAAGAACTGTTCAAAGAATATTCATTAACTGCAACTTAAAAATAATGGTAATGCTACTAATAATCTAAGTTTAATCAAACTTAGAATTCTAATTTATTGTATAGAAATTAAATTCAACCAATTAGTTACTCAGCACGTGTTAGAAGTGCTTTCACCGTGAATCTGTTCACAGCGTTTCTCAATTCCAAAAATACCAGTTGGTCTACCTCACCACCTGGAAGTTTGTGGTATACATAGACACTTCACCAGTACAAAATGGTTGATGCAGGGTATTCCGAGAGGATATTCCCCGGCCACGCGAAGACCTCATTGACTCGGAGTTGAAATTATTGCGTATGAATACTTTCAATATTATGGACCACATGCGCAAATAACGTATATCACTTGCAATCAATCAGAACGGAACATTTACCCGTCCACATCTCTTCTATCGCCCTGCTCTCTACTGACACTCACTACATGACTTCCAAACATACTATCCTCTACGTCCGAGTTTCTTGTCACCATTCACCCTGTCCTGTACCTCCGACTCTTTGTTGGAGTCCCGCGACGAAACGTTCTCGCCAACTGGTGACGTTACGTCGCTGGAATTAAAAATTCCGACTAGGAGTCCGAACAATGATGACACCGTAGAATGAGTCAAGACATAAATAAGGGCCCAGTCAACTCTGTGTGCGAAGATGGGAAATGATGTTGGAAGGGCAAGAAGGAGATGTTGGAAGGAAGGTTCGTGATAGGGTGTAGACGTGATATAAATGAAGTAGGTGAGGGCAAAGGCAATAGATGATTGGAGCACATGCGAAAGGGGAAAGTGCAAATGGGGATATCGGTGAGCGCGCTTGGAATGCAAAAGTAATTAAAGTACAATTTGACTGAAGCCAGGTACTAGAGCAAGTTCCCAAGCGTAAACGGCAGCCCCAACGAACAAAAATGAAGAGCGATGTGGAGGGTGAGATCAAAAGTAGGGACTCCATCACAGAGAATGCGTGGGTGAATTGCAAGCGCTTGTGAATTCACGGCCGAAGAGAGAGGAAAAGGCAAATGCGTGCACGAACAATGCCGTTGTCAAGGACAAAGGCATGAGGAAAGTGAGGACAAGAGAAGGGGCGGCCCGATCTGAGTGGACGAAATTGCTAGCGATAGACACAGGAGGGCGCGCGAAAAGAGGCAAGGAGAGGCGAAAGGAAGAAAGCAAGGGGGGAAAGGAGGAGGGACGAGAGAGGCGAGGCCCGGCGAGAGTAGGGAGGCCCGACGAGAGTAGGCGAGGCCCGACGAGAGTAGGCGAGGCCCGACGAGAGTAGGCGAGGCCCGACGAGAGTAGGCGAGGCCCGACGAGAGTAGGCGAGGCCCGACGAGAGTAGGCGAGGCCCGACGAGAGTAGGCGAGGCCCGACGAGAGTAGGCGAGGCCCGGCGAGAGTAGGCGAGGCCCGGCGAGAGCAGGCGAGACTCGACGAGAGTAGGCGAGGCCCGGCGAGAGTAGGCGAGGCTCGACGAGAGTAGGCGAGGCTCGACGGTAGGGGAGCCCGACGAGAGTAGGCGAGGCCCGACGAGAGTAGGCGAGGCCCGACGAGAGTAGGCGACCCGACGAGAGGCGACGAGAGGGAAGGGGCGGGAAAGTCGACGACGGCGCCTGGAAACGGGCGAGAAGGGAGAGGGCCAAAATGCGCCGTCCGAAGCCGGGAGGGTGTGACGTTGAGCGCGGTCTGCAGTCCTCGCGCCGAGCGTGTAGCGCAACGAGCCGGGCGGGCGTGCACCGCAGGACGTACGAGGCCCGCCCTCCATCTCTTCGTGACAGCCGGCGCGCCTCTGCCGCCGCCACTCCCACTGGCGCAGTGGCCTCCACGCCTCCTTCACTGCAGATATCACGTTTGCATGGGGGGGGGAGAAAAAGGAGTATTCTTTTTGCAAAAATAGAAATTGATTTATAAGACGATAAAGAGGTTTTTCTACGAGAGAAATGCTATAGTCCCTCAAGCAAGTCAGGTATTCTTCTCCAATAGACAAAGCAAGCCCGTGTGTACCATTTTCTTCATAAAAACTGCAAAATTTGAAATAGCGCAGAAGTATTTTTGCCTAACGATATTTATACTTGGTAAGTGATTGCTAAAGCTGTAAACTCAAAAATACTTATGCCTAAAATTCGCACAATTTTCATTATCATAGTTTCCAAATAATTTACTGCAAAGTTTGTTCATATTGTTAAAATAAACCAATACGAAGTAAACAACATTGATGACTATCCGAACATTCAAAAGAAATGAGATAATATCTACCTTCCATTTTTCATTTGACTATGAAATTAGTTTTCATACTTTATATAATTATCAAATTAGAAATTAATTTTAATTGTTTAATATCATCCGAAAATGAGTTGTAAAGCAACGTGCACCTACTCCATTTTATGTAGACTTCATGTAAGGAGTAGTTGATACTGCCACCACGACGTGTGTTGTAATAAATATCAGCATTGTATGAAAAAATATTATTACCACCTTTAAGTGAGTCAGTTTTGAAAAAAACTATATTCGTAAAACAATAGGCAAGGCAAGACTCGTATGAAGCATTTGATAATTTTCTGCAGTCTAAATGCCTGGGTACTATGAGTGTTTTCTCCCAGAATATTATGCCCTCTCTCAGGCGAGAGTTTACATTCGCAAAAAACACGCAACGATCTGCATGAAGGCTGACTGCATTTGAATGAATTTTGAATGCATAACATAATGAACTTTTTTTTTTTAAAATTCCATTTAAGGTTTCTCTCAATTGAAATTGTGTTATCTAAACATCAAGCAATTGCATATTTTTCATTGTGAATGCTGTGTTCAGGTGTTTCAAATGCAAATCTGCATTGAATCAGTTTTTCCCCGTTTACTATTAATTTCTTCTTGCGAAACGAAATTGAATCATCTGGAAATGTACTACTTATTCTTTCGTCTTTGCAAAGAATATTCGTGGCATCAGCAAAAATAATTATTTTACTGTTTCTGATGGACGAGGGCTAGGAGCGCAAGTTTAGGTATAAACGAAAGAAGATATGCCCTAAGATCAAAGGATGCGTGACCTCATGGTCAATAGACAAAGAATTGGAAAAATAATAAATATATTCTTTTGTGCCAGTACGGTGTTTCTATTCTTTGTGATCCATGTTTAAGTTACGAGGATATTCAATGTAGGGCAAGACCACGAATTCCATATGAAGGTAATTTTGAAAATAAAATTTTATAGTCAAATACATGAGAAGCATTCCAAAGATCTAAAAATATTCCAATTGTGCTTAATACTGATCTATAGGTGAATATACATTTAAGAAAAGTGGGAAAACATTGTTTCCCTAGATAGAGATTATCTAAATCCTTGTTGAGAGTCTGAATATGTAACTTTTTTCTGCAAGGAAGTTTCCTCTTGTTTATAGAAAAACCTCTTTGGTATTTTTGGTAGAAAACTGACAAAAGAGAAGTTGGCTGATAATTTTGAATTTAATTTTTATTGCCTTTCTAGCTAATTTTAATTTTTTAAATATCTGAAAATATTCGTGTGCATAAACAAGCACTTAATATGTGAAGTATAAAGATGTACAACAGTTTTCAATAAAACTTCCGGAAATTCATTGAAACCAGGGAAATTTATATTTTTAACTGACCTTTCTGAGGAGTTCATTGGCTCAAGTTTCGAAAACAAAACAAAAAATCGAAATTGTTTTAGGAGACGTATGCTGTTGAATTCTATGATTTTAGTCCTTTTGTGAGATCAATCGCAAATTGCGAAAAGTGTTGGTTAAAGAGACTTGCAATGCTTGCCGTATGGCCTGAACCTGTCATTATTCTTTACCACAACTTTCTATACAAAGTTTCGAGATGATGTGGTAATATTTTTTATGATATTCCACATTGCTTTAGTTTTGTTCAAAATATTTTGATCATATTTCATTACTTTTCTAATGTTTTTAACATAGAATATCCTGTAACAAACGTATTGCAGGGTCGGACAGATAGAGGGAGGAGCCTGCAACGAGGAAACGCATTACGATTTCGCTTTTCAATTAATAAACACCATGTAGAAATGAGTATTTACATAGTACACAAACGTACTACGCCTGTAGACCACAGGGTTCTTATTACGAATTCGCGATGAAATAGTGTATATGTACCAGAAATCGACAATTTTCACGGTTGCGATCAACGCCATAGGTTATGAAGCAGCTGTTAATACTGAGTTACATATTGTTTTAAAATGTTTAAATATTTATGTCGTTAAATTTTATTTATTTTGATACTGGAATAGCGGAAAAACGCCCCGCCGCCGACTTCGTTCTGAGGCCGGGAGCCATAACCGCCTCTCGTACTTGCCCTGCAAACCGGTCTTGTATCTAAGTACTATCTTTGGGCCTCGTCTACTATCGTCGGGCTTCATCTACTCACCTCGGGCCTCGCCTACTCTCGTCGGGCCTCGCCTACCTCGTCGGGCCTCGCCTACTCGTCGGGCCTCGCCTACTCTCGTCGGGCCTCGCCTACCTCGTCGGGCCTCGCCTACTTCGTCGGGCCTCCCTACCTCGTCGGGCCTCGCCTACTCTCGTCGGGCCTCCCTACCTCGTCGGGCCTCGCCTACTCTCGCCGGGCCTCGCCTACTCTCGTCGGGCCTCCCTACTCTCGTCGGGCCTCGCCTACTCTCGTCGGGCCTCGCCTACTCTCGTCGGGCCTCGCCTACTCTCGTCGGGCCTCGCCTACTCTCGTCGGGCCTCGCCTACTCGTCGGGCCTCGCCTACCTCGTCGGGCATCGCCTACTCTCGCCGGGCCTCTCCTACTCTCGTCGGGCCTCGCCTACTCTCGTCGGGCCTCGCCTACTCTCGTCGGGCCTCGCCTACTCTTCTCAGACCGCGATTACTCTCCTCGGGCTTCACCCACTCTCCTTGGGCCTCGACTACCGTCTCGGCATCGTGTGCAGCGCAATGCCGTCACCTGCAGGCTGACATATTTGAGTCTCCCCAACGCTGGTTAATTTCTCAAAAAGTCTTATTTTGAGCTTATTATACGTGATTTTTACTTTCTCGTATACATACGTATATACGGGAGTAATATACATAATATAGAGAAAGTTATGTAATGCTGCGGATAATCGATTTCGAGATTTCAACGGTTCAAGGTTTTGGGGTCCCCTGATACCGAAAAAGTGTTTTTTTTTAAACGTCCGTCTGTCCGTCTGTTTGTCTGTCTGTCTGTCTGTCCGTCCGTCCGTCGTCCGTCCGTCCGTCCGTCCGTCCGTCCGTCCGTCCGTCCGTCCGTCCGTCCGTCCGTCCGTCCGTCCGTCCGTCTGTGAACACTAATAGCGCATAAACCACACGTACGATCTTTTCCAAATTGTGGAATCCCCTGTCATCTGGCTCTAGTTGAAGCTTTGAAATTTTGAAAAATATTCTTTAAGATTTGGGGCTACTTTACATGAAGTCCCCGGGACATTTTCAAAATTTTCTTAAAAAGACCCAAATTTCTTCTTTAAATATCTTGTAAGAATAGAGTATAATATAATATAATATAATATAATATAATATAATATAATATAATATAATATAATATAATATAATATAATATAATATAATATAATATAATATAATATAATATAATATAATATAATATAATATAATATAATATAATATAATATAATATAATATAATATAATATAATATAATATAATATAATATAATATAATATATAAATCTCTGTTATAAATATTACCGATTTTCTCGGTTAACTCTGAATATTCGAAAATTGTTTGAATTTTGTTGTGGTCTTCCTACAACTACAAAGTTGAAGACACAGTTTTTTCCTTCAAATGAAATTTGTTGCCCACAAATAGCTCTTTCATTAAGGTCAGGTAGACTTTTTTAAAATTTTATTACTTTTCGTGCAATAGTGTGACATATTTGCAATTTAAAAAGATTACAAAAACACGATTATCTCATAAACACTTCCAAGTTTTTTCTTTGCATTTTTGGTAGGGGTAGAACCTATCTGATGATATAAACACCATATTGCTCTATTCTTTCGTGTTTTTTTTTAAATTACAAAAATGTAATTTTTCAACTTCTCTCACGTTGGCAATATTTACATTAAAGGCAATTTCTTCAAATTATTAGATTTATGAGTGCGTGTGCTTTAAATATTGTTAAATAAAGTTCATCGAAAACTGGACAGTTTTCTGTAAAAATTGGCTCAAAATTCCGCGTTTTTAGAAACGCTCAAACGCCATTTTCTCAAAAATGGTTTCATTTTTTTTTCAAATTTGTCGAACGGATAGGGATAATTGCACCGTTTAAGATGACGTAAAGTTGATTTTGGTGTATTCTTTTGTTTTATTCAAAAATTAGCCAAATGTAATTTTTATAAATATCTCTCACGCTGTGAATATGCACATTTCCATTCATTTGTATACATTATTAGATTTGGAAGTGGAAGTGTTTCAAATAACTTCAAATAAAATTTTTCAAAACTCACTAGATTTCTATGAAAAAGGTTCAAATTTTTTAATTTTCTTAAAAACTGTTTCAAAATTTTCAAGGAAACTTTCTAATTTGAACGAGGTTTTACTCTTTTGTAATGTTCTTGAAGTTATATTTCGGTTCTACTATTAAGAAACCGAAAAGTTGAGGAAATGTCAAGAAAATATACTTTCGGTGACGATAGATGGCAGCTGGTCATAGAATGGAGCAAGACCTTAAAACCAGTTCACACCAAAGAAATTAGAAAAAATTGATACGAGAAAGTCTGTGGCATTCTGCAGCACACCTAGGTCTTGGAGGTTCCCGGTCTACCTCCTTTAGCGCTCCTACGACCTCGTGTTCTCGTGCCTCAATTGCTCGTTTGCTGTCTTCTCCTAGCTCAACATTAGTTTCGTCCCGTCTACATCCAGCGCCACCCGCTCATCCTGTCCTGCTCAACCCCGCCCCATACCACACGGCAACGCCCAGCAACAACGAAGCTCAGGTGGATTGTGAATTGCATTTAATTGATGCGCCATCCTGTGCTGCAACACAAATAGTGGTGTTACAAGGAAATGAACAGTATAATGAACCTTTATGAAAAAAATATTACGCAGATGTGCCGACTTTTATGGACATGAGTCAAACGGTTTCGTGGTTTATCGATCTGGGACAAACCAACATCCATTTTTAGATAGAGAAATCTATTTTGTTGTCCATTATATTCTAAATATTTGTTTGCAGCACTGACGTTGCATTGACAACTTTTAGCCTTCAAATGAGATGCGACTACAAAAAGATTAGGTTAATCGAGCAGGTAATTACGACGCCATCCTCTTGGCAATCTAATCATTCGCTTCAACTAGTTAATTGTCGAAACGCACTGAAACATTGCATTCCTGAATGATGTAGGAGACCCGAAACCTTTGTAGAGTTCAAAACCCATCCTCGTGAAGCTCTTCAGTCGCGAGCTCTTTCATTACGTCCTGCGTTCAGAACATTCCAACCGTTACGGATGGCGACCTCATTTGGCCCGCGGGCGACGTCTCCAAAGCAATATCACCAATGCAGTGTCACTCAGGATGCCACCCGGTCCCGCATCCGGTCTCACGCATCAGTTGCATCGCCCTCTCCCATCCGCGTGTCTACTTGCGCCTCCACGCGAGACCGCCGCTGCATCCCACCATCCCACGCTCTGCGGAGCGCGGCTGCACGCGTCCGCTTCAACGGGCCGCCGCCTTCTCCTCGACCGGCTACATTTCTGCACCTCTTTGGGTGCTCGCGCCGCGGATTGCCCGGTGTTGGCCTGTGGCGCTACTTTTCGCCTGTGTTCCAAACTTCTTCTGCCTCATTTTTCTCCCTTTTCTCCTCCTTCTTCTCTCTTTCTCTCTCTCTTTTTCTATATCTCTCTTTCTATCTCTCTTTCTCTCTCCTTCTTTCTCCTTCTCTCTTTCTCCTTCTGTTTCTCTCTCTTTTTCTCTTTATTTTCTCCTTCTGTTTCTCTCTCTCTTTTTCTCTTTCTATTTTTCTCTCTCTTTTTCTCTTCTCTCTTTCTCTTTTTCTCTCTCTTTCTCTCTCTCTTTCTTCTGCTCTCTACCCTCCACTCTTACGTTTCTTCCAGTCACTCTCATTTTCATTCAAGCACACTTTGCTTCTTTTATTGTGTTATGTATGCGTTGCCTTTGTGCTACTACGTATTGCATGCGCCACCAGCTAATGTATTTAATAACACATGTTTCACTTATTTATCCAGTAAATTGTATACCTAGATACGTGTCCTTAAAACGTTTTTGATTTAGCGTAGGGATAAATGTTGAAAGAGAAGAAAAAGTTTTTATAATTTTCTTTTGTTTCTTTAAGATCGCATTGATTAGGAGGTCATTAGCGACCACTATTGATATAACGTTAGGGGTATCTGTATACTGAATGAAATGATATGGTGATGATGAGGGGTGAAAAGACGAATACAAAAAACAACCCTTCTCGAGGCGGGATTTGCACCCTCGATTCTTCGGTCTGAGATGGCCACGGCACTACTGCCTTAGTGATCTCGGCCTCAGCATTCGTTCGAATTCTTTTCACAAACACAGTATACAAAATCAACAAATAGGTGAACTATAGTTCTCATTATTATTTATGTAAGTCATCAGAAATTTCACAAAAATGTTTGAATGAATTTTTGTTGCTGTTCACTTCATAATATAAAAAAACAAAAATGTAATATTATGTTAGGTACTCCGAAATATTAACCCCTCCATATTTGTGCGCAGTTGAGTATAACGTGGACTTGTGACGCCCGTGTAAACAAACACCACAAATTCAGAGAGTTGAACTAAAATGAGACACGAGCCATTTTTTGAAGCATCCCTTTATCTATCACTGGAAACAGTTTTAAGAAAAAATGGAGCAGTTTTTGAGAAAAAATAGAAAATTCATAATTACTGACACAAATTAAGCGAAATCTCGTTCTTCCCAAAAATTGTATCTGACCTTCCTTAAGGAACTTTTTTCTACAACAGACTTTGTCCAAGACAATCATTTCTATTCTCAATTTTGTAGATTTCAAATGCTGACATTTACAATTTCCAAAAATACGAAGAGCTTCCCGAAAATGGGACTAGCACCATAGTTTTTACCGTACCTTCGTACATATGAGAAGAAAATTTAAAGAAAAAATGGAGCGATTTTGAGGAAAAATATTTTAAAAATTTAAAATGGTCTATATTACGTGCAAAGTTACACGAAAACAACTCATATTGTAGAAAAATTGAACATGACTATTTCAAGATATGTCTTAAGAGGATAGATTTCATTAAGGAACAAATCTTTATCTTCAATATTATGGTTGTAGGTACGCGCCCCCAAAACATTGCATGTATACAATTTTCGACAAATCAGGGAATTCAACGAACATAACACCTGCACAATTCTCGTAAGCGTCCTTTATAATATGCTTTATGCTGAGGATAATGTTTAATAAAAAATTGGATTAATTTTTGAGAACATTTTGAAAATGTTTTGAGGCTTCGTGTAAAGTACACTCAAAAATCAAAATGTCCGTTTGAAACTCCCAAAGTCTCGAGTTCGTTCAAATCGATCGGGAATATCAATTTGCGGGAAACTCGGCAGAACGCGTTAGGCGCTAACGTTGACCACAATGGAGAAGCAGACACATACAGAGAAAGAGACACACACACACACAGACAGACAGAAAGAAAGAGGTTTTACCGTCCATCGTTTTTTCGGTATCAATGACCCATAAAGTAGATTTTGGCTCTAATAACTTTCCCTTTTATGAAGTGCGAGAAATTAAAAATATAATAATAATATCATTGACCTTGACATAAAAGTTCACAATGTAGATATTCACTAAAAATATTTACATTAATTCCCATTGGCACAAAGTCTGGACTTTGTTCTGAAAATACTTGTAGTCTCTTGGTGTTAACATTATATAACTTCAATAGATTTCTTTCGTCCAGTAAGTCTATGTTTGCTACTCCGACACATCGCAAGAGTTCGGCAAATACCATCCAGCAAAACCAAATTGCCTTTATTGATGGCCAATCTTAGGACATTAGATCTTAGTACTCCCACTGACATATTAAAATATTTACGTTAGTGTTGTTGATGAAAACCTAGAAAAATTCAGAACTCTTATTGACTTGTATAAAAAAAATAAAGAGCACATCGCTGTGCTCTTTATGCTATTAAGTAAATCCAGAAAAAATCTGTAAGAGCAGGTGAAGGCCAAACATATACTTGCTGGGACTATTAATTCCTTTTCCGCTGCAGCTAATACCTACTACTCGCCTGATGGCCTCATGTCTACTTCATCGCCCGTGTCTGCACGTGCGCTAGTCGCCGCTGCCACCCACACCTCGGAACCATGAAGATAGGTTAAAAGAAAACCAGAGAGACAGGGGAAACAGTAAGTACGCTCTTTATTATTTCAAAACTAATCGCCATAATTATTTACAAATTTATCGCACTGTAAAAGAAGAGAGTCAATGCTTTCAGAGAAAAATGTTTGCATTTGCCTACGGAACAATGTTTGTGCCCAGGCGTGCACCGCTTCGTCCGAAGCAAATTTACAGAACAGGAAAATATATTCTTAAATGTGATACCGTTCGAGGTACTGCAGTGTTGTCGACATTGTTCGTCTCTTCAACTTCTGTTCCTTCACCAGGCTGTGGGGAACCCACTACGCACAGATTTTCTGGCATTTCAGATGGTCTGTCAAGATCGCGCGATTGCTACTGTGACTAACGCTCAAATGAGCCGAATGTCTTCCACAGTCCGCTGTCGGTCACTTCTAACGGCAGTATTCACAGCAATCACAGAAGGGGCACGATGCGCCTGTCCTGGCGCCTGTTTTTTTAACGATATCCCATCAAAATCGTTTATTCCATTCTACCACACGCGCACATGTGTTCATCACACACAACGAACATGCCGGCATGATTTTCACCTGCTGACACTCCTTGCGCTGTCAAAAAATGCACTACACCTCGGTGTTCCTGTTTCTGGCGTCTCTAGTCATGTCGGACGCCCAACAGACTCGCTGACCTCTCTTCGAATACTTCTAAAAGACCAATGGCAGAGCGGTGAACGTTCGCGCTGTTCCTTCCTGATTTCCAGTAGAAGGCACTTCTATACACACACCCATCCGTGTTACCAACTTCATGCCCGTAATTTCCCGTAGATATAAAAGCAGTCGAATTGTGTAAATAGGGTGCATTTTATTTCTCGTTTTTTTTTTCTTTATGAACAAATATATTCATTTATTTTGTGAGTAATACACAATTTACATGTTTATGGAGTGTTTCTATGCTTCTGTAAAGCAAAGTTTTGTTTAGAAAGCATTTTTCAAACCAACTTTTGAGTGCTTATTGCGGCTCAACCATTCAGAATATCCAAGTAGTTTATTAGACAAAATATGCTTAAAATTGTCTTAAGAGCTTATTTTCGAATTTTCGACGTTTCCTCTCCGGATACCCTGTATATACTCAATGAATCCATGGAAACTGGACGAAAACCTGAATGACATGGGTTCATTGTCCCAAACGTCGTTCAAGAGTATTAGTTCCAAATGATCTGCAATAAAACCAAATTTTCGTCTTGAATAGCATATAAATATACAATTAGAATGCATTTGAGTAATTTTTTGAATTGTAATAACGTAATTGACTATTTTCATTGTCCTGAATTTATCACACTTCTTATCTATCATCAGTATTATTAATTTCCAATGCACGCAGAAATTCAAAGAAAACTGTGCATTATTCAAGCATGTGTGAGGTGTCTATTGTTTAGTATGTTTCCCAAGAATTACAAAAACAATCAAACAGAAAGCAAATATTTGCCTGAAAAAAGCAAATATTTGATTAAATTTTGCAATTTCTCATATCTAATGTTACGCGTCATGCGATGACGACCAATGAATCATCATTAAAGAGTGATGTTTCAGAACAACCAATTTTTGTTGCTTGAAGACTCCATTTTTCACACACTCGACAGCATTTTTCCGCTGCAGCCGTCTAGTACTTCCTATTTTCATTTTACTTCTTGAGCCCCTTCTGTGCTGGAGCTTTCTGCCATCCGACAGATAGACAACGTTGAACATATATCGTATATTAACATTAATTTATTGAATAATTAGATGTTGGACGAAAATGTGGGTGGCTTATTCTGCATTGTGTGTACATTCGGCATTTCAGACACAGATATCACCACTCATTGATTAATTACTTCGTGTTTCCGGGCGCGATAATTATTAAAGTCATTAGTCTCGTTCGTGTAACCTATTTTTTATCCCGCGAAGTGGCGGTGATCTTTCCTCGCTGAATGATGAGATACGGGGTTGACTTACATGTCGGCTTGCGGGTTTTACTCCCAACGAGGTATCGCCCACCAGCGGGACACCGATCCAGCCGAGACAAGCTCAAGTTCCGAACGGTTTCCCGACATGTTTAGTAATAATAGTGCATGTGTGTGTTAGTAAGGGTTTGGAGGAGGACACAATAGGAAGGAAAGACCGCACGCGGGCCGTTACCCGTTTGTGAAGGTACTACTCCGATATTCACCTTATGTTGATTGGAGAACCCATGGAAAACTGCAGATCAGAGCGGCCGGCCGTTATAATTCTCCTCCAGACAGTGGTAGAATTTGACCTAGCTATGCAGCTGGTGTCGAAAACCCTGCAACTGTCAACACTCGAACCCTAGGACCTCCCGGCCAGGGACACTGCATTGATATCAGTTATGCCCTGATTCACCTAAGTCAGTATCTCCCCTCATACTTCTTTAGACCAACTGCTGCTCTGTTTGCAGCTGTATTCCATCCGCCCCTTCCTCAGCGTCGCTGCCTCCCACACTCCGGTGCACAGCGCCGCCAATTCAGCTCTGCGTTGAGCAAGTGAAGGCACAGACACTGCAGCCGGGTGGCATCGGGGGGGGGGGGCAGCGGCTGGTTCATGAGAACACAGCCTCTGCGGATGAGGGATAACTGACACGTAACAATGAAATTGTATAGGCTGCATTGATGTTGATACTGAAATGACTGAGTCTTCAAATATTATCAAGTAAGCTAGACATAAAATAAGAAACGTGGGAAACGAGAAGCACATGGTAACTTGTTGCGAACTCCTTTCCTTCGCCAATATTTCAACGAAATTTGCGACCCAGTAGTAAGAAGTGAAAAGTGAGTTGCCCAGTTAGTTAAATTTTGTGTGATTAATTTCATTTTGTGCTATTAATCAGTATAATTTGTCTGTCTGGACGATCATTGAGTACTCTTAGTCATTTCATGCTTTATATTTGATATTTCCGAGATAAGAACCCATCAGGATCATTGTATGGCAGTTGGTCTAAAGAAGTATGAGGGGAGATACTGACTTAGGTGACTCAGGGCATAACTGATATCAATGCAGTGTTCCTTCCAACCGACTTCAATTCGCCTCTTCCTTGACGTCTCGGCCTCCCACACTCCGGAAGTGGAGTAGGCGCCGAGCCTGCCACGCGTGGTGCGATCGAAGGCGCATCCCGTCGCCGTGTGGCTCCAGTGGTGGTGGTTTACAGATTGAGATATTTATTTAGTCAAAAACAGTAATAAACTATGTGACCAATGGAGGAGAAAATCATCTGCGCACGCTTCCTTGGGTTTCAAAATTCCTTCCCAACAATTTAACTATTAATTGTTGAAAGATGAAAAAATAGTAATAATAATAATAATAATAATAATAATAATAATATTATTATTATTATTATTATTATTATTATTATTTTAAAAAGTGAGAAATTAACATTTCAAAAACTAGATATTTTCGTTTCCGAGTTATAGAAAAGTTATTTGTAACGGTAATTGAACTGCAGATTTGATTTTTCTGTATTGTTAAAAAAAGAAACTCACCCTAAGCCTACTACCACTACAAGCAAAAAAAACAAAACGTTCGCATAGTGAAGCTACGTTTGGTTGGGGGCAGGGGGCACAACACCATGAGATCAAGAAATGTGTCATGTATATATGAAGTTAAATACGCTGACTTGGCTGAATCTACAAGTATGTGTAAGCAGTAGAAAAAATACGAGACATAAGAACCGAGAATATCACACGGAAATTCGTCGCGAATCCGTCTGGTTTACCATCTAATTCGGTAGCATTTGTGCCCCGGAACCAAGAGGTGAAAAGTGAATTAAACTGTTAATTAAATATAGCGCAATTATTGTCATTAATCAATATAATTATTCTGAACGAATATTGAGCTGATTTAATCATATCCATCTTATACATACTAAATCATTAGACACTGAGACCCCTCATCGTACTTCTTTGGAACAGCCCCAGCTCCCCTGCTGCTAACACGTCTCATCTGACTTCCTAGTCAAGCTGCCTCCCAGAGCTAGAAATTAAGTGAGCTTAATTGGTATTAAGGAGATTGGAACGTCCAACATGCTTTAGATAAAATAGAAGGTACTGTTGACGATAGCACCACATGGAAATATCGCCAAACCTCTTTATCCACAACATTTTACGTAGGTATTAAGGCCCCCATGCCACACCGCATGCCGTGAGGTGAACATTTTTTGTAGTTAATTAATATCTACAACTGTGCAATTACTCAGAATTTGGAATTAATTCAATGGAAATTTTTTTTCCTAGGGCTTTTATCCAGCCGACAGCCGGTTGCCCTTTACGTCCCGAAGAGACGCATATTCGACCATACACTAGACAAACACTTGCGGGCTCCTCTGATCTGGGGTCAGCAGAACGCGAGGCCCGCCGCGACAACACACACACACAAAGTCAAGGGACAAACAGCCATGGCCAAGGCGGGACTCGAACCCGCGACCCTTCGGACCGAAGCGCTGAGTCGGTCCTCGCTCTTAGCCACCTCGCCCATCCAGGTCGGCTCAATGGAAAATATCTGAAGAAAAATTCAGCAGTCCTGATCATCATTCAATTTATATTTAACATTACCGAGGGAAGACACTATCGTACGTCTTTTTTTTTAATTTCTTGCATCTACATCTTGACGCAAGGCGTCTCCAAGCCCCTTAAGGGGTGTTGAGCGCATTCTTTGGAGTAATCCTCCGTTAATTACTAAGTCAAGTCTCGTCACGCCGCAGTCAGTCAGTGCCTTTTACCCCTTCGGCCAGGGGCTCGACGACGTTAGATCCCGGGGTTCCTGGCCGGTCACCCAACCAAGAACCCGCGAGTCTGGAATTCGCTTAACCTTCGTGACTTCACGGAGCGTAGTAAACGAATTCGGCTAGCGCCGCCGTCTTTGGACCAGTCCCTGCTCCGCTGCTGCTAACACCTCTCATCGGACTTCCTCGCGTCCCACACTCCGGAACTGGAGTAGACGCCGGCAAATCAGCCACGCGTCGGGCTCAGGTGCCGACACCGCGCGCCTCGCGCATGAGAACACGGCCTCTGGGAATGATCGAGGCACCCGACCAGGCGCGCATCCGTGTGTGAAGGCTATGTAATTTTCACTCGCGAGCCCCCACCTTCGGAGCCAACTTCATTACGCACGACGAAGTCGGTCATCGGAGAGAAGCGCGCCTAATGAGTTTTTCATAGCAGGGCCTTGTTTGTACTTTCTTTTGTTTCGTGGACGCTCTTGATTCAAGGCTCCTCCGTTCCCGCGGCAAACCTACTTCCGAGCGACGATATCGTCGGGCTGTTACTGCCGCTTCGCAAGCATCACGGAAGGAAGCGGAGAAGGGGGCGGCGGCGCCGGCGGTGGAGTCGGTGGCGGAGGCGACTCGACCGGTTCCAGATCCGAGAAGATCGCTCTAGTTTACGATTCCTTCAGCGATAGTTCCAGTTTTTCAGTCGACTGCTCGTGTCTTTTTTCCCTGGTTGGATGAAGGGCCTGTGCGACGCCAGCTTGTAAATCAGATGGATATTTGCGTTAAATTGTTAATTATCAGGATTAAATATTTCGTTTCACTGGAATATAATTTGTGAAGTCTTTCTCGTAATAACCTTTAAAAACTGATTGAAAGAAATCGCGTGACTACACCGTGACTCATGACTTCTGCTGTTGGGAAATAAATTAATTCACAGGGATATTAACTAAACCTTTTGACAAATCTTAGTAGTTGATTTCAATAGTTTGAGAAGCTTCTTAGCTCCGCAAAATATATTTTGTCTGGTATTTTATTTACATAGCAGGGATTTTTGCGTGTAAATATTTTGAAGGATATCTTCTACCATAGAAGTATCGTTAGAGAATTATGAATGTATCGATGTTGAATGATTCGTAATTGTATAATTAATATTTGACATTCAATCTTCTAAGTAATTATTACACGTTATGATGCCAAAAAAAGTTTCTGGAGTTGCTTCACTAGGAACTTCTTCTTAGAATTCTGTACGTTATTTCCCTATCGACCAAGTACATACTCATCTGTTTATTTGTTCATTTATTTAATGTCCAAACATTAAAAACTGTATGTGACTTTTGGAAGGGAGATATGTTACGTTTCGTGCTCAGACTAAAAAGTAAGAGACTTCCTTATTGAATGTCATTGACTGTTGTTGTTTACAACCGTCACTACGAGAAAACTATTCAGTTCTATAGAATTAAACAACATGAAAAGGTAAATAATGTATTGGTATTATGTACAATAAATACAAATTTCATTTTTGATACACGGTGTAGACCCTAATATTGCATAAAATACCTATGCAACAGAAAAGTTTTTACCGACTTTTCAATTAGTGGAAATTTGAATTCTATATTGTCGTCACAAAATGGGATTATTGTAATGAGATATTGATTCTGATACCTGATGAATATGCTCACTACATCGAGTGTTAGTAGTTTGTAGAAGTTTATTTTGTACGAAAAGAAAACCGCATATATTTGTAAAGGCATATGCGAAGGAATGGTAATAAAGATAGGTCATGGAAATCAAGTTAATTATAATATTTGTTCGTTTAGAATTTATTCACCAAAAATGTATTCACAATTAGAGAGCTAAGTAAAAACATACTAAACCAGTAATTTTTAAGGAGTCGTAGGTTATGATGTCCCATATTTTGCCTTCTAACATATAATCTCCAAAAATAAATCAATTTCAATTTCAAATGATGCACATGACGACGGACATTACAAATAGAGAATTAAATAAAGCTTGTGTGTACAATAGTTCTTGTTTAAGAAAAGTAGCGTTAATGCACAATTCATTGTGTTCATCTCAATTAAATCTGCCAGAAATTTTATAGATACTATCTATCATTTTTTGTCCTTAATATACTCTGTCTCTCTCTCTTCTTCCCTCCCTTTTACTCACTCTCTCTCATCCTCTCTCCCCCTCTCTTACCCACTCTCTCTTAACGTTCTTCTTGTTATTTCCTCTACATGCTTTGAAACATTCACCCACATGCATATCAGGATGAGAGTATCAAACCCTCACGACCATCAAAAACAAATGTCACAGCGGCGGTGGCGACATTCATTAGTTCGTACCCTGATCACGTCCGCCCTGTGCCGAAAAGAAGAGAAAGTAAAATATGGAGCGAATCTGATGACGGCCGCGTGCCTCCCGACAAACGGAACGCCATCCACTTGGCGGCGCCGGCCGGCGCGGGGCAGGGGGCGGGGCAGGGAGGGGTGGGAGAGGGGAAGGGGCGAGACGCACGCCGCGCGGAGGTCGGGAGGCTTCGAGGAGTGGGTGCGCCGACGCACGCGTGCACGGGAGATCCGCCTGGGTCGAGAGCTGCTGGCACGCACGCTGCGTGAAAGCGGCAGCATTGTCGTTGTCGTCGAGGGTGGCCGCGGGGCTGGCAGGCGGCTGGAATTTAGCAGGTGCTGGTGTTGATGCAGATGGTATTGGGGTTGGGCAGGGTTCTAATGGGGGGGATGTGGCTACTGCTGATAGTGATGATGGTGGTGCTGAGGCAGTGGTGATGATGATGTGAGGCGTTGGAAGTGATATGGGTTCTCCTTATTTTTTTCTCCTCCGTTCTCTAAACGGTATGTCTTCTCTAGATCCACTGGACACTCCTTTCTTCTCTTTCTTGGTCGATCTAAGTAACATCGTGAAAAAAAATTGTACCCTTCCTCTACGGTCGCAGCTTCATTCAGATGAGTACGTCACGGCGTGATCCGACAAACCTCTCTGGGATGTTCTTCATGCAGGGGTTCTTAAAGCAATTAGTCTTAGGTACATTTAATACACATTTAGATATGTTAAAGTGCATTCAGTTAATAGTATAAATTTATTGAAGTTAGCTTTAACTTAGTTTTCTTTCGATTATTTAAAATAAACGCCCTTCAAACACTACTTGCTGTTGCCGCAAGATACTAATACGAGACTACGTCCTAATAATTAACTAATGAATAATTTCTAATGCGCCCAGAAATAGACCATATTGTCGCAGTTTTCATTAAAGATATTTTTATTAAGATATTCAATTTATTGCAGTGTGAAAGGAGAGTATTTTACTTGTTGGTCTTGAGCAGCGTGTCTACTACTTTTCGAATAACCATTTAATGTATTTTCGTTGAGCAGCATTTTTACCAACATATAATTATTGTATATCATGATATAATACTTACTATTAGTGATAGTATGAGTATTACATCCTCGTCTTGTATTGTGCTCGATTATTATTAATAATTGTTATTATTGTTAATTAGCTGCCACAGGGTCGTACCCAATTGCAGTTCAAATAAATGTTTGTATGATTTTTATTTCTGCAGGCAATTAATTATTCCCGCGAAAACAGGGGTGGCGTGGCTGGCGAGGGGGGGGAGGCAGCGGGGGCCGCAGGATCAACGGGGCCTTAGGCGGCTGTGGGGCGGTGAAGGGTGCGCCTGCGTCGCATAGCTGTAAAGCTGAACGCAGCGGCGGAGTGTCCCCAGCGCCAACGACCACCGCACGCTGGGCCGGCGTGCCGTCCTTGCACGACCCTCGAGAGCTCTCGTGTTTGTAGAATCGCTGTTCTGTGCACTCCGGGTCGTGTAGCTTTGACTTTCTATGTTTTATCTTTAGAGGAAACCTCGACGTACGTTTTCACTGGGAACGGTCCCGTTATTTTGTTGTATCTCTCTTTATTTTGTGAAGGAGGTAGATTAATTGTGAACTCACGGTGGCTCCTGAAGGTACTCCAATGAGGACGTGCTGATATCCCCAAGTCTCTCGTTTCGTCTTCTGCAGGTTGGAATAATTGATCTTCTAAAACGCTTTCGATTTTTTCACCTGTCGTTCATTTTCTCATCCTTCCATCGTTCATTCTTCATTAGTATTTCTTATTGTCATCTACCTCCTGTGTTGTGGGAGAGATCTGGCCAATGCCTTCGTGTAATGGACTGTGAGCGATGGCTCATATTCATGTCCCATTCAAAACAAACCTATTATTCGGGACCGCGTAGGACGATGATGGGCTCTAAAGGAGAGATATTGCCCATAGGGACGCATTACATATGCTAGACTTCTTACTGGATCGAATGGTAAAACCAATGAAAGCAACCTCAAGTGATGCTCACCACGACCAATTAGTCCACACTCGCTATGCTTACTGAGCATGCCCAGTATTTTCACTACAAGGGATAGATGATTTTTGAAGTGTTACTGAAAGATGAGTCGGTTTGAGACGTGAGAAACTTTAGTTTTCCATTTTTGTGAAATTTAATTAAAAAAATTGCCTAATTGTTCCGAGAGCGCAATACGGTTACATGTAATGTTTGTAATTCTTTGGGTGAAGCATTCGTGTGCAGTAAAGAAATTTGTGATTTAAAAAAAATGTAGAAATATATTGGCAAGTATCTTCCGATTGAATTAATTAGTATTATTAATTACACTGCACAGTATGAACACTATATATCACATTATACACACATCATACAATACAATAGTGTACAGAATTATAAAATGTACAATTTTACTATATACTACATACAATATTTACCACATATAAAACATACCATTATTATTCGAATATATGGAATATTTTAATAGTATAAAAATTTGAGTCGGCCCGGTGGCTGCGATCGCTAAGGCAGTAGTGTCATAGTGATCTGGAACCGAAGAGTCACGGGTTCGAGTCCCGCCTCGGGCATGGTTGTATTTGTGTTCGTCCTTTCACCCCTTATCACCATTTCGTTTCACCTTCATGGTTACCATAACGTTAATGCCAATAGTGGTCGCTAATGAACTAGAAGTTGATGCGACCTTAAGTAACAAAAAATTGTATTCTTATCTAAATAAAGTGTAACAAATTGGAGTACAAGTTTCATACATCCGTTTTCGTGTGATACGTGTCCTCTTGTGCCGTCGTTATTGGTATGTTTGGGTTGACGTCGCCTTAGGAGCTTTTCCAGTTCCTTGGCGCCAAGTCTGTCTCTCTAAAGTGCATTCCCATCTAGCTCTAGACCGCTTGTTTTCTCCTTTGTCCTACAGTTCCCACTATAAATTCACATTACGTGCGTGTGCGCCATGCGTGATGTGCGTAAGCGGACCTGACACACGACGGCAAGTAGTGGGTCACCGCGAAATGATGCGACCCAAATATTTTCGCAATTTAAAACTTTTGTAAGCAAATACGATTTAAGAGGGAGTTGTTGGTATCTCTTCTTTTACTTCGTTCCTGTGTACAGTATGCGTCGTTTAGAAAGTGTTGCGGATCCCCTGATTCTAAAAGTACTGCTGGAGGTTCTTCAGAAAAGACGTACGAAATGTGCATAACTTCCAGCAGAATTATAGAACCAGGGGATCCGCAATACTTTCTACACGTGTTGAATATTTGGATATAATCTACGAATTTTACCTCATATATGTTGGAACATATCTTAAATTTAATTAAATAGCTTCTCATTTTGAGGATTTCATACATATGGGAAATGTACGTTTATTGACAAGTAAACATGCTAATAAGTAGGGAGCGGATATTGATGACCTATAACATCGCCAGAAATTATCAATAAAATGCTCTTAAAATGCTTTAAAAATGCTCTAAAACCAAAGAAAAATTACGTTAAAAAAATCTTATGAAAACAAGTTCGAATGAACAACTCAAGCTCTTGGATACGTTTCTGATGTAATCGAGGTTTCTTCCGTTCCTGCAAATGAACTCAGCTTGCTAACTTTTGGTTTGGGCTATTCTTTACAAGGAAATTTCTGTCATTAGTTAGTCCGAAAACGGCCGAACCGGCAATGGCGCTGATATACGTCACAAGAATTATATACTCACAGCGACTATCAAAACAATTTCTGAGCAAAAAAATCAAATAGGATACCGAATAATTCTGTAAAGAACATTTGTTGCATCTCGTAAATATTATTTCAAACAAGTACTATTAAAAAAATTAAAATCGAAGAAATCAGCAAAAATGCATTTAAAGTGACGGGAAATAGTAAAAACTGACTTATTAGCCGAAATCGACAAAAATGCATACTAATGACCTAGAAAAAACCGTTTTCTTTTGTCATAACATAAAATGAATTTCTATACTAAACGGCATTGTTCTAAAGTTAAAATACAAAAATGACATTTCATTAAAATACCCCCTACGAATAAGTATGCAGTGCAATTGATTTGAAGACTAGAAGATAATCCAATGCAAAACAGTTCAATAGGTTTATTATATTCCAGTAAAAATATTTTTAGATTGATTTGCTAATAGTCTACATACTGCAAGTCTTTCAAAACCAGTACATAAGAAACAGTATCAGGGTTCATGATCATGGGACTGAAACGTATTTACAAAGAACATAAAAAAATTAAAACCATGGCTTGCTATGAGCCTTTCAATTGTATTGTTTCTTATCTGTCTCGTTTGTTTTATTACTTGAGTTGCAATTTCTAGAAGTGTGATCTGTATATCCGAAAGGCAAATTCTGTTTACTTGGAAACCCCTTATCACTTTCAATACCTATGAATAATGATGAATCATTGTAATTTCAAATTTAAAAATTTAATTAATATCAATTTTCATTACATGTATAACTGTGTAGTTGTAACTGTTACTATTTCATATCAAAGTTTAAAGATTTCTAATGTACTGTGTGTGTCTGCACTGTGGTAGTTTAATTAAGCAATTGAATTTCGCGAAAAGAAGAATATAGCAAAAATGATATAAAAGGAAGTTGAGACATTCATCTTTCCGCATCAATAAACGATTAAATTGTGGAATTAGGGGTAAGATGTGAAGGAACAATATGAAATGGCATTGTGCTCTAATTTTTTTTTAAATGAAACTCATTCATTTATAAACACCTGCCAATACATATTTACAGAAAGGTCGGCTTAGTAAGAAACGCAAATAACCAAAAAGAAACGGCTATCATTCCACATTCCATCAACAGATGTCACTGCAGCGCTTCTGTCCGGGAGTTCCTAGGTTCGAGTCCTGATGGCGGTAGGATTTTCGACACTAGCTTTTTAGCTAGGTCGAATTCAGTCGCTGTCTGGAGGAGAATTCTAGCGGCCGGCTGCTCTGATCGGTAGGTTTCCGTGGTTTCTCTCATCAACGCCAGGCGAATGCCGGAGCAGTACCCTACCAAACGGGCCACGGACCGCGCGCGATCTGTCCTTCCTCTTCCTTGTCCTATCCTCTCCTCTTACACACACACACTAACATGCACTACACTACCACATATTCCGGGAGACCGATCGGGAGCGTAGAGCTTGTCCCGACTGGGACGGTGCCTCGCTGGTGGGAGAGTCCTGGTTAGAAGGAAACCCCACTAGCCGACGGTAGGTCGGTGCCGGATCTCGCCATCCAGCGGAGGAAAATCACCGCCATCTCCCGAGAAAAAAACATGTACTACACTAACGGGACTAATGACCGAAGCAGTTGACGCGCCCGGAAACACGAAAAAATCAATCAATCAAAACTATCATTCCGATTGCTAGGAAACCGATACAATGAAATTATGAGGATTGCCAGGAGAAAGAAGGAATGTATACCGACTGTCTGTGTTCCTTCTGTACCTCTTCTATACTGTTCCTTCTACATGTGCGTAAAATTGTAGGTTAAGTTTGCTTACGACACAAATTTGAAGACAAACTAAGATTGGGGAAAAAGTAAAAATACATCATCAAATGGCCAAAAAAATTTATTATTTTGTTCCCTCACCCTCTTTCTCTCTCTCTCTCTCTCTCTCTCTCTCTCTCTCTCTCTCTGCTCGCTCGCTCGCTCGCTCGCTAGCTCTCTCTCTCTCTCTCTCGTTCGCTTGTTCTCTCTCGCTCTCTCTTACTCGCTCTCTCACTCGCTCTCTCGCGCCCTCTCTCTCGCTCTGTCTTCACGCCGTGTACTCTCTTTTCATCTTCTGTAGCTCTTCTTTCATCGGCATTGAGAAACCATCTCATCAGCGTCCCAGCGCGCCATCTCAATGGAGTAAATCGGACGTCTGCGGACGTGCCGCGAGTCTCCCGCCGCCTGCGAAATTGAATGGCATAAGCAGGTAAGCGCGCGGGCCACGTCGCAGAGCCGGCTGCCGCAACGCCCACGCGCCTGCGTCGGCGATGCTGAGCATGTTTCCCCAACAGCTCCCGCGAGTCAACGCCCCGCGCCGCCGCCAGCGTCTTGTTGGCCGCCGCCCAGCAGCTGCGCCCGAAAGAGATTGCATGGAGATGGTCGGCAAGGGGCGGGCGGCTGGCTGTGTGTGTCTTGATACGCCGCTGCCGCCTGCCCGTCTGCCTGTTTCTTAATTAGGACTCGCAACTCGCGACGCTGCGCTGCGTAGCGTTGGAGGACTGGCATTCATTCAAATGGCCAAATCACGTTCCTCTCTGACGCTTCTGACATGCTCGTTGCCCCATCACCCCTCCGCCCCGGTCCCTCCGGTGGCCCGGCGCTCCCAATTATACGCGCACGTTTTCTTGAGCCCCGGAATAACTACCCCCACTCCTTTGCCAACATCAGTTGAATTAAGAATAAACGATACCAACGAGCGTTGTATACAAAACCTGATAACCAGAAATGTTCGCTTCCGTGTAATAGAAACTATTTTGCATTGAAAAACGCACTATAAATCTGATATTAAATTCCTTTCGTCCAAATGACCAAACTCTCCTCTCCTCTCGCAACTAGCCAAGCGAGGGCTCAAGAAAACGTGCGCGAATAATACTTCGTTACCTGAGGCGCTGCCACCACGGTGCCCCGCCCACTCACGTCGCACCGGGGAACCTCTCAGTCCCAGTGCAACAGCGTCCAACCACCCGGTAGACTCTCCACGCGATTGCCCCATCACCGCACCGCCCCCTCCTTTTACCGTCGACACGTTACCGAGTTTCGACCGGGAGGTCCTAGGTTCGAGTCCTGACGGCGGCAGGATTTTCGACACTAGCTTTTCAGCTAGGTCGAATTCAGTCGCTGTCTGGAGGAGAATTCTAGCGGCCGGTTGCTCTGATTGGTAGTTTTCCGTGATTTCTCCGATCAACACCAGGCGAATGCCGGAGCAGTGCCCTACCAAACGGGCCACGGACCGCGCGCGATCTGTCCTTCCTCTTCCTTGTCCTATCCTCTCCCCTTACACACACACTTACACTAACATGCACTACATATTCCGGGAGACCGGTCGAAAGCTTAGAGCTTGTCCCGGCTGGGGCGATGCCCCGCTGGTGGGAGAGTCCTGGTTAGGGGGAAACCCCACTACCCGACGGTAGGTCGGCGCCGGATCTCGCCATCCAGGGGGGGTGATCGCCGCCATCTCCCGAGAAAAAACATGCACCACACTAACGGGACTAATGACCCAAGCAGTTGACGCGCCCAGAAACACGAAAAAATCAATCAATCAACCGAGTTTCGATGTTTCGGAATTCCTATTCAACTACCTACCACATATTCCATTACCCAGCTGTCCCGCTCTTCTATACGCTCGCTGATCTCACTGGCCCGCCGAGCCTGAAGCCCTTGCCTCCGGGAGAAGCGGCTCAGGACATCACCTGATGTAACTGTGGGGCCTATGACCGGGAGGTAATAAGTTCGAGTCCCGACAGTGGTAGGATTTTCGATACTGGCTACATAGCTATGTCGAATTCAGTTGATGTGTGGAGGAGAATTCTTGCGGGTGGCTACTCTGATTGGTAATTTTCCGTGGTTCCTTCCATCAATACCAGGGAAATGCCGGCGCAGTACCCTGACAAACGGGCCACGGACCACGCGCTATATTTCCTTCCTCTTCCTTACTTTATCTTCACCTCTTACTTACACACTTTCACTTACATGTCCTACACTACCACACATGCCAGGAGACCAGTCGGGATCTTAGATCTTGTCTAGGCTGGGGCAGTGCACTACTAATGGGAGATAGTGGTTGGTCTCATCACTCCCCTATCTCGCCGTCTCGATTTTCCATCATCCCACCGCCCACACCATTGCGTTATCCCGCCGTTTCGCAATATCGCCGTCTCCATATCATGTCTTAACTTCCACCGGAATCCTGTGCCACTATTCCATTGCCCAGCTCTCCCGCTGTTCCATAGACTCTCTGATCACACGACATCGAATTTTATCATAGTTCCCGCCAACTCGCCACTCTCGCTACGTACACCCTCCAAGTGCTTCGATGGCTGAAACTCCCACGCCGTCGTCGTCGAACACCTAATCCCCTTCACTTCCACGTCTCTTATCTTCGGTAGCACCTTCCCATCGCCTCGAGCTCTCTGTCCCGCTCCACTCACCACCCTCACTGTGCCTCGCTCCCCGCCTCATACCCCGCCCCTGTCCCCGCCCCTCTCCCCGCCCCTCTCCCGCCCCCCCCGCCCCTCTCCCCGCCCCTCTCCCGCCCCTCTCCCGCCCCTCTCCCGCCCCGCTCCCGCCCTGCTCCCGCCCTGCTCCGCCCCGCTCCGCCCGCTCCCTGCCCCGCTCCGCCCGCTCCCCGCTCCACACCTGCACCCCCGTTCCCGCCCCGCTCACAACTCCGCTCACAACCCCTGTCACAACCCCGCTCGCAACCCCGCTCGCAACCCCGCTCGCAACCCCGCTCGCAACCTCACTCGCAACCCCGCTCACATCCCCGCTCACATCCCCGCTCACATCCCCGCTCACATCCCCGCTCACATCCCCGCTCACCTCCCCGCTCACAACCCCGCTCACAACCCCGCTCACAACCCCGCTCGCAGTTTCTGCCTCTGGGCGCGCGGGAGGTGGCGTGGCGTGCACGGCGTCGCATGCAGCGCTGCGCCATCCCCCGCCCCGCGAGCACTCTTGCCTTTTTGTCTCTCGGCGGCGCCGCCTGGGGTGTGGCGTGGCGTGGCGTGGGCTGGCGTGGTGTGGAGAAGAGTGGCACGGGTGCGACGCCTCGCGTCGCACGTGAGTTACTCAGTATTGATTGCGGGCGCTTCAACTACTGAAATCATTCCTCCCTTCAATATAGTGCCTGTTATGTCGCGGAAGCTGGTGATGTTCCGCCCCTGCTGGTGAGTGAGATGCCGAACCTTCAATAGGTCGGGTGTTCCGCTTATCTAACAACCTCAATCCCAACGAAGCACTACCCCAGCCAGGAAAACCTATAAGCCCCGATTGGTGTCCCGAAACGAATGGTAATGTATGACATATAAGTGTGTGTGTGTGTGTGTGTGCATAAAGGGAAAAAACGGGCCAAGAATGAAATATCACGAGTGATCCATGAGTTGTTTGAATACTGCTTCGGCACTCACCTGGCATTCATAAGAATCGCGGAAAACTCTGGGCAAGAGCAGCCCACCGCTAGATTTCTCCTCCAAGCAGTGGTGAAATTAGACATTAGTATGTATCTTGTGTCGACAATCCAGAGTCGTCGCGAGTCGAACCCAGCACCTCACAGACAAAGATCCGGTAGGGACAGTGGCGAGGAGCTGGGCGCGTGACGTCACCTTCACACCGGTGACTGATTGATCATTTCATGTTTCCGGGCGCGTCAACTGTTACTACTGCCGCAAATGTAATGCATGTTTTATCACGTGATGTGGCTGTGATCTTTCCTTGCTGGATGGTGACATCCGGCGGTGAGCTACTTGTTGACTTGCGAGATATTCTCCAACCAGGTATCTCCTATATGCGGGGCACTGCCCCAGCTGGGACAAACTCTAAGCATCCGTCTAGTCAGCCGACAGTCGGTGATAGTCTAGTGCATGTAAGTGTGTGTGAAAGTAGGTGAGGAAATATCAAGGAAGACGAAGAAAAGATCGCAAGCGATCCATTTGTTAGGGTGATGCACAGGCATTCGCCGAGTGTCGAAAGGACAAATCACGGGAAACTTTTGAAGAAAGCATCTGGTTGCTAGAATTATCCTCCCGACAGCGACAGAGTTCGATCTATCTTCTAGCTAGAGTTGAAAACCTTGCGACCGTCGGGTCTCGATCTAGGATGGTTGGTGATTCCTGGTGCGGCAACAGCTTAGGTCATTAGTCCCATGTAATGAATTGTTAAAGTGCATGCTTTTTCCTCGTGAGATGGCGGTACCCTTCCGCCGCGGGATGGCGTGATCCGGCGCCGACCTACCGTCGGCTAGCGGATTTTCCCCAAACCTGGTCTTCCCCAGCTGTGGGGCACCGCCCCAGCCGGGACAAGTTCTAAGCTTCCGGCCGGTCTCCCGGAATATGTGGTAGTGTAGTGCATGTTAGTGTAAGTATGTGTAAGGGGGGAGGATAGGACAAGGAAGAGGAAGCAAAGACCGCGCGCAGTCTGGCCCGTTTGCTAGGGTACTGCTCCGGCTTTCGCCTGGTGTTGGTCGAAGAAACCACGGAAAACTATCGATCTGAATTCTCCTCCAGACAGCGACTGAATTCGACCTAGATGAAAAGCTCTTGTCAAAAATCCCGCCGCCGTCACGACTCGATCCTACTAGGTCTAGGAACGACTAGGACCTCCCGGTCAGGGGCGTTGCAGTGACAGTTGATGCATTGAGCTACTGCTCCCGGTCGACCCTAGGACCTTTCGGTCAGAAGCACTGCAGTGACAAGAGAGGATGCCCCGAGCCACCTCAGCCGGCCGTGGAGGATGTGACCTCGTCCGGTACGCGAAGTTCTTCGCCCCAAGCGATACTGGGTTAAGGAAATCTGTTGGCACGTCTCGAGTTCCTCGCCTGCCCCAAATACCTCCGAGCGCCCACGGCGGCGTCGCGACGCGAGCGGCGTCCCCAGCAGCTCTCGCGCCACCCGCCCATTCATTGTCGTCGCCGGGTGGTGGCGGGGCTGAATTGCAAATTTATTTACTCGTAATTTTAGTGGCGGCGTTGGCGGCGCCGGATTTACCGCAACGTCTTGAGTTGCTAGCATACTGAGCACAAGGGTGCTTCCAGAGGGGAGTGAAGAGGCCATTCCCCTTCCTTGCAAATGTTCACTATCAAAATCTATTTTTACAAAAAATTGGTGCCAAAATATGTGATTTTAACTTCATATTGTTAAAAAAACGCGTGTTCAACACTTAATATTTTTAACTGTTGTTGGAGTTTAAATATAAACAATTTCGTAGTTTAAATATAGTAGTAGTTGCGTAGTGTACAAATGAAAAAAAATTTCCAAAACGTTTCTTTTAAAACTCATCAAAAAATTAAAATATTCAAATGGAAATGAATGTATAAATTACTTCATTGTCATTAGTACATTTTTTAAAATAATAATTTAATTTTCAACCTCTTCGCTTTAAACATTTTCTGACACGTTTAACTTTGTGTAGATTGCATTTACTCTGTAGGCACAAATTTTAACGTCTTTTATTGCGACCAATGTACGTTTCATTACCAATTTTAAAATATTGCAGTTGTGTTAGAGGCTATATGCATCACGAAGGAACAGACTGATCTTCCTACATAACATACAGATAATACATACTAGTATGTCTTTAATCAATACAAATACCTTTTAATTGTTCTTCTTTATCGTAAAAAGGAACTATTGTAGAAAAAGTTTTAATTTTTTTTCCAAAATGTTTCGAGATCGAGGGAATAAATTCAATTTGTTTAAGGATTTGTTAAATAGTAAAAATATTATACAAATCATACATTTTTAATTTCTTAGTTCCCATGACTGCAAAACTTGAGCCACATTTTAGATTGTCTAGAGTTAATTAAGCGTAGGAATTAAATAAATTAAATATTACTTGGTAATGCTTTTGCAGATTTCAAAACTTGAAAGATTTAAAACAATTGCCACGTTTTTAATAGTTTTTACTTTCTCGCTACGGAGTAGAGAGAAATTAATGTAATGTTGCGCGAAAAACGGTGTATTTTCGGCAGAAAAACTCTTATTACAAGGCCCTGGTAACGAAACGGTGGATAAATGCAGTGGCTAAATTTACAAAAATAATCCTCCAGCACCAGAATACATGTTTTGTGGGTTCTTGATTCCGAAATATTGAATGAGGGCAATACGTCTGTCTGTCTGTCTGTGCACCCGTCCGTCTCTCTGTCAATCTGTCTGCCAGCCTGTGCACGACATTTTTGTAAAGAAAGGGGCGCTGATTGATCCCTTCAGATGAATATAAGTAGATGGGCAATTAAGTCATAGTTTTCAAATTAAATATTTCAAAAATATTTATTTGGTGAATGAGGAGTTCAAAGCGAAATTTGTCCCCCTGAAAAAGTTTTTCGATCAGCATGTGAGATCTTAGCCACCGCAACACTCCTTCAACCACCTCAATTATTATTATCACCACAGTTACCGCCACTTCGATCATGATAAAAACATTCCATGTTCATCATTGCCGTCAATATACGCTTGCCCATGTGCACTCCATCACCATCGCCTACAGTCTTGCCACCCTCGCTCGCCACAGGCGCAGCCACAGCCGCACCCCGAGTCACGACTTGGCGCTCTCCCTGTTAATTACCTATTCAGGAGCCCTGTTCACTCACTTTCCCTGCGCTTGGTATGCTGAGCGGGCTCCACGGCGCCGCCGCCGCCGGGCGAGCCCCCTTCGCTGCGACGCCGGCTGTCACCAGTGGGCGCGCCGCCCGCACCGCCCGCGCCGCCCCGCGCCGCCGCCCCGCGCCGCCGCCCCGCGCCGCCGCCCCGCGCCGCCGCCCCGCGCCGCCGCCCCGCGCCGCCGCCCCGCGCCGCCCCCCGCGCCGCCGCCCGCGCCGCCCCCCGCGCCGCCCCCCGCGCCGCCGCCCCGCGCCGCCGCCCGCGCCGCCGCCCCGCGCCGCCGGACGGTTGGGTCTCATTGTCTGATTCATCTTCCATTTCTTTTTCGTCTGCTGATGTTGTTTCCTCGATGTGTGTATTACAGGAGTTGTTTAGTACGTACATCATTTATTCGCATTACATGACATCTCTTATCTGTAACTAATTTTTCAAGAGAAATGTGAGGATGTTAATTCAATTTAATTTTGAAAGGTGCATCTTTTCCTTTATTCGAGTGTCATTAGTATATAGAAGAGAACTAGATTGGAATATCACAATTTGTTTGAAGAAGAATTACACATTTACAAAACGCAAGTCGTCTTTTACTAGTGTAAAGGAGGATAATATCGGCAGGTTGTTTTGTTTTGTTCTTGGTATTTGTTGCACGAAAACTGAATAGATGCACACTTCATAAATACCCAAACTCTTAATAATCAAAATATAAGTGAACTCAATTGTATGAAGAGTTTGTTTGAAATCCATTTTTAATATTTTTGAATTATTTACATTACCTCTGTCACATTTCAATTCTTTTGATTACTGTAATAACTGAAGCCCTGGAATTTGGATATACTAAATTAACAATTATTTTGATTTTTAAGTACGTTGCAGGAGCGTGAAAATGAACAGGAAAAATCATTTTCGAACCTGATTTTTTTCTTAAAGCCAAATATACCATATTGAATTGTGTGTGTGTTTTATCGCCCAACTAGCGCAAGTTATTGGGTAGACAAATTTATTAGAATAAACGTAAACTGCATTTACCCAAAACAATAATTTTTTAATTTACGGAGTTTCACTTATATATCAACGGTATGTAGAACTATTGAAGAACAATTCCTTGTTGCAAAGTATCACTTGTAACCTTAGAATGCATATTTTATACTTCAAATTTAATTTAAAAAATATGTAGTAAAACGTAGAATAGTTTTCCTCTACCGATTATATAATGTACTTGTTAACATGGTCAAATAAAATGTAAGATTTTGTCTATTAATGATTATGAATTGAACGTGAACAAAATCTGCCTAGAGTTCAGGCAATCCTTCAGTGGCGTCTACGGGCGGTTTTGAACCCAGCGTGAAACAAGATGTTTGTTGTGCTTCCAGGACTTCTCTTTCTAACGGAACAATGAGATGTCCTCAATGAGAGTTGTTTAATGGCAAAATTATTGAAGGAACTTCTCTAGAAAACCTGCATGTCACAATGAGGTGGAATGAATGTCTTCGCTTGGAACAAGCATTTGTGGAAATGGTCTTTGAAGAAAAGTAAAGAACCATTATAAAAATTACATTACAGAAAGCATGAAATAATATCTCCTGTTATTTTTTTAGTAAGGACACTTTAAATTTTTTCGGTTCTTTCGTCAACCCCCAACTCCAAAGGGACAAGTGGCTCAGGGCATACACTGCGGTCACTACAGTGCCTCTGACCGGGAGGTTCAGGTCCTCCTAGAATTGATTCCCGGATTTTAGACATTGGCTGAATGGTGACACTGGTGAATTCTAGCGGGCGGCTGCTCTGATCGGTAGTCTTCCGTGGTTTCTCCGACAAATATCAGGCGAATACCGCAGCAACACCTTAACAAGCGAGTCACGGACTGCTTTCATTGCGCGATCTTTCCTTCCTCGTCCTTGTCCTATCCTCACCCCTTACTTACACACACACTTACGCTTACACGTACTACACATGCCACGCGAGATTTGTCCTGCCTGGTTGCGGTGCCCTACTGGTGGGATATCCGTGGTTGGTAAAAACCACGCTAGCCGACGATAGGTCGACACCTAATGTCACCATTCATGCAGGGAAGATCATCGCCTCCACCTGAGGAAAAGAACCATGCTCTAGACTTATGGGACTAAACACTTTATCTTAACAGTTGACGCGCCCGAAATCATCAATCAAACGGTCAGTCGACACACCCACCCCGAATTCCGTAAAGTTCTGCACGGGTTCACGGAACATTTTGTCGCCGACACAAATTTTCTTTTCTGTGTCGGGAAGGAACCTTCCACTCCCCGGTAGCCAGAGGGGGCAGTAGCCTCAGCTCAGCCAGTGCGAAGGTTATATTTATTGCCGAGGCACGCCGAAGGCCCATCTCGATTGCGAATCGTCGGATCTTTGGGAGAGTTCCTATGTCTGGTATAGAGAGGAAGAGGATTTGAACGGTGATTCGTTGTGATTGGGAGAGCCCCACGCACGTCACAACATACTTCGACCTTGTCTTCGAGATTCGAACCCACAGCCAGGATGTGGCGCATACTTCTGCTTTTAGCACAAGTGCCCCAAACCCCTGGTTCGCATGATTGGCTACATTTTGTTCTGTTATTAATTTGAATATTTCTCTCTAAATATTTCAAATTATATGTCAGAACTATTGCTTCTACCTGGCCGCTTGTAATGATTAATTTGTATTCATGTGTGATTGTTTCATGGCTTGTCTTGATTCAAACAAGGATTTGTTTCGTTGTACTTTTAGTTGCCTTAATAAGCTTAATTAAGGTTAAAGCTGAGGCTTTATAATAGTAAAAATAACCATAAATAATATTTTTATATATTCACATATTATACGAATAAGAAACGCATAGAGTAAAGAAGTTCGTGTAAACACACGGAGAAACCTTCGTTGTTGAGTGAATTTCTTCTTTAATCAAATTCTTCAGTGTTCTTTTCTAGCTACGTCGTCGTTTACGCGAACAAGGCGAGAAGCCTTTGTGGAGAAAGCGTTTGGTGACAGTCTATGGGGCAATGCTTCTGTTCTTAGTCACATTTGGAATAGTGCCGGACCTCCTTACATACATCTAGGGAGAGTATCGTCCTTGCAGACGTTGGACGGAACTCGATCTGTGCCATCAGTTGGTATACACACAAGCGAAAAAATGTATGCTTTGTGTTTATAATTACTGAACGTCAGAAAGAAATTTGTGATACAGTTTGTCAGTTGACTGTAATAGAATGTATTTGTATTCGTTTGCTGTCGAATGCGTGAATATTTTCATATTTCACAGTGCCGTCTTATAATTATGGAACACAATGTTAACTTAATGTACTGTATTAGGAGTACATTATGCGAAAATGAAATCAAACTTCCATATTAATAAAACAGTCTAATGAGCAGTACAACACAATTCAATTTCTCTAATGCTAAATTTAAGTTGTTTTTTTATTACAAACTTTCCTTTATTACTAGTAATAGTTTCTAACCGCGGCTAGCTAGAGAACAGCAAAGCCACAGAGACCCTGACAGGACGACAATGGAAAATTTTGTTCTCATTGCACTTATTGACATGTGTACTATATTTTATTTTTATTATCATAAACTAATATGTACTTCCATGGGAAGATGTCATTTGATATGTTCCTAGGCGGAGAGGTCTTGAACCTCGTCACCCATTGGATGGGAACCAAGTTGTAGTAAACGAGCCGTGCCATTCGCAACGCTCACTGCCCATCTTGAGGCGGCTACTGGCTCCCATGGGGCGCTATCGGAGCGAAATCGTTCCGGTGGCAGTCGTCGCCCGGGAACCGTAATTCGCAACGCTCGCGCTTTCCTATCGTCCCCTCCATTTGCTACAGCCATGAAACACCGGCTGCACACGTCCTGCCCAAGTCTTACAAATAATAATAATAATAATAATAATAATAATAATAATAATAATAATAGGTAATAATAATAATAGTAATAATAATAGTAAATAATAATAATAATAATAATAATAATAATAACAACAGCAACAACAACAAATGGTCCCAGTGGGACTGAGCTCATGGCGCTTTGACATATTGATGGGCGCGTTTGGTAAAAGGATATAATTTAGTCATTCTTTTTGGTAAAAATGTAATAGAGAAGAAATTTCAATTATCAGATTCCCACGTATTCGAATCGATTTTGAGAAAAAAACTAGTGAAACTGTACTGTATGTAGGAACCTAATGTAGGTTTTGATAATGAGGCTCCTGATTAATCCAAATTATTAATTAAATAATAATTACATTAAATTTACTATGAAATTAAAATAAATATCCAATTGTTAGCTCATTATCCACATCTGTTTAATCCCAAGATCTGCCAGAAAAATAAAATATATACTCGACCACAGTTTCTTTTTCATCCTTCTATTCTATAGGGTTCCCATAACTGAATGTTTGAACGCATGGTATTATACTCTTGTTGAAGTCTTGCTACAAAAGAACTATTCACACCAATATTTAAATATGGTAAAATATTTATTTTTTTACTTGAATTAAAACGTAAGAATAGAAATTTATTGTAATAATGCCCCGGCAATCGGGGAGTTTTTGACAGAAAAACTCTTATTGCTGGTCATAATGTGCAGTCATAATCCATATTTTGTGGTTCCTTGAAACCGAAAAACGATTCCTTTATACCTAAATATCTATATTTGACAAAACGTCGACGCCTAAATCGTTCACACGATGTAATCCAAAATTGATATTCCCGGATCGATCTAAACATACTTACGGCCCCAAAGACTTTGAACCGATATTTTGAGTTTTGAGGGTACTTTACATGAAATCGTAACAACATTTTTAAAATAGTCTCAAAAATGGATCGAAGTCTTTTTATAAATGTTGTTCTCTTGTAGCACTGGTCGACAAGGTTTTCTTCACAAGAAATCTGATTAGTAAATCTAGTGCGTTATTTCTTACTGAATTCAGATATGTATTCAGAATTTTTCCATCAGCCACAGTTTGTTTTGTCATAGTTTTGCAAATCTGATTCTAGCATTCTCTTTGACCTGTCATAGGAAACTATGCGCAGCGATTGAATTTAAGATCTATTTAAGGAAATTATATGTAACATCATGTTGAAACACTAATAGGCAGGTGTGCAGCTGTGCAGGTTCATTCATGTTTTGACAAACTCAGACCAGTTAATCTACCATTGTGATTTGTCAATTGAGGTGTCTATGAACTTGTTAGCCCGAATATCCCAAGTGATATATTTCATTCCTTTATGTTTAGAAGTGTACTGTCTGTGTAAGCTGTGTTTTATTATTTTGTATTTTCAACATGCCAAGAAAGTGTGTAAATCATGCAGATAATTTCTGCTGAATTTGTGGAGAGCTGACTTGAAAGACTCAGTGAATTAACGCCACTTGCGAAAAAGTTTATCAACTTTACTTTGGCGTCAACTTAGTGATTTTGAAAAGAGCTGGACTTCAAATATGTGTTTTGTGTGTTAAGACCGATGTCTTGATAGAAAAATGTTACACATCATATGCCATTTGCAATTCCTATGATTTATAGGGAACCGAAGGATTATCTACGCGATTGTTATTGGTATTTGACAAATATTAAAGGAATCTCTGTATCCCTGACCAGAAAAATGTGACACATGTCCATTTAGTGAATCCTGAAAAATATATTTGCCTCCGTTGCATATTAAATTAGGAGGAATGAAAAATTTCGTAAAAGCAATGTTTTTGTGAACCCCTCCATTATTATGTGCTTGTGTAATACATGATCTTCAGTTTTTCAATGGATTTAAAATGTTATGCGCCCATCCGTATATGATTAGTGAGTATTCTTGTCATTACAGAAATAGTTATATTTTCGTGATTTCTATTTCATTTTAAAACTTGTGCTGCCACAAGAACACATACCTTCTCGCATTATTTCTAAATTTTCAGTTTTCGAAAATTCAGGCAGTTCAACGAAATTGAGATCCGAAATTGAGCACCATTCTTTTAAGCAACCCTTTTCTTCTATCCTCCGAAAAATATTACAGAAACAAATTGGAGCCGTTTTGACATAAAAATGTTAATTTTTTGAAAAAATTGTCTATATTTCGCGCCAAATTACACGGAAATTACTCAAATATTCGAAAAAATGATTATGATCTTATTTAAAGATCTATTTGTAAAGATCGGATAACATTAAGGAACAAAATCGCTATCATCAATATTACAGTTGTAGGAAGACGCCCACAAAACTTGCACTATTGCAATTTTAAAAAAAATCTGGAATTTCAACGAACTTGCACGAAACTCTGATGCTATCCGAAGACGAAGCTTGAAAAAAATTTGATGCCATTTTTTAAAAAATTTTGAAAATATGTTTGAGGCTTCAAGTAAAGTACCTTCAAAAATCAAAATGTCCATTTGAGACTCCCAAATTCTCGGATTCATTCACATCGATTGGGGAATATCAATTTTGAAGAAAATTGGGTGAAAATTTAGGCGCTAGGCCTGACCACAGATAGACATACGTTTTGCGGTCAATTGATTTTTCGATCGATCGATCGATCTTTTCGTTCAATCGATCACATTTCTTCACGAATTTCAAATTTTTAAGCCGATAAAATTGGTTTTCATCTTTTTCACTACCGTCCACATTCTTTACAAATCTGAAAAATACATATTATAGAATGTTATAAGATACATTGTAGGCGGGGGGACTAAGACAGTATTCCAACATTATCGCGTTGAAAATCAAATTGAAAAATTATTTATTTTTTATTTGAATTTGGTGTCAAAATTGATTGAAAAAATACCTTCAAATTTAACTATTTTCCCCCAACTCTGAGATTTTTTCCAGCCCGATACAAGCTGAAAGAAAAATAAAACATGAAAAATACGTTTCTCGTATCGCTGCAACACATTACTCTAGGAGGCTGATTTTTTGGGAATCTACGGCATATTTTGCATGAGCATCGCGATTATCGATTTGGTTTGGGGGCACATTTCACCCCCTTATTCGGCTATATCCTTTCGTCAGCATCCAGAGACACCTTGTGATTTTCAGGGCATCTGCAAACCTGATTCGGGTCTGTGCGCGATTCCGTGCGTAATTAACATTTAATACAATTTATTTTTATAATATCAACACAAAGTCAAAAAGTCAAAAAATTGTTGGTTCCCTGCCGTACTCTTATACTACATGTAGTTGAATGATAAATAGAGGGACCAACACGCGTGTTTGGCAACATTTGAAAACTAGAATTTTTCGCTCTCAAATGATATAAAAAGTATTTGCATGGCAAAGGAGTTAAACACTTTTTATTACAGTTCTTTTTCTATTTCATTTTTATTTTCATAGTCGGGCCTTGAAATTAATCAAAGAACTTTTCGGTTTCGTTTGTGATAACAAAGCATTCGATTTTGAAAGGGTTGCAGCATCTCTTTTATTAAGACAGGTTGTAATTGATCTTTGATCCTATCCATGCGAACGTCTTTTCCGGTTACGACAGCCATCGTTACACTCCTAAGGGTACAACATTTTAATTATGAAAACGGAACATAGTTGAAATAAAATACAGTAAAACTTGCTCAATGCGGAACGTGCATAATGAGGAAATCTGTAAAAAAAAAATACTGAGATATTGAGATTCCACATTGAGCAAGTTTTACTGTATATTGTATGAGTGGCTGCTCCAAACGTAAGATAAGGGGAGGGGGAAGGGAAGGGGAAGGGGAAAGAGGAAGGACTTAATTTAAATGCTAGTTACTCCCCATTCCGATCAAGTATTTTGACCAGTTTCCTTTGAAGCATTGAGCAAATGCTGAGATGACCTCTTGTTTTCCTTCGGATATACATGTAACTTCACTATGCCCACGTTTTTTTGGGTTCTCCTTTTGCTAGTTGTGGTAGCAGAACCAGGTGATATGAGTTATTGTTAGAAATAATATAAAATTTGTTGTTCGTTTGCTTCCTGCAATCTCTTGTTTTCCTTTAGAGAGATAATTACAGTAATATAGTAATATAATAATAAGTAATATATAAGTAAGTAATATATAATATAATAATAACAGTAAAAGACTGCGGTAGAGATTCTTGACCTTAAGTAAACGTGGCTAGATTGTACTTCTCTGTTACACATCACATACTGTTTTTACGATAAATAAATTAAATAAACCAAAATTAAAATGCATTTAATGTCATTTTTTTTATTTATTGGAATTAACAGAATGTACGCTGTAGATTGAAAAAGTTGTCTCGCAGCTGTTTGTAAAGTTAATATTAATCTCTGATAATAAACTGAAAAGAACTATTCAATACAAAAAAATCACACTTATATTGACATAAGCAATACTATACATTACACAATACTATTCATTGACAGCAATACTATTCATTGTTTTTGTATTTTTCCTGAGTTCCACGAGTATCTTAGAAAATCATAGACCCCATTCAGATGACCGGAGGATGGATAGTTTTCATTCATTTTCTGGGTATATTAGAAATTAGTAATATAGATATTACAACCTGCCCCTGACAAAAGCGTTCACCGCGTTGTTTGTTTGTTTCTTTGTGTGTTTTGTTTGATTAGTAATTCCGGGTACGTCAACTGCTCAGGCCATTAGTACCGTAAGTATAATGCATGTTTTCTCCCTCGGGAGGAGGCGGTGATCTTCCCCCGCTGGTTGGTGAGATCCGGCGCCGATCTACTTGTCGATTTACGGACTTTTCCCGAACCAGGTATCTCCCATCAAGGGCGCACCGTCCCAGCCGGAACAAGCTCTAAACTCTCTACCGGTCTCCCAGCACGCGTAGTAGTGAAGTGTGTGTGTGTCCGTGTGTGCGTGCGTGTGTGTGTGTAAGGGGATAGGAAGGGGGAAAGGAAATGGAAGGAAAAATCGCGCGCTGTCCGTGGCCCGTTTGTTAGGGTATTGCTCCGGAATTCGCCATGTGTTGATCGGAATACCACCGATCAGAGCTAGAATTCTCCTCCAGACAGCGACTGACTTCGACGTAGCTGACAAGCTAGTGTCGAAAATCCTTCGCCACGTGAACCTGGGACCTCGCGGTCCGAGGTATTGCAGTGACATCAGTTGTTTCCCTGCGTCACCACTCCTGGTACCGCGTTGGGGCGGCGTCCACCCCACTGTGCCTGAGCGGGGCCTTACCGGCCCGCGCGTGTCACAAGCACCGCCCGGAACGGCACAACGGGAAACACACAATTCCACGGGGGGCGTTTACACACAGTGCGTTGACGCAAGTGCGTTTGGAGTCACGCCTCCTGCCGTAGGCGCGCGCCGCCTCGCGCAAACGCTACACGCCCCCCCGCCGTCACGCCTCCACGCTCGCGCTCGCACCCACACCCGTTGGCCAAGCGATGGTGCACGCATCGCTCCCGCTAATGGCTTTACTTGAGAGGCCGTTGTGTCACCGTTTACGATTACCGTGGCTAATTTACCAAGGGGCGAATTCGTAGGCTACACTTAAGGAAGAAGGGAACACTTAAGTAATATGTGCTTTCTCAAAACAAGTGGACATGTTTATACCCTTGTATTTCAGACGCTCTAATGAATGCAGAAGAAGTGCCTCATTAAGAGATCGGAAACATGTCATTGTGGCAATTGCACCTGCTATTGCGTGTTTACTTGGCCACATAGTTGACACACCCAATATGTTTTGTACAATGTGTGTGTCCAATTTGACATGTGGCCTCGCTGTGTGAACCTCAGAACTTCGCATCAATGAAATATTTAATATCAAAGTTAACATTTTTAATTTTATGGCATTGGCGTGAATTATTAACGAAATTAGAATTTAAATTGAGTTAAATATTGAGTAATTCAATTTTTAAATCTATTATTGAAATGATTCAAGGCGTTGTCATTGTCCACAATACTGTTTATTTCAATTCGAGCAATTTTCGATGGCTTAGCCATCATCATCGGTTTTCTGCTGTCTGGAAGTCAGCAGAAAGCAGAAAACTGATGATGGCTGAGCCATCGAAAGCTGCTCTTATTGAAATAAACAGTATTGTTGGCAATGACAACGCCTTGAATCATTTTAATTATGTAAATGACAATGAAAATTCACCGCTAAACCAATATTAAATCCATTTTTTATATTGCATATTCAATCTTTCAAAATAATAAATCTGTCAGAAACAATGAATGGTAAAAGTTTATTAGACAATCCGAAAGGGTGAAGTTGCATAAAATCTTAATGCAACAACAAATTTTAAACAGAGAAATAATTTGTAGATTTTTCTTCGTAACTGAAAGGTGAAAGTTTTTGAATTGGCGATACAATTATATTAACTTCAGCCATCCTATTGAAAGTAAACTGTTTTCAAAACTTCATCATTCTACATATCCAACTAATTGCTTACGTCTTGCAATGTAGAACATTTTTGTAGTAGATAATGACGATATGTTGAGTATGTAACTCCTGCGAAATTGTCATCGTTCTCTGTAATAATAACAACTATTAATAGAAAATTCTATACTAATATTAATCACGAATAGATACACTATAATACGCCTGAAATAAAGCAATAGTATGTGGGTGCCATGTAAGAAGTTGCACTGGTGAGGGGGCAATCAAATCCGTGTCATTTAAGGGACCTTGCAGACTCCCTTATGAGAATGCGAATTCACATAAACTACTCAAGGGCAATTTATGAAGATTCATTCACTTACGTGAATACTCATTTTAGGGGTAAATTATGAATTCTGTTCCAAGAATTTGACACGGTGGAAAATGATTATGCGCAAATCCGCGACAGGAAAAGAATAATCTGAAATTTAAACCTAGGAACTACGCGTAAAAGCCCGTTGCTAGGATGGTCACTACAATTAATTGCAAGCCATCAATCCGTGTTAAATGAAGTACAAAGTTTCGGTTTTGATGTCTGTTATGAAAATACTTCGGAGTAATTTTTCGGTTTCAGTGGGTTCCGGTCTTCACATCTTCATTTTTCCCTAGAGATTTTATCCATTCCACAGCCAGTTAGACTTTATGTCCCGATGGGACGCATATTTGACCATACACTAGATACCAGCACTCTTGCTGGCTCCTCTGGTCTGAGGTCACCAGGACAGGAGACCCTCCGGCACAACACATACATGAGAGAGATACGAAAAACAACCATGCCCTAGGCGGGACTCGAACTCGCGACCTTTCCGACAGAAGCGCTGAGACCATGAAAACAAAGCATTAAGAGGCACTCCTCACTAGCGTAACAAGTTACCTAATATTTTAACTACTTTTAAAAACCGAAACCGAAGAGGTTTTTGGTTATGTTTTTTAGCACTATATTAAACGAAATAAGTAAACCCTCGTTAGCACGAACTTGCTTAACACGAATTTCGCCGTGACATGAACAAAATTTCGGTCCTGGCAAGGGATTACGATAAAATGGACATTTATAATACTAGGATAACACGAATTTTTTATAACACAAACTTTGAATATTTCGGTCCCTTGGAATTCGTGATGATGTCGATTTACTGTATATATGTTGGGTCTCAGTCGTTGTACTGAAATGGTATTTAACCGTTTCCAATTTATCACTTAGTTGAAAAGCAAAAGCTGAATTTTGTTCAATGGTATATTATCTCTGGCATGTACCTTCTATGTACTGTTTTTCTCGTATATCGTAAATTCATCGCACAATAGGCTCTACATGTATCATATATTATTACGTGTTGCCGAAGAACTAAACACATTAGCTTCAGCTCAACTACCGACCTTTATTCACCTAGTTTTAATTGAGATCAAAAGAGAAGAGTCGACTTTTTAAACTGAGAAGAAACAAAAACTCTTACATAATATAATGAATGAGCGTTTTTCAGCGTCAGTCCACATACCAAAGTTTCCTACCCTGAGGGCTGCAGTTGCGAGTTTTACTACAATGATATTACCAAATGTCGCTTCGTATTTAGATGCTATTCAGTGAAATGTGAGGGTAGCTGTTGTTTCACATAACAGTGTTTGCTGTTTCATGCAAGTTCAGTTTCCAAAAATGTAAAGGTCATGATACGAATCATTAACTTGCAGTAATTGAAAATGGTCAAAAACATACTAAAAGATCAATATGGCCACGAAAAACATAAAAAAAAGTTACACCTCTGTGGACGGAGTCTCTAAATGAATTTTTGATCAACTCGTGCATGATGATCCATAATAACTTGGGAACTTTTAATGTGCTTTATTTTATGAAAAGTTTATTGTATAAATTATAATACTGAAAACACACTATTTAAATTAATTATATTATTGATGGAAATGGGGACATTTTTACGTGCCGAAACTGTTAAAAAGAGAGGTTTTAAATGCAGTCGAGAATATCTGTTTTCTATCATAGCAACTGCGAATGAAATGAAAGTACATGGCTTCCATGCTTATTATTTTATCATAAGAGCCGGTTGAAATCGTCAATTTATTAACTAATTGTTATTCAATATATTTCCTTATCTTCGGCTTTTCCGAAACTTTGTATCTTATCTAAAATCAAATCTTGCATTTTGATACGAATCAATGTTAATGAATAGTCAAAATTATGTAATATGCATAAGGAATTTGAATCCTTAAAGAAATTTCTGTGACTTGATAATCTTTTTTAGTATTTTATGTAAGTTTGACATGAGAGTATTAGACCTGTAGTAATTGATATTTTGTGGTTACTTTAATTCGTAATAACGTTATATTAGCCACCTACCGGCGTCGCACGTATAATGGAGTAATACTCCTCTAATCTAGTTAGTCATCGTCATTCGTAGTCAGTCATTTGGCCGATTTCACCAACGCTGATAAGCAGCTTTGACGGACGACAAACCGTTGACGGCGCGTCAAACGCCTTATTTACGTTTCTCAAAGGTCGTTTCTCCTGTCGATCGTGAAAATATTCATCAAATTTTGACGGGCCGGTACACCGCCATCAACGTCTTTAACGACTCGTTAAACTTATGTTGTGAGGTTTGGGTAAATCAAACGCGTGCATTGTATTTTATTAACTTAGTTATTTTTCATTTTGCTGTTCAAGTGGGTCGTACGTGATATCATGGGAGATAATTTTGATGCTTAACTTTTGTATACTTACAAACCATGGGTCCAGAGCAAGCAATTATTCAAATATATATGCTTCTTTTTAATTGGAAGATCCTCAATTCGTAACGAGAGAATGGTGCAGGCGGTGTTCCGTATGAATTTAGAAGAAATAAAAACACATTTGGAATATCCCCCAAATAAGCGTTTAACGCCCATGCTCAGTAGTTGATAGCTTTAAGATTTTATGCTGCAGGACATTTCCTCCGGCCATTACAATGGATTTTTTTCATCCACAGAGTGCAGTGGGGAACTTTCATGGAGGTACAGAGATATTGACTGAAACATATGTGCCAATTTTGTCCCCAGGGGCAATGAATTGGAACGATTCAGAAATAGAAAATGTATTTCTTTGTAAATGTGCAAATATGTGATTTTCATCATATGCCAACCTACTTGGAAAATAATAGTTCATATGTCATCATTAGATACTGGATTTTTATATAATTACATATTTTTTGTCTGTCTGCTTACCGTTAAAAAATTCTAATCTTGGCGAATCGCCGCCGTTCTAACATAATATCAAACTTTTTTATTACATATTTTTACATATTTCGTACTATATTACATTTTTACATAGTTTGCTATTTTCACAAAAGATTTTTTTGTATGTATCTATTTGGCGTTCTGGGTCGGTAGACCGCCTTCGCAGGTCAGCTATCGGTGTCTCCCTGCCTGGGCCTAGTTAAATTCCCATGCTTGGGGGTAAGAGTGACATGAGGCGAACATGACGTATTCTCTTCACCGTAACTACCAAGATCCGCCTGCTTGAGCCTTTCTTTGTCACACAGCTATAGAGACTGGAGCGATTTTAAAGGAAAGCTACAACTATATTTTCCCTCGACCGGGAATCGAACTCGGGGACCACAGCACGCGAACATAGTACGCTGCCCATGAGCCATCTCAGAGGTCAAACTATTTTTGTATTCTATCAATTTTCTTCAATTTTTGGCTTATTGTTTATCAAAAGAAGTATTTTTTTTAAATCGCACATTTTCCTACTTTATTACTGTGTGCTGTCTATACGTGGTACGCCACAAGAAGACGTGGTGTCCGATGTTTTCAGTCTGGCGCTCCTTCTTCAGTTACTCATGAAGGTTTTGTTGCTGACGGGAAAGTTGTATGATGCAAAGCGTGCACAAGTTTGTGCTCTCCAAATGATTTTTAAAACGTTTATATTATTATTAATTTTTTTATAAATGTAATTTCGTATTAGGTGAAGGTATTTGATAATTAGTGTATTTTAATATTACATATCATATCCGATTTTACATATTCATTACATATTCTTACTGTTTTCTTTACATATTTATGTAGAACATACTACATATTTTTTCGGTCTCTAGTCATCAGCAGTCAAGAGGTCCATCAGCCAATGCGGAACGGTGTTGTAACTTGACACTGTAGCCAACATCTGTACGACGAGAAAAAAATCAACGTACGTTCTTTGATGAATTGTCAAATTTAAGGGAGCGTCATTTCTAATAGAAAAGTGTTGGTGAAACGTAACGATCTGTCAATATTTTTACGTACGTAAAAATGTCGATCGCCAAAACAAAGTAAACGAGTGTTGGTGAAATCGCAAGATTGCTTTTCATCCCTTCGGCCAGGGGTTCGGCCTTGTTAGATCCTCGGTATTCGCCGACGTTTTCCTATACAGGAACATGCAATGTGTCGAATTATTTAACCTCTGTGGCTTCATGTACCGTAGTTAAACAATTCGGCTAGAGACGCCAGCTATCTCCTTTGAATCCTCTTTGTGAAAAACAACTAAATGGTCGAAAAAAAGCTCTTAGTCAATATTAAATGCTTTTCTAAAGAGAAAAAAGCATTGATTCGTAGAATTCATAAAATACAATTTGCAATGTTTTAAGTGATACCAGATTGCTCGTATTATACATACATACATAGGTATACATACATACATAAATACAGGTGTCCAGAGAGGAAACGAAGCTCTTCAGATAATTTTCAGCATATTTTGTCTCATAAACTACTTTTATATTCTGAATGGCTGAGCCGCAAAAAGTACTCAAAGGTTGTTTGTTTTTACATTTCCTCCCCGAACATCCTGTACATAACCACGCAAAACTACCGATAAGAGTAGCCAGCCGATACAATGCTCCTCCAGACTGCTGCTGAAATCGATCTGACTATCTAGGTTACCTTAGTACAGTGGAATCCTGCCACTGTCAAGACTCGCACCGTAGGACCTGCCGGTCAGAAGCACTGCAGTGACTGTCAGTTGATTCCCGATCCACCTCAGCCAGTAAATCCGAGAAGCACTCATTTTTAGAACATCACATAAAACCCATCACGCTTCAGCACAGATAGAGATTTAATATGTAGTCTTCTGGAGACATTGAAAAGTCTTAGTATTTTTTCGCTACAATTACATGTTGCAAAAAACATCAACTCTTTGTGAGAGCATAAAATCTGTTTTGATAATATAACAGAAATTGTGAGATGAAGTGTTATTTAGATTCATATATCATTTTTTTTTAAATTATGCGATTGGTAGAAGTTACGAATGAACATGCGTTGTTGATATTGAAAGTACGAAGGTGACCAGACAAATGTCCCAGTGATAAGTTGTCACTTGAGGGAGACAACTTAAAATATCCCGGTGAATCGCAGGTTGATCGTTGTATTCGTTCCTTTGTCCGTGATCATTGCAAATAAACACCGTGATCCAAACAATGTGACATCATCGACCTGAAGATATGTTGCATGAAGGAAGATTGATGAACTGAAATTCGATTGTAAGATTGCTTATGATTGCAACATGTAATTTTGGTAAGAATACTATTGTTAAATATCGGTGATTAGTTTTGAAAATACTGTTGTTTTGGTGAGGCTAAAACACGTGCAACGAAATAAGGTAGGAATCACCGAGAGGACTAGAAAGGTAGAAAAATACAGTCACAAGCGGAAATGTCTTACAAGATGACGAACAGGATCAGCTTTTAACGGTTCAGCCTGAAATGTTTCGTATGACTCAATAGCGAAAGCCTTTCACGTTGTCAGGTACTAACAGGGAAACTTCTTCAGGTAAGTCGCATGTATTTGCAAATGGATGTTACGCAGGGTCTTTCGGGAGAGTCGTTGACCCTACCACTTCACTTTCGCTGTGAGCAGTCACAACCTCTCCTATTCTTGACCGCTGTTTGGGTGTCTGTCTTATTGTTTATATAGCTTTAATAATACTTTTTAATCATTATTCACATGATATATTTACTCCACTTATAAATAAAATGTACTAGCCGGAAAAATTAGGTAGTCAAATCAAAAATGCCAAATACATACAAAAACAAATTGTTTTGTTTTGTATTCAATTAAATCCACCACTCATATCGACATGAATTCAAATTTGAACTCGAAGGTTTTGCACAGTGTAATCATAGATAATTTATTAGCATGTATTGATCATTAATATATTTAAAAAATATAATAAAAATAATAATATTTGGGTTGATTATAGCAATTATGTGAAGAAGATTCTATATTACGAATCGAAACATTATAACGATTGTTAAATGAACAATAAAAATTTATAATATAAATTGGTCTGTATATATTGATCCAAAAACCATTCATGGGGTAAAGGAACATGAGAATATTCGAAATGAAAATATCCTATGTCTTTGTCTTGATTTTAAGATAGGCCTGTACCGAAATTTTTACAATAAAGCACAATCGCAAAGCTATTTTAACTTCTATATTTCCGTATTCTACATTTCAACGTCTTTCGACTTACCGCAAAATGGTTGAGATAAATTGATTAGCGGATGTTGTTGATATGATTTAATGATGATATAGCAAAAGTGGAATGACAAGCGCAGGAAAGCCATGATCCTCCAGAACATCTGCTGCAAACCAGTCTTGTCCATCACATATCTAATAAACAAAAATCGATGTTTTTTCGTATTTTTAGTAATAAAATTATAGTCTTTATTAATACTCGTGCACATATCTCAGTTGTTTGTCAAAACGGTATTTTATACCTTATGTGTTCTTGAAAATGATCCATCGAAAGTGAAGCTTCAATAATAAAGGGCATCGAAAGTCGCACATATTACTTCTCAAAATAAACATCGAAATATCTCAAATCCATTAGACAAATTACGACAGGCTTTATCTCATAAATAAGGGAGTAATATCTCAATGGCAACGGTGAGCAAGAGACACATTAACTCAGATTTGAGTTTACGAAATCCGCCAGTATGAGGATCATCAAAAGGTGCGATCCTCTCTCCAGCGACGAATCTTCCAAGCTAAGCAAAGTGCGTGCTTCAGGAGATTGTACGAGCGTTTCGCCGACAAAGTCACTTGTCACTTTAACCGACCGCCTTGAGAAGGACCACGATGATAAAACTCACAAACGAATGACAAAGAATATAAAGAGGAAAATAGGAAATAGCCCAATTGTTCAGCATTTGTTGTTGATGTTATATTATAAGTACTGGGGGGGTAAGATAGAGGTGACAGTGATGTTGACGGTGATGGCGATAGAGGTGACGGCGGTGGGTGACGGGGTGGGACGGCGGTGGCGACGGCGGTGGGACTGCGGTGGTGACTGCGGTGGTGACGGCGGTGGCGACGGCGGTGGTGACGGCGGTGGTGACGGCGGTGGTGACGGCGGTGGTGACGGCGGTGGGGACAGCGGTGGGGACAGCGGTGGGGACGGCGGTGGGGACGATGGAGGTTCTGATTGTAATGACGGTGGTTCTGTCGGTGAAGATGACGGTAGTGTGACCATGTAGAAGAGTGCTGTTGATGGTAGTGATGATGGGGTGCGTGTATGGTGTTCATCGGCCGTTTAATAGGCAGCTTTGATGCCTCTTAAACGATACACCATTTGTATTGGTTTCAACTGAAGATAGCCGTGGAGCATCACGGGCGACCTCCTTTAAGTAGCGAGTGCATAGCAGAAGGCAGCTGGGCATTGGAGACCAGTTGCAGCGTCGCTTTCGCCCGGGGAAACCCCGCCACACCGTTGCCATCAGCTGCCCAAGGAGCAAAAAGGCCTACAATTACGAGCAGAAGAAAACCAAAAAATGAAGAGATGGGGGAAAAGTTGAAATAGAAAGTGTACTGATGACAGTGTAACGATAAAAGCGATGATCACACCATTCATGGAAACTGAATACTATAGTAAAGTACTACACGCAAAAATCTTCAATGTTCCATTCATAAATTATTCAGGCAACTACGCCTACGTGCTGCCTCAGGTCGACTTGCGACCTTGCCACGCCTTTTTAGGCTCTACTGGAGGAATAAGATGATAGAGAGCGCGATTGTTCTTGATCGTGATCGCCTTTAATCTTTGTGTGGTGTAAAATATCGTGTCTACTGGAAATTGAAATGTTTTTTGACAGTTGTTTCAAATTATTGACCGTTGGAATTAAGAACAATCAATAATCGTATGTCATTGCTGATTATTCCATTAATTCCATTTTACGAATACAGGCACGTTTCAAAATATCTTTCGCTGTCTTTATCAGGTGCTATTGAAGCTACCTGTCATGTAGCAGTGTTGGCAAAAAAGGTGTGGGGCGTCTCAATGTCTGTGAGAAAATGGCGTGAAATCAAATTTGTTAAAATATTACATAGCGTTCAAGTTCTACTCTATATTTACATTCTCAGTTCAGTAAACAATAATAACAACATTAACACATGCTTATTCACTTTTAATACATTTTACCGATATTTATCCTTCAGACTTCCGTTAGCCGTCAATATCCAACTACTAGTGACACAATAGCACATACTTTCTAGCATTATTTCTCAATTTAGCAATTTTCAAAAAAATCAGGTTGTTCAGCGAAATTGAGACAGCTTTTTAAACGCCCTTTAGTCTATCCTAAAAATAGAGAAAATTGGACTATTTTTGGAAAAAATATAATTGTATTAACTTCAATTAGAAATTACGAGAAAACTACTAGTTTTTTAAGAAGAATTACAAGATCTTATTTAAACTTACCTAATTTTTTAGAACAGATTTAATTGAAGAAAAAATATCTATCATCAATATAGATCTTAAGCGTTGTCAATCTTTTGTTGTTTTCGAAATTGCAAAGTACTCGCCGCAAATGGGACCTGCATTTTTTACTCTCTCGCCTACAATGCACATACGTAGAAAGCAAAAAGTATTGAAATGCTGTGGCAAAAATCGTCGATTTTTCGCAGAAAACTCATATTGTGAGGCACTAGTAACAAAAAAGTACATAAATATTATGTAAACGGCTAATGTCCTTTGCGAGGAAGGCATTTAAAGACAAAATATTTAAAATTGCATTTCACGGAAAATTACGAAAGAACTGCTCTAATTTTAGAAAAAGTGTGTATCATCTTATTTAGAGACCCGTCTTTGAAGAAACATCAACATCCGGATTCCATTTTCACGAAAAAATGAATGAAATGAATACTGTATGCATGTTTATATTTGTTGAAAGCGTTTTCAAGAGTAAATACTTTTATTAATACTAATGATTACAGAAAGTTATCATCCGGTATATTTCTGTAACTATCAGAGTGATTATGAATTATATGAGCGACGATTTTACGTTGTAGACATTTACCGGCCCTTTCATTGGTTCATTGATCCATTTTATTGCTTCGGACTATTTGATAATCTGGAAGAGGTTGGTCCCGATTGAGGGCTAAGATTTATGAGGGAATCAACTGATGTCACTGCAATGCGTCTGACTGGGAGGTCTTGGGGTTCGAGTCACAATTGTGGCAGGATTTTCACACTAGCTGTGTCGAATTCGGTCGGTGTGGCAACCAACGAGCGTGGTTGCCATCAATTGAAAACTCAATTCTTTGCTTGCAAGTAATTGATGGATTAATCGATTTTTTCGTGTTTCCGGGCGCGTCAACTGCTTAGGTCATTAGTCCGGTAAGTGTAGTGCATGCTTTTTCTTGGGAGACGGCGGTGATCTTACCCCGCTGGATTGCGAGATCCGGCACCGACCTACCGTCGGCTAGTGGGGTTTCCCCCTAACCAGGACTCTTCCACCAGCCTCCCGACCGGTCTTCCGGAATATGTGATAGTGTAGTGCATGTTAGTGTGTGTGTGTAAGGGGAGAGGATAAGACAAGGAAGAGGAAGGAAAGATCGCATGCGGTCCGTGGCCCGTTAGGTAGGGTACTGCTCCGGCATTCGCCTGGTGTTGATTGGAGAAACCACAGAAAACTACCGATCAGAGCAGCCGGCCGCTAGAATTCTCCTCCAGACAGCGACTGAATTTCACCTAGCTCGAAAACTAGAATCGAAAATCATGCCGCCGTGAGGACTCGAACCTAGGACCTCCCGGTCAGAGGCACTGCAGTGATAACAGTTGATTGAAAGTAATAGAAAACAGGTTTGTATGGGACAAGTTACTGCAAAGTTGATAGTGCGGTATTGCGGACCAAAATAACACCTGCCCGGTCTGCTCTACACCTCACGCAACTAAGGAGCTCTGGGGGAAGTAATGGGTAAAATGACCAATGGGGAAGTCATTTCAAAGAAAGTTAGTAATTTCGAACAACGGTAATGTCACTCATAGCTGATACACCAATAGCAATCGCAGGTACTTCTTAGAGTACCGCAGATATGTGACCTCGTTTGAACAGCGAGTTCTCGTCGACAGCGAGAGGCTGCCGGGCGTAGGGGCAGCATCGGGAGACAAGTTGCGGCCTCGCTTTCGCCGGGGCGGTCCCGCCCGCGCCTCCGCCCTCACTCCTCTCCGTTTCCGCCCCCGGCTCGGCCCCGGCCCTCCCCGCTCCGCCCCGCCCCCTTCGGTGGGCATCGCCGCTGGCCGCGGGCGCCCCGACGCGCCGACCGCCGTTTTGCGCGCGGCATACGCAACGAGGTGAAACCGGCGCACGTCCCGCCCTATTGGATGCCGAACAGCAGGAGGATAGCGCAGCACGGTGCTGGGCTGCGGCCCTGTGAATAGGGTGTTTTCACTCTTCCTGACCGGGCCCATGCTTCACCCGGGGGAAAGTGCAGGGAGTGTGTGGGCGGTAGTTCGCATTGTCGTATTTTCCATGTGCGGGTCGGGGGGAATACAACAAGGCCGACTTCTAATAGGAGATCGTCTGAGAGAATACGCCAATGCGTAACAATTTATTAGCAAAAATTAGCATTGCAATTCCGTAGCAATTTATTAGCAAAGTTATTGTAGACTCATGAGTTTATAAGTGTTGTGTCATACTAAAAATGAATGCAGGTGTATATTTTCTGCGAAAATGTTTCAACCAATAATCTGATTTCTCCAACGCTACTGACACATCATCAGTTGCAATCGTTCAACTCTATTCTTCAATCTCAATCAGGGTAAGGCAGGCACAAACACGGATACGGGCGCGGGCAAGGGCAGGAGTGGGAGCAGGGGGCATTGGTATGAGCATGAAAGTGGGCAGGGCCGGGGCGGGTGCAGCAGGGAGGGCGGAGCTGGTGGTAAGGCGAGTTGACAAGTTAGAGCGGAGAGAAGCAGTGTGGCCTGGCGAGGATGTTAACACAGTTATTTTTATTTTACACTATTGATATTATTCATTTTTTCCTGTCTAATAGATGATTATGATAAATAATTTGACAACGCCGGGTATTTCAGCTAGTATTTCAGCTAGAAAAAGTTTTTGAAATAACAGTTGTACATCTTACTACGCTCAAAATTATCTTACTTTGCATCTACAGACCTCCAACAAAGCAAGCTTTAGATTATTTCAATTTCGTAGAAAATCTAGAGATAACTCTGAACAAAATTAGTAATCTCTCTTTTAAATCCATTGTTGTATGTGGAGATTTCAATATTGATTTTCTGAGCGAATCCCACGAAAAAGAGCAGTTTCTCAATTTAATTCATTCTTTTAATTTAGATATTACAGTGAACGTACCTACACGGAATACTCTTAAATCACAAACAGCAATAGATCAAATTATAATTAACAAAACCACAACTAGATATGAAATAATAACAATACAGTAACACAAAATAAACACAAATTACAATATATAAATTAACATAAAGTTATTTACGGACTACTTGCTAAAAGAATCATGGGAGGCAGTTTATAACGCTGTTGACACAAATGAAAAATATACTTTATTTCTAAACGTCATGACGTATCTCAAGATTTCCTTATCTACTTTAAAAAATACAAAACATTGTTACGAAAAGTCATAAGGCAGGCTAAAATCATGAAAAACGATCAGGATATTTTGAACTCAAATAATAAAACTAAAGCAATGTGGAATATAATAAAAAATACTACCAAATCAACTAGAAAACCCGTAGAGAATGTTGTTTTAAAATATAACGATATAAATGTGAACGATCCGACAACAGTGGCTAATCTCTTTAACCAATACTTTTCGAGAATTGCAGCCGATCTCACTAAGGGTCTTCAGGCACAAAATTCAAAAACAGTCAGTTCACCCAAAATTTTTGACACAATGTTCGTTTCCGAAACTTCTTCCTATGAAATTCTCAAAATAATCGGTAAACTAAAAAATACATATTCGTCCGGTTTAGATGAATTCCCGGATTCTTTGTTCAAGACTTGTGCGTATGCCATTATACACCCGTTAACTCACATATTTAATGCATCTTTATGCACTGGAACGTTTCCAGATATTTTCAAAACAGCTAAAATTAAGCTGCTTTTCAAAAAAGGCAACAAAAATGAAATTCAGTTTTTTCAAAAATATTAGAGAGACTTTTTTACGTACGAATGGAAACCTTTCTCACTAAACACGACGCGCTTTCAGATTGCCAACATGGATTTAGAAAATCAAAATCAACGGAAACAGCTATATTTTCTTTTCTTAAAGATGTCGCCTCATCATTGGATCAAAACGAGGCACCTATTGGATTATTTTTAGATCTCTCAAAAGCTTTTGACGTCATTGACCATGACATTTTACTTTCCAAATTACCTTTATATGGAATTCGTGGTACTGCTCTAGATTGGTTATGTTCGTACCTTAAACAACAATCTCAGAGAGTTGAAATACCTTACTGGAATGATGGAACATTACGTACGCACCTTTCCGACTCTTTACCCGTTGCATGTGGAGTTCCTCAAGGATCGATTTTAGGCCCTATGCTGTTCCTACTTTACGTAAACGATATGCCCTCGACGATTCGAAACGGAAGAACGGTTCTCTTTGCGGATGATACGAACATCCTTTGCAATAAAGAAACCGTAAATAGTACAATATCAGATGTTTCAAATTGGTTCCGAAATAACAAATTAATAGTGAACGAAAAGAAAACGGTTTTAATGCAGTTTTCCATTTCAAATAAACAATTCTGTGCTCCATTGAAAATGAACAGTGTACCATTGACTGATGTTAAGGCAACAAAATTTTTAGGTCTCTCAATTCAGTCAAACCTTAAATGGAACGCCATTTAAAAATTCATTCAAACCTTAAATGGAATGTCCATTTAAATTCAGTCAGCCATCATACTGCTCGTTGTGTATACTTCGCGAATGTTCATTCACGCCTGAGATATGGCATAATATTCTGGGGAAATACATCTTATAGCTCCCAGACTTTTAGATTACAAAAACGAATTGTACGAATGATAACCAAATCCCACCCACGTGATTCATGTAAGCCTCTCTTCATTAATCTTGGAATTCTACCATTACCGTGTCTTTTTATTTACGAATCAGTGGTTTTTGTAAAAATGACTTGCTCAAGGGCGGGAATATTTTTTCAGAAAATGCCGAAGTCTATTACTATAACACTCGACGTAGAAATCATATTTATCAGGTGACAGTATCAACAGCTCATTACAAAAAATTCACATACAATACAGTACATTATTTTACAACACTTTGCCAGATGACATTAAACAATTGAATTCAATAGAAAAGTTTAAATCCCAAGTGAAATCGTTTCTGCTGCATAACTGTTTCTATACAATTAGAGACTATCCTGAGCATCACAAGAAAAGTAACATTAATTTTAACAATGATACTTAATGCATTATTTACCATTTGGACTGTATAAATGAGTATAAACAACCTGTAACAACAATTGTACTACAGCTTCCGGGTCAATGACCCCCATCTCGATCAGATTTTTCGTCCAGTTTCCCTGATCCATTGAGCAAATGCTGAGATGGCCCCTTGTTTTGCTTCTGGACATAAATGTAACTTCATTTTCTGTGCACGTCTTCTAGAATTCAGTGGGAAATACAATTATTCAAATTATCGTTTCCATGTTGTCACGGCAGGAAGTAATAAGAGCCAAAATTTATTGCTTATTTATCTTTGAAAATAGATTTTATTACATGGGAGTTTTTTTGTTTTTTTTTCTCCTTTCAAAATTCAAAATTTATTGCTTATTTATCCTTGAAAATAGATTTTATTTGATGGGAGTTTTTTTTTTCTCTCATTCAAAATTCAAAATAAGTAGTATATGACTTAGTGTAGGGATCACAGAATTTTGAAAATGTGCACACAATTCACTTTTCCCCATAGCACGTCATACGCAGTTTTTAACTGTTTTTTTGACGTAAAATAAATAAATAAATAAGTAATAATTAAACAGTAAACTTTCGTTAGCACGAACTTGCATAACATGTATTTCGCCGTAACACGAAGAAAACTCGGATAACACGATTGTTTTCACGAATTTGATTATTTCCGTTCCTTGGAATTCGTGTTAACCTTCCGCCGCTCGCGCGATTTCGTGTCACATGCGCGATCGCGGGTCGGTATTTTTGCCGCCGACGAACATCCTCCCCTTTTCTTAATATTACAGCTTCTCTTGATCGTCAGTCATGGGTTGTTTATTAAATAACTTCAACTGGGAATTGTGGTGGATTAAAAATTTATTGAAACAACTTTAATTATTCTCCAGAAAAGAAATTTCTTGAGATAATCTGCCAAATCAGTATTCTACTTTCGCTTCACTAGACACTGACGACAAATACATAAATATAATAATGGCATAATAGAAATCTAAATTAAAATTTAATGAAGTAGGAAGGTAAAAATCTAATAAGACGAAAATGGTAAAGAGGGGAGAGAGCATTTGTAAGAAGATAAATATGTTATAATAAAACGAGAATAGTAAATACCAGGAATTTAGATTACTAAAATCCACTAAAATCACCTAAAAATTACACTATGCTACTGAATAACCAATTCATTTAATTTACTCAATAATTAGCATAAGAGGATTATTATAACATTTTTATTACAAAAATATACGAAAAACATTCTTACATATTCATCACACTCGTGAAAAAAACTGGAATGGGCGAGATCGCGTGGCGATGTTAATGCCGCGTAAAGCAAAGAGTGCTGACGTTGGTCACTTTTGTCCAAATTTGGCGCACATGTGAGTTGATCTTGGAGAAACCGTTACAACTATCTTGTGTCTCAGTAGATAACTAGAGAATATCTGGCTTCCCGACATGCTGACTTCAAACATCAAGGCGCATCGACGTATTATTTTCAAAGGCAGCAATTATACCGGCCACGCGATCGCCCGAAGATTGATGAGGGTTTACTGTATTTACAACATGAGCCACATTCCTTATTGCCTGTCTAATAGATTGAGAGTTCAATATTTGCGATGTTTGTGTAGTTTAGATGATGGCCACCTTCAGTGTTAAAGGCACTTCGTTTTTCTGGAAAAGTTTATTGTTTTCACTTGAAGGGCTATTAATAAGGTTACATCAAGTTGCGTTTACAATATACTAGTTTACAATATACAATATACTTGTTACTCATGCGCACGACAAAGAGGGTTGGGTATTTCATTTCAATAGTTTATAGTTTCATCGCGTACTGTTTTCTCGTAATGTATAATATTTTAATGATAATTTAGATAATTTTATATAATATGGAACTTTAAAAACTTAAATATAAAAAGAATTGAACGATCTCACGTTTTCTTACATTGTGAGTGTGTGTGTGTGTGCGTGTGTGTGTGTGTATGCGTGTGTGTGTTTACTTAATGGACAGAAAGTTAAGAAAATGAAAGCTGGAAATTTCTCCTAAAACTAGGCAGAAAATGATGACACATTTTGAAACTTGAACCTGAACCTATTAACATAGAACGTACCACGTGTTATACATTTCTTCTCATGAGTTTATTCGTTTATTTATTATTTATTTAAAGCCTAAAGCAAAAAAAAACTGTTTTTGAAGTTTGGCACGGGTAAAAGTATGGGAAATTCCAGGATAATTCTGCAACGTGTAAATAGAGAAGAAAAAAAAGCAAACATTTCTTCAATGAAATAATTCATTAAAACTTGTCTCCGATGTATCGCGAAAAAAGTTTTCGTATGCGGGTTACAAGTAGATTATAGGTGTAGCTGACAAATATTAATGACAATGCGTTGAAATGTCTTTTTAAGTACTGTGTACGGGTAGTAAACGCTCAAATTGCCTTAGGCCAATTGTGGGTGCGCACTAATTGCTGCAGTTTAAAAGGAAGAGCGTAGAGGAGAGGAAGGCTGTCTGAGAAAGTAGACGGTTGGGGAGGTCTGGCCTTAAACGGGGAGCATCAATCAATCAAAGACGCTCACAGCCCTTCTGGCAACAGTCAACCGTTATGCCGGCCAAAATAGAAAACGCTAGGAGCCGAAGAGCCATGAATGTTGTGAATGAGTAGTTGAGATAGTTTAGTAAATGAGTAAATGAGAGAGACAAGCCTAATATAATTTGAAAAATCTTAATAACGGTTTGGTCATTAACGTAGTTACAAGTCATATCAAATAATTATTCACGGTCATGTAAGAAATAGGTTCTTGGTAATAGTTTGAATGTGGAAGATGGGACGTAGTGAAAAAGTCTGGATTTGTCTTTCTATTACAAGAATAACGCAAGGGTTCCAGTCGTGTAAAGAACTAGTAGTACATCATCTTCTTCAGTGTGTCGTTTTGAATTCTAAAGTAGATAATTTGTGTTCAAGTGAGTACCGTAATGTAAAATAATGCTTTTAACTGTTACTAGTTCTTTCTTTCTTCAGGGTGAAAAGTGTTAATGTGGCTGATATATAACTAATTCATCACTAGCTAATTGTCGAAAAAAAAAAAACAGGTAGAAACTTTGGAAATTCCGTTTGGGAATTTACATTCACGACATGCGTCTATTCTGATTCACTTTTCATCACATTAATTGTGGTTATTTCACCAACTGTTTCTATTATAAAACGCATTAATTTTGTATGACTAGTATAAAAACTGTTGTTGCTTTTTTGGAAACAATAGGCTTAATTAATTTTGCAACAGGAGTCAATGTTTTACTGTATCCAACATCTGGGTAATGAAGCTTTTCCCCAAGCTGTTCGGCAATCAAGCTTTTTTAATTAACTATACATTTCGCTTTGTATTAGAAGTTTTGGATGCAGTATGTGTAATGTGTGTATGTGGATGATAACATGGATTAAATACTGTTTCGTGTAATTATTTTTGTGTAATAGAATTCTTGTATTTTGGATTTTGATTAATAATCAGTACATTCGTTCTTGTAAAATATTCTCTGTAAAATATTTTACACGAAATGTTCAGGTCGAGATGTTACAATGGAGCTGGTTGTTACAATGGTTACAATGTCGCTACAATGGATAGGCGTGAAAGAAAAACAAATATAAGAAGTATTAGAAATAAATAAATAAGATAATACAGCGATGTGACGGCTTCTACAAATTGAATGAAATAAAACACAAGGCTTCATTTACAGCGTTTCCAGGTGAAAATTATACTATTTGTGTCAAGCCCGTAATTGTACATATTTGTCCAGTAAACATCAAATCCAGTTCTAAGAAGAAGAGCCATTTTGCACACAGGATGTTTGTGAAATGAAACTAGTCGATTCTGAGAAGTAATATGATTAGGTAACTCTTGACAACATCAAGATTAAGTAAATCGCTTTTGTTTTCAAGGTCTTCCGAGATAGAGGCTTACGTCGTGCCGTATGTTACCAACGATAGCGTCGACCCGTCAGCTTATGTCAGTCAGATCATGACCCAAATAAGGTGAACGAGGGGAGGGGGCGGGGTGCGAGAATTTTTTATTAAGAATGACAATTTACTACGTCGCGCCGCCGCAAATAGAATTCCGAAACTGGTTTTGGTGATTTAGGTGAGAAAGGGTTATCGACTCGAACAGCACTTCTATTATCTAAGAATAATATTTTTTCGAATAATCTTATACCAGGGAAATAGTTGTGTTTAACAAGTTATTCTAAAATTAAATCGTGATCATTGCATCTAAGGAGTAGTATGTGACCGTCCGTATCTCTGCAGATATATTCAGAAATAATAAGCAGAATGACAAATTTAAACGCGAAAACATAAACAAAATAAACAAATGTTATATTTTATAAACAATTTTTGTATTAACCGCTTAAGCTTTTTAAATCAAGATGTCCACATTTTCAATTACAAACGAAGATGTCAAGTTGTAAGTTTGTTTTAAAGTATACGTTATATTGAAAATTATATATTATGCCACTTTTATGTTTATTAATAATAGATTATAATTATTTATTTTAAATCAATATAGATTTTAGTTTAAAATAGCTTCAAAATATTATGATTACTACTTGGCACAATGTATCCTCAATTTGGAAACGAAGCCTGTTTTGTGTAAGTTTACAATTTTTTAAAAAATAGTTAAATTTTAAGTTGATTTTTCTTACTGAGGTTTGGTATGACAGCGATCTAGCATGTGTGCAATTTTCAGATTTTTATCTGGTTCTACAACAGAAATATTACAGTTGAAAGCTGGAAAAAATCCAAAGTTCCAAATTTGAAGAGGATGTAATTTTCAAGTGGTACGTTATTCACCAATGATATTATACAACTATAGTGTTATGTGTAAAAGCGCAGAAAAAAGGCTGCGATTCTATTCCTTCTTTGAGAAATTATTCTCTAAAATCGAATTTCGTTTATTCGCGTTCCATAGATTTGGTTGCAAATATTTCCTAAATAAAAACATGAAAGGTAGGTAAATAATATTTCGATTTGTACGCCAGAGTCCAATGAATCCAATGGTTTTTTTATTCTAGAATGCTAGATTTACCCAGAAGTTCGTAATTTAGAAAAGAGTAAATATCTACAAACACGAGAAATGGCGCACTGCGTAAAACAAAAATGGACACCATTTGTGAACCAGGTACAATAAAACAATTAAAGATGTTTTTGAACAGCCAAAACATAAGGAAATTTATGTACAAAACATGCATTTGCAGATGATCGAGCGACCAGCGCTGGACTACTTAAAATGAATTGGCCCTAGAGACTAAACCCCACACAATAGTTTGTTTAAAATTATCATTCTTCAATCGATCTGCCTCAGCCAGCGAATTTGAAACGGATTAGTTTCGGAACATTTTTTAACACTTTCAATGAATCTTACACTCTATTTTCAAAATTTTCTCAAATCGGCTTCAATTTTTTTCTTTAACTTTCTGCTTATAATAGAAATATGGTAATGTTGCGATTTTCATTAAAACATCTGAGATTTTGAACATGAAAAAAGGGAAGTTTGCTTTCGCATCTCTCCTGCACCTTCGTTATTGAGTTTTTATTGTTAATACAAACTATTTGTCAATACTTGCTCCTTTAAATCATTAAAAAAAGTGTTGTAATGTGCGTAAATAAAATGTGTTTCCCAAAACGTATATACGTGCTTTGATACGGGCTTTGTCAGACTTCATTGTATCAAAACCATTTTTACCGGATGTTTGCATCCTGTGAGCTTTTGCATTCTGTAAATAAAAAGTAGTACAAAAAGTTTCAATTGAGTTTTTCTCAAAGCTTTTTTACTACATGCGATAGTCTATAACGTCACAATTTCTTCTTGCTTCCTTTAACTTTTTGCCCGTTTCTGTTATATTTGAATAGATGTCATTTCTGAGCAATCTTTGTCGTGCTTTGAGCGTTCCCTTGTCCGCGACGGCGAAAGAATCGCTGCGAACCTGTCGCTTCCAGGAGCCCCCCATATCGGCCAGCTAGCGCCTGTTGCGCTGCGTTGCGAGATGGGTACTAAGGAGGCCGGTGAACTCTCCACAAAGCGAGGGGAGGTGGGGGTGAGGGCTTGAAAGGTGTTTCTGTCTCGACATCCGGCTGCCTCGCGAAACAAAAGTGGATTGCCTGCGGGTTGTCGGTTTCACTGCGGCCGATGTCAGCGGCCGGTGCCAGCGCCAGCGGGAGAAACGCCCCAGGCGGCCGCGAGTCGACGCTGCTGACGGCGACGGCCGCAGCGGGGCAGGCACGGAGCCCACGCGGCCGGCGCCTTCTTTCTCTCCTACGCACCGGATCGCTGTCGCTTCGGCCACTCTGACCCGCAGGTCCTAGCACTGGCCGCTGGTCTCTTGGGTGTCGCCCTCCCCAGAAAAAAATCCACACCCGGGAAAAGTTGCAGGACGTTTTAAACTTGCAATGAATTGACTCGTTTAATTTTAGCATACCACCAGCGCCATAGCGAAAGATAAATGGTTTTGGAATGGGCAGCAACGTGCACTATTAGGAGTCTGACCGTAGCTGAAGCATGCGAGGCAATGGAAGCTGAGGAAGAGCCACACATTGGGAGTTGGGTGGAGGCAGCGTGCTCCTATTAGAGTTTTGTTAGGTGGAGTCCGCGACTATGAACTAAGATAAGAATATCGACCCTTTCGTCTGATTTCATAAATTACTGTTTGGTTTGCAGGATTTTTTTTAATCTCTTATTTTTGCATGAGCACAATTGTATCTTCCGTTATCAACGTAGGATTAGGAACACCAACACGTGCAAATCGGTTGTACTCTACTTGCCAAAGTTTTCCTTGTTCAAGCAATATTTTGAAGAGATAAAATGTATGTGATAGTTCGGATGTACATGCCGCCTATCCTAATTCGCAACCCACTCCGCCAGTGGGTCCTTTGGTTCAAGTCCCGGCAATGGCGGATCTTCGACACTAGCGAGATAGCTAGGGCGAATTCACCCTCTGTCTGGAGGCGAATTCTAGCGGCCGGGATGCTCTGGCGGGTTACCCGTACTTTCTCCAATCAACAAGCGAATGCCAGAGCAGTACCCTGACAAACGAGCGACGGAACGAAAATCTTTCCTTCCTCTTTCTTGTCCTATCTTCATCCTTTACCCCACATGCACCCCCGTGGACCCCACATGTCGATAGAGCAGTCGGGAACTCAGATTTGTTCCTTCTGGGGAGGTGTCCCACTGGGGAAATACCTGGAAGGGAAATCCCCCCTAGCCATCGATTTGGTTGACGCCGAATCTCACTGTCCGACAGGGAAGGATTCACCGCCATTTCTCAGGTTAAAACATTCACTAACCGGAATAATGATCATAGAATTTGGCATACCAGGAAACCAGGCGATCGTACGCACCGGACGGCAATCTGACACCAGTAGGAGAAGGATGATTTTTTTACAAAGCTAAAGCGTGGGGTTACCCAAAATGAAGTAATTATATTCATGGATCCCAGATACCTAATTTCGATCCAATAAAAAATCAAAAACTGTTTGAAACTTGTTTGAAACTTTTTTTCAGAAGAATAGCAGGAAAATTTGAAATAAATCGATTGAAATAAATCACAATGAATAAACACATATAATCTCTAACACCTTTTACAAAAACGCATTTATTTTCTCAAGAAATGTTTTCTTCAACTGTCACTACTTATAACACAAACTACATTCCTGGATTTGTATTAAATTCGACTGTCATGTCACCAAGCTTGAGGTAATACTCCTGACCTGTAACATTCATAACATCATTTTCCTATGCTGACAAAATTCAAATTACATATACCAGCCAAACTAATTACCTTTGCCTAATTATAAAAATCTAAATTAAAGTAAGCACTCTGTGATTGGAATGTAGGTATATGCAACTTTAAAGAATCCAGCAAAAACAATTTGTTGCTGTTGCACTCAAGACCTTGTATACGCACCATATTTAGTATACTCACCATTGTCTACTCACATTGTATACCCAGCATAGTTATCGTCAGGAACGTATCTCCACAAAGTTCTAGAATAAACTGTGTTCACTTGCAATAAGATTATGCAGGTCTTTAGAGTGTATTTTTTCATCCCTTTAAATGTTGCATGAATATTAAGAGGGAGATTATTACTATCAGGAACCCTCCTGACATAAATTTTGCTCACGTGAAGACGGCACTATAAATATTTTCCATTGATAAATTAATTTTTATTGGAAAAACTTGTTAATTGTATTCTTAAGAACGTGTGCAACGGTGAACGTGTGCAAATTTGCTCAACCAGTAAGTTCAATTTTTCTTATTCAGAAATAACTTATTCTTTTTAATCACAATGTGGTGGTAACAGTGACATTCCAGTTTTTAGCTCTTTTCAATGCTTTCAATGTTCTCTCTCTACATCATTGAAATTTGATCCAGTGACCATAATAATAAACAAGTGCAGTAGCTTTGTGGAAGTATTAAATTTTCGTAGTACTAGCATATAATTATAACTAGGTCTTTAAAAAGTGTGTCCTCTTTATTTCTTATATTTACACGCACTCATAACCGTCAACAGTTATTACTACAGTAATTTTAAAACATTCATAGTAACGTTATTTATGGGGGAAACATGTCCATTGTTTGCGATGCATAAATCATTCTCTGAACCCCGTCAGTACACTATTCTTATAATCGTTCCGAGTGGTGTAGTCGTCTTTTTTGACGACCTAATTTATGACTCGCGTAACAGTGTATGACCAGTTTCACTTCTCTTCTATGGAGTCTGGGCAGACGTGTCTGGCCAGGAGAGAATATTACTATTCGCATCTTTTTCTTTTACATTTACTTCACGAGAAGCCGCACGATTCTATAATCTAGTGAACGATTTTACGCTTACTGTTCGAAAAATGGGTATGTTGTGGAACATATTCGGTGAAGTTAATTTCTACCTATTGCTATGCAACGCAAAACATGGCTTCGTAGTACAAAAAAATTGATTTTGAGAAAATTATATGGTCGATGATTAAAAACTTAACTATCATTCCATAAGTTACTCTGCCATTATAGCATTTTATGCAATATTTATTATTAGAACACAACGCGTATGTGATTGACATGTAAATCTTCACATTGTCGATAGGAAGCTCGACTTACATTCTGAAAATTCTCGTATTTCAGGTAAAGCCGTTGAATACCGGAGTTCCAACAATTCATTTTATCGTGTGACCACCTAAACTTCTTGGTCGTACTTAGGTCGATGCTCAGAACTTTCTGATTGTCACAAAATTAATTTCCCAAGGTTTGGATTGTTTTTACTTTCTTTACGTAACAGACCAAACGTATTGTAATGATGCAACGAAAACTGGCAATTTGTCGACAGAAAAACTCGTATTGTGGGCCTCTGATAGCGAAAACAAGAATAATACTTCTTCCTACATGTAGTAAACGACTTCCTATAATACAAGGTCTAGTCAAAATTCCACGTTTTGTGGGCCCTTGATAACGCAAAATTGATTTACAACGAATCGTGTCTGTCCATTCGTCCGTCTGTGGACAACAGTAGTGCCTAAACCGTTCAGAGAATTGTCTCCGAAATTTATTTTCTCCCGATAGTACTAGTCGACCTCAAGGCCTGCGAATTTGAAACAGTTATTTTAATTTTTGGTGGTATTGTATACGAATAATTTTTGTGACCTCTGAGAATTTCCAAAGTGGGTTGAATTAAAAAAAATTTCGGCGTTATTCTACAACTACATTATTGAAGATAGAGATTTTTACTTTCTTGACTTAGTACGTAGTTACACAGCGAAGTGAAATAATCTTCGATTTTTGACAGAAAATTTCTTATTGCTGGGTACTGGTCTTGAAAATGTGGATCAATCTTATTCCTATACTTAGTAACTCACTTCCTCTAACACGTAGTCAGCCGATTATTCGGTATAAGACTTAAAACGTGGAATCTGACGGCAAAACAGGGGTCTGTCAGTCCGTCTGTGATCAACGCTAGCGCATAAATCGTTCAGACGATTTTCTACAAAACTGATAATTCCCGATTGATCTGAATGAACCGAGACCTTGCGTAGCGTAAAGGACGCTTAAAAATGACTCTGAAAACAGGCATTTTCGTTTAAATATCTGAATTTTGTAAAATTGGAAAAGTTCACGTTTTTTTCGGCGTCTTGTCCAATATTGAAATTTTTCCCTGAGTAGAGTTAATTGCTCAAAGTTAGATACTGAAATAAGGTCATGTACAATTTTTCTTAATTATTTTACTCTAATTGGTCCAATTTTCATTAAAAATAATGTTTTATCGAAAATTGTATATGTTTAACTTTCTTTTGAAAGCTTCGAAAATAAAATGTCGACACGCGTTTGGTGTAGACAATATATTTTTTGTGCTTATTGCTCGTTTGTTAATCTGATGACGTGAGTTCTAATCCCTCCATGGGGAAAATTTGTTGCAATTTGGAAATACTTTTTGGGATTAAAGTAGCATTATAATGTTGCTGCTCTTCAACTCGTTAGTAATTTTCATCGATGTGTCTGACATCATTTTTCAGTTTCACTGGAATTAATGTAGATGTAACACAAGGGACACTGATACGCAATATTCATGTTATTGTTGAATATGCGATAGAAGGCTTCATTAAAATCACTTAAAATGACGGTTCCCTTTACACAATCTGTTCTTATTTTTAAACCCTGTACAGGTTACTACCATCGATGTACTATTTATTGGACCTTGAGCGACAGTAGTCGCTATCCAGTCGAGGTATCTCTTTGATATAATTTATAATCAACTGTTTTACGTCAATCCACCGGAAAATTGGAATGCTGGGTTTCATCTCAGGTCAACCATTTCTACGATACCATCGACACTACTTGCTTCGATATTTTTTCAGCTTTAATGTACACCATTCTACCATTAATTCTAAGAATCGCAGTAAAGAATATTTTGCATACCCTTCTCTTTTTATAATTAATGGAGAAGTATACTTCTTATAAGCGTATAAAGCGTTGTTCAGATTTATCTTTCTTACTTTTTTTGATAGCGAGATTTCACTGACTCCATGCAGGAGTTTATGAATTCCCTTTGCTTTTGTATGCTTCTCAGGACCCAGTACCGTTCAAAAAATATTTCCTCTTGCCTTCCCTAACTTTAGCTGAACAATAAAGTTTGCACTTTTCTTCTTCACAAGGAATTTTCATCTTCCTGGCATGAGTCTTTACTTTCACTTATCCTCTTTTCCCATTGCCACAAGTTTGAAGGACTCGTAACTGAGACTTGTCTATAGCCGCAGCTTTCTTTCAATTCTTTCTCAGTCGTCCGTCTGGCGCTGCTTCTTTTTTCTTGTGGTGCGTGATCACTTCGCTTTTCTTGGAAGCCCTGCTCTCAATATTCTCTTCGTCATGACTGGGAGAAAAAAAAAGTTGGATCTTTATATCATTGGAGTAAATGATGACATGTCATTCTACTGAATTCGTTCGTGATGATGGTAAGGGGGAGGAGGAGGAATTGCAAATATTGTAGCGTGATGATGAGTCTTCTGCACTGTCAATTTTGCCATTTATCCAAATGATCCTCCCACATTTTGGAATGAGAATCTGTCAAGGTCACCATCAATTAGCACCTAACAAACTAGAGCTGACCCGTATATTATAATTACAAAAAAATTATGTTTTACATCACAATTTATCAAAGATGATAATACTCACATTGTTAGTCTCGATTAACTTAATTTGATTTGATTTATTTGGTCAAAAAACAGTAAATGTATATGCCGTATGGGGGAGAAGATAATCTGCGTACGTTTTCTTGAATACCAGAATCCCATCCCAACATTTTAACGATAATTAGTTGAAAGATGAATGAAAGTTAAAATATAATAATAATATAATATAATACAATAATATTACTATTATAATAATAAAAAAATTAAAAAGCGAGAGATTAGCAACATTTGAAATCTAGACATTTTCGTTCTCGAGTTATAAAAAAAATATTTGCAACGATAAACGAACTGCAGAATTGATTTTTCTGCATTGCTAACAATATAGTAACTCACACTCAGCTCTACTCCCACCACTATAAGCAAAAGGTGAGCTCAACAAAACGTGCGCATAGTGAAGTTACATTTATGTCCAGAAGCAAAACAAACATTTGCTCAATTAATCAGGGAAACTGGACAAAAACCTGATCGAGATGGGGGTCACTGATCAGAAAGCTGAAGTACATTACTTGTTACAGGCATATTATTTTTTTTCAAATTATACAATACAACTGTAAACTAATCCATTATATATCATGGTTTTGTTAAAATAAACATTATCTTTCTTTTTGATGAGCTGTATAATCTCTAAGTGTATAGATAAAGTTATGCAGTTAGAAAGATTTTACATTTAACTTAAATTTGTGTACCAATTTTAATTGTTTAATTTCATCTGGCAATGCGTTGTAAAGTAACGTACATGTATTGTATGTGGATTTCTTGTAGTGAGCTGTTGTTACTGACACTTGATAATATGATTTCCACGTCGTACGTTGTAACTATAAATATCAGTATTACATGAAAATATGTTCCCACCGTTAGGTAAGTCAGTTTTGACAAATACTACATATTCGAAAATAAATAGGCAAGGCAATGGTAATATTCCAAGTCCTATGAAAGAGGCTTGCAGGAGTCACGTGGATGGTATTTTTCCATTATTGGAATAATTTTCTTTTGCCATCTAAAGATCTGGGTACTATAGGATGAGCTTTCCCAAATAATTATGCTTTATGTCAGGCAGGAATGTATATTTGCAAAATATACGCAACCAGCTGCATGAAGACTGACAGAATTTGAAAGAATTCTGAATGCGTAATATAATGAAATTAATTTAGTGTTTAATTCTGATGTATGTATACATTCCATTTGAAGTTTGAATTGAGAGACCTAGATTTTTTTTACTTTAACACCAGCTAATTGCATATTGTTCATATTCAATGGAGCATGCGATTTCCAATTTGAAAAGCAAAAATGCATTGAAACCATTTTTCCTTCGTTAACTATTAATTTGTTATTACGGAACCAATTTCAAACTTTTGAAATTGTACCATTTATTTTTTCTTTTTTGCAAAGAACGTTCGTGTCATCGGCAAACAGCAATGTTCTATCATTTTTAATAGATGATCATATCGTTTACGTAAAACAGAAAGGAGATAGGACCCAGGATCAGATCTTGGGTCTATGCTCAATTGGCAAAGAATTGGAAAGATAGGTAAATACTATCCTTACGTGCCAGTATGGTACTTCTAATCTTTCATTCGATGTTCAAGGTACGACGTTATCCAGTAAAGGGCAATATCACGAATTCCATATGAAGGTGATTTTGAGAGCAAGATGTTATGATCAATAATGTCAAAACTTTTCGAAATAACTAAAAATATTCCAGCGGGTTCTTCATTTTGGTCCACTGATGAAGCAATATCTTTAAGAAAAAAAAAATGGCAGTTTCCCTAGATTATAATTTGCTAAAACCGTATGATGAGTGTGAAAACACTTCGTTTTTCCTGAGAAAAGTTTTCCATTCGAGTGTAGAAAATTCTTTCTCATATTTTTGAGAAAACTGAGGAATGTTGGTCGATAATTTTGAATTTCGTTTTGTTCCCTATCTTAAAAAGTGGCTTAATGTTTGCTGTTTGAAAATATCTGGAAATACTTTTGTGCAAAAGAAGCATTGAAAATGTGAGTTAACTGGTCTATAAAGGTAGGTGCACAAGTGTTTATTAAACCGTCCGGAAATTCATCGTACACGATGAATATTTATTTTTTAGCTTACTGACTATTCTGAGGATTTCGTTGGAAGAAGTTTCGGAAATAAACACCGTGTCGGAGATTTTTTGAGGAGAGTATGATGTTGAATTTTGTGGTTTCAGTCCCTTCGTGAGATCAGCCGCAATTCTAGAAAAGTGTTGGTTGAAAAGATTTGCAACTTTTTCCGGATTGCTTGCTTCTTTTTCATTATCCTTTAAAACCACATTCTCTACAAGGTATCGGTATGATGTGGTTGTATTTTTTACTATATTTCACATTGCTTCAGTTTTGTTACTAGCGTTCAAAATATTCTGACTACTTTTCATTATGTTTGCCTGAACTATTACTTTCCTTAAAATTATTTTGCATTCTCGGATGTACAAGGACATGGAAATGGGGTGATACGTCATGATGTTTAGAAATAAAGTAAAGCGTACGTTTGTTTTTCCGCGATGATTCCTTGTGTGAAATGTTTAATTTTCTGTTTTTTAAGTTTTGGTTGACTGTGACGGACGAAATGATTGCAACGAATGGACGGACTGTGACCGATGGACGCACAGACTAATTAAACTTATTCCTGAGAACTGTGAAGACATTGTGAAGTACTTAGTATTGCTTTGTACTACATTGCAATGGGTGCATGCAAGAACCTGATATGTTACATTTTTGAAGTTTTGAGATACAGAGGTGTAAAGTTTTCAGGCTAGAATATTGTTTTCCAGATTTTGAATTACAATCTATTTTTATTCGATGGTAAAACATTACAGAATTATGTCTGCAAATGATCATTAGTTTGTTTTTAGAAATATGATGTATACACCACAATTTTTATAAATTTTGACACTAGAATCATACATTGACTTGAGTGCAAGAACCAATATGTTACAATTCATTAAACTTAATCTTAATTTTCTTCATTATCTGGTTTTCTACTGCACTTTATTATTCTAAATCTTACCGATGCTCTTGAAATCTTAGCTATTTAGGGCTCAGTGTTACACTTTGGATGCTTTCCTAGTACTCTCAAAACTCACATAGAATGTACGAAAATAGCTTTCTCAAATGTATTTATGCATCTGAGCGCTTCCTTTCTTTTGCAGAGGAAAAGGCAAATAACTTTGAGTATTCATTTTACCTCTCATGGAGACGTTGACTACTTGCCCGTCAGCTAAATCAGTGTACGAGTAAGCAAAGAAAACGGAACCTGGTTTGCCTTTCCTTATTTTAATTTTCGAAGGTTTTTGATTTTTCACTGTTTCCTTTAATACATGATTGCTGAAGACTAGGAACGAGACAATAGGAGTGAGGAAAAAGAACATATCTCTCTCTCCTCTCTCTCTCTCTCTCTCTCTCTCTCTCTCTCTCTCTCTCTCTCTCTCTCCTCTCACTCTCTCTTCATTTTTCTGAAAGAAAATGTTTGTTTCGTTTCGCTGCATTGATAATGTGTACCCACTACTCTGAAGAGTAAACTGCTAGTGTAGATCTCGTTTTCTTCTCAATAATCCCAAAATCTCTGTCACAATAAAAAAAAGGTGTGTCCTGGGAGACATATGCTGCACTTCATCAAAGAGACGTAGATCATGTATAAAGTAGTACTACGACAAAGAAATAATATTTTTATTCTTGTTCTGTTTACCATAAGAATCAGACCAGCGTATTATTGTTTTCTGCTAGAATTTGAGAGTAGTTTTGAAAATAAGATATCAAACTTGATGCTATTTCGTGTGATCCCCTGCTAGCTAAGTCCTCTGCCAAGACTTGCATTGAACCTTCATCTGTATCATACTACCCGATACTATCATACTACAAGTATGAACTATGTGCATGGACTTTTTTATTAACATTGGTTTCTCATATGTATTAAGGTAATTAAAATTACTAATGGTTTTATCGTCCAAAACATTTTCACATATACGGGTTCACAACATTTCACGCGTTCTGTGAGTTCCGTCTCATAGTTGGGATATGATTTAGTTGTATACAATGGAGTTTTAATTGTCAAATTTGTGTTGATATTTGCTTCAAAATATTTAGTTTTCACACCTATTCTTCTACGATTTGAATGTAGTTTTACAAAAAATGATGACTGAGATCTATTAATTCGAACATGAATTGCTGTATAAAAAGTATTACAAAACCATTACCGGCGAGCAAGTCTGTGTTGTTTTAGTGCCACTAGTTTCTTCTTAGAACAAAAGGCACATTTAACTATTTCATTTTGAATTGGCTGCGATGGCTCTCTACTCACTACCCACCCTGTACTACTCACGCACTTGACTTGAAACACAACTACATTAGCCGCGCGTTTATCCTGGACGCGTGCGACAGGAAATCACTTCAGTTTTCTTCGAGATGCAATTCTGTCGACAACGCATCGCCCGATAAAGTATTGAGAAATCATTGATGAACAATGTGTAGACTTATCTGAACAGTTGCTAGGCTCACGCCATGCATTCGTACACTATGATCCTCTGCTATGAGAAACGCACAACTACTGTGATTTATTACATTTAGTGGCATTTAGAGTGAAAATAGGCCCTAAAGAGCAAATCATATAAAGTAATTGGATTCCGTTCAGAGTAGTCTAAATTGTAGTATCATGTTCGATTTGGAGGGCAACGCAGTTCACGTTTTCAGTGTATGTTCAGGTATCCAATCAAACAAAGATGTGGCTCTGCTATTTACCGTGTGCAAGAGGAAAGCTTGTTTCTTCCAGAGACAAGGCAAAGGAAGTCATTTTGATTTGTTTCATAAAATCCGCAAAAGGAGGGTGTAAACGCGAAGGATAATTTGAGAAACCCGTGTAAAGTTGCAGTAATAACAAACAGATAAAGATGCAAATGAATGCGCAGCTCGCAATGCTTGCCTGTCGTGCTCCTAATACATTGGTAGGAAGGTAGATGGAGTTTCAAGAATTTATTTTTATTACAATTTATAGTAGAAACAATTGAAATGAAAGTGAGCGCGGCGATCACCTGGCGATCAACGACGGAGTAACTACTTACCTTCAATCATTAGTTCTGACTCTCTATTTGCGGACGACGTGACATTCTCTAAACTCTCTCATGAGAAGGATTGTAGTATAAATGTAATCAGAAGAGCGTTGATGAATATGCCCAACGATATAAGATCAACAATATGGAAATAATTGACAAGAAACTCTTCTCCATTCCGTTTTTATGCATTACATACACCACTTCTCTGTAATTATAAAATGAAATACGCAGAAAGCTAATAAAACCCTTTAGTTATTCTTTGTCTCCCTAAGAGATATTCATGCCACGACTGCTGTTAAATCAATCTACAACGCATTGGTTCGTCCTCTACTGAAATAAGGGCCCTCTATGCTGTCTCCCCATCAAAAATGCTCTGTGAACTCAAACACATAGCGCCGATTCATCCGATTGGGTCGGGATAATCCTTACATGGAAGTTCCTGTTTAAGGCATTGCACAAAAACTCGGCCTTGAATCTCTTGATTCACAATTAAGAATTGCCGATCTTGATTTATTTTCAACACGCTGCTAACTGAACAAATGAATTGTAATGAGCTTTTAAGGTTGATCTCTTTAGAACATTTCAAACACTAAATTTTGAGAGCTCTCTCGACACACTTATTTATTTATTTACGTCAAAAACAGTTAAAAATTGTTTTACGGGCTTCGGGGAGAAATGGTATTTGTGCACGTTTTCATCATTCTATGATCCCTACCCTAAGCTGTATACTATTTTAATGTAGAAAGAAATGAGCGATTCTTTTTCACAAGGATTGTTAACAAAATATTCGCTCCGATGTAGTAAAATTCATGTTTAAGGGTAAATCACCTATAGATTTCGGCTCGTATCCTTCATCATGTCCTTCGTCAAGGAATAATACTTCATGACGTGACAACATGGAGAACGATAATTTGGAAAATTATGTATCACACTGAATTCTAGAAGACGTGCACAGATAATGAAGTTACATTTATGTCCAGGAGCAAAACAAGGGCCATCATAGATCATTTACTCACAGGATCAGCGAAACTGTACGAAAAACCTGATCGAGATGGAGGTCATTGATCGAGAAGCTGAGGTACAAAACTTGCCACAGATTGTTTAGAATTATACTGTCCAAATGGTATACATTAAATATAATTATTAAAATTAATATAGCTGTCCTTATTTGATGCTCAGTATAGTCTCTAATTTTATAGAAACTGTTATGCAGCAGAAAAGATTTTACTTGGGACTGATACTTTTGTTTGGAAATTAATCGTTTAATTTCTTGTGACAGTGTTGTAAAATAATGTACATGTATTATATGTAGACTTTTTGTAGTGAACTGTTGATACAGTCACCTGATGATTATGATTACTACGTCGGGTGTTATAGTTAAAGATGTCGGTTTTGCTGAAATATATTCCCTCGCTTAAGTAAGTCATATTTGTCGAAAACCACTTATTCGTAAATCAAGAGACAATGTAATGGTAAAATACCTTGATTAATAAAGAGAGGCTTACAAGAATAACGTGGGTGGTTTTTGTTCATTATTCGTGCAATTCTTTTTTGTAATCTCAATATTTGGGAGCTGTAAGATGTATTTCCCAGAATATTATGCCATATATCAGGCGGGAATGAACCTTCGGGAAATGTACACAACGAGCATTATGAAGACTGAATTTAAAAGAATTATGAAAAAATTTTTTAATTCATTTAAATAAATGTTCCATTTGAGGTTTGACTGAATTTAGAGACATAAAAATTTCGTTAGTTTTACATCAGTCAATGGCAGACCGTTCATTTTTATTGGAGTACAGAATTGTTTATTTGAAATGGAAAACTGCATTGAAACCGTTTTCTTTTCATTTTCTATTAATTTGTTATTACGGAACATCGTATCATCCGAAAATGCTTCCAACAGCTCTCCAAGTCACCTCCAAAGAACGAGAAATGACATACCGGATTATGTGGAGTTCCAAGTGACAGCCCCAACACATTTCAGGGGTAAATCGAGCAGACCCTTAACGAGGCACAATCTAAATATGTGTAAATCAATATTTACTACATATTCATACGCCTGTTGGTGTCATTCATTCCTTGGAATGGAGGTCTGTTTGTAACTGTTAGTTATGTGATATCAACTGAGTGAGTTAATTTCGTAATGTTTTCTCGATGGTTCTAGTGCAGAGGTAATTAATTCAATGGGATAGTAATTCCCTCAATAAGCACCTGATGATGTAACAAAACCAGTTACGAAACGTTGTGCAATTGCTGAAATAAATGATTGTCATTAAAAACTTTGGATACTTTTATCTGCTAAATATGTGTATTTTAAAAATGTACATTCTTCGTGCTAAACAGCGTCCAGTTACCCTCACCAAATACAATACCATCTGATGAAGAAAAGTAGGAAAAGAAGTCATACGCAGTTTTTAACTGTTTTTTTTTGACGTAAAATAAATAAATAAAGTTTGTACAAAAGCTTAATCATAACCCAGTAAACCCTATTTTTTCCAAGAAATGGTGTACACATTCTTTTCCTAGTAGTGTACCATGGTTGCACGCAACTAGGATTAGGCGGTGTGATTCGCGCAGATTGTTGCTACGCTGCGCCGTTGGGCGACCTTCGCTCTTATCGCGACTCTTATCTGAACACTAGCGGTACTAGAACAGCTCGCCCGTATTTCCACGCTAAATTACGCGAAAGGTACTCAAATTTTCGAAAAAATTGTTCATGATCTTAATTCAAAATATATCGTTTAGATATTTGGGAAAAATCCCTATCTTCATAATTGTAGAAAGATTCCGAAAAAATTTTGAACTTTTCAATTTTAGACAAATCAGTTTTTTCAACGAACATTAGACCTGAACCATTCTCTTAAACTTCCTTTACCCTATCCAATACCAAAAGTTTAATAAAAAGATTTTAAATTTGGAAAATGTCCCAGGAGATTCGTGTAGAGAACCCCAAATTAAAATACCGGTTTCAAATTCAAGGGCACGCGACATCAGCCAGATCGAATGGGGAATATCAATTTTGGAGAAAATCGACTGAACGATTAAGCCGCTAGCGTTTAACACGGACGGACTGACGGACGGAGGACGGAGGGACGGAGGGACGGAGGGACGGAGGGACGGAGGGACGGAGGGACGGAGGGACGGAGGGACGGAGGGACGGAGGGACGGAGGGACGGAGGGACGGAGGGACGGAGGGACGGAGGGACGGAGGGACGGAGGGACGGAGGAAACGGAAAGACGTTTTGTCGAAACGATCAATTTCGATTTTTCGGTATCAAGGACCCACAAAACATGGATTCTGACTACACCACGTGTTATAGGACTTTTTTTCTCAAAGCAACTTTATTTATCTATTTTTTCGTTACCAGAACCCTGTAATAGGAGTTTTTCTGCCAAAGATTCGCCGTTTTTTCTTGTAGCTTTGCTTAACTTTCTCTCTACTCCATAGCGAGAAAGTAAAAATTGCACGTCTTACAATAAAAAATTCCCAACTTCTCTGGTCAAACAATTCCATACCTATCACTATCTTGATATACTCCTAGGCACGCTTAACATAGAATCAACACCAATAATTTCTACAAAAAGCAACAGCAAAAGCTGTCAAACTATTTTTTCTCATCAAATCAGCATCTTCTTTAAAATTGAAACAATAATATACGAGTACAAAAGGAGCATCATCAGAGCCACATTGACATATGACACCCAGCTTTAATAAACAGTGCACCTAGCAAAATTAACACTGTACGAACCTTCGAAAACAAATTTCTCTGCAGTCCTCTCAATGCACCATGGTTTATACCCAATAGTCAAATAAAATACGAGCTTCATGTACCCCTAATTACAAAATATCTGATTAACGTTTTGTCAAAAATTGTTAACACTCTTACTGTCTTAAGTGCAGCCTATTTTGATTTAGGTCGACAAGCAAACAAAAATTATTGAAAATTTCCCAAAGATATCTTCAAACCTTTATAAAACAGAAACACACCAAGACACTCCCAAACTCCCAGAACATCTACCCTATCAGCCATCCCTAATTTTAAGTGAACACAAATCGAATTAACCTAAAAAAATAATATAGAGTATGTACTGCCTGAGTAAGGCACTAGACATTTACTGCATATAGGGACAAGATTTATCCATCTTTCGTTTCTAGAGCGCGATAATATTTTTTCTGACGATTTCCACCGAATGAATACAATACTTTCTCTTTAACTTTACTACTTATGTAGTAACAAGATAACGTAAATTCCGGTCAACTATCTGCCCCTGTATATTCGAAAACTTTGAAAGAGTTTTGTGGATATTACATGTTTCTATTGATTGTTTCAAACGCCTGATAAAATAAATGACTTAGTGATTTCGAGCATTGATTATTATTGCTTAATTATTTCATACGATGAACTTTTTGTATTTACATTTAACCATTACATGTCTTGTAAAAGTTAATTGGCCTCGGCGCCGTTAGATCCGCGATTCCTAGTCGGTCACCCAACCAGGAACTCCCAATGTCTCGAATTCGCTTAACCTTCGTGACTACACGTAGTTAACGGCGAAACCGGTTTCGTTGACACCGGTTTCTCAGTCGTGGCATTTTAGTAGAACTCTTCAAGCATTCGCCTGGATAACCGAGGGAAACCACGAAAACTGCGGTCAGGATAACCGGCACGGGGATTGAGCGCGGGCCTTCCGAATGCGAAGTCGGTGCGCTGCACCCCGGGTCACTTCGCCTGGTTAGACGCTGAGTTGGTTTTTTGTAACTATTCATGGACGATAAATATTTACTGAAAATTTGAATGGATGTAGTTGATAGGAAATTTTCTGAACTTATTTGGAATTCAACATTGTTTAAAAGTGATGATTTTCGTTAAAATTTCGGAGCCAATGCGAACGACCGTCAAATGAATCTTATTGAAGTTTCAATAATCCTCTTCGGTCATAGCTATTTATCCTTTGGTTTTCAAGGAGTGTATAAAGACATTTTTATGCCAGTGTCTTTGCGTGCTTAATTTTACAACTGTATTGTTGTCGTGACAAGTATCCGGACACTTCCCATGAAAGTTTCTTTTCTCTACTTTGCCACATGTACGAATCGAGGGGAACGACTACAAAAATGTTAGAATTTGAGCAACGAAAGAGAAAGTCCCCTCAGGTGAGGGGTATCAGAAACGAAAGGATTGCAGTTCGGTACATCAGTAAAGTGAAACTCCGTCTGTTCAGGTGCCTGAGAAGCGCTGGCAGACAGTTAAGTAGGCTTCCGCTTCCGTGCCTGGAGTCGCGAAGAAGGCAGAGGCGGTGAGCTTCGTAGAATCGACGAAAAAGCAAAAATGATTGGAATCACTGTCGCACAGATTTGGTGAACAAAGAGTAAAGGGCAGAGGAAAAAGAGGAAAGTATCATAAAATATAGCGATTTTCCTCCCAGTGGTTAGACTTTCCCTAAACTGAGGTTAAATGCTTAATTTAGTATCGCGCCTTACTAATTTTTGCACCACTCCCCTCTCTCTCTCTACCCAATGCAATTTTGCAATATTCCCTCCTGCTGTTAAGAAAATGGCATTGCTAATTATTTCAGTGTCTGCTCATTCTACTTGGGAATCGTGTTTCAGACGAATACAGAAATCGAGAGCGGTAGCTCAGTGCAACAACAGATGTCATTGCAGCGCCTTTGACCGGGAGGTCCTGGGTTCGAGTCCTGACGGCGGCAGGATTTTCGACACTAGCTTTTCAGCTAGGTCGGACTCAGTCGCTGTCTGGAGGAAAATTCTAGCGGACAGTTGCTCTGATCGGTAGTTTTCCGTGGTTTCTGCGATCAACACCTGGCGAATGCCGGGGCAGTACCCTAACAAACGGGCCACGGACCGCGCGCGATCTGTCCTTCCTCTTCCTTGTCCTATCATCTCCCTTTACACACACACTTACACTAACATGCACTACACTACCACATATTCCGGGAGGCCGGTCGGGAGCTTAGAGCTTGTCCCGGCTGGGGCGGTGCCCCGCTGGTGGGAGAGTCCTGGTTAGGGAAACCCTACTAGACGACGGTAGGTCGGGGCCGAATATCGCCATCCAGTGGGGGAAGATCACCACCATCTCTAGAGAAAAAAACATGCACTACACTCACGGGACTAATGACCGAAGCAGTTGATGTGCCCGGAAACATCAATCAATCAAGGAATACAGAATTTTATTTCAAGTGAGAAAACAAAAACCAGAGGGTTCCTCATAATAGCAACTAGTGGTGCTACAAGACATTCATTCTCGCGTTCTTTCTTACATTTGCATGTTTTCGTAAATTTAGAGAGTTGAATGAAAATGAGACCACCTCCATTCTTTGAAACGTTCCTTGCTTTATCCGTGGAAGATTTTGAAGAACAAAATTGGAGCCCTCTTTGAAAAAATGTTTTTTTTATTAATTGCATAAATTATAAACAGAAATTACGCAAAAACTACTAGATTGTTAAAAACTTCTATACGAAACTTTTAAAGAGCTGAACTTTCAGAACAGATAATGCTTTAAGCAAAAAATCTCTATCTTCAATTTTGTAATTTTTAAATGTTATAATTTTGCAATTTTTTTGGTATCAAGGGCCTACAAAACTTGAATTCTGACCACGGAATGTGTTAGAAGTTATTTTCTATATATGGGAAGAGAATTTTTCACTTTTTTGTTAGGGGGCATGGCAGTAACACTCGTTCTGTCGTTTTCCGACGCTCGATTACAATATTTGCTCTTCTTACGAAGTAAGGGTAAGAAAATAACACTTAGTAACTTCTATACCGTTTTGGTCTGAGAGGCATATTTTTTCTTCGAAAGGGTATTTTTTCATTTCGTCACGGTCATTAATTCACTGAAACATTTTGCGCATTTCTCCACCCCCCCACCCTTATTTCGAACCATGTTGCCTCTTCCTCTGAACCTACTCCCGTTTTTTCCATTCCCACTAACAATTCATCTACACCTGATGCCCCATTTTCCTCACAACCTCTCACTGTCGGGACACATTACAACCTTCGACCACGCACTCGAGGTAAAAATGGAGTAAATATATAGCCAGATGCAGCAGAAAAACATTCGTGTAGGTACTTGGAAAAGATTCTGCCCCATAATGTTCAATCCGTTTCAAATAAAACTGAGTTTATCGAAGCAGCTCTACAGAGCGATTTAAAACAAACGAATCTTCTTTGTTTAAAGAACATTGATTATCTCCTAATGAATTTAGCATTTTCCAAATTCCAAACTTTTACCTCGCAGGTTTTTATTGCAGAGAGAGAGAGAGAAACGCATTAAGGTCCTACGTATGGGGGTTCCTGTATTTAGGTTAGAAATAATATTGATTCTATCCCCTTGGCGAAATTAAATGTGTATTGCGTTGAAAATGTTTTCGAAATTATCTGCTGTACATCTTACTCCGCTAAAAGTGATAATACTTTGCATCTACAGATCTCCAACAAAGAGAGCTGCAAATTACATTTTGTTCTTAGAAAAACGGAAGATACCACTTAACAAAGTCAGCAATCGCTCTTTTTAATTCATTGTTGTATGCGGAGATTTTCCAATAGATTTTCTAGTCGAATCTTGCGAGAAAGGAAAGTTTCTCAATTTAATTAATCCCTTCAATTTAGACTTTACAATTAATGAAGTACATACACGGATCACACAAAATTCGATGAAGGCAATTGATCAAAGTATAATTAACAAAACTACTACTAGATACGAAGTTGTTTGGGTTAAATTCCTTAAACAAGATACAATTGACAAAGTATAATTAACAAAACTACTACTAGATACGAAGTTGAAACAAAAGATTTAGGGTTCAGTGACCACGATGCACAAATTATTACCATTATAAGAAATGCGAACGCTGATACAATAAATAATACACGGACGAATAGATTGTTTACAAAAAGGAAAAAAAATCATTGATTACTTGATGCAGGAGTCATTGGAAGCGGTTTATAATACTGTTGATACAACCGATAAATATAATTATTTATTTCAACGCTTTCATTTCATTTGAACACTTGCTTTCTTCTTCAAAAAAGAAATTAAATATTTCACGGAAAAGCAATTCTTGGATAACACAAGGGATTAGAACATCTTGTAAAAAACAAGCGAATCCTTTCTTCCATTTCTAAACGCCATACCGTATCTCAAAATTTCCTTATCTACTTAAAAAATCATTGTTCAGAAAATTCATAAGGCTAGCTAAAATCGTGAAACACGATCAGAATATTTTGAACTCAAATAACAAAACAAAAGCAATGTGGAATATAATAAAAAATACGATCAAATCAACTAGAAACCTTGTAGAGAATGTTGTTTTAAAATATAACGATATAAATGTGAACGATCCGGCAAAAGTGGCTAGTCCCTTTAACCAATACTTTTCGAGAATTGCTGCCGTTCTCACTAGGAGTCTTAAGCCACAAAATTCAATAACAGACATTTTCCCCAAACTTTTAGACACGATGTTCGTTTCCGAAATTTCTTTGTTAAAGACCTGTGCGTTTGCCATTATACATCCGTTAACTCACATACTTCATGCACCCTTATTCACCGGAACGTTTCCAGACATTTTCAAAACAGCTAACATTAAGCCGCTCTCCAATGAAGGCAACAAAAATGAAATCCAAAATTATCGGCCCATTCTCTTCTATCAGTTTTTTCAAAAATATTAGAGAGACCTTTTTACGTACGAATGGAAACCTTTCTCAGTAAACACGACGCGCTTTCAGATTGCCAACGGATTTAGAAAATCAACGTCTTATAGCTCCCAGACTTTTAGATTACAAAAACGAATTGAACGAATGATAACCAAATCCCACCCACACGATTCTTGTAAGCATATCTTCATTAGTCTAGGAATTTTACCATTACCTTGTCTGTTGATTTACGAATCAGTGGCTTTTGTCAAAAATGACTTGGTTAAGAGCGGGAATATATTTTCAGAAAATGCCGATTTCTATAACTATAACACTCGACGTAGAAATCATATTCATTAGGTGACAGTATCAACAGCTCATTACAAAAAATTCACATGCAATACATGTACATTATTTTACACTTTGCCAGATGACATTAAACGATTAAATTCAATAGTTCAAATTCAAAGTTTCATTCAAAGTTTAAATCCAAGAAATCGTTTCTGTGCATAACTGTTTCTATACAATTAGAGACTATACTGAGCATCAAAAGGTCATTAATTTTAACAGTGATATTTAATGTATTATTTACCGTTGGACTGTATACTTCCAAACAATATGTAATAAGTATTGTATTGCAGCTTCTGGGACAATGACCCCACCTCGATCAGGTTTTTTGTCCAGTTTCCCTGATCCATTGAGCAAATGCTGAGATGGCCCCTTGTTTTACTTCTGGACATAAATGTAACTTCGTTATTTGTGCACGTCTTCTAGAATTCAGGAGTGAAATATAGTTATTCTAACTATCGTTTCCACGTTGTCGCGGCAGGAATTATTATTCCTTGACTAAGGACATCATGGATACGAGCCCAAAATATATTGCTTATTTACACTTGAAATTAGATGAAATTAGATTAGACATGGGAGTGGGTTTTTTCATTCATAATTCAAGTAGTATATGACAGTGTAGTGATCAAAGAATTTTGAAAATGTGCACAGAACTCACTTCTTCCCATACACAGTCATACACAGTCTTAAATGTTTTTTGTCCTAAAATAAATAAATAAAAATAAATAAATAAATTTCCAGGACTGGAAACGCTATTGGAGACTCCGAAGGTCATTTACATATTTAGGAACAGCTAGGGGATGCAATTTTGACGACTAGCTGGGGAGCTCGGTTGGGATCGTTGGGCCGTGTGCGATAGAGGACTATTGTATTATGCCCCCAATTTCTTCGGCAATGTCGAATAAGAAGGATTTCTTCATCTTATTGAAGAGAAGACGGATGTATGTTTGTTCTATTTCAAATGAATTATCCTTGATATTATTTTACATGTATACAAAACGGTAACTTTGTTTGATTTGACTTTAAACAAAGGAATTTTTAATCAGGTATTCCCAAAACATTTATTGTTGTAGTTATTTGGCAATGGAATGTGTTGATTGATTATGTAGAAAGTAACTTTAAATACACGTGTTGGATTTCTCAATTTAATATCTTTCAATTTTCACTGTGCGAGATTTTTTTAATATCGAAAATAGGTTGAAGCATAGGGCAAAATGATAGGAATATTCATACTTTGATGTGTTGGAAACGGCATTACTTTATCAGAGTCAGACTCTGATCAATGAAAACTATTTTTTGCTGTTGGAACGAATTCTTTTCTCAAGCCTGATTATTTTATCATTGTCTCTCAGGAATCCTTATTATTTCTCATAAGAATGCAGTTTTTTAGTAATAGAAAAGTAGGAACAATGACTTCATTCTTTGTGATCATTCCTCTCTCAGGCGACTATGAGAAAACCTTGAAAAGAGGGAAGTGTCATGAAAGCGCTGTCTACTACGCTTGTGAAGACATCTGCTCTTCCGCAAGTCTGGGATATATTTGAATAGAAACTGATTCCTGGATACTGTAGGCGTACGAAATAGCGAGGTCCAAGTAATCGTACATTATAATTGTTGAATATTATTCAGAATAACGGAATACCTCATAAATTATTGCAAAAAGTTCTTCTGTTTATATACTCCAATTATAGAAATGCCGAACAATACTTGAAGCATTTTGCCGTAACCAATCCCTATGAACGAGCGTCAACGTTGTTTCCAAAGTCTTTGAACAACACGAAATCCGTTGTGAGGGTTACACATACAGTTTCATATATATATATATATATATTTGTTTCGTGATTCTTCAAAATGTGTCTGAATTTGTCATAATTTCTACCTCGTGTACTCAAATTTTCCATTTATAAACTGACCATCACATGTTAATTGATCGGTTAATGTTTCCGAGCGAATCAACCATTAAGGTCATTAGTCCAGTGAGTGAAATGCAAGCGGGAGGTGGCGCTGAACTTCCCCCGCAGTATGACGAGATCCAGCACCATTCTACACGCTGTTTCGCGGGGTTTCCCCTACTGGGGCCGGGAGCGGTAGCTCAGTGCATTAACTGACAGCACTGCAGCGCCTCTGACAGGGTGGTCCTAGGTTCGAGTCCTGGCGGCGGCAGAATATTCTACACTAGCTTTACAGCTAGGTCGAATTTAGTCGCTGTCTGGAGGAGAATTCTAGCGGCCGGCTGCTCTGATCGATAGTTTTCCGTTGTTTCTCCGATGAACACCAGCGAGCCGGAGCAGTACCCTAAAAACGGGCCACGGCTGCGGCATATTTCTTCCTCTTTCTTGTCCTATCCTCACCCCTTACACACCATTACACTAACATGCACTACACTACCACCATGCCGGGAGACCAGTCGGGGACTTAGAACTTGTCTCGGCTGGGGGTTTTGCCCAGCTGGTGGAAGAGTCCTGGTTAGGGGGAAACCCCGCTAGTGGACGGTAGGTCGGCGCCGGATCACCGCCATATCTCGAGGGGAAAACATGCACTAGATTTACGGGAATAATGATCTAAGCTGTTGACGCGCCCGGAATCACCAACCAACCAAACCAACCCTACCTGGTATCTCCCACAGGTAGGGCACGCCCGAACTGGGAAAGAATTCTTAAGCTCCCGTCCGCATGTGCGTTAGAGTAGTGCATGTAAGATTGTGTAACTTGTTAACTGTACTCTAAATCTGTTTGTTATTTTCATTTACTTCCACAAGACATTCTTATACATTCGACACTATAGTCGAAAATCTGACAGTCTCGAAAATGAAACTGAATTGTTTTAGATATTCCCTGCGTTGTTCTTTACAAGCTACACGGTGCGTGGATTGGCAACGTTGTTTTTTCACAAACGCTGTACGTAAAGCAAATACTTGTGAATTCTTTTAATGGAGCGATGCTGCCATTCCTCTTTCAATGCAGCGTAGCTGCAGCGTGCGTCCCTGTACACAGCTGAGAATATGAGTTGCACGTCTGGATGCTTGATAGAAACTTAGTTTTCTCAAAAAGGTAAATTGTACAGGATATCGATTGCAATCAAATAACGAGTACTGTCGCTATGATTACGGGGTACTTGTATATTCTCACAATAAGTATGACGTAATATTGTGTAAAAACAGTTTAAACAGTATTCAAAAAGTACAGAAAGAATGCTCTAATAAGTAAATATCATCCTAATGAATTCAGCAAGCCCCTCTTAATTGAACGCGGTTTTGCCACCATTGTTTTGCTTCTTTATGAACGAAACAATTTTTTTCAAACCGACGTACAAAAGGGAGTCTCAAATTTCCAGACATTTAATATGTCTACAATTATTACCAAAACACAGCACCCGTAATATTCACTTTTTGTACTATGCAATTTTACATGGCATTACCAGGCATTACATTAAAATTGTAAAGTCAATACTTTTAATTTAAAAGTCATGTAAAATATTTTTTTTTGTATACCAATATTATAAACGACTCTTTCCTGTTGCAGAAATCGTTCATAAAAAGACATTTTGCGGCACAAATGATGATGTATTAGATTTTACGCCACGAAGGATTGCGTCATCACACATTCAACCAATCGCAGCGAGAGAATCGTGGGAAGGTAGCGGTGAACGGAACAGCCGACCATCGTTTTCTCGAAAAGGTGTCAATTACCTGAAAGGTCACAAGACAGTTGTCGTGCAAAATTAAATTTAATTCTTTCATAAATTTATAATGCTGTTATACATAAAAATAGCGTATGCGACTCGTCTATAAAGTAGTTTTATTGCATTCGTACAAATTTGAAAACTCGCTCCTAACCACTCTTTTTCAAAACATGTACTCCTCCAATAAAGCTTATCGTTATTTACATAAACTACTAATTTAATAAACGTAAGCTATGCTCAAAAATACTCAATTAGGTACGGTTTCTTCGTATATGGATTCCCAAGAACTGAGATCCATTATATGCTACCTGATTGGTACCTTTCATATCAGTAGCCAAGTGTCTTATCTTGTCAAAGGTGCTGTAAAACAAGTATCGGGGACTAATCAACATGCCATCATGTCTAAGTCCTTCAACTGAGTTATGCATAAAGAAGTCTTGCAGAAAATAAATGTAACTCTCTCCCTGTTTGTTGGATTACGTGCGTTTGGAAGTATATTTCTTGCGAATTCTGATCAAGATCATTAAAAATTATAAAATTCCCTTTATCTAGTTTTTGCTTTATTTAAACAATTGATTGCATTCAATAAAAGCCTATTGTTTAATAGTGTTGAATAATGGGGTGGGGAATATCTACGTGCGTAGTAAATAAGACATTGGTTAACCACCTTACTAATGACAGTCATTACTTCTGCATTGTAGGTGAGAAGTTACTGATATTGAGATACATGTTACTAAATTTCATTTATTTAATACGAAATCCGAAATTTACACAACTACACAAATCTTAAAATTCGTGCCACTAAAAGTAAGGAAAACTAGGGAACTTAACCACTGTATTCACAGCGCCTACAGATATAATGTGTTTCTGTTGTATTCGACGGAAGGAAGTGTAATCTTTGGCATTTAATGGCGGAACAAAAAAAGTGTTGGGTGGCGTTCTACTGTCTCTTTATTATCTGGGTAAGGTCTGGAAAAGTCTCGCAGTATAACTCAAGTGTGTCACAACCATTTCAATTTCAGTCGCTTTTATTAGGGAGTATTATGTGTTCCAACACGCTCGTAAGACATATGAACAATAAAAAAGACACTTTCTGAAACAATCGCAATATTTCGCGTCCTTCCGAGTTCGCCAATAACGACCTCTAATTTTTTTTATTGACCGCCCCCCACCATCGGAAGCTCTAATTGCGTGCGTGGCGTGGAAACGCCATAAAACGCGCGCAACAATGCGACCATTTTGTCTGCGTATGGTCACTCTCGTGCGATAATGGAATCGGGAGGGGTGGGAAGAGCGGGAGAGTGGGAGAGCGTGGAGTGGGTGGGGAGCTAGCGGCGGGGGAGGGGGAGGGGGAGGGGCGCGGAAGTGGACCGGCGGCGGAGCGGGTTTCCCGCAGGAACAAGGCCACGGCGCTGGAAACAAGCGCGGGCGCGGGCGCGGCGCGGCGCGGCGCCGGGCGCGAGCAGACGCTGCCACGCGTGGGAAGGCGCGGGTTCCCAGGGCGGCCCTTGACAATGCGCGGCCGGTCATGCTTCATGCTTCGATCCAGCGCGCTGCGCCGCGCGAGGTGCGAGGGCGCGGGGGGGGGCCCCAAGGGATGCGCGGCGGTGGGAGGTTGTGGGGTGATAGCGGAGATGGCCGTGTGGGGGCGGGGCGATGCATTGAGGGAGGTGATGGTGATAGTAGTGCTGGCGGCGACGGTGCTATCGTTGATGGTGGCTATAGCTGTGGGGGGATGCGAAGGGGGTAGACGATTCAGTGGTGTTGATGGTGACTGTGATGGCGGCAGGAGGCTGCGAAGGGCGGCGACAGTGGCGGTAATGGTGGTAGTAGTGGTGGTGGCGACGATGGTGCCGTTGATGATGTCTGTCAGGGCGGGGGGGCGCTCCCCCCCTGGGCGGGGATGCGAAGGGTGTCAGCGGTGGACTTGGTGGTGGTGGAAGCGGTGGCGGGGGACGGTGATGTCGATGGTGTTGACGGTTGGGGGATGCGACGGGTGTCGGCTCGGAGGCGGTGATGTCGGCAGTGGCGGTGACTGTAGGGGTGACGGGGAGCCGCCTCTACTGCCTAGAAGCGGCGGCGGCGACTGGGTTGTGAGGTGGGGCCAGGGGTGGCGACGATTGCAGCGGGGGGGGGGCGAAACGTGGAGGTGACGGGGTGACGAATTGGCGAGGTGATGAAGCGGTGCGAAGTTACGAGGAGACGAGGGGCGCGGCGCGGTGCCAGGCTGCCTGGCTGGGGGACTGGCCCCTGACAGACGGGATGGAGCCATCTCGAGGCCCCAGGGGCCACTTATGAAGTATGCGAACTCGTGGATCGTGGCCGAAGGCAAATTTTTGGTGGATTCGCGGTGATGGGGCAAGCTGTGTCGCACAGCAGAGTTGGAAAGTACCAAAAATGCCCCTATGTGAATATGTTCTCTCAGGAATATAATCGTTGCTCAAGTGTATTCGTTAACGCAGTAGAAATACCCATTGATTGAATACCCTTTTTGTTTTCAAAGTGTTCTATGGTTAAGTGCAAGATTTGTCTTCTCAAAGTTCCATTTCCATCTTCTAATAATAATACAAGTCTTGCCGGAGTCCAGAGAAAGCAGTCTTAATCACATAGTGATCTAGTACCAACTTAGTAGTATTCGGAATGACGGATGACAGAAGGATTAAAAGGCCTAACTAGTTAGCAAAATTGTAATGATTTATTAAAATACGAAATTGGTTCTTGTCTTAATAATTATATTATGATGCAATTGTAATATAAAACAAGATTCGCAATTATTGAATGAATGGCTGAATTATTAAATGAAGATTTATTGATTATGTGTGATACTGTGTGTTATAATTACAATGCTGTTAGTGAAAGTAACACTTTCTACGTTAATATAAACTGTCAATCCTCTAATATGACACTGATATAGGAAATAAGTTATTTATTTCATCGGGGTCAGCAAACAACAGTTTTTTGTACTCGAGAATGGAATTGAGAAAAAATATTAAAAAATAATGTTTCTTAAAAACTATGGAGGAATTCAAACTCATTTGAACTTTTATTGATTGTACGTTTGAAGATATTATTTTTCCCTTATTCAATGATATGTTCTTCAATGGCAGAAAATCGAAGGTGGTTGGTGTGCATCCAAGTTATTATGATTCCTACGTGTGGAAGAATTGATGGAGATTGGAAAGCATATCTTCCTCCCATGTACACTATAAATAGTCATTCCGTCTAGTAACGTACAGGCTTGCACCAGGGAGCCGAGGATCAACCTTCATTTTACGGACAGTGATTGAGTATTTATTTTAAGCTCCCGCTTGCCCTCGCGACTTGTGTGGTAGAGTAATGCATGAAGTGTGTGTTTGTGTGTAAGGGGAAATGAGGAAAAGGGGATGAGAAATAGAAGATTGCTCGCGGTCCGTGACCCGTTTGTTAAAGAATTGCCCTGGCATTTGTCTGGTATTGCCCTGAGAGACCATGAAAAACTATCGATCAAAGCCACCGGCCGATAGAATTCGTCTGTGTCCAGCGGCTGATTTCGACCCAGCTTTGAAGCTAAAGTTGTAAATCCTTCATCATTGGGACCCGATCCTTACGGCCTCCGGATCAACATTGCTGCAGACGCACTATTGTTGCGAGTGAGCCATCGCAGCTGATCGCAGTGACATGAACAAAATATATCTGTACAACACAATCAACATCTGGATGACTAACAGCACAGACATCGTATTCGTGTGTCCACTCATGGGTGTTTTTGAGTTGACATCATTTTTGGTAATATGTCATTTATATCTACCTAGGGTACAAAAACTCTATGTCCATTTAAACAGGATCATTTTTTTTTCAGAAAGCAAACATTGCTGTTTCGTAAGTAACTGCGCTTTTACAAACTTCCAAACTTGGTTTTCCAGAAGCTAGGAATTCTGAACAAACAATATGTGTGCTATAAGCCATTGATATAAGATTGGACCGGTACGCGATCCCGAAGCAAGAGGCATTCAATATCGGAAGCGTGGCGTGCCGGAATCGTGTGCGTATCCAATCCGAATGAGGTGCGCGCCACGACGCTGCCTGTCGGCGGCTGCGTTGCGAATGCTCAGCCACGCTCCGACCCCAGTAAACTTGCCCCCTTCCCCCCCAAAAAAGAAATTTTCCACTTTTTCATGTGCAGTCGTTTGTCCACCATTTGACCACATTTGCCTAATCTTTAAACAATTTTCACCAGCTTCTGTTAAAAAAACTAGAGCAAAACCAGTTTCTTTCCGCAAATTCACATTTTTACGAAACTACAATATTTTTGCCAGAAATATTAAAAATAGCAAAACTTGAAGTGCACTATTGTTGTTCTACATTTGACATCCATTAATTCATCATAAATTATGTTATTTTTACCTCGTTTCCCCTATGAAATAATGGGGGAAAACGTATTCTATTGAACCCCAAAAGTGAGAACTTCGCACCAAAAAAATTTCAGGCAATATCTTGTAGTTTCGAAAAAATGTGAAGTTGGCCGGAAAATATATTTTTGGTCTTAATTTGTGAAGGGATGATGGTAATATTTTTTTAAATTTTTGTCAATCATGATCAAACGATGGACTAACAAATGCGCATGAAAAATTTGAAATTGTAAATGTTTTGGGGGCCAAGTTCACAGGGGTCGCGCCCTGCCTTGCGCTGCGCCGCGCCATTCGCTGGAGGAAGGAAGAAGACTTCACATCCTGTTGCGTGAGGCGTCGGCGGGAATCGCGCCTCCCCAGGCGTCTTTCTGTTTCGCACACTCTCCCACTCTTGCTCATCTCGGTTTTCCGGTTTCGTACTCTCCTTGTCTTCATTTCGACGTTCGCTTCGTCCTTCTGATTGTTTTTTTTCAATTTAGTTTTCTAATTTTTTTCTTTTTTCCGCAAGATTTCTTTGGCTGGTTTTCAAATCTTTTTCCAATACTTCTCCTCGTGCTGTCATTCTTTTTTTTAATCTTTTATACTCCTTGCCATACGTCACATACATGTTTAATATTTTTGACGGTAAGTAAATTCATAAATGAATGTGTAAAAAATCAATAAAAAATAATCCCTTCTATGTACTCAGTATGCATTTTACCATCATTTCTCAATTATAATTATCTTTAAAGTACCTCCCGTGTGATAATTAAAATTATCATAAGGGAAAAGTGGCATACCTACCGCAATGTGCAGCGATGGTGTATATATGAGAGCACTTGAATTCACACGGTAAAGGAATGTTAGTGGAACGGTAAAGGAGTGTTAGTTTCAATGGCAAGAAGAATATCTGGTAAAAAAACACGAACATCCATTAAAAATAAAATATTTGATTGAAATATATATACGTAGTATACACCTTTATTTATATTTTCTATATCCACTAACTATTACAGAATTCTTGACCTCAATCTTCCAGAATATATTTGCGTCGCTTGAACCTCGTGACTTCACTTCCTTTTCGGTCGGAATGTAAATTATATCGAGTGAAATCTTGAAGAATGTTACCTGCCATAAATTGAAGTCTATAAAGTGAAAGTAGATACTGTGAAAGACGCGAATGGGGGCAAGTTGTGACTGAAGTATATACTAAAGGAAATTTATAAAATAAAAATGAAACAAAATACAACTATTTCAGAAAACTTAAAATGGGTCATTAAACGACCGCGAGGTTTAGGGATTCGATACGGTGTATGATGATTGCATTAGAAATTTTCCAACAGATGCAAGAAAAATGTACGTCCTTGAATCAATTGAGACATCACATCTTGATTCCCATTCCGTCATCGTAGAATATTAGCATGGTGTCATACAACAAAAAGCACGTCCGGATATCCACAGTATGCTAGATCGCCATATTAAAGGTCGTAACAGAATGAATGCAAATCTCAGTAGAAAAGCTGGATAAGTGGGCTTGATTTGTGTTCCATTAACTCTAAACGGGGCTGCAGTCGAGATCCCGGAAGCCCGCAGTTCGCGGGAAAGTGAGAGGATGCACGCGAGCGCGGCCCGGGGTGCCCGTCGCACGGGGCCTTGCATGTGGAGGAGGCATGCTTGCATGTGTAGCAGAGCTGATTCCACCGGCACGGCGCGGCGGTGCATTTGAAATGAATGTGCAATAGAGGTAGGCAGAATTGAATCGATTCTTTACCCGCAACCAGCGTCATAGGTTTTCGTTTAGCTGTAACGTAAAAGCGCACCAATGAAAAAATTGCCGTCAATAAATTACAGTTTTCACCGGATAATTGATAAACTTTATCTCAATTCATGTTCAAGTACAATATGTTAATGTTAGTGAGGAAAATTCATAATACATGATATTTTTATAGATTTTTATAATTTTTACAGTTTTATATTATTTTATCTTGAAATAAAAACATTACAAGGAGGTGGACTTTATCCTTTAGGAAGAGGTTAATTGGTTTATGAAACGAGCAAGTGGCCGTGATGCAATTTTCACATTGAATCAGAAACGAAGTGCAATGATCCCGTGTACACGCTGTTCCTGGATAACTGCAAAGCTTATAACAGTGTGGACAGATCAAAATTATGGTGTATTTTAAAGAGCTATGACATTCCAGGGAAAATGATAAATTCCATTAAAACACGTACCAGCATAATGAAATTTGTACTGGAATGAAAGATTGCAGAACATCACATCATCTAAAAGTAAACAAAGAATTATGACCAGGGTGAGGGTTGACCTCATGCCTCTTCAACATGTACATGAATGTAATTATGGAGCTACGAAGTACCACAAATTCAAGAAGTATACTAGTAGTACCCAGAGATAAAAAAACACCGTGTCTGACAATGCAGAAGATTAAGTTCTTTTGGCTTCTTCAGAAGATGACACTCAAAGTAATATAACATGAATTAACCGAGTGTTACAAAGTTATATTTCAAGTATATCTACCCAAATACTAAGGGTATGGCATGTGGAGAAGATTTGAGAAGAATAAAAATGATTGCCTACAACCAAATAATTGAACCAATATCTAGATTCACTTACCTTGGCGGCAAAGTATCCAATGACACCGACCCCGAAATGCAAGAGAATATAAGTAAGTGCAGTGAGTTGCATGGTTTTATGAAGAGGCATTTTAAATATTGTATAACACGCTAATGAGATTATACGACGTGGTATCTCAACCTACCCTCTGCTTTACAAGTGAAACCTGGACACAGAAAGAGGATTAGAGACATCTCAAATTAATTCTTTAAGAGTTCTTTTTGATCTAACTTTGAGGGACACGAGTTTCAAACGAGGACTCAAGGACAAGATTAAATACTGAGAGTGTGCTATGTGACACTAAAAAAATCAACATAAATGGTTCCAGCATGTAGGCAGGATGGAGACAAATAGGCTACCAAAGTTTATATAGAACTACGTGCTACAGAAATGTGAGTACACCTAGAATGTGGTGGTCATAACATTTCTGAGTTTCCAAACGTGCCTTTAGCTTATAATCATTGTAGGCGAAGAAGAAAGAGAAGATAATATGTACTTTATATGTTTATATTTAATATGGGCTTTATAGTCTTGATGAAGGTTAAATTATTAGCCGAAACGTTGGCTGTTGCAAAAAAACGGGATATTTATTGACATGCCTTACAATCCCCTAATCCATTATTTTAATACACATCGTAGTACTACTTATTCATATATTTTAGGAACGATAGAATTGACAACATAAAATACAAAAAAAGATTTGTACAAAATTATTGTTTTCATATTATAAGATATATTTGATTCTTTAAACTTTAAGTGACAAATATAAATTTCTGTATATGAGGACATTTAATATTGAGTGCAGAAATATCACAAATTAATGTCTTTCAGACAGTTGACAAAACAAAAAATTGTATGAACTTGAATAGTTGCTGAGAATCGACTATAAAAATCAACATAAATAGTTCCAGCATGTAGGCAGGATGAAGACAAATAGGCTATTAAAGTTTATATAGAACTACGCGCTACAATAATTATATATATTCAGTCGCCGTCTGGAGGAGAATTTTAGCGGCCGGCTGCTCTGATCGGTAGTTTTCCCTGGTTTCTCCGATCAACACCACGCGAATGCCGGAGCAGTACCCTACCAAACGGACCACGGACCGTGCGCGATCTATACTTCCTCTTCCTTGTCCTATCCTCTCCCCTTACACACACTTACACTAACATGCACCACACTACCACATATTCCGGGAGACCGGTCGGGAGCTTAGAGCTTGTCTCGGCTGGGGCGGTACCCCGCTGGTGGAAGAGTCCTGGTTAGGGGGAAACCCCACTAGCCGACGGTAGGTCGGTGCCGGATCTCGCCATCCAGCGAGGGAAAATCACCGCCATCTCCCGAAAAAAACATGCACTACACTAACGGACTAATGACCGAAGCCGTTGACGCGCCCGGAAACACGAAAAAATCAATCAACCAATCAATCAATTATATTGTTTCGTTAATTTGCGCTTTATTAAAAGTTTACAGTTCTGTTAATTTTGACGATACTGAGTAGATTATTTAGAAAATTTGGCGAATTTATTTTTTATTTCATATTAGGTTTGTTTATTTATTTAAAACTTGCATTATGTAAGTGCAGTTACTTTTGTGGAAGGGCCAGTTGAGTGATTACTTGCAATTATTTCCCATGCAATCATTTTACTTAGATACGCATAAGTGTGTGTGTGTGGGAATTATAACCACGATTATATTTTGTGATTAGTTTAATTATTATTGTTCTTATTTTTGTAGTCGTCGACGCTACTGCTGCCAGTGGCTATGCGAATTTGTACTGACAAACCTTTTGAAATGAAGTATGATTCTTTTCTTCATCAGCGCATGCATTTTTGTGTGATTTTTATCTACGAATTCGTGAAGAAAAGAAATGTTAAAGATTTATTTCCCTGGTGTGAGATAATGAATTCAGTAGAAATGGTTTTAATAATCCTTCAGGTTGATGTGCTATTGAAGAAAAACTAGATATTAAGAGGTCTATAAAACCAATGCTGGCAATGGTCGAAAGTTCAAAAATGTCTTTTTATTATAAATACAGGATTTTAGGTGTGATTCGAAAATAGCGCTTTTGTTTCAAAGTAAATTATTTGATGGTGAGCATACATCGTCGAAGACTGAGTTTAAACAATAATGAATAGCACAACAAATCATTTCTCTTTGTAATCTTTAAAGATTTAAACTCTATTGTAGAAAGTTCGCAAAGCATGCCACTCCCGGAAACCACATAAAAAGAATTTGCAACTACCTTTATTTCGCACTTGCAGTATTGGAGACCAATTAAATACTAATGCATTTATCTAAATTACATTTTCGTCATTCGATCGAGCTTCAACCCTCATTTGGGCCGATGGGGGCACCAGCCGCCACAGTGTTCAAGTATCATGGAAACAAAACATCACTGAAATTCACTTTGAACAGACAAATACAGCACTTATTAATCATCAAACTTTTACTACTATAGAGTTGAGATTGTTGTGATTTTTATTACTGGAACATTGTTGGTCTACTTTTAACTACTCAAAAGATGTTGATGATTGCCGTCACCTTCCAGGATAATTTCTACAAAAGGGATATGTCTCATTCTGCTTTATCTGTCGGTTTCAAGTACCGAAACTGTTCAAGTTCAAATAGCACGTTGACTCAGATATAATAGACCAGCTGTGATGTTCAAGCTTCAAATCCACGTGAGGATATCGATGGTTGTCCCCCATGGAGAGATTAGTGTTCCTTGCTGCAAAAGAATCGATATCTCATTGCCCTAGATACAATTAATCCATAACCAGCATTTCGTTGATGATTTCTATACTTTGAAATCAAAGAATGGCAACAAATTGGACAAAAGAACATTCCTAAAACGATTATTAGGTTTTAATCAATCTCTGTTGCGTAACCTGAGTAATGAAAAAATGTCTTAATTTTATTCATCAATTCTTCGATTCTTATTCCCCTGGAGATTTGATGATCAAAATCTGGAGAAAATTGCAAATTCTTACCTTAACATGGGTCATCGAATAAAATCGTAGGAGGCCAGCACAGGGATGTCCGCCTTGGACGTTAGACCTTGCGTAATGGTCATACATACCTGTTGTGCAACTGATGCGCTGATGCGGCCCTAGCAGGCAGGCAGCCAAGACACGCATGGGGTCTCTCTTGCCCGGAACCAGGTTGAGAACCAACATTCGAACCAGCTTCTTGGTCTAGTGTGTGAGAATTTTATTTTTACGGGCCCGGCAACTACTTTGGCTTGATCCCGTGAGTGAAGTACCTCTAAGAATCGGGAGGTGTTCCTCTCCGGCTGCAATATGAGATCCAGCGCCACCTACTCTAGGCTTGCGGAGATTCCCTCTCTAGGTATTTCTTCCAGCTTGATCTCTCTCCAGCCGGCCCAAGCTCTAAGCTCCCAAATAGTGTCACAATATGTGTGGTAGTGAAGAACGTATAAGTGTGTGTGTTAGTGCGTGTGTGCGTGTGTGCGTGTGTGTGCGTGTGTGTGCGTGTGCGTGTGCGTGTGCGTGCGTGCGTGTGTGTGTGTGTGTGTGTGTGTGTGTGTGTGTGTGTGTGTGTGTGTGTGAGGGGAGAGAAGGGAACAGGAATGAGACGGGAAATAGCGCGTGGCCTGAGGACCGTCTGATGGGGTAAGAGGCATTCGTCTGAGTTTGAGATGAAAAAGAGAAGATGAGGATGGTAAGAGGAAAGAAATAAGCAATTGAACAGAATATAACCTCGTGGATCCTTTTAATTTGTATTCGATTTCGTTAACAGATTCATTTTTTAGAAAATACCATTCCATTTAAATAAATTTATTTTATTTGAGTAATTACTAATGAATATTTATTACTTTATAATTTTCGTGTTCTACAATATTCCAATATGCTAGCTAACCAATTTGTCTCTTCAAATAGTATGAATAAGAATTATGAACATTTTTATTCATATCATTTAATGTTTTCCTCGAAATTTAAACCGTTACAGAGCGCTTTTCAACATCGCGACTACAAAGGTCCCAGAAGTTAAATGATTTGTGCTCTTGTGGAACAATAAATAGATATTTGTGTCTATATATATATATATATATATATATATATATATATATATATATATATATCGTAGATAATTGTGTCTCTTGTATTTATTGCCAAAAAGAGTAAAATCTGTTTGTGACGCATGAGGTAGAAGTATAACCTGCGCACGTTTTCTGGAGCTCCACGTGCTCTTGTATGATATTCGATATTAGATGTTTCGGTTAATCAGATGATCGAGGAAAAATTAAGGGTTTGTGTAACATTACTAGTCTAGCGTAGTAACTTACCTTGGAATTGCTTCTTTGGACACAATGATATATTTTCCACGCAATATTTATTAATAATTAGAAAGAATTGAACGGCTTTTTCAATGAATGCGTTCCTTGAAACCTAATATAGAACTCGCAGATATGGTATTTCCTGTTGTTGTTTTTTAAAAAAAAATTTAAATAAATTTTAACTTTTTAAAATATTGCTTGAATATGATAATAATGCATATATAGAAAATAATGCTTTCAATTACTGTATTAATTTAGTTTTAGACAGGTTTTGCAGTAAAAAAGTACTACTGTAAGTATTTATAATTTTGTTTTTAATTCCCAAAAAATGATTTTCGTAATATTCAAAAATTCTATTTTCGGGGGACATATCCAAACAATATTTTTTAACAAGTATATATTATCTGTACTCTATTTCAGAAAACGGAAGTTGATGTGGAAGTGGAAATGTTATTAACTAAATAAATTCTGTAGACCTTTATTTTATGAAATTGTAGCAACTTTCGCAAAAACGTGAAAAATCGAGATCAAAGAGTTCGATCCGCCTATTTTAACAGGAAATAAGCTGTTCGTAATATCGTGAACCCCAGTAAAAAACTGATAGTATTTTGAATCGTGTGTTTCTGATCTAACAACATTACCATTCTATTGGTTGAGAAGAAGAGTGAAGATCCTCCATTAGCAGCGGCAACATCCAGTTCTTTCTCTGAACTGGGCTGGCTTTCTCTCTACTGACCTACACCCACCGTAGAACAGGCTACCCTCGTTCTCAGTGTATGTTAATTAACGGCTATTTCAAAAATGCTTTCCTACTCTGTTGCGAGATGTTAATCGTAGTTTAAAGTTTCGTGATTATGAAAATGTTATATGGAACTTAGGTGAATTAATGTACACTCTTCTAATTTGAAACCGAAGTATGCCGTGTATTTGTACATGTTCTCACAATATACATTTCTTGTATGTTCCCATTCTTTTAGTCAATTTAAATGATAGAACTATTAAAACGTATCAAAAATTAAAAAATAAATAATGAAAAAAGACGTCTAGAAAGGTCTCATTTTATAGATTGCTCTATAGAAAACATAACTTGTATTAAAATTGGGTTTGAGGCTCTAGGTCGTATGGTTTTCGAGTAATGCACGATGGTAAAGTGTGCTGATGCGTATAATTTTTTGCGGGTTGCCTGTGCGCCTCGTAATCCAAATTTGCCATAAACTACGAACGTCTATGGTTTTCGTCTTGATACATCCTTGAGGGTAGTTCCATACCCTTTCCCCAATCTCTTTGATACATCGCAGAGGGTACTACAATACTCAGCGGTAATACACACGGTTTTTTGTCCATGGTTTCTCAAGAGGAAATAATCCGTCATATTGCCTTAACGTATCATATAAAGTGGGGATAGCACAGGCATTCCTAAGCATACTTTTATAATAATTTATTTCCAACAATTTCTATTTTTTTACGTAAGAGAAATTAAAATTATATTTGAGGTGTAGTCTGGAACTTCTTAAAATATACTAGGAGAAAAAAGAATTAAGTGATTTTATCCAACACTTTTTTGCGAATACCATGTAATCCTAATGTCTGTTCAATTTTTTCCAGTTTTGAAGCATAAAGCGCAATAACATGTGGTCTACGTCGATTTACAGTTACAATTCTTTCAGATATGTGGGAATAACTTACTATTTTGTGTTTCCGCCGATTACTTAGTACAATTGCTACTCCTAATGAGGCTCTTCGATTTTGTGGTTTATCTGTATAAATCATTATGTAGTCTTTTGGTTCTTTTGTACCTTTCAGTTTCTTCTTACCACTGTGGTCGATTACACATCGATTTGTCTTCATTTCAGTTCTTCCTTTGGTTGATCTTCTTTTTGGCTCAGGTCTCTTACATTCCACGTATCTTTTTAATATGTTCGATATGGCAAGTCTTTTATCCTTTTCTTCGAATATTTGAATCCGACTTTCGTCGTGAATTTCTACCCAGCTTTCTCTGTGTATGAAGTTTTCGAGTATGTAGTGCATGTCCGTTGTATGGGTTACCGGGCAGAGTAAATTATGTGGCGGGACTGCCATTTGACCTCATGACTTTTCAGGTTTGTTTTCAAGGTTTCTTTCCTCTAGACAGGTTGCTTTCACTAGTTTTGGAGCCCCTAAGCCCAGTCATGTACCCCTAATTCGCTGTATACGGAAGGTCACCTTTCCCAAGGAGAGAGATTCAAACCTACCACTGTCCGTTCATCCGCCCGCCCCCTCCCCCCGAGGCCAGATCGGTGGAGCCGTTGGCAGACAGGGGGCGCGTAACTCGGCGATATAGGATTACCATTTGTAGAAAAAAGATAAAACATTTGTGGTAGATATTTGGAGCTTCTAATCTGCTCGATCCACACGTTAGCTCCCAGACATGAGGAAGGATAAATAGGCCTGAAAAGAAAGAATTTACTTTTAAGGGTGAGGAATTAGTCAACTCTTGCGACTAGAGGCACACAAATCTTTAAAAACAATCTGGATTTCATCTTAACCGGCAGAAAATTTACCGCTTATTCTGAGAATTTCATAGGAAGAAGTTTCGAAAACAAAAATTGTGTGGAATTTTTTTGGGAAAACGCCTGATACTGAATTTTGTTCTTGCAAACCGTTTGAGAGATCAACCGTAATTCTCTGAAAGTATTGAGGAAACTAACCACTATTATCCTACATTTATTTAATATGTTGTGTGACTACTGAAGTGTCGATATTTTTTTGCAAAAAAAATATCAAATTATACACATAAACTATAATTAGGGGATTAAAACACGAATTATATAGACGTTTGAAATAACGTTTATTTTTGTTTTTGTTATTAACGAAATTATCTAATTTGTTCAATGGTTCAATTTAGTTAAATATTTTTATATCCATTTTATTATTATAATTTTGTGGGATTCGTTTCAAATGTTATTTTACTTTCTCTTACGTGTACTACTATAGAGAAAATTGTACTATGGTACAATTACAAAATTTATTACTATACATACTAAGTATACTTCTTTATAGATACTATTAGAAAGAATAATAAAGAAAAAGAATTGTAATGCTGCAGAAAAACGATATCGAGATTTTGACGGAAATACACATTCCGTGAATCCAAAAATAGTTTCTACTACACAGGAGCGAAAATTTCAGGTTATCAAATTTCGTTCCTAAGACTCATCTTATTCTTAATTCAACTCAAGTAGTTAAAGATGTGGGATAACAGTGGTTAAGAAAAATTGGTCGGTATGTTTGTGTGTAATTTAATTTGTAAAACTTTCAATATTTATAGTTCTCTGTGCCTGTTCATTTAGTTTAATAGTGTGAATCATTTGAGATATTTTGTCTCACCGTCTTTTACCAAGCTTCGGAAATTATACGATCATACGAATTTGCTCATTTATGAAAGGACCCCATCTCCATTCAATTTCGATAATTAGTGTTTCCTTGTTGTTTCTGTTTGTGTTGTATTCCTTGGTTTCTTGTGCATCTGCCGTTGCTTTTCCACAGCCCCGAGCCCGCCCGGTCTCCCGCGGTGGCTCGTCCCCTGTAGGAAGCACGTTGAACGCGCGAACGAAGCGGGCGCCCGAGATGATCACCTGCGTTGGCGGCGGCGGCGGCGGCCGAAGCAGGGAGGAATTCTTCCCGGGCAGGTAGTGGCGGAATCCGTCTCCGGCATTCCAGGAACCCTCCCGGAGCCGGCACTTTATTGCGCCCCCCTCTTCGGAATCAGGCCAAGGAGACCGGGCAGCCCCCGCCGCCCCGACGGGTCGGATCCGGGTGGCGCAGGGGGTGGGAGGGCAGCCCTTCGGGAAACGGCTCTTGTGCCGCCCACCCCTTCGGCCGCCACACGAAACGGCATGCCTCTGACGACGCGGCCGGATCTACACTTTCAGCTTACACGAGGCTCTCGCTTGGAAATGGGAAAGGGCGGAGAAAATATAAAGAGCTTGGATTGTTTTGGCAAGATACATATCGCTCTCTGCATGCAATAGTGGCACGTCGGGAAAATTGCTTTTGAATATAGTAGTTCACTATTACTTGCTATGTGGACACGCTATCCAGTGGCTCCCAATACAACTATCTTTTTGCTGGCCTCGGTTATTATAAATAATATATTGCTAGGCGTACTAAGTTATGGCTCAAATTACTTCGATTTTAAACCCATGCTATTACTGCTTGTTCTTAGCAGTATTTACGTCTAACATTGTAAATTATTTTTAAAGTTATTTACCCTTCCTACTTTTACAAATATTTAATGGTCCAAAGCATCATTGGGTTTGTTGCTTCATCAAATTTCAGTTCGAAATGTAAAATTACGGCGAGTATACAGTGATGCTTAGCGGGTCGCACGCTTCCCTGACGATGTGATTAAACAGTGAGTTTTATTCTTAATATTTTTCTTCTAAACGAATTACTTAACCCATGCCCCGTACGCGGGCTGTCGCATCAAATACAGGCAGACAGACAGACTTCCCCTCTTATAAGTGTTATGTGATTTCAATGCACCATGATCATTGAAACGTAGAATCATTGGTTATAAAATATAAGGCGCTTGTTCTGCTCTATAAATCTAGGAGATAATCAAAGATAAATTTTAGATAATAAAAGAGAGGATATAAGACCCTTAAGTTGACAAATCATTGTTTTTAAAAAGAGAATTATGCGAATCCTAAAGTACGCAGTATATTCATTATATTTTCCTGCTCAGATGAATTGGGTTGCACTTGGATACAAATTTTCTGTAAATACTTCTGTAATTCAGTATAATTTTTTTGAACTCCCAGGCAAACATTTTGTACATTTGTTGTATCTGAACGTTTCAATCTGGATCTCCTTTCTATAGAAACTCCAGATTAAAAGTATATCGAGACCTTTTCATCACATGTAAAGATCAATCATGAAATGCCTCGCGAAAAAAATGAACAACAAAAAATTCTCCTATAGTCAATATCGAATACCTGAGCTGTTCTCTCCTCACAAGCGACATCTACTTTGTTTCTCTTTTATCATAAAATATTCCCCTTAAAAACGGTAACTCCTCGAACGACCGAAAAATACTGCTAATTAAATTTAAATACATTCCAACATATCTAGCAATTCTGTTACATTAATTCACGAAAAATCATAATTTTTTCACAAAATTTAACGCATCCGTAAGATGTGGCATTAAGCTAATAATTCTCGACTTTAATAATAATAATAATAATAATAATAATAATAATAATAATAAAAACTAATAAAAAATAATATTCTAAATAATTTATTTTATATGAAATAGATTTTATGCAATTGCAGATATATATCTATAGCTAATCATTCTGATAGCTAATTCAGAAATGTATAAAAGTAACCTGTAAACTAGTGGATGGATGAACAACACATTACATGCACTGACATTAAATTTACACAAACGCATTTAATTCAACGGTGATAAAACAAAACTATAAATTATCTCCTTCATTACACTGAATCATTGCGACAGCTAAATTGAGGACGTTTGTCAAATTTCGTAATGTTTATTTTACTTTGTTAGTTTGGAAATTACTAAGGACGACAGCACGGCTTAAGCTACATAATATTTACGTAAAATTGGTTTAATTCTTACATTAGGTGAATCTTTTAGTTTGGAAGTGGCCCATCCCCTTTTACTTTCTCGGTTCGTCTGGTCGTCACAAAGTTTCTGCGCACGAAGCGAAAGGGTCGTCTCAGGTAGTCGACACCGAAATCCACAGCGAACCCAGGTGCAGTGCCTATCAGCGCCTGCCGGTGATTCTTCTGGCTGTCCGTTTCATTTTCGAATATCACAGACAGGTTGAGGTGGCTCAGGGCGTCAACTGACGTCACTGCAGTGCCTCTGACCGGGAGGTCAGTCGAGACTCGAGTCTCGCCGGGGATAGTGTTTTCGATAGAACGGTCGAATTCTCGAAAGCTAGGTTCGAATTCGGCTGCTGTCTGGAGGAGAACTCTAGAGGGCGATTGTTCTGATTGGTAGTTTTCCGTGATTTCTGGGCTCAGTATCAGGTGAATGCCGGAGAAGTTCTCTACCAAACGGACTGCGCGCGATAATTCCTTCTTCCTGTCCTATACTCACCTCTTACACAATCATACACAACACTACCACACATGCCGGAAGTTTCCCGGGTGCCCCGCTGGGGGGGGGGATACTCGCGTGTAGGTTGGCACCGGATATCACCAACCAGTAGGGGAAGAGCAACGGTACCTGCCGTAATAAAGACATACATTACAGTTACGGAAATAATTTCCCTGGCAGTTGTCGTGCCACGAAATCAACCACACAATCGGTCGAATACACAGGTCACACAATATGCAGGTTCACAAACGAACTTTGCGATCAGCAAAGAATACTGTGACGTACTAGAAGAGAATAACAGACGACTGTTACACAGTTGACTGTGGCCCTGTTGTCGAAAAAATTGATAAATCGTATTCGTGTATGTACTATATTAATTCTTCTAATACGTGAAGTCAGAATCCACCTTGTGTGGGTCCTTAATACAGAATAATTAGTTTACTGTCGAAAACTACGAATACGAAACTAAAATACGAATTGATATTTGATCTATCTTGTGAACAAAATTTGCTCGTTTTATCGAACGTCTGTCAGGGTGTGGTTAACAATAACATCTAAACCTTTCAGAAGATTTTCAGTAAAATTATAAAAACCCTTACACACTCTTACATGTGTATGCACTACACTATCAAACATGTCAGGACGCCAGTCGGGAGCTTAGAACTTGTCCCGACTGGGGCGGCGCCCCGCTGTTGGGAGATACCTGATGATGAAAACACCGCAAGCCAAAGTGTAAGTCGGCGCCGGGTCTTATCATCCAGCCGGGGGTAACCAATGCCACCTCCTGTGATAAAAGCATGCACAACACTTCGAGGAATAGTGGACATAGCAGTTGACAAGCCCTGAAACACAAAATAAATAATGAATAGGTCTATCATGAACATTATATCTCAAGACACGCGCTTCACAGGGGGGACCCATGTTGAGATTCTGGCAATTAACGACGGTCAGAGAGCCGTCTCTCTGAAAATAAATAATAAAAAAATAGATAAATAATAGGCCGACCTGGGTGGTCGAGGTGGCTAAAAGCGAGTACCGACTCAGCGCTTCGGTCCGAAGGGTCGCGGGTTCGAGTCCCGCCTTGGGCATGGTTGTTTGTCCCTTGTCTTTGTATGTATGTGTTGTCGCGGAGGGCCTCGCGTTCTGCAGACCCCAGATCAGAGGAGCCCGCAAGTGTGTTGGTGTCTAGTGTATGGTCGAATATGTGTCCCATCGGAACGTAAAGGGTAACCGGCTGTCGGCTGGATAAAAAACCCTAGAAAGAAGATAAATAACAGTTAAACACGATTGTTTTCACAATGCGCGCGCTTGCTTCTTGGTGGGGTGCGTAGGATGCCTTCAAAATTTCATCATTAAGACGCCTACGATCCGCCAGCGGTTTCCCGGTTTCCGTCGAGAGCAAGTCTTCAATGAACGCGTTCCAAAGGGAGAAAAAAAACTTTCCGGAGGGGAAAAGCCTCCTTTGCAAGCACGCCCCGCGCACGCAAGCGAATAAAATAAAAACTTTTTTCCGAGTTCATTTAATCGGTTCAATTAATATTAAATGCAGTAGCGCCGGAGTCTTCCCGGCGTTGCCTCAACTCGCTGGGCTCGGATACGGGCTTCCGCGCTCAGCATCAAGACTGGAATCTTACTATCATCCGTGAACGCCAAATTGTTTTCTTTTTCTACGAGGGTCATTTTTCAACACCCAATCGACCCTTACAACTACTGGACAAATAGGAGGATTTGGGGTATGTGCAGTGGGCGATTGAGACTCTTTTCCCCATAACCTCTACCGATATCGATGCAGTATCGCCAATTCGGGTTGAATTGTAGGCACGTGATGTAGACAGATACAATTGACGTTCCCTCCAAGAACGAGCAACTTATTCCATGCACGTTTTTCAAGAAGAAGAATAGATAGATATTATTTCTGCAGATAGTTATATACAACTTCGTGGCAGAACACTACAATTTACATATTGCAAATAGCAATATTAACATTAAATTACTTAACAATGTAACTATAAATTATTTAAAGACATAATAATAACAGGAATAATAATAACAATAACAATAATATGCTAACAATAACAGCATTAACTAGATTTTATGGCTGACCTGCACAGTTATCTTAAACTATTAAATACAAAACCACACGACTTTTAAATTACACTTCACTTCACTTCACTTCACTTCACTTCACAACATTTGAAATTCACTTCTCTTTCTACTTCTATATTGCACTGCACTGCACTGCACAACATGTCACCACACTTCAATACAATACTACTTTGAAATTAATTATATATTTAATACAAGATCGCATTTAATAGTAATTAACACAATAATAATAATACTAACAATAATAATAATAATAATAATAATAAATCAAATAATAACTGTTATAATAATCCTAACTTACTAAATTAATAAAGTTTGCAAATACCATTAGTTCATTTATTTTTAAATCTTTGAACATCTAGAGAATAGTGTTCCCAGACTGTCGGAGGTAACTCATTCCAGTCCGTTATTGTTCTATTTGTTGAACAGTTGTATTTGTTCACGGTTGAAACTGCGTATGACGTGCTACGGGGAAAAGTGAATTCTGTGCACGTTTTCAAAATTCTGTGATCTCCACACTGAGTCATATACTACATAATTTTTAAAAATAAAAAAAAGCTCTCACGTAATAACATCTATTTTCAAGGATAAATAAGCAATTATATTTGGGCCGTTATCCATAATGTCCTTCGTCAAGGAATAATACTTCCTGCCGCAACCACATGGAAACGATAATTTAAATAACTATATTTCCCAATGAATTCTAGAAGACGTGCACAGGTAATGAAGTTACATTTATACCCAGAAGCAAAACAAGGGGCCATCTCAGCATTTGCTCAATGGATCAGGGAAACTGGACGAAAAAACTGATCGAGATGGGGGTCATAGACCCAGAAGCTGATATACAATACTTGTTACATATTATTTAGAATTACACTGTCCAATGGTAAATAATACATTAAATATCACTGTTAAAATTAATGTTACTTTCCTTGTGGTGCTCAATACAGTCTCTAATTGTATAGAAACAGTTATGCAGCAGAAACGATTTCACTTTGGATTTAAACTTTTCTATCGAATTTAATCGTTTAATGTCATCTGGAAAAGTGTTGTAAAATAATGTACATGTATTGTAGGTGAATTTTTTGTAATAAGCTTGTTTGTTGATACACCAGATGAATGTGATTTCTACGTCGCGTGTTATAGTAATAGATATCGGCATTTTCTGAAAAAATATGCCCGCCCTTAAGCAAGTCACTTTTGACAAAAAAACTGATTCGTAAATAAACAGACATGGTGATGATAAAATTCTTAGATTAATGAAGAGAGGCTTACAAGAATCACGTGGGTGGGATTTGGTTATTATTCGTACAATTCGTTTTTGTAATCCATGTAAATCATCCAAAACAATTCCTAGATATATGTGCGGTCTTACGAAGTCATTCTTGATACTTTTGTCGCTACATCCAATGGTTGTGCGTCAGTAATCATGCAGATTTAATTTCCTTAATTTTAAGTTTCTACGTTTTTTCCGTGTTTTGTAATGCATTACTTTGGTTTTCACAGGATGAACATAAAAAGTGTTTTCATAAGACCGTTTAACAATATGGTTAAACTCAGTTTGTAGTCAATTTTTGCATTTGTTTATATCACTGTTAGAGTAGAGAAGACCAGTAGCATCGGTATAAATATATATATATATATATATATATATATATATATATATATATATATAAAGTTTACAATTAAATATTTTTTTAAATATGTTGTTGGCATATATTGAAAATAGCACTGGCCCTAAGAAACTGCCTTGCGGTACTCTATGTGTGATAGTTTAGGGTGACTTAATTTATTGTCTATTTTGATTTATTTTTTCTATGTTCTAGATAGCTTTTAAACAATCTTAAAAACCGATCATGAATGCTTATTTCTTGCAGTCTCCTCTACAGGATTGTATGACTGACCGTTTCAAACGCCTTTGAGTAGTCAATGAACATTGCCATTACCTCCTCTCCTACATTCCTACATCTTATAGCTCCCAGACTTTTAGATTACAAAAACGAATTGCACGAATAATAACCAAATCCCGCGCACGTGATTCTTGTAAGCCTCTCTTCATTAATCTAGGAATTTTACCTTGTCTCTTGATTTATGAATCAGTAGTTTTTGTCAAAAATGACTTGCTTAAGGGCGGGAATATATTTTCAGAAAACGTCGATGTCTATAACTATAACACTCGACGTAGTAATCATATTCGTCAGGTGACAGTGTCAACAGCTCATTACAAAAAATTCACATACAATACATGTACATTATTCTACAACACTTTGCCAGATGACAATAAACGATTACATTTGATAGAAAAGTTTAAATCCAAAGTGAAATCGTTTCTGCTGCATAACGAATTCTATGCAATTAGAGATTATACTGAGCATCAAAAGGTCATTAATTTTAACAGTGATATTTAATGCATTATTTACCATTTGGGCTGTATAATTCTAAACAACCTGTAACAAGTATGGCACTGCAGCTTCCGGATCAATGACCCCCATCTCGATCAGTTTCGTCCAGTTTCCCTGATCCTTTGAGTAAATACTGAAATGGCCACCTGTTTTGCTGCTGGACATAAATGTGACTTCATTATCTGTGCACTTCTTCTAGAATTCGGAGAGAAATATAGTTATTTAAATTATCGTTCTCCATGATGTCGTTGCAGGAAGTATATTTCCTTGACGAAGGCTATGTTGAGGAATAAGGGCCCAAATTAATTGCTGATTTACGCTTGAAAATATATTTTTTTACATTGGACGAATATTTTTGTTAACACTCCTTGCAAAACACGCTCATTTTCTTTCTATATTCAAAATTCAAGTAGAATATGGCTTAGGGTAGGGATCACAGAATTTTTGAAAACGTGAACAGAATTCATTTCTCCATACAGCACGTCACACACAGTTTTAACTGTCTGTAACTTTAACGTAAAATGAATAGTCTATTGTTCCTTTATCGAGATTATTATTTACATAATCTGTGACATGGACCAAAGCTTCTTCTGTTCTCTTGCCCTTCGGAATACCATATTGATTTGTGTATATTATAAGGTTTTAATTCATATATTGATTGAGTTTTTAGGTTATCTATATCTCTAATATTTTTTTAACACTGGGAGGATAAATATCGGTCTGTAGTTGTTGAGATTATTTATATTTATGTTTTTGTAATGGAGCATTTTAATCCTTCTGGGAATATTCCGTTTCTAATGCAATTGTTTATTAATTTGCACAATATACCATTTAGTAAATCTGCATTTCTCACAATGTCTGTTGTTCCTATTCCATCATTACCTGGATATTTTTTACGCTTATTTCCTTTTTTTATAATTTTGATCATGCCTTTTTCATTTGTACAAGGTAAATATAAGCTGCAGTCTGTTGCTTGTTCATGATAATCCATCATTTGTGTACTGTTACAAGAGTTAACTGTTAAATTTTCAACTTGTTGAATGAAATGGTCAGCAAACTTGTTGACAAGTATATCAATTTTGAAGCAGACTTATTGACTTATTGACAAGTTGATCAATTTGTCATCAATATTTTTATCTGTCTTCCTGTTTAGAATGTTGTTCACATCCTTCCATATTTCTCTGCGAATTTTTCCTTTGCTTTTAAAGTATTGCTTATGATATTCTTTTTTTTTTATGTGTTTCATTGTTAGGGTTAACTTCCATTTCCTGAATAATCTGTCCCTTTCTTATATAAAATTGATCGGTTTATCTGTCACCCATTTTTTATTTATGTTCTCATTTGTAGAGTTATTACGATGCCTTTTTCCTATTGTTTTGGTATTATTTCTATATGTTGCTTCAAAATGTTAAAAATATTCTCTAGAAACTTATCTGCATTTGCATTTTTTCTCAGTCATTCCAATTATGGTTCTTGATGATGTATTCGATTGATTTGTCATCATATATTGTTACAGTTGTGATCTTGATGTCTCAGTAATTTTTAAAGTGTTTATTTCTTTGGGGTTATACTGATTGACTATTGGGTAATGATAAGATATTTTGTATCTAAGAATGGCTGACCAAATTTTCTTAGCTTGCCTACAAAGATGTGTTCGATTAGGGAGCTACATATTATTCCTTTTCTGATTTCCTCTCTTGTGATTTACACTTTAACATTCACAAACCCATTACCATATAGAAGTAACTCATATTCTTTTAGTGTTTTGTTTCTATTGTTTCTATGTCACCAATAATGAGTGCGGGATGGTCCTTGAAGTCTTCCACTTCCATGTTTTCAATTGTTTTATGAAAGATACGTTGTTTGAGTTGGGTGATTGTGTACCTTAGATTATTCCTGTAATAATTGAGTTTTGGCGTGTTTTAATAATGGCAGTTATGGCTTCAAACGGGTCTGGCTTCTGTTATAACCTGCTAGGAAATAGTTCTACATCTTGTTTCAGATTAACTTCTGTTACCCAAATAATGTCAAAGGAGCTATTGTTTAAGATGACCAAAAACTCATTCTAGTGTATTTTTAATGAGCGAATGTTTATATGAAATACAGACAATTTACCTTTTGTATGATGACTAGGGGAGAGGATTATGATGCCCTAATACATCGCCAAAAATTATCAATAAAATGCTCTTAAAGTCCTTTAAAATTGCCGTAAAACCAAAGAAAAATGACGTAAAAAATATGATCAAAAACATTTCAGATGAACTACTCAAGCTGGTGGAAACGTTACTGATGTAAACGAGGCTTCTTACGTGAGAGTGAACTTTTGAGTTTGACGTTTTGTTTACGTTTGAGTTCTTTACAATTGAATGAACTCAGCTTGCAAACTCTTGGTTTGATGTGTTGTTTACTAGGAAATCTCTCTCTTTAGTTATCCCGAATCGGCTGATATATGTCACAAGTATTACGTACTTACAACGGCTGTCGAAATAATTCCTGAGCAAACAAAAGGAATAGGCTTCGGAGTAATTCTGTGAAGAACATTTGTTGCATCTCGTTAACTTTATTTGAAGCATGCACTATTAAAAATGACATTAAAATCAATGAAATCAGCAAAAAAATGCATTAAAAATGACGGGAAAAGATAAAAAATGGCTTAAGAAATCGACAAAGAATGGGAAAAATGACCTACAAAAATGGGTCATTTCCTTTTGTCATAAAATGAATTTCTAAACTAAACGGAATTGTTCTAAAATGAAAAGAAAATATGGCATTTCATTAAAATCCGCCTTCTAATGATGACCTTCACCAGATTTTATGAGGAATTCTTGCCGTTGTTCAATGTTATCACATGCTTTAAAGTTTGCTTTATGATTCCTTATATCACTACAGTTCAATCCATTGCGAAGCAGTCGAAGTAATTTGACCAAACCTAACAACTTTCATACTAGTGGCTGCAATTACATTGCCATTGTCTCCTTTTTGTCACTAATATTGACCCATTTCTTACCTACACGTATTTTAACCTTGCTTGTATTCCCAGTTCTTTTAATACATTCCTCTTTTCTGGCGTCAAGGCTTCGTTGAAATGTAGACAATCACCATTTCATTTTTTCCCCTGCTCATATTATTCCACCATTGAATTCTCTTCTTCCTAAAAACATTTCTTTGATTTTCTTTCTTGAACTTCACCACTAATATTTTACTGCTCTTCATTGTGCTCGCGTTGCTTCATATAACTTATCGGCACCTATTTGTTCTGCAATTTTTTTATATTCTTCCATGGGTGAGGCGTTGTTGGCTGCTTTAAGTCCGTGGATTTCCACATACTTTCTTTTCTTGTATTGCTCAATTTTGTTTAGTTTTGTCATATCTCTGGCTGGAATGTAGTATATTTGCTGCTTTTCAAGCGATGTAATTAATATTTTGGAGTGAAGTAATAAAATTTGGTTGGCTTTATCTAAACGATGTCCTCCCCCAATGTATGCAATATATTTTTATGGTATATATCATTTATTTTAGATAATATAAAATCTTTTGGCTCCTACAAAAGTTATTTCGTGTTCATTTCGGTTCTTACATGATTCCGGAGAACACTTTATAACAACTAAGAAACCCGAGAATCGTTATATGTAAACGTGGAAAGGCGGCCGTGAATTTTCCCACAAAACGTGTTCCTTATTTGAACAGCATCGTCAGTGCTTCCGTCACTCTCGTGTAACTTACACGAGTAATCCTAATGTGAAGATGTTGAAAAGAGCATTTTTCATTTCGAATTCTATAATTTAAGTAATTTGAAAATAAAAACTAGCGGATATTATGTCGGGACTTGCCCGAAAGGATTGGCACATGCAATAATAATATTTTGTGGTTTTGCCGAGGGTCTGCAAAGGTCTGACCGTATGAGATTGTTCGGTGAATAGTTCGTGACATCAAGAAAACACTACCCGTTCATGTAGTGCATAAAGAAAATTATAGACCACAAAATATCATCTTTTTATATTTTCTATTAAAGATATGCCTAATTTTCCAGAACTCACTGAGACAAATTAAAATTCTATCGGGGTCTTTTCTGGCTACCCAGTAATTTCTATTCATGCTTAAAGGACCGATACTGGCCGCGATCCATTTGCTTCCCTAGCCACTGTTTGAAGTTACGTATGTAGGTAGCCAAGTATGTATGTATGAATATGAATATATATCATATATCATATATATATATATATATATATATATATATATATATATATATATATATATATGTGTGTGTGTGTGTGTGTGTGTGTGTGTTTGATTATCGTTAAAACAGTGAAAACTGTGACGTGTGGCGAGAAGTATAAGACTAAGATAAGTCTTTAAACATTTTATTTAATTTGTCCCAGTAAACGAGACTTGTATTCTTGTTCCATGTTGATGTAGCTCTTTGCTAGCGTAAAAAGGAAACCTTCGGTAGTAGTTGGTATTGTTTAGATGACAGTAATGAATATATATGAATAAAGTCATATATGATAAATATAAAATTGAATAATGAAATACAACAGATGTTTGCTAATGCTGCCTTTTGGAAATTGTATTTTAATTTTAATGAATATAATTTTGAAACAATGAACTTTCACGGTTTAAATTAGTTAATTTTATGTATTAATAACATTTTCAATTCTGTGTACGCGAAACTCAGATACGGCAATTAGGAGACTGTTTGGGATATTTGATGATATGTAAACTAGACATTACATGTTTAGCAGATGTCTTTTGAATCGAATATGTCAATATTAAAATATTATAAGAGGCCAGTGAAACATTTTAAATTATACCATGGCTTTCTTTTACTTTTATCTATAATTTGTGCAGACTCAATTGTATCAAAATGTCCAATGAATGAATGTGTGTATTATGTAGAACGTGTACAGACATGAAAGTGTACATACATATTTTCGCTTAGCCCCAAGACCCTTCTGGTGAGCCACCCTTTCCGACACCACGCTAGTCTCCTTATTTATTTCTGTTCGTATTGTAAATATTAATTGTTGAGTTTTCTTTCGGTAAATAATATAAATCGGTCGTACAGGTTTATTTAGATAAATTAAAACAAGTTACAATTTTTTGTCAGACTGTCCTTGCGCTCAGCTACAAGAATTGAAGTGCAACATAAAATATACCTAAAAAATTGGAATCAATTTTAAAAGCTAAACAAAATGACATATTATTATTATTATTATTATTATTATTATTATTATTATTATTATTATTATTATTATTATTATTATTATTATTATTATTAAATTTCGGAAATTTCTTCTAACCAAAAGTTATAGTTAATTAGAGAATTTTCACGGTTAGTGGGCAAGGATTTGTATACAGCCTCAAAATTCAGTTTATCATTTCGATCTATTTTTGAATGTAAAAAAATATACAAAATCTTTTGTTAGAAAATATACTATAATCCGTGTTTTTAATCCATGTAAACAACTGAAGTGGAAAGAGAGTCGTGAGCCAAAATTTTTAATATAAAAATTCCACTATACCACGATACCCTATCAGCAACCGTATTCCGATTGAATATTTTAGATTTCCATTTTTTGGCCATACGACAAAAAAAATCTTGCTTATATATTCATTGATTGTCTTGTATGTGTTCGACAAACCTGAACGAGATTTATCTCAAACCCGAATAAATGTGACTCATAATTATCTCTCATAAAGATTTTAATTTAAACTATCGGTGCAGCAACAACACGTTCTTATTCGCATTATTTGTCACAGGTAAGATAGTATTACTGCGTGAACATACATTTGTGTAACTTATGAAAAAAAAATCAAAATAATTAATAAAAATAAATAATTATTATGGTATTATGGTATATATGGTATATTATGGTATTGGTAGTTATGTATTCAGGCAATTTAGCTGTCCATTCATTTCTTTAAACTCGTGTTTTTTTTATATTTTTCATTGCCTTCCTTCAGCGAATTCAGCGAAAATCCAACCTGCACCATTTTTATAACCTACTTTTCTCTATTAAAAAAAAACTATAAAAGAATCGGTGCCGCTTTGAGAAAATTTTGTAAATGTCGTTGAGCTTTCAAAGTACCAGTACTAAAATATAATGAGACACCACATAATATAATTCAATGGGCCACCACATCAGCCAGATCGATGGAGGTATATCAATTTTAGTGAAAATCCTGAATCCGGTTTAGCTGCTAGTGTTGTTCACACACGGTTAGATGTTTTACCGAAAACCAATTTTTTGGTATGAAGGACCCCTAAAAAGAACCCTGCATTGTGAGTACACTACGTGTTACAGGAAGTCATTAACTACATATATGAACAATAATTATCCGCTTTTTTGATATCAGGGACCTACAACACGACTTTTTGTACCGAAAAACTGCTGTTTTCAGCCCGAGTATTACATAGCTTTCTCTGTAGTAATTAGCAGGCGAAAAAGTAAAAACGCCTGCGCCTGTGCGCGCGTTTCGGCCCGGGGCCGGAGCAGTGTGCGTCGGAGCATTGGCGTCGCTGCGTCCCACAGCGTCGCGGAGGTGCAGCCCCGCAAAGTAAAAGGATTCCGGAGCGCCTCGCGGCGAGCGACGCCCTGCAGTGCAGCCCGTCCCGTCCCGTGCCGTCTGCGCCGCCACACTGTGCTTCGGAAGGCCAGAAACTTGGTCATAAATGGAAATATTCGCCGCAAATGGCATGAAGGGTGAAGATGAAGGAAATAGAATGACGACCGATACTGCACGTCGTGAAAAACCTGCAGCATAAATCCGAATATGAGTTATACGTGCCAGACAAATTGCATGTAGTTCTTTTTGCGTCGCTCATTACAAATAGATTTCCAAAATGTACAAAATATAAGATAATGGATTCAAGATGGCCGACTGAATAGAAACAAAAAAATATTAAATTATATTTTTAAAAAGTAGTACATGATATTCGGAACACCGAATTAGACATTAATAGTTAAAATTACCCAAATTAATATAGCTGATCCAATATGGAGGCCAAAAATGTTGCATTCGATTATAAAATACGTTATGTGTTTTTGAAGGTAGTATGTTATTGGAAATTTCAATTCTACATTACAAAAAATAATAATTTAAAATTGAATAATTAATGTGCAAAAGATCAAAAATAGGTACAAATTATTTGAAGTAATGAAATGTAAATGATGCTAACGCAGATCGAAAACAAAAGTACTTAAAGAGTAAATAAGTTTTTCTGGCGAAAATTCACCGTTTTCCGACGCGCGATTACATAACGTTCTCTTCTTACGAAGAACTTCGTAAGGCGAGAAAGTAAAATCCATCAAATTGTGAATACATAAAATGTTCAATAAATAATCATATGTTTATTTAACATCTATTTCATTACACTTTGCTGTATTTCAATAGAATTGCAGTTATGGAAACTACGCGAAAAAACGCTGAATTTTCGGCTGAAAAACTCTTATTATAGGGCGCTGGTAACGAAAAAATGGATAAATCTAGTTGCTAAATTTAGAAAAAAATCCTCTAACATGCAGTGTAGCCACAACCCATGTTTTGTGAGTCCTTGATAGCAAAAAATGTAATGTCGGCAAATCGTCCGTCTCTCTATCCGTCTTTCTGTTCGTCCGTCCGTCCGTCTGTCTGCCCGTCTGTGAACGACGCTAACCGCTATACCGTTCAGTCGATTTTCTCTAAAATGGATAATCCCATACCTTCTGGCTGATGTCATGGCTCCTTGAATTTGAATCCCATATTTAAATTGGGGGGGTACTTTACGTGAAGTTCCTGGGACATTTTCAAAATTTTCAAAATTTTCAAAAAATGGCTCCATTGCTATTGATTAAATTTCGTTTTTGGATAGTGTAAAGGACGTTTAGGAGAATGGTGTAGGTCTCATGTACGTTGAAAACTCTTATTTTCCGAAAATTGCAAAAATCCAGTTTTTTTTCGTCTTCTACCTACAACTTCAATTATGAAGAAAGAGATTTTTTACTTTAATGAAATCTGTTCCTTAAGATATATTTCGCAATAAGGTCATGTACATTTTTTCGAAAATATCAGTCCTTTTTTGCGTAATTTTGCGTGAAAGTAGTGCTTTTTTAGCACCACTAGTTTTATGATCTATCCATTGCAGAGCATTAAACTGGCCACATTAAAAAAAATCCTGGATGTTTCAATTTTTTCAAATGTGAACATATTATGTAGAATATTTCTAAGCTATGTTCATCAGTATCATCAGTTCATCAGTAAAAGCAGTTGGGTGACAACTGCTTTTATGATAGAGTGAATTCTTAAGAAGGAATTGGAAATAATTGATAGTGGGACGCCCATATATTAGTACACAACAAATTATTTATTTCACATATTCGTTTCAAAAAGAAGTAATTCAGTAAAGGTAATATGTATTTCTATGTATGATTAAGGATTTTAATAGTATATTATGCAACTAGTTTATGTTAAGTTTTATTGCATAAGTACATTGCATTGCTTAGAATAATTTGCATGTAATTACATACTTTGAAAACGAGTGATTTTAGGAGCGGGTTGTCAAATTTGTACGCATGCAATAAAGACACATTGAAAATGAATTGCATACATTATTTGTTTTTGTATTACAGCATTATAATAAGAGAATAAAGTTAATTTTTGGAAACAATACTCATGGACATTTGACATTTGTGCGAAAAATCAATGGTCGGCTTTGCGCCCCTTCCTAATATTCGCTCTCCGCGTTTGGTTAAATGTGTGATGACGCAAATATTCGTCCCATAAACGGCTAAAGCGTCTAATCTATGCCAAAAATGTCATTTTGTGAATTATTTCTTATAACTATAAAGGCCGTTTATAATGCTAATATATAAAAACGTATTTTATATACTATTAATTATTATTATTAAGTAATACTATTAACATATTTTATATTATATTCCTGCAGCAGTATTTAGTGACATTTCTAAGTAAGTTACCAAACTAATTACTTTCAATTAAATGTGTTTCGCTGTATTCGCTCGTCTCAGATGATACAGACCGCACAAAAGAGACTCGCAATAAAACCTTAGGTATGAATAGCAGAGATTTTCATGAGTGACATTAAGTAACCTATACATCACTATAGCCCACCTAATAGTTAAAAGCAGCACAAAGAAAATATTTTTTTCCACTTATGATCGATTTTTCTTCGCTTCGTACCACAGTGCGCCGGCGTGCAGGGACGTGGGCGCGGGGGAGCGGCGAAAGGGGGCAGGGTCAAAGGGCGCCGGCGTGCGGAGCGGCGCGGCACGGCGCCAACCTCGGGACCTTTGCTCTCCCGCCGAGCATTCAACCGCGGGATTTCCGACGCGCTCAATGCCCAATGCCCGAACCTGGCATCTCGGGGAGAAATTGCAGGCGTAAGATTTTATAAGGAAAAGCGAAAAAATGTTAAAATTAATTTAAAACAATTTAAAATAACCATTAAAATTAACCTTTACGTTAATTGCATTCTTTCATTACAATCAAATAAAAACAATTTTATTTACTGTTTGAAAGTTACATGATTCTTATAATTATGGATAATTTATTATATGAATTTTACTAGCATACCAATTTAAATTATTAAATATAATTACATATATTAAATTGTTAAATATAATATTCATTATTATTCTGTATTTCTCGTCTCGCTGTACACTTAACGGAAATTTCGCTGCATGTCAATTAGTGGAGTATTAAGTTGCAATATTTATCGAAGATTGAATGTTGTAATATAACACTCAAAATCGAAAAAGTGAGGAAGTATGTTATTTGGAGAAAGATAGGTTTCACATTAGAATTGTGTAGTTAAATATTTATTTCCTATGCTGGTTATAATGATGGCTATAATGTGGTAGGAAACATTGCCAGAAACTGATAAAAATTAAAACATCTTAGCCTTATGTGGTTTCTCACACAGATTCGACAATTCGGTGCCCATCCAAAAGATATCCCTTTTCTTAAACAACAAAGTGCCGCTCGACTTACACCTCGTTGCATCTATTCACCTAGAAGTGCTAGAGATAATAGGAATCAGGAACTGCTCGGAACACAACTAGTTATCGTAAATAGAAATGACAGACCGCATCTGTCAGATGCATTTGTCACTCTAATGTATGTGCCCTAGTTTACTCTGATCGCTTCTGGCATCAAAATATATCATACAGTATGTCAAAATTGACGTGGATGCTGGAGTAGGGCAATATTATTAGGTTTCAAAATTTGAAAAATGTTAAAGAAGACAAAAAGTATTAATATTTCTCTGAATTAAAAAAGAAAAAGCAACTTCTATCACATTATGTTACTTGTACTACTAAGAGTAGTATAGTTCCCAATGTGAGTTTGTTCTGTAAGACCTAACGGTGATTAACTTGTTCACATTAATGTGCGAAAATTCAACATTTAAATAGAATTATTTCTGACATTGATTTTTACCCCACACTCTCATGGAAGTACTGCCATTATATCGTTATTATACCCTTATTTTATTTACAAATAAAATCCCTTGAGATAGCCTTATTATAAATGTAGTTTCCATTGGCAGAATCAAACTGCTCAAAACTAAATTGGAATTGCGAAAAAAATAAAAAGTGCCAACTGTTGCCAACCAGACCCGGTTTTCCCTATTGTTTCTTTAACATCTAACCTTTAAATGCGGTAAATTAGCATCACATTTATGTATTCTCATCGTATAGTAACAACCAAATCACTGTTTTAAATAATAAATACATAAATAAATACATACACTACATCATAACTAAGGAAATATTAGTAAAAAAAGACAAATATGTGCGTATGTACGTATTTATTTTGTCAAAAATAAGTAGAAAAATAGAGAATATCTGTAATAGAAATTGATGATCATGTTTAAATTTGCTCGATAGAAACGTTTTGAATTTTCCAAACTAAACGACCAGGCCATAAAAATTATTCTTAGTAGCTAAACGAACGTTCTCCAAAAAATTTAACAAACGTTTGTACTACTCAATAAGTGTATTTTATACGAAATTTGAAATATGTAATAGTATATTTTTACTAGTGGCTTTGGAAGAATTTGGTGCTCACATGATCAGTTGTACCGCGTAGCCAGAAACCGATACGGGAACAGGTAAATTATGCTTTCCCTGGACAATCCAACATATTTGTAAATGAACTCCGTTATTAAAAATAATTATCGCACATTTTCAACAGATTCCCGTCTTTCAAGATTCGGTTTCGAATTGCACACTTCTGACAAAAAGTTATTGTACGTTCATTTTATTTATTTATTTTACGTCAAAAAACAGTTAAAACTGCGTATGACGTGATATGGGGAGAAGTGAATTGTGTACAAATTTTCAAAATTCTGTGATCCGTATACTAAGCCATGTACCACTTGAATTTTAAATGTAAAAATAAAAACTCTCATGTAATAAAATGTATTTTCAAGGATAAATAAGCAATTAATTTTGGGTTTTTATCCATGTTGTCCATCGGAAAATTACTTCCTGCCGCGACAATATGAAAACAATAATTTGAAAAATTGTATTTCCCACTGAATTTTAGAAGACGTGCACAGATAATGAAGTTACATTTATGCCCAGAAGCAAAACGGGGCCATCTCAGTATTTGCTCAATGGATCAGAGAAACTGGACGAAAAACCTGATCGAGATGGGGCTCATTGACCCGGAGGGTGCAATACAATATGTTACAGGTTGTTTGTACACATTTATACAGTTCAAATGGTAAATAATGCATTATGTATCATTGTTAAAATTAATGTTACTTTTCTTGTGATGCTCAGTATAGTCTCTAATTGTATAGAAACAGTTATGCAGCAGAAACGATTTCACTATGGATTTAAACTTTTTTTATTGAATTTAATCGTTTAATGTCATCTGGCAAAGTGTTGTAAAATAATGTACAGGTATTGTATGTGAATTTTTTGTAATGAGCTGTTGATACTGTCACCTGATGAATATGATTTATATGTCGAGTGTTAAAGTAATAGATATCGGCATTTTCTGAAAATCTATTCCCGCCCTGAAGCAAGTCATTTTTGACAAAAACCACTGCTTCGTAAATCAACAGACAAGGTAATGGTAAAATTCCTAGTTAATGAAGAGAGGCTTACATGAATCACGTGGGTGGGATTTGGTTATTATCCGTACAATTAGTTTTTGTAATCTCAAAGTCTGGGAGCTATAAGATGTATTTCCCCAGACTATTATGCCATATCTCAGGCGGGAATGAACATTCGCGAAACATAACCAACGAGCAGTATGAAGGCTGACTAAATTTGAAAGAATTCTGAACGCGTAGCATAATAAACTTAATTTGGTGTCCAATTCATTTAAATGGATGTTCTTTTTAAGATTTGACTAAATTGAGAGACCTAAAAATTTTGTTGCCTTAACATCAGATAATGGTACACCGTTCATTTTCAAAGAAGCACAGAATTGTTTCTTTGAAATAGAAAACTGCATTTAAACCGTTTTCTTTTCGTTTACTATTAATTTGTTATTTCGGAACCAATTTGAAACATCTGATATTGTACTATTTACGGTTTCTTTATTCCAAAGGATGTTCGTATCATCCGCGAAGAGAACCGTTCTTCCGTTTCGAATCGTCGAAGGCATATCGTTTACGTAAAAGAGGAACATAACAGGGCCTAAAATCGATTCTTGAGGAATTCCACGTGCAGAGGGAAAAGAGTCGGAAAGGTGCGTACGCAATGTTCCATCATTCCAGTAAGGTATTTCCACTCTCTGATATCGTTGTTTAAGGTACGAACATAACCAATCTAGAGCAATGTAACGGATTCCATATGAAGGTAATTTTGAAAGTAAAATGTCATGATCAATGACGTCAAAAGCTTTTGAAAGATCTAAAAATAATCCAATAGGTACCTCATTCTGATCCAATGATGAGGCGATATCTTTAAGAAAAGAAAATAGTCTGTTTCCAATAATTTTGATATTCTAAATCCATGTTGGCAATCTGAAAGCGCGTCGTGTTTAGTGAGAAAGGTTTCCAGTCGTACGTAAAACAGGCTCTCTAATATATTTGAAAAAAAAAAAACTGATAGAAGAGAAATGGGCCGATAATTTTGAATTTCATTTTTGTTGCCTTCATTGAAGAGCTGCTTAGTTTTAGCTGTTTTGAAAATATCTGGAAACGTTCCGGTGCATAACGATGAATTAGATATGTGAGTTAACGGGTGTGTAACGGCATACGCACAGGTCTTTAACAAAGAATCCGGGAATTCATCTAAACCGGACGAATATTTATTTTTTAGTTTACCGATTATTTCGAGAATTTCATAGGTAGAAGTTTCGGAAACGAACATCGTGTCTAAAATTTTGGGTGAACTGTCTTATTGAATTTTGTGGCTGAAGACCCTTAGTGAGATCGGCAGCAATTCTCGAAAAGTATCGGTTAAAGAGACTAGCCACTGTTGCCGGATCGTTCACATTCATATCGTTATATTTTAAAACAACATTCTCTACAAGGTTTCTAGTTTATTTGGTCGTATTTTTTATTATATTCCACATTGCTTTTGTTGATTATTTGAGTTATCCTGAGTTATCCTGATTGTGTTTCATGACTTTAGCCTGCCTCATGAATTTTCTTAATAATGATTTGTATTTTTTAAAAGTAGATGAAGTCTTGACATACGTTACGGCGTTTAGAAATGAGAGAAAGGATTCGCATTTTTTTACAAGATGTCCAAATCCCTTGTGTTATCCAAGAATTGCTTTTCCGTGAAATATTTAATTTTCTTTTTTGACGAGGAAAACAAGTGTTAAAACGAAATGAAATAGTTGACAAAAAATAATTATATTTGTTGTTTGTATCAACAGTATTATAAACCGCTTCCCATGACTCCTTTATCAAGTATTCAATGAATTTTGTAAACAATCTATTCATACGTGTTTTATTTATTGTGTCAGTGATCGCATTTCTTATAATGGTAAGAATTTGTGCATCGTGGTCACTGTATCCTAAATCTCTTGCTTCAGCTTCATATCGAGTCGTAGTTCTGTTAATTATAATTTGATCAATTGCCTTCATCGAATTTAGTGTGATCCGTGTAGGTACGACATTAATTTGTGAAGTCTAAATTGAAGGAATTAATTAAATTGAGAAACATTTCTTTCTCACAAGATTCGAATAGAAAATCAATGTTAAAATCTCCGCATACAACAATGGATTGAAAAGAGCGATTGCTGACTTTGTTAAGTGTTATCTCATGTTTTTCTGAGAACAAAATGTAATTTGCAGCTCTCTTTGTTGGAGGTCTGTAGATGCAAAATATATAACTTTTAGCGGAGTAAGATGTACAACAGAAATTTCAAAAACATTTTCAACGGAATACACATTTAATTCCGCAAAGGAGATATAATCAATATTATTTCTAACGTAAATACAGGAACCCTTATACGTAGGACCTTTATGCGTTTCTCTCTCTCTCTGCAATAAAAGCCTGCGAGGTAAAAGTTTGGAATTTGGAAAATGCTAAGTTCATTAGGATATATCCAATGTTCTGTAAAGCAATGAAGATTCATTTGATTTAAATCGCTCTGTAGAGCTGCCTCGATAAACTCAGTTTTATTTGAAAGGGATTGAACATACAGAATATTTATCTTTTGCAAGTACCTACACGAATGTTTTTCTGCTGCATCTGACTGTAGTGCGTGGTCGAAGGTTGTAATGTGTCCCGGCAGTGACAGGTTGTGAGGAAAATAGGGCATCAGGTGTAGATGAATTGGTAGTGGGAATGACAGAAACGGGAGTATGTTCAGAGGAAGAGGCAATAGGGTTCGAAATAAGGGTAGGGGGAGGAGAATGTAAGGAAGGTGAAAGGGATGGATTTTTGGCAGAAGACTGCGTAGGACTGGAGTTGATGATGTATTGTGCAAGCTTGTTACCGACTGCATATTTTCCAGCAAGGTTCATGGGAAGACCATGCCGGGTGACGTGTTTTGCTGAGAGAAAATTAATTTCAACGAGTGTGACATTTGTTTCTCTCAGTTGCAATTTTAATTGTTGGTTTGCGTGCTTAATCTCGCTGCATAGGTTTGATCTGTTGTACCAGAAGGGCAGAGTCGAGACTACAATGTTAGTATTTTGGACGGCACATTATAATTTGTTTACATGTTGTTCAGGTATAAAGTTACCGACCAAGTTAATGTCATTCTGCCCTCCTATGATAATGGCTGTGTCCTGATTGGTGTCTTCGTGTGGGTGTCTAACTCTGCAGTCACATCTGCAAATATCCCGTTAGGTTTAAAAATAGATGAGACTGAGAAGTTGGAGGGTAACTTTTTATTTATTTATTTTACGTCAAAAAAACAGTTAAAAACTGCATATGACGTTCTATGGGGAAAAGTGAATTGTGTGCACATTTTCAAAATTCTGTGATCCCTACACTAAGTCATATACTACTTAAATTTTGAATTTTGAAAGGGAGAAAAAAAACTCCCATGTAGTAAAATCTATTTTCAAGGATAAATAAGCAATAAATTTTGAATTTTGAAAGGGAGAAAAAACAAAAAACTCCCATGTAATAAAATCTATTTTCAAGGATAAATAAGCAATAAATTTTGAATTTTTAAAGGGAGAATAAAACAAAAAAACTCCCATGTAATAAAATCTATTTTCAAGGATATTTTCAAGGACTTCCTACTGACAATGGAGGAATGATAGCGGTCATGACTGTCAGCTTAAATAAGTACCTGTTTTTTAGGCTCAGTAGGAATGTCTTTGTTTTCAAGTGTGTTAGGTTGCACAGCTTTGCGTGATTTGGTTTGGGCGCGCTTCCTAGCCCGTTTGCGTTGGTTTGTGCATGTATTTGTCGATGGTAGAGAAGGGTGGTGAGGATCAGGAAGGCGAGGAAAATCTGTTTAATAATCTGAAACACTAAATTACTTTTGAGTTGTGACTGGATGCGATGCCTGTGTCTTTTGTACAGTCACGGGCGTACGGTTGATATTATTCGCTTTGTTGCCGACTTGTACCCAACCGCCTGTGTAGAGAGCGACCTCTTCCAACCTTCGGATATGTTGTTCTAAATTATTGTTTTCGTGTGTGAAGGCTTTCAGAAGGTCGGCTTTTAGAGGGTAGAGAGTAAAAAGGGTAGAACGAGCAGTAGCCATGTCACGAATGCGTTTTAATGTACGTGATAAAAATTAGAATAAATACAAGAAAACCGAGATACGAGCAACATGAACCTAGCTTTATATTTTAAAAGTGTAAAATTGATGTTTATTCAAGAAATTAAAAAGTAAAATTTAATATACAAACGAGAAGGTATGCTACTGCTAAAATCTACTTACGAAATTTGGCAATGGGGCTACGTAGAATTTCGTCCACTTAAGCTGCAAATGTTTAAAACAATCAGTAGATTATACTTTACCGTAATTAGATAAAAGATATTATCTGAAAGTTTGTCTTCGATATATAGAATAAGATTTGAAACACAAATTGAAACTATTTGATACACTGTCTTCGTAACCTTGAAAACAACGGAATCGTCACTTGTCACAGAAAATACAATAAATCTTTCAGAAAATTAATTCGCACAGTGATTTAATATTGGAAAATAAACTGAGCTATGAGTATGTTTTGACACTTATCAACACCTCGTAAATCTGAAGTTCGTTGAGGTTTGAATGTCCGTTTAAAATTCGTAATGTTTGTCTTGGTTATAGCAAAAAAATCGGTTGAAATTATATTTTCAGCTAACCTGCAACAACTGTTCAATATCAATTTGTTCAAAGTGTCATATGTTTTTCCACGAGGTACAGAAATAGAGTTAAGAAAATACGCCAGAAGAAATGTTTGACAGATTAAATTAGGCACGGGCTCTTTGAAATACGAGTAAGAGCAGTTACTCCTGCTTTGCAATTACTCCTGCTTTGTTGAGATCTACCAATCATTGATTCAATAGAGATGAGTTTATTGATCAATGGATGCAAATGTCCTGAAATAAGGGACGATCTTTTCAGTTTGAGAAATGAAGAACTTAAGCTACATACCATTGAATTCAGGAGCTAAGCATGTGAGTACTCTCTAGATCTTATAATCAAGATATTCTATTCTTATTGTGCAGTATGGGTGGTGCACTCATTCTTTTTTAAACTGTATTTGATTTTCCAGAATGTCTCTTAGAGCCGTTGAAATATTAGCTTTTCCTCATCTTTAGTGTATGCTATGAGAATACGAAACATTTTGTTCTCATTCCACTTTTCATTATCGGTTATCAAAATTAGTTTCGAATTACTGAACCCTGTATGGGAAAGGTTTTAGGGAATGCATAGTTATATGTAAAAGACTCGCTCTCTTTCCTCCAATTCATACAAATGCCTTTGATTCAACAAACCAGTTCGCGACCACATGGCGAATTTTCTATTTGGAATTCTCTACTTTCTCCCTTCCACACATGTGGGGAAAGTAAAAATATTTGCCTCAATTCCGTCGGGACGCACCCTCTTGGCGGCGACCGCAAACCAGCGAAGATCTGGACTACGGCCGGTACTTGGCAGCGACGGCGATGGTGGAGGGTGCGGCGGCGGCGGCGGCGGCGGCGGCGGCGGTGGTGGCGGCGGGCAGTGGCGGTGGCGGCGGGCAGTGGCGGTGGCGGCGGTGGCGGCGGCGGTGGCGCTGTTGCCTGCGGCGGAAGCGGTGCCGCAGGAGGATGCACTGGAGGATATACCGACACTGGAGCAGGTGCAGCCGGGAAGGGGGAGGGACGCGTCGTAAATAGCAATGGAGTGGTGGACCGTCGAACTGGCGACGGGGCTGCTGGAATAGCAACGGTGGTTGTGACATCGTTGACGGAGGCGATAAGACTCGCTGCGTTCTAGATGGGCTAATGACCACAACGGGAACAACTAATTCGTTGCGACGTTGATGATGATGATGATGATAATAGTAATAATAATAATAATAATAATAATAATAATAATAATAATAATAATATAAATAATAATAATATAAATAATAATAATAATAATAATAATAATTACAAGGAGAAAAATAAGTATCTTTTATGCAGCCATTAATTGAACTGAAATAATGTGTGCTATCATCACCATTATATTCTTCTGTCTATATGCTACCTGCACGCAAATGATGGTGGAGAAGGAGCTGTCGATGCGGCAGATATTTTGGTAGCGACGGCAGAGGTGGCAGCGGTATAATTGTTCATGTCACAGTGGAAACAAAAGCAATTGTCTAGTGAAGGAGACGATGTCAGGGAGGGAGATGTCAGGGGAATTGATGCTCCCTAGGAATGAGAAGAAGGCAAGGTGTCGATGGTGCAATTGAAGGTAACAGCGGTCCGATGGTGCAAGTGGGGTGGGAGAAAAACCGATGGTGCACGTAGAGTGAGCCGATGGTGCAGGAGAAAGAGGTGGCCAAGTGATGATATAGATGGAATTGGCAGCTAAGCCGATGGTGCAGCTGAAAAGGATTGCGATGATGATAGTGCAGATAGAGACAAACGATGGAGGTGGAAATGACAGTGGAGACGGTGATGCAGGTGCGGGTGGCAGCGATGGCGATAGCTCACGTGTAGATGGGGGGAAAGGGGTTACGCGAGGTGGAGCGGATGGTGCAGCGGAGGTGAAACGGTGGCGATGTCACGCGAGGTGGAGCGGTGCGTGGTGCAGCTGGAGGTGAAAGGGGGGGGCAGCGGTGTCAGGTGGTTGGAGGGAAAGGTGGCGATGGTGCACGCGGAGGTGGCAGCGGTGTCGATGGTGCAGCTGGAGGTGGAAACGGTGTCGATGGTGCACGCGGAGGTAGCAGCGGTGTCTGGTGCAGCTGGAGATGGAAACGGTGGCGATAACGCACGCGGAGGTAGCAGCGGTGTCGATGGTGCAGCAGGAAGTGGAAATGGTGGTGATGGTGCAGCTGGAGGTGGAAACAGTGGCGATGGTTTCAGGAAGTGGAATGGTGGTCGATGGTGCAGCTGGAGGTGGAAACGGTGGCGATGGTGCAGCGGAGGTGGCAGCGGTGTCGATGGTGCTGCTGGAGGTGGAAACGGTGGCGATGGTGCACGCGGAGGTGGCAGCAGTGTCGATGGTGCAGCTGGAGGTTGAAACGGTGGCGATGGTGCACTCGGAGGTGGCAGCGGTGTCGATGGTGCAGCTGGAGATGGAACCGGTGGCGATGTTGCAGCGGTGTCGATGGTGCAGCTGGAGGTGGAAACGGCGGCGATGGTGCACTCGGGGGTGGCAGCGGTGTCGATGGTACAGCTGGAGGTGGAAACGGCGGCATTGGTGCCCGTGGAAGTGGCTTTGGTACGGTGGATGTGGCTGCGATGCGGCCGGCAGAGGCGGCGTGACGCGGATGTAGGTTAGCGCGCGGTGCGGGCGGCCCGTAGCACGCATCTTAATCGCGTGGAAAAGTAAAGCGCCGCCGTTCAAGGTCAACGACGCAGACGTTGCGGCCGATGGAGGTTATTCATCGGAGAAATTGGGCTGCCGCCGAGGTGCCCAGCTGATTCAGAGAATTTAAATTGAGGCGTCATAGTCGCCCCCGAGCTAAATTAAGTGATTTTCTTTCTATTTCATCAGATATCGAAAAGCTCATTTCTAGTTTCAAAAGCCAGTTCCAAAAGCTCAGTTTTAAGTGTGCTGGTTTCAAAAATAACATTGAAAATGCCGTATCACCCACCATTTGTTCACATTTTAACATTTTCTCTGCGATCAGGACAAATCTTGGGCACCACATAAAGTATGTTATGTTTGTGTAGAAGACCTTAGAAAATTATCAAAAAATGAAAAATCATTCTTTAGATTTGCCATTCCAATGGTAAGGAGGGAGCCAAGGAATCATTCATATTATTGCTACTTCTGTTGTATCGATGTTGCTGGTTAAAATTCAAAAAACAAAAAAGGAATTCGGAACCCCTCCGGATCTGCCTGTTCTTGAACTACACGGGGCTACTGCTCCTGTAAATCTGGATAATATGCCAAGTGATGAATCTCCCTGTGATAAAGATGAACCAGCTGACGACGAGTTCCAGTATCCCGTAAACATTGAGGAACCTCAGATGTTTACGCAAACCGAATTAAATGATTTGGTCAGAGATTTGGGCTCAAGAAAAAAGAAAGCTGAACTGCTTGGCTCCAGACTCAAGGAAAAGAATTTGTTAGCAGCTGAAACTTCAATTCATGTGTACAGGAGAAGACAGAAGCAATTTGTTAATCCTTTTTTCAAACAAAAATAGGATTTAGTATATTGCTCGAATATTGTCGGTCTGGTGAATGAGTTCGGAAAAGGATACAAAAAAGTATAATGGAGTCATTGCTCGTCAAATCGCACAAAAAGGACCAAAATTTGACCTTCATATTTTTAATTATTTTCTATTATTTATATGGATAAAATAAGTTAATACCTGTTTTTTTCTAACTTTATTATTTTCGCAAATATTGCGTGATGAAATTTTCTAATAATGACGCGCATCCCTAACATAAAAATATCACAAGTTTGAATATATCATTCTCCGCTCAAATTTCTTTCAAAACTTAAAAACATGTTTAAATTTTGGAATTTTGCAAAATGTTTAATTTCGTAAACTTTCAATTTAAAAAGAAATTAAATTTTGAAAATTGAATATTTGTGTATACTCGATGAGCTAATTTTTTTTCAAAATATTTTTTTCCAGGAAAAACAAAATGGAATCTCAATAACTTTAAGAAATATTAATTTTTTACGAACCAGTGTGCAGTAGATTGCGCATTTCGCATTTCTTGCGTTTCTGACGATGGGTTTCTTTGGATGAAGCAGTAATTTAAGTACTTCTTGAGGTGGTACAACTTAACGATTGTGTTTGGCTATTACATGACGTATTCCTGAGTCACGTTATGACTGATAGTTTGAAATTTTCTAATCCCTCATTACTCATTTCAAATATTTGTACTCGCTTACCTTAGAATTTCTGAACTTTCGACAAAATGCACAGTTCGATACCTTAGCGAATTTACTTTCTGATTTGGACAAAATTCAATTTTCTTGATCCAACTTTTTAGAGTGGATTCCACGGATTTGGTTGCTGCGAATCGTCGTTTAATTTCATTGTACTTCCAACTTTCAAAAATTGTCAAAATTTGAATTTTCAATGACTAGTGATCTGTTGAGTGAAAGGATTCGATAAGTTTCTTAATAATGTGTTTCTTGTCTGATTTTTCAATAGACGGCGAAGGATCTTTAGTGTGAAAAAAATTATCTGTGATAGTACTTTGTTCTGTCTGAAATTTCTCGTGGGAATGCCGTTTTTGTTGCAATTTTCTTTTCTTCACGGGGGTATCTCCTACTGCAATTAGACCCTTGTATACCGTCTCTACATTCATTTCGCATACACTTGACGAACTATCTGAAGAGCTTAAATTGTCATTTCCCTGATTTCCACTGTTTTCTCTATATTCACTGGACTTTCCGCTACTTTCGTAAATGCCAGTGGAGCCACTGATCTCGAATGCTCTCTTCACTCACAAAAAGCATTTTTGGAAGCAAACTCCTTTTTTTCGACATGAATCACAAATACGCCAACCTAATGACTCCTCTAAATCAAGTTTCGCTAGTAAATCGTGGCTTACGCGACTTCGAAATTTTCTTTTATTTAGATCGTGATCAGAAATATTAAATTGATTAAAACATCTGTCGTATCTCATACGGTGATGGCCACTCATGTTGCACAGTATACGCACGATTCACAGAACAAACACTAGCACTCTTCTCTTTATAAGATGCGCATTGCGACTGATGCTCAGAAAGTTTTACTCAAGTCCTTTCACAAGTGATCTGTTGAATTTCACGAGCAAGGTCAGGAGGGCACCACATCTTTAGGACGCAAAGGGACTCAGCAATGAAGTTCGTTTCACTGACACGACGAAAAGCAATAGTAGAATTCGTTTCGCTCTCACAGCGCTTCTGGGGACAGAGTGAACATATGAGTTACTAATATTTTTTGAAACCCTATACAGGCAGATTTCATTCTTTTCGGTACTTGTATCAAAGACTGATAAAACACAATTTGTTAGTGCAGGAACAAGAAGCGCGCGCCCGCGTACTTAAAATATATTGTTTTAGATGTGTTTTATCTGAGCGAGTTCATACAGAAATTTTCATTTTTTCAAATAATTACAATTTTTAATGAAATATTTATTTTATGAGAAACTAATTTACATGGTAATAAAATACGCATATCAAAGCATTAACTGAAACAAACCAGGAATTTTTATGTTAAGCACATTCGGAGCATAATCAATCATATTTTGCGAGTACGCGTACATTCCAAAATTTAATATAGGCATTACTATATAAATAATCAATTTTCAGGTAATTGATTCAGGATTTGACGTGGAATGGCTCGTATTTGAATTCGTTTCGCTGACATCCATCCATACTGGGGGCAGAGTGAACATCTGAAATAATAATAACTCTTGAAACCCTAATCAGGCAGACGATCATTCTTTTTATAGTTCATCAGCACTTGGATCAAAGATTGACCGAACTCAAATCGCTAGTGCATGGGTAGGCAGAGCGCGCCATCATAACTAAAATTGATTTTTTAGACCTGTATGTGTGGAGTGCCCACTTCTTTCTTAGTGTGTTTTATAGAAAATTGGACGAGGAATACGCCTATATTTTTTATTTATATCTTATCGAGTTTTTTATAGAAATTTTCATTTTTTTAATGAAATATTTATTTTTTGGAAAATGTATTTACAGAAGAATAAAATACACATTTCAAAGTATTAAGGAAAATAAATCAAGAATTTTTAAATTTAGTACTTTTGGAACAACAATTGATAATATTTAGTGAAGTACGCGCAAATTCCAAAATTTAGATATATTCATAACTACAGATATCAATTTTTAGACAAACAAAAAACATGTGTATCTTTTTTTGATGTCCAGATTTAAGAATAATATTATCGTACATTTTAAAAAAAGTCGTGTCAACTCTTGTGCGATTTGACGTGGAATGGCTCAATGCAGGCTGTTTATCGATTCTTCTTAAACTAGTTTAAAAGCAGTTCTATTAAACAATGTAAACACCTACGCATCATTACCTGTTGCTTATTCTGTACACATGAAGGAAAGTTACGAATTGATTTCCGGAGCGAATTCCACGAAAAAAAAAGCAGTTTCTCTATTTAATTAACTCTTTTAATTTATAAATTACAGTGAACATACCTACACGGAATACACTTAAATCTCAAACAATAATAGTTCAAATTACAATTAACAATGCCACAACTAGATATGAAATAATAACGTATAATCTAGGTTACAGTGACCACGATGCACAAATTCTTACAATTTCTAATAACATGAATACTGACACAATAAATAAAACACGCATGTGCAGAGCATTTACTAAAGTTTACATAATTATTTACGGACAACTTGCAGAAGGAATCATGGGACGCACTTTAAAGCTTTGACACAAATGAAAAATATAATTTATTTTTCTCAAAGCTTTCATTTCACTTTAATGCGTGCTTTCTTCTTAAAAAGAGAAAATTAAACATTTCACGGAAAAGTAATACTTGGACCACACAAGGAATTAGAGCATCGTGTAAAAACAAACGTACGCTCTACTTTATTTCTAAACATCATAACGTATCACCCGGTTTCCATGTTTACTTCCGAGAATATAAAAGAATTTTACGGAAAGTAATAGTTGAAGCAAAAGTAATGAAAAATAACGAGGATATTTTGAAGCTAGAAACAAAACAGAAAAATATCGTAAAAATACGACCACGTCATCACGATATTTCGTAGAGAATGTTGTTTTAAAGGATAATGAAAGGAGAAGCAAAGTAATCCAGAAAAAGTTGAGAATCTCTTCAACCAACGTTTTTCTAAAATTGCGGTTGATCTCACAAGGGAACTAAAACCACAAAATTCAACATCATATGCTTCTCAAAAAAGTTTGGCACGAAGTTTATTTCCGAAGCTTGTACCAACGAAATCTTCAAAATAGTCAGTAAACTAAAAAATAAATATTCATCTTGTTTAGATGAATGTCCGGATTCTTTATTAAAAACGTGCGCATCTGCCATTATACACACATTTTACACACGTTTTCAATGCTTCCTGGTGCACAGGAATATTTTCAGATATTTTCAAAACAGCAAAAATTAAGCATCTTTTTAACAAGATAACAAAAATGAAATTCAAAATTACCGGCTAATTTCTCTTTTGTTAGTTTCCTGAAAAATATTAGAGAGGTTTTTGTATACGCGAATGGAAACCTTTCTCAGGAAAAACGAAGCGTTTTCAGATTCACAACACGATTTCAGAAAAATCTACGGAAACTGCCATTTTTTTCTTTTATTAAAGATGTTGCTTCGTCATTATACCAAAATGAAGAACCCATTGGGATATTTGTAGATCTTTCGAAAGCTTTTGACGTTATTAACCTTAACATCTTGCTTTCAAAATTACCTTCTTATGGAATTCGTGGTATTGCCCTAGATTTGATAACCTCGTACCTTAAACATCGATCTAAAAAAAAATAGAAATACCGTACTGGCATGAAAGGACATTATTTACTTATCTCTCAAATTCTTTGCCAATTGAGCATGGGGTTCCACAAGGTTCGATATTATGTTTACTTTAACAAAAACAAGATATAGTATAATGAATTAGTCTAAATTTGCATTTTATAATTTTAAAAAAAGACTCAATATGCCTGTAACAAATAATGTACTTCCGGGTCAATGGCCCCCATCTCGATCGGGTTTTTGTCCAGTTTCCCTGATCCATTGAGCAAATGCTGAGATGGCCCCTTGATTTGCTTCTGGGCGTAAATGTAGCTTCACTATGCGCACGTTTTGTTGAGCTTTCCTTTTGCTTGTAGAGGTAGTAGAGTTTAGGGTGAGTTTCTATTTTGTTAGCAATACAGAAAAGTCAAATCTGCAGTTCGTTTACCGTTTCAAATAACTTTTCTGTAACTCGGGAACGAAAATGTCTAGTTTTCCAAATGTTGCTAATCTGTCGCATTTTTAAATTAATTTTTATTATTATTATTATTATTATTATTATTATTACTATTACTAAATTTTATCCTTCAACAATTAATTGTTAAATTATTGGGAAGGGATTCTGAAAATCAAAAGAGCGTTCTCAGATGATTTTCTCCCCCATCTGTCACATACAGTTTACTTTTTTAGTGCTTTTGACTAAATAAATATCGAAATCTCTAAACGATATCCTCAGTGTCGTTTTAGAGAAAATAAACTATTCCGCTTATGAATGTGGTGACTGTGGTGACTTTAAAATAGCATGTATGATTCTTGCTCCAGCAAAGTGGTGTTACTAAATTCCCGTGTTTCCTATGTGAATAGGAAGAGTTCACTAGATGCACAGTAGCCAGGTTGTATTCACGAGAACAGAATTTTGAAACGGATCAAGCCCTACCATATGATAAATCGACAACGAAGTAATATACTGCACGGTGACAACGGTTATGGCTTTACTTCCTGGCTATTAATTTCGTTCAGGAATTCTTGAACGCCGCAAGAACGTGCCTATAATTCTCTTTTTTAAAAAGAAGAGTAATTATGGAAAGATGTTTCGGACAATTGAAAAGATTTCCAATAGTGAATAACACAATTTGTATCAATTGGTGTCATCAGTAATTGTGAGCTGCATTGTACTTCACAATATTGCTAACAATATGTACTTGAAAAGTTCAGAATATACCTCAGATCATGAAGAAATTGCGATGATGATGAGGATGATCCGGAAATCGTAGATGATTCCGAAGAACATTTGCTGCGACATCATGGACGAAGGAGATAAGAAGTAAAACAGTTATTTTGAATCAAAATATTAAAATCTATTTTTTATTATTGTTTTATTTATTTGCTGTGTGAAAAGTATTGAAAAATCACACTATTTTAATACAGCTCCCTTATACGGTATTGCAGCCACCCATACGTTATCACAGACCCGTCATGCATTATCACGGCTTCATAACACTGTATTACAGCTTCTTAATACATTATCACCGCTCACAAGACACAGACTCCATTAAAATGTAAAATCAATTAACCTGAATCGGCTGAGTAAACATAACCTCGTTACGATACGAGCGTAAGTAATTACTGATTTTCCCATTATTCTACAATAAGTGCTTACCTGTTTTTCCAGCATTTACCTCCTAGTAAAAGGAAAGGGTTATTCACTCCAACTTAAATAAATCCTTTGGCTTGATTGTAAATGCTTTTTATACTTACTTTAAACTTCAAGTTAAGTCTAGGTTCTTATTCACCTTACTTATAAAGTCGATGATCTACAAACGATATTCACGATTATCACAATATGTTAGGGCGAAAACTTGTTTTCCATTTAGCATGGCGACATACATTCAGGAACCAATCGAACTAGTTCGCGTAAGTTTGTCTCAGTCTTGAAACCGAAGTGAGACCACTATTCACTAGGTCAATTAGATAAACTTTCACTGTAATCCAGGGTTGAAAATTGACATTATGTTCAATCACTGCCCCTCAATTGAATCTTTCCGGGCGGTTCTCATGAAGGCATGAGATTATCCTGTGAAAGTTACCAAACTGGACAGCTTGTTATTCGCAGTTCTGCGTTCATCACTGCCAACAAGTTCGCAACCGTGCGAGGGCTCTCCGAATGGCTACACTGTCTGAAGAGGGCATTGAAAATGTGCGAGATTATTTACCGCGATAACTAGTAGTGCTGCAACAGTACATATTTCTCGCATTATTCCTAAATATCTTTTTTTCAAAAATTGAGTGTGCTCGACGAAAAACGCTCCTGTTTTTTTTTTAGGAATTACTCAGTGTATTTGTTGTATTATTTTGCTTACAAACAACCTGCTCCGTATTCTAAATTCTTTATTTATTGTTGATATCTAGAAGCTGTTTTCTCTTCTTTTCCTGATGTTTTTGGTCATTTTCTCATTTGAGATCTCTACTTGAGGAGGGGGCTTGATTGAATCCATTAGGTAGTTCATATTTTCATTACTAAACGTATTTTCCGTATTGCTTATATTGTTAAGCTCAACAGTTCTCACTATTGAATCTATTTCCTTTGTTCAAAAGATTCTTAAAATCACCTTTCAGTTTTGTAATTTTAGTAGAACTAGACATTTCTTTCTCACACAAGGCTACTTACCCCAAGAGAGAGAAAATAACATTTTACTTTAAAAACACAGAAGAACAACACGCCCGCCAAATTGCACAGATAAACAAGATAACCGAATATGAACCAGCGAAAACCACAGCCTTCGCGAGTCAATGGTTTCAGAACTATTTCTGTTTAGGTGGAATAATGGAACTTCTGAAACGTCAGCCTGACTGTGCTGATGCACATTCAAAACGAAAAAAAATCAAAATGTTCAGGAAATGTTGAGATTATTTTAAGATAAAAAACAAAATTTGATATTTTCTTCATTTTTCAGATGAAATCCACCTTACAAAACTGTACCTGACCTTTTTAAAGGGCTGTACTTGTCGAACAGACCTTGTTCAAGACAAAAATCTCTGTCTTTAATTTTGTAGTTTTTAAATATTAACTTTTTGTAATGTTCGAGAATACAGAAAGATCGCCAGAAATGGGACTAGCACCATATTTTAATCGTCCCTCGATACATACGAGGAGAAATTTTAAAGAAAAAATTTGGTGCCGTTTTAGAGAAAAAAAGGTTCCAAAAAATTAAAAATTGCCCATATTTCTCTACTAGTGTTTTCAAAAAATTGTATATGTCGTTTTCTCAAGATCTGTATTTAAGGAACAAATTTCATTAAGGAAAAAAATCTCAATCCTCAATATTAAAGTTGTTGGAAGACGCCAAAAAACATTGCACTATTTCAATTTTTGGAAAAATCTGATATTTCAACGATCATGCAACCTGCACCATTCTCTTAAGTTCTTCTTTTATGCTATTCGAGAGCAAAGTTTAATAAATGCCATTTTGGGGGACATTTTGAGGATGTTTTTAATACATCATTGTATGCATATAATACATCATTGTATTTCCCTGTTTATGATCTATTCATTGCTGATGAGAAAAAATTAGATCCATTTAAAACATCAAAAATGATTTAATTTCTTCAAAACTAAATGAATAATAAACTAATGAATAATATAATGAATAATAGAAGTTAGGGGTCGCTCCCTAGGTGGGAAGACACTTACTACATGAAAACATTGCCGATTTCCGCCGCACGATTACATAATTTTCTCTTCTTAGGAAGTCAGAGCACGAAAGTAAAAAGATGAGATATTCACGAGGAATAATTGGAAATTGGAAATAAAACAATTTGTAAAGCTGAGAACTTACGTGATCCACGAGGCCGTTGTCTACATACTTATGTTTATAAAAATGAAGCTGAAGTAATTTATATGATCATATTAAATATTAAATTCGCTCAGTGAAAAAGGTACTACATTAAAAAAATTAAGACGTTTTAATGATAACTAGATATAAAAAAAGTATTTACCGTATGCTATATTGATTATGTAATTTTAATCTATAAAAATCAACTTTTGAAATTGATAATTTCTGTAGTTAAAATTTCCTGGAGTTACCAACATTAATCAAGCAACGAATAAAATGATTAACATAAAAAACAGCAAATTGCATTTTGACTGTATTACGCTTGGTCCTCTCAAGTCACTAGTTATTTTTAGCTATAGTTCTTGAACTATTTTGTTTCTGACATGAACTGACAGACATCTTATCGTCAATTGATTTTTCATTATTAAGAACGCACAAAACATGGATACTATACAACGTATTAGAGGAAGTAATTCAATACATTTATGAATCAAATTTATCCACTTTTACCAGGGCCCAGCAATAAATGTTTCTATCCAACATTCGCCATTTTCGAGAACACGATTACATTACTTTCTCTTCTTGCGAAGGAAGGTGAGAAAGTAAAGAGTGTATCAGTGTCTCATACATGTTCTTGTTATTTATAAAAATTAATGTTACTTCTGCCCAGAGCAATACAGGGTATTCCATAGGTGTGCATGTCAGATGTTACAAATACTTTAAACAACTTCCAATGCTTTCCTTCTGATGCACACTAGGTGTGGTCGTAAACCTCTTAAATTCAGCGATTAAGATCTGTAAATAAATAAAATGCCCAATGTAAATAAAATGTAAAGTGTTAATTCCTGTGTGCTTCATTGATTCTTGAATACAACTACAAACATGTTTTTATTTGAGGGTACGTCTACTGTTCGCAATGGATTGATTTCCTATGAATTACTCTACCACATACAAGTCACTTGTGTCGCACTTGTACGAACTATCTGGTATCTTCAAAGAGTAGAACGAAACAACCTAGCATAGCTAAGTCAAAAATCATATTTCTGAGTCTATAAAGTCATCGCTCCCCTTTACAAAATACGTTGTCTTGAAATGTATGCCTAAATTGTGAGCCTTCGTCGCTGATTAATCACTTTGCATTGAATCGCCTCATTTCTGCTACCCACTTTTCTTTAAAAATATTTGTTTTAGTATGATCTACATTGCAACTTATTTGAGGAAAATGAATGATTTCGAGAAAACTTCTCGAGTATTTCTGGCTTAATTTATTCACCTATTCATCTTCTGTGCTGTGTGTTGGCTTGTCAAATTATTTGCACGCTACGGGATGATATATCTCGTAATTACTCAAGAAGATACCGATCATGATTATGAATTTCAGAAGGTAGTAACTTTGATCTGGTTAGATAAATTGGAAAGTAACATTAATAGGAACTGACGTTGTTGATTCGTTAAATTTGTCTGACCTTCCACGTCTGGAGTCTCAAAAAGCATGAGGCTCTCCAATCTTAAGTTCTCCAGATAAAGTTCCGATCTCCAGATTAACAAATGTTTTTCTTTATTATATTTCTTTCCTCAAATATTATAAGCCCCAATAATATATCATCAATGCAATACGAATAAACTTTACAGAAATGTATCTTTCTCAACAAGTCGAGATTTTAGATCAGTCGTTAAAGTAATTATGTCGAGGATTGGCACTTGCAATTAAAAATCACCTCATTATTTTAAACACCATTTTCTGTACAATAGCTCAGTGCATCGGTACTTCACAGTTTCTTTGTGAACTATTTCATAGAAAATATAAATTATGATCATATTAAATTCACTTAACCAAACGGTGTTTCTTATTAATGGATTCATGAAACACCCATTTTCACAACACATATATTGTAATAAATTACATTTATTTGGCAAGTCAATTTTATATTTGTTTCAATAAGAAGATATATTTAAGGAGGTGGATACAAAATTAGCTAAAATTAAAATATGATTTACATTACTTCTTTCAATCTATTTCGTCTGTCTTGATGTCAATTTTATTTTTTGAAGGAATTAGGATCCGTATTTATAGACTGACAAATGTTGTAACCATAATGTATTTCACAAACTTAATGCAACGGTTTCGGGGATTGTCCCCATCTTCAGGCTGTAAAATTGAACTATGAAAATATATAGTAAAAAATTTAAAATTGTTTACAATACATTAGAGAAATGGACGAATTGTGACAGGTGAGAACCAGTCACACAAGAGCTCACAAAACAAAAAACAAAATCTTAGTATAATAACATTATGATACAGTAAACTGTCACGGGACGGATAAAGTCAAGTTCGTTACGTTGGTGAGAACGGTTGAAAGAATGTGGAGATCTGTGAGGCAGGTGAAATTAAGGCAAGAAAGAAATGGGGAAGGGGAGGGACATGAGGGCATGACAGTGGAGGAGGGATGAGGGAACTGTTTTCTATGTTCTTCATCTACACAGCAAAGCTTCGTAAATTTTGGCCTCGTAAAATTGTGCAATCGGTGTCAATTGGAATGCCAGTTGCCTAATTTGGGTTAGTAGTTTCCCATGTTGCATCTCAAACGAAGAGTATGTGAGATAGTAAATACATTAGAAAACCGAGTGTAATTCTTGAAGATAACACTAATACAACATATTCAGACGATAAAGAAAAATCATATTGTTGAATTCATTCAAGGAATTTATAGTTTTCTAATGAAAATATAATCGACAGTTCTCTCGTATATTTAAAGATTTTCACGGACTTATTATAAGACTAATTCATAATCTAGAGACAATCATTTTCATATTTTGAACTGAAGTTTGTGTTTAGAGATAAAATCGTCTGTAGAGTACTCATGACCATTTTATCTATTGTTGCTATACATAACTGAATTCTACTCCAACTGCCAGGGCATCAGATTGTTCACGTTATCACATTCCATTTACTTGCATTCCATTTCATTGCTTTACATCCATTCCATTTCATTGCTTTCTGTTGACGTGAAATAAAATAAAAACTGCTTACCAGCCTCCTAAATGGATCCAATCAAGGCAAAGTTCTGTGATCCAATTTCGGCAGCTCTTTCAAATGTAAAAAACATATAAAGATGCACAACTAATACCAGAGCAACATTAGTCTTACGATGCGTATTCGGAAGCTAAAGAAGTATATTTGCAATTTGTACTACAAAAGTTGCAATTGTGTGTTGCAGTTGCACTTTCTCAGATGCACTTTCTCCCTATGCACACAATGGCTTCCATTACATATATAGCGCAAAAATAGTGAGACACTCTTCCAAAATGTCATAGCATTAATCTTGCTCATTGAAATGACTCCATTTCACTGAAAATTGACTCACATTCCCGTTAGAGCATCCACAAGCCTTAGATTAAATTTGTTCATACTATAAATGCTCTTATGAATACGTGTGCGCAATTCAGGCTCTGGTTCAAATTCGGTAACTTTCTCTTAGTATTTTGTAGTTAGATTGAAGCAAACATTTTTGTAGCATCTTAGGAAGAGTTAAAACAACAGGAAGAAACTTACATTACCCGTAACTCGGAGGCTAAGACTTAATCTGACCCAGTTCCGATTCCCCAGATAAACCGAAATTTTCTTTTCACTTCGTCATTGCGATGCAGACTTGGTCGTTATCGTCCACGTGGGGCGGCGAGCAGCCACTTACCACGGCCTCTATCCTCGCGCTATGGGCGGTGTAACCGGGAACTCCGCACTTCCTCTGCGTGTTAGACAGGCATTCCGCCGCCGTTCCCAGCCACCGACTCCGATTCCCAACGCGCTCGAGCGCGCGCTTCGCCATCCAGGCCCGTCACGCCCCGTCCCCCCGCCCCCCCCCCCCCCCCCCCCCCCCCCCGGTCCCCATCGTCCCTCACGGCGTCGCCCCTGCCGTAACCGCGCCGCACAGCTCCGCATGGCATCGTGCCGCGTCGTGGGGCGTTTTCTTCACCCCAGAGAGCTGTTGCTCAGCCTGCTCCTGTTCCGACTTCGGCAAGACCTTTCGCCGCCTTGATTCAGGACGCAGATCTGTCGCGTGCAGCCTGCGGCTCGAACCCTCATTACTGGCTCGATAGCTCATCGGCGTCGCCGTTGACTACTGAATCTTTGACCGCAAGGCCCTTGGGTTGTAGTCCCAATGTTCCCACGATAGTTACATACCTAGCTTGAATCCAACCTCTGCCTAGATGAGAATTCTAATGTTGCTCCGATGGGTAGTTTTCCGTAGTTTTTACAATCAACGCCTGGCTAATGCCGACGCAATTCCTCCCAACGAACCACGCGCAAACTGTCCTTCCGCTTTCCTGTCCCTTGCTGATTCCTTACACACACACACACACACACACACACACACACACATGCACTACACCACTACTCTTGTCGGGAGACCAGTTACGAGCTTTTAAATCTTGTTCCGGGTGGGGCGTTGTCACTCTGGGGAGATACGTGGAAAGGGAAGAGCCCTGCAAGACAACGTGTAGGTGTGCGGCGGATCCCACGTTCGAACATGGGAGGATTACCGCCAGGTCTCGGAATATATAACTGGCTGAAATAGTTCGAAGCAACTACTGTTGCATCTACAGTGTACTTGATAAAGAAGTTCTAGGTCCCAGTTCCAACGTGGCGGATTTTCGACACTAGCTAGATAGCTAGGTCGAATGGCTCAGAGCGAAGTCGTTTGCTTTTCTCCAAGGAGTTCCGGGATTGTTTCCCATCGATTCTTGGATGTTCCAATCTCATAAGAAATTTATTCCAAAAAAACGAGTTTGGCTGCTTCACAAAGGCTAGGCCAACCCCTGTGAGTTGTCCTAAACCCTACCCCTATCCTAATTCCTTCCCAATTCTGGCCGCTGTGTCGTGACGCAGGAGCGCGTGGTGGAAGGCGTATACGCGGAGATGCTACCTCTCTTAACAACTGACTGCAACGTGACATATAATGACAGATACCGTTAATGAATCATTACTCCTTAGCGCAAAGCGCTCAACACCCCGAAAAGGCTTGGAGATGCGTTGCATCTATCTAGACGCAACAATTAAAAAAATGCAGTCGCTGTCTGGAGGAGAATTCTAGCGGCTGTCCGCTCTTTTGTGGTTTCTCCGATTAGTACCACGCAAATACCGGAGCAGTACCTTAGCAAATTAGCCAAGGACCACGTGCGGTCTTTTTATCGTGACCTTTGTTCCATCGACTGTCCTCAGACACATACTTACACTTATATGCATTCCACTATTCCACTAATCGGAAGCTTACCACTGGTGCTTGCTCAGGCGATTCCCCGCTCTACAAATATACACGGAGGCAGAAATTCTCCGCAAGCCAAAGTGTAGGTTGGCGCCGGATGGCACGTGGGTAGGAAGACCGCCACTTTCCGGGATAAAACATGCCCTACAATTACGAGGTTAATTACACACGCTGACTCAATGCCCACTTCATTGTCAGAGGCACTCTCGTGTCCGGCGGACACAAGTGATGCCGCCGCTGTGCGCACTAACGCGGTGCGAATTTGTGGATTTCGGCTTCCACGCGCTTGCCAGCACACAGCTTCCACAAAACGCAGTGAGTGGCGCACGTTGCAATATTCTCATAAACGCAAGGCGGCCTTCTGGGGTCTTTTCATGTTTGTTATCTTCGATCGGAGTTACAAATATATTCGCTCTCCGTGCGAAACCTACTTAAGCAATGGGGTTGGACATTGGGTTGCCGAAGAGATTAATTGCTTAATTTGAGCTTATCGGTATGTTCAGTATAATGAATATAATCGTGGTAATAAAGGCACTTATTAAAAAATCGTTAATGCTGTATGCATGAGAAATCGTATAATCCAATATTGTTTTGAAAACGTTTTTACCATACTTAAAAATTGTACCATATCCAGTTTATCTCAGAATAAAAGGATATTTGTTTGCTAAAAGGTACCTTGTTTAAGACATGAGAATTAATATTTTCTACCGAAACTTCACGACAGTATATTACTCATAGCATAGGACGAGCTCGCTTGCATTCCAAATCTGGATTTTTTAAAATTTCTTAATCGCTTAGTATTGCCTGTAATTAGTTGATATTGCTTCTAGCGTTCGAAATTAGTGATAAGAATTTTTCCATACAGAAGCAAATATATTATTAAAATAAGGCTAAACGGATAAAAATAAGTAAATAAACTATTAAATTCGATAGAAAAGTTTAAATTCCAAGTAAAATCGTTTCTGCTGCATACCTGTTTCTATACAATTAAGACTATACGAGCATCAAAAGGAAAGTAACATTAATTTTAACAGTGATATTTAATGTATTATTTACCATTTGGATGATATCTAAACAACTTGTAACAAGTATTGTACCGCAGTTTCTGAATTGTTTCCTTATAGTAAATCTTATGGCCATACTTTTGCTTCTGGGTATAAATGTAACTTCATTATCTGTGCATATCTTCTCGAATTCATTGGCAAATATAGTTATTCAAATTATCGTTCTCCATGTCGCGACAGGAAGTATATCCTTCACGAAGAACATGATGAGAGATAAGAGCCGAAATTTATAGCTGATTTACCTTGAAAATATATTTTATTACATCGGAGCGAATATTTTTGTTAACAATCCTTGCAAAAAAACGCTCATTTCTTTCTGTATTTAAAATTGAAGTAGTTTATGGTAAGGATCACAGAATTATGAAAACGTGCACAGAATTCACTTCTCCCAGAAGCACATCACACAGTTTTTGACGTAAAATAAACAAAAATAAACGTAAAAATAAATGTTGCCAAGCTAAAGGTATTAAACTCGATCAATTACTTTGTATGCTCAAGTCGGAAATCATCTTTAAAAATCAAATCGCAAAGTAAGAAACGAGAAAGTCCTTTGTCTTCCAGTCTCTGAAATTCGATCGCACTTTTATTTGTGTGTCCTGAATTCCTTACGATTTATATCCAAATAAACGTCCTCTGAAATGGCAACCTCGCAGTAAAATAGTTTAATATTGTGTTAAATACTTCTAGTATGATGGAAATGTAAATAAATATTTTCAATATATGTTTTAGAAGCATTCTTAATTTGTTAATGACAACTAACACTTTCAAAATGAAAGTATTTGCAATGCAATGAGTTTTGGACCCACATGTTAATATATTATATAAAATGATTTAATATAAATGGAAAATAAAGTGTTGATTGTCGTTAATAAATCAAGGATAACTTTCTAACAATACTGAATATATCTGCCTATAATTTTTTGCAATCCCCCCCCCCCAAAAAAAGCGAACGTTATTTTAATGGCCACTTACACATCAAACATTGCTTTCATCCTCACGACATTCTTCGTAGAACAGAAGTGCGCCTTCTCTTCTGATAACTTAATATGCGTTTCATAAGCATTCATGCTTCAATAATTCAACAAACGTTAAACGAACTTCGCCAATTACATGCATGAGTTTACCTTCAGTCGCATGCTTCTGTGAAAAGTAGGCGCTGATCCTCTCGTGCATATTGAGCGTGCTTGGAAGATGTCCATCTACTTCTGACATGTTGCCACGGAAAGAGTGTATGGAGGTCATGAAACTTTCGGAGCCAGCGAAGTACTTGCGCATGCAAAGGTACATGCCACTACAAACACGCGGTCGACGCGTTCCACGGTGAAAGAACAATGTGAAATTCCCATCATGCCCTTGCAGCGGCATTACTCCTACATTACCACTTGGTGCAAAACGATAATAAGATGAGAGCGTGTCGGTGCTATTTTCGTTGTTTTTACTTCCTTCAACAATTAGTAGAAAACAGTACTAAACGAGTGCAGATTGTTTTCTCCGTATAGTTTTATTCACAAATAGTTTTACTGGTTTTTGACAAAATCAATCACATCAATCCTTTTGTGATATTTTTCTGAAGGTTCAGGTCTGCAGTTAAGACTGCGCCAATCCTAAAAGTTTCGGATGTGAATAAAACATATTACGTACTAGAGCGTTGCATTTTCAAGCGTCCTGCGCTCACGAGCGGTGATTCACTCGCTCTGACGAATGGCCTTGACGGCTTTGCATCGCCTCTTGTGGAAGAGTAAAGAGGTGACATGTCGTATGTGAGAGCGTGAAAACACGATTGCATTTGGGAGTTAAAGTTCCTCAAATGAATTTAAAATTTTTTTTTTTGAAAACTCAAAGAAATTCTGTTCAAAACAGCTTCAAATTTGGCATTTACAGTATCGCTTAAACGCCTTTTCTTAAAAATTGCTCCAAATTTTTCAATGAAAATTGCTAATTGTGGCGAGGTTATACTCTTCTTTAATATTCTTAAAGCAATATTTTGGTTCTACTCTTAGGAAACCGAAAAATTGAGAAAATGTTAAAAAATTATTTTGAGCGACGATAGATGGCAGCTAGAAAGAGTATGTGTCATGTCCGATTAGCTAGTTCAGACCAAAAAAACAACAGAATATTAATACGAGTAAGTCCGTGACATTCTTTAGCACCACTAGTTACTTTCTCATATACGTGCTACATATACACGGAGTAATATACGTGGTATAGAGAAAGTTATGTAATGCTGCGGAAAATAAATTTTGAGATTTCAACGGAAATACACGTTTTGGGGTCCACGGATACTGATAAAAGGGTTTTTTTTTTCTTCAAAACGTCCGTCTGCCGGTCCATCCGTCTGTCCATCCGTAAACACCACTAGCGCCTAAACCATGCAAAGAATTTTTCCAAATTGAAGAAACCCCTATCCATTTGTCTCTAGTTAAAGCTGTGAAAGTTTGAGAAACATTCTTAAAAATTTGAGGCCTCTTTAAATAAAGCCCCCCGGAGATTTTGAATATTTTCCCAAAAACCGCTCCAGATTTTTTCTTTAGATTTATTGTAAGAATAAAGTAAAATACACTTATAAAGGTGGCATGGGTCCAATTTTCACGAACTCTGAACTTTCGAAAATTGCAAAAGTAAGGATTTTTTCGGCGTCTTCCTACAACTATAAAATTGAAGATAGAGGTTCTTCCTTCAACTGAAGTTTGTCGTGCATAATTAGTTCTTTCATTAAGGTCATGTAAATTTTTTCGAAAATTTTAGTAATTTTTCTGCAATAATGCACGAAATGTTTGCAATATTAAAAAATTACGAAAACAAGATTTTCTAAAAAATTCTTCCATATTTTTTAAAACTTTTGGTAGGGATAGTGCTAAATGCACTCTATAAGATGACATAAACCCAATAATGCTCTATGCTGCTAAAATTTTTAAAATACTACTTTTTTTACCTTTCTCTCACATCGTTAATATTTACATTAGCAACAATTTGTTCATGGTATTGTATTGATGAGTACATGTGCTTTAAATAATGTCTTATAAAGTTTATCGAAAACACAAAAGTTTACTGTTGAAATGAGCTCGAAATTCATATGCCGTTAATTCACACAATTCCAGCGATTTGTAAACACTATTGCATTTGCGAATTAAAATGCCTCAAATGACTTTAAAAGAGGTTTCTCGAAAACTCTTCGAAAATATTTTCTGTGAAAAAAAGCTTCAAATTTCCATTTACAGTAATTCTTGAACGCCATTTTCTTACAAACGGCTCCAATTTCAATGAAAATTGTCATTTGTGACGAGGTTTTACTCTTTTTTAATATTCTTAATGCAATATTTCGGTTCTACTATTAGGAAACCAGTTACTTTATTGTACTTGGGGGAGGAGAGTCTTATTAGCCGTAGAGAAGACAACCCTCCCAGGGCATGGAAAACTTGCAGAAATATTCCCTGACCCTCCCGCTGGGGGGACGAAGCACAATATTTAGTAAATGTAGTTATAATGAATGGAACTTTAGCCTTTAGAGATTCTTATATTTCGTGTTATTTTCCACCCTGACTCAGACATTAAAATGCTTGAAATAGAAACTAAATTCTGAAACAGAAGGGCTTTAGAAATCTTTCATATTTCAAGCCAAGCAGAAATCTGATGCCCTTCTCAACGAACGAACTAATTTCCCTCTGTCCCCTCTACTAATAATTTTACACACCCTGACCTCACAAACTGACCCTCCCGCCGCCTAAGACATTTCCAAGAGAACACTAAACAGACCTCCTGCAACCCCTCGCCGGATCTCCAGAAAGCAATAAAAACCCCGTGTCATGTTTCCTCTGGGCACAGTCTACCGACTTTTACCGAAAGCAGCGAGGTAAGCAAAGCGGCTCAATTTATTATTCAATTATTTCCCCATCTTTGTAATATCGTTTGCTATAATTTTTTATTACTACCCCCTTTTCTATTTTTTATATTCATTTTTTATTAATATTATTTATTTTTTAAATCTTTTGCAATATCAGAATGTATACTTCTTTTTTTGTATTTATAATTTGTAATTTGAACTGCTATTATCTGTATTAATCCATCTTTTTTTAATTTTATCTGCTATTTGTAACCAAAATTTCATTATATCTATTAATTGTAATTTAATTTTCTATCTTATTTTGTATTTTATTTGTAATTTATTTATGTTTATGTACCTTGCAGACTGATGATGACGGCAAAGCCGTCGAAAGCCGGCTATCTGAATAAAAATATGTTGACGAAGATGACCTCTTTTATATCTTCTCCTGTCATTTTGCCTCTAGCATGTGGTTTCAATTTTTCTTTGTGAAGAATATCAAGGGTGAGAAATTTCAAGGAGAGATAGTGGGAAAAATCCGAAATATATATAGATGTGTGGTCAAGAAGCAGAAAATAAAGAAATATTACTCTACGTAATGATAAAAAGTACACGAATGTTGACCATTTGAAGTTAAATTTCGTGATCAAGACAAAATATTCACTCCACTACTGTTGAAATTTCTGCCCATCGGGACTCGAATCCTAGGACCTCCCTGCCAGAGTCACTGCAATGACATAAATTAATGCCCTGAACCATCTAAGCCTGTAAAAATATCTGGAGTTAACCCTTCAGTGGTCGCGTGGATTACTATTGGATGTCGTGGGTTTCTATTGGACGTCGTGATTGCAGTGGTCGTGAGGACTACCCTGGATGAATGACCCTAATCTTGATCAGGTATTTCGTCCAGTTTCCTTGATCCTTTGAGCAAAGGCTTGGATGGCCCCTTGTTTTGCTTCTGGACATAAATGTAACTTCATTATCTGTACACGTCTTCTAGAATTCAGTGGGAAATATAGTTTATCCAATTTATCGTTTTTCAAGTCGTCGCGGCAGGAAGTATTATTATTCCTTCACAATAAACATGAGAGATAAGGGCTAAAATCTATAGATGATTTGCCCTTGAAAATATACTTTATTACTTCGGAACGAATATTTTGTTAACAATTCTTGCCAAACACGCTCATTTCTTTCTGTATTCAGATTCATTTGTATATAGCGTAAGGTAGAGATTCCAGAATTAAGAGAACATGGACAGAATACACGTCTCACGAAGATTTTAACAGCTTTTTACGTAAAATAAATAACATAAATATTGTAATTCAGTCTTATTCATTCGCTGTTTACAGCGAGAGTTGACGAACTTTTGGTGAGAACTTTTCAGTATCGTTCGTAGAAGGCCCCAGCTATTGAATTTAAGGGAAATATGACTCGAGTGATAACTGCTGTACGAGCGATGAGCGCCGGAAACGCTTGAATTACAATAGTAGTCCGCGCGACCAATCGCACTTCAGTTTCTGCCCTCAGCTGACATCAGGAATATCGCTGCAATCTATGCCCTGAATGTTTATGCAAAGAACAAAGAGGAGAAAGGTTTACTAGAAGGGGATTTATGAAGGATCTCGCTTTGTCCTTAATGTAACAGAAATGAAAAATCGAGAGAAAATCTGTGCGGACAGCAATAAGACCACGCCGGAACACTTCTACAGAGAATCCGAGAAGGGTCCGAGGGATCAGCGGTGACATCAAAGGGCAACATGTGACGTCATCTCTATGAACGTCAACAAAACAAGAGCACTCGATAATACGAGCGTAAAGTGTGTCCAGTGGGTGTGCCCAGAACATATTAACAAAATCTGTGTGAGTTGTTCATGTGAAGTTGACATCGAAAGTTTGAGAATATGGATGGTTAAATAATTTTGTCAAACTATTTTATGTAATAATCGCAATGCAAATTATATCAAGTGCACGAAACATATAGACCACAAGACCTTTCAAAAACAAACATCTACTCGCATGTATGTGAGTACGTTTGTTTAAAGCCATAATACATGCATTTTCGTGTCAATTTAGTAGTATTTGTAACATGTCAACGTTCTAATAAATTTAATAGTATTTTGTAATAGTTCAGTGTTATAAATTTCATTACTTGTACATTTTGTGAACTACAAGATGTTACTTTGGCGACCAATTTTGAGCGCGACCACTGAAGTGTTAATAAGAAATGTAAGACAGTGGTCGTATATCAAAATCTGCTATCGGCCGTGAGACCCGTGTCACTTGGACTAGGTTTTCCATTTATTACCATCAACACTATAACCTGAGAGTACTCACAATTCTTTCTCCGCTTTTGGTGCAGAAAATGATGTAAATATGATGGGAGAAAAGGGAGGATTCACTGAAGAGTGAACATTTTTCTTGTGTGAATGTGGCCCCAGATCTATATAATAACACCGAGAAGTTACAGCTTAGTTGGTCCATTCCATATGAAATCGAACAACATTTTCATCTTGACTTCTCAGATGTCGTAAATATTTTATGTCAACTATGATCAAATTAATGAGTGCCGGTTTTTTTATGGCATATAATTTGTGCATATTTGTGCATAATTTGTGTATATTATGTGCATATAATTTCAGAGTTATGATATTTTTAGTTTGAGCAAAACCGCGACTTTTGGCGCATCGATATTTTGAATTTGTAATAACTTCGAAAGTCTTTAAAGTAGAAGCACAAACTATATCTCCTTTTAAAGGTATTTAAATACGCTTTTATTTAATGTGTTTCATAACTTCAAAAATGAATTTTAAAAATTGTTTTTAAATGATTTTTGAAATATGAACGCATTTTTGAATAAGATAACCACAAGAGAATTCATTTTTCCACACACCAAATAAAAGTACATGAAATTCATTTTTGTGACATAATTTTCAAGATGGATAAACAATGGTGCAAGTGATAATGACGCAAAAATATATTTACTTCTCACCTACGTATCTCGGAAAGCAGGTGCGGGATATTCTGAAATGATGTTCCTAATACTTTATACACAATTACACTACAACTTACTAACGACACACACAAGCACCAGCTTTTATGATGACCGATATCATATCGTCATATTTTGAAAATAATAAATAATTTAACTTTTGTAATTTTGGTTCTTTTTGAGTACGGTAGGAATGCGTGAAATGATTGTGTGCCAGGTGTTCTTCGTTCAGTTGAATTTCTAGTTTAAAGTGCTTTCTCTTCTGCTGCATAATCCTTAGTGGTAAAAATGTGTTTTAATATGGAGGATGATTTTCTGAATCCATGTAAAGAGCTTACGAAGAACGTTCATTGGCTCTGTGAGACCGAAGACTGCCCCGGTGCTGTCAAACGCTTCATCGTTCTCGAACTCCATCACAGGGTCCTTTACAGTGCGATGTTGAAAAAGTGCCATTCTGCAGGAACTTCGAAGCCTTTTTTATGATAACAAATTTATAAACTCCTTTCTGTTTTTATGAAAACTTGCTCCATCGGATAAGTACGTTATTTTGTTAACAACATTTAACTTTTCTTTCATAAAATCTATTAATGGCTGGAATAAATGAAAGGCTGTGATGTAGTGTTTTAGATATTCCGAAATAGCAACAAAAAGTTAATTTATGTGCTCTCTTTATAATAAATGACAAATGAATGATTCGTAACTTGTTTGTTGTTCCAGTGAACTCCTTGAATTGAGACTTGAATTACAAATGAATAATTTTTAGAAAAAAAACCACACACACTATTGAATTCAAATTGAAATTGAGTCACTTTCCAGTTCTGTCGATGTGCCTTGAATTGCGAATTGCTTGTAACGAATTTGCGTTTCTACCTTATTCCTCTTGGTCACTAGATTTCTGATTGTTGAAATTTCCGAAATTTGCAGCCATCAAGAATCACATACCTTTAAAGGTGAGATCAGCTTAATATCAGTTCTATTTACCTTTTCGAACATCGCTGGAATTCCATGCCTCAAAGTTTTGACACGTTTCCTCCCATATTTTTCTAAATTAAAAGGATTTAAAAACACAATAACACCAGAGCGCGACACTTTGTCACTCGCCTTTTACTTTTATAAAACTCTAATATCAGTGTTCATATTTACACTTCGGATATTTTCCATCCATCACACTTCGAAACCGCTTCCAAAATTGGCACACGCAACTGCACGCAACCTTCAAGTAACGGGCAACGGCAACTGAGTGAGACCTCTGCATTTCATTTTGCCTCCTCACATTTGCATATTAAACATGAAATAATGTAGCACTTTGTTAAAGATTGGGACAAAAACGGCCCATTTCAATGTATTCATCAGCAGCCATTGCTGTCAGAAACAAAAGTAAAATAAGGCATTTTGGATTGCAAATATATTAGCCAAGGATGCTGACTTTAGAAAAAGTGGCGCTCAGTAGTACATATTTTTTCGCATTATTTCTAACATCCGCAATTTTGAACATTCAGAGCTCAAAGAAAATGAGACATGCTCCATCTCAGGAAAAACATCTTCAAAGAAAACAATAGGGAGGCCTTTTTGAAAAAATATATTTTTCTATAAATTTCATGAACTTCAAGTAGAAATTAAGCGAAAACTACTTTTTTTATTTTACGTAATCGTCATTACCCACATATCCCTGATGTCCTTCTGGAAGGACGACATCACCCATTGTTGAAATTATGTATTTCGGTATTTTCTATTTTTTTCTAGGATGGAGTAAATGACGCTTAAAAATGGGGCAGATCTTATTTTCGTTGAACTACCATGGCCCCATGCTGATGGCTTTCCGGTCGGAGCGAGATCGTCTCTCATTGAAAAGATGAGAGCTATTGAGCGTGTTTACAACACGGCTCAAACGTTACGTTACGTTACAATACAGTTTCAAATTTGGGGGGGGGCAGCACATCAACCTATATCGATTGGGGAATACAGTCAACTCCTGTGATAGTGAACTTCTGAGGACTAACATTTTTAGTTCACTATATCCGAGGTTCACTATTTCCGATGAGATCAAAATTAAATAGAATTTCTCCATAACGATTGATATATTAATAAAGAGATACAGCAAAATACATTAACAACATACAACAGCAACATACTGAAAATTTATATATTATAATTTTCAATTACTTCATACTTTTTCGCTGGTAATTTCTCTAGATCCTTCTACAGAGTTCGTGCTCTTTCCATACTTCATTCTCCTTTGTCCTCTGTGTCTAAGTATTGTAATGGAGTCTTGACAGTGACACCCTTCAATGCCTCTTGTCCTATTGGAACACCGTCCCAATCTTCGAAGGCCTCTGTCCTCGCCTAATAACATACGAGATGCTTTCGGTAGCGGGATCACGCAAGCGGCTAATTGATTTGGTTGATTAATTTTTTCGTGTTTCCGGGCGCGTCAACGGCTTTGGTCATTCATCCCGCTAGTGTCGTGCATGCTTTTTTCGCGGGAGATGGCGGTGATCTTCCCCCGCTGGATGGCGAGATCCGGCGCCGATCTACCGTCGGCTAGTGGGGTTCCCCCTAACCAGAACTCTCCCACCAGCGGGGCACCGTCCCAGCCGGGACAAGCTCTAAGCACCCGACCGATCTCCCGGAATATGTGGTAGTGTGGTGCATGTTAACGTAAGTGTGTGTGTAAGGGGAGAGGATTGGACAAGGAAGAGGAAGGAAAGATCGCGCGCGGTCCGTGGCCCGTTTGGTAGGGTACTGCTCCGGCATTCGCCTGGTGTTGATCGGAGAAACCACGGAAAACTACTCTAAACTAGAATTCTCCTCCAGACAGCGACTGAATTCGACCTAGCTGAAAAGCTGGTGTCGAAAATGCTGCCGTCTCAGGACTCGAACCTAGGACCTCCCGGTCAGAGGCGTTGCAGTGACATCAGTTGACGCATGAGCTACCGCTCCCGGTCAAGCGGCTAAAGAAACTTATCGCTTTTCCCCGCGGCACGGCGGATATCGCCAGGCTGTGACAGTCGCGTTCTTCCTGTCGCCTCCGTGGAACTCAACACGCCTTGTCCCCTGGAAGTTCAAGTAACGCTAAGATTAAAACTGATATAAGCAAACGCGCGGGGCCGCCACCAGTTGTAGCTCACGCAAGACACGGCCTTTTGTTTCCTTTGTGGCATAAGGTCATCAGTAGGGGGCGGATTTTAATGAAACGTCATTTTTTCTTTTCACTTTAGAACAATGCCGTTTAGTATATTTTAGTATTTAGTTTACTATATTGGAGTTCACTATAGTAGTTTAGTATTTAGTTTACTATATTCGAGTTGACTATAACCGGAGTCGACTGTATTAATTTTGAAGAAAAACGGCTGAAGTTTAACCGCTAGCGTTGTTCACAGACGGTTAGACGTTTTGTCGTCATTCGATTTTACGGTATCAAGGACCCACAAACATGGATTCTGGTTACACCATGTGTTTGCGGATATTTTGTTCTAAATTCAGCAGCTGGATTTATCCACTCTTTCGTTAGCAAGGCCCTGTGATAAGACTTTTTCTGCCGAAAATTCTCCGTTTTTTTTTGTTTTTTTTGCACAGAATTACAAAACTTCCTCTATATTCCGAATAGCGAGAAAGTAAAAATCCTCTAACACGTGGTGTAGCCAGAGTCAATGTTTTGTGGGTCCTTGATATTAAAAAATCAAATTACGGCCAAACATCTGTCTGTCTGTCCGTCTGTGAACAACGCTAGCGGCTAAACTGTTCAGCCGGTTTTCTCCAAAATTGATATTCCCCGATCGTCTCAGCCCTTTGAATTTGAAAACGATAATTTAATTTTGGGGCGTACTTTACATGACATCCCTGAGATAATTTCCAATTTTAAAAAAATGGCCCCATTTGATTAAATTTTGTTGTTGGATAGTGCGGAGGATGTTTAAGAGAATGGTGCAGTCTCATTTTCATTGAAAACCTTGATTTTTTGAAAAATTGCAAAAGTTCAGTATTTTTTCGGAATCTTCCTACAACTAAAACATTAGACAGAGATTTTCTCTCTAAATGAAATCTGTTACTTAAAGATATATTTTGAAATAAGATCATGTATAATTTTTCGAAAATTTGAGGTCTTTTCGCGTAATTGTGGGCGAAAATACGGGCGAGAAAGTACGTGCTGTTTTAGTGCCACTGTTTTAGTGCCACTAGAAACTGGATGTATCCTCTTATTCATTACAAGAGCCCTGTAATTAGAGTTTCTTCTGACGAAAATATTCCGTTTATTCGCGCAGCATTACATACCTTTCTTTCTACTGCGTAAGCGGTAGCGAGAAACGTAAAACACATTTCTCGTATCATACTTCAAAACGGGTATTGTTTAAAAAAAGTGCCGATTTTTTTGACAAAAACATGTATTGGGGTAACTGATACCAAATACGTGGATTTTTCGTGGTTCTATATGTAGCAAATTACTTTTGAAATTCGTGGTGAAGACAGAATTCACGTTTTGTGTGCCCTTGGTACCGTGAAGTTATTTTCCTCTAAGGGAAGCTTTTATAAATGGCGCAGATTCGATTTTCAAACCTCTGAATTTCCGAAAATTGCAAAAGATACAAATTTGTCGACGTCTTCCTACAAATTAAAATATTGTTATTATTCTTTTATTATTATTATTATTATTATTATTATTATTGGCAAAATTATTTTTTTAATGAACTAAGTTCTTCAAAATTATAACTTTAAATAATTTTATTTACAATTCTCTTAAACAATAAGATTAGATTTCGCGTAATTTTGAGTGAAACAGTGGACATTTAAAAAGTAACTAAACATAATTTTCTCAAAACCGGATTCATCTTTTCTCAAATGGTGCTATCTTTGCATAATAATAATAATAATAATAATAATAATAATAATAATAATAATAATAATAATAATAATAATACGGAATGTATACGATTTTCATTGAAACCTGTTAAGTTTCAATAATTACAAAATTACAAAAAACAACTTTATTTTTAATGCGTCGGTAGCGTGTTCGAATGCTTTCAGCCAATGCAAGATTTCAGGCCAAACTTCCCGAGAATGCCCTTGCAGTTGTCCGCGTGACCAGACTAGAATGGGTCGTTCCAAGTTAGAATTCCTTACCTCTCTTCAACAATGCAAACAGCACTACCCCTCCCCTCCCATGCCCATGGGCTGACTTGACAAGCAGCGTGACACACAGGTTGCCGACAGATAAGCGCTGATCTGGGGCTCGCCAAGTGGTGAGCAGTCCTGGTCTAGAGGACGGAACCGATGTGCCTGGGTTCGAGTGCAAGGACGATCAAATACATTTTCAGCTTATAAACACTTTTGCGAGCACAACTTACTACAAATAGAATCATAACGTACTACTACCATTAGGAGAGAAAAGAATTCCAGTATCAGATTCTCACAAAACATGTTTTTCTGATAAAATATCGGCAGTTTTTCATGCAACATTATATGATATTATTTGGAGTAGTATTCGAAAAAATAAAAAGTATTTTCGAAATTGATTTGATTTCGTTTTATTTATTTGCCGTCAGAAAACAGAGAAAAACTCCATGTGACGTGTGAGGAAGAAGTACAATCTGCCCACGGTTTCCTTCAGCTCCAGAATCTCTTCATCACCCTCAAACTGATATTGTATATGGTTAATTGATGAATTCATGTGGTCATGATGAAGTCATAAGTCAGGCTAAAATCATGAAACACGATCAGGATATTTTGAATTCAATTAACACAACAAACACAATGTGGAGTATAATAAAAAATACGACCAAATCAACTAGAAACCTTGTAGAGAATGTTGTTTTAAAATATAACGATATAAATGTGAACGATCCGGCAACAGTGGCTAGTCTCTTTAACCAATACTTTTCGAGAATTGCTGCCGATCTCACTAAGGGTCTTCAGCCACAAAATTCAAAAACAGACAGTTCACCCAAAATTTTAGACACATGTTCGTTTCCGAAACTTCTTCCTATGAAATTCTCATAATAATCGGTAAACTAAGAAATAAATATTCGTGCGGTTTAGATGAATTCCCGGATTCTTTGTTAAAGACTTGTGCGTATGTCGTCATACACCTGTTAACTCACATATTTAATCCATCCTGATCCACCGGAACGTTTCCAGATATTTTCAAAACAACTAAAATTAAGCCGCTCTTCAAAAAAGGCAACAAAAATGAAATTCAAAATTATCGGCCCATTCTCTTCTATCAGTTTTTTTTTTTTTCAAATAAATTAGAGAGAATTTTTTACGTACGAATGGAAACCTTTCTCAGTAAACACGACGCGCTTTGAGATTGCCAACATGGATTTAGAAAATGAAAATCAATGGAAACGGCCATATTTTCTTTTCTTAAAGATGTCGCCTCATCATTGGATCAAAACGGGGCACCTATTGGATTATTTTTAGATCTCTCAAAAAATTTTGACGTCATTGATCATGACATTTTACTTTCAAAATTACCTTCATATGGAATCCGTGGTATTGCTCTAGATTGGTTATGTTCGTACCTTAAACAACGATCTCAGAGAGTGGAAATACCTTACTGGAATGATGGAACATTACGTACGCACCTTTCCGACTCTTTGCCCATTGCACGTGGAGTTCCTCAAGGATGGATTTTAAGCCCTATTCTGTTCCTACTTTACGTAAACGATATGCCCTCTACGATTCGAAACGGAAGAACGGTTCTCTTTGCGGATGATACGAACATCCTTTGCAATAAAGAAACCGTAAATAGTACAATATCAGATGTTTCAAATTGGTTCCGAAATATCAAATAGTAAACGAAAAGAAAACGGTTTTCACATATGTATTGATATTAATGGTTTAATGTCATCTGGCAAGATACTGTGAAGTAGCGTACATGTATTAGATATGAATTCCTTGTACTAACTGTTGATATTGACACCTGACGAATATGGTTCCTCCGATGTTTAATTATTAATTATAAATATACGTATTGCACGAAAATATGTTTCTTTCCTTAAGTTAGCTTTGATAAAAACTACAGATTTGCAAAGAAACATTCGTAAGATTCCAAGCGTAATGAAAAGTGGCTTGCGCGAAGCATGTGGATGGCATTTGATTATTATTCATACAATGTTTTCTACAAAAAAAAGTCTGAACTATATGATGTTCTTCTCCAGAATATTATGCCATATCTCACGCAGCATGTTTGAAAATATACGCAACAATCTGCATGTGATGGTTGACTGAACCTGAACGTACCCTGAATGGTAGTATAATGAATTGAATTTAGTGTTCATTATAGTATTTGAGGTTTGTCTGAACTGCGAGACACTGAAATGTTGTTACATCAGTGAATTGAATATTGTTCATTTTAATGCAGTTTGCGATTGTCTGTTTGAAACGCAATACCGACTGGTCTTTTTGTAAAAATCGTGTCTTCTGCAAAGAGAACTCTTCTTCTGTTTCTCGTGAAAAATAACTATCGTTTCTGTTTAGAGAAATAAGAGAGGGCATAGGATCTTACCCTGCGGGATCCCGTACTCAATTGTCAAAGAATTGGAAAGACGAGTAAATTGTGTACTTTCGTGCCAGAACTTTATTTCGTCTATTTACGATCGATGCTTAAGGCGAGGAGGATATCCAATTTGGAGCAATACCACGAATTTCTTATTAAGGTCTACCATCTCGATCTGGTTTTTCGTCGAGTTTCCCTGATCTTTTGAGCAAATGCTGAGATGGCCCCTTTGTTTTGTTTCTGGGCATAAATGTAACTTCATTATCTGTACACGTCTTCTAGAATTCAGTGGGAAATATAGTTACACAAATTATCGTTTTCCGTGTTGTCGCGGCAGGAAGTATTATTCCTTGACGAAGGACGTGATGAGGGATAAGAACCTAAATTTATTGCTGATTTGCCCTTGAAAATAAATTTTATTACATCGGGAACTAATATTTTTGTGAACAATCCTAGCAAAAAACGCTCATTTTTTTTCAGAATTCAAAATGACTTAGGGTAGGGATCACAGAATTTTCAAAACGTGCACAGAATTCACTTCTCCCAATCGCACGTCACACGCATTTTGTAACGGTTTTTGACGTAAAATAAATTTTAAAAAAAGGTAATTTTGAGAGAAAATATATGGCAAATGACTTCAAACGCTTTCGAAGGATCTAAAAATATTCCAAAAGGTGCTTCATTTTGATCCACTGATGAAGTAACCGGTACTACGCCTTTCAATGTAATGCGATGAACATGTGATTGTTTTGGACTGGTTGGTTGAAATTACAAACCGTTGGCTTCAGGGAGCGTATGAGGCCGCACCATCGCCCTGCGATCCACGAGCGGGCCCCATTGCGGCAACTGCGAAGGAGAAACGACGCGTTGGAAGCGCCGAGCATGTGCGCGCGGGGGTTGCCAACTGCCTGCCAGGTGAAGGCGCGGCTTTCGCTTGGGTTTTGGCAGGGCTTCGCCGATCTCCTGGGGCGCAGGTTTCACTTCCCTACTTACGAGCGAAGCCGCGCGGCCGCACCGAATGCGACCGTTTGCATGGATTTGTGTCTGGATGCTCGAGCTGGGTGCAGTGGCGTATACTGCTTTCATGCCTTGGGCTACCTCCGACCTTAGAGATAAACTTTGACTATATAACTATACATAATCTTCGAAATTGTAAAAATGAATGTTGCATGAAATATATATTTATGAAACATTCGTTTTTACAATGTTTCGTTACACGAACGACGATTAAAAAGCTTCTCTAATAAACGCTGTTCAATACACTCATTGTTAACAAACTTCCAAAGTTTGCTGTGACATTTTTTCAAAATAGTATACCAAATTGACAATAGTTAACTTTAACATACTCAATATGTTGCAATTTTAACACTTAAAACACGCTTAATATAGTTTATTGTGTCTTTGTACACTCATCACCACTCGTGTATGTCAAAAGCGCACATCTAATTTGCTCTGTACGTTTACAGCCCGCTGCCTCCGAACTGATTCGAGCGTGTCAAGGAACCGCTCGGGAAATCAGCGACCTGAGCCCTTAGCTAGCCCATATCTTACGTGTAGGAGGGGGAGTGAATCATGAAACGATCGTACGCTGTGTGGATGCCACTGGGTGCCAGGGGTTTCTTCGGCGTTGTTGGCTTTTAAGAGGACTGATGCGTCAACTAGCGAGCGATTTAATACAGATCTCACCAAAACAGATTATACAGAATTTTTAAAAATGTATGTCACTGAAAAAGAATGTGCCCTATAATTATTTTTTAATATAATTTATCTTCACATATGTTTGTTCTCGTAATCTGGCTACCGCCGATAGTCCCGATAGCCTACAGTATACGCCATTGGAATGGAAGTGTACACTGGCGTTCGAAACCAAAAGTAATAAGGATAGCCAGCTACATGATCTAATATTGCACGGCAATATTACACTAATTATACGGTATTTGATGGTTTTCAGGGAGATGAGTAAATTGGACTTTGCCTTCAGGAACGAACATACGCAGAAAATGTGCTGGTTTTCAAAGATCCTCGGAGAGAATGTTTACATGACACCTCTACTTCCGGATAGAATACTGCAACACCTCCTTAAACGTCACCCGAATTCTTCATTGCTTACAGATGTAATGCATTTTTGCTTTGAAGACATCGAAGTAAGATTCAGATAATATATTTGAAGGTGAATGAAATTCAGATAATATATTTTTGAAGGTTTATTACTTGTCCGTATTACTGTTTATTTATTTATTTATTTAACGTCAGAAAACAATTAAAAACTGTGTGTGATATACTTGGGAAGAAGTGCAACGTTTTCTTGACCTCTGGGATCCCTACCCTAACTAATATTACATATTAAGTTGACATGAATGTAGGAAGCATGGAGCGTATTTGGAAGAAATTAATTAAAAATATTCACACCCGTGTAATAAAAATTATTGCAAAGGCAAATCTACTAAAGATTTTGGCTGTTATCCCTAATCGTGCCAAGCGTGAAGGAATTTACGTATTGCCGCAAGAACAAAGAGAACGATTTAAATAACTATATTCCCTTCTGACCTCAACAAAACGTGAGCAGATATTGAAAGTATCAAGCGTTCACGCTGAGTACAATCTCTATTTGTATACAAACGTTATACAGCGGAAAAGATTTTACTAGGCTCTTAAACTTGTTTATCGATGTTAATCGCTTAATGTCATCTAACAATCTGTTGTTAAATAATGTACATGTTTGGTAGTACTTTATATTTAGTAGTGTTCTGGTGATACTGACACCTGATGAATATGATTATTAAGTCAAGTGTTATAGTTTCAGACATCTGTACTAACTGAATATACAGGTGTCCGGGAAAGAAACGTCGAAAATTGGAAAATAAGCCATTAAGACAATTTTAAGCATATTTTGTCTAATAAACTACTAAAATATTCTGAATAGCTAATCCGCAATAAGCACTCAAAAGTCGGTTTGAAAAAATGCTTTCTAGGCAAAAATTTGCATTGTAGAAGCATAGAAACACTCCAAAAACATGACAATTGTTTCTTGTTTACAAAGAAATGTATTTGTTGAGAAAGAAAAATTAACCCAGAAATTAAAAAGCACCCAATTTACACAATTCGAGTGCTTTTTTCCTCGGTTAATTTTTCTTTCTGAACAAAAATGTTCATTTCTTTTGTAAATAATAAACAATTTACATGTTTCTGGATGTTTCTATGCTTCTCAATGAAAGTTTGCCAGAAAACATTTTTCCAAACCAACTTTTGAGTGCTTATTCGACTCAGCCATTCGTATTGTCCACGTAGTTTATTAGACAAAATATGCTTAAAATTGTCTTAAGAGCTTATTTTCCAATTTTCAACGTTTCCTCCCTGGACACCCTGTATGTTCCCATACTTGACTTTCCACCCGCCAATTTTTTGTCGCAAGGTTAAGGTGATAGAGCGCACAAAAATGGCGTTTATTCACCCTCTAGCCAGAATGCAGCTGGGAAAAGCTTTCCCATCTTTTTGTCTCGCGGTGACACTCTAGTTTCACGTTAAAAAACAATTATATTTAACGAATCAGTTGCGTTGTTGAATAACTCATGCACATAAAAAAAGTTGTCAGACCCAAAGACTTGACAGGTTTCTCTATGTATTTCAACGCGCTGCATTCGAACCTGAAGTCATCACCCTCCAATTTTTGTGCCATCACCCTCCAATTTTTTAAAAAACGAAACCCATAAAACCCCCGTCACATTGTGTTTTTTGTTGTTTTGTTTTGGGGGGTTATTGTCAGACCCCGTGACTTGACACATGTTCCTCTATGTATTTTGACACGCTGAATCCGAATCTGAAGCCAGAATTGCGTCACCACCTTTCTATATTTTTAATCGCAAAAAAATCTTGAAATTATATTTTTCCGAGGGTTTGTTGTCAGACACAAAGACTTGACACATGTATCGCCATGTACGTCGACACGCTGAATCCGAAACTGGAGCCAGAATTGACTCACCACCCTCCAGTTATTTTTTTAAATTTATTTATTTAGTTATTTAATATTTGGAAAGTGTCCGTATATTCATCTGAATATCTTTAAAATACTCTTTACCGTCATATATTTTATTTAGGCAGTGAGTCCAAATATGATACTTTTTACGATACTTCAATAATAATTTCTTTTTTATAACGTGGAAACTGCGGATTGGAACTGGATGTTAACTGTTCCGACAATATTAGTTCATCTCAGTGCAACATTAATTAATGCACAGTGAACAAAGATTGCAGCAGACTTCATGGTGAGAGTTTAAAAGGGTTGTTGCTGTAAAGTTTAGCATGAAAGACATTAACAAATGATCAATTTTATGATTATGTGATGGAAGACTTCAACAAGACTGATTCTTAACTGAAGTCCGACTCGGTTTAGTGGATAAATAGTATTATAATTTTCACTTTTCGTCATACTACAAACTTACGTAGTAAAGAGAAAGTAGTATAATCTTGTAGCCAAAAGTGGAGATTTTCCTTCAGGAAATGCATTTTGTGTGGGCGCTGCTATCGAGAGAGTGGATTCATCTTCAGAGGATTTTCTGCAAAATCGATATTCCCAAAACGATCTGGCCGAACTCGAGGCCTTTCGAGTTTGATACGGATATTTTGATGATGGAAGGTTCTTTACATGAAGCCTCAACAATACTTTCAAAATTTTCTGAAAAATTGGCGCCAAATTTGTTGATTAAACTTTTTTCTTCGGTAGAGTAAATTTAGAAAATGGCGCAGGTCACATTTCATTGAACTCTGAATTTTCGAAAATTGCAAAAGTTCAAAAATTTTTCGGCGTTTTCCTACATCGACAAGTACTATAATATTGAAGATAGCTATTTTTCCTTATTGGAATCTGTTCTTAAAGAACAGATTATTAAATAAGATCATGTACAATTTCTCGAAAAAATTAGTAATTTTCGCGTAATTTAGTGTGAAGTATAGTGTTTAAACAATTATTTTCTCAAAAGCAGTTAAAATCTTTTTCAATTTCTTTTGCTTGGATATAGCAAACGATGCTTAAGAAATGGCGCAGGCTTCGTATTTATATTTTCGAAAATTTCGGAAGTTACAAAAATGTGGTAAAGTATATGTTGTTTCACCACTATTCACCACTAGTTTTAAATTGTATTTTCTTTTTTATTCGCCTTTATATTATGTGCACATAAACTTAATGTGCATCAACTGAAATAAACGAGCAAGAATGGAACTTCAAAATAATAAAGGGAAAAATTTGTCATGCCCTACGTTTTGAACCTTATTGTCCTGATTTTCTCTCATGACTATTTGGTAACCCTATGAAAGAAAAGAAGAAGAAAGGAAAAAGAAAACAAAGAAAAGAGGATACAAAAGTAACAAGAGGAGAAAAAGAAGAAGTAGAAGGAGGAGAAAGAAAAGAAGTAGAAGAAGAACGAAAAGGGAAAAAAATAAGGAGAAGAAAAAGGAAAGCAGATGGCGAAAAGAAGAAGAAATTTTTTGAGTTTTTGATTTAGTTGTTTTTAATCCCTTTACAGAATAGTGAATTTTACATGTCTTATTTCATGCATAAACAGCCTAGATGTTCTAAAATTTTAAAATATCTTTTAAATAATAAAAGAAACTTTTGTAACTCTAGCAAATTATAATCAACTTCTGAGTTAATGACCCCCATGACTAACAGAATTTTTTTGTATTTTTGGTGTTGGATTTTTTTTTCTTGTTTGCTGTTGCGCTGTTTCCCATGCTCCATTGAGCAAGGGAAACAGGTGAACAGGTGGTATCTTGCTTTGTTGCCAGATACAAGAGAAGTGGGTCTGGAGAGTAGTTAATCAGCAGTACTATCAGATAAAATCTTAACCTTATTTTCTGATACAAATATATTCTATTCATGGTAGTAAATATATCCTAATTTATATCAAATATTTCTAAAAATTGTTGTTGCAACCTTTAATTGTAATTCAACTTATAATAGTTTAAAAAAGAAGAGATAAGGTCTCTCAAACCTGGTTTTTTACTAGTTTTTAACTTTAAATATTAAATAATATTAAATTAGCAATTGGCAACATTACAGTAAAAAGGTGAAATATGTTAAATCCTTAGTAATGAGTTACTTTTCAGCTTTCTTCTACTTGTTTGTACCTCTACCCTTTTGTTATTTACTTTACATTCCAGGATGGTATCCAGAGATACTCCTGTGGATATGCTGCCTTGTGCACATTTCACCTTTTCTATGATAAATCCAATTTTTCTCAATTTTATGAAAATGATACATGGTGTACATAGTACCCAGCTATGAAGTCCTGTCAATTATGAAAACCATTCTTTTGTGTATCAAATTTATAATACTTTGCATAAAGAATCTTGGGATTTTCAAGGTTTCTCTTATAATTCATCTATTGTGTTAGTTATGGGTGAAAAAATGAAGTTGTTTTTACTAACGTTTATGAATTTTGTCAAGCACTAGTGTTTTTCAATGAAGGTTCTATATTCTCTTGTTAGTTTCCATGAGAAAAGAAACCTTCAAAGTGTACAAGCTGTTTTTGAGCTGTATAATTTACCTTTGCTATTATCCAGGTACGTCACTGTTACTCTGTGATGAAGCTCCTAAATGATTACTTGAAAATTCATTGATTTCCTTCTAAGTGTAGCTCCTCTTCTTTCCATTTCCTCTTAACTCTTTGTTAGACCAATGTTACCCTTATCAAAATATTTCATTTTTTATTTTTTGTTGTAATTGTTGTTGCAGTACATTATTTTTGTTTATAATATTTGTTTTGAATTTTTTTCAGGAGCATACAAAAACCTTCAGTCTTGTGGTTTGTACAGTGGTTTGAAGAAAGTGTACTCTGTATTTCATGTTAAATTAAATAAAATTTATTTTACTTAAAAGGAAAAATTTCAATATTTTCCTCCCCGACTTTGATGAATTTGTGTATGCTATAAAAGTTGAAGAAGTTATTTGTATTTTCATGTGCCTTTCTGTAAAAATTTCAAAGGGGTGAAATCACCATCCAAAAGTAGGAATGTAAACAGGTGATAGCAATTTTCTCCTTGGATAATATAGTTTATCTAAATTCAGCAAAATATTGGAGAGCTACACCTCACATAGTTTTCTTGTTAGTTTTTCAGATAATTAGTTATGACTCAGCCATTGATTCTGACATGAAAATGTTCATTTTTTAGTTCATTACTGTTAAGAGGACTAGTCTTATTTGAATTACTTACAAGTTTACATACTTATGTTCAAATAAATAAATATGTAGCATGTCATTTGAAAGAGATCTAGAAACTTTAGAGTATTTGCATAAAACAAGGCTTATGAAGTTATTTTAATGATATCCTGCACTTCATAGATCCAGTTATTTTACAAAATAGCTAATACAAACTGAATAGAATTATACAAGAATTATGAGAAGTACCTGGCATTATTTCAGCCAGAAATCAAAGGCAAGAATTTATTTAGGAAAAGTGTGTATAATAATAATAATAATAATAATAATAATAATAATAATAATAATAATAATAATAATAATAATAATAATAATAATTCATTCATTCATCCATTCATCCACTCATCCACTCATCCATTCATCCACTCATCCACTCATCCATTCATCCACTCATCCACCATCCACTCATCCATTCATCCACTCTCACTCATCACTCACTCACTCACTCACTCACTCACTCACTCACTCACTCACTCACTCATTCACTCATTCATTCATTCACTCATTCATTCATTCACTCATTCATTCATTCATTCATAATGTAATTCATAATGTAATTCATTCGTTCGCATTCACTATTCATTCATTCTCATTCATATTAATTCATTCGTTCGTTCATTCATAATGTAATTCATTCGTTCTTTCATTCATAATGTAATTCATTCGTTCATTCATTCATAATGTAATTCATTCGTTCTTTCATTCATAATGTAATTCATTCGTTCATTCATTCATAATGTAATTCATTCGTTCTTTCATTCATAATGTAATTCATTCGTTCTTTCATTCATAATGTAATTCATTCGTTCATTCATTCATAATGTAATTCATTCGTTCTTTCATTCATAATGTTATTCATTCGTTCATTCATTCATAATGTAATTCATTCGTTCATTCATTCATAATGTAATTCATTCATTCATTCATTCATTCATAATGTAATTCATTCATTCATTCATTCATTCATAATGCAATTCATTCATTCATTCATTCATAATGTAATTCGTTCATTCATTCATACTGTAATTCATTCATTCATTCGTTCATTCATTCATAATGTAATTCATTCATTCATTCTTCATTCATAATGTAATTCATTCATTCATTCATTCATGTAATTCATTCATTCATTCATTCATTCATAATTCATTCATTCATTCATTCATTCATTCATAATGTAATTCATTCGTTCATTCATTCATAATGTAATTCATTCATTCATTCATTCATTCATAATGTAATTAATTAAAATACTTCTTGATGTAATAAATTTAAAAAAAAAAAAAAGTTTGTGGTTAGAGAATAAAATTAACTTTTTACTAAAAAAAATTTATTTGAAATCCTTCAATTCCATTTCTCACACACAACGTTCTAATGTAGGGTTAAATGTACTCTGATTCTTACAGGTGTATGTCAGTTTTACAAGTTGACCTGCGGGTGTTGTTACACAATAATAATATATTGTACTGTTATTGTTATCTGGAAAATATCCAGGTGACATACAAATGAACTCTCCACAATACCCTTCTGTACACATCCGAAGTGTTTCATCAAAAATATAGCCTGCAGGACATGAAAGTTTCACTGCTAAAGATTCATTAGCCATACCTATAATTACACAGTTATAAAACATCGAACAATTGTTTGGATTTGCAAATAGTCCTTCAGAAGGACATGTAAACTCAACAATACAAGGATTATTTTCAGCAACACAAGGCAAGAGACAATTTTGACCACACCCGAGGTCTTGCCCACATGCCTGTGGGTTGCCAATAGGAACAGTAGAACCAGCAGGACAGAACTGTACATGTGTTGTATTAAAACAATAAAATCCATTTGAATTGCATTGCTGTCCATGAACTGTGAAGAAATGTACCTGGAGCAGAAAAAAATATAAATAAAAATAGACAATATGAAAGTGAATATTTATTAGTAAGAGGCAAATTCACTGTGTTTTTATTTATTTTGTGTATCTTCTAATTTGAGACAATCATTGTTATAGATTAAAATGGAAACATATCAATAAAAACATTTATATTCGGATTTTATTAAAATGCTGGTGTAAGATGTACAATGAAGATTAATTTGACTATTTACAGAGTTGTACCTGAAGATGTGAAAAAATGTTTCGCAAAATGTCATACATGTTACAACAGCATTTTCATAAAACCCAAATATATGTTTTAATTGATGTGTTTCCACTTTAATCTACACCAATGATTGTCTCAAATTTGAAGATACAGAAAATAAATAACAATTAATAAACAATCAATAAAGATTAATAAGTGATATTCACCATATCTCTTGTATTACTGAGCTAATCACTGCATAATTAACTAACGGACATAATTTGTCTCTATCAAATAGATTTTATTCTATTTGTAACTATCATATAATTATCCCAATTCCAAATGGAATAAAATCCATTTAATAGTGACACATTTCTTTCATTAATTAAGTGTGCAGTGATTATCTCAATAAAAAAAATGATATATATTTAGTTCTAATAGTTCCAATATTCAGGATAGGAGAAATTCCTTTTGGGCAAGTTTTATTTGTAACTCAAGAATAACTTTTCCTGTTAGATTTGAAATATTATTATAGAGAAATGAAGATTTGGGAAATGATAGTGTGACAATAAGTAGAATAAAATTAATTTAGAAAGTTACATTAATTTTAATCAGATTCAGCCATTCTTTCTGCAAAAATTATTAAATCTTCCAGGCAAATCAGTTTTCTTATATGCAATCAATTATTTTCAGAATATTCAGTAGTACCTTATGTGTGTTTTAATCAAATAAGAACTTGACAATTTTAATCACTTAAATTACTGCATTTACAAAATAATACTGTATGATAAAATAAGTAGGGGTATGATTGTTTTGTGATGGGTATGATTGTTCAGTAGACAAAAGTAATATTAGTCTTCAACTTAATTTTTCAATTGAAATGTAAATAAGGATGAGAAATAAATATATACAAACTTTTCTTATCAAGTGAAGTTAATGATTCAATATTTCATGAAATTATGAGATCTTAAGTTGCAAAAACATTTCTTTCTTTTTTTCTTTTCTTTCTTTCTTTTCTTTTCTTTCTTTGAGTATTATGTTCAACAATATTATGAGACATGTCTAAAAAGTAAGTTTCTTTGGTCATTAACAAAAAGAAAACACTGGAAAAACTTTATCCTAGCAGGTAGTGATGTTACACTATTTTTTCACATAATCATCACCAGAATCGAAACATGTTTCATACCATAGGATCAACATTTGTATCCCTGGATACCAATGTTTGAGAGCCATCTACAACTCTGTATCATGGTGATACATGTAATGCTAATGGGAGAGGAATTTTATGAGGTGTAAGAAAATATTGAAATTGCTGGGGTGAATTATAGGGTGCAGAGTTATATGGTCAGCCACACACAAATTGGCTCACAACAGATCTTCCACTGGAAGGTATTTGACACTGTCAGCCTACACTGAATTCTTGTGAGCAATAGTATTTGTATAAATATAATAAATTATATATGAATATAAATAAATATATATAAATAAATATATATAAATAATATTTGTGAGTTAGTATACATTTCTCAGATTGTGATTCCCTCACAAAAATTAAAAAACTTATTATTAAAATATAAGTCATTGTTTCATTCAATATCAAATTTATAAATAAGGTATCCATAATTTTTAAAAATGCAGAAATAATGTAATGAAATAATTATAATGATCAACAAAAATATTCTTTTAGAAGCCAATTGATTGTAAAATCTTATACCCCTATTTAATATATCAATAATAACAAAGAATTACTTTCACTTACCATGAAAATGCCAAGCAGGGTGATCAATGCACTACTTATTATGCTGCTGAAGTGTTGCATGTTTCACAACTTCAGCTGTTGCCAGAGTTAAATCTACTGAGTATATTTGAAGTTTCCCTCAGAAAGAGGAGATAGAGATATATATAGAGAGAAGAGGGTAAATAAAATCTGACCTTGCTCCCAATCTTTGCATGAAATTATGATCATAGGATCACCTGTCATGATAACAGTAGATTTTATCTTACCTTGACATGATGTAGAAAATATACACGATTCTGTACAGATTATCATCAAAAGAGGTGTCAAAATTAATTGTAATTTCAAATGTCAACAGAGTGAATAGGAGTATAAAATCATCGAGGAAAACATTCTTAAAATGTCTAGAGTCTATTCGTATAATCACATAATATTATGTAATCGTTATGGCAAAAATACTTAAAATATGTCATAAATATTTTAACTCTTATATAGATCTATATATAACTACTTTGAAGTAGTTTAAAAATAGAGCTTGTCCATTTCAAAACATAGGTCTATTTACTATTCTACTTACATAGTATATTTCTTTAAGTAAAGGAAACTGGCAACTAATAGTTTTATTTCATTAAGTTGAGTTTTCTACACATTTTCATAGTGTCAAGTAATTCTCTTCACATTGTTCCATTTCAGTAGAAAATGTTTTTCCTTTGAATTATTAATGTGTACATGTATACTTTGTCTCCAATTCGCAGATTTAGAGATAGGAAGGAAATTACTAGTTGTAGGGGAAAAAAATCATATTTATGCTTGTGTATATTACTTTAGAGGAAATTAGTCTCTTACTGATCACAGAGAAAGATATACATTTCACATACTATCAAACAAAATATATAATTTAATATTATGGAATGAAATATCTTGAACATTCTCCAGTATTCTAAATTTGGAAATATTTATTGAATAGAATAACTTATAAAAAAGAATTAATGAATAATGAATGGAATTTTTTATTTGATATTTTTATTTTCTGTATATATCTGTGTACCCATATTTGAATAAGTAGGATTGTCTTTTACCTATGTGTTCATCTGTATTTAACATTTGGAGAAAAGGAAAACAAACTCTCATGATACTTTTAACTAGTGTTACAATTAATATTTATTATGAATTCAACATTTAATTGTAGTGCAGATAAATGTATACTGTACATACATCGTTACTAAAATTAATCTGGATTATATTATTTATTTTTACTAATGGAATGAAACCTGACATAAGTTTGTGAGTGTTGGTTGCATAACTGACCATTAATAAGAGATGGAGCTATTATCATTGGAGAATATATAATGCTATATTGATATAAATTGAGAGAATGTGAATATTCTTACAGTGTCTTGTCTGATTTAATATACGATTGCTGTAAAATTGTTACAGAGCATTGGCTCTTGCCCAATAGCTTTGAAAAAAATATGATCTAAAAAGTTTTGAGTTGATATGGAGCTAGTGTTACTCTCCCTCTCTCTCTCTCTCTCTCTCTCTCTCTTGCAAATTGGATGGAGTAAATGGCATTTTCAATTTTGCTATTAAGTAGGTGCTCATTTGTTGATGATATCTATACACAAACTTGCTTCATTATTATTGACCTGGGGAGACTGTAACTGAGTTTCAATTTCTTTTTCATCTAAATATTACTAAATTCTTTGTGATCAAGCCATGTCATGTAGTATAATAAATTATTTTCATTTTGAGCTGTTGTTTTCGATGCAATAAGATGAACTTTTGTGTATTCTTTTGTAATTTCAGTAGTTAATTCTTCTTTAGTGATTGTTCCCTCTGTAGTAGGTTCTCCTGTTGTTAAATCTATTGGCTCTCTACTAGTTGATCATTGGTCCAAGGAACCTTTTTTGTGAGGTCTTTGCAGTTTTCATTGTAATTATTCTTTTAGCCATTTGTGATAGTCACATGACCCGTGTTGGAGTCAGGTTTATTTGCAACTGAAGCAGAAAGAACATCGTGAGCTTATCCTAAGGTAAGATATATTGGCTGTGTTGTAGTTAATTCAATTTTTGTCATATAATACAGAATTCTATTCCATTGAAGTATCAATTCCTTGTTCAATTTTCATTTAGTCTTCCATTTCTAAAGTATTTTCTGATTCTGATTTAATTCTGTTTCAAATTGGTTGTTAGTTACTGTATCCTAAGGTAAGATTTTCTTGCTTATGTCCTCCTGTGTTATGGAATACTGACCTTCTTCCATAGGAGGAAATTCATCGCTATTTTTTGGCTGAGACCTACTATTGTATTTTCATGAGGCAAAACTTTATTAGAAATGTTGATTTTCATAATAACAATTTTAGTTGGAGGTCATCAAATAGGAACAGTGTTATTCATATTTTTTTGTATCCTTCTTTGTTTATTTAGCTGTTGAAACAGTTTTCCATTGTTGATATTCACATCACTTTCAGCTTTATACATTGTTGTATTATGAACAGGAGGGCACGAAATTAAATCCTTTTGTTCTGTTGTTTAAGCAATATACTTAAATTGATGGGTTGATAAACCATTATCTCTCATTAAAGTTTTAATTGGAATCAAATAAGTAGGTGTGAGTTCCTTCATCATTTTTAGTAAATTATATGTTTTATCTTCAGATGTTAAATCATCTTTTGAAGTACTATGCGATACACTATTTCATCTTTATTCTGTTTCAGAGATTTTTGAGTAGGGTAATCATCAGAATTACAAATGCATAGCTTAATATTACTGAATAAAAGGTCTGGTATTGTGTACATCTTACTTTTAACGCAGAACTTATTTTTTCATCAACATTTCTCATCAACGTTTTGATCATTTGTAAAAGGTATTCCACAATTTTCTTCACTGTTGTTAAATTTAGTTTCCATAAAAGATATTGATTTCCATTCCATAATAAGGGGAAGCATACTTTCAACAATTGACAGGTGTTTTGTACTTACCCCAACCATTTGGTTTGACTCCAACTGACAGGTTCTGTACTTCATTTGAATAATTATGAACAATATGCAATGAATATGTTAGGGATGACAAGAAGAGAGGGGGGAGAGATGGATCAACTTGCCCCAGGTCTTAGCTTAATTGTGACTCTGAATTTTTTTATTCAAAGGAAATGAAAAAATACAAATCTATCTCTGATCCATATTTCATGCTACAAGTTATGTCTGATGCATGGAGAAATTAATTATGTTTATGAATTGGGGAGGAATTTTGTGTTTGAAAAGAGGGGTCTCTATAGATCAACTGCCCCAGGCCCCTGCTTTTCTCTGTGCACCCCTGAAATATGTTGTAGGGTTGCGATACTATGCGATACACTATTTCATCTTTATTCTGTTTCAGAGATTTTTGAGTAGGGTAATCATCAGAATTACAAATGCATAGCTTAATATTACTGAATAAAAGGTCTGGTATTGTGTACATCTTACTTTTAACGCAGAACTTATTTTTTCATCACATTTCTCATCAGACGTTTTGATCATTTGTAAAAGGTATTCCACAATTTTCTTCACTGTTGTTAAATTTAGTTTCCATAAAAGATATTGATTTCCATTCCATAATAAGGGGAAGCATACTTTCAACAATTGACAGGTGTTTTGTACTTACCCCAACCATTTGGTTTGACTCCAACTGACAGGTTCTGTACTTCATTTGAATAATTATGAACAATATGCAATGAATATGTTAGGGATGACAAGAAGAGAGGGGGGAGAGATGGATCAACTTGCCCCAGGTCTTAGCTTAATTGTGACTCTGAATTTTTTTATTCAAAGGAAATGAAAAAATACAAATCTATCTCTGATCCATATTTCATGCTACAAGTTATGTCTGATGCATGGAGAAATTAATTATGTTTATGAATTGGGGAGGAGGGAATTTTGTGTTTGAAAAGAGGGGTCTCTATAGATCAACTGCCCCAGGCCCCTGCTTTTCTCTGTGCACCCCTGAAATATGTTGTAGGGTTGTTTGGGAATTCTTTTTCTTCATCACATATATCAAATACAAAACTATCCGATGGCAAACAGAGCATATTTTTCTCTTGGAGTTTTCAATTCAGTTCCTGATTAGTCTCTATAGATAGTTGCAAACAAATTTGGAGGAGAAAATGAGTCTGTGTAAGAATGTATGTCGAATATTTGTTGTTCTATAGATTTCTGTCCTGTAGAGTTTTTATTTCTTTGAAATAGACTTAATTTATATTTTGATTTACTTGCCATATATATAAAATTTTTTTTTTTTGTGATTTACTTCCCCTTTTTTATAAAATTACTTTCCTTATTACATATTACACAGTATATTATTTTGTGATTTAATTTTTGAAGAGGTTCTGATTTAATGGAATCAATAATTCTTCATTTTCTCTGACTTCTGGAACTGCTCCTTTAAATGATTTTGGAGGTGACTGCCCTGTTACAGATCTGTCATGGTTTGTCAAAATTTGTGAACTATCCACAGTTGTTGAACTTAATGAATAAACCTTGGGTAAAATTGTAAAATGTGTGACTGGAGTAAAATTAATGTTTGAGTCAGTAGTGACTCTAGAATCAGAACTTCAGTCACATATGCAGTAGTTAGTTTCATGGTTTGCAAAGGATCAAGGGATTGTCTTCAGGAAGGTCAGAAGCTTCACCCTTACATATTTGTCAATTTCTTCTCTGTTACTTTGAAATTTGTTTCATGTTTCATCATAAAATGTTGTACTTCCATCATTTGAAGTTGAACCAATTACCTAATGTTTGGTTGGTTTTCCTACACATATTTCAAAATACTAATTTTAGTTGAGGATGTTGACTCAATTGTAATGTTTTCTTTAGTTTCCTTATCCAGACAATTTTCTGAAGCTTTAATGGACATTCAAGGCATTAAGAACATACAAGACATTGAGTTTTGGGAAGCTTATTGTCTTGTAGCTTTGGATTATTATATTTCATTAAAGGTGAAAAACTATATTGTTTAATATTATCTTGTGTGCTTCTTCTGTTTGGATTGACATTGACTGATTTGTATGGTATGTGTGCAGTACAACATTCAGAATAAACAAATAAATTACTATTTCACCAATTTAGTCTGTCTTTTAATCAATTGTATATTGTGAAGAAACTAGGGTACATATATACAGACAGACAAATTTTGTAACTATAATTTTTCTTCATAAGCTTAATGTGCAACGATATCAGAGATTGATGTCATCATGAAGCTGTAAAATTGAATGATTAAAATATATAGTAAAAAGTTAAAAATTATTTACAATACAATAGAGAAATTATGACAGATGAGAACTTACCAGACTTACGAGACCTCACAAAACATAAAACAAATTGTTATATAATAACATTATGATACAGTAAACTGTCACTGGAAGGACAAAAGCAAGTTCGTTATGTTGGTGACAGTGGTTGAAAAAGTGAGAGACAGGGGAATTTAAGAAAGGAGAGGGACCAAGTATGAATATGGGTGAGATGGGTCAACTCATTTTTTATGTTTGTCATCTATGCAGGAAAGCATTTTACATTTTGGTAAAATGATTATTTTCAACAGCAGTATTAATATAATTTTTTATTTTAATCTGTAAAGTTTCAGAAACTAAACATCTTTGGAATCTTCCTCAAAAATATGGCCAAGTTTCTTAATATAAAAGGAAAGAAGATTCCAATTATGATATCATTAAAAAAGATTTTTTTAACATTATATTGCATGACACAAAAGAAATCATAAAAAGGTCAAACTTCATTGATCAGAAAACCTTTACAAATTTGTATCCTTCCATTCCCAATTGTTGAATAGCTTATGGCTTTATTAAAACCCACAAGGAAACCTTTCCAATATGTCCTGTCATCAACTCAGTTAATTCTCCCATGTATAATTTATCAAAATTTCTTAACATATTAGCTGCCATTTGAGACCATATGGTCTCATAGGGAGATATAATTTTTTCTAGTATGAAATGATATGGTTTCATGTGTTGGCTGGTCCCTTTTATGATATTACTCACCACACTGATCTCGTTATAGTGTTAACAGTTGCAAAAAGTTAGTTAACAGTTGTGTGTCCATAAGGACTCTGTAAATAAATTTAATTCTATGTAATATTATATAAATATTGGTACAAGTTTGAATGTTCTAGCATGTATAGAAGTGTGCCAATTACTGTAGGCACAGAGACGTAGTATGTGAAAAACCTGTATGGTACCAAGATGTAGTATAGTGAGAATGTGCTTGGCAGTGAACTTTTGAAACCTCTTTTACAAGATAATTATATTTATGTCACTAAGAATAGTTTTACCCTTGTTAAAAATCTTCAAGAACTTTCCCTTGATTCATATCATACTATGATGTTACTGTATGTTAAGTCAATGTTTCCATCTTTGCCTACAGATTTAATAATTCAAGAACTTGAATTTCTTTTAAAATAATTATTGCATAAATTTAATTCTTAATAACACAATTTTTAAGGTCAATGATGTAATCTATAAACAGACTGATGGTGCGGCTATTGGGAGCATACTAAGCAGTTTTTGCTCTGAAATTATAACATGGAAACTAGAATCTGATATTTATCAAAATTCAATGTGAAGTTTTACTGTCATTATATCAACAATATGTTTATTATTACAGTAAGATCTAGTCCATGATATCTTTTTGGAGTGTAATAACTTCCATCAAATTTAAATTTAACCAAATAATTTTTTGTTGTTACCATATTAGGAATGACCATAACGTGAAAAAAAATTGGTTCAGAAAATTTACATTTGCAGGCAAAGTGCTTAATTACTTCTCCTCGTGTAGTAAGAAAACCAAAATTGGAATTTTTTATAATCTAGTTGATTGCGCAGTCAAGTTAGCTGATAAGGAATTCCATCCTTTTACCTTACAAATAGTTTAAGCTATTTTAAGAAATAACAATTATCCTAATGCTGTTATTGATAAATTTATCATTAAGAGAATGAAGCATTTCAAACCAATGCCAAAAAGATGAAAATACTTCTGAGAATAAATTCATCATTATCTTTAGTTCCCACAATTAATTATAAATTAGAACAAGTTTGTCAGCAAAAGTTCTCCAACTCTTCAATTTTCAAAATCCATGAATCATTAACATTGAGACACAGAGATATCCATGTTTAGTTTCTGAAACTTTACAGATTAAAATAAATAATTCTATTAATACTGCTGTTGAGAATAATCATTTTACCAAAATTTAAGTTGCTTTGCTGTGTAGATGTTGAACATAGAAAAATTAATTCACCCATCTCTCCACCGTTTTCATACCCGGGCCCTCTCCTTTCTTGTCTTAAATTCCCCTGACCCTAATTTTTTCAACTGCTCTCATCAAACAAACTTGTTTTTGTCTGCCCAGTGCCAGTTTACTATATCATAATGTTATTATACCAACAATTTGCTTTTTGTTTTGTGAGCACTCATTTGTCTGGTAAAGTCTCACTAGTCATAATTTCTCTATTGTATTGTAAATAATTTTAAACTTTTTACTATATATTTTAATCATTCAATTTTACAGCCTGATGATGGGGACAACAATCCCCGAAACCATTGCACATTAAGCTTATGAAATAAATTATAGTTACAAAATTTTTCTGTTTATAAATATGTACCCTCATTCCTTCACAATAAATAAATTACTACCAGATGGATGCTCTTTATTAGTTATGAACAATTTATGAACTTCAAGAGCAGTTTGATTTACTGATGAAACGAGAGTTATTAACGTGTTATGAGAAGAAAAAAGAGAGAGAGAAAAGGAAGGGAAAGAAAAGAAAAGGAAAAGAAAGAAAAAAGTGAGTAGTTTTGTTTATTGTTGTTATGTGTATTGCCTCACTATTTTCTTTAATATTCATGTTTTCTTCCGGGCTGATGGGCCGTGGTCCAATTGGCTTTGAACTGCCAAACGTTTCGCCCACAACTGCGGTAGGCATCTTCAGTGGCGAGGTGCCTTGAAGATACCCATCGCAGTCGTGGGCGAAACGTTTGGCAGTTCAAAGCCAATTGGACCACGCCCATCAGCCCGGAAGAAACATGAATATTGACTCCGGCTGTGAATGCCTTCAATGCTTTATATTTTCTTTAATGTTATTCAACTTTGATTTGTTCCCTTCAACCTCAGAATGTTTAGTAAAACTTAATGTGGAGGTATCATGATTCATGACAATACTTGAAAAATCATTTTTAGTTTTATGATCAGTCTCATCTTCATCATGTACGTTTGATGAAGAGTATTCCAATAATTATTTTTGGTGTAGAATAATAAAGTGTTGAATTTTTCTCTGAATGTAAAGGTTCTATGCTCCTTCCTAACAATTCTCTTGATGTATTTCCAAACTCCTTTTTCCTTGAATTGGGAAATCCAGTTCCTGCATCTGAATTTTTTTGGCAATTTCACTGAATGCATTTGTTTCTCTTTTCAAACAACATACTTCCTCTGGGGTAGGTATTTAGTTTTATCTCCCACATCGTAATTAGTCTTAAATCTGTCATACCATTTAAGTTCAGAAGATGTATCATACTCGTTAGTATCATTCAGTTTGGTACTAGATGTACTCTGTACATCTTCACTATGAGAAATCTCAGGTAGAGTGTTTTGGTAAATATTCAAAGAAAATAACTTACTTCCAGAATGATTAACAAGGAATATGTTAGTACTTTGTGAAAACTCCTTAATATCTTTGTAGTATCTAGTCTTTGAACACTGCATTGGTAAGTTTACATTCTATACTGCAAGTGGAATTGTAGTTGAAATAGTGGATTTTTCTGTGACTGAATTAATTTCAGATCTTATTGTAGTTTCAAAATTGGTTGATGAACCTGCAGGAAATAAATATTGTGAATGAGTTTGTGTCACAAGCTGAGACTGTCACAAGCTGAGACTTGATTTGTATATTTCAAAATTGTGAGGCTCATTAGAGCTTCTTGCACAAATCAATGTAGTAAGTTTATTTATTTATTTAATTGTGATGAAAACTCTTGATTTTCAATATATTTATAATCACTTTTGTTAAGAGACAAATCAGTTAATGGTTGTTCAAAAACAGGTGTATTCTGTCGTTCTTCTGAAACTATTTCATTTGAGGGCATAAGCATAAAATTGTTAATACCTGAAGATGATGCCATTAAAACTGTAATTCATAAAAAGCTTATTGGAAGGTTTGTCAGGAGTGTTTTGATGAGAGTCTTAACAAAAGTTAGAAGAAATTCTTTGCAAATTGCTATTTGTTGCATTAATTTTAAGAATTTGAAAATTGTCGGAAGCAAAGGCAGTGATATTATTGTTGGTTGTGTCATCAATTTTCATAATTGTTCTCTCAGAACTCATTATTATTTAGTTTTCAAATGGAATGTAAGAAGAACTGTCTTGGAATTTTTTCTGAGCTTTGGGTTGAATTTTCTTCTTCTGAATTCACAGAGTTCTCAAATTGTTATAATCAAAATGTTTATTTTTGTGAATGTGGTAAGGCAGTACAAAGTGTTTAAGAAAAATCCAGAATAAAAATACATCTAGGAAAGGGGAGAAACTCGATATCAATAACAACTGGCAGTGGGCTCAGATAAGGCTGTGGTTTATCACCAGTTCTCTTCAACATCTACATTAACCACTTAATAAGGAATTGGCAGAAGAAGATGAGCCAGGAAATTTTAAAAGGAGATAGAAAATTGACACAATCTGTAGCAGATGACCAGGTAATAGTAGCAGAATCAAAGACAATCAGAGGGCAATTTTTGATATCAAAAGTTACATAGGAATGTTCCATTAGAATATCAATAAGCAAAACAAAATTATGGCAATGCAAGGAAAGGAACAAAGAAGAGTTAAAATTGAAATGAATGGGGAAATAGTATAGCAAGTTAGACTTATCTAGGAAACAGAACTGATGTAAGAAACCACATTCAAGGAGACATTGAGAGAAAACTACATAATTACTACAGAATGTGTGGAACTATTAAAAGAAACTTTTGGAAGGATATGGATTCTACCACAAAATTGAAACTTCATAACATTACAGCTAAACCAATGCTTCTCTATGGTTCAGAAACATGGATAATGAAGGAAAGGTAACAAGCAGAAAATACAGGCAGCACAAATGACATTCCTAGGGCACCTCTTAGGAGTCACGAGAAGTGACAGAACAAGAAATAAAGACATCAGAAGAAAACTAAAAACCAAAGATCTTATAGAAGACATTGAAGAATCTCAAAAGAGTTGGAAAGAACACATTTGCAGAATGGAGGGTCACAGATTACCAAAATTCATCTGGAAGTATCAACCAATTCGAAACAGAGACATTGGAGAACTTTTAAACAGATGGAAAAGTCAGGAACACCTAGAAGATTAATTTCCTAGGTCTACTGAACCAGCACAAACAGGAACAGGATTTGTTGAACATATAAGTATGCTATATGCCCGCAGTTCACAAGGATGAGGATGGTGATGAATTCCCAGAAATCTCAAATTGTTGGAATAAAAATGTTTATTTTTGTGAATAGTTTCAATATTTATTTCCTGCAATAATATATTGCCTTTATTAGCCCAGCAGACTAGTAGGCTTTTGTTGTTCTTTGAGTGCTGAATAAGTTCATTCATAAACTCATTCAACAATTCTGGTGAGTTTTGTTCAAAGAATTTGTAATTATAGTACTCACTAGAGTATGAATTGCTTATCTGTAACATTTTGACATTTTAAAACTTCTTGAATTCTCTGATTTATAATTTCAGCTGATAAATTAAAATTGATACATTTCAGTTACCAAAGTTTTGGATCATGACTCTTTATGTTCAATTGCCTGAATTCCTTTTAACAAAATGATGATAAACCTGTTACTTAATTCTTTAATAATGACTATTTTTAAATCATCTTTCTGAGTATCGTTTGTTTCATTCAACTCACCTTTGAATTCAAACTCAGCAAAACTCATTTGGCTATTGGCGACAATACATACATTTCTTTTCATCTAGATTTTGTCATATTTGTCAATTGGTTTATTGGAAAAAATAATTCAGAAGTTCTGTATACTGTGTCATGAATACAGAGTTGGGATTCACGGAGGCCAAGTGGAGGCAACTGCCCTCCCAATGTTGGGACAAGTTTTTTAAAAACATTTCATTTTGCGGTTCCTCAAATTTGTATTGTAAACAATTAACTTTTTTCTGTATTTTGAGAAGAAACTTAATAATAATTAAGAGAACAATAATTTTACTAAGCTGAGCTAATACAATACATTAATAAATTTATGAAATTTAGTTCAGTACTATAAAATGTGCATTCACTGTTACTGTGAATATCCTATATTAATAAAACATCTCTCTGTTATATTGCTTTTAAACGTTATTTACATAGAAATTTAACAGTTTCATGCCTAAAATCATGAGTCTAAACACTCAAATTAACATATATTATGATAAAATAAATTATTTCCATTACAAATTTCCTAGCGTTCTTAAATATTTCAAATGCCGATAAATAGGTCCTTCTCATGAAACAACGTTTCGTGGGTCTGCAGTGTGATAAAAATCATGTGTTTTTTCCAGCATTCCTGTTATCTATGGAAGCATAGTCAGTAAACTGAAAACTTTAGGCGTTGTCTATGTAGAAAAATGATTTTCTTTAACAGATCTTTAAAAAAAGAAGAAATTTGTCTATGTTGCAAAACGTATGGATTCAAAAAAGGCACCGAATAACTAACTTTTCTGTAATCCGGCAGTTCTAGCATGAAAATCCAGGTGTCAGAGATAAAAAATTTGCGCATTTACAATTTTTGAAAAAGTTAGAAAGTGAAAATATATGAATGATGTTGTGTGAAATGGTTTATTATATTATATATTGTATATTTTTCCATTATAATGTAAGGTATAATGTAACTAATGCATGATATTTGTTTGAGCACACTGTACACTGAGAAAAAATTGAAACTATTATCTCAACTGGATATTTTCTGTTATACTAAATGTTATTACAACAATTTCACTTTTCTGTTGTAAACGCGTATTTTGTTGTTTTAATCATGTCAGTTCCAATATTATAACAAAAAATGTCATTGTTTTTCGGACACAAAACAATTTTCATTACAAATTTATTATAAATACTAAAATAAATGCACAAAAATCTTGCAGCCATTTTCAAAGTGTATTTGAAGTCAATGTGACTTAAAGATGGGGAAATAGTAAAAATTGTTTTTATTTTTTAATTACATCTCAGCAATCGAAACTAGTGCTACAGAATGGCACAGACTTTCTCGTACTAGTTAGTTTTCTAATTTCTTTGGTCAGGGCAAGCTTTACAATCTTGCCCTTTCCTCTTGCCAGCGGCCAATTATCACCACCCAAAGTTAATTCTTTTCCAAATTTTGTCAATTTTTGTGTTTCCTAATGGAAGAACCAAAATATTTATTTAAGGATATTAAAGAAGAGTAAAATCTTGTCCTAGAAGGAACTTTTTGTATTATTGCTTATGTAATAATACAAATCGCTAGAAATATGCATATTAAATTTCTGAGTGATATTTAAAAAATGCATACATGCAATTTTTGAAAAAATAAAGAATATAGCAAAATGACCTGAAATTGTATGTCATCGTAGACAGTGCAATTAGCACTACCCGTATGAAAAGTTTGAAGAAAAAATTAGGAGCATTTTTTGAGCAGGCAATTAAATGTTTCTAAAAATTCGGAATTTTGAGCTCATTTTCACAGAAAAGTTTTGAGTTTTCGAGAAAATTTATGACATAATTCAAAGCACATTTACTCATAAATGCAATAGTGTGAACAAATAGCCACTAATGCAAATATTATCAACATGAGAGACAATTAAAAAAAATATTTGTGTAATATTTGAAAACAACAACAAAATAATAGAGAAATATGGCATTTATTTATTTTCATAGAGTACATGTCACACTATCCCTAAAAAAAGTTTAAAGAAAATATTTGGAGCCTTTTTAATAAAATCTTGTCTTTACATAGTATCTTAGGCTCTCACGTCCGGAGTCAATATGAGTGAAAGTTTCCGGGCTGGTAGGCTGTGGTCCAGTTGCCAACTGGCATTGCCAACTGGCATTGTCAATGCCAACTGGACCACGGGCTACCATTCCAGAAACTTTCACTCAATCTTGTCTTTGTTATTTTTTTTCTTAAATTAGACATATTGCACGCAAAACTACATGAAACTACTGATTCTTTTAAAAAAGTGTTCATGAACTCAATGAAAGAATTAATTAAAGGAAACAATTTTTTTTTTTTTTTTTTTTTGAAGGAAACCCTCTATTTTTAATTTTGTAGTTGTAGGCACTCGCTGAAAAAAATCAAAGTGTACAATTATTGAAAATTCAGTATTAACAGTGAAAATTGGACCTATGCCACTTTTATGATCGTATTTCACTCTATTTTTACAAGAAATTTAAAGACAAAATTTGGAGCCAATTTTGAGAAATATTTGAAAATGTCCCTGGCACTTCATGTAAAGTATCCCCCAAAATTAATGAATATTTTTCAAAATCGCAGATCTTCGACTCAGGCCAGTTCGGCAGGGTTTCTCAATTTGGAAAAATCTACACATGGTTTAGGCGCTAGTGTAGTTCACATACACCAGACAGAAGGAAGTTTACCGTCAATCAAATTTTCGGTATCAAGGACCCACAAAACATGGATTCTGGTAACTTCAGGAGTTATGTGTTGTTGTTTTTTTTTCTAAATTTAGCAACTAGATTTATCTACTTTTGCGTTATCAGGGCTCGGCAATAAGAGTTTTTCTGCTGAAAACTCGTAGCTCTTTCGCGCAGCATTACATAACTTTCTCTCTATCGCGTAAGCGGTGGCGAGCAAATAAAAATCTGAAACAAATCACGATTCATGTTTTGAGATTTTTTCAAGCCTGTTCCAGGGTTCTCGGACAGTGAAAATTATTGTTATTTTTTTTCAAAAATGATTTTGCTTTTGAACTTGAGACTGAGAAAATTTCAATTTAGTAGTGGTACAGAATGGCACAGACTTTCTCGTAGTGAAGTTTTCTAATGTCTAAGAATATTAAAGAATATTAAAACCTCGTTACAAATGGCAATTTTCATTGCAAAAATTTGGAGCTGTTAAAAGCGTTTAAACGTCACCGTAAATGCGATTGATTTTTTCGTGTTTCCGGGCGCGTCAACTGCTTTCGTCATTAGTCCCATTAGTGAAGTGCATATTTTTTCTGGGTAGATGGCGGTGATCTTCCCCCCTTTGGATGGCGAGACCCGGCACCGAACTACCGTTGGCTAGAGGGGTTTCCTCCCAACCAGGACTCTCACCAGCGGGGTACCGCCCCAGCCGGGACAAGCTTTAAGCTTCCGACCGGTCTCCGGGAATGTGTGGTAGGGTAGTGCATGATAGTGTAAGTGTGTGTGTAAGGAGAGAGGATAGGACAAGGAAGAGGAGGGAAAGATCGTTCGCGGTCCGTTTGGTAGGTTACTGCTCCGGCATTCGTCTGATGTTGATTGGAGAATCCATGAAAAACTAGCGATCAGAGCAGTCGGCCGCTAGAATTCTCCTCCAGACATTGACTGAATTCGACCTAGCTGAAAAGCTATTGTCGAAAATCCTGCCGCCCAGGAATCGAACCTAGGACCTTCCGGTCAGAGGCGCTCCAGTGACATCAGTTGCTGCACTGAGCTACCGCTCCCGTTCCGTATACGCGAAATTTGTAACTTTTTCTCAGAGAATTTTTGAGTTTTCAAAAACTTATTTAAAGTCATTAGAAGAACTTTAACTCACAAATGCAATAGTGTTTACAAATCACTGGAAATGTGCATATTAACGGCGTGAGGGTTATTAAAAAAATTGTGTAAGCTTGGAAGAAACAACAGAACACCTCAAAATGAATTTTATGTAAATTTAAACAGATCAATTAGCACCACCCGTTGCAAAAGTTTGAAGAACAAATTTGAAGCTATTTTTGAGGAAATGCGTAATTTTGAGCTTCTTTTAACAGAAAACTGTTGAGTTTTCGAGAAACAATATATGACATTATTTAAAGCACATGCACTCATAAATACAATAATGTGAACAAATTGCAGCTAATGTAAACGAGACAAGGAAAAAAATGTAATTTTTGAAAAAAACAAGAATAGACCAATATTGCGTTTATTTCATCTTCTTTTATCTAAACCGTTCAGCCGATTTTCTCCAAAATGCCGATCTCCATTGCCGATCTGACTGATGTCGTGACCGCTTGAATTTGGAGCCAGTATTTTAATTTAATTTGAACCAACCCCTTGGAGCATTTTCAAAATGTTCAAAACAATAGTTCCATCGATTTTGATTAAATTTTATTGTTGGATGGTGTGAAGTACGTTTAAGAGAATGATGCTGGCCTCATGTTCATTGAAGACCCTGCTTTTTCGAAAATTGCGAAAGTTCAAATGTTTTCGGAGTCTTCCTACAACAAAAACATTAAAGATGTAGATTTTCCCTTAATAAAATCTAATCCTTAACGATAGATTTTAAAATAAGGTCAAGTACAATTTTGCGAAAATTTGAGTATTTTCGCGAAATTTTGCGTGAAAATACCGGCGACAATGTACGTGCTCTTTTAGCACTACTAATTTCTATTTTTTTTTTCGACGCAGATTCCATTTTTGTTGATCTCTCTGAATTTTCAAAAATTGCAAAAATTGGGAGAAAGATTTTACTGTTGTGGCACCACTAGTTTTAATGTATGCGCCATAAGCGAAACTCAGTCCTTTGATTTGATCGGAACGAATATTTTGTTAACAAGTCTTGCCAAAAACGCTCATTTCTATCTGCATTCAAAATTCAACTAGTACCTATATGTCTTAGGGTAGGGATCATAGAATTATGAAAACGTGCCCAGAATTCACTTCTTCCTGTACCAGCTACACAGTTTCTAACTGTTTTCGACGAAAAATAAAACAAATAAATTCATTTTAATATTTTCAACATTAGAATGCTTTCAATTCTCTCACGTCATCCTGCAACTGTGGTAACTAAAGGTGTCTCCTGCCGACAGCTGTATCAATGTCATCGGGATTCGTCACAGTGTTCTCTCTCGTCCAAGAGATTATTATTCACTATTGTAAATTGGTACTCCAATGAATGAGTTGTTTTGAACCTGCATATATTAATTTAGTTGTATGATTAAGTTATAACTTTCCTTTATTACTTCACGATTTTATTCATATCCGTATATTCAAACCCCAACCACGAACATAATGAAGATAGAAAAGTCCCTCGAGTTTTTTGTGAAAAAGAAACAATTTTGTTGAATGATATTTCAAGTAGCAGTATAGTGTGGAGGGAAAAAAAATACGGAAACAAATATCGTGTACAAGTGACTTTTAACTATGACTTTTTAATTAAAATATCTTTTGTTTAATATTTTTGCTATTTTATGTAAAATAGTTGTATTATTGTTCTTTCTGTATTTTATGTACAGTCTTTTCTGTACAGTCGATTCCGGGTATAGCGAGTGAACTCATATTGTGAACATAAGTCACTGGTTCCGTTTCACTTTCATTACAAATAAGCACATGAAGATTTCATTTGATTTATTTGGTCAAAACACAGTAAAAACTTTAAATGAAGTATGGAGGAGAAGAGTATTGCGCACGTCTTCTTGAGTACCAGAATCCCATCCCAACATTTTAACGATAAATAGTTGAAAATAATAATAATAATAATAATAATAAAATTTAGAAAAGCGGGAGATCATCAACATTTGGAAAACTAGATATTTTCGTTCCCGAGTTATGGAAAAACTATTTGCAACGATAAACGAACTGCAGATTTGATTTTTCTGTATTGTTAACAATGTAGTAACTCACCCTCAGCTCTACTACAAGCAAAAGGAGACCCCAACAAAACGTGCTTATAGTGAAGCTACATTTATGTCCACAACCAAAACAAGGGATCATCTCAGCATTTTGTCAATGAATCAGGGAAACTGGACAAAACCTGATCGAGATGGGGGTCATTGACGCGGAAGCTGAAGTACATTACTTGTTATAGGCATATTAAGTCTTTTTTAAACAATAGTGGTCTAAAGGACCAGATTAGAAGTGTCTGGTTTTATACTATATTTCTACATTATGGTGTAACATAACTTCGGAAATTTACAGGTACCACGTCCTTGTCTCATTGTTTTTATTTTACGCTAATATTAATGTAATATGTAAGATTGTAACTGATTGGTTGATGTTGACCTTTCAGACACTGAAGAGGGCCTTACAATTTAGGCCGAAACGTCTGCTTCGAATATATTTAAATTGACTGGAATCATCGCTTTTTCTTGTAATAATTGCATATTGTTCAATTTCAATGGAGCATGCGATTGCCGATTGGAAGTGCAAAAATGCGTTGAAACCGGTTTTCTTTCGTTCACAATTAATTTGTTATTACGAAACCAATTTGAATCTTCTGAAATTGTACTATTATAACTGCTTCATTTTTGCAAAGAACATTCGTGGCATCGGCAAAAAGAACTGTTCTTCCATTTTTAATAAAGGAGGGCATATCGTTTACGTATAACAGAAAGAGGATTGGACCTAGGATCGAACCTTGCGGGACCCCGTGTTCAATTGGCAAGGGATTGGAAAGATAAGTAAATAATGTCATTTCGTGCCAGTACAAATTTTCTACTCTTTGAGTTGGATCTTTAAGGTACGAGGTAATCCAATCTAGGACAATACCACGAATTTTAAATGAAGGTAATTTTGTGAGCAAGATGTTATGGTCAATAATGTCAAAAGCTTTCGAAAGATCTAAAAATATTCAAATGAGTGTTTCATTTTGGTCCTTTGATGAAGCAATATCTTTAAGAAATGAAAAAAGGTCAGTTTCCGTATATTTTGATTTTCTAAAACCGTGTTGTGAGTCTAAAAACACTTCGTTTTTTCTGAGAAAATCTTTCATTTGACTGTAGAAAAACCTCTCTAATATTTTTGACCAAACTGACAAAAGAGAAATTGGCCGACAATTTTGAATTTCATTTTTGTTCCATTTTTTAAAAGGTGGATTAATTTTTGCTGTTTTGAAAATATCTGGAAATATTCTTGTTCTGGGTCTTGGTCAGGACACTGCCGAGGTTGTGAAATGATGTGTTTTGCAAGATTCGGTTATAGTGAACCTGAACCTCAGCTACAGAGAACGTAGGAAATAAGTCCGGGAAATTAATTAGATCTTGTATGTTATTAGGTGATTGAAAGGGCCTTCGGAGAGTGGGATGGTGTTTCAACAGTGCAAGAGGCGTTGAAAGGTGCCATGACTGCATTACCATACTTAGAGACAGAGGACCATGCAGATTCAAGTATGGATAGAGCACGAACTCTGGAAAAGGATCTAATGAAATCTGTAAAATGCGCACATTTGAAAATAATTGATATTTTACGTACAAACAAATATATTGAAATTTTTGTGCTGTAAATTAATTTTGCTGTATATTAATAAAACCAATTATTATGGGAAAATTCCATTTAATTTTGACATCATCGGATATATTGAACCTCGGAGATAGTGAACCAAACATGTTAGATCCTAGAAGTTCACTTTACCCGGTGTCTAGTGTATAAATTTTAAATTGTTTTAAAGGCCTTTGATAGGCCTATAAGCTATTATGATAATGATGATGGAGATGATGAACAAAATCAAGTACGTTTGCTCAACCTTACTCAAATCTTGATTGGAAGAAGAAATCTTCTGGATACCGTAACCGTTCTCTATTTCAATAAATATTATATAGACAATCATTCTCATAATGACAATAAATCTACAGAAGTATCAAGTGATGTACTAGATGACGTGGTGTGGCGGATGGAATCGTTCAAGTGGTATGACAATGGACTAGTTAGTGTGGAGAAGGCAACCCATAAGATACAATTTTAATCTACAAATTAACATACATATTAATAAAGAAGGAAATAGTAAATTGAAATGAAATAATTTGAAATAAATAACTTTTATTATTTAATTACTTATAACAAAAGTATTTGTAAATACAGTTTACTTGAGTTTATTGTTAACATGATATTTAGTACATATATACAGCAAGTAAATAATACGACTAGTAAGATTTAAATATTCTATTTTTGTATTGAATTTTTTTCTCAAAGAAAAAAATCTTTATTTCCGAATTCCTGCACCGGAAATTATATCACTCTTAAGCAAAAATACCCAGTCACATGTACAATAAAAGCAATGTAATTAATAAATAATGTTGGACTAAGAGAGTTTCGTTTTGAAATAGGTAAACAATAAATAACAACTTTGCATATCATCGTCTCAAACAATAACTTAATATTAGTGCACAATGTATATAAATAATGTAATGATATTTTAAATAATGTATTAAAATATTCAAATATATTTTGGTATTTACGTTTTGAGAGATCAGTTAATTTACTGTACAATTATAATGCAGTATATTTTACACTTTACGTCTATTAACGGTTTGTTTAGCACCTCATCGAAATTTGTACAAATACTGATGGTTATCATGGAATAACATCACATAACGTGCTATCAACAGCCTCTACTCTCAGGTGATAATGATTCACGAGAACATCGGGATGTTGACAGTTCATTCTGAACACAGCGCGCAGTAGCGACATTAGAGAGTTTGTGTACCCTCCAACGTTAAAGCACTATCAATCTTCTGCTCATGCGCAGTTCAAGTTTCGCATTACATTAGTGCATTGCGCATGCGCAGAAGATCGATAGCGCTACCCAGTAAGGCGTGCACAAACTATTTATGGCATACAGAACGTATGGTTCTTTATTAATCGATTAATTATTTCTGGAACTGGTATTGGTCACAGAGATGAAGTTAAGTCTGATACCAATCAGCGCGGTTGATTAACACACACTTGTGATTTATTTCACTACATTGTATACATCTCCTCTAATGTTCATGCTTATCCTGACTGCTGTGAAGAAACTACTATTATTGATTATCAAGTTGTTGGTGATCAAGTCTTGACTCACGAGAAAACTTCTTCACATATCTCGTCTGTCCTACGCTACCGCAGTTCCTACGAACGACCCTTGATTGACAATCTGTTGAAAGCCGAGTGCAATGAGTTTCAATCGTGCAGTGCGAGAATGATCCCGCAAGGTAAATCCCGACGACACATTGCGGTGGTCGGGTCAAAACTGGACCCTGTTGGGCACTTCAGAGCCAATCGGCTGAATTGGTCGCCTTCGCTAGGAACACACACGTAGTAGCCGGAACATTCGTGCGGATCGGCGAACCAGCCAGCGGTGCGGCAAACGAAAGAATTGTCTTGGTCGTCGCTCGCAGACAGGTCCACACTCCTTTTGACGAGACGTGCGGCGTGCGAAGTCGTTTCTGTGCCTGATGCCCACTGCACCGACGCGCACTTCCCCAGCGCCGGGAAGAACACGGCCCCCGGCGGACAGGAGAACCGCATGGTATGGAATCCACCACCATAGCGAGGGGAGCAGATGTAGTAGGAGGTGTTGTCAGCTGGATTGACGAACTTTCCAATGGAAGAGCAAATAAATGGCTGTGGAGTGGTGGAGGTTGTAGTAGTAGTTGTGGTAGTGGTTGGAGTGGTGGTAGTAGTTGGAGTGGTTGCGGAGCTTGGAGTGGTGGTGTTCGTTTTTGGAGTGGTAGTGGTACTGCTGGTTATTGGAATAGTGGTGAAAGGTGTTGGAGTGGTAACGGTTGTGGTTGGAGTGGTGGTCGTTGGAGTGGTGGTCGTTGGAGTGGTGGTCGTTGGAGTGGTGTCGATGGAGTGGGGGGGGGTTGGCGTAGAAGTGGTTTGTGCTGGAGTGTGGTGGTTTGGGTGGTGGTTGTTGGGTGGTGGTTGTTGGCGTGGTGGTTGTTGGCGTGGTGGTTGTGGGCGTGGTGGTTGTTGGCGTGGTGGTTGTTGGCGTGGTTGTGGCGTGGTGGTTGTGGCGTGGTGGTTGCTGACGTGGTGGTTGTTGGCGTGGTGGTTGTTGGCGTGGTGGTTGTTGGCGTGGTGGTTGTTGGCGTGGTGGTTGTTGGCGTGGTGGTTGTTGGCGTGGTGGTTGTTGGTGAGGTGGTTGTAGGCGTGGTGGTTGCGGGCGTGGTGGTTGTGGGCGTGGTGGTTGTTGGCGTGGTGGTTGTTGGCGTGGTGGTTGTTGGCGTGGTGGTTGTGGGCGTGGTGGTTGTGGGCGTGGTGGTTGTTGGCGTGGTGGTTGTGTTTTTGGAATATTTGATGGGGAATGGGGTGGGGGAATAGTGGTGGGGGAATAGTGGTGGGAGGAATTGTGTGGGATGGAATAATAAATGGTGGAATCGTGATGGTTGGAAAGATCGTGGTGGTTCTTGGAGAGGTGGTAGTGACAGTAGTTGAAGGTTTTGGTTTTGGGGGGGGGGTTTTTGGGGGGTTGGTTGTGGGGGTGTGTTGTTGGGTGGTGGTGTTGGTTTGAGTGGTGGTGTTGGTTTGAGTGGTGGTGTTAGTTTGAGAGGTAGTGGTGAATGGAGTGGTGGTGGTGGGTGGAATGTTGGTGATGGGTGAAGTGGTGGTGGTTGGAGACGTAGTGGTGATGGTGGTTGGAGGAATGTTGGTGATGGGTGGAAAAGTTATTGGTGGATTGGTGGCTATTGCAATGGTGATGGGTGGAATGATGGGTAGACTGGTGGTTGGAGATGTCGTGGAGGTGCTGGTTGTTGATGTGGAGGTTGTTGATGGAATGGTGTGGATTGGAATGATGGTGGGAGGAATGGTGAAGGGTGGAAAGGTGATTGGGGGGGTGATGGTGGGATAGTGAGGGTGGAATGGTGATTGGAATGTTAGTGGATGGAATAGTGGTGGCTGGAGTGTTGGTAGTTGGAGTGCTGGTATTTAGCGCATTGCTTGTAGAAGTTGTTTTGAAAATTGTTGAGACATCGTTGGTCGCGGGTGCGACGGTAGTGGGAGACTCAGTGTTAAGAGCGGTGGTTACATCCGTGGTCGTGGGTGGACTGGTCGTGAAATACGTAGTTGCCTCATCGGTGGTCATAAAAATTGTGGTCGTGGGAATTGTCATTGGAGACATTGTCGAGGGGCTGCCGACCTTGTCTGACCTGATCGGCGGTCCGGTTGTGTCTGTGGCAAATGGCGAAGTATTTGGAAAAGCTGTATTTGTCGCAATGGTGGCAATGATTTCTGAATCATTGTCATTTAAAAGACTATTAATATTTTGAATATGATCATTTCTGAATCCGTTATCGGAAGTAGCAGAATTGGTGATAGAGGAATCACTTGCAATCGTGACAGTTTCAAAGGTTGTCAAAGATCTGTCAGAATTACTGATAGTAGTTTCTGAATGGGTATATATCTCTGAGGCAAGGGTTGTGTCGAAGCCAGCAACGGCTTCAAATCCTAGTGTAGAAGCAAGATTATTGCTCGTGTCGACAGTGTCAATTGAGGATGTTGAAACAGCAGTGGCATCATCATAGATATCGGTGGAATTGGCATTTCGTTCACTATTGACAACAGGCAGAGTAATCACAGTTGTTTGATCTTCACTCGTATCATTATTATAAATTCCTGCGTTGAATGCTTTTGTCTCTGAATTCAAGGGAGTGTTAGTTGAATCAGGGATCTCCAAAATGGTCGCATCTTCTTGATCAGTGAGTTGGACATTATTGATTGCAGTTGTCAAGAAATCAACAATTGTAGAATCTTCTGCATTTGTCGAAGTCACCTCAACAGTGGTAGGGAAATTAAATGTCGAATTTTCGTCTTTCTGAGCAATGTCAGTAACAGTATCAACGTTCATGGAATATAAGTTGTCATATACATTGTTGATATCATCCGTAATTCCTACGCCAATGAAACGCTCTGTTATAGGCGTTGCTCTTTCGTTCGTTTTTGCATTGTGAGCTGTTGGAGTTTCTATACCTTCGCTGTCAGCAGTAGTCGTGTCTTCAGCAACAGCAATGTTAGTTGTGGAAGTATAAACAATCTCAGTTGCATCCTTTACGAGCATGTTAGTGTTGTCACTGATGACAGTGGTTAAATCGTCGGTACTCTTAGAAATAAGGGGATCATTCGTGGCGACGTCTTCAAATCTAGTGGTGACAAGGGTAGTGCGTGTGGTAGAGTCTAGTATTTCATCGTTTTCTGTGGTTTTGATAACATTTTGATCTACTCTATTCACAGAAACCTTATTGCTGACAGAAGTCGTAGTTGCAACATCGATAGTGTTAGTATTGTACTCCTTGTTAACGTGACCGTCACTTGATATATCTTCTCTATTGAAAGCGATAGTTGTGGTCTGCGTTTTCTCTAGTGTTTCATGGGTGATTGAATCAAATTCATCTGTATCGCTACTGTATGCAGTATTAAATCTTGCAACATCGGTAAAAGTATCAGTGTCTACAGATGTTTCGGTGGCACCCTCGGTTACTAACTGCTCTTTAATTACTTGGTGCAATCCAAAGTCAATGACGTCGATACTTGAAGTTATATCTGTAGTTGTAGTAACTTCTGTAATTTCGACAGTGCTAGAGTTGTCGGGAACCACGGTGACATTTTGAGTAGCAATCTGTGTGGAAGCGACCTCAGTACCTTCTGTCACACTCGTATCTTTCAAATAATCAGTGGTTGTCCGTGTTTTGTCTGTGGAGTCATTATTTGTGACATGACTGCCAGTGCCGATGTCAGCATTAGTAGATGTGTCAATGGAATAATCTGTTGTGGTGTCCATCACGTTCATTTCGACTGTAACGGTTGCCACATCTGGTGTATCACTGAATCTCTCAGAATCAAAATTGACGACACCGTCGGCATTGAATTCGGCAGGTGATTCGGTTACATCGGCGCCACCTTCATTAATCATTGTTGTAGCAGAATAAGTCGTACTGTCAACAAGATCTTCCATGCTGATATCAGTGATGGAGTTTGTTGTGCTATCTGTTCCAATTTCGTTGTAACTTGTGGTTATTAATTCAGCATTACCAATATCTATCGTTTCTTGTACTGTACCAGTCGGTAAATTATTTGCTTTATAGATAGGCTTGCCTGTTTCAGAGGGAGTGATGGTACCTTTGTATTCTGTGTCACTGAAGTTATCGACGATAATCGTTGTAGTAAAATCAAACATTGAATGATCTGTGGCTTCAGTGGCAGTGTTAACGATTTTGTTAACACCCCAGTCATTGTCGACGTCCGTTGAGATGTCTGTAACAGCTCGATAATTATCTGTTGTAAATTCTTGACCGGAGGGTTCGGGGATGGAATGCTTTCTAATGTTGTTGGGAGATTCTCTATCGGTGGCGGTATTATAATCGGCGTTGCTCATGGTGACACTCGGCATCTTGGTTATGATTTCGGCGGTTTCGTCCGTAAGTACGTTGTATTCGACTTGTGAAGTATCGTTGGTGTTGCTATCAATACGCAAATCAGCATCAGTCGTATCGGCGGCATGTTCTTCGTGGGTGATATCCGTGATGTAAACGTCAGTGTCACTAATGCCAGTAGTGATACCTTCGGTAGAAAAATCACTGTTAAAGTCAGCCAAAGTGTAAGTTTCAGTGATAAATTTATCTTCGTTCAGGATATTCAATTCAGTGCTTTCAGAGTCCTTGGCAGATTCTGATATAGTGTCTAGTGTTGTGGCATCAGTAGCCCTCTCGACAGGTACATCGATAGTAGTGGTATCAGTTTCAGTTGAAAATTCCATAGAACTGTCAAATTCGTTCAACGGAATTGAGCAATTTGCTTTCTCCGGTATCATGCATCTCATTTGTTGCAAATTAAATTCACTTCCTCTCGGGCATTCGAATTCACGCTTAATAAGCGTGTTTCGAAATGGCATGCACACATAGAAAACAGAACAATTGCCCGATGATGAGGGAAATTTGCCTGCACTTTCACATATATCTTGGGCTAGATTAGTTTTATTTACCGTAACGTTATTTACTTCCTGGTACGTATCATTTTGGTGAAACATATCTAGGGTAACACATTTCTGTGATGCCGCCCTGAATTCACTCCCTGGAGGGCATGCGTATGTGAATATTGCGTACTGGCCTCCAGAGTACACACAACAGTAAAACAGAGATGCATTGCCGCTTGGGTGTGCAAATCTTCCTTTTTCAGTGCACTGGAGTCTTTTTTCGGTCTCGTTCTCACTATTCCCCGTTCCTTGAATCGTCGTTGGAATGATAATATTTTCTGTCTGCGTAACTTCGACAGCTTCAGTAGCATTATTTCCGTTAACAGTATAGTCTTCACTTGTAGTAGAAACCATGTTTTCATATTGTTTCTTCTCCAAAAATTCTTCTCTTTCGTATTCGTTCTGTCAAACTCATTTGAAGTATTTAAAAAAAAAACGAGTTCTACGTTCAGTGTTATTTTTAATTTGTTCATTTTCTAAAAAATCTTCATTTTTCACTTGAGAGGAATATATTTCATTGGAAATATTATTAGTAATATAAACAGTCTCATTTTCTATAATTGTACCGGTAGTCATCTCCAAGCTGGTTGGTATCGTTGTTTCTGAATTGCCATTGATTCCATTGGAAGAAGTGATTTCTAAGCTCCTAGGTGGTTCTGTATTTTTATATTCCGTTACAGAAGTGTTAGTTGTGGCAATAAGTGTCCGTTCATTATCGTTAATCACAGATGAGATGGTAGAAGTTACGTTTTCTAGCACATCGTTTATGCCACCAGTACTGTTCTCAGCGTCATTATCGCTAAAAATATATTCATTGTTTACTTCATTTTTTTCGCCATTATTTTCCGTTTTATTTTGAAAAGGTACGTCGGTGTTTATTTCTGTGGATATATTTTGCTGGCTTGAGATTTCAACGGCATTGCGGATGGTGGTTTCACCATTGTTAATTATTGACTCTGTAATTGCATTCAACGATTTTGAAACATAATTATCAGTATTATTGCCATTTAATGTGTATGGCTCTGTTGTCAGATGTATTTCATTTAAATTATTATATTCTGATATGAATTCATTTTCTGAATTGGAATAATTTTGAAAATTTTCTTTCGTACCTGTAGTGATAATTACTCCAGTGTTGGAAGGAGTTGTTGTCATCGAATTTTCTGAAGAATTCACACTCTTTGTTGTCCCATCATATTTATTTAATTCAAATTCTTGTGGCAATTCTGTCATTATTGTTTCAGTGGTATTTACATTCAACGGAACTTGATCGTAAGAATTTTCCGAAGTGGAGTTGATTACTTCAGGTTTCCTTGACGTTATTTCTCCATTGGTAAAGTTTTGAACATTATTGTCGATGTCTCTCTTCTCACTTCCGGAATCGTCTTTTGATAATTCGTCTTTGCCGAGAATAGGGTAATCACATATAGATGAGGATGACTCATTGCACACTGTTCCACCACGACATGCGTCTATTTGTCCCGTGGTATGAAGGGCACCATTGAGATCGAGGACACATGACTGAAAGTGAGTGTCATTGAGGCAAACGTGCCCCATAGACCCGCAAGATTTCAGCACTGGATCTGCACAAACGGACGGATGGCTTGAAGAACACAGCTTGTCTGACGGACAGCGCCCAATTATACCTGTGGGCTCGTCGTTTTCACACGTCTTATAATGCGTAGAATTGAGACATTTATATCCAAACTCGTTGCAAGGTTTTCTGCGGCCGTTTGTCAGCAACGTTTCAGCTAAAGGCGGCGTCTCTACACAGATAACCGGAACGTCCTCACGACATTGCATGTAAGGCCCGCAGCTCTCCACGTTGCCCATTCGCAGCATGGTCCCCACCGACGTTTCGACGCAGAATTGAAAGTGCGTAGCATTGAGACACACGTGATCATTGGTGCCGCAGTTGGTGTCGGCACTTTGACATCGTTCAGGGATGTTGTCCGCACACAATCCAGCTCGAGGACACACTTGAGGTATTCCGTTTCCAGGCCTGCTGCCCCCACCGACTCCTGTAGGTGCTTTACAGTTTACGTAGTGAGTGGCGTTGTAGCAATAATATCCGTAAGAGTTGCAAGTGGGTGATGCCGTCGCTGAACGCCACAGAAAAACAATCTGCAAACAATTATAAAAAGTAGTATTAATACGTGTAAATGGGTACTTTACTGAGAGAATTTAATGAGGAAATGTGATTGAAACGCTACTTATATGCGTTAACTTTCCGGATTAGCACTTCACGTTATGAAGACAGAAAGAGTTACATTACGAGTGAAATGTTTCCGTTTGAGTCGACGAAGAAACCGACGTCGGAATTTTGAAACGAGTTATGTAAGATTCCCGTCCGTATGTTGTCACATTTTATTTCCTATCATTCTGTTATTTACATTTTCATGCGTGATTTTAAATTTCATTCAGAATGTTATAATGATTAGTGTCGTTGGTGATGGCCTTGTATTGAAGAAACAAATTAAAATCCTTCGTATCAAACTTCCAAGTTTGTAAGTTTTATGACAAATCATTATTGATAAATGACAATTCATCATTGATTAAAGTTTTTTAAAATTAAAATTAAGTTATATGTTGAATTTTTAAACCCTCTATAAACGGAAATTTTTGAAGGATCCGTGAGGTTCCGACTTAGACAAGCTTTACTCTAATATATAGAACATAAAGTTATTATAGTATTCGTGAAGATTGTTTTTCATACAATAATTAATTAATTTCAAAATTAAACGAGAGTATTTTATTTGTTTTTCTTGAGCAGTGAGTATGCTAGTTTTTGAAAATCATTTTGTCGGGTTTCGTCGAGCAGCATTTGTGCAGCTGCAATAAAAAGTATTTGCTTTCTAGGCTCAGTTTCAAACGTACCAAATACAAAACTGTTGTCGATGGAATAAAACATCGATTTCAAAATGTTATCAGCCCGAGTCCTTCCTAAACGCAATACGCTGGGTGGAATGAAAGAGACCTGCGCAATTGTGATCCTTCCAGGGACATTTCAGACGCTAGAGTAATCTGTGACGTAAGATCGCCCGATGGTCCGACTGTAATGGGTCGCATGGAGTGAGAGAACGACTTTAAGACTCATTCAGTGTGGAATTTTTCGGAATACACCAGGAGGAACGACAGAGCTGCTAATTCAATATAATAAATATAGTGTAATATAATATTTATATAATTTTCTGTCACAATTATATCCAGAGTAAAATCTCCACTCTACTGAGGCAAAGTTGTAATTTAATTCATTTTCAACCCGTGAGTTTTAAACAAAAAATGCTTGCTTTAACATATTTCGTTAATGGCTTTTATATGGTTATTTTACAGAAAATGTTCCCGATCTTTGTCTCCAAAAAGGAATACTATTTCACTCGTGCAAAAAAGCGCAATATGTCTTGGAAATATTATTGTTAGCTGTAATAAATACCACGCGATTTTTTACCAGATCCTTACTTATTTTGTTTATCGTCTGAACATACATAAGCTTTTTATAATATTAGAATAAACTCGAAAACTAATGAGGTATGGTCGCTCACAACAGTCAATTAAACAAGCGACGAAAATAATAAAATTATTAAATAAGAAAAGCTAAAATTCCAGAAAAGGCCTTAACCATGCAAAACTATTTTCTTTGTAATAATTTTTAGAAAAAACAAATGAGAAAATCAATAAGATCCTCAATACAAGTACCACAATTCTGTTTCTCCAAATATTTCTTGTATTTTCAAGAACTGTCGTTTTAAATAAAAATGCTGTAAAGGGTTAAATATGAAACTTTTACGCATACATCTTTAGAACCACCATACATCTTTAAAACTCGAAAGGCTTTCAATAACAGAAATCGTAGTGAAAATCATAAGATATATTATCGTAATAGTTCGAAAGAATTAGAGCAGGAAAAGAAAATTGCGCAGGAGACACTTTTAAAGCATATTCTTGACAGAGAGGGAAATAATTGGTCGGGGTTTTATAAATATGTTCGCAGAAGAAGAGGAAATAAAGAAGAAATTCCTATCTTTAAAGATGCCAAAAATAGGTTACTTACAGGTGATCGGGAAAAAGCAAACGCTTTTAATGTCTACTTCAGTTCCGTTTTTAAAACAAAATCACAACTCACTCAGATATCGAGGGAGGCTGTGTCAAATCAGTTTAATATAGACGTAAACACATTGCGACAACGAATTAGATGCATGAAAAATGGAAAGTCGCGGGGTCCAGATGCCATTTCAACTGACATAATTAAAATCGGAGGAGAGGCAATATTACCTTATCTAACAAGATTATTTCAGGTTTCGATCAACAATTCAAGCGTGCCCGATGATTGGAAGCTAGCTACCGTTGTTCCGATTTTCAAGAGTGGTGATAGAACTGTATTAGCCAATTATAGACCAGTAAGTCTCACGTCAGTTGTATGTAAGCTAATGGAGCACTTGATAACTAGCTATATTAGACAAGAATGGGAAAGAAAAGAATGGCTATTTCAGGGACAGCATGGTTTTAGGAACGGTTTCTCTTGCGAGAGTCAGATAGTATCATTGTTTCAGGACATAGCTGATGAAGTTGATAATAGTGGGAGGGTGGACGCCGTAATAATAGATTTCGCGAAGGCATTTGATGTTGTTCCACACGATAAACTGGTTAATAAATTAATGCAATCGGGTATTGACCCCAGAGTTGTGGCGTGGATTGATGAGCTTCTTCGAGATTGGAAACAGAAAGTCCGAGTTGACAACAATTTTCGACTCAAGCAAAAGTAACTTCAGGGATCCCTCAAGGAAGCGTTATTGGACCTCTCCTGTTTCTCGCATTTGTGAATGACCTGCCAGACAATTTATATTCAAAGGTGCGGCTATTTGCAGATGACTGTATAATATATCGAGTTATTCAATCAAATGTAGACGAGGATATTTTGCAGGGTGATCTAGACAGATTGCATTTTTGGGCGAAAGAAAATGACATGACAATAAATAGTTCGAAAAGCAAAACCATCACGTTTGGTAGGGGCCGCAAATATAATGAAACTCAATACCGTTTAGGCAACGAAAACATTCCAAAAGTCATGTCTTGTAAGTACCTGGGGATAATTTTTGATAGCAAATTGAGTTGGGAAAATCAGGTTAATTGTGTCGTAGGGAAAGCCTGGAGGTCCTTGCATTTTACTATGCGAATACTAAAAAAGAGTACTGCGAAAGCGAGAGAATTAGCTTATTTATCTCTAGTTCGTCCATTAATGGAATACGGGGCTGTTTGTTGGGACCCGTATAGAAATTCCCAAAAGGAATATTTGAATAGAGTACAGAGAAGAGCGTATAAATTTACTTTCCGAGGGAATAGGAAGAATGTAGAATGGGAGTGTCTGGAAATTAGGAGAGTTAGGCAAGACTCTGTGCCCTGTACAAAGCGTATGCCGGATATCCAGCTTGGAAAGATATCTACATCCGATTGGGTAGACCTTCGTACTTTAGTAGGGGGGATCACAAACACAAAATTCAGTTTAGACCACAGAGAACAGATATTGGAAAATTTTCATTTACAAATAGAACAATAACGGACTGGAATAAGTTACCTGCGACAGCCTTGGAACCCTTTCCTCTTGGTGTTCAAAGATTTAAAAATAAATTAACTAATAGTATTTGTAAACTTCATTAATTTAGTAAGTTGTATTATTATATCAGTTATTATTTGATTATTATTGATAGTTTTATTGCTATTATTATTGTGTTAATTACTATTAAATGCGTTCCTGTTCTAAATATATAATTATATTCAAAGTGGTATTGTATTGAAGTGTTGTGACGTGTTGTGCAGTGTAGTGCAATATAGAAGTAGAAAGAGAAGTGAATTTCAAATGTTGTGAAGTGAAGTGAAGTGAAGTGAAAGTGAAGTGTAATTAAAAAGTCGTGTAATCTTGTATTTAATAGTTTAAAATAACTGTGCAGGTCAACCATAAAATGTAGTTAATGCTATTATTGTTAGCATATTATTATTATTATTATTATTATTATTATTATTATTATTATTATTATTATTATTATTATTATTATGTCTTTAAAGAATTTAATGTTACGTTGTTAAGTAATTTAAATTAATCTATCTATCTAATCATTAAATATTCTTCCTCCCTTTACCTGCGTAGCTTCGTTTTTACAGTGGCTATCATTTCGGAAACACGTGCAAATCCAGACCGCTAACATGCATATTCATATTTACGCTGATTATACGGAAATATATAAAGAATATATTATAAAAATAAATATATAATATATAAAGAATATACTTATTATTAATGTTAAGTGATATGTGTCAAACGTATAGTAATTACTAGCAAACGGATTTCCATGTAATTACATGTTTTTACACGAACTAGATACCTGCATTAAATAATATTGAGTTTACAAACATTTTTTATTTTGAAATCTTACATATTTTACCTACTACTGCATATTTCGTTATATTTTAATATATTTATACGTCGAAACGGAACATTTCAGATGCGCGTTTGCATTATATGTTACGGAAACCGGTAAATATTACGGTAAACGGTATACGGTAACGGTAAACGGTATACGGTAAATGTTACGGTAAATATTAGTGGGTGTAAGTAAGGGGTGAGGATAAGATAAGGAAGAGGAAAGAAATATCGCGCGCGGTCCATGGCCCGTTTGTCAGAGTAATACTGCTCCGCCATTCGCCTGGCGTTGATCGGGATATAACATAAATCTACCGATCAGAGCAGCCGCCAGCTAAAATTCTCCTCCAGACAGCGACTGAATTAGACTCAGTTATCTAGCCAGGACTAATTCGAAAACCCTTCCACCGTAGGAAATCAAACCTAGGACCTCCCGGTCAGAGGCATTGTAGTGACATCAGTTGATGATCTGAGCCACTTCCTCCGGTTCCGATATCATCAATCAATTACGTTCTTCCAGCTGACTTCAGTTTTTGAAGACAAGACGCAGTCAGAATCTGAGAGACACGCCTGAAGGTATAATAAAATGATATTTATTCACTTAGTTTTAAAATACAGGTTTTCAATATTCCAGTGTCTCAGAATAAATATTGCAAACTTCTAGGGCAATATAGGGGCCGAAAATGATGGCTTTTTGCAAGTGGACATTTAGAAGGAAATTTCATATTTATATGATAGTGTATACTCGGTTACAACAGAGTTGTACATATAACATATTCCCCTGATTCCCCCGACAACTCCGAATGCACAGGTGTTCAGTAGGTCACATTCAGGATGCAAGGGGATTAATTGCCGAACGTCTCTGTATATCGGGTTGCCGAACAATAAGGAGTAAACGCCACATGTATAACACCGTTTTGATATTCCTCACTACATGTTCTTTGAAAAAGTTATCATTTTTCGAGACTGTATGTGATCTAAAAATTTGTAACATTTAGTCTAAAACATTCTGTAGAATAAACGAAAGAAAGAAAGATAACGCTACGGAAAATCTGTCATATAGTTTCACGCTCTTACAAAGCAATTCCTGAAAAGAGAAAAATAATCTCCGAAAGAAAAGAAAATTTGAAAAGGAAGATTTTAGAAAATAAGTGAATATTTTCTCGTTCTGTGAGAATGTGAAAAAGGAGAAAATTCTCAGGGAACGGCAGCATGATAAGATGGAAACAATCCGAAATATTGATATCACACCCAAGCTGAGATTGACGTTTGGAAGACTTACAACCGAGTGAAAACAAATCATAGGGATTGCAGAAGAAGCCTAAAGAATGAAGTTAAGATGATGCAAAGGAACATTACCTATTATTAACGTAAAAGGTAATATTTTATTCAAGTTAGGTTTGCCAAGATGCTTATATATTAACTGTATAATCAGATTAAGCTAAAATTAAATTATTTTTAGTTACTTAGTAAGAAAAATCTCTCTCTATTTTTATATCTCCCTCTATATCCCCCTATATATAAATTTGTATTAACAAATTCCTGCTCCCCCAGGGTTACTCGGAGGGGTAATTTCAAGTTAAGTTGATGACGATTTTAGTCGTATAGGTGATGAGACAGAAAAGCGCGTTTCCTATTCCATGAATATCATCAATACGTTTATCATTCTATCAATTCATTCATTTCAATCCATTCAATCCAATTATTTCAATTCCCCCCTTCTACTCCACTTGATTCCATTCTACTCCACTTCATTCCATTCTACTCCACTTCATTCCATTCAATCAATTCATTTCATTCGTTCATTTCATCATTTCGAATCTATCATTCCATCAATTCATTCAGTCGCTGGAAAATTCCGTGAGCTCTTTATGAGGAACGCGATAATCAATGATGTGTGTGTGTGTGTGTCGCTCGAAAAGTCGTCATCCACTCCACCTGGGTCGTGGGCTATTTTGGTTTAGAGTATAGATAACGATTCTGCTTTGTCCTGTCACGATTTTATTTTCATATTTGCAACCTTAAGAAATTATTCTCTTTGAATTTTATGACTAAATATATTTTTGTTTTCTCCCTGGATTTTCTGGATTTTGTTTAGCAGGCGATTTCTAATCTAACTGCACTATTTGCAGACAAAGAACTACACAAATGTTACACGTGTTCTCGAAAAATTCGCAGTTGTTTTGATGTTTTGTTAAACTTACAAGAATGCTGACGTTCTCTAAGATACCAGAGTAATACTTCATAAGAAAACTCATTTGTGACAGTGATATATTTTAGTTAGTAATTGGGTTCGCTTGTATTGTTTTTCATGCCGTCAAAACAGGTTTCTAAATGCGTAAGTCTGTTTTGTCCTCAAGTCTGCTTAAATATATAGTAATTGCTATATCTAATTAAAAGTATTGTACTAAAAAGGATAGGCATGTTAATACATTTCGTGCACTTACAATTGAATCGTTTTTTGAAGCCATAGCAATTTCGATCATGCAGAATAAGTTACTATTTCTACAAACGCAAACACTTTAACAACCAGGGTTGGGCAGTATTTTAATTACATTTTGTATTTAAAAAACTGTATTTTTGAGTTTTTTGGTCATGTATGTAAATACAGACGAAGATGGTAACGACGATACGTTCTTTTTTCACTCTGAAAGTGAATGGACCTCATTGAGACAAAAATAAAAGCTCCGTTCATTAATTGAACGTGAATTCTCTTCAATTTTAAATGATAAATCTAAATCATTAACACGATGGACAATTATCCGACAATAAGTAAAGCGTTTATTCGTTATAACTGTAGTTTATGTTCATCAGCGCCATTTCAACAAACTTTTTTCCTTTGCATATTTCACACATTCGCTAACTAGGGGTATATTGTTTGATGATTTGTATGAAAAACTAATCATTTAAAAGGAAAGTCCATTTATTTGTGTCAAAAATATTTTTGGAAACATTTTATATATAAGAAGTATAAGTGATAATGTTTTTCTGAAAGTATAAGCGAAACTGCTTTATATTTAATAAGTATAAGTCATAATGTTCTTGAGAAAGTATAAGTGCAAGTGTTTTATATTTGAAAGTATTTAAATACTAAACTGAAAGTATTTTGCTCAACCCTGTTGACAACAATATAAATTTATTTTTAATGCGAGAACAATTATTTTCGATATCCAATCGAGAACATTTATATAGGAATTTACCCTCAAAGAAATCAGTTCTCGAAATAGTACGTATAAACACATAAAAACCACATGTGAAATAATGTTAGATTGGGTCTTGTGGTTGTCAATATATTGGTCAAATTAATTGCTAATGTAGGTTGCCGTTATTTTAAAAAACAAAAAGTGTTTATTTGCGGTTATATGATTCTGACAAAAAATATAAAGTACTTCACAGTCTTTGGCACACCTGCCGATCAGGTCTCAGTCTGCTTTCCCAGCTATCGATTGTGCGAATTTTGAATTAATGTCTTATAGGATAATTAATGTGCAATAAAAACATAATAATAATTATTATTATTATTATTATTATTATTATTAATATTATTAACATTATTATTATTATTATTATTATTATTATTAAATGTAGCAATATAAAATAAAAAAATAAAAAACAATAAATAAGTAAAATAAAATAGTAAAGAAGTAAATAAATCCTTCTTCGTCACTTTTGTGGAGTTTAATATTAGTTTGCAAGAGCATCTATCATTAGAGCGTTTCCATAGTATAGGCTGGCGGTCTCACAAATCATTGTGTAATAATCAATATTAACTTAAAACATTTTTGTCTAGTTTGAATCAAATTCACAAATAAAAACTACATGCACTAATCACCTAGGATATTTTACAGAAGTATTTTTAAAGTTACTGTTTTAGGCCTATTCTGTAGTGTAGAATTTTTATACCTTCTATTAATTTTAATAACTAGTTATTACTAATTTAAAACATGAAAAATCCCTATTTAAAAGATAAATATTTTTATTAAAACACCGTCCGTATAATGTGACATTTAATCGTATGTGCTCTAACAACAATTCTCCGACTTATTATTTAATTAATTGTATCGAAATTTTGTGTTTCATTAAAAACGTTACACTTATGTAAATGATACGAAAGCAGTAAGAAATTAGACTTTTTTTCGGCGAAGGACTGAATATAAACACGAGTTAAATCTTATTACTGAGGGATTTCTGAATCCCGAATCCACAAAAAAACAACAAATATTATCTATCGGATTTCCACATGTTTTTCTGGATGTGTATCTTCGGGAGTTTTATCTGTATCCCAAGCAAGTTAGTATAGAACAAATAACAATGGTAAATACGGCATGCTCTGAACTAACACATAGTAGATGTAGAATGTATGCAGATGTGATTCTGTAAGGACTTACAGTGTAATAAAAAGCATGCTCCGGCACTGAGCTACATATGCCTTCACTAAGACCAGTTCTCAGAGAACATTTGACGTTACACGCAAAGGAAATTGTTGTTTACTTTCCTCAGAAGTTGCCATATCACATTGTTTCATTCGAAGTCAACAAGGTGAAGGTTAACATAGCAGGTGTACTCTTTAATCTCATCGTAACATTGTTTAATTCTTGAAAATGATTTCATATTTTTATTTGCAAATAATTTTGTCTTTCTTGCGGAATCTTTAGCAAAGTTTTGTGTGTAGATGAAAAAGAGTTTTTTAATAATTTACGCGTTTCAATTATATTTTTATTCGGTCCCCAACGAATTGGTCGTCACAGTAGTCTACTGTTGGGAGAATGTTGATGATAGCTTGACCGCAAGAAGTTGGCTACATTTATAATTAAACTATATAAAACCTGAAAAGATTACCCAAAATTTATCGCCAATGCAACTCCACTTAGAGTACTTTGCATCGACCACGCAGTTTTATTGATAATGCTAAAAAGAAACAACTTCACACCGCGTGAGTTTAATACTTGTATTCCGCATTTTGAGAACTGACCTCAAACATATGAACTTGCTACAGTGCGAGACTAATTACTGTGAAACAAACCCTCTTTATAAACACATTTAAATCCAGTTAGTTCGTAATATTAAACTTCACTTTCGTGAATAAATCGTAAGAAATGAACAGAAAGATTGAAATATTAATAATCCCAGATTCATATTGAATAGAATTTGTATCATGTGTAGTTGACAAAAACTGCTTCTCCATCTAAGACAATGAAATACACTGCTCCCATTACTATTATAGCGTTCAATTGCAATAGTTAGTTGAGTTTTCATGAAATAAGTGAGAATAAAATGACAATTTTAAATGGGTAAAATTAAAAAACTTTGAATAATTAATATCAGAAAATTGTTTGTTGTCGGCAGCAGAGACAAACATCAAAAGTATGCAAATGTCAGAAATTAAGTGAAAATGTTGACATTGAAATCAAGTGTTAACGGTAGAAAATAATAATTTTGTGAGGATGGTAGAAATGTCGTTTTAAAGAGCATTGTTTCATGTGGTTTTAATATAGTAAATTATCGAAAAAATAGTTTGTTCATTCATCGAAGTATAATAATAAGAAAGTTAACGAATGTAAAAAAATATTAACTGTTGCAAGGGTCAGGAAATGATCTCGTCACTTTGGTTTGACAGTTTCCAACACGCCAGTCTTGAACCTTCCTTTTAGCATGCTGGTTTTTATATTATGTCCTGTATTATGAGATGGGTTTTAATAATTAAATATTGTTTCAAAATATTTTATGCTTTTGGATTCCATAGAAAACAACTAATGTACATAAAAGTAAATATTACAATTCCGTGCAGTAACTTTGTAGATTCCCGTGCGTATAATAAGCCACGCATTGTTAAATAAAAAACCTTTCTTGTTTGCTGCGTGTTCATTTTTAGCGTATCAAAATAGAACCAAAATCCATATCATATTTGCCCTATCAGTCGTATCATATTTGCCCAAAAAATTGAAGTTGTATACGTCATGGCTCGACTAATATTTTTGGAATCTTTCTACGCAAAAAATAGATTCATTCTTTCTGAATTATTTCCCGTTTTCAAAAATACCATGCCATAAAAATGACGAAGTGACATCAAAAGTTTCCTATCTCAGCGGAAAAGTTTTTGACTTAAAAATACGTCATTTCGGCTTTAACTCTCTCCCCCCCCAAAGTATGTAACATTTTGAGTTCCTGCTATATGGTCATTAATAAGAGATTATGTTTCCTATTGTTTGCTATTTTTGTTAATTTTGGATATGAATAGTTAACAATTCTTAAAGTGTATCACATTTCTGCATCATTTTAACCCCAACTGATCCTATATAGTATATCAATTATACACTTTTTATCCATTTAAATTCATAGTTTATTGCATAAACGACTAACTAACTACACATTTACGCAATTACGGTAGGCAATAATCAGTATTTTAATATTAATTGCTATAAAATAAAAATATACTACAAAAAACATTGAACGATGAATACTTTGATTTTTTTTTACTTAATCTGATAATAATATGCGATGCATTTACGTATCAAATTAGGGTGTTTTTGTTAAGGAAAACAGGCACAATTAATAAATTATTCGATCTTCCTTAACAAAAGTCTCAATTTTTTTTTCGTGGTGGCTGCATTTATTGCAAATATTTTTTTCCATAATATCATGGACGGACTTTTACTGTATTATGGCATTAAATAAACAGATGATTAATTAAATAAAATACAAAATATTCCGTTATTTTGAATTCACTTGCCCATTATAATATTGCAAATAATTTTTTCTCAATTTAACCGTACCCATCAAAGTAAACGCAAACTAAATACTTCCTCATGGCAATTGGTAATTGTTTAGGTTATAGGCAAAACTTGGGCGAGGGTCAATTGCCTGTTCCTCAATTCTTTCTAGCTTTATTGAATTTTTCGGTCATGTAATATATTTTAAAATGAACTAGAATAAAATGTTAAACATACTATTAAATTTCTGTAAATATCGAAAAGTTACAAAAATAAAGTGTGTCAAAACAGAATTGTATAATAAAGAATAATTTGAGACCGATCCCTTTTCATCTCCACAAAATAAACTTCCAATTGTTCGAAATAATCTTCCAACGCCACACCACTCGCTGTATTGTGCGAGGGAAAGCGGTCCTTGCGGAAAGCAATTTCCTGAGGTCAGGGTTTTTGACCCGTGCGCATCCAGAGTTAGGCTCAAGAGATTGTGTCTCGCGCATGGAGAAAAACGCCATCATGTCCCGGATAATAAAAACAAAATAATAATAATAATAATAATAATAATAATAATAATAATAATAATAATAATAATAATAATAATATGTAAGAAATGTAAGAGATTGAAATACATCGACGCGTCAAGTGCATCAGCCATTTGTCTCGTAAGTGTAGGACATGTTAGAGCCGGAAGGTGACCGTGTTCCTCCCACAGTGAAAATGTCAGATACGGTGCCGACTAACACAACGGCTTGCTGGGTTTATCCTCTCCACTTTTTTCCCGACAGTGGGGCACTACCCTAATTTCTAAGCTCCCAAATGGTCTCCATGCCGTGAGGTAGTGTAAACGCCTGTGTGTTTGTCAAAGAAGAGGAGATGAGGCGAGGAAGGGAAGATTGTGAGCGGTCGGTGGCCCCTTACTGTACTGCTTCGACATTCATTTGGTATTGATCGGAGAAACCACGCAAAATTAACGATCAGAGAAGCTGGCTGACAGAATTTTCCTCCATCCAAAGTTTGAATTCGACTTAATTATCTTTGATAGCTAGTGTGGAAAGTTCGCCCACGCCAAGATTCGAACCCTAGGCGCTCACGCCTAGAGATATAATTGAAGATGATGATGATAACAATATAATGTCCTACAAACTTTGAAACAATTCGTTAACATCATATAATAATTGATTTGAATGAATTTTGCCATACCACTGTGAATTTTGAAAGTAAGTGAAATTTCGTACCAAATGCATGTAATCGCAGAACTTCATTCCATAAAACGTGATCTTCCTAACAAAATAACGGATCCGCCGTCTTTATTTGATGATCAATATTTTTCTCTAATCTTCACATACTTTAAACTCTACCTCGTTTCCCGCTAACTTGCGGTTCAGTCACCTTTAGTTACTTCAATTATTAATATTTTTTAAAGCATTTACTTGAAAAGCAATTTAAAAGAATTTATCATTTATACTATAATATTTCTTCGAAAAAAATGACATTATTTTCAATTGATTGATCAACTGCCCGACTCCAACCGCCAGTACTTTATTATTCAACCGCCCAACGCCAACCGCAGTCCTGAAACCTACCAGTAGGAGCAGCAGCAGTACGCCGGAGGTATGCAGACATTTGCGCGCTGTCGCCATGTTGATGTAGCGAGCGAAGCAACCCTGGCGAGGGTCGCTGAAAGACGTGCAGCTCTCCGCGTCTGAGAGTCTTCGGGCGGACATCTTATCTGAGCGTCTAATACCGCCCCATAAACGCGTCACGCGTTTTACAACTACTACCAGTTCCGGTTGTGGAGCTAATGTTTTGCGCACGTTCAGATAATCGTGGCTTTGCTTTGCTCGCGCCGTTCCCGGAACAGGGCTCAAAAAGAACTCGAGGTTTACTCCCGACGTTCTGCGTTTACGTCAACTTACGAACTTCATGGAGTACTTCGCGAAGGGGCTCCTTCCTCCCGCGATGGAGGACCCCGCACATGGCACATGTTCTACCCGAACGCCGCACACCTACTGCTGCGAAGGCCGGGCCTCCCGCGCCAGCGTTGCAATCGTCTACGTCTGCTGATACAGCACATTTGTATGGAGCGAATCACTCTGTTGTTTGCATCCTCCGTCATATCATAAGGGTTTTCCTTCCGGTTCAATTTTTTTTCAATGTATCAACCCGTGAGGTATTTTGTGTTTCTTCAAGTAGACAAACTCTCTTCGAATGAGTTGGGATCATATGATGCCATTGTTAGTACGATTTAAAAGAAAAATCCTTCAATGCGTATTGTACTCGTTGGATTGTCATGTTCTTGAAATCTAAACAAAGTATCTTATTTTATAAGATTGCGGACAAAACTCCAAATTGTTTCCAACCTTATAAATGTGGACTGAACCTGTTTCTTTCTTACTTTGAGTTACCATTTACTCGTTATCTTAAATCTCTTGTGTACCTAATTTGCCTGTGATATCGTGAAATTATCATATTCATTGCAAATCGTATTATTTTAGATTGACGACTCAGCGTCTAATTTGGGATTATAGAGCATATTTTTGATTCACGGATAACATACTTTCTGGAGATAATAAGTTTGTGGAGTCATGGATATGATTTAGAAGAAGAGAATAAACGCAAATTAATGCATTAAATCGATACATTTCCAACCTCAAATTGAGACCAAACAGATTGAAACCAACCCATTCAAATTCAGGATAATCACAGTCATATTGAAAATGAACAAGTACCAATAGGAAAACATATAAATGCAATATTTTGAAATATTAGTTATTTTTGAAAAACCAAAGAAAATTCGAAATTATTCTCATTCTCCTCCTTCCTCTTCTTGTTCTTCATCTGATCATCTTCCTTCTCCTCCGCATTATTCTCCCCTTATACTTTTCCTCCTCTTCCTTCTCCTCCTTTTCATTCTCGTTCTGCTCTTCTTTCTCCTCCTGCTCTTCTTTCCGCATTCTCCTCCTCCCCATTCATCTTCTTCGCATTTTATATGCAATTGGTCGACTTCTACTATAATTAAAACACATTGCGTATGCTTTCCAAGTTCTTTATCGCAAAACTAGAATATCATACTATTTTTGCCGTACTACGTACGGAGTAAAGGGAAAAAATTACTATACAGCTTTGGCAAAAAAGGCGACTTTTCGACAGAAAATTCGAATTATGGGGGCCTGATATCGGAAGAGTGCATATATCGTGTTTCTATATTTAGTAAATGACTTCCTCTAACACAATTCTGCCCGTTCACCCGTCCGTCCGTCCGCCCCTCCCTCAGCCTATTTGTGATCAACGCTAGCCCCTAAATCGATCAGGCGAATTTTTTTTCAAAATTAATATTTTCAGATCGATCTAAACGAACTAAAAGCCCAGCCAAATTGAAACGGATATTTTGATTTTGTGCGATGCTTTACATTTAGACATACCAATATTTTCAAAATTTTATCAAAACACGGCTATAAATTCTTTTATTATTTTCCTCGGATACAGCGAAAGACGTTTAAAAATTTTATTAAATAAAATTAAAAATTTTATCTTTAAATTTTCTCCTCGTTCTCCTTTCAAAGGACAGTAAGATAGTGCTGCTCTTTCCATTTTCGGCGAACTCTCTGTGTTTTCGAAAATATTATCATTGCAAAAGTACGATAATGAATATATAGACTTAAATAACTTTGTCTTAATGAAAATATGTTTTAAAAAATCAGATCTTTAAAAGGCCATGTTTCAATTTTGGAGAAAACCGTCTGAACGGTTTAGGCTTTAACTTTGACCACGGACGGACGGACGGACGGACGGACGGACGGACGGACGGATGGACGCACGCACGCACGCACGGACGGGCGGACGGACAGACGATCCCCGTCAATCGACTTTTCAGTATCAGTGGTCCACAAAACATTGACTACATAACGTATTAGAGAAGTAATTTACTACATATAGGAACGATTACAATAATTTCTCTTCTTTTGAAGTAAAACGAGAAAGCAAAAAGTGTTGTTTTCGCGTAAATTTGTTTGAAGTTAATGCAAATTATATTTTTTTTCTCAACAAAAGCTCCAAATTTGTCTTTATTTTTTTTCTCGGATAGAGAACTTTAAAATGGTGCTGGTTTCATTTTCGTAGAACCATCTGAATTTCCGAAAATTGCAAAAGTTATACATAATACAGCAAAGTTAACTTTACAGCCAACTTAAATTTTGTAACAACATAACTTAATGTTTATTTGTACCTACCTATCTCGTGTCTTAGGAAGTAGCTCTAATGAAATATGATCGGACTACATTGAATGAGGGTCTGAATTCTCTGACAACACTATAAGTATTAATATTTATTTCGATATGCGAGGGGAACGACAGGAAAGTTTCGGTAGCGAGAACGTTAAATTCACAGGCTAAATTAAGATTGATCTTCTTTTAATATGTGATATCAACGTGAATATAAAGGTCTACGAAAACAGTAAGGACTCCAAATAAACACGCCGTAAAAGTAGGGTAATGGCATTCAATGAACACCATTGTAGTACGTAACCAAGATCGTCAGTGCCAAATCTGAAAATGAGCAAGTTGTTATTGCTGAAAAAGACGCAAGTGCAAAATTAATGAACTTGTGTAACTTTGTAACGTAGGGGAAAGCTGTTGTTCAGTGACAAAATTAAACACCGAGATATCTACTTTCATACTTTCACCAATGAATTCGGTGAACACATTCTTACCACAGAAGTAAAGGGATCTAGATCATTACTGTGTAACGAATTATATTTTTAAATATTTCCCGAGATTAAAGTCAATACTTAAGTAATATTGTATTGAGGTATTTTAGGTCAATAATTCGATTCGACAGTTATGAAATTTGAAGAATTTTCCTAGAAATAGGCTAAATTTAAAAAATATAAGTAGAGGGAGGGGTATAAGCGTGGAGTACGAGCATAAATGTGGAATACCGCATGATCTGGCATCGCAGCTACTGCTCTGTGGCAGAAAGCACTCGAAACGGTGCACCGTCATGCATTTCGTCATCCAACTTTGTCTGTTGTTGCAGAAGGCCGTGATTTACAAGCGATAGAATTTTACGTTTTGTAAGGTGTATAAAACGTTTGTCGTTAAGCACAATCTATTGTGTAACATACAAATTACTATCGTTATGAATGTGGAATATACTTTAGTTTGGAGTTTACTCATTGGGCTTAACAACTATGTATTTATTGTGTAATTTCCACATGCGCTCTGCCTGTTTTGAGGTTTCGAATGCCAAACTGGAGGTGTCACAAATATAGAATACATCGGTTTTCCAGAAAAGACTGGCCATTGCAATCAAGGCGCAGAGCGCCTGTTCTGCTCTGGAAAGTTTTCAGCAAACCATGGAGAACAATCGATTTTGTGTGGAATGTGCGAGATGTAATCACGTGCAGACTGCGTCGGTTATGACGAAGGGCGTTACTATTGTGATTATTGTTAATAAAAATCTCTCTTGTAGAGTATTATGTCTTTGTTCCATTGTTCTCAGATTGCAAGCAAATAGAACATTTCAGATTGTAATTTGGACTAATTATTTAGCATTTATTGCTTATTACCGGTGGTATTCCATAGTTGTAACCCATTTTCGAAACTTTGAGAGAATGCCTTTTCGTCAAAAGCAATGCTTTTAAAGCACGTCGAGTTGTATTGTGCAACATTTCACAATTATTTCTTTCTTTACGTATCAGCAAGCAACAGAAAAAATGATATTCCATATTTGTACCTCTTCCTCTCTCTGTAAAGCAACTGTGGTTAATTGCCACACTACTTGTAGAAGATTTTGGAGCTGCCGAATTCTAGTAGTAGAATAACTACTTATAGTCATTGGCGTAACTAGATAATGTGGTGCCGCGGGCATTGTTTCCCCGCCCTCAAACAAGATGATATTCGTGTTTGGTTAATGTTTCAGAACGGTATTTCTGAATAGGAAGTAAATAGCAATTGACCAAAAAAGGGTGCACAACAATAGTTTGTCACCAAAAAATTGCAAATCTATTTGGTTTTCCTTATCACAACAACTTTGGAAAGTATTTTTATTTATTTTTTTTATTTTACGTCAAAAAAAACCAGTGAAAACTGCGTATGACGAGCTATGAGGAGAAGTGAATTGTGTGCACATTTTGAAAATTCTGTGATCCCTACACTTAGTCATATATTACTTGAATTTAAAAAAAAAAAGCTCCCATTATTTTTCTGTATCAATGGTCCACAAAACATTGACTAGTAATGTGAAAAAACTCGCGAGGTCGAAATATCGTAGGCACGAGATTTCGAACTTTTGGATGGAAAGTAGAGAAGCCCAAAATAACTTTTGAACATTGATAACTCTCTTGTATGTGTTTTAGACAATGTTTAATTACTGGAGGAGAATATCGTGTAGTTTAGGTTTTATAACACTGTAAAAATGTGAACGAAAGAGTTTATAACTTTTATTAGTTTATCCCAAATTTTTTTTTTTTTTTTTTTAAAGAAGTTAATTACTAGGTAATGTGTTCATAAGGTCGAAATATCGTAGGCACGAGAATTATCGAGTTTTTGGGAAGGAAAGGAGAGAAGCTCAAAATTATTTTTGAGCATTTTCGAAATCCATTGTATGTGTTTAAGATTATATTTGATTACTGGAATAGAACGTCATGTAATTTAGGTTTTATTACAAAGGAAGAAAAAATGATTTGATAAATTGTGGGATTATTGTTTTAATTTTACTTTTTTTATTAAATACTGTACTAGCCCAAAGTTATTTGAGTAACGCGTGTAATTTACAGTTATGTGGACAATTGTCAAAATATGTCTTGTTCGTATACGTTCATTATTTTTGTTATTTCTGAAATTTGTAATATGTAGCACGTTTTGGGTTTGTGGAACTTACTGTATGTAATTTGAGATTATTCGAAAAAATTTTTGGTTTTATAAAATTTAAATATTAAAGAAATGAAAATTGGTTTGTGGAAAAGTGTTGAGTTTTTATTTCTTCTAATTTCTTTGAACCGTAATATCGTGTGTGTGTGTGTGTGTGTGTGTGTGTGTGTGTGTGTGTGTGTGTGTGTGATTTCTTCTGATCTTCTAGATCTGAGAACGTGGAGCTTTTCAACCCCCTTTTGCTAAATTGAATTTGGGTGTTTGTACTCGTAATGTGGGTGAAAAAATGATTTCGGTGTCGTTAAAGACTCGAAATTATGGCGCATGATATTTTTAGTTATGAAATATTCGGGTGGTTCTCATTTCTCTCTCTCGTAGTTAGGGGTGAGTTTCAAAATTTTGAGTAGTAGCCTATGGGCTACTACTCAAAACCAGAATTCAATTGTTTAGATCATGCAAAAAATTTTGAATTTTGAGTACGTTGGCGTATTAAATTAACTTCCCCCTATATTGTAATCTTGATTTGGGAGGTTTTAGGTATCAAAAATAATGTTTTTGGTGTCATTGAAGAGCCCAAAATTAGCCTAAAATTATGGCGCAAGAATTTTTTAGTTTTGAGAATTTGGGATGGTTTTGGTTTTCTTATTTAGGGGTGAGTTTCGGAATTTCAAAGTGGCGCACGGGACCCAAAATTCACTGATTCAGACCTACAAAAAATTTGAATTTTGAGGAATGGGGTGCTAGCCATCCCTTATTTTGAAACCTTCATTTCGGAGGGTAGTGGGGTACAAAAAATAATGTTTTTGGTATCACTGAAGAGCCCAAAATTAGCCCAAAACTATGGCGCAAGAAGTTTTAAGTTATGAGAATTTGGAGTGGTTTTGGTTTTCGGTTTTTTTTATTTAGGGGTGAGTTTCGGAATTTCGAAAAGTGGCGCTCAGGAGCCCAAAATTCACTTGTTTCGAGCGTACAAAATTATTTGAATTTTGAGTAAATGGTGGTGCTAGCTTTACCAGCCACAATTTGAAATTTTGATTTCAGGGTGTTGGGAGGTAACCCAAAATTTTTGAATGGGGGCTGAAATTAGCCCAAAATATGGCGCAAAAAGTTTTCAGTTTTTCGAAAGTGGGGTGCTAGCTTTACCGACGTGCAGCGTATTGTAAACGAACCAGTTTGGACAACGGTTTTAAGCAGGTAGTAGGATCACCGACGATGAATATGGGCACTGCTGGACGTTTTTCGTGCCCACTTTCAAAATACCGTTATCGACTGCGAGATTGTGCAGTGGATTAGTGACCACAATGGTATATTGCTAAAGCTTAAAGAGGCGGGTTCGGAGGACAGTAGAACACCAAATACAAAAGTCTACATTTTTACCGAAGTGGAGAGTTTAGGATTACAACAATTTTTAAGATATACTTAAAGTGGGCAAGTCAACGTAGGACTGTGGAAGAAATATGGCAAAATGTTAAAGAAATAATGATGGAAAGGTTAGAGCGTTTTATTCTACACAAAGTGTTGAAACTCAGATCCTTAATATTACAATAAAAAAGTGAGAAAACTTAAAATTCAAGTCACGAGAGCGTCCAGTTAAAGGTAGAAAGAGTGACTGCCATGCACAATATTTCAGGCAACTATCTAAAGATCTCTTAACAGAAAAATGGCGGCGCAGGATACGTGTCTACGTACTATTTGGTCCCTAGATCAAAAAAAAGTAGCAAAATCTTTTACAGCTACATGAGCAAACGTAAGGACAGAAAAGACGGGATTATGTCTATCAAAGATGCGCAAATCAATACGGTGGTGTCGGACTTTTGCAAAGCTGAGTTATTTAACAAGTACTTTGCATATATATTTCGCAAAAGAAGAAATTTTACTGAACCCCTCTTTAGAGATACAATTATTTATTTATTTATTTATTTTACGTAAAAAACAGTTAAAACTGCGCATGACGTGCTATGGGGAAAAGTGCATTGTGTGCACATTTTCAAAATTCTGTGATCCTACACTAAGTCATATACTACTTAAATTTTGAATTTTGAAAGGGAGAAAAAAAGAGAAAAAAAACTCCCATGTAATAAAATCTATTTCCAAGGATAAAAAGGCAATAAATTTTGGCTCTTATCCATGTTGTCCTTCAGAATAATACTTCCTGGCGCGACAACATGGAAACAATAATTTGAATAATTGTAATTCCCACTGAATTCTAGAAGACGTGCACAGAAAATGAAGTTACATTTATGTCCAGAAACAAAACAAGGGGCCATCTCAGCATTTGCTCAATGGATCTGGGAAACTGGACGAAAAACCTGATCGAGATGGGGGTCATTGACCCGGAAGCTGTAGTACAATAGTTGTTACAGGTTGTTTATACTCACTTATAAAGTCCAGATGGTAAATAAAGCATTATGTATCATTGTTAAAATTAATGTTACTTTTTTTGTGATGCTCAGTATAGTCTCTAATTGTATAGAAACAGTTATGCAGCAGAAACGATTACACTTGGGATTCAAACTTTTCTATTGAAGTTAATCGTTTAATGTCATCTGGCAAAGTGTTGTAAAATAATGTACATGTATTGTATGTGAATTTTTTGTAATGAGCTGTTGATACTGTCACCTGATGAATATGATTTCTACGCCGATTTTATAGTAATAGACTTCGGCATTTTCTGAAAATATATTCCCGCCATTGAGCAAGTCATTTTTTACAAAAACCACTGATTCGTAAATAAAAAGACACGGTAATGGTAGAATTTCTAGATTAATGAAGAGAGGCTTACATGAATCACGTGGGTGGGATTTGGTTATTATTCGTACAATTCGTTTTTGTAATCTAAAAGTCTGGGAGCTATAAGATGCATTTCCCCAGAATATTATGCCTTATCTCAGGCGGGAATGAACATTCACGAAGTATACACAACGAGCAGTATGAAGGCTGACTGAATTTGCAAGAATTTTGAACGCGTAGCATAATGAACTTAATTTTGTGTTCAATTCATTTAAATGGGCGTTCCATTTAAGGTTTGACTGAATTGAGAGACCTAAACATTTTGTTGCCTTAACATCAGTCAATGGTATACTGTTCATTTTCAATGGAGCACAGAATTGTTTATTTGAAATGGAAAACTGCATTAAAACCGTTTTCTTTTCGTTTACTATTAATTTGTTATTTCGGAACCAATTTGAAACATCTGATATTGTACTATTTACTGTTTCTTTATTGCAAAGGATGTTCGTATCATCCGCAAAGAGAACCGTTCTTCCGTTGCGAATCGTCGAGGGCGTATCGTTTACGTAAAGTAGGAACAGAATAGGGCCTAACATCGATTCTTGAGGAACTCCACATGCAACGGGCAAAGAGTCGGAAAGGTGCGTACGTAATGTTCCATCATTCCAGTAAGGTATTTCAACTCTCTGAGATCGTTGTTTAAGGTACGAACATAACCAATCTAGAGCAATACCACGAATTCCATATGAAGGTAATTTGGAAAGTAAAATGTCATGATCAATGACGTCAAAAGCTTTTGAGAGATCTAAAAATAATCCGATAGGTTCCTCGTTTTCATCCAATGATGAGGCGACATCTTTAAGAAAAGAAAATATAGCTGTTTCCGTTGATTTTGATTTTCTAAATCCATGTTGGCAATCTGAAAGCGCGTCGTGTTTAGTGAGAAAGGTTTCCATTCGTACGTAGAAAAAGTCTCTCTAATATTTTTAAAAAACTGATAGAAGAGAAATGGGCCGATAATTTTGAATTTCATTTTGTTGCCTTTTTTGAAACGCGGCTTAATTTTAGCTGTATTGGAAATATCTGGAAACGTTTCAGTGCATAAAAATGCATTAAATATATGAGTTAACGGGTGTATAATGTCATACGCAAGTCTTTAACAAAGAATCCGGGAATTGATCTAAACCGGCGGAATATTTATTTTTTAGTTTACCGATAATTTTGAGAATTTCATAGGAAGAAGTTTCGGAAACGAACATTGTGTCTAAAATTTTGGGTGAACTGTCTGTTTTTGAACTATTGAAATTAACGCGACGGATATTCGAAATATATTAAACAAACTAGGGAAACGTAAATCAGTGGGACCTGATGGCATTTCCGGAGATTTCTTAAAGTTAAGGGGTGAAGACATGATTTTTCATCTCTTGGGAATTTTTCAAATAATGCTAAATAAAGCTTCTATTCCAGACGACTGGAAAAACGCAATTGTGGTTCCTATATTTACGGAGGAAGTCTCACAAAAGTATAAAAATACCTGCCAATTAATAAAACAATGTAGGCTTTCACGGCCGGAGTTGTAGTCAAAGATTTCTTCCGGGCTGAAGGGCCGTGGTCCATTGGAAAACAAATTTCCAGACGTTTCGTCCGTAACTACGGCAGACATCCTCAGTGGCGATGTGGTCTCGGACGAAGAATCCTCCTTGAAGGTTCCCCGGTGAATGACGGAATTGCCCGGTCCGCGGGGATATTTGTACCAGCGGGACTGTGGTGGGGGGCAGCTACTGATTGGCTCGGGCCGGGTGACGTGGCGGAGACGCTCACTGTGTGTACGTGACTGTTGTCATGTTCCCGGGTGCCTACGTGACCACTGTCACGTCTTTGTTTTTCATTAGGTTTTGCTTTGGCCTGGCGGATTACGGGGGTCCAAATCGGACTGATTTTCATTGCCTCCTCCTTTCTATTGAAATTCCGGGGATGTTTGTGAATTTCAATGGCTTCACGGTTTAATCGTGCATGGGTGGCTAAAACATCCACGTCTTCGAATCTTATGTTGTGTTCATGGCCAGAGAAAGCGTGTTCGGCTACTGCTGACTTTTCAGTGTAGCCAAAACGGCAGTTCCTTTTGTGTTCGGAGAGCCTGGTGTTGATGCTCCGTTGTGTAGTGCCAATGTATACAGCGCCACAGGAACATGGAATTCTATAGACCCCTGCTGATGATAATGGATCTCTTCTGTCCTTGGCAGATCGGAATAAGTTTCGAAGCTGTGAAGTGGGCTTGAAAATGGCTTTTACATTGTGTTTTCCTAGCACTTTTCCTATACGGTCCGTGATGTTCTTCACATAAGGTAGGCTTACTTTCAGTGTTCGGTTGGCATTTGTTTCACTGCGTGAAGTTTTCTTTGGATGGAGTGCTCTCTTGACTTCCGCTGCAGAGTATCCGTTGGCCTGCAAAGCTCTGTTGAGGTGACTCAATTCCTCGGGTAAACTGTCATTTTCACATATCCTTGTTGCACGATTAACCAGAGTTTTCATCATGGCTCTCTTCTGACTTGGGTGGTGATTGGACATTTTGTTGAGGTATCTATCTGTTGAGTTGGTTTCCGGTACACAGTGTGTCCCAGTGATCCGTCTGCATTCTTGGTAACAAGTACATCTAAGAAGGCCACTTTCCCCTCCTTTTCCTTGCACGATTAAGAGGAAATCGTTGAGGGTATTTTCTCCGTTGCTCCATACGACAAAAGTGTCGTCCACATATCGAAACCAACACTTAGGTTTAAGAGGCGCGGTGTTCAGCGCTGTAGTTTCAAAACTCTCCATGTATAAGTTGGCGACGACCGGGCTAAGGGGATTACCCATGGCGACCCCGTCATTTTGTTCATAAAATTCTCCATTCCACAGGAAGTATGTGGTGGTGAGAACATGTTTGAACAAAGATGTAATATCATCTGGAAATATATCTCGCAGTAATGCCATAGTTTCATTCACCGGTACCATAATGAAGAGTGAGACCACATCAAAGCTGATGAGGAGATCCTCAGGCTGCAAAGTAAGTGATTTCAGTTTCTCAATGAAGTGCATTGAATCTCTGATGTATGTGTTGGTTTGACCGGTGTGCTGTTTCAAAATGTTGTAGAGATATTTGGAGACGGCGTAAGTCGGAGAGCCAATAGCGCTGACAATAGGTCGTAACGGTACCTCTGGTTTGTCGATCTTAATCTAATCGGTAATGCTTCTGATATCCTAATTGAACGTTGTTTTTCCTCAGGGATTGACGAGTTCTTGAGCAGTAGGTTGGTTTGGCGGAGTATTCTTGCTGTGGGATCTCGCGGTAGCTTGGTGTAGGTCTGTGGATCCAGAATGTCCTCCACTTTCTTCTGGTAGTCAGATGTGTTGAGAACGACCAAACAACGAGGTAATGCAACGCTTTTTTGGAAGAAATTTATGGAAGAAATCACCTTCAAATAAATATTAAACACTTCACTGACAGCTTTTGAGTTGAAAAATACACGCCTTATTGACTGTATTCGGACTGATCGCCAAATTTCAACGCACAATGCGCCACAACCCAATACTTCTGATATCTCGCATGGTGTTGAGCAATGCATATCTGGTCGAGGGGTTATGATTTTCAGCTCGGAGCAGTGAGACATGTGAATAGAAGCCATACTCGTACACCTTCCCCCGCTCAGAGAGTCGGGAGAGAAAGCATTCCCCTACGGCCTATTCTTCGAAAAGAAGCGACCCCAGGTCGATATCTATGCTGACAGCTGATGCCCCTCTCCTGCGATGTCCGGCTGCCACGAATAAATCGCTTACCACTTGAACGAAAAAAAACTTGAATAAACAAAGATATGTTGAATGGTAAATTGTAAAAAAATGTACTTTGCTTAATAACATCTGGACATAGTAATGCATGTTAAAATCGAGTGATATTGATGAATATAAAAATACTATTTTTAATTAGTATATTTTTCAATCCATTTTCATTTTCTTGCGGTATCAACAATGATAATAGGCAAAATGTTATTCCATTCGAATTAGAGGTCATTGTTACTTGTAACATTGTCGTAACGCCGAACAGGCGATGATGGTTGGCGATGATGGTCACCAAAAGGCGATGATGGCTGCCGCCTTTCGTTCCCGTTAATGTAAACTAATACTTTTATATATTTGTAGAATATTACAATACAGTAGTTTTTAATAATTACTATTATATATTTTCGATCGTTTACATTTGTTTGCCACCGTTATCAGTATGGCATACCTTATACAATGAATTCAATGCCAGAAATATATTTTCGTTTTAAGTTTTGAACAAAATGTATTGTTTGAAACTATTAAATTTTTGCACCGAATGTACAATTTCAAACAAGTTTTACAAAAAATTGTGACTGAGATGTGTTAATTCGGCGATAAATTGTGGTGTTATAGTATGGCTATATATATATATATATATATATATATATATATATATATATATATATATATATATATATAGTGACGTATCGGTTAGCCCGGCTTGTTCGCAGTAAATTTATTTGCAAGGGACAGGTGTTCTTTTTCGTGAATGGACTCGGGGTTATTAATCAGACACCACTGTTCCGTGAACAAAATAAACATGAATTATTTATTATTCTACACAAATCACTATTGATTACAAATATCGGTGGTGGTCTTTATCCTTTTCTTTACCTCACCCAGAATCACTGTTAGTTCTTTCGATCTTACATCGATCGGGGAAATATTTACCGTTTAATACTCCCCCCTCGAGCGTCGGCGGCTTCGGGGACTCTCGGGTTGCCTCGTACTCCTTCGCTGTCTGCCTATGCCCGGCCTACTGGTGGCCAGCCGATGCGATGCATTGCGTTCCCGAAGTACTTTCTCCTGCGTAATCTTCCCACGGTGCCTCTGCGCCTCCCCGCTGAACTCCTTTCCAGTTCACCCAGATCTACTCGATGTCACCTTCCGCGAGCTGATAAACGCCACTAATTATTCAAGGTACAGTTGCTAGTACGTGTCTCACCATTTCACCAGGCTACTAGACTCGTGTGTACTCCTCTGCACACAATTGGCACAAAATCCGTCAATCACTTTTTCGGCTCACTGTTCGCGACACTATTCTACTTTGTTCGAACGCGGAGCATCCCCAGGTACTTCCTTCCTTACCGGTGACCGGCCGGACACTGAAGCTTCTCGGCGTCGTTTCCCACGCCTTCGGCCAACCGACAACACTTCGCCGCCCGTAACCGTTTCTTGTGGCTAGCGAGCGCCCTCTGGCAACCGTTCTGCCGCGTGCTTACTTGTTGTATCGCCGTTTCTTTAGGCAGAAACGCGGTGCGTTTCTATATATATATATATATATATATATATATATATATATATATATATATATATATATATTGCGACGGAACACACGTCGTGGACCTGCCTCCGACGTGCCGCACACAATGCAACCTTGTTTTGACCAGGGGTCCTTAACCTTGAGGGTGGAGAGCACCGCTCGGGCTTTACCAGCGCCGCGCGGCAGCCTACTGCCGCTCCGACGTCAGGCCTGTCAAGTTGCTGAATCGGTTTGCCTCTGGGAGGCCAATATTGGGTGTTGTGAAATGGATAGAACACAGGCCGGTTCAAATTCAAAAGAAACACTTTAGTAACTCTGGTAAATATGCTCATGTATTCTGAAACTTTTCTAGAGACGAACACTCACACTTAAATACAATACAAATGGCGATTCTACTTACACTTACATTTGGACAACAATTTCGTGTTCTTTATCGAGCGAGCAAGCCGGCTCGTAACACCTCGTTGCTACCATTATAAGCAACGCAAAGAACTAGGCTTGAAGAGAAATAAATAAATTCCCTTCTCGCACTTTGATCAAAACTATAGTCACTATACCAATTTGTGCAAGCAATGCCTCTGTCTTACATACACAAATAGTTGCAACTCAGTCTAAATTATTACTATTGCATCAACTTGTGCAAAAAAGAAAAATAACATCCCTATCCTAAGTACACAAACATCATAAAATTCTAATTTCAGAAATCCAAGTATTTTGCTAATTAATAAGAATTTGAACAATTAATTGTTCATGCAAATCTTAACTTTTGCAAACGCTTCTTTCAGTTTACTCTCCCAGATTGTGGCTCGAATTAATTTTATGAAGTTACATGAACTTCTAGTCACACATTTTGAATTACATTTTTCTGAAATATTTCGTCTTTGTAGTCAGCATACCGCACGCTTCGGCGATTGGGGCACACGTAAACCGACCTCGGCTAATGCAGTGCACGGGACCTCGGCGGCTTATCGCTGAGAACGGCTGCCCGCTCCGCGGCAAACTTCGGCCTCGCGTCGCGCTCCTCGCTGCGCTGCACACCGGTGCCGTTCCGGTCGGTGACCCGCGCCTCTCGCGGTGCTGCCTCCGTCCGTCCGTGCGCTCGTACAATCTTCTTCGGTCGCTATGTAGAACGGCCGCGCCCCCACGCCCGTTTTCCGGTCCCAACACACTCGCTTCTCTGGCCGTGTTGTAGAAGGGATGTCGCCTCAGCCTTCCACCTCAGCGATGCGCCGTAGTGGCGGCGTAACGATTATACGAGGGAGCCGTGTCCGGATCCGTCGTCCTCACTGGACTTCGTGGCTCCTTTCCGCTCGTGCGTTTTACTCCGCCGTCGGTGAATCTCGACCCATTGATTAGATCTTTCTTTCGTGAATGTAGCGCAACATGCAGCGTACAGTTCTTGAGAAAAATGGCTCGGGAGCAGTTTCTTCCCCGCCTCCGTCGCTTCCGCACGATCAGATTTTACTGGTAGCACGTCCTCTCTTCAAATCTGTATTTCTCGGAGATTTACAAGCAACTCTCCGATCTACATCACTCGGAAGTTTCTAGATGACTGTTATCTGCAACTCTCGGAAATTTCAAGATGACTGCCTCTTCTGCGGCTCTCGGAAAATCTCTAGAAAACCGTGTCTCTGGTTAACAGAAAAACTTTCCCCCGGAGACGTTTCCCTCGATTTTTAGAAGTTGGCCAATCGCAAGATTCGGTTTCCAATCCTTATCTTCTCACTATCCCAATGGCGACCACTCGTTCCGCTCGCCGTGGCTGCGGCTGACGTCGGGCGATGACGTGGTTACCGCGCGACGTTTGAAATGGCGGACAGCCGCGATGGTGTTCGGGCGTTCGCGCATGGGGTTCCGGTTCGTTGCCGGGGCGCATATTAGAGCTCGTCTCAATATGTGTGTGTGCGTGTGCGTGTGCGTGCGTGTGCGTGCGTGTGCGTGTGTGTGTGTGCGTGCGTGCGTGTGCGTGTGTGTGTAGTATTTCAAAACAGCAAAAATTAAACCACTTTTTAAAACAGGGAACAAAAATGAAATTCAAAATTACCGGCCAATTCCTCTTTTGGCAGTTTTCTCAAAATTATTAGAGAGGCTTTTCTGTACGCGAATGGAAACTTTTCTCAGGAAAAACGAAGCGTTTGCAGACTCACAACACGGTTTCAGATAATAAAAATCTACGGAAACTGCCATTTTTCTTTCCTTGAAGATGTTGCTTCATCAGTAGACCAAAATGATGAACCCATTGGGATAGTTTTAGACCTTTCGAAAGCTTTTGACGTTATTAACCATAACATCTTGCTCTAAAAATTACCTTCTTATGTAATTCGTGGTATTGCCCTAGATTGGATAAATTCGTACCTAAAACATCGATCTCAAAGAGTAAAACTACCATACTGGCACGAAAGAACATTATTTATTTATCTTTCCAATTCTTTGCCAATTGAACATGGGGTCCCACTAGGTTCGATCTTAGGTCCTATCCTCTTTCGGTGGTACGTAAACGATATGCCCTCCTTTATTAAAAATGGAAGAGCAGTCCTGTTTGCCGATGACATGAATGTTCTTTACAAAAAAAGAAAAAATAAATAGTACAGTTTCAGAAGTTTCAAATCGGTTTTGTAATAACAAATTAATAGTTAACGAAGGAAAAACTCTCGATGCAATTTTGCGTTTGAAATCGACAATCGTATGCTCCATTGAAAATGAACAATATGCAATTAGCTTGTGTTAAGGTAACAAAATTTCTAGGTGTCTCAATTCCATCAAATCTCAAATGGAATGTACATAACAGAATTAAAAACTAAATTAAGCTCATTATGTTAGGCGTTCAGAATTCTTTCTAATTCTGTCAGTCTTCATGCAGCTTGTTGCGTGTATTTTGCAAATGTACTTTCCCGCCTGAGATATGGCATAATATTCTGGGAAAGCTCATCCTTTAGGGTCCAGACATTTAGAATGCAAAAGAAGATTATCCGAATAATGAAAAAATGCCATCCACGTGATCCCTGCAAGCCTCTTTTCATTGAGCTTGGAATCTTACCATCGCCTTGCCTATTTATTTACGAATATGTAGTATTTGTCAAAACTAACTTACTTAACGGTGGGAACATATTTTCATGTAATACTGATATTTATAGTTACAACACTCGACGTAGAAATCATGTTCATCAATTGTCAAGATCAACAGCTCACTACAAGAAATCTACATACAATATATGTACGTTACTTTACAACGCATTGCCAGATGAAATTAAACAATTAAAATTGGTACATAAATAAAAGTTAAAAGTAAAATCTTTTCTGCTGCAAAAGTGTTTCTATACAATTAGAGACTATACTGATCGTCAAAAATAAAAATAATGATTACTTTAACAAAACAATGATCTAGTATGAATTGGTTTACATTTGTATTGTATATTTTTTAAACAAAGACTTAAATGCCTGTAACAAGTTATGTACTTCAGCTTCCGGGTCAATGACCCCCATCTCGATCGGGTTTTTGTCCAGTTTCGCTGATCCGTTGAGCATATGCTGAGATGGCCCCTTGATTTGCTTCTGGACGTAAATGTAGCTTCACTATTCCGTTTTGTTGCGTTTTCCTTTTGCTTGTAGTGGTAGTAGAGCTTAGGGTGAGTTCCTATTTGTTAGCAATAGAGAAAAATCAATTCTGTTCGTTTGTTTACCGTTACAAATAAGTTTTTTATAATTCGGTAACGAAATTATCTAGTTTTGGAAATGTTAATCTCTCGCTTTTAATAATAATAATAATAATAATAATAATAAATTTTAATTTATTATTATTATCATTATTATTATTATCATTATTATTATCATTATTATTATTATCATTATATTACTACTATTCTTTTTTCATATTTCAACTGTTAATAGTTAAATTGTGGAAAAGGGGTTCTGAAACTCAAAAAAGCCGGCGCAGATGATTTTCTTCCCGATACTTCACATACAGTTTTTGACTAAATAAATAAATAACGTAACTATTACTAAAGGCGAGGAAGTACGTACTGTTTTAGCACAACTAGTTTTAGATATGTGTATTTGTGTTTTACTGTTTGTAATAAGTGAAAATAAAAAAGATATACTCTACTTTTTCTTTCGCCACTTTAGAATCGCTAAAACGTATTAAAGATCACCGACCGACGTAAGATGTTCGTTCGGAGCTCACTGAATATTGTTTTTATTACCGTCTAACTCAAGAACCATGATTCACACAGAAATGTGGTTTGTCTCATATCAAAATTTGTACTTTCCTTGCCATTTCATCCGCTGGATGTTTGTGCGTTTCTTCAATAATAAAAAAGTTTCTCGCATGATGAAAACTTCGTCAAAATGTAGAAGTAAACACGGCAATTATTTATAATTAATTTCTTCGTAATTAAACCATGAAAATCAATTACAAAATAACTATCACATTCACAGAAGTTCTGTGAATAACTGGTAGAAAACTCATTTGTCTAAGATCCACAGAATTGAAGCAATCGTTGAGTAAACTTGTTGAATATTTGCGTCAGAAACAGGATGACCGAGACGACGAACCCGGAGCTTCTTCGTGAATTGGCAACATAGCTTGCGATAGAAAGAGAGAGTCTTATGTAAAATTATATTGGATATAAAGAGAGAGCAATACTCCATAAGACTCTGTACTGCAATTAAATGCTTGAACGCTCTATAGGGCCGTAGCTGTTCATTGCGTATGTGAACGACATCGGTCGCCACTGTAAGTCCGAAATTGAACTCTTTGCAGACGATTGCGTATTCTACAGAGAAATTAAAGGTTCGCAGGACATGTAAGCGTTACAAACAGATCTAAAGAAAATAGAAAGCTGAACCACAGAGAATGAAATGGAAATTAATACAAATAAATGTAAAGTATCAGTTTCCCTAATAAGAAAGAAACAGAAAATATCCCGCATTCTCTGAAAGGTGATTTGATAACCAGGATAAGCAATATTAAATATTTAAGAATTAACGAACATATGGGATGGCCCGAGCAAATCAACTATATGGCCGGAAACACATGGAAAGCTCTACATTTCGTAATGAAGATTCTTAGAAGAAGGAGTGCTGAATAGCGTAAACTTGCGTGCACATAGGTAATTCGACCTATTCTTGAATACGGTTCTCTTTTTGTTGGGATCCTTATCATGTAGGAAAAGTAAATACTTTAAAATTGAAAAAAGTCGCGGAAAAAATCGTGTTGAGAAAGAAAATAAATTCAAAAAGTTCCATGTGGGAATCCTTGCAGAAACGTCGGGAAAGAGCTAGACTCTGTGCTTTCTTCAGAGTTTAGAAAGGCGAGCCAGCTTGGGAGGATATTCAGAAGCGACTCAAAATCTTCATTCTCCACTCGTCAGGATCACAATTGCAAAATTATGGGGAGAAAGCAAAAAACTGATATTGGAAAATGTTCTTTCGTTAACCGGACAATAAAAAACTGGAACGAATTACCTGCAGAGGTATGTTTTAAATGTAAACTAGATGTACTTACGGAGAACTGCCACCTGGATCTTTCCCAAAGCAGTGAATATATTATTATTATTATTATTATTATTATTATTATTATTATTACTATTATTGACTTTATTTCTCAGTTAAACTGGGCAAAAAACATGTCTTTTGGTGGCTTAGAACCAGATTCTGCTCTTATGAAAAGGGTATTCACCCTATCTCGTTTGAGCTTACTGTAAAAATCTTCGAACAATGTGACAAGTCTGAAGTAAGACTGCCTTTTGTCCAACAGTTTGCAATTTTATTGGTAGTTTCAAATTTCTCAAATTCTCTTTAAATGTTTCGTCATCACTCCATCCGATGAGATCACCAAGGTATATATAAGAACTTTCTCCAATCGCCAGATCTGTTTCAATTGCATTGCAAGCTCTTCATACTTCCTGATCTTCTCTAATTCAGTTTTTCTGATGTTATGCGTCAGAGGAACTGCAATATCAATTATAGAGGCTACTTTATTGGTTTTATCAATGAGGAGGATATCAGGCCTGTTCAGTCGCGGCTCGTGATTTTCTAAATAGGGAAGGCTGCAAATGCATTGCATTATACCGTGTGGCCCACCTAAGATGTTCCCTTCAATTTTCCCCTGAACCGTTGCAGATACTGAGATGCGGTTTTCACTAAAACTACTATATGCAAGGGGCACATATGGTCATGCATGTTTTCAATTGCATGTTTTATTGCATAGATATTGACTCAACTTCGATTAAATGGAACCCTATAGATTTTTTAGCTCATCATAACAAGCGAGAAGAGACGAGTTCATATATATGCATATCGCCACATGTTACATAAATTTTTTTTCGAGAAATTAAGAGTTTTAAAGACGCACGCCCACTGCTAGTTTCCGTAATCTGAACGAGAAATTCCGGGTGATATGCGGCGAGGCCATTCCCTTCCGTTGCGAGTCCTGACGGCACGGCGCACGGTGGTGCATTTTCTCGAAAACCTGGCCAAAACCTCAAAAATGAAATCGCGTTTACTGAACTTTTGCAAATACTACGACACACTGTATACTTGGGGGCATCCGTTTCTGCCCACTTCATGTCTTTGGGTCAATTCCCCTGGCCCCAGTAGTCACCCGAACTTACCCTTCGTGGCGTTCGGTAGACCTGCAGTGCGAGAGTAACATAGAGAGACCGTCTTTATTTGTAAGTGGTGGCTATACAAAGTTGTGCAGAGAAAACTGGCTGTATGGATTCTCTTCCTGAAGGTTTGTAGAGTATTTTCATGTTTGTTTTATAATGCATTAATGCATAATATAGACGTGGGATGAATTATTAAAATGCATGAAATTAATACAATAATTTTAATTACTCATAAGTTCACGTAGGCTGAAAGTTACCAATTTCGCGGAATTCCGCGATGTTTCTAATTTCATTTACTAGCTGAATCTATCCTCTTTCGAATCCAGTTATAAAATCATGCCCCAACTTGCCCCATTAGTAAATATAAAGAATTAACTTTTCGTCAAGCACGCGTGACCGCCGAATATGACTCGTCGAGATCCGTCCTGAGAACGGAAACTGCTTTTACAATGTTGTTTCTAGCGGAAAATTTTGATCCCTTTTACTGAAAAAACAAATTTAATCAATACTATAAACAAAAAATTAATATTTTTAATTTTTGTAACAGATTATGACTATTCACTAATATTACGTGAACATAATATTTATGTACATATTACATCTTCTCGACTGGATTACGCACATTTTATTTCATTAAAATTGTACATAAAGTAATATTTACATAATATGTGTCGTCAAAACTCGTCTTAAGGAAGGGTGTGCGCTAGATGAAAGGTCAAATACGTACGTGATATCAAAGAAACTCATCATACCACCTTTAAAAAATAAATCAAAAATATAATTGATCGTAAAGTAATATTTGTTTACTTAACTCCGAAGTTACATACCAACAATTATTCATATTACATTGTTATTGTTAGAAAATTAGTATTATATTATTTTTTATGAAATAATACTGCAACTTCAGTTTGAATATGGTCAAGAAACTTATTCAAATGCAATTCAAAGAAAAATGGTCTGAATGTAGAGCTTCCAAACAAGATTATGGTAATAGCAACGACAGTAATTCAGCATGACGCTTTTTTGAGAAATTTAAATATTCCTCAGAAATAGCGGAATATTCATGGTAATACATGTAGAAGACGCTTTTTTGAGAAATTTATTCTGTTGAGATTTTCTGTTCCTTCATTTCCAACTTGAGGGATGTTTAGAAAGTTAAAATTCTTGAACAAATATGCTTTGTCTCATTTGCCTGAGCCAAATATCACCGTAGGGAGAAATGTACCCTAGTGAAAAATGTGATCTTCCTTTCCGGTTCTTCGGATACTGTATATGAATTTTCTCTGACAGAGGGCATGAGATGGCATTAATACCATGCTTCCTTATGCCAGATGTTATCAATTAATATGTAAGTAATCCCTACGGTTTTCTAAAATCAATTTTGTGAATTGATACAATTTAACCAAGTTCATATAGAAAATACATATTTATATTTCACAGATTTAAGAAGTGCATTATTCCGGTATTATGTTACCAGCTCCCTTACATTATAAAGATAATCCAAAATAAATTTGGTCGTCGTAGAAAACATACTATAGCTCTCAGAGGTTTTGGCCAGGAAATCGCCAAAATGCACCACTGTGCGGCGGCAGGATTTTCGACACTAGCTTTTCAGCTAGGTCAAATTCAGTCGCTGCCTGGAGGAGAATTCTAGCGGCCGACTGCTCTGATCGGTAGTTTTCCGTAGTTTCTCCGATCAACACCAGGCGAATGCCGGAGCAGTGCCCTATCAAACGGGCCACGGACCGCGCGCGATCTGTCCTTCCTCTTCCTTGTCATATCCTCTCCCCTTACACACACTTACACTAACATGCATTACACTACCACATATTCCGGGAGACCGGGCGGGAGCTTAGAGCTTGGCCCAGCTGGGGCGGTGCCTGGCTGGTGGGAGAGTCCTGGTTAGGGGGAAACCCCACTAGCCGACGGTAGGTCGGCGCCGGATCTCGCCATCCAGCTGGGATGATCACCGCCATCTCCCGAGAAAAACATGCACTACACTAACGGGACTAATGACCGAAGCAGTTGACGTGCCCGGAAACACGAAAAAATCAATCAATCAAACCTAACGATTTTGCCTTCCCTGTCAACAGCTTCAAATTCGTTATGGATGACCGTTATCGAACTCTCAAACAATTTTGATATTACTGTTACATAATGTAACTCAGAAAGCCATTATTAATAAATAAATAAATACATTTATAAATAAAATTTCTAATTTCTTTCGGGCGGCGATTTCTACAGGAGAGGCTCCGCCTTACAGTCTTTAATGACGAGCCGCGCCTGGGCCTGTTATAATCCACTGTTTTGTCTGTGATAACGAATTGGTCCCAGTACATCACATGTTTCTTTGTTTCCAATACAGGTGCAGGACAAAATTTGTAAAACGACGTAGAAGAGTCGAGCAACCCGTGTTTAACAGCAAGTTTTTGATGTATCAATTTTGCGAGTTGGTCGTGTCTTCCAAGATATGCGTTGTCTGATAATGTCGGACAGCCCGCCATAATGGGCTCAATTGATTCGCCATATGATTCACATTTTCTGCATTTGTCTATCACATGCATCTTCATAACTTTTTTTTCGTAGCTTTTGGTTCGCAGCACCCTATCTTACAAACCCTTCAGTCTCTGGGCATAAATATCCACTGACTAGCCAATGCAGAGACGCAGCTTTATCAATATATTGTTCTTCCAGATGATTGGGAAATTTTCCGTGTATGATTTTCTCCTTCAAAGATTGTAGTTTATCTTGTGTATTTGGAATGCTTTTTGTGGTGTTACAAGAAAGATTCAGTGGCGTGTGACAAGTCAATTTCATTAACCTGCTCATGGTGGAAATTATTTCCACCATGAACCTGCTGCATAATTAGGTAAGAGGAGTTTATCAGTTTTTATTATCAGTTGTTATTATTATTGTTAATAATAATAATAATAATAATAATAATAATAATAATAATAATAATAATAATAATAATAATAATAATAAAACTGAACTGGGTGTTTTCTGAAACACCCTGAAGAACTACCGACGGCCCTGTGCGAGGGGATCACTTTCATGAAGCCGAAATCTAACAATGCCACAGATCCCGGACAATTCCGACCCATCACATGCCTCAACAGGCTATATAAAATCATCACTAGTTGTTTAAAAACAGTGATAGAACAACATTGTGAACAAATCAATATTCTTTCAGAGTACCAGAAAGGCAAGGGTTCATTGGAGGGCAAAGAACAGCTTGTAATCGACAGTGTCATCATGTCTCAGGCATCCAACAAAAAACGAGATCTGAATACTTGTTTCATCGACTACAAGAAGGCATTTGACATGGTCCCGCATGACTGGCTAATCTATGTTCTAAAGCTATATCGTGTTAACCATGCAATCGTAAGATTTCTTATGAACGTAATCAATCACTGGCAAACAACAATACATATGTCCTCAAGTAGTGAAAGAATTGTCACTAAGACACTGAAAATTCCGCAGAGGTATATTCTAAGGCGATAGTCTCAGCCCTTACTGGTTCTGCCTTGCTATGAATCGCCTTTCCTCCTTGCTGGAAAGCATGGGAGTTGGATATGAGCTGAAAGGCCAGAGCAAACATGATGTGAGTCATCTAGCATACATAGACGATATCAAACTGTACTCAGGAACATTACAGGGACTGAAGAAGCTCCTTCATGTCACGTAAAGATTCTCAACCGACATAGGAATGCAATTTGGTATCGAAAAATGCAAAATCCAAAGTATAAGGAAGGGTAAACTCATCAGCGAGGTAGAGCATGAAACGCTGACAGGGGAGACTATAACAACCCTGGAAGAAAATGAACTTTATAAATACCTGGGCATTCAGTAAAACAAGCTGATAATCCACAGTGAAATTAAAGAAAAGCTGCAGGTGGAATTCGAGAAGAGAATGAAAGGTTTATTCAAAACCTTCCTCAATTCACGAAGCCTAACTGCAGCGGTTAACATGTATGTAATACCAGTAATAACTTTCTCACTGGGCATCATTAAATGGTCCAGGACGGATATTGAATCCTTGGAAAGGCGTATTAGGATCCGAATGAGCCGTTCCCAATACCACCACCCCAAAAGCTCAATTCAAAGGGTAACGCTTCCAAGGAAGATGGGAGGTCGTGGTATCCTGAAAATAAGTAATCTCCATTTCAAACAGATTACTAGTATGAGAGAATACTTCAGGAAGAAAGCGTTATCTTCTCATCTACACAAAGTGGTACTTGAAGCGGACTACAATTATACACCTCTGAGTCTCAATCAAGCTAATATAGAACTTCAACAGCCCTCTTTCCAACAAGAGATAGATCTCTGGAAGCACAAAGCAATCCATGGGAGATACCCAGCTGAAATAGCTAATCCAAATGTAGACGTAGACATGTCGTACAAATGGCTCAGCATTGGATATCTCTACCCAGAGACTGAGGGGTTCATGGTTGCCATTCATGATCAAGTCATTGCAACCAGAAACTATCTCAAATATGTCATCAAAGATCCAGAGATGACCTCTGATAACTGCCGGGCCTGTGGCCAACGCGGCGAGACAATTCAACATATTACAGCAGGATGCTGTGTACTCGCCCCAACGGAGTATAAGAACAGGCATGATATGGTGGGTCGAATTATCCACGCCCAACTCGTCAAGATCTGTGGTTTAGCACCATGCCATGATACACCATACTACAAGTATATCCCAAAGAATGTAGAAAACAATAACTATAAATTGTACTGGGATCGTAGTATTTTGACGGGCCGTACAGTACACCATAACCGACCGGATATAACACTCTGGAATAAAAATGAGAAGAAAGTATTGTTTGTAGACATGGCAGTTGTGGACACCAGCAATCTCGCTACAGCATATCATACGAAGATCCAGAAGTACAAAGAATTGGCACATGTCGTGAAGGAGCAATGGAACATCTCGGAAATCAAAACCGTCCCCGTGGTTTTTTCAGCAACGGGCGTCATCCCGAAGACTTTAAAGAATTCACTAGAAACGCTGAAAATAAATAAAAATGCCATAATCAATATCCAGAAATGTGTCATACTTTGTACATGCACATTGGTCCGAAAATTCTTGGGAAGTAATGAGATGTTTAGTTGATACTTTAACTACATACTGTTGATTTTTATTGTTGTCATGCTTTGATGTATTGTATCTGTATGACTGCAATCTATATACCAGTGAACTGTGAATGAATAAATAATAATAATAATAATAATAATAATAATAATAATAATAATAATAATAATAATAATTCGTGCATTCACTATTCTATAAAATTTCTAATTTAATACACAAATTTGCTTCTCTTTGGGGAGAAATTTTGGATGAGACAGGGTTTTTATGCTAAGTAAGATGTCGACACTGTCACTATCCCATCATGCCATATTTTACGCACACCAGAAGAGAGCAAAACCATGCGGTGCGTACACCTAGAATGCGCTGTTTGTGTAAAATGAGTATCGCTTGTTTTTGGATATGCGAAAATTAAATAGCCACTTGAAACCCTGAAAGTAGGAGGGTACTTTACGGACTTGACTCATGAAAACAAGTAGAAACCAGAACGTGAGAAGTGTGGATACGTAACCTGTGTTTTCTGTACGTGCTGTTGTATAAGTTTAAGGCACTAATGTGTTTTGTATAATACATACCAGTAAAATTGTATGTTGTTAAAGTTTAAAATTGTTCGCGTCAGCTAGGTGCCAATGTTACCGGTTTATCCGAGTATGACTATGATTGTGCGCAAAACTAATTGCTGTCAACTGCCGTAATTGCGTGTTTACGTGTCCACGTGTATAACATAACCTTGAAAGTAAGGACAATACGATAATCTGTTGATCATTTTATTGTGCAGAACAATTACAATTCTAGAATGAATTCCGAAAACGGCGTAGAAGAAAGTATGTCGGAAGAGGAGAGTTCTGAGGAAATGGATGTGAATGAAGAAGAAGAAGAAAATGAAAACGATAAAGATGCCAAAAAGCCAAAAAAAGTGTATCTGCCAGGTGATCCCCTGGCAGAAAATGAGGTGCTGGAATGTGATAAATCTGCATATGAAATGTTGCACTCAGCACAAACTGGTGAGAAATTTCTACTTATTACCTAATTCATTCTTTGATGAAATGATGAATTATTTAACATATGTGTTATGTTTACAGGTGTCCCTTGTTTAAGTTTTGATATTATTCAAAATCCTTGGCATCCACCATCTGGCGATTTTCCATTTACTGCATATTTAGTTGCTGGTACTCAAGCTCCTGAGACACATGCAAACTCCATTATCGTAATGCAGGTGAGCATGACTCAAATGAACATTATCTCATAGTAGTTGGTTATGATTTTTTCAATTTGGATTGTGTTGCAGAATTATCAAATGTGTTACAATTTATTAAATTAGGATTGCTTTCAATTAATTCATGTATATCCTGTGCTATACTGTCCAGGATCCATTATCTTTCAACTTGATTTACAAGTTGTCACAAATTATAAATTTTACTGTGATAAACATTTATGATGACAATACTATAGTGATTGCTTTTTTAATCTGTCTGGTTCTGTTTGTGAGAGAAGACATTATTTTAATTAATTATAGAATCTTTTGTAGATGAGTAATATGCATAAAATGGAAGATGATGAAGACTCAGAAGAAAGTTCTGATAGTGAAGATGAAGAAGATTCTAAAAGTCCCAGACTTAAGAGTACGTTTATAAATCATTTGGGATGTATAAATAGAGTTCGTGTAAGTATCACCAATTAACAAAAACTTTAAATAAATTATGCTTAAAGTTTGTAATCTCCTAGAAATTCTTCTGTTTGGTTTTGTTGAATTCCAACAATCCTGAAAAAATATTAGGTTAAAGTCTAGAACACGGTACAACCTAAGGAAGTCATTTAAATCGGTACTTCACGCTGCTTTGGTGAGGTGGAAATCCACAGTGGAGGGGACGAGGTGTGGTTGGGCGATTATAATAATTGGTCACCAACGTGACATCATAAGTTAGGGGAGGCAATTTCACCCTAGTGTATTGTCAGAACTCCATTAGATAATAGTGCTGTCTGCAATCGTGGTGTGTGCCTCTGTGATAAACAAACCTTCCGTCGTTCGAATTCATTGCAGAAGTTTGAATTCGAAGTTTTTGCATAAACTGCATAGTGAAGTGCTTCCTTATAAAAGTGAATATGTAGTTATGCGATGGAAGGTTGTTTGTAGTGATCGTGAGGTCCGAAGGCCCGAGCTTCGCTGTGACTTGGATCTAGGTGAGCAAAGCGAGAAAACTTGCCTTTGAAAGTAATTTGGCCATTAAAATGTGGCAGGGATGAAGTGTATGAAGGGCGAGTCATGAAAATCCCCAATAGGTACGTTTTCTTCATTTCTATCACTGCTTAGCATACTTTGAGGGAGGGCTTAAGGAGACTCCTCTGCCCCTCTGCTGCTGTGCTTCTCTAAGGGTGTAATGTGTTCTGATATTTAACCCACATTTCTTTTACCTTACCATGTAAATAAAGTACAAAAAGTATCAAAATACAATTTATTGATATCTGTTGACACTTATTTTTCAGCGTCATGCCTGACAGCATTTCAGTTTTACTGCTATGTTGAATGAAAATTATTGCCAAGGAATACAGATTACTCGTAACTGATACAATGATTTTTCATATCACCTGCCTTTTTGTACTGAAGAAAAAATTTGTGCATTCATTATCTTCTGAGACAATTCTTAGCATATTATACAATAAAATGTCCAAAGAGTGGTAAGAGAGAAGATTTTAACCCAGGAGTGCTTGCAATAATCTGGGAGATCCAAGCCGCAGTAATTTTATGTTCCTGAAGTATTGAGATGCATTAATTGTCTGATATTTCATGTATTTCCTCATTGTACTTTTCTGAGAACTCTTAGCCTTCTATTTTTATCCATTCATTGAATCATTTCCCTTGAGCATGTTCAAACTTGATCGCTGCGCTGCACGATATGTGTAAGATATGATGCGTGCACTGGCACCAATGCATTGTGAACTCCTGGCCTCAGCGGTACCTATCATGACCTTATTTCAGCCATGTCTATGACAAGAGCCTATTCTGAAAATGCAATCATTTGTCTTATCTGAATCGACTGCCACAATTTCTTCTCAAAGAGAAAGATGATGTGCAGGAGACGTCTGCAGGGAAATGAAAAAATGCAAACCTTGCAAAATGGACGAAGACTTTCTAAATGTTTTTGTGAAAAATGTAAAATATGTTTGTTTATAACATGCCAAAATCATTTGAGGAAATTGCATTTAATAATATTTAGTAAGATGATAAGATGTTCAATGATATTTGCATGTACTTTGTACTTTGTCAATTTTTACCATGTATTAAGGCAAAGTTTCTGGAGAGTAAGATTTCATAAACAATTGCATTGGGAGACGTGTATAAAGTAAATAGAATCCGTATTTCTGTAAATAGAGCTTCAGATCATTCACATTCACAAAAAATTACAGCTATAGTTGAGAGATACATTGCGGGCACTGGTGTGAGTCGACCTATTGGAGGCACTCCTGGGTTAATAATAAAATATAATGCTATCCCAATCTGGTAGTGGTTTCTGATTTTTTTCAACAAGATAAACTTACTGTATTTTGTATGGCCAGTTTTCTTCTTGTGGTGATTCTTTAGTTACAAATTATTATTATTATTATTATTATTATTATACACACTGATTGAAGTAAATTCAATTAAAATGCATTTTTCTCATTAAAAGAACAATGTTGGCAGAGCACGTTTTGCCTTCTAACCATGTCATGACGCAAGCACAGAAATGTACAAATTTTTGGCAATCTGACTATTCTTTTCTTACTTTCTGGATTGGTATCAGCATTATCGATCAGTACAATGAGTATATTGTTCACAGGATCGTTCAACTTCTCAAAATTCTTCTCATTTCCTCTGCGAAAATTATATTTCAAATCATATGTCAGATTTACTCTTTCTCTCACTCTCTCTTTCACTCTCGCTCTCACACACTCACGCTCACACTCACTCCCTAAAGAAAAACTGGCATCTATAGGATCGAAATACTCCAGATATATACTTGACTGTCATTCAAATAAGACGAGATCCTGTGATGTGCCTCTTCCTGTGAGTCTGGATAGCTACTCAACTTGGAAGGAGGGCAAGGTGGCTCATCTCAATTTCAAAGATAATGCATTTTTTGCCAATGGAAATGATTGCGAGTGTTTCAGACCCTCAGGGGTTAAATCATGGTTTGTGGTGAGATTTTCATTCATTGCATTTTGACTGTCAAATGTTCATTCAACTAGCTACAAATTCATCAATCTAGACAAATATGAATGAAAAGGTCACAAAGGAGCATTAGTACAAACAGTGCAATTTATCACCTACACATGTACTGTCAATTTGATGTACTTTGCATAACGTCAAAGTTATGGTGAAACCCCCAGCGTGGTGGCTCAGCAATATATTTTTTTTTTTTCAGCAATTTTCCGATGCATTCGTAGCCTAAAAATATACAGGAGAGTTTAGTTATGTATTATTATACATCAATGCTTGCTAAAAGTTTTCACAAAACACACAAATGTTTGAGAGTTATGGCACCTGATCTTGTTAGAAATGTTAGGATATATTCCCTGTAATGTCAATGCAAAGTAAATTTTAAGTAATTGTTACAAAAATAATGTTGAATGAATTCTGGTCAACATTTCCAATATGTATGTTGCAGTGTTTGGTCCATGATGAAGTCATATTGGCAGCATCTTGGTCTGAATTAGGTCGAGTGATGCTCTGGGATATTACTGGTAATGTGAAAGCTACTGCATCAGGAACAAAAGAAGGCCTGGCATCTACACCATTATTCAGTTTCAAGGGTCATCAATCAGAAGGTTATGGTTTGGATTGGAGTCCAACAAAGAAAGGTAAACAGCTGTTCCTTGAATTATGCAATTAGTTTTCACAAATTCACTCAGAAATAGGTCAAGTGAATGAATTGCAGAATGAATGAGATGGGAATAGAATGACTATCAAAAGGTCTACAAAAATAGAAGGACTACATACAAATTAAGAATTGTTATGTATTTTATTAAAGTGATTCTGACAGCTAATATTCTTCCCTCTTGAGAGTTCGTTGTAGAAAGCTGCAGAATTCTGAAGTTTTGCTTTCTCATATACGTATTTTGTATACGTATACATCATTTTTACCTTCTCATATACGTATGTATATAAGGAGTATATATGTAATATATTACTTTCTCATATACATACATATATGTAGTATAAAGAAAGTTATATAATGTTGCGGAAAATCGATTGCAAGATTTCAACGAAAATACAAGATTTGGGGTCCCCTGATGCCGAAAAAGTGGCTTTTTTCAAAATGTCCATCTGCCCGTTTGTCCATTCATCCATCTGTCTGTCCGTCTGTGATGCACCTAAACCATGTGTACGATTTTTTCAAAAATAGATATCCCTGGTTGATCTGGCTCAACTAGAAGCTCTGCAATTTTGAAAACCTTTCTTCACAATTTAGGGGTACTGTACATGAAGTAGACTGACATTTTCTCAAAAACAGCTCCAAATTTTTTCTTTAAATTTCTTGTAAGAATAGAGTAAAATACACTTATAAAGGTGGCATAGTTCCAACTTTCACTGAATTTTTGAAAATTGCAAAAGTTTGAATTTTTTCGGTGTCTTCGTACAATAACAAAATTGAAGATAGAGGTTTTTCCTTCAAATGAAATTTGTTGATAATTCATGCTTTTCTTAAGGTCATGTACGTTTTTTAAAACATCCAGTAATTTCCACGCAATATTGTGTGCAGTATTTGCAATTTTAAAAAATTACAAAAACGAGATTTTCTCAAAAACGGCTCCAAATTTTTTCTTTTAACTTTTGGTAGGGATATTGCTGAATGCTCTCTATACGAGGAAATAACCTCCATATTGCTCTATTCTTTTGTTTGTTCAAATATTACAAAAACATAATTTTTTTACTTCTTTCACGTCGTTAAAGATTTACATTACATTATACATTACAGAATACATTAGCGGTAATTTCACATTATTCAATTTTTGTGTATATGAGTACATGTACTTTAAATAATGTCATGTAAAGTTTCTTGAAAACTTACCAGTTTTCTGTTAAAATGAGCTCAAAAAATAGCTTAACATTTTTTCTTCAAACTGTTCCGACGAGTAGTGCTAATTGCACTATTTAAATGGGCATAAAGTTAATTTTGGTGCATTTTGTTGTTGTTTTTTCCCCCTAAATTATACTTCTTTTTTTTTATCTCTCACACCATTAATATGCACATTTATATTGATTTGTAAACACTATTGCATTTGCAAGTTAAATTGCCTCAAATTACTTTAAATGAAGTTTTTCAAAAACTCAAAAATTTTGAATGAAAAAGCTTCAATTTTCACATTTACAGTAACGCTTAATCCCCATTGTCTTAAAAACTGCTCCAAATTTTTCAGTGAAAATTACCATTTATGACTAGATTTTACTCTTCTTTAATATTCTTACATTCCGTTCTACTATTAGGAAACTGAAAAATTGAGAAAATGTCAAAAAAATGTGCTTTGGGCGGTGATAGATGGCAGCTGGCAAGAGGATGGGGCACGATCGATTTTAGACCCTGTTCTCTTTCTACTATATATAAACGATATGCCCTCGATGATTCAAAACAGAAGAACAGTTTGTTTTGTGGATGATACGAATATTGTTTGCAATAAAGAAACTGTAAATAGTACAGTATCAGATGTTTCTTATTGATTCCGTAATAACAAATTAATAGTATACGTAAAGAAAATGGTTTCAATGCAGTTTTCTATTTTAAATATACAATTCTATACTCCATTGTATATGAACGGTGTGCTATTGACTGATGTTAAGGTAACAAACTTTATTAGGTCTCTCAATTCAGTCAAACCTCAAATGGAACTTCTCATTAAAATGAATTGAACACAAAATTAATTTCATTATGCTACACGTTCAGAATTCTTTCAAATTCTGTTGCTCTTCATACTGCCCATTGTGTATATTTCATGATGATCATTCCCGCCTGAGATATGGCATAATATTCTGGGGAAATACATCTTATAGCTCCCAGACTTTTAGATTACAACAAAAAATCGTATGAATAGTAAACAAATCCCACCTACGTGAGTCTCGTAGGCCTCTCTTTATTAATCTAGGAATTTTACCATTACCTTGTCTGTTGATATATGAACCAATGGTGTTTGTCAAAATTGTCTTGGGAAGGGTGAGAATTTATTTCCAGCAAATGCTGAAGTCTATAACTATAACACTCAACGTAGTAATCCTATTTATCAGGTGACAGTATCAACAGCTCACTACAAAAAATCTACATACAATACATGTACGTTATTTTACAACACTGCTAGATGACATTGAACAATGATATTTGAAAGAAAAGTTTAAATCCCAAGTAAAATCATTAGTTGCCTGTTTCTATATAATTAGAAACTATACTGAGCATCAAAAGGAAAGCAACATTAATTTTAACAGTGATATTTAATGTATCATTTACCATTTGGAGTGTATAATTCTAAACAACTTGTAACAAGTATTGCACTGCAGCATCTGGGTCAATGAGTCCCATCTTGATCAGGATTTTTGTGCAGTTTCCCTGATCCTTTGGGCAAATGCTGAGATGGCTCCTTGTTTTGCTTCTGGACATAAATGTTAGTTCATTATCTGTGCACGTCTTCTAGAATTCAGTGAGGGGTTCATTCAGTTCAGTCTTCTAGAGTTCAATATAGTTATTCAAATTATAGTTTTCCATTTTGTTGGGGTAGGAAGTATTCTTTCATGAAGGACATGATGAGGGATAAGAGCCCAAATTTATTTGCTGATTTACCCTTGAAAATATATTTTATTTCTTCGGAGCAATCTTTTCTGGTAAGAGTGCTTGCAAAAAACTCTTATTTCTTTCTGTATTCAAAATTCAAGTAGTATATGCCTTAGGATATGATTCACAGGATTATGAAAGACAGAATGCACTTCTTCCTATAGCTTGTCTCACAGTTTTTTAAAGTGTTTTTGATGTATAAAAAAATAAAAAATAGACTGTAAAGCCAGTCCACACCAAGGAAATTAGAAAACTTTACCATGAGAAATTTTGTGCCATCTGTAGCACCACTAGTTTCTCTGGTATTTCTTTTCTCATTAGGGTAAATCTCCTCAATGATTTTGATTACAGTATCAATGTGGTTAAGAAGTTAGCCATTTGTCTTGCAGAAACCTAACTTATAGACTTGGCAATTTGATGTGCTTCCTCTTCATCTTCCATTTATTTTTCCATTCCATGATCTTCACTGGTGTGCCCTATTGAGTGGAACTGGAGGAGATCATTCATATTTGCATCAACATCTAGAAAAGAGTCAACAGATCTAGTCAGAAATCTTAACAACTAAATGTGAACTGGAAAGCTCAGGTTCAGGATCAACATTACAAGAAGTTCATCTTCCAAACTCCCTTTTTTTGAGATTTTTTAACCTCTGCCCATGTTTTAAATTGCTTTCTTTATGGCGCAGTTCTTCCAAGTGTCTCTTGATGACAGCAACAGTTGGATCATAGCAACATGTGATAGCAGCAACTTTTTCAGTGACAAAATCTTCCCTTTTGTTGCCACCAACACCAAGTAAATGAATGGGTAGAGCACCATATCTGCAGAGTGTTTTTTCATGCTTTTATAACATCCCAAATCAAAATTTCATCTCATTAGAAATATCAAGATGATAAAAGACTGAAAGATAACAGAAATAAAGATCTGGAAGGCCGAATTCACTTTTGATCGTCCATGAAAGCACACTCCATGTGCACATGGCAAAGGCAGTAAAGTATGGCAACACTGTTTGTGCTGAGGCTCATCTCTCGAGCACAAAGTTCTTATTGAAGTAGCAGGATTTTGAAGAGCACATGAACAGTCTTCCAGCTCATAATGAAGAGTTCATGAGACATCTGTTATCCAAGCTTCATTGTTTGACCACTGATGTTTGTTTTTGTTGGTACTGCTCATTGTAACTCTTGAATTTTTGTGGGTGACTGTGATTGTATTAAATAAATAATGACTTTATATTGTAATCTCTAGATGCATTCTTTCCCAAGTTTTAGACGCTCTAAAAGTTTCTTAATTCTTTGAAGGTGTGCTTGCATCTGGAGATTGTAAACGTGGTATCCACATTTGGCATCCTTCAGAAGGTGCAACTTGGCAAGTTGACCAGCGACCTTTGATGGGTCATACTGATTCTGTGGAGGATTTGCAGTGGTCACCAAATGAATCTAATGTTCTAGCATCATGTTCAGTGGATAAAAGGTAAGTTTTACCTACAAAATCAAGAAAAGAGATTTATGTAGAGAGTAGTGCTTTATAATTATTGTTCTTTATATTTAATTTTGTGAAAGCAAGTGAGGAATTTGAATTTATTTTCAACATTTGGATGTTAAAATCCTGTGTGCTGCTAAATAACTGGCTGATTTTCATTTATTTAGTATTAAATTTTTGTTCCTTTTTGTTAATGTAATTCCATGTTATTAAAAAAAATTACATGTGGTGACTTGTTCTTGAAGAGATTTGGCTGGAGTGAGGAGTTACATATCTCAAGTTTGCCCATGAACAAGGATATTCATGGAAAAATTGTTCAGGATGGTTGAGGATAATCTCAATTCAATACTTCATCCATTCTGCTCAAATCAAGAAACCTTGTTTAGCTTCATGACTAGTAGAAGTTATTCTAACATCAATATTCCATTGTACATGTGAAACTGCTGAGGTGAAACTTCCCTTGGAATTTGTTTTTAATAATGCTATATTTTGTATATACATTGAACTAATGAGGTATTGGCAAATTCACAGTTATTTTCTTTCGAAGTTGCAAGTGTTTGATTATGTACATTATAAAATATATTAGGTAGTTAATAATTAAAATAAATTATATAAATGATGTTAATTTTGTTTTGAAAATACAAGTAGTTTTGTTTATTAGATAACATACATTGGTTATATTTTAATGTATAATTATACAACAGTATATTATTTTAAAATGACATTTGAGTTCAGCAACAGAATTCTAATATCAAAAAAGTGATCTGAAGATAATAAATATCCCGTTTCCTCAGTTTGTAAGCATCACTAATCAACTTTATCATATATTAACCTTTATTTGGTTTCTCTGTTCTACACCTTTAAATGGTAAGATGGCTGTAGCAAAGCCATGTTGGAAGAGACAAGAACCATTCCATAGACTTCATAGCCAGGAAAATATCACCATCTATTCCATTTGTTGCAAACCTCTCACATTTGTGAGGTTTTAATATAAAAGCATACTTCAGCTATCCAGAATGTGCTCTTATTTCACTTTATCAACATCTTAAGGTCTGTCAGTTCAGTTCAGTTCAGTGCAAATCTTTAGGTTGTTTGATACCCGATTGATGATTATCAGGAGTGGATAAGGAAGGACCAGGTCTTAGAGACATGATTTTCAATAAGTTATTGCAGATAACTTCATCTAATGATACCATGATATCGCATAATTTCAAATTCGCTACTGAGAAAAAAACTGACACAATTGTTATCTCCAATATCCCGTAGCACCCCAAAAACAAAGATCACAAAAGTGAGTAGAATAAGAAGCTCCTTGTGCACCTTTTACTTTGACCACAGCTGTGTATACATGACTAGCCACTCTGCAGTGTAGGCAAGGTAGGTAGTGCCTCCTTGATGAAAACATATGCACATTTCATATGCATTTGGCTTCTGGAGATATAAAATGAATTGTTGTGGCATGAATGTTTCTTAACATCATCTCATGCGGTCCATCTTCTTTCCTCTCCTCCTGCATAGACTTTTGCCTCTGTGAGCAGGCACGTTTGGAGGTTGCCTCGCTTCTCAGGAAAGGTCCTGTAATGAGCATAGAGAAGTAGTACACTTTATCCATGTTCTGCTTAGGAAGACAAATTAAGTAATACTGCATGGAAAACTTCAATTTTCAGTCACAGTAGCCGTGTGACCCAAGTTTTGAATTGAGAAGTAAACAAATGAAGAAAGTAATTATTTTCTATGAAGTATTTATTATTTTATTTTATTTTTAAATCAGTGTAATGTGAATTATTTGTGTGTTACTTGATTATTTTACATGCAGATCTGTTTTTATGGTAATATTACTACATACAGTAAATTAACTCTTGACGTATACCGTGTTCTACACTTAATAATGTAGATAACCAACAAATTTTGGGCAATTTTTAATCTAATCGTATGTTAAGTATGGTTGTACATCGTGCTAGTGAAAAACTACAACAAAAAAGTAATTCTGGAACAGATACATATGTTGAAATAATTTCAGAAGGGGTCACTTACATTTCAGACACGCCCTTCCCTTCAATTTGTTCAAGATAAAATCACTTTAGAATGTAACTTTATCTTGAAATTACGTTCACTCAGGCTTAAAGGGAAAGCTATCATATTTACGTGAATATAAGACAAGTTTTCTTCGTAAATATCTCGATCAAAAAATACAGGGTAGCTTTAATACCTAATTATTTGCGGAAATCTTCTTGTCTCCATGAATTTCCTGGACAATTCAAACCAATGTTTTTGAATTGGCCGGTAAAGAGAGAATCTTAAATGAATGTCATTGCAGTAAATGAAATCCAACATGAAAATAAATGTACATCATTGTCAAGATATTATTACATGAACCACAAAGCCACATGGGCTTTCGGTTTGATGCTCCACTACAAAAGATCCCAAATATTGGCTGCTCTCTCCTGCATTACCTGCGGCATGAATCTCCAGGGATGTACGTGTTCACGGTTCACAATTTGATCACAGGAATTTAAAATTAATGGTTGTTCAAGATGCTGAGGCTACAAACAAGTGCATGACAAGAAGAATTCTAGTGACAGAAGGGAACGCTCTTAGCTGGCGTCAGATGTAAAATTAAAGGCCAGTTCAAGGTGCAAAATTTTCAGAGGCTTAGAAACTCTATAGGATGACCTAATATGAGAAGAGGACCAGCAAGAAAGAAAACAGCAACAACAATGATGCATGTGAAGATGAAGACAATAGGGGCAAAAATAGTGATGGTTTTAATTATCAAGAAAATAGTGATAATTCAGGCAAAAATATTTTAAATTCTCATAAACAAGGCAATTTAGACAATTTGTGATTTTATTTTCACTGAATTCTAAAAAATTAGTTAAAAAAGATTCTCTAGAAGACCTGAAAGTTAGGGGTTTATCTGATATTTGGTGTAGTCTCGCATTCAGGTGTATGTGGTACTTTGTATTGTGATGAGCTTGTTACATGACAATTGTTTTGAATTAATATAGTAAAATTGCAAACAACAAAAAAAAATTCACTTTAAAAAGAATAATTTAGGGGAGCATGACCTCCTGCCATATTTCATCCACTGTTCTGTAATGGTTTGCTTACTCTGAAAATTAGTTCACAAGTATATATTACTAATAAAGATGATGTTAAGTTGCTGGGGTGTTTGAGATATGTCCTCCAATTGTTAGCGTAGTAGGAACTTCTTGACCCATTATGCCAGACAACAGCACCAATTGCTGGGTAATTACAAAAATAATTTATTTGAACTAAGTATTGTTTTTCTCTCGTTTACTGAAGTGATGTTTAATTAGAGAAGAATTAAATAAACAGAAGACATTATTTTAATATTCGTACTTGTCTAGGACATAGTTTTAGTGCACAGTGAAACAGAGTTCAAAGTTAAAACTTTGACTGTCTTAAAAAAAAAATTTTTTTACACTTCCTTTACTTAAAAATCACTTATTTATAAGTTATGTGCAAAATTTATGTAAAGATACTGAAGTCAACATTCCATATGTTACTCTCTTTGCTGACCATCTTTTATTGTTTTATTAAAATCAGAGCATAGAGATAAACTAGAGTTGCTACAACAGCCCATACTTTCTCAAATTATTTGTATTAGTAATGTATTGTTATAATACTAGCTGAACCTCTGTGAAACTTTGATAGTTTTCAGTAACATTGCTCATGTTTGAGGCCAGTGGCTGTTTACTCAGGAATTGCCTCATTGACAACACACACCACTGTATTGCTATGCATATACAATATAAACATGCATAAAAATGTAGGAATTTGGTATGTGTCATTATACAACACATTGTGTTACAGTAGTTATGATACACCTGAGTATTCAGATATATTAGTATAGAGAAAGTTGGAAAATTCTGCAAAAAATCAGCATTTTCAATTTTGTCAGAAATGCATATTTTGGTGGTCTTTGATACTGAAGTGGTGTTGCGTTTTCTTTTCTTCTCTCTCTCTTTCTCTCTCTCTCTCTCTCTCTTTCTCTCTCTCTTTCTCTCTCTCTTTCTCTCTCTATTTTTTTTTATGTTTGTCTATGTCTGTCGGTCAGTGAACAACACTAGCTCCTAAACTGAATGCAAGATTTTTCCCTATCAATTTGAGCAATCTCAAAACCTTCGGAATTTGAAATAGCTCTTTTAATTTTGTGAGTACTTAACATTAAACGCCTAACCCAATTTCAGAATTTTTTCAAAAATGGCTCTAATTTTTTTTTATGTTTATGTTTCTTGCTGAAATAGAGAAAAGTACAGTAAATTATATAGCCTATATCCAATTTCATTAAAAACCCTGTAAATTCAAAAATTAAATTGTGGAAGTTTAACTTTTTTCAAACCTCTCCTATGACTATAATATTGAAGCCAGAGATTTCTATCTTAATGAAATCTATTCTACTATATTAGATTTCTTAAATAATTTTGTGTACACTTTTTTGGAAATATCGGTAGTTTTTGTGCCATTTTGAGTAAAATTATGTACATTTTCCACAAAAACACAATCAATATTTTTTAAAAGGTGCTCCAAATGTTTCTTTCAGATTTCTGAAATTTCAAAAATTGTCTATAAGTATTTTTTTGGATGTGTCAGGGATCACTGAACTGTTGAACCCCTGGGGTAGAGAAAGGGACAGGAATGTTCAACGTAGAAAAAAAAACCACTTAAGTTCAGGTAACCATGACAAGTAATGCAAGTGTGTGCTGTTGTGGCATCACTAAACTTTTTAATGTTTTAATAAAATCAATTTCCTTTTGTTGTGTTGATTAAATGTAGTGAGTAAGTGAAGTTAGATTTTGTGGACTCAATTTTAATTCCCTAATCAGAACTAATGCTAACTGAAGTTGTAGGCTTCCGCGGCGGGAGTCATGTGAATGATCTTGGCTGTCCGAGTGACGCCACATCGAAGGCTGTGTTGCCGACGTTTTGACCATCTTTTCGTGTTCTTCCTCAGGGCTGGTCTCAATCTGTGGACAATTGTCAGACCAGCCCTGAGGAAGACCACGAAAAGATGGTCGAAACATCGACAACACAGCCTTTGACACGGCGTCACCCGGACAGCCAAAATCATTCACAACTAATGATAACATTGGAATGCCTCAACTGAACTTGGAAAATGGGCACAGAACTACACTTATGGTTGTATGACCCAAGCAGCCCTCTGCCAAATTGAAATCTTATTTCTTCAGCATTTCTTCTTTTGTTAAATTGTGTAATGTCTTTGAAAATTCTGCTGCAAGTCAGAGATTTATTTGAAATGAAATGAAGGATACTTCTTTTTACTGTTGTGCAATATCAAATTAATGTAGTATATATACTATACTTGTGTTGTCCTGTTGAAACAATGTTTTTTTACAAAATACTGTTGTTATTATTATTATTATTGTTATTAATGTAATTGTTTTTCATGATTGCCTCACACAAGTTAAGAGAATTTGTTGTATTGTGTATTTGTTCTTTGTCATTCTAAATAGGTTTGCCGAATGAAAGTAATTGTCATTTTTTATTGCAGCATTCGAATTTGGGATACCAGGGCAGCTCCAAACAAAGCAAATAAACTGACAGTTGAAAATGCTCATGAAATGGATGTAAATGTCATTAGCTGGAATCATAACGAGCCGTTTATAGTATCTGGAGGAGATGATGGTGTTCTTCGTATATGGGATTTGAGGCAGTTTAAGGTAATTATTTTGCTCTAATTAATGTTATTGTTCATTATTTCATAAACATGTCTTTCAGATAATTTACTTACTTGTGAAAATATGCTTTACAAAATTACAAGAAGTTGAATCAACTGACATGAAATGATGTTATCTAAATGCTGTGAAATATACTTTCAATTTTGTATCCCAAAATTAATGCCTAATATTTGTGTAAATAATATCAATATCGTCGGCCCGGTGGCCGAGATCGCTAAGGCAGTAGTGTCGTAGTGATCTCGGACCGAAGGGTCACGGGTTCGAGTCCTGCCTCGGGCATGGTTGTATTTGTGTTCGTCCTTTCACCCCTTATCATCCTCATATCGTTTCATCTTCATTGTTACCATACCGTTAACACCAATAGTGGTCGCTAATGACCTAGATGTTGATGCGACCTTAAATAACCAATTAAAAAAAAATCAATCTCCCAATTTATTGAATTCTTTCGAATTTTACAGAATAATTGGAGTCCTTTCAGGGATATTCTTTTTCCTATTTGTCTGATTCTGTATATTTTGTTATTTTTGTAAATCTTACGAAGTTAACTAATGCGGATGGAATGAGAATTGTAATGATGGCAACGAAATGTTAGAACGTGAAGATTAAATTTTAATTTTTTTACATAGAATTTCAATTTGAAACCTTTACCTCGTTTGACATAGCAATCTTGGTTTTATTTCTGTGTATTAAAACAATAGTTCTATGTATTAATTATTGTTTCTGGACTGCTAGCTGATAGCACGTGATCCATGATATTTGTTGAGAGGCTGTGGTGGACATCTTGATGCCCACTGCTGTTGTGAATGAAATGGTTGGCCCTTCAATGCCAATTGGACCAATGCCTATCGGCCCAGAAACAATAATTAATATTGACCATGAAAGTCTTCGATGCTCTCTAATAATTCTGTGTTTATTGAAACCTTTTGGAAAAGTGGATACCAAGACAGAAATGAACACAGTCAATATTTGAGTAGTTATATTGTTGTACCTTATGTAAATTGTGTGTATATCTGAAGATGAATATTTGGATATAGGGTCTTGTGGCCTGTGTCAGTCTGCTATCAGTTTTAACATTCTAATGATATAAACCATTATCAGGAGGGTGTTGTTGATAATACTTTTAATGAGTATTTACTCTGGTGCTTTGTACTTTCATAATTCAATATTTTCAGACTGGTCATTCTGTAGCAAGTTTCAAACATCACACTCAACCAGTTACAACTGTTGAATGGCATGCAACAGATCCCACTGTATTTGCTTCTGGAGGAGCTGATAATCAAATTGCCCTATGGGATATTGCAGTTGAAAGAGATACTGAAAACTGCACCGATGATGTGGAGGTTTGTTACACTATCATTCTTATAGAGCTAGAAATACCTTATTAAAAAGTCCCAAAGAAACAACGTATCTTTCAAAAGGAATCTTGATATCCACTGTTTAACCCTCCAAGGATGAATGTAACGTGTACAACACTGCAAACAAGTTACGATATGACTTAATTCCTTTCACTGGTTGATATTTCTGTATGTGCAAGTGTATTCTTTCCATAGAGGGGTCTGGTTTATTGTGCGATCTTTCTCAAAAGTGTTACAATTTTTTTCTCCACAGTTAAAAATTTTGATACTTTTCCTGATGCACTCTGATCGTTGATAAGTTGAATCCATAGCGTATTTTGTTATGAATTCAATTTATCTCAGTGGTATATCTATTATCACTGATAGTTCTAAAAGTAATGAGAATCATTTAATTTATTTTATTATTACAGGGAGTTGTGGAGGCATGGAAAGATTAGTGTGACATACATGTCACACTCGTCCTTCTCCATTGCTTTCAACACCTCTCCACTGTTTTCATATTTTTTTCACTTCATTCTAAGATTAAAAAAAAAAAAATTATCAGTAATACTGACCCTTTTAGAGACAGACTGACAATCACAGAATTACCATATTTACCCAAATACAAGCCGAGTTTTTTTCCCTAAATATCTCAGTCAAAAAATGCGGGGTCATCTTACATTCGCAGATTACACCTAGTTAGTTAGGGTTTAGGTTTTTGCATTGCCATTCTATTCATGAAGCCTGTTAATATTGGCGTAACAATAAACTGTATAGACTGTAAAAACATTGCACTATCTACTATACGTAATTATATTTGCGTTCATTATCTCGGCACCCGCAGCAAATATGCCGGGCAATTCGGACTGATATTTTTGAATGGGATGGTAAAGAATAGCATTGTATACCACTGCGTAAAAACTAATAGCATTGTATCAAACGAAACGTAATGTGAAAATGAATGCTGAGAGTTTGTTACATGATGCAGGTTTGATGATGCTGCGCAGAATCTCAGATATATGCAGATATACAGATAAACACCCGGTGAGAGTGAATCTGTGTTTTGAACTGTTAAAGAAAGAGGCCATGATCAAGTGCATGCCAGATAGAAAATTTGGTGAGACATAAGGGATTGTTCTTAGGTGGCATCTGATGAAAGACTTTCAAAGGGACCTAAAATCTCAAGAGGTGTCACAGCATGGAAGGAGGACTGAAAAGAAAGAAACATTGATACATGTGAAGATGATGAGGGTAGTGACAAAAACCATGATTATGATGATTGATTTTAAGGAACAAGAAAATGATTGTTCAACAATAACTCTTAACATTCTCATCAATAAGGCAACTTTCTAGTCAATAAGACAATTTTCAATTTTATTTTAACTAAATACTTATTGACGAAATTAGTAAAAAATGTAAAAAATTCTCAGGAGGCCTCGTCAATATCAGAGAGTTATCTTATATTCAGAGTCAACTTATAATCAGGTATATACGGTAGTTCAGTTGCTTGAAGATGATGTTCAAGGCATCGAAGATGATCTTCAGAATTAGAGGATATTTTCATTGCACCACCACCTGTGAACGAGCTGACGAAGACAGTGGTGATGAAAACACAGGTCTGCTGGACAATTTGAATAGCAATAAATTGATGAATGAAGCTGAGGCAGTTTTGTGTTATGGAATGATTGGGAAATGGATGGACACTAATGTGGTTGAATCAGTTTAGAGATTCTTCGGTGAAGAATGTAAAGAGATATTCATCAAAAGAGAAAAAACATATCAATGTCCCTCAGTCAGTAATCATTAGATATACAATAGAAATATGGGCAGTACCGATTGAATAAAAAAAAATATATTATCAGAGGTAAGAAAGGGACAATATTGACATAGCCTATAGATGCAGTGATAAATAATGCTTGGTAGATTTACAAGAAGTCAGGAAGGAAAATCACTAAACTGGAATTCAGAAATGACTTTGCCATCACATACCATGGAAGATACAAACGAGCTGTCAAATCTGTGGTCCAACAGCTCTGTCGTCAAAGAGGTCACTGAGTTTTGGACGACATTCACCACAATTGAGCTGATTATCTATTGGGGAAAGTAGAAAATAAAAAGAGATGATGTATGAATGATGAATGCAAAAGTGTCATTGTGGCAATGTGCATGAAATATGACATTAGTTTGTGATAGAAATGCAATATACCGTTTCGTACAAAAGAATTAACACTAATTTTCTACTGTTTGACCTAATAAAACTTTTTGAAAGAATGAAATAGGAAACTATAATTTGTTTGCTACTGATATTGTAGTCATTGTACTGAATAAATGCTTGCCTTGTTAAATATATTCTTTCTTTCATCCTAGTACAATTATCACCCCCAGATAACGAGTGTGACGTATGTCACCCTCATACAATATCCTCCCACACCTCATTGATACGTGGAATAATTTTTTAAACAGTTTTTGGTGTCTAAACAAAAGTAGCTGGATTAAAAGATGAGTAGAAATTCAAAATTTTGATGAAAAATAATCCTCGTCCTTGGAGGGTTAGTAAATGATTTGTGTTGTATTATGTTTAGGTGTTAAATTTATATTATGTATTTTCTGATTACAGAACTTGCCATCCCAATTGCTCTTTATTCATCAAGGACAGACTGATATAAAAGAGTTACATTGGCATCCACAGTTTCCTGGTGTTGTCATAAGTACTGCTCTTGATGGATTCAATATATTCAAAACAATTAGTGTATAATTAAGTGTGTTCTAAGGAAGTCAGGAAAATGAATATCAATAGTAATCATATCTTTTAATGACGTGATAATTTCATCCAATAAAATTTATGTAAAAAATATGTTCCTATGTTATTCCACAAAATCATAACTTGCAAATTTTGTAATATTTTAAGCCAAAGGTGTACAATATGTTGGTTTTATGTATGAAGGCTCAACAGTGAAGTTTTCAAAATATGTATGATATTGTTTGTACATAATTGATGTGTTTGTGGTTAAAATTGGATATATTGTCAGCATTCATTTTGGACCTACTGATCAATTCTTATTTCAGATTATAAGGATGTTTCTATTTCGTAAATCAATTTATTTATGTACATTTTCAACAAACTGAATGACTAATATTGCCCATTGTAAAAAAAATATTGTCTCGTAAAGAATTCGGTTCATTTTCTCCTCTGCCCTCCTCTATCCTATTTGTAACTTCCTTCATGCTTTCTCCTTAGGTCATTTGTTTTATCTTCTTTTTCCTTAGCATCAATTATTTCTATTAATTTTCTGGAAGCTTTAATACCCAATTATAAGATCTAAGTTTTAAGAAGTCTCCTGAATTTTTTCCTCTTTTAGCCAATTCTTACTATTCACATACAGTAAAATTGGAAATTGTCTTATTGACTAGAAAATCAAAAAACACTTAAACAGTTTCAATTTACACTGAAAAATGCAAATATTTGTGTGTGTTATTCCACCTATTGTCATACTGCACATACCAGTCAATTCTCTTACTCAGTGCATCATTGCTTACACCATAGCTGACATCAGGCAACACCAAAACTTCAAGGAAATGGCCATGTGCCATTAAATATTTGCTATTCATGAGTTGTGTTATGGAACAGCAATTTTCTTATTATTTGATGAACTGTTGTCCTGTGTATCCATGTATACTACTCTATAACATTGTAGCATTTGCAAAGAATGATTTTGTAAAAATATTTTTTGCAATGTGTGAGAATATTTTATTTGTTTTTGAGAAGAGTGTGAGCTATCTGCTGAAAACACATTGTGAGTTGTATTGTTAAGCAACTTTTTTGCTGTTAGTGGCCTCTTAAATTAATTGCTAATGATGTTAGTGTCCCTTTGTATCTTTTACTGTTTATTGAAAAATATTTTTAATTAATGACTCCAATCTGTTGTAATCATTAAATTCAATGATATCTTAAAACATGAACCAAATTATGAAATTCATAAATAGGAAAGTCAAAGATTTCTCTTGGACACATGATCACAATGTTCTGGAAAAGTAGGGATTGTTACAAAACTGTTAGAGAATTTTTTGAAGTTCAAGAAATTTTAGTAATTATTATAAAACCAGATATATACGTTCATTAATGACATTTAATAATTTGGTTAAATTTTTGCAGCACAACTTTTATTTGTTGAGTAGATATTTTAACTTTGTCTTTTTCACAGCAAAACACATTTCTGACAAATATGAAGATTCTAAGTGTATTGAATTATAGTGTCATAATTTTGTTAGAGAAATACTATGGAGAAAATGGCTTGCCTGGTACATGTGTGACATCAAATATTTTGGTATGAATTGTATTCTGAAGGTATTTGTACATCTGAAACAAACAACAAGAAGTAATCCAGGAAATGAGAAGAAACATAGAAATAGCCGTTTGGTCTGAAACAAAAAAGAAAAGCAAAGGAAGTGAAAAACTGGACAACTTTGTGCACTTTTACACTGGCGTAAACAAACTTGAAAATGCTAAAGCCGGAGTTTCCATTGTTATTGGTAAATTGGATTCGGTAAATGTATAAGTGTTGGGAATGTATAAACAAACATCTTATTAAAGTTGTGTTAAAAATCAGAGAAAAATACATGTGTCATAGAAATATACAATTTGAATGAAGAGAATAGCTAGGAAAGATGATTTTGAAGTGATAGTCAAAGAAACCCTAGATAGTATATCTAAGTCCCATGAAATAATATTTGCAGGAGACTTTAATGGTTGAGTTGGAAGGGAAAAGAACAACATTGTGGGTCAATATGGAGAAGAAACTTGCAAAGACAATGGTAAAAGACTTATTAATATTTGCAAAAAGTATGAGATGAAAATTAATAACACTTTCTTCCAACAAGTTTTTTCATAAGTATACCTGGTACCAACATACAAAAAAATTGAAATCTTATAATAGACTTCTGTATAACCAAGCAAAAAACTTCACTCTAAATACAAGATGTTAGAGTGAAACGGGGAGCCCAATGTTACGATCATTGTTTGGTAATTGCAAAAACATACAAAGCATTTACTTCAAATAGCATGGATAAAGATGGATGTGTCATGAAACCTACCAAATGCAAATTAAGCAGTCTCTTCGATGGAAGTACAGCGTATCTTCACAGAAAAAGACTTGAAGTTAAACTATTGGTAAAGCATAGGCCAATAGAAAAAGAATATGAACACATAATAGAATACATTCACCAAGCCGCAGAGGAGGCTTTAGGTACTTGTAGTTTAAAACTGAAACACTACTGGTGGGACACAAGTCTAGAAGCAAAGATTAAAAGGAAACGAATGAAAAAAACAATATTGCATTATCAAACATCAGCATCAATAAATGGAAAGTACTTGGGAAGACTGCTGCTAGAAAATAGAAACGTCCAGTCAAACAAGAAAGTGAAGTTTGAGCAAAGGGTAATCTGACAATTGAAGATTTAGAAAAAGCGCTTAAGACCTTGAAATCTAATAAGTCACATGGACCGGGAGATATTCCGGCAGAACTACTGAAATAAGTCCCCTATAAACTGCACCAAATGCTCAAACACGTTTTCAAGGTGCATGAATGGAGAAGATCCTCATCATGAGTGGCGAACATCTTACATGACACCGATCCATAAGAAAGGATCTAGAGACAATGAAACAAACTACAGAGGAATATCAGTTATTGGATCTATAGGTAGATTGTATAGCAAAATAATCCGAAACAAAATAGAATTAAAAGAAAAAATCGGAGAGGAACAGTATGGTTTTACTGCCGGTAGATCGGTCACAGAGAATCTATTTACATTAAAACAGCTTATAGAAAAGAGAACAAGGAGAGGTAGGGAAGTTCATCTGGGTTTCATTGATCTTTAGAAGGCGTATGACAATGTACCAGTTGCTAGAGTATGGGAAGAAATGGATGAACTTTAAATCAATGAGAACTTAATTGGAGCCACACAGAATCTATATAAGAACAACATCTCTCAGATTAAGATCTGCAGTAGGCTCTCAAATCCATTCCCGGTCAGTAAAGGTCTTCGTTAGGGCTGCTGTTTTTCCCCAACACTTTAAAATATATCTGCATCAAATTTTAGCAGCAGGGGGAGAAACAATGCAGAATAATGGGGATGCCGATCGGGGAGGATAAATTATATACATTATATTTTGCTAACGACCAGGTAATAATTGCAGAAGATGCGGACGATTTGAGTTTCATGATCCGTAAACTCAATGAACATTTTTTAATAGCAGAACTTACTATCAACATGAACAAATCTGAATACCTGGCAGTTGGGAACAATGAGATTGAAGATCTTCTGGAAAATGGGAGGAGTAAACAAATATAAATATTTGGGTGTATTCTTTAACAAAAAGGGAAACAGCCAAGAAGAAATTGAGAGGCGAATAAGCTTGGGGAGAAACGTGACACAAAGTATAAACTCTGTTTTACGGGGGGAAAAAAACACATCACTAACACTACTAAAAGACGTCTTTTCTCCACACTAGTCACGAGTGTTACAACGTACGGTTCAGAAGTTTGGGAAGTTGATAAAAGAACAATGGGAAGCAGTTGACCCTTGAAATGGACTACTGGCGTCGAACTTGCTGTTACAGCAGGCGTGACAATCAGAAATGAAGAAATAAGAAAGAAAATGGATGAAAGAAATCTATCCTTGGCGGAATAGAGAAAAAACAAATCGTTTGGTATGATCACGTTATGCGATTGGCAGATGAAAGATGGCCAAAACGAGTCCTGCAATGGGTACCGACAGAAGAGTGGATGACCCAGACTTGCATGGCAGCAGGGAGCGCGAGAGGCTATGATGCCAAGAGAAATGTGTATATATAGTCGCATGTGAGAGATGGTTCATTCGCAAGACAATACAATAAGTTATCTGTTCTTACCTCTCCACTAGGTGGATGTCATCTGTTTGTCTCAGTTCTTAAAATAACGCATATCCACTGCTCTCATTCAAATGTCAAAATACTACTGTATTGATATATACATCCCTCCCTCCCCATTACTCAATTATACATATTATTAATTTTTAACTCGAACTTTAATACTTTTTCGGAATGTCCAGGTTTTCACAGCAACAAATTCGGGCTAGATTATGTCCAAATTACAACATTGCACCTGAGACCTACTGGAGATGCAAAAAATAGGAAGCAAGATAGCATATAGAGTGGTATTTGATGTTCAGGTATTCCATTAATACTTGTTGCAGGTATCACAAGTGCTATGCAAGTAATTTTGCTTTAGGTATTACAAGTGCTGATTATTGATTTTCTGTTAGTGCATATTTATTAAGGTATTAATTTTGTCCAAATAACGTGTTGTGTTCTAGATATAAAGGTTTGTAACCTCATTTTTATGCATTTACAATGTGGTTCATTTGATGGTGTTTTGGCTTTGGTGTATATATAAATTGACTTCTTTTTCTTTAAAAAGGTTGACACATACATTTCTGGGGCACCTTTTTTCTAATCTTTATTTACAAATGACTAATTTTACTAGTAAATGTAATTCAAGGCGAATTAAATAATTTTGATGATAGTTAATACAGGTGGTCACAATTATTGGGGAAGAAATTTCTCAGACTTTTACCGGTTTTCTTTTAAAATTACTCATGCACACAAAAAAGAAAAACAGTTGTCGGTTCCAAAGACTTGACACATGTTTGTATGTCGACTCAATCCGAAGCCAGAATTGCACCACCACCTTCCAGGTTGTTGTTTGTTTGTTTGTTTTTTATCGCGAAAAAACACCGTGAAATTTACAACTGGAGGGTAGTGGCGCAATTCTGGCTTCAGATTTGGATTCAGCGCGTCGACATATGTAAAGAAACACGTGTCAAGTCTCTGACATTTTTTGGTGCCTGTGTTTTATATTTTCCGCCAGATTAAATATGAAGGGAAAGAAATATTTCAAAGTCCGCATGACATATATTCTACGACTTCGAAAAGAAGTTGGGATGTGACGAGCGCTTCATCGTTTTTGTGAAAATTATCAATTGATCTGAACTGTCCACGCCAACACGTCGAAACGCTGACCCAAGGATAGTCAGTCTTCCAAATAACTCTGCCCTTCCTCCTAAGACACGCCGTCCGAAGTGTCTGTTTCGAAAACTAGGAAAATTATTTTGTGAAATGGAAAGGGAAATTTTGCAATGTCCAATATAAATTTCTGTTTTCACACTCTACTTTTTTAATTATGCAATGAAAATGTATAGTACATATAGAAAAAATTGTGTTTAGCACAGAGGGTTCTGTGGACAGTTCAAGCTAAACACATTCAGAACAACTTATGGGTCATCCATAAATTACGTAACTCTAAAGAGGGGAGAGAGATTGGGGCAGCGTTACGCTGTGTAACATATGTATAGGTTTTTTTAGTTTATTGTTACAATATATTGATATTTACTTTTCCACGGTTTTCAACATTTGCTGAAATAATTCCTTTTTTAATTTTATACTAAAATATTAACTAATTAATTTGTTTGAGACATAAAAGGAAATATTTTTCATCAACTTTTTTAATGAACCTGAAAGATTACAGAGACAATATTCGAAATTAATTTATAGTATATTCTATAAACCAATTAATTTGGCGCAGTAGACGTGTAGATTTTAACCCATGCGTCATCCATAATGGAGCGTGCACGACTAGTGAGAAAAAAATCGCTTGTAATCACTCACAACTTGCCCTCAATACTATTGTTAGTTGCAGCCAGCATCGCCAACTAATTCCGATTCTTATCATAAGTTTTAATATTCAACAAATAAAATGATTACAAGTTGTCTGTGCTATAATTTATTTTCCTTCGTGCATTTACAAGGGTGTTGTTGCAAGCATTACACAATTATTTAGGGGGTTCAAGAGCGCGTTACAGGGTGAAAAGGGAAGTAATGAAAATACTCCAAATTTGCGTTATGTAATTTATGAAGGGCCTCTTATTATAACAATTATATTTATTCGTTTTGTAATATTGAGACTATAAAAGGAAGACACGGTGAACACAAACATATTTTACCATCCTTCATAACAAACTAATGTTACAACAGCACATTCATTTTCGCATTATTTGTAACTGTTTCGCAATATTATACTACTACATGAACCTGCAAAAAATATATTTAACCATAAAAAAATTTTCCGCGCAGTTTCGAACTCAGGTTCTCAGAGTTAAATCGCCGTGTGCCTTTCCTCTACACCAAGCCAATCGCTCTGATGTATTAACTTGGTCCGTCGCTTAAAAATATAATGGTCTCAATCCAATATTTCCAACACGCAATTTTCACAAATTCAGAGAGATCAACGAAAATGAGACCTCCATTATTCTTTTAAACAAACCTAGTTATAAAACAATGTAGGCTTATAAAACCTAGTTATGTTCGTGTTGGAGCAGTTTTTTGAGAAAACGTTCTTTTTAAATTTCAACCAGAAATTACATGAAAACTACTCGTTTATTTAAAAAAATCAACTTGACCCTTTTTAAAGAGTTGATTTTTTAGAACAGATTTATTTAAAGCAAAAATCTCTCTTCAATTTTGTAGTTTAAGTTGTTTTGTTTCTCTTCAATTTTGTAGTTTAAAATTTTCAAAACATGAAGAGTTCACTGAAAATGTGATCAGCACCATATTTTACCATCTTTTGTTACAGCCATTTTTGAGAAAATTTCGAAAATGTTTTTGAGGCTTCATGTAAAGTACCCTCAAAAATCAAAATATCGACCGGGAGCGGTTGTTCAGTGCATCAACGGATGTCACTGCAGCGCCTCTGACCGAGAGGTCCTAGGTTCGAGTCTTGATGGCGGCAGAATTTTCAATACCAGCTTTTCAGCAAGGTGGAATTCAGTCGCTGTCTGAAGGAGAATTCTAGCGGCCGTTTTGTGGTTTCTCGGATCAACACCAGGCGAATGCCGGAGCAGTACCCTACCAAACGGGCCACGGACCGCGCGCGATCTTTCCTTCCTCTTCCTTGTCCCATCCTCTTCCCTTACACACTCACACTTACATACACTACACTACCACATATTCCGGGAGACCAGTCAGGAGCTTAGAGCTTGTCCCGACTGGGGCGGTGCCCCGCTGGTGGGAGAGTAGTGGTTAGGGGGAAACCCCACTAGCCGACGGTAGGTCGGCGCCGGATCTCGCCATCCAGCGGGGGAAGATCACCGCCATCTTCCGAGAGAAAAACATGCACTACACTAACGGGAATAATCACCAAAGCAGTTGACGCGCCCAGAAACACGAAAAAATCAATCAATCAAAATCAAAATATCCGTTTGAAACTCCCAAAACCTCGAGTTAGTTCAGGTCGATCGGAAAATATCAAGTTTGGTGAAAATCGGCTTAACGGTTTAGGCTCTAACCTTGACCACATGGACAGACAGACATATTTCCTTCAATCGATTTGTCGGAATCGAGGACCCACAAAATATGGATTCTGACTACATAATCTGTTAGAGGAAGTAAATTACTAAATATAGCAACAAGATTAAATCTGCTTTCTCCTTACCAAGGCCCGGCAATAAGAGGTTTTCCGACACACGCGTTCTCTTCTTACAAAGAGAGTTGAAAAAGTAAAAAACTTCATCATCAGTATTATAGTTTTGCAGTGTTAATTTTTTGTTTGGAATTTTCGAAAATATAGAATTCGTCGAAAATGAGATTTACCACAAGTTTTAAGCGTCCGTAGCTCACGATATGTTCATGTACACGTTAAGCAAATTCAACATACGCGTGCTCAGAGGAGGTTCCCGGATGACGTGGTCCCCTGAAAATTTTGTAAGGGACTCCGCAGCTTTACGTAATAAGATATTTAATTTCTGCAAATACACTAAATTCCTTATTAAAAAGTACCTTCTTAACATAAAAATGCATTTAAAAATTTACAGTGATGATGACAAACGGATAGACACGTTTATTCTTAGTGCAGGGATTGGGAGGGTAAAATGACAAACTTAAGCTTCAATAGTTTTTTCACGATTGAGTAAGAAGTTTACGATCTTGTAGTTTACACGAGGACATCTTCCAACAATTGCCTTAATTACGCAAAATTATGCAAAAACTATTTTCAGATGGTACCCAACCTTCTTTCAAGATATCTCTTTGAAGAACTCTTCCTCTAACACGCGTCAAAAATTGATATACCCCGATCTATCTAAACGAACTCGCGACCTGCGAGTTTGAAATAGATATTTTGATTTCTGGAGGCACTTTATATAAAGCTTAAACATTTTCCAAAATTTCTCAAAAACGACTCCAAAGTTTTGGATTCAATTTTGTCCTTGGATAGCGTAAAGGACGCATAAATGTATGACGTAAATCTCAGTGTTATTCAAATTTTTTTCGGCGTCTTCCGACAACTACAATAAAGAAGAAAAACGTTTTTTCTTAACGAAATCTGTTTATCAAAAAAATCTAAGTCGAAAATATGAGTAGTTTTTGAGTAAATTTGCCTGAATAATAAACAATTCTTAAGAAACGTATTTTTTCTCTTAAAAACGCTCCAATTTTTACTTTCTCGCACTTACTAACGAAAGAAGAAGTATTGTAACCGTGCGCCGGAAAACGGCGAGTTTTCGACAGAAAATGTCTCATTGTCGGGCCCTGGTAACGAAAAGTGGATAAATTCAGTTGCTAAATGCAGAAAAAATCCTCTGACACATGGTGTAGCCAGAATCCATGTTTTGTGCCTCTTGATGCCCAAAAATCGATTGACAGCAAAACATCTGGCTGTCCGTCCGTCTGTGCACACGCTAGCGCATAAACAGTTCAGCCGATTTCTCCAAAATTGATATTCCCCAAACGTTCTGGTTGATGTCGCGGCTTCTGGAATTTGAAACCCATATTTTAATTTAACTTTACATGAAACCCCTCGGACATTTTCAAAATTTTGTAAAAAAGGCTCCAAATTTTTTGACTAAGCTTTGTTGTCGGATAGTGCAAAGAACGTTTAAGAGAATGGCGCCGGTCTCTTAAACGTTCTTTGCACCAACCGACAACAAAGCTTAATCGCTAGCGGTTGTGTGTAATCGTGAACGTCCCTGACGTTCGACATGGTCGCTATGAAGTACAGCGTGCCCTGGAAGGTACACCACCCGAGCGGGGTCCGAAAGAGCGTATATGGCACGGAAACACAACGTTTGGAGCACTAGGGCCGGCAACAGACTACATCGAGAAATGCGTTGCGAGTAATGTGCGACGAGAAATGAAAAGAGAGGCCGGTGAGGCACTTATAATACTCTCTCGGTGATGCCGCATCCACACAATAGAAATAGGTTATTCGATGTCTCGAAATGCCTTTGTGTACCACAAGCTGAGTCTTTACAGCAGAATTAGCTATGAGATCTGCGAGATCCATGAAATTCTTGTTTTGGTAGCATAATCTTAAATCATCTGTTTAACGACTTCGAATTGCCTAAAGAGAAATACATTATTGCATTACAAATAAATCACCATTTTTAATGTAAAAAACAGGAACTGTGTGAAACATATAGGGGAGAAGTACAATCTGCAAATTTATTTGAGCTTCGTAAATTTACTTGAGCCCCCCTATGTTTTACTATATTTGTTGGTTGAATTGTGAATAAATGCTGAATGATCAAATAATTCATAATAAAATTCAGAATTAATCAATTCATTCATAAATAATAAATACGAATTAAGAAAAATGATGAATTAATTCAATTCTTCCAAAATACCCCTTCAAGTTTCTTGCTTCAAATTATTATTTGTATATTCCACATTATGCAGGGGAAGCGGAGGTAATGGGGGTCACGGGGAAATGGTATTCAGCAGTAAATTATCGATAAATATTAAAAACAAACCATATTGAAAGGCAGAAGCATGTGCTTCTCCTACCATTGATCATGATAACTGTAGTCAGTTGATCGTCACAGCCAAAGAAAGTTTACATCGACGATTATCACGTTCGTGCCGGGAAAGTGAATGGTTGATGCTCGGAAGGCTTCTTAGAAAACGAGGTCTTACGTGAACATGGAGATTTATGGAAGAATTAGAATTTGTTGGAAGGGAAATTATTCAGCAAATCGTTTGGTACCAATTACGAGTAATTTTTAAAACATATTTTTTTATGAGAAGTTATAATAGACTATAACGACCAGTGAAGGAGAATGATAATCGGCACAGCTGACTACAGCAATCATTGAAGGTGCAAGGTCTGCAGAACTACCCGTGACCACGGTATCCCATTTAGCGAACTACAGAAGAGGTACAAACCTTTAAATGTATCCATCTCGTAGAGAATGTAAAAATATTACCAGAATGAAACTGCTGAATACATTAAGAAGCTTGCAAATATGCTTTATGGAGTTACGATCTTGAAGTTGAGGATATTAGTGACATCACATTAGACACCTACAATTATTGTACAAACAAAATAAATACTGTTTGAAGTACTAATGTGTTCATTTTGCTTCATATTGACTAGTTCCATTAGCCGCATTTGGGAGTAATTGGGGTCAAATGCAATTTTTTTTGGAAATTCTATTAGAAAAAATCAAGCAAATGCAAATTTTTGGAAATTCTTAAAGGAAAGATCAAGTAAAAACATTTAAAGAAACTGGTTGTTTACCACATATTTTATTGCCAAATATTATAACCTCTCTCACTTCTACGTACTGTTTAGTGTTTTACTGCGGCAGCGAATACGTCATATAAGAATTGAAGGAGTAGAAATGTGACCCAGAAAACTCGCTCGCTGACCGACTCTAGCGAGGAACTCTTTCGCCTCCGCAGAGGCGAACGAGAAAAAACCTTCAAATGTATGAGGATCGACAAATGACCCTTATTTATCTTATTGTACTTTTACATTGTTTCTTAATACTGTCAATATTATATTTTTAATTACTGGTACTATTAACTCAGAGCCTATTGTGCTTCTCTGGTGTTACAAATGTTTGTATATTTATGTAAAGTGCTAATGTATACCAAACGTAGCATTCTGTACTGCTTCTGAAAAATTGTACTTTTCCACCTACTTCTTCCTCCTTTTCTTCGCTTTTTCTTCCTTCCCTTTCCTTCACAAACTTCCCCATTTATGTCTTTACGACCCTTTCCCCTAAACGCCTCTTCTCTTCATCTTCACTACTATGCATTCCATATTCTTCTATATTTATGTTCGGCCATAGGCGGCCATCCTGATTGAGGTTTTTCTGGGTTTACTCAATTGCTTAAGGCGTACGCCGGGATGGTCCCTTGCTTTGCACTCCCAGTCATAAATGTACAGTTCCCCCCCCCTTTAATCTCTCTCTTTTCTTCTTTCTCGTTCGTATTTTCTACTTCATTTTCATTTATGATTCCCTTCTCTCATTTTTCTCTTCTCTTCCATTTCTATTCATTGATGCCGTTCGGCGCTAAGCCGCCATCCTGATTGAGGGTTTCTGGGTTTACTCAATCGTTTAGGGCGTATGCCGGGATGGTCCCTAGTTTTGCACTCCCAGTCGTAAATGTACAGATTTCCCTCCCCCTTATATGTTAATACCCTGTACCAATGTAGACTCAGTGGTTAGGCGGAAGAGCAAGCCCTGTGACCTCAGCCTCGCCATTAATAAAGACATTATTATTATTATTATTATTATTATTATTATTATTATTATTATTATTATTATTATTATTATTATTATTATTATTATTATTATTATTATTATTATTATTATTATTATTATTATTATTATTATTATTGTAAGATCAATGACCAACTTGATCAGGGTTTTTTGTCCAGTTTCCTTTGAGCAAATGTTGAGATGGTCCCCCTTGTTTTGATTTCTGGACAGTAAATGTAACTTCACTCTGCCATATCTGACTCGTCATACACGATTGAAATTGTATATGTGACTCAATAAATATAATAATATATTATTATTATTATTATTATTATTATTATTATTATTATTATTATTATTATTAAGAATCGATTAACTTGGTGTTTGTTACTTTTTAGTACTTGCTATATGTTGATAATGAAATGCTTCTATTAATTGTTCAAGTATTTCACTGTTTCGTGCATGCTTGCCTGAAGCAAAGATATTGCATCATGGTTCTCATTGAAGAAAGTTCGGTTTGTTGAGTTGAGCAGCTTGAACAGCACGTGCACGCGAACCACAGAGCGCACCGTATAAATATACTCTACCAGATATATACTCTATGGCGCGCAAAGCCAAAGAGCGAGCCACATGGATTATTGTTTATGGTGCGTACATTGGTGATGTGTGGGTAGTTGACCTTTTATTGAAACCAAGTAAGAAACAAATGAAAGTTAGAATTTTTCATTTGTATTTCGTCTGATGTAAGTGGTGGGTGTGTCAGAAGTGTTGTCCATATACTTGCGATTCCTCGAGAAAAAGTTGGGTAAAGGTTTGCAATGGTTCGAAAACTCAAGTTTCATGAACAAAAATTGTTGAAGAAAGTAGACTTCATTTCATGGGAATTAGATAATAATCTCCATGAAGTCAAGATAATGAGAAAATACCACATTAAGAAGAGAGAAGATTATGTGAAGTAATATAATTTAAATGTTTCTGTGGAGCTATTTTCTACTTGTTGGTACTAATTTTTTTATTATTTCAGATACAAGAAGTTATCCTTTCAAGTGCGAGAAGTAGCTAGAAAAATCAAAGACTTAGATCCAAAGGACTCGTTTAGGACCGAGTATAGTGCTTTGCTTCTTGAAAAATTGTAAATATTTGTTATAATATCTTATTAAAATTGCATGATTTTAGACTTTCATTAATTTTCAATGAGTTGTCCACGCACAATGAGTCACACTTCTCTGGATAGTATAATTATATTAGAGCTTTATTGTGATTTCCTTTTCTAAGATATTTAAACAAAAAAATTGGAAAGGAATGATAATTTACTTGTTTACATGTTTTGTAATTTGTGACAGGTATATTATTGGTCTTATTCGTTCAAAATGGGATTTGGCATTATGTGACGAGGTTAATGCATCTTCTTTCTGCCGAAGACGACTTCCTGTTATTATGGCTAAAAATAAAATGGCACAGTCAGTAAAAATGGCTTCTCAATTGATTGAACAAGGCCATGTGAGAGTGGGTGCTGAAATAGTCAAAGATCCAGCATTTTTGGTCAATCGGTGTGTGAAAAGATATTTAATTAATGATTTAAGACTCATTTTATAATGTGAATTTAATTATTTTTGTGTTTTCATTAATTTTTAAATCCAGGAATTTAGAAGATTTTGTCACATGGGTTGACAGTTCTGCTATTCGAAAACATGTTCTTGAATATAATGATATTGTGAGTATTATTAATTTAAGAAATATTTTGCATGAAGCTTGTGGAGCCAATCAACTATCTGTTTTGTAATTAATAAAGGGTAGAAAGTATACAACTAGGTGGATAAGTTCGTGAACAATTAGAATGTTTCTGGTATGTTCAGTGTTCATAATTGTGTACAGTCTGAAACAAGGGGGAGGCAATTACTTTTCTGACTTCTCCATTAGGCTTTTTAATTTACATAAGACATATTACTTGTAGGATAATTTGGTGTATAAGGTAGGAGGGATCGCCTTGGACTTTGTCACAAGTTTTTGGTTGTATTTTTTGTAGATATTTCAAGTTTCAGCTGTTTTCAGCCAATTTTGGATTTTTCAATGAATTTTTGGGAGTTTCTATGAGGGATAGTCTATATTAGCCACTTCATAAAGTAAATTTAGGTAGATCGGGAGCATAGCTACCCCCCTGCTCCAAAGCCCCCTGTTCGTATAAATCTCCGTAGCAACATCCTCTCATTAAGTGAACATATTATTCGTATTTTTCACGCTATAAATTTAATTTTATAACCTACACAATTCTTTAACCAACGCATTTTTTTCACCAAGTGGTCCGCGACGAGCTACCGCACGTCCACCGACGGATCCAACGCGATGCTCGTCGCAGGGCCTTCCGCCCGCTCGAGACTGGTTCGCCCTCGCTGTCGCTCCGGCGCTCACGTTGTGTTATATACCTCCCTCACTTTTAAGAGAATTTATTTTAAAGGGAACACTCACTTTTAAGATAAACCTTCCATCTCAGTAGACACACAAACCTATTTGAATGGAAAAAAACAATTGCTTAGAAACGTATGTGACTTAATGTAGCCTTGACATGGGGGGTAGCTATTCTCCCGATCAGCCTAAATTTAAATTTTCTTCACAATTTTGCCCCACGTTCTTTATTTACACTCTGGGTACTCTACAATTCCCAATTTTTTCATGGTATTTGAGAAATTTAAGAATATTCGTGTATGTCATTCCACATTTCTTTATATTATACATTAATATGAGTTCATGTTCACCGTTTATAAGATTACATGTCAAAAAGCGCCCAATGATGCTCATTAAGTTATTTTTGTGGAGAACTGAAATTAACATGTCTCTTTACAAAAGTCCCGGTACAACTTCAAGAAACAATATTTCAAAAACAAAATGAAAATCATTGTAAATATAAAACACAATTAAAATGTGCCATTATTTTGCAATTGTTATGCACTATCTATGCCTAAAATTTAAAGCATAATAAATAAACATCAAAGCGAATTTTAATTATTGAAAAATGGTGAGTCAACATGTTAATGACTGTAGCACAATGAGTTTTGACTTTTAACTACTAAGTAAATGAAAGTTTCCAAATTTTATATCTCTAGTTACTAAAACATTCAAACATATATTAATTTTTTTTTTTTTTTTCATTTTTTGTAAATTTCTACTAAGTCATTTAACCTTTTTCTGTCATTTTTAATGCTTTTTTTCTCTGATTTCTTTGATTTTAATATCATTTAAATGGTACTTCAAATAAGAGTGAAAGTCGATTTTGCAAAGGATTAATTGTTGACTTTAAATAACAATGAATAAATAGCAGCTCAGGAGAACTCAGAAATTCCAAGGAAAAGGGATTAGATTATCGTAAAACTTCTCTTAAAGTGCAACTAGTTAACCGAAATTTCCTAAAATATATTTATTAAAATTTGCAAACCTGTGATCAGTTTGTATCAGCTACTTGTAAATACTTTCCTTTAGCATTTGTTTATTTGCATTGGATTGTCACATTCCCAATAGAAAACTTAATCATTTTTAAATAATTTTTATATTCTTGCCTTACTACATTCTTTCATGGTAAAGAGGAACTATTGTAATGGTGCAGTAGAGATCAGCATCGTTTTTGAAAGAAAATCCCTATTGTGAGGTCTTTGTATTGACAAAGTCATCAAATCTTATGTCATAAAATACCTAAGTACGGAAATATAGTTATTCGAATTATTGTTCTCCATGTTGTTGTGACAGGAAGTATATTCCTTCACGAAGGACATGATGAGGGACAAGAGCCTTAATCTATAGCTGATTTGCCCTTGAAAATAGGTTTTATTACATCAGAGTAAATATTTTGTTAACAATTCTTGTCAAAAACACTCATTACTTTCTGTATTTAGAATTCAACTTGTAAATGGCGTAGAGTAGGGATCCTAGAATTAAGAAAACGTATACAGAATAGACTTCTCCCCATAGCACGATTCACACAGTAACAGTTTCTGTTTTTGACATAAGAATAAATAACTGAAATAAATTTTAAAATCTTGATAGCTAACATTTAAATACTGTATCATTATGTATATATTTTAATGCTATGGAGGTCTCATCTGAAATTGTAACTGCATTAGTTGCATGATAAATTAAAGGAAGTAATAATAACTTGGAGTATTGAAACGTTTCACTCGCATAAACTCCACCAATTTCTGAATATCAAATCGATTAAACAAAAATAAACTCTTAGGCATGTTGCTGGCAAACTCTCTAATTTTCAAGAGAGATGTGTTAATTTAGGAAAGCTAGCATCATTGGTATACCCCTGTGATATGTTACACTGTTCTGCAACTCAAAAGAAAGAAAAGTTTGATATGGTTGGTATGTACACAACAACATTTTGATTCTATGAATCGGGATCAGAATAATAACGATGTTGTACCAGCACCATCTGAAGCCCTTGCCATGGGTGCACTACCCTGCAGACACGTCATGCAGAGGTGCTCAGCTGGAACCCTATCATACAATGCTTTGATGCATGTTCTATTATTAAAAAACCATAAATAATTTTATTTATTAGGAATTGTGTATCTGTGAAAAAACAGGCACAAAATAATTTGTTTGCCGTGTAGTTAGGATTCTATTGGTGGAGAATTTATGTGGGTGAAACAAATCACTGTATTACTTGGTATTTATTTTTGTTTTGAAGTCTAATTTAATTTTCTTTTCAGCGAGATGATTTTGAAATGGCCTGAACAAGAGTTACTCTTTGGAATTGTTGAAGATCAATAAACCGAAATGTATGGCCAAGATCGTTGAGATGTTCTGTGTATATTTATAAATTTGTTAATAAAAGATATTACAAAATTTTTGTCTGCTTTGAATTCCATCATTTTTCATACATTTTAGGAATTTAAAGAACTTTTGTAGCCGAATAGAAAGAAAGAAGATGCTAACTTGAAGTTAAAGGATTCATGTGAATAACTGAAAGATGCGCAGATAGTAAAGTGGTTGCCACACTCAGATTTAATTTTAGTTTGATAAACAGCATGGTACAATACAAAAAATTAAGTTTGTTATGAAGCTCCTGATTGGATAACTCGTGTCTCATCTGATCACACGTTAGGAGTTGGTTTAATTTGAGAATATCTCCATTGTGGGCATAATGGAGCTGATAGCGGCACCAACAAATTTGCATAACAGCGGTGCCAGCCAAGGTTGTGGGCCATGCTTCCTGGTGAGTGACCTATGATATCCAGATGTCATTTCACATCAGAGTAACATGTCTCGCTGTTAGTATATATGAGATTACAAGACCTTTGAATGTAATTGTTATTTTCCCTAAGGTTTTATACTACAAATGAGAAGGATTGTTCCTGAGAGGTTAGATTAAAAGGTAGATCTTATCAGGATGGACAATACGAGCAGTCTGAAGTTGTATTTAGCATACTCCTAATTTTCAAGTTGCTCACAAAAATAAGATTTTAATATTTATTTCTTTACTCATGAAATGTCTTTATAAGCATACCTCAAGGCCAAAATCCCTTTAACTTTCCATTTTGTCCAACTTAGCCCAGCACCAAGTAACAGAAGTAGGTTATTTAAAAGTAATGGATTAGGAAATTTGGAGATGTTTAAGAATCAGGACAATAAACAAGAATGACATCAAATTACTAATGTTTATTTAATATATGCTGACATATGTTCATAATATCCAATGTTCAATCTATGTATGTATATTTAATATGTAGGAAATGGAATTATTGTAGTAAAAAAAAAATTTATGTATATAAGTATTTTTTCAAAAATATGTAAAATGCACAAAAATATATCAAAATTCTCTGAACAGGGCTTAAATTGAATTCACAGCATATGAACAAATGCTCTACATGTAAAGAAGAAATCGATCATCAGTCTTCAACACACTACGAGTTTTATTCCAAATAATAATAATAAAAAAAAGTAGTACACACAATTTAAGAGTAATTTAAATCCACCTTTTGTTTGTAATTGAATTAAATTTATTGAAAACCTCTACATCTATTGGTCACATTCCAAAGAAATATTCCCATTGAGTCCTACTAGACGCAAAATTTATGCAAAGGTTCCAATTTTTAAATTCCTGCGAGGAAGAGCATATTTCTCAACAGGATGTTGGAAGTGTGACAAACAAGTAGGCCATAAGAAAGGTTCAATTTGGATCAGGTTACATTTGGGCAATACGTATACCTGAGAGATAAAATTCACTGTATCTTATATCTATAAAAATACATACATACATATACATCCTTTTCCTAAAAACAAGTATTTTATAAAAACTTTTCTTGTGAAATTACGAATTTCTTAGTTTTTAGCAAAAAATAATTTACATGTTAACTCTTCTTCAGATGAAGGATGAAATTAATTTTCTTTTCTGTTAGTCCAGATATCACAGATTGCTCTGCCTATCATTATACTGAAAATAGAAAAATAAAAAAGTAATTCAGTCTGAAAAATATTATAGCATTGTTTAAAAATATGCATTCTTGAAATGTGATTTATTCTTTAACTCTTCAGAAGTTGTGTGGAGAGTCTACAATATGCCAGCTTTATGAAAATCATGATTCTCAAAGAACTTGTTTAGTGAGCATACCTTTTAAGGATGGCATTATAATTCCTTTTTAATATAAAACCAATATAAAATTTTCCAGCACCAAATTAATTAGAAAGTGGTTGTAGCTTTGGTGTTCACCCACCCTGCAGGAGTATTCTTCTGTTTTTATGGCAAAAAATTCTCAAACTTGTGTTATGACTACTTTCAGCTTTTTTAAAATTAAATAATAAAGCAAGAAAATCTGTTTTAGATAATTGAATTAATGCATTTTCCATATCAAAAATTTAAAAAAATTAAAATTTTTAAAATCAATTTATTTGAAATTGTATTATTTTGTATGTAAATTTTAAAAATCACAAATTTTTTTCCTTTTTTCCAACTGAATAATTTTTTGGTTTTGGGTTGGTTGGGACATCCTGGTGTCTGCAAGAGTGGCAATTTTTGTGTTTTCTTACCTAGCCAATACTACTGGAAGAGTTTTGTGCAAGGTGTAACTTCAAAAGTTTATCTATATTTCAGTATGGTCATTCCACTTGGCACTCCTAGATGCTTGATGGCACTGGGTAAAGAAGGCAGGAACATTACTGTGTATATATTTTGGGTTAAAAATATGTTGGCCAGAATCAAGATAGTTTAATACACAGGCGGAAAGCCAGAGCCTTGTTGCCAACTTGGAACTGTACAAGCAAAGGGAGTGAACTAGGCTCTACATGAATTTTGGCATACAGATGAAATTTTGCAGAGTTCAGAATTAAGTACTTTTTGTGTCAGAAACACAGTACCACCAAACAGAATGGTTTTAGTGAAGTAAAAATCAAGTTTTGAGTTAACACTTTCTTGAATTAATTTCTTCAATTGTGCATGTATCTCATAATGATTTTGTGGTATCACCACAATGTAACATCATGGCACAGTGCTTCAGAAAGGAATCATCCTTCTCTACATGGCATATGAGGGGGGATGGGTTTTTAAACCCTGCAATATTGCAGTAACATTGATAAAACTATTTCCTTGGCAGCACATTTTTGAATCAAAAGGCATCACTAAATTATCTTGGAAATCAAGATGTCTAACTTGAAAAGTGTTTAGTTTAACTTGAACTGTAGTTTTCTCAAAATCTACAGTGTGAAGGAATACACAAATTACATCACTACCTCCCTTAAAAACCAAAAATAAAAATTCTAATCCCATTGATTCTCTGTTTAACGTGACTGTTCAAGTTGAAGCAAAGAAAAAAGAACTGGCATATCCCATCCTGCCTGTGTTAAATTGCAGTTGGACTGATGTAGAAGGAGAATGCCAGATCAAAATTCTATTTCCTTCATCCTGAATTTGCTAAATGCACTAGGCATCATTAATATCGTTAAATCATTTCTGAATGAATAGTATTTTATTATTAGTATTGTTACTATTATAATTGATATTACTATTATTAGAATTGTTATTATTACTATTATTATTATTATTATTATTATTGAGTATTGTAAGATCAATGACCAACTTGATCAGGGTTTTTGTCCAGTTTCCCTTGATCCTTTGAGCAAATGCTGAGATGGTCCCCTTGTTTTGATTTCTGGACAGTAAATGTAACTTCACTCTGCCATATCTGACTCATCATACACGATTGAAATTGTATTTGTGACTCAATAATAATAATAATAATTATGATTATGATTATTATTATTATTATTATTATTAAAATCGGGACATCCAAGGCTAGTGAATTTAATTTAGAAATTACCAAGTGTATCCCCTGTTTTATTATTGTTCATCAGCAGAGCTTGGACTTATATAGAATAACAAATATCTAAATATGTACATACTGAGGAACTAAAAATATAAAAATGTTCAAAACAAGGGTTAAAAATTGAATTAAAAAGTTAAAAATAGAGAAAATAATGTATTAATCAAATGTTAAAGTTGCACAAATAGAATGATCAAATAACTTAGATGTAATAATTTCTTGTACTAAAATACTCTGGATATTTTAAACATGCTGAATCTTTTTCTGACAATTGGCTATTTATGAAAAGTTTCAAAGTAATGTTTTCAGTAGGCAAACTTGGAACTACAACTTTTTTATCAATGCTGCTTTGTGCTGGCTAAAATTCCATGCAACATCAGAAGAATAATGTAGATCACTAATACATACCAATAATAACTACTAATATATGTTTTAAAAAATGGCAAGAAACTTACTTGAGTTGAGATATTTCGTGAAAAATTACTTCCAGTTGTCTTCTATCCCTTTGTAGTTTACGAACCCAATATATTCGGGGAAGATTTGGGGTAAGCGATATTGGGAGAATTGGAATGTTATTAAAGTTCTGAACAACTTCTGCTATCTCTCTTGAATTCAGTTTTAGAGGGAGCATTTTTGGAGTAGCTGATATTGAATGATTATTTTCTATATAATTGTGTTGGGAGAGTAATATATTTGATTCCAATTCAGGCTCAGTTGAAAAATAATTTGCTGCAGGATACGTAGTTAAAGTTGATACTTCTGACTTTGTCATGACAAGCAGTTCACTGGAATTTACTTTTTCACATTTCACCTCATATGTATTTGACTCATTTGGTGACATTTTGCTCAGATCCAGGGGTTCTTCACAAGGTTCATTAGCTGCTAAGTTGTTAGAATTACACGGAGGTAAGTCAGATTCCACAGTACTATTTAAGAATGATATTACTATGGGTGAAACGCTTGGTGGTGGTCTTGCAAATTCTGGAGTCCTTGCTTGGAAATACGGGATATTTTCCTGTTCATTTGGACAGTTTTCTTGAGACTTATTTTCTATATAATTTTGTTGGGAGTGTAATATATTTGATTCCAGTTCAGGCTCAGTAGAAAAATAATATGCAGCAGGATACATACTTAAAGCTGATACTTCTGACTTTGACATGGCAAGCGGTTCACTGAAATTTACTTTTTCACATTTTTCCTCATATGTATTTGACTCATTTGGTGACATTTTTCTCAGATCGAGGGGTTCTTCACAAGGTTCATTAGCTGTTAAGTTGTTAGAATTACATGGAGGTAAGTCAGATTCCACAGTACTATTTAAGAATGATATTGTGTGTGAAGGGCTCGGTGGTGGTCTTGCAAATTCTGGAGTACTTGCTTGGAAATATAGGATGTTTTCCTGTTCATTTGTAGAGTGTTCTTCAGACTTTGAATCACTGTTCTTGTTCTTTATTATTTCTTCACTTCCATTGATATCTTGTACATCACTCTCTTTTGTTTTAAGTTCATTTAAATCAAAAGTTGCGTTAGTCATACCAATCTCATAAATAGGGAATTCTAAATATGTCATAGGTTGGTGGCCATTATATAACACCTGATGTTGATGAAAAGATAACAGCCCCAAAGTATTATTTACATGATAATCATCATTATTGAAAGAACTTTCTGCTAATGAATTAAACTCTTCAGAATATAATGGTGATATTTCTTGTAACTGTGTTGTTTCAGGTTCAATATCTTCAAATTTCAATACTTGTGTGTTTTCTTGTTGGTGAACCCAATTTATTCTTGGCATTTTGAAGACCGATGCTGTGGGATAAACTGAGGAGAAATTATAGTTTGTAACGTCTTCAGCAAATTTTTTTGTGGTATTAAGTTTGTGTGCCAGCTCTCTTGGGAAAGTACATTCTTGCATCAGCTCTCTTTCAGAAGCAGGTGTTGGGAATGGATTATTTTCTATTGAATCAAACTGGGAGTGTGATATATGTGAGTCAAGTTCACACTCTGTATTAAGTGAATTTCCAACAGGATACTCAATCCAAGTTGGTACTTCTGACTTCATTGTCGCGGCAAGAAGTTCATTGGAATTTACTTCTTCATTTCCAAGTAATGCTGCTTTGTTGTATGTTTTTGACTCATTTGGTGACTTTCTGTTCAAATTTGGTTGGTCTTTACAAGCTTCATCAACTGTTAAGTTTATAGAATTACTTGGAGATAAGTCATATCCTACTTTACTATTTAACCATGATATTTCTGAGGTTTGTTGTGGCCTTGTGGCTTCTGGTGTTGAAACGCCAGGACTGTCTGTGGAGTAGTTATTTTCTTTTGATGTTGTATCATTATTCATACAATCAGATGCTTTATGTCTCTTCATTTTTAATGAACTTTTGGGTGTAGTTTCTGAAATTAAATGAAATATTAATTTCCTAGAGTTCAGAGTTTACCACCATAACCATAACAACAACAATAATAAGAAATAATACTAGTAATAATAATAAAAAGGAAAACTGCACATAGAAATATTACAATACCAGCACTAAATACTAAAGAAGTATACCCTAAAGTAGGACAACTTTTCTCCTTTTTTTCTTCTTTCAAATGTTTTGTATATAATGTTATAATGTAAGAAATTGTTTAAAGAAAACTGTCTCAAACAATTTGTCCTGATCTCTAGTTTCACAATTTGTGATAAAATGACAACTTAAGTACAATTTTCTGTGCTAAAAACAGCATTGGCAAAGTCACCGTAGAAATGAGGCAACTTTGCCAGCAATGTTAAAACCCAGTGAGTGGAAAGCACATAAAAAAGAAGGAATTATTAAACTATAAAAACACCTTACATCTTAGCAATAAGTAGGGTGTGGACATAAATATCCATATATATCTATATCTATCTATATATATAGACACACATCAAATTTAAAAAATTGAATTCTATATTGTAATGGAAATTTTATTATTGCAATTCTTTTTCTAGGTCAAAATTAAATTTGCATATAGACACTGCATATTTATGAATTATTAGCCGATAATTATTAAAAAAGGTTTTGTCACTTATTTCAATTTACTTGTATTCTTTAATATAGGATTTTTTGACAAATAATTTTGCGATTCTATGAATGTTTGGTATATATGAGTATTTTTTAAAATGATATAAAAATATTTTTGTATACATAGGATAATATTTAATTTAATTAATAAAATTGTAAAAAATTTTTTTTAAAAAAAAAAAAAAAATTTAAAAAATTAATTTGAGAAAAATAACAAATTTCATTAAAGTTGTTCCATTTTCAACTAGTATTCTGGAGCAGCTTTGCTAAGGTACAATATTACATATAAATGCAACATTAAAATAACTTCAAATAATGGATCCGAAAGAGAATTATATGCTCCATTAAGCAAAAAAGTAATTATTATTTGTGTTTTACTGAATGGACAGGGCAAGGAACTTTTGTAGAATACCAAAAACACCAGTTCCAAGTCAAAAATAAAACCGGTAAAGACCTGCAAACAAGTGATCAGGCTAAAAATGAATGACAAGCCTGCTCTTCAAGGTTTTGTGTGTGCCACGAAGTCATTGACACGTATTTGTTGGTTCAGGAACTTGGCAGGGCAACGAACAATATAATTTTCAAAAACCAGCAAAGTTGCCCTGGTATATGGTATAATTGGAAAATCTTAAAATATTCAGAACTGTCTTATGAAATCAGATCTTTGTAGAAACATACACATTTAAAACATTTCCAGTGTGTTTTAACAACAGATTTAAAACCAAAACTACCGATTAAATATGCTGAACAGCTCCACAGAGAAAAGTATTTACATTGATTCAAAGGGCAGTGAATCACGATCCCCCCTCCCAATCAAAATAATGAAAGACTTCCCCAAAGCTTAGATGTGGACTTGAGATGAATAACTGCAAAATAATAATAATAAAAAATATTTCAAGCTAAAATGAAATGAGAAGAACTAGCTGCAGCTAGCTTTCTTATGGTTTTAAATATATTTCCACGGTATTTCATCTTTTATAACTAGAAACAATCAATTACTATCTTATACACGATTGTGAACACCCCAATTAATAAAATCCATACTTTAGAAAGAGAGCTTAGTTTTCATGCGAGAAAATTACGTATGCTCAGTTTCATTACAAAAAATTAATACTCAATGAATAATAAAGTGGACTTACTTTTCCTATTCGTGCAAGTTTTATCGGACATAGCTAAGTCAACTTCACTACAACTCTGGAATCTATTAAAGTATAAAACGATTCTAATTTTTATCCCCCCCTATTCGTCTTTACTTGAGCAGAACCGATCAATTTCATAGATCTTGCTTCGTACGGTAAAATGTATTGTTGCCGCCAATTTACAAACGGTAATCGTTTTCCTTCAAAATGAAATAAAATATAAATAGTTATCAGTACTGCATCTGAGTATCAGAAATCTCTAACAGTTAAAATTACGACATTTTAAACATTTTCAATGCTTATTAAATATAGAAACCATGTGTTGAAGATTTGTTCAAATATATAACAGTATAACTGTGCTAATACTGCATCTGTAACTATTCTTTTGAAATCAAATTCAAAACCGGTCACGTTTATTAATCTACAAAATTTGTTAATCTTGTATGTAATTTGTTAATCAAAAGTAGGTAAGCCTGCATACTGCTCCGAGATTAGCATGTGAAATCTTTTTAAATTTAAAAAAGAATAGATTCCCTCCTTTTTTTCTTAAGTGAATATTGGCAACCCTACATGAAATGCGAATGTGGCAGAGAATAAAAGTGGGCAAAATACATTCGTGTATTCCATTACATTTTGTTTGTAGTAATAATGAACGCATCCAAGTTACCATTAATTCCTTAAGGATTTGAATATTTAATCTAAAACTTCCCAAAACTGGAAGCTCAGCAATAGTTTCTTTTATAAGTAAAAGAAAGTGTTGTTTTCTTGCGGCGGAAAGCGGCGAAAGTTTTGCAGAAAATCTTGTCTGACCCTGGTTACGAAAAAATGGATAAATCTTTTTCCTACACATAGTAAATAAATTCCTCTAACACGTGTAGTCAGATTGCATGTTGTGTGGGTCCTTTATATTGAAAAATATAATGGCAGCAAATGGTCTGGCCGTCGGTCGTCGAGGCTAGCGCCTAAACACTCCAGACTATTTTTGCCAAAATTTATATTCCCCGATCTATCTGAACGAACTCGCTTCGCGAGTTTGAAACAGATATTTACATTTTTGAGGGTACTTTACATTAAGCGTCAACATGTTCAACATTTTCTCAAAAATGGCTCCACATTTTTTGATTAAAATTAAAAGAATGACGCAGATCCCATTTTCGTTTAAATCCCTGATTTTTCGAAAATTGCAAAAGTGTAGATTTTTGTCTTCCTAAACCAACGATGTAGATGATGAGATTTTTTCCCGAATGAAACTGTTCTTTAGAGACAAATCTTGAAATAAGGAAACAATCCTTCGAAAATTGAATATTTTCGCCCAATCTTCGTGAAACGTAGGCAGTTTTTCAGTTTTTAAACCACTTTTTTTTTTTTTTCAAAAACGGCTCCAATTTTTTCCCTTAAAATTACAAGTATGTTAACAAAAATTATAATAATTGGAACTGCTCTCATTTCCGGCAAACACTGTATTTTCGAAAATTGCAAAACTTTAACATTTCAAAGCTGCAAAATTGAAGATAATGATTTTTTGACTTCAAACAAAATCTGTTCAAAAAATAAATAAATAAAAAACAAGCTCTTTAAAAAGGATTATGTATCATTCTTTTGAGAGAGAGAAAAAAAAAAAACAGTAGGTTTTGTATAATTCGTTCTTGAACCCGGGATAAGATAGTAGAAAGTTCCCCAAAACTAAATGACATGAGTAGTTAAACTATTGCTCTTAACATAGAATAAGATTTTTGAAAGGTTTCTTTCAAGTTTTGCTACTACATGAATTTTCTTATTGTGAATATTTTAAAGACTTTTTTTTTTATTGCTAGGCTGTATTTTAAATAAAAACTTTTTTTACCCTTATCCCACCTTTAAATCACTTATGACATCAAATGCCTTTTAAAAATGACTGCAACTGTTCAGTACATTTATTTTAGTGTTTATTATACATTTGTATACATTGTTGTAGCATCCAGTAATTTTTTAACCTTGGAATTTAGCTATTAATTATCATATTTTTAAAAAACTTTACAATACACGTTTGTATAGTATATCATACACTAAGTAAAGATGATAGTTTTTCACATTTTATAAGAAACCAGTTTGCGGACAGGTGATGGATAAGTGGCGGAAATGTGGCGAAATGAGGGGGAACAGATTCGACCCAGATTAACAAGAACTGTTTTAACTGAAAATTGATGTAAAGTAGAACCCAAAATGCAAGCAGCCATATGCCAAACTGTGTACAGAATTATAGGCCCACTACTGTGCGAGAAAAACCATTCCCTTATCGCTGAACTTTGAGACTAAAATGAACAGAAAATCAAATAGTTCTTTTAATTTTATTGTGATAGATAATTTTGGTATTTTTTGTTCCATTTAAGTTTACATTGATCTCTTGTCAGTAAAGATTGCGTAATCATTATATATTATAATATTGCAACATCTATCCTAAATACACTTCAGCCATTGCTTGAAAAACTGCTGACTAAATGAAGCCAAGAAGTTCATGAAAAAAAACCCTTTAATTATTTGAAAAATCTAAACTTTAAAATACCATTGAATTCACAATATTCTTTTCAACAATTTTAAAGATATAAAAGGAATGATTTGAACTTCAATACTTACATTTCTGAGCGTAGCGTTTCGACCTCTCTTGTACTTCGTGCCATTGGCAGGCTCGAGGAGAGGTGGATGCAATCGGTATAATACTCTGTGGCCTATGGATCTCAAGGAGGCTAATGAAACCCAAGCCAAACCATGATCTTATTTTATTTTTATCATACTTATCTTTTCAATTTTTGAAGTTAATATTTCAAAATTAAAAGTCAAGTGCAGGTCACAGTGTCTATTGTGTCAAGTTCTGAGACACTGACAAACCCTGTGTTTTCCCTTCATGGCCATATATTCCGTAACAGAGATATTCTGGAACTCCATGATTATAAATTCAGGATAGCAGAGATATCACTTACAAGTAGTTTTGTTTTTTAATTACTTTATTTAAAACTCTCTCATATAGCATTGTAGCTATAGGCGGGCTGGGGTATAACTCTCAGGGGTGTATACTTTGCAGACCCACAGCCAGAGGAGGCTGGGGCACAAGCATACAAAATTAGAACATGATGCTAACTCGCATAAAAAAATTTGCACTTGATTAGTTTAGCCACCCATGCAGATTAGGAACAGCGCTCCTAAGTTAACACACAAAATTTGTATGAAATCCTAAATAAATTAAAAAAACAAACAATTCATGACTGTCATTTAAATTTTTTTCACAAATTAGGGATTAGTCAGAAAGGCTGTAGCATGATATGCATGGGGGTAAAAATGCCCCAAGCATAATTCAATTTTGAATAGAGGGCATGTTTAATGTTATTTTGAAAGTAATTTTTCCAAAATTTCAGAGTGACAGCCTGATTATTTTGTAAGATATCAGAAAAAATTCAAATTTTCGATTTTTGATTTTTTCATATCATTACTTAGAAATAAAATTCTGAAAAAAATTATGATATATGGTTAACATCTATACATATGTTGGAGAGCTTTTTCAAAACACTTTGGATGGAAATTCTATTTTTAAAAGATTATTAAATCATTATTCGTTACATTTCTATGTTTTATTTCTGGGGTGATGACTCCAAAAAATTCCTACAAATCTGTATTAATGTGCTCTTTACTAACATTGTTTTTCTTCATTTATACACATATTACAGAACTGCAATGAAACAAGGTTCAACTGAATAAAATTTACAGGAACATTAGTGAGTAACCCACTTGAGTGAGCACTGAGTTAGTTGTAAACCATGACCTACGAGATCCAGAGAGAATTTCTCATCCGAGTAAGAAATCTGACTTTCAGTAAACTTCAGGTTCAAATGTAACAAGACCTTCAAATGTATCTGTCTGTAAGGTTTTATCCTGACAATGAGGAGCACAATTCTAAGAGGCACTTTTAAGCTGCAAGGTAGATCGTGTCTGGATGGACATACTGAAATGGAGAATAAGAGCATTCCAGAGTGGTTCTTAGTAGAGTTCTAATTTTCAAATTGTTCACAAAAATATGATTTTCATGTGGGATATTTTTTTGATTTCCATGTCTTGTGACAGATTCTTCTCTCTCAGGGCAAATATCTCTTCAATTTTCCATTTTGTCCAGCTCAACATCTTCCACAATGTGCAACACCAAGTGCCAGAAATAGGTTACTTAAAAGAAATGTTTTCAGGAAATTTAAAGATTGTGTAAGAGAAATAGGTTACTTAAAAGAAATGTTTTCAGAAAATTTAAAGATTGTGTAAGAATTCAACCAATCAATTCGAATGATATCAAATTACTAATGCTTATTTGTTATGACAAATTGACTCTATAGAGAAATAATTCAGAAATTTTATTGTAACTTACATAATTTCAATGCAACTCCAATGCAATAAGGTATTCTGCCTGAAAATTAAATTAAAATAATCTGCCATTAAATTGCCATGTTTTCCATTAATTTGTTTTAAATACTGAACACTACTCCTGAATTGGTATTGTCATTTATGATCTTATTGACTGGTCCACTATCCCAAAAATTTGATTCACGCTGTAATGGAACCCTTTTAAGGTCACTTTTTAACTACTAGGTCATATAGCGACCACAGTGATAGTATACATTTGGGTAGCAGTAGGGGGAACACAACACATAAGGACAACATGAGTACACACACACATCCATGCCTGAGGCAGGATTCGAACCCACGACACTTCCAGCCAAGGCAACTATGGCCCTACAGCCTTAACGATCTTGGCTATCCAGGCCAGCATGGAACCTTTTTGAAGAGACACAAAACCAAAATAAATATTCCATTGCAACAAAGATTGTTATATTTTCTGTTCCAAAACCAATCCATACAGGCAAGAAGTGGGTCTACTTAAGACAAAGTTAAGTCTTGCATTATGAAGAATAAGTAACAAAAATGGGAAATATTTTAACACAGAATAAAAGTGCAAAGAAACGAAACTTTAGAATATACAATGCTCAACTTACGTATGTATACAGAACTGTTTCAACAGAAAATTATACGAGACTGTCCTTATTAAATAGCATATGAATTTCCTAGAGTTCTTAATTAACAAAGTTTCTAAATAATCAACATATCTTTAACAAAAAATTCCTCAGGTGAAGGAGAACATTAATGTAGAGGTCTTGCTGGCCAAATTTCTCGAATTGCTCTGGTTAGCATTGCACTGAAAATAGAAAAAAAAAAAAATTATTCAATCTGAAATGTATCATTGCAGCTTTTAAACAAATGCAATTTTTGAAATCCAATTTATTCTGTAACCCTTAAGCAGTTGTTCAGTGTGACTACAACATCCCAGCTTAATGAAAACCACATTTTGAAGAAAACTTGTGTAGCTTGCAATCATGTAGCTTGCTTGTTTGTGCCTTTGTGTAACTTTTCCCGGAAGGCAATCCAAATTGTTTTTCTTCAAACTATAAAATTTGGGAAGTGAACCAACTTTTTGGGAAGCAACCTTATTGTAGCTGGGGTGTCCCAGTTCCCCATTGGAACTCTTCCCTTTAGTTTTTGAGGTGAAATATTCTCAATCATGTGTTACGACTACTTTAAAATTGCTTTTGAAGTTAGATAATAAAAGACCAAATTTACTGTAGTAAGTTTAATTAATTAAACTCTGCAATTTCCATATAAAACTCATCAATTCATTTCAAGTTAACTTATTTGGAATTTAAATTTAAAAATTACTTGGAAATTAGTCATCAATTTTTTCTAGTTATTCTAACTGAATCATTATTTTGAAAGAATTTTTTTATATCACATACAAGGGGAAAAAAAACAAAGAACTTTTGTTTTTACAATCTGGGGATACATTTCCATGGCGAGTGAATTTAATTTAATGTTGATCATGTGTATCCTCTACAGGAGATTTTTACTTATCACATTGTACCAATTGTAAAAATAACGAAATTAATGATATTAATGGTGATCTGAACATACTTTGCATGATGTAAGGAGCAACAGTTCCCAGTAATATAGTATTAGAAAAATATGGAGAGAAACATACTTGAGTTGAGAGATTTCTCTGACAACAACCTGCAATTGCCGTTTGTCTTCTTGTAGTTGGCGAACCCAATTTATTCTTGGCATTTTGGGGGTAAGTGCTGTGAGATGAAATGGGGTGAAATCTGAGTTCTTAATATCTTGGTCCAATTCTCTCGAGGAATTAAGATCTTGTTCCACCTCTCTTGGGAAATTAAGGTCTTGTGTCAGCTCTCTTTGAAAAGCCAATATTGATGGGTTATTTTCTAATGAATCAAGCTGGGAGTCTGATATATTTGAAACAAGTTCACATTCAGTCTTAACTGTATTTGCATCAGGATACTTAGTCAAAGTTGACACTTCTGACTTCATTGTCATGGTAAGAAGTTTATTGGAATTTACTTTTTCATTTTCAAGTAATTCTTCTTCATTGTATGTTGACTCATTTGGTGAGTTTTTGTTCAAATTTGGTTGTTTTTTACAAGCTTCATTAGGTATTAAATTTTTAGAATTATTTGGAGATAAGTCATAACCCACATTACTATTTAAAAATGATATTTTTAGGGTTGGAGGAGTTGGAGGTGTTTTTGCAACTTCAGGTGTACTTGCTTTTGAATGCGTGATGTTTAACTGTTCATTTGGAGAGTTTTCTTGAGACTTTGAATCACAGTTATTGCCCTTTATTTTTACTTCACTTGCATTGATATCATGTACCAAAATATCATTTGCTTTCTGTTCATTAAAATCAAAAGTTGTATTAGTTGTATGAGTATCATAAATAAGGGTTTCTGAAGATACTGAAGGTTGGTGAGCATTACATGACCACTGATGTTGCACTGGAGATTTTTGCACTGAAGCATTAATTTTTAACTCTGCAGAATATGAAGGTGATATTTTTTTAACCTGTTTTGTTTCAGATACAGTATCTTCACATTTTAATACTTTCATTTCACTCTTTTGCATATCTCTCTTCATGTCACAAACGTTACGGCTTTCATTAGATTTATTTTTCAAAGGTGGCTTCCAATTTGAGAGAAGGGCATTAAGTTTAATTTTCTGATCATATTTTAATATAGGTTGAGTTACTGATTCTTAACATTTGTTATTTCTTTGGAGCAATTTTCTTCTAATATTTCCTCACTATTCTCACAATCAGGTGCTCTACGTCTCTTCATTTTTAGTATTCTTCTGGGTATAGATCCTGAAATTAAATGTAATTTTCACTGTTTACTATCATGAATTGACCATCACCATATTAAGAATAATAAGTATAATATTAAAAGTAATTATAATAATTATAGAAATTTAAAATATGCAGAACCGTGTCATGAAATCATATCTTTCTGGAAACATACCATTGTAAAATTGTTCCAGTGATTATTTTAACAAAATATTTAGAACCAAAACCACTTATTAAACCTGAACACAACTCCAAAAAACAAGTATTTACATCAGATTCAAAGAGCAACCATATGAGATTCTTGTAACACCATCCACAAAATTCTGAATGACTTTTATCAGCACTTGCATGTGAACTCAAGAAAATATCTCCAATATTGAAAGAAATCAATAATTAATTCTTTCTAATTAAAATAAAATGGGAACCAACTTCTACAAGCTTTATATGTTATTTGTTTTTAATTATGTATTCACATTTTTTAACTTGCATTTTGTGCAAGTCTTGGTGTCCTTTTAGCAATGCATTTTTTATAACTATGAATATGTTTTATTCAAATAATAATAATAATAATAATAATAATAATAAAAATATGCCCAAATGTAATATATTCAATAAAAATATGTTAGTTTTTTTCTCTGGGGTGGCTCATTTAATAAGAAATGCATGGGAAGTAAGGGAAAGTCAACTAATAAAAATGCAAGTATTAAAGCGTCACAAAATAGTGTTTAAAAAAGAAGAATAGTATCTTTTCTAGTAAAAAAAAATATGCCAAAATACAACCTTTAGAACGAGTGCATTATAAGTAAGTTTTGTTTCTACAAAAGAAAATAATTTCAATTGAAACAGTCTTTCCATCCTTGTACATTGTGCTCCAGGTACTGCTTAGTAACAGTTGTTAGTAACAGCTGTTAGTAACAGTAATGTCCGATCTAGTTATAATATTCTCATCTAAATACTAGGTAAATGTACTGAAATGTTTTAACCCAGCAATTTCAATACAAAAAATAACATTTAATGGATAATAAAGTGGATAGCTTACTTTTTCTATTCCTTCCAGATATTTCAGACATGGATGGCATCAATTGAAATCGAGGTGAAGTTGAAATCTGTTGAAATATCAGACGATGTTAAAATTTGTTTTCTCTGCTCCTTCTTTAATGTAGAAGTACCGTCCACTTACTTCGCTCTTGGGTTGCTCGGTAAAATGTATTGTTGCACATGAAAATGTATTGTCATGAAATACGGAGTGTCAACTGTCCACCATGCATAAAATCCTATTTTCCTTAAAAATGGAAAAAACATGAATGTTTTTTAATACTTCTCCATATTATCCCAAGTCCCTAATAACTAATAGTATGGAAATGTTAATAATCAGTACCTATTAAATCTTGCGGCAAACTATATATGGGATTAAGATTTGTTCTTAGAAAAAAGGTGCAAACATACTACATCGCATTGACATTGCTGGAGAGTTCGTCAGTCTACTGAAAATGTATGACTCCGAGATCCACACGAATGTCTTCTTAAATCATAAAAAGAAACGCCCTCCTTTTATTGAGGTGGAAGCTGATACCATCCATGGGATCACACAGAATAATTTATACATTTTGTTTGGTGGCACGCGCTTGCATTGTAATGTGTTACAATGACCGGATTTGAGTGCAAATGCTTTTTTTCCCTACTTTTTTCCTGCTAATTGTTGCTTGGAAAACGATCACATATCTTTACTAATCTACCCATTTAGAGCATTCCTGACGAATTTTATTATGCGTGGTTACTGCATATTTGGCCTAATGTTTGAAAAAATAAGGGGGAAATGGTAATAATTTATAAAATAAAACTTATTGAAATTGGTGAATTATGATTTATAATTATCGTGGTTCATGGAAACAGTCCTCACAAAGAATTGAATATCCTGTTTCGGCGAATTTCGTGTTAGCGAGTTCATGCTAGTATTTTTTCTTAACATGGACTTTGTTTTCCATCACCATGTACTTTAGGGGAAATTTGACTTTGATGATTTTTAAACTTTTTTCTATAAACAAAACTAGGAAACATTTTAAATTTTTTGCCCGTTTTTTTCGAGACTATTGTTTCCAAAATTTTCGAAAAAATCTCGCAGAGCTTCAGTTAATCTTTGGAATTCGTGTTGTAACTGAGATACAAATTGAATATTTTGCAATATTAAAGAACAAAAGATGGCCTTTTATTTGATGTATGTATTGAATTCATTAATTATTTTAAAATGCATTATTTACGTATCTTATTCATTTTCTAAATTTATTCCTTAACTAGACCGTTTAAAAATTCAAAAAAATATTATTGTAATCTCTGGAGCATTTTACATAAATTTGGTAAGTTTCAGTGAGACTGCGAGAGGATTATGGGAAATTAAATGCAATAAAAATATCTACTTGCTGTTTCGGTAGAGCGTCTGCTAGAACATCACCTCCGAGCACGTGTCAATCTTCGCAGACGATTGTCTTCGTTTTACTTTCTCAAAGCAAAGAATAGAAATATCCATTCGCACATTAAAATTTGCCGGTTATATTCTTAGACCTTCATTGTCGATTTAATTCAAATTAAATAGTATCCAGCGGATTCAGTTTAGTATTGAACAGATGAAACTGTAAAATGAAACTGCGTTTTCTTTGAGCCTACTACAGGTTTTTATTTTCATAACACTGTTGCAACATTCTTTTTCTAGCAAGAGTCCTTTCAACAGGTTCAGGTCGAAATGTGTCCTGATGTTATCTATTTAAAGATACTCACTATTTATTTGCGCTGTGAAAAAAATTGGCAGCAGTTGCGCACTGGAAGATACTGAAAAAAATATTTTCGTCTGTATTGGATGCTCTGTTTTCGCTATCATGGACAACCCTTGCGGCAGGGAGCAGTGTGGCCGCGAACGACTCGTTTGTGATGTTACTGCTCGTAGAATTACTTACCCGTTAAGTCTAACAGTTTGCTGGGTGGAAACCAGTAGTTCATTCTAGGGATCATTGTAATCCGGTATAACTAAATCTGTGGATTAATTTTGTTTATTCGTCAGTTACTGGGGATTCGTGGCAATTAGTATGACAATCGATTATTTTATATTAATCGGCACAATTAAATCGATTATTTTTATGCCAATCGTCTCCTATATTATTATTTCAGTAGTATACATATCTTTTCCCCGCCCGTCCGCCCTTCCGCCCGTCCGCCCGTCCGTCTGTTCTATGTGAACAAATCTAACGCCTAAACCACACGCAGGATATTTTCTAAATTGAAGAAACCCCTGGCTCTAGAAGAAACATGAGACTCCTGAAGAAACATCTGGCTCTAGTTGGAGCTTTGAAATTTTGAAAAACATTCTTTAAGATTTGGGAGTACTTTACATACCCCCCCAGGCATTTTCAAAATTTTCTTAAAATGGCTCCAATTTTTTTCTTGAGAGAATAGAGTAATATACACTAATAAATGTGGTATAGATCCGATTTTTACGGTTAACTCTAATTTTTCGGAAATTGCAAAAGTATGAGTCTTCCCACAAATACGAAATTGAAGATAGAGATTCTTTCATTAAGGTCATGTACATTTTTTTGAAAATTTTAGTAGATTTCGTGCAATATTGCGCGCAGCAATAGCAATTTTGCGCAATCGTGCAATAGTGCGTGAAATATTTGCATTTTTGAAAAATAACAAAAACAAGATTCTCTCAAAAACGGTTCAGAAACGGACATCTCAGTGCAATAAACCTTACCTTATGTTCCACTGAAATTGCCTCAAAATGCAACTGCAGTGTTCTCGAAGTGATCACTTCTGAATACTCCTGTACATGGACTGCCTCCACAGTATTCCCAATTGCTTTGCAGGATCCCTCAAATGGAATTACGACAGAGCAAATTGGGAACAATACAAAAAATGTATTAGCAAGCTTTTAAATCAGCAAGATATATTTGAAGAAAACGACGATATCGACCGTATCAGTCACTCCTTCTCAAATGTCATAACAAAAGCTACATATGAATCCACTAAATACACCAGGCCTACAAATAAGACAAGATCAGTTCCCTGGTAGAACGATGAATGCAGTGACGCAATAAAAATATCTAAAAGAACTTTTAACAAGTATAAAAACACAACACTTTAGAAAACAAGATTGAATACAAAAAATGAGAGCTAAGGCAAGAAGGATCATCAAAGAGAGCAAAGCTAAATCTTGGACAGTCTTTGTGTCATCTATTTCAGATCAAAACATTAAAGACTCCTGGAATAAGATTAATGCCATAAAAGGAAGCAAATTGTACAATTCAATTCCATTCCTATAAAAACAAAATGATTACGAGCCTTAAAACATTTGCTGACAAATTTACAAAAAAAAATTATACTGCTGATTTTCTTCAGTATAAAGCAGAAGAAGAAAAAGAAGAGATTACATTTAATAGTAATCAATACATCGGTTCTCAATATCTTTTAAACGACGCCATCTCCCTAAAGGAGCTCACCTCAACTATTGATATTACCAAAAATCCATCGCCAGGCCCCGATGGAATCCCCAACATACTCATCAAATAATTACCTACAGAGGGAAACGAAGCCCTTTTGAAAATATATAACTTAATCTGGACTAAGAACATATTTCCTAAAGTATGGAAGAACTGCAATAGTAGTTCCAGTACCCAAACCTGGTAAGGACAGATCAAAAAGCGAAAATTGCAGACCTGTCGCATTAACGTGCAACATGTGCAAAATTGTTGAAAAAATAATTAACTCACTCAGGTGGTTTCTCGATTTTCAAAAAATTGTATCCAATAACCAATTTGGCTTAAGATCAAACCACTCAACCTTAGCTCACCTGATAAGCATACACACGCATATACAAGAAGCATTTTCAAACAACCAACATGTTTTAGCCATCAACGTAGACATTGAGAAAGCTTACGACATGGTGTGGATACACGGAATTCTAAGAAAATTACAGCAGACTGGAATCGGAGGAAACATGTTTCAGTTTATCAAAAGTCTTATGAAAGACAGAACCATACAAGTGAGAATCAACTGCTGCCTCTCTGAAGAAAAGAAGATAGAAAATGGAGTACCCCAAAAATCCGTAATGAGCATCACACTTCTTCTTCTTGCAATTAACGATGTAGACGCAAATATCGAATCTTCTGTGTTTACAAGAAAATATGCAGATGGCATCACCGTTTTCTGTAAAGGCAAATCTATCTTTTCAAGCATTTTTGGTAATATCCATAGTTGAGGTGAGCTCCTTTAGGGAGATGGCGTCGTTTAAATGATATTGAGAACCGATGTATTGATTACTATTAAATGTAATCTCTTCTTTTTCTTCTTCTGCTTTATACTGAAGAAAATCATGCAAGCTTCCTTAAACAGACTTTATGAATGGACCCAAAGAACAGGATTCAAATTCTCGGCCCAAAAAACAGAATGCATATTATTCGCCAAGCACAATGAAAATCTTCCTACACTTAGGCTCGGTGATCACAATCTGAAGTATGTAGAGAGAACAAAAATACTGAGAATGAATTTTGAATCAAAAATGTCGTGGAAAAACCACATACAGATCTTGTCAGACGAATGTAAAAACATACTCTACATACTAAAATGCCTCTCACACAACAATTGGGGTGCAGATAAAAACCTCTTATTACTAACGTATAAAACCGTAGTAAGAGCTAAATTACATTATGGATCTGTAATTTATGATTCTGCCCGATGGAACGACCTCAAGAAACTAGATGTTATACACAACCAAGGCCGAAAGAATCTGTACCGGTTGCTACCGCACAAGCCCATTCGGAAGCATTCTAATCGAATCCAACAAACCAAATCTAGCACATCGCAGAAAGACATTAATGTTGAAATATGCCATCAACGCTGCTGCTTCAATCAACCCAATAATACTTCACGATGTTTATCTAGTGATTCAAGCTGATTACAAAGAAGAGTCGAGACACATTCCCCTATATGAAAAATTAAAACACTTATGCAAAAACTCGGTTTCCAGATAACACCAACAGAAAAGAAAAGAATCCACAATATTCCTCCGTGGACAATACCAGAAATACCAACCAAATTGGCTTCAACTTCTGCCGAGAATCCAAACCTCACAACAAAAATCCGGGACCTACAACCTTCTGAACCCGCCAATGGAAGTTGCAACCCTCTCCGAATATATGCCTACGGAATAAAAAATGAAAACGAAACCTATTCAGTTATCTCTACCCAGGAAACCAAAATTAAACATCAACTTCACTCTTTCTGCAGCAAGACCACTACAGATATATGCTCACTAATGTTAGCATTTAAACTGGCTAACCAAATAAACAGCAGCCGATTTATAATTTACATAAAATCTCCCGATACCATACACAATATATCTAGAAGAAATCTCAAAACAGAAATGGCCATTAACATACAAGAACTACACTACAACATTACCAAAGTAGGGAAATCCATCACAATAGAAATGATCCAAACTGAAGAAAGAATTGGAGATGACAACAGTATAAGCCCCGACAATGATAGGGCAGCTGGAGATTCAAACAATGTATTGACCATATCCAACACCAAAAAGCCAGTATCCTTCATAAGAAAACTGAGCATGTCAACAACCTTAAACTCAACAACAAATTAAGTAGGAGGGAGCAAGTCATCATATCAAGAATAAGAACAGGCCACTGTAAACTAAGCCACCTTCACCTGTTAACTAAGAATACTCCTCCCATCTCTCTATCTGCGCACCCAAACACCATACAACACCTAATTGTCGAATGCCTCAATTCTCACAAAAAAAAAAATCTCAAGGAACAATTTCATTAATCCTTGCCCCCATTTAAAAAAAAAAAAAATGTCAAACATACCAAACTTTTTGACGAAATATTAATGGAATAGTGTACAATCAATCAGTAGCAATCAATGTATATGCAAGTTTGGTACACTTATGTATACGTATTTAGCGCACAATGCACTTAACAATATTGGACCAAAAAGATTATTACAGATGATGCACCATATCCCGAGGAATTCCAACCCAGGAAAAGTCTATTACGGGAAGTACAATGAAACAAAAAGAAATCAATAACATAACAAAGAATGAAAACCCTTTTCACTGCACCTTCTGTAATTTCTAATGTAATCATGTATTAATGATGTAATCATGTAATTACTATTGTAATCATTAATGTATTTTGTATTGCATTTTTTGTTTTCGTGGTAATTTTTCTATTGTATAATTTTATTGCTGTATCCTCATTGAATTTTCTGGAATCTACACTCTATATACAACGGACTGTGTATCTTTGTAATACAATGTAAACAATTGTAACCTTATACCTGTCGCTAATGACCTTGTAGTTTATGCGACAATAAATAAATTTTAAAAAAGGCTCAGAATTTTTTCTTTAAATTTTTGGTAGGGATAGTGCTAAATGTACCCTAAACGCTATGGTACCGCTACTGGTAGCGGTAGCTCAGTGCATCAACTAGTGTCACTGCAGCGCCTCTGACCGGGAGGTTCTAGGTTCGAGTTCGGACGGCGGCAGGATTTTCGACACTAGCTTTTCAGCTAGGTCGAATTCAGTCGCTGTCTGAAGGAGAATTCTAGCGGCCGTTTCGTGGTTTCTCCGATCAACACCAGGCGAATGCCGGAGCAGTACCCTAACATAAGGGCCACGGACCGCGCGCGATCTGTCCTTCCTCTTCCTTGTCCTATCCTCTCCTCTTACAACACACTTACACTAACATGCACTACACTACCACATATTCCGGGAGACCGGTCGGGATCTTAGAGCTTGTCCCGACTGGGGCGGTGCCCCGCTGGTGGGAGAGTCCTGGTTAGGGGGAAACCGCACTAGCTGACGGTAGGTCGGCGCCGGATCTCGCCATCCAGCGGGGGAAGATTACCGCCATCGTGAGAAAAAATACATGCACTACACTAACGGGACTAATGACCGAAGCAGTTGACGCGCCTGGAAACACGAAAAAATCAAAGCAAGCTATGTTACTCTATTCTTTTGTTTTTGTTTCAAAAATTACAGAAATGATTTTTTTTACTTGTCTCTCCCGTCGTTAAAATTTACATTACTGATGTAGTTCATTGTTCAATGCGTTTCTTAGCACATGAGCTTCAAAGTATCTCTAATGATGTTTTTTTGAAATGTCTGTGTTCTCCATAATCGTTGAGTATAACTGAACTGAATTGGCGAATTTTCTGAAATATCATCATCTTCATCATCATCATAGGTTGAGCCTATTGGCCCTTTCCGTCTTCAAGAGTATTCTTCCATCGCTTTATCGGTCTGCCTTTACTCCTCCCGTACGGGTTGTAGTTGTGGAGGATTTTTGGCATTCGATCTTCCGGAATTCTCATTAAACGATCATGTCAGTTCTTTCTCAGTATATTTATTTTTTCAGTTAGATTGATGATCTTTAATACGTCTCTGATGTCCGAGTTGCTTTTATGGTCCGGTATTGAATAGCCCGCCAAAGGTCTAAGAAATCTCATTTCCACAGCATTTTTTCTCTTATCTGTTCTATTGAGAGTCCAATTTTCACATCCATAGGTTATCGTTGGAACTGCCCTTGTTTTATAAAATTTCAGTTGAATGTCTGTTTCTGAAATGTTTGAAACAAATTTTCTCAAAAACTATGGAAAATTTTTCGCCGTAATTCTCAACGAAAAAGTGTTCAATTCTCTACGATGTTCCAAAGGCTTGATTTTGGCCAAGATATTTTGGGTCCCCAAATCAAAATAATGCTGAAAAATGTAGGTGTTTTATAACCATAAATAGGATAAAAAAATATATATCGCAGAAAAACGAAAAGTAAACCATCGTGTCAATTGAAAAAAATTCTAAATATTTTGTTTTAGAAAATGGTGAAATGAATATATTACCACAAGTATGATTTTCTGCATTCGCTCGCCTAGAGAATTTGCCAGTGATTTAGGGATAAAGCCAAGATGTTGTTATTAAATAATATATTAGTGTTGATACAGTCTGAACACGAGAGCATTATCAGTGGAATATTGAAAAAAAAACATTACGTATAAGTGTGTGTATGTGTATGTAAGTGAGTGTGGGTGTGTCAATAATAATACATATTCGTATTCTGGTTTAAGTGTTATCGTAGTGTATTACTTACGTAGTGATTTTTTCATGTGTATCCGTTGAAATAATTTTATTACTGAAATCGTATGCTGTTTGTGGTTCCAAAAATTGTACCCATTACTCCCGTATACCATATATCAAATCGCTAGGTAGTAAGTAGTTGAATAGATTAATTTAAATTTCACAGCTATATTTTGCGTTCATTTTTGCATCGTTTGTAGTTAGACTGTAGTTATTACGTATTGCTTTCCCTGCTTCAAAGTGCTTGGAGAAATACTTGAAGTAAAGGCTAATTTTAATTTTTGTTCTCTAAACCCGCTCCAATTTTTTTAAAAATATTTTCCTCGGATAGAGCAAAGGACACTTAAAAAACGGTCCATTTTCGTTGAGCTATTTAATTTTCGAATTTTACACGAGTTATAAAATTTCACAACATTTTACAAGCGCAAAAAAATGTTCTGTTGTAGCGCCACAAGTTATATTCTGCAACAGGGAACCGAAAAATTGATAAATTGCGACAAATTATTTTTGATGCCGATAGGAACCAGCCGGGAGGAGAGATGGGGACAAAACTGAAAACCAGACGAAACAGATTAGGAAACTAACTATTGTGAGTCTGTACCATTCTGTAGCACCACTAGTTATAAATGAGGTCTCTAAAGAAAGGGAATTTCTCGAATTGCATTTTGACTTTAAAACTGCGAAGGCCTTGTTGAAAAAACGCATCTAACTATTCATTTCAAATGCAACCCGAAAAACTCGATAGCATTGTTAAAATCTATGGTGAAATAACTCCTAAACGAAGCGTGTTAGGGCCTAAAAACGTAAAAGTTTAAGGCCAAATGCAGTAAAGAAACGTTTATCACACCGTAATCTACAGAATGAAATGTCTATAATACTGAATAAACCTTTATTCAAAATTTCTTTCAAACATCAATTTCATTTTATTTATTTTTATTTTAAATTCTGTAAGTACATTGGAAGTTACTTATTAAAATTTTTCAAACAAATAAACACGTTTTGTTAACAACTATCACTCTTAATAGGGACAAGAAGAGATAGGGAAGAGGGTGGAATTTCACATGCGAGAGTTCTCGCACGGGTACGCTAGTACAATATATCTATACATCAATTAAACTTTACGATTACACAGTTTGATTAATGAAATTCAATTTAATTTTTAAAATTTCTAAATTTATATTTAGATTTAATTTAAAAAATGACGCCATTTCGGAACAAATTGGGTTAAAGCACCCAGTGTCCATAATACTGAATAATAAGCGGCATATGTGCTGTATAACTGCCAAGGCGTCTTTGGGCGGTCTCCAAGGCGATGCTTGGCTCATTGATTAGAAATATTTAAATCATTTGATCACTAGCTTCCGAATCGTTCGATAATATTGAAATTACAATAGATTATAATATTATTCTTACAATTTTGTTTTTCGTTAACAGAAGGCATGACAAGGCCGCGGGCAAGGTAATAAACTTCTTAGAGCTCGCAGTCACGACGTATAGAGACATTGGCGCGAGATTTAAAAGTAAGGGTTGTCCAATGCTGCGGAATGGCCCATGACAGTCGTTGGGAGAAGTTACTTGACACTTAATGTCACAAATTTAGCTATGTCAATTCCTATTTAAATTTCTCAATTCTATTTTCTCTTTAAGGCAAAGAAATGATTCAAATGAAATAATACACCATCCCGATTTCAAATTCTCAATTAGGGGTAAAACTTACAAAAAAATGAATAAAAAATCTTGATTTTGTAATCCTCTTTACTTAAGAGTGATATAAAAGCACGGACGATCTACGTTCAAATTTGAAGATTTAACAGGCAAATTTCTGGTCTGTTAGAAGCGCTGTCCGCCCGTAGGCGATAATTGTTAACTTATTGAGACATGTTAATTTATTTCACAATATTGCTAAATACAATAAATAACTGAATGATTTAATATCACAAAACGAAAACAATGAAAGAATTCACCATTCAAACATATTCCGATCACTTAGCAAAGATGTTTATATAAGGGAGAATTTAGTAAGAAAATATCAGATACTAATAAGTAGTGAAGAAAATAAGCATAATACAATTCTCAGTTATTTGTTAGAAGAAAATCTGTCGTTTTCGTAGGAAGCCACTATTCACCACCTGGCGCGGCTCCAGCTTGCGCATGTACACCCCTTTCTGGATTTTAATGGGAAATAAGTCCTGAATCAGGAAAAGTTGCCCGTGCTCGTAAGAGCGCCGAGCTCCCCAGGCGGGCAAGTAGCTCGTGCGGGCGAGGTTTGACCTTCCTGTTTTCCAGAGTGAAACAACTAAGTGATAACACCCCTTGTAACTCCTCAACTGTGCAAGATACGAAGATGCCGTTTAGACAGTTCATTGCATAAACAGGGGCTACTTGATTACAGCTTCGTCTTTGTACTATTTTTTTACTAGGAAGATATACGGTAAACATTGTTGTTTTTAAATTGAACCCTATGCTAAATTTTAGCGTATCGGAGTGGGCTTAAAAGACGATTTCAAAAATATGTATATCTTCGTATTCAAGCGAATAAACTTTTAGAGATTGATGTTTTTGTAACGAATTTTTTCACTGAGGCGGCGATTTTCCGTTCGACCTTCCTGCGAACTGAATGGGGAACTTCGCGAGTCCGTCCTTGAGACAAACGTGCTCATTTATTTGAGCACAGTAACAACTACTTTCTTTGATACTAATTTTCCCGAAAGATGACTTAGTCCAAGGAAGACTTAAATGCTGCATACAGGAATCCGGAAAGTTCTTGTTTTGTCACGCAAATACTATTCTTTTATTTTGACAACTGTGACATGTTCTAATATCAATTTTAAGTAAATAATAGAAAATAAATGAACAATATTTTATTAATCGTAATTTATTCGTCACTACGAACTAACCGTCAAACGTACAAAGAAAACACATAGATAAAATATCAATAAATATATATCCAATACATTGTTACAGAACATTGCTTTACTTAAGCGAGTGCTCAAAGGGTAGCCCATATGCCCATCTGCTGCAATGCACATTTGCGGTCACCGTTCGCAGGAAAAAATAACTGATGTGAGGGTGTCATTTGAAGTACCTTCTCTCTTAAACAGTTGCAGATAAGTGGACGAAAATATACAAAATCACATTGCCAAATTTCGTAAGTACTAGCTTCAATAGAATTTGTAAATAGCATACCTTTTCATTCTTGTATTAAAAATTTTTAGTTTATCGAATGCACATCAATCATACACTTTTAAAATATTAAGTTAGGTGCTTGTTGCTCTTATCTGAGTTTTCTTGTATTTATTCCAATTTTTATCACGTACATTGAAACACATTCGTGACATGGCTACTGCTCGTTCTACTCTTTTTATTCTCTACATTCTCAAAGCCGACCTTCTGAAAGCCTTCACACACAAATCTTGTAGAGAAGGTTGTTTTAAAATGTAACAATAGAAATGTGAACGATCCGGCAACAGTGGCAAGTCTCTTTAACCAATACTTTTCGAGAATTGCTGCCGATATCACTAAGAGTCTTCAGCTACTAAATTCAATATCAGACATTTCCCCAAAAAATTTAGACATGATGTTCGTTTCCGAAACTCCTTCTTATCGAATTCTCAAAATAATCGGTATACTAAAAAATAAATATTCGGCTGGTTTAGATGAATTTCCGAATTGCTTGTTAAAGTTATGTGCGCCTGCGATTATACACCCGTTAACTCCATATTTAATCCCCCCTTATGCACAGGAAGTTTTCCAGATATTTTCAAACCAGCTAAGATTAAGCCATTCTTTAAAAAAGGCGACAAAAATTAAATTCAAAATTATCGACCTATTTCTCTTCTTTTTTTTCAAAAATATTAGAGAGACATTTTTACGTACGAATGGACACTTTTCTCTGTAAATACGCGCTTTCAGATTGCCAACGTGGGTTTAGAAAATCAAAATCTACAGAAACAGCCATATTCTCTTTTTGTGAAGATGCCACCTCATCATTGGATCAAAACAAAGCTCCTATTGGATTATTTTTAGATATTTCTAAATTTTTTGACGTCGTTGATCATGACACTTTACTTTCGAAATTACCTTTGTATGGAAACCGTGGTTTTGACCTAGATTGGTTATGTTCGTACCTTAAACAACGATTTGAGAGTAGACATACCTTACTGGAATGATGGAACATTATGTACACACCTTTTCGACTCTTTGCCAATTGCAGGTGGAATTCCTCAGGGATCGATTTTAGGGCCTATTCTCTTCCTACTATACGTAAACGATATGCCCTTGACGATCCAAAACAGAAGAACAGATCTCTTTGCCGTAAAGAATACAATACCGTAAATAGTACAATATCAGATGTTTCAAATTGGTTCCGAAATAACAAATTAATAGTAAATGAAAAGAAAACGGTTTTTATGCAGTTTTCCATAAACAATTCTGTACTCCATTGAAAATGAACGGTGTACCATTGACTGATGTTAGGGCAACAACATTTTTAGGTCTCTCACTTCAGGCAAACCTCAACTAGAACGTCCATTTAAATGAATTGAACACGAAATTAAGTTCATGCTTCGCGTTCAGAATTCTTTCAAATTTAATCAGGCTTCGAACTGCTTGTGTATATTTCGCGAATGTTCATTCCCGCCTGAGATATGGCATAATATTTTGAGGAAATACATCTTACAGCTCCCAGACTTTTCGATTACAAAAAGAATTGTAGGAATAATAACCAAATCCCACCCGTGATTCTTGTAAGACTCTTTATTAATATATAAATTTTACTATTAACTTGTCTGTTCATTTACGTATCAGTGGTTTTTGTCGAAAATGACTTGTTTAAGGGCGGGAATATATTTTCAGAAAATGCCGATGTCTATACTTAGCACTCGACTCGACATATTCATCAGGTGACAGTATCAACAGTTCATTACAAAAAAAAAGTCACATACAATACATATACATTATTTTACAACACTTTGCCAAATGACATTAAACAATTAAATTCGATAAAAAAGTTTAAATCTCAAGTAAAATCCTTTCTGCTGCATGACTGTTTCTATACAATTAGAGAAAAGTTTCTCAATTTAAAGTAATTCTCATTTTAAAATTTTTTAATTTAATCATTAATTAATTATCATTTAATTTTTTTTCTCTTTTTAAAAGTTTCTAATTTCAAGAAAAGTTTCTCAATTTAATTAATTCCTTTAATTTAGACATTACAATTAATGTACCTACACGGATCACACAACATTCGATGAAGGCAATTGATCAAATTATAATTAACAAAACTACTACTCGATATGAAGTTGAAACAAAAGATTTAGGATACAGTGACCACGATGCACAAATTCTTACCATTATAAGAAATGCGATCACTGACACAATAATAATACACGTATGACTAGATTGTTTACTAAAAGTAAAATTAAATTATTCATTGATTACTTGATGCAGGAGTCATGGGAAACGGTTTATAATACTGCTGATACAAACGACAAATATAATTCTTTTTTTCAACCCTTTCATTTCATTTTAACACTTGCTTTCCTCTTCAAAAACGAAAATTAAATATTTCACGGAAAAGCAATTCTTGGATAACACAAGGCATTAGGACATCTTGTAAAAACAAGCGAATTCTTTCTTTCATTTCTGAACGTCATGACGTATCTCAAGATTTCCTTTTCTACTTTAAAAAATACAAAACATTGTTACGAAAAGTCATAAGGCAGGCCAAAATCATGAAAAACGATCAGGATATTTTGAACTTAAATAATAAAACAAAAGCAATGTGGAATATAATAAAACATACTACCAAATCAACTAGAAAACCCGTAGAGAATGTTGTTTTAAAATATAACGATATAAATGTGAACGATCCGGCAACAGTGGCTAGTCTCTTTAACCGATACTTTTCGAGAATTGCTGCCGATCTCACTAAGGGTCTTCAGCCACAAAATTCAATAAGACAGTTCACCCAAAATTTTAGACACGATGTTCGTTTCCGAAACTTCTACCTATGAAATTCTCGAAATAATCGGTAAACTAAAAAATAAATATTCGTCCGGTTTAGATGAATTCCCGGATTCTTTGTTAAAGACCTGTGCGTATGCCGTTACACACCCGTTAACTCACATATCTAATTCATCGTTATGCACCGGAACGTTTCCAGATATTTTCAAAACAGCTAAAACTAAGCAGCTCTTCAATGAAGGCAACAAAAATGAAATTCAAAATTATCGGCCCATTTCTCTTCTATCAGTTTTTTTTTTTCAAATATATTAGAGAGCCTGTTTTACGTACGACTGGAAACCTTTCTGACTAAACACGACGCGCTTTCAGATTGCCAACATGGATTTAGAAAATCAAAATCAACGAAAACAGCTATATTTTCTTTTCTTAAAGATGTCGCCTCATCATTGGATCAAAACGAGGCACCTATTGGATTATTATTAGATCTCTCAAAAGCTTTTGACGTCATTGATCATGACATTTTACTTTCCAAATTACCTTCATATGGAATTCGTGGTATTGCTCTAGATTGGTTATGTTCGTACCTTAAACAACGATCTCAGAGAGTTGAAATACCTCACTGGAATGATGGAACATTACGTACGCACCTTTCCGACTCCTTGCCCGTTGCATGTGGAGTTCCTCAAGGATCGATTTTAGGCCCTATTCTGTTCCTACTTTACGTAAACGATATGCCCTCGACAATTCGCAACGGAAAAACGGTTGTCTTTGCGGATGATACGAACATCATTTGCAATAAAGAAACAGTAAATAGTGCAATATCAGATGTTTCAAATTGGTTCCGAAATAACAAATTAATAGTGAACTAAAAGAAAACGGTTTTAATGCAGTTATCCATTTCAAATAAACAATTCTGTGCTCCATTGAAAATGAACGGTGTACCATTGACTGATGTTAAGGCAACAAAATTTTTAGGTCTCTCAATTCAGTCAAACCTTAAATGGAACGTCCATTTAAATGAATTGAACACAAAATTAAGTTCATTATGCTACGCGTTCAGAATTCTTGCAAATTCAGTCAGCCTTCATACTGCTCGTTGTGTATACTTCGCGAATGTTCATTCCCGCCTGAGATATGGCATAATATTCTGGGGAAATACATCTTATAGCTCCCAGACTTTTAGATTACAAAAACGAATTGTACGAATTATAACCAAATCCCACCCACGTGATTCATGTAAGCCTCACTTCATTAATCTAGGAATTCTACCATTACCGTGTCTTTTTATTTACGAATCAGTGGTTTTTGTAAAAAATGACTTGCTCAATGGCGGGAATATATTTTCAGAAAATGCCGAAGTCTATTACTATAACACTCGACGTAGAAATCATATTCACCAGGTGACAGTATCAACAGCTCATTACAAAAAATTCACATACAATACATGTACATTATTTTACAACATTTTGCCAGATGACATTAAACGATTAACTTCAATAGAAAAGTTTAAATCCCAAGTGAAATCGTTTCTGCTGCATAACTGTTTCTATACAATTAGAGACTATACTGAGCATCACAAAAAAAGTAACATTAATTTTACCAATGATACATAATGCATTATTTGCCATTTGGACTGTATAAATGAGTATAAACAACCTGTAACAACTATTGTACTACAGCTTCCGGGTCAATGACCCCCATCTCGATCAGGTTTTTCGTCCAGGTTTTCTGATCCATTGAGCAAATGCTGAGATGGCCCCTTGTTTTGCTTCTGGACATAAATGTAACTTCATTTTCTGTGCACGTCTTCTAGAATTCAGTGGGAAACACAATTCTTCAAATTATCGTTTCCATGTTGTCGCGGCAGGAAGTAATAAGAGCCAAAATTTATTGCTTATTTATCCTTAAAAAAAGATTTTATTACATGGGAGTTTTTTTGTTGTTTTTTCTCCCTTTCAAAATTCATAATTTATTGCTTATTTATCCTTGAAAATAGATTTTATTACATGGGAGTTTTTTGTTTTTTTTTTCTCCCTTTCAAAATTCAAAATTTATTGCTTGTTTATCCTTGAAAATAGATTTTATTACATGGGAGTTTTTTTGTTTTTTTTCTCCCTTTCAAAATTCAAAATTTATTGCTTATTTATCCTTGAAAATAGATTTTATTACATGGGAGTTTTTTTTCTCCCTTTCAAAATTCAAAATTTAAGTAATATATGACTTAGTATAGGGATCACAGAATTTTGAAAATGTGCACACAATTCACTTTTCCCCATAGCACGTCATACGCAGTTTTTAACTGTTCTTTTGACGTAAATAAATAAATAAATAAAAGACTATACTGAGCATCAAAAGGAAAGTAACTAATTTACTATAATACAATTAGAGACTATACTGAGCATCAAAGGAAAGTAATTAATTTTAACATTGATATTTCATGTATTATTGGCCATTTGGACTGTAACTTATAACAAGTATTGTACTAAACACCTTATTGGACTAAACAACTTATAACAATATTGTACCGTAGATTCTAGGTCAATGACCCCATGTCGATCAGGTTTTTCGTCCAGTTTTCCTGATCCATTGAGCAAATGTTGAGATGGTCCCTTGTTTTGCTTCTGGATATAAACGTAACTTTATTATCTGTGCACGTCTTCTAGAATTCAGTGGGGAATATAGTTATTCAAATGATCGTTCTCCATGTTGTCGCGGCAGGAAGTATTATTCCTTGGCAAAGGACATGATGAGGGATAAGAGTTTAAATTTATTGCTGATTTCTCCCCCAATAAATAAATAAAATAAATAATACTTATATAGGCACATACGAATAATGAGCTGGACAGCCGTCATGTTAGAACCACATGCATTGACGAGTATCCAGTGGTATCTCTTTTAGTAATGTGGGTAGATCATTTCGAAGAAAATGTGTATTCGTATTACCATTTAATGTGCCTGGGATGAAGTAAGGTCCCCACAATGAAATTGTCCATTATGCTACACCACACGTTAACACTCCAAGTTTTCTGATCTTATACTTGCCAGTTAGGATTCTCTATTGCCCAGTAATGCATATTTTGTAAATTTAGTTTCCTTGGTTAGTAAAAGTCGCTTTAGTAGTAAAAATTGGATCGTCCCTCAGTGTTGCAAGGCAAACTGGGTGCCAATTCCTGGTGCCGTTTGAAATCCGGACCTACGAGAGCTTGATGCAAAGACAGGTGATGTGGATAGATTTTGTGCCTATGGAATATGCGAAGGAGACTCATGTGACTTACACCACATTCTTAGGCTACATGTTGTGAACTAGTATGTGGATTGATTTTTTAGTTGTAACCGTCTAATAATTATCTTGTTATTTTTAAATTGTCCCATTCAATTTACAGACAGTTAATTATTACATTCTGGTTATATTTTTTTCATTTCCCCAATTCGTACAACCTTTCCACGAATATTTTTCATTTTCAAGTTTCAAAAATATTCGTCAAAATGTTGTGTGAATTGAGCAATTCGGAAAAAAGGCAAAACCATTCTTGAGACATTTTCCTTTAGTTCCTCAGCGGAGAGCTGGGAAGATGGAATGGAAAAGTGACACTTAAGTAGAAAAATACGTTACAAGAAAAAACAATTTCTAAAACATTATTCCCTTTAGTACAATGATATGTATTTACATATTTGTAATAGTATTTTAAGCTCATTACGATATGCTAATATTTAGTATAGGGTTCAATTAAAAAAAACAATGTTGGCCTTATATCTTCGTAGTAAAAAAAATAGTGCAAAGACGAAATATTCTTTAATCAAGTAGCCCCTGTTTATGCAATGAACTGTCCAAACGACATCTTTGTATCTTGCGCAGTTGAGGTGATACAAAGGGTGTTATCACTTAGTTGTTCCACCTTGTATATTTTCTAATTTCATACCTTTTTTCATACCTACAACATTCCTCCCTCAACTCTCGAGGGCTGATGGGTGGGCTGAGAAGTTCCTGTCATAAGAATTTCCTCTACATTCATTTCCCTCCTTCACTGTTGGTTTCTCCTACCTATAAAGGAGCATTGAACAGCTAACTTCATCGTCGATAGTTCTTCTTTGCAAGACCCATTCGAAACCCACAGGAGCCGTCAGGTGGGCAAAACAGCTTGTTGAATCCTGCCTCCCAGCTTGAGATATTCCTTGCTACATCCCTACTATTAGAAGAGTGAAGAAGTGAAGAGTGAAGATGGCTACAAAAACGGAAGAGAAAATCATCCCAACGTAGAAGACGAAAGAGAGCCTTATTGAACTCTCCCTTCAGGGCGGACTGGTCTATCTAGTCATGAACGTCAACCTGTATATGGGAAGAAACCCAGACAGAAAATTAGGCTAGATGTGGAGTCTAAAAGTGGCAGCCCCACAACACATTTTTGCCCTTTGAAACGTTAGTTACGTATCCAGGAAACAATGTATTACTAAAAAGTCTCAAGTAATGAAAATTCTTGAGACCGGAAAAAAACGTTTGGTTTAATCCTTGAAGTTGATGATGATGATAATGAAAATTTTTTTCTAATAAACTTATAATAGAGAAACTACGAAAATTAATAAAACAAAAACTAATTTTAAGAAAATAAAGAAGAAACATTAAGTTATTTAAATCAGAAAAATTGTGTTTTTTATCATTTCAAATACGATTTTCAGCAAAATCTTTCTATACTCGGGGGGCACTTTTGCCTATCTTATTCGCTACCCCCTTCACCATGCACTAGTAGGCTATCTAACTTCTCTTCATTGGTGTACATGACTGCTCTAAGAAACTGGTAGAAGTGCGTTATCATTACGCGAGCAGCGCATTCACCATACGCTACAATTTAGCATAGGGTTCCATTAAAAAAAACAAAAAAAAACAAAGTTGACCTTATATCTTCGTAGTAAAAAAAAATAGTGCAAAGACAAATTATGACGTAATCAAATTATGACGTAATCAAACATTGCATGTTTATGCAATGAACTGTGCAAACGGCGCATCTTCGTATCTTGCACGATTGAGTAGTTACAAGAGGTGTGATCACTTAGTTGTTTCACTCTGTAAAATAAAAAACGCAATTGTAAGAAGAAGATTATAATCTATTGTAATATGAATATTAACGAATTAAAATTGGCACTAAAATAATGAGTTTAAGTACTTTATCTTGAATAATTTCGTTGCTTTGATTTGAGAGTTTATTTCAAAATAATACCAACTCTCAACCCTTTCGTTAGAGCCAGTCGCCTGGTATTGACCGGAGAATTCACTGAAAAACTACCAATCAGAGCAGCCGGCCGCTAAAATTTTCATTCAGCGGCTGAATTCGACCTGTCTAGCTAGTGTCGAAAATCCTTCTACCCGTCGAAACTAGAATCAGGACTCCCGCCAGGACCTCCCGGTCAGAGGCACTGCAGTGACATCAGTTGATGCTCTGAGCCACCTTTGCCGGTATTGCAGACGGAAGTTTGCATCATATTTGTCCAAGATCTTTTCTGAGATCAGTACTAATAGGATCGACACAAGAATGGATATCCAAAATATCGCAATATTTGCATTCAGAACACAAGAAGTAGTTCTATGCAAGAAAACCAATAAGACGAGGTGCGGAATTTGTCCTACGTACTGGGACCGCAAAGCATCCCGTGAATGTGAAAGGTGCAAGAATACAGTTGTAAGCAAAATAAATTCATTGTTTGTTTCCAAATATCGAATAAACATTTATTACTGAAAATTTAACTTTTTCTGTTATCTACTGCTAACACTTTCTCAATTTAACATTTTTTGTTACTAATGTTTATGAACATATTTGGCATTCCATGAAAGATAAATATAAAGTATCAATAAGCATATGATACATTTTATAAATTTATGATAATAATTATAAATGAAAAAGTACTCCCTAAATGATAATAAAGATATAACAGGAATTTAAAAACCGATTTATATTAATTCATGATGTTAGAAGACCTGTACGCAACGAAACTTTCTCTGAGTGCCGTTCTCCCAGGCGACTACATACGTTCTCTTGCAAAATACGACATCTCTCGGGTTAATGAATAACAAATTAATTTCAATTTATATGTAGTTATTGCAATTTGTATGCATTTATATCCAATTTATATTCAATTTATATGCAGTTGAAAATTTTATTTACGAAATAATCAATACAAGATATATTTTATGGCATATTACGAAACTGCATAAAAATATACCAAAATATCATTTTAATGAAACTCGAGACAAGTCTGCAACAGGCGCGATTGCATGTTGGTGTTTTTGCCGCCTAGAACAACGACTGGTGATCACTTATCGCGAATTTGGGGCGAATGAGGGTGGGTCATGAGAGGCATTACCGCTGGCTTGTACAGAAATAGATAACTAAAGAATGCCTGGTTTCCCGCCGTGCAGAGTGCAAGGATGACTGCACAGCGCCGTTTAATTTTAAAAGGGGGTATTTTTCCACTCACGCGATCGCACGAAGGTTAATGAACATTTGTACGCTTGATCTTGAAAAACGAGACAGGTTAATTTTGCATACTATTTCGGAAACATTATTCCATCCCCTTCCCTACCTCTTATAGCAAAATTTAAGTGTGCCCTCTTTCAGTTTTTTTTTGTGAATATTTCGAAAACTGTGAGTAAATCCTCCAAATTGAACCCAATATTTCTGAAAACCCATTACATTTCTTACTTTAAAAAAATACTACAACCATTTTGTTTCAGTCTGATTGCGCAATTAGGCTCAGAGCCGAATTAAGTTCATTAGGCGGGTGAAAATTGTTACCGGAAGTTAGCCGGTAGTATACATAATGCATGTTTTCAGCTACCCCTAGCATCGATGATGGTAGCCATGATAATCGTAGCTAACATTGCATGTCGGTGCGGGGCAGGGCCAGATAACGTAAAGCGAAGCGGGGCTGAGCAAGGGACAGGGTAGTTGGGATGGGACAAGGTGAGGTCGAGCGGAACGGAATAGGGACGTCGGATAAGGCAAGGCGAAGTACACCACATACTTACACTTAGAATTCATTCCTTTTACTTCATTTCCTTCGTGAGATGAGAACGTATTGTAACTGGCGATATTTCGACAGAAAACTGTTATTTTCGGGCTCAGATAACGAAAAAATGGATAAATCTTGTTCCTAATGTAGTAAATTACGTTCTCTAACCCACTGTGTATTTAGAATCCATCTTCTTTGGGTCTTTGGTATCAAAAAATCGATTGGCGGCAAAACGGTTCTATCCATGATCAACGCAGGCGCCTAAACCATTCGAACGAATTTGAGCCACATTGATATTCCTACATCGATGTGAACGAAGTCACGGCCCCCCGACTTTGAAATGGATATTTTGATTTTGGAGGGTACTTTACAGGGAGACGCAACAACACTTTGGAAATTTTATAAAAAGTCACCAACATTTTTATTAAACTTTGCTCTCGGGTAGTCTAAAGGATGCTTAAGAGTAAGGATCAGTTCTTGATCTTTTTAAAATTCCTGATATTTCGAAAACTGCAAAATTAAATTTTTTTTCGTTGTCTTCCTAAAACTATAATATTGTACATATTTATTTCTTAGTAAAATTTTGTTCAAAGACAGATCTTGAAATATGAAAATTTTTCAAAAAACATGAGTCATTTTTGCATAATTTTGCGTGAAATATATCCAGTTTTTAAAAAAGTCTCAAAAAACGCCTGTAATTTAAACATTTTTGTTATTGTGTATCGAAATACGATATAAAGATAGGTGCTCGTTCCATTTTCGGTGAACTTTTTATTTGCAAAAATTGCCAACATACATTACATAGAGATTTTTGTCTTAAAAGAAATGTTCCAAAAATCAGATCTCTAAAAAGATTCATGTTCATTTTTTTAACAAACCAGTCGTTTTCGTAAATGTTTGCTTGAAGTTAATGCAATTTATAAAAAAACAGTGTTTCAAAAGCGGGTCCAAATTCTCTTTAAATTTCACCTGTGGATTTAGCAAAGAATGCTTGAGAAATGGCTCAACTCTAATTTTCGTTGATTTCGTAGAGGAATTACGTAACAAAATGTTGCTGCATTGAATACAAATGCTTTGAAATTATGATCTGATATCATAGTTCTAGTAAATAAGTGATCAAAATTAATAAGTTTGCAAAGGAAGTTATGATTTACATCTTAAAAACATTACGTATAAAAATAATCTATCTCGGAACCTTCTTACCAAAACGGCCATGCATCGAAAATATGTTAATTTAAAATTAAACTGTAATGCAAACAGTATGCATGACCACTATGTTTGAATAGATCATTTTCAAACCATGATTGTAGTAGAAAAAAATGAAGTTACGTTGTAACTGACATGATAATAAAATTCTACATTACGATGCAAAAGAAATGAAACAACATGGCGAAGATCCTTAGTCCACCAAAACGAACGCTTAATTCTTGGCTCGTTAGCTGGCCGACGTGCTGGTCACTCCCTTTCCCCCGAATAGGAATTCAACAGTGTCATGTCAAAAAAGGAATTAAATGAATGAAAGTAAATTAGAAATGATCCTACTCGAAAATTACAATTAATTAATACATAATTTGAATTACAATTCGGATAGAAAATTTCTTCTCCTTGCTAACGCGCCCTCGGGCAAGGAAAGCTGATCACAAAAAATAAATCACAATTACTAAAAAATGCTTGTCTAACATATAACAATATATCATTATATCATTGGATATCATTAGATATCATGATATATATTATATCAATATATCATTGGATAAATATATATCATTGGATTCGTCTTTTTACGCTCGTCATGATAAATTAAAAAAATATGTATAGTTCCATTTGAAAAAAAAAACAGTTACCTCAATATCTCGTAAAATACAAGTGATAAAATTGAAACGAATACATATATCAATTAGTCCCATTCCCCCACGCACTTCCATGAAAATTGCATTGCAATAACCGTTCAAAAACTGCAGGAGGTGCTGAAGTTACTTGACTCACCTGTATCGAGGTCAAAGCTTACGTAAAGTAAAAGATAGAATACGTGAACATATTAATTACGTCAATCAGCCTTCCTGTCGACAAAACGGCCTTCTCTTTGGCCTCTTTGGCCTCTACACTGTTGGCCATTTCATTTCCGTTTGGAAGAGTTGGAACCGCGTTTGAGTGGAAATGGGTAAACCACGTGGTATTCGTACTGCTCCTAAGCATGTAAACCATCGGCGAGAGCAGAGGTGGGCAAATAATGATTATAAGAAAGCCCATATGGGTACCCGGTTGAAAGCCAATCCCTGTGGTGGTGCATCTCACGCGAAGGGAATTGTACTTGAAAAAGTAGGCGTTGAGGCTAAACAGCTCAATTCTGCTATTAGAAAGTGTGCGATGGTTCAGCTAATTAAGAATGGAAAGAAAATTACCGCATTCGTACCACGTGACGGTTGCTTAAACTACATCGAAGAGAACGATGAAGTTTTGGTTGCTGGGTTCGGTCATAAAGGACACGCTGTTGGTGATATTCCTGGTGTAAGATTCAAGGTGGTGAAAGTTGCCAGCGTATCTCTTCTTGCTCTGTATAAGGGGAAGAAAGAAAGAACAAGATCATAATATAATGCTTGTTTGATGATGTGTATTAAATAAATAAATTAAAATAAATAAGACTAAACATCGTGTCGAGAAACTATATCTGATAGATTTCGAGAACCCAGTGATACTCAGACAGGACTGTAACTACTAAGCAAGACTGTGTCTCGAAATGCTAAATATCAAAACACACACCACTATGAACACAAAGACCGAGATGAATTCGTTTACGACTTTATAAGATAATGTTATAGTCAACTTTGAACAGAAATAACCCCTACCTTTCATCCCCTCTTCTTATCCCTTACCCCCTCCTCCAAATAGTTTCCTTATAGCTACTGCCACAGTACCGCTTGACACTCACCATCGTCCAGGTTGGAAAGAACAAAGGTTAGTGAAATCTGCTTCCGTGTTCGAATTGGCATTCGCACTCACATCCATATTCTCGTGTCAGTTGCATATGTTTTTTTAAAAAGTGTTATAGACATTGTTTAGCAATCTTCATTTATTCATCAAATAGTTTGTAATGATTAATGTTAATAACATAGAATTTTAGTATATTACAATTTTAATATATGTAAAATTGATAGAAATTATTTTATTCTTCGTAGATGACGATCTACTCATGATAGAGTATTGAATCTCTAAGTATATCTTCCCCACTAGCAGTCCATGATTCCGAGAATTTCTTTTCTTCTTTAAGGTTAAAATTGTGAATTTTATGTATATTTTTAGAAAAAATTGTGTCGGTAACCTGTAGGAAAAAGCCTTTTTATGTGAAATGTTGATCTTTGATATATGTACTTTGCAGTATCTGAAGGAGACAAAAATTCCTCGGAAACGTCATGTTAAATAATTAATGGAATAAAATTGATTAAAAGAAGGCGATTGTCAGAAATACTTTTTTGACTTTGCCTCTATGTTAAGAACTGAATTTAGTTTCGTTTAACAGTGAATGAATAAAAAAGAGAGGGAGGGCAATAAGAAATTGAAATTTCGCTCCTTCCCCAGTTTTACCACAAAAAGCGCAACACCATCTTGAACACTTACGAAGACTCCCGGGGAGTACTAAGGATTGTGTGCGACTAACGCATGCATTTTACTACGGAAGTTTCAGAGACCGTAATGATGCGCCTTCTTGACCTTTGGTAACAGCGTCTAAAGCAGGCCTACACAGCATTTTGCACTTTCGCTGACCTCGGGAGCCGCGCGCCAGCCTCTCGATTGCAAATTCAGGAATCTAGGAAAGTGGGGATGAGACCGACTCTGGAAGTAGGGACCACCAGTTGCGGCAGCGATGGTGTAACGGTTTGCGCATCGGGCTGTTATACCCAAGGTCGCGGGTTCAAACGCGATCGACGCCGTGGATTTTTAAGGGCGAGAAAATCCTTCGTACGCCTTCCTTCGAAGGGAAGTAAAGCCGGCTGTCCATGTTAGTAGATTTACTACATGTAAAAGATCCTCAAGCCTTAAAGAAGCCTCAGAGCTAAATTCAAACTGCCTGTTTCGTCGCCCATGTAATACCTTCTTTCATCACTAGTAGGTGTCAGAGCGTAACGAAATTGCGCGTGGTCAGATGGAAGAGCAAGCCTCATGGCCTGAGTCTCGCCACGTAAAATAAGGCATTCATTCATTCGCCAATGAGAATACCCAGTTCAAACCGTAGCGCGTAAATTGTAATAGCAATCAGCAAAAACATGACGGACGTTACATTCAAGTAATTCTGCTTTTTGTATTATATTGGAAATCTTTGTGGTCGATAGATGACAATGCGGAATATGAATGTAAAACGAATTAGACATACATATTTGATTTGGACATCAAGTATTATAACTGCTTGTACGGCTGATAATGTAATTAGCTTTGCTACAATGTAATCATGAATTTAGTGAGATGCTAAACACAAAATGTAATGTTGAATCGTTTTTTTTGATTTTAATATTAAAATTTAAACTAAAAAATCATTACTTTCTGCTCTACTTTATTCAATAATGTAGAATACCAAATTAACGAACACTATTTATAATCATTTACGACATCGTATAAACAATTAAGCCCATTGCATTCTTTTTAACAAAACCCATAATAATTTCATGATTGCTCTAACATATCGTCAGAGAGGTTAGCTCATTGGCTTCTCTCACTCAGTTCCATAATGGAGAAAAATGGTCACAGTAATGATTGTGACCATTTTTCGTTCCCAAACAAGAATTTCCTGTGTTTCATTTTTATGTCAATCATGATGTGATTGCTATCACTTGGAAAATATAACATTACCGGTGAAAAATAAATTATTAAAATGAAAATTTTTGCTAGTTAGAATTAAATAATTAATTTAAAGGCTACTGCTTTAAAATATTGTTTAAGAGTCACAATGAGCGTAAAGTAAAAAAAAGAAAAGAAAATATCATACATGCAGTGAGCAGAAGAACATAAACAGTGATGTATGGTCCTTGTAGCTAGAACTATCCATTAAATACGAGTAAGTGGGCAAATAATTCCATAGCATATATGATTGCATTACACACCCAGACTTTCAATGTACGCACCGCGACGGCTCCTCTGCAGGCTGCTCCCCTCCCCGCAGATGTGCCTACCTCCATTACGTGCATTTTCGCTTCTCTCGCGGGCAGACATCCGGCTCTTGAGTGCAGAAACCGGAAGAGGTGGCTCAGTGCATCAACTGATGTCACTGCAGTGCCTCTTACCGGGAGGTTCTAGGTTCGAGTTCCGTCGGCGGCAGGATTTTCGACATTAGCTTGTCACCTAAGTCGAATTCAGTCGCCGTCTGGAGGAGAATTCTAGCGGCCGGCTGCTCTGATTGGTAGTTTTCCGTGGTTTCTCCGATCAACACCAGGCGAATGTCGGAGCGGTACCCTAACACACGGGCCACGGACCGCGTGCGATCTTTCCTTCCTCGTCCGTGTCCTATCCTCACCCCTTACACACACACTTATACTAGTTGGCGGTAGGTCGGCGCCGGATCTCGCCATCGTGCGGGGGAAGATCACCGCCACTTCCCGATGAAAAATCATGCACTGCACTTACGGGACTAATGACTCCGGTAGTTGACGCGCCCGCAATCACTAACAATCAATCAATGAATCACTTGTGTGCAGAATGCCCGCGGAAGCAGGCGTTGTGCAGGCCTAATCTAAAGAAATCTCTATCGAAAAGATCAAAATGGTTTTATTTTCTTCTGCAAAAGTATAGAAAAGAATATTGTAAAAATTGATAAAATATTTATTTGAAAACGAACATATTTATTTAAATAAAGATCCGTGCCATTCTCTCAAAATTGACACCCTCTCACATGCTCTGTCGGCAAAAGAGCAGCGGTGCGTGGCTGTGTGTGGAGGGTAATAACCAATGTTTGTTTAAATATTATTCGCGTACGATTACACGCGATTTAAAATAAAGTTTTTAGCACGCCGTGCGCAAAACGCGATTTCTCGTGCCTGGTTACCGTGTGAGAAACAGCTAATGTTTTGCTGTTGTGCGCAGCAATGGGCGAAACAAGTGCGAAACATTTGTAACGATTCGCAATGTGCGAAAGATCTGCAACGATTTATTGTCTTTCGTTTTGACGACGTCTTTGTTTATTATTTTTACCAACAATAGTGTTACGACACTGACTGGAATCCATTTACTTTTGTACAAGTAAGGTATTTCTAGTTATTTGATATTTAATTTATATTCCTTTACTTGACGCATTGCGTTTCGCTCACGAGTTAAAAAACAGTATACCAATACGTGTGCGAGGTGATTCTCACATTCGTTCCTTTCCTTCTACTCTTTTTTTTCTCTACACTCTCAATGCCGACCTTCTGAAAGCCTTCACACACAAATCTTGTAGAGCAGGTTGTTTTAAAATGTAACAATAGAAATGTGAACGATCTGGCAACAGTGGCAAGTCTCTTTAACCAATACTTTTCGAGAATCGCTGCCGATATCACTAAGTGTCTTCAGCTACTAAATTCAATATCAGACATTTCCCCAAAAACTTGAGACATGATGTTCGTTTCCGAAACTCCTTCCTATCGAATTCTCAAAATAATCGGTATACTAAAAAATAAATATTCGGCTGGTTTAGATGAATTTCCGAATTGCTTGTTAAAGACATGTGCGCCTGCGATTATACACCCGTTAACTCCATATTTAATCCCCCTTATGCACAGGAAGTTTTCCAAATATTTTCAAAACAGCTAAGATTAAGCCATTCTTTAAAAAAGGCGACAAAAATTAAATTCAAAATTATCGACCTATTTCTCTTCTTACAGATTACTCGACTCGTGCGTGAATCACCTGTTTCACGCCCTTGTTATGTAAACCACTAATCTCATTCAATTACGCCCGCCTAATAAAATATAAATGTTGCCGACTATCAGAATTAGTTGGCGATACTAGCTGCACCTAACAATAAAGATTGAGGAGAGATTTTGAGAGAAGAAAAGACGCATAGGCGAAATAATTTCTGCCAACAAGCCAGGCAGATGCTGTGATCTACGCGTGGGCGAGAGTCTTCAATACTAATTTAATTGGATTTTAGAACATACTACCCTATATAAATTTTGAATATTTTCTTCGTAATCTAACAGATTGAATTACTATAATATTAAAAATATTTTTAGTTATAATAATTTATACATAATAACGTTCAAATTTATTTATATATATTGGAATTTAATTTTTAAATGTTTTACTATTTTGTTGTTTTAGTATAAAACTGAATGAAATAAATTATTTCGGTAAATGTTTAAAAAAAATATAAAAATATCAACGTTACTTAACACTAAATTAACATTACCCTATGAAACAGCGTAACCCCTTTGGGTCAAATCTCTAATTTATGAACGATTACACATGAGTAGGCTGCGGATTTTGCATACTTTTTCTTTAAACATAATTATATTCATAAAGGGCACAAATTCATTTCTTGTTGTTTCGGATCGATTTACAAATTCTTATAGTACAAATGTCTGCATATTTATGATGATTGAGCATATTTCATTTTAAGAGAATCCATTTTTTAATTTTTTGAATATTTTTCCCTTCGTAAAATGCAAACATTGGTATGGATTTCGAGTTTTCATCACCGTTGGAAGGATAGAGTAGTACAGTTCATCCGAGTGTCGATATCCGCGGGAAAGACGCAGCCCCGCATCGTGACTTGCCTCATCTACTGGCCCTCCCTGCTTGCTTGAACTGTTTCGACGTCGGTATCACAACCTCATGCGAAGGACAAGGCCACGGCAGCAGGAGCGCCGGCAGTAAAAGATACGGGAGTTGGAGAGAGAAATTTAGTTCTCATTGGCTCTGAAATTACGATACCCCCTAATGCCAGTTCAAAATGTGCTTTAACTCGATTCGGTTGTCTGTTTTGGAATGTTGGTTCAGTTTATTTGCCGATCTAGGGAACTTGTGTAGTGTGTGAATTAAGTCAAAATAGCATACCAAAAGGAGCGCTCGTGTGCTTCCCTTCTGCAAAGTTGGATTGCTGGTGAGAAAACATTAACTTTAGATGGAAAAATATATTTTACCATGTTTGTTCAAAGCAGGAAAACTGTATCAAAAAATTCAAGTGCATCAATATTAGCAAACTGCCTCTCACATGAAAAATGCATCAAAAATACGATTCAACCTTTTCTAGATTTGAAATCAAAGGAAAACGAGAATGATAAGTTTTCTGAGGAGTTCTGTGAAACCCTTGTTCCATCTAATATACCATGGAGGAAGCTAGATAATCCAGTTTTTTATTTTATTTTTTGCAGCAATATTCCAATAGAAAAGTTCCCGATGAGTTCACTTTACAAAAAGCAACAGCATTAATCCGCTCTAAAAAAAAGTGCCCAAAGAAATTATAGATGACCCAGAAGATTCATTTATCTGGTTATCAATTGATAAAGCAGCTGATTCCTGTGGAAGGTATGTCGCTAATATTGTTGTGGTTAAATTGGATTGCAAAGATGCAGGAGCTCATTGCAAGAACTGTGACAGATATACTGCGAATACTACGGCCAGCTGAAGAGCACAAAGAGAAATTAAGAGACAGAACTCTGTATCACATTCATTCTACAATTTTCTAGGACCTGTAGAGCGCGTCTGACCCGAAAAAATGAGGAAAATTGAAGAAATGAATCCCGATTTGAGTACGGTGAAAAAGATATGTACAGTACAGGGTGAAACGCAGTGTTGAAAATTACACGGCCAAAGAAGTTGCGAATTTTAAGGATTGTCCCCGAAATTCATGTGAAGTTGAAAGAATTTTTTGTGTGTATAAGATATGTATATAACATAAATGCATAGATAACAGAAAAACATTCACACTAGAACATTTGGGAAAATATATTATAATCTCTTGCAAAAAAATTAAATTGAGTGTGTATTGTTCAATATGTAAATCAGATAATTTTGTATAGAATAAAACATGCATTTTTTGTCTGTGCATATTTTTCTTTTAAAGTGCATATTTTCCTATTTTTAAAGCACATTTTCATGCATATTTTGGAGCATATAAATCCTCATCCTACATATGAGGCGCTCAGAACAAAAGCCCGATAAGTGACATTTAATGAAGAGGAGAAAAAGCCTCTGTGCTGAAAATAAACATGTGAATAATAAATTAGGAGCTGTTCCTCTCACGAGGAAATATGGGGTAGTTATTGAGATATGCCTACAGAGAAATGTTAGAGAAGGATAAACTTATAAAGTCAAACAATTGAATTAATATTTATTTTCAAAAACACTTACCTGTCTTCAACCATTAAAATTTTCTGTGCAAAAACCAGGTAGTAGTTATATAGTTGATTATATATATATATATATATATATATATATATATATATATATATATATATATATATTAGAGAATACACGTTACTATTTTTTCTATATATGAGGTTAAAAAAAAGGTAAAAAAAATCTCGTTTATGAATAGACGTTGTACTGAGAAATCTTTTCTTTAATTTCTTGAATCTTTATACACTTTATCTACTTTATACACTTTTGTTCAAGTATATGCTATAATTAACATTTCGTGTCTTTTATGCACAATAATTTAGTATATTTTTAGTGATTCGACCAAACAATTCTCACTGGGAAATAAGCAAGAATCTTTCTATTTTGGCATTACATAGATGTATGTAGGGTTGCCTACACAGAAGGCGATTTTCGAAATAAACTTTCGTTAATTTTATTCAAACGAAAATGAAGAGTGCTCAACGCGTGAAAAGTTATCTATAAGTTATCTATATTATATCTATCTATATATAATAAAAAGAAATATCATGACATTAAACTTAGAAGAAATAAGTCTTCTAAATGGATGATAAACCGGGAAAATATTCTCAAGACCACATGACGCATGGATGATTCTATCTGGTACAAAATGGATTCTTAGAATCTATACATAGCGAGTTTTTTTTACGGTTGACGCTGCATCTCGCTTCCCATTGGCCGCATCTCCATTTTTCCCTATCCTTCCAATCTCCCTACTGTCGTCCTCTGGCAGGCATCGCATCTTGTACATTTTGGGCGCAGCTTCGTGGTGGTCGACCCCGTTCTATTCTCTTGGGAGGAATCCATTTCCATATTAATTTAGGCCATATAAACTCCTCCATTCTTTTTAGATGACCATGCCAGAAGAGGCGTTTGGTTTTAATTTCGTCAATAATATTTCTTTTAACGCCCATAATTTCCCTTATTTTCTCATTCTATAAGTGTTCCAGTTTGAAAGTGCCACTGTTTCTTCTCCAAACATTCATTTCCAGTGCAAGAGGTCTGTCTCGTTCTCTTTTATTCAGTTCCCACACTTCTGCACAATAGGATACTTTCAACCAGCGAGGAGTAAATAATATGCTTTGTTCGTTTTGCTATTTTATAGTTCCACAGAATGGGGTTTAGTTGCCGTATCACTCTTTTACCTTGTCCAATTTTATTATTAATGTCAGCACTTCTTCTACCATTAGATGATAAAGTGACCCCTAAATATTTAAAAGTTTTACAACATTAATTTTTTCAGTCTCTATCTCCATATATTCCATCTCGTTATCTCCCACTTTCAGATCTCCCACTTAGACATATTAATTTTTAGGCTCTATTTCACATATTCCTCTTTCAACTTCTTTCTTCTTGCGAGTTGTCTACAGCTCCTGCGGCCGTCTCTCGCATCCCACCAAGCCTCTCTATCATTCCAATCGTCTTCTTCAAGGCCTCTTTTCTGCATGTCCTTCATAACTTGCTTTTGCCATTCTTCTCTTGGCTACCTCTTTTTCTTCTGTCTAAGGGGGCCACTCAGGATTTTTCTGGGCCATCTCTCATAACCGAGCCTTTTCACGTGACCAAACCATTTTAATCTTCGTGTTTCCATTTCCTCTAAAATCAATTTCTGTATTTGCATTCTTTTCAAAATTTCATCATTTCTTACATGGTCCATTTTAGACACTTTACAACTTCTTCTCATGAAATCCATTTGCAGGTCGTTTTCTTATTTCCCACGTTTCTGATCCATACAGCACTACATTTTGTACGATGGTTTCAAACAGTCTTTTCTTAGTTGATTTGGATATTTCATTTCCCCAAAGTAGAGAGTTTAACTTTCGAGTGACTTGTCTCCCTTGCGTGATCTTTGAGATAGTGTCTTTTCTGGAGTCTCCTTCTTTACTGATGATTCCTCCTAAATATTTAAATTCCTCACATGCTTCTATCTGCTCTCCATTTATTGGTATGCTGCAACCTGCATTTTCTCCTACCACCAGATATTTTGTTTTGGAAAAATTGATCTTTAGTCCTGCTTTCTCATACGTTTCCTTCAGTTTTCGCACCATATATTCTACATCAACTTACGGAGCATATAACTCAAGTCATCCATATCACCGGCCACAATGACCTGATCGTCAGCGAAGACTAGGTTATACATAATTTCACCACCGACTGGAATGCCCATACCACTACATTTCCTCTTCCACTCTCCAAAGGCTTTCTCTAAATATATTTTAAGGAGATTTACATATTTCAGGAGTACAGCATTCTTGCTGTACTCCTTATTAGTAGATTTAATGCATTAAAACAATTAACGGCGGTGCCAGCCGCCCCCGTCCCGCACCCTAAGCAACCCCACCAAGGCGGACCCTCAGGGACCACTTCGCGAGTCGCTGCTCAGACGGAGAAAGCCACCCACTACCCACTTCAACCCTTGTTCTCGGTGATTTTTATCTCCGTCACAGTCGCGTTAAAGAAAACTCAGTAGAACTAAGCCTGCTAATCTTTCAGGTCGTGTCATAAGTCAATCAAGGAGACACCAGGCAGCTGGCACACCACCCCTGATCTCTACACTGGACGTCCGTGGCGGCAGAAAGGCGGCCAATTAAGAGCCCTATAAAGTAGGTCATTAGGAGAGGGATCGCCTCGGTCCAATCCACTGACAAGCCCTGTAGAATGTTTAAAAGACGAAAAATACAACCAATAACATGCCATGTATCACGCATGTGACCGAACTCTGAAGGGGTGGGGAATAGCATGGCGAGAGATCTACAAGCAAGGAGGAGAATAGGTGCTTGGCATGAGAACTTGAGATGAGTCCGAATTTTGATTTGTCTTGGCATGGTTTGATTTGTCTTGGCATATGATGAGAGTCGTCGTAAACACTTGGTGTCAGAGACTTGTTAACTGCATGGCGGAAACAATCGTTCACCAATGTATGACTGGCCAGTACCTGGCCATCTGAACAGTTCGAGCATGTGCCAAGTGTAAAGTCGGAATTAATTCCGTCTTACGGACCAGCTAGATCGACGTCTGAAAGACATCCGCAAAGGTGCCCAGCTTGCAATATCGGTTGCATAGACGCGAGGAGATGGCGTTTGACGGCGTCGCCGCCCAGCGCATTGACCATCGCCAAGAGAATGGTCGCGGGCTGCTGCCGATTTACTGGGCACCTGTAACACAAGAACGAGACTGTGTTCCTGCCAAGCGCGTACCCCTCTTCATCAGAGCTTCCCTGTGGCCTCGGAACCCGGACTGCACCGCCCAGTAACGGCCCGCGAATGTGCAATTCTCCCGAAGTGAGGTAACGTCAGAATGGCGAGAGATCTACACACACATACACACACACACACACACACACAAGTTGTCAGACCCAACGACTTGACACCATGACCCAACGACTGATCTCCGTGAACTGATTAATATTCCTGGACAGAGAAATGTTAAGTAAGTAAGTAGCAATATTTCAATTGTATTAACTATTCCCAGTTGAAATGAATGTGTCCCTGTCACTTTGACAGGTTACACTGACTAATACAACTTAAGTGTATTATTAAAGTAGATGGTAAACAAATGGTATCCCATCGACCTAGTGGAGTAGTCCTTCCTTGGGGTTCTCAACGGCGGCGCCGGATTGCGGGTTTGTATACACTTGGCGCCCACTGATTAACAATTTAGCGTGTGCGCCCTGCAATTCATCACATACCAGCGCACTCAGTGTGTGACGGTACCGCCATCTTTGTGATAGCCAATCACCGAGTCATTACAGAATAATAATTGAATTATTCTAATCGTATTAAACTTTTACAACTTGATAAAAGAAAAAATTACACCTAATTTTACCAGTATTCTTTATAACACAATTAATTTAATCATATTTCTCAACAATGTTTCAACTAGCCCAATTTACAATTTTTCTTATTAAAAAGCAAATAACTTTCCCCTTTCCTTTTCCTCCGTCTAATTTCTAGGCCTCTTATAAATTGCTCTCACGGCCACGACCGTTCCGTCCGATAACCGTGTTTCTTTCCATTATGACGCGCGTCTCATTACAATACAAACGGAGATGCGCCACCTGACACATTTCCGCTTTTTAAAATTTGCACAAATTCATCTATTGAATAACATCATAACGTTGGAAGAGTTCTGTTAGATCTCTACTATCCCACAATTAGTGCACTAAACGCCCGTAACAGCGCTAGTGCTGTGTCGTGTACACATCATGAACCGCCGATGGGAGGTGAATCCTACTTCTCTTCACTCAGACATAAAACGCTGGCTACTTGTCATTATTGGGCGTCACTTTACTTCGGCCTTATCACAGCCCACGGTCACCGCTCTATCCTATTTTGTAGTTCCGGTGGTTAACGATTAGCGTATCGGGCTGTTATACCCACGATAGCGGGTTCAAACCCGATCGAAGTGTGGGTTTTTAAGGGCGAAAAATCCTTCGTACGCCTTCCTTCGGAAGGGAAGTAAAGAAGGCTGCCCCATGTTGTAGATTTACTGCATGTAAAAGACCTCAAGCCAAAAGGCCTCACCCCGAAACCTAACAAGTTATTAAATTTCATAATAAAATTAATTTTGAGCAAAATATAATTAAATATTTCTGAACACCAAACAATCCGCTCCGTTAATCTACTTAATATCTCTTCCTACACCCCTCACTGATGGCTTGATGCTTTAACCTAGCAGGCACTCGCTATACAATGATTCTAGCTGGCCTGAAGTCTTGCCGGCGCAACGATTTCTTGTTCATTTCTGATTAGTCATATATTATAAAGAACGCGACAGTTTCTTAGTTGTTAAACTGAGTTGGCAGGTCAATTAAAGCAAAATTGTTTCCTTCTGCTCTCATTCACCATAATTTGTGATTTGTCACACAGTACTTGGAACTGGGCAAGAATCAGGCAATCGGGCCAGATGACGATCAACTAACTGATTGCTAAACCCTCGAAATACGGGAAATATCTAGGAAACGGGCTAGGCTGGTGTTGTGTATATGAATAAGGAGCCGGAGGCAGGGTACAATAAACATACTTATTCATTACAATACACTATAATGAGACCGCAGCAGCTTAGGTGGTTCACGCCATCAACTGATCTCACTGCAGTGCTTTTGATTGGGAGGTCCTAGAGTTCGAGTTAACGGCGGCAGAATTTTCGACACTAACTAGATCGAATTCAGTCGCTGTCTGAAGCAGAATTCTAGCTGCTCTCATAGGTAGTTTTCCGTGGTTTCTCGGATCAATACCAGATGAATGCTGGAGCGAACGGGCCACGGACCACCTGCGATCTTTTCTTCCTCTTCCTTGTCATATTCTCACATCTCACATATACACACAGACACTTACGTACGCCACACTATCACATTTGTCGGAAGACAATTTTGTCCTGACTGGGGCAGTGTCCCGCTCGTAGGTGATGCCTGGCTAAGGAAAAACCTAGCATACCGACGTGTAGTTCGGCGCCAGATCTCGCATCCAATGGGGGAAGATCATCCCATATCCCTTGATGAAAACATGCCCTACAATTACGGAACTAATGACCATAGCAATTGACACGCCAGGAAAAAGGAAATTATCAATTTACCAGGTGACCCGTCGTTGGCGAGTTCTTGATGAGGCGCGGCAGAGACCGACGGGCGTGTGTTATACCATCCAAATTCACCACCCTTTCCCCACAATTCTAAGCTTGTCTGCTAGAGAGCGAGAGCCCTAGTTCGAACCTCAGCTCCCAGAGTCGCTGCCTAATGCTTTATAGTTTACAGCCGCCAACACGCTATGACCGTAGAAGCGTATAAATTCAGGCGCAACCCAAGACTCGTCGCAATACTCCGTCTGCCGACAAGGCTCAATGCCAAGTAGGTAGGCGACAGCGTATTTTTGTGGATAAAGTGCCCGTGTAAAGGTAGAAATAGCTTTATCAATATTTCACTTGTATTGGCAATTTGGAAATGTTAGTCATATCGTCAGTTTTCATCATGGCGTAAGTAGAGAAAATAGACAGAATCCCTGAATCCAGTTTCCCTGATCCATTGAGCAAATGCTGAGATGGCCCCTTGTTTTGCTTCTGGACATAAATGTAACTTCATTTTCTGTGCACGTCTTCTAGAATTCAGTGGGAAACACAATTCTTCAAATTATCGTTTCCATGTTGTCGCGGGAGGAAGTAATAAGAGCCAAAATTTATTGCTTATTTATCCTTCAAAATAGATTTTAATACATGGGAGTTTTTTTGTTGTTTTTTTTTCTCCCTTTCAAAATTCAAAATTTATTGCTTATTTATCCTTGAAAATAGATTTTATTACATGGGAGTTTTTTTGTTTTCAAAATTCAAAATTTATTGCTTATTTATCCTTGAAAATAGATTTTACTACATGGGAGTTTATGTTTTTTTTCTCCCTTTCAAAATTCAAAATTTAAGTAGTATATGACTTAGTGTAGGGATCACAGAATTTTGAAAATGTGCACACAATTCACTTTTCCCCATAGCACGTCATACGCAGTTTTTAACTGTTTTTTGACGTAAAATAAATAAATAAATAAATAAATAAATAAATCTCTGATATTTTTTTCACTAGTGGACCCGGCAATGATTCGCTATTGCAATGTATTATACTTCACACGCAACTGTTTGTCATTACGTTTTACGTTACGTTAACCACGTTTTACGCTTAGTTCTATAAACAGTAAAAAGTCTTTCATGTATTAACATGAAAGACTTTCTAGCAAGTCTGAGCTTGTTCTATTTCCTGAAATGGGCGTGGTACTTAAGTATCTTCTTATTAAAACGTTCTCCTCCAAGTTTGGGCATGTATTCGTTTTGACACTGATGGAGAAATTTGATTTTCTGGTCCGAGATAACTTTCAAGTAATTATTCTGGCCGATATTTCACAATAGTAGGGGCAGAATATGCAGCGAAGACGTGCATAATACTTAAGGGTATGGCGGGTTGCGTAGAGCTTCTGTTCAGGGGCGCTTGAGTCAGCATAAATGCATAAATTCATCATCAACGCGCTTCTGTGGGCGACAAACATACGCACATTCTCACTTTACTATGCATTTATTCTTCGCGCAAGTGCATGCAATAAGTTGACAAAGTTTTATCGCAATGAGATAAACGGCAGGCGGTGCGTAAAATACGAACAAACAAACATTTACTTTTATATATTAGATTATTTAAAGAAGCAGAGGCGAAGACAACCTGCTTGTGAATTTTGATAATTGAAAGGCTGCTAGCCTACGTAATTCTGAATACCCTAGAATAGGCCTTAGATGCTAAGGGCCGTTGCCCTAGAGGCCTACCAATATTTTCAAATTAATTTATTCCGGCCATCATATTGCAAATTTAGTATAAAACACCTGTGGATTAGATGTAAGTATTTTGCATACTGGTAGATATTCCAAAACGACCTTATTGCGACATTGTTACGTTTGTATTCTTATTTTTCTTAATGATGTAAAGGAGAGAGAGAGAGAGTCTGAGAGAGAATGAAAGAGAGTCTGAGAAAGAATGAGAGAGAATAAGAGAGAGACTGAGAGAGAGTCTGAAAGAGACTGAGAGAGAGTCTGAAAGAGAATGAGAGAGAGTCTGAAAGAGAATGAGAGAGAGTCTGAAAGAGAATGAGAGAGAGTCTGAAAGAGAATGCGAGAGGGTCTGAAAGAGAATTAGAGAGAGTCTGAAAGAGAATGAGAGAAAGTCTGAAAGAGAATGAGAGAGAGTCTGAAAGAGAATGAGAGAGAGTCTGAAAGAGAATGAGAGAGAGTCTGAGAGAAAGGAGATGAGAGAGAGTGAGAGGGAGAGAGTGTGGAGGGAGAGAGTGTGGAGGGAGAGAGTGTGAGGGGGAGAGTGTGAGAGAGAGTGTTAGGGAGAGAGTGAAGGAAATCTCGAGTTTAAAAAGTTGAAAAAACTAGTTATAAAAAAATCTATATGTACTTATCTATATCTATATGTACTTTCATTACGGCCACGTACATTTTTTTAAAATTTTTAATCGTTTCTGCGCAATATTACGTTCAAATTGTGCAGTATTAAAATATAACGAAAACAATATTTTCTGAAAAACCGATCCAAGTTTTTTCCTTAAGCATTTCGTAAGGATTGTTCTTAATGTTCCCTATGAGATGACATAAACGCGATTTTGCTATATTCTTTTATTTTTCAAAAATTAAAAATATTTAAATTTTTTGACATGTCTCTTACTACGTTATTATTTACATTAGTGGCGATTTGTTACATTAGTGGCATTATTGAATTTATGAGTAAATGTGCGTTATATAATGTCATATAAAGATTCTCGAAAACTGAAGTTTTCTGTGAAAAAGAGCTCGCATTTTCAGACGCTATTTGCTCAATAGTGTCTCCAACGCTTTTTTGTCAAAAAAAGCTCCACACTAACGGGACTAATGACCACAGCAGTTGACGCGCCCGGAAACACGAAAAAATCAATCAATCAATCAATCAATTGTCAAAAAAGGCTCGAAGTTTTTTCTTTTAACTTTAGAGACGTGTAGTGCTAATTGCACTCTTGAAGATTACGTAAAGTTCATTTTCCTGGATTCTTTTCTTTCTTAAGAAATTAGACATATGTTGTTTTTTTAATATCTCTCACGCCGCTAATATGCACATTTCCAGCGATTTGTAAACATTATTGCATTTGCGAGTTAAAGGACATTCAATGTCTTAAATGACTTTAAATGAAATTTTTCGAAAACTCAAAAATTTTCTGTAAAAAAGTTAAAATTTCGCATTTACAGTAACGCTTAAACGCCATTTTCTTAAAACCGGCTCTAAGTTTTGTTATGAAAATTGCCATTATGACGAGGTTGTACTCTTCTTTAATATTCTTAAAGTGATATTTCGGTTCTACTATTTGAAATCCGAAAAATTGAGAAAATGTAAAAAATGTACTATGGGTGGCGATAGATGGCAGCTGGCAAGAGAATGGGACAAGACCGTAAAGCCAATCATCACCAAGGATATTAGGAAACTCTACTAAGAGACAGACTGTGCCATTCTGTAGCACCACTAGTTCGTAACTGATGGTTATATAACGACAGTAAGACATGCAATTTATTAATTACTGGAATACGGTTTAAAGTGTCTTTGTTAGTAAGGTCTCACACATTTCTTTAAGAGCATATAGTTAATTTTTATATAATTTTGTACTGTCTTTTTGTTTTATTTCTCGTTAGAAAGAAGTCTCTTTAAACATTTTAGGCAACAGACATTTTTTATCTATTTTATTTCATAACAATTAAAAATTAAACTTAGTAATGTTTTTCGAGTCTTCAATGACGTTTCGGGAGCTTTTGCACCTTCATCTTCAGGTCTAATGAAATAATTCGATTTATTTCAATTCCTAAACGTATAATATTAATCTAAGTGAAATTCTATATGATTAGCACACATAAACAAACTATTAAGATATTTTTTAGTAGATCCAACAGAATATATCTCTTTTTACTGGTATGTAATGACTCGCCGAAGAAGTTTATCCATTTTTTAAAATTACCTAAAAAGTTTCAAACTTTCTTAATGATTTTCTAATTTAAAAAGCTATTTCTAGTAAAGTTTCATTTTTAATACCAATTTAAGAAAGTAATTAGATTAAAAATATCTACTTTGTAATATTTTAAAGGGACTTCTTTCGTATGAGACTTATTGTTAATTCCTGTTGGTGACCGCCCCAGTTCTACGATTGTGATTCTCATATTTATTGTTCAAAGACGTATGGAAAGGAACTTAATCATCAAGATTCCTCTCCAAGGACCACGTGAGACTCTGGCCAACTGTTCCCTCTTACGGACAAACGTGGTGCGGCGAATGCGCAGTCAGCAGGGAATCTCAGTTTTGAGCTGAGAAGAATGGTAGAAGTTTCATTTCAATACCGTAAGCCAGGGTCACATTGTGCTGCGCAAGATACTTCGTGCCACCGCGCCTTTCAAAAAATTGCCTTAAACTATGTTGTGTTGTCTACCTGAGGCGTTAGTGAATACATAGTGCACTTGATGAATAATGCTATTACACCACTTAGGAACTGCATTGTCATTACCGTGTTCCCAAGTTTTTGGTTCTTAATTTTGCATCAATTGACGATGTGCTCATCAACCTCAGAAAATTTGTGTTGCAACTCACAGTACAGTAGCTATAAGACGAATAAAGTAAGTGCACTGTTTTAGAGTAAGTCCACGGTTTTTTTCTTTACTTGGGAGAGAAATAAACTGAGATTGTAATGGTGCAGTATGAAGAAGAGCTGTTTTCTGGACAAGTCACTGCCATTGAAAGTGATTCGGCACGGGTAAATGTCTTGCAATGGAAGACTTGCAGAAATTCAAGAGGTTTTGGAAATGTCCGCAGAATAGGAATAGGTATGGAACGGAACGGAAGGCGAACGGAAAGACGAATGGACAGGCGGAGGGACAGGCGGAGGGACAGGCGGAGGGAAAGGCGGCGACAGACGACAGGGCGGACAGACGACGGCGGACGAGCAGACGCAGGCGAGGGAAGACGACGGCAGGCAGACTGACGGGCGGAAGACGACAGAGCGGACACACGACGGGCGGACAGACGGACGGGCGGACAGACGGACGGAGAGACGACGGACGAGGCGGACAGACGGACAGGCAGACAGACGACGGCAGGACAGACGGACGGGCGGACAGACGAGGCAGACGACAGACGGCAGACAGGACGAGACGGACGAGACGGAGGCAGACAGGCAGACGAGACAGCGACGAGGCAGACGACGAGACAGGGCGACGACAGACAGACGGACGGAAGCAGACGAGCAGACGAGCAGACGGACGGAACGAGACGACGCAGACGAAGGCAGACGGCAGACGAGACAGACGAGGCAGACAAGACGAGCACGACAGGACGAGGCAGACGACAGACAGGCAGACGGCAGACGAGCAGACGGGCAGACGACAGACGCAGAGCAGACGACGGCGAGACGACAGCGACGAGCAGACGGCAGACGGACAGAGCAGACGCAGACAGGCAGACGGACGACGGCAGACGACGCGGACAGACGAGAGCAGACAGCAGACGCAGCAGAGACGAACGACAGGCAGACGAGCAGACGAGGCAGCGACAGACGAGCGACAGACAGACGGCGAGGAGGCAGACGAGCAGACGAGCAGACGAAGCGAGACAGACAGACGGCAGACGACAGACGGCAGACAGACAGACGGGCAGACGACAGACAGAGCAGACGAAGCAGACAGGGCACGACGAGAGCAGACGAGCAGACGAGGGCAGACAGACGACAGACGGCAGACAGACAGACGGGCAGACGAACAGACGAGGCAGACAGACAGACGGGCAGACGAGCAGACGAGCAGACGCAGACGGCAGACGAAGCAGACGGCAGACGAGACAGACGAGGCGAGACAGACAGACAGGCAGACAGACGACGGAGCGAGACGGGCAGACAGGCAGACGACAGACGGCGAGACGAGACGACGGCAGACGAACGGACAGGCGACGAGCGGACGACAGACGGGCAGACGGACAGACGGCAGACGAGACGACGGGCGAGACGAGCAGACAGGCAGACGGAGCAGACAGGCAGACGAGCGCAGACCCGGCAGACGACAGACAGGCAGACGACAGACAGGCAGACGACAGACGGCAGACGACAGACGGGCAGACGGACAGACGGCAGACGAGCAGACGGCGAGACGAACAGACAGGCGACGAACGAGACCAGGCAGACGGAGCAGACGGGCAGACGACGACGGGCAGACGACAGACGAGCAGACGACAGACGGCAGACGACAGACAGGCAGACAGACAGACGGCAGACGGACAGACGGCAGACGACGACGGCAGCGCAGACGGGCAGACGACGACAGGCAGACGACGACGAGGCAGACGACAGACGGGCAGACGAGAGCAGACGAGCAGCGACAGACGAAGGCAGACGAACCGGCAGACGACGCAGGCAGACGACAGACGGGCGACGAGCAGACGGCAGACGACAGACGGCGGACGAGACAGACGGCGAGACGACGGGCAGACGGAGACGGACGACGAGGGACGACAGACGGCAGACGACAGACGGGCGACGACAGACGGCAGACGACGGGCAGACGACGACGGCAGACGACAGACGAGGCGACGGACAGACGGCAACGACGACGGCGACGACGACAGCAGACGAGACGAGACAGACGGACGGCAGACGACGAGACGAGACGAGACGGGCGAGACGAGACAGACGGCAGGACGACAGACGGCAGACGAGCAGACGCGACAGACGAACAGACGACAGGCAGACGACAGACAGGAGCGACAGACGGCAAAGCAGACGAGACGGACAGACGACAGAGCGGGAGACAGACAGACGGCGACGAAGACGGAGCGGAGCAGACGAGACGAGCGACAGCAGACGGACAGAGCAGACGACGACGGCAACGGAACGCAGACACGACGACGACAGAGCAGACGAGACGAGACAGACGACGACGAGACAGACGAACGAACGACAGAAGACGGACAGAGACGAGACCAGACGCAGACGGACGAGACGACGCAGACGAGACGACGACAGAACGGCAGACAGACGACAGACTGACAGACAGAGGACGCGGCAGACGAGAACGACGCAGACGGACGGAGACGAGCAGCGCGACGAACGCAGGCACCGGCAGACAGACGAACGAAGCAGACGACGAACGACGCAGACAGACGAACGACGACGACGACGACAGGAACAGACGGACTGGCGAGACGCAGACGAACAGACGAACGACTGGCAGACGAACAGAGACACGACGGACGACGAGAGGCGACAGACGAGAGACGGCAGAGAGAACGAGACAGACAGACGCAGACGACGACCGACGCGACAGACGGACGACAGACAGACGACAGACTGACAGACGGACGAACAGACAGACGAGACGACACGACAGACGACGGACGGACAGACAGACTGACGGACAGACTGACGAACGGACAGCAGACTGACGGACGGACGGACAGACTGACGGACGGACGAACGTGCAAATGGACGGACGAGGCGGACGCCGGACGGGCGGACAGACGGGCGGTTGGACAGATGGTCGGGTCTACAGACGGGCGGGTCGACAGACGGGCGGGTGGGCAGACGGGCGGGTGGGCAGACGGGCGGACAAACGGACGGACAAACGTTCTGCCGTCAATCGATTTTTCGGTAAGAAACACACCCAAAAATTGAATTTTGATTATATGTATTATTGTTAACAGAAAAATGATTTATCCACTACTTCGTACCCGAACTTGGCAATACGTGTTTATCTGTCGGAAATTCGTCCGACGCACGATTACAATACTTACTCTCCTTACGAAGTACGTTCGAGAAATTAAAAAGTGCGTCTTGAATGTGCATTATGCGTCGTATGAACCATCCTCTATGCAGGTCTTTTGTGGTAACAATATCTCTCACTCAAAGATGAGGTCAAGAGACAAAACGGTAGGCAAAAATGGTTTGACTTTTCATAGTACTTCATCACTGACCATCTTCTCCTTCTTTAGAACTCCCTTTTCATCTTGCTACCCTGTGACCAAAATATTAAATGCTTCCTCAGCTATGGACGGTGCTGATGTGCTTTATACTTGAATGAATTATTCATTTAATGGTAATAGATGAAAACCAATTTGACAATCCAAAACTCCGTTCCATACACCCAGAAACACCGAACTATGGGTTCTGAGATTACATATTGTGGGCAAAATGTAATTTTTCAACCTTCATAAATGAACTCCCTGTGCACTGTAATGTGAAGAAAACACTTCAAAATTAACTGTTTTGAACCGATTTTGGTGACTGTTGACTTCCCACTTGTGAAGTCAGTACATGCCGGTTCGGTGTCCGTGCCGATGTGCGAGTCATCAAGCCAATGTGAATTTGTAAAGTATGCTGTCTTTAGATTATTTGATTTTCTTTGAAATTGGCCTTTTGGTATACTCCATGAATGTATTTTCCCAGCAAATTTTTAAAATTCACGATTTAATTTACTGTTCCCAAAAATTGTCATTCCGTTTGCAGTAAAATATGTTGTCATTTGAAACTATAGGACCACCATTAGATAATTTGGGAGAAGAAACGTCGTAAGAAATAAAATATAACATGATCGATAGCGTCGGGCAAGAAAAAGCGACAGGCAGAATAATTTGGAATCCATTTTGAATAAAGCCATCGACGCTTCAGTTACTATGATTTCTAGCATTAATTTAGGAAAAACGCCAAAACAAATTATATATTCCAACTGAAATAATAGCTATACTGACAAGAACAAAGAAAACGTGGAAGTGACGGAAAAGAAGTAGGTAAAGTAAAAAAAAATGTGCAAAGATTGAGAAGATTATTTGAAGAACGATAAAAATATTTTGAAAGATAGTTTGATTACAGTAGTTCTTTGAATGCAGTTAATTAGTAAATAGTAGGAGTTAAGCTGGCATGAATTTATTCAACATTTTAGTAAAATAATATAAATATTACGTGAATTCTGTTATTTTTTCTACAGAATTGTATATGATTTTGTTGTTTTAATCCATGAGATGCAGTATCATACAACACATTCTCCACAATTTATAGTTATTAATTTTGGACCCAAAAATGTGTTTCCAATATCATAGTTCACCGCCCAAAAATTAGACGTTATTCTGAGAATTTCAAAACGCCGTGTTGCCGCATTCCCATTGTAGTATTCCAACGTGATAACTACTGAAAGAGTCTTGCAAAAGAAGAGCGCGAAATTCGAATGTTGAAATTTGAGAGCACAAAATTATGTGAATATCCTTATAAAGAACCTACGTGACCTTTTTAAAGCACTGATTTTATAGAGAAGACTTCACTTAACACAAAATCCCTGTCTCAATATTGCACTTTCGAAATTTTCGAAAATATAGAGTTTGCCGAAAATGAGACCAGTACCGTCTTTACCGTTCTTTGCTACATACACCGAAAAATTATAAAGAAAAATATTGCAGCGTTTTTAAGGAAATGTTTGTTTATAAAATGCATTAATTCGAAGCAAAATTCGCGTTTTTTCAAAAACTTGCACACGACCTTTTATAAAGAGTTAATTTTTTTGGAAAAAATTCAATTAAAGATCAATATCTAAATCGGAGCGGAGGACTGGAGAAGGTGGTGGACAAGAAGAAGAAAAAGATGAAGAGAAGAAAAAGAAGGAAAAGAAAAAGAAGGAAAATTAAAAAGAAGGAAAAGGAAAAGAAGATGAAGGAAAAGGAAAAAAGAAGAAAGAAAGGGAAAAAAGGAGGAAAAGAAAAAAGAAAAAGGAAAAGAAAAAAGAAGGAAACGGGAAAAAAGAGAAAAAAGGAGGAAAAGGAAAAAAGAAGAGGAAAGGGAAAAGAAGAAAAGAAGAAGAAGAAGAGGAACAGAAGAAGAAAGAATAGAAGAAGAAAAAAAAGAAGAAGAAGAAGAAGAAGAAGGAAAAAAGAATGGATTTTGAAAGTGTATTTTTGAAAACTAGGAATATTAACGTTAACAAAACAATATTGATAACAGAGACTATTATCCTTTAAAATATATGTTTATATTAAAAAAATTAAATTCTCTCCAAATTTTTTCTTTCATTTTCTTCCTTGTGTATAGCAAAAGACACCCACAGATTTAAGTGTTAGCTAGTGGTACTATAGAATGGAGCAGACTTTCTCATAGTACAGTTTTCTAATTTCCTTGGTGTAAACTGGCTTCACGGTCTTGCCCTATTCACTTGGCGAATGCCATCTATCGCCGCCCAAAGTACATTGTTTTTAATTATCTTAAGTTTTCGGTTTCCTAATAGTAGAACCGAAATATTACTCTAAGAATAGCAAAGAACTTAAAATCCTCGCCCTAAATTACAATTTTTCATTAAAAAATTTAGAGCCGTTTTTAAGAAAGTGCCGTTTAGCTGATTTTTACAAGTATCACTTGATTTTTTCCACAAACTTCCTGTGAAGTCATTTGAAGCACTTCTACGTGTAATTTGTCTAATTTTAGAAAAAGCAAAAGAATACACCAAAATGAACTTTACGTCATCTTAAACAGGGCAATTACCAATACCTTTGAAAAAGTTTAAAGAAAAACTTAGACCCATTTTTGAGTAAATTACATTTGAGCGTTTCTGAAATTTTGAGCTCATTTTCACGAAAAACACTATTGAATTTCCAAGAAATGTATAAGATATATTAAAACATATAAGATATATTATATGTATATATAATAATTTATAATTTTTCAAAACGTCCCTCCGTCTGTCTGTCCGTCCGTCTGTCCGTTCGTCTGTCCGTTCGTCTGTCCGTCCGTCTGTCCGTCCGTCTGTCCGTCCGTCTGTCCGTCTCTGTCCGTCCGTCTGTCCGTCCGTCTGTCCGTCCGTCTGTCCGTCCGTCTGTCCGTCCGTCTGTCCGTCCGTCTGTCCGTCCGTCTGTCGTCCGTCCGTCTGTCCGTCCGTCTGTCCGTCCGTCTGTCCGTCCGTCTGTCCGTCCGTCTGTCCGTCGCGTCTCGTCCCGTCCGTCTGTCCGTCCATCTGTCCGTCCGTCTGTCCGTCCGTCTGTCCGTCCGTCTGTCCGTCTCTGTCTGTCCGTCCGTCTGTCCGTCCGTCTGTCCGTCCGTCTGTCCGTCTGTCCGTCCGTCTGTCCGTCCGTCTGTCCGTCCGTCTGTCCGTCCGTCTGTCCGTCCGTCTGTCCGTCCGTCTGTCCGTCCGTCGTCTCGTCCGTCCGTCTGTCTCGTCCGTCTGTCTCGTCTCCGTCTGTCCGTCTCGTCTGTCCGTCCGTCTGTCCGTCCGTCTGTCTCTGTCCGTCATCGTCCGTCCGTCTCGTCCGTCCGTCTGTCCGTCCGTCTTCCGTCCGTCTGTCCGTCCGTCTGTCCGTCCGTCTGTCCGTCTCTCTCCGTCCGTCTGTCCGTCTTCCTCTGTCCGTCCGTCTGTCGTCCGTCATCCGTCCTGTCCGTCCGTCTGTCCTTCTCGTCTGTCCGTCCGTCTGTCTGTCCGTCTGTCTGTCTGTCCGTCCGTCTCGTCTGTCTGTCTGTCCGTCTGTCTGTCTGTCCGTCTGTCGTCTGTCTGTCTGTCCGTCTGTCTGTCTGTCCGTCTGTCTATCTGTCTGTCCGTCTGTCTGTCTGTCTGTCTGTCTGTCCGTCTGTCTGTCTGTCTGTCTGTCCGTCTGTCTGTCTGTCTGTCCGTCTCTCTGTCCGTTTGTGAACACTACTAGCGCTTAAATCATCCGTACGATTTTTTCCATATTGAAGAATCCTCTGTCGTTCTGGCTCTAGTTAAAATATTGAAATTTTGAAAAACATTCTTTAAAATTTCGGGACGCTAAAAAAACTTCAAACTTTTGCAATTTACGAGAATTCAGAGTTATCTTCGAAAATCGGACTTATGCTACCTCTATAAGTATGTTTTGCTCTAATCTTACAAGAAGTGTAAAGAAAACATTGGTGCCGTTTATGAGAAAATTTTGAAAATGTCTGGGGACTTCATGTAAATTACCCTCAAATTTTTAAGAATGTTGTTCAAAATTTCAAAGCTTGAACTAGAGCCAGATGGACAGGGTTTCTTCAGTTTGGTGAAGATATAATGCATGGTTTAGACGCGAGTGGTGTTCGCAGCATTATATAACTTTTTCTGTACTACGTGTATTACTTCGTATGTCCTTCCGTTTCTGAAAATACGGAAATTTGAACTCATTTTCACAGAAAAATGTTGAATTTTCGAGAAACGTTATATAACCTTATTTAAAGCACATGTTCTCCTATATAACGTAAGTGAAGTAATTGCCTTTAATGTAAATATTACCGACGAGCGAGACAAGTCAAAAAAATTAAATGTTTGTAATTTTTAAAAAACCAAAAGAATGAAGCAATATGATGTTTATGTCATCGTATAGGGTTTGTTTGGCACTAATCCAACCAAAAATTTAAACACAAAATTTGTAGCAGTTTTTGAAAAAATCTCGTTTTTGTTATTTTTTAAAATTGCAAATATTTCAGGCACTATTGCACGAAAACCACTAAAATTTTCAAACCATATATATGACTTCAAACCATATATATTTATGGGCAACAAATTGTTTTTGAAGAAAAAATCCCTGTCTTCAATTTTATAGTTGTAGAAAAAAGGCGAAAAAATTCAAACATTTCCAATTTTCAAAAAAAAAACAGATTTTTCCGCGAAATTTGGACCTAAGCTACCTTTATAAGTGTATTTTACTCTATTTTTACAAGAAATTTAAAGAAACAAATTGGAGCCGTTTTTGAGAAAATTTTTAAAATGTCCGGGAGGCTTCATGTAAAGTACCCCCCAATTTTAAACTGTTTTTTGAAACGTCAAAGCGTCATCTAAAACCAGATGGACAGGTGTTTCTTGTTTTTTGAAAATATTCTACGTATAGTGTTCACAGACGGACATACAATGGACAGACGTTTTGGAAAAACACTTTAACTTTCTCGTAACAATTTTTTCTAATATCTTTGATGTAGTCTGACTTTAAGGTCTTGCTCCATTCTCTGGCCAGCTGCCATCTATCGTCACCGATAGTACATTTTCTTGAATTTTTCTCAGCTTTTCGGTAGCTTAATAGAACTGTAATATGATTTCAAGAATATTAAAGAAGAGAAACGGCTCGTCCAAAAGAGAAATTTTCATTGAAAATTTTGGAGCCGTTTCTAAGAAAATGGCAATGAAGCATTATTGTAAATACGAAATTTGGAGCTCTTTTTCACAGGAAGCTATTGAGTTTTCAATAAACATAATTTAAAGTCATGTGAAGATCTTTCACTCAAAAATTCAGTAATGTATACAAATCCATTAAAATGTGCATATTAACGGTGATAATTCCGATAATTAAAAAAATTACATTTGTGTAATTTTTTAAAAAACAAAAAAAATGAACTTGTCATATTAAACAGTACAATTAGCACTAATCATTGGAAAAATTTGATAAAAGAATTTGGAGCAATTTTTAAGAAAATGCGTTTGAGCGTTTCTGAAAATGCGGAATTTTGAGCTAATTTTTACAGAAATCTGTCGAGTTTTTGATAAACTTTATATAATTTTATTTAAAGAGCATGTACTCATAAATCTAATAGTCTGAAGAAATCACCTCTAATGTAAATATTACCGGCATCAGAGACAAGTAAAAAAAAACAATTTTTGTAATAAATATGTCATCATATAAGGTGCATTTGGTACCACTTGTATCAAAACTTTAAAGAAAAAATTTGGTGCCGTTTTTTTGAGAAAATCGTGTTTTTGTAATTTTTTAAAATTGCAAATATTGCACACGCTCTTTATCGAAAACTACTTAAATTTTCAAAAAAGGCACATGACCTTATTGAAAGAACTATTTATGGGCAACAAATTTCATTTGAAGGAAAAATTCCTGTCTTCATATTTTTAGTTGTAGGAAAACGCAGAAAAAAATTGACTTTTAAAATTTTCAAAAATTCGGAGTTAACCGGAATATCGGACCTATGTCACGTTTATATGTGTACTTTAGTGTATTCTTTCAAGAGATTTAAAGAAAACCTTTGGAACGGTTTTTGAGAACATTTTTGAAAGTTTTTGGAAGCTTCATGTAATGTAAATTTTAATGAATGTTTTTCAAAATTTCAAAGCTTCAACTATAGCCAGATGGACAGGGGTTTCTTCAATTTGGAAAAGATCGTACGTGTGGTGTAGGCGCTTGTAGTGTTCACAGACGGACGGGCAGACAGATGGGGAGACAGACGAACGGACGGTCGTTTTGAAAAGAACCACTTTTTCGGTATCAGGAGACCCCAAAACGTGTATTTCCGTTGAAATCTCGAACTTGATTTTCCCCAGCATACATAACTCACTATACTACGTATATTACTCCCGTATTGGGATCCATACAGAAAGTCGCACCGGAAAAATCTAGATAGAATACAGAGGAAAGCGAATAAGTTTACCTATAGAACTAATGCAATAAAAAAGGCATGGAAACCTCCAGAAACGAGAACAAGGGCGAGGCTTTGCGCTCTTTATAAATCGTACGTAGGTCAACCAGCTTGGAAGGAAATTCAGGTTAGACTAGAAAAACAAATTATTTCGGCCGAAGCGATCACACTCACAAAATTCGAACAAGGAAACAAAATTCAGATCTTGGGAAATTTTGCTTTTGTAACAGAACAATTAAAGATTGGAACAGTTTACCCGCAGCAATTTTCAAAGCTTTTCTTCTAAGTGTCCTAAGCTTTAGAAAGAAGTTAGAACAATATGAGAGTAATAGACATTAAATGAGTAAGTGCTGGTCAGTGTAATTCAAAGCAAAAACGGTGTAGTGTAGTGCAGTGCAGTGCAGTTAAGTGTAGTGAACACGATCAATGAATTAAACAAAAATTAGCCAATATTTATGTAGCTTGTATTAAATTTTAGAATCACCGACATATATTTATTGGATATCATGACAGAGTTGAAATCTTTGTTAAAATACTTAATATTAGTGATGGTATGATTATTGCATGATCGGCAAAAAATCGTCTAACACGTCATATAAATGGAATCCTGGTTTTGTGAGACCATGATGCTAAAAACCAATTGAAAGCAAAACGACCGTCCGTCGCATATTTTCATCGATTTGTTTACATTATTAATGAATTTTTCGAAAACTCAATAGTTCGTGAAAAAGAGCTTCAAATTTCGCATTTACAGTAATGCTTAATCGCCATTTTCTTAAAAAGGCTACAAATTTTTCAATGAAAATTTCTATTTCGGACGAGGTACGGAATCACAGAGGACAGTTTCCAAAGAATTCTTTAATATTTTTAAAGTAGTATTTCGGTTCTGCTGTTAAAAAAACCAAAAAGTTGAGAAACTGTCAAGAAATGTTCTTGGGGCGATGGTAGATGGCAGCTGGTCAGGGAGTGGAACCAAGGAGGGGTGACACCTTAAAGCTAGATCACTCCAAAGAAATTAGAAAAAATTGCTATGAGAAAGTCTGTGCCATTTGGTAGCATCTCTAATTTAGTGTTTATAATAATAAATTTTACGTGTAGTATTGTCTCCTTTGTTAATTCATTTGTGCAATAATGCTTTCAACAAAATCATATTAATATATCTTATGTGAAAGTAATATCATTCATATTCATAAATTTTTTTTTAATTTTTTAATTATTTTCAAGCTTAATACTATCAAATATTTCATAGTTTCATAGTTAATTTATATAATTTTACTCTGAATGTCATAATTATTCTCAATTGTTGAATTTTCTTTTCTAATAATATTGCTGATGGATAAAAAATGTATATTTTCATTTGTCATTTTTCAACTTTTCTATCCCTTTTCTAGATTGTGGAACTATTCTCCTATTAATATAATGATATAACTGAGATTTCGACAATGCATAGAACTAATTCATCTAGTTTTTTGTAATTATCTTGATCGCAATGTTTGGAACTTTGCAATGATGTGACACACAGTTTTTAACTGTTTTTGACATAAAATAAATAATTCAATATGAAATAAATAGTTCTAATGAATGATAATGTTATTTTTGTTTTAATTTATTAAAAAATTATCTCTAACATAATCTTTTACTTATCTATTCACATCTTTTCTGCATGTAGGGCTTTTAAAACAAAATGTTGGATACAGTGATGTGGAGTACTTACTGCAACACCCTATAATAGGAAATTTCTTTAATTTTTCTATCTCATTGTTAATTTTAAAGTCAGCTAGTATACATATGCAAATTATCTAAGCAGAATTTTCCAATGATTCATTTAATTTCAAAGAATGATTACTTGTTCCCTGCATTGCTGTGAAATCCTACTATTAAATTTTGGATCTCCAGATACAATTACAGAAGACCCTGCTATCCCAAAAAAAAAAAAAAAAAGGAAGTCCATAACTCCACTGAAGCCTTCTTCTAAATTATATAACATTTAATGTTTAAATTTTGCTTTTAAAAAATAATAACTCTGAACATTGACGTTTTCAAATTATGCCTATTACACAAGACGAAAGTCTGTGTGCCATGTTCGGACCATGCAGTAATCATACGATTTGGCGCGCTTTAGTGACAACTGGTGACAACCAATCAGTGCGCAGTGTGGCTTTAAAATGCACAGATGATTGAAAAATTATATTTGTAGAGGATGGAAACGAGAATTCTAAGAAAATCTTTAGTTATCCAGCTGAATTTTGTATAATAAAATGTATTCATTAAATTCTTCTGTTCTGTTGTCTCTCGACGGACATTTACGTAATAAGAATATTTCATATTTTCTTTAACCCTTTTACATATTTTACCTATACCCTTTCAATTCCTTTCAAATGGACGGTAGTAATTTTTTAAAACCATTTCATTCTTTTTGACGATCGAAATCCTGCAAACCAATAAAAAAAATCTCGCAAAGAGCATTTGAGACTGACAACAAGACTGAAGTTTCCAATAATTGTCTGCCTCTTTTGAAAGTGACAAATAAATAGTTATTTTAATTATAAAAACTTGCCAAATCTATATATTTTTAATTTGATATTATTTATGGTGTAGAATTACCGTTTTTTATTGTTTGTTAAACAGTTGGTTGTTGCGTAGAACTGGTACGATGCAGTATTTTCAATGAGGTTGAATAGTTTACTCTTACAGTTTACTTGGGACAGACATAAAATTATTTTTCAATAAATCCTATTTCTTGTTTACGTACTTTTGTTAATTTTTATCAATGAGAAAAATGTATATTAAACAGTACAAGAGTAGGCCTTAGTGGTAGCTATGATATTCGCGCGTTCATAAGCATAATTTGTAATACATTAGTGCCAGCATTTGCCAGACGTAACGATGCCAACATTTCTTGTATTTCAAATATTAATGAAAATATATTCTTTGCGAAATTAATGGTAAAACAAGAAGTCTTGAAAATGCCCTGTATTCAATAATGTGCTCTTACTCGACGTAGATCAGTAAAGAGGCGATGATGTTTAATTGACAGAGAAGTTTTATTTTCAGGATAATGAAGGTCGCAAAATGTAATGATTTGTCGATGATCTCAACCCATTATTTCACGTGTGTTTTTGCCAGACTAATGAGACATTTGCAAAAATAAGAAGGGAACGCTTCAGAATTTAAAAGATTGCGACACATACGGTCATGTGGGGTCGATTTAATGTTCGTGTTAAAAAAGAGGTCTTGAATATTTCTTTTGGGGGGCACACACAAGTTTCAATGCGATTTCGAAGTTTTATCCCTAAAGAGAGGCGAGGATGTGCGAGCAGTTTCCACAAATCCTTCTCGCGCAGAAAGGATGTAATCGCAAAGAGCGCGTTGAAGAAAATGCATACTTGCCATTAGGAAGTGCACTTTATCGTATTTATTGCCTTAAAGCTTCAGATAAGTGCATAGTTATTTTATAGACCGTGACATTTTAGTTAAATCACAGAATTTGCGTAAACATGGTATCATGTCACCTGCAAAACAAACTGGAGTAGTTAGGTACTAGGGAGCATGGCGTGTACGTATTTATGTTACATCTCGCACGGCCGACGTGAAGAATGACACTTTTACTGTACTTGGGTAGCAGTTAGACATTTCAATGCGAATTTCGAGGAGATGATGCACTTCATGAAGTTTTTGTTTGCTGAAGTGACCATGCAAGTAAATGATCATAAATCTGCAACTGGCGGGCAGCCGCCATCTTCTGTATAAGTTTTTCTCCTTTCTCGTGAAACCCAACTATTTTATTTTAATAACTATATGCATATATAGTTGAAGTTTTCTCGAATATCTCGTCTAATACATCTGTGATATTCCTATCATCGGTTTGGAGCCACAGCGAAGGTACACACTGGTGGTTTTCATCTCTCATTTAACGTAGCAAATCGGCAAGTGCATTTCGCCCTTACAGTGAATGACAGACAAGATGCTATTTCGTTCGAATTTGCCCATGAAATTCCTTCACAGAAGTGGAGAGGAAACTGTAGACTTTAGTTTATAAAGGGCACTGTTCTAGTGCAAAGGACGGTGTGAAGTGTACGAAATAAGTGAAAGGATAGTGAAACACAGTTACCAAAGTAAGTGACTTTGGGACTCCAAATGTCCAGTACATCTATGAAAATAAGTGCAATTAATTGAATGTGGTTTATAGTAATGTATTTTAGAAGAGTGTTAGCATCAAAGAAACCATTAATATCATTTACTATGGTAAAATGGAGAGTTGATGCTTGCTTACATTAATTGGTTGTCAGTTGAAATACTTACTTAATACTTTTCTGAATCTTAGCTCTCAAGTTAGTCATCTGTAACTTGATTTTGTGCAGTTCTATAAATTAAAGACACATTGCTGTTGGTAGCAACTTAATGAGAATAATTGTAGGGAAGAGTTCAAAACAAAATTCATTCATAACCATATAAGATTGTCATGAATGAACTACAAAAATGTGATGAATTGCAATTGTATATCAATATATTTAGTGCATACCAGTGTTAAGTGTTCAGTTAAGGAATTAGGAATCACAAGTGTCGAAAAGTAAATTCTTTATTCAAGAATTTTGTGTCCATAGATCAATGTTACAATACTTACTTGCATTTTGTTTTTCTAGTTTGTGTTTTGTGAAGAAGTAAACTTAATGGTGAAGATTAAGTAATGGCAAATAAAGTATTAGTTGTGTTTTTTTTAATTTAAATGGTCATTCGTTTAATTTTAATTTGACAGTGTCTTCCTATTTAATTTTACTGAAATTGGCATTTACGAACCAATAATGTTTAACTTTTGAATTAAGGGTGAGGTTATGTTACTTGTTATGAGCAGTACTTGGTTAGTATTTAAAGGGAAGGGGGCTTAGGTTATGGAATAGGTGAAATCTAAATGAGTGATTAAGTGCCAGTGAATGTATGTTTATATATGTATATAACTGAGGGAAATTGTTTACAAATAAATGAATGTTTTTTAAATAATAAATCATTATTTGACTGGTTACGGGGAGGATTGATCAATGTCTGCGAGTGTGTAGTGTGTGTCAATGACACTTGTTTTTCTTTATAAATTACACGTCATTACTTTATTTACAGTTAAAATATTCATAGACATGTTGATTGAATATTCTGGAGCTTGTCTTGGTCATTCTTTGCAGTACTGAGGTGTGAGGAAAGATATGTTAAAGTCCTTTCCCTAGGACTGCATGAGGCTTACACAGGCTTCTGTGATCCCCAATTAATATTTGCATGGATGGGGTAGAAATAAATATGTTATGTGAAAATAAATGGCCCAGACAGTGCTACAGAACCTGTCTGGAAATTACATTATGAAAACAAAAAGTGAATTTTTATGTTGCGTATTGATATACAATTGCTGTGTAATTAAAATTTGAAACAAAATTAATGGGTTTGGGAAAACAGTTCATTGAAAATTAGTTATAGTAATAAGTGCACAAGGATAGTTAAATGACTTCATGAAGAATGTAAAAATATGAAAAAAATTGATTGCTAATCGTTCATGACATAATAAAAAACTTAATAGTTTTCCACATTTTATTTATTGCATTATTCATTAGCATGTCTCTTGTTATGATATATGTATGGAAATTTATTGAAACACTATTTCATTTTGTTTAAAATTAATTTTGTTAAAAATGTTGATGTATGGAAATTTATTGAAACACTATTTCATTTTGTTTAAAATTAATGTATTTGTTAATTTTAAGTGATTGTTGACCGCCTCATTGGTACCATTTATTTCAATTTGCAAGAAAAATAACAGTGCAAAATTAATGTGTAAATTTAGGCACAAGTTAGTTTCGTGAAGTGTTCAGATTTGAGTTTAATTGATACAATTTCTAAAGTTATCATTAACACTAATTTCATTCTTACTGTCTTTCTTCTTATGTCTTCTGATCCATCAACAATATTGTTCTCTTTGCGTTATTAATGAAAAATTACTAAAAATGCTATGAATTTTCAAGAAATGTCATAACGGACATCGTGTTTACTTTTAGTGTTATGCAGTATGTAATGAACTAGATAAACCAATTTATTTTCTGAATTTAAGAATTTCTTTGAAATTTGAATTATAATTGTAGAAATGATTGTGTTTTTTCTAAAGAACACTGCACTGTAATTCTTGTGTTGCAGGAGATGGAGAAGAGCATATGGAGTAATGACTGATGTTCTCAGGTGTCTGACATTATATTGGGGTAAGTTCATTCAAATACATCTATGTATTTTGTGTACTTCTATTTTGTGTTTATATTCTAACAGTAGATGTCCATTTGATATCCTGTGTACAGAAAATAACCCAGGTATTGGGCATATTTGTTGAAAGTTGATTTTATTGTCTGGGATTGATAGGTCTCATAACGGCAAGAGATACAAAGCTCTGTCATTTGAAAACTGGGCGCAACAACTGTAGTGCAACACAGTGTTTTCAGAAATTTGTTTTTTAATAGTGTAGGAACAGTTTGCAAAAATAATGAAAAAAGCCAACTTACAAAATTTAAGAAATTACAATAGTTAGTTATATTTTTCAATACTGGAAGTAGATATTTTATTTGTTTTCTCTATATCATGTACATGGTGAATGGTGTAAATTTAGAAAACCTACTATCTTGTAGGGAATAGGAAATATATATTTGAAATGCGAGGACAGAATGTACAAATCACTGCCACGTCACATGTACATTACCTTATTTTTGAGTATGTAACTCATTGCTAGGTGCTGTTCGTTCAATCATTCACTCATTCAAGTAAATATTTATAATTTAGAAACCTTTTTCTTTAGGTGTGCACCAGAAATAGTAAATTAGCTTCAGAAAAAGATTTCATAGAAGTGATTAAAAATAATAAAGATACCTCGATATTTATTACAAAATCATGTCTATTGTCATTTCAAGACATGAGGCATATTGAGGAGCTTGTAATTTTGAATTTAATATACTCCTCTATTGCAATTCGTAACATTTAAATTTCTTGAACCCATGGAATAATGAAATGTATACACACTTTCTCTCTAAATAGTTTTGATATACTGTAGGTTTATGTACTAAACTCTTTGAATGCTCTGTATACTAAAATAATCTTACAAAAGCAAGTATGGGATTTGATTTTATCTATTTCCATAAAAAAATCAGTAAACACTGAATGTGATATAGTTGAATGATCAGTAAACATACCGACAAAACTGGGCTAGCAACATTTGAATGTGAAAAGTTTTTACATCTGAGGTAAAGCAATTGGGGTGATAGGAATATACATTTTTGTGAGCAAAAGTGTTGATTCAGTGTCTCAATCAGGCATTTTTGTATGAGATGTATCTCTTGCCATGAAGTGTGAGTATTAAGAGCCTGATACTCGATTTTTTTTTTCCTGTTGGATATCTTTTAACTATTCTGTTCTATTTCTCCTTGTGTATTACTTAAAGAATGAAATTTTTTTCCTATTTTTGAACGTTGATGTTTTCTCTTTGGGGTTTCATTTCCTAATTTAATGTAATACTGTTATCGGGTTTATGTTGTTTGCACTAAAATAAGTGTGGCTTTTATTGGAGCTTGTGGTGTTATAAGGAGCTATTATCATCTGCCTACAAAAATGCATGGTGCATCAACTCTGAATTGAAATGCATGAATGTTCGTGCATTGTGTATAGAGTTCTAGTTCTCCAGTTGATGGGTATAAAATGCCAGAAACATGTTTATGTGCTGGAGATAATTGAAGATATAACATTTTTCTAACTGCTCTTTGCATATTGATCACTTCTCTTTATTAATGAATATGTGTTTATTGTATTTTGACAGAACCTTTCTTTTGAAAGCTCATTGACAGTTTTAGTGAGCTGTGGTTTATGCGAAGTAGATAATATTCTCAGAAACAATGATCGTTATTTATTATTTCCTATTGGTATATGCGTTTATTTGTAGTAAGAAGAATGGTTTCTATAGGATCTCGGGTATGCTAAGGCTTTCCAGTAGAGAGTTTTGCAGTAAGACATTTGGTTAGTCCATTGTCCCATAACCGTATTACTAAAGAGATTACCTGAATTTTCACTGCAATGTTGAACCAATTCATCAGTTGCTGACATGATTCAAGTTTGCACCCCAAAACAGAATTTGAATTTTATTGTAATTGTACGTAATTAAAAACTCAAAATTAATATTGTTAGTACAATGTCTTTAATCTTTATTAGTTTCGACATATTTAAAGCTTTAATATTTACAATTTTAAACAGTAATGCAAAGATTAATATAATGTAAAGTTATAAATATGGTAATTTTCTTAAGTTTTCTTAATTAAGAAAATCATCTTAGAAGAGAGTAAGTAAAGTTTAAACAAGAGCCTATTTTATTCTAAAAATTTTCTGTGAACGATATCAAGGAACAGTATTTATAATATCTAAAATGCCTTTTTCAACATTAGGGGAAAAGCTTAAAAATGCCTGTTTGGTATTATTGAACAGGAAATAAACTCAAAAGCATTCCTGGACAGAAATTCATGATGAAGCTGTAGTGTTTTTTAATAAAAATCATGGATTATGCTCTATTATGACAGAAATTCATGATGAAGCTGTAGTGTTTTTAATAAAAATTCCTTGGAAAAGGAGCATTCCAAATAATTGTCTGCTCTTTCACCTCACTGTCATCTCAAAATTTAGTAGTTGCTGGGTGCCTGGTTGGACTGTAGGACGAAGGGTCCAATTTCTTGAAGCTACAGTACTTTACAGCTTTCTTGGCAATCTGGGCAGTATGCACAGGTGCATTCTCATGAAGAAGCGAAACACCACATATCAGCATTCCACACCTCTTCAACTTTCTTTCTCTTCGGAGTTGGTGTAGTAGAGCACTGTAGTTCTGCATTAACAATGGTGTCCTTTTCTGTGAAATCTGTCTGCAGAATGCCATTACAATTCCAGAAAGTGATGGCCATGTTCTTTCTTTGGGCCTGTACAATTTTAACTTGCCTGAGTGGCACCTCAGCAGGTTTATGCCACCCATGAACACGTTTTTAGAAAGAGGATAATGCTAGAGGACTCTAGTTTCTCTTGTACAATTGACTCCAAAAATTCATATTGTTTGTTTACAGAGTGTTCAAAACCTTTGACAGCACTGTAGTCGAAAGTCATTTTGAACTGATGAAAGAAGTTGAGGAACCCATCATGCTCTTGTTTTTATGTTCTCTTTACTACAAACTTACATAGTATTGAAAAAGTGGATAAATCTTGTTCCTATATTTAGTAAATTACTTCCTCCAACGTGCTGTGTAGCCAGAATGCCTGTTTAGTGGGTCCTTGATATTGAAAAACTAGTTTGCAGCAACACATCTGTTTGTTTGTGGTCATCACTAGCATCTAAACTGGTCAGATGATTTTTTCCAAAATTGAGATTACCTGATCTGGCCGAATTTATGTGAATTTAAAATGGATATTTTGATTTTTTGAGGTACTTGAAGCTTTAACAATTTCAAATTTTTTCCAAAAATGGCTTTAAATTGTGGATTTTTCTTCTCAGATAGATCAAAGGACACTTAAAAATTTTTTCACATCTTCCTGTAACTGTAATATTGAAGATAGACTTTTTCCCTTGGGGGGGGGGATCTGTTCTTGAAGGACGGACATTTAAATAACGCCATCTTCAATTTTTTGAAAATTTGAATAATGTAATGAAATACAGGCATTTATTTTAACAATTTTTTCCAGAAACGGGCTCAAATTTTTTCCGGAGATAGAGTAAAGGACGATTCAAATATGGTAGAGGTCTCAATTTAATTGAACTCTGTGGATTTTCAAAAATTGCAAAAGTTACAAAAGAAAGTATGTGCAAGAAAGTATGTGCTGTAGTAGCTTACTAGTTTTCATGTGAAAATGCTCATGTAGTTTTGAAAACAACTGTCTTTGAAAGTTCTTGCTGAAAATTCCTTTATTTTGGGCCTTGTTGCATAAGACTTCTTCTGTGACGAGAGTGATGGTTTCCTCTGTCTACACTGTCACTGGGTGACTGTGTGCTTGATGTTCCCCTTTCCCAAATGAAATTTTTTCATCCAGTTTTACTGTGGAAAATTCAGGAGAAGCTTTTCCATCTATCCTCTCCAAGCGTTCTTCAATTTCTTTGGGGGAAGACTTTTAGTGAAATCACTTTGTGATACCAAATTTTTAAAACTGAAATTTCATACCTTGCATGAGCACCTCTCTCCACAACAATGAATGAGATGCCAGGTGCAACTTTATAGCATTGCCACTATGAAAAATATGACTATTATGTGGATGGTTTCCCCATTCTTGAGGGTCATCTTGCTCAGGTTGGAAACTTCTGGAACCACCTCTGAATAGTTGGATATGAAACGATTCCATAAAAAGTAATAAATCGGTGTATAGTTGTGACATAATGGGAATGAAGTTTTGTATTATTTTGAGAGGGAATATTTTAGTCTAATTGTGAATATTTCTCCTGTTAGTAACCGTAGTTTGGATATGTGAAAGTTGCACAGTCTGTTTTTTTGATGCATGCAAGTGTGTGTGTGTGTGTAGGTGTGATTAAAAGTAATACTCTTTTCAAAGTAGTGTAAACAGATTAGTTTAGTTATGCAATTGTTTTTTGTTAGTAGTTAAATTTATTTTTGGAAGTAATTGTCATTTGTGAGAGTGTCTTTGTGTATCTAATTGAATCCTGTTCTGTTAATTAATTCCTATCCATTTTATCTGCAATTGAATTGTAGCTTTATATGTGGCTTTTGCTTATACCGATCCCTTGTGTATTCTTCCTAACACATTTTCCAATGCTTTTCTGTTGGTTATGATCATAATTGCTCAAGAATTGTCTGACTTCTAAATATTACTAATAATTATCAAGATGATTATAGGTATATTTTTGCGCTTTTAATATACCTGCAGCATTTTTTCATTTTGTTTGATTACTTTTGGGCCCAGAAAAATGATTCCTTCAATTCCAATTCATTTTGTTATTATTCAGAGTTCATGTACATGTTCTTAAAAAAAATAATTGCTCTGTACAAGTTGAACATATTGTAACTACTTACTTTATAGCATGGATACTGTTTTTCTAATTATTATATTATTTTAAAGAAATGAAGTTTATGCAGGAACTTTATTAGGTATTATAAAGATACAAATTTTTTTTAATTGCATTTATTGTTTATTTGCACATTGATACTATTTCGTTTTAGTAGTTCAATAAATATTTTTTGTGGAACTGATTTCGTTAAGGGTATTTTTACATTTTTATTTTTGATTGTTGGAATTTTGAGGCCCTACACAGGTTATTTTTAGCACGAGTTGCGCTCTTTTATATCTTCAGTGTTCAAACGACTAATGCTTGAATAATCCAAGAAAGTTTCATCTGTTTCTTTTGATACAGTAAAATTGAAAAATAATAGAAGTTAAAGGGAATCTCTTTTTAAATTCAGTAGAGAAATTCAAAGGGGAAACATAGTTGTGTTCACTTTCTGGAGCATTTCCCTTATTGATCCCATTTTGGGTAAGATATTAGAAAAGAACAGATAATAATCCTATAAAACCAAAACAATGATAATATCGTTTATATTGAATTGATAACATCTTTAATGACATAAAACTTACGAGACAAAAGCTATATCACTGGGAAGGAAAAAGTGAAATAGTTAAGTTTATGTAAAGTGATATGTATAATGCCAAGAATTTGAATAATATGGATCTTGAAATTAAAAATTTCTATTAGTTGTGAATTGACGAAGTAATGTTAGCATTTTGTGATCTTGAAGCTGACCCTTTTCTTAAAAAGTAATGTAAAAAAAAGTAATAAAAAAAATAAATGTACTTATTTTTATTCCTTAATTTTTTTTATTCATGTTTGATTAGATATTTCTTCTTCCATCCTTTTTAAATAAAAAAGTTTACCCTTTAAAATCCATTCCAAAATTATCATTTCAATGATTCATATTGAGATCATTAATATTTGTTGTTTTAATGTTGCTAATAATCATTTGTGTTGATGAGAACAGTACATTATATTAGCAGTATTCTATAGTTCTTAGATTTTCTAATATGTGTTTCTTCTGATAACTAAAGAACTATTGGTAACATTTTCTCAATTAAAATCGTTTGATAATTTTATGAATGCTGTAGAAATGCAGAACTGAATTCATAATTTGCTTGCATGAAATGCGATTTTCATTGATATTTGGTGTGTTTCTTAGAAAAATGACATTTTCAAGCAATCTGTCTTTGTTAATGAAAATATCATTCAAATAAATAAGTAAAATTTAAATAAACAAATTAAAAAACAAACATTTTTTCATCCTCGAGTTGAAATTCTCTTAGCAGGTGTTTGCATTGAAAGGATGGTAATGTCCACATTCCACTATCTCTCACATATGTGCATGCTGGATTATAGGATTATAGGAGCTTTTTCAATAATACTTCGTTAAGATTTCTATTCAGATATTTTTTTTTTGAGGTCGTGTACTTCTAGGAAAATATCCTCAGGTAAAAAATCAATCTGATTTTCAGACAGTGAAAAGTGTGAGGGGTGAACTGTGCAATCGGCAGAGGATACCCAAGATACCGATTGGATCGTGGTACTGGCCAAGATTTCATGGAAGTGTATAATGTTTATTAGTTGTCTGTGTTAAATGAGTTGGAATAAAAGTTACTCTTTCACAAACTCTTCACAATAAATATACCTAATCATCATTATTCATTAAGAACTTTTCTTTGTTTTTCATTCACCATTATTCATCTTTAATCTTTAGATGTGGCAATCTTGTGTTTGATTGGTAGCCATTCTGCTGGGTAGGCTTCACCTCGAGTCAGAGGAGGAACTGTAGATTACAATGCAAATGTATCTGATACAACTGCCATTGACTGTGCTGACTATAACTTGCCCTTTTTGTCCCGACTGGAAGCAAATACTTAGTATTTAAAACTTTGAATGTTTTCTTCTGGCCACCTGATTTCCCTTGGGCAGAGTGAAACTTAAACAAGTTTTTGAAATATTTCTTTCGCCACTACTTTGTAAAGGACAATATCATTTCTGTATGGACTTGCCCATACGATGAGTTCATTTTATGTTGGAAGGTTTAGACCAATCTGCTCGCCAGAGATGACGTTTCTGGCGGCCACAATTCCACATACTGCATCCGGCCAGTTACTTTTATTCATTTCATTCAGTGCAAGACAGGGACAGGGCTTGCACCGCCTTTCTGCACCTATCTTAAATTGTGGTGATTACAATCATTTAGAAACTTAATACTTGTACCCATCCTGGACAGAAAGATGTAGCCATCTGAAGAACAAGGATTCGTATCTAACTCAAAATCACACACAATGTTTCGTGTACCCTGATTTATTCAGTAATATGACAATGGGCCATTACAGGAAAGTGAGCAATTGTAATTAAAAATTGTTGAAGTTGTGTTGTTTTACTAAAAATCGAGTTTAAAGATACATGCATTTTTAGTTTATTGAAATAACAGTTTTATAAATAATACAGTTCTCTTTTTTCTGAAGTTGTTTAGCCAGCATAGATTTTCTAAATTTTAATTACCTATATATTTCTTTAAAATACAAAAGCTAAGACATTTCAAATGAATTTCCATCAAGTTAATATAAAAAAAATTGAATAATTTTACTGGTCTCATCAAGTATTAGTGTTTTTCGACTTAAAAGTTAACAAATCAGAGGGTTAAGTATTTTTGACTTGTGTTTATTATCAGAATACTTGATCGCATAGAACACAGGTACCCATTGACTTTGGAAAATAGAAATTTGCCTCGTGTATTTTGTCATACGGGCTGAATTCGAAAATTTGCTCTTCTTCCCACCGAACGTCGTACGGTTTTTATTTTTTTTTACAATAATTAAAAACGATAACATGTGTGCCACAACATCTTGCATAAAAATAACGTTTTTATACAACCTCTAAGGTTCCCTAGAGTGTAGTCCACAAATTGTTCAGTGCGGAATTTCGTTTTTTCAGCATTTAATTGAAGTTGTCTCGTGGGTGCGTTAATTTGCCAAGTACATTTTCTCGCAATGTTGGCCAATTAGACCCCAAAACAAGTTTAAAAGTATTAATACATAACGGAATTTCAAAACTGTCAACACCAGTGGTTCATCCAAATAATGCGAAGGAAACTCAAAAAACATTGCGGTGATTCTCACTAGTAGCAACTGTGCGGAATGCTACTTGAAAATTTGCGATTTGAACTTATGGGATTTGATGAGAAAGTTGTCAGTATTCACGATATTTTGTTGCTTCCAGTTTTATGGAACGACAGAGCAAGTCCTAGGTATCGAAAGAGCGTTTCATGCCTGGATGAAAAGCCCAAGATGACAGCAAATCATACTAACATTAAATGTTATCAAGATAACATTTCGGAAGGCCTGGTGCCAATAATGGAAAGGTTTCATGTACTTACAACTAGGAATTGCTGCCATAAGTGTGGCTAAAATGACTGAAGGAATGTTCGTTGACTCTCAGATCCGTAGGATAGTTATTTCGAGGAACTGATGACCAACAGTGAATTTCATTAAATATGAGTGCTACGATTTGCTCGGAGTAGCTGATTACCTTGAAGTACGGTGAGACAATACTTAAAACATTCTAAGCGATGGCATACATTTCGCCTGTAATCACCAGTGCCGCGTCTGAGCCACTAGTGATCCAATAGTTAATTATTTTTCTCGCCACATTATATTTGTGCCTTGAGTTCTAGGCTTTCACGACTTTTCATCAATGAGAGTATTGTCACCATACACATTCCTCTTCATAGGGGCAATCTTTCTGCTAGGAAAAAAAGAAGAGATTGACGTAGATCTGCGGTCGGTTCGTATTTATCCCACATATGGTAATTTCATATATGGGTAATTCCACGTGAAATCGGGCGAAAATAAAAGCATGACCCCTTCTGATTGGTCTACAGATATTTTGTCTTGTTCAATGTGGTGTAAAAAATATAGAAGTAATATATTAATGCATTTGTTTGACCATTGACCATGTTTTTATTTACACCCAAAATTAGTAAAATTTCTGAGCATTTTGGGCAAACTTCAGAAAAAATTCTCGCGTGAAAATCCATTCTAATATCAGAAAAATGTTTCTCCTAATAGTAAATAGTTTATAGAAAAGGTTTTTGCATTGAGCATATCGTTTGCATTTTGTAACCATGTTGTTACTCCCGAATTCAAAAGTTCAGTTTTCTTCAAAGCTAAATTCCCAAAATACGTAATCTTCCGTTTTCGAGTTTATTGACTCTACAACCTAAATTGATTCTACAACCTAAATTTTCACACAAAAGAATTCGCGTGCGAAGCTGGGCATTTCAAAAGTAAGGGTGTTTAGAGTCGAATTTTTTTTTTCAGATAATCCAATTTTTAAATAGTGTACATATTTTTCACAAAGCGTAAGAATCTACATTTCGGCCATTTCGGAATGCACTCGTTGCGGAAGCGGAAAGTGGTTTATATCATACCCCAGTATTACCCTAACCAAGAATAATTTATTAGGTGATTGTACGGAAATGGTCATCGAATGCCTAATGTTCCTGCAATTTTCTTTGCCGTCGAGGCAACCTTTATCTCCCGAATACGGCCATCAATAACCACATCTGAGTGAAAGAAAATCTGCATGCTTTCGTAACTCGTGGGCAATTATTTATCGGGTTATCTAAAGCAGGCTATCGTTGGTGTAGGGCTGCACAAAATGACTGGAAGCATCAGTTCAAACTTCGTGTGCAGTAGTATGAGTAAACAATATTTTCATTACATTTTTTGAGCTGATGTGATAGATTGAATCAGTAGAACACACAAAACTTTACAAAATGTAATTCACAGTTTTTAAAATTCTCGTTAGTTTTTTAGCTGCTTTTCTTTCAGTAACTTTGCAAATCATATTGTTTCTTCAATTGTGTAAAGCCTCGTGCAAATGTTCTTTTCCGTCATGGAAATTCGCCCTATCTATGGAAGTCCAAGTTTCCGTATGTTTATTTTAAAATGTTATATCAAGACTCATTGTCCTAAGAGGAAACTCACGTTCGATTACATTTCCATACACGGGCTCATTCACGTGGTGACAGTAAGCAAGCTGAAACTTCTTCCTTTCAGCTGCACCAGAACAGAATAAGCTTCATTAAAACGAACTGTATTGGAGGCAGTAAGATCAGTTAAAAACAAACAACTTTGATAATTAGCCCCAAGGTTTTTCGAGCATTTCAAACTGCGCATGTTCGTTCTTCCCCTGTAGAATTCGGTAATTGTGAGATGCCCAAACTTAGAACTTGTCCCGACTGGGGCGGTGCCCCGCTGGTGGGAGATACCTGGTTGGGGGAAAAACCCCGCTAGTCGACGGTAGGTCGGCGCCGGATCTCGCCATCCAGTGAGGGAAGGTCACCGCCACCTCCCGATGAAAAACATGTACTACACCTACGTGACTAATGATCTCAGTAGTTGACGCGCCCGGAATCACTATCAATCACATTGAAATTCCCAACGGTATTCAAAATCTGGATGCGGTAAATGATTCAACAGAGAAGGAAGTGAATTTAGTATAAGATTTCAATGGACTCTTTCACTGTTGATGAACAGAATTCGTTTTTAGATGTGTGGAAGATCGTCGGCGGTAGTTCTAAGATCGTAAATAATAGAAGTGAATATCAAATGTTGAAGATATATTATGTTCACCATTCCTTTCAAACGACTATATTTCAAGTTTTTCCGTTTTAAGACAATGTACAATTTTTAAAAAAACACTTCATTTCGTATTGCTTTTTTACTATTAGTCGTGCGAGTCAAGGCTTATTATGAATTTAATGTAATAAAACACGTCACAATTTGCTACACTTTTGGGACACTAATGTGGAAATTAGGCAAAAGGAAGAAAGTTGGGGTATTTGTGAGAAGGCGTGTTTTTCTTTTTAGTAATAAATAATTTCTTTACCATTTTGACCTGGGAATTATACGAAGTGTTTTTTGTATGTTTGTTTATTGTATCGCAGCATATATATCACCTCAACTCCACACGAATTTCCATGTCTCGAAGCGATGTTGTAGTTTTGGAGGACATTTATTTCTGATTATTTGTGAACCGCATTTGCTATGCAAGCAATTTTGACGGCCCGAAGTTTTTCACGATGGCAGGATCGCCCACGATACAGGACTTTCGTAATTTGCACCCCAGTTCCGTCAGATGACAAAATTGCGTTTTTCTTCGTTTGTTTTGAAAAACACTAGATTTTTTTCTTCGGTAATATCTTCAACTTTTCTCAGAGATCAGGAACTGTCAAGAAACTTGTGCTGAAACCAAGCGTTTCTCAGCAAAATGCCACACTGAGAGAAATGTCTAGTTCATACAATTAAGCACGCAGTAGATTAAAGTATACGGTATAGTATATTTTGGAACAACAAAGTGCGTAGTCACGTTCAGAAAACTGCTGTTTAGTTAAACACACTAATGCACGTATAGTAATGTTCTCTAAACAAGTTATAGCCCAAGACGAATTGCATTTATTGGAGATAACTAAACGAATTGATACGTTGACTACTACATCGAGTATTATTTACTAAATGAATAGTTGCTTTTCATAAATTACAAAACGCTGCTGAGTAAGCTGCAGAAACGTGAAAGGGGATATTTTCTTTGTATCCCTTCAGCCGGGTGGCATCTGGGGTTCCTAAGCAGCCACCCATCCAACGGCCCTGTGGGCTCGCTACTTCCTTAACCTCGCTTACCCGGCAGACCCTAGCCAGTCAGAACATTTAAGGAAGCCGGCTGTCGACGTTTGGCTACCGACGGTATTTCTTCCGTGAGTTTAGAATGCAATATATTATTGAAAAAACTTATCATTCATATGATTTGTACAGCGTATATATTACAGTATACAGTGTGTATGTATGTATATATAGTGTGTGTACAGCTATATTTAGCGTTGGTTTCTCACAGTTCACATTAGTTCTATATCCATTAAAATTTTTCAATTTCTGAGAACGTCCGCTTACTAACACAGTAAGCAGTGTTTAGTAAACGTCACAAGAAACGTAGATCTCGCTGAATTTTATCTACGAAACAAACATAGTACTACTGACAATTCTTTGTTCATTCACTTACGATTTACAACTGTCTAATTTACTAAACAAAACTAAATCATGTTTAGTGAATCGTGCCACACAAATAAATGTATTTACTATATGATGGCGTACTAAACATGTTTAGTACATTCTACTACAAAATTTCTCTTAGTTAATTAGTTTTATGTGTTAATCTAATTTAGGTGGAGACGGTGTTGAATTATTTCCACGTAAAATGAGCCTTCAGCAGCTTCGCCACCTCTTCCTAGAGAAGGTTCCTCCTTCTTCTCCATCTCTTGAGAAGCTCTTTAATTCCGTCCGGGGAAAAAGCTATGTTGCATCATGCGTAGCCACTCTTGCACCGCCTCCATAATCTTGTCATCTAACGAAAACTTGGCTTTACGCAGGTGCGCTTTCATCGGATCGTCAAAGTTAAAATCACTTGGGTCGTCACACGTTGCACCACGGGTGCTCTAGTAGCTTGTTACAAAGTTCCTATAAGCACCGAGTTTTTCTTCGTAGTATGAGGTCAAGCATTGTTTTCAAGCAAAATCACACCTTTTAAAAGTTTTCTTCGCCTCATGGATGATTCGAAATGTCGAATCATCCGACGTTCAACTCATTCGCTATTTCGTTAATTATGACTCGACAGTCATCATGAATCTGTTGGTCAACTGCCTCAATGTTCTTATCCGTCTTCGAAGTTGATGGAGACTCATTATTTATTAATAGGAAGCACGATTTTTCTGAACATTTCGTAAGAACAATCGACTGCACACATTTCTCAGAAATTGTTGTAAAAAAATCGAGGATCGTTGATCACAAACGTGCAGGATCTACTTCACTCGCAAATATTTTAGCTCTAAATGTTAATAATTTATTCTGAAAACACGCAATTTTGAAACGCCTGGCCCGTTCTGTGCTGCGCTCTGTGGATAGCAGCGAAAACTTGTCTTCTACCCCGGGCGGGTCGCGTGTCAGATGACAAAGGTGTTGGACCAGGGTGCCTACGCACATGGGCGAGGGGGGAGTGAGGTAGGATATTTAGAGGCTGGGGCCGAGGGTGGTGAAGCGAACAGCGGGCTGGAAGCCGGGCTGACGGCTCGAGAGTCAGCCGCTGAGCCGAGGGAGAAGGTAGTCACAGAGGCGAATCTCCCTGCCTCCCTTGCCTAGACTTTTCCGCATATATGGAGATGTGCACTAACTTGGCTCTTTTACGGATATATATCTTTTCGTTTTGAGGGGTACTTCACCTGAAGCTCTTATAAATATATTAAAATACTTTTCACGGTGGTCAGTTTCTTTAAAACTTCAGGATTTTAAAAAATTGAAGACGTATATTTTTTGAAAGATGCGTTAGAACATGTAAACTGTTGAGCCACTTGGCGGCTGAATGGTTTTTTTAATATAATTTATTTATAAAGGTCGCATAAACAACTAGGTCTTGAGCAACCACAAGGTTGTAATACAGAGTCAGACACATTTACGAAATATTTCTGTATGTTGAGTCTTTACAAAGTATGTTTCAATAAGCTACAATATGACAAATACAGTAGGTTATTTTACATAGTATTATACATTATTGTGGATAGTTCAGACACTTGACCTGGAGGAAGGCATCAAATAGATATTATTTTATTGGTATGAAAGTAGTTGAGTCTTTGAACATTCATGGACACTTGTGTTGGTTTACAGATTTTTGTGGAGGTTGAGTTCCACAAGGAAATGGATCACTTTATATACATTACTTTTATCATTCAAGAGTGATTGTATATTCTTTGAAATTTTTTAAATGATGTTATAGGTAGATTACGGTTTCACAGAGATTTGGAGATTCCTTTGTAATTAGTTGTTTGTGGGTCAGAGCTGCATGGCCAATTCTCAAACGCGTTAGTAGCACTTGATCACTTCTTTTTTGGAAGTAGGGAGCATGGTCTAAGAATTGATTTCCTGATCATGTGTAACTAGGTGGTGAGCGTTTCCATTCGGTATCCCACAATATCTTGGTTTTGTGAAGGAGTTCTTTTTTATATCATTATGGGAAACATTGTTGATAGTAAGGGGTAAGGAGGTAGCTAGTTTAGCTGCCCTGTCAACTGATGCGTTGCCAGTAATACCGATATGTGAGGGAACCCAGATAAGCATTATTTCTTTGTTAATGTTTAACAGTTCATTATATAGATTAATAATTTTTTCGATTATTGGGTCAAGTGTGGAGGTGCTATTAAAGCTTTCTAGTACACTTCTTGAATCAGTGTAGATTACAAATTTTGAATTTGACATTTCTTTGATGTACTTCAGAGCTCTGTAAATGGCATAAGCCCCATAATAATATACAGAACATAGGTCACTAAGCTTGAAATATTTTGTTAGTCCGTCAACTAATAGAGCACATCCAGAGCCGTTAGTGGTTCGGGAACCATCAGTAAATATGTTGGTGTATTGACTGTATTTAGATGACTATTCTCTGAAGAGAGATATATTTGTGGACATGTCAGCTTTCTTGAATTCTTTAAGACTTGTATTAATAGCAATTTTGGAAGGAAGCCATGGAGGTCTTTTTATATTAGTATCAGAATTTACCAGGGGAACTTGAAGTCGATCTCATCGAGGTATTGTTTTAATATTTGATATACTGGTTTAGGGGAATTGATTTTTGTTTGGTATTGTACAGCAAATCTTGAGGAGAAAACATTCCTATGTACTGGGTTACAGGAGAAACACGAGATTTTGCTGGCGTAGGAGAAAGTTATTTTTCGTCTTCTAATGTGAAGGGGCTCTTCTTCGGCGGCTTAATGTTTGGTGAGCTGAATTGCAGGAACCTATGTTCTCTATTTAATATGCCAGCTCGAACAAATACTTTACGAGATAGGACGATTCCTAAAGCCGTGTGTGGGTCAATGAATTGATCGCCCAGTGAAGTAACATGCCTTTGACCGTCAAAACATTCAAAAGTGTTAGTGTGCGAAATTTTCGGACAGGTTCAGCTAGTTTCATATAACATGAATACGTGGCTACAAGTCAACAGTTACGTCACAGTTGCTCAGTCGATTCTAATTAAAAATATTAGTAACACTAATGCCATCCATACATATACTTATTTCAGATACTGATATGATTTGCACATTTTTCGTTAATGAACAACTTTAAATAGACGTGTGTGAACAAAAAATTTCCATATCTACTTTAAAAAATTGTTACGGAAAGTCATCAGGCAGGCTAAAATCATGAACAAATATCAGGATATTTTGAACTCAAATAACAAAACAAAAGCAATGTGGAATATAATAAAAAATACGACCAAATCAACTAGAAACCCTGTAGAGAATGTCGTTTTAAAATATAACGATATAAGTAAGAACGATCCGGCAACAGTGGCTAGTTTCTTTAACCAATACTTTTCGAGAATTGCTGCCGATCTCATTAAGGGTCTTCAGCCACAAAATTCAAAAACAGACAGTTCACCCGAAAATTTTAGACACGATGTTAGTTTCCAAAACGTCTTCCTATGAAATTTTCAAAATAATCGGTAAACTAAAAAATAAATATTTGTCCGGTTTAGATGAATTCCCGGATTCTTTGTTAAAGACCTGTGCGTATGCCATTATACACCCGTTAACTCACATATTTGATTCATCGTTATGCACCGGAACGTTTCCAGATATTTTCAAAACAGCTAAAATTAAGCCGCCCTTGAAAAAAGGCAACAAAAATGAAATTCAAAATTATCGGCACATTGCTCTTCTATCAGTTTTTTCAAAAATATTAGAGAGACTTTTTTACGTACGAATGGAAACCTTTCTCAGTAAACACGACGCGCTTTCAGATTGCCAACATGGATTTAGAAAATCAAAATCAACGGAAACAGCTATATTTTCTTTTCTTAAAGATGTCGCCTCATCATTGGATCAAAACGAGGCACCTATTGGATTTTTTAGATCTCTCAAAAGCTTTTGACGTCATTGATCATGACATTTTACTTTCAAAATTACCTTCATATGGAATCCGTGGTATTGCTCTAGATTGGTTATGTTCGTACCTTAAACAACGATCTTAGAGAGTGGAAATACCTTACTGGAATGATGGAACATTACATACGCACCTTTCCGACTCTTTGCCCATTGCACGTGGAGTTCCTCAAGGATCGATTTTAGGCCCTATTCTGTTCCTACTTTACGTAAACGATATGCCCTCGACGATTCGAAACGGAAGAACGGTTCTCTTTGCAGATGATACGAACATCCTTTGCAATAAAGAAACCGTAAATAGTACAATATCAGAAGTCAAATTGGTTCCGAAATAACAAGTTAATAGTAAACGAAAAGAAAACGGTTTTAATGCAGTTTTCCATTTCAAATAAACAATTCTGTGCTCCATTGAAAATGAACGGTGTACCATTGACTGATGTTAGGGCAACAAAATTTTTAGGTCTCTCAATTCAGTCAAACCTTAAATGGGATGTCCATTTAAATGAATTGAACACAAAATTAAGTTCATTATGCTACGCGTTCAGAATTCTTGCAAATTCAGTCAGCCTTCATACTGTTCGTTGTGTATATTTCGCTTTATTCCCCCTAGATATTTTTTCGAATCAGCTATCTGTTTATTTCGAATCAGCGGTTTTTCAAAAATGACTTGTTAAATTTTCAGAAAATGCCGAAGTCTATTACTATAAAATCGGCGTAGAAATCATATTCATCAGGTGACAATATCAACAGCTCATTACAAAAAATTCACATACAATACATGTACATTATTTTAGAACACTTTGCCAGATGACATTAAACGATTAAATTCGATAGAAAAGTTTAAATCCCAAGTGAAATCGTTTCTGCTGCATAACTGTTTCTATACAATTAGCGATTATACTGACCACAAGAAAAGTAACATTAATTTTAACAATGATACATAATTTACCATTTACCATTTGAGCCGTACCGTGATTTACCATTTGAGCTGTATAAATGTGTACAAACAAACTGTAACAAGTATTGTATTGGAGCCTCCGGGTCAATGACCCCCATCTCGATCAGGTTTTTCGTCCAGTTTCCCTGATCCAGTGAGCAAATGCTGAGATGGCCCATTGTTTTGCTTCTGGACATAAAAGTAACTTCATTTTCTGTGCACGTCTTCTAGAATTCATTGGGAAATATAGGTTTTCAAATTATCGTTTCCATGTTGTCGCGGCAGGAAGTATTATTCCGAAGGACAACATGGATAAGAGCCTAAATTTATTGCTATTTTATCCTTGAAAATAGATATTATTACATGGGAGCTTTTTTTTTTTCAAAATTTTAGTAGTATATGACTTAGTGTAGGGATCACAGAATTTTGAAAATGTGCATACAATTCACTTTTCCCCATAGCACGTCAAACGCAGTTTTTAACTGTTTTTTAACGTAAAATAAATAAAAAAAATTTAAAAAATAGTTGTATGCATTTCGGCCGAAAAGTAATTTTTGTATTCGCCTTATTATCGCACAGTATTCATAGGTTTTTTGTTGCTTTTTCTCTTTTTTGCGATGTTCACCTTTGACATTATTTTTATAAAGGCCGAACGTGAAATCATTGCCTTTCTATCCTTGCAGTCTCGACATCTCATTTTCCCTTTTTCCTTTTTCTGGTGTAGGATAGGAATATTTTCAGAGCTAACAGTAAATTCCATAACGTTTTTCCTTCGTATGTAGGTGGATTTGGATCCGCAGAAACGGGGGTTTGTTCGTGATTGAAAGGCAATCTTTTAATTTGGACTTACTATTTCGTTACAGAGGAAATATGTTAAAGAAAGGAAATAATACGCAGAAAAATGTTGAAATACTGAACTACCGGGGTTAATGATGGATTGTGTGAATGGTTTTTTCATATATTTCAACTATATCAGCAGAATTTTGTACTATGGACATAAATCACTCTGGGTCAAGCATCCCTCTTCTGTCTGGGTCAGGATGAGACAAATATCCTATAAAATAACAAAAATCCCATAAAATGTGTGATTTGCCAATATATAACTTTTTGGCTGTAAAATTAACTTGCGTACAGATCGATGAAATGAAGCGATTGCCTGAGATGGCTATAGTTCCACCAAAGTGCTCCTCTCTACATTCCGCCAACGCTGACATTTTCCGGAAAATTTGGGTCAAGTATCCGTAATTTCCCGTACATAAGTATTCGCCAGTTGCTACTTCTCATTTCCGGACCCAGATACGGCCACCGTCAACATCCAATAAATTGTGATTCATTCGAGGAGCAACGCGTGTCCATTTCTGCCCCCAATTTGGATATTTCTGTGAGTTTTCCGCTCGCCGGTGTCGTGTTAAAGGCTGTCTACTCCACACTCGCGTCGTTAGCGACGGATAGTCTTCGGCTAATGTAGTGTGTACTTCACAGGAATTATTTAATTCATTAGTCTCCCTCCCACTCACTATAATATCCTCTTGGATTCATTTTATTTTTAAATTTAAAAGCAAAAAAAAAGTTACATTTGCTATTTAAAATTAGAGATTTTAAATGCGTTATCCCGCCGAAATAATGATACCATTTACCACAACTTTTAAATTGGGGAATATTTTTGATCGCGTCGCTAACAAATTCCAATTACAACAGACACATTACAATTACAACAGACGTCGTGAAGACTACTACACGACCTCTTCTCTAGGTTATGTTGCACATTCTTGACATCACGACACGCCAAGTTGGATGTACTCGACAACACCGTCGGCGTCCCTAGGTTCCCTGTTCTAAGATCTCTCATCTCCGATGAGACAATTAGAGCTGGGCAGATGCATAAGAGCGGGTGCCCAATCATTATGTGCGGAGATAAGGATGTGGCTCGCTTGCAGCTTTTCCACGTATTGCCTGCAACCCCGGTAGTACAGCGACCGCGGTCTCTCGACGCCCCTCTAAGACCATTGCCGGGGACAGAAATAGTCGGATGAATGGCGATGTGCGATTGTTATGCTTGTTCCTGATGTTGCCGTTGCGGGAGGCGCCGGATATTCCATCTGCATCAGTACACTATTCATTGAAATATATGGATCTGGAATGTTTTATCTACCCCTGCAAAACTATTTTTGTAACGAAGGGACACTGCGATAACATTCATTGATATCGCAAAAGCAATTTCATAACCACTCATGACATGGCCTACACCACGAGTCAAAACCGCAAAAGGAAAAGAAGAAAAACAAAACAAAAACAGAAACATCACAAAATGATTTAATTGATAGTTATTCTTGGAGGTTTTTAATCGCACAATTTACTCAACAAAGGTACCACTAGGCAAAGGAATTGCTAGAAATCGTAAGAACATTTCGCGCACAAAAACGTGACACTAGGATCCCACGAGTTCTTGCAAGAGTGAGAGGGTAAATATTTTTTACGTACAACATCGCATAGCTGCTAATGCAAATGTGTACGCTACTTGACACTGTACACGCCATTCACCCTTCTTGCAGTGTCCTACAGTAGTTCGATCCTTGCATGTTCGCAATCAGAAGCAACGGGTTCCTAGGACGTCCTACGCTGCGCATCGAAAATATTTTCATAGTGCATAATATGAACAACATCGGCATGCTTAATCAGTGCCATGTCCCCACGAATTTGTGTAGCCATTGCCACACAGGTTAAAACAGGGTGGCCAGCGAACCTGGAATCCTTGAAAAGCGAAAAAAGCAACGGGAATTTGAATAAGTCTGAAAGAACCGCCAAAACCCGGGAATTTGATTTGAAAACCGGGATTTTTCGTTATTTTCAGATTTTCCCCCACATGTAACACTTATTCACATACGGCATCGTATTCAGTAAAGTGCCGAATTCAACTCGGTTCATGGTAATGGCTAGTGTTAAAATCGAAGAATGTATGAGAAGTGTCACATGTTTGCTTGGGAATTGCGAAGTTCTTGACTCACGCATAACACAACTTCAAAGACTTCCGCTTGTGTAGGTGCAATATGGATAGAGTACCCAGCACCACATAGCACCTATATGGTTGCCTGTGGGTTGCACGTGCATGGACGAGATATTTGCGGAACAAACGTCTCACCGGGAACGCAATCGCTGTGTTTCGATTAGTGTCGCGCGTCGTCTTTGATGAGATCGGCGGTACCACTTTGCTATTTTTTCGATCGAAACGACCATGTTATCACGTCCATGATAAAGGGAATTTTAACTTCTGTAGAAGAGCGCAGTCGAAGCAGGCTTCGCTTATAGCGTATACAGAGATTGAGTGAGTGACCGAATTGACAGGGAACACGAAGAAAATAAACATGCGGAGATCTTGACAGGGTTGCGCGCAGAGTCAGTGTGAAATTAAAGTTAAAATGTTTGTACAAATTTATGGTACTCAATTTTTTCAATTTTTCTTTCATGTAAAGTATTAGAAATAATACTAATATAATCCAAACCCAACCAATTCAAACGAAGCGCCTGTGGTGCATACCAGTGTTTATTTCGATAGTCAGGAACAGTAGTTATTTCAAAGTTTTACATATGAGACATACCATAATCAGCGATCTAAATTTCTTGAAGTAAAGAAGTAATTTGTTTGAAGTTAATTTATTACCTCCCATCAATCTACTTTCTTTTATAAGAATAGCAATAGCTTACAAAAATCTCTTATTATGTTCACGAAGAGCAGAAAATTCATAACGTGTGCTTGATACCAAATTACTCATATTTCCGAAAAATTCAACATGACCGTATTCGAAGGTCTGTTTTTAGTGAACATATTTCGTCAAGGGAAAAAATTGTATCTTCACAATCAAAGTTGTAAGAAGACGCAGAAAAAATTTTAATTTTCGAAAAATCGGGAATATCAACCAACTTTAAGACCTGTACCATTATCTTATGCGTGCTTTTAAGTTATACTAAAGACTTTGTTATGCTGAAGTTAGAATTTTCAACGAATATGAGACCTGCACTCGTAAACGTCCTATACGACATACAAGGTGAAAATTGAGTCAAAATTTGTTGATGCCGTTTTTTGAGAAAAAATTGTTTAGAAAACTGCCTAAATTTTATCCAAAATTACGCGAAAAGTACTCAAATATTCGAAAAATTGAATATAATCTTATTTCAAAATCGATCTCTAAGGAACAGATATTAATGGAAAAAATGTCTGTCTTCGTAATTGTTGTGGGGAGACGCCGAACAAATATTGGACTTTTGCAATTTTCGAAAAATCGGGGTTTTCAACAGAAATGAGTCCTGCACTATTCTCTTAAACGGCCTTCACACTATCCAACAACAAAATTTAATCAAAAACGTTGAAGCCATTTCTTTGAATAATTCGAAAATGTCCCAGTGGCTTCATGTAAAGTACCTCCCAAAATTAAAATATCGGTTTCAAATATAAGGGACCGTTACATCGCGAGATCCATTAAGTTGTATCAATTTTGAAGAAAGTCGGCTGAATGGTTTAGACGTTAGCGTTGTTCAATGTCGGACGGACGTTTATCAGTCAACCGAGTTTTCGTTATCAAGGACCTACAAAACATGTATTCTGGCTACACCACGTATTAGAGGATTTTATAAATTTAGCAACTGGATTTATCCACTTTTTCGTGACTAGGGCCAGAGTTTTTCTGCCGAAAATTCGCCGCTTTACCTGCAGCATTACATAACTTTCTCTTTACGGCGTAAGCGGTAAAAGGTAAAAATGTGTTGTAATGCGCGTAAAAGAACCTGGAAAATTTATCCAAAAGCCAGATCGCTGGTCACCCTGTAAATATTCAATGGCAGAAACTCTCCAGTATTCAAGAAAGTTCGCTGTGCATAGTTCTCAACGCCGATTGGCTAACTTGTTTGTTTGGTCCTGCCCTTTCCAATTTTAGTTACTCTCCTGTAGCCACACTCATTCTTACAGTTCGCGTACTCTAACGCTCTTCTTATAACGAGTTTAGGTGAAGCAGTTTAAAGCTTTATCTTCTTTAAATGCTATTGTTTCCAGGGCTTTTCATTTTCAATGTTTAGTATAAATATGCGACACATACACGCATTTATTGTGCGTAGTGGTGATAAAATGTGCAAACAGGATAAAAGTAAAAGGGGTGGGGCACGTGGCTTAGAGCGAAGTCGCTTATCTTTCACAAAGGAGTTTCGGGTTCGATTCTCGGACAAACTCTTGTGAAATTGGCTCCGACAAAACGAGTTTGCCTGTTTCACAGGGGCTAGACCAACTCTGTGAAGTGCCCTACCACTGCCGTAATTGCTTTCCAATTCTGGTCGCTGGGTAGTAGAGCAGGAGCGTGTACGCGGAGGTGCTACGTGACGGTGCTCTTGACCACTGACACGACTTCCGGACCATAAAGTACTAGTATAATTAACGGAAGCTTACTCATAACAAAATTTGCGGAGAATTACTCCAGAAACGCGTTTACCCCAAGTTCTTCGCATAAGAAGGAACGCTCACAGAAAAATGACGTAATAAAAAAAAAACAAAGAAAAGCTATGTACACACTTCCGATTGGGATCCATGTCGGGAAAACATGCAAAAAGAATCTTCTGAACATTTCAGCAAATTGGGTTGAACCCACTAAACAGGATTAATAACAAACCCTCCGAACCTTGTGTACCAGTACATTCTATTCCACATTCCCCTTCTACAAAAATTTCCTTGAGATTCCTTTGTAGTTAATAATCGCGTGACCCAATAGACAGACCACATGCGTAAGCACAGTTTTCTTATGGGGTGGGTGAAAGATGTTGACAAGGCTTATGGACGCCAGAATGAAGGTATGATGGAAAAATTGCAAGGCAACCGAAACCAGTATTTGCATGGAATAATGTTATGAACTTTTCTTTTCGCACTTCGACGGTTCATTCTTTCCTTTTCTGGTGCGTGGTGACTCTTCAGCCCTCTCGGGGTGGTGAAAGATCTTGTTGATCGCCTAGAAAAAAACTCAATGTCCTGGATCCTAAAACAATGAAGGTCACTATCCTTTCATTTAGAACAAAGAGAATAGGTTAGACGGGGAATCGAGTAATTTCGTTTATCTCATTACAAATTACTCATTAATTCAGTGTGTGGCCAAACAAGTGATAAAAAATCGTGTTGAATTTCGTCCATCCGTATTTTGATGAATAGACATGGACGTGTTATAGACCTGTTGCCAGTAAAGTACTCGACTGAAGACTTGTTTCAAAATTTCCACTCTCAATGTTGCGTATAATTTAAACAAAATTTTAACTGTGACCTACACGTCATAAAAAAGTCCACGCAAGTACATAAACGTCTTTCGATACAAACTATCGCATCGTTCTGTGCAACACAGGTATTAAGTTAAAGGAAGTTGTAAATTTAGTATTAAATATCTGTAAAATAAAATTCATAACAGATTAAAAAGAAGAAAATAATAGTTAACACATCGGACTGAATGAAGCATTATTTGCAGATACTAATGATAATTATAAAAAGCAATTCAGATCATATTTTCATGTCTCAGCCTCTTCATGGAAAAACGCAAAAGTGTCCACTAAAATTATTAAAGAGCTGTTATCCATTCTAGACTTACTACATAATTTTTGTTTTCCCTGATCTTTGCCAACTGCTCTTGCATCTTTTACTGTTGCCAAAGCTTTTGATCGAATTGAAACGAAAAATTTGGAGGTTGAATTTGCATTCTAGATTACTTTGAAAATACTGGAGCTTCATATTTCTTGACCAATTTCCCTGCAGTGAACTGTCACGTTTGAAACGTAGGACGATTCAGCAAAATTCGTCCATTTTGATAGCCCAATTGAATCCTTGAGTGCTGTCAGTCATAATGACGTAAATCATGCTTTCTTACAATTTGGATAGTGTGGAGCTAAACTGTAAAATTATTATTTTGGTAAGTCATACTTCGATACATCATTATTTAACAGAATTCCTCTTGGGTACATCAGTGTGGATCAAGCCTTCTCCAGTGAAAGATTCATGGTATATTTTCCATGTTAACATGTTTTAGAATTTAAAACTTTCTTCTGAGTGTGAAAACACTGTGCTATGTAATAGAGTGGTTAACGTGCTGAACTGGTAATACGGAAATCGGGGGAATAGGTAGTACTTTTCAAACTTATTTTTTAATAAAACTTTAATGGTAGAGTACACGTAATACAATAATGGAAATGCCGTTTTCATCGAAACTCTTGAATCTTCAAAAATTAAAGATTTTTTTATTAGAATCTCTGATGTTCTTTGTGTGAAAATGTTTTTTTTAGAGATCGCTGAAGTATTACGTGGATACAATTTGCATTTTGTATTCTGACGTAATCGTTTCAAATAATACGAGGAAATGTGTGCTTTTGTAGCTCCATTAGTTATATCGACGAACAAGACACTCGAGCCAACGTATTCGACACCTTGATTGAGGTACTGTGCAACTGTTGGCGTTTTCAGGAATATCAGATACGCGGACTGCCCACTTCTCGAAGGACACGTTGACGAAGATAATGATTGTTTAATGTAAGTGCCGGTTCGCTGTGGCACCGTTGAAGTGCAAGGTATCTCAATGCAAGTGTAATGGGCCGCTCTGCGAATTCTCTTAATATCCTCTAAATACAGGAACAAGCTGATATTGCTGCACGGGAAGTAAGTTACTAGCCCCTATACTTGAAGGGCTCAGTAGAACAAGGGGCTATCCCACATTAGCATAATTATGAGATAATGAAGCTTTTACCTAAACTTCCCTTATATAACCCAGTACATTTTAAAACTTTTAAAACACACTACACTTGCATATAGGTCCATATTGAATTTAAATAATATATTACACTCGAAGAACAATATTCGAAGTTTTGTATAATACCAATAACTCTATTTTATAAAAAAAAAAAAAAATGTGGAATAGCCCTTTGTTCTACTGAGTCTTTCAATTGTCTTGATAACTAAAATTTGAAATTCAAATCTTAAATGGAATATTGATATTGGTTAACTGCTGAAGTTCATTGTGTAACGCATTCGTTCATAAATCTTTTTTTCAAATGCTCTAACATTGTGAACGATTTCTGGAATAAATAGGGAAAATCTGTAAAACACAGGGAAATCGAACCGCAGAAATTATACAGTGAGGACATAAGGCAACGGACTGTCACCTCAAAAAATATGTATTCGACGCGAGACTGTAAGCGAGCAGAAGGAAAGAATGTTTAGTTGATGTTATACGACGAGCAGTAACTAGAAAGACGTCCCTTTTATAATTTCACGTGTAGTCATCAGCAAAATTATATAAGGTTCCTGTAAACTGATCAAGTACTATAATTATCACTTCTGAGGAGGAAGTGATAATTTTGCACGTGTGGACGTGTTTCAGAGAGCGCGTGCGGATGCGGTACTATTCTGCTGTTCCCACCTCGTCGCACTATATAACAGAGGAAGCCAGTGTGTAACGACAACTGGATTCACCCGAACTCTCTACATCAGCTCATTTTCTTCTGGTGGCTCCAGTTATATGCTAGGAACTACTAATTAGAAGGCCGCGATTAAAGGATTGGCTAGAAGATGAATGATTGAAAGATGTAAATTAAAATATAGTTAATTACTGAAATTGTTTACCTATTGAGAAACATGAGAAAATATAAAATAAACATTAACACATTCGGAGAGACCAAAAATATATTAAGAGAAAGAAAATGAACACTAGTGAAAAATATTATTTACAATATAAACGAACACTAAAAATAAATCTAGAACACTTCATACTTTCAAACATTTATAGGTAAATCCCCGGGCCCGAGCAGATCGAATAATAAAAAATCATTTTAACATGGGACGTGGGAAAATTTGTTGGACATTTCTCAAAACTGGGCATTTTCTCTCTGAACTAAATATAAAGGACAATGTGTTTGGACATTTTGGGATGGATCTTTTCTGTACATTACACAATTTATGTTGAACCAAACCTCTAAAAAGCAACTAATGCAATAAAAACTAAATTACTTTTTTTGGTGTACCGAATGAAAAAAAAATACTGCAATTTACGTATAATATTGCGTTTGAATATTCATACGGTCGGCTACACACGGCTCGCATCACAATAAATCTGCAGCAGTTCCGCTGGGACCATCCACCCTAAAGTCCGTATCTTCCCCTCCAAGTAATTTCTATCTTCTTACACCTCAAGAAATTCTTGACAGGTCAGCTTTACGCGTATCACATGGATGCAGAATTGTAGGCTGTTGGGAGTTGGCTGTCAAACACTGGCATCTATCCCAGACGGCAGACTTGTTTTACTACATAATTATACAAATGCTGGACCCACTGTATGACAAATGTCTCAATTGTGGTGATGATTAGATGGAAAATAGTGCAGCAGGTGCAGTGTGTGCTACAATCAAGTTTTTCAATAAATTTGTTGACGTCCTACGGAAACTTACTTTTTGGATGCGACTTTTATAACAAACTGTAAAACCTTTCTAAGTCAGTTAAAAATCGTTCAAGTATATAATATTACAATTCAGACATTTTAAAAATCAACGTGAGATACTAAATGAAAAATAAAATACAATGAACAAAAAGGCATTGGAATTTAAAATTTCCTAGCACAGTTTTCGTTTTAATTTTCTCGAAGGTTTTTGATTAATTTGTTAATTTGAACAGAGTTGCAGTACATGTCTTATCGTTGTCGCCGCGAGTACGTTGGCCATTATCTTTGAAAATTCATTTGTACCTTCTTCCCTGTATTTACGTATTCATAGCGTAATAACATGTGCTGGCGACTTCTTAATAAAAATGAAATTATTAAGCGATTGTAATCCATGAATCACAAAAAGTAGTATTTACAACAAATTCCACATAGGTATTATACTATAATTAGTACACACAGTAACACTTATATTCCCGTATTTGAGTATTATGACAATATTTGAAAATTTACTTCAGAAAAAATGCAGTTCTAACCTTAGCTCAGGGCTTGATAAATGAATGTGTAAAGCGAATATCAGTAAGAATGAAACGTGCACACTGTAAACGTGATAAGCGCAAGTCGAACCGCAAGAAATGTGCCGTACCTGAAAACACTATCTTAAGTGGAGAATATATTTAGAAAATAATCTAGTTTTACTAGTAAAAATGTAATTAAAGATTCTTCAGAAACAGCCGATATTGAGTAATAGAATGTAATTGGCTGTGGAATGAAAACTGTTCTGCTCATGATAAAATCGTTATCCTGCAAAATGAGTATTTTTAGATACGTCCTTTTTTTTGTTCCCCAAAGAACAAAAAAGTCAGTGATGTCAGAACAAAATTTTGAAAACAAATAAAAAAAATCGAAAAGCGGTTACGTAGTAAATAAAGTTCACGATAAGTTGCATCGAAATCCCCGTCAGATTTTAACACCTTAGTGTACATAAGAGAATTAATCATTTTTAATGTTCCCTGAAGATGAATTCTCGAATGAGAAAACGTGAAAAACAATAATCGAAGTGGAAAATAGGCTGGAGAGCGGAGAAAAGGAGTAATTCTTACAATTGATGAATACACATCTTTATTTAATAAAGTTCGTTCACCTGCGACATTCTCCTACATTTCTTGTTGGTGAAGTAAGTTGTCAGAATCAATATCGTCTTGATCAGTCTTATCAGATGCTTCAAAAACTTTAATCTGTTGGCTTCTGAAGTTTATTAGGAAATTAACAGATACATGGCATAAACACACCCGAAAAGATGATGACCTGAGGCTTCACAAAAGCGCTGCTGACTTAATTTTCAGCGCAGTCTACCATTACGTTGGAGAATCGGCCATCCGTGACCCCCAGAGATGTCACGGAACAACATGGTTCATGGATTTATTCAACAGGAATCCGCATATTATTAACTCGCACCATGCTTTCCGGTGTTATGAAACCTGTTCCAGAATGGACGCTTGTTTTCATATTGGAGGCGGGTGGCAACTGTCACGAGAGTGTCTACACCCAATCCTACTTGAAAGGTCTGGTACAAGCAATTTTCTGTATTGTAATCTTGAAAACCTGCGCCGTTTAGATACCTAGGTTGAGTCGTTTTGATAGACGAGTGATTGTGATGTTGATATAAATTATGGAGTAATGGGGGAACGAGAGGCATGAGGAAAGGAAGAGCCCTCAAAAAATTGCCGCGAACACACGTTGCCTACAGATTCCACGTGGATCACAGAATTTTGAATTCCTGTACACGGAGGCGGAAGGTGAGCGGTCTGACCACTACACCACGGGCCCCTTAACGTCGATGCTGCAAATTTATAATCAATATATTGCTATTAATGGACTGAGGCAACGAGCGATCCGTGTGTCTAAGAATAGGATTCCCGCCGTCAACTTCTCGCTATCCACTTCAGTGCATGTGAATATTATGACGGTTAATGCAAGCTGGCAGTAGCTTATATTGTAGTACTTCCCTTCTGCCTATTATAGTAAGCTTCCGCCTAGTAAACATTTGACTACCTGATGAATTGCACATACAACATTTTATCATTTTTACTTGGTATTTTTCTACGTTGAATTTGTAGGGATACAGAAGTTCGTGAAAAAAAAAAAATAAATAGAAACTGACTGTACTGTTTCCTGTATTACACATTTAGATACGTACAAATACATATTACGTAGTATTTATTTTCGTTTGAATATTACAAGCTTGTGAACAGTTTCAATGACCTCTCAGAGCTCTTGAATGCTAGTAAACAGTGGAAAATGTTGCTTGCATGTTAGTAGTGTGTCAAAATGCTGTCTAAGTTTCTGCACTCTGAGCTGGTTTGTTGGTCACGGCTGGGTGAAGAGGGGGCGTTGCGCTGCGATGAGTGCGTGGGAGCTCCGCTTGGCGCACCCTTGAAACAGTCACGGCTCGTACGAGTTGTAGCAAGTATGCGCTACTATCAAAACATTTTATTTAAATACTTATATATTACGTTATGTGGATGAGAGCCGTTTTTTTCTTTCTCGCTACGGAGTAGAGAGAAAGGTATGTAATGCTGCGCGAAAAGACGGCGAATTATCGGCAGAAAAAACGTATTACAGGGCCCTGGTAACGAAATAAATCCAGCTGCTAAATTCAGAAAAACAATCCTCTAACACATGGTGTAGCCAGAACCCAGGTTTTGTGGGTTCTTGATACCAAAAATCGAATGACGGCAAAACGTCTTTCCGTCTGTGAAAAACGCCAGCGGCTGAACCATTCACCTGATTTTCTACAAAATTGATCCAAATCGTTCTGTCTGATGTCGCGGCCCTTTGAATTTGAAACTGATTGTAATTGTGACGGGTGCTTTACATGAAGCCCATGTGAAGAAATGCCCCCTTGCATAGGACATTTTCAAAAGTTTCCATCATTTTGTAGTTGGATAATGTGCAGAATATTTCAAAAACAGCTCCGTCGTTTTTTATTAAATTTTGTTGGTTAGCGTGAAGAACGTTTAAGAGAATGGTCCAGGCCTCATGTTCGTCGAAAATTCTGATTTTTCGAAAATTGGAATTTTTTTTCGCAGTATACCTACAACTAGAATTATGAAAATAAATATTTTTTCCATAATGAAATTTATTCAGGAGAACAGACCTGAAAATGTCACGTTACTTTTTGGAAATCACTGGCTTTTAAAATTGTCAAACATAATCTTTTTTTTTCTTTAAAAATTTTTAATTTAAATACATGGTACAGGTCTCGTGTTCGTTGATATGCCGGATTTTACGAAAATAAAATAAAAAATATAAATATTCGGCCTGTTCATAAAACAATTGTGAAGATAAAATTTTGTTTTTTAATGGAGTGTGTTCATCAAAAACTGATCTTCAAATAAGGTAGAGTTGAAATTTCGAAAATGAGTATATTTGGGGTAATTTGGCGTCAAAACTTAGTGAAAAATGGTGACTGAGATGGGTTCGTTCAGAGAGAAATTGAAGTATAAATAGTATTATGTAACCATTACTGTAGGCAAGAAAGTACGTGCTATATTAGCACCAATATTTTCAACATCCGATGACCTATAAGAAAACGAGAAAAGCAAAGAAAATGTTAATGTATGTAAATTTTATGTACGAACGTGGTTAATTTTCATTGTAGTGATAGAGGCTAGGGTGCAAGAGATGGACAATCTATCACTGCACATTTCCTAATCCTCCTCTTGGTCTAGCGGTTTAACAGTTCGATTTGATTAAGTTATACTTAATAAACCTGTTTTTCCTTTGTGTCGTTACTATCACTCGGTCGCATCATAATTTTGTGTCATTGACTGTTCTCGTACAAGATAATAATTTCCACGTGGAATACGTTTCGGTTTTTCTCGGCTTTGCTTCCTTAGAGCAGGGATATTTAAGCACTGGCGATGGCAAACCAAGGCACTCAAATCAAATATCATGCGATTGTTCAACATATCGCATTCGTACCCGCGGAGTGGCCCGTGGGCAAACAAGAACCCCGAGGCAGGCGTGGGGAAAACTCCATAAAATATCTGTAAATTAGGTATAGCAACGCATTGATCATAATCTGTCTGTAAGGGTAAACTGATCATAAAACTTATATGAAATATAAGTTTTATGATCAATTTACCTTTACAGTGAAAACGTACGCATTTTAAGAAGTTGTACATTGTTCATCTTACATCGATTTAAGAAAAAGCATACGTCTAGTGTCCTTCGTGACGTGGTTAGCAATGCCTGACCAGTTCAATTAGGTGGGGGAGGGCATTAGTATGCTTCCAGGTTTATGCAGCAGAAAGTATACACCAAAGTAGTATCACATGTTACTGTACTTGGGTATTTCTTTGAAGGTGACTATGTGTATAAAGAAGTTTCTTGTCAACATACAATTTTGCGAACCTAATTATGCAGCAGAAAGTATACACCAAAGTAGTATCACATGTTACTGTACTTGGGTATTTTTTTGAAGGTGACTATGTGTATAAAGAAGTTTCTTGTCAACATGCAATTTTGCGAACCTAATTTACAACCACAAGCGAACCACAAACTTTTGCAGTTCACAAACTGCTACTGGTTGAAAACATTGTCGGGTGAACAGGATATGGAGTGATTTCAAATAGTTTTCAGTGAACTTTACCTCAGTGAAGGAGCTTTACCATTCTCAAGGAAGTCAGATCACTGACAAGCGTGGCCTGACCATTTCTGACTAGAAATCTCAAAGTGGTACAAAGTGGCACGTTTAGGAAATGCCAATCATTCAGGAAATCAAGATTGAGTTTTCGTATTTGGCTTATATTGATACATTAACGTGTGTAGAAGGAACTTGAGAGCAGTGGACAAAATTTGGAGAGCAGTGGAGATTTTGCAGATTGCGTTATTCAGATGCCTTTGAGTTTCCTCCTCATACTGTGCCGGGATTCTTACGTTAACATCGTAGACTTATTTGCATTCTTTGTTTAGATCTGTTAACGCTTTAAAGAAGTTGCGAATTAATAAGTTTTCTGGGCTTTGTAGAAAGTGGTATTGAATGTTTTTCATTGGTGATTCAAATTACATTTCGATACATATCTGTCAAATTAATATTCTTTTGTGGGTGTAAAGCATGTGGTCTGTGGGAAGACTGATATTAAACTACCACGCGCACGATGGCGCATATTACTGACTTACAAACGTAGCAATGGCGGGGAATGGCGAGTGTAAAGGAAAACTGAACTGGTGAGATAATAAAGACGAAAATACGGGAATGGAAGGCCAGGAAACGGGAGTACACCATGGGAGCCAGCCGGATACAATTTTTTACCCTATTGCGCAACGCTGAGAGTAATGTGGTTTGACACGGAAACTGTGTGTGTTTTCTCTTCTTAAGTTCCGAATCTACCTAACCCACTTTCACAAATCTAAAATGATATTAATAATTTATTAATTCCTGGAATTTGAAATCTTTATAAACAATTTGCAAAGGAAGCTTCCTCGCTACGCTTGCTGTCATGATTCAACAACGATAAAAGCATAAGGGGAAGTATCTGGGACGAAAGGAGAGGCATTTGCACCGAACTGTGAAGAGCATGGTTCATCAAAGCTTGATCCAGCACGGTCCATCAATGCTAGCGAAATTCATGCAATTAAATTTCAGCCGTTATCATCGCTGCGATGTGCGTCTAACATTTATCCCATCCAAATAGTTACCTCGTAATTTTAACACAGAACAATGTTTTGGACCATCAGTTATACGGTAACAAACTTCAATTGTGTTATCGTTGTTTTAATCTTTGAAAGCACATTGTCGTTCTTTACGTCAAAACAATTTTCCTTGACGTACGTAAGAATTTAAGGCTTATGTAACATGATGAGTGTATATATTTCACTAATTGAATTGATACTAAGTATGGAGGCGGATGCTTGCGGTTTTCAATCCTTTTGGGTGTGCTTTTCTTAAAAAAGAAGCGAGATCGTTTGGAATACGATAACCTTTGTAAGTTATCGATGACTATTACACCATGCTCCTAGTCGCGACATCGCAAGCGGGTCGACTGGAATGCAGACGTCTGAACCACTTCCGGCGTCAGTGTGTGCGTGCTTGTGTGTGTGTGCGTGCTTGTGTGTGTGTGCGTGCGTGCGTGTGCGTGTGCGCGCGCGCGTGTGCGCTTGGCCACCGCCCCTAGCATCAGGTGATCGACCTCGCATCTAGCCTGGGGTGGGCTAGGATCCGGCCCCGGCCGCGGGCACCGTCTGTGCCGGACTATGCCACTCCCGACGTGCGAAGGGGGTGCGCGATAGGTATCGAGCCCTGACACGGCCTAATGAATCGATCTAACTAATCAGGCATTCGATCTAATTAAAATTCGAGCTGATTGACCAGGAGAGATGGTTCAGGGCATCAACTGATGTTACTGCAGTCCCTCTGACCGGGAGGTCCTAGGTTCGAGACCCGACGGTGGCAGAATTTTCGACATTGGCTTTTCAGCTGGGTCGAATTCAGTCGCTGTCTCGAGGAGAATTCTACTGCCCGAATTCTCTGATCTGTAATTTTACGAGGTTCCTCCGATCATCGCGCTTAGAAATGCCAAGTTACTAGGATCATGGGAGAAACTTTCCGGTAGTGTTACTCGAACAATACAATGTGATAATTGCCTAGCCTTGCAAGCCAAGGTTACCATCCGGTGGGAATTTGGTCTGTTCCTTAACATCACACACGTTTGAGTAAAAATTAATATGTAAGCGAATAACTATCTCGTCGTAAGTTTTTCTTTCAGTTTCCCGTGATCCAGTGCTAAGGTAACCCCTCGTTTTCCTTCTGAGCAGGAATGTTGTTTCACTATGCGCACGTTTAGATGAGTTCTCACATTGCAAGTTGTGCTAGGAATAGTGCAGGAGGGTGAGAGTTACTATTTTGTTAGCAGTTATATAAAATCAAATTGCAGATCTTATTCCGATGCAAATAACTTGTCTATTACTCTAGGCCGAACATTTCTAGTTTTCAAATATTGCTAACCCCCACTTTGTTGGTATTTGTATCCGACGTTCGACTATGTATCGTAAACGTGCGCAAAATGACCTGCTTGTCAAAATGTCACATAAAGATTTTACTTTTTTTGACGAAAAATTAATAAAGTCAAGTTATAGAAACAGTGAAAGGAGTTATTTTCCCTTCTCTTTGCAGTATCTGGGGAGACTTCGCCTGCATGTCGTAATGATGTTAGTGTCTTCGGTAACACAGCGATAGCCGTAAGATGGGCTATCGGGGATAAAATGCAAAGTAAGAGGATGTTGCGGTGATATTTTCGGTTTCATATTTATCGGGTACGATTGCGGGTTCACCGTATATGCTAATCGATTGTTAAGTAGAGATGCATAGACTAAAATGTCTATGTATACTTTTAGGCGAGAACTCTGTATGAATAACACCTTGAATACCCCCCCCACACACACACACACACACACGCACGAAACAACAAACAAGCAGGAGTATTCCTGCTAATGGTACGGACTTCAACTACTTTGGAGAAGGTGATTGTGGCAGAACTGTGTGGATTTCATGTTTTTAGGTTTGAAGTTGCGTACCCGGCTTTCGTAACCAGAGACAATAGTTAAGACATCGTTCATACTGTTAGTATTTTCTGCATTTACAAACACTATCACAGTACTTGGCTTCAAATGCACCGACATAGTGGTTAGACGGCGTCATGCTCGTTATTAATACTATAATACTCCGTAGAGGGGCAAAACAGGATTCTTCTAAAAATACGTTTCAGAAGATACGCCCTGCGAGTTGGTGAGAACGATGTCATTTTTTGCACTATTAAATGATCCCTTGAAATCGAAGTTGGGTGATAGATGAAACGATAAAAATGGTAGAATCTCACAGGAAATTTAATGTCAGTAAAATGCAGAGGTGATTAGTGAAATGTTCAAGATTATTATACAATCTTAGTGTTAAAATGACTCCCTTGGGCGGGGTAGGTAAAATGTGGCATAAAAGTTAAAATTATATATATTTAAAAACTGATATACCTAATGAGACAAATCTAAATGTCATGACTTGTAAAAAATGTTCATCTCTAGAGAAAAACACAGAATTTATATTGTTGCAAAATGAAATGCCACCAGAGACGAAATGACGCCCTTGAGCGTTTTGATGTTAAAAACATGCTACTCAATGAAAGCTTTGGTTTAAGGAGTAATATGTGTTAGAAAAGATGTAACCCACAAAAATATGTATGACTTTTTATAAACAAAGCATTTGGCTACACGCATTAAAATTTTCTAACGATTTTGAAAATTTTTATTGTAGCTTTGCTATGTTTAAAATGTGAGAGGATATCAAGAAATGCCGAAGAGAAAGGAAAAAAAATATACCACGAATATAATTCCTCGTGGTATCGGAGACCCATCCCGGCATTATAGTGTTGAATCATGCAGTGCACCATTGCAGTGAAATGGCGATAAAACAAAAATCTTTAGATGTTTGTGAAAAAACTTAACACTTTTTTAAGTGGCAAATCTCGAAGACAAAAATAAATAAATTCGATTCGACCCACGCTGACTTTAGGAGACCGCACTGGCGGCAACTTTCTGAAGCTGAAGTTTTGTGCTCAATTCAATGTCATTTGGACAAGGTTTGTTAATTGAAAATTCTGAATCTTCACTTTCCATTTTCTCTTTATGGCTAGGTTTCTGGGCACTTAGTAACATGTTCGTCATGAGATACGCCGTTAAGAACAGCGCCCGACGCAAGGACGCATCGACTCAAATTGTGTGCGCTTTGAATGGCCTCACCTTTTGCTTGTCACCACCACCTCCACAATCCACCTCCACCTCCACCTCCACCTCCCCCTCCACCTCCACCTCCACCTCCACCTCCACCTCCACCTCCACCTCCACCTCCACCTCCACCTCCACCACCACCACCTCCACCACCACCACCACCACCACCTCCACCACCACCTCCACCTCCACCTCCACCACCACCTCCACCACCACCACCTCCACCACCACCACCTCCACCACCACCACCACCACCACCACCACCACCACCACCACCACCACCACCACCACCACCACCACCACCACCACCACCACCACCACCAAGACTGAGGAAATAGGATACTAATTTTTCATGAGTCCTGTACTAATCCAGATTTTCGTCAATATTATTTGCAGTGACGTATACCGACCTAGATGGCCGAAGTGGATAGAGCGTATGCCGACTAAGCACGTCTGTCAGAAGGGTCGTGGGTGCGAGTTCCGCCGTGGGCATGGTTGTTTGTCCCTTGTCTTTCATGTATGTATGTAGTCGCGAAAGGCCTTGTGAGTCTTCTGGCCACAGACTAGGGGCCTGCAAATGTGCCAGTATCGAGCGTAAAGGTTAATATGTGTCCCCATGAGGGACAAAGTAGGTACCCGGCGCGGATAATGAAAAATCGGCTTCCTCTGAAGCTGGAAAAGGCCCCCGGGAGAAAAGAAAAAATCATTTGCAGTGACGTATGCTGTTCATAAAGGTTGGCTTCACTGAGACTCCCGTGGGGCTGCAGGAAACTGTGAAGTGCCAACACCAGGAGTGACTGGAGTGTGTTCCTATCGCTGACTATTCGTACTTCTCAAGAGCGTGCTGCCAAAACCATCTCAGATTGCGCTGACGTCCTACTCTGAGGTCACCCGACCTGCGCGACGAGGATATTCAGCACAGCCCGCAAGTCATGTTTCAGTTCATAACCCCCGATTTTATGGATAGGAATGATCATTCGAAAAACTGAAAAAACAATTTTTATCTCAAAATAACCTGATCTACTGCATCCTTGAAGGAACTAGGTAAGACACTTTGATTTCGGCAATGGGACAAAATTGTACCTTAAAAGCTGGAAAATGGCTCATCCATTTCGTAATTAACTCAAGTTCTCGAAAAAGTAAGTTCTATGAGAGATGATGGTTGAAAAACCTAAGACTTATATTACTGCGGATAATTACCAATGCTCGCAGAAATTGAAAGGAAATATGTAGCTTCCCGCCAGGTGTATGGTGTCTATGGTTTCTTTAGAAACACAGGAACACTGAAGAAAAAAATAACAACTATACGAATCAGTCATTTCCAATGCAGGAAGTTTTGAAAGAAATCTAAGCAGCCTCCGGCCATGGTTTTGTTAGAGACCCAAGAACTCGGGAAAATCCAATAACATCTCTATCACTAATTTCCTACTGAAATCGAAAGAAAATTATGAAGCGTCCTGCCATGTAAGTTGACATGGTTGAGTTAGGTAAGATGGTATGGTTTCGTTAGGTACGCAGGAACTAGGGAAAAGTACTCTTGTACATTCTTCTAACAACAAGGATTAGGCTTGAACCTCTTCATATGTCCGTTTCTTCTTTGGCCTGCCTGCGCCTCTCATCATCGTGAGCTAATGCCGGCAATATCTCATTTGGCATGCTTTGTAAATGTTCGTATTATTTCTTCGTAATATAAGGTATTTTTTAATACAGGCGTTTTTAATTCAGGTTTTTTTCATCTAGAAGGGTATATGCTGTGCTGTCATTCGGCCGGTTCGCGCGAACCGTTGGAAAAATTATTGTAGTTCGCAGAACGGGTCGTTAAATTGACATACGCAGAACCTATTGAATTTTATCACAATAAAGTTGTTAAAATTATTACAGCTCAGAATAAAATATTTCGTTTTAAATAACGTTGCTATCGTATGAGAATACTTACTGATACATTCATGATATCGATTTTGTAAATCAATTTACACCAAGCATGTCAAGGTCGGGGGTAAGGTAACAAGCTTATTAGAGCTCGCGGTACTGCGTTCAGAGAAATTGATGGGAGATGTAAAAGTAAGGGTTTTACAAATGCTACGGAATGGCATTACGTCATTGGATACCTGGTCCATGACAGTCTTTGGGAGACTTGCCCGGGCTTTCCAGGCGGGCAAGTAGCTCGTCCAAGCGAGGTTTGACGTGCCTGATTTTTCACAGAAAAATCGACTACTTCCTAAACAAATTTTGAAACACGATCTAGTGGACTGTGAAAAATGCACTTGAGTGATTGTCTAAGTGGCTAAAAGAGCGCAGGACTATGCAAGCCTGTACCAGACTATCGTTTTAGTATACTCTACTAATACCTGGGCTTATTAGAAAGGCGGATGGGGAGCAAAGAGCAGCCACCCGTAGTTGGAGCGGAAGGCGAGAGCAGGAGCAAAAGGGGAGACTGTTCACGGTCGCGGTGAGTATACTTCGATTTATTCAGTGTCCTTTGACATGTCATCAGCTGTTACGGTGTCATCCAATCGGGAGCTTACACGTCACCATAGTGACGTTCATATTTTCATATTTTGAACGTCACCATAGTGGTGTTTAAGCTTCCAGTTGGATTGACACCCTAACAGATGATTTACGTCAAGAGGACATCGAAGTACAATGACACTCAAACTTGACCGTACACTATGTAAGAAAATACACTTACAAAAAATATTTTTGCAAAATTGTGGGGTACAAAACAAATGTAGGTATTTATGCAAACCTCCACTCATACATTAAAAACACTTTGAAATAAGTGAATAATTGATAAACAATAAAATTTCTCACAATGCATATGCAATTCGCCACAAAAATGAATGTACACTGGCAATTTGTCTTCGAGAAAAACAAAAATATTAGGTCAGTATTTTGTGGAACGACATTTAGCACAAATAACAGCCTCCAGTATTTCTGGCATTGATCTTACAAACTTCCTTATAAATTCAGGCGTGATTTTCCATTCTTCAGCAAGAGCCCTCTTGAGTTCTTTTTCATCCGAAACTTTATACTTCTGCACTTGTTTTTCAAATGCCCACCCAAAGTTCTCAATAGGATTCGTATCGGGTGATCGCAGGCGCTTTGGAACATTAACAACCATAATAAGTGCTCGCTCGTGGCTCATAGCGAAGTCGCTTGCCTTTCACCTCTTAGGTCCGGTTTCGATTCCCGTCGGATCTCATTTGAAATTCTAACAAAACGAGTTTAGTTGCTTCACAATGGCTAGCCCATCCCCTGTGAAGTGTCCTAAACCCTACCCCTTTCCTAATTCCTTCCCAATTCTGGCCGCTGGGTGGTGACGCAGGGGCGCGTGGAGTAAGAGGCGCGTACGCGGAAATGCTACCTGGCACTCCTCTTTGGCAACTGACGACACACAAAATCGAGCGAGACATAAAATACAGGGCCCTCTGGAATACAGAGGCGAAGAGTCGGTCGGCTCAGTTGCTAATTTTCGCGCGAGACATTGCGAATTTCGTCCGCACATCACCGAAGAAGAAACCGGGACAGGTGACTCAGTGCATCAACTGATGTCACTGCAGTGCCTCTGACCGGGAGGTCTAGGTTCGAGTCCCGACATTGGCAAGGTTTTCGACACAAGCTTGTCAGCTAGCTCGAATTTAGTCGCTGACAGGAGGCGAATTCTAGAGGTCGGCTGCTCTGATTCCGTGGTTTCTCCAACACCAGGCGAATGCTGGAGCAGTACCCTAACAAACGGGCTACGGACCGCGCGCGATCTTTTCTTTCTCTTCCCTGTCCTATCCTCACCCCTTACAGACACACATACACACACACACACACACTAACATGCACTACACTATCTCACATGCCGGGAGACCAGTCGGGAGCTTAGAGCTTGTCCCGGCTGGGGCAGTGCCCCGCTGGTGAGAGATACCTGGTTTAGCAAACCCCGCTAGCCGACGGGAGTTCGGCGCCAGATCTCGCCATCCAGCGGGTCAATCACCGCCACCCCTCGAGAAAAAGCATGCACTAATGACCTCAGTAGTTAACGTGCCCGGAGTCACTAACAACCATTCAACCAAGAATCCAGCGCCTCTGGCATTAATAGTCCTGTGATTTTAAAATTGAATGGGAATAATTGTATTGAACAAACTGACAAACGAATTTTTTTCTGGTTGAAAACGTATCACTTCTCGTCACTGGAAGTTTGTTGGTAAGCCTCTTGCTGATTGGAACGCGACTAATTTTGTGAAATCCTGCGAATGTCTTAGGCGCCGTACTGCTCCTGAGACACTCGTCAGCAAGAACAGAAGTGCAGAATATTCATAGAATCAGGTAGCATTATGAACTGTTTTGTAACCTTCTGGTGGAATTGTTAAGATCTTAAATTCCTGTATGCATAAATCTAGAAGCATGTTGTGTTAACATTGTTCTATAGAGGCATGTTACCTCATTTAATAAATAGTTTTTTATTGCATTTAAACATGTATTTAATTGTAATAAATAAATTACTGGAAATCATGGGAGAGAACCGATTGATAAAAAATTAGAACGTAAGCACTAGGTGTATCCTAGAATACTTAGTAAAAAATTTATTTCTTCCGTCTGAATTCTGCTTTTATCTCGTTCCGAAAATGCTTTCGATTCACTTCCTAGCATAAGTAAGGGGACAGGAATAGTATTAAAGATCTTTATACGGGGATCTTTGCGTATTTCGTTTCTGAAATTCCTGTGAATATCTCCCACATATATTCCTACAATTATTTAATTTATCGTCAAAGTCCATATTTTTTCATATGAAACACAACATCCTAAGAGCAATAAATGTCGGGCTCTTATCCATGATGTCCTTCGTCAAGAAATAATACTTCCTGCCGCAACAACATGGAAACAATAATTTGAATAACTATATTTCCCAATGAATTCTAGAAGACGTGCACAAATAATGAAATTACATTTATGTCCAGAAGCAAAACAAGGGGCCATCTTAGCATTTGCTCAATGGATCAGGGAAACTGGACGAAAACCCTGATCGAGATGAGGGTCATCCAAGGAAATGCTCCAAGGAAATAGCAGCGCGACATTAACGCCACGTGTTGAACAAGCACCTTTTTGATATTCTTGGTGTGTAATAAATTGTTGTATGTAATATAATATGTTATTGCAGTTTTCATGAAGACTTTTTGTTAAAATATTCTGTATATATATTTGAACCCGTAATACTGGTTGCCCTTCGTTATGCGTCACGTCTCATTCTTATATAATTGATATTAGATTTCATGGAATGCAATTTCATGAATCATTATTTGTATTTAGCCATTTTGTGTCCCGTAAAGGGCAATTGACCTCGGCGCAGTTACAACCCGGAGTTCCTAATAGGTCACTACCAGGAACCCGCGAGGTCTCAAATTAGCTTAACCTTCGCGACTTCACGTAGGTAACGAATTCGGCTTGCGACCCCGATTTCGCGATCATGGCCGTTCAGTAGAACCATTCCAGCATTCGCTTGGATGACGAGGGAAACTACGAAAATCCCGGTCGCACGGCCTCCCGATTACGAAGTCAGCGCGCTACGCCCTGAGCTGCTTGGCTTGGTGTTTATAAGACCAATTCGCTGAGAAATTCCGTGATGTTTCTCGATCAGACCTTTTAAATTAAGATGTAACTATTGCACTGCAAATAATTGTTAAAGAAAATTTATAAATATTTTTAAATAATTTTAATTATTTTTAATGTGTTCCAATTACTAGTTAGGTTTTGCTTCAACCCACTTAGTAAATTATTAGTCATTAACAGTTGCATACCAGCGGGGGAGTATCAGCGACGGACCTCAGCGTAGTGATAGTATTAGAATCTTTCTGAACACGTGGGGATAGTTTTGCCTATGAATGCTTATCGTGTGTGTCTATATTATATAGCCGAACATTCGGTAATTTCACCGAAAATGACCTGTGCCATAAGCGTCGTTTGCTTTATCGGATAAAAATATTCGTTCAAAAAATTTGGAGCCATCATTAGAAAGTAAGGAGCATAATAAAAATACTTGCCTCCTCAGTGTCCGCATATTCAGAAGCCACCCTGCATCATTGTGCCTTTTACACGGATTTTGTGGTAGCTACTTGGTCAGCTCCGCGCTTTTCCCATTTTTGAAAACGAAGAGCTGCTGCATTATTTAACTTAATGATACAATACTGCTGCATTAATTAACCTTAACAAAAGTGTGTCATTCACAACTTTTACTAACTTGTATGCTTGCACATTTGAGTTTTTTGCTTACACATTTGCACTTTTTGTGATGTTCATGTTCTGAATATTCCATCTTCTGACAATAAATCAGATGCGCCATCGCGAAAAGGGCCTCCGGCGGATAGGAAGTCTACCTTAACCCTTAGCGGCCGACATGATAATTCAGTCACACTGGTACGGACGTGGAGTCCAGGAGACTCAAAATGTTTTTTCAAATATAGTATTGTTTTGTATTTCGAGTAAAGAACATTGATACTTACGATAAATGATGACTAGAGAAAATATTAATCAGTATAAATTTGTTAATAAGGTATCTAATAAGTGAATATCATGTGATTAGGAATGGTTTCAAGTTATGCAGACTTTTAAGTTAAGGAATTTATCTTTATAATAAAAATTGATTGAACATTACAAAAGTGTATTCATGAAAACTACTATAACTTTACAACTGAAAATCAAGTGCAAAAATGTTACTACCGCAAACACTTAAATTCTGACACAAGTTTCTTTATTCATCTTTTTCTGCACAACTCTTGCACACTTGTTTGTTCTTTCCGTAGTAGTACTTTGCATTCTGAGTTCTTTCTTATTCGGGTTCTTCATGCTCAAGAAATTCCTATTCATTATCGTCTTCTTCCCCAGATTCTAAACAACATTGTATGAGTCACTGTCACTATCAGTTTGATTATCCGAAGATACTCTCACAACTACTGTACGTTTATTCCACCTTTTTCGCAATATTTTCTTCAAAAATCATGGAAAAAACAGACTTCGCATACTCGCGTAATAGACTAGACTTGGGTGTTTTGTACATTGCACTTTCTTCAGAGACGCCACAGAACAAACTGTACTATTGGAATGATTGAAGGCGTTGTCATTGTCAACTATTGTTGACAATGACAACGCCTTCAATCATTCCAATTATGTAAATGTCAACTACACCTCACCACTGAATCAACAAACTGTACTAACTGGCAAAGTGCGACTCGCACTCAGTGAAAGGGCCACTGCTACTGACGTGGAGTCCCTAGGTGTCCTTCGCGTCAACAAAGGCTGATACTTTTCCTGAAAAGCATTCCACAACAGTAAGCTCGCGAACTATTACTTAAAACTGTAGAAGGAAAAGGTACAGGAAGAATCCAGGTTATAAAAAAAAAACGTATATGCATGTCTTCGAAGTTTCACAAAGTCGGAGGAGTCCCAGGGACTCCGAGTCGGTAGTAGAGGGTTAATCGAAGAAGGGAACTAATTAATTTTTATTTTCTTTGCCGTCAAATATCAGTAGTTCAGGTAAATTGCGAAGCACTGTATTCCGTTTCAAATACACTGACTTTCCCGCTTTTCACGATATGTTTCGCTGGCTATTTAAAGGGTTCAGGAGATACGCTTTAGCCTGCTGGCAATTCGAGTAGGTAACGACTTGGAAAGCTTACTTTCAATACCATTTAGATTTTTGCTTCCTCGCTACGGAGAAGAGAGAAAGTTACGTAATGCTGCGCTGAAAACGGCGAATTTTCGGTCCTTATTACAGTGCACTGGTATCGAAAAAGAGGATAATCCAGTTGCTAAATTTAGGAAAACGAATCCTCCATCGCGTGGTTTAGCCAGAATCCTTGTTTTGTGGGTCCTTGATACCGAAAAATCGAATGACGGCAAAACGTGTCTGTCCGTCCGTCTGTGAACAACGCTAGCGGATAAACCATTCTGACGATTTTCTCCAAAATTGATATTGTCCGATCGATCTGGTTGATGTCGCGACCCCCTGAATTTGAAACCAATATTTTAATTTTGGAGGATACTTTACATGAAGCCCCTAGGACATTTGCAAAATTTTCATAAAGTTCCATAGTTTTGTATTAAATTTTATTTTTGGATAGTGTGAAGGACGTTTAAGAGAATGGTACAGGTTGGTTGAATTACATGCTTTTTCGAAAATTGCTTAAGTTCATAATTTTGTTCCTAAGTGAGTGTTCCTACAACTAAAATATTAAAGTTAGAATTTTTTCTATTACTAAAATCTGTTCCTTAAAGATTGATTTTGAAATGAGGTCAAAATTGTACAATTTTTCGAAAATTGAAGTATTTTTCGCGTAATTTAGCGTGAAAACACGCACGAGAAAGTACGTGCTGTTTTAGAACCACTTGTTTCTCATGTTCGGCTAAAACGCAGGTGCCGTCCTTTGACTCCTCGAGACCGGCGGTAACTTGTCGAAATTCCATCTTAATGTTCTGAAATTATTAAATCATTAGTTGATGTATTTAAGATGTCTTCATCTGCCCGCATTTCACTGTATTTATTGTCCATCATTTGTATACTCTTGAGGTATTTCGGGTGTGACTTGTTTCGTCCATGCGGGAAAGTCGGTCGTCATTGAATTTTTTACAATCATTTCGGTGTGAGGTTGCCTTGGTCATTAGTGAGTCGTTGCTCTAAGCCAAACGCGGACGGGATGAGACGGGTCGGGGCAGGAGAGGACAGGACAGGACGGGACGGGACGGGACGGGACGGGCAGGACAGGACGGAACAGGGGGGGAACGGGGCGGAACAGGACGGGACGGAACAGGACAGGACGGGACGGAACAGGACAGGACGGGACGGGACGGGACAGGACGGGACGGAACAGGACAGGACGGGACGGAACAGGACAGGACGGGACGGAACAGGACAGTAGTTTTTGTGTGGGTCGCGCCACAGTGAAAGCGTGTTCTAAGATTTCTTACCCTGTGGTCGCGCTCGCTGGGCCGGGACGGCTCGGAACGGACAATTCGGATATTTCACAAAAACAGAACGAGAATAAAAAGGGAATTTTACGTGATATATTCGGACTTGGTTGAAAATGAAAAATTGTTTCAGTTTTCTTCGACCCTGAGGAAAGGAATGTTTCATTAATTTCTCATTCTATTAGATATTTTGAAAAATATGTAAATAAGATCGGAATTTTGGAAATATTGTACGTGTATACAAATATTGTGAACTGACGGAGAGAATCATAATTTAATTAAATTACTAAAAAACGTAAGAAAATAATCGGCTTAGACAAGACTTTAGTGAAGGATTCAGTGTAGTAAAGAATTTTTCCCCTTAGGGCTTTCTCCAGCCGACAGCCGGTTACCATCTACGACCTGACGCGTCCGGTCGCGACGGGATGCGTTTTCTACCATACACTAGACGCCAACACACTTTGCGGGCACTTCGGATCTGTGGTCAGCAGAACGAGCGGCCCTCCGCGACAACACAAACATGAGAGGCAAGGGACAAACCACCATGCCCATCGCGGGATTACCCCGCGACCCTTCGGACCGAAGCGCTGTGTCGGTACACGCTCTTAGCGACCTCGGCCATCCAGGTCGGCTTTAGTAAAGGATAAATTTCTAAAAACGCCTAAAATCTTTTGAATATTTGGGAGGCATTTGGGGATAGCGGGTTTGATGTTAACATTTTGCAAAACGCTAAGTATTACGAAACGATAAAAAATGTAGAAATCAAAATAACATCAAACCATGTTTTACTTCAGTGAGAATTACCCTATTAGGTCTTACAATTATTCACAATGACTATTTACGCAAATAAGATAAATATAGTATAGTCCAAAATATGGTATAGTTCATTCATCGTTCACAAAAGTACTTAGTTTCACTAATATTGTATGGCTTCTTATAAATGTGTAGTATTGTAAATTTTGCGAATATATTACTTCCTCATACAAACAGTTTAGCTAACCAACTAAATTAGGCTTCGGAGTGTGAGGTAAAAAATTAAATAGAACTTAAATATAAAGTATAACTTGAGATAATTCTGAATCAACAGAATTAAGTCGGACACATCCGCGTTCGCTTCACACGTTGCACATCACTTCACAACTGCATCAGCGGAAAGGCCATCCCGACCTGATGCACGTGCCGATGACGTCAACGGTGCAAACGGAACAGCAATTCGGAATGCCCGAATGATCTTTCCTTTGGACGTTTTGCAAACAGTGCGGATCGTCCCGTCCCGACCCTGACCCGGACCGGTGCGCGCACCGTTACGGGAAACAACTTTTAAAAACATGCTCTACTGTCTCAGTGTGAGTTAGACTAGTTAAAGTCGGCCCCAGGTTTACGTCGCCCATGTTATCCCCTTGAGACCCGATTTATACGCTTCTTTTCCACGAACGATTTCGGAGTTTCAGCAAACGCCCACCTGCCTAAGGTGGCTTATGGACCCCCCAAAACGCAACTGCGCAGGCTCGCGTTTACTAAACCTCCGGAATCTTTCTCCAAAAGGAAGCATGTAAATCGGTTGTCGGGAATATATTCTTTCTCCGCAGAATCCGACGAAAAATCATTTCTTCCTTTCTTTACATTCCTATGTATTATGTATATGATGTATTCTCTTGTTGTTTTTTCTCTTTTTGCTAGTCTCGTTCTTTCTTTTTGCCGTTCTATGCCTGTTTCCTCCTCCAGGTCTCGGTTTTTCAATATAATTTTAATTTTTTCGTTAATAAACAATAAAAAAGTATGTGACGTATGGGGGGAAAGTATAATCTGGCCACGTTTTTTTAAAACTCTAGACTCTTTTTTCCCCACCATTCTACTTTTTTATATCTATTCTATATGAATAAAAGTACCAACAAAGCGAGTTTAGCAACATTTAAAACGCTAGGCATTTTTCTCCCGAATAACAGCGCCCCAGCATGTTGTAATAATAGAAACTAGAAATCTTGGGTTCGTCGATAAACGAGCTAAAGATTTTTTCTAGTATTGCTAACAAAATAGCAGCTCAGATCCCCGGCTCCACGCTACCACAAATAGCAAACGGAGAGCTCAACAAAACGTGGCCGTAATGAAGAAACTACATTTTTGTCCAGAAGTAAAAGGAACCATCTCTGCATTTGCTCAATGGATCAGGGAAATTGGGCGAAAAACTTTATCCAGATGGTGTCATTGACGCAGCAGTTGAAGGTTTTCTGAGTTTTGCTCTCAGGGTACGTCCTCCAGGTGTCTGTTGTTTCGAGACGGTGTTTTTTTTTTTATCAAAATAACTTTTTTTGAAGGGTCTAGGACTATTGACGAGAAATATCTAGTGTAAGGGAAACGAAAATTGGAAACAAAAGAAACCCAACCTTAAATCGGGGTTTGCTTAAAATGACAAGCACGAACACTTGAGTGTCAACTACTGTATGTTTCAATAGTTGACTATCGTGAGAGGTGGCTCAGATGAACCTATGAACTAATGACCTTAGCAGTTGACAGGCCCGGAATTACTAGTAATCAAACAATCAATAGTTGACACTGCATTAGTGCTTGACATCTTAAGTCAGCTACTGGATCTCCCGAAACTTTCATAAAAATTTCAACAAGAAATACTCTGTGGTGAGTATGAGTTAGGAGTTGACAACCATATCAACTGCTGGACATCATTCGATTTTTGTTTTTGACATATCTACCTTGTGAAAGTGAAAACGCGAAAATAAACAGTGCATCAATCCGACACTTTCTCTGGTGAAGAAATACTACTCAATTTGATTTTACTTGAATTATTACATCGAAAAACGTTTTAGAAACTTCGAATTCCGTGGTTGAAAGTGTAAGCACAGAGACCTAGCTGTTGCGCCTTTGAGGGTGATAACTAGAGGGCGGATTTTAATGAAATATCATTTTTTTTCTTTTCCCTTTAGAACAATACCGTTTAGTATTAAAATTCATTTTATTTGACAAAAGGAAATGACCCATTTTTATAGGTCATTATTTTGCATTTTTTGTCGATTTCGACTAATAAGTCATTTTTTCCCTTTCCAGTCTCTTTAATGCATTTGTTGCTGATTTCATCGATTTTAATGTCATTTTTATGGTACTTCCGTCAAATAATATTTACAAGATACAAATGTTCTTCACAGAATTACTCAGTAGCCTAGTCTATTTGTTCGCTCAGAAATTATTTTGACAGCTGTTGTATGTAATTCTTGTGACTTATCAGCGCCATTGCCGGTTCGACCGATTTCGGTATAACCAAAGGCAGAGATTTCCCGGTAAAGAACAGTCGAAACCAAAAGTTTGCATGCCGAGTTCACTCCAACGAATGGAAGAAGCCTGGATTACATTAGTAACGTATCCAACAACTTGAGTTCATCCGAACTGGTTTTGATAAGATTTTTTACGTAATTTTTCTTCGGTTTTAGGGCATTTTAATGCATTTTAAGAGCATTTTATTGATCATTTTTGGCGATGTTTTAGGTCATCCAAATCCCCCTAGTGATAACCTTATGCACCCCCCACTGACGTTATTTCGACCAAAATGATCAGTGACCACCTGCAATAGCCCAGAACTCGATGAAGTTCCCAGTAAACTGGAAGAAAAAAATAGCGTTTTTGCGCCTTAAGTATCGCTATTCATACTGTCAACTTCTGGTGCTCTTAACTTGTCTATGTATGAAATCATGACATAATGGAATTGCCTATTGGAAGGCTTAATTGGGTGCATCTCTCAAATTTTGGAATACATTTATTATTTTTTGTTTTATTAATGTAAAACATGATGATTTCAGGTTGTTGTTTTTTTCTTTCATGTAAACCCCGAGTACGGTATTATCAACCGCCTTTTATCAGCTTAGAGTGTTATCGAAAGAAAATTGCAAATTCGTCAGACTACATTGAGAAATTCAACAAGCTCGTATCTCTGAGTGTATCTACAGGACGTTGTTGGTATGCAATATGAATTCAAAACGGATGAGAATGCAGTTATTAGTAGATGCGTAATTCTTCGTTAATCACACAAGTCTAGTGGCCCCACAGCGTCCCGAAGTGCTAGAGGCCTCTTTCACTTAATTTTTTTTATATTCGATCCAGGGCGTATAGAAATAAGCTTCTTTGCCAGAGACGTAGTTTGGGGACTTTTGGACATAGAGGAAGAATTATTTTTATTTATTTTACGTCAAAACAAGTTAAATGCTGTGACGTGCTACGGGTGAACTCTGTGCACCTTTTCAAAATTCTGTGATCCCTACCCTAAGCCATATACTAGTTGAGTTTTGAATACAGAAAGAAATGATAGTTTTTTTTGCAAGAATTGTTAACAAAATATTCGCTCCGATGTAATAAAATCTATTTTCAAAGGTAAATCAGCTTTTTTTGGGCCCTCATCATGAAGTAAAGGAATAATACTTCCTGCTGGGACAACATGGAGAATGATAATTTGAATAACTATATTTCTCACTGAATAATTCTAGAAGACGTGCACAGATAATGAAGTTACATTTATGTCCAGAAGCAAAACAAGGGGCCATCGCAGCATTTGCTCAAAGGATCAGGGAAACTGAACGAAAAACCTGATCGTGATGATCAGGTCGTGTGGACAATCAAATAATGTGGGCCCAGTACTTATCTACCACCCAAATTTGCTCTGTCCATAAGTCTTATGGTGAGTTCGGTCATCTTTGACTCAGATTCACCCTTATTCGCAACTTGACACAGCCACTCAATTCCGTTGTATTTCGTGTCACCTCCAGAGTCCTCTAACAAAAGTGTTCCTGAGTGCCACAGTCTTGTGTATAGGTATACACAAGACTGTGGCACTCAAGTACACTTTTGTCCTAGCAAGGGTTTTAAATGATAACATGAGTATTCTGTTCCATTACGACTGGAGATAACATTAACACCTCAAAATAACGTATTAACGCCTTGAACGTATTCATTGACGTATCCTCCTCGCCATTTTCTAGAGATCCATGCTTTCAAAACAATGTGATGAATCCTCAATTGTAAGATGCCTATTTATTAAAGTTAACATTACTTTTATAAGAAATAAAATATTTTAAATCCAATGAACCTGCATATATAGAAATGTCACATCGATTTTTTTAATGAAAAAAAATTGTTAGGACGCTACACTTACAGATAAAATGCCCGTCTATGGGATTATTACTTTCGGATATTAGGTTGGCCACTCGTCTATCTTACGGATAAAGTAAAGTTGTAGGAGGTTGACAGTTCGTGGTCACGTGTTACGCCAGTGACTTAGCCGAAGCAACCATGAATCAGAAGCTTCGACGACATTAGCACAGTTTTGTCACTTCAAATTATAGAATGAATGAATTGCTCGCTCTCAAAGTTGTAGTTTTTCTGCTGAGCGACATTACTAGCGTCGAGAATGAGATTGCGTGAGCGGGGATTGTGAGTAGGGTGTACTATTGGGTTTGTTGTTTCTGTTACTCGGTATTATAGCGTGCTATGTATACCGCCGTGACGCGGTAGAGCGCATGCTACACGATGCGGTAGAACCTCCTCCAGTTCTGTCAACAGCTTTTTACTTTTATTCGGACCTTACTTTTCGGTTCCATTCTAATTACGTGTTGTACCTTCCGATTAATATTTCTAAGGAATTGTCAACTGCTGAGTTACGGAGAAGAAGGGGGCCCCATTATCCAACCAGAAACTTGAATTTTTGATGTTACAGCAGAGGTGTCGAAGCTCATTGAAGAACATATAACTGCTCTGCTGAGGCGAGTCACTGATAGTTGAAAGCCACTCTGCACTTCGCCCGCTTTGGAGGTTATTGTGTCCTTCTGATGTTTTATGTACGGGTTCGGTCGGTGTATTACTTGTTTTGTTAGTTTCTTTTGTGTTTGTTTTTTTGCTGCTGCTTTTGGTTTTTAAGATGTGTTATTATCGTTATGTAAACTATAAATAACATTACTCAATTAGGTAATAATATTTAGGATAATTATATAACATGAAGTAAATAAAATGTAAGTTCAACAGTTCAATAGAATATCTAGTGGATTTGAACTGGATGGATGCTTAACATCAACCAGTTTATCATATCTGAGTGACTGGAGCGTGTTGCTGTGGCAAATGTAGCACGTGTTAGTTCCAGGACGCAATTACATTTTGACCTCCCGCCTCTATAAATATTTTCACCACCTCTACACCTTAGTTTCCACTCTTGACGCGTAGTTTTTAACTTCGGGAGACACTACCTCCTCCCCTGGTGGCCCCTAGACATCTCTTCGTGAACAGGACTCAGTTATAGGGAACCCACGAAAGATGTTGGCTGAATTTGAAATAACTAGAATAGTAAAACTACTTTCCTAAACAAAGAAATTTCCAAAACCGCTGTTCTGAATCATCAGTAAACATGGCCCCGCGCCGTCCAAGGGACATTTTCGCAACGTTGCCGAATTTGAACACTACGGCCATGAGCGATTTGAGCTGGCCAGTCAGCTGGTCAGTCAGACAGAACCGGTCTATAAACTAGAGCAAGAGCATAGCTTCTTTCAACCCTGGGAGACCAAGACGAATGGGTAGCGATGTGCAATTGTTATTGTTCCTTGCCAAAGGCAGGAAGCGCCGAGCATTCACTCGCATGCACTATAAGGCCGGGTGGTATTATCCCGTTGGCCACGGTATGCTTTCTTGACACAAATCATTAAAACTGCATAATGGGTTTCTATATGATTGCGCAGGAAGGCAACGTCTTTTGTTTCTTGTGACGAAGGAAATTTCTTTCCTCGAAGGCTTCTTTCTTTCCAAATTCGAAAGTATTTATTTACACTACATTTTAGAGTTGTCGCCTCTATAAGTCCCATTTCCGATCTTCGGGTTTTCTCTGATAATCTCCAGGTCATTTCAGTATTTTGTTTATTTTACACTATTAAAATTATTGAACTACACTATTTATCAGAGAACTTAATTTCTTATCTTAAATGCGTTCTGATTATTCACAGTTCTTATTTAATGACATTTTCAAAAAGTATTTCACTTCAAACTAATGAGATAGAGAAGGACTACTGGATGAAATGGGATGATTTTGAAAGACCAATTTAAAAAAATCGTCTTCATTAAAGTTAGTTACAGTATATAGCATACTAATCTTACGGCTTAACAAAAATAAACAAGAAAATTACATTTAAGTATCAGTTGCCATAGATTTAGCTACACCTAAGTTGTTGATTTTGTATGAAAACACCGTAAGTTGTTACCTACCAAAAGTGATTTGATCAAATGTGCATATATTTCAAATTTCGAATAGTTCAAATATTGAGGAAACATACTTCGGTCCGATTAGCAATATTCCCACGGCTTCAAAAATATTCAGTTCAGCGACTTTTTCAATAAATCGATTAACTTTTACAAAACTGCGGATTTCAGAGGTGAAGAATTCGATCAAAACACAACCGTAAACAATCTGAGGTCTGTATTTGCTCACTCTTTTTCTGAACAACCCCACACGATTGATCTGTATTGAAGATTCCCCGGGTGAGGAACTTTCAGCGTGTGCCAACTCAACTAAATATTATATATATATTGTGAAGTTAAGCCTTGTCCTTACTTAAGGCTTACGGGGGACATTTCTCATCAGCTCACTCTTTGTTCTTAATATCCAAAGAAAGGAAAAACTAAAGAAAAACACCGCACAATAAACGTACGAAGACAACAGTAAGCAAATTAATTTGCAAATCGCAATAACACGCCACCCAAACTTGACACCCGGCCCTTCGAGTCTCTGCTTGGGCTAGAGGGAAGATAAGTCATTACTAAATTGGCCAGGTTGCACAGTCCTGTTGAAATTTAATACGCCACGAGATACCCCGAGTAATGTCATTTTGTCAAACACGTCATTTTGTCAAACACGTCATTTTGTCAAACACGTCATTTTGTCAACAAAGGGAAACATTCCCAAACGATTACGCGTCGCCATTCGTCAGTTTCTGAAGTCTGTTTATTTATTTATTTATTTTACGTCAAAAAAACAGTTAAAAACTGCGTATGACGTGCTATGGGGAAAAGTGAATTGTGTGCACATTTTCAAAATTCTGTGATCCCTACACTGTCATATACTACTTAAGTTTTGAATTTTGAAAGGGAGAAAAAAACAAACAAAAACTCCCATGTAGAAAAATCTATTTTCAAGGATGAATAAGCAATAAATTTTGAATTTTGAAAGGGAGAAAAAAAAAAAACTCCCAAAATCTATTTTAAGGATAAATAGCAATAAATTTTGGCTCTTATTACTTCTGCCGCGACAACATGGAAACGATAGTTTGAATAATTGTATTTCCCAATTGTATTTTCCAATTGTATGTCTACTTGACGGTTTGTTCCGTTGAAAGTTTTATTCCATCAAACACATTTGTACTGATTCTTGAAAGTGTTCGTGAAAGTACTTGCGTTTAAAATATAGAAGTTTGTGATCGGTAGTAGTACACAAAGATCTGCGAAACGGCATATGAGCCCTGGGATTGCCACCCGCAAAACAGGTCATAGTTGGCGTTATTCATTGGTCTATTCAATTTAGGGAATACTGCTAAATTAATAACTTCTTATTGTGATATTTTTTATTTTGATTGGTGAATTTAGCAGCCCTCTTGGTCCATGTGGCCCGAGGCGCTTCTCATGCGCCTGTTCAGAAACCTACCACTGGTGGTGGTTGGGGCCTGGGTCGAGTAGCCATAACCATGTGCCTGTCGCGGAAGTGCGTGACAACGCTGCGTTCCCCCACTTCCAGCTGTCAATTTTAATTGGACTTGCAAACTATACGGGACTATGATATATTGATTTTCAGTTATTACTATTTTCAAAACCGATGTGACCAACAGATTAAAGAAAGGCCTCTACAGCTTCGTATTAAATTTTTAACTTGCCAAAGAACGTCAGCGTAGCAAGGGGAACAGGGTGAACGCAATATAGGCGGAATTCCCGCCTGATTTGGCGATTTTTCATTGTAGTCAGCGGGGAAAAATAGTTTTAGAAGTTAACGGGAATTTTGTAATAAATACGTGACCAATTTTTAAACATAAATTATACTTTATTTTGTATATAACTTTTCCCTGGGTTATTAGAGAATAATAGGCTGCAATTTTTCTCATGTCTACATGCGACAAACTTGTTAATCCGTCTCTGGTGAATGGTATGCTAAATCTATAGTTCTAAGTTCGAATCCCATCATGGAAAAAAAAATTATTGGAAACACGTTCATGCAGATTCTTGCAGTATTATAATATTGCATAGCCATTACAAATACTGAAAGGAAGTTGTGATGTAGCCCCATAGTCCAGATTGTCTTTCCACGTAGAGAAACTCTGATGTAGACGTGATAGAACGATAGAACTATTTTCGCCAACGTTTTCTTGGCGTCGACCATGGATTTTCCGGGGGATTCAGACCAATATCGGTGAACGTGTAGATGATGAATAGAGCCCGAAAGTTCAGGCTTTTATTTTGCCTAAAATAGGCAGAGAAAATACGTTTATTTTTAATAAAATAGGCATGCAAAATGGCATTTATTCTAGCTAAAGTAGGGGTGACAAAAGGCGTGTAAACAATGAAAAATTATTCAAAAGGAATTATCATAAAAAATGAATAATTAAAATTATTAACATTTTTATTTTAACTCTAAAATTAACATTAGCGCTTAACGTATGAAGAAACAATCTCTTTGTAATCTTGATGCCACATGACCATCCAGTCTGATGGCTATAAATTTGTTTTATTCACGACGCTGTCTCTTCAAAATTATATTGTGGACTCCCTTTCGAATCTTGAAATGGCATCAGTGAAAAAATAACCACAATTTTCATTCTTCACACTAGTATAAGTGCCAGCACTGAGAAGGGTATGATCATAAATGGAGAGCTGTTCACAAAATTGATTCGAGGCCATTCTCGAAAGTAGGATGGGATTCTTCGTGAGCGAATAAAGTCTGTCCGCATCGATGAAAAAAAAATCAAAAATAATTCTTAACACATCCTCTGCTTTCACAAAAAGACAAAATGCGAACTGTCTTTGTATTGCCTAGGCTTGCTGGTATATATCCAGCTTGTTCGAAATCTCTGCCAGAAGAAAAAGAAGAAGAAGAAGAAGAAGAAGAAAGAAAAAGAAAAAAAAAAAGAAAAAAAAAAACAGCAAAATGATGATGTGAAAGGCAAAGACAAAAATAAGACAAAATGGCAAAAATAAGCATCAGAAGTTAAAATAGGCAAAATGACAAAATTATTAAAACAACACCAGAAGCAGAATTAATTGATTCCTATTGTTAAAAGTCATGAAATAATAACTATAACAAAAAGGCATTTTACCAAACTTTCGGGCTCTAGTGATGAATCTCCAACGAAAAGGCTTCTAACAGGTGAAACGAAACGTGAAAATGAATTTAAATTGTGGCCGAGATTTTGTTGATATTCGGAGGTAAAAGAATTCGCAGTTCAGGTCACTCACACAAAATGTAAAACCGAATGCAAATTTCAAGTTAAAGATTTTTTGAGAAGCAAATGCCACGAACAAGAGTGCGACAGAAAAAAAATTGGTGTTTATTGAAGGGAATGTTTTTAGGTGGCGTCAAATGATGGACAAAAACGCATATACAATGGAAAGTTTTTGGGAGAGGGGGCTATGCAAAGGATGAGCTAAAAGTATGGGAGAGTGTAGTACAAGCTTATAATACGGGGGAGAACCAGGAAGAATGAAAGAAAGAACAATGATACACGTTCTGCTGAAGAACTGTAAAAGAGTGATAGCACAGGCCAAAAGATGTAACTCTCTCATCAAGAAGATAATTTTCTAGTCAGTAAGGTAATTTGGGATTTTATTGTGAGAGTGAATAGTTAGAATTAGATAAAAATGAATGGTATTCTAAGGAGGCTTCTTCAAAATTAGGAGGTTGCATTCTTCAAAAGACAGTGGGTCAGGTAAATATGGAATTTGTAGATATTAGTGTAAAGGGTGCATCATCCGAAATTGAAATCAATTTTAGTTATAAATTGAATTACTATATATATTTCAAACTGATATTTTCCTTAACCACCTAATTAAAAGTAAATAATTGTAACAAATAGTAAACCCTTTCATTTTTTATGTTAAGTTTATAGGCTATTCTGTCTTGTTCATTTTAATCTTAAAGTGGTGTGAGGTGTTATCGTTATTGGGTGGCACTTAGCACCAGGTGATATTAATCACTGCCAAAGAATTTCATCAGTTGATGGATATTTACAGGGTACATTTTTATAGCTAGTGGTACTGCTGCTGTACCTTGGCCCCGAACAGCAAAAAAAGGGAGGGAGTGAGTGGGTTGACTGGAGGTTCATTTCTGTATGTGTGTTTGTACCCACTTCTTCCACTGATTTTCAGACAGTGAATGTATTGTTTAAACATGTTTCCCATCTTCATACCAACATCTCTGAATTAGAGCATATTAATTTTTTTTGTTACTTTGAAAATTTTATTCTTTTTTTAATGAACTGGCTATTTAGTGCCAGAGAGTAATGCATTATATATATTCATTGCAGATAACTACACTAATGGGATGTTGAGGAATGGAATGCTGAAATCTAAACACGAAGACACCAACAAGAAGAATTCCGTAGCAATAACACAACATGATATTTCAAGTTTGTGAAAAGAAGTAGGAAGAAATGTTGAAACACATTGCAGCCACCCGGACTCCTATTTCTGGTTCTGCAACAGGTATAAGCTCACATAGAAAATTATTTTGTTTCAATGAACTTATAGTTTTAAGAATGTTATTTTGTTGATATTTCCAATAATAGAAAGATTATACAAGTATCTCACCTCCACGATTCTCTCTTTATTTGTTTATACATTTTATTACTAACGTTTCTCATAAGTTCTACGTTTGCTTGTGAATTAATTCCTCAGTCTCGTAGTTTAATTAAATTCACGAAATAAAACGTCAATTTAAAATAATTTGGCTCTATTAAATAAGGTTCAGCATGCTGGTGGGCGGTGGAGGGGATTGGGCATTGCCCCTACACCCCCTAATTTTTAGCTTGACCAGGTACATATTTTCATTATCTTATTTATATGAAATGAAAAATGTATTCAGGTGTTTAATCTTCACAAATTACTCATTTATATTTTTTCCACAAAAGAGAAATAATGATTTTAGTACTATCAAATCTTGAAAGTGGAATTATGATTCTTTTTAATTCTAATACAGTTACATTCATAACAAGATACTTACTGTTGCTGTTGATTTTTGTTTAAGCATCCTACTTTTCGATCATATTCGAGTTTCCAATAGTGATAGGGCCTCATGGTTATAGTTTTATACTGTAATTTTATTACTATAATGTATTATGTGTGACATTTTATGACGTAAGACTTTGACTAAGCTGTATACTTTTCTCTGTGATCCAATTCAAATGGTAGAGTGTAAGTGAAAAGTGAGCGACTGTCAATGGTAGTGAGGTAATGACTTACCAATGAAAATTAATACCTCTTGAAAAAAATAGATTCCATGTTTGCTGATCCTTTGACTGCACCTACATGGAAAATTTTGTTCCATCATCACTACGTACATGCAATGAAATATTTTGTATAATACTTACTGCCAATGTAGAGATACTTTTTGCAGTTTCAGAATTGTATAACTTGTGATTAAATTACAATTGTAGAGTTTTCATTTATATCAACAAACATTTTGGAAGAAATGAGAAAGAATCTACAATTCTTTTCAACTTCAAACGTGGTTCTTTTTTCTAATGAACGATTTATATCTTTATTTGTACCATGATGTGTCTGCTGTAGAATTTTACATTATTTCTAGCACAATATATGTCTGTATTACTTTATTGTTCTTTTGGCAGTATTTGACAATCTTGAAAACATCTTTGATTGTTTCTGAGAAGTGTTCTGAATGCAGGCTGAGTGATATTATTTTTGGTATGGTTTTACGTTAATATTATGGTGAATTGATATCTTGATGTAGTGTATTTTTGTGCTGATACTTGTAAATCTTTCAAAAAATTTGATTCAATAAGTTTATACACTGAAACCCCAATTTAGTGAAACCCTGTTTTAAAGTAAATCTGCAATTAAGGTAAAATATTTCTGGCCTTGAAAATACCACCATACGAAAAAATGCATTTGTATCAGTGGTTTAGTGATATTTATTTCTAAATAAAACTCTGGATTTAAGGTAAGTACATTGGATTTAACAGCAGCTCAACAGAACCTTTCTCCAATGTTTTGCACCAACGTTTGCACTTGTGATACACAAAGAATACAACTGCCTCATACCTACGAAAAACAAAATCCTAACCACCAGACATGCCAGATTGAGGCCATCAGGGGCAGTGCAATATTTTTATTTTGAGCATATTACTTGTCCTGCGTTCCTGTTACATTGTTTATGTGCCTCTCTTGGTGCTGTGTCAGTCACTGATCTTGTCTTTGTAAATGAAAGTTTTTATTTTCATGTAATTTTGTGCTTTGTAGTATGGAAATTACCCACCCTCCCATTTAGTGTAAATCTTCATTTCAGGTAAAAAAAAAAAAAAAAATGTTTCCAGGATTCTACTGAATAGGGGGTTTCACTGTAATTATAGTTCTCTGTAGCAATTCTGCAATTATAAAGAGAATCTCAGATGCTTGAGAGAATTGTTCTTGAACAAGTGAAGATGGTATAGGGGAACTAACAAATATCTTTTTATATGAATGGTTTCCTCTTCTTCATTGTTGTTCAGTGTCAATCTACATAATAGAAAAACAGTTGTTTGCTGACCATCTGCATTACTGTTTGTGATATGACCTTGCAATGCATCTGTCTCTGCAGTGATGAAAAAGTGGAAAAGTAGATGATCAAGTTGATTTTAATCCAAGTGGTGGTAGAGTTAGGCATATTTGTCCTGCACCTTCGTATGTTTTGATAATTATGTAATAAAAAGGATCATTGTGACACAGAGTTTTAGAATAGCAAGCCAAAAATAATTCAGTTATTAGCAATATTTACAGTAATATTATTTGTGTCCCTAACCCAGAATACCTTGGGTCTATTCTTTATTTGTGTTGCTTTCTAAATCTGTATTCCTTAGTTCTTTTTACACCATATTTTTCTTTGGTAGTTTTACTTTGTATCGTTTATCCATTGTGAACTTGCAAGGTTTGAGAAAGAATGGAAGCTTTTATACATCTTAAAACTTACATTTAGATTTTATGCAAGTCCAGGTTTATTGATAAAAAAATTAAAGATTTGCATTACTGCAGAGGTATTTGTTTTTCCTTTTTGACATTATTTATGTGTATGTGAACTGAACTCTGCTGACAAACTTTGGAGGTGACTATTCAGTATACTTGAGTAGCAAGGTTCTTCTGATCATATGTAGAATATATACTTTATGAACAGAATTATTCTAACAGTTCAGTATTCTTTATTCTGAAGTGATGGGCTAGTGTGTTTCTCTCTGTTTTTCCTGTATGCCACTGATAAGAAATGCTGACATCAACAGCATCGCTGTTTTTAAGACGCAGTGCAGAGAAATGGAAGTACAATTTTGAACCGTTTGTTGTGGAGAAACTAGTAGCATTGACTAAATGTTTTTAGGTCCATTTTTATCTTCTACCAATAAGTCACCTTTCAAAGTTTCTAGTTAGAGTTCTGGTACATTCTGTATTCGAGTCTTCTGTTCATGCAGATTATAATATTTTATTTGTAAGACACCTTATTTTAAACTCTGCTTTCAAAAAGCTTGCCAAAAGTCATATTTTTCTCCAATTTTAAATAATTCATGAATTTGAAATCTTGAGCAAAGATATCATTGATGTCCTTTTTCTGTTCTTGGAAGAAATGTTGTCTCTGCATAAGGAAGTAGTACACAACTGTCCCAAATGTCTTTTCAATTGGTGTTTGTTGTAAATTAGATAAGAATTCTAATGTAATGCAGGATGTTTTTTCATTATTGTTTATGAATGATGTTTTTGTTTGATAGTAAATTGTAACCTTTTCTGTAGTCAAATATAGAATAAGTTTTTCTTTTGCTAGTAATGTGATCATATAAAAAGGAAAAAAAAAATTGTAGGGAAAAGATTACATGGAAGTTTACTTCCAGGGTTTCTTATAATCACCCAAGTGTTTTACAAGTGTGTGTGCCATGTGCGCTTTGTGGTGTGTGTGTGTGTGTTCTGTGCGTGTGCGCGCGTGTGTGTGTGTGCGCGCGCTGTGCGAGTGAGTGTGTGAGCTGCGTAGGTAAAGATAATTAAGAAAAAGATAAAATATTACTGTTTCCACAGGTACCACAGTTTTGCTTTTTACCCTGACATGTTCCTTTCAATAATATCCAGGTTTGTAGAAGCAAGTTCTTGAGCATGAAAGTAAGAACAAAATTTTGGTATATATTTCTGTAATTGAGAACTTTATTTTCATGCTTTCTTTCAATATCTCCCTCCCACAAACCTAGTTACCATTGAAAGGACTATATCAGAATGAAAAAAAATACTGTCTTTTCTGTGGAAACAGGTGTAATATCTTCTTTCGTTTTGTTACACATTCCAAATTTTTCAAGGTAAAAAATTTAAGAAACAGTGTAATTTATTGCCTTGACTACGAGTTCTACAGCTATCATAAACTTTACATCATTTTAAAGTTAGGTTATCAAAAAATGCAATAATTTTTATTTTCTGCAATACAAGAATTTTTGTCTTCTGTTTTCAAATTTGCATTCGTTGAACACTTATTACTTTAAAATCTTCATTCCAGCATTGAGAGTTGAGAATTAGTGTTCATTGCAGATGGTTTATTTGTCACTCCAAGTAATACTGAAAATTTTGCCTTTTTTATTGTGAGCTTTGAGTTGATTTTCATATAATCAGAATATTTGTTCAATTTATTGTCAAATATATATTGATTACATCACTAATTATTTAAATGGAATATTAATAAGAATAAAGAATTAATAAGAATATTAAACATATCAATGTATGTCATTAAATTTTGATTGATCAATTTGTGAAGAGAAATTAATTTTATTTAAGTCATAATATTATATCATTTTCGACAGGAATTAAGAGTAAATGTAAACAAAATATAAAATGGCTTAAATGATGAAATAGTGAATGAAAAGTTAGTATTGTTCATTAACTCTTTAGTGAATGAAGACGTATATATAATTGATTGTTTGAAGGAAATACAGATTTCAGCTCTGTCTCTAATGATATACCTGTTACCTTTGTTAAAAGCAGTTCCTTGGCATAAAATATACTAAGAACATCTGCAATGAATCTAATATTTACTATTGCTGAATTGTGAGAATATTCAGAAAATGTTTTTTCATGTGTGAGGTACATTATATACCAGTACATATTGATTCTTCTCTTTGAATAGAAGAACGCAAACATATACAATTGTTGTATTGTAAAAAATTAATTGTTGCCATCTCGTTGTGTCATCTCAAAGATCTTATCACTATTGATTGTACCCTGCAGTTCCAGTCTGTTCGAGTGCAGTTGGCATGTGCCATCATTCTTCTGCACCGGATTCCCCAGGCCTTGAGGGTCAGCGAGGACACATGCCCCAGATGTCGGGAATGCAGATGTGCTTCATGAAGATTCCTGAGTGTCCATGTGAACACAGTCTACCCAGTAGTCCCCAAAAGCTCCTTCCTCAACATTGTCACATTGCTGGTAGAGCAACACATCAGAAATTGCAGGTAGAGGTTTTTTGCAGTTGTTGCCTTCAGCTGGTGTCATTTCTGTTGTGAGTATCGTCTCGTAAACATTGTACCGTATGCAGAAATGTGTCAAGTTTGTTATCTGATGTAGGAATCATTGTGTCCAGTCTTGATGTGCAGGTAGTAAGTTCTTTCTTCATTTCATGAACTTGTCAAGAGTCGATAACTGTCATCCCTATTTTTTCACTTTATTTACATGTTTCTCTTATTGAGAGACTGTCTTCAGAAGTGAATAATTTCACCTAGTGAATTATTTCAAAATTTGTTGACAATACACTTATTACTTCAATATACTTTAAAGTTTAAATTGGCAAAAAGTTTTGCTGTAACTCCTGTTTTACTGCTTTGAATTATGCAGATACATTTGTTTATATTCTATGAAATATGAATTTAAAACACATTGTTTTTTTTTTATTTTGATAGTCCCTTAACTTTCGATTTTTTAAAAATGTTAACTGAAATATAAGCAAGTT